>CM061258.1:45032500-50735000 GCA_030848825.1 Tadarida brasiliensis
ACTGCTCTCGTCATAGCCTCCAAAGGCCTCCCTTCCATGTCACTTGTCACAGCTGCAATTATACATTTTTGTGAATCTCTCAATATGCCTGTCGCCACTGGAATGGAAGCTCCCTGGAGGCAGGAGTTCGCCAGGGCGTGGTCCACATTACAGGTTCCATTCCTAGCAGACAGACACTCAAATATTTGCTGAGAAATAAATGAATGAAAATGCTGAGCGTAGTGCCTGGCACATAATGGGGCCTCAAAAATACTTTTAACAATCTACTGATAATGGCAATTAATAAACAAAAAAGTTAATATTCACATTGCCCAGTGGTTCTCAGCTGGGTGACATTTTACTCCTGCCCAGGGACATTTGGCAATGTCTGGAAAAGGGGACAGAGGGGTGCTTCTGGCATCTAGTAGACAGAGGTCACAGAGGCTAATAAACATCCTACAATGCATAGGGAAGCCTTCCCACCACACAGGATTATCCAGCACAAAATGTCAATAGTACCAAAGTTAAAAAATCCTGAATTTTGTCTTCTGTCTTTTTTCCCTAATCCTTTCATTTCCCAGTTAAATTATAACAGGCTAATCCAGCTTCAGGTAATCACTCTTGCCTTTTATCCTGTCTATTTCTACAGGTACAAGGCCACCCTTGCCTTTCCCTCTGTCCCCAAACTCTGGTAGCCTCGCTGGACAGTCTCATTCCTCCTCATACCTGTGCCAGGTATAATGTGGCAATGTGGGTAGGCTGAGGAAAAGCGCACACTCCAAGGTATCTCCCATTTTGATCACTTTTCTGTGTCAGACATGCATTCCTATTTTCAGCAGAGCTATCAACAGGAGCCAAATGTGAGCACCACTATTTGGCTTTCAGGATAGAGCTCTGCTTCAAATATCATACTTCCATAAAGTTCATTAGCCAAAGCAAATAGGGCAGGGGCCGACAGGTACATTCTGTCATGTCTAATACAGAGATTGCTCTAAGATGCAAGAGAATTTGCTTGAACAATAAATGCTGTGCTCAAAAATTATCAAATGTAACGTCACAGGGATGAAATTATAGTATCTGAGAAAAAGCAGGATAATGGAACAAAATTGTCCTAAAGTGGCAACCCAGTATACACAAATGCTAGAGGCTAATATAAATTGTAGAACATAATACTTAATTGATTGTATAAAATGACATTTTCACAATGGTTTAAAGGTTGTCAAATAGAAATTACAAATGTTGGTAAGGATGTGAAAAAATTGGAACCCTTGTACATTGTTGGTTGCAAGGCATAATGTTTCAACCACTGTGGTTCAACCACTGTGAAAACAGTTTGGCAGTTCCTCAAAAAGTTAAACAGAATCACCAATATAACCCAGAAATTCTACTCGTAGACATATACTCAAAGGAAATGAAAACAAAAAAGAACATGTACATGTATATTCATAGTAGCGCTATTCACAAAAATGTCAAAACAGCCCAAGGCCCATCAGTGGAAGAATGGATAAACAAATTGTGGTATATCCATACAGTGGATTATTATTCACCCACAAAAAGTACTACCCCTGCTACAGCATGGACAAACCTCAGAAACAATATGCTAAGTGAAAGAAGTCACACATTATATTTCATTCATATAAAATATGCAGAATGGATAAATTTATAGAGACAAAACACAGCTTAGTGGTTACCAGGGGCTGAGGGAAGAGAGAAATACAGGGAAATGCAGAAAAACTACTTCATGGGTAAGAGGTTTCACCCATTTATATGGATTACAATCTCACTTAAATTAAGATGGAAATGTTTTGGAACCAGATAGATGTGGTAGCTGCACAACACTGTGACATTGTAAATGCCATTGGATTATTCACTTTGAAATGGCTGATTTAATGTTATATAAATTACACCTCAATAAATTATTTTTAAAGTATGCCAAAATTGCACAAAACTGACAAACACTGAAAGAGAGAATACTTCAAAATGGAAATAGATGTAGTAGCCTGAGGGATTATAAGTGATTTATTTCTGATATCTTAATATAACTTTATTTTTAAGTAATACATATTGGTTATAAAAACTTTAGAAAATATATAAAAGCACCAACAAGTATATAAAGCATTATCAATATTTCTAGTTTTTTAAAAATATTCTTTAATATCAATATTAAGTTACTTTTACATAAATAAAAAACAAGACCCCGTGCATTAAGTAAGATAAACTCACACAGTTGAGCATTTACTTCTGCCAAGGCTTTTATGGTAAGCTTGTTCTCTCTGTGGGCAGAGGTGAGAGGCTGGGGGACCAAGGGTTGCCAGGGAAGCAATAAGTCTACGACCTTTTGACTAAGGCATCTCTTCTATCCTTCCATCGACCACAGACCAGTGTGTCTGGCTCTTACTAGGCTGGCAAAGCCCAGTCTCCATGACATAGAGTTTGAAAGGACCTTTTTCTCCATGAATGAGCCTTCCATGAAAGAAAGTGGAATTTCTGTTTCTTTCACCTGCACAGCCTTTTTCCTGCCCGCAGCAAGAGTTCTTCATAAATCATTATACTATTAAGCTCTGGGAATGGGGCAATGGCAGCTTATACCCTTGACTTCATGAAAGAGATCATTATTTCCAAAATATTGACAAATGATAGTGAACTATATGCCTCATCTCCCATCATTCTAAACCTTTTTGATCATGAACATGAACAAAATAAAAAAGAAACAATGAGAAGAGCACAGATATGGGGTTTGGCTCAGTGCAGAATGGATATGTTACCAGTAGATCATCAACCATCAAGGCCTCCTGTTGGAACCAGCCCTGGGGTGATACTGTCTCTAAGAAGACACTCAGGAACACCATCCTGATTCACAGGTTCAGAGAGTTTGATTTTGAATATGCACTCTTATCTTAATCTATCAATGGCTTCTCTCTCAATCCAACGTTATCATTAAAACATCACTTCCAATTTCCCTCCTCTTCTTTCAATAGTTGCTCTTCCTGATCTTGCAACAAAACTTCCCTGAGTGACTCCCCTCCTCCCGATTAAAAAGTCCAGATGTTAAAGACATGTATATATCCTAAAGAGATTGTCTTCCTAAAGAAACCAATAGGACCAAAAGAGCACCCCAAAAATGGTAACGGTAATAAAAATAGGTAACTGTCAGAATCATCAGTGTGGATTTTCCAAAGACGGAGTTTCTTCCCTGGCATGTGAAGTCCATCCCATAGTTGATGGAAGGCACTGGTTCCTCTCCATTCCCCCAGGCAACTGAGCATTCATTGTGACCCCAGAATAGTTTCTTGTTAGGTAGAAGAAGCCTAGCTAGCTGGCCTTGCCTCTGCTTCTTGATGTGCATGATATGCAGACACAGAGAACCCACAGCAAGACCCCACAGAGGAACACAGTTGAGAGGAGAGACAAATATTTTAGTCAAATGCTCAGTGTTCTATTGTCCTGTCTTGTCATGACATGCGGACATGAGATATCAATAGAAACCTTAAAAAGAAGTGAATTGTCCCAAGCAAAACACTTCAGGCTTCACATTTTATGGTTTATGTCTCAACCTCAAACCTGCTCTGGTCAAGACTTTAGAGCCCAGTTGCCTAAAATAGAGCCTGATTTTGCTTTGGGCTGTACAGAACTGATTATGGGGTCCAAGTAAAGACTCGGCAGAGGTAGAATTTCAGGTCTTCAAAAAGGTGCATTTCCATATAAACCAAAGTGGCCCCAAGTGATGAGAAAAAGAAAAAGTCAAAATGCCCTCATGAGCAATTTGGTGTCACTGAATTTCTCCTGGGACACTCTGCCCTGCCTGTTAATATTACCAAATCCAATTCTAGGTGGTTTCTGGAACAGGACGAGTGTTCAGGATTTATTCAGACCAACATCTGGAAGCATGCGTGTTCCACACAGTTAACTCTGTGGAGAGAGGTCACTCCACCTGCTCCTCCTCAAATCACAATATGTCTTTAAGATACCTTAAGATAGCATCTCAAAATTGGACAATGGCTGGCAGCAATCATCTCCCAAACGTGCCAGACTGGGTAGTGTTTTAGGGTGGAAAGCATTTAATGGCCATGAATACTTCATTTAGTGCCCTTTTTTTTCCCCTAATGCATTGCAAAAAGTTCACTCTTCAGCACTGGACTCTGCCAAGGATCACATCTCACCCTCTCATCCAACTCTTAGAGAAATTTCATCAAAATCTGTTATTAAGCTTTCCCCAAACACTCAGTGTTTGCAGAGGACTTTGCAATAATGTAGTAGCCTTCTCACAAGTGCCCACCTAGAGAAAGGAGATTGCTCTCTCACTAACAACCCTTAATTTGCAGAGAGAGGCTCTGGAGACATGAGCGAGGTTTACAGCTACTTGCCACGACCTTTTTGGAGTCATAAAGTGCAAATCTAGACTTTCAGACCTCTACCCCAGGGCTTGTCCCCCAGACACTTGAGGGGGCAGCTCACTCTACTGATACAGTGACCAGTGACGGAGATGTCTTTCCTTTTGGTTGGTGATAATTCTTGAGTTTCCCGTTAAAAGGCTTTCTTATATAGACTAAGGCCTATATTGAAGTGTTGTTAAGGTTTTGCTTATCAGGAGGAAGTAACATATTACTTACTAACATGTTGGTAAATTTTCATATTATCTAGACAACCAGATACCTACAAAAAGAACAGGTCCTGAAACAATAAGACCCTGTTCCGGTAAGTTTGGATAAGTAGGCTCAAAAGGAAGAGGGGAATGACCCACAGTAGGGTCTAGTCTAGGACCAGACATATAATGTTAGTAAAGGGGGCAGCACTGGGGGAAAGAGAAAGTGGGTGAGGGCACCAGACACTTGGCTAGTTTGAAATGGAGTGGGAGGAGGAAAAATTCAGACTTGGCTGAATTGACAAATTTGCCTGAGGCCAGCACTGCCTTTACTAGTAATCAAGGAGGAGGCACCAGCAGAAAGGTGAGGTGACTGGTGCTCAGGTAATGTCTCTGACACCCTGCCCTCCTTGGCACCGCTCCTAAGGGAACAATGAGTTCTCCAAAAGCTGTGAGATGGGTTGAATGTCAGGAGCAGGAGCAGAGGAAAGTTGGAGGAAAGGCTCAGAAGTTCTCCAGGTTGGGAGGAGAGGAGCAGGTCAGAGGCCCTGGAATCTCCCATTGGGTGACCATGCCTAGGCCTCTCTCTGGGGATCTGGCGTACCAGCACACTTCACGCTGTGGCCAAGCATCTGTAAGTGCCTCTCTGAGCCCATCTGGGATCTCTGAACTCGGAGGGAAAGAGAGAGCTGCTGTATCAGACGGCCCTATCCTGATCCCAGCATGAGAAATGTGTTTATCAACTTCACAACACTCTTCCCAGGTCCCATCCTCTCTGCCCACATCTCCTCTATGCTCCCTCTAAGATTGCCAAGGCCAAATTGTTAAGATATAGTTTCCTTCTTTGATAAAATATAATTATTGAGTAGTACACTGATAAATCTTACCAAAAGGTTAAAAAGAAATTTAAATATTCAAAGTTATCTGTGGGCTCCCCTCTTTATGCAAACACTCCCCCCATTTTAGCTTCACAACTCTCCATGGCCTCATCCTCACTTCCTGGGATGCTCAAATCCTCATGCTGACCTATGGCTGCTTTAGCTTCTGTCACAATCCACCCCCAAAGAACCAGACCTAATGCTCCTGACCTTGTCTGACACCCTCTCCTGATAGTCTTTCCCATCAACAAAACGTAACTGTCTTATATTCCATTCCCTGAGGACTTTGCTCAGTGCTGTCGATTCTGATAAAGAAGAAACCATTGCCTTATGGTTTGTTGAGACAATCAAATAAGAGAAATCAATTTATACAGGTGAAGCAATAATATTGTCATTATCAGCACATTAGACCTCAGAGGTAGCAAACTGATATATTTTTTTTATACTCACCCGAGGACATTTTTGCACTTATCTTCAGATAGAGCAGGAGGTGGGAGTGGGGGGGAGAAACATCGATGTGAGAGAGACACATCGAGTGGCTGCCACCCGCACGACCAACCAGGGCCGGGGACAAACTGCAACCGAGGTACATGCCCTTAGCGGGAACCGAACCCAGGACTCTCTGGTCCACGGGTCGACGACGCTCTAACCGCTGAGCCAAACCGGCCAGGGCGCAAACTGATATTTTAGTAGAGACTGTGAGAACCGTCATCTAAGTAAGTGGTTCTGTTTGGAGGAATTTCAGGCACCGAGGCAGGCTGGCATAGGAGAGGGGCGAGAGGAGAGACCGCAGCTTCGGACTGTCCTCCACTCACTTTTATGAGCCAGCTGCCCACTCCCCCTGTGCTTGCTGCCTGCTCTATGGCCAGTCCATGTTTTGCTTCATTTAATTAAAGCTGGAAAAATACTTAGTATGATCTATAGTTCATAAAATACTGTTTGAGAGACACAAAAGCAATAATGTACAGTTAGTTCCCAATTATGGGGATGGAGGGAAGCATGTCTTAAGGCCAAATATCTTTAAATTTTCTGCAATTGACAAAGAACCATTATTTAGGGACTCAGTCCCCTAGACAGGGGCAGAACTGCTTTCCTTCAGGGGAGCTGGCTCTGTCACCTTCCAGCTCTGTGATATGAGACAAGTCGTTCAGCCTTTCTGAGCCTCGGGTGCTTCATTTATAAAACGGGATAAATACACCTGTGTGGCCAGGTTGTAAGGATTGCATTTAACAGCTATGTAACATCTGCAAACCACATAACTCACAGCTTGTTATATAGTAAACAAGCGAACATAGTAGCAACCACAGCAACTCTTCCCAGGCATTTTGAGAGTGGAAATATTCAGCCTTCAAAAGGTACTCGAAGGTAACTCTGTGCTCTGCATATTAGTCAAGAGACTTGGAAACCATCTGGGTTTGAGAATTTCACATTGCCCTTTGAGACAGCTGGCAAAGCCATGGAGTGTCTCAACACCTCAGAGACAGGAATTTCTGCTCCAGAGATAGACGTTATGTGTCTCAGGCAGCTCGGGAGACCAAATAGAGGGCCTGGCCACCCCTGCGAGAGGACTGCTCCGCCCTCCAAGCCAAGGGCATACCCATTACCTGTCCTTTTCCTGACCTCACCCTTTCCACCCACCCGCTCCCCTCCAGGGTGTGAGAGCCTGCAAGAGCCTGCCTAATCTCAACCCAGGGAGTGCTCTTTGCTTTTAAAATGCCTTGCCCAGCTTAATCAGTAACCAGCAGCCCTCCACTGCCAGTTAGTCGCCTGCCCTGACATGAGTTCCTTCTCCTGCCAGCCAGCAGATGTGACTTTTTTAGGAAGATTCAATTTCCAGCCTGCGCCCTTCTGCCAATGACAGCCACCCTCTCTGAAGGTTACCTGTCGCCAGCATTCCTGCTCATGAATGCAAAGTAAAGTGGGTGCTTGCCCTGACCTTGGAGAAGCATGTCGTTCTGTATATGAGTTCTAAAAAAGAGCATTTGATATTTACCATCTTATTTGTGTCAGGACTGAGAAAAGGAAGCCCACCTGGCAGGATACCGTCCCAGGTTCACGATGTGGCCTGTGAACGGCACTTGTCAACTAGACCTAGCAATGATATTCAGCAGGCAGAATGTGGAGAAAATGTTAATGAAATCCTAACTGCAGAAACACATTTGAATAGAATCAAAGTCATATGTGGGATTTTTTTTTTCTCATATACTGTCTCCTCTTGCATATATTAACCTTTCGTCAGCTTCAAAAAAAAAAAAAAAAAAAAAGTACAAAACTAGGATGATTCACTCATTCAATCATATTTCAAACATTTATTGAGCACTCATTATGTACCAGATCCTGTCCTGAGCACCAGAATAAAAAATAGAATGAGAATTTTTAAAAATAGAATTATTTAGGCAAATAATCTATTATTCAACATTTTATGCTGAGAATCCAAATTCTTAGTTTGTTAAAGACAAAGCAAAAAGACTACATGCATTTCTGGACCTTTGCTTCACCTGGAAACAGGCAAAGGGAAAGGTAGGCCCTTAGAAAGAGCAGAGTGTCAGGTTAGCTGGGCATGCTGCACACTTGGGAGCATGTTGCAAAGGAAGCCTGCATGCTGGGTGATGGGAAAGAGACATGCAAGCAACCAGAATGAATGGGATGATCTTGGGCAGTCTTTCAGGAGGAAGAATGCCCACACTTGCCATCATTTGTGAAACAGTTCATCATGCAAGAAAGGCCTGCAATGACGAAGCTGGGCGCCTGGCCCTCCTGGTCCAGTCTCTGCCCTGCTGCCTGACACTGCTGATAGTGAAATCCGGCTGAGCCCTGCTCTGCTGATAACGGTGTGAGGCACCATTTAGCAGAAGCTTCCTGATGCAGAGCTTTTAGAGAATTCAAGGACTCGCTCTGTCATCATCATCAGAAGTGCATGTTTCCATTGCTGAGTCAGAAGAACTAAATTGCAGCTGGACCAGAAACAAATGGTGAGTCAAATGAAAGACTGTAGCTGCAGAGCAAACCCCTGCTGCTGAGGTTGCTGGGGCATGGTGTGCAGTACCTCGGCTAATGCAGAGGGCCCATTCATCCAGGCAACACGTGGTTATGGAACACCTTCCATGCTTCAAGAACTACCTGGGTGCTGGGGACAGAGCAGTGAACCAGACAGACAAAGCCCCATTCTCATAAAGCTTACATTGTAGTGGGGAGAGACAATATGAACAGTACAATGTAAATTATGATAAGGGTGAAGAAAAAAGACAAGGATGAGCTGAAGAGTAACCTATGGAAGGCACTTATTCTGGTCCAGGTTTTATTGCAGACAACAGAATACACTTTAATTAGTTTAAGCAGAAAATGATTCTATACAGAATTTGGTGATCATAAAATTGTTTTAGAAAGGGCAGGAAGAGCAGACTCTGGGCTGACCTCTCAAGAACACTCCCCAGCCTCTGCAGAATCTGTTACAAGAAGCTGTTGTGTTAGGAAGGCGAACAGCCCTGCTGACTGGGGATAGTCTAGCCCCCCGCGGCAGAGCCAGGGGCTTGGACGCTGCCCTCTGCTGCTATGCATTGTGGCCACAGCCACCACTGTTTGTTCCAAATCACCCTGGTTCCACCACAGTCCGTGCCAGTCCCATCAGAACGGAGATCCTGTGATCCACAGAGGGGGGTCCTGCACTGTGTTCACAGAAAGCAAACCACTTCTAGTATCCAAGAGAGCTGGGGAATGTGAATTTTAGCTTTGCCTTCTCAGCACAGGAAAAGAGAGTTTGAATGGATGCTAAACTAACTGATCCGTAGTAACTACCACACCACTTTGGAAGGATAATCAGGAAATGCCTCTGGGGGAGGTAGCATTTAAGCTAAGACCAGGTGAAGAACCAAAGAAGAAATATTCTAGGCACAGAAAAAAAAGGGAGGGTAAGCACTCCGGGCATAGTGATAAAGCAACAGAGAGCTTGGAGGAGTTAGCAGAAGACACGTGGAATAGGGCCTGCGTCACACTGGTTCTCAACCTTCCTAATGCTGCGACCCTTTTTACAGTTCCTCATGTTGTGGTGACCCCCAACCATAAAATTATTTTTGTTGCTACTTCATAACTGTAAATTTGCTACTGTTATGTCTTAGGCGACCCCTGTGAAAGGGTCATTCAACCCCCAAAGGGGTCGCGACCCACAGGTTGAGAACCGCTGGCCTACGGGGTCATATTTAGGAGTTGATTTTACTCAGAGTACTGGGAAACCATCGAGAGTTTTATAAAGGAGATTGGCATACTCTGGTTTGTATTTTTAAAAGAAAATTCTGGCTTTAAGGTGGAGAATGGATTATAGATTGAGCCAAGGAAACAAGACAGTAAATTCTTGAGGATTAGAGATAATGACGACTTGGACTAGAACGTTGACTGCAGAGAGGAAGTTGACATATTCTATGTATGTGTTGTAGGGAGAACCGCAGGATTTCAGAATGAATTAGAGGTGATGAATAACACAAATGAAAGCATTAAGGATTGCTCCCACGGATTGCATGATGAAAGCATTAAGGATTGCTTTGTTTCTAATATAAACAAAGGGTAAGTTCTATTCTGTTTCCTGTACTCAGGAGCAATGGGGAGGACATGTCTACAACCCACCAAAACAATCACCCAGTCCTTGATTGTTTAAAAAAAATCAGCCATAGTCCTGGCCAGTTTGGCTCAGTGGTAGAGCATCAGCCCCCAGACCAATGAGTCGCCAGTTCGATTCCAGCCAAGGGCACATACCTTGTTTGCAGTTTGTCCCCAGCCCCGGTTGGGGTCATGTGGGAGGCAACCAGTCGATGTGTCCCTCTCACATCAATGTTTCTCTCTCTCTCCCTTTCTCTTCCTCTCTCCCCCTCCCACTCTGTCTGAAGATAAATAGAAAAAAAATATATCCTCAGGTGAGGATTAAAAAAAAAAAGAAAAATCAATCAATACAGGTTGTAAGTAGGCTTGACCAGAAAGCCTCTGTGCTTTCCCAATTGGCCACTAATTTCATTCTTCAGTGTATTCAAAGTAGTTTTAAGGTCCAGGAGCAGTGGGTCTCACACCCTGTGCATGAAAGATTATGGCACAGGTGGGATCCACACTTAGAGCTGGATAAAGGTTTACATGGTAAAAGACATGTGGGGTAGTGTAGAATAGCTTTGGGAGTTGGCGTCTAATCTCTGTTAGAAACAAAAGTCATAAAACATAGTCATTTGAAGTTGAAAGGTCACATGAATTTAGGACTGTGGCAAGTCAAAGCCATGTTCATTTTGTCACAGCAAAAATAATCTCAGTTTATCAATCCCTCAGCTCCCATATCCCTCCCCTCCACCTCTCTCTCTTCACTTCCACCATCAAAATACTTGCTAGAATTAGAATAGGATGCTTATTGGGTTTGATGAGCTAGCAGTTAGTGATAAAATGATGTCAAAAGTAAAAATGTAAATTATTATCTCTTTATATATACAAATACTATTAGTGATCTTCCCGGAAGAACAAACCCAGAAAAACAACTGCGCTAGACTATGCTATAATCTCTTCAGCAAATAAACACACCAACAAGAATTTTAAAATCTGAGTAAGAGACATAAAGGGAAGCCATGCCGGTGCCCTGCCTCTCTTAAGCAATCCGAGCTCTCAGAATAGCTCTGTTGCTGGGGCAGAGCAAATAATCTTTTGCTCTCCCTAAGCATTAAATCTTCCACATGTCTTTAGAACTCTCCGTGGGTATACTGGTGCCAAAGCAGAAAAAGATTTAATTTCACGTTGCTAGGTTTTCACTTTTTTTGCGGTTAATAAAGAGGCAGGTGCAGTCAACTGGGCTGTGAGGGGGGGTAAAAGGGGGAGAGGGTTAAAACTGTTTATTTGACCAACTTTAAATCTTGCTAAACCACAGTATAACTCAACTCATAACTTGTTCCCAGTGCCCATGCCTTAATCACTTTCAAGAGAAGTGCGTCAGATGGTATTTCACACTAACAAGTGAAATTATTTTGCCAAAATAATTTCATATAAGAATGGTTGAGCCCTGCTCCACCACTCCAGAAATAAAATACGTAGGTATGTAATGCAGTAAGCCCATGAATGAAGTTGCTAGGTGTCGAAATTGATGAGTTGTGGGTGATGGAGATGTATATCCAGCGCTCTCAAGAGTTAAAGGTTAAGCCAGCACAATCTGTCACCTGATAAAGGAGAATTGGTCTGTGTGAAAGAAAGACTAATTCCTTTAAAGGTTTGTGTTGAATAAAATAATTAGTTAGTAACTAAATGGTTGACTGAATTTGGCCAGTTTCTTCATTTTGGAGCCATCAGTTTGGGCTCAGTTTCCATCTTTAGTCCAGCCTTGGGGTGTGTTGGGATTTTGTTGTTTGTTCACACCAAAGAGTAGGGAGGAGAAAGCAGAAGATGCATGAGCCACAGTTCATCACTGTTGTCACCTCATAGGAACATGGATTCACGTGTGACTTTTCTTAGAATCTCCTGGTTCTGAGCAGATGGCAGGTATTTAATACATGTCTTTTGAATGTATCAATGAATCATGGCACACATCTGGTACCTCTGTAACATACATTCCACCTCCGTCTTGTTAAGGAAAAGCAATGGTGTCTGAGGGAATGACCTCATTTAAAGAGATGGACCTGGCTGACTGTGAGTATCTCAACCCATTTTCTAGAAATTGGCTAAGAAACGGTCATGTGACTTTGATTCTGCCCCGTGAGAAGGAAAAGAGGTTTCTGGGAATGTTCTTCTTGGTTCTGAAGAGAGCAACAGGAAACCAGTTAAAGAGACGTACAGCTCCAAATGCTGCTGACGGCTATCTTGTGAACACAAGGGAAGCCAACCGGAGAATGAAGCCAACGTTTGAGACAACAGAATGAAGAGATGGCAAGAACCTGGCCCTTTGATGACATTTTTTGAGTCACAGAATCAAACAAACATACATCCTGCTCTACTTCTGAATTGCTTGCTATAAGACCTAATAAATATCCTTGTTATTTAAGCCAATCTGAATTTGGTACTGTTTCTTGAAAATTGATTTGAGTGGTGTGCAGACTGATACCATTTGCAAAAACCTGTTTATATTTCAAATATCAAGTTTACCTCTCTTTAAAATGGATAGTCAGTAATTAACTTTTCTATTATTTTAAATGTCCTTAACAGTCCCTTCTCACTATAAAGGTGATTTTAAGAACCGAAAGTCTACAAAGGCAATAAGTCAGGGTTGATAGCATACAGCTCCCCCAGAAATTATGCTCTCACTTATGTATTTTACAGCAAATCTTATATACTTTAAGTACAGTTTTTTTATTCTCATAATTTAGTTATGTTTAGATGTCTTTTTATTTTATACTTTATTCTTGAGAATCTCTAATCAAAATCTATACAGAAGTAACTTACGCCAGGTTGCACATTGGAAAGGAAAGCCCCACGGCTATGTCCACCTGCTCTGTAATCAATTACCCCTTCTTCTGCATGTCCAGTGAAACACCAGTTCTCTCACTGGGTAGTGGGGTTTCAGATGGACTGTCCATTGCAGGAGAGCCTAGCTGCTAAGAGTATGGAATCAACTCTTGACTCTGCCATTTACTAGCTATGCTTTGGGGTGAAATACTTAACTTCTATAAACTTCCATTTATCCTTTTGTAAATGCAGATATAGCTGTATTTACCCCATACCATTATCATGTGAATTACGTAAGATAACACACGTGAAACACGTAGCATAGTGCCCGGGAAATGTTACTAATATTCCCTTTGTGGGAATCAGTGGGTTTTACCTGGAGGGAAGATGTTAGCATTTTAAAAATGCAGCTTGATAAACCAAATTATTGCCTAAATGAGTGGGGTTTAAGAGGGAGATGTTTGAGGAGAAGAGGCAGAGTGAGATACTGCTTTTCCTCTTAACATTTATTTCCTATCTCCCTCACATGGAACTGGTCTGGATCCCTCTTCCCTCATCATAACACTTAAGAATCAACCCTGGTTGTCTCACATGGCACTCAGTGACATAATGTAACACCGCAGGATAATAATATCATGGATTGATACAGAAATGCTCAAAATCGTCTTCTAAAATCTAGAATATAGAGACTGAATACATAAACAAGAGAAGGAAGAAAAATCAATACTGCCTGTTTATATTGACTCTAAGAAAATAAAGAAACTGCTTGAAGGGTAAGGTAGAAAGAGCACTGGCAGGAAGGAGGGGCTCTGCCCCCACCACCTGAGTGTGACCTTGAGCAAATCACACCATGCCACTGGAGGTCAGTGTCCTCATCTGTCACCACGTGCTTCCTAGAGCCTGGTCGCTGTCAGGGATGTGAGTGAGAGGGAAGGGATGGAGGGGGAAAGCAGAAGCACAAAGAACTAGTCTTTGGGGTCTGTCCCTCTTTGCTTTAAGCAGAGCCGTTTCATAATCACCTATTTTACCTACTCTATTGAAACAAAAGGTTTGAACACACACACAAAAGCTTAACTCGATGGTCTCTTCTAACTCCGACTTTCCCAGTGTTCCCTCCACGTGGCTCTGATCACCAACACTCCCAGCACAGCCCCATCTTCCCATGTCCACTGAACAGACAAGGGGATTTATCAGAGGCACTGGAAGGCCACAGCTTCCTCACTCAGGACGCTACAGCAGTGAGTTTCTGAGCCCACAGACGGCTTAGGTAAACAGTAGGCAGCCTGATCCCAGGAGCTGAAGTGGAGGGGCCTCGGACTGGGTGCCACACAAGTTGCTGGATCTCCTTACAAGTTCCTAAGCTGAGCTTCTTGCTGAACCAACATGCTTTCCCTTATCCTACCCTCAATGTCCCCAGAGAACAGAGGCTACAGAGATCGCACCTGATTATTCTCAGTACACTGGATTTACTCATGTCCACCTAACTACCCACTTCCAGAGTCCCTGTACAGCAGAGGCTGAGTTTATCAGGCTGAACACCATGGCTTATGGAAGTTGGGTTTCATTGGTCAAACACAAAGATTTGCAACTCTAATTTTAATTAAATTGCAATGATAGACTGTCCCTTAGACTCTTTATTTTTTCTTTTGTTAAATTCTGAAGTAGTTCAAGCATACCAAAAGGTATAGAAAATAAAACAACAAGCATTCATGTACCTACCACTAAGCTATGTCAAGCTTCAAGTTTTGCCTTCTGTCTTTGAGCTTTAGGGTTTTTAAAAGGGAAAAAACTTATAGATATGATAATCCTCCTCAATCCCACTTTTCTCCTCGTACTCTCCCCCGCAAAAGGAATTATCTGTAATTGGGTTTTTTCTCTTCCATTCACGTTTTCATAGTATTTCATAGTATAGTGTATAATACCATAACATAGATAATATATATGTAAGATATTAAAAGATGTAATGCATTTATGTAATAGTATTATATATGAAATACATAAATATAATATGTACATACTCATAAGCAATAGATAGCATTGTACTATAAATATTCTGCAAATTGGGTTTTGTTTTTTGAAGGGGTTCAAGATTTTACCTTTTTTTTGTTGTTAATCCTCATTGAGGATATTTTTCCATTAATTTTTAGATCGAGTGGAAGGGAGGGAGGAAGAGAGAGAGAAAAACATTGATGTGAGAGAGACACATCAATTGGTTGCCTCCCGCATAACCCCAACCAGGGCCAGGGATCGAACCTGCAACACAGGTACGTGCCCTTGACTGGGAATCGAACCCAAGACACTTTGGTCCACAGGCCAACGCTCTAACTATTGAGCAAAACCTGCCAGAGCCAAGATTTTACCTTTTAAGGTCCATCCACATTGAGATATGTGGTTCTGAATCCCTTTACCTTTAGTATAATATGTCCTTGTATATAATATGTCCTTGTATGAATATACTTCAACTTATCCATTCTCCAGTGAATGGAAATTAAGGCTGTTTTCAATTTTCATTCATTGTTATCCACGTGTGAAAAAAAAATTCTCTAGGGTAGTAGAGAATTTCAGAGGTTAAAATTAAGTTTATTTTAAATTTTATTTGATGTTACCAAATTGCCCTCCAAAGTGGTCGCTCCCATCTACATGCCCACTTTACACTCCCACTAGCAAAATACAAATATTTCCTCATCCCAAATCCTCACTGACACCTGGAATTTGCAGGCTTTTCAATTTTTGCAAACATGATGAATGTGAAAAATTATTTCATTGTGGTTTTAATTAACTTTTCCCTGATCACTGGGGAGGTTTTATTCATTTGTTACTTTTCAAGAATTGTATTGGCAATCACGGTTCTTCTCTGAATTGCCTGTTCTTATCCTTTGCCTAGTTATATGTGACTTCTCTCTCTCTTACTGTTTTCTGGGAGTTCTTCAAACTTTCCAGATATTATAAGTGAAGGTAGAAATACCTGTATTGCCAAGGCAGAAAGTAGAGTAGTTAAAAGACTCAGATAAGTAGGCACGCAGAGGTGGACTTACCGTGTAAGACTGAAAAATCCACAAAATGACAATGCTCCCTAGGAGTGCCCAAAGCAATGAAGAAGGTGCTGGTGAGAGGGGCAGCGGCCTCCCTAAGTTCAGTGGTGGCTCCCCTCGGCAGGCCAGGGATTACAGGAGCAGAGGCCATTACAAAACTGCACCCACTGCAAGGAATGGGGATATGGGGACCCTAATAATAGAGGCCAGATGGCAGCACTTAACTGTTGGAAGCAAAGGAGATGCAATTATCATAATGAGTAGCAGGTTCAGAGCAGCAGGGGCATTAACGCTGATTACCAGGAAAAGGTAGGCTTGCTGTTATACAATGTAGGCAGGGAAGAATATATTTGGCATTTAAGTGATATACCTGGGTACTTCTTGGTAGTATCTTGCCCAGTTTTGATGGTAATTGGACAGTTACAGCAACTCTGGCCTAAGAAGGGCACCAGTAACCAGGCAATCAGACCTCTCAGCAAGGAGGATCTGGGTCCCTCACCAGCTTGGTCACTGAGCCTAGCAGAAGTGCTAGCTGAGGGGCTTAGAGTGCATAGAAAGCAGGGATCGATGAGTATCAGTTGTGGTCCCAAGACCAGCTACAACAGAGGGAGCTATAGTCCATCCCACTCATCTTCCTCTTATAAGTGTCCCCCAAGGAAAAGTCTCCCACTGGAACCCAGAAGGAATGGCTCCCAGAACTAGATGAATAAGTAGATCCCAGAGCCTCCCAGGTCCCCCTTCAGGACTAAGAACTTATCCCCGCAGAGTCAAGAAGCAATGTCAGTAATTAGACCTCATCCACCAGTTCTCTTAAGTGTCTTGGCTGAAGAAAGCTGCTGACCCTAAGGCCACACCCCTCCCCGGCCATCTCGAACCCAATAACTAGTCAATTTGGGGATAGAAAGACCTGGCTTCCTCTCTCAACTTGGGACAATTCCAAAGGGATTGCCAGCTTCAACATCTTCCCGTGAGGGTAACTGCAGCTTCTTTAGGACTGCATCACAGCTCAGCTTCTCCCTTTGCACAGCCCTGCTTCATGCCCTTTCCTTCCACAGGTGTCGATACCCAGAGCACATTCTGATAAACCCTCCCCTGCTAATCTCCAGCCCAGTCAGCTTCCCTGGAACCCAACCTACAATCTTTCATCCAACAATTTTATTACTAGAATTATTTGACAGTTTCTCTTGCATATATAAATAAATACATAGTCTAAAAGAAACAAGAAGCTTTTTCTTCTTTTCCAACGCTTGTATCTTTTACTTCTTTTTCTTATCTAACATCACTGACTAGAACCTCCAGTACATGGGTAAGTGGGCACCGTGATGACAGGCATTCTTGTTTTATTCCTCTTTCAAGGTAATGCCATAGAGTCCAATGTTTGCTCTAATATTTTGGTAGATATCCTTTATCAAATATTCCCCTCTTTTCCATTTCACTAAGAATTTTTTATCATGAAAATATTTTGAATTTTCAAGTGCTTTTTCTACTTCAATTTCAAAGATTATACTATACTTCTTCTTTAACTCATTAATATGCTAAATATTAAATGGGGTTCTATAGTTAAGCCATCTTTGCATTATTTAATAACCATTACTCGGTTCACTCACACACATGTACACGTGCACACAAATGCACATTTATAAAACTCAAATATATAGCTGAATTCTGATTTGTAAATATTTTATTTATGATTTTTGGTCCTATGTTTATTAGTAATTGTTGACTTTTTCTGTTTTGAGCATCGAGTTTATCTGAGTTTCTATCAAAGTTATACTAGTCTCATAAAATGAGTTGGAGAGCATTCACTCTTTTTATCTGGAACATTTGCCTAAGATTGAATGTCTGATAGAACTTACTCATAAATTCAAAGTTTGAAATGTGTGCATATACACACATGCACATGCATATGTGTAGATTTTTACTGAAGACTAAATTTTGTTAGTGATTATAATGATCTGTTTCTTTTTTAATCAACTTTGGCAAATACATAATTTCTATGAAATAAACCACTTCATCAGTTCTTATGTTTATTGGTCTTTGGTTCGTCTAGTTTACTCTTTCTATTTTTTAATATCTACCATATCTTACCAATGTTTGGTTATCTCTATCTAAAAAGACTTATTCGTGCTTTCTCTCTTTCCTGCCCAGATTATGAACAAATTGAGACATCAAATAAAGGAGTATCTTTATACTAAGAAAGGCTAGATTGGTGACTGTAGCTTCATATGAGAGCCAGAACTAGACTGACTGAGTATGCAAAATTCCCCCAAAGGGCCGCCTCGGTCACAGGTATGACATGGAGAGCCAAGGAAAACTTATACTGACTCCAGATAGGTTTGCTCTGAAAAAAGTGAAGGGCAGAGATTAGTTGAGTAAACCAGTTTATTCCTCCAAAATTTACCAATTAGGTAAATTATCCTACCTTCTTAGGGACAGAATGCATAAAGGAGCATAAGAAGGTCAGTTCTTGGGTTTCGTTGAGGCTTCCTAGTTTTTAGCTTTTTATTTTATGAGACTATGTTCCCAGCCTCATATTTTCCTTCCTTTCAATTTTTTTGAGTTACTCTGTTCTTTTAATAGATTCTTAATTCATTAAGTCCTGATTTTATTCACTTCTTGGAGGGGTGCTTTATTTATTTATAGCTTTATTCATTTTTTGTTACTTTTTTTCCTTTTTATTGAATTTATTGGGTTGACATTGTTTAATACAAGTATACAGGTTTCAAGTGACGATTCTATAATACATCACCTATATATTGTATTGTGTGTTCACCACCCCAAATCAAGTCTCCTTCCATCACCATTTATCCCCCCTATACCGTCTTCTACTCCTCCCTCCCCTTTTCCTCTGGCAATTACTATAGTATTATCTGTGTCTATGAGTTGTTTTTTCCACTTCTAATGAAAGCAGATAAGGTTGTCAATTACACTCTAAATAGCACTTTAGCTCCTACTTTTATCTATGACATTTTCATTATTGTTTAATTATAAATATTTGTTTCTACTGTTATTCACTATTTGACCCATGACTTATTTAGAAGTAAAATTATTTTTAATTTCCAAAAATATTGTTTTTTAAAAAAGAATTTTTACTTACTATTTTCTCATTTAATTCTGTTGTAGTCAGAGACCTTGCTGTGTATATGCTTTTTTGGTATTTATAATATTCCACTAAGACTTTCTTTGTAATGATGCATGGTTAATTTTTTTTTAATTGGCCCATGAATCCTTAAAAGGAATTTGGATTTTCCTAGAATACTATTTCTTTTATCTTTATTTAAGGATCATATTTACCTCTAATAGCTATACACTACTTTGTATGATATCAATTTAGCTATATTAGCTTTCTTTTGGTTAAAATGTGCCTGGTGTATCTGTTGTCATCCTTCTACTTTTAACTTGGGAGGTCTTTATGTTTTAGATATGTCTGTGGTTTTTGTTTTGTTTTTATTTTCAATTCGATATAGTAATCTTGATTTTTTCTAAATAAGAAGTTTGTTTGTTTGTTTGTTTATTTATTTATTTATTTATTTATTTATTTATTTATTTATTTTGTTGATCTTCACCTGAGTATATTTTTTTCCATTGATTTTTAGAAAGAATGAAAGGGAGTGAGGGAGAGTGAGACAGACATCGATTGGTTGCCTCCCACACTCTCCCTGACCAGGCCCTGGGATGAAGCCTGTAACCCAGGTACATGTCCTTGACTGGGAATCAAACTTGAGACCCTTTGGTGCACTGGCTGACGTTTTAACTCTGAGCCACACCGGCCAGGGCTAATCTTGATCTTTTAATGGGAGAGTTTAGCCCATTTACATTTATTGTAATTACTGACATATTTGAATGTATTACTACCATCTTATGTTGTTTCCTATTTACTGTAAGGCTATTTATTTCCTATTTTGACTTCTACTGGATTAAATAAATTTTATATATTCCTTGCCCCTCCTCTCCTGGTTTGGAAATTACATATTTAATTTCTATTTTTTAGTGGTTATTCTCAAAATTTTAATATGCACACTTACCTTAAAGTTTAAATTTAATCAGTATCTTTATCTTCCTTTAAAACAATACAGGAAACTAAAGCAGTTTAAATCAAATCAGTGCCTTTCTGTCTTGCATATTACTCTTGTGCAGCTTTTAATTTTTATTTTATGATTCCCTTTTTTTCAGTGTAATACCCTGATACAGCAACATCCTTGTACACATCTATGATTTTTTCCTTTCCAATAAACTTATGTAAGAGGAATTTCTATGTCTAAAGGCATGCACACATTTAAGGATTTGAAAATATTAGAAAGATTATTAACATTATATGCATGAATCCTCAAGAATATTAGATGTTATTTTTAAATAAATTTTCAATTTAATTATACAGAGACTGCCTTTTATTTGAATTTTATTTGATTATTTGATTGGGCATCTTTTTGTCATATATTTGTTGTGCAGCTTTTAATTTTGCCTTGTCTTTTTATTTCTACAACATGCTACTGTTGAATTGTTGTTTTATAGAGTCAATACTAATTTAGATTTATCTCATGCTTACTAATTTCATTCTTTTATCATTCTTTCTTGTATCTCGCCCCTAATTTCCGGGTTTTCTATGTCAATAGAAAATTATATGTTCAGCCAAATTATCATGGGTTTTCTATGTCAATAAAAAATTATATGTTCAGCCAAATTATCATTCAAGAGTGAGGTTATAATAACAAAATTGTATCTTGGCATTTTGAAAATATTATTCTTCTTTTTGTTATTAAAAATTCTGTTGTCAGGTCTTATAAGTAATACATTGTTGTTGTTTTTTATTGTTTCTATGATTTCTTCTTTGTCATTTGAGTTCTGAGATTTCATTTCAGTAAGTTTAGTGTATTTTTTTATAATCTACTTGGGATCTGTTGTGCTCCCCATATATGAGGACTAAGGTCTACCTTTAATTCTGGAAAGTTGTTAATCTTATCTCTTCAAGTACTGTCTTTCCCCTTTTCTCTTTATTCTTTCCTTCAGTAACTATGATTAACGTATATAAACCTTTTAATACTATTCTACATGTATTTTCAGTTGTCTTATATATTTCTCATCACTGTATTTCTCAATGCTAGTTTCTGGATAATTTTATTAGATCTACTTTCCAATTTAGTAATTATCACTTTAATTCCTTTCAATTATATTCCCTTATAGAAGTTCTAGTAAGTTCTTTTAAAATCTGCGTTTCCCTGCCCTGGCCAGTTCGGATCAGCAGTTAGAGCATTGGTCCAAGAACCAATAAGTCTTGGGTTCAATTCCAGTTAAAGGCATGTACCTCAGTTGCGGTTCATCCCCAGCCTTGGTCAGGTCATGTGGGAGGCAACCAGTCAATGTGTCTCACATCGATGTTTCTCTCTCTCCCTCTCGTCCACTCTATCTGATGACAAATAGAAAAATATCCTCAGGTGAGGATTAAAAAAATAAATAAATAAAATAAAATAAAATCTGCCTTTCCTGCCCTGGCTGGTTTGCCTCAGCAGTTAGACCCTCAGCCCGAGAACCAAAGGGTCAAGGGTTTGATTCTCAGTCAAGAGCACGTACCTGGGTTGCAGGTTTGATCCCGGCCCTGGTATGAGTCATGCAGGAGGCAGCCAATTTGTGTGTCTCTCTCACATTGATGTTTCTCTCTCTCTCTCACTTTCTCCCTCCCTCCCTCCCTTCCACTCCATCTAAAAAACAATGGAAAAATATCCTCGGGTGAGGATTAACAAGAAAAAAAATCTGCCTTTCCCTTTTTTTAAATTATTTTTCTAATGGCTTATTTTTCTCTCATATTTTTAATGCCCTACTATATGTCTTTAATCACTTAAAACATTATTGTCATAGCTTCCACTCAATGACTCTCCTATCTTAAATTAGTGGAAACTGTCTAATTCTAATGTGCTTTGGTAATGTCTACTAATACACAGTGGTGGTAGATTGTTTTCTTGTGTATTTTGCAACTACGTATCATGAGCTCATTTCAGCAGGTATCTACCTGTGGGACTCCTTACAGACTCGGATAAAGTTTCATCCCACCATACGAGTTTTATGTTTACTTCTGCCAGGAACCCCTGTTATTAGTACTTTTTATAAAAAATTTCTCAGCTTGGGTCTTTCCCAAATAATGTAGGCAGAATAAAATCAAATGTCAACCAGGCACAGATCTATAGAAGATATTTTTTCTTGTCTTTCAAGCAGTATCTTGTTAATGCTCAAGACACTGTAGAAAACAAGTAGATTATAAGAACGTTGGTCCATTGTACCCATGGTAGGTAAAATATCCTGTTTCTTACCCCTTTGTCTATCATCATATGCACCCAAAATGATGATTCTCTAAATAGTGTTTCTTCTCTCTCTTTCAATCCTCAAAATATTTTTCTCCAAAGGAAACTAATTGGCTAACGCCGAGTTGCCGGAAACAGTAGGCCAATAGTTCACTTTAGAAGCAGCAGCTTTATCAGCTGCAAGGTAAACATCTACTAGCATATTAATAAGGAAAGTCAACAGAAAAAAAGAGAAAGGGAGGAATAGAGGGAAGGAAAGAATTGGTATTTGTTAGCCCCTGACATTACATCAATCCTCAACACCATTCTCTGTGGCAGATACTCCCTCTCAGTCTGCTGATGAGGCCCAAGGCTACCCAGCCGGGACAGGGCTGGCCCATGTCTCCCTGACTCCCTTTCAGAAGGAAAGTCCATGATCCAGGAAAGGGGGCCAAGAGTACATCAGAAATACAGCCTCAAGTGAAGGAAAGCTCAAGGCAGGTGAAAGTCCTGTTCCTAAGGGAATCATGGAGGCCACTCTTTGTAAACTCCATCTTATCCAATTATTTCCCTCTGGACATACTGTCCCATTTGAGATTTTAATTTCTTATCTTCTATTAACTACACATTCCATCCCCCAAGTTTCCAATAGCAAGTGCTGATTCTCTAGGCTGGAAACTAAAACCACAAATGGGGTCTTGGCCGATTTGGCTCAGCAGTTGGAACATCGGGCCACGGACCAAAGAGTCATGGGTTTGATTCTGGTCAAGGGCATGTACCTTGGTTGTGGTTCATCCCCAGCCCTGGTCGGCTCATTCAGGAGGCAGCCAATCAATGTGTCTCTCTCACATTGATATTTCTCTCTCTCCCTCTCTCTCTCTCTCTCTCTTTCTCTCTCTCTCTCCCTCCCTCCCTCCCACTCTATTTGAAGATAAATGGAAAAATATCCTAGGGTGAGGATTAAAAAAAAACACACACACACAAATGGGGAGGGTGAAACACTTGGAAGAAAGGCTTTTCCAAACTTCCCAATGTCAAAATATTTGTGGCATCCCCCTTGGAGACAGTCCTACTTCCTTAAAGGCCAGCTGTACCTGTGACATAAGGTTGCAAGGTAATGTGATTCTGAATTCAGGCCTTCCGATGCTCCAGGCCTTTGTAAAAAAAAAAAAAAAAAAAAAAAAAAGCATATAGTCATCAAAAAGCTTCACTCCCAGCTGTGTGGAAAGTGACTGTGCAGCTCTCACTTGGTTTTTGGTTGCATTACCTCATTCTATACATCATTCATGACAAGCAAGGAACCACAGGGCTCCTTTGACTAAATCCTCTTGTCCTTGACCCAGCTCTAATTTCTTTGGCCATTTACTTCATAAATGTGGTCAGTCCTAGGGCTGAGAGAGGTTGTACAGAAGTTCGGATGCAGTGGGTTCTTTCCTCCTTGTCACAACCAGCAAGAGAAACCAGGGCAAATAGGACTCCTGATCTACTACCATTTTCTTGTCCTTCCCATGAGATCCACATTGCCATTACTCTGACAATTAGGATGCAAAGGGGGAGAAAGAGGAGATTTTTAAAAATTGTCTTTGGAAGAGCTATTTATGCCTTCCAACCTGGTACTTTTCCTTGAACTCAAAGGGAACACCAAGACAGACTGCAGCGTGACTCTCCATCCCACATAAGGGAATACATTGACGCCTCCTCAGCTCTTTGTGTTGGGAAAGAGCTAGGAGCCCCACGTGCTTCAAGGGCCATCCAGGTCTCATACCTGTCAGGACAGAAACTCAGGAGCAGGTGACCTCAGGCCTGAAAGTGAGGCAGCACCCAGCCATGCCCCAAAGGAATAGTTCTTGTGAGGGTTTTGTCTTGTTTTTAGACACAGCCATTCCCTCAGTCTTCATTATCAGGGTTTCACAATTCTCCTAGGAGAAGATAACATAAAGGAAAGGATTCAATCCGTACCTGCTAAAGGAGTGGCAGTATTTGGGGCTGGAGTCAGCAGGTATTTGGAACTGAACCAGGAATGCCAGTCTGCCCCAGGACTCAAACACGATTAGATAAAGGAGCCTTTTCAGCCAAGGCTTAGACACTCCAATCCTCTGTACTCTCTACCCTACCATAAAACATTATTAGAACTGAGGGGCTGCAAGATGCTGAATCATCAGAGAGAGATTAGATCATGCCCATGGACTGTGTGCAGACATAAAAGCAAATGTAAACATTTTAGAATGGATTTCAACATCAAGGATTAAAGCAAAAGGGGTTTTATGTTTAACTAGGAGTTAAGCATAAATTCTATTTCCCCAGAGATCCATTAATAAAGGTTTGCTTCTAAAGTGTTCAGGGACACTGCGCAGACTTTGCTTGAGACCTTGGGCGACAGTAGGATAAATAAGCAAGACACAAAAGCACCAAAATTAACTGGAATTTCTCCCAAAATATGCAATGCACTTTGAAAACCAAAGGAAGAGACCAGCAAAAAGATACAAACTGAGCTGTTTTAAAGGGACTATGTTTATATTTGCTGAAGGAAAAGGAAACCAAAAAAAAAGCTCACTCAAGATCATCTGAGTCTCCTTCTCAGAGAGCCCAGCAAATCCGGTAATCAGAATCACTTTCTACCTGCGCATGAGTCCTGCTGAGCTCCTTAATTCTTGTGTTATGCAGACCTTAAAACCAATTGCTAGAAGAAGGTATCAAAGAAAGTTTCAAAGTCAGTTTAAGGTTAATTTCCCCCAAGAAACTCCTGGCTTTTCTTCTTTTGGTGCCTCCCTGCCCCCTTTACTTATTGCTTCTGTCTTCCTCCAGCCTAACCCCAACTTGATCTTTTTTACCAAGGTCTGTCCCAGGACTGGCAGAGCAGACAGAAAAGCTCTTTAAGAATATAGAGTTTACTATTAATAGCCGTGACACAGGCCACTGAAAGCCAAGGCAGTCAAGTAAGGAAATCTGTCAGCCTGGATTAGCTTTCCAGCACCTGGGAGGTAGGACTTACTTATAAATAAAAATAGACAGCAAAAATGGCCCCTCACAGGCTCCTGCTGTCTGGGAAGGCTTGCATGGATCCCAGTCCAGAGGCTTTTCCCAGCTGTCCTCCAAACCTAGCAGCGAACTCTTGTTTTTGAAACTGGATTTAACAAAAGGAAGGCTTGTTTCGGTCTGAATCAAAATCCCTGCTTGTACAGAGAGTGTAGCATCTTCCGTGATTTCCAAACACTGGTTCCTCAGTCCTGGAACAGGCATCGCCCATGTCACAGCATCTTCTAGGATTCTCAAAGCACAGTTACTGATGGGTCTTCACCAGAGGGTGTTCCCTGCCTTCTACTTCACTCTCTGGGCCACCATGGAAGGACCATGCTTCCTCCACAGAAGGTGTAAGCCCTCTGTTTCTCAGCCTTGGGAGAACTCCTCTTCTCATCACAGAATGGACTAAAAGAATCAAAACATAATCTTTTGAACGAAGCCTACATATTAGAGGAGCGTTTTGAGGTTAATTTGCAAAGTCTCTGGATTCTAGAAGCTACATGCAGACATTGCCAAATTTAGAGGTCAGGTGACTACCCGTATAATTCACTTTGATCAAGCAATAAAAGTATAAAATATTTGCATAGGACTCTGTTCTTGGGGTTCTACAAATTAGGTCACCTTGTACTGCAATAGTCTGATCCAGAGAAGTTTACAGTACCATTGTACTGAAAACCTACTTTCAAATGTCTCAAGTAATGGAGTAACACACACACACACACACACACACACACACTCACACACGGTTTCCTTGAGAAATGGTGGTCCTGTGTGTGAGCTACTACAATTGACCAGAGCATTTTCTTGTGCTGTTCAGTCTTTCAATTCCCATATCTTATCTTCTAATTATACCACCTCTGTTATAAATAATTCTTGCCTTCTAGGGCATCAGGAGTTACCATTCCCTTATTAACTGCCCACATTTAGCTCCTTTAATCTTTCCTCTGATCAGATTCCCTGAGTCTCCTCACCTCTACTCCTTCTCCTTGCCCTTCTCCAAATTCCCTGAGGTTCTATGCCCTAAACTGAGCTTTACAAAATCCAAGTGATATTCCAGATGCTTGCTCACTGTGGAGCCGAGAGACCAGCTGTCACCTCTGGTCTCTGTTACCCCATGACTCAGGGTTCGTGTCCCAAAATAGGTCTGGCCTTTCATGTTGCCTTCTCTCGTTGCAGTCTGGCTGCTCGGTGGCTGTCCACTATCACCCCAACTCCCCTTTGGCACTACTGCTTTCCAGGTTTCTTCTCCCCACGAAGTGTGTATGTTTGAGACGGTTTTCCTCCGAACGCGAATGGACCACTGGTCAGCACTCATCTTTGTCATCATCCTGGTTTGCAACTAACTCCCAAATTTCCATGAACACTTCTTCTAAAGGAGTTCTGTAAGAACTTCCACTGTGGAAGAAAAGTATTTATAATTTTCAGCTCTTCATATAATATTCTGGAGACTGTCCTAGAACATTCCAGGCAGGAGATGCCTCAGAAAGAACTGGGTGAGCTCGTGAAGAGTGGCTGTGCATCACACCTAGAGCCATAGAAAGGAAACTTTCCCCACTCATATTAATTCCCCTAGGGCTCAGAGGAGTTAGCATGGGCTTCTCCAAGGTGCTTTGTTGCCTGGGAATCCTGGTTTCTTCTCTTCACCTCCCCCAGGATCTGGCTTCCTCTCCTTTCTGGGGAGCTCAACTCTGGCAGGTGGCAGGAAGGGTGTCCATGGGGACTGAGAGGCCCCACCCTCCTCCAGGAAGGTGCAGGGGCCCACGCTCTGCCCTGGGGAAGTCCGGGAGGCACTCGTTTCAGGAACTCCCAGGCCCACAGCACTAATCCCTACAGCTTCAGGGGAAAGAACATTCCTATTTTAAGAGGCCCTGGGTAACTCGCTCACCCAGGTCTGAGTCACTGCTCCTCTTTAAAGTTTATGAAAGAAATATATTTCTCAGCCTTTAGCTTTGCAAGCTTTATTTTCCTCAGCCTCAGTGATCAACTGGTTTACCACAAAATGTAAAAGGAGCTAGTGAAGCAGCGGTAACTAAGAAAGTTATAGTGTCTGGAATTATAACAGAGGCAAAGCTAAGAGTTATATGAGATCTAAAAATAAGTCACTAACCATATCCTACTTCCTCTAACATATATACATAGGTAGCTAGAAGAGAAAACCGCCCACAGTCAAAAGAAGCAACAAAGAACGCTGTGATTAACCACAGCCCACTCCATACCAAAGAAGTATTCCTGCCCCCTTAGTGAACAGGCTTTTACCCAGTGAGGATATTTCATGGGAAGGTAATTCGTCACTGTTTTACTTGAGAGTATAGAACCACCAGGGGCCTCCATGTCAGCCACTGCGACAGTAATTAGAATAATAGAATATCGCATCACATCCACGGCTTTGGTACGCTGGTGGAAAGCCCTGTGGGTGAGTGTAAGTTCTCCCACAGTGTGCCCGCAAACATACGCATTTCTTACTCAGCAGCAAGTTACTGTTTAAACAACTTTGCATTTTCATGTAAACATAAATAATAATAACAGCTTATGTTGATTGTACACTTACACAACAACTCACTGTTAACTCACTTCTTCTTTATAGCAACCTTACCCCTTTTTACACACGAGAAAACACAGGCTTAGAGAGGTTAAGCAGCGTGAGCCAAACCACACCATTCATAAGTGTTAAGAGTGTAGATTCGAATTCAGATCTTCCTAGCTAGTCGATTTAAGACCTTAATCATATTCCTATACTGTTGTTTACAAGCCAGATTTTAAATGGTAAGAGTTTCCATCTTTATTTTCATAGCAAATTTTCATTCCCCTAGCTAGTCAAGCTGATTTTTCACACATTTAAAATGCCTTCAGTTTTTTTAAAAAAATCATCGTTTGAATTCTCTTCTCAGATTTCTGTATTTAATGTCACATTTTGGGTGTGGCTCAGCAGCACAAGTCACTAGTGGGTTCAGGGAATCCCAAACTACCAAGCCCCCTTTCATTTTTTTGCTTTGAGAAAAATAGAGGCCAGATCTCAAGGGAATGATCCCAGCTTCAAGTTATGAGCCCCCAGGTCTTTAGGGTTACCTGGTGTCTGTACGTATGTACCGGGACTGCCGTAACAAGGTAGCACCTGGGTCCTTAAACATCAGAAAACTATTTTCTCAGTGTGCTGGAAGCCAGAAGTCTGAGCCAGGTGTTGGCAGGATTGGTTTCTTCTGAGGCTGTCTCCTTGGCTTGTAGATGACTGTCTTCTTCCCGTGTCTTATATCTCCTCTCTGTGCCTGTCTATGTCCCAATTTCCTCCCTCCTAAGGACACCAGTCATACTGGATTAGGATTCACCCTAGTGACCTCATTTTATCCTAATTGTCTCTTTAAAAGATCCTATACCCAAATACAGTTGCATTCTGAGGTACTGGGAGTGGAGAACTTTGACATATGAATTTGTGGTGGGCACACTATTCAGTCCATGGCAGT
The DNA here is from genome assembly GCA_030848825.1 of Tadarida brasiliensis. NCBI lineage: Eukaryota > Metazoa > Chordata > Mammalia > Chiroptera > Molossidae > Tadarida > Tadarida brasiliensis. The sequence goes on from CM061258.1 coordinate 45,061,115, forward strand.
ATCCCAACAATTTCCTTTTACGAAGTCGACTATGTTGTATAATATAAATACCTTTGACCCTGACAACAAGGAGTTTAAACCACTGCTTTCTCTAAATGGTTTTGTTGCCTCCCTATAATGATATAGATATGTTTTCCTGTGACCAAACCACAGGTTTTATTCAAACAGTGTTATCAGCAACATCAACTATATTATAATTTTCATCTTAGAAGACATCATGAATCTCATTTGTAAAATATATATATATACATAGAAAATGTTTTTTCGCCCTCGCTGGTTTGGCTCAGCAGTTAGAGCATCGGCCTGCGGTCCAGAGAGACCCAGGTTCGGTTCCCACTAAGGGCACGTACCTCAGTTGCAGTTTGTCCCCGGCCCTGGTTGGGTCGTGCGGGAGGCAGCCACTCGATGTATCCCTTTCATGTCGATGTTTCTCTCTCTCTCTCTCTTCCTCTCTCTCTATCCAACGCTATCTGAACAAAAAGTGGAAAAATATCCTCGGTTGAGGATTTAAAAAAAAGAAAGAAAGAAAATGTTTTTGCCAATTATGAATTACCAGTTAGTAAAAACAAATTCTAGGTTTTTAAAAATTTATTGAGACCAATAACACCTTCTTAATTTATTATTGTTCTATGCCTGGCACTTAAAACAGCATAACCTCTAGTCAAAATATAGCCCAGCATCACTTACCCTGAGCCCTCAACCTATGTCACAATACCTGGTCGTTCCGCGTGAAGATTAAAAATGACCTGACAAGAGGCAATTCAGATTTATGTCATTATATCAGTATAAAATCTATCATTATGGGGTGCCTGCTGGTTTCACATATTGTGTTAAATGTGTCATATGCATTAAATCATGTATTCCCTCAAAAATCCCTGCAAGAGAGATGTTATTGTCCCTGCTTTACCACTGAGCAAACAGAACCTTAGAGAGATTAAGCAAATTGTCCAAGGTCACAGACCTCGCAGAAGATCGAGACCTAGATGTCAAGTCTTACATGTGAACCTAGTCAGTCCCATCTGACTCCAGGAACTTTTTTTTTTTTGCCACCACACGTTTCTTCTTTGACTTCTGAAGACATGTAACAGGGTATTCTCAGTGGCTCAGCAGCTCAAAACTTTTCCTGGGCCATAAAAATATCCAGTCTAGTTTTATCAACTGTTAGTTCTGGTAAATAAAATAATAGCATCTTTGTTTCTATGTCTTAGTGGCAAAAAAAAACATGGGGTATTCCTCACCAGAAATATAAAATCTCTCTCTCTCTTTGGGTGGTGATGAACACTAAGGTTATGTAAAACACCAATGGACACATTTATTAATTTACTTAATTATATTAAGTAAACCTAGTTAGCAATCGCTTCCTTGTAACATCTCCGGGACTGCAGTCTGTGTCCTTCAAAACGCGTAGTTAAATTTGGTCTGTTCCGTGCCCTGGCTTCCCAGTCAAGGCTGTACATGTGTCGACTGCAGGGACCCTTTCTCAGCCTTCGCTGTGTTGCCTTGCTAAGTACAGCGCCTTGCCCAGAGCAGGTGCTCACCAACATCTAGTGATCAGCTTTAAAGTCTTTACAAAAAGCCCATTAAAAAACTTGGTGATGAACATCCCAATTACACAACAGGGTGTGTAAGAAATCCTTAAAACTGGCCTTGCTGAGAGAGCTTGCTTACTCTATGAGGTCGGATGTACCATCTGCAGAGTTTTGACGTATAACCCTTAACTGCCTAAGGGCTGCCTGATGGGGTGGTGGCGAGGCATGTTGTTCTGATAATTGTGCAATCCCATGTGTTCATGTGAAGTAGGAGGTGTAAGAAATCTTAAAGTGTCCTGCTTAGGGGCCCTAAATAGAGCAGGATTCTGCTTGGGGGCCTCATCAATGGCCCGAGAGAAGACAATTGAAGCACCAAGTCAGTCCACGGCCACCACTATAGCTAGAAGTGCCCTCGTCCTTCCTCCTGGTGCTCAGTTGTCTTTTTTCTTAGCAGGATCCCATTGTCTTAGCTGAAGAGCAGAGTCCTGAAGTTATGCCTAAAGGAAAAAGGAGGGTAGCTATATCTAGAGCTTTACTCTAAGAACTATGTAACTAGCCACAACATACTTTTTCACCTAGAAGTAAAAATGAACAATAACTCAAAGTAACAAATAAACACACTTAGTAATTAAGGCTGAGCCACGGGGCCCCTTGGCAAATGTAAGAGAAACCCTGATGCCAGAGATAAAGCGGTCTTTCTCAAAGGAAAGCATTGTCTGCAAACGACAGCACTAACAGTGAGAATATGTTTAGGTAGATACTGGTAGATCTGGTCCCCAGCAGAAAAGCATTGTTTGGGGAGGCTGCTCTGATGAACAAAACCGTCCTTCAGTCTGGCATCTCCTTTCGGTTCAGGACATCTGTCTACAAGTCTACCCTAGGCCTTTATCTTTGTCCCAGAGTGACTCTGGGCACCTCTTCTCGAGCTTTCTACATCTCAGAGAACTAAGAAAACTACAAAATTGCTCACCTATGGAGAAAAGGCTTTTAGAGTGGTTAATAAAAGAGATGAGCTTATGGATTTACTGATCCTTTAAGGAGGCAGAGATATCTTGATGTGAGCTGGAGGCAGTTCAGAAGCAAACAAACTCTAGGGATCCAGGTGGCTCCCTCTGAGATGGTCAACAGCCTAGGCCATCTTCAGATTGGTGTGAGGCTCTCAGCACTCCTGCCTAGGACACCTTCAGCTGCCTCACACCCTCAATTAGGTTATAAATACTCTGGCACCTAGAAGCAGCAGTAGAGATGAAGGAGACAGAGGCATCTTTGCTGAGGGTCACATTGAGCAGGGAGCTGCTTCAGGGATGTCTGTAGGAGTCAGCAACATGACAGAAGACATCAAGACCAAAATCAAGAACTACCACACTGCCCCTTTGACAGCTGCTTCCCCAACCAGAACCAGACCAGGTACTGTAGGCAGACCTACCTGGATTTCCACTGTCGTGGGAAGACAATGACCGTGTGCAAATGGTACCAGCCTGCATACAGGTCCCTCGGCCCGTATCCAGGTGTCAGCTGGGATGCCCGCCGGGCAGAAGGCACGTTTCCTGGGAAGAGCTGAACCGGCTCCACCCCCCTCTCCCCTGTCCTCCGTCCTCCCAGGGACGTGAAGGGGGGCCTGGGTACATCCCACCCTTGGATCCTGAATCATGGCTTAACTAATAATAAATACTTGTTGGAAAAGTGTAAAAAAAAGAGAGAGAGAGAGAGAAGTAGAAATGGAGGGCAATGAAAAGGAAACGATACCGGTATGCAGAAACTGCTGATTTAGATTAGGAAAGAAGGCTATGAATTTGGAAAAGCAAAATAAACATAAATAAGAAGAAGGAGGTGAAGTGTGGGGTGAGAGGCATGGCAGAAGGAGGAACCTGGACTGCCTAAGCCTCCGCCGGGGATGCCTGCGGATGCACAGTCCTTGTGTAGTCCAGAATCCCGCCAGCTCACAGCATTCCTCCAGAACAGCTGTTCTAGAGAGTGCAAGAGGGCACTGGGGCTCCAGAAGACATGAGTCACCCCAGAGCCGTCAGCACACAGCTAACCCACCCCTTTCATCAAGGCAGACATGACTCCGTATTAGCCAGCGCTTCCGTGATCTCACTGGCAGAGACACTGGGAATCTGCTGTCCCTCGGGAGGGACGATGGAAACCGTGCCACAAGTTATTTCACCCAGAACGTTTCGGTCAGATCGCGTGGATGGCCGAGGGGAAGGGAACCTACCTCCCCGTGGCAGTTTCCGTAGCTGTGTTGTTGGGAGGAGACTGGTGGGATGGGGACTGAGGTGTGCCCTGATGTCCATGAGTCCAGGAAAAGGCCTCAACCAGATAGCCTAAGATTTGGAGAACGGCTGAGACACTTTCATTGCGAGTGAGCAGCGTGGCCCACAGGCAGCTACGGGCTCATGCACACTAAAAGTTCAGGGGTATATCTGGTTTGGTGCATAGGTGGGTTCAGGATTCAAATAATGTGATTGGGCCATGGCTTTTTTTCCTTTCAATCAGTCCTGCCTTCCCCAGTCTCAAGTCCCACGCGATGGCCCTGGCAGCACAGGCCTCTCAGCCTCTCAGGGGCTCAGCCCAGCACATGGGAGCGAGAGTCCTATCCCCAGCAAAAGTCTCAAAGCATCTGACTGGGTCCCAGGTTTACCTCCAAGCCTAGACAGTGGGCTGGCCGGTGGAATCAGGAGATGAAACGGGCACACCAGAGCCACACGGACTGAGTTAGAAACAGGAATTCAAGATATGGCTATCATAAGAAGAAAGAGGGAATACTAAGCAACAGGAATAACAAAAGCCCACTGTAATTAGTGAGTGATCTTGAGGCTGGTGTTTGTAAAAGAAACCTTTTGTCTTAGCTTGGGTTTCCCCCAGAAAACAGAGCCTGAGTAAAGGCTTGCGTATGGGTCAGTAATTTACAGAGATGAATCCAGGAAACAGTTGGGAGCTGGAAGGAGTAAAACTGAAAGGAAGAAAAATTAATGCAAGTATATTACAGAGCCATGTAGGAAGAGGAATTCAGGAAGGAAGCATCTCCTGAACAGCTACCACCCTTCACTGGTGAAGGATTGCCCGTGGGTGCTAATTCTCGGTTCCAGATTTGTGCGTGCATGAGAACGGCCTGGTGGTTCCTGCAGATGTCCCCCACTGCGAAGCCAGAAAATCCTGGCGGCACAAAGAGAGGTGTAGCTGGTTTCCATGGCAACACCTGGGGCAAAAGATAGAACAAGAGGATGTGAGGTGGGCACAAGAGTTGGCCAATGTACCTTTCCTCTTGGATACTTGTTTTGCTTTGTTTTGTTTATTGTTGCAGCTTAATTTTTCACCGAGACTAAACTGTAAAGAGAAAATACCACATGACTGGGTATGGGATTGTATGAGGGACCGCAGGGAAAGACTTGGGCTTGAATCCTTACTCCTCATCAGCCGTGTGATTTAGAGCAAGTCAATTAATGTCTTTAACTATCATCAGTGAAACACAGATGTCCAGAATTCCTACCTTACGTGATTTGCAGGAATATCATTAGTATATAAAGTAATACTGTCTCCTTATTTAAAACGTTCTTTTCATCTCCACTATTCTTAATAACGAACAAAGGAGGCTCCATAAAATTTTAATTGTTCACACAAACCAAATGGATTTTAATAAGAGGTCCTTTTAACCACTCCCTTCAGTTTATGAAATTTGCAAATCATGGTGTTTAAAACAACATCCAACTCATCGCAAGATTGAATGGTGTGTCACACCCACAGAAAAGCTGCAAACTGTCATTGAAACTGCTGCAGATAGACCATCAAGAGTTCCCCTCAAATTCTAACTTCTTGAAAATGTATCACCATCATCTTATAAAACCCACTTAACAACCTAAAACAAGGGAGGGGTTATTTTATATCCAGCCATGTGGTAATACAGTTTCCAGGAATTTAGAAAATATATATACCATACATTTGTTACCATTGACAGCAGCCCATATGTCTGAGCATTTGTTTTCCACAGTTTCTGAGAAACATGATGGGAGGGAAAAAATGCTGAACCCAAACATGATCCAGATCCCTGACATGACACTGTAGCCAGGACCACTAACCTGCAGCTTACCTCCTCGGTCCCTGAGACAACACTGTGCCACCCTCTAGGCCTGTCTCAAGCCCACGTGGTTTGTCTCCCTTCTCTCCAGAAGCCTTCTCTCAGGAGCTGAGCCTCAGGGAATCCGCCTTACTACTCTCCGACTTTGAAAGACCCTAGCTTCTTAAGGACTAAAGGTAGAAAAACACCTCTTCTCTCTTGCTTAAATTTCCTCATCAACCTGGTTTTAATCCTGAAATGATTCGACAATTTTCAGCGGAAAACCAAATCACCCCTGTGAAAGAGTGGGCGGAGATGGTCCACACCACACTCCAGGCTCCTGTGAGAGAAACCCTTAAAGACCCAGATCTCCTTTAGTTCCCAAAACTATCCCAACCTCTGCATCGAATTACATCATTCCGTACAGCTAGAGCCAATTACTCAAAAGCAACTTGATTGCACACCAGTCTCTGAAGGTGTTTTGGAAAATGTCTATGGGAAAAAAGCCCCTCTTTAAGCTATCCCTATCCATCCTCAAAAGGTGAATTTCATAGATGCCACACAGCCTATATTTTAAGCCAGGCCATATAAATGTTCTCTCCAAATAGGATTATAATCACCCAGTTGTTCCTCCATCATGTGCAAATAGGCAATCAGACAAGCTTCGCTATAGATGGGAGAGAAACCAAACAGGTATGTCATTCCTATAAGGATTTCAGTGATAGGAAGGTTAGGCAAAAGCGTAATTGAGATGAGGCTTTAAGATAAAGAGGAAAGTGTAATGCATGGTGGGAGGGCAAGGTGATCTTCAGACAGGTAACATGCATGAGGACAGGTGGGGACTGAGGTGGACTGGAGAGGAGCACATGTCTTACAAGGAGAACAGCAGCTCCCCAGCTCCTGCTGCTCATGGCACAGGGGTATGTTGGCCCAGTGTGGACAGGTTTGTCTCTATAATTTCAAGCATGGTTAATCTAAGTTTCGTATTTCAAATTCTTGAGAGAGAAAATATTGATCAACACAATCTACAAACTGACTCTTCTGGGATCAGATGTCCTCCTATTCCAATCAGTTGTGGCTGGGAGACTTGAGGAGGGCCAGGTCTACACTGGAGGAACTTGGAGAGGGCAAGCTGATTCATGAGAAGGGGACTGTAGGAAGGACTGGTACAGCAAAGCCTGCCTTCACAGACCTAAAGGACACATTGTGAACTCATGACGCCACACAATGATTTCTACTGGGAAAGAGGATCTTCCCCACAATTCCCCTATGTTCAGACAGGTGCTGAATTCACCACTCTGACTCTGTGCTGCTTGTTTGGTTAGAGTGTAAATAATGAGGCTTCACTCTTGCTTCTTCATACTGTTATTAAGCATGGACAGACTTGGAAAAGAGGAAACTGCCCTGGAAGTATGAATGAAGATAGTTCCAAAATATGCTATTGAAAGAAATACACCTTCAAAACACTATTGCCACATTCAGAATATGATGTTTGAAATCAGGATCAGTGTGTTCCCTAAAACTATGGCAGTGTGTATGCAAGAGTGTCCTGCTGCAAAGAGAACAAAACCAGTGTCCCTTAGAGAACAACAAAGCCCTCAGCCATGAACACCTAACCTACTGCAGCATCTTTACAGACTCAGCTTGGGAAGCTGAAAGCAGGGCCCTGGTGCAGGTACATCTTGATCATGACAGAGAAGCCTTTGGAGGTGTGCTTCCCAGAGACTGTATAATCAGGGTCCCACTTCACAGACCAGGACACTGGAGCCCAGTGGGGTTGACTCTAGTGTCTTTATATAGAACATGGACTTTACTTCCAGTCCAGAGCTCTTTAAATGTTCATAGCAGGCTCTGAGTTTGAGGTAGAAGAACCAGAAAGAATATGATCACTTAACTCTAAAAGCTACATCTTTTTTTAGTAGACTTCCAAACTAAAGACATCTTTTACTTGTCAAAAGTGGCCAGTCAATGCCTTGAAATACAATGATTGAAGGGCAAATGTTCCTTGACTTGACAGAGCCTGTTTATGACAGCAATAACACAGACACACTTTAATTACAAATCATGAAAATGACCTTAGCCTGTGCTGTGAGACCTGTATTAAAATCCTGGCTGAGGAGCCACTTTCTAGCCAAGCTCCTATTTTCAGATGCCTGGCCTTTGTCAAGGGATTTCCTTTAGCCTAAAATTTCTTAGGTTTATTCTCTGACCACTAATGACCCTTTGGCAACATCTGAAAAATAATAAGCCAAAATTACATTACTCAAATCTGAACAGATAATGCTATTCTACCTCTAGTCCAACCAGCTGCGGTTGAGGGACAGGGGCTCAAGCCCTGTGACTGTCCACCTTGCAGAAACTTGGGGAAGGAGGACATTATAATGGTCCAAAGAATCATCTGGCCCAGCCTCCTTATTTTACACAGAAAGGAAGGATGGCTCAAAGATGACAGACAACTATCCAGGGCCAGCACCCAGTGGTGGGAGAGCTGGGACATACCAGTAGCCACCCTTCATGATCACTGCTCAGGAAGATGAGCTGCCCAGTCAACTTAAAAAGAGATGTAATTTTGAAATTACAAATATCATCCTCTATTACTTCCTGAATTGGGCTCCTGAAAATACCAGTTTCCTAGCTACTTGGAGAGAGAGAGAGAGAGAGAGAGAGAGAGAGAGAGAGAGAGAGAGAGAGAGATTCATCTGGGGCACGTAGGCATGACAAATACATACTATATTCCCTTCTTGGTGATTCACCTCACACACTAGGGAATCTGAGAAAGAAACCCAGCAGTAAAGGAATCTGTTTAACTCAAAAGTCTTTTTCCAAGTGACATCTATTAACATCCTACAGACCTGGTGTTCTTGAAAATATACATAGGTACAAACTGGCTTAGTGAGAGGAGAAATGGATTTCAAAATAATTGGGCTGGAAAGTAAAGAAATTGAAACAGTCTTGCTCATGTCAAGCAAGAGTTCAAAAATGGCACCGTGTTATCCTCATTTTCTTCCCCTGGGTCTTTTATGCTTGAAACTCGGGGAGAAATGGAGGATAAAGGTGTCCTTGAGTAGCAAGGATAAAGAGAATAAACCTTTTTCTCTAATTTACCATTAAGGTTTGTATAAAGGAGTAGAAATACAGACTCTGCCTTTGTCACTCTTCTCCACTTGTGTTTAAATCCCCACTAGAAATATAATGCTTAAAATAGTATGCACACATATTTATAACTTCTGTACGATGAGCTACCATGGTTTTCTTTTCCCTCAAAGCTGGTAAAGTTACATTCCTACCTCAGAAACTGTGAAAAAATCAAATTTGGCCTTTAAATAAACTAATTTGAAAGGTTTAAAAAAATATTAGAGACTTTAAAAAAAGGAATAGGGGACTTGAATATCCCAAAGTGTGAAAATGCCACATTTTCATACTCAAATGATTCAAAATAGATGAACAGAACGCTTCCAAACTTTCTAAAAATATGCACCTTCAGGCAATAAAAAAAAAAAAATCAATCTAAAGGGTCATTTATTTCAAGAACCTAAAAGCCCGATTTAGCACTCCAGTGAGCCCCACAGCTGACTGGATCTAGGAGAGCAGGGCTGAAGAAAGGTCGTTCACACTCCTCCCTAACTCCGTAATGATATGTTTAGCCAGGCTAATTTTAGACCTGTCGGAAGCTTTTGATTCAGTTAACCATAAGGTGTTGGTGACAAGACTGAGGTCAATGGCAGGTGTGGGCTGAGCTCCTTTTGAAGTCAGTGGTAGTTCATTCCTGGAAGGAGGATATCAATAGGTAGTCACAGGGAATTGCTCATGATCCACATATATCTCCTGGAGGCCTCTTGTCCCCTCCCTATTCACCCAACATGGGCTGGAGACCTTGGGAACCATCACTGGAGGCAACAACATCTTGATGATCCTCATCTCATTATCATCTTTTCTACTGGTCCATTCAAACTGTCTTATCCTTCGGCTTGGCTCATAAGTTATTTTGGTTTGGGCAGGAAGTAGCTGGTTCAAGTCAGCCTGGATTGGCTGAGGTTGTGATCTCCAGGCAGAGGAAATTCTAGATCTCTATCAGAGCTATTCAGGGATGGAGGCTGACTGACTGGTGCCTGAGCACGGACAAGAGAAGTCTCTTTTTTCTTGGATTCAAAGATGCATATTCCTACACCAGCTTTCAGAAAAGGAATTGTTACATTTAACTACCCCTCTGGTTCATATAAGTTTCACCACAGTAATATCCACCCTCTTCTCTACTTTGCTAGATTTTACAGGGGAATTTCCCTGTTATTGATTAAAGGAAATTTCTTTAGCCCTATGAGATTTTTGTATCAATCAACTCAAATCCTTTTCACCCTCTCAAGGTTTACCATGAATGGATTTTATCTGATGAAATGTGTGCTTCTGCTCTATATATGCTCCACAAATCTATCTAAAGCAAAGAAAATATCAATGTTCTACTCAAGAACTCAACAACCCGAGTGAAGAGGGAAATGTCTTTAGTACTGTCTTACTAGATTTTAACAAATTCAGGTTCTGTAAGGAACTCAGGGCTAATCCATTATCATCCTTTCATTTTATGGAATGGGAAAGCAAGACTTAAAGTTCCTCAATGGACATAATAATTTGGCAGAATCAGAAAATTTCCATGGAGCAAGAAATCTAATGTTATCTTTCTAAACTTTATCCATCACTCGTGGTCCTCACGATGGGTCAAAAATGTGGAGAACGGGAGGAAGACAAAGGGACAGAAAACAGACAACAGTGAAAAAATTAGATGAGAAAAAGAGTCAGTCAGTGAGTAGCTTCCTGTCATCTCATCATCACCCTTTCCTTCCGAACTATGTTCTCTTTGGCCTCCTCAGATAAACTAGAGATCAGCAAGTCTCAGTGGAAATCCTTGGTCACCCATATCCAGGGGACAAAGAGAGGCAGAGACCAGGATACCTAAGTGAGCTCCATTTTCTGGCTTTGGGACTATAGTTGTCTCAATGGTTAATATTGCAACTGTGGATTTTAATTATTTTATTATTTTTTTTAATCCTCACTCGAGGATATTTTTACATTTCTCTTCAGACAGAGTAGGAGGGGAAGAGAGAGAGAGAGAAACATTGATGTGAGAGAGACACATTGACTGGTTGCCACCTGCACAACCCCAACTGGGGCCAGGGACGAACCGCAACCGAGGTACGTGCCCTTGGCCAGAATCGAACCCAGGACCCTTTGGTCTGCAGGCTGATGCTCTAAATGCTGAGCTGAACCGGCCAGGGTGCAACTGTGGATTTTAAATGCTAATTTTATTCATTTGACAATCATCTACTGAACATTTGCCATGTGCTAAGAACTCTGCTGCACACTCAAAGAACATGAATATGAAGAAGACATAGTCTTGCCTCTTGAAACTTACAGTTTAATATAATAGAGAAGAAAATATTCCTTCTGGTTCAAAATTCTAAGACTGTGGCATTTCACACTAACAACTTTAGCACAGGGAGGAGTCAGACGCTGCCCTCAGAGGGGCTCTGCCTGCATATCATGGGAGTCCAGAGAAGGAGTATGTGATTTCCAGGTGTCAGGAACCAAGAAATCTTCATCAAGAGGTGGCATCTTGAGCTGGGACTTGAAGGATAGAAAACATTAAGTCTTTTTTTAAATATGTTTTTATTGATTTTTTTTTTTTTTTTTTTTAGAGAGAGGAAGGGAGCGAGAGATAGAAACATCAATGTGAGAGAGAAGCATCAATCAGCTGCCTCCTGCACACCCCCTACTGGGGATCAAGCCTGCAACACAGGCATGTGCTCTGACTGGGCAGGAATCAAACTGGGACTTCTCAGTCCATGGGACGACGTTCAATCCACTGAGCCACAGAGTCCGGGCAAAAACATTAAGTCTTTAAACAGTAAGAGGACACTGAGGAGTGGGATTCTTGGAAAAAAAAAAAAAAGGCGCAGGGGGAGTGGGGGCACCCAAAAGTAGGAGAATAAAAGATCTGTTTGGGAAATAGCAAGTGGACCAGTTTGGATAAACTGTAGATAAATAAATGAAGGGAGATACACAGCTAGAAAAGTGTGTTGGAAGCCAAATTACAGAGTATCTAAAAGGACGAGCCAGAAAGCTTTGCCTAAATCCTCTAGGTGATGGCAGCCACTGCAGATTTTTCAGAGGGCTGGACTTAGGGCAGATTAATTGGGCCACAATGAGTTGAGATTTTTAACCTACCACAGAGATGGTCTCACCATGGTCCACTGTTTGTTGATTGATTGAATGATTTTGCTTGTTGTAGGTTGAGAATATTGGTGAGATTTTTTAAATTGTATTGTCCCTTCTGTGTCTTTTTATAGTTTAGAAAGACCCAAATAAACAAAGAAACAATAGCTATTACATATCTCAGACTAAAGAAGAGCACAGGAGGTCTTACAGTGTATAAATACAGCAATTATATATAGTGCTGGGCCTATACAGAGCTGTTGAATATAGAGGAAATGATCTATTACAAACCATCTATATCAATAATTTTGCTTCACCATGTCCTTCCTATGTGTCCCAATTCATTTTTATAACAGAGCTTCCTTTTAAACACTGACATTATTGAATGGGTAAGAACTTGCCTTTGGAGGGTCCTCTATTAACATAGAATGCAGTCTGCACATTACATTTCTCTAGCACTTATTCACTGAGCACCCTCAGTCACCTCTCAGATGTTAAAGGTTTGGGGAGCAGATAGTAATAGCCCTTTTGTCTTACTCCCGATGCTAATACAGACACAGTGTTGACCATCTTCTTCAGGCAGTCTTCCCTGATAAACTAGAAGCAACTTGACTCTGTGTCATCCTCAAGAGAGCTCTCTATCTGGTTTGGAGTTTATTCCTTCTGCACTCATTCTTCTGCCTGCCCCCACCCTATCTTAGCAAACATTTAGTGAGCACTTGCTATGTGCCCAGCATTGGGCACACCGATACAGATACAAAGATAAAAGGCAACAATCTTTCTTTGCTTTGGCAAATATTAATATAAGGAATTCATCCACCCTGTGGAATACCTCACCTTGAAGACAGGTATCACCTCTACCTAAACCAGGTGTCACCCGGTCATTAGTGCTCCCAAGTGGTTGAGCATGTAGCTTCAGGGTCCTAGGATAAGAGGGTGCCCACGCCAGTTAGGCCATGAACTAGCTGTGAACCTAGTGAGTTCTTTAAACTTTCTGAGCCTCAGTTTTCTCCTCTGTAAAATGAATGTAATAATACCACTACCTGCCTCATACGGTGATTCTGGTAAGAATTAAATGAGACAATTAATGCAAGGAGTTTAGGAGAGCACCTGCTGTACATTTAAAAAATAGTAGATAAAAATTGTCATTAATAGTATTAATATCTGACCTATGATCAGTCTGCACATGACCACCGGTGGCTGTGATGGTGACTGTCCTTTTTGCAGGTAAGAATACACGTAAAAGACTTGCTAGCACTTTACGGAAAGGTCTAGAAAGCAATGCCCATTTCAGTTTGCATGTCCCAGAAGCACTTCTTTTTTAGCCTATATGTCATGTTTTCTGTTTTATTTCTCTCATTTTCTTATACCAGAAAAATTTCATCTGTTCCCGATGTTCATTCCCTATTTAAAGATACAGCATCCAATTTGTGAAGCCAGCAGCTCTCTGCCAGTGCTGTCACCACGCAGGTCTGCGGCGCTGACGGCCCGATCCGCAGCAAGAAGTGACACAAAACCACTGCCGGTCCATCCAGAGGGAGCTGCTGGTATGCAGGGCGGGTTACAGGACCAAGTCCCCTGTGAGGAATAAGTAACAGAAACCATAGAAGGCAAATAAAATAGAAATGTGTTCCTCATGCAAACACTCAGGGCAATTAAAAATAAAATGAAGGAAAGAATAAACTAAAATAGAAAATTCTAGCTGGAGTGGCGTGGAAGGCTTTTTCAATCAAAGATCGTGCTTCTCTTCCCTTTTTATTTGAGATCCAAGATCATTGCTTAGATGGATTTATGGCTGCTTTCAACATTTATATGAAACGAAACAAAGAGCTGGACTCTGGTTGCCGGGCAGGCTACACTCAGAGGTCGGAACGCATCATTAAGTAAGGGGAGGCTGCAGAGATTGGTTATCTGGAGCTTCAGGTGCCCACACACTACTTCTCCAAGCCAGAGCAGGTTGCACGTAATAAAGTTTTCAAGGTGACTCTGACTTTCTTCAATGCTCCTCAGCCCCCGACTTTCTCCTGGGCATTTCCAGCCTAGATACCCCCACATTCCAGGGAGGCCAATCTCCTTCAAACACCACACCTGCTTCTCAAACATTATCAGCAGAAACAAATTTAGCATTAAACATTACATCACCACCTTGCTGCAGATTACAGACCCAGACAACCAACCCCCCACGTAGACCAAGGTGATCTGGGCAGCCGGGGGCACCATTCTGTCCAAACTGGAAGAAGGCAGAGCGTTTTGCTGAGCAGATGCCCTTGAGCCTAGCAGATCTAGGAATTCTATTTTCTTTCTTTCTTTCTCTCTCTCTTTTTTTTTTTTTTTTGCCTTTAAACATGCAGATCGGAACATCAGACCTAGAAGTTTTCCGTGCTGCACAATTTATGCTAGCTCATTACCTCCTGCTTCACTCCGAGGCTTTGTAACGGAAATTGGCTCTGATTTCTGAGATGGGCATTACATCATCGTCTTCTTTTAGCACATTATGTCATCCCTGCTGGGATGCATTATCTCGGGTTGGCTCAGCAGTAGCAATTTTTGTGGGCCTACTGCAGTGTTCCCAAAGAACTGCTGGGAACCACAGATTGAAATCTGAAACATTTATCTTCTAAAAAGCTGAAAAAGGGGAGAGATGTTCACATTGGACCCCATTTATTTTCCTTAACCCTCTCCTCTCGGCTGCTTTTAGATTGCACCGCAGCCCGTGATCAATGAGCACAGCCGTGCAGGGAGGATCATCTTGAGAAAAGCACTGCTCAGGGTGCCTAAAATATTGCTCCCCATCAAGGGCGGGTACACCTGACACTTGTCATGATTCCATCTCAAGAGTGTTACAAAATGCTTAAAAGGAATCACCTTGGCCGCTCACACTGAGAACATAGAGCACCTTGCCTAATTCTCGGGTTATTTAAGAAAAGAATTTCTTCTCATGACGTGTTTATAAATACATATAAATGAAAACTACGTACACACACATATACATGCTTATCCTCCTGACCACGCTGCAGCCACAAAGGCAAACTTCTAGAAGATTTGTAGTAGAAATCATTTTTATGCAGGGAAGTGAGCTGATATTATCTCTTCTCACTTCAACCATGAAATTAGAAGCCTATTTTGTATCTCTCCGTCCTAGGCAGGATTAGAAACCATTGCACAGAGGGAATAAACAGGTGCTTTCAGGATAAAGCAAAGATATTCCCAAACCCCAGAGAATCCCTGTACCTCTCTCATCACAAAAGCATAATAGTGGGGAGGGGGGAGTCTCTAAATACCGAGAGGAAATGGGAGACATTCAACCATGACTAAATTACAATTCTCCCCTTATACACCAACAAACGAGATTCACGGGGTGGGGAGTACGTGCAGGGGCGGGGCTAGAAGAGCCGTGGTGATATTCCCTTCCCCGGCCCACCGTGCTGCGTTTTTTTCCCACTGATCTTTCTAAATAGTGAATACTTATAGGCTCTCGGTCGCTTTTTGTGGCTCTCAAATGGCAGCCACATCCAAACAAACAACTTCATAGTTAAATTGGTCAATGACAGCAAGTAAAGCCATCATTCCACCGAGCCCAAAAGCCTTGCTCTAATATCTACCCTGATGACTTTTTGTGTTCTTTTCTAGTGCCCTCCCCTACGCCCATGGATCACAAAACAAGACGGTGGCCTTCCTCTTACTCAGCCCAGGGCAAGGCCATGTGAGCAGTGTGAGCGTTCTGACAGGGGTGGGCACACTTGGCCCCGTACTCATGGTGTAGAAACTTCCTTGGTGACCTCCAGCAACCCACTGATATCCCCATCTTTAGCACCTTTTCTTTCGTATTTCATATTCATTACCATTTGCCTCTTATCTCCTAGAGGGGATGGTGTGAGGATTGATGGTATGATCCCACAAAGGGCTCTGAGGCTTTCAGATGGATGGTCTCCATAAAATAGTGTTATTTAACAGCTAAGGACATTTATAAGAATCCTCTTACCCTTCTCCTTCCTTTCCTTTGTCCCTTCATCTCTACCCCCTGCCCCAGCTCTAGGAATTTTATGATCTGAAGACCAAAATGCTTTAAATCTTAATAACTACATGTGCCACTCGGGATACTGGAAGGAAACTATATATACTCTTTACTTGACTCGTTCTAAGCTTTTACTGAAGCCAAAGTAACTGCTGCACCATTTAAAAATTCCACTGTAATAGCAAGTAGCCTTCGACACGTTAAGCTGATTTTCATGTAAGTTGTAAAATATTAAATGACCAGAACTTCTATCCAACAAAGCAGTTACCTGGCCCAAACATTCCCTTTCTGTTTGCAGGAGGCAAGAAGGTGGATTCATAAACCCTGAGGGATGTGTGCCTGCCTCTGGATGTTGGCTGGCTGGGCACCAGCTTCCGAAACAAATTGGGTGAGGGGGCTGAGAGTTACTTCTCCCCCATCCTCCAGTGCCACGTGTGTCTGTCTAGCAGGTTGTGCCCAATTCTGAAAAAAAAAAAGTTTTCAGGATGCCCAGAAATCCTCAGTCCACTCCCTAGCCAGGCCAACTGTGGAACAGAGCCACTGTGCTCTTGGCCCTCTAACAGGACAGCCGCTGGCCCTGAGAATCTACAGGGGGTGTTTTCCCTGCTACCCTCTTACAGAGGAAGGAAACCGAGCCCAAAATCTGTAGGTAGTTTCCAAAAGTACACATTGAGGGGATCAGATTGCATAGGGAGAAATCAACTACTCTCTAATGGATGTCCCAAAATAAAGGTGGAGAGCAGGGCCGGCCAAGTCAGAATGGGGAGATCATGCACCAAGCTCACTGGCTCCTGACACTACAGTAAAACCCAGGCTTGGAGTAAGGAGAGCATTCTGGGCCTGGCTTCAGCCTCCTTTTTCAGCTGCCTTGGCACCTGTTACTATACTTCTGAGGTTGGCAGAAGGGGAATAAAACAGTATGGACCTTTCAGACTCTCCTGGGCACGTGGAGAACTGACTGGCATGACCTCACCTTGCCCCCACCTGCCTGCCCAGAATCACTATCAGGATTACCTAATGCATAGAAAAAAATGACATTTGTTTTATCAGTGAAGGTCTTGCTCTTGTATCTACCAGCAATGCCAGGATACCAGCTGTCCTCACCAGCTGCCCTCTGGGTGCCACCCCAGAGTCCCATTGCCAGTCCCCTGGGGCTTGTAGCATTTCCTAAGCTGCAAGAGTCTTCCATACTTCTCAGAATAAGCCCTTAACAATGCCCCATCTTCTGAGGAACAACCAAAAAAATTTAAGCATGTCATGAAGCTCAGACTACAAAAACATCAAGGGTTACAGCTCAGACCCATAAAGTTTATAGAGTGATCCGCTTTATCCTGTTTGGGGGGTGGGAGGAGGGATCATAGAGATTCCCTGAAAATACAAGTCTATTTCTTTGCAGGATCCTTCTTAACCTCTAGGAAGTTTATATTTCCTTCACCTCTATTTCTACTCTGGGCTAAGTCTTTCTCTTAAGAAGGTTTTCCTTCTCAGATGCCAGCTTTCTACTCCATAATTTCTTCATGATCTGAGAGGTGTCTCCTGTTTACTCCTTAACGTACTAGATTCTCACCAATCCGGAACAACAGAAGTAGGTGGGCTCCATTAATTCATTCAGCAAATATCTGTGTAGCAGCCGCAAAACGCACCGATTACTGTAAAAAGTGATGTGGGGATGAATCAGATGTGGATTCAGTTTTTCGGGCACAGGAGGGACCCACAGACAAGATATATCAATAAACATATGACAAAGACTGCCAGCTTTTCACCCAAATTCCTCCTCTTATTCCTGGGCACACAGCTGGATATACTTCCCAACTTCCTCTACTGCTAGGCGTGGCCACACGTCTGAGACGTCAGTGAGAAGTGGGTGGAAATGACGTGCACCCCTTCCAACGATGTGCCTGTGGGATCCTGCCTGCATGTTCTCTCCTCCTTCTGGCTGGCTGGATGGTGAGATCACCAAGCCCCGGAAGTCCTGTGTTGAGGGGGCGGAGCCTCAGACAGCCTTGGAGGAAAGGTGCCCTCGCGTTCTGGTCATGCTGAAGACCGAATAAGAAAGAAACTTCTGTATCGTGATTGGGTCTATTTATAATAGCCAGGTTGCTCTAAGTAATATAAACGTTGAAGTGATTATTGAAATGGAAAGGTAGTCACAGTATATAATAAGAGAAGAATAAAACTGTATTATAGTGTGCTATCACTTTTTAAAAGAACATGCATTTAATGTATATACACACACAAAGAGAAAATTCTAGAAGTATATACAGTAAGGTATAGGGGTTATCTCTGGATGGTGATAGTATAGGTATGGCTATCTACATATCCTGATATGAAATATGACTGTATAGTTAAAAAATAGAAACTATGTTTAACATTAAAAAGGAAAGTATGTCTTGAAATGTAAATACAAAGGCATAGCTCCTCAAAGTGGGTAAAGATTTCCTGAGGGAAATTAGAAAAGGCTTCTCAAGCTAAGCATCTATTAATGACCCCTCCAACACTGAAAATCTATAAATAGCTACAGCCTGAGAAATAGAACAGTTCAATTATACAACACACCTTGTTCCCAGCTTTTACATAGTGAGGCCTTGTCAATGGAGATCAATTCAGCAGAAATAATGGAAGAGATAAATCTTTTACCTTTACAAAGTGTCAAGAAACTAGTCCCAATGGTTTTTTGGGGTAGGGAACAGGGACAGGGAG
This sequence comes from Tadarida brasiliensis, assembly GCA_030848825.1. Lineage (NCBI taxonomy): Eukaryota > Metazoa > Chordata > Mammalia > Chiroptera > Molossidae > Tadarida > Tadarida brasiliensis. Next base: position 45,079,620 of record CM061258.1, read on the forward strand.
AAGAGGAAGTATAGAAAGGTGGAGGAAGGAAAAAGTAGCATAGTTACCTTACACCCTGTTTACCTTCTGAATATTTTGCTATATGCATTTATTACTTTTTCCAAAAATTCAAAAATAAATTTCTTCATGAAATTTGTGCTGTATACACAAATAATTCAATGTAGAGGAAATGGTGCCCATGGTGTTAGTTTCGTCAAGGAACAGCAGATGGATTCTGATCAGTTGGAGGGATGGGAGGCAGGAACTAGGGGTGTGGGGCGAGGCAAGATGTTTATAATCATCCATGTGCTTCTAAGAAACTTTGGCTTCTGTGTCATCTTTGGTCCTTGATACCTATTGTCCAGCTTCAGCTCAACAGAATGGAGAGTATGTTAGGGGCTCTTATGTTCTTGAGAGTAAAACACCCAGAAACTCTTCCAAGGATGACTAAGGAAGGAGTATTGGGCTGCACAGATCCCTGGCTGTGGCTACTCACTAAATGAGATGGTGGGGCACAGGAAGCATCCCCTCTCTGCATATTCTCCTGGAGAATCTCTGCCAAGGACAAGAGGAACCATCACACATGAATGACATATTAGTCAGCTTTTCTGCACAGTGCTGATCAATGAAGGTGTTAATGAGGGCTTGGGCAATGGGGCCGCAGGAGCCAAGAGTGTCTAGGCCAAAAGGGAACAAGGTAGGTCTCAGGTAACAAATGGAAGAAGAAAAAGGACCTCTGGAGCTCCTTGGAAGAGGAAAGTAAAAGTGCAGCTCTCATCTTTGTTGTTCATCTCATACCCATCCTCGTTCCATAGTTCCACCCTCAGGAGGGATAGAACTAGCCTAAATTGTGATGAAAAGTAATCATATCTCAGTCACATCTTGAGCAACTAACAGATTTTTTTCAGGACCCCCCAACACAAACATGATACACTGAGTAATGAAACACAATGATCTAAGGGCATCATGAACAGATATCAAACCAGGTTTGGATTCAATCAAAATGAATTTTAGGTCCATCCTTCTTTATTTTTAAATCTTACTGCCTCATGACAGAACCAGGGACCTGTCATTTTGGGGGAGAAAAAAATATTCTGTTTCCTCAGGAAATGCAAGGTTTAATCTGCTCCAGACACCCCTGGTGGTGTGGCTCACTGGTTGAGCATCAGCCCATGCAACAAGAGGTCACCGGTTTGATTCCCAGTCAGGGCACATGCCCAGGTTGCAGGCTAGATCCCCAGTAGAGGGCGTGCAGGAGGCAACTGATTGATGTTTCTCTCATCAATGTTTCTATCTCTCCAAAAAATCAATAAAAACACATATAAAAAAAAATTTGCTCTAGCCGGAGTGGAGGCAGGGGGCTTGTGCTCATAAAATACACCTTCTCATGTTTCCTCCTAATGACAAACTGAAGATCCTCCTTGACCAAGGCTTAGGTAGCTGTTCTCAGCATCCAAAGGAACACTGCCCCGCCAAGCAACTGCTCCACCCACCTGAGCCTGCTCAGGATTCCATTTGAATGTAGGAGTCAGTCTCTAAATATAGCCCTGAAAGCAGCCTCTGCTGTCACCCCTGCACTTGCAGCTTGGCTCCTTCCAGAATAATAGAAGGGATGGGTGGGTCTTTGGGCTTTTCCCCTGGGAGCAGCTTGGGGTAACGAGACACAGGAGAGCAACCCTCTGCTTTTGCTCCCCTTCCTCAAACCCCCCTTTATGATGGGGGAGGGGTGGACAACAGCAGTCCTCCACCCAGGAGTTGCCACCAAGTCCCAACCCTCCACTTCCCCATGGAGTCCCTCTCAAAGCAGATGGTCCATGAGGTGAGTCCCTTGTCCCAGGGCATTGATTAACCTTGGGGAAATCCTTAGAAGCATGCCTTCTCCCCCTTCCCTACCCAGGGCTCCTACTGTAACATTCAGAATCTCAACATACCCAGTGATCATTCTTATCTTCCTAGATGGTATATCACTAACCAACCAATATCTGTTCATTGTCCATCTCTCTCACTACCCTGAGATCCTTGACAGCAGTGCTGTCTTCCTCACCCATGGACCTTCAGCACCCACCATGGTGTGAGGCACAGTGCAGATGCCCAGAAAATGCTGGATGAAGGGAGGGGTGGGTGGAGGGAGTGGGGAGGAGGGGGGGAGGAAGGAGGGAGAGAAGAAGAGGAGGCTGAAGAGGGGGATGGATGGATGAATGGATGGATGGATGGATGGATGGATGGATGGATGGATGGATGGATGGGTGGGTGGATGGATGGATGGGTAACTGCCTCAGTGTTACACTTGGTAGATAGAAGGACAGATAATGGAAACTACAACTTGAGGAGCTTGACTATAGCTGTGCCCTGTAACCCGGGGCCTGATCCTGGAACCCACACAGAGCTCTGGGGGCTCTAAGTCAGAGCATGATGGTGCCATTATCGTGCCCTCTGAGTCAGCTGCCCAAAACTGAATCTAGTTGGGCGTGTAGGTGGGCCCCTCCATAGAAAGCCCAGGAAGAGTCATGTGGGGATCACCTGTGGAACATAGTAAACTTCACTAGCGTAACCCAAGGCTGGCTTCTCTTTTCTCTGCATGCTGCTCCCCTCTGGGAGGAGAGAGGGGTGGAGGTGCAGTCCCTCCCTGGCCCCATCCTGGTGAGGGAGGCCGAGCAGGGGCCTGAAATTGCAGCCTTCACCTCCACCCTGGCCTTTCACCTCAGATGTGGCCATGGAGGGCCTGGAGCTCTCGCAGCCTGTTCCTCTATGCAGGACAGCGATATTCCCAAGTATGCAGTCAGCTGTCCTCCCCTTGGATGGAGCCCAAAGGGCCACGAGCCTTTGAAAGGAAGGTAGTTGGTTTTGTGGAAATGCCATTTCACTGGCTCGGCTTTATTTCCAACCAGACAGAGACTAGTTGTCATGGAGAGAAACTGTGCTCCTCAGGCATCTTAGCAGGTCACCTGTGACCACAAAGGGAGAGGCACCAGCACCAGGGCAACTGAGGGGCAGAGAATGAAATTAAGCAAAGGAAAACTCAGGCTGGAGTCAGAGTATACTTACACATGGCCAGAACTCTGCTTCTGCTAAGACCCAGCTCCTGAAAGACCAGGCCATCACTGCCCTTGGCCCACCCTCCACTGCCATCCTCAGTGAGCCCTTCTGGGGGATGCAGGGACCGACTGGCCCTGCACATCTAATAGAGAACTGTGGCAGAGTAGAATTGGGGAACTTTTAAAGACTATGGGTGCCCAAATCCCATCCCCAGGGTGTCACTTAACTGGTCAGAAATAGGTCCCAGATTTTTTCGGTAAGAGGATGATGTTCAAATGGAGGGCATATGGATTCCAAAAGAAAAAAAAAAAAAAACCAATGCCTTATAGTTTTCATCTCATCCTCACCCCGACACTAGGAAGTCACCTGCCACGTGACTCCAGCTTAGCCACATAAGTGATTCCAGTATGTCTCAGCCAGGGTAGAAAATCAGGCTGACAGCTGAACATGTTTGCAGCTCATCAATGCTTTCAGCCTATCTACAAAGTTATACCAAGTCTCCTAGGCAACTGGGACTATTTTCTTTAAACTGGGAAATACTGAGCAAGGTGGATGACAACACTGAGATTTTCATAGCCTGTAACTGGTAACTCATTTGTGGGGGGATTGGAAGTAGCTTCCCTCTCTGTGATTCCGCATGCTTCCTCGGCCACAGAGCAGGAGGAAAGACAGAGAACACTGAGCTGTCTTACAGGGAAAATTTGGAGGCATGAATAAATTTTTCCATGTTTATGAAGTGCTTTCGGCTCCTTGAGTAATAGCGAAGTGTCAGGGCCCAGTGTTATTAGTTTTCACACAAGTCCCAAGATTAATTGCTCCTCTCAGCCTCGCTCCCCAGCTCAGGAGTTATGCTCTGGGCCCATCTAAGTTACATTCCGTGTGCCCTGGCAGACAGCAAAGCCAGGCCTGGAGCTCTCCTTGCGGAGCGGCAAGAAGGCTGGCATTCTATCAGCAACCTTTCTCCTCGTGACAGATTCCTTTGAGCGGGAATTTATCTGCTGCTAATTCCTTGGTGTTTGTTCAACACAGTCCAAGGAACCAGATCAACAAAGGATGCTATAGCCAGTATAAGCTGTTCTTACCGGGCAGGTTCCTTTTCATGAAACACAAATAATTTTCAAAAATTTAGGCAATTGAGACCTCAAGTTAACAGATGGGAAGAGTCTCCACTTTGTAACTGCACCCCTGGCCCCTTCCTGTCAGTTTCCCCTCGATCTCCTGTTAGAGCACAAAACCAGGTACTTTCCATGAGCGAAGTCATTGCTGTCTTGCAATGCCGCTTCCTGAACAAAGAACATCATAATAATCGGCTTCTCACAACCAAGTGAGCCCGACCCCTGTGGCAGGCGGCTGTTTGCTGGGGGAGCCACTTTGTGTGTTTGACTTCGACCATATAAAATTTTAAGTTCAAATTCAGATGATTTATGTATTTGTTTTTGTTTCAAAGATAGAACCTAAGAATGTTAAAGTGAGAGGGCAGCTTAGAGATCTCATCCACATCCCTCATTTTTAAGAGGAAATTAAACTCCAGGAAAACAAAGTGACCAGCCTGAGGTCAGCCAGAGTGCCCAGAACTCTGCCCTTGGCTCTCCTTTCTTCATCCCACATTCTCTCTCTAGAAAGCTCATCCCGTCATCCCATGAGTTTAAAGGCCATTGCGCATGAACAACTCTCAGCCCAGACCTTCCCACGGACCTGCTGCTTTTCTACCCCCAACCTCTCCCGATCCCACTCCCCTGCCCACGCCCCACCTCACTATGTTGCACCTCTCGTCCAGAGGGGCTCAGGTCCCAAACCTCGCCAGCATCGTTTAATTCTCCATGTCTCATATACCCCATATCTACACAGAGGTACTAGTTGCATTTCCAAAAATGAATCACTACTTCAACTCTTTTCCATAATCCCCATTACTGTGACCCTAGTTGACACTATACAGCCATCTCCTGTCTATTTTATTTCAAACGCCCTGAACTGGTCTCCATCTTCCCATTCTTTCCCTTTCCGGTAGATTTATCACATGGTAATCAAAATAATGTTTCTAATACAAACGTGCATCATCTCACATCTCTGCTTAAAACCCTTTTACACTTAAAACAAAACCTAAACTCCTTACCATGGCCCTACACAGTCTGAGCGAGCCAACCCTTCTACCCCATCCCCCTCCACCCTTCCCTTTTCACCTCAATCCAGCCACACTGGCCATCTTTGTGCCATGGACAGACCATTCTCATTCCCGGCTCTGTCTCTGCACAGAAGGTAAATCCTTCTGCTCAGACTGCTCTCCCCACAGGTCTTTGCATGGCTACCACTTCCTCATCCCCCAGGTCTCGGCTCAGAAAGCCCATCACTGCTAGAGCAGCCCCCAGTCACTCTCTTTCACGTGTCTATCTTCTTTATAGCACTTATTTGTGGCTGAAACTATTTTACTCCCTTGTTTGCAAGCCTACTATCCATCACCCTTATAGGATGTAAACACCTAGAGAGCAGATTTTCAAGGTCACTGCCACATCTCTCCACTCCTAAAAAATGCCAGACCCAGAACAGGCACTCAGTAAATACTCACTGATTGACTGATGCTAAAAAAGAGTAATAGAACTAGAAGTAGAATCTATGCTTTTCAGTTCGCATTCCAGTGGTGTTCCAATCCTGCCCTTTGTGTTACTAGAAACAGAGGTCTACTCAAGCCAATTCAAATAAAGGGGATTTTTGTGAGGAAACAGATGGAATGACAAGGTACAATGTATCTGAAATCCAAGAACAGGAGCTTGAGCCCCACAGACACCAAAGCTGAAAGAGGGCTCTGCATTCAAAATGGCCCCGCAGAGTTCCCTCTGTGGAATTTTCCTTTTGGTTCACTATTAATACTATTAACACACATTCTGTGTATCCACTTCTTCCTCTCCTGTTCCAACTGGCACATAGTCATTCCCTCAGCAAATATTTGTTGAAGGCCCACATGGGCTGAGCCATGCTAATCCTGCTTGCTTATCATTTCTGCTTCTTTCGTTCATCTGCATGTGACTTTGGCTTCCATCAGCCTTTCTCGTGATTTTTTTTTTTTTTTTTTTTTTTTTTTTGCTTTCATTTCTTCTGTTATCTAGACGATTCTTCCTAGGTTTAAGCTGATATTCCCAAGACAAAATCTAACTGGACCAGTTCCTCTTTCAGAGCTGAGTCAAACATTATAGATCACCAAACAGCCTATGAATCGGCAGCCTTCGGATCAGGGGCCCAACTCTGGTCCCACCAGCCGGGCCGTGTGCATGCTTTGGCAAGCTCTATGCTGGCGGCCCTGGGGACAGGCATGATGGCAGGGCAGATGGGATCATATCTCTGGGATCATCTTTAATCCAGTGAGGGTGCATGGAGGCAGTAGGAAGACACATTTGGACATTCCAGTTAGAATGGTACCACATAATATTTGCCTAAGTCAATGGGACATTTGATGTCACTGAAGGTTTCAGAGCACATAAGTGATATGACCAGAGCTTTGCTTTGGTAAAATTAATTTTTCAGAAATACATGGGACAGATTGTAAAAGGAAAAAACTGATATGAGAAGAAAAATTAGTAGCCCACTGCAATACACAGAAGCCCTAAGTCCTGAGATCTGAAGTAGTGCATGAGCAGTGCAGAGGGAAGTGGGGGCGCCAGGAGAGACCCCAAGAGGCCGGCACTGGCATGTGGCATCCATTCTGCCTGATCTGAATGTCTACTGCACACAAGGTCCCTTCCTGAGGCCCCACTGTGTGCCAAGCATTTGCTAAAGGCGTCACAGACATTATCACATGTAAGCCTTAAAAAATACCTATAGTGAGATATATGTAATCTTATATACATTATATGGATGGGGAAACGTTAAGCCAGAGAACTAAGTAACTTTCTCAAGACCACATAACCAAAAAATGGCCAAGGAAAGAAACCCTGTGAAAAGACAGAAGAATCCTCAAGGCAAAGGAAAGAGGCCAACATTTTACCCACAAAATGGCCTCAGACTGGAGAATGGGGCTGGGCCCGGACGGCAGGACAACGCGGAGGAGACGGCAGGAAGGCTCGTGTTTCTGAGCGGACTGAAGAATGGGATCACAGTGTGGCTTGGAGGATGGAGCCAGGCTTTGCTCTTGGCCTTGAGACCTGACTCCATCTTGAGCAAATGCTGCAGATTCAATATCTTCTGTAAAATGAAGATAATAATATAGCATATGACCTCTCAGGTCTGGGTACGGATGAGTGATCATCCATCTAAAGTGACCAACACAAAGCAGGGTCTCAATAAAAGACATCCTTGCTGAGATGAGCAAATCTACTGTTATATCTGATCGAGTCAGGGGCAATATAGAAACATTAGAATTCCATGTTGAAGAGGTTTCGTTCTCCATGTTTCAGCTTAAATATTGCTTTGATGATGTGGACCACTAGGCATTGGGCTGCTCATTTCTTAAAAGCTTAGAGATACAGGCTCGCTGGTAAGACAGGTCTAACTTTCAATGTCAAGTAATCTCATCGTTGGAGTTAAACAGTCTGGACAGGCGGGGGGGGGGGCTGTCTCCCGCACACTGCACACACTGGAGCGTGTGCCTACAGCTGAACGTGCCAGCAAAGCACGCTCTAGAGGGGAATACACTTGGCAGAAAGGAGCTCTCATCAGTAGCAGGTGGTGAAAACTCCAAGTTAGTGAGAACATCTCTCAAAGCCCAGAATCCAGGCTTTAAATATTAATTTGACTTCAGTAAGAAAGAGCTAGGTTTTACCCATTAGCTGAAAGCACTTCAGCTCCTACTTGTTATTTTTAAGCAATAATGTTGTTTTTTTAAAAGCCCACCAGGGAGAGGACTGGCAAGAGTAAACCCAGGGGTCTTTGTCTCTTCCCAGTGTGGGAGCAGAGAATCAGTCAGCCCTCATTCCACCTGCGCCCTCCCCAGGCCACCAAGCCTGAAGCCCCCCTAGGAGTGGGATCGGGCCCCGTTCAAGATCACACTCTCTCCACAATGCAAGATGGAAAAGTCCCATATAGCCAGACCACTGGGCACCGTCTCAAGAAACAACAATCCATTGCTGATTCCTTTCTATACTAGGAACATACTAAATATACAGGCTACCTATCCCTCAGGCCACCGAAAACCTATTTTCTATTGCTGTCTGATGCCATCCTATTCTACATGCTGAATGCCAGAGAGGGGCAACCAAATAGTTCGGTGCCCCAATTCTGGATATTTTCTCCCTCTCTTTCAGAGCAGAACCCATCTGAATGAGAATGATTAACCTTTAGACTAGATGTTACTTTCATTCTAATCAAATCTTGACAACAGGATTGGAGGAAGAGTCTTCTCAAAAAAAGGGGGGGGGTGTGAGGAAAGAAGTTGGCAGAATTCCAACCAACATAAGTGTTAAAAAAAAAAAAAAACTAACAACAAGCATCTGTTCACAAGCCAGAAAGAAAGTATCTTGTACATTTAAGGCAAGGCAGCAATGTTGCATAACTTGGGGGCAGGGGGGTACTATTCACTTCATAGTCTATGTGAATGGTGCCCCCTGGAGTTGTGCAGTACACACCTGTGAAACCAAACTGTGCCCTAGTTCAGGGTATTTAAGTCAGAAAGGTGCCTATAATAATTTCTACACAGGTGTAGCAGCTTTAGTCTATGAAATATATTAAATTGCTGTGGATTATTCTGCAGAAAATTCTTAATGCACACAGTGAAACCCATACTCCCCACGGAAGCATACCTTAAATTATAACCAGGGGAGAGACCTTGGAGGCCATCTAAACCATCCCCTCACTTTACAGATGAGGCAACTAGAGCCCAGAGACAGAATGTGTGTTTCCCAAGGTCAACAAGCCTGTGCTAAAAAGGTGAAACAGACTTGCTCTGCTTCCTATCGACGGCCAAAATAGGCCACTTTGTTGTGAATGGTGTTCAGTCCACCCAGACTGCAAATTGAGTCTTATTTATCATTACCATCACGTAACATTTATTGAGCACCTTCTGAATGCTAAGCCTTGAGAATACAGAAAGTGTCCCTCCAAAGGTCTCAGCTCGTAAGGCAAAAGTAGGGCAGAGCTTTGCCTCAGTCACACGCAGCCTTTGGTCCAGGAAATGAGGACTTGGCTAGGAACGATTCCAGGCACAAAGGTAACATACTCGGTCTTGAGCTATGAATGGTTATGGCCTATTGAACAAATCCTTATTTAGGCAAGCTTTTTAAAAATGTATTATGTCCCTGTTGGAGCTGACTGACTTCTTTGAAGCTGCTTTGGTTTATTGGTTAAATATTTATTCATTAATATATTTAAAAGCCATTTTATTTACACAATAGATTTGGAACCATTCTGGGCTATTGGGTAATTATTACCTAGTTAAAATCAGGCTACCCAAGGCAAGAAAACTGATGGCCATTTATGGGGAGAATGGCTAGGTTACTGAGGTTCACCTTTAATTTAAATTTTATTTTTAACACAGTCATTCTCCTCTTTCTAATGGGAGTTTTATGTGTGTTTGAATGTGTGTGGTGAGAGTGAGGTGGGAGGAGAGAGAAGCCTTTTTACCAAAAACCAATGCAATTAAATTGCTTTATGGACAAGCTCTCTGCCAAATTTCTTATTGCAATCAAAGGCACTTTTGAGTTAGTTACGCAGAGCAGAGCAGAAAACACCTGCAGCCATGTCTGTGTCGTGTTTCGTAGTCATGTAACTCAGACACCCATGGAATCTGCTCCTGAGCTGGAATCGTGTACACCACGTGTCAGCTCCATTTGAATTTGGAAACAGGAGCTCAAAAGGTGCCACTCAAACCTGTGGTTCTGGTTTTCCCCGAGAGTAACATGAACAGGGGAGTCTTGTTGTGGGGCCCATATCTCCATGGACTGGTGCTCCCCCACCCCCACCCGTATCAGTTCCCATGTAAGCTTTCACAAGGGAAGGTCATAGTATGGAAGGATGGAAGGAGAAGTGCTGTAAATATACACGTGAACAGTTCGCGACCTGTGCGTGAATTTACAACCTTGCCTGATACAGAAAAGAGAAACAACCAGAATGCCTGATCCAGCCTCCCCAAATAACCTGCCTTGGGTCACTTTTCTGTGTAGATATTGTTTGTGGCCTACATAAATGTATAAAAGATTCCACAGGTCTGGAGAAATTGCTTTAGGGTAAAATTAGTACCCAGCTCTTACGTTAAGACTCCAAACCAAATTCTTTTGTTTTAACCCCAAGAGGTCTCTTTAAAATATATCTAGATAGATAGACAGACAGACAGGTAGATTTTTTTAATTGATTTTAGGGAAAGAGGAAGGGAGAGAGAGAAACATCTATGTGAGATTGAAACATCAATCGGTTGCCTCTGCACACACCCTGACAGGGTACTTAACCCAAAACCTGGGCATGTGCCCTGACTGGGAATCCAACTGGCAACCTTTTGGTGCATAGGACAACATTCAACCAACTGAGCCACACCAGCCAGGGCTAAAGCAGTCTCTTTTAAATATTAGCCCTAATAAGGAATTCTGGATCTTATCTCTTTGACCACATATTAGAATATTAGTTCCTTGTCGGCCTCTGCATTTGTCCCATTGATTCAATAAATATTTAGTGAGTACCTATTATGTCCTCTCAAACAACATCAGCCCACAAAACAGCAAGGACCTTGCTTTCATGGAGTTTCCTTTCCAGCTGGGGAGGGAAGAGTTGGCTTTGAAGTAGCTAAGTGAAGGAGTGTTCCAGTTAAAGTCAAATCTCCATGTGGCATTCCAGATTTACACAGGATAAATTGGAATGTGATAATTTGCTTCAAAAAAAGATTCAATATTTTACTTTAAAAAATTCACAGAAGGATTCCCTTTAAGTCTAAAACTCCCATAGTCCCTCTTCCCCAAGTCATTTGATTTATTCTGAATTTCTGAGGACTCCATTAATGGTTAGCGTGTCCCTGCACTGTTCGAGAGTACATACCCTACTCACCGCCAAAGGGAGACGTTCACTTCTTCTGCGGGAAAGAAGGGCCCTAAGAAAGCACTGCTCATTCCAGAATAAAAGCACAACCCACTCAGCAGAGACCACAGGCAGGCCTTGAGAGAAAGTCTTAGGGCCTCCGGTACTGGCTGCTGCCCAGAGCCTCTCTGCACCCTTTATTTAAGAACTAGGTCAAGGGCAGAGAAAGTCTGGAGTCAGTGCTCTTTTCCATTTCTCGGGATTTTTCTCATTGACACAAATGCGAGTAAAAGGGAGAAAAACAAGCCCAAATAATACAGTTTAAGAAATGAACCGGGTGAAATGAAGACGTCATTTTTCTCTCCTGACACTTTCAACTACTTAGATACTTAATTATCTGCCACCAGAATCTCTCCTCGTGAGCACCAGCAATTTGGCCCATTAGCAATTAGTGAAAACAGTTCCCCCACTGAGCTTTGTGTGGGAAAATAGAGAGCTGCCTGCCACACACAAACACACAGACTTAAGAGAAATGAAAAAAAAAAGGCTGAAAAGAGTATTCCTAATATTACAGCTAGGCTCCTGTCATTTTCTCCACATTGGGGTTTTATTGATGAGTGACCACATTTCTCCTCAGGACCATTGTACTGCCAGGAAGCTTCCTGGTCCAGCTGCATAGTGGTTAGTTGGCATAAAAATAATTTTTTTTAGCACCAGCCCTACCCTACCCTATTCAGAAAAGTTAATGCCCTATCATGAATTTCGGCTCAATGGATTGGAAGGCTTTCCCATTTAAATAGGGGAAGCAAAAGTGAAAACAACCTTGGGTGTTTCCACTAGCCTTTCATCTGCCCAAGAAAAATTTGTACTGAAAGCCTTCGTGGTAATTAGATAAGTTGAGCAAATACAGGTACAGAAGGATATTCAGAAGTCAATTGAGCCATTCTTCAATTTAAGAGCTTTGCTTCACAATAAAGAACCATGCTCAGTGCAGAGATGTCTCTCTTACATTAGTCCTGGAAGAGAAGAATTAAGGAAGAGAGGAATAGATGTACAAATAAAAGAGACCAAGGTGGGAAGAAATTGAATGTTTTCCTGTCTCAATGTTAGGAAAGGCCAAACAGATGACAGCCAAAGCCAAGTCTCTGTACACATGTCACACTCCTTGCTCTTCAAGGTCTCTCCTGGCCAAAAGTGTCTGGATTTCCACTGTGCCTGAGGCACTCGTGTTGCTTTTCCAGATAAAGACTTTCTGATTCCTCCAGGAGCAGCTGTGGCAACTGCCCTCTGACACATCGGACAGTCCACTTGACTTTCAGAGGAGGACCAGGTTCTTTTTGCTGCTACTTAGACATGGCCCTCCGAGTTCACCTTTGGCTGTGACTTGTACTAAATAGCATCCATGTGGCAGAATGTGAGGCACAGTATCCGTGCTTGGTTCAAATAGAGAAACTCAATGTACCTCAACCCATAATAGGCCACCACTCATGCTGGGAACTACCGAGCAGAGCTGTGCCTGGGTGTCCACATTTACCTAAGTTTCTTATTACAAGTTACCTGTCCACATCTATCTATTATTCATGCCACCATCTTTCTCAACTGATTTATTTAAGTGAAAAACTAAAGAACATTTTTATGGGAAAAATGTTTCCTTGGGCATACTCAGGTTACTCACAACTCCCACCACGAAGGCCAAGCCTTGAACTCTCGGTATTCTGACTATAGACCACATGGAAACATAAAAACCTTTGAAAATCACTCACGAAGGCCACGGAAGACAAAGTCCATAATCAAAATGCAATCCATTCTTAGGAGCAAGTCACGCAACAGGAAGTTAAACCAGTGGATTTGGTGATGACACCATGCCTATTTAGAGCTGCCAGCCAATTGTCGGGTGATACCCAGCACTACGATGCAAAATCCTATATTCCACCTAACTCAGGTCTTAGGGTAAGATAAGATCTCAGAATAGACACATGAAAAGGGAAAAGATAGACATTTGACTTCAACTTGATATTGTAGTTCCTAATGAGATTTATCAAATGAATGCTGGGAGGAGTACAGAAAGACCAACTCCATTCTTGGTAAGAATCATCAGGAACTCATAACAAGAACAAGTACAAAAAGATGAGAGGGTTGGAGTTTAGAGTAGAACATGCAGATATGTGCTTCAGAAATGCCGCTTATTCCTACAGTTTCTTCTGTGTGGGCTAGTGGAGTAGACCATGTGGATAACTTTCCTGAGACTTCCTGGAAGTCATTTTTAAGACCTTGGGCTCACTGCCCCTATTCATTCTACATTTCTCTCTTGTTTCAGTGTTGTTTTTCATCATCTAGACCAGCGGTTCTCAACCTTCCTAATGCCGTGACCTCCTAATACAGTTCCTCATGTTGTGGCAACCCCCAACCATAAAATTATTTTCATTGCTACTTCATAACTGTAATTTTGCTACTGTTATGTCTTAGGCGACCCCTGTGAAAGGGTCGTTCGACTCCCAAAGTGGTCGCGACCCACAGGTTAAGAACCGGTGGTCTAGACCAAACTTCAGCATCAATTAACTTGCTCTGAAATTCAAAGGTTACTGAAGAATTAGGAAAGGGTTTGTCTTATAATAAAGGTATGACAGGGCTTTTAACTTTATGAACTGTCCCAAGGTCGTATAACTAGAGGTATAGGACAAATCCACAGAACACTGTTACAAACATCATTAAAGGGTTCAAGATATACTGCTTAGAGCTTCTTGAGTGTGATATTCTACCATCTAATTGATTCTAATTACTAGAAATTTTTGAAAGTCTATCAGTGCTACTATCCATATTTGTACTAATCCAAGTTTGAGTTATTTTCTATCTCTAAAATTCCACAATTCTATAATTCTAGACATCATTTTTCTCCCTCTATCCTTCTAAGATGGTCTTATGGGGAGGGGGCTTTATTTACCACCCCCATCTCGAATTCCTTCTCTTTAATCCTCTATATCTCCATTAGAAATAAGGACCACACATTCTTGTTCATGGCAACTGCATATTCACGGTGAACATTATTTTCAAGGACTATGAAATAGTTGCCATAAGTACATCTGACAACCTCAGTACAGAACCACTGCTTCAAAAGCAGTTCAATCAGAGGGGGCTCCTGGCTAAACCTAAAGGCAGAGCCAAGGAAACAGTTCTCTGCCCTTTCTTCAAATGTCCTGATGTGATCTAAAGATCATTAATGCCTACTTCACAATTTCATTGGTGTTCATGTCAATAATTTTAGACCTGCTTCACACATTGGCTGGTGTTGCTTAAGGGTGCTGGCAGATTGCAAAGATAGCACTAATTCTTGCTTGATAAATTTGCTCCTTTTGTCCTAGAATGCTGAGTGTGGTGTGATTTTTCATGAATAATTCTGAAAAAGTCAACCCTGCTGAAATTTCACACACAGAGCTAAAGGCCCAAGCAGTCCTAGATTCAATTTGGCCAAATCACAATGTCTTGATACTCTAGGCAGATCAAACAACAGATGACTGACTGACCATTATTCAGACATCTTTCCTTACCATGCGTCATTAACACCAGGAGAGTTTTCATTTCTTTGTCTCAATCATGCAAACATTTGGAGAATTTAATTAATGTGTACAACCACACTCAGTCATCCAGGCCTCAAAGACAATGTGTGTTAGCTTCTATTTGCTGGTGTCTCTGAAGGAAATGGTCACTTTCCTAGACTGACAGCAGCCTGAGAAGCACAATGTTTATATTGGTGGTAACTGGTATGGGGTTTCCAGTGCTGGGCTCTGGCTCAGCCTCTCACCGATGATCTACACAATCTTGCTAAGGAAGATTCCACATATCATTACTTTCTAATCACTTCGCTCATTTGGCCAATGACATGAACATATCCACTGTTACTTCTTTCACAACTAAGGTGATTTATTTTATATAACAATCATTTCTTTGTATCATGTCCTATGCTAGGCACTGGGATAAGAGGGGTAAAGCTCAGCTCTTGCTTTCAAAAGGCTCACAACTCTTTGTAATAACTAACTAGAAGGTAGTGAATGAGAATAAGGGGAAGGAGAGAGGAGGGTGACAGTTACTGTCTAGTGTAGGCAAAAAATATAATTAGCCAGCCTTGAAATTTCCACTGCGCCATAATGCAAATGCACCCCACCAGAGTCTGTCAATCTCTATTTACACCCTTATTTAGCAGAAGGAAGATCTAGTTGAATAGCAAAAAAATGCAATATTGCTCATTGATTTGTAAATACAAAAATGACAGTCACAGCAATAAAAAGTATATACTCTTGTACACAGATTATGAAGAAATCTTTTCCCCAAAAATATCCACTTTAGTAGGCTGAAATCCATAGAGGGGAAAGAGATTCCATACAGTTTTATAATTTCCTGCCCACCACTTCTCTCAAAGCTCTTTTAAGTTTAAATACCCTCATCCTCCAACTTTACCAATGTCTAGATGCCACTAAGACAGTAATAATGCATCCAAAACCACAAAATTCAGCTTGGTAGGCATTAATGGCATGAATACAATGTGTCAATATCCTTCCCTAAGTTTAATAGTTTTAATTTCAAATGGCATTCTGAATTAGAGAAATTTTATTAGTTTATATAAAGTTTCGGGAATTTTTCTCTCTTACTGGTAAAGCACATAAGAATATTTTTTTAAGTCTTCCATTTTTACATTAAATAAGAAATAGCATATAAATAAAAGAACAATATTACTTGTCATAGTGTAACTACCAACGTTTAATTATCCTAAAACCAAAAAGCTTAAAGTTAATGAAAATGAATTCAATAAATTCTGAAATGAAAATTATATATTGCCAAAAACATTATTTAGGATTTTTCTATCCCTCCAGACATAAGTTAAATATATTCTGATTAAACCCCTACTATGTGTAAGACACATAATTACTGGAAGGAGAAATAAATGATGTCTACTCTTTCAGAATAACGTTCTAACAACCAGTTTAACCAGCTGAACTTTCAAGCAAAGCACTATTCGTGCTTTGAATAAATGAGTCTGAATATCACCATAAGAATGAAACAAAAAATTGATTTAGCTATTTTCCAAATGGAACAGAGACTTCTTATATCATATACTAGATACAAAGTTAAAACATAAATCCCAGGAAATATATTTCCTCCATGATATGTCAGCCTGTATACTGAAAGATGCATTCAAAGTGGAATTTCTCTTAAATTACACTGATTGCCATCTAATGAAAGGTCTTGGAGGGAATATGATGAAACTTTCATTTTCATAAGGAGACACCTATTACAATAGAACAAATCAAAAAGAAAAACAATAGCACAATAAGTAAGTGATTGAGCTAATTAAAGTTATTGCAAAAGAAGGATTCAGTCACTGGGGCACATTACTCAACATCGAGTTTTTAAACCACAAAACTATATCATGAAATGGTGTATCATTTTGCTTTTCAAACAATCTTCAATTTTGAAGAGAATAATGTCCATTCAAAGAATATCTCAAGTGAATAATATCAGAAATACAAAGAAACAGAGGAAAAGGAAAAGAGGTTTTTGTAACTCTCATTTCCAAAATCATAGTATAAAACCCATTTAACATAAGAAATATTTCATGAAGAAGTTTTCCAGTGGTGATTTTAATAAAACCAGAATTTTTCCAATTTAGACTAATATTACCCAATGCTTAATATATCCGATATTTCCTCAATATTATTAGGCTATGTTACAAACTCTGTAAATAAGTATCTAATATTTTAGTCGGTTGAAAATCAGCTATGTAATATGCTTCAAACTACATTTGAAAATTATGTCAAATGAAAAATATCTCCATGAAAAATGTTAAACTAATAGAATATTAAACACAAAAGAAAAATTCAACAGGTTTACGTTATGTTTCTGTTTTTAAGTTACTTAACTAGGATTATATGTACTGTTCCCATGTTTGGAATCTATTAAGAAGATAGTTCAAATCCCGTCACAGACAAATCCACAAGATTGCCCCAGTTCTTTTCTAGAGTGACAAGTTTTCATTTCAAATATGACTTGAAATAAATGAGCCATTGTAACCTTGAAATTAACTTTGTTATAAAAAGATAACTATAATGCTTCTTGTTGTAACTAATGTTGCTCTGTTTTAACACAAGGGTATCAGAAGAAACTTTTAACTATTTAGACTTCTAAGATAGGTCCATAAAAAAGGTGAGTGTTTGCCTTGAACACCACAGTCAGATCCAAGCTGACATATATATATTTTTTAAAATATGTTTTTTATTGATTTTATAGAGAGAGTAAGTGAGAGGGAGAGAGAGATAGAAAGAGCAATGAGAGAGAAACATCAATTGGCTGCCTCCTGCATGCCCCGTACTGGGGACTGAACCAGCAACCTTGGCATGTGCCCTGACCAGGAACCGAACTGGTGACCTCTTGGTGCATGGGACAACACTCAACCACTGAGCCACACTGGCCAGGAAAGCTGACATATGTTTATAGTCTACAACAAAACCCTCTAACTTTTATTCACCAGAGAACTAGTATACAGCAACTGAATTCAAGGATAACTGACCAGTGGGGAGGTTCTAGATTTGGAAAAGGAGTCCTAGTTCTGCTAGTATATAGCTATAATCAAAGGCTCAAAAATAATTTTAAATGGCCAAATAAGCTCCTAACAGGTTGAACACCCCCCTGCCCCCCCCCACCCCATTAACAGCTATAAAATCTGGACACAATTCAAACAAAGCCAAAAAACAACTACTTGAACACATTGGACAGCAACCAAGAGCAGGAGATTCTAGAAGGAAGTTAATGCTTAAAAGAAGAAAATAGCACTGGGTGAATATCCTGCTTTCATGGCTTCTAGCATGAGGGTAGGATCTCAAGAAGCAGAGAGGCAGGAATGGGAGCCCTAAATTCTGTATATAAACCCTTCCCAGATTTCTGCCCACTGAACCACAAATGTGTGGTCAGACTCCAAGCAGCTCCACCAAGGATAAAACACCTAAGACGAGATTAGAGTTGCTATCCAAGAGACAGCAGTTGCACTTTTAGTAGTTAATTGCCTGTTATAACGAAAGAAATCAACTCTGTTCAAGGAATTATACAGTATCCAGAGTTTACACAACAGATCATGCATAATCCTCAGGATATAATCCAAAAGTACCTCACATATGAAAAGTTTAACCCATTCTAAAAATAATTCTGAGAAGGTCTAGATGATGGAATTACCAAACAGGACTTTAAAGCATCTATTGTAACTATGCTCAGTGACATTTTTTTAATGTGCTTCTAATAAATAAAAAGATAAGAGATTTCATAAGGCAGTTCTATTTTTTTATGACCCAGCAATTCCACTTCTGGGTATGTATCCAAAGAAACCCAAAACACTAATTCCAAAGAATATATGCACCCCTATGTTCATTGCAGCATTATTTACAATAGCCAAGTATGAAAGCAACCCAACTGCCCATCAATAGATGAGTGGATAAAGAAGCTTTGGTACATACTGTTGGCCCTCGTTTATCGCGGTTACTCAGTTCCAGACTCTACCGCTATCAATGATTTTCCACGAAGTAGGATTCTTTATTTACTATACAGCCGTCCCTTGCCACTTCGTGCTTCCACTTTCGTGGCTTCACTCTATTCCAAGTGGCAAGAGATGACTGTATATACAGTGGAATATTACTCAGCCATAAAAAAAGAATGAAATCTTACCATTTGTGACAGCATGGGTGGATCTAGAGGGTATTATGCTCAGTGAAATAAGTCAGTCACAGAAAGACAAATACCATATGATTTCATTTATATTGAATCTAAAGAAAAAAATAAACAAAATTGAAATAGAATCAGAGCCCTGGCCGGTTTGGCTCAGTGGTTAGAGCGTCGGCCTGCTGTCCAGAGAGACCCGGGTTCAGTTCCCGCTGAGGGCATGTACCTTGGTTGCAGTTTGTCCCCGGCCCTGGTTGGTCGTGCGGGTGGCAGCCACTCGATGTGTCCCTTTCACGTCGATGTTTCTCTCTCTCTCTCCCTCCCACTCTGTCTGAACAGAAAATGAAAAAATGTCCTCGGGTGAGGATAAAAAAAAAAAAAAATAAAAGAAATAGAATCAGACACAGAGAGCAGACTGGTGGAAAGGAGGTTGAGGAACTGCGTGAAAAAGGTGAAGGGATAAGAAGTACAGATGGGTAGTTACAGAATAGTCACAGGGATGTAAAGTACAGCACAGAGAATACAGTCAATATCATGGTAATAACTATGTATGGTGCTAGGTGGGTACTGGAAATATCAGGGGAACACTCGCTAAAGTAAATGATTGTCTAACCACTATGCTATACACCTGAAACCAATACAAAATAATATTGAAAGTAAACTATAATTGAAAATAAATAAATATAAGAAATTTCAACAGGTAACCAGAAACTATAAAAAAGAACCAGATAAAAATTCTAAAACTGAAAAATAAAATATCTGGAAAAAAATTCACTGACAGGCTTGAAAACAGCATGGAGGTGATGGGGAGGGAAGAGACAGTGAACTTAAAGATAGATCAGTAGAGCCCGGCCAGTGTGGCTCAGTGGGTTGAGTGTCGTCCCATGGACTGAGAGCTCCTGGTTTGATTCCCTGTCAGGGCACATGCCCGGGTTACAGGCTCGATCCCCAGTAGGGGGCATGCAGGAGGCAGCCGTCAATGTTTCTCTCATATGAATGTTTCTATCTCTCCCTTCCTCTCTCTCTAAAAAAATCAATTTAAAAAAAATTTTTTTAAAGATAGAGCAATAGAAATTTTCTAATATTAAAAAAACAGAAAGAAGATTGGGAAAAAATGAACAGGAACCTATGGTGCAATATCCAAATAAAGTTGCCCAAACATAAGGTAACTAGAGTACTAGAAAGCAGAAAAGAGAGAATAAAACAGAAAATAATATTTGAAAAATTAAGAACCAAAAATTTCACAAATTAAGTGAAAGACATAAATTTACAAGTTCAAGAAGCTTTGTGAACCCCAAGCCAGATGAATACGAATAAAACCATGACTAAACACATCATTGTTAAACTGCTCAAAACCAAAGGTAAAGGGGAAAATCTAGGAAAAGCATCACGTACAGAGAAACATGATTCAAATGGCAGTTGACTTCTCATCATAAATACACCAGAAAACAGCAGAACAACACATTTAAAGTTCTGAAAGAAAAAATGTTGCAAACCCACAATTCTTGAGTCAGTGAAAATATTCTTCAAGAATGAAGGTAAAATGAAGACAAAAATAAACAAAGAGAATTTATTACAGTAGCCCTGAACTATAAAAATGCTAAAGGAAGTTCTTCGGGCTTACGGAAACATGGATCCCCAGGAAGGAATAAAGAGCATTAGAAATGCTTTGAATTTTTTCATGATAAAATGATAAACAAAAAATAATGAAAATGTATAAGTCACTGAAACCTTATGAATCTCAGTATTTTAGTCTAAAGGAAGGAATAATAATGCTATGAGGAATATATGTAAACACACTTTGTGAAAAGGTAATTATTATTAACAATATATATTGTGCTCATAAACATGCCCAGAATCAGGAGAAAGTCATAAGATTTTAGTGTTGAACTTGGCATTTATGCAACAAGCATTCATTGGATGCCTATTATTTGCAAAATAAAATGCTATGTGCTTCAGATTTTCTGCTTGAGAGAAAAAAAAAAAAAGTAAGTAATTTTGATTTCCAAACTAATTTGATAAAAAGTGTTGGCAAGCCAGGATTTTAGGGCATTTAGGTACAAAACGTATAATAGCCAAAAACGATTAAATTATCAATCGGCACCTTTAATCTAAAAATCACTTCAACAAGTCCAGTTGTAGAGAGTGAATCCATGGTTGTATATTACCTGCCTTAAGTTTTTATATAACTTGTCCTTGCAAAGCAGTGCAAACAAGGTTTCTGGGTTCCCTTCAAGCTACTCCAAGTACACACCTCTCTGTGCAGCCTACATACCACAGAGGAAGGACGAGGAAACGAGCGTTGTGTTTCTGACACCTAGAAATGTGCACCGACAGCAGACCCATGAAAGACAAATGGTTGCCCAGATACCTGTCTCTGTGACATTACAAACAAACAAAACGTGTGTGTGTGTGTGTGTGTGTGTGTGTGTGTGTGTGTGTGTAAAGATGCTAAGCATAAAGCTCTGAGTATTTATAGAAATGTTGATTCTGGGAGAGATTCACACTTCATGTTCCTTAAGCAAGCAGTTCTAAAAATCCCTGTTTCCCATTCTCCCCATTCTGGGTCAAAAGCTATTTCTACTCTTGCTCAATCAACTCCATGCCCTGACAGATTAGGGACAGGAATTACAAACATTCCATACAGAAATTTCTTCATCACATGTTACTGAAATGTCAGTTAAAGAAAAATTATGAAAAAATATATCAGAGTTTTATCCTAAATTCCTCTTTTGTTTCCTTGTATTTCTGTTTTCCATTCCTATCTCTGCAACTTCTCCCAAGCCACTTTCTGAGAACTTTCCACAACTTTCCACCTCACATTTGCAGAGACATCTTCCTGTCCTGGTTGAAAGAGGAATTGGGGATCAAGTTAGTGTGCACGGTGATCTGGTCAACCAGCCATTATCTCTCCACTTGGCTTTCTGCTGTGGGGAACCAGATGCTACTTTCATTTGTAGTTGGTGGTTCATGGGTTATAAGAGGAAGAAAAAGGAGAAGTCAATATAAACACAGGTGCCCCTGTCAATACTAAATTGTCATCTGGCTTATTCATATCCTTGGCAAACAGAAAAAGGATATTTATGGGTCATGTGGTTTTTGAGTGTACTGATTTTGCAAAGCAGTGACCAGAACCCATTCATGATAGGCCAAACTATCTGTCTTAGGACTTCATTTTGCCTACACCCCCAGTGAAGATCTGACCCATCCAAATCTTTTGTACCTCTTATGTAAATGAGTTTCAGACAGTACAATTCCATCAACACAGGCTGCTTTCCCAGGAAACTCCCTCTGAATTTCTTAACTTTAGAAAATTAGGTCTTTCAATAATATATTTCATCTTTACATTTTAAAAAGCCAGCAAAGCTGACTGATCATCATCCCAGAGAAAAAAATACAGGCAGTCCACTATGCTTGCTGGTACACTCAACTGGATGTAAATCAGTGGTGGTAATTGCCCAGCCATTGGGAATGAAAGGATGAATTGCAGTGGGATGCCTGCTTCACAAACATTGCAGTTAACACCATCTAAGTATTTGAGGGTGATAAACAAAAGATTACATTAATATGCATGTTCAGTCCCCAAAGATAGCCAGATGGCTGGCTACAACATCAGATATTTCCTCTTCGCCTTTGCGGAGAGAATCACTGCTGTGTTCAGGAAGTGCCACAACTGACATTTTCTGTGAGCATGGGCATCTGATGGTGGATGACAAGAAGCAAGAAGCCGCCTAACTGGGATGCCCTGAGGACTCTGAGCTCAAAGCCATGCCAGGTGTCTCCAGGGGCCAAGAGGCACAAGGAACAGCAGTCATAAATTCAATAAGGAGCAAATTTCACAAGCACAATGTTGACCACATCACTGTAGACTCACACTGCCCAGGGAAGAAAGGAGGGGGAAGGAAGCCTGCAGGACTAAGAAAGTTTATTTTCTTTCTACCTCAGGAGCTCTGAGTGTCCAAGATTTCCCATTCTGTGTGGTCAGGCTGTGACTGGAGCCACATCCGTAGGTAAAGCCCTTTTGTTCCAACTGGACTGTTAGAAAACAAAGGGGCCCTTATTTGTGTCTCATGTAAGCAGCCATATCTACAGCTTTTGTCACATTCCAAAACCAAAGGGCAGTCTACGAAACCAAGCCCCAGGCACAGAGAGAAATTGCCATGCTTAAGACTGGACCCTCTGGACACACCTACCACCCAAAAAAGCCTTTCCAGTGACCCCTGTATTTGTTCCTTCTGTTAGTTTGTCCTTCCATCTCTCCATCTAACGGCTTGCTCCATTTGTGTTTTACAAGAGTTCTCCAACTAACAAATAGCTAAGCAGCCCAAAACAAAAAGGTCAGGGACCACCTGCAGTAACAGGACAACAGGCTGCCCCTCTCCAGCTCTGCACCTCCTCCCAGAGTTTGGGAGACAGAACGCACTGGGTCATTGACCACCTGGGCGACTCAGACCCCTGTTCTACATCCTGCACTTGATGCCTTTCTGTGGACTTGGGAAGAATGCCCTCCCCATTCTGCAAATGCTGTTCTCTTCTTCATTAGCTCCCATGTCTACCTGAAACTCCTCCTCAGTCTTCTGGACCCAGATCAAAGGCTTCTGTGAAGTCTTGACACATTTCCTCCAGGAAGAGCTATCAGGTCCCTGTTACGCTGTAGAATCACCATTTTGGTGCTTTGCTTACTTCAAGGCAGTTTTTGTTTACAAATCCGGTTCCTTTATTAGTTTGCATATTCGCTGCTGGCAGAGACCACAGCGGATCCATCTAGGTCTCTGAGGGCCGCAGGATGTGCCTCCTGCAATGCAAGTGCTGGGGAAATATTTATTAACCGGTCCTTCCAGACCCCATGCAGACATCGGTCCTCCTGTGAAGCTGCCGCATCGGAAGGTGTTGCTCTTCCCTCTGTGAAGACACATCACTCTCTGAACTCACCCCCCACCCCCACCCCAACATCTGCAGGGCCCAGGGTAAGAGAAAGAGGCTGTTATATAAAGTAGGTTCATCTCTTTTACCTACTTTGAAAAACGACCTTCATGGTAACCTAGAAGGCCAGGTTGGAATTTGAAATTCTTGGACTCCTCCAAGTTACAGTTTAGAACCAGGTGGGTGGAGAGAGTCAGCCCCTGGTTTGTGGCCCACTCCCTTTCTTTTTTTATATCACAATCCACCTCAGACACAGCTTGCAAGCACCCCAACCGGCAGGTCCAAGCTATGTCCACATCCTTTATTTATTTTATTTTTTTGTCATTCCTCTCCAGAGGACATCTTTTCCATTGATTTTTAGAGAGAATGGAAGAGAAGAAGGGAGGAGAAGGGAGAGGAAGGGAGAGGGAGAGAGAGAGAGAGAAACATCGACGTGAGAGAGACACATTGAATAGTTGCCTTCCGCACGATCCCAACTGGGACCAGGGATCAAACCTACAACCTAGGTACATGCCCTTGACTGGGAATCGAATCCAAGACCGTTTGATGTGTGGACCAACACTCGCACCACTGAGCACACCGGTTAGGGCGGTCCACGTCCTTTACAAAGAGCTAGCCTTGACCCTCCCCTCTTGCTGAGGGATGCTCACACCAGCAGCATAGGAGGCTCCAAGGAGGGGACCTGTGCAAGTTCTAAAGGCTGACTCGAGCCATCTGAGCAGGATAGTCCAAGGCCCTGGGTACACGCAGTGTCTAGAGCAAGGGTGTGAACACTGGGTGTGCACCTCCCCTTAGCCCCACAGGCTCCTCACTCCACAGAGAGGATTAATGTGGGCAATTTGAAAGGCAGGGCCCAGGGAGGGAGACTTGATGCCTGGGTCTAAGGGACTGGAGTAGGGTCACTGCACCGGTGCCTGTCCCCTCATAGACAGTAGGCTCCCTAAGGGTTAGCAGTTTTCTATTCTACTTCCTGGAAAAGGAGAGCTTCTAACCCCACGATGTAGTATCAACTTCACCCCTGAGAACTTGCTTATAAGCAATGCTGTATAAGCAGTTGTTTAGTGAATGAATTAACAAAGACTCCTTTTCTACCCTGATCAATGAACAATTCTAGCATTTGGTGTATTTATTGTTAACTCTTACACTGTTTCTCAATCTTACTGGTCCTCATGCCTTAGCCTCACTAAAAGATTTTCAATTCCTAACAGGTTTTTCTATCTCCCATAAAAATCCCAGGATCCTCAATATAATATAAAGATGGTGTATTATAGAACTGTACATCTAAAACTTATATAATATTATGAACGAATGTTACCCCCCACAAATCCTAAACATAATCTGTGCTCAATAATTGTTTGTTGGGATTTTTTTACAAGTCATCCTCATTAATATATTGAGAGAGTTTTGTGGGTTTGTTTTTTTTCAGTCATCTCAGCAGCTGTGAGTCATAACCCAAATGGTAACAGTGACTATTACAACACAAAGCTTCTTAGAGTGATCTTAACCAGTTGCTAGTAGTCGTTTATTTTTAATTTTTAAAAACAACTGTAGCTGTAACTATTTTACTAGTAAAACACAATAGCTATTGTTGATAGTGTTTAAGCAACTGAAAACTAACAATTGAACCTCTACTAATGAATCAGTCAGAGGAAAGAGTGAATGAAAATAATGACAGGTTTAAAAATCAGTACTTGGGAAACTGAATTTGTTTGGAGTTGTTGGTGGAAAAGATCTGGCTGAAGAAAGAATTAATGATAATCTCCAGAGCCAGGACTTCTCACAACTCCAGGACAGACTTGGCGACTTCATCAAAATTAAGACAGCCTTTGATTAACAAAAGGGACTATTGAGATCATTATAAGGAAGTAGAGAGATCTACACAAGCTTCTTAAACATGACATTCTATAGACACACACACACTCACACAAAGAAGTCCTTGGGAACATTTATTCCACTGAAACTGTTTTGCCAGTTTCCTTTAACATCAATAAATCAGAACAGTCTGACCTGAATGAGTCCTGTCCCAGGAGAATCAGGGACAGTCTAGGCAGAAGGGTGTATGAGTCCCTGCTGCCCATGAAAGGATGTTCATTAATGAAGTTTTTTTTATAATAGCTTTATTGAGATATAATTCACATAGCATCCACTTCACATATTTAGAGTATACAATGCAATGGGTTTTATTGTATTAACAGGCTGTGCATCCACCACCACAACCCAATTTTAGAACATTTTTGTCCCTGCAGAAAAGAAATTCGACCCATTTGCAGTCACTCCCCACTGCCCATCCCCCCAGCCCTAGGCAACCACTAATCTACTTCCTGTCTCCATGTATTTGCCTATTCTGGACATTCAGATAAATGGACTCGTGCAGTACGTGGTCTTTTGTAACTGGCTTCTCTCACTGAGCATGTTCTCAAGGTTGTACCATGTTGCAGCATCTGTCAGTACTGCATTCCTTTTTATTGCATAGAAATATGATAGAATAAGTTCTGTCACTCGGTGAACTTGGACAGGTTCTCTCTCTAACCTTCTATTTTGTCACCTAGAAAGTGGGAATTAGATTAGTACCTACCTGTAGAATTATTGTTATAATCTATTAAAGTCAAAGATGGTGGTTTCCCATAGGAAGACCTCATTAAATATTAGGATTCATGAGGGTATAAATACGTTAACACCTTTGTTTTAAACTTGATTGGATTTTAGTTACCAAAGTGATACATGCTTATTGTAACCAATAGAAAATAGAGATGAATTTTTAAGTTCATAATCTTCCTCTCAACTATCTCTCCATCTTCAGACTTTGTCCAGGTGAAGTGCAGTGTGTATCTTTTCACACCATTCTCTATACTCATACAAACTCATAAAACAAAAATGCATAGAGTGTTCCTCTTTTTCTTTTACTCTAAAACATACTATACACATTACTTAGAAATTTACCTTTCTTAAAAAAAAACAACTAACATACATTTGGTTATCTTTCCAGTCAATACATGTATATCTAACTTTTAATTCTAATAGCCACACCATAATCCACAGTATAAATGCACCCCAATATATTCAACATTTTCACTATTAATGTTCATTCAGATTATTTTCAGTTGCCATTATTAAAATGCTGTGATAAAGCTTCTGTTAATGAAATAATAAATAATAAATCATAATCATGATTTCATTATCATTATCATTATATCTTTATCTTTGCATTCCCAAGCCCAGTCTAGGCTTGTTCCCTACCTGGTGGTCAACACCAAGGAATAGAACTTTTATGGACCAAGGATGGAGAATCAGATATATATATATAGTTTTTTTTATTGATTTCTGAGAGAAAGGGAGAGGGAGAGAGAGATAGAAACATCAATGAGAGAGAAGAATCAACATCGATGGGCTTTCTCCTGCACATCCCTTGCTGTGGATCAAGCCTGAAACCCAGGCATTTGCCCTGACCAGGAATCGAATGGGGACCTCTCAACTCATGGGACGACGCTCAAGCCACTGAGCCACACCGGCCCGGCGAGAATCAGATTTTTAATAAAAGGAGATTTTTAAGCAGAAGAAATTTGAGAGGGAAATAAACTATTTCAATGGACACTTCCAGGGACCTAGCCCCTCAGGGAAGAAGACCCTCCAGGGCATTCTGGAGAGGAGAGAAGGAATAACCTAGGAGAAAAGGGCTCAGACCAGGAGAGTCAGGGACAGCAAGCTTCCTAAGATAGCTCTGCTCTAAGCTAGCCCCCGTGGGCAGTGGGTGAAATTTTGACCTTCTAGCCAACTTAGTCATTTCCCTTAATATTAGAAATAGTATCCTCTTTTAAATCAACTAATGCTTTCTGGGAGCAATTTAAAATTTTTTAATTAATATTTAAACTTTTGCAATTAAGCCTAACTATTCCATTCTAAAATACATACTACATATATCCAAATTTACTCAAATGTGGGTAATGGAAATATATGATAAAACTATGTGATCTGCTGAATGAATTTTAATATCATCCTGGAACTTGACTGTCTGTAACGCTTCTCTCCATTTCCTGGGAAAACCTGCCATTTGAGCATATATGTTCCTAAAAGCCTCTTGATGAACTCCTCTCTATGGGGTTTAGTCACCAAAGCACTAAAATAAGATCTGAAATGATTGGATTTTAAGGTATTTCACCCATAGCTTTATCACGGCCTGGACTCTGGGATATCTCACAGCAGGTTCCAATGTCCCGTGAATGAATGACTTCGCTGTAAACCTCACATATGGTACTCCCTTTCCAAGAGCCAAACCAAATTAGAGATAACCCAGGGAAAATGATCCCATTTTTTTCTTATTTCTGGAAAGATATGCTATGTGGAAAAAGTTTCTTTCCAGAGGAAAAACTTCTGGATTTTATTGGCTTACGAAAATATAAACCATTTAGTGGCTTTTTTTTTTTTTTTTTTTTTTTTGCTTTTTTGAACCTAAGATTAAGCTTTCTTTCGTCTGTTTGCACATGTCAACCAAAAATAGCAGACTCCATATAAGAAAAAAAAAGTGTTTGTACAAAAAAGAAAATTTATACTCCAAAAGCCATGTCCCTTTGGCTGGAGCGTTATTTCATGGTTTTTTGGGGTTGTTTTTTTTTTTCTGGTAGTTTATCAAATTTCTGTAATAACATGAAAGAGAATAGTAATTGCCTATCAACCCTGAAATATCTCCCAAAATGTGTAAGGGAATCACTAAAGCTAAGCAGATGCTGAGCGCTAGCGATTGCACAGAAACCCAGTCAGGTAAACACATGTTAATGGAGGTTTAATATTCCATTACAGAATAGAAAAATTAATAACCCTCTTAATTGACAGATTATTTATTTCCTTTGACCAAGGTATAGATGGCCCCTAAAATAACCTCTATATGTATTCAATCTTGGCAGCACACAGCTATTTCCTCTGTGGTCTTCAGGGTCCTGCCACCCTTCCTCCTCCACAAGGCAGCACATTGAACTCTTTCAAGGGGCCTTTTAGAACCGGGCCACCCTGTTTCTCTTCACAGAAGATACAGAAAGCTTATTTGTCAGGAGCAATGAGGGACCTATCAAGGTCTCCTGACAGGCCCAGAGGAGGCCCACCTGCTCAGTTCCGAACCCAAGGATTATGAGTAGCTTCTGTCCATTGTGGTCTTACCAACCAACACATTTCACACTTGATCCTCAATAATCAATTTCAGCAGCAAGTAGAGAAGCATTTGACAGCAAGAGAATTGGCCATGTGACACAAATTCACAACATTTCATAGTGGTATCTAACAGAGCCCCTGTCATTAGCTCACCGCCATTGCATCATCTATACAATTCGGGAGTTCGAGGCAGCGTGTCTTTTACCGGGATCTAGCTCTGTGACTTCCTAAGACTTAAGCAGTAGGCAAAGAAAGCAGATGTCCTCTCCAAGCCACCTCCTCCTGATCCCTCAGTCATGGCCAGCCAGCGTGGACATGCAGGCTCCCTTCCCAGCTTCAACATGCTCCCGACATCTAGAGCTATGTTCCTCCAGAGCCTTGCAGTTTCCTTCAAGAACTAAGATCGCCCACAATGAGTCCGCACGCAGCCACCTGAGCTGGCTCACTTTCCCTAAATAAAGGCTCCTGAATACCTTTTTGCAATAGGTCATGAACTCTGACAGAAGGGACTAGGTCTAATTCATCTTTCTATCTCTAGGGCCTGGCACTAGAGGGGATAAATGGTGATGGAAATAATAATAATAATAATAATAATAATAATAATAATAATAAAAGTTTAAAAAGAGCTCTGTTGAGCATCTCGTTTGCATCATCTCATTTAGTGTTCACAAATGCACTTCAAGAGAGGGAGTATAATTATCCCCACTTAAAAGATAAACAAACTGAGTTTTAGATCATTTGATCAAGATTATATACGTAATGAGTGGGAGAAAAGAGGTTGAAATCCAGGTTTATCTGACTCCAGAGCCCAAGCTCTTTAGTCTTATTGATAAATTTAATTATGCAATCAATTATAATAACCCTTAGGTGCCACCAACAGGAATCCTACACACAGAATGAAATAAACATCTATCTCCTAGAAAAAATTTAGGCTATTGTGATTTCTCTCTATCACTGATCATTTTCCATATCAGAGAACTACACTGGCAGCAAGTAATGTTGTTTATGAGATCAGCTCTTGTCTATTTTTGTGCCACGTAGGAGTATACCAAACAGTGCACTTGCAATTTTATACTTTCTTTTATATGTTGGGCTCGAACTGAACCCATGCTTGACAGAGGAGAACTGAACGAGACCCAGCCAAAGAACACAAAGGTGCAAATCAGTTCTAATTCATTCAACAATCACGATGCCTTGCACATGGTGTTTGCTCTGCTCCCATTTACCTCTCTTGCATAA
This sequence comes from Tadarida brasiliensis, assembly GCA_030848825.1. NCBI lineage: Eukaryota > Metazoa > Chordata > Mammalia > Chiroptera > Molossidae > Tadarida > Tadarida brasiliensis. The sequence continues at coordinate 45,109,560 of CM061258.1, forward strand.
TCGCCATCAATTTCGTTTCCAGCGGTTCTGCATGCTGAGCAGGCGATGAACAGTTTCCAGGCGCTAACTTCAACCTGCAAATGGCCCCATCATCACTTCCCCACACATACTCTCTTATGTTCCCAGGTGTTATGTAAAGTTCAGTCACTAAGTTTTCTGGGCTATGAGCTGCCTGTCTTCCTGGAACTTTGTAAGTAAGAGGAGAAAACTGTAAACCATTAGCTTGCTTCTAAGATTTGGAGACATGACTGAGGTTTACTGGCAATTGGGTTTGTCTTGATTCCAAATCCTTCCAGCTCTGGCCTCCATGAAGTTTCTTTGAGTACACTCATTTCCCAATACACTAAAGTTTCTTTTCTGGGACTGAATCATAAATTACAAGGTGTAATCTAAAGGAAAACATTTATTTTGGAGTCTCATTAACAACTCAGAGGAGAGTGATAGTGTTTATTCCCAGCACGATGGAGTGGACTCCTGCAGACGTGAAAAAGGCCGAGCCCTCTTCCTAATCCTTAAACACACACACACACACACACACACACACACACACAGCCAATATCCACAGTAGTGAAAGTTCCACAGATAGGCAGAGGTAGCTAACACTTCACTAAAGACAGTCTCTTCCTCTTCAAACACCAAGTCTGAAGCTTCTTTCAGTTAGTGATTTCCTGGCAACTATACCTAATTGTTCCCCCTACATGCCAGTTTTTAAGGTATTATCTCTCACCTCCAAAATTCTGCCCTGTGATGCTGGGGCCGGAGCTCTGCAAACCACATTTCTCCTGTGTCAGGTAGCTCTACATTGGACTCTGCCAACAGGGGATATCAGAGGGAAAGTGCAAGACAGAAGTCAGGAGAAGCAACATTCTCCTTCCTGTTTGCTTCTAGTTCCTGTTAGCATCAACCCAACAATGGCCCCTTCATCCTGGAAGTGACAGCTGGTTCCAATCTCCGGCTTCAGAGCTAGCCTTATCACCTCCAGCCCCAGGGTGGCTCCCCTGATCTACTGAGGTATCTGGAGCTGGGTGGTACCCCTACCCTCAGAGGTCTGAGTCCCAACTCTGTGAGACCCTCCTCTGAGCCCTAGGTTCTGATCAACCCCACCTCCTCCCTCTTCCCCAGTCCTGGGGGTGGCAGCTACTTCACACAATTCTTACCTGTATGCTACCTCAGTGCTCCCTTTTTGCTTTTTCTGAAACATTTTTAACCAATTCCCTATATTCAATCTTTTCTGTTGAAAGCCCTACTATGGTTTCTATTTTTCTGACTGGCCAAAGTGGGTACTCACTGCATGAACTATACCCTGTCCCCTGCCTGATCGCTGAGCAAAATCCTAATCATTTTCCTCCTGCAAAACTTGTCTTCTAACTGCCATATCTTCTGATTCTCCCACTGTAATAGCTGGCTGGTAATTAACATCAGTGGATGGGGCTGGAGGACAGAGTAAGGCATCAAGGATCCTGTACCCCAAGAAGTAGAGCAATATCCAAGCATGAACTCTGAGTTGGCCCCCTCCTGCAATGGGATATAGATGATCAACTGAGAGCAAAATTCCCTGTCAGTCTACTCTAAAATGGCAACAGCAAAGAAGGCTTGGCTGGGAAACTAACAAGCTACACTCACATTTTAATAAGTCTAGGAATTCAGAATGACATAATAAACAGGATTACAGGCACTACCATTGAGTATTAAAAGGGTACCAGGAAGAATCTACTGCTCAATGTTCCTCCCTAGCCCTCCCAGTTTTCTCACAGTCAACAAAATCTCACCTTTTGAGATTCGCCTTCTTGGCTCACCTCTTCCCTTCTCCCAGATCCTCTTCGGAAATGCAGTCAGGGGAGTGACCATGATTTTCAGTCTTTGCCACTTCACTAAGAATTGGCCTGTCGGACACTTTTTACTCAGGGTGGCTAGCTGAGATAAAAGCTGTGAGAATGGGAATATTTCATGAAAAGAAATGAGGAAGGGTAATTCTGGAGCAGTCAGTAGGGTAACCACACATGTTTCATCAGACACTCTTGAGCACAAAGCTTGGATCTGCCACTTTCTAGCCTGCGTCTCAGTTTCCTCACCTGCAAAATGGGAATGATAATGACCTTGCAGGAGCTTTGCAAGGATGAGATCTAACATGTGGAACATCCTTGGCATAATGTCCTGGCAGAGAGTCACTTGACCATAGAAGTTTCTGATTACACCTGGCTTGAGGGGGGTCATATTTGTTATCTCAGCCTCTAGCAAACCCTCTTTTCTTTCATTTTTTGAAGCAGGCCCAAAGCCCCCGCCTCAGCTTTTCATTTCCTCTCAAGGTCTTCACTATTCATCTTCCTTCTTGGGGTTCCTCCCCCTCTTCTCCAAAGTTGCCTGTAAAGGGAAGCATTCACCCCAGTTCTCTCACTTTCTTGTAGACCCCAAAATAATCATATGAGGTTTGTTTCCCTTTAAGAGGTTTACTACCAAGCACTACAGGGAAAGAGAGATGGGAAGAAACAAAACTGACTGCATGGGAAAGGCTCAAAGACCAGAGTGTCTACTGTGTTGGGTTCTAGTTTCTGGCTCCTCTGGAAAGGCGACCTTGGGCTTCTGTCCTTTCATATCTGTGGGTGAAGAACAGGACTGCTGATGGCTTCTCTCCCAGTATCCCTCTTCTCAGGCTAAGAGGAAGAGCAACTACATCTCCTTCTCCTCCAGGAGGCACCTTGCAGAAGCTCTGTGCCTAGGAAGCAAAGAGTCCATTCGCCAGGCCTTTGTCCTGCCTGGGGCAGAATCCCTTGAGCCATTACCTCACTGTGGTGCCATTTGTGTGGCTCTGGGTAGCCTGAAGGAAAGGAATGGGATTTGGGGGAAGAGAGTAAGAGTGTGGGCTACTTGGGCTGCCTCCTGTGAAGGGTCTGGTCACTGCCTCCTCTCCCTGCTCTCCCTGCCTTCTCCTCGTTTGTGAATAATTACATAACTGTTATGAATCATATATATATATAAAATATGTTTTTCATTGATTTTTTAGAGAGAGAGGAGAGGAGAGAGAGATAGAAACATTGATGTGAGAGAGAAACATCGATCAGCTGCCTCCTGCACACCCCCTACTGGGGATCGAGCCCAAAACCTGGGCATGTGCTCTGACCGGGAATCGAACCAGGACCTCTCAGTCCATGGGACGACGCTCAGTCCACTGAGCCACACCAGCCAAACTGAAGCATATATTTTTTTAACATACACAATAGTAAGGGTAGAGTAAGCACAACACTTCCTATGTTCCAGGCACTGTTCTAAATGCTTAGTTACATTAATTCTCACAACAACGCCATGAGGTATTTATTATTACCCATTTCACAGATAAAAGAATTTAGGCCACAATAAGGCAAGTCCCTTGGCTGTGGTCCCAACCCAAGGGAGGGACAGAGCTGGGATTTGAACCCAGGCCTATCTGACTCCAAAGATTACATTCTTTTCCATTACACTATGCTTTTCCAATAAATTTTCCACGAAGGAAGGCCCTTCCGAATCCTTTACAGGGTCCCTTCTTCTTGGCAGGATTTCCTAGAAATATTGCCATTCAGTGAGAAAAGGGCGAGCACTCCCAAACAGATTCCCAGCTTTCTTCTTCTCACTCTAGCTGGAGTATTATTTCAATAGATATGCCTAAATTTTAAATGTAGTGCTTGGATCTCAACACTGAAATAGGATACGTAAGAACCCACTTACTTTGGAACAAAAATCAAAACCGGCCTGGGGAGAGGCAGGCAGAGGGCAAGCAAAGGCCAGATAACTGCTTCGTGTCCTCTCAGCCCTCACTGGATGCCTGGAGGGCTCCGCTCTCTGGGCTGGTTCCCTTCTCCTCGAGGCGGAGGGGCTTGGTGGGAATCTGTGTGTCCCTTAGAAAGAGAAGCAGTACTGGGAAGTTGGAGGGAAGGAGGCTGGACTTGTTTTTTCTTGACTTTTTTGTTTTGTCCTTTCACCACATACTTGTCTTTATTTGTCTGTCATCTTTGGGGTCTTGTTTGTAATGGACAATGATGTTATTGGGTTTAAATTCCCTTCAAAACTGGGTCATCTCTGAGCAAGTGATTAAGAGCCTTCTTAAACTCCTCACAATCCCTAGCCTTGGGAAAGAAAAACGCTTTCCATGTCAGTTGGTGCATTGTCTTTTCCTCTCCCTTAATCCGTGGCAAAATAACACTGGGATAAGTTTCAAACGGCTGGGCCCCGGTGATCCCGGCCACCGGGCCCATGCATGCCAGCACTGCTTTAACCTGCCTTTGTTTCCCCTTCTACCTACACCCAAGTGACACAGGACACGGGCTGCAGCTGGGAAGTAAACTTGCCACCTACTTGCATGGAAATAAGTGGCCCTGGTGAGACTGTTTTTGTGCCCCAGCCAAGTCAGAAACAATGCTCCCCTCCTGGCCTCATCTCACCTAATGGCCCTCTCTCCCAGCTGGCTGCTTGGGCAGGTCGCCTCTCAGCTGACTATTTACCCAACTCCACTTCAAATAGAAAATGCCCATTACTGCTGGGCTAATAAAATTTCATCTGCTTTTCCAAGCCCCAAGGCAGAAGGAACTTTGGTAACATTTGCCCAACAGCACCAATCTAAAGAAAGAAAAACCTTTTCTTAACACTGGATTTTTCTCAGACTTCCTTCAGTCTATTGAATTAATATTACTAACACTTGTTTTCTCTACTTGATTCCAGAAATACTTATTGAGCAACTACTACAAACGGGTACGATGCTAGGCACTGCGGGGGCACAGACGAATAAGGCACAAACTCTACTGTGGAGAAAGCAACTCCAAGTGGAAAAACCCATACAGTTAAACAGGCTTCACCAAGTACAGCTTGCCTGTCATCAGTAACAGAGTCACCAGGTATTTTCCACTAAAATACTAAAAACCGCCTTTGGTAAGACATTAATCTTGTCTTATAAGCCGTATCCAGTGAGCCCCGGTCTTGGCAGTTGGTTTCCTCGCATGTACAGAATCTGAGCACAGCTGATAATAATGTCTATTAAGACGTATGTGGCAAAGTGTTTTCTTTCTCCTAACAGGCAAGCGTGGAAGAGTTTCCATTATCCGTTACACACTGACAGTTTTTCTGATCCAAAACAGCTGTGGCCCTGAAAAGACTAGGGCTATGTTTTTATTCTGCTCCGATGCCAATTAAGAGCCTAGCCTTTGTGATAGCCAACGTTGGCGCCTTCTTCTGTGTCCCTCCTTGGCACCGTCTCACATGCCCTTTTCTGTTTGTTTATGTACATCCTCCTAACAACAGAAGGGGCCTGAAGGCAAAAACCAAATCCAAATGGTCTAGGGAAACAAATCCCAGCGTACAGGCTCCAAAGTCCCCGGCCTCGCTGAAGTGTGGATCCCACAGTGGCTGCAGACCAGTCCTCTGTTTCCTTTATGCACCAAGAATTAATGAGATTTTTAGGGGGATTGGGAGCTTCTCGAGGCACTCAGCAGAATAGAGCAAAGTCATGGCCCCAGCTGCTTGGGGAACTTGTCAATGTATAGCCAAACGCCAGGACATAAATGTATTCTGTGGCAGCAGGCTGCCCCGCTGAGCACAGACATCGCATGCGAGCTTAGAGGTGTGCTTGTGCCCTGAGGGCACATGGAGGAAGGGGTAGGGGATGGCCAACGAAAAGTTAAGTAAAATGCCCCACCGGTGCAGCTCAGTGGTTGAGTGTCGACCCATGCACCAAGAGGTCAGCGGTTCGATTCCTGGTCGGGCACATGCCCAGGTTGTGGGCCCGATCCCCAGTGGGGGGCATGCAGGAGGCGGCCAATCGATGTTCTCTCTCATCGATGTTTCTATCTCTCTCTCCCTCTCCCTTCCTCTCTCTCTAAAATCAATAGAGGGAAAAAAAATTTTTTTTAAGTTAAATAAAATGTCAGAGGGAGAATTTACTTGACCCAGATGGAACAGAGCAAGGAAAGGGGCAAGATAAAGGATGTAGAAAAAAAGAAAGCTAAAGGGTGATAAAAGAACATCTAGCGCTTTCCGGACCTGGTGGAGCAGAGGGCGCCATCATGGAAGTCCCACATCCGATACAGCAAAGACCGAAAGGCTCAGTGCAAGGAGCCCAGGAGCCAGGACATCTACCTAAGCTGCTGGTCAAGCCGTTCAGGTTTCTGGCCAGAAGAACCAACTCCACCTTCAACCAAGTGGTGCTGAAGAGATTGTTCATGAGTTGCACCAACAGGTCACCTCTGTCCCTTTTGCGGATGATCCGAAGATGAAGCTTCCCAGCCGAGAGGGCAAAACCACTGTGGTTGTAGGGACTACAACTGATGACGTGCGTGTCCAGGGGGTGCCCAAACTGAAGGTGTGTGCACTTCATGTGAGCAGCCGCGCCCAGAGCTACATCCTCAAGGCTGGGGGCAAGGTCCTCACTTTCGACCAGCTGGCCTGGACTCTCCCGAAGGCTGTGGCACCATCCTGCTTTCCGGTCCTCGCAAGGGCCAGAGGTGTCCAGGCATTTCTGCAAGGCCCCAGGAAACCCCACGGCCACACCAAACCCTACGCGGGATCCAAGGGCTGAAAGTTCAAGCATGCAAGAGTCTGTCCGGCTAGCCACAGCTACAAAAATTAACCCCAGATCCCACCTTGTTGCTGATAGAATAAATAAATAACATCTAGTAATATTCAGGATTTGGTTGCACTTTTGACTCAGTCTCTCATCATTATGTCCTCTTCTTCTCTCCCTCTCCCCCACCACTTCCTCCTTCCCTCCCCGAGAAACTACCCCCTGACCTTCCCAGCACCATACACTCACAAACAGAACATGTAAGTGTAGCCAGATGTTAAATGCAACATGCAACTCTTCCTCTCTTCTTGTTATCTCGGACTTTTGCAAGAATCTCCCAAAGAAACAAAAACATAGTTCTAAGGCAGGAGGGGAGCGTGGGGGGCTAAACCCACCTCCAGCCCATATAGGAAGTTCAAGTTGGATAATCAGGAGACAGGATTTTCGTGGAGAGAGTTATCAGCACAGCATGCATTTCTCACCCCCACCCCAACTCTATGGAAACAGCTTGAAGGGGACCATTTGAGAGCTTGGCCTGCTTTTCCTGGAGTTTGAAGGGATAGAAATTGGCCTACGACTCATACTTGCCCCTGCTAGAATCTATCTCAAGCACATATTAGGTGTCGAATAAATATGTGTTGAATGATTGAATAGATAAAAGAATGAGTTAATGAATTAATGGATGAATGAATACCCGAAAAGTGTAAAAGAGAAAGGCTGGGACTATAAAGGGAAAAAATAGGTACATTAGCTATATAACAGTTACAGAGAGCATTTCTGTTCACACTTGAACAAAAACGTATGGAATGAATGAAGACAACGAGGAACCAAGGCTATGTTGAATAAATATTTCTTGTCACATCAGACATATTGGCAGAAAAGCCCACAGAGGCCCAGGAGTTCTCTGTATCTTTCTTATATAGCAAAGGCCTCAAGTTAATCCCTAAGAAGAAGACCAGAGAAAACACAGGAAGTATTCTAGATGAAACAAAGAAAAATCTCTGGAGTTGAAAATGGTTGTCTCTAGTTGAAAAGAGATTTTAGTTCCTGCGTCCTCATTTATTCGCCTCTGTCCTCATGTCATCCTTTTCTCTGCTCTTTTAACCTTAGTCTATCCTTGCTACACAGCAGCACTTGACAATAGAAAGGAAAGGAGCTAGAGCCTCACTCTCCTCTCTTGCCAGAACACTGAGAACTTGCTGCCACAACTCAGCCCAGAGACCCAAGTAAAGGGTTCCCACTGCTATTCCAGCAATGAGCATCATTTATCTGTACACGTCAGCTCTTTTGACCACAAGGCTCTATTCTAATTAAGTAGAGAAACTGTATATATAATCTAGCCTCATACCCAGAACAAGTTTCTGAATTACAGCCCCTATCTCCGTGTGTCACTAGTCCCCATAATAAGCAGTCTTGCTTCCATAAACACACTTAACACAGCTACAGCAATAACAGAGAAGTGCAGGTGTTCATGCAAACACACACATGGAAGACTGATACCGAGAATCATCAAGGTGTGCATTTGCACCTGGACTTTGAACGCCTTCACCAGAATGGATTCACTAGTCCTCCCAAAGCTCCCGTGAAGAAGGAAGACCAAACCAGGCTCCAAGAGTGACCCAACCCAAATCCCACCATACTTCCAATATCCAAGTGATCAAATGAAAGCGGCCAGGGTAAATAAGCATGGGTTCTGTGATTTTTAAGATCTATTTATCCAGTCCTACTTGGAATAGGGAGGGATTCCAAGGCAAGGAAATTCCAGAAGGCCCCGTACGAGGAGCCAAGCCTTTGATATAACTTTCTGTCGCTCCTTGCTTCCCCATGCAAATCTCTCATTCCGCCATCCAAATAACTTTCAAAACCACAGCTTCCTCTGTATCTTGCAACAAGAGAATCTGTGCACTTGTACTGGGATAAGCAGCATGCTAAGTACCTGCCCTCATTCCCCCATGATTGGGAGGGAAGGAGGTCCGAACCCATCAATAGTTCAGTTCAGCTTGTTCCTGAATAAAGAGGGGAGGATCAAAGGGCCAGAAATACTCATTTATGGGGAAAAGTGAAATAATTAAATATGCAGAACTCGGCTAAATGACGTCTGAAGGGGGAAATAAATACCCATGAGCATTTGAAAGGTGTAACCAAACACCACAAAGAGGGACTTCTTTTTTTAAGATGGTTCAAGTGGCTATAACTGGGAGAGACGGACGGAAAGCAAAGGAAAATCTAAACTAGTAAGAAAATTCTACCTTCAGCAAGGGCTATTATACAGAGGGAATTTGTGTCAGTACAATCCCTAGACTGAAACTTCTATTCTCCAGAAATTGTTTCCATTTCCAGTCCATTTCTCAGTTGTGTTTGTTTGGACCTAGAAATACATGTTTGAGCCCTGGCCGGTTTGGCTCAGCGGTTAGAGCGTTGGCCCGCGGACCAGAGAGTCCTGGGTTCGGTTCCCGCTAAGGGCACGTACCTCGGTTGCAGTTAGTTCCCGGCCTAAGTGCTTCTCAGTCTTCTCCAGTCTCTCTGGAGGGGAGATGGGTCAGATGATACAGCCAGACGATATATCTTAACAGTTTTCTCCTGAGATACACTATATGGCAAGTCCTTCTGGAATTTCTAGATGGAAAGAAATGTATACAGTGAGAACAGCTTTTCTGAGAGTCTTTCAACACATTTATTCCCAGATGGGTTCAGTGCAAAAGTGAAAATTATTTTTTTAAGGAGAAAAGAAATTTCAACAAAAATTTGGTTTGAGTTTAAGCTAGAGACTTAGGCCTCTCCATCCTCCGGGTGACTGGTGGGCCTGGCTCTAAGTTTCCGTGACAAGCGCTTACTGGGTCCATGCTCTACAGCAGAAGGGGCGCTGAACTGGAAGTCTGCAGAGTTGAAATCCCTCCTTCATTATTTAAATATCTGAATGACCTTGGATAAGTCAACTTTTCTTTCTAGACCAGTTTTCTTAACATCTAAAAGAGTAAATTTGGTGGGGTGTTTTTTATAATTCTGGTAGACCCATTTTATTGATTGTTTGAGAGAAACAGAGAGAGAGAGAGAGAGAGAGAGAGACATCAATTTGTTGTCCCAATTATTTATGCATTCATTGGTTGATTTCTTGTATGTGCCCTGATGGGATCAAACCCGAAACCTTGGTGTATCCGGAGGATGCCCCAACCAATTGAGCTACTCGGCCAGGACTTTTTAAAGTATTTTTTATTGGGCAGCAGAGTCCCTTTTAAAATATAATATTATACAAATATACAATAATATAAACTGGATCAAAATTTTTCTGGTTAAGTCCTGGCCAGTGTGGCTCAGTTGGTTGGAGTGTCCCATGCAGGTTCCATTCCCAGTCAGGGTACATACCTAGGTCAGGTTGGATCCCTGGTCAGAGCCTGTATGGGAAGGCAACCAATCTATGTTTCTCTCTCACATGGTCTCTCTTTCCCCCTTCCCCTCTCTCCAAAATCAATAAGCATATCCTAGGGTGAAAATTTTAAAAATATATATATTTCTGATTAAAGCAAAACTGGCCCAGAGATTAAGACCACCCACATTTCCCACTGTTGGTCATGCACCTCAGTCCCCTTTGGGCCCCCCTGAGGCAACCTGCATGGGAGATTGTCCCTTCCCAAAGAGGACACTGTGGAAGTCACTGGATTCCATGCTCCCTCAGATCTTTTCCAGCTCGAGTTTCCTATGGGTTCAGATGGGACAGAGCTAAGAGGCTGGGAGGCAGCAATGCAGCTGACCCTGAAGACCCCACTGATGAACAGGTTAAAATGGCTATGGAATTGGAGGTCCAAAGGTTGGAGGTTGGAGGTCCAATTGGAGGTTCAAAATCTAAAGAAACAAACACAGAAGAGATCGGTGTGGCAACAGAAACATGAAAGTTGACATCCCACTCCCTCCTTTCCCCTCTCCCTCTTTCTCACCTCCCCAGCCCAAGGCCCAGCAAGGGCCCAAAGGCCCAGGCAGTTGCCTGAAGCTGTGCTTCATTAGATATATTCCAGGGAAATCCATGTTCAGGAACTGGGGTCAGGTAAACTAGGACTCAGAGGTGGGGCACAGGGAGGCTCTAAACCAAGCGCAGAAGACCCCCCAGGAGGAGTTCAGATGCTCCCTGGGATTTGAGCCTCTCAAGCCTCTGGGGTGAAGATCCTGGGAAGAGGAGGGTGCTCAGGGCAATACAGAGCAGAGAAATCTGAAGTCTTCTTCAAAAGCTAGCCCCAGCAATTTAGGCTGGCTTCACAGGAAAAGGGAGCAATCGTCAGCCATCGGTTCAAAGATGTTCTAACACGCAGTTGTTGAGCTAGCACCTATCAAAACTTAAAATCTGCACGCCACTCGATGCAGCCATTCCACTGCAAATGTACCTCACAGACAGACCTGCATGTGTGCACAAAAATACTTCTGCAAAGGTGTTCACTACAGCATGTCACAAGACTGGAAACTACCTAAATATTGATTGATTGGGATGGGATGAATATATTTAGCTTTACTCATACAATGGAATACTCTGTACCATTAAAAAGAATGAGTCAACTCTATATTGATGACAAGGAAAGAGCTTTAACATGTAATGTCAAGAGCAAAAAGCAAGGTGCAGATATTATGTACAATATGCTATGCTATGTCTTATGTAAAAAGGATATATACATATTATGCTTGCATATTTACAGAATATTTCTACAAAGATATACACAAAGTGCTAACAATGGTTGCCTTTAGAGAGAAAAAACATGAAGATGAGGAACAAGGAGATATCTCTAGGAGGAAAGGGCTTTCTTTATATGCCCTTTTATATGCTGATTCAATTTCTTTTTATAATGTGCATTTAGGCATTTAAAAAAACAATAAGAAGTGTGTTAAAACAAAACCTGTCAAATTGATTTAGCTTTCAATTAAACCATTGTATACTTAGAAGTCCCAAAATCAGCCAACTGTTATCTTGATCAAAAACTAGAATCAAATGGAGAAACTGGCTGGGTCACTGCAAACCCATTTGACCATGGTGAGTGGTGAGAAAAGTCTGGACACAAGAGCAGGAGACCAGGTTTCTGGTCATGCACTCACCACCTTGAACAAGCCACATGTGCTCTTCCGGCCTGTCTTTCTTTGTTCACAAAATGATTGCATGAGCTAGACGGTCTCTAAGCTTCCTTCTCTGCTCTAAAATGCATCATCCCTGGCATGTCATAGTCATAAACGTGGGCTTTGGATTTCTAACCCCAGCCCTGACGACCTATTACTGTGTGACTTTGGGCATGCATTCAATCTGTTAAACCTAAATTTCCTTATTTTAAAAAATACAGATACTAATTCATTCTGCCTCAAAGGGTTTTGTGAGAATAGGAGACTGTCCTAAAGCACTTAGCATAGGGCACCTTCTATCTGATACGTTCATCCCCAGATATTCTCAACCTTAGTTCAGCTCGTATGTTGCCAGCCAACCTAAATTGACCTCCTTGCTCTGGCTACTCTCTATCGTACCAGTTTGCTTCATTCCTTGATAGCATGAATCATAATCTGCAATTACTTTGAATATTAGTTTATTGTCTGTCTCACCCCAACTAGAAAGGAAGCTCCATGAGGTTAATGATTTATTTTCATGCTCACCACTCTGTCTCTAGCCCCTAGCACAGTGGCCGGCTCATAAAAATCCCTTGAATGAATAAATGAATAAGTGTTACCTGCTAGTTGCCGTTGGCCCTCACAACCACTCTTTGCCAGAGGACATTAATGATCTCTCGCTCAAAGAGTGGTTGTGAGAATTGCTAACCCTACTTTATAGAGTCTCAGAGCAGTTCAGTCACATACTCAACGTTACCTAGCTAAGAAGTGGTAGAGTCAAGATAGAAACCCATCCCTTTTTTTATTCCAAACTCTGTTCCCTCAACCACTCGACTATTCTAGGGCAGAAGATTCCTTCAGCTGGAGTTATATACATACAACTCCTGCCTGAATCCTAATTACATGCCCCAAACAACAATCACGTTCGACCTTTCAATTCTGCATTGCTTGAAACACCACTAATGGGAAATCCTATAATGAATGGGAAATCTCACTAATCTATTCTATTGCACATGTATCCCCTGCAGTCGCCTCCTGCTGACCCTTTAAAGGGCTTTGCTAGAGTCAGAGAACAGGCGATATTCTTAAACCATGCAGCAACACTTGGAAACATCCCAGCTGAAGTTCAGAATTATTCACAATTACCAAATAGCAAAAGGGACTAGTTGTCATTTGAATTTCACCAAAGTCATAAGAAGTAGTCACATGGAAAATCTTATTACATTTGGAGAAGGAAACAGAAGAAACTGAAAAAAAAAAAAAAAAAAATTGAAATCTTAGAGGCTGATTAATGGCTCACTGTGCTGTCGTTTTTTGAGGTTATGTAAAGTTTATGAGCATTAGCTTGCCTTAATGCTGTTGTTGTTGTTGAGCTATTCAGCATTTGTACAGTTCCTAGCTATAAGGTCCACAAAAATACAAGAGGCTGTGAATAATTCCTTTGTTTTTAGATATGAGTTCTACTACTGGCAAGCAGGAAAAACCTTTTAGACACAGAGCTGTGGAGGGAAAGAAATGTAAACACTGACTTGGCCAGGATATCAGTAATAGGGAGCACTGGCCTGAGAAGAGCAAAGTCACAGCAGAAGCAAGTACCTGTTCCTGATGAACTAATCCCACGCATGTTCTAAGGAAGACACCTTTGAAGCCTGGCTTGAAAACATCCAGCTAGAAAAAGCCTCTGTCTTTCTGTTTTGCTCGTCCACAATGGAATAGGAAGACAATAGTTTGCCTGCACTCAAAATCCAAACAGTATATTCAGTCAAAAAGAAAATTTGTTCCATTCTCCCAGTGAATAAGTTAAAAATTATGGCTTTGTCTTTACAGGTCAGTTTATTCAAAATTTGTAATTTATTCCATCTCCAAAGGAGTCAAATTGGGTATTGCATAGAAAAAAACACAGCTCACAAATGGAATGCTATTTTAAATAGATGTAAATATTGTTACCAGTAGAATTTATGCATACAAATAATAAAGTATCAAGCCCAAAAATATACTGACATCTCAATTAAATGGGTCTTGCAGTGACAGAGAGCTTCAACAGTTAACGAAAATGGCAGAGCAATTGGCAGCTCCAAGGTACTAGGACAGCGTTTCTCAAAATGTGGTCTGTGAACCACTTCTAACACAAATACATCGGAAGCTTCTGAAAGCATGGATTTCTAAGCCCCACCCTAGTCCTAGAATATCGTGGATAGGGTCTATTATTCTGCAAAAACAAAAATAAACAAACAAAAAAACCCTCCTCAGGTGAATATTTTATATTCTAATGTTTGAGAACCACCAGATTATAGAAATGAGGACACCTGCTCAGGCCAAGGAAACTAAGCCTTTCACACCTACACGACATAGAGCAGGATGTAGACAACAGCAAAGAAGGGGATTATTTCCATCTGGTGAAAGCAAAAAGAAAAATATCTATGTAGGATAATCAAAACTATAGCTTGCAGACCTCTCATCTCACCTTTTCTTCTTTGTCCTTCAATAAAACAGAGGGGCACTTTATCAGGCACAGAAAGCATTACTTACATATGATATAAGAAATATATGGTCATTTTAGGCACATAAAAACTAAAAGTAGCCCTGACTCAGTTGGTTGGGCATTGTCCCATGCACCAAAAGGTTACCGGTTCAATTCCCAACTGGGGCACATGCCTGGGTTGCAGGCTCGATCCCCAGTAGGAGGCAGCCAATTGGTGTTTCTCTCTCTCTCCCTCTCCTTTCCTCTCTCTCTAAAAAGCAATAAAAAAAAATCTTTAAAAAAAAAAAAAACTAAAAGATTTGGAAACATAGAGAAATGAATTGAGTTTTGGACACTGATTCATAAGACAATAATTAATTAAGCACCGTTTCCATTTTGAGCATTGTAGGGTCATCCAAGTGGAGTTTTCCTATGAGCAGCTGGATATTCTGGTCTTAACCTCAAGAAGAGGTCTAGAGTCAACAACATATGAGCGATACTAGAAGCCTTGAATATAAAGTGGGTACAATGGCAAAAGAATAACAAGCACAGAGCCTTTGGGAACATCAGAAAGAATGTTCCTCGGAATAGAGTAATAGATGATAACGATCCAGAAAGAACAAGGAGAGCTGAGAGAGTGACGTGATGGAAACTAGAAAACAATGTCAGTAAAAAGGAATGATCAACAGTGTCAAATACAAAAGAGAGAGCATGTAATAAAAATCCAAAAAGTACCTACTGAATCTGATAACTGGATCCCTGATGGTCTCTGTAAGGGATGCTCTTGTGGAATGCTGTGGCAGAAAAACAGATTGCTGAGATCTGAAGAGCAAAAGGAGACGAAGTCAAACAGCAGAGGGATAATGCTTAGAAGAAGTTTGGCTGGGAAGGAAGACAGTGCAGTGTTCAGAGAGGGATTTTTAAGAAGGAAGAGACAGGTACTTATTTATATATCAAGAGAAAGAATCAGTGTAGAAAGAATGAAGGTACAGAACAGAGTGAGAATAATGTATGAACAAGCTCCCAGGGAAAAGAGGAAGATATGTGATATACAACACAGAGGGAAGAATTACATTTAAGCAGGAGAGGAACATTTTACTTGGATACCAGAGTAAAGAATAGAGGAAAGTCAGAGGCAGATGAGTTTGCACGTGAGGAGGGAAGGAGAAAAATGAGTAAGGTTACAACTAATGACCTCAATTTTCCCTAGGAGATAGAAAGAAAGGGCATCTGTTTAGACAGAAGGTGGTAGGATTAGAACTGACAGCTTGAGAAGATCAGAGGACTAGGAACAGCTATTATAGGACATGGAAGGAAGGCTGTCCAGGGGCAATGAAAGGACTGATGAGCTGAGTTGAGGTTAAGGTTAGACCATCAACTATTAGTGGGACCAAGTGACAAGGTTGTGCAGTTTCTCCAGCAGCATTCAGTATCCTGGTGACAGAAGTAGAGAAGACTGACAATGGGTGCCTTAAGTACAGTGGAGGTGAAGGTCATAGGAGTCAAAGGAGCTAAATAATTTCAGGTGGCAATGTTAGATGGAAATTGAAGTCTGTCAAGGAGTGAAACGAAAAATAAACCTATAAGCTAGTTCTAAAGCCCTCATAAACGTTGGGTCAGCCAACATCTATGACATGCTGGCAGGGAAGCGGCTCAGCCAGACCACATACATTTCAAAGGAAAAGAGACTTTCTGCATGCGATCCAAGAGAAATGGTTTAGTGGGACAGAAGAAATACAAACACCTCGCTTGGCCCAGCAATGTGTGGCATATGAAGGAATGACCTTCCTTTCCTCAAAAGGGCCACTGACAAAGCAGGTTCCAGGGAGGAATAAATTTCAGGGAAAGCAAGAGATGAAGAGAGTGCTCTGTAAGAAGTTCAAGATACTAAGAAGTTAATTTAAAATAAAATGATGTTCAGAGGGTGCTGTAAAGGGGTGAGAAGAGAGTAAACCTGGAGGATGGGTCAGTGAGAAGGGAGTCCATGGCATTGGGAGGTGGGTGGGAATTCAAAATGAGGTTCTTATTCTTAGTCCTCACGCCATTCAATCCCAGCCAACTTTTTTTTAAATTTTTTTTTCCTTTATTGATTTTAGAGAGAGAGGAAGTGAGGGAGAGAGAGATAGAAACATCAAGGAGAGAGAACATCGATTGGCCACCTCCTGCATGCTCCCCACTGGGGATCAGGCCCACAACCTGGGCATGTGCCCTGACCAGGAATCGAACCAGCGACCTCTTGGTGCATGGGTCAATGCTCAACTGCTGAGCCACACCAGCCAGACCCAGCCAACTTTTAACTCTGTGATGTCTCCCTCTCCTATTCAGCCTCACCTCCACCTCTGCCCCTCCAACATCACTGACCTTGGCTTCCTATCTTAGATGGGAAGGTCTTTCTTTTCTACATGTTGCTGGCTGCTTAGAGGAATAGTCCACCAAGGTGCCCTGTTTCTAACAGTCTCAGGATTTGAGATCTGTTGTGCGCTTTTTCCACCATCCTTCCTTGACTAATTTTTCACCACAATCTACAATCTAAGCTCCAAACATCATCTCTGTCGTTACCCCTGGAATAAGATCCTGATCCCTGATCAAAATTCCCCGGAGCATGACACCACATTCAATTAAACAAAGGCCTGCCTCGGTGGACTTTCTGCAAATGCATCCTTAGGTCTCTTTACATGAGCCCACACACTTCCAAAGGACCATAAGTTATACCCTCTGTGCCTTGCCAACACGTAGCTTACTGCCCCACATCCAACCCCCTTCAAGGATTTTTCCTTCCTCCCCTTTATTCAGTTTTCTAGCATCACTGGGGCAATCCCATGCTAATTGTGATATTAAGGGAGTGAGTGTAAGCCACTTAGATATAATTTGTCATATCTGATCAGTCAGGTATTGGAGCCAAATGAAACCCACTTCACTGTCTGATTGTCAGAGAGGTAGTAGCTAGGTACAGTCAGATATGTGCTATAGGCTTCAGGAAGGCAGATTCCAAGTCTCAGACAAGATATCAGCAGGATCACATTTTCTGAGATTCTTGATAGAGAAATGAGATCAAGATAATTAAAAAACGTCTGAAAAATTAAATTCCAACAATACCATTACAAATACATGACGAAGCACAAACAAGCAACTCATGAAAGAAAAATACAAATAGCCATAAACATGAAAACTGTCCAGTCTTATTAGCAATCAAAGGAATGAAAATTATAACAATAAGACTCCATTCCTTACCTAGACAATTGACACAATTTTTATAAAATATTGTGTTAAGGATGCAGGGAAACCAGCAATGGTGCTCTTAAATGCTGCTGGTGAGAGTGTGCACTGTCTTCTCCTTTTGGGGGAACAAATAATAAGATGTGTCAAAAGCTTTCAAATATTTTGTAGTCAGTAAGAATTATGTTTGTGCCTAGCTGGTCTGGCTCAGCGGTTAGAGCGTCGGCCCATGGACCAAAGAGTCATTGGTTCGATTCCGGTCAAGGGCACGTACCTCAGTTGCGGTTAGGTCCCCGGCCCTGGTATGGGTTGTGCAGGAGGCAAGCAGTGGATGTGTCTCTCTCACATCAATGTTTCTCTATCTCTTTCTCTTTCTCTTTCTCTCTCTCTCTCTCCCTCTCTCCCACTCTATCTGAAGATAAATGGGAAAAAATATCCTCGGGTGAGGATTAAAAAAAAAAAAAGAATGATGTTTGGGAAGAATAAATGACATAGGAAAAGAATCATGTTATAAGGATAGGTGGAAAAGTTTACAAAATGCCATGTGTGGTATGATCCCAATTTTGTAACTATTTACATACGTACCTACACACACACACACACACACCCATAGAATGTTTATATAGATATGAATAGAAAAATTACTGGAAAGACATCAAACAAAGTACTAACACTGTCTCTAGATCATGAAGTTATACTCATTTTTTCTGATTGATGATTTTACTTTTGAATGTTCTACAATGTAAAGTTAATAGTTTTATATTCAGAGGGAAACCTTTTATAAGTTGATTCTTTAAAAAGATAGAGCAAGAAAGGGAAGTTCCTAGCCTAAAAGGAGAAAAAAAAGACAGAAAAGATACCTACCAAGGATAATATGAATGGAAAAAGAAGTTGCTAATGCAATTAGGCCTTTAAAAATCATTAAAAAGCCCGGCCGGTGTGGCTCAGTGGATTGAGCATTGTCCCATGGTCTGAGAGGTCCCGGTTCGATTCCCAGTCAGGGCACATGCCCAAATTTTGGGCTCGATCCCCAATAGGGGGCGTGCAGGAGGCAGCCCATTGATATTTCTCTCTCACATCAATGTTTCTATCTCTCTCTCCCTCTATCTCTAAAAAAACATATTTGAAATAATAATAATAATTCAAAAGATGAAGAGAAGAGGAAACAGTCAGAGATGAATATAAAAGACTGGTTAATGAGGCTGAAACATGGGGTCAGGAAGCAGAAGCCCAAAGTGAGTGAAGGCTTGGAAGTATGGAGGAACCAGGAAAAGGACCATTTTACTTATGTGTAGACCAAGAAGAATAAAGAAAGTTATAAGCGCTATTTGAGGCAAATGGCATAAAACTAATATAACTTGTATTTTCTGGCCCATGCAAACACGGGAATAACGATAGGATAATAATTATGGACACAAAATACTATTTCTCTAGCTTCAACCCTACCCATCCTGCAGGACTTCTAACTTACACACCAACACACACACACACACACACACATACACGCATTCCATAAAGTTCCTTCCATGTGGCTTTTGGAACCCCAAAGGGTAAAGATAATACCAAGTTTTCCAGGTTTTGTTGCTGTAATTGCCATTCTTCTCTTTTCCTACTCTGACTCTCTGTGGCAAATTTTCATGTCAAGGTCAGCACCAAATGTGACAGCTACTGATGATGGTAAAAGAAGCCACCACCTCTGTCAACGTCTCTACTGCCGACACCACCGCAGCCCACAGCTTGCATTTTCAAAGTTCCAAAAAATCTGCTAAGAAATGGCCCTTTCAGCTTTACTTGCTTTTGCAACAGCCTCTTCACCCTGGGTACAGGCATGATTTCGTGATGACTAGGCCAGAATAGAACTGTAGTGAGGTGTGCTGGGCTGTGCTCAGAACGGCCCCTCCTTTTGATAACTGACCTACTCCTTAGTCCAACTTCTTGGCCTCTACTCTTATTTATCTCTATTTTTTCTGGTAATTCTATTCCTGGAGCATCCTCAGGTCTTCAAGTAAAGAAGTACTGTCAAGCTGGCTCCAGTGGGCATGCAGGCTCATATCTTCTTCTAGAAGGCGTCCTTCTTAGGCTAAGGCTGAGATTCTTGTTAGGCAATAGAGGACAGTCAGAAACCATGACTCTTCAGCTCCAATTTTGCTTTCAGCTTCTTTGTCAAAAAAGATCTTCTGGGAATGGTAAATTTGACAAAGAGGAAATTAAAATCCAAGGTAAATGAAGAGCTCATGACATATTACCTAGGTATTCAGAATCAGTTATATACCCTAGCTCTGACATATCATATTTCTTTCATGAAAATCTGCAGATGAAATGGCTGAAGCACGGTCAGTAATTAGTGAGGAACCACAGGGAACCATAGGAGAGGTGTTAGAGACAGCCAGTCCCATTTCCAAGCATGAGGGGGGGGAAGAAGAAGAGACTCTACAAATAAAAGAATGGTGAATTTGATCACAACATGGGCAATATTCTAGATTTTATTTTTTTATATTTTTGTATGTAGTGGCTATTCATCTCAGTCTACAGACTCAAAAATTTTTAATTTCTTTATTTTCTAGGACTTAATTTCTCAGTCTGAGCCCTCACCCCCAGGTTAATGAAAAATTTTAACCTCATTCCTGAGACTGCTCCACAATCCCTGAGTCTTTTTTTTTCTTTATTGATTTGAGAGAGAGAGAGAGAGAGAGAGAGAGAGAGAGAGAGAGGAAGGGAGAGGGAGAGAGAGACAGAAACATTGATGAGAGAGAACATTGATTGGCTGCCTCCAGCATGTCCGCCACTGGGGATTTGGCCCACAAACTGGGCATGTGCCCTGACCAGGAATGGAACCGGCGACCTCTTGGTGCATGGGTCGACACTCAACCACTGACCCACACCAGCCAGGCTCCCTGAGTCTTATATAGAGCCCAGATATGAGACAGGGTAGAGCATAGGGTTGTGGGTAGGCAGTCTACTCTTCTAGTTTCTTCTGAGACATTTACTGTTCCTGTCCAAAAGTACTAATCTCTCAGGAGAAAAAAAAACCAAACAAACAGTAGTGTAATCACTGATAATTAATCCTGCTATACTAGTTTTATTACATATTTTAATAGGATTGTGATCATGATATCTCCAATGAATCAGGGTTTCAACTGAGTAGTTTTAAAGGATTTTTATAATGTTTTGAAAAAATGGGTAAATGCAGCTGGATGCCAGCATAGTCAATGTATTCATAACCTAACTAATCATGATAAAAGATGAAAGGCAATCAAGTACAGTTGCTGAGAGCACAAATTCTGAAACTTTACTATCTAGGTTCAAATCCCATCTATTTCACTTCTGTAGATGTGCCTAGGAAGAGTACTTAAGTTTTCTCCACCTTCGTTTTCTCATCTATAAAAATGGGGATGATAAAGCTTCTAACTTCATGACAGGGACTATTAATGTGTACCAGATATCTAGCGCTCTTCTTATTTATCAGCGCTCCTGCATCTAGACGAGGTCATGCGACTAATACAGGACAATGGGATGTGGGTAGAGATGTGAGCCAATTCCCTTCTTGACACTTCCTCTGTCTCTCTCTGTCTACTTACCTACTTACCTACTTATCTATTCTATCTATTTATCAATCTTTCCCTCCCTCCCTATCTCCCTCCCTCTCTCTCTCTGCCTATCTCACCTTGCAATGGCAGCCTTGGAGGTCACATGTTCCAGAATGGCCTAGTTAAAAAAAAAACCACAGAAGCAGCCTGGATTCCCAAGTGACCACTAAAATGAAAGATCTATTCTAAAGAGTCACCCAACCCACACTGGAATATGATGTGAATGAGAAATAAACTTTTATTGTGTTAAGACATTGGGATTTTGTGGTTTATCTGCTGTCCGATAAGATAACAAAGCACTCAGATAGTGCCAGAGGGCTAAAAGACACTCAATAAATATAAGTACATTTGTTGTCATCATTATTATCAGTACTGGGAAGGACACTGTAGGCTTCAGAATATTTGGGATTGAGTCCTAACTTGCTACACTCCCTATAACAAGACACTTCACCTCTTAAGACCTCATTTGATAAATTGAGATAACAACCCTTGCCTCACAAGGTTGTTGTGGGAGTTAATACAGAAGGTGAAAACACTTTGGAACAAAATAGACAACTGTTAAATATTTTTACCAAATGATTATATAATTATTTTTAATTATTCATTGCCACTCGTTGACATACTTCCAGAACATTCCTATAGGAGTATGTGGCCTATTGATGTTGGGCTTGGTCATGTGACTTGCTTTGGCCAATAGTCTGTGAGGGGATGTGGCACATCCATATTGAAGTAAAAGCTTGAGGAACCGTTGTGTGTGGATTAGCAATATCTTTTCCTTTCTCTTTGACATGAAAAAAGTATATCGCAGATTGGGATTTCACTTTCTTCTTGGCCCCACAATGAAGACAAAGGGAGTAGAGTCACAGCTGGATAACAGCATAAACTGTGAGCGAGACATCAACCCCTGTTGTTGGACACCACTAGGACTTGGAGATTGTTTATTACTGCAGCATAACCTAACCAAGCTTTAGCTAAGTTACAGATTAACCAAAGGGAATTGACTAATAGAGTAATGTCAACATAGACAAAGGTGTCTGGCACTTTGCTGAAGTTTTCCTTCCTTGACATTTTTCTCAACACCTTCTATTTTAATCAGTGATTTGAAGAAGGAAATAATACTCAAGTGTGAATATTACAAGATCCTGAGTTAATTGCTAATAGTTTACATGACAGAATCAAGATCTAAGAAAAGATAAACAAACTGGAACAATGGGCTAGGTCTAGCAAGATGCCATTTAACCAGAAGAAATATAAGGTCCTCCATACAACTTCAGGATAAGGAAGATGGAAGTTCTCATAAAAATAATATGAAGTCTTAGCTGAGAGTCAACAGACTATAAGGCAAAAGTGTGAAGTGGTTGCCAAGAAAAGAATTATTGAATCTCAGGCTATATTCATAGAAATGTGGTACCCCAAATAGAATTTCAAGTATGATCACTTTAATTTATTAAATTCCCTCTTAAAGTGTAGAAGCTAAACTGAAAAAACTTAGATTTGGTTTGATTAACTTCTCAAAGACAATGACTAAGTTGTATACATCAGTGTAAGTCTTGTAGGAGAGGAGAGTAGGCAAATTTAAGAGAGAAGAGAAGAGGAATAATAGGAGGCCACCACCATAAGGGAGTTTAAATATTTGACAGCCTGACTTCAGGAATAGGCATTAAAATTATTCTGCATGACTCTGAAGTGCAAATCAAAGGCATATGCAGGGAAAAGGAAAGGATTTTCAACAAATAGACCCCTCCAAAAATTGAATGGGTTGCTTAGAATGTGTTCAGGGGGAGATCCATGTATTAATACAAATAAGGGTTGGTCTCAATAATGGCCAAAGTCTCTTCTAAATGAGAAGAATCAAAACCAATTTACACAGGGCAGGACTGGATTAAGCCAGTGGAATACCTTGGGGAGGCTATTAATAATTCACAATTTGAAGTTCATGTTCAAAAAATAAATTTAACTTACCAATGAGAAGTGAAAAAAGGTAATTATTGAAGCTGATTCTACCTCCACAAAGGGGAAACCATCCTCACTCCCTTACAGCCGGGACAGCAAATGTGCATTTAGATTTAGAAATGGGCTGATTTGTCATAGGTAGGCTTTCTTTCTCATGTCAGCAAAAGAAAGACATTTTTGGCAAACTCTCTGTTTTAAACCTGGCATTTCCATTTTTTATTTCTCTAAAACAGAGCGGGGAAATGGTTATGGGGATACAACTAGTCCCAACTGGTAACAGAAAGGCAAATGGCCAACACAAATATTATAGCATAAGGCTGAACCAGAGGAGAAATGAGAAGAAAAGATCAGTCCCTCCTAAAATGTTCTCTCAAAATAAAGGTCATGCCAAGGAAAGCCACAGGTGCAATACCACAAGCCCCAAGGAGAGCTTTAATCAGGAAAACCTGGCCTCAGGCACGCACACGCGTGCAGCTTCCTACCCACCTTTCTGCGTGCCATTTTTTGAAAGTTAGGAGACAGGAGGTTTATTCATGGCCAGATGAAAAAGCAATCCACACTTTAAATGGCAGCCCTGGTAGGATTCATGTTTCTACAGCTTTCTTCCTCTTCTTCTCGTAAATCTCATTCTATATATTCTCCTGGGGCCATCTTGCTTGATCTTGTAGTTTCAACTGTTATCTTTAGGCTGTCCACCTCTAAACCAAAATTTGCAAATATCTCCCCCCTTGGATCTCCTGCTGACACCTTAATTTTAAAATATCCAGAACTCCCACATGTATCCTCCTCCTGCACTCCTACATCAAGGGATGACATACCCAAGTCAGGAACTTAGAAGTCATATTCCTTACTTCCTCTCTCCTTCATCTTCCTCTCTCCTTCATCATCCTCTCCATTCCCCCGCCTCCCACCTCTCTATTCCCATATCCAAGTCCTATACCAAGCACTTCTCTCTATCCTGGCTAGCACTGTCTTAGTTCAGCTATCATCATCTCTCACCTGGACGACTGCAACATCTCCCCGCTGGTTTTCATGGTTTTAATTTTACCACCCTCTAATCTATTTTCCACACAGCATTCAGAATAACCTTTCTAAAAATATAAACCCGATCACATCACTCTTCTATTTAAAACCTTTCATATATTCCCTTTGCCAACAGAATGAAGTTCAAAATTGCTAACATGGAATTAAGGTCCTTGGAATTTGGACCATGCCTCCTCCCTAACCTCTCTCTAGACATCTCAGAAACAAGATTTAAATGAGTGCCAAAAAAACTCAGAGTCAAAATAAATAATTGTTAAAGCCTCAATCAAAATTAAGGCAAAAAAAATGATAAACAAGATATCAAATTTTTAAATAAAGGGAGGATCAGTATTACTGATTTCCTTCCCTTTGACTCAGGCTCAGTTATGGCTTCACACAGAACTGATAGTAGAACAGACAAATACATTGGAGAATGCTATACAGCAATGAGGATGAGTGAACTACAACTCCACACAATAGCACAGATGAAGCTCATAGATATAATGTTAAGTAAAATGAGCCAGATACAAAAGTGTAGACACTGGTAATTCAAAAACAGGCAAAATAATCTAGGATATTAAAAGTCAGGATAGTGGTTTCCTTTGGAAGGGGGCATGAGGAGGTTTTTAGGGCTCTAGGAATATTCTATTTCTTGATCTGTATGTTATATAGGTTTTATATTAATACTTTGGGAGAATTCCTCAGTCTGTTCATTTATGATTTGTGTATTTTTTCTATGTGCTATACTTCAATTTAAATTTTTTACGAGTTGTCTTACTCAGAATTTAAAACATATAGAAGCAGGTTGAATTGAGATGAATCCCTGGAGGAGGAGAAAGAAAAGCAATCAGAGCTGTGGGAGGCAGCTTTTAGGGCACTACTTTATTTCTGAGCTTCTATCCTTGGCCAACCCCAAGGCCAAAATAAGTAAAGTGAATTCTTCATTAGCAAGCATGGCTAACACCCAACCCAACACCATGTGTTTCACCCACTCAGAACATTGGGCTGTCAGGAGTTAACTCTCCAGTGGGCATGATTCACCAGGTATTAATTACAATTGCTCTAGCTCAGAATTCTCTTGGTATAGAACAGGACAGTCAAGATTTCATCCAAATCCCAGAGGAACCTTTCCCCTAGAAACCGGACCCTGTCATAGCAGACATGACAAGACTTCCAAGCAATGGACAAGGCAATCATCCAGGAGAGTGGGAGCCACTGGCCAGCTCTGCCAATACCTCCACGTGGCTGTCAGCATGACCAGCACAGAACGTGGCAGCCTTCCTTCAGCCTACTGCAGAAGCCGCTCATTGTATGGTGGGGCAGGAGCCACTGGAGGCAGGGAAATGCTGTTTCAAAGCGTGAATTTGGCCCAAACGTGGTACACTGTGGCCTAGTTCCTAAACAGGAGCAAAGTCTGTCCTGGCTACCAGTGGTGCCCGGCCTCACTGCCAAGCCTGTAGAAGCTTTTCAGTTGGAAGAGCTGGCTGCTTTGGATTTTAATGGCCTCTAAAAAGAGGAAGGCAACAGGCAAAGAGAACAGTCAGCAGATTTTTACCAGGGTGTTCAGGAAATACCAACAATGCCATCACCAATATCCTTGAAAGAAAAATGATCACCCAGGAACTCCCTTTCTAAGGCCTGAGGCCCACTGGCCAGTGGTCAACTCTCGTTCTTCTGCTTCCAAAGCAGTTTCCAGAAGCAGCTCAGGGCCACAACATGGATGGACTTTGAAGACAGTACGTTAAGTGAAATAGCCAATCACAATAGGACAAATACTGTATGATTCTACTTACATGAGGTACCTAAAGTAGTCAAATTCATAGAGACAGATGATGAAATGGTAGTTGCCGGGGGCAAGATTTGGGGGAATGGGAGAAGTGGAGAATTATTGTTTAGTGGGCATGGAGTTTCAGTTTGGGATGATGGAAAAAGTTCTAGAGATGAATGGTGGTGATGGTTGGACAACATCATAAATGCATTTAACACCACTGAATCATGTGCTTAAAATGGTAAATTTTATGTTATTTTACTACAATTTTTTAAAGAAAAAAAACTAAGTGGGAAAGTGAAATTCTCAACCATATCCCCCATGCTGTGAATTCATCTTCCCCTTGGACTGTGCCCTGACCCGGATCTACCAGGAAGCTCAGTTCTGTATCTCCAGAATGTATATTTGAGCGAGTGAGAGCCTTTCTTCCTTATTCTTCCCCCAACATAGTGCCTCACCATACATCTACTGGGGGTAAATTGACCAATAGAATTACATCAAAGGATTGAACTGAAATATTACAGAAATAGTTTAAGAGATGATCCTGGACAAGATGTCAGAAAGAAGGAAGGTAGCATATCCAGTGTCATTTTCTGTAGAACCCCTAATTCCACCACCTCCTTTTTTCAGCCTTTTCCTCACCAGATACTTCTTCTCCAAACCTAGCCTCAGGTCTCCTGCTTAAGAAGAAAAATCCTCTTTCTGGAAAAGAACCCAAACTCAATCCCATGGAGGTATAAAATAAAAGTTTTAACTTGGTAACTCTCGCAAGGGTATAAGCTCACAGATTTTATCCTTGAACATGGCCTTGGGTGAAATCTGACTGTGGGATTTCATGGAGTAGACAGAGGAGTGGTGGGGCAGAAGGTGCATGGAGGTCTTCAGAAACTCCCGAAACGGTATTTCATAGCTGTCTACTTTTCATCAATTACAGACTATTCTGAGCTTTCCCTCTGCAAAGCTTCCTGTTAGGGTCCTTGCACAGATTCCTGAGCACATGGGAGAAGAGAAAGCCAGGAATTCTAGGAAAATAAATATAACAGCTACTTTTCCTAGCACTTATTATGTAAAATACATTATTCTATTTAATCTTTTTAGAACTGTCTTATAAGGGAGAATAATATTATTCACATTTGACAAATGGAAACCAAGACTTTGAAAGAAAAAGCAATTGCCTGCTTTTCAATGTCTATATAAATACACTGAAAGTCATGGAGGAGTGTTTTGGGTTTTTTCTTTTCTACATTTCCCTTCTTCTCCGTTTATAATTTTCTCTTTTGGACCCAAATACCAGCATCCCCAGGCATTCGGGTATAGAAGTCAGAGCATAGTCTGAAGTCTGAGAGCCCCTGTGTTTGCACCACTGACTAACTGAATAGCTTGTGCATGTTTGCAACATCAAGTCATGTGTCTGAGAGAGCATGTGTGAGAATCAACCCTATCTAACATGTGTCCCTTATGTGACAAAATCCATTGTCTTTAGAAAAAAAGTCTTTAAAAAGATGCCTGAAAATATAAATCAGAACTAAGTACCATAAACACATTCTATCTGATTAGGCCTGCATCAAAGAATATATTTTTGCAGTCCAGATTGTATCAGCTCCTCCAACATTCAGCAACATAAGCACTGCTATGGAATAGGGCCCACAAAAATGAAAGATTCAATCCTCATCCCTAAGTAGGTCACAGTCCAGTAAGGGATATAGGCAAGTAGACAAGTAAATGAACAGCATTTTAAGTTATAATACAAAAATGGACACAATGCAGTGGGTGCCTTGATATGAATAGGAACACACCAAGGATCTAAAGGCGAAAAGTATCCCATGCAGAAGGGAAGGGCGTGTGTAAGGATGCACAGGCCTGAATGAATATGTCACTCCCAGGTAGCTACAAGTGGCTGACAGCTGGAAAACAGGTGTGGTGTGGGGCTGGGGACAGCACTGGGCAGTTAGACCAGGGAAGCTTAGAAGGCTTGTCAGTCTCTAAAGAGTTTGGATTTCACCCGATAGGAATCCATTGAAGGCTCTTAACTGAGTGATAATGTGATGTAAAGTTCATGTCACAAAAATAACTTAGGTCTTCTTGTGGGAAATGGACTGGAAGGAAGTAGGGACAAGGAGACCCACGGAAGCTCCTGCAGTTATTCAAGTCAGAGAGAATCAGGGCTTGAAAACAGACTCAAGAGACTGTCTGCGAAACTGGACAGAATTTTGGAAAGTGAGGACATGTCAAGGAGAAAAGTATTTAAAATTATGCCAATAGTTTTGGCTTATACACCAGAATAGTAGCACACTGTCCAGCAAAGAGAAGAATGAACTTCCTCCAGTTAGCATAAGAGCAGACCTGGGAGCACAGATAATCTAAAGCCCCATGAATGACGATCTACAAAGTTAGGGAGTTCCATGAACCAACCCTTAATTCCTGTGATCTACTACCTCTCATTGCTTCATCTCACATTCTGTTCACAAGGGCTCAGTATATAGAAAGGCTTTCTCGGAAGGTGGTCCTTCTGCACACCCTGTTGTCCATGCCCAGCCCTCAATGCACAAAGGCAGTATACCCAACTCATCTGTATGCCGTGTACAATCCTTTTCTTTGAGTTGTTAAAATAGAATTTAAAGTAGCTTATCATCATGGAGCAGCACCCCTTTATTTTTAAAAACAGCTGGGCTTCTAAAGACTCCTGAAACCCATTAATGTCCTTAATTGATCCGCAGGTCCGAGTGCTGCCAGACAGTCCCCTGGGTCAGCTCGAACACATTAATCCACACATGGCTGGCCTGTCCAACCCAAGCCATGTAGTCCGCCAAGTCTGTCAGCGATCCCTTCTGGGCTAGAGTGTCTTTGGGACTAATTGCCTGCAGGTCACAACCGGAGAGTGCAAATTTATTCCCCCTACCTAAGGAGATATTTAGTTTCATTAATTTTCCATTATAGTCTTTATTTCTCAAAAAGATGTACACACATATTAGCTACAGGAATGCTCATCAAAGTTTGCCAACCATCTGAATGAGCAACAACAGGATACAAGTAAGTATCTATATCATGAAATCGTATGTGGCTCCCCAAAATCCTGTTCCATAAATGAATCTATGGCTATGGAAGAATGCTCACTACAGAATGCTTACATAAACATGAACTCCACAAGGGCAAGGGCTTTGTTTTGTTCATCACTGTACTCCCAGTGCCTAGAACAGAGCCAAACATGTACTAGTCATTCATTAAATATCTGTTGATCAAATCAATGTAAGAAGAGGGAAAACAGAGGGCAAGAGTATGGTTCTATTTCTGTTAAAAGACAGAGAGAGAGAGAGAGAGATCAAAAAGGGTATGCATCAAAATGTTACCAGTAGCTTTCTCTGGGTTGGTGAGCTTTTTTAATTCATTCTTTCTCTCCCTCTTCCCATCTCCCTCCCTTTCCCTCTCCCTCTCGTCATGTGCGCAGCTCAAGGTGCTGGCGTAACAAGGGCCAAAACAAAAAAGAAACCATGGGAAGAGAGGATCTCATTACAAACTCAGCTCTTGCTTTTCAAGTTCACCTATGGACTCACTGTCCTCTGCATGCCAGAATAGCATGACATTATCTATCCACAATCCTGCATGAAACCCAGAGCACTAATTTGCACTAACACAGAATAGTCCCTCAAGCTCACATGTGGACTGACCCCTTGGCTTTAGCCTCATTAGCAGCCTGAGTTCCATCCAGCATCCTCAGGACCCCCAGCACTCTTGCTAGAGCTCCATCATCATCTCTCATGACTGAGCTCTGTGAGAGTATCCAATTCCTCCTAAGTGGGAAAGGGGCATTTTACTGCTCTCTTCATGTAAACAGATTGCTATGTTGGCAGGGCAGTCCTGCTTTCCTCACTACCCCAAGCATGAGCATGTGAACACTTTTCATCCAGTTTCTCCACGGGCATTTGAAAGAGCACCCAAAGGCGTCCCCTGCTGGGGCTCCGTCCCAGTTAAACTATGACTGCCCTGGAGGAAAACAGGGCAAACAAAAACACTGAAACTTTGTAAAATGAGCTTGCAGAAAGTTGTCCTGGTCCCAGAGCCGATGTGTATAATCCTCTCCTGGCTGAGCTAATTGGCTTAGCTCGCTGACGATTTTATGGCCCCAGAAGCCATTCTTTGATTGGGAGAATGAGAGTTGCCAAATGATCTTAAACCACGGCACAGACGGGCCCAATGCCACCAGAAGAATATTTGGGGAAAGAGCTATTTTAAACGAATGCTCCTTCGGGTATAAGGATACTTTTCCGTCTAGACTCCTGCTAACACCTGTTGCTCACTCATCCTGCCCCCAGTACACCTCCCCCTTGTCAGTACTGCGGCCAAGACAAACCATGACCACCTGACAGAGCCCAGCAACGTGGCCACGTGAACAACAGACCCAGGCAGCCCAGGCACATCACATGCTCTGGCGAAGAGAACTCGACTGCCAGATGTCAAGGAGCCATTTGCAGGCAGAGGGCTGACCTGACAAGCCATTATTTTAAACTTTCAGATGGCCAAGGAAGGAGTCTTCTTCCTGAGAGTGTCGCAGACTTTGTTCTGGCATGCAAATCAGCATCAAGCAAGTAGAAGAGAGGTTGGCAGCTTTCTTGTCCAATTCAATCCATCCCTCCATATCTATTTCCCCTTCACCACATCCCCAATAGGTGGCTGTCTAGCCTATCCTTGAATCCTTCTGGTGACCAGGAAGCTCACTACCTCATGAAACAGCTCATTTATTTGGTGGCAGTCTTTCTTAGACTAAACCAAATCCCTTCCTGTAGCCTGTCCTACCTCTGTTACACTTGAGAAAGTTACATAGAAAGAATCTCATATCCCTCTCATGCAATTCAAATTAACACGGGTTTCTGTGCTTGGCTTTCGTTCCTCAGAGGAAATAAAAACCAGAAGTCAGTACACCAAAAGTCAGTAAAGATACTACCTGATTCTAACTAGATTCTGGATGGAACAGAATAAGAAAAAAATATATCTCCCCAATAACTCCAAAAACACAAGTTCACATTCTTTGAAGAAAATATTCACACTATGTATGTAGACTGAAAAACTCAGGTTGAAAGCTTTATTTTAAACGATCCTGAGTTAGTCATGCAAAAGCAAAGCAATTCCTTTCTGGAAGAACATATTTTAAACTCAGGTCTCAGGATTCATTGTGTACATGTACCACAGCTTTTTTATCCACTCATCTACTGATGGACGCTTGGGTTGTTTCCAGATCTTAGCTATTGTAAATAGTGTTGCTATGAACATAGGAGTATATGTATTGTTTCTGATTGGTGTTTCAGGCTTCTTAGGATATATTCCTAGAAGTGGGATCACTGAGTCAAATGGTAGTTCCATTTTTAATTTTTTGAGGAAACACCATATTGTTTTTCATAGTGGCTGCACCAGTCTGCATTCCCACCAGCTGTGTACTAGAGTCCCCTTTTCTCCACACCCTCGTCAGCACTTGTTGTTTGTTGATTTATTGATGGTGGCCATTCTGACAGGTGTGAGGTGATACCTCACTGTAGTTTTAATTTGCATCTCTCTGATGATTAGTGACATTGAGCATTTTTCCATATGTCTATTGGCCATCTGTATGTCCTCTTTGGAGAAGTGTCTATTCAGGTCCTTTGCTCATTTTTTAATTGGATTGTTTGTCTTCTTGGTATTAAGTTGTATGAGTAATTTATATATTTTGGAAATTAACCCTTTATCAGATGTATCATTGGTAAATATGGTTTTCCACACAGTGGGTTCCCTTTTCATTTTGTTGATGGTTTCTCTTGCTGTGCAGAAGGTTTTTAGTCTGATGTAGTCCCATTATTTTTTCCTTTGTTTCCCTTGCCCTGGAGATATATCGGCAAAAATATTGCTAGGCAAGATGTCTGAGATTTTACTGCCTATGTTTTCTTCATTGTAAACAGGTTTTCCACCTAAACAGAAGTACAGAGACACTTTTAGAAAGTCATGCCAGACCTGGGACAATTCTTCACTGTTTGAGGCTGTTCTACACATTACAGGACATTAAACATTTGCTGCTCCGTGCCTACTGAGTGCTGGTTGTGCATTCCCAATTACTGTGACAAAATGAAAACACCCCCAACATAGTGGCTTCACCCCAGTTCAGTATCACTGAGTACAGATGGCAGAGGCCATTAATGGGCCATTCCATTTCATGTGAACATCAAGAACATGAATAACATACCATAGGCTTGGAGGCCTTTCAGTACCTACTGTTTTCCTGCAGGTGAAGTGCCTCCCTCTGGCTCCAGAGTAACTTTAACAGTGACGGTGGGCCTGGATTTACCATATCTCTACTCCAAAGACATTTCCAAAAGTTATCTCCTTTTAAAGAAATAAACTGTTGTAGAACAGTTTTAGATAGACAAAAAAATTGTAAAGACAGTGAAGAGTTCCCATGTACCTCACACCCCATTCCCCTGATTATTAACAGCTTACATGAGTATGACACATTTGTTAAAATTGATGAACCAAATTAATACATTATTATTAACTGAAGTTCATTCTTTATTCAGATTTCCTTAGTTTTTACCTAATGTCCTTTTTTTGTTCCAGGATCCCATCCAGGATACTCATATCTCCTTAGGCTCCTCTTGTCTATGACAGTTTCTCAGACTTTCCTTGTTTTTGATTACTTCAACAATTTTGCAGTCCTAGCAGGTATTTCGTAGAATTCCCTCAGATGAGATTTGCCCCATAATTAGACTGGAGTTATATGTTCTTGGGAAGAAGACCCCAGAGGTAAAGCAGCATTTTCATCACATCGTGTTAAAGGTATCTGTTATCATCAACATGTCTTATCACTGTTGATGTTCATCTTGATCACCTGGCTTAGGTAGCAATTATCAGATTTCTCCACTGTGAAGTTATTACCTATTTCCTCTTTCCATATGTGCATTTTGGAATGCACAGCTCACACTTAAGTTTCGGGGAATTCAGCTCTTCCTCCTTGAGGGCAGAGTATCTACATAAATTGTTTGAAATTCTTCTACATGGAAGATTTCTACTCTCTCCCATTTGTTTATTTATTCAATTATTTACTTATATCAATATGTACTCATGTATATTTATTTTATATATGGATTATGATCCAACACTATTTAATTTATCTTGTTTCTCAAATTGTTTCAGCTTTTGTCACTGGGAGCATTTTCCATCAGCTCCCATGTCCCTTTGACAGACCCCCATTATTGTGGGAGGGCACTAGGGTTTTTCTGTTGTTGTCTTTTTGCAAATTTCCTTACTTTCTGGTACTACAAGATGCTCCAGGATCCTCTTGTATATATCCTGCCCTAGTCCTAGAATCAGCTATTTCTTCATTTATTTTATTGGAGAATGGTGTTAGAACTGAGATCCAGGTTCTAGGGGTACTGCTTGCTATAGGGGTGGTATTGCTTCCAGCCTCTTCAGCTGACAGAGCAAGGAAACATATATGGGTATACCAACCCATGTGTATGATCATATGTATAAATATGTCTACATTAACCACCTACATCTATATTAGGCTAAACATGAGTTCATACTGACATCTCTGACTGCATGGATCTTTCTAACCTCCTCCCCTTATTTATCTGTAACCCTCACTCCAACAGTAATAAACCTGGTTCCCACCATCCACCATGCATTTACTTAATCATTTAATTCCCATACACATCATAGTGGTATCAGAATTGTTCATCCATGCTCCAATGGGAAACAACCTTATTAATTAAAATACAATGTTTATGTACCCTTTCGTTTGCCTTCCATCCTATAGACTCCGCTCATTTCCTAAGTTCCTTAGGTCAGCACATTTTCCTCCATCCCAATCAGTGAGGTTGTTTCATACATTTGTAAGGCAGCTAGATTGTTTTGTCACGTCCCCTATTTCATCCTGGGATCCCCTGACTTCCTAAATAATTTATTTATTCTAAGACATTAAGGTTCACTCTTTGCACTTTAAAGTTCTATAGGTTTTGACAAATTCAAATTGACATGCATTCACCATTACAGTATCCTACAGAATAGTTTGATCACCTAAAAAAAAAAAAATCCTATATGCTTCATCTATTCAACCCTCCCTTCCTCTTACTCCCTGGCAACCACTGATCTTTTTGCCTTCTCTATAGTTTTGCCTTTTCCAGAATGTCATATAATTGGGATCAAATACTATGTATAGCCTTTTCAGACTGACTTCTTTCATTTAGCAATATACATTTAAAATTCATGCATGTCTTTTCACAACTTGATAGCTCATTCCTTTTTATCACAGAATAATATTCCGTTGTATAGCTGTAACACAGTCTGTTCATCTATTCACCCACTGAAGGACATATTGGTTACTTCCAGTTTTTGCTGATTATGAATAAAACTGTTACAAAACGTTCATGTGCAGGTTTTTGTGAGAGCATAAGTTTTTTAATCAGTTGGCTAAATACCTACAAGCATGCTTGTTGGATCATATGGCAAAACTATAATTAAATTTGTGAGAAACTGTCATTCTAGCTTCCAAAGTGGCTCTATCATTTTGCAGTGAGTAAGAGTTCCTGTTGCTCTGCAGCCTTATAAGAAACTGGTGTTGTTAGGGTATTTTGGATTTTGACCACTGTAATAGGTATGGAGTGGTATCTCATTGTTTTCATTTACAATTCCCTAATGACAAATGATGTTTAGCATCTTTTCATAGCCTTATTTGACATCTATACATCTTTTTTGAAGTATCCATTCAGATCTTACTTCCATTTTTTAAATGGGTTGTTTGTTTTTTACTGTTGAGTTTTAAGTGTTTTTGTATATTTGGGATATAAGTCCTTTATGAGATATGTGTTTTGTAAGTATTTTCTGGCCACACTATGGCTTGTCTTTTCATTCTCTTAGCAGCATCTTTCACAGAACAGAATTATTGATTTTAATAAAGTTTAATTTATCATTTTTTTCTTTTATGGATTGTGCTTTTGGTATTATATCTAAAATCTCATAACCAAGCACAAAGATACCAGGATTTTCTCCCATCTTTCTTCTACAATTTGTATAACTTGGCACTTTATTTATATGTAGGTCTATGATTCATGTTGAGTTAATTTTGGTGAAAGGTGTAAGATCTGTGTCTAAGTTCATGTTTCTGCATACGGACTTCCAATTTTTCCAAAGCCATTTGTTGAAAATATTGCCTTTATTCCTTTGTTTAAGATCAATTGATTATATTTGTGTTGGTCTATCTCTGGGTTCTTGTCTGTTCCGTTGATCTCTGTGTCTATTCTTCAGTATCGTGTTGGCTATTCCATATAAAGTTTTAATTGGTTTGTTAGTGTTTACAAAATAACTTTCTAGGATTTTGACTGTGATTTCTTTGAATCTGTAGATCAAGTTAGGAAAACCCAATGTTTTAACAATACTGAATCTTCCAATCCATGAACACAGAATATCTCTCCATTTTATTTAAATCTTCTTTATTTTTTTAATCAGAGTTTTGTTTCATGAATACAATTTCTGTATATATTTTGTTGAAATTATGCCTAAATATTTTTTGCTACTGTAAACGGCATTTATAATTTCAAATTCAAATTGTTCCTATGTATAAGGGCGTGCCAGTACCTAATAACAGAGTATTCCTAATTCCTCTCTCCCATCTCTTATGACAGTGCTGTCATTCATTTCACTTATCTATATGCTATAATCACCCAATAAATTGCTACTATTAATACTTTAAATAAATAGGTATCTTTCAGATCAATTAAGAATAATATAAATAAAAATATTATCTTTATTCCTTTTGCAACACTTTTTTTTCTTCATATAAATCAGAATTTCTTCTATCTGAAGAACTTCTTTTAACATTTCTTGCAAAGACATAAATTTCTTAGGTTTTTGTTTATCAGAAAATGTCTTTATTTCTTCTCTGCTTTTGAAGGATAATTTCAGTATATATAGAATCCTAGATTGGTGGGGGTTTTTTTTCAACACTTTAGATATTTCATTCCATTCTCTTCTTGTTTGCATGGTTACTGACAAAAAGTTCACTGTAGTTCTTATTCCTTCCTTATTCCTTTATAAGTAAGGTGTTCTTTCTTCTGGTTTCTTTCAAGATTTTCTCTTTGTCTTTGGTGTTATGCTGTTTGACTATGGTATATCAAGCAGGTATTTATCCTGGCTGGTGTTTTTTGAGCTTCCTGGATCTGTTCATTGGTGTCTGTCATTAATTTTGGAAAGTTCTTGGCCTTTATTACTTCAAATATTTCTTCTTTTCTGTTCTCTCTTTCTTCTTCTGGTATTCCAATTATACATACCTTTTAAAATTGTACCTATAGTTCTTGGGTGATCAGTTCTGTCTTTTGTGGGAGTGTTTTTCAGTTTGGGAAGTTTCTATTGACCTGTCTTCAAGAATGATTCTTTCTTTGGTCATGTCCAGTCTATTGATGAGCCCAACACAGACATACTTGGTCTCTGCTACAGTGTTTTTTATTTCTAGCATTTCCTTTTATTTTTTCTAGAATTTCCACTTCTATGCTTACATTATCTATATGTTCTTGTATGTCGTCTACTTTTCCATTAGAATTCTTAACTTACAAATCATAGTTATTATTTTAAATTCTATATCTCACAATTTCAACTTCTGTGTCATATCTGAGTCTGGTACTGATGCTTGCTTGTCTATTCAGACTATTTTATTCTTGCCTTTGGCAAGCCTTGTGGCGAGGTATGGGCGTAGGGAAACATTATATAATCATATGACTAAACCTCAATCTTTTAGTGGGCCTGTGTCCCTGGGCTGTGACCTCCACAAGTAATTCTTCTAGCTTTTTTCCCCCTTAAGTGAGAAAGGAAGGCTGGTGGGGACTGTAGTGGGAGGAATATCCTTTCTCCAGTGAGATAAGGCTCTGGAAAAGTATTTTCCCCTGGAGAGTAAGTAAGCT
Source organism: Tadarida brasiliensis (assembly GCA_030848825.1). NCBI lineage: Eukaryota > Metazoa > Chordata > Mammalia > Chiroptera > Molossidae > Tadarida > Tadarida brasiliensis. The sequence goes on from CM061258.1 coordinate 45,146,074, forward strand.
TTAGTTAGGGAACATGTTCTTGGCATATCACAATGATTACTCTTCCCCACTTCCTGCCAAGATCTCTTGCATCTTCACTATGAGAACCTGGTAGGGTTCCTGAAGGTACAACCCACAAAAGTAAGAGAAAGGGTCCCCCTAAGACTGTGTAAGACTGCTGTGCCTGGAATTTTTCACAGGCTAATCCACATTCAGCTTCTGACAATTCATCAAAATGTCCACTTAATTATAAAAGTTATTAGTGACTTTTACTCAATAAACAGATCTCAGCTATGGATCTTTGGATTCACCTGTTTCCCTAGATTTCAGGGTGGTGATTTACCCTGCAACTTCATTTCTCTAATGGGTCTGAGAAAAGTCATTGATTTTCAGTTTGTTCCATTTTTTCTTGTTATAAGAAAGGGAGTGATGACTTTCAGTCTAAAGAGGTTCCACATATAAAGCTGAAAGTCTACCAAGTATCTTTTTAATTAGAAAAAATTTTAAGCATCTGTGGTAATTATTAAATTTGAGTGATCAAGTCATAGAGATTATTTATAAAATCTCTACTTTTAGATATTTTTGAAATTTTCCATATATAAAAAAGTTTTTTAATAAAAATTATTGTTAAGTATCTGAAACAGGGTAGATGTAATTAATAGGGACAAGAAAGAAAAATAGTCATTAATGAACAATACTTATTGAATATCTAATATGTGGCAAGGACTGTGCTAAAATAACTGGGATTACAAGGATGAAGACTACTGTTTTCCTGCACTCGCAGAGCTGATTGCTTTTTTGGTAAAGACTGGCATTAAACAAATACCTACTATAAATTAACTTTTGTGTAAAGAGCTACAAAGAGAATAAAAAATGATGCTGTGAGAGTAGATAACAAAGAATAGAGGAGGATCTGGAGGGTCCGGGGAGGTCACCTCAAAGATTATCATAAAAAATTGTACAGGAGGAACCCCCATACTGTGCCTATTTCTAGAAGACTGAGCAGCCTGGATCAATAACATAACCTGAAGTTAGTCAGACTGGACCCAAGGGCTGTCCTCCAAGGTCTGAACACAGTGATCATGTAAAAGGTAAAAAGAATGAAAATGTTTCCAAACAAAGCAAGCTTTCCATAGGTTGGAATCCCCAGTAACTTCTTGGACCCTTGACCACTTGAATTTATGTTGCACAACCAGGTGAGAGTTTCACAATTCATTCTTGCTTCTTATAATATTAAGTTTTTCATGAACCCTCCTTCCCTATCCATTCAAATTCTCTTTGGGTACCAGTAAACTCAGGTTAACTTGTAGTTTTATTCCTGGAGTGATTCCATGGAGAAGGATTAATACCTCACACTGGACAGAGCTAAAGAAACAAAAGCCAGGCAATGAGAGAAAAACTGAAATGCTGGAGTTCTGCTCTCAAGTATGCCATGGTCGCAACATACAAACTAGTGCAATTGTGTGTTTCTTGTTAATAACATTTTTCCATCTGAAAAATAGAAATTATGCCACTTATCAACTCTAGTGTAGATTATTATTAAGCAAGTTGAACAATTATGTCTGTGTTTCCTATTGATTTATCATATAACTAATGATAATTGATGATGGTTATTATTAAAATATAAATTGACATCAACATTTAGAGCAATATCTAAATATTATCCATTAATAATTTTTTAAATAATAGAATTTATCATCATTATTACTATGGTTAAATGATAATGACTTGTAATATAGTATTGTATTTTTGCTCCAAATAATAAGAGAAACATTAATCTATTATGGTGAAGATAATAATACTAATAATGGAAGAATAATGACTGCTAATCACTTCCCGTTGGTATTTAAATGTTCAAATCAACAAAAATTTGGTGAAATAACACCTAATAAAGGCATGTGGCAAAATAAGTGATCTATATTTATTAAGTCTATCAAATCAGGATTCTAGGCCAGTGGTTCACAACACTGACAGCCCATTAGAAAAGACTGAGGACCTTTTTAAAAATGCCAGTGCCCAGTTCCTACCCCCCAGAGGATCTGATCTAGTCAGTCTAGGATGTGGCCAATTTCTTTAAAGTTCCTTGAGTGATCCCAATGCACTGCCAGGATGGAGAACCACTGCTCCAGATGTTTGATTTTTATGCCTGAGAATAAAGATGTATTTGCTCCTAGAGGCAAAATTGAATTCAGAGACCCAGTTGCCTAGCCTCTGTCAATCAGTGCTGTGTATAGCAGAGGAATGAGTTGTTAGGTTTAGTTGTCAGGGAATTTTCTTCATGGAAAAGAAGTACATTAAAATACCAAATTACAGTATTTACATATTTCGTGTGTTTTTTTCCAACTGCGTTCCCATAGCAACTAAATCCATTTGCTCTGAGTTATTTTCCATCATGAGCCATGCTTTATTAGTGAGGCAAACAGTTTGCCCTCCGAAGTGACTGTTTTGCTGTTTACTGTTCCTTTGCCAGGAAACTCAACTCTAGTCGCATCTTTCTTACTCCTGTGCTATCCGAACTCGATAGTTAGATTTGCTGGTTTGAGCAGAGACAGTGTCCTTCACTTTTCTCAGCCTAGAGAAGTCTGAGGGTCTCCAGGAACCTGTGAGTGGGAAAAGATGACAGGAAGGGAATCGATTAAATCCCAGGGACCAGTCAGTCTAAATCAGCAGTGGACAAAGGGTAACCCAGCTCCCTGGGACTCACCAGGCTTGGTCCCGCAGAGTCACTGGTAGAAAGGTATCAGGGCATTGGAGATGGTCACCTAGTAGCAAGCAGGAAGACAGTCCTGCTCCGGCCTTGAAAGGGTTACTGAATCTCCTGAGAGGAGGCCCCAAGGAGACACAGGACACTGGGATTTCTTTGTGATTTCTCCCAGACGATTTGGCAGTCTGCAGGGCCTGTTTGTTTGCTTGAAACTATGACATTTCACTTGCTAATGGGACTCTGCTTTGCAAGGAGACGGGATGCCAAAGAGGACTGCAGGAGGGAGGCACCAGGCCCCCTGCTTCAGGGCAGCTCCCCTCGCTAACGCCTGTCGCCTGTCGCCAGGATGGACCTGGCCACCAGCGCCAGAGGAAGACAGCCGTACCGGAGATAGGGCGATGCTGTGAAATCGTCTCTCCTCACTTGCTGACTCAGAACTTCCTTCTGTGCCAGCAGCACTAATGGAGAAGACTTGCTTCCTCCTCTCTCCTGGGCTCCAAATAAAAGCCAGAGCTGTGGTGCAACTGACCCTGGGGCAAGGGGGCTGGGCACCAGGCGGCACCTCAGAACCAGCAGCAGAAGTCACAGCAGGGAGCACTTCCTTCCCCTACAGGGTCCAGTGGTCCGTGCTTACTGCCAGGTTCTGGTGGTCACCGGTAAATCCTTCAGGACTTTTTGCCACCATCATTTATTCAATAACCTCCTGTACCAATTAGGGGCCCAGTAGGAGACAGGGGCCACACTCAAACTGGGTAATTTGAGGAGAGTTTAAGGGACTCTTTACAAAAGTATGGACAGGGGCGCAGGGGGAAAAAACACAAGAAATGGTGTATTTCCTCAGAGATGATCATAGCAGGGCAATGCTACCCCCTCAGCCCACACAGCAGAATCCGAGACTGTGTGAAGCTGACAGGAGCTGAGACATTCAGTGGAGAAAGGACGCCAGCACACCATGAGCACACAGGGAGAGGGCCTCATTCTCCTCTCTCCCCTCCGTCTGCAGCCCAGCTCCCACTGCCAAACCCAGCCAGAAGCTGCGGGCACAGTAACTCATTGAGGTAGTCCACACAGGTCAGCCTCCTGGGGCACAGAGCAGGGTGAAGGATCTGGGAAGGCAGATAAAAACATCAAACACCTTCTCATGCACTGGAGCCACAGAGATGGGCTACATTGGTTCTACCATGGCCGGTGCCCTCCCAAATGCCAACAAATTCCAAGACGACAGTGTCCAGGAGTTGAAAGGGAACACTGAGAGCTCATGATGTGTTCAACCACAAAGAAGGCAAGTGGAAGCCTGACGGACACGGGGACAAAGGTGTGATAGTGAGAACAGAGGCACAAGCATCCTAGCCCCATTCATTGGTCCATCCCAGCTTTGGATCACACTGCTGCTCACATTTTACACTTTTCTGGCTCAAAAGGGAATCATGAGCACCCCGAAATGCCCAGTGCACGTGGAACATTCACCCAGTTACCTATTTAGAAAGGGCAGTGTAAAAGTATGTCCCATTATTCTGAAGTTTGGTGTCATTTGCACTGAGACCTAGACAGGCTTTAGGAGTCTAACGAAATGATACTTGGTTGCTGCAAGTCCAATGTCTAAGGAAAATCCGCAGGATTAGTTGTCCCCATTCTGGAGGAGCTGGGAGAACAGCAGATATTTGAAACTAGATGTACAGAAGGATACGGGGGAAACAGCAATATTATCTTCTGCTACCTTTGAGTGTTGTGGGAGGCACTCATTATTATAACTCCTATCCTACCTGATTTCAGAGACTCTGTCAAACATTCTGTGTTTGGCTTCTGCTCATGTTACAAGGAACCTGAAGAGTAAGTGCTATGTTTGTGCTCAAAAGAAGATGCCCTAACCAAATACTAATGATGATTATGGAAAATGTCACAGCTTTTTTTTAATTCAGGGTCACAAGCAAACTTGATGGCTCAATCTCTACTTCAATTTATTCATAAAAATTCAAAATTTTGTGTCCTGGATTTCAAAACCAACCCAGAGATCTTTGCTTAATCAGTTCAACTCTAGAATTGGCCCACTTAAAGGTTATTAAAAGAAGACAAATGTAACCAAACCGCTCTAAAGAAGAGAGCGTGGGGTGGTAGAAATCAGATTCTAATTAATTTAGACTCTCCATGCTTTGCACTGCTTTTATTCAATATATCAAATGTTTCCTAATTGTTTGCCTAGTAAGGCATCCCATGTACTGCTCATCTAAGAATCATTCTTCTTTGTAGTCCATAACTACGGTGACCATATTGTCCCAAGTAAATGTTAAAATGTATCACCTTGACCCATGCTAACCTGGAAAACACATGGTCACCATGGTTATGATACATACAGAGACACACTAACAGTAACAGCATCCACAGTAATAGCCAAAAATAGTCTCTCAGAAGCCTCCCTTTAACCCATGAACCTGTTCTCCAGGAAACTTGATTCCTGTATGAGTGGTTCAGAGTAAGTTCAGACAAATGGAGGCATCTGTCACTTCCTTTGCACTTATCCAACAACCACCCCAAAGCAACATAGCAAACATGGTGAACGCAAGCCAATACACTCCGCTCTGCTCTCAAGCTGTGGATTTTCTCCACTGTGGTCATTGTGTACAAGCAACAGTGTTATTTTCAGGGTGGTAAACCACTCGGCCCAGACAGCTGAGATCACGATCAGTCAGATAGGCCCTTTGGTTGTCAGTCTTTCCTCTGTTCTCCACTGCAATCGATGCTCGAGTCTTCACAGCTATAGTCTCTTTCTAAGACTCCAGTTAGTAATAGAAGGCACGTGGAGAGCCACATGTTGTCTTGTGTCTTGTGTGGCTGTAGAGTAGGTTCTGGGAAGGAGAAACATGACTGAACCCAGCTGAGAAGGGGGACTGATCATTCTCCATCCACTGGGTTTGCAGTTGAAGATAAGCCAAGGACTTCCGTAACTTTTCCTGTAGGTAATGGGGAGCTATCACAGGTTTAATCAGGGATGCAAATTAATCAAAGACCACTTTGATGGCAATGTGGAGGATGAAATGGGGTGGGGGAGGCGAGAGGCAAACTGCAGGTGGGACACCAAGATGAGAGCCTAACTTGAGCAGTGGCATTAGAGAAGGAGACAAAAATAGTGTGTATTTAAAAAGAAAATTTGTCTTTTTTTATTAAAAAAATATGTTTTTATTGATTTTTTTAGAGAGAGAAGAAGGGAGAGGGAGATAGAAACATCAGTGAGAGAGAAACATGAATCAGCTGCCTCCTGCACGCCCCCTACTGGGGATCCAGCCCACAATCTAGACATGCGCCCTGACCAGGAATCAAACCGGAGACCTCTTGGTACACAGGACAGCGCTCAACCAACTGAGCCACACTGGCTGGGCAAGACAAATTTTCAACATAGTCAAATGCTATAGAAAAGGCAAAGAGAATAAGATTTTTTTAATTTAACTATTTGACTTTGAGGGTGGTGTTAAGAAAACTAAAAGGACATAACCTCTTTTCTCAGAAAACCCTCACTGTAATTGAGAAGCCCGGAATGTCACTGAAAACTTAAAGTATCTAGAACATAGGCTAGTGTCTATGAAATATTTGTTAAATGACTAAGAAGATATTCTTTCTTCTTTCTTTTCCATCCTACCTCTTCACACCTTTTTCTTCCTAAAGCCCTACCTTTTCCCAGCTAACAAAAGGTTGCCACAAAAATCAATATTTTAGTTTATGAATCCCCTTAATTTAAAGATATCTCCCTTTCTTTGGGTTAGTTTAGGCCTCACTATGTTAAGTGGTAGGTTTTATTGAATTTTTAAAAATATTTTTCTTTATTTATTTTAGAGAGAGAGGAAGGGAGGGGGAGAGAGAGATGGAAACATTGATGAGAGAAAACATTGATTGGCCGCCTCCTGCATGCCCCCACTAGGGATTTGGCCCCCAACCTGGGCATGTGTCCTGACCGGGAATCGAACTGGCAAACTCTTGGTGCAAAGGTCGATGCTCAACCACTGAGCCATACTGTCTGGGCTATTGTATTTTATTTTAAATACCATTTCACTGAAAAGAAGATGGACTAGAGGCAAAAAGATGAGTAAAAAGATTCTTTTACCCCTTTCCTGGTCACTTTAAGGTGCCATCTCATCTTCTAAAGAACGAGTATTTACTCCTTACAAGGCGAATTCTAACTCTGCTAAAACAAAAACACAAATATGCAGCTACAAACCAAATATTTTCCCTAAAACACTAGGGTTAGGACAATGTGGTCAGCTGAATTCTTGGAAGACATAGTTCCTCAAAGGTGATCCCAGGCTGCTCCAGGAAGAGATAATAAAACTCTCGCTTAAATTGTTTTCAATCAAGCACAAAATTCAGAATTGCTCAAGGTATAAGTTATTAAACCACGAGATTAATTCTGCAACGCACACAGGAACAACCCCAAAAGAAACAAATCTGTTTTTGTACTATAAAGCAACTATCAAATATCACAAAATCTTCTCAGTCCTCTGTTTTCTACCATAAGCCTCATTTCACTAAAATACCCCCAAACCACTTGGTGGAAATGTTTTCCTTGTCAACAAAGGCGCAAACAGTAACCAGAGTAGACAAAGAGAAATTTAGTTCAGACTTACAGGTTTATATATAGAGTGGCCAGACATTCTTTTCCTCATTTCGCCCTTTGCACTTGCATTCTCTAGATCATTGTCTAATTGCTGTGCTGTATGCTCAAGTGTCACTAAATACAATATATTGCCTTCTGCTTTGACCCAGATTGTTCTCCCCTAGTGTTTTAGTAGTCTTCTCACCCTCTATTACTAGCATAGTGGTGGGTTTTGCATTCATTCCTGAGCTAAGATCACTAAATTCTATCCAGAGCACTTATTGGCCTGGCTTTATTGGCATCTTTCCACATATGTCTGCATTCCTATAAGGGTAACATCTTCATCCCTTTCCATTTCCCCTTTCCATTTCCTATGGTTTTCTCTGTTTCTGTTCTTTGGCCAACCCTCCCTGCAGCTACATGTGTTTTCAAATCTTCCCTGTATTTTTAAATTATCCTGGTATTCTTAGCCTTTGGGCTTTCAGGACTTATTCAAACTCTCTCGTCTTTCCTCTGCTGCCTTTCCAATTATTTCTGGGTCTCATTTTGCATGGTCTACCCATAACTTCTTTTTAAGTAAAATTTATTTTCTCAACAGTGAAATGCTTTACCAGGATACGTGGTTTCTTTAACCTTGCCCTGCAGCCCGAATTCAAAGTCTTTCAGATGAGTGATCCACCCATCCATTTGCTTCCAGGCTGACTTCTCCAGAGTTCTAGTATCCTCTCTTGTCATTAGTGACATAGACCACATTCCCTTATTAGAAAATATTTCCAGGATTGGGAAACTTACTCTAAGAGTGAAACTGTACCAATGGCAAGTGACTGCATCTCTTCTCTTAGCATCCTACATTGTTTATTCAGAATCTCTTCATCCTTCCTCAAAAGACTTTCTGAACCTTGTACCAGGCACATACACACACCTAACAGATTCACACTAGAAGCCTGTTAATGAAAATTAACCAGTAATTATCCTCCAATTCACATGGCCCTCACTGTCTTCTTGGATTTGTTCAACAGTCAGATATGTGAGGTCAGATGTGTGAGTCCAGTTATTTAGGATTCATCTTCCTTCTCTTCTTTGTGAGCTGACACGTCTTGATAAGAGCCTTTATCAGTAGGGACAGTCTTGACATCTCTATGAGTACAGTCAGTATAAGATCATATTTAGTTCCAAGTAAGTTTCAGTCAAAAACACAATATTTAAATGCCACAAAAGGCCGATTTATGGATCATTCTGTCTAATTCTCTGTTTATGATAACACTATGGACATATTCTAAGATATTCCTACCTCAAAAAAAGGACTATGAAAACAATCAGTGTGAGATGCTAATTTGAATTCATGCATTAAGTTGCCTTTCTTCCTATATGCCCACTGAAATAGCCAACAAAAATTAAAATGAGGGAGAACACATCTATGTCAGCCCTTAAAAAAAAAAAGAAAATAGAAGAAAGACAAAATAGGAAAAGTTGTGACAAATATTTCACAAAAATAGTTGTGACCTTTTTTTACTAGGAAAATATGAAATAAAATTGACTCAAGAAGAGGTAAGAAATATGAATAAGCTAATACCATCAAAGATACTAAAAATACCATTGAAGTACTGTCAAATTATAAAAGACATTTGGCCTAGGGGGTTTTATAAACCTTCAAGAAGCAAGCAATACTAATGCTATTTACTCTGAAAGAGACCAAAAAAAAGAGATCAAAATTTTCCAATTCAACTTTAAAAAACTAACTAGCATAACCCTGGCACCAAAAACCTGGCAAATGCAGCAGAAATCTAAATCCATAAACCAACATTATCTAGGAATGTTCATGCAAATATCTTAAAGAAATATTAACAAATTAAATCAGCAACATATTTAAAAAATAATAAGCCATAACAGAGGTAAATTAAAGATGATTCCAAATTCTTTGCTATGCTACCCATTGGGAGGTGGACCCGAATTCCCTCCCACCTGAATCTGGGCTGACATGAAAGCCAAGTGAGGTGTAAGAAGTGCAACTACTCTGAAGTCATTGTGCCATAAGAAGTCCAAGTGACACGGAGAGTCACTACAGGACGAGAGGCCATGTGGAGCAAGAGGAGGCGGCCAAGGTGCACCCAGGCAGCAGACATTAACTGAAGAATACATCTGGGAACTGGATCCTTCTGCTCCAACCTCCCAGTTGATACCATGATGATCAGAGATAAACCGTCCTCAGTTCATGACCCACAAAACCGTGAGCAAAATGAAATTTTTGAGCCAGATTGTCCTGAAGCAATATATAACCAAAACAATAATCAAACACAATTCATTCCAGGAATGCAAGATACTTTTCAACACTAGAAAATCAATCAAATTTAATAAGTCAAAGGAGAAAGTGTATGATCATCAATAAGGTGATAAAAAGATATTTGAAAAGTTGAAATGTACTCTTGATTTTAAAAGGAACTCCATAAAATATGAATATGTTAATACTTTCTTAACATAACTTGAAAAAGTTCTCAATCCAATTACTAATATTATACCTAAAGATAAAACAATAAAAGCATCCCCATTAAAATGAGAAATGAGAGGCATATACCTGCTTTTTAACATCATTCTAAAGTGCTCAGAATTAAAATGGATACAAAAGCAAAATGAAAGCATATATTGAAAATATTAAAAAAGAGGAGGCAAAAGTATAAAATTATTAGTTGCTGATTTGATTGTCTAACTGGAAAAACCTATAAAAAATGATGAGAAACAGCTAGAACTAGTAAAAAAAAAAAAAAAAAAGTTTGACTGGGAGGCCACTTGAAACAGTAAAATTTTTAAAAGCAATAGTTTTCTTATATATCATTAATAAACAGCTGGAATAATAGAAGAAAACTATTCACAACTGGAATACAAAGTAATAATATAATAATGCTGTGGACCTAGGAATCAAGTTAATAAGAAATATATGAGATCAATATGAAGAAAATTATAAAAGTTGTACTAAGGGACATAAAAGAAGACGAATAAATTTTTTAAATATGGTGTTTCTACGTGAAATTACTCAATATTGTAAAGATTTCCACTAAATTAATTTGTAAACTCAATGCAATTGCATTTAAAGTTCAGTGTAACATTTTTAAATTGACAAAAGTATCATAAACCTAGAAGATAAACATGTAAGAAAACCTAGAACACTTTTAGCAATATGGAATTGGTTAAGAAAATTATAGTACATCCCAACAAAGCAACACTTTGTAGTCACTTGAAATGTTTGTGTAGCTATAAATTATTGGCTTGGAAAAATGATCACAAATATTAAACTGCAAAAGCAAATTGCAAGACAATATGTGTAGCTTGAGCCACTTGGGTAAATTAAATAAGCAAATAGAAAAATAAAGTATTAAAGCTGTACACTAAAATGTCAATAGTTATTATCTCTAAAATATCTTTAAAATTTTTGTTTATATTATTTCTCTAATTTTTTCCTAAGGAACATGTTATTTTTGTGATTTAAAATAAAAAGTGTGGGCATATTTCTTAAATATACCCACTGTAGACCTGACATCCTTGAGTGTACCTAAGCCCTCCTTGAATCCCATCATATTCTGACATAATCACTTCTTGGAATAATGACAGATGATTTTACTATAAATGTAGAAAGCCACGCTTTCTTTTGTCTTCAAACTACCTTTCAGTATGTGTTCTTTACTCTTATTTTTCTGAGTTGTTACTCACCTGATTCATTCCCTTCATGACACTGTCAAGTTTTTATCACATCCCACTCCACCTTCATCTTTCCAGATTGAGAGCATTAAGTAGTCAGCCAGCCTCATAAACAAGCACTCATTCGCTCCATCTCTGTTTTTACTACATCATTAAAATGACCACATGGCCAGAATTGAGCCCTATATTCCCTATTTATTTTTCCCTTACTTCCACTGTATAAGGATTATTCCCCCAATGTAAAATATTATCCTAAATATAATTTATAAGAGTATTTATTGAGCCAAATATGTGTATGTATTACTTCTACACTCTCCACTGGGAAAACAGAATCTCTCTTCAGGTCAATTTCAGTGACAACATCTATAACACTATAGCTTTTTACCTCCCAAATAGACATAGATTTGTCTAGACTGCACAGATGGATCTGTACCCAAATTCACAAGGAAGGCCTTTGTGAATCAATAAGTGCTATCCTAGTGTCATTTTTCTTGCTGTCAAAGTGTCATAGTAAAAGAAAAAAGTTCCCAACTCAGCCTGTGTAAATTGTTCATTTTAGACTCTTCTCGAATTACTCTGTGATGTGTGTGTGTGTGTGTGTGTGTGTGTGTGTGTGTGTGTGTGTTTGCACTCACACATACACACAGAATGTCTAAAATGGTCTAATCAATGTGCAGAGCCACCAGGAAGAAATGGAAAACCTACTCTTTGAATTTGAATAGAAGAGGCTGTGAGTGGGGAGGAAACAGGGCAAGACCAGGCGGTGGGCAAACATGCAGAAGCTGAGGCAAGGAGTCAAAGAATACAACTCAGCTGCTAATCAAGTACCCGCAAATATAGCAGCTCCTGTGTGGAGAAGTCCAGGCTGGTTGTACAGCTGCAAACCATTTTGCTTGTCAGTATCAGACTGCTCACACAAGTTCACTCTTCCGTGTGTGCCATTTAACGTCACACGGGAGAGGAATATTGATATCTCACTTCTCCTTCATCTCTTCTCACCCGAACTGCCACAGCCTCTCAATACAGATCCATTCTTCTCCACTTCATCTTACACACCCATGTCAGAGTGATATGTTTAAACAAAGTCATGTTGTCACTTTTCTGGCTTATTTAAAAAAAAAAAAAAAAAAACTATCTCTTGGTCCCTATTGCTTCCTTGGCAAGCCTTTCAAAATAGAGCAAAAATCCCATCACATGGCACATGAGGTTCTTCTAAAACAGGTCCCTCCGGAACTCACATGATCCGAGCTCCCAAGTTCTTGCCCCCTCAAAGCAGCCCTCCGCTTGTCCCTGCAGGCCATCGCTTCTGCCTGGTGTCTTGGGCTTCCATCTCCACTTGTCCAAATATCAGCCCCCCTTCTCTAAGACTATCATCCCCAGCCGTCCCAACTGGGGACTAAGTGATCAACTTCTTCTTTTTCCTCTTTTCATTTCTATTCTCAAAGTACTTTAGGTGAACCTCAGTAAATCCCTTACCACAATAAATACCCACAGAGCATTCATTAAATATGGGTATGGTGCTAAGTGCTTGTTTCAGTAATAGATCTTTAGGTTGTAAGAAATGGAAACTTGCTAGAACCAGGAAAAAAGGGGATTTGTTATAACAATTCAAGAAACCCAGGGCAAGATATATAATCAGGCTTCCAGAGGGGGTGGAAAGTGATCAGAAATCAAGGAATCTCTCCCTCTTTTCCTCTCTGTCTCTCTCCCTCTCCCTCTCCCCCTTTCTCTTTTCCTCACTGTCTCCCTCTCCTTCCCCCCTCTCTCTCCCTCTCCCTCTCTCTCAGCAATGCCTCTTCCTGCATGCTGGATACTACAATGAAAAGAGTTGTAAAGATCTTCTTCACCCCTCCCCCCACCACCACCACCAGCAGCCACTCAAACCATGTAAATTACACAGCTTCTGTTGAGGAGTGTTGAGTGAATATTGTTTATGTGTGCAGATCATTAGGTATAAAAACGATTGTTGCCAAAAGAGCAAAAGTGGGTTATTTGTATTAGGTAAACATATCTTATTTAATCAAGTCTAAGACTCCATTGGTTGTGAGACACACCTCCATTTTATGTGTCATCAAGAAGGAAAAAAATAGGACTTCCGGTCAAGATGGCGGCATAGGTAAACACGGTATCGCGTCCTCCCATAACCACATCAAAGTTACAACTAAACTACAGAACAACCATCATTCAGAACCTCCTGAAATCAAGCTGAACGGAAGTCCTACAACTACGAAATTAAAGAAGAAGCCGCATCAGACTGGTAGGAGGGGCAGAGGCTCCACGGGCTGGACCCACACCCACATGTGGCGGATAAAAATCATGAGGACACCTCGGCTGGGAAGGTCCTCCCTGAGGACTGAGGGGTCCCCGTCCCACCAGGCGCCTAGTTCAGGGTTCCAGTGCCAGGACGAGAAGTCCCCTTAGATTCTGGCTGGAAAAACCAGTGGGAACTGAGGCTGAGGGAGGCTGAGGCAGCTGGAGCCCCCGGCAGCTCCTCTTAAAGGGCCTGTGCATGGACTTACTTGGACTCGCTCCCTCCAGGCTCCAGCGTGGGGGAGGCAGCTTGAAAGGCACCAAGAGTCATATGGGGAAGAACTAAGTTGTTTGGCATTGGAGCGAGGGCTGGAGAGACAGCTTTCTCCTGGACAGACGTGCTATCAGAGGCCTTTATTTCTTTGGTGAGCCCTTCCCTGGGCCGGCAGACACCGCCATATCTGGGACTCCAGCAACCTGGCTCACACTGTTTGCCCCACCCTGGTGATTCCCTGAGGCCCCGTCCCACCCAACTTTCAGGCCCACCCAAGCTGTTGCCAATTGCTTGACCATAGGATTGGCCTGTCTTGGATCCGGCTTCAGCTTTTCCTAAATTCTTTCAAAACAAGCAGCATCTGGTCTCAGCTAGCCCCATACCTCTCACTAAGTAATACATAGAAACAAACACAGGGAGGCAGCCAAAATGAGGAGACAAAGAAACAAGTCCCAAATGAAAGAACAGAACAAAACTCCAGGAAAAGAACTAAGTGAAATGGAGTTAAGCAACCTAACGGATGCTGAGTTCAAAACACTGCTTATAAGAATGCTCAATGGACTTAGTGAGAACCTCAGTGAATTTAGTGAGGGCCTCAAGAGCATAAAAAAGGACCAGTCAGAAATGAAGGATGCACAGTTAGAAATGAAGGAAGCACTAACTGAAATAATGAATAGTTTACACAGATTCAATAGTAGAGTAGGTAAAGCCAAGAAGCAAACCATCGATTTGGAATATAAGGAAGCAAAAAACACCCAATCAGAACAGCAAAAAGAAAAAAGAATCCAAAAAAATGAGGATAGTGTAAGGAGCCTCTGGGACAACTTCAAGCGTGCCAACATTCGCATCTTGGGGGTGCCAGAAGGAGAAGAGAGAGAACAAGAAATCAAAAGCCTATTTGAAACAATAATGGCAGAAAACTTCCCGAACTTGGAGAAGGAAACAGACATACAAGTCCAGGAAGCACAGAGAGTCCCAAACAAAATGAACCCCAAGAGGCCCACACCAAGACACATCATCATCAAAATGCAAAAGGTTCAAGACAAAGAGAGAATCTTTTTTTTTTTTCACCACTGCCGCCATTTTTTTTAATTTTTTATTTTTTTTATTAATTTATTTTTGTTACAGATGTTTCTCCTTTTTTCCCCATTGACACCCTCCTCCCCATCCCTCTACCCCTTCCCCAGCTTTGTTGTCCATGTCCATCAGTTATGCATACATGTGGATAAGTTCTGTGGTTTATCTCTTCCCTCCCCCCCACCCCCTCTTCTGAGGGTTGTCAGTCTGTACCCTACTTTCACATCTCTGGGTCTACCCTGTTCCCCAGACTGTTATGTTTATTATATTCCACAAATGAGTGAGATCATGTGATATTTGTCTTTCTCTGCTTGGTTTGTTTGGCTTAGGATAATACTCTCAAGGTCCCTCCATGTTGTCTCAAAGGATAAGAGATCTTTCTTTCTTACAGCTGCATAGTACTCCATTGTGTATATGTACCACAGCTTTTTTATCCATTCATCCACTGATGGGCACTTGGGCTGTTTCCAGACAAAGAGAGATTCTTAA
Organism: Tadarida brasiliensis; assembly: GCA_030848825.1. NCBI lineage: Eukaryota > Metazoa > Chordata > Mammalia > Chiroptera > Molossidae > Tadarida > Tadarida brasiliensis. Next base: position 45,161,119 of record CM061258.1, read on the forward strand.
AAGCAGCAAGAGAAAAGCAGTTAGTTACCTACAAGGGAGCTCCCATAAGACTGTCAGCTGGTTTCTCAAAAGAAACTTTGCAGGCCAGAAGGGAGTGGCAAGAAATATTCAGAGTGATGAAAAGCAAGAACCTACAACCAAGATTACTCTATCCTGCAAAGCTGTCATTTAGAATCGATGGCCATATAAAGAGTTTCCCAGACAAGGAAAAGCTAAAGGAGTTCACCACCACCAAACCATTATTATATGAAATGTTGAAGGGTCTTCTTGAAGAAAAAGATAAAAAAATATGAACAAACAAAATGGCAATAAATACATATCTATCAACAATTGAATCTACAAACAAAATGAACAAGCAGAACAGAAACATTCTCATAGATACAGAGAACTTTTGTTGGTTACCAGATGGGTAGGGGCTGGGGGGATGGGGAAAAAGGTGAAGGGATTAAGAAGTACCAATTGGTTGTTAGACTGACAAACCTCAAAAGGAAGAGGGGTTGGGGGGTGGGAAGAAATAAACCAAAGAACTTATATGTATATATGCATAACCAATGGACACAGACAACAATGTGGAGAAAGGCAGGAGGGGGGCAGGAATGGGGAGGAGGGGTGCAATGGGGGAAAACTGAGGAACATCTGTAATACATTCAACAATAAAGATAAGTTAAAAAAATAATAATAAATTTAAAAAAGAAAAGAAGGAAAAAAATAGCCCTGGCCAATTTGGCTCAGCGGTTAGAGCGTTGACCCCTGGACCAATGAGTTATGGGTTCGGTTCCAGTCAAGGTACATACTTCAGTTGCAGTTCATCCCGGCCCTGGCCCTGGTCAGGGTTGTGTGGGAGGCAACCAATTTAAGATACATCGATGTCTCTCTCTCTCTCTCTCTCTCCCCCCCCCCACCCCTTCGCCCCACTCTATCTGAAGATAATTACAAAAATATCCTCAGGTAAATATTTTAAAAAAATGCTTCCTTTTATCATCATTAAGAAGCTGTGGATTATATCCTTACTTTTACAGATGTCAAAATGTAAAACAGTGTGATTCTTGATAAATATTATATAGAGAAAATAAAGTATAAGCTGCATTTGTACAGCATGTAAGATCTCAAAGGGAGAGGTTATTTACACCATTTTCCAGACAGAAGCCCAAAATGACCTATTAACTATTACATAGAACCCCAGTGGAGGACCCAGCAGCTAGGACTCAGACCTAAAGCTGTCAGAAACCACATTAACTCATCTCAAGGATGACATCAATGACAGTAAGACAGTAATTAAAAAACATTTTGGGTCAGTGCATATAGACTACTCAGATGAGACCTGAAAAGAGGCTGTCATAGGTCTCTTACACTAAAGCAGGAGAATGATTCCTCATTTTCTATTTCCTGATACCTGAAGCAACTTAGCTCAGGAGTCCAGATGTTCAGACAAAGGGTGACCTTCAACTTCACTACCAAGGTGGACACTGTCCCTCTGCGCTGCTCTCACTCCCTGGGGTGACTAATGTGGTGGCCCAGAATAATGAGAACTACTGTTCATCCCAACCTCTGCTGCTGTTGTCAAGGCCAGTTACCAAACTGAGGACTAGGAGAACAGCAAACAGATCTCTTCACAGCCCAACTCTCCTTAAAATGTTTTTATTTTCACTCAATATTGCTTCTAAGATCCATCCGTGTTGTTGTATATACCTGTGGTTCATTAATATTTGCTCCTGCATACTATTTTGTCATGTGAATGCACCATAGTTTATGTACCTATCCTCCCATCAATGGCCATGTGGTCTATTTTCTTTTTCTTTTTTTCCTGATATGAACAGAGGTTCTATAGGTCACATATGCAAATGTTTCTCTAGAGTATATACCTAGAAGTGGAATTGTAGGGTCTTAGACTACATGCATATTCAGATTCACAAGATAATACCAGATTATTTATCCAAAGTTGTTGTTCCAATTTACATTCCTACAGGAGATAAGTACCCATTACTTCAAGTTTCACCAACAACTTGAGATTGTCAGACTTCTTAATTTTTGCTCATCTAGTAGAATGAAGAAAACAATGTACATTATATTATTTTTATAAGTTTCCAAAATAAACAACTCTGAATAAGTTGTTTAGGTATGCATATACTTGTAATAAAACTATATTAAAGGCAACAGAATGATAAATATAAAATTCAGAACATTAATTTCCTCTTTTAAAAAAAGGCAAGGGAATTAGAGTTTTTTTCAAATAATACAAAATTAAGTAATATTTTTAAATTGCTTTATACTCTGTTTCCACAAGATTGAAATAATGCTGCAAGAGGCACCTTGGAAATTACATTCTTACAGCCTCATCATCAGAAGAAGAAAAAAAAAGTTCTTCTTCTCTAGCTCCAGATAAGAAAAATCTCAGGGAAGGACTCTGATTGGTCCAGATTAGATCATATGTCCATCCCTGAACCAATCACAGTGGCCAGGGGTAATAAATGCTATGATTGGTCTGTCTTTTGTCCACCTCTGTGGCCAGAAAAATAGAATCAGTTGCCATAAAGTGTGAGGTGGAGCTGTATGAAAAGACAAAGCATAACAAAAACTTTAAGATGTATTCACGTCACCAATTTCTAAAAGCCATACAAATAATGGGTGGCAAAGCAGGGATTCAAACCCAGATCTGTATGACTCTGGGGCCTGAGCATCAACCAGTTTAATTCCAGCTTCTGCTAGATTAAAATATTACAGGTTTTCTCTAGTGTTATGCCAGAATTTTCTTAAAGTCTGGGACCCTGTCTTATTTATCTTTGTCCTTCCAACTCCTAGAAATACTACCTGGCACTTTTTAGGTGTTTTGTGGAATTAATTAAATATCCAAACTACAGATTGCTTATTTGAACATATTCTTATATCAACATGGTTGTGACCATTTCTGAGACCAGCTGTGTAGGTCTTGTGCTCAGAAGAGAACAGATGGGGATTTGAAGAGTGGGAGGATGTGGAACATTTTAATTTCAAGAACATTTTAGCACCACAAAAATCAAAAGGTAAATAGAAATACTAGAAATTTTTTACTGAAAGCAAAGTCGCCTGATGATCAAAAGTGAACATAATAAAAGTAGCTACTACAAATTTTTCTGAGAAAATGATGACTATCCAGATTTGTTATTTCTATTACATTTTTTATATAAACTCTTTGGAAAGATAAGTGGGATTGGGTGAGGCTACAGGGGAACCTTTCTTTTGAAATGTTCATTACAATTATAACAAAAGGTATTCATGAGATTACTTGGAAATTTTTAAAAATTAATGTTTTAAATCTCTTGGCAATAATTACCAGTTTTCTGCTTCTTTCCACTTTCCCCATGTATGATGTGAAGATATTGTTCAAGAAATAATCTTTATCTTCATTTATTTTTATTTGGGTCATGTTGGTTTCCATTGTTTTTCTTCCACCAGAATCATGTCGTTTCCTGGTATTTGTCTTTTATGTTCCTTTGTGAAGCCTAAAATAAAACAAACAAAAACCATTTCTTTGTTAAATACAATTTTTTCATTTCTCACTATTCATTTTGTCTTGCTTTGGAATGCTTCTAGTCTCTTCTAGACTTTGGATCTACATATTTAAACTTTTTATCTTCATTTTAGTCTTTCAACCCTTTTGTTCTCCTGTCTTTGTTTCACAGAAAAATACTTCATTTTAAATGACTCACCATTGTATTGCTTCCCTGGCTTACATAGCCATTAAGCCGAAGATAGTCTATTAATTTAGAGTTGTGTTATGCTGTCTTGGTTCAGGCTGCTTCTAATTTTGCTGAAGGATCTGTGTGGCTGCAATTAATTTATTTTTAAACATGTTCTTTCTTTCCCTCTGTCCTCTTTTTTGTATTATCCAATCTGATATCCACCCGAGCATTGTACTCTGATCCAAATTTTGCCCATTCTAAATTTCAACTTCTTCTTTTCCCTCCTATTAGACTCGTTTTGTTTCTAATTATTATCCAGCTACCCACAGGCTTATTTCACCAGAGGCCCTAACACTAGTGTTTATTCAGGTGATTCTGAAGTGAGTTTTGTCCTGCATTTACTAGGAAAAAGGAGAGGGAAAGAGAGGAGAGAAATTGAAAGTAGTAACTGTTTCAGTCTTGAAACCAAATATTCCCTGTTGGGCATGTACACTGCTGGGGTTCTCTGGGCCCTTATTTAATCCTCGCATTGCTTTGCCTGTATAGACTTGTACAGCGTAGACTCAGAATAGGAATAGAAGACCTCAGAACCCTGACTCAAAGCTTCTGGCCTTTTGCCCTAATCTTTATCCCTAACCTTTCACTAAACAAACACTAGATCCAAATCTATCTTTGTTCTTTGGGCAAAAGAAAGACGTTCCCTTTCACTTCCTCTCCGGTCTAATTGACAAAAGCAAAAGAGAGGATGATCGAGATGGGCCCTGGAAGTTTTTCCAGATGGCATTACAGCCACATCACAGGTGCAAGATCTTCTTCACTCACAGAAAGCCATGATGCAGGGAACCGAGAAAAGGTGTTATGTGGAATTAATTAAATCTCCAAACCACAGATTGCTTATTGGAACGTATTGTTATATCAACATGGATGTGACCGCATCTGAGACCAGCTGTGTGGGTCTGGTGATCACAGGAGAATGCACGGGGCTGAGAGCTCATCCCATGGAGTATCAGAGAGAGTAGGTCCTTGAGCAGAGCCCAGCCCTGCCATGGTCCTCTCTGTGCTACCCTCCAGATGTCAGATTCCTCTGACTTCAGCCACAGGAAAAATGGCTGCCTGCCAAAATGAGATCTGTGGCCTCCATTATAAAGAACTGGTGTTGCACCACTACCTTCATTCTAGCACAAGGAAATGCATTCTCTGCTTCAAGTATCAGAATAGTAGCAAATTTTAGATTAAAATTTCCAACAAATTGCTTTTCTCACATGCCTTGTGAATGCATACGAAGGCCTATGGAAAAACAAAAGAACCTACATCACAGAGAATTGGGGTCCTGACTCAAGAGCTCCAGCTCCGTGTCCCTGATAGACTAGGAGAGCCTATGAGCTCTTCTCGTGGGCATCAGACTTCAGTGGAGGTTGGATTCAACTGTTGCATACAAAGTCTGCCTCCTTGTCGCAAGAGTTTCCACTGTCATTCCTACCATGATTCACTGATCCAAGTCTGGAAATCCAAGGTACAGCACCAAATCTCACAGAAAACCATGAATGTGCCCCTAAGTCTTTTCCAGGCAAAGCTAATGCTTCCTGTTGGTTAGAGCAGATGCCAATGAGGCCAAAGCTTGGGCAATCCTTGAGCCAGTTTCCCACAGGGGAAAATTCTACTCTGTAGCTAAAGACTAAATGTGTAAGCCTAGCCAGACATCTTGCAACTAAGAACATAATGAAGTCAGTTAATTTTCTGTTTAATTTTCTACTGTGTTAGAAGGGAGACTGTCACTTTAAATTCTGTGTCAGAAGTAGTCTCTAAAGAAGTTAGTTGCAGAACAAAATAGCCAGGGGCTATAGAAAATAGATTTGAAAAAACTCCTGAGAAAGCAGGAAAATTAAAGTAGCAAAATCAGAAAAGCCTCCTATGGTTAGAGCAAGCCAGACACAGGCTAATTCAAGAATCTATGTGCTATAGATGCAAAGGAAACTTTATGTGCTTCTTGGTAGCTTCTAAATTTAGGGATGAGAACCTGAATTAAAGAAATATCAAAGGAAATTGCTAAAGGTGACACTAAAGATGGTAAGAGACGCTAAATCTCCTCTCTTCTTACTGGAAACGATCTCCCTGGAAACAAGCTCAGGACATCCTCACACTGATAAAGGAAGTGCGACATATGAGAGAAACTACCAGTGAGTTGAGACCAAAATAAGAGGGAAAGCGGTGCCTTAAGAACAAAAAATTATCTCATTCATTGTTTATGGGAGAATAAATTGGTGCAATTCTGGAAAGCACTTTGGAAACCTATTTATTAAAATCCTCCAAACTATGTATTACCTTTGATTTAATAACCCCACTTTCAGGAATGAATCCTAAGAAAATAATAAAAAAGGTGGAGAAATAGTCATGTCACAGAATTATTTAAAATAGTGGAAAATTAAACAATTAAATATATAATATGAGACTACACACTATAGAAAACGATGCAGCCCTAGCCAGGTGGTTCAGTTGGTTGGAGCGTCGTCCTATACACCAGAAGGTTGTGGGTTTGATTCCTAGTCAGGGCACATACCTAGGTTACAGGTTCGATCCCCAGTTGGGTTGCATACAGAAGGCAACTGACTGATGTTTCTCTCCCTATCTCTCTCTCTCTCTCAAAAAAAAAAAAAAAAAAAAAGAATGATGCAGTTATTTAAATTGAACCTTTAAGTTTAATCAGTAATATGAGAACACACTCATAATAACTTTTTTATTTTGTTTTATTTTTTTTCCATCACCCTTTATCTCCCCATACCCTCTTCCATTTCCACCCACCCCCATCCCCTCCACCCTGCAATCACTACACTGTTCTCCATGTCCATGAGTTCTTTCTCTTTTTTTTTCTTTTTTGCTCAATTATCATAATATCTTAATAGAAAAAAATAAATAAATTCAAAATAACGTAAGTAGAATTACCTTAGGTTTGCTTATATTCATTTTTGGAAGGAAATACAGTATTAATAAAGGTTATCACCCAATTGTGGAATCAGAGTTCATATTACCAAGCATTCTACATCAAACCAGTATTACTTTTATAATCACCAGAAGTTACTTTTGAAAGAAAAGTTTAAAGTTTATGCCACAGTGTTGGGAAGAGGAGAAAGCAAAACATAAAATTGTATAGAAAAAAAAAAGACCTAAAAGGAAATACTTAAAATATTAGTTTTTGTTATTTTAGGGTTATGGGTTGCTATATAATTTTTTCCTTCTATTTCTTGGCATTTTACTATTTTTCTTTAAAGTAAACATAGCTCTTTTTTATGGGAAGATCTGTTTTTAAAGAATAAAAGAAACAAGAGCATGCTAGAGATTCTCATGAAGAATAACTAAGTCATATATATATATATGACTTCTATTTGGTCCTATATTGAAAGGTTTAATAGGCTAAAAGGGACTTTTCATGTTGCTCTCCAAATTGGTGACCAAACCCAAAGCAAGTGACAAAATACCATAAAGATACCACATCCTAAAGAAAGACAAGAAGTTAAAGGAGGAGGCAGCTTCTAGGGCAGAGGGCTGAACTGAATCAGCTACCCACACCTGCTGAGCATTAACACCTCTCCAGTTTATTCCAGCAGACAACTGTGGGATGCAGAGGACCGTAGAATCTTATCATGAGTCATTGCTCTGGCCCAAGGGAAGAGTGCTACAGTTTGTGGTTGGGGAGGCCATGCAAATGCACCTCTCAGATTCCCCACTGCAGGGAGCATAACCAACTGCTCAGCTGCTGTGCACTGAAATCTACCATCGCATTTGAGCCAAGATCAGGCTTTCCATTGGCTGCTGCCCAACCAAGTATGGAGCACAGCAGAGATATTAAGGCAGAACCATTCCTGAGAGCCTTGGTGGAACTTTCTCAGAACTGCACTGAAGTCTAAGACTTTCTTCCCTGCCTCCTTCACAGGGTTCACACCAGCATCACAGTCAGGTGGCTCTCCCAACCTTCTCCAGCCCCCATCCCTTTCCTCTGACAAACATTTCCCCCAATAAATTCCCTGCACATCTAATTCTATCTTGTCATCTGCTTCTCTGAGGACCTGGACTAACACAGAGTTACTCCTCCTACCTTAGAACTTCACTCGCCCATCTATGGAACCCAATAATAGAACGATTCACAGAGATCGTGGTGCTAGCAAAAAAAAAAAAATACAGACTGGAATCGTGTTCCCCAGTTGGAAATACGTTTATGCAGTAGACTTACTGATTGGGCTTCCATACCTATTTTAGCATCAGAACAAGAGAATTGCAAAAAGATGGGAAACATACAAAAAATGGGAAGCCATGGGACAGTCTACTGTCCCAGGGAATTAATCACACACAGGCACACACACACTCACATTTGTCTTCTGGGTAGTGCAGTGTATGAGTTTCCCTTAGGTCAAGTAAATATGCACCATGTCAATGAATTTGAATGGGGTTGCTTGTACCTACACATGGATTTAAACTACTCAATTAGAAGGGTGATGAGGATTCAAAGTAAGGGGTCCTGCTGTCCATTGCAATGTTGTGAAAGGACCTATGCAAAGCCTGTAAAAAGGCCCTTGGCAAGGAAGCAGAAGCAGCCTGTAGGAGATGACAGCAGTCCGGGCTGACACCCAGAGTACTGGAACCTCAGTCCTACAACCACCCTTCCTCCTACACAAAGTTGTCCTGCCAACAGCTTGAATGAGTCTGAAAGTGGGCTTTTCCAAGATCCTCCAAATAAGTGCCTCATCAGCCAACTCCTTGAGTTCAAGGTCCTAAGCAGAGGACCCAACTGGGCCATGCCTGACTCCTGACCTACAGAAACTGTGATATAATAAATGTTTAAGCTACTAAGTTTGTGGTCATCTCAGTGCAGCAATAGAGAACTAATACAAGGGGATTCAACAGCATACATGTGCTAGCAGTAACTGAGGAAAAGTAAACTACTTTGTGTGTCTTCTGAGTTCAGAATGCTTAACAAACTAATTATAGAAGTTTTATTATCAATTTTGCATCGTATTACCAAATGAATATGTTCAAGTGTTCATAAATATATTATTTATGATACAATGCAGGGACTTAAAAATTCAAAAGCGTCTCTTACCTCAAATTATAACTGTTTATAACCAACCTGATCACTCACTACAGTGCTCTTTTTAAACTACCATTTAGGTGTCTCATACCTGAATTAATGGCATAATATTTAAAATAATCAACTATCTCCATAGTTCCTGAAGGGAGGCAGGAAAACAAATACAAGGTGGTTAATCATTGAGCCGGCCACATCTTCACAGGAAAACACAGCTGGTTTCTTCATGCAGGACATCTCCAGAGAGGCTAAGTGGAACCCCTGCATCTCAGAATGTCCATGGAGGGACACAGGAACCAGTATTTATCCTCCAGGTCCTTTCTGTTTCCTGTTTCTCGGTGGTCAAAAGGACCCCTCTACATTGTTGGTGTGTTAGTGTAACCCAATGTCTCCAGTCAGTCACTGGGAGTGAGATCCCATGCCACTTTCCAGAGATTCTTCTGAGCCTGGCCATGGTAGACAGGGCAAGGGGGAGGGTTGGTGCATTTCCTGCCCAGTGAGCATAATGGAGCCCAGCATGCAGGGCCCTCAGCCTGGGGAGGCTGGGGCCGCTGACAGTGTTAAGAGATGAGGGAAAAGTGGTGGCCAAGGGTTCTCCATTGAGTAAGTGGCCACGGCCCAGAAGGTGGAGCCAAGCACATCTGGAGAGGTGTACTCACTTGGACCTCACAGCCCCAATCTGAGGTTTGCACTGCACCACCCTTCCTCCCACACTATTATCTAGGTAACAGAGAATTGACCCGTTTCCCCCACTGCTTCTAAGAAACAGCTACTTCTTTCTTTTCCTCATCATCCTTAATTTTGGGTTCCTCCATCTGGTTTGCATTTCTTCCCAGAAGGCTCTTGATGCCCTTATTTCCAAACTCTTCTCTGCACAAGAAGCTATTTCTTTCCCACCAATTTTTGTAATCCATTCTGGAAAACACACCCAGAGCCCCTGGGCTTCCGCCCATTCTGCTTTTCATTATTGCAGTTGCAGTGTGGTTAAACCAGTAATGTCGAAACCATGTGTGTGTGGATGTGTGTTTGCAATGCATTCTACCCCAAAGTTTGATGAGAGGGGGGTTAAACACACACACAGGCACACACGGACACACTTCTCGTCTGGGTAGTGCAGAGTTTGGATAGAGATTTGATGACATCTCTTGGAAAGGAGGAAGGGAGAGGAAAAGCCTGGATCTGAAGTATAAGCCTTTCAATTTCAAAATGGGAAATATTTCAAAACTACTTGTACTAAATCCTTAGGTACAGAGGACAAAAACCTTATGAGGAGCATGAAATGCTAAAAAATAGACTATTAATAAATACAATTTTCCCACACATAAGCTTGGCTTTAAGTGCTTTCTCCAAGGCCTTCTTTGGACATTTCTGAGATTCTTGCATTTATATTCAAACTCATCAAAAGTTGTCCCCAATTGACCACACAATCACTTCTTGAGGTTTTTCTTCTTTTCCTCTTGATTAGTTTTTCTCTTCAGACCTTTGGCTGACTGTTTCTTAGTCCTGTTACCAGGACTGAAATTCATACCAGAGTTAAAAGAAAGAACCATGTGTAGTAATGCTGTGTTCTCAAGTTTTTTCACCCCCAAACAGGAAAGGACCATTTATGGATTGATCACCTCATCAGAGAACCATGTCACCCAATCGCCCTGCTCTGCAACTTGCCACAAGATTGATGGTAAATATAATATATATGAAAATGAAGGAGGAAAATGTATGCAAAGCTTCAGTGCTGGTGTAGGGGGCTGGAAACGATGTTGTGCAGTACATCATTTCATCAGAATTTCTCATTTTCAAGACATTGACTCTAAAATTACTGCAGTCGTAGTGTTTAATGTTCCTGTATTGGGATTCCAGGGTTTTTAAAAAAAATGATTTGAAGGCAGAAAAGCAAGGCTAACTTATTTGGATCTATGCTATAGTGTGACCCAAAAAAAAAATTGCAAAAAAAAAAAAAATAAGGAATGCTATAAACACACACACACACACACACACACACACACACACACACACGGACTTACAGTGAGGTTAATACTCTATCCACTGGAACACGAAGGAGTTGGCAATAAACGAAGAAACATAACATAATTATAAACTAATGAAGCTTAAGTTCCAAGGCCCTGGGAGGGGACATAGCAACATAGAGGTCTTTATAAAATTTTCAAAAATGAGCTATTTTAACAAAAATGGTTGAGATTTCTCTCCTCCAATTTCCTTTCTGTACTTGATGGCATTAGACAGGCTATGAGCATTTGGGAGATCCAGCTAAGAGAAAGTTGAGTTGAGGAATATTTCATTTGGGTTTAGTGGAAAAGCAAAATATATTTAAGTGGTTCTCAGTCACTCCTGTGTTAATTACATGATTGCTAGTGTCCTGCTAGAACACTGGCTTCCTGGAACACCCAGATGGCCCCTGAGCAACACAGAGGTACCGGCTAAGAGATGACATCCCAATGTGAACATGCACTTCGGGGTCCAGCACCAGATGTGTGTTGGAACTTGCCACACTTGGGTAGTCAAGAAGCAGTCAGGTTTGAAATATACAGAACCAGAAGCTAATCTATGGAAAATTCTGCCAATAATCAGATCTACTAAAAGATAAGCAGAGAATTCAGATTTCATCGATGCATCATGCAAACAAAAGTTTTCTCCTTGATAAAGATTTTTCCAAATTTGACAACAATCCTAAAAATTTGTTATATGAACCTAACAGGTTGTAAAACTGAAAATAAACTTTTCAAACTATCAATTTAAAAAAATTCAACCAACCACGCTGTAAGAAAAACTGAGTTACCTTTCTATTCTTTCCATGAAAAGGACATCACAAAATCGTTGTCGTATACAGAAGCAATCAAAGATTAAGGAACCAAAGAATGTATTTTTTCATGTTTGTTGTATTGGTCAGTTTTTTAACTACATAATTGATTGCAATTCTTTTCCCATTCTACATAAATATTCTTTTATACCTAATTTTGTATTGATGATTTTGATCCTCTTGAAGAACTCTATAAGTTTCAGGCCCCTCAAAACCTAGCCCTGGCCGATGCGGCTTAGTTGAGCATCATTCCATGCTCCAAATGGTCGCCGGTTTAATTGCTGGTCGGGGCACATACCCAGGTTTCAGGCTCGATCCCCAGTGAAGGGCATGTGGGAGGTATCCAGTGAATAGATATTTCTCTCCCTCTCCCTTCCTCTTTCTCTAAAATCAGTAAGAATATATATTTTTTAAAACTATATCTGCCCTCCGTCTGATTCATAGTCTCGATGCTGCCTCTTCTGATGCTGACTCTTGGGGCAGGCCTTCCTCCTGAGCAGCTTCTAACGCATCCACACAGATCGTGAGACTCAGAGCCTCTCTTCATCCTGGGATCTGGGGGTTTCACTTCTGCTTCCCTTTAGTCCCTTTGGCTGTGGCCACATCTTGTTCTGAACTTGTCCTCATGTGTAACCCACTCCAGCTCCAACACACACACGTACCATGGGTTATTTTAGTACACTGTCTTCTTCTTTGCCTGCTACTTCTCTTCCTCTCCTCCCATGCTCATCCCTAATGCTCACTCCAAGTTTCCCAGGTGATGTAGACCTCCCTGAATCTTGTTCTTCCACACTTCATAGCAATCCCTCCCCAAATCAATTCGGTTAGCTCTAATTATTTATAATCACTGTGTGATATTTCATGGTGGAGATACATCACTATGAATTCAATATTTCCCTTTTGGGAGATATTGCTAAGGAAAACCTGCCTCCTTTAGTAAAAGGAACCAGTGATCTAAATGCTATTTAAATTGCCTACCCAGAAAAATGGTTCAACTACCTGCCTCATCATTTACTTCTCCACCCTCTTCAGCTTCCCCCATAACTTACATTGGGCTTTCTTTATTGAGTCCTTCTACTGACCCATATTTTCTTTTCTGTCTGCAAAATGTACTGACCAATGCTAAATATTTGCAGTTCTAGCATGGCAACCCACTTTTGTTCCCACAACCTGGGCAATAAATTTACGAAGCATCAGTATAGTAGGTGGACTGTTGTGGGTTGAATTGTGACCCCTAGATAAAGATCTGTTGAAGCCCTAACTCCCAGTATCTCAGAATGTGACCTTATTTGGAGATAGAGTCTTTATAGAGGTTTCAAGTCAAAATGAGGTCATTAGGGTAGGCTCTAATCAAATATCACTGGTATTCTTACGAAAAGAAAAAACTGGACAGACATACACAGAGGGAAAAGTGCCATGTAAAGACAGAGAATTAGTGTGCTGCAACAACAAGCCAAGGAACACCAAAGATCTCTGGCAAACCATCTGAAGCTAGGAGGAGACAAGGAAAAATACTTCCTCTACAAGTTTTATAGGACGCTTGGCCCTACTAATACCTTGATTTCAGACTTCTAGCCTCTAGAACCGTGAGACAATAAATTTGTGTTTTTCCAGGCCGATTATATATATATACATATATATATATGTATATATATACTTATAGATATATAAGTATATATCTATAAGTATATATACATATATATAAGGATATATGTATACATATATATACTTATATAAGTATATATATATACTTTTTTTCCCCTTTTGATGTCCATTCAATTTGTTTTCTGTTTTCTTATGTTTGTTACAATGTGAACAATACTGCAATAAATACTCTTTTACCTGTATTATGATGCTGTTATATCTATGGGATTTCCAGTACCTGGACTGAAGGTTTTTTTTAAAGGTACACACATATATTTTTGATTGCCATAGATGCTGCCAAAAAGACGGTAACAATTCACATTTTCATCAGTAGAGTATGAGAACTTCTCCCTGACGATTTTGAAGCAATAAGTAATACTGCTCTTTATAACTTTTGCCAGTCTGAAGTGTTTAACATGATACCTCATTGTTACCTTAATTTTTTTTCTGAACACTAGTTAATTTGAGCATCTCTATACTGATTAATTAGTTGAACTTTTAGATTTTGCTCTTCTGTGAATTGCCTATTCATATCCTTGACCAAAACTTAGGAGGAAGTCATTTGTTTTTGGTTTTCTTTTTCATTGATTCTTAACCCTACTTCTATATTATGAACAAATTACCTTTTGCCATGCTTGTTGCAAATATTTTTTCCAAATCTACCACATTTCTCCTAACTTTGTGGTTTTTACATAGTTAAATCATCTATAACGGTATACATAATGGTGTCCGGCTTTCTTGAGTTGGTTCTAAAGGTCTCTCTTACTCCTTAGTTGCATATTATCTCTTAGATTCTCTTCTAAAATGTTAATTACTTTATTGTTAACTGAAATTGTCAGGCTAGCTGGAATTTATATTTGCATATTTTGTGTAATAGCATCCAACTATTTTTCCTAGAACAAAAGCCTGTTATATCAGCACCATTTATTAAATAAATCATTCATTTCTCACTGAATTAAAGAGCCACCTTTATCGTATGGTAATTTTTCACATATGTCGGGATGTATTCTTCTTTTTAAATTTAATTTCATTTTTCCATCACCTTTTATCCCCTCTATGCCCTCTACCACCTCCACCCATCCCCCTCCACCCCTGCAATCACCACACTGTTGTCCATGTCCATGAGTTCTCTCTCTTTTTTTTTTTTGCTCAATCCCTCTACTCCTCCAATACACACCTCCCACCCCGACCCAAGCTGTCTGCCTGCTCTCTATCTATGAGTCTGTCTCTATTTTACTTGGTAGTTCACTTTGTTCATTAAATTCCACACATGAGTGAAATTATATGGTATTTGTTGTTCTCTGACTGGCTTATCTCACTTAGCATAATGTTCTCCAGGCCCATCCATGCTGTCCCAAAGGGTAAAAATTTCTTCTTTTTTACAGCAGAGTAGTACTCTATTGTGTAAATGTACCACAGCTGTTTTATCCACTCATGTCAGAATGTATTCTTGATTTTATATCCTAGTCTATTGATTTGTTTATTCTTTGCAATACCATCTTGGTTTTTAATATAGTAATTTTTTAAATATACTAATGTTTAATAAGAAAAGTATCTTCTATTTTTTCACACTTTACCATTTGTTGGCCATTTACCTTTATATATGAAATTTGACATGATTTTATCCAATTAAAATAGTTCGAGAGCCTATTGGAATAATACTAAATTCATATACTAATTTTGGGTGATTTGACATTTTGTGATATAATGTCTGTCATCTAAGAATGTGGTATGCCCTTCTATCTGTTCAGATTTACTTCATTTTTCTTCATACAGGTCTTTTATTCCTCTTGCTAAATTTATTTCCAGCCCTAGCCAGGTAGCTCTGTCAGTTGGAGCATCATTCTGTATACCAAAAGGTTGTGGGTTCTATTACTAGTCAAGGTACATTCCTAGGTTGCAGGTTTGATCCCCAGTCTCGGGTATACAGAAGACAACCAATCAATGTTTTCCTCTCACATCAATGTTTCTCTCTCTCTTTCTCTCCCTTCCTCTCTCTCTAAAATCAATAAAATATATCCTCAGGTGAGGATTTTAAAATTTTTATTTCTAAATATTTTGTAATTTTTTAGTATTTTATCATTTATGTCACTATTTTTAATGAAATACTTTCTCCACTTTCATTTATAGGTGCCATTAGTGTAGAGGAGGGGGGAAAGCTTCCCCCCCCAATTATTATTAAATACATTCACCTTACAAAAACTACATTAATTCTTATATGTTTTTACTAGAGGCTCCTGGAGTTTCTGAGTATACTATTATATCATCAGCAGCCAGAAAAAAAGACAGTATCACTCATCTCAGTTTCTCTAGCACCAAGTAGTGTCTAGTACTTAGCAAGCACCCTATAAATGTTTTAGGAATGAATGAACACATGAATGAATGAAATGCAGTGGGTCAGAGATTATTCATGTGGAACATCCAAGTTCTTTCTTTTGTAGCACAGCTCCATCGAACACCAGATCTTCCTTTTGAATGCCACAGACATTTCTTTGTTAGAAACCACTTAAGTTTCTGAACCTAGTCATGTAGAAGATGAGTAAGAATGATGGCCATAGGGAATATGTTCCTGATTAGTGAAGCATCTTCCTGAGTCAGTTGTAGCGTGTGTTCTTTGAGTTCCTCGTTTTGAGCTAAGAGAGAGACTGCTCAGGGAGGCTTTCTCATTCTAACCAGAAAGCAGCAGCAAGTTGTCACTGTACTTTAGAGCAAAGTAGAAAGCTTAAGGAGGCAAACTAATGCTTTTATCAGATGAGGGCAGGTAGCTACCCAAAGGTTCACCTGCAGGAGTGTTTCAGTGAAGGGTCCAGAATCACAGATAAAAATAAATAAATAAAGGCAGCCTGAAAGGCTTTCTAAATCTAGGAAGAGAGTTTTTTGTTTTGTTTTGTTTTGTTTTGTTTTGTTTTGTTTTGTTTTGTTTTGTTTAAGTTCACAGGTGGAGATTGAGAGAAAACCAGAGATGCCAATTTATATGTAGATGTTTATGCCCATGTGAGTTTTTGTCCATGTACTGCTTCCATAGTTAGGCCTCACAAATATTATGTAATGGAGTTGAAAGCTTGTACTCACCTATCTGACCTCTCTAAGTCAACTTAAGAAGAGCCAAACCACTAGGCCTATAATCTCAACCACAGCCATTCACCTTATTGCAGCTATTAAAGTTGTAGGCATAATTTATTACTGAGGGAATTAACCATTATCTATGTCGCATACTTGAAATTCCAACTCAACTAAGTGTCAATCTGAGTCATAATAAATAATAAATAGGCCCCAAATGTCAGAAGTTTCTTATTTGGTGTCATAAAATATCACTTAATCTTGGAAGAGGTTTTCCAACAAACCACAGGAGCTTCCTGCTCTTTCATGAAATTAAAATATACAGACACAAATTTATGAATGCACACAAAGAATATTCTGCTGCAAGATACATCTTTGTTTTCAAAAACAGAAATGATGATCACCAGAGAGCATTGATGCAAAGTGCTCCCCCAAAATTACCAGCAAGAACACCAAGTACGAAGAACAAGGAGAAAAAGGTATGTTCTAGCTGTAAAAATAAATACAAAAACAGAGATTACAAGAGATGGTTACCCAAAGGTTAACAAATCTGTTCTTCTAAGGAAAACAAAATGTTTCTATTAGAGAGTCTAAAGGGAAATCCCTTGAAAGGCAGACACAGTACCAATGTACTAATTGGCTAGATAATCCCAAATACTGCATCTGAGCTCACAGCACACAGCCAAATGAGGAGCATCAGCTTCCCCTCACAAACCAGGCTACTGGGGAGGTCTGATGCTCTGAAGCATCTCTTCACATTTTGAGTCGATGAAAGGCTTATAAAGAAAATGTATCCCTCTAAATAAACCTAGCTGTGCACACACACAAGAGCATTGGTGATGTAGCTCAGGTCTTTCATCTGCTTTGTGTAGCAGCTGGCACCCTGATGTTTGGCTTTTGCTCACAAGGCTAGTCCTGATTAAACTGCTCTTGCCCTTCCTCTCTAAGGACCTGCATCCTTCTCATCTAGTGTGTGTCTGCCAGACTTAGAATTACTTTCTTCCCTGGGCCAGACCATGCTTCAGTTCTTTTGATCACAGTGACATATAATTTAAAGACACTAAGAGACAGACCTCTCAAAGAGTGTCACGTTACCTTAATTCCCTTAGCAAAGGCAATGCTAGGAAGAGCCCAGATATTACTCCTATTACCACCTGGCCTCTGCCCAGCAGTCAGAATCTTCAGTCATCCAAATGATTCTGGGCACCTGAGCTGGACTTCACTCAACAACTGAGAGAGACAACAAAGGGGTCTTGCCCACAGCCCAGAACAGGGCCCCTGAAAGTGACCAAGAGGGATGCTCCAGCAAACAGAAGGGGTGTTCTTTACTTTCTCTGGGAAGTGTGACTTCAGATTAATACAAGCTAACTATCTCATCCCTTTACTTTATCTGTAGAATGACCATTCAGTCACGTTTGCCTCCAACAATCTTGGTTTACATCCATTGTCCCTGAGTAATTATTTATACTACACCTTTGCACTCTTAAAAGTATTCCATTTTAGAAAATAAATTATATTGTCAACCTACTTATTCAGGATACCAAGAGCAAATTCCTCTTTGATTCATCCGAGGTAGCATATGTATCAAAGGACAAACGGGATTCCTAAATCAAGGGACTTGAAGCAGAAGATTGGGGTTACAGAAATGGTACTCATCTTCCTTTGGCACGAATGTCAAGCTTATCTTCATGTAAGGCTGCATATTGCTGAAGAAAAATAGTCATAATCTGGAGGTCTCATCTGTTCCCATTAAGTAGAAGATTTGTTTCATGACTGTACTGGTCAGGATCCCAATGGGAAACAGATGACCCACTTGAACTAGTATAATTCAAAGAGCGGTTTATTTATGACAGCTTGGATGTTGGGGACCACAGGAACAGTACAGAAACCTGATACTTAGTGCTAACCAAGCTGTTATCACCCTAGACTACAGGAAGGAGGGGAGGGACAGTGTCTTGTCAAATTGGCTTCTTGAGAGGAGGAGAGAGCCCACATGACACAGCTCAAGTCTCCTGCTCTAATGAACCAATCCCCACAAACCATCCTGGCCCATACGGATGCTACCCTGAAGCTCTAGTACAGACACCACCACACACCTGACACTCACACACACTAACTTGTGTTCTTATACTTTTTCACAGGTCAAATATGTTCTGTCTTGTAATCTAGACCAAGAACTCTCCAAAGGCAAAGACCACATTTCTTACCTCTATATATCTCAAGCATCTCAACAGCAGTGGTTCTAAACCTTTGGTGTTTCCACCATGACACATAAAACCAGTGACATTCACATATAAGACATTTCCCAAAGGTATTCACTGGATTATGCATAATTCCCACCATGTCACTATTTCTCCCCCACTCAGAAAAGCATAACAGAATGGAGATGACCAAAGTCAAGTTGTTTTACAGATATACTTTAATCTACTCTGACTTTTTAATGTAACCCTTATACAAATTTTCATCACCCATTACTATTAACTGGTGTCTGGCAACACACCTCACAACCGTTCCTGCACACTGTGTGCAGCACAAGTACATCAAGTGCTTGATGGTGGGAAAGAGGAAGGATCCACTAAGTGGACAGAAAGTGGAAGTACAGGCTGTCTCCAACACTTCAGAAACAAATGTAGGCCCGTTGAACAGACACAGACCCTTGGGATGGTATTATTGGATCTCAGAAAAGATCCCACATTTCAAAACCAGAAAAAGACAGCTAAAACTTGCTTTACATACAACCTAGTCTTCCTCTGAATTTTACAGATGAAGAAATTGGGATATGTTATTATGATCACACAAGATACTAATCAAGGTGACATTGGAATCCAGAACTAAGTCAAAGACTTTCAAGGAAAAAAAAAATACAACAATAAAAAAAAAAAAAAAACCTCTTTTCTCACCTGGAAACCAATGGATTCATTTGTATTTACTGAATGCAGATATTTACTGAGTGTCTGCCATGTGCCAAGCAATGTGGATATACAGTAAACAAACAAACAAAAAAGGGCCTGCTCTCAGGTGGAGGCAGCAATTTATCTAGGTCAGGGAAGACTTTCTGATAAGGTGATGTTTGAGCAGAGAGGTACAAGACGGAGGGAGGAGGGAGGCACTTGGGTCCCTAGAGCAAGAGTGGTCCAGGCAAATGCAAGAACCAGAGCAGCATGTGCTCACAGGGCAAGTTCCAGGCAAGGCCATTGCGACTGGCCTGGAGGGGTAGCAAGGGACAAGGGGCTGAAGATGAGATCTGAGATTGGGGGGTGGAGGCAGGTGGTCAAGTAGGGTCTTGCATTTTATACCAAGTGAGATGAGAAGTCAATGAAGGATTTACATCAGAAGAGAACTATAATCTATGTTTTAAAAAATATCAGCCTAGCTAGTATGTGGAGAAGAGGCTTGGCAGAACAAGGGAAGAAGCAAGGAGGGAACGACTGTAATAATCTAGAGAAAGATGGAGGCCGTTTGGACAAGGGTGATAAACATGTGGTGATGAAAAGTGGTCAGATTCTGAACATATTGCGACAGGATTGCTGACAGGATTTGAGGTTTGGCTGGATGTGAAATGCGAGAGAAAGAAGGGAGTGACAGATAAGGCCCAGATTTTTGGCCTGAGTAGCTGAAAGACTGAAGCGGACATTTACCAAGATAGAAAAATGAGAGAAGAGCAGCTTTGGAGAGGAAGGTCAAGAGTCTTTTTGAACATGCTAAGTTAGATCTGCCTTTCACACTGAAGTGGGATGCTCGGCAGGCAACTGGACACAAGGGTGTGGAGTTCCGAAGAGAGGTTGGGCGTCACCTGCACAGAGGTGGCATATTGAGCCACAGGACAAGATCTGAGGGCAGACAGAGAAGAGGGCTCAGGACTGAGCCCAACTTCACATAGTGTGTTGCCCCACAAACATCACATTTGCCCTTTAACCTTGACTTCTTGCAGATAGTGTCTCTGATTCTCCTTCAGCATCAACTGAAGGACAATGCACTGGCGGACGGTCAATGAGCCTCTCCTCCTCTCCTTTTTGCTTGCTCACCATGCTTCCCAAGCAGCCAGAGGCCCTTCAAAGAGGCCACTCCAGCAGTAAGAATGGTGAGGGGGTCGCAAAAACCACGCCTAGAGAATAAGGAGCACCGCCACCGTGGGATGGGGAGAAGAGAGGAGTGACACCTTGGGGGCTTTCCCAGACAGTGCTCACTAAGCCATCGGCAAATAGAGTGGGCGATGGGAGAAGCCGAGGCAAACCAAGCCATGAGTGGAGCAAACTTCCTGAGACACCCTGAAGAAGAAGGGGGTCTGGTCACAGCCTTGAGTTGTGATAATGATGTCCTTCATGCCATAGATGTCAGTGGATGAAGGGCTGAGAGTCACAGACATTGCAGGTGGAATCATTTGTGCCAAGGACAGAATGGCAGCAGCATGTCCTAACACAGCTGAGGCAGGAGCTTCACCTGGGCGCCAGGAGACCCTTTACAGATTATTCAACTTCTCGGAGACTCGTCTTTTTCTCCACTCTGAATCGAAAATGGTTAAATGGACCTCCCTTAGAGGGAAACATTTTCAGAAATAACTTATGAAAAAAAAATTTCCAAGTAAAAATAGCACCACCACATTAAGTTTTAGATGGTTAAAAATAGGTAAGCTCCCATTGTGATGAACTCAAGGAACTTGCCAATTATTTTAATGAACTAAAATGGTGCTAAAATTAACACATGGCTAGAAAACAGGTTGAGGGATCTGGAGGAAAAAAAAGATTGCCAACATCCAGCTTCTATTTAATAAATCCACAAGCAAAGGGAACTAAACCCAGCAAAGTAAAGAAATGTCATGAATACACAAACACATATATTTCCCCCCTTTGTCTCACTAGATGCTGGGCTTTTGTTGTATGCAGATTATTTTTTTAATCCTCACTTGAGGATATTCTTTTATTGATTTTATAGAGAGAGGAAGGGAAAGGGGGAAAGAGACAGAGAAACATCAATGTGACAGAGAAACATCAATCAGCTGCCTCCCGCACGCATCCCGACTGGGGAATGGAATCGCAACCTGGGTACGCGCCCTAACCAGGAATCAAATCCACAACCTTTTGGTGTATGGTACGATGCGCCAACCAACTGAGCCACACCAGCCAGGGCTGCATGCAGATTTTTTAAATTAATTATTTGGAACATGAGATGGCACCCAATTTGATAGCTAGTTCTGCTAGGTGAAAAATAAGGGTTACTAAAAGAAAACCACTTCTATTGGAAGAACAAGACTACCAGGAAGAGCTCAGCTATCTTCTCTCACTCACCATGCAGGAGCACATAATCAATTTCTCTTGTTATTGGAATGACTGTAATATAGGCAGTCACTCTATCAAATTATTATTGTACATAACTGACTGAAGCCAGACCAACAAAGCCCTGTTCGCAGAGTATAACAACACAATAAATAGCCATAAGTAATAATTTTGAAATCAGACAATCATTTTGATATTAGCTCTGCAAATTTCCAGCTGTGTAACCTTAGGCAAGTTGCTTTGCCTCTCTGTGTCTTGGTTTCTTTGTCTATAATACCTATCTCATAAGTTTGTAAGAACTGAATATGATGATAAATGTATAGTACTTACTTAGCACATATCTTAAAGTTAGGACCTGCTACCATTCTGTCCTTGGCACAAATGATTCAACCACCACTCATATTAAGGATCCAAAACATGGATTTAATTTTACTGTCTAGAAAAATGGTATTTATTGTGATGGTATTTAAATAACGAAGACAAGCGAGCAACATCTAAAATGCCAGTGCAGCTCCCAGGGGGTTCTCTGATCAGCTCAGATCTCTAACGGGCATTTAGAAAAGAAGGGGGAAAGGATATGGAACCAGAGCAAGCTGTTTTTCACAGCACCAACCAAGTGCTTGGCAATATAACACACAAAATGAACTAACATTTGCAAAGAAAAAGTGAGAAAGACAACAAAAATAATGTTCAAAATTATCTCTGTGAGGAAAAAGTCTGTCATATTGATGAAGTATTCCAAGACACCATCAATATTCTAATTACAACTTGCAACTTTAAATTTCAAAGATGGAATGATACTTAAGAACAAAAAACAAGAATTGGAAAAATCAGTTCAGTGGCAGAATTTGGACTAATTTGTCTTCAATGACCTGGGGGAAAGTGAGGCCCTTCTGGCCTAAAAAGGTACTGATGACCCCTGTTCCCTTACCCCAGTTCCAGCAAGGACGGGCTGCTGGTTGTGTGTGGCCGGCCAAAGGTTTATGGTACCATGATTCATGTAACCAAGATGTGAGAGTTGTGGGATCAATGTTTCACAAAATCTTTATATTAGAAGAATTCAGTCACTATTTTGTTAGGAATTATGGATTGATTAAGGTTGCCTGATTTAGAAATAAAAATACAAGGCATCCATTTAAGGTGAATTTCTGATAAACAGCAAATAATTTTTGACATAAGTATGTCCCATGCAATATTTGGCAACTGTAACATCAGTAACTTGTCATTTTAGCGGGACCTCAAGATAGGAAGGGAGGGATTCTCTTCAACTTTGCAAAGAGCACAAGTCTGTGTAACATTTTGCTCCTTATTTGTGAGGAAGGCATTTATCACTGATCACTTTCATTGTTTTCAAATACACACACACAGTTATTTTGAATACAGTTTCTGATGTGGAATCCTAATACATAATACATATTTTTTTCTAAAAGGAGAGGAAGGTCTTCCAGTTGCATGGAGAACTTAGAACAGGAGGAAGGAGGATGGAGGGTCTAGACCTCTGCCCACTTGGATTCATCATCTTTGCCCTCATAGTGCCTCCAAAGGATCTCCTTGGAATTAAGAGACTCTTCAGAACAGAAGTAGAACAGTCCCACCAAGTATTACTTAAAGTTGAATGCCCAGATCAACTTAGTGTAAGCCTTATCTGTACATATTCTTGTCCAAGCCAGGGCTTCTTCTCACCACAGACAGTATTATCAACTCCCATAAAAAAACACTGCAGTTCTACATGACTCATTTCAATCCTCCTTTTGTCATAACCAATCTGTTGCCACAGCCTGCTGTTCTTTATTTCACAACAACTGTGCCTCTGTGACATCAAATAAGCAGCTAAAAACAAAGTCACCCCAACAATTCATCTTATCCACATGATAACAATAATCCAGAAATTGAAATCTCCAAAGCATTTGCTAAATTTTCCAGTTATCATCTATATATTTATTATCACACAGACATAGCCAACATTCTTCCCACTTCAGCCCTTCCTCTCAGGGTTTGTTTATAAGAATATTCATGGAGAATAATCAACATTGCTGTCACACAGTAATTTTTCCCTCACCCTATTCCCACGACTGTCTGCAAGGGTGGCGTGCCATCTCCCACAAACCTACTTCCATTTAGTATGTTAGAAGTGTTCTTGGGCTTTTCACGTGTATTCAAATCCTCATTGTTCTCTCCCACCTTACAGCCTGGGTATTCTTGCCCACATCCTGTCTGGGAGCAATCACTCACTGTGATTCTTCACTAACCATTCTTCACAAAAGACTGTTTGGAAGAAGCACCACAGAGCCATTCCCAGAGCACGTGGAGGGTATCCTTGACCAGTTTAAAAAGCCAACTGCACACCAATGTTATGGGTGGCATTCTTCCACCTATGGACAAGTACCTGTTCAGTTTGTTCATTAAAAGTTGTTTACTTACAAAAAAGCTACTAAAACTAATAAGTGAATTTAGGAAGGTTATAGCATTCAACATCAATATACAAAAATCAATTTTATTTCTGTATACTAGCAACAAAGAACCGCAAACTGAAAAAAAATAAGTACCATTTACAATACCATCCAAATAAAGTGAAATACTTAGGGATAACTCTGACAAAATTTGTGCAAGACCCGCACCTAAAATGATAAAACATTGCTGAGACCAATTTTAAAAGATCTAAATAAAAACTATATTCATAAGTTGGAAGACTTAATAATGTTAAGATGCTAATCTCTCCAAATTGATCTAGACAGTCAATGCAATTCCAATCAAAATCCCAGAAATTAACAAACTCACTCTAAAATTCATATGAAAGTGCAAAAAAACAGAATAGCCCCAATGCCTAGAACAGTGCCTGACACACAATAGGCCCTCAATACATTTTTTAAATGAAATAATATGCTAACTATGAATGTATACTATATAACCTGCAGTATAATGTTGAGTTTAGTGTAATAAAACTATTATCAAGTTTTGGGGCATTATTTTATACCTTAAAACCACGTGTAAGCTCACATTGTCATCATATTAAATAAATAATGACTGATTTGTATATATTCTTTAATTCTCTGCTACCATTGAGTTATCTTCCACTGAGAACACGTGGGATGGGGACCATGAGTCTTCTGCAAGGCCTGAGTGGGCCACAGCCTAATAATAAGGAACAGCATCTTTTAATCCCACAATTCAAAAACATTTTACATGGCCCAGCAGTTCCAATTCTACGTATATTCCTAAAAGAAATAAGTGGAAAGGCCATCAAAAAACATGTACAAAGAATGTTCATGCCCTGGCCGGTTTGGCTCAGCGGTCAGAGTGTTGGCCTGCGGACCAAAGGGTCACGGGTTCGATTTCTGGTCAGGGGCACGTACCTGGGTTGCAGGTTTAGTCCCTAGCCCTGGTGGGGGACATGCAGGAGGCAACCAATAGATGTGTATCTCTCACGTGGATGTTTCTCTTTCTCTCCCTCTCTCCCTTCCACTCTATCTAAAAGCAATGGAAAAATATCCTCGGGTGAGGATTTTTTTAAATAAATAATGTTCACAATGGCTTTGTTTACAATAACTAAAAATTGGAAACAACCCATATACACACCATAGAAGAATAAATAAGTGGTGGAATATTACATAGCAATAAAAAACAAACTACCTTTACATACTCTTACATGTGGCAACATGAATAAATCTCACTGAGATAAAGATAGGCAAAAGAAGCCAGACACAAAAGATAACATTGTATGGTTCCATTTATAGAAGATTCAACTCATATGAATTTATATGAAGTATATTGTTATAAACAAAACTAATCTGTGAATACAGAAGTCAAAAAAGTGGTTCTCTGTTGGGGGAATGTAACGGGGCAAGAGAGAGCTTTCTAGAATACGGGAAGTGTTCTATGCCTTAATCTGGGTGACAGTCCATAGGTGTGCATGTGTGCATTGCCGTGTACGTGTATAAATTCATTGAGCTATACAGTTAAGATCTATGTACTTTACAGAATGTATTTTATACATGGATAGGCGTGTGTATAACTATGTGGTCTAAGTACTTTACATGGATTATCTCATTTAATCTTCCCACTATGTATAATATATATGTATATATATGAACAATTTCCGCCTGCCTGACATTTAGCTGGAGATACACTGATGAACAAAGCAGGCATGATCTTTCCCCTCAGCACAGCGTATCTTTGGTGCCAGCTCAGTATCTGTCTTCAGTAAATTGTTGGTGACCTGAACTGAGCACTCTTTTTGCACACTAACCATTTAAACTTTTTTAAAAGACTATTGCTGATGCTGATAGCAACAGTGGTACTTCATATTTCTTTGACAAACATGTTCTGTTTTATTTTCGGCTTTTTCAATCCAAGGTCATCCTCATTACGGAAAAATCCCAGAACCTTCTCCCTGCTCCAGCAAAAGAACGACGCGCACTTTCATCCTGCGGATTTCAGAATTGATTCTCTATGCTGCGAGCATTCACCATATCCCACGGACTTGTGTGCTAAAATCCACAGCAATGAACACACCTATGAAAAATGATGCTTTCGAGCCTGCCCCATGGTGCAGTAAATTTGAAAGTACTCTTAATAATAATAAGGATCAACATTGACTTTAATGGTCCTCAAATCCATCACGTAATTTCATTAGCCACCCAGCACAGATGCAAGCAGGGGTGATGTCATACTTTTTCCCCTTGCTCTGAAACCTGAGTCAGGCGCCAGAGATGGAAACCAGTTTTACAGACTCTAATCGGATTAAAGATTCTGGCAGCCGCTGATCAATAGGTGGTAGCTGGAGGAATCCCAAAATGTACAAAGCCCTCTCAGGCCCCTTCATGGGCATGACCTCACTCACGCAAAAGGGGGGTGCAGATGGCCGCCTTCTGCAAGTGGGTGCAGATGGTGTATCTGAAGGCACTGTGCTATGTCCAGTTTCCCCAGGACCCAGGTTCATATGGGAGAGACTTGTCATTTATGCAGCCACCTCAAATATTGCTCTCTGATCTTACCCGAAAGGAATCTCTAACTACTCCCACACACCCATCATATAGAAAACTAGCAATTTACAATCATGGACCTTGGAGTCAGCTTGATCTAAAACCTAGCTCTTCCATTGACTAGTTAACCCCGAGTGAGCAGCCCTACCTCTCTGAGACTCAGCTTTCTCATCTACAAGGTGGAGATAATAACACCTACCTCATCCAGGTGGAGTGAGGATAAAGACCTGCGTGTGCAAAGCACTTACGGCAGTCCTTGAGCCTATGTACTTACATGCTCAATAAATGAGACCTAATAATGAAAAGGAATAATTGGCTATGATTAATAGCTACCAATTATCATTATAGTTCATAAAACTGAAATTTCCCCTCACCACCAAGAGGAGAATTTTTTTTTGTTGGTTTTTTGTTTTTGTTTTTGTTTTTGCCTTTATCATTTTACTTACCTCAACTTTCCCATCTCTAAAACTTAGCACAAGCAAGAAGCCAGTGCTTAGATGTGCTTATAACCTCCAGGTTGCTTTAACAAGAACTTCAATAACATGGCAAAATACAATGACCTCATCATCTCAGTGTTGCAGCAGTAAAAATCAATGCTGCTTAAAAAGCCTGACAATCAATCAAGGTCTAGCCAGATATCTGTGGAAGTCAAACAGGCCGTATAAAAAACTGATTCACCTAGGGATCTCATTAAAAACTCTGCAGCAGTATTTCCCTGATGTAAGCTGGGAGGTTTCATTTGGGTTGCTTTTTTTTTCAACTGTGGAATCCCTATGAGATCAGGGCTATATGTCTCCCCAGCAGCTGGCTTGGGAGCACTTTTATTAGTTGGATGTCCTCACTTGCATTACCAATGCAATGTCATTCCACCCCCACCCCCACCCCCTGTGGTGACTGGGACTTTCTCCTATTGAAAGCATATGCTGCTTTAGTTTGGAGTAAGCTCTTGAAAGATTAATAAACATGCTTTCTTTTTATTGTATTATATATAATTGTGTAGTAGTTACAGAAAGCATGATTTTAAGAGAATGTATTTCGACACCATGGGCCTTTTTCTAAAACTTTATAATTCAAATGTCAATATAAAATAACTTTCCCTCTCTGAGCTCAGATCATTTTAAGAAATAGCACCCTACTATCGGCCCAACATTCTCCTAGGCGCTGGAGATAGAAAGATGGATAAAGCAAGAGCCTTCTTATCTCTGGGATTGTGTGAGACCACGAAGCACAGATCTCACTAACTCCAGTGAAAAGGCTGCTGGACTCTGGATTATCCACTCCAGAACAATCAACACAGAGTGGAAACTTAAACTAGTATGAAAAATGAGTGAACTGGATTAATAAGCTCCACTGTTCCCAGCTGCATTGGCAAACTATCTACTTAGAAATTCAATAAAAATGGATTCAGGAACCCAATTCTTAGCTTACTCCATACCCCATGCATACATGGTGGGAAGGGAGTGAGTTGACACATTACAGATTTTATATTCTTCAGTTTCTCAGGAGTACCCACTAATTTCTTTAATTAGTTTCCCCATCTATAAGTATAATAATACTTATGGGGTTGTTGTGATAGTTAAATGAAGCAATATATACAAAAACTGTCTAGAAAACTGCTGGCTTATGTGCGGTACTCACTGCATGATGGCTATAAGAAAACTCAGTTCCAGGAAAGCAAAAGGAGTGTGACCTCAGACACTATACCTCCTGGCAAGCTTCTGGCTTTTCTTACTTTGAAGCAGGAGAAGCAGACCTTTCTCTAGCCATACCAGCCTCAAAAGATCTAAGCTTGTGATGAACAAAACAGACCCAGAGACATAGAAAAGAGTATGGTTCAGACTGACAAACCTCAGAGGAGAGGGGTGGGGGGAGGGATGAGATAAACCAAAGAATTTATATGCATGTATGTGTAACCAATGAACATAGACAACAATGATTGGTGGGGGGTGGGATAGGGAAGAGGGTGTCTGAGGGGAAAAGAGAAACATCTGTAACAAAAATAAATTAATAAAAAAAAAAGAAATAAAAAAATAAATTAAAATTTTTTTAAAAAGATCTAAGCTTAGCTACTAGTAACAATTCAACCTTGACAAGAAATTTAGAATTGTATTCACCAAAAAACATAAAGGTGACAAAAATACCAGTAACCCCAACAATTGTAAATAGGTTAACTTCCCTTATTAAACAAAAGCCAACTTTCACATTGATTTTTTTTAATGAGCTCCAGCTATGTGCTATTTACAAGAGATATATCACAAAATAATAAGGAAAGTTTGAAATACACAGCTGTTCAATGACAGACCAGGAAAACACAAAAAGAAAGCACTATAGCAATATTAACATTAGCTCATACAGAATTCAAGGCAAAAAGAAAGTTATTTCATATTGATGGACAGACTCATCAAAATATATAGCAACCATGAACATTTTCACCAGTATGTCATGGCAGCAGGTACGTGATGAGTAATAGAGCACTCACAGTGTGTCAGGCACTGGTCTAAGCTCTTTACATTCAGCAACTCGTGTAATCCTCCCAGGAGCCCTATGAAGTAAATGGCATGATTTTACAGTTGAGAACATTTGTCAAGGTCTGTCAGCTCATGAGGGTGGAACAGCATCAAGGTTTTTAACTTTTCACTATTCTCTCCCCAAAAAGTAAAAAAAAAAAAAAAAAAAAAAAGGGCTAGAAATAGAAAAAAAAAAAAAATTGTCAAACCTGTAAGTACAGTGGGAAAGATTAACAAACCATTCCCAAAATCCATCATGTCAAAGTGATTAAAAAAAACAGACCTGGCCAGTGTAGCTCAGTTGGTTGAGCATCATCCCATGTACCAGAAGATTGCCAATTCCCAGTCGGGGCATATGCCCTGATTTCAGCCTAGATCCCCAGTGGGGGGCATGCAGGAGGCAGCTGATTGATGTTTCTCTCTCACATCCATGTTTCACTCTCTCCTTCTCCCTTCCCCTCCCTCTAAATTCAATAAAAACATATTTTTTAGATATGACTATATATACGTGTGTGTGTGTGTGTGTGTGTGTGTGTGTGTGTATAATGTGAATAATACATATTACAAGTTTGACTTCATAATAATACATATTATAAGCTTGACTTCATAGCAAATCATGAACTCTCTAAAATGGGGAGAGAGCACATTCTTTTCAAATGTCCATGGATAGTTTATTTAAAATATAAAGAGAGAAATATCATTTAATAGGCCATAAAAAATTCTCAGTAAGTTTCTAAAAGTATAGTTCTTATAGGACCAACTCACTGATTAAAATGGAATTAAGTCTAAATACCTCACTCTTCTAAATAACTCTAAAGTAAATAAAAACTTAATTTATAAATTATTTAGAAATTGACATAATTTGAAACACTAAATGGAAAATTCTATGGGATGTAGCCAAAACCTTACTCAGGAAAAAAATCATATCTTTAAATAAGTTTTTTCCTAAAACAAGAAATGTCAAGAATAAATGTTTTTGGAACATTAGACTCAGAAGCCAGAAAAAGAACATCAAAATAAACAAACGAAACCAATGAATTAGAAAGATTAAAACAACAAGAATTGTTGAGTAAAACTAACACTAGTTCTTTGGGGGGAAAAAAATGTATTGAGAGATATTTGAAAAATATGACAAAAAGAAAAAATGTTAGTGAACACTTAACATTACCAATGAAAATTAAATATAACTACAGATAGGGAAGAGTCTATTTTTAATAAAATATTACTACTTATATCTTTATACCAAGAGTGTGAAAGCCAAAAGAAGATCAACAATTTTCTAAGAAACTGCTTGAATTTTTTTTAAGAAAAGGACAGAAATGTTTTTATTGATTTTTTTAGAGAGAGAGGAAGGGAGAAAGAGAGAGAAAACATAGATGTGAGAGAGAAACATCGATCAGCTGCCTCCTGCATGCCCCCTACTGAGGAACAAGCCCGCAACCCAAGCATGTGCCCTGATTGGGAATCAAACCGGGACCTCTCAGTCCATGGGACTATGCTCAATCCACTGAACCACACCAGCTGGGCAGGAAGAAAAAGGACAGAAATTTAAAGAATTCGTGAACTCAACCCCTCGCTCCCCCCAAAATTTCAAATGTTGGCTTTATAAGAAAGTTCTATAAAGCTTTTCAGATTTATTTCACAAGGTAGTATGATCCTGATATCAAAAATGACCAAGATAGTGCAGGAAAAGTAACTTGTAAGTAAAATTCACTTATGAATATGATAATATGATAAACATATATATACCCTAAAAATAGTATTAACAAAAAGAACCAACAACACATTAAAAGAACAAGACAACACCTCTAAATAGGATTTACTTCAGGAATTCAAGGATGAGTCAACATTATAAAATCTATCAATGTAATACACTGGATTAATAGATTAAAATTAAAAATCAAATGATCAGTTTGATAATGTAGCTGATAAAATGCTATACTCATTCACGCTAAACATGAAAATAGAAGAAAACTTACATGATACAGAACATTTTTAAATCAATAATAGTTTTTTCTTTTATTGTTGCCAGTATTATAAATGTCCCTTTTTTCCCCCTATATGCTCCCCTCCACCCAAACCCCACCCCAGGCCTTCCCCAGACTATTGTCTTTGTCCATGGGTGATGCATAAATGCATAAATGATCTTTGGTTAATCTTTTCCCATCCCCTCCACGTGCCTGCCCACTGAGATCTGCTATTCTGTTCCATGCATCCATGCTTCTGGATCTACTTTGTTCATCAGCTTATTTTTAATAACAGTCTTTTTTTTTTAAGTTAGTATTTTCGAAGGACAAAATTTGAGTGATATTTGATATTAAAAAGAAACTAAAGGCATTTCACAATCAAATACAATGAGTGAACTGTTATTGGATCCTTAGTTTAAAATAATAATAAATAAAGGCATTGATAAAACCTATTTGGGGGCGGCAGCATGAATGGAAGCTACACAGACCATCTCCCAGGACCAAACTGGAATTACAACTAAAATAAAGACAAATCACCAGGAAAAACCAACTGAAAAGCAGCTGGGGAGAACCCATACAATCAGGGACAGAAAGAGGATGCCAAATTGAGCCCAGTAGGAATTGCAGAAGTGCATGAGGGCAGGCTGGGAGTCCACAGACAGAAGCAGAGAGCTGTATTAACTGTGTGCACTTCCCACTGAGAAAGTAGGGGTTTTTTAAAGCACCTAATCAGCTACAGCCACTCACATTGGGCTCCAGCAGAGGGAGGGCAGATGGGACTGGAACTGTGTGGAAAGAGTCCGGGGCTCCTGGCTCAGGAGAGAGCTGGATGAGAGGATGCTGGGAGTTTCATGCTGAATCACTCCCTCACAGGACAGTAGACATCTTACTCAAAGAGGCCCTTCCCAGAGCCCCAGGGAGAAGCAACTGCCCCTCCCACAGGAATTCAACACCACCAGGCCAGGCCAGAGAAATGCAAATTGAGGATCTTTAACATCCAGTCTGATAGCAAGCAAGTGCCCCACCCACTAGAAATCCTCTTACACCTGAGGGATTTTTCATTCAGCTGAGGGCTACAAATTGAGGCTCATCAAGTAACTGAGACTGAAAGCTTCCAGGCAAAGAGCTAGAGGATAACTGAACTTTTCCTTAGCTTGCAAATCTACCCAGGAAAGTAAGCCTTGACAGTGGTGTTTAACATGGGTCCTCTCACACTCATCCAAACCCAGTAGAGGGAGCCACAACCAGCAGAACACCAACACCCACAGAGAAAATTTGGCAGGCTCCAAAACCCACAGAGACAGCCAAAATGGTGAAACAAAGAAACAAATCCCAAATGACTGAACAAGATAATTCTGAGGAGAAAAAATAAATGACATAGAATTAAGCAAGGTATCAGAGGGAGAGTTCAGAGTAATAATCATAAGGAAGCTCAATAGCATGAGTAAAGATATAGAAACATTGAAAGTCAACCAATTGAAGATGAAGAATGACACAGCAGAAATAAAGAACACATTGGATGGAATAACCAGCAGAGCAGAGGAAGCCAAGGACCGAATCAGTGAATTAGAAGACAGGGTAGAAAAAATCACCCAATAAGAAAACCAAAAAGAAAAAACAATTACAAACATGAAGACAGCCTAAGAGAACTGTGGGACAATATGAAACATAACAACATCCACATCATAGGAGTGCCAGAAGAAGAAGAAAATAAGCAAGGGTTAGAGAATATTTTTTATATTTTTTTATCCTCACCCGAGGACATTTTTCCATTTTTTGTTCAGATAGAGTGGGAGGGAGAGAGAGAGAGATCGACATGAAAGGGACACATCGAGTGGCTGCCTCCCGCACGACCCAACCAGGGCCAGGGACAAACTGCAACCGAGGTACGTGCCCTTAGCAGGAACCAAATCTGGCTCTCTCTGGACTGCAGGCTGATGCTCTAACCGCTGAGCCAAACTGGCCAGGGCGAGAATATTTTTGAAAAAATAGTGACAGAAAACTTCCCTAATTTGGTGAAAGAAAAAAGCGTACAAGTTCAAGAAGCACAGAGAGCCCCAAGTAAGAAGAACCCAAACAGGCCCACACCAAGACACATAATAATTAAAATGCCAAAAATTAAAGACAAAGAGAGAATCCTAAAGGCAGCAAGAGATAAGCAACAGGTTACCTACAAAGGAACCCCCATAAGGCTAGCAGCTGACTTCTCAACAGAAACACTACAGGCCAGTAGGGAATGGCATGAAGTAATCATGGTCATGAAAAACAAGGATCTAAATCCAAGACTACTCTATCCAGCAAGGCTATCATTCAAAATAGAAGGTGAAATAAAAAGTTTCCCAGACCAAAAAAAAAAAAAAAAGGCTAAGGGAATATATTAGCACCAAACCACCACTCCAAGAAATGTTAAAAGAACTACTGTAATAAGCAGAAGAAATAAGAAGAGAAACATAACCATAATAAACAAAAATGGCAATAAATAAGTACATATCAATAATCACCTTAAACGTGAATGGATTAAATGCTCAGATCAAAAGACATAGAGTAGCTGAACGGATAAGAAACCATGACTCAAATATATATTGTTTACAAGACACCCACCTCACAACAAAAGACTCACATAGGTTGAAAGTGAGGGGATAGAAAAAAATTTCCAAGCAAACGGAAAGGAAAAAAAAGCTGGGGTAGCAATACTCATATCCAATAAAACAGACTTCAAAATGAAGGCCATAACTAGAGACAAAAAAAGGCCACTACATAATATTGAAAGGATCTATCCAACAGGAGGACATAATCTTGGTAAACATATATGCACCCAACACAGGATCACTAAAATACATTTAAAAACTTATGGAGGACTTCAAAGGAGAAATCGACAGCAATACAATCATAGCAGGGGACTTCAACACCCCGCTGACATCACAGGATAGATCCTCTAGCCAAAAAATTAACAAAGACACAGAAACTCTAAATGATGCACTAGATCAAATGGATTTAATAGATATCTACAGAGAATTACACCCCAAAACTGCAGAATTCACATTTTTCTCAAGTGCACATGGGACACTCTCAAAGACAGACCACAGGTTAGAACACAAACTAATTCTCTACAAGTTCAAGAAGATTGAAATCATA
Source organism: Tadarida brasiliensis (assembly GCA_030848825.1). Taxonomy (NCBI): domain Eukaryota; kingdom Metazoa; phylum Chordata; class Mammalia; order Chiroptera; family Molossidae; genus Tadarida; species Tadarida brasiliensis. Next base: position 45,195,238 of record CM061258.1, read on the forward strand.
TCAAGCATCTTCTCAGATCACAATGGCATGAAACCAGAAATCAATTACAACAAAAAAATTCAAACACATGGAGGATAAATAGCATGTTATTAAACAACAAATGGGTTACCAAGGAAATCAAGGAGGAAATTAAAAACTTCCTGGAAACCAATGAAAATGAACACACAACACAAAATCTATGGGATGCAGTGAAAGCAGTCCTGAGAGGGAAGTTCATAATACTACAGGCCTACCTCAGGAAACAAAAAAAATTTCTAATTGACTTTCTAACCCTACAACTTAAAGAACTAGAATGTAAACAAAAAGAAAACTCCAGAGCAAGTAGAAGGAAAGAAATATTAAAGGTCATGGCAGAAATAAATGACATGGAAACTAAAAAAAAATTCAAAAGATCAATGATACAAAGAACTGGTTCTTTGAAAAGATAAACAAGATTGATGGATCCTTAGCCAGACTCAACAAGAAACAAAAAGAGAGGACCCGAAAAGCAAAACCAGAAATGAAAGAAGAGAAGTAACAAGTGATAGCACAGAAATACAAAGGATAAATAAAACATACTATGAACAATTATACACCAACAAATTGGACAATCTAGGCAAAATGGACAAATTTCTAGAAACACACAGTCTCCCAAAACTGAACCGGGAAGAGATAGAAAACGAACAGAGCAATAACAACTAAGGAAATTGAAGACGTAATCAAGACTCTCCCAGCAAACAAAAGCCCAGGCCCGGATGGCTTCATGGGGGAGTTTTACCGAACATTCAAAGAAGATCTAACACCCAGTCTCCTCAAACTACTCCCAAAAATCCAAGAAGATGGAAGACTTCTAAACTCATTTTATGAGGCCAGCATAATTCTAATTCCAAAACCAGATAAAAACACTACAAAGAAAGAAAACTACAGGCCAATATCACTGATGAACATAGATGTCAAAATCCTTTAAAATATATTAGCAAATCAGATCCAGCAATACATCAAAAAAATTATTCACCATGACCAACTGGGATTCATCCCAGGGATACAAGGCTGGCACAATATTCGCAAATCAATAAATGTGATACACTACATAAACAAAATGAAAGATAAAAAGCATATGATCATATCAATAGATGCTGAAAAACCATTCGACAAAATCCAGCACCCATTTCTGATAAAAATGCTCATCAATGTGGTAATAGAGGGGTCATATCTCGACATAATAAAGGCCATATACAAAAAACCTATACCCAACATCATACTCAACGGGCAAAAACTAAAAGCATTTCCCTTAAGAATAGGAACAAGACAGTGATGCCCACTTTCACCACTCTTATTTAACATAGTACTGGAAGTCTTAGCCACAGCAATCAGACAAGAAAAAAAAAATGAAAGGGATCCAAATTGGAAAGGAGGAAGTGAAACTGACATTATTTGCAGATGACATGATATTTGTACATAGAAAATCCTAAAGACTCCATCAAAAATCAACTAGATTTAATAAATGAATTTGGCAAAGTAGCAGGATACAAAATTAACGTCAAGAAATTGACAGCATTCTTCTACACCAATAATGAACTCACAGAAAGAGGAAACTAAAAAACAATCCCATTTACCAATGCAGCAAAAAAAACTAAGATACCTAGGAATAAACTTAACCGAAAAAGTAAAGGACCTGTTCTCAGAAAACTACAGGACATTGAAAAAATAAATAAATAAAGGACGATATAAAAAAGTGGAAGCATATACCTTGCTCATGGATTGGAAGAATTAACATCATTAAAATGTTTATACTACCCAAAGCAATCTATAGATTCAATGCAATCCCCATCAAAATACTAATAACATATTTCATGAAACTAGAACAAATACTCCAAAAGTTTGTATGGAACCAAAAAGACCTCAAATAGCCAAAGCAATCTTGAAAAAGAAGGACAAAGTAGGTGGGATCACAATACCGGATATCAGGTTATACTACAAAGCTAAAACAGCCTGGACTGGCACAAGAACAGGCAGATAGATCAATGGAACAGAACAGAGAACTCAGAAATTGACCCAAGACATTATACTCAATATTTGACAAAGGTGGCAAGAGCATACAATGGAGTAAAGACAGCCTCTTTAATAAATGGTGTTGGGAAAATTGGACAGCTACATGCAAAAAAATGAAACTAGACCACCAACTTACACCACACGTAAGCATAAACTCAAAATGGATAAAAGGCTTAAATATGACTCATGAATCCATAAAAATCCTAGAAGAAGATGTAGGCAACAAAATTTCAGACATCACACGAAGCAGAATTTTCACTGAAACAACGCCTAAGGCAAGAGAAACAAGGGAAAAAATTAATACATGGGACTACATCAAACTAAAAAGCTTCTGCACAGCAAAAGAAACAACCATCAAAATGGAAAGGGAATCCACTATATAGGAGAGCATAATTGCCAACGATACATCAGATAAGGGGTTAATTTCCAAAACAGATAGAGTACTCATACAACTCAACAAAAGGAAGACAGAAACATCTGTAACAAAAACTAATTAATTAATAATAAATAAATAAATAAATAAATATATAAATAAAAAATGGGCTGAGGACCTAAATAGACACCTCTCCAAACAGAACATACAAATGGCCAAGAGACATATGAAAAAATACTCAATGTCACTATCATCAGAGAGATGCAAATTAAAACTACTCTGAGGTATCACCTCACACCTGCCAGAATGGCAGCCACCAACAAATCATCAAACAACAAGTGCTGGCAAGGGTGTGGAGAAAAGGGGACTCTAGTACACTGCTGGTGGGAATGCAGACTGGTGCAGCCACTATGGAAAAGAATATGGTGTTTCCTCAAAAAATTAAGAATTGAACTGCCATTTGACCCAGTGATCCCACTTCTAGGAATATACCCTAAGAAGCCTGAAATATCAATCAGAAAGAATATATGTACCCCCATGTTCATAGCAGCACTATTTACAATCGCTAAGATCTAGAAACAGCCCAAATGTCTGTCAATAGATGAGTGTATAAAAAAGCTATGGTACATATACACAATGGAATACTATGCAGCTGTAAGAAAAAAAGATCTCTTATCCTGCCCTGGCCGGTTTGGCTCAGCGGTTAGAGCATTGGCCCATGGACCAGAGAGTCCCAGGTTTGGTTCCCACTAAGGGCACATCTCTCTCCCTCTTCCCTCCTCTCTCCCTCCCTGCTCTATCTGAAGATAAATGCAAAAAAAAAAAAAAAATTAAAAAGATCTCCTATCCTTTGAGATGACATGGAGGGACCTGGAGAGCATTATGCTAAGTGAAACAAGCCAATCAGAAAAAGACAAATATCACATGATCTCACTTATTTGTGGAACATAATGAACAAAATAAGCTGATGAACAAAATAGACCCGGAGACATAGTAGTAGGGTACAGACTGACAAACCTCAGAAGAGGGGGGTGGGGGGAGGGAAGAGATAAATCAAAGAATTTACATGCACGTATGTGTAACCAATGGACATAGACAACAATCCTGGGGTGGTGGGATTAGGAGGAGGGTATCAATGGGGGATAAAGGAGAAACATCTGTAACCAAAATAAATTAATTTAAAAAATTTTTTTAAATAAAATAAATAAAAAAACCTATTTGGGCCAGAAAATATGTAACATGTAGAGCAGTAAAAGGTTAGTATCTCTAGGTTGTGAAGATGTCTGATTAATTCTTTTTTCTTTTTTTTTAAGACAAGTAATCTCCCCTTCCTCAAAAGTAAGTAAAGAATCATGAACAGGGCAATTTCAAAGGAAGAAATACAGATTGCCAAAAAAAGATTTGAAAAGATATTCAGCCTGATTAGTAACTGAAGAAAGGTAAATTAGAATAACAATGAAATATCCTTTTCTACTTTAAGATTAGCAAAGATTAAGCAAATAATAATATTCAAAGTTGGAGAAGGTGTAACTGTTCTACTGGTGAAATATAAATTAGTTCAACTTATTGAAAGTAACAATTTGACAATATATACCAAATTTTACAAAAGTATTCTTTTTGATAATAGCTGTTAAACTTGTAGAATCTGCCCAAAGGAAATAATTGAACAAATGGATAAAAATTAATGTATATGCAGCATTGTTTATAAAGATTTGTAATTAAATCTAAATGACCAGTTACATTGTGCCATAACCATATAACCAATACTCTTAAGTGTTAAAAAGAACAAGTAAATCTGTATTTATTAGCATAGAAAAATGTGCATAAAATATTTATAAAAGAGCAAGTCTAATATGATTTTGTTTATCTAAAAGATATATGTGACCTGGTCAGTGTGGCTCAGTAGATTGAGTGTTGGCCCTTGGACTGAGAGGTCCCATTTCCATTCCCGGTCAGGGCACATGCCCTAGTTGTGGTCCCAATTCCCAGTAGGGGGCGTGCAGGAGGCAGCCGATCGATGTTTTTCTCTCACATTGATATTTCTATCTCTCTCTCCCTTCTTCTCTCTCTAAAAAATCAATTAAAACAATGCCCTGGTCAGTTTGGCTCAGCAGTTGGAGCGGCAGCCCATGGACCGAAGGGTAGTGGGTTCGATTCCCGGTCAAAGGCACATACCTGGGTTGCAGGTTTGATCCCCAGCCCTGGTTGGGGTCGTGCAGGAGGCAACCAATTGATGTGTCTCTCTCACATCAATGTTTCTTTCTCCTTCTTTCCCTCCCACTTCTCTCCCTCCCTCCCTTCCACTCTATCTGAGAAGCAATGGAAGAATATCCTCAGGTGAGGGAAAAAATAAATAAATAATCAATAAAACATATTTTTAAAAAATAAAAGATATATGTGTACTGATACAGGTGTTTATAGATACATAGAAAAACTTCTTGAAAGGTATACAACAAATTAAAACAATGGTTATATTTAAACAAAGGGTATAATTAAGGGACTTTCACTTTCTACTTTGTGCCTAAAATTTTTAGTATTTTATAATCAGCACATATATTTATAATCAGAAAAATAATAGTGCATTGTGGGAGAAAAAAGAAGGGCCCTGGGTTCCCTCCTCCCCAGTGAAGGCCAAGTCCATGGCCCATCTCTGTGGGCTCTTCAGAAGCACTCCAGGCAAAGCACTGGGACCGGGCAAACACTGCATCAGCCCTGGAAACCTTGCTTTGTAAAGCTCCGCACGCCTGAGCCTTGAGTCACGTCAGGAATTGGCCCCTCTTTAAGGTCACCCTTATTGCTACTGAAATAACGACTCCACATCTGGGATCAAGAAATCCATTTCCCCAAGGAAGCCCCTGCTTCCAAACCTCCACTCTGGCTTACCATCAGTTTAGGCTCTTGGCCTGTAATGGCCCATCTGCTCAGCATGTCTTTCTCCAGTTAACAGCCCTCGTTATTTTTAAACCGTCTTTAAGCACAGATTCAGAGGCAAGGGCAACAAGAATGTCCCCTAAGCCTCCCCAATAAATCGATCCCTGTAATCTGCTTCCCAGGCCCCCTCTGTGAACATGAGTATAATTGGGGGTGTCATAATCATCATCATATCTTTGCTCTGAGGATCAATACTTAAAAGCAGGCACTTAGCACAGGGTGCCTGCCAGGTCAATACCAGCAGAGGCTAAGGGGGACATGGTCAATAAGATTCTACGGGGTACAGACTACATCTGGGGCTTCACACACCAGAGGGTGATTCAGGAAACAGGTCTAAGATGCTGGGCTAGTGAGGAAAGATGGACTCTGGGTAATTACACTCATAGCTTAATACTGTGTATGGGTAATTAATAATCTATAAGTGTCCCGAATGAGTGCACATATTGAGTTATTCATCATTAAAAACAGTGGCAGTGTTAATATGGTTCTTCTGTAGGGTTCATTAACTGGACAGAGTGTCAAATCAGGGCGGATTTATTTTTTCATTTCTTTCATGTACTCTTTATTTTGTTCCCTTTCATTGTTCATAAATAGAAGTGGTAATTATTGAAAGAAAAAAGTATTTCTCAACTCTTTTGCTGGATATTATAGGGAAAGGTAGAAATTATTTACCTACAATCATCTTGCCAAGTTTGCAGAGAACTAAGTGAAAATAAGCAAATAGCTGGAAGATTCTGAATTTTAAAGTACTTTGAAAACTATAAAGCTCTAAATATTAATAAGCTGTTGTTTTTCATTCTACACCATGTTTATCTGACCTCAAAGTGATCTTCAAGCTAGAGAAATTACTGTACAAGGCAATTCAAAACCCCTAGCTTACGATGGAGAGCTGTACATGCCTTGAGAAAGGTTCTCTACATTGGCCCCACCTCAGAATACCACAGGCTTCTCCAGCATCTCTGGGGACAAGCAGTCAGAGGACCAAGAAAATGAGGCTGGGGTCTAATAACAATGGAATAGTCAATAGGTGAATAGATAGATGGCAAGATGGACAGATGAACAGATGGATGGATGAGTAGGCAGGTAGAAAGACGCAGAACTATAGGTAAGTAGAAATGTAGGTAGTTCCCTCACTCCACACCTGCATATCCAAGCCAGGACCAGAGAGTGTCTCTTACCTCAGAGAAGAGGTAACATTACTTCTTCCCAGGACTGGGTCTTCTCTTGTTCTCTTGATCCCACCTCCTCTTGTCTCCTCTCAAATGTGTTCCAACATCTATCCCCTTCCTCTCTATTGAGTCTTTAATCTCTCTCTCCACTAGATGTTCACCTACAAATATCTTCAATTATCCCATATGCTAATATACACACATTTATTACCACAACCAACTTCCCTCAGGCAGAAGTCCATTTCATCCCCTCACAAACTCCTTCTGGACACAGAGTCCCTCACATCTCAGTCTCTGCTCAGTCACCTTCATCTCACCCCAATGTCACTGCAACTTGCCTCCCACCCTGGACTCCACCACTCCTCAAAGGTCCCTAGCCCCTTTCCTATCCCAAATTCCATGGCTTCCTCTCCCTTTAATGTTTAACCTCTTTACTTTGTTGAAATTGTCTCCTCCCCAACCTTCTATGGTAGTTTACACCTCCATTTCTTTTTTCCACCTCCCCAACAATCTTTCTTGATTCGTTTATTCTTTAACTTATTCAATAAATATTTGTCAAGAACTTGTGTGTCAGGCACTGAGCTAAACACGTAGGGAACACAAAATAATCAAGACTTACCTGGACCTTACTCTCAAGTGCTTAAAGAGAGGTAGAGGTGTGTTAACAGATGAATTGCAGTAAAGCATGATAAGCATCATTCATTCATTTATTTAAAAAACATTATGAGCCTTGGCCAGTTTGGCTCAGCAGTTAGAGCGTCAGTCCGCAGACCAAAGAGTCGCGGGTTCGATTCTGGTCAAGGCCACGCACCTCGATTTCGGTACAGTCCTCAGCCCTGGTCAGCGTCGTGCAGGAGGCAACCAGTTGATATGTCTCTATCACATCAATGTTTCTCTCTCTCTCTCTCTCTCTCTCTCTCTCTCTTTCTCTCTCTCCCCGCCTCCCACTCTATCTGAAGATAAATGGAAGAATATCCTCAGGTGAAGATTTAAAAAAAAAAAAAAACATTATGAGCAGCTACTACATACCAAGCACTGTTCTACGTGCTAGGGATACAATTGTAAACAATTCTGCCTTTATTAAGTTTATACTAAATGAAAAGATAAAATATATGAGTACACTATACAGTCAGTCAACAAATAGTAAGTGTTGTGGAGAAAAATAAAGCAGAGAAGGAAAGAAAGGGGGTACTTGAGGAAAAGAAGGTTTTCTGTTTTCAATGGAATGGTCAGGGAAAAACTTGTTAAGAACGGTTTTTGCACAGATTTTAAGGGGATGAAGGAGTATGCCATGTGGAAATCTGAGGTAACGTGTCCTGGGTAGAGGGAACAGCAAATGCAAAGGCCCTGAGTTAGAATCTCCTCTGCAATATTCTGAAAAATTGAGGGGACTAGTGGAAGATGAGGTCAGAAAAGTGTGGTTGGAGAAAGGTAAGCCATGTAGCCTGTATTCCATCAAAGGACTGTGAGTACGACCGGAAACCACCAGGCAGTTTGAACAAAGGAGTATCATGAGCAGCACTGGCTGTCAGCGGGATTCCTCTAGCTACTGAATGTAAAAAAGACCAGGGAACAGGGGCAGAAGCAGGGAAAGCAGCTGGGAGGAGGCCACTGCAGTAATCTAGGAAAGAGCTGGTGATGGCTTGCTATATGGGGAGTAGGGAAAAAATACAAAATGGTTAGATTTGGGGTATTTTTTGAAGGCAGAACAGATTCAGTGATGGATTGCAACTGAGAACTACCCAAGGGTGCAGGCACTCAGAGAACTCACAAAAGTGCCCCACAATAGAGTCAACTGCCATCTGATGACAGCGCTAGACCCAGTAAGACCTGGCTCCATCCCTCCTCTCCCTAGCCCCTCCCCCTTCTACCTTGAGGGTGATCCAAAATAGTGGCCTTCATCTCAAAGTGAGAAAGGAAGGGTATGATGCACATGGGGGTGAGGGGAAACTGACCAGATCCCCTCTTGCCCTAAGCCAACAGCCCGGCCTGAGCTGGGGAAGGAGGAAAAGTACTAACATTCAATGAAATATACTGATTCTATTATTACACTGGTCTGGACATACTACCAGAGGACCACTGTTAACTGAAAAGGGCCAGAAAGCTATTACGATTTGCCTTAAATTTTATCTTTCATCCAGGGGCAGGGAAGACTACCTCCACAAAATAAAGATAAAAGGACAGTGGAAGAAAAAAATAATAATAAAGTTATTTTATTGTTATAAAGTCATGGTTGTTCAATGAAACATTTGCTTTACGGAGTCAAGACTAAAATGGTCAACAAATGCTCTTTATCACAAAGGCCAGTTAAAGACGCAAATTTATGTCTACCTGATGATAGATATCTCCAGCCCCAGGCAAGGCTCGCAGGAGCCCTTCTTTTAGGGTTAACTCTGCAATGAAAAGCCCTTCTGTTAGACACAAGACTGTTAGGAGATGGTAGGAAAACAAAGGGTGCTGTGGTGCTTGCCACGGCGGCTGCTGCTGCTACTGGTGTTATTCAGTAAAGCCTGTAAGGTCTTAGGAAGCAGAAATCCTGCACTGAATTTATGATTTGAATAGATTCTTCACGGATACAGGTAATCCTTAATTTGACATTTCTTCACTTAGTTGTTTTTTCCATATTGTTCACATCGAGCCGTGCCATTTGATTTATTCTTACCATAATGCACTTGTACATTTGCTGTTTTGATTATTATCTCCTACTTAAAGCTGACTTGGCACTTTCTTCCTGGGCCCTTATTTCCAGCAGCTTATAAATTTTATGAACAAATTACTTTTTATTTATCAAGCTCTTCCTCTATCCAGCAGTGAATTTTTTAGAAGGTTGTCAGAGAAAGCACAAGAATTCTATTTTAAATGAGACATCCTAATGAAGAAAGCTATCATCTTTGGGGGGAAATATAAGCCAAGAAGGTGCTTTCTTTTAAATTATTGCATTACTTAGAAATAAAGAAATAAATATAATTTAGGAAATATAATATAAAGCAAAATATGGGTGGCAGTCCTCTAGAAACAGAAGTAATTCCTTGGAGGAGGTTTTTTGCCAGAATTTCATTTCTTCTGCCATATAGCTTCTATATTGGAATGTTTCCAAAACAGTTATAATTCCATAACCCCATCAAGTTATGCAGGAAAAAAAAGGTGGAAAGTTCATTATGGTTTCAGGAGTGACATTTGACTTCCATTGGAGTGAGAGGTTGTCAAACTGAATTGACAGCCTCTGCCCTCAACAATGCTATAAAAAGATATGAAACTCACCACAAGGAGGATAGGGTCAGTGTGCGGAAATAAACTCCGCAGAGGAAGGGATCCAACACTTCCTGAGTACTTTATAACTGGTAACTTATGTACTCATTTCATTTAATCTTCAAAGGTTATCCAAAACATCATTATCTCTACTTTGTAGAGAAAGACACTGGGGTTCAGAGAGGTTGAATAACTTGCCCAAGTTCAAACAGTCAATGGTGGAGTCTGGGTCTGAACCAAATCTATTTCTCTAAAATATAGCATTTTAATTTTAAATAATGCTTTTGAACCTTCTCATTTTTCCCATCAAAATCTGCTAACAATGCTTTTAAAAACCATAAAGCCCTGGCCGGTTTGGCTCAGCGGTTAGAGCGTCAGCCCGTGGACCAATGAGTCGTGGGTTCGATTCCGGTCAAGGGCACATACTTCGGTTGCAATTCACCCCTGGCCCTGGTCGGGATTGTGCAGAAGGCAGCCAGTGGATGTGTCCCTCTCACATTGATGTTTCTCTCTCTCCCTCTTTCCCTCTCTCCCTCTCTCTCCCTCTCCCTCTTTCTCCCTCCCTCTCACTCTATCTGAAGATAAATAGAAAAATATCCTCAGGTGAAGATTTTAAAAAATAATAATAAATAACATAACATAAAAATAGCTGATGGATGGGTGTGATAAACACTGAAAAGTCTGAAAGTCAAGAGCTGAGGCAGTTTAATTTCCGGATGGCCATTTTGGAGGTGAGAAGCATGGCCACAGGAAATTCTGAGTTTCTCTCCATTTCTGCTTCTCCTCTTTACTGATCATCTTCACCACTCTCCTGGCACCCAGGAGTCCAGCCAAGCAGGACCACTCCCACTCACAGAAAAGTAAACTGAGAAACTCAATCGTCCAGACTTACAGTGAAGTCTATTTCAACTTCTTCATAACGAAGGCAATGGAAAACCTGGATTAACCTATATCCAGAATTCTAAATTTCACAATTATCTGACACGAAGGAAATCCAGAAGACAGGATGACCTTTGAAGTCACAAACACCACTTGTCTTTAATAGTCTAGGGGTAAAAATCCTGGAATTCTACAAGATGATACAAAAACTTCCCATAAAGCATCAAAACAAGTAGCTCTCAGTGCTAAAATGAGATGATGTTTTTAACAGTGCCAAAGAAGCCAAACTCCAATGATAAGAATATTAAAGAACTTGACTGAGGACAAGTAAACTCCCTGCAAGATCTCAATTTTGACTCTGCAGAAAGGCGACTAACTACCTTACGCTGCAATTGCCCAGGCTACACTCTAGTTTCTTGAGAAAGAAACAAGGAATTGGGCTCATATCAGATCATATGCAGGAACGTAAGTGCCTAGATTTGCCCAGCAATATTATATATTTAGCCTTAAGTGGGCATCTGATGTTCCCTTCGGCTTTCAGATATGAACCCACTTCTTTGGGGAATTCCATACTTTATAAGTGTGAGTAGAGGGAAAAAGACTATCGCTTTAGCTGAAAATGATAGCTATCCCCTCCCCACCAGGGCACATCCATGAAGCAGAGTTCCTGCAATCAGGGCATCACACCAGGCTGATGTGCTGAGTGCTCTCCATCTCTTTCTCTCTCTTCCACTCTCTTCATGTTCCTGCCCCTCTCCCTCTCTCATGCTAGTGGCAACAGCAGAAACTGTAACCAAAGCTTCTGGCATAAAAGCTACTTTTAAAACTGTGCCACCCAGTATTCATTCAGTCACTGAAGAGGTAGGACCTTCCTCATAGGACCAGGTCCTCAGTCTTGTATTTGGGCATTATTTCTGGAAGCTTACCCTCCAGCCCTCTCTACAACTGTTTGAGTGTTCCTTATCCTTAATAAGCCAAAGTCCATTTCTGTTGCTTGCAACCAAAAATTCTATTGGAATCAAAACCCAGCTCCAAAAGCATTTGCCTATGTAACCATCATTATTTAATGAATGACCTACATCGTTAAAAAAATAAAAAAAATAAAAAGTTTAGTTATATTTTATATACTTGTAGTAAGGATATAGAGTGTCATAGAAAATTTGCATTTAAAACAAAAAGTTGAGGTGTGGGGAGTTTTCGTTAATTAAATCAAGTTATCCAAAACAACAATCATCCAAACACTTTACGTCAAACCACGCCAGGCTCCTGAGGTACTACTATGATATGATGTAAAACACATATTCCAAATAAAGGAAATACTTAGAAATGGCAAGGAACCATAAGTGTGGCATATATTTGAGTACCTGTGTCTGTGTGGGAAGGGAAGGCGGGAGACGGGAAAGCGTAAGAAGCAGAAGCAGTAAATGGTTATAAACACCACCATTATTAATTTAAGTTTATTTGAAGGATTTTCTATATTTCCACATTCAGAACCCTGAAGTGATATCACACTGTGGCTTATAATTACTGATAACAAGTATAAGGTCCAGAGTAGAATGAGGGTTGAGGAGAAAATGATGGAAGGACTCTTATTATAATTCACACCCAATTTTTAAAAAAGAAAAAAAGAAAAAAGTTTACCAGCAGTAAGTTTTGTAAGACCAATTGAACCATTAACCCTAATTTGATTACATCAAAACACCTGGAGTTTAAGATAAAAAAATAAAATAAAATAAGTTTTATGAACTTATATGTATATAACATATGTAAATACATGCACACTTTGTTTTACCACATTCAGTTCCACTAGGCACAGCCCTAGAAACAAGAAAACGCTTGCTGTCTCTTCAAGCAACAGGCATCTATAAAGCAATCTAGGGCATATAAACTGCTCCAATATTCATGAAAAACCCATACCTCAAAAAGAGCTCTGAGATCAGTTTGAAACAAACGAAAAAAAAGCAGTGGAGGAGGCACTGAATAAAACAAGAATGAAGAAAACGTAAATTTCTTTGAGACAGAAGGCAAGTCATCACTGATGGCTAGGACCATTTGGACTGAATTCATTAATCAAATCAAGCAAATAAAACAATGTTATTGTTTTAAAAGGCTTTAATGATTTTGATGGAATTGACCAATGGATGGGCAAAATCAGACAAAATAGCTCAAGCACGTGTGTGTAGATGCAGCAAGAAAGCTCTAATGAAAAGATCCTAAAGGTAACAGAAAATCCAAGTGAATTCAGAATGAAAAACAATGCCCAGAAAAAAAAAAAAGAAGACAAGTGATGGAGCAATTGCCCCTCACGGGCTGTGACTTGTGTCGGGCAAATGAAGACATCTGATTAGCTCCTAGCTGTGCTGTTAATAAGGTAGAATTCTGCCGACTCCCTACGATTGCAGCAATTTTCAAAGCATTAGAATGTACATGAGACAAGTGAATGATGGGTTCAAGGGAGTGAATGAATAAAAAGAGTCTATAATAATTTGTAATGAAAAATGACTGTGGAAACCAGCCATGAAGTAACATCATTAAATAAAAAATGGGGTGGCAGAAGGGGTACCCCGCAGCCCCAAACAGTAACACCCCAGGCAGCAAAAGTCAGGCCAGTTCATAAAACAGAAAAGTACTTCCCCGCCCTTTTCCAGCTATGTTTCAAAACAGATGCTTTGAGATAGTTAATTCTGTTTTTTTGTTTGTTTGTTTGTTTGTTTGTTTGTTTGTTTGTTTTAATGAAACAAGTCACACAAATATCTTCTGTGGTGATGTCTAATTATGTGAGATGGAGAGGTCATGGTGTGCCTGCTACTGCTTTTCTCTACCTTCCTTTTGCTGTGTCCCTAATGAGTTGCAAGTTCCCCTGTGCAGTTCCACACAAAATTCACTCATCAGCCCTCAGTCAGCAAATATGTGTTGAGCACCTACTATGTGTCAGGCAGTCTTTCATGTGCTGGGATCGCAGCAGTAAATAAAACAAATACAAATCTCTGCTCTAATGGAGCTAATATTCTAGTTGAGGAGACAGAGATGAGAAGCAAACAAATACGTAAGCATATGCAGGAGATCAGATCTTCATAAATGCCATGGACACTAAGAGAGCAAGAACAGGGAGGACTGGAAAATGTCGTGGAAGATGGTGGCAGGCAGGACCAGAGCGAGGGTGAGTGTGTGAGAGTATGAGCAAGTGTGAGAGAGAGTGTGAGTGGACATGAGTGTGGATGAGCAACCTCGAGCAGTGCAGAAATGTGGGGCAGAGGGTTCCTGTGACGGGGATTAGCTGGCTACTGTGGTAAGCAGCTTATCAGGGTTCTGTTCCCTGCGTGGCCAGAAAGCCCCGCCATTTTAGAAGATCCCTGGTCTTCTCTGGGAAGAGACAGTGGGAGAGGCTAGGGCCGAGCAATCTGAGTCCACCAGTGCGCTTGCACCCATCGGACCAGTGGACTCCACTGTGTCGACGTGGGCCAGCGCGTAGTAGCGGCACTGTCAAGGTACCTGCTTGCGGAAGCTGGAAGCCGCAAAGGGCTGGGAGCGAGCACCATCCCCCACAGCAGCAGTGCCTGGGTGGGAGTGGAGCCCCACCCCCAACAGCAGCTGAGGCTTGGGGGCAGACATCCATCCTCAGGCAGCAGCATCACAGATCTGCAGCTGAGACCCATCCCCAGCAGCATCAGCAGAGGCTGATCAGGAGTGTGCCCCAGCCCAAGCAGCAGCAAGACTTGGGCAGCCAAGACCCTCCCCTGAAAACTGCAGCAGCGGATTTGGAGTAGAGCCCCGCCCCCAGCAGCAGCGAAGTCCTGGAAGCTGAGCATCCTCAGCCCCCAACAGCAGCAGAGCATTGGGAGCTGAGAGCACCCCCTGGCAACAGCAGCAGCAGTAGCAGTGCAAACCCGGAGATGACACTTGCCCCCAGCAGCAGCAGCAGCAGCCACTGATCAGGAGCTGAGCTCCACCAGGCAGCAGCACACCCCAGCAACACACCAGCAGGACCCACACACCCCAGCAGCACACTGGCTGGACCCACACACCCCAGGAGCACCTACCACAACAGGCCAATACCAGCTGCCAGTTATCACTCCTCCAGGACCCACAGTTGGCAAGAGGCACCACACACCAAAACAGTCTGGGAGGCAAAGAAGCCTTATTTGATACACACCAACCTGCCTACACATCCCAACATCCCTCACCGGGCCTAGAACTACCAGACTGCTAAAATGGTAAGACAAAGAAACAACACCCAAAGAAAAGAAAAGGAGGAATCACTAGAAAAGGAACTGCATGAAATGGAAGAAAGCAATTTTTCAGATAAAGAATTCAAAGCAATGACTTTAAGGATGCTCAAACAATTTAGTGAGAACTACAAGCAACTTAATGAGAATTATAAAGAGCTCAATGGGCCCTGGCCAGTTTGGCTCAGCAGTTAGAGTGTCGGCCCGTGGACCAGAGAGTCCCGGGTTTGGTTCCCACTAAGGGCACATACCTCAGTTGCAGTTTGTCCCCCTTGGTTGGTGTCGTGCGGGTGGCAGCCACTCGATGTGTCTCTCTCACATCAATGTTTCTCTCTCTCTTCCTCCCTCCCTCTCTCCCGCTCTATGTGAAGATAAATGCAAAAAAATGTCCTCAGGTGAGGATAAAAAAAATTTTTTTTTAAAGAGCTCAATGGGAACTACATCAGCTTAAAAGAGAGGTAGAAGCTATGAATAAAAATCAAGGAGAAATAAAGAATGACATAGCTGATACAAAAAATACCTTAGAAGAATTCAATAGTAGATTAGAAGAAGCTGAAGACTGAATCAGCAAGTTAGATGCAAGGTAGAAAATGATAACCAAATAGAGCAGCAAATGGGGGGAAAAATTAAAAAACAGGAGGAGAGTTTAAGAGAGATTTCAGGCAATACAAAACATAACAATATTCGCATCATAAGTGTACCAGAAGAAGAAGAATCAGAGAAAGGAATCGAGAACCTATTTGAAGAAATAATGATAGAAAACTTCCTTAATTTGGTGAAGGAAAAAGTCACACAAGTCCAGGAAACACAGAGAGTCCCAAGCAAGATGAACCCAAAAAGACCCACAGCTAGACACATCATAATTGAAATGGCAAACATTAAGACAAAGAAAGAATCTTAAAGGAAGCAAGAGAGAGACAGAAAGTTACCTACAAGGGAGCTCCCATTAGACTGTCAGCTGATTTCTCAATAGAAACACTGTAGGCCAGAAGGGAGTAGCATGAAGTATACAAAGTAATTAAAGGCAAGGGTCTGAATCCAAGACTATTCTATCCAACAAGGCTATCATTCTAGATTGAAGGTGAAATAAAGAGCTTCACAGACAAAAAAAAAAGCTAAAGGAATTAGCCACCACCAAACCAGCACTGCAAGAAATGCTAAAGGGACTGCTGTAAGAAGAAGAAGAAACAGAGAGAGAGAGGAACACAGGCATAAAATTAATATGGCAACTAATAAGTAACTAACAATAATAACCTTAAATATAAATGACTTAAATGCTCCAATGAAAAGACATAGGGTAGCTGATTGGATAAGAAAACACGACCCATATATATGCTGTCTACAAGAAACCCACCTCACAACAAAAGACTCACACAGAATGAAAGTGAAAGGATGGAAAAAATTTTTCCAGGCAAATGGAAATGAAAAAAAAGCTGGTGTAACAATATTCATATCTGATAAGCTAGACTTCAAAATGAGGGCCATAATAAGAGACAAAGAAGGTCACTACATAATATTAAAGGGATCAATCCAACAAGAGGATATAACCCTGGTAAACATAAATGCACCAAATACAGGAGCACCAAAATATATTTAAAAACTAGTGATCAGAGACTGGGGCTCCTAGACAGGCACCTAATGGAAGTTTTGGGGAACACCCAGAAATCCTAGTGCACATTCACTCTGCCCCCTCCTGCTCCCTACAGACCAAGACATGGGGGCCCAGCACCGTGCCCTTGTCCACTCAATCCAGATCATTAAGGTGGAAGAGATTGCAGCCAGCAAGTGCCACTGACCAGCAGTCAAGGAGTTCCATGACTCCAAGATCAAGTTCCTGTTGCCACACTGGGTTCTTTGTCACCAGCACAAGCCCCACTTCACCACCAAGAGGCCCAACACCTTCTTTTAGGTACAGGGCCCCCCAGCCCCTGGTCTGCCCAAATAAACTCCTTGGGGGGGAGGGGAATATATATATATATATTTTTAAATTTCTGGAGGACTACAAGGGAGACATCAATAGCAATACAATCATAGTGGGTGACTTTAACACCCCCACTGACACCACTGGATAGATCTTCTAGACAAAAAATTAACAATTACACAGAGTCCTTAAATGACAAACTAGATCAGTTGGATTTAATTGATATTTACAGGACATTTCACCCCAAAGCTGCAGAATATACATTCTTCTCAAGTGCACATGGGACATTCTCAAAGATAGACCACATGTTAGGACACAAAGTAAGTCTCCACAAATTCAAGAAGATTGAAATCATATCAAGCATCTTTTCAGATCACAATGGCATGAAACTAGAAATCAATCACAACAAAAACACATAAAAACATTCAAACACATGGAGGCTAAATAGCATGTCATTAAACAACAAAAGGGTTACCAAGGAGACCAAGGAAGAAATTAAAAAATTGCTGGAAACCAATGAAAATACACACACAACAAGACAAAATCTATGGGATGCAGTGAAAGCAGTCCTGAGAGGGAAATTCAAAGCACAACAGGCCTACCACAAGAAAAATTCCTAATTGACTTTCTAATCCTATAACTTAAAGAACTAGAATGTAAGCAAAGAGAAAAACCTAGAGCAAGTAGAAGGAAAGAAATAGTAAAGATCATGGCAGAAATAAATGACATAGAAACTAAAAAAACAATTCAAAAGATCAATGATACAAAGAGCTGGTTCTTTGAAAAGGTAAACAAGATTGATGGACACTTAGCCAGACTCACCAAGAAACAAAAAGAGAGGACCCAAATAAGCAAAATCAGAAATGAAAGAAGAGAAGTAACAAGTGACACCACAGAAATACAAAGGATCAATAAAACATACTACGAACAATTATACGCCAACAGATTGGACAATCTAGGTGAAATAAACATATTTCTAGAAACACACAGTCTCCCAAAACTGAACCGGGAAGAGATAGAAAACTTGAACAGAGCAATAACAACTAAGGAAATTGAAGACGTAATCAAGAAACTCCCGGCAAATAAAAGCCCGGGCCTGGACAGCTTCACTGGGGAGTTTTACCGAACATTCAAAGAAGATCTAACACTCATTCTCCTCGAAGTATTTCAAAAAATCCAAGAAAAAGAAAGCTTCCAAACTGATTTTATGAGGCCAGCATAATTCTAATTCCAAAACCAGATAAAGACATTACAAAGAAAGAAAACTACAGGCCAATATTCCTGATGAACATAGATGTCAAAATCCTTAACAAAATATTAGCAAATCGGATCCAGCAATACATCAAAAAAATTATTCATCATGACCAAGTGGGATTCATCCCAGGGATACAAGGATGGTAAATTATTTGCAAATCAATAAATGTCATATACCACATAAACAAAATGAAAGATAGAAAACCATATGATCATATCAATAGATGTTGAAAAACCATTTGACAAAATCCAGCACCCATTTCTGATAAAAATGCTGAGCAATGTGGGAATAGAGGGATCATATCTTGACATAATAAAGGCCATATATGAAAAACCTACAGCCAACATCATACTCAGTGGGCAAAAACTAAAAGCATCTCCCTTAAGAACAGGAACAAGACAGGGATGACCACTTTCAGCACTCTTATTTAACATAGTACTAGAAGTCTTAGCCATAGCAATTAGACAGAGAAAAACATAAAAGGGATCCAAATTGGAAAGGAGGAAGTGAAACTGATATTATTTGCAGATGACATGATATTGTACATAGAAAACCCTAAAAACTCCATCAAAAATCAACTAGATTTAATAAATGAATTTGGCAAAGTAGCAGGATACAAAATTAACATCAAGAAATCAATAGCATTCTTATACACCAATAATGAACTCACAGAAAGAGAAACTAAAAAACAATCCCATTTACCACTGCAGCAAAAAAACTAAGATACCTAGGAATAAACTTAACCAAAGAAGTAAAGGACCTCTTCGCAGAGAACTACAGGTCATTGAAAAAAGAAATAGAGGGAGATATAAAAAAGTGGAAACATATACCTTACTCATGGATTGGAAGAATTAACATCAAAATGTCTGTACTACCCAAAGCAATCTACAGATTCAATGCAATCCCCATCAAAATACCAAAGACATATTTCACAGAACTAGAACAAATACTCCAAAAGTTTATATGGAACCAAAAAAGACCCCGAATAGCCACAGCAATCTTGGAAAAGAAGAACAAAGTAAAAGGGATCACAATGCCAGATATCAGGTTATACTACAAAGCTATTGTAATCAAAACAGCCTTGAACTGGCACAAGAACAGGCATATAGATAAATGGAACAAAAGTGGAGAACCCAGAAATTGACCCAAGACATTATTGTCAATTAATATTTGACAAAGGTGGCAAGAGCATACAATGGAGTAAAGACAGCCTCTTTAATAAATGGTGTTGGGAAAATTGGACAGCTATATGGAAAAATATGAAGCTAGACCACCAACTTACACCATACACAAGAATAAACTCAAAATGGATAAAAGACTTAAATGTGACTTATGAATCCATAAAAATCCTAGAAGAAGATGTAGGCAACAAAATTTCAGACATCACACACAGCAGAATTTTCACTGATACAATGCCTAAGGCAGGAGAAACAAAGGAAAAAATGGACACATGGGACTACATCAAAAAAGCTTCTGCACAGCAAAAGAAATAACCATCAAAATGGAAAGGGAACCCACTATATGGGAGAGCGTAATTGCCAATGATACATCAGATACTGGGTTAATTTCCAAAATATATAGAGTGTTCATACATCTCAACAAAAGGAAGACAAAGAACCCAATTAAAAAATGGGCAGAGAAACTAAATAGACACCTCTCCAAACAGGACATACAAATGGCCAAGAGACATGAAAAAGTGCTCAACGTCACTAATCATCAGAGAGATGCAAATTAAAAAACAATGAGGTATCACCTCACACCTGCCAGAATGGCTGCTGTCAACAAATCATCAAACAACAAGTGCTGGCGAGGGTGTAGAGAAAAGGGGACTCTAGTACACTGCTGGTGGGAATGCAGACTGGTACAGCCACTATGGAAAACAATATGATGTTACCTCAAAAAATTAAGAATTGAACTGCCATTTGACCCAGTGATCCCACTTCTAGGAATATACCCTAAGAAACCTGAAATACCAATCAGAAAGAATATATGTACCCCTATGTTTATAGCAGCACTATTTAGAATTGCTAAGGTCTGGAAACAGCCCAAATGTCCATCAATAGATGAGTGTATAAAAAAGCTGTGGTACATATACACAATGGAATACTATGCAGCTGTAAGAAAGAAAGATCTCTTATCCTTTGATACGACATGGAGGGACCTGGAGAGTATAATCCTAAGCGAAACAAGCCAATTGGAGAAAGACAAAAATCACATGACCTCACTTATTTGTGGAATATAATGAACAAAACAAGCTGATGAACAAAACAGACCTGACAGACCTCAGAAGAGGGGGATGGGGGGCGGAGATAAACCACAGAACTTATATGCATATATGCATAACCATGGACATAGACAACAATGCTGAAGATGGGGGGCGGGATTAGGAGGAGGGTGTCAATGGGGGGGAAAGGAGAAACATCTGTAACAAAATAAATAAAATACTGAAAGCAAGGGGGCGGGAAAGAGCAGGGAGAACTGGCATTGTGGGAGTAAGGAATTGCTTCATAGTCGTACACACAAATGGGGATGAGTGACTAGGGGCTAAAAGATAACCTTGGGTCCTGGGCTTTTTTTTTTTTAATTGTGGTAAATACACAACATAAAATTGACCATCTCAACTATTTTTGAATGTACAGTTCAGTAGTGTTAACTACATTCACATTGTTGTGCAACCAATCTCCAAAACTTTTTTCACCTTGCAAAACTAAAACTCTCCATCCATTAAACAACTCCCCATACCCCATCCTTCCAATTCCTGGTGGCCACCACTCTACTTTGTCTCTATGAATTTGACTATATAAGAAGAATCATACAATATTTGTCCAGTTCAGGGCTTCTTGTGGCAACAAGAAACTGCATCCTCCAGAAACTGCAATAGAGTCCATGGTCAGATTAGTACATAGGGTCTCAAGGTAAAAAGTGGTGAAACTCTGAATGTTGTGGGGAGAGAGCTGATGGGATTGCCAGGAGCACATAGGATTCTGAGACACCATTCACTCCTGCCCATGTGGGATTACCTGGAGCATTCACAGCTCCTGTGTTCTCTTGTGGCTCCCACAGATGGGATGTGGAAAGCTAAGGGAGCATCTTCTTCCTAGAAGCAGGTGGACTTCTTGGGCTCCCTCTTGACTGCCCAGAAATACAGCTATGAAATCAGTCATTCTCTGATCATAGAATCCTTTCAGCTCATTTCCTGATTCTCATTTATAACTATACACAGGTGGTCTTGAAGCATACTTGGACATTGTGCTATGCTGTAAAGAGCCTGGTCCTAGGAAAAGGGAGCCTTTGGTTCTAATTTAAACCATCGATTTATTGTGTGATTTGGGGCAAATGTCTCAACTGGCCTATGGGATTTGTTTCTTTGGGAAACTGCCCTCCCTATCTTATCAGGATATACATATATGTAAAAACACACATAAAATAAAATATATACACCTTTTAAATTAAAATATATATAGGGCAGGCAAACACTCCCATAGTGCCCAGTTCGTGGAGTGCATCCTCCAGAATGCTACACAGAGCACTTGCTTTGGTGCGCTGGGAAACAATGCTGTACTAGAAAGCAGCTCAGGTTCAAATCCTGGTTCCAAACTAGATTCCTTGTGTCCTTGGGCACATCCCTTCATTTCTCAAGGTCTAATTTTGTTCATCTTTAAATTAGTTCTTTATTTGTTCATTGTCCAGCTTCACTAAAATGTAAGCTCCTGCACAGAGCCTCTGTTTTATTGATTATTCTGTCTCCAGAAAGTAGAATACTGCCTGGTGCCTAATATGGTACTCAATAAATAGTTGTTGTTTGAATTAATGAATAAAAGAGCTCTTGTTTTTTCTCCTTAGCAATGTGCTAAGTACTGTGGTAAAAATTTCTAACTCATCAGAAACATTTAGAAAACAATGCAATTTCAAACTAAACAGTACTAGTCACAGGGTTTACTTATGACCACCCTGGGCTGCTGTCTTAGATAAACAATTGATAATTTTGATAAGGGAGAGATAAATATGGCTACTTTTTAAAGATGACACCACAGAAAGATGAGGTTTGAGCTGGGTTCTAAAGGGCAGGTAGGTTTTGAGCAAGAAAGAGGAGGAAGCAAATCCTTTCGAGTTGTTAAAAATATAACCAGCCCTGGCTGGTTTGGGTCAGCGGTTAGAGCATTGGCCTGTGGACCAAAGGGTCACAGGTTCAATTCCTGGTCAAGGACATATACCCAGTCGGGGTCATGCAGGAAGCAAACAATCAATGTGTCTCTCTTACATCGATGTTTCTCTCCCTCTTTCCCTTCCACTCTAAAAAAAATCAATGGAAAAATATCCTCAGGTGAGGATTAACAAAAAAAAAAATTATATATATATAAAACCAAGAATAGCATGAACAAGTGACAGCAAGAAATCCTTCCCAAAGGTCTTCTTTTATCTCTCTATACTCTCTTCCTAGGAGTTCAATTTGAGACATGTCAGATTTGAGGTGCCTGTGGGAGATGTCTAGCTTGCATTTGGAAATCTGAATTTGGAGCTTGGCCTAGAGATCTAGAATTGGAAGTCATCCACTGAAGAAAGGTAATAACTGCCATGGATGCCATCCAAGAAATCATAACTCTCCTTAAAACTCATTCTAATACCCTACAGCTTTGCATCTTTTAAACAGAAGATGGATTCATGTTGAGAAACAATTCACACATTCAATCTCAAACACAGTCATGTAGCCATGTTGCAAAACCAAGCAGATCCAGACTGCTGGTCAGGTTTGCACATGCCCGGCCTTACTCAAACACAGGCACCAGAGGCCAGTCTGGACCAAGAGGCAGGATGAACTTACAGCTCAGTTTATCTAGGACCATTCTAGTTTATATCTATTGTCCCGGAATAATTATTAATGGTACTCTTTTCATTCTTAAAACCATCCCAGTTTAAATGATACATTATATAGTTAATCTACTAATTCCTCAAATAACCAACTCTTTGAATGACTCATTCCCCAAATGATCAATTTGCCTAACGTAATTATGTCATTTAACTTTTTAGTTTAGTTGATTGGTTTTCATTTCACTTTTATAATACCATTTTTAAAAATATTTAGACTGTTTCTTCCCCAGCTCCTTAACATTTAGGTGGAAACTTAAACCTCTGGGTCTTCTTCTCCATCTGTGCCTCAGTATCCCCCTCTATGCCTCTAATTCTTTCCCTTAGTCTCCAGGAGCAACAGCAGGGAGTTGGGGCAAAGAAAATTTGAATATATTCTACTTATGAATATATTGTTTTATGAATATATTCAATGAAAATATTCTTCTGAATATGTTATTTATAAATAGTGCCTTCTTGCATATATTTTTAAATGTGAAGAGTTCATATGAATATATTATCTTTACAAATAATAACTTAATGGAAAATATTTTTATAATAATTTTTTCTATTTAAGAATAAATCCTTATGAATATATTTTTATTGTGGTCCTCAGTTACTTCCCCCCTCAATTTCCCCTGTTTTCTGTCCTTCAATCTCTTGAGCCTGACCAGGGGGGGAAAAATGTTGAAAAGACTTTTAAATTCTATTAGAAAGTCAAAATGAAAAGCAAAACTAAATAGTATAGACAGCATAAATAAGCTTGGTAAATTAGTCCCTCAATGAATTTGGCCATGCAATGAATTAGCTTTCAGCAAATTGGCTTTCAATTAATTGACTTTTAGCAAGCCTTCCTCACCAGCCCATCTAAAATAAGTCAGCTGCTACCCTACCCATGACCTCAACCGCACCAAAATTCTCTTGGAGGGTTTGTTTACTTTCTTCATAGTTTTAGCAAAGCCAAACATAATTGTGTTTGCTTATTATTTCCATTGTCCCCACTTAGAATATCCTCATGAGGTCCAGGGCCTTTTTGGTTCTGTTTACCAGTCAGTGACTCTTATTTTTTTTCTAATTTTATTTTTCAATTACAGTTTACATTCAATATTATTTTGTATTAGTTTCAGGTGTACAGCACAGTGGCTAGATAATCACATACTTTACACAGTGATCCCCCTGATATTTCCAGTACCCACCTGGCACCATACATAGTTATTACAATATTATTGTAATACTATATTCCCCATGCTGTACTTTACATCCCTGGGACTGTTTTGTAACTATCAACTTATACTTCTAATATCTTCACCTTTTCCACACAGTCCCCCACCTCTCCTCCCCTCTGACAACAGTCTGTTCTCTGTGTCTATGAGTCTGTTTCAATGTTGTTTATTCATTTATTTTGCTCTTTAGATTCCACATATAAGTGAAATTGTATTCACTAGTGAGTTTATCACCCTATCACAAGCTCTAGCACGTAAGTAAATGCTCAATAAATATTTGTTGAATAAACCAACAATGAGTGAATGCACAAAGGATCCCAAAGGAATCTCTAGATTCATAATAGAAACAAAAACAATATATAAATTGTATACTAATCCCTACCTCAGTATTGATCACCATCATCCCAACTATCCACCTTTTCCATTGAAAAATAAACAGAAGCACAGAAGCTATTAAGCAAAACTTTTTTAAAATTGAGTATGTAAAGAACAAGGGGTGGGGGTGGGATTCAAGAGATGAGCAAGCTTCAAAGAACCTGTTTGACCATCTGAAATCACAATGCACTGAAGAAAATCTCTACCCCAGATGTTACAACATTGCCCATTTAGTACAGAGCTACTTGAGAGCAGATGGCGTTGAGTCAGGACTTAACAAAGACCTTAATGGCTCTCCTGCCAGCCCTTGGGCCATCATTTGCATAGGAAGCAGATTTGGCTTGGCTGCTGATGGTGATCTACTCTCACCCACTTGGACATGACCTCATTTTCATGTCTCTATTTTCCATCTCTGCCATATGCAGTCATAACCTGCTGGGAAATACTGTGCCACAAAATATAAAATAAAAGCAAGTCCAGATCATCTGAAGCACTATTTTAATTATGATTTTACTGACATACCTTCTCATTAGAAATTCATTTTTAATCAGTCTAACACATTTGAATTAGTGTGATGAGGTTTTCTTTTCACTCATTTAATATCTCAAGTCAGAAGTTTATAGCATTGCATCAGGGCAATTATATGAAGGGAGGCCATTTTTAAAGATGCATATAATTTTACTATGGATTTGTACTGTTTATAAATTAGGTTTATAGGCCTCACTTCACCTCCAGATGCACTTATAATCATCAAGAGAGAAGAAAGATATTTCACAAATGAAAGCATAACCTCTTTCCCATTTGGAAACACACCACTCAATCCTAACAAACACAAAGGCTTTTTTTTTTTTTTTTTTTTTTTTGCATTTAGCTGATTTACCTGGGGGGTTGGGGGGACAGGAACAAGGTCTTCATTTATCTGCCATTTCAACTCAGTGAGGTCCAGCCAAACAACGTACTTCCTCAGGAAAGGACAGGAGACAGAGGGGCTGGAGAGTAATATTATCAATTGTACTTTCTGAGAGCAGGAGTTCAAGTAACACAGCAGGAATCTTGGAAAGTCTCACTTTCTTCCTCTCTTCTCAAGTTCCTCAGAGTTACCCAACCCATGGTTCCAATAACCGAGCCTCATCGTTTCCCAGCTTTCAAAGACTGAAAGTCCCAGGCCAAGCCCTTAAGCCTCAGCCTATCTCCTCCTTCGATCTAGATGCCTTAATAGTTCATTAATTTAGCAAAGAAGAAAAAGTAAATTTTATCATAAACATTTTAACCAAGTCTCCTATTTTGTAGCATTGCTGCCTAGATGGACGCTGACAGCTATACATAAGACACTGTTTCTGAAAGTGTAATTCAAACCTAGATGATGGTGAGTTTGTGTTTTTAATGAAATAAAATATATTAGTATAAAATAGAAAATATTAAAGTGTATTACACATAATCTATTTCGGTTTCAGATGTTATATGTGTGGAAGTATATGTGTACTGAGTCAAATGTAAAGCTATTTTTAACAAACATTCATATAACGCTTAATATGTACCAGGTACTATGCCAGTGACATTTACATAACCTTAATTCATTTAATCTTCAAAATCATCTGATGAGATATGACTATTTTTTACCCCAGTTATACATAGTTGATTGAACTAAGGCACAGAGAATGTAAGTAATGTACCCATGATGGGTCAGCTAACAAGTGGCAGATGGCATTTGGATGCAAGCAATCCTGCCCTAGAGTCTGTGGTCTAGGTTCACTCTTTCACTTCCTAGACCTGCGTGGCAAGCCCAGCTAAGACATCTTCTTCTCTCTTGCTCTCTGAGCAGGCAGAGTCAGAGCTCCATCCAGAGCCCCTGTACCAGTTCTGGGCACCATCCAGTTTCTGTCTGCTACTTTGCTCCTAACATCTGAGTCTGCAACCTTCTTTAGAGGATTAGCCAGGAGCCACTTCACCCTGATGTTCTTAGAGCCATGGGTGCAGGAGTTCTCGCCCCACTCGACCCCATGCTGGGATGGCTCCGAACCAGGGATTTGACTTGCAGGCGTGTGATCACCCAGCTCCCTCACCTCAGATGAAACCAAGTCTGAGGCATCAGTTATATTCAAAGCCCCCCACAACATCTGGAGTCCGGGAGTTCTCCCAGAATGGTACCTTTGTTTGGTCTGCAAGTTCTCCTGGATTGGTACCTTTGCTTGGCTTCACCTTCCCTGCTCTCTTCACCCACTCCCTTGCAGGTTTCCTCTGAGGGCACTTTCTGAAGAAATCACTTACACCTATATCCTAGCCTCAGGGTCTGCTTCTGAGAACCTGGCCTAAGCTCTCTTCCTGTTGCAGGTCTAGGCCTGTCTGAGGAGATGGGCCTGAGCAGATTTTCTCTCTTTCTGTTTGGCCTCCTCTTCACCTGCAACTAGGTTAGGTCAGGGCCTGCTCCAGGAAGGTGACAGCCATCTTAGATTCAAGGAGGAAGTAGAAGCCTCTTGTAAGTCTGCAAGCCTTAGCTGGATTCTCCAACAAGCTTCTACCAGAGCCATGCTTTGGAGGTCAGTATTCACTGGCCAGCTATTAATACAGGAGGGCTTTGATATCCATCTAGCTACTGTTCTTAAACAGCTCCCTCAGTTAGAAAGCTGAGGGGAAGCCTGGTAAGTGATTCAGGTACTGGCCCTAAAACTATCATAACAGCAACAGAAACCTCACCTCTAGCTTCCTACAACTATGTTAGCTACCTTTTCAACAGTGAAGTCATCCCATATAGTTTAAGAGCTGGAGGAGACCTTTAAGCTATAACCCTTAGTATACAGATGAAGGAACTGAAGCTAAGACCAGGCATTTTCCTAAGGTCACATCATTGCCAGTAGACCTTTTCAGTAAATCTCAGCCTCCAGACTCAGAGCAGGACAGTGGGTGCTGGCCACTGAACCAGGCTGCAGAGCAAGAGGAGAGCAAGAGTATTTGTAAACACATTCATGACAATTGATTGGCTTGAACTGCTTGATCTTTCCCCCATTAAGATAAACAGCATGAAACATAGATTAACTCTCATCATCTGCCTTGAAGAAAACATAACCAATATACTCAATTTGTTAAGGAGATTCTTAGTCACTTTACACTATATATCCCAGACCTAGCATGGTGTCTGCCACATAGTAAGCACTCTTATCTTTTAGGAAATTCATTGGACAAAATACATATTGAGCACTTAACTACAATTGCAAGGATGCTCCAATTTATTCATGGGGAGACCTATAATAGATCATGACAAAATACCATGAAATACTGATATATTTAATTCTACCACACAAATTATAAATAATTTTACTAGCAGTAAAATATGGCTATGGATGTATATTTATATTTCTGCATTCAGGAAATAATAACACATTTAAGTGTTAAGGAATTATTTTTCAGATACGTGTTTTCTACCCTACTTATGCATAATTTACTCACCAGCTTGCCTCACCACCAGCAAAGCAATATAATCAGATGCAAGAAACTTTAAAATTTAGAAAACATTCCATTCATTAGTTTGCTTTCCTTAAAAGTAGAAAAATATTACTATTATTTGATTTTACCCATGAATGAATGGTCCAGCTTATAGAACAGCACTGTTCCCTTAGATTATTAGTTTGAAAACACTACACTAATGCAGTCTTCACACGAATAAACTCTAGCACAGATTAGTACTAAGCAATCTTAATACACAAAACTGATCAGTATCTGGTCCATATACAATCAACTGCTGTTGGTTTCAAAGTAGGAAAAACTTCTACCGTAATAAACACATGGAAATGTTGAAATAAGAGTTTAGGTATAAACTCCCCAAACTAAAAAACCCAAGCAATGTTTACAAATTGGGAAACTGGAGATTAGACTTAGTTCTTTTCTGTAGACAATAACTTTGTGCAATTTCTAACAAGGGACCTAAGCAGTATATTCATGAATAGGATGAGCACTTACTCTTTAAGTGTCTTCAAATTTTAGATGTAATTCTCTGTAAAATGTGTCAGAAGGGGAACAAATTGTCAGACAGTACAAGCAAAGGATTGAGGGGGGAGGAATCATGGCATCTAGACCTTTCCCTTTATTGAGAAGGTGCCCAAGGTCAGACATAGAAGGTTGGGAAAGGAAGAAGTATTCCAAGCTATGATGTAACTGAGAGATAACCCAGCCATGAGGGTGAGCTGTGCAGGGCCAAAAATAACCAATTCAATTGAATTCAATAGGCATTCATTGCCCTCCTCATGTCAAGCTTCATGCTATGTGCTGAGGATAAAGAGATGAATAAAACCCCACCTGCCCTAACATTAAATCAAATTGAATAATCATTAAGGAGACACTTAGAGGAGAGAAAAGATAATAAAAGGGTAACTGAGGGGCCCTTGGAAAGCCAGGTGGATACCCCAGCTTTGTCTTGGTGGTGGGTAGAAACGATTATCTGATTGTGGTTGAAAAAAAGACTTTCAGCCACTCCTCTCTATCAGTTGCTACTCTGAGTCATTAACTAGCAGCCATTCCTCATAGCAGCATGAGGAGCAAGAACATGGCTATAAGAAATTATTGCAGTTACTACAGGTATTATTATCCCCGTTTTGACAGATGATAAATTGAGGCTTAGAAAAGGTAGTACCTTGAGCACTTTTCAAAGCTATCAAATGGAAGAACTAGCATTGAAATCATCATCCATCTAACACCAAAGTCTAATATCTTACCTATTCCCCACTCCCTTTTTATGTAGTAGTGTGTCTGACTATGTAGTACTTTTGCCGCATTAAATCCCTGAGAGGACAATAGGAGACTACGTCATTCTCTCTGACTTATGGTCAAAGTCTACATTGAGAATAGGGTCCATGAAATTTCAAACATGACTTAAGCTCCTCCTGGACTGAAATCCCCAAAGACCTTCATCCTACATGCCCCTCAAGGAAATGAACATGCCCACCGTGGGATGGCTCTCATGCTGGCTTCAGCTGGGGGACTTGGACATTCCAAAGAACAATAAAGAAATGGGCCATGGGCCACAACTATGCTTTAGAATTTGGGCCAGCATCTGTTAAGAGGCTGCATAGATTCCCAGTGTTTTGCCTCATTTTATGAAATTAGTCTGCATTTTCACTTATAAACTTCTCTCTGCCTAGGATACACACTTAAGTACATGAGGCTGGATCAGGTAAGAATCAGAGACAGCTCCCTTCCTGTCTTTCATTGCATACCTACTCGGTGATAGGCCTTCATCTAGGCTTGGGGGCTAGCGTACAAATAAAGAAGGGAAAAGTCCCTGATATCATGCAACTTCTGTCTAGTCAATAAAGAAAAGGATGATAAATAATCAAGCAAAGCAACAGGAAAGATCATTTTAGATGGTAATAAGCATGATGAAGAAACAGTTTAAAGGGTGGAGGAAGAAGAGAAATGGAGAGGAGACTATTGATCTGAGAAGACCTCTCTTCAGAGAGAATCTTTAATTAGAGGCACAAATCACCAGCCCCTTTGATATCTAAGACTGGTTTTTAGGTCAACCTATTGTGCCTGGTTCCTCCTTCCTTCCTAAAGAATTCCTTTCCCAAAGAATCCTTAACCCTACACAGTCTTTTGGCAGTCCTGCCCTGCCAGTCCAACAGACAAGCCCAGATATGTCCCGATTTCCCTTACACAAAGCTGGCATCTCTGTTACAGCAGAAGCAGCAGTGGCAATATTATTGCTACCACTATTACTGCAGGACTGCACACCTACTTACCATCTGCAACTAAGAAAGAAAAGAAACAGAAACAAGGAAAGAGCAGGTGGGTGTAGGCTTCCAAAAAACCAAGTAAATAAAACTGGGTTTCGTCATATAACTCAAGGGCAGCAAGAAGATATATACTTTATTTTTTTGCATAACAACCAAGATCTATGCAAGCAGATGATATAACTCTTTAAGTACATCCAATGAGAAAATTAACTCCCACAGTGTGAAATCTGATTTTTTTTTTTTTTTTTTAGGTATCTGAAATCAATATAAAAGAAAAGGAGCCCGGCTCGTGTGGCTCAGTGGATTGAACGTCATCCAATGGACTGAGAGGTCTTGGTTCAATTCCCAGTCAGGGTACAAGCCCAGGTTGCAGGCTCGATCCCCAATGGGGGGTGTGCAGGAGGCAGCCGATTGATGTTTCTCTCTCACATCAATGTTTCTATCTCTCCCTTCCTCTCTCTCAAAAAAAATTTTTTTTTGATAAAAACGTATTTAATAAAAAGGAAAAGAAATTAAAAAGGTGAGCTGCCCCCTGAAGTCAAGACCATCCATCATCCTTCCTCTCCCTCTCCATCCCCAGGTCTTGGAGCTTCTACCTTTCCCTACCCAGCAGAAGACTGGGGAGAAACTAGTCAAGACTCATACCCTACAACAAGAGAATAAGGATGTTTGAGGCACAAAAAGAGGAAGCAGCGAGAGAAATGAAGACTTCTGGAGGAAAGAGAGGTGTCCAGGCTGAACACTGCCAACCACAAGACTACCCACCTGGGAACATCCAGAGCACGAAGATGGGCCAGCAACTCAGGCTGCAACCCCTCACGTTTCACTCCCCCGAACTACACCCTTACACTGTACACTCTATTATCATGAACTTGGAGTAAGGAACTGAAATAAATTAGGGTGTGGGGTGTGCTTATATGAACATCCCAGAGAGAGGGAAGTAAACCACTCCCCACTATTCCCACCCCACAGCCCCCAAACCCAAGCAGTGCCTGAAACATCTTCAGTGGCAAAGAGAACCATTTGCAGGAATCACCTGGTCAGAGCAAAGATGATTTTCATGACCCTCTTCTTTTCCACCCCAGAAAAGACCCAGAGATTACCACCTCTCCCCACCCCCATTCAACTCCACCTCTAGTCACCCATCCCCTAGCCCCAAATAGACTTGTGACAGGTAATGTCATCTTCATCCTCATAATCACTGGCATCATAATTTTTTTCTCCATTTTCTCTTTGCATTTTATAGATTCAAAGTGATTACATGATTATGGGATCCTACCCCCCTTCCCACCACCCCACGGGGAAATCATTCCACATTTTATTTTACAGTATATTCATGTAAGTCCCTGCATTCCCAAGGTATCCAGATCACATTCAGGTTAGCACTGCTGGTAACAAAATTATACAGCTACCCTAGCTTCACAAGCAAGATACAATGGTACACTTTCATAATTCTTTCCCTTTCATACTGCAGAAGATGATACATTACAAAATAAAATCACATGCCTTTTATAGTCCAGGGTGAAAACATATTATTTATGTTAAAATTAAACCATGTGTGGCATGGGGAGAGTAAGAAGAGTTTCACAGCTTAAGATATCTAAAATATCCCCTAATGCCATCTTTCTCTTCTCACTGCCAGTTGGTACATTAAGCTTCCTTGCCTTGGGAAGAGAGAGACAGACGAAAGCAAGGAACCATTTAACTCTAAAACTCATGGCTCCTTAGGCCACGCCTGTAAAAAGCACCTGGAGAAATTTGCTTCAGTCACTGACAGGAAATGTAAGCTGCAGGCAATTCACAGTGCAGGCAAATAACAGAGCTGAACCGCAAACTCCAAATCTCTCCATGCAAATCCTGTTCATCTTTCCACCACACCTCAAGGGCATGCCGGACTCCCATGCAGGAACAGGGAGGTGATGCTGAGAAACTGTGGCCCCATGTCAAACCCCAGAACTGCCTGTATCAACAGCGTGCCAAACAGCTGAGCAAAATACTCTGCTCTCCAACATCTTCCACTCCATCGGCCCCCAGATCCTAACTAGGGTTAAAAGCTGGTTCTCTCCCAATATTAAATCACAGAATCAGGAGACTCGAAAGAAGGGCTTGCTCTCCACCCACACTACACCCATCTCTGTGCCAATCCAAGTTGTGTTCTTTCTTCAACACTTCACTCTTACCATCCTGATTTTTATCACTCCGGGCTTTGTTTGATTTCTAAATGGGCCTGGATGAGAGAGTCCAATCCTGACTGGAATCGCATGAAGAAAACTTATTGTACTTCCTGCTAGAACGAAGTCAAATCATAGGGCCAAGCCAGGGTTGATCCCGGCTGCAAGAAATTCTGGCTCCCGGCCTTGTGGTTCCACAGCCTTTGAGGGGCTGCAAGGCAGCCAGGGTACAGAGATACAGCAGGGCTGAACACCTAAAACACCTGCTGTGAGGTCATCACTGGGTTTGGGGTGCTTACCATAACCTTCTTGTTTGAATGGCAGCAGACGCCCTCGGGATGCCAAAATTGCCTTCAACTTTTATATTGTATGCCTGAAACCCACTGATGCCCCAACCACCCACAATTAACAACTCAATTCAAATTGATGGTATAAACTCCACGCGCATGGACTGGCCTGTGCTATCTGTAACAGCTGTTTTGTTCACGTACAGACTCCTGGTATTCGCTTCTTTAATGCCCCTGAACTAGCCTTTACATTTGTAGACTCAATTTCACTCTTAGAGAGGCTGTCTCACTCTCTCTCCCTCCCTTTCTTTTTCTCTTTCTCTCTCTATCAAAACAGCAGGCACCTTCTGAACAAAAAGTACCCACCTTCTGATTGGCTTTTAAAAAAAACAACAGATTTATGCCGTTAAAAGACAGTCTGCAGGCCCCACGGAGATCTTCCTGGGAGATCCACCATGGTGTAGTGGTTCTTTCTGACTGAAGGCAACCCCAGCGCCCCCTCACTCCAGGCCTGGCAAGTTTAAAAGGCAAGAGACAGCAGGCGGGGACAAGGCGGGCAGGCCTCTCACTGCTGCCCGCCCTGCACAGGACAGGACCCCAACACTGCCCACGTGGCTGGGACAGGATGTAAAAGCAGCACACACACCACCACACGGGTGCTGATGGAGAACCTGCTTCCTCGGGCTGAACTCACACTAGTTTAGCGGGAGACTATCATCTGCCCTGTGGCTGGGTGCTGAGGTCATGCCGCACGGTGCCCTCAGGGAAAGCTGAAGCCAGGAGACTCCACTTCATTCACAAACGGCTGCGCTCTCCCAGGGGAGCTGCTCATCTCTGCACCCTTCTCTGATTCCTACCCCATCAGCACAGGTGTAGCAGGAGTGTGTTTATCTCTGGTCCCTTTTTTATGATCAGGTGCCCAAATTGAAGCTGCTGAGTTCAGAGATAAGTATATTTTTTCTTTATTGATTTTTCAGAGAGAGAGGAAAGGAGAGAGAGAGAGAGATAGAAATGTTGATGAGAGAGAACATCGATTGGCCGGCTCCTACATGCCCCCCACTGGGGATCAGGCCCACAACCTGGGCATGTGCCCTGACCGGGAATCGAACCGGTGACCTTTTGGTGCATGGGTTGATGCTCAACCACTGAGCCACACCAGCCAGGTGAGATATGTATATTTTAAAGACTTTGGGTACATATCGCCATGTTGCCCTGAGTGTGGACACACATTTGCCTTCCCAGCTCTCCTCCCTTCGGAGAACCCCTTTCCCTTCCACAGTCATTGTGCCCAGAACATGTGGCCCAGATGGGGCTGGTCCAGCTCCTTGGCCTCAGAGCTGAGATGGTGGCCTGGCCTGGCCAGTAAGAGTACTCCAACCTCCTGACCCAGTGCTAAATGCTTCACAGATGGACACATAACCCAAGCCAGGCTAACTGGAGTTTCCTCAGGAATTTTGCTGGAGACACTTTGAAAGATGCTCACAAACAGGCAAATATAGAGACAGGAAGTAGATTAGTGATTGCCTAAGGCTGAGGTGCTGGGGCTAAAATGAGTAGGACTAATTGGTGCGAGGTTTCTTTTGGGGGTGATGAAAATGCTATAAACTTGACGGTGATGATGATTACACAACTCTGTGAATATTCTAAAAATGACCTAATTGTATGATTTAAATAGGTGAACTGGGATGGTATATCAATTATATCTGAGTAAAGC
Source organism: Tadarida brasiliensis (assembly GCA_030848825.1). Classification (NCBI taxonomy): domain Eukaryota; kingdom Metazoa; phylum Chordata; class Mammalia; order Chiroptera; family Molossidae; genus Tadarida; species Tadarida brasiliensis. The sequence continues at coordinate 45,229,613 of CM061258.1, forward strand.
TGTTGTTGGGTTTTTAAAGATGCTTTTCTCTCTCTCTCTCTCTCTCTCTCTCTCTCTCTCTCTCTCTCTCTCTCTCTCTCTCTCTCGAACAGCAAGCAGTTAAGGATGATGTGAACCTGGGCCGGCCAGCAGCTCTCTTCACCACACGGACAGCCAGCCCGAGAACGTAGCCATGCAGAGGCAAGCAAAGGAGAGGAACAGAGAAAATCACTCAAACTACTGGATCCAACTTTTCATAAAGCCATTTCCATTCCTTGAACTTCTCAGTTGCATAAGCCAAAAAAAAAAAAAATCCCTTTTTTGTTTAAATTAGTTTAAGCTTAGTTTCTGTCACAACCAATAATGTCCCGCTACAGCTTTCTTGAAAGGCTATCCAAATGTGTTTCCTTATTAGCTGTGAACGAGAGTGCCTATCCCCCTGCAAACCCTGCAGAATAGAATAATTCTATTATTAGAGAGACAGTTTTGTTTTGTTTTGTTGGTTTTTGTTTTTTTATTACTATTATTAAACAGTTATTTTTAATAATAGCTTTGTTCATAGATATGCAAAAGAATTTAATTTCTATCAAGGTTGGACATTGGTATCAATCCTTATCTTTTCCTTCTTTAAATTGTCTATATTTGAATAAATTATGTATAGGATGTTAGTAAACCTTCCTTCTATGAATATTTTTTTCTAGTTATCACTTGCCTTTTAATTTTTATGATAGCTTTTATAGGTAGAAGTATTTTTATGCATAAAACCTATCAAATACTTCTTTGTAATACTATTGTTTTTATTTTTAGAAAGTCTTTTCCCATCCTAAGATTAGACAAGTATTCTCATAGTTTCATTTTTTTAATTGAGCATATTGATGCACCTGGTATTTTAGATTATAAAGAGCTTAGACTATTCAAGATATATCAAAATAGTTCACTAATTGTCTGAGTATTTATTAAATAATTCTTTTTTTTCCAACTTATTTGTGATGTCTATATGTATTAAATTTATTAACATAGTAGGGTTTCTTTCTTGACTATGTGCTTACATTGAAGTGAGTACTAATCTTGAGCATTACTGTGCTACTTTACCTAGTATAACTTTGTAATACAGTTTTTGGATATTTTTATTGTGGTAAAATATCCATAACATCATAAAATTCACCATTTTAACCATTTTTAAATATGTAGTTCAGTGGCGTTAAGTACGTGCACAGTATTGTACAGTCATAACCACCATCCATCTCCAGAACTTTTTCATCATCCCAAACTGAAACTCTGTACCATTAAACAATGACTCCACTCCCTCTCCCTCCAGTCCCTGGCAACCACTGTTCTACTTTCTGCCACTATGAATTTAACTACTCTAGGTACCCATATAAGTGGAATCATGTAGTACTTGTCTTTATGTCTGGTTCATTTCATTTAGCATAATGTCTTCAAGGTTCATCAATGTTGTAGCACGTATCAGAATTTCATTTCTTTTTAAGACCAAATAACTTTTTTTTATGGTTTTTTTTTAAGTTATCTTTATTGTTGAATGTATTACAGATGTTCCTCATTTTTCCCCCATTGACCCCCTCTTCCCCATTCCCGCCCCCCTCCTGCCTTTCCCCACACTGTTGTCTGTGTCCATTGGTTATGCATATATACATATAAGATCTTTGGTTTATTTCTTCCCGTCCCCCATCCCCCTTCCCTTTGAGGTTTGTCAGTCTAACAACCAATTTGTACTTCTTAATCCCTTCACCTTTTTCACCCATCCCCCCAGCCCCCATCCATCTGGTAACCAACAAAATTCTCTGTATCTTTGAGAATGTTTCTGTTCTGCTTGTTCATTTTGTTTGTAGATTCAACTGTTGATAGATATGTACTTATTGCCATATAGTGGTGAGCATAGCTGCCTTCCATAACTTTGTTTTTTAATCCTCACCCGAGGATACTTTTCCATTTATCTTCAGATAGAATGGGAGGGAGAGAGAGAGAGAAACATCGATGTGAGAGAGACACATCAATTAGTTGCCTCCCGCATAACCCCGAGCAGGGCCAGGGACCAAACCGCAACTGAGGTACATGCCCTTGACCAGAATCGAACCTGCGACTCTTTGGTCCATGGGCCGACGCTCTAACCACTGACCAAACTACCCAGAGCAAATGATATTTTTTTAATCCTCACCCAAAGACATTCTTAGAGAGAGGAAGGGAGAGAGAGAGAAATATCCATGTGAAAGAAAACACTGAACAGTTGTCCTCTGTACATGCCCCAACTGGGGAACAAACCGATAACCCAGGCACGTGCCCTGACTGGGAGTGGAACCTGCAACCCTTTGATGCACAGGACGACACTCAACCAACTGAGCCACTCTGGCCAGGCTGAATAATTTTTCGTCAGATATGTATACCACTTTGTGTTTATCCATTCATCTGTCCTTGGACTATGGGTTGTTTCCACCTTTGGGAATTGTGAATAATACTGCTATAAACACTGGTGTAAAAATATCTGTTTGAGTCTCCGCTCTCAAATCTTTTGTGTATATACCCAGAAGTAGAATTGCTGTATCAAATGGTAGTTCTATGTTTAATTTTTGAGGAACTGCCATACTGATTTTCACAGCAGTGGCACCATTTGACATTCCCACCAGTGATGCACAGAGTTCTAATTCCTCCACATTCTCACCAACACTTGTTCTCTTTTTTGATAATAGCCATCCTAATGAGTGTGAAATTGTGCAATATACTTTAATACATGATGGTACACGTGTTCTCTCATTATGATTCTTTGTCCAAAAAATTTTTGGCCATTCTCTATTTTTTCTGCCAGGACAATTTTGAAATTATTTTTAGGTCCCCAAAATATCTTATATGAATAATAATTAGAATTCTATCAAACTTATTTTGAAAATATAACATTATTTAAGACATTTAACCTCATATCCCACCAAAGAAATAAAATCTTCTCTTATTTCCCTTAGTAAAGTTTTTTCTTCATATTGAACATAAACATTCCTGATAAGATTATCCCTTGGCACTTCATAGTGTGCTATTGTGAATGGAATAATCAACCTCTTTTTAGAGAATCATTTTTGGAGGAAGAAGAAACCCCATAATCAACAATAACACTCAATTATGAAACACCTGCTATTTTAAGATCAGTGATAAAGGTCAACAGTGCTTGTCTTCGACATGGAAATTTACTGTAACAGAAAAAGAAAACATGTGGTTAAAATTTCATTGGATTGCCTCTTCTAAAGGCCCAGAGTATCACTCCGAAGGAGGCAAGGAAAATAGTGGGTGATTTCATGTTCAATCAATGTTTGTTATAGCTGTTATTAATTCTGAGTCAAATTCATGATCTATGAGGTTTCTTGTGTTCTACATGTACCTTACATTACATTGGCCTTTCCTTGTGGATTTATACCCATTTTATTACTTCTTTAATTTACCATTTAAATTATTACTGAAGTTTACACCTGTATCTCTCCTTTACAATATATTTATATATCTTGATTTATTTACTATCAACTCTTCAGTCAGAAAAACCATCTTCAATTTTACTATAGCTCCTAGAAGAAAATGTGATTGGTTTTATAACAATTTACTTTAAGACATTCTACTCTACTGTGCAGTTTCCTGGCTCATTGCATAGAAAAGCTTCTGTTGATAAGATTCTTCCCCCACTGGGGGATAAATGTTAATTAAGTCTGTTCTAGGTGCTGAGTGCAAAATGGCTATATAATACACATCAAAAATGCATGGCTTATGAAACTGAACCTACATAGCCTATCCACTAGGAAGGTATACAAGTTGTCCTGTCCCCTTCCAAAAACAGCATAAGAATGTCAAGAAAGAACCAAGATAACACCTAATGCATCTTCCTCCATGACATTTTTTTCCCTTGATGAGGAAAGAATGTTGTCAATAGAAGTCTACAGCATTTTAAGTCCTGATGAGTTACAAATTAACCCTGTTTGCCCCCATCTTCCTCTCACCGCACCACTTTAGGGTCCATGAAAAGCATAGGGGTTGTGGCTTCCCTACTTTTTAAGAGTCATACTTTTGGCCAAGAAAGAGCAACAAAGAGTATTTTTGTACTAGAGGAAACAAAACCAAAAAAGAAAAAAAGGAAACAGAAACCCATCCAGGTGAACAGTGGCCCTCAGTCAAATCATTATAAACCCTCTGGCTCATGACACCTATTTTAATATACTTGTTCTTCTCATCCGCCAATAACTCCACTCTCTTTCCAAGCCTTCATTTATGCACACGAATAGGTCAAGTAACAATAATATAAACTTTTCAAAGTTGGACCAAAAAATGACATAATGACTGAGTGATTCATAGCGTTTTTTTCCATGCTGCTTCTGAGTCTCTTCTGACTATTAAAATCTCCATTTTCAGAAGAAGGCCAATTACATTTTGGGACATACATTCCAATTTTATACTCTGGAATATGATATATTTTATCAGATATAATAGTGCATTTATTGCTCTTAGGAAACAGATAGTATCACTTACTACTAATTAGGGAAAAGAAAAAAGATCCAAATCAACCATTAACTTGCTTTTAGTGCTTAACCCTTGATAAAAAAGAGTAACCAAAATTGTATCTATTTCTTAGTTTGGGGGTTGGAAGGGCAATCTCAAATTAATGACAACTCAACGCAATAAACCAGGGAGGAAAGTCATCTGAATGATGTAAACCCATCTCCTTAATTTTCAACAATTCTAGTTTAGAGAAAAATCTTGTGTCTCCACTAAATTGTTTCTATGCCCTGTCCTTACAACCAAAATTCAATCAGAGAGTATTTTCATGAAATGATCCTGGCACTATATAATTTGTCTAAAATAATAAACTAAATGATAAAAAGAACTTTAAATTGAAATATAAAAAGAGAATGGGTGTTCTATAAAGACAAGCAAACAGCTTCAATGAAGCTAAAGGCTTAGGATCACCCATGAGCTATAACCATTTTTAAGTCATCATATATCTTAATTGACATTTTATATAGCCAAGGCCTCTGTCCAAGTATCTTGTACCATCTCTGTATCAATCAGGATAGGCTAAGTTCTGCTGTGGTAGCAAATACTCTCAAAAATCTCAGTGGCTGACAAAAATATACATTAATTTCGTGGTCACACTAAATGCCCATCATGGGTCAGCTGCAGCTCTGCTCCATACTGTCTTCAACCTGGGGTCTTCATCTGAAACATTATTTGTTGTTAGGAGGAGGGTTTCACAAAGAGGGAAAAGAAAGTATCATGAAGCAGAAACTGGCTTTTAAAGTTTCTGCTCCAAAGTAACATGTTCACATTTCATTGGCAAAAATAAGTCACATAATATTATCACCTGAGTTAAGATGACAAGAATATAGAATTGTCCTCTTAGCTGTTCTCCTTACCTCTAGTCTACTTTCTGTCAAAGCCACCCTAGCCTCAACTCCCACCATTGCTCCCTGGGGGCCCTCTTTAAATCAGGCCATATTCTTTCTCTGCCTAAAAATTTCTACAGTTAGGCTTCTGCTGGTAACTGTATCAGCAGTGGAGTGTGTGGCAATGGGCCTGGGGAGTTTGGGAGTGAACATGGTGAATTTTCCAGAATGCTGGTTTTCTTGAAGATGTGCAAATATAAAATAAAATTGAATATGTAACTGGACAAAATAAAAATTAGCAAGAGACTCTAATGAAAGTTGGTGTTTGAATGGGGTCTCAGTGGGCTATCCCACATTTCCTGGTACCATGGGTACAGGCTCATTTATTCTCAAGGATTCTTTAGCGAAGGAGGTTGAGAAACACCAGGACCTGCATTATCTGGCACTTTCTACCTCTCTAGAATGGCAGGCACTGTCCGTTATGCTAACCAATAACCACATGTGGCTATTGAGCACTTGAATTGTGGCTAATGTGACTGAAAAACTGAATGTTTAATTTTATTTATTTTGATTAAATTTAAGTAGCTATATGTGGCTAGTGGCTACTGTATTAGGCAGCACTGGTATAGAGCATTTCCATCTTTGGTAGGCAGAATAATGGCCTTCCAAAGATGTCCATGTCCAAATCCCCAGAACGTTATGTTATGTTATGTATGTTATGTTATGTTATGTTATGTTATGTTATGTTATGTTATATTTCAAGGGGAATTAAAGAAGCAGACAGAATTAACTTAACTAATCAGTTGACCTTAAAATAGGGAGATTACCCATGCAGGCCCATTTTTCTCTGGGTCCAATCCAGAACCAACACCCTTACCTTGTTTTCCATTAGCACAGTTGAGGTAAGCAGTTGGAATCAAGCAGCTCATTTACTAAAAAACCAAGGAACTAGGAAAATGAGTATAAAGTAAATGCAAACAGGATCAGTCAAAGAAATAAAGGAATCTGACCCCAAGAATCTCAGTAAAAGTATGAAAGTGTTTTGCTGAGCCCAAAATCTCCTCTCCTCCAGTAACTGCTCTTGGACCACAGGCCACTTAGTTCAATATATACCCACATTACTTATTGAGGGTTCTTCTTCATGGACTTTCCTGTCCTAAGGTCAAAACTGCAGTTTATTATTATTCCTCAAAATGTGAGGGCTATCTATGGAAGTATTCCATCCAAGTACTATCTTCCAAATTACAATCAGTGGAACAAACCCAGTTCTGAGTTTCTCTCTCAGGATACAGGGGCAACCCAAGGAATAATGCTACACATTCTGGTCAGTTATCACTTCCACCCACTCACTCATCTGGCCCTGTGACTCACCCCTCAGGTCCTCCCCCCTCTTCCCCACATGGCCCGCCCTTCAGGAAAGTGGTCTTTTATAATTAGAGTTTTATAATTTAAAATTAGCTCATGCATATGGTGACCATGACACAAATAGAGTGTAGCAGGTCATTCTCTCGAAAAGCCTTCCTGAGTAATTATACAAGTCTTCCTAATATAGCAGCCTGTTTAATAAAGGTGGTCCAAATACGTTTTAACTCTTTAGGACCTAGGAGTATGCCTGTTACAATGTCAAACACACTCTCTTTCCCTTTATTCATAGAGATCCTCATCTGACAAAGTCAAACACACACTCTTTCCCTTTATTCATAGAGATCCTCATCTGACATTACTCTGGATGAAAAAAAAAATCTTCAGCAAAAGTCAACAGCAAAATATCATTAAGTACAATTTTTTATTGAACTTTTTGGGGTGACATTGGTTAATGAAATTATATAGGTTTCAGGTATACAATGCTATAATACATCATCTGTATATTGTATTGTGTGTTGTGTGTTCACCACCCCAAGTCAAGTCTCCTTCCATCACCATTTATCCCCCCTTTACCCTCTTCTACCTCCTCCCAACCCCCTTCCTCTCTGGTAATCATCATGCTATTGTCTGTGTCTATGAGTGTTTTGTTGTTGTTGTTTTTTGCTTAATCCCTTCCTCTTTTTCACCTAGCCCCATAATCCCCCTCCCCCATTCTTATTTTTGCATATAAAAATATGTTTATTTAGCTTTTTCTGCATCCCAAATTTACTAATTTTTCTCCATAATGAACAACATCATATTATTAGATCATACAGATCAAACATTACTGGATTTTTAAAAATATATAATTTTTAAAGGAGCTGATAATATGCACTAACCCTTAATGTCAAAGCCAAATATTAAAATTCCATATGAATGTATGAAATCATTAAGCAGGAGTCATTTTCAATTATTAAGAAGAAAGACCTGTATTCTTTATAGAAATTAGAAATGGCAGAAAATAACATCAACATTCATAACTGCTACAATTAGGACCAATAAAATTTTTAAATCAAATTAAAATCGGAGTGTTGATAATAACAGTAATGAAATTTATGTAGCACCATGTGGCTTCATTTCCTCAAAGAAACCCCTGAGTCTATTATTTTACAGGGATGAAGAAATCGGTAGTCACTGCTTCCATTTTCCAGATCACTGGACTAAGGATTCACATGCACCAACAGGGAAATGGATCCAGTGTCATCACACGCCCACGGCTACTGCCTCTGCAGCTGCAATATAACACGCAGCCCCTCAGCTTCACCCCAGGTGTCTGATTCTGCTGCAAGCCAGAACAGGTCAAATCTAGGAAATGCCTGCCTTCCTACTAGCTCCATGAATCCCCTGCATCCATTTGGCTGCAGTGGGTCCCTATTCTGGGTGATCTGACACCCAAGAGAACAAAAGTCAGAAAGGGCTTTAGAACTGAGAAGTCATCTTTCTATATTTTAACACATCTATGGTGATTACAAGTGTTTGCAAAGGCTTATCCTGAAGATCCCACCCTATCCATATAATGCACATTTCTTGTAATCCTAAATTCCAAAATCAGTAGTGGTTAGTAACCTATTTAAGACCACAGATCACCTTTAGAAACTAGTAAATATCCCTCTACCCAAAATTTGCTTGAATTTTCTAATTCAATTTCAGGAGGTTCACAAGTCATTCAAAGCCCAGCCAGACCCTTAGGGGACCTCTGAACTAATACAAAGCTAAGGAACCTGCTTTAGGGTCATTCGGTTTTTCTTTGACACACAGGATTAAAATTAATTGGCTTTCCAAACACAGAAAGACAACAACTATATAATCTCACTTATATGTGTAATCTGAAATAGTTGAACTCATAAAGAGCAGAATGGTGGTTCCAGGGGCTGGGGTAGGGAAAATGGGGAGGCAGTGGCCAAGGGTACAAAGATTCAGTTGTGCCAGATAAGTCTGTTCTGGACACAAATGCCTATAGCTAACAATTCTGTATTGTATACTGGGCTTCAAATTTCCTAAGAGGCTAGATCTTATGTTAAGTGTTCTCACCACCAAAAAATAATAATAATAATAAAGAGGGTGGGGAAAAATGTTGGGAGGAGATGGGTGTGTTTATGATGTTGATGGTAGTGATGTTTTCACCAGTGTATACTTAGCCCCAAACTCAATGAACTGTATACATTAAATAGGTACAGTGTTTTACATGTCAATTTTACCTCAATAAAGTAGTTTTTTAAAAATAATAAATTAGCCCTGGCCAGTTTGGCTCAGTGGTTAGAGCGTCAGCCCGCAGACCAGAGAGGCCCAGGTTTGGTTCCCCTAGGGGCATGTACCTTGGTTGCAGTTTGTCCCCAGGCCCGGTTGGGGTCCTGTGGGTGGCAACCACTCGATGTGTCTCTCTCACATCAATGTTTCTTTCTCTCTCTTCCCCCCTCTCTCCCTCCTGCTATATCTGAAGATAAATGCAAGAATGTCCTCGGGTGAGGATAAAAAATAATAATAATAATAACAATAATAACAATAAATTAGCCCCGGCCAGGTGGTTCAATTGGTTGGAGTGTCCTCCCATACACCAAAAAGGTTGTGGGTTCAATTCTCTGTCAGGGCACATACCTAGGTTGTGAGTTTGATCCCAGTTGGGGTACATACGGGAGGCAACCAATTGATGTTTCTCTCTCACATCAATGTCTCTCTCTCTCTATCTCTCTGTCATCCCCTCTCCCTTTCCCTCTCTCTCTAAAATTAATAAACATATCCTTGGGTGAGGATTAATAATAATAATAATAATAATAATAATTTAAATTAGCTGGCTTTCCTCCCAGAAGTGCTAAATGAATGTAGGATATTGCTTATTAATGTTATTGTGTATATTGGGCTATTTCAACACAGTTGGACACTTGGATCCTAGTCTGAGTATCACTTTTAGCCAAATATGAGCTTGCAGAGAAACAATTTTCACTGGACTTAACACCTAAGTTTTACCCTGATGAAGTAGGCTGTCCTGATGTCTTTCCCTGACACTGATACAACTCATCTTAAGCACACCTGGCAGGAGAAGAGGAGACACATATGCAGAGAACATGTGCTTCAAGCCGCCCCTCCCCCAAGAACAGGAGCACAGTGACAGTACCTTCCAAAGGGCTGGAGATACCACAGGCACTTAAAAAATAAATTTAACAAACAAGTGTTGGCGAGGGTGTGGAGAAAAGGGGACTCTAGTACACTGCTGGTGGGAATGCAGGCTGGTGAAGCCACTGTGGAAAACACTATGGTGTTACCTCAAAAAATTAAAAATTGAATTGCCATTTGACCCAGTGATCCCACTTCTAGGAATATACCCTAAAAAACCTGAAACACCAATCAGAAAGAATATATGTACCCCCGTGTTCATAGCAGCACTATTTACAATAGCTAAGATCTGGAAACAGCCCAAGTGTCCATCAGTGGATGAATGGATAAAAAAGCTGTGGTACATATACACAATGGAGTACTATGCAGCTTTAAGAAAGAAAGATCTCTTATCCTTTGAGACGACATGGAGGGACCTCGAGAGTATTATCCTAAGCAAAACAAGCCAAACAGAGAAAGACAAATATCACATGATCTCACTCATTTGTGGAATATAATAAACATAACAGTCTGGGGAACAGGGTAGACCCAGAGATGTGAAAGTAGGGTACAGACTGACAACCCTCAGAAGAGGGCGGGGGGAAGGAAGAGATAAACCACAGAACTTATCCGCATGTATGCATAACTGATGGACAGGGACAACAAAGCTGGGGATGGGGTGGGGGGTTGGGGAGGAGGGTGTCAATGGGGAAAAAAGGAGAAACATCTGTAACAAAAATAAATTAATAAAAAAGAAAGAAAAAAGAAAAAAAGAAATGAAAGAGGACCAAAAAAAAAAAAAAAAAAAAAAGAAGAAGAAGAAATGATAAAGCAATTGCTAAAGAAAGAAAGATATAAGGATATTTTTACCTACCTATTTCAAGATCTTAATATTCCATGGAAAGGGTCAACAGAAAAGATATAAGTGAATATGATGTCTGATATCTCTCCACCATCATACTAAAGAGCAATTGCACACATTTCTAAACTCACAAAGCTCTTTGTACGTCCATCTATAACAGTACTCCATACAGTTTACTTTAGTTATCATTTATCTTACCTTATTTCTTCCACTAAAGTCTAAATTTGCAACACTTTATACATTAACTCTTAGATTAGTAAAAATTATGCAATTAACATATAAATACTATAATTTTACAATCATCTAATCAAACTGGCAAGCCTTGAATGTTGCTCACAGTCTACTTAGTGATATAAATCATCAGTATCCTGCCAGACATTCGCGTGTTTTTCCCAATAAAAACATATACTTTAATAAATAAATAAATAAATTTAATAAACCACATCTAATTTTATTTTTAAAATATAAAGAAATAGGCCTTTTTTTGTACTGCACCCACTCCTACAACATTTCGTTTAATTTTAATGCCTGATACCCAGGCCTCAGTATTGTTAATTCTGAGAAACACAGTTCTGGAAATTTTTTATAGCAAACATGTACTTAAATACTAAGCTTTTTTTTTTTTCAATTTCTCACCAACTATTCCTACATTCCTTTTGTTCTTAGGGTTTCTATATCCTAGAGTTGATCAGTGTGTGAGACGGAATAAGAAGCGGGACCTTCCCCGCACGCAAAGCATTTCCCAGAGTGCTGAGCAGGAGATGGCGCTGAGGGCAGGTGGTCCTTCTCCTGCCCACATCCCTGCTCACACCTGCCCACAGTCTCAAAAACAGGATGCAATGACTCATTTGCATCCCCATTATTCCTGCATTATCATTGTTTGTAAATGCTATTTTTCTTTAATTACCCCTGCCTAAAGAGAAATGAAGGCAAGAGGAGACAGAAAGGTTAATGTCACGTTCCAGCAGAATCACAAAAGCAGGGCCTGGGACCGTCTTATTAACTTCATTGTGGTGCTGTGTTATAAAATGCAAATTGCAGAAAAGGGGCAGTAATTTGTTAATAAATATGTTAATTAGGCAGAGTAAATGCCATACTGCATGGAGGGGGGAAAAATTCACTGATTGTAAACTCCATGCACAGCAGATTTCAGAGGGCAAATGTAGTTAATAAAACTACCTTTATGTTTTATATGGCTGCTCTTTAGCATAAAGAGCTAATAACCAATTTACATTAATGGTGTGGGCACAAATGTAAATTTGTCCCTTTTCGGTTTATATTACTGAAATGCAATCCTAATGTTTGTGTTACATTTGGCGATTTCATTAAGGAAAAGATCTGAGAATCCGATGCAGTCCCAGGGCCTGCTTCAAGGAATTTTCATATGAGACCAGAATTACACTGCACATCCTTGTTCACCACATGGGAATTTCCAGAAAGGGCTCTGCTATCAAATAGTTTTCCTGTCCATGGCTATGTCCACAACCCCGAGCTCCTGTGGGTGTTCAAAACGGCCCGCTCGCCAAAATGCCACACAGGCCCGAAGCTGCAACAGTGCGGTCTTGTGCAACCTCGGGTCTGGACTTCTGCTTGACTTTCTCCGCTGGACGACTGGTAGCAGCGCTGACTTGACAACAAACAAAGAGACCCTTGTATGAGAAGGACTTTCATAGGTCCAGGTGGCTGGAGGAAGGAAGAGAGAAGGACCTTCAGGGCCTTCTCAGTCTGTGTTCCCACTAGCCACAAAGATCGAATGCAAATGCGAACAACACGCATTTGTGCTGCCTGCACCAGTGGAAGTTTTCCACTTCTGGCTTCATTCATCTGCAACCTCTCCGACTCACAGGGTCTTTCTTTAGTCATGCTGTGCAAGCAGCTACTGTATACACCGAAAGTTAATTTTACTAACACACTTCAGTGTGTCGCCCGAGGTGCAATAAATCACGAACCAATTTCCAATTTTCTTATGCCCTACTTGATAAGGACGTGAAGCATTTTCTCCCCCGATGTACATGTTTTTAAACATGAGGATTAGAAGCAGGAACACATCTCTTGTTGTGCAGTGAAATTTTAACCTTTCTTTTCAGGAGAAGTTGACCCGCACGGGTCCTATTAGAATAAAACATCAACTTACATTTTCTTTAGTTTGGATCTTGGGTCCAGAAGCTGCCTACAAGCCTTTATGCTGCAGAACACCTCTTAAGAAAAGTTTTGTTGTTTGTTTGGGGGAGGTCTGGAACTTCAGAAAATAAATTCTTTCAGATGAAGTACAAGTTGTAGGGCAGTTTTTATTCTGAATTGTGCTGCATATTTTAAAGGTGCAGAGTAAGATTCGTAGTTATTTAAATTTTCATACAATCATATTCTTGGAGATGGATAAAGAGACTTTACTATGCCTCCTACAGCTTTTAATTTGAATATTTCCTGTGTAGCCCATTGTAGTTGTGGATTAACCTAATTCTAATGGGGTGTTTTGTTGTTTTTTTTCGATGAGGGGGTTTACATATTGAATCAGAACTGAGAAATTAGATGACAACAATTAACACTTCAAATTCATTAATTCCCTTGCTGCTTTGTCTACACTCAAAATTATAACAATAAAATATATTTCTTGAGATTATTTTGAGGTTTAAATAAAATTATACATCACTAATTGGCAACTACCACAGTAATAACTGTTTTAGGCAGTAATCATCCATGGATTCTAAAACTAGCCAGTGAAAGTTAGATGAGAAATAAGGCATTAGATAGTCTCAAAGAATGTCCCCACAAGAAACTGGAAGGATACCCACCCAAAAGTTGGTGGTAGTCTAGAGATCAAATGAGAATAGGGTGGGAAGATTTGAATGGGGGAGGTGTATTACATGAGTCTCCAAAAAAAGTGAAGTTGAGCCCAGCTGGTGTGGCTCAGTGGTTGAGCGTTAATCCATGCACCAAGAGGTCGCCAGTTCAATTCCTAGTCAGGGCACATGCCCAGGTTGTGGGCCTGATCCCCAGTGGGGGACATGCTGGAGGCGGCCAATCGATGTTCTCTCTCATCAATGTTTCTATCTCTCTCCCGTCCTCTCTCTCTAAAATCAATTTTTAAAAATGAAGTTGAGATTTAGAAAAAAGAGGAGGAAGTGCAGGAGAAATGCTCCAATGCAGCAAAGATCAAAGGAAGCTGAAGAACTAGGTTCTCCTCTATATCACATGAACAAAGTGCAACTCAAGCTACACATGAACTTATATTTTCATTTGGGCTCCAATTTCTGTCCTTGAAAGGCACATATACACAAGGAGGTTGGACACCTTCAGGTAAAGAGGAGACAGAATATGAAGCAAGAGAAAGCATACAGGGTTTTAAAAGTCCTAGGTTCAGCCCAGCAGTGTGGCTCAGTGGATTGAGTGTCTTCCCATGGACTGAGAGGTCCTGGTTCGATTCCCACTCATGGAACATGCCCAGGTTGTGGGCTCGATCGCAGTAGGGGGCGTGCAGGAGGTAGCCGATGGATGTTTCTCTCTCATACCGATGTTTCTACCTCTCTCTCCCTTCCTCTCTCCCCCCAAAAAAATCAGTTATAAATAAAATAAAAGTGTTACTATATATTGCTTAGAATACATAAACATAAAACAAAGTATAATAAGCAGGCATGAGACCCAAATTCAGAAGAGCAGTTACCTCTTGGAGGAAGATGGAATTGGAAAGGGCTTTAAAATGCTTGAGTGACAAGAGTGGACAGGCTGAAAATGTTTATGTATAAAGGGCATTTATATTTATTGGTTTTATTTATTAAATTGAAGGGTGGGAACACATTAGTAGCATTATTTTTCATACTTTTTTGTGTGTCTTAAATATTACCTAATTACTAATTACTTAATTTTCAAACAAAACTATCTACATCTATACAGATATATGCATAGAAAATATCTAGAAGAAATCAAAGGAAACTATTGACAGCATTTGCCTTTGGAGAGTGGAACCAGGGAGTCAGAATGGGAACAAGACTCACCTTCACTATTATTCCTTTTAAATTGTACAGTTTGAATTTATACAATGTGAAAATGTTATGCTCATATAATTTTTCTAACAACTTAGCAAACATGGGCTACTTGATAATAACTATACATGGCTTTTGCCCTAATGATGGTCTCACTCATTGCCATGTGTATTTATGTTCAACTCCCTTTTTCAGGAAATGTGTTGTTAACTCTGTAGAGTGACATGGGACACAGATATGGGACACACCATTACTGCATTTCATACTATAGGTAGTATTTTGTAATCGTTCCATAAACTCCCATGTATATGATTTTATGAACCTTCAGGATAGTGGAAGAAATAGTCTCAGTATATTATTTTGTGATAATGACCCTTCATATTTTTGGCCATGAAATACAGCCAGTGCCATTTCAAATTCAGTTCAGTTCAACTCAACAAATGTTTATTGAATTTCTACTATGTTAGAGGCTAAGGTAGAAACATGAATAAGATGTAAGTTCCTGTCCTTGAGGATAGAAGCATTCTAAGGAAGTACCATTGGTCTTAAATTTACCTTCAAAACTAATCATCTGGATTGATTGGGTTTGGGAGCAGATACTAATCATGATTACTTTCTTTCTTCCTTCAACCCATCCGTAAAAATAGCAAGTGCCTTCCAACATTACCTCCATTGTTCTCAAGGTGTGAGAAAATGTCCATACTATGTGAGCAACTCACAAAGACTAAGCAGATGTGCACAATGATTAGTATTGCAATCAAATAAATCTCACAACCAAGTTGATCTGGCACACATTTGATGATATGCATAATCATTATCATGCAGCCTGGTAATTAAGGATAATTGGTAAATAATTCATGTAAATTACTGTAATTGATACAGCTTCTGCAGTTAAGCCAAGATTTCTAGGGTCAGTTAAGTAGAGTGAGAAGAAGTTAGTTGGCCCAACTGAAATCTGCTAATCAGCTGACACAGAGGAACCTTTTCTTGCCATATCAGGGCCTACCAGTGTTGTGTTCCAGGAGCCCCAAGCTGACAGCTGAGCCCAGCCCCCCAGGAATTCCCAACTCCGACATGTCTGAGGTTCACAGCTGCAGTTGGTTTCCTTTAGAAAATAGGGTTTTCTTCCATTTATGGAGAAAAAAAAAGGTCAACAAAATTAGCTCAGACCTCAGGCTTCAGAAGAGAAGCTTATGAAAGAAGGGGAAGGAAGCAAGGCTAACTCCTCTCTCCAGCATCAAAGGGGACAGAAGTGGGTTTTCTAAAGGCCATGACTGCAACTTTCTTTAACCATTCCCTTAAGGCCAGACCCATCCTGGGAAAATGTCCAGAGACATGATTCCCCCCTCCGCCCCCCAAAAAAATCTAAATTTCTCACCTGAAATTCTAATTAGAGAGTCATGCATGCACCCTGGGAGTGCAAAGGGGACCCTTGGTCATGGTTTTATTTACTCAGCTTGGTTTCCCTGATGCAGCTAAGGGTAGAACAGCACTGGGAACTCTAACTGGGGAGGTGGGGAGTCACAAATGAGAAGTCATTCTGGAACAAAGGAATGTGGCAGAGACCAGGACCCAGGACAGGGCAAAGTGGTCACTGGGTGCCTTAACAGCAGCAGAGAAGCAAAGAGCCCAAAAGGTAGAAGAGGAACCAAAACACACAAGTCCCTTTAAAAGAATATACTGGAACACACAGGGACTAACGGAGTATGATTTCTGTCTTAATCTTGTGGCCTGAGTTTGTCTCCCTTCTCAGCTCATTGAGTAATGAAAAGTCCTCTGATAGAGGGTACTATGCTAAGTGAAATGAGTCAGAGAAAGACAAATACCTTATCATTTCACTTATATGTGGAAACCAAAAAGCGAAATAACTGAACAAAAACAAAAAAATAAACAGCCCTGGCCTGTTTGGCTCAGTGCTTGGAGCATCAGCCCACAGACCAATGAGTCGTGGGTTCGATTTCAGTCAAGGGCACATACCTCGGTTACGGTTCATCCCCGGCCCTGGTCGGGGTTGTGCTGGAGGCAACCAATCAATATATCTCTCTAACATCGATGTTTCTCTCTCCCCCTCCCAACTCTGTCTGAAAATAGATGGAAAAATATCCTCGAGTGAGGATTTAAAAAAAAAGAAACAGACTCATACACACAGAGAAAGACTGACGGTTGCCAGAAGGGAGGACCAGGTGAAAAAGGTGAAGGGATTAAGAAGTACAAATTGGTAGTTACAAAATAGTCCCAGGGATGTAAAGGACAGCACAGGGAATATAGTCAATAATATTGTAATAACTCTGTATGGTGCCAGGTGGGTACTGGAAATATCAGGGGGATCACTGTGTAAAGTATGTGATTATCTAGCCACTGTGCTGTACACCTGAAACTAATACAAAATAATATTGAATGTAAACTGTAATTGAAAAATAAAAAAGTACATGTTCATCGGGAAAAGTTTAGAAATAAAACATGTATAATTTCACACTGCCAAAAAAAGAAAGAAAAGTCCCAAGAGTTTGCTGAACTAAGAAAAAGCCTCAGCAGGCCTTGTGTCCCAGCAGCACTAAGGCTACTGCAGGTGGGTCAGGCCTAGCCTCGTGCTCATCTGCTGATCTTGGTTATTAGCCCAGACCTGGCTAATCTCTCTGTGTGGTTAAAATATCCATGTCTGTGAACAAGATGCATATTCTAGGAATATACTTCAAGCGCCTAGTGCTCTGCGCTCATTACATTGACATCGCCAAGTAATTTGCCTGTGTTCCCGATGCCTAACGGAAGAACTGCAATGACCTAGAGGTCTGTGGGAAGCCGTAAGGAAAGTATAACCATTCTAAGAATGTTGGAAGGCACAGTTCCAGAGCACTGGAAATGCATTGGGAGTGGGGATAGCAGAGGATTCAGAAGAGCTGAGCTCCACAGGACAGAAATGAGTGTTGTCCCTCCATGAGAAGACACCAGAACCTGTTTCTCTGGTCTCCTGGGCATGGACAGTAATGGGTCCGCAAGGAACTAACTGCCAAAGATTTCCTGAAGAGCACTTCCAGAATACTAGCTCTATGGGATGTTAATAGATTCAGTAATCAAATAAATTTTGGAGCCTTTGGTTATAATAAATGTAAACACATTTACATATTACAGGACTTCTCAGAGCCTTTGGTATGTTAACATACACTGTGGAGCCCTGGCCGGTTTGGCTCAGCGGTTAGAGCGTCGGCCTGCGGTACAGAGAGACCCGGGTTCGGTTCCCGCTAAGGGCATGTACCTCGGTTGCAGTTTGTCCCCGGCCCTGGTTGGTTGTGTGGGTGGCAGCCACTCGATGTGTCCCTTTCACGTCGATGTTTCTCTCTCTCTCTCTCTCTCTTCCTCTCTCTCCCTCCCACTCTATCTGAACAAAAAATGAAAAAATGTCCTCAGGTGAGGATAAAAAAATAAATAAATAAAAACATACACTGTGGAAATCCAAGAAAAGAATATGATATGCAATGTTTCCTAAGCTCATATCAGATAATTTTGTGAAATACAAAGTCACATTTTCTCCGTTCTTTCTTTTATCCCTTCCCCCATTCGATGAAAAAGCAAGGGTTTCCTGATTATTTCCAAATCAAACGGAGTCAAAGGAAAGAGTGGTTTGGGGTCCCAAGAGCAGGGAGACATGCTCCCTGTTCTCTCCCAGCTCCCAATATCAGGTTTTTCTCTGGGGTTTCCCACCTCACACTAAGTATTAATATTATTTTTAGTAGGTATGTTCTCCCGTTGTCCCACCTCTCCTAATCCCCTCAGTGGTTTTTCTTGCCGTAATAAGCCGCCATTACCTGCTCCTTTCCATACAGGGCAGCCACCTGGAATGAAGTGGTGAGAGAGATATTGCCCCACACACAATATAGCAGCAGCCAGGGGCCCACCTGAGTAGACCATGCAGGCTGGGAGAGTGAGCATCCCCAGAGCAAGCAGTGTGAACAGCCATGTCCCCAAAGCCTACACACTCTATAAAAGCAGAGAATCTTGACATGTATGTTCAAGTTGAAATTTCCCATCAGTTTGAAGGGATGGCAGATGAAAGTTAAAATCAGTTTGATTCACAGAAAATAAGGAAATGCAGTATTTCCCTGTACAACTAAGCTTGTGCACTGAGATCCCTACCTGCCCTATTTTCCCATGAGCCTCTTTATCGTTAAGTATTTACAGAACTAGTTTTTGGTAGAACACACATAAGAAGATACTGAGGTAAACTATCCCATCATAGAAGAGACAAACCCTGACTAGTATTCTGGACTCAAGAACTCTTGCCTCTACTGAAAAGCTGTGGGCCCTGAGTAAATCAGAAAGACCATGTCCAGAATCCTTTCTGTTAATACCCCGAATGCCCCTCAAGGAAGTGTGTTTATGAGAATTGTGATGTTTGAAACTTTATTCCTTGAAAAAAAATAATTTTGAATGCCTAGTGAACAGCTAGAATTTTTCAGATAAATCCTAGAAACACCAAAAAGATGCACACTGGAAGGGAAGGGAACCTTCAGGGGCAAAAGTTGCTCTTCCTAACAGCTCACTAAGCCAGCTCCCCTCGGGTGGATGGGCACCGACACGAGGAAGAGAACTCACTCCCTTCGCACGCAGGCCTTTGGCTTCGGCTGCTCCCTCATTCACGAATGTGTGAAGATTACATGACGTGATCTTCACAAGGCATTTAACAGAGAACCTGGCCTGTGGCAAACACCCCTGGCGGTGATGTCTGCAGTGGTAATAGTGGGACCACAGACAACCTAAAGTAGATGGATTTTCTCTTGTAGCAAACTCCTTGAGGGCCCAGCTATAGTTTAGGTATGTTGAAACTGGAGTGTTGTTACAGTTAGTTATAGAAAGAGAAGCAAGGGGTATCTGGGCTGGTAGCCCACCAGCCCAATTCAGTCCCTAACTACGGAAGGGAGATCTCTAATTAAATTTCTATTTTTTGAGAAGCATTTCGGGGTGTTAGACTATGGTAACAATGACTTTAGATATTATCACTCATTTGTCAGAAATAAATCTTTGGGCACCTAGAAACTGCAAATGAAGAAGAGGTTCTAATAAGATGAATTCCTATGTTTTTGGTTGACATCTCAAGCCTGCATGAGATGTAATAGCATAAAACCTCTGACCCAGAGGCTGAGGAGTTGATACTTCTTTAAAAATTTAATTGTTGCTCTTTGGAAGCTCTTAAAAGTATAGCAATGCCTTGCCCTTTTTCAGATTCAAATTACTCCTAAAATAATTCTTCTCTGACTATAGAATCACTTGATATTGACATTATTTTCAATAGGCATGTCCTCCCATTTCCCATCTTCTCTTACTCCCCCCGCAATGGCTTCTTGGAGTAACAAGCCCCCATTATCTGCTCATTTCCATACAGGGCAGCCACCTGGAATGAAGTGGTGAGGGAGATATTGTGCTCTCTCAGAAACCTCCCTCCCAAGCGAGGTACGTAAAATGCAGAATTGCTATTTTTAACTTTTAAGTCTCTTTATCAGAAATCTGTCATTATCTAACTCATCTGTTCTGAAGAATGTGCGACCATATCAATAATTTTATGGCTTCCCTTGGAACTCAAAATAAGTTTAAAGCCCATAAATGTTTTCCTGTGAACAGCCCTCCTCAAAGTTGATGGCCTCAGTCCTGTATGGATTATCTACAAAGCGGTTCCACCAGTGACTCTTTTTCTGTGTGCAGAATCTCAACTACAATACTGCGTTTAATTTAATCTTATCTAGCATTTGTTCCCTTGAACAATGCTACTTTGTTGAAAATCAAATGTAAGTAGGTATTAAATGATCCTTTACCAAGAGGTGGTAGAACACTGTGATCAAGAGATCAGACCAGGTCTGGTCACATCCCAGCTCTACCACCTACCAACTGGAAGACCTGAGCAAGTCACCTTACCTTCCTGTGCTTCACTTTCCTCATCTATAAACTGGGGATATCAAAGGACCCACCTCAAATAATTGTTGTGGGGATTAAACATGTGCTAAGTAAAACATTTAGAATGGTGCCTGGAACATAGTAAGTACTCAAATTTTAGCTGTAGTAATATTAATATTAATAACTTTTATTATAACTGTAGGATTAATCATATCATTATTATTCCTGAATGCATGAAATCACCAATGTTATTGATTCTGCCTGAGAAATGCCAATACTTCAAATCTCCCCATCTTTATCTATTTGCTTCTTGGTTTCCACCAACAAGAATATGCATGTCTGAATAGCAAATGCCAAAAGCACACACGTAGTAATGAGAATGCAGCTCTACAATCATTCAGCACAGGTCTTGGAGAGAGAATTCTACCCCTCATTCACTGTCTAGGACCTATTTCCTGAGGATGTATTGCCCCTCACAGCAGAGTTACTTGTGTTTATTATTAATGCAATATAGCAATCCATGCAATGCATATATCTTTACGACATTCTTTCATGTAGAGGCTGTCTAGTAGATTACTTAGCATAACACAAAGGAGGCCAAGTTCCATAGAGCTGATCTACTAATCCTACTCCTGAGAATAAGAAAATAATTCAAAATAAGGAAAATTATATATACACATATATATTATAATATATGTTATAATACATACACACACACACACACACACAGTTGCTGCCTGTGCAACCAGCAGTAGTGGGATAATTAAATAAATGATGATACATCAACATGATAGATCATTATGGTGCAATTTAAAAATAATTATGACTGTGTAGCAATATAGAGTTAAGTAAAAAAAAAAAAAAAAAAAAAAAGAACATAATATTTTATCTAGTTCATTACTGCATTGTTTGTGAACGAAAAAATAGGAAACCTAATTGTCATTAATAGAAAAATAGTTAAACACATTATGATACATATACGCTGGCAAAATTTGCAGCCCTATTAAAAAGAATGAGGAAGACCTATATGTACTGACATTAGAAGATCTCCAAGATATATGGTTGGGTGAAAAATACAAGTCCCAGGTCAATATATGAAATAAGATCCCATTAAATCAGGGTGTGTGTGTGTGTGTGCATGTGTGAGTATATATGTAAATACAGAATCAAAAGTCTGAAAGGTTACCTACTCAATGCTAACAGGGATTATATCTAGGGATGAGACTAGCATGAAATGGCTAAGGAAGACGTATCATTCTATATCCTTCTATATTGTTGGAACTTTTCACAATTAGCATTATTACTTTTATATTTTTAATAACTTTAAATTTTTTAATTATTGTTGTATGTTACATGCTGTTGAGATGAGCTCCAGCTCCTAGTGACCCTATGAATGAGTGATACCCAACAGGGAGGGCAATCTTCTTAACTCAGCTACTGATTCAAATATTAATCTCATCTAGAAATACCCTCATAGGCACACCCAGATAATGTTTAGTCATATATCTGGTTACCTGGTGGCCTACTCAATTTGACACATAAAATTCATCATTACACCTGCCCTATTCTTCCTTCTCTCATATGCCTTCTCCTGAGAGCAATCCCTCAACAAATCCCTTGGACAAGAATTCCTATCTCAGGCTCTGCTTCTAGGAAATGTGACTTAAATCACCTACTACGTGTCAAGAACTTTAAGCACCAATCATTATTCAATCTTCATGGCATAAGGTAATACACAATGGTGGGAGGTAAGCTTTCATAACAATTCGCAGCATGGACTTGGAAGTGAGATATACCTTATATAAAGATCTGGGTTTAAAATAGATACATTAGCTGGATAACCTTAGGCCAGTTACATACCTTCCTCAAACTCAGTTTATGGTACACTAATACTTAATTGACTTGTTGTAAGGATTATATTGGCCCCTCAGTAAGTATTCATTGAGTGAATGGAAGGAGGTAAATGCATATAATGTTCATATATCAGCATCTGGTTCAGAGTAAAAGCTCAATAAATATTGTATACTGATATTCAGATGTCAGTTAAAGTTTGCCCCCTCAAAATCTAGGTCAGCTTGGATAGAACCACTAAGACCTATGAATATCCAAAGTTCTCACAAGCTTTCTGCAGATTCTCAAGGGCTTCCATTCTCTTGATCTCTGCCTCCTGGGCACCTGTGTAATCTCACTGATCAGACAAAACCCAGGCCTCCCCACCACTTATATAACTCACACACAACTAAACATTAGTGAACTTAGTAGACTTTATTGAAAATTGAGCCAGGAAGAAGAGAAGGCAAGTAGACCAGCTGAAGGCATGAAAAATGGAGACCATCACAGCAACACACAATTTCAATAAATCAGGGGTATCACAGTTCTTAACACATCCTCTGGATACCACCACCGTCCTCTTGCCATTTCACTAGCCTCGTTGCTTTCCTGCCTTCCTCCTTCTTGCTGGCCCCTCTCACCTCTCTTCTCCCTTCTCTCCTTCTCACCCCATTCTTTACCCTCTTCTAAAAACAGTGAAGTTTCCTCAGTACATAACTACCCCCCAACACCTGTTCCCAGACTTTTCACAACAAAATCCAAGGCACTAGGCAGGAAAAGGGCCTTTTCTTCAACCAGACTCCTTGGAAAAGAGTTTTCATTTAAAAAATGAAATTTTTGTTTCTATAACACTATATGTACAGATCCCAATGAGGATAGATTTTTTGCCTTCATTTTACATATGAGAATATTGAGACTGAAAGAGGTTAGCTCCCTTGTCCAAATCAAAGGGTACAGCTAGGATTTGAACCCAGATCTGCTTAATTCATGGTCAGTGCTCTCAAATGCTGCACTACCAAAAAAAAAAAAATTCCCAAGAGGCCATTCGGCAAAATTCAAGTCTGTGGCAACAGTCTGTACCTTCACTTTAGCCAGCTGTCCCTCGGAGATATGCCAGTGCTTTCGAAGGGCTTGGGCAAAGTAACATGAATTATTCAGCACAAACTATCAGACCCATTGCAGAAACAATGCAACAAACATAATCCGCCATCTTTTACAAAGAGTGATTTTCCTATTCATTTGAGATGCTGCATTCTTTTGATTTTTTTCTTTCAGTCAAGTTTGTGCACACAAGCTCTTAAAGTCTCTTCTACTTGGAATTATAGAATGTAATAACCCAGTACGTAATGAAAAACGTGTTCAATGAATATTTGATGATTAACTAAATGAAGTGACAATGACAGTGTTTCAGCAGTGTGCAGCTGCAGATGGTGGGTAGTAGGAGGTGCCGTTGTTGAAGGGATTTTAATTCCAAATTTGTTTGCGCCCAGAGAAGGTGAATTCATTCTTCGTTACTTAACAATGGTCCCACAGACCCAAGCCCATGTTTATCTTACCATACTGCTGTGAGAATTTTTTCCAAAGGATAAAACATTTTTTCTTTCTTTGTTTTTCAATAAAATACCTTAGTCATTGAGTTATTTCAGGCCCTAACAACAAAAAAAGAAATGTTCAAATGACAGCAAGCTGAAGGTTTCAATAGTGTTTATCTAAAATAAGATCTAAGGCTGACATCAATTCTTACCTCACATCTGTATTGTGCTGTGTTTCAAAGCAATCACCACGATTCTGGAAATACTTGCAAAGAAAGAAACATCCAGTGGCAAAATTTTTCATTTTGAGAGCCCAAAGTAAAAATGTGCAAAGGGACCTCCCCTTAGGCCACTGCTCCCTAAACAGTCCTCACAGCCCATCCGACCCTTTGGTGACTTGCCTGAGAATTACAAAAACCTTTTAGACAGTTATTGTCTTAAAAGAATGTTCCTGTGACATTCAGCCCGTTTTCACCTATGATGTGCCACAAATCAGCAGTGTGGCTCTGAATAGTCGTAAGTGGCTATAAGCCTCAGTCTCCTCGTGGGTGAAATGAGAGGCTGGCACATGTGCTCACTAGAGCTCCTCGTGCTGACATTTAACGATCCAATCAAGCTCACAGAGAAGGAAATGGCAAACTACAGTGCCTAGGATGGCAGCAGGTCCAAAGGCCATTTCTCAGAAGCTAGAACCGCTGGTGGCAGGACCACCCTACCTCCATCTCTAGACTCGAGTTCCCTCCTAAGCCATGCAGGGTGGTTCCCACCCAGGGAGGGGGAGCAGAGGCTGCCATCCAGGACTTGAACAAGCACAGGCAGAGCACCCTCCACCCAGAGGGGCAGCCTCTTCTTAATTCACTCAGAGGAATTGTCCGGGCTCCTTTGAATGGAAAAGCAACAGTTCAATGAAAATGTACCTTTGGCTACTAGCCTATCTCATAAAAGAACAGAAAGCTCAGATACAAGAGGGTCTATAATGTCTTATTCATTTTTCTCACTTGAACAACAAAACCAACTTTAAAGAAATGAAAGAACTGCCCCCTTACAAAGATTTGTGAGAAAAATCAAAAAAGGATTTTAAGGGCATTTATGGGTGTATAAGTCTCAGAAGACACTGAGAACTGGATTCAGATGATGTGTCCATAATTTCAAAGGTTTTTCTCATGTGTGTCAAACAGACCTTCTCCTGTCAACCCAATCGTTACTCTTTCCTTCCGTTTTAAGTCTCTCTCTTAACCTTGGTGCCACAGATAAACCCAGGAATGCTCAGGAGAAGTCCAAACTGCACAATGAATGAGCCCAGCCTGCCACACCTAAGGCCAGGCACGTGGAAAACCAGGAGCTCAATGCGGAGCAAGGAGGGGAGGTGGAAGGTGACCATCACTTCCACCACTCTCACCGTTCTGCATCTCACAGTGTTTGGGGCCAAAGCCAGAGGAGTCCGCTGCTCTGTTCCAGGACCTCAAGCTCTTTTTTGGGATTTCAAGAAAGGCCTCTTGAGGAGGTGACATTAAAGTTGAAATCTAACTGATGAGCTGGGCCTGGGAAATGTAGGAACGGCACATTACCAAGAAGCCTAAGATGTTTAAAAAACATAAAGAAGAGCCATGTGGCTAGAAAACCGTTTGTGGGGTATAGTGGCTCCAGGTGAGGTTGGAGAGATGGGCAGAGGCCAGGTCAAACAAGACCTCTGGTTTATGTTGGGTTCCCCTGACAGGCCATGAGCAAGGAATGGAATGTGAGTATTTGGAGGAGCACAGGAAGGCAGCAAGAAAGTGAGACAGGAAGGGAAGGAAGGCAATACAGGGTCATCATGAGCGTTTATTGCTGTGGGCAAGTAGGGCTCAGTCCTACAGGAGACCTCTGGGAGACTGCACACAGCACACCTCAGAGTTCTACCACCTGAGGGCAAGGAGAGTTGGGATATTTATCCAATTCTTGTCCGTCACTGGTTGACACCTGCTCCAGGGGCATTAAGTCCCAAGGGCTTCCTAATCCACTGACAGCCAGGAAACTTCAAACAGAAAGTTGCAGATGCCTACAGTAGACAGCTGCCCAATATACAGATACAGTGAGTCCCAATGGGGTGTGAATAGCACCTGCTACAGCCTTGTAGACAAAAGTAAGGATTTGGGGTTTTACTCCAGGAAGCCATGGAGCCATAACACATAGATGAAGGGTCATAAAGCAGGCATCAACTTTCCCACTGACAACTTAAGATGTTTGTTCTTTCTGCTGTGTAGAAAATGACTGGGGGAGGGTGGCAGCACAGAGTGGAGGTGTTACTTATTCAAAAACCTAATGTAGTTCAAGGTTAAGTCGTTTTCCAAGACCTTTCTCATAGAAACAAATCCCAAGCATCTCCTGACCTTACCCAACCTGTCAGCCACCCCTTCCTAAAATAGCCCTCTACTTTTCTTTCCCATAGGTGCTTACTGTCCTCACCTTCCACCATTCAGACTTAGGCTCTTTTAGAAAGATACATCACTCACCCGGCCAGTGTGGCTCAGTGGATTGAGCACTGTCCCTTGGACTGAGACGTCCCGGTTCCATTCCCAGTCAGGGCACATGCCCACGTTGCAGGCTTGATCCCCAGTAGGGGGCATGCAGGAGGCAGCCAATTGATGTTTCTCTCTCACATCAATGTTTCTATCTCTCCCTTCCTCTCTCTTAAAAAAAAAAATAAGCAGCCCTGGCCAGTTTGGCTCAGCGGTTAGAGCGTCGGCCTGCAGTCCAGAGAGACCAGGGTTCGGTTCCCGCTAAGGGCATGTACCTTGGTTGCAGCTTGTCCCTGGCCCTGGTTGGTCGTGCGGATGGCAGCCACTCGATGTGTCCCTTTCACGTCGATGTTTCTCTCTCTCTCTCTCTCTCTGTCTCTCTCTCCCTCTCTCTCCCTCCCACTCTATCTGAACAAAAAATGAAAAAATGTCCTCGGGTGAGGATAAAAAAATAAATAAATAAATAAATAAAAAATAAATAAGCAATAAAAACATATTTTTTTAAAAAAGAAAGAAAGACATCACTCAAGCTCTTCCTCACCTAAATGACCCACAATTTGTTATCTACACAAGAATTAGGTGCCATTTGCCCTCACAGCAGCACACTAGACCCACCCACAAATAGGGACATGGGGAAAAGATACACTTTCAAAAAGCATGTGGAACTGTAGTAAGTCAGACAGTAGGTTCCAATCCTGACACGCCCTCTTTCTTCCCATGTGACCTGTGACAAATCACTTAGCTTCACTGAGGCTGTAAAATGGAGATAAAATGTCTTCCATAGAGAGCTATGAAAAATACACTTATTGTGTACCTGATATACAATAAGTGCTCAATTAACAAGTGTTCATTGCCATCATTATAATGAATGTGCAATGAATATTCACATTTGCCCTTACCAGTAAATCCATTTACAAGGTCAGAAAGAAAATAATGCCCAAATACACACACACACACACACACACACACACACACACACAACTGTGTTTATTCTGATGATCTGTCTGGTTTGAAGCAATCCAGGCCAAGGTTTTTCCTCATTATCCTGAAAAATTATGCATTGACTATATGCACTGTACCCTGAACATCTAAGAAATTATTTGACTTATTGCCTGGGCACTTCAGAATGTCAGCATGAAGAAAGCCAAGCAAAATTTAAGGAATACTAAGCAAACACCTGATATTCCTAGTGCCAAAGGAAAAGAGGAATATTTTGTTCCTATTTTATAGCTATTTTATAGATAGAAAAACAGTGATTGGACCTGGAAATTCAAGTGTTGGGAGCAAAAATCGTTGTAATGTGATGTGGAGGATTGGATCCCACCCATTCTTTCCCATTTACATGAACAGTATAACGTGGGCAGCAATTAAAAGCTAATGGCCTGCCAATGATGAGCTCTTCCATCAAAAAGATAAATTGGAGCCCTGGCTGGTTTGGCTCAGCGGTTAGAGTCAGCCAGTGGACTGAAGAGTCGTGGGTCCGATTCCGGTCAAGGGCACGTACCTGGGTTGCGGTTTGGTCCCCAGGTTTTGACTTCCACCCATTCTCTAGTGCCTACAATTAAAAATGGGCCAATCAAACATCACATTCTTCATTTATTTAAACAAAAGTGGAAAATTATATACCGATCCACATATAGATTGACCTTTTTAACAAATATGATATCTGAAAAACTAAGAGGAAAAGAGCTTCTAACTCTATGACTCCCCTTTTCTGTGCCACACCCCATGACTACTGAGCTCGCAGACTGTGTGCACGTGTTTTCTCTACAGAGTAGGCTAAGGAGCATTGAATTTGGAGCCAGGAACTCCTTCTCCAACACCTTAATGTTGTCATCTGTAAAATGAGAGTGTTGAATTAGAGTAACAAGAAGTCTTTGGATTTAAACAGTCTATGCTTTCAGGTGCTGCTAAGGCAACTCAACCAGTGGTTCCCCCCTAAAAGGAGAGAGTGTGGGGGCTTCTAAACTTTTCTAGAAATGAATAAAAATGATAGAGAAAGAGTAGGGGCAGGTCACAGAAGGACACAGTAGCCATTCTTGCTAAGAGGCTCTCTGGAAGCCACTGTGAAGTTATGTGGAATAAATGAGGAGTCAATCAAGTGATACCACCTCCTATTCCCTGTCCGAGAGATAAAAAGAAAGTTTGATCTTCTCCACAACTCTAAAACGTCCAAGCTTTACATCACATATTAAACTTTCAAAATCATTTCAATACCTGTCGACATTTGATGCATCGATCTGAATAGCTAATAAATGTTGGCATCTTCTCCTAGAGTTTCTATGTCACAACACAATGCCTCCCTTGTTCTGTCTCTGCACACCCCAACATTACAAGGACTGTGGGGTTTGGGGATTGTATTTGACAATTTCTTCTACCAGCTGCATGCTCATGCAGGCCCACTATGTTCTGTCAATTCCGCCTCCTACCCCAAAACAAAGAGCGAATGTCAATGCTCAGCAGGATGGTCAACTTCAGCTCACCTCCTTTTCTCTCCACAAAGACAGGGCCATACAGTGGTACCACCCATACCTGCCTGAGCTCAAGTCGTCAACCACATTGCAACAATGATTATGTCAGTTGCCTCCAGGGCTTTGTTCCTGCCGTTATGAAGTTAATATAAAGCAGTGGTTCTCAAACTTGTGTGCACATCAGAAGCCCCTGGAAGACATTAAAACGTAGATTCTGTCCTCCCTCCCCCTACCAAAGGTTTCTGGTTACTCCAGATGGGGCCTGAGAATTTGTATTTCTCAGGTTACTAGGTGCCTCTAAGGCTCCTGGTCCAGAAACCAAGCGTTGAGAATCACAGGTGTGGGGAAATGTGTGCATCGAAGTCCGTTGGAGCCTGCTTGTCAGAGAAGGAAATCTGGAAGAATTTTAATTCTTCCTTAAATTCAGATCCAATTAACATTTTTCTGAGAATACAAGGCACTGGGCTAAATGTTTCAAACGCTTTTAATTCTCACAATTGTCATTCTCATTTTTAAAGAGAAGCAAATGGAGACTGCAGAGAGTGAGAGCCGGAGCCAGAATTCAAGCGCAGGTCTTTGGACCTCAGTTCGGTGGGGTTACCTCGATGATGCTGTAAATTCCCACTCTCTCGGAGGCTGCCGAAGGGCTGCCAACCTCTGAGCAGAGGTTGTAAATGGCACTGATAGAGGATGGGGAAGTGCTGAGGGGCATCAAAAGAACTCCCTTCACACGCACATCTAGCTAAGTGGGCTGACAGACCAGTTCCCTTCCCTGTACTTCAGCGCTGCCAACTGTGAAACCAAAGACCAAAATAGTTGCCACCTACCCCCAGCTTGTTCCCAAGAATGAGATAAGAGCTCTCAGCTATTATATAAGAAGCAGTTTTCTTTCCAAGCCCTCAGCTTGCTGAGTGGTCTGAAAGGCTCCAAATCTTATGAAGGATGGGGTTCACCTTTACTCCCCTGAACCTGGTGCAGTGGTCACTCTGTTCTCCCATCCCGTGACCTCTACCCCTCTCCTAAGCCTATTATCAACAAGCTGGGAACTCAAAGTTCAAAGCGTGTTCCTAAAATGATGTGTGCATTTCAGAAACTCTATTTGCTCCTGCAGAGTGACTGATGGGGCTTCCTGGGACAGCTCAGTTGGACACGTTTTTAGGTTCTTCAGATTCCACCCCAACTCTGCACCCCCAAGGCCCTGGAGCGCGTGTTGTAGGCTCTGCCTGCTGAGGAACTGGCAGGAGGCATGTCGCACCTAGTTTGTAAGCTTAGAAGGGCTGTGTCAAGAGCCTCATCCTCTTAGAATTAAAAGTCTTTTGTGGCACTTAATTCGTCTGTCTAATGAACTGAGAGAAACACTCAGGTCCCACCTTAGTCAACGACTGAACATGCCAGAGAATACAAAAGTGTTCTGGAGTCAAAGTGAGCAAATAAAAGATTGATTTCTTTTTGTTTCCTTTTCTTGGCTTTCTGTCTCAGAGGGATGGCCAGGCTCCCTTTTCCCCAGTCTTTCCTTGTGGGTGTTTGTTTATTAATGGAGTGGAGCAAGACTCTGAAAGCCATACCTTCTCTCTGAAGTTTTGATTGTAATGGAAACAGTCGCCAGGGGGTGAAGTGTCACTGTGTTATCTAATGATCAAGGACAGCACGCCTTTGAGAGTGAGCAGCCAGGGTCCCTGGCTATCACCACAGGGTTCATGCTGCCTCTACTCTCTCTGCCCTGCCAGTGACTAATTGATTTGTGAATGTGCTTGGGGGTACTTTGCATGAGAAAGACACTTTATAGCTGCTTGTGACAAATCCTCAGAGGAACAAAATATCCATTTCAGACACAAATTTCCCTGCTTAACTCTTTCCTCCATTCAATTTCCAATTAGCTAAATCTTCAGCGCCCAAAGAACCAAGGAGACAAAAAAAGTCTTCTGATGACCAGTTACTGCCAAACAGACAGATTAGTACATGAGGAAAAGAAACCAGAATCAATGGCAAAATAAGGAACAGAAGAGTAAGCAATAAGGAAAGAAAGTGGCTCTGTGGCTTTTAAGCCACTAATTTAAGACAATTACCAGATCCCAAAGTCAACATGTTCTGTTTCTACCACTGACCAGGAATGAGGCTAACTCATGAAAAGCAGACTCCTACAGTGCAGCTTCCTGGAAACTTCATATAACACAGTGAATTCTAACACACTACTTTTTTACCTCCAGCAACCGATCTAATGTTTCTATACATAGATTCATAAGTGCCTCAGCCTTCTGCAAATCCATACCCAAAATCTACCAAAGGGTTGATTTGGGATGTCTTGCTGCCCAGCTGGGGATGGGACTCGCATTCTGGCTTTCCCATTCCTCTTCTGCCTATAGTGCATTTGCTTTTCAAAAAGAGTTTACCAGGGCTGATGAAAGAGTCGAAGGACTATTGATAAGAGAACTGAGCTTTTATCAAAAGCTGCTTCTTGTAAGTGGACTTGACTCAAGCTCAGAGTTCTTCCCCTATTGCTGGCTGACCCCAGGACACCCTTGGGTAAAAGCCAGTAAAGTCATCCCTGAGCTTTTTTACATCAAATGTTAAACGTTTTGGATAGTTAGGATAAGGAAGCTAAATTCATTCATTTATTCATTCAGCCAGTATTTTTATGTACCTGAAATGTGTCAGACTCAAAAGTAGAACTTATTTTTTAATCACTAGTTCTAATGTTCGTTCCACAGAAATAACTGGTCTGTGAGTTTTTTTGTGGTTTTATTTTAGAAGTATGTCACGAGATAGTGGATGGAAGAACCACTTTTCTCCCCTCACAGCCTCTAAGATAAGTCCCGTGGTGGGGAGAGTTCTGGAACATTGAGGCATTTTCAAACTGCTTAGAATATTGATTGCTTTGGCAACTCTTATTCCACTGGCTTACATCTGGCACTACACCAAAGAGCTCATAGCTTTCCAGAACCTGCACCTAGAACCCACGTAAGTACAACCTCACTTAGGACATTTTCTAAAATGCCTACCTGTGCAGCAGAGAAGTTTTTAAATGAATTTTAAACACATTCAGAGGTTACTGTCCCACCCATTGCTAGAGTCTCTCAGTTGCCACAGGTGACCAAGAAGGGCCAACATCAGAAGCCAGTCAAAATAATATGGCTGGTGCTGTCCTTGGCAGCACGCGTACTAACACTGGAACAATACAGAGGAGGTTAGCATGGCCCTGTGCAACGCGGCATGCAAGTTCATGAAGTATCCTGTATTTTTTGTTGGATGGTGCAATCCAGTGGTGAGCTGATGCTGAGCCCCAGCTTAGGGACAGGGTTGTTCTGCATGTGCATGAGTCTGTGCCAAAAGCATGGCATCAGAAGGAAGGTCATAGTGATAATAATAATATGGCTGATCTTTTTAATCTTTTGCAAATTCAGTCAAATTGCCATCCTTCTTGTTCTATGAAGTGGATAAGTATTTCTTATCCAGCTTCACAAGATTCAAATATATCCTGCATTGCAATATAGACAAAGTAATGCAATTATAATTTTTAAAAGCTTGTATTTGAATGGTCCTTACTAGTTTATAAAACATTTTAGAGTTTACAAAAGCATTTTCTCATTTAATCAAAGCATTTTAACATTCACTCAACAAACACTTATTAACCCCCTAAAAGGTTTCCCTAGTGCCCCACACAGTAGTTGGTGGATGAGGAATAAAATATGGTCTCTGCCCTCAAGAAATCCAGTGGGTAAGGAAGACAAATCAGCAATAACTTTAACATGATGTAAGTGAAATGGAGAAAATAAAGGGGTAGTGGTAGAGAGAAAAAGGATTACAGACATATTATGTATTCAAAATTTACTATGCAGCTGTAAGAAAGAGAGATCTCTTACCCTTTGAGAAGACATGAAGGGACCTGGAGAGTATTATGCTGAGCGAAATAAGCCAGTCAGAGAAAGACAAATACCACATGATCTCATTTATTTACATAATATCATGAACAAAATAAGCTGTTGATCAAAATGGATCCAGAGATATGGAAGTAGGGAACAGACTGACAAACCTCAGGGGGGTGGGGAGTGGGAAGAGATAAACCAAAGAACTTACATGCATATATGCACAGCCAATGCACAAAGACAATAGTTTGGAGAAAGCAGAAAGGGGGTGGAAGCAGGGAGGAGGGGGTCAACGGGGGAAAAGAGGGGGGACATCTGTAATACTTCCAATAATAAAGATTTAAAATAATGGTATTAGGAGGTGATCTGTTTACTTATAAAGGCCTACACACCAGGATATCTTGGTATATGTGCATAGATAGACACATAATATAATATTTTTGATGGTCATAAAGACTGGGTGTGGCAGCTCTTGTAGTGGAAGAGATGGCGGCACTACAAGTGGTGATAATGGTAGGTTTTGGAAGACTTGGTCATTTCTAGGTTGATCAGAATTGATGTTCTTTGGATAAAAAGAACCTGGCTGGTGTGGCTCAGTTGGTTGGAGCATCATCCCATACACCAAAAGGTGGCAGGTTCAATCCCTGGTCAGGGCACAATACCCAGGTTGCAGGTTCGATCCCTAGTTGGGACGGTGTGTGGGAGGCAACTGATGACTGACTGTCTCTCTTTCTCTCTCTCTTTTTCTCTCTTCCTCTCTCCCTCCCTCCCTCTCCTCTTTCCCTCCCTCCCTCTCCTCTTTCCCTCCCTCCCTCTCTTCCTCTGAGATCAATTTTTTTAAAACCTACAAATCTCCAGCCATCCCTGAAACATCCCTCTTCACAGCTTGACAGTCCAGTGGATCACCATAGAGCAAATATACACACAACCACAGCAATGACAACAACAAAATATTAGTAGTGACTGATTATTTGGTAATGAACCGTGTGCTAATGAACTGATAGCCAGTGGCCACCTAAAATGTGCCTTAATGTTAAGAAAGCAGAAAAAAAGAAGCCTCTCCCCAGAGCTGCCCTAGATCACTGGAGCGCCATCTGCATGAACAGGGGGGCAACGGTAATTCTGAGGAGGGCGAGAGAGCCACGGGGGAGGAAGAAACCAGACACAAATTGAAAGCAGATGACACAGGCCCTTGGCTCATGTAGCCCCACAAGAACAAGTGTGAAATAAGTTTCTTGCAGAAGGGCAACTCTGAGAAAGAAAGAAAAAGAAAAAATGGTTGTAATAAATCCTAACAAAAGCCAACAAAAGAAAATGTTGGACAATTTGTTGGATAAATATTCAGCAAAGCTGATCCACCTTACTGTGTTGTTGTAAAGAACAGCTAATAAAAAAAGATTGTCAAGGACACTGCAAACATAGAAGAACTAACCAATAATAAGAACATTAATAATAAAGAAGGGCTGAGGAATGAAACCAGTTCCATCAAGACCAAAGATGTTGAGCAACCAGCTCAGAACTAAAGAAAACAGATACAAGTGCCTGGAGGTGGTACAAACAAACAAGAACCAAAATACTTTTTGCTCTTAATTTTTTAAAAGAAGACAAGTTTACAGGGTATAAAACTATAAATAAATATTGGCCAATGGGCTATTGCTTTTCCCTGCAGGCAGCTCCCTTTGAAATGACTTCCTAGACAAGGGGGCGAGGGAGTTGCAGGCTCCTACTCCCCTCCTTAGAGCTCGCGGTCCATGACAGGAAGGCATCCCTCCCTAGTCTTGAAGATTTGGGATTGGAAAAAACACTGGAAGAAATCCAAAGCTGTGGGTCATTTCATTCTTTCATTTCCTGCCTCTGCCAAATGCTGACAGTCACAAACAAATGTCTTCACAAATACTTTCTTCTAGAGGAACGTTCTGCCCAACTCGGTTGCTTATATGTATGTGACTTGAGAAACACTTTCTAAATCCCCAAGTTGACAGGATTTCCATGTAATGATAATGATTATTTAATGTCATCATCACAATGGGCTGCCTGGGCAAATGAAATGCTTGCTGGGTCTAAAGCATTCACTCAAGTGAGGTAAATTAACGCTTTCCAGGGTACCCGATTTCCCACTGGGACCCTAAAGAAGGTAATTCATTACTCAGGCATTCTCCACCCCCAACACTGCTGTCTACCACAAGCCTTCCATTGCTTCAGTTGTCAGACTGCTCAGCCAGTACGGGGAAGTCCAAGAGAGAGAAGACTCTGCTGAGAAGGTCCAGGCTGGGTGGATATTTTTAGTCATCTGAAGATAGTGCAGGCGTGATAATCATCATCATCATAATGCATGTGATGCACCCCATCTTACTTTGCAAAGCACTTCATTTGCATAAATCATCCCCATTGGCCCTTACAATAATCCCTGAGGTATGTAAAGCAGGTATTATATTCAGCACCCGGCCATGGCAGCAGGCAGCACACAGCAGCAATGGCATGGAGGTAAGCCTAGAAGACACAGGGAAGCAAGAAAGGGTGTAGCAGAAAGAGGAGGCAGGCTCCCCCAAACCAGTGGCCTCAAAAGCATTGAGAGTCTGGGACGAGAGGCCACGTAGAGTGAGGATACACATGGCACATGGAGGCAGAAATGTGGAGGGCTCAGGTGTCTGGGCAGGCTAGCTTTAAAAGATGACTGATATCTGCTGTGTAAAAGATTACTGCTTCTAAGGCCAAAATCAAAAGACATTAAAACTAAAATGAACCAAGTGGCTACTATTTGCTAGTTGTTTTCCTATAAGATATTAACTGATGTAATCATCACAACTAATCCACGCAAGATACATATTATCAACGCATTTTCTACAGATGAGAAAACTGAGGCTCAAAAAAGTGACTTTATTTGCCCAAGGTCCATGCTACTAACTGGATAATATGAGATTCAGGGACTAGGAGAGAGACAAGCAACAGAAGTCTGATGGTTCTGGCCAGGAATGCTAGCAATAAGTTTGAGACAGCTATAATAAGATGTTAAGAAAAGAGTTTAAGAATAAGGGACAGGGAACAGGGAGGAGGGGATCGATGGGGGAGACAAGAGGGAACACCTGTAATACTTTCAATAATAAAGATTTTTTTTAAAGAATAAGGAACAAAAACCTTGGGCTCCCTGTGTCCTTCCTGCCCTAGAGGTGTATCAGAGGCTGGGCTCACAGCGCCTGGGGAGGAGTCACCTCTGGCTGAAGTGGGACAGATGGGGTAACAAGTGAGATGACTCCTGGCAATTATCCCCTTTTACAGATGGGGAAACCAAGTCCCAGGGAGGAAAGATTACGAAGCAGTTGGAGAGAAGTTGTCTTTCTTTGCAAGAGCAAGAAGGTACAATGTCTGTAAACACAGAAGTCTGGGAGGATTGTGACAGCCGGCAAGAAGTTTGCCTAAGGCAGTAGATTCATGCTGGTGAGAGCCAGAGACAGTGGGAGGAAGCAGAATGGTTGGAGCGAAAGGAACGTCAAGGGGGCTGGGGGAGTGGAGGGAACACTCCATTACTTCTCTGCTGCCACACATTGGACAAAGTACTTCTCTGAGCTTCATCTGTAAAACAGAGTCAATAAAATTCACCTCAAAGTGATTCTCTGAGGATTCACTATGTGGACAAAAAGGGGCCACATACTAAATCTGCCAAGTTCAGGGAAGGCCTGTGTGGTGGCCTTGCAAACTCAGTGACCTAAAGTAACCACATAGGATGATCTGAAACTAAAACTTTTTAACTAAAAGCAGTTCATGGTGGGTAGTCGTGTCCTAGGGCAGTATTTCTTCCTAACAAAGGTCAACCTTCACCTTAACTGAGCCTGTCTGTTGTCTTCGCATCTAGGATAACATACCTGATAAACGTGCCTTTGCCATAACAAAGGAATTTCCTTTTGTGGGACCCCTCAAAGCACAATCGCCAGAGCAGAGACCACAAATCCCCTCATTGTTACTGTTATTGTGTTCTTTGTTGACTGTTAACTCTTCTGTACCCATCTATGTAGGAGAAATGTGTATCTGTCATTTTACTTTTTATTCAATCCCAGAGGTTTCCCTGCTTTGCTTTCTTTCTGTCTCCATAATCTATCACCAGTGGACGTCACGTAACCCACTTCTGCCTCCTCTTTTGATTGTAATGTATAAAATAAAGTGCAAAACTGTCTTTTTCAGGAGCATTTTCTCAATTCCTTGAGGTTTTGCTTCCGGACAGCTGTCATCAGTTTGACTCAAATAAACTCATTGAAATTCTTACAGGTTTGGGCATTTCTTGCCTTGACAAATACTTACAATAATAATAGACAGAGAGAGTCTGAGCGGCTATTGTTATTCTTAATGCATTTGAAGTTTTGAAGTTGTGATGTTGCGATAGATGGTCTCTGCAAGAATAGCTTTTGGATTTGGAGTGGCCCCCTTTTTTGCATTTAATAAAACATTGCTACTGAAAACCTACTTTCCCCAATCCTCATGAATTCAACCTCTGTCATAAGCAAGACTTTTTATCCTAAGAAGCACCTAGAAAGCCATGTCAGCGCCCCTTTCCTTCTGTAAGACTTATAGAACGTGTTTCTCACAAACTAGGAACCATTCTGCTTTAGGTAAAGAAGATTCCTCCTGGAGGGAGAATTAATCAGGGCAATAACATTCTGCCTGACCCTTATTAGCACGGAAGGGTCCCATCCAGTACTAGGCGGGAAGACTTCAACCAGATTGCCTACAGCTTCTTGAAAAGATTTGCCCAAGATAACCCATATACATTCATTTCTGAAGTGTCTCCAAGCCCCAAAGAGAGCCGTTTCCAAGGAAGCGGTGTTGCGATTGTGAGCAGTGTCATTTGTAGAATCACCTGCAAAGGTGCTTAGGAAGTTTCACTTTACAAGTCTGGAATAATTCAGAGAATCGTAGAGTTAGCAAGAACCTTGTTGGCTGCCTGATCTAACTCCCAACCCTAACTCTACTAATCAGTGTCCTCCCAGAGCTAAGGTGGGCTTCTTTACACAGATCTGGGTTTGGGGATGTTACTCCCAGGAAGTGCCCACAGGACTCTTGGATATAAATACAATAGTACCAGGAGCTACTAAATGACTCATTCCAAATGTCTTCCATTTCTCTAACCGTCTTACTCTATTATCATTTTTGAATGCCCATACTTTATAGTCATGTATTCTTATAATATGCACACAACCTGCCAGCGCCATGCCACACTGCTGAGCCTCCCAAATAGTCACTGGATGTCCTCCTCCCCTTCGCCCTCTCCACCAGGCCCCCTCCACAGGCCACAGAACTAAATCACTTTCCAAACACAAACCCAATGTGGGCTGAGGACACTGGCCACAGAGATGACCTCCCTTCCATTCCATCCTCATTTGCCAAGTGAAGACACAGCAGGGCTGAAGTGTAATACCAGACCAGCTAGACCTGAACTTAGCCCTGTCCCTGCCCTGCAGTCCCATCACCCCAGCTGGCAGCACTGTCCAGCCACAGGGCATTGTGAGTGGACATGTGTTTACTTTAGATTGGAAATGGAAGGCTGCCAGCTGGGGAAGGACAGAGGACCCCAGCCTGCAGCAAAGGCCAAGGACCCAAAAGGGCTACGAAATGAAGCTGCTGGCCTCGTGGCTTTACAATCGATGTGTGATGTGTGGTGTTTCTGTCACGAAGTGAGGCAAGCCTGTGTGCGAAGTTCAAGTGGGAAGCAGACCTTGTGCTCTAATTCCATCTGGTAGCCAGGAAAATGTCACTAAGTACAAATTGTCGGTAACAAAGTAGTCACAGGATGTAAAGTACAGTTTAGGAATATAGTGTCAGGGGGGTGCAGGACTTATTGGGGGGAATCACTGGAAGTTACATAATGTCTAACCTCTGTGCTGTACATCTGAAACGAATGCAATGTTGAATGGCAACTCTAACTCTTTTTTTTTTTTAATTTTTAAAAAATCACTGAAAACTTTCAGTGGAATCTGCTTTCAGATTCCCAGTCAGCACAAGCTATCAAAATGAAAGGAA
The DNA here is from genome assembly GCA_030848825.1 of Tadarida brasiliensis. Classification (NCBI taxonomy): domain Eukaryota; kingdom Metazoa; phylum Chordata; class Mammalia; order Chiroptera; family Molossidae; genus Tadarida; species Tadarida brasiliensis. Next base: position 45,268,383 of record CM061258.1, read on the forward strand.
GTCATAACTTGCTCTTCAGTGAGTCTTATCCTTGAATAGTCTCAGGATTGCCCGTGATATTAGGACAAGATTTATGTAACATTTGCTCCAGGTGACTTAGTCATTGTCAGAAGTAGGGAAGGAGAAGACTTGGGGTTATCTCTGCCTAAACGCCCCAAAGCAGTCCCTGCTTGGCTGGACTTAACTCGAACAACTGGAACAGTGTTTCCCTTTATTCGGGGTGGGTGGCTCTCCGAGTGAGAAATGAGGGGAGGGGCCTGGAGAGGAGGTGGTACCACTGAGGCTGCCGAGAATTCCGCAGCCAAAACCATCCCCCTGAGTTCCACCACAAAAGAAGCAATTTTCAGAACACAACCTTAGAATAAACTGTGTAGGACCTAAAGGTGACAGAGAACTAACTGGAAGGCCTGGCTGGAAGTCACCCTGGCAGAATGAGCGGCCGACTAAACTGGTCACTGGCAGTTCTCTTCTGCCCCCCAGTGCCCTTGGTTGCCCAAAGTCCCCACTTTGCCCCAGACCCCAGATCTTTCCTCCCGTTCAGCTTCTTCTGTGTCCTGTTCCCTCAGGGCAAAACACTGGATTTTTCTAAGGTAACACCTAGCTAATCTAGTATAATCTAATCTGAGAGAGTTATTGAGTATTATTGGATTACTGTGCTATTATGCCTAGAAAATACAATTTGCATTCCAGAGACACGCAGCCTTAAACCGAAAGAGTGGGAATTTCCATTACCCTGACAGGCTAGGAAGAGAGGCAATTTTGCAAGGGGTGGGAATGTCAAGATCAAATTTAAAAATTTAAAACAGCCTTGCCTATTCCTACAGCTGGGAAGGTTTTGAGTTTCATTTTTTAAAAGCTACCAACCCAATTAATCTTTTTTCTAACTTTCTCCCCACCTCCTCAGCGCTGCCGAGCTCAGAGGCCTCGGGCTTTCCTTTGACCTCAGGTAACAATAGTGATGCCAGAGCTGTGCTTCATTAACGGAGATTTCAGTGCTTCTTTAAAAAATGCTACCTCCCCAAGTATTTAAAAATATCATGCTTTATATTTATTTTTATTTTGCTCTATTGTTGGTAACCCTAATAAGTAAACCACTTCAGAGCTATGCAAGAACTCTCGGAAAGAAGAGCTACCATTTAGTGTATATGTTGTATTTGTCTGTACACTGCAATGTATAATGCATATTATACATTGTCTCACTCCGCATAAGAACCCTATGAACTAGAAGCTATTATCCCCATTTTTCAAATGAGAAAACTGAAGTGCTAAGAAGTTAAATAGATTAGCCAAGATCACAGAGTTGAAAGCACTGGAGGAAGGATCCAAACTCCATTCTCTAAATCTGAAGCTTGTCTTCATAATCACTACCTTCTCCTACCAGGTATGGGAGGGAGGGGTAAGGAAGAAGTAACAATATTTCTATCCTGAGCCTTTCCAGTGCTGAGTCAGTAATTCTCAAAGTGTGGTCCCTGGACCCGCAGCAACAGCATCCCCCAGGGAACTTGTTAAAAATTGCAAAATTTGGGACCCACTCCAGACGTTAGGAATCAGAAACTCTGGGAGCAGGACCCAGCAATTTGTTTCAACAAGCCCTCCACATGACTCTGATGTACGCTCAAGAACCACTGGACTAAGCCACCAGTGTGGATTCGTAAAGTTTGGGGAATGAGTCAGCAGTAACTCCTTTTTAACATCCATTCCTTGAATAATTCCTTTTCAATTATAAACGTCCACATAATTTTATTGCAACTCTAGAGAGATTTGAAGAAATAAACATTGTTGGCACATGCTTGACAGGTGTGAAACACTGTGAGTGGTAATAGGTAATGCAAAAAACAGTTTCTCAAAATCCTGTCAGGTAGTCCCACAAGACTAAGTTTAAAAGCAGTGTACGGGATATTGTTGCGTTTTCAAAAGGGCAAAATGTTACCTACATTGGCTATCCCTAATCAGCTCCCATTAGAGTGCTGTCTACTTGTGCAAAATTACATGGACACCATGCAGAGCACCTACCTGTAGGGCTCATTTGACTGGCATCTAAGCACCCTGCTTCACCCTTTCTCTTCATTCTGTCCTTTCTTAAACCAAAATAAGACCGAGGCCAGCTTTGGCCTAGGAAAAGCCCACCAGCCTGAAGCGTTCCTGTTCCCTTAGCTGGAAACTCTCTGGCTTGAGGACAGGGACAGCCCGGCGCACAGGGGCCTCGAGCTCACCTGCGATGGAAGACACGACTCAGAGAGGCCACTGTGCAGGAAGCAAGTTTTACACTCACTTTCTCAAACCCCTTGTGTCTTTTATTTTCTCGAAGCATGTTCAATATTAGCCTAGGCATGCTCTGAAGACAGGAAAACAGAAGTTCATGGACATCACTCTACCTTTATCTGAAAAAGAAAAATGCTTCGAGTTGGTTCTCAAACTGGGCTATAGGTCAGAAGTGGAGGGGAAATGTCCTCACTGGGGCTGAGACGGTGACCTCGACCTTCTCGGGTCACAGTTAAGCTGCTCACGCCCTGCGGGGAGGAGTTGTCCTTCTGGAAAACAAAGTGTGGACTCTGTGGTCACATTGACCAGCAATGAAACTCCAGCCCGGAACTTGTAGCTCCTAAGTAGTGCTGACTACCTGTGACTTCGGGCGATACACTTCACTTTCTTGAGCCCTGCCTTCCTGAACTGCTTTGGAAGGAGGTGGGGGGAGACAGGGGAGGAATACTATCCACCAGACAAGAATGGAGAGAAAGAGGGCCCGGTGGCCTAACGCACCAGACCTACCGCAGGAGATGCTGAATTCATGCTGGCTCCTTTCCTCTCTTCTCAAAGTGCTGAGGCGGATTTTCACCTGACCCGGTGAGAGCATTCACCTCAAACAGCAGCCACCAGGGTTATATAAACAGGGTTTTATCAACAGGGGTTAAGGGCCCTGTTAACAGGTCTCCCAAGCATATTCTAGGGATCCTGGTACAGGCATGTGTGCTTTCTAAATCTTAAAATACAGAACAAGGCCAGGATGGCTCACAGCCTAGAGAAGGGAAAGGCTATCATCTGGGTCAGGTCAGCGGCCTTGCCCTAAAACCCCTGCAGAATGCTGAACGTGCTTCCTCCCCACAGATGCCCCATAAACACACACACAAACTGACAACAAGGGCCGTACTCAGTTAATCCCCAAATATTCAGGAGAATGACAAGCCAGGAACGTGTAGCTCCTAAGTAGTGGTGACTACCTGTGTGACTTTGGGCAACTACAGGGAAGAGCAGCACCACGCTCCATGTCTGGGTGTTAAGTTTAAAACCTTTCCCAGAGACATTTTCATTTTTCCCAAAAGAAGAGAGCCCTCTACTGGCAAGTCAACACTCTGCTAGGAAGGGAAGGGCCTGATTCCGGATGGTCCGCATTAGTCAGTGCTCAGGGGCCTTTTCCTCGTTCTCAGCAAATGTGTAAGTTATTAACAATCGGCTAAGGTTTCATCCATGGGAGGAACAGATTCATACGGGTGTGAATTAATGAAGGTTCATCATACTAAATCCAAATCCCATGAAACCCTCCCACCTGTCCTGATTACAATTTATTATCTAGCAAGCAGAGGGAATAAAGAGAGTGTACAAGATCCTTCTCCCCTCTCTGCAACAGTGCAAGGATAATCTTCTAGAAGGGTTTCATGCAGAGGGCTCCAAACACATCACATCAGAGAGTTTGGAAGAGATTGCAAACCATCTAAATGGCCATCAAGGTCAGATGAGAAAATACGTTATTATACATCCCCCAAAAATGGATTATGCAGCTTTTTTTTTTAAGTGAGGAAGCTCATTCTTTTTATTATTATTATTGATTTTTTGGAGAGAGAGAGAGAAATATCAATGTGAGAGAGAAACATTTATCAGCTGCCTCCTGCACGCCCCCTACTGGGGATCGAGCCCAAAACCTGGGCATGTGCCCTGACAGGGAATCTAACCAGGACCTCTCAGTCCATGGGATGATGCTCATTCCACTGAGCCACACTGGCTGGGCGAGGAAACTGATTCTATACCCGTATGGAAAGATCTCCATATCTTTAAGTTTAAAGATAAAAAGAAAAGTACAGACACAGTATATATTGTATGCTATCATTTGCATAAAAAGGAGGATATGTATTTGTATTTCCTTCTAAATCCATGAAGTAAAATATTTCTAGAACTTTGCACAAGAAACTAAGTGCTTACGTGTTTGTAGGGGTGTGAGAACTATAGGAAAGGTGAACAGAGGTGAAAACAAACTTCGACTTTGCTGTATATTTTGACCTTTGATGTGAATGTTTTAACTAGTCAAAATAGAAAGTAGTTTTTCAAATGACAGACTGAATGGACATGACATTTTCCTCTACTCGACATCTAATAATGGTTAGCTTTTTCTAGCAACCGTTATGTTCCAGGCACTGTGCTAAATGCCCTACACATGGTACCTCGTTAATTAACCCTCCCAACCACTTGTAGGAGGTAAGAGCTATTCTTATCGTCCACATTCTGAGACAAAGGAACTAAAGGACAGAGAGGTTAAGGTCCTGCCCCAGGTTTATGCACACAAAGCCTCAGGCAGGCTGATTCCAGAGTTCCCACGCTCAACGCCATGCTATGCAGCCACCCCAGAGAACATTTCTCCAACAGAGTCCATATCCGAGTGTGAAAAATCCAGGACCTCTAGTGAAAGTTCAGAGAAGCCCTTCACTGGTGGTCTCAAACACAAGATTTCCTTTAACTGGACAAACACACACACACCCTTACTCACACACACACACTCATAGATTCTCGCCCTCACTCCCATACCCTCATATATTTTCATATACACATCCCCTCCTACGTTCTCACAAACACATGCTTTCTCACAGCCCTACGCACACACTCATAATTCTCAAGTGCATGCACACATAAATTCTCACACACTCACATACCCAGACATTTTCTCACACATACTTGCACACTCACACAAACTGGCTCCAGCCTAACCCCTCCTCTGCCACCCGGCACAGGCCCAGAATTCAGTCCTAGGACACTCCCGCCCAAGCATTCCTGGACCTCCGACAGGCCCATTCTCCCTTGCCCACTCTCAGGACCTCCTCTCTATGCATAAACCGTTCCCAGATAAAATATGGGAACCCATATTTCTATCCCAGCTGACCCATTTACACTCCTAAACATATTCCACGCTGGCCAAGTCAATCTTTCATTTACCCCTAACCACGATGTTCTCTTCCTCAGGACCTTAAAAAGGAAAGATTGTTTTTCCATTCTCCTTAGGCTTCCAGCTTCTCTGCTTGCACAGCGAATGAAGAATTTTGTGCCATTTTATTTTTGACATGAAAATAAAACATACATCCATCTATCTAGAACATGCATCCTCTTAGGACAAGCGTAAGCACATTTCCTCACCAGCCCTGGAGGACACAGAACGACTGTGAGACCAACATTCTGTGCTGCCAACAAGCCATTTCATGTCCCTGGGGCACTGACCTGCCAGTGCTCTAGAGGCAAGACCATTTCCAGAGGAATGAGATACAGCATTTGACAGGGACTCTTGCAGTTCCTTTATGGGTTTGCTCCCACGTTAGAACATAACAGTTCTTGAACATTTTACTTCTGCCCCAAACTCCTGCTTGCTCTGACATTTCAAATACTAGAGGGCAAGATACTTCCTGTCTATGTGGAACATTGTCTCGTTACACAGTGGCTGTGAAGTGATATCAAAATTCCAGGTACTCTTCTGAAACGTTTCTACTTATAATAATTAGTAACATCAGAAAGTCCCTCACAGTTATTTTTCCATTCATCCTCTGTGACATTGAATATTCTTCCTATTTTGCAGTTGTGAACACTGAGCATGGAGAGAAAGTAACTGATCCAAGTTCCTATTGCTAATAATTAGCAGAGCTAGGAGCTGAAGCCAGATATGTTCTATTATAAATCCACACCACACTTAACAGTCCTTTGGGGCCCGACTCAAGTTCTACGTTCTCAGTGGTCCAAACTCTTAGCTCTTGCAAACCAAAACAGAACAATCAACTTTTTTTTTTCTTTATTGATTTTTAGACAGAGGAAGAATGAGGGAGAGAGAGATAGAAACATCAATGAGAGAGAACATCAATTGGCCGCCTCCTGCATGCCCCCACTGGGGATTGGGCCCACAACCTGGGCATGTGCCCTGACTGGGAATCGAACCAGCAACCTCTTGGTGCATGGGTTGATGCTCAACCACTGAGCCACACCAGCCAGGCGCAATCAACATTTTTTAGTATTAAGTCTCTGCACAGTATGTCTTTATGTGCTGCTGTTCATTCATGCCCTTGGGATTTATTGTCACCTTGTATTATCATCTTTCATGTACACTCTTGTATACTCTAAGTATTAATCAAGTTGTTAACTCTGTCTTTTCCCTCTGTGTTCTTCCATACTTAGAAGAGTCATTTGCACATTTCAGGTGATTTCCAGATGCTTGTTGATGGTAGCTTTCTACCTCTCTAGGTTTTTCAGACAATCTCTGCACAGATTAGGCCTCTCTGCCCACAGAGATGTGTGTACAAACCTGTTTCTCACAGCACTTTTTACAAGAGCAAATAAGAAAAAAAAACACACACAAAAAAAAACTATGGGACATCTGCATGAGGGAATGTTACACAACTATTAAAAATCATGTTTTCAGCCCTGGCCGGTTTGGCTCAGCAGTTAGTGCGTCGGCCCGTGGACCAAAGAGTCACAGGTTCAATTCCAGTCAAGGTCACGTATCTCAGTTGTGGTTCATCCCCATGCCCTGGTCGCGGTCATGTGGGAGGCAACCAATCAATGTGTCCCTCTCACATGGATGTTTCTCTCTCTCTCTCCCTCCCTCCCTCCCTCCCACTCTATCTGAAGATAAATGGAAAAATATCCTTGGGTGAGGATTTTTTTTTTTAAATCATGTTTTCAGAGACTACTGAATAACATAAGAAAACATTTGCCTAATATAATATACTTTGCATTTATAACAAAGGGAAAAAGCTTAGAGAAAATACATCAAAATATTGAGTTTTGTTACATCTAAGAAGGGAGATGAAACAACAGAGAATTTTATCTTCTCTTTCAGAACATTAACTCCGTTTCCAGCACTCCTTGAGGTCCTTCACTTCATTCCTGTGAGCCTCATTTTTCTTTCTCTCTAAAATAGGAGCCATGTTGTTTTCCTTATAAGACTCTCGTAAATAGTTCAAATTTTTCCAATAAGAAGTACTTTGTAAATAACTAACAATAGTATTAAATTATACACTAAATGATGATGTGGTCTTTATGCAGTTTACATAAAGACTTCAGAGGGAGCCCTGGCCGGTTTGGCTCAGCAGTTAGAGCCTGTCCTATGTGCGGACCAATGAGTCGTGGGTTCGATTCCGGTCAAGGACACGTACCTCGGTTGCGGTTTGTTCCCGGCCCTGGTTAGGGTTGTGCAGGAAGCAACCAGTTGATGTGTCCCTCTCACCTCGATGTTTCTCTCTCTCTCTCTCTCTCTCTCCCTCCCTCCTATTCTATCTGAAGATAAATAGAAAAATATCCTCAGGTGAGGATTAAAAAAAAAAAAAAGACTTGAAAGGGAATATTGTCCTGTCAACAAATAGCGGAAATTTTAGTGAAATTTGTATCTTTTAAAACTCCATAAACTTTGAGACAACACGGAGGGACCTGGAGAGTATCCTAAGCAAAACAAACCAATCAGAGAAAGACAAATATCACATGATCTCACTTATTTGTGGAATATAATGAACAAAACAAACTGATGAACAAAATAGACCCAGAGACATAGAAGTAGGGTTTAGACTGACAAACCTCAGAAGAGGGGGTGTGAGGGGAGGGAAGAGATAAACCACAGAACTTATATGCATGTATGCATAACCAATGGACATAGACAACAATGCTGGGGACGGGGGGGGGGGCGGATTGGGAGGAGGGTGTCAATGGGGGGGAAAGGAGAAACATCTGTAACAAAAATAAATTAATAAAAATAATTTTTTTAAAAAACTCTATAAATTTATCCTTTCTTTTAAAAACTAAAACTGTGGCCCTGGCCAGTTTGGCTCAGCGGTTGGAGCATCAGCCTGCGGTCCAGAGAGACCCAGGTTCGGTTCCCACTAAGGGCATGTACCTCAGTTGCAGTTTGTCCCCGGCCCTGGTTGGTCGTGCGGGAGGCAGCCACTCGATGTGTTCCTTTCATGTCGATGTTTCTCTCTCTCTCGCTCTTCCTCTCTCTCCCTCCCTCTCACTCTATCTGAACAAAAAAATGGAAAAATGTCCTCGGGTGAGGATAAAAAAAATAAAAATAAAAGCTAAAACTGTGTTTAACTTATATCCAGTGAGTTACTATGAAATGATTCTCCGTGGATGGTTCAAAAAAATAAATCTATCTATATCAATAACAAAATAGTTCAGCCCGGCTGGTGTGGCTCAGTGGTTGAGTGTCAACCCATGCACCAAGAGGTTGCCAGTTCGATTCCTGGTCAGGGCACATGCCCAGGTTGTGGGCCAAATGGGGAGCATGCAGCAGGTGGCCAGTCAATGTTCTCTCTCATTGATGTTTCTATCTCTCTCTCTCTCTCCCTTCCTCTCTCTCCAAACAATAAAGGAAAAATAATAATAAAGGACTGTATGTTATTTTTAAAAAATATAGTTGTTTTTGTTTGGTTTGTTTTTAGTGAAATGGGGGCTAGATTTCTCAAAATAATAACCTCAGGGCTCATATTGCTTTGCTATTCTCACAGTCAGTGTGGCCCATAAGGGCCAGGCATGACAAGGAACTCCTCACGAACCTGGTGAGGTACCACTGCAGGCCCTAGACAGGGCAGGGGCAGGCCACACAGGCCCAGCTGCGAGGTCAGCCAGGCTTCTCACGTGGTGGGAGCACCTCCAGGATCAAAATGCCACACAAAGCAGCCCTAAGTCAGGCACCATGCCCTACCCCAGCAGCTTACATTTCGGGAACCTTGAACTTGGAGCCTGTCCTGCCGGAGCTCCCCAGGCTGACTTTTCCCTCTCCTCCCTCAACTGTCCTCCATCACATTTAGCTCTGTGTGACAGCCAAAGCACTGGTGAGAGTCCATCTCGAAAGAAGCTCCCTTCCATTCCACACATATGCATTAGGCACTCATTCTGTGCCCAGTGGCAGACACGTCCACACTTTAAACTCAAGAAATTTTTGCAACTGCTTTCCCTACTCTCCATTCCATCTCCTTTCCACACACCCCAGTCACGTATGACTTCATTGGTAAGTGCAGTATTCTCATATCTCACCAAACATGTAGTGGTTTAAGCTCTATAAACCAGGAAGCAAAGAATCAATCTCAATCACCTAGTAACACCTCGGCCACCCAGAATCCTTTGGAAAAAGCTGAACTTCCTAGATGACTGCAAGTCCTACTCCTTTAAGCATCAAAACTGTTAAGACATTCTTGGTTTTGAATGGAAATCTTTCTCCATTATGGTCTCTGCTCTCTGCTTTCTCAGACAGTTTACATTTTCCGATGACTCACCTTCATGCACATCAGTGGCTACCTCCGTGGGGGCTGTTGCATTGGGTAAGACTCTTTGCACATAGGTTTATTAGCCCCACACTGCTCTCTTCTGAGGTTTTAGATTTTCTGTTCCTTTCCTTTGGGGAGCCCACTGTTTCTGCTTCCTGCCAGCCTTCCTGACTCCCTTTTCTAATCCACTGCTAATCGTCTGCTGGGGCTTCAGAATCCACTGCTTGAAATGTGTCGGTTTCCATGTAGAGTAAGAGTAGAATCTGAAGGCCTCTCCCATGAGTAAAATGCCCCCATCTCGGTTCATTAATTTGATGCAACCTATTTTGGCTGCTCTGAGTCTTGTCAGCCCACCTCCTGGTTCCTACTATGTTCTGGGTAAGTGATTCAAAACATATGTTTCAGAAAGTTGACTCTTTCACTGCATCTCAATTCATACTTGGGAACAATATTTAAAACAATGACTCTCAAATGACCCCCTGAGGAACGAGTGGGTGACTTGAAAGGGCCACACCGATGTAGCAATGTCTGAAAATTTAAAATTAAAAAAAAAAAAAACAGAGAGCAAGAGGAAGATTTTTGTTGTTGTTGTTTTTATTTTCTTATTCTTTCCAAGCTGACTGGTTGCTCCAAAATTTCAAACATTTACTTCCTTACTTCAACCCTATTCCATAACCTCAGAGGGTTAAAAAAGACCACCAAAATACATGATGGAAAATTGGAAAAGTTCATTTGGAGCTAATGTAATAAAGGGAGATAAAGGTGATTTCAGACATAAGAGTGGACATAATGTATTCTGAACTCATTCAACATAAAAATAAATTTTTATTTTGTTTCAGGACTAAAGTGGATAGAGGGCAAGACTTGTTGCTATAAAACACACTTCCAGGTTTCTAGGCTTTACAAAACCGTTCTTGAGGGACACAAAGTTGGTGTTTTCCAGTTGTCTCCTCAGATTCTTCAGAGCTCTCTGTTCTTTCATTCATCTTAACAAAACCCCTAGCGCTAACTCTGACACTTTGTTCATGTAATAACATTTACCCAGGTCCTACCACGTGGCTGCCACCTCCCAGGGTAGGCTTGTAGTAGCCCTTCCCTTAGCTTTCTATCTTTTTCTGATTGTTGTTAGAATTCTTCCCAACTGTTGGCTCACAAACTGGCCCCAGGACACAGAGGGCAAAGAGAGACCAAAGAAGAAAGCAGGTCACTGCACATGGGTAGGTGGCAGGCTTAACAAGCAAAGGGGTTTACTTACAAGGCCTGTTGTCTTGGGTGGCCACAAAACAAGTAGATCTTGGCATCCTCCCTCCAGAATCTTAAAAGTGCATATAAAGACCTCAACTGTACTCAATTATGTGCACCATCCAGATGGTCCCAACAACACCTTACACTCTCTCAAGACTGCATCCTTGAAAACAGCTCCCACTGTGGGAACAGTGGGCAGAGTGTACATTCCAAGGACAAGGGAAGGAGCGAGGAGCCTCTGATTGCTCAGGTTCTGCTCACAGGTCAACAGACAGTCACCTTTTCTCAGCCACCTCCTCCAACACTGACAAATTAACAAATTATATGTAAAGACTTGTTCAATTCCGTAGTCTTCAAAATAGCAGAACAGGGGAAAGAATCTAAATGGTCTAAAACAGGTCATTGATACAATAGAGTATGATATGGATTCCATAGTTGTTGGCTCAGAAATGTATTCACTTTGTATTAGTGAATGATAAAAATATATATTTTACAGAGTGGTGACTACAGCATAGTCACTTCTATAGTAGTACATTATTTATAAACATATAGATGCATTTTGGGGCCTAGAAATCATACAGCAAAATAGGTGACAGAATTGTGAATGGCTCTTCTTTCATTTTCGCTTACTTGTATTTTCTAATGTTTTTTCTAAATGATTATGGATATGTGAGATCAACCAAAAATAATTTCCTCTGATCAAAAGACAATTCCATTGTCTTGTCAGTCACTGCAAACCTTACTAAAGTTTGAGAGAGAGCCTCTTCCTAAAACCAATGCGTTAAATCCGTGAGACAGAGGCAGAGGTCCCAATAAACTGAGCAGTCTGTCCCTTTCACCACTATGCTATCCTACCATATGAATTATGGTTGAAGAGGCATGCTATCCAGATTAAACCAATGGAAAAAGGACTTTTGGAGTACAATTGTAAACGCTACTGGCGAATAGATTATGAATGCATTAATGGTACCCAAGAGTGATTTGGCCATAAATTTCCAGCTGCAGAACAGTGGGACCTCAAAAGCCCAGAATCTCCCAGAGAAAATGATCTAAATAAAAAGGATCTACATTATTCAGAAACCTCAAAATGGTAAGCTAGAAAGTAAAACACAGATAACTGACTGAACGCAATTGATATCTATCAGCTAGATAGTCCTATATTGTGCCGTATAAGTATTGTAAATCTTATATAAGTTAAGAAAAGCACTTATAAAGACATTAGAGTGTAGTTGGTAAATAAAACAATAAATATTGATTTCCAGTCAAAATGGTGCAATGAATTCATGCTTTGATTATCCCCCTTTGTGCTCCAAATATATAGTAATATGTGGTAAAATATAAAAAGAGAAAAAGGCCCCAGATTCTAAAACAAGATCTACAGCTCCATGGAACAGAAACGCAGAACGGAGAGGCAGCTGAGGCCGTGGCTGTGCTGCAGGAGCTCAGCTCTTCAGGAGTCAGGGTTGTAAAAGCTCCACAGATGGTGGGGACAGGGCTCACTACTTAAGAAAGTAGATTGAACAAAACATAGCGGACTGCTGCCTAGAGCTATAGCAATGTTTCTCAATTTCTTTTCGTTATTATCTTCCTAAGGAGAAATTTTTATTTGAATTTTCCTTAAAGAGAGAAAGTAAATGCTAAGGAATCAGATTTTTAGGGGTAGAGTTAGCTTAGAGGGGCCACTGTAATATCTAAGATTTTTTGCCCTCCAAGAATCAATTTGTACCTTACTGGGGGCGATAGTGCCCCTGTTAAAAATACACGAGCTGCCCTGGCCAGTTTGGCTCAGCGGTTAGAGCGTCGGCCTGTGGTCCAGAGAGACCCGGGTTCGGTTCCCGCTAGGGGCACGTACCTCGGTTGCAGTTTGTCCCCGGCCCTGGTTGGTCATGCAGGAGGCAGCCACTTGATGTGTCCCTTTCACGTCGATGTTTCTCTCTCTCTCTCTCTCTCTCTCTCTCTCTCTCTCTCTCTCTCTCTCTCTCTTCCTCTCTCTCCCTCCCACTTTATCTGAACAAAAATGGAAAAATGTCCTCGGGTGAAGATTAAAAAAAAAAAAAAAATACATGAGCTACAGTACTCCACAGTCTGCCAGTAAGAACAGAGCGAAACTGCTCCCTGGCCATTTGACTGGTGCTTGGGTATTCCCCCGTTACTATGGGACAGGAAGCCCCCAGCAATTTTTTTTTTAAATCCTCACCTGGGGATATTTTTCTATTTATCTTCAGATAGAGTGGGAGGGAGGGAAAGAGAGAGAAACATCAACATGAGAGGGACACATCAACTGGTTGCCTGGTTGCCTCCCACACGACTCCAACCAGGGCCGGGGCCGAACCGCAACCAAGGTACGTGCCCTTGATCGGAATCGAACCTGTGACTCTCCAGTCCTCAGGCTGATGCTCTAACCACTGAGCAAAACCAACCAGGGCACCACCCCACCCCGCCCCCATCAATTTAAAGCCTGATTACAGATTGGGGATCTGAAGAACAGTTGTGGGGCAGGAGATTGCAAAACTGCAGGACAAAGAGACAGATGGTGAGAGATGGGAGAAAGAAAGAGAAACAAAAAACAAAAAAGTCCTATCTAAAATTGGTGGTGAACCAATATTCCAAAAACAATAATTGGTTGCTAACAAAGAAAACCAACAAAATTAACAATCATGCATTCAGTCTGGAAAATTAACTTTATAGAACAGCTTAACAAAGACATTAAATTAGAAACATTGAGCATTTGCGAAGAGAGAAACAATTCAGCATAACCTCCACTTAAAAAGAATACAAAATTTTTCAACAAAAACAAGTAAAAAATGAAACAAGAATAGGTGGATATTTAAAAGAAACAATTAGAAATTAAGAAAGGAAATGCATAGCAAATGAATTTTTAAAATACAATAAACAAAACTGGATTGTTCTCCTTTCTAGATAGAGACAGGTAACTAGGTAGGTAGTTAAGTAGGTAGGTAGATAGATTAGATAGATAGATAGATAGATAGATAGATAGATAGATAGATAGATAGATAGATAGACAGATAGGTTTAAATGAGTAGTTATAAAACATGGAAGATAGATTGAGAGATTCTAACATTTTAATGAATAGGAATTCCAGAAAAATAAACTGAAATGAATGATAGGGAAACAATATTTGAAGAAAATGTATTGATGATTTTCCAGAATTAAACTCAAAAAAAATCTGATAAATCATCAGATAAATACAATCTAAATACTAAGCAGAATAAATACAAATAAAATGAAACTTGGACACATGAAAGTGAAACTGTAGAAGTCAAGAGTAAAGAGAAAGTCTTGAAACCTCTCAGAAAGATAAGACAAATAATCTGAAATGGAGCGACAACTGTACTGAGAGCAGATTTCTTGTTAGCAAACCTAGATATTAGAAGTTAATGAAATATCTTAAAAGTTCAGAGAGATGGTCACCTAAGATGTTGACGTAGGGGGGAAAAACAATGGGTGAGAAGTACATGAAAACTGTATTTTCTTTGCAAATTTTTTGTAAGTTGAAAATAGTTCCCCCTAAAAAAGTTTATTTTTTTAATCAATTTTAGAGAAAGAGAGGAAGTGGGAAAAAGAGAGAGAGAAACATCAATTTTGTTGTCCCACTTATTTGTGCATTCACTGGTTGATTCTTGTGTGTGCCCTGACTGGGGATCGAACCCGCAACCTTGGCATATCAGGACCACCCTCCAACCAACTGAGCTACCCAGCCAGGGCCTAAAAGTTTGTTTTTTTTAAGTACAGAGAAAGGAAAAAAAAACTGTTAAGCTAGAATTTATAGCCAACCAATCCATCTGCCAAAGACATTACAATAATTATTAAAGGTTATATATATTAGCAAGAGGTGCATTGAACACAGAAAAGTTATAGGATTACAAAAAAAATTATGAGCCTAAAAATTGATCAATTTAATTTCTTTCTTCCTTCCTCCCTTCCCTCCTTCCTTCATAAATAATTCAGTTAAAAATCTATTAGGTGGGGCCAAGAAAGGTAGGTATCAGGGGCTATGGGGAAGGAAGTAGCAGCAGTGAAGCATGGGATGTTGAAGCTTGGGAGAAATGAGGTCATCTGTGCAGCCTAGTATGGGCTGTCCAAGCTGAAGCAAGGAAAGAGGATGTCCACACAGGACAGAGGTGGTAGTAGCCCAGCACAAAGTGTCAAAGCCCAAGTCAAGTGAAGAGAAGATCTTGGGGCGTGGGCAGTGGAGAGAGACTGGTTTTAAGTAAATATGTGGAGAATAATAAAAGCCAGGTTTTTCACTGTCAGAGAAGAGAGTCACATAGAAAGGGAGAAAACTAGAGTAAACTCTATGATGGTTTGGAACTGGAAGTATTGATGTTAAGTAACTGTTTTCATTATGGATGTAGGTATATGTGTACATAGCTCTGTCCAATGAGAGGTCCTAGGAGCATCAATACCCTAAAAGCAATAAGCACACACAGTGCCCAAATCTTGGTTTCTGAATACTAATCTTCACTAAAAGGAACCAAGGCTTCTTGGGAAAATGGCTACTTCCAGGGCTAGTGCAGAGAAAGGCTGCATTAAATACTGTTAGTCTAGAAATTAAGATGCCCTCGTGTTCATAGAAATGTAAATTGGTAGAGCCACTACGGAAAACAGTATGGAGGTTCCTCAAAGAGTTAAAAATACAACTATCGTATTATCCAGCAATCCCACTTCTGGGGATATAGCCGAAGGAAATGAAATCACTATCTCAAAGAGATATATGCACCACCATGTTCATTGCAACACCATTCACAATAGCCAAGACATGGAAACAACCTAAATGTCCACTGACAGATGAATGGATAAAGAAAATGTGTGTGTTCCCAGCTAGTGTGGCTCAGGAAACTGAGTGTCATCCCATGGACTGAGAGGTCCCGGTTCAATTCCTGGTCAGGGCACATGCCCGGGTTGCAGGCTCAATCCACATTGGGGGACATGCAGGAAGCGGCTGATTGATGATTCTCTCATTGATGTTTCTATCTCTCTCTCCCATCCTCTAAAAAACATCAATAAAAACATATTTTTTTAAAAAGAAGGAAAATGTGTGTGTGTGTGTGTGTGTGTGTGTGTGTGTGTGTGTGTATTCAGTCATGGAAAAGAATAAAATCCTGCTATTTGAGATGACATGAAAAAACCTTGAGGACATTGTGCTAAGTGAAATAAGCCAGACAGAGAAAGATAAATATAGTATGTTCTCACTTACATGTGAAATCTAAAAAAGTCCAGAAACAGAGAGTACAATGCTGTTTGCCAGGGGCTGGGGGGGGGGGGGGTAGAGGAAATGGGGAAATGTAGGTCAAAGGGTACAAACTTTCAGTAAAAGATGAAAAAGTTCTGAGTATCTAATTACAGAATGATGACTATAGTTAATAGCACTGTATGATATGCTTGAAATTTTCTAAGAGGGTAAATCTTAAGTGTTCTCACCAAAAGAGAAAAAAGGGGGGAGAACTATGTGAGATGATAAATGTTTTAATTAACTTGATTGTGATAATGTCACAATGTATACATATATCAAATTATAACACTGTACACCTTAAATATATATAATTTTATTTGTCAAATAAAGCTGGAAAATAACCAAAAAAAAGACAAAGCTATCTACAAAGAAATCTTAACGTCTGTCTATATATTTTACTAAAAAGTATAGGTATAGTATTTTGGAAACAAGCATATCAAAATAAATTTCAAAAACAGGCTTTCTATGTGAGAAAAAATAAATGCAAATATAAAACCAAAGAATTTGAATAAAACTCAAGGCCTTTAAAAAAGTAGCTTAAAAATAATGGAGGGGGGCCCTCGCCATTTTGGCTCAATGGTTAGAGCATCGGCCCACAGACCAAAGGGTCGCGGATTTGATTCCAGTCAAGGGCGCATACCTGGGTTGCAGGTTCAATTCCCAGCCCTGGTTGGGGTCGTGCAGGAGGCAACCAATCAATGTGTCTCTCTCACATCAATGTTTCTCTCCCACTCTCTCTCTATCTCTCTCTCCCTCCCTCCCTTCCACTCTCTCTAAAAAGCAATGGAAAAATATCCTCAGGTGAAGATTAAAATTAATAATAATAATAATAATGGAGGGAGCAGAAAAACAGTCTCTTCAACAAATGGTGCTAAGAGAACTAGATATCTGCATGCAAAAAAATGATGTTGGACTTCTACCTCACACCATGCATAAAAAATTTTAAGAGGACTTCCATCAAGATGGTGGTGTAGGTAAACGTGGTATCGCATCAAAATTACAAGTAAACTACAAAACAGCCATCATTCAGAATCGCCTGATCAAGCTAAATGGAAGTCTTACAACTACGAAATTAAAGAAGCAGCCACATTGAGACTGGTAGGAGGGGCAGAGACGCAGACAGGCTGGTCCCACACCCATGTGTGATGGATAAAATTCAGGAGGATACTTAGCTGTGAAGGTCCTCCCTGTGGAGTGAGGGGTCCCCTTCCTACCCCAGCTCAAGGTTCCAATGCCAGGAAGAGAAGTCCCCATAACTTCTGGCTGTAAAAACCAGTGAAAATTGAGGCTGAGGGAGGCTGAGGCTTCTGGAGTCCCAGGTAGTTCCTCTTAAGGGCCCGAGCATGGACTTATTTGAACTTGCTCCCTCCAGGCTCCAGCGTGGGGGAGGCAGCAAAGACACCAGAGACATACAGGGAAGAACTGAATTGTTTGGCATTGGGGTGAGAGCTGAAGAGGCAGCATTCTCCTGGACAGACATGCTGGCGGAGACTCTTGTTCCTTTGGTGAGCCCTTCCCCCACAGAGCCAGCAGACAGGTGCCATGTCTGGGACGCCAGCAACCTGGCTCACACTGTTTGCCCTACCTGGTGATTCCCTGAGGCCCTGTCCCACCCAATTTTCAGGCCCACCCAAGCTGTTTTCAGTGGCTTTACCATAGGATTGGCCTGCCTTGGCTCATGCTTCAGATTTTCCTAAGTTCTCTCAAACAAGCAGCATCTGGCCTCAGCAAGCCCCATACCTCTCACTAAGTGGCCCCAGGCCTGGCACTAGAAACAGCCAGCCTTGGTTCACAGCTTGGCTTTGCCTAGACACCTCCAAGCCCAGCACAGGAAGCAGCCATCTGCAGATCACTTTGTGGCCCTGGGTAGAACACAGGCAGTGGCTGACCTTGCCCCAGAGCCAGCACACCCAGTGGACAGCTTCAGGCCACATTGAAGCACCACCACCCAAACACCCCCACAAATGACACACTCAAGGAGTGGACTAAGTGGGTACCAGAGCCCTGCTGAAGTAATTCTTGTTCTGTGTGATAGGCCCCTGCACAGCTGATCCTTCAAAGTAGTCAGGGTCAGTGGGCATAGCCAGTCTTTGCAGATGATCAGCCTGAGTGAATCCCTCCCATTGATGTGCCAGCAGCAGTCAAGACTCTATTACAACAGAAGGGTGTACAGTCCACATGAGGGGTACACTCAAGGGCCCAGCTGGGGTGACGAGGGAGGCTGTGCCACTGGATCCTACAGGACACCTACTACAATAGGCAACCCTAGGAATCCCAGGAGACATAGCAACTCTACCTAATTCATAGAAGCAAACACAGGGAGACAGCCAAAATGAGGAGACAAAGAAACATGTCCCAAATGAAAGAACAGAATAAAACTCCAAGAAAAGAACTAAGCGAAATGGAGATAAACAATCTAACAGATGCAGAGTTCAAAACACTGGTTATAAGGATGCTCAAGGAACTTAGTGAGAACTTCAAGGAACTTAGTGAAGACCTCAAGAGCATAAAAAAGGACCAGTCAGAAATGAAGGATGCACTAACTGAAATAAAGAATAATTTACAGGGAATCAATAGTAGAATAAGTGAAGCCAAGAAGCAAACCATTGATTTGGAATATAAGGAAGCAAAAAACACCCAATCTGAACAGCAAAAAGAAAAAAGAATCCAAAGAAAGGATAGTATAAGAAGCCTCTGGAATCTGGTGCAGCCACTGTGGAAAACACTATGGTGTTACCTCAAAAAATTAAAAATTGAATTGCCATTTGACCCAGTGATCCCACTTCTAGGAATATACCCTAAGAAGCCTGAAACACCAATCAGAAAAAATACATGTACCCCCATGTTCATAGCAGCACTATTTACAATAGCTAAGATCTGGAAACAGCCCAAGTGTCCATCAGTGGATGAATGGATAAAAAAGCTATGGTACATATACACAATGGAGTACTATGCAGCTGTAAGAAAGAAAGATCTCTTATCCTTTGAGACGACATGGAGGGACCTCGAGAGTATTACCCTAAGCGAAACAAGCCAAGCAGAGAAAGACAAATATCACATGATCTCACTTATTTTTGGAATATAATGAACATAACAGTCTGAGGAACAGGGTAGACCCAGAGATGTGGAAGTAGGGTATAAACTGACACCCCTCAGAAGAGGGGGTGGGGGGGGAAGGAAGAGATAAACCACAGAACTTATGCATAAGTGATGGACATGGACAACAAAGCTGGGGACAGGGTGGGGAGATGGGGAGGAGGGTGTCAATGGGGAAAAAAGGAGAAACATCTGTAACAAAAATAAATTAATAAAAAAAAAAAAAAAAAGAAGAAGCCTCTGGAATAGCAAACCAACATTCGCATCATGGGGGTGCCAGAAGAAGAGAGAGAGCAAGAAATTGGAAACCTATTTGAAAAAATAATGACAGAAAACGTCCCTAACTTGGTGAAGGAAATAGACATACAAGTCCAGGAAGCACAGAGTCCCAAACAAGATGAACCCAAAGAGGTCCACACCAAGATACATCATCATCAAAATGCAAAAGGTTAAAGACAAAGATAGAATCTTAAAAGCAGCAAGAGGAAAGCAGTTAGTTACCTACAGTGGAATTCCCATAAGACTGTCAGCTGATTTCTCAAAAGAAACTGTGCAGGCCAGAAGGGAGTGGCAAGAAACATTCAAAGTTATGGAAAGCAAGAATCTACAACCAAGATTACTCTATCCTGCAAAGCTATCATTTAGAATTGATGGACATATAAAGAGTTTCCCAGACAAGAAAAAGCTAAAGGAGTTCACCACCACCAAACCAGTATTATATGAAATGTTGACAGGTCTTCTTGAAGAACAACAACAAAAACATGAACAATAAAATGGCAATTAATACATATCTATCAACAATTGAATCTACAAACAAAATGAACAAGCAGAATAGAAACAGACTCATAGATACAGAGAACTTTTTGTTACTTGCCAGATGGGAAGGGAGGTTGGGGGGATGAGCAAAAAAGGTGAAGGGATTAAGAAGAACAAATTGGTTGTTAGACTGATGAACTTCAAAGTGAAGCAGAGAAGGGGAGCAGGGAGAGATAAACCAAAGAACTTATATGCATATATGCATAACCAGTGAACACAGAAAATAGTGTGGGGAAGGCAGGAGGGGGTTGGGAGCGGGGAGGAGGGGGTCAATGGGGGGAAAATGGGGGAGGACATCTGTAATACACTCAACAATAAAGATGAGTTTTAAAAATTTTTTTAACTGAAAATGGATCAAAGACCTAAATGTAAATAAAATATTATTCAACCATAAATAATGAAGTACTGATACATGCTACAACATAGATAAATCTTGAAGATAATAAATGAAAGAAGCAAGATATAAAAGATCTCATATTATACAATTCCATTTATATGAAATATCCAGAAGAGTCAAATCCATTGAGACAGACAGTAGATATTTGATTGCCAGAGGCTAAAAGGATAGGGAAATGCGGAACTAATGCTAAATGAGTATGTGGTTTTCATTTGGGGTGATGAAAAATTTCTGGAATTGCTGGTTTGGCACAGAGGTTAGAGCATCGGTCCTCTGACCAAAGGGTCTCAAGTTCAATTTCCAGTCAAGGACATGTACCTTGGTTGCAGGTTGATCCCCAGCCCTGGTCAGGGTCATGCAAGAGGCAACCAATCAATGTGTCTCTCTCACATTGATGTTTCTGTCTCTCTCTCTCCTGTCCCTCCCTTTAAAAATTTTTTTCTGGAACTAGCTAGTGGTGATAGTTGCACAACCTCATGAATGTGCTTAATGCCACTGAATGGCACACTTAAAAAATGGTTAAAATGGTAAACTTTGTGTTTCATGTATTTTGCCACAATTAAAAAATTAAATGAGAAAACTAAAATGATGGAGACATGTCAAAAGAACACAGAAATCAGCTTGAAGCACTTCCCACTGGCCCATCTGGGGGAATTTAAACATCAAAATGAATAGTAATAGTAATAGATTTAGACCATTGAATAAAAAAGAAATCCACACCACTATATAATTCTAAATAGGGAAAGAAAAACTTTTCCTTTCAATAAAATGCCAACTCATCTTTGTAGAAGGAATGATAGAATTGGAAAATACCATTTGGTAACCATCATAGTAATAATTTATTCAGTCAAGAAACATCAATGGATAATAGTTGGTAAAAGTTTGATGAGAAAAGAAATATATTATATATAGTCTCAAAGTACATTCCCACAAAATGCTTATTAATTACAAAAGGAAAATGAATAGCTTTATAGTGGGAAAAACTGACAGCCCCCCCACCCAACCCCTTTATCAAATGATCAAAGTTAACATCACCAGCAGTGGAAAAAATCAAAATCATGTGCCACCTGATAGGATGAGTGAAAACACAGCATCTCTATCATCAGCTAGGTATATGAATTTGGCCAAATAACATACCTTTTTAGACCTTTGTTCCTTTATCTGAAAAAGGAAGGAAGTAGACTAGATAGTATCTAATTTGCATTCCAGTGCTAAATTCCTACTATTCTAATACTTATAGAACTAATCTAAATATAAGTCATCTGTTCAGAACTTGGCAAGGGGAGGTAGAAACTCTTCTCTCAGTTTAAGTGGCTGATGTTCTTATATAAGCAAATCAAGCATAAAGTGCACAAAATGACATATATAGCAAAACTTGTGAACTTGAACTAATTTCATAGGGAGTACTGGAAAAGTCAAAACTTGAGAGTTTTTAGAACAATTATATTCATTCCTTTCAAGGACATACTTGAGTTCAAACTAGGGTAGAAGAACGATTATATGTAAATAAGTGCTTATGTAAATAAGTGCTCGGAAGGGTTTTTCCCTTAAGAAAATTGACCATGCCTCCTCTCACTTTATGAACACCTTCCAGGAGCCTAGAAAAGTCTCCGACGTGTGAAGAAAGCTGCAGGCTTTTCCGCCATGGCATTCACACATTCCAATTACTAAGAGCATCCTCAATACAGGACAGAAATCCTGGTTGGACAGAAGTCACTGCTTTCAGAGGGGTCAGATTAATGTCATTTAGTTAAGCAGGAGACAATGGTTCTATAAAATAACTCAAGCGCTCACAGGGCAATTCAAATTATTAGCAACCTCATAAATAAATGCAGTCATATCAATATTCAACTGGCAGACCATCAAAAAGTGAAGTCAAAACTGATCTTATTATACCATTTGGCTTCAGCTATCAGCTTTTATGCAAACAGAAACACATTAATTGGTCACTTAGTTATCCTTTATGGTTGGGAGAGTCAATGTGCTATAATTATTTTTAATAATTTTTTATTATCCCTTCAATATACAGAACCAACTATACAAGTTCAAACTATTAGCATTACTAACAGTTGTGGTAAAGAATAAGTTACTAGCTCATGGTGTTTTTTTTAATTATTCTTCCTTACTGCATTAAAAACATACACTAATTATAGTACCCTTGAATCATTTGGCCTCTTTTCTCTCCTTCATCACCTATGTCCAGTCAGTCACAAAATTCCGCCACCTCTTCCTCATCAAGTGTCTCTAGAATCCAATCCTCTGCTCCCACAGCCAGACCCTCATCATTCCACGCTTGGTTTAGCACAACACATACAGCATCTGCTATGGCTTGCCATGTCTTCCAAAACCTACTAATCAACCTGATGTGGGAACCTCTCTCTCCATCTTTTATCACTGCAAGTCTGACCCAAATTCTTTCTCATCAAGAGGTGTTTTTTTACCAGGTTCATGAAACAGGGGCAAGACCTGAGGTAGTCTCCCACCGATTCTCTTCAAGTTCCCACTCATCCGTTGCTCGTCACTACTTTGATATACGCAGTCCTAACTCTCCTTACTGTACTACGGTCCAGCCCACATTCTTCCATATTCCAGTCTACCCTTATGAATGAATCTATTAAGTTACTAACTAAAATTCAAATAACCTATATCTTCAGCATTTCCCTCACTTATAATTCCTGGGTCTCATTTGCTGGCACCCTCTCTTCTCCTGGCCCTCCAAAAATAGAGTACTCTAGACTCAGACCTCAGCAATCTTATCCTCTCTATTTTCATTCCACCTCTAGATAACCTCATCTAGTCCCATAAATCTCTTTACACTGAAAACTCCCAAATTTATAACTTCAACCTTGTTCTTTCCTAAGCTCCCACCTCAAATATCCAACTGTACACTCAGAATGTTTCCTGGGCAATCAAATATAGCATGTCCAAAGGTTTACCCCATCTCAGTAAATGGTCATCACCACCCATCTAATTACTCAAGTCAGCCCTGACTGGTTTGGCTCGGTAGTTAGAGCATCAGCCTGTGGACCAAAGGGTCAAGGGTTCGATTCCAGTCAAGGGCACGTGCCTCAGTTGCTGTTCGTCCCTGACCCTGGTCAGGGTCGTGCGAGAGGCAGCCAGTTAGTATGTCTCTCTCACATCAATGTTTCCCTCTCTCTCTCTCTCTCTCTCTCTCTCTCTCTCTCTCTCTCCCACGCTATCTGATGATAAATGGAAAAATATCCTCGGATGAGGATTAAAAAATAAATAAATAATTACTCAAGTCAAAACCTTTGAATTTATCTTGTATCCTTCCATCCACTTACCTCCCAACATCCAACCCAACAATATATCTATCTCTCTGAAATATATCCCAAATCCAACCTCTGGGACCATCTTTTTTATTGTCACTCTAGTCCAAGTTATTAACCGTTCTCATCTGGATTATGCCATATATTCCCAACTGGAAGAGGTTCTGTCATTCATTCATTCAGAACTACAGATCTCATTGAGAAAGAAAAGGTAAACTTAACATGATGTACATTCAATGACACCATATTGCTGTTGGAAATGACCACCTTATTTCTTCCTTTTCTCATTCTCTGTACTTTCTTCTTTCCCTGTATATCTCCCTCCCTTTTTCTAACTTATTTCCTTCTCTTTCCCTCTTCTCAATTTTCTCTGTCTCTACTCCTCTCCCTATTGTTTTATTAAGCATAATATAGTGGGAAGATGCTAGGCGTTAGACTTAGAAGTAAAGGGTTTATCCTGTGGCCTGTCATGGTGAAGGCGGGTAATTATGACGAAGTCCATTTATATTTCTGGCCCTCAGTTGTCTCATCTATTAAATAAAGAGATTATACTGGATAGTCTCTGAGGCCCCTTAAAGTACTAGAAATCTATTCAAGGTATTTATTGAGTTATTGAGTAAAGTGCTATGTCCCTGGTTCTTAAAAGTAGGTAAATTCAATATTTTATATTTCCCTGAGGGGAAAAAGCAAATTAGTTTTTTTTTTACAAGGCCTTCAATTGATCCTTTTCTATCAGGGGTCAGTGGCTCTCAATAGAAAAAAATACCCCTTTCCCTTGGCATAGTCTAAATGTTCAATATCTTTGTAGTTATTTCTGTCTTTGGGCCCTCCTCAGGACAAGCAGATTCCAAGAAGAGGCCAATAGGCCACTTAATATGAAGGTTATCATGTTTTAGGCACTTACTGTGTTCCAGGCTCTGTGCTGAGCCTTTCTTTCTTTCTTTTTCTTCTTCTTCTTTTTTTAATTTAATCTTTAAAACAAGTCTGCATAAGGTAGGTATTACATTATCACTTCTCTTTCACAGAAGAGGAAACGAAGGTGCAAAGAGGTTAAGAATTTGCCTAAGGGCACACAGTGCATGCATGGTAGAGCCAAAATTTGGACCCAGATCTTACTTAAAAGCCCTTGCTCTGAAAGATTACACTATACTGCCTCCCTCCTGAGATGCTAAAGCCCTGAAGTCTATCTTGCAGGTCTCTATTCCCTCTTGAACTGACAAAACATGTGGTCTCTGATGGCTTAAAGACTACACCATAGCCACTACCTGGCCCAACAATGTCAACTATACTGAAAGAGTTTTAAGAGCAGAGGCTAGTGATTTCTTATAGTACTGGTAGCAGCCATGTGGACACTCAGTAAATGCTCTTGACTGAGGAATGCAAGCAACTTATACATGGTAAGAAGTAACTTATACAACTTTTTGCTTAATGCAAATTCTGATGATGCAAAGTAAAAGGTTAGGATGAAAGAGAGATAGTACTAGGACTAGAGATATGGCCAGACTTCCTATAAAGTCTAATTTTCATGACCTCATTATTATTTGCAGAAAATAGAGAGAGCTATTGGTAACCCTAGAGAATTACTTAGAAAATGGTTGAAAATTTGTTTTAATTAAGACTCGAGGTATTTAAGTGAAATATCAGGTCAGCACATTTGTGGAAGAATTTCCCTTTTTTTAAATGCTTCAAGTAGAATTTAATTTGCATGACCATCTCCTAAACAACATTAAAATGGAACCAACTCTCAAGGAGTCTTTTGTACCTGAGGAATTTATGAGTTTCCTGCCCAAGAGAACCAACTGACAGAGTCTCTAAAATTCTGCTTCCCACCCCCATCTCTAAGAGAACTGTGTTTGGGTAGATAGAAAATCCTGTATGTCTCCCTGGGTCACTGATTTGGTGCTGATAAAAAGGCAAAATTTTGTAGCATTGTGTGGTGCCATTCAAATGTCTTCAACCCATCCTTGGGATTGGTTGTCTGAATCTCCTTAAAACAAAAAGTTTAGCCCTGATTGGTTTGACTCAGCAGACAGAGTGTTGGCCTGTGGATTTAAGGGTCATGGGTTCAATTTCCGGTCAAGGGCACATATCTGGGTTGCAGGTTTGACCCTGGGCTTCAATCAGGGTCATGCTGGATGCAACCAATCTATGTGTCTCTCTCACATCGATGTTTCTCTCTCTCTCTCCCTCCCCCCCTCCCTCCCTCTCCCCCTCCCTCCCTTCCATTTTATCTAAAAATCAATGGAAAGATATCCTTGGGTGAGGATTAAAAAACAAAAAAGAGTTTAGAAGGACAGAAATATCCAGACTATTCTTTAGGATGTTCTTCACTTAAAGAACTGTAACATTGGTGAAGAAACAGCATGAGAGCCATCAGTGGACAGAAACAACAAGGTCATCAAGGTGGTTGGCAGGAACTCCCAATGGAGGCCAACCAGCACCCAAAGATCAGCACTGGCAATAGCAGAACAGATGTTTGAGAGGTTGATGGTCTCCAAGGAGAATATGTGCATTAACCAGGACCACGCCAAAGAGATTCTGCTTGGTAAGTGCTCAAGGTTAATACTATTTGGGATCATCACTTTCACCTTGGTTTTTTAAGCCTATCCCCTCAAATTGGTGTGATCCGGAAAAAGAGAGTTAGAAACATTGTCCTATAACAGTATTATATCTATAGATAAAATACTGATCCTATATATTTCTTCCTTTTCTTATACTTCTTTGTGTAGAACATTTTTCTAGCCTAAGAGATGGTACCAATTGAGCCTATTTCTGATTTATTTTATCTAGTCAACTGCAACACACAACAAAAATGTAAAAACTCAACCAAGAAACAATGACAACAGATATAAAATTCAGGTAAACAAAGATAGTTTTTCTTTCTCTTTGCTCAAGAAAGGTAATATTATTGACTCTACCCACCAAAAGAACATTAAGTACTTTATCCATTCCTCAGAACGCTCATATTTTTCTGCTTTCTTTTCAAATTGAATTCCAATTTTCTTGAAAGTTTATTGAGATGTGGCATTCTCAGCAATCACTGAGAAGTGTAAAAGTGAACATAATAGCTGTGATTAACTCTGTTTATATGCCATACAGACTTACATTTCACTATAAATATTCCACATGAAAATCTCTGAAAGAGAGCCAATTATGGTGAGAGGTTTACCTACATAACATTTGTCAAAGAAAAAAATATCCTTCAGTTTCTAGTTGGAAAAATTATTTACTGGGATAATGCAAGATTGTCCATTTACCAGGGGGGTAGGGGATGAGGAAGAGTCAAGCTAAAATGATAAAGTGCGTGTACTTTAAGCTGTAGGCCTCTCTCTGCTCCTTTACCCTCATCCTATCATAAAAATACATACAAGAGAAGACTGGGTCATATCATCTTAATTCCAGCACTAGCACTGGTCACTGAGGGAACATTAGCGGAAACAGAAAATTTCCCTATCATGTGTGCTCTGCTATAGAAAGATCCATTTTGTTCCTAGCCTTGCAGCTCAAAATGAAATTACCATTTGAAATGAAAATCTTTCTTGCCCTTAAAACTCTTTGTTGGAATGTGTTACATTCATTCTGTTCTTCCTCCACAACTTGTCCCTTACTGTTAATCTTAGTTTTTAGGGAGAGAAAAACTAAATTTTTCAGTGTTCCTGTCTACTTTACTGTCCTTTTTGCCCTTGAGGCTCTTGATTACAAATGTAGCCTTCAATCAAATTTAGCAGACGAGTTTGTATACATTGCAATGCTAGTTATAACTTCTGTGATCTGGTCCTTTGGGGGCCCTAGAAGTCCTGCTAATCCAATCTTGAAAATCAGTCCTTTTTATCAAAGTATTTCTGAGAAAGACACCCATACATACAGCCAGACACAGTCCATAGGAACAGGACTATCAGTCATTAGCACAGCTTCTATTTTGATTGGTCAGTGACCAAGCCAACTCAGCTGTTAAATATTGTTTACCATTCTGAATATAAATCAAAGACAATCTTTATCAAGTTCACTATCAAATCCTTAAAGAATAGAACATACCTACCAGGTAACTGAGTTCATTGGCTCTTTGTAGCCTTACAATATCACTCCACCACATAAAACATAAATAGCAGTTTTTCCACATATCTTTCCAGCTACCATCAACTGTTCACAGCAAAGCTTTGGGCAAGACTCGTCTATATCTACTACCTCTACCACCTCACCTTCCATTTATTGTTCCAACCCCATTCCTCACCATCACACCTTGTCTCCCATTAGTACTCCTATTGCTCCCCAGAAAGTGCTCTTGGAGAGGTCAACAATGATCTTGATTGCTTACTTGGTGGGCCCTTTTCTGTCTTTATCTCAATGATTTCTCTGCAGTATTTCACTGTGTTGACCACTTTTTCCTTCGTGAAACTCCTCCTATGGCTATTGTGATATTTTTTTAATAATTTTTTAAAATATGATTTATTGATTTTGTAGAGAAAGGACAGGAGAGAGAGACAGAAACATCAATGTGAGAGAGAAACATGGATCAGCTGCCTCCTGCATGCCCCCTACTGGGAAACTAGCCCACAACTGGGCATGTGCCCTGACTGGGAATCAAACCAGGACCTCTCAGTCCATGGGACAATGTTCAATCCACTGAGCCACACCGGCCGGGCTATTGTGATGTTTTATCTTGATTTTTCTCATATCTCTCTTTCTCAACCTTATAACCTTCCCCTTTTCCCAAAAATGACTAAAACATTGGTATTCTCCAGATCTTTGCTCTGTCTGTACCCTCACTTAGGGTGATCATGTTCATTACTGCCTCTATATCAATATGCAGTATTGCAAATGTACAAAGCAAAACTCAACTTTTCCTTTAAATCTCGTACTCAGTCTACATCTCCTCGTTCAGCAAGACTCAATCAACCAACCTGTCACCCAAACCAAAAATCTGGCATTTATCCCTGACTTCTTCTCACTAATCCCCATATTCAATAGCTCAACTGATAATTCCATTATATTTTACCTTCTTAGTATGTCTGGAATCTTTCACACCTGCAAGTGCTCACTGACAGGTCACACAAAATTCTGCATACAATTTCAGGGAATATCTCTACAGACATCCAAAGAATCCATAAATCCAAGGTGTCACAGAGAAACATGTGGGATGGACCAGAGGTGGGTGTGCCTGGAATGAGAATTTGTCCCAGAATAAAAAGGAAAGTTTTCCTATCTCACACATTGCACAAAACTACATATCAGAGTCATTAGAGGGCCAAATAATTTTTTAAACTACAGTGTATTAGGGAAAATGTTTTTATAATCTTGGAGCAGGTATAAAATTATAATGCCATAAAGGAAAGGACTGCCCAGCCGGTGTGGCTCAGTGTTTGTGCGTCAACCCATGCACCAAGAGGTCACCAGTTTGATTCCCAGTCAGGGCACATGCCCAGGTTGTGGGCCAAATCCCCAGTGGGGGGCATGCAGGAAGCGGCCAATTAATGTTCTCTCTCATCGATGTTTCTCTCTCTCTCCCCTCCTCTTTCTCTCCTTGATTTTATAAAATCAATAAAGGAAAAAAAATTTTTTTTAAAGGAAAGGACTGACAGATTCAACTACATATACTTCGGGGTAAAAAAAACACACCATGGATAAAGAAAAAAGACAAGCATCAAAGAATATAAAATATGTGAAATATAAAAAATCCAAGTCATTTATATCCAGAAAATACCTAAAAAATAACTGTAAGTCAATAAAATAACAAATAACACAATAATAAAAAATGTGCAGTGGAGAAGAACAGACATTTTACAGAAGAACAAATTGCCAGTTGGTATAGGGAAAAAAATGCTCAAATTTTACTAATCACAGAAATAGAAATTAAAACAACTAAGTCATTCTTCATCTACCACAGTGGCAAACATTAACAAGATTGATAATGTCCAGAGTTGTCAAGGATGTTGGAAAAATGGATACTCTCATACCCTGGTGGTGGCAGTGAAAATCAGTATTCTTTTAGGAAGCGATTTGGCAACATCTGTCAATATTATAAATATCTATACAGTTCTACCCAGAAATTCCACTGGTAAACCTCTATTCTAGAGAAATGTGTGTGCTGTGCACAAAGAAGCATAAACAAGGATATTCACTGCAGTACTGTTTGCCATAAGGAAGCCTAATGTCCACCTGAAGGAGAGCCATACGACATATAAAAGAATGCAGTTGCTCTATATCTCTAAGACATTGTTCAATGACAAGACAATGTGTATATATACAATATCACCTCGTTTACTTTTTTAAAAAGCCTACACACTTTAATACATACATATACTTGGGCATGAAAAGTCTGCACATAAAGAAAACACCCAACAATGGTTACCTCTGGGGAGGAGAGTAAAATTCAGGAGGGATGAGAAAATTCGATATTTACCTTGTAGTCTATAGTCTCTAGATTGTTTGAATATTTTACAATTAGGATAAATGGGGCAAATTTTTTTCTATTAATTAATTAATTTTTGTTACAAATGTTTCTCCCCCCAGACACCCTCCTCCTGATCCCGCCCCCCTCCCCCCAGCATTGTTGCTTATGTCCATTGCTTACACATATATGCATATAAGTTCTTTGGTTTATCTCATCCCTCCCCCCCCACCCCCCTCCTCTGAGGTTTGTCAGTCTGAACCGTACTCCTTTCTATGTCTCTGGGTCTATTTTGTTCATCAGCTTATTTTGTTCATTATATTCCACGAATAAGTGAGATCATGTGGTATTTGTCTTTCTCTGATTGGCTTATTTTGCTTAGCATGATACTCTGCAGGTCAAATGGGGCAAATTTTTAAGAGAATGTTGCATGGTATCGCCCAAGTCCCTCACTCTTTATGGCCTCAGGAATGTCTCATGATTTTGCCTAATTTCTACTGTTCACTAACTTCGCATTTAATCCACACATTGTATGCTCTCTCCTAGTCCACACCAGGGCGGAGGGTTTCTGTGGGTGGCCGTCACGACCTTGTCTCATGAGGTGGGAGCAGCCTTTCTCACCAACCACAAAGTCACGGCAGCGTCACATAGAAACAGGAGACATTGACCTTATGTTCTGTTTATGCCATTTACTTTGTTCTCTTTGAGGATTTTGCAGAGGAAACCATGACTCTGTATAAATGGGAAGTGTGCACTGACAGGTCTATATTAAGTTGTAAGTTAAATGACACTGCTTTCAGAATTTACATGTGGGCTGTGAAATATGTAAGTTGGAAATGTTCTCATAACCAAGTGGGAAAATAGAAATGATAAAATAAACCAAATTGCTTCTGGTAGAGATCACTGCAGTAATCTGCCATTAATCCCTCTGCATCCCAGAAATAAACTATTAATTTCCCCTCTGGATTTCCTCAGGATAACCAGGTTCTAATCCATGAGACTTCTTTCCTTCCCCCCTCCAATTACCAGCATTGAGTTTGTGATTCTGGAGAGACATTTTACCGACAATGTTTTAAATACCTAAATAAATGTCATCCACCTATTAACACTGTGACCTCTTAATAAATTTTAATGGAGATTGATAGATAGCTAGATCTTCCTGATCTACTTTTCAGCCAGCCATATTTCCCCAGATATTAATCTTCTGAGAAAATCTGACTTAAATCTTTATTTTCAAAAACCTAAATATATTTCATATAAACAAAAATTGTTGCAATAATATATGTAAGGATTAAGTCTTGGCATTAAGGCTAACAGCAATGTTTAGCATCTCCATTTATGAGAAAACATAGACATGGAAAAGCTTAGATTTCTGGAGTTTACAACAAAATCTGAAGCTGGAAATACTACAAGGTTCATTTTTCCTTTTCCTATGTACAAAACTGATACCCACTCTAGCATGTTCCCATAATAATCACCCCAGACAGCCCACAGGCTCAAGCCAGTCCCTGCGCTGACACTCAGGTGCTCTCCAAAATAGCCACTGGCTGTGGCAAAGTGCTGCTGATGGCCCAGGCAAGAAAGAACATAGACCTCCAGGCCTTTCACCTCTGTTTCCCCTCCTGGACCTAAGCCTTTGCAGGGCAGGACCTTGGAGGCAGCGCATTAACAAACAGAAGTGTCCCTTCCTCCACATTAATGCCAACTTGATGATTGGTTTTCCTAGTCTGCCCCTAAACATAGCTAAACTGTGCAATGCCGAGAGGCACCCGTGAGGAAGATGAGCCCTCTGAGCCTATGTCATGTTTATCCAGGGTGTTCAGGCTACAGAATGATTCTTATGAATCAGGGTCCATTTTGCATAGTGCAACTCTATGCATGCCTCATTTAAATAGGCCACTCTGTGCAGTGGTTGTTATAAGTAACACGCCCACACACCACAGATTTTAATGCATCCTAGAAAGCAAATTACTGTCAATGATAAGTTATATGACATTCCTGACCAAATTAGTTGGGTATACATCTGAAGACCAACAAACTCACCTCTATTGAACCATTAAGGAACAGGAAAAGCATCAAAAAATTATATAGACATTCTATAATTAGGGGTTGGGAAATGACTATATTGGAATCCTTTCCTTAGCATGGCTAACCTGCAAAAGGTCTGGAGAGGTCATTTAGTGCAGCTCCTGCCTCAGCCTGCTGCAGACTCCAGGGATCCATTAGCACAGTCCAACAGAAAGGAAAAAGACATATACCAAGAAAATATGTGTCTTTTTGCACAATTGACAGCTACATTTTTCCTAGGGCTACTCCACTGGAAGTAGAACAAGATGTCAAGAATAACTTAGGAGGAGTAGTTAAAAAAAAATAAAAATAAAAAAGTCCCAGGGATATGTAAGAAAGTTGGCTGTAACATGAATAAATGAAGCAGGAAAAACAGAAGAACAGCACTCGATGAGCTCAGATCACCCCTCACCTGACCAACACCAGCTACTCTCCAGCTGATTCCAATGCAGTAGCTGGCAGTTGAAGGAAAAACAAGGTTTTGAAACTATGTTTCTATTTCCATACATCTAATTGTACTTAATCCACATTCCCTAGAGGGCTTAAGCATTACTAGGCCGAAGCTGTGCTCTAGCATAACCCTGGGTTAATTATGTTCTTTGAGTTGCAAAGAACAGAAATCATTTTACTTAGGCTACCTCAAGTAATGAGGGTTCACTGCTGAGTTACACAGAGTAATGTGTGTGGCTTCTCTTTTCCCTAACTATCCACTTCCACTCTCGCCGTCCCCTAAGCCCCAAACAGCTGGCTGATCATCTCCATACTTCTCAGTTCAAATTCCAGAAAGGGTCTGTGTACCACTGTAATTACTTAACTCCCGTTGGTCAGAGCTTTTCCTGTCAGGCTACCCTACAAGCTACTCACCTGCCTATGAACTGACTGCCCTCCAGTCACGTGTGTACCTCTAGTCCAATCAGCACATGCCCATTGCAGAGGTACAGGTTAGGGTAGCAAGGCACTGTGGACAAAGGCAGCTTTCCTTAGAAAAGAATGGTCAGGCCCTGACCGGTTTGGCTCAGCGGTTAGAGCATCAGCCCACGGACCAATGAGTCCCTGGTTCGATTCCAGCCAAGGGCACATACCTCGGTTGCGGTTCCTCCCCGGCCCTGGTCGATGTTTCTCTCTCTCTCCCTTTCTCTCCCTCTCTCTTTCTCTCCCTCTCTCTACCTGAAGATAAATAGAAAAATATAATCGGATGAGGATAAAACAAAAAAGAAAAGAATGGTCAGGGAGAAAAAAAGAATGGTCGGTGTCTCAAGCACATGTCTATACCAAACTGCCACTAAATACTTAAGTGGAAATAAACCATTGATTTGGAGGCAATAATCTTTATAGGAGCAGAACCAACTTCATGGGCTTATGACCTATGTAGCTGCACAGGGTCCCTGTGCTTAGAAGGGCCCATGCTTCGCTTAACACTCCACTGTGGCCATCTTGACGTTCTTAATAACTTTTGAACAAGGGGCCCTATATTTTTACTTTGCATGTGGTCTTGGAAATTATGTAGCTTTTCTTATACAGAAGTTTTTATTACATTATAAAAAGTGAAGGGATTTCATAGAATCAAATGATTCTAGACCCAAGGATTCTTCTGAGATCATTTACTCCAAATACACATTTGACAAATAAGAAAACTGAGGTCAAAGAAAGGATAATTGGCTTAATCAAGATCCCACAGTGAGTACTAGTGATGTCAGACTGGAAACATTCTTATCACTCCGAGTCCAATCTTCTCATTCCTCCAGGTGGCACGCTTCCTAGCAGAGAGGACTGCCTGACACTTGGTCTATTCTGCTAAAATATTTGATAAACCACTTAGAAATCTCATAAAATGAGCCTGATGTAAAAACACAAATGTCAATCTTTCGTTGTTTAGTCTTACATCTTTTTTCTTCACCTATGACTGTCTCAGAACAAATTCCACTGACAATCCCCAGAATCTAAAATGAAAGCTGCATAGAGAAATGTAAACTAATAAAACCTCTATGAAGGACCATTTGGTAATCAATATCAATATTCAAAAAAATTACAATATTTTACCCCTCAACCTCACAATTTCATTTCTACATATAGTCTTACATATGTACAAATATGACTACATGCCCAAGACTGTTTATTGTGGTGTTGTTTATAATAGCAAAAGATTGGAAACAACCTAAATATCCATCAACAAGAGACTGATTATATATATTACTACATTCATGCAACAGAATATAATGTAACTCTTAGGGAAAAAGAAGTTGACATGTATCTACTAATATGGAACAACTTCCAATATATTGTTTCATGAAAAAGCAAGGTACAAAACAGTATACAGTATGCTTCTATTTGTGGGGGGTGGGGAATGAAGATATTTAAGTATATATCCTATAATTACACACACACGCACACACACACACACACACACACACACACACGTGTCTTGGGAGGATTTGGATAGGCAAAGAATTTGTCTAGAAGTATATACAAAAAAAAAAGAATGACTGCCTCTGAGGAAGGGACATGGGGGACTCAAGGATAAGAATGTGGAGGAGCTTTTTATTCTATGTCCTTTGCTCCCTTAAAATGTGTACTATGTGCATATATTATGCTTCAAAAAATAAATGTTAAATGAGTGTCTAAAAGGGGACCTCATGACACTGACAGTATTGTATCAAATCTACAATAAAGAAAAACATATTGTTGCTATCATTTTTACAAGGCTTTTGTTGGGATTTTGTATTGAACTTATAGACAAAGGAAATTAAATTAGACTTAAAAAAAAATTCTCTCTCTTTCCCCTCCTCTTCTGTACATCAGAAGAAAATTTTGAAAAGTTTTTAAAACCTGCAAAATCCATTGCTTGTGTAGTCATTGGCACAGCTGTGTGACACAGTGGAGAAAATGAGAAATGTTCCCAACTCTTCCTTTGGAAACTTGCCGATATCATCTCCAAAGTGTCCTGCAGACATTATCCACTTATGTTTTTCCAGTGCACCCACCATCCGTGTTCCTAAGCACTTTAACCAGAGTTTTATTTTGAACCAAAAGTACAAAAGGGGACACAAATCTCAGTACTGCCCTGGTTTAGCAGAAGTACCTTTTTCTCAGTGACAGCAGAAAAGATGAGCTTAGGCCACCCAATGAAACCATTTCCCTTAGGAAAACTTTGATTCCTACGTAGGAATGTCTTTCCCCCTCATATCCTCTTTGTTGTTCCACTTCTACAAAGTCTACATTTATACAACCCACATGCGGTAGATTGGAGATGGCCACAAATTCTTTAACACTCCTCTCCTTGGGAGGTGGGCTCCATTTCCACCCTCCTTGATTCTGGGCTGCTCTGTGATTGCTTTGACTAATGGACTATGGCACAATTGGTTCCATACCAATTCCATATCCAATCTTTAAGAAAATTGGCAGCTTCCTCCTTGTTCTCTTCAGTCCTGAACAAGGCACTATGCAAAAATCCAACTGTCCTCCAAAAGACAGCATGTGGAGATGCCTTAAGACCACATGGAGAGGGAAAGGGGCCCAAAACCATTTCTGTCAGGACGACAGGTATATGGGTGAAACCATCTTGGACCTTCAGACCATAGCAGCCACCAACTGAAGAGCGCCAAGTGACCCCACTCAATGCCATGTGTAACAGAAGAATCACCCAGCCAAGCACTGCCCAAATTCCTGACCCACGGAATTATGAGATATAATTAAATGTTGTTGTTTTAAGACAGTAAGTTTCAGTGCAGTGTTTTATGCAGCAATACATAACCAAGATACCACACTACTGCTTTACTGTACTTTATAGACATTGCTTTTATTTATTTTTTTCCAATTGAAGGCAAGACGATTATAGCAAAATGATTATGACTCACTTTATTGTGGTGGTCTGGAACCAAACCTGCAATATCTCCAAGGCATACCTGTATTAAACACTGACATCTTCAAATCTTTCATACTCAAAATTCAGTCTTTCCTAAATTGCCCAGGATAGTGATAGAACTATCTCATTCCAGGCTATCACAGCTATTAGGAGGAAGGGTCAGGTCCAAGTTGAGATAATAGAAGAATCTCCTCCCCGCAAGGCTAGAGATGAGTCTACATGGCCAAGTTGAAGGGCTACCCCCTGCCACTTAGGACTCCAGAAACCATGGACCCCAAAGCCTGGAGTTTGCCATCTCACACAGGACCACCACCCCTAAGGGTGTCCTTTGACCAGCCCCATCCACTCTAATGCTCCAGCAAACCCATGTGCCCCAACCCCATGTCTACCACCTCATGGGGGTCACATGTGAATATTCTTGGAGGTGGGATGAGAACCAGACCCTCTTAATCCAACCCTTGACCTTTCAGGCTGGTCTGAAGACAGGAAAGCTAAGACTTGGGAGGAGAGTCCTGGATCAACACCCCCAGCCCACACAAATGGCAGTTGCCACCCACTCCAGCCCTTGTGCCTGTTCTCACCCACACACAGGTGTCAAGGGAGGTGTCACTATCAGAAATCATAATTAAAGATATCATCATATACGTTAGCTCCCTAAGAACAAATTCTTCCTTACAATATGCAAATCTATCGTTCAACTTTCAAACATCCAACTAACTTTCAAACACGTTGTTGGGAACCCATTAGGTACGAAAGTAAGACCCACCTCTTCTGAATTGTAGACATGGCCTTGAAACTCAGCAAAAGGCATTTTCAGGGTTGAGGTAAGAACGGGAGGTTTTAAAATAACGCGATGAGGCTGGCAAACATGGGTGAGCAAGGTCCAGCGTGTACAGAGGTAAGCAAGAGCAGAGGACCCGTGACAAGGAAAAGAGGAGGTGCAAACAGGGTCTTCTCCCCTCCTGGCTCCTGGCTTCAAAGTGAAATCTCATTCAGTGTCATTGAAGATCTTCCCCCATGGTCTATGTAGACAAATTAAAATGGCTAGTGATAGATCAAAAAGTCTGGGTATTATTGGGGGGAGAACGGTGCCGGTTTGAGGAAAGGAAAGGAAAAAAAATTAGGATGTTTCAAATTTCTCAATAATTTTCTCAATCTCTCATTTCAGATAACATATTTAGGGAAAAACATTTTCCAGAGCATTGTTGGGTCAGGTCTACAGAGGCAGGGGGGAGAAGAGAGAAGGGTAAAGTCACCCAGGTTACCTGTCTGGTTGCTCAGACGGGTCCAATTTCACTAAGAATCACACATACCTCTTCATTCCTTCTGCTGTGTTCACCTGACCTTTTTCAATTTCTTTTTCTTTTTTCCATTACCCTAAGGGAGTAATCTAGCCACTCAGGCTTTCTTTGCATGCAAAATGTAACAGTTCTTTCTTTCTTCTCTCAGATAAAGGCAGTCTTAGGGAGGGGGAAAGAAAAGCGCCTGGCTTCTTCAAATTAGCTCTGAAATAAAAGTCACTGCCAGATGTTATATAAAAGGTGACGTAATCCCAAAGTACTTCATTACATATGCAGCTCTGCTCTTCAGCCCAGGAGGAGTTTATTACATTTTGCCGATCCCATTTTCTATACCCACATCATTTTTACATAATTTTTCCTGCCTGACAGACATCTTCACATTTTCACAGCAACCCATCAAGATAGCATTACAACATCACAGGGAACCAGGTTAGCAGTTTACAAATAATGGTGCTAATAAGCCAGACTTGTCCCTGAGATACAAATCAGGGGTAAATGGTCTATCCATGCATGTGAGAAGACCATCTATTTTAGAATAATAGGGAAGAAAGCAGAGCACCATTCCAGCTGACACTGTGTTCTTTCAGAACACGTATTGAATCTATTCTACAAGTAGAAAAATAGGGAAATGCCAATCTAAACTTATTCTTGCAATTCTCTTCATTTTCCTAATAAATTCCTGGCTTGTGGTGAAATAGATAGCCATGCCAAATGCATTAAGGTCAGACTTCTTGCCTTTTTGGATTGGCACAAATTTTAGAAGAAAACGCACCATTTGTACCAATGCAGCATCGAGCTACCAAGATGCTTTAAGTGCAAACACTGCAAGACATTTCCTCCCACTCCTCTGGCGCTAAGCATCTTTCCTCGTCCTTCCCAGGCACTCGCGCCCCCACTGCCCTCTGATGGTGAAAAGTAGCAGTGCAGGCTGGACACTTATTTCCTCAAGGGGGATTAAGGATGGATTGAATGGCTAAGAAGTCATCTACCTTAAGGTCAGTGTACGAGGCCAAGTACACTCAGCTCTTAGTTCCTAGTTCAAAATAAACCTACCTGAGTCAGTGCAATAAGAAAGCACCTGGAGCTCCCAACCCAAGGAAGCATACATGCCTTTCATCTTAAGAACCTCCTTCAGTTTTAAGGAAAGATCCCTGTTAAAATGTTAAAATGAACTTTATGGTTTTAAATTGTAACTACAAACTTAGGGTAACAGAGGTTCTCATTCTTTCATAAAAGCAGCATTTGAATACGGGACAAAGGGAGATGTGAAGGCTTTATAGAGGAACTCTGGCCCTCCCCTGTGCCCCCCACACCCACTGCCCAGGAAACAAATACAGATCTGTGGGAAACTAGCCCCCAACACAAATCTATTCTAGGTCTTATTTTGTCTAAGGTAGGGCATTCCTTAGTTATACAAGAAATTTGATTCATAGGTTCAAATTATTTTCCTTTCTTAAGTAGTATTTCTTTACATGAAGGTTACTCGTGCACAGTGTAAAGAGTCAAATAGTTCTACAAGTCTCATTCCAAAAAAAAAAAAAAAAAAACAGCAGTCCCAGCAGCCCCCACCTTCTGTTTCCTGCTCCCAAGAGGCAGCTACTTTCAGCTCTTTTAACTGGATCATTTACTATTTGCCTCCATATTTCTAAGTTACGTGTTTATGTTGCTACCTCTTCATATTTCAGTTTAGACACCCTATGTTGACTTTGCACAAAGGAAGATGATTTCATACACACACACACACACACACACACACACACACACACACAAGACCCCACCATGCTTATATACAGTACAATTTTGGTAAGAGTAACAAGTAATATTTACAGTACTGTGACCATTAAATTCTCAACAACTACATCACGTGGTATACCATATTTATCTTTTCTTTCTTTAAAAAAAAATGTCTTTATTGATTTTTAGAGAAAGAGAAAGGGGGAGAGAGAGAGATGTGAGAGATAACAATGATCGGCTGCCTCCCACACGCACACCCTGACCAGGGATTGAGCCCACAACCAGGGCATGTGCCCTGACTCAGAATCGAACCAGCAACCTGTTGGTGCATGGGATGACGCGCAACCAACTGAGCCACACAAGCCAGGGCTATCTTTCCTTTCTTGAACAAGTTTTTATTTTCCCTGGAGTTGAAACAAAAAAAAAGTCTTTCTTTTCACATGCAAAGTTTTCCATACACTTACTATGTGAGTTTCAGAGGGCTGCCATAACAAAGAACCACACCCTGGGTGGCTTTAGACAACAGAACTTTATTGTCTCACAGTTCTGGAGGCTGGAAGCCTAGAATCAAGGTATCAGTGAGGCCATGCTCTCTCTGAAAGCTCTAGGAGAGGATCCTTCTTTGCCCCTTCCTAGCTTCTAGTTTTTGCTGGCAATCCTTGGCATTCTTTGGCTTGTAGAAATAGCTCTGCCTTGATGATCACCTGGCCTTTCTCCCCATGTATGTCTGTGCTTTCACAAGGTATTCTCGCTTTGTATGTCTCTCTCTCTCTCTGTATCTCTTCTTTTCTTTTCTCGTTATCAGGACATCAATCATCTTACATTAGAGGCCTACCCTACTCCTGTGAAACCCAACCTTACCTTACATCTTAATT
Source organism: Tadarida brasiliensis (assembly GCA_030848825.1). Classification (NCBI taxonomy): domain Eukaryota; kingdom Metazoa; phylum Chordata; class Mammalia; order Chiroptera; family Molossidae; genus Tadarida; species Tadarida brasiliensis. The sequence continues at coordinate 45,308,211 of CM061258.1, forward strand.
ACACTTATTTGGCAATAAGGTCACATTCAGAAATACCAAGGGTTAGGCCTTCAACATATCTTTTGAGGGGCACTATTTTACCCATAATATTTACCTCCATTAATTTATCCCCAAATTGTCCAATTGTCTAAATCTCCTCTGAGTATATTCAGTTTCTGTTTCCTATCAGGTGTCATCTTCTATAATTGGTTCACACTCAAATGGGTGTTCCCTTTATGACTGGCTATAGCTATGGCTTATTTTTTTTTTTTTAAGTTCAAGTGCAAAACAGTGCATATTTCTCTCTCAACAATCATTGGCTCTGCAGAGTCGCAAGCCAATCTCAAACCAACAGTTATAAACAGGAGAATGCTCTGTGCACATTGGCTTAGGCCTGGGTCACATGTTCCACCCCTGGAGCTGGGAGTGGGCCAGCTTCATTTAACTGTGTGATCTCAGCATGGGAAGAGGTGATTCCACAAAGGGTGAACAGATGCTGGGTACCAAAAGTAAATTAATGTCCATACAGCCTGTTAATAAGCATGTTAAGAAGAGACAGTTTTCCTCAAGCCCAGAACACAGATTTTGGCCTTCTAGAGAATTTTATGATAATCTACTCACTCCAGGAAAGTTAAGAACACAGAAGAGAAATTGAGCAAAAATACATTTATATCTACATTTTATCCCTTTTCTGCTTTTATAGGGATTCATTTGGTAATACCTAAAGGGAAAAAATTCATGTCACTTTAATACATTTTGACATCCTAAAATATTTGGGGAGAAGGTAATATCCCAAATACAAAATGTCCTACAAATGGAACGAAATATCCTCTGGTCAAATCCTCATGCTTTCAAACAGGATGATGAAGAAAGTAAAAAATTCCAACCAGGCAGGCAATAACCATCCTGTTGATAAAAATGTTCTCCTGCTGAGATGCCACAAGGAGTTTTCTTCACTTGAGTGTTCACACCACTCTCGAGTTGTCCAACATCTGTGAAGAGTTTTGAGAATAAGGGCCTCATTCCCCTCCACCTACAGCGTCTGTCTCTGTGAAGGAGGTCAGAAATGCTTAACTTTGGGTTTCCTTTTTTTTTTTTTTTTTTTTTTTTTTTTTTTACTTTTGGCCTAATTTCTGAACTACAAATCAAACTTTAGTGGTCACCTTATTCATTGAAACTGATAGTGTGAGCCCAAGAATTAACAATCTTTCCCAGCCTGAGTGCCTCAGTCAAGGCAAAACAAAGGCTTAAAGACATAAGAACTAAGACAACAAAATCAAAAAGAAAAATGAAGCCCTGGCCGGTTTGGCTCAGCAGTTAGAGCATCAGCCCGCAGACCAGAGAGTCCCAGGTTCGGTTACCGCTAAGGGCACGTACCTCAGTTGCGGTTTGTCCCCAGGCCCGGTTGGGGTTGTGTGGTTGGAGACCACTCGATGTGTCTCTCTCACACTGATGTTTCTCTGTCTCTCTTCCTCCCTTTCTCCTTCCCGCTCTATCTGAAGATGAATGTAAAAATGTCCTTGGGTGAGGATAAACAACAGAAAAAAAGAAAAATGAAGAAAATAGGCAGAGGTGATAGTTTTAAGTGTCAATTTGACTGGGCCATGGGATGCCCAGCTATCTGGTCAAACATTATTTCTGGGTGTGTCTGTGAGGATGTTTCTAGAAGAGATTAGCATTTGAATTGGTGGACTGCGTAAAGCAGATGGCCTCCCAACGTGGGCAGGCACCCTCTAATATAATGAGGGCCTGAATAGAACCAAAGGGTGCCTGATTCTCTCTCGGCCTGACTGCTTGAGCTGGGATGTCAGTCTGCCCTCTGCACACTCCTGGCTCTCAGGCTTTCAGATCCAATCTGGAATCTCTAGTTCTCAGGTCTTCACACTTCACCACGGGCTTTCCTGGGTCTCCAGCTTACAGAAAACAGATTATGGGACTTCTCAGCCTCCATAATCAGGTGAGTCAATGCCTTATAATAAATCTCTTTTTATATATACATCTGTATTTGTGTGTAGAATCAGAAGGAGATAGGAAAAGACAAAGAGAAAGCCAGGAAAACAATGAAATAAAGAAAATGGAGAAAATAATACGAGATGGGAAAAACCTATCCTGGGTATGAAGACCTATGCTCTAGACCAGCTGCTTCATAAGTCACTGCCCGAACCTGTGCACCTGTCTGGGTTACCTCCCTGGGCCTCAATCTCCCCACTGAGAGGAGTGACCCAACACATCTCGAGTCCTCTCAGTTCCAGCACACTGTGATCATGGTTCCTCCACAGTGGCTATGAAATGGGTGCCACCCACTCTGTTAATATCCACGTGATAGGTGTCTACCTGGCAGGATCCTCACCTATGAAGGGATAAAAATCAAGCAGCTCATTGTAGGGGCTTGTTTTAAATGCTGCTTTTGCCAATATCTTCAGCATTCGGAGATCAGAGAGAGGATCCCCAGTGGGATGGGCAGCTAAGTGCTAGATGTAAAGCTGCCAAACCATTAGGCCCAAGGGAGGTGCTCTAAGAAGAACATTTCCTAAAAACTCACCATCCAAAATGACACATCTTGACATCCCATTCCCAGAACCCATCACCTCATCTCCTATGGGGTTTTATTGGTTGAAAAAAACAATGAGCTCTCGATTCCAGGTGATGTTAGCGAAAGATCAATGCTCTCTACCAAATACACCAAGGCAAAGGTATACCCTCTTTTATGTCTTATTCACCCTTCTATTTGCTGTTACCCTGCAGGTACACACCTGAGATTTTATAGTGTGATTAGTATTGAGAAATTTTGACTAGCAGTGATCTTCAACCCTGGAACATTCAATTCACACAGAGAGATTTGTTTTGTTTTTAATACAGATATTTGGACCCCTTTCCTAAAAATTTTATTTAATTGGTCTAGTGAGAGGGTTCAGGCATCAGTCTTTTTTTATCATTCCCAGGTGATTCTAATATGAGGCCAGGATGAGACCTACTGGGCTGAAGGAATACAGTGCTTCCAGAGGGTGCAGGGTAGCAGAGTGTGCCTCAGATGCATTTGCTTTACATTCCCAATTTTTTAGCCAAGAATTATTAACAGAAGGGAAGTTCCACCCACAACAGCAGTAGATGCTATGTATTTTTATCTGGCTTTTCTCTTTTCCTTATAGAGCTTGCATCTGGTACAGACATTCCCCAAGCAAGCAAGGATCCTACCAAGGGTGAAACACACACACACACACACACACACACACACACACACCCCAAATTTTTGCCAAATGAGTGCCCTTTTAAATGTGGAACTTATATCACTATATCAGAACTTACACTAATAATCTATATACCCCCTTCTAGGGGAATGTGTTCCAATGCCAAGCTCTTCTGGTTCTATAACATACTCTTCATCAGCAAAGCCACAACTTGGGTAATGGAGAAAGCAGAGTCAATGCCCATATGTTCCTGAATATTAAACTTTCTCCAGCATTCCAAAAAAATCTCTCTCTCCACAGAGTTTAAAAGAACTATATCTATTTCTCTTGAGCACTATCTCACAGTTTGTTGTGAATTTTTAAAGTATATTATCTGGTTTCTGTGGCCATAAATTTTCACTTTTTGAAAATTGGCAATATTAATCCTCCCTATAACCTATCACATATTTAGCCCTTACAATATAGCAGGCACCATGTTAGACACTATAAATATAGTATCTCTAATCCACAGGAAAACCCTGCAAAAGAAGCACTGTTTTCCCAAGTTCACAGATAAGAAGCCTCATAGCTAGTAACTGTTAGAGCTGGGATTCAAATTCATGTCTGTCTGGCTCCAAAAATAACAGTCTCTGCACAATGCTCTACTGCTTGGAAGGTCAGTAACTAACAAAACAATATAAGTAGATATTTGGCCTGGCCGGTGTGGCTCAGTGGATTGAGCATCATCCCATGGACTGAGAGATCCCGGTTCAATTCCCAGTCAAGGCATATGCCTGGGTTGCAGGCTCAATCCCCAGTAGGGGGTGTGCAGGAGGCAGCTGACTGATGTATCTCTCTCACATAGATGTTTCTATCTCTCCCTTCCTCCCTCTAAAATATCAATAAAAAACATATTTTTAAAAAATAAGTTAAATAAAAGTAGATATTTGTATAGCAAAGAGCAGAATTACCCCCAATGTTCTCTCCTAACTCCCTGAACCATAGAAAGGCATCCTTAAGTCCCAGCTTTCACATCCTTCACTACATTAAAGAAAAATCTTTAGAGCTTCCAACTCCTATGAGAATGAAAATACTTCCTGATTAACTTGTGTAACGTGTTATAAGGTCATTTCTAAACTATGTATAATCAGATCCTATAGACATTTAATCAGTGTGGCTGGTAGAATAGGAACCAGAAAGAGACAGATGGACATCTTTTTGAGTCAACTAGAGAGAACTTTCTAACAAGGCAAGCAAGTTCTTCTGCAGGGCAGGCTCCTTAAGAGAAAGGAGGCTTTGGGCAAACTCCAGGAACATTTATTTATTTAACCACACTTGAAGCCAACGGCGAAGACAAAGGACACATGCACTGAGTCCCTGCCCTCACAAAGCTTTCTGTCTAATGGTGGGGAGATTGGCATTAAACAAATCATCCCACAAACATGATCATGCAAAAAGTACTATGAAGGAAAAGCGCAGGGTTCTTTGACACCATGTAAATTAGAGAAACTGATCTAATCGGGGAGACAAGAAGAAGTCATGTACAGTGAAGAAAGGCTTCCCTGAGGAATTCCTATTTTCCCAGTAAGAGTTTATTGTTCCCAAGTTAGCTGATGGCCTGTCTCAGGTTATGAAACAATGATGGCTAGATGTGGTCTACTCTCCAACCTTCATCTTCAAAGCCACCAACCAAGCCCAAGAGATGATGGATATAAGCCATTAAAATTGTAGGCATCTATCACCTGACACATGTTAAAGTGACCATCATCAAAAAGACAAGAGATAACAAATGCTGTCATGGATGTGGAGGAAAGGGAACACTTAAGCACTGTTGGTGTAGTCATTATGGAAAACAGTATGGAGAATCCTCAAAAAATAAAAAATAGAATCACCACATGATCTAGCAATTCCACTTTTGGGAATATATCCAAGGGAAATAAAAACACTAATTCAAAAAGATATCTGACCCCCATGTTCATTGCAGCATCTGTTACAATATCCAAGACATGAAAACAACCTAAGAACCTAAATGTCCATTGATGGATGGATGAATAAAAACAGTTGTAGCATAAATATTTGTTTATTCAGCAATAAATAACAAGGAAATCCTACCATTTGCAACAACATTGATGGACCTTGAAGACATTATGCTAAGTTAAATAAGTCAAAGACAAATCCTGTATGATCTCACTTATATGTGGCGTCTGGGGAAAAAAAAAAAAAAAAAAAAAACCTCATAGAAAGAGATCAGACTTGTGATTACCAAAGGCAGATGATAGAAGAAGGGGAAATTGGAGAAATGTGGTCAAAATGTACAAACTTCCAGATAAGATAAATAAGTAATAGGGTTGTAATGTACATCATGATGATTATAGATAACACTGCTGTATGATATATAGGAAAGTTGTGAAGAGAGTAAATCCTAAGAGTTCTCATCACAAGGAAATGTTTTCTTTTTATTGTATTTATATGAGATGATGGATGTTAGCTGAACTTATCATGGTAATCATTTCACAATCTATGTAAATCAAACCATCATTTTTAGGCCTTAAACTTATATAGTGATATAGAGCAATTTCTCAATAAAACTGGGGTGGGGGGAATTGTAGACACCTGCTGATTCTCCTGGTCGCCTTCTTTTCCAGGGTTTGCATTTCTAGGTTTTAGGCTTAACAGCATGGATTCTTTCTCCTGTCCACAATGTTCTTCTCTTCCCCACTCTTTACACCTAGACTAACAACTATATATCCATGAGCTAATGCTAATTCTCACATATCTTCAAAGACAAGGAAACAAAGAAATTAGGATCCTTACTGGCCTTTTTAGAACAAAGTTCCCTTCATTGTCTTACAAGCCAAATAAATTGACCATAGGCCTGTAACATTTGCTCAGCTACATTCTCCCAAGGTTGCCTTAAGGAAGTCAGGCAGAGCAAGCTCTTACCTCACTCACTATAGGTAGGTCCTGCAAAAGTTGGAGGAATGCTGTAGTTTGAATATTTAGGTCTCAACAGAGTTGACCCTTCTCATAGAGACCACCTAGTCTTAAAGGACTGTCCCTTCTTCTCTGATATTAGTAGGCAGCAGCCGCCTTGCCTTCCCCTCCAGTGTCAGGAAAGGCTATTATCTATCTCCTGGATTTAGTGAAGCAAATAGAATTTTGATTTCTTTTCTGATAAAAAAAAAAGATGATGCAAATTAGAGTTTTATCTTGCATGGAGGAGTGACAAAGTAGGAGAATGAATCCTACTTGATTATAATCTTCCATCATTCTGATTTTATAATTACTGAATGGAATCAATCAGCTTTCAATTGTTACCTTGGTGAAAGATTAAAACATCATTACTTGTCCTACATACTTCACACTTTAGCAAATTTTAATAAACTGAATGCATGAGAAATGGTTATACTATCTTTCGTGACATTAGGATGCTAATGACATTTCTATTGATTTTAATTCACACTTGTTGGTCAAAAAGAGTCAGATTCCAATGAGGCATAGAATTCTATAATCAACACTAACAAATGAAGACCACTGAACACTAAAATGGCCCAAATGAAATCATTAATCAGAAATATCATAAAATAATTGCTAAAAAACTAGGGCGGTCTTATATTCCTAATGAACATCTTTTACGGTATATTGATTCATTTATAACTCTTGCACATTGGTGATTTCTCTATTAAAATGTTTTAAGTAAGTATATAAAAAGCACTTTGAAAAGACAAATATATGAAAGAGCAGCAATTTATCAATGGAGGTGATCATAGAGCCTTCCCCTAAAAAGTGAAAAACACTCCTGAAGATCAAAGAGTATATATAACTCTTCCGTAAACCATTCGTGTTTGAAAAATTATTCACCCAACAGTAGGAAAGACCATACAGAGTTAGCAATAACATAGAACAGAATAATATTCAAAGGTGAAGATTCTGTAGTTAGACACCATGGCTTCAAATAGCTTTGTCTACTTTACTTCGCTGAGCTTTAGTTCTTCATCTGCAAAATAAGGATTAATAATAGTACTCACTTCATAGTACTGGTCTCAGGATGGAATGGAATAATGTATATAAAGTATATTTCAGCATGCTCTAGTCAAACTGCATTTCCATGGTTAAAAACAGCACAAAATTTCATATAGACAAATATTTTGTTTTAATTCTCCAAATTCTCTCTCTGTTTAAATTTTTTCTTACTTATTCTCTCTAGATGATAAATTAGACCATGCCTCCTAGGAGGCTAGTCAAGTCTAGGAGGGCCTGGTATCTAGAGTTCAGATTTTTAGGATGTAAAAAGTAAGGGATGCAGAAGAGGCAAGAATGCATAGGCTATTACATGCTCTACAATCTGAACCTTTTCCCCCACAGCCCCAGTTCTTAATAGACCTATAAAAATCATGATAAATGTCCTCAGTGGGATTCAATTTCTTATAAAAGCTGGAAAAGGCAATGCTTTGTTCCAAAAAGATGTAGAATATAAAATATAGATAGCCTGGAAAGACATGCAATTGGAGACTAGGGAGCCCAGCCTTATAAGAAGAAGGACAGGCAAAGAGCCAAGAGGTGGCAGGCGAAGAAATGAAAACACGGAACAGGGGTCCCAGGTGATACCACTGGGAATTTCAATATAAAATCAACTCTTCAAAGGCCCCATTTTCTCAATTTAAGATTCACGGGACTTCCTTTCCATTTGAGTTTTGTAAGAACCTCATGACACCAACTCAACATACTATTCTTCAAGTTTCAGTTAAATTCATTCTGACACACTGTTTAATCAGATTTTTATCTCACATCTCTTTAAGGTTATTTGAAATTTTAAAACAATATAATATTGAGATTTTTTTAAATCAAAGCACTAGGTCAAGTCACCCTTATATCTACTGTGGGGGGAAAAAATGATATAGGCACTGTAAGATACTGTTTATGGAGTGCTCACTATGAACCAGGCATCATACTAGTTGCTTTATTTGCATTAATGTATTTATTTAACCCTTACAACAGTCCTATGAAGTAGGCTCTGTTATTACAGATGAAGAAACTGAAGTTGTGAGAAGTCACTTGTCCAAGGTCATAAAGTTGGTAATAACATCAGGACTAGTTCATTTTTCAGCAACCATTTATTAGGGGCAAAATGTATCTCCCCCCCCCCCCAAAAAAAAGGCCACAATTTTTAAATCTATATAAAAGAGAGGGACAGTTATATTTTTAAGAATACAGGATGTGGCAAAAGTAGGTTTACAGTTGTTCATATAGAAAATAATACAATAATTAATAAATAATAATACAATAATAAACTGCTTCACGTACTCACAACTATAAACCTACTTTTGCCCCACCCTATATTTATTCACAAGAGCTGTGAAAGCAAACTGAGATCAGTCACAAATAAATGCGGAACTTTACTTCAAGGACCTTGTGGCAGGTTTCATTTTTCAAAACTAACCACAATGATAACTCTCACCCTACATGCCCTCAATGTGATTTTAACTCTCCTAATATCAAGATGTAGAGGTCTAGGTTCCCTCCCTTGATCCCTATTAGGACTTAAGACTAATGGGGGAGCTAACATTTTGTACTTCCAAGACAAGTTCATAAAAGGTTCACAGCTTCTGCCAGGTTCTGTTGGGATGCTTGCTCTTGGAACTCAGCCACCAGGCTATGGAGAAGTCCAAGTACAAAAAAACCCAGCTCTAGATGTTCCAGCCGAGGTTCCAGCTGAGATCTCCGCCAATAGTGAGCATCAACCCATAGACAAGTGAGTGAAAGAGCCTTTGGGTGATTTCAGATCTTCATCAAGCTGACCTCTAATCTCCAAATCTTCCCAGCTGAGGCCCCAGACATCAAAGAGCAGAAATAAGCTGTGCCCACTCTGTTGACTACACCCTTTCTGAATTCCTGACCCAGAGTATCCATTAACATAATAAAATGGTTGCTGATTTAACAGCTTTCTACAACTATCATCGGTGTTTACTAATTAAGCACTAAAGTATAGAATTATAATATTGTAGGTAACCTGGAGAGTCATGTTAACCTTTTTCTCAAGTTTAGCCAGGTTATTCTTAAATTCTCCCAAAAAGAAGAACCTCTAAAGCTTAACAGAGAGTTTCTGAAATATTCATTGAAATGATCACAGCAGATACTGCGTAACAATAAGGAAAAGGCTTCTGGTATGATATTAAGTGGAAAGAAAGCAGAATATCAGTTTTTATACATGTTATTATTACCTTAGGTAGAGATTATTTATGCAAATGAAAAAATCTGGAAGGCAGTGTAAAAATGTTAAAATAATTGATCTGGTATTGTGGTAAAATCTCATGAATTATTTCCTCACAATTGATGTATGATGTCTGCATTATAGATAAAAATAAGTTAAAATAAAATCATCAGAAAAAGAAATAGGGCGAATCTCCACCTCCTTCCTAGGAACTCATTCACATAGCTGTAAGCACTTCCTTAGTTACATAATCTCTCTGTGTGTCACTTTTCTTTCCTATGAAATGGGAATAATAATAGTATTTATTTCATAGAGTTCTTATAAAAAGTGAATGAATGACTTAATTTGGTCAAGTCTGAAACAGCGCCTGACACATAGAGATTACCAAACTTTAGCTCTTGTTATCTAATTCAGCTCCTAGTAATGTAGATTAGATCATCTCTGTGAACCCTGCTTTTGATTTCCACACCCTGCCAGTAATAAACACAAGACGACTAGACTTCTTTGTCCCAGTGTCAACTGAGGAAAGGAGCTGTGGAATATTGTTCGAGTCTCTCGGCCTCCGTTAACTTATATATACAATTAAATTTATGCCTAGTTTTCTGAGTTCTTATGAAAATCAACTGATGTAATGCATTAAAAGAATTTGGCTAAAATCTCTAACAAATGCCATCTGTCTATCTTCTTATTTTACAAATTGTATTTGTTTGCTAGGACTGCTATAACAAAGTACCACCTCATAGTTCTAGAGGTTAGAAATCCGAGACTGAGGTGTGGACAGGGTTGGCTCCCTCTGCTAGCTGTGGGGAAAAATCTGTTCCAGGCCTCTCCCCTGGCTTCTGATGGTTTGCAGGCAATCTTCAGCAGTCCTCGACTTGTACACACATCACCCTGATCTCCACCTTGATGTTCACCTGCTGTTCTCCCACTGTGAAGATCTCTGTGTCCAAGTTTCCCCTTTTTATAAGGACACTGGTCATATTAGATTAGGACTCACCCTAATGACTTCATTTTAACTTGATTACCTCTGTAAAACCCAATCTCCAAATGAGGTCACATCCTGGCTTACTGGGAGTCAGGACTTCAACATATAAATTTTGGAGGAACACAATTCCACCCATGATATCAATGAAGAAATGATACCCAAAATAAGTAGTCCACTCATTTAGGGAGGGCAGGACATAAATCCAGCAGATGATGACAACTTGGTCAATGTGTATACAGAGTAATGTGCAAACAGTTCTTTCGAAATCTCAGACTAAAGCAACTCTGGCTGGGCCCTTTTATGAACCTCAAATGAGACCCAGATTCATAAATCCTTGAAGATAACCTAAGCCAATTTTGGAGTTTCTGACAAGCTCCAGAGGCTGAATGGATCAGACAGACTTTCACTTAGTATTTAGGATTATTGAGTCTAACTTGAAACTTAATGCAAATTCATGGAATACAAACTCCCTACAAATTGAATAGAGGCACATAGTAAGGGCTCATGAGCCATCTGGAATGCACATGCTGAATGTTGAGGTTTCCCCGCCTCAATAATGTGGGGGGAAGGAAGGAAAGGCCAGGTTGGCAAGTGCATCTCATGTGAATTATTTCAAATGGTGAAATACACATACAATAATAAAGTCTCAGTTTTGAGCAAACTTTTAAAAAACATGAATTTCCTTAAATGTCAAAATTTGCAAAATTTCAAGATGGGCAAGATGGATGACTTGCAAACTCTGTTTTTGTTAATGCCATAGGAAAGTGTCACCTAACTGATTAACAGAAACATCTGCACTCTTTGATCGGCAAGTACCATTATACATGTACACCCAAACTTCCGCCAGGGATTTTAGTAGCCATTGTACTCGTTTGACAGTTGTGAAGAATTAAAATCATTTCAATAGTCTATAACAGTGTCATCCAGGTGTTCATTTAAGTGATGACTACTGCTGAAAAACACACTGGAAAATCAGCTTTGGACTGGAAGTTAGATGTGATAAAAAGCAATGAACAAAGTCCAGATACCAAGTTCAATATACCCTATTGTTAAATTAGGAGAGAATACTATGTGAAAGATATAAGGCTAAGAAAACAAAAAGCAGCTAAAGTAAAAATAGGCCACAATAGGTGTGGGATTTTACACTTTGAGAATATATCCCCTCCACTTTATAATTATTCTTATGGAAATATTAGCCTAAAATTGTGAAGTGTTGAATTATGCAATGCCTTCAGAAACACGTCTCTTGAATTAAAGCTACCATCCTGTATTTCCTTCACAATTTTATTGAAATATAATTTCTATACCATGAGTTTCACCATTCCTAAGTTACAATTCAATAATTTTTAGTAAAGTTTACTGAATTGTGTCACCATCACCATAACCTAGTTTTAGAGCATTTTTATCACCCCAATAAGGCTTCTCATGCCCATTTACAATTAACCCCCATTCTTACCACCAGTCCCAGACAACCACTGATCTACTCACTGTGTCCTTAGAATTGTCTTTTCTGGACATTTCATACGAATGGAATCTGGACATTTCATACAAATGAAATATGTGGTCCTCTGTGTCTGGCTTCTTTCATGTAGCATGATGTCTTTGAGGAGCACTCATGTTTTAGATTGTGTAGGTATTTTATTCCTCTTGGTTGCTGAATAGCATCTCATTGTATGGATCCTGTTGTTTGGGGGCTTAAGTTTAGATGATCCAAAGATATGGCCACTTCTTAGTGTGTGTACCAGATGTAACTGTGAATATCTGTGTTGGACAGTACCCAAATGTGGTCACCAACAACTCCCTGTACACTCTCCTTACAAGGAGAGGTGGAGTCTATTTCCCTTCCTCCTCCCCCTAAACCTGGGCTGGACCTGTCACTTGTCTTCTCCAGTATATGTAGCAGCAGTGACGTCCTGAGACTTCTTAGCCCAATTCAGAGAACTGGTGGCTTCTGCTTCCTCTCCTTGAAAGCCAGCTATCTTGCCGTAAAGAAGTTGGGGCTAGCCCTGGCCGGTTTGGCTCAGTGGTTGGAACATCAGCCCTCAGACCGAAGAGTCATGGTTTGGATTCCAGTCAAGGGCACGTACCTCGGTTGTGATTCAGTCCCCAGCCCTGGTCAGAGTCGTGCAGGAGGCAACCAGTCAATGTGCCTCTCTCACATCAATGTTTCTCTCTCTCTCCCTCTCACACTCTATCTGAAGATGAATGGAAAAATATCCTCGAGTGAGGATATTAAAAAAAAAAAAAAAAAGAAGTTGGGGCTAGACTACTGGATAACGAGACATTACAAGGAGGGCAGGTTGGGACAATGAGGCCATCTTAGCGTCCCAGCCCCAGCCAAACGCCCCACTGAATGCAGCTGCGTGAGTGACTGAACTTACACAACATGGAGCTGAGATACCACCGGCTGAGCCTAAACAACCCATATAATCATGAGAAATAATAAATGATGGTCATTTTAAGCCACCCAATTTGGAAGACATTTGTTACTCAGCTGTAGATAACTGAAACATCATGATTTAACCAAAGTCTGTCTCTTCCATTTTAATTCTTATTTATTATGTTCTTTTATAGTTCTATTCTATTCTATTCTATTCTATTCTATTCTATTCTATTCTATTGAGATTTCTAATGAGGCTTGACTTTAATATCACTTCTTTGGCTGTTTGTGGTACATGGAAGAGTTTTACGTCCATCAACCTGGTTCCTGATATTTGTGTGCTGAAATCTTGAGGCAAAATTTTTAAATGCTCTGAAGAGGATTACCTGGGGAGCTTTATAAAAATGGATTCTCCATCCTCCCCTACACTCCCTCACCATGATGGATAAGGACTCCGTATCCAGCTGCTCCCATAACAGTGTACAAGTTAATTTAATAATCTCACCAGGAAAGCTATTTCAATAACTCAATTAAATATGTCTTCTGAATTTTTATTAAAGGAAAATTAGCATGATAAACATTGTACATAAGGACACAAAAACTATCATAATATAACCCTTACCCTGAAAAAGTTTAGAATACAGTCACACTCACACACACACACACACACAAATCATGTGAATAAAGGACAGATTAATATTCTGTCAGCCTGCCCTCCAGGTTGCATAACTCTAGGGGGCACCATTCACAGTGAAAATAATGGGAATGATGTGTAACATCAGAGCTGTGTAACAGACTGCACTGGATATATAAAACTAGGTGGTATTAACTTATACAATGTTATATTTCAATTATATCTCAATAAAACTGGGGAAGGGAAATGCCCCCTTTACCTGTGGAAGGCCATCCCTGCCCCTTCTCCATGCATTCAGTCCAGGATTCACTGTCTCCAGCCTGGCTAATCAGAGGACCTCATCCTTCTGACCACAGTGATTGGTTCAGGGTCGAACACATGACCCAATCTGAGACAATGAGACACAATCTAGACTTTTGATAGGAGTATAAGAAAGAGGCGTTCTCTTTTTTCCTGCTGGATGTAGAGTTGAGGATGTAAACTTAGAGCTGTTAACAACCATGCTGCCACTTCACAGGGAAATCCTACCTTAGAAGTAAACTACATATTAAGAAAACAGAGCCGGGAGATGTCAAGAGAAATTGGGCCCTCTGTATCAGGTGAACATCTCTTTCAAGGCATCCAAAGCTACTTCCTGTCCTGGACTTTTCAATTCTCTGAGGAGAGAGGAGGGAGGGAGAGGGAGAGAGGGAGAAAGGGAGAGAGGGAGAGAGAGAGACCTTGTATTGCTTAGGCTAGTTTGAGTTGAATTTTCTGTCACTTTTAACACATCTTAGAAGCAAGTTTTTCATCAGTAAAATGAGAATAAAAGTTGCTAACAAACATAGGTGGCATCTGAGTATTTGGAAAAGTATAAAACCTATTCAAATATAAAGTATTATTTCTACTTCCTCTTGTCTGCTCTTGCCTGAGCTCCTTGCATACTAATACTTTTAAAAGCATAGAACATAATACTGCACCAAAAGAACATTTTCATTACCAGTTATGCCTGTTCTGTGTTCAGGGACTTCTGGTCCCATCTGCTCCACAGAATTTTTCAAATCATAGAATTCTTTGAAACCAGATCAGCAAAGTTCTGTTTCAATGAGCCATTTGTTCCCTAGTCCAGGAAAATAGCTTCTACAAATAATAAAATCCTATATTAAAAATGGTGTTTGCAAAGACATCATTTTACCTGTGATAATATGCAAACGCGCTTTGGAAATGAAATTGCCTTGTAAATTTTTTTGTTGATGTGTATTAAGGTCTAAGTTCTTTCTGGTTTCTTAATCTTGGGACTTGCTGTGCAAAAAGGACACGGCCATGTGGGGAGCCAACCATGAAAGCTCTTCATTCTTTACTCAAACAGCAGATTTCTTTTCAATAATCAACTGCTCATTTTGCTTCTGTAATTCTCTTGTTCCTTCATTTCTGCTTCTCCCTCCTTTTTGTGACTCTTCAATCTGACTTTGAAATTTGATTCTTTGGACTCAATCCATCTGCAATATTTATCCCTCAGAGTCATTATCAATGCCTTTGCAAAAAATTCATCTGATGCCTGTGGACATTAGAAGACAGGGAAATGCTAAGGGTTTGGTTGCAGTCTAAAAAAAATAGCTCACAGAAGCGGTATTTTGGTATGTGATTTCTATCTTGGTAAAGCTGTTACTCAAAAAGAAAACAAATAAAAACAATGACTTAATACTAACCCAGCCCCTAAAGAACTAACACAGAGTCACATACTGACCTCCCCAGAAACAAACTGCATGCGGGGTTCATCAGCATGAAGGACAGTGACATTATTCTCTTGTAGCCAAATAAAACCCAGCAAACCCTCCTGCAAGTGTCACCAGTGAGGCTTGTGGAATCACAGTGAGTGGATTGAACTGATAAAGGCATTTTATCTGCCAGCATTTAAATGTGCCCTTTAAAAACTAAAATCAATTCCAACATCCCTATTTATACTCTGGTGGTACACATATGTGTATATAGCAAACCAGCCACTCGGAGAAAAGATTTGCATTGTTCCATATAATCCAAAACGGTGCCACCTTTCAATGTGGTCATTAAATCAAAACCTTCCATAAGAAAAAAATATATTGTAGACTGTATAGATCCAAAGCTGCCCCCTTTTTCAATTTTATTTCCCATTTGTTCTGTTTTATCCTACCTTGCCAGTGTCCTCTCCTTGTAATTCATTCTCTAGCTAGGATGGACTTATTGCTACTTAGGATGGCAGATACAACAGCAAAAAGATGATGTCACCCTTTAGCCAAATTGCACTATTATTACAGAACCGCATGTACTCTCATTCATTTATCTCTGCTGACATCGCTCCACGGGAAGGTTTTCCAGGGCAGATGTGAGCTCCCTTGGCAACAAAAGTGGTGGAGAGTGCACATTCATTTTAAAATCCCAAGAGGTAAAATTCAGTAAATCTTGACTTTTTAGAAATGTATTATGAATAAGGAGACACGAAATGTCCTCAAACCTGTTCTGATTAAAAACCTCAAAGAATCTGGAGCATGAAACAACCCCCAACATTTATTCTCATTATAAAAATATTTTCTTCATTTAAAGGCATGCTTTTGACCCACAAAAAATGTCGTGCAAGCTAAAGTAATATATTTTGCAAGTATATGCATATATGCTAAGAAATGACTTTATATTTTAGTCATCTTTTGATTATGAGTTGGGGGAAATTAATGAAAGATAATTATGCAGGCTTCCATCCAAGAGGGCAAAAACAGCTTCACAGTCAAATGCAGACGTTAGGGAGATAGGTGACTTTTTGAAGAGGAAAGCAGGTAATCAGAGAAACGGTATAAAAATAAATGCTATAAAAAGGACCCAGAAAGTTAGAGTGAAAAGAAAATAAAAAAAAAAATCAGGTTCGCCCTGGCCGGTTTGGCTCAGCGGTTAGAGCGTCGGCCTGCGGTCCAGAGAGACCCGGGTTCGGTTCTCGCTAAGGGCACGTACCTCGGTTGCAGTTTGTCCCCGGCCCTGGTTGGTCGTGCGGGTGGCAGCCATTCGATGTGTCCCTTTCATGTCGATGTTTCTCTCTCTCTCTCTTCCTCTCTCTCCCTCCCACTCTATCTGAACAAAAAATGAAAAAATGTCCTCAGGTGAGGATAAAAAAAAAAAAAATCAGGTTCATTTGAGGGATAGTTTCTCCTATATCCATCCATCCTTTCTTTCTTCCCTGGTCCTTTGGAGCAATAGGTAACTCTTTTAAATACATTTTCTTTTTTTATATCTTTTAAAAATATAATTCATGCACATAGAGAACATTACAATGGTACAAAAGGGTATACAAAGAATAGGAAGACTCTCTTCCACTCCTGACCCAGCCTCTAATACCCACCTCTCCTTCATCCACTCAGGCAAGCACTCATCACTTTCTTGTATCTCTTTATTTTTGTGTGGGTACCATGGACCCCTTAGATATCTGATGAAGCCTATAGACATCCCTCTCAGAATAATGCTTGAAAATATGTAAAATAAAATACAAAGGATTACAAAAGAAACCAGTTCTATTGAAATATGGTTCTGCCCTGGCCTATTTGGCTCAGCGGTTAGAGCGTCAGCCCGTGGACCAAAGAGTTGTGGGTTCGATTCCAGTCAAGGGCACATGCCTCGGTTTCAGTTCGGTCCCTGGCCCTAGTCAGGGTCATGCAGGAGGCAGCCACTCAATGTGTCTCTCACAGATAGATGTTTCTCCTCCCTCCCCTCTCTCCCATTCTATCTGAAGATAAAAGGGAAAAGGGAAAAAAAGGAAATATGGTTCTACCCATGAAGCCTTTGGGGATCCATGGACTCCAGCATAAGGGCCTCTGCTCTTATGGTTCCCACGCGTGTGCAAGCACGTACATGCACACGTCTATCCTTTCCCACAGATGGCAGCATGACTTCTGCAGCAGGTGCTGCTGGAGCTCAACCCGGTCCCCTGCACGGCCAGTGCACCCATCCCCGCTGCCAGGCGTGCTAGCTAGTAATGGTTCACAGTTGCCCCCTTCTACAGAGAATCCTTATTGCTACTCCCCAACCAGGTGGCACACTGCAGCCCACACAGGGGTACAAAAGGTTGGACAAGCCCTGGCTGGTTTGGTTCAGCAGTTAGAGTGTCAGCCCGCGGACCAAAGAGTCTCAGGTTCAATTCTGGTCAAGGGCACGTACCTGGGTTGCAGATTCAATCCCTGGCCCCAGTTGGGGTCGTGCAGGAGGCAACCAATTGATGTGTCTCTCTCACAAAGGTTGGACAACTCTGTGGTGCAATTCACACTCCAGAGCCCCCAGTGGGATCAGGCTAAAGTAAATGTCCACTGAGACCACTTGCTTGCTTAGCTTTTTCCCCGGCCCTACTGATTTCCTCTCTCCTCTGCTCCTGGGAGCAATCCCTCATAAAAGCACAAGAATCCCTATCTCAGTCTTTGCTTCCGGAAATAGTGGCATAAGACACTTACTATCCCTTACCTTAACTTTCCCACTTATTGATTCCTTGGGAAAGATTCCATAGCTGGACATATGGATCTGTTGCATTCTTTTAAGAGCCTATACTATTCCATTCAATGGATTTACCATCATTAATTGAGTACAGTCATTTCCAATACTTCCTCTCTGGGAACTTAGAAGTCTAATTTTTATCTATTTAAATGTTATTGTTGCCTTACCACATTTTAAGTATTTACTTAGTTGCTGAGGAGCCTTTCTTCAACCGTATTAGCTACAAAACTTTAGTACCTTGCTATCTTTTTAGAATAAAGCTTTATTCTCAAAGCAGTTTATCTTTAAATTTGATAAACTCAAGATGCAGCTGCCTCCTATCCCAGAGCCAAGCCTCTTAGCAGATCAAGGACCAATCTCCATTCTGAACAGGAGGAAACCAAGGACCTGCAAATGCTAACCGTGGGCCCTCAATTCACTGGCCTCACCGCTTGCTGGTGACAGTAGATGTGTCTCTGGGTCCTGGTAGGAGCCTGCTGGAGCTCCTGCACACTCCCACACCACTTCCAACAACAAACATGTACCTATTTCCAAGGACAGCACAGCCTAAACCCCAGGGGAAGAGAAGCCGGCTTATCTCTGCCTCCCCCCGACCCCCACCCAATTGAAAGGTGGTTCCTCCCCACAGGTAACACTTGCGGATCATTTGTTGACGCTGACCGCACCTTCTGAGGAATTTGCCGCAATGTAAATTTCACTTCCCCAGGATTGAAACCAGAACTCACTTTTCCTGCCTAGCGGCTGCTCACAATCTACACCGTGACAAGTAGCGCAGGGCAAGGAAGCAGGTGCTGCTCAGAATCCATTTCCTAGCCAAGAAGGAAGAGGGTGACCAGGGGCCTGGGATGGCCAAGCTGGCATGAGCAGTAGGATCTCAGCTGAATTCCTTTAGTGGAGTTAAGTTCTGTTGCTCACATCTAAGAATTAAGTCCCAATCATTTACTTTACATTCATTTCTTTCTCTTTTTCTCATAGGCTGCACCCTCCCCCAACCAGAGAAATGCAAAACATATGAAGGGATATGTTTTCTACCTATCAGACTGGCAAAGATGAGAAGATTCAATAAACTATGTTAATGAGAACATGGGGGAAAATGCTGCCAGGGGAGAAAAAAAACAGGACAATCTCTGCAAAGAGAATTGGGCCATTAACTATCAAGTGTGAAATGCAAAACCCTTGACCAGGCAATGTTCTATAGATCTGAGGCAAGCAAACTTTTTCTTTAAAGGACCAAGGTGGTCAATATTTTATGTCCCCGGGACATATAGCGCTGTTCCAACTACTCTGCTGTTGTAGCCTGAAAGCAGCCACAGAAAATATGTAAACAAGTGGGCATAGCTGTGTTCAACAAAAGCAAATGGCAGGTTGAATTTGGCCCACAGGCTATAGAGTTCACCAACCCCGGCTAGGCATCCTAGCACATATATACAGAAACTTACACTCTATACTGTATTCTCCATAGCAGTAGCCTAAGAATCTAAACCAGCCGATGTCCTTCAAGAGAGGACAAGCTAAGTAAAATGTGACACATCCATTCAATGGAATACTTGCAGCCACTGAAAAGAAGGAAGCAACTTTATGTGCACTGATAAGGGTTGACATCTAAAATACATAAAAAAAATTTTTAATGCAAAGTTGAGAACAGGATAAAGTATGTTTCCATTTTTTATTAAAAATGTATAGATATAGCCCTGGCCGGTTTTGGCTCAGCAGTTAGAGCATCGGTCTGCAGACCAGAGAGTCCCGGGTTCGGTTCCCGCTAAGGGCATGTACCTCAGTTGCAGTTTGTCCCCGGCCCCGATTGGGGTCCTGTAGGTGGCAGCCACTCGATGTGTCTCTCTCACATCAATGTTTCTCTCTCTGTCTTCCTCCCTCTCTCCCTCCCACTCTGTCTGAAGATAAATGCAAAAAATGTCCTCAGGTGAGGATTTAAAAAAAAATGTATAGATATATATGTACATTGTGTTTATCTAAGCATAGCATATATCTGAAGTAGGGGAACTAGATAGCTGGGGGACAGGAGCATGAGGGAGATTATTTTCCACCGTATGCCCTCTTGTTCCCCTTGAATGTTATACCATGTACTTTACCTATGAAGAATAAATAAATTGCATCTAATTTTAATGCATATGATTATTTAGTAGTGCATTGGATCAGCAAGTCTAGACTGACAAAGTGGAGCTCCAGAAAGCTGACCTAGTTATTTCCAAAGTCCCCTCCCATGCTCAGAGGCTGCGTGGTGCCCATCAAAAGGCATCATAGTGTGAATCAGGAGACCTGGCTTCAAGTCCAGCCTCTGTTACCAACTCACCGTGCTACCTTGGACCGGTTACCTCATCTCTCTGATCACTCCTTTCCTCTTCTGTAAAATGGAATCAATAGTGCTTTTGAGTTATGTTATAAAAATAATATTACTGGTATTGGGGGAAATCTCTTAATGTCTCTGGGCCTCTTTCCTCATCTACAAAATCAAAAAGTTGGACAAAATGAGCCTTTTGACTCTCACATGTATGACTTTGTTAATAAACAAAGTTTTCATTTACAAGACTTCAGGCAGAATCACGAACTTGGCAAGCCAGTGAGGATCTCTTTTTGCTTATCTCAAGAGAGTGACTTCCACGTCCAAAAAGAGAATAAGATATATGTTTGCACTTAGAAATCCAGTCCAACCTGGAGGTGGAAAAGGGCTGCCTTCTTCCAAGGACACCACCTTTCTTTGGCCCGGCCAGCCCACCAGCAGTTGTCAGCAGGCAACTTTTTTTTGAGCTGCCACTGAGTATAGAACAGGCCCTGTTGGGAAAAAATTAGGAAATGTCACTCATCAAGAGGATACACTAATAGTATCAAATAATAGACTCATGAGGGCTGGCAGGACAAAGAAATGGACGAGTCCAGGTCAGGGGGCCGTGCAGGGAGGGCCTCCTGCCCTGCTGACTTCTGGCCTCTGCTGAGAGCCATCGGTCGTATTGTTTCAGGAACTCCAGGGAGATGACAGGATGGTGACAAGGAAGAGCCGTGTTGCACTATCCTCCTATTTCTGAGAATTTCTGGTTATTGTTAAACAAAAGTTTGGAGAAGTTCAACTGACAGGAAATCACACACATGTTGAGTTATAAGGTGGCAAATGTTGTGAAATCCGTTTTCAAAAAAGGCCAACTGGGTGAGAGTGTGCTGAGGTGATAAGGAGCAGAGCTCTCAACACCATCTCAGCCAGTGGAAGACTCTTTCCTCTCCTTTCCTTCCTCATTTCCATGGGCTTGGGAGCAACTACTCAGATGTTTGAAAAGAATGTCGCAAAGACTCCTCATGTCCCTGGTTTTAAAGAATGTTTTACTCTGGAATAAGCCATTTTTGCCCTTTCAATCTTAGAACCAAGGCAGCCAGTCATATCTAAGAGGTTTTAAAAAATCACAGACTCTCCCCAGAAATGCAGAAGGCACAGCAGGGGATACATCCCCAAAACTGGTGAGCTAGGACAAGGGAGAGGGAATATGGTGCAGAGAAAAAGGAGATTTGGATTTCAAATGTGAATTACAGAATTTCACTTTCTTATTGACCGGCATGTCCTATAGTATGCTTACTTTCAACTTACCAAATAATACTAAATTATTTTCCAAAGTGGTTACACCAATTTATCCTCATACCCACAGCCCACAGGATATTATATGACTTTTTTTTTTTTCATTTTTGCCATTCTAATGCACATGAAGTGCTTTCTTGCAATTTCCAGATTACTAGTGAGGTTGAGCATCTTTTTATATGCATTTGCAATATGTGACTTTGCCTATTTTTCTACTTGTTTTGGTCTGTTTCTCTTATATATTCTTATGGGAAACTAATCTCACGAGAAACTAATCTTATGAGAAAATAATCTCACTTGACTTTCTGATCTAAAAAAAATTTATAAACTATTTTATATCTTTGACTATGATGCACAAAAATTCTACAAATGGCCAGATCCTAACATGTCCAAGAATATTTCATCATATGGTCCAATAAGGTCTGATACAAAAGAGGAAACTTCCCTCAGCCTTGTTTTAAACTTTCTGTATCAGTCACACACAAAAATCAGAAACAGATGGTACACTCAAGTTAGGAAAACTTGAGGGACTGATTCAACACCTTTGCCCAGTCAAATCACTTCAGACTCTATCTCATGTGTGTGAAAGGCAGATAACTTAATGAAGCTATGAGGAATTGTAAAACATTTTTCTTCATTCCTGAATATGAGTTTAAATCATGAGTTGCCAAGCCAAGAGATCCACTTGAAACCCTGAACAAACATAGGCTACAACATGGCAACCCAATAAAAAGTCACTTAATAAAGATCAGAAATGTTAAATAACTCCCAGTTCCTTGTAAACCCAAGTGCTCTACTTGTTCTTTTTACTTAAATGTTCAAGATAACTTTTTGAAATTATATAGGAGTAATAAGAACAAAGAGGCAAAGATTGATAATAAGGTCAGATACATAGTTCATGGAACACTTCGTCTCCTATTTTCCATCTTCCATCTCTGCCAAAGAGAAAGATGATTGGACAGAAAATAGTAGAACATGAATTCAGATGAGAGACCTAAAAATCCAAAGTGGTGGAGAGATTGTAAGAGCACCTGGGTTCACTACATCAGTGCAAACCTCCTGATCCCGACAAACTCCATCCCTGCCTACTACTGGAAGGACTTGGTGATCAAATGAACTGTTATTTATTATCGAAAAACAATCTTAGAAACTGGAGCAGGAATGGGCAATGCAATTCTCAGACAGGTTATCAAACATCACTTTAAACACAGGCAGAATAATAGGGGGCACTTACACATGCCGAGGAGTCAGGAAGGACAAGCCATGATTTAATGAATTAACAGCACTTCCCTTTTTATCCGTACTCTGCCAGATGGGTAAATCAGAGGAAGCTGTCAACACTCTGCTTCAGCATTTGAGCTCAGCATTTGACAGAGACTCTCACCTTGTGGACGAGATGGAGGAATGTGGGCCAGATGATCACAAAGATAGATGCTAATTATTAATCAATGTCAGCCCAGAGTCTCTAATGCCACAGGATTCTGTCTTCAGGCTTGTTCTGTTCGTTGAGTAAATAGCTGAGTGTACAGCTGGCTTGCTTTTCCACTTCTTTCATGGCTAGGAAAGGTAGCCAATATATTGAATGGCAGAATGAAGATCCAAAGGCCATAACAACAAGCCAGATTTAACAATAAATATTTTAATTGGAATACATATAAAACCCAACACTTACTATCTCTCTCCTCCAAAATCCACCAAAACAACAGTAGATAAGTTTTTCTTTAAATAAAAGTTTAAGTCCACAAGAACAAAGAGAATGAGAGAGGAGAAATAGTAGATAGGATATGTGAGCAATAATTTGAAAGATGGAAAGCATGTGGTAATTGATTTGGCAGAACCCACTACCAAAGTGCCTGCAACAAGGGATACCAATGAGAATGAAACCAATTCACCTAGAAGAATCCTGGAAAGACCTAAGATTAGGAGGCCCAGATTCTACAGAAGGAAGTGGTGAAACACAGTGAAAAGTAGAAATCTGTGAAAATGTTAATAGAATGAACTGTTTAATGAATGTGTTTCCATTCATTGAGGATGTTCAACAGAAGTTAGACAACTGCCAATCAAATATGTTATAAAAGTGGCCCTGGCTGGTTTGGCTCAGTGGTTAGAGCATCAGCCTGTGGACCAAAGAGTCCCGAGTTCAATTCCCGCCAAGGGCACGTACCTCGGTTGCAGTTCATCCCCGGCCCTGGTTGGGGTCATGTGGGTGGCAACTAGTCCATGTGTCTCTCTCACATCAATGTTTCTCTCTCTCTCTCCCTCCCACTCTGTCTGAAGATAAATGTAAAACTATCTTCAGGTGAGGATTTAAAATATATATATTTATATATATGTTATAAAAGTGATTCAAGCATTGGTAGTGACTTTTAAAGTCCCATCATCTCTGTAATTCTGTGATTCTAAACACTGGACCCCAAAAGACTTTGGTAACTTCTGCATGTAGTTCCAATATGAGTCCTATAGGTGTCACTGTGGTACAAGATGAGACTCGGCAAAGGGCTACTCCTACCTAATTCTCCTGGGCTATATACTAGGGTGTCTGTAATATGTAATAACTAGAATGTTTCTGAATTGTTCAAATCAGAAACCTGACCAATAGATTCAGAACATCTAGGTACAGTAGTTCTAGTGACGCATGAGCCTTTGTATGCATTAATTTGGCATCCTTCTCAGCTCTGGCCTTCTGCCTTCTTCATATCTCAGCTGTGACACTTCTCTTCAGCGTATGTCATTCTTGGATAGCAAAATAAGTCATGTGCCAAAGCAAGTGCTCCTTCACATCCCAAGTGTCCTTCCTTATTATGCATACCCTTTACTTCAGGGCTCCTGGGAGTGTGGCTCCCTATAAGCTTTATCTCCCTTGATTTTAAGAAGAAGGAGAAGGAGGAGGAGGAGGAGGAGGAGGAGGAGGAGGAGGAGGAGGAGGAGGAGGAGGAGGAGGAGAAGAAGAAAAGAAAGAAAGAGAGAAAGGAAGGAAGGAAGGAAGGAAGGAAGGAAGGAAGGAAGGAAGGAAGGAAGGAAGGAAGGGAGAAAGAAAGAAAGAAAGAAAGAAAGAAAGAAAGAAAGAAAGAAAGAAAGAAAGAAAGAAAGAAAGAAAGAAAGAAAGAAAGAAAGAAAGAAAGAGAGAGAGAGAGAGAAAGAAAGAAAGAAAGAAAGAAAGAAAGAAAGAAAACAGAAAACTTTTTTTTTTCCCTGCACAACTTTAGGCCAGTATCTCAAATATAATTGTCTCTGGCTCTCCTCCCTTTCCCATAGCTAAAAGACATTTATATTTTGCTTCTTAAAAGCTAATTACTTAATAGCTAGCTCTGCCCAGCCAGTGTGGCTCAGTGGACTGAGCATCATCCCATGGACTGAGAGATCCTCTTTCAATTCCTGGTCAGGGCACATGCCTGGGTTTGGGGCTTGATCCCCAGTAGGGGGCGTGCAGGAGGCAGCAGATTGATGTTTCTCTCTCACATCGATGTTTCTAGCCCTTCTCTCTCTAAAAAAATCAATAAAAACATTTTATTTTTAATAGCTAGCTCTTCCTGACAAATTTTGCCACTCATTGAAGTTGTAAAGTTTGGTTTCTTTATTTCTCTTACTGGCTGTAGATTTACAAGGTTCATAGGGAATTCTTGCTCCTCACCAAGGAATGACTACATCAACTCCATAGATTCAGATAACTCTGCTTCTACATTCAGGTCTCAATTCCAGGAAAACTTTCTAACATTGAGAATTTATAAAACTGTCAAATCCACTAATTTTTGGCATAACTTGCCTCTTCCAACACACTGATTTTTTTTTTTTCCTCATGCAAAACCTGGATGTCTTTTTTTTTTGTATTGGGTCTAGTCTAGCTGACAAAAAACTGTGAGTTGAGTGGGGGGAAAAAAACCCACATTCATTCTTCCAATGACTCGATTTTCAATAGTAATGGCATGCTTGCGCTTGATTCCAAGTACATGTCCTAACTTGGTCTGCTATACACTGTTAAAGGACACAAAATCAACCAAGTAAATTTAAAGGTTTAATTGGCTTTATTAAACAATTCATGAATTGAACAGAATCCCATCTAGTAAATAAAAAGGTGCTCTTAGGAGCTGTACAAAATGGAAAGTTTTTTATAGGCAGAAACTGGAACAAGAAAATTATTTCAGACAACGTTACCTCCCTCAGGGGAAGGCAGGGTGTCTTATCAGGCAGATGACCTCACTAGGGCCAACCAGGAAATTCCAGACTGATTGGTATAAAATTCCACTCCAGAAAAGAGGCTGAAACTCCACTTAGGTTAGGTACTAAGTCTTGGTGGGACTTCACACAAGTGACTCTTGTTTTGGGTCTGCTGTTTCTTTTCAACAAGGCACAGCACCCCCCCCCCCCCCAATATCTGATTGACTCTGATTGTTTTATTTGTGTTACTTTCTGAAGTATCCTCTGTACTAACTTGATCTGAACTGAAGAATAGGACGTAGTACCTCACAAGAGTTCCCATCTGTCCTAATTCTTATACCAGCTTTCTAGATTTGATCTTCCTGTCCTTTGGAGAACACAGAAATAGCTTATTTTATACTTAAAGTAATTAATATACACCTATGGAAACATCTTTGAATTATTTGTCCCACAGAAGAAAGGCTGGCACCTGGCTAGTTAATACTCCAACGAAATCATTTCTATGGTTTCACAGATGTTCTCAGCATTTCCATCATTTGTGTAAGTGAACACTCTTTCCATCCCATATCACAAAACGGAAAACTTTCAAAGGAATACAATGCAATTAATTGAACATATAGATTCTGAAATGTTTATTTTAAATTTCTTATATTCATAACACAGACTTAATTTCTTAAGTAGCTTATAAAAGCAGGGAGTGGTGCTCTAGTGATCCTTGTCATCTGCAGCTATCAGACAAATTACAGAGCTCATTTGTTGAAAGGGGAAATTTTTTAACTTTGTGGATTCAAATTCAGCATTCAAGCCCCTATTCAAGCCAAATTCATTAACGCAGTGGTGAAACTGTGTGCTGGGAGACCCTGAGGATAAAACAAATCAGTACCTCTGTTTCTAATTCATGCATTTTAAATATAGATGTGGCCTGCCACACCAGAGTGAGAGAGAAACTTCCAAAGCTGACAAAAGAACTGCTCAAGGCATAAAAGTGTTTGGTTTCAAAGGCAAAAATAAATAAATCAATAAACACCTTGAGCCTAAACTTGCCTCCAGAAAATTTGCAGGGAGATTTAAAACAAATAGCAAACAAAAGCAGTATAACAGATACTCCAGGATGAGTTTCTCATTAGGGCACGAAGAGTGCTCAGTCTCTCCAAATATCTACTCAAAGAGGCTTATGAAGAGTTCCCCAATTTCTGATTGTTAGGTGTTCATCACCTGATGTTTAGAGCAAAAACAAGGCCAAGATTATAAAGATAAGATCTTTGACTGGGGTTCTTTGAGATTATAGCATACGAAGTATAATTTTATATAGAATATTACTATGTTAACTTGCTTGGTCAACTTATAAATATAGTTTTTTGGGTCACTCATTTAAAAAGAAATTAACCCCAAAGCAAGAATATCATCTTTCTATTTTACTTTTGTTCTATGAGAAGCTGAAATTCAGCTTGCCTTACTTCAACTTACAGAAACTTTTCCTCATTCAGTCCCATCACAAGAAGGATCTAATGAGGTATTGTACATAAGTTAAAACATAATGCAAAGTGTACCAGAATATCTGTGTGTGTGTGTGTGTGTGTGTGTGTGTGTGTGTGTGTGTGTGTGTGTTGGTGTCAAGGCAATTTCAGGATACCTCAAGTACTAGGGTATTTACTGTAGGTCACATATGAGATTAAGAAAAATCAAAATCTCGGCTATATAGCCAGGCACCATGGGGCACAGTCAAGCTGAACAGCAGGTACTACAGAGCCTGGGATGCAATTCCCAGAACTGGAAGGTACCAATGCAGTTGCCAGGACAAGGGACCCAAGGTCACCGTGCTAACTCCTCAGCAGCTGTATTCATTGACCCTCCATCATTACAGTGATTCAGCAACTCTCTTTCTCTGCTTCCCAGCTCAACCGCTATCAACCAACCACCTCACTCTGAGTATCTTTTCTCTACCTCATGACTTATGTTACCCATAGCTTCTGCTAGTTTATGGTCATCCTCTTGGCATCTATGTACCGCCCTCTGTCTGGGGAACCCAGATCTGCTTCCATTACCAATTGCCTGTCTCTTCCTCTTTGTTGCTACTATAAAATATTGAGGGAAAAAACCTCAAAATCCAGCTGCACACAGAGGAGTAAAGTGAGCTTATCTGAAAAGGAGGAGGTGTTCAGCAGGCCTGTGGGACGCAGGAAAAGCCACATCTATAGTGCCTTTAGAAAAGGTCATACATAACCAGCCTGTGAAGTGGGTTCTGTTAAGAGTGTGCACTGGTTTTCCTTGACTGTAGAAGCCCAGAAGAAAAAGGCTACAAACATGCTCCTTCCCTTGTCATCCTAGTTTGCAGCCCTCTGCCTTCCCTTCTCTGGCCTTGGCCGCCTGCGCTGCCTAAATTCATGGTGAATTGTGTTGTATTAGATCGTCCTCTAGTGGTTTCAAAAATGTCTTGTCTTCCTTTTTGAAAGGCAGTATTTATCAGAGGACCATGCAAACACATGGTGCTTAACAAATGTCTGTTAAGTGGACTGGAATGAATGACAGAGATCCTAAAGGATGATTATGACTAGACAAGACGACCTCGGCTTCCTTGGGAGAATGGGTAATAAGTTTAAGGTCAGGCTACTTATGCCATCATTGACTTTTCTTTAAAGCAGAGAATGCAATAGAATTTGCCACTGCCTCTTGTACAGTTTCAAGAAACCCAGGGTAACTTTTTTGGGTGCTATAACCTGGGAGTACAAAAGTTCTAAAAATGATAACTACAGCCCTGGCTGGTGTGGCTCATTTGGTTGAGCATCAATCATCCTGTGCACAGAAAGGTCGCTGGTTCAATTCCAGGTCAGGGCACATGCCAAGGTCGCAGGTTCAATCCCTTTTCTCTCTCTCTTTCTCTCTTCCCCTGTCTCTTCCTCTCTCTAAAATCAATGAAAACATATTTTCAAAAATAAAATAAAAATGATAACTACAAGTTCTCTATTGATAAGGACAAATATGGCAAGTTGAAGTGTTTAAAGCTGGTCTCTATTCCAGAGCAAGTGTGTTGTCAAATCTCAGTCATGTTCAAAATGTGAACCTCTCACCCACTGAGCAAGAAAACTGTGTAAGCTTATGGTTCATTAGTCTTTCTTTTCATTAGCTCAGTATATGGTGTGTTGGGGTTTGGGGTTTTCTTCTTCTTCTATGTATCCATTCAACAAGTGTTTGTTGCTTCTGCTATGTGCAAGGTACCACAACAGTCAGTTTGGGAAAGGTGGAGGAAGAGGGATGAGACCCCTTTACTCTCAAAGTGCTTACTGTGTAGGGAGAGACCAGAGTATACACAATTTTTTTAAAATAATACCTGAATGTAGCAAAAAAGGAAAAGTGTAAATGCTCCAGAAACACATATAGTAAAAAATCAAACCTCCTTCATCTTTGATTTTCACTGCTACTGCTTTCCTTTTATCCTTTCAGACATATTCTCTGTATACACATAAATCAATAAATCCTTATTTTCTTTGTGCACAAAAAGAAGCATGAAACAACACATTGTTCTGTCTCTTGCATTTCATTAACTACAAGTAGACCTACTGAATAGCATTCCGTTGAATGAATATACCATTATTTATAAATAATTTAGGAAATATTTTAGGAATAATCTCACTAGCTGTGTAATATTGGGCAAGTTATTTAAATTTGGGGTACCTCAGTTTCCTCATCAGAAAAGAAGGGATAATAATAGTACTATCTCATAGAGTTGTTGTGAGGATTGAATTGTCACATAAAAAGTTGCTTAAAAGAGTGCTTTAGACCTTATAAAAGCTAAATAAATGTTGTTGTTATTATTATTAACACATACTATAATCTTTTGTTAACAATTATTGCTACAATTAACATCCTTATATTTATGACTTTGCACATTTGTGAAATGTAACTATAGGTTAAATTCCTAGATTGTATATGAATTTATAATGTAATATGAATTTATAACGCTGCCAACAATGCAAGAATCCCTGTTTTTCCACACCCTTGACCATAGCCCATCATGAATTTTATCATACATCTAATTAAATAAGTGATATTATTTTTGTGGATAGATGTGTCAAGAACTGTGAAGGGATGAAGATTTTCCCCTTCTTGCAAGCTCACAATTAGCCTGCCACAGTGCCCTGGAAGCTGACAGAAAGCCCAAGACTCCTGGGTCAGAGACAAAGGACCCAGGTAGCATCAGTTTACATCACTTCTCCTTGCTTCCCCCACCCCCAAGTCATGCATCCTATGATGATGGAAGCCCAGGTAGATGCTAAGCATGCAATTGAGCTTAGGAGACTAGTCTTTTCAAGAGGCTGCTAGCAAACCTGCCCAACATTTTTTCTAGAGGGAGGCATTCTATAGCGAGAGACCTAGCCTTTCCCCTGGATAATCTAGCAACCCTTGAGGCAGCAGAAGACAGTAGCCCAGACCTAACTAATGGTCACACGATCTGGGCCTCTACAGGCTAAAGATAACATCTTGACCTACGTTATGTTTCAGTGTCTGAGCCCTAAAGTAGAATGACCTCCTGGCTACTTTCCCGTGAAACCAGACAGAGGGATATCGGAAAAGACCTCAGAGCTGTCCTCAAGACCTGAAGAAATGAGTCATTACCCTTACCTCACCTCCAACCAATCAGCTCTCAGCACGACCCGAAACCCCTACCCAGGGTGTCTTGTGATTTTGGCCTATATAATCTGCGAGCTACACGCCATCAGAAAGTTTGGGCTTTTGAGAATCAGCTTCCTGTTCTCCTAGGTTGCACCATTCATAATAAAATAGCCAATATTTCTCCACTGCAATTCTCAATGTTTAGTGTTTGTCTCTGCTAGCACCGAGTGGACGAACTCTTTCCGTTCTGTAACATGATGAGTTTGGAGTAGCTTTCTGCACTAAAGTGCAACATATTAGATTGTTTTTATGAGCATTGTACTGCTCCTTAGTCTGAAATAAAATACATTTACAAAATCTATGAGCCACTTATTGTTATTCAAGGTTTGGTACCACATCACCAGTGCTATTCAGTGTTCTTAATTCCAATCTCAATCTGACTAGTTCACTCAGAAATGTATTAAGGGATATTGGGTATGGGGTTGGGGGGTTGGAAGATGGGTGTTTTGTAACCTTATGTTAATGCTCTCTTAACCTTGTGTTAATCCACTCTCAACCTTGTAAACCTGGCCTGCCCAGGTGCTTTGAGTGCTGCATGTAAATAAGGGCTTGTTACCAATTTGGAAATAAATAGGACCTCATCCAAAGCTCTGGAGCATTTGCTCCCTTGCAAAGCTCCCTCTCACTCCAAGCAGCGTGTGCTTGTAGGTTCCTTGCGTTGCACTGATCCCAGCAGGCCCCGAGACGGCAATTGGGTAATTCACAGAACCTCTTGGAGGACAAGAGAGCCAGGCTCTGAAGCTAGATAGTCAGAAGCAAGGCCCAAACACACAATGGAGGCCACTCTGTCAAAAACACAGCTGCCACTGCCACTTGGCACCAGTGATGCTCAGGAATGGACACCAGAAGCTCCCCCACTGCTACTTCCACTGTACTGGATGCCTCCTTCATGGTAGAAAATCAGTGTCCCCACTTGCTGCCTCCGTAGCTGCAGTCACACCTGGATATGTCAGATTGGTGAAACCTAGATCATGTCAGGACTCTAGCTACAAAAAAACTCTGGGAATGTGAACTTTCTGGTTTCAGCCTTGGGAAGGTAGAAAACATAATGTGGGAAACGACCAAAATATATGTAGCCTTGTAGTGGACACCGTCAGTAAGTCCTTTGTCCATATCCCTTTGGATTCCTTTCCCATTTTTACACATACTAGGAGCACTCCTAACAGCTAGTACCTTCTTCTCTTTGCCAGGGAACTGCTCCCAAAATATCCAAATTCCCTTGTGCTATGGTCTGAATGTTTGTGCCCCTCCCCCAAGATTCATATGCTGAGATCCTACCCCGCAAAGTGATGGTGTTAAGTGGTAGGTGGCAGGCCTTAGGAAGATTATTAGGTCATGCAGGCAGAGCTCTCATGATTGGGATTAGTGCCCTTAGAAAAACGACCCCAGAGAGCTGGCTTGCACCTCCTGCCATGTGAAGACAGTGAAAAAGTGCCGTCTGAGAACCAGGAAGTAGGTCTTCACCAGACATCAAATCTACTGGCACTTTGATCTTAGATGTCCCAGCCTCCAGAACTGTGAGAAATAAATATGTGTTGTTTATAAGTCACCAGTTTATGGTATTTTTCATAGCAGCCCAGATGGACTAAGACACCTTGCCACACCCATGCTTGTCTTTCTTTCCTGTCCCATTTTCCCAGTCTTACCAGTTTTTTCTGGGAACATTTACTAATAAATCACTTTCATACAAATCCTTATCTCAAAATTTGCTTCTGAGAAACCCAACAACTACCTAGAATTGGACTAACACATGGTAAGCACTCAATAAATATTCACTGGAAGGAAGGAAGCTGGCGCTAAGTTGCCACTCATGACAATATCCACTATACTCCCTGATCCAAATTCCCAGAGGTAAAGAAATAGACCCTCACCCAGCCGGTGTGGCTCAGTGGTTGAGCATCGACCCATGCACCAAGAGGTCGCCAGTTCGATTCCCGGTCAGGGCACATGCCCAGGTTGTAGGCCAGATCCCCAGTGGGGGGCATGCAGGAGGTGGCCAATTGATGTTCTCTCTCATTGATGTTTCTCTCTCTCTCTCTCTCCCCCCCCTCTCCCTCTCCCTCTCCCTTCTCTAAAATCAATAAAGAAAAAAAAAATTTTTTTTAAAGAAAGAAACAGGCCCTCCCCATCTGGTTCTCTTATATCACTGGAATCAGTTACTGTTTATACAGTCAGGAAGAAAGTTGCAAAACAGCTGACACTGAGTGCACTTTGCCCATCTCGAGGGTGAGCTTGCCTTACTAGTTATATTACATGGGGCTAAACTCTATAACAGAAATAATGCCAACCTTGAAAGAGTTTTCTAAAAATTAAACAAAACAAGAGAATTCCTGGTACCTAGAAGCCCCCTAAAAACATAAAACTAGATTTTTTTCTTTATTGATTTTTTTTCTTTTATTGATTTTAGAGAGAGAGGAAGGGAGAGGGAGACAGAAACATCAATGACAGAGAACATCGACTGGCCACCTCCTGCATGCCCCCGACTGGGGATCGGGCCCACGAGCTGGGCATGTGCCATGACCGGGAATCAAACCAGCAACCTCTTGGTACATGGGTCGATGCTCAACCACTGAGCCATGCTTGCCAGGCTTAAAACTAGATTTTAAAATAATAATAGCTGGGATGGAGGAGAAGGCTCAGCCAGCACAGGCCAGTGTGATTTGGCAGTGCTCAAGAGAAAAGGATAACCCACACGGTCAGGAGATTGGTTACCTACAAGAGGAATAAGCAAATAAGCCAATTACATTGAGGATAATGGGAGCCAGGTTTCTCATCAGGGGACAGAGGTAAAAATATGGAAAGGGGAAAGGCTAGGATAAAACATAGAAGCTTGGATTATAATTGGAAGTATCAGTATGAAGTCCTACTTTCTGATAGATGAGAAATAGATAGATGATAAACAGAATGATATATCTACATATCTGCACACACACACACATACACACTTAGATGTGTGTTTGTGTGCAAACATAATTACTAACTGTCCAGTGAGAGGTCAAAGAAGCAGTGAGTACAGTACACCAGCATACCCAACACCCAGTACCTGGTAAATAGCAGCTGCTTAGAGATAAGACAGGGAAAGTATGCAATGACTCTGAAACATCTTATACCAGAAAGTATGAAAATTCTCAAAGAATGATAAGGATGTATCAAAATGACACAGGAGCCAGCCAAGGTGCTCCCACTGGATAAATGTGAGAGAATTTGGGCATCAAAATAATGACAGCAATTGATTATAATCTATTGAATAAACTAGGAACCCATGAGCTCATACTGATATAAATAAGTAGATAAGTAAATGGGGAACAGGAAAGTTTTACGTGACAGTAGAAGGTGGAGTAACAAATGTAAAAGGGATGATTACCATTTGGAAAACTTTATAATAATTGTTTTGGTCAAGGTGTAGAATGATACTGATATAAATGAGTTGAAGTGTGATCAGGAAAAGAATCTTTGTTATCTTTAGAATCTCAAAGTATCTGTAGACAAAATATTTATTCATTAACATTAGGTGACAAAATCTGATAGACATCTTACCAAATGATAAAAGTTAACTTCACCAGTACTGAAACAAATCAATATCATGTGCCTTCTGATGTGATGCACTGAGAGGAACATAGAATCGATTATGTGGTATTCCTATCAAAAAAGCATATCCTAAATTCAATCTTGAGGAAACATCAGACACACTCACACTGATGAACATTCTGCCAAGTAATTGTTCTGTCCTCTGCAAATATGTCAAGAACATGAACAAAGGGAGACCAGGAATGCTCCAGATAAAAGAAAACCAACAAGACATGACAATTAAATGTAATATGTCATCCTGGATTGGATCCTGGAGCCATAAAGGGCTTTATTTGGAAAAACATGTAAGATATTTCTCAAGGACCATTGTAGCTCCAGAGATCTCCATGAGGTCCACTGAGGCTTTTGTTGGACTGCAGCACTTCTCAATTTCTCCCTCTGCCCGATTATGTTTCCTTTCTGTCTCTTTCACAGCTGTTGGTCTCAAAAGCACTCCTTAATAAATATCCTGCATACTAACCTCCATCTCAGAGTCTGCTTCTTGGAGAACTCAACCTGTAGCAAAAAGAGTGAATAAGATTTCAACAAGTGAAGGTTGAGATAAAATATTCTGGGCATGGAAATAATCTGAGCAAAGTCTTTTATTAGAAGATAGACAGAGCAATCGAAGGCGGGAAAGGGTGACTAGAACCCAAAGAGCAGAAGGCAGCTTGATGTGAGATGAAGCCCGTATGGGATGTTGTTGGCCATGTTAATGATTTGAGTTTATCTTAAGTGTAATGGAAAGCCACTGGAAGGCTGGAGGGTGGAGTGTGCTGCATTATAAGATTTGCACTTGGAAAATACCACTCTTACTGTGGCACATGTGACAGATTGGAGAAGGGAAAGGCTGAACTTGGAAAATCTAGTAAGGAGGTTACTGTAGTGGTCTAAACAAAAGATGATGGTAGCTTAGACTTTATGGTGGTGATGGAGATGGAAAATTTTGGATTGATTTGAGAAATATCGATAAGGTAAAAAATTGACATGACTTGGTAATGGGCTGGATAAATAGCATAAGGAAGGGGAGGTGTTAAGGATGATGCCTAAGTTTTTGGTTTGCTTAACTGAGTAAATGGTGCCAACCAATGAGGTAGAGAGCATTTGAAGAGGATCAGGGTTGGGTCGTGTGGGAGGCAACCAATTGATGTGTCTCTCTCACATGGATGTTTCTCTCTCTCTCTCTCTCTCTCTCTCTCTCTCTCTCTCTCCCCCCCCCCTTCCCTCCCTTCCACTTTATCTAAAAAATCAATGGAAAAATATCCTTGGATGAGCATTAATAAAAATAAGTAAAATAAAACTTCAATATAGCTGAGGAATATTACATATTTGCTCTCTCATTTGTCTCAAATAGGAAAATAGGCATCATTAGCTTTTAAAGGTCAGGCCTTCGTCTGTGTTCTATACATAGGATTTGGCTTCCCAGAATGCCATGTCCAAAACGTTATTGGAGTTTCAGGTCAGGTTCTATCAGTGAGTCTTTTCTGGTTACACCCACATCATGCCTTATTTGGGAAACCTTAGCATTTGTGCCTTTAACATGAAATGTTGCCAACCACACCTTGCTCTCAAATTGCTAAATATTTTCCAGAATAAATTATGAAATTCCAGCAGGTACAGACTGTGATTCTCATTGCTTTACACGTTACTAAGACTCTTTATGTATATTCAAATTAAATAGAGTATTATAAACTAATCATAATTTACACTGCTCCAAACCCCATTTTTTTCCAAATTCCAGTTCTCCAAGTTCCCTATGAGTAATAACAACTTATTGATTACTATATACCATTCACTGCTCTAACAGTTTTCACATATTAACACATATAATCCTCCCAACAAACCTATGATACAGACATTACTACTTCTATTTTACAGATAGGAAAATTGAAGAACAGAAAGGCTAAGTGACAATTATTAAGTGACAGGGCTGGGATTCAAACCAAGACAGACAAAAGAAACCATGTTCCTAGCACTTGAGCAAACAGAAAAAAAATAACCCTAATAAGGCCTGCCTCTCCCTCTGCACTAAAGAATCCGCTGTATCCCCGGAGGCCCGTAGGTGACGCTGCAGGGACAGGTAAGCGCGCAGGCCGGGCCCGCGGGAGAGGCGCCCAGCGAACGAGGATTCGTGCCCCCGCAGTGGGAGGAGCCTACGGAAGGGCAAGGGAAGGCGGAAGTTTTGTACGCAGGCGCCGGGCTGGGCACTCCCCCGGGAGTGGAGGCTGCTGGGCCCGGTGACGTGGCCTGGCAACGTCTGCCCCGGTGCACCTCCCGGGAACCCGGCGCCGCCGGAACTGCCCGCGGCCTAGTCCCGACGCGCTTGTGCTGGTGAGGCGGTTCCGGGCGGCGGCGGCCCGGCCTGGGGGGACCCGAAGAGGCCACTGCCATGGGAGAGTGACGCGCCTGCGCCCGCTGTTACGCGGCAGCGGCGAGACATGAGGAGACCCCGCGGCAGGGGCAGCGGCGGCTC
Source organism: Tadarida brasiliensis (assembly GCA_030848825.1). Classification (NCBI taxonomy): domain Eukaryota; kingdom Metazoa; phylum Chordata; class Mammalia; order Chiroptera; family Molossidae; genus Tadarida; species Tadarida brasiliensis. The sequence continues at coordinate 45,344,495 of CM061258.1, forward strand.
CTGAGCCCCGGGATGGAGGAGAAATACGGCGGGGACGTGCTAGCCGGCCCCGGCGGCGGCCTCGGGCCGGTGGACGTGCCCAGCGCTCGGTAAGGGACCGATCCGCTCCCGCCTCCGGAGCTCCACGTGCCCGTGCTCGCGGGCTCGCTGGCTCGCGGAGCTGGACGGCGGCTCGGCCGCCCCGGACACACCTGCCCCGGGTGCGCGCGGCGGCCGCGTCCCTCTCGGCCCCTGACAGCCCGGCCCGCCTCGGGCCACGCGCCCGGAGCGCCCGGTCCTCGCCGCCTGCGGGCTGCGCTGGCTCCGCCGGCTCCGTTCCCCGCTGCAGGACGAACGCTCTGAAATCGCCAGGTTCCGCTTGCACCTCTAGTGTTCAGGGCAGACCGTTAACCTCAGAACCGCCCGTCAGAGGCTTTTCTGACCCAAGAGAAGTGTTTCTGTGGGCTGTCTCCCTAAAATAGCAGTCTGGTGCCAGCGTAACCTTTCTGACATCTTCCTGCGTAACTGGGCGGAGGGTGTCACCTTCCTATCTTCAGGCGAAGAAACCAAAGTGCAAACAGGTGAACTTCGGATGTTCAGGTTAACACCGCACATCAAGAATCCATCCAGTCCGTCACCTAGTTTTCTTTTCCTTGGTTTCTTTTATTGTTAAGTAAGACATGTGTGCTCGTTGTCAAAACATTTAAACAGTACAGAAATTCAGAGTAAACATTGAAAATTCCTCCTTGCCCTCCCTCCAGTGCCCCACTGACCCCAAGAGGTAAGTGCAGGGACCACTTTGGAGAGTGCTGAGTTCTGAGGTGTCAAGGATGCATGAGATGCGGCACAGCAACTTGCTGGGAACTGGTATTCATTGTCCTCATTTTCAATGAGGTGAAGGTTTTCTCGTTCTTTAATACTTCCTTTGAGACTTAAAGGTTGTTTTGATAAATTCTTTGAAATTGTAGAAATAGCGTTACTGACAACTTTTTTTGTGAAAAGTAAAGAACACAAAATGCTGGAACAGAACTTAACTGCATTTTTGTAGTACAAGTTTAATTTTCTCATCATTTTTGAGCAGCTCATTTTGTAAATAACAGCATATCAGATGTTTACTGCGACATGACAACTAAATGCAATAGGTGGTTCTGGTCTGGATTTGGTACTACACCGGAAGAATGCTATAAAGGACAGTACTAGGTTAGGTCAGTGGACAAAATTGGACTATGGACAATAGATTAAAGTATCATATTAATGTTACATTTCCTGAACCTGTTAACTTGCTGATTTTATAAGAGAATGTCTGTATGCTTAGGAAATACAGGTATTTAGGGGTAAAGGAGCATAATGTATGTAACTTAAATAAATAGTTCAGAAAAAATAAAGTCTGTGTATTTAGAGAGAGAAAGAAGGCAAATGGGACAATAATGTTAACAATTAGAGAATCTAGGTAAAGTGTGTACTATCCTTGTAACTTTTCTGTAAACTTGAAATTATTTTTAAATAAACAGTTTTAAATTGTTATTTACTCAAAAGCTTGTCGTCTTAGGTCGATGTAGGAAATAGTCCTTTGCTATCTTACTTGTATTATTTACTTAGCAGAGCTGACCTTCTATTGTAGTTCATTGCAGAATCAAATTCAACTCAGCACTGTTGAATTTTGAATAGATTCCAGGTTGCAAGAGTTTTCCTTGATAAAAACTAAAAAATCAAATACTGGTTTTAATCTGCAACAAAAACTAATTGACAAGTCCTTTAATTGTGGATTTTTTATGAATTCACAAATATGAATTGTTTTAAATGTTTCTATTTTGGTGTGTGTAAGTTCTCTGCAGAAATGGGCAGAGGGTGACAGCCAACATTTGTTGAGCTACTCCTTAACAATTGCTTTGAATACAGCATCTCACTTAACCCTTGCCACAGTGCTACAGACTAAGTAGCAGTATCCTTGTTTCACAGATCAAGAAACTAAGATGTAGAAAAGAAAAGTTAATTAAGTTTCCCGAGGTCACACACCTAATAACTGAACTGGGAGTCAGTTATCCCAAACCCCATGCATAGTGCCTTCTACAAAGTAAACTCTTGAATATTTATTGAATGAATTATATTTGAATTACACAGGCATTTGTTTGTTTATTTGTTTGTTTGTTTTTTAAACTGGAAAACTGTGAGCTGTTGCAGTGGTTGAAGCCCAAGAAGCAGGTTTGAACCCAGACCCAAATTTCAGTAATTACGGGTTTACAGAACCAGAGATTTTCTAACCCTTCACAAAAATGACCAGTGATACCTTTGATGAGACAGTTAATGGCAAATAATGATTTTTCAGTTGGGAGGTAAGATTGGCTCCCCCTCAGTTATCCAGAGAGTCAGTGAGTGGCTCAAGGGCCACTGCCCCTGTTCAAGAGCCTCCTTTTCCTCTCCCCCCATCTTTCCTTTTAGTAAATAAAGCTGTACATTGTTTCCCTCTGCAATATAAACTAGGAATGTCTACTTAATTGAGACTTTAAAAATCAAAGTATCCAACTTGTGAAATTAGAAAATAAATTTTCTAATGGAATATGGTAACAAAAGATCTTCAAGATATATTATGTTTAAAGTCACATAGCAATATCAAAATTGTGAATATGTGAATGTATCTCAAAGATATGTGTCAGGCCCTGGCCTGTTTGGCTCAGCGGTTAGAGTGTCGGCCCATGGACCAAGGAGCTGCGGGTTCGATTCTGGTCAAGGGCCCATACCTCGGTTTTGGTTGTCCCCAGCCCTGGTTGGGGTCATGTGGGAGGCATCCAGGCGATGTGTCTCTTTCACATCAATGTTTCTCTCTCTCTCTCTCTGAAGATAAATGGGAAAAAAGTATCCTTGCGTGAGGATTTAAAAAATAATAAAATGAAAATAAAAAAAGGAATAAAGAAAATTAGTGTCAGAAAGATTATAATAGTAGCATTATCAAGAAGTATTAAATGTTCCATATGATTAAATCTTTCCATTAAAGTGCCAAATTTTTTAAGTTGTATTACTACTTTAAACAAAAATTACTTAGAAATAATTTTACATACTGCTCCTATCTTCTTAAAACAAGTATATAAAATATAATTGACCTTTTCCTTAGTGACTTCTGGTCATTTTGAACATAATCTGGTAAACTGAGCATAAATACAGTCCTTTCTTCAACTGCTCTTTGCTAGTGCTATCGTTTTGCATATGCTGCTTTCTGTACTTGAAATACCCTTTCCTTTTCTGTTGCTTCCGAATTCCTACTTAGTCCTTGTATACACATTTACCCATCTCAAACTCTGAAGATAATCTTTGCTTCCATAGTTAACAGTTACATAGTTGCTTCTACATATAGTCTTTTAAATTCTGTTACTTACCTGGGTCACATAGATACTTGTTTTCCTGCTTATCTTTCTAAGACCTCAACTCCTTGAGGACAGGGTCTCTTTTATGTATTTAGTGTCTTGGATAGCACCTAGAAATGTGTTTAGTTGTAGGTAACCAAACTGAGAAAGCTTTGAACAGATAGGGACATACTCTTATGTCAAAGAAACTATGGGTTGCCCTGGCTAGGTGGCTCAGTTGGTTGAATCATCGTCCTGTACACCAAAAAGGTTGCAGGTTCCATTCCAGGTCAGGGCACATACCTAGGTTGCGGGTTCAGTACCTGGTTAAGCACATATGGGAGGCAACCAATCCATGTCTTTCTCTCCCATCAATGTTTCTCTCTCTCCCCCCTTCCTCTCTCTCTAAAATGAATAAAAACATATTCTCGGGTGAGGGTTTAAAAATGAAGAAACCATGGGTTGCTGGTATTTGTTCAGCCCCTCAATGATACCATCTGGGACTAGATTATTTGTCTTTGCTTTCTGTCATCCTATGTGTGGCTTTCATATTCAGGCTTGTAAAATGGGTAACATTTTTTTAGACAATTTTTAGACAGAGTCCTCCCTTGAAGGCAGAAAAAAGGGTGAAAAAAGTAGTGCTAGCTACATCTTGCCTTTTTATCAGGAAGAGGGAAGGTTGTACCTAAAGCCACCCTGTCAGGTTTCCCTTGGGTCTCATTGGCCACATGTGGCATCTAGCATAATAGTAAAGTATGCAAGGCATATTTGAAGAATGGCTAAACGGGCCCATGAGGGATGTACAAGGCTCTTTGCTGACATCAAGATTTCCCAGACTGCTGTGGTTTTTAATATAACTCTGCTTATCCTGGTCTTTGTGGGGTTTTTTTCTTCCCTACCTTGTCAACAGTTGTTCCTTGTGTCCGTGTTTCTATCCTGCCTGCTGCCTTATTTCTATACCTAGTTAAGGGCTTAAGGAGGTTTTGAGCTTTCCTCTACTTGATTCCATTTTCTTTATTTTGAATTTATGGCTGAGTTGCTGGTAGTTTAAATTGCCAGAAGTTGACTGCCTCTTATGTACTATATTACTGCACTATATATATATTACTGTACTAAATATTACTGTATTACATAAATGTAATTGTAGAGTTAGCACTCTTTCATTTGGTAAATGTTTGCTGAATACATATATGCAAATCCCTGTGTTAAGAGCTAAATAAACAAAGGATTTCTAGCTCAACTATTATTTTTATTGGCTAATTATGAATTGCTACCAAGACCAGAGTATTTAATTAGCATTAATATAGTTAATTTCCTTATGTCTATATGACTTTTTTTCTCTAGCTTAACTGGGCCAATATCTAAATTAATCTTAGATTTTTAATATGCATTTTTATTTCACATTTAAGATGATTTTACTATTCATGTGGGCCAGTGTGAATGTGTAATTGGAAACAGTTTAGAAGATGGGAACCTTCAAAGCCTGTTGGATGAACTTTGATTTTCTATGTGACACATTAAAAAGAGCATACTTAAGAGACATGGGCTTGACCCTGGCTAACTCTGTGGGCTTCAACTTCACTTCTTTGGGTTTTTGTTTGTTTCATTTTTAGTTTATGTAGGTTTATGGTTTTTATAATGACCCCTACTACTTCTATAATGAGAAAAAAACAAATATTACAGAGTTCCTTGTGATTTCAATGATACTGAAACTTGTTTCTGCTTTTATTTTTCAGATTCACGAAATATATTGTGTTACTATGTTTCACTAAATTTTTGAAGGCAGTGGGACTTTTTGAATCATATGATCTCCTAAAAGCAGTTCACATTGTTCAGTTCATTTTTATATTAAAACTTGGGTAAGTATGTATGGTTCTTTTTTCCTTAATGTTTTTTTATTTCTTTAAAAATCATGTTTTAACTGATTTTAAGAAATTTTACATAGAATATTTTGAAATAGAATCCCTAAGGCTAGCAGTACAAAGAGATTGCTTTTTTTAAAAAGCCCTGGCTGAGGCGGAGCGGGGGTGCCGGGCGACCCCCCCCACCACCACGGGGGATCCCAGGTGGAGCGGGGGAGCCAGGAGACGCCCCCACCGGGGGGGGAGCCCAGGCGGAGCGGGGGTGCCGGGCGACCCCCCCACCGCAGGGGAACCCAGGCAGAGCCGGGCAGCCAGGAGACGCCCCCACCGCGGGGGAGCCCAGGCGGAGCCCAGGCGGAGCCCAGGCGGAGCCCAGGCGGAGCCCAGGCGGAGCCCAGGCGGAGCCCAGGCGGAGCCCAGGCGGAGCCCAGGCGGAGCCCAGGCGGAGCCCAGGCGGAGCCCAGGCGGAGCCCAGGCGGAGCCCAGGCGGAGCCCAGGCGGAGCCCAGGCGGAGCCCAGGCGGAGCCCAGGCGGAGCCCAGGCGGAGCCCAGGCGGAGCCCAGGCGGAGCCCAGGCGGAGCCCAGGCGGAGCCCAGGCGGAGCCCAGGCGGAGCCCAGGCGGAGCCCAGGCGGAGCCCAGGCGGAGCCCAGGCGGAGCCCAGGCGGAGCCCAGGCGGAGCCCAGGCGGAGCCCAGGCGGAGCCCAGGCGGAGCCCAGGCGGAGCCCAGGCGGAGCCCAGGCGGAGCCCAGGCGGAGCCCAGGCGGAGCCCAGGCGGAGCCCAGGCGGAGCCCAGGCGGAGCCCAGGCGGAGCCCAGGCGGAGCCCAGGCGGAGCCCAGGCGGAGCCCAGGCGGAGCCCAGGCGGAGCCCAGGCGGAGCCCAGGCGGAGCCCAGGCGGAGCCCAGGCGGAGCCCACGGAGCGGGGGTGCCGGGCGACCCCCCCCACCACGGGGGAACCCAGGCGGAGTGGGGGAGCCGGAAGACGCCCCCACCGTGGGGGAGCCCAGGCAGAGTGGGGGAGCCCGGGGACCCCCCCACCAACGGAGGAAGCAGGCAACACACAGGAGAACTGAGCAAACTGAACAACGAAATAGACCCAGAGACATGGAGGGTGGAGTACGGGATGACGTGCCTCAGAGGAGGGGGGGAGGTGGGGGAAAGAGATAAATCACAGAGCCTATGTGCATGGGTGCATAACCAATGGACATGGACAACAGGGATGGGGAGGAGGAGAGGGGTAGGGGGAGGAGGGTGTCAATGGGGGGAAAAAAAGGAAAAACATCTGTAACAAAAACAAATTAATAATAAAATAAAATATAAAAAAAAATAAAAAAATAAAAATAAATAAAAAGCCCTGGCTGGTGTGGCTTAGTTGGTTGGAATGTCATCCCAAATACCGGAAGGTTGCATGTGAGTTCAATCCCCAGACAGGGCACATACAGAAGGCAACCAATCGATGTTCTCTCTCATATCTATGTTTCTCTCTCTTTCTCTCTCTCTCCCTTCCTCCTCCCCTTCCATTCTCTATAAAAATCAATGGAAAAAATATTCTTGGGTGAGGATTAACAAAAGAAATAATATAAGTATTGTATTGTTCTCCAGTATAATATCTTTAGAGGTTAACATACCTTTCAAGTTCTAGTATACGTATTTGTCTAAAATAAGTGTCTTTACTTAAACTACATTTTTTATTTGATTGATTAATATATTAATGTTTCAATATTCGCAGGACTGCATTTTTTATGGTTTTGTTTCAAAAGCCATTTTCTTCTGGAAAAAGTATTACCAAACACCAGGTGAGTTTTTTGCAGAATCTTTTTTTCCTAGCTGCTTCCCATTCAGTGAGCCAGATGACAATGCTCTTTCCTTGATTAGGGTTACTTAACAAATAATTTAAGTGCAAAGCAGAACGTTTCCAGAGTTAACTTATCTATTCAGAATCGGAGCTTCAAGAATTGACTATAAAGTGCTAAGATAACGGAATATTTAAAAATGCAGAAGAGGGTAGAAAATTTTTAAAGCATGCATATAATTATTTTTTTTAGTACAGGATCCTTATTCTGAAAGGTTTACAAATCAGACATGGAGACGTGACCCAGAGCCTATTACAAATGTCACTGGGAGGCAGATAAAGCATAGGAGTTAAGAATGAGGCCTCTAGCCCTGGCCATTGTGGCTAGAGTATTGGCCTGCACACTGGAGGATCGTGGGTTCAATTCCCAGTCAAGGGCACATACCTGGGTTGCAGGTGCGATCCCCAGTGGGCACGTGCAGGAGGCAACCAATGGATGTATGTCTCTCACATTGATGTTTCTCTCTCTCTCTCTCTCTCTCTCTCTCTCTCTCTCTCTCTCTCCCCCTCTCCCTCCCCTCCCGCGCCCCCCTCCTCTTCCCCTCTCTAAAAATCAATAGAAAAATATCTTTGGCCCTGGCTGGTCTGGCTCAGCGATTAGAGCGTCGGCCTGCGGTCCAGAGATACCCGGGTTCGGTTCCCGCTAAGGGCATGTACCTCGGTTGCTATTTGTCCCTGGCCCTGGTTGGTCGTGTGGGAGGCAGCCACTCAGTGTGTCTCTTTCACGTCGATGTTTCTCTCTCTCTCTCTCTCTCTCTCTCTCTCTCTCTCTCTCTCTTCCTCTCTCTCCCTCCCATTCTATCTGAACAAAGGATGGAAAAATGTCCTCGGGTGAGGATAAAAGAAAAAAAAAAATATCTTTGAACGAGGCCTCTGGAGTTAGACAAATCCGTGTTGTCTGTCTGTCCTATTTGCTAAATTTTATTTTGAGCAAGTTAATTTCTCTACTGTAATTTTCTCACCTGTTAAATGGAGATAATAATACCTCCCTTCCTTAGAAATAAATGAGTTAATACATGTAAAGTTCTTAAAATAATGCCTGGCATATATCGAGTATGCAAGACATATTAGCTGCCACCTTCATCATTCTTATCATTATTCCCTTTAGGCATCTGAGGTTCAAGATGCCTACCAGGAATGTCCTTTATTCTGCATAATCATCTTGCATTATCACGTTTGGATAGTAGTTATACCCTACTACGTGTTTGCTTTATTCTACAACTTGGAAACCTGTACTATGATTTATTTATAGAATGTTTTAGAGACCAAGGTTGTTTTTAAAAATAGGATTAAGCCCTAGCTGATTTGGTTCAGTGGTTAGAGTGTCCCAGGTTTGATTCCCAGTGAAGGGCATGTACCTGGGTTACAGGTTCTATCCCTGTGCAAGAGGCAACGAATCAATGTGATGTTTCTTTCTCTCTCTTCCTCCTCTTCTCTCGCTCTCCCTCCCTTTCTTCCACTCTATCTAAAAATCAGTGGAAAAATATCCTTGAGTGAGGATTAACAAATAAATAAATAAAGATAGGGTTAATATTTTAAACCCCATCTTAACCATTTTTTCTCTCTTTTCAAATAATTGAAGCAATGAATATTCCTGATGGAAAAAATTTGAAGACTAAAACATTAAGTGTTCCTATCAAACTAGTAGTGAGAAATTAATGGTGGAGTTGGGGGGCAAAAAATTGTACTGGATAGGAAAAGATTTCAAGATCTAACAGACAGAATATAGGAAATGGAGAACAGAATACTGTCATGTAAATTCAAATTTAGTCAAGGGGTCTTAACATTTTCTATTTCATTTCAAAATATGTAATTATTTAGCCTTTAAAATATTTGTATTACCACTTTTATTTTCCTTATATGTATTAAGATTTTCAGATATTTAGCAAAACATATATGACTGAAATTTTTAATGTTTTGTTTTCATTTATAGTGGATCAAAATATTTAAACATGCAGTTGCTGGGTGTATCATTTCACTCTTGTGGTTTTTTGGCCTCACTCTTTGTGGACCACTAAGGTAAATAAAGATGCATATTTTGAATGCTTATTTATATTTCTTTGTTTTGAATATTAGTTTTAAAAGTTCCATTCAATTTTATGTCAAATATTTGTGTCAAATTACTTACAGATGCTTCTATGACTTCTATAGCATTGGGTACAACTCAACAAATATATAAATTTATTGAGTACCTGTTTAGTTTGTGGACTAGTTCTTTGGTGAATACTATTAACATATTATTCATGGTCTGTCATAGATATTTTACTAGTTAGAATCCAGTTTCAGAAAAATACTTAGCGTAAGTGAATTATTTTTATTATTCATGGGTGATCCCTTTTAGTATCTGATTTTAGAAACTAAAAGGTCTGAAGTGGTAAATAAAATCACCCAATAAGGAAGAGAGCAAAATCTTTAAAAACTTTTTTCAACACAATTCTGAAAGTACTTTAGTGCCCATGGAAGATTCTTGAAAGATATGGTTGTAAACAAATGTCTTGGAAATAGTATGTAAATAATCAGATTAAAGATGAATTAACTCTCATTTCATATTCCCCTAGATCTATATAGAGTAACCTTTTTATGTAAATTGGCCAGTTCGAGGGGGAAATGTTTAAGGGCCACTTAAGAATTGTAACATGGGCAACTGCATAAGCATTCTTTTAATATTTCTCCATCTCTGAAGTGTTTTACTTATTGAGTGAAAGTATAAGAAAAAGTACCTTGCCATTGATGAGAGGTAAGGAGTAAGATGATGGATGTTCTAAAGACTCTCACTCAGAATAGTGGCATGACAGAGTAAAAAGTGACAGGTGGGAAATGCTTTGTGAAAAGTCCTTTCCCTAACAATATGGTATTTCCTCAAAAAATTAAACATTAAACTGCCATTTGACCCAGTGATCTCACTTCTAGGAATGTATCCTAAGAAGCCTGAAACACCAATCAGAAAGAATATATGTACCCCTATTTTCATAGCAAAACTATTTACAATTGCTAAGATCTGGAAACAGCCCAACTGTCCATCAATAGATGAGTGGATAAAAAAGCTGTGGTACATATACACAATGGAATACTATGCAGCTGTAAGAAAGAGCGATCTCTTATCCTTTGAGACGACATGGAGGGACCTGGAGAGTATTATGCTAGGTGAAATAAGCCAATCAGAGAAAGACAAATATCACATGATCTCATTTATTTGTGGAATATCATGAACAAAATAAGCTGATGAACAAAACAGACACAGAGACATAGAAAGGAGTATGGTTCAGACTGACAAACCTCAGAGGAGGGGTGCGGGCGGGGGAGGGATGAGATAAACCAAAGATCTTATATGTATGTATGCATAACCAATGGCCATAGACAACAGTGCTTGGGGTGAGGGGGGATAGGGAGGGAGTGTCTTGGGGGGAAAAGGAGAAACATCTGTAACAAAAATAAATTAATGTTTTTTTTAAAAGAAAAGTCCTAGAAGCCTGAAACACCAACCAGAAAGAATACATGTACCCCCATGTTCATAGCAGCACTATTTACAATAGCTAAGATCTGGAAACAGCCCAAGTGTCCATCAGTGGATGAATGGATAAAAAAGCTGTGGTACAAGTCCACAGTGGAGTACTATGCAGCTGTAAGAAAGAAAGATCTCTTATCCTTTGAGACGACATGAAGGGACCTCGAGAGTATTATCCTAAGCGAAACAAGCCAAGCAGAGAAAGACAAATATCACATGATCTCACTTATTTGTGGAATATAATGAACATAACAGTCTGAGGAACAGGGTAGACCCAGAGATGTGGAAGTAGGGTATAGACTGACACCCCTCAGAGGAGGGGGGGGGGAAGGGAGGAAATAAACCACAGAACTTATGCACATGTATGCATAGCTGATGGACATGGACAACAGGGCTGGGGACGGGGTGGGGGGATGGGGAGGAGGGTGTCAATGGGGAAAAAAGGAGAAACATCTGTAACAAAAATAAATTAATTAAAAAAAATAAAAATTAAAAAAAAAAAAAAAGGAAATGCAAAAAAAAAAAAAAGAAAGAAAAGTCCTTTCCCCTCTCCCAGTCAATAGAACAACTTCTGGGTCTGGGTCCCTTTGGATTGTTTACCCTATACTTTGTCAGATGCAGAGCATGCATAATTACAAATGTCATACCCCTGTCCATGACAGCACAGCATCCTCAGTTTGGGGAGCACTTTTTCAGTTTATGATTGAGTATGATTGGTGGTATTGCTTATCTTCTCTAATATCTTAAATTTCTAATTCATGATATTTTGGTCCATATGTTACTAAATCACTGTCCCTATGTGTTAGGATAGGGAAGGAAGGGGGGAAATTCTTAAATTCTTATTTGGCTCCTTATTGAGTCAGCCACTTCCTGCCCTTAAAACCCTTCACAGCACTAGCTTCTCTGCCAACACTGCCCCTCTCATTCTTTTACTAAAACCATCACACAACTTCTTGATTAGAAAGACTCCTATGGTGTTTCATAGGCTGTCTTAATTTAGTTTCGTATTATTCTACTGATATATTTATTTTCTTTTTTTTTTTTTCAATATGTTTTGATATTTTTAGACAGAGAGGAAGGGAGAGAGATAGAAACATCAATGTGAGAGAGAAACATCGATTGGTGCCTCTTGCATGCCCCCTACTGGGGATCGAGCCCAAAACCCAGTTATGCGCCGTGACTGGGAATCGAATCCAGACCTTTCAGTCCATGGGACAACGCTCAATCCACTGAGCCACACCAGCCAGGCTATATTTATTTTCTTGAATTGTAATCTCCTAAATGTTAATAAGACTAAAATTGTCATTGGTATGTTCTCGTTACAGATTTTGGGATAAAGAGGAAAAATGAAAAAATTGTTAATGAGCAACTGAAAATCTGTTACTATTTAGATTCTATAAGCTCTCTTTGGCTGGTGATAATGTTTTAAAATTTTTTTAAATATTTGTACTTATAAAAGAGTAAATATAGCCCTGGACGGTTTGGCTCAGCGGTAGAGTGTCGGCCCGCAGACCAATGAGTCACAGGTTCGATTCCAGTCAAGGGCACGTCCCTCTGTTGTGGTTCGTCCCCATCCCTGGTCGGGGTCGTGCAAGAGGCAGCCAGTCAATGTGTCTCTATCACATTGATGTTTCTCTCTCTCTCCCTCTCCCTCCCTACCTCCCACTCTATCTGAAGGTAAATAGAAAAATATGCTCGGGTGAGGATTTAAAAAAAAAAAGTAAATATAAATAAATGTTTAAATAATAAAGTGAACATTCATATATCCAACACCCAAGCCCCAAAATAAAATCTTACTAGTCTGTACCTTTGGAGCCCTCCTGATTATATACTGCCTCCCCCTGCCATTGGATGTAACCAGCATCTTAAGTTTTGTTTTTTATTCTCTTGGTTTTCTTTATAGTTTGATCATACATGTACATATTTCTTTCTTTTTTTTTTCATATTTAACTTTGCAAGTGTTTTACTTTATATAAATACATTGCATATATTTTTCTGCAGCATACTTTTTCCATCAATATTATGCTTAAGATTTGCCCATTTTGATGCATGTGGAGTGTATATATGTGTATGTGTATATATACATGGTTCATTCATTTTTATTGCAGTTTTATAACTCATACCATAAAATTCACCCTTTCTGTCTTAGTCCATTTGGGCTGCTATAACAAAATACCATAGATTGAGTGTCTTATAAACAACACATTTATGCCCTGGACGGTTTGGCTTGGCGGTTAGAGCGTCGGCCTGTGGTCCAGAGAGGCCTGGGTTCGGTTCCCCCTAAGGGCACGTACCTCAGTTGCAGTTTGTCCCCAGCCCCGGTTGGGGTCGTGTGGGTGGCAGCCACTTGATGTGTCTCTCTCACATCGGTGTTTCTCTCTCTCTCTCTCTCCCACTGTATCTGAAGATAAATGCAAAAATGTCCTCAGGTGAGGATTTAAAAAAAAAAAAATTATTTCTCACAGTTCTGGAGGCTGAAAAGTTCAAGATCAAGGTGAGACAGATTCAGTATCTGGTGAAAGACTGCTTCCTAGTTCATAGACAGCTGTCTTACGTACCCCTAGCGGAAACCGAACCTAGGACTCTGGTCCGCAGGCTGACGCTCCAACTGCTGAGCCAAACTGGCCAGGGCGACAGCTGTTTTTTTGCTGTAACCTCACATGGTGGAAAAAGCAAGGGAGTTCTCTGGTTTCCTTTATAAGGGCACTAATCCCATTCATGAGGGTTCTACCTTTATGACCTAAGCACTACTCAAAGGCCCTACCTCCAGATACATTAGGGAATGGGTTCAACATATGAATGGGATGGGGGAGGGCACACAAACATTCATTCTAATACACTTTTAAAGTGTACAATTCTGTATTTCTTAGTATATTCATGGAACTTCGTTCATTCTTACTGCTGTATAATAGTCCACTAATGGATATATTCTAATTTATATCATCTACTATCTTATCAGTGGGCATTTAGGTTGTTTTAGGCACCTGCAAACAATGCTGGTATCTTATAAGTGTTCCCAGGTATACAGATACAAGAAATCTGTATGATATAATTCTATGAGTAGTATTGTTGAGTATTTGTAACTTCAGCCTTTCTAAGGTAGATAATGCCAAAATATTTTCCAGAGCAGCTGTACCTATTTATTTTTCTCATAATGTTTTATGAAATCAAGAGGAAATATTTCTTTTCTTTTACTGTAGTTAAATTAATGCTTTTTTAAAAATATCAGATATATTTCATGAATGTTAATGTTTTGTTTTCATAGGACTTTGCTGCTATTTGAACACAGTGATATTGTTGTTATCTCACTACTCAGTGTTTTGTTCACTAGTTCTGGAGGAGGACCAGCAAAGGTAGAATTTTCCATTATTAGCTACTTGAAAATTAAAAGTATACATGTGAAATGTTATCCAAAGCAATAAATTAGTATATTTTACCATTTGAAAGAATGCAGGGGCTTTTTCTACTAATTGTCAATTTTTCTTACAACCTTTTTGTTTTTGTTTTTTTGTTTGTATGTTTTTGTTGTTGTTAATCCTCACCCAAGGATATTTTTCCATTGATTTTTAGATGGAGTGAAAGGGATGGAGGGAGAGAGAGAAACATTGATGTGAGAGAGACACGTTGATTGGTTGCCTCTCTCATGACCGCAACTGGGGCTGGGGATCGAACCTGCAACCCAGGTACATGCCCTTGACTGGGAATCAAACCCGAGACCCTTGGGTCCATAAGCCGATGCTCTAACCGCTGAGCCAATCTGATCAGGGCTTCTTTTTCATTTTTGACATCATTATATATTCTTAGGAAGTTGAATAAATAGTAAAGCAGTCTTTGTGCCCTTAACTCAGTTTCAGTAGTAACTTCTTACCCAACTCAATTATAATGTCAAAACCAGGAAATTGACATTGGCACAAGCCATAGACCTTACTCAGATTTCACCAATTATCAATACACTCGTGTGTGTATTGGTATGTGTGTAGATTCATGTAACTGCCACCAAAGTCAAGATACAAAACTGATTGATCACCACAAACATCTCCTTTAGGCTGTACCTGAACCCTTCCCCACCTCATTTTTAATCCCCATACATCATTTTTGGGAAATACCTAAGAACTTGTTATATTTAAAGTCTGTTGAACACTTTTTTATGTTTATACAACATTTTGCCAACTAGTCATCCTTATTCATCTTAAATAATTTAAGTGTTATCGTTTTTGGTAAATGAGTCATCAATTTATAATTCTAAGTTCTTAAAACTACAATATTTTTATTTACCAAATGCTTCCTGTGAATGGTGCATTATTCTAGTTATAGGGGAAAGGAAAAATAAAGACAAAGAAAGTATAATAGTCCCTTAGACTTTTAGGCTAAGCAGTGGAGACGGATGAATAAAATAAAGTGAACAAAGAAATGTGCCAAGTAGAGCAGAGTGAGAAACTGTAGATTTCACATTGGATCATTAATATTAAAGCCTATGCCCCTGTTTAAGCTTTTCCTCTAACTCATAGAGTCTCCAAAATAAATGTCAAATGGATTGAAGAGTTTGGTGGAAGATAATTGTAAAAACATAAAATAAAATATAGATGGATAATTAATCTATTGGCAGAGAACTTTCTAAGCATAAAAGCAGTGGAAAAAAATCAGAGTCGCTTCATAAGGTATATAAATGTCTAATCACTATGTCGTAGACCTGAAATTAATATAATACTTTATATCAACTGTAATTGTAAAATAAATAATTTTTAAAATCACAAAGGGAAATTCAATATATTTATCTTCATAATGATTTACAAGCTTCTATATAACAGAAATTGTGCAAACAACAAATTGCCACAAATAAAAGCTTTACATTTCTTTATAAATCAGTTAAGAAAAATGCTTTAAAAAAGAAAAAGGAAAATGCTTAAGATCATTAACAGCAATGAGCAAACGGAAAAACAACTCACAAAAGAAATAAAAAAAGACTGAAAACATTAAAAAAAAAAACAAATTTTGCCTGGCCGGTATGGCTCAGTGGATTGAATGTCGTCCCATGGACTGAGAGGTCCCAGTTCAATCCCTGGTCAGGGCACATGCCTGGGGTGCGGGCTCGATCCCTGATAGGGGGTATGTAGAAGGCAGCTGATCAATGGTTCTCTCTCATTGATATTTCTCTCTCCCTCTCTCTCTAAAAAATCATTGAAAACATATTTTTAAAATAAATAAACAAATTTTGCTGCACCAACAATCAGAAATGAGAATATAGATCTCATTGGTGTCAGTAATGAATCTTGGCATTTATTCAGGACCCAGTGGGTTTTTTTTTTTTTAGTTATGACTAAAGCACTACAAAATTTTCAGTTGCCCTCTCTGTTAATAAAAGATTAGATTACATTCTCCATATTTAAGTGTTGTTGATGTTGCTATATTCTGATTCAATGAAAATTATGAAATTTTAAATTGTGTGGTTTATGTATACTGACTTTTGTCAAAATATCTACCACAAGCCCTGGCCAGTTTGCTCAGTGGTTAGAGCATCAGCCTTCGGACCAAAGAGTTGTGAGTTCGATTCCAGTCAAGGGCACGTACCTCAGTTGTGGTTCAGTCCCCAGCCGGGGTCATGCGGGAGGCAACCAGTTGATGTGTCTCTCTCACATTGATGTTTCTGTCTCTCTCTCTCTCTGTCTCTCCCTCCCACTCTGTCTGAAAATAAATAGAAAAATATCCTCGAGTGAGGATTTAAAAAAAAATTTATATATATATATATATATATATATATATATATATATATATATCTACCACAATAATTTATCAAGTGTCGTGGTAATCACATAATGAGTAGAATAGAATCCTCACTTCATTTTAAATTGTATTTAATGGAAGTATCTGCTTTATACCTGCAAATTTGTAATATAGGATGTATAATAATGCTATTTGAATTGCTTTTGTATATGGGGGGAGTTGGGAGTGGGAAGAGATAAACCAAAGAACTTACATGCATATATGCATAACCAGTGGACATAGACAACAATACTATGGGGGTGGGGGGGCAGGGAGAAGGGTGTCAATGGGGAGAAAATGAGAAACATCTGTAACAAAAATAAATTAATAAAATAAATTGCTTTTGTATAAACTGAAGTATTTGTATAAGCTAAACTAGTATGTCCCTTCTATAATTTTCTTTTGTAAAAATCCTTTCCCTGGAATGAGAACATAAGTTTATCAACTGTTAAGTGCCTTACACCTTTACTAGATATTAGAAATAACTTTGCTGGTTTTCTTAACATGCTCTCTTAGTTCTTTTCCCTAGGATACTAACTAGAATATTGATATTATTGTAAATGAACTGTCTTCTGTATCACTTACATGTTGTAGAATAAAATAAATCCTTACTAATTATTCTTTACCTACTTGGGCTTTTCAACCAGAAGCAAAGTAACATTTGTAAAGTAACAATGCATGGTAACATGCTAGCCATATTAGTAAGTAGACAATTGAAGTTGTCATTATTATGTCTTAAATACCTTTAAAATATCCTGCAGAATTTGTTAGAGCTCTTGACTTTTACCTTACTATTAATACTTTAAATTTATATTATATAGTATAAGGGCTCTAATGTCAGGTATTATTTTACTTTAAATGTTGATATTTGCAAAAAGAATTTTTTTTTAGCATTTGTGTGATCATGGTCTTAAAAATCAGTTCTTGATAAAGCCATTCTTAGATTATTCTCTTCATTTTCAGACAAGGGGGGCTGCTTTTTTTATTATTGCTGTGATCTGCCTGTTGCTTTTCGACAATGATGACCTCATGGCTAAAATGGCTGAACACCGTATCCTTTTGCAATAGATCAGAGTTATTTAGTGTTGTAGAAAAATAGAAGTCTGGCAGAATGGGAAATGGAGTGAATTAAACTGTCAGAAATTTAGGGACAGTAAAAGTATTTTAAATCATCCTCATGCTAAAAAAAAAATGATTTGCCACTCAACATAATCTATTTGCTCCCTTGTAATTTAACTATTTAAATGGTTGTTTTAGAAGTCACTGGCAATTATTAAATATAAACTTTTTTTAGATTAAGTGAAAAACATTTAACATCTTCTTGCCAGAAAAGAAAGTCCAAATTCTTTAATTTGATACTCACTCTCTTGCTCTAAGTTATTATTTCCAACTCAGCCCCCACTCTTCCCTTATGTAATTCCAACTTTTGAGTCAAATACATCTATTCATTTTCCTCTACAGACATAACTTGTTCTTTCTTATCCATACATCTTTCTTTGTCCACTTCATTTGGCAGAATTCAGAACACCATTTTTTATTCTTCTGGTTACAGATACTCACTGCCCAAAAACTTCTTAGTTATCTAATATCAATTTATTTTGTTACAATGAAAGAGAGTGCCATGACTTTGAAAAACTCCAGGTTGCTTGTGATTCAGCTATCCCCACCCACACACACACACTCTCTCTCATTTGTTTTTTGCTTGCTTTGATGAGGGTTATGTGGTCAGTGACTTAGAAACACATTTAGGACTGATTTTAAAAGTCATTCTAAAAGAGCAACCTTAATTCCATTGGATAGGAGTGGTCCAAGGAAGGTCCTTGCACTTGTCCCTTTGTTCTACTTACAGTATGTATGCATACGTCTTTTGGAGGTTAAGTACTAAAATGTAACAGCTATATCTTAAGCAGTATTATAATTGTTTTGGAGACAACAAAAGGAACACAGACCATCCAACTTATTAATCATATCCCAATATTAAATTATTTTTGTTTTGTTTTTAAGGAAAATTATTGAAGGTAGTCAGGTTTGGGACCTCCAGACTAGTCTGTAGTCAACCTAAAATAACGTACCAAAAATTCCAGGAGGACTTCAGGGCAATGAGTTAATATTTGCAATTTTTTTCCTTTACTCCAATTCACTTAGCTGAAGGACATCATGACAGCGCTCTAACTCACATGCTTTACACAGCCATTGCCTTCTTAGGTGTGGCAGATCACAAGGTATGTTCTTTTCTTTGTTGCTAATGTGATCAAAGATTCTGAAAAGTTACAACAACTATAACTTTAAAAGTGTGTTTAGCCCTGGCCGGTTTGGCTCAGCGCTTGGAGCGTTGCCCTGCGTACCAGAGAGTCCTGGGTTCGGTTCCCACTAGGGGCACATACCAAAAAAAAAAAAAAAAAAAAAAGGTGTGTTTAAAACAAGTTACCAGTAATTTATAATACCACCAGCCAAGTAGTTTAGGAATTTGGGATATGGAAAAACATACTAGGTCATCTCTTCAAATATTATGTATTTAAGGAATGATTATTGGACTGTGTATATTTCTAATGAGACTTATCTAATTTTGCTCATAGGGTGGAGTATTGTTGCTAGTACTGGCTTTGTGTTGTAAAGTTGGTTTTCATACAGCTTCCAGAAAGCTCTCTTTAGATGTTGGTGGAGCCAAACGTCTTCAGGCTTTATCCCATCTTGTTTCTGTGCTTCTCTTGTGCCCATGGGTCATTGTTCTTTCTGTGACAACTGAGGTAAGATCAGGAATTTATTGGTAATAAGTAAAATGAATTGCTATTTCTTATAAATTTTAATTTGGTACATTGTATTTTATTTCAATTTGAGGTTGCAAGTGACTTCAATTATCTTTGCTTTGTCTTTGTAGTTTTTGAAAATTTTTGAGAGTTCATTTTATTGTTTATAGAAAAATCACATCAAGTACCATTACATGTATATATCCCTCCCATGGCCTATGGTTTAAAGGAATCAGTTGAAACAACTTAATACCTACCATGTGTTAGGCACAAGGCTTATGAGTTACCTATTATTCATAAAATTATTAAACCATAATGCTTTTGTTTTCAATACTTTGGGGAATATTGGGGAAAGGTGCCAATATCTTATTATCTCTTATATTTTGGCATTTTACAAATCATATTGAATCATGAGAATTATTTGTTCATACATAAAGGGATTAACTTAGACATCTTAAAAAGACGTGAACTTTAACCTGTATAATATTGACAAAAAAATTTTTTTTTAATTTCTAGAGTAAAGTCGAGTCTTGGTTTTCTCTCATTATGCCTTTCACAACGGTTATCTTTTTTGTCATGATCCTGGATTTCTATGTCGATTCCATTTGTTCAGTCAAAATAGAAGTTAACAAATGTGCCCGCTATGGATCCTTCGCCATTTTTATTAGCGCTCTGCTTTTTGGAAATTTTTGGACACATCCCATAACAGACCAGCTTCGGGCTATGAACAGAGCAGCACACCAGGAGAGCACTGAACATGTCCTGTCTGGAGGAGTGGTAGTGAGCGCTGTATTCTTCATTTTGTGTAAGTGTTTTTCTCCTTAGCAAATTTCTTCTTGTACTCAATTTGGGAATTTGTTCAGTGCTTGCATTTAGTACTGATAGATACTGTGTTGGGTTTTAGTAGTTTAAACTTTTGTAATATTTTTTTCTCTCTCTCTTTTTAGCTGCTAACATCTTATCATCTCCCTCTAAGAGAGGACAGAAAGGTACCCTAATTGGATATTCTCCTGAAGGAACGCCTCTTTATAACTTCATGGGTGATGCTTTTCAGCATAGCTCCCAATCGATACCTAGGTTTATTAAGGAATCACTAAAACAAATTCTTGAGGAGAATGACTCTAGGCAGATCTTTTACTTCTTGTGTTTGAATCTGGTAAGATTTTTAAATATTAGTGGCATATCTTAAAAGTATAATTTTTTAATTCTGACAATTCTGGTGTAATTTTAGTAATTCCCAAAATTCTGGTATTTACAAATGGGCTAAAATTATATTTTCTCTAAGGAGTAGAAAGATTACAGGATCATATTCGGACTACTAAAGCAAATCGTTTTTGAGGCATTTTAGAAATGTTGGTTTAGTGTAGTGTTGTTTCAAATCAATAACTATAGTAGCTTCTAAAGATGTTATCTCCTCCTTGTAGGATCTCACTATGACCAGATGCTAACATGTTATAGGTTAGTTTATTGAGTTCTAAAGACCTATAAATAAAACTATAAAACTGTCTCCTTTAAATAATTTGAGATGGACATATCTGATTAGCCTAGTTTCTTAACAATTTATATGAAATGCTGTTTTAGTAAAAGTGCCAGTTAAATAACTGAAGAGGCAGTTATATCTTCAAGTAAGGATTGGGTATAATTAAGGTTATAATTAGGGTTGTGTTAAAATCCTCATGACTAAATTCTGGTAAGTCTCTCTTGAAACAGCATTTCCCAACACACTCCCCTATTTTTTTTTTTTTTAAACATATTTTAGCTTTTTACCTTTGTGGAATTATTTTATGGCGTGTTGACCAATAGTCTGGGTCTGATCTCAGATGGATTTCACATGCTCTTTGACTGCTCTGCTTTGGTCATGGGACTTTTTGCTGCCCTAATGAGTAGATGGAAAGCAACTCGGATTTTCTCCTATGGGTAGGTACACTGACTATCAAGGTGATGTAGAACAATGAAAAAGTCTTAAGTGAAAATTCCATCTTGGGGAATTAAATTTTATTATTCTTAATACAAATAATTTTTCAGAGTTTTCTTTTTCTTTAATTTAAACTAGATAAGAGGAAATAAACCGAACATTTAATAAATACTGATTGGCAGTAAGCTTAAGATTGTACTCCCTGACAAATCCCTCTTATAGGCAGAGAGCAAAAATCAGTTAAATATTGAGCTCTTTGCTCGTATTTCTTTGAGGCAATGGAATGTACATGGTCATTCACATCTTTGCTGTTAAAGTGTTAAAAATGAAGGGCTGTACATGAAATATCCTTTCATTAAATGAATAATGCAGTTCAACAAATATTAGAATCCCCTATTTGTAGAAGATATTTTGATAAGACCAACTCTAAATAGATTAATAAATTCAGCTCTTATTTTCAACTGTTTATATTTTGAAAGATCAATGAGCCAAAAATACAAACGATTGTGGTATAAAGCAAAATCTATATGCTGTGACAGAGATACAGAGCACATTAAGGACTTAAAGAAAAATTGGAAAGGCTTTGTGTAAAAGAGGGAACATTTATATATTGATAAATATATAAAATTTCAACAGATAATATGTCCAGAAAGTACCTTGGAACATATTAGTATATTTAAAATCTTGGTAATTTTCTAATCTTACTATTTATGTAGTTGAAAATTTGGACTTGTTTTCCTCATTTGGAAAGTAATAATGTTATACTTCTTAAATATTTGTCAATTTTCTTTTCTAAAAATAATATTCTACGTTTTTAGGTATGGCCGAATAGAAATTCTCTCTGGATTTATTAATGGACTTTTTCTAATGGTAATAGCTTTCTTTGTGTTCATGGAGTCAGTGGCTAGATTAATTGATCCTCCAGAATTAGACACACATATGTTAACAGTAAGTTTTTCTATTTGAATTTTTGCTCGTACTCACAGTTTTTTCTATGCTAAAGTATAAATATTTGTAGTTATTGATCTAAGGAGGTTTTATTTCATTTTATATTAACATAATCAACATAACTTCCTATCTTGTTATTTATACTGCTGACTCTTAGAAAAAATTTTCCCCCTCCTGGCAGTTCAAACACACCATTCCCTGATAAACACCCTGCTGACCTTCCTTCCACTGCTCTAGGGAAGATCCCTATCTTTTGGCCCCCGCCCCCTGGGCTGCTGAGATACTCTTCTGGGATATTTTTTTTTTGGAATGAGCCACCCCCCCCCCCCCACCCTCTTCTCCTTCTCCTCCTCCTCTTTCCACCCTCCAGTGCCCAGACTCCACACTGGTGTTTGGGCGAAATTTTTTTTTTTCCTTATTGATTTTAGAGAGAAAGGGAGAGGGAGAGAGAGAACATCGATTGGCCGCCTCCTGCATGCCCCCCCCACAACCTGGGCATGTGTCCTGACCAGGAATCGAACTGGCGACCTCTTGGTACATGGGTCGATGCTCAACCACTGAGCCACACCAGCCGGACTGGGCAAAATTTTTTTAATGTAGTTTCTTTTTTTTTTTCCTGACTCTTAGAATTAATTAATCCTTTTCTCTAATATTTTAGTAGTAAAATATTAGATGACATTCTAAAACAGATTTCTTTTTCACTTATTAAATGTTTTTGCTTGAAGGTGTGTTTTTAAATACCTGAAGAAATTTTTTAGAGATAGAATCAGAAAAATATTATTTTTAAGGCTTTATGTACTGCTATAGCAACTTTTAATGTTGTACCTATACCTATAGACCTACCTTTACATGTGCTGTTTCTTGTCATTAGCCTGCTCTTCCCTTCTGACATTCAGCCTTCCTCAAGACTTGGCTTATATATCTCCTCTGGTGGCATACTTTCCCTTAATCCCTCTCTTTTCTCAAAGTTTGTTAGATTTCTCTTTCTCAATATTCCCATAGCAACATTGAGTTATAACTGTTGTTTAATTTTTCATTCTTCCACAATTAAGATGTAAGTGAAGTGTCTTTAGGACCTGAATTGTGTATCATTAACTCTTAAATTTTAGCACCTGGCTTGTAGGAACTTAGCCATTAATTGATAAAAGACTAAAAGCAATTATGAGTCTTGTTGGTGGAAATATATATTAGTAGAATGTTTTTGAATTACAGTTCGGAAATATATTTTGAATTTTAAATGCTCATATCCTTTGATCTTTAATATTTTATACAGAAATATTCACACAAGTGTATAAAGGTGCATGATTCATTATACCACTATTTATAATGGTAGGGGAAACTGGCCACCAGTGAAAGGACTAGTTAAATAAATGTGTCACTCATAGAACTATGTAGCTATTAAAAAGAATGAGTTATACCTATAAATACTGGTGTGAAAAATATTTACAAGATATACTAAGTGAAAAAAATTACAGAGCACTGTTATAATGTAATCTTATCCTTGATTTAAAAAGGTATATATTTATGTATATTAATATGTACATAGAAAATACATCATTCTCTTAGGAGTGACTGACTTTTGGGAGTACAGTTATAGAGGACTCATTTTCTACATTATTTTTTTTTTATGATGAAATATATAAAGATGAAGTATTTCTCAGTAGAGGAGAAGTATTTATGAGATGATGGAATCTCTGTAAGAAGTATTTGGTTTCATTCAAAATTCATTAACCCTCTTCAAGCTTATAAAAGCTAACTGAAAATTTTAAATCTGACAGACAAATGAGTCACAGGTCTGAGTCACAGGAAGAATAAGCTCCATACATCTTTACTAAAGTAAATTCCTCCTCTTACTATCTTTGAAAATTAATTAAAATTATCTGTCCCCCATATTTTTATATGTTCTTTTTATCAAATAAATGGATTTCTCTAAAGGAGAAACTGTAGACATATGTAAATTAAATAACATCCTAAGCTACTATTCAAAATCATTTTGTAAAAGGATAATCAAGGGTAGATAACTTTGTTTATCCTTTGGGGTTGTTATTGTGGCACCATTAAATCAGGATAATTCCATTCACTTTGTTTAAAAAAAGAAATGAGAGATTATATGTTTGCTTTTCCATTGTACCTTTTTTACTTTAGGAAATTATACTGTAAGACACAGTAGACTATATTTATTTGGAATCCACTAGTTAGTAAATTATAATCATTATCTTACAGACTATTGAAATTTACCTAGTAATGTAAACAAGGTTTCAGGCATAGTGTATACTTGCTCTAGTAAGCAGTATTTTCAAACTCTTTATTTAAATAAAAGAAAACTTATATTTATTCATAAGTCATGAACCAGTACATATTTGTAATCACTTAATTAAAGCAATTCCAAATCCCTCTACTTGTTAACACTGTTTTGTTTTGTTTTTTATATTCTAAAATTTACTTTGTTAAAATTTAGATTTACTTAATAAACATAATAAGGTTTTACTATGAATACTTTCAAAACTAGACAGAAAACACATATAGCTGTATACTAATTTTTAATCAACAGATTTATTTTTTAAATTATGAATTTAAAGGTTTTCTTTTCTCCCTCTTGCTAGCCAGTCTCAGTTGGAGGACTGATAGTAAACCTTATTGGTATCTGTGCCTTTAGCCATGCCCATAACCATACCCATGGAGCTTCTCAAGGAAGCTGTCACTCATCTGATCACAGCCATTCACACCATATGCATGGACACAGTGACCATGGGCACGGTCACAGCCATGGATCTGCAGGCGGAGGCATGAATGCTAACATGAGGGGTAAGTCCTTCCCAAATATTGACTTACTTTTCAACCATGTTGTGAATTGACACTGTTTATTTGTATTAAATATTGGGCTTCTAGTACAATTTTATTTTGGAAAAACAGTCTATGGCTAAAAAAGGTTTGAAATCATCTGCTATAGAAAATGCTCATGTTTATTCATAAATGTCAATTATTGTAATTGTAGAGTCCTTTTTATAGTGACAGTTGCATAAATATTTGCAAAGGAAACACAGAGTATGCTATTATGAACTTGCACTGCAAAAGAACCAGATTTTTATTGCACAGTAAAAAAAAAATGTGGGAAGTATTTATCACTGTACTGAATTATTTATTCTGAATGTTTAATATGTTATTTGGGTAATGTTAAGACTTGGCTCATGTATGATTTATAGGAAGCCTTCCTAGATAAACCACATCATCATCAAACTCACCACACTGTGGTATGTATAGTGGCCTACGTCCTTACCTTTTTACTAGTAGGTTGTGAATTCCTTGAGGGTAGTGACCATGTTTTAGTCATTTTGAAGTACCAGCCCCTAGCAGAGTGAAAGGTGCATAGTAGGTACCCAGTAATATTTATAGAATGGATAAAAGAACTAAATCAGATGAGATTTGATTTTAATGTTTTTATATATTTTACTTATAGGTGTATTTCTACACGTTTTGGCAGACACACTTGGCAGTATTGGTGTGATTGTATCCACAATTCTTATAGAGCAGTTTGGATGGTTCATTGCTGATCCCCTCTGTTCTCTTTTTATTGCTATATTAATATTTCTCAGTGTTGTTCCACTGATTAAAGATGCCTGTCAGGTTCTACTTCTGAGACTGCCACCAGAATATGAAAAAGAATTACATCTTGCTTTAGAAAAGGTAGTGTGTAATTTCTTCATTATCTTTTTTCCTTTTAAATGAATGAACAAAATGCAGTTTTATTTAAAGGACATAAAATAGGGACTGAATAAATGGAGAGACATATTTTCTTGGATGGGAAACTTACTGTAAAATTGCTGATTTTATTTCATTTAAATCCCAATGTAGTTGCCTCTCATTTGGATTATTTAGTTTGTTTTTGTTTTGGGGGAGGACAGAAGATAATCCAGTATTACTTGGAAGCTTATTTAGTAGAGCTAATGCTTGAGAATAAACAAAAAATACAAAAATTTACAGAATTAACTAAGTAATTAAAAGGATCCTATCCTGTAATCATAAAGTTACAGAATTAACCAACAGAACTAACAGTTTTGTTCTTTCACAAGAATAAACATACAAGTTGATTTGGATTTTCAAAATCAGAAACAGCCCAGCCGGTGTGGCTTAGTGAATTGGGCATCGTCCCATAGACTAAGCCGTCCCAGTCAGGGCACATGCCCAGTTGCAGGCCCAATCCCCAGTGTGGGGTGTGCAGGAGGCAGCCAGTCGATGTTTCTCTCTCTCATCAGTGTTCCTATCTCTCTCTCTAAACAAGTCAGTAAAAACATATTTTTTTTAAAAAAAATCAGAAACAGACCCAGGAACTTATGAACTATAGTATATACTGAAGATGACATTTCAGATCAGTGGGAAAGAAATGGTTGACCTAATTAACATTTCCACTTGGTGGAAAAGAAAAGCTATATGTATCTCTATACCACACCATATAAAAATATATTTCCAATGAACTAAATAGTATGACAAAATTATAAAACTGCTAAAATAAAATAGAAGAATATAGCCCAGAAGTAGGGAAGGCTTTCTTAATATGATAGAAGTAAAACCAGAAGCCAAAAAGGGAGGAAGAAATTTTACAGATTGGACCAATTGAAAATTGTCCATTGACAAAAGATTCCATAACAAATATGAAATACAGAAGTCAGAGCAGGAGAAAATATTTGTAGCACATATAAACAGGCAAAGGCTTACTATTTATAATTCTTTAAATCAAGAAAAAGACAGTCTTTAAGAATATAAACAGGCAGTTCATAGTTTTTTCTATGAATTAGAAAAATAGATTGTCTTTCAGTTTGTGGATTGCCATATCATATTAAAGTAATTAGGATCTGCTGATGAAAAGTTAGCATCTTGAATATTTAAGGTATAGCATCTTAACCCACTATTTCCATAAATAAAATTAGTCTAGTTTTCTCATCTTCTCATAATTAGTGAATACTACATCCTACTAAAAAATGTTTTTCATGTCAAAATAATATGTCTGTTACAGAAAATATCAAAATACAGAAAAGTACAAAAAAAAGGGGAGGGAATTCCACCACCTGGAAAGAAACTTTTTTTAAAAGTCCTTTCTATTTTTAGTTTGCTAAGATTTTTTATTATTGATTTTTTTAAAATATGTTTTTATTGAATTTTTAAGGGAGAGAGATAGAAACATTGATGTGAGAAACATCAATCGGCTGCCTCCTGCACGCCCCCTACTGGAGATCGAGCCCACAACCTGGTCATGTGCCCTAACCAGGTATCAAACTGGGACCTCTCAGTCTATGGGACAATGCTCAATCCACTGAGCCACACCGGCCAGGCAAAAAAACACTTTTAAAAGTTGTTTTTCTAACCCAGCCGGTGTGGCTCAGTGGTTGAGTGTCAACCCGTGCACCAAGAGGTCGCTGGTTCGATTCCCAGTCAGGGCACATGCCCAGGTTGTGGGCATGATCCCCAGTGGGGGGCATGCAGGAAGCAGCCAGTCGATGGTCTCTCTCATTGATGTTTTTATCTCTCCCTCTCCCTTCCTCTGTCTAACATCAATAAAGAAAAAAACATTTTAAAAAAAGTTCTTTTTCTATATAGAAATATTTTAAAAATAAAAGTAGCAAAAAACAAACTGTTCTGTACTGCTTTTTAAATTTTCCCTCATTTAATTATGTTAATAAATATTCTAATACATTTTTAATGACAATGTGATGTTACATATGGATAGTCTATAATTTATTTAACCATCCCTTAATTGTTGAACATGGAAGATATCTTTTGAATGTGTTATGACAAACAATATACAAATGTGTGTATCAGTTTAAAGGAAACCATGTAGTTTATTGAATGTATCCAATGTTTAGACTAGGCAGAGGTACATCTTACATAAGTGAAAACTGGTGTGTAACTGTTGGGTATAAAGACACCTGCACCCCATTCACTTCCTATTCAGAGCTACCTTCCATGACATCACTCCTAGGTCAAAATATTTTCGCGCCTTTACTTTAAGCTATCTAGTTGGCTCTTTCCTATTCCTTTCTCACTCTGAGCTGTCATTATCTTTTCTTTTCTTTTAATAATTAATTTAATAGTTGTTCCTGGACCAAAAAGATTGCTTTGTGTTAAGTAAATTATAACCTTTAAGTCCATTTATATCACCTCAGCTTTTATTTGACAGATACAGAAAATTGAAGGATTAATATCATACCGAGACCCTCATTTTTGGCGTCATTCTGCCAGTATTGTGGCAGGAACAATTCATATACAGGTGACATCTGATGTGCTGGAACAAAGAATAGTGCAGCAGGTAATAATCTTTTGTTTTTAAAGTACTTTCAGTTGAGGTAATTCATGCATAAAATTGCATACATTATAACATATACAGTTCAATAGTAATTTAACTGTTTGAAAATATCATTCTGTCAACTAAGGATAACATCACATTTTTTTACAATTAGGTTTTCTTTATATCCAAAACTGGTTAAAATAAAATCAGGTTTTAGTATTGAGAGGATCAGCTAAAGTTAATGTAAGATAAAATTTATTTATGATTCACCTAGATTATAAAAAAAAAATAAGTTATTATAAATGTAGCCCTAAATTAACAATAATAATATTAACATTGGCAGGGTATATGCTATGGTTGGAGATAGGGATCAAAACAGTTCCTGTATCCCTATTCTAGACATACTGAATTGGAAACAATAGCTGTTTTCCTTTACTACTTTGCAAGTGAGATCAGAATTTACTGGTTGTCTAAAATCCTATTCTTGTGCTCACTTCAGCAGCACATATACTAAAATTGGAATGATACAGAGGTTAGCATGGCTTCTGTGCAAGAATGATATGCAAATTCATGAAGGATTCCATATTTTAACAAAATAAATAAAATCCTATCTAACATTGGGCCAAATAAATAATACACATTATTTTGAGGATTTATCTTTGACTATCTGTAGCTATAAAAGATAGGATATCAGTTATTTAAGATGTGCATTAAATGCATTAATCTAAATGCTCTAAAATGTATGGATTTTTTTCTAACAGGTTACAGGAATACTTAAAGATGCTGGAGTAAACAATTTAACAATTCAAGTGGAAAAAGAGGCATACTTTCAACATATGTCTGGCCTAAGTACTGGATTTCATGATGTCCTAGCTATGACAAAACAAATGGAGTCCATGAAATACTACAGAGATGGTACTTACATCATGTGAGATAACCGGGAATTACCCCTGGGGTGTGAACAATGAAGATTAAATGACTAAGTATTTAGAGTATTGCCAGAAGGAAGAAAATTGCACACAATTGTACAGAAATGTTTTGCCATATTTGAAAAAAAGTTTAAAGTTCCCTACTATTGGATCAGGAATCTTTCTTAAAAGAAATTTAAATACAGAATGAAGCATTCATTGTTCAAGTGAAATAATTATTTGAATTATGTGTATAACAAGAATCTTAAAATTTGAGTGAACATGATGTATCACATCATCTTTGAAAATGAACATATAGTGATGGAATCAAGTGAAGACCAAAATTACTTCTGTGTTTACTTTGTGTCAGAAAGCATCTCCATTGTAAATAATGTATTTACATGTTTATTACAAAGACCCAAATGAAAAATTTTAGTCGATTTTTTTGCATAGCCCTAGGATAAAAGAATAAAAGTTCTATATTTATGGATTTTCTGTATATAAAACTAGTTTCTAATTATAACTTAAATCCATTAAGTAAAATCTGTATTGCCATTTTAAATGTAAAGTAAATTATTTGGGAGAAACTTCAACCACTGATATGAGACAAGCAGTGAGAATAGGGAAGTATAACTACAGTTTTTGATGTATTACAAAAACCAACCACTCTGTAAAATAAATTTTTTTTACTTTTGGTAATATTTGCAAATGAATATTACTTTATTAGGGTAAAGAACTTATACTAAGTTGTGTCTATGTTGCTCATTCACTTGTCTTCTGCCTCTAAAGTAGAATATTCCATTTCTTCTTATGCATCTGGCATTCCTATTGCTTATCAAGCTGGTATCCAAGCAATGCTAGGCTTTTCATCTTTTCATTTAGCTCCATATGTTGTGGATAGCCAATTGAGAGAGTCATGAATAACTGTCAACTCAGAGTTGAATTTGCTGCCTATAAATGTTTGTGTGTTTTTTTAATTTTTGGTACATGTAGATATATAAGAAATATCAAAGCATAGGTAGTTATTTTAAAGTTCAATAAGTAAATCTTGTCTATAAATACTTGAGCACCATGAAATCAAAATACCCTATAACTATTTTCTATAAATATATCTAATTTATATTTTTTAATTTCCAATATAAACTGAATAGTCTGAAAAGACTATATGATATATAATAATATATGCAGTTTTATAAACACCAAAGAATGTTGTCCAAAAGAAGCTTTTAAATACCTGCTTATTTATAAGAATCTGAATATTTTCATTCTTATACTAGAAATTTTGATAAGTAGGATGAATTAATTTTAGTATGGGTACTATTTTCTTATCTATAACATAATGGCAAATGTGTACTGTAAATCATATTTTTGTCTTACTAATTTTAATATGTGAGAGGTTTAGATATTTGTTATAAGTTATTTGAATATTCCTTGTCTTCTCTTTACACATCTGGTCCAGAATCTTCAATACATATTAAAATTTTTTGAGTGGTGGGAAAATTAAAGCATATTGGTGTTTCAGTGCAATTTTTGTACATTAAAAAATTTTAAGTAGATAGGTACAATGAATATTGCACCATTAAAATTGTTATTTCCCTTAGTTCCCTTAGAAGGCATATAAACAACAGGAAAATAAAATTAATATGACTGAGAGAGAAGGCAGGGGCTGAAGGTAAGAGGGTGCAGGGCAAGTGGAAAGTAGGGAAACTCCGGTATTAAAGAGCACCTCATATAAACCATATGACGTAAGACAAATCAGCCTCTCTGGACATCTTGTTTGTTTTGTTTTTTTCCCTCATACATAAAATCAGAATAAAATCTGCTCAAATTCACAGGGTTATGAGGAGCAAAGGAATAATGTATGTGAAAATGAATTGAAAGTTGAAAAGGGCTAAATAAAATTAAAGAATTGTTAATATTTTAAACTTGACTTCAGAGGTAGCTTTTATTAATTTGTCTCTTTTTTCTCTTGAAATCAGTATCTAAGAGATTAATTAAATATTAAGTGAACAAACAGGCTTAATACCTAAAACAGAAGCCTGTTTATAGTTCGTTTGCCCCAAGAAGGGTTGTGATGGTTTAACACACCTATTAATTTCTCTCCCCTCCCTTTCTTTCCAACTGTTTTCCCTTATTACCAATTTAGGCACTCAGGACTTCCACTTAGAATAAACTTTACATCTGTTATAATATAGATTTATTGTTTCTATTACATGATAATTGATCAAACTTGAACCTTTTTTAATTATAGAAGAATAATGAAGCTATATATAATTAGATATCTCTCAAGGATTCTGGTGTTACTTCACATTTAGATTATGCTTCTCCCCTAGAATACCCACAATATTAATGCAAAGATGCTGTTCACTAGTTAGTGGCCACATGGCCAAATTCAAAAGGGGAAATGGCAAAAAGCCTTCAGCTCTGTCACTCTGATACATAGCTCTCCTCTCAAAATTATCACACTAGTTTCTAGTACAACCTTCCAGATGTTTTATGAACAAACAAGCAAATACATGTATGTATTATTTTTTACTTAGAAATTATTTCATAGATGAAACATTAAGCATCCTCATTCTTTTTCTTTTTTAGCTTGGTTCCAATCTTGCTATTATAGTGCTGGTACGAATAGCCTTGTACAAACATTTTGCATATGTGCAAATAAATATGTGGAATAAATTCTGACAAGCAGAATTTCAGAGGCAAAGGGTTTAGAGCATTTATAAATCGGAAAAATATTGCTAAAATGAACTCACAGAGAGTGTCACAGTTTTTCCTCCCATCAGCAATGTTAGATGTCTAAAAGAGAAATTTTAAGGCAAACATTTCTTATGGTCTTAACGTGTATGAAAGTTAAATATGCAGAGATTATATATAAATACCAAAATGGGTTCAATTTTAAAACCACTAATATTTATTTCATTTTTAGAGTGATTTTTCAGAAGTAAAATGTTCTAGTAAATTGTATAATTAAAAGAAGAAAAGTTGATTTTTTTAAATCCTTAACATACAATAAAATATACAGATCTGAAGTGCTCAGTTCAGTGAAGTGGTAAGGGTATGAAGCAACTAGAACTTACACAGTGCTAGTGGGAGTGTAGAATGGCACAGCCACTTTGGAGAATTGTTTGGCAATTTTTTTTTTTTTTTTTTTTTTTTGGTTAATCCTCACCTGAGGATATTTTCCCATTGATTTCTAGATAGAGTGGAAGGGAGGGGGGCAGGGAGAGAGAGAGAAACATCCATGTGAAAGAGACACATTGACTGGTTGCCTCCTACATGACCCTGACAAGGGCCAGGGATCAAACCTGCAACCCAGGTATGTGCCCTTGACCAGGAATCACCCTTGACCCTTTGATCTACAGGCCAATGCTCTAACCACTGAGCCAAACCAGCCAGGCCAGCAATTTATTTTGAAGTTAAACATACAGCGCTGGCCAGTTTGGCTCAGCAGTTGGAACATCGGCCCACGGACCAGAGTCATGGGTTTGATTCTGGTCAAGAGCCAGTACCTCAGTTGCAATTCGGTCCCCTGCCCTGGTCGGGGTCTTGTGGGAGGCAACCAATCGATGTGTCCTCTCACATCGAAGTTTCTCTCTCTCCCTCCCACTCTGTCTGAAAATAGATGGAAGAATATCCTCAGGTGAGGAATTAAAAAATAATAATATAAGTTAAACATACAGCCCAGCAGTGTGGCTCAGTGGATTGAGCATCGTCCCATGGACTGAGAGGTCCCTATTCAATTCCCGGTCGGGGCACATGCCCAGGTTGCTGGCTCAATCCCCAGTAGGGGGCATGCAGGAGGCAGATGATTGATGTTTCTCTCTCACATCAATGTTTCTATCCCTCTCTCTAAAAAAATCAATAAAACATATTTTAAATTTTTTAAAGAATACAATTCAATAGTTAATTTATGTTTTTTTATACACTCAATAAATCTGTTCATATTCTACAAAAATTTATTGAAGTCCTTTATTCCAAAACATTGCCTTAGGAGGTAGGGATAAAAGTCATCAATAAAACAAAGTCCTGCCCTAATGGAGCTTGCTTTCTAGTGGAGGAGACAGGCTAATAATGTTAAAATGTCAGGTTGTGATAAGTACTGTGAAGAAAATAACTTATTGAACCCTTACCATGTGTCAGATGGGCACTGCTCTAAGCAATAAATGTGTATAATTATTATCCCACTGATTGCTCTCTAGGCCTACTGAAAAGTGCCAGCCTAGGATTTTCAAAGTCTTAGGAATTCTCTAAGCCTTTCTCCTGTGCTTGAACCACTGTTTTTTAGATCCTACATCTTCAATCTTTTTTACTTTCATTTTTGTTTTGGGAGACTATACACTCCAATAACTTCTAAGAAAGGGTACATAGGAGATAAGTTTTTAGACTTTGTAAATCTGAAAATGCCTTTATTCTATCACGTGGTGGTTTGATGGTTTGCATACAGAATTAGAGGTTGAAAATCATTTTCTCTCATAATCTTGTAGTTTTCAACATTGCTGCTGTAAGTCCAATTCCAACCTGCTTCTGGATCCTTT
Source organism: Tadarida brasiliensis (assembly GCA_030848825.1). NCBI lineage: Eukaryota > Metazoa > Chordata > Mammalia > Chiroptera > Molossidae > Tadarida > Tadarida brasiliensis. The sequence goes on from CM061258.1 coordinate 45,378,126, forward strand.
GTGTGCTATCAGTTTTGGTTCCTTTTAGGGGCTTCCCTTTATTCTTAATGTTATAAGCCAGCACAGTGTGCCATGGGATAAGTCTTTGTTCACTTATTATGTAGGGCACTCAGACATGAATTCATGAAATTCATGTCCTTCGGTTCTGGGAAGTTTTCTTGTATTATTTATGTAATAATTTCCTCCCTGCATTTTCTCTGGTCTTTTTATATTCTCTTTATTTTTTTCCTTTTTAATATATTTTTATTTTTCAATTACAGTTGGCCTACAATATTATGTTAGTTTCAGTTGTACAACATACTGACTAGACATTTATATAATTTACAAAATAATCACCAAATAAATCTGAAACCATTCATAGTTACTAAAATATTATTGACTAGTCTTGGCCGGTTTGGCTCAGTTGATTGGGTGTTGTACCATGCATTAGGAGGTTGCAGGTTTGATTCCTGGTCAAGGGCACATGCCCGGGTTGTGGCTTGATCCTGGTTAGGGGGCATACAGGAGGCAGCCAGTCGGTGTTATGCCCTCACATCAATGTTTCTCTCCCTCTCCCTTCGTCTCTCTCTAAAAATCAATAAACTATTCTTTTAAAAAGAATAATAAAATTTTATTGCCTATAGTCTCTATTCTGTATTTTGCATCTCCATGACTATTTTATAACTCACAATTTGTACATTTTAATCCCTTCCCTTTTTTCACTCTTCCCCTCAACTCCCCTCCCATTAGGCAACCATCAATTTGTTCTCTGAATCTGTAAGTTTGTTCCTATTTTGTTTGTTCATTTATTTGGTTTTTAGATTCTACATATAAATCAAATCATATGGTATTTTTGTATTTCTCTGACTCATTTCACTTAGCATAATACCCTCTAGATCCATTCATGCTGTCACAAATGGCAAGATTTCATTCTTTTTTTATGGCTGAGTAATATCCCATTGTGCATGTATACATACATATCACATCTTTTTTTTTTTTTTTTTAGTTTGTATTGATTTTTCTAGAGAGAGAGAGATAGAAGCATTGATGTGAGATAGAAACATCAATCAGCTGCCTCCTGCATGCCCCCTACCAGGAGATGGAGCCCACAACCCGGAATTGTGCCCTGACCTGGAATCAAACCGGCAACATTCTGGTGCATGGGACAATGCCCAACCAAGTGAGCCATACTGGCCAGGGCAGTTTCTGATCTTAAGGATATCAGTTAAAGTTTTTGCCCATTGAGTATGACAATGGTTGTAGGGTTTTCATATATGGCCTTTATTCCGTTGAGGTATGTACCCTCTATTCCCACCTTGCTGAGAGTTTTTATCATAAATGTGTGCTGGGAGACTTCCGGTCAAGATGGCAGCATAGATAAATGCAGTATCGCCTCCTCCCACAACCACATCATGATTACAACTAAACTACAGAACAACCATTATTCAGAATGGCCTGAAATTGAGCTAAATGGAAATCTTACAACTATAAAATTAAGCCACATCATGACTGGTAGGAGGGGCAGAGGCACAGAAGGGCTGGTCCCACACCCATGTGTGGTGGATAAAAATCAGAAGGGGTACCTCAGCTGTAAAGGTCCTGCCCAAGGAGCAGAGGTTCCAGTCCCATACCAGGCCCCCCAGCTCAGGATTCCAGTACCAGGAAGAGAAGTCCCCATAACTTCTGGCTGTAAAAACCAGCGGGAATTAAGGCTAAGGGAGGCTGAGGCAGCTGGAGTCCCAGGCAGTTCCTCTTAAAGGGCCACACACAGAGTTACTCAGACTCACTCCCTCTGGGCTCCAGCACAGGGGAGGCAGCTTGAAAGGCACCAGAGACATACAGGGAAGAAATGAGTTGTGTGACATTGGGGTGAGGACTGGACAGGCAGCTTTCTCCTGGACAGATGTGCTGGCAGAGGCCGTTGTTCTTTTGGTGAGCCCTTACCACATGGGGCTGGCAGAAGGGCGCCATATTTGGGACTCCAGCAACCTGGCTCACACTGTTTGCCCCACCCTGGTGATTCCCTGAGGCCCTGCCTCACCCAACTTTCAGGCTTACCCAAGCTGTTTTCAGTGGCTTTACCATAGGAACGGCCTGTCTGGGCTCATGCTTCGGATTTTCCTAAAATCTCGCAAACAGCATCTGGCTTCAGCAAGCCCCATACCTCTTGCTAAGTGGCCCCAGGCCTGGCACTAGTAGCAGCTGGCCTTGGTTCACAGCTTGGCCTTGCCTGGGCACCTTCAAGCTCAGCACAAGAAGCAGCCATCTGCAGACAGCTTTGTAGCTTATGCCTGATGGCCCTGGATAAAACACAGGCAGTGGATGACCATGGCCTGCACCTCCCAGGAGGCCCCAGAGACAACACACTCAGTGGACTGCTTCAGACCACATCGAAGCACCACCACCCAATCACCTCCACAAGCGACATAATCAAGGGATGGACTCAGTGAGTACCAGAGCCCTGCTGAAGTAAGTCTTGTTCTGTATGGTGGGCTCCTGCACATCTGATCCTCTAAGGTGGTCAGAGGTCGGTGTTAGTGATCATAGCCAGTCCTTGCAGCTGATCAGCCCGAGTAAATCCCTCCCCCTGATGTGCAGACAGCAATCAAGACTCATTTACAACTGAAGGATGTACAGTCCACATGGGGGCTGCACCTGGAGTGCCCAAATGGTTGTGCCACCAGACACCTACTACAAGAGGCTACCCTACCAAGCCTAGGAGACATAGCAGATCTACCTAATACATAGAAACAAACACAGGGAGGCAGCCAAAATGAGGAGACAAAGAAACATGTCCCAAATGAAAGAATAGAACAATACTCCAGTAAAAGAACTAAACAAAATGGAGATAAGCAATCTAACAGATGCAGAGTTCAAAACACTGGTTATAAGGATGCTCAAGTAACTTAGTGAGGACCTCAAGAGCATAAAAAGGACCAGTCAGGCCCTGGCTGGTTTCGCTCAGCGGTCAGAGCATCAGCTCATGGACCAGAGAGTTGCAGGTTCGATTCCAGTCAAGGGCACATACCTCAGTTGCAGTTCGGTCCCCGGCCCTGGTCCGGGTCATGCAGGAGGCAGCCAATTGGTGTGTCTCTCTCACATTGATGTTTTTTTCCTCTCTCTCTCTCTCTCCCTCCCTCCCACTCTATCTGAAGATAAGTGGGAAAATATCCTCAGGTGAGTATTAAAAAAAAAAAAAAAAGGACAGTCAGAAATGAAGGATGCACTAACTGAAATAATGAATAATTTATGGGGAATCAATAGTATAGTAGGTGAAGCCGAGAATCAGATCATTGATTTGGAATACAAGGAAGCAAAAAACACCAAATCAGAACAGCAAAAAGAAAGAAAAAAAATTTTTAGATGATAGTGTAAGGAGCCTCTGGGACAACTTTAAGTGTACCAACATTCGCATCATGGGGGTGCCAGAAGCAGAAGAGAGAGACCAAGAAATTGAAAGTCTATTTGAAAAAATGATGGCAGAAAAATTCCCTAACTTGGTGAAGGAAACAGACATACAAGTCCAGGAAGCACAGAGAGTCCCAAACAAGATAAACTCCAAGAGGCCCACACCAAGACACATCATCATCAAAATGCAAAAAGTTAAAGACAAAAAGAGAATCTCAAAAGCAGCAAGAGAAAAGCAGTTAGTTACCTACAAGGGAGCTCCCATAAGACTGTCAGATGGTTTCACAAAAGAAACTTTGCAGGCCAGAAGGGAGTGGCAAGAAATATTCAAAGTGATGAAAAGCAAGGACCTACAATCAAGATTCCTTTATCCTGCAAAGCTATCATTTAGCATCAATGGATATATAAAGAGCTTTCCAGACAAGAAAAAGCTAAAGGAGTTCATCACTACCAGACCAGTATTATATGAAATGTTGAAGGGTCTTCTTGAAGAAGATAAAAAGTATGAACAATATCCCAGCTGGTGTGGCTCAGTGGTTGAGTATTGACCCATGCACTAAGAGGTCGCTGGTTCAATTCCCAGTCGGGGCACCTGCCCAGGTTGTGAGCCAAATCCCCAGTGTGGGGCATGCAGGAAGTGGCCAATGGATGTTCTCTCTTCATTGATGTTTCTATCTCTCTCTCCCTCTCCCTTCCTCTCTCTCTAAAATCAATGAAGAAAAAAAAAATTTTTAAGTATGAACAATAAAACGGCAATAAATACATATCTATCAACAACTGCATCTACAAACAAAATAAACAAGCAGAACAGAAACAGACTCATAGATACAGAGAACTTTTTATTGGGTGCCAGATAGGAAGAGGGCTGGGAGGATGGGTGATAAAGGTGAAGGGATAAGTACAAATTGGTTGTTAGACTGACAAACCTTAGAGGGAAGGGGGGAGGGGGGCAGGAAGCGATAAACCAAAGAACTTATATGCATAAGCAATGGACACAGACAATAGTGTGGGGAAGGCAGGAGGGGTGTATGAGTGGGGAGGAGGGGGTCAATGGTGGAAAAAAGGGGGATATCTGTAATACTTTCAACAATAAAGATAAATTTTTAAAAGTTAAAAATAGAAAAAAAGGGAAAACCTTTTTTTAAATGTATGCTGGATTTTATCAAATGCTTCTATTGATATGATCATGTGCTTTGTTTTTTTGTTGTTTCTTGTTGTTGTTAATCCTCACCCAAGGATATTTTCCACTGATTTTTAGATAGAGTGGAAGGAGGAAGGGAGAGAAAGAGAAACATTGATGTGAGAGAGACACATTGATTGGTTGCCTCCCGCATGACCCCAATCAGGGCCAGAGATTGAACCTGTGACTCAGGTATGTGCCCTTGACCGGGAATTGGACCTGTGACCCTCTGGTCTGTGGGCTGTCACTTTAACCGCTGATCCAAACCAGCCAGGGTGATCATGTGGTTTTTATCCTTCATTTTGTTTATGTGGTGTATCCCATTTATTGGTTTGTGGATATTGTACCAACCCTGCATCCCTGGAATAAATCCCACTTGATCACAGTGTATGACCTTTTTAATGTATTGCTAGATCCGGTTTGCAAATATTTTGTTGAGGATTTTAGCATCTATGTTTATCAGGGATACTGGCCTATAATTTTCTTACTTTGTAGTGTCTTTACCTGGTTTTGGAATTAGGATAATGCTGGTCTTGTAAAAAAAAAAAGCTTGGAAGTCTTCCCTCCTCTTGAATTTTCAGAATAGTTTCAGAAGTAAAGGTGTTAGTTCTTCTTTGAATGTTTGGTAAAATTTGCCTGTACAGCCATCTGGTCTAGAACTTTTGTTTGCTTGGAGTTTTTATTATTTTTTATTACTGCTTCAATTTCATTAGTTGTTATAGGTCTACTCAGGTTTTCTGATTCTTCCTAATTGAGTTTTGGATGATCGTATTTTTCTAGGAATTTGTCCATTTTGTCCAGGTTGTCCAATTTGTTGGCATATAGTTGTTCATAGTATTTTCTTACAATCCTTTGTATTTCTGTGATGTCAGTTGTTATTTCACCTCTTTCATTTCTGATTTTATTAATTTGGGTCCTCTCTTTATTTTTCTTGATGAGTCTCATTAAAGGTTTGTCGATCTTGTTTATCTTTTCAAAGAGCAAGTTCTTGGTTTCATTGATCTTTTGTGGGGTTTTTTTTTTTTTAGTCTCCACATAATTTATTTTCACTCTGATCTTTATTGTTTCCTTCCTTCTACTTACTCTGGACTTTGTTATTCTTTTTCTAGTTCTTTTAGGTGTAAGGTTAGATTGTTTATTTGAGATTTTCCCCTGCTTCCTGAAGTAGGTCTGTATGAACTTCCCTCTCAGGACTGCTTTTGCTGTGTCCCATAAATTTTGGGTTGTTATATGTTCATTTTCATTTGTTTCCAGGTAACTTTGTATTTCTTCCTTAATCTCATTGTTAATTCATTCATTGTTTAATAACGTGCTATTTAGCCTCCATGTATTTGAATGTTTCAGGTTTTTTTTATTGTAGTTGATTTCTAGTTTCATACCATTACAGTCAGAGAAGATGCTTGATATGATTTCAATCTTCTTAAATTTATTGAGAATTGTTTTGTGTCCCAACATGTGATCTGTCCTATAAATGTTCCATGTGCACTTGAAATGAATGTATATTCTGCCGCTTTGGGGTGAAATGCTCTGAAGATATCAATTAAATCCATCTGATCTAGTGTGTCATTAAAGGCCAACCTATCGTATTTTGTTATTTCTTTTTTTTTTTTTATTGATTTGAGAGAGAGAGGAAGGGAGAAGGAGAGAGATAGAAACATCGATGAGGGAACATCGATTGACCGCCTCCTGCATGTCCCCCACTGGGGATTTGGCCCACAACCTGGGCATATGCCCTGACCGGGAATCGAACCAATGACCTCTTGGTGCATGAGTTGACGCTCAACCACTAAGCCACACTGGCTGGGTGAACCTATCATATTTTTAATTTCTGAGAGATCTTTTTTAAAACTTGCTTGTGGATGGATTATCTTTTATTTCTCTGATGATATAAATAACATTTTTATTGTTTTAGCTTTCTTCTCCTTGAATTGCCTATTCACTTGGAGTTTCTTTTTTATGTTTGTTTGTATAGGTCTCTTTCTTTCAGGTTGGAAATTTCCTCAAATGTTGGATGCTCTTTGGCTGGCTGTTAATAGTTAAGAGTAGGACATTAAAAGACTGAGAGCCCTGGCCGATTTGGCTCAACAGTTAGAGCATCGGCCCATGGACCAAAGAGTCACAGGTTCGATTCCAGTCAAGGGCACATATCTCAGTTGCTGTTCGGTCCCTGGCCCTGGTTGCAACCAATCAATATCTCTCTCTCTCTCTCTCTGTCTCTCTCTCTCTCTCTCTCCCCCTCCCACTCTAGCTGAAGATAAATAGAAAAATATCGAGTGAGGATTTTTTAAAAATTGTTGATTAGTAGCTCTGTGTCAGTGTGCAAGCATGTCAAATGGTGAGCAAAACTTTAAAGGTGTCCCAGCCATTTCATCAGGCACTCTTCCTAACCATCAATATTTTTAAGACTTTTATCTTGGGCTAGTCCATTTGCCAGAGAAGCTTGCTTTTATCTCATTTATGAGGGTATAAGTCCAGCTGTCTGCATTTAGGGGACTGAGCGGAAGGAGGAAACTAAAGGTTTCACTGTTTGGTATGAAGAATTTCACTTCATCTCTGTATGTTGCCTGGTGTCTGAAATCTAGAGTTCCTTTAGTTCAGCCTCTCTGGAACATAAACCTCCAGTCATCTGCCAGGACCAGAAAGAGGTTGCACTCTCACTGCACTCAGATTTGCAGGAGGGAATCAACCAATCCTGTTTTCAGCTCCACCTACACCACTGATTTTTTTTTTTTTCAGTGTATGTTTATTAAAGCTGCAGACAGTGAAACAAGGAAGAGCTTAGGATAGAAGAAGCAACAGGAAGGGCTGCTTTAGCTCTCTAGAAATGTCATAGTAAAGAAATAAGCCTAGGCAGGGCTTTGGCTCACTGAGAAATAAAAGTCACCAAAGTGACCAAAATGAGCCAAGGTGGGGTTGCTATTGGCGCACTGGAAAGTCAGAGGAAAGGGGCCCAGGAAACAGGTTTAGAGGGTTAGCCCGGGATGAGCTGCTGCTGTCCACTGCTCCCCTGATTGCAAGTCTTGTGGGGACCTTTAGAGTTTAGGAGATGCACACCTGAGAGGGAAGAAAGGCATGTGCGTGCTCCCGAGAGGGAGAGCCCACCTCATACGACTGATTTTATGGGCTCCTGGTGCGTCCAATTCCTGAGACTCTCTGAAGTCTATAGCATGAATCAGTCTGCTTCTTGGCTTTCCACTGCCAGCTTAGATTGCAACTGTCTTAGTCTGGTACTGCCATTACTGTTCTTCAGTGTGCTTTCCTGCTTCCAAAATGGTATTATTTTCTCTTCACCCATCTTAGAGAGAATATATGCATTTTTTTTAAAAGAACCCCTTTACTATCTTTAAAAAGAAACAAATAAATGTGTACATTTAATCTGCCATGCTAAACCACTATTTCCTCTGTGAAACGATGCCTTCTCTTCTCACCCACCACTATTTGGTCTCTTACCTCTCTTGTGTTCTTGCCCAGTTTTCTTCACTGGCTTCTCCCACTCTGTTTAATCTTTAAATATGGAGGGTCCCAGGGCTTGCTCCAGGGCATCTATTCTTCTTTATATTCCTTCTCTAGATAACTTCATCTGTGTCAAGGTTTAAATATTATCTACAGCGCCCTGGCCGTTTTGGGTCAGCGGTTAGAGCGTCGGCCTGCGGTCCAGAGAGACCCGGGTTTGGTTCCCACTAGGGGCATGTACCTCGGTTGCAGTTTGTCCCCGGCCCTGGTTGGTCGTGCGGGAGGCAGCCATTCGATGTGTCCCTTTCACGTCGATGTTTCTCTCTCTCCCTCCCACTCTATCTGAACAAAAAATGGAAAAATGTCCTTGGGTGAGGATTAAATAAATAAATAAATAAATAAATAAATAAATATTATCTATAGCAAAGGAGACTTCAGCTCTCACCCTGACCTCTGCCTAGTGGACCTCTCCTCTTGCATATTTCTAAGCATTCCAAATGTAGCAGAATTCTTGATCTCCTGTCCCAAACCTGCTACCCCTTAAAAGCTGCTCATCTTTTAGTCTTCTGTTTCAGTTACTCAGGCCAAAACCTGAATAATCCTTGATTCCTTTTTTCTCATCCTATACATGCAAGCCATCAAGACCCAGCAAGTCTATCTCCACAGTATCTCCAGAATTCATTACTTTCTGTCCAGCACTACCAGAACTATCCAAGCCATCATCTTTTGCCTGGCCTCCTACAACAGTCTCTTCATGGATCCCCTCACTTCGCTTTCTCTTCTGCTTCCCCCTCCTCCTTCTCATTTACATACATTATCTCCACAGTGATTAAGGTTATCTTTTTGAAAGACAGAATATGCCACACCTTGGTTTAAAATATCCTCCAAAGGCTTCCACTTCACATATAGGCCAGACTACTTATCTTGGTTTACAAGGACTTGTATAGTTTAAACCTTTCCAATTTCTTTCTTCCCATCTACACTGCCCTCTCCCCCAAACTCTAGCCACACTGGCTTTCTGAACATGACAAGCTCATTCCCATCACTGGGTTTTCCCAGGCTATTTTCTCTATCTGGAATGGTCTTCTCAACATTTAAGCCTCCACTTAAATGTCACCTTCTGAGACTGTCCCTGACCACCATGCCAGTATAACAGCTAAGAATGTACAACCTTGACTTTAATCAGAAGAAACCACCATACACAAAAATAAGGAAGTTCTATTTTTTAAAAGTAGCCGGGGGTACTGCATTCTTTAAAAACATCAGTGTTATAAAAGACATAGAAAAGCTGTGAAAACTGTTCCAGATTAAAGGAGGCTAAAGAGACATGATATATCTATAACATCTGACCTTAGACTGGATCATGTATTGGAGGAAAGAAAATGCTATAAAGGATTTTACTAAGTCAGCTGACAAAATGTAATATAAACTAGGCTGAAATAAATATATAGTAAAGAAAAATTTTAAGTTATTAACTGTATATGGCAATGTAACAGAACATCTCTTTTTCCTAGGAAATACACACTGCATTATTAAAGGATGAAAGGCCATGATATATATAACTTACCCTCAAATGTTTCAGGAAAAAAAAATTATATACAGTTTATACATAGAGAGTGGGAAAAAAAGGAGAGAGATTAAGGAAATGATGAAGTAAACAGAGTAAAATGTTATGGATAGTGGAATCTGGGTAAAGGGTATACATATGTTTATAATATTTTTATTTACAATTTTTCTGTTTGAAATTATTTCAAAAAGCTAAAACAAAAAGATTGGCTTTGGAAAACAATTTGATTTAAGTAATCTGGCAGGCTAAGAAACTGACAATAGCCTGGCTGGCGTGGTTCAGTTGGTTGAGCATCCTCCCATGCACCAGGAGGTTTTCTGGTTCGATTCCCAGTCAGGGCACATGCCCAGGTTGCCGGCTGGATCCCCAGAAGGGGACGACGTGCAGGCAGCAGACAATGAATGTTTCTCTCACCAATATTTCTCTCGCTCTCTCCCTTTCCCTTCCTCTCTCTGAAATCAGTAAAAACATTTAAAAAAAAGAAACCGAGAATATTCTTATGATACAATTAGGGTTGTGGAAATATCAAGAATTCTACCTCCTTCCTCCCTAAAAATACTACATTTAGTTCCCACCCCCTTACTAATCTGTTATCCTGGGAAAGTCACCTAAAGTTTCCCTGGGCTTAAGTTCCAGGTTGGAAAGAGCAAATGAAAGAATGCATATCACCAACCTTCTGGATAGATAGATAGATTCCCCAATTAATGTATACAGGGTATCTGTAAATTCTATTACATTTAAAAAATGAAATGTATTTTAATAAACACTGGCTTTATAGTTATTCAAAGTTGTATATACATTTTTAGGGGACACCCTATATATACAGAGAGAGAGAGAGAGAGAAAGAGAGAGAGAGAGAGAGAGAGATGGTAAACATTATATTTAAAGTGTGTAACAAATAGGACTAGAGACATACTGCTTCTCTTGCTTCTCAAACTGTGGCTGCTCCACTGTCACTTTTCCAAAGCCACAAGGTCGTCCCTTCCGCTACATCAGGCGGCGCAGGCGCAGAGCCAGACCAAGGGAAGCCGCAACCTCGCTCTGGTCCCGCCCCCTCTCGAACTCCGTCGCGGGATCGCCCTGGAAACGCATTCTCGGGGGAACCGGCAGCCGCCAATGGGAAGGGAGCGAGTGCCACGAACAGGCCAATGAGGAGGGAGCGGTGCGGAGTTTAAATCTGAGGCTGGGCCTGCATCTCCCGGCGTGCTGCGGAGGAACGGTTGTTGATCTGTGTTGCTTTCAGGTCCCCGGCTCCTCCGGGGTCTCCTGTTTCTGCTTCTCCCCACTGAGCTGCTGCCTGGTGAAGAGGAAGCCATGGCGCTCCGGGTCACCAGGGTGAGCTGCCGCGGACGGCGAACAACGCGGCCTTTCTCGCTCCCTGTTCCCTCCCTATCTCGCCTGCTGGAGCCCCGGGCGGGAGCGGACCAAGGCAGACATTTGGGGAGGATGGGGGTGTCGGTGGGCTCCTGGCATGGTGGGGGAGTTTGGAGGTCTGACCGACTGGGAGAGGAAGGTGACAAAGAGATCTGGGTGGGCCTTGGATCAATGTTGGGGGGCCGATGGAGGGTCGCCGGGAAACCTTTTCTAAAAGGTGATGGAGGCTCCCGGTGTGGGCTCCCACCAACTGCGTTAACTCTCTGCCGGGAGAGAAAGAAGGTGCCGGCATTTGGAGACTTTTTAGATTTCCTATCAAATGTAAATTCATAGTATTTTAGGGCCAGCCGCGACTAAACGGGCAAGCCCTCTGTGCGTGAGTGAAGAGGTTATGGGAGGAAACTGACTTGTCACAGCCTTAGTGTGGACCTTGCTACCCGGGTTTCCTCTGGTTCACAGCGGACTTCCCTCCTAAGAGCCTCTCTTTGGCTCATCTTAACCCCTGTCTTACTCTAACCTGTCTGGGCCAGCTCTCAAAGTGGTCTTGCTTCTCTCAGAACACGAAAATTAATGCTGAAAATAAGGCGAAGATCAGTATTGCAGGCGCAAAGCGCGTGCCTCTGGCCACTGCTGTAGCCTCGAAGGCCGGACTGAGGCCCAGAACAGCTCTTGGTGACATCGCTAACAACGTCAGTGAACAGCCACAGGCCAAATTGCCTCTGAAAAAGGTAACTATCTTCCTGATCCAACTTATCTGTAAAAGTCCACCTTCCAACTGTGACCTGGTTGGAGAAACATTCCATTCTCTCCCATTCGTCCACAGGAGGCAAAAACGTTAGCTGCTGGAAAAGTTATTGCCAAAAAACTATCAAAACCTCTGGAAAAGGCACTTGAGCCTGTGCCTGTGCTGGAACCGGCACCGGAGCCAGAACCTGAGCCTGTTAAAGAAGAAAAACTTTCGCCTGAGCCTATTTTGGTAAACTTATTTTACTATTTTAGTCTGTTGATTGTTTCTTTCCGAACCTCATTTTACTCTAATGTATGGAATAGCATTTGAATAAATAGTTATAATAGTAACATTTATTGAGTACTCTGCTAAACGCTTTAAATGTATTAACTAACATAGTCTTATATTCTCTTAGCTAGTATTCTACTTTGTAGATATGTATGTTCTAGAGTTATAGCTAATCAGTAGCACATATTGGATTCAAACCCAGGCTTATCTAGGTTCACTACCTATGCTTTTAATCACTTTGTTAATAGTATTGAGTAGTAGCTGCCTGGACCAAAGATTGAGCATTCTTTGGTACAAGCCATCTCTGACCAGAGTTTATTGACTGACAGATTGTTCTCTTGAATCTTTTTTTACTCATTAGTTAGTAATTATTAAGCCTATAACATAAAACAGTATAAAGCAGAGAAAAAAAATGTAGTTCTTCAGGGACTAGGTAAGAAGATGAGTAAGTTAGCCTCAAAAACCAAGAATAAAGTAAAAGTATGTTACTGTGAAGGAAAAAACAGGCCATCTGAAAGAGGCTGCTTTGCTGAAATTATAATGAACTGCGTTCTGAAGCTCTAATTTTAAAAACTTAGTAAAAACAGTAAGAAAATCTGTAAAAGTCATTCAGCCTGGCTTTCCCTTTTTTTTTGTTAAATCCTCACCTGAGGATATTTTTCTATTGAATCCTATTGATTTTTAGATAGAGTGGAAGAGGGGGAGGGGAGGGGAAAGAGAGGGAACCATAACATCAATTGGTTGCCACCTGCTCAGCCTGACTGAGGCCCTACCGAACCTGCAACCGAACGTGCCCTTGATCAGGAATCGAACCCGAGAACCCAAGACCTTTTGATCCAAAGGCCAATGCTCTAAACACTGAGCCAACCTGGCCAGCGGTCAGCCTGGCTTCTTATATCTGAGGATATAAAATTTAAGGCTATTGCTTTAGTATTGACCTTCTGGACAGAGCACATGAAACCTGTAGCATGCACAGTCTTTAATTGGCCATACCAAAGCTACCTGAGGTTTCCTTGAAAGTTCCATATGATTCTTGCCTTTGCTTTCACACTAGTTAAAAATAGCTTTTCTACTCTCTTTCATTTATCTAATCTTTTCATCCTTCAAAACATGTCAGATACCAACTCTTGAAGCTTTACTTAACTTCTGCCACCCCAATTACTGTTCCTAGAATCACTCTCCTTACTTCATTTACTTTTCTCTTCTAAATTCAAATCCCCTTGAGGACATCATAAAGTCAGTGCCTAGCACGGAGCTTGGCTTGGAGAAAGTGCTCAATAAATTAACAGTGAGGTAACTGGAATTTGAAGAAAATGAAATCAGTTAATAATTAGTAGTCAGGACAGAGCTTGTGTTCTCTTGAGCAGTGACAAGCGGTCCATGTTTTCAAATAGAGATGGAAGACTGGCTTGTCATTCATTTGGATTTAACTGTACATGACACTGTTAAAGAGATTTATTACTTAACAATTTCCTTTGGAGGAATGTCCAGAATGTGAATTAATTTGCTTCTCTGTTTTTCCTGTTATTGAGGTTCTGCTGACTTCAAATTGGCTCAGTCAAGTTGGCATTTCACTTTTCATATTAATCACTTCCTAAAGAGAAACTGAATAACTTTAAAAAGATGATACTTTCCTTTAAGAAAATGAATTATATGACTATTCAGCAAGTGATCTCTTGAGTTGGTACCAATAATCTGATCTTTATTCCCAAATTGTATTTTCCTCTCTGCTATTAATTCAAAAGGTCTCTCTGTTTCAAGGTTGATACTCCCTCTCCAAGCCCAATGGAAACGTCTGGCTGTGCCCCTGCAGAAGAATATCTGTGTCAGGCTTTCTCTGATGTAATTCTTGCAGTGAATGATGTGGATGCAGAAGATGGCACTGATCCAAACCTTTGTAGTGAATATGTGAAAGATATCTATGCTTATCTGAGACAGCTTGAGGTCAGTATTATGATTAGAGTCTTTGTTTTTTCTAAACTCCATCTAGATTTATTAAAGATATTTTCCATTAACAGTTGACAATAATTCAAGCAGAATGTGAGAAAAATATTTAACAGTAGATTCTACTTTTATTTTATTTTTTAATTTTTTTTCTTTATTGATATTAGAGAGAGAGAGGAACATCTCTCTCTGCATGCCCCTCTCTTGGCCGCCTCCTGCATGCCCCCCCACTGAGGATCGGGCCCACAACTTGGGCATGTGCCCTGACTGGGAATCAAACCAGCAACCCCTTGGTGCATGGGTCGATACTCAACCATTGAGCCACACCGGCCGGGCTAGATTCTACTTTTAAATTCTCCTTTATGAAATACAAAAACAAACAAAAAAAATCACTAAATAAATCAATGAAGTCTTTATTTACCATTTGAACAGGGGAAGTTCGAAATGAAAGTAGATACTACCATGGCTCTTTCTAAGGCAAAGTATACAGATTGAATGATATATTTATACCCATCACAGTTAGGACCTGGCAAGTCCCAGACTCTGGGTTTAAAGAGGATAACAGTCAGGAAGTAGATAGTAAAGAAGAATGATGATGGAAAAACTATAGCCACCCCCAGCACAAGGAATTTGGGGTCAATGTGGCTAATCACCCCCAATACAAGGCATTTTGGGTCAATGTGGTTGATGTGCATGTGATAGCAGGGAAACTGTTCTTTATGTCCAAGAAGAGTACACTCAAAAACTAAAGTTTTTTGGTTTTCTTTTATTTCATCCCAGTTCTGAAACTTTCCATTAGTGGCATTTGTTTCCCCCACCCTCCCAAAAAGGGAAGCGTTCTATATGCTAACATGAACTATACAGCTAGCAGATTTAGCCAATTTTTCGTAATGCATGCTCTTCCCTTGGCATCATTAACGTCTTCAGTCTCTTGTCTATTTCTTTGGGGCATCTCCATTTTCTATACAATTGTCATACAAGAAAACTTCCTTGCCAGGACCAGCTTTCTGCTTTGGGTTTCTTCTCTCTTCTTCCAGTTTGTTTTCTAACTTTGGAGGAGTGGATTTAGCAGATGTATATGCTGGTCTTTGATGGTTCATTATTCTGCTGATCTATGATGTTTTGGGGGTTTAAACCCTGGGGCAAGAAAATGGTAGCACATGGGTTCCAGCTGCTCTGAGAGCTGCTGCTATTTTTCTCTACTTCATAAAGCTCAGGTTCTGAGTTTAGAGTCGTAGGTGAAAAGATTGCAGATAGATGATAGTAGGGTATCTTTATTTGGAAGAAATGGGTACAGGGTGTGGGTCAGTAGCGGCGATGGTGAATTTGAACATAGATCTGCCAATATGAAAAACCTGTCACGCTATCCTACTTAATGTTGGTGTGCTTTTTTTCCTCTAGCGATAGAGCTGTTTGTAGTGACCATATGAATAATTGAGTTAAAATTAAGGACTGCTAGAGATTCTAAATGCTCCAGAGCTATTCTGTGGTGACTAATATTTCTGGTCAGAAATGTCACATGGAGTCTTGCTTCTAATGATAATCAGCATTTCTTTTGCAGGAAGAGCAAGCAGTCAGACCAAAATACTTACTGGGTTGTGAAGTCACTGGAAACATGAGAGCCATCCTAATTGACTGGCTGGTGCAGGTTCAAATGAAATTCAGATTACTGCAGGAGACCATGTACATGACTGTTTCCATTATTGATCGGTTCATGCAGGTGAGTATAATTCAGTAACTGAGGGTTCTTTCTTCCAGGGTCCTGACTCAGGCATAAAAAAACACTTTCTCAGCTAAAATCTGTTTTGGAGGATAGGGTGTCATAGAGATTTTGCTCTGGGAGTATGTCTTCCCCACCTCTTTCATAAGTCTGTGTCTCCTTTTCCAAATACGTATTACTTATTTATCCTGTTGAAATTTCCTTTGCAGAATAATTCTGTGCCCAAGAAGATGCTGCAGCTGGTTGGTGTCACTGCCATGTTTATTGCAAGCAAATATGAAGAAATGTACCCTCCAGAAATCGGTGACTTTGCCTTTGTGACTGACAACACTTACACTAAGCTCCAAATCAGACAGATGGAAATGAAGATTCTGAGAGCTTTAAATTTTTGTCTGGGTCGTCCTCTACCCCTGCATTTCCTTCGGAGAGCATCCAAGATTGGAGAGGTATAGATCTCTTGAGAAACCTTTGGTGTGGTATATTAGAGAATACTGCTGACCAAGCGGATCTAATTCATCTGACTTATACCTAACTACATGGGGAAGGGATAAGCATATTCTTTTTTTCCAGTTAGGCTGTATATTAATATTATTATTAAGGCCTTCCATGGGCAATTGCACTTGAGAGTTTATAGACAAACATTTGTAGTTATAGTTATGGGCTTACTGGTTATTGCCAAGACAAAATTTTCTGACAGCTCAGTGACCTTTATGTGGATTTTGTTCCAGGTTGATGTGGAGCAACATACTTTGGCCAAATACCTGATGGAACTAACTATGTTAGACTATGACATGGTGCACTTTCCTCCTTCTCAGATTGCAGCAGGAGCTTTTTGTTTAGCACTGAAAATTCTCGATAATGGTGAATGGGTAAGCTCTGTCCCACAGATCTAGGAGGCCTTAAGCTTTTAAGTTTTAAATAGTAGTTGCCTGAATACAGAACTGTTTTCATTAAAGGACAATTCAAATGGTTCCTAAATATGGCATCTATGAAGGGAATGATTAAAAGTGATATCCTATTTATGATGTCTTCATAGAATGATTTCAGTTCATTACCTAATTTCATCTTTCTATATCCCTTTGAGAAGGCAGAGCACTGCTACTCTTTATAGATGGAGAAGTGCAAGCAAGTCAAATGACATACTAGAAGTTCATTCATATTCATTGATTCAACAAGTATTTCTATATGCCATGTGCTACCCTAGGTCTAGGAATAGAACTATGAATGAGAAAGTGGGCCTCAAGGAATTTGGAGTCTAGATTTGGTGTGGACAAGTCAGCAATTACAAAAGTATATCGATTTGATCATATTAGTGTGTAATAGGTTTAAGCACAGAACCCTAGAGAAGCATGAAAGAAGAGTGCCTAGGGAAGAAAGGGTCTTAACCTTGTCTTCAACTTCCATTATAATCAGGCATACAGTATCCATCTCCCTACCACACTCTTGAATGACATCTAGAAATTTTATGAAAACCATTGTTGATGAGCATTATTAACATTAACTCGTATTGTCTTAGACACCAATTCTACAGCATTACCTGTCATACACTGAAGAATCCCTTCTTCTTGTTATGCAACACCTCGCTAAGAATATAGTCATGGTGAATCGTGGGCTTACAAAGCACATGGTAAGTCAATCAGTGACACTTCAGGATGTTGTGGGAAAAGTGAAAATAAATAAGACTTCATGCCTGCAAATGCATAGCTTATTTTTAAGGACTTGATGTTTTACGTAAATATCTATACCAATGGGGTCCTTACGTTTTCCTCTTTTCCTTCATTAATTACTATACTTTTCTCTTCCAGACTATCAAGAACAAGTACGCCACATCTAAGCATGCTAAGATCAGCACTCTAGCACAGCTGAATTCTGCACTAGTTCAAGATTTAGCCAAGGCTGTGGCAAAGGTGTAACTTGTAAACTGGAGTTGGAGAACTGTGATAGCTGCAAATACAATTGGCACCATGTGCTATCTGTATATATTATATGTTACATTTACTTACTTTTAATAAAGCTGTGGTCCTTTTTACTTCTTATACTTTAATTCATTTCAATGTGATTACTTCTTACTCTAGGGAACCTAACAGGTGTATTAAAGATATGGTGGGGGACATAGAATAGAAAAAGTGCTTTTAGTGAACCTGCGGACCCAACTAATATATATAATTATTGCTTATGTGGTTTTTTATTTATGTACCTGGCTTTTATTTTATTCATATAAATTACTGAGGTCATGAAGGCATTCAAAACTCTTATTTCCATAAGGCATACTGCATGTAAGCCCAGTGATCTTAGAGAATCTGCCATCTCATCCCTAGTCCCTCTGTTTTCTGTTTCTTCTGGTGGTTGCTGCCAGTAATTCTAATAATCTGCTTTTACCACTATTTCTTAAATTACCAAATTTAGTATCAACTTTTTAACTTGGACAAATAAGAACTTTAATCTATATTCTAAACCTAACCTACTTGACTGTTTATTAATTGAGAAAATAAAGGGGCTCCTTAAACATACAAAAGTATTCTTTAAAATTTTCTTTTACCTCTCCCCCAAATTTCCTACATCTCAATCCATCCACCTGAGGAATGTCAACAGTTGGGATGTATCCTTTCATGACTTCTATGAACATAGGCATGCATGTAAATTGTGGAGGTTTTAAAAAATGGGAATTGTTCTACATACCCAGCAATTCTTTTCAACATTTATAGGCCTTACCTGTATTTGGCTATTTATTACATTCCATAGTATGCTATAATGTATTCAATAATTCTGTTGACATTCAGATTTTTTTTCTTTGTCCCTGTAGACAATGCTGTTTAAATGTCATTAAATACCATGTCTTTTTTTTTTTTTTTTTATGTACACTGGGGTTCTCCAAAGAGTATGTGTGTTCTCACTTGTGGCTGCTGCTAGATAACTTTCTCATTGTCATCAACAATGTGCAAAAGTGCTTGTTTTCTCTGCAGTCTTGCCAGAACTAAAGGTAATCATCCTCTTCAATTTCTGTGAATTTGGCAAAAAAATATTCTACCTTGTTTGCTGTTCTAATTTACACTTCTAATGGCTACTTGAATAAATTTTTGTTGTCTACTAACATCAATATGTAAGGCTTTCCCAGTTTGTCACTTGCCCTTTGACTGTTTATGCTGTCGTTATTATTTTTTACTTTTTTTTTTTTTTATCCTCACCCGAGGACATTTTCTTTGCATTTATCTTTAGATAGAGTGGGAGGGAGAAAGGAAGGAAGAGAGAGAAAGAAACATCGATGTGAGAGAGACACATCCACTGGCTGCCACCCACACGACCCCAACCGGGGCTGGGGACAAACTGCAACCGAGGTACATGCCCTTAGTGGGAACCGAACCCAGGTCTCTCTGGTCCGCAGGCCGACGCTCTTAACTGCTAAGCCAAACTGGCCAGGGCTGTCATTATATTATTAAATCTATTTTTTCTTAGTTGCTTTTGGAATTTCAGTGTTAGATCAACTCCATCCCAAAACCATAAGTATCATCTAAATTTTTTAAAATTTAGATTTCTAATCGCTGTGGTATGAGGTAGGATTCCTTCTTCCAGATGGGTACCTATTCATGCCAGTACCATATGATTAAACTGCTGTCCTACTGAACTGAAACATCAATGCCCATCTATTCCTCCCTGATCTACTTGGTTTTTTTTTTTCCTGGGATAAACTTAATGTAAAACTATATTACCTGGTAAGATGAGGCTACCACTATTTTTCAAATATGTGGGGGCAATTTTCAAACACATATGAACTTTAATATTATGTTGTTACCAAAAGGCTTTTGAGATTGTGCTGTACATTATGTATATAGTACATTATGTACTAGTTTGAAATGGACTGATGTCCTCCTACCCAGAAGCATTTTGTTCCATCAAGTCTTATTGCATACCCTTAAATACAATGTTAGAAGTATTTACTTTTTGTCTACGAATTGTTTAGCAGCAGGTTCCCCACAAACGTGTGATGCATGACAAGTTGTCAAGTTGTTTATTGGGTTTAAGGTGTTTTTTTTTGTCACTATTATGAATAAAATCTAATTTGCACTTTTCTTTCATTGCTAATTGTATTTTTATTATCTAGCTAACATCGGTTTTCTTGATTTGTTTTTAGTGAAGTTTTCTAGGCCTTACATCCAGAAAATTTTATTTTTTAATGTTTACGGTATTTATTGTATTAGAATGTCCAAAATTATAATTGATAATAGGTAGACTGTCCTTTTCCTGGATTGGACATCTCAATTATTTTTATCATTTAATATTTTTGCTGTTAGTCTTTAAGTATTTTTCTGTTCATTTAGGGTTGTTATAGGCAAAGCTGTGGAATTTCATTTACTTTATTAGCTTATGATATCTTTAGCGTTTTTCTCTTTTAGTTTGCTATAGTATTTCATGTTAGAGGTTTCCTGAAGTGGAATAAATTCTTGCTCATGCTATATAGATTTAATCTGTTAAATGTTTCATTTTTAAAATTTTGCATCTCGTTTGGGAAATTGGCTCAGTTTTTGTTGCTTCTGTTTTTTGGTTTTTGTCTATTTTACCAGCTTAAATGTGAATTAAAGAGGTTTTCATCTTCAAGTCTTTCTAATTTGAAATCCTTATTCGTTCATTGAAAACTAAATTAACTATAAAGTCATTTGGCCTGGAGTTGCTTCAATGGTAGTTTTCCACAGTCTTTTGGTCTATTAGGGTTTTGTTTTTTGGGGGGTTTTTTACTTCTGTTATCCCTTCTAGATTTTTACAATAGACTTGGCCAGGGGATTCTTTATTAGTGTTTTGAAAGAAACAATTTTTTGTGTTATCATTTCTACCACCTTTGTTTTTGTAGTTTTAGCTTTTATGTTAATTCTCACCATCTGTTTTTCTATTGGTTATTTTCTAACTTAAGTAAAAAACTTAATGTATTTTAATAATAAAAGCCTTTATACATTTTCCTCTGAGATACCTTATTTCTGCAGTACTCCTTTTCATCAGTTTCTGGTTAAGTTATCATTTCTTTTGTGGTCCTTTGTGATGTGGAGATTATTTAAGTGCTCATTTTCTAAGTAGTTTCTTTTTAAAATTTGTTGTCAGACATCTTTATGTTGGTGAACTTTAATTGCATTGGAGATTAATTCTGTAAAAAGCCTTTTTAAAACAGTTAATGTTGCCCTGGCCGGTTTGGCTCAGCAGTTAGAGCATAGGCCTGTACCTCAGTTGCAGTTCTTCCCTGACCCTGGTCAGGGTCCTGTGGGAGGCAGCCAGTCAATGTGTCTATCTAACATGGATGTTTCTTTCTCTCTCCCTCTCTTTTTCTCTCCCTCCCTCCCACTCTATCTGAAGAAAAATGGAAAAATATTCTCGAGTGAGGATTAAAACAAACAAAAAAAAAACAGTTAATGTTGCCAGGCCAGTGTGATTCAGTGGTTGAGCATCGACCCATGCATGAAGAGGTCACCAGTTCAATTCCTGGTCAGGGCACATGCCCAGGTTGTGGGCCCAGTCCCCAGTGAGGGTCATGCAAGAGGTGGCCAATTGAGAACGATGTTTCTATCTCTCTCCCTCTCTCTTCCTCTCTCTAAAATATATAAAGGAAAAAATAAAAATAATAAAACAGTTAATGTTTTCTCTGTGGATAAGTACTTGATTGACTTCTGTAAATATTCCATGTATATAAGAAGGGATTTTATTTCCTTATAGAGGACATAGTTCTAGTGATTTATGTAGGCAAATATGTATTTTTAAATATGTTTTTATTGATTTTTTAGAGAGAAAGGAAGGGAGAGAGAGAAACATCTATGAGAGAAACATCAGTGGACTGCCTCCTGCACACCCCCTACTGGAGACTGGGCCCACAACCTGGGCATGTGTCCTGACCCGGAATCCACCAGGGACCTCTCAGTCCATGGGATGATGCTCAATCCACTGAGCCACACCAGCCGGGCTATGTAGGCAAATATTAAACTGTAGCTGGATAGAGAGAGAAAAGTGTGGGGGTGGTATATAAATGTGTGTGTACTTCAATATATTAATTTTCTTTATCACACTAAGAAAATTAACAACTCCATATATAAAATGCAGTACACATTCATATTTCCTCAATTTTTCACAAGATGTCTTGAGCTTTTTTCCAGTTCAGGGTCTCATCAAGATTCATTTGTTTTTCCATATACAACAATTGCCCTACTTTTTGTTTTTCAAGGCATGGCCATACATTGTCTTGTAGAATATTTCTCATTCTAGATTTATTGTCTGATTATTTCTTTATAGTCAATTTCAGGTTATGCAGAAAATAGGTGATCTATACAACTTATGCATCACATTGGAATCACATGAGATTGTTAAATTACTGGTTATACCAAATCTCATCAGCTGGTTAAGGTGGTAACTACCAGGTACAGCTTTGCTGTGAAGGTGTTCTTTTTAGTTTTAGTATCCATAAATGATACTTGCTTTGAATCAAGCTCTCTCTGGGAGTGGCTTTAACCAGCCCTTCCCATGATTCTGACGAATGCTCAGACTGGAGAACTATTGCATTGTCTTTGTCCCAAATTTGGGCAGTAGACACCTGTTAGGCAACTGCGTAAAAGGATGAGATTGATTTTGGAAGACACCCGGGTAAAGTGGAAAAAGATAATAGGATCACTTCTGTATAAAACAAAAAATAAAAGGAAACAAAATGTTTTTCCAGGAGTTTGGGGGTAGGAGTGGCGAACCTAACATCTTATTTACATCGTACGGCCTTTTGAATCTTTTACCAGGAGCCGAATTTGATAATGCAGAGGAAGAAAGGGAAGCTGTGTGATCAAGTATAGCTCAAGGGAAACTGGCTATAGAAGGGAATGCTCATATATCATTAAGAGATTCAAACTGCTGCACTCGTACCGCAAGGAGAGTGTCCCTTACACCACTGTCCATAATGAAAAACTATAGCTCAATCAGGCATTTATATGTCCCGCTCACTGCCCAGCTAAGCACAATCGTAACCTGCTGAATCAACAAGCTGACACTTGGGGGCCCCCAACTCTTAGGAGTCCTAATTTTACTGATAGCAGAGTTTCACGCTGGAAGTCTGGGGTTCAAGTGTCTGCACTGTCTCGTAGGTGGGGTGTCTTTGAACTTGGGCCGTTCGTTTCTTCGCGGAAGAAGGATCTGGACTTTATGAGCTCAGATCAAAGTCTTCTTAACCCTCCAATATTTCTCTTTCCCAGCCTGCCGGGAACGCCATTTTCCAAGGCCGTGGGTGAAAAGGGAGTGCCAACATGGGTCAAAACCCGGCTGTCCCGCAGGTCTCACGTCCCAGCGCCAAGGCTGAAATGAGCACTTACTCCGGTTTTACCCTCAAGCGGCGGTTCCCGACAACGCCAGGGAGGGTCCCAAAAGGCTATAGCCCCGCCTCTAGCCCAGCGCTCGAAAGAGCCGACGCTTAATTAAAGTTCTTCGAACCTTTGTACTAGTACTTTGCATCGATTTCAAACTAGTAGAGCCAGAATTGAAAGGACAGCGGTAACCGTGGCAACCGAAAAACGAGGCGGAAGGGGCGGGGCCTTAGGCCGGAAAAGGCGGGACGGGGAGAGACTGTTCTCCGGTCCCTTCCGGGAGTCAATTTGGTGGCGGGAAAAGTGGCTCCTTCCGAGAGTGTCTGTTGGTCCTACGCAGTAGGTATTCGCGCGGGCCAGGATGGAGCAGCACCCCGAGGAGCAAGCCGCCGCCAAGGCCGCGGACTCCGAAGAGGACCACATGACCCTGCTGCTCAGGTTGTTCCCTCTGGCCCGCGGGGCCGGAACCGAGTGCGCGTCGAGGCCAAGAGCACTGCCTTTCTCTCTGAATGGCCAGAATGTTTCGAATTCAGATTCGGTCCCTGAATGGCTAGGTGACTGCATCATTCGATTAAACCCCTTAAGCCCAGTTCTTCGGCTTCGAAAAGGAGGGAAGAAAATGACACCCTTCTATGACAGTTGCTAAAAGGGTTAAGTGAGATAATCAGGGGCAAGCATTCAGCATAGTGCCAGGGCCCTTAGAGCCTTCCGAGCTGTAATTTCCCCCTCCCTTTCTTATCCTTAGAGAGAGAGGAAGGGAGAGGGAGAGAGAGATAGAAACATCCATGAGAGAGAACATCCATTGGCCGCCTGCATGCCGCGCCCCCCCCCCCCGCGCCGCTGTGGATGGGGGGGGGCAACCTGGACATGTGCCCTGACCGGAATCCAACCAAAGACCTTTTTTTTTATTGTTGTGTTTTTTTTTAATCCTCACCTAAGGATATTTTTCCATTGATTTTCAGATAGAGTGGGAGGGAGGAGTGAGAGAGACAGACAGATTTGATTGGCGGTGTCCCACAGGACCCCGACCAGGGCCAGGGTCTAACCTCAACTGAGGTAGGTCCCCTTGACCAGAGTCAGCCCACAACTCTGGTCTGCAGACCACTGCTCTAACGGCTGAGCCAAACTGGCCAGGGCCCAACGCAGACACCATTTTGCACAGGAGGAAGCGCAGGGCCAGAGCCAACAGTGATGTTTATACCTTTCCACTAAGCAGTTGCTAGGGGAAGATTTGATGAGAAGGGACATCGGGTCTTCTAAATTAGTGGACAAACCACAACCAAGTCCACTTTATTGCCTGTTTTTGTGTGACAGCTCTCAAGCTAAGCTAAGAATAGTTGTTGTTTTTAATGTTTTCATTGAATTTTTTATTTTTATTTATTTATTTTTTTTATCCTCACCCGAGGGCATTTTTTCATTTTTTGTTCAGACAGAGTGGGAAGGAGAGAGAGGAAGAGAGAGAGAGAGAGAAACATCGACGTGAAAGGGACACATCGAGTGGCTGCCACCCACACGACCAACCAGGGCTGGGGACAAACTGCAACCGAGGTACATGCCCTTAGCGGGAACCGAACCCGGGTCTCTCTGTACCGCAGGTCGACGCTCTAACCGCTGAGCCAAACTGGCCAGGGCTTCATTGAATTTTTTAGAGAGAGAGAAATGTATATGTGAGAAACTGATAGGCTGCCTCCTGCCCGCCCCCTACTGGGGATTGAACCTGCAAGTCGGGCATGTGCCCTGAGGGGGAATCCAACCAGGACCTCTCGGTCCATGGGAGGATGCTCAATCCACTGAGCCACACCACCTGGCTAAGAATATTTTTTATGTCTTTAAGGGTTGAGGGGAAAGGAGATTACAAGAAGAATATTAATAACTTATGAAAATTATATGAAATTCAAATTACATTGCCCTTCAATGAAGTCTTATTGAAACACAGCTTTCCTGCTACAGGGGCTGATTTGAGTACTTACAACAAGACCATATGACTCACAAAGCCTAAAATATTTGCTACTTTGTCCTTTACAAAAGAAGTTTGCAGACTGTTCTAAATCACAACAAGGGGCCCTGGCTAGTTTTGCTCAGTGGTTATAGCGTCAACCAGCAGACTGAAGGGTCTCATGTCTCTGGTCTCTCTCACATCAATCTTTCTCTCTCTCTCCCTCCCTCCCTCCCTCCTTTCCTTCCTTCCTTCCTTCCTCCCTTCCTTCCTTCCTTCCTTCCTTCCTTCACTCCTTCCCTCCTTCCCTCCCTTCCACTCTTATCTAAGAAATCAATGGAAAAGTATCCACAAGTGAGTTAACAAACAAACCAAAAAAATTATAACAAAGCAATTTTAAAAAATAAGCACTTTTTTTTTTTTTCAGGTTCACCACTGCTTTGAAGGGCTTTGGCTAATAAAGTTCACAAGCTCACTTTAAAACTTGCCTCTTACTTGCAATATAAAATACTAAAACATTAAAGATATAAGAGCTTTCCCATCTCATCTAAAAAGGGTCTGATCTTTCAGTGTCTTATAAAATGCTAACCTAATTAACATCTAACAATTGCTGTTTTCATTTGGAATTTTGAAACAAAGAACTATTCATGGAGCTTTAGAAATTTGTCTGATGTTTCTTAGTTTCTTTGTGACTCAGAGACACAAAGCAACAGTTTCCGATTTATGAAACTACTATGTAAGTGTGAAATGGCTTGTAAGTACAACTTAATAACTAATTACCATTTACCCATAGCTTTTCTACTTATTTTAGGTATGATTTTGAATTAAGTAAAATCAAGACAAGAAACTATGAATTACTTATCTATCCAAGGATTAGTATCTTTATTATTTTTTTTGGATCTCCTGAGCATGTTACAATCTGGTTTTAATTAATTAGTGTTTGTGACTTCCCCATTTTAATCTAGTTCTTTGTGTAGCAGTTCTCATTAACCCTCACTTCACTGTGGCCCATTAAGAGTAAATTTACCTAAGAAACACTACCTCAACTTGGTGAGTGATAAGCCATGTAATTTGATAAGAAGGAATAAGAATGGCAATTTACCTCGGTGATCTTTCTACCAAAACCTATAAGCTCAGTTTTATCATAAAAAAATAAAATAAATAAATTTAAATATGCAGATGATGTATTCTAGAATTGTGCACCAGAGACCTATATAATTTTATTAACCAATGTCACCCTAATAAATTTTTAAAAGTGAAACAAAAAAATAAAGAATAGATTTTAAAATCAAATTTTTAACTTTTCCTTACAGATGTCACTTTCCACTGTATTCCATTTTATTGTCTTTCTCTGAGGCCTTAAAGTTGTTTTTTAATTTTTGTAATTTTAATATCTTTTAATTTAACTTTTTCTTTATTGATGTTAGAGAGAGAGAAAGGGAGAGGGAGAGAGAGATAGAAACATTGATGAGAGAAAACATCGATTGGCCGCCTCCTGCATGCCCCCCACTAGGGATCAGGCCCACAACCTGGGCATGTGCCCTGAACAGGAATCGAACCGGCAACCTCTTGGTGCATGGGTTGACGCTCACCGGCCAGGCAATTTTTTTATTTTTTTAATCCTCACCTGAGGATATTTTTTCTATTTATCATCCCATAGAGTGGGAGGGAGGAGGAGAGAGAGGCAGGGGTGGGCAGGGGGAGAAACATCGACATGAGAGAGAGACATCAACTTGTTGCCTCCTGCATGACCCTACCATGCAACCCAGGTACATGCCCTTGACCAGAATTGAACCCGAGACTCATTGGTCCTCGGGCCGATGCTCTAACTGCTGAGCCAAACCGGCCAGGGCCCTTAAACTTCTTTATGCCTGCAGGAAGCGGCCAATTGATGTTCTCTGTCATCGATGTTTCTATCTCTCTCTCCCTCTCTCTTTCTAATATCAATAAAGGAAAAAAATAATAAAATTTTTAAAAAAGGTTCTTTATGCTCATTTTAAATAAAATGAGGCTAAACTAGAAGACTTTAATGCTGAGTTAATTTATATTCATTTTGTTGCATTAGCTTCCAAAAAATGAGTTGCTTTATCATACAGTAATAAGTAAAACCTCAATAAATATATGACTTTATCTGTTTTCAGGCTGAGAGCACAGACAAAACAACAACTCTTGGAATATAAATCAATGGTTGATGCAAGTAAGTATTTGCATTTCCAAATAAGGTTTTGTGAGTTTGATGAGGAGCAATACTCTAGGTAAAAGAAAATCAACTTTACAAAAAGTTATTTACTTAGGAAATAGGAGTGACAGCATAATGCTCTACTATACCATGTAAGAAGGCAAAAAGCAGCTTGCCCTGGCCCTCCAGAACTAGTTAGGGATTCAGGAAATAGAAATAAAACAACTAAATGAACAATGAAATATAAATATAAACAATGAAAGACAGTTAAGTTTTATTGATCAGAGAATTGGGAAATCCTGATAGGCTTAAGGAATCATAAAACTTGCTGTACCATCAATAACTTGAAGATTGAATTAGCAGATCAGATAATTATGAAGCAAGTGATACGTGACCTATACTTTGAGAAGCACTGAATAATAGGAATGAGAGGCAGAAGGAAGATCGGCTTAAAGACATGAGTGACAGTTTTCAATTCTAAACACAAAATATATATATATATATTTTTTTTTTTTTATCCTCACCTGAGGACATTTTTTCATTTTTTGTCCAGACAGAGTGGGAGGGAGAGAGAGGAAGAGAGAGAGAGAGAAACATCGATGTGAAAGAGACACATCGAGTGGCTGCCACCCACACGACCAACCAGGGCCAGGGACAAACTGCAACCGAAGTACATGCCCTTAGTGGGAACCGAACCCGGGTCTCTCTGGACCGCAGGTTGAAGCTCTAACCGCTGAGCCAAACCGGCCAGGGCAACACAAAATATTTTTTAAATTTTTTTTTTTTTAAGGGAGAGAGAGAGAGAAACATCGATGTGAGAGAGACATGGCTGCCTTCTGCATGCCCCCCACTAGGGATCGAGCTCACAACCCAGGCATATGCCCGACCTGGAATCGATCTGGGACCTCTCAGTCCATGGGACAGTGCTCAATCCACTGAGCCACACCGTCCGGGCTGCCTTTTAAAAGTATTAATCCAGCCCTGGCCAGTTTGGCTCAGCCGTTGGAGCGTCGGCCTGCGGACCAGAGAGGCCCGGGTTCGGTTCCCACTAGGGGCACGTACCAAAAAAAAAAATGCTAAAAAAAAAAAAGTATTAATCCAGAATCTTTGGGACCAAGAGAGTAGTAAAATAATGGGTTTAGCCCTCCTAAAGTAGATTCATAAGCCCTTGGTCACAAAGGTAGATTTGGTGAACCTTTCTCTATGAAATAGGCTTAAAGAATAAAACCAAATAATATACTAGGTTGGATCGAATTGTAATTCAGTACAGTTGAAACAAGGGCTCTCATAGATGCCTGAGTCACTTCACCTAAATCTGTGTTTGAACTTAGGTAATTTTCAGATTCTGCTCAAGTTCTTTTTCAAGTCAGTTCTGCTGTATTTTCCATTGGATATTCTAGGGTTTTCTTTTCTGCTTACTAGAACTAGTAACTTAAGGAACTGGGATATGAACCATGCCTCCAAAGCCACGACCCTTCCTTTGTATCAATAATGCTTACCTCAAAGATGGCCAGTAGGTCACTATCCTTCCCCTTGCAGAGCTAATGGTCTTAATTTCCAGAGCTCATGCTTCTGATATTAAACCTGTGATGTTTACCTCAGTGATGAGCTAATGCTTTTGCATGAAAGCCCACATAATTAAAAAGGAGCCCACATAATTAAAAAGGGTAATCTATCTTAGAGAACAGGGTGTAGGGGAAAAGCTATTCAAAATTTGGACCATTGAGGAATTATCTCTATAGGTATTCTTGCATTCATTTAACTCCCTTTTAAGTGTTTAATGGGTCCCTGCCACCATGCTAGGCATGGAGATACGGTGTTGAATAAGACAGACTTTGCCCTCATGAATCTTAACTTCTCTAGTAAAACAGGTAAGCAAAGAAACATGAAAGATAATTATGAGATGTGGTAAGTGTGAGCCCTGGCCGGTTTGGCTCAGCAGTTAGAGCGTCGGCCCGTGGATGAAAGAGTCCCGGGTTCGATTCTGGCCAAGGGCACGCACCTTGGTTGCAGTTTGTCCCCAGCACCGATTGGGGTCATGCAGGAGGCAATGAGTTGATGTGTCTCTCTCTCATCAATGTTTCTCTCTCTCTCTTCCTCCCACTTTATCTGAAGATAAATGCAGGAAAATATCCTCGGGTAAGAATAAAAATTTTTTAAAAAGGCAGTCAGAACTCATCAACAAATGGACTCCACTTCCCAGCAGCCTTGCAGTTAGTGTAATCAATTAAAGGCAGGCTGGGAAATGTATTTGCCATTAAATCACCCAAGTGTGCCACAATTTTAAAAAGGTACAATTTGTTCTGTTTTTCTTTTTTTCTCTCTCATAATTAAGTTTCCACAACACCACCCCAACTACAAATATTACGAAAGAAAGTAAAAAATCACATTTCTAGATCTTAGACTTATCTTCAGCATTTAGCTCACAGGTTTCACCACCTTCAAAAAATAGTTCTCCTGTAAAACTCATCAGCTAAAGTTCTATGCAAGCACTGAGAAGATGGCCTTTGCTAGCCCATGGCAATTCTTTTCCCATTTCCCCTAACCAGTTAGGGCTGGAATGCAAAGTGAGGCTCAGATTGGGGGAGAGGGAGAGAGGAACACAAGGGATAATTTTCCACAGTGCAAGATGGCATCTGAAGCTTGATGGGAGAGCAGAACTGGAGAGACTTGAGGGAAGGGTCCAGACCCTGTATTCAGTCAGCGTCACTGTTGGAGGAGGAGGAGGAATGCTTGCCATGCTTGTGTTGTTTGTGTATCTTTTTATGAGCTTTCTTCATTTTCTTCTGCATCTTCTTGTCCATCACCATTCCTGGTCCTACCATGCCAGCAGCCAAGGGATTCACAGGAGGCATGCCAGGGGCAGGTGGTGGGTATGGAGGAGGGTGGGGACCTGATGGTTGGCATCCTGGCTAAGGTAGCTGTGGTGGAGAATGAAGGGGTCTGACTGGGGGAAAAGCTGGATTCCCCTGGGGAGCTCCTGGGGGAGTGTGAAAGGGGCCTGGAGGAAAGACACGATTGACAGGCAGTGGATGGGCAGGATTAGAGCCTCCAGGGTACCCGACATTAGAGGGATACGGATTTGGCCCTGGCTGCCCAGGATTGGGATTCCACATTGTCAGGTGTTTGCTCCATCCTTTATACCACCACCTAGGCTCAACTGGTCCTTCTTGGTCTCTGCTCTCACTTCCTGGTCTTGAAGGATTTTTTATAAGTCCATCTTAAGAGTACAATTTGATGAGTTTTTTTTTAATCCTCACTCGAGGATATTTTTACATTTTTATCTTCAGACAGAGTGGGAGGGAGCCAGAGAGAGGGAAATCGATGTGAAAGACACACATCGATTGGTTCCAACCCACACAACCCCAGATGGGGCTGGGGACGAACTGCAACCGAGGTACGTGCCCTTGGCCGGAATCAAATCCGGGACTCTTTGGTCCGCAGGCCGACGTTCTAACCCCTGAGCCAAACTGGCCAGGGCAATTTGATGAGTTCTGACAAATGTAGATCTGTATAACCACGACCACAATCAAAATATAAAATATTTGTCATACCTCCCTTGAGAGACTTCACAGTCCCTTCCTACCCTTACCTCCAGCAACTACCAGTTTGGTTTCTGTTACTACAGATTTGTCTTTGAGGGTTGTGCTGTCCAATACAGTAGCTACTAGTTAACATGTGGCAATTTAAAGTTTAGTTAAAATTAAATAAAATGTAAAATTTAGTTATTTAGTTGCTGTAGTCACATATCAGATATTCACAAGCCACTTGTCTAGTGGCGACCATATTGGACAGCACAGATATTACACATTTCCATCATCGCAGAAAGTTGTATTGGACAGCACTATTCTAGAATTTGATGTCAATGGAATTACATGATATATATTTTTTTGTGTCAGATATCTGTCTTTTCGTTGAGAATTCACATAAAATTTATTTTAAAATGTAGCTTTCAGTAGTTTTTAGTATATCCACAATGTTGTGCAACCATTACTACTATCTAATTACCAGCACCCTAAAAAGAAACCCAGTACCTTTTAGTAGTCATTCCCAATGTGTCTTGCTACAGCATAGTATTTTTGTGATTCATCCATGTTGTTTGTTTCAGTAATTCATTCCTTTTTATTGTGAAATACATTTCATGATGACTATACCACAATGTGTTTATCCATTCACCTGCTAATGGACATTTCAATTGTTTGCAGTTTCTGCTCATTATGAGTAGAGAGCTACTGTGGACATTTGTCATTTGTACGTCTTGTTGTGGACATTTGTTTTCATTTCTCTTGATTAAATACCTAAAAGTGAAATTGCAGGATCATATAGTAAGTATATGTTTAACTTTTTAAGAAACTCCCAAACAGCTAAGATGATCATACTGCTTTGGTACATACCCCTCAGCAGTGTATGAGATTTCCAGTTACTCAATATCCTCTTCAAAATGTGGTATTGTCCGTCTTTTTAAATGTTAGCCATTCTAGTAAGTATGTAGTAGTATCTTGTGTGGTTTTATCTTTTCCTGCTAAGTAATCATGTTGAGTATCTTTTCACGTGCTTATTTGGCAATTTATATATAAATCTACTTTTATGAAATGTCTATTTAATCTTTGACCATTTCTTAATTGGATTGTTAGACTTGCTGAGTTTGAGTTTTAGCTAAGAAATCTGTGACTATCCAATGGTCACAAAGATTTTCTCCAATGTTTTGTTCAAGAAGTTTTATGCTTTTAGGTTTAACATTCAGCTCTAATCTGTGAGTTAATTTTTGTGTATGGTATGAGCTAAGGGTCAAGGTTCACTTTTTCCAAATGGATATCCAATTTTTCTAGGACTATTTGTTGAAAATATTTTTCTTTCTCCATTGTATATGTATGGGTCTATTTCTGGGCTCTTTCCTGTGTTCCCTTGAGGCATTTCTCTGTACTTACAATAGTGCCACACTCTTTTGATTACTGTAGCTTTATAGTAAATCTTGATATCGGCTACTATAAGTCCTCCAACTTTGTTCTCCTTTGTCAAAATGGTTTTGACTATTCTAGGTCCTTTGCATTTCTATATGCATTTTATTTTATTTTTTTTAACTATGTTTTTGTTGATTTCGGAGAGAGAGGGAGGGAACGAGAAACAAACATTGATCAGTTGCCTCCTGCACACACCCAGACCTGGGGCCAAACCCACAACCTGAGCATGTGCCCTGACCAGGAATCAAACTGGTGACCTTTCGGTGCACAGGACAATGCTCAACCAATTGAGCCACACTGGCCAGGGCTCTATATGCATTTTTTCTGTAGAACAATTTCTATAAAATGATAGATTTTTTAAAATATGTTTTTATTGATTTTTTTTAGAGAGAGAGGAAGAGAGAGAGAGATAGAAACATCGATGGGCACCCTGACTGGGAATCAAACCAGGACCTCTCAGTTCATGGGATGATGCTCAATCCACTGAGCCACACCAGCAGGGCTAAAATAAATTTAGAATTTTAAAAATATATTACTACTTTTATTATTTTTTTGTTGATTTTTAGAGAGAGAGGAGAGGGAGCGAAACATTGATGAGCATGAAACTTCCATCTGGCTACCTCCTGCACGCCCCCTACTGGGGATCGGGCTACAACCTGGGCATGTGCCCTGACCAGGAATCAAACCAGCAACCTCTTGGTGCATGGGACACCACTTAACCAACTGAGCCACACCAGCTAGAGCTAAATTTATAAAATTTGGCTGGGATTTTATTTGGATCTTTCGATCGATATGGAGGAAATTGTTACATCAGCAATATTGATTCTTCCAATACGTGTACATGGTATATCTTGCCATCAAAATATTTGGTGGTGGACAGTGTAGCAGTCATACACATATTTTGTTAAATTGATTCTTAAGTGTTTCATGTTTTTGAACGCAATTGTACATGGTATTTAAATATTTTAATTTCCAATTTGTATAGATATACAGTTAATTTTTTTAAATATTTGTTTTGTTCGTTTTGTACTCCCTTTTATTTTCTATAATTCTAAAACTGTTCTGTCCAATATGGTAGCCACTAGCTCTGTGACTGTTGAACATGTGTAATGTGGTTAGTCCTCATTGAGAAGGGCTGTAAATGTAAAATATGCACGGACTAAAAGATTGTAAAAATATTTCATTAGTAATTTAAAATTGATTATGTGTTGAAACAATACTAATTTGGATCTATTGGGTTAAACAAGCTATATTAAAATTATTTTTTCTTGTTTATTTACTTTAGTAATGTGGAAACTAGAAATTTGGTCTGCATTTGTGGCTTACATTATATTTCTGGACAGCACTGTTCTAAAATGTTGCTAACTTCAAAAAATTATTTACTTATAGATGAAGAAAAAACTCCGGAAGAAATCATTCCAGAAAAGCAAATTGAAACGTATGTCATATTTTAAACTTCATTTGTGGTTTTTACTAAGATTTAATAGTAATATCCATTTATAGCATTGTTTTTTTTCCTCCCTTTATTTCCCAAGTAATTTGTCAAGTATGTATTGAGAACTTGTTGATACGGGATGTACACTTACATGTACATGAGTGATCCTATTAGCACTTTTGGCATTTCCCCTTAACAAGATATTTATCAAAGTGTCTCAGGAGGCATCAGTTTACCAAATCTGTAAGTGCACTGGTGCAGTGAGCCTATAGAATACTTTTATTTAGATAGAGGCATTTATTTTTTTCAAAGGTTTACTTAAACATTTATTCCAATAGTGATTTTTTCTGATATTGCTGAAATTCTTTTGTTCATGCTTCTTTGATAGTAAAATTGAAGACCTGGAAAATGAAATTGAAGAGGTGAAAATTGCTTTTGAAATGAAAAAGCTTGCACTAGACAGGTAATTATTACATTTCAGGTATAAACATTGTGAACTGAATGCTAAATGGGTATGGCTCAAGGTGAAGAAAATATTTTAGTCTGAATGAATTGAGCAAAATGATGATTAGATAATGGTCTCACAAATTTTGAGCCCTGAGAGAAGTTACTTCATTCATTAATATCTTTGTTTGAAGAAGTTACATAATATAGGGTTAATAAGGAAATGTCAGTCATAGCAATAGAAACGTGAGGTTTGCCCTGGCCGGTTTGGCTCAGCGGTTAGAGCACCGGCCTGTGGTCCAGAGAGACCCGGGTTCGGTTCCCGCTAAGGGCATGTACCTCGGTTGCAGTTTGTCCCTGGCCCCTGGTTGGGTCGCGCGGGAGGCAGCCACTCGATGTGTCCCTTTCACATCGATGTTTCTCTCTCTCTATCTCTCTCTTCCTCTCTCTCCCTCCCACTCTGTCTGAACAAAATATGGAAAAGTGTCCTCGGGTGAGGATTAAAAAAAACAAACAAACAAAAAAAAAAAAAAAGAAACGTGAGGTTAAACCCCATTCAGTGTTGAAAGGATTACGTGGATTTGTTTATTCCAGTAACTGTTAATTGAGTAAAAGAATTGTCATTGAGTTTAAATAAAGTATATTTTTAATTATAAGTTTTGTGTCTGTATTTTAAAATTTATGCAACAAATATTTGAGTGCTTGCTATGTCCTAAGCTTTGCGCTAGGTGTTGGTATACTGTTGTTAATAAGATAAACGTGGTCTCTTACAGATTTTGTGATCCGAATTAATCATCTCAATTAAGTGAATGACTTAAAATTACTTTCTTGTATTTCTGGCCTTCCCAGATGAATTTCTTCATACATTTAATTGAAAAGTAGTTAAAGCACTTTTAATTGCTTCTAACAGTGAGATTTTTCCCTTCATTTCATGTGCTGGCTCGTTATACAGATCATATTATTTAACTAAGGTAACTTCAGAGGTATTAAGATACCTCCTTTTAATGAATTGGATTTTCTTGTATGTGACAAAAGGGAAGGGCTCTACTATTGCTCAGTTGGTTGCCTTTTTATTATTACTTATTAGCTATTTGAATTTAAAAGTGATTTATGGAGATTGTTTGTATGTAGGCATATTTTAAAGTTTACAGTTAAGTGTGACTTTGTATTCCATAACTCTCCATTTCAGACCCTTATTGATCTCTGTAATGCCTTAGTGCTTGCTGCTTCCTCCAGGGGCACCAAGGTGGATGGCTTGGAGAACAAACCTCAGGCTGGATTACTCAGCCCCTCAGCCTGGCAATGGATAACCACTTGCGACAGCCCCATCCATCTTAGTGTTATTTCATATTTCTGTGACTTGTTTATCAAGTATTTCCCATACAATACTGTTTTAAAATCTATTCATGTTATGTTATATTTAAATAAGTTAAAGAAATAAATCTTTAACTTGTCATGTTTTTAAATTTTCTTTTCAGTATACCATAAATGTTATCTATGTTTTGTAACTCAAGCTTTTTCTCTTTCATAGGATGCAACTTTCGACAGCACTTAGAAAAAACCTGGAGAAAAGTAGCATTCAGACTAGGTACTTTGTTTTTTTCTGAATTTGGTAAGGATGGGAATAAGAAGGAAGATCTGCATAATGACATTAGTGTCATGATTTTTTAAAAATTGATTTTAGAGAGAAAGGAAGGGAGGGGGAGAGAAACATTGGTTGCCTCCCATATGTATCCCCACCAGGGATTGAACCCGAAACTTGGGTATGTACCCTGACCAGGAATCAAACCAGAGACCTTTTGGTGGGTGGGATGCAGCTCCAACCAACTTAGCCACACCAGCCAGGGCTAGTGATTTTTTTTTTTTTTTTTTAATTCACTGTCACTGCCAACCACCTTTATCTGGGGAATAGGAAAAGTGATGGAATTTTTGTGGGCCTTCCTCCTCAGCATTATAACAACTTTTATAGTCCCATTGACATCTTGTTCCTATTGCAATGCAAAGAAACAATTTAGGTTTTAACCAGATAGTCTGATAATTTTGAAGGAAGGTTTGAAAGTTAATTTTGTGCATTATTTACTGAAAACCAGGAACAGTACTGTCTCAGTTAATCCAACAACAACCCAAAAGATAGAAAGTATACTCTTTATTTTTCATTGGCAGAAATGAGCTTGTATATGTTAAACAATTTGCCAAGGGATATAAAATAAAGACTCTGACAGTCGAGGTCCTCTGTAGCCTGGTTCTAAATATCTGGCCTTAGGAGTTTTACCTGTGATCTTATCTCCCAAAGCTCTAAAAATCTTGTAATATAAAAATCCTCTCCCATGAGCAGTAGAAAAATTCTAAGGTGGATCTCAGCACTTCCCCTATTTTGGTGTCTTTATTCAGACTCATGTACATTCTCCCCATATTCCATTTAAATCCAGGGTTATGTAAATCCTAAAGTCTGAATTTGAGCTCACTAACTATTGCTCCCCCATAAATGAGAGCTTAAAACATTCTTGAGTTAAAGGGGTACAGGGCAGGTTCATAATAAACTTTACAACCAAGTGCAGCTATAACCAGTAGAAAATGAGTTCAGCTCTTCCACATCTGTGTAAATATTCCCCTTTTTCAGCCTGTCAATACACTCCTACAATACCAGAATAATTAGTAGTATCACTTTGATCACATTGCTGGTCCCATCCCAAATCTCCTGACTCTGAATCTAAAAACCAAGGGGTGGGATGGGGGTGGGGGTTGGTGGGGAGGGCAGCTGGCAATCTACATATAACAAGCCTCTCAAGGGATTGTGACAATTTGAAGTATGAGAACTGTTTTTTACACCATTTGGCTCCAGTCTTTCCAAACTACTTGACTTAGGTAATTACTTCATGTTCTTTAAGATTCAAAGATGTCCCTTACTCCACTCCGCACAACTCTTATAGTGGTTTGTATCTTACTGATTGTAATGAAACCATACTATGGTTGTGGATTTATTTTTCTCCCCACCAGGTTCTTTCCTCTTTGAAAATGGGTCCTGTGTTTCATTCTAGTTTACATTCCTGGTGCCTGGCACAGTTCTTGATATGTAGTAGGCACTCAGAAATATTTGTTGAAGAAATGGGGATAAAAAGCAGCCTATTTGGTGGAACTGTTCTGTATGATACTATAATGGTGGAATCATGTCATTATACATTTGTCAAACCCATAGAATGCACACCAACAAGAGTGAACCATAATGTAAACTATGGACTTAGGGTGATTATGATGTGTCAAATAAAGGCTTATCATTTGTAACATATGGACCTCTTTGGTGGGGATGTTGATAGTGGGGGAGACTGTGCATATGTAGGGGCAGAGGATACATGGACTTAACTTCTATTCAGTTTTGCTGTGAACCTAAAATTGCTTTTAAACAATTAAGTATTTTTTTAAAAAGCAACTTATTAGCAAGATTCTATATTTTTTCTCCCTAAATACAAGATTTTTAGACATGTTCTTACATGCTTAAATTTTATATTTTTTATTGTCTGTGACCAAAAATTTTTCTAGGGAAATGTATTTCTACTTTTAAACAGAAATTTAGTTTACATCAAACTTTTCCAGATTTATTTTGTTAAATGATGACTTTCTATTGAAGTATATTAATGAAAGTAAATATGTACTAATTGATTCCTTCATTAATGAGATTTATTACTTTTAACTAAGGTTTACATTTTTAATTCCTTTTCAGTGAGCTCATGGACAACATGAAACACGTAGTAGAGCTAAATAAAATAATAATGAAATCACAGCAGGTAACTTTGCACATTAGGCTGCTTATGCAGTCTTATAATTTCTGTATAGCTATATTATGTATGATTAAATAAGATTGCCCGAAGGGACTGGTATAGTCGGAATTCACTGTCCTTAATTTTTCTCTTTTTTTTAATTAATTAATTTTTTTTTAATCCTCACTCGAGGATGTTTTTCCATTGATTTTCAGATAGAGTGGGAAGGAGGGATGGAGGGAGGGAGGAAGGAACAGAGAGGGAGAGAGAAACATCAATGTGGGAGAGACACACATTGATTGGTTGCCCCCCCACCCCCACCCCAAGCAGGGCCGGGGATTGAACCGCAACCGAGGTACATGCCCTTGACCAGAATCAAGCCCAAGACTCTTTGGTCTGTGGGCTGACGCTCTAACTGCTAAGCCAAACCATCCAGGGCTCTCTTTTTTCATAACTATTATTTTTCACTAATGTTGCTAAGTATCTGCTTACAATTTAAGCTACTGTCTCCTCTCTTATGTGGAAATGAAGGAATTAAAAACTGGAGTTTTAGAAAACATGAACTAAGATAAAATTTAGTGATTTAAGTAGTACAAGTTTGTTCTTAAGTAATGTGCCTTAATCTTTTTATATATAATAACAGGAATCTTGGGATTTGGAGAAAAAACTGCTTGATGTTAAAAAGAAGAGATTTGGTATGTAGAACAGTTTTTGGTTTTTTTGTATAACACATTTTTATTTACTATGGAGATTGATAAAGCCACATCTCTCAGCTACTGAGAAATTTCTTAATTTTCAAATTTTCTTAAAATTTTAGACATGGCAGTTTTAAAAGTGGTATATAAAATGCATTTTGTGCCAGCTGTTAGAGCATTGACCCACAGACCAATGATTCGCAGGTTCGATTCCAATCAAGAGCACGTACCTCAGTTGTGGTTTGTCCCCGGCCCTGGTTGGGTCATGTGGGAGGCAACTAGTTGATGTGGCTCTATCACATCGATGTTTCTCTTTGTCTTTCTCTCCCTCCCTCCCACTCTATCTGATGATAAATAGAAAAATATCCTCAGGTGAGGAATAAAAAAATAATAATAATAGAATGCATTTTGCTTGATATATTTTTGTTGTTTTAAACATTAAATCACAAAATTAATAAATTCTCAGTGGGGGGAAATCAAATAATACAGAAAAGTATAATGTGAAAGTCATTCCTCCTTCCTATGTGGCCACAGTTAGACATATTTATATATACATATTTTTTATTTATTTTATTTTTTCTATTTATGTTCAGATAGAGTGGGAGGGGAAGAGAGAGAGAGAAACATCGACGTGAGAGGGACATACCAACAGGTTCCTCCTGCATGACCCTGACCATGGCCAGGAACAAACCGCAACCAAGGTACGTGCCTTTGGCCGGAATTGAACCCGCAACTCATTGGTCCACGGGCCAACGCTCCAACCACTGAGCCAAACCGGCCAGGGCTTATATACATACTTTTTTTTTTTTTTTACATACTTTTTATTTGTTATATTTTGTTAATCCTCACCCAAGGATGTTTTTCCATTGATTTGTGTTTTTTTTGTTTTTTGTTTTTTTTTATAGATAGAGTGGGAGGGAGGGAGGCAGGGTGGGGGGAGAGAGAGAGAGAGAGAGAAACATCAATACATCAATGTGAGAGAGACACATTAACTGGTTGCCTCCTGCACAACCCTGACTGGGGCCAAGGATCAAACCTGCAACCCAGGTACATGCCCTTGACCAGGAATTGAACCCTCGACCCTTCAGTCTGCGGTCCAACACTCTAACTGCTGAGCCAAACTGGCCAGAGCTATATACATCATTTTTAAATGGTTAGTTGATACATATGGTTCTACAGCTTTTTAACTTAGTGAACATGACATGGCTTTTTGCATTGAAATTATAGAAATGTTTATTTCAAAAGTAGTGCACATTCTCTGGAGAAATTTTGGAAACAGAAAAGCATATGTAGGAAAAGTTAAATTTTTTATTTTATCATCAAGAGATAATCAATCTTCAGTGCTTATTTTTTTATAAAATTGGCATCACTTTATTCTGTATTATACAATGCTTTTTTCATTTAATAGTGTAGGCATGATTTATTATTTTTAAATATATAGATTTGCCTGGTTGTAATTAAGTCAGTGTCAGAAATAGTCTTGGTTGTCTGATCTAATTACCCTTTGGATATCTAATCTTTTTCCATTGCATTCCAACCTACTTTTGATACCTTAATGTCAAAGAACCAAGCTCCTGAGGTATATCTATTTATGTTTTCAAGTAGTTTAATTCTTAGAACATTTCAGGAACTACAAAAAAAAAATGGTTGGTGTTTATCCTGGTGAAGGGAACCTTACTTTTCATTGAAAATTTATCTTGGTGATATTGTCATTTTGTAAACAAAGGAGGGAAAACTGTTTGCTTACATATATCTCCTGCCTATTTTTGGTACCCAGAGTAAGTAGTTCCTCTTTCACACAATGTCACTTCAAACATTTGTGGACAGCTGTCACTGTCATACATACAAACCTTGAATATTTGCATCACTAAGTATAAAATTAAGATATTGGTATTTTGCACCAGGGAAGTCATGTTCATAGCAAAATAGAACTGCAACCTAAAATGCTCCTTATTAAAATTTTTCTCTTGAATAAAATAACCATATTTTTTAAGATTCTTGTTTGTAGGAGTTGTCATATCTAGTATATTGTTTTATTTTTAACCTCATAGAATTAAAACGAGCTTCAGAAAGTAAGTTTTTGGAAATACAGACTGAAAAGAACAAACAGAAAAATGATTTGGACAGTATGGAAAATTCAGACAAGATAAAGACCTTACAACAAAAGCTACAGGTGGAGATACAAATTACTACAGTTATTCAACATGTGTTCCAGGTAACGTGTATATAAATTAGGAAGGGAGGTAAAGAACTTCTTAAAAAATGATTGATTCTATTACTTTCAGACTTACAGTTAGTCTTTGATATTGACAAAATAATTCAGTACTGAAAATTGTCTGATTACATATATCTGGAATTCATGTATATTTAATGTTTAAGGCTTTGAGTTTTCATTATGGCATTTATAAATGGAATGATTTTTAGCAGCTCTGTGGAGGCAGAATGGTATAATGGTGGAGAGCGTTAGACTCCAAGTTGAGAGTTGGGGGAAACATGGATGGGGATGATGGGAATCTAGAGTTAAGATCCTGACTGCTACTTAATAGTTGCCGACGTGGGCAAATTATTAACTTTTCTAAGCACCAATCCTCGTTTAGAAAGAGTTGCTATGAAAACTAAAGAAGATAATTCATATTAATCTGTTTAGCATAGTGTCTGGTCCAAGTAAATTCTCAAAAAAGGTTGGTAGTTATTATCATGTCAGGTTTTAAATTTTAAGTGTCCATTTCTTCTGGAGGAGATTTTTTTTTTATTACTTTTTGAATTATAAAATGTCTCTGAAACTGTTGAAATACTTAAATGACCAGTTTTCAATTATGAAGATGCACAGTTAAAACTATTATATGAAAAGAAATGCCTATTATGTGTAAAGCATATCCTTGTAGAATATGAAGTCTTATGTCTCACCATAAGAAATTCTTCC
The DNA here is from genome assembly GCA_030848825.1 of Tadarida brasiliensis. Lineage (NCBI taxonomy): Eukaryota > Metazoa > Chordata > Mammalia > Chiroptera > Molossidae > Tadarida > Tadarida brasiliensis. The sequence goes on from CM061258.1 coordinate 45,419,407, forward strand.
CTGGGTCTCACACCTACTTTTCAGTAGAGTGGGTGATTCCATTAGAAATAATCAAATCCCCTAGGCTAGCCTCAAGTGGAGGATTGCATCATAATTAATGAATTATTTTAATTTTTTTTGGATATGTTCCTTTATACTGCTTTGAGACTTCTGTTATTCTCCATAATTTTTATTTATACTCTCTAAATTGGTGTTAATTTTGATTTAATGAACTCATTGTGTTGTTAAACAGAACATAGCTTTGACCAACTTGGGAATTCTCTTTGTTCCTAATGGAAGATCAGCCTTCAGGGGTTCAGTCATGTTTGAATGCGTACTTCCAGCTGCCTTTGTAAATTTGACTGAATTTATATACACTAGCCCTTTTTATTCACTTATAGCAAGAATGTGCCTTATATAGGCCAAAGTTTTATGTATTTTTGTATGTAATAATATACCACTTATACTCTAAAATTGGTTTTAACAATATTTCAATTAGTAACTCAGTATCATTGAGCTATAGTTTTACAAAGAATAATGACCAGAATTTTCGTTAATTATGACCCTAATCATTCCTCCATTGTCTACCACAAAAATGTTCTTCACCTTTTTCGGGGTCTTAAAACTTTGCAAGGGCTGAGAACTAAGCTCTTCTTTTACCTCTTTTTTAAAATAGGAGATATTAGACTTAAATTGTTTACCATAGAAGTACAACAGCTGCAGTCTTTTTCCTTTAATCTAGGATATCACTGCAAGTATCCTTAAACTACCCACAACAAAGGATAAAGCACTAAAAATTGTTAGCATTGAAAATACTCCCCACCATTATGAGGATCAAGGCTGAAGCCTTGCTGAAAGTGGAAATGAGGATACAAGAAATGTATTACTATTTTTTCTCATGATCAAAGACTAAATGTTCACACCTAGTTCAGTAATTATTTGATAAGACCGGTGACAGAGGATTTATTAAAAGCTTGTTAAATTTTTAAAAGTGCAAAAACATATATGCATAACCCATAGACAATAGACAACAGTGTGGTGATGGCCAGAGGGAAAGCGGGGCAGGGGCTAGGTGGAGGTGGGCAAAGGGGGGGAAATAGGGATATCTGTTATAGCGTCAACAGTAAAGTTTTTTTTAAAAGTACTTAAAACTTTAATGTGAAAACAAATTTTTTTGTATTGCAGAACCTCATTTTGGGGAGTAAAGTCAATTGGGCAGAGGATTCTGCCCTTAAGGAAACTGTTCTGCAGCTTGAGAAGAATCTCACCATGCTCTAATAAGAATTCTAGTTAGGCATTATTTGTTTCTGTCTTTGATATGTCATTTAAATAGCACATTTCAGGTGAAATGTGTTTCTTTCAGTGTTTTTGGAACTGCTCTTACACTGCAATTTTTTTTTTTTAAGCTTAACACTATAACATGGACTCTATTGTTTTAAATATGATAATTAAAATAACTGGCATACTCTAAAAGAATCTGAAAATCTTAGTCTTGCAAGGGTCTGGAAAGACATCATCTAGTCCAGCTTTCCACTAAATGTGGACATTTTTTCTACAACATTACAGGAAGTCCCAGCTTTCATTTGGAATACCTCCCTGCATTTCCTTGTCAACCAAAATACTAGAAAAATTAGAAAGGCACATTTACATCTTTATTTTTTTAACTGTCAGTTATATTTTATTCGGATAAATCTTATTTTAGGTTTATTTCACTACAGATTCTTTTTTTATTGAGATATAAATGATATATAACATTGTATATGTTTTAAGTGTACAGCGTGTTGAATTGACCAACATGGCTTTAGCTAACATATCCATCATGTCACCTAATTATTTCTTTTTTGTGGTGAAAACATTTAGGCTCTAGTCTCTTAGCAACTTTCAAGTATATAATATAATATTGTTAACTATAATCACAATGCTGTGTGTTAGAAATCCAAAACTTATTCAAATTCTACCTGTAACTTTGTACCCTTTGACCAATATGTCTTCAATTCCCCCACCCCCTCATCCATATCTTTAACAGACCCAAATAAAGCACCTCAGCCTTGAAGAAAAAGATATTTAGAGGAATTGTGACTTTTTTCTTTTGTATGTCTATATCATGCATTACTTTTATAAGTTAAAAAATAAAAAGAATAGCCCGGCTGGTGTGGCTCAGTGGTTGAACGTCAACCCATGCACCAAGAGGTCGCCAGTTTGATTCCTGGTCAGGGCACATGCCCAGGTTGTGGGCCTGATCCCCAGTAGGGGGCATGCAGGAGGCAGCCAATCAGTGTTCTCGCTAATCTGTATCTCTCCTCCTCTCTCTCTAAAATTAATAAAAATTATTTTAAAAAATAAAAATAGCCCTGGCCAGTTTGGCTCAGCGGTTAGAGCGTCGGCCTGCAGTCCAGAGAGACCCGGGTTCGGTTCTCGCTAAGGGCACGTATCTCGGTTGCAGTTTGTCCCTGGCCCTGGTTGGGTGGTGCGGTAGGCAGCCACTCAATGTGTCCCTTTCACATAGATGTTTCTTTCTCTCTCTCTCCTCTCTTCTTCCCTCTCCCTCCCACTCTATCTGAACAAAAAATGGAGAAATGTCCTCGGGTGAGGATTAAAAAAAAATAAATAAAAAATAAAAATAGCCTGGCCAGTTTGGCTCAGCGGTTAGAGCATCAGCCTGCGGACCAGAGAGACCCGGGTTCAGTTCCCGCTAAGGGCACATACCTTGGTTGCAGTTTGTCCTTGGCCCCGGTTGGGGTCTTGCAGGTGGCAACCAGTCAATGTGTTTCTCTCACATCTATGTTTCTCTCTCTCTCTCTTCCTCCTTCTCTCCCTCCCACTCTATCTGAAGATAAATGTAACAAAAAAAAAATGTCCTCAGGTGAGGATAATAAAAATAAAAAGAATAAATATTTCTCTTCTAATTAAAAAATAGAACTTGCCACTTTTTATACATCCTATTCTACCTTTTGAAAACTCTAATTTGAGCCCTGGCAGGTTTGGCTCAGCGGTTATTAGAGTGTCGGCCCAAGGACTAAAGAGTCACAGGTTCAATTCCAGTCAGGGACACGTACCTTGGTCGCTCCTTATTAATTTGGAGCCGTTGATCATTTTTTATAGACAATGTAGTGTTTTCAGCATTCTTTAAAAGACTTTAAACTTGAGAAGATGCACTGCAGTTGATTTGAAATCTGTTCTTTAGATCAATAATAAAAATAGAGATTTGCCTAAATTTGTATGCTAAACACTTTTCTTTGAAATATTTATAGTTTTACTTCATTTGATTTGATAAATCATTTATTTGTAATTTTATTCTTTTTGCCGCATGGTATTCTTGGAAACTGTCTACATAAATTATTGTAAAACAAGTCATATTTTTCTCCTAGAAAAACATTCTGTAAAATATCTTCCTGATCCAAAGATACAGCATTAAATAAATCATAGAGGTGCACTATATTAGTGAATCCCAACTCAACAGGTTATCAGTATCATTTGAAAAACTTTGCATTTTCCTAGGATTCGCTTATCCTGTGTGTTCCATCTTAAAGTCCAGCTCAGAGAGAAATTGGTAGCTTTTTCTGAAATCCTGCTGAATAACAACCCCAAACAGTTAATTCTCTCTTGGATCTATGGTTTGGCTGATCATTCTAGGACCCAGGCTTGAAGAAGCAGCCACTATTTGAAACATTCTCATGGCTTATGAGGCCATATCAAATTACACAAGCACATTTAAAGTTTCTGTTTGGAAGAGGTGTACATTCTTTCCACCCAGGTTCCATTGACCAGCCCAGCATCAGTGGGGCAGGAAAGTATAATTCTGCCACAGCAGGGTTGTGGTGGGTTTCAGAGCGGGGGAGAGAAAATGGATATTTGTTGAAAATACAGTCTCCCAGTCTACTATTTTGGTCTTAAATATTAACTTCCCTTCTGTGTGTAAAAGACACATCCTTTCCCAAAGAAGATAAGCTTAACAATGTTATCCAATCATACATTTTCAAAGATCAGGATCTCATGATAGTCCACATCAGGTCCAGATGTGGCTCTTGATCTGGAGACCTATGAACTGAAAAGGTGGGTTATGTTGCTGCAAACAATAGTGGATAAGGTCTGTAGTAATTCTGAAATACAGCTTGGCAAATGATGAGATGCTCCTTCCTAGGGATAGGAAATATCTTTGGATTAGGCTCTTGTGCTCTCTGGAAACAGTTCTTCATCTGTGGTTCTTCATTCTGCCCTTTGGGAGGTTCTCCCTTACCATTACCTTGGCCATATCTGAAGAGGGCATTAGAAAGTAGGCCTCTCTGAGCAGCTTTCTCACTTGGGGACCCAAAATCCAGGCTAGTGGTGCTTTTGTTAATTTTTTTTCCCCAAAAAAAAATGTTGGTAGTGGTGATGGTGGTTTTGGTTGGTCATTTCATTAATATCAGAGCCAGTAAAGTATGGTTTACTAGCTGCCTGTTTCTGTAAATAAAATTGAATTGGAACAAAGCCACACCCATACAGTTACATACTATCTATGGCTGCTTTCCATGCACAATAACACATTTGAGTTGAACTGAATGGCTCCAACAGAGTTGATAAATCTCCCCCACCCCATTTTTCTTATAGTCATTGACTTGAAGAAGCACCCTGTAGGAAGTTCTTTTTTTTTTTTATTTCCTTTATTGATTTTTTAGAGAGAGAGGAAGTGAGAGGGAGAGATAGAAACATCAATGAGAGAGAACATCGATTGGCCGCCTCCTGCATGCCCCCCACTGGGGATCTGGCCCACAACCTGGGCATGTGTCCTGACCGGGAATCGAACCGGCAACCTCTTGGTGAATGGGTCAATGCTCAACCACTGAGCCACACCGGCCGGACAGGAAGTTCTCTATTTTGATTTGTCTACTTTGATTTGTCTACAAGTTTATGTACCTTGTTTCACCTCTGTATTCATGTAAACTAGAAGTTAAATCTAACTTTTTTTTTCATTTTTTTCTATTCTTAGTTCTTCTCATTTTTAACTGCTTTATTTAAGTTTTCTTCTTTTATAGTTGACATTTTTTTATAAAATGTTTTATATTTATCAAGAAAACTTACAAGTTGTACTGGGTACTTTATATTGCATCACATCAGGAGGCTGTCGTGCATGCTGAGTTCTGCCTGACAGATCCACAGCTAATGTCAGCAACAGGATCAGCGGTTCTCAACCTGTGGGTCGCCTAAGACATAACAGTAGCAAAATTACAGTTATGAAGTAGCAACGAAAATAATTTTATGGTTGGGGGTCACCACAACATGAAGAACTGTATTAAAGGGTCGCGGCATTAGGAAGGTTGAGAACCACTGGACATGGAACAAGAAAGGAGTCAAAGGCCAGGTAAGATACGGACTTTTTTTGGGGGGGGAAGGGGGAAAGAGAGAGAAACATCGGTGTGAGAGAGACACATCGAGTGGCTGCCACCCACACAACCCCAACCGGGGCTGAGGACAAACTGCAACCGAGGTACATGCCCTCAGCAGGAACCCAGGACTCTGGTCTGCGGGCCGACGCTCTAACCGCTTAGCCAAACTAGCCAGGGCTAAGATACGGACTTTAAGAAGACACAATACAAGGAGTAGAATCAGATGGCATGCTCAGGGTCCATGAAAATAGCCAAATAATAGCATTGGGAATATAAACAAAAATCAGGGGACCTGAGTGGGGTGAATAATGAAATGATCGGATAATAGTTAGGAGGCTAACTGAAACTGAGCAACAGGAAGAGAAGGTAGGATTTAGGGTCTCAGCTTCAGCTACTTTGATCATCTTCATCCTAGAAGAACTAATCCAGAAGGGGCCTGGATGAGAATTCTGTGAAGGAATATGAATGCCAACATTTAAAAATAAGCCCACAGAGAAACAGAGCATTTTCTTGGCAGACTCCCCAACACTGCATTTGGCATATTCTGAATTTATCATCAGGTAATACCAGGAGATTTCTTATTATTAGAGGACTTGGAAAGTTTATCTTTTAATGAAAGCTCTAAATTATGGGCCTTTGCCCATTTTTGTCATCTCTCAGGTATAAGGGAAAATGTAAAATATTTCATTTAAGTGAATAGCCAAGAAAGTCTGTGTCATTTAAGTTATTTCAGAAAAAAATCTAATATTGTAGATTTTCACACAAAAACTTACTATTTCTCTGTATGTGAATGAAAAGTCAATATACTAGGAATCCAATCTGCTGTTGCTTTTGAGCCCCCCTATCACTGACAAAATTATAAGATATTTATAAGTATACAATGTGATGATTTGATATACATTGTGAAAGGATGTCCTTTTAAGTGTCCTTTACCCATGTAATCACATTAGCAATCTGATTTTATTTGTATTTTTAAAAATAGTTTATTTATTCTTTTGTTTAGAGAGAGAAACATAGACTTGAGACTGCAACATCTACTGGCTGCCTCCTGCATGCCCTCCACCAAGGATTGAGCCCCAAACGCACCCGGCATGTGCCCTTGACTGGGAATCAAACCAGCACCTCCTGGTGCCCAGGACGATGCCCAACGAACTGAGCCACACCGCCAGAGCTATCACTCTGATTTTAGAATATGTGCTGCTAAAATAACCTTTGAAAGCTTTTTTAAAAATAAATTTCTAATTTCCACATACACTGAATCAGAAGGGCCCACATTTGAGCTCAGTAATTTACAGTCCTAAAGAGCTAGAAATCACTGACCTAGATAATCAAATGTGTCACTCTAAATATTTGCAGTAGCTTAAGGGTACATTACCCACAAAGTTATGTTGAACAGCCACAACATATTGTGTATTAAAAATTATAACAAACAATATAAATAATACCATAGAATTTAATATCACTTTGAGGGATGCTATAGATGGCTTATGTTTCAAAAATAAAAACGTGAACTTTTGAGTTCTCTCAAATTTGAAGTAGGCAGCAGTTTAATATCAAGGCAAATAGTGGGAAAAACAAACAAGACCAAATCAACCAATGCCAATAAACAATACGAGATGGCTTTGTAGACCCAGAATTGACCTGTCTTCCTTAGCTTGCCATTTACTCCCAACTTTTTTTTTTAATATTTTTTTTCTTTATTGATTTGAGAGGAAGTGAGAGAGAGAGAGAGACACATCGATGAGAGAGAACATAGATTGGTTGCCTCCTGCATGTTCCCCCCTGGGGATTTGGCCCACAACCTGGGCATGTGCCTTGACCAGGAATGAACTGGCGACCTCTTGGTGCATGGGTCCACTCTCAACTAGTGAGCCACACTGGCCGGGCTACTCCCAACTTTTAACAGAATTGTTGTATTACTTATTTGGTTTCACATTAAATTTGGACTTTGCTGAAATTAGAAACTGGCTTTCTGGAGAAATGGTCCTAGATCTCTCATGGCTAACGAGCAAAATAAACCCAACATCACAAGCCTTCGTCCGCAAAACGAAACAATGGAAAACATATGGGTTCTAGGCTGGAAGAGGGGGCGGGGTCAGGCAAAGAACTAGTGCCACAATGGAGGAGGCTCCCGCTGGCTCGCCCCTCCTCCGTGACGTCACAGGAACGGCCCGCCCCCAGCTGCCCAGGACTTCGGTGATCGCTGCCGCTCTCTAGTGCCCCGGAAGCTGCCGCTTCTCGGGGGTCATGATGGGCAGCAAGATGGCGTCTGCTAGCAGGGTCGTTCAGGTAAAGGGGTTCGGTCGCCTTTCCGCACCGAGGGCGGTAGGGATGGTGCTGACTACAGCAAAGGCGCTGGGGATCAAGGCGGTGGCGGAGACTGCACGGTGCCCGCGGCCCCGAGCGGGGCCACGGCGCCGCCCGGGGGTGTGTGTGAGAATTAGACCTTGAACCTGTTGGGTCAGGTAGTAAGCCGGTGACCGGAGCTGAGGGTTCCAGCCAGGCCACGGGAATGTCGCATCTCAGCAGGTAGGCACATAGCTACTTTGGGGGTCCCTGGACTGCCCTCCACGAGGACCTCCTTAGCCCTCCTAGGAGTCTGCAGGGTAGGCTGCCCTGGCTATAGCCTGGCCAATCGGCGTCTAGTATAGTCTGAGATGTCCCGGATCAGCCAATCAAAGGGAGGCGGTCGCGGCGAGTGAAAGGAGTTAAACCCTGCACTGACCCAGCGTGTCCCTTCAAGGTCTTGGGCTTGGCCCGGAGAACTGGCTGCGCCCTCGCCTGGGACCCGTTCTCCGCCACCAATTCAGGAGTCTGGTTACCCGTCAGATGTGAGGGAATTAAAGGAGGAAAAGATTATTTAAGTTTAACTGTAACATATGTTTTAATGTTGATTTCCCAAGCTTTTTTTTTTCCCCCTGAGTTTAGATTGGCAGCTAAAGGAACTTTGTTAATTAACACATTAGTTATTAACTCCTGATAGCTTTTGTATTTGCTTCTCCAGCGTGGTCTCGAGCTTAAATAAGAGAGGTAGAATTGGATATAAAGGAACACAACCTCCACTTTTGTGGTTGGTTTACGCTACCTTTTTCAACTTGGAAGTGTATTATTGTATTATTAACTTTGATATAAGACGTGCAGTTCCCTTTGCATAAAAGTATTTTTTTTTAAACTTGGTTTTATTTATTTATTTTTATCCTCACCCGAGGCCATATTTGCATTTATCTTCAGATAGAGTGGGAGGGAGAGAAAGCGAGAAACATGGATGTGAGAGACACACACCAACTGGTCGCCACCCACACAACCCCAACCTGGCCGGGGACAAACTGCAACTGAGGTAGTGCCCTTAGCAGAACCGAACCCCAGGGTCTCTCTGGTCCGTGGGCTGACGCTCTAACCGCTGAGCCAAACTGGCCAGGGCATAAGTGTATTTCTTAAAACACCTTTTCTTAAAATTGGGTCTGCCCTAGCTGGTGTGGCTCAGTTGGTTGGAGCGTGGTCCCTAGCAAGGAAAGGTTGCAGGTTCGATTCCCCACAGGTCACATACATGGGTTGCTGGTTTGATCCCAGGTTGGGCCCTGCAGGAGGGGTAACTGATCTTAATGTTTATATCTCACATCAGTGTTTCCCTCTCTCTCTCTCTCTGCCCCTCTTCCTAAAATCAAGGAGCATGTCCTCCAGTGAGGAGTTTAAAAAAAATTGTGTCAGTCTAAAAGATAATCCTAGATCCTAGTCTTTGGTCCCACTGCAACAAATGATCCTCCTTATTCATTCATTTTGTAGTTATTGAGCATTAACTAAAGATTCTGTGAGGACAAGGTGAACATCTGACAAAGAACTGGTATCCATAATATATAGCCCATTTTAAAAATGGGTAAAAAAATGATACTGCACAAAAGAAGATATCCAAATGAGCAATAGTCTGTGAAAAAAATGCTCAATATCATTACTTGCTGGGAAAATACAAATGAAAACCAAGAAGTACTGTTACAACCACCTAATGATTAAAATGAGAAAGACTGACAATACCAAGCGATGATGAGAATGTGAAGCACCAAAATCCTCATACATTGCTGATAGAAGTATAAATTGGTACAGCCACTTTAGTAAACTGTTTTGTCAGTCTCTAGTAGTTAAACATACCTATCCTTTGATCCAGCAATTCCACTGATAGGTTTATACCCACAAGAAATGAGTGTATATACCTATATAAAAAAGACTTGAATAAAAATGTTCATAGCCACTTTTTCCATGATAACCCCAAACCAGGAACAATCCAAATGTCTATTAGCAGGATAAACAAATTGTAGTAGATTTGCTAAAATGGAATAGTACACAGTAACAATGAAGAACTAACTAATGATATATACAAAAAAAGATACCGTGATGTATATAATAAGAATGGTCTGTCTCCTTACAGAGCTGCAAAGACTTTGACTCAGATGTTCATAATACAAAGCAGTATGTGCTAACATGTAATAATTACATATTATATTAGCAAAATTTATTGAGTACCTCTGTTCCAAGCCTGTGCCCAGTGGTGGGGACTACAGTGCCAGCAAGACAGACATGGTGCCTCCATAGAGCTTAAAATTTGGCTGTTGGTCCATAACTTGAAGAAAGAGTAGTATTTCAACAGACTCACTGGCACAAATTCATGGGAATTCACAAAGCATGGTGTCAACATTAAGTAGAGAAATTTGGCTGGGCTACAGGGTATTCAGAAGTAATTTTATAAGAGTAGTTACAGGTATTAATTAAATGCCTGCTGAATGCCAAGCAGTATATATTTGATAAGATGGGCTGATATAAGAGCAGAAAGGAGAGTTTGTCATTTAGGAAATCATTTAGCTGCATGAAACACGGAAAGAAAATGGGTGGTTGGATTAATTCAGGGATTGAGCCCTAGCCGGTTTGGCTCAGCGGTTAGAGCGTCGGCCTACGGTCCGGAGAGACCCGGGTTCGGTTCCCGCTAAGGGCATGTACCTCAGTTGCAGTTTGTCCCCAGCCCTGGTTGGTCGTGCGGGTGGCAGCCACTCGATGTGGCCCTTTCACGTCGATGTTTCTCTCTCTCTCTCTTCCTCTCTCTCCCTCCTACTCTGTCTGAACAAAAAATGAAAAAATGTCCTCAGGTGAGGATAAAATAAATAAATAAATAAATAAATAAAATAAATAATTCAGGGATTGAGATTCACAAGTGAAAATAAGCCTCCAGCAAGGAAGTTGAGAGTGCTGGTAAGAGAAGGTTGAATGAACTGTGAGTTCTAGGTTTATTTTCCCTTCATAGAAGTTATACTGTTTTGCATTCCTATAGCAACACATGAGTGCCTGCTTCCCTACCACCTTCCCAACAGACTTGTGTTATCCAACTTGTACATTAAAATCTAGTAAAATCTAATTGATGAAAAATACTGTCTTCATATAGTTTTTTTGTTTTGTTTTGTTTTTCTTTATTGATTTTTAGAGATAGAGGAAGGGAGAGGTGGGGAGAAAAGGAAACATCGATGGGAGAGAACATCGATTGGCCACCTCCTGCATGCCCCCGACTGGGGATTTGGCCCATAACCTGGACATGTGCCCTGACTGGGAATTGAACTGGCTACCTCTTGGTGCATGGGTTGATGCTCAACCAGTGAGCCACACCGGCCAAGCGATCTTCATGTAGTTTTAACGTTTATTTCTCTTATTATATGTGAGGTTGACCATCTTTTCATATGGTTAAGGGCTCTTTTCATTTCTTTACCTGTGAAAACTATCTTACCCATTTTTCTATGCTTACAAGTCCTATTTATAGTATGGCTATTAACCTTTGGTCTGTTACAAAATTTTTTTAACTCCTTGGTTTTTTTATTTATTTTATTTATTTATTTATTTATTTTTCCCTCACCTGAGGACATTTTTCCATTTTTTGTTCAGATAGAGTGGGAAGGAGAGAGAGGAAGAGAGAGAGACAGAAACATTGACATGAAAGGTACACATCGAGTGGCTGCCTCTCGCACAACCCAACCAGGGCCGGGGACAAACCGCAACCGAGATCCGTGCCCCTAGCGGGAACCGAACCCGGGCCTCTCTGGACCGCAGGCCGACACTCTAACCACGGAGCCAAACTGGCCAGGGCACTACTTGGTTTTTTTAAATTAAGATTTTCTTTTTGATGAGTTAAAGGGCCTTTTTTCTTTTTCTTTTTTTTAATTTTTTTTTCTTTGTTGATTTTTAGACAGAAAGGAAGGGAGAGAGAGAGAGAGAAACATCGATGAGAGAGAACATTGATTGGCCAGCTCCTGCATGCCCCCTACTGGGGATCAGGCCCACAACCTGGGCATGTGCCCCCTAACGGGCAACCTCTTGGTGCATGGGTTGACACTCAACCACTGAGCCACACCGGCCAGGCTACTTTTTTCTTCTTAATGCTGTCCAAATTATCACATTTTCCCCATTATAGGGGAAAGAGTGATAAAATAAGATTAACTGTATTACTGTTGAAGTTGTGTAATGTGTTTATAAGGGCTTATTATTCTACTCTTTCTACTTCTATGTATTTTTTAAATTTTCTGTTAAAAAGGGAGACCTCGCCCTGGCCAGTTTTGCTCAGTGGTTATAGTGTCGTTCTGCAGACCAGAGAGTCCCAGGTTCAGTTCCCGGTAGGGACACGTACCAAAATAAATAAATAAAATAAATAAATAAATGAAAAGGGGGACCTCAAATAGTGTGGGAATTTAATCTATAAGGGCATATTACATTACAGTTTTAAGTGTACAAAAGCAATGTTGAGATTACACATTATGCCTGGCTTTGAAGAACTAGTCCTTAGTACCACCAATACCTTTGGAGTCTTGGTTCATTAGAGGTTTGGGCTAAGGATTCTTTTTTTTTTTTTTGGTACATGCCCCTAGCGGGAACCGAACCCGGAACTCTCTGGTCCTCAGGCCGACGCTCCAACTGCTAAGCCAAACCAGCCAGGGCATATTTTTTCTTTTGATTTGAGAGAGAGAGGAAGGGAAAGAGAGAGAGAGAGAGAGAGAGAGAGAGAGAGAGAGAGAGAGAGAAACATCGATGAGAGAAAACATCAATTGGCCGCCTCCTGCATGCCCCCCACTGGGGATCTGGCCATGTGTCCTGACTGGGAATCGAACCAGCGACCTCTTGGTGCATGGGTCCACACTCAACCAATGAGCCACACCAGCCGGGCTAAGGAGTCTCTTTCAAACAGAAAATTGACTTTAGGATGATAATTGGTGGATGTTATGAACAGTGGCAGTTCCTTATTTGGGAGGCAGGGGATCTAAGTTCTTGGTGCTCCACTGGAAAAATTTCATTTCTTTCCTGACACACTATTCTATATTTCTCCAAAGAGAACAACACTTAAATGGCTGAGCCATCTTGTCTCTGTATTAAGCATGTTGGCTTCAGAAACCAGCTGCCTGGGTTTGAATCCAGGCCCTACTCTTATTGTGTGGCATTGGGCAAGTTGGTCATCCTCTTTATGGCTCTATCTCTATATTGGTAAAATGTGGATCGTATCAGTACTTAACTCATAGGGTGTTATGAGAATTAAATGAGGTAATCCTTGTAAAGAGAATGCAGTCTGTTCATGGGTGACCTCAGCATGAAGATGAAGGTGTTAGACCAGAAATGTCTGGGGATTAGGGCCATATCAAAAGAGAGAACGCTTTATATAGCTGAACAGACATGCCCACCTTTTCTAAATTTATCTTTACCCACATAACTGATAAATGATATTATGTTTCCCATTGCTATATTTATATGTAATATTTTAATAAATTAATGCATAATTTGACCCAAAAAAAGCAATGTTGAAATGGATTCTTTCTCTCCTGTGTATGTACATACAGGGGTGGGCAAAAGTAGGTTTACAGTTGTGAGTATGGGAAACACAATTTATTACATTATTATTCATTAATTATTGTATTACTTATTTGTATTACAACTATAAACCTACTTTTGCCCACCCCTGTATTATTAAGTGTGTGTATACATACTCACATGTCTGTGTACTTAGTCCTGCCATACAACTAGTCTATTCACTCTCTTGGCAGATGTTTCCTGAGCACTTACTATGTTATGTACCAGGTACTGCTGCAGAAGTACTTAATTCTCTGACTGCCTTTCCAGGAGCCTAGCTCTCCTGTAAATCATTGGCTCATTTATCTGTCTGCTGCACAGTATTCTTAAGATGTCCAGGATACTGTGGAAACACAAAAAAGTATCAGATTTTGGAATCGGGAAGTTTCTTAGAGAGGAATATTTCAGCAGTTTTGAAAGATAAGCCCGGCTGGTGTGGCTCAGTTGGTTGAGCATCGTTCCACACACCACGAGGTCACTGTTTTAATTCTTGGTCAGGGCACATGCCCTCTGGCTCAGTTCCCAGTAGGGGGTGTGCAGGAGGCAGCCCATGAATGTTTCTCTCTCATAATTGTTTCTATCTGTCCCTCTCCCCACCTCTCTCTCAAAATAAAATCAATAAAAACATATTTAAAAGATAAGCAATTGGGTGAAAGCAGAGGCATGGAAATGGGTGGGATTAGGGAGAGATTTCCTGGCAGAGGACATAAGCTCTAGATTGAATGGGGATGGGAATGGCATGATGAAGTGAGGCAATGAAAAGTATGTATTTCTATGGGTATAGGAAAAAGACTAAAAGGGCTATCATATGTTTAAACCTATTTTATGTGGGTTTGGGGATTACAGATCGTGTTTTACTCTTTGTGCTTTTCTGCATTTCTCCAAATTTTTTACACAGAATACGTGTTACTTTTGTAGTCAGAAAAAGTATTTTTCAATCAGCAGGGTGATATATAAGGCACCCAACATAAAATCAATGTCATCTTTTTCATAGGGTTGTCTTTGAGGTCAGTTGGCAGTACAGTAAAATGTCTTGTAGTGTATAAAGTACAAAGTTATTATGAATAGCAGATGAGATAAATAAGTTAATTCATAGACCAGCTTTCCTGGTTGAGAAAGAGTAAAACAGAAAAATTTTAAATTGCTGTCAAATACTGTTATTTTCTTTTAATGAAGGTATCTATGTGGTTCAGTAGATGTTCTTGTATATATGGTTAATGAACTTATTTTAGTGTTTCATCTTTTTTTATGCATTTTATTTTTCCTTTAGGTAGTCAAGCCACATACTCCATTAATAAGGTTCCCTGACAGAAGAGACAATCCTAAACCCAATGGTAAGTTAGTTGTACTTTAGATTTTTTAAAAATGTTTCATTTATTGAGTTGAGAGATAGAGGAAGGGGGAATGGAGGGGAAGAGAGAGAAAGAGAGAAACATCGAATTTTGTTGTTCCCCTTATTTATGCATTCATCATCTGATTTCTTGTATGTGCCCTGACAGATTGATCCTTGGCGTATTGGGGCAATGCTCTAACCAACTGAGCTACCCAGCCAGGGCGTAGGTTTTTTTTTTTGTTTTTTGTTTTTGCTTTTTTAAAGGTATACATGTAGCCCTGGCCGATTTGGCTTAGCAGTTAGAGTATCGGCCCTTGGACCAAAGAGTTGCAGGTTCGATTCCTGGTCAAGGGCACGTACTTTGGTTGCGGTTTGATCCCCGGCCCTGGTTGGGGTCGTGTGGGAGGCAACCAGCTGATGTGTGTCTTTGTCTCTCTCTGTCTACCTCCCTCCCTCCTACTCTATCTGAAAATCAATGGAAAAATATCCTTGGGTGAGGTTTAAAAAATAATAATAATAAATAAAAGGTGTACATGTATATTTATATGTGAATATCCTATTTTAGGCAATATTTTTCATTTTCAAATCAGCTAGATTCTATAGCTTAAATAAAATGTTAGGTACCTGAGGTTGCATGCAAGTAGAAATTAACTTATTACCTCCATTTAAAAAGATGTCTCTGAATTTTTAATGATATCGAGTTTATATAGGGGAATTTTTGTTCTACCTTTCTTTCCTTCTATCCTTTAGAATAATTTCCCACACTTATATTTGCAGATAGTATAAGGAATGATAACCATTTCTATATTTCTCTCCCAGCTAACCTTTGCTTTCGTTCACTCATTTATCTATTCATTCAATCAGTAAATATTTGTTTGATTGCTGTAGACATTAGTAATCATAAAGTAACTGAAGATTCTGAACAAGTCCTGTTTTTCTCTGACGTCCTCCTTTTTACCAGATCCTCCGTCTGTTTTATTATCAGATATTTGATCCTTAATTCAGGGAGAATTTTAACAAATTTTATACAGATATTTTTAAGTTATATAACTCTTGAAGAATTAAGATATAGGTGATAGCCCTGGCCGGTTTGGCTCAGCGGTTAGAGCGTTGGCCTGCGGTCCAGAGAGACCCGGCTTCGGTTCCTGCTAAGGGCAGGTACCTTGGTTGCAGTTTGTCCCTGGCCCTGGTTGGGTCATACAGGCAGCAGCCACTCGATGTGTCCCTTTCACATCGATGTTTCTCTCTCTCTTTCTCTCTCTCTCTCTCTCTCTCTCTCTCTCTCTTCTCCTCTCTCTCCCTCCCACTCTATCTGAACAACAAAAAAATGGAAAAATGTCCTCGGGTGAGGATAAAAAAAAGATATAGATGATAAACAAGTATAAATGTATTAAGAAAACTAATCTCATCTATATTTACCAAAATTCTTATTCCCCATTGTAAGATATTGCCTGTCAGTTAGTTCCACCATATGACAAAACTTAAGTAATGTGGGTTATCTATATGGGTTGAATGCACTACCTAGAAATTTTATCATTTTACCAACTTGCTCAATTTAGTAATTTATTCACTTAACATTACCTCCTTGTTTTAAGAACTTTGTGAAATTATGTATAGCTACCCAACTAAGTTACTATCCAATACTTACCTCTCAGAATTATAATACTTATTTAAGAATGACTAGAGTACTTAATAATAGAGAATGCAAAACAGTATTTTAAGACACCTGAACAATTTCTCTAATTACATTTTTTTAATTTCAGTATCAGAAGTTTTGAGATCAGCAGGACTACCATCTCACTCTTCTTCAATTTCACATCATTCTAAGGGAAGTAAATCATCAGACTTGCTGATGCATCAGGGTCCACCAGACACTGCAGAAATAATAAAAACATTACCTCAGAAATATAGAAGGAAACTTGTATCTCAAGAAGAAATGGAATTTATCCAAGTATGTTATTGGTCTTTATCACAATATTTTGCAAAACACCTTAACATTTTTGGCTTTTGGAATTCATATGCTGATTTACATGCCTTTCCCAATGTCTTGTCATGGTGTGTCCATAGCTAAGACACACATGGTCTGATAGTCCAGGACTGTGAGAAATAAACCATGTCCAAGCCTTTAGTTGAAGTGCATGAAGGAATATAAGTGTAGAAGCAATCAATATAACCACATGAAAAAAATGCTCTTCAGGGTTCTCAATGATTTTTCAGAGTGTAAAGGGCTTCTGAGTCCATGAAATTTGAGGACCACTGATCTGGATCAACCTGAGTCCCTTCTAGATCTGAAATTACAACATTTCTATGAGTGCCCGAAAGCAATGAAAAAAATAACAAAACTGTTTTAAAAACTAAAGATCATTTGCTTAAAATAGTGTAAATTTGTATAGTGGCCATGAAAACACTTTTTATGTAAATTTAACACCTAATCTTACTGTTTTATTTTTTTCCTTTTCAGCGTGGAGGTCCAGAATAATTACTGACACTGAAGCTGCTGTTGTTATCAAACAAAAGAATAGTCTTTACAATAAAGGACTTCCAAAATGACAAATGAGAAATTGTACATTAAACAACTTTAATAAATATTCTTTAAAAAGAAAAAAAAAAGAAAAGAAATATAGAAAATTTAGATAGACACTTGTATCTCTTAATTTATGTATCTTGGTCAGCTTCTCCACAAGCTTACCTAATTGTTTATATACTTTATACTTATTAAAATACACATTTTAAAATGTTAGTCTGTTAACTTACTCTTGATTATCAAGTATTACCAGTGTTGATCTATTAAAAGCACACAGTGTCTAGTAAATCATCATAGGTTTCCCATAATTTCACTTTTCTTTCAGTTTCTGTTGAGACATGAATTTATCAGGCAGAATTGCTGGATTTTGGAAGTGATTTTCCTGAAATTGGATGAGGATAAGTGAAATAATGACTCCATTATTTGTTCTTAATTCTCTTAACATTTTTTTCATTCACAAAGTTACTGGAGTATAACTGGCTTAATTAAGCACATTCTAAACGATAAAAAAATCTAGCCAAGGTAAATCCAGTGACTTGGCGGTGTTAAGATGGGGGAGTTAACACAAAAGATTATTTGTAACCTATTTTCAGGAAGAAAAAAGAGTCAGTATAAAATCAGATCAAAATGAATATAGCATAGGTATAAATGTTTGACCAGAAATTACAATTTCTTATGTTTTTAGGGGTGTTAAGAAAGTATTGTTCTTTTGTTTACTTTACTGTTTTGATTGTAATAATGTATGCAAATCATAGTAACCATTAACTTTCTCAAAACTTAATGTCTGAAAGCTTCATAAAATCAACCTAAACATTTACCTTATTAAGGCAATTTATGAAACTTTAAGAGGGTCTTTCTGTGCCAAGGGTATATTATTATTGTGAAAGTAAAGCCTCACAAAGCTAAATAAATTATCTTCCATACCTTTAATGATTTCTAGAATATGTTTTAAAGAAGTCATCCGTAATAGTAAAGGTAACTTAAGCAATAGATGAGTAGAATTGTTGAACTTTGCCCAGTTGCCTATGGGTTAATCTTTACTTTTTTCTTTTTACCATTCCAGAGTTGATCTGCTTCTCTTGTAAATTCTGTGTTGTGGCCTAGCATAAATGTTGCCCAACTCGAATTTTTTTTTTCAATATTGATTTTTTTAATAGTTTTTTTTTCTTTATTGATTTTAGAGAGAGAGGGAGGGAGAGGGAGAGAGATGGAAGCATCAATGAGAGAGAACATCAATTGGCTGCCTGCCTGCATGCCCCCTGGGCATGTGCCCTGACCAGGAATCGAACCTGCGACCTCTTGGTGCATGGGTTGACACTCAACCAGTGAGCCACACAGGGTGGGCCAACTCAAATTTGAGGTAGGGGTTTGGTGCTAGCAATAAGCTGTTCTAGTGACTCATAAATAATAAATAATACATGATTCATGGTTTTTCGGTGTGGTTTTATTTTATTTGGAAATTTTTCTTAAAAACTAGCACTATTTTTTTTAATATGTTTTTATTGATTGTTTTAGGGAGAGAGAGAGAGAGAAACATCAGTGTGAGAGAAACATCTATTGGCTGCCTCCTGCACACCCCCTGGAGATCAAGCGCACAACCCTGAGCGCTATTCTTTTTTTTCCCTTAGATTTTGCATTTCAGTAAAAGGAAGCCCAGGGCAGTTTTGTGTGTGTGTGTGTGGTTTTTTTTTAATTTTCAGAAACAGTGGGCTCTGGTAGTAAAGATTGGCTTGAGTAATACTGTGGGCCAGCAGTTAGAAACACTAATACTGGCTCTGTCTGAGGGCCACCTTTACTACAGCTGCTACCATGAAAGTCACAATGAAAAAACATCACTTTTACAGAACTTGGAAGTACAAGTATGGCAAAAAGGCATGTCCGTGGAAATTGCTGTCATAAGATGAATTCACAAGGAGGATGGTATCACAAAGAGAATTCTGGAGTGGCTTAGAGTAAATAGCCTGTGTTTTCATTTACAGGTGCTTAAATATATGTAAGCATCAGCAAATTGCTTAATTTATCCAACTTCAGGTTTTCCTTTCTGGTACTATTACTTTGTAACAAGTCACCCCAAAACTTAGTGGCTAAAAGCAACAATAATCACTTAATAGCCCATGTTTTCTTTGGGTCAGGAATTCCTGAGCAGGTTGGCTGGGCAGTTCTGCTCAAGCCAGGGTCTCATGAGGTTGCAATCAGATGCCACCTGGGGCTGCACATCTATCTCCAAGATGGCTGACTAACATGGCTGGCAAGTTGATGCTAGCTGTTGAGAGGAAGATTCAGTTCCTCTCCACAAGGCTGCCTGAGTGACTTCATGACAATGGCTGACTTTCCCCAGAGTAAATCATCCAAGTGTACAAGGCAGAAGAAGTAATGACTGTTATGATCTAAACTCAGAAGTTACACACACCTCTGCCATATTCTTTTTTTTTTTTTTTTCCTTTATTGATTTTACAGGGAGAGAGAAACATTGATGAGAGAGAACATTGATTGGCCACCTCCTGCATGCCCCCCACTGGGGATTTGGCCCACAACCTGGGCATGTGCCCTGACTGGGAATCGAACTAGTGACCTCTTGGTGTATGGGTTGATGCTCAACCACTGAGCTACACCAGCCAGGCCACTTCTTCCATATTCTATTGGTCACACATAACAGCCTGTTTCATTGTGGGAGGAAACTACACAGTTTATTAATACCAGAAGGCAAGAATCATTGGGGCCATCCTGGAAGATGGCTACTACCAACGTATGAAAGTGCTTTGTAAACTGTAGAGTGCTATACAGATGCTGAGTGGTATTTTATATATACAATGACCCAATGAACCCAGGATATCACCTAAACACCTTTGTTACCCTACTTAAAATATCCTCATGTAGGAATTTACTTGTCAGTAGCATGGCATAATGTAGTGATTATCAATTCATATGCCATAGCACAGTTGGGAACGTCAAGCCTCACAGGTGTACTATCAAATTTAGCTCACTACTTAGCTTATTTTTACTATAAGTGAGGTTAGATTGCTGCAGTGATGTCTTTCAGAAGGAATTTTGACCTAAGTCATGTGACACCATGGATCTTTAGGTATGACTTGAAGCCACAAGTAAGAAATTTAGAATTAAGTGGTAAAGATGGTGTGTTTTCTGCAATATATGAGAATTCAGCCTGTGAACACATCAGAGCTCAAGACCCAAGTAGTGAAAAGAGCTGGGAGGTGACTAATAACAGTTATGTAACAGCTAACATAAATTAAGCACTGTCAGGCACTTATCTAAGGGTTTTTATTTATTTATTTATTTTTTTATCCTCACCTGAGGACATTTTTTCATTTTATTTTGTTCAGACACAGTAGGAGGGAGAGAGAGGATGAGAGGGAGAGAGAGAGAGAGAAACATCGACGTGAAAGGGCCACATCGAGTGGCTGCCACCCGCACGACCAACCAGGGCCGGGGACAAACTGCAACCGAGGTACATGCCCTTAGCGGGAACCGAACCCGGGTCTCTCCAGACTGCAGGCCGACGCTCTAACCGCTGAGCCAAACCGGCCAGGGCTTATCTAAGGGTTTTTAAAGTGTGAAATTATTTAAGCCTTGAAGCAATCCAATGAGTAGGTCCTATTACAGAAGAGGAAACTAGGAACAGAAAGGTTAAATAATTTGCCTAAGTCATAAATTTAATGATTGCATACTTTGGCCAGTAAATGTGGGCAATCTAGATCTACAGCAAGGACTCAACCTTTACACTCTATTACTAAATTATGAGCCTTGGTAGTCTGCTGCCTTCTTCAACGTAACTCTGGAAATCAGTATTCTCAACTCTTAGAAACATCAAATGCCCCAGTTCAAAACCTTAGAATTACACTTTCTCACCCCCAGCCCTCACCCCCAACACATATCCAGTCTGTCAGCAAATCCACTTGGCTAGAAGCCAAACTAGTACCACCTAATACAGCCATCTGGATTACTGAAATAATTCTTTTAACTGGCCTTGCTTTTCCTTGCTACCCCCTCCCCTATGCCCCCAGTTTAGTCTCTCACAACAGCCAGAATGAACCTTTTGAAACATAGATCATATCATTTGTCTGCTCAAAACTCTGTGGTGGCTTTTCAGTGATGTCTTTCTTGTCCTACCCTATTTAAAACTGAAAACCCTAATATCGCTATCCCTTTTCCCTGCTCTATTATTTTTATAACACTTATTACTATGTATCAAATATATTTTTTATAACAACATTTTTTTCTTGTTTGTTATCTACTCCTATTCGAAAGCAAGGATCTTTGTCTTTTTCTGGCTTATTTCTCAGTCTACAACAGAGTGTGGCATATAGTAAGCCCTCAATAAATTATCCATTGAATAAATGAATTAATCTGTTTAATTTGTTGATTTGGATGAAAACTTAAAAGTTGAGTACTGGTCACAGTTAACACTTAACTGAGCATTTACTATGTCTAACCTTTCAGCATGTCTCATTTAATTCTCACAACCACCTATAATGTAGTCTATTATTTCCACTTTACAGAGTAGAAAACTGATGACCGCAAGTCTGTTCCACAGCACAAAAGTCTTCTGTTGACTTGGATTTTGTTTACCTGGGCGTGCTTCTTCATAAAAGCACTAGTAATAAGTAAGAACGCCTATTGACCAACCCTTAAGAAGTGGGCACGCGTCTAAGTAAGCTGAGATCGCGGAGCTAGGCGTCCCCAGTAACCGTAGCGACAAAACGCCCACGACCTAGAATCAGAAAGGGGGTCAGGAAGAAGGCCAAGCCTTCCACACTTACACACACCCCTTAAATCCCGAACTCAGAACAGTATCGGCACGCTGACCCGTCGCCGGTTGTTAAGAAAATATCTAAATTAAAACGATAACAAGGTGACACAGATGGGCACCACCGAAAACATCCGGCTTCCGGCACCAACTGGCGACCAGGTGAGAGGGCGGGGAGCTGCGCAGAAAAGCCAAGGAGCCCTGCCTCGCGCAGCTTCCGTGGGGCCGGACTTATTTCACAGCACACACGCCCATCCCGGAAGTGGGGGCGGAGCTAATAAAGCGTCGGAGCCCTGTGAACGGAAGTGGCTGTTACAGGCTTTAAGGTAGCTTTAATTTCCCTGTGTCTTGGGAGCTCGCCCTTTACTGCTGGAGTCGGACTTCGCGTGACGGATGGCTGTGGACGTGAAGTCGCGAGCAAAGCGTTATGAGAAACTGGACTTCCTCGGGGAGGGACAGGTGAGGCTCTCGGGGACTGCGGGGATCCTGAGGGGAGAGCGCAGAGTCGCCTCACATCTTCCCAGGCTTTCTCGTGCACGCCAGAGGACTGGCCTGGCTCCGGCCGAGGCTCCCCGGGCGCCGCTGCCCCCGTGCCCCGAGCCGCCCTCTCCTCTCCGAGTCACAGGCGGGAGGGGACGCGGACTGCCCCACCACCTTTCTGGCCGCCGCGAGTCCGCTGCAAGGACCCTTGATGCTTTGCTTCCCCAAATCTAAAGTCAGAAGGCAAACACACACACAAAAACTTCCCATAAACTTGTTTTTGTTTTTCCCTCTAGTTTGCCACGGTTTACAAGGCCAGAGACAAGAACACCAACCAAATTGTCGCCATTAAAAAAGTGAGTTACAGTTTGTTTCTCTCTGAGTCTGGTGGAAGACGTGGGTATGTGTGAACTGGTGGCCGGCCGTTTTACTAATCTTGACCTTGCTCTGCTGATGAGGAGTTACTTGGGTCATTTTCAAAGGAAGCAGAATTTGTTAGTGTCTTGTGTTCCAAGGTAGAACTCGGTTGAACTAGTCTTTTGTTCCATTCATTGACATTGAAATGAAGAGGAAGCTGTATGTTGGCTTTATAAACTCAGGCGTTGGCGGAGGGGATAAGTCTTGTTGGGTCCTCAGAACGTTTAATGTCATTATCTTCTTGGGTCACTCTTTCTGGCTCACCTGCCTCCACTCTGTATCACATCTATTTTCTGTGTATAAATTTACCATAAAGGCTTTCACCAACATTAACAACATTGATGTGCGTGCATTTTAAAAAATGATTTAAGTATCTTTTTTATTTGCATTCATTCAAGAAACTGAGGTTATATTTAGCTAACTTTCTATATACCAGTCAATTCCACCTACATTTTTTCATTTAATCCTCAAAACAGCCTTGCAAAATAGATGAAGTGAGTTATCTGTATTTTACACTTGAGGTACCTGAGGCTGAGAGAGATTAGGTGACTTGTCAAGATGATACAGGTAGTAATTGCTAAAGCTAGGATTTAAATCCAGGTGTCCTGCTGCCAGGTTGATTGCTCTTTCCCATACTACTGAAATCAATAACCCTCTCAAGGAGGGGCTGGTTTTCTCATATCTCAAAGCCTGTTGATAGGGTAAATGACCTCCACCTTCCTATGGTTCCTGTTGCTACTTTGAATTTGTTTCTCCTTCAAAATCCCTAACTCCTTTGAAGCATATCTTCCTCATTCACTTAACACATGGCTTCCTTTGTATAGTTACTCCTGCCATTGTTTTATCTTTTTTACTTTTTCTGACTTCTCTCATCTTGTTTTCCAGCTTATGTTCTATATAATCCAGCACTCTAGCTACTCCTTTGTAAAAAAAAGAAACAAAACTGTCAACTCTCCTGACCCTTTCTAAAGTTATCTTTCCAATTCTACTCCTGGTTTTCTATAGCCACACTGACCTTTCTGTTCCTTAAATTCATTCCAGTCCCAGGATTGTTGCATTTGCTCTGCCTTCTGGCCAATATGTTTTTCTTCTAAAACTTGGCATGGCTGATTGCTTATCATTTAGATTTCACTCAAGTTCTCTTCACCTAGAGGCCTTTGCTGGTCACTTTAGCTAAACGGGCACCTCTCTTCTTCCCTAGTGTTCTTTACCATATTTCTCTATTACCTTCATAGCATTTATCAAAATCTGAAATCCTTTTATCTGTGAGTTTATTATCCATTTACTTCCACTTGAATTACACTTAGAACTGTGGCTAGTACATTTGTAGACACTCATTAAAAAGTTATTCATTTGACTGATATCATCTCTTCAAACTGTTGGCATATTGAGTTCTATAGTTGTCTGAAAGTCCAAGGGGATTTTTTTGTTTGCTTTCTTTTAGCATAAATTAGGGTAGAATACATCTTGTTTCTCCATGATAGACTTTTACCCCTTCAAGGTGACTCAGTGAAACCAAGAGTTAATGTACTAGTCTTTAACCCCCTGAGGCAACCAGAAACAATGGCCCATACCGTAACCAAGAGTTACAAGGTATATGTTTGTTAAACTAAAGATAATATCTTTTTTTTTCTTTATTGATTTTTAGAGAGAGAGGAAGGGAGAGGAAGAGAGAGATAGAAACATCAATGAGAGAGAATATTGATTGATCACCTACAGCATGCTCCCACTGGGGTTTTGGCCCACAACCTGGGCATGTGCCCTAACTGGGAATTGAACCAGCGACCTCTTGGTGCATGGGTCGACACTCAGCCACTGAGCCACACTGGCTGGGCATCTAAACTTTTTTTTTTTTTTTAATCCTCACGGAAGGATATTTTTCCATTGATTTTTTAGATAGAGTGGAAAGGGGTGGAGGGAGTGAGAAAGAGAAACATCAGTGTGAGAGAGACACATTGATTGATTGGTGACCCTGACTAGGGGCAGGAGATCAAACTGGCAACCCAGGCACTTGCCCTTGACTGGGAATCGAACCCATGACCCTTCAGTCCAAAGGGTGATGCTCTAACTACTGAGCCAAACTGACCCGGGCCAACTTAACATATTTTTAATGTTTGTTTTCTTTTTTTTTTCCTCTACCAGATAAAACTTGGACATAGATCAGAAGCTAAAGATGGTAAGTTACTTCATTTAATTTGACAGAACAGGAAAGCTTTTGTTCCCACTGAGGAAATGAGCAAAGTATTAATTAGCATCAACAATGGTTCTGGATAGAGTTATTGCAGAGTCCCAGGAGAGTACAGGTAGACTCAGGATAGAGACAGGATATTTGTGACTTCCACCATTTGAATGTAGAGAACATTCATGTCACCTCAGTAAATGGAAGGCAGTAAGGTTATTAGTGGCTTGGCTAGCTCATATTAGTGATTTGTCTAGCTGTCTTCATTAGTGTTTTAGGTGCTGTTACAAGCCATTGTTTCTTCATTCTTGTGAACTTCTGATAACTTTGAAAATTCAGGCTATACCTTCATGGCAGTACACAAAGCTCACTATGGAACTCTTCATCTCTCTTCAAAAGCTTGTTTGCTACATGCTAAATTCTGTTTAGTCATCAAGAAATGGTTCCTATAAAAGGATCCATAGTCTATGTAACAAGTAGTACCAGATTTTTTTTAAAAATATGTTTTTATTGATTTTTTTTTTTTTTTTTTTAGAGAGAGGAAGGGCAAGATAGATAGAAACATCCATGTGAGAGGAACATCCATCGGCTGCCTCCTGCACGCCCCCTACTGGAGATTGAGCCTGCTCAGTCCATGGGATGTTTTTCAATCTACACCAGCTGGGCACAGATCTTATCTTTAATGTTGAGTTCTAGCCTTTGCATTGAGAAAGATACTATCTTATCACCAGTATGCTGTTAGCGTAAAGAATCTGCTGGGGATGAAACTCTCTCAGGCATGTGCCCTGACCAGGAATTAAACCAGAACCTCTCAGTCCATGGGACAGCGCTCAGTCCACTGAGCCACACCAGCCAGGCAAGACTAACTTTTCCCAAAAAATATTTGTAAGAAGATTTGAAATTTGAGAATTATTTTTCACTTTTTGCTTTGCCTTTTTATATAGGTATAAATAGAACCGCCCTAAGAGAGATAAAATTATTACAGGAGCTAAGTCATCCAAATATAATTGGTGTAAGTATGATCTAAGTTGTTTCTGGGATTTGGGACCCTGCCTTTTCTAGTATGTTGACTGAAGGCCCAACAAAATGAATTGTTCTAAGCAAGCCTTGCAAGAAAGCTTAAAAGTTTATCAGGCTAAAATATATTTTCCATCCTAATTGCCTGTAGGCAATGTCTTCAGCTGATGAAATAAATAAAATCTTGGCATACAGGCTAATTTTATCAGAAATCATTTTGAAGCCTAGAAAGCTCTAGAATGTGTAAGACCTTGAGCACATTCCCTCAAAACTCTGTGCCATAGTCCCTACCTTAGAGGGTTGTTGTGAGACTAGCTAATTAAATACATGTAAAGTACCTGGAATAATGCCTGGCATAGAGAATATATTCATTCAATAAATGATAGCTCCCACTGCGGTTTATAGGATTTTCTTAGGTAGGGATTTTTCTGAATTGGGGACTGAGGTGAAGTTTTCATCGATTCATTTCTTTATCATAACTCCCAAAACTGGGGTGGGGGGGGGAGGTTAAGCATTTAGTGATCTTTTAAAAATAATAAAGTTTAATATTTTGTGTCTCAAAGTACAAATTCCTAGCAAACAAAAAACAGATAAATACCAAATTTATTAAAATTACTTAAACTTTACAGGGAATTATCAACTGTCCAAATGCTTCTTTACATTTTAAAAAATTATTTAGCATAATACTGTCAAGTATTTCATAGAGAATCACATTTTGATTTTTTTTTTTTTAATTTTGCTTTGCAGCTCCTTGATGCTTTTGGACATAAATCTAATATTAGCCTTGTCTTTGATTTTATGGAAACTGATCTAGAGGTAAGGTTAAGATTCCTAGAGGAATTATTTTTTCTCTGTTTATAAAAAGAGAACCTAAGTGTTTATTTTCTACTTATGAAGATACTAGTAGTCAAAAGAATGCTTAATTTTGAAATCTGGATATACTCTTAAATCTAGGATCTTCTGAGTCATTTAGCCATATTCCCAGTGTTAAATACAGAGATTTGGATTTCATTAGCATTGATCTACCAAGTTACCTTATACCTTATTGACATTATTTTTAGAGAAATGAGTGTTAAGCCTTTGAAAATTTAGATATTCTTTTCCATGTTATTGCAGAATATCAACCTTTTGAAAGCCAAGTTTCTTTTTGAGAAAAATAAGATCTTATGCTTTTCATTAATATTAATTGAATCTCAAAAACTGATAATCCAAGGGTATGGAACAACTGGAGTTCTCATGTATTACCGGTGAGAATGCAAAATGGTACAGCTACTTTGGAAAATAGTTTGGCAGTTTCTTGTACAGTAAAATATACATTTAAGGTATGCTCTAGCAACACTACTGCTAGGTATTTATACAAGAGAAACAAAAACATATTTACACAGAAATCAATTGGTACACAGATGTTTAGCTTTTCATAATTGCCCAAAGTGGAAACAACCCAAATATCTTTCATTCAGTGAATGTATAAACAATGGTATATCCATACAATGGAATACTGTTTGGGAATAAAAAGAAATGAGTTGCTAATATATGCAACAGTATAGAGGAATCTCAAATACATTGTACTAAATGAAAGAAACCAGGCTCAAAAGGCTATATGTTGTATACTTCCAGGTATATGTTATTCTGGGAAAGGCAAAACTAAAGGAACAAAAAGCAGATCAGTGGTTGCTGGGGTTGGAAGTACAATGAAGGACAGTATAGAGGGGCCTGAGGGAATTTTGTGGGATTATGGAACTATATCTTGATTGTCCTGGTGGTTACACAACTGGGTGTGTTCATTACAACTCACGAAATTAGGCTCTGAAAAGGGTACATTTTACCTAAATTGGATTTTTTTTTTTTTTTTTAAAGAAGAAAATGGGAATTTTTAGTTCATGTAACTGATAAGTCTAGGAATAAACTGGTTTTAGGCACAGTTCACAAATAATGCCATTAGAACTCAGTCTTGCACTTTAACTCACTCTATTTTCTTCTCTGTTGCCTTCATTCATGGGCATAACTTCTCAGTATAATGGCTGAAATACTTCCAGGCTTAAATCCTTAGAGTTTAATAATCCCCGAGGAAAGAAGGTTCTTCGTTCTTTTTTATTCTAGCGCAAGTACTGGATCTGCTTAATAGCCTTGACTTGGATCACATGTCTACCTCTGAACCAATCTCGTGAACAGCAGGCTTCCATAGTGATTAATTATGCTTGGGTCATGAGCTTACTTCTAGAGGCCACAGGTAGTGGCCAGTCCATTTTTAACCATGTGGTTTGACCTGGGAACAGTTGGTTTCCCAAAGGAATGCTTGGATGCTATTACCAGAAGGGGCTATACATCCTGGGGCAAGTGAAAAAACAAGCAATAGGAGACAAAGCACTGCTTTCTTTCCAAACCAAAGATACTTTCCCTAACCACATGACTGGAAATTCTGACAGTCCTTCCTAAGGAGGTTTAGGCAACCTTTCTTGAGATTCTTCTGTATGAATAAATTCATTTTATGTTTGTAAATTATTTTATATGGTGGCATTTATTTGTAATAATAAAGTTACCTGTATATTGTATACCTGTTTTATAGGTTATAATAAAGGATAATAGTTTAGTCCTGACACCATCACACATCAAAGCCTACATGTTGATGACTCTTCAAGGGTTAGAATATTTACATCAACATTGGATTCTACATAGGGTAAGGTTTTTAACCAAGTGTGATAACTTCTTTATGTTGTTAACTTTTATGTAACTAGTTTACTACATAAATAGTCTGAACATCTAAATTGTTAAATAGAGATGTAGCTGGACTATTTTATCCCACCTTCTCCCTCAGTGTGTTCCCTCCAGTTATTCCACCAGGTGGTGCTGTGACGACTGTAAATTACTATGTGAAATTTAGGAATGGAAGAGACCAGTCCTTAATAATTTTCTAAAATGAAGGATTAAATTACTGAGTGACCTGACCAAGGTTATATTTTTTTCAAGGTCAATAACTGAAAACTGACAGTATTAGAACCTAGATCTTTTGACTTTAAATCCAGTGTTCTTTGTACTATACTATTATTAGGGGAGAAAATACAGTGAGAATCTGGATTAAATTATACAATGCTAAAATACCTTTAGAAAAATACTATTTCTGGCAGTCTAAAATTTTATGAAGTAATGAAATAAAATTTCTGAACTGGTTTACTCATTGTTCTGAACATTCAGCTATTGGAACAAGACTGATAATTTAGATAGGTAGATGTTCTTAAGCACCCTATTAGGTAAATAGCTAAGAATATATAATTTATGATTGGTAACTCTCATATCTTTTTTTTTTAAATCCTCACCCGAAGATATATTTCCATTTATTTTCAGACAGAGTGGGAGGGAGAGATGGAGAGAGAGGGAGAAACATCAATGTGAGAGAGATACATAAATTGATTGCCTCCCCCATTGTCCCCAACCAGGACCGGGGACTGAACTGCAACCGAGGTACGTGCCCTTGACCGGAATCAAACCTGAGACTCTGGTCCGCGAGCCGACGCTCTAACTGCTGAGCCAAACCGGCCAGGGCAACGCTCATATCTTAAACGTGGAATCCCTTTTAGGTTATTGCTAATATCTTCTTAGCATTGATTTTGAGACTATTTTCCTCATCCTTTCTAAATTTATAGTGTTTTTATTTACTAAAATTTATATACATTATTGTTATTAAAGTAATGGCAGCCCAGCAACTGCTTATTGAGTACTTACTATGAGCCAGTCATTACACTAGACTCTTTACAGAAAATATTAAATATAATCCTCACAGCAACCTTGTAAAGTAGGTAATGAAATTCAGTGAAATTAGGGACCTTGACCCAAGGTCTCACTAGGTAATATGACCAATCTTGTTTTGCTTTGATAGGATTTTACATCAATGGAAAAATATTAATTGTTTTAATTTGGGATGTTACCTTGTTTTTGCTAAGTTTAAAGTTAAGCCAACTATGCCCTGGCCGGTTTGGCTCAGCGGTTAGAGCGTTGGCCCGCGGACCAGGGAGTTCCTGGGTTCGGTTCCCGCTAAGGGCACGTACCTCGGTTGCAGTTTGTCCCTGGCCCCCATTGGGGTTGTGTAGGTGGCAGCCAGTCGATGTGTCTCTCTCACGTCGATGTTTCTCTCTCTCTCTTCCTCCCTCTCTCCTTCCCGCTCTATCTGAAGATGAATGCAAAAATGTCCTCGGGTGAGGATTAAAAAAAAAAAAATTTTTTTTTTTAAAGTTAAGCCAACTAAATGTATCATTATGGTAGTCGCCCCCATCCTGCTTACTTCTTTGTTTAAAACCTCCATAATATAGGATCTGAAACCAAACAATCTGTTGCTAGATGAAAATGGAGTTCTAAAGCTGGCAGATTTTGGCCTGGCCAAATCATTTGGAAGCCCCAATAGAGCTTATACACATCAGGTTGTAACCAGGTAAGAATCCCTTAAATAACTGAAAAGTTTGTATTGTCCAGGATATTAATCGCAAGTGAGCAGAGTTCAGGAATCATTGTTGGTGTTCTGTTGAAAATACAGCTGTTTTGTTATGTGTATCTTACCACAGTAAAAAAATATATAGCCCTTCATTCAAATAAGAGTTGAATTAAGTCAGTCCTCAGACATTTATCTAGTAACTTCATATATATATATATATATATATAAAATTTTTTTTTAACTTATTGATTTTAGAAGGAGAGGAAGGAGGAGAGAGAGAAACATCAATTTGTTGTTCCGCTTAGTTATGCATTCATTGGTTGCTTCTTTTATGTGCCCTGACTGGGATTCACTCTCGCAACTTGGGTGTATCAGAATGACACTAACCAACTGAGCTACCCGGCTAGGGCTAATAACTTGAGATTAATCTATACTTCTTTTACATTTTAGTTAGGTAGGTTTCAACTTTAGTGGCTATTTTACATAATCACCTGATTTGGGAGGGCCTGTGTTTACTTTATTAGTTAGTCGTGATTCCGTATTTTATATTTTTCAGTGTGAATGAAAATTCTCTATACAAAGGAGTGTATTGAGCCTGGCCGGTGTGGCTTAGTTGGTTGAGTGTCGTCCCATGCACCAAGAGATCGTGGGTTCGATTCCTGGTCAGGGCACATGCCTGGGTTTCTGGTTTGATCCCCAGTAGGGGGCGTGCAGGAGGCCGCCAACAAATGTTTCTCTCTCATCAAGTTTCTATGTCTCTTTTCTTTCTTTCTTCATCTCTCTGTAAAATCAATAAAAACATTTATTTATTTATTTATTATTATTATTTTTTTAATCCTCACCCGAGGACACCTTTTCATTTTTTTTGTTCAGATAGAGTGGGAGGGAGAGAGAGGAAGAGAGAGACAGAGAAACATCGACGTGAAAGGGACACATCGAGTGGCTGCCACCCGCACTACCAACCAGGGCCAGGGACAAACTGCAAACGAGGTACAGGCATGCCCTTAGCGGAAACCGAACCCGGGTCTCTCTGGACCGTAGGCCGACGCTCCAACCGCTGAGCCAAACCGGCCAGGGCAAAACATATTTTTTTTAAAAAGCAGTGCATTGATATTTGAGTTTTTCATATTATTATATTGTATTTTATGTTAATACTTTTTATGTATAAAAATTAAAAATCATATTAAAAGGTTATAATTCTTATCAGGATGGCATTTGTTAATTTCCAAGATTTTTATTTGTTTATTTATTATTATTCATTTTTTTTTTTTTTGGTACGTGCCCCTAGCGGGAACCAAACCTGGGACTCTGGTCCGCAGGCCGACGCTCCAACCGCTGAGCCAAACCGGCCAGGGCAATTTCCAAGATTTTTTTTTAAGGATCTGATAAGATCTTCATTTTCTTTATTCCTTTAAATTACTTTGTCACCTTCTTCCAAATAGATCTCATTGAGTGTCAGTCACCTGAGCCCTGAGTAAGACATAAGAGATATAAATAGTTATTCATGTAATTGCTGGAAAGATTAAGACCATCATTCAGGAACCCAGGGAAACAGGGACCTACATACAAGAGCACTGTATATAGTGCTTTTCATCTACTAATTTCTCATATTTTCTCTTCATGCAAATCAAATAAATGCTACTAATAGGTTAAATGAAAATGAGGATTGAAAATTGACAGATTGGTAATGTGGATATCATTGTTAACCTTGACAGGAGCCATTTTAATGGAATAATAGGATGAAAGCCTGATTGAAAGAGTTTAAGAGGGTGAGAGAAGAAGAACTGGAGACATATGAGCAGATAACTCTTCAGACTAACTAGAGAATGAGGAGGTAGCTGTTAGGGGAAGTAGGGTGTAAAGAAGTTTCTGTTGTTTCTTTGGTTTTGAGTTTATTTTTTAAAGCCAGAGAAATAATATGTTTGTACATTGGTAGTAATAGTTTAGTAAATAACAAAAAGTTGATGTAGGAAAAAGAGGAGACAATTGTGGGAGCAGTACCCTTGAAAATAAGCAACAGAGCATGGTATCTAGTGCCCAAGTTGATGGATTGGCTTTTAAAACAGTCAAGGATAGGTCTGGCCAGTGTGGCTCAGTTGTTTGGAGCGTCATCTCATATACCAAGGGGTGGCGTGTTTGATTCCTGCTCAAGGCACATACCCAGGTTGTGGGTTTGATCCCCAGTCAGCGCGTGGGGGAGGAAGCAAATTGGTTTCTCTCTCACATTGAGGGGTGTGTGTGTGTGTGTGTGTGTGTGTGTGTGTGTGTGTATGTATGTATGTATGTGTATGTGTATGTGTCTCCCTCCCTGCCTTCCTCCCTCTGAAATCAATTAAAAACAAAAACAGTCAAGGATAGTTACAGATGGGAATGCAGACTGTGAGTACAAATGACTGTAGGCAAGTTTGTTGAAGAAAAGTGAATTTCATCAGTGAGATGATGTTTCACTGGGGAGTTTTCTCTATGAAATATTTAATAATTTCATTCTAAAATGACAATATTTCTTTTTGTTCTTCAGGTGGTATCGGGCCCCTGAGTTACTATTTGGTGCCAGAATGTATGGCGTAGGTGTGGACATGTGGGCTGTTGGCTGTATATTAGCAGAGTTGCTTCTAAGGGTAAGTTTTGAATTGCTGTACACACTTCAATATTGTTATAGGTGTGTGTTCTTACAATTTGTGGAGGAATTGTCTTCCCAGAGAGGAGCCCCATCCTTACAACAAAAAGCCAACAAACCAATTAAAACAAAAACTCTACCCCTAATGCAACCTTTTTATTAATGCTAATGTGAGATGAGAACACCTCCCATTTAGGACAGTAAGATTTTATTAACGATCATTTCTATATTCTGAAATATAACTATAATAAAACCTTCATTGGGTTATAATATGGTAATATCTCTACAGTAACCAAATATGTTAGGATGAACTTTTATAACCCTGCAACTTTGTTTGGGGCTGTTTAAATGTACACTGTAATGCCAACCACTGCGGCTGCAACTCTGTGAACTAACTATAAACCTTGTGTGAGAGGACCATTTTAGTTCTCTTCAAGCAGAGCAGATATGGTGGTCCTATACCATTTCTCTGACTGAGACCATTTTACAGTAAAACATCTCCCTGCCCTCATTTGAGAGAAAGATGATGATTCAGAAACTTTTCTTTAACTGTAAAGTTTAGGTTGGCCCTTCTGAATGATGAAGAGTAAGGAATATTGGGAAATCCATCTGAAGTTGTTTTTTCTCCCTATATTCCAGATTCCAGTTGCTATTCTCCCTCTTTTCAAGCCATATGTATTTAAAGAAATGTGAACCCAATGTCTGGCCGGTGTGGCTCAGTGGTTGAGCATTGACCCATGCACCAAGAGGTAGCCGGTTTGATTCCTGGTCAGGACACATGCCCAGGTTGTGGGACCAATCCCCAGTGAAGGCATGCAGGAGGCGGCCAATCGATGTTCTCTCTGATCAATGTTTCTCTCTCTCTCTAAAAAATCAATAAAGGGAAGAAAAAAAAGAATTGTGAACCCAAGACACACAAATATAGCCATTTATTTCCTGGAAGACAGAAAGCAGCTTCTGGACACCAGAGAGAAAAGTTACCTTCTTAAACATTATTTTTAGTTTAGTGTAAGTTCTATACATCATTTTGAGAAGCTCATCCCTCTGGTGCTTGCAGAAGAAACCCTCACATTTAGACTTGAAGATGATGTAGTAATCTGTTGCTAGTATTGGGTCCTGTGAATTAGCTGGCATGGGAACTCTGCTACTCACAAGAATACAGAGTTTACCACATGTTCACATTTGACAATCTATCAGCAACCAAAAGCACAGGTCATTCATAACCAAGAAAAAAGAAAAAAACAATTCCCTAGCCCCTAATGTTATATCTAATCAGTCCATTGAGAAAGTAAAAATAGAAAATAAAAATCAGATAAAATTTTTTTTAAAAAGAGAGAAAGTAAAAGGAGAGATCAGTTGAGGCTAGATGGTTTAGAAATTGTGGACCTGGTTGAAATCATAGTTGGAGTCGTCTTATCCATTGGCATTCTTGCTGGAATCATTAAGATTATGAAGAAATGGACAGGTAGCCATAATTGGTGAAGAATTGTACCATTTTGCTGTATTTTTTGTCCTGCACAACTAAAAAATGTTTCCTATTTTATTTTTTTTAATCTTTTTTTTCTTTTAAATCTTCACTTGAGGATATGGTTTTTTATTGATTTGAGAGGGAGAGAGAGAGAGAGAAACACTGATCTGTTGCCTCCCATTCACAGAGCCCACAACCTAGGTATGTGCTCTGACGGGAAATTGAACCTGCAACCTTTCTTTTTTTTTTTTTTTTGGTGTATGAGATGATGCTCCACCCAACTGAGCCACCTGGCTAGGGTAAAATATTTCCTATTTTAAACTGTCCCTTTGCTCATTTGAAATACGATAGATGAAAATGTTGTCCATACAGTTCTAGATCTGTGGTGAGATCCTGTAGTCCAAACAGATAATAATTTAAAGAATAGTTACATAATATTGTTATATTATATAAAATTATGCATTCTAAATTGTTATATAATTACATTTATAATTATAAGTTACATGTTATACTGTATTATATAGTATTGAAATAAGAATGGTTAATTGAAAGATTTGCTATTATAAGCATTCAACCCTTTTTTTTTAATCCTCACCCGAGGACATTTTTCCACTGATTTTCAGATAGAGTGTGAGGAAGGGGGAGGGAGAGAGAGAAACATCGATGTGAGAGAGACACACTGATTGGTTGCCTCCCACAGAACTCTAACCAGGGCTGGGGATTGAACCGCAACCAAGGTACATGCTCTTGATCAGAATAGAACCCGTGACCCCTTGGTCCGAGAGCTGACGCTCTAACCACCGAGCCAAATTGGCCAGGGCCATTCAACCCTTTTTTTTTTTTTTTTTTTGAGAGAGGAAGGGAGAGGGAGAGATAGAAATATCAATGAGAGAGAACATCAATTGGCCACCTCCTGCATGTCCCCCACTGGGGATTTGGCCCACAACCTGGGCATGTGCCCTGACCAGGAATCGAACTGGCAACCTCTTGGTGCATGGGTCAATGCTCACCCACTGAGCCACACCGGCTGGGCACATTCAACCCTTTTTAAAGTGTTGTTCTTTTATATAAATTTTATAAAAATATGTTTAGCCCTCGCCGGTTTGGCTCAGCAGTAGAGCGACGGCCCGCGGACCAAAGAGTCGCAGGATTGATTCCAGCCAAGGGCACGTACCTTGGTTGCGGTTCATCCCCAGCTCTGGTCGGGGTCATGCAGGAGGCAACCAGTGGATGTGTCCCTCTCACGTCAGTGTTTCTCTCCCTCTCCCTTTCTCACCCTCCCACTCTATCTGAAGATAAATGGAGAAATATCCTCAGGTGAGGATTAAAAAAAAAAGGTTTAAAAAGCTACTTAAACTAGAAAACAGTGACAATAATAAGTAAGCCTATATTCAACCAAAGTAATCAGTGTAGTTCAAATCATTTTAGAAGACAGTTGATCTGCATTCTGAACCTCC
Source organism: Tadarida brasiliensis (assembly GCA_030848825.1). Taxonomy (NCBI): domain Eukaryota; kingdom Metazoa; phylum Chordata; class Mammalia; order Chiroptera; family Molossidae; genus Tadarida; species Tadarida brasiliensis. Next base: position 45,455,295 of record CM061258.1, read on the forward strand.
TCTGTTATTGTTAAATGGAAAGAAATAATAGAACTGTTTATACCAGTGATACTGTTTATTAAAGATTTGTGGAGTGATATGTACCTGGCAGAGGAGATACTATGATCACGAAGGTGTTTTTCCCAGGGCAAGGCTTATCCATTGCACTCTGGATGTGCTGACCCCTGCGATTTCCCCAAATGTGGGCAAGTCGACTGCATAATTTGTGGTATGGGGGGACATTTTTTTTTTACCCCCTGGCCAAAAAAAAATTTGTAAAGTGAATAAAATGGGCAGTGTGGTGCTGTTTACTAGGTTAGCAATGACAGGATCTAATGCCACATCCAGCATACCTCAGACGACATTTTAATTTTTGTTACAGTTTAGTTTTTCTTATTAAATTTATAGTTTTATTTGCATAACGACTATTACAAACCACTTTGAAATATCTGCCTTTCACTTTCTTTCAGGTTCCTTTTTTGCCGGGAGATTCAGACCTTGACCAACTAACAAGAATATTTGAAACTTTGGGCACACCAACTGAGGAACAGTGGCCTGTAAGCCTTTAAACATTTTCTTTGAAATTTATTGAGGATTCTGTATAGTGCTGTCATGTAAATATTACTTAAAGAAATGTATTCATTGTCTTAATTTACTAGTGATTAACTTACTTGTAATTTAAGTTGCTAAATGTTATATATACAGTTCAGTAAAATATCCTCACTTGTTTATTCTTAAATTAAAATTATAGACCTTTTGATTTTCCTTCCTATTATAGCCTCATCTCCTGGGGAATGAGTAAGTATTAGAAAAGAGAAAATTTTTTAAAAATATTTTTTCTTTATTGATTTTAGAGAGAGAGGAAGGGAGAGGGAGAGAGAGATAAAAACTTCAAGGAGAGAGAACGATTGGCCACCTCCTGCATGCCCCCCACTGAGGATTGGGCCCCTAACCCAGGCATGTGCCCTGACCAGGAATCAAACCGGTGACCTCTTGGTGCATGGGTTGACGCCCAACCAGTGAGGCACACCAGGCAGGCAAAAAGAGAAATTTTAATTAGACTACCTTCTGGTTCAAACTGCAGTGAAATTATCTGAAGCTGAATTTAAGTCTGAGGAGTTTCTTTTCTGCTATTAACTTCCTCAACTTTCTAATTGAAAATCTGCTATATGTTCTAATTGTAAAACATGCCCTAACAGTTATCATTTATTAATATTATTTATTTATAGCCCAGCCTGTGTGGCTCAGTGGTTGAACGTCATCCTATGCACCAAGGGGTCTCTGGTTCGATTCCCAGTCAGGGCACATGCCCAGGTTGTGGGCCAGATCCCCAGTGGGAGGCGTGCAGGAGGCAGCCAGTCGATGTTCTCTCTCATCGATGTTTCTATCTCTCCTTCTCCCTCTCCCTTCCTTTCTCTCTAAAATCAATAAAGAAAAAAATATTTAAAAATATATATGTTATTATTTATTTATAGCTGTGATCCTTTTTGAGTTAATTTTTGTATGAGGTGTGAGACTTTAGGTCAGAGTCAGTTTTTAAGTCTTGAACTCAGGTAGAACTGATGCCTCTCACTTTTTCTTTTTTCAAATTTATTTTAGCTCCTTTGGCTCCCATATAAATTTTAGAATAATCTTATATAATTTTGCCAGAATTTTGGTAAGAATTTCATTAAACCTATATATAAATTAGAGGATAAATAATATCTTTATGATGATGAATCTTCCAATCCATGAACATAATAGGTCTCACCATTCATTTAGAGCTTTGATCTTTTTCATCAGTGTTGTGTAGCTTTCCATATAGTTCTACACATGCCTTATTAGATTTTTACCTAAGTATTTCATTGGTCTTTTTGAGTGGTTCTAAATGGCATTTTAAAAATTTCAGTGGCCACATATTCATTGCTAGTATATAGAACTACAATTGATTTTTGCGTATTTATTTTATATCGTGCAATTTTGCCTTACTAATTCTAGGAGTTTTTAAATAGATTTCTTGGGATTTTCTACATAGATCATCATATCATCCATATAACAGTTTTATTTCTTCATTTGAGATCTATGTGTTTTTTAATCCTTTAAATTTGAATTATAAAAATATTTTTACAGGACATGTGCAGTCTTCCAGATTTCGTGACATTTAAGAGTTTCCCTGGAATCCCATTACAACACATCTTCATTGCTGCAGGAGACGACTTGCTAGCTCTCATACAAGGCTTATTCTTATTTAATCCGTGTACTCGAATTACAGCCACGCAGGTATTTTAGCATATCTTTCTTATATTAGGAAATATGAGGATCGTGTTAATTGTACCATTGATAAGATAAAAATATAATTTACTAAGATTTTCTTACATTCTTTAAATACTGGAAAGATGTGTTTTTGTTTTAAGGAATAACTTTTATCTTCAAGCGACAAGCACTATTCAAACTGGTATTAAATTATATCATACATGCACAACTATAGGGGAGTTTATTGGGAGCATAAACACATGTCAGTTTCATAATTAATTAGCTTTTAAATAGTCTACCTAGAGAGGAAAAAATAACAAGGTTTGTATTTGTTGACAATGGTATATTTCAATGAAATGTTATGTATAATTTAAATCTTGTGCCAAGCCTAATACCTAAAGTGTTTTGTTGTTTCCCATAAAATACAGTCCAGATATACACACTGCTCATTGTCACAGTCTGAAAGTGATAATGGGAGAAAATGGTATAGTCCAATTCAACTGTGTGCTTACAAAAGATTGGAAGATAGTGCAAATAGAGCAAACACTGAAACTGACAGTTGTTTAAGGGAAATAAGAATCAAACTCAAGCCCTGGCCAGTTTGGCTCAGCAGTTAGAGCGTCGGCCTGCGGTCCAGAGAGATCCGGGTTCAGTTCCTGCTAAGGGCACGTACCTTGGTTGCAGTTTATCCCCGGCCCTGGTTGAGTCGTGCAGGTGGCAGCCACTCGATGTGTCCCTTTCGTGTCAATGTTTCTCTCTCTCTCTCTCTCTCTCACTCAAAATCTCTCCCCCCCCCCCACTCTATCTGAACAAAAAATGGAAAAATGTCCTCGGGTGAGGAAAAAAAAAGAAGAATCAAACTCAAGAAAAATTTGAAAGGCCAAGTATATCTGCTCTTTAAAAAAAAAAAAAGAAATGTTATCAAACACAAAGATATAAGAACTAGATTTGAGGAGGAAAAAACACATTTTCTTTGTTTTAAAAACAAGCACACGAACCAAAGGGTAGAATCACAAACACTTAAAATCGAGGCAGGGATATGTAAAAATGCAATATGTGCAAAGATTTGGCTTCATAAAGGAAGAGACCAATTGAAATGTCAAGTCATCTGATCTAACAAAAACATGTTAATGCACAATATGTCAGATACAAAGTGGATTTTTTTTTCACTTGTTTATGACAGATTACTAAATCAATGTTTAATGCATTTATTTCTATAAGTCTTCTCTTTTTATGTAAGTGCTACATTAATACATACCTGCTAGATATTTTACCATTAGAATTACTCTTCTAATTTTTTTTAATATGTTTTTATTGATTTTTTAGAGGGGGGGGGAGAAGAGATAGAAACATCGATGTGAGAGAGATACATGATGGGCTGCCTCCTGCACCGTCCCCTACTGGGGATCGAGCCCGCACCTGGGGCATGTGCCCTGACCGGTAATCAAATCGGGACCTCTCAGTCCATGGGAGGACGCTCAATCCACTGAGCCACACCAGCAAGGCTACTCTTCTAATTTCAAACAAGTATCTCACTACCTTTTTACCCATATATACATATTATCTCCATCATAACAAATTTTAGATCAGGTTAAATTGTCTAGAAGGTTGTTTTCATTAATAGTAAAACTCAAAACTTACAGAAAAATAGTAGCTGTGATAACTGATTTTGGTTGTATTTTGATAGAATGAATTTTTTAAATGTATTTTGGCTCTTAAAGGTGGAATGAGATACTCTTCCTCTCTTAGATCCCTGTGTAGCTCAGCATTAGCTTAATTTACTTAGGGAACTGCTATGATGTGGAAGTAATACTTTAGAAATGCAACTCCTTGGAAGTAAGGAATCTCTAAATCATGACTTCAAATAATATAATGTTGGAGGGTGGGAGTCTTGAAGAGTTTATATGGACCTTTTTTTGACCCAAAGAGGATTATCCAAAAGGAACTATCTGAAATTATTGTGGCTGTTAAACAGTACTACGGTACAAGTAAAGTATGAACTTGACAAATCTGTCATTTAGAAAAAAGTCTTTTTATTGGAATTTTGGACTGAAGTAAAATATCTCATTATAATAGACTATTGGACTGGTAGTAAATAGAAATAACCTTGGGCAAGTCCTTCCAATTATCATTTCTGTCAATTTGCAGTGGGTTGTTAGATTTTAATCCTTTGTTTCAAACCTACTTCATCTTTTTAAAAGCTTTATTTTTAAGAATTTATATTTACATGATTTGGAATTTGAATACAGGGTGCGACAAAGGTAGGTTTACATTTGTGAGTGCACGAAACAGAGTTTATTCTTGTATTATTAATTATTATTTTATTATTTTGCATATGAACAACTGTAAATCTCCTTTTGCCCCACCCTATACATATAGATGTCGTGATAAATAAACTTAGAATTTCTTTTTTTAATTTTTTTTCTTTATTGACTTTTAGAGAGAGAGGAAGGAAGAGGGAGAGAGAGATAGAAACATCAATGAGAGAACATCGATTGGCTGCCTCCTGCATGCCCCCGCACTGGGGATTTGGCCCACAACCTGGGCATGTGCCCTGACCAGGAATCAAACTGGCGACCTCTTGGTGCATGGGTCAACGCTCAACCACTGAGCCACACCGGCCGGGTGGAATTTCTTTTTAAGCAAGTTTCTCTCTCTGTGTTTTGAACTATATAGCCCATAATGCGTGAAGAGCTGAATTACACAATATCTTACTAAGGATATTTCATATTTAGTATAGACTATTTAATTGTCAAAAAATTAGAAGGTAGTGTCTTTCTTAAAGTAATGGAATTATCAGCCAATCTTAGGCTGCTAGATGTTTGTTTATTTGTAGTAATTTGCTTGTCTAAATACTTGAAGTTAATTTCATTTTGTAAGTAGAGGTCTTCACATAGTATTTTTAGTATTCCCAACAATTTTGGAGGTTAGATTTTCTTAAACACAGTTCAGATATTCACTTAAAAGTTTACTTTCTTTGCTGTTTTCTTTTAAAAGGCATTGAAAACTAAGTATTTCAGTAATCGGCCAGGGCCAACACCTGGATGTCAGCTGCCAAGACCAAACTGTCCAGTGGAAACATTAAAGGAGCAAAGTAATCCATCTCTGGCAACGAAACGGAAGAGAACAGAGGCCTTGGAGCAAGGTAAAACTCTCGTTTTTATAAGAAATGCAATGAATTCAGATAGAATGTGGTATTTTAATTTTCAGATGCATTTGCTCCCACTGAGAATACTTACATCATGCTCTCTAAAAGGACAAGGACACTTTTGATTATACCTCAGAGTTACCAGACTGTTGATGTGTACCTTATTCTCTTTGTAAACTCCTATTGGTACACTGTATGCTTAATGTTTAATAAATACTATTGGAAAAATCAAAGCAAGTAAAGTAAACGTAATGGGAATGCAGTGACTGGTTAAAATTGCCATGAGATTAAATGTAAACAACCCTTTTTTTTTTTCACCTAGGAGGATTACCCAAGAAGCTAATTTTTTAGTTACAGATAACACTGGACAGTATTTTACTACTGAAGGAAATAGTCAAAAAGGCAAATAACAGAAAAAGAGTGAACATTAAGTAAATGCTGTAGAAGGAATTGTAAATATTCTACACATGTAAAATATGTAAAACTGAATTATTTTTATTAAACGTATTTTAAAACAAACTTAATTTTTATTTTTCTCATTAGAGTGCAAAAGTAAGATAAGTTCAGTTCTCTGAAATGTAGAATCAAAAATGCATTAAGGAAATCTTAATAAAATTATTTATCAGTTATTTTGATGATCTGACCCATATGTCATCACAAATTTATAGTAATAGGGTCAGTACTTAAAAACAGAAAAATAGGCCTGGCTGGTGTGGTTCAGTGGATTGAGCACTGTCCCATGGACTGAGAGGTCCTGGTTCAATTCCCAATTCCCAGTCAGGGCACATGCCTGAGTTATGGGCTCCATCCCCAGTAGGGTGTGTGCAGTATCTCTCTCACATCTATGTTTCTATCTCTTTCTCCCTTCCTCTCTCTCTGAAAAGTCAGTAGAAACATATTTAAAAAAGAAAGAAAGGTATTTACTATACTACTACTATTTTTCTATCGCCCAGACTTAACAAATATTAATATACTAAATAAGAAAAAATGAAAAAATATTACAGATAAAATTGAGGTCCCTTTAATATGTCATTCCATTCTGTTTCTTCCTTTTCACCCTACCCAAAGGAGAATGACTCTCCGGAGATGAGTGTGTCCTCACATGATTTTATATTGCTATTTTATAAGAATGTAAATAGTAATACACAGCATTGTTGGATTTCAAAATGTTATATGGGTGATAGACTGTACATTTCATACTGCAAACTTTTTTACTCAAAACTTTAAAATTCTTTCTACGTTAATATATGTAAATCTAGTTTGTTTTAACTGTCATATAATATATATAATATGTATACAATACGACTTACACATGCTCTATTTATGGACTGTTATTTTTCTTTTGCTACGTAAAAATTTCCTTAAATAGTCCAGCCGGTGTGGCTCAGTGGTTGAGCGTCGACCCATGCACCAAGAAGTCACCGGTTTGATTCCCGGGTTGTGGGCCCGATCCCCAGTGGGGGGCATGCAGGAGGTGGCCAGTCGATGTTCTCTTTCATCGATGTTTCTATCTCTCTCTCCCTCTCCCTCTTTCTTCCTCTCTCTCTAAAATCAATAAAGGGAAAAAAAAAATTAGAAAAAAAATTACCATAAATATAGCAGCTTTTTTTTTTTAATCCTCACCCGAGGATATTTTTACATTTATCTTCAGACAGAGTGGGGGTGGGGGGAGAGAGAGAAACATCAATATGAAAGACACACGTCGATTGGTTGCCACCCGCATGGCCCCAGAGAGGTTGGGGAGGAACTCTAACCGGGGTACGTGCCCTTGGTCGAAATCAAACCTGGACTCTGGTCCGTAGGCCAAGCTCTAACCGCTGAGCCAAACCGGCCAGGACTAGCAGCTTAAATTAACACAAATTTATTAGCTGACATTTCTGTAGGTCAGATATCTGGCATGGTTCAGTTGTTTTTTGCATAGGCCAAAATCAAGGTATCAATTGGACTGGTCTCTTAGCTGAAGCTCAAGGGAAGAATCTGCTTCCACTCTCATTTAGTTCATGCACATGCCACCTATCCTTCCTAGCTGTCAGCCAGGGGCCTCAGCTTCTTAAGGCAGTGCACATGCCTTGTCACATGGCACTTTCCATCTGCAAGCCAGCAACAGTGCTTTGATTTGTCTGCCTTCCTCGTCCGCTACTAAGAGAGAAATCTCTGCTCCCTAAAAAAAGGGGAGCAGGGATACTCACCTGATTGAGTTGTCTGTATATTAAGGTCAACTCAGATTTTAAATACATCTTCAAAATCTCTTCATGGCAGTTACTTACACCATCCCTAGATGGGAATCGTGAGAAGAATCATCTTTAAAATTCTGCCACATGGCTATTTCAGTTATTTTCAGTTTTTCAAAATTACTAAAAAATAGAACATTTACATGCATATGCATTTTTGATATATATATATTTTTTTTATCCTCACCCGAGGACACTTTTGCATTCATCTTCAGATAGAGTGGGAGGGAGAGAGGGGGGAAGAGAGAGAGAAACATCGACACGAGAGACACACATCGACTGGCCGCCACCCGCACAACCCCAGCCAGGGCCAGGGACAAACTGCAACCGAGGTACATGCCCCTAGCGGGAACCAAACACAGGACTCTCTGGTCCGCAGGCCGACGCTCCAACTACTGAGCCAAACTGGCCAGGGCCACTTTTAATTAGTATTGATAATGCCATATTTCTCCAAAGTAGTTGTAGCAGTTTACACTCCCAATAGCTGCTCAATAGTTCTTAAAAATGAAGAAGCCCCTTACCTTACGCTATATACAAAAATTAACTCAAGCCCTGGCTGGTGTGGCTCAGTTGTTTGGATTCTCATCTCATACACCAAAAGGTGGCAGGTTTGATTCCAGGTCAGGGCACATACCCAGGTTTTGGGTTCTATCCCTGGTTGGAGCACACATGCAGGAAGCAACGTTTTCTCATACCTCTCTCTCCACCCATTCCTCTCTCTAAAAATCAATTTTAAAAAATTAAAATGATCAAAGACCTAAACATAAGATTTAAAGCTATAAAAGCTCTTCGAAGAAAACATAGGGAAAAGCTTCATGACATTAGATTTCACAAGGACTTCCTGGGTATGACCCCAGAAGAACAGGCCACAAAAGTAAAAAAATAGACAAATGGGCTATATCATAATTTAAAAACGTGTATGCATCAAAGAATATAATCAGAATGAAAAGGCAACCTATGGAGTGGGAGGGAATATTTATTTGTAAATTCTATATCAGGTAAGGAGTTAATATCTGGAATGTATAGAGAACTCTCATAGCTCAGCAATAAAAATCCGATTAAATTATCAACAAAAGATTTGAATAGACATTTCACCAAAGATGATAAGGAAATAGCAAATAAATATTAAAATGATGCTCAGTGTCACTAATCTCTAGGAAAATGCAAATCAAAAGCAATCACTTCATACCTATTAGGACAGCTACTATCAAAATAAAACAAATTAACAAGTGTTAGTGAGGATGTGGAGAAATTGGGATCCTTGTGCATCGGTGGTGGGAATGTAAAATGGTGTAGCCACTATGGAAACTGGTGTTTCCTCAAAAAATTAAAAATGGCATTACCAGCCAAGAAGCAAACCATTGATTTGGAATATAAGGAAGCAAAAAACACCCAATCAGAACAGCAAAAAGAAAAAAGAATCCAAAAAATGAGGATAGTGTAAGGAGCCTCTCGGACAACTTCAAGCGTGCCAACATTGACATCATGGGGGTCCCAGTAGGAGAAGAGAGAGAGCAAGAAATTGAAAACCTATTTGAAAAAATAATGACAGAAAACTTCCCTAACTTGGTGAAGGAAACAGACATACAAGTCCAGGAAGCACAGAGAGTCCCAAACATGATGAACCCAAAGAGGCCCACACCAAGACACATCATCATCAAAATGCCAAAGGTTAAAGACAGAGAGAGAATCTTAAAAGCAGTTCGTTACCTACAAAGGAGCTCCTATAAGACTGTCAACTAATTTCTCAAAAGAAATTTTGCAGGCCAGAAAGGAGTGGCAAGAGATATTCAAGGTGATGGAAAGCAACGACCTACAGCCAAGATTGCTCTATCCTGCAAAGCTATCATTTAGAATCAATGGACATATCAAGAATTTCCCAGCCCTGGCCGGTTTGGCTCAGCGGTTAGAGCGTTGGCCTGCGGTCCAGAGAGACCCGGGTTCGGTTCCTGCTAAGGGCATGTACCTCGGTTGCAGTTTGTCCCCGGCCCTGGTTGGGTCGTGCGGGAGGCAGCCACTCGATGTGTCCCTTTCACATCGATGTTTCTCTCTCTCTCTCTTCCTCTCTCTCCCTTCCACTCTATCTGAACAAAAAATGAAAAAATGTCCTCGGGTGAGGATAAAAAAAAAAAAAGAATTTCCCAGACAAGAAAAAGCTAAAGGAGTTCATCACCACCAAATCAGTATTATATGAAATGTTGAAGAGTCTTCTTGAAGGAGAAGAACAAAACTATGAACAATAAAATGGCAATTAATACATATCTATCAACAATTAAATCTACAAACGAAATGAGCAAACAACAGAAACAGACTTATAGATACAGAGAACTTTTTGTTGGTTGCCAGATGGGAGAGGGCTGGGGGGATGGGTGCAAAAGATGAAGGAATTAAGAAGTACAAATTGGTTGTTAGACCAATGAACCTCAAAGGGAAGGGGGAGGGAGGGGGAGATAAACCAAAGAACTTCTATGCATTTATGCATAACCAATGGACACAGACAATAGTGTGGAGAAGGTAGGAGGGGGGCAGGATTGGGGAGGAGGGGGTCAATAGAGAAAAAAAGGTGGGGACATTGTAATACATTCAACAATAAAGATAAGTTTAAAAATAAAAATGGAATTACCATATGATCCAGCAATTTCACTTTGAGTATAGACACCCCCACCCCCGCAAAAAAAAAACCAACACTGTATTCATCAACACTGTATTAAAGTATCTGGTTTACCTCATCTCTAGCACTCATAATCTTTGTGATCTTTTGCTAATTTGATATCTCATAATTTGTTTCTTTGATTTCTACTGTGGTTGAGTATTTCTTCATGTTTGATACCCATATATAATCCATCTTTTACAAACTGTTGATTCAGATTATTTGTCTACCTATCAAATAGAGTGTTACAAATTGTATCACTTTATATGAATTTGTTTTATATACACATATATACACATTTTAAAAAGAACCTTTTGCCCAGCTGGTGTGGCTCAGTAGATTGAGCACCATCCTGTGGACTGAGAGGTCCTGGTTTGATTCCTGGTCAGGGCACATGCCCTGGTTGTGAGCTCAATTCCCAGTATTGGACGTGCAGGAGGCAGCCAATCAGTGTTCTCTCTCACATTGATGGTTCTCTCTCCCTCTCTCTCTAAAAAATCAATAAAAATGTATTATAAAAGAACCTTTCTAATTTTTGTAATTTGACTTTTTTTTATACTTCCAATTTTGGTATTGTTAGATAATCCCAGATCCTTCCTTTCCTTATGTTTCATTTTATAAGAAATTCTTATATATATTAGACTGTGTATGTTCTTTACCCTATTCCACTGACCTGCTGGTACCACACTACTTTTTTTTTTACCTTTTTTTTTTAATCCTCACCTGAGAATACTTTTCTAATTATCTTCAGATAGAGTGGGAGGGAGAGAGAAACATCAACATGAGAGGGACACATCGACTGGTTGCCTCCTGCATGACCCTGAGCAGGGCCGGGGACGAACCGCAACCAATGTACGTACCCTTGACTGTAATCGAACCCATGACTCATTGGTCCACGGGCCAACGCTCTACCACTGAGCCAAACCAGCCATGCAGGAGGCAACCAGTCAACGTGTCCCTCTCAAGTCGATGTTTCTCTCCTTATCTCTCCCTCTCTCTCCCTCCCGCTCTATCTGAAGATAAATGCAAAAATGTCCTCGGGTGAGGATAAATAATAATAAAAGAAAAAAAATATATATATATATATATACCTCCCTGGCCGGTTTGACTCAGCGGTTGGAGCGTCGGCCTGCAGACCAGAGAGTCCCAGGTTCAGTTCCCGCAAGGGGCACGTACCCAAAAAAAAAAAAAAAAAATATATATATATATATATATATATATATATATATATATATATATATGGTTACTAGCTGTGACTTTGAATATACTTCTGTCAAAGTACTACCACTATAACCTTTTCTTCTTTATTGTTGAAAGTATTTCAGATGTCCCTCCTTTTATCCCCCATTGACACCCTCCACCCCACTGCCCTCCACCTTCACTGCACTGTTGTCTATGTCCATAAATATGCATATAATTATATATGCATATAAGTTCTTTGGTTTATCTCTCCCCCCCATAGTAACTTTTTTTTATTTATTTTTGTTACAGATGTTTCTCCTTTTTTCCCCATTGACACCCTCCTCCCCATCCCCCCACCCCGTCCCCAGCGTTGTTGTCCATGTCCATCAGTTATGCGTACATGCATATAAGTTCTGTGGTTTATCTCTTCCCTACCCCCCTACTCCCTCTTCTGAGGGTTGTCAGTCTGTACCCTACTTCCACGTCTCTGGGTCTACCCTGTTCCTCAGACTGTTATGTTCGTTACATTCCACAAATAAGTGAGATTATGTGATATTTGTCTTTCTCTGCTTGGCTTGTTTCACTTAGGATAATACTCTCCAAGTCCCTCCATGTTGTCTCAAAGGATAAGAGATCTTTCTTTCTTACAGCTGCATAGTACTCCATTGTGTATATGTACCACCGCTTTTTTATCCATTCATCCACTGATGGACACTTGGGCTGTTTCCAGATCTTAGCTATTGTAAATAGTGCTGCTATGAACATGGGGGTACATATATTCTTTCTCATTGGTGTTTCAGACTTCTTAGGATATATTCCTAGAAGTGGGATCACTGGGTCAAATGGCAATTCAATTTTTAATTTTTTGAGGTAACACCATAGTGTTTTCCATAGTGGCTGCACCAGTCTGCATTCCCACCAGCAGTGTACTAGAGTCCCCTTTTCTCCACACCCTCACCAACACTTGTTTGCCCATAATAACTTTTAATTGAGGTTAACTTAAGGAAATTTTTATTTAAAAAAAAATTTTTTTCTTTATTTATTTTTAGAGAGAGAGGAAGGGAGAGGGAGAGAGAGCTAGAAACATCTATGAGAGAGAACATCAATTGGCCGCCTCCTGCATGCCCCCCACTGAGGACTGGGTCCACAACCTGGGCATGTGCCCTGACCGGGAATCTAACCAGCAACCTCTTGGTGCATGGGTCATTGCTCAACCAGTGAGCCACACCGACCGGGCTTAAGGAAATTTTTAAAAACATTATGTAGCAAATGAAAAATCCTGAAGCACACACAAAACAAAAATATATTTCAAAAATTAACATTCAGTCACTCCTAGGCATTGTTATTATTTCTTAGAACATTAATTTACATTATATTGTTGCTTGAGCCAGTCACAGATCCCTATAGTTAACCTAAATAGTTAAATAATTTTTTTTTCTCAAAATAGTATTTTTGTTTTTTGTTTGTTTCCTTTTTTGTTTTGTTTTTTATCCTCACCCGAGGACATTTTTTTTTTCCATTTATCTTGAGATAGAGCGGGAGGGACAGAGGGAGGAAGAGAGAGAGAGAAACATCGATGTGAGAGAGACACATCAAGTGGTCGCCACCCACACGACCTCAGCCGGGGCCAGGGACAAACTGCAACCGAGGTACGTGCCCTTAGTGGGAACCAAACCCAGGCCTCTCTGGTCCACGGGCCAACGCTCTAACCGCTGTGCCAAACCGGCCAGGGCTATTTTTGTTTTTAAGATGTTGGTAAATAATGAAGATTTTATAAAATATAGTAATGTGATTTATAAATAAATTACATCAACACAGACTACTAATAAATTTCTTGTAGAAAACATTTGACTATTTAAGCTGCCTCCTAAAATTTAGAAATACCCGGAAAATATACAATTTCTCAACATGTAGCAATGTTTACACAATCCTTCTTCAAAGTCTCTTGATATTATATAAACCGCTCTAGGTTTTAATTTCAACTGGTTTGTCTTCAAAACGTGGTATTTGATGGCAAAGAACGAGATCTTTTCAGAGTTCTTGTATAGTTTCGCTCTGTATGAAGATGCTGGATTGAACAAATGCAACCCACAGAATTAATAATTTGAACACTTGAATGTACAGGATCATGCAAAACAGAGAATTCTGAAGTTTGCTGGGGGATTTTTAATGGAAAATTGTCTTTCATGGGATTTTTTTCTTTATTCTCTTTTGAGCCTGTGTCTTTGTCTTCCAATGCCCGAGCAAGCATGTAACTAACTTTTCTTTGATGAGCCAAAGCTTCTTCTTTATCATTCAACTGCATGCACAGAAATTAAAAATGTGCCAGTTAGTCAATAAACAACAATATAGAGCTGTAGTCAGAAGTATTTTATCAAAATGTTCAATCTTCAATCTATTGGTCAATATGAATAAATTAATTAGGTGTCCATTCATTCCCAAGCATTATGCTACATGTTATTGAGGATTTTTAAAAAATATTTTTATTGATTTATAGAGAGGGGAAGGGAGGGAGAGACAGAAACATCGATATGAGAGTGAAACATCAATCCGTTGCCTCCTGCACTCCCCCTACCAGGGATGGAGCCCAAAACATGGGTATGTGCCCTGACCAGGAATAGAACTGGGAACCTTTTGGTGCACTGGGCAACGCCCAACTAACCCAGCCACACTGGCCAGGGCAGAAGATATTTGTTAAAGGAAGAACAAAAAACTATTCATTCTACTGACAATTTTAAGTCAACTGAAGGGGATATGGAAATATATATATAAGTGTGTATGTGTGTAATCAATATACTTACCTTGGTAAAAGAATGTTGAAATTATATATAAAATTGTTTTTATATATTTATATGCAAATAATTTTAAAACTCTCCTATAGATATGTTCATATAATGTGAGTCTCTTCATTTGGTCATCTGTGAAATGTGTATAACAGGATGGATTTCAAGCTTGTGGTAATGATTAAAGGATATAATGTGTGAGGAAGTGGATGAATACTTTAAAAAGTCCTGAATAAATAGAAGGTCTTGTCATGAACTGTGTTATTTAAGTGCAGATGACAGATGCCTGGAGTTAAGTACAGGGAGCTCATTTTTTCAGAGCTTTAAACTTGCACAAGAAGAACATGGATGGGGGAAGTGGGAAGAGCATGCAGAGAGTTTAAGGAGATGAAGATTATAACTCAAGGACGGTCTGGGAAAAAGGCATAAAGGGCAAGTGTAGAGTGGAAGAGCTGAATTAATAGGAAGCAAAAAAAAAAGCAAAGATACTAACCAAATCTATTAGCATCTTCAAGACTTCCTGAGGATTATCCTGGTCTTCAGTCCTCTTAGAACTGTTTTCTGAAGGGAGCATACCCAACAGTTTCTGCCCTAAGGTCTTCTTAGTCCTCTGTGATAGTAATCCTAAAATTGAACATGAAAATCCAGCTGAGACATAAAAAGACACTCACTGATGTAGTACTTCCAGGAAAAGAGGTAAGTATGAACCAAGGTAACTCATTCCTCAGTCAGTCAGGAGGTTGTCTTCCTCAGACCTCTAGCACAAGTGAGTCTGGCAGCACAGTGGAGTGGGAAGAGCACAGGCTTCAGAGCCAGGGAGAGGGCCACAGTGAGAATCCAGGGCAACGCCCTGCCATTCTGTCGCATCGCCGCTCCTCAGCTCCCAGTAAGGGCTGCCCCACAGGAGAGAATGCAGCCTATGCTACCAGATCATCTAAGTCTTCCAGAGGAGCCAGCAATCCAGATTTGGATGTGATATCTCCCATCCCCCCCCCCTTTATTGATGTTAGAGAGTGGAAGGGAGAGGGAGAGAGAGATAGAAACATCAATGAGAGAGAACGTCGACTGGCCACCTCCTGCATGCATCCCACCGGGGATTGGGCCCACAACCCAGGCATATGTCCTGACCAGGAATCAAACCGATGACCTCTTGGTGCATGGGTCGACGCTCAGCCACTGAGCCACACCGGCCGGGCTAGTACTCTAATTCTTTGTGCCACTAAATATGGTCTTGTTGAAGTGAAATACAAAAGATTCTCCTGTTAGTTTATGGTTTTGTTGATCCCAGTAGCTCATTTGCATATGTAACATCCAATGACCCCTTTCTTTCCATAGATAGTAAAACTTTAAATAAATCACAACTATATGCAAAATTTCTATTATATTATCCATTGTATTAAATGTGCTTAATCAACTTCGATTATAACCAAAAATTACTGAAATTACCAGATTATTGCCATTATAGTTCATACTTACTATCCTCTTTATGGTGCTTCCAATTTATACATTTTGTTTCTTTTCTACACATTTTATCCATTTGCGTCCATCTTAGTGCCTGGTCATTTTTCCTCATTAGTTGTTGCTCAAATGCAATTCTGAATGCATCTGCCATTATGTAAGCTTCTTCTTTACTCTTCTGCAGAAGTTCCAGCTGGTTTTGAAAGAAAGTTTGAGAGGTGTGAGGCAAAACCAGAATACTTTTTGCCTGAATGCTGAGTCAGATTAACAAATGCAATCTCCCTGCCTAGCATGGGTCTACTGCCTGTCTTTGGTCTATTTCATCTGCTTTAGTTAGTACTTGCCAGGTCTCTTTTGTAGTAGCTGCCTACCCTGAAATAGAGTACCAGAAATTTTCCTTGTGGTGCCTGTCAGTTCTCTGTTGATCCAACTCTGAGACTTCATTATCCTAGACAGGCCCTGTGTGTGTTCTGCCCAACTACGAAGAAGGGAGGATGCCAAAGGCTGCATTTCTACTACCTTGGGCCATTCCAGACAATACCGCTAAAAATAATTTTGAATATCATCTTTCAGATACCTCCTATAGTTGACCCTTACTCTGATCTATGTAATCTTATGCTTCTCCTAATGAATTGTTAATGTTTAGCTGTTAGCTTTTCTATATAGTCTGAAGACTTTATTTTTTTTATTTTTATTTATTTATTTATTTATTTATTTATTTATTTATTTATTTTATTTTTATCCTCACCTGAGGACATTTTTTTTTTTTTTTCATTTTTTGCTCAGATGGAGTAGGAGGGAGAGAGAGGAAGAGAGAGAGAGAGAAACATCGACGTGAAAGGGCCACATCGAGTGGCTGCCACCCGCACAACCAACCAGGGCCAGGGACAAACTGCAACCGAGGCACATGCCCTTAGCGGGAACCGAACCTGGGTCTCTCCGGACCGCAGGCCGACGCTCTAACCGCTGAGCCAAACCGGCCAGGGCTGAAGACTTTAAATTCCATACCTTCAGTAAAGATAAAATATTTAAAAAATTATGGTCCATGCACTGTATTTGTTATTAAAGCCTAAGTAAAATGGCAGCTACCATTTGATTAAATGCCAGACATGTGCTAACCATGTATCTACTTCCTCTATTTCTTACAACAACCCTCCAAACTAGTTATTACCCTTCGTTTAGTAATCATCTGTCCACTCCTACAGCCACAGAGCTAGAAAATGATGGACCTAAGATTCAAACCTAGGTCTGGCTAGTATGAAAGTTCCTTCCACTGTACCTTGCTGCTCTTCTAATAAGCTTCATGTTTATCTCCCCATTAATCAGTGTTGTGGATCCTAGTAATTTTAAGTGTAAGTGCACCTTTCCCTCTAATATATAGTAATTTTAGGGCTATGTATAAACAAAAGAAATAGAATTTAGGAAATATCAACTACAATCTTAGGCAAACAACTTTATGTGGCTACAATGTCAAGCCACGTACTAGTTGTATTCTGGAACCATGTAAACAAAATCCAGCTTATAAATTAATGCTATTGTATAAATTCCATTGCCAATGACTACTAAAATAAAGCTAGTAATTACAGATACTTCCATTTATTCTACTATTAATAGAGAAACAAAACCAAGCTTTTACTGTTTTTGATAATATGATACCTCTTGTTTGAGGTGAAGAAGCATTTTCCGAGCAGATGCCGCCGTTCTGGCACAGGAACAGGGGCTCCCTCCAGGACCATGACAAAGGCAGGCTCCGAGGATCGCAAGCTTTAAATCCAAAAGCATTATCCCGTTACTAAGTGTCATGCTGCTTAGCTGGTGGACACAAATGCAGGGGCACACCCACACTACCTATGTACATTTCTAGTTAAGCATCTGATTCAAAGAAACTGGAAAGGAAAACAGTAACAGAAGAAAGCTGAGATCAGGATTTCAGGATCCAAGCGAAGATTAATTACATGCAAATGAGGAAAGAATGTTGTTACATGGAACAAAAACATAACGGAATTCTAGTTCCTTCTTTGCACTCTCCACCTTCACCTTTAACCTAACACCAATTTCCTATAGTTCTGAATCCTTGTCAGGAACTTGACCCAATGAAGTAAAGATTAACATCCACAATGTGGACGTCCTGTGACTGGACGTGGCCCTGCTACCCAGCATTCATTACTGCCAGCTCCTGTCAGGGAGAGTTGCACATTCAGAAAGGAATGAATTTTAATGGCAATGAGAAAAGCAATCATCTGTCCACTCCGAAAAAAAACCACAGTCTATGATTATGTCATATGAAACCCTACTAACATAGCTTTTGCTAAAACTGTAAAAATAAGGAATAATGTCCTGGCTGGTGTGGCTCAGTTGGTTGGGTGTTGTCCCATGCACCAAAAGATTGCTGGTTCAATTCCTGGTCAGGGCACACGCCCGGGTTTCGGACTCGATCCCCAGTAGGGGCTGTGCAGGACGCAGCCAATAGATGTTCCACTCTCACATCAATGTTTCTCTCTCTCCTCCCTTCCTCTCTCTCTAAAAATCAATAAAGAATATTTTTTAAAGGTAATAAAAGGAAGTGGTTAGCATATCCCTTAATCTCCAAGAATGTCATGCATGAAGGGTATGGTACTAGCAAGACAAGAACTGACCTGGGCAAACCCATGGGCCTTTCAGTCTCAAATTGCTAAATATAGTGCTATCCTAGGACATGTGACAGATGGTGATGGCGGAAAGGAAAGTAGAAAGTTTCCATCCTGCTAAGCTCTCATACCTTCTTACCTACCTCAAGACCTGAAACCTCTGTAAAGTCACTTTTATCATCACACATGCTTTCCTGAACCATCTTCTGCTGTTTGATATCAAGCAGAGCAAAGGCTTTCAAATACTGTTGATTCAAGCCTAGGAAGGGCCGTATGAGAAAGTGTTAGTTATGAGGGCTAACTCTGGCCTCACCTAATCCTGTTACATCAACATCTATACTCATTCCTTACAAGTAGTGCATGTATAACAGGCACTGCCCACAAAATTTGGCCCCATCCAGAAAATCCGATAGAATAGTAGGTGTCAAGTGAGATAATACATGTGCAACACTAAATAACATGTTATTACTTCTAATGTGGAAGTATCTTAACTTTGCCACCGAAGTCTGTTCTTCATTTACTCTTGGAAAATTAGTAGCGTTTTTAAAGAGAAAATATACAAAGGCAAATTATTCACAGATTCTGTAGTAAATGAGACAACCAGATGATGGGATCTCATATATTGTTTTATGTCAAATGTACCAGCTATCCAAACTCTTTCAGATTTTTGTAATTAATCTTCATAAGAAGATTTCAAACCATTTAGAACAAAGGCTCTGCTATCTTCTGGGGAGCAGAAAACAGTACATTTTCCCCTCTTGTTGCAGGGTGGGGTGGTGTGGAGGAAGGGGAAGGATTGTGGTCATGAGCAGCTTCTGTCTGGAGAACTAACCTAACACAAGAGAAATCTCCATCTGCTCAAATCACTGGTACAGAGAAGCACCATGTGTGGGCAGTTCTCACTGAGGGGCATTGCCCCAACTCACTCAACTACATTATATAAAGTGCCTCTCCCAGGCCATGACCTGATTTAGAACTTATTTTTTCCCCTTCAACCCACCAATTTAAAATAGTTTCTGTGCCCTGGCCAATTTGGCTCAGCCTGGAGTTGGCCTGGGAACGGGTTGCAGGTTTGATTCCTGGTCAAGGGCACATGTGCACACTCTCTGTCTCTCTCTCCCCCCTCCCTCCCTCCCTGCCACTCTATCTAAAAAAAAATCAAGGGAAAAATATCCTTGTGTGAGGATTAACAACAAAAATAAAGTAGTTTCTGCTCAGAGAGAATCAACATCTCTTAAAATTTTATAAAAAGTTGGTGCCACCTTAATATTCTTAAAACATTTTAATATTCTTTTATTAATTTTTGTCATAAGGCGGCTCATCATTATATAAGGTGTGTGTGTGTGTGTGTGTGTGTACACACATATACACCTGACCCTTGAACAACACGGGTTTGAACTGCACAGGTCCACTTTTACACCAATTTTTTTCAATAAATACACAGTTGACCCTCCTTTTCCCTGATTTCGCATCTGCTGATTTAACCAACCTTGGATCGAAACACTGTTTTCAATCCACAGTTGGGAATCCACGGATGCAGAGGGCTGATTGTATGCATTGTTGTACACCATGTCATGTGGGGGATTTGAGCATCCACACATTTGGTCTCCCGAATAGTGGGGTCTGGAACCAATCCCCCACCAATATGGAGGGACAACTTAAGTTGTATGTGGAGTTCTGACTGCACGGGTGTCGCTGCCCCAACCCCCTCGTGCTGTTCAAGACTCAACTGCATATGTAAAATATTTCAAATTCTTAATGAGACAAATAATATTTTGAAAAATTAAGGATAATTTTATTAGTGATAAAGTCACAGAAGACACTTATGAAAGAAAATAATGTCAAATAACTACAGTTACAAACTTTTCCTACTAGTGTCCCAAGAAAATCTACATCTACTCAGGTTCCTCAAATATCAGGTGCTCTACCATTGTGTTTTACACTGAGTATAAAAACTGAACAATAAAGGAGGAATAGGGAGAAACTGTTGAATAGGGTCGAGGTATTTCAGAGTGATGGAAATGTCATGGAACTATATGGTTGCACAACATTGTGAATGTTTTGAATTGTTGACTTTTTAAAATTATTTTTTATTATATATTGGTTTCGGGTATGCAGCTTAGGGGTTAGACAATCAATTTACATAGTGTTCCCCATGATATTTTTAGTACCCCAACTGGCACCACACGTAGTTATCACAATATTATTGACTATATTTCCTATGCTTTACTTACTTACCCATGAGTATTTTGTAACTACTGATTGAATTGTTCACTTTTATTTTATTTTATTTTTTCGATCACCATTTATCCCCTATATTTCTTCTTCCACCTCCACCCATCCTCCTCCCCACCAAGAACTGTTCACTTTTAAATGGTAAATTTCACCTAAAATATTTTTTAAATGAAAAAAATCCTAAAGAATGCATTTTTCTATTATCCTTAAAACATATTACTTCAAAATACTAGCACTTTGTCTCTATCGTTGTGTGTTCTTAACATAGGACACTCTATATAAAATGAATCTTTTAACGTAATATTTTAAAAGAATCATCAAAATACCACTCTTACTTGCATTTTCAGACTTCAGCATTTTAATTTCTTCTGTTTTTAGTTTCAAAGTTTCTCTGAGGACTGCATTTTCACAGTTTAGTCTGGAAAAGAAGTACCCTCCAAATAACTAAATCATTAGCACTTTGTATTTAAATAAGAGTATTTTCATCCAATAATTAGAGCACAAAAACCTAAATATAATTCTTCCTAATTCAAAACAGTCTAGAATTGATATGTGACAAAATAAAGACAGTTTAAAGGAGGGTGGAAAGGTTTTGAACATACTCTAAATCCTTTTGTAGAGCTGCGAAAGAATCGGAGCCAGAAATATCTCTAAGGCATCCATTTTGAATACTCATTCTCTCTTTTTTTTTTCTTTTTATCCTCACCCGAGGACATTTTTGCATTTATCTTCAGATAGAGTGGGAGGAGGGGGAAGAGAGAGAGAGAAACATCGATGTGAGAGAGACACATTGACTGGTTGCCACCTGCATGACCCCAACCAGGGCGGGGACAAACTGCAACAGAGGTACATGCCCTTAGCAGGAACCAAACCCGGGACTCTTTGGTCCGCAGGCCGACGCTCTAACCGCTGAGCCAAACCAGCCAGGACTGAATACTCATTCTCTTTACTAAAGTTTTAATTCAATTTAATAACCATTTTACTACCAATATATGTAAGGCTTAGGCCACCTTCAAAGACCTGCATAAAAGATACATAGGGGGACTTCCGGTCAAGATGGCGGCGTAGGTAAACGCGGTATCGCGTCCTCCCACAACCACATCAAAGTTACAACTAAACTACAGAACAACCATCATTCAAAACCGCCTGAAATCAAGCTGAATGGAAGTCCTACAACTACGAAATTAAAGAAGAAGCCACATCCAGACTGGTAGGAGGGGCGGAGGCGCGACGGGCTGGTCCCACACCCACGTGTGGCGGATAAAAATTGGGATACCTCAGCTGGGAAGGTCCTCCCTGAGGACTGAGGGGTCCCCGTCCCACACCAGGTGCCCAGCTCAGGGTCCCAGTGCCAGGAAGAGAATCCCCATAACTTCTGGCTGGAAAAACCAGCAGGAACTGAGGCTGAAGCGGCTGGAGCCCCGGCAGCTCCTCTTAAAGGGCCCGCGCACGGACTTACTCGGACTCCCACCCTCCGGGCTCCAGCGTGCGGGAGGGAGTCTGAAAGGCACCAGAGTCATATGGGGAAGAACTGAGCTGTTTGGCATTGGAGCGAGGCTGGAGAGGCAGCTTTCTCCTGGACAGACGAGCTATCAGAGGCTTTTGTTCCTTTGGTGAGCCCTTCCTGAGCCGGCAGACGCCGCCATATCTGGGACTCCAGCTACCTGGCTCACACTGTTTGCCCCGCCCTGGTGATTCCCTGAGGCCCTGCCCCACCCAACTTTCAGGCCCACCCAAGCTGTTACCAGTTGCTTCACCATAGGATTGGCCTGTCTTGGAGCCTGCTTCAGCTTTTCCTGAAATCATTCAAACAAGCAGCATCTGGTCTCAGCTAGCCCCACACCTCTCGCTAAGTAATACATTGGAACAAACAGGGAGGCAGCCAAAATGAGGAGACAAAGAAACAGGTCCCAAATGAAAGAACAGAACAAAACTCCAGGAAAAGAACTAAGTGAAATGGAGTTAAGCAACCTAACAGATGCTGAGTTCAAAATACTGCTTATAAGGATGCTCAATGGACTTAGTGAGAACCTCAGTGAACTTAGAGAGGGCCTCAAGAGCATAAAAAAGGACCAGTCAGAAATGAAGGAGGCACTAACTGAAATGAATAATTTACAGGGAATCAAGAGTAGAGTAGGTAAAGCCAAGAAGCAAACCATGGATTTGGAATATAAGGAAGCAAAAAACACCCAATCAGAACAGCAAAAAGAAAAAAGAATCCAAAGAAATGAGGATAGTGTAAGGAGCCTCTGGGACAACTTCAAGCGTGCCAACATTCGCATCTTGGGGGTGCCAGAAGGAGAAGAGAGAGAACAAGAAATCGAAAACCTATTTGAAACAATAATGGCAGAAAACTTCCCTAACTTGGTGAAGGAAACAGACATACAAGTCCAGGAAGCACAGAGAGTCCCAAACAAGATGAACCCCAAGAGGCCCACACCAAGACACATCATCATCAAAATGCAAAAGGTTCAAGACAAAGAGAGAATCTTAAAAGCAGCAAGAGAAAAGCAGTTTGTTACCTACAAGGGAGTTCCCATAAGACTGTCAGCAGATTTCTCAAAAGAAACTTTGCAGGCCAGAAGGGAGTGGCAAGAAATATTTAGAGTGATGAAAAGCAAGAACCTACAACCAAGATTACTCTATCCTGCAAAGCTGTCATTTAGAATCGATGGCCATATAAAGAGTTTCCCAGACAAGGAAAAGCTAAAGGAGTTCATCACCACCAAACCATTATTATATGAAATGTTGAAGGGTCTTCTTGAAGAAAAAGATAAAAAAATATGAACAAACAAAATGGCAATAAATACATATCTATCAACAATTGAATCTACAAACAAAATGAACAAGCAGAACAGAAACATTCTCATAGATACAGAGAACTTTTGTTGGTTACCAGATGGGTAGGGGCTGGGGGGAGGGGTGAAAAAGGTGAAGGGATTAAGAAGTATAAATTGGTTGTTAGACTGACAAACCTCAAAGGGAAGGGGGGTTGGGGGGTGGGAAGAGATAAACCAAAGAACTTATATGTATATATGCATAACTAATGGACACAGACAACAGTGTGGGGAAAAGCAGGAGGGGGGCGGAAATGGGGAGGAGGGGGCCAATGGGGGAAAAATGAGGAACATCTGTAATACATTCAACAATAAAATTAATTAAAAAAAAAAAAAAGATACATAGGGACATGGCTGGTGTGTCTCAGTGGTTAGAACGTCAGCCAGAGCACCGAACGGTCGAAGGTTTGATTCCCAGTCCCAGTCGGGGCACATGTGGGAGGCAACCAATTGATCTGTCTCTCTCACATTGATGTTTCTCTTTTTCTTTCTCTCTCTCTCTCCTCCTCCCTCTCTCCTTTCCACTCTCTCTAAAAATCAATGGAAAAATATCCTTGAATGAGGATTAACAACAACAAAAAGATACACAGGGAGCTTGGTCTATTGACTAAAAACTGGAATTACTTACCAGAGTTCCTAAACTGCTCAACATCAAAGGCTTAAACAAAATTTTTTTGTAATTAAAACTGGTAGCCAGACCTGCCAGTGTGGCTCAGTGGATTGAGCGTCCTCCCATGGACTGAGAGGTCCTGGTTCGATTCCCCGCAGGGCACATGCCCAGGTTGCAGGCTCCATCCGCAGTAGGGGGCGTGCAGGAGGCAGCCAATCATGTATCTCTTTCACATCGATGTTTCTCTCTCTCTCTCCCTTCCTCTCTCTCTAAAAAACCAATAAAAACATATTTTAAACCTCACCCAAGGACATTTTTTCATTTTTTGTTCAGATAGAGTGGGAGGGAGAGAGGGGAAGAGAGGGAGAGAGAAACATCGACGTGAAAGGGACACATCGAGTGGCTGCCACCCGCACGACCAACCAGGGCCGGGGACAAACTGCAACCAAGGTACGTGCCCTTAGCAGGAACCGAACCCGGGTCTCTCTGGACCGCAGTCCGATGCTCTAACCGCCGAGCCAAACCGGCCAGGGCAAAAACATATTTTAAAATAAAAAATAAAATAAAACCAGTAGCCAGATTGTCTGGTCAATTTATTATTTTAAATAAAATACCTGTCAAGACATTTTGTATACAACATTTGTGCGAAATGTTATATGCTATGCTCAGGATTGGCCTCAGGTCATTAAAACAGTGGTCATGATGTTAAAGCTTCCCAATTAAGTTAAGGCATCCTGTTTCCATGAATTACTTAACAAATGAAATCAGATTGTCACGCAAGATGTGTAGCCCTTGAGGAATAAAGCACCTTTCTTAGTACAACCTCTTCCTAATATCCTAGATGAGTTTACAAATGAATTCTGATTACCTCTAAGGTTGTGAGGAAATTCTTGAGATGTTCACAAACATTTTATTAGATCCACTTAAATTACTTTATAAACAAATTTTTATTTATTTATTTATTTTTATCCTCACTTGAGGACATTTTTGCACTTATCTTCAGATAGAGTGGGAGGGAGAGAGGAGGGAAGAGAGAGAGAGAGAGAAACATTGATGTGAGAGAGACACATCGACTGGTTACCACCCACACGACCCCAACTGGGGCCGGGGACAAACTGCAACCGAGGTACGTGCCCTTAGCAGGAACTGAACCTGGGACTCTCCGGTCCACAGGCTGACGCTCTAACCACTGAGCCAAACCAACCAAGGCTATAAACTAATTTTTGAAAACACTACTCAATCAAATGCATTAGCTTTGCTATCTGGTTAACTATTTTTGTGCAGACCTCAAAATAAAGCATCTTCTGCCAGCTCTGCTTAATTGATGAGTATCTGAAAAGGTAATCTATCAGCCAAGTGTAAATCTGTGTATGTGAATCAGAATTTTCTGGGCTCTGTGCAGCCAAAACAAAATACAAAAAAAAAAAAAAATAGCTAAACAACACTATCAAAAAATTTAAAACATATAATATATTCTCTTGATGAAGCTGTGGGGAAACAGACACTCTCACGCATTGCTGGTAGGAATGCAAAGTGGTCCAAGCCTTATAGAGAAAAATTTGGCAACACTAATAAATATATGTATGCATTCACCTTCTGACCCAGCAATTCTACTTCTAAGAAATTACTCTGAAAATACATCTCCAAAAACACAAAGTATATATGTCAAGGTTATTTATTACAGCTTTATTTATAATCACAAAATCCTGGGAACAATGTAAGTGCCTATACACAGGAGAATGGTTGAGTACACTACGCATGGAACATCCATACAATGGAGTGATTTCCAGGATATATTATTAAATAGAAAAATCAAAGTGCAAAAGAATATCTACAATAAACTATCTTTTGTGTAAGAAAAAGGGAGAATTAGAAAACATACATATATCTGCCCATTCATGCAAACAGAAACACAGGAAGGATAAATCAGAAAATAGTAAGATTGGTTGTCTGCAGATGGTGAGGGGAAGGAGGCTGGGAGTGGGGCAGAGGACGTGGTAGGGAGAATGTCACTTCTATGGATATACCTTCCGACTAGTTCTGACTTTTGGAAGCATGTCAATATTTTACAAAGTCAAAAATAAACAAAGTAAGTAAATTAACAAGCATGGTAAAAAACCCTTAATGCAGAATACAAATAGAAACAAATGATCTTAAGTGAATAGCACAACCATACTAAAGAGAAAAAGAAGAAGCTAATCAAGTAACTTTTGAACACAGGATTTTGACTGCACATCCTCAGGCTAAAAAGAAAACTATAAACAAATGTTGAATTCTGGTTAGTAGGTTTTATTTTACAATGGTATGTATAGCAATTCTAAAGCTACTTTCTGCATATTCTATGACGGAAAAATAAGTAAATATATTGGGTAATAGGAGCCAGGTTTCTCACTGTGGGAGTTACAAATGTGGAAAGGGGCAAGGCTGTAATGAAGTCCGGTGGTGGCCTGGAATTGGAAATATGGGTATGAACTCAGGGTGTTTTTTGTTTGTTTATTTGTTTTCTTTATTGATTTTAGAGAGAGAGGAAGGGAGAGGAGAGAGAGGTAGAAACATTGATGAGAGAGAACATGGATTGGCTGCCTCCTGCATGCCCCCCACTGGGGACCTGGCCCACAACCTGGGCATGTGCCCTGACCGGGAATCGAACCGGTGACCTCTTGGTGCATGGGTTGACACTCAACCACTGAGCCACACCAGCTAGGCAGGGGTTTTTAATAGATTGATAGAGAGAGGACAGATAGAGTGTGTGTGTGTGTGTGTGTGTGTGTGTGTGTGTGTGTGTATTTTCCAGCTCTGTCTCCTGAGAAGCCCTTCTAGCAATGACTCCCCAGCAGCGGTGAACATACCTAGCAATCACATCTTGATTTCCAAACACTATTCCCCACTAAAAGGATCCAGGGCTCCTTGAAGAAATGGCTGATATTGTGAGTATTCTGGACTAGAATATCTTGTACCAGAAAGCAAGAAAGTGCTCTCAAGGAATAATAGGAAGGTGTCAAAAAGCCATAGAAGCCAGTTTGAAGGTACTCCCACTGACCAACGCTGGAAAATTTTAAGCACCAAAAGAAATTATGATAGTAATGGTTTTTACCCCATTGAATAATGTAAGAATCCATGAGTCTATATTCATATAAACAACAACAAAAAAGCCTAGCCAGTGTGGCTCAGTGGTTGAGTGTCGACCATGGATCAAGAGGTTGCCACTTCGATTCCCAGTCAGGGCACATGCTCAGGTTGTGGGCCCAATCCCCAGTGTGGAGCATACAGGAGGCGGCCAATAGATGTTCTCTCTCATCGATGTTTGAATCTCTCTCTCCTTCTCCCTTCTTCTCTCTCTAAAAATCAATAAAGAAAAAAAATTTTTTTTAAATAAACATAGAAGGAATGATGGAATTCAAAAATTGCCATTTGGCAATCATCACAGTAATAATTGCTTCAGGCAGAATAATCAGTGGATGTAAAAACTAGTGGGTGAAAGTCTGATTAGTAACAGTATATTTACATAATCTCAAAGTGTCTCCCCACAAGATGCTCATTACTTACAAGGGGGAAAACTGACTGCAGTGTAGAATGAGGGCAGATACCACACCCTACACCAAGTGGTCAAGATTCACATCCTAGGGATGGGACAAAGCAACATCAGACTTGACAACCAAAGGCAATGTATGATTCTGTATAGGATCTTGAACAGGGAAATATTTTTCTCTCTTTTGTTATGAGGCATTATTAGGATAATTGGCAAATCTAAATAAAGTCTATAGATTAAAAAACATTATTGGTTTTTATAATTATGTTAAGGTTTTAAAAGACAATGTCACTTTAAAGAAAAAAAAACTGAAATATTTATAGTAATGGAGCCCTATATATGCAACTTACTCTTATGGTGTAGAAAAAAGTTATATCTATTTTTTCTACATATTTAACTACAAAGAGAAATAAAGGGAGAAAGAATGATAAAGCAAATGTGGTAAAGGGTCAAAATTTGGACAATCATGGAAAAAGATATACCTGAAGAATTCTTTGTGCTGTTCTTACAAGCTTTCCATAAACCTTCAATTATCTCAAATTAAAAGTTAGAAAAAATAAATTTAAAAATTAGGCAATGAAACCATATATAACCCAAGATATCAAATCAATTTCCCAATGACTGACTTTATAAAAAGTGTATGTTATAATTCATAGTTATTAAATTCACACCCAGGCTGGTGTGGCTCAGTTGGTTGGAGCATCGTCCTGCACACCAAAAGGTCATGGGTTTGATTCCCAGGCAGGACACATACCTAGGTTGCAGGTTCAATCCCCAGTCAGGGCACGTACGAAAGGCAACCAATTGATGTTCTCTCTCTCTCCCTCTCTCTTTAAAATCATTTTTTAAAGAAACATATCCTCGGGGGAGGATTAAAAATATATATAAAGTTATTAAATTCACACTAGTGAAAAAGCTGCTCAAAAGGTTTTGTTTGAAAAAAATAGTAAGAAAGCTAAAATAACTTAAAAAACAATGACTCTTACATTGTATTTAAAAATACAGTTTATACTATATTTTTTAAAAAGAAAATTAAAACTAACAGAAAAATATGGAGCTGACAAGTGACTAAACAATAAGTATTTTATAATATTTACAGTTAGCTCAATGACACACAAAGCCTAAGCTACATTTGAATTATGCACACTTTAAAGATTTCCAAAGAAAAACTATGGAGTAATAATATACAAACCTGTCACATTTTTGGGTCCAAGATTCCTCTATATTTTTTAATCTATTCTGATCAAATTCTATTTTCCACTGCAAGGCATTTATTTCCTACAGAAAGAAAACAGCACTTTTCATGGAAAATTTTGCAAAATCACTTCAGGATATTGTAAATAGCTGAAATAAATCATCTAGTCATTTCACAGAAATAGGCTAAAGATTAAAAAACGAATTACTGCTCAAAAAGAGTCTATGACATTTGTAAACCCAGGTGACATACCTCTATTGCACTCAAAGGAGCTCTGCCAAAGCTTACTTACTACAGGAGACATTTCAAATCGTTTAGCTTAAAAATGTGCTAGTCTAAACCTAGATTTCTCATCATCCCCACCCTACCCCCAACCCATGCAGACTCCATAAGCAAAATACACTCCTAGAAGTCTGGACTCAGGGACGTCCCATCGGGGGAGGGTACGACAGGCACAGGAACATGACCTTCGAAGGTGATTCCTAACTACCTTTTTAGTAAAGATGATGTGGTCAGAAAGAGGCAGGCTCTGGAAGCAGAGAAAGAAAAAAAAAATAGGAAGTGTCAACTTGGCAGGCCTCCTACTACTTTAAAATGAGGAAAGAAAAGAAACCTTAACTCTTTGCCCATTTGACAGTCTCTTTGGATTATAAGTGAAGCACACCTAGCAGAGGGTGTCCACAAACGACATATCCACTAGTCGGGTGACCTTTAAGGAAATTCTATTGAGAGCTTGTTGCATTAACAAGTTATGCTAAAAATGCAAATACTGCCTGGCCTGTGTGGCTCAGTGGATTGAACGTCACCCCATAGACTGAGAGGTCCCAGTTCGATTCCCCGGTCAGGGCACATGCCTGGGTTGCTGGATCAATCCCCAGTGGGGGGCATGCAAGAGGCAGCTGATAGATGTATCTCTCTCACATCAATGTTTCTATCTCTCCCTTCCTCTCTCTCTATAAAAAAAAATCAATAAAAACATATTTTTAAAAAATGCCTGTTGTTTCTAAGAACATATCAAAATAGTATACATAAATAAATAAAATAAAAATGCAAATACCTTCTCCAAGGATCTCCTTTGTTCCACAGTTTTTTGAAGTACTGCCTGGGTATGACTTGTGGCTTTGCCAAATATTGCCTTAGAAAAATAAAAATCATATCAGTACAAATTAAATTTCTAATCACTCCTATATGCACAATGAAGTTCACTTTTTAAAAAAATATATACGTTTTTATTGACTCGAGAGAGAGAGAGGAAGGAAGAAGGAGAGAGAGAGAGAGAGAAATATCGATCAGCTGCCTCCCGCATGCACCCCGCCTGGGGATCGAGCCTGAAACCCGGGTATGTGCCCTGACCTGGAGGAGAACCAGGAAGCTTTCAGTGCCTGGGATGACACTCAACCAATTGAGCCACTCGGCCAGGGCTGAAGTCCACAATTTTATTTTAAGACAACAGAAAATTAATTTGAGACGAGAATTTCCAGAGACCCCTTTTTGTGGAGCGGTTGACAGTTTAAAAGTCAGAAGATCTTGGTCTGGCTCTCTCCCAATGAATGTGAGAATCATGAAAGGATTTTCCACACAAAGACTTGTACACAAACATTCATGATGGCCAAAGGTGGAAATCCAAACACCCATCAACTGGTGAATGGATAAACAAAATAAACTAGATCTGTATAATTGAGTATTATTTAGCAACAAAAAGGAAGCAAGTACTGACACATGCTACACCATGCTTGAACCTCGAAAACATGCTACCTAAAAGAATCCAGGTGCAAAAGAATCCAGACACGTAGTGTGTGATTCTATTTATATGAAATAGAAAAGGCAAATCTATAAGACAGAAAGTAGATTACGGATGGGAATGGGGAGTGACTGCTAATGTCTACAAGGCTCCTTTTTGGGGTGTTGAAATGTACTAAAATTAGATTGTGGTGATGGCTGCACAACTCAGTCTAGTAAAAATGAATTGCATCCTTAAAATGAGTGAATTTCATAGTATGTAAATTATACTTCAGTAAAGTTGTTAAAAAATCTAGACCTCAAAGAGAAACTCAATTATATTAAGTACTGCTACCTTTGTTTTAAAAGCCAAAACCAGCCCATTTGGTGTGGCTCAGTCTATTGAGCATCATCCCATGGACTGAGAGGTCTCGGTTCAATTCCCAGTCAGGGCACACACCTGGGTTGTGGGCTCGATCCCCAGTAGGGGGCGTGCAGGAGGCAGCCCATCCATGTTTCTCTCTCATTGATGTTTCTATCTCTCTCCTTTCCTCTCTCTCTAAAAATCAATAAAAACATATTTTAAAAATAAATAAATAAAAAACAAAACCATCCCACTTAGTATTGGAATGTGAAAGTGATGGAAGTTTAGAAAACTTCTTACCATGCTTTGAAGAATTTTCAGTGCTTCCTCTTTACCTTCCAGTTGTCTTTGAGATGCCTCAAGTTCAGTTTTTAAGATTTCTACCTCCTGAGGAGAGAAATAAAACTAGTCTTCTTACCTGCAAGATGTGCAATGCCAAATGATCGATTTGCTAGTCTACATTTAAGCTCAGATACAGTTGAAACCCAAGCACTCTGACCTCATAAATGAGGTTGGAAATTCCTACGGGCTCGAGAGGTGGGCCAGACGGGCCAAAAGTGAGAGCCTCACTATCAGGTGCCGTTTGCAACTCGAAGCCCAAATCTCGCTTTTGCCCATCTAGGCCACACAGCTAAGACTGAAAAACAATCCTTAGGCCACATAAAATAAGCACATGACCATCCACACAGCTACAGTAGTTATTATGGGTTGCATTGTGTCCCCCAAAAGAAATGTTCAAGTTCTGACTCCTGGTACTATGAATGTGACTTTATTTGAAAATAGGGTCTTTGCAGATGTAATCAAGTTAAAATGAGGTCAGACTGGATTAGGGTAAACCCCAATTCAATGACTGGTGTCCTTATAAAATAAGAAAAATTTGGACACATACACACAGGAGAGAAGGCCATAGGATGACAGAGACAGACTAGAGTGATGCAGCTTCGAGCCAAGGAAAGCTAGGGACAAGGATGGTCGTGGGCAACCACCAGGAGCTAGGAAGAGGGAAAGGATTCTCCTCGAGACCTCTCAGAGGGATTGTGGCCCATTGACACCTTGATTTCTGACTTCTGGCCTCCAGAACTGAGTAAATAAATCTCTGTTGTTTTAAGCCTGCAGTGTGTGATACTTTGTTTCAGCAGTCCTAGGAAATGAGCACAGAAGCTTTCACAGGAGTCAAAAACATACACCCAGATAGGCTTCCTGCTTCCCACAGGATAGACACCCCCACAGAAACGCCTGTTCCCAGCAGGCTGGACCACCTCCTCGCACCACCTGAAATACTTTCTGGTCTTCTGACTTCAAAGAGGTTAAATTAAGTCAGGTTATTTCAAGCCACATGTTCAGGGAAGACAGATGGAAAGAAGTGATAACTATTTTCTTCAGGAGGAGATGAGAGAAGTCGCAGGTTGGGGTGAGAGGAGAACTGGAGGGCATGTTTATAAACAGCCTTTCTGAGAGATGAGGAGGGTGAGAAACTGAGGCCAGCTCATAGGTCTACCCAGTGGCTCATCCAGACCACCTGGCAAGCCAGCATTTGCCTTCCATACAATCTTAGAATTACTTAAACAAAATACCTACCAGTGGACCTTTATTCACATGGGAATTTTTATACTAGCCAGAGTACCTACCTCTAATGTTTCAGCAAGACGTCGCTTTAATTCTACCTTTGACAGTTCTGAATTAGAATCTGTTAGGAAAAAACACACACATATTTTCTTTAACTAGTTAAATAAGGACATTTGTTTATAAATTATCAAATATAGATTTCCCCTAAATTGCAAAGAGAAAAGAATTGTAATAAACCAAATAATGATAAAAATAGGTAGCTTAAAAATATTTCACAAATGGCCCTGGCCAGTTTGCTCAGTGGTTAGAGCGTCGGCCTGCGGTCCAGAGAGACCTGGGTGCAGTTCCCACTGGGGGCACGTACCTCGGTTGCAGTTTGTCCCCGGCCCTGGTTGGGTCGTGCGGGAGGCAGCCACTCGATGTGTCCCTTTCATGTCGATGTTTCCCTCTCTCTCTCTCTTCTTCTCTCTCCCTCCCACTCTATCTGAACAAAAAATGGAAAAATGTCCTTGGGTGAGGATAAAAAAAAATTTCACAAATGAAGAGATATATACTTTGAATAAAAAGACTTTTTAAAAGGACTGTAAAATAAAACTATTGTTAACAAATTAGTCAGTTACTATGTATAGACACAGTACACAAAAACATGAATGTTGGTGAGTGAAATAAATACGTTTTGGTGTTTGGCTTAAATTTGATCAATGCAGTTATATGAATAGCTAAGAAATAACCTGAATTTAATTTCTTTCCAAAGAGAATGACTAGAAGTCTCCAGTAACTTCAATGATTCTCTCCTTACTGTGATCAACTGAGACATTACACTGAGCTTTTTAGGAGCTTCCTTCTCATTGTGGTCTCACTGGCAATAGAAAAACATTTAAGTGGTAAGTTACAAGCAAGAGGAAAAGAAGTAAAAAAAGAAAAAAATTTGGGAAGAATATTTTGAGGGATATTAAAATTTTCTCAGAAATGCCCTGACCAGTTTGGCTCAGGGGTTATAGCGTCGGCCCATGGACCAAAGTGTCTCGGGTTCAATTCCAGTCAAGGGCACGTACCTCGGTTGCGGTTCGGTCCCTGGCTCTGGTTGGGTCATGTGGGAGGCAACCAATCGATGTATCTGTCTCACATTGATGTTTTTCTCTCTCTCTCACTCTATCTGAAGATAAATGGAGAGGTATCCTCGGGTGAGGATTTAAAATTTTTTAATTCTGAACTTTCATCAACATTACAATATCCAAGGAAAAACCTAAATCATGTTTTTACTCTGATGACACAGGGTCCCAAGGAGGGGAAGAAGTGACACTGGATTGTCAAGGACAAGTTCTGTTTTATTAATACCTGTGGTAGGCAGAATAATGGCCCCCAACAGTGTCCACATCTTAATCCCCATAACCTGCGAATACATGGCAAATAGGACTTTGCAGATGGGATGGAATTAAGTACTTGGAGATGGAAGATTATCCTGGATGACCCAGGGGGCCCCATGTGCTCACAGGGTCCTTATAAATGAAAGAGGAAGGCAGCAGAGTCAGTGTCAGATTGATGCAGCGTGAGAAAGACTCGACCAGCCATTGCTGGCTTTGAAGATGGAGCGAGGGGACCACGGGCCAAGGCAGGCAGGCGGCTGCTAGGAGCTGGAAAAGGCAAGGGAACTGATGCTCTCCTAGAGCCTCCAGAAGGAAGGCAGCTCTGCTGACAGCTGGATGTTAGCCCAGTGAGACCTGTTTTGGACTTCTGACCTACAGAACTGTAAGATAATAAATTTGTGTTGTTTTAAACCATTACATTTCTGGTAATTTGGAAATTACCTGTTAGGAAACTCACACAATATTCTTACCTAGGATCAGGTCAACTTTGATAAAAAGACAAAAGTCCATAACACAACAAAACAGGAGCTCATAGTATTACTATTACATATTGTTCTATCCCAGTGGTTTCCCCATGTTTTTACGGGCATCTTAGTATCATGTTCAGTTTTCATTACCTTGCTTACAAAACAGTCTGCATTCCTATGCATGATAAAGAATTGGAAGAAAAAAATATAAATAATCCCATCCTAATTTCAGGAAGGATTTTGAGGGATGGGGATAGATACCCAGCTACAACATGTTGTTTGTAAATCTGAAACCAGGTTTGTTCATTTATTTTTGTGTTGTTCTAATTTGTGTTTGTTCCACTTTGATGGGGAAGTTTTCCATTGTAGATTACAAAAGATTCGGCCACACAAGAGCTGTGCCACAGTGTAGGCATGGACTCACCATGGGTTCTCAATCACTTTGGAGTTTATCATTCTATCACAGTATGATTCTGAATTATATTCTTTCTGTAATGTACAGCATAATTTATTTTTAGTTATAATAAATTAAGATTAATTTTGGGCCCGGCCAGTGTTGCTCAGTGGTTGAGCGTTGACCCATGCACCAAGAGGTCGCTGGTTCGATTCCCGGTCAGGGCACATGCCCAGGTTGTGGGCCTGATCCTCAGTGGGGGACATGCAGGAGGCAGCCAATCGATGTTCTCTCTCATCGATGTTTCTATCTCTCTCCCTCTCTCTTCCTCTCTAAAATCAATCAATCAATCAATAAAAACAAAAATCTTTAAAAAAAAAAAGATTAATTTTGGTCTGATAATTTTTGAGAATTTCATGACATCCCTAAAATAACCAGGAACATGCGTGTTCTGCTGGTAACACTCCTTCCCCAGATAAGCACCAGGCTTGCAGTGCTCAAATGTCACCTCCTTAGAGAGGCCTCCCTGACCCTTGTCTACAATAGCAGTGCCCCAGCCCCTCCAATCACTCACTGTCCCTTCACTTACCACTGCCTGACGGTACACAGCTGCTGATTTGTAGGCTTATTCTGTCTCCTCTACTAGAACGTAAACTCCATGACATTAGGGCCTTTGACTATTTTGTTCAATGATGTTATTCCCAGAGCTTGGAACTGTCCCAGGCACCCAAAAGGTGCCCAATAAATATTTGTTGAATAAGAAAAAAAAAAAAAAAAAAAGAAATATACCACTACATCACAAAAAAAGCAAGGCAGGTAAATATTTACTAATATCACTAACGTGTATTAATGCAGAAAAACTAGTGTACTTCACAATTTGAACTATTTTGGAAATAGAAACATCAATTACTTTTGAACCCTCACCAATCTCAAGAGGTGACTAAAGACACATTTCTGAAATGCACTTTGGTGGGGAGGGCGGGGACACTGGGCGCTCTTACCAGTGCTACTGTGTCCTCTGTGGGGGGAAATTCTGGACCCCGCAGGGTATGTATCTTGAGGACTGGAACAGTGGAAAATGGCACCGCTTCTTTCTTCCTCCTTTCTTGGAAATGGGGGAGGGCTAAAGTTCCTTTCATCTGATCTTTTTCTAGAAGTCAACAAGTGTGAAACTTGAACTTCATAAATGCCACCGGGCCTTCTTCCGAGGCCATACCCTAAGTCGCCTTCTGCCATGTCCTCGTCCTCCGTCCCCCAGGTCTGCGCCCGCGCCTCGCTCGGCGGCCTCTGCACCCCGCTCATCAGCAGATGCAGTCTTTACCATAAGGAAGAGCAGGTTACCTGCAGTTAAGAAAAACGCTAGTTTTAAAAAAAAGTTGGGTTTTCCAAGGAAGAAAAGTTCCTCTCTGTGTAAGCACCAGCACACAGACGCAATCCCAGTCAACATTTCAGGACTATTTAGGTGGGAAAAATTCCCACGCCTTATTTCAAAGATGCAGTGAATTGTAAGGAAGCAGGAAAGGCTTTTCCTGAATGCAGTAACCTATGGATCAGGATAAAGCAGATCAGTCTTTGCCAAGGAAACAGGACATTCTTGATATGCAAGCTTATAAAGGAATGGGTTCAGTTTTCACAAGCCTAAGAGCTATATAAAATTCAGACAAGTCTGAAAAACAAGACTTCCAGTGACTAAGACCTGCCTCTGTCCCTTCACAGACCTTTATCCCATTCAGGTGCTCAGGGCTCTTCCGGTTTCTCTGACAGCCCCACTTGGTTCATTTGCTATTTCTGTGCAGAAACTATTAGCAAAGGTTATCTGAGACAGTGGGAGGTGGGAGGGGCAAAGGTGCCCTATCTCTCTCTCAAATCAGATTGCCTCTGTGTTCAAAACCTATTTCTCAATGCAACCAGAGCAAATACCAAAGCCTTTGCAATGGCTAAGCGCCTGATGCTAATCTCTGCCCTGTCCCCTCAGCCTAGGCTGACTGCCCTGGGCTCCATGCTCTTGACCATGCCAGGCATTCCTGCCCCAGAGCTTTGTGTTCCCCCCTCCTGTGGGTCCTTCCTTCAGTCTTACCTCCTCAGTGGGACCTTTCCTGGCACTCCATCTAAAATTGGGAACTTCTCATTGTCCCACTTATCTGCTTCATCTTTCTCCTTAGCACTTATGACCTTCTAACGTACTCCTCCATATTTTACTAATTTTTCAAACTGTGCCACTAAAAGGGGGAAGATAATACAAAAGCGAGAGCCCAGTGAAGCTGAGGGTGGCTCCAGCCTACCTGGGATGCCTCTCAAGAGGTAGGGCACCCTGAAAATTTTCCCCCAGCAGAGCCCAAACACACTCTGAGCGCCACAAGGGCAGAAGTTTTCGTCTATTTGGATCACTACTGCATTCCTACTGCCTAAAACTGAGACATAATCAGTGCTCAATAAATACTTGTTTAATAAGAATAAAGAATAAGAATATTCTTTTAGCCCTGGCCGGTTTGGCTCAGCGGTTAGAGTGTCGGCCTGCGGTCCAGAGAGACCCGGGTTCGGTTCCCGCTAAGGGCACGTACCTTGGTTGCAGTTTGTCCCTGGCCCTGGTTGGGGTTGTGCGGGAGGCAGCCACTCGAGGTGTCCCTTTCATGTCGATGTTTCTCTCTCTCTCTCTTCCTCTCTCTCCCTCCCACTCTATCTGAGCAAAAAATGGAAAAATGTCCTCTGGTGAGGATTTAAAAAAAAAAAGAATATTCTTTTATAATAATAAAGCAAAGAAGGGATATACAAACTGAAATCAACTTGCCTCTAGGGCAGAAAAACAAAACAGTCACTTCAGCAAGGCTGCACACTGGATCCCATGGGGCTAACTGCCTGCCCTTCTTCCAAGAAGAAAATATCTCCAGAGAAACCATCACTGAGCCTTCCCAGTCTGAAGACCATTATAGGCACCTACCTGGTGACAGTGGCCTACCTGGAGGCTGGACAGCACCTGAAACGCTCAGCCTAGTACAGAGCACACTTAAGAGGGACTTTCACCACCAGACATTTCAAAACAGCTGCTTTGCCGTAGTTATTTAGAAATATTTCATCCTTTCACAAGATTCATTAAACACACACACACACACACACACACACACACACACACACACACACACCTGACATCTTTTTCTAAATATCCTGCTGTTTAAGTAGTTGCTTAGCAGGAATTTCAAAAATAAATCTCCATCTTTCAAAAATAATTAGATCCCATTTTTTTCTGAGATCGCTCTCTTATTCTTCCACTATTAAAACCACAACATAGATGCCAAATAAATCTGATCATGTATGAAGGTTTTTCTGTTGTTGTGAGGGTCAAGGTACCATATATTTTCAATGTGTAAAAACAAAGGCCCTTAAAAGATTTGAGGTAATACATCATAAAAGAAGACACAAAGATGGAAAGACACCCAACATCATTAGTCATCGGGAAATTGTAGATTTAACCTACAGTGAGATTCAGTCACCTACCACTGCCAATGGCAAGTGTTGCTGAGGATGTGGACATCCACATGCACTGTTGGTGGGCACATAAAATGATACAAACACTGTAAAGTTTGACAGTTTCTTTTCAACAGTGACCCAGCAATTGCATTCTTGGTATTCACCCAAGAGAAATGAAAACATGTCTTCACACAGAGATGTGTACATGAATGTTCATAGCATTATTCAAATTAGCCCCAACCTGGAAACAACCCAAATGTCCATCAACAGGAAAACAAATTATTGTACATCCATACAAAAGAATGTATTCAGCAATAAATAATGAATTTCTGATGATGCAACAACATGGGTGAATCTTACAGATATTATACTAACCAAAGAACCAAATACTGTATGAAATCCTGGCAAAACTAATGTTCATAACAGACAATACATCAGTGGTTGTCTGGGGTGGGAAGGTGAACTTCAAAGGGCATGAGAGAACTTTTTGGGATGATGGAAAAGTCTTATATCTTGACTAGAATAATGGTTTGTCAAAACTAATCCAACTGTATACTTACAATCGTGCATTTTACTGTGTAAATTTTACTTCAATAATATGACATTAAATTTTTTTTTAAAACACAGAAGAAAATAAGGGACGTTTAACTGGATTAGGAAACAAGATGAGAAGTGTTTTAATCGATTGTGCCTTCTTACATAAGAAAATTATTAAACTTAATTATTAAAATTATTGCCTTAAATCAACAATTTTTAAATCACATAAGAGTAGCTAACTAGCACTTATTGCTTGCTTTCTAGGTTCTAGGCATTATTCTGAGTGCTTTACTTAGATTATTCTATTTAATTTTTACGAACACTCTGTAAGACAACACTATTAAATTTTTTTTTTTTTAAATTTTTAGAGCCCTGGCCGGTTTAGCTCAGCAGTTGGAGCGTCAGCCTGCGGTCCAGAGAGACCCAGGTTCGGTTCCTGCTAAGGGCATGTACCTTGGTTGCAGTTTGTCCCTGGCCCTGGTTGGGTCATGCGGGAGGCAGCCACTCGATGTGTCCCTTTCACGTCGATGTTTCTCTTCCTCTCTCTCCCTCTCACTCTATCTGAACAAAAAATGGAAAAATGTCCTCAGGTGAGGATTAAAAAATAATAATAATAATAATAAATTTTTTAGAGAGAGAGGAAGGGAGACAGAGAGAAGAAGGGAGAGAGAGATAGGAAGGGAGAGAGAGAGAGAGAGGAAGGGAGAGAAACATCAATGTGAGAGAGGTTCATCCATTGGCTGCCTCCCGCACGTCCCCTACTGGGGATTGAGCCCACAACCTGGGCATGTGCCCTGACTGGGAATCAAACCCATTGAGCCACACCAGTCAGGCAACACTATTATTATGTAAATATGGACAGTTAAAATGAAGTACATACAGGTTAAGTAACACAGCTAACAAGAGCCAGAGCCAGATTCTGAATTCAGACTCCTAATGTCGGAGACACTGTACACTCTTTGCCAGTGCTTTCTATCATTTGGAGAATTTCAGTGAGATTAACGTCAAAGTAAACCAAGTTTCTATTACTTATGACATCTAATAGAACTGAAAGTAAAAGTCTAAAATAGCTACTTTTAGTCCGGCTGGTGTGGCTCAGTGGTTGAGCGTCAACCCATGCACCAAGAGGTCACCGGTTCAATTCCTGGTCAGGGCACATGCCCAGGTGGTGGGCGCAATCCCCAGTGGGGGGCATGCAGGAGGTGGCCAGTCGATGTTCTCTCTCATCGATGTTTCTATCTCTCTGTCCTTCTCACTTCCTCTCTCTCTAAAAAATATTTTTAAATAGCTACTTTTAGTAACACTCAACACAGTCTATTGGACCCATTCCCCCCCCCCAAATTTTTATAAAATCATCTTGGTTCCTTTACAAGTTTACTTCCTAAATAAGTAAATGAGTTCTATTTTTATTTGTGAGAGTATATGGGAAATTATTGATTACATAAGAGGCTATGTTTTACCTCTAGTGCAGATTCCTGTTTACAAATGCGACCTCGCATCTCTGTTAAGGAAGGTGTGGTCACGGTTGCAGCCAGCAGTGAAGGAAATGGAATTGGTCAACACAACGGAAAAAAGCAGTAAGAGGAAAGAATATGTAATCACAGGATTAGCTAAGAATATTTTTTAATGCACCACATATATTCAGGCATCATAGGAATATCTTCTCACTATTGAGAACTAAACATAATAATAAACACATTACTAACATCCCATTCAACTAGTTTTAAATGCATTCAATGCTGACAACCAGGGAGGCAGCAGGATGTGCGACAGAGAAAGCCTGGCTTCAGGAGGTCTGGGTTCAAATTTCACTCCATCACTTGCTGTTCTGTGATCCTGGGCAAGTCATTTAACTTCTTGGAGTCTGTTTTCAATTCTCCAAAATGGATTTAAACCTAACTACGTTAGCCCTGGACGGTTTGGCTCAGCGGTTAGAGCGTCGGCCTGCAGTCCAGAGAGACCCGGGGTTCGGTTCCTGCTAAGGGCATGTACCTCGGTTGCAGTTTGTCCCCGGCCCTGGTTGGTCGTGCGGGTGGCAGCCACTCGATGTGTCCCTTTCACGTCGATGTTTCTCTCTCTCTCTCTCTCTCTCTCTCTTCCTCTCTCTCCCTCCCACTCTATCTGAACAAAAAATGAAAAAATGTCCTCAGGTGAGGATAAAAAAAAATAAAATAAAAAAATAAACCTAACTACGTTATAGAGGTATATAAACCCTATATTTGGGCACCATTGACATATCTGAAATCAATGTTTAATGAATTAGAATTTGAGTATTAGTTTTTTCATTTGTCAAATGAGGGAACTGGATAAGATTTTTTGTGTGTTCTTCAGAGCTTTAAAATCCTGGTTGTGTATCAGCATTTTCCAAAGTGTGCCCCATGGAACCCTAGTTCTATGAACTATGAGGTGTTGCTAGGAATAAAAGGGCCCTTCTGGTTTTATTAAGAGATGTATTTTCCGCCCTGACCAGTTTGGCTCAGTGGTTACAGCGTTGGCTCGCAGATCAAAGAGTACTGGGTTCGATTCCAGCCAAGGGTACATACTCGGTTGCGGTTCATCCCTGGCCCTGGTTGGGGTCATGCGAGTGGCAACCAACCGATGTGTCTCTCTCACATCAATGTTTCGCTCTCTCTCTCTCTCCTCCTCCCACTCTGTCTGAAGATAAATGTAAAAATATCCTCGGATGAGGATTAAAATACACAAAAAACAAAACAAAACAAGAGATGTATTTTCCTATGCCAGTCTAGACATACATGCCTAGCCCCAATTATACAGGTAGTGGTAGAGCCAGAACTAGAAACCATCTCTCTGGCTCTTTGTTCTGTGGTCTGGCCACTGGGCAGGGCCACAGAATGAACAGACTGCAGACTGAGCACACATTCATCCTACTTCTGCATGGAAACAACTCTGAAAAGCGACCTGTGACTTCCTAATGGCTAAATCTAAGATCTAGTCTCCTTCCTCAACCACCTCCACTTCCGCAGAAGCTGTGCCTACCGACTCACCACGCCCATGCCCCTGGTCAGTCCTGGCTCCTCAACCCCACAGGAATCCCCGACTCTCTCCTATCTGCCCGCTCAGGCTCCTTTCCTCTTCCTGTCCCTTCTGTACACGTTTGCCTTCCATTCCTAAAGACACATCTCCAGCAGGATATCCTGGCAGCAAGTCAAACACAGATTGTTCAAAAACAAATTCTTTCCCCTCCCCCACTCCCACTGTGTCTCCTCCTGAGTCCTTTATTTCTGCAAATGCAGCAGCCATGCTCTAAAACACACAGGCCCATAACTTTGAAAAAATTTTTTTCTTCTTTCTTCTCTTTAGTACCTTAGTTGTCAAGTCCTCTAGATTTCTAGATCCACAATCTCCCAATACCATATCCTTCTTTGCACATGAACTTCGTAGGCTGGACTGAATTTCTTGTTACTTCTGGGCTAAACCAATAGTTGCCTAACCGATGTACTCCAAGCTATCCTACACACTGTTGCCAAGCACAGATCCAGTGATGCCCGTCGCATTCCATAGCTCCCATGGCATATATAATGAAGTGTCACCCTGTTTGCCACAAGAAGAATCCTGTTTTCACTTCCTGTTTCAAATGTCAGTACTCCCTGTGCATGCTCTGTGCTTCCACGTAAGAGGGACTGCATCTGCTCCCAGACAGCCTCAGCCTGGCCACTGGGGCTATTCTCCACTCCAGGGATGCTTTCTCCTCTAAGGCCCCCTCAGTTCATGACAGCCACTCCCTCAGCCACTCCCTCTGGTAGCCTTCCAGACTACCCTGGGCCAGATGT
This sequence comes from Tadarida brasiliensis, assembly GCA_030848825.1. Classification (NCBI taxonomy): domain Eukaryota; kingdom Metazoa; phylum Chordata; class Mammalia; order Chiroptera; family Molossidae; genus Tadarida; species Tadarida brasiliensis. Next base: position 45,497,661 of record CM061258.1, read on the forward strand.
GATTTCTCCTCCCTCTGAGCCCTCCCCGTTCTGCACTGTACCTTTTTTTTTTTTAATCTTCACCGGAGGATATTTTTTCATTTATCTTCACGTGCCCTTCACCGGAATCAAACCTACAACTCTTTAGTCCATAGGCCAACGCTCTAACCACTGAGCAAAACTGGCCAGTACCTTCTAACAGTCCTTACTTCTTACCTAATGTTTCTACTGAACACACCCGTAGTGCAGGGAGTATATGTGTCTCATTTGCTTGTGCATAACAGATGTTGCAAAGATAGCTGACGGACAGACTTAAAAACGAAAACATATTCTGCCAGGAAAATTTTTACTAGAAGCATCCACACCCAGTAGCCTAACAATTCTTGCCTTAGCAAACAAGTTGGTCAAACAAATAATTCCTGTCAGGCCTGGCAAAGAGAAATGAGCTGGATCCCTGCCTGGTTAGTAATGGCCTGCTGCACAGCATCATAGGATTTTGTTCTGTAACTTTTTCTGTTAAAACAATTTCAGATTTACAGTAAGTTGCAAAGATAATACAGAGAACTGCTGTATACCCTTTACGTAGATTCCTCTAAGGTTAATATTAGGGTACACTTAAAGAAGTTAACATGAACTAAACCACAGACTTTATTAGAATTTACCCAGTTTTTCTTCTGATGTCCTTTTCCTGTTCCAGGACCCAATCCAGGATACCACATTGCACTTAGTGCGCTGTCATTGTTAAGGCTCAAAATTCATTAAAAAAATAAAGGAAGGAGGGGAGAGGTAGAAACAGAGTTTTTCAAACCTATTCCATACGTTCCGTGCCGGACAAGGCCATTAAACTAGCATTAGGGGGAAAGGAGTAAATCTGCCAGCTCGTCCACAACGGGCCGAGCTCCCACGGACGCGCGCCGCCGCTCCCCGAGCCCTCCCCACTCGCGGCTCCCACCGGCGGCTCCGCCCCGCCCCTCGCCCCTCCGGCTCCGGGGACCCGCCGCCCCTCCAGCGCGCTCACCCGGGCCGAGCCTCCACGTCGCGCCGCGCCCTCCAGCCACGTGACCGCGCGCCGCCGCCGAGCGGGAAGGCCGCGGGGCCCACGCCTCCGCACCCCCCGGGGCTCCGAGGGCGCCCCGCGGTCAGCTCTGCCCAGCCCCACAGCCCGCGCCTCCTCGCCGCCCGTCGCGAGTTCTAAGGGATAACGCGCGCGTCGGTGAAGGACCCGAGACCGTTCACAAGGCGGCGTCCAGGAGTCCCCTACGAGAAGGATGCAGCTGAGCTGAAGGCGGACCTGCAAACGCAGGCTTTCAGTGCTGGGCAATGGTGAGGGCATTGCAGGTCACAGGAGCGGCTGGGCCGAGGCCTGGCAGTGGAAGGAGCCAGAGGGAGTGGCCTTGAGGGCCTAGAAAGCGGCCACTCTGGGCGACCTGTTCCTGTGGCCTTCCCGAAATGGACCCTGCCTCCATCCAACCTCACCGAAACGTCTTGGGTCATTAGATTCATTACCTGGATGAAATGATTTTGGTATTATTTCCTAATACCCAATGTCGATGTAAAAAATGCCCAAAGCTGTAGAGAATTTTTATGAGTTTATTTGAACCAAACTGACTACAATTGTCGGGAAGCAAAATCTCAACAGATTGAGAACATGCTCCTGAGAATGGGAGTTTTGCAGATGTTTATACATTAGAATAAAAGGAGGAAAGTAAGGAGGGCTACATGGAATCTACCATTGGTGGCAGATTAAGGGGGTGGGAGAAAGCAAATCAGGAAAATCTGTGGGATTGGATAAAAAGGCAAAATAGAGAAATACATTGGTTCTTTTACATTGTTGGGTACAGGATAGTTAATAGTTAACATTTACAGCACTTTTGTAAATGTTAACTCTAAATATATAGAGCTGGTATTTGGGAGAACAAGAAAACAGTGAGGGCCCTGGCAGGTTTGGCTCAGTGGTTAGAGCGTCTGCCCATGGACAAGAGTTGTGGGTTTGATTTCCGGTCAAGGGCACGTACCTGGGTTGCAGGTTCAATCCCCCACCTAGGTCCAGGTTGTGCAGGAGGCAACCAATCCATGTGTCTCATTTACCTCAATGTTTCTCTCCCTCCCTCCCTCCCTTCCACTCTCACTGAAAATCAATGAAAAATATCCTCAGGTGAGGATTAACAACAACAAAAAAGATGCCCGGCCACAGTGGTTGAGCATCAGCCCATGCACCAAAAGGTTGCCGGTTGGATTCCGGGTCAGGGCACATGCCCAGTTTGTGGGCCCAATCACCAGTGGAGGGCATGCAAGAGGCAGCCAATCAATGTTCTCTCATTGATCTCTCTCTCTCTCTCTCTCTCTCTCTCTCTCTCTCTAAAAATCAATAAAGAAAAAATATTCAAAAAAAGAAAGGAAATGATGGGGGGGAGTGTTCTGTGGTCTCTTCTCTGGTGCAGTTGTTGTGCTTGTTGTGCCCTGAGGGGTCTGCAAAAGGAGATTACTCTGACCTTCTAAAGGTATGTTATCTTAGATGCAAAAAGACAATGCACAGGCTCACCTGAGGCAAAGATGGACCTTTGTCAAGGAATCTACAGACCTACGTGACTATCCCCCATGACTCACTTTTAGTTAGGAATGTTTGTGTTCACAACATCCTATGTGGTTACTTTCAGCCTCTGGGTTTGTAAGACCCACCATGCAAACCTCCCCTGAGCTTGTCAGGTTTAGTATGTGGCCCCTTTTTGGTCCACACCAACATCCATGAAATAACTGAAGGGACTTCGTAGTGGTCAAAAAACTTGGCTGGATTTAAAGGTTACTCTGGATTGGAAATAAACTAATAAACCATTTTGTCTCAGTAACTAACTCTCTTAGTCTTCCTCTTCTCCAGATCCAGCCCACATTTCCTTAACCAGCTGCTTTTCAAAAGCAAGCATACCTAGATATAGGGAAAACTAGACAGAACCGAGGCTCTAAAATTTCTTCTGATAATAGAACAAGATCAATGATATGTGCTTAGATTCTTAGAGATTTAAAATTATCATAGAAGATTGATATATTTACAACTGTAAAGTCAGTTTTGTACTATCTTATTTAGTATGATAAACATAGTCAATAACTTTGCAAACCAAAAATAATTTTTCTTCAATTAAAAAACTTTTTTTTTTTATCCTCACCCGAGGACATTTTTGCGTTTATCTTGAGATAGAGTGGGAGGGAGAGAGGGAGGAAGAGAGAGAGAGAAACATTGATGTGAGAGAGACACATCGAGTGGCTGCCACCCACACGACCCCAACCAGGGCCGGGGACAAACTGCAACCGAGGTACGTGCCCTTAGCGGGAACCGAACCTGGGACTCCCTGGTCCGCGGGCTGATGCTCTAAGCGCTGAGCCAAACCAGCCAGGGCCAATTAAAAAAAAATTTTAAACACATTTTGAACCTCAAACCCAACTCTATTTTACTGAGGGAGAGGGAGAGAGAGAGAGAAACATTAATGTGAGAAACATCCATCCATTTCCTCCCACACACACCCTCACTGAGGATAGAGCCCGAAACCTAGGCATGTGCCCTGACCAGGAATCAAACCATTGACCTTTTGGTGCTCAGGATGAAGCTCAACCAATTGAGCCACACCAGACAGGGCTCTGTTAAAACTTTATTATAGTGCCCTGGCTGGTGTGGCTCACCGGCTGAGCACCGAAGGGTCACGGGTTCCATTTCCTGTCAAGGGCACATACCTTGGTTGTGGGTTTGATCCCTGACCCCAGTTGGGATCATTCAGGAGGCAACCAATTAATGTGTCTCTCTCACATCAATGTTTCTCTCTCTCTCTCTCTCCCTCCCACCACTCTATCTAAACAAATAAATGAATAAAATATCCTTGGTTGAGGATTTAAAAAAAAAAAAACTTTATTATAGCACATTTTGAAATGGGGTACTATAGGTCTTTTAACTTTTCAAAAGTTCTTTTTCAGCATTGTCTATTCTAGTTCCTGTAGGTTTCCGTATAAATTTAGAATTAGCTTATCAATTTTTTATTTTATGTTGGGATTTTTATTGGGATTGAATTTATAGATCAATTTGAGTAAAACTGACATGTTAATAATATTGAGTCTCGAAATTCGTGAACCTGGTATATCCATCTAATTGGATCTTTCTCTCATTTGAATTTTCAGCACACAGATATTGCACATATTCTGTTAGACATGTTTGTTAGTACTGTTGTAAATGGTATTGTTTTCATTTTAATTTCCAATTGTTTGTCACTCCTCTATGGAAATACAGTTGACTTTTGTGTATCCTGTGACCTTGCTGACAGTCACTTATTAGTTCAAGTAGCTTTTGTGTGGATTCTCTTTGGAATTTCTACATAGATAATCATGTTTACTGAGAATAGTTTAGTCCTTTCATCTCTGCATGTCTTTATATTCTTGCTTAATGCACTGGTTAGGACCTCCAGGATGACATTTATGCTTTTTATTCACTAGTCATGTTTCACAAATTATTTTTTAAATCCCCTTTCCATAAAAATTAACCCCTTAAACAATGAACCTCTGGATGGATTTCAGGGGTCTGTGAAGCTTTGAAAAATATAAGCAACATTTTATATTAATATGTATATCTTTATTTCCTTGGAGGAAGTAGGTTCACAGCTTATACCAGACTTTCAATAGGACTTATGTCATCAGAAGGGTTAAGGAACTAAATTTTAACTAAAAGCCTAGGTGTATGTATATAAAAATTTTTATGATAGTGTTTTTCACATATACAGCAATGAATGTTATTAAAAAGTGATTTTTTTTTTACTTTCCCTCTTCCCACTTTCAGCAGTTTTTACCCCTATCACTTTTGTGTTAAAGACAAATTTAAATGTTGGTAAGGATTGGTGGTAGGACATGTTTGGAATGCAGAAGAAATGTAGCTGAAGTAAGGCCAAACCCCTATTTCAAAGCCCCCTAAATTAAAATATACTAAGAAGGGCATAAGGGGAAAATATAATTGGTTATGCATATACCAAAGCATATTATCTTAAAGCACTCTTGAGAAACTGAATACATCATATTAAGTCTCATTTACAGAATTATAAAATGATTACAAATTTGGCACACTTATCTTCATTTTTTTTTTTAATTTATTGATTTTAGGGAGAGAGAGAGAAACATTGATTTGTTGCTCCATTTACTTATGCATTCATGTTGGTTCTTGTATGTGCCCTGACTGAGGATCGAACCTGCAACCTTGGTGTATTGGGACAGTGGTCTAACCAACTGAGCTACCCGGCCAGGGCTGGCACACTTATCTTCTTAAGTTTGATTTAAATCATCCTGTTTAAGCAAAAAGTTAACAAGTAGGTTTGAGTAAAACCAGAGACAAATAGTAAATGGGTTATTTTTAAGACCTTTTCTAAACAACTATAGGGTGTTAAAGCATTGTCACTAGTTTCACATGAAAGCCTATGCTGAAATTATTGAGTATATTAATATTTACAAAATTCCCAAAAGGTATGTAGTTCTGTATTAGACTCCATTATTTCCTATCTGTTGAAGGAAAATCTCATTTATTCTTATGAGTCAATATTAGTGTTAATGAGCAATCACTTCATTAGCAAGAGAATTTAGTGAATCCCAGTAGTGAAAAGACAAGTCTACTCAAAACAGTCATTCATACTACTGAAAATAGTAACAAGCACATATATGGTGCTTAGTATATGCTAAGCACTGTTTATTTAATGCTTACAATAGCCTGTGAAGTAATTATCCTCATTTTATATGATTGGTAGTACTGGGTAGTACTGAGTAGCACTTTGTGATATTATCCTAGTCCAAGTTATCTTTTTTCTTTACCTCCATACCCAATCTATAAGGCCCTGCATCCTACATCATTTATTGTTTTCTTTTTAAATCCTCATCCGAGGATATGTTTTTCATTGACTTTAGAGAGAAGAAGGGAGAGAGAGAGAAACATCGATTTGAAAGAGAAACATTGATCAGTTGCCTCCCATACATGCCCCAGCCAGGGATCAAACCCAAAACCTGGGTATGCGTGACCAGGAGTCGAACCCACCACCTCTCGATGTATGGGATGACACTGTAACCAACTGAACCACACTGGCCAGGTCTATCATATTCTGATACTCATAGTAGAAAATAATTTTTATCTCTTCTATTCTCTCATTAGAACCTCCATTAGGGCACTGTCACATTCTGCCCTATTTGTCTCAAGTGTCCATTTGTGTGTATATCATCTTTGTATACTAGGTTAAGATCATCTGGAGGGCAATAACTTATCTTGGGAGGCCTTCCCTACCACAGTGACTTTTCATGAGTCTTGCAAATATATAATAGGCAATCTATGTTTGTTAAAATGAATTTACCAAATATTATGTTTGCGTACACTTTTTTCTTTTTTTTAATTTTTCACTTTCATAAATGAGTTCAGTACTTTATTTATTTATTTATTTATTTATTTATTTTTTTATCCTCACCCGAGGACATTTTTCCATTTTTTGTTCAGATAGAGTGGGAGGGAGAGAGAGGAAGAGAGAGAGAGAGAGAAACATCAATGTGAAAGGGACACATCGAGTGGCTGCCTCCCGCACGACCCAACCAGGGCCGGGGACAAACTGCAACGGAGATACGTGCCCTTAGCGGGAACCGAACCCAGGTCTCTCTGGACTGCAGGCCGATGCTCTAACCACTGAGCCAAACCAGCCAGGGCGCATACGCTTTTTTCTTTCAGGAATTCACTTGACAGAGAAACTTGCTCATGTACAAAATTACATAAGCACCAGGTAGCACATCTTAATGGGTAAGAGCCTGCTAGGATGGAATCCTGACTCTAACACTTCCTACCTGGGATCTTGGGTAAGTCACTTAACCCTTCTGTGCCTTGGTTCTGTCACCTGTAATGGAAATAATAATACCTACCTCAGACGGTAGTCATGTGATTTAAGAGAGTTCCATTTTTGAAATGTGTTTAAAATAGTACCTGGCACATATTAACATAAGTGTTATTCTTTCTTACATTGTTGTAATAGTAAAAAGCTGGAAACAACCTAATTATCTATCAATAGGGGATTGATTAAACCAATCGTAGCACATCCCAAACATTAAAAAGATTAGAGGTCCAGAGAAGATGTACAAATGACTAATAGGCACATGAAAAGAGGCTCAACATCATTAATCATTAGGGAAATGTGAATAAAAACAAAAATGAAATATGACAGTATATCCACAGGATGGCTATTATGAGGAGTAGCAAGTGTTGGCAAGGATGTGGAGAAATTAGATCCCTAATACACAGATGGTGTTAATGCAAAGTAATGCAACCACTTTGGAAAACAGTTTGGTATTTGCTCAAAAAAGTTACACTCAGTTACAATATAACCCAGCAATTTCCCTCCTAGATATATACCCAAGAGAATTGAAAACATACATCCACATAAAACTTGTACATAAATATTCATAATTCACAATACCCAATTGTGCAACTGATGGAATGGATAAACAAAATGTGGTATACCATACAGTGGAATATTATTCCACCATAACAAGGAATGGGGTACTGACGCAGGCTACACCATGGATGACCTTAAAACATTATGCTAAGAAGCCAGACAACAAAGGCCACATATTGCATGATTCCATTTATATGAAACGTCTAGAATATGCAAGTCCTATAGACAAAGATTAGTGATAGCAAGGGGCTGCGAGAAGGGAAGAATGGGAAGTGAGTGCTAACGGGTACAGGACTTCTTTTGGGTGGGGTGCTGAAATGTTACAGAATTGTAGTGGTGATGGTTGCACAATCTTGTGAATATGATAAAAAAAAAAACTAGTGGATTGTACACTTTTAAATGTTCAATTTTATGATATATGAATTATATCTTAATTTTTTAAAAAAAGGATAGGGAGCTGTGTAGATTCTGAGATGGTATAATTTCCAAAATATATTAATTAAAAACATGGAATGGTTTACATGGTATACTACCATACAGTTAAAAAAATGTGTACACACACTGTGCAGGCATAAAATATCTGAAAAGAAATATAGGTAACATTATTTCCTAAAGGGAGGGGATCTGGAGTGGGTGAAGAACAGGGGTGGCCTAGAAGGGAAACCTAACTTTCCATTATACTCTTTTGCACCTTTTGAATTTATACAGAGTGTATTACCACTTCCCCCATTTTATTAAAAAGGAAGAAATAAAAATGGAAACTGATGTTGTATCTTTAGATTTTATTTTAAGAGATCATATTCATTTTTCTTCTGTAATAAACATAAAAGAAATCCATCTACACAGTCAGTCAGATTTATTTATTCTTCAGCAATTGAAGCATTAAATGACAGTTTTTATTCTCAATCTTTAATAACATTATATTCATTATACTTGAGATTGTTTAGCTCTCTCATGAAAAAACTCCAAACATAAACCTTTATACTGTCCACCTACAATTTTAACAAAAAAGAGTTACTGATAATTGGACAACTTATATGATGTGGGCAGAGAAATAAAAGTGATCATAAAGTAGCCAGTCTTGTAAGTCAAGAGCTATGATCTTTGATCCATTCCTCAATCCACTTCATTATCTGATTGATATTATCCTCTAGATCTTCTGGTTTATTGCTGGGCAGCTGATGCACTATTTCTTCACTATAGGATGCTAATGCTTCTTCATAAAGAATTTGAAAAATTTCACACTGAATATTATCTTTTAGTTTCTTCTCATTATAACCCCTAGGAGGCAGAGAGAAGATAAGGAAATAAACAGCATTAATTGGAGTTTTAGAAACATACCAGAAACTGAACGCTTTGGAATACATGAAAAATCACACAAAAATACTTCTTGTGGTCTCTTTACCTATAAATAGACTGGCACCTATAAATGAGGGATGACTCTGACAAGAGGGTTAAACTAAGAACCAATGTTTAAGTTTGTCTGAAATTTCCCCCCCGACATTTTGTCAGCCACTCAGTTAGCAAACATATCTACCTATCTCAAGCCAGATTCTGAGCTGTGAGATAAATAAGAAGCCTGTAGTTATGGTCCTAGATTTTATTATTTTTATTTATTTATTTATTTATTTATTTATTTATTTATTTATTTATTTATTTATTTTTTATCCTCACCCGAGGACACTTCTCCATTTTTTGTTCAGATAGAGTGGGAGGGAGAGAGAGGAGGAGAGGAGAGAGAGAGAAACATCGACATGAAAGGGACACATCGAGTGGCTGCCTCCCGCATGACCCAACCAGGGCCAGGGACAAACTGCAACCGAAATACAAGCCCCTAGCAGGAACCGAACCCAGGTCTCTCTGGACCGCAGGCCGACGCTCCAACCGCTGAGCCAAACCGGCCAGGGCTATTTTTATTTTTTTATCTTTACCCAAGGACACTTTTGCATTTATCTTCAGATAGAGCGAGGAGGAGAGAGGGAGGAAGAGAGAGAGAAACATCAATGTGAGAGAGACACATTGAGTGGCTGCCACCCACACGACCCCAGCCGGGGCCAGGGACAAACTGCAACCAAGGTACGTGCCCTTAGCGGGAACCGAACCTGGGTCTCTCTGGACCACGGGCCAATGCTCTAACCGCTGAGCCAGGGTGGTCCTAGTTTTTAAAAAGAATTAGAGGAGTTAAGATATAGACAGATAAAACAAATACATGGCATATAATATAAATGAAATGTGCCTGGTTGGTGTGGCTCAGTGGTTGAGCATTGACCCATGTACCAGGAGGTTGCTGGCTCATGCCCAGGTTGTGGGTCCTTACAGGAGGCAGCCAGTCGATATTCTCTCCCATTGATGTTTCTAGCTCTCTCTCCCTCTCCCTTCCTCTCTCTCTAGAAATTAATAAAGAAAAAAAATGAAATGCATATGATTGAAATACTATATAATTGGGTACTTGATCACATAGATGTGTCTCTAACAAATCCAAAGACACTGAAAAAATAAACAAGTAATCTTTAGGCAGATATGTAAATTACCCAACCAATTAGCTAGTGAAAAATATAAATTTAAACTTCAATTAGTTAAACCATGTAACAATAAAAATTAAATGGAACTACTTAAAAGGTAATTAACTTTATGAAAAGACTATCTACAGAATGGGAGACAATTTTTGCAAATCATATATCTGATAAATAAAATATGGTATATTCATAAATATAATTTTATTTGGCAATAAAAAAGGAATGAAGTGAAAGTACTGGTGTATGCTGATAATCCAGATGAACCTTGAAAACATTACACTAAGTGAAAGAAGCCAGACACAAAAGACCACATTATTGTAATTATATTATATGAAAGGTCCAGAATAGGCAAATTTACAGAGATAGAAAGTAAATTACTGGTTGCCTAGGGCTGGGGGATTGATGGGAAATGGAGAATGACTGCTAATGGTTATGGGGTTTTTTGAGGGGAGGGGATAAATATTTCTGAAAATTGGTTGTAGTGATGGATACACACCTCTGTGAATATACTAAAAAATCATTGAATTGTACACTTCAAATGGGTGAATTGCATGGTATGTGATTTTACGGCAAAAGAGCTGTTTTTTTTAAAAAAGGTAATAACTTTTTAAATAGCTAAAAAAAAAAGGCTAGCTCTCAGTTTTTTCATACCTTAGTCTTTAGCTATTTATAAAAAACAGTAATTTTTAAATTGATTTTAGAGGGAGAGGGAGGGAGGGAGAGAAGGAGAGGGAGGGAGGGAGAGAGAGGGAGAGAGGGGGAGAGGGGGAGAGAGAGAGAGAGAGAGAGAGAGAGAGAGAGAGAGAGAGAGAGAAAGACATCGATTTGTTGTTCCACTTATTTATGCATTCATTGGTTGATTCTTGTATGTGCCCTGACCGGATATTGAACCCACAACCTTGGTATATCAGGGATGACACTCTAACCAACTGAGCTACTTGGCCAGGGCATAACAGTAGTTTTTTAATAGAATTTTAAATTGTCTTGAAAAAAGTATATGTAACATACGGTCTCTATTACTTCTCAGTTCAAATACTTTTCTCCTACCTAGAGAAAAGTGATGAAAAGTTTCAGGTCTGGTTCCAACCTAACTTTCCCCATGTGTTTGCTACTATATGTTTCTGTGCAAGGATTTTGCAAGTATCCCATCCAATGGTGGTTAGTCAGAGTTGATTCAGTGAGAACCACAAATTCTGAATCTGACCTTTGGCAAATTTCTGGAGTTTTCTTTCCTGAGACTGCCCTCTAAATTCCTCTTATCTTCCCACAGCTTGACTCAAAAGACAGTGGAAAATGTTTTACTAAAAAATGTTTTTATTTTATTTTATTATTATTTTTTTTATCCTCACCCAAGGACATTTTTTTTTTTTGCATTTATCTTGAGATAAGAGTGGGAAGGAGAGAGGGAGGAAGAGAGAGAGAGAGAAACATCGATGTGAGAGAGACACATCGACTGGCCGCCACCCACACGACCCCAGCTGGGGCCAGGGACAAACTACAACTGAGGTACGTGCCCCCAGCGGGAACCGAACCCGGGCCTCTTTGGTCCGCGGGCCGACGCTCTAACCGCTGAGCAAAACCCGCCAGGGCTAAAAAAATGTGCTTTTTGGGGGGGGGGGAGGTTATTCCGGATTGTGACTCTCTCTTGGAGGGACTATCTCAAATATATTTTAAAGGTTGTGAATTGTTGATTTATCTTGTTAGTTTTCCATAAGCTTTCCCATTCCTGCTATGAGGATAATTTGGGCAACATTCATTCAATAGCAAAGAATATGTTATTGGTTTGGCTATTTTCCTAAGCAAGTTTTACATTAAGGAAAAAGTATATTAAATAGTGTTGCTATATAGTACATTTAATTGATCAAACTGTGAGTTGAGGTATTCATTTACAGTTATACAAGTACCTGTGTAATACAAATACATCTTTTTCTCTTAGATTCAGAATGTTGGTAGAGACAAAATAAAGTAGCCACAATGGCCAATTTCTGAATCTGAATAAGTTTATATTATATTTTAAGAATTCAATGTATTTCCTTTCTTACCTTGTTTCAAGTCTTTTGTACAATACACTGTTATCTGTTTTCAGCACAAAAACGATATGAAACCAGCGTTCAGGGAAGAAATCACAACCATGGTAATCAACAATAACTCCACCTTCACTCATTTGGCTTTCTAACTCATCAACTACCTATAAGAAAGGTGGAAAGAAAAAAAAGATGAGTGCTCCTTTAAAAAACTAATGTTAACTTTCCTTTATATTTTTTGAAATGTATACTTCATTTAAAAAATTATACTTACTCTATCTTCATCTAAAATGGGACAATCATACTCTTCATCATAGCCATCATACAACTGCCCTGAAAGAGATTTACATTGGCTTGTTAAAATAGTATTTTCTAAATAAATTTCAGTAATATTCAATTAATTCTGGGCTTTAGGAAGGGAAATATATCAATTACTCTTTTAGAGACCATGGAGGGCACTGAGACAATAGATGTCACATGGATACTGTGAAAAATATTAATAAATTAGAATTTTGTCTAGAGGGAAACTTGAAACCAACTAAAGAATTAATAATAGCTAATTTCTGAATTTATGGGGCTATTAGAAGAGAACAGCATTCATTTTGCTGATCTACAGATTAGTGGAAGGAGGGGACACATGGATATAAACACTCTCACATACATTAACAGAAGATTAAGTTCCAAACTTATGAGGCCAAGGATATGAAGCTCTTTAAAAACAACAGGTTCTCAGTTCCAGAAATGAACCCTCTTGTCACTGAGGTCACATGTTAATAGGGTTTTGGGAAGGAGAGTCAGTATCCAGATGCTCCTGAACAGTATCTTTACTCCTAGATTTCCAGTAACCCCAAAAGTCAAGGGTTAAATGTCTTATTTCAGAAGGCAAAACAAGAATGATGGGCAGTTCTAATTAAGGCAGATTTAAATCTAACATAAGAACATACCAGGGAGCATTTGAGATCTTGCTTCCCAGCATGTCGTCAGGTTGGTTCAAATAAACTCATTAAAAAAAAAAAAAAAAAAAAAAAAGGGCTGGTGTTAGCTCAGTGGTTAGATCATAGGCCCTCGCACCAAAGGGTCTCAGGTTCAATTTCCTGTCAAGCGCATGTACCTGGTTTTCAGGTTTGATGGGGTGCATCGCTGTGTCTCTCTCACATCAATGTTTCTCTCCCTCTGTCTCACTCTTCCCCTGCCCCTCTCTTCCACTCTCTCTAAAAATCACTGGAAAAAATATCCTCGAGGGAGGATTAACAACAAAAAAAGATTCCAACAAATCAAACTGGCTTTCAAAGTGAGTCTTACTGCAGCAGGTGAGACATACCAATCCCAACTTCACCTGAATCCCTAGGTATATAATAAAGCAGGCTAAGATCATCCTTTTAGCCATCTCTAAGGGCATGCTAGTCTTCCCACCTCTTCCTACTTAGTATTTTGGCATAGGCTGAAATTAGGTTAAAATAAGCATAAGTTCTGAAGTGATAAAAGGGTAGTCCTGAGGGTTAGTGGAAGGCCAGAGGCAGTTGTAACTCTTTGTCTTAACTGGAGGGTCTGTGGACTCATTCAGGGCACATGAGCCACCCACCCCTCCAGGAGCCTAATGTGGCCTCTGCCACCTAGGGCAGAAACTCTATCAGCCTAAAAAATTAAACTGTCTTGGTATAAGGAAAACTGGTTACCAATTTAGAAAACAAATCTAAATCTTTATACCACAAATTCTAGATGGACTAAAAAGCTAATTTCTTAATTCCAAAGATAACTAGTGGAAAATTTAATCTTTAAAGGAATAATTCATTTGTTTTGTTTGGCTTTTTGGTTTTTTAATCTTCACCTGAGGATATTTTTCTATTTATCTTCAGATAGAATGGGAGGGGGGGAGGGAGGAAGGGAAAGGGAGAGAGAGAGAGAGAGAGAGAGAGAGAGAGAGAGAGAGAGAAACATCCATGTGAGAAAAACACATTGATTGGTTGCCTCCGGAATGACCCCCAACCAGGGCCGGGGACCAAACCGCAACTGAGGTACGTGCTCTTGACCAGAATAGAACCGGCAACTTCCAACCGCTGAGCCAAACCAGCCAGGGCAGGAATGATTCATTTGTATTTGTGAAGAAATAAAATGACTAATTAAAACATGTTAAATCTCTGTTCAATGAAAAATAATTTATAAAAAGGGAAAAATAAGACTGGGAAAAATATTTTATAGAACAAAGGACTGAAATATGGATTATATAAAGACCTTTAAAATCAAAATAAAGAAAAAAAAAAGTCCGGCCAGTGTGGCTCAGTGGTTGAGCGTCCACCCATGCACCAAAAGGTCATCAGTTCAATTTCCGGTCAGGGCACATACCCAGGTTCTGGGCCCAGTCCCCAGTGTGGGGCATGAAGGAGGCAGCCAATTGATACTCTCTCTCATTGATGTTTCTATTTCTCTCTTCCTCTCTCTAAAATCAATAAAGAAAAAAAAAATTTTTTTTAATCAAGATAAAAATAGGTAGCTTAACAAAGAATAAGAATTCACACAGAATGGAAAAGGTAGTAAAAATACATGAAAAAAAAATGTTGGACTTTCCCAGCTATTAAAGGAGTGCAAATTACAATAAGCCTTTATATGCCTGTTGTTAGTTGTATATATACATATATAGTAAATCAACTCTAGAAATGTATTTTTAAAATAAATTTAAAAAGAAAAATATACCCATTTGGATTTCTTCTATCATTTAATTTCTAATCAGAAAAAGATTGTAAGTGATAAAGTGATTAAGGATGTTCAACAAACACTGGCCAGTTTGGCTCAGCAGTTAGAGTATTGGTAGCATTCCGGGTCCAGGGCACGTAACTGGGTTGCAGGGGTTGTGTGGGATGCAACCAATCGACGTCTCTCTCTCACAACAGTATTTCTTTCTCTTTCTCTCTCCCCCGACCTTCCTTCCACTCTAAAAATCAATGGAAAAATATCCTCGGGTGAAGATTAACAACAACAAAAAAATGTTCAACAATAGGGAAATAATTTAATCTTGATATACTAACTTGATGAAATATTATTAAATAAAGTTCAAGAAATAAGTATTAGGTAGTTAAAAATACTATGTCATATGGACTAAGTAGCAACGTGATAAATGCTTATGATATAAGCGGTAAACATAAAAAGCAGAATTCAAAGTTGTGTGAAATAGGGACAAATTGGAAGAAAAACAAAGGATGGAAATAAATTAGTAGAATTTAGAGTACTTTTTCTGTGTATTATTTTTACAATACTGTATTTTAAATCCTTGACTTCTTGTTTTTTAATTTTAAATCCTCACCAGAGGATATGTTTTTGTGGTTTTTTAATTTTTTTTAAATCTTTTTCTCTTTATTGATTTTTAGAGAGAGAGGAAGGGTGAGGGAGAGAGAGACAGAAACATCGATGAGAGAGAACATCGACTGGCTGCCTCCTGCATGCCCCCCACTGGGGATTTGGCCCACAACCTGGGCATGTACCCTGACCAGGAACCAAACGGGCGACTTCCCAGTGCATGGGTCAACGCTCAACCACTGAGCCACACCAGCCGGGCCAGAGGATATGTTTTTTATTGATTTTAGAGATAGGAAGAGAGAAACATCGATTGGTTGCCTCTCGTATGGGCCCTGACGGGAGATCGAACTCGCAAGTTGGCTATGTGCCCTGACTGGGAATGGACACTCCAACCAACTGGGGTACACCAGCCAGAACTAAATCCTTGGCCCCTAAAAGACTAGTAAAATCTTTTAAAATATAGACAACTATTACAACATTAACTTTTAGAACTAAAGTCCTGCATACTGAAATGCAGGATTTGTTAAATCATGTTAATATACTTTAATAAAATAGTGTAGTCCAAGCTGAAAGTGTTCATTTAAAAAACTATTTATCAAATACCATGTACTAATGACTTAGGGGTAATAAGGATATAATAAATAGTAAACAAAAAGAACAAGAAAAACAAATACAGTCCTTCCCTCATAGAGTTTACTATAAGAGAGAACAGGCAAGTAACCTGGAAATTATATTTTCATATTATGGTTCATGGTGCTATGGGAACAATAGGAATGGCATCATTTATGTTAGGAACATAAACATAGGATATTAGGAGAGGCTTCCTGGAGGAAGTGATCTCTAAGTGGAAAGTTGAAGCAGTTAGCTGAGGGGGGGGGGAAGGTAGGGAAGACTGTTCTCAATGGAGAAAACAAGACATTCGAAGGCAGAGAGACTAGGGAAGGCAGACTCTTTCAAAGGAGGGGAAGTCTTTCAGAACAATTAGGAAATAGGCGGTAAGGGGTCAGGTAAATTGAGATCAGGTCAAAAGGGCCTTGAAGGCTGCATTGAGTTTAGACTTTATCCTAAGGCAAAGGAAAACCATTAAAGCATTTTAAACATGAAATGATATGATCAACTTCAAATTTTTAAAAATCATTTCGATTTCTAAGAACAACAAATTAGAAGGAAGCAAATCTCTAAAAGCATGGATACCGTATCAAAACTACTGCAGAATTTTAAGTGATTATTATAACCTGTACCATAGGGAATGGAGAGAGATGGACTCTAAACTTCATTTCTAATTTCCAAAAACAGCAGAAAAATTTATACTACTTCAGAAAGTTTCAAGTGGAGATCAAATTTATAGTTGTCCATACATAGGTTCTCAATCTAGCAAAGATGAAAAAAGGTTTGCTTTAAATTACCAAAAGCTTAGAAAATTATTCAATTTTCTAAACAAAGTTTTATAATTTATTTAAAGATATATTACTTGCAGAAGAAAAAAAAAAACCTGATTGTGGAGCCAGAGTTAAAAGGCTAAGTTCTTACCTTAAAAGATCTTCCTAGCTGTTGTTAGGCAAGCTATAAAATCATGAAGTTTTCTTTTAACTGCCATCCTAGAATTTATACACTATGTGAAAGCTGTTTTTTGAAGATATTGGGATGCTGGTTATCTATTTTGATGCTGTTGCCAATACTGAAGATATTTTCAGATTTTTTTCCTTTGGAAACATTTACCTCAATCCAAGAAGCTTATAACTGCAATGCAATCAATACAAGATATTAATTTGTTTAGAAGGATTGAGTGCTTTGATACCTGGCCTTTTATGTAGGAAAAAGAGCACTGAATTCTGTTTAGAGAAGTTAACACCAAAGATGTGACATTTGAGTTGGGCTTTTTAAAGAGTTGTTTCTGCCTGGCTGGTGTGGCTCAGTGGTTGAGCATTGACCCATGCACCAGGCAGTTGCCGGTTCGATTCCTAGTCAGGTCACATACCCAGGTTGTGGGCCCAATCTCCAGTGGGGGGCATGCAGGAGGCAGCCAACTGATGTTCTCTCTCATCAATGTTTCTCTCTCTCTCATTTCCTCTCTCTCTAAAATCAATAAAGAAAAATAAAATAAAGAGTTGTTTTTAAGCAGATAAGGGCATCTACAGGTAAGGGAATGGCATGTATAAAGACTTGATGGTGGAAAATTCCCAGTGTTTGAGAAACAACAGGGCACTGTGGGTAGACTGAAGGGGACATAGGTGAGAGTCGCTGTTGAGGGTAGACTGTGGCCAGTTCATAATCTTCTATACTTCATTGAGGATACTTTTATCAGTAAAAGGTTCAAGTCATGTTATTCCCACTCCCCATTTTCTAAAGGACATGATGGTGTAGAAGAGGAAGGTAAGAGATACTGAAGATTAGGAGATTCAGCGCAAAGGTCTTGAGAATGGGATAGGGGTACCATAGGAACACAGCACCAATAGTCTTAGGCAGTGGTTCTCAACCTGTGGGCCGCAACCCCTTTGGAGGGTCAAATGACCCTTTCACAGGGGTCGCCTAAGACATCACAGCAGCAAAATTACAGTTATGAAGTAGCAACAAAAATAATTTTATGGTTGGGGGTCACCACAACATGAGGAACTGTATTAAAGGGTCGCAGCATTAGGAAGGTTGAGAACCACTGGTTAGGAATGGGATAGTAGTCCATAAAGATTTTTCAGACAAACTATCAAGATTTTGCCCTGGCTGGTTTGGCTCAGCGGTTAGAGCATAGGCCCATGGACCAATGAGTCACAGGTTCGATTCCGGTCAAGGGCATGTACCTCGGTTGCAATTCGTCCCTGGCCCTGGTTGGGGTCATGCAGGAGGCCACCAGTCCATGTTTCTCTCTCCCCCACCCTTATCCCTCCCTCCCACTCTATCTGAAGACAAATGGAAAATTATCCTCGGGTCAGGCAGGATTAAAAAAAAAAAAAAAAAGGAAAGATTTAAAGGCCAACTGGGTCTGTGTAATGGGTGAATATATTTGTAAGTGTGGGGGATAGGAATCAGGAGTGGGTAAGTAGAGTCAGAGATAACTTCAGAGCATGTGCTTTTTAAACAATTTTTTTCTTTACTAATTTTAGAGAAAGGGAGAGGTAGAGAGAGACAGAAACATCGATGACAGACAACATCGACTGGCCACCTCCTGCATGACCCCCACTGGGGATCAGGCCCAAAACCTGGGCATGTACCCTGACCGGGAATCAAACTGGTGACCTCTTGATGCATGGGTGGACGCGCAACCACTGAGCCATACCGGCCAGGCCAGAGCATGTGCTTTTTAAACACACTAATTTGGAGATGTCTGGGAACTATCCAGATGGCTACATTTGTCTAAAAATTGGGCTGTAAATTAAAAACTTAAAAGAGTCATCAGTAAAAGGGAGTGACTATTCCTGAGTGAATAAGATTACTAGAGGGAGGGGCAGAATTACAAGATGGCTGCAGTGGAATCACAGCGCAAAGAGGTATATGGTGGGAGGGGGAGGATCAGATGCAAAGATTGGGAGAGAACAGTGTTGGAGAAGCCAGTGGAGTAGTTGGTTTCAAAGGGTTCCAGTGGAGGGAAAAGATGGGACACATAAGAGGTTGGAGCAAGGATGGCAAACTTCTGGAAAGGGCAAGATAGTAAATACTTCAGACTTTGTAAGCTAATTTTTAGCTAGTGGTTCCTATAAGAACAGCAGTTTGCCAACTGCTAAGTTAAGAGCAGCAAGATTATAAGTGTTGAGGGCCTAGCATTCTTTACAACCTCTATTTGAAATGGATTCAATGTCAATATAATATTGCTTTGTCTGGACCTACACACATCCTGGGGTTAGGAACAGAGGCTTCAGACTGACAAACTGGTGGCAGGAAAATTAAGGATGTTGGTAAGTGTAATTAAATGATTACATGTGGGAAAGGATATCCACTGAGGAGGAATCTGAGAGACTGGAAGAACAGGGATAAGAAAAGCATTCTTGTCACACGTCTAAGACTCCCAATAGTTTAATTAATGTTAATTTCCCAACTAATTTTTCCTGCCTGGGTTCCAACTGGCATAAGGATGGTCTCTTACAGTTGACCCTTCAACAATGCAGGGATTAGGGGGACCAACCTCTCACAAAGTCAAAACTCCATGTATAACTAGTCAGACCTCCACATAAATGGATTCTCGACCATGGAGTTAAACTGAGCATGTCAACTGAAAAATCTGCATGTAAGGGGACCCAATTCAAACCCATGCTGTTCAAGGGTCAACAATAATGCAGAAATTCAACATTATTCTTAGGATGGCAATAAACACCTATTTAGACATTTGTTTAAAACCAGTTTTGGTTTTTTTCTTAAAAGTCTCATTTATAGCAGAGCTTCTCAACCTCAAATACTACTGATATTTGACCCCGATAATTGTTAGGGGAGTGGAAAATGTGAATTGTGGGATGTTCAGCAGAATCACTGCCCTCTACCCAATATAGGTCACTAGCAACTCCCCCAACCCCAGCTGCAACTACTAAAAATGTCCCCAGAAATTGCCAAATGTCCCCCGAAGGGAAACTCACCCCAGCTGAGAACAACTGCTTTATAGATGACTACACTGTTTTCCTTAAAATATATCACCATTTGAAAAATATGAGGCTGGATGTCTCAGAATATTTTCTAATAAGATTCTCAGATATATTCTAATTGCATGAGAAAAAAACTAGTATGTTATGAGAAACCTTATAGAGTACCTCATCCAACACAATATCAAGTCAGACAAGAAATCCTTTATCTGGCATTATACAAGGGAGAAAAAAACACTTTTCTTTTAAGCTTATATTCCATCTCATCAATAAAATACAGAGAGAAAGATTGAGACTGTACACCATTAGGTGGACATACAACTGGCTAAAATGGTGTGAATACAAGTAGGAGAGGACCCAATGGTTCAGAGTTACTATTCCTTGCAATGCTATTCATAATAGATGACACAGCAATTTTATTAAGTTTAGAATGTTAAATTGAGTAGGTGAGATTAGAACTGAAAATGACTACAGTATGTGACTCTGAAATCACTTGCAAAAACTGTCAAGTTCAACAGGCAAAGAAACAAAACCAGCTTTCATATAGGTATAAAATGGAGACTTATGCCCTGGCCAGTATGACTCAGTGGTTAGAGTGTTGGCCCTCAGACCAATGAGTCACGGGTTCAATTCCAGTCAAGGTCACATACCTCGGTTGGAGTTCATCCCCGGCGCTGGTCGGGTTGTGAGGGAGGCAACCAGTCGATGTGTCTCTATCACATCGATGTTTCTGTCTCTCTCTTCCTCCTTCCCACTCTATCTAATGATAAATAGAAAAATATCCTCAGGTAAGAAAAAAAAAAAAAAATATATATATATATATATATATATATATATATCTCCAAAGGGATAGAAAAATTGGACCTAGGAAGAAGTTGGGCAATTGAGGAAGATAAATCCAAACAGATGAGGATTCACTGTGAATAAAAATCCTGACCAAGTATTCTCTCCAAAAAGAAAACATGGTTATACCTCAGTAATTTGAGAGAATGGTCCATAAGAGTGACTTATACACTAGAGATGGTACTATGATTTAAACATATGAAGACACTAGAGACGACTCTCTAGTGGTAATGAACAGACTGCAACAATTGAAGTTGTTACAACTATTATTCCTGTTGGTGAAAATGAGGGGTAAAATTGTTTCTAAAAATGTAATTGCCAAAGTACCAACAATCAAAATGATGAATGACAACTTTATTTCTTACACTTAATGGCTGATGAAAAACCATTATAAATTCTATGAAAGAAAACACAACATCTCAATTAAAAACTAAGGTAACTATATTTACTAATTAAATACTGTAAGTTTTCTAAAACACAACTTGAAAACATCCGGCATGCATGTTTAATCAGTACAGTGCAGTCAAGATCATGTATACACGTTACATGCATCAAGGCTGGATTACAAATTATCATAGTCATCCTCGTCATCCTCGTCATCCTCATCATCTTCACGTTTTCTTTTCAATGCATTTGATGGTTCATTGGCAGTATTTTGTGATGACACCATGTTTGTGGTAATAAGGATGTTTTTGGACCCAATTAATGATGGATTAATCAGAACATTCTGAACTGCTGATGTTGCAGGAATTGATGCTTTTACAGCAGGTGACTGTGAGGTGGGCATCTGTACTGTAAACCTTTGCCCTGTGAGGGACATTGGAGTCCCTACTTTAGTTGAAACTGACATGGTTTGTGGGGTCGGTGTGCCAAGTGTGGGAGTACTTGGTCTGCTAGTAACTGAACCAACACTTAATCGTGGAACCGTTATTCTTCCCGCAGAAGTAGATGCCTTTTTTTGTAAAGACTTCAGTCTATAGTTTGGAGCAGTCAAGCAATATCTATCAGGCGGCAATCTAGGGCCTGAATATGGCTTGATCAGTGGCAATGGGGTTTGATTTCTTTGCCTTGCAATATCTAATAAAAAATCTCTTGGGGGAGGAGAGGTAAAAGACTGATCAGCACGACACTGGATTGCCAATCGCACATCATCTGCATCAACAGTAGCTTTCTTAGCATGGCTTGAATAAATTTTTGCATCATCTAGAATTGTGGTCACATATCGGAAGGCAAACTCCAACATCTGATTTATAACTCTTGGCTCATATTCTGTAATCCCCATATCCTTCAGGATTTGTGCCATCATCTGTGCATCTTTCGGCATGCTCTTGGGAGAAGTCATCTTGCCAGACTCCATGATATCCGGTGATCAGACTTTTTAGATCATTTGAAAAAAATATGTACATTAGATCAAACCTGAAATAGTTACTTTAGTAGCAACTGTCAGGAACTTAAAAAATTCAATATGTCATATTTTAAAAAATATATTTAAATTTAAAAAATATATGTTAAATCTTTCTAATTTTAACGAGGCACACTTAAAGTTCCCTTTACTTAAATGTACAAGGTGAGCTTCTACCTTGTACAAATCATTATAGAATATAAAAAGATGAAGACACAATAACGGAGTGATAAAGACTGAAGGGAAACAGGGTAAAATAAATAAAAACATGTATCATTTTAGAATATGTAGTTTCATGCAGACATGCAACTATCAAATTAATCTAATACCACAGGACAGTTGTGTCCTACTGAGTTCAGAATAATCTACCCTTTCTGTGAGATCAATATAATCAGTTTCCATAGATATGCTTAGCACTACCCCAACCTTTGTGTTCACCCATCTCAAAACATTCTCCCTCTCCCTCAGATTCCACCTATCCTAAGGCCAATCAATCTCTTCATGGAAGCCTTCCCAACTGTTATTCTCCAGAAGAACTGCTACACAATGGGGCGGGGTGTAGCACAATGTAATGGTCAAAATAACGAGGACACAGCTTTAAACACTTAATATTTTCAATTTTTATGGGTCCCGAACAGAGCATAAATTCCTTAATGGCAATCTTTCTCTGCTTTTTGTACCCTCTCACAGTATAATACTAATACTCCACTCTCTCTCTCTCTCTCTTTAAAAACAAATTTAACACCAAAATGTCCCTTACCTTCTCGAGCTAAATCACCCACATTAACGTATTTCAGTCCTGATCTTGATGCAAGTTCTTTGCCCAGCGTGGTTTTTCCAACCCCTGGTGTACCTGTAAGATAAGCCACAGAAAATATTGTTCATGAAATACTTATTCGACTTTACCTGCTTATCTGCCCTTCTTAACATTCTTAACAACTAAGGCTCTGGCTGGGTAGCTCAGTTGGTTAGACCGTTGTCCCCAAATGCCAAGGTTGTGGGTTCAATCCTTGGTCAGGGCACATACAAGAATCAACCAATCAATGCACAAATAAGTGGAACAACAGATTGATGTCTCTCTCCTTCTTCCTCTCTAAAATCAATTTTAAAAATATTCTTATAACTGAAATAAAAAGTTTTGTAATTGCCCTGGCCGGTTTGGCTAAGCAGTTAGAACGTCGGCCTGCGGTCCAGAGAGACCCGGGTTCGGTTCCCGCTAAGGGCATGTACTTCGGTTGCAGTTTGTCCCCGGCCCTGGTTGGTCATGCGGGTGGCAGCCACTCAATGTATCCCTTTCACGTCGATGTTTCTCTTTCTCTTCCTCTCTCTCCCTCCCACTCTATCTAAACAAAAAATGAAAAAATGTCCTCGGGTGAGGATAAAGAAAAAAAAAAAAAGTTTTGTAATTAACCATTCTATGTGAATTAACATATCCAAAGCTGTTGGATATCAGAATCTCACCCAGTACATCTGATTATATCAGAAGTGGGGCTTTCGCAACTGATAACACTTCACAGACTGCTTGCCACCACCATGGAAATTTCCAGAGTAAAATTGGCCATCTCAAATAAATTAACATCACTATTTTTTTGAAAATCAAGAAATTGTTCATGGAAAAAATTTAAGCAGTATGAAAGACAAATCTCATTGTCACTACTGACTCCCTATACTCTTCCT
This sequence comes from Tadarida brasiliensis, assembly GCA_030848825.1. NCBI lineage: Eukaryota > Metazoa > Chordata > Mammalia > Chiroptera > Molossidae > Tadarida > Tadarida brasiliensis. Next base: position 45,521,397 of record CM061258.1, read on the forward strand.
TAGAGGCAACCACTGTAAACAAGTTTCTTATCTTTCCAAACAATTCCTATGTACATTTGATAGCATCCTACATGTAAGTGTACGTATATACACATAACATGCATACATACGTACACACACTTTACATCCCCTTTTACATAAATGGCAGTGCTACACATTGTTTTTCACTTTCCATTTTTAATATCTATTGTATTTCAAGACAAATATAGGCGTAATTTTCAGCTGTTCAGCTGTAATGCCACTAAAACAATAATATTCAATCATTACCCAAGAAAATAGGGATAAATAAAGTCTCTATCTACAAGACAATAACGTTTACCTCAAGTCCACTATAATACTCCAAGTTACCAAGTTTGAACCCTGGAATCACCATGTTTTCAACAAAATGCTCACATTCAGATTTTTGACACTATGGCTCAGTATTAAAAACCAGGACAGCCCTGGCCGGTTTGGCTCAGCGGTTGGAGCGTCGGCCTGCGGTCCAGAGAGTCCCGGGTTCGGTTCCCCCTAAGGGCACATTCCTCGGTTGCAGTTTGTCCCCAGCCCTGGTTGGTCGTGCGGGTGGCAGCCACTCAATGTGTCCCTTTCATGTCGATGTTTCTCTCTCTCTCTCTTCCTCTCTCTCCCTCCCACTCTATCTGAACAAAAAATGAAAAAATGTCCTCGGGTGAGGATAAAGAAAAAAAAAAAAAAGTTTTGTAATTAACCATCCTATGTGACTTAACATATCCAAAGCTGTTGGATATCAGAATCTCACCCAGTACATCTGATTATATCAGAAGTGTCCTCAGGTGAGGATAAAAAAAAAAAAAGAAAAAAAAACAACAAAAAACCCAGGACATTGTTTAAGCCATACAATTCAGATGTTGTACAATTTCCCCTTAAGGAATCTTAAGGGATAAACATTAATTTGTTAAGATTCATTTGCATCTCTCAGAAACAGACAAAAATGTATGCGCCCAACAAGCTTATGTTTTGTTAAACCATAAAAACTTTATGGCTTTTTTTCCACAAAGAGGGTCTCAATTTTTCTGTCTTGCAATACCACCTACACATTAGATTTCCCATGGATGTCCTACAATGCTATGAACTGCAACATTTTAACCCACGTTGCCTGAGTTAAAGCTGCTATGGGGCATTTTAGTACCCCTCACATCTAACAGGCCCCCTGGGTATGGATCCAAAGAGCCAGAATAGCCCCCACGGGAACTTGGCCGCATCTCTATACGAGAAACTACCAGGTCTGCTCAGTAGATGCCTTTTCTTCTGGAAAGAAAAAGTAAAAAAGTCCCTAATGCTAACTCAACAAACATACATAGCAAAGTAATCACCCTAGGCCACAAACATACGAACTCTTACCGAAAGCTGACTCTCAGATACAAAGAAAAACTACCGCCCAGGAAGGCCTAAGGACTAGGCATCCACCGCTAACAGATCTACTAACATGACCTCGCTAGAGGCCCAAGACAACCCAGTCAAAGAAATTAAAAAATCAACATCCATTTTAGATTCAGAAAAGTTAGGCAGCTTGCCAGAAACGGGAGCCGGAAGGGTTTACCTCTCCAACTCACCGAGCAGCCCCGGCCAACAGAACTGACGTTCCCCGGCCCCTCCCCCTCCCCCCGCAACGGTCGCGACGGCCGGGTCTCGAGGCCCTGACAACTGCCACGCCAGGCTGCCCTCCACTAGCCTCGAAACAAAACACTGAGCGCTCCCCCTTCGGGCGCCCAAGGCCCCAGAGCACTCGGCGACCGGCCAGCCCCGCCGTCCAGCCCCTCCCTGCCGCGCGCCCTGACCCGTGAGCAGGATGTTCGGACGCAACATGGTCCTCAACGCGAAGGCTCTGGAAACCTCGGCACAAGGGTCCTAAGCACAACAGGGAACAGCCGGAAGGGGCGGGCGGCGGCAAGCGCCTGTAGTCCCAGAGTCATCGAGGTCCTCCGCGGCGCTCGCGATCCATCTCCGCCTTCCAGTAACCGACCATTGGTTACCTGCCCTTCTATGACACGCTTTCATCGCAGGGTTCGAGCAGGGAAATAGGGCGGGGCATCGCGATTCGAGTCAGGCAGTGCACTGGATGCCTAAGTCACTCTCTCCTTTGGCTGCCTCCGCCCTTCGGGCTGTGTCGCGGAAGCGCCGACGGGTCTGGAAGGTCCCGGGAGGCGGGACCTCGGAGAGGCTCGGCGCTGAGCCCTGGTAGGGCTCGGTGGCTGCCCTTCCACCTGGAGTAGAGTCTGTGCTCCTCCGCTCCTCTCCGCCTACGAGGGCATGCAGTTCCGGGCAAGTAAGGCCGCCGCGGCTGCGGCTGTAGTGTATCTGTGTCCTAGTGACCTGAGTCCATCTTTGGCTTCACGCCTTCCGGGGCTCTCATCGCTCCTCCTCCCGACCTGCCCATCCCATTTGGGGATGAAAGGGGTGGGGGTGCAGACCTCCGGCCTAGAGTCGGGGCACACGACCCTGTCTGGGCTCTCCGCTGATTAGCAGCCTTCCATTGCACGACTGAGGTTATTATCCTCTGTGCAGTGTGTAGGGTGGTAGTGGGTCTGCTAGAAATATTCTCGAAGGTCTCTTCTACCTCTGACGTCTCATTTCAGGAACGTGGCACCACCAGGGACAGTTACTTGCTTTTTAAAGGAGGTAATTGTCAGTCTTGTTTTCAAGAACAACTAGCGTCCTGACCATAACAACAGTCTGCACGTTTTATTTCGACCTGCCAACTATATGTACTCAGATACGGGTTTTTTTCCCCCCACCTATGTATTTCTTTGACAGTCCAAAGCAAAAACCTCTCTAATCGTGAACGATTTGTATGTTTATGATTTGTTTTCTGGTGTGTGGAAGTATTTACGCATTATATGTGCCTCCAAACTATAAAAGAGTCCAATATATTTTTCAGTTTATAAGTTTATAGACCTTAAAAAACTTTAATTCTGGCTAACTTAAAATTGGTGAATTTACACTAGTTTGTATAAACATTGAAGAATTATGAAAGTCAGAAAACAGTGCTGTCAAAAAATGTCCTAATATGTTCAAATAAGGAATACAGTTATAGAAAAAATTTACAGTAAGATTTAGTCTTTGTCCAAAGTGAGTGATAAATTTGAATTCATTGTATGGTGGATTTAAAATTTTGGCAGTGAAAAGTTGCAACTGTAATTTAAAATGAGGGAAATTATAATTTTCTGTATAAAAACTGCACAAATAAAATTGTCTAATTTGTGCCCGGGCTGGTTTGGCTCAGCGGTTAGAGCGTCGCCCCACGCTCTAACGCCCCATGGTCCAGAGAAACCCGGGTTTGGTTCCCGCTAAGGGCACCTACCTCGGTTGCAGTTTGTCCCCACCCTGGTTGGGGTCATGTGGGTGGCAACCAGTTGATGTGTCTCTCTCCCATCAATGTTTCTCTCTCTCTTCCTCTCTATGCAAAAATGTCCTTGGGTGAGGATAAAAAAAAAGAAAAAAATTGTCTAATTTTTCTTAATGACAAAAAGTAGGTACACAAATATGTGGTTTTTCTGTTTGCTTTAATTATTGAGTTCATATGAAATACTTCTTTATTGATTTTTTTTTTTTTAGAAAGAGAGGAAAGGAGAGAGAGAGAGAGAAACATTGATTTGTTGTTCCACTTATTTATGTATTCATTAGTTGATTCTTGTATATGTCCTGACTGGGATCGAACCTGCAACCTTGATGTATCTGATGATGCTCCAACCAACTGAGCTACCTGGCCAGGGTGAAATACTTTCCTTTTATAACACCCTAAACAGATTATTTGATACAGGTCATAGTCATTAAAATTAAAATTTATTTTAGCACTTCTGTACTTGCTTTTCTTTCACTGGTCTTGAGCCTTAACTTCATCATGCTGTTGATTATATCATATATATTAATTACTATACTTCTCTTACAGTTTTTCTTAATTGAGAAATTTTTTCTTTTTCTTTTTTCCTAGGTGATTATACTTTAATGTACTGCAGGTTTTATACTACGGATGGGAACTATTAAAGTTGATAATGTCAAAAACTTTTCTTAGACGAAAGCTATCTTCCACAAAGGTATGAAACACTAAATGGTCACGTACTTAATAATTGCCAAAGAGAATTACATTTTTGTACATGCTCTTAATGGTTTATTACTACTATCAATGTAATGGTACCCAGTATATGTTGTAACTAGTGATCTAAAAAGTCTAATAAGCCCTGGTTGGTTTGGCTCAGCGGTTAGAGCGTCGGCCCTTGAACCAATGAGTCATGAGTTCGATTCCGGCCAAGGGCATGTACCTTGGTTGTGATTTGTCCCTGGCCCTGGTTGGAGTCGTGCAGGAGGCAGCCACTCAATGTGTCCCTTTCACATCAATGTTTCTCTCTCTCTCTCTCTCCCTCCCACTCTATCTGAACAAAAATGGAAAAATGTCCTCGGATGAAGATTAAAAAAAAAAGTCTAATAAGTTGTGCAACAACTATACACAGAAAGTACAACTTTAATTTTGAAACAAATGTTTATAATCCCATTCACAAAGAAAAGGCTGAACACTCTAGAATGAGAGAGCAGTAGAAGAAAAGAAATATGAGTTGTAGTTGGTGTTAAAGCTTAACAACAGGCCCTGGCTCTTAGAAATCATATGGTTCAGTGAGCTAGTTCTCAGCAAAGTTAGGAGGTAGAATAGATGAAAGTCAGACGCTATCATACTCACATGCAAAATAGCTATTTTCCTAGTGGTTAATCTGATTTATCTTTGATCTTAAGTATATTATGTAACTTTGCTATTTCTCTTTCTCTTTTTTTGAGTAAATGGGAGTCCACATTTTTGTAAGAAATAAAGCTGTAAAATGTGTAAGTAACATGTAGATCAGAATTGCTATCAAAAGGATTACTATAATAGATAATTTTTTATGTTCTCTTAAAAATAGAGGCAATCGGCCAAAATTGTAGTAATAGTGAAAATCTTTTGAAGAGGAGGGAATTAATCAGGTGGCTTAAAAGAGGAGTGACTATAATCAAGTTATAATTACAAATTATTCATAGTATCAGGATTCTTAGACTATTTCTTCACAAAGTCTTTTTTTTTTTCTTCACAAAGTCTTAAAGTTGATAGTGAATATTTTGATGTATGAAATATAATGTGGAACCTGGTGAAGGCAGAAGTATTCTCTTCTCACTGTTGTACATGGTTAAAGTAATATTTTATTTCTCTATTTTGTGTTGCTTCTTTTTGATAGGTAATTTAAATATTTAGGTTTCAGTCCTACAAAAGAGTTTTAAAACAATCAGCCTACTCTTTATCCTGGGAAGATTACATTAATAGAAAGAATTAAGTTTGGCCCTGGCCGGTTTGGCTCAGCGGTTAGAGCGTCGGCCTGCGGTCCAGAGAGACCTGGGTTCGGTTCCCACTGGGGGCACGTACCTCGGTTGCAATTTGTCCCCGGCCCTGGTTGGTCATGCGGTAGGCAGCCACTCGATGTGTCTCTTTCACATCGGTGTTTCTCTCTCTCTCTCTCTCTCTCTCTCTCTCTCCCTCCCACTCTGTCTGAACAAAAAATGGAAAAATGTCCTCCGATGAGGATTAAAAAAAAAAAAAAAAAAAGGAATTAAGTTTGTATTCTGTATTCCTTTATATGGTATTCATCATTACCATGGTCAAGTAGACAAGTATGCATTTGCATTTACTGTAAAGTACAAAAATAACTAATACATATAAAATCAGTTTTATGTAAAGAACTGATTTGCAAGATTTTTTTAATGTTACAAATATATAACTTTTTTCTACAGAGTAGTTCCATTATTTAGGGAATAGATGCAAAAAAAAATGTAATAGTATTTACATGGTTTTTTTTTTTCAGGTAACAGATTGGGTAGACCCATCATTTGATGATTTTTCAGAGAATGCAAGCATCTCTATTACTGCCACATCATTAAGTGTGAATAACTTAAGTCATAGAAGAAAAAACGTGCCTTCCACATTAGAGAGTAACAGATTTCCAACTAGAAAAAGAGGAATACTGTCTTCCTCAGAACAGATATATGGTCTAGAAAATTCAAAAGAATATCTGTCTGAAAATGAACCGTGGGTGGATAAATACAAACCGGAAACTCAGGTACTAAATAGCGTGCAAACATAATTTTATTTGAGGAAGGAGAGGGATATGCATTTTCAGATGACTACTCATAAAATATTTCTATCTTAGTGAATTAGAAAAAATAAACCATAATAGTTTCCAGGTTTTTTTATATCCCAAGGCTCAGATTTTTCTCAAGTTATTCTGAAGTTTTACCATTGGTTATTTTTTTTTTTTAATCCTTAGATTAAATTTGACCCCAACATAGAATTGATCTATTTATTTATTTTTGCTAAATGTAATATCCCTTCCTGTTTCTTCCCGTCCCAAAATGTATTATAGAATTAAAAATTTTTTTTTTTATAATTCCAAACCTGCTGCAAATTTTTATATAATAGTATCAGTTAAGAACAGAATTTTTGCCCTGGCCGGCTTGGCTCAGCGGTTAGAGTGTCGGCCTGCGGTCCAGAGAGACCTGGGTTCGGTTCCTGCTAAGGCCACATACCTCGGTTGCAGTTTGTCCCTGGCCCTGGTTGGGTCGTGTGGGAGGCAGCCACTCGATGTGTCCCTTTCACGTCGATGTTTCTCTCTCTCTCTCCCCCCCGCCCACTCTATCTGAACAAAAAATGGAAAAATGTCCTCGAGTGAGGATTAAAAAAAAAAAGAACAGAATTTTTTAATAATGATAGAAAAATTAAGTGTAATCAACCTTTTTTATTGCTATGTCTTATTATTTGCTAGTTTAAAAATGTTTAAATGTTTAATCTTTGCTGATGTACCAAAAATCCTCGTGTTAAAATGTTTTATTTTAAACTTGAAATTTTAGCAGGAACTTGCTGTGCACAAAAAGAAAATTGAAGAAGTTGAAACATGGTTAAAAACTGAAGTCTTAGAAAGACAATCAAAACAGGTAATTAAATAAAGTATACATTTTAAATATTAACACCAATGTTTCTCTGTCTTATAGATGATTATAAGAAGTTAAACTTCTATGATGATTTATTCAAATAAATCCAGATCACTAGCCATGGAAAGCTTTCTGATCATACTATTTCTGGCTTCACTAAAAGATTCTGAGACTTTGAGTTTTCCCCTGTACTTATACCTCTTTTTCCCTCCAATGTTCTGTCATCAACATAAAGCACGGTAAACCAGTTCAGGTGCTAGTATATTTAGCATAGAAGATTATCTCACCCGAAGCAAACAGGCAAATTACATACTAGTTTTGTACTAAATATAGCCTAAAACAGTCATCATGCATTTATACTGATGTTTTTTGTTTCACTTCCTAATACCACAGTTACTCTAGGCCCCCAACCTAGAATATTCTCTCTCTTTTTAAGCTTTTCTTATTTTGAGATTCTTCAAACATAATAAAAAATATAGAATAGTAAATTAATACATGGACTTGAGTTGAACAATTTTGCAAGAATACTTTATAAATCATGGTGTATATTTTATGTTGTATCATATCAGAAAATATGTCTGGTTCTGCTCTTTTAAATGTTAATTTTGATCAGATTAAGGAGGTGATAGTCAAACATCTTCATTATAAAGTAATTTTCCCTTGCAACTGGCACATGATCTATGGGGAGATACTTGGGCAACATGTAAATATCCAATTCCCCAGCAATCTTTCACCGAAGTACTTTAGCATCCATTGTCTATCCTTGTATGTTTTATTTTAACACTAAACCAAAGGGTTAGATTCGAAAGCCAGACAGAAAAGACCATGATTCAAAAGACCTGTTACCACTGGAGGCAACTGAAGCAGTAACTGCTTCATTTCAAAGTTGAAAATTAAAGGGAATAAATTTTTTTAATCAGATCTACTGTATGAAGGAATATTACTGGGACCTACAATCTCTAGTCTCTCTTTAGAGTCCTATCTTCTAAATATGTTTCTTAATATACATTTCTTAAAGAATCTGATGTACAAACTGAGGTCTTCCCATTAGAATATTGTACTTTTATAATATTAAAGTTTATAATCCAAAGAGTTCTGTATTAAGATTGAATTTTATGAGTTCAGATAACCTCTAAAAATGTTTGTTTCAGACGTTACCTCCTTAATCTAGCTGAAATTTAGTTGTTTTAATTTGGCTACTAATACATAATGTAAAAACTGACCAATTACCGGAAGCTACACTTAAAGTTCAGGAAATAAAATTATCTTATTTTATCTAAAGCTGATTTGTTCCAGCTAGCCTTATTGTGAAATGTAGTCTACTTATACCAGACATTCAGTAAATACTTACAGAAGTAATTAATATTTAGAAAGAAAATTCAAACATAATATTCTAGCAGTCCAGTGATTTTATTCTTAATTAATGTTTGTGTTTGGTTTTAGGGTGGATCTATTTTATTAATAACAGGACCTCCTGGATGTGGAAAAACAACAACTTTAAAAACACTATCAAAGGAGCATGGTATTCAAGTTCAAGAGTGGATTAATCCAGTTTTACCAGATTTCCAAAAAGATGATTTCAAGGAGATATTTAATCATGGTAAGGGTTGCTATGAAGGTAATGGAAATACTGGGAAAAGTCTGTGCTTAATGGACATTTGAACAGACTCCCTATCCATATCCTTAAGATTCCTAAGATCCTTTTTAGTATATGTTTTGGAGAGAAAGGTATGTATTGCCTCTCCTATACTAGATGGGCGTCTGCCCACTACCCAACTGCTTTACAAAGTTAGAGTAGCAGTCAAATGAAACTATATGAGTGCATTTTCTCCCATACTTCCCAGTTTTCAGAGAGAAGTAATTTCAGAAGGAAAGGAATGGTATCTCCAGTAGAGGAGCATGGGATTCTGTGAGGATTAAGTCTTAACTGTTTTGTTAGGTAACAAGCTGATCTCTTTGTATTACGTTTGTACTTTTTTTCAGGCTCAGGCTACGAAATTAGGCTGTAAATATATATATATATTTTTTTGCTGTTGTTTTTTTTGTTTGTTTGTTTGTTTTGTTTTGTTTTCATCCTCACCCGAGGACATTTTTCCATTTTTGTTCAGATAGAGTGGGAGGGAGAGAGAGGAAGAGAGAGAGAGAGAAATATCAACGTGAAAGGGAAACATCGGGTGGCTGCCTCCCGCACGACCAACCAGGGCCGGGGACAAACTGCAACCAAGGTACGTGCCCTTAGCGGGAACCAAACCTGGGTCTCTCTGGACCGCAGGCCGACGCTCTAACTGCTGAGCCAAACTGGCCAGGGCTGTTTTTGTTTTTTTTTAATCCTCACCTGAAGATATTTTTCCATTGATTTTCTAGGTAGAGTGGAAGGGAGGGAGGGAGGGAGACATAAACATCTATGTGAGAGAGACACATGTATTGGTTGCCTCCCACAGGACCCCGACCAGGGCCGGGGATTGAAACTGCGACCCAGGTAGGTGTCCTTGACCGGGAATCGAACCCATGACCCTTCGGTCTATGGGCCGATGCTCTAACCACTGAGCAAAACTGGCCAGAGCCATAGACTGTAAATAATATCTTTTGTTTCCATGTAAATCAAGCTTTAAGATGTAGTAAAGGAACTTGTCTCCAAACAAGGGGAGAGAACTTAGATCAGACCTATGAGAATCCAGTCACATCAAAGCATAAGTCAAAGACTATCTTTGGAATTGGGAAGGAGGCCTTAAGACAAACATCCAAAAATAATAATAATACCAATTTAAAGATGTACATAATAACTTCACACGTATGTTTATATATACTCCAGCACAATCATTTTTAACTTTCATAGTTTTTCTTATTGCTGCTGTAACTAAACTAGGGGTAGCCAAATCTCCTAGGCCACTTTGAAGTAAAAGGGATTCTGTAGAAGGACAATTTTATTTTGATGTGGAATAGTCCTCAAAATCCCTTCTCTTCAAATATGCTCTGTGCATACTATATGCTTAGTATACGCACCTTAATGTTGCTAGTATCCCGTATTCCTAAAACTTTTACTGCTTTTTAAACAAGAATGTTACTTTTGAAAATCTAGCAAGTCTTTATAAGAAGTCTTTTATATTAAACATATCTTTGGAGAACTTCCTTTATTCCCAAGTTCACTAATCAGTCATTCTACTTTTGTTCTTAAACCTTTATTATTGACAATAATGTATTTATAGTCACAGACTCATTTGGAGAGTCTTCTTTTTGTAGGCAAGGTCATAAATATTTTTACCCATTGTATCCAATGACAGCTGTGTTCTGAAGTCAGTTGACTCCAGAATACATTCACTGGTGTGGAAAAATTCCAGATGTTCATGATGACTCTTGTTTTTTGAAATGAATATCCTAATTTTAACAGTTTTGCCAAATTAGAAAACAGTCTATAGTATTGTGAGCTGTTCTTGCATATGTAAATGTATTAATTAATGTATATATTATGTACATATGTGTAATATTGATGTATATGTAAGTTGTTGAAAATAAAAGGGTTAAATATGTTTCCTTTCAGAATCAAACTTCCATATGTTTCCCTATCAGTCTCAGATAGCAGTTTTTAAGGAGTTTCTACTAAGAGCAACAAAATATAACAAGCTACAAATGCTTGGAGATGACCTAAGAACCGATAAGAAGATAATTCTGGTTGAAGTAAGTACAACTTTTGAAATCCTGCAGTAACTATAGAGTAAACAATTGTAAGATACATCTTATATGATAATGACATTAACTCTCTTCATAGGATTAATAGCAGTAAAATATAACAAAAAGGCTTGATGATAGCAGAAACTTAAAAACCTGTCCAGTAAACTTGAATAGAGTAGCTATAGGTTAGTGGACTTTAAAAATTTAATGGCTTAAGTGTAGAAAAGCAGAATTAATATTTGGAAAATGATGTCTCAGTGAAAATACTATAACTGGTGGTGACCCTAAGAAATTTAATGTGAACATTGAGTTCCCCATTGATGGATATCAGCTATTTCATATTTCCCTTCTATAAAAATTCTGGCTATAATACATTGAATAGATAACATTTTTTCCTGTCTTGGTAAATATAAATTTACATGGGAATAAAACTAAACAAGTATTTACTATGTATTTTTAATAGGATTTACCTAACCAGTTTTATCGAGATTCTCATACTTTACATGAAGTTCTAAGGTGAGTTTCAGTGAAGTTTTCTAAAATTCCAAATTAAATGGTAAGTGGCTTAAATTTCAACATTGATATATTTTGCTATTTTAGGAAATATGTCCAGATTGGTCGATGTCCTCTAATATTTATAATCTCTGACAGTCTCAGTGGAGATAATAATCAAAGGTTACTGTTTCCCAAAGAAATTCAAGAAGAATGTGCTATATCAAACATTAGGTAAGAATTAATTTTCTGCTTAAAATGCTCACAAACACATTGTATTTTAAATTAGTCATTTTACCATTTTCTTGTATAAAACTTACAGTTTCAACCCTGTGGCGCCAACAATTATGATGAAATTTCTTAATCGAATAGTGACAATAGAAGCTAATAAGGTAAGTTTCTTAAGAACTGATTAATTTGAATCTTGCGTTGTAATTATATAAAACAAAATTTAAGTAGTACTGTATTATATAAACTTGCGAAGTTGGAGACACATACCAGTTTTTAGAATTAAAAAAAAAATTTTAATATGTTTTTATTGATTTTAGAGAGAGAGAAGGAGAGGGGGAGAGAGAGAAATAACTACGGGCTGCCTGCTGCACACCCCCTACTGGGGATGAGCCTGCAGTTTGGGTATGTGCCTTGACCGGGAATCAAACCAGTGACCTCTCGGTGCATGGGATAACTGAGCCACACCAGTCAGGGCTAGAATTTAAAAATTTTATTACACTTATAAGGCATGTCATTTTGGGAAATGTAGGAAATACTGTTTTTAAAAATACCGAACCTTTTTCTATTAGACTTAGCTTTCTCTTTCATATTTTGGTCAATTTCTCTTTGTTTGGCTTAGTGTTCTTTTTTTTTTTTTTTAATCCTCACCCGAGGACATTTTTCCATTTTTTGTTCAGATAGAATGGGAGGGAGAGAGAGAGAGAGAGAAACATCGACGTGAAAGGGACACATTGAGTGGCTGCCTCCCACACGACCAACCAGGGCCGGGGACAAATTGCAACCGAGGTACGTGCCCCTAGCGGGAACTGAACTTGAGTCTCTCTGGACTGCAGGCCGACGCTCTAACCGCTGAGCCAAACCGGCCAGGGCAAGGCTCAGTGTTCTAAATTGTGTCTGTAATCAAACTGTTTCCTGGCAGCTAGGTACATTAATCATCAACAGTAATCATCAACAGTCCAACTCTACTTTTGTTGTGTTGTAACTTTTTTTATTGTGGTTCAAAACACATAATAAAACTTAACATAGCAATTTTTTTCCCCAGCTTTATTGAGATATAATTGATATAACATCACCTAAGTTTAAGGTATACAGTATGATGATTTGATAAACTTACATATTGCAAAATGATTACCATCCATACATAGCATTACCTAACACCTCAATCACATCATGTATTGTAATTACTGATTTGGGGTTTTTTAAATCTTTTTCTTTTTAATCCTCACCTGAGGATATTTTTCCATTTATCGTCAGATAGAGTAGGAGGGAGGGAGAGAAACATCGATGTGAGAGAGACACATTGATTGGTTGCCTCCCCTACGACCTGCCTGACCAGGGCTGAGGATGAACCACAACTGAGGTACGTGCCCTTGACCGGAATCGAACCCGCAACTCACTGGTCTGCAGGCAGACACTCCAACCACTGAACCAGACCTGCCAGGGCTACCATTTCTTTTTTGTGTTGGGAACGTTTAAGATCTTCCTTCTTAGCAATTTTTAAATATACAATACAGTGTTACAGTGTTATTAACTATGCCATCTTAACCATTTTTAAGTGTACAGTTCAGTGATATTAGACATATTAACATGGTTGTGAAACAGATGTTGTCACTTTTAATGCATCATTTTTTCTATCTTTTAAATCAAGGCGATGTTAAAATAAATTGATGGAACTTCTCCTAGCAGTATGGTTCTAGATCTTACATGAAACATAATTTTTTTTTTTTTTTTTTTTTGCACTGCTGGGATCACAGGAATTGAAGGAAATCTCCAAGGGAGGGGTTGTTTTGACTATTAGACAAAATAATGTATATGTGTAGAGCACTTAGCTGAATAAATAACTTTTAATAATGAAAAATTAGAAATAAGCTGAGTCCAGCCCTGGCCAGTTTGGCTCAGCGGTTAGAGCGTCGGCCTGCGGTCCAGAGAGACCCGGGTTCGGTTTCCGCTAAGGGCATGTACCTCGGTTGCAGTTTGCCCCTGGCCCTGGTTGGGTCGTGCGGGAGGCAGCCACTCGATGTGTTCCTTTCACATCAGTGTTTCTCTCTCTCTCTTCCTCTCTCTCCCTCCCACTCTATCTGAACAAAAAATGGAAAAATGTCCTCGGGTGAGGATTAAAAAAAAAAAAAGAAAGAAAGAAGCTGAGTCCAATAATAATGAAGCATTTACACAGGTGAGCTAGTATATCATTAATTAGTGTTTCGAGAATATTTAGTGACATGGGAAAATACAATTTGATGTCAAGTTAAAAATAACAAGATGCAAACTTATATGATAATGCTAACTGTAGAAATACCTTCAGCCCTTTATATGTGTCAGGCACTATGCAAAGTATTTCTATAGCTGATCCTATTAAACCTCATCATAACCATACAAAATTGGTACATTATCCCTATTTTATTGGTATGAAAACTGAGCTTTGGGGGAAATAATTTGCACAATATCCCACAACTGTTAAGTATCAGATAGGTTTGAAGTTTTTGTTCTGACGTCAATTTACTGTGCTAAAACAAAACAAGCAATTGTCAGTAACAACAAAATGTACATATACTGGAAAAAAGCACATAGAAATGCTAAATGTGATTAGTTCTGTATGGTTGGATTACTTATGATTTTTTAAATGTCTTTTTGAAAAAAATCTACATTCTCTATGAGCATGATAACTATAAATTATAGTTTTAAATATTTTAGTTATCAAACAATCATTAAAGAATAATAAGAATAATTTGTGGAATATAATAAACGTAGCAGTCTGAGGAACAGGGTAGACCCAGAGATGTGGAAGTAGGGTACAGACTGACAACCCTCAGAAGAGGAGGTGGGGGGGGGAGGGAAGAGATAAACCACAGAACTTTACGCATGTATGCATAACTGATGGACATGGACAACAAAGCTGGGGACAGGGTGGGGGGATAGAGAGGAGGGTGTCAATGGGGAAAAAAGGAGAAACATCTGTAACAAAAATAAATTAATAAAAAAAAAAAGAATAATAAGAATAATCAATATACTACTCTATCACCTGAACTCAAAACTTTTTATTTTAAGAATAAGTCATTAAATTGCAAATGACATTTACTTTAGCAAGTTGTATTATACAAAAGAGATAACATCACTTCTTTGTTATGTAGTTAATGTGCTCTGTCTTAAATAGTTGACCTGCAAGAATGCTGTAACTGTCACAGGGGCAAGAACAAACGCACTATTCAAATCCTTTAAACTTTAATAAAATCAAATGTCATGATACTGTTTGGGGTGTCCAAGGATGATAATGATAGTTTAGGAAGATCTAAGGAAGACTTTATCTCTTGCATTCTGTAGTTTAGTTGATTATATTAAGGAAGACTGTTGCCTGGCTGTTGTGGCTCAGTGGATTGAGCATCCTCCCATGGACTGAGAAGTCCCAGTTTGATTCCTGGTCAGGGCACATGCCCAGGTTTCAGGCTCGATCCCTAGTAGGGGTTGTGCAGGAGGCAGCTGATCAATGTATTTCTCTCACATCGATGTTTCTCTCTCAAAAAATCAATAAAAACATATTTTTTTTAAAAAGAGAGACTATTGACATCTTTCTTTTTTTTTTTAATGTTTTTTTTTAATTGATTTTAGAGAGAGAGAGAGGGAGAGAAAGATAAAACATCGATGAGAGAGAACATCGATTGGCTTCTTCCTGCATGCCCCCTACTGGGGATCGGGCCCACAACCTGGGCATGTGCCCTGAACGAGAATTGAACCGGACCTCTTGGTGCGTGGGTCGATGCTCAACCATTGAGTCACACCAGCCAGGCAACTATTGACATCTTCAGTGAACTTAGTTGTATGGTAGTGTTCCCCCTCATTTGTGGGGGATATGTTGTAAGACCCTCCCCCACAATGTATGCCTGAAACTGCGGATGTACCAAACCATATATAGACTGTTTTTTCTTGTACATACGTACCTGTGATACAATTTAATTTATAAATTAGGTACAGTGAGAGATTAACAACAGTAATAATAAAATAGAACAATTATAAAAATAAAATAAGGGTTAATTGAACATAAGCACTGTGATACTGCAACAGTCAATCTGATAACCAAAATGGCTACTAAATGACAGCTACACAGCGTGGACATGCTAGACAAAGGGATCATTCACATCCCAAGCATAATGGAGCAGTGGTTTTTTGTTTTTGTTTTTGTTTTCCTTTATTGATTTTACAGAGAGAGGAAGTGAGAGGGAGAGAGAGATAGAAACATCAATGAGAGAGAACATTGATTGGCAGCCTCCTGCATGCTCCCCACTGGGGATCTGGCCCACAACCTGGGCATGTGTCCTGACCGGGAATCGAACCAGCGACCTCTTGGTGCATGGGTCAACACTCAACCACTGAGCCACACCAGCCGGACATGGAGCAGTGGTTTTATCACACCAATCAGAATGACATACAATTTAAATTTTATTGTTTATTTCTGGAATTTTCCATTTACTGTTTTTAAACTGCAATTGACCAAAGTAACTGTAGCCATGGAAAATTAAACCTCAGATAATGGGGCACTACTGTAATAAGAAAGAGTGTTGAGTAAAATTTTTTTTTTTAGTTTAAATAGCTATTTCTCTGTTTTTATAGGAAAAAAGGTCGTTAGTCTTTTTTGATATCATTAGGTGTACATAAAGTGTGGAAAGAACTGGTGATCACACATTTCAGCCATATTTACATGTTCATAGTAATTAACATTAATGGTATTTTCTTCAAGGATCATGATTTCTTTCTTTCTTTCTTTTTGATCATAATTTCAAATTACATTTCCTTTTTAGAAAGTAATCCATATCTAGAATTTTTGAAAAACATGTACTCTCAAAACAATTTTTAAAATCATTGTATTAGCAATAAAAGTTAAGTTAA
Organism: Tadarida brasiliensis; assembly: GCA_030848825.1. Classification (NCBI taxonomy): domain Eukaryota; kingdom Metazoa; phylum Chordata; class Mammalia; order Chiroptera; family Molossidae; genus Tadarida; species Tadarida brasiliensis. The sequence goes on from CM061258.1 coordinate 45,537,627, forward strand.
TATGGAAGATAAATTCACAGGCATCATTTCTTTACAAAAAGAAAATTTTGTAAAAGAATGATGAAGGGAGACTTGCTATCTAGGTATTGGAACATAATAAAATAATAGAAATCAACTGTGTTTTATTGGCACAGTAATAGACAAATAGAAGAATTAAAATGAGAAGACAGCCAATATGTGTAAATGGGAATTTTCTATATGAAGTGGTGTTTCACGTCACTGGGGAAAGAGTAGACTATTATAGTTAATAAGTGGTGTTGGAACAATTGGATATCTATGTGGAAAAATATAAGGTGGAATCTTTATACTATGCATGAAAATAATATCCAGATAGATTAAAAGTTTAAATGCAAAAATCAAAATTAGAAGAGTATTTGGAAAAAATAGTGACTTTGGGTTGGGGAAAAAAGTCTTTCCAAGCAAGAAACAAAAGCCTGAAAGCCATGGATTTATTTTTAAGAAGTGAGTAACCTAGGAAATGGCAAGGCATGGTAAGGAAAATTAAAAGACAAGCGTAAGAATGGAAGATAATATTTACAATTTATGTAGCAGATAAAGCATAACACCTGAATATATTAAAATGCGCCTACCAGAAAGGCTATGAATAGAAGCCAGTACACAAAGAAATGTAAATGGTTAGTAAACATGAGAGGTGTTCAGCCTTACTAGTAATCAGAGAACTTTGTATCATTTAGATACCATTTTTCACATATCAGGTAGCAAGAAACTTAAAAGATTGATAAACAGGATTGCCAAAGATATGGAAAAATGGGCATTCTCACATACTATTGGTAGGAAAAATAAAATTGGTAATTGTTACAGATACTTTGGAGAGCATTCTACTTCTACAGAAATACACATATTAGCAAAGATACATATGTATATATATATATATGTCTGTAATGATGAAAATTTGGAAACTGTGTAAATATCCCTTTATTGGGGGAAATATTAGTTAAATTATGGTATAGCTATAACATTTTTTAAAAGATGAAAGGGCCCTGGCCAGTTTGGCTCAGCGGTTAGAGCATCGGCTTGCAGACCAGAGAGTCCCAGGTTCGGTTCCCACTAAGGGCACGTACCTCAGTTGCAGTTCGTCCCTGGCCCTGGTTGGGGTCGTGTGGGTAGCAGCCGGTCGATGTGTCTCTCTCACATCAATGTTTCTCTCTCTTCTCCCCTCTCTCCCTCCCGCTCTGTCTGAAGATAAAATGCAAAAAAAAAAAAAAAAAAGATGAAAGGTATTTAAAGGTACTAACAGAGCACAAAGAATGCTATTAAATAAAAAAAAAATCAAGTTATATGATAATACATACGTAATATCCCATTTATGTCTGCATATATATACTTATAGATATTTGTGCACAGAAAGTGGTCTGGAAAGGTACTCACTAGAATATTAACAGTGACAAAGTTTAGGATTTAAAGAGACCAACAGAAGATAGTAACATTTTCATACTTTTGAGACAGCTTTGGTTAATAAAGTTAAAATAAAAATATATATTGAAGGATTGTAGCATGATACTATTTTTCTGTTTTAATCAGTTTTCACAAGATCTAAAATGTGGCCCTGTCCAGTTTGGCTCAGCGGTTAGATTGTTGACCCTCTGACCAAAGACTTGAGGGTTCGATTCCGATCAAGGGCACATGCCTCAGTTTTGATTCAGTCCCCTGCCCTGGTTGGGGTCATGCGCGAGGCACCAATCGATGTCTCTCTGTCATATCAATGTTTCTCTCTCCCCTTCTCTCCTCCCACTCTATCTGAAAAATCAATTGAAAAATATCCTCGGGTGAGGATTTAAAAAAAAAAGTGATGATCTGTGAACAGTCAGATGAATTCAATTTAAGTCATGTCAGTAAACCATTAGGAGTTTCTGAATGGAGAGAGGGGACAAATAGATTTTCTTGTCTTATATTTGAACTACCAAGGGTGTGATACATATATATATACACACACACACACACACATATACACACATATATACACACACATCTATATATATGTAAATCTGCATATATATCTTTAAAATATACATGTATTTTATATATCTTAAATGTCTATATGAAACTTAGGCTTTAAATATGAGTCATGCCCGGCTGCTGTGGCTCAGTGGTTGAGCATTGACCCATGCACCAAGAGGTCGCTGGTTCGATTCCCAGTCAGGGCACATGCCTGGGTTGTGGGCCCATCCCCAGTGGGGGGCATGCAGGAGGCGGCCAATCGATGTTCTCTCTCATCAATGTTTCTCTCTCTCTCCCTCCCCTTTCCTCTCTCTCTCAAATCAATAAAGAAAAAATATTATAAAGATAAATAAATATGAGCCGATGCAGTTGTGGCTTTTTAATTCTCAGCCGACTATTAATATGTTGAAAACCCCACTGTAGTGATTTTCATAGAAATTTCAAAGGCTTGTCAAATTTTTTGTGTACTTAATTTTATTACATTATATTATGATTTTAGGTCTCTCTGTGTGGGTACATGTGTATGTTTGTATATATGTATGCATATATAGTGAGAGATAGAAAACTTCAAAATATAACCTAGTCAAAGTGAAAGAATATTTTACTCTTGAAATTTTACCTTAAACTATGTTAAGCCATTGACACTTATGCTTTCACAGGCAAACTGGTGTTTTAACATGGAGGTTTTTTAGCATTCAAATTTGAAAGATTGTAGTGTGCTTCCATTAAGTTTATAAAATAAGAGAGTTTTTGTTTTTTGTTTTAGAAACGTTTAAAAATTTTTAATTTTCTCATTTTAGAATGGAGGAAATATTACTGTCCCTGATAAAACTTCTCTAGAGTTGCTCTGTCAAGGATGTTCTGGTGATATCAGAAGTGCAATAAACAGCCTCCAGTTTTCTTCTTCAAAAGGTAACTATGGAAGATACATTCTTATAGTATTATATAGGTGACTGCTTTCTCTTAATTGTTCATGAAATGAAATCATACTAAACATAATTTAACTTATAATTGATATATACCTATTTCCACTTACTACTTTTTTATTGAGAGTGTCATAAAATTATATGTGTACACATTTATGTACACACCCCTATGAATATGTCATCGTATGTATTCTGTATATCTGAGACAAAACCTGATTCATTTATGTGGTTTGCTACTTCACCTTTCAAAGTTAATTTGACTTCCTGGGTGAAAACCCTGGCCCTGCCATTTAGCAGTGACTTAATCTTATAAGTGACTAAATCTTTCTGTGCCTCTGTTTTCTCACCTTTTATGTAAGAACTTGTCTCAAGAGTTATGTGAAGAGTAAATGAAGTTACACTGTATTTCAGTGCTTGATACATACTAAGGGCTCAATAAATGGCCAGCTGTTAATGAATTTAATAATACTGTGCTCATGTAGGTTTAGTTTTGGACTTACTTCATAATAATTTATATATGATCTGTTTAATAATTTCCCGCTACTGATATGTAAATGGAGTGCACAGCCATATTGTATTAAAGAGATAGCCCCAATAATGGCAATGAGTTACAGTTTTACTCTAATAGTCACAGTTTACTGCACACAGTCTTCATCAGAAAACATTGAACAAGTGACCTAGTTGGTGCTTAACATTGAGAAATTGACTTAAAAAAATTAAAAGCCATCTTTGGAGCTCTCAAAATCCACCTGAAATAGTAGTTTCTACTCATAAGTGTAACATGTTCATCTGATTTACATCTTTGTTTTTCAAAATAACTGTAGAGAAATAAGCAGCCTGACACTGAAAATAGAATTCTGCTTTTTTCTGTAGAAACATAAAGGTAAATTGTCCTTAGGTTCACTACTGGAATTATGGGTTAGGAAGGTTGAAGTGGGCCACTTTGGGATCCTAGCTACCATTTTTTTATATATATATTTTTAATCCTTACTCGAGGACATTCTTGCATTTATCTTCAGATAGAGCAGGAGGGACAGAGGTAGGAAGAGAGAGAGAGAAACACCGATGTGAGAAACACACATCGAGTGGTTGCCACCCACACGACCTCAACCAGGGCCAGGGACAAACTGCAACCGAGGTACGTGCCCTTAGTGGGAACCGAACCCGGGACTCTCTGGTCGGCAGACCGACTCTCTAACCGCTGAGCAAAACTAGCCAGGGCCCTAGCTACCATTTTTAACATTATTGCTCTGAGCTCAGAAATTGTAAAGAAAATAAAAATTTTTGAGTGGGTCAGGAGGAACTGTATTAGCAATTAGTGTTTTTGTTTCTTTTTAAAAATTTTTTTTCTTTATTGATTTTAGAGAGGAAGGAGGGGAGAGATAGAAACATCGATGAAAGAGAACATCCATTGGCTGCCTCCTGCATGCCCCGCCCCCCTGGGGATTTGGCCCACAACCTGGGCATGTGCCCTGACTGGGAATCAAACCGGCGACCTCTTGGTACATGGGTTGATGCTCAACACACCAGCCGGGCAGCAATTATCGTTTTTTATTTAATTCTTAGATCAGCCTAATGAAATAGATACTAGTATTCAAACCCAGATCCTGTGTTTTTTCTGCTATTCCAGGCTGCTTTTCATAAGTAATATATTCTGAGTTTTAAACAGTAGATTTACCTATGAAATTTGAACACTGGCATATTTATAAATTGGAGACTGCCCAAATCAGTAGAAGTAATAAAGAATAGTGGTTAAGCATGAATTGCCCAACCAGGCTGCCTGGATTCAAATCATTTACTAAATGATGACCTTGAGCCAGTTACTTAACTTCTTTATATTTCATTTCTTTAATTTGTATAATAAGAGTTCTCTCTTAATAGAGTTTTTATGAGGATTAAATTAGTTAATACATATCATGCACTAAGACTAGTACCTTGCACAAAACACTGAGACATTAGGGTGATATGGGTATGACTGTATTAGAGAATATGTCATTTGTATATGTGAAAACTTGAAATCTGTGTCATGAAATACTTTTAGATGACATTTAATCTGTCTTAATAGTTTAGTAACTCAAAGAGGACTCTGACTCAGTTCACATATTTTATAATTATTGTTTATTAGAAAAATATATTTTAATTAGAATACTTAGTATAACTATATCTGAAATGTTCTCGGTTTTAGCTTTTATATTTTAAATATTGTCACTTAGGAAGGAACAATGTATGCCCAAGGAAAAAAGGAATGCCTTCATTAAAATCAGATGCTGTGCTGTCAAAATCAAGACGAAGGAAAAAACCCGATAAGGTTTTTGAAAATCAGGAGGTCCAAGCTATTGGTGGAAAAGATGTCTCTCTCTTTCTCTTCAGAGCTTTGGGGAAAATACTATATTGCAAAAGTAAGAAAACCTTATACATTTAAAAAAATTATTAGATATTAGTCTTAAAACTGAAATAAAATACCAACGTTTTAACAATGTTTTCAACTAGACAGTATTATTGGAATATGAGTGGGGTTAAACACAAAAACTAACTACTATAGACCATTTCATGTTTATAAGTCTTTAAAATTATAGTTTGCCAAAGGTAATACATCAGTCCATCTAGACATTTAGTGGCAAGTGTTGGTTGCCCCAGCCCTCTTACTACTGAGCTCTAGCCACTAGGGCCCTAAGCAGATTGCTAGGCAGCTTCAGGTTTCTTTGTGTGTTTTTTAAAAATATATTTCTATTGATTTTTTTTTTTTTTTTAGAGAGAGAGGAAGGGAGAGAGAGATGGAAACATTGATGTGAGGGAGAATCAGCGATCGGCTGCCTTCTGCACACCCCCTACTGGGGATCAAGCCTGCAACCCAGGCATGTGCCCTGACTGGGAATTGAACCAGGACTTCTCAGTCCATGGGACAACTCTCAATCCACTGAGCCACACCGGCCGGGCTTCAGGTTTCTTTGGATTCTCTAATTTCTCTGGTCCCTTCACTAGCTGCTCTGTCCCCAGCTGGAGATGTTCTTTCTTTCTCCTCTTCTGTCTTTCTGTCTTTAATGACTGCTTCCTCAGTCTCTATACTCCTCACCAATCTCTAAGCTCCCACATTGTCTCATCTTTCAGTAAAATCCCCAACTCCTGTTCTTTATGTGGAAAATATCAATTTTAAGTCTTATGATCCTGAAGGAAGAAAATTGAGATTTCATTTTTTTAAAATATGTTTTTATTGATTTTAGAGAGGGGAAAGGAGAGAGAGAGAAACAGAAACATCAATGGGCTTCCTCCTGCACGCCCTGCACTGGGGATTGAGCCAGAAACTTGGGCACCTGGCCTGACTGGGAATCAAACCAGCGACCTCTCAGTACACAGGTGGACGCCCAACCAACTGAGCCACACCGGCCAGGGGAGATTTCTTTCTTCTTTTTTATTGAGCTGGTGTGATTTTTTATAGAAAATAAAGCAATTTACACAGATTTTTTAAGGAAAATTATTGCTGTATTTAGAATAGTTTTATATGGTATAACAAAGAATAAATCATCATGCCCTGGCCGGTTTGGCTCAGCAGTTAGAGCACTGGCTCGAGGACCAAAAGGTCTCGGGTTTTATTCCAGGTCAAAGGCACATACCTCAGTTGCATGTTCGATCCCCGGCCCCAGTTGGGGTCGTGTGGAAGGCAACAAATAGATAAGTCTCTCTCACATCGATGTTTCTGTCCCTCTCCCTTCCTCCCTTCCACTCTTTCTAAAAAATCAAAGGGAAAATATCCTCCGGTGAGGATTAACAACAACAAAAAAGTCTATGTGTACAGTATCCTCGATATTGTCTCAGTTTTTCAAATTCTTGTCAAATAGCTGCATCAGTGAGTCATAGTGCTTGTCACGCCCGTTACTATCCGAGACTGTTTTCTGGTTGCCAAAAACCCAGTTGTTTCAAACCACTGTTTTTCACTTCCTATAAAACTCGACGAATGCCTCTTATACCTGCTTTTTGTCTATCTTTCTTGTCAAAAATTGAGATTTCTTTTTTTTTTCTTTATTGATTTTAGAGAGAGAGGAAGGGAGAGGGAGAGATAGAACATCGATGAGAGAGAACATCGATTGGCCGCCTTCTGCATGCCCCCCACTGAGGATCAGGCCTACAACCTGGGCATGTGCCCTGACTGGGAATTGAACCAGCAGCCTCTTGGTGCATGGATTGACGCTCAACCACTGAGCCACACCAGCTGGGCGAAAATTGGGATTTCTAAATGGGAGCCTTTGTGCCACCTGAGAAAATGAAACTAGTATTACTTAGGTGGAAATGAAGACACTCTGTCTCTGGCTTTCTGACCTCTGAAGCTTAGTGACAATTCATTCCACTGATTGTTTTCCTTCCACCCTTTCTATTCCTCCTCAGCATTCTTTCATAACCTCTTCCATTTAGGGAATGGGGTTTCCTGTTCTCTCCTGCAGAGAGCAGCATCTGTCTATACAGTAAATAAAGCAGAAAAGACCTCTATAATGAACGAGATGAGAATCAAAAGAAGAAAGCAACTGGAAAGGTGAAATGTAGAGTGCTTTAAGAAGTATAATATTTTAATTCTAGAAATGCCATAATCTAGGCATAAGAATTCTAAATTTTTCTTAATAATGAGGCAACTCACATAAGCTTCCAGTTACTTTGTTTTTTATTTTTTAAGAGCTCCCTAAGTATTTTTGGAATTATATGCCTAAAGTGTTGAAAAACCTTCAAATGAGAGGTGCTATATAATTATAAAGATGATGTTATTTTTAATCCAGAAATTTTTTACAGGAGCATCTGTAACAGAATTAGACTCACCTCGATTGCCGTCTCATTTATCAGAGTATGAACGGGATACATTACTTGTTCATCCTGAGGTAAAGTATAAAGTCTTTAGTAACACTAAGTACTATTTACAAGGCATATATAATTTACATTTGTGGATATATACATTTGACCACTGCATTTTACCAAAATTATGTATTTTTTTTTTTTATATTGTAGGAAGTAGTAGAAATGTCACACATGCCAGGAGAGTTATTTAATTTATATCTTCACCAAAACTACATAGATTTCTTCATGGAAGTAGATGATCTTGCAAGAGCCAGTGAATTTCTGAGTTTTGCAGATGTCATCAGTGGTGACTGGAATGTAAGACCATTTGAATGAAATGTTTTTGTTCTTGATTATTTCCTCAGAATTGAGAAAGAAAATTTACTTTTATTCTTAGTTATCTGACAATTTTATGTAACTTCTTAATAACTATGAGAAAGTTAATTCATACAATTCAGTGTTTGTAATGAATTCAGCAGTTAACTTGATTTTTCCAGTGATAAAATAACACTATTTTTTTCTAAAGTTATTTTCTGATTATAAAATTAATATATACTCAGAAATTTTGACAACCATTGAAAAATGGATAGAAGGAAAACAACTGCTTCTTTCCATACTTTCTGCTAGTTAAAAAAAAATTTTTTATTACAAATTTGAAATCATTCACTATAAAATTTGCATTTTTTTCTTAACATTTAACACTGCTCTGATCAGTATAGTAGTCACTAGCCACATGTAACTAATTAAATTAAATTAAAATTCAGTTCCTTAGGCCGAGATGGCCACCAACATCCAGGCCAGTTACCTCTACTGGTGACACCCGGCCCAGCTGGCCCGCAGCCCCAGCCTCCAATAATGAAGCTCTGACCTAAAAAAAAAATTTTTTTTCATTTCCTTAGTCACACTAGCCATATTTCCAGCATTTGTTAGTTACATGTGCCTAGCTACTATATTGAACAGCCCATATACAAAACATTTCTATCATAGAAAGTTTTGTTGGTTAACACTGTTTTGATATGTTATTATTTCTCTGTGTTATAAATGTTGAAATAACATTAATAATTACAACTAGGAAAGACACAAAACATTTTTGATATAGTGTATTAGAGTTTCATTATTCAGCAGTTGTATTTTTTATACTGCTTTTTTATTTTGAAATTTTCCAACCTGTAGACAAGTTGAAAGAATAGTACAATGAGTATCTGTATACCTTTAACTTTTGTTCACCAGTTTTTCACATTTTGCCACATTGTTTTGGCTGAATAATTGGAAAGTAATTGCAAACATCATCACACTTAATACTTAAGCATGTGTAATAACATTACTCTATTACAAGCATAACAGCATCATACCTAAGAAAATTAATAATAATACACTGTCCTTATTTTGATTTCCTCAGTTGTCTCAAAATATTTAAAGTTGTTTTCCCACTCTCATCCAACATCCAATCAGAGTTTACACATAACATTTGATTGTTATTTCTTAATTGGATTTGCATTAAATAATCTTGTAGCATGTTTTTAGGGCTGCAGTGATGTTAAAAAAACTGAGCATATAGTAACTAAGTATGGATAGTGTTCTATTGGTGTCAATAGTACCAATAGTACTGTTTTCTAAATCTCTTATTTTTTTTATTTCACGTCTTGTCTTCTTTTTTAGACACGCTATTTGCTCAAGGAATATAGTACATCTATAGCTACAAGAGGTGTGATACATTCCAACAAAGCCCGAGGATTTGCTCATTGCCAAGGAGGAGGATCAAGTTTTCGACCTCTGCACAAACCCCAGTGGTTTTTAATAAATAAAAAGGTAAAAAAAAAGATTTGTACATTTTCCAGAGGTGAACTTTATGGCATGTGAATTACATGTCAATACAGCTGGGGTTTTTTTTTTGTTTTGTTTTTTAAGTTAAAAAGAAAATGATATTTCATTCTTAGTAAGAAATGCTTGCTAAGGCCCACAATTTTCTTTAAATTATGACAACATAAAAGGACAATCTTCTTAAGTGCTTAGTCATTTTTTAGGGGGGAAAAAAAACTCAAAATTTGAAAGCCCATACCTGTTTTGTTAGTTGACTATTATTAGAATCAAGTAGAGTTATAGTTATATTTGTGTTAACTGCAAATAAATCGTGGCTTTACCTCTAACCACCTGGACAGATTATTTCATATAACAACTAATAAGTGTGTGTACTTAGTTTCCCCAGCTATAAATGAAGAGGATTGAATTAAAGGTCAAAAAACAGGTGGCCCACAAGTTGAATATAACACACATAGATTTTTTTAATGATTTGCCCATCTTTAAAAATTAGTATAGCCTGCCTGGTGTGGCTCAGTGGACTGAGTGTCTTCCCATGGACTGAGAGGTCCCTGTTTGATTCCCAGCCAGGGCATATGCTCAGGTTTCGGGCTCGATCCTCAGTAGGGGGCGTGCAGGAGGCAGCCAATGGATGTTTCTCTCTCACATCGATGTTTCTGTCTCTCCTTTTCTCTCTCTGAAAAATCAATAAAAACGTATTTAAAAATAAAAATTAGTATAATAATTAAAATTCAGACATGGATTTCTGGCTTCAAAATTTCTGGAATCTCCTGGGGGATAAAAAGGAAAGTAAGACAACACTGGTCCATATTTTTATATGGCAGCAATCTGCTGAAGCCAAGTAGAATTTGCCCCTTAAAGATGGGAGTGGTAGGTAGCACTGTCCCTAGCTGTTCCGCTGCATTGGTTTGTATTACCTGTCTGGCTCCTGTAGCATCTGAATCTGTGGCCCCCTGGACTAGGTCATCCCTAAGATGTCCTCCAGGTCTAAAATCGTATGGCTAAATATAAGCCTATAATTCATAGCCTAAAAAATTTAAACAGATTTCTTTGAAGAATTTTATGACCGTTAAGCGATTTATCATCCCTTATTGACTCGCTTACTCATATTCTTATAGCACATATATTAATTTTGCATTATAGTTACATGTGAATTATCTCTCTAAGACTGTAAGCTCTTTGAAAGCAAGATTGTGCTTCTCTCTGTATCAGCCTAACATTGCAGCTGTGTTAACTGAAGAAAATAAGTTCTGCCCTGGCCAGATTGCTCAATTGATTGAAGCATCGTCCCATACACCAAAAAATTGCGGGTTTGATTCCCAGTCAGGGTACATGCGGGGTGGGCAATCGATTGATGTTTCTCTTTGTCTTCACTTTCCTCTCTCTCTAAAATCAATTAAAAAATATCCTTAGGTGAGGATTAAAAAAAAAGAAGATGCCCTGGCCGGTTTGGCTCAGTGGTTAGAGCGTCAGCCCGCAGACCAGAGAGTCCCGGGTTTGGTTCCTGCTAAGGGCACGTGCCTCAGTTGCAGTTTGTCCCCGGCCCTGGTTGGGGTCGTGTGGGTGGCAGCCTGTCAATGTGTCTCTCTCACATCGATGTTTCTCTCTCTCTCTTCCCCCCTCTCTCCCTCCTGCTCTGTCTAAAGATAAATGCAAAAATGTCCTCAGGTGAGGATATTAAAAAAAAAGAAGAAGAAGAAAATAAATTCTTTCATTGAGAAGCAGTGTCCTCGCATAATTTGTGACTTGTGCATGCTCATAAACAATTCTTTTGGTTTTTAAGTGTTTTTTTGCTCTACCTTAAGTGTTTTTTTTTATTTTTAATCCTCACCTGAGGTTAGTTTTCCATTTTTGTTCAGATAGAGTGGGAAGGAGAGTGAGGAAGAGAGAGAGAGAGAAAAAAACATCGACGTGAGAGGGACACATCAACTGGTTGCCTCCCGCATGACCCCAACCAGGGCCAGGGACAAACCGCAACCGAGGTATGTGCCCTTGACTGGAATTGAACCCGCGACTCCTTGGACCGTGGGTCGACGCTCTAACTGCTGAGCAAAACTGGCCAGGGCTACCTTAAGTCTTTTTTAAATAATTCTTATTGCTGTTATGTCAAATGTGAAATAGTTGTGTAAGTAAAATACTTTATTAGATAATGGTAGGATAGTTATAAAGGACTAATTAGATAAACTCTTAAAAGTATATTTATAGTATATAAACCTACATACTTGTGGTATAATAAACTTAGTGCTTCTAGGAATATTGTATCCATATTTTTTATTTTATTTTTCATCTTTTTTTTTTCTTCATACAGTATCGGGAAAATTGCCTGGCAGCCAAAGCACTTTTTTCTGACTTCTGCCTACCAGCTTTATGCCTCCAAACTCAGCTGTTGCCATACCTTGCTTTGCTAACCATTCCAATGAGAAATCAAGGTAATAACATGGGTTTTTATTTTACCCAAGTAGTAATGTTTTATAACATTAATTAATTTATTTTATTTATTTTTATTTTTTTAACTTATCTTTATTGTTGAATGTATTACAGATGTTCCTCATTTTTCCCCCATTGACCCCCTCCTCCCCATTCCCGCCCCCTTCCTGCCTTTCCCCACCCTGTTGTCTGTGTCCATTGGTTATGCATATATGCATATAAGTTCTTTGGTTTATTTCTTCCCATCCCCCACCCCTTCCCTTTGAGGTTTGTCAGTCTAACAACCAATTTGTACTTCTTAATCCCTTCACCTTTTTCACCCATTCTCCCAAACCCCCTCCCGTCTGGCAACCAACAAAATGCTCTCTGTATCTATGAGAATGTTTCTGTTCTGCTTGTTCATTTTGTTGGTAGATTCAATTGTTGATAGATATGTATTTATTGCCATTTTGTTTGTTCATATTTTTTTATCTTTTTCTTCAAGAAGACCCTTCAACAATTTCATATAATAATGGTTTGGTGGTGATGAACTCCTTTAGCTTTTCCTTGTCTGGGAAACTATATGGCCATCGATTCTAAATGACAGCTTTGCAGGATAGAGTAATCTTGGTTGTAGGTTCTTGCTTTTCATCACTCTGAAAAGCAGAGTGATGAAATGAAGTGCCTCCTTCATTTATGACTGTGCATCCTTCATTTCTGACTGGTCCTTTTTTATGGTCTTGAGGCCCTCACTAAGTTCACTGAGGTTCTCACTAAGTCCATTGAGCATCCTTATAAGCAGTGTTTTGAACTCAGCATCTGTTAGGTTGCTTATCTCCATTTCACTTAGTTCTTTTCCTGGAGTTTTGTTCTATTCTTTCATTTGGTACCCGTTTCTTTGTCTCCTCATTTTGGCTGCCTCCCTGTGTTTGTTTCTATTAATATATATTACTTAACTGGAGGTATGGGGCTAGCTGAGACCAGATGCTGCTTGTTTGAAAGAATTTAGGAAAAGCTGAAGCAGGATCCAAGACAGGCCAATCCTATGGTAAAGCAACTGGCAACAGCTTGGGTGGGCCTGGAAGTTGGGTGGGGTGGGGCCTCAGGGAATCACTAGGGCAGGGCAAACAGTGTGAGCCAGGTAGCTGGAGTCCCAGATATGGCAGCGTCTGCCTGCCCAGGGAAGGGATTACCAAAGGAACAAAGGCCTCTGACAGTGCCTCTCTCCAGGAGAAAGCTGCCTCTCCAGCCCTCACTCCAATGCCAAACAACTCAGTTCTTCCCCATATGACTCTGGTGCCTTTCAAGCTGCCTCCCCCATGCTGGAGCCTGGAGGGTGCGAATCCGAGTAAGTCCGTGTGTGGGCCCTTTAAGAGGAGCTGCCGGGGGCAGCCTCAGCCTCAGCCTCAGTTCCCGCTGGTTTTTCCAGCCAGAAGTTATGGGGACTTCTCTTCCTGGCACTGGAACCCTGAGCTAGGCGCCTGGTGTGGGACGGGGACCCCTCAGTCCTCAGGGAGGACTTTCCCAGCCAAGGTGTCCTCCTAATTTTTATCCGCCACATGCGGGTGTGGGACCAGCCCGTCGTGCCTCTGCCCCGCCTACCAGTCTCCATGTGGCTTCTTCTTTAATTTCGTAGCTGTAGATCTTCCATTCAGCTTGATTTCAGGCGGTTTTGAATGATGGTTGTTCTGTAGTTTAGTTGTAACTTTGATGTGGTTGTGGGAGGACGCGATACCGCCTTTACCTACACCGCCATCTTGACCAGAAGTCTAATATTAACTTTTTGTAGGTCAACTCATTGCTATATACAAGTGAAATTGACTTTTTCCCCTTTATTTATTTTTTTAATATGAATTTTTTATTAATAAATTTATTTTTGTTACAAATGTTTTTCCTTTTTCCCCCCATTGACACACTCCTCCCAATCCTGCCCGCCCCCACAGCATTGTTGTCTATCCCCTTTATTTTTTTATCCAGAATTAATGTATGCTTTTCGATTAAAAAAAGGAAGAAATCAAATAATACAGAAGTGTATAAAGTAAAAATTGCAAGTCCCGCCCTGGCCAATTTGGCTCAGCGGTTAGAGCGTTGGCCCACGGACCAGAGAGTTCCGGGGTCAGTTCCCACTAAGGGCACGTACCTTGATTGCGGTTTGTCCCAGCCCGGTTGGGGTCTTGTGGGTGGCAATCAGTCAATGTGACTCTCTCACATCGATGTTTCTCTCTCTCTCTCTCTTCCTCTCTCTCTCTTCCTCCCTCTCTCCCTCCTACTCTATCTCAAGATAAAAAAAAATGCAAAAATGTCCTCAGGTGAGGATGAGGATAAAAAAAAAAAAATTGCAAGTCCCCTATAACTATAGGTAATTTCTTTTAACAGATTGGTGTAAACTCTTCCAGATGTTTTTCTGTGCATATACAAATATTAAATGTAAGCTTTAATTTGCTATGCTACTTAACCATGGATAGCATTCCATATTTTATAAATTAGTGCTAAAGCAGCTCTGGAAGCTGGGAAGTCCAAAATCAAGGTAGCAGCAGATCCATTGTCTGCTGAGGGCTTGCTTTGTAGTTTGCAGATGTTAATCTTTTTGTATTCTCCATGGTGGAGAGCAGAGCAGCAAAGAACTCTCTCTCTCTGAGAGTCCTTTTATAAGGACACTAATCTTATTTAGGAGGGCTCCACCCTCATAACTTAATTACCTCACAAGACTCCACTTCCTAAAACCATCACATTGGGGGGTAGGATTTCAATACATGAATTTGAGGTGACACAGACATTCAGTTGATAAAGCAGCAATGTTATAAAGTATATTCAAGTCTAACTCATATTTTTTCAAAATTTATAATTTTATATAACCTTATTGATAGATATTTTGTTTGATTTCATTATTACAAACAATGTCTAATAATATGTTTACATTGTCCTTCCAAGTTTTATACTTATAAATAATGCTAAAAAATTAGCATACCTATATTAATGCACACTCACACAGTTTATGTCTAATGAGGTTTGCCTTTTTGTGAACTTTACCAATTTTTTCATCATTTGTTTCTCTTTTTTACTGTGTATTTTAAGGGCCACATTTCATTAACAGTACTAGGTCACATGTTTGTAGTATTGATCTTCAAGGTAGAACATAGAATTTATGTAATATTTAAAATAGTAATAATCTACCACATAACTCAGAAATTTTAAAGATAGGGTTTGCACCCTGGCCAATGTGGCTCAGTTGGTTGGAGCATCATGGGTTTGATCCCAGGTTGGGGCACATGCGGGAGGCAACAGATCAATGTTTCTCTCCACCCCGCCCCTTCCCCATCCTCTCTAAAATCAATTAAAATAATAATAATAATAATAATAATAATAATGAAGACAGGGTTTGCCTTATGACTGATCAAAGGATAGAATTATAGAGTAAATGTCTGCCTTCATACAATAAGAGTCTCATCTTGTGGCTTTTAAGAGTATTGATACTTAAAGATTTTAAATAATTCTAAGTTCATAGGCAGAAGGGGATGACTTTTGAACAATGGACATGATTAATCTGGGTCTGAATCCAGAGACTTCTATCCTTGCCTATTATTTTGAAGATTATACTAGTTTTTTAAACTTTATTTTGATATAATTTCAAACTTAGAGAAAAGTTGCAATAATAGTATGAAATAATTCTTTTATATCCTTCACCAGTTTCCTCAATGTTCAATTTTTGCCATATTTACCTTTTATTTTCTTTCTCTATATATCTACATGCCCACACATACAAGTATTTTTTTTTCTGAACCATGTTTGAGTAAATTGCAGACATATGCCCATTATCCTTAAACACTTTAGCATGTACTTCCTGAAAACAAGGACACTCCTACATAACCACAGTGTACACATCAAAATCAGGAAATTAACTTTTATATACTACTACAATCTAATTTATACACTCCTTTCAAATTTTCCCACTGTCCTAAATAGTGTCCTTTGTAAAATAACAAAAACTTGTTCTCTTGTCCAGAATCCAGCACAAGATCACATGATGTATTTAGTTACCATGTCTCTTTAGTCTCCTTTGATCTGGGACAGTATCTTAGTCTTTTCTTGTAGGTGATATTTTTGAAGCATATAGGACAGTTACAACGTAGAGACTGTTCCTCAGTTTTGGTTTGTCTGATGACAAACCATAAGTGAATTCCGGATATGTGTTTTTGGCAGGAGCACCACAGGAGTGATGCTCTGTTCTTCTCAGTGCATCATATCAAGTATCACATGATCTCACTTAGTTGTGGAATATCATGAACAAAATAAAGTGATGAACAAAATAGACCCAGAGACCCAGAGACATAGAAGTAGGGTTCAGACTGACAAACCTCAGAGGAGGGGGGCAAGGGGGAGGGAAGAGATAAACCAAAGAACTTATGCATATAAGCATAACCAATGGACATAGATAACAATGTTGTGGGGGGTGGGGATGGGAAGAGGGTGTCAATGGGGGGAAAAGGAGAAACGTCTGTAACAAAAATTAAAGAAAAAAAGAGAATGTGAGTATCTATACTGTTACTGGTGGAGTTAACTTTTATTATTTGGTGAGATGATATCTCTCAGATTTTCTAATGTAAAGTTACTAAGTATTTTATGAGGAGACTATGTAAATATCCTAACTCATTAAAATTTCACTTACTAAGCATAGCATCCATTGATGATTATTTCCTAAATCTGTGATGGTTGACAAATGGTGATTTTCTAATGGCATTATTCCTTCTACATTTGTGTTGGTGACTTGTACTATAAGGTATTGCTTTGCCTTCTCCCCATTTGTTTGTTTGTTTATATTCATATGGACTCTGGGTTCTTATTTTCTAAGTTATAGTTCCTTGCTCTCATTATTTATTTTGGTCTCAAATTATCCAGACTTGGCTAGTGCAAGCTGCTTTAAGGTAACTCTGTGCCATTTGATGTGTATTCATTCCTCTTTGAATACTTTCTTTCTGAAGCAAAATGTTCCTATATCACTTTATACTTCCACTGCCCCAATCCTGGAACCAGGAATTTCATGGAACCCTGGTTCCTTTTAGTGGAAATGGTATTTAGAAATCAGTATCTGTCACTAGGTATGTTCATTGCTACTGCAGTGTCATTGTTTCTAGGCTTTTCCAGTGGAACAAAGCTAGGAAGTGTGTGTGTGTGTGTGTGTGTGTGTGTGTGTGTGTGTGTAAGTGTGTAAGTAACATGAGTTCACACCAATACTTTCAATTTCAGTCTAATACCACAGAGTTTAACCTTCCCTCTCTTAGTATCTGTATAGCCCTTACTGAACAATGAAAAACATATCTTCTATTTTACTAAATATATTTACTCACTCAGTTCTGTCTATAGCATCTCCTGACAATGCAGGCTGTTAATTCAGTTCCAGCTCTATTGCCACCAACTCACATTGGCACAACTAGTCACGTTCCATGTCCCCACTCCTGGCTGTGGGATCAAGAATCAGTGTGATTAGCAAGAGCCTCCTTGGACCAGGAGCATCAGCATCACCTGGAAGCTTGAGAGAAATGTAGAATCTCAGGCCTCACCCAATATCTACTGAATAAATGTGCATTTTAACAAGATTCTCCAGATGATTTGTCCACAGAAGATGTTTGAGGAGTTTGGGAAATACTAGTTTAGGTTACTTACATTAGGATCAGATGAGGAATTGTTCATTCACTATTAAAAGAATTCAGACTCCAAGATCACAACTCGAGGTTTTCCATATTAAAAAGCTGTTTTTTAAATCGTAATTGTATTGTGTAGTGGATTTTTAAAAAGGTAAGTATCCAGGAGCCCTCAGAGTGTTGGATTCGCAAACTTTAAGAAGTTTAAAAAATTTAGTCAAAATAGGATGTTTGGCTTTTCTTTGTATTATCTAATTTTATCCCATTTCTTTCTTTTTATGTACTGTGTCAATATAGACATTATTTCATTAATATTTTTTCTGCTCCTTTCTTTCTCCTCTTTTCTAGTCCTCCATTAGTGTTTGTTGGAATGCTTAAAGGTATCCCACAGTCCTCTGATAGCTTTGTTCATTTTTCTTCAATCAGTTTTCTCTCTTCAGTTGCACAATCTGTCAGTCTGTGTTCAAGCTAACTGATTCTTTCATCTGCCAATTCATATCTACTATTGAGCCCCTCTAGTGAACTTTAAATTTTGCTTACTGGACTTTTCGACTCCAGAATTTCCATTTGGTTCTTTCTGTAATTTCTGTACCTTTATTGATATTCTCTATTTGATGACACATTGTCATTACAGCTCCCTTTGCTTCTTTATTATTATTTTTAATCCTCACCTGAGGATATTTTTTTTCTATTTATCATCAGATAGAGTGGGAGGGAAGGGGAGAGAAACATCAACCTGAGAGAGACACATCGACTGATTGCCTCCCGCACGACCTGACCAGGGCCAGGGACAAACCGCAGCTGAGGTATGTGCCCTTGACTGGAATTGAACCCGCAATTCATTGGTCTGTGGGCCGATGCTCTAACCGCTGAGCCAAACCAGCCAGGGCTCCCTTTGCTTCTTTAAAAAAAAAATTTTTTATTGAATTTATTGGGGTGGCATTGGTTAAATTATTTAAGTTTCGGTTGTACAGTTCTATAATACATCATCTGTATATTGTATGTTCACCACCCCAAGTTCAGTCTCCTTTCATCACCATTTATCCCCCCTCCTTTACCCTCTTCTACCTCCTCCCTCCCTTTGCTTCTTTAAGCATGGCTTCCTTTTGTTCTTTGAACATATTTGTAATGGCTCCTTTAAAGTCTTTTTCTCTAAATTTAATTCTGAGCCCTCTGTTTATTTTTTATTTTAACATCTTTATTATGGAATGTATTACAGATGTCCCCCCTTTTTTTCCCCATTGACCCTCTCCTCAATCCCACCCCTCTCCTGCCTTCCCCACCCTATTGTCAGTGTCCATTGGTTATGCATGTATGTATAGAAGTTCTTTGGTTTATCTCATCCTGCCCTCCCTCCCTCCTTCCCTTTGAGGTTCATCAGTCTAACAACCAATTTGTACTTGTTAATTTCTTCACCCATCCCCCCAGCCCCCTCCCATCTGTCAAGCAACAAAAAGTTCTCTGTATCTATAAGTCTGTTTCTGTCCTGCTTGCTCATTTTGTTTGTAGATTCAATTGTTGATAGATATGTATTAGTTGCCATGTTATTGTTCATATTTTTGTTCTTTTCCTTCAAGAAGACCCTTCAGCATTTCATATAATACTGGTTTGGTGGTGATGAACTTCTTTAGTGTCTTCTTGTCTGGGAAACTCTTGATATGTTCATCGATTCTAAATGATAGCTTTGCAGGATAGAGTAATCTTGGTTGTAGGTCGTTGCTTTTCATCACCTTGAATATCTCTTGCCACTCCTTTCTGGCCTGCAAAGTTTCTTTTGAGAAATCAGCTGACAGTCTTATGGGAGCCCCTTTGTAGGTAACGAACTGCTTTTCTCTTGCTGCTTTCAAGATTCTCTCTTTGTCTTTAACCTTTGGCATTTTGATGATGATGTGTCTTGGTGTGGACCTCTGTGGGTTCATCTTGTTTGGGACTCTCTGTGCTTCCTGGGCTTGTATGTCTGTTTCCTTTACCAAGTTAGGGAAGTTTTCTGTCATTATTTTTTCAAATAGGTTTTCAATTTCTTGTTGTCTCTCTTCTCCTTCAGGCTTCCCTATGATGTGAATGTTGGCACGCTCGAAGTTATCCCAGAGGCTCCTTACACTATCCTCATTTTTTTGGATTCTTTTTTCTTTTTGCTGTTCTGATTGGGTGTTTTTTGCTTCCTTATATTCCAAATCAATGGTTTGCTTCTTGGCTTTACCTACTCTATTATTGATTCCCTGTAAATTATTCTTTATTTCAGTTAGTGCATCCTTCATTTCTGACTGATCTTTTATTATGCTCTTGAGGCCCTCACTAAGTTCCCTGAGCATTCTTATAACCAGTGTTTTGAACTCTGCATCTGATTGATTGCTCATCTCCATTTTGTTTAGTTCTTTTCCTGGAGTTTTGTTCTTTTCTTTAATTTGGGGCATGTTTCTTTGTCTCCTCATTTTGGCTGCTTCCCTGTGATTGTTTCTATGTATTAGGTAGAGTTGCTATATCTCCTAGGCTTCGTAGGGTGGCCTATTGTAGTAGGTGTCCTGTAGGATCCAGTGGCACAGCCTCCCTGGTCTGCCAGCTGGGCCCTCAAGGTGCACCCCTAGTGTGGACTGTATACCCTTATGTTGTAATTGAGTCTTGATTGCTGTTAGCACGTCAATGGGAGGGATTACCCAGGCTGCTCATGGCCTCTGATTACCTTTGAGGATCAGCTGTGTAGGGGCCCACCACACGGAGCAAGACTTAATTCAGCAGGGTTCTGCTATCCACTGAGTCCACTCATTGAGTGTGTCACTTGTGGAGGTGGTTGGGTGGTGGTGTTTCGATGTCGTCTGAAGCTGTCCACTGGGTGTGCTGGCTCTGGGGCAAGGTCATCCACTGCCTGTGCTCTACCCGGGGCCACTAGGCATAAGCTACAAAGTGATCTACTGATGGCTGCTGCTTGTGTTGGGCTTGGAGGTTCCCAGGAAAAGCCAGGTTGTGAACCAAGGCTGGCTATTTCTAGTGCCAGGCCTGGGGCCACTTAAGGAGAGGTATGGGGCATGTTGCTTGTTTGAGAGATTTTAGGAAACTCTGAAGCAGGACCCAAGACAAGCCAATCCTATGGTAAAGCCTTTGGAAACAGCTTGGGTGGGCCTGAAAGCTGGGTGGGACAGGGCCTCAGGGAATCACCAGGGTGGGGCAAACAGTGTGAGCCAGGTTGCTGGAGTCCCAGATATAGCATGGGCCCTCTCAGTTTCTATTGCCTACCCTTTTCCTGTGTATGGGTCACACTTTCTTGTTTCTTTACATCGTCTCATAGTTTTTTGTTAAAAATTGGACATTTTAGGTAATACATTGTAGCAACTCTGGATACTGATTTCCCTCTACCTTCTGGGGCTTGTTTTTTTGTTGCTGTTGTTGTGTAGCTTATTTATTTGTTTAGTGACTAGGCTAAACTTTTGTTGTTGTTGTTGTTGTTGGGCTAAACTATTTTAATGAGGTCTGTTTCCCC
Source organism: Tadarida brasiliensis (assembly GCA_030848825.1). Taxonomy (NCBI): domain Eukaryota; kingdom Metazoa; phylum Chordata; class Mammalia; order Chiroptera; family Molossidae; genus Tadarida; species Tadarida brasiliensis. The sequence goes on from CM061258.1 coordinate 45,558,668, forward strand.
TTGCAGTATGAAGCCTTTGTTGCTCCTCAAAGAGCTCAGCCTTGGGCATGTCACAGTACTTTGTGATGACAGTGGTTTTAATGGAGCTCTCTTTCATTTTATTTCTCCTTGCTTTATTTCTTAGTTAAACTGTCAGCCTTGTTTGGCATCAAACCAACCTATAATGCTCCACTAATTACTAGCTGATTGGTCGTTATTTTCAACAGTGCCAGGGTCATAAATTTTTCCACAATCTGATTGAATTAAATTTGGGCAGGTGTAGACTTTGAGGCCTGTCTCTAAGATTTGTTCTGATCCCAGGAAGGCTCTTCTTAGCTGTCTCTTTCTCTGGTTCTTTCAGATGAAGTCGCTGGCTTATGTTTAGCTTGTTGCTCTTAATTAAGAGTCATTGATTTTAAGATGGCCCTTATGCTTTAGCTTCCCTAGAGTCTGTTTTATTTTTATTATTATTATTATTATTATTATTATTATTATTATTATTATTTTAATCCTCACCCAAGGATATTTTTCTGTTTATCTTCAGATACAGTGGGAGGGAGGGAGTGAGAGAGAAACATCGACATGAGAGGGACACATCGACTGGTTGCCTCCCGCATGACCCCGACCAGCACCAGGGATGAACCAAAACCAAGCTGTGTGCCCTTGACCGGAATAGAACCCGCGACTCATTGGTCCATGGGCCGACGCTCTAACCACTGAGCCAAACTGGCCAGGGCCCTACACTCTGTTTTAAATAAAGTCAGGTCCTTTGGGGAGAGCTTCAGAGCTCTATCTTCCTATAGAATGCCTCTTTCCCCTGGGCAAAATCCCTGAGCCACTGTTCTGGTGGGTGTTCAACTGGAGGTAGCCTCTGATTATCTTGGCTTGGCCTCTCCCAGTGTGGACCCTCTGCCCTATGAATGAGCTGGGGCAAAGGCCATTGCAGTTTGAGGAGGAGGAAGTATTCTCTGCCTGCTGTGCCACTGGAGTAGTTTCTATCCTATGGGTGAGGGCTGGGTGGAGAAAGGGAGCCCCAGACTCGTGGCTGGCCACGCTCACCAGGAGGGAGCCCTATATTCTTGGCTGCACCCAGCTGAAGTAAAGTCTCCCTGAAGCTGAGGAAGGGAAGGGAAGAAGTAGGTCATGACTCAAATGCTGCAGACTCTTGTTAGATTTTCTTGGATAAATGTTTCCTCATAACCTAAAATTTATCATCTTAAGCCATTTTTTTTTTTTTCTTTATTGATTTTTAGAGAGAGAGGAAGGGAGAGGGAGAGAGAGATAGAGACATCGATGAGAGAGAACATCGACTGGCCGCCTCCTGCACACCCCACACTGGGGATTTGGCCCACAACCTGGGCATGTGCCCTGACCGGGAATAGAACCAGCAGCCTCTTGGTACATGGGTCGAAGCTCAGCCACTGAGCCACACCAGCTGGGCATCTTAAACCGTTTTAAAGTATACAGTTCAGTAGTGTTAAGTATGTTCACCTTGTTGTGCAGCCAGTCTCCAGAATTGGTCATCTTGCAAAATTGAAACTATGCACATTAAACACTAACTTACCTCCCACCCCTGCCAATACCACCTACCTTCTGTCTATGAATTTAACTTGTCTAGGTACCTCACATAAGTGGAATCATATAATATTTGTGTTTTTGTGATTGATCTATTTCATTTAGCATGTCATCAAGCTTTATTCATGTATAACATGTGTCAGAATTTTCTTTTTAAGGCTGAATAATAATATTGTATGTATATACCACATTTTGTTTATCCATTCATCTGGACACTTAAGTTATTTCCACCTTCTGGCTATTGTGAATAATGCTGCTATGAACATGGGTATATAAAAGTAGTATATATTCTACTTTTAGTTCTTTTGACATACACACAGAAGTGGAATTGTGAGATCATACAGTAATTCATTTTTAATTTTTTGAGGTATTGCCTTACCATTTTCCACATCAGCTACACCATTTTATATTCCCCAACAGCAATACAAAAGGATTCCAACTTCTCTACATTTTTGTCAAATATTTTTGTGTTCTGTTTTTATTTATAATAGTCATCTTAAGGGGTATGAAATGGTATCTTGTGGTTTTGATTTACATTTTCCTAATGGTTAATGATTTTGAGCATCTTTTCATATGTTTATTGGCCATTTGTCTTTGGAGAAACATCTGTTTAAAGCTTTTTTAAAATCTATGTTTCAGCTCAGATTTCTTTTATCCAAGATGTTGGAAGGCTTCCTCTGAAGCGACACTTTGGAAGGTAAGCTGATGACTTTAATTTTCAAAGAGCTGTTAACTGAATTGTCCACTGAATATGTTGTCTTTTTTTAAATATACAATCAATAAACGTTATCTGTAAAATCCAAGAAATACTTATTGAGCCCAGTGATTAACGACCGTATGATTGCATTATAGACCCATCATTTTACTACATAATAAAAGCATATTTTCACCAGCTTACAATGGAATATCAGACTAAATAGAATCATGAAATCACAAAGGCAGAGGAATCTTTAAAATCATCTAGTTGAACAAATTTTGCATATCTGGAAACCCCTTTTCATATTTCCTGTCAAGAGATTTTTTGCCTGCCCTAGCCAGTGTGGCTCAGTGGTTGAGCATCGACTCATGCACCAAGGGGTCGTCAGTTCGATTCCCAGTCAGGGCACAGGCCCAGATTGTGGGCCCAATCCCCAGTGGGGGGCATGCAAGAGGCAGCCAGTCAGTGTTCTTTCTCAATGTTTCTGTCTCTCTCTCCCTCTCCCTTCCTCTCTTTCTAAAAATTGATAAAGAAAAAAAGAAAAGCACGCTCTTCTTTAAAAAAAAAAAAAAAATATTTTTTTGCCTGTGTTTGAAGCCTGCAATGACCAGGAACTACTGCACAAGCACTATCTTTTACTTCCTTATCATAGAAAATTTAGACAATTTTCAAGAAAATATAGATACTATAGAGAGATAAACCTATATCTATACCATTCATTCTATTGTAAAATTGTTTCTGAGCTAATAGTGATTAATACAATACCTGTATTTCATTTCTACTTAGCTTATTTGTAAGGTCAAATTATGCACTTGGGCATTTATTTATTTATTTTTAAATCCTTCCTCGAGGATATATTTTATTGATTTGAGAGAGAGAGAGAGAGAGAGAGAGAGAGAGAGAGAGAGAGAGAGAAACATCAATTGGTTGTCTCCTGTACGCACCCCGACTAGGGATCAAACCCGAAACCTTTTGGTGTACAGAACAACCTTCCAACCAGCTGAGCCACCTGGCCAGGGCTGCACTCAGATATTTAAAAAGGATTAAAAATGGTCAATCACTGTTATTGGTTCAACTACTTGATCTGACTTGGGAGGCAGAATTTGTCAGTGCTACTTAATTAAATGACTATTTTCATTTGTTATGAGCACATTTAACATTATCTTCGATTCATATTGATAATATTAAATATTAATATTTAGCTTAATATTTTAATAGCGGCATAGTTTCTTATAATTCAACCTGTACGTTATTTTTGTACACTTCGCTTACTTCCTACTTTTGTCACAGCCTTTTTTTTTTTAAATCCCACCCGAGGATATTTTTCTATTTATCTGCAGATAGAGTGGGAGGGAGATAGAGGGAGAAAGGGAGAGAGAGAGAAACATCCACGTGAGAAGGACACATTGGCTTGCTGCCCCCCAGGGATGAACTGCAACTGAGGTACTTGCCCTTGACCGGAATTGAACCCGCGACTCATTGGTCTGAGGGCTGGCGCTCTAACTGCAGAGCCATCCGGCCAGGGCTGTATTGTAAGTTGTAATGGTTTATTCACAATTTGTCATTTACCTTGTACCTTTGTTTATATTTTTAAATAAATGAAAGGGCCTGGCTAAATAGTGAATAGACGAAGGTAAATGAAAGCTACAGGAGATGGCTTCATAATCTTCATACTCGTGTATAATTTAAAGGAATCTCCTCCTTTGGTTATTATTAATACCTGCATTATCAATTTTGCAGATTAAAAATGGAAGCCCTGACTGACAGGGAGCATGGAATGATAGACCCAGAAAGTGGAGATGAAGCCCGGCTTATTGGAGGACAATCTACAGAAGAAGCTCTGCATGAACCCACTGAAACTGCTGAACCTGAAACTTGGTCCCTTCCTTTGAGTCAGAATAGTGGGAATGAACTGCCCGCCAGCCAGCCTCAGCCCTTTTCAGCCCAGGGAGACATGGAAGATGAAGACATGATAATAGAAGACTATGAGAGCGATGGGACATAGAAACCAGCCCATCAGTCACATTGCTACTTGACAGATTCACACTAGTTTTATTCAGTAGTACTTGAACAGAGATAACACACTTTTCAAGTGAATTACAGTGTAAATCTTCACTCTTGTAGTATTTCAGCACAAGAAACTGACTCTTCTGTCTTCGTGAAGTAAATAGAAAAGCCTTCAAATAATTTCTTAATTTTTTCTCTAGTTATTTATTTAGTCTTGTGAGTGGTGTTGGGAGAAGAGGTCAGTGTGTATGAAGTGTGTTTGAACATTATGCCAAATATCACAAAATGTGAAGGAATAATTCAGAATACAATAAGTTTATGGAGTTGTATATATGAATTATAAAACAGTTTAGTATGCAATTATGAGTGTAAATAAACTGTGTGCCTTAATCACAGTTTCTCTATGATCTCTAGCTTCTCAGATACCTTTTTTATTGTACAGTGAAAAATTTTAGATACTTTTTGGAAATTATTACATAATTTATATCAAAATAAATGTTGCATTTCTTTTTGTTTCTCCTATCTTAATATTTCCTAACAGGTAGTGTCTGCCGTGTATTATTATTGGGCTTAGTATGAATCTCCATCCAGAGTCAAACTTTTTTAAAAAATAGGGAAGGGGGTGGCCGCCTTGCGAGGAGAACTCTCGGAAGGGGTTAATCACACCCTTAACTACCTTTCCCAAGGTCTCGGTGCGGAGCCTGGGTCGTTACCTTCGCTGTGAGCTGCGGGGCGGGAGAGGTGGGGGGGCGGGCACCGACCAGCTCGGGCTCCGAGCGGGAGTCCTGACAAAGCCGGGCGGGGCAAGGCTTGGCTCGGCCCCGCCCCGGGAGCCCGATCCCAGTTTCAGTGCCGCGGGCTGCGTGCGCGCTCTTCCGGCGGCCGCGCAGGTGAGGGGGGTCCGGGGGTGGGGCCCAGGTGACCGGGACGCGGGCGGGAAGGGCCGGCGCCTCCCGGGCAGGTGCGCGGATGGAGAGCGCTCCTCGGCCCCTGGGAGCTTCCTGGGCCCGCGGCGCTCGAAGCCCAGCCCGCCATAACCTGCGGCCTCGGCCGGGCGCCCGCACGGTAAGGGGGAGGGGGAGCGAGGGCCGGCGGCCAGCCTGCTCCCATTCTGGGCGCACAGGTGCGCGGCTGGCCGCGTCGCCGCCGTCTTTCCGGGCGCGGGGATCCCGGCTGCTGGGAGTCGGGCACGGCTGAGCCGGCTTAGTTCCGGCCACTTTGGGTGGAATCTCCAGAGATTGAGAGTGGATTTTCACTGGGAGACGCGAAGACGGGGCACACACGCGGGCGGGCAGAGCAGAGGGACCGGGCGCCGAGCGGCGGGCTCGGGACACACCCGAGCGGAGATGTGCGGTAGCCCGTGGCACTCACTCGTGGATGAAGTCAAAACTCTCAGGGCCTTTCCCAGCCCCCCTGGAAGCCCAGAAACATCTGAAATCTGCTCCTTTCTTGGGCCCAGCGAAACTTTAAAGCTCGCTAAATTGGTGGTTCTGTTTGTGTACAGCTGACCAAGCTGACTCCTGTGACATTTTGCTGGCGGGATCTACTCCTCCACCGCAATGGCTTTCCCAGATAGGTGTCCCAAGAGAATGCAGACAGAGTCCCGGGCTTGAACCAAACAAAGACCCTCTGCCCCATCTAAGTGGGCTCTCAAGGACACCCTGTATCCAGATATTTAAGATGTGATAAAATACAGCTGACCATTCATTCCCTTTTGACATCACATCTTTTGCTATTCCATAATTCTTCAGATTTATTTATTTGATTTTTATTTGAACATTGATAAGGTGGTCTAATTCAAATAAGCCACCTTTCACAGGTGAAGATAAATCTATTACAGGGAAGCATACTTTTTCACCAGTGAGTTAAGCAGTGGGGTATCCTTTAAATGCATAGTATCGATATAGAGGGATATTATATGAAACTTGCTAAAGTTATTTGTTGTGCTTTTGCTTCTACTCTTCTTAGGAAAATGTATTACAAAACTATAGTAGTACTTTGCATTTCTAGAATTTAAACTTTTTTAGATAGATAAAGATAAAAAACAGACAACAAATAATTTTTATCATTTATAGAGCTCCTACTTTGCATTGGGCACATTCTGGGACTGTCACAGTTAATTCTTTAAAATTGGAATGCCCCATTAGAAGACTCTGGAATTTAGGTGACTTCTCTCAGTCTGTGGGCCAACGCTCAATCCACTGAGCCACACCTGCCGCGCTAGATGACTTCTCTACCTCCACCCCACTTCCTGGGTGATTCTATCTAGTCTGTGGCAGTACATGCCCTTCTGTATATAGTCTGCCTACTTGACATATCCACCTGAATTTTAAACTCTGTAAGGCTGCCTCTCCCCAAGGCTACACTGGAGGGGTGAAGAAGTGTTGCAGGGGAAATGATCCGATGTCTGGGATTTGCTTCAGAGTAAGGTATTGCCAGAGGGAATAAGGAAGGGGATATAGATGAAACAAGATTGGTCACAAATGGATAATCATTGAAGATGGTTGATGGGTACATAAGAGTTCATAATACTATTTTTTCCACTTATGTTTGAAATTTTCTATTTAAAAAAGTTTAATTAAAAAAAAAAGTGTATTCCCTGTATCTAGAATTTGACCTCTTCTTGCTGTCTCCATTGCTACCACCATGGCTCACTGGATTATTTCAGTGGCCTCCTAGCCAGTCTCCATTTTCATCCTTGTCTCTTGGAGTGTACTCTCCACACAGCCACTAGAGTGATCCTAATAAAATAAGGCAGATGTGTCACTCCTCTACTTGGAATCCTCCAGTGGCTCCTCATCTCACTCCCAAGTAGAAGCCAAAATTCTTTCCAGTGAGTTTCAAGGCCTTAATGATTCAGGTGGCCTCAATTCTGCTACTCCCATCTCACTCACTCTGCAGCTGCCACACTGGCCTCCATGCCTTAATAGTTCAACATGCCAGCCCCCCCCCCCCTCTCTCTCTCGGCTTTTGCACTAGCTGCTCCATCTACCTTGAATGCTTTCCCCTGGTATACCTGCCTGGCTTCCTCCTTTATCTTCTTCAGATGTCATGTTCTCTATGAAGACTTCCCTGGTCATTCTATTTAACATTGTAACCCTGCCCACAATGCACTCCTTATCCCCTTTCTTAACTTAGTTTCTTAGCATTCCATCTGTTTAACTTCACTTGTCCGTCATCTGTCACACCCACTGGAAAGCAGAGATTTCAGTCTGCTTCATTCACTGATACACTTGCAGTGTGGTACACAGCACTGGTACACCTGGTACATAGCAGGTGTTCAGTAAATATTTGTTGAATGATCAATCTCCATTTTACAAAGTAAAGTAAAAGAAGCCTTAGGAATTTCTAAATTGTTCAATATCATAAAGTGAGGTTATCCTTTTTAATTTTGATACCACCTTCATAGTGTCAAGTACAATGCCATGTGCTCAGGGAGAAATGCATGTGCTGTAAACCTAGTAGTTACATTAGCAAATGCTTTCCTTCTTTTTGTATATGTGTCCAGGTTATTGATTTCATGAAGAACCTAATCAACAGGTTTAGTAAAAGTGCTTTTTCTATGCTTTATTTTTTAGGTGGATTGAATACCCTTTAAGGTAACTTCTGAGCCTCTCCATGGCAACAGCAATTACCTTTAGATAATTGCTCTCAAAGAGTGACATAAATGGTCATTGCTGCTGCTCTGTGTTGTACTTTTGGGGAATCTTTACCTTTGGTGATTTTTTTCTCTGAGAAATCAGTTTTAAAAATCTAGTTATCAAGTGTTAATATTTCAGAGTAGCAGAAGTAATGCCTCTCAACTGACTTCCCTGACTTAGGAAGCAAAGGGGCTCTTCACTCCCTGTGTTTAACGGACTGCTTCTCCTGGGCCATTCATTCCAAAGCAGACTTGATAAAAATGAAGAGTATGTGCTGACCTATCAAATTTTGATATGCTCAAACTCTTAAATATTTTGATTTAGCTGTTTGAAGAAAGGACTCTACTTGGAATGTGGTAGCATCATGCCTTGTTAAAATTTAGTCTTATTTTTGGGTTTTTTAGATTTTCTTATTTACAGAGCTTATATATAAGTTAGACTTATAAATATTTTAATTCAGAGCTAAGATTTAAATTTTTGTTGTTTAGATAAGGTGGGAGGGAGAGAGAGGGGGAGAGAGAGAGAGAAACATCGACGTGAAAGGGACACATCGAGTGGCTGCCACCCGCACGGCCCAACCAGGGCCGAGGACAAACTGCAACCGAGGTGCATGCCCTTAGCAGGAACCGAACCCGGGTCTCTCCGGACCGCAGGCCAACGCTCTAACCGCTGAGCCAAACTGGCCAGGGCTAAGATTTAAATTTTTGATTGACCTTAAAATTGTATGGAATGATGACTATGTCCCTGGCTAACATAATTGATACATATGTTTAAAATATACGTATTTATGTTATCATTTTATATATCATAATAGACATGATCATATTGGTTTTCTAAATGTGATCATTTGCTACTAAGTGAATAAAATCAGCATCATAGAAATAAAAAAACTAGCCCAGCTGGTGTGGCTCGGTGGTTGAGCGTCGACCCATGCACCAAGAGGTCACCGGTTCGATTCCCAGTCAGGGCACATGCTCAGGTTGTGGGCCAGATCTCCAGTGGGGGGCATGTAGGAGGCGGCCAATTGATGTTCTCTCTCATTGATGCTTCTATCTCTCTCTCCCTCTCCTTTCCTCGCTCTCTAAAATCAATCAAGAAAAAAGATTTTTTTTTTAATAAATAAAAAAACTAAGCATAAGTGATAACTTTAATCTTGGGCACAGGTGTAGAAATCACAAATGTCGTCTAATGATGGAAGATCCAGGAATCGAGACAGGCACTATGATGAGGTCCCAAGGGACTTGGCCTATGAAGATGGCACCATAAGAACCCTCCAGACTCTTCGTGACAGTGAGCTGGCTGTGAGCGCTGATCCTTTGCCACCACCCCCTCTCCCATTACAGCCACCATTCGGCCCCGACTTCTACTCAAGTGACACAGAGGAACCAGCCATCGCACCAGATCTCAAACCCGTAAGGCGCTTTGTCCCTGAGTCCTGGAAGAACTTCTTCAGAGGGAAGAAAAAGAACCCAGAATGGGATAAGCCGGTGTCAGACATCAGATACATCTCCGATGGAGTGGAGTGTTCGCCTCCAGCCTCTCCCGTGAGACCAAACCACTGTTCACCACCCAGCTCCTGCAAAGATCCTTACGGAGGGTCAGAAGGAACCTTTAATTCCCAGAAAGAGGCTGACGCGATGCTTCCCCAGGACCCCTATGGATCTCTGAGCCGACACACACAAACAGCTCTAACGTACAGCGAGAAGGTGGAGGCGTATAACCTGAGGTATTCCTACATGAAGTCGTGGCCTGGCCTGCTGAGAATTCTGGGTGTGGTGGAGCTGCTTCTGGGGGCCGGCGTCTTCGCTTGTGTCACAGCCTACATTCACAAGGACAGCGAGTGGTATAACATGTTTGGCTATTCCCCGCCCACTGCCATGGGAGGCATTGGTGGCCTGGGCAGTATGTATGGGGGCTATTACTACAGTGGCCCCAAAACGCCTTTCATACTCGTGGTTGCTGGATTAGCTTGGATCACCACCATTATTATTCTGGTTCTCGGCATGTCCATGTATTATCAGACCATTCTTTTGGACTCTAACTGGTGGCCCCTAACTGAATTTGGAATTAATGTGGCCTTGTTTATTTTGTATATGGCTGCAGCCATAGTCTATGTGAATGATATCAACCGAGGTGGACTCTGCTACTACCCGTTATTTAATACGCCAATGAATGCAATGTTCTGCCGGGTAGAAGGAGGACAGATAGCAGCGATGGTCTTCCTGTTTGTCACCATGATCGTTTATCTCATTAGTGCTTTGGTTTGCCTAAAGTTATGGAGGCACGAGGCAGCTCGGAGGCACAGGGCATACATGGAACAACAGGAGGTAAGGAATTTCACTCTCTCTTATTTGTTTTAAATGTTTTTGTTGTTGTTGTTGTTATTTACTCCCTTGTTAAATATGTATAATTCTCAAAACAAAGATTTTATAGAAGTCTTTTTTTTTAATGATCTGAAGTTCAAAAGTGCTGACTTAGTATCTGACATGCTGGACTGGGATGACCCACTCTGGTGTGTCTCTGTTGTGTGGCACTGCAGGTAGACCCCACATGTGGAATGTAATACACAGTTTGTTGGCTGCATTATTGTCTTTCTGATGCTTAAGGGGAAAACATAGCTACTGAATTTGTGCAAAGAAAAATAATAACACATTCAGTAAATAAAATATCTCATCATTAATAAGTTTGAGAACAGTCTTGAATCTCAAATTTTTCTCAAACTGAAACATAATTTTTTTTTTTATCCTCACCTGAGGACATTTTTTCATTTTTTTGTTCAGATAGAGTGGGAGGGAGAGAGAGAGAGAAACATCGACGTGAAAGGGACACATCGAGTGGCTGCCACCCGCACGACCAACCAGGGCCGGGGACAAACTGCAACCGAGGTACATGCCCCTAGCGGGAACCAAACCCGGGTCTCTCTGTACCGCAGGCCGACGCTCTAACCACTGAGCCAAACCGGCCAGGGCTGAAACATAATTTTTCAGTTAGAGGAGGAGAGTGCTCATTTAAAGCTGTTATGATAAGTCCCACTTTCTTCCAGTGAGTTAAATAAAGTCAAGTAAGAATATGGTGAACCACATATGATTTTTTCCCCAAGTATTAAGAGGTTCAGTTGTAACAAACATACTCTGAAAACTTAACCCAGCGGTTTTGATGTTTCATCTTTATTTTAGGGAGATGAATATTCCAAAATTAGAATGGGAGCCATGTACTTGATTTCATTTTTAGGATTTAACTAGTTAAATATACAAAGGAGGAGGAAGAGAATTAATAATACCTAGAGAGTAAGAATATGTCAAAGCCCTATTTAAAATAATTATATTTGAATGGTAGCAACAATGTTAAGAGTATGTTCTACTAGCTTCGTTGTACCCTGAAATAAGTTAATGTTTTGCTGTTGTCTTGTAAGGAGGACTTTGTAGTAGAATTTCCTATGATACTGAAAATGTCATATTAGCCCTGGCCAGTTTGGCTCAGCGGCAGCAGCCCGTGGACTGAAGGGTTGCAAGTTCGATCCCTGGCCCTGGTTGGGCTTGTGTGGGAGGCAACCAATCGATGTGTCTCTCTCACATCGATGTTTCTCTCTCTGTCTCTCCCTCTCCCTCCCTCCTTCCCTTCCACTGTATCTAAAAATCAATGGAAAAATATCCTCAGGTGAGGATTAACCTGAGGATATTTAACAAAATTTTGTTTATTTAACAAAATAAAAAATAAAAAAATATCATATTCTAACTTTTTCTTAATTTTAAGTTAACTATATTATGCATCTTTCTTTTCTCACTTTTCCAAAGATCTCCTGGATGCTATACAATTGCACATAAGTGTACAGGGGTGGGTAAAAGTAGGTTTACAGTTGTAATACAAATAAATAATACAGTAATTCATAAATAATAATAACAGAATAAACTCACATACTCACAACTGTAAACCTACTTTTGCCCACCCCTGTATATTGGGGAAACTATAGATAAAAATGAAATTCTGTCCTTATTTACTCAGTAATCTATTTATTTACTCATTGACCTATATATTTTGTTTTTACTCTTTTACAAGAATCTTATGCATAACAACAACAAAAAACTTGACTAAGTTTATATTATATGGAGAACCTTAGCATGTTTCAGTGTGATCCATACTCTTGTCACAAAATATATTAATCTTACTAGAACTCGACCTAGACTTAAGTTCTTTCTAAAAGTTTATTTTGGCATGTTAAGCATATTTCTCAAATTTGTGTCTGTGTATACAAAGTAAAGAACTTTGCACTTTAATCAGTTTGAAATCAGATAGTGAAAACCACATCCTCATAATCTTAGGTAAATTTAATAGCAACAGAGTTATTAGTGTCATTTCAAAATTCTACAGTAATATTATCTGTAATTATCAACATGATACTTTCGTTCTTTTCCCTTTGTCAACAAAAATTTGTTTCTATCAGACTTTTCATAATGGCTGATTGAACTTGAATCACCTCTGATGTTGGAGGTTGTGCCTCTTTATGTGTTGCTGTAACTTCCTAAAAGTTGGAGGATGTAATGGCCTGTGGCTTTTTTCTATTAATTTTATAATATAACTGTCTCAGACTCTTTAAGCATGCAAAGTAATGGGAGCCAAGAAGAAAGAAAACCTCTAGGTGATTCAAAGCAACTTACCTAAGAGTCTCTACCATCCCCATGTTTCCAACTCTGCTCTTTGTTCCTGATTGACAGGGAATTAGTGATCCCATCTCCTCTGGTTCTCCACTGGCCCATCAAAACGTGGCCAAGATAGGATGAGCATCTAAAAAATAGAGAATCAGCCCTAGCTGGTTTTGCTCAGTGGTTAGAGCATTGGCCCACAAGTCACGGGTTCGATTCCAGCCAAGGGCATGTACCTTGGTTGCGGTGCGTCCCTGGCCCTAGTCAGGGTCGTGCAGGAGGCAACCAGTCGATGTTTCTTTCTCTCTCCCTTTCTCTCCCTCTCTCTCCCTCCCACTCTATCTGAAGATAAAGAGAAAAATATCCTCTGGTGAGGATTTAAAAAAAAAAAAGTAGAGGATCAACCTCTGTAAAATTGAGATTGGGCTATGAATGCAAATGGATGAAAATATTTTTAAAGTAACTTCAGATACTTTTGAAAAATCATGTTAACTCTTTTTGTTCCAGATAAGTGAGCCATCATTTCCATCGAAAAGGAAAATGGTAAGAATAAAGTTCACATTGTATCTCTAGATTTGTTAAATACTTTTCTCCTTGTCTTTAAATCTACAGAGTAGATCCTCTTTCTGTGTAAGTGTATCTATTACATTGAATTCATAAGAGGACTTTCAGTTTTTTTCTAATACGAAAAGGACCGAATTAGATAAAGCTATTAATAGTTTCTTTTAATTTTGTTAGATGAAACCTTGTGCAAGTGAACTGTTGGTTCTCCTTGTATGTCTAAATTTTAATCTTTTAAAAATCAAAGTAGTTCTCCCAAACTTTCTTTCTTTCTTTCTTTCTTTCTTTTTCTTTATTGATTTTAGAGAGAAAGGAAGGGAGAGGGTGAGAGAGAGATAGAAACATCAATGAGAGAGAACATTGATTGGCCACCTCCTGCATGCCCCCCACTGGGGATTTGGCCCACAACCTGGGCATGTGCCCTGACGGGGAACAAAACCCATGACCTCTTGGTGCAAGGGTCGATGTTCAACCGCTGAGCCACACCTGCCGGACAGTTCTCCCAAACTTTCTGCAGTCTCATTAAAGTTCTTTCAGATGCTAAATTTTGTTGTGTCAGAAAAGAAATTTCTCTTCCACCATTTACTAACTATGTGGTGGTAAGCAAGTATTTAACCTTCTAATGCCTTGGTTTCTTCATCTGTAAAATTGTAATAACAATAATTTCTACCTCACAAGATTGCTGAGATGATTAAGTGAGATGCTATTATTATAATTATTTACATATATGTAATAATTTAATAATATTTTAATCATAATTTTACCTTATTGAAAAATTCTTTTTTAAGAAATTGGGTATTATTTCTAAGCAAAAAATTGAGAATCCAATTCATCGGTTTATTTCTTTGAAAAGGGATTATATTGCCCTGGCCAGTTTGGCTCAGCAGTTAGAGCGTCGGCCCACGGACCAGAGAGTCCCGGGTTCACTTCCCGCTAAGGGCACGTACCTCAGTTGCAGTTTGTCCCTGGCCCCGGTTGGAGTTATGCAGGTGGCAACCACTCGATGTGTCTCTCTCACATCAATGTCTCTCTCTCCTCCCCCCTCTCTCCCTCTCACTCTATCTGAAGATAAATGCAAAAAAATGTCCTCGGGTGAGGATAAAAAAAAAAAAAAAAGAAAAGAAAAAGAAAAGGGAGTATATTCACTTGGTTCAAAATTCAAAAGAAGCTCTAATACAAAGTCTTCTCTCACTCACTTACCTGGCTTCCCAGTTCTCCTGCTTCAGAGACAACCAGTGTTATTAGTATCTTGTGTTTCCTTTCAGAAATGTGTTATGTATATATTTGCTCTCCTCCCCCTTTTACACAAATGGTAGCATACCATATACACTGTTATGTCCCTTATTTTTTCCACTTAACATTACATTTCTTTTTTTAAATTTTGTTTTATTGGTTGATTTCAAAGAGAGCAAGGAAGTGAGAGAGAGAGAAGCATTGATTTGTTTTCCACTTAATTGTACATTGATTGGTTGCTTCTTATGTGCCCCCTGGCCCTGGGATTGAACCTGCAACCTTGGCGTATCCAGACGACACTGACCCACTGAGCTACCCAGCTGGGGCAAACAGTACATTTCTAAGATGTTTCCTTACTAGTACATAAAGAACTTCTCCTTTATCTGTATACAACTACATCGTAGCACATTATGTGGATATAGCATAGTTTATTTAGCCATAAATGAACATTTAGGTTGTTTCCAGTCTCTCACTGTTAAAAACAATGCTACATTGAAAAACCTTATACACATAAGAATATACTTGTGGCCCTGGCCAGTTTGGCTCAGCGGAGAGACCTGGGTTCGGTTCCTGCTAAGGGCATGTACTTCGGTTGCAGTTTGTCCCCGGCCCTGGTTGGTCGTGCGGGTGGCAGCCACTCGATGTGTCCCTTTCATGTTGATGTTTCTCTGTCTCTCTCTTCCTCTCTCTCGCTCCCACTCTATCTGAACAAAAAATGAAAAAATGTCCTCGGGTGAGGATAAAAAAAAAAAAAAGAATATACTTGTGCATGCTTTCTTTCATAGATCTTGATTGTCAGATTACCCGATAGAAATTTTACCAATTTCCACTCCCAGCAGCACGATAGGCTTCCTCACCCCCTGACCAACATGGTGTATTAGGAAATTTGTTGACATCTATCAGTCTGATAGGTGAAAAACAGTATCTCATGTAGTTATAATTTGCATTTCTCTTATCAGGAGTGAGAGCACTTTTCATGTCATGTTAGCATTTCCTTCTCTATTAACTGTCATACTCTGTCCAGTTTTTGTATTGGATTGCTAATTTTTACAAACCTTTTGTTAAATGCATACGTTTTGAAAATACCTTTTATGAGGTTCTTTTTAACTTTATTCTCTATAACACACAAATACTGTTTGAAAATATTCTCCTGATATGATGCACTGAGAAAAACACAGCAGCACTTCTGTGGTGTTCTTGGTGAAATATTTTATTCATGGTGAAATAAGGGATTTACGAAGTGGATGAACAGTCTGCCCGAGGGATCATGATTAATACATCAGTATCATCATTAATTAATTCATTGAACAAACATGTGCCAGTTGGGCCGTGGGCCAGTGATATGAGTACTACAAAGAGTATCATCTCCATTTTCCAGGGGCTTACAAATCTAGTGAAAAAGAAAAACACAGACAAAAGATGAGTAGAGTGTGATTGTGTGTATGTCTGTGTGTGTGTATGAGAGCGGGGTCACAAGCATTGAGAACTATAAAATTAAACTAAATAATTTGCCTAGAGATTTGCATTTCTCTGACATCTGGGAAAGTCAATTTATGGATACAGTGTCTCAAATTCAACATTGTTAATCGGTCATCTTTGGAGATCTGTAACTAGTGACATTTTTTAAAGAGTCAGTTGCATTAAGTTATTTCTGACATGTATGTGAAGTCCTCTGAATTACAGCTGACAAGGCTCAACAGCTTTCCTGGAATTATTTTGGGTATTCATAAATCTTCAGAAATCAAGAGCTGTCTGACCAGTCCTGACTGGCCAGACATGGAACAAGTGAGACTGGTATTGAAGAGTTCCTCTCTCAAAAGGCAATGTGGACTAGTGCTCCAAACCTGTGCACTTGGGTATTGTTCAGAGAATGAGATATACTACTGCACTTTGTGTGTGTGTGTGTGTGTGTGTGTGTGTGTGTGTGTGTGGCTTTTCATTTATTTTGTACTTTAACTTCCTGGTTTCCTTGTGTTTAATTAGTTTTGTGTTCATTTATTCAACATTTATTGCTGTCCAGATATACGTTTCAATTAGACTGTTCTAACTCAGTGGTACTAACAATCAGAATAAGCTAAATGGCTAAATGGCTGCTCACTTTCAAGCTGTCTAAAATATATATATCAGAAATACCTGAAAGTGATAATAGTAGTTGCCTTTAGGTGGGTACCTGGCTAACTGGGGGGGAGGGGGGAGGAGGACAGGAATAAAGGGAGACTTTTTATTATGTACCTTTTTGGACCTTTTGTACTACATATCATGTGTATATATTATCTATTCAAATTTTTTTAGTTTTCAAAAAATTTAGTTAATGAATACTCATGTCAAATATTGAGATAAGCAATATAAGGCTGATTAGTAACACTGGCCCTTTGTTTGCGATTCAAGTGCAAGATCCCTAACTAACCCTATGGGCTGCCTTCCAGTGATAGTCCAGAGACGTAAGAGGGTTTGATCAGCTGGGAGTCATTATGAGGATGGCTTTGGCAGATCATTGCTAGTACTCTCATTCAAGATTGCCGTATTGCCTTAACCCACGGACAAGTCCTACTCCCTCAGAGGGACCTGACTAGGAAAGTCATAAATTCCACCCTGGCCAGGAGTGAATTGCAGCCCTGTAGGAGTCCTCAAATAACATTCGCTGCATGGAGGATGTCGAGTTTAAAGGGACTTTTTTAGAAGATGGATCAGGACTAGAAAAACTGCTTATAATGGAAAAGGGGGCCTAAAAACTTACATATGAAGAAATTCACTTTCTAAAAGCTGACTCTCTTGTTAATAGGTGATGTCAAAATCTGATAACAGAGTTAGCAAGTCAGAGTGCTAATGTTAGGAAGTATGTTTTGGCATCCTTGGGGCTCTAGAGAAGAATCAGTTTGCCTTGTGGGGTTAAAGGTGGCATGCACTCTGCAGATACTGAGTGCTCAGCCCAGACTGGAGGGCTGTCTCACTGAGCTGCAGTGTGGTGATGATGTGGCAATGGTGGTCATTCTTGGGCAGGGTGGAATTTATGGGCTTCCTGGTCAGTCTCTTGGAGGTAGTGGCATGGAGCAATGGGATTAAGTGCAGAGTAGGATAAAAGGCTTGTCCAAGTTGGAGGAAGGTGCCCTAACTGATATAGTGGTCAGAGTCATTGTGAGAATGTGGCCGAAGCAGGTTTCACACGTGGGGCAGGATTAGAAAGATCTGCCAGGGAGTTGGGGGTAATTCTTTCTGGAAAGTTGGTGCCCAGCATGTCCCAGGTATGTTGTAGGGTTCCAGATCCTGAGAGGTCCTGGAATAGTCAGGAGTAACCGTAGCTGAGGTGGAACCCCCATTCCTGGGACTCCTTTTAAAATCCTATCAATTCAGTACATCCTTTCGAAGGCATCTTTTCCTGGGAGATGGATCACTGTGAATTAACCTATTTAATTTTTTTTTTTTAATCACCTGAGGATATTTTTTCCATTGATTTTTAGATAGAGTAGAAGGGACGGAGGGAGGGAGGGAGAGAGAGAAACATTAATGTGAGAGAGACACATCGATTGGTTGCCTCCTGAATGTGCCCTGACCAGGGCCGGGGATCGAACCTGCAACCCAGGTACGTGCCCTTGACCGGGAATTGAACCCCTGACCCTTCGGTCCCTGGGCCGATGCTCTAACTGCTGAGCCAAACCGGCCAGGGCTAAATCAACATATTTAGATGTATTTTACAGCCAGACCTCTCTGAGAGGGAATCTCATGACTTAACTGAGGAATCTCTATTGGACTTAGTAATGAGAAACCTTATAGAAAAGGTTGGATATCCAGCTTGTTATTGGGTATGATTTTCACCTGCTTCCTTCCTGGTCCCCAGCAGGGAAGAATTGGCAGACTACCCTAGAAGAGGCAGTGCAGTGTGATGAAGAGAAAATAAACTTTGGGATCAGACAAATCTGAATGGAGTACAAGACCAGCTACTTACTAGCTCTGTGACCCTGGGGAAATTACCTACCATCTCTGAACTTCAGTTTCCTGTCACTTGTTTGGAACTGTCTATTAGGCTGTCCCTTCTTTGGTTTGTTGGTTTGTTTGTTCGTTTGCTTTTTTTTTCAGAGAGAGAGGAAGGAGAGGGAGAGAGAAACATCAATGTGAGAGAGAAACATTGATCAGCTGCCTCCTGCACACCCCCTACTGGGCTCAAGCCCGCAACCCAGGCATGTGCCCTGACCGGGAATTGAACCGGCAACCTTTTGGTGCAGGGAACAACACCCAACCAACTGAGCCACACTGACCAGGGCACTTCTTTGATATTTTAACAAAAACAATTTATAAAAAGTGAATAACAACACGAATAATATACAAACATAAAATAAGATCCAATAGAAACAGAAACAAATTCTAGTAGTCCCTAAAGTGCTGAGCAGATTTCTTGCCCAAGCTAGAAAAGCCAAAAATCTAATCTGGGCATCAAAAGGAATGGTGTGGGGGCCTGTGCATCATTACATTATACACTCAGGGAGAGAGAATCAGGAATTGGGCAGATGGACCCCAAACACGTATTTAGCTCTCCCTATTTCTAACTTAACAGAATATTCATTCAGCCCCTTTTTAATTTGAAAGCCTTAGTAATTATATCCAAAGCATTGCTTATTCTGTTGCTTAATTACTTTCTCTTGCCTCACAGTAAAGCTTTTCTGATATTTGCTGACAACTAGTTTTTGCTAGAAGCAAAGAAAAGTCCTGTCTGGGGGGCTTGTGTTTGTAATCGGGAACACGGCACATCCTTCCTTTGAAAGCTTAAAGTGGTTTTGATTCTTTTTCTCAGGTCGAGTTTCAGACTTTATTCCCCAGTGGGGTTTTCTGAACTGATGATCAGTGAGGTTCACCCTAAAAGATGGAAGAAAATGTTAAGAGCATTAAAAAAATAAATAAAACATTAAAGCAGATGAAGTAGTCTTTATGGAAATGTTCTGGCTTCTTAAAACTCCCTCTTTATATTAAAAGGTAAATCGTGGATGCCCTGGTCAGTTTGGCTCAATGGTTAGACTTGCAGACCGAAGGTCAAGGGCATGTACCTGGGTTGCAGCTTTGATCCCTGGCCCTGGTCGGGGTCATGCGGGAGGCAGCCAATCAATGTGTCTCTTTTACATGGATGTCTCTCTGTCTCTCCTGCTCTCGCTCTCTCTCTCTCTCTCACCCTCCCTCCCTCCCTTCCACTCTCTCTAAAAAAAAAAATCAGTGGAAAAATATCCTCAGGTGAGGATTAACAAAAGTAAATAAATAAAAGGTAAATTGTGGAAATAGGGATGGACAAGTAAGGAAAATGAATATTTTACCTAGAAAATAAACCAAACCTCCTACAGACTGTCCTGCCAGATGTGGGCAGACGTCATGCCTTTGACCAGGAAATCTGAGCTTGCTGCCTGCCGCTGCTGCCGAGGTCTGTAGGGTCTAAAGGTGTTCATAGCCGCCACCTCCGCCAGTGTGTGAGAAATGGATAGCTAAATAGTTAGAAGCTGAAAGAGGAATGCCATGAAATAGACATCCATTTACTTGAGCGAAAATGGTGTCCCCTGATGTTTTATCCCGTGATTCATTTTCAAGGTTAAACAGACAAGCACTCATGGGGATGAAGAAATGGCATCCTCCCTAGCGGAGAACAAAGCAGTTTTCCTCAGGGTATTCTGCTCCCCGTTCGCCTTCTTGCTGCTTTGGGCCCGGTGGCTGGGTGTGCCTGTCGGACCAGAAATGATCTGGTTCCCCTTCACCACCACCCTGGGGCTGGCTAGCAGCCTCTGCATCTGATCCTCTAATCTGGGCTGTTGGTGAGTTAAGAGCTAGTGGTTTTTAGAATGAGGTTTGTTAGAGCAAACCTCAAAGGCAGCCTCAGAGATGGAAAATCAAGAAACAGAGATTTCAGAAGCTGCCTGGCATGGTTTTAAAATCCCATTTTCTATTTGTTTTCAGTGAAGTAGGGGCCCTCCCAAGGTACTCTCAGTTTAGTTTGAGTTTAATTTAACAAGTTTGAGCCGAGGGTCCGCGGGGGCAGTGGAGAGGAGCTGACCGCCCTGAAGAGGAATCGCTGTGCCCAGCTCAAGCTCACTTCCTCCAGCAGTATGGCATTGCCGCCCCACCCAGCCCAGACTCATTTCTAGCATGCTACCAGAACCTCAGGAAACTTTAGAATTGAACAAGATACAGTTGAGTACACCACTTTCCTCGTGTTACTCATGTAAAGTATCAATGAGCCCAAAAGTTCTGGGTTTTAATTGTGACCTTTGCACCTCACAGCTGTGGGGCCTTGGAGAATGTACTAACCCTCTCTGAACCTGGCTCCTTTATGTGTAAAATGGAAACCCCTTTCCTGGCATCCACCAGCCTCACCAACTTAGGTGGTGTTCTGGGTGCTGCTTAGTGGGGTCCTGAACACTCGTTTCTCAGCCCCAAAGCTGCACCCATCTCAGCCTGCCAGTCTAGGGTGAGTTCCCTGGGCCTTCCACTCCTAGTCCCTTCTTCTGGCTATTTTAGCTCTGAAGGCCTGTTCCCCATACTTCCTCTCTGGGCCATTTCACCTTGCATTCTTTTCCTGTCTTTTGAATGTACCTTTTTTTTTTTTTTTTTTTTTTACCATAAAGGCCTCTGGGAACTCTCCAGTGTAGAAACCCGGGTGACTTAAACCACCACTTCCAGGATCACTCATGGCCTCTTCAGGGAATCAGGTTAGGGACACATGGGCAAGTTAAAGACACTCACCACCTGCCCTCTGGATTCTTGGCTTTCCTTTCAGACAATGAAGACAATGCACCTCGTATCCCTCTCCGATCGACTCAGTGGCTTCTTGTAACGGACCATCTCAGGCTCTGGTGTCATTTTTTCTTATTCCACTTAAGTAGACTTGTTCCATTTTTTTCTTTTCTTTTTAAATTATTTTTCTTTTTATTGATTTTTTTAGAGAGAGGAAGGGAGAGGGAGAGAGAGATAGAAACACCGATGACATAGAACATCGATTGGCCACCTACTGCACGTCCCGCACTGGGGATTTGGCCCACAATCTGGGCTGGTGCCCTGACCAGGAATTGAACCGGCAACATCTTGGTGCATGGGTCGACGCTCAACCACTGAGCCACACTGGCTGGGCAGGTGTTCTAACTATTATGTGCATCCCATTAGCTGTTACAGGAACAGTCAGGACAACTTTGTGACTATAAAACGTGTAATTCTGAAGTGACATGTTAATTGCTGTTTCTACTTTTCTTCTTTTTGCCCTTCCCTCCATTTTCTTCTAAGAATAAATTCCAGTGTGTTTTTTTTTCCTTTTCTTCTACCTCTATTTATAAACAAATGCTGTTTTTCTCCCTGACTGTAGTGTGAAATGCCCATCAGTGGTGACAGACAGAGAGACCAAGAAGTTCATTTCAAAGAACTGAGAACAACAAAAATGAAACCTGAAGTACTGAGTGGACACATCCCCTCGGGCCACATTCCCAAACCTATCATGTTGCCTGACTACGTGGCGTGAGTATCAATATAAATCCTTCTTCAAGGTAGAAACTGAGAGTTTCCATTTGGGCTTTTCATTTTCCCGTTTGTCTCCAAGTTAACCCTCTCTGCTTAAACTCAGTTATATCTGAACTCTGTTACCTGCAAGGCAGTGTATTGAATTGAGGGTACACAGTGTGGTCAGTGAGGGATAAGCTAAGCTGATTTCCTATTCAGCTTGTTTTAGTGAAAAAGTTATAACTCTGATTAATTTTTCCCTCCAGAAAATACCCTGTGATCCGGACGGATGATGAACGAGAACGCTATAAAGCTGTGTTCCAAGACCAGTTTTCAGAGTACAAAGAACTCTCTGCAGAAGTTCAGGCCGTCTTGAGGAAGTTCGATGAGCTGGATGCAGTGATGAGCAGATTGCCACATCACTCGGGAAGCCAACAGGTCCGTGTCTGCCGCTGCTTAGGAACCCTGAGAGTTCAGAAAGGATAACATCTGACCTGTTTTGAATGTAGAGAAGCCATAACCACATGCATCTGCTGTCTGTGTCTAGGAAAGTCACTTGAGGTCTTCAAGGTGACTAGTCAAGGTTACAATTCAAATTATATAATTTAATGTCTTCGGACTTCAATTATTAAACAGTATTTTATTTTCTTATTTCAGTAAAGTATAAATTTGACCAAGATACATATTGAGTCAATCAGGGTCCCAATGGAGACAGCTGGCACACTCAAACTGAGATATTTTGAGGAGGTTGTATTCACAAAGGAGTGGGTGGTATGTAGAGGGGCCCTGCATTCTCCACGGGTAAGTAACAGCTGAGTAGGTACCACTCAAGGCCCAAAGAGCACAGTGGGTAAGGATGGAGAGTAGATATGAAGCTGCAATCGTGAACTACTGGGCACATACGTCTGACTGATAAATGTGGATCATGCAGAGAGGAAAACCAGGGTGGAGAAGGCAGCCCTGGGACTCAAGCGTTTTCTATAATGTTTTTTTTTTTTTTCCCCTGTCATGCCTTTTTATTTCACATTTTATTATCATTTTTTGCCCAGTGTACATTTTTTGTTGGAATATAATTCATGTACCATAAAATTCACCCTATTTGAGTATACAATTCAGTGGGTTTTATAATATTAACAAAGCCATACAACCATCACCAATCTTTAATTCCAGAGCACTTTTCATCACCCCAAAAAGACACCCTGTACCCATTAGCACTCATTCCCCAGTCCCACCTCTCTCCAGCCATTGACAACTAACTGCTAATGTACTTTCTGTCTCTGTGGATTTGCTCATCTGAGCCTTTCATATAAACGCAGTGATATAATGTGGCCTTTTATGTCTGGCTGCTTTCACTTAGTATAATGTTTTCAAGGTGCATCCATATTATAGCAAGAATCAGTACTTAATTCCTTTTGGTGGTGGGATAATAACATTCTGTTATATGGATATACCATATTTTTAAAGAGGATGTATTAATCTAATCTATTACTTATGTAAGAATTTATACAGCATTTTAAAATAATTCCAAAAAGATGATTATATGTGTGTGTGTGTGTGTGTGTTTGTGTGTGTGTGTATTATTTTCCTTAGACCCATATAAGTTGGGCATCTTTGTTTTAACCAGACTTTTAAGTATACTTTTAAATCAGGTATAACTGTCAGCTATCTAAGCCAAATGTGTACAGCAGCAATTTTCAATCTTTTTCATCTCATGGCACACATAAGCTAATTTCTGAAATGCTGCAGCACACCAAAAAATATATTTTTTGCCAATCTGACCAAAAAAAATAAGTACAATTTTGATTCATTCACACCAGATGGCTATTGTTGTTTTGCCTGTTGTAATTTTTTTTATTTAACAGTCTAAGAGAAAAGAGGTCCGTGCCCCTGACTAAATAGTCAGGTATTGCGTGTTTTAAAAATTCTTATGGCACACTGGTTGAAAAGCGCTGGTGTGGAATAGTGACATTTTCCCAATCCTGGAGCAATGTGATAATGTTGGCTAAGTGACACTGGTACCAGGAAGCAGAAAAGATCCAGCAAATACTGCAGGTCAAGGGTCAATCAGTACCATTTGGAAAACAAGCAAGGTCCATGAATGGCGACCACATTTACACACCCTTGAAGGAGTGCAGAAAGGAATGACCAGGCCCTAGGAATCTGGATCAGCACAGGTTGGGAAGAGTGAGCTGGTCGACAGGACGCTGAGAAACCCCACCGTTACCGGAAGTCTCCCAGCCTGGCCCCGGTGTCGCTGGTCTGTGGGCGTGTATGACTGGGGAAGGGCTCAGGCATGTGGGTCAGTGTTGGTGCTGAGAGGCTGAGTCCTCCCATGCATTTCCACAGAGCATCAACAGTAGTCGTTTCCTCTGGTTTTTAACATGGAATGGCAAGTAAGCAGCCAAATGACAGGGCCACATTTAGTCTCAGTGTCTCCTCCAGCCCTTATCTAAAGTAGAAATATTAATTGTATCACAGATATTCACCTCTCTTTGGCCACAGGTGGAGCTTTGCCATGGCAGGAGCTTGCCTGTAAGGCTCATTCAGCTCCCAGCAGGTCCCCAGGGAGCTATTTTAAAGCCCAGTGGGCCTGCCTGGAGGCACAGGTCCTCTCACAAACCTGGTTGTGGCCCTTGAAAAATTAAACAATCACATGACTTTTCTAAGCCCATAAAATAGGAATGTTGCTCAAAATCATCCCTCTGATCTTCACCCTCCTAAATTCAGTTTCTCTCACAGACGCTAAGATAGGTTTTACTGCTCTCATCTCTGGGTGCGTCTCCAGCACAGCCGTCCTGGCCCCAGGTTGAATAGTCTCGCCCTGGCCAGTTTGGCTCAGCCGTTAGAGCATCAGCCTGTGGACCTGGGAGTCCCAGGTTCGATTGCCACTAAGGGCACGTACCTCGGTTGCGGTTTGTCCCCGGCCCCACTTGGGGCCGTGTGGGTGGCAACCACTCAATGTGTCTCTCTCACGTCGATGTTTCACTCTCTCTCTTCCTCTCTCCCTCCCGCTCTATCTGAAGATAAATGCAAAAATATCCTCGGGTGAGGATAAAATATTTTTTTAAAAAGTCGAATAGTCTCAATCTCTTAATCCCGATACCTAATAACGTGAAAAAGAATTTTCCAACAGGGATGAAAACAATGCTTCATAATAGCTAATGTGATCATCAGGCGCCAACCATTTTACAAGGGTCATTTCAAATAAGTGAAGCTTCTCACAACCCTTTGAGGTAGTTATGGTTATTATTTCCACTTCACCAATAAGGAAACTGAGTCTTCGGGAGGGTAAAGAGCTTGCCCAGGTCCCACAGCTGGCAAGCAGTGGCACTGGGACTCGGTTCTGGTTTCATGCAGGCGGGGGCCTCTCTGAGCCCCTCAATCCCAGTGCCTGGCACATAGTAAGTTCTCAAACGTTGTCCAGTGACTTGCATTTTTATGTATGAATATGGTCATTATAGCCTTAGGTAAAAAAATGTTTTCTGTTCTAATTCCTAGTGTACTTTGAGACATTCTTGAGATAGGAGGTGAGTAAATGCCAGTGTTTTAATTCAAGTGTACAATATACTGTTTTTAGGAACATGAGAGAATTTCAAGAATCCATGAAGAATTTAAGAGAAAAAAGAAGGTTAGTAAAGCTATTTTCTTCTTCAAAGTATATTCTTATCCAGGTACAATGGAGAAAACTGATAGACCGTAGATTCTTTTAGCTAAAGTAGTTCTTCTTTTGTATTTCTTTTTTTTTTTTTAATTGATTTTTTAGAGAGAGAAGAAGGGAGGGAAAGAGAAACATCATTCGGTTGCTTCCTGTATCCCGACTGGGAATTGAACCCAATACCTGGACATTTGCCCTAACTGGGAATTGAACTGGCAACCTTTTGGTGCATAGGATGATACTCAAGTAACTGAGCCACGGGAGCAGGGCTTTTTAAGTGTGTGTTTCTTAAGATGCTACTTGTTAGGGAACCAGAGGTTCCTGCTAGACACCTTTTCTTCTCATGTCTGTTCTGATGACATTCTGCTGTGTCCTGATTTAGCCACCCAGGGAACTCGTCACCCACATTTCCTTCAAAAAGATTAAGTCATTTTACATGTTTCTAGCTCCATCCTTAACTTAATTGCACAAATCAGTAGAGGCTGGAGAGAGCTTTTTTTTTTTTTTTTTTAATGCCCTGACCGGGAATCAAACCGAGACCTCTCAAGTCCATGGGCCAGTGCTCAATCCACTGAACCACACCAGCCAGGCTGGAGAGAGCTTTCATTAAATGTTTCTATACTTATTATTTACTTTTTATGTATTTTAAACTACTAAAGTTAAGTATGCCTCAGCTCTTTGTACCTCTTAACTTTGCTGGGAACCTAAAACTATTCTAAAAAATAAAGTCTACTGAAAACCTGTGGAGAGCTTAACTGGTTTTCTTACTAAGCAGATTTTGAACCGCTGCAGGAAAATCTGCTATGAAGGGTCATTTTTGGGGTGATAATGTATGTTTCTGTGTTATTTGCTGAGGAAGTATCAGCTGACTAACAACTGTTTCTCTTTTCCAGGATCCTACATTTCTGGAAAAAAAAGAACGCTGTGATTATCTAAAGAATAAACTTTCTCACATAAAGCAAAGAATTCAAGAATATGATAAAATAATGAATTGGGAGGTAGAAGGTTATTCTTAAACCTTATTTGAAACCACTTTTTTATATCAAACTTAATATTTATTTGCTGTATTTTTTTTTATGTTGGTCTCTGTGATATTTGAGAAGCAAGTGCTTCCTAAGTCAGCTTCTAGTTGGTTTAGCTTGTCCGTAATGTCAAACCAGTATGATTTCACATCAGACATTTCGGAAAAAATCCAAATTTAGTAAGAGTGGAAGACATCCTGTATTTATCTGTGAACAGTTTCTGTTTATCTTGTTGCACGTAAAAGTGATGTAGAGATCATATCCTGGGGCGAGAGCAAGTGGAGTATCCGTTCTGGTGCTGAGAGCGTCTCGATCCTGGTGCTGTAGAGGACTAGATTTTCCTTTTTGACTCGGGCTGGTTCCTAAGATTTTCCAGGACAAATTTCTCTTCCTAGCCAAAGGGTATCATTTTATTCCCTTGAAAGGGTTTTGAATCCAAGATCAACATTTTCAAACCTGATGATCTTGGGTAAGCTGCTTAATCTCTCTCTCTGCCTATTTCCTCATCTGTAAAATAGGGCTAACCATAGTACCTACCTATAGGGTTGTTATGAGGATTAAATGAATTAATATTTGTCAAGTACTTAGAACGGAGTCTGGCACATTGTAAGCACTACATTAGTGCTTGTGACATCTATAGAAATGCTTGTAAAATGAATAAACTATCTAGAATCAGTCTCGAGGAAAAGTCCTAATGAGCAAGCCCAGCCAGCTAACCAACAGGCTGTGCGTCTCGTGACCTTCTCTTGTGTGCCTTAAGCAGATGCTTCCATTGTGGTTCTGTGCCCTGCGAGGTACAACACAGCCTTCCCATGTTTCATCGGTATCACTGTGTGCCTATCTCCAGAGCCCAGCTGCTCCTGTGTACATCACATCACAGAGAAGGGCTGTGTGAATGTTGTGGGCTTCTCTCCGCCGTTTAGACATGTATCCTCAGGCCCCATGACATTACATTTACTTAGAATCCCCCTTTCATTTATTGGGATAATTCTTCCCAAGAAGTATCTTGGCTTTGGGGCTTTATTCATGAGAAATGTTTTATTTGTATTAGTATGAACAATAAACTGCCTTAAGTTGTTGTTTTTTTAATCCTTGTTATTGGATCCTATTCAGCAGCATTTACCTTGTAATTTCCCAGGGGTAGAAATACAATTTCTGTTTAACATAGCTGCCATCCAAACAATTGATATTCAAAGAATTTTCTAAAGTGAAACTACAGGAATACGTGGAAAAGCGGAGGGTTAAAAAGTGTTGGTTACTAAATGAACCTCCTAATTTTTGTCAGTGAAATTTTATTTAGTGTTTATTGTTAGTATTTTAATACCATGGTTCTGAGACTATGCTTAGAACCCTAAGAATCGTAAGAGGTGACACCTAGGGAAGTGTGAGGCCCCCTTTGGAACTCTCCCCACCCACCCCCACACACAGCTAGAACGGGTTCACTTCCTATTTCATGTATTGGGACCCCATGCTAACATTTCAAGTAAGAGCACCAATGCTTTAAAAATAATAATAATAACATTTTGGTAGATTGTAAAGAATTAGATTAATATTGAAATGAAGCATTAAGGAAATTTAACTTTGCAAAACTTTATCTTACTACGATTGTAAATGTTCATTTTCGAAAACCAATGTTGTAACACTGATTTTTAAAAGTGTTTATGTCAATACCTAGGCATATTAAAATTTGTTACCTGTTTAACTGGGCATGTTCTTGAAAATATTTTCTATTATCATAAAATAAGCTGGAAAATCATGAAAAACCTGTAGGCCATGACATTCAGGTAGCTGTTTCCTCCTCCCCCATTTTTTGTAAGAAGCCAAACTCAAGGCCACTGTGTTGGTTTCCACAGGCTGCCATAACAGAGCACCACAAGCTGAGTGGCTTAAAACACTCAGCTTTGCAGCCCGGAAGTCTGAAATCAAGATGTCAGCAGGGCCACTGAAACCTGTGAGGAATCCTTCCTAGCTTCTGGTGGTTTCCTGGCAATCTTTGGCATCCCTTGGCTTATATATGTATCATCCAATCCTCTGTCTTTACACACAGCTGTCTTAGGAGGACACCAGTCTTATTGGATTAGTGACTCACCCTCAGTAGGATGACCTCATCTCAACTAACTACACTCGCAAAGTCCCTGTTTCCAAGTGACATCACATACTGAGGTAATAGAGGTTAGGACTTCAACTTATCTTTTGGGGATGGGGAGCACAATTCAACCCACAACAGCCACCTCTGTCAATGTATGAGATTCGGAGGCAAAGATAATTCCCTGTATAGTCATCCCTCGTTCATCGCGGTCAATCCGTTCCAGACTCTAGCAGTTGCACCTGGCCTTGAAGGAGTCCTGGGGTGCTCGAATACATAGGCCTACAGTCCATACGTACAGTAATTTTAATTTTAATTGTAACACAGGGGTGTATAATTGACTCAGACAACCAAGCGCGCGCTGTATCATTTTCACTGTCTCGATCAAGTTTTTAATGAATATATTTGAAAAAACCGATAGAGTGAAGCCGCGAAAGGGGAAGCGCGAAGTGGCGAGGGACGATTGTTCATTTTTTTCCCTCCACCTGACTTTAACATATATTCTATTTTGAAAGTTAATATGAGAATTTGTCAGTATGTCTAAAACTTGGAAAGAGGAAAGTATATATTCTTCCCTCACTCATTCATTTGCCAGTTATGTGCCAAATGCTTTCATTGAACAGGTGTTGTAGCATTGAAGGTACAGCAGTCAGTAAACAGAGACCTGATGGTTACTGTCTAACAAGATCTGAATGAGAAGACAGGGTTGGTAATGAGGTACGTAGTTTTATGTGCATTTCTAGAAATGGTTTGCATAATAATCCTGATATTGAGATGTACCAATGTCAAAAGATAAACTATAGGAAAAATCTGTAAGTTTTTCTGACTCATCCATTAAAAAAAAACTATTGTGGAAAAATTTTTAAAGGAAATAAAACATAAATGAGTATAACAACTTAGAAAATAAAAGTCCCATCACTTTCAGTTCCACTCCCTGGCGATATATACTGTTGAGAACATATCCTTCCAGTCTTTTTAGGATCCATATAATCATTTAAAAATTGCCTGCTTTAATACTTTAAATGTGTTTTTAAAGAAGAGTATCTGAGCGGCTGCACCAGCGAGTGATAGAGCGCCTCCTCTGTAAGAGAATATGGGGTAGGCAAAGGCAGGAAGGGTGGTTCAGCCCAGCAGGAGAATGTGGCTTTTGAGCTCACCACAACCAACACTCCTTCCCTTATGTATGATCTTGACAAATGAACCTCTCCAAGCGTGGGCTTCCTTATCTGCGGATAATAATACTGCCTGATGAGATAGTTGTGAAAATTAAATGTAATAATGAACATAAAATACCAGAAAGATGCTTGCTCAATAAGTGGTGGCTGGATATTCAAATACACTTTTCACTAAGTTAGATAATGAGTTGACTACTTTAAAGGTAGATTATCAAAATCACTAATAATAATGACAGCCCTGGCCAGTTTGACTCAGCGGTTAGAGCGTCAGCCCACGGACCAGAGTCATGGGTTCAATTCCGGTCAAGGGCACGTTGGCCTCGGTTGCGGTTTGGTCCCTGGCCTTGGTCAGGGCCGTGCAGGAGGCAACCAATCAATGTGTCTCACAAATTGATTTCTCTCTATCTCTCTCTCCCCCTCCCACTCTATCTGAAGATAAATGGAAAAATATCCTCAGGTGAGGATTTAAAAAATAATAATAATAAAATAACAATGACAAAAGGCTTTTTCAGAAAGTATATAGGTAATGCATTTATTGTAGAAAATTTAGAAAATGAAGATAAGCTTACATTCTTCCAAATACACACAAATAAAATTGCCCACAATTCTACACCCCTCAGAGATAGTCACTATTAATATTTCAAAACATATCCTTCCATTCTCATCTTAGGTTTATACAGGGTGGGGCATAAGTAGGTTTACAGTTGTTCATATGGAAAATAATACAATAATAAATAATAATACAAAAATAAACTCTGTTTCACATACTCATAACTATAAACCTACTTTTGCCCCACTCTATTTATATAGGCATGTTAAATAAAGAACGAGTTTTGGTATTAACAAAATATTTTTTAATTATGCTGTGTTTTGTGTTTTAATTAAAAAATAAAACTAAATCATATGGGGTTTTTTTTTACCTTAGAGTTTATGTTTTCTATTTATTTTATTTTAATGCATTTTAGTTATATAATATAACTTTAGTTTTAAAGTTATTGATGCTCATATCGTATGATGGAAAAAGCAAGGAATGGGAATTAGGTCGAAGTTCAAGCTGTGTGCCTCACTTAACTCCCCTGAGCAATGAAACAGATGAGATAAAAGTATCTGAAATCATATTGTAAACCATAAAGCTCTATTCAAATCCTTACATTTAGTTCTACATTCTTTGTTATGATGTTATCAGTAAGAACATTTCATTAGTTGAAGTACAGTTTATTATTAATAACTTGAGCTGTTAATGAGGATATATTATATAATCAGGGCTTCTTTGATGGTCTGTACATTCTGGTACAGTCTACTGGCTACACAGTGACATCGAGACATTGACACATCCAAATTACATTTCTATTTTCATTTCAACTGATTGATTGACGGGAACCACAAGGTCCCATTCCAATGTGAAAGGAGGAAAGAAAGGAGAGGGTTTGGGACAGGGCCAGCATTTTCCAATCAACAGGACACAGAGATGGCACCTTGCTTTCTTCTTTATAAAGAGGGGAAAAAGGTCCCCAGATATAAGGAGCTTATAATGCATTTTATCTCCAGGTATGTAGTTAAAGACTTAATTCTATTTGCCCTGTAAAAAAATTTGTTTAATGGATAACCTTACCACTCACTTGCTTTGGAGGAACTAAAGTTATTGAAAGATGTTAGACCCACAGTAGGCATTTACCAAGACAGTAAGAATTGTAAGTAGCACACAAGATTGTTCTTTTTACACAAAACGAAACCTTTTTGTGTTACCAGGTAAAACAATAAATATTTGTAATCATCATTTTGTAGGGTATTTTGCTAGGAGGATTTAGCAGTTGGGATTCTTAGTTATAAGTTACAGAAACCTAAGCTATATGATTTAAGGAGAAGAATTTATTACCATCTACTGTCTATCTTACAGAAGTGCTGGGAGGGCTGGAAAAATCAGCTGGAGGCTTTGTAGCAGGGACAATGTCCAAAATTGCACCTAAAATCCCATCTGGTGAGAACAGCTCTCCTGTTGCCTTTTGTGTACCAAGTGCACCACCAACCCTACCATCCTATGATGCTGGTGCCCTCATGACTCAGATTCAGATGACTCAGCGAGAAGTGTACTGATGGAACCTAGGTCAGTTGCCAGATTCGTGACTTGGGGAGTTCCCAAAAAGTATGAAGGGATTTGGATGCTGATAGCCAGAAAGAAAACAAATATCACCTACAGAATAGTAGCTGTCCTAATTGTGAGTACAGTCAGGGATTTATCTTATTCAGTTATGAGTAGGCCAGATATACAAATGACAGCCAAAGCCAGAATATCCTTAATGCTTCCAGGGCTAAGAAAAAAGGCAGGAAGGGTCCCCACTAACATCTTAGACATAGGAAATGTGTTCCTGGTCTCCAGGTTTGAGATTCAAAAAAATTTATCACCTAAAAGCAA
Source organism: Tadarida brasiliensis (assembly GCA_030848825.1). NCBI lineage: Eukaryota > Metazoa > Chordata > Mammalia > Chiroptera > Molossidae > Tadarida > Tadarida brasiliensis. The sequence goes on from CM061258.1 coordinate 45,590,810, forward strand.
TGCAATACAATAATTACATGGTCTTTCCAGATTAGGTCAAATCTTCCTATTATATGCTCATATACATCTGTACCTCTTATTGAAATAAGTACAAATGTTACCAAAAGGCATGTATAAAACTGTTCCTAGAAGCTTTACTCATAATAGCCCCAAATTGGCAATAACCCAGATGTCCATCAACAATAGTAGAAATGAGAAATGAATTGTGGTTAAGTCATAAATACTACAGAGCAATAAAAAATAATAATAATAAAGATGAAGTGTAGTTACATGCAAAACACAGCATTGAGCAAAAGCCAGACACCAGTGCATACTGCATAATTCCATTTCTATAAAGCCCCAAACTGGTGAAATTAAGTGATAGTGATCTAAGAAGAGCGGTTATTTTGGGAAAGCCAGTTATTAACAGGGAAGGGGTGTGAGGTAGCCTTCTGGGGTATGAAAATGTTCTATGCACTGCGCTGGATGGTAGTTACATGGGTATATACATATTTAAATATTTATTTCACTCTATCCTTGAGATTAGTTCACTTTATGCATGTAAATATGTCTGTTCTGTATCAATAAAAACGTTATTTGATTTATTTATTTATTAACTTACCTTTATTGTTGAATGTATTACAGATGTTCCTCATTTTTCCCCCATTGACCCCCTCCTCCCCATTCCTGTCCCCCTCCTGCTTTTCCCCACACTGTTGTCTGTGTCCGTTAGTTATGCATATATACAAATAAGTTCTTTGGTTTATTTCTTCCCACTCCCCAACCCCCCTTCCCTTTGAGGTTTGTCAGTCTAACAACCAATTTGTACTTCTTAATCCCTTCACCTTTTTCACCCATCCCCCCACCCCCCACCCATCTGGTACCCAACAAAAGTTCTTTGTATCTATGAGAATGTTTCTGTTCTGCTTGTTCATTTTGTTTGTACATTCAATTGTTGATAGATATGTATTTATTGCCATTTTGTTTGTTCATATTTTTTTATCTTTTTCTTCAAGAAGACCCTTCAACATTTCATATAATAATGGTTTGATGGTGATGAACTCCTTTAGCTTTTCCTTGTCTGGGAAACTCTTTATATGGCCATCGATTCTAAATGACAGCTTTGCAGGATAGAGTAATCTTGGTTGTAGGTTCTTGCTTTTCATCACTCTGAATATTTCTTGCCACTCCCTTCTGGCCTGCAAAGTTTCTTTTGAGAAATCAGCTGACAGTCTGATGGGAACTCCCTTGTAGGTAACTAACTTCTTTTCTCTTGCTGCTTTTAAGATTCTCTCTTTGTCTTGAACCTTTTGCATTTTGATGATGATGTGTCTTGGTGTGGGCCTCTTGGGGTTCATCTTGTTTGGGACTCTCTGTGCTTCCTGGACTTGTATGTCTGTTTCCTTCACCAAGTTAGGGAAATTTTCTGCCATTATTGTTTCAAATAGGTTTTCGATTTCTTGTTCTCTCTCTTCTCCTTCTGGCACCCCCAAGATGCGAATGTTGGCACGCTTGAAGTTGTCCCAGAGGCTCCTTACACTATCCTCATTTCTTTGGATTCTTTTTTCTTTTTGCTGTTCTGATTGGGTGTTTTTTGCTTCCTTATATTCCAAATCGATGGTTTGCTTCTTGGCTTTACCTACTCTACTATTGAATCTGTGTAAACTATTCTTTATTTCAGTTAGTGCCTCCTTCATTTATGACTGGTCCTTTTTTATGCTCTTGAGCCCCTCTCTAAGTTCACTGAGGTTCTCACTAAGTCCATTGAGCATCCTTATAAGCAGTATTTTGAACTCAGCATCTGTTAGGTTGCTTAACTCCATTTCACTTAGTTCTTTTCCTGGAGTTTTGTTCTGTTCCTTCATTTGGGACCTGTTTCTTTGTCTCCTCATTTTGGCTGCCTCCCTGTGTTTGTTTCTATGTATTACTTAGTGAGAGGTATAGGGCTAGCTGAGACCAGATGCTGCTTGTTTGAAAGAATTTAGGAAAAGCTGAAGCAGGATCCAAGACAGGCCAATCCTATGGTGAAGCAACTGGCAACAGCTTGGGTGGGCCTGAAAGTTGGGTGGGGCGGGGCCTCAGGGAATCACCAGGGCAGGGCAAACAGTGTGAGCCAGGTTGCTGGAGTCCCAGATACGGTGGTGTCTGCTGGCCCAGGGAAGGGCTCACCAAAGGAACAAAGGCCTCTGACAGTGCCTCTGTCCAGGAGAAAGCTGCCTCTCCAGCCCTCGCTCCAATGCCAAATAGCTCAGTTCTTCCTCATATGACTCTGGTGCCTTTCAGGCTCCTTCCCGCATGCTGGAGCCTGGAGGGTGGGATTCCTAGTAAGTCCGTGTGCTGGCCCTTTAAGAGGAGCTGCCGGGGGCTCCAGCAGCCTCAGCCTCAGTTCCCGCTGGTTTTTCCAGCCAGAAGTGATGGGGATTCTCTTCCTGGCACTGGAACCCTGAGCTGGGCGCCTGGTGTGGGACGGGGGCCCCTCAGTCCTCAGGGAGGACCTTCCCAGCCGAGGTAGCCTCCTAATTTTTATCTGTCACATGCAGGTGTGGGACCAGCCCATCGCGCCTCTGCCCCTCCTACCAGTCTGGATGTGGCTGCTGCTTTAATTTTGTAGTTGTAGGACTTCCATTCAGCTTGATTTCAGGCGGTTTTGAATGATGGTTGTTCTGTAGTTTAGTTGTAACTTTGATGTGGTTGTGGGAGGACGCGATACCGCATTTACCTACGCCGCCATCTTGACCGGAAGTCCAAAAACGTTATTTTAAAAATCTAATCTCTGGTGGTAGAATTCAGAATCGAGGTTTTCTCTGAGAGATGGTTATTGGCTAGGAATGGGCATGAGGGAGCTTCTAGGTGCTTTACCTTATTCTGGTGGATTACCTGGGTATATTCATCAAGCCGAACACTTAAAATTAGTGCTTTCACTGTACATATGTAATACCTAAATTTTTTTCACAGTATTTCTTAATTGTTTATTTATCAAGAGAAACTCTTCCTTAGGTCACATATTCATGTTTCATAGTTCAGGAACACAGGTCAGTGACAAACTTCCATGGAATTCAACCCAAAGAAATTCTTTACATTCCAAGATCACTTTGCACTCTGAAAGATACCAGCCTTCCTCACCTCCTCAAAATCTTTAATGAGATCATAGATTCTGTGGAAATCTGCATGCACCTTTTTTCTTGGTTCAGCCACAGCAAACATATAGAAAGCTGCAAGCCCCAGGGATACAATGATGGCTCCAACATGAAATCACAGACACTTGTCGGCCTGCGGACCAGAGAGTCCCGTGTTCAGTTCCCACTAAGGGCATATACCTCGGTTGTGGTTTGTCCCCGCCCCGGTTGGTGTCATGTGGGGTGGCAGCCACTCGATGTGTCTCTCTTACATCAATGTCTCTCTGTCTCTCTCTTACCCCCTCTCTCCCTTCTGCTCTATCTGAAGGTGAATGCAAAAATGTCCTCGGGTGATGCCCTGGCTCGTTTGGCCCAGAGGTTGGAGCGTCTGCCCGCAGACCGGATAGCCTCGGGTTCGGTTCCTGCTAAGGGCGTGTACCTGGGTTGCAGTTTGTCCCCAGCCTGGTTAAGGTCTTGTGGGTGGCAACCACTCGGTGTGTGTCTCTCGTGGATGTTTCTCTCTCTCACTTCCTCCTTCTCTCACCTCCCACTCTATCTGAAGATAAGTGCAAAAAAAAAAAAAGGTGTCCTTGGGTGTGGATTAAAAAAAAAAAAATCACAGATGCTTGGCCAGAAGGCCACGCATCTGAGGCTTTGTCAAAGTCACCGGAAGACATGGTAGTTATGTTCTCCACACCAACGTCCTTCCTGATGGAGAAATGTAATACCTTAATTTTTAACAATCACATGTTTGTTTTAAGGAAAGCATATTCCCAGTTTAAAACAATGTAAATTTAGAAACACATTCCTTTCATAAATTGAGAACTGTCTACTGTGCTAGTGGTCTTTGGAAAACATTTATAAAGTTATGGCTAGGACAACTCAACAGTCTTACAACTGTTGGCTTAATGACTCATATTTGAAACGCAAGATTGTGCGTGTTTGTGACTTTGAACCACACCCCCCCATCTAAGATGGCAGATTATAACCATTTTCTTCCCCTTTCCCTCTATGAGCAGACCCAAAACACAAAGTCTACAAAAGAATGAACCTGGAGATTACTTATACCTGTTCAATTGCTTTTATTCTAATGTTGTATTCATGCCTATGAATTCTCTTTGAGCACATGGCAGGAGGCTGAAGGGTGTGTGACAGGTGAGGAAAATACCTAGTGATGTGTGAAAAACAGCTGCCCTGCCCTATTTAAATCTTGTTTGTGATCAGGAAGCCTGCCAACGTTGTTAATAGTCAAGGGTACTCTGGGGAGTGTTCTTGCCAAAGGGCAAACCGGAGTTAAACCGGGGACAAAGCTATGCAAGTGTTTGGAAGGTGCCTATCATGTGATTCAGTCACCCAGATGCAGCAGGGTGGTGGAAATGGTCTGCCGCTTTTCATATAATCAGTGGTGATATCCAGGATTTTCTTAGAAACCCTTGAGATTAAGGGTTTAAAATCAGAATATGGAGAGATTACGTACTGCAAGAATGTTATTGCAGGTGTCTGATGTCAACACGCCATATGTCAGTGAGTAATACTTCATGAGTCACTTTCATAGTGTCACTGTTTCCCTCCAGGTTGCTCCTTGATTTTCTTCTATTCTCATGATGAGAAATTGGCACTGAATGATTGGACCATAGTAATTCCTCTTCATCTTTGTGACATTCAAGTCCTCAGCAGCTCACATTTAGGCTGGAATGGTCTTTCCATCTCTATTTTGTGATGTAAATTGAACATGGATGAGTCCCTCCCACGTGCAAAGCAGACGCTTTGCTTATACTACCCATGAGACCTAGCCATGTTTTCTTTTCTTTCATAGAAGTCTTTGGTGTGCCATATGCCCATGAACTTTGTTAGAAGCTGTGTAGTAGAGTGGTTAAGAGTACTGGCTCTGGAACCAGACTGCCTGGGTCCAAATCCTGGCAATGCCACTTACTAGCTGTGTAACCTTAGGCAAGTTACTTCACCTCTTTGTGCCTTAGGTTCCTTATTGTATAATGGGAATAATAATGTCATCTCCCTCCTAAGGTTTAGTGAAGGTTAAATGAGCTACAACATGTAAAACACTCAGAACTGTATCATGGCAAACATCCACACATTATTCATAAAATATGCTTTTGTTCTAGCATTGTTGTACGTAGGCCAGTGAATTCCTTTTGCTTGTGTTAGAGTGGGAGGCTGAAGTATATGTGACAGGTGTAGAAAATGCTCTTTGTTAGTAATGTGGGAAAGACAGCAGCCCTTTTCGATTTTGTGGTGTAGTAATAGAATGCTGCAAAGCAATAAGAAAGAATGAACCACTGCTACCTACAAAATGTGACACAATATTGAATAAAAGCCAGACAAGGGTATATACTAGATAATCCCATCTACTTAAAGCCCCCAAACAGGCAAAACAAAGCAATGGAGATATAAGCCAGAAAAGATTTTTTTTCCTTTCCCTGAAGCCTACTGCCTTTCATTCCAAACTGCCAGAGTAGAGACCATTTCTGTGTCTCAGCATGAGCCTTTGATGTGGTTGGCCTGGTTATCAGAATCACCTGGGGTGCTGTTATTTTTTCTCCTTTTATTGAATTTATTGAGGTGACACTGGGCAACAAAATTATACAGGTTTCAGGTACACAGTTCCACAACACGTCATCTGTATACTGTGCTGTGTGTTCACCACCCCAAGTCAAGTCTCCGTATGCCCCACCTCAGCAATCACCATCCTGTTGTCCATGTCCATGAGTTTGATGCTGTTATTAATTTAAATTCCTAGTTCTTTTACTGGGATTTTTTTGTCACCAGTCTGGAGTGGGGGCCAGGAATTTGTAGTTATGTCTAACTCATGGGATACCCAGGGAAGAGACCCAGGGAACAAATATTCCAACCTCCTTCTCCTCCTCTTCTTTCCATGTCCTGCTGGTACCTCCCATTTGCTGAACCCAACCAGAAGGCAGAGGCAAGGAGCCTGATGATGTAGCCTACTCAGGTCAGCTTCTAGGGACAGAGTGGAGAAGCTGGGTGAGAAGATGGGGAGGAAGATGATCAGAAGAAACACCAGATAAGCTAACTACAAGAATGTCACCACCCCTCCACTACTTGCCCAAAAGTGCAGAAGTAGCCTTTCTTATCTCCCTAACTGCTTAATTTTTGCAGGTGTCAAAACCAATAACTCCTAAGCAACCCGACAGGAGGAGAAAGTAGCTCAACCCAGACATGAAAAATTCCAAAAGCCTTCCTTTTCCAAAATGCCTGCCTTGTCCTCAGCTTATAAAAGCAGCCCAGCCCGGATGGTGTGACGCAGTGGTTGAGCGTTGACCCATGCACCAAGAGGTCACCGGTTCCCAGTCAGGGCACATGCCTGGGTTACAGGCTCAATCCTCAGTAGGGAGCATGCAGGAGGCAGCTGATCGATGGTTCTCTCTCACATCGATGTTTCTATCTCTTTCTCCTCCCTTCCTCTCTCTCTAAAAATCAATAAAAATATATTTTAAAAAAATAAATTAATAAATAAAAGCAGCCAAGCTGCCCAGGTCAGGTAGCTCAATTGGTTAAGAACATTGTTCCAAGATGCCAAGGTTGTGGGTTTGATCTTTAGTCAGGGCACATACAAAAATCAACCAAGCCCTGGCCGGTTTGCTCAGTGGTTAGAACATCGGCCCATGGACTGGAGAGACCAGGGTTCAGTTCCCGCTAAGGGCATGTACCTTGGTTGCAGTTTGTCCCCGGTCCCGGTTGGGGTCATGTGGGTGGCAACCAGTCGATGTGTCTCTCTCACATCGATGTTTCTCTCTCTCTCTTCCTCCCTCTCTCCCTCCCACTCTATCAGAAGATAAATGCAAAAATGTCCTCGGGTAAGGATAAAAAAAAAAAATCAACCAATATGCCCTGGCCAGTTTAGCTCAGTGGTACAGCGTCAGCCCGTGGACTGAAGAGTCGTGGGTTCAATTTCTGTCAAGGGCACCTACCTCGGTTGTGGTTCAGTGCCCAGTCCTGGTTGGGGTCGTGTGGGAGGCAACCAATCGATATGTCTCTCTCACATCATTGTTTCTCTCTCTCTCTTCCACTCTATCTGAAGATAAAAATGGAAAAAAGTATCCTCGAGTGAGGATTTAAAAAAAAAAATCAACCAATAAATGCATAATTAAGTGGAAAAACAAATCTCTCTCTCTCTCTCAAATCAATAAATACTTTTTAAAAATAAGTTTGATAAATAAAAGCAGCCAAGCAGAGCCAGCTTCCGAATCAGTTTGGAGGACCTTCCTTTCCTGTGCTGCCTCCATTGTGCTTGAGCATAAGCTTCATAAAATCAGTCTGAAGTTTTCTCTGGGGTTTGTTTCCTCTTGATTTTTATCTTGGGGAACCCTAGAACCCCAATGCCAATAACACTATGAATACTGGTATCTGAGTTCCTACTTCGGATTGTTTGGGTTATATACCAAGGAGTGAAATTTCTGGATCATATGGTAATTCTATTCTTGAGGAACAACCGTTTTCGGCTGCACCGTTTTACATTCCCGCCACCAATGCATGACAGTTTCCATTTCTCCATATTCTCACCTTGTTATTTTCTCTCTCTTTCTTTTTATTTATTTTTTCTTTATTGATTTAGAGAGAGAGGAAGGGAGAGGAAGAGAGAGATAGAAACATCAATGAGAGAGAACATCGATTGGCTGCTTCCTGCATGCCCCTCACTGGGGATCAGCCTGCAACCTGGGCATGTGCCCTGACCAGGAATTTAACCGGCGACCTCTTGGTGCATGAGTCGATGCTCAACCACTGAGCCGAATGAGCTGACTGAGCCACACCGGCTGGGTCTCTCTCTCTTTTTATTTTTATTTATTATTATTATTTTTTTTTTTTCAGATAGAGTAATAGGGAGAGAGAGGAAGAGAAAGAGAGAGAAACATCAATGTGAAAGGGACACATCGAGTGGCTGCCTCCCGCATGACCCAACCAGGGCCGGGGACAAACTGCAACCGAGGTACATGCCCTTAGCGGGAACCAAACTCAGGTCTCTCTGGACCGCAGGCCGACGCTCTAACTGCTGAGCCAAACCAGCCAGCCCAGCGCCTCTCTCTTTTTAAAAAACTCAACCTAATGAGAGTGAATTGATATCTCATTATGGTTTTGAGTTGTGTTTCCCTAATGGTTAGTGACATTGAGCATTTTTTCATGTGTTTATTGGTCATGCGTATATCTTCTGTGGAAAAATGTCTGTTCAGGTCCTCTGTGAGAAACATCAACTGGTTGCCTCCCACATGCACCCTGACTGGGGATCAAACTGGCAACCTGGGTACGTGCCCTGGCTGGGAATCTAACCCTCCACCTTGTGGTGTACAGGACGACACTTCAACCAACTGAGCCACACTGGCCAGGGTGTAAGAATTCTTTATATATTCTGTATTTGATTTAGTTTTGAACTTGATTAAATTCATCAAAAGACTTATAAATATAGACTCCAGAATAATCTGAACTAAATTTTCTTCAGAAGCAGAAATAATATAATCTGATGGGGACTTAATGATAGTGGAGGGTACTTAGGTCAACAGATGTTTCTGCGGGACTGCTGGCTGGGCTGGCCAGATTAGTTAAGAACAATGAGTCAGAAAACAATGTCAAGCAACGAAAGACAAGGCTCCTTTCAGACCTATGTTTTCTGTGTATCTTTGTACCCAAACCTGCTGCTGGCCTCTCTATTCCAACCCTTGGTGTCCAAAACACTGGTGGAAAATTGAAGGGCTAAGTTTCAGAGGTGTTTTTGACTTGTGGGGGAAAGAGCGCTCCGGTGAATCGTTCAGGGATCTTCTAGGTAAAAAGACTGGAGTCTATACTTGGTGAACATATTATGAGACATAGGAATGAAATTAGGAGTACATTATGGGAAAGCGCTTTCAGAGACATTGAGAGAAGGAGCATTTAGATATAAACATTGATCTAGAGAATATGAAAGTAGTTATTCAGAAGTAAATATTTGGGGCCAGGGTTTTTAAATGGAAACAAACCACCCATTTATGCTTTTCACCCCCAGAGCTGGTTTTAGAAACACTATTTTACGGGAATATTGCAGCTGGCAAAGTTGTCTTTTTTTTTTATCCTCACCCGAGGAGATTTTTCCATTTTTTGTTCAGATAGAGTGGGAGGGAGAGAGAGGAAGAGAGAGAGAGAGAAACATCGTGTGAAAGGGACACATCGAGTGGCTGCCTCCTGCATGACCAACCAGGGCCGGGGACAAATTGCAACCGAGGTACACGGCCCTAGCAGGAACCGAACCTGGGTCTCTCTGGACCGCAGGCCGATGCTCTAACCGCTGAGCCAAACCAGCCAGGGCAAGGCAAAGTTATTTTAAGAGGCAATCTAGCCCTGGCCAGTTTGGTTCATCGGTTAGAGCGTCAGCCAAAGGACCAAAGGGTCTCAGGTTCAAATTCCGGTTCAAGGTCATGTACCTCGGTTGCAGGTTCTATCCCAGCCCTGGTTGGGGTCATGCAAGAGGCAACCAATCAATGTGTCTCTTTTACATGGATGTTTCTCTCTTTCTCTCTCTCCCCCTCCCTCCCTTCCACTCAATCTAAAAATTAATGGGAAAATGTCCTTGGGTGAGGATTAACGAAAAAAAAAAAAAAAAGTCAATCTAAATATTTACTTTCAGGCTGTAACCTTTGCCTTGTTTGTAGTCTAGTTTAAGCCTTTAGACTGAAGACAAGATACAAGCATTTAAGTTTTGAGATAGTTACATACGTGAATATAACAAATAATTGAAGCCCCATGCTAACAAAACTTGACCTTTTCAAAATAGCAACATAAAAATTGGTTATATCTAATTTTAGAAATACATAGAAAATAAAATAAACAGAAATTATTTTTATCTAGTATTTCATTATAATTATTCAACATACATTCCAAATAAAAGGAGGGAAAGCTATTTAAAAATTCTACCAAAAACAGCTAACAAGTCCTTTAAAAATATGAATAAATAAATAACTTATTTTCTGGGTTTTATTAATCTATAAAATAGCTTTTTTTTAAAGGACCTGGATCATATTAAATATTTTAAAAATTATATATGTAACTAATAGATTTAATTTACTATATTGTACTGTATAAAATATACAATTTAATTGAGAGAAAAGCGGTGTGGGGTGTTTTCTTATCAAAAAATGAAAGAGGACAGAAGGTAAATATTTTCTTATTAAATTGTTGCCTGGAGTTAAGCTGAGAAGTGGAAACAGGTTTGTAAATGTTTGTTTTTGTTTCTATTGAAAACCACAAACTTTGTTATTTTGCCAGCTTTGAAAGACTGTCTTTTCTTTTCTGAGGGTCTAGGGTGGAAGCAAATGGAGGGTATGGCTCACCAGGTCAAAAGACCCAGAGGGGTGTGACTTCCTTTTCTTCACAAACTGTAAAATCTGTGGATGGCTAAAACCAGACCCCAAGGATAAAGAGAAGATGTGGCTTCATAACTCTTAGTAACTTGGAGAGCAGGACCAGATCAATTGATGTCCTAGATTAATTTCATTATTACTTTTAATCCAAGCAGGGGGGAAAGGGCAAAGAGTCTGTGGCTCTGGTTTGAGACTCAGTTTCTAAGGTCATGACCTATGAAGTCTCTCTGAGGTGCTCTTTACCAGGAAATGACTCTGACTTAATCCCATGGGAATACCAAAAAGGAGAGGTCTCAGAGAAGCTCACTGCTTCCTGAAATTAAAAAACTGGGGTGGGGTCAGATCTATTTTTCTTCCTAAAGCTGGCTTCTAGATTTTGGAATTTTCCTTGCAGTGAGAAGATTTTAAATTATGAAGGCCAGGTCAAGGGAGCCCCACCACGTGAATAAAACACTCATGTAGAAAACAGCCTCCTGTCTTCCTTTAGGAAACCTGTGCACATCCTTAACTCTCCCCAACATCCAATTCATTACCAGGTTTTACATCCTAAATCGCTCTCAAAACCCTTGTGTCCGGAGGCCTTCCATTCATGTATTCAATAGATTTATCAGCCATCTCCTGTGTGTCAGACTATGCTAGCTGCTGGAGATACAGCAGTAAACCAAACTCCAGTCCTGTCAGAATATCAAACCATGCACATCTTATAAACTGGTTCCTTGAAAATTATGGCTGAAAACTCCTATTGAGGCAAATAAGCATCGTAAAAACTACATGACTAGCAAAACAAAACATCAAATTGATAATAATGAAGCTAAACTAACACAAATTGAGATTTAAAAGAAAGATTAAGGCAACCTAATACCTAAAGACCAACCTGAATCAACATTGATAATGCACCCTTAACTAGCCTTTTGAGCTGGACAACTGAGGAATTCCAACCATCTGGGTATTTGCACAGTGGGAATTTTGCAAATTTGCTGGCAACTCAACCTTTCAGTACAATGCTGAATCAATTCCTGTGTTTTCTTAATTTAAGGAAGCAGTAAGCTTCTCTGAGACCTCTCCTTTTCAGTATTCCCATGGGATTAAGACAGAGTCATTTCCTGGTAAAGAGAATCTCAGAGTGGCTTCACAGGTCATGACCTTAGAAATTGAGCCACAAATCAGAGCCACGGACTCTTTGCCTTTTCCCTCGCTTCTTGGATTAAAAATTCTGGTTTATGAAGAGCAAAGATGAGTTACCCTTAATAACTTCTGTAGAAGGTCGTTAGTGATCTTTAATATTATATAAAAATCTACTCCTTAAAAAGAAAAAAAACTGACCCAGCCAGTGTGGCTCAGTGGTTGAGCGTCGACCCATGCACCAAGAGGTCGCCAGTTCAATTCCCAGTCAGGGCACATGCCCAGGTTGTGGGCCTGATCCCCAGTTAGGGGTAATGCAGGAGGCAGCCAATCGATGTTCTCTCTCATCGATGTTTCTATCTCTCTCTCCCTCTCCCTTCCTTTCTCTCTAAAATCAATAAAGAAAAAAAATTAAAAAGAAAAAACTCCTGCATTTTTTAACATAGGAACCAAGGGAAGGATGTCCCGTTTTGCACACTTGCAGAACTGAAAGCTAAGGCTCAGAGGGTGGGTGATATGGGGAGAGGGGAGGGAGTGAAAGAACGAAAGAATGTGAGGGCTAAGCAGGGTGTGAAAATTATGAAATGCATTGGTATTAGTGCAGTATAGGGCTCTCCAGAACTCAAGGAAGTCTGAAAAGAATTTTTGCCCTTCAGGAATTTTCCACTGAGCTGAGGAATGGGAGAATATGTTTATGTTGAAATAACAATTTAAGATACACTATACTTGAACATTTATAAAGTCCTTATCCTTTCTTAATCATTTTTACATAGCTTATCTCAGATTGACAGACCCCAATAGTCAGGTATTTTGGGGAGGAGGAGTTCTGGAGAGGCTACAATAGGTTGGAATGGCCAGAAAATGTCTGATAAAGAGGTAAAGTTGGGGTGTATTAAGAGGCTCCGAGAAGGTGAGCTTGACTGAATTGGAGATGAGTCCAATGAAGACACAGACCCAAATGGAAGAGGGCATGGCAAGCTAAGTTTGTTTTATTTTGTTTTGTTGGCTTATTTGTGGTTTGTTTAGAGAGGAAAGAAGAGGGGCAGAGAAAGAGAGAAAAAGAGAGAGAAAGAAAAACATCAATGTGACAGAGATACATCAATCGGTTGCCTCCCACAACCTAGGTATGTGTCCTGACCTGAAATCATACCTGAGACCTTCTGGGGCACAGGACAATGCTCCAACCAACTGAGCCACAATAACCAGGACAAACTAAGATTTATGTTACTCAGAACCCTTTCAGGTTTTGGAAGTCAGGGAAATACGTACCAGGTTTTAGAAAAATCACACAATAGTAATCTCAGTCATCCATCTGAAGCCTGTCATCCCCAGTTCAATTCTCTCCCATAGTCGCCAAGGATCTTTTGACTTAACACAGTTTTGTTTGTGCAACTTCCTTCAAAAGCTCTCTCTCCATGCCTGCACCATAGAACTGGAAATTCCAGCACATGCACGATTCTCCACGCACCCTCCTCTCAGGCTGTAAGGGTGGGATGGAGTGAGAGGCTGTCTACTTCCAGAAGCAGGCTTTTGTATATGCTCTTTCTTATTTCTAGAATGCCCCTTTTATCCTAGCTAGGTTTCTTTAAATAGTCTCATGCATTCACCTCTTAAGTGCCAGGCATTCTGCTCAACCATGAAAATGCAAAGGTGTATACAATGCCAAAATTATATAACTTACAGGCAAAATGGTATTAAAAGTAAAGGTAAATGCATATTTCATATTAAGTGTACTGTCACCTACTGTATTAATCATCTTGTAATTTTGTTGTCTTGAAAATAAATTTAAATTTTTCAGAAATTTACATACAGTGATTAAAATCAATAATCCAACCCCTAAGTTTGTACCTCCTATTGTTCAGATAAAACAATTTTAATTTTTTAAAAAATGTTTTTATTGCCCGGCCAGTGTGGCTCAGTGGTTGAGCATTGACCCATGCACCAAGAGGCTGCCGGTTCGATTCCCAGTCAGGGCACATGCCCAGGTTGTGGACCTGATCCCCAGTGGGGGGCATGCAGGAGGCAGCCAATTGATGTTCTCTTTCATCGATGTTTCTATTTCTCTCTCCCTCTCCCTTCCTCTCTCTCTAAAATCAACAAAGAAAAAATATTTTTTTAAAAAAGAAAGAAAAAAAATGTTTTTATTGATGTTTTAGAGAGAGAGATAGAAACATCAATGTGAGAAAGAACCATTGATCGGCTGCCTCCAACACTCCCCAACTGGGGATCAAGCCCACAACCCGGGCATGTGCTGTGACCGGGAATCAAACAGGGACCTCTCAGTCCTTGGGACTACGCTCAGTCCACTGAGCCACACCAGCTGGGCAGGTAAGACAATTTTCTTATTATTTTTTTTATCCTCACCCGAGGACATTTTTTGCATTTATCTTCAGATAGAGCAGGAGGGAGAGGGGGAGGAAGAGAGAGAGAGAAACATTGAAGTGAGAGAGACACATCGAGTGGTTGCCACCCACACGACCCCAACCGGGGCCAGGGACAAACTGCAACCGAGGTACATGCCCTTAGTGGGAACCGAACCTGGGACTCTCTGGTCCTCGGGCCGACACTCTAACCGCTGAGCCAAACTGGCCAGGGCAAGACAATTTTAAAGTCAACAAATTCTTGCTATTTTACTTGACGCAGTTGGGACCAGTAATTTGAATGTCAACTGAAAAGAGTACATTAAAGCTGAGGATCAAAAAGTGACATATAGAAACTTTAAATAGTTTCTTTTAAATTAAATTATATAATGTGTTTTCATTTGCCAATAGTTTGATGTAGGATCAAGGTCTTTTATTTGCATACAAAGTTTCTCACCATTTCTCATTATTTTCAAATATTTTCTCATTTTCATAAACTATGACTTCAGTTTCAGTTTCTTTAAAGTAAAGTGAGAAGTTAAAGGTACTTGGGAAACAATCTGAGAATAGAAGCCTTTTGGGGTTTTGTATTTTTTTCTTTCTTCTTTTTTTAAATTTTCATCTGAGGACACTTCTCCATCGATTTTCAGATAGAGTGGAAGGGAGGGAGAGAGAGAGGAACATCGATGTGGGAGAGACACACCAACTGGCTGCCTCCTGCACGACCTCAACCAGGGCCAGGGATTGAACCGCAACCGAGGTACGTGCCCTTGACCAGAATCGAATCTGTGACCCTTTGGTCTGCAGGCCATCACTCTAACTGCTGAGACAAACTGGCCAGGGCTGTATTTTTTTCTTTCTATCTTTTACCATATCTTACTTGACAACCAACAAATGTTTTTAATAACATCTTCACTGATTCCTTTAACAATTAATTTGCTTTTTATAGAAACATCTCTCTTTTAAGGATCTATCATATTTCATCCATTTCTATAATATTTATATAATATACTATTATATAAGATATAATATTAACATTTTATATTTTATATGTATACATGCATAATGAAAAGTATAAGTGAGCCCGGCCAGTGTTGCTCAGTGCTTGAGCGTTGACCCATGCACCAGGAGGTCGCCGGTTCGATTCCTGGTCAGGACACATGCCCGGGTTGTGGGCCTGATCCCCAGTGGGGAGCATGCAGGAGGCGGCCAATCGATGTTCTCTCTCGTCAGTGTTTCTATCTCTCTCTCCCTCTCCCTTCCTCTCTCTTTAAAATCAATAAAGAATAAAATTTAAAAAAAAAGAAAAGAAAAGTATAAGTGAAATAACAGGTGTGAATATAACACGACTATTGCTAACCACCAACTCCACTGCCGGAGGAGAGGGAGGAAGGTTCACTGGAAAGTCGCCTTCAAACTGTGAGATTCCAGGGTATTGGGGCATTACAAAACACTTAAAATTAACTAGTATGTTTCAATTTCTTTTTTTTAAATCCTCACCCAAAGACATTCTTGCATTTATCTTCAGATAGAGCGGGAGGGAGAGAGAGAGAAACATCGATGTGAGAGAGACACATTGACTGGTTGCCATCCACACGACCCCAACCGGGGCCAGGGACAAACTGCAACCGAGGTACGTGCCCTTAGCGGGAACCGAACCCAGGACTCTCTGGTCCGTGGGCCGACGCTCTAACCGCTGAGCCAAACCAGCCAGGGCAGCTGGTATGTTTAAGAATTAGCTAATATGTTTTTTCTTAAGTCTCTATTCTTTGATTATTAAGTAAATGATTATACAGTTTATAAGATATGAATTATTTGAGGACTAAGACTATATTAGTCACATCTCCTTTGGTTGTAAGTGACAGAAAACTGTACTCAAACCAGTTTATGCATAGAAGGGAATCTACTGAATTAGCAAACTGAAAAGTCCAGGAATTCACTTGGCTTGAAGGCTCCCACTCAGTCCACCCCTGTGTTTTCCGATTCTCACAGTTCAGGTTCTCGTATCTATACTTCCTCTGTGTAACTGAGGAGGAAGATGGCTCAGCTCCAGTATGCAGTGTGGTTATATCTAGGGAGTACAGGAGAGACTTCCAGCAACTCTCTACCACATCTCTCAGAAGCCTCTGATAGGCCTTAATTTGGGTCACGTGTCCATCTTTGAACCAATCACCACATCTAATTAACCAGCCTGAATCTCATACCACTACTGTGGGGCAGAGCATTGTGATTGCAACTCCATCAGTAGAGGAAGGGACAAGTCTTCAAAGGAAACACGTGTGCTCTTAACAGAAGTTAGACCTGCAAAAACAACAGATGCCCACAGCGTAGACCATGCCTTAATTATTCTTTTTTTCTTTCTTTCTTTTTTTCAATCCTCACCCGAGGCTATTTTCCCATTTTTCTTCAGCTAGAGTGGGAGGGAGGGAGGGACAGAGTGAGAAACATCGATGTGAGAGAGACACACGACTGGTTGCCTCCTGACCAGGGCCGGGGACGCACTGCAACCAAGGTACATGCCCTTGACTGGAATTGAACCCAAGACTCATTGGTCTGCGGGCCGACGCTCTAACCACTGAGTCAAACCAGCCAGGGGAATTATTCTTTTTTATTTTTATTTTTTAGAGGAGAGCATTTTTTTTTTTTTATTGATTGATTTTTAGAGAGAGAAAGGGACACAGAGAGAAACAATGATCTGTTGTCCCACCCACTCATGCACCCATTGGTTGATTCTTGTATGTGCCCTAACTGGATGGGAACCCACCCCACCCAACCTCAGACTATCCAGACAATGCTCTAATCTACTGAGCCACCTGGTCAGGTCCCTAATTATTCTTTTCTTCTTCTTCTTCTTCTTCTTTTAACTTATCTTTATTGTTGAATGTATTACAAATGTCCCCCCTTCTTTTCCCCATTGACCCCCTCCTCCCCAATCCTGCCCCCCTCCAGCCTTCCTCACACTTTCGTCTGTGCCCATTGGTTATGCATATATGCATAGAAGTTCTTTGGTTTCTCTCATCCCACCCTCCCTCCCCCCTTCCCTTTGAGGTTCATCAGTCTAACAAACAATTTGTATTTATTAATTCCTTCAACTTTTTCACCCAGCCCCCTCCCATCTGGCAAGCAACAAAAAGTTCTCTGTATCTATGAGTCTGTTTCTGTTCTGCCTGCTCATCTTGTTTATAGATTCAATTGTTGATAGATATGTATTTATTGCCATTTTATTGTTCATATTTTTGTTCTTCTCCTTCAAGAAGACCCTTCAACATTTCATATAATACTGGTTTGGTGGTGATGAAAAAAGCTAAAGGATTAGCTTTTCCTTGTCTGGGAAACTCTTGATATGTCCATCGATTCCAAATGATAGCTTTGCAGGATAGAGTAATCTTGGTTGTAGGTCGTTGCTTTTCATCACCTTGAATATCTCTTGCCACTTCTTTCTGGCCTGCAAAGTTTCTTTTGAGAAATCCTCTGACAGTCATATGGGAGCTCCTTTGTGGGTAAGAAACTGCTTTTCTCTTGCTGCTTTTAAGATTCTCTCTTTGGCCCTGGCTGGTTTGGCTCAGCGGGTAGAGCGTCGGCCCGCAGACCAGAGTCCCGGGTTCGGTTCCTGCTAAGGGCACATACCTCGGTTGCGGTTGTCCCCGGCCCTGGTTGGGGTTGTACGGGTGGCAACCAGTCGATGTGTCTTTCTCACATCGATGTTTCTCTCTCTCTCTTCCTCCCTCTCTCCCTCCTGCTCTATATGAAGATAAATGCAAAAATGTCCTCAAGTGAGGGTAAAAAAAAAAAGATTTTCTTTGTCTTTAACCTTTGGCATTTTGATGACGATGTGTCTTGGTGTGGACCTCTTTGGGTTCATCTTATTTGGGACTCTCTTTGCTTCCTGGGCTTGTATGTCTGTTTCCTTCACCAAGTTAAGGAAGTTTTCTGTCATTATTTTTTCTTTATTGGTTTTTTTTAGAGAGAGGAAGGGAAAGGGAGAGAGAGAGAGAACATCGGCTGCCTCCTGCATGCCCCCCACTGGGGATTGGGCCCACAACCTGGGCATGTGTCCTGTCATTTTTTCAAATAGGTTTTCAATTTCTTGTTCCCTCTCTTCTCCTTCTGGCACCCCCATGATGCGAACATTGGCATGCTTGAAGTTGTCCCAGAGGCTCCTTACACTATCCTAATTTTTTGGATTCTTTTTTTCTTTTTGCTGTTCTGATTTTGCTTCCTTATATTCCAAATTGATGGTTTTCTTCTTGGTGTTACCTACTCTACTATTGATTCTCTGTATATTATTCTTTATTTCAGTTAGTGCAACCTTCATTTCTGACTGGTCCATTTTTATGTTGTTGATGTTCTCACTAAGTTTCTTGGAGTTCTCCTTAAGTTCCTTGAAGTTCTCGCTAAGTTCCTTAAAGTTCTCATTAAGTTCCTTGAGCATCCTTGTAACCAGTGTTTTGAACTCTGCATCTGATTGATTGCTTATCTCCAATTTGTTTAGTTCTTTCCCTGGAGTTTTGTTCTTTTCTTTCTTTGGGGCATGTTTCTTTGTCTCCTCATTTTGGCTGCTTCCTTGTGTTTGTTTCTATGTATTAGGTAGAGTTGCTATGTCTCTCCTAGGCTTCGTAGGGTGGCCTATTATTGTAGGTGTCCTGTAGGGTCCAGTGGCACAGCCTACCTGATGACCCCAGCTGGGCCCTCGAGGTGCACCCCTAGTGTGGACTGTATACCCTTCTGTTGTAATTGAGTCTTGATTGCTGTTAGCACGTCAATGGGAGGGAATTACTCAGGCTGCTCAGCTGCAAGGACTGGCTGTGCCCACTGACCACTGGCCTCTGACTACCTTGGAGGATCAGCTGTGTAGGGGCCCACCACACAGAGCAAGACTTACTTCAGCAGGGCTCTGGTACCCACTGAGTCCGCTCATTGAGTGTGTCACTTGTGGAGGTGGCTGGGTGGTGCTTTGATGTCGTCTGAAGCTGTCCACTGGGTGTGCTGGCTCTGGGGCAAGGTCAGCCACTGTCTGTGTTCTACCTGGGGCCAGCAGGCATAAGCTACAAAGTGATCTGCACATGGCTGCTTCCTGTGCTGGGCTTGGAGGTGCCTAGGAAAAGCCAAGTTGTGAACCAAGGCTGGCTGTTTCTAGTGCCGGATCTAGGGCCACTTAGCGAGAGGCATGCTGAGACCAGATGCTGCTTGTTTGAGAGATTTTAGGAAACTCTGAAGCAGGATCCAAGACAGGCCAATCCTATGGTAAAGCCTTTGGAAACAGCTTGGGTGGGCCTGAAAGTTGGGTGGGGCGGGGCCTCAGGGTGGGGCAAACAGTGTGAGCCAGGTTGCTGGAGTCCCAGATATGGCCGCTGTCTGCTGCCCTGGGGAAGGGCTCACCAAAGGAACAATGGCCTCCTCCAGCACGTCTGTCTGGAAGAAAGCTGCCCCTCCAGCTCTAGCCCCAATGCCAAACAACTCAGTTCTTCCCTGTATGTCTCTGGGGCCTTTCAAGTTGTCTCCCCCATGCTTGGACTCCAGCAGCCTCAGCCTCCCTAAGCCTCAGTTCCCGCTGTTTTTTTAAAATTTTTTATTTAATCCTCACCCGAGGATATTTTTTCCATTTATCTTTAGATAGAGTGGAAGGGAGGGAGAGGGGGGAGAGAGAGAGAAACATTGATTTGAGAGAGACACATGGATTGGTTGCCTCCCACCCGACTCCAACCAGGGCCAGGGACCAACTGCAACCGAGGTACATGCTCTTGGCTAGAATCAAACCCAAGACTCTGGTCCACTGGCCGATGCTCTAACTGCTGAGCCAAACCGGCTAGGGTAGTTCCCGCTGGTTTTTACAGCCGGAAGTGATGGGGACTTCTCTTCCTGGCACTGGAACCCTGAGCTGGGGGCCTGGTGTGGGATGGGGACCCCTCAGTCCTCAGGGAGGACCTTCCCAGCCAAGGTATCCTGATTTTTTTGTTTTGTTTTGTTTCTACTTATTATCAGATAGAGTGGGAGGGGGGGAGAGAGAGGGAGAGAGAAACATCAATGTGAGAGAGCCACATGGACTGATTGCCTCCTGCATGACCCGACCAAAGAGGGGACAAACCGCAACTGAGGTACATGCCCTTGACAAGAATCGAACCCACTACTCATTGGTCCGCGGGCTGACACTCTAACCGCTGAGCCAAACTGGCCAGGGCAAGGTATCCTGATTTTTATCTGCCAAACGTGGGTGTGGGACCAGCCCGTCTGCACCTCTGCCCCTCCTACCAGTCTTGATGTGGCTTCTTCTTTAATTTCGTAGGACTTCCATTCAGCTCAATCAGGCGGTTCTGAATGATGGTTGTTCTGTAATTTAGTTGTAATTTTGATGTGGTTGTGGGAGGAGGCGAGTACTGTGTTTATCTACGCCCCCATCTTGACTGGAAGTCTCCCTAATTATTCTTGTATTTCCCCCTAAGACCAAGCACATAGGAGTGACTTAGTATTAAATATTGAATAAATAACTACTTGTAGCATTTTATACTTTATTACTATTATTATTTTTATCCTCACCCGAGGGCATTTTTCCATTTTTTGTTCAGACAGAGTGGGAGGGAGAGAGAGGAAGGGAGAGAGAGAGAGAAACATTGACGTGAAAGGGACACATCGAGTGGCTGCCTCCCGCACAACCAACCAGGGCCGGGGACAAACTGCAACCGAGGCACGTGCCCCTAGCGGGAACCGAACCCAGGCCTCTCTGGACCGCAGGCCGACACTCTAACCGCTGAGCCAAACCGGCCAGGGCGCATTTTATACTTTAAAACATTTTAACAGACATTATTTTATTGTCAGTGGTAAAGACAGATTAAATGACTTGCTTCAAGTTACGCAGCTGGTTTCCGATAGCGCTGACTTCATAAATGGATCTCCTGGCTTCTAGTTCAGTTCCCTTAGGAAGTCTTCCTCTTATTCTCTCTTGCTGCCAGGACTGATGTCAAAGTGGAAGAAAAGACGAAGAGATATTTTAGTCATGCTTTCACTATTTCTTAGAAGGCTTGATATGGTTTCACCTTAGAAGGTTATGATGATGGTAGGCTATGATGGTCATAGGCTGCCTCTATCTTTCAACTTAATTATTGGTATATATAATGGGTGGCTGTCATCACTATTTAGATGATTAATTTATTAAGTAGTGGAATCTGCCAAAGGAAACCTCACTTATTGTTTTGTTTCTAAAGCTAATATTTGCCCATGTGTTTGACAATCCTTTGATGTGCGAATGCTCTATCATGAAGATAGTTCCTTAAAGGTTGTATAGTATAGTCCAGCTGGTGTGGCTCAGTGGTTGAGCATCGACCCATGCACCAAGAGGTCGCCGGTTCAATTCCCAGCCAGGACACATGCCCAGGTTGTGGGCCTGATCCCCAGTGGGGGGCATGCAGGAGGTGGCCAATCGATGTTCTCTCTCATCGATGTTTCCATCTCTCCCTCCCTCTCCCTTCCTCTCTCTCTAAAATATATATATATATATATATATATATATATATATATATATATATATATATTTTTTTTTTTTAAGGTAGTATAGTATAGCCCTGGTCAGTTTGGCTCAGTGGTTACAGCATCAGCCTGTGGACCAATGAGTTGTGGATTCAATTACAGTCAAGGGCACATATCTGGGTTGCTGTTCGGTCCGCTGGTCGGGGTCGTGAGGGAGGCAACCAATCAATGTGTCTCTCTCACATCGATATTTCTCTCTCTCCCCCCCCCCACTCTATCTGATGATAAAATGGAAAAATATCCATGAGTGAGGATTTAAAAAAAAAGGTAGTGTAGTACACTGGAAGTAATGTAGGATGCAGAGTCAAACTATTGTTTGAATCTCAGCTTGGTTACTTGTAATCTTGGGCAAGATGATAATCTCCAGGCTCCTACAGAGTAGGGTGACATCTACTATACCTACTTCACAGGTACTGCAGCTGGGGTGGAGTCAGCGTCACCTGAAGCCCCTGTCCTCCTGGGGAGGGTGAATATCAGAATAAAATTGAGATTCTGTGAGACAAGAAGAAATGGGTAATGGAAACTGGGAAGTACTCAATCCGACAGTATTCATGCACCAAGTACTAGGGTAAGTAATGTGGACCTAAGGACCCCACAGTTTGGTGTAGGAGTCAGGCAAGCACAGTTTAATGGTGGCATGGATTTGGGATCAGAAAGATGTGTGTTTTAAAATCTCAACTTTATCCTTTCTTGTTGTGTAATGTGAAACAAGTTTTATTATCTATGAAACTCAGTTTTCTTATCTACAGAATGGAGATAATATTTAACTTATGATGTTGTAGTGACACGAGGTTACTCAATAAACAGTGCCTTCTTTTTCTTTCTTACCATGTACAACACGCCTAGAGGCACAGTGAAGGAAGCAAGGTATCTGGCTGCAGCGTGGACCGGGTTCCTGGATCACAAGTTTGATAAGCATAGCTTCCACATGATGATTGTGGATACTTGGAATATTCTGTTAAAAGGCTGTCTTTTAACTTTACTTCATTTAGATAAAAATAGCCAAAGTGCTATACTGAAAATTCTTAAAGCTCAAAGCAACTTTGATTCTTTTAAGTGTTAGTATGATGACCTAATATTATGCATAACTCCTCTTATACAGAAAGGAACAAATATTTGATATTCATCTTCATTGTTTGCTGTGGGTTGGTTTCCTGGTATTTTTTCCCCTCTGTCTAGAGGAAGGGAGTAAAGGAAACTTCCTTGTTGACCTACTACTATACGGAATATGTTTGAAAAAATAAGCACAGAGGGCAAGAGTAGAGTTTCTCATCAAGATTATTACCAGCATAATTCAACTCCAATATACCTGAGAGAGAGTTTATTGAAGCATTGATGATTGTTCATTTACTCACTTAAAGTAACAGAAGTGCAAAGTACCAGAAGGAGGAGCCCACAGTGAACCCAGGTAAATCAGGAGAGCTCACCCGAAGAGTGTGCAGTCTAGGAGAAGGTGCCACACACACATGTGATCCAAGTTGAAAGTGATTTAATATCAGACACTCAAAAGAATTAGATCAATTGGATATGTGCAGAATTGGGAGAATCCACCTCTTAGAGAAGAAGAGGAATTAAAGAAGATTTGTTGTTATTGTTGTTGAATAGAAGAGGTGGTAGCTGAGTCTTGAAGCACTGACAATAGTTTAGTACAGGAACCTGCAAACACAAAGGTAGAAGGAGAATATTTGAGGTAGAGGAATTAGTGTGAGGAAAAGATAAGTGACAGAGACGGGAGTGGGAGGAGCATGTGGACAGCCAGGTGAGCTGTTTCACTTAGTCAGAATAGAGAGTATCCTTATCTCTACCACTCACCCAGCACTTATCTGTCCTTTCATAATTTTTTATCTTTATGAGTGTACACCTCATCTCCTAGACTACGTAAGGGAAGACTGCTGTACAAAAGTACAGCAGGTGAGTGGATTGGTTGACTTCTTAAAGGAAAAACAGAAAGAAATTGTATCATCAAAAGGAAAATGCTGCCCTGGCCAGTTTGGCTCAGCGGTTGGAGCATTGGCCCACAGACCAGAGAGTCCCAGTCCGGTTCCCGTTGGGGGCGCGTGCCTCGGTTGCAGTTTGTCCCCAGCCCCGGTTGGGGTCGTGTGGGTGGCAACCACTCGGTGTGTCTCTCTCTCTTCCTCCTTCTCTCCCTCCCGCTCTATCTGAAGATGGATGCAGGAATGTCCTTGGGTGAGGGAAAAAAAAAAAGGAAAATGCTTTCATGTAAGGTCAATATTTTAATGAATTTAATGTTTTCCACCTTCTTTTTTTCACACTTAAAAATTCTTTTTTTTTTTTTGCCCGGCCAGTGTGGCTCACTGGTTGAGCATTGACCCATGCACCAAGAGGTCGCTGGTTCGATTCCTGGTCAGGGCACATGCCCAGATTGTGGGCCAAATCCCCAGTGGGGGGGAGGGGGGCATGCAAGAAGTGGCCAATCGATGTTCTCTCTCATCGATGTTTCTATCTCTCTCTCCTTCTCCCTTCCTGTCTCTCTAAAATCAATAAAGAAAAAAAATATTTTTTAATTCTTTTTTTAAATTTATTGATTTTAGAGAGACAGGAGAAGGAGGGGGGAGAGGGAAACATCAATTTGTTGTTCCACCTATTTATGCATTCATTGGTTGCTTGTATGTGCCCTGACCAGGGATCGAACTCGAAACCTTGGTGTATCAGGATGATGCTCCAACCAACTGAGCTACGTGTCCAAGGCTCTTTGTTTTTTCCTTGACAGTACTAGATAGTGTTGATACTAATATTTAATAGTATTAGAAAAAACATTATATACTAATAGATGCAACACTTGAGTCAGGCAAGAATCAGCAATGGACACTGAAAGCTTTCATGGGATGAAAGGCTGTTGGGGAATAAGATAGTCACACAGAATCAAAGTATCACTCCACGGAATACTGATTAATTATAAAGGGAAAAGGGAGATCTGGAGGGTACCATCTGGTTCAAACTCAGCATCACTCATCCCAGGACAACTTGATCCCTAGTGTTAGCCTCCTGACATGATGCAGGATGAAATCCACAACATCCTTATATAGTGTTCTAGCCAACAGTGTTTCCTCTAAACACGGGGGGCAGGGGGGCATACAAATCCAGACCATGAGACATTCAACAGGACAACTGGACCAGATTGTTTTAAAAAATAGCAGTAGGACTGTTCAAGAATTAAGAACACTAAGAGATATAGCAATGAGCCTGGCCGGTGTGGCTCAGTGGTTGAGTGTCAATTCATGCACCAAGAGGTCACCAGTTCGATTCCTGGTCAGGGCACATGCCCAGGTTGTGGGCCCGATCCCCAGTGAGGGGCATGCAGGAGGTGGCCAGTCGATGTTCTCTCTCATCGATGTCTCTATCTCCCTCTCCCTTCCTCTCTCTCTAAAATCAATAAAGAAAAAGTATATATATATTTTTTTATCCTCACCCGAGGACATTTTTCCATTTTTTGTTCAGATAGAGTGGGAGGGAGAGAGAGGAAGAGAGAGAGAGAGAGAAAGAAACATCGATGTGAAAGGGACACATCGAGTGGCTGCCTCCTGCACGACCAACCAGGGCCGGGGACAAATTGCCACCGAGGTACGTGCCCTTAGCGGGAACCGAACCTGGGTCTCTCTGGACCGCAGGCCAACGCTCTAACCACTGAGCCAAACTGGCCAGGGCAAGAAAAAGTATTTTTTAAAAAAGAGAGAGAGAGATGACAATGAAATGCAAGGAATGATCTGTGCCTGGCTCCTGGACTAAAAAAAAACAACAAACCATAAAAGGCATTTTTGGGACAATTGGTGCAATGTGAATGTGTGCTCTGTATTAGATAAGATTATATATTACTATTCATTGTGAAGGTATGTTAATGGTATGGTGGTTGTTATGGACCGAATGGTGCCCCCCAACCAATTCACATGTTGAAATTCTAACCCCCAATATGATGATAATTGGAGGAAGAGCCTTTGGGGAGGTGATTAGGTCATGAGGGTAGAGCCCTCATGAATGGGATTAGCACCCTGATAAAAGAGACCCCAGAGAGCTCTCTACCCCTCTCCACCATATAAGGAGACTGTTGTGACTGTTGGCAACCCCGAAGAGGGTTCTCCCCAGAACCTGGTCTCAGATTTCTATCCTCTGGAACTGTGAGAAATAAACTTCTGTTGTTTATAAACCACAGTCTATGACATTCTGTTATAGCAGCACAGACTAAGACAGCGGTTATATAGGAGAATGTCTTGGTTCTTGGGAAACACATACTGAAGTATGTAGGGGTGAAGTGTCATCATAACTGCAAATTACTTTAAAATGGTTGAACCAAAAAAGTATATATATGTTTGCATATAAATGGTTGAGCAAAAAGAATATTCTATGTACTGTACACATTGTGTGTGAGAGAAAACAAGAAAATGTGGATTGTGTTAAAAATTGGTGAATTTAGGTGAAGGATATAGTTCATATAGTGCTATTTTATCAGCTTTTCCATAGGTTTGAATTTTCCAACATGGTAAGTTAGGAAAAAGTGAAAACATATCTTTTTCCTAATGGGCAAACATAATAGATGCTTGTTCATTGAGAAATTTTAGAAAATATTGGGAAAAAAAGCATGAAAAATAAAATAATCATGTGCTATGGTAGAATTTCTCTTACCATCTCCCTTTCTAGTCCCTCCACATCTTGTATCTCTCAGGCAATCTCTCTAATTATGTAGGAAGATGAAAAGGAGTCATTTACATTTCTCAAAGATCCTATCAACTGGGTTTCAGATCACCTTGGCTCTCTTTCTCAGGTTTAATCCTTTCTATTCAGAAGCTACAAACTTGAAAGATACTCAGATGTTACCAAAAAATTATTTTAAAATACAGGAAGATTCTTAGGTTGTCATTTAAAGTACCACAAAATTCAAAACATAACTTTTTCCTTATGAAATGCCTAAAACCCTCCACAGTCTTCCCATGCAGTTAGAAGGAAACACACACTCAGGCGGCACAGCTCCCAAGATCTGACCACTGCCTCCCTCAGACTTCATGTCCCACACTTCCCCTTTCTTCTGCCCTCCTGTACTTTGAATCTCCAAAATGACCCCAGATTTTTGCTTTAGGATGTTCTTAGCCCAGATCTTTGCATGGCTGGCTCCCTCTCATCATTAAAGTCTCAGCTCAAATGTTATCTCTCCAGAGCAGCTGCCAGTGACCACTTTACCTGAGTCAGCTCCTCCCCCACCGCCTCTCCCAGCCCTCTGTCCCTTTAGCCTGTTTTGTTTCTTCATGTCACTCAGTCATCACTATCTGAAATGATCTTGTTTGTTTTCAGTTCAATCATCTTTGTTTCATGTCTTCTCCCAACTAGAATATAAACCTCCATGAAGGACCCTATCTGTCTTGACTCTACTGGTATCTCCAGGGCCTGGATAGTTCAGGGTTCCATACATATCAGGCACAGAGTAAACATTTTTTGACTGAATAAATATTCCTTTTCATATACAACTCACAAATGTGCCACTTTGACCACACTCTATGTGGGTTAGCACCAACATTTTGATATAGTAGGCTGTTAGACAGACATGAGCAGAGTAGGAATGCTAAGCCAGGGACAAAAGGTCACCAGGGTGGAAAGCACCTTCCCCAAGTACCTAGCAACTAGCAACTAACAATAGTAAGGTGGGACCTCGCCCCAGGACGAACTTTCTTCCCCTGGCATGTCACTAGTCATGTAGTTTAGACCCCCTGACCTTTCATATCTCTGGTCATGTGGTTTGGACCCTCCCCTGACCTTTCCATTTCTTGCTTGTGGCTAGTTACGTGGTAGACCCCTTAGAGGAGGAACAAGGTGGCTAGAGAATAGTCTTATAGGACTCCCATACAAGCCCTTGTATGACCACTCCCTTAAGCATTAAGCTGTAGAGATAACATCTAGGCCTCAGTTGTGTTTCATCCCCAGGCCTAGAAAAGCAACAGGGCCAGGCAGGGCAATGCCATGGCTAACATAAGAACCAGTTGCTATGACTAAAGATCCCCTGCCCTGGCATTGACCAATTAGTAGAGACCTTGACTCTGAAAAGTCACACCTGGAAAGCTGATGAATATCCTATTGAGATCCTCCCCTAAGACCTCCAGATAAAAGCCTTTAAGACAAAGGACCCAGTGAGGTTCTTTCTCTCTGGAGCATGCCAGCACCTTTCCTGCCCTCTTTTCCTCTCCTCTCTCTCTCTCTCTCTCTCTCTCTCTCTCTCTCTCTCTCTCTCTCGTACACCAGTGCCTTGCCTCCCCCTTTTTTCCCTCAAGGCGCCTACCTTTGCTTTCTTTCTCCTAAGCTCCAAGGGCCCTTCTTTTGCCTCTGTAACTTGTTTCCTGAGCCCATGCAGCCCAGCTGGCTCACTTCTTCATGGCTCACTTCTACCTCTTTGACTTTCTAAATAAACTTTTGCTTGTATTTGAGTCTTGCCTCTGAATTCTTTCTTAGCCAGAATTCAAGGACTGAGGTCTAACATCGTGTGCCATTTTACATTAACAATTTCAGGAGCTGTACAGAGTTTCTCTTTATAGGCTCCTAAAGTTTTTCTAAAGAAATTCCAAATAGAATCAGAAAAGGTGCCATGTGGAAGTCCCTCTAATGAATAAAGGAATTGTACCTCATAACCAACAGAATGTCAGGAGAAGTTTGTGATCTGCTTAAAGTATATCACTTTCATACCAACCCAATTAAAGTGATTTTTCTAGGGTTAGGATTCCTTGTGATAACTTACCAGATAATTAATAGTACATTTTATTATTTATTTATTTGTATCACTAGTACATTTTATTTTATTTTATTTTCCTTTATTGATTTCAGAGAGAAAGGAAGGGAGAGGGAGAGAGAGAAGAGAGAGACAGAAACATCGATGAGAGAGAACATCGATTGGCCGCCTCCTGCATGCCCCCCAGTGGGGATCGGGCCCACAACCTGGGCATGTGCCCTGACCGGGAATCGAACGGGTGACCTCTTGGTGCATGGGTCGACGCTCAACCACTGAGCCACACCTGTTAGGTGAGCTCCATAAAATTAAAATTAGATATGAGAACATAGTATTTGCAGTTTTTGGTTAATGTTTATTTTTTCCTCTTTCCTTTTTTGAACTTAAAAGCTTCAGGAAGGCCAGTTCCTGAAAAAGGCTGCAAGGCCGATTTTCCACTGCAATGGAAATGATGCAATTAAAAAAATATCAGCCCCATTTTTTTTTTCTTTTCGTCATCCATATAATTGTGGCAATATTCTGTCCCAGATCAAAATCCTTCCTCTCCCTCTTCAAGTGATGACCTCCACTTATTCTGATCCTATAAAGTTATTTTCTGCTCTCATTTAAGGAATATTATTCACAAAACAAAACACCTAGATATAGGTCTCCAACCATCTCTTAAGAATGTCTCTAAATTCTATTATTTATTTATTTATTTAGAGAGAGGAAGGGAGAGGAAGGGAGAGATAGAAACATCGATGTGACAGTGAAACATCAATGAGCTGCCTCCTGCATGCTCCCTACTGGGGATCGAGCCCACAACCTGGGCATGTGCCCTGACTGGGAATTGAACCATCAAACGTTTGGTGCACGGCATGATGCCCAACCAACTGAGCCATGCTGGCCAGGGCAAAATTCTATTATTTTAAATAAAATTTTATTATAAAATAGAAAATTCAGCCCTGGCCAGTTTGGCTCAGCGGTTAGAGCATCTGCCCGCAGACCAAAGAGTCCTGGGTTCGATTCTGGCCAAGGGCACGTACTTTGGTTGCGGTTCGTCCCCAGCCCCAGTTGGGGTCGTGCGGATGGCAACCAATCGATGTGTCTCTCTCACATCGATGTTTCTCTCTCTCTCTCCCTCCCTCCTGCTCTATCTGAAGATAAATTGAAAAATATCCTCTGGTGAGGATTAAAAAAAAAGAAAATTCATACAAAAGTACATAAAACATGTACAGTTTAATAAACTGTTGTAAAGCTAACAGCCATGTAACTTGTATCCTGGTGAAGAAACAGAATATTACCTGCACCCCAAAAGCATCTCTACCCTTTTCTTCCCATCCTTACCTTCTCTTTTCCTTCTGGAGGTAACCACTATCTTAACTTTTATGATAATTTCTTTGCTTTTCTTTGTAGTTTTGCTGCTTACATGTAGAATCCCCAAATGATGTAGTTTAGTTTTGCCTGTTTGGAACTTTAGATGAATGGAATCATACTGTATTTGGGGGGGCGGGGTTCTTATTTATTTTGTATGAATGATTCACCATGTTGTTGGGAGGTGCTCAAATTGGTTTATTCTCATCCATAACACTCCATTGTACCCCAATTTTTTTAGGGTTATTTTTTGCATGGCTGCACTCTGAAATCTTGTAATGGGTAGTGTAAAGGAGTTTAGGTATTTTTTAAGGGACAAAAAGCAGTTAAACTGTTAAGAACATTAATTCTGGAATTAGGTGACCTGTGTTTGAATCCAGACTCTACAATTTAGGAGATTATTTTGAGTAAATAAACCTTTCTGAACTTTAAGTTTTCCAGAAATGAGAAAAATAATATTACATCATAAGATTGTTGTAAAGACAAAAAAATAAGTCTATAAGGCACTTAGGCCAGTGCCTGGCACATGGTCACGCTGAGTAAATGATGGTGATTACCACTGCTATTGTTCCACTTGCTGAAGTTCCAGTTTAGGGGCTGACTCTGTTTAACCTTGGCTCCTCGAGGATCTTGCTTCATTCATAGGAATTGAGGAGATAGAACTTTACTCACCACACATCATCATCCTCTCAGAAATTGCCTTCCTGGTGACTTCCCCATAGACTCACTCCTCCATAAATCTGTCCAAGGAAACTGTCCTGTGAGACTAGAAGCTCCCCACCTTGTAATTGGGTGGGGAAACTACAGGCCCTTTCCGCCAGGCCCTCAGCAGCTCCTTACTGAGTTGCTCTTGAACAAATACCAATCCTTGGATTCATTCATTAAGCAGGTGAGGCAGAGTGGAAATATTCTAACCCCCTTTCTTTTCTCCAAATAGAATCAGAAAAGGTGCCATGCGAGATATCGATTGGTTGCCTCCTCTAAAACCTAGTTCTAGAGATGTAAACCTCGAAATGCTATTAAGGAATGTGTTGTTTTCACAATGGCAGGAGACTATCAGAGAGATGGACAAGACTCCATAGGCATGTTGGATTTGAGAATCAGGGTTATATTAATATGCTCACTCAACAAGTATGTATGGAATAACTCTGTGACAGGGACTGTTTCAAGCAGATGGGATACGGCCATGATTTGTCGGCCTGTGGTCCAGAGAGACCCGGGTTTGGTTCCCACTAGGGTTGCGTACCTCGGTTGCAATTTGTCCCCGGCCCTGGTTGGTCGTGCGGGAGGCAGCCACTCGACATGTCCCTTTCACATCGATGTTTCTCTCTCTCTCCCTCCCCCTCTATCTGAACAAAAAATGGAAAAATGTCCTCGGGTGAGGATTAAAAAAAAAAAAAAAAGTCAATGGAAAAATATTCTCAGGTGAGGATTAACAACAAAAAATAACATGATATGCATTAATTGGTTTCTTAAAATGATAAAAAAGTTTAATAAAACAACTTAATTTACTCAAGAAAATTAAAACATATGTCCACACAAAAACCTGTACATGACTATTCATAGTAGCAGTATTCATAATAGCCGAAAGTGGAAATAACTCAAATGTCTATCAACTAATGAAGGTTTAAACAAAATGTAGGGTATCCATTCAATGGAATAGTATTCAGCCATAAGCAAGAATGGTAGGTACTACACCATGAATGAATCCTGAAAACATTATGCTCAGTGAAAGCCAGATACATGTATTATTACTTACATAAAATGTCCAGAATGGGCAAATCAATACAGACGGAAAGTAGGTTAGTGGTTGCCAGGGTCTGGAGGCAAGGGGAAATGGGGAGTGACTGCTAATGGACACAGGGTTTCTTTTTAGGGTGACGAAAACATTCTGGATTTAGATAGTAGTGATAGTTGTATATCCTTGTGATTATACTAAAAACCATTATATTGTATGTATACTTTAAAATTAAGGGTGAATTTGATGGTATGAAAAACATTTCTATTTTAAGCCCTGGCCAATTTGGCTCAGCGGTTAGAGCGTCCGCCTGCGGTCTGGAGAGACCCGGGTTCGGTTCCCGCTAAGGGCATGTACCTCGGTTGCAGTTTGTCCCCGCCCTGGTTGGTCGTGCGGGTGGCAGCCACTCGATGTGGCCCTTTCACGTCGATGTTTCTCTCTCTCTCTCCTCCTCTCTCTCCCTCCTACTCTGTTTGAACAAAAAATGAAAAAAAAAAAAAAAAGTAGGGAAAACACTCTAAGTTCTCTTCAGAACATGTCAAAGTACACTATAAAATAATTGACATGTGTTTATAAATCTGAAAGTATTAGGAAATGTTCCCTTGTTTAATTATAAACCGAGTGGAATGTTTGGAGATTTCAGTAATCTGACAGGGAACATTAAGAGGATTAACCTCACTTCCCCACTGTTAGCACCACCAATTTAAACTGCATCATTCAAAAACTACAGTCATATTAAAATAATTGTAGCAATGACTTCCACGAAAACAATACCAATCAAATTAATTACCCATTAAGGCTGTCATCACTTTAAATACCTTATATTCATATAATGCTCCTTATAGTTATATAATGCTTTTACTTCATTAAGTATTGAATTATGGCTTAAGATCTATTGTATGAGAGAGTCACATCTCTAACCACTTAATTAAAGGCAGAGATGTGGGTGGGATTGGACAGAAATTTATTAACAATGCTGACATTCCAGATTGGAACACAAAGTGAAGCAGGATGTAAGAAATCTAAATTCTAGCCTTCAATGCAGATAGTTCAATAGCAAGAACTAAAATTGCCACATTCTGGAGTACTAGTTTTAAAAAGTATTTAAATACAACACACATATCTAAATGTGTATACATCCTGAAGTGTAGACTATGAATTTTCCTAAGTGAATACTCCTTGGGAAACAGCCTCCAGATCAAGAAAGAAAACACAGCACACAAAACTAGGGTTTTTTGTTTTTTTAGAGAATATTAAAATTGCTTAACCCACCCCCACCTCCAGAGAGATTCTCCATCATATCATAGTTAAATTCAGGGAAGGAGCACATAACCCTGAAGTGGTAATAATGTATACTGTGGTGTGTGCTTAATTTTGACGGCAAATTTACCGACACCAATATCTACGATACTTCACTTGCACTTAACCATTCTGTGCAATGGTCTTTTTTTCGGGATCCAGAGATTCAGAAAATTCCTAAATTTACGCGTGACTTTTAAAAATCTCCCACATCTGGATGCTTCTTTCCAATAAAACCTGAACCAAATTTTTTAAGCAGGAAAGTGCGTGTGAAAACGTGGTTTTCTCTGCCGAAGTGCGAGGCAGCCTTGGCCCCTCCCTCTCCGGGAGGAAAACAGCCCCGTACATCTCACTTCAGGGTTCTGCCAGAAACCCGCGAAGCTCGGAGCGCGCCCCAGGGGGGTCCACGACCAAGCCGGAGTCCCCGGGAGCCAGAGCCCGTCCTCTGCGCGGGGTCTCGGTCCCTCCGCCCGAAACGCGGAGCTTTTCCTTTAACTCCGCGCTCTGCAAGGCTGTGAGGAGCAGGCCGGTTCCTCCCGCCTCCTTCTCCACCTCTTTCTTCCCCCTCCCACCCGAGTTTCAGGTGAATGGGTCACCGTGGGAGGAGGCTGCCACACCACACCTCCTCGCCAGCGTCCACCTTCCCCTTTCTTCTTCCTCAGGCGGAGACGGCAGGACTTGGGGAAGAGCTGGCCAGAGCGCCAAGGAGCCCGTGCGGAGTACAGCAGGTGGGGATCGCCCGGGCGGGGCCGCGGACCTCCCGCAGCCCGGCCTGGCGTTGGTGCGCATGCTCGGGGGCAGGGCGCCCGGGGTGGGGGCACCGAGGAGGAGGAGGAGGAGGGGGGCGAGGGCTGAGTCCCTTACCCGGGCCTGGCTGCGTGCTGGCAGTCCGCACAGCGTCAGGTGCGCCCGCCAGGTGAGCGCGCTCCTTGGCTCCCGCTGTCCTTGGTGGGTCCGGCCGGGCAGCAGTGAGCAGGTGAGAGTTGGGCGCGGCGCTCGGGGCGCACGGTACCCCAGACTCCCCGCGGGGGGACCGCGGCGCCTCGGTCTGGTAGGGGAGGCGCGGGGGAAGGGCGCTGCGGGGTGGTTTCGGTGGCGGTTTCGTCCCTGGCTGGGACTCGCGGGAACCCGAGAGGCACGGGTCGGCGGAGCGAGCAGCGCTGGGCTAACTGGGAGGCTGCGTCCCGGAGCCGGGGCCACTTGGAGGCGCCGATCAGCTCATTCGGCGGAAACCCTTCATTATACGTGTGGCCAGGCGGGCGCGGGCAACTTTTCGCTTTTAGGAAGCGAGAGGTTCGTGAACAGTGAGAATCCTGAGCTCTGGTCTCCGGGCTGCAGTTATGGGGAGTCCTCAGGGAGTGGGGCACAGCCCCCGGCTCCTGAGCCCCAGGGCTGGAGCGAGGGGGGCGCTCTGGCCAGGAGGCTTAGATCCCGGGGGACCTCATCATTCCCGCCCCCACCTCCACCCCTTTGGGTATCCCGGGGAGAGAGGGTGGCCGGGTTGAATTGGTGAAATACTGTATTACTGGAGTGACGGTGTGCGCCGACCTACTATTTTGAATTTTGAGTCCACTTAGTGGGAGTTCGGTGAGCCCTCGTGGATTTAAGCTGGAGGGACGGGGACTTAATTTCGAGGGAGGCAGTACTTCGAGGGAATCTGCTCGACGCTCGGATTCTCAGCCGTGACCAAAGGCCTCGGGGCGGTCCTTGCTCGGCCAGCGCGTCCTGCCCGGGGTGCTCCTGGGCGCGGCGGGGGCGCGCGGATCCCGGGACCTGCCCCCGGCGGCCCCGCCGGGTTTTGAGACCTCCATGTCCAGCAGACATGTTGCCTTTGTCGGAGGAAGTGCGCGGGGGAGGTGGGTTGAGGGGCCAAAATGGCCTCTGCACCTTGGGGCTGGACGAGCAACTCCGAGCCCCTCGTGTTCTAGGTGAAGCGACTGAGCGGGAGGAAAAGCCACGGCATTCATCCTCAGGCCGGCCCTGGAGCTGGCTGGGCAAACTGCCCACCCGGGAAATGACCCGGGGCGGGGAGGAGGCAGCCTTCCAGGTTAGTGTGTGGCCCTCGCGCACAACAGGTGGATTATTGGGATCCCCGGAAAGGAGAAACTTTTAAGGCACTGTGGGCGGTTCTTGCTATGATTGAAACTAGTTCTTTCTAGACAGAGGTAGATTTCTCAAACTATTCATTCTCAATTGTAACAGTGTTTCTTTGCATTGTACATGTGGACCTTTATTTTCTCTTTCTTCTTATTATTTTTTTAAATAGACATTTTAAATGGTGGAGCCACAGTAATAGATATCTCAGACAAAGCAACACTTGTTTGTTTGTTTGGGTTTGTTGTTGTTGTAGTTTTGCACTTATTTAATTATTAGGTGCTTCCTTTGTTAGGTGATGGAGAGGAGGATAGTGAGATTTAGACAACTTCCAGGCTATTTAGGGAAATGATAGGCAGTGTCTTCTTTTGTTTGTACAAAAGCCTTTGTACAGTTATATCATTTAATCAACCACTCTAAAAGGTAGACCTTATTAGAACTCCATTTTAAAGGTGAGTAAACACCTTTAAACCTAGTTACCTTCTCAATCTTGAATGTGGTATGAATCACCTGGGGATCTTTTTAAAATACAGGTTCTGATTCATAGGTCAGAGGTGAGGCCTGGAATTCTGCATTTCTAATGAGCTCCCAGGTGATGCCCACATGGTGTGTATTTCACCCTTTTCTCTCTTTTTCCCCTCAGACTGTAAGCTCTTAATTATGTTTGTTGGTTCTGGCCGGTTTGGCTCAGCCATTAGAGCGTTGGCCCTCTGATCAGAGTCATGGGTTCAATTATGGTCAAGGACAGTACCTCAGTTGCTCCTGGATTCCCTAGCCCTGGTCAGGGTCATGCGGGAGGCAACCAATCGATGTGCCTCTCTCACATCCATGTCTCTCTCCCTCACTCGCTCCCTCCCACTCTGTCTGAAAACCAATGGAAAAATATCCTTGGTTGAGGATTAAAAAATATTAATTGTGTTTGCTGAACTTAAAGGATTCTCTTTACTGGGTGTTATAAGTCAAGAACTTCAAGATGGTCACTGTTGGATTGAAACCCCAGCTGTAATATGGGCTATTGATTTTTATAAATCAGATATTGATAGATCATCACTTTGTACCAGGGATCAGGAATAACATGGTCAAAACAGACATCTAAGTGAAGCTGGTATTCCATTTGGGGTGGAGATAGTGGCCAGCGGAGGAAAAAGAAAGAAAGAAAAGAAAAGAAAAACTAATAATTTAGTTAGGGGGGAAATGCGCTCTGAAAATAAAACAGGTTTAGTGGATGGAGTGTGTGACTGGGAGGGCATCTCTGAGGAGGTGTCATTTGAGCTGAGAACTGAACCACCGGTACCTGCCATGTGAAGATCTGAGGGTTCTACACAGGAAACTCATAGGATCAAGACTTTCCTTCGGTTGATACTGTTACTCTAGGCAATGTTTCTCCAAATATATGGTGTGCTTAAAAATTATCTGCAAAGCTTATTTAAAATGCAGTTTCTGACACAGAGCTCGTCTATTTCAAAACTGCCTGATTTAAAAAATGTAAGCAGTTTATTGATGTGCCTGTAACCTAAATAGAATAATTTAATATAAGGCACAACTTAAAAAACTTCTTAAAGGCAAATTAACTATTGCTGGATGTGCTTGAAAAGGAACAGACTAACTGCCTTTAAATATAATAAACTTTATTTTTTACTTTTTGACTTTATTCATTACTTTAATGAATAATTTTGGGGCATAATACTTTAAGACTTTTCTATTTTATCTTAGCTTGTTTTTTGTTGTTGTTGTTTTTAATTAAGACAGCTTTTGACCAGTAAACATTTTCAAGAGGAGATCTTTTGTTATATGTTAACATTAGCTGACTTTCAGCTTAACATATTCAACAAGTGTGTGCTGCTTCTCTTTTGCCCCTGACTCTTACTCAACTGTTTGACTTATGTCCCCTTCACTGTCATGACTTGCTGTGCTGGGCATTGGACAACAGGCTCTTGTGTCTTGGCTCTCTTTCTGCTTTGGCTGTGACCTTAAAGCACAGTCACAGACTACCTTGAAAGAAACCTTTTAAGTCCTCCTGTCCAGTCCCCCCAAAACATCAACCAACTAAGCTTTGTATAATGGGCATCATTTCAAATTGTTAGTTGTTATTTTTTGGAGGGTGTGTGGGGTCAGGGTGAGCGAGATACGTCCTAACATTGAGAGGAAATCTAACCCTGTGGTGTTTTTGTTTGTTTTTTCAAAGAACCATTCCTAGCACTACAAAGACTGCTCTTCAGATATTTGAAGGTTGCCATGGTGGTCCTTCTCATGTGGAATTCTCCAGGCCACACATTTCCTGTTTTTCCAATCATTTGTGTTAAGACGTGATTTTTCTAGATCTTCAGTAATCTTCATCACCCTCCTGGAGAGGCACTTAGTTAGGACTTGATGTACAAATTTGAAAGTTATACATAGGTTTGCTTCTTTTTAATAGCTGTGTCATTCCTAGATCTAAGCACTATCTCTGTGAATACTGCCTGAGTTTGTAATAGTGTGTTAGTTTTTGTTGAAATTCTCACCAAGGAATTGCACTTTTTAAATGGACAGTTATTGCCCAGCCAGTGTGGCTAAGTGGATTGAGCATCGTCCCATGGACTGAGAGGTCCTGGTTCTATTCCCAGTCAGGGTTGCTGGCTTGATCCCCAGTAGGGGGTGTGTAGGAGGCAGCCAGTTGATGTTTCTCTCTCACATCGATATTTCTCTCCCTTCCTCTATCTCTAAAACATCAATAAAAAAATATATTTTTAAAAAGTTTAAAAATGGGCAGTTATTAAGCCAGCTCTCTCTATCCAGTAGTTACACTATTGTTTTAAATTGTGTTTATATTTTTCAAATTATTTATTCATACCACCAGTATTTGAAAATGTATAGAGTATACCTAATTGCCTAAACACTGAAATTTCTCACCTTCAGGACAGCCACCTTGCTGTGAATACATTTGCTTATCCTTTTTTTTATCCTCACTTGAGGTCACTTTTTTTTTTTTTTTTTTGCATTTATCTTCAGACAGAGCAGAGGGAGAGAGGGAGGAAGAGAGAGAGAGAAACATTGGTGTGAGAGAGACACATCGACTGGTTGCCACCCACATGACCCCAACAGAGTCTGGGGACAAACTGCAACCGAGGTACGTGCCCTTAGTGGGAACGGAACCCGGGACTCTCCGGTCCGCGGGCCATCGCTCTAACCGCTGAGCCAAACCAGCCAGGGCGCCTTCTTTTTTTTTTTTTTTAATTAAATTTATTGGGGTGACATTGGTTAATAGGATCGTATAGGTTTCAGGTGTAGATTTCTATGGTACAAGAAAAGTCAAATCTTCTTTTGTCACTATATACTCATATACTGTATAAGTCCCTCCTTCACCCCCTCCCCCCCACTTATCTTCCTTAATTCATTGTTTTACTTAGTTATCCTAGCCCGGAGGTCAGGATTATCTCCCATTTGACAGGTGAGGGTAGTGAGGCTCAGAGATGAGGAACTTGTGTCAGGTGAGGAGCTTTTACAACCACTAGGTTTGTTTCAACCCAATCTTCTGGCCTTATAGAGAACTTGATTAGTGTTGATGGACTTGTAGCCAGTGGGTTTCTTAGCTGCAAATCTGGATAAGCCCATCACATGCACTTTGAGTATAGTCACCACTAAAGACCTCCCTCCAGGTGGACATAAATGGTCCATTCTTTCGTCCTAACTAGGTTCCATTATTCAGCCCCTTAGAAATCTGTCTAACTGTACACAGCAAGGATATGCTCAAGATTCTCAAGATTCTCTCTGCATTTCCTTCATCTACTAGTCTGGTAACCTCAAAAAAGAAGGTGAAGTTGGTGTGGCATGACTTGTTCTTAATTAGCTTTCTAAAATTATTTGCTTCACAATTTAAAATCTCTTCTATTAGCGAAGACATGACACACTCTAGGAAATAGCAGTTTGAAAGGGATTTTTCTTCTGGAATTTTGGAAAAATTTAAATTGCAGCCTGGGTTTGGATTAATTTAGAATTTTCAAAACCATCATTGGGCCTGGAGTTTTGGGCATATTTTTGAATGAGTGAGTCAGAGGTATAGAAGGAATAAGATTCCTTCTCTCAGATCAATTTGTGAGTATTTGACATTCAGCTTCAGTTTTTCTTAATATTTTTCTGAATGTCAATTAGGGAGACATTTAGTCTAGACTTTTATAGTGCCATAATATTTTGGCCTGAATTGTTCATTTATATGTATTTTTGGGTGCTAGTTACAGTTTGTACACCTATGATTTGTGAATTTTATGTTATAGTTCAATAAAGTGGTTTTTAGAAATAAAAGAATGTAGAGAAGTTGTCTTCCTTTGTTGTGTTTGGAAAAATTATGCTAATTGTGTTGATATTACTAACTCACTGTATTTCCATCTTCGAGGTTTTACCTAATATACATATGGGCAGTATTTTATTATAAGACATTTGGAATTAATGGTCCTTAAGGATATGGAGGATAGCTGCCATTGATTTACAACAAAGTTTGAAGAGTTTGAATTGACTCACTGTTTCTAACATAGTGATGTAAGATTACACACATACTTTATTTGAGAAGGAAAAAATATTAGACACTTTAATATACTCAGATATAGATCTTGTTTTGAGAGAGAGAGGGAGAAAGGGAGAGAGAGAGAAACATCGATTTGTTGTTCCACTTATTTATTGCATTCATTGGTTGATTCTCGTATGTCCTGACTGGGGATCGAACCCACAGCCTTGGTGTATCAGGGACGATGCTCTAACCGACCAAGCTACCAGGCCAGGGCAGATATAGATCTTGCTCAAGTGTCCTTCCTCCCTTCTTCCTTCCTTTCCACTTCCTCTCAAAGTCTGTGGTCATCCCCATACTGCACTTGATCACATAGTTCAGTCCTAAATAATGCCTGTTTTAGTAGCTGTTTTCTTTGTCACACATGTGACCTTCAGAACTGTGTCTCATTCTTAATCTCCACAGGCTCCTGTGATGTAGTGGAGGCACTTAATAAACACTTGTGGATTGAATGAAATTGGAACAAATTGAGAAATTTTAGAACAAAATCATTTTGCTTTTCTCTTAGAGAAGAGGACTCTTTAATACAATGTGTGTTTAATGTTTTTTTCCCCCATAATTTATAAAAATCGTGCCTAGTTTTGAAGACTTAGAAAAGCAGAATTTGAAAATGTCCACAATCCCGCCATTCATAGATGCATCTTGTAATGATTTGTAATGATAACATCATACTTTTAAACCAGATTATGCTGTAGTTACATTGAGGGGCTGGTATGTGTTAGACTCTGCTAGGTATGCACTTTCAGATGCATTCTCATTTTATATGAATTTTCCAAAGTAATATGAAACAGTATATTAAAAACTTCTTTTTTTCTTATACCCATCTTCATTGTTCTTTGGAGGGACTATTTAAAAAAAATAAATACCTCCCGACTGGTGTGGCTCAGAGGTTGAGTGTCGACCCATGCACCAGGAGGGCACCGGTTCAATTCCTGGTCAGGGCACATGCCCAGGTTGTGGGCCCGATCCCCAGTCAGGGACATGCAGCAGGCGGCCAGTTGTTGTTCTCTATCATCCATGTTTCTATCTCTCTTTCCCTCTCCCTTCCTCTCTAAAATCAATAAAGAAAAAAAAAACCAAATACCATTTTAACCTATGCTGTAAAAGCTTTGTGAATTTTTTATTACTACAATGTAAAATTTCAAGATTAAACTATTTGTATGCCAGTGATATACAGAACATGGTGCTAGGTGCTGTGAGGACTCCCAGGCAGAATGATTCCTATGCTCAGATTTCCTGTACTCAAGGAATTAATGATCTGATGTATAAAAATAGCAATGGGAAGGATGAGAGAAGTAAAACTGGTGTGAGAGGTTACTTGAGATTGGTATCATTAGTTTTCTCAGTGATGCAAGGAACCTCTGAGCTCAGTAGTAATGCCATTACCCTACTTATGTTGCTTAGATTGGCTTATCTTGGGAGCTACCGGACATTGCTCCTCTTGAAGATCAGGTGACTATTGACCATGTCATCGAGGCCTTTTGAAAGTCCACCTCCATACAGACCTGATGAATTGTAAGTAAATGATTCTTTAGTTCTCTATTTTTTTTAAGTCTATCGCATGTAAAAAAAATATGTGCCTGTCATTTAAATTTTCGTCTATTGTTTGTTTTCTTTTAAAAAATAAAATAAGTGTATTGAGTGAAAGATGAGTTTCCCTCTTACCCATAACGTCCAGGATGACTAGTTCTCTGCAGAGGCAACTGTTGTTACCTGTTTCTGATGTTTGCTTCAATACATTCTCGGCTTATATTTGTCTGTATATTTATTTCTTTTGTTTTTCACAATTGGTATGAAGTTTCCATATTAGTGCCTTGTTTAAATGACCATTGACAACATAGCATCGATTTTTTATTTTTTTTAATCCTCACCCGAGGACATTTTTGCATTTATCCTCAGATAGAGCGGGAGTGAGAGAGAGAGGAAGAGAGAGAAAGAAACATTGACGTGAGAGAGACACATCAACTGGTTGCCACCCACATGACCCCAACCGGGGCCGGGGACAAACTGCAACCAGGTTATGTGCCCTTAGTGGGAACCGAACCCGAGACCCTCTGGTCCTTGGGCTGACACTATAACCACTGAGCCAAACCGGCCAGGGCTAGCATCAATTTTTTAAAATAACACTTTTATTGAGATATAATTCACACACTGTACAATTTGTTCATTTAGAATGGACAATTCAGTGATTTTAATATAGTCACAAAGTTGTAGAGGCATCACCACAATTTTAGAATATTTTTATAACCCTTTCCCCAAAGAAAGCCCTACCCATTAGCAAGCAGTCACTCCCCATTTCCACACTGTATTCAGCAACCACCAGTCTACTTTCTGTTCTAGGTTTGTCCATTCTGAACATTGCATATAAATGGAATCATACAGCATGTGGTCTTTTGTGATTGACTTCTTTCACTTAGCATCATGTGTTTGTCAATTTTAAGAGTGATTCCTGCCATTATATAAAACAAGAAGCAAAGTTGAGGGTTCTTGGCATCTCTAGTTATTTGGGGATTTATTTATTTATTTATTCTATTTTTTTTATCCTCACCCGAGGACATTTTTCTGCATTTATCTTCAGACAGAGTGGGAAGGAGAGAGGGAGAAAGAGAGAGAGAGAGAGAAACATCGACGCCAGAGAGACACACCGACCCATTGCCACCCACATGACCCCAACTGGGGCTAAGGACGAACTGCAACCGAGGCATGTGCCCCTAGCGGTAACTGAACCTGGGACTCTCTGGTCTGCAGGCCAACGCTCTAACCGCTGAGCCAAACCGGCCAGGGATTTTTTATAAATCACACTATTGCACCCATTTGGACTGTTTTCTGTTTTGGGTTATCATAAGCAACGCTTCTGTGACCATTACACTGTTAATGGGAGTGTAAGTTGATACAATCATTTTGGAAAACAGTTACACATTGTCTAGTGGAGCTGAAACTAAAAAAAAAAAAAAAAAAAAAATGGATCCAGAAATTCTCCTCCTGGGTACATACCTTAGAAGAATAAGTGCTTGTGTGTGCCAGGATACAAGATGTTCAGAGCTACACTGTCCTTGACAGCCCCAAACGCAGACAACCCAAATAGTTGAGTAGAATGGGAAATGGAGCTTTCATACTTGACATTCTCAAGGACCAGCTTATCAGTGTTCTCTCCTTTTCATTCTTATATACTCAGGTAATTTCTTTGAAGCACCTAGTAGTAAGATGTGCCTTGCTTGGGGTGAGCAAGGTGGACTGTGGAAATAATGGCAAAAACAAAAGGGGCTGAGGTCAATTTACAAACTGAATTTTGCCTCCCTAAGACATGCAGTTCTTAAATTCAGTGTGTCCACACATCAGTGTGCCTATCACAAGCCGTGTTTATGATTAAATAAAGGAGAATCAATATCCAATTAAGCATCACTCTGATGAGCCCTCATTACATATTTGATTTACTTTATAATTCTTACCATAACTCAGTGATTCTCAACCTTCCTAATGCCGCGACCCTTTAATACAGTTCCTCACGTTGTGGTGACCCCCAACCATAAAATTATTTTCGTTGCTACTTCATAACTGTAATTTTGCTACTGTTATGAATCGCCATCAGAAATATGTGTTTTCAGATGGTCTTAGGCGACCCCTGTGAAAGGGTCGTTCGACCCCCAAAGGGGTCGCGACCCACAGGTTGAGAGCCACTGCCATAACTGATTATAGATTATGTAGGGATTAATGTCTTACCACCCTGATAGAGACTCAACTCTATGAGGATCCTGGACTGAGTGTTCTGTTTATTGTTGTGTCCCCAGTACTGAGCACAGTCCCAGCCTGGCAGCTCCAGTAAATAGCTGTCAAATGAATAAATTAATGAATGTGCCTTCCTAGGTAGGAGAGTGGGGCTACCAGGAATTGCACATGTTCATTGATAGGACATTGTAGGTGTCATGTCTGAATGCACTGGTCTCAAGTCACATAGGCAAAAGGGTTGACACCATTGTTTTAAACTTTGTGGGTTCCATCCCCAGGGATTATGATTTAACTGGTATGAAGTGTTCCATCTGGGGATTTTATACATTCTCCAGGTGAT
Organism: Tadarida brasiliensis; assembly: GCA_030848825.1. Taxonomy (NCBI): domain Eukaryota; kingdom Metazoa; phylum Chordata; class Mammalia; order Chiroptera; family Molossidae; genus Tadarida; species Tadarida brasiliensis. The sequence goes on from CM061258.1 coordinate 45,634,080, forward strand.
TTTAATATGTAGCAAAATTTGAGAGCTTCTGTTCCACACATAGAAACTAGAGTCGTCATTCTCAGTGTATGGTTCCCAGACCAGCAGCATCAGCAGCGGCTGGAAACTTGTCCTATTCCAGACCTGCAGAATCAGCAACTTTGGGGATGGAGGACAACAATCTATGTTTTAACAAGCCCTCCAGGGGATTCTGATACATAGATATCTTTACTGTTCAGTGGGTGTCTGAGTCAATTCAGGCTGATATAACAAAGGACTATAGACTGGGTAGCTTAGGAACAACAGAAATTTATTTCTCTCATTTCTGGAGGCTGGAATTCCAAGATAAGGTGTCATCATTATCAGGTCCTGGTGAATCCCCTCTTCCAGGCTGTAGTCTGTCAACTTCTAGTTGAGTCCTCACATGGCGGAAAAGGTGAGAGGTCTCTGGGGCCTCTTTTATAAGTGCGTTATTCCCATTCATGAGGGCTCCACCTCAGGACTTAATTACCTCCTAATACCATCATACTGGGATTTAGGATGTTGACATTTTAATTTTGGGGAGGAAACAAATCGCCCTATTGCAGTTGGGGCAGTACTAACAATAGTTTTATTTTGCCAAAGGTTTGTTTAAATTATTTCAAGTACTTTATATGTTCTTTCTGCTTATCTCCAAAAAGTGCTAACTTGAAATTGTTTTCGTGTGTATTTCAGCAAACCCAGTCATTATGCACCAAGCAATGACATGTATGGTGGAGAGATGCATGTTCGGCCAATGCTCTCTCACACGGCGTATTCCTTCTACCCTGAAGATGAAATTCTTCACTTCTACAAATGGACCTCTCCTCCAGGAGTGATTCGGATTCTGTCTATGCTCATTATCGTGATGTGCATTGCCATATTTGCCTGTGTCGCCTCAACGCTTGGCTGGGACAGAGGCTATGGAAGCAATATATTAGGAGGTGGTTTAGGTTACCCTTATGCTGGAAGTGGCTTTGGAGGCTTTGGAAATGGCTATGGTTATGGCTACGGTTATGGCTATGGAACAGGCTATACAGATCCAAGAGCGGCAAAGGGCTTCCTACTGGCTATGGCTGCCTTTTGTTTCATTGCTGCATTGATGATATTTATTACCAGTGTTATAAGATCTGAAATAGCTAGAACAAGAAGATATTACCTGACCGTGATAATAGTGAGTGCTATCCTGGGCTTCTTGGTGTTTATTGCCACAATCGTCTATATAATGGGAGTCAATCCAACTGCCCAGGCTTCTGGGTCTATGTACGGTTCACAAATTATTGCCCTCTGCAACCAGTTTTATACACCTGCAGTTTCTGGAATCTACACGGATCAATATTTGTATCACTACTGTGTGGTGGATCCTCAGGAGGTATGAATAATTTTGTTTTTTTTCACATTTTGCATCAGAGGCTATCAACTTGGGATGCTTAATATACACTTTGGGAACTTTAAAAAAAATATTGATGCTAAGGCCCCACTTCTGTTTAAATCAGAATCTGGGAGAAGGGCTAGATGTCATTGTTGAGATACTATTAACATACCATATCCGTTTAGATACAGTTTGTTGGATTTTAGTTTATTCACAGTTGTGCAACATCGCCACAATCAATTTTAGAACACTTTCATTATTTTCCAAAATATTTCTCTAACCCATACCATTAGCAGTCACTCCTCATTTCCCTAACTCTTCTCAGATCTATTCTATAGATTTGCCTATTCTGGATTTCATATAAACAGACTCACACAATACCTGTGCAGTCTTTTATGATTGGCTTCTTTCATTTAGCATAATTTTTGTTTTTTTAGTCCTCACCCAAGGATATTTTTCCATTTATTTTCAGATAGAGTGGGAGGGAGGGGTAGAGAGAGAGAAACACTGATGTGAGAGAGGAACACTGATGTGAGAGAGACACACCGATTGGTTGCCTCCTGCACGACCCCAACCAAGGCCAGAACGAACCACAACTGAGGTATGTGCGTGCCCTTGACCAGAATCAAACCCACGACTCTTTGGGCTGCCGGCCGACACTCTAACTGCTGAGCCAAACCAGCCAGGGCAAGCATAGTGTTTTTAAGGTTCATCCATGTTGTAGTAGGTGTCAGTACTTCAGTCTCTTTTATTGCTGAATAATAGTCCATTATATAGACATACCAAATTTTATTTATCCATTCATCAGTTAATGGACATATGGGCTATTTCCACATTAGCTGTAAATGAATAATGCTCTGAACGTTTGTGTGTGAGTTTTTGTGTGAGTTTATGTTCTGATTTCTCTTGAGTATATACCTGGGGGTGGAATTGCTGGGTCTTTTTTTTTTTTTTTTTTTTTTTTTAATCCTCACCCGAGGACATTTTTGCATTTATCTTAAGATAGAGTGGGAGGGAGGGGGGGACAGAGAGAGAGAGAAACATCGATGTGAGAGAGACACACCGAGTGGTTGCCATCCACACGACCCCAACCAGGGCCGGGGACACACTGCAACCGAGGTACGTGCCCTTAGCGGGAACCAACCCCAGGACTCTCCGGTCCGCAAGCCGATGCTCTAACCGCTGAGCCAAACTGGCCAGGGCGAATTGCTGGGTCTTATGATTGTGTTTAACCTTTTGAGGAACAGCCAGACTTTTCCAAAGTGGTTACACTACATTTATCAGAAATATATAGGATTCCAATTTCTACACATCCTCACCACCATTGTTTTTGTCTGTCTGACACTAGCTGTGCTAATGTGTGTGAAGTGGTACCTCATTTTGGTTTTAATTTGCATTTCCTTGACAGCTAATGCTGTTGAGCTTGTTTTCCTTATGCATATATCTTTGGAGAAATGGCTATTTAGAATCTTTGTCCATTTTTTAATTGGGCTACTTGTATTTTTATTACTGAGTTGTAAGAACTCTATATATCTGGATACAAGTCCCTTCTAGATGTGTGATTTGCAAGTATTTTCTCTCATTTTGTCATTCTCATTTCACTTTCTGTATGTTTTTGTTTACATAAAATCCTTTAATTTTTATGAGGTTTGATTTTTCTTTTGTTGCTTGTGCTTTTGGTGTCATATCTAAGAACATTTTACCTAACTCAAAGTCACAAAGATTTTCTCCTGTGTTTTCTTCTAAGACTTTTAATTTTAGCTCTTTCAGGTAGGTCTCAAAATGGGATCCATTTTGAGTTTATTTTGGGCATAGCTATGGAAGGAGTCTAACATTCTTTTCACAGTTGTATTGGTAATTTTTTTTTGAAAGAACTATTTCACCATTAAATTGTTCATGCCCTGGTCATAACTGAATTGACAATAAATGTCAGGATTTATTTCTAAACTCTCAATTTGATTCCATTAATCTATATTTCTGTCCTTATGCTAGTACCTCACTGTTTTGATTGCTGTAGCTTTGTAATATGTTTTGAAATCGGGAAGTGGCAGCCCAACAACTTTGTTCTTGGCTAGATTCTGAGTCCCTTGCATTTTAATATGAATTTTTTTTTTTTTATCTTCACCTGAGGATATTTTTTCTATTTATCATCAGATAGAGTGGGAAGGAGGGTGAGAGAGAGAGAGGGAGAGGGAGAGGGAGAGGGAGAGGGAGAGGGAGAGAGAAATCAATGTGAGAGAGAGAGACATTGATTGGTTGCCTCTCACACAACCCAACCAAGGCTAGGGAAGAACCACAACTGAGGTACGTGCCCTTGACCGGAATTGAACTGGAGACTCTTTGGTCCACTGGCCGACGCTCTAACCGCTGAGCCAAACTGGCCAGGGCTCAACTTGTAAATTTTTTTTTTTTTTCCTGTAAGAGGGCGAGGAGTCAACTTGTAAATTTTTGCCAAAAAAAAAGCCACCTAGGATTTTGAAGGATTGCACTGAATATGTAGATCAATTTGGGGAGTATTGTCCTGTTTACATCAAGTCTACAATACATGAACATAGGATGTCTTTCCATTTACTTAGGTCATCTTTAATTTCTTTCAAAAGTGTTTTGTAATTTTTAGAGTATAAGACAGTATTTTTAAAAGCTATCCAGGTGATTCAAATGTGCAGGTGGAGTAGAGAACCCTGCCTTCAGTAACCATGAGTCACCCCTTAATTATATTAAGAAAATGTTTCTGGGTTACTAACTGACTCAGGAATTCTCATTCTTTTGCTTGTTTTGAAGACAGGTGTTTTCCCTGCAAATGTTTGTGGTTGACATTCAGATGTATCTATGGTAAATAGGGCTGAGGATCGGTCCTGGAGGTCTTACCACACCCCCATCATCTGACTACCCCAAACCTGTGTTCTTTGAAAAAGGATATTACTGTTAGGTAGACAGCTGTGGAGAGAGTTTCCTGTTACCCATTAGCAGATATCCAGGGCAGGGTCCTGGTGCCTGCCTGAACTCCAAGTGCCTCTGGGCCAGTGTACCACTTAACATACCTACCAGGCACTGGTAGGACTGTCACAGAGCCCTTTCTAGTTGGTACATGAAAGACTCCTAAAACAGAAAGACCTGCTGGACTAAATAAATCATTAGTCAATGTCCTCTAATTTATAGCTTGGTTAGATCATGTCTGCATAATTTATGGTAAGGCAGATCGTCTACAAAATACGGCTTCTTGGTGCTCAAGCTTTGGAATAGTTTTCTGTAAAATTCTGAAATGGGGATGATGATAGTACCTAACATTAATTAACCATGTTCTGAGAATTGAATTAAGGTGTGTGTGTATGTGTTGCTAGCCTTAGCTTAACTGGTGTGGGCTAGGTTTTTTATATTTATTTATTTTATTATTATTATTTTTTTGGTACGTGCCCCTAGTGGACACCGAACCCAGGACTCACTGGCCCGCCGGCCGACGCTCCAACCGCTGAGCCAAACCGGCCAGGGCAGGTTTTTTCATATTTTTGAAATGTAACGATTTATATCACTTTTATATCAGTTAAGCCACAGATATTTAGTAGGGTATTTGTAGTGAGTGCATTACGATAAAGTAAGCAATTAAAATCTAATTATGTCATTATCTTTCATCTCTTTAGGCCATTGCCATCGTACTGGGGTTCATGGTTATTGTGGCTTTTGCTTTAATAATTTTCTTTGCTGTGAAAACTCGAAGAAAGTTAGACCAGTATGACAAGTCGAATATTTTATGGGACAAGGAACCTATTTATGATGAGCAGCCCCCCAATGTTGAGGAGTGGGTAAGTATTTTTTAAAAATCAGCCAGCATCCAATTTTTATTAAACCTCTAGGTTTCTTTCTCTAAACTTGACCTTTAGTGCTTTCTGAAACTTTGTTCTTAGAATTATTGTCTATGTGGCAAAAGTTGTGGCCTCAGATTTTACTCAGAACTTTAAGAAGGTGGGATAAGGTGCTCCTGTGCCTTTCCCTTTCCTTCCTCTGTGCCCCCACCCAGGCAACTTACCATTACCTTCCTCACTCCCAAGCTCCAAGGGCCCTTCTTTTACTTCTATAACTTGTTTCCTAAGCCCATTTCTTCTACAAATTACTTCTACCTCTGTGATTTTTCAAAAATGTTCACTTATTTAAAAAAGAAGAGAAAAGCCCTGGCCAGTTTGTCTCAGTGGTTAGAACATTGGCCCTAGGACTGAAGGGTCAAGGGTTATTCAGTCCTGGTCAAGGGCTTGTACCTGGGTTGCAGGTTCGAGCCTGGCCCTGGTCGAGGTTGTTCAGGGAGGCAACCAATCGAATTGTCTCTTTCACATTGATGTCTCTCTCTCTCTCTCTCTCTCTCTCTCTCCCTCCCCCCCCCTCCCTTCTACTCTATCTAAAAATCAATGGAAAAATATCCTTGGGTGAGGATTAACAAAAAAAGAAAGTGGGATGGGATAAGTGGAAATCATTTTACTACAAGGTAAAAATCAGATTTCCATTTTCAAGAAGTGGATCTAGGCACTGAAAAGAGATTGCTTCTAAAGTAATCATGTGGAAGGAACTTGGCCCTTACAAAACGAAAACACCCCACCCCCATCCCCAGTCCCCTTTTATTTCCCTGCTTATCCTTTGGAGGGAAACACTATTACCCAGGGTGCTCTCTTGGGTCAAGGTTGCCAAAGGGTGTTTTTAGAGTGGTAGCAGGTGGCCGACTTAAACATTGTACATGGAGAGCAGCCTGGCAAATCATGGTGTCTGATTCTGCACTAATATTTACAGTTCCTGTGAAATGCTTTAGCGAGGCTGAGAGAGATTAGAGTAATTTCATTTTTTGTGATACTGTTAATCTTGCTGGTAGGTGGCTTCCTATATGATGTGATTTGCAGAAAGCCCACAAAGTCCCTCTCTTCAATAATGTTTGGAGTAAGATTTTGTTTCTCAGAAATCCTCTGTTAGGATGCTGTTGGGAGCAACCTCAGAAACTGCCATCGTAGGTTCCGTTGAGCAGATTGATTTCTTCCATGAAGGTTAGTTGAGAACCCTGGACATTGGTTCCAGGGTAGGATTTTTTTGTTAGTGGGAGTTCAGTGGAAAGGGCTAGGGGTGGGTACTGCTGGTCAGGGGTGAAGACATTGGTCATCCCAAAGGCTCCTGTAGCTCTAGCATTATATATATCTGTGTTTAAAGAATTCTAGAAATGTTGCCCTGGCCAGATTGCCTCAGTGGTTAGAGCGTCGGCCCGTGGACCAGAGTCTCGGATTCAGTTCCGGTCAAGGGCGCGTACCTTGGTTGTGGTTCGGTCCCCAGCCCTAGTCAGGGTCGGGCAGGAGGCAACCAGTCGATGTGTCTCTCTCACGTCAATGTTTCTTTCTCTCTCTCTCTCTCTCTCTCTCCTCCTCCTCCCACTCAATCTGAAGATAAATGGAAAAGTATTCTTGGGTGAGGATTTAAAAAAAAATTCTAGAAATGTAGATGAAGAGTTTATTTGTGTGCTTTAAAAACATTTTTTTTTTTCCTTTATTGATTTTAGAGAGAGAGGGAGAGGGAGAGAGAGAGGGAAATATCGATGAGACAACATCGATTGGCTGCCTCCTGCATGCCCTCCACTGGGGATCAGGCCCACAACCTGGGCATGTGCCCTGATGGGAAATCGTCTTGGTGCATGGGTCGACACTACCACTGAGCCACACCAGCCAGGCTGCTTTTGTTGTTTTTTTTTAAATCCTCACCTGAGGATATATTTTTACTTATCTTGGAGAGACAGAAAGAAACATTAAGTGAGAGAGAAACGTCAATCAGTTGCCTCCCATATGCGTCCCTGCTGGGATCGAACACACAACCTTTTTGGTGCACAGAACAATGCTCCAAGCAACTGAGCCATCGGCCAGGCTGAAGTTGTTTTTTTATAGTTAGTTAAGGAGCAAAAATGAAGCAGTCTCAGGAAAGTCAGAAGGTGTGGTATGTATATGCCATGGAGATGATAGTCTGTGTCCCTGCCCTCTCCTTGAAGCCTGCTTGCTCTTTTTCCCTCCTCATTTTTTCCACCCATAAAGTGTGAAGGTGTTTGGGAATGTTTTCTTTCGACCTTTAGCTCCAGGCAAGGCCACCGCAGATGGAATAGGACAGTCTATTGTGAACTATGAAGTAAATGTTTCTCGGGAGTTTCTGGGCGTGTCAGTTTTCACTGGCTGTTGGGTTTGTTTACTTACGGTTTCGAGAGCCTAAAAAAAAACCACTTAAGAGAGACCAGAGCCAGTAATAATAGAGTCTCAGTGAACTTTGGGCTTTCGTCTGATTTTACTATCATAAAGGTTTAATCAGTTCTAGGTGCTTTCAGTAATTTGGCAAAGGCTAGTCATAGTGACTTATGGAGGTGACAGTGATGATGACAGCTGGGAGGACTTAACTTTTTTTTTTTTCTTCATCCTCACCCGAGGACATTTTCCATTTTTTGTTCTGATAGAGTGGGAGTGGGAGAGAGAGAGAAGAAGAGAGACAGAGAGAAACATTGACATGAAATGGACACATCGAGTGGCTGCCTCCTGCATGACCCAACTGGGCCAGGGACAAACTGCAACCGAGGTACATGCCCTTAGCGGGAACCGAACCCGGGTCTCTCTGGACCACAGGCCGATGCTCTAACTGCTGAGCCAAACCAGCCAGGGCAGGAGGACTTAACTTTTTAAAAGGCATTATTTTTATAATGCCTCCTCACTGAATCCTTGGGAAAACTGATATCCGGACTAGGTTGTTTGACTTGTACTTAATAGTTTCTCTGTTTTTTTTATTATTTTTTTTTATCCTCACCTGAGGACATTTTTTCATTTTTTGTTCAGATAGAGTGGGAGGGAGAGAGAGGAAGAGAGAGAGAGAGAAACATCGACGTGAAAGGGACACATCGAGTGGCTGCCACCCGCACGACCAACCAGGGCCAGGAACAAACTGCAACCGAGGTACATGCCCTTAGCGGGAACCAAACCCGGGTCTCTTTGTACCGCAGGCCGACACTCTAACCGCTGAGCCAAACCGGCCAGGGCAATAGTTTCTCTGTTTTAATAACTGTTTTGATGTATGAAACTAAAGGAATCATCTGTAGCAGATGTACGATTTTGGCATACTAATGTTTTATGCAATACTTGCAAATCCCTCATTTCTTTTCCCTTTCCCTTCGTTTCCCCAACTGAAATGCCCAAGGAAGGCTAGTATTTGAAATAAGCTACTTGGAGGTGGTTTTAGCCATTGATATATTGCTTTTACTTCCATTCTTCACTCACCTGCCCAGGTGTGCTTTGCTAAACTCGAAACCAGCACCTCCCATGTTGGAGAGTTGCCACAGTTCCAGGAGAGCTCTCGAGGGTTCCCAGCCTTCTCTGTTTGTTCAGAAGCTGTGCATCAGCCCTCTGTTTTCTCAGGAGTATTCGATCTGTATGTAGATGTTCTTGGGTGGGCCAGGTTCAGTGTCCTCCTACGCTGCCACCGTCTTGGACCTCCTCAGAAAATGTGCGACTTTCTTATTTCCTCTCTCTGAATCTTTAGCACAGTGGTTTCCCTGCCTTCCAAGGGATTTGTAGGGATTTTTTTCTCCCTCTCCTTTCGGTATACCTTGTACTTTGTAAAATAAACAGACCATGTTTGCACGCTGTTTGGGCGTTAATCTGGTTCTTTGAAGTCACTGTGCCAACATTGTCGTATTTTAAATGTATAAAGGTTCTTTTAATAAATTTACAGATTTTTTTTCTATATGTCCTCAAACCCCAGATCGAATGGGTACTTTTTCTGAATTAAAATGCAATCATGCATTGATGAACAATGGAGATACGTTGAGAAAAGCACCGTTAGGTGATTTCATCATTGTGAGCATCGTAGAGGGCACGTACACAGACTTGTATAGTATCGCTTACTACACATCCAGGCCACGTGGTATAACCTATTGCTCCTAGGCTACAAGCCTGAACAGCATGTTTCTGTACAAAACTGAGATTAAATCAATTACAAGAGACAATCAAGAGACACAGTAAATATGAGATATATGAGGCTCTTGCCTACATAACACAGCATACTGTTTTACAGCAAACATTTTTTTTTACATATAAGTAGAAAGAATACACTCCAAGATAATGATTAAAAGTATAGTATTAAGCCCGGCCAGTGTGGCTCAGTGGATTGAGCGTCATCCCATGGACTGAGAAATCCTGGTTTGATTCCTGGTTAGGGCACATGCCTAGGTTTCGGGCTCAATCCCCAGTAGGGGTCGTGCAGGAGGCAGCCAATTGAGGTATCTTTCTCACATCAATGTTTCTATCTCTCTCTCCTTTCCTCTCTCTCTCTAAAAAAAAAAAGTATAGTATTGAGCCCTGGCTGGTGTGGCTCAGTTGGCTGTTGTACTGTGCACCAAAAGGTTGCAGGTTTGATTCCCAGTCAGGGCACATACCCAGGTTGCAGGCCCGGGTTTGGTCCTGAGTTGGGGTTCCTGCAAGAGGCAGCCAATCAGTGTTTCTCTCTCCCTCTCCCTTCCTCTCTCTCTAAAAGCAATAAAAACATATTTTTAAAAAAGTTATAACACAGTTGCATCTTATAAAAAAAGTATAGTATTGTAAGTAAATAAACCATTAATATAGTTTATTAAAAATGATCAAGTATTAATATATAATTCATTGTATGTGCTATACTTTTATATAACTAGCAGTGTGCAGTAGGTTTGTTTACACCACAGCATCACCACAGACACATGAGTAATGCATTTTCCTACAGTGTTGCGAGAGCTACAAGTCACTAGTTAATAGAAAATTTTCACCTTCATTACAGTCTTATAGGCTAGCCACCTATCCTAACTGCAGTCCTTGCTGTGTGGGCTCTCTTGTAGGAGAAACTGAGGTTTGCAAATAACTTCAGTAATTTTTCTCATACTTGACATACTAATCAACAGGACAAGTATTGTATTTGCTGTTATAATTTGTATTTTCTCCAGTGTGTGTGTGTGTGTCTTTTTCCCCTCTGAGCCTTAGTTTTCTTTGTCAATAGAACTGGGGAAAATAGTATATTTTCGATCCACAGTTGGGAATCTGCTTATGGGGAGGGTCAACTTAAGTTATATGTGGATTGTTGACTGGGGGTGGGGTCTGGCACTCCTAAACTCTGCATTGCTCAAAGGTCAATTGTACTTAGTAGAACTAACAGATTAGAATGATAATATATATGTGTAAAATGCCTATCTCTACCACAGATCAGCATACCAGTTATCAATGAGTATTTTCTGCATCTCTAAATTTGCACCTTTTCTTGTTATTGCCACATAATTACATCAGAAGCAGGCATAGACTAAATTTGGAGAGAGCATGCCATAAACTTATTTCTCCATTGTTACCAAGTAGTAAACAAAATTTGTTTAAAAAGATTCTATTTTTAGCCTTAGCCAGTGTGGCTCAGTTGTTTGGGCATCCTCTCGTGCACTGAAAGGTTGCCAGTTCGACTCCCAGTCAGGGCACATGCCTGGGTTGCATGCTTGATCCCTGGTAGATGGTGTGCAGGAAGTAGCCCATAAATGTTTCGCTCTCACACTGATGTTTCTCTCTCTTTCCTATTCCCTTCCCCTCTCTCTCTAAAAACTAATTTAAAACATCTTAAAAAAAAAAAAAAAAAAAGATTCTATTATTTATTTATTTATTTTTTATCCTCACCCAAGGACATTTTTCCATTTTTTTGTTCAGCTGGAGTGGGAGGGAGAGAGAGAGAGAAACATCTACGTGAAAGGGACACATCGAGTGGCTACCTCCCACATGACCCAACCAGGGCTGGGAACAAACCACAACCGAGGTATGTGCCCTTAGTGGGAACCGAACCCGGATCTCTCTGGACCGCAGGCCGATGCTCTAACTGCTGAGCCAAACCGGCCAGGGCAAGATTTTATTTTTAAGTAGGAAATACTTAAAGCTAACTTTGTTATCTAGGTAGTTTTATTTCTAGAAGTTTCTAAGCCTTTGACATTGTGATGCAACATTTATGTAGCATTGTTTCCAATACTTACCTGACAGGATAGGAGCTAGTGAGGATGAGCTGGCTGGGTGTAGAGAGGGACAGGGTCCCTGATCATTCTTTGTGGTCAGCCTTGGGTAGCTTTTAGATTTCTTGGACTCTGATGAAGATCATCACTTTGTCTGTTTATTTAATAGGTTCCTTATATGTAAATAGGGAAAATACAAGTTCCATCTACAGATTTGCTGATTCTGTAACAATTAAAGGGCTTAAGTCAGTCCAGAACAGCACATACTGCCCAATAAACTTTAGCTAGAGAAATAATTGTTAGCATTTGCAATGATGAACTTGAATAAGGGACCTTGGGTAAGAGGACCCAAAATGTAAGTACATTTAATACTGGTTGCAGTTTAACTTAATTTTCCTCTTACTTGTAAGCTTGCTACAAGTCTGGTAAGAAAAAAGAAACAAAACACTTTTTTTTTCTGAAGGGTATAGGCAGGCCCTGCATAATTTCTCCTTGTACACAGGATGGGGGTAGGTGTCTGGGACAGGGCAGTGGTGCTAATCAACATTGGACATCTGAAGAAATTTGAATAGCTTTTTAATTTTCACCCAGTACAGGCATTCTTTAAAGTAAAAACAGTCCTGTGGGCTGCTGACTATTGGTGTGCTGTATTGGTATATTGTTACCTGGGCCTCAGGTGGGTCCAAATGGAACAAAAGTGGAAGTTCCCTATCCGCCTGCTGACTTTCAGAACCCACCAGCACGGAGTACAGAGGCCCTGCCTGCCCCAGCACCGCGGCGAGGGAAAAGGGTGGGCGGACAGGCCGGGGCATCGTGGGGAACCGGTTTAGAGAGCTGTAATGGAAGGTGCAGTAGGAGGTGGAACATGTGATGCTGGTGATATCTTGGTGGCTCTCTGAAAACAGGAATTCCTAGATTTCGAGCCCTACATAGAACTAATGTTAACAATAGGTGATAGGTATAATGGTCCAAATGGGGCAGTTGTCTGCCTTGGTCAGGGGTTCTCAAACCTTACAAGCATCAGAATCACCTGGAGGACTGGTTAAAACAGCTTGCTGGGCCCCACCCCCGGAGTTTCTCATTCAGTAGCTCTGGGATGGGGCCTGAGAATCTGCACTTCTAATTAGTTTCCCAGGTAACGTGGATGCTGCTGGTCTGGGGACCACACTTTGAGAACCACTGTCCTGCATAGCCAAGCTGCACTGAGTTAAGGTGGGCATAGGGCCTTTTCTGTATCATGGCATACTTAGACAATAATAACATTGTACAGAGTCCTGGAGTAAACTGAAGGGGATTTGGAACCCCAGATGGTGACGGACCACAGGCTCTGAGGACTCAGGTGTTCCATGCCTTGTGGCAAACAGGTTGGGGAGTGCTAGCATGAGATACAGGAGTATTAAAATACAGACTGCACCGGGATTTCCCTTTCTAGAGCAAGGAGGCCTTGAATGTTACCACTCACGGAGTATAAGGTTTCTCCAGCTCACCCTTTCCTGAAGCTCTGTTAACAATCCATTGACTCCTAGGGAGTTTCATAATTTATCTTTGTTGGTATATGTTAACATTTCCCTACAGGCGACATGCATTTCAGTTGGGAACATTGTGTTTGCTAAATCCTCAGTGCTGTTTGATCAACAGTAAATTCATCAGACTAGCTCAAACCTGGCCCATGATCTCTTCATGTGTGGGATTCGTACGTTTGGGAACATCTGCCTTCAGGAGGCCAAGGGTGGAGAAAAGTCTGAGGGAACTTTCCAAAGGCGATTTTGAGGCTCTTGTTGGGGGAGCATCTTGTGGGAATCATAACAGAAAACAGGAAAAACTAGTTGGACCACTTGCTGTTCTGAAAGTGGACACAGGTTATAAAACTGGAGATGGTACTTTGAGATTAAGGTACTCCTCCCTCTGATGTCTGTTCTTTCTCCACTATAATTACCAGGCAGGAAAAGCCCTTCTGTTTCCCTTTTGAGGGTTGTGTTTCTGCACCTGGTGACTGAAGCACATTTTCATAGTAATTTTGTGTCAAAGCTGCTTTTACAGCGTTAGTCTAATAGGCAAATAAAACTCTTCAAAATGGATTCACCTCACATCTCATTGGGGTTGGGTGAGGAGTTAAGGCAAAGAGAGTGAGTCCTTTAGTTACTGGGACGAGTCAGTACCCAGACTCGATGGGCGCCTCGAGCCATGTTTAATTTACTGAGGTGGCAGTTTGTTCTGTGAGAGTTAGCTTTTGGAACCAGGTGGACCAGGGTTCAAATCCCCTGTCTACCATATCACCTTCTGTGTGACCTTGAGCAAATTAATTTAATCTTAGAGGCTCAATTTCCTCATCTGAAAATGGAGATGATTGTATCTACCCAGGTAGTGGTGAGGAATAAACAAGGCTACAAATACTCAACACAGGAGCTGTCATCTTGTTCTTAGAGGCAGGAGGCTTTTGTCAAATTGCACCAGCTGGATGCAGGTGGAGCTTGGCTCTTTCCCTGGGCGAACGAGGAATGAAGACAGGATGAAGAGGAACATGAGGAATGGCTGTCCCTGCTGCTTTTTGCTTGTATTGTTTCCAAACGACATAGGAAATTGTTTTGCATGGAGAGAAGTGGTTTCCCCAAACTTTGTTTTGGGGAAGAGAAGATTTTTCTTTCTCAAACTTCCCTAAAACATTCCACCTTTTAACACCATCTGTGACTTGGGGGGTCAGAGTGGGAGGCGCCCATGAGTCGCTAGCTGTGCATCCATCATGGCCCCTGGCCAGGAGGGCACAGTCCTGACGGGTTTGGAGGAGGGCTGGATAGAGCCACCTCTTTGTTCTCCGCGTGGCACCCTGCAGGGGTTTGGGATGTTTTCCTGAACTTTCCAAGGAGTGTTAGATGTTGTTTTCAAAGATTTTTTTCACAAGTGACATAACCAGAACTCTTATCATGAGTATAATTACATTTTGAATAAAATTTTGTCCTCATAATTACACTCTTACGGAGATCTTTTGAAATGATTTCATTTGAATGTATTTTATTTTGGCATTTCAGAAACACTTTCATTCTTCTCTGGATTGAAATATGAATCTTAGTAAAACTTCCTGTGTCCCGTGCCCTAAACTAATTGTTCCTATCCCTTAAACGAAGTCAGTGTGAGTGCTTGTCCTTTCTGAATTTAGTCTCAAGAGTGAGTCTGAGTCATTTTTTGGTTGCTTAGGTGTATTTTTCCTCAGCATGTCTATCTTTCCTTCTGCTGTCTTATCTTTCCCTTTATAGTCTGGGTGTGGGGTGTGGGTGCCACTAGGACCAGGAGCTCCTCCTGCAGTCCCAGCCAAGGGAAGCTGGTGGGCCCTGCCGTGTGGATTGCTGCTGCGGAAGCTCCCTTCCCTTCCCTTCCCTTCCCCCTTCACGTGGGTCCCCTCACCACTGGAAGGCCCTGGAGTTGAGCCCTGATCAGCCTCCCAGGCCCCTCTGGGCTTCAGAGCAAAAATTGCAGCATTTGGTTTCTGGAATGATTGGCTCTCAAACTTGTCTTTCCCCTGAGTACTCAGTAGAAGACAAGTCTTCCTTAATTTGTGTTTTTACTTCTGCCCATAATTTCTGTGCTCAAGGTATGTGAGAAAAATTGTTCACAGTTTGCTGTTTAGAATTAAGCCTAGGTTTTTTTCAGGTTCTAAATCTTTAAATAAATTTTATTTGTATTACAGTTATTAAAATAGGGTTTTGTTTGTGTCTGTGTGTGGTTTTTTTTTAAGAACTTGAACTACATCATCGAGTCTTGTGGGCTGGCTGGGTGGGGATCCTATCAATAATAACAGCAAAGCTCAGAAATCCTTGTCATAGGAAACACAGGTTGAAGATTCCCTATATAAATTACTAATACCTGATCACTCCCTGCTGGGGCTTCCCACTTCTTTCTGTCCTTTCAAAGCGACAGATTTATACTCACTTTGCATTGGTACTATGAGAAAAAGTAATATATATATATTTTCTTTTTTCCAGCAAAAGTGAAGCATACACAAAGGAAAAATTACCTCCTTATTTTACAAATATATTTTGCCTCTGCCTCTAGACTCTTAAGCTCCTTTTCTCTCTTTTTTTTAAATCCTCACCCAAGGACATTTTTCCATTCATCTTCAGATAGAGTGGGAGAGAGTGGAAGGGAGGCAGAGAGAGGGGGAGAGAGAGAAATGTCCACGCGAGAGGGACACATTGACTGGTTGCCTCCTGCACGACCTAAGCTCCTTTTAAGAACATAGTCTGCTTCTTATTCTACTATGAGTCTGTATGGGGATTTTTAAAAATTAAATTTATTAGGGTGAGCCCTTACTGGGTACCTCAGTTGGTTAGATTGTCATCTTGATATGCCAAGGTTGTGGGTTCGATCCCCAGTCAGGGCACAGACAAGAATCAGCCAATGAATGCATAAATAAGTGGAACAACAAATCAGTGTTTCTCTCTCTCTCTCTTCTTTTGTTTAGATCCAGTGGCTTTAATTCCAAATTTAAAAAAATACTGGGGTGACATTGGTTATGATACATCATCTATATATTGCATTGTGTGTTTACCATGTTGGGATTTTTTTTTAAATGTGAACCTGTCACTAATGTGCATGTTATCCTTTTGCAGAGACCATGCTAATAATTAATTTTCTTTGTATCGTTCCAATTTCAGTATGTGTTCTGCCAAAACAAGCAGTACCTTGGAATTTTTTGTGCATATGTTTAAAAAAGGTTTAAGTAACCAAAGATCTGCTGGAGGATGAAGTCAATGGACAAGTTAGTCCAGTCCTGCTGACTCTAAGAGACAAAGGGCAGTTCATTCAATAAAATGTTTAGATATACATAAGTAGAACAGCAGTAAGTGAGATAACCTCTATGCAGCAAACTCTGGGTTCCTGATTTGTGCCAGGTACTGTGCTGGGCTTTGGAGACTCAAAGAGAAGGTCGGAGACTACCCAGGGAGAAGTGGTGGGTTGTAGCAGAGGCTTTCCAGTGAGCCCTGTATTTAAATCCCACATTATTTACTAGGTGTAGGTCTTTGGGAAAGTTGTCTAGCTCTCTGAGCCATAGCTTCCTCCTTTCTGAAAAGGGAATCATAGTATTCAGCTCTGAAGTTATGCCTACTAAATGATGTATCCATTCAGTATTTGGCACATTGTAAGCAGACAGACAGTAGTGGCTTTTAGAACAGTCGACTGCCTACTGAAGTTGGAGATACGGGAGCAAGCCATTATACTGTGTGTCAACAATTGTCCCACAGTGCATTAAGTGCTGTGGTGGGTGGGAGGCTTGTGTGCACAGGTGCTTGGGGAGATAGGAGGACAGATAGGTGCCTCACCCAGCAGGGACACATGTGGAAGGCCTCCAGGAGGTAGTGGCATTACTACTCCTTGGTAGTGAGCCAAGACTTGCAGCCCAATTAAGGATTAGCTGGCAAAGAAAAGAGGAAGGACATTCCATTCCAGGCAGTAAGAAGTCTCTACAAGGACAGCCACGCACCTTTTTGTCAGGTTTTGGTTTCTGGTTTGTCAGAATCAGTAGGAGATCTACAAGCTTTGAGCCTCTGCTAAAGTTGTAAAGAACCTGGAGCAGCGTTAAGTGGGTTTTAAAGAACAGGAAGTCTTTTTAAACTCTGGTGGTCTCCAGAATAAAAATAGGCCTTTGGATCGGAAGAGCATTTGCCTGTGAAGCTTGGTGACGGCATCGAGTCCTAAGGAATTCATTGGGGGAGCCAAGAATGGTTCCCACCCGTCCCCCCTGTGGTGGGATCTAAGCACACTCCCTGGCAACCCACCCACTGGTTTCCCAGTTGCTGCCAAACTCCACTTTAAGGAGGAAATGATTCCATTCCTTTCTGGCTCATGGGAGTATTAAACAATCAAGAAGACCTCTACGGCCTTAGAGGGGTGGGTAAATAAATATTTCAGCATGTGATATTGCAGCAATAGGAAAAGAACAGGCCTTGTAATGCTATGCTTACTGGGAAACAAGATGTCAAGTGTGTGCTGTGCAAGGAAATACATTGTACTGATACTGAACCTAATTGCAAGGATACATAACAGCAAAATAATCCAACAAAAAGTCTGCTGTCACATTCAAATACTTACAGAATTCTTTTGTTTAGATCCAATGGCTTTAATTCCAGAATCCAGCATCTTCTGAGTTTTTACTATGTTCAGAAATGCACTATGCTAAATGTGATAACCTTGTCATGTCATTTAGGTAATTGTCAAAACAACTTTATGAAGTAAGTAGCTTCCCCATTTCTTGCAGATGAGCAGACTAAGGCTTTCTAGAACTTGTAGTTGACAGATCTGGAGTAAACCCAGATAACCTGATGCCATTGTTCTCATCACTAAGCTAAAGTAGTCCCACCCTCCCTATTGTTCTTTTTCACAGAAATAATTTATAAAGAGATTTTATTTTATTTTTTATTGATTGATTGATTTTAGGGAGAGAGAGAAACATTGATTTGCTGTTCCACTTATTTATGCATTCATTGGTTGATTCTTCTATGATCCCTGACCGGGATCAAACCCACAACCCTGGTACATCAGGACAACGCTCCAACCACCTGAGCTATGTGGCCAGGGCCTATGGAGTTATTTTAATTTTTTTTTCCATGCTTTATTTTATTCCTTTACTTTGAAACAACTCAAAATTTAATCAGTTGCAGAGTAATATGTAAAGATTTTTAGGTGAAATTTAAAGAGTGTTGGCTCTACATCATGAACTCTAACAATGTTGGGAATATAATTAGCTATGCTTATTATATTTAAATTTTTCTCCCAAAGGTTCTGTGGGGAACCTTTCATGTCAACAAAACAATCTCTAATATGTATTCCTTCTTAGAACAAATTCACTTACAGGAAAACAGAGAGGGACGGCAACGACATTGTGACTACTGTACAGGCTATTTATAATAGTGCCATTGAGAATATATGTTAAGGGAGAATGCACAGATCTCATTAAAGAACTATAGCAGGAATCAGTTTGAGCTTCTTTTTTTTTTTTTTTTTTTTCCTTTATTGATTTTTAGAGAGAAAGGGAGAGGGAGAGAGATAAAGAAACCTCAATGAAAGAGAACATCTATTGGCCACCTCCAGCATGCCCCCCACTGGGGATTTGACCCACAACCTGGGCTTGTGCCCTGACCAGGAATCAAACTGGTGACCTCTTGGTGCATGGGTTGACGCTCAACCACTGAGCCACACCGGCTGGGCCAGTTTGAGCTTCTTAATTTCTTCTGTGGTTTTAATGGTCCATGTTTAGGGTGAGTGGATTAAAAAGAACCAATGTCCTTTGTCCTAGCTAAGAGGTATTCAAACAGCAGCATGTGGTCCTCAGACAGCAGCATAAACACTACCTTAGAATTGTTAGAAATGAAAATTTTCATCCTAGCACAGACCTGGCCCAGTTAAAGTGGGATTAGTCTTCCTAATAGGGGGGAGGAGCAGTTATCATGGATAATTATTCCACCCAATCACATCAGGATGAGAATCAGGTCATTGCGATCTTTTCTTCTTTGTAATTCATTCTGGACTTGTTAAACTAACAATAGCACCATTTATGTGTTTGTAAAAATACTGATTTGACTGTTACCACTAATAAAAAGACAATCATTGCAGGTTAATAGTACTTAATAATGAGCCCAATAAATACTAGATCATTTTATTTTACTATTTCTTCCATTTCTTCCTCCTTTGAATTACAGGCTAAATAATATCTGTGTCTCTTGGGGTTGTTTCTTTAGGTTAAAAATGTTTCTGCAGGCACACAAGACATGCCTCTTCCCCCTTCAGAGTATGCGGAAAGAGTGTACAGTCCCGTGGCCTACTCTTCCAACGGTAAAGTGAATGACAAGCGGTTGTATCCAGAGTCGTCCTATAAATCAACACCGTAAGTAGCATCTTCTGAATATTTGCACGTTTATAAATCAGTTGCTGTTTTGTGCCATTTGCCTTAAGAAAATGCATAAAGGCTGGAGACTGATCTTTGCATTATAGGTGGATGCCTAAGGTTACTTCGAAGATGAGAAGGGTGGGACTGTGAGGTGGGGATCTCTTCTTCTAAGATGAAAATGCTTTTCTCTTGATTTAATAGATAAAGGGTAGGTTAGGTTCTTTCACTCTAGGAATGTGGTTCTCTTTCCTGCTTCTGGTTTTGAGTTTAGGTGTGGGTAAAAGGCCATTACTGATTGATAGCATAGCTAAGTGCATTTCTCAGCCCCTCCTTTTGCACGTAACTATTAGATCTCATTTAGAGTGTTGAATGAGCACAAAGAATCGGGAGGCTTTGGCTAGAAATAAATGATAAAAATTTACTCAAGGGTCTTAGAGTTTGCAAACTGGAAATATGTCTAGGCAAAAACCTAGACGTGTTCCAAAAAAGAAAGAAAAGTTAAGAATTCTTACAGTAGCCCTGGCCAGGTAGTCTGTTGGTTAGAGCGTCATTCAGATACGCCAAGGGTTGCAGGTTCAATCCCCGGTCAGGGCACATAAAAGTATCAACCAGTGAATGCATAAATAAGTAGAGCTACACATTGACTTCTCTCTCTCTCTCTCAAAATCAATAATTAAAAAAAAAAGTTCTGCCCTGGCTGGTTTGGCTCAGCGGTTAGAGCATTGGCCTGCGGACCAGAGAGACCCAGGTTCATTTCCTGCTAAGGGCACATACCTCTGTTGCAGTTTGTCCCCGGCCCCGGTTGGGGTCTTGTGGGTGGCAACCAGTCGATGTGTCTCTCTCACATCGATGTTTCTCTCTCTCTTCTTCCCTCTCTCCTCCCGCTCTATCAGAAGATAAGTGCAAAAATGTCCTCTAGCGAGGATTTAAAAAAAAAAAAAAAGTTCTTTTATGCCCTGGCCAGTGGCTCAGTGGTTAAAGCATAGACCTGTGGACTAAAGGGTTACAGATTTGTTTCTTGGTGAGGGGCACATACCTGGGTTGCAGGTTCAATCCTTTGCCCCAGTCGGGTTGCTTGCGGGAGGCAACTGATCGATGTGTCTCTCTTACATTGATGTTTCTCTCTCTCCCAAACTCTTTTCTTTCCACTCTCTAAAAATCAATGGAAAAAATATCCTCAGGTGAGTATTAACAACAAAAAAAACCCCACAAAAGTATAAGGCTTCATTTGGATTCCGGAATTCTGAGATCTTTGCTGTGTTAGAGCCTCCATATTGCTGATAAAGCCTCTAGGTTTTGTTTTACATATAATGGAAAAAAACCTCAAAGTGAGTTTCTGGCCTAGAGTAGGTGCCATTATAGTTATTGAAATGGTATCCCCATGTGGTTTTAATTTACCCTAAAGCCTAATTCTAATTCAACCTAATGGCTGGTGAGAGAAGGATGTTGGAGGTATTAAGGCCTTGAATGTTATTTTTGCCTAAGGATGCTGTATATAATTCCAGAACTCCAAATTCCTTTATAGACCGAGAAATGAAACCTCTTTAGCTAGTGTGATTGTTCTTAGTCAAAGATGTGTCTGCTGGAAAACTTTCTGTGACTTCAAAGTTTTACCTCCACCTGCACCCTCATTTACTGGGCTGAGTTATACAGAGATCCACTCTGAGTGCAGTTTGGTTGCCTGGAAGCCTATAAGGTGACCTCAGCAGCTGAGTTAATTATGGAATCAGTTTGAGGACAATAGATTTATTATTGCCCTGGAATGGAATTTGGAAACAGCCTGGCAGTCTGCCTTATATTTTGCTTTGGTGTGCAGAATCTGTCTTGCTGTTCATTTCAGTTGTGAATGATCAGGAGGAAGAGCATTTTCTCTGTTCTCCTTCTTCTCTTTGGAGTTTAACAAAAACCAAAGCACTTGAGGCTGTTGGGGTAAAGGTGCAATCCTAGGGAAAGTTTCAAGCTATGATTTACAGGACTTTCACACATGTAAAATATATATAACATGTGACCAGCTATGCCTCTAAATTAATTGTAAGACCTGCATGGTTACATAGCATTTTCACGTGCTATCCCTTTTCATGAAAACCAAAATATTTTCAAATTCATTTGGAACAATGGAAAACTCTTACTTATTCTTGAGTAAGCCAGTATATTCATAATGTAAAATTTAAAAGGGACAAAAACATCTCTAGTTCCTCTCCCTAGAGACAGCTAGTATTACCAGTTTCTTTTATATCCTTCCAGTGGTCATTTTTAAATAAAATATGCTGGCCAAATAGGAATATTGGTTATTTTTTTCTTTAAAAAATAGTATATTAAATGCCTTGTTAGCAGTGTATCTTGGAGATTGTTCATACTGGTATACAAAGAGTTTGCTGATCTGTTTCATAGCTGTATAATATTCCATCAGTGGTTTATTTTATTAATCCCATATTGATGCACCATTTTCCCCCAATGTTTTGTAATGAATTACAAACCACTGCCAGGAATAAACTTTCATGTTTATCACTTTGCCACATATGTGAATGTATCTGGAGGGGAAATGTTAAAAGCAGAATTGCTGGGCTAAAGGAGATTGCATATTTCATTTTGATAGATGTGATCAAACTGGACTCCATAGTGGTTGTACCAGTTTATACTCCCAACCTACACCCCAGAACTTTTTTGGAGGTCTTGAAAATGCAAATATGATGATTAGTTTTAGAACCCAGAAGAAGGGGAGGATGGGAATGGTGCTAAGGGATACAAGTGGGACAGTGTCTCCCACAGCATCTGGTGTGTGCGGTAGTGATGGAGGGAACTGCGCCTCTGGGGAGTAATAGAAATTGTCGAGTGTTGTCCGTGGCAGAGTACTGGTGCTGTGAAGGGTTCAGAGTGCACCTGCTATGGAGGTAGGGATGCATTAGTCAGAGTCTGCTTTCCTTAGGCTTCCTTGAAGGTGCTAGTAACCCACGAGCACCTCTCCTCCTCGCTGTTGTGTAGTGCATAGAGAAGGAATTAGAACAGGAACATTGTGTCTGAGGCCCATGATAAGGATAAGATACCTCAACACTAAGATTCCTTCTCTCCCAAAAAGCATAACATACATTCAGTAAAGAGCACTAATCTTGAATATACAGCCTAACGAATGTTCGCATATGTGAACACTGAAATCACCTCAACCGCACTGAGAGTCATTTCTAGCACTCCAGAAGGTCCTCTTGTGCCCTTTTGTCGTTGGTACCCTTGTCCCCCATTTTGATGCCTGTCACCATCTATTAATTTAGCTTGTTATTGGAGTTCTTTTATTTTTTATTTTTATTTATTTATTTATTTATTTAAATAATTTATTTTATTATTAATTTGTTTTTGTTACAGATGTTTTTCCTTTTTTTCCCCCATTGACACCCTCCTCCTCCTCCCCTTCTCTTCCTCCCCATCCCTGTTGTCCATGTCCATTGGTTATGCACCCATGCACATAGGCTCTGTGATTTATCTCTTTCCCCCGCCTCCCCCCCTCCTCTGAGGCCCATCATCCCATACTCCACCCTCCATGTCTCTGGGTCAGTTTCCTTGTTCAGTTTGCTCAGTTCTCCTGTGTGTTGCCGGCTTCCTCCGTTGGTGGGGGGGGTCGCCCGGCTCCCCCGCTCCGCCTGGGGTCCCCCGTGGTGGGGGGGGGTCACCTGGCTCCCCCGCTCCGCCTGGGGTCCCCCGTGGTGGGGGGGTTGGAGTTCTTTTTTTTTTAAACTTATCTTTATTGTTGAATGTATTACAGATGTTCCTCATTTTTCCCCCATTGCCCCCCTCCTCCCCATTCCTGCCCCCCTCCTGCTTTTCCCCACACTGTTGTCTGTGTCCATTGGTTATGCATATATACATATAAGTTCTTTGGTTTATTTCTTCCCACTCCCCAACCCCCCTTCCCTTTGGAGTTCTTATTAAGTGGAATCATCCTCTTCATCATAATGTCCTATACCTTAGAATTTCAAGGCAGTTAGAATTAATCTTGGATTAGATGACAGCAGGATTTAGCTGAAGATGGTTGCTTCTTCACCCTTTGTAAGTGAATTTGGGCAAGCCCTGTTAGGTACATTCCCTACTATGCTGTCCACACCCAGGGTGAATTAACCTTAATCAAGGAAGTTGAGCGTTGACACTACAGAGAACTTTCAAAGCAGGATGACACCTAGGATGACAAATGAGACAGACCACAGTAGCAAATAGGCTGATGGGGTTAATCTGTTAGGATTTTTGTGCATGTCATAGGAATCCACTGGTTCACATAAGACCTGAGGATGGGTCTGTGTCAGGTATGGTGTGATCCAGGGACTCAGAAGATATCACTGATCTTGTTGCTATGCTGTCTTTATTCTCAGTACAGCTTCCATTGTAACACAATGGGTCATCCACATTCCCTAAGCTGCACTGATCTTCCAGCCTAGGATTCAGAAAATGGAATTTCCTTTCCCAAAGCTTGCATGTCAATCTATTGGAAAGATTTTGATTGGCCCTTTTAGGACATTGTCATCCCCAAAGTCAAGAAGATGAAGTTCTCTGATTAGTAAGGTTTAGTGACAGTTCTAAATACCATGTATATAATGACATCATTCTGACAGACGAGACACTAGTATTGATCCTGCATTGTTTCTCCCTCATTAATACTGGGTGTCATCAGAAAACAGGATTCTTGTGACTGTGTTTTTAAGTCAGTAATTACCGCCCTGGCCAGTTTGGCTTAGCGGTTGGAGCGTGGGCTCATGGACCAAAGAGTCACAGGTTCAGTTCGTCAAGGGCACGTACCTCCATTGCAGTTCAATCCTTAGCCCTGGTTGGGATTGTGCAGGAGGCAACCAATCAATGTGTTTCTCTCACATCAGTGTTTCTCTCTCCCTCCCTTCCTCCCACTCTATCTGAAAATCAGTGGGAAAATATCCTCAGGTAAGGATTAAAAAAATAATAATAATAATAAATAAATCAGTAATTACCTGAACACCTGCTGTGTACACAGTACTGGGCCAGCTGCCCATGCTCTCATGGAGGTTGCAACTAACAGGGGCAGGAAGTAAGTGCACAATAACTACATTGAGAGTCAGGCAAGATAAGAACAGCAAAGGCATGTGAGGAGGGTGTGTGTTAGAGGATAAAACAAAGGAATCAAAAAGAAGCAATCCAAAAGCTACAAAAGGGGGACTTCCAGACTGGGATACTGAATTGGATACTGAGGAAAGTATACAGGTGGTTACCTCTTCTGGGTTATGCAGATTTTGACCAAATATGACGTGTATCTAAAAGTAGGTTAGAAGATTATTGAAAGTACACATTCCCTAGCTCTTAAATTTGTGTATACTTTTATTGGTATGCATTCTGTGTTTAGCTTTTATGCTATATTAAGTATGTTACTGTATTTCAAAGGGTGTGGGGAGAAGGGAGGTGGAAAACTTCCAAGGTAAAGATTTATAATATCAATGACTAATAACAAATGATGGAAGGAAGCCTGCTTTAATGTGATTTTGTTTTTGTTTTTTTCCTAATTTCTTTTGCCTTTTAGCTTCCTTCCCTTCTGGCCCCCAGCCCCTCAAATAAACCCGATGCACGCTAAAGGTTTTGTTTGTCACCTCAAAGCAAGAAGCATGCCTAGTACCTGCCAATTTGGGCAGTGTGTCTAGAAACTTGTTTAATTATTAACTCATGGAGAAAGTCACATTTTCCCTCCTTTCGAAGTGGCATTGACATAGCACACAAACCCATGTTAATCTGAATAAATTTAGAAAGAATAAATAAATACCACCACCACCCCCAACAATACACACACACAGCTTTAGACTTTGACAACAGTTACAACCAAGCAGCTCTGGATCACCTAGAAAAGAGAGTAAACCTTGTAGATAAAGCTCAAGATTAGTTATGGTAAGTTGAAAGGAGTAAGAAACAAAAATCTTCAGATGTCTTTTATGGTTGATTTGAATAGCAAGGCTGATGTTGGGAAGTCTCGGGTGCTTTATTTCTCTTGCCCTTCTCCAGCTCTGCTACAGGGGAAAGGGGAGCTTTGCATTTCTGTTACTCAGAAGTGATGTACAGTTGCTACAGTTGCTCTTGGTATTTTATTCCATGTTAGGCTTCAGTTTTAAGCTTGTGGCAGAAACATTATATGCAATGAAACATCTGATGCAATAGTGAATGATTGCATTAGAAAAATAAGTATAATGGTAACTCTTCCGTTCCATTCATTCTGTGTGGCTTCAGGATTAATAAAGCAATTTTAAAAAGAAATCTCAATGAGCTTTTTCATCTATCACAATGTAAAGCTTTTTAGTTTAAAATTTTGGTGGTTTTGGTTTTTTAAGATATCTTAGGGAATTGATATATAAGACTCTAAAATTAATATTACAAAGATCTGTCTCTGAGAGTCCGCTTCCAAAGGTAGATACGTGTGTGCATTCCTCTTCTCCGCTCAACATTCCATGGAACTCGAAGAACCTGTAGAAAAGAATCATGCCCGTTATTTTATGACAGCCTTTTGTGGAGTGTGTCCCCAGCACGGGTCAGGTAAACACTTCTTCCAGATCAGCCTGAACTAAATGAAATCTTAGATCCATTTTACTCAGAAGGTTTACAAACGGGCTCCTCTTACATAGGAACCTTAAGCTCACTCGTGTGTATTAGAAGATCTGAGCTGGTGCTGCATTGAATGCAGGACACTTGAGGTCTGCTCAGTGTCGAGCATGTGAACTGCTTGAGTGAGTGCACCTACATGTAGATCTGCTAATAGTTACTGTTGCCGCTCTTTGTGCTTACGGTGCACTGGCGACGCCTTGTAGTGTGCCCGGCGATCACTGAAAAATAATTCCTGTTTTATTAGGGTGCCTGAAGTGGTGCAGGAGCTCCCAGTGACTTCCCCTGTGGATGACTTCCGGCAGCCTCATTACAGCAGCGATGGCAACTTTGAGACACCTTCAAAAAGGGCTCCCGCAAAGAGAAGGGCGGCAAAGTCCAAGAGACAAGAGCAAGACCACTATGAGACAGACTACACGACCGGTGGCGAGTCCTGCGATGAGCTGGAGGAGGACTGGATCAGGTACTGCGTCGCCTCTTTTGCTGGAACCGCCTGCACATCTGATACTAGCGTTTGGGAACGGTTGCCTCCTAAACTGGAGTGGATGGTAGAATTCCATTCTTTGCCAACCAGGACTGGAGACGGGTTTTTTATGTTTTTTTTTTCTTAGTACTCTTTCATAGTAAAGGTGGACGTGAAGGGGATATGTTTGGCTGTAACTATGTCTTAAACACTTTCAGTAGCCCCCGCGAAATGGCTGATAAATTTCACCAGGGCTTTCTTTTACCAATAGTCACGCAAGAAAGGCCTTTTTAAATAAATAAAGTGCAAGATAAGAGGAACTTTATTTTACTGAATATAAAATTCCCAGACTAGTGCTATGGCTTTGCTTTGGCTTTTTTTTTTTTTTCTCACCTGAGGATAGTTTTCTATTTATCATTAGATAGAGTGGGAGAGAGAGAGAGAAACATCCATGTGACAGAGACCTATTGACTGGTTGCCTCCCGCACCACCCGCCCAGGGTCAGGGATGAATCGCAACTGAGGTACGTGCCTTTGACCGGAATTGAACCCACGACTCTTTGGTCCATGGGCCGACGCTCTAACTGCTGAACCAAACTGGCCAGGGATGCTTTGGCTTTTACTTTTAGGCTTTCACGATGAGGCCAGAGATCCAAAAAACAGTTCTCTAAACAGTTGTTAACCTTTAGTTCTGGCCAAGGTTGAGGTTACGTTCTTTTGTGTTTGTGTCAGTGGTATTGTTACAGTCCACCAGCACCAACTATACTCGTGTTTGATGTGTAGTCTTTTTATGCCCAAGGAATGGGACGCAAATCAGAAACACCTGTGGTGTGAATGGTGCGTATTAATCAAAACATTGCTCTCAAGGTGTTAGGGATTCATGGAGTGTGAAATTCCCTACTCACTGGTGGTTCTCGTGCCTCTTCCCTTCTCTCCTTAAGAGTTTTTGGCCTAGCCCTGGCCAGTTTGGCTCAGTGGTTAGAGCGTCGGCCTGCGGTCCAGAGAGACCCGGGTTCAGTTCCCACTAAGGGCACGTACCTCAGTTCGTCCCCGGCCCTGGTTGGGGTCATGTGGGTGGCAGCCACTCCATGTGTCTCTCTTACATCGATGTTTCTCTCTCTCTCTTCCTCCCTCTCTCCCTCCCTCTCTGTCTGAAGATAAATACAAAAATGTCCTCTGGTGAGGATTAAAAAAAAAAAAAAAAAGATTTTTGGCCTAGTTCAGCCATCTATCTGTGAAATATTTTCCTAACTTATGTCATGGAAGATTTAAATGAAAACTTTTAGAAATCCTGAATTCTTGTTTCCCTTTTGAGCGAATCCTTTAGTTTCTCCTCTCTGTAAAATGAAAGTATTAGACTGACTTGGGTCTAAAATTTGAAATTCCATATTGCTGTGAAATTCCTTAGTTCTGGGAGACAACTCAGAGTATTTCCTCAGTGGATCATGGATGAACAGCATTACCTTCATATATAAAGAACAACTGGCATATTAAGAGGTACAAGTGATAAAGAATTTCAGGGTTTTCTCCATAGTTTAATGCATTGCCAGATTATTTGTACAACGAGCATGCATTTTTATTCATGTACATTTTAAAGTCTACTTTTATAATGAAAGAACTTAAAATAAGCTATTTCCACTTAGG
This sequence comes from Tadarida brasiliensis, assembly GCA_030848825.1. Classification (NCBI taxonomy): domain Eukaryota; kingdom Metazoa; phylum Chordata; class Mammalia; order Chiroptera; family Molossidae; genus Tadarida; species Tadarida brasiliensis. The sequence goes on from CM061258.1 coordinate 45,662,019, forward strand.
AGAAACAAGACCAAGATAAACAAACCAAAAAACCCATACCTCCAAGCAGTCTGAAAACTATCGGTGTAGAAGACAGTAGCCAGCTGCCCCTCGGTGGCTCTGCCACCGCAGTGATGCCAACATACTTCGTGTTCCTGAATTCCAGTTTTAAGATATTAAACATAAGTTGCATTATCATGTTGTATATTCAGAATAAGTGAGTTCTTATGACTTGAACCTTAAATTTTATAAATTCTTTTAACTTTATTTCCAAAAATTATGTAGGCACAGTTATCTTTTTATTGTTTTTTAATTTTAATTTTTTCAGGTGCCAGGACCAATGATCACCAACTGCCTAAGTACCAAAAAATTATGCTTCCTAAATCTCTTGATGTTGTGTGCTACTCACGGCAGTAGCCCTTTTTCAGGCATAGATTTTTTAAAAAAGCATAATTAGTGATGTATAAAGGATTCCTTCATAAGAGAACTATTTGCAACGCGCCTTCCTCTCCCCATAAGCTACAAAAAGGATGTCATTCTCCACATCCCATCAGCTTTATTGTCTTTGAGGAAGAAACACTGCATTTTATGTCTGCTAATGATACATAGTCATTTTCTCACTCCATTTTTAGGGAATATCCACCTATCACTTCAGATCAACAAAGACAAGTCTATAAGAGAAGTTTTGACACTGGCCTGCAGGAATACAAGCACTTACAAGCAGAACTTGATGAAATCAATAGAGAACTCTCTCGTCTGGATAAAGAATTGGACGACTATAGAGAAGAAAGTGAAGAGTACATGGTAAATACAAACCTGATAATTGTATGTTACATATACTTTCTTTCTGATCTACAGAGATCCAGTATCCTTTATACTGATGTCGATATAAAATTTGCTAATAATTATCAAAGTGTAATTTCATTGAAGAGTAATTGAAGTTGAGTCCTGGATGAAAGTCCAAATTGAAGAGTGTACCAATAGTATTAAGTTAAGAATTACAAAGCAGTAGTCTATGTACATAATATATCCCTTCCTATTTAAAATAAAATAACTATATTACTTTTTCTGTTTATGCACCCAGTTCATTCTGTGTGTAAAAAATTCAAACAATACAGAATTGCATAAGTTCCTTAAATTCTACCACCTGGTTATCACCAAAATATTAGTTGTTAAAATGGCCCCTCCTTGTAGAAGTGCACCTAGACACACAAGTCTTTGATAAGGAATCATCTCATATGTTTACCTATATCTTTCCTGCATTTTTACTCAAAAACAGTTTATGGTTTGTTTGGTTTTTTTCCTTGATCACCTGGCTGAGGTGGTATTTGCCCTTGTACAGTTACTCTTTCCTTTCTAATCCCCCTTTCCATACTATACTCTTTGGAAGGAAGTCACAATGCATTGATCCCACTTAAGGAATGGAGAATTGTGCGCCAGCTCTCTAAAGGCGATGTACCTACGCAAATTATTCGGATGCTTCTGCATGGAAAATGTGTCACTTCTTCCATTTTTAAATTTATTTAGTGAATCACTTATATCAGTATGGACTCATGGGTATCTCATACTTTGGCTTATAATCGAATACTACTTTATTTTATTGCTCAAATTGTTATTGGTTACTCTGTGATCATTGGGAACTCTTTTTTTTTTTTTAATTGAATTTTTTTTTTTAAGAGATAGATACAGCCCTGGCCAGTTTGGCTCAGCAGTTAGAGTGTCGGCCTGCGGTCCAGAGAGACCCGGGTTCGGTTCCCGCTAGGGGCATGTACCTCGGTTGTGATTTTTCCCCGGCCCTGGTTGGTTGTGCAGGAGGCAGCCACTCGATGCGTCCCTTTCACGTCGATGTTTCTCTCTCTCTCTTCCTCTCTCTCCCTCCCACTCTATCTGAATAAAAAATGGAAAAATGTCCTCAGGTGAGGATAAAAAAAAAAAAAAAAGAGAGAGAGAGAGATAGAAAGGTCGATGTGAGAGAGATACATCACATCGATCGGCTGCCTCCTGCACACCCCCTACTGGGGATTGAACCTGCAACCCAGGCATGTGCCCTGATTGGGAATTGAACCAGGACCTCTCAGTCCATGGGACAACACTCAATCCACTGAGCCATACTGGCTGGGCTCATTTATTTTATTTTATTTTATTTATTTTTTTAATCTTCACCCGAGGATATTTTTCCATCTATCTTCAGACAGAGCGGGAGGGAGGTTGGGAGGGAGGGAGGAAGGGGGAGAGAGAGAGAGAGAGAAAGAGAGAAACATCTATGTGACAGAGACACATCAATTGGTTGCTTCCCACATGACCCCGACTAGAGCTGGGGACCAAACTGCAACCGAGGCACATGCCCTTGACTGGAATCAAACCCGAGACTCGTTGCTGGCCGTCACTCTAACCGCTGAGCAAAACTGGCCAGGGCATTATTTTATTTTATTTTGGAACTCTTTCAGTTGCCTCCTTTGTTTTTTTTATGATACTCCCATCATTGTGGGTTTTTTTTTTTTAAATGCTTATGGCACTACTTATATCCTGCTTTTTTACTCAACAATAGCCTATGGTTATCCTTTCATATCAATAATTATGATCTTACTGAAAAAAAAAGTTAATTTTTTTTATTTATTGTGATTTATTTTTTATTTTATTTTATTGATTTGTAGAGGGGTGGATGGGGGGAAAGAGACAGACAGACAGACACCCTGATTTGTTCCACTTATGTATGCATTTATTGGTTGTTTCTTGTATGTACCCTGACCGGGGATTGAACACGAAACCTTGGCATATCGGGACAATGCTTTAACCAACTGAGCTACCCAGCCAGGGCTGAAAAAAATTTTTTTATGAGTTAAAAATAGCTACACATGCCCTGGCCGGTTTGGCTCAGCGGTTGGAGCGTCGGCCTGCGGACCAGAGAGTCCTGGGTTCGGTTCCCGCTAGGGGCACGTACCAAAAAATAAATAAATAAATAAATAAAAGAGAACTTATTAAAAAAAAAATAGCTACACAGTTTTCTATTCTATGATTTTACCATAATTTACTTAAGAGTCATCCTGTGTGAATAGACATTCAGGTATGTCTACCCCTGCCCCACCCCACCTCCACTGGCACACACATACCGCCTGCCGGTAGGACCAGTAACGCACTGGTGAACCTCTCTATCTTGGCATACTTGTCTGCTTATCTAGCTAGAGCAAATTCCAGAATATGAAATTGCTGAGTCAGAATTTATGCCATTACATTTTTGTTGCAAAACTGCCGTCCGGAAAGATTCTGTCAACTGCATTCCCGCTCATTTGACCCACATTTCACTAATACTTAATGCCTGAAAAATTACTTCCTTGTGTTCACATCATTTATTTTTAGGAACCTCATATTCATTTTATAAAACACTCTTTGCCATTTTTAATTGGCATTTGCTTCTTATATAGTTTAACCATTGTTTTCTCTTACGGCTTTTGTATGGTATTATGGTGTTGTCATAAACCTTTATCAATTCAGTGAACAGTATTGATCATCGTGCCCTTGATGTAGAAGTGAAGTTAGAAAGATAAATAAAATCCTGTCAGCCCTCAGAGAGTTCATATCCTGAGAGAAACTGACATCTAAGCAACTTAGACGATGTGGCTAAATGTCATGTTCACATTATGTGTAGAAAGTACTGTAAGTAATTGCTCAGAGAAGGAGTAAGGTCTGCTGAAGGCCTGAAGAGTTTAGGAGAGGCTTCACTGAGAAGCAACTATTCTAGATTCTCCAGACAAAATGGGGGAGGGGTGCATGAGCACAGCCATTGGAAGAGCTTGATAGAAATCTGGAAGCTGAACATGCTTAATTTTTCAAAGGAATTGCAAACGATGGGTGCTAAGACTGCGTAGCTAGGAGACTAGATTGGTAGAGAAGTTAATGAGGAGCTCTGACCAGTTTTATAATGAGATATAACCTGATCAGAGCTGTGCTTTACCAGAGACCTCTCTGGTGTCAGCATGGCACATGGACTGGCATGGATGGGGAAAGGTGAGAGGCAGCAGAACAGGTAGTTACCTGCGTGTGTGAATGGAACGTAAGAAATATGTCATCAGTTTCTCTTCACTGATTCCTCAAGCCTCCTGCTGCCTGTAGTAGTTTTAGGAGCTTTAAGACGTCATTATTTCAATTTCCTGTATTTTTGGCAGTTTTAGCTTCAAAATATAGCATCAGTAATGTTGTTTTTGAAAGAGGAAATTCCCATTAAAACGTACTCCCTTGTGTTTCTCATTAATAGGCTGCTGCTGATGAATACAATAGACTGAAGCAAGTTAAGGGAGTAAGTATCCCAGATTGTAAGATTCTTTGGGGAAGAATTTTTCTATTATGTGGTTTTTCCTTTAACCTTTAGAATAACTATGTATACCTTGTCATGCATGCACTGATTATAGACAAAAGGCCCAATAATTGCAAGATAAACTACAACTGAGAAGTTGGAAACTTAATTTCAGTTGTTTGCAGCTACAACCAATACTGATTTTTTTAAACTTTTTTAAAGGTTGAAGTATACATACAGAAACGTATACAAATCATAAGTGTACAGCTTGGTAATTTTCACAAAGCAACCACATATCTTTGTACCTGGCACCCAGATCAAGAAATTGATTTCCTAGTACCACTGACAATGCCCTCTTATACTCTCTTCCAATTTTTACATTCTCTCCAGAGGTAACCACCATTTTAACTTCTAACATCATAGGTTAATTTTGCCTGTTTTGAACTTTACATAAATGGAACCATATATGTGTGATTTCTTTCTTTAAAAAACAAAACAAAAACTTATTTATTGATTTTAGAGAGAAAGGAAGGGAGGGGGAGAGAGAGAAGACACATTGATTTGTTGTTCCATTTATTTATGCATTTATTGGTTGCTTCTTGTATGTGCCCTGACCCAGGATTGAACCGCAACCTTGGCATATAGGGAGGACGCTCGAACCAGCTGAGCTACCCCACCAGGGCTGTGTGATTTCTTTTGCTCAATACTATGTGAGATCCATTCATGTTTTGGCATGTGGTTGTGGCTCATTTATTTTTACTTGTTTGGTGAATAAAATGCAACTTATTAATTTATTCTAACATGAATGAGCATTTGGGTTGTTTCCAAGTTAGGGCTTTATAACTAATGCAGCTTCAAACATTTTTGTGAATGTCTTTGCACGTGTATACACATTGTTAGGTATATACTTAGTGAAATTGCAGGGTCATTGGGTAAGTGTGTATCCAGCCTTGGGTAGGTACTGGCAAACAGCTTTCCTGGTTTGTGCCAGTTTATATTCCCACCCAGCAGTGTAGATTCCTGTTGCTCTATATCCTTACCAACGCTTGCCATTATCAGTCTTTCTTGACTTCAAATGATTTTTTGTTTTTAAAAGATTTCATGTTAAAGTTTTAAAAATTATAAAACATCATGATTTTAAATGCAAGAGTTTAAAAGCATGTATAGTAAAGTTTCCTGTCTCCTTCACCATTTATCCAGTTCCCCTTTCCCAAGTCAACTGATAACACTAGTTTGTTGTTTTACTGCATTTTTAGATGATGTATGTGTTAGCCAAAAGGCTAATACGTTTTTTGTTTTGTTTTGTCAGTTTACAATTCATTAGGAATTAGTGTATCGTTTTCAAAACTCAGGTTAGAAGATATTGTTCAGCAAAGAGAATCAACTGCCTGTCTGGTTTGGAATACCAGATGCTTTATGTACGTTACGTTGATTAACACTCTCAGCAGTTCTGATGACTAATCGTCCCCTTTTTTTGGTTGACCTCTGCCTTCCCAGCAGCTACACATAACTTGTTTTTATTTTGTTAAATTTACCTGGTTCTTTTTCCTTTTTTTTTTCTTTTTAGTCTCCAGATTACAAAAATAAGAGGAATTATTGCAAGCAGTTGAAGAGTAAGTTGTCACACATCAAGAAGATGGTTGGAGATTATGACAGAGGGAGAACAGAAAGCAGATTCCAGATTGTTTGAATGATTGAGAGTATCTGACATCTCTGCAAAATGCAAAATGACTTTGGACTCTAACCAGAGAGGCCAGACCTTTGTGATCATTACAAAGTTTTGGTGGCTTTAATATCATTGGTATTGAAGCATTTTATAAGTAGCTTTTGATAATCAACTGGGCTGAACACTCCAATTAAGGATTTTATGCTGTAAACATTGGTTCTTGTATTAAGAACTAACTGTTGTTTGAGGTTTTTAAACCTTTAAGGAAGGTCGCTGAGTGGATGGTGCTGTGAGCTTTCACGCCCTAGGCAGTCGTGTCTTAGTGCTTCAGTAGTTCCAGTAGGTGATCTCATTTAATTCTCCCAGAATCCTCCCTTCACAGAACTGTTATTTATAATCATTCCTTTTCAGATAAGGAAACTGGGTCCCTGCAGTAAAGTGAAACTGCTTGTTTCCTAGCTTGCAGTTTTGGTTAAGTCTGTTTTATGACTCCATTAACAAAGTCCTGTTCATATTTTAGCTACTACAGATACTGCATTCTACCAACCTCTCTATTGATTTTTTTCTGTGTGTAAATGGTTAAAAGAGCTTTTTATTATTTTATGTTATCTTGGTAATAAAGATCATGTAAAAGTAACAAGTTGTGAAATTTAAAGATTGTAAATATATATTTACTTTTTAAAAATCAAAATTTAATAGCACTGGTTAGAATTTTATTGTATATTTTAAAATACTCTTTAATCTTTTATGGTTTACATGCTTTTTTTGTTTTAAACCAACTGGGCTTTCTCATTATATCAGAGTATCTGATTACATTTATAATTCAGTTGTGACTTGAAATGTATCTTACAGGAATGTTCAAGTTTTATACATATTTTATAAGGTATTAAACCAGGTGTTTTCTTTCTATAATATACCTGTTTGATGTCATCAGTGCTGTTAATTTTAAGCTTTGCAAAACTACACTCAGCAATTATTTCTGTTGTTTTAAACTATTCTGGGTGCTGTGCTGGTTGCTTGCTTCCCAATCCATTAGCTGTAAGAAGGCTGATTTGTCTGGAAGTAGAATGCAATACCACAAAACATCAAATATTTCAAATTGTGCCCTTAAATCTCAGTACTTTTTTTTTCATTCAAATTTTTATTAGTGAAGTAAAATTAGCTAATAATACTGGGCATGTCACTAGCCAAGTTGACTGTGATTATCCCCCCAGTTTAGAAGTCTTGTTTTTGAACAATCTGTAAAGTAATCATTAGTATGCAATTCAGACATTTAAATACGTCAACATACCTGTAGAGATTTTTATAGGAATTTATTTGAGCCAGATGTCTTGTCAGGAAGCAAGATCTCAAATGCTCCAAGAATTACACTTTTGCAGTTTCTTTTATACATTTGGAATTAAGGAGGGAACATAAGAAAGATTAATGGAGGTGGGAGAAAGCAAGGTAGGGATTGTATTGTAAGAGATTATGTGCTCTCTTGAGGGTGGTTATGCCTCAGAGGGATCTGAAAAAGAGAACTACGCTGGTATTTCAAAGGTATGTTAGAAGCACAAGAACAATGGACAGGCTTGCTTAAGGCAAAGATAAACCTTTACTGAAGAAGTTATATGTGTGGGATGTGACTACACACCATAACCTGCCCAGTTAGGAATTTGTGATCAGCCTTGGACTTGTCAAATTTATTACGGAGCCCCTTTTTCCTCCACAGGTATATAATTTTTTATATACAAGTCTGAATCATTTCCCAAAGGTAAACTTCTTTATTATTATTATTGATTTGACACGGAGAGAGAGAGAAACATCAACTTGTTGCTCTATTCATTTATGCATTTATTGGTTGCTTGTACGTGCCCTGACCAGGATCAAACCCACAACCTTGGCATATAGGGACAATGCTCTAACCAACTGAGCTACCTTGCCAGGACCCAAAGATAAACTTTTAACTACTGTTTCCATTGTAACACTGATTCATTTCTTCAAATGGAAGAAATTCTTAATTTTCCATGTGCTTTACATACTTATGATTAAAGATAATAGTCTATGCCCTGGCCAGTTTGGCTCAGCGGTTAGAACGTTGGCCTGCGGTCCAGAGAGACCCGGGTTCGGTTCCCGCTAAGGGCATGTACTTCGGTTGCGGTTTGTCCCCGGCCCTGGTTGGTCGTGCGGGAGGCAGCCACTCGATGTGTCCCTTTCACGTCGATGTTTCTCTCTCTCTCTCTCTCTCTTCCTCTCTCTCCCTCCCACTCTATCTGGACAAAAAATGAAAAAATGTCCTCGGGTGAGGATAAAAAAAAAAAAAAAAGATAATAGTCTATGCTTTTCATACCTTTTGTATTCCCACCAAATGGTAAGGACTCTCTTGAGCAGCTTAACTGATTTTTATGTGTACTAAAAGTTTAACTCTTTGTTCTCAGAAGTCAATATAATTACTTTATGAAGGCAGGCTTGCCAGCGTTCTGACAAAAACCTATTCAGCTGAATGCAGAAAATCATCTAGCATAAGTTTGCATTGTAAAATTGTGCCATAAAATTGGACTTTGAAATAAAAAATGAAATCCTTTTTCAAATGTAGTACTTGCCCTGGCCAGTTTGGCTCAGCAGTTAGAGTGTCAGCCCTCAGACCAAAGGGTCTTGGGTTCGATTCCCGGTCAAGGGCACATACCTGGGTTGCAGGTTTGATTCCTGGCCCCAGGCAGGGTAGTCTGGGAGGCAACCAATGATGTCTCTCACATCAATGTTTCTCTCTCTCTCTTCCTCCTTTCCACTCTATCTAAAAATCAATGGAAAAATATCCTCAAGTGAAGAGTAACAAAAAATAAAAAATGTGGTATTTACTGAAGAGCACATCGGGAGCCAGGATCAGGGTGCTTCTGCTGGGATTGACATTATCTGGATATAACTTCGCAAAGCCATACAAGTAGTTTCGTAGTCTGGAAAATAAGAGGTTCAGATGAGATTTCAGAGGTCTCGTCCATCTCTGACTGTCATTCTTATGTTTGCATTCTGCTTTCTGCTATATACACGTTGTTCAAGATTTTGTTGTGAACGCATGTGGTCCATTTGATAAAGGTTCACTGCATAACGTGATTTCCTTACATGTGTGTTTTGTATTAAAAGTAGATGAGATCAACATTTTCATTTCTTACAACAGTCTATTGACTTGCAATCATCTCTCATTTTACAGTAAAGAAAACTAGTGATCTAATGGATTAACTGGTCCATTGTCACATTCTAGTGAGTGATTAAACTAGGAATCTTTTAATAGGTTCTATACTCCCATTCTAGCTTCACTTTGTTAATAAATTAATAGGTTGGATAAGGTGGAGTTGCTCTGTCTGATGTTAATAAAATGTCCTATTTTATGCCGTGGCTGGTTTGGCTCAGTGGTAGAGCATTGGCCCTTGGACCAAAGAGTCGCGAGTTCAGTTCCAGTCAAGGGCACGTACCTCGGTTGCGGTTCGTCCTGGCCCTGGTCAGGTTTGTGCGGGAGGCAACCAATCAATGTGTCTCTCACATCGATGTTTCTTTCTCTGTCTCTCTCTCTCTACCCCTCCCTCCCACTCTATCTGAAAAAAAAAATAAATAATAAAATGTCCTATTTTAATTTTGAGTGCATTTTAAGTAATTATAATAACATGAAATTTTTTCATGTAACTATCTGAGGTATCTGTAATGACCTGAATTGGGGTATACATATGTAAAGAAGGGTCAGGGCAGAAATTTTTTTGTTTTGTTTTTATTTTTATTTTTTTCTTTATTGATTTTAGAGAGAGAGGAAGGGAGAGGGGGAGAGAGATAGAACATCAATGAGAGAGAACACTGATCGGCCGCCTCCTGCGTGCCCCCCACCGAGGATTGGGCCCACAACCCAGGCATGTGCCCTGACCAGGAATCGAACCAGCGACCTCATGGTACATGGGTTGACGTTCAACCACTAGCAGGGCAGGGCAGAAGTTTTTAATCACCCTGGCTAGTGTGGCTCAGTTGGTTGGAACATCCTCCTGTGCACTGATTGATAGGTCAAAGGTTTTATTCCTGGTCAGGGCACATACTGAGGTTTCGGGTTTGGTCCTCGGTTGGGGTGCATAGGTAGAGGAGGCAGCCAATTGATGTTCCTCTCTCACATCAATGTTTTTTTTCCTCTCTTCTCCCTCTCCCTTGCTCTCTCTCTAAAATCAGTAAAGACAAATAAGAGTTATGTAATCATGGTTCCAGGGATCTTAGCTTCAGTTGGGGGCTGGGGCAGGGGTTTCCTAACATAAACACACTCTCCTTTAGCATTGGGATTGGCAGTATCTCAAGTGGACATTTTAAAGGTTCAGCCATAGAAATAGTTCAAACTCAGTCTCCTGGCAGTTCGTGGTTCTCCTTACACTCACCATGTAACCTCTCTTGTATGAAAGCACAAATAATTATATGGAAGTTGATCTCATCCCTCCTCCTGTGTTTCATATTGTTAACATTTCTTCTACTGGAAATAGTTTCCATGAATAAAATGCCCAAGTATCTTGGGTAGTTTCTAGAAAACTGTTAAAATAATGCTACTTTGGAGTTATTTAAAAAAACACACACAGAATTGTGTGTGTGTGTGTGTGTGTGTGTGTGTGCAACAAATGTGGAAGGGGGTTCCAAAAAAATCTCTAGTTGCTGCCAAAGAAACTGATTGCTCTTTCCTGTATGTGTTCTTGATTTGCCCTCCAGCAATTATTTGTTGTGTGACCTTGGGCAAATTACTTAGCCTTCCTGTATCTCATTTTGCTTATTTGAAAGAGAGGTATTTGTTCCTAAGATAGCTCTATGAAGGTAGTTAATGTGTGACTTAGACCAGTCCTTATTACAAAGTAAATAATAAATATGGCCAGTTACATCTATTTCCCAAAGCCAGAAGGTGAAACTTTAAACAACTTTTTAAAAAGTAAATTGTGTCTTAAAATGTATGTGTCATCCCACTCCCCTATATGCTCCATCTGTGTTGGGTGCAGCTTTAAAGTGTAAATTCTGAATTCTAGACATTACTGCCTTAGGCTTGGTATTCTGACTATTCACAAATGATGAAATGCTTTCAAAGAATAAAGTTTACATGTCAAGATAAGGATTATTAGATACTGTTATAAGCAATTCTGGAGGTTTTTAATGAGTCTCTCGAATGATTTAAGTTCCATCGAAAAGTATTGGAATAGGCTGTTTCACCTCTCCCAGTCTTTGAAGTTGCACACTTTGGATTTCAGGTTGATTCCACTGGCTGAGCTGTTCATGAACTTCCTAACTGTGGATTGTGTCCAGGCACCCATGAGCAAAGAACAAATTGTTCCATTCTTTATAGTTGTCCCTTAGTTTTACAAGTTGAAACATTTGGCTAGGTTAGATAATTTATTCTATTACTTTGTACACGATTAGAATATTATGTCATAATTACGGCAAGGGATTACTATGGATTTATGCATATTTCATTTTGCTTTGCTTTAGTACCATTTCTACTGCAGTCAAGGTCTATAACTATACAGAGGAGAGTAAACTTTACAGTTGCTAAAAGTCTGAATGATTCAGCCTCCTCTCCACAAAGATGCTTTAATTTAAATGTTTTGGGGAGTCCTCTGTCCTTTCCCTGGTTTTCCATTAAAAAAGTTTCCAGGGTGGTAAACCTAAGTGAGAAACTTGGAGCTTGGGGGTGTGGCTGTTTGTTCTTGTGTAATGCATCCCATCTTGGAATAGGACTGTCAATCAGAACAAAAGGAAAGGAAAGAAAAAGAAGAAAGCGTAGAGTTTGTGGAAGGGAGGATGGGAAAGGAAAAAGTGGAGTTTGTGTGTGAGTCTTGTAGAGGATGTGAGGGAGGCAAAGATGGAAGGTGACTGGCACTGGGGAAAGAATCAGCAACGCTAATTTCCCCTCTCCCTTTTAAAGCCAACAGCACCAATAATAAACAATAAGACCTTGTCCTCTGGGGAGAAATAAAAGGAGCTGGTTATGGAGTTGCCACTATATGATGTATAAAACCCTGTAAGATAGGTGGAAGTATCCTCATTTTATAGGTGACTTGCTTGAGGTCACCCAGCTAGCATGGCAGAGCCTGATTTTAAATCAAGGTCTGTTCTTTCCATTGCTGTGCAAGATGGCTTCTGTTTGTTTTTGAGGGGTAGAACACATGGGGAAATTTGGGTGTCAATAAAGCAATACAGGTAACAGAGGGGAAGCATATGCTAACAGGGAAGCAAAGCGACTTAAGATCCTGTAGTTCCTTTCTGCTCTTCCTTTCCTGGGCCTAACCTTTTTTTCAAATATTCTGGAGGTGCCTTGCCTCTCCATTTCTCCAGCGTGGGAAATGCTGTATTTAATTCCATTTGTATCAGCAGGCATCTCAAATAACTTTTCCAAAACTGAACTAATCTTACCCACCGCCCCACCGTCTCAGTAATTGCAACGCAGGCTTTTGGTCGCTCAACAAAAAATGTTTGGTTCCTTGTTCATAAAACACACACCCAGTCTATCTCCAACCATTGCGAATCCAACCGCTTCTCACTAGCGCTAGCTGCACCGTCATCCTACATTAGTTCAAGCCATCATCATCCCTCAAAAGTTCTCACGATGCTCAGAGCCACCCACCTCTCTGATTTCTGTGGCCACCATTCATGCCCTGCTTTCTCATGTAGTCCCTCAAACACACCAATGCTCTTCCACCTTTGCACAAGCATCTCCCTTTACCTGAAGAGGTTTTCCCTAGTATCAGCGTGGTTAACTCCCTCACTCGATCATGGCTCAACTGTCTTGGTGTGGACTCTTCTGACCGCGTGATTTAATAATGCAACCCATTCCCCCTTCCACTGTATCATTTTACTCTATGCCACTATCACCATTTGATAATGTTTTTTTCCTTGATAACTTCCTGGATAGTAGAAGGAAATTCCATGAGGACAAGAATTTTTGTCCATTTTTTTTTTATTCCTTACCTGAGGATATTTTTCCATTTTATATTCAGAGAGTGGGAGGGGGTGAGGGAGAGAGGGAGGGAGGGGGGGAGAGAAAGAGAGAGAGAGAGAGAGAGAGAGAGAGAGAGAGAGAGAGAGAGAGAGAGAGAGAGAGAGAGACACATCGATTGGTTGCCTCCAGCACGACCCTGACCCAGACACGAGCCCTTGACCTGAATCGAACCCAGGACTCATTGGTCCGCAGGCCCATGCCCTAACCGCTGAGCCAAACCGGCCGGGGTGGATTTTTGTCAATTTTTCATTGCTCTGTTCTCAGTGCTTAGAACTGTATCAAGCCCAAAGTTGGTGTTCAATAAAATATTTGTTGCATGAACAGCAGCAGGGGCAGCAGAGGCATCCCAGAAAACGCACAGCAAAAAGGTTCTGGTTTAGCTGCTGCTGCTGCTGCGTCTGCGTCTGAGTTCTTCATGCCAACCTTTTAGAAATAAAACAAAATCATGCTCCTCAGTTCCTGGGTCGACAGCTACCGGGACTCCGACCTTCCAAGATGGAATGACGTTTTTCGCGCCTCTTTGTTAGCTGGAAGGAGGACAGGAGGTCCCTCCGGGGACTGGAAATCAGCTCCGGGGATGCCGCGGCGGGAACGCCAGGCTGCAACAACCTCCACTGGCAGCAACCGGAACGTTTCTGCCTCGCCTCCGCGCGCGGCGGAAGGACTCCGGGGCGCCCTCAGATCGGATTGGGCGGAGACTCGGCACAGAGCGGCTTCCGGGCAGAGCGGTGTCGGGCGGGACCGGTGAGTCCGCGGGTGGAGGCCGGCGCGGAGCCGAGGCGTGGACCGGCCGCCTGGGGAGCGTGGATTCTGGGAAGGGCCTTCACTCTTGGGGCGGAGGCTGAGTGACCCCGACCGGCGTCATAGGACTGAGGCTGTGAGGGAGCGTGTGGAACAGGAGGGCAATTTCTGTGGCGGGGAGCTGCCTGGAAGCCTTCGGGGCTGCAATCTGGGGAATGTCCCTGAGGCAGAGCGCGAATTTGGGGAATTCTGATCCTGGGTTCGAGTTTGTGACCTGCCTCCAGCCATGTGGCCTCGAGAAAGTTACCAACCTTTGATCCTCTTGTCCCGCACCTGAAAAACAGGACAGTAATCACCCTTGCCTGTCTCACAGCGCTTGCTAGGATAAGGTCTGAGGACAAGCTTCATAAATTGGATGTTTGGTGCAGATGTCATTTGTTTGCAGGTCGCATTCTGAGCTCATGTGACAGGAATCATACCAACAGGGTTACGCTGGGGGAAATTGCTTTTCTGGGGTTGGATTCCCAGGAAACAGATCAGTGATATTTTAAGAAGATGGAATATTGGGAACTTATAGAACATGACTGACCAAAAAGGTCTGTTGGAGATACTGACCTAAGATGTCACCAAGTATATCTTTTTCCAGGATGCATAACCTCCTTTATTAACAGCATGCATTGTACACATCCACCTTCCCAGGAAGTGGAATACCTGCCCTATTCCCGTAATTGCCCGCTGCAGGCAGTTCCAATTGAAAGTGCTTGTGTGTAGTGAGGCAGAAGTGTTCCCACTTGCAGTTTCTACTTCTCACTTTGTTTCTGAACTTTCAGAGAATTAAAAGTAATAAACTAAAAATAAAATACGTTTTGATGTGATGGATGATAGTAGCCACTTTTTAAAGAATTTGAGTTTAAAAACATTGAAAACACTTGCATGGAGGATCAAATGTCCAATTTAGTCACTATATATATATACTATGTTACTACACATCATTAAACCTACAAGGCACCAACTTAGTTGGCTATTGAAATAGCGCTGAAGTTAGAATTAAGTAATTTCTCTTTACTTCAGGATGTTAAAGTGAATCACCAGATTTCCTGAAACAAACCAATCTCTTCTAACACCAGGGAGTGGCTTGTTAATTCAGTGAGAGACGCAGAACTGGAGTGAATAGCAAGTGCCACAGAAAACAGTGATACCATAAAAACAGTCTCCAACTTAATAGATTTTAATTCCAAAAGTCCCTTTATAGGTCAGTTCTTTAAAAATTTAAATACATATTTTATAGCCACAATAATATAAATGGAGGATAAGGTCTTAGTTATTTGTGGTCCTTATCATAAAGATTAATCTTTGATCCTGCCAGTGATGGGATTTGTTTTGTCTTTAATATCTTGGCATTTAGGATTCCTTTGAGCCTTTATTTATGCATGAAGGAAACTGAGAATGAGAGTGTGGAGCAGGGAGAGAGATTTCACTGGAGAGAGTGGAGGTGTGGATATGATGGAATGTTTATTACTTGGTTATGGTTAATAGGTTCCCCTCCACTACCTGTTTTATCATGATTATTAAATACATCTTCATATTGAAAATACAGAAAAGAATAAAGAAGGAAAAAAACCCAATCAGCCTTAATCCTATCATCCAGATGAAACCTATTTATTGAAATCATCCTATTTATTGATATTGTCATATTCATTGAATTATTCAATATTTCTTTTTTTCTTTTTCTTTTTCTTTTTTTTGTTTTGTTTTTGGTATGTGCACCTAGCGGGAACTGAACCCAGGACTCTCTGGTCCACAGGCCGACGCTCCAACCGCTGAGCCAAACCGGCCAGGGCTATTTTTTCTTTTAATAGTTGAGATCAGTGTAGGTTTAATATTGTGTCATTTTTTTGAATTATGAGTCATAAGCATTTACCATTTATAAATAATAAATTTCATTTAAAAACTTGATTATGAAAAAATTCACATATACAAAGGTAGAGAAGTAGTACAATGAATCACCATATCCATCACTCAGCTATAATAATCATTTGTTGTAGCAAATCTTGTTTTTTTTGGGTACGTGCCCCTAGCAGGAACCGAACCCGGGACTCTCTGGTCCGCAGGCTGACGCTCCAACCGCTGAGCGGATCCGGCCAGGGCGTAGCAAATCTTGTTTTATCTACACCCATACCCACTTCTCATAATCCATAAAAAACTATAAAAAGATACTTCTATTGGTGTCAAATTTGTGTGTAAATATTTTTATGCTTTTTGGGGGATGATCTTGCATTCTAATTATTTTTTTTTTCACTTCGTATGTTTACTTTCCTCTCTTTACTTTTCAAATTTAATTGTAGGCATTTGGTGACATATATCTTTAGGAAAATCACAATGTGATGATTTTTATAGGATATTGAATAATATAATACATTTAAGAAAACAAAATGGATGAAGAACCTGAAAGAACTAAGCGATGGGAAGGAGGCTATGAAAGAACATGGTGAGTAGACCATTATTACAATGTCTCTTCTCTTTTAGACTTTTTTTTACAACTTAAAAATTTTTTTCTTTAT
The DNA here is from genome assembly GCA_030848825.1 of Tadarida brasiliensis. Taxonomy (NCBI): domain Eukaryota; kingdom Metazoa; phylum Chordata; class Mammalia; order Chiroptera; family Molossidae; genus Tadarida; species Tadarida brasiliensis. Next base: position 45,678,236 of record CM061258.1, read on the forward strand.
TGATTTTAGAGAGTGAGAGAAGAAGGGAGAGGGAGAGAGAGATAGAAACATTGATGAAAGAGCTCATCGATTGGCCGCCTCCTGCATGCCCCTCACTGGGAACTGGGCCCACAACCCTGGGCATGTGCCCTGACCTGGAATTGAACTGGCGACCTCTTGGTGCATGGGTCGATGCTCAACCAGTGAGCCACACTGGCCGGGCGTTTTTTGTTTTTTTTTACAACTTTATTGAAGTATATTTTACAAATGTTAAAATTCACCTGTTTCTAGTGTATAATTCAGTGATTTTTAGAAAATTTGTTCAGTTATGCATTCATCACCATAAATCAGTTTCAGAATATTAAGAAAAAAAGTTTTAATTGATTTTTAGAGAGACAGCGAAAGAGATCAATTTTTTGCTCTACTCGTTTATGCATTCATTGGTTGTTTATTGTATGTGCCCTGACCAGGGATCAAACCACAACCTTGGCACACTGGAACGACGCTCCAATCAACTGAGCTACCTGGCTAGGGCGTAGAACTTTTTTTTTTTTTACCACACCAGTAAGATGCCTCATGTCCACTTACAATTAATTCAGTTTATATCTCTAGCCCTAGGCAACCACTAATCCGCTTTCTGTCTCTAGATTTTCCCTTTCAGGACATTTCATTTCATATAAATGTAATCATATGATATGTGGTCAGTTGTGTTTGGTTTCTTTCATTTAACATGCTATTTTCACCCTGACTGGGTAGCTCAGTTGGTTAGAGCGTCGTCCCTGTACACCAAGGTTTTGGGTTTGATCTCCGGTCAGGGCATACACAAGAAGCAACCAATGAATGCATAAATAACTGGAACAACAAATTGATGTTTCTCTCCCTCTCTCCCACTTGCCTTCCCTTCCTATCTCTCTCTAAAATCAGTTTGAAAAATGCTATTTTCAAGGTTCATCAATGTAGCATGTATCAGAAATTCATTCTTTTTTTATTGGTGAATAAGTATTCTATTATATGGTTACACCATGTTTTTATTCATCCATTCATCAGTTTATGGACATTTAGATTGTTTACAATTTTTGGCTGTCACAAATAATGCACCAGTGAACATTTACATACAAATCTTTATGTGGACATATATTTTCATTTCTCTTGGGTTAATAAATTTTTAGCTTATCTTTTAAAACAAGTAATTACTGCTTATAGGGAGATTCTTAAAGAAGATGAATCAGGATCACTTAAAGCTACAATAGAAGACATTCTCTTCAAAGCGAAGAGAAAACGGTATGTAAACTTTTTGTAAGTGTGTTACAAAAGGTAAAATATATTTCTTTAAGCCTTCTGTCCACCTATAGCCACTCCTCAGTACTTAATTTCAGCCATGTGTCAGGGAAAATGACCTGTAACCTGAATAGGGCAAAGGAACCAGCAAACTAGTGCCTCAGCAGGGAAATGGGTCTTCAGGGACTATCCAAAATGCCTATAATTGTGTCAATTTCATAAGTTAATGATTTACTTCACTAAAAAAATGCAGGTTAGTTGAAAAGTTATATTAATTTTTTTGGGTAGTATATGGTAGTCCATTAAAATGTTTGCATAATTTTAACAGAGTATTTGAGCACCATGGACAAGTTCGACTTGGAATGGTATGTTATTTTTTTCTTTTACTGGTACAGAACTGTTTTGGGGTTGAGAAGCATTCTGGCTTGATAGCATAAACAATAGTGAAAAAACAAACCTTTTAAAAGAATATATTAAAAATATATATAGACTATGTGAGTATTAAATGCCATTTTTACTTCTTGGTCAGAAATGTATTTGAAAAGTGTGCTTTGTATTTCTTTTTTCTAGATGCGCCATCTTTACGTGGTAGTAGATGGCTCAAGAACAATGGAAGACCAAGATTTAAAGCCTAATAGACTGACATGTACTTTAAAGGTAAAATAAAAATTTTTAAATACAATCTTTTGTTTGTTTGTTTGAGTTTGAATTTAGTACAAACTATAGCTAGGTAGAAGTGCTACCAGATCATTTAGGGAAATTATATGCCAAAATAGCTAATTACAGTAGTCTCCCCTTATCCTCCATTATAGTTACCCACAGTCTGAAAATATTAAATAGAAAATTCCAGAGATAAACAATTCATAAAATGTATTTATTTAATCCTCACCCAAAGATATGTTTGCAATGATTTTAGAAAGAGAGGAAGGTAGGGAGTGAGGGAAAGAGAGAGAAAGAGAAAGAAACATTGATTGATTGTCTCCCGTACTTGTCCTGACCAGGGATTGAAACTGAAACCTAGATATTGCCTTGATCAGGAATGGAACCCACAACCTTTTGGTGTACGGACAATGCTCCAACCAACTGAGCCATCTGGCCAAGGCAACGATTCATAAGTTTTAAATTGCATGCCATTCTGGGTAGCGTGATGAAATCTTGTGCTATCCTGCCACATCAACATGGATATGAATCATCCCTTTGTCCAGTGTATCCACTCTATAAAATAGAGAGAGAGACAGGAGAGACTATATTCATGTAACTTCTATTACAGTATATTATTATAATGTTCTATTTTATTATTAGTTCTTTTTGTTATTTTCTTATGTGCCTAACTTATAAATTAAACTCTGTTATAGGTATGTAGGTATAGGAAGAACTATCTGCAGCTTCAGGCATCCATGGTGGTCTTAGAATGTATCCCCTAGAGATAAGGGGGGACTACTATATTTATGCTACCCTCCTACCCCAAGTGAGGATGTTGTTTTGTCAGTTATTTCTTTTCTTTATTGAATCTTCTTTCTCCTTTGAGTTACTTGAATCAATCTCCTCGGTTTATAATACATTTATATTATTCCTAATTTATCAAAACTCATCCTCAATTCTGCTCATTCTCCTTTTCTGTCTTTATTGGATCTCTTCCTTATTTAGATTGTTTCTGTCTTACATGTCCAAATAGTTCCATCTTTTAAGGCCTAGCTTAAACCTATCTCATCATTTACCATTTCACATTAAGGTTTAGTATTTTAATTTTTATTTATTTAATATTTTAAATTTTATCTTTTTTTTAAATCCTTACCCAAGGATTTGTTTTACTGATTTGAGAGAGAGAGGAGAAATGTCAGTCAGTTGCCTCCCATATGTACCCCGACTGGGGATTGAACCCACAACCTAGGTATGTGCCCTGATCAGGAATCGAACCTACAACTTTTTTGGAGCATGGGACAATGCTCTAAGCAACTGAGCCACCCAGCCAAGACTAAATTTTATCTTTTTTTTTTTTTTTTTTTCCTTTATTGATTTTAGAGAGAGAGGAAATGAGAGGGAGAAAGAGAAACATCGATGAGAGAGAACATCGATTGGCTGCCTCCTGCATGCTCCCCACGGGGGATCAGGTCTACAACCTGGGCATGTGCCCAGACCGGGAATTGAACCGGCGACCTCTTGGTGCATGGGTCAACGCTCAACCACTGAGCCACAACGGCCAGACTCACTTTTTTATTTAATATTTTTACCACTGACCATTTTTGAAAGTCTATAAACTTAAAAATCATGCTTGATAAATAGGTTTCCCAAAATATGTTTCCTATGGTTGTTATTTTGCTCTTACCTAGTATTTTCTTTTTGTTTTATTTGAACAGTTGTTGGAATACTTCGTAGAGGAATATTTTGATCAAAATCCTATTAGTCAGGTACGTAAATAAGTGATGGAATTCAGAATTAGATTCCTGATATTACTGCCAAATACAATTTATTTTTAAAACATTGGGCATCTATTTTATGAATTATTAAGTGATTCAGATTGTGTACCAGTTTTTGGTACACTTGTCAATGAAAAGCAAGATAACTCTAAAAGTTAAATTATGTACAGTGAACTCATAGCTAAATTTATGTCAAAAGCATCATGAGAAAAAGTTTTTTACATGATAATTATTCCTTTTGTAATTACTAAGTCATATTAATGTATGTTCTTATCAAGAAGTACTTTGTTAATAATAATTTTTGTTTTTATTTTTAGATTGGAATTATTGTGACAAAGAGTAAAAGAGCTGAAAAACTCACAGAACTCTCAGGTATACATAAAATTACCTTTACAGGACTCAAGGACTTGGCTTTATTTACCCAACCTTGAAACCCTGTTCATAAGGTTGCCTAGTAAGTAAAGTTAGGCCTTCCTCTATTAAACTCAGTATCTAAGATGAACTGTTTTAAATTGAGTTCTGCACAGCGGTGAATACTATTACAATGAAAGCAAGTATGTTTATTTAAGATCTATGCATTCATCCCAAAAGTATTAAAATTTTTGTAACCATTCAATAAATCCACTTAATTTTAAAATTAATTTTTTACAAGTTAAACCTCTAATTTAAAGAACAAAGAATATAAAAATTAAATTGTAGTTATTGTTAATGATTCAGTTTTTCTGTTTTCATGGCACACCTAACTGAATGTTAGTCTTTTAAAATATAACAGCAGGTTTTATTTGCTTTGGTATATATGTTATTACAAATTTACATTACTAGTTTTATTTTATGTTCTGTGAAATATACTTAAATGTCATTCTCAACCTTTCTTCCCCACCAATACATATGAAGAAAATGACATACTTTTATCATTGATAGTTTTTCATTATGGCAATAAGGAATAAAATGGATATTGTAGCCTGGAGTGATCTAGGAAACTCAGTGACAAGTAATCGAAAAAATCTCAAACAAGCTTAGACACAAAAGAGAAATAATTTGCTCGTGTTCAAAGGTGGGCTGATTTCATATGTAGTTGTTTCTATGGGGTTCTAGCTCTGACTGGCATCTTCTCGGATAGGCTTTCTGTGTCCATTAACACCCCAAGTCTACATGACCTTTGTAGTCTGTAGCTTTAGCACAAGTCCCAGAGAGGACTCTTATTGACCCTACTAATTAGGGTCCGCCTGTCCATGAACAGTCAGAGTGGCCAGGGGAATGAAGTATTTTGTTGGTAGGCCTGGATTACATGCCTGTGCCTGGAGCAGGATGGAGGCATGGTAAGCTTCAGAGTCACGTGGTCTAAGCTGGATTATTATATAGTTGGGAAAAGATGGTTCTCCTAAGGAAAGGATGTAGGGCCAACTCCTGTCTCTCCTCCCAAATTAGTAATAGTTTTCTGTGTGCGCCTAGGAAGTCATATATATAGAAGTGAAAAATTCTCTGAAGATTCTGATAGACCTCTTGAAGGCACCCTCTCTCTCTGATCAGAATCACTGCTATAAACCACACTGATAGTAATGTGGCATTTTTATTTCTAAGACTCACAATACAGTGGAAGATGAAAAAAATATTTGTATGGTATGATATAAAGAGAAGTGGATTGAGAGAGCCAGGAGATCTAGGTTTGAGTGTTAGTCCTGCCATTGGGCAGGCATATGTCTTTGGACAAATCATTTACCTTATTAGATTTGTTTCTCACTTATGAAATGAGGGATTTGGACTTAATGAGGTACTATTCATTTCTATAATTTTATGATTCTAAGAATAAATACTTGTAATATATATTAAATATGGCAAATGGTTAATATTTTAAAACTTATTCTTTTCAAAGAATATACAACACCAAAGGTGAGTCCTAATGTAAATTGTGGGCTTTGGGTGATAAAGATGAGTCAGTGTAGGTTCATCAGTTGTAACTAACTGTAACCTTTTTGATAATTGATAGTAGAGGAGTTTGTGTGGGGCAGAGAATATATGAGAACTCTTTGTACTCTGTTCAGTTTTGCTGTGCACCTAAAACTTCTTTAAAAAATAAACTCTATTAAATCTTTAAAAAGCCTGGCCAGTGTGGCTCAGTGGATTGAGCATCGTCCCATGGATTGAGAGGTCCCCGTTCGATTCCTGGTCAGGGCACATACCCTGATTGCGGGCTCGATCCCCAGTAGGGGGCATGCAGGAGGCAGCCGGTAGATGAATCTCTCGCACATTGATGTTTCTCTCTCTCTCTCCCTTCCTCTCTCTCTAAAAAAATAAATAAAAACATGTTAAAAAAAAAAAGATGAAATAGGAAAATATTAAAAATAAAAAAGTTATGTACTCTAGGTTAATATTATTTAAAATGTATGCTAATAGATAAAAAGATTATTTATACAGCAGGTCCTTGAATAACATCAAGTTCAGCATTGTTTCATTGATGAGGTGCTGTAGGAACTTAACTCTTGTTTATATCAATCAGTCTATGGTAAAATTAGTCTCGTTTTACATTGTTTCCCTTAAAGTCACAGAACATCTGGATGATGTTAAGTGAGGACTTACTGTATTTTTTTTTTAGTATGAAGTGAGACATATAATAGACATCTCTGATAAAAGAGCAAATTGCTAAAAATATAAATTGAAGGGACTCTGTTCTTTAACATAAATTTTGAGAGAGATATAAATTTACATAATGTATAAATAGTTTTATTAAAAGTAAGTTAACAGGGGGAACACTTTGTAAAGTATATGATTGTCTAACGACTATCTGTACAGCTGAAACTAATACAAAATAATTTTTTTTTTTATCTTCACCCGAGGACATTTTTGCATTTATCGTCAGATAAAGCGGGAGGGAGAGAGGGAGGAAGAGAGAGAGAAACATTGATGTGAGAGAGACACATCGAATGGTCTCCACCCACATGACCCACGGGGTCAGGGACAAACTGCAACCGAGGTACGTGCCCTTAGCAGGAACCGAACCCGGGACTCTCTGGTCCGCAGGCCGACGCTCTAACTGTTGAGCCAAACCGGCCAGGGCTACAAAATAATTTTGAATGTAAACTAATTTTAAAAATAATAAATAAAATTAAAAATAAATAAATAAATAAAAGTGAAACATTTCATTTCTATTTTTAGGAAACCCTAGAAAACACATAACATCTTTGAAGAAAGCTGTAGATATGACCTGCCATGGAGAGCCATCTCTTTATAACTCCTTAAACATGGCTATGCAAACTCTAAAGTTAGTGTTTTATATTTATTACATATAATTGATTTCAAAGTTTTTTGAATTAGGTTGAAATGATAATATGTTAATATGTGTCTCTATAAACCCAGCTATGATGAAATTGTTGTTAAGAGAAATATGTAATGTCATTTATGATGTTTAGTGTGGTATTAGTAATTTTCATTTTACATTTTAATTTGTGAGGATTTAGAAGAACATAATTAAAATTGTAGCAATATTAGTAGTACAAAAGAAATACATTGATGAAAAAATATTGAAAATTGATTGTATATGGAATTTAATATGGTATAATAACTTGAGTTTATTGTACATTTATTGACTTTTATTAGCTTATTTTGTAATCTGTAAATTAATAGCACTCTTTTCCAACAAGTTCAACTATGTGGAATATAACTTAGACCCGAGAGGGAGTATTCAACATAGTTAAAGCTCATATATTGTGTTCCTGGCTAGTCTGTCCTGACTCAGATTTTTATACCTGTATATAATAGATATTTTTCTAGTTTCGAAGTAGATGAGGAGGTAATACATGTAATGAAGGTAGGCACAGTAACAGCATCCACAAGTGAAAGCTGAGAGCCTAACAATGAAGATATAAGCAGGTAGGCTATAAATAACTGATAAAATTGCTCCTAAAAGCATAGAAATCTCTAGTTAGTATTGGAAATAACTGCTAATCACATCTTAAAATTCCATAAGCCATCATTTAATTAAATGGTACACAAAATTAATGTTTATGATTACTATGACCTAATCACCATGAGGTTAAATGATAGACTTTAAAAAAGAAGTATATTACTGTTGTCAAGCCACATGTATTCACCTTAAAATTGATCCATATGGTATTGTTATACTTTCCAATGTACCCTTTAGACTTTGTATGAAGCAAATGTACTAGAATGTCTGCCTCATGATGCCAGGAACCTTTGTCAGTCTTGTTTATCTCTCTATCCCCAGGACTTAAAAGAGTTTTCAATTCATTCCTTTGCAATGTTGAAACAAATGGAAATATTCTATAGTCTAAATGTATAAACCATGTACTCTGTCCTTTTTGGGTACATTTTTCATTAGTGTAATTGTTATACCTGATTGGAGTGTATTTTATCTTTCTTTAGACACATGCCTGGACATACAAGTAGAGAAGTCCTAATCATCTTTAGCAGCCTCACAACTTGTGATCCATCTAATATCTATGACCTAATCAAGGTAGATCCAATAATTTTATAATCAAAACCAAAGTTACAACTATAAAGAAAATTCCATAGTGAATTTATTACTAGTTTTCAGAGCATTCTATTTATTTTTCAAACACATTAATTGTTCAATGCTGTTTTTTCTTCCCCCAAAACCATCCATTTGGATTTTACGAAGACCCTAAAGGCAGCAAAAATTAGAGTGTCTGTTATTGGACTGTCTGCAGAGGTTCGGGTTTGCACTGTACTTGCTCGTGAAACTGGTGGTATATATCTAGAATCTTCAATATTTACTCATAATTACTATGTAAGAAGTAACAATTTATTAATTAAATTAGGATGTTTTAACCTGTTTTTAAGCTACTAAACTTAAATCAGTTCATGTCCTGAAGTCCAAAATATGGGTAGTCATCTTAGCTATATCATTGATTTTTTGTTGTTGATATCATCTCAAAATGAAAGGAATTTTCCGAAGTTATGTCAGTGTTCATAGGAAGCAGTATAACTCTTGAAAAGCTAGAAATTTCATTAAGTGTAATACTTTCTAAACATCTTATAACTTGGCTCTAATTAAATTATAGCTATTTCTAGAGAAGTCAATTTAAAGATGTTATTTAAATAAGGTTTTGGAAAAATAATAATTTAACTTAAATATTTATTTTGAAAATGTACATTTTCAGATAGAAAAACTTTCATAAAAATACATAGAAATTATATAATTCATTGTTATGTTTGGAAAGCTGATTTTCTTTTCGTTTGCTTTTCATCTTATTAGGCACATACCATGTTATTTTAGATGAAAGCCATTACAAAGAATTGCTAACACATCATGTTAGTCCTCCTCCTGCTAGCTCAAGTTCTGAATGCTCCCTTATTCGTATGGGTAAGTGTTTATTTTGTGTTATTTTAAAATACACATTTAAAAAATATATATTTTGGCTGAAACTAGACTTTCTATTTTCATTTACACAAGTTATTTTAACATTTAAGAATCTTTAAACGTAAATGTTTTAGAATTAGAGAAAATTATGCTATCGAAGCAATTGTGGAAAATACAGAGATGTAAAAAGAAAATTAAAACCATTTGTAGTCCTATTATTACTCAGAGAACACTATTGGCTTTCTTTTATTGTTAAGGTGTGAAAGGTATAAAGACACTGCATTTATAGAAAAATCCTTGTTGTATTAGGAAATTTAACAAATAAGCTGCAAAATCCTCAGTACTATTTGATCAAAGCTGTGTACTACAAACTGCAAAGACAGAAGGTTGCAGGAAGGTCCATCAAATTGCTCGATGTGATTTTTTTTCTTTTTATTTATTTTTAGAGAGAGAGGAAGGGAGAGGGAGAGAGAGATAGAAACATTGATGAGAGAACATCGGTTGGCCTCCTCCTGCATGACCCCCACTGGGGATTGGACCCACAACCTGGGCACGTGCCCTGACTGGGAATCGAACTGGCGACTTCCTGGTGCATGGGTCGATGCTCAACCACTGAGCCACACTGGCTGGCCTCAATGTGATTTTTTTCAGGAGACAGAGAATGATTGGTTTTGCATCAATTTTATTTTTTATCTTCACCTGAGGATATGTTTTTATTGATTTTCTGATAGAGAGAGAGAGAGAGGAACATCAGTGTGAGAGAAACATTGATCAGTTGTTTCCTGTAGGCACCCCAACCAGGGATTGAACCCACAACCTAGGTGTTTGCCTTGACTGGGATTCAAACCTACAACTTTTTGGTGTATGCTCCAACCAACTGAGTAAGCCACCTGGCCAGGGCGGTTTTGTATCTTTTTTTTTTTTTAATTTGTTTTCCTCTATTTTCTAAAAATTGTATAATGAACATTTATTACGTTTATAATTGAAAAAGACATAACTGTTTAAATATAAGAAGAATCTCCTTGTTTAGTATGCATTCTTTTAACTATCAGCAAAATGGAATGCTTTCTACCTTGTTTTGGGCCATTTATAGTATGGGTCAACTGCTTTTTCTTATTTGCTCATCTGTAAAATGAGATTAGTATCTGTTTTGTGTGTTGTCAGGATTGAGTTAATGCAGATGAAGCATTTAGAATAATGCTTGATGTAAACACTCAATACGTTTTAGATATTATGTTGTCTAATTGTTTTTGATTTATTGATACATTTCCTTAGCCCATTTTAAAATGATTATTTTATCTTATAATAATTAATTCTTCAAATTGATTTGTTAGAGCCATTTGGAAATATCAACCCATTTTCTATCACCTGATGTAAACATTTTTTTATTTGGTCATTTACCTTTTATTTGCTTTGATATGTAGATATAGTTAACATTTTTATGTAATAAAATCTCTTTTTGTTTATGGTTTCCACTTTTCTTGGATTTGTTTTCAAATTAAAAAATACATATGAAAAACAAATTATGTGCATTTGAGAATTCCAAAAATTTAAACATAGACATATATTATTTATATAAAGTGAAAGTAGAGTATGTAATAGACTCCTCTATTGTGTCAGAAAATATTGAAAAATTGCAAACATTTTCTTTTTAAAAAGCAGTATATGTTAATTGTTATTACATTAGAAAATATAGATATGAACTTGAGAATCTGAGGCCATATGTATGGACAGATCTTTCCCCCATTTCCTCCCCTTTTAATTTTTCTTGTAACCTGGAATTATAGTCAGTTTGACCATGCTATAATAAACATATCTAAAAGTCAGGAAAGAACGTTTGTACAATTTTGTGGGCTTTGTAGTAGGAACATTTTTAGTTTCCTAGCCATAGAATTTTGTTATTTGCTTGGAAAATAAAAATAATACATTTTCTTCTGTGAAGGATTTCCTCAGCATACCGTTGCTTCTCTGTCTGATCAAGATGCAAAACCCTCTTTCAGCATGGCGTAAGTTAAAACCTTGAAACTGTCAATGATGGTGTTTTTCTATGTTTAATTCCCTTCTATAAGTTGTAAATTAAAAAGATGGGCTTAAAATTTAATGGCTTTTGTAAAGGATTACATTCTATATAGCTGTACAAAGGAGTGTGGACTATCTCTATATACTCCTATGCAGTAATCTTTAGGATATATTACTAAGTAAAACAAGGTAGAGAAAAGTATGTAGTATGCTACCAATTATCTCAGAAGAGGATGGAAATTCAAGTAGATATACATACTTGCACATATATGTATTATATATATAGATAGGTAGGTAGATAGACTTTTTAATCCTCACCCGACTATATGTCTTTATTGATTTCAGAGAGAGAGAAGGGGAGAGAGAGAGTGAGAGAGAGAGAGAAACATCAATCAGCTGCCACCCCTCTGACCCTTCAGTGCACAAGATGACACTCAAACCAACTGAGCCACACGGGCCAGGACCATACTTGCTTATATTAATAATAAAAATACCAATAGGCCCTGGCCTGTGTGACTCAGTGGTTAGAGTGTCGACCCACACACCAAAGGGTCTTGGGTTCAATTCCCAGTCAAAGGCACATACTTGGATTGCAGGTTGGATCCCTGGCCCAGGTTGGATCCGTCTGGGAGGCAACCAATTGATCTCTCCAATATGTCTCACATCGATGTCTCTCTCTCTCTCTCTCTCTCTCTCTCTCGCTCTCACTCTCGCTCTCGCTCTCTCTCTTCCTCCCTCCCTCCCTCCCTTCCTTCCTCCCTTCCACTGTCTCTAAAAATCAATGAAAAAAATATTCTTGGATGAGGATTAACAACAACAAAAAATAGTAATGGAAATCAAAAGTGAAAACTAAAAAATTGTTTACTTAGATGGTATATGGAGAAGAGCAAAGAGATAGACCATAGACTTTTCTGAATATACCTTGTTTTAATTTTGGAGCTTTACATTTTACATAATTATAAAACAAAATTAAATTTAAGAAAGTAATTCTTAAAAATTACAAGTAAGGCCCTGGCCGGTATGGCTCAGCAGTTAAAGCGTCAGCCCACGGACCAGAGAGGCCTGGGTTCGGTTCCCGCTAAGGGCACATACCTTGGTTGCAGTTTGTCCCCGACCCCAGTTGGGGTCGTGTGGGTGGCAACCACTCGATGTGTCTCTCTCACATTGATGTTTCTCTCTTTCTCTTCCTCCCCCTCTCCCTCCCGCTCTATCTGAAGATAAATGCAAAAAATGTCCTCGGGTGAGGATTTAAAAAAAAAAAAATTACAAGTAAGACTACTGTCTCCTGCTATAAATGTATAATAGGGACCCTCTTGCCTCCTGCCAGAAAACAAGACTATATATACATTTTTTAATATGTTTTATTGATTTTTTAGAAAGAAAGGAAGGCAGAGAGAGATAGAAACATCAATGTGAGAGAGAAACATCGATCAGCTGCCTCCTGCACACCCCCCACTAGGGACTGAGTCCGAAACCCGGGCAGGTGTCCTTACCAGGAATCGAACCAGGACCTCTCAATACATGGATGCTCAGTCCACTGAGCCACATCGGCCAGGCCAGACAATATATATAAAACAACAGTTTTCGCCCAGCTGGTGTGGCTCAGTGGTTGAGTGTCGACCCATGCACCAGGAGGTCGCCGGTTCGATTCCCAGTCAGGGCACATGCCCAGGTTGTGGGACCGATCCCCAGTGGGGGCCATGCAGGAGGCAGCCAATCGATGTTCTCTCTCATTGATGTTTCTATCTCTCTCACTGATGTTTCTATCTCTCTCTCCCTCTCCTTTCCTCTCTCTAAAATCAATAAAGAAAAAATACTTTTTTTAAACAACAGTTTTCAGACATTGGAAATAGGCAGTGCACATAATAATCCCTGAAAGAAGGGAAGCAAATGAGGTGGGCCTTATGATTGCAGTTTGCTGTCTAGAGAGAATTTCTAAGTTACAGTACAGGGAAGGAAAATCCACACAGAGCCTGGAGGCCTTACTAAGTTAAAGAAACAAAGTTCTTTAACAGAAACAGAGTTTGGGGAGGCTGAAATGGCCATTATTTTGTGGGGCGGAGTACTAGGGAATAAAGAGCTGCACACAGAGCTCTCGGGATCTGCAGAGGCTTCCCCATCAGACATTAGTTGAATATTGATCAGCACATTTCTGTGAGCAAACTACTGGTGCCAGGGAAAGAGCCAGCAGAGAGGAGCAGGCAGAACAATCCCTAGAGCTAACAGGGGGTAGAGAATAGTTTATGTCCCCACCAGTCAGTTTGGAGAGACCTCTTAACAGTAGGTATTGAACAGAGTCCACAATCATGGAACCAAATTAACCCTGAACTAACAGCTGCTCTGGGCAACCTAACAAACTTAAAAGCAAGTCTTAAACTGATCAAACTATTTCCAAGTTACTTAAGTATATTCCAGAAGGAGCCTCAACATATTTAAGGGAATACAAAAAATACAAAATTCCACCCCAGAGCAAAATTCACAATGTCTGGCAGCCAATCAAAAATTACCAGGCATGCCCTGGCCGGTTTGGTTCAGCAGTTAGAGCGTCAGCCCGCGGACCCGAGAGTCCGGGGTTCGGTTCCTGCTAAGGGCACGTACCTCGGTTGCAGTTTATCCCTGGCCCTGGTTGGGGTTGTGTGGGTGGCAACCACTGATGTGTCTCTCTCTCTCTCTTCCTCCCTCTCTCCCTCCCACTCGATCTGAAGATAAATGCAAGAGTGTCCTCGGGTGAGGATAAAAAAAAAATTACCAGGCATGCAAAGAAGTCAGAAAATACCCATAATAAGGAAAAAAAAAAAATCATCTAATGGAAACATATCCAGAAATAACACAATTGTAGAATTAGTAGACAAAGTGTTCAAACAACTATTATATATATGTATACTCCATATGTTCAGGAAAGTAGAGGAGAACATGAGCATATAAGAGATATGGAAGGTAGAAAGAAGACCCAAATCAGATTTCTAGGGATGACGAATATAGTGTGTAAAATGAAAAATTTAACAGCAGATTAGTTACTGAAGAAGAGATTAGTGAATTCAAAGACATTAATGGAAACTATTCAAAACAAAAATGTAGACAGGAGAAAAAAATCAATGAACATAAGTGAGCTATGAAACAACTTCAAGATTTTTAAATCAAGGTAGCATACTTTCTTTTGCTCTAACTGTTCACATCTTTATATATCATATTTTAAAAGTAATTTTTCCCCCCCACAGGCATTTGGATAGCAATACTGAGCCAGGACTTACATTAGGAGGCTATTTCTGCCCACAGTGTCGGGCAAAGTATTGTGAGCTTCCTGTTGAATGTAAAATCTGTGGTAAGAAAACAACTTTATTATTTAGTAAACTAATCTCGAATAACTTCTTACCTATATTGCTTTCAAAATAAATGTAAATATTAAGCTCTGCCTATATTTCTGGATTTAATGTGAGAAGAGAAATGTATTACTTTTTTTTATTGAGTGCCCAATGCTCCATTTCCAAAAATAAATGTGCATGCCAGAAGAGTTCCTGATTCTCTTTCTGAAAACAGCATGTTCTGTAAAGGGAATGCAACAGATCTGGTAGACATTTTTGTAGCTCTTAACTTCATCAAGTAAATATATAAGAATGAGGAATTTAATTAATTAGTAGAATTTTATTTTATTTATAAGTGACCAAATAGGCAAAGAGAGGTCACACACTTAGTGACAGAACTGACTCCATCGTTTTGGAATCTCCTTTTATGGCTACAGGTAAACTGAATAAATGAATAGCTGCGATTAAAAACAAAAACAAAAAAACAAGTTGCCCTGGCCGGTTTGGCTCAGTGGTTAGAGCGTCAGCTCACAGACTGAAGGTTCTCGGGTTCCATTCCCAGTCAAGGGCACGTACCTGGGTTACAGGTTCAATCCCCAGCCCCGGTCAGGGTCGTGCAGGAGGCAACCCATCGATGTCTCTCTCACATTGATGTTTCTCTCTCTCTCTCTCTCTCTCTCTCTCTCACTCTCACTCTCTTTCTCTCTCTCTTCCACTCTATCCAAAAATGAATGGAAAATTATCCTCAGGTGAGGATTAACAACAACAACAAACATTTCAGCCATTGTCTTTATGAGGTTTGGGCTATTAAATATGTTTCTCTGCTTTATGTATCAGGTCTTACTTTGGTGTCTGCTCCCCATTTGGCACGGTCTTACCATCATTTATTTCCTTTGGATGCTTTTCAAGAAATTGCACTACAAGAACATAATGGAGAAAGGTATATGTGTTTTGATTAATTTATATAAGTGGTAATGTTTGAGTACATTGTCACTACATTTTAAAAGTTACACTTATGCACCCTGGCCGGTTTGGCTCAGCGGTAGAACATCAGCTCGCGGACCAATGAGTCCTGGGTTCAATTCCAGCCAAAGGCATGTACCTCGGTTGTGGTTCATCCCTGCCCCTGGTCAGGGTCATGCGGGAGATAACCAGTCGATGTGTCGCTCTCACATCGATGTTTTTCTCTCTCTCCCTATCTCTCCCTCTCTCTCTACCTGAAGATAGATAGAAAAATATCCTTGGGTGAGGATTAAAAAAAAAAAAAGTTACACTAATGCATGTATGCGTAACCAATGGACATAGACAACAATGCTGGAGGGGTCGGGGGGTTGGGAGGAGGGTGTCTACGGGGGAAAAGGAAAAACATCTGTAACAAAAATAAATTAATAAAAATCGGGGGAAAAAATACAAACAGTGAAAAGTAAATAAATAAATAAAAGTGACACTAACTTGGGTAAAGTTACTTCTAACATAGAAAATGGGATGTATAATGCCTTGGTTATAACTGAAATGACTCATTGAATAGATCTGGATCTCCAGAAATTTATTAATTTCCCTAAGCCCACCTATGTTTATAGTAAGAGTGGTGTTATACAATCTAGCCCTGGCCGGTTTGGCTCAGTGGTTAGAGTGTCGGCCTGCGGTCCAGAGAGACCTGGGTTCGGTACCCGCTAGGGGCACGTACCTCGGTTGCAATTTGTCCCCGGCCCTGGTTGGTCGTGCGGGAGGCAGCCACTCGATGTGTCCCTTTCACGTCGATGTTTCTCTCTCTTTCTCTTCCTCTCTCTCCCTCCCACTCTATCTGAACAAAAAATGGAAAAATGTCCTCAGGTGAGGATAAAAAAAAAAAAAAAAAAGAGTGGTGTTATACAATCTAGCCACTGTGGCTCAGTGGTTGAGCGTCGACCCATGCACCAAGAGGTCACCAGTTCTATTTCTGGTCAGCACACATGCCCAGGTTGTGGGCCTGATCCCCAGTGGGGGGCATGCAGGAGACGGAATCAATGTTCTCTTTCATCGATGTTTCTATCCCCCTCTCTCCCTCTCACTTCCTCGTTCTCTAAAATCAATGAAGGAAAAAGAAAATAAAACAGTGGTGTTATACAAATAAATTAGCTCTCCAAAAAGAAAAAAGAAAAAGCTCTGACTTCCTGACTTTTAGCATTTGCTAATTTCCATGGTGTAAAACTGGAAGATTTATTCAAAAGGTCTAATATCAGAATAATATGAAAATAAAGAAAAGATCAATAGAAGAGTAGAAGAGAAATAGTTTAAGGGCATTTTCTACTATTTTTTAAAAATTTGTTTTTAGCCCTGGCCGGTTTGGCTCAGCGGTTAGAGCGTCGGCCTGCAGACCAGAGAGTCCCGGGTTCGGTTCCTGCCGGGGGCACGTACCTCGGTTGCGGTTTGTCCCCAGCCCCGGTTGGAGTTGTATGGGTGGCGACCAGTCTCTGTGTCTCTCTCATGTCGATGTTTCTCTTTCTTCCTCCTCTGTCCCTCTTGCTCTATCTGAAGATAAATGCAAAAAAAAAAAAAAGTTTTTAATGATTTTTTAGAGAGAGAGGAAGGGAGAGATAGAAACATCGATGTGAAAGAGAAAAATTAGTCAGCTGCCTCCTGCACGCCCCAACTGGGGATTGAGCCCGAAACACAGGCGTATGCCCTGACTAGGAATTGAACCGGGAGCTCTCAGTCCGTGGGACAGTGCTCAATCTACTGAGCCACACTGGCCAGGCCATTTTCTACTATTAAAGGACAAAGCTTTCTGGATTGAAAGGGACTGTCAGGTCTCTAACATATTGAAGGGAAACAGACCCACAGTAAAGTATATAATTGTGAAATTTCAGAATATGCAGTAAAATACAAACTCTAAACCTTTCTGGAGAGGGAAAATTAGGTCACATAATCTGGAATTAAAATTGCTTGGCTTCTCATCAGTAATACTGGATGCTGACAAGGAGCAATTTTTTCCCAAATGTAGAGTGAAAATGATTGCCAACTTAAGTTATATACCCAGCCAAGCTATCAGTTATATGTAGGTAGAATAAAGGCATTTTCAGACTTGTAAGGTCTCAGAAAGAGACTTTCTGAGGAAGTTGTGGAAGAGATGTTTCAAAGGAACTGAGAAAGAATGAATAAAAGAGAATAGGAATATCTATCTAATTCAAAAGTGGCTAAAGAAATCCTACAATGATGATAAGGGGAAACACCAGAATGACATTTGTGTGTCAGATATGGAGAATGATCAGTTCAGTTTGGAGAAAGTCGGAATGCACCAGCTGTCACCAGTTGGACGAAAACTGTAATTCCTGATGTAGTTGAACATAATGAGAGAATGTTTAGAATTCTTAGGGAAAGGTTGGGACTGAGGTAATGGTAATCCCATAGAACACTAAGTTTGTGAATAACTACAGTAATTAACTCTAGGAAAAAGTTTTAACAAAAGGAAAAGTTATATTACATGTCTCAGCTGAATATGTTTATATAGTCATAATAAACTAAGTATTTAACATTCTATCTAAAATGATTTAACTACATAGAATTGAGAATGACGTTAGTTATGCATGTACATGCTGTTGGTTCAAGAGGGTTGAAAGAGAATTAAATTCTTGCCTTGCCAGTTTGGCTCAGAAGTTAGGTCAGGAGTTCGATTCCCAGTCAAGGGCATGTACCTCGGTTGCGGGTTTGATCCCGGCCCCAGTCGTGCAGGAAGCAACTGATCGATGTGTCTCTCTCACATCGATGTTTCTCTCTCTCTCTTTCCCTCTCCCTCTCTTCCTCCCTCCCTTCCACTCTCTCTAAAAATCAATGGAAAAAGATCCTTGGATGAGGATTAACTAAAAAGAAAAAGAAAGAGAATTAAATTCTCATCTTTCGTGGTAAGTGGTTCATAGCCAATGCCTATTAAAAAAAACAAGAGATAATACTATAAGTATGGGTAACTATCAGATAAAAGTTTTGAAAGTGTTTGCTCTGGGGAACTGGAAATGAAGTGTGGGGGGTGGATAGGCAGGGAACTGTTATTTTTTGTAATAAGTTTTGAGAACTTTTAACTCTAAACCATTCCTTGAAAATTAAGCCTGTAGGCATCTATTATATGCAATAAGTTAACTTCTGTCCATCTAGAATTTTACCAGCTGTCTACTATCTTTGGGAGAGGTGAAAAATAGTCCCTCAGATCATTTTCTGTAGGGTTTAATTCCCTCATATAATCCCAGTTGAGAAAGCATGCTCATGTTTAACATTGATGAAAATAAAATTCTTTTTCTGTTTTTAAAATATAACATTTATTGCTTAGATGGTTTTTCTTCTAATTTTGAATTTGGAAGTACTATTCAACTGAAAACTAAAGAGGAACAAAAGTACCAAAAGCAAACTTGTGATTCTGTTCACGTGGCATAAACCAGTTTTGTAGATAATATGTTGCAGTAGTTTTTAAGTTCTGTTTGGAAAAACATGAATTCTACACATTATTAGTGTTTTCTGTTTAATGCATGGGCTGAAATCACTAGGATCAACTTCCTTCTTGAAGAAAAATAAAATTTTTTTTAAAGTAAGATTTGGGGCTGTTAGATGACTTTGGATTTACTGTGGAATTTTCTTAAATTATTGGTATTCTTAACTCTTTCTCCTAAAAGTCATGTGTAAATTAATTATAAGTAAAAATATTTATTAATTAAAGGATTTTGTTATTGAAATTTTTGCTGGGCTATTTGAATGAGTTAATTCTAAACAAAATGATTCTTAAACTTTTTCAGATTTTGTTATGGATGTCAGGGGGAATTGAAAGACCAACAGGTAAGTTCATGTGTTCTAAATATTAACTATTGTACAAGAAATATTGAGGAAATAGTATTAAAGATTTTCAGTAGATTATTGAAGACCAGACTCATATCAGGTTATTCCTAAGAAGTGTAATAACTGTAGGTAGAGATAAAATGGAAGCACAGTAGTTTCAATAGTTGTTTTATAATTCTGCATTCTAATTTTGCTACAAAGATATTTTAGTACCTTAAACTGTCTTCAGTTTGCTACACTGTGTTTAGTTTGGAAGTGGTAAACATGTTTTCTCCATATTGTGCTTTAAGCTCTGTCATAACCTATTTTGAAGTGAGGTTACCATTTAAGGTGGTCCCAGACCAAAGGGTATTCCCTCATTTTGCCAATGAGAAAATTTTTTTAAAATTTTTGAAGGGGGCGCTCTGGCCAGTTTGGCTTAGCGATTAGAGCATCGGTCTGCGGACCAAAGAGTCACGGGTTCGATTCCAGTCAAGGGCACATACCTCGGTTTCGGTTCAGTCCCCAGCCCTGGTAGGAGTCATGCGGGAGGCAGCCAGTCGATGTGTCTCTCTCACATCGATGTTTCTCTCTCTCTCTATTTCTCCCTCCCAGTCTGTCTGAAAATAGATGGAAAAGTATCCTTGGGTGAGGATTAAAAAAAAAATTTTTTTTGAAGGGTGCAAATTTGAATGTATAAACTTATACATATAAAGATACAAATAAGATAGATAACTGTCTAGTTTTACTTTTTTATTAATTTAGTCACATGTCCATATTTAAAACTGTACATTATAAACTATATAAAATATTAGTGGGAAGGATTGCTTGTTTATTCTACTCCCATTTCATAAAACAAAGTTTTATATGCCTCTTTGATGTCAGTAACTTCATCCTCACTGGAATCACTTTTTGAATTATTTGACAATTTTTAAGAACACATCATCTTTACTTCTGTGCTGTTTTAGATTTAATGATTTTTGAATCTGTGTATGATGCTGCTCTGGAAGTTTTACCCCAGGCAAATTAGTATATATTAGTATTTATATATACTAATTAATACTAATGGAATAATGAGGATTTCTTTCTTTTTCTTATATGTGTCTTTTGCCATATTCTTTAGTGGTTTAATTAAAAGGGTAATATAACTTTTGCAATTGTGAGGTCATTCCCTAGGAATAACTAAATCTGTGTTAAATTGTTATGCTTCTCTATTTAATTGAA
Source organism: Tadarida brasiliensis (assembly GCA_030848825.1). Lineage (NCBI taxonomy): Eukaryota > Metazoa > Chordata > Mammalia > Chiroptera > Molossidae > Tadarida > Tadarida brasiliensis. The sequence goes on from CM061258.1 coordinate 45,698,572, forward strand.
CCAGTCAGATTACTTCTCTAAGCATTCAAAACTAGCACTCATTTCAAGCTCATGTGTCTTCCCCAAATAGTTACTTAAAATGAAGTAATTGAGGGTATCCTATAATAGAAAAACTTTAAAACTTTAAGGACTCAAAAACAGTTATTCCCTCATTTCTAAGGTAATGTTTTTTGGGGGAAAATTACTTTAGATTTGAGAATATATGGTGCATTGGAAATATTAACGTAGGTGGGGGGCAGTTGACGAGAGATATAAAAGAACAAAGCAACTTGAGTGTCTTCTAGCTAAGCAAGCCCTGCTTAACTTTTGGAAACTGCTTTTTAAATGGACTTTTCTTCTTTTCACTGCAGGTCTACGTTTGCACTGTGTGCCAGAATGTTTTCTGTGTGGACTGTGACGTTTTTGTTCATGACTCTCTCCACTGTTGTCCTGGCTGTATTCATAATATTCCAACTCCTTCCGGTGTTTGATTCCAGCATACAGTACACATCGTATGTGTTAAAAAAGAAATATGCAACTGTAAATAAAGTGATTATTTAGAAGAAGCTCCAATCAAAACATAAAAAGCAATTCAAAAGGAAAACTTTTTGCTAAGAAAATGTAATATTTTATCAAATTTAAAAGTTTGTGTCCTGTCACAAATACTTGGAATTCAATAGTACTTCTTTCAGTTAATTTTGTTTTCTATTATTTTGAATTATAATGTTTTCAAAGTCATTGTACATTCTTATATTTAAGTAACTTAAAATGATTAAATTGATGTGATGATTTCATTGTTTTATAATTAAAGTAAATACAGAACTTCAATGATTTATTTTTATTCCTTTTTAGTATAAAAAGATAATTAGGTATAAATATAAATTCAGTGTAGGATGAAAATTAATAATTATAACATTAATGCACCTGAAATTATTTGTGGCTCTGACCAACAGGGGTATTTTTAGGTTTCAACATTCTAACTCACAAGTTTACCACGACCACACCGGCAGTTAACTCAGAGATTAAACAGGGACAGCAGGCGGCCGCAGGGCGGCATCGGGCGGCCCGTAGCAGTGGAAGTCCTTGCAGCGGTTCATCCAGCACGTGTTAGGTGCACAGCGAGGAGATCCTCCACAGGCCTCAAGGAGCCAAGATCTTTTATAATAATTCCACAAGCACAGCTCCCACGTCCCCCATAAGGGACATGTCAGTTTCAAGTCACCACACTCAGGAAAGCCTCTGGCATGATGTTCTCATCAGATTATTAACAGTACATCCAGTCCAGTTAGTTTAGTCATCAGAAGTCATTTTACCATAAGCAAAATTGCCTGAAAACGTAGTTGACATTTCTACCTTTCTCAGTTACCGTGATAACATCTAGAAAGCTTAACTGTAGGTGAGATTCACAGGCAGTGAAGGAAAAGGTCGTGTTAACCTTTTCACTCTCATATGCTAAATCTATTGCTTTATAGCTTTTTCTGTAGTAACTGCTAAACTATTTTACTTAATGGAATATATCTAATACCACCATTCTGGTCGTCTGGTACCTCAGACTGATTTATTTACCACATAGTTTAAGCTAATAAAAGTTGTGGTGTCTGCCCCTGTGAGCCTCATTCAGGTTCATACCCAGGGTCTATTTAATCTTATCCTCTCCAACTTTCCCACTCTAGGTCATCAGAAAAACAAGTATGATGAGGTCTGTCTCAGGCTTAATGTGGATGTACCATTGTAGGTAGAACTCTTTTCAGGGTCTACCCTGGTGAGAGCGAATCAGGTCTCCATAGCAAAGTTTGTTTATTTTAAATCTGTAAACTTCAGTCACTCTAGATTGAGTTTCATGAATTATGATATTCATGATTTTATAAATAACAATTCTTAGTGAAATATGTTATCAATAAAGACAATGTAATCCCACCCTGGAGAGTCTATTCAATGAATCTTAGATGGAGCCCAGGAATGTGCACTTTTAACAGTGTGTGCACACTCATGCACACACAAAAAACAAACTAACCAAAGTAACATCTTTCTCCAGGAGTCACACTCTTTGAACCTAGACCCACATGATTCTTTATGTGGAAAGAGATTTCAACTCTAGGTAACTGTGGTCTTCTTCCTTCCGGTCTGTCTAATGACTTACAGATGTCATTAACATGATCAGAGTTTCTATCTGCCCCTACCTGACTTAGAGAAAGGTCATGAGAGTCACCTATTGAAAAGTTACTTGAAATATATTAGACACACACCCTCACTCTATATAAAAGGACTATATTCCATACTTATTTTGGCTGCTTTATCTCTTTCTATAGTTTTAGGTTTCATTTGCATAATTGATAAGGTGAATATTTCAATTAAGTTTAAGGAGGAATTCTTTCCCCACAATTATAAAGAAAGTCCTTGTTTAAGATTACAGAAATAGAAATGGTGACCTAAGATTGTTAGTTCTGGCCTTTAATTTTCCTCTTGGAACTCCACAATATACTATGATAGTGAAGGAAACTATGTCTTTCTGAGTTCTACTGATTAATTAGACAAACTACTTAACATGTAAAATTCATTATGAAAATTAGAGTTACGCCCTGGCCGGTTTGGCTCAGCAGTTAGAGCGTCGGCCTGCTGCCCAGAGAGACCTGGGTGGGTTCGGTTCCTGCTAAGGGCACATACCTCGGATGCAGTTTGTCCCCGGCTCTCTCTCTCTCTCTCTCTCTCTCTCCCTCCCACTCTATCTGAACAAAAAATGAAAAAATGTCCTCGGGTGAGGATAAAAAAAAAAAAAAAGTCAGGAGGGGCCAGTGAACACCTGGTCACCTGTTTAACAGTGATTGCTTCTTGGCTGGGTAAGTGGCCTTGTTGAGCCTGAGCTTAGTCAGGGCTGCTGGTAACAGCTAGAAGAAGCTTTGCCAGCTCAGCAATTTGCTCAAATACCAAACTGGGGAGAGAATGACCTTTCTGGGACACCTGGGTTTGCCTTTCCTTAAAATCTAGCCTTTGTGGCAGCATAACATAGTGGTTGCCATAGTGTTTAGAAGTGCAGACTCTGCAGCCAGACTCCCGGTTAATCTGAACCCCTATCTGCCTGAGTTTCCTCATCTGTAAAATGGAAATAACATGTTGCTTTGTTTAGACTGTCAAAGGGATTACATGGACATATCTAAAGTGTGTAGACCTGTGTCTGGCAAGTCGTAGTCTCTAAATAAATTTTAGTTCTTATTTTTTTATAATAATTATACAATATTGAAGTGATTTTTAAAAGTATAAACCCAGAAAAATTAAGAAAGCAGGAGATGACCATCAGCACATAGGTCAATATTTTAACCAATTCTTGGAAGGTGGAAACTCAAATGGAATAGTAGTAACTAATGAAATAGGCCAAAGGAAACCACAGCCTGAATACACATGTAACCTGTGGGAGACTGGGTTACCCTGCGTGGAACCTGGAGCCCCTGGGGACTCTGCATGCCAGGTAAGAAGCAGGGCAGGAATGATGGGAAGGCTGAAAATCGAGGGCCTAATTTAAAATCTGTGCACGGGACAGCTGGCTCCCTCTACCCCACCATCAGACTATTTCATAGACAAGGTTTAAACCAAGGCAAAAGTGAGATGATTCTCTTCTTCAAAGAACTGAATAAACGGGTTCAGCTGATTTAGAGGAGCTAGTGTGGGCAAACAAAGAATCCTTCAGCAGCTGGTCATTTTAGCTCCAGCAACATCCCGAGTGTGCTTTCAGCTGCTGGCTGTCTCACAGGTCACTGGAAACAATTTCCCCGTGTGTTCCTCTACATTAGGGCTTCTCCAGGTAAATCCTGGCTCCCCATCTGACCTCCATAAAGTAAAGGGTTATGTTCAAGTCACAGTTATGTGGCTTTTAATTAGATTTTTAACCATAGTTCTGACCAATCAGCTACTTCTTAAACATAAATGGAAAACCCAGAATCAGTATACACTTGAAGATGGCTGGTGATGTGAAAAATAAACACCAAGGTAAATGGTATTAGCCTTGGAGAAAACAGAAAATTTAGGACAGATGAACGAAAACTTAGTATTGATAAAGTTAATTTGCTTATCAGGACCCACAAAATGGAGGCCACCCTGGTGGTCTGGCCCAAGTCACAAATCTAAACCTAAGTCAGCCTGCACTTACGGGACACATCCGTCATGGAAACCTAACATACATGGATCACAATCCTCCAGCTCAGCTTTAGCTGGTCTACCTTCCCCTAGGAAATAGGACTGTGGTCCTCGAAGGACATCCCCGCCCTCTAGCCAGTCCTGCCCTGTTCCTGTTGCCTCTTCTGGGTGAAACTCGCTCTTGCCCGAACCCCTGGGAACAGCGCTCCTCTGCTGTGCGGCACCCCACTCGGTCCACGGGCTGTTCTCCCTGAATCAGGACAGCGAACTCGTTATTAAATTCTTTTCATTTTGTCATTCAACAGTATCATAGGAGAGATTCAGAAAGATTGTGTTGGTTAAAAAAATAATAAGATGTCATGAAAACAAAGGTCAGAGAACAAGAAAGAGCTGTGGGAAATGAAAATTATAATGGCTGAAATTAAGAACAACTATTGGAGAGTTGGAAGATAATGGAGAGGAAATGTCCCAGAAAGCAGAGCAAAAGCACTAAGAATATATGAGGGAAAAAAGAGAATTGAGGTGATCAACTAAATCCCCACCTAAATAATGGGAATACCAGAAAGAGTGAAAAGAGAATAGCAGACAGTAGGAAATTATCAAAGAAAATTATAGAAGACAGTGGCCTGCCCGGCCAGTGTGGCTCAGTGGTTGAGTGTTGACCCATGCACCAAGAAGTCGCCAGTCTGATTCCCGATCAGGGCACATGCCCAGGTTGTGGGCCCGAACCCCAGTGGGGGGCATGCAGGAGATGGCCATTCGATGTTCTCTCTCATCGATGTTTCTATCTCTCTTCCTCTCCTTTCCTCTCTCTCTAAAAATTAATAAAGAAAAAAAAGTTAAAAAAAAAGAAGACAGTGGCCTAGGGCTGATGGGACACCCACGTGCTCAGACTGAAAAGGCCAACTGAGTGCCCATTACAACGAATGTAGAAAGACCCAAACCTATACACAACATTTTGAAAGTTTATAGCCCCAAGGATAAAAGAGTAAAGCCTAAAGGATACCAGAAAAATAGAAACTATCACCATCAAAGACATAAGACTTGTACCAGCACTGTAAGCATTGACCAGTCGCAGCTGTTTAGAATAAAACACTTCCTCCTGTGATGGGACGTGGTAGCTGTTGTCATTCCTTCTGGGTCCTGACTAAGCCCTTTTGACTTAATACCTCAAAGCATTTACGGGTAACTTCTCAGTGAACTGCAATTTGTTTTCAGTTTTAGTTCCTCAAAAACCTTCTCCTGGCTTCCCATTAAAGGACGGAGCGTTTGTGCTCAGGCCACCCATTCTCCTTCCATTTGCCTGGGACTCTGGATAAACTTCTAGGTAAGTAAATTACCATCTCTGGCAAAGGTGCTTTTCTTCCACGCCTGAAGTTATGACCCTCGAATTTCACTTATTTTTGTTTCTCTGGAGGCAAGAGGACAGGCACTATCGTCACCGAGTCCTGGGTTTAAATCCTCGATCCACGATGCACTCAGTTGGCACTCGTAGCTCTTGTAGTCAAAGGACACGAAACCTGGGGAGTGTCTCGGAGATATCTCCTCCCCTCCCCGGAAGTGGCCTCCAGATTAGCAAAACTGATCCCAGCTGGTCTGCTGAAACCCTGTGCTTATTTACCTCCAGGCAGCCCTAGAGCCGCCACGGTGCGGTCCCTTGGCCAAATCTGAATGGAATTTACTAAGTAGTGATTAATGTAGCCCTGTGCTGGGGTCTGAGACAGACCGGGGGCAGCTGGTACCAGCTGTTTTGTTTTTGAGACTGGTCATGCAGCCTAGTTTGGGCCACATGACCAGAGGAGTATAAAAGACCCCTTGTCAGAAGAGACTGGTTTCCCAAGACCCAAGTATCTTGCGCATACCTAGGTTGTTATCACCTAAAATGCAGCACAGCCTGTGTGGCTGAGAAGGGCCCCCAGGCACTGGGCCTGGAATCTGAGACCTCTCTGATGATTGCCTGTTTTTTATTTTTATTTTTGTATTTTATCCTTTACCTGGATTCAAGTCCTATGTAAGCATACTACGTAGAGGCCTGTGAGTTTTTTCAATGACCCAACCCTGTGTAATTGTTGAAGACAGCAATGGCAATGGGATAATTGAAACAGTTTGGGGCTTTATAATTTAAATAACGGCTACGGCTTTGTCTGGCAGAAAGAAAGATGAAAAGTGGGAGAAAGAACCACTGATGGCAGGCTGGCTGCTGAGGAATCCCTGGTTTGAATTCATTCAAGTACTGGACCTGATAATGGGAAGGAAAGGACAGCAATGGAGGTTAAAGGTGGTCAATGTAGAGCCAGAGGCAATAGCGAAGTGAATTAAAACAGAAATTCAGATAGAGGGCAAGTCCGCCAAGAGTACGGTACCTCAGCTGCTTTGGCTGCTTTGGCAAAAATGAAAGGAACTAAGAGCCTTAGGCTGCCAAGACCACCGAGCTTGGGCCGGTTCCTTCGGCGAAGGGAAGGACCAGGAGGCCAAAGGAGAGGTGGGCAGGTATTTCTTCTGGTCAGAATGAGACCCTCGCCTGATAGATAGCCACTCAAGAGGCTCAGGGAGAAGGTGCAAGAGAACCAAACGAAGGAGCTAAGCAATCAGAAGCTAAGGAACCCTGAGGACTGATAGGGCGCTGCCCGAGGACCCGCTGAAATAGATCTAAGGCACCCTGAGTGCTTTTCCTTGCCTTGGGGACTGCGAAATGAATGGCACGCTTGGTCTTAATCAAGACCTTCTGTTCACTGCCACTTTTGCAGAAATGTGGATAGAGGGGCGAGCTGCAGGTCCGCTGAGCTGGGTAAAGGCGGGAGCACATACACCCCCTGTCAGGTGGAACCCTCCCATTCCACCTGTGGGTTGAATGGACCACTCCCGAGGCTCCTGAAGTGTTGAGGATGCAAGCAGGCATCTGTGGACTTGCTGTATGACTACACTGAGGTGTCCTCTGTTTTATGCCTTTGATATAAGTGACGGTTGATGCTGTGATAAGAGGGTCTCCAGCCGCTTGGACTGCAGGGGGACCTGACTGTTGGGAGGGCAGGATGAAGTGAGAGGCTGTCGCAGACCTACTGGCATCTTTGCTGCAGCTCTGGCTGAATAATGCACAGATGGTCGGTGTTATTCAGAAAACTGAGACAGCAAGAATAAAAGAGTTGAAGAAAAATATCTCAGGACTAAGTCAAACGAGTGGAAATGTCCATTAAGCTGCTTTCCTTTCCCTTCTCAGAAAATGGCCACGCGGGAGGAGGCCGCTGAGGAGCCGATTTCCGACGAGACTACGATTCCCTCGCTCCCAGGGAGATGTCTGCCCTGCTGGGCCTGGACGCGCGGCAGGAGCTCAAGGAGTTGGAAAAAGAGGCGCGAAAAGAACGAGAAAAAACGCAGAAAGGCTTTAACTCAGAAATGCGTAGTGAAGCCAAAAGGTTAAAGACTTTTGTGACCTATGACTCCTACAGCTCGTGGACACCGCAGGAGATGGCAGCGGCTGGGTTTTATTTCACTGGCGTACAATCTGGGGTGCAATGCTTCTGCTGCAGCTTAATCCTGCTTTCTCCCAGGCTCCAGAGGCGCCCATGGAACACCACACGAAGTTTCGTCCGCATTGTGACTTCCTTTTGGGCAAAGATGTTGGCAACATTGCCAAGTATGACATCAGAGTTAAGAACCCAGAGAAGCTGAGAGGAGACAGAGCAAAGTACCAAGGAGAGAAGGCCAGACTGGAATCCTTCAAAGACTGCCCGTTTTATGCCCACGGGACATCCCCAAGGGAGCTCTCAGCGGCTGGCTTTGTCTTTACAGGTCATTTGAAATCATTTTCTGAAGTATTTCTCTGGAGTTTTAAGTTTAGGTTCCACATTTCAGGTGCAATATTTTGTGAATCTTTCCTCACTGGTTAAATGTATTGTATTAGGTATAAGGTCTGTTTTATTAAAACTCAACTTCAGTAATTTTACTTTAGCTTTATGTTTTGTACAGTATGTTAACTTGCCAAATATATATAAAATTAGACAGTTCCTTCTTAAATTTGGACCTTAGACAATACTGACAACATTCTTTTTTTTTTAAATTTTTTTTCCTTTATTGATTTTAGAGAGAGAGGAAGAAAGAGGGAGAGAGAGACAGAAACATCGATGAGAGAGAACATCGATTGGCCGCCTCCTGCATGCCCCCCACTGGGGATCGGGCCCACAACCTGGGCATGTGTCCTGACCAGGAAAAGAACTGGCGAACTCTTGGTGCATGGGTCAACGCTCAACCACTGAGTTACATCAGCCGGTCTATACTAAAATATCTTTAAGAAGTAAAACCAGCCCTGGCCGGTTTGGCTCAGCGGTTAGAGCATCAGCCTGCGGTCCAGAGTAGACCTGGGTTTGGTTCCTGCTAAGGGCATGTACCTCAGTTGCAGTTTGTCCCCAGTCCCAGTTGGGGTTGTGTGGGTGGCAGCCAGTCAATGTGTCTCTCTCACATCAATGTTTCTCTCTCTCTCTTCCTCCCTCTCGCTCTATCTGAAGATGAATCCAAAAATGTCCTTGGATGAGGATAAAAAAGTAAAATAAAAAAGCTTTAAAAAAAATTAAAAAAAAAAAAAAAAAAAAGAAGTAAAACCAGCCCTGGCCGGTTTGGCTCAGCGGTTAGAGCGTCGGCCTGTGGTCCAGAGAGGCCTAGGTTCGGTTCCCGCTAAGGGCATGTACCTCGGTTGCGATTTGTCCCCAGCCCTGGTTGGTCGTGCGGGAGGCACTATTCGATATGTCTCTTTCACGTCGATGTTTCTCTCTCTCTCTCTTCCTCTCTCTCCCTCCCATTCTATCTGAACAAAAAATGGAAAAATGTCCTCGGGTGAGGATAAAAAAAAAAAAAGAAATAAAACCACAATATCATTATCTCTCCTAAAAAGGATTAACAGTAATTCCTCAATACATTTTTTTTTTTCAATCCTCACCCGAGGATATTTTTCCATTGATTTTCAGATAGAGAGGGAGGGAGAGACACATCGATTCGTTGCCTCCTGTATGACCACCAGCCAGGCGTTAAATATTTCTTTCTTTTTTTTTTTTATCCTCAGCTGAGGACATTTTTTTGCATTTATCTTCAGATAGAGCAGGAGGGAGAGACGGGGGAAGAGAGAGGGAAACATCGATGCGAGAGAGACACACCGAGTGGTTGCCACCCACATGACCCCAACCGGGGTGGGGATAAACTGCAACCGAGGTACGTGCCCTTAGCGGGAACCGAACCCGGGACTCTCTGGTCCACGGGCCGACGCTCTAACCGCTGAGCCAAACTGGCCAGGGTTAATTCCTCAATACATATCATCAAATATCTGAGTCAGTGTTCAATGTCCACATCCCCCCACCTCCCTCTCTCTCTTTACTGTTGGTTAATTTGAATCAGAATCCAAAGAAGATCTACATATTACATTTAGTTTTTCTAATTTAAGATTTTTAACTTATAGATTCCCTCCTTTCCTCTTTTTCTTGTCATTTATTTGTTAAAGAAACCATGTAATCTGTCCTATAAAATTCCCTACACTATAGGTTTGGCTGAATCTGTTTCTGTGGTGTTATTTTTTTTATTATTATTATTAATTTATTTATTTTTTTCTTTTTTTTTTTTATCCTCACCCGAGGACATTTTTGCATTCATCTTCAGATAGAGTGGGAGGGAGAGAGGGAGGAAGAGAGAGAGAGAAACATTGATGTGAGAGAGACACATCGACTGGCTGCCACCCACACGACCCCAACCAGGTCGGGGACAAACTGCAACCGAGGTACGTGCCCTTAGCGGGAACCGAACCCGGGACTCTCTGGTCCGCGGGCCGTCGCTCTAACTGCCAAGTCAAACTGGCCAGGGCTATTATTAATTTATTTTTGTTACAGATGTTTCTCCTTTTTTCCCCATTGACACCCTCCTCTCCATCCCCCCACCCCTTCCCCAGCTTTGTTGTCCGTGTCCATCAGTTATGCATACATGCGGATAAGTTCTGTGGTTTATCTCTTCCCTCCCCCCCACCCCCTCTTCTGAGGGTTGTCAGTCTGTACCCTACTTTCACATCTCTGGGTCTACCCTGTTCCCCAGACTGTTATGTTTATTATATTCCACAAATGAGTGAGATCATGTGATATTTGTCTTTCTCTGCTTGGCTTGTTTCGCTTAGGATAATACTCTCCAGATCCCTCCATGTCGTCTCAAAGGATAAGAGATCTTTCTTTCTTACAGCTGCATAGTACTCCATTGTGTATATGTGTGTGGTGTTATTCAATATTTTTCTATTTCCTATTTTCCTATAACCTAGTACTTGGATCTAACAATGTGATCAGGCTCATATTCTATTTCTTTTTAAGATTTTTAATTGACTTTTAGAGAGAGAGCAAGAGAGATAGAGAAAGGGAGAGGGAGAGAAACACTGATGTGAGATCAAAACATCAATTGGCTGCCTTCTGCAGCCCCCCCCCCCCCGACCACTGGCAATTGAGCCCACAACCTGGGCATGTGCCCTGACCAGGAACTGAACATACAACCCTTCGGTACCTGGGACAATGCCCAACCAACTGAGCCACACGGGCCAGGGCTCATATTCTATTTCTTTAAGAAATATTTTCCATATACCTACTACATGCAAAGAAATTATTGGTTGGATCATAGGTCAACCACAAAATAACTGGGCAGTTATTTATGTTTATAAGTCATCTTGCACATGGACAGCCATGCTCACGAAAATGGAAGGGTGTCTATGCTATGTTAAGTGAAAAAAGCAATATACAAAATAATGTGTAGTGTAAGCCCTTACAAATGTGTAAAGCCACTCAACTTATATACAGACTTGTTTGAAAATATGTAGAAAAAGTTATGAAAAGACATGAGCCAATAGATCTATCTGGGTTTGGGTTTGTCAGGAGATAAAGTGGAGAGGGATTTTCATATTTTGCTTTGTTCACTTCTGTTTTTAAATTTTTGGAAACAAATATGTATTACTTTTGAAGTTGAAAAGCAAAAGTGAGGGGTGGGAGGAGGGAGGAAGGGAACAAAGGAGGAGAGGAGAGAAAGGTAGAGAGAGAGAGAGAGAGAGAGAGAGAGAGAGAGAGAGAGAGAGATGGGGAGGGAGGAAGAGAGAGAAAAGCTCTTCCCGGAAAGCAAATGAGACAATTAAAAGGATGCTTGAAGCCAGATTGCTAAATATTTTGAAGGTCACTCTGGCTCCTTGACTAATCAGAATAGTCCCAACCAATCACACTCAGTGTAGACATGTACCATACGGGTATGTACCAGATGAGCGTCAGCCCTGGCTCAGTATTCGTGGCTTTGGGGCACCTGTCTCAGCTCTGGCCTCAGTTCAGGCTTCACTTATACTCAGGTCCACTGTGCTTAGTGTCATTGGGTTATACACTGGACAACTCCCAGTGACACCATTCATTCACACAGACCATCATATGACCAGTACCAACTAGAGTGGCACATCCTGTCTGGAGTGGCCCTCATATACCTTCTCTGACATGGGGCTGAGGGAAAGGTAAGATGCATAGGAGAGAAGCTATCAGTCCAGTTCCAGCCTCAGAGAGGGAAGGAGCTAAGTCCTGCTGATGCAGGGAAGGGCGGGGCAGAGCGCAGAAGCTGAGGAGATATGCAGAGCTGCTTCCTAACTCCCAGACCTTAGGTACGTAACTCTGTCTCGTACGTAAACATGCAGGTGATGATATATGGCTTGCAGGCTTGTTGTGAGGATTATAAGGTTCTGTGGAGTAAATGTCTTGTACAAACTGTCATGTACTATGTGAAGATGACCGACTGCTGCACCTTCCCTCTGCCATTGTGAGCACATGGTCAGCCAATACATTTCAGAGCTGGAATTAGAACTGAGAATCCCCAAGTGTCTTGTTGATTGCTCTATCCTTAGCTGCTTGGACTAGCTTTGTTGCTTCTTTTACAAACTATGGACAACATGTCTGAGAGTACTCTTACACTTTTTGAAGTGTAGTAATCAACAAACGTAAGCTGATTTTATTGAATAAAGTAGCATGTATTGAGTGCCTCCTCAATCCATAATAAGCATGTGGGCAGGGCACCACCCCATCCATCATGTGCTAGGAAGGTTATGTGCAGGCTTCAGGCAATGCTGGGAAGACTTGTACACCTGCAAACTGGGGACCCTGTGTTGGTACGCGCGACCCAGGGAAAAGCCCAGAGACTGAAAGTCTGCCTCCAGCAGTGGAAGGCAAGGAAAGACAGGAGAAAGAGGCTGGCCACGCCAGTCTGGTAATTAATGGAGTTTATTAAGGGAAACTTACATATGAGGCATGCCATGGGCAGCAGCAAGGCAAGATGGATCCCCACACCACTTAGCAGGTGCCAGAGAATTCTATAGGGAGTAAAGGGGGATTGTGCAGAACTGGTACGTGAATGCTACCACATATGGAAATTACATGCTTGACCAGGTCAGGACAACAAGCTGTTCCAGGGACCAGCATGTTGCAGGGGTGCTGATTTATGTCAGAGTAAACATCGATTACAATCAGAGTCTCTAAGAGGGGGCCTGGGTCCAGCTTGTGGGACAGACAGCAGTCTCGCCGTGGAACAGTCCCTCCACCACACCCTGGCTGCCCACAGAGTGGTGGCTCTATATGATCTTGAATGGAGCTTATTTTCTAATGTGATTACAAGAGGACGTTGACAAGACTGTTCACATCCCGTTAGTGGCAGAACTGGGACTAACATTCTGGCCTAATTCCCAGCCCACTTGTTACTACACCACCAATACAAACCTTAAATTTGAATTAGAAGGGTTTTTTTTTTTTCAAGTTAATTTAAAAATTGCTTCTCTAGCCCTGGCTGGTATGGCTCAGTTGGTTGAGCCGTCATCCCATGCACCGAAAGGTCAATGGTTTGATTCCCAGTCAGGGCACATACCCAGGTTGTGGGTTTGATCCCTGGTCGGGGTGCATTCAGAAGACAACCAATCAGTGTTTCACTCTCCCTCTCTTCCTCACTCTCTCTCTCTCTTTAAAAAAAAAAAGGTCAAAACATATTTTTAAAAAATTGCTTCTCTATTGTGGAAAGAAACGTGATCTTTAAATGATGTTTAATATACTGTTTCTAAAAAATTCTAAATTTATTAATTTCTATTTTTTTAGTGAACAGTGATGTGTTTTGTTCAGTAGATGAAATATATTATTTTACATAGTTCTCCTTATTACTAGTAACTTTCATATAGTTACAGGAACTAGGTTTATTCACGATAGTTTAATTAACAAACAAAAACTCTGGCCTATATATTACTGTGAATCAGTCTCTTTGATTGTATTATATATTTTGTTTCAAGAGAAAAGATAATGTGAAGATTTAATTTTAAATTATTCATGCTGTCACTAATAGAAATAAAGAATAATTATGTGAGCCCAGCTGGTGTGGCTCACTGGTTGAGCATCAACCCATGCACCAAGAGGTGGCTGGTTCGATTCCCAGTCAGGGCACATGCCCAGGTTGTGGGCCAGATCCCCAGTGTGGGGCATGCTGGAGGCGGCCAGTCGATGTTCTCTCTCATCGATGTTTCTATCTCTCTCCCTCTCTTTCCCCCTTTCTCTCTCTTTAAAATCAATAAAGACAAAAATTAATTTAAAAAAAGAATAATTATGTGAGAATAATGATGATTCTCTTAAATAGTTTTGGGATAAATCTTTTGATAGTTTTATTTAAAGTTTAATAAAATTCACCAATTTTAAGTGTACAATTCAGTAAGTTTTTAATTATTTATTTATTTTTTCTTTATTCATGTTAGAGAGGAAGGGAGAGGGAGAGAGATAGAAACATCGATGAGAGAGAACATTGACTGGCCGCCTCCTGCACGTTCCCCACTGGGGATTTGGCCCACAATCTGGGTATGTGCCCTGACTGGGAATCGAACTGGCGACCTTTGGTTCATGGGTTGATGCTCAACCACTGAGCCACACCAGCCGGGCCAATTCAGCAAGTTTTAACAAATGTTCATTGGTGTAACCATCACTGCAATAATAGAGACAAGGACATCTCTGTCACAGTATTGGAATAAAGTTTAATTATGTTTATTAATTGCAGATGTGAATTTCTTCAAAGTAAGAATCCTCAGAGGATGAACCTCAATACATTATACTAAGTGAAAGAAGCCAGACACAGAGAGTCATACTGTATGCTTATATGAAATATCCAGAATAGGTAAATCTATAGAAATAGAAAACATATTGGTAGCTCTAAGGAGCTAGAGTGGGATGGGGTGGGGAGATAGGAGTGATTGCCCAATGGGTACAGTTTTTTTTGGTGTAATGAAAATGAAATTAGATCGAGGGAATGGTTTCTATCTCTCTCTCCCTCTCTCTCTCTGAAATCAATAAAGGGAAAAAATATTTATTAAAAGAAATAAATAAAAAATAAAATGCATAATCCAGTGGCACTTAGTACACTCACAATGTTGTGCAACCATTCCCTCTTATGGGCAGCATTCAGTTTAGCAGATAGAAAGGAACTCTGAGGAGCTATACAGAATGACTTGGCAGAAGGGAGCAGGAACAAGGACGGTATACTAGGCAAAAACACTGGTTGGTGATTGCGAGGCTAATTTCCTTTAGGGGATGGCAGGGTTCTATAAGGCAGATTACCTAACTAGTGCTGATCAGGTGATTCCTGATTGACTGGTTTAAGATTCCATTTCTGAGAGAGCTGAACGTCTAAGTCTTGGTTTGGTGACATTAGGTTTAGCATAAGCAACTCCATTTGGGGCTTATGTCTCATTTTTAACTCAGGAAAACATAAGGTGAGTCAGTAGAGACATGGAGTGTGGAGCAGTTACTTAAGAATCACCTGGGTCTCCTTTTCTTCCTTCGGAGGCAGCCATGTGGGTGGGGGAGGAGCAGGAGGGCTGAAGGGGCAGAGGCAGAATCAGGGATCAAGAAGGTCCTGGTATATCAATCAGGTTGATTGAGCAAATACATCGAGTATAATGAGAGCCAAGTTTCCTCATTGTTAGAGAAGGAATTTATAAATACTGAAAGGGTAGGTTAGAAAGAACTCTGAGGTATTAAATTAGTATTGGATATATTAGCACGAACTCATGGTTTTTAACCTATTCACATAAATAGATCAATGTACACACAGACACAGATACCCATTTATCTATATATCTCTATACACAAACACAAATATACATTTCTAAGCTCAGTTAACTGAGAGACTAGAAAGCACCTGAATAGCAATGAGCACACCACATGCCTAGATCTTGACTTCTAAATACTGGCTTCCCTAAAAGGCACCAAAGTTCTTGGAGAAATGTCTGATATAAGAACTGGGACAGAGAGAATAAAAGATAAGCCTGGAACACTGTTTTTTCTTTTTTAAATCTTCACCTGAGGATATGCTTCTCATTGATTTTAGAGAGAGAGAAACATCGATTGGTTGCCTCCCATACTCTCTGACCTGGAATTGAACCCGCAACCCAGGTATGGGCCCTGATTGAGATGTGAATCTGCCAACTTTTGGTGCACAGGATGATGCTCCAATCAACTGAGCCACCCGGCCAGGGCCTGGAACACTGTTCTATGGTAGGAAGTGCTCAAAACATTTCCAGGTGTGAGGCCTCAGACGTAGAGAACTTTCTAGGGATCAAGTGATCCACAACATACATGTTAAGGAGGAATCAAAGTGAAGGAAAGACAGAGTGGTGGATTGTGAGGCTTCAGTGCTGTGGCAGAGGCAGAATCACTGAGATAACAGCAGGAGGTGTGACCGAAAGGAAGCAGGCTGAAGGCCTTGAGGAGCGAGGAGAGTATCCAGGACACCAGTAGAAGCTTCAGTCTAAAAGAGGAAATGGATATGTGATAGGTACTCTGGAACCCAGTGCAGAAAAGATTGATTGGGGAGGGTGAACAAAATGGTTGTCTGGAAGCAGCAACGAAGATCAGGGTGCAGGCTGACTCTTTGGCTTGTCCTTGGAGAGGAGGAGGAACAGTGTCTGTACTGCACGGGGCCTCCTGGACTATGCATGATTTTGAGGCTAGAGACCATTTTTTGGGAACACGGTACAAAAAAAGAGCTTTTTTTGTGTCTCCTGATAGCCTATACTTGAGGTTGTCTTAGTAACCGGGAAGAACTGATCCTTCCTACTGGGGATGGGATTCATCAAGCGGCCAAACTAATCATCCAGCAGTGTCAGCATCTTCAATGTCTCTGCGTTATCTCATTTTGCAAAACTTTAAATGATGACAGTGTAATGGAAATTGGTGAGTTACCCTGAGATAAAATGTCTCAGCTTGCCCTGGCTGGGTGGCTCAGTTGGTTGGAACGTTGTCCTGTACATCAAAAGGTTTCGGGTTCGATCCCGAGTGGAGGCGCGTATGGGAGGCAACCGATCAGTTGTTCTGTCTCTCTTTCTCTGTCTTTCTCTCTCTCTCTAATATCAATAATCATGTCTTCAGGTGAGGATTAAAAAAAAAAAAGTTTCAGCTTGCATGAAAGCCAGTGATATCACTCAAGTTTTCTGCTGCAAAATGTCTATAAGAATCATCAAACAAGTGTTGGCGAGGGTGTGGAGAAAAGGGGACTCTAGTACACTGCTGGTGGGAATGCAGACTGGTGCAGCCACTGTGGAAAACACTATGGTGTTACCTCAAAAAATTAAAAATGGAATTGCCATCTGACCCAGTGATCCCACTTCTAGGAATATACCCTAAGAAACCTGAAACACCAATCAGAAAGAATACATGTACTCCCATGTTTACAGCAGCACTATTTACAATTGCTAAGATCTGGAAACAGCCCAAGTGTCCATCAGTGGATGAATGGATAAAAAAGCGGTGGTACATATACACAATGGAGTACTATGCAGCTGTAAGAAAGAAAGATCTCTTATCCTTTGAGACGACATGGAGGGACCTGGAGAGTATTATCCTAAGCGAAACAAGCCAAGCAGAGAAAGACAAATATCACATGATTTCACTCATTTGTGGAACATAATAAACATAACAGTCTGGGGAACAGGGTAGACTCAGAGATGTGAAAGTAGGGTACAGACTGACAACCCTCAGAAGAGGGGGTGGGGGGGGAGGGGGAGGGAAGAGATAAACCACAGAACTTATCCGCATGTATGCATAACTGATGGACATGGACAACAAAGCTAGGGAAGGGGTGGAGGGTCGGGGAGGAGGGTGTCAATGGGGAAAAAAGGAGAAACATCTGTAACAAAAATAAATTAAAAAAAAAAAAAAAAGGGCAAAGGATCTGAATAGACACTTCTCCAAAGAGGACATATAGATGGCCAATAGACATATGAAAAAATGCTCAATGTCACGAATCATCAGAGAGATGTAAATTAAAACTATAATGAGGTATCACCTTACACCTGTCAGAATGGCTACCATCAATAAATCAACGAACAACAAATGCTGGTGACAATGTCTAGAAAAGGGAACCCTACCCTAGTACATTGCTGGTAGGAATGCAGACTGGTGCAGCCACTGTGGAAAACAGCATGGAGTTTCCTCAAAAAATTAAAAATGGAACTGCCTTTTAACCCAGCAATCCCACTTCTGGGAATTAATCCTAAGATTCCCCAAAAGCCAATCAGAAACAATATATGTACCCCTATGTTCATAGCAGTGCTAGTTATAACAGCTAAGATCTGGAAACAACCCAAGTGCCAGCAGTAGAGAAATGGATAAAAACCTTGTGGTACATTTACACAATGGAATATTATACAGCTATAAAAAAGAAGGATCTCTTATTCTTTATGACAGCATGCATGGACCTGGAGAGTATTATACTAAGCAAAAAAAAAAAAAAAAAAAAAAAAATGTCTATAAGAACTTCTGTCTCCCTACAAATGTTCAACCCACTTCCTCACTTTTGCTGTCTTAGTTCCCTCTTATGTCCTGTCGCTTTAGGTTCATCCTGGTTAGGTTTGGAAGTAAAAGATGTCCTCCTATTTGAGACTATGCAAGTCCTCAGGTCTGTGTTCTTGACACCCAGTGCTCCAGACACCTGGCCACATGCCTTCCATGTACTTCTTTTCACAGTATTGAAAAAACTGAACATTATTACACATACAGAAAAGTATACAGGTTGTAAGTGTACAGCTCAGTCAATTCTCAGCACCTCAGTCTCTATGGTTAGTCATGCTACAGCCATGGATTCTAAAGTGAAACCAAACCTAACCTTTGCCCAAATTATGAAAAAGAGATTTAGCAATTAAAAATGAAACAAAAGCCCTGGCCGGTTTGGCTCAGTGGTTAGAGTGTCGGCCCGAGGACCAAAGGGTTGAAGGTTCAATTCTCGGTCAAGGGCACGTACCTGGGTTGCAGGTTCGATCTGCAGCCCAGGTCAGGGTGGTGTGGGAGGCAACCAATCGATGTATCTCTCTTTCATCAATGTTTCTCTCTCTCTTTCCCTCCCTCCCTTCCACTCTATCTAAAAAAATCAATGGAAAAATATCCTTGGGTGAGGATTAAGAAAAATAAATAAATAAAAAATAAAAATGAAACATAAACCTTGCTATGTATCCACTTCCACAGTCAACCTATATTCATTGAGAACTTGCTGTGTGCCAGGCTCCCACATCCTTCAGAACTCTCAATAATAATAGGAGGGTCCCTTCTGGACAACAGATGTAGTGTACAGTAGTAGACAGACAGAAGACATGGTTTGAGGAACGTCATATCTGTAAAAGGGGAGATGTGGTTGCCACAATCTCTAATGTCCCTTGTCACTTAGTCTGTTCCTTAGCCATGCTGCATTTTGACATCTGTCGTCCTGTGAGACCAAAAGAGAAGTCCAAATGTACACAGAATGACAAAACTCTCACAGCAGAAGTGGTTTCAGAGCTCTAGGGCTTAGCTTTACTTCTCTGGTTTCTGCTTTTCCCTTAGGTTTTGGCCAGGCAGTTCTTTAACTTGTCAGCATTTTGGGACTTTCAAGGAGATATTTTAAACATTTTACTGGCATTTTCTAAGTTCAGTGGTAGGAGAGGAGGTTGGTTCAAATAACCTAGTCTACCATTATTGAAATAAAAGTCCTGCCCAGCCGGTGTGGCTCAGTGGATTGAACATCATCCCATGGACTGAGAGGTCCTGGTTTGATTCCCAGTCAGGGCACATGCAGGGGTTTTGGGCTCGATCCCCAGTAGGGGGTGTGCAGGAGGCAGCCGATTGATGTATCTCTCTCACATCAATGTTTCTCTCTCTCCCTTCCTCTCTCTCTAAAATCAATAAAGGAAAAAAATTAAAAATAAAATAAAATAAAATAAAAACTTATAAATATTTATATACATATTCACAACTGAAACAAGATTCACAAAAAAATAACTTTCTAAAAACAAAGCTGTATCAAATATTTTACTAATATCCAAATATAACAAAAATTTAAAAACACTCAATTCCTTCAGAGTTGTTTATATACACCGCTTTCAGTTGTTTCTGTACAGTTTTCTTTCTTACATTTCCTCCCACCAGGGTTTTACCTCCTCCATTCCACTAAAACAGCTCTAATGTGGGTCACTGATGACCTCCACATTGCTTCATTCAATGACTACTTCTCAGTCCTCATCCTACTGACCTTGTTTGGGGCATCTGACCCATGAGTAGCTTTGATGTGGTCCTTCAATCCCTCCTCTAAACATTTTCTTCACTTGGCTTTCAAGGCTTCCCTCCTAATCCATTTAAGAGTTCTATTTCCTTTACTGCTTCTCCTTATATTCTGATCTCTAAACATTGGGAGTACCCGAGTTCTCCTGACATCTCTATTTAAATGCACTTCCTTGGTTATCTCATTCATGGAATAACTTTAAATTCAACATCTATGCTAACTGCTAAATTTTCATCTCTAGCCCAAATCTCTCCTCTGAACTCTTTACTCATATCTGACTCCTATTAAGGGCATCTCAAATTTCCTGTCCAAAACAACTCCTTATTTCCACCAAAGTACTCTTTACTCAGACTTCTCCATCTTGTGAAATTCCAGATTCATTATTCCACTTGCTTAAGAAAACAACCTTGAGAGTCATCCTGACTCTTTTCATACCCCACATGTAAATCCATTGCCAAATCCTGAGCTCCACTTGCAAAATACACGCAGATCCAACCACTACTACCCATTGGTCCTAACTAGTTGGCCTGCTTCTTCTCTTGAAACTTATGATCTATTTTCAACACAGCAGTCAGAAGGCTCTTTTTATAAATCAGATCATGCTACACCTTTGGTTCAAAATCCTCCAATGGATTCCCAGCTCAAAGTAAATGTTGAAGACCTTACAATGGCCTACAAATGACCTGACCTCTCGCTTACCTCCGTCTCTTTAATCTCTCCTCCTTGCTCAATTCCACTCAGCCACCTGGTTTCTCTGCTGTTTCCTGAACATGCAAAACATGCTCATTTTAGGGCCTTTGCACTTGTCAATTCCTTTGCCTGGCAGGTTCTCCCTCTACTTATGTGAATGGCTCTCATTTCCTTCAGATCTCTGCTCAAATGTCACCTCAATGAGGAGGTGACATTCCCTGCACCTACTTGTTTTAACCTGACCTTTCTTCTTAGAGAAGCATCCCTACTTCCCATCTCACCCTTTCCCTGCTTTACTTTTCTCTGCAGCCTGAATCACAATCTGCCACCTTATAAAGTTCCCACCACCATAAGCAGGAATTTTCATCTGTCTTGTTCACTGCTGTCTCCCAAGAAACTAGAACAGTGCCTAGCACACAAAGTTAAATAAGATTTGCTGAAATAAATGACTTTCCTGAACCTATGACCACTGTCCAACTGCATAAGGTATTAAGGGAGGTAATATCCGAAAATATCTTAGAAAGCAAGTAAGCTGCCTTCATAACTAAATTTCACCTGGCACATATTTAGCCAATTAAAATATGCTAAATATATAAAATATTGTCTGACTTATGAAAAGTGGTAAAACACCACTTAACCTGTACTAGAAAGCTTAAGCCATAGAACAACCCATTCTGCAAAGCTTACTTACCACACTGAATATTCATTTATTCAATAAATATATACTGATATGCTAGGCATATTTGGTTTACCCATGCAGAACCTCTGAAATAGCATTTATCACATTAACCTCTTCTCCTACAGCTAAATGGACTAGAAAGAATCCCAGGTGCCATGGCCACCAAACCTTAGACTAAACTGAAACAATATGATCTCCTACCTCTCCTGAGAATTGGAACTGAGAGATACAGATGTAGTCAAGTGGAGGATAGACAGAGCTACAAGGTAGCGATGAAGAGAATGGCTTGGGCAGCCATGTCAGGCATGTGCGTGATGAGCAGGTGGAGGAAGCCAGAAGACAGGGAGGCAGGCAGACAAGAGAAGGTGCAGGGAGGAAAACGACAATATGACTTTCAAGAAACAATATAGCCTTGGTTCCTGACAGGCCAGGTCCAGTCCTTGAGCTACTCAGCTTCAGCTAGGCTTTGTTACTTAACCATGGATTATTAGCAACATTGTTTTACAATTGGTTGTATCTTTACCCTGAGTAGTTTTTTTTCTAGACTCTATCTTACCATATATATTGCAAAGAAAAATATTCAAATAGTCAAGATTAAAAAATATTTATCATTTATTTTTAAAGGCATTAGTACAAAGCTTAACATACTTACTAAGAAAGTTACAATATACAAATGTGTTGACAGATTGACTTTTCTGTACTATATGTGACCTTGAACATTTCCATTGTTCAGTTATTCAAACTGGTTATTCTCAAGAAACATCTGGCCAATTATTTAATCACGAGTCACATACGACAAGAGCAAATGTAGATGGTTGTGCCACTCAACCAAGTGCTCATGAAGAAAATGATGAAAACTGTTCACATCGACCAGGGCGCATCAAAATACTCTTCTCCTTGGGAGAGAGCCGCACCTTAATTTGAAAGAAAAAAGTCTAGATATAATTATGAAACTTAAAAACCTATTTTATAAAAATCATAAAGGAGATAGAATATGGAAAGCAATACACTCATCAAGGTAAGTAAAGCTAGAATAAAAATCTGCTAATATACTTAATATAATACTAATTTCTATCTTTATGGAATAGTTAAATTAAATAGACAAATTAATTGTGAAATTCATTTGGAAGAGTAAATGGGCAAGAATATATATTTTTTAATTTAAGGAGCACTGGTATTTGATCTGTCTTATATTACAAAACAATGATCAAAATTGTGTGTTCAAAACAATAGTGATTACAATACAAACAACATTCTCCAACTACAATAAAACTAAAAATTATTCCTAACGACCTAGAAATTAAAACATTTATTACACATTTCTAGAGATTGAAATAAATCTAAACTTTTGGAATATCTAGAAAATTACAAGAATTCTACATAGTAGAATCTACAGAATACAACTAAAGCACTGTTCAGAGGAAAAATCATGGTCTTAAAATAGCCTTTTTAATAAATAATAGATAAGAAGGAATTTAAAAAACTTATTTAGAAAGTAGAAAGAAGAGTCATAGTGGTGTGGCTCAGAACCTTGTTTTATGTATGTTTCTGTTGAAAGACACATTATTTAAAATATATAGTTGAACCCTGGCTGGTGTGGCTCAGTTGGCTGAGCACTGTCCCATGCACAGAGTGGTCATCAGTTCAATTCCTGGTCAGGGCACCATGCCCAGGTTGCGAGCTCGATCCCCAAATGCAGGAGGCAGCCCACTGATGTTTCTCCCTCTCCCTTCCTCTCTCTCTCTCTAAAATCAATAAAAACATATTTTATATCTATGTATAGTTGATTTATTAACACTAAATTCACAGCCAACAGCACTATAACTTATGCCTGAATGAAGCTTATCTAACACATATTTTCTCTGCAAGACACATCACAGCCTTCTTGCACTTGGGAACACTAGACTAGATAGCACTTCAGCATAATGCTTGAGGGCCATTTTAAAGAGCAAAATCAACAGGTACAAAAACGTAGCACTAAGATTGTGAAAAGGACACTTGTTTATAGTATGAGAGCTGAAACAAGAAACAGCATTGCTCAACCTCAGCTGAGAACATCTGCGTCAGGTGACTCAAATTTTTCACCTTTTTGCACCTGTGCATGAATGACAGCGAAAGTGCCATGAGTATTGATCCTGGGGTTACAGATAAATTTTAGCAAGTAGGCAAATTTACAAATACAGAATCTATGAATAAGGAGGATCTGTAGTATATAAAATTTTATAAGCAAAAATTTAAAAGAGAGTAAACACAAATATCTAAAATGATAATGGGAAAATAACCATATAGATACAGGAAAAAAATTTAAAAAATAGAAACATTAGAAGAAAACCCAAAATCCCTAAGAAGGGAATGAATCTCACTATATGAAAATAAAGTAATATGACTACATAAAAAGCAAACATTTCTGTCAAAATGACAACTGCTATTACTATAAGCAAGGTTAAATGAAATGATAAACTAGAAAAAAAAAGTATGTAGAGCTCATACCACAAAGGGATGGTTACCATAACATTCAAAGATTTCTTGCAAATCAAAAAGAAAAACATCAAAGTTGAAAAATGGGCAAATGTGATGTTCTTAAAGTTTTCAGAAAAGACAAGACACATGGCTCTTATATAAAAAGGCACTAAACTTCACAATAAAATAATTATAAATACAATGAGACAATCATTTTCAACTATTAGATTGACAAAGACCCAAAGGTTTGACAAACTATAGGCTGTGGGAAACAGGAACTCTCAAACAATGTTGGTGGAAATATAAATTAATACTGAGAGCAATTTAACAAAAATCTATTAAAATTATAAATGCATGTCCTCTTCAATCCAGCAGTACTGATTCTAGACTGGAAATCTAGATTGTAATTCTATTTATTTAGATAATCCTAGAGATGTATTCATATATCTACAAAAAGAATTATGTGGGGATGGATGAGATGAACCAAAGAACTTATATGCATGTATGCATAACCAATGGACATAGACAACAATGATGAGGGGGTGGGAGAGTGGGACGGGGAGGAGGGTGTTTAGGGGGAGAAAAGGAGAAACATCTGTAACAAAAATAAATTAATAAAAATTGGGGGGGCCCTGGCCGGTTTGGCTCAGCGGTTAGAGCGTCGGCCTGCGGTCCAGAGAGACTCGGGTTCGGTTCCCGCTAAGGGCATGTACTTCGGTTGCAGTTTGTCCCCGGCCCTGGTTGGTCGTGCAGGCAGCCACTCGATGTGTCACTCTCATGTCGATGTTCTTCTCTCTCTCTCTTCCTCTCTCCCTCCCACTCTATCTGAACAAAAAAAAATGAAAAAAATGTCCTCGGGTGAGGATAAAAAAAAAAAAAAACAAAAAACAAAACAAAACAAAAAAAAACAAACAAAAATTGGGGGGAAAAAAAGAATACTGACTGTAGTATTAAATAGCAAATGACTGAAAATAGCCTAAACCTCTATCCATCCATAAGAGCGTGATTAAGTAAGTATGATATACATCTATACATGAGCATATCCTGCAGCTGTTTAAAACAAGACAGTTTTATATACCGATATGGAGTGTGTGTGTGTGTGTGTGTGTGTGTGTGTGTATATATATATATATATATATATATATATATATATCTCAATACAAACAAGAAATGATGAGGAAAAAGCACTTACCTGTTAAAGAATACTGTATGAATTACCTATAAAAAAAAATTAAAAGAATAATGATGACTGATACAGCTTATCAGATTTATTTTAATTACATATTCTTTTTAATTGTCAATAAATGTACACAGCACAAAAATACAAAAAATACAAAAAGGTATACTGTGAAGTCTCCCTCACATGCCTCTGTATTCTAGTCCCTCTTCAGAGGTAACTTGAACATCACCCTGGGATGAAAACCAATGTGTATACATGTGTGTAAATATATATTTACACAAATAGCAGGTAGCATAATACACACAGTTCTGTCTTATTTTCAACTGAGTATAGTTTCCTGTCAGATTGCTATATATAACAAGCAACAATGTAGTTTAAAAAAATTACAAGAATAAATTGAATATTAGTTCAAACTTTAAAACTTTTATTTTATAAGAAAGAACAATGAAGAGTAATCCTTAGATTATAACAAGTAGATACTCTTACAATTAATTAAGTATGAAGAAGGAAGGCATTATTAAATAGTTTATTCTTTTGGGGAAGCAATATGACAACAATATGATGATCTACAGAACTATGCAGAATTTGAAGCCTGATATATAAAATTAATCATTAATGCCCTGGCCGGTTTGGCTCAGCAGTTGGAGCGTCGGCCCGCGGACCAGAGTCCCAGGTTTGGTTCCTGCTAAAGGCACGTACCTCGGTTGCAGTTTGTCCCCAGCCCCAGTTGGGGTCGTGTGGGTGGCAACCAGTTGGTGTGTCTCTCTCACATCAATGTTTCTCTCTCTCTCTCTCTCTCTCTCATGATGGGTGAAAAATCTGATCTGGAAACAACTCTGAAATCTCTCTTCCACTTATCATTTTCTCTCTTCTTTTACATTCCCTCCGTTCTATGCTATAAGCAAAAAACTGTGCCAGATACTGTAGACACGAACAATGAGCTGTAGCGCCTTGCCTCTAATGACAGAGGAAAGACAAATGGACTATAAACAATAAAGATAACATAAAGAGAAAAGATATGTAATAGAAATAAGTAGAGAACAAATTCAAAGAGGGAAAATTACATGAATGGGGGGATAAGAAGGCTGATTGGCATTAGGAATAATAATATGACATCTGAACTACCTCAGTACTTGAAACATACAATGCTTCTGGCTTTGAATACTCTGTCTAGAAGACTTTAACACATTTCATCCCCTGCCCAATTTTTCTCTTCAGTTTTTTAGACTTGGCTGAATAATCTAGCTGAAGAAAAACTTTAATTGAATGAAAATGACTTTAATCAAAGAATGAAATATAGGTAATTATACTTTCTTTTTAAAAATATTTCATTTTTATTGTTGACATTATTACAGATATTTCCCCCTAAGCAATTATACTTTCAAATGCGATTTATGTAATTTAAAAAATATCCCTCCCAGAAATGCATCTCCCATTTTGAAAATCAAAAAGGAAATGTTTTTTTAAAATTTGCTTTTCAAGGCAACATGGAAACATCTACCAAAATCATAATAACATCCACAATATTTTAAATAGTCACAACACAGGAGTTTACCTCAAGGCTAAGACAGAATAGAATCAAATCACTAGATATAAGGAGGCATTTACTGTAACGTTATCCAAAATGCCAAAAACTACTAAACTAAAGGAATAGTGGCATAACATACTGGCAATCTGACAGAGAGAATATGTAAAAGCATTAAAAATGTGATGTTTGCCTTGACCTGGTAGTGCAGCTGGTTAGAGCATTGTCCCAAGGTTGTGGGTTTGATCCCCGGTCAGGGCACACATACAAGAATCAACTAATGAATGCACAAATGCGTGGAATAACAAATCAATGTTTCTCTCTCGCTAAAATAAATTTAAAAATTTTTGTAATGTGATGTTAAGTGGGGGCACGCGCACACACACACACACACACACACATACACACACACACACACACTATGATGGCATCCATATCAAAATATAGATGGATATGGATGAAAAATGAAAAGCATTATGTGAAAAAAATACAACAGACATGTAGCTTTTACTAATTCAGTTTAAAAATATTGAAAATGTTTTTATTATGCACTTTCAAACATACAGAAAATAGAAAAAACAGTACAATGAACATCCATGAACACACTTTTTATTTAATAATAGCCATATATGCTTCATGCACACACACATACACGTTTTGCTAAATCATCTACAAATATATTGACATTATAATACTTCACTTCTAAATACTTTAGTATAGAAATTTAAAAACACATTCTTCTATAAATTACAATACCCTTATCACAGCTCATAAAATTAGCCATAATCGCCCAGCTGGTGTGGCTCAGAGGATTGAGCATCGTCCCATGGACTGAGAGGTCCCCGTTTGACTCCCAGTTGGGGGCGTGCAGGAGGAGGCAGCCAATTGATGTTTCTCTCTCACATCAATATTTTCCTCTCTCTCTCCCCCTTCCTATCTCTCTAAAAAATCAATGAAAACAAATGTTTAAAATTGGCCATAATTATCTAATATCATTTAAAATCCAGTCCATATTCAAATTTCCTTAATCCCCAAGTCTTTTCAAACCAGGGTCCAATCAAGGACACCACACTGTATTTGGCTGTTGTCTTTTTTTTTTTTTTATCCTCACCCGAGGACATTTTTCCATTTTTTGTTCAGATAGAGTGGGAGGGAGAGAGAGGAAGAGAGAGAGAGAGAGAGAGAGAGAGAAACATCGACGTGAAAGGGACACATTGAGTGGCTGCCTCCCGCACGACCCAACCAGGGGCCGGGGACAAACTGCAACCGAGGTACATGCCCTTAGTGGGAACCGAACCCGGGTCTCTCTGGACCGCAGGCCGACGCTCTAACCGCTGAGCCAAACCAGTCAGGGCTGGCTGTTGTCTTTTAAGTCAGTTTTAAACTAGAATAATTCGCTACTCCATGCCATTTTTTCCTCCATGACACTGACTTTCTGAAGAAATAAGGCCCATTATCTTCTACAACACTCCACATCGTGGACCTGTCTGATCATTTCTTTGTGCTGTCATTTACCTTGTTGCTCCATCCCCAGTCCTTCTGGTAAATGGGAAAATAGATTGCAAAGGCTTAATTAAATTCCAGCTGCACTTTTTTTTTACCAGAATACGTCATAGGTCACAATGTATTTCATGCTGCCTCACAAGTCAAAAAGCACATCAGGCTGTCTGAGCACACTGATGCAGTTTCATCACTGATTCTAAGAATCTCTTTATTAAGAAGTATGTTTTTTCGCCTGGCTGGTGTGGCTCAGTGGTTGAGCATCAACCCATGCACCAAGAGGTCACTGGTTCGATTCCTGGTCAGGGCACATCAGGTTGTGGGCCCAATCCCCAATGGGGGGCATGCAGGAGGCAGCCAATCAATGTTCTCTCTCATCGATGTTTCTCTCTCTCTCTCTCTCTCCTTCTCCCTTCCTCTCTCTTTATCTAAAATCAATAAAGAAAAAAAAAAGTATGTTTTTCTTTCCACACCACTAACCAACAAGTATTTGGTGAGATGATACTTTGCTATCATGAGAATTCAAGAGGGGACATAGATAAACCTTTTATCAAGTAGTTTTGGCATCAAATTGTCTTTAATATTGTTTTATATTAACTTTTCTACTTTTTAACATTTCATTTTTTAAAATATGCTTTCCACAAATTATAAAATTTATATAAAAAATTCACTTCTATAATAATGACATACTTACTCCTTAATTAAAATGTGAGCACCTTCCTTCTTTTTGATTTTGTTTGAAACCCTGTAAGGAAAATAAAGAAATTTAAAAGAATGGCATACAGATATGAATAAACATCTTGTTTCACCTAAGACATTTTACTGATTCTATAAAACAAAATATCATTAGAAAATATTATAGTCTTCCAATGTGCTTTTAAAAAAATGTTATTGATTTTTTTTTTGAGAGCGAGGAAGAGAGAGAGGGAGGGGGGAGAGAGAGAGAGAGAGAGAGAGAGAGAGAGAAGCATCAATGTGAGAGAGAAACATCAATTGGCTGCCTCCTGCGCGACCCCCCACCAGTGATCAAGCCCACAACCCAGGCACGTGTCTTGACCAGGAAGATTGGGAAAAATGGGATATGCGTGTGTGTCGGGGTTTCTTTTCATTTTTTTGGGGTGGGAGGTAGGTAATAATAAAATACTCTAAAATTGAGTGTAGTGATGGCTATGTAATTGTAAATATACTAAAAATCAAAATCAGTGACAGGTACACTTTAAAAAATTAAAATATGTATATACCATGTGAATTACATCTCAATAAAGCTTACTTATTTTTTAAAAATTCATAGCAACATTATTTTTAATAGCCCCCAATTTTAAAAAACCCAAATGTCCATTAATGGTAAAAACAATATAACAGATTATGGTATAATCATACAGTAGAATGCAATACAGCCACAACTACACAAAACAATGTTGATTAACCTCACAAAGTGTTGAGCAAAGTGTTACCCTTGGAAAAGGGACTGGTAATGACTAGAAGGAGACATAAGGAGCTTTGGGATTGTGATAATGTTCTTTTTCTTGATATTGGTGTTGATTACACAAATGTTACCACTTTGTGAAAATCATCAAGCTGTTCACTTCTATGTGCATTTTTCTACATGCTTATTTCAATTAAAAGTTTACATTAAGAACAACTACTACCCGGCCGGTATGGCTCAGTGGACTGAGTGTTGTCCGATGGACTGAGAGGTCTCGGTTAGATTCCTGGTCAGGGCACATGTCCGGGTTTCAGGCTTGATCCCCAGTAGGGGCCGTGCAGGAGGCAGCTGGATTGATGTTTCTCTCTCACACTGATGTTTCTATCTCTCTCTCCCTTCCTCTCTAAAAAAATAAATAAAAATATATTTAAAACAACAACTATCAAAGAAAACCATAAGCCTACACATAATATGAACCTGGAAATAAGTCAAAATACAGTGAACCTGGGTAGCAGATCTAAGGATGAATCCCACCCTCATCTTTCTCAGTCTAAAAAATTAAAAAATAAACTATTCCAATACTTTATATAAATTACACATGTTAAATTTCAAAATATTTCATAATCTAAAAAAACATGCAGAGAAATTTAAAGTGCAAAAGGAAGCTTAGAAAGTCAGATAACTGATCTCAAAATAAATTATAAACTGTTAGTTTGTAGATTCATTATCTTTTTGGTCATTAAAAGGGGAACTTCAGCCCAGCCAGTGTGGTTCAGTGGAGTGTCGATCCATGGACCAGGAGGTCGTCAGTTTGATTCCCGGTCAGGGCACATGCCCAGGTTGCATGCTCGGATCCCCAGTACAGGGTGTGCAGGAGGCAGCCAATCAATGTTTCCCTCTCACTGATGATTCTATCTCTCTCGTCCTCTTCTGTTCCTCTCTCTCTAAAAATCAATAAAAACATATTTTAAAAAAAGGGGGGAGGGGGGGCTTCAGCCCTGGACGGTTTGGCTTAGGGGTTAGAGTGTCGGCCTACAGACCAAAGGGTCGGGGGTTCGATTCCCAGTCAAGGGCATGTACCTGGGTTGCAGGTTGGATCCCTGGCCTCAGTCAGGGTTGTGCGGGAGGCAACCAATCAATGTCTCTCTCACACCAATGTTTCTCTCTCTTTCTTTCTCTCCTCGCCTCTCCCTCCCTCCCATTCTATCTAAAAATCAATGGAAAAATATCCTCAGGTGAGGATTAATAACAACAAAAAAAGAAAATGTATAACAAAAATAAACATGAAAGATGTTTAATTGGCCCTGGACAGTTTGGCTCAACTGTTAGAGCATCAACCTGCGGACCAGTGAGTCGCGGGTTTGATTCCAGTCAAGGCATGTACCTCGGTTGCAGTTTGTCCTGGCCCTGGTCGGGTCATGTAGGAGGCAACCAGTCAATGTGGCTCTATCACATCGATGTTTCTCTCTGTCTCTTTCTCTCTCCCTCCCTCCCACCGACTCTATTTGATGATAAATAGAAAAGTATTCTCAGATGAGGAATAAAAAAAAAAAAGTTTAACTGGACTACAATTACACTTAGTGGGGACAACAGAAGAATGATTTAATCCTTAGACATATAGTTGTATTTTTTTAAACTTTAAGGTAGTTTTAAACCCTTAGGATCTGGCTAACATAACAAATCACTTTTTTAGTCACAAACACAACAAAGTTACATAACCACAAAGTGTTGGAAAAAGATGCTAAATGATCACTTACCATATAATAACCAGTGTGATAGCCACTCATGTACCAAGAGATTAACATACTCCCCAAAGCATCAGCATCATCAAGAGAATCTGGGCATATGGGAGGTGGTGGAGGAATTACCTGGAAATAAAGAAAAATATACTTTAAATAGTCAGTAAACAGAAGTGTGAAGCCTGGAGATCCATCTCATGGAGACAATGCTGGATATTAACTATATCTTTCTCTATATTCCATGTTATCTATTTAACATTTTTTTAAAAATCTGACATTTGGAGAAAGCCAACCAGTAACAACAAAAGACCAACAAAATTAAATTGAACAATTATCAAAAGACAATGGGTCACATAAAATGTTTAAACATTTTGCTTTGATTAGAACTATGTTTCTGTCCCATTATGAAGCTATGGGTGAAAGACCAAGCATAAATACTCTGACGGGTTTTCTTAAAAAACACCCAAACAGCATTTCGAGTAAAGGTTTTGGGTGAATATCTGTACTGCCCCCAGCCCACCACACACAGTTGGCCAAAACATGTCTTTATATCCAAGCTATTGTTGTTATCTAAAAGTCTATCATTACATATCTGGATAGTCTACACGATCACAAGCTAACATCTAAGCACACCTGGAAAGGCAAAACATAAATCCTATGTGTAGTATAATTAAATCCTTTCAAAGAGGAACTACCTCTCTAAAGAATAAGATACAATTTCTTCCATGAAGGAAGCAGGCAATATAGGGTTAAGGGCTGGGGCAATAAAAGGAATGAGTCTGGTAGAGAAGAGCATTAAAAATTAAAAAACCTGCCCTGGCCAGGTGGCTCGGTTGGTTGGAGCAAGCATCGTCCCATACACCAGAAGAAAAGGTTGTGGGTTTGATTCCTCGTTAGGGCGCATACCTAGGTTGCAGGTTCCATCCCTGGACGGGGTGTGTACGGGAGGCAACAGATGAGTATTTCTCTTTCACATCGATGTTTCTCTCCAAAAATTACTAAACATATTCTCAGGTGAGGATTAAAAACAACCCTGAAGTTTAGTTAAAATTTTTACCCATTAGAACCTGGCTCTAGGGGTGGTTTAAAATGACATTTCCTGCCCTGGCCAGTTTGGCTCAGCGGTTAGAGCGTCGGCCTGCGGTCCGGAGAGACCCGGGTTCGGTTCCCGCTAAGGGCACGTACCTCGGTTGCAGTTTGTCCCCGGCCCTGGTTGGTTGTGCGGGTGGCAGCCACTCGATGTGGCCCTTTCACGTCGATGTTTCTCTCTCTCTCTCTCTCCCTCCTACTCTGTCTGAACAAAAAATGAAAAAATGTCCTCGGTGAGGATTAAAAAAAATAATAATAATAATAAAATGACATTTCCTGCCTGGCTGGTGTCTCAGTGGTTGAGTGTCAACCTATGCATCAAGAGGTCGCCGGTTCGATTCCCAGTCAGGGCACATGCCCAGGTTGTGGGCCCAATCCCCAGTGGGGGGGCATGCAGGAGGCGGCCAATTGATATTCTCTATCATCGATGTTTCTATCTCTCTCTCCCTCTCCCTAAAAATCAATAAAGAAAAAAAAAAAGACAATTCCTAACTACCTATGTTTTGCTAAATTCAAAACTATGTATGAAACCAAGGTTTAAGGTGAATTGTTTTGTACTTACTGGTGGTCCAGAAGGAAACGGAGGCAGCCAGCATGATAGGAAGTGTGGTGGTGGTGGTGGTGGTGGTGGTGGTGGTGGTGGGCCATTGAATTTTAGACCTGGCTGTCAAAAGTATTTCAAAGGAAGATTAATTTACCAATTTCAATATGAAAAGAAGAAAAAAAGATTTAATGTCAAAAGAATTTAAATAAATAAAAAAGATGAAATAGAATTGTATGTACCAAATGCTGAAGTCAAACAGACTCACAAATCTAGATTTTTCTCATTTCCTTATACACATTCAGGGAGTGAAATCAAAGTACAAAAAATTTTTAATTAGCCAATAAATCAGGAGATAGTGTATTTAGCAAGATATTTTAATCATAAAACACTATATATCCAACAATTTCATTACTTAGTCTAATCTTTTTATTAGTAGTTACATATGCTAATTTAGAACATATATTGTAAAAAATAGTAAACTTCTCACTTAACAAGAAAAATCAGCCCAAGACCAAAGAAGGATGATACATACATAGACAGACAGACACACACATAAATTAAGAGGCTTGATCATTCTAGAAACTATAATATAATGTAAAACTCAAGAAGATCTCACAGAAAACGTTAATGAGAAGTTTTAATAAGTCATGCTTGATATTTTTATTTATTTATTTATTTTATCCTTATCCGAGGACATTTTCTCATTTTTTGTTCAGATAGAGTGGGAGGGAGAGAGGGGAAGAGAGAGAGAGAGAGAAACATCGACGTGAAAGGGACACATCGAGTGGCTGCCACCCGCACGACCAACCAGGGCCGGGGACAAACTGCAACTGAGGTACATGCCCTTAGCGGGAACCGAACCCGGGTCTCTCTGGACCGCAGTCCGACGCTCCAACCGCTGAGCCAAACCGGCCAGGGCGAGCGATATTTTTATTTTTTAAAAATTATTTCCTGAATACCATAACCTCCAGAAATTATACAAAACAACTAGACAGGGAGAAAACCTAAAATATAAATCTTTTTAAAGTTAATTTGTTACTTATAACCAAAAGAAGCATAAAGGAAAATAATATTTATATTTACTCTAAAACAATCTGGGAGCTCCTTAGGATTTTACCTGTATTAGATGTGAATACTGTATTTTCTTTCAATTTTTATATATCTTACACAAGTGACTTGGGGAACTACCAGGATAGTCAGCTGATAAAATATCATACTTTTTAACTTAAGTTCACTTCAGTATTAGTCTAATATACTCCATAAAAACAGATGGAAAAGCATTTCATTATAAACTATTCTGCATTACTATCATATTTCCTTTTTGAAGAATTCTCAAGTATGTATTTATAACACCTACAGAAAGCTACCAAAATTTTACTAAAAAATCTACAATTCTCTTAATGGAAGGTTTGAATATTTGTTGATTGTTTCAATATTATTAACTATTTCCTGGGGAACATTTTCTGTGTAAAAGTTACCTTTCCTGGTCCCAGTCCTGATCTTGGCATGGGGGGTGGTGGAGGGAGAAAGTAGTTCCATGGAGCAGCTCTTGACTTGATGTTATTTGGTTTATTTCCAGGAGACCTGGAAGAGTTCTCACTTTCATCTGTTGAAATTTGACTTTCATTTTCATTCTTTCAAAAGAAAAAATATACATATTATTATATATGTATACAAATATACATATTATTATATATGTATACATATATACATATTATTATTATATAGGTGTCATTAAGAAAAATTTAATGCCTCATGGTCTAAACTGACAACAAGTTATACCATGTAGTTTTTCTCATCTCTGCTTGTAAGAATTCTATTTTTTGTATTCTTACCTCCTGAGCATTCTGCTCTATATTATTAGCTACTTCAGACACTGGAGAAAGTAGATCAGACA
Organism: Tadarida brasiliensis; assembly: GCA_030848825.1. Classification (NCBI taxonomy): domain Eukaryota; kingdom Metazoa; phylum Chordata; class Mammalia; order Chiroptera; family Molossidae; genus Tadarida; species Tadarida brasiliensis. The sequence goes on from CM061258.1 coordinate 45,732,993, forward strand.
TATTTTGCTCCTCTCTGTTTCCATATCCAGTATAAACCACAACACAGGTTTCTCTCTTAAAATCAATTGAAGCAATGGTAGCTGGGTAAATGCAGCCGTCTTCGGACCAAATGGCAGAACATTTGTCACCAACTTTCCACTACAAAAACAAGAAAAAATACACATACACATACTCACATTTCTTTTAAAGAGAATAAACTATTATCTTGCTTGGGTGGGATAGAGTGGTGGGTGGAGGGGATAGTCTCCAGTTAACTGATCAGGAAGGCAGAATGAAACAGTGAAAAAGACTTGGAGCCCAAAACACATAAATGTGGATTCCAATATAAATATAATGTAATCCTGTCATATAATGTAAATTCTGCCATTTTTATAATCATGGACAAGTTTTTTAATCTCTTTGAGTCTTATTGTCCTCTTAAGTGGACATAATATAATCTACCTCACCTCATTTATTTGTTGTGTGGAAAGGAGGGAATATGTGAAGTGTCTAGCATCTCTGGCCTGGCATACAGCAAATGCTTAACAAATGTCAGTTCTCTTCCCCCTTGGTAATGATGAAACCAAAATGACTAATGAGACATCAAAATATTTAGCTTCCAGGTCTACTGTTTTAAATAGCAGAAAGGACTCTACCCAGAATTTTAGGTTCCCGGATATTAATAGTTTTAGGGTTTTTGAAGAAAAAAATAGGATATCTACCTCTCGGTTTAAAAAGTAAAACACTCTGCCCTGGCCGGTTTGGCTCAGCGGTTAGAGCATTGGCCTGCAGTCCAGAGAGACCCGGGTTTGGTTCCCGCTAAGGGCACGTACCTCGGTTGCAGTTTGTCCCTGGCCCTGGTTGGTCGTGCGGGTGGCAGCCACTCGATGTGTCCCTTTCACGTCGATGTTTCTCTCTCTCTCTCTCTCCCACTCTATCTGAACAAAAAACGAAAAAGTAAAACACTCTGGGGGGGGGGGGGGAGATGTGGGGGAGGGAAGAGATAAACCACAGAACTTATATGCATGCATGCAAGAAATAAATAAAATAGAAAGTAAAACACTGTCAATTCAGTTTAAGGCCCCCAGGTACTCTTCCCAACTAGCATTCCTCCCTCTCCCTCCCACATAAAGTGAACATTGTCTTGAATTCAGTATTAATCAATCCCACCCAATTCCGTATACTTTTATTGACATCCATGTTCCTACACAATAGAAAGTTTAATAGTTTTAAAAATGTTTTCATTACATTTCAATGGAAAACACTGTACTAATCATTTAAGTTAAGGATATTTTATACTATTTAATAAGAACAGTATGAAGAAAATCTTTGAAGTTAAATCTCAATGTTTTAAAATAACCTGCTTCAAGGGAGTTGTGGTATTCTTTTTTTGGCTTTTATTCTTCTTAGCAGGTTTTCTTTTAGGTGTGCCTTTTGGTTTATTTGAAGCTTCAGAAATGTCACCATTCTTTAGCGCGTGCTATGAAAATATGAATAGAAATGTACATGTTACAGAATGATTCAGAAAAAGTCACAATATAATTCAGTCATTATAAGCTGGTCTCAAGGCCCCACCCCCTCTACTTCTTTTCACCATCCTACATGCTACAGAAACGGCTCTCGAAGGCATCATATATCTCATTATCAGCTCGAAAGACCCCTTTATCATGAAAAGGCTAATTTGGAGAAGAATGGAGGCCCCCAGCACACAGCCCTTGCTGAGTTCTTAGCAGAAGTCAGCACTAACCGTGTGAGTGAATGAACCATCATGAAAGTACATCCCTCACCCTCTAAGTGAGCCACCCCAGTTGATGCCATGTGGACAGAGATGATCTGTAACTGTCAAGATACATGAACAACCCTGGTGGGTAGCTCAGTTGGTTAGAGTGTCTCCCAATGCACCAAGGTTGTGGGTTCGATCCCCAGTCAGAGTACATACAAGAAGCAACCAATGAATGAATTAAGTAGAGCAATAGATCGATGCTTCTATCTCTCTAAAAATCAATAAATTAAAAAAAAAAGATTCATGAACAAAATTAACTAACTGTTTTTATTTTGGGGAAAACAAAAACAAACCAACAAAAAAACACCTTTAATCAAGTCTCCTCATTCTCAATCTTTCTGTACCATTAGACTCTATTGATCATCTTTCTTTTTGATACTTATAAGTTTAGATGACACAGCAATGTAGGGCCCCAATGCTCTTATTACTTCTCTGATCAAATCTTAAATTTGAGCATTCCCAACAAAATTCAGCCATCCTTCTTTACCTGATCATGAAAATCTGCTATTCCTATTACTTCAATTATAACCTTTATGCAAACAGACTTCCAAAGCTATTATCCAGCTTTGACCTTTCTCCTAAGCTCAATCCAACATTTCCAATTACCAATTTCATATCTTCACATTTACCTCAAACTCAACACAACTAAAAGTAAACTATTTTTTCCTCAAATCAGTTCCTTTCCTCTATTCAGCCTACTTCCTCCTGCAATATCACCAACTCCATTCCACACTTAGCCCTATTTTAATCTGTATTCTATAGAACTCTCGTGTACACCTGAGTAGGTGTACTTCTAGTCTAAGTGTATACTGGAAAGCATGCTATTGACAAATTTAGAATTCAGATTAAAGGATGACACACAAGTTTGATCTTTGTACCTCATGGCACAGAATGACCACAGAAATGAAGAGGACTCTATGCTTGGAGTTCTGTATGAGCATATGCTCTGCCTGGACCACTGAGGGCTCACACACAGTGCTCAGTAAGACCAAACACCTTAGATGGTGGGTAAAGTGATGATGTTGGGCAACTGTGTAAATGTCTTGTTTGCGCCACAAAAAGACTACACCCCCTAAAAGAACTGTACATTCCTGAACACCTGACCTGAAACCCAACTAATTGGATTTGGGGAAGACTAAGCTAATTTAACATATGTAAAGCAGTTAGAAAAGTACCTAGAACACTGTAAAAACTCTACAAGTATGAATTACTGCACAACTGCTATTTATCATCATCATTATTTCAATAAAGACTTGTCAAATGTTTAAAAATTATAATTCAGACTATCCTTCCACTAATCTGAATTAGATGACTTCCATAGTTTTATGCAATGTAAATACATTAAAAGCATCAAATGTTTAAAATTCAAGTTAAATCACCCCCCCCCCTCTTTTTTTAATCCTCACCAGAGGATACTTTTTCATTTATCTTCAGATAGAGTGGGAGGGAGAGAGGGAGGGAGAGAGAGAGAGGGGGAGAGAGAGGGAGGGAGAGAGGGAGGGAGAGAGAAAAAAACATCGATGTGAGAGAGATACATTGATTGGTTGCCTCCTGCATGACCCCAGCCAGGGCCAGGGATCTAACTGCAAGGAGGTACGTGCCCTTGACTGGAATCGAACCCACAGTTCTCTGGTCCATGGGCTGACACTCTTAACCGCTGAGCCAAATTGGCCAGGGCTAAATCACTTCTCTTAAAGGGATGACATATAGACAGGTTACCTACCAACTTTTAAAGGAAAATATCTAATTTAACTAACCAATATTATTATTATTTTTTTGTACGTGCCCCCAGCTGGAACCGAACTCAGGACTCTCTGGTCCGCAGGCCGACACTCCAACCGCTGAGCCAAACCGGCCAGGGCGCCAATATTATTTTTTAATCTTCAAAATTAGAACTAAGTAATATGTATTTTAACACTTTACTGTAAATGTTATCAATTAATTTTTTCCCAAGTGAATAACATGAGGACATAAGCAAAAAAGTAAACAGTTCATACCTTAAATGAAGCCACAGCTTTATCGTAAGCTTTTATCAGTGCTGTATCATCCCAAATGTCAGAATCATCACTCTAGGAAGGATAAAGAATAAAAACAATTCATGTTCGGATGGGTTTCATCAAAAAGTATGTTAGATAGTGCCAAGAACCATCATAATCCAAACATAAAATTAAACTAAAAAAAAATGATCTAAGAGGTATGCCATGAAGTGAATGCTCCACAGTTTAATCCCTATCTACCAACCATAAGTGGATCCATTCAAGTGTAACTCCCATTTCAATCTTTTTTTTTTTTAATCCTCAAGCGAGGACATTTTTCCATTTTGTTCAAATAGAGTGGGAGGGAGGGAGAGAGATATATCAACTGGTTGCCTCCCGCACGACCCCAACTAGGGCTGGGGACAAACCGCAACCAAGGTACGTACATGCCCTTGACCGGAATCAAACCCACAACTAATCAGTTCGCAGGCTGACACTCTAACTACTGAGCAAAACCGGCCAGGGCCACATTTCAATCTTTTCTAGGAGCAAATAAAGGGTGAGTTTGGCAAACCAAGGATAAGATAAAGGGCTTAGTTTCAGTGGGGAAAAAAAATCTGATATTAAGTAATCTGGAAAAGACATAAAAATTATTTCTATTTTTGAATTTAAATTTAATAAGTGAATAGAATTTAAACTTAATTCAATTAAAAATATTTTTGAGCACCCGTTATCTACTAAGCACTCTGAGCAGCATATGAAATCATGCTAAAAAAATTACTATTTTTTAATCTTTATTGTTTAAAGTATTACAGATGTCCCTCCCCCCTTTTCCCCCATTGTGCCCTTCCTCCTGCTCCCACACCCCCTCCTGCTCCCACACCCCCTCCTGCTCCCACACCCCCTCCCTGCTCCCACACCCCCTCCTGCTCCCACACCCCCTCCCTGCTCCCACACCCCCTCCTGCTTTCCCCACTTTATTGTTTATGTCCATTGTTTATGCATATAAGTTATTTGGTTGATATTTTGTTCTAATCAGGGATTTAAGACACAATGTTACACAAAACAAAAAAATAATATAGCCCTGGCCAGAGAGACCCGGGTTCGGTTCCCGCTAAAGTCACATACCTCAGTTGTGGTTTGTCCCCGGCCCCGGTTGGGGACGTGTGGGTGGCGGCCAGTCAATGTGTCTCTCTCACATCGATGTTTCTCTCTCTCTTCCTCCCTCTTTCCCTCCTGATCTATCTGAAGATAAATGCAAAAATGTCCTTGGGTGAGGATAAAAAAAAAGAATATAAAACAAATATAATCAAATATTAAAATGTGAAGTACAAACAATAAATGTTTTAATTAAATGGAAAGATGGATTTTCTCCAGTTCAAGATAAAGATACAGAAGATTCTGAACTCACCTCCTCCCACCAACACACCAAATCTACAGCTATGTATGGAACAAATTTCCTCTGGAAAAAAATCTAAAAATTAGCTGAGGGACTCCTACACATTAGGCAAATGAGAAAAAACCCCGACATCAAAGCAGGTAGGAGAGGCTGAGACAATCTCACCATAAACCCCAACCCTGGGGCAGCAACCCATAATCGGGAGGAAACTCAAGGCCAGAAGCTTCTCCCTGAGGAGCTAAGGGTTTGAACCCCATATTGGACACCCAATTTTTAAGACCTATACTGAGATGAGCCCCCAAAACACCTAACTTTGAAAACCAAGGGGGCTCAGGTCCACCAGACCCACAGGAAACAGCAAACTAGGAAAAGGCTCTTAAAGGACTAACCTGCCCCAGGGGCCCAGTGAAGGAGCAGCCAATTGAGAGGTACCCAGACTTTAAGTGAAAGAGGCTCAGTTGCTTATCTTAAGGCATCCCTGACTCCAGGGCAGGCATCTAATTAAATACATATCTAGGAACCTGCTGGGATACTCAACCAGGATGGAGGCTTGCAGATGCTATCTTTATGTTCTCTGCCTCGCTCCAGCCAGTGGGCACCATCTTCACGCTCTCCCTCTGCCTTGCTACAGCTCACTGTTATCTTCCAGAAGGAGCGTATACACTTGTCTGGCACCCTGATTACTAAAACTTGCATCCAGGGGACACTTTCAGATCTGGTTCTAGTGGCCAGTGGGGGAGTTACATTTACATTCTCACAGGCCTATATATATTTGCATATTTTTAAAGCTGCTACCTGAAGGTCTAGCTCCCAATCAACTTTAATCTAGCTACTGACTTAACTTAGATCCTCACTGTTGGGACACTGACAGGTCTTAGCACAAACTTAAAAGGTTTTGGGGGGGGGGTGAAGGTGGAAGAGGGTATAAGTCACAACTCAAAGCTAAGGCAAGGTTGAAAGTTTGGGTTCATCTAAATGAGGCCACTCCTTGAAGTCTGGGAGAGGTGGCCATTTTATGTAATACACAGAAACCAACACAAAGTAAAGCAAAATAAAGAAGTAGAGAAATATGTTCCAAACAAAAGAACAAGATAAAACCTCAGAAAAAATCTGTAATGATAAAGGTTAAGTGAGGTACCTGATAAAGAGTTCAAAATAATAGTCATAAAGATGTTCACCAAACTCAGGAGAAGTACAGATGAGTATAGTGACAACTACAATAAAGAGACAGGAAATATAAGAAAGTTGTGAACAGAAGTCACAGAACTGAAGAATACAATAACTGCACTGAAAAATACACTAGAGGTATGTAACAATGGACTAGATGAAGCAGAAGGATCAGTGAACTCGAAGACAGGACAGTGGAACTCACCCAATCAAAGCAGCAAAAAGAAAAAGAATTTTTAAAAAGTGAAAGAAAGAAGTTTGACTGAAAGTCTAAGGGGACCAAAGAAGACATGGGGAAAAAAATCCAAAAGAATAAAAATAAAAAATCAAGTGGTAAATATACACAACTGGCAAAGAATATTTAACATATGTATAAATGGGGTCCCTAAAGAATAAAAGCTAAAACACAAAGAAACAAAAACTCTAAAAAAGAAGTCCTCAGAGCCGCTAAGCAAAAAGACCAAGTCATTTACAAAATAAAGACAAGCAGTTAGTATTAGACTTTCTTATAGAAATTTATGGGACAAAGTTGAGCCAAGGATTTTATATATATCCTAGCTGTCCTTCAGTAGTAAGACTAAGTTTAAAAGGTGGAAGAATACTCTACTCACTTGCCTTTCCAGAGAAATCTACTGAAGACAAGCTTCATCCAAGCAAGATATGACCACAGAAAACTTGGTTAGAAAAAAAACACAAAACTGTCAGCATCAAATATACTTAATTGTAGATCTAAGAGAAAAAGAACGTATATTAAATTGACAAGCTGATTCTAAAACTCATATGGAAATACAAAGGACCTAGAACAGCCAAAATAATTTGGAAAAAGCAAAAAATAAAATGGAACTTTCATACTTACATTATCTGACTTCAAGGTGCACTCTAAAGCTACGGTATTCAAGAATGTGGTTATAGCATCAAAGTAGACAAACAGACCAATGCAATGAAGTCAAGAATCAGAAATAGTCCCATACACATGATCAACTTGCAACCAAGGTACAAATACAATTTAGTAGAAAAAGCACAGTAGCTTCAACAAATGGTGCTGGTCAATTGGAAATCCTTATGCAAAAAAACAACAACAAATTTTGAGCTGTATTTTGAACCATATATAAAAATGAACTCATAATGTATCATAGACCTAAATGTAAAACCTCAAACTATAAAAGTTAAAAGAAAAATCTTTGCAAGCTTAGATTGCCTGCAACAAAAGAACCATCAAGGAAAAAACTGAAAAATTAGATTTCAGCAATATTAAAAATTTCTCTCTAAAAGACACTGTTAAGAGACTGAAAAACCAAGCCACAAACTGGGATAAAATATATGCAAATTACCTATCTGATAAAGGTTTTGTATCTAGTATATATGAAGAACTCTCAAATCTCAACAAAAACAAAGCAAACAAACCAATTCAAAAATGGGCAAAAGATCTGAACAGACACTTTGCTAAAGAAGATATATGGATGGCAAATAAGCACATAAAATGATGATCAACATCATCAGTCATCAGGGAAATGCTAATTAAAACCACAACAAGATGCTACTATACATTTATTAGAATGTCTACAATTAGCACAAGACTAATCATACCAAGTGTTAGCAATGATGTGAAGCAAATGGAACTTTCATACATTGCTAGTTGAAATGTACAACCACTTTGAAAAAGTCTGACAGCTTCTTAGAGTTAAAATAATGACCCAGGTATTTACCCAAGAGAAATGAAAGCACAAGTTCATACAAAGTCTTCTATGCTAATACTCTCAGCAGCTCTATTTGTAACTGCCCCAATCTGAAAACAACCCAACATTCATGAACAGCAAATGAATAAACATATTTAGTATATTCATGCAATGGGATACGAGAGCAATAAAAAGGAATGAACAACTGATACACACCACAAAACAGATGAAACTCAAAGTAACTATGCTGAGTAAAAGAAGCCAGACAAAAAAGATTCTATGTTTATAAAATTCTAGATTCTATGTTTCTAAAGTTCTAGAAAATGCAAGCTAACTTATGGTGACAGAAAGTGGATCAGCAGTTGTCTGGGACAGGAGATGAGGAGAGATGAGAGGGAAGGATTACAAAGGAGCATAAAGAAATCCAAACCAGCCCACACACTGAGACCACATGGAGAAGCCCTGAGGCTGTATGAAAAGAAATGGCCTGCCAATCCCTAGCTGCAGCCCCAGTTATTGTAGCTTCAGCTACTAAGTGGATGCAACCACATGAAAGATCTCAAGGAGAAATGCCCAGCAAGGCCTTCACAAATTCCTAACCCACAGAAACTATGAGAAATAATAAAATAATTATTGCTTCAAGCTACTAAGTTTTGAGTGATTTGTTACACAGCAACCAAAACAGATCACTTAGGGCTGCCTTTAAATTTGTTTCTCAGTCATCACCAGCAGCTAAGGTTTTTCAAGTTATTCCTCATGTTCTGTCATCTTCTACCACCTGTCAACTACTGACTCTCTTCCACTGTGCTCTCTTGAGTAACCAACAAACTCCCCACTCCATATCTTTAACTTCTTCTCTGAATATTTCCTACATCTTCTTGCTATAACTAAAATCTGGCTTTCTCTGAGGATGCTACTTTCCTTGCAGCCATCTCAAAATGTTTTCTCCTTTATATCCCTCAAATCACTGTACCAGAGGTGGGGAAGAAATCTTCCTTGCTCTTCACTTCAACTTCCAGAGTATTCCTCCTTCCTCACTAAAACTCCTAAGCTTTAAAAATCCTGTCATCATGCCCAGCTGGTGTGGCTTAGTGGATTGAGCGTCATCTCATGGACTGAGGGGTCCCAGTTCAGTTACTGGTCAGGGCATATGTCTGGGTTTTGGGCTCAATTCCCAGTAGTGGGTATGCAGGAGGCAGCCAATCGATGTTTCTCTCTCTCCTTTCCTCTCTCTCTAAAAAAATCAATGAAGTCTGGCCAGTGTGGCACATTGGTTGAGTGTTGACTCATGCACCAAGAGGTTGCCAGTGTCAGGACACATGCCCAGGTTGTGGGCCAAATCCCCAGTGGGGGGCATGCAGGAGGAGGCCAATCGATGTTCTCTCCCATCGATGTTTCTCTCTCTCTCCCTCTCACTTCCTCTCTCTAAAGATCAATAAAGGAAAAGAATAAAATAAAAATCCTGTTAACAGAGTCCACTATCCCCCTTATCACAATCATCTATAGCCAGCTGGGTCACACCTCATTCCCAGAGATTTCTATCTCAGCACTCTCTCCAACACTACTTGTCATAATTCTTGATTATTTAAAAACACATGTCGCCTGGCCAGCGTGGCTCAGTGGTTGAGCATCGATCCATGCACCAAGAGGTCCCCGGTTCGATTCCCCAGGTCAGGGCACATGCCCAGGTTGTGGGCTCAATCCTCAGTGGGGGGAATGCAGGAGGTGGCCAATCGATGTTCTCTCTCATCGGTGTTTCTATCTCCCTCTCGCTCTCCCTTCCTCTCTCTCTAAAATCAATAAAGAAAAACCAACCAAAAAAAAAAACCCATGTAAATGATCCTTCCAATACCCTATCCTTGTAGGTCTTCAAACTCTTCTCTACCAATGATCTATCACCCAAACTCAGCTGCCCAAACTCAGCTGCCCATTTCTAATTAAAACCACAACAAAATGCCACCACACATCTATTAGAATGTCTAAAATTAACACAAGACTGACCAGACTGCCAGCAAGAACGTGGAGCAAATGGAATTTTCATACATTGCTTTTGTTTTATTATAACCAGTAACTACAACCTCTTCATTAATCCTACTCTCCACCTACTAGGATCTATAACTTACTCCATCTAGTATTCTGATGATGACAATCATTCCATTTCACAGGGAAGAGCAAAACATTGACCCTCTCACTTTTTAAACTCTAACTGTCCCACATTTCTTTCTTAGCTTAAATTTCATGGTCAATCATTAAGATAATTCCCTTGTACCTTCCCTCTCACTTATTTAAAAAAATTTTTTTTTTCTTTATTGATTTTAGAGAAAGAGGAAGGGAGAGGGGAAGAGAGATAGAAACATCGATAAGAGAGAACAGCGATTGGCTGCCTCCTGCATGACCCCCACTGGGGATTGGGTCCACATCCTGGGCATGTGCCCTGACCAGGAATCGAACTGGCAATCTCTTGGTGCATGGGTTGATGCTCAACCACTGAGCCACACCGGCCGGGCCCCTTTCACTTCTTTATACTCATTTGGTATGAACTACAGGCATACCTCAGAGAAATTTTGGGTTTGGTTCCAGACCATCCTAATAAAGTGAGCATTGCAATAAAGCAAACTGTAATGTTTTTGTAGGTGGAGGATCTTGCCTTTAGTTTGTAAAAAATGCAACACCTGTGAAGCACAATAAAGTGAACTGCAATAAAATGAATTGTGCCTGTGCAACCCTATTATTTCAGCTACTTGTTTACTCTGTGCCTCACCTCACAAACTTCAAGTGAATTTAGCTGGTGAAAAACACAATCATACTGTCTAGTCTTTAAATTCATGATCACAAATCTCAAGTAGACCTTTTATGTTGCCTAGCAACATTTCCCTAGTCCAACACTTATCCACTCTAGAGACCTACTTTCTACCTTCTCTCTGCTCAAACTTCCATCATCTGCCCTGTCCTCTCTCCTCTAGCCGATACTTCTTTTACTGACAGAACAGCAACAATCAAAAGAAAAGTTTGTCTCCCATCAGATCTGTAACCTATATAACTGTCACCACATTAACTGCCAATGTTCCTAACAAAGGCCAAATCCATTCCCTTACCTGTTCTAAAACACTGCTTCAGCAGTTCTCTCTCCTGCATCGTCAATTTTTCCATCCTTACGGGATCTTTCCTATTAGCCCACAAACACCCTGAAACATGTTTCACCCATCTTAAAAAACAAAAAGAAAAACAAGAAAAGCTGTGGCCGGTTTAGGTCAGCGGTTAGCGGGTCAAGGGCACATAACTGGGTTACAGGTTTGATCCCCACGCCCCGTGGGGGGTTGGGGGGGGGACAACCATTCAATGTCTCTCTCTCACATCCATGTTTCTCTTTCTCTCTCTCCCTTCCACTCTACCTAAAAATGAATGGAAAAATATCCTCGGGTGAGAATTAACAACAAAAAAACAAGAACATTAATAATCCTCTTTTTTTAAAATACGTTTTTATTGATCTTGTTTTTTAGAGCGAGGAAGGGCGAGAGAGAGAGAAACATCCATGGCTGCCTCCTGCACGCCCTCCACTGGGGATCGAGCCTGCAACCCAGGCATGTGCCCTGACCAGGAATGGAACTAGGACCTCTCAGTCCATGGGAGGATGCTCAATCCACTGAGCCACACTGGCTGGGCAATAATAATCCTCTATTTCACTTCCTCCTCCCTCTGTTGGCCAATTTCTGTACTTTCTATTTTCAACACAATTCCTTGAATTATTGTTTACAATGTTGCTTGAATTTCTCTTCTCTTCTCCTACTTTCCAACTCACTCCAATCAAATTTCACCCAAAATTAATTTTTGATCTTTTCCTTTATAAACCTACTCTGTCTTCCCCATCTCAGCACATGCGTAAAGGGCAACTAACTTCATCTTTTCAACTGCTCAGGACAATCTTTGAAGCTGTTCTTGACTTCCCTCTCAAATCTCCATTACAGAATCCATATGCAACACCTGTTGCCTCTGGTTTCAAAATATATCTACAATCCAAGTACTCTGTTCTCCTTTGCTGACACCCTGATCTAAGTCTGGATCATTTCATAGACTCCTAATGGTTTCCTGCTTCACCCTGGCCTGCCTCTACACACGCCCCGCAATCAGAATGGACAAACCAAAGCACGAGGAAGATGCGGTAGGGCCTGGGCTCAAAGCCATCAGAGCGCCAAACGGCGCGAGGAAGGAGCTTGCTGCTGAGCTTCCCAAATGGAAAAAGATGTAGAAACAGGAGGACCACAGTGTGGCCAGGTCCGGCCCCGGGCTGGGGAAGGAGCGCAGGGGCCGGCTAATGGGCGCTAGGAGCCCGCACTGGGCGCCCGTCGGGAGGCAGAGCCGCCGCGACCTCACCTGGCCTGTGCCGCGCCGGAACAGCACCGACTCCTCCAGCTCCGGGACACCACCACCGCCGACTCCCCCCATCGCCATGGCGAGGATACTACGGCGTGCGCGGCGCGGGCTGCGTGCCTCCGAGAATGACGCTGTCCGCCGCCGGGGCCTCTGGGAGCGGAGCAGTACGGTGGCCTGGAGGGCAGCGGGGCGCCCCGAGGGTTCCGCGCGCTAGGCCAGCGGTCCCCACCTAACTTGCTTTACTGTATTTCCCCAATTCTTTTATTTCACTTTTTAGTGAAATCAAAATACCTACCAGGCTATTTTTGTTTTGAACAATGTATTTTTAAAAATGCTGTTCCTTGCTGTGGCTAGAGTGGCTCAGTCGTTGGAGCACCATCGGGTACACCGAAAGGTTGCGGGTTTGATGTCCTGTCAGGGCACATACTAGGTGGGGGTTTGATTTCCGCCTGCGTGCGTGGGGAGGCAACCTAGTGATCGCTCTCTCCCTCCTCTAAAAATCAAGAAACATATCCTCAGGTGACGATTTAAAAAAAGTGTTCATTGCAGGTGATTATAAAAAGGATAAACCAATACAATAAAAACAAGTCCAGAGGTAACCAATAATAATATATTTTTTAAAGTGCTTTAAAGAGTTTTAGCCCTGGCCAGGTACCCAGTTGGTTATAGCATCCTCCTGATAAGCCAAGGTTGGGTTCCATCCCAAATCAGGGCACATTCAAGAATCAACCAATGAATGCATAAATAAGTGGAACAACAAATCAGTCTCTCTTTCTCTCTCTCTCCCTCTTCCTTCCCCTCTCTCTAAAAACTCAAAAATATTTTTAAAAATATTTTAAAATATAAATAGAAAATTTTAATAATAGTTTTACGTATTTACTTTTATTTTCACAACTCTATGAATTAGGTGCTTTTATCCCCATTTTAAAGATGAGGAAACAGAGGCACAGAACGTTTACACAGCTGCCTGGAATCTGTGCCTTTAGATACCTCCCAAACTTAACATTTAGATTAGTGTCCATTCTCCCAAATATTTTCTAGTATGTTTAAACTTAAAAAAAATGAGATCAACTCCAGAAGGGAGTGCATATGAGGCAGAGATCGATGTTTTTCTCCTTTCCCTTCCTCTCCTTCTAAAATCAGTAAAAACAGACTGTTTTCCCGCCACAGTTGCTACCGCCAGCATGAACCGGGAGAGTTTCGCGGCCGGCGAGAGGCTGGTGTCTCCGGCTTACGTGCGACAGGGCTGTGAGGCCGGCCGCTCGCATGAGCACCTCATACGGCTGCTTCTGGAGGAGGGCAAATGTCCAGAGGATCGTTGGGATGAAAGTACACGTGAACTCTTTCTACATGAACTGGCAATCATGGGTAGCAACAATTTCCTGGGCAATTGTGGTGTGGGAGAAAGGGAAGGGAGGGTGGCATCGGCATTAGTTACTCTGCGTCATTACAGGTTCATTCATGGAATTGGACGATCGGGTGATATTTCCGCTGTGCAGCCAAAAGCTGCAGGTTCTAGCCTTTTGAACAAAATTACCAATTCTTTGGTCCTGGACATCATAAAGATGGCTGGTGTCCACTCAGTGACCAGTTGCTTTGTAGTGCCTATGGCAACTGGTATGTTTCTTGACATTATGACACAAAAGACCAAAGGCAAAATATATTATATAGCCGCGAATAGACCAGAAGTCCTGCTTTAAATCCATGATCACTGCAGGTTTTGAGCCCGTGGTGATAGAGAACATATTAGAAGGTGACTAGCTGCGCACTGACGTGAAAGCAGTGGAAGCTAAAATCCAGGAACTTGGGCCTGATAACGTGCTGTGTGTTCATTCTACTACATCCTGTTTTGCTCCAAGGGTACCTGATAGATTAGAAGAACTGGCTATGATTTGTGCTATAAATTATGGTGTTCCACATATAGTCAACAATGCTTATGGATTGCAGTCTTAAAAGTGTATGCACCTCATTCAGCAGGGGGATCGGGTTGGTAGAATAGACGCTTTCGTACAGAGCTTGGACAAAAATTTTATGGTTCCAGTAGGCGGCGCTATAATAGCTGGCTTTAATGATTCCTTCAGGAAATCAGCAAGATGTATCCAGGAAGAGCTTCAGCTTCACCTTCTTTAGATGTCCTTATTACTTTATTATCACTTGGCTCAAATGGCTATAAGAAGCTATTAAAGAAAGGAAATGTTTTCATATTTGTCCATCCAACTAAAGAAGCTGTCAGAAGCCTACAATGAAAGATTGTTGCATACACCTCAGAATCCCATATCTTTAGCTGTGACATTTAAGACACTAGATGAGCACCGTGACAAAGCTGTCACTCAGCTTGGCTCAATGCTTTTTACCAGACAGGTGTCTGGAGCTAGAGTTGTGCCTCTTGGGTCTGTGCAAACCGTGAGTGGCTACACTTTCCGAGGCTTCACGTCACATACAAATAATTATCCCTGTGCTTACCTCAATGCTGCATCAGCCATTGGAATGAACACACAGGATGTGGACTTGTTTATAAAGAGACTAGACAAGTGTTTAAAGACAGTAAGAAAAGAACAAAATAGTGAGAGTGATGTAAACTGAAGATGTGGATATTGAAGAAATGGGTTTAAAACTAGAGAATGTAATTCTTGACACACACCAGGATTCTTCTTCATGACATGTGAAGGGTTTCTTTTTGATAATTTGAAAGAAATGATGAGGCAACAGTACAAGTGTAAGCAGTTTAAAAGACTGGACTTGAGATTTTTGAATGGAGAATGTTTGGTCAGGGAATAGAATATAGTCTGATTTAGTCACTGATGATTGTTAAATTTTTTATTCTTACACAGCCTCAATCATTATGATCCTTAACATATTATAATACACAATTAGCATTTTTTCTAGTTGTGAGAATATTTGTCAGTTAAGCATTATGATTCAGACAATTCTAATAGAAGGGCAGGGAAGTTACTACAGTTCTCTGAAATGTGTAGACTGCTTCCTAACCATTCTGCACCATTCACAAATTACTTATGTTTCTGGTCACACAGAATTTAGAAAGATCTTTAATGTTACTAATTACTAGATGTTTGTTGATGTGTGTAAGTGACAGTATGCCTGTAACATGGACATTTCCCAGGGAAGTGTAATCAAAGGGTAAGCTTTAATTTTCTCATAACAGCAATGGTTCTCGGCTGGGGATGATTTGCTTATACCTAAGCAACATCTGGGGCATTTTTGTTGTTACTACTGGTGGGATGCTATTGCTATCTAACATCCTACTGTGGACAAGACAACTTCTCAAAACAAAGAATTATCCAGCTCCAAATCTCAGTAGTGCTGAGGTTGAGAAACACTGCTGTAAAGTAAATGAACTCAAGTGAAGAGTTTTCTGTAGCAACTTTATTCAGTTATGCTTCAAAGAAGACAGCTCTGTAGTGCTATCTCTCTCTATGGTGTAGACTATTGGTAGTAACCAGGGTTATCAGTTCTAAATATGTAATTAGAAATTGTTTTATATGGCACTTGTGCATTTTCCCATTTGGGCAAGTGAAATCTTTATTCCACTGTTTTTGCTTTAAACAGCCTTTGTAAATTGGTTCGTTTGCCCAGGTGTTGTGCACAGCCATTAGCAAGAATGGTTAACCATGGGTATTTTTCAACACATTTTGCCAGGGAGGTGAAACTGATGTAGTATGATAAACAAGTGTATTCCCCTCTCCCTGCCCACATGCTCACTTTCTGAGTCTGAAATTCCAGACCTCTTGGCTGTAACAATTATTTTTGTTGTTAATTTTAAGAAATAGACTGATGTCTCATAGTCTGAGGAATTAGTGATGCTTCTGAATACACCAAGTGGTGAAGCTGTTTCTCAAGACCTGCTCTGTGGAGCATTGTTCCCAGGAGGTGCTCATGAGGGTAAAAGATCCTGTGGACAAATAATCCCGGGACTTCGCAGACCTGCCTCTTGGCATATTAAAGGCTCTAAGCCATTTCCTTGAAACCAGTGTGAACGAACGTATCCTTGTCTGAAGACTCATTGCCATCCACTGAACATACTTTTGAAAACACTACAGTAGAGAATGTTGCCTTGATTTCTGGGTTGTGTTTTTCTCTTGATTTGGCAGTGTGAACTGTTAAACATGAGCACAGACAGATCCACTCCCACTGATATGTAAGTTAGAGTACTTTTTAGACACTGGTTTGACAACTTTGGAAGTCAAGACTGTTGAGATAAAGTAATTCTAAATATCATAAAAATTACTTTTTAATTAGTATATCTTCGGAGTTCAAAGATTTTAAATACCTGTTTTTTAAAAATAGCTTTAAGCCCTGGCAGTTTTGCTCAGTGGTTAGAGCGTCAGCCTGCGGACCAGAGAGTCCCAGGTTCGGTTCCCGCTGGGGGCACGTACCTCGGTTGCAGTTTGTCCCCGGCCCTGGTTGGGGTCATGTGGGTGGCAATGACTCAATGTGTTTCTCTCACATTGATGTTTCTCTCTCTCTCTTCCCCCCTCTCTCCCTCCCACTGTATCTGAAGATAAATGTAAAGAAAAAAAAATAAATAAAAATAGCTTTAATAACTTATTTTAAAGGAGAATCCTGGATTAAAAATAATAATAATAAAATAAAATCAGTAAAAATATATATATTTTTAAAAATGGGATCAAATGGGTTAAGGATGTGCACTCTCCCTCCCCCACCCCCCAGTGTATTTTTATGAGTTTGTCTCAACAAGGATCAGGCAGGTTTTTAATTCTTTTTTTCTTTTTGTACATGCCCTTAGCGGGAACCGAACCTAGGACTCTCTGGTCCGCAGGCCGACGCTCCAACCACTGAGCCAAACCGGCCAGGGCAGGGTTTTTAATTCTTTGAAGGAGCTTACTACCATTTACTTTTCCAGTATTCTTTATTAGATGTTTAGGATAGTCAAATGACTTCCAAGTACATATTACAATTTACTAAAAGAAAGTCCACTCATGTAACTTTGAGGCCTCCCCTTTAGCTTCTATAGATAGGTATCAGAAATACATATATATTTTAAAAGCTCAATTAGATTTTTCACCATTTTAAAGCATACAATTTAATGGTTTTTAGTATAGTCCCAAGGTTGTGTGGCCACTACCAATATCTTAATTTCAGAACATTTTCATCACCCCTAAAAAGAAATCTTGTATCTATTAGCAGTCACTCACCATTTTCTCCTCCCCCATAACCACGAATCTACTTTCTGCTTGTGTATTTACTTATTCTGGATATTTCATGTAACTGGAATAATATAATATGTGGTCTTTTGTGTCTGACTTCTCACTTAGTATAATGTTTTCAAGGAGGAATTCGTTTTGAAGAATTTAAAATGGTAGGTTCTCTGTTGAAAAAGTATTTCTACTTATCAAGACCTGGTTCAACAAAAATGAACCTATGGCATTTTTGTCCTCAAAGAAATTACAACTTTTTTCCTGATGGTGACATCCAGATTTGAATTACTATATTTTACAAAGTTATTTCATATAATAGACAAAACACTCAAAGCATAATGTAGCGAATTTCCAAAGGAAACAATTTCATCAGATTTGAATGCATTTATATAAACATTAAATTTAACTTCATGAACCGAAACCAACCTTTGTGCATATGGAATTTTCATACCAAAAACCTACCTTTAGTAACTCTTGGAACTTGCCCATAATCAAATAAAGAATTCAAATAATTAGTGATCATATTTCCAACTTGAATAATATATACTGGAATTGGAATTGTGGAATAGTGAATAAACAAAAGATAAGGCCAAAACCAATTAGTTCCTTAACCTTACCTTACTTCAGGATCTAGGTTCAGGAGATCAGAGATGTGTCAGTGATTTGTATATAAGAATGCACACAGCCCTGGCCGGTTTGGTTCAGCGGTTAGAGCGTTGGCCCATGGACCAATGAGTCGTGGGTTCGATTCCAGTCAAGGACAAGTACCTCAGTTGCAGTTTGTCCCCAGCCCTGGTCGGGGTCATGCGGGAGGCAACCAGTCGATGTGTCCCTCTCACGTCGATGTTTCTCTCTCTCTCCCTGTCTCTCCCTCCCTCCCACTCTATCTGAAGATAAATAGAAAAAATATCCTCGGGCGAGGATTTAAAAAAAAGAAGAATGCACACAAAACCGTTAGAGCAGCAGAAAGTCGAAAATTCCAAATGATGTTTTGGAAGACTATTTGAATGATGGAGTGGGCAAATGGCAATATAATAAAAAAACATAGATATTATTTTTTAAAAATTTCTTTTCTTTATTGATTTTAGAGAGAGAGGAAGGGAGAGGGAGAGAGATACAAACATCGATGAGAGAGAACATCTATTGGCCGCCTCCTGCATGCCCCCCACTGGGGATCCGGCCCACATCCTGCATGTGCCCTGACCAGGAATCGAACCAGCGACCTCTTGGTGCATGGGTTGACGCTCAACCACTGAGCCACACCGGCCAGGCAAAACATAGATATTATTAATCACCCTATTCTATAGGGAAGTTTTGACTCCATATCCTTAAAACATATACCAAAATTATATTCTAGGTGATTTTTATAAACTTGGGATAGGTGAGACCTTAAGATAGAAACAAGAAACCACTCAAGGATTGAAAACTCAAATACCTTTTGGAGGTCAGGCAGGTAATGTAAATGAGTCAAGGAGGAGTAAGCAATAAGGGGTGGTGGGTATTGTAATCAGTTAATTCCAGACTATCCTTCCACCAACACCCCTACTCATTCCATCTATTCCACCTAAATAGAGGCATTCAAGTTCTTTATATTCACCACGTGAGGACACAGCAAGAAGTCGGCAGTATGCAACCCAGAAAGGGGCCCTTCACCAGAACCCAAGCATGCTGGCATGTTGATCTTGGGCTTCCCAGCCTCCAGAACTGTGAAAAATAAATGTTTGTAATAAAATGTTTTTTAAACATGTCACACTGGATAAGTCTGCTAGCTGTCAGTTTGCATCTTCACTTATAAAGAAATTAGACATTTAATTATGTAATTAAAAATACTGGCAAAAGCACCTGGCCGGTGTGGCTCAGTCGTTGAGCGTTGACCCATGCACCAGGAGGTCACTGGGTCAATTCCTGGTCAGGGCATATGCCCAGGTTGTGGGCCAAATCCCAAGTGGGGGGCATGCAGGAGGCGGCCAATCGATGTTCTCTCTCATCGATGTTTCTATCTCTCTCTCCCTATCCCTTCCTCTCTCTCTAAAATCAATAAAGAAAAAAAAATCTGGCAAAAGCAACATAAATACTAAACTGAAAGGACAAACACTAGTTTGGAAAATATTTGTAACATGTAAGAAAACACTGATATTTCTTATGTATTTAAAAAAGCTTTGTCAAATAAATTAACTAGCTGTGACCTTGGGGGAATTCCTTTGCCAAAATCTCAATCTCTTTAACTATAAAAATGGATATAACAGTAGTATATACATGAGAAGACTAAATGAAATATCCATAAAGCAGAGATGAAACAAGGGCAGTTCACACAAAAAAGTCCAAATGTCCAGTAAACATATGAAAGGATGATCAACATCTACAGATATGGGATTGCAAATTAAAAACCAATAACCGGCCCTGGCCAGTTTGGCTCAGCGGTTAGAGTGTTGGCCTGCGGACCAGAGAGTCTCGGGTTCGGTTCCCGCTAAGAGCACATACCTCGGTTGCAGTTTATCCCTGGCCCCGGTTGAGGTCGTGTGGGTGGCAGCCAGTCAATTTGTCTCTCTCACATCGATGTTTCTCTCTCTCTCTTCCCCCTTCTCTCCCTCCTGCTCTATCTGAAGATAAATGCAAAAATGTCCTCGGGTGAGGATAAAAACAAACAAACAAAACAATAACCGCCTTGGCCGGTTTGGCTCAACGGTTAGAGCGTTGGCCTGTGGACCAATTAATCACGGGTTCAATTTGGGTCAAGGGCAGTTCATCCCTGGCCCTGGTCTGGTGGTGCAGGAGGCAACCAGTCGATGGGGCTCTATCACATAGATGTTTCTGTCTCTCTCTCTCACTCCCTCCCACTCTATCTGATGATAAATAGAAAAATATCCTCGGGTGAGGAATAAAAAAATAAAAATAAAAATAAAATAAAATAAAAACCAATAACCAGGGGGAGGGAGAGAACAACCCCAAAACTAAGAATCATTTTTCACTCAGGTTGGCAAAATTATTAGAGATTAAAAATATCTGATGTTATGAAGTCCATGGGGCTATGAAGTGCTACCCTCTGGTTGGAAAATATGTTTAAAATTATAAATATGTACACCATTCCCCTAGAAATCCTACCTTTAAGAATCTGTTAGGCCCTGGCCGGTTTGGCTCAGCGGTTAGAGCGTCGGCCCGCGGTCCAGAGAGACCCGGGTTCGGTTCCCGCTAAGGGCATGTACTTCGGTTGCAGTTTGTCCCCGGACCTGGTTGGTCGTGCGGGTGGCAGCCACGTCGATGTTTCTCTCTCTCTCTCTCTTCCTCTCTCTCCCTCCCACTCTATCTGGACAAAAAATGAAAAAATGTCCTCAGGTGAGAATAAAAAAAAAAAAAAAAAAGAATCTGTTAGACCCTGGCCAGGTAGCTCAGTTGGTTAGAGCGTTGTCCCCATTCACCAAGGTTTTGGGTTTGATCCCTGGTCAGGGCATACACAAGAATCAATCAATGAATACATAAATAAGTGGAACAACAAATCAATGTTTCTCTCTCTTCCACTCTAAAACCAATAAATAAAAATTTTAAAAATTTATTCTTATAGAAATAAAAGCCCCTGTACATGGGGATAAATATGATGATATATATTACAGAATTGTTTTCAGTAGCAAAGCTTACAAACATCTTAATTGTCCATGAGTAAGGAAATAACTGGATAAATTACTGAACATCCATATGATTGTCAGATCTATATGTACTGACCTGTAGGCATGGCTATTAAAAAAAAGTATAAAGTTAAAGCTAAGTTTCTCATGTTTGTTTAAAAACAACTCCCTGTAGTGGGCTGAATGGTGGCCCCCCAAACGATATGTCCACCAGATACCTGTGAATGTGACCTTATTTAGGAAAAGATTTTTGCTCGTGTAATTGATCTTGAAATGAGATCATCCTGGATTAGAGTGGGCCCTAAGTCTAATGACGAAATTCCTTAGAAGAGACAGGAAGAAGATAAAAGTCTATGTGAAGACAAAGGCACAGATAGGAGCTCTGCTGCCGCACAAGTAATGCCTGGAGCCACTAGAAGCTGGAAGAGGGAGGCAAGGATTTCCCCCTAGAATATCAGAGGGCGTATGGTCCTATTGACATCTTGCTTTTAGACTTCTGGCCTCTAGAACTGTGAGAAAATAAATTTCTGTTGTTGTAAGCCCCCAAGTTTGTGATAATTTGTTACAGCAGCCCTAGAAAACCCCTGACATCCCTTATATATATGTTTAAACATGTTTACATGAGGATTGAGAGAAATATAACAACTATTTCATATACCCTAAGCCTCAGCAATTCCACTCCTAGGTATATATTCAATAGAAATAAGTGCTTATGACCACTGATATATATAAATGTATAGAGTATCCCCCCAAAATATATACACTTTGAATAATTATAAAGTCAGTGTTTATTATTTTCAAAATGTAATAGAATCTATGGACACCTTATATATAGATATAGCTATCTATAAATATATCTGTATCTGCCTTGGCCAGTTTGGTTCAGCAGTTAGAGCGTCGGCCTGGAGACCAAAGAGTCGCGGGTCAAGGGCACATACCTCAGTTGCAGTTTGTCCCTGGCCCTGGTCCAGGTCGTGCAGGAGGCAATCAGTCGATGTGTCTCTCTCACATGGATGTTTCTCTCTCTCTCTCTCCCTCCCTCCACTCTATTTGAAGATAAATAGAAAAATATACTGGGATGAGGATAAAAATATACATATATCTACATATATGTATATATCTATATATATATCTGCATCTGTATGTTTATGGCACAATTATTCATAATAGCCTCAAATTAAGAGCAATCCAGATGCCCATGGAAGGTAGAGTGAATAACTAAATTGTGGTATATTCATATAACAGAAATCTACACAGCAATGAAAAGAAATATACTACTGCTACACACAAGACAGAGGATTCTCAGAGACATAATGTTGAGCAAATGAAGCCAGACTCCTAAAAGTACATATTTTATACACTTACATAAAATTAAAAAACAGGCAAAACTCATCTATGGTGACAGTCAGATAGGGAGCATTATCTAAAAGTGGTTGCAAAGGAGCTTGCTAGGGTGCTGCAAATGTCTATGTATCTTGATCTGGGTGGAGAATTTACATGTAAAAGTCCATCAAAATGTACAATTAAGCTGTATGCTCATTTCACTGGGATAAATGCCCAGGAATGCAATTACTGGGTCATACAGTAAGGGTATATTTAGTTTTCTAAGTAACTGCCTAATTTATTGCTAAATTTCTTTTAGGCCTTTTGTTGTACTTTTTCCAATTTTTCTATAATGAGCAGGTATTGCATTTTTGGGCTTGAGAACTGGTTAGAGATACAAATGGTATAAGCTTGAGCATTGTTTCTCACACCTTCATGATTTGCATTATCATGCACCTGTATTTTAAAGATTTAGTCTTAGCTTTGCAATAAAAGTATTGGCCTGGCTGGTGTGGCTCATTGGTTGAGTATTGACCCATGCACCAGGAGGTCGCCGGTTCGATTCCCAGTCAGGGCACATGCCCAGGTTGTGGGCCAACTCCCCAGTGGGGGGCATGCCAGAAGCAGCCAATTAATGTTTTGTCTCATCGATGTTTCTATCTCTCTCTCCCTAGAATCAATAAAGAAAAAAATATTTTTAAAAAAAGTATTGGATTCTTATTTTGTTTTAGTCTGCCCAGCGTCCTTTCTTCTGGCAACAAAACCCAGATTTATTTGGAAGACCACTTATTGTTCATTGGATATACTTTTGGTTATATCATCGACTCAGGTGACCTGCCCTCCTCTTGCTAAGGGGGTAGGCACATAACCCAAACAAATACATTTGGAGATAAAGACTGAAAATTGTTGTCAGGATTTCAACCTCATAGCAACACTGTGGAAAAAACTGTCTCATAGTACCTGGAGCTGTTCTAACTCCTGACCTTTTGAAAGCCTTGTCTTCAACTTTTCCTTGGACTCTGTAGTCTCTCATTCTTTCAAATAATTAATAAGTTGTTTATTAATAAGTTAATAATTCTGTTTGCAACTCAAAATTCCAATATACCATGAAATCAGTTTTAATGTGGTTATATTTCCTCAAGCATACATTAAAATATATAACTTGATTTTAAATGTCCATTCATAAGCCACTCTAACAGTGATCTTGAGTGGTACAAGGCCAAATGCGACTTTAACCCCTCCACCCCAAAAATGTCCTTGACATGTAATATATGTTTGTAAAAGGAAAGTATTCAATAAGATTGTCTTGATTTTAGTGAGGTTGGTAGGCAATTTCTTGTAAACTCTTAAGTGTGGAGAAAAGCTGCACCAAAGTATACTGCAAAGAAATGCTTCTGCACTGATACATCAGTAAGCTAAATCACATCCAACTGATAAAGTAGCAAGAGTAGTATGTGGCATGGAACATACTTCTATAAATAATGTTATAGCCCTGGCTAGGTAGCTCAGTTGGTTAGACCATCGTCCTGATATGCCAAGGTTGCAGGCTTGATCCCTAATAAGGGCACATACAAGAATCAACCAATGAATGCATAAATAAGTGAAACAAATTGATGTTTCTCTCTCTCTGCCTTTCCCTCACTAAAAATCAATAATTAAAAAAAGTTATGTCATAATCAAAATTTAAAAAAAATCTTCACTCGAGGGTATTTTTCCATTGATTTTTTGATAGAATGGAAGGGAGGGAGAGAAAGAAACATCTGAAAGAGGGAGAGGGAGAGAGAGAAAAACATTGATGAAGGAGAAACATCGATTGGATATCTCCTGCACACTCCCTACTGTGGATAGAGCCCGATACCCAGGCATGTGCCCTGATCAGGAATCAAACTGGCTACCTCTTAGTGTATGGGACAATGCTCAACCAACTGAGCCACACCGGCCAAGACAAAGGTTTTTTTTTTAATTAAAAAATTTTTTTCTTTTCTTTATTGATTTTAGAGAGGAAGTGAGAGGGAGAGACAGAAACATAGATGAGAGAGAACATCAATTGGCCACCTCCTCCATGGCCCTGGGGGTTTGGCCCACAACCTGGGCATGTGCCCTGATCAGGAATTGAACCAGCGACCTCTTGGTGCATGGGTCGATGCTCAACCACTGAGCCACACTGGCTGGGCAAAGGTTTTGTTTTTAAGAAGCAAAGTTGTAAGGAAAAGCCTGTAGTAAGTTACAAATCTTTCTGGATTTATAGGGAAGTGCATTTGAGCAACTTGTAGTCATTCTTCTTATCTCAGTGACATTTTCATGACTCGGCCATTTAAAAAGACAACATATTTCAATATGTGATTATTATCTAGGCAAGTACTTTAGTAGATGAAACTGTAGGAGGCAGTTTAATAAATGTTCCTATTCAGTTTTGATCTAATGAAAAACTGATTGACAATCATAAAGATAATCCAATTTTAATTGAATTTGGTGTTTATAGATCTTCATCACCAAAGGCAATTAGAAATTTACTTTAAAAAGTTGAAATACTCCCTGCTTAGTTGGTATCCCTGTTAAAACCATGACACAGATGGTAAAGTATACAAATCTCATAATCTAATCGTCAAAGCCAATTTTATATAGGTTTTCACTTTAGGGATATGTTTTTTTCCCCCTTAGCTTTATTGAGGTACGATTGACAAATAAAAATTGCATATATTTAAGGTGATGATTTGATATATGTATACAATGTGGGGGATATGCTTTTTAAAGTTCAATAGTTTTGAAACAGATTGTAGGCTCAAAACTAATAGCAGTAGTACACCTGCCTTAAACAGAAAAGCTCTCTTTACAAGTTAGAACTTGAAAATATAATACAAAAATAGACTGTACCTTTCTAGAATGGGTAAAACTTCCCATCTATAAAAACATGGGGGAAAAGAGCAAAATATATTTTTTAAAGTTAGAAAAAACAATGGCAGTAATTAATATTCCCCTTTAGCCCAATTTTCAAAAACATTCTGGCTTGATAAGTGGGTAACGTTTCTTACATTGCCACTAATAGAAAAGGCATTCAGAAAGAATCAAATATCTGATAAAACTGACCTCAGTATATCATCTTGGGCAATAGCAGCTGCTCCTTTTTTATTTTCAGCAGTTGCTAATAATAATGCACTACCTCCTGTTAAGGATGATGTAATATAGTATTATTTAAAGTCTTTATTGTTGAGAGTATTACAGATGTCCCCCATTAACACAGTATTTTTAATGTCTATAAGGGTATTTCATGGATTTTGGTATTTTTCAAATTACATTGTAAAGTTGGTACTACTTCATCTAAATAATTTTTATCTTGCTTTGCCAACAACTCAAACAAATATCTAAAGTTGGTAGATGAATTAACTTTACTGACTTGTTACAATTATTCATTTGTATTTTCCCCTTAATATAGTTTCCCTCTTTAGAAGTTTAGCTCTTTTAGTTACCTTGCTTAAATATGCTACATGAAAAGAAAGTGAAGTGTTAATATATTTCAGCAATTACACTTAATTTCTCCCTCTTTTCTGTCTAGAGGAAATGTCTGGTAAAGTTGAAGTGAAAAATCAAATCCTGTATCTTAACAATGAATTTATTCAAGTAAATACCATAAAAATTAACAACATTCAGTTTGAATATGTCTTAATGATTAATTACAACCCAGAAATCTTCTTTATCCCAATTTTTATGTTCTTTTGGAACTGTAGTTTTCCCTAGATTTATAATAATTGTTTAACTTTTAAAAAGTCCAAAGTTATTACACTACATGAGATATTTTAAGCATGAAAATTATTCATTAAAAAAAAAGCAAGTAAACACCTTGGCCAGTTTGGCTCAGCGGTTAGAGTGTCGGCCCGTGGACCAGAGAGGCCCAGGTTTGGTTCCTAAGGGCACGTACTTCGGTTGCAGTTTGTCCCCGGCCCTGGTTGAGGTCGTGTGGGTGGCAACCAGTCGATGTGTCTATCTCACGTCGATGTTTCTCTCTCTCTCTTTCTTTCCCTCTCCCCCTTGCTCTGTCTGAAGATAGATGCAAAAATGTCCTCGGGTGAGGATAAAAAAAAAAAAAAAAGCAAGTAAAGGATATGGCTGAAAGCATAAAACGTTCTTTGTACTCATGGCTTATCACTCTGTGTAGAAATTTTAGAGATAGAATTACAGAAATCAGACCCACAAAGAATCTTTGTGGTACAAACTTCTTCATTATCCTTTTTATTGGAATGTAACCTAAGCTATTGTAATCCTTTTGCCCTTGTGACTACCATCATATAACGTTTTGAAGACTGAAGTGAACTGAAGAAATAGAACAAAGCTTTTTAAATGAAAATCTGTACTAATATAAAGATAAAAACTCAGGCTAAAAAAGTTCATGTTTGTCCGGCTGGTGTGGCTCAGTGGTTGAGCGTTGACCCATGTACCAGGAGGTCGCAGGTTCGATTCCCGGTCAGGGCACACGCCTGGGATGTGGGCCCGATCCCCAGTGGGGGGCATGCAGGAGGCGGCCAATCGGTGTTCTCTCTCATCGATGTTTCTATCTCTCTCCCTCTCCCTTCCTCTCTCTCAAATCAATAAAAGAAACAAAATTAAAAAAAATGTTCATGTTTGCTTCATTCAGTATTAGAGACACTTAGAATTCTATCCCATTTATGGGTAGTACCATTGGTTAATGACCTATCACAAGATTACCAGAACCTTCATTAAGATACTAGGAGAGCCCGGCCGTGTGGCTCACTGGTTGAGTGTCGACTCATGCACCAGGAGGTTGCCGTTTCTCGGTCAGGGAACCTGCCCAGGTTGTGGGCCCAATCCCCAATGAGGGGCATGCAGGAGGTGGCCAATCGATGTTCTCTCTCATTGATGTTTCTATCTCTCTCTCCCTCCCTACAAATCAATAAATAAAAAATATAAAAAAAAGAAGATACTAGGAGAACTCTTGAAGATCGGTCTATTAACAAAGAAGCAGACATATTAGATGATCAGTAAAAATCTGTTGAATTGTATGATGTGAAAAATCGAGTATTTGAATAATACTTTAAAGTTATCTTATTTAGTATGTCAATGGTATTTAAAAATTTTTTTAAATATGTTTTCTTCATTGATTTTAGAGAGAGAGGAAGGAAGAGAGATAGAAACATCGATGAAAGAGAACATCGATTGGCCGCCTCCTGCATGCCCCTCATTGGGGATTGGGCCCACAACCTGGGCAGGTTCCCTGACTGAGAATTAAATGGCAACCTCCTGGTGCATGAGTCGACACTCAACCAGTGAGCCACACCGGCTGGGCCGTTAATGTTTTTATTCTCTTTGCAATAATTATATATATTTACTTCAGAAAAGAATAAGGTATCAAACTTTAGTTACTCTAGGTTAACGTATTTTCACATTTATAACCATCATTAAGTCACAAGTTTTTGAAGAGTTTCTGAACAGACTAAGAAATAGCACTCTTGCCCAGCCAGAGTGGCTCAGTTGGTTGAGCGTTGTCCTGTGCACTGAGAGGTCGTGGGTGTGATTCTCGGTCAGGGCACATACCTGGGTTGTGTGTTTGATACCTGGTCAGGGCACGTATGGAAGACAACCGATCTATGTCTCTCTCCCTCTCTTCCTCCCTCCTTTCCTCTAAGCATGTCATTGGTGAAGATTAAAAAAAAAAAGGCACTCTTACAACACAAAAGGTAAATCTTAATGCAAACTATGTACTTGCGTGATAATGATGTGTCAATGTGGGTTCATCAATTACAATAAATTTACCACTCTGGTGGGGTAAAGTTCATAATGGGGAAGACTATGCAGGGGATATATATAGGGGCAGGGGGTATACAGGAAATCTCAATTTTTTTGTAAAAAATAAAGTCTATTGTTTTTAAAAGGCACTTATTTAGCCCTGGCCAGTTAGGCTCAGCGGTTAGAGTGTCAGGCCTCAGACCAAAGAGTCATGGGTTCAATTCTGGTCAAGGGCACGTACCTCGGTTGTGGTTGGGTCCCTAGCCCTGGTTGGGGTTGTGCGGGAGGCAACCAACCAATTGATGTGATATTTCTCTCTCTCTCTCCCCCCCTCCTTCTATCTGAAGATAAATGGAAAACTATCCTTGGGTGAAGATTTAAAAAAATAAAAAATGTTAAAGCTGTAAGTAAAACTTTTACTGAGACTTCATTTTGTTTTGTTTTTTTTTTTTATCCTCACCCGAGGACATTTTTTCATTCTTTGCTCAGATAGAGTAGGAGGGAGAGAGAGAGAGAGAAACATTGACGTGAAAGGGCCACATCGAGTGGCTGCCACCCGCACAACCAACCAGGGCCGGGGACAAACTGCAACCGAGGTACATGCCCTTAGCGGGAACCGAACCCGGGTCTCTCCGGACCGCAGGCCGATGCTCTAACCGCTGAGCCAAACTGGCCAGGGCTAGACTTCATTTTGTTAATGGTTATTTAATTGCTATTCCTGGTCATTTGTACCATCTATTGTAAATTTTTCAAGTAAACCAGTTGATTACCAAGCAAAATTAGATAAAAGCATCTTAAATTCTATTATATAATAAAGTTGACTTTAAAGATCTACTTTAACAAAGTTTAAGACAAAGATCCTAGATTTATATAAGAGATCCTATTATCTGATCACATTACCTCTCTAATTAGTTATATATGTGCTCACTGCTGATAAAAAAATAATGTTCACCAATATGTCACATGCATAGTTAGTGTTTTATTCTTTGAAGAATAGTTCTGAAACATCACACTAAGTTAGACTGAAAGATAAAGTTTAAATATGTTTTATAAGGATATGTTTTAACATATGTAATGACTGTTTACTCTACAAAATCTTGATCATAGAGCTAATGATACACCTAGTTGGCAGTAGCACCCAGGTTTTCCAAATTGTCAGTCATCATTTTTCTCTTGTCTGCATAGACTTCTTTTCATTAGATGCTTTCTGCTTTTGTTGCATGATCTCAGAGTCCCTATAATGGGAAAAAAGTCTGTAAGTTGTTACAGAAAAGCTGATTATATTTTCATTTGTTTTCTTTATATAACCCATTTAGCGTATTAGAGGACAATTTAAAAGAAGATGTAAGCATTCATATCTTTCCATTTTCATGGATGGTGAAAGAATGAGAAGGCAAAGAATGAAAAGGCTTTGAAGTCAGATCTTATTTTGAATACCATCTCTACTGTTATCATGACCTTGGGTAAATAACCTTGAAGCCTTTTAAAAATCGGAGCAATAAATATCAGGGTCAGTCTGGGGAATAGCTATGAGTATATATAAAAGCATCTGACATTAGCTAGCTACATGCAGATACATAGTAATTATGTTGTCAACAAAGCTAATTCATTCTAAAATTTTTCCTAGAAAAAAGGGGCATTTAATAAGTCTCCTAGAGCCCTGACCAGGTAGCTGGGTTGGTTAGAATATCGTCCTGATATGCCAAGGTTGCAGGTTTGATCCCCGGTCAGGGCACATACAAGAGACAACCAATGAGTGCATAAATAAGTGGAACAACAAATCAATGTTGCTCTTTCTCTCCCTAAAAAAAGAATATATATATATTTAAAATAAAAAAGAAGTCTCCTAGATATCCTAACTGGTACCTAGGATTAGAACATAGATGTTATGAAGTAATTCAGTTTCTTATAAGCCGAAAAGCCCAATAGGTAGTGATTAAAAATGGATTACACTAAAGAAAAGTAGGATATTCAGGGCCTTCTCTTAACCCTTTGTGTCTCTGGCTGAACTCTACATGCTATATTAAGTGTGAACTACAACCAGACTACCTGAGCTAGATGGTTCAAGAGACCCACATTAAAAAATATATTAATGGCTATGTATTCAACACCTATTATGTGCCAGGCACTTTACTGCCTCTAGATTAAGTCCCACAACTCTGATTTGTTCTACCCACATTCCAGACTAAAAAAAAATTTTTTTAAAGGAAAAAGAAAAAAAAAGTAATGGCTTAGAGCTAAATAATTTATCCCAAATCACATAAAAACCAAGGTTTGTCCAGTTTTAAAGTGTAGGCTCTTTTTATCTTGTCATTGCATAGTCTTAGTATTATATTTTAATTCAGGATAAGTAGCTCTGCTCATGACAATAAGACATTTCTGTAAAGCCAATAGCAAAAACAAGGAATGAGAAGGAAAAACAAGACAGCTACAAAGAAATGAGGTTATCATAGAATAGCGATAGTTTTCTGTTTGAATCCAAGCTCTGCTGTTGTTGCTGTATGACCTTAGTATTGTTACTGAATTCAGAGCCTCAGTTTCCTATTCTATGCATTGAACTCTTTTCAGAGCTGTGATGATTAGAGGTACTACATAGAGAACACCCAGTACAGAGCATTATAAGAAGTGGGAGTTGCCCTGGCCAGTTTGGCTCAGCGGTTAGAGTGTCGGCCTGCGGACCAGAGAGTCCCGGGTTCGGTTCCCGCTAGGGGCACGTACCCAAAAAAAAAAAAAAAAAAAAGTGGGAGTTCATTAAACAGTGGCTATTACTGAACCAAGCTGGACTAGGTTCTCCACTGAAAATACTATTTCAGGGTCACTGATCTGTACTACTTTCACTTTCATTTCAATGTGAGTAAACAGAAATGTAAAGCAAAACTTTTTTTTTTTTTATCCTCACCTGAGGACATTTTTCCATATTTTGTTCAGATAGAGTGGGAGGGAGAGAGAGGAAGAGAGAGAGAGAGAGAGAGAGAAACATCGACGTGAAAGGGACACATCGAGTGGCTGCCTCCCGCACGACCAACCAGGGCCGGGTACAAACTGCAACCGAGGTACGTGCCCCTAGCAGGAACCGAACCCAGGTCTCTCTGGACCACAGGCTGAAGCTCTAACCTCTGAGCCAAACTGGCCAGGGCTAAAGCAAAACTTTAAAAAAAAGAATAAATGTCATAGAAAGAAAGTGTGAAGTGATGTTTAAAGGCTTCATCAGCCCTGGCCAGGTAGCTCAGTTGGTTAGAGTATAGTCCCAAAATGCCAAGGTTGCAGGTTCGATCCTTAGGGCACATACAAGAAGCAACCAATGAATGCATAAATAAGTGGAACAACAAATCAATGTTTCTCTCTCTCTTTCTCAAATTAACACATACATTAAAAAAAAAAAGGTGGTTAAAAGCCCAGCTGGTGTGGCTCAGCGGACTGAGTGTCATCCCGTGGACTGAGAGGTCCAGGTTTGATTCCTGGTCAGGGCAC
Source organism: Tadarida brasiliensis (assembly GCA_030848825.1). Classification (NCBI taxonomy): domain Eukaryota; kingdom Metazoa; phylum Chordata; class Mammalia; order Chiroptera; family Molossidae; genus Tadarida; species Tadarida brasiliensis. The sequence continues at coordinate 45,764,675 of CM061258.1, forward strand.
ATGCCCAGGCTGTGGGCCAAATCCCTAGTGAGGGGCATGCAGGAGGTAGCCAATCAATGTCCTCTCTCATTGATGTTTCTCTCTCTCCTTCTCCCTCTCTCTCTCTCTCTCTCTCTCTCAAATTAATAGAGAATGCCTGGCCGGTGTGGCTCACTGGTTGAGCGTCAACCCATGCACCAAGAGGTTGCCAATTCGATTCCCAGTCAGGGCACCTGCCCAGGTTGTAGGCCCGATCCCCAGTGGGGGGTGTGCAGGAGGCGGCCAGTTGATGTTCTCTCTCATCGATGTTTCTATCTCTCTTTCCTTCTCCCTTCCTTTCTCTCTAAAATCAATAAAGAAAACATAAAAAAAATTTAAACTAATAGAGAAAAAATCAATAAATAAAGTACAATACAATTTACCTTGAGCACCTTGTAATGCCCAACCCCAGACCAGTTAAATCAGGACTAGATGTAGGGCACAGTAGATTGAGCAGGCTTCAAGGTTTCCCAAGTGATTCTAATAGGCATCCAGGCTCAAAGACCACAGAGAAGCCACACTAAAGCATGAGTAGTCAATTATTCACTTGATCTCCAAGTTCCACATGAGTAACAACATTTGACTTTAGAATAAAATGAAACTTCGATTAACTTTTTTAGAAACATGAATGCATTAAAAAAAATCCTCACCCAAGGATCTATTTTTACTGATTTTATAGGGAGAGGAGAGAGAGAGAAACATTGATCGGTTGCCTCCTGTACCTGCCCTGACTGGGGATTGAACTCACAACCTTTCAGTACATGGGATAACGCTCTAACCAACCGAGCCACCCAGCTAGGGCTGAATGCATTGTTTGTACTTAAGCTCAGTCTCAAAGTATTCCTGTAGCAGTTTTGTATTTGTCATACATAGTCATATACAAGGCTGTTCACTTGCATTCTCTCCAACTCAATGGATCTTCAGAAGTCAATACAGCTACATATACTTCTTTGTCTCCTTCAGAACAGTTATCGCTATAATTGAGTCACCTGTCATCCAGACTAGTTTGGATAGAATGTCTGCTTTGAAAATATTGTACCCCTGGCACCTAACAGAGGACTACGTTCAATTATTTTGATAAATGAAGTTCCTATGGTTGTAGTGGAGTTGCATAAGATTCTCTGCAAAACAAATTATAGCTTGAGAGCTTTAAATTCTTCATCCATGGGTTGGGATGATAACTACCCCATATAGATTTAGTATGCCTGTCACATAATAAATATTCAACTGTTACTCCTTTTTGCAGGTTAGGCCTAGTTCTAGCAATAATTTTAAAAATGCTTTCCAGCCCTGGCTTGTTTGGCTCGGCAGTTAGAGTGTTGGCCTGTGGACCAAAGAGTCTCGAGTTCCATTCCGGTCAAGGGCACGTACCTCAGTTGCGGTTTGTTCCTGGCCCTGGTCGGGGTCATGCGGGAGTAACCAGTTGATGTTTCTCTCTCTCTCCCTCCCTACCACTCTATCTGAAGATAAATAAAAAAAATCCTCCGGTGAGGATTAAGAAAAAAAAAAAATGCTTTCCATTCTCCACAATGAAAACTTCAGTGACTTGAGAACTCTGTTAGTATCACTGACCTTTGTTTTCTCTGAGAGGCAGTCAAGCTATCCTCTTTTCTTTTTCCCTTGCTACTTTCCTGGGATTTCTTCATGTTTTTCTGGCGGGCAAGTTCTCGTTGATTTCCACCTACAAAGAAAAATAGTCATGCTCTTTTCCCATTTCCAAAATTACTAATTCCATTACAAGGCTCTTATTTAAGTGCATCTGAAGTTTGCCTTTTAATAGATAAGCCAGCAAAATACTGCACTGAGTGGTGTTCCCAGATCTGACCACAAGGAGGAAGCTTAAAGGTAAATACTTAAGATCTTAAGAGTATTATCATACCATTCAAGGTGTTCACTGGCTGTAAATGCCAGATCTCTTAAAACACGCATCCCATTCCAATCGTCTGTATATATGGGCAAGTATTCCAACATAAGTTCTCGCTTTGCCGAGTGTGGGTGGAATGAGAAAGATACACAGAGAGATACTTCGCACAAGTTGGCCCATCACAAGCCAACTGTTAAGCAAGCAAATGCAGATGCTTGTGAAACATTACCTGTGAGGGCCAAACAAAAGAACTAGGGAGGAGACTCAGTCGGAGATCCCAGTTTTTATTAGGCCTTATGATTTTAAGTACCAGCTATAAACCACATCCAGACCACGACCCCTCCCCGGGCTGCGGTCTCTACACACCTCACCTCCGGGGAGGTGTTCTTTACCTTGTAAACTCGCACCTGAGGGTCAGGCACCCTTTCAGGCCGGACCAGAACCAACCGTCCCTCTCTCTGCTGACTGAAGACGGGGTCCCTGCCCCGTCTGGCTGAAGGGGATTCACCAGCCGGCCCCCGTCTCCCCGCCAACCGCCCCTCGGTGACCCATTAGCTTCCTCGCCGGACGCTCCCCGCCGCCTCCCCAACCCGTCCTCACACTCACGGGCCATGCCGATCACAGCACGGAAGGTGGAAAAGAGGGACTCGGAAATGCAAAGGTTTTCTCGCACGCTCAGCCGACGTCCCCACCAGTCGATCTGGAAAGGGGAGCCAGCGCGCGCCCTCCGCTGGGCGACGCCTCTGCCGGGTCCACCGCCCCGCCCACCGAGGCAAGACCCGGGCGACCCGCGTGACTGGCGAGCCCTGCGCGTGCGCGGCTGGGCGGGGGGGCGGGGCGCGACCAGGCGCCGCAGCAGCTTGGGGAAACTAATCGGCACTTCCCGCATCTGCCGCCTTGCAAGTTGGGTGGAGTCCCGGAAACAGGTCTTGTGTCTGAGAGAGGGATAGGCGTGTGTGGACTTTCCCCACCACATACCAGGCACTGGGGCTTGACCAGCCCTCATTTTGGGAGAAACAACAAAAATGACAATAAACGCCATAATATCTAACTTTCGGACAAAATGTTAGCTTTCTTCGTCTCCTTGAAGCGGTGGGAAAGGTGTGATTGGGACAGAACAGATACAGGGTTAACTGTGAAAGGCAATGTCTGGCCCTTAATTTCCTTGTTTATTCTCACACCAACTCGGCAAGGTAGGCAGGCTTCATTGTTCTCAGTTTACTCAAGAGGATAATACCAGAAAGGGGACCTGGCCCTTCACGGTTATGCCTAGGGCTGGGTCTTGACTTCCTGAGGAAAAAGTTTCACAACACGAGTCCATGTGGACTTTAGAGGACATTTATTAAAGTTGGGGACGGTGAAACAAGACAGGGCTGGGGAAATGAGCCTAGGTTGGTCTGCTTTGGTTCACTAAGAAGTCAGAGAAAAGAGGACCTTGGGGACAGGTTCAGGGGGTTTGCCTGGGATGAACTGCCACTACCATTGCTGCCCTGGTTATGAGCCTCCTATCTAGGAGATAGATGCATGCCTGTGGAGGAAGGGAAGGGGGGGAGGGGTAGTGTGGGCGTACTCCTGGGAAGGAGAGAATGGGGCTGGGTCTTTGTCTTGAGGCTTTTATTTCTTTCTTGCAGGTGGGAATCTTAGGAGAGGTCTCAGGGGAGGGTTTCAACAGAACATTCATCAGTTTTCTAGTTCTCCTTCAGGGAGGTGGTCTTCATTGATTGGTCAGTGTCAGGGCAGGGGGTCCTTAGTCATTGTAACTGGTCCTGGTCTAGCCCACCGGGTTTGCTGTTCTGCTGGGTCTGGAGCTGAAATACAACTGAGGCCTGGATGTAATTTCTAGGGAGGTGACCTTCTATACTTGCAGAATTGTGGGAATACCCTAGACTCTTAAGTGGAACAGAACATTTGAGGAAAAGCCTTATGTCTTCAGTTTATACCAGAATATGCTGTCCAAAGCTTTACAGTTCTGTCCTATCAGTGGCTCCAAGATTCTTGAGACACCTCCAGCAGGGATTTCTTTGTTGATTTCTTAAACTTCTTCTTTTTAAAATTGATTTTAGAGAGAAAATAGTTACCTCCCCTCCTAGGAGGTAACTGTTATCAATTGCTTCACACTCGAATTTCTAATCTATGTTCTACTCAATTTAGAATTTCTAAGCCCTGGTGATGTTCTGGTAAACAGACTCGGCTATATAGGACCCTCTAAAAACAATCGGCCAGCAATTTTAGTGGTTCCTGTAAAATTTTGGGCTGAGAGGGTTGACTACCTTTCCTCCCTCTTTTCAACAACTTCTATGGACGCCCAGAGAGGGGAGAGCACACAGCCTGATACCTCTATTTCTGATTCACCGGTAACCCAGACTGTAGTTTGACAGTTACCATGGCTCCGGCCTCTGTGCGTCTTACGTCATCCCGCAGCGCTCGCTGATGACGCACTTAGTTTAGGCGCCCTTTGACGGCAGGGAGCAAGGTGTAGAGGGAAACTTAGCTCTTAAATGTAGCAGGGTCATGAAGAAGAGGCGGCGGCGGGAGGCAGTAGGAGGCGGTGGCGGCGTGAATCTGCGGTAGCTGCCTGCTAGGCTGGTTTGTGGCTTTGTGGGAAGGGCGTAGTTCCTAACCCCCTTTCGGGCAGCGGCCGGGGCTCGGGGCTAAGAGCGGCCGTGGGGCCGCCTCCCCGGGCCCCCTGGCTCCGCCATGTTCCGCAGGGCACGCCTTAGCGTGAAGCCGAATGTCAGGCCTGGTGTGGGCGCTAGGTGCTCCACCGCCACCAATTCCCAACGTGGACAGGAGGCTCCCAGGCCGCCGGAACCTGCAGTGGCCTGTGACCCGAAGCCAACGGAGCCTACAGATGTACCTTCGGTGGATTTCGGGGGAGCGGAGCCCCAAGAAGAGGCGCCCAGAAGCAGGTAAGTGCTTGAAGAGGGGAGCATTTTCATCTGCTCCGCCTCTCTGGGCCTGTCAGCTGAGCAGGTGAACTTTACTGTAGGAGTAACTTTCTCGCTTGCACTAAGCCTTACAGTTGAGGCGGGAGGATATAGATTCTCGGGGAGAGAACCGTGTTTTCAAGTGGTTGTGGGAGGAATCCAAATGTAACAGTCTTGAAGTGAATGTCCACACGTGATATTGTTCATTAGAGAATTTAGATCACTGTAGTTTTCGTTCTTCTGGAGTACTTTGTTGGGGTGAGTAGTTTAAAAAATTTTTTAAACATTTTATTTATTTTTTTAGAGAGGGAGAGGGGAAGTGGGGGAAAGAGAGAGAGAAACATCGATTTGTTGTTCCACTTACTTATGCATTCATTGTTTGCTTTTTGTGTGTGCCCTGACCAGAGATCAAACCGGCCACCTTGGCTTATAGGGAAGATGCTCTAACCATCTGAGCTACCTGGCCAGGGCCAAAATGTTTGTTATTATTATTATTATAATTTAAAATTTTTTATTTATTTATTTTTTATTGATGTTTTTAGAGAGAGGAAGGGAGAGGGAGAGAGGGAGTGAAACATTGATGAGAGAAACATCTATCCATGGGCTGCGTCCTGCACGCCTCCTATTGGGGATGGAGCCTGCAACGCGGAATCCAGAATTCAACCCGTGACCTCTAGGTGCATGGGAGGATGCTCAATCAATTGAGCCACACCCGCCAGGGCAAAACATTTATTTTTAAAAGAAGACCAGTGTTATTTTGGTTCTGCTGATTTATATCAGTGGAAAGAAGATCTTGTTACTTACTTTGATTTCAGGGTGTGCCCCTTTACCTTGGTGACCATGTTTTCTGTGCGGAAAAGCATGTGTCATGTACCGAATTTGGATTCAGAACTCTTCTACTGAATTTAACAATTTAGTAGACTTTGCCCAGGCAGAATTTACTCATCTGTAAAATGGAGATAATATTACCTGCTTTGGAGAATTATTGTGGAGATTAGAAATAATTGCTATAAACCATCTTGCGCAGGACATGGCAGAATAGTTGCTTACAAAAAGTTATTTGTTTAAAATAAAGGTGATGGAGCAAAGTCAAGACATGTCAAGCTAATAAATGCCTGTGTTTCTATAGTATACATGTGAGGAAACCAATAAAAAACAGCCTTATTAAATGATAGTGAGATGGTATAAATTCTGTTTATGCTCTGGCTTGAAGGTAAAAATTTTATTCTTTTCTTTTTGGCTCTTCTTCTGTTGGCCTGAACTGGTGCTGGGTATAGGGTATTACTTGGCTAGCTTAATGGTGCTTAGTAATTTCCAAGTTTCTGACATGAATTTATTTCAAAATTCCTCCCAAAAATGGAGATACAAATACCAGTTACTGTTAAATTAATGAGGTTCTCAGAGTCCTGTTAACATATACATATAATTGCCCTGGTTGGTTTGGTTCAGTGGTTAGAGCGTTGGCCCGTGGATCAATGAGTCGTGGGTTCGATTCCGGTAAAGAGCTTGTACCTCGGTTGCGATTCGTCCCCGTGCGGGAGGCAGCCACTTGAAGTATCCCTTTCATGTTGATGTTTTTCTCTCTCTCTCTTCCTCTCTCTCCCTCCCACTCTAAACAAAAATGGAAAAATGTCCTCGGGTGAGGATAAAAAAACAAACAAAAAAAAAACCATATACATGTAATGCATGATGATTGATGATTTAATAAATTACTGAGTCTGTATAGCCTTAACATTTAGGCTGGAAGGTATTTAATTCTTAGAGTTGACATTTAGGTAGTATACTTTGTTTTTTATCATGTGTTTTTCTTTTTTATGGGTCTTTGCTAGTTGTAAAAATCTGTAGGGTATGTGTTCTGTCCTTACGCATTCAACATAATTGGGTCTAATGTATATGGTGCATGTAACACATTATAAAGGCTGATATAACAATTTAAATCAGAGACTTTTTGGAAACGTTACATTATAGATTTAGGCATTTTCCACTTTTATATATAACTGTAACATAAAAAAATAGACTGCTTTTAATTTTTGACTTATAAAAACTTTTTTTTTCTTTATTGATTTTAGAGGGAGAGAAGGGGAGAGGGAGAGAGAGACAGAAACATCGATAAGAGAGTACATCGATTGGCTACCTCCTGCATGCCTCACACTGGGGATTGAGCCCACAACCTGGGCATGTGCCCTGACTGGAAATCGAATCGGCAACCTCTTGGTGCATGGGTCAACGCTCAACCACTGAGCCACACTGGCCGGGCGCCCCCTCTCTTCTTGACTTACCTTGCTTTCTGGTCATTCCTGAAATATTTATATCCAATCTGAACTATAATATCTAGTTTGGAGTGACTGAGCACTTTTTTGGAGTGAAGAGTTTGATAGCTGTATAAGTAGAGTTGTACCTGACAAAAGATAAATGGTTTCTGCCTCAAACAGAATTTTGTTTGATGAATGTAGCTAAGTGTATATCTTCAAATGCTGCAATATAGATATTTCAGAGGTTTGATGTGTATGTTTGGTTTGACTTATCTCAGGTTGATAATTAAAGTAAAATGCCAATAATTTAGATCAGTTTAGAAGAATGTCAGTGTGGATTATAAGCTTAATTTTACTATTTTTTTTAAAGATTAACTTAAAAAAAACACCTCAGGATGGCCAGCAGCCTGCCCCTCCTTTCCTATCTGGATGCTTGGAATTACAGCATGGAGGCTTAGTTTTTTGGGATGGAGTCTAGCTTTTCTCATTGGGTCTATATTAAAATATACTGATCTTTTGAGAGACTGTATACTGAATTTCTTATAATAAGGATGAATTTGTCAGACCTTTTTCCTGATTGGAGGGATAGTCTATCCTAGACTGTAAAAGTGGAGAAGATGATGGGGAGAGGAGTGTCTGTGGATGGAATAATGGGTTTTCCTGACTTGCCAGTTTTATTGAGGACAGGGCCAAATAATAGGTCCTTGGTTGTTGTTTTTGTTGTAGTTGTTGCCAGTGAAGTGAACAGCCTAACAGAGCACTCCCCCTTGTCATGGAGGACAGCCCTGCAGCACTGAAGGAGTATGGTAGCAGCCTGGGGTAGGGCTGGGAAGAAATGTTTCTAGTCAAGCAGCACTTTCTGCAGGCTCCCTATCACCCTGGGAGCCAAGTGCAGATGACCTCAAAGGTACCCCTACTGCCAAGTAGTGGATTCGCATCCAGGTACCATTAATAAAAATAAATGATGGTTACTCCTCAAGACTCCTGTCTCCTATGCCCTGTGGCTGCTTCTCTTCTCCAGAGGGTAATATGTTCTATTACATCATGTGGAAAATCTAAAGATCATAAAGGTCATTACCAAAAAAAACCCAAAAAACCTCAGTTATCTACTGATTCACATTAGGCTAATTAACCTTTGTTTTTGTAAGTTAAGGTGTTTTGTTTTTATTGCGGGACCTAGAATAAACATAAAATTGTGCTGTGATGTGCTTAGGGACTTAGAATTTACATATCTGTTAAAATGATTTACTAAAAATTCTTATTGTAACCTCTGTCATACCTAACATACATCTTAAGTCATTGATTTTTTTAAAAAATGAGACTTTACTGTTTTGGATTTTTACCAGATTAGTTTTTAAAACAAGAATATTTGGAAGATCCATAATGCCCTTTTTATTTTCTTATTGAATTTCAACAGTAATGAAAAGACTGATGGTAAGAATGATGCTGAAGAATCCAGTAAATCTTCCACTACTGTTTCACAGAGAAGAAAGCGAATATCAAGTACTCCTACTCTGGTTAAACTTAGTGTCAGTGTTCCTTCAGACCCTCATCCCTTATCTACAGTTAATCAAGAAGCTCCACAGCCAAACCCAATTCCAACAAAAGAGAAAAAGTCATGCTCAGACAGATACCGAATATATAAAGCCCAGAAACTGAGAGAAATGTTAAAAGAAGAATTAAGAAAAGAGAAGGTAAGAGAGAAAAATCAGAAGTTTGACTGTTGCCTGCTAGATTTCTTTTTTTTTTTTTTTTGGTACGTGCCCCTAGCGGGAACCGAACCCGGGACTCTCTGGTCCGCAGGCCGATGCTCCAACCGCTGAGCCAAACTGGCCAGGGCTGCCTGCTAGATTTCTGTTTATGTCAGTCAGACATCATTTGGAGGAAAAATAAGCATTTGTGGCATTTTTATGGAGGAACAAAACCAGATAACATCCCTCATGTTAATAGAGATTCCTCTTTTCTTAACAGAGTGATTAAGAAGCACTATGGACTTAAGCAATTTTTTTCATGATATTAATTTTTTTTTTAATCCTAATCCGAGGGCATTTTTTTTTTTGCATTTATCTTCAAAATGGGAGGGAGAGGGGGAGGAAGAGAGAGAGAGAAACATCGATGTGAGAGAGACACATCGAGTGGTTGCCACCCACATGACCCCGACCAGGGCCGGGGACAAACTGCAACCGAAGTATGTGCCCTTGAGCGGAATCGAACCTGTGACCCTTTGGTCCACGGGCCGACACTCTAACCGCTGAGCTAAACTGGCCAGGGTGAGAGGTTATCTCTTTATATCACACATCAGTGGAGGATATAGCATTTTAATCCATATTCTCTAAAATCTATGTCTCTAAAATGTTTTGTTTTATAGAGTATGCTTACTTAGATTTATTTTAGGAAATTCAAAATTAAGCATTTGCGCCCTGGCCAGTTTTGCTCAGTGGTTAGAGCGTCGGCCTGGAGAGACCCGGGTTCGGTTTCCGCTGGGGGCACGTACCTTGGTTGCAGTTTGTCTCCGGCCCTGGTTGGGTCGTGCGGGAGGCAGCCACTTGAGTCCCTTTCGCATCGATGTTTCTCTCTGTCTCTCTCTTCCTCTCTCTCCCTCCCACTCTATCTGAACAAAAAATGGAAAAATGTCCTCAGGTGAGGATTACAAAAAAAAAAAAGCATTTGCTTCAAGAATTTTATAACATACACAGAATTAGAAGTTGTTGCAGGGTAAACAGAAACTGTGTATTTATAAATTCTCAGTAAATTATTGTAGTTAGAAAGCATCAATAAGCATAATTTAATACATTGGGCTTTTATCCAGTCCCAGTCACTTTAGTTTTTAAAATTCCTTATGTGTGAGAACTTTCTAATGTTCAGTTTATAACATTTTCCTAAAATTAGGCATAATTGTGGTAGGAGTAGTATTCAAGCGCTTGCAATGAATGCAACAGTGGCCTGTACACTTAAATATAGTACATTTGAAATTCTATATTTATAAAGTAAAAGTGGATCTTTCTCTCTATGTATCTAGAAACAATGGAAGAACAAATATGCCGTAAATGAAAGTCAGAAGCCAGCAGATCGTTCAAAAATGACTATGAGAGACTTTATATATTACCTGCCAGATAGCAATCCAATGACGTGAGTAACTTTGTTTTAATTTCTTTGAGTATATAGTCATTTAAGTATCATCTACAGAGTACAGGTTCACGTTTTCTAAAAGCATGTTGACAAAATTTATAGCACATCTGATGTCCTTTTTTTTAAAATCCTCACCTGAGGATATTTATCTATTTATCTTCAGACAGAGTGGGAGGGAGAGAAAGGGAGAGAGAGAGAGAGAAACATCGACATGAGAGGGACACATCAACTGGTTGCTTCCCGCATGACCCCCACCAGGGCCGGGAAGAACTGCAACTGGGGTGCCGTGCCCTTGGCTGGAACCGAACCTGTGACTCATTAGTCCGAGGGCCGACACTCTACCGTTGAGCCAAACCGGCCAGGACTGATGTCCTTTTAAATAGAATTTTGCAACAAAAATTAGTAGTATTTCAAGAAACTGCTTTCTTGGGATGGTAAATAATCCCCTTTACCTCTGAGATTAAAAACAGGTTTCTTTTGCCCTGGCCGGTTTGGCTCAGCAGTTAGAGCGTCATCCTGCGGTCCGGAGAGACCCGGGTTCGGTTCCCGCTAAGGGCATGTACCTCGGTTGCAGTTTGTCCCCGGCCCTGGTTGGTCGTGCGGGTGGCAGCCACTCGATGTGGCCCTTTCACGTCGATGTTTCTCTCTCTCTCTCTTCCTCTCTCTCCCTTTTACTCTGTCTGAACAAAAAATGAAAAAATGTCCTCAGGTGAGGATAAAAAAAAAAAAAAAAGGTTTTTTTTGTTATATTATTAAGATGTGGTAAAACTAGCTAGACAACTTTTCTGTAATCATGATTGTAATTTCTATTTCTTGTACACTATAACCTGATTTAAAGAGGTGATCTAATTTTATGCCATATCTCTTAATGAAATGCAGTAGCATTTGATTAACAAATCCTCCAAGAACAAAGCTTCTTTAATCAAAGTTAGCCTGGGGAGGAAGAGGGTTTATGATAAATCTCATTTTTGTGTTGTTGATGGTTTAGTTGGTCGATGGAGGCATAGTGACATCGCCTTTTTCAGATTCACTAGGTCTTTGGCCTAGTTCAGCATTTTCAACTGATGTGCTGCGAGAATTTTTAGTAATAGGCGATACCTGACTATTAAGTCAGGGGCACTGACCTCTTTTCCCTTAGATGTCAAATAAAAAAGTCATAACAGCCAACACAACAGTAGCTGTCTGGTGTGAATGAATTAATATTACACCTATTTTTTTTGTCAGCTCAGCAAAAAACATATTTTTTGGTGTTCCACAGAATTTTAGTAATTAGTTTATGTGTGCCATGAGATGAAGAAGGTTGAAAATTGCTGACTTGGTTGAAGGAAGGGCCAGAATCCTAGGTTTTGAGTTGTTTGACAAGCCACTAGGTTGCTTCATGCCTTCGGACTAGGAGCCTCCCTTCACTGAGGAATTAGAGGGTAAGAAAGTTCCCTGCAAAGCTATCTTTTAGAATCGATAGACATATTAAGAGTGTCCCAGACAAGAAAAAGCTCAAGGAGTTCATCACCGCCAAACCAGTATTACATGAAATGTTGAAGGGTCTTCTTGAAGGAGAACAAAAATATGAATGATAAAATAGCAATAAATACATATCTATCAACAACTGAATCTACAAACAAAATGAGCAAGCAGAACAGAAACAGACTCATAGATACAGAGAACTTTTTGTTGCTTGCCAGATGGGCAGGGACTGGAGGGATGGGTGAAAAAGATGAAAGAATTAAGAAGTACAAATTGGTTATTAGACTGATGAACCTCAAAGGGAAGGGGGAGGGAGGGTGGGATGAGATTAATTAAAATAACCAGTTGACACAGACAATAGTGTGGGGAAGGCAGGAGGGGGGAGGGATTGGGGAGGAGGGGGTCAATGAGGAAAAAAAAGGGGAACATCTGTAATACATTCAACAATAAAGATGAGTTAAAAACAAAAACAAAAAACATGAAAATTCCCTACTTAGGGCCTACAGATTATTTATACTTGGTGCACAAGTTTTTGACTCAAAAACTGACTGTTGGAACACACCATCATTAACAGTAGTGTTATAGTATATCACTAAAAAAATGCATGTTAAAATAATTTACTTTTTGCCTACAGATAGAGTTGACAAAATGTAAATTAATTATTTATTAAGAAGTATTGTTGTTTGTGTTTAATAGTTCTTCACTTGAGCAAGAAAAGAAAACTGAAAAATCATTGACACCAGTTCAGACAAGAGAGTAAGCATCTTCATTCTTTCTTGAATATATTCTGGTATGGATACATTAAAAAAAAAAAAAGAAATAAAATGATACTTCCTGTTATAGTCAAATTATGCGTGGTAGGATTTTTTTTTGTTTTTTTTTTGTTAATCACATCTGAGAATATTTTTTCCATTCATTCTTAGAGTGGAAGGGTAGGGGGCAGGAGAGAGAGAGAGAAACATCCATGTGAGAGAGCCATATCGATTGGTTACCTTCTGCACATGCCCTAACTGGGGCTGGGGATAGAACCTGCAATCCAGGGATTAGCCCTTGCCTAGGAATTGAACCTGCCACCCTTTGCTGTGTGGGCCAACACTCTAACCATTGAGCCACACTGGGCAGGGTAGGAATTTTTTTTTTAAAATATGTTTTTATTGATCTTTTTAGAGAGAAGAAGGGAGAGAGAGAGAGAGAGAAACATCGATGTGAGAGAGAAACATTGATCAGCTGCCTCCTGCACGCCACCTACTGGGGATCGAGCCTGCAACCGAGGCGTGTGCCCTGACCAGGAATCGAACCTAGACCTCTCAGTCCCTGGGGCAATGATCCAACTCCGTGAGCCACACTGGCTGGGCAGGAATTTTTGTGTTTTTAAATTTTTTCTTTATTGATTTTTAGAGAGAGAGGAAGGGAGAGGGGGAGAGAGAGAAAAAAACATTGATGAGACAGAACATTGATTGACCACCTCCTGCATGCCCCGCACTGGGTCCTTGACCCACAACCCAGGCCTGTGCCCTGACTAGGAATCGAACTGGCAACCTATTGGTGCATGGGTTGACACTCAACCACTGAGTCACACCAGCCGGGCTGGGCAGGAATTTAAAAAAATATATGTTTTTATTGATCTTTAGAGAGAGAGAAAGGAAGAGGGAGAGATATAAACATCGATGAGAGAGAAACGTCGATTGGCTGCCTCCTGCATTCCCCCTATTGTGGATCTAGCCTGCAACCTGGGTGTGTGCCCCTACTGGGAATTGAACCAGCAACTTCTTGGTGCGTGAGACAATGCTCAACCAACTGAGCTACACTGGCTGGGCCAGAGCAAGAACTTTTTAAATAGACTTGCTAACAAGAATGAAGTTACTGTCTGATTTTAATAACTGAGATTTTAATACACACTGTTTGTGTATTAGTAAATATAAATGACCAATGTTATGATTTTACATTAAAGCTTTTAGAATTAAAAGATTTTTTTTTTTTGCTTTAACATAATGATATATTCACATGGTACAACATTAAAAAGAAACAAAAGTATACTGAGAAAAGTCTTCCAACTCTGCTTTTCTGCCATCTAGTTCCTCTCTCTAGAGGCAACATGTTACCAATTAATTTATTTAAAAAAAATCCTTAGCTAAGGATAGTTTTTCATTTATTTTTAGACAGATTTGGGGTGGCTGGGGGGGGGGGGAGAAAGAAACAGAAGCAGAAACATTGATGTGAGAGAGACACATTGATTGGTTGCCTCCTGCACGACCCTGACCAGGGTCAGGACCTAACCACCACAACCGAAGTATGTTCCCTTGATCAGAATCGAACCTAAGAGTCTGGTCTGCAGGGTGATGCTCTAACCGCTGACCCAAACCAGCCAGGGCACCAATTTTTTTAATGTATCATTCTAATTCTAGTCTATGTTTATTCAAGGAAACATATATATATATATACTATTTTTCTTTTTGTTTCCTTTTTCCTTTTTTCCCCTTTCCTCTTCCCCCTTCCTTTCCTTTCCCTTTCATTTTATTTTTTTCATTCTATTTTAATTTTAGCCCTTTCTCTTTTTTCTTTTTATTATTGAAAGTATTACAGATGTCCCCCCTTTCGCCTCATTGACCCCCTCCTGCCCACTCCCACCCCCTTCATTTTCCTGTCTTTTATTTATTTATTTATTTATTTATTTATTTATTTATTTATTTATTTATTTTTATCCTCACCCGAGGACATTTTTTGCATTTATCTTCAGATAGAGTGGGAGGGAGGGAGGGAGGGAGGGAGGAAGGCAGAGAGAGAAACATCGATGTGAGATAGACAGATCGAGTGGTTGCCACCCACACGACCCCAACCGGGGCCAGGGACAAACTGCAACCGAGGTATGTGCCCTTAGCGGGAACCAAACCCGGGACTCTCTGGTCTGCAGGCTGATGCTCTAACCGCTGAGCCAAACCGGCCAGGGCCATTTTCCTTTCTTAGCATTCTCTGTATGCCGTCCTGCTATAGGTGTAGTTTTGATACCATCATCGAGTCTTTTTTTGTACAAGCTCTCTGTTGCCTTCCACATTGCACTGTCATGTTACTTTACTACAAAGAAGGCTCTCCAAGAGACCTCTTAGGAAGTTATTGTAGGTTTGTAATTCATGGTGGGGGATTGTGGAAAATTAGCAGAAACATTGGGATTTTCTGGTTGGTACTTCAAGGTTTATTAAGTAATGATTACTGTTTTTTTTTAGAACCCACATTGTTTTAAAGCAGAACTCTCAAGCTTTACAACTAGGTTATGTTTTTATAGATTTATAAGTATGCTTGCTTCAGTAAAACCTTAAGGAGACAATGTAATTAAATGGAAGGTGTATGGGGTTTGGAGTCATTACTTGGAAAATTGTGTTTGGCTTTTTGATGTACCCTACACAAACAGTAATGCTTGTGTAATCTAGAGCAAAAGTTACTTGTCTTCTCCAAGCCTTAGATTTGTATGAAATTACCCCCAGTGGTTGTTCTGAGAGTTAACAAAATGATTTGGAAACTAATGCTGTATAAATGTAAGGGTTATTTTTGTTACTTCAATAATACGTAGATGGTTTACTGTGATACTCTTATGAGATAGAAAAGATGATCATTTATTTCTCTTTATTTTCAATGAGTAAGGCTTCTTATTAAATGCAACCAGGTGCCCTGGCCGGTTTGGCTCAGCGGTTAGAGCATCGGCCTGTGGTCCAGAGAGACCCGGGTTCGGTTCCCGCTAAGGGCATGTGCCTCGGTTGCAGTTTGTCCCCGGCCCTGGTTGGTCGTGCGGGTGGCAGCCACTCGATGTGTCCCTTTCACGTCGATGTTTCTCTCTCTCTCTCTCTCTTCCTCTCTCTCCCTCCCACTCTATCTGAACAAAAAATGAAAAAATGTCCTCAGGTGAGGATAAAAAAAAATAATAATAAAAAATAAATGCTACCAGGTAAAATTTGAGAAAAACTTAACGACCATGTCTATAACAACACATAGTATTTTCTTCTATTGATTGATTGATTGAAGAGAGAGAGAGAGAAACATAGATTTTTGTTGTTTCACTTATTTATGTATTCATTGGTTGATTATTTTATTTTATTTTTTCTTTATTGATTTTAAAGAGAGAGGAACAGAGAGGGAGAGAAAGAGAGAAACATCGATGAGAGAGAACATTGATTGGCTGCCTCCTGCCTGCCCCTTACTGGGGATTTGGCCCACAACCTGGGCATGTGCTCTGACCAGGAACCGAACTGGTGACCTATTGGTGCATGGGACAATGCTCAACCACTGAGCCACACTGGCTGGGCCATTGGTTGATTCTTATATGTGCCCTGACTGGGGATTGAACCTGCAACGTTGGCATATTGGGACAATATTGAGCTACACAGCTAGGGCAATACATAGTATTTTCAACTATATTATAGGGAAGTTGGAAATAGCTAGAAGGTTGAATTTGCAATATTTTATTTTAGAAGTTCATAGTAGTCAGAAACACTTCCCATGGATATATGAATTAACCTGTGTTTACCTTTGATAGGCAAGAAGATAAGAGTACTCCTGATGTTGAAGATAATGAAGAACTGGAAGAAGAGATGGATGATGGGCCATTGCTGGTTCCCCGAGTAAAAGTGGCAGAAGATGGTTCCATAATTTTGGATGAAGAAAGGTAAGTTATAAAAATAGCAAGCCCGGCTGGTCTGGCTTAGTGGATTGAGCGTTGTCCCATGGACTGAGAAGTCCCAATTTGAGTCCTGGTTCGATTCCCAGTTAGGGCACATGCCTGGGTTGCAGGCTCCATTCTCAGTAGGGGACATGCAGGATTTTGCCGATCAGTGTTTCTCTCACATCAATATCTCTCTTTCTCCCTTCTCATCTCTAAAAAAAAATTAATAAAATCCTATTTAAAAAGCAAACAAAGTTAAGAAAAACAAAGAGCAAGAGATCATGGTTTTATCACAACAAAAGTGCTTGTCCAATGAGAGAGATTAAGTTTATCTATCATTGTTATTTAGATTCTGATGTTTATATTTGCACAATGGATATTGTAAATAGAAAGGTGTGTTAGATACATTTATAATTTTTAGCAGTTTTTATTTTTAAAACTTTAAAAAATTGATTTTAGGGAGAGGGAGGAAGATGCAGGGTGGGAGGAAAGATTTGTTGTTTCACTTATTTATGCATCATTGGTTGATTTTTTTTTTTTTAAATCCTTACTCGAGGACATTTTTCCATTTATTTTTATTTTTATTTTTATTTTTTATTTTATTTATTTATTTATTTTTTTAATCCTCACCGGAGGGCATTCTTGCATTTATCTTGAGATAGAGTGGGAGGGGTGGGGGAAGAGAGAGAGAGAAACATCAATGTGAGAGAGACACATCGACTGGTTCCCACCCACACGACCCCAACCGGGCTGGAGACCAACTGTAACCGAGGTACGTGCCCTTAGCGGGAACTGAACCTGGGACTCTCTGGTTTACGGGCCAACGCTCTAACCACTGAGCCAAACTGGCCAGGGCTCCATTAATTTTTAGATAGAGTGGGAGGGAGGAAGGAAGAGAGAGAGAGAGAAACACAGATGTGAGAGAGACACATCAATTGGTTGCCTCCCACATGACCCCCAGCTAGGGCTAGGGCCAGGGTAAGGGATCGAATCTGAAACAGAGGTGCGTGCCCTTGACCTGGAATTAGACTGACGCTCCAACTGCTGAGCCAGATTGGCCAGGGCCATTGGTAGATTCTTGTATGTGCCCTGATGGGATCGAACCTGTAACCTTGGTGTAGCAGGATGACGCTCTAACCAATTAAGCTACCCGAACAGAGCCATAATTTTTAGCAGTTTTTATAATTCTGTATTTTGTATGTGAAGGTGGTACTATCACCGTTATTGTATCAACTGTACTGGTAATTGGGATGAGCTATTGAGCTAATCACATGCTGTCTTCTTCTGAGGATAGATTTCAAAGATTGACTCAGTCTTTAAGTCATTATTTAAGTTTTCATATTATTAACTAAATACCATATTCTGGTGGATAGTGGTAACTAAGGAAAATGCAATGAAACAGTTTTAACATATTTTCTGATTTTTTTTTTTTTATGGTAAGGTTTAATTCACTTTCTGGTTTAATTTCTCAGTTATGACATTAAATTTCTCATATTTGGAATTGTGGAATTTAGTTGTCTTTCCAAAGTGTATTTTTTTAAAAAGTAGATAAATTTTAGTAAGTTAAAAAAAGGGGGATAGAAACTCTTCTTACAGTTTAACTAGTAAAAAATCATTTTATAGCATATAGAGTCTATGATAATTAAACAAATGTAATACTGTTAATGATAATTGTTTTTGCATGTTTTTTGATTATTTTGTGATGATGAGTTTACTGATCATTAAATAAATAGTTGAAAACATATTTATTTAACTACTTTGTGTGCAGGAGTATAAAACATAAATATAAAATCTTTATATTTTCCAATATCCTTTGTTGAGTCTAGCATGATAAGATAATGTATATTGAATATAGGAGACATGCAGAAGTCAATAAAACAAATAATTTTTTAGGTAGCTCAAAGATATTTTCTAAATTTTATATTGCTTTTAGGATTTTGGAAAAAAGTTGGCATTTATTTTTACTCCCTGGCAATCACATTTTATTTAATTTATTTTTTCTTTATTGATTTTAGAGAGAGAGGAAGGGAAAGGGAGAGAGAGATAGAAATATCGATGCGAGAGAACATCAATTGGCCACCTCCTGTATGCCCCCCACTGAGGATTGGGCCCACAACCTGGGCATTTGCGCTGACCGGGAATCAAACTGGCGATCTCTTGGTGCATGGGTCCATGCTCAACCACTGAGCCACACTGTCTGGGCACATTTTATTTTTTTATGTATTGGTTTGAGAGAGAGAGAGAAATAAATTGATTTGTTCTACTTATTTATGCATTCATTGGTTGATACTTGTATGTGCCCTGACTAAGGATTGAACATGCAATCTTGATGTAACAGGATGGTGCTCTAACCAACTGAGCTACCTGGCCAGGGCCTCTGACAATCAAATGTTCAGTGAAAATTAGATTCTTAGAAAATATGCATACCTCAAAATGTATACTGTACTTTTGATGTGACTGCCATGGTAAATTTCAAAATATCACTATTCAAATATTATTTGCTATCTGTTTTCTTACTTGTTTTTTCTGTGGATCTATTTAAAAATGTGTTTTTTTTCAGTTTAACTGTAGAAGTTTTAAGGACAAAAGGTCCCTGTGTTGTTGAGGAAAATGACCCCATATTTGAGCGTGGTTCTACAACTACATATTCCAGCTTTAGGAAAAACTATTATTCTAAACCATGGTCAAATAAAGGTAACTGATTTTCATTTTATATTGTGTAGGTCATTTATTTGAAATGAAATGAATTATTTTCTGTTTTTGAATTAAACCAGGTCTCCCCTAATTAAATAAAATGCAAACTACCATGTGGCTTCTGTCCAGCTAATTTTATTGACACTCCTTCCACCCTCACCCTCATGGCACTATAACTATGTTAGAAAGATTTTTAGGAATTAGCATTATGGCCATTTGGGCTGGAATATTTCTCTCTGTCAAATCCCTGTACAACAAGTACTGTTTTAATGAAGAATTAACAATATTTCTAATGCTTACAATATTTTCTACCTTAGATAATATTGCGTAATAAAGTTTCTGCAACTAAAAATTATGCTGTTCAAAAAGTATGTATTGTCTATTGCATGCTGTTGCTTATTAACTTACTTTTTATTGTAGAAGTAATATTTTATTTTGGGGAAAAAATTCCAATCTAACAGAATAATATAGAGTGACAAGAAAGATTCTGTACTTCTCTATTAGCTTGAGGTTACTTCTGTCAGCAGTTCCTTATGTATTTTTCTAGCTGCTTTCTTTCACATACTACTAAGCACATCTTAATTGCTTATGTAATGGTGATATTGAATTGGCTATACCTGATTTTGAGACCAGATAGGCAGAATGTCTTTTTTTTAAAAAAATTCCAGCTGCTTTGGTATGAGCACGCAGATTTCTTATACCATGTTTCTGTATAAGTTTAAAGATGTTTTTAATTTTTAAAATTGATTTTAGAGAGGGAGGGAGAGACAGAGAGAAACATTAATTTGTTATTCTACTTTTAATTTATTTTATTTATTTTTTAATCTTCACCTGAAGATATTTTTCAGATAGAATGGGAGAGGGATGAGAGAGAGAGAGAGAGAGAGAGAGAGAGAGAAGCATTGATGTGAGGGAGACACATTGGTTGCCTCCTGCACAACCCCTCTGGGACTGGGGATCAAACCCAAAACAGGTATGTGCCCTTGACTGGGAATTGAACCCATGACTACTCGGTCTTTGGGCCGACACTCTAACTGCTGAGCCAAACTGGCCAGGGCTATTTTATTTTTTAATTGATTTTTTAGAGAGAGGAAGGGAGAGAGAAAGAGAGAGAAAAGAGAGACAGAGAGGGAGAGAGAAACATCTGTGTGAGAGAGAAACATTGATCTGTTGCCCCCCCTATATCCTCTGACCCGAGATAGAACCTGAAACCTGGGTATGTGCCCTGACTGGGAATAGAACCTGCCACCTTTTGGTGTTCGGGACAATGCTCCAACCAACTGAGCCACACCAGCCTGGGCTGCTGTTCCACTTATTTATGCATTCATTGATTGCTCCTTGTAAATGCCCTGACTGGGGAATGAACTGGAAACATTGGTGTATTGGGACGAAGCTCTAACCAGCTGAGCTACCTGGCCAGGGCTTAAAGAAGATGTTTTTAGATCCATGAGGTTCTTTGCAGCAAAATTGAAATACATGTATAATTTTGTACGTAGACTTATTTCTATGAGTAAAGATCTATTGGACTGTAATAAAAAACTAAGTATTGTCAAATGTATTTTAACTCACAGTATATACTTGGGTAATGTTTGTTTCTTCTGAAATATTTAGAAGATTAATTTTGTCTTTCTAAATTTTTTTTTTTTTTTTTTTTTTTTTTTTTACAGAAACAGATATGTTTTTTTTAGCCATTAGCATGGTAGGCACTGACTTTTCTATGATTGGACAGCTTTTTCCTCACAGAGCAAGGATAGAAATTAAGGTAAAGTAAACCTATTACATTTGTTGATTAGAAAGAGACTAAAAAATTACTAATTTTTTTTAACCTTTGATTTAAATCTCAGTCCACCCTTTTTCACTATTATATTTTTGGTATACCTGTTTCTTTTTATAGCTCAAAAATTAATGTAATATTTTTCCATTCTAATATGAATACAATTTCCTTAACTTTAGTATTGTATTTTCATATTTATATCTTGTCCACTTCTAAAATGTCTTTGAGGGAGTACCAATAAAGCCACTGAAACTAAGATAAAAGAAGAGTTAAATAATGAAGAGGGAAGATAAATGTACTAGAATATTTGGGTTAAGGGTAGCTTTTTGATCACAAAATATATTTATGTATTTCCTAGAAAGGCTTGAAGAGAAGCATGCTGAATTACATAGTTCTCATTATCTGATCTAACTATTGCTTTCTTAGGCCACCTAAACTATAGGACAACCAGTGACACTATTAACAATAGCAGTGATTTCAGTTAGTGCTTTAATATGCCTAAAAGGATGAGCTTTGTCTGTTTTATAGTTCCTTTTGTTGAGAAACTTTATTACAAGTTTCCTGGGTTGGAGTGCATTTGAGTGTACACTGTGTTGCTGTAATGCATTTCCATTTGATAGTGAGATCTTTATTCAACTGTGGGTTTAAACGTCATTAATTAAAGGGACCATTAGGAAAGATAGATTTTTTTTCCCTTGGGCTAGGCATGGATTGATCACCTGATGAACAGTATACAGTGTAATGGTCATTGTATTTCTACAAAAGATGAGAAATATTTATATTTTTTAATTTTGAGAACAAAATGTTCAAGTTCTGTGAAGGCTAGAAATTGATTGTCTAGAGGAGCTGATCCGAGTAATTTATGATAAATTTGTCATTAGAGTATTTCTCTCAAAAATTTTTAAAACTCTTCCCCTAAAAGTGTAGTGTAGTTCCAACAGGTCTTTGGGCAAAGTGTAGAAAAGTGAAAATAGACTAGTGAACTACACTGATTTTCGAATGTTGAACCAACCTTGGATTCCAGGGATAAATCTCATTTAGACATACTGGGATTTATTCAGACATACTGGAATTTATTCATTATGTATAGTGAGTGCCTTAGGGCATTAGGGCTTAATTCCCATGCTAGAACCTTGATTAAGAAAGGCTCCTCTACTTTGATCCATATTTCTAAGTGGTGACTTTTCTGGTAAATGGGTGTTAAAGTTTTCCATTCATGTGGGCTAGAACTCTGTCATCTCACTGTGTTATGTGACTTCTAGTGTCTTCCTTACATTCTCATCCCTGTAGTAGCTGGTCTGCACTAGGCCTCATACTCTGGGGATATCCAACTCAGATATAACCAAGACATGGGGTACTTTCACCAGGCTTGTGAGGCTCCCTTTTAAATAACTCTCTTCTCTCTGGAACCCTGCCCTAAAGATTCTCTACTTCCTCAGCTCAGCGAGATCTCTGTGCTCTGTTTGGCCTTTATCTCCCTTTCATTGGTTTGGAAATTTAGCTCAGGCAGAGAACCAGGGTGAACATTGGTACACCTTGTGTGTTTCCCTTCTCTCTGGGATTGTTGGATTGTAGTCTTTGTTGTTCTGCCTATTGTCCAGTGCTTGAAAATAGTTGATGCGTTTATTTTGTTCATTGTTAAAAGTTATTTATGGTGGAGTTGGATGTTTGGAATGCTTCTGTAAACAGTTACTTTGTTAGGGCCAGAGGTGGAAATTATGGAATTTATTTTATGATCATGGAATTCGGCCTACAGTGGTTCCTGTCGATGAAATCAGTAACTAATATAAAATAGTCTTCAAAGGACTTTTAAATCTGAATTATGTTCCCAATTAGATAAAATATGATGTAGCAATATTTTAAAATTGAATAATGCTTAAAGTCTATTGACATTTCTCTCAAGATATTTAATTTAATGATTATAGTCTGTCACTTTTTATGGATCTAACTTTTGAGATGTTTAAAGAATAATATGATCTTTTAAGGGAGAAAGATAATCATTGAAAACTTTATTACTTCGTAAAAGTTTATGAAGAAAAAGAATGGAAATGAGGGGTAATCTGTAAATTTAAAGATGTTAAAATCATAAGATGTTTTTTAAAAATGGGCAAGGATAAATTACAGAGTCTAAGGATGTTCTCTTGAATGGTACACAGTAAGGAAATGCAAGAAAATAATTGTTTTAAAAGTCAGGTTAGTGGTTAGGTTCTTTTGGAGGGAAGAAGGGGGTCATGAAGTAGTTCCTTTGTGTGCTTTTCTCTCTTTTTTTTCCAATACAATGTTTTATATATATATATATATATATATATATATATATATATATATGTATTATATATATATTTGTTGTTAAAACTCACCCAAGGTTATTTTTCCCATTGATTTTTAGAGAGAGGGGAAGAGAGGGAGGAAGGGAGGGGGAGAGAATCGGGGAGAGAGAGAGATTAATGTGAGGGAGATACATTGATTGGTTGCCTCCTGCATGCACCTTGACTGGGGTCCAGGATCGAACCTGCAATCCAGGTACGAGCCCTTGACGGGAAATAGAACCTACAACCCTTTGATGTACAGGCCCATGCTCTAACCACTGAGTCACACTGGCCAGGGCTTATTTTTATATTTTTAATAAAAGCGTTAGACCACTGATCTGTAGAAGGGAGAGATTAACAGATTGTTCCCTCTCCTGGGATGTATACACATGATTAGACATTTTGAGACGCAGACGTACGCCCTCAGATATCCTAATGACCTTAAGATGGATTGAGCCTTAAACTTTTCTATCTCCATTGTAATGGAGTTCATCTGGAGTGGAACTGAGAATGGAACATGGGGAAATATGCCTTAATAAAAGAAGATTCCAAAGATAAACTTGTCCTGGGTTCAAAATTTTGCTTAGATGTTTCTTTACAGTCTCCCCTCCTTGCCATAAAAAACATATTAGAATAATAATGCAATAGGTTTAACTTGATATGAATATATTAGTTTTTAAGAGTTAGTACTGGGTAGCTTAATTGATTTTAGGCTTGATCTATTTCCGTGCTAGTGGACTTTATTTTTTCTATCTGTAAATCCAGCTTTCATTGCTGGTTTGTGCTGTTGATCATAGGAGGATCAGGAAGCTCGGTATAAATCTTTCATCCTTATTTTTAAAAAGCTGAAGGTTAACTAACTTGCCAATTGAAAAAGACATTTTTATTTATTTGGGTTATATGTTACTATAAGAGTTTCTTTTTAATGCTTTTTTTTTTTTTAAAAAAACATAATCCTCACTTATTTATTGGGAGAAAATAGCTATAACATTTTTAATTTTGTTAACAGAATAAATTTAAACGTGAAGAGAAAACAAATGGATGGAGAATAGACAAAGCATTCCGTAAGTATTAAGACCTCTTTAATAATGTATTATTTGGAGCCCTGGCTGGTTTGGCTTAGCGGTTAGAGTGTCAGCCTGCTTGACCAGAGAGACCTGGGTTTGGTTCCCGCTAAGGGCACGTACCTCGGTTGCATTTTGTCCCCGGCCCCGATTGGGGTCGTGTGGGTGGCAGCCACTCAGTGTGTCTCTCTCACATCGATGTTTCTCTCTCTCTCTTCCTCCCTCTCTCCCTCCTGCTCTATCTGAAGATGAGTGCAAAAATGTCCTCAAGTGAGGATAAAATAAATAAATAAATAAAATAATAATTATCATTTGGAGATTCTAAAAAAGTGTCTTTGGTTCCAGTGTGATTTAGATTTGTTTTGTCCTTATATTGTCACATGAAGAGTAAGACTGGAAATTTTTCTCTTTAGCAGTGCAGGTCTGGCTGTTGATACAGATCTATAGGTAAAGGGATTATCTAAAACATCAAGAAGGAAGTAAGCAGAGTTCTGAATCCAAGAGGTCACAGATGTACTGAAGATACCATTTCTAAGTACTCTTTATTCTGAAGGAACTGTATTCTAGAAGGAGTCAATTGTTTCTGGAAGATATTATACTATAGATAATTCCTTCCAGTGGTCAGTCAGTCATTCAGTCAACAGTACTGACCACCTTCTGTGTGCTAGTCACTGTTTAAGCTTGGAGTATGTAATGGTGACAGGACAAATGAGAATCCTGCTTTTACAGCCTTCTGTGTAATTGGGTAGGAAAAGGGATATAGTCTATAGGCATGATAAATTCAGGCAGTGATTAATTTCTGAGGAAGAAAAAAGAGGGAGTTAGGTGGGTGTATATTTAGATTGGGTGGTCAGGTAAGTTCTGTCTAAAGGAATGACATTTGAATTTATACTTGATTTGAAGGAATGATGTTGAAATGACGACCTCTTGGTACATGGGTCAGTGCTCAGTCACTGAGCCACACCAGCTGGGCTCTTTTTATTTATTTATTTATTTATTTATTTATTTATTTATTTTTTTTTTTTTTATCCTCACCCGAGGACATTTTTTCATTTTTTGTTCGGATAGAGTGGGAGGGAGAGAGAGGAAGAGAGAGAGAGAGAGAAACATCGACGTGAAAGGGACACATCAAGTGGCTGCCACCCACACGACCAACCAGGGCTGGGGACAAACCGCAACCGAGGTACATGCCCTTAGCGGGAACCGAACCCGGGTCTCTCTGGACCGCAGGCCGACGCTCTAACCGCTGAGCCAAACCGGCCAGGGCCAGCTGGGCTCTTTTTAAATCCAGAGAAAGACATCAAGGGATCTGTAAAGAAAAACAATTAAATACTGTATAAAGTAGTTCTTCTGTTCTTTGGAAGATAATTATCAATGTTTCATGATTAATAAATGTATTCAGTGTCTATTCATCATAGTGCGTATCTTAGGGAAAAAAATCTAAAGAGAGGACCTAGGTTTAGGAACATGTATGTTTATTTAATGAGTAAATACTAAGGTAGATGAGTGGACCCTACACCTCATGTTGTATTTGGTCCTCAGGGAAACCACTTCCAGGAATGGCTTTTAGAAGATCTGGAACACTGTGGTCCTCAGCCCTCTCCATTTTAGAGAAGTGGTCCTGAAACTTTTCATTGTTTTATTTATTATAATCAGAAAAGAAGTGATAAATCTGCAAATAGTCTTTTATGGGTGTGGAGCCATTGTTAAAACCATTATAATAGATACCTTTAAAATTCAGTGATTCTGGCCCTGGTGGGTTTGTCTCAGTGATTAGAGCATCAGCCTGTAGACTGAAGGGTTGAGAGTTTGATTTCTAGTCAAGGGCACAAACGATCCCTGGTCCTGGTAGGAGTCCTGTGGGAGGCAACCAGTCAGTGTCTCTCTCTCACATCAATGTTTCTTTCTATCTCCATCCCTCCCTCCCTTCCATTCACTCAACCTTAAAATCAATGGAAAAATATCCTTGAGTAAGGATTAACAACAGTAACAAAAAATAATAAAATTCTCTGATTCTGATGTTTTGTAGTGGAAAATTAAAAAAATTTAAACCTAAATGGGGTTTTTTAGAACTTATATTTTTAATTCCTCTGAGAACTTTTATGGATTATTTTAGTGCTGTATTTTTTTTATCATCATTGTTGTGGATGGTCAGAACAGGTAAAGGCTAGGTCTACAATAAAACAGGGCCTTCAGGAATCCCAGGTTTGGACTTTGTTTCTTGAGGCTATTTTATTTTTGTTTTGGTATATACCTCTTTTTCTGAGGCCATCTTATAATCATCTTATAATCACACCAGTCTTGGAGCTTATGTATAGAGAGCACCCTTTTGTCTACATTCACTATATTTTTGATTAATTAATTAATTTTACTCTATTTTTTTCTTTCTTTCTTTCATTTTTTTTTTTTTTTTTTACTGATCTTAGAGGAAGGGAGAGACAGACACAGAAATATTGATTGGTTACCTCCCGCATATGCCTTGACCAGGCATTGAACCCACAACCTGGATATGTGCCCTGACTGGGAATTGAACCTTCCACCTTTTGGTGTACAGGATGACGCTCCAACCAACTGAGCCACACTAGCCAGGGCTTTACTATATTTTTAGAGTAGGGCTTAACTTAGGCAAGAATTTCACTCCTCTAGTGGATTTATTCCTCATTTGTTCACAAATTGCTCTTTCAGGTATATTACTGTTGGTAGGTATTTCGTGAGAGTGGTCCTGATCAATATTCATTTTCTTTCCTCTTTGCTAATATTTGGAAGAGTAGAGTTAATAATAATAAAGAGAAGTCATATGGTGATGTGTAGACTATTGAGATCTTCTTAGTCCTAAGTTTTTTAAAAAGTTGATTTATAATTTACACACAGTGCAATTTGTAGTTTGAGTTTTGACAAAGATTTGGTGGTATAACCACCACCCAAAACAACATATGGAACATTTTCATCTCTCCAGAAAGACCCCTTATTAATCTTTCTTGTCAGTCTCCACTGCTATCCTGACCCAGGCAACCACTATTTTCATTTGATGCATCATAGATTAGTTTAGCTTGTTCCAGAATGTCTTCTTCATGGAATCATACAGTTTGTATCTGGCTTCTTTCATGCATATTTTCTTTTTTAAAATTCTCCTCAAGGAAATTTAAAATTTTTAAATTTTATAGAGAAAGGAAGGGAAAGAAAGGTAAACATCAATGTGAGAGAGGAACATGAATCAGTTGCCTCCTGAACGTGCCCTGATCAGGATTTGAACCCACAACCTAGGTATGTGCCCTAATGGGGAATCAAACCTGCAACTTTTTGGTGTACGGGACGATGCTCCAACTAACTGAGCCATCCAGCCAGGGCTCGCTCATCACGTGTTTGAGATTCACCTGAATTATTGCTTTTATCATTAGATCCTTATAAAAAAAGTTTGTTTTTATTGCTCAGTGGTCTATTATGTGACTATACTATAGTGACTAGAGTTGTTTATCCTTTCTCCTGTTGATAAGTCCATTTGCTGTTTTTTAAATTGAGTTTGAGAGAGAGATGGGGAGGGAGGGAGGAGAGGGAGAGAGAAACACTGATTTGTTGTTCTTCTTATTTATGCATTCATTGGTTGATTCATTCATTGGGTTGCCCTGACCCATATTGAACCTGCAACCTTGGTGCATCGGGATGACTCTAACCAACTGAACTACCCGGCCAGGGCCCCATTTGCTTTTGATGTTATACTTAAATAAAAACTTGAAGGTTCTTTTTCTTTCTTTATTTTTGTTTTAAACAGAGGAAAAGCGCCCTTTTGACTTCGATTTTTTTGCTCATTTGCTTCAGAAAGTTCTTGCTGAAGAAGAGAAAAGAAAACAAAAATCCATTAAAAATCAGAGTTTAAAGGAGAAGAAATCCTCTAAACCACGGAAAAATGTGAAAGGTATTTATTTGAAAAGAAAGTGTTATATTTTACTTAATAGACTTGCAGTATTGTCCCTCAAGTCTTCAAGTGTTCACATGTAGTTCAGGTAGTTGAGATCATCAGGGCATTCCAGTTACCTGGCCCAAAACAACAGCTCTCTTTTAAATTTTCTAATTCCCATGGCTGGGCTATTTGACATCATTCTTGCATCTAGAGCATAGTCGTAGGTAATTAAAGAATATCAGAATTTTGGAGTGTCATGTTTGGTTACTTATTATCATTTTCCTCTGTAAGACAAATCTGGCACAAAATTCTAACATTAAAAAAAAAAAACTTGAGCCCTGGCCGGTTTGGCTCAGCAGTTAGTGTGTCGGCCTACGGTCCAGAGAGACCCGGGTTCGGTTCCCGCTAGGGGCACGTACCTTGGTTGCAGTTTGTCCCTGGCCCTGGTTGGTCGTGTGGGAGGCAGCCACTCGGTGTGTCCCTTTCACATTGATGTTTCTCTCTCTGTCTTCCTTTCTCTCCCTCCTACTCTATCTGAACAAAAGGTGGGAAAATGTCCTCAGGTGAGGATAAAAAAAACCCAAAAAAACTCGAATATTTTGGACTTATGACTAAATTGTATAGTTTGAGCGTAACTTATTTTTGAGGGTTAATGTTGACTTGTACCAGGTAGAAAATTGTTTATGTGTAGGTTTTTAAAAAGTTTAGTCTTATATTTTCTTAACTATTTAAATTCTGATCTATGAGGACAATGTTTAGCTATAATCACATAACGTAAAGAATGTTAGAGTTACAGGGAACTTTATGTTAGCTAGTCCACATCCCAGCCCCTTTCTCTGTTTTAATCACCTGGAAATAGTCCTACAGATCCTAACTCACTTTTTTCTAAGGTCTCACAGTGTTAGTAGTGGCAGAAGTAGGACTCAAATCTAGGACTGGGAGAAGCCTGTGTTGGGGTTCCCAAGACCACTCTCCAGGTTTGATTATTTACTGGGAGGACTCATAGTATTTAGTGTATAGTTGTACTAACAGCTGAGATTTATTACAGTAACAGGATACAGAGCAAAGTTAGAAAAAGTAAAAGGCACATGGGTCTTTGTTGATTTTTAAAAAGTTGATTTATAATTTACACACAATGCAATTTGTAGTTTGAGTTTTGACAAAGAATTGTCTAGGGCAGCGGTTCTCAACCTGTGGGTTGCAACCCCTTTGGGGGTCGAACGACCCTTTCACAGGAGTCGCCTAAGACCATTGGGAAAACACATATTTCTGATCGTGATTCATAACCGTAGCAAAATTACATTTATGAAGTAGCAACGAAAATAATTTTATGGTTGGGGGTCACCACAACATGAGGAACTGTATTAAAGGGTCACAGCATTAGGAAGATTGAGAACCACTGGTCTAGGGGAACCCAGGTACACATGTCCAGGAATTCTCTCCCCTGGAGTCACACAGGATATGCTTAATCCCCCTATCACCAAGTTGTCACAATATATGTAAAAGGTTGTCTACCAGGGAAGCTTGTTTGAAACTCAATACCCAAGGATTTTATTGGAGGTTGGTCATACCCTCTGCCTGGCATGTACCAGAATTCAAAACTCCCAGAAGGAAAGCAGTTGTTCAGCATAAACCACATTATTTGTACAAACAGTTTAAGAAAGCAGATGGGAACTCTCCCCAAACCTGAGTTTCTAGGCATAGCCAATGGGCCAACTTTTTAAGGTAGACCTTTCAAAAGATAGCATGCTATGTTAACTCTCTTCTGCACAGAGCCAGTCTAGAATTTTCTTTTCTGCAGTATGGTGGTTACATCTTTTAAAAAGTAGTATTGGTAACTGCAAAGTTATTTTACTCTTTAGTCATTTTTCTTACTATGCATAGTCCTAGGAGATTAAAATAGATGTATTAATGTGATTATCATGTTACGATTAATAGCACAAGTAACTCACTGCATCTTACTAACATGAGAAATTTTCGGAGGTATTATTACAAGTCCCAGAATTTTAAAATTGCTGATTATTATTCCGACAGAGATTAAATCAAGTGTTATTTTCTGAGTTTTAAAATCTTATTTTGACTTTTTTTTTCCACAAAAATAAATGACATTGAATTTTATTATTTTTTAAATTGATTTTTAGAGGGATTAGGGGGAGAGAGAGAGAGATAGAGAGGGAGAGAGAGAAACATTAATTGGTTGCCTCCTGCATAGCCTGACCAGGGCTGGGGATCGAACCTGCAACCCAGGTGTGTGTCCTTGACTGGTAATCGAACCTGACACCCTTTGATCCATAGGCCAACTCTAACCACTGAGCCACACTGGCCAGGGCTGAATTTTATTATTATTTTTTTAAGATTAGATATTTTTATTATTTATTTATTTAGTTTTACAATCCTCACCTGAGGATATTTTTTTGTTCAGATAGAGTGGGAGGGAGAGAGAGGATGAGAGGGAGAGAGAGAGAGAGAAACATCGATGTGAGAGAGACACATCACCTGGTTGCCTCCCGCATGACCCCAACCAGGGCTGGGACAAACTGCAACCGAGATACATGCCCTTGACTAGGATTGAACCTCGCGACTCATTGGTCCATGGCCGACGCTCTTAACTGCTGAGCCAAACTGGCCAAGGCTGAATTTTATTATTTTTTTTAAGATTAGATATTTTTAGAGATGTTTGATCAGCCATGGTTGTGAAGTTAAATTTGCTTTTGGTTTGGATGTTGTTTCCATGGTGATCTCTATTTTTGGTTTTTAAATTATTTCATTGTTTTTACCTTAAAATTGTTTTTAAAATTTTTTTTATTAAAAAATTTTTTTTTCCTTTATTGATTTTAGAAAGAGAGGAAGTGAGAGGGGGAGAGAGATAGAAACATTGATGAGAGAGAACATCGATTGGCTGCCTCCTGCATGCCCTCCATTGGGGATCGGGCCCATAACCTGGGCATGTGTCCTGACCGGGAATTGAACTGGTGACCTCTTGATGCATGGGTCAATGCTCAGCCACTGAGCCACACTGACCAGACTGTTTTGTGTTTTGTTTTTTTAATTCCTCACCCGAGGATATGTGTTTTTCAATTCAATCTAATTTTTAAATTGATTTTAGATAGAGAGGAAGGGAAAGAGAGAGAGAGAGAAACATCGATGTGAGAGAGACATTGATCGATCGGTTGCCTCTTATACAGAACCAGACCTGGGATGGAACCACAACCTAGGTTTGTGCCCTGACCGGGAATAGAACCTGCATCCTTTTGATGTATGGACAATGCTCCAACCAATTGAGCCACCTGGACAGGGCTGTTTTTATCTTTTGATACAGTTGACTGTTAATATGCCTTCAAAGAAAAGGCACTAGAAATTGTTTAAAATATTTGTTTAAAAGATTATTCTTTGAAAAGTAATCCAGGAAATAAAATTGTTGAACTCTCTCTCCTACCTTGCCAATCATATTCTTCAGATTTCCTAGGGATAACTATTACTAAACTCTTTTCTATGTATGTGTGTGTATGTGTGTCTTAGAGTATATATAATTGTTTTTTAAAAATATGTTTTTATTGGTTTTTTAGAGAGAGAGGAAGGGAGAGAGAGAAACACTGATGAGAAACATCCATTGGCTACCTCCTGCATGCCTGCTACTGGGGATGGAGCCTGCATCCCAGGCACATGCCCTGACTGGGAATTGAACCAGTGACCTCTTTGTGCATGGGACGATGATCAATCCATTGAGTCACACTGGCAAGGCTATAATTGTTTTTGTTTAGTAAAAATGAGGTTATACTATATATGTTGTTTTGCAACTTGATTTTTTTTTAATGTAACAGTGGTTTTTGAAATCTTTTACATCACTGCATATGAGCCTACCTCATTATTATGGGTTTTTATAGCATCAGTGTAGTATTATAACTTATTTAGTTGTTCTCTGTTGGGCAGTTTATGTTGTGTTCAAAATTTCATTCATACAAATAATATTACAGAGAACATCCTTGAGTATTTATCTTTTCCACCTTTAAGAATTTATTTGTAGGTTGTTGATGTATTTATAACCTTTTCTTTTATTTTCAGTGACAAAAGTTGCCACTGAAGGAGTGAATGATAATCCAGATGAGTCTGTGAGTGCTGACATTTCTGACACAGAACAATCTCAAAAGGATGCTCAGACAGTTCAAGAAGAACTGCAAACTCTGACTTTATCAGGACAGGATTCAGAACAGATTGTATTAGAACCCGACCTAAATAGAAAGAAAAGAAAGAAAAACCAAGATGAAGTTGGTAAACAAGAAGTAAAAAATCTTTCAGGAAATGCCACTGTTCAGCCAGGCCCTTCTAAAGGAGAAAAACAGAAAAGTAAGTTTCTTACATATTTTAATTGCCTCTGTATTGTTTGAGGACATGTGTACAATAATATGGTGTATAACTTAAATGACTTTCTTCTAGATAGTAGTAATTAATAATGTTTATTAATTTGTTCTGTATTTACGTACTGTGTTAAACCCTTTTATTTTTAATTTAGTAGGAAGAGAGTTGTAAAAAAACAACAACTAAATGAGATTTTTCTCTAAAGTTAGTCTCTAAGATGTGTTACCTTCTATGTACTCCCATTAACAATGATAAGAAGTCACATGTATATACTGCAAGTCCTCAAATAATGTGGTTTCATTCAGCATCATTTTTTACAACTTGATGAGGTGCCTTAGGAACTTAACTCTTGTGTTTATATCAATTAGCCTCTGGTAAAATTGGTTTTGTTATATGTCATTTTGCCTCAGTTCCAAGAATCTTGACAATATAAAGTGAAGACTTACTGTAGTTAAATGTATATTGCTTGTGTCTGTTAATAACTCACAGGTTTTCATGTTGCCTTTTCAGAGCACCTCTGTGAACCCACAATAAGTTGTTTAATTTCTGTAAAAGAGCTAGTGGAATAAGTATTCCTCCTATTTTCATGTTTTAAACTTTTTTAGAATACAAACATATTGATACATATGAGGTGCTAGGGAATGAGGGCTAAGAGTTTAGGGAAGTCTTGGTCTCTTTCCTTAAGAGTTCATGTATAGATTACTTAAAACAGATAATCAAGTAAAGGGAGGAGGAAAAAATAATAGCAGACCAGAATAGGCTTTCAATAGAAATTAAATTTTATGTAGTTCAGCTTCACCACTATGATTTTTTTTATTCCTCACCTGAGGATATTTTTCAACTTATTATCAGATAGAGTGGGAGAGAGGGAGAGAGAGAGAGAGAGAGACAGAGAGAAACACCGATGTGATAGAGCCACATCGACTGGTTGCCAACCACATGACCCCACCAGGGCCGGGGACAAACCGCCTGCAACCGAGGTACGTGCCCTTGACCAGAATCGAACCCGTGACTCATTGGTCCTTGGGCCGACGCTCTAACTGCTGAGCCAAACTGGCCAGGGCACCACTATGATTTTTTTTAAAAAATATTTTTCCTTTATTGATTTTAGAGAGAGAGGAAGGGAGAGGGAAAGAGAGAAACATTGATGAGAGAGAACATCCATTGGCCACTTCCTGCATGCCCCCCACTGGGGATTGGGCCCACCACCTGGTCATGTGCCCTGACCGGGAATCAAACCGGTGACCTCTTGGTACATGGGTTGACACTCAACCACTGAGCGACACTGGCCGGGCACCACTATGATTTCTTAAAATGTATTTTGTATTGATTTTAGAGAGAGAGGAAAGTAGAGGGAAAGAGAGAGAGAAACATTGATCGGCTGCTTCCTGCATGTCCCTTGCTGTGGATTGAGCCCACAATTCAGGCCTGTGCCCTGATTGGGAATTGACCTGGCAGTCTTTTGGTGCATGGGACGATGCTCAAACAACTGAGCCACACCGACCAGGGCACCAATTTGATTTTAATAAATGAGTTCTGGTATGTAGTGTAGTGTGATTTATAGGCATTACAATATTATCTTCTTTTGTGGCTTACTATTAAAGATACTACATATAAAGCAGAATAGCTCAGTGATTAAGAAATTGGACTTCGGAAATCAAGCAGACCTTGGTTTAAATTCCAGCTTTTTTTTTAAAAAATATACTTTTATTAGGTGTTTTAGAGAGAGAGGAAGGGAGAGAGAGAGAAACATCAGTGTGAGAGAGAAACATCGATCTGCTGCCTCCTGCACGCTTCCCCACTGGGGATTGAGCCCGCAACCTGGTCATGTGCCCTGACTGGGAATTGAACTGGGACCTGTCAGTCCATGGGATGACGCTCAATTCACTGAGCCACACCGCCGGGCTAAATTCCAGTTCTTTTATTTGCTAAGTATGACCTTGGACAGAAGTCACTTAAGATCTTTGAACTCAGATTCTTTTTCTCTGTGATAGGGTTAATATTAATACATTTTAATAGGATTGTTTTGAATATTAAATGAGATATTTATCTGATGAACTTACAGTTTCTGTCATTTAATAAGTACTGAAATGGCCCTGGCTGGTTTGGCTCAGCGGTTAGAGCGTCAGCCTGCTTGACCAGAGAGACCCGAGTTCGGTTCCCATGAAGGGCACGTACCTCGGTTGCAGTTTGTCCTTGGCCCTGGTTGGGGTCGTGTGGGTGGCAGCCAGTCGATGTGTCTCTCACATCGATGTTTCTCTCTCTCTCTTCCTCCCTCTCTCCCTCTCGCTCTATCTGAAGATAAATGCAAAAGTGTCCTTGGGTGAGGATAAAAATAAATAAAATAGGTCAACATGTTATTTAAAAAAATAAAAATCAGTACTGAAATGATAGCTATTACTGTTATAATTATGATACTTGTGAAGGAGCGGAAGAGCCAAATCCACTTTGTTTTCTAACTAGACATATTTAACCACTTAAAATTTAAGCAAAATAAAAGGAGGAGGCTACAAACTGCCCAAGAAATTTATGCTGATCCTCAAAACACAAACAGTTGTATGTTGATTGATTTTTTTATTAATGCTCTATCTCTTGCATATAAGAACTTGAATGTTGACTGGATTAATGATTTATAGGAAGAGATGGTGTTATATGTAAATTCCTTTGAGCTTTAGAATATCGGTATTTTAGCTGTCAGTTTTTAGAATAACTTGCATTTTGTATTCATAGATAAATGTCAGTCTTTAAGGCCTGAAAGAAATGAAGATGAAGGCAATAAGGAACAGGACCTTTCCTGTGTACAGAACATCAGTGAAGTTGAGGATTTATCCTTCAGTGACAAAGTTATGGAAATAACTGACCCCATTCTTTCATCAAGGTATTTTATATATCTTTCCTCACTTTGTCTACGTTTTCTGTCAGTTAGTTACTGAGAGAGGAGTGTGAAGTTTCCAACTGTAATTGTGATTTGGCCTATTTCTCTTTTCAATTCTATTTGTTTTTCTTTATGTATTTTCAGGCTCTGTTATTAGGTGCATACATATCTTGAACTGTTGTCTTTTCTTAGTAAAACTACCCTTTTATTATTTGTGTGATATCATTCTGGTATTGCCTTTTGTTCTGATGCTTGCTTTGCCACTGCAGCTTCTTTGTAATAGTGTTTACATGGTTTTATCATTTTCTTTAAAAATTTTCTCTTTAATTATTTTTTTAGCAGTTTGAATATGATGTAGTCTGCCATCTGAGTTTTTATGTCATTGTTGTTTTTTAAATTGTGGTAAAAAACACGTAACAGATCTCTCCTAACAAAATTTTAAGTGTGTAGAGTACCGTATATTAACTGTATGCACAATGTTGTACAGGAGATCTCTATAACTTTTTCATATTGCATGACTGAAACACTATATCCATTGAACAGCAACTCCTTATTTCCTTCTTACTGTTAGCCCACGGCAACCACCATTCTACTTTATGTTTTTATGGGTTTGATTATTTAGATACCTCATATCATTTGTCCCTCTGTGACTGGCTTATTTCACCTAGTATAATAGTTTTAAGGTTTATCCATGTTGTAGCATATGACAGAATTTTTTTTCTTTTTTTAAGGACGAATAATTCATTGTATGTATATATCACATTTTCTTTTTTTTTTTTTTTCATTCCTCACCCGAGGATATTTTTCTACTTATTATCATATAGAGTGGTAGGGAGGGAGAGAGAGAGAGAGAGAGAGAGAGAGAGAGAGACAGACAGACAGAGAGAAACATCAATGCGACAGAGCCACATCGACTGGTTGCCTCCCACACGATCCCCAGGGCTGGGGAGGAACCGCAACCGAGGTACGTGCCCTTGACTGGAATCGAACCCGCAACTCATTGATCTGCGGGCTGACGCTCTAACTGCTGAGCCAAACTGACCAGGGCATGTCTGCACCAATTTGTTTCCACCAACAGTGTACAAGGATTCCAGTTTCTTCACATCCTTGCCAACAGTGTTTTGTTTTTTTTAAATAATGGCCATCCTAACAGATGTGAGATGATATACCTTATTGTGGTTTTGATTTGTATTTCTCTGATGGTTAGTGATGTTAAGCATCTTTACATATACCTATTGGCCATTTGTGTGTCTTCTTTGGAGACATGTCTATTTAAGTTCCTTTCCCATTTTTTAATTGGGTTATTTGTGTTTTTGCTATGAGTTGTAGGAGTTCCTTTTATATTTTCCATATTAAGCCCTTGTCAGATATATGCTTTGCAAATATTTTCTCCCATTTCATAGCTTGCCTTTTGACTCTGTTGATTATTTCTTTTGCTGTACAGAAGCTTTTTAGTTTGATGTAGTCCCACTTGTTTATTTTTGCTTTTGTTTTCTGTGCTTTTTGGTGTCATAGCCAAGAAATCATTGCCAATACCAATGTTATGAAGCATTCCTCCCAAGTTTTCTTCTAGGAGTTTTATCATTTAAGGTGTTACCTTTAAGTCTTTAATCCATTTTGAGTTGATTTTTGTGTATAAGGTAAATGTCCAGTTTTATTTATTTTTTGCATGTAGATGTCCAGCTTTCCCAATATCATTTGTTGAAGACACCATTCTTTTCCTATTGTGTAGTTTTGGCACCCTGTCAAAGATCATTTGGCCATACATACGTAGATTTATTTCTGTGCTGTCTATTTTGTTCCATTATTCTGTATGTCTCTCTTCTGAAAAATCTGATGGACGTTATTTATTCTCATGTAGGAAAATACACATACACACATGTGCTAATTTATTCATACAGTTCAAAGTGTTAATAATTTATTTGAAGCCAAGCCATGGACCTCTGATTCCCTTTAAAAAATTTTTATTTATTGATTGATTTTTAGAGAGAGAGAGAGAGAGAGAGAAACATTGATTTGTTGTTCCACTTATTTATGCATTTATTGGTTGCTTCTTGTATGTGCCTTGACTGGGGATTGAACCCGCAACCTTGGCCTATTGGGATGACACTATAGCCAACTGAGCTACCTGGCCAGGGCCATGATTCTTAACTTGATAGGTTATAGACTTCCAAATTGTGACTTCAGAGATACAACTAATTTCATAAACTATACACAAAACAATATTGATTATTTTTTCTAATTTAGGAGGGAAAAACTACCCTATAATGACTATTGAAATCTCAATTGGTTTTATAAAACAGCAAACTGATTCTAAAGTTGTTATATATACAAGAGTAAGGATCCTGGATAGTAAATATACTTTTGAAAAACAACTCTAGAGAGGAAATGTATTAAGACTTCTAAAGCTAGAGTAATTATAGCAGTGTAATACTGGTGGTACAGGGACAAACAGTTGACTCAGAGGACTGAATGTAGAGTCTATGAAGAGATTTAAGAATTTGATATATGGCAGAGGTAGCATTAGAAATTAGTGGGCAAAGATTGAACTATTATTCATTAGTTGGTGCTGAGATATGAAATCTATGATATTAAATCCCTGTTTCACTCTATATACTAAATTCCTCATGGATTAAAGACTACATGTATAAAACAAATCTTTAAAACTTTTTTTTTTATCCTCACCCGAGGACATTTTTGCATTTATCTTCAAACAGAGTGGGAGGGAGAAGGGGAGGAAGAGAGAGAGAGAAACATCGATGTGAGAGAGACACATTGAGTGGCTGCCACCCACACGACCCCAACCAGGGCCGGGGACAAACTGCAACCAAGGTACGTGCCCTTAGCGGGAACCAAACTTGGGACTCTCTGGTCCGTGGGCTGATGCTCTAACCACTGAGCCAAACTGGCCAGGGCCAAATCTTTAAAACTTTTAGAAGAAAACATCTTGTGATGCAAGGAGTTTTGGACACAAAGAGCACAAACTTTAAATAAAAGATAAAATTAATAAATTTGCAGTACAATTAAATACTTCTGTTGACAAAAGGCTCCTTAAAGAAAGAAGATGGCAGGCTACTGAATGGGAGGTTTTGTGTGTAACATCTAGAGAAGAACAAAGAGCTCTTTTATTTTTTTATTTATTTATTTATTTTTTTTTTAAATTTTTTTTAATCCTCACCTGAGGGCATTTTTTCATTTTTTGCTCAGATAGAGTGGGAGGGAGAGAGAGGAAGAGAGAGAGAAACATCAACGTGAAAGGGACACATCGAGTGGCTGCCACCCGCACGACCAACCAGGGCCGGGGACAAACTGCAACCAAGGTACATGCCCTTAGCGGGAACCGAACCCAGGTCTCTCTGTACCGCAGGCCGATGCTCTAACCGCTGAACCAAACCGGCCAGGGCCAAAGAGCTCTTTTAATTAGTTGGGGAAATCTAGTAGAAAAAAAAGGGGGGGAGAAAAGTATGGCTAAATGTGAATATGTGTGGAAACCGAGCGCTAGTTAGTATATGGTTCATCGTTCATATTGTTAGTTGAAATATTTCATAATACAGTAGTCCTCTCTTTGCAAGGCACAGCATTAATTGCAACTTGTGTATATTGGAATTGTGTCCTCGGTTTACACGAGTTTTGGTTAACACTATAATCATTCAGAGCAAGGACTGCATATATAAAATTTTATGTTTGAAAAAAATTTTTTTTCCCTCATCTGAGGATATGCTTATTGATTTTAGAGGGGAAGGGCGAGAGAGAGAAGGAGAGAGAAAGAGAGAGAGAAAGAAACATCTATGTGAGAGGGAACATCAATTGGTTGCCCTTTGTACATGCCTCAATCTGGGATTGATCCTGCAACCTAAGTATGTGTCCTGACCGGGAATCAAACCCACAACCTTTCGGTGTATGGGATGATGCTCCAACTGACTGAGCCACACTGGTCAGGGCTATTTTTTTTTAAATTCTTACCCGAGGACACTTTTCCATTGATTTTCCGATACAGTGGGAGAGAAGGGGGGAGCGGGGGAGAGAAACATCGATGTGAGAGAGACACATCGATTGGTTGCCTTGCATGACCCCAACCAGGGCCGGGGATCCAACCGTAACTGAGGTACATGCCTTGACCAGAATCGAACTCTGTGGGCCAACGCTCTAATCACTGAGCCAAACCGGCCAGGGCCTATTTTTGAATTTTTGTAAGAGTTTATTTGAGCCAAACTGACATATATTCTGGGGA
This sequence comes from Tadarida brasiliensis, assembly GCA_030848825.1. Classification (NCBI taxonomy): domain Eukaryota; kingdom Metazoa; phylum Chordata; class Mammalia; order Chiroptera; family Molossidae; genus Tadarida; species Tadarida brasiliensis. The sequence continues at coordinate 45,804,178 of CM061258.1, forward strand.
ATAAGATTTCAAATGCTCTCATAAAATTTTAATGAAAGACAATTCCTAAATATTACTTTGATTTTACACATATATTTGATTTGTGAACCTCATATAATTAGGACTTTCTCCTTTGTGACTTTTTGAGCACTTTCCCAAGCTTGTTAATTTGTGGCATCTACTTTCTTTGAAGGAATAGTTCTTAATAGTATGATGCAAGAAAGATCATAGAAAAGCTAAAATATTTGTTTTAATTTTTCCGTAATAAGAAGTATTATCTATCATCCATAGTGCTGGTTTGTATACAGTATTTTTAAAAAATCTTTTAAATAATTAGTATAAAGTATGCATTACTAAGAATTTCTTTTCTCTCTGATGTTTCCATTTCCTTAGTAGTCAACAAGATGCCATATCAGTAGCAACTGAGACTTCAGAATCAAGCACTTCAGATTTGTGTTCATCAGAAGTTGGAATTAGAGCCTTGTGTGAGGTGAATGATGCTGAGAGTACCTGTACAGAAGAAAGAAATGTTGAACTAAAAAATATATCACTGTAAGTATTTTACATGGTAGGATTTTAAAATTTATTTTAAAATTTTTGATAATTTCTTATCATTTAAGAAATGATAATGTTGCTTCCTTTATTTATTATTGCCAGGGCAGATTCTCTGATTTTTAAGATCTTGTCACATTTGTGCTCACTCATGTTGTCTCTCTCTCTGTCTACTTTTAATATGTACTTATCTTTTAAAAAAAAATTTATTTATTGATTTTACAGAATCATTTTGTTGTTCCACTTATTTATGTATTCTTTGGTTGCTTTTTGCATGTGCCTTGAACAGAGATCTATCCCATAGCCTTGGTGTATCGGGATAACACTCTAAACAACTGAGCTACCTGGCAGGGCAATATGTACTTTCGTTATTGGGAGTGAAGCTGAGTATCTCTTCACATTTAAACCTATTTCTGTTTTTTTATTTTTGAGTTATACATATCCTTTGTCCAGTTTTTTTAAATGAATTATTGATGATATTTTTTATAGGACTTCTTTATATTTTAAGGAGGTAAGCCTTGTGGAATGAGTTGCAAAATATGCTCCCTTGGTTTGCAGTTTGACTCCTGATTTGGCCATGTTTGGGCCATGTAAAGTGTTTTATATTTATGTTGTTAATTTTTTCAGTTTTTTTTCTTTTATGGCTCCTGAACTTTTAATCAAATTTTAGGTCTTATCCCACCTCACGGTTATAAAAGAACACTTATCCATGTTTTCTTTATGGTTTCATTTAAATCATTGATCCATTTGGAATATATTGTGAGTACAGTGCAAGGAGTGGAGCTGATTTTATTTTCCCCATTATTACTAGTTTTTCCATCATCATTTATTTAATTTAATATTTATTCTTAAGAATATATTATTTTGTATTTCATCTTGTCCTCACTGTTTTGAAATGCTACCTTTATACTAAAATCATGTGTATTTGGGTCATCTCAATTTTCTTTTGTGTTTCATTTATCTGTTTCTTCATATGTCAGTACCACAGTGTTTTAATATATTGATGCTGCATATTGTGTTTTTAACGTCTGATAGAACAAGTTAGTTATTGCCTCATTTCTCTTTTTCAGTTTTCTTGCTACTTTTTTATCGTGAGCAAGCTTAAAGGAGTTTTTATCTGGCTCTGAGTGGATTTTAAAGAATTTTATTCAATATGTTTGAATGATAGTGCAATTTAAAAAATGTTAATTTTTTAGGGAAACTGATCAAACAGAAAATGTAAAACCAATGGTGAGAGGACGACTCCAGAGACCTAAACCCAATTTATCAAGAGCTGTTGGGAAGAAATCAGTTCTTTCACAAAGTAAAACAGATGCAGAGAGCAAGAGTTTACATCCAGAAACTTCAGTTGAAAAGGTATGGAGTTAGAGACTTTCTGGAAATTAAAATTATAAAAAATTTTTGGAAAATAAACACGTTTAGTTGTAATTACAAAGTAATGTTTCTGATACTAAAAGATACAAGAACTTACATATTAATATTAAATGTCTTACTAGTCTCCTGCTTATGCATTTTCTTTAGAACAACTTACCCATTAATGTTAAATTTGTCTTACTAGGCTCCTGCTTTTTTAAATTTTTATTTAATTTTTAAAATATATATGTTTTATTGACTTTTTAGAGAGAGAGGAAAGGAGAGGGAGCGAGAGAGAGAAACATTGATGTGAGAGAGAAACATTGAAGTGAGAGAGAAACATCGATCGGTTGCCTCCTATACTCACCGCTACCAGGCATTGAGCTGACAACCTGGGCATGTGCCCTGACCTCAAATTGAAGCAGTGACCTTGCGGTGCATGGGATGACATTCAATCAACTGAGCCACACTGGCCAGGCTTATGCATTTTCCTTAGAACCTAGGACAAATTTTAAACATCCTCAGTAATAACAAATCTGACTTTTCATGTATGAAATTTTTATTCAAAATATATTTTAAACCAGTTATACATAAGATTATATCTACAACCCTTTCATTTAAACACAGGTGCATTCCTCTGTTTGTCCTTTATAAACTTTAGCTCTCTTTTTATGTATGTAAACATTTCTGTAGTTTTTAATCATAACATAAAACTTAAAACTTTTTTCTCTGAAACCATTTCTACTTTCTTGTGATTAATTGATCTTTTTAATAGTTGCATTAGATTTACTTACCAATTGACATTTCTCTAATGGTAAACGTTTAGGTTATTTCCATTTAAAAAAAAAAAAACTCTTGAAATAAAAGCAAACAGTTTTGTAAATAGGGCTTTTTTTAAGGATAAGACAAAGAATAAATTTCCAGAGGTGGTGAGATTAATTTGGTCAAAGTAATCTTTTTTAATATTAAAAAAAAATTTTCTTTATTGATTTTAGAGAGAGGAAGGGAGAGGGGGAGAGAGAGAGAAACATCGATGAGAGAGAACAACATCAATTGGCCACCTCCTGCATGCCCCCCACTGGAAATTTGACCCACAACCTGGGTAGGTGCCCAGACCGGGAATTGAACTGGCGACCTCTTGGTGCGTATGTTGATGCTCAACCACTGAGCCACACCAGCCAGGCTATTTTTAATATTTTTATAGCTCTTGTGCATTGTCTGACAGTAAAAAACATGACTCTGTTTACATTGCTACAAGCATCGAAAGAATGTTCGTATTTCCTTATATTCCTGCCAGCATTATATTGTTAAAAATTTTATATATTTGCTAAAATGCTTTTTAAAATGTTAGTCTACCTTTTTTCCTCTTATGTGAAATATCTTTTTTATCATACTTTTTATAATTGTATATTTTTTATTATAAAATTGTATACAATTTTTATTACAAAATTGTATACAATTTTGTGTAATTGTATATTTTTTATTATAGAAAATTGGGGAAATAAGAGATTCATATACAAATTAAAACAACCCTGCCCTGGCTGGTTTGGCTCAGTGGTTGGAGCGTCGGCCCTCGGACCAAAGAGTCATGGGTTTGATTCCGGTCAAGAGCAGGTACCTTGGTTGCAATTTGATCCCCGGCCCTGGTCGGGGTTTTGCGGGAGGCAACCAATGGATGTGTCTCTCTCACATTGATGTTTCTCTCTCTCTCCCACCCACTCTATCTGAAAATCAATGGAAAAATATCCTTGGGTGAGGATTAAAAAAAAGAAATTAAAACAGCCCTGGCAGATGTGTCTCAGTTGGCTAGAGCCTCTCACATCGATGTTTTTCTCTCCTTCTTGCCTTTCTCCCTAAAAATCAATAAAAACATATCCTTCGGTGAGGATTAAAATAAAAAATTAAAACAAAAACTGCTTGTAATTTCATTATTCAGATGCAGCTAACCTTTTAACATATAATTCTTCCAGCTTTTCTTTTATAAGATTGAGTAGTAGTATTAATTCAGTTTTGTATCCTTCTTTGATACTTAACATTTTATAAATATTTTTCCATATCATTAAACATCTTTTGAAAACATGGATTTTTTTTTTTTAGTGACTTCGTAATATTCTGTCATTAAGTGTGAACTGAATTTATTTAACCATTTATTTACTCATTATTGAGTATTTTGTCTGTTTACAGTGTTTGCTATTTTGCATTATATTCCAGTGAACATCTTTGTATTTAAATCTTTAAATATTTTAGAATAAAATCTTAGAAATCGTATTACTGGGTCAGAAAGTATGAATATTTTTAAGGCTTTTGATTCATTTTGGCAAAAGGCTTTCCAGAAAGGATATACTGATTTATGCTTTTGTCAGTAATGTATCAGGTTATACAGAGTTTGGCAAAAGTAGGTTTACAGTTGTGAGTATGTGAAACAAGTTTATTCTTGTATTATTTTTTATTATTGTATTATTTTCCATATGAACAACTATAAACCTATTTTGCCCCACCCTGTGTGTTTTATAATATTTTCATCTGAATGTATGATTTTAAAAACTCTCTTCTAATTAGAAGTACAAAAGAAATTTTAATTTCCCTTTATTTATTACAAAGTTTGAACTTTTTTATGTTAAGTAGATTAAATGTAAAATATTGAATTCATAGACTCTCATGGAAAAGGATAAAACGAATTCATTTGACATTTCCGGAATGGAGAATACAGAGAGAGAGAACTCAGAAGCTGATACTGTATCTAAGTAAGTATTTAGGATGTAGAATAAAAAATAAGAACTCTTAGGAATCATTGTAATAACTTGTTTTCTACTTGATACTGTCTGAAGTTTATTTTCAGCTTTGTACTTGAAGTCCATTTTTAACAATTGGTATTGTTGAAACATTTTAATAACGCTCTTTTTGCTGGATACAGGGGTGGGCAAAGGTAGGTTTACAGTTGTGACTATGCAGTTTATTTTTGAATTAATCATAGCCTGCATGTCTTTTTCCATATGAACAACTCTAAACCTACTTTTGCCCAACCCTGTGTTGTAGAAATAAATTTTGGTATGGATCCATACCTCAACTTATTAACAAAATTAACAAAGTCTTGTTAGATAAGTTGTCATGGGTAAGATATGTGTTTCTGGGTAATTTTATTTATAGCAAGGAGTTTCAAAAGGGGATATTCAACTTACAGTGGAGGTCTAGAATAGGCATTGCTCCAATATAAGTCTGAACCAGTGGATTATGGACTGTACATTCATGCCATAATCTGTTTCCAGTCCCCTGGAGGTGTACATTACATAATATTATGCTTAGCGGAGAATTGTATTACATGGTTGTGAGGTGTAGATTTTCCAGTTTTGTGATGAAAATTAATTTTAAAATGCTTTTTATACTTAAGCTTCCAGGATTATGTTTTGGGTTCCAAACATTCAAGGTGTAGAAATATGAATATCTTTGAAGGATGTTCTTGAGAACACTTGTGAATTATTTTATATTACAAATTGTTTATTATTCATACCTGAAGGAAGAGAATACTGAAAACGAGCAAGTATGTGACTTCATAATAACTATTGATTTTATTCCTTTGTAATTGTTCTAGTTTGTGTGAAAAAATGAATCTGCAGGAAGATGATCAACCAAAGGCTTTCAAACCTGCACGACTAATGAGGGGCCGATTGCAAAGGCCAAAGCCAAATGTAGGTAAAGCTGCTGAAAGAAAAGAAATCCTTGCATCACAGGAAGAAATAGGGGCTAATGTAGAAAAGAATGAAAATGAATCCTGTATTGATATACATGTAAGTACTTCGATTCCTCACAAGTTTTTTGTTAAACAAGTACATCAGCCTCCTTTCACCAAACTCTTTTTAAATAGCAATGTTATACAATTGTGTACATTGTTTAATAATATAAGGCCAAAATCTCATAGCCTGCTGCTTTGCTAGTTATAAAGCCATGTAACTGTCAGCTCTCTGGATTTTGACACTGTGAATCATTGGCTTTCACCTTACCTCATATTTGGACTTGCTTTCCCCCATTACTCTGCATGTTTTGAATTACACTTCCCTTTTGAAAATATGGCTAGATATGTGAATTTTAATGCTGGCTTAAACAGAATAAAATGTTAAAAACTCCCTACTAAGATATAATTCTAAGAACAAAGACTATGGATTTTTAGATTATTTACATAATAACTAGTCTTTGTGATAAGGGTAACAGTTGGCATAATTTGAGATTTGAATTTCTTGTTACAATACCCAAGGTTTATAATGTGATTATGATAATAAGATGGATTCAGAAAGATAGACCCCAGGGTATAATTCTTACAGATGAGACTGAAGCAGTTACTTACTTTCTGATTGGGAAGAAAATGGGGGCTTTGAGATGAGGTAAAAGGGGTATGGCTTATGACATTTTCTAAGATAACTAAAGAAAAAAACGAAAAGCATCCTTGACTATTATTTTATAATTTTGAAATGTTTACTGTTGTACTCAAATCGGACAGTTTTCATTGAAATCTTTTATAAGTGGTTGTTTCATTTTGAAGCTTAAAAACTTTTTTAAAAATGTGTTTGTTATCAAGACTCCTGAACAAATAGAAGATCAGTCATGTAAAAATTTTGAGTGTGAAGATATCACATCACAATCTGAAATAAAAGATACTTCTTTTCAAAATGTGCAAGCAGATGAGCCCAAGTTTCTTAGTGAATGTCTAAGGTAAGCATCAGCTTATTGATGATATAATATTAAAATTTTATATAAAGTTTTAGAAATTGTTAATTTTTAAAAACAAGCAAATTATACTGATTGTTTTCTTTATATCAAGTTACATAATATTTAGAAATATAACTTCATTTTTCAAGTCAATATATGTCATAGCCTTCATGTTGATTTGTCAGTTATGGATGATTTGAAAAGAGCTACCCATCATAAATTATACCTTGAGTTAACATGGATAGGACTACCATTTAACATGCATGTTAAATCAGATGTCTATGTCCAAATGGGAAAATGTTTCTTATTTTTTTAATATTTGGTTCTTTGGGATTAGATTGATCACATATTGCCTTTATTTTAAGGTTTATATACATTTTATGTAAAACCCCTATATAAAGACCTATACTTCTTACAGCCAAAGCTGTTTATATTTATTTCTCCTCTGGAGGGCACCAAACCAGATTGATGGAATTATTAATACACTTTAATTTTTTTCCTTTTGGGAATATTTAGTATGCAAAAAGCAGTGTGAACAGAATAATGGACTCCCATGTACCTAGTATCTAGTTTCAACAATTATTAATATTTTTCCAATCTTTACATTTCAAGTCTGGCCTATTCTACACTTTGTTATAGTTTTATTAGCCTGTTTACTACCTAACCTGAGAGTGAAAGCTTAGTTTCCTGAACTATTTTAAAGAACTTTATTAGAAGACAGAAAAATCCCTTTATTCTTCATATATTCTTTTGCTTATTTCCATTCCTATACTGCCTTCTCGAACCTCCAAGGTATTTTACTACTCTGCCACAGAATCTCTGGATAGAATCCTGTACAACAACATTACTTCTTACATATGTCTGATAATAGTTACAGGTATCTGACAGTTTGGTTTTTTTTATTTATATTTTTTTACGTTTAAGCCAGACTTCATTTTAAAAAAAATCCTCACCAGAGGATATGCTTTTATTGATTTTTAGAGAGAGAGGAAGGGAGGAGGGGATGGAGGAGAGATGTGAGAGTGAAACATTGATCGGTTGCCTCCCACATGGGGTCAGACTGGGGATTAAACCCGAAATCTACATATGTGCCCTGACCAGAATCGAACCTGAGACCTTTCGGTGTACAGGATGATGCTCCAGCCAACTGAGCCACAACAGCTGGGGCTAAGCCGGACTCCATTTAATAGTTCATATGGCTTGGTAGAAAATTAAGTTTTTCTCTTAGTGATTTTGGGTTTTAGAACCCTAGTAGATACTATTTATAACTAACATCTGGTCTGATCTCAACAACTTTTTTTTTTTTCCCAAGAAAGAGAAAGTAGAGAATGAGACTCTGAGATGAAGAATGTATTAAAAGTTCTTCTTAATTATATAAAATAGCAAATATGTCTTTGAAACTTATTTCTCTAGGCTAATTTTGCATCTTATGTACTTTATATGATTATCTTATGGAAGTTTATAAATGTTTTGTGGATTCTTAAACTCTATTATTTTAGAAAAACACATGTGGACCATGGATCAGATTTATAGTTTTGTGCACATCTTTCTTCTACCTTCTCTAGTTGTGATCCTCTTTTTTCTTTGCCTTTTTCTTTTTCTTTTTTTTTTTTTTAATCCTCACCCGAGGACATTTTTCCATTTTTTGTTCAGATAGAGTGGGAGGGAGAGAGAGGAAGAGAGAGAGAGAGAGAAACATCGACGTGAAAGGGACACATTGAGTGGCTGCCTCCCACACGACCAACCAGGGCTGGGGACAAACCGCAACCGAGGTACATGCCCTCAGCGGGAACCGAACCCGGGTCTCTCTGGACCACAGGCTGATGCTCTAACCGCTGAGCCAAACCGGCCAGGGCGTTTGCCTTTTTCTTTAAAAAATTCTGTGATCTAGGAGATAGCTGTGGAGCCGTTGTATGTTTTAAGTTGAGAAATAATTGAGTACACTTGCATATCTGATTTCTAATCTCAGGTACTGCCCTTCAGTTAATTATGCAGCTAACATGAGCTCTATAAGAGAAGATCAGTCTTATTCACCATTTTATTCCCAGTTCCTAGCACGTAATAGGTGCTTAGAACTATTTGTTGATTGATTGTTCGTGAACTCTAAATAATGTGATGCTCATTATTTATCCATAAGAGTAAAGCTTATCAAAGTCCTTTGATTACTTAGAGACAATTTAAGCACACAGAATATAATTATAACATTATTTGTATTTTAAAATCTGAATTGATATCGAAGTAGTGAAATTATTAATAAATCTTTTGCTTAAAGCATTTGTGTTTTAAGAATATGCTAGTGGCCCTGGCCGGTTTGGCTCAGCGGTTGGAGCGTCGGCCTGCGGTCCAGAGAGACCCGGGTTCGGTTCCCGCTAAGGGCATGTGCCTCGGTTGCGGTTTGTCCCCGGCCGTGGTTGGTCGTGTGGGTGGCGGCCACTCGATGTTTCTCTCTCTCTCTCTCTTCCTCTCTCTCCCTCCCACTCTATCTGAACAAAAAAAAAAAAAAAAAAGAATATGCTAGTGTTTAAAATATGACTATGTAATAATGATGTTTTATCTTTTCCCATGCTAACCAAACCAAGATTGCTAGTACACAAACCTCACTTGAAAGCTAAGTATTTCTGAATGGAGAGAAAAAGTATCATAAGTAAAAAAAAACCAGAATAAAATCCACTGAGGACTTACCAAATTAAATTTCCTTTATCAATTGGTATTAATTTTACATTGAATGTTATCTGTTACCAAAGGTAATGATAGTTAAAAAAACACCTCAGTTGTCTATAAACAAGTACAATTTGAAAAGCAGTGTTGTCCTTAGAACCTGCTTTTTAAATTGCATTTAAAAAACCCAGATGTTTCAATAAAGATAGGTTAGCACCTAGACAAGTTTAAGCAAGCACTAACACCTTAAATCTTTTTTTTTTATCCTCACTCAAGGACATTTTTTTGCATTTATCTTCAGACAGAGCAGGAGAGAGAGAGGGAGAAAGAGAGAGAGAGAAACATCGATGTGAGAAATACATCGACTGGTTGCCACCCACACGACCCCAACAGGGGCCAGGGACAAACTGCAACCGAGGTACATGCCCTTAGTGAGAACCGAACCTGGGACTCTCTGGTCTGTGGTCTGACACTCTAACCGCTGAGCCAAACCGGCCAGGGCTTTAAATCTTTTTCAAAAAGCTGTTGTGTACGCTTGTTCTGACTAACATTGCTGAATAAATGTAGTGTTTCATTTGATCTAGCTTCTGCCTGAGATTAAATGACCTTTCTTAACCAGTCACTAAGAGCTCTTTCATTCCTTTATATTTTTTATCAGTTTTTACCATCTAGTGCTATGATTAAACACAAACCAAAGTGATGCTGCTTTTCTGGAGAACAAGGTACTTGTTCTAGATAGTGATTGTTGTATACCCAGTAACATTCAGCAGACTGCAAAATATTGTTTATTTAATCTTTCCTTTTATTCCCAATTTGTATTGTGAAATCACAGCTCTTTTAGAAATGTCTAGCCCTGGCCGGTTTGGCTCAGTGGTTAGAGTGTCGGCCTGTGGTCCAGAGAGACTCGGGTTCGGTTTCCGCTAAGGGCATGTACTTCGGTTGCAGTTTGTCCCCGGCCCTGGTTGGTCGTGCGGGTGGCAGCCAGTCGATGTGTCACCTTCGCATCGATGTTTTTCTCTCTCTCTCTTCCTCTCTCTCCCTCCCACTCTATCTGAACAAAAAATGAAAAAGTGTCCTCGGGTGAGGATAAAAAAAATAAATAAATAAATAGAAATGTCTATACAGGAAATACTATTTTTAATTGTTTTTAAAAGTGAGGGGGTGCAAACTTAGTTCTTAGTCATAAGGCTGTGTCTTGTTCAAATCATGCCTCCATCCAGCTGTTTGAGTTGCCAGTCAAGTCTGCTCATATAAATGAGTTCCTTAACTCTATGGCAAGACATATGTGTGTGTAAAGGATAATAAGGGCAAAAATGGAGGAATAGCAAACACAAATTGGGTTGGCTCCAGTGTAGAGCCTGGAGAGTTTTTCCTCAGACAGTGTTTCTGAAGAGTGGTGTGGGTGACTATTAGGAAGAAACTATTCAGGGGTAACTAGCTGCTACTCTAACTGACCTTACTGATGGATTTTTCTTTATATATGTCTATATAAATAGATGTATTTAATTATTTTAAAATTTTACCATAATTTCAAAAGATGTAATTTTTCTCTTTTAATTTTATTATTTTTTATAAATTCTCTACATTTATTTACTTATTTATTTATTTATTTATTTATTTATTTATTTATTTATTTATTTATTTATTGCTTTTGGAGAGAGAGAGAGAGAGAGAAACATCAATTTGTTGGTCTACTTATTTATACATTCGTTGGTTGATTCTTATATGTGCCCTGAACCAGGGATGGAACGTACAACCTTGGTGTATGGGGACGACGCTCTAACCAACTGAGCTACCTGGCCAGGGCTCTCTTTGAATTTTTAAATTTTACCCTGATCTCTTCCTCTCTGTCTCTGTCTGTCTCTCTCTGTGTCTATCTCTCCCTCTGTCTCTGTTTCCCTTCCTCTCTGTCTCTCTTCCTCTCTGTCTCTCTCTATCTCTGTCTCTCTCTGTCTCTGTCTCTGTCTCTCTTCCTCTCTGTCTCTGTCTCTGTCTCTCTGTGTCTCTCTCTCTCTCTGTCTCTGTCTCTCTTCCTCTCTGTCTCTCTGTCTGTCTCTTCCAATCTCTGTCTCTCTCTCTCTCTCTCTCTGACTCTCTCTGTCTCTGTCTCTCTCTCTCTCTGTCTCTGTGTCTCTCTCTGTCTCTGTCTCTCTTCCTCTCTGTCTCTCTGTCTGTCTCTCTCTATCTCTGTCTCTCTCCCTGTCTCTCTCTCTGTCTCTGTCTCTCTCTGTGTCTCTAAAAAAATAAAAAACATAAAAAAAAATAAAAAAAAAAAAAAAATAAATAAATTTTACCCTGAGATTCTGGAGGCTTTCTTAAATTTTTTTTTTTTTTTTTTTTAATTTGAGAGTTTCTGGTGTTTCAGTCGTGAATTCTCAACCATCATCTCTTGAACTGGCAATCTGGTTTAAAATTTGATTGTTTTTCTTTTGATAGTATTCAAGAAGATAATAAAGCAAATACACTTAAACAAGTTCCAGTTCTAAAGAAGCGATTTCAGAAACCAAAGCCAAATATAGGACGAAGAATGGGAAGAAGAGACAATTTCTCAAAGGAAGAAGTATCAGAGGAGATTGTTTCTGGGAAAAAAACAGCAACAAGACTAGAAGTGTCACCAAGGGAGAAGGTACCAGTGGAGGCTAACATTACTAAGGAAATGGAGTCGAAGTTAAAAGAAACGGAAAGAAGAGACATCTCTCCCGGGGAGAACATACCAGAAATGATTGACATCACTGTGGAAATGGAGACAGATTTGAAAGAAACTGGAAGAGAGATTTCTCCAAGAAAGAAGATTCCAGAGGTGACTGGTGCCACAGAGGAAAGAGAGACAGATTTGGAAAAAACTGAAAGAAGTGAAATAATCTTACAGGAAAGTGCCCTAGAGGATGTCAACACTGTAGGGGAAGTGGAGACAGGTTTGGAAGAAACTGGAAGGGAAATTTCTCCAAGGGAGAAGGTAACAGAGGTGACTAATGCCATTGAGGAAATAGAGACAGATTTGGAAGAAAGTGAAAGAAGAGAAATATCCACACATGAAAAGGCCCCAGAGGTCAGAACTATGGGTGAAGTAGAGACAGGTTTGAAAGAACTCGGAAGAGAGATTGCCCCAGAGGAAGAGATACCAGAGGTGACTGGTGCCACTGAGGAAAGAGAGACAGATTTGGGAGAAACTGGGAGAAGTGAAATATTCTTACAGGAAAGTACCCCAGAGGAGGTCAACACTGTAGGGGAATTGGAGACAGGTTTGAAAGAAACTGGAAGGGAGATTTCTCTAAGGGAGAAGGTACCAGAGGTGGCTGGTGCCACTGAGGAAAGAGAGACAGATTTGGGAGAAACTGAAAAAAGAGAAATATCCACACAAAAAGTCCTAGAGGTCAGAACTATAGGTGAAGTGGACACAGATTTGAAAGAAATTTTCTCAAGGGAAAAGGTATTACCGGGGATCAGTGCTATAGAGGAAAGGGAGATTAATTTGAAAGAAACTGGAAAAAGGGACATTTCCCAGATGGAAACGGTATCAGGAAAGATGGCTGCCATTAAGGTAACAGAGGCAGATTTGAAAGAAACTGGAAAAAAAATTTCCTTGAGGAAAAGTGGATCAGAAGAGATCAGTGCTGTGGAAAGAATGGTGGCAGATTTGAAAAAAACTGGAAAAGCAGACATTTCTCTAAAGGAAAATGAACCAGAGGAGACTGGGACCTCACTACAAACTGAGACAGAGTTAATGCAGAGCGGAAGTGCTGACTGCAGTGCTGCGCCAACAGTGAATGTCAAAGTATGTATCTTTCTATCCTTAAACATTTTTAATGCTCTTTCAGAGAAACATTATCAAAACAATTCCATGATTATTACTGAGTCCAGTAATGTTTAAAAATCTCTAAAGCCTAAAGTCTTTCTTAGTCCTAAGTTCTATGTTTTGGGACCTTGAAGAAACCATATATTCTTAAAAAAAAAAATTAAAATGCTTTTTAATTGTGGGAAAGTTACTATTTTTTATGTATTAGAAACATTGATGTGAGAGAGACACATCGATTGGTTGCCTCTTGCACGACCCCGACCAGGGCCGGGGATCGAACTTGCAACTCAGGCACATGCTCTTGAGCAGGAATCGAACCTGTGACTTTTTGGTCTGCTGTCTGACGCTCTACCCCTGAGCCAAACAAGCCAGGGCAAGCTACTTTTTTTTTTTTTTTTTTAATCCTCGCCCGAGGATATTTTTCTATTTATCTTCAGATAGAGTGGGAGGGAAGGAGAGAGAGGGAGAGAGAAACATCCATGTGAGAGGGACACATTGACTGGTTGCCTCCCGTGTGACCTTGACCAGGGCTGGGATCAAACTGTAACGTAGGTATGTGCCCTTGATCAGAATTGAACCCGCAACTCATTGGTCCGTGGGCCGACGCTCTAACCACTAAGCCAAACTGGCCAGGGTGCAAGTTACTATTCTTAATGTTAGTTTGAAGTTACTGTTTTAGATACAAGAAATAAATGAAATCGGACTGAATTTGTGCTAACTCTAGTATGAACATACATTAGAATTATCTCTTTGGACTACAAATGTATCAGTTTTTTTCTATTTTTATGCCCCATTCTACTTTACTCCACTTTTAAAAGTTGTTTTTATTAAAAATTTTCACTTATTTGAAGTTCATCTTATGTAACATTTTCAAGGACTTTTTTTTTTTTTTGAATAGGTAACAATGGCATTTGTGGCTTGGAAAAATGATAATATGCAAGATAGAAAAAAGAGTTAGCTGAATTTTATGTTTTAACATTTATAAATTTTGTTGTATTTAAAAATCGAAAAAACAAACATGTGGTTTTTAAAGAAAAGTGTTTAGAATATAGTAGGCTTTTGTTGAAATGCTTAAGGAATCTAATATATGTGCTGATTTACTGTGACTGTTCTTCCAGAACATTAGCAGTGAAATACTGTCCATGATGCATACATCTGTAGAAGAAGCAATACATTCTGAAAAGGAAGTGTCAAGTCAGTTGAGTCATTGGAAGACTTCTTCGCAGACTTCTGAACTTGATAAAACAGAAGACCAGGGGACACAATCTGCAGATGTCCCAGAGCATTTTTCAGATATTAATTTAAGGTACAAGTATATAGGTCTGTGTGCTTTTAAAGAAAAAACATATAAAGTTATATTTGCAGATTATGTTAAATTAAGTGAGATTTCAAGACATAATCTATAGCATAGTGTTAGAGGTTTAAGCTAGTTTGGGGAAGACTGGGAGAGAGAATTGAGGATATTTTGACAGTTGATTGTGAGAATTAATAACATACAGCATTGTATGTAACACATCCTCCTAATTCAATATGGGTGTGACAAACCTGTATTTTCTTTATGCAAAGATGATGTAACTCCTAGGCTTATATCTGTCTGGATTGAACCACTCATTTTTTTCAGGAGCTCCCAAATAGATTTGTTTTTCTGTTAAGATTTAGAATTAAATGTTTACTGCCAATCTTTAAGGTTGTCCGAAGACTCCTCTCCCACTGCCCCTTCAGTTCATTCTAAAAACTTCATAATCCTTGTTCCAAAAGCAAATCTCTTCTTCAAGAACAGAAGCCATTTAAGCCAGCACCTTTTATGAGAAGTCGATTCAAAAGACCCAAACCAAATTTATCAAGAGCAGCTTTAAAAAGAGAGATTATGGCAGCAGAAAAACATGTACCTGGGAAGAGATTGGAAACGGATGAAATAGAGACTGGTGTGGTACAACACGATGGTGAACAAAGAAACACTCTCCCTTCTCAACATGTGAGTGATATTTGAGATGGAGGTTTCTTGTTTTAGTTAATAAAGTAAAACAACTGGAATTGAAATTTCACGAATATTTCCCCATATAACTTTTACTGTATGTGATTTTGTTGTAGCTGTACTTACTGTGCCTCATTGTTCCACATGGTTTGTGTAAGAATCTCAAATCTCTGATGATGGGCAAATATGTCATGGGAAGGAATTTAAGAAGTCTAGGCTGTAGTTCAAGTTCTGACCTTTGTTTGCTATGTGATCATAGCCAAATGCTGCAACCAGTTTCTTCACAGGAAAAATGGGAATGACAGTTTTTTTTATTACACTCTGTTGTGAAGGTGAAATAAAACGTTAAAGGTTTGGGACTAGTGTGACTCACTTGGTTGG
This sequence comes from Tadarida brasiliensis, assembly GCA_030848825.1. Taxonomy (NCBI): domain Eukaryota; kingdom Metazoa; phylum Chordata; class Mammalia; order Chiroptera; family Molossidae; genus Tadarida; species Tadarida brasiliensis. The sequence goes on from CM061258.1 coordinate 45,819,573, forward strand.
TTGGAGTGTTGTCCTGTGCACCAAAGGGTCACGGGTTTGATTCCCGGTCAGGGCACATACCCAGGTTGTGAGTTTGATCCCCAGTTAGGGTACGTGTGGGAGGCAGCTGATATATGTTTCTCTCTCTCTCTCCCCCCCTTCCTCTCTCTCTAAAATCAATTAAAAAAACATATCCCCAGGTGAGGATTAAAAAAAAAGTTAAGAGCTTAATAAGAGTTAAAGGAGATATTTTATTGACTTGGTTTATAACAAAAGAAGTCTGTGATGTAGCATCAAAAACTTTGAAGTGAAATGTTAACACTCATAAATTGAGCGTTCTAAACATACAATGTTCTTTTTAAAATTAAAATTCTTATTTTGCATCTTAAAATATCTTAGTTCTTATTGTGCTTGAACATTTGTACTTTTTTCTTCTAATCTTATATTTAAAAAAGATAATTCATTGATTATTTTATCTGATTATAAAAATTTCAAATGGGAAAAAATAGAGAACCTAAAAAGTGAAAGTCCCCTATAATGTCCCATCTCTCCCTCCAAAGTTAATCATGTAACAATTTTTAATCTACCCACCCACACTTTTCTTTTTTTTTTTTGGTACGTACCCTTAGCAGGAACCAAACCTGGGACTCTGGTCCGCAGGCTGACGCTCCAACCGCTGAGCCAAACCGACCAGGGCCACACTTTTCTATATTGATACTTATATAAATAATAAGATGTAAGGATATTTTCATTGTTTTACAAAAATAACATCATAGCTTGCCTTCTAATTTTTTTTACTTAACACCATATCGTGAACGTCTCTTTTTAAATTTTTTTATTCCTCACCTGAGGATATGGTTTCATTGATTTTTTTTTTTAGAGAGAAGAAGGGGGCAGAGAGAGAGAAACATTTATCATTTGCCTCCCATACAAGCCCAACTGGAGATTGAACCTACACCCTAGGTATGTGCCCTGACTGGGAATCAAACCTGCAGCCTTTTGGTGTATGGGATGATGCTCCAGCCAACTGACCCACCTGGCCAGGGCTGTAACATCTTTTGGGATCAGTATTTAGAAATACTGTTTTATGTTTTTATTGATTTTTAGGGAGAGAGAGGAAAGGAGAGAGGGTGAGAGAGAGAGAGAGAGAGAGAGAGAGAGAGAGAGAAACATTGATGTGAGAGAGAAACATTGACAGGCTGCCTCTTGCACATAACGCGACCGGGGATTTGAGCCCACAACCCGGGCATGTGTCCTGACTGGAAATCAAACTGGTGACCTTCCAGAGCATGGGACAGTGCTCAGTTAGCTGAGCCACACCGGCAAGGGCAGTATTTAGAAATTTATCTTTTATTTATTTATTTATTTTTTATCCTTACCCAAGGACATTTTTCCATTTTTGTTTAGACACAGTGGGAGGGAGAGGGAGGTATATAGAGAGAGACAGAGAAACATCGACATGAAAGAGACACATTGAGTGGCTGCCTCCCTCATGACCCCAACCAGGGCCGGGGACGAATCGCAACCGAGGTACATGCCCTTGGCCAGAACTGAACCTGCAACTCATTGGTCCATGGGCCGACGCTCTAACCGCTGAGTCAAACCGGCCAGGGCTAGAAATTTATCTTTTAAATGGCTCTATACTGTTGCATTATAAAGAAATTATATTCAGTCCCTTAGTGATTGGTTTGCCTTGTTTTCAATATTAATTAGTTTTTTCTTTAGTGTAATGTCCATTTCTTTTTATTTTTTAATTTTACTTTATTAATGACAGTATTACAGATGTCTCCCATTTCCCCTTCATTTTTTCTTTTTTTGGGGGGTTGCAGTAATATTGGTATAATGAATTTCCTTGTATATAATTTTCTAGATACTTATTTGAGTATTTTTTTTAATCAAAAAAATTTTTTTTTATAATTGAATTTTTTATTTTATGTACAAAGAGATAGCATTCTGTGGTAAGGTAGATGTCTTGAATGGCTCATTCATGGAAGTTCACTTAGTCCAACTTAATCAAGCCGATGTCCTTTGCGTACTGATGGAAACACTGATGGCACATATTGAGGCCATATTTCCAGATCAGACCGTGCTGGTTTGAGCAGACGCGGCAAGAACGAGAACCCTGGCCAAATTTTCTTGGATGGCTCCAGTAAAGTTGCCGGTGACCCATTTTGTTCGCTCTGAAGCAATGAGGCAAAAAAAGCTAATCAGATTTTTAATACATGAGCATGGGGGACTCACAGTCATGAAAATCTAGCAAAGCAGATTTATTTTATTTTATTTTAAATATGTTCTTATTTTTAGAGAGAGGAAGGGAGAGAGAGAGAGAGAGAAACATCATTATGAGAGAGAAACACCAATTGGCTGCCTCTTGCTTGTCCCCTGCTAGGGATCGAGCCTGCAGCCAGGGCATGTGCCCTGACTCGGAATGGAACCGGGACATCTCAGTCTATGGGACAATGCTTGATTCACAGAGCCACACGGGCTGGGCATATTTGAGTATTTTTATAAGTTACATTTCTAGAAGTAGAATAGCTAGGATATAAAATTTTTTCTAAATCTGCCCTATTGTTCTCTACAAAGACTATACTAATTTATTATTTATAATTTATTATTCTAATAGTATATGACAGTTCATATTTTCCTATACTTTTACCAACCCTCAATGAAATTTTAATCTCCTTCTAGGATGTATCTTCCCTAATGACATTAAGAGAACAAGACAAATTAAGTCACAGACAGGAGGAGGCTGTGATATTACCGTGTGTACTGACAGAAAAGAACCTTTCACCTTCAAGTTCTGGACCTAAAGAGGCCTCTCAGTCTACACAAGGCCAGGAAAATGAATTACTTGTTTCTATGGGGTAAATAGTTACAGTCCTTTGAAAATCTAAAATAAGACAGAGTTCTTTCAAATATGTCTTTATTTTTATTAAGTGTGTTGAAGTATTTTAAAAGTGAATATAAAGAATGTTGTACTTGGTTTATTTGTATTCATATAGCAGACTGCCTATAACATTGAGAATCAGATTGAGTTCATTACCTTTTAATGCTTGTTTGTTTAATGCTGTTCATTGCTTAAGATATTTACACTGCATTTAAAAATATGTGTATATGTATTATTTGTCTTTTAAAAAATTGTGGTAAAATACATATAACATAGTATTTACCTTTTTTTTTTTTTTAATCCTCACCCGAGGACATTTTTGCATTTATCTTCAGATACAGCAGGAGGGAGAGAGGGAGGAAGAGAGAGAAACATCGATGTGAGACAGACACATCGACTGGTTGCCACGCGTACAACCCCAACCGGGGCTGGGGACAAACTGCAACCGAGGTACGTGCCCCTAGTGGGAACCGAACCCAGGACTCTGGTCCACGGGCCGACACTCTAACTGCTGAGCCAAACCTGCCAGGGCAATATTTACCTTTTAAACATTTTAAGTGTACAAGCCAGTGGCATTAAGTACATTCACATTGTGCAACCATTGCCACCATCCATCTCCAGAACTTTTTTTTTTCCCAACTGAAAGTCTGTACCCATTAAACAATAACTCCCCATTCCCTCTTCCCTCAGTTCTTGGCAACCACGATTTACTTCATTACCTTTTAAGAATTGAAATAGCCCTGGCCGGTTTGCCTCAGTGGTTAGAGCGTCAGCCTGCAGACCAATGAGTTGTGGGTTTGATTCCCGTCAAGGGCACTTACCTCAATTGCGGTTCATCCCTGGCTCTGGTCGGGGTCGTGCAGGAGGCAGCCAGTCGATGTGTCCCTCTCACGTTGATGTTTTTCTCTTCTCTCTCTTTCCCTCCATCCCTCCCACACTATCTGAAGATAAATTGAAAAAATATCCTCAGGTGAGGATTAAAAGAAAAATAATAAAGAGAATAAGAATTGAAATATGTTCTTTTATAAAATAAGCTATATTTAAAATCTGAAAGTAATACAATTTTTCTTTAATGCTATGAGATATTTTTATAGAGAAGATATTTTTATTAGAAGAGACTCAAATTTTACATTTTTACTGTAGTTTTTATCTTTTTACAGTGAAGTCCCTCTATTTTTCCCTGTCCCTCTTTCTAGGACTCATAATATAAACACTTTTCAAGAAGAAATGAAGGAAAGTATTATTCAAACTTCTCGACCAATAAGGGGCAGACTTCAGAAACCCAGACCAAACATAAAAAAGGCTGGACAGAGGCAAATGGTAGAAAAAGGTGATGCCAAAGGCATAGTAAAAGAAGAAAGAACAATACTACAAAAAGATGAAACTGAAAAGAAATTCCTGACTGTGGTGAGTAATTGTTATGTAATTAAGTTGAACCTTTTAATGCACATTAAAATATCAAATGATAGCTCAGACTAGTCTTATGTAATCTGACACTTTCTGTATTCAATGAATGCATAACGTACCTAGTTTTGTTTCAGATTTGCCATTCTGAATTTTTAAAAAAGTAAATATGGGTTTTTTTCCTAACTAATGAAACTATTCATTGTGAAAATCTTTAATCAATACAAAATAATATAATAATTACCCCAAATGTCACCACCTTGAGATAACCACTGAAAACCTTTTGATGTATATTACCAGATGCATGTGTAGGTGGACATTTATGTAAATTTAAATACTAAAATCATTCTATGCATGTTATTTTGTGACTTTCATTTAATATATTAATGGACTTTATTTGTCAGGAATACAGAGATAAATTATTTTTAACTGCTGCATAACATTCTGCTCTTTTGAGTGACAGTTTAACCATCTCTTACTGATGGATCTTTTGGTATAAGAAACAAATCTAAGTAGTGTAATGCCTATTTCAACAGTTCTTGTTTTTCTGTCCTTTTCTTTGTCTATTTGGGGAAAATCTGGATTTAAAGTGATTGTAATTCTTACTTGAACCTCCTGAATCTTTAAAAAAAGCATTAAACTTCTGTTTTTTGATTTCACAACAGATAGTTATTGTAGTTTTTTTTATTAGATATTACTTCCAATAAATACAGTATTTATTAAACATATCTTCAGTTGTTTTGTTACAGTGTGCAACAAATTACAATATTCTGCAGCCACAAATTATATACAGAGTATGAAGAAACTATTAATCAGATAGTGTAATCTTTCCGTTTATAACTCTGCAAGGAAGAACCAGCAAATCAGGTCTTACATACAACATCTCACTAAACTGTATACATGGAAAGTGACAGACACTGGTTGTGCTATTTGATACAAAATGGCTGAACTTTATCTTCAGAAAACTAAACCTTATATCTAAACATGCCAATATAAACATCAAAACACAAGATATTCTAACCAACCACAGGAAACAGTCTGGTATCAGAAAAGCAGCAAGGATTACATGCATTATTTTATAAACCAGCACACAAAGGTTTTAAAACAGTTCTGAAAATCAAGTTAGCTGTCTTGAGTCAAGGGAATAAAAAAAAGTGTTGACCATTTACAATCTCTGATCTTTGTGGAGATGTTAAGAATCTGTTAGTTATTGTAGTTTTAAAAGGATCATCTAAACATTACTGCAATCATCTCTGAAACTTTCTGAATTAGGCAATTTTGTTTTGGGCAGCAAAACACGAACAAACCCAGTTTGAGTCTTCATTTTAAAAAACTAAATACCTTTCTTAATGATCGAAATATTTTAGGAGGTGTATTCTGTTGTTTTAAAAAAAACAAGTATGTTTTTGTTATTTCAGCCAAATTCTCAAACTGGAACTGAAATTGAAGTTGTATCCTCCAAAGTTTCCGAAGGAAGAATGTACGAAAATCAGAGCCACGTGGCTCTTGTAGAAAACCTTCATGTTAACAAAATCAGTGTTTTGGATAAAAAGATGAGGTGAGTGTGCTTTTAAATCAGGAAAGCATCACACTTTCCAAAGATCAAGGTTGGGTTTTCACATAATTATTTTATATAACTTCACTTCTTGAAAATTTTGATGACAAAGTAATAATAATGAACTAGAATATTTTAAATCTGCTTCTTCAAATACTGTAAGAAATGCACGACTGATGTTCTCTTAGTTTGTAAATTCTCTGAAAAGTTTGGCAAAGATGCTCATTTCTTATTTTAAAACTAAACTTTTATAGTAGGCAGGTTCTTAAATTCTTTGTATCTTTAGAAATTTATAATGTACTGACTACAATTCATAAACAGAAAGTGCTGTAAAGCACTTACCATATGCTGTAGTTGGAGCTGTGTCCCAAACCAAATGGTAAGAATGATATCTGTTAAATGGGATATGCTAGAAGGGTGAAGATATATCAGCATTATCACTTCTATTTATTACTTACAATATGCTTTATTGTTACTGATATTAAAGCAAGATGTGTTAAGTTCTTCTTTTTTATTGCATAAGGAAAATAAAACACCTGTTCTGGATATAGTCCACAGTCCATCTAATTTTCTGTACTATCTTTATTACTAAGATATGTTTCAATGAAGTACTTATTAATTTCCCCCCAGGATGTCTTCAGCATATGTAAATTTACTTTGAACATTCCAGCTTCCTTTAATTATATAGAATTAACTTCATTTTTTTGGCAATGCAGCAGAGACATTACTGTAACTCTTTTTCACTCTCTGTGAAGCCATAGAAATAGAATTTGGGCACGTTATATTATCTAACTGCACAAATAGTGCTGTTGATTTTGGATGACTTTAAACAGTTTGCTTGCATTTAGGCAGGTTTCTTATATGAAGCTTTTATTGCTTTAGTATGAATTTCTCTCATTTCATTTGTCCCCCTGTGTGTGGGCGGGCGTGTGTGTTGAAAAGCCTTTTCATATTATTTTTATTTTAAAACTAAGACCAGTTCTTTCTTCACATTAATATCAAGTTTCCTTACTAAGTCATTTCTGCATTTCTTTGAACTGGATGTTTAAATAAAGTGATTGATGTTTAGAAATATTTTCACTGGAATGCATTATAGATAACATTTGTATTACAAATGCTGTATTGGATTAGATTGATGATTGATCTAATTGAGTAATTCATTTCTAAAAATGATTCCAGAGAACTTTCTGAGATGTTAATTCTAAAACATTAAAGATGAACCTGTTTCCATCTCTGGCTTTTCCTAATTATTATTTACTGAATTTTGTCCATGTATAATTTAATCCCTTTTTGGTCTTACAGAATTACATAAATTTACCACTGAAAAGAACGTTATACATTCATTCATTTAACAAACATTTTAGTGTTTTATGTGCCAAGCATTGTTCTATGTGCTGACAATATAAGACAGCATAGGAACAAACAAAGATTCCTATCCTTGTGGTGATTATATTCTAATTGGGGGAACAGATGTAAATAAGTTGAATAAATCAGTAATAAATAAGTAGAGAAGAATAAAGCAGGTGGGGGAGTAGGGAGTATCATGATTGATATTTACTTTATTTAAAAACTTTTTTTTTCTTTTACTGATTTTAGAGAGAGAGGAAGGGAGAGGAAGAGAGCGATAGAAACATCGATGAGAGAGAACATCAGTTGGCTGTCTCCTGCATGTCCCCCACTGGGGACTTGGCCCACAACTGGACATGTGCCCTGACCAGAAACCGAACTGACGACCTCTTGGTGCATGGGTCGATGCTCAACCACTGAACCACACTGGCTGGGCAATATTTGCTTTCTAATTAGCAGTGATCAGAGAATGCTTTATTGAAAGGGTACCATTGGAGAGAAGATTTAAAATAAATGAAGGAGCAAGTCAAGAGGACGTGTAGGGGAAGAGGGAATAGCAGTTCAAGAGCACTTAAGGGAAGAACATGCCTGGTGTGTTTGAGGAACAGCAAAGGGGATCAGAGCGAAACAGAGGGAAAGAAAGGAAGAGTAGTATAGATGAAAGAAAGGTAAAGTAGTAGCCCTGGCTGTTTTGACTCAGCGGTAGAGTGTTGGCCTGCGGACCAATGAGTCCCAGGTTCGATTCCAGCCAAGTGCACGTACCTAGGTTGTGGTTCATCCCCGGCCCTGGTTGGAGTCATGTGGGAGGCAACCAGAGAATGTGTCCCTCTCACGTGGATGTTTCTCGCTCCCTTTCTCTCTACCTGAAGATAAATAGAAAAATATCCTCAGGTGAGGATAAAAAAAAAGAAAGGTAAAGTAGTAGATGAAAGAAAGGAAGAATAATGTAGAACCTTTGTAAGGATTTTAATTTTTATTTTAAGCGAGCCTTTAAGGACTAGTGACCCTCGCCCTGGCCGGTTTGGCTCAGCGGTTAGAGCGTCGGCCTGTGGTCCAGAGAGACCCGGGTTCGGTTCCCGCTAGGGGCATGTACCTCGGTTGCGGTTTGTCCCCGGCCCTGGTTGGTCGTGCAGTGGCAGCCACTTGATGTGTCCCTTTCACGTCGATGTTTCTCTCTCTCTCCCTCCCTCCCACTCTATCTGAACAGAAAATGAAAAAATGTCCTTGGGTGAGGATTAAAAAAAAAAAAGGACTAGTGACCCTCAAGATCAGCCTTTCCGAACGTTCTCATCTGTAATTGACTAAATAGATCTAGAGGATTTAAATGGCTTGCTCAGAGTAACATTGGCGATTTAGTATGTAAACTTAAGTTTTCAGGATTTTTTACTTTCAGACTAGCAAATTTCTATAGTTGTATAGGCAGAGCTTCCTGAAAGAAACTTTGCATATACTAAGAGATTTTGTGCTCAGCTTTTGCATTTTTTAAGAAGGTAGATCTAACTTTTAAATTTCCTGTATGGAAACCTATTCCCTACCTAAATTCTCCCCCCTCCCCACCTTTAAAAAAAAAAAGTTTTTAATCTTAGAGAGAGAGGAAGGGAGAAGAAGAGAGAGAGAAACAGTGGTGTGAGAGAGAAGTATTGGACCTGTACCAGGGGTCAAACCTGAAAACCTGGGCATGTACCCTGACTGGAAATTGACTGGAGACATTTTGGTGCACAGGATGACGCCCAACCAACTGAGCCACACTGGCCAGGCCCCCCTCTCCCCCCTGCCCTTTTCTTAACCTTCTCTCATGAAGTTTATTCTAGCTGGTAACTATATCTTGAGTGATACTTTCTTCAGAGTGTATATTCTGTATAGTTTCTAAGTTAGCTTATTCTTAATTACAGCATTTTCTTATCCCTTTTGATTTCAGTAGCATATTGTAGCTTATGTATATATTTTATTCTTAAATACCTTCATAGAATCCCACTTGATTGTAAATAGACTATACCTAAGTTAAATATAATTTGTTTTCCCAAATGCATTAGCCTACACTAGATGTATTAGTTAACATCATAACCTTCTTAGAACTTCTGTGAACCTCCTTGATGTTTCACTGCCAGAAGAGCTTAGGTTGGAATGTTTGAAAATGTAACTAACTACTTTTTTTTCTGGGTAATTTATTAGAAATGTAACTTAAGATTAGTCTTTAATACAGATCTTTTAGAGAACTAATGATAGACACTGCTTATCGAGTTGTTATTTACAAATATCCACATTTGTATTAGTTTTAAGCTTTCTAATTCAGAATTCATGTCTTCGCCGATTATTTCTTCCCAGGAAACCTTAAGATAGTTGTTTGGGTTGCCTTGGAGGCTATGGCTATTCTATTGAATATTAAAACCTTGTCTTTCTATGTTTTGGCAGATAAAATGGGTTATGTTGAGATTCTTATGACACTGGGTATCAATAAACCCTTTCTATGAGCTGATAAGCATATGGAGGGAGAGTAGACTCTAGCTTTCAAGGCTGCTCTTGAACCAGTAGGACCATAGTTGTGACCATTGTATATTTGTTCATGCTTCGGAGCCCAGTTGAAGCATTTGTTTAAAGTGACATTATGAAATCCATCTTCAACTACTAGAATTTTTTTATTTGTTTATTTCTAGTTATTACTCTGAAAATTACTTAAAGTAGAGTGAAACCACAAACCAGAATCAATGAAAGTAAAAAAGATTAATATTGTAAAAGTATTCCCCAGGCTGTACAGAAAATGGAAGTTATAAAAGCTTTTATGTTCTTCCTTTTATATCAGCATAGCCAATTTATATATAGTCCTTTGAACATAGAATTGGTTTGTGTCAAAAATTGTTTAACAGCTGTTATATTAAGAAAGAATTCTGATTTTTGTTCTTCAAAATGATTTGTGCTTTGTTCTAGACATGAACATAAAACTTACGTTTCTAGTCCAGCACCATTGATAAGAAGGCAGTTCCAAAAGGCTAAGCCAAATTTGGGAAGAGCACATGATAAGAAAGAGGAGCTAGGTATAGAAAAAGAGAGAACAGAGCTGAGTGAGGCAAGGAAACCAGAAGATAATTTGCTGCAGCAAGGAAATTCTGACATCCAGCTCCTTCAAAAAGTAAGTTTGAAAAAATATAATTTTTATCAGTGGGCTGTATTTTGTCAGGATTATGAAGAAGAGCATTAAAAAATATATAGTTTTGCCTTTTGTATTGTTTTCATGAAAATTGAATGATATTTTAGTAGTATCAAAATTTATAAACCAGTCATGTTTTTTTTTTATGTGTGTGTAAGCAAGCTTGGAACTCTAGGTTAAACTACTAAATCAAATTGCCATAGAGACTGTTTTCGTGGTAATATTAGCTGTTTCTTTTTAAATTTAAGGAAAAGGCTGAGCTTCTGACATCTCTGGAGGTTTCAACAAGAAATGATAGTGTAGGTTCCAAAGAGGCTGATTTGGCCAAGAAAGATGCTCAATCAGAAGTTGGACCATCAGGAAATATTGAACAGAAAACTGTAGGGGATAATTCTGTGTCTTCAGTTGTTGAAGAGGGGTATCTCGGTAAACCAACCAGGTAAAATTTTACGTAACAAATACTTTCAGAAGAGGAAATAAAAAGTCATTCTTTATGGATGTCCTACCTTAATTTATTGATAGAGTAAAAGATGAGTTGTTGACAGAAGTATAGATTGTTTTTTATTGATAGGTCTATTTCTTTCCCCCTTTTTGATTTTTATTTACTAAAATTTACTTTTTCTGATCTTTCTAGGGAGATTTTCTAACATTTAAAAATCTCTGGATATTAAGCATGTTAGACATGAGCAGAAGCCTGACCAAAGAATAGTATGCAGTACCTAGAGTACCAATTCAAATGGGGTCACAAACACAAGTGAAGGGTGTACCCTTCTTTTATAATTTTCAAGAAAAGTGGAAGGGAACCTAAGTTCTTAACAACAACATTGTTCTAATGGATTTTCTGCATCCTCTTTTCTTCTTTTATCCTAATCTGTTGATCCAATAGGATAAACCAATATTACTTTTTAACCTCGTATTCTGTATTTATTAGCCCATTGACTGTTATTCCTTTTTCTTCTGATAATTTCCAGTCTTGTATTTCATCTCCACTTAAATAGCAAGGGGCAAAACGGCCCATAAATAAAATTTACTATGAAAAATTTGTGGGTAGATAACTAAGAGTGAACTCTGAATGAGAAACTAATAGTAAGTTTCTTCTTTTCACAGTATAAATTTTTGACAGAATGAGTTGTGGGAGTTTTCATTTTAAAGGCTTGAGTTGGGATTTCACTTTAAAAGTTTGGTTTTCATTAAAATTATCCTTGTGCATGTAGTGACTATGTTATTTTGATTAAACCTCCAGCCATTCACAACTGTTAAAAGAATCAAATTACTCTAAAAGTGCTCTAAATCGAAGAACTACTATCTCTTCTGCCTCTGGATGCGAAATAGATAATAGTGAAAGGAGAATGCGTCGAAAGATCAAACCAAATGTCAACAAAGGGCGTGGATCAAAACGAATTCGGAGTAAGACTTCTAAGAAGGAACCGAGAGCTTCCAAGGCCATGCTGGTGACTCTTCGGGCTTCCCAGGAAGAGGACGAAGATGACGTTGAAGATTTTGAATCTGCCTATGAAGAAGAAAGCTATCATCTTGCTCCAGAAGAAATAAACAAAGCTCCAGTGTTTGTACCTGTTGGTCTCAGATCTCCTGAACCTGTTTCTGCTCAGATTGAGGAAACGATGGAAGAGGTAGTTTGTTTTGAATGCATGGAACTTGATCTTGTGTTTTTCTTTTAGTGAATCATTTTTTCTTCTCTTAGTGATTATTAGAATTTGTAGAGTTCATTCTCTAAATTACTTCTACCAAATGTAATTTTTATAGGTTCAGGCTGAATTATGGTTGGTAGAGAAGGTAGAAGGGACATATACCTATATATTCTTAATTGTGGTAAAATACACATAACATAAAATTTACCATCTTAACCATTTTTAAGTCTATAGTTCAGTGGCATTAAGTATATTCATTGTGCTATACCATCATTACTGTCTATCCACAGAACTTTTTTTATCTTGCAAAACTAAACCTCTGTATCCATTAAACAATAATTCCCCATTACCCTCTTCCTTTTAGCCTGTGCCAGTCACCATTCTACTTTTGTCTCTATGACTTATACTCTAGGTACCTCATGTAGTTGGAATCATATAGTAGTTGTCCTTTTTGTTAGTGGCTTATTTCACTTGGCATAATGTTTTCTAGGTTCATCTATGTTTTATCATGTGCCAGAATGCCCTCCATTTTAAAGGCTAAATAATATTTCATTATGTATGTATACCACATTTTGTTTATTCATCTGTCAGTGGACAGTTGGGTTGCTGCCACCTTTCGGTTAATACAAAGAATGCTGCTTTGTGAACATGGGTATACAAATATCTCTTCTAACTCCTGCTTTTAATTTTTTTTTTTTATCCTCACCTGAGGACATTTTTCCATTTTTTATTCAGATAGAGTGGGAGGGAGAGAGAGGAAGAAAGAGAGAGAGAAACAGCGACATGAAAGGGACACATTGAGTGGCTGCCTCCTGCACGACCCAACCAGGGCCGGGGACAAATGACAACCAAGGTACATGCCCTTAGCGGCAACCGAACCTGGGTCTCTCTGGACCATAGGCCGACGCTCTATCCGCTGAGCCAAACCAGCCAGGGCCTGCTTTTAATTTTGGGGGGGAATATACCTAGAGGTGGAATTGCTAGATTATATGATAAATTAAAAATATATTTTAAGTATTTTTTAATTTGTTTCACTGATTTAAAAATTTTTTTTATTGATTTTAGAGAGGGAGGGGGGAGAAAGAAAAACATTGATGAGCGAGAAACATCAATAGGCTGCCTTCTGCATGCCCCCACTGAGGATTTTTTTTTTTTTTTTGGTATGTGCCCCTAGCAGGAACCGAACCCGGGACTCTCTGGTCCGCAGGCCGACGCTCTTATCTGCTGAGCCAAACTGGCCAGGGCCCCCACTGAGGATTGAACCCCTAACCTGGGCATGTGCCCTGACTGGAAATCAGATCAGTGACATGTTGGTGCATGGGACGATGCTCAACCAACTGTGCCAGGGCTTATTTTTTTTATTTTTTATCCTCAAAATGTCCGAGGACATTTTTGCATTTATCTTCAGGTAGAATGGGAGGAAGAGAGAGAGAGAAACATCGATGTGAGAGAGACACATTGACTGGTCGACACCCACACAACCCCAACCAGGGCCAGGGACAAAGTGCAACCAAGGTATGTGCCCTTAGCGGGAACCGAACCCGGGTCTCTCTGGTGCACGGACTGATGCTTTAACTGCTGAGCCAAATTGGCCAGGGCTGAATCACACAGCTTTTTATACTCATCTCTCTGTTAATAAGGAAATAGGAGCCACACTATCTTGTATATTGTCTAAGAGATAAATCTTAGTCTTTTTAGTTCCCAGATTATATAGGGATTTTTGACCAATAAGACTGCTAAATGAAGAGTAAATGTGAGTGAACCCATTATCTCACATAGCCATTTATTGACATGACGACTGTCAAGAATGGTACTGGTTTTGGGGTTGTGGGAGAGGATAATTGCCTTGGTAGGGGTAATACATATATTTAAGAGCTTTCAACTCATCTCTATTATAGTACTTAAGACAGTGTATAGTTAGTTGATTAATATATCTGTTTTTCTAAGATTGTGAGTTCCTTGAGGGCAGGGACCAAACTTATTCAGCTTTGTATCCTTGAACCTGTAGCCCTTTAATTTTTAAGGTCGCACTCCATAAATGTTAACAGACTGATGAGATTGATTATGTGAAAGTAAAGACAAAGTGGACATTAATTGAAAGTTACATGCTAGGTACTAGAAGATAAGCCTTGGAAAATTTACTTACTGGTTATAAGAATCATGGACCCCTCAAGAGCCTTAAATATTTTGCTTTAGCCAAGTTGCTAACAAATCAGTTTAAAAATTACATACTTCAGTTTTTAATCATGTATGGACCTGGATTATATTTTTAGTTTAACATTTTATTGTTTGGCTGTGGGTAGTATGCCAAAATGAAATAATGAGACTTTTCATTTTAACAGCTTGAAATAACCGTGAATGTCCCAGATATTGGATTCATAACTGTTGATGAACATCAGCTCTCAAACACAGATGTGACCACTCAGGAAATGCAACAAGAAGAAAATTTGAATGTATTATCAGTTGTAAGCATCCATTTTAATATGTTTTTTTAAAAAAAATTCTTTGTTTAGTTTCAAAAGACCGGAAGTTTGGTGCTCTTCCTCTCCGGAGCACAGCCATGCCTTTTCCTGTACCCCTCTTCTTTCCCCCAGGTGCATTACTTTTGCCTTTCTCTCTCCTAAGCTCCAAGGGCCCTTCTTTTGCTTCTGCAACTTGTTTCCTGAGCCTATGCAGCCCAATAGGCTCACTTCTACCTTTGTAACTTTCTAAGGAAAGACTAGAAGTTTATTTTGAATATTTTAGGTTTATAGGAAGTTCTTATCTAATTTTTGTCATGGAGGGGGCTGTAAGTATGAATAGTAGAAACCAGTGAATAATCCATAGGTTTTATATTTGACTTGAAAGCAGTGATTTTTTTTGTATGTTTGTGGGTATAGCTTCTAATATCCTCATAGACTTATGTTGCATTAAATCTATACTAAATACACATTATTTGAAATATATATTTTTTCTTTAAAAAAATTTTTTTCTTTATTGATTTTAGAGAGAGAGGAAGGGAGAGGGAGAGAGATAGAAACATCGGTGAGATAGAATATTGATTGGCTGCCTCCTGCACCCCCCCCACTGGGCATTGGGCCCATAACCTGGGCATGTTCCCTGACCGGTAATCAAACCTGCGACCTGTTGGTGCATGAGTCGATGCTCAACCAGTGAGCCACACTGGCTGGGCTGGAATGTATTTAATTGTATTTTGCTTGGCATTCTTCCTTATTTGGTTAGTATTTATCTTATTTTTGCAAATGAAGACTTGAAATTACAACTTTTTAAAAACAGCTTTATTAAGATACAATTCACACACCATACAGTTCACCCATTTAAAGTGTACAATTCAGTGGTTTTTAGTATGCAGATATGTGCAAACATTATCACAGTTAATTTTAGAACATTTCATCACTTCAAAAAGAAACCCCATGCCCATTAGCAGTTGTTCCTCACTTCCTCCCATCCTTCCCCAGGCGTAGCCAACCAATAATCTACTTTGTCTCTATAGATTTGTTTGTTCTGGGCATTGCATATATGTGGACTCATATAATACAGACTTTTATGTCTGGCTTCTTATGTCTTAGCATAATGTTTTCAAGGTTCATCACTGTAGCATGAATCAGTACTTCGGTCCTTTTTATGGTCAAACATTCCATATGGATATACCACATTTTGTTTATCCATTCATCTGTTTATGGACATTTAGGTCATTTCCAATTTTTGGCTATTATAAATAATGCTGCTATAAACATTTGTTTACAAGTTTCTGTATGAACATATATTTTCATTTCTCTTGGGTACAATCCTAGGAGTATAGTTTCTGTGTCAAGTGATGACTCTGTTGAATCATTTGAGGAACTATCTAACTGTTTTCCAAAACTGTTGCACCATTTTACATTCCCATCAGCAGTTTATGAGGGTTCCTATTTTTTCACATCTTTGTCAGCATTTGTTATTTGACTTTTTGGATCAAACCATCTAGTGGATGTGAAGTAGTATTTTTATGGTTTTGATTTGCATTCCCTAATGATTAATGAAATTGAGTATCTTCTCATATACTTATTGGCCATTATAAATCTTCTTTGGAGAGCCTGGCTGGTGTGGCTCAGTTGCTGAGCATCAACCCATGTACCAAGAGGTCACTGGTTCGATTCCCAGTCAGGGCACATGCCCAGGTTATGGGCCCGATCCCCAGTGAGGGGGCTGCAGGAGGCAGCCAATCAATTCAATGTTCTCTCTCATTGATGTTTCTGTCTCTCTCTCCCTCTCCCTCCCCCTCTCTCTAAAATAAAAAATAATAAAAATAAACAAAAGAAATCTTTTGAGAAATGTTGATTCAGAGCCTTTGTCCATTTTGCAATTATTGGTCTATTTGTCTTTTTATTTTTGAATTGTAATTTTTTGTCTATAGTAGTGCCCTCTTATCCACAGGGTATATGTTCCAAGATCTCCAGTGGATGCCTGAAACCACGGATAGTACTGAACTCTATATATACTTTTTGTTTTCTATACATACATACCTATGATAAAGTTTGATTTATAAATTAGGCACAGTAGCCCTGGCTGGTTTGGCTCAGCAGTTAGAGCGTTGACCCATGGACAGAAGGGTCTCAGGTTTAATTCCCAGTCAAGGGCATGTACCTGGATTGCAGGTTCAGTCCTCAGCCCTGGTCAGGGTTGTGCAGGAGGCAACCAATCAATGTGTCTCTCTCACATCGATGTTTCTCTCTCTCCCTCCCTCCCTTCCACTCTCTCTCTAAAGATTGATGGAAAAGTGTCTTTGGATGAGGATTAACAAAAAAATAAAAATAAAAAGTTGAAATTTGTAAAAAAATTATTAAATTAGGCACAGTAACAGATTAACAACAGTAATAAACTTGGGACAATTATGACACTATATTATAATAAAAGTTATGTGAATGTGGCCTCTTTTTCAAAATATTTATTATACTGTATATACAGCATTGATATGCTGGACAAAGGGATGATTCACTTCTGGGGCAGGCCAGAATGGGGCAGCTTGAGATATCATCATGCTACTCAGAATGGTGTGCAATTTCAAACTTATGAATTGTTATTTCTAGAATTTCTTATTTAATATTTTTGGACCATGGTTGACCACAGGTAACTGAAACCATGCAAAGTGAAACTGTGGATGGGGCGGAGAGACTACTGTGTTCTGGATACAGGTCCCTTATTAGATACATGATTTGCAAATATTTTCTCCCATTCTGTGGATTGTCTTCATTTTCTTGATGGTTTCCTTTAAAACACAAAAGTTTTTAATTTTGATGCAGTCCAGTGTATCTAATTTGTTGTTGTTCATGTATCTAAGAATACTTTGATAAAGCCAAGGTCTTGATAATTTACTCCTATTTTTCTTCTAAAAGTTTTATAGTTTTAACTGTTTTACATTTAAGTCTTTAATCCATTTTGAGTACATTTTTGTATGTTGTGAAGTTAAAGGCCTACTTCATTCTTTTGCATATGACTGTCCAGTTGTCTGTCGCACCTTCTGTTCTTTCCTCATTGAATGGTCTTGCATTTCTGTCGAAAATCAACTGGCTGCAGATGTATGTATGGATTTACTTCTGGACTCTCAATTCTGTCCCATTTATTTATATGTCTGTCTTTGTGCAGATGATGATCTGTTGATTAACTGTTAGTTTGTAGTAAGTTTTGAAATTGGAAAGTGTAAGTTACCCTACTTCTTTTTTTTTTTTTTAATTTTTTTATTAATTTATTTTTGTTATAGGTGTCTCTCCTTTTCCCCCTACCCTCCTTGTTCTTTTTTTAATTCAGGATGGTTTTGGCTATTGTGGGTCTCTTGCAATTCCATATGAATTTTATTTTATTTTATTTTTTATTATTATTTTTTTTAATCCTCACCCGAGGACACTTTCATTTTTTGTTCAGATAGAGTGGGCGGGAGAGAGAGGAAGAGAGAGAGAGAGAGAGAGAGAGAGAGAAACATCGATGTGAAAGGGACACATCGAGTGGCTGCCTCCCACACGACCCAACCAGGGCCAGGAACAAACTGCAACCGAGGTACGTGCCCTTAGCGGGACCCGAACCCGAAACTCTCTGCTCCGCAGGTCGACGCTCTAACCACTGAGCAAACTGGTCAGGGCTCTTTTATTTATTATTATTATTTTTGTTAATCCTCACCTGAGGATATTTTTCCATTGATTTTTAGGTAGAGGGTAAGTGGGGGTGAAGGGGGAGGAGAGAGAGAAACAACAATGTGAGAGAGACACATCAATTGGTTGTCTCCTGCACGACCGTGACCTGTGCCTGGGATTGAACCTGCAACCCAGGTACGTGCCATTGACTGGGAATGAAACCTGAGACCAGACCCTTTGGTCTGTGGTCGACGCTCTAACTGCTGAGCCAAACTGGCCAGGGCTTTTAAAAAATATATGTTTTTATTGATTTGAGAGAAAGAGAAACATTGATCTGCCTCCTGCATGCCCCCTATCGGGGATTGAGCCTGCAACCCTGGGCATGTGTCCCGACCCGGAATTGAACCTGGGACCTCTTGGTGCATGGGATGATGCTCAACCAACTGAACCATACCAGCTAGGGCCCATGTGAATTTTGAAATCATCTTGTCAATTTCCACAAAGATGTCAGCTGGGATTCTGATTGGGATTACACTGAATCTGTAGATCAGTTTTGTTTGAGGGTGGTGTAGGGTGGTGTATTGCCATCTTAACAGTGTTGAGTCTTCTAGTCCGTGAATATGGGATATTTTCCCATTCATTTAGGTCTTTAATTTTTTTTCAACCGTGTTTTGTAGTTTTTAGAGTATAAGCTTTGCACTTCCTTTGTTACATTTATTTTCAAGTATGTTGTTATTTATGATGCTACTGTAAATGAAACTATTTTCTTTTTTTTAAATCCTCATCTGAGGATATGTTTTTTTATTGCTTGAGAGAGAGAGAGAAATATCAATGTGAGAGAGAAACATTGATTGGTTACCTCCCATGCGCCCCTCCTGGGGATTGAGCCTGCCATCTAGGTATGTGCCTTGACTGGGAATCAAACCCACAACCTCTTTTTGGTGTACAGGATGACACTCCAACCAACCGAGCCACTTGGCCAGGGTGAAACTGTTTTCTTTTTTTTTTTTTTTTCATTTATCTTCAGATAGAGCCGGAGGGAGAGAGAGGGGAAGAGAGAGAGAGAAACATCGATGTGAGAGAGACACATCGAGTGGTTGCCACCCACACAACCCCAACCAGGGCCGGGGGCAAACTGCAACCGGGGTACATGCTCCTAGCGGGAACCGAACCCAGGACTCTCTGGTCCGCAGGCCGACGCTCTTAACTGCTGAGCCAAACTGGCCAGGGCGAATCTGTTTTCTTAATTTTATTTTTGGATGTTTATTGCAAGTGTGTAGAAATATAATTGACTTTTGTATATTGGTGTTGTACCCTGCAAATTTTCTGACCTCAGTTATTAGTTCTAATAGTTTTAGTTGATTCTTTAGGATTTTCTACATATGAGATCATGGCATATGAGAATAGAGATGGTTTTACTTCTGCCTTTCTGTATTAGTTTCCCGGGGCCGCTATAACAGAGTACTGTGAACTGGATGGCTTAACAGAAACTTATTCTCTGTTCTGGAGGGCTAAATTCCAAAATCTAGGTGCTGTGAGTGATGGCTCCTCCTGGAGGCTCCAAGGGAGAAACCATCCCAGGCCTTTCTCTTACCTTCTTGCAGGTGTTGGCAGTCCTTGTCATTGCTTGGCTAGTGGCAGCAGTATTCCAACCTTTGCCTCCATTGCCGTGGCTTTCTTTCTGTATGTGTGTCTGTGCTTCTTATTTTTTTTTAAATCCTCACCTGAGGATATTTTTCTATTTATCATAAGATAGAGTGGTAGGGAGGAAGAGGGAGAGAGAGAAAGAGAGAGATATTGATGTGAGAGAGACACATCGACTGGTTGCCCCCCGCACAACCCCGACCAGGGCCGGGGACAGACCACAACCGAGGTATGTGCCCTTGACTGGAATTGAACCCGCGACTCAGTGGTCTGTGTGCCAACACTCTAACCTCTGAGCCAAACCAGCCAGGGCTGTGCTTCTCCTCTGATAAGGACACGTTATGGCCAACCCTACTCCTGTATGACTTAATATTAACTTGATTACGTCTACATAGACTGTGTTTCCAAAGAATGTCCTGTTCATGGTACTGGACTTTAGGACTTCAACATATCTTTCTGGTGGACACAATTCAATTTATAATACTTTCCAATCCAGATATCTTTTATTTTTTTTTGTTTGCCTAATTGCCCTGGCTAGAAACCCCAATGTTGAATATAAGTGGCAAGAGTGGACATTCTTGTCTCGTTCCTGGTCTTAGGGGAAATCATTTAGTTTTTTCACCATTAAGTTTGATGTTAGCTATGGTTTTATTTTTCATAGATGCCCTTTATCAAATTGAAGAAGTTTCATTCTAGTTCTAGTTTTGTGAGTATTTTATCATAAAAGGGTGTTGGAATTCATCATATGCTTTTTCTGCATCTGTTGAGATTATCATGTGATACTTGTTTTTTATTGTTTTGATATAATGTTATATTGATTGAATTTTGGATGTTAAACAAAAAATTGCATCTCTGGCCCTGGCCGGTTTGGCTCAGTGGTTGGAACGTCGGCCTGCAGACCAGAGAGTCCTGAGTTCGGTTCCCGCTAGGGGCACGTACCAAAAAAAAAAAAAAAAAAAAAAATTGCATCTCTGGGATAAATCCTACTTGTTTATGATGTATAATTTTTATATGTTTTTGAATTCTGTTTGCTAGTATTTTATTGAGGATTTTTGTGTCCATATTCATATTAGATATTGGTCTATTATCTGTTATGAATCTGACACCTGCTCCTCTTAGGAAGAAAGCCCTCTAGCTGGGACCTGCGGTGAGAAGGGGTCCTGGTTTCTTGGCTGCAGCAGTTTGAGGTGGAGTTTTTGCCTTGCTGAGCTGGGAGGAAGGAGGAAGAGAGCAAGCAATCTTTGTTCAAATATGAGACTCTTGCCTTTGTTATCAAATTTTCATCAGTTGCCCTGGCCGGTTTGGCTCAGTGGTTAGAGAATAGGTCCGCGGTCCAGAGGGTCCTGGGTTTGGTTCCCACTAAGGGCACGTACCTCGGTTGCAGTTTGTCCCTGGCCCTGGTTGGGGTCTTGTGGGTGGCAACCATTCGATGTGTCTCTCTCTCTCTCTTCCTCCCTCTCTCCCTCCTGATCTATATGAAGATAAGTGCAAAAATGTCCTCGGGTGAGGATAAAAAAAAAAATTTCTTTTCATCGGTTTTCTCGAATAGATGTTTCTTCATCCTATGCCCTTGGGACCATTTTCATAGGCCTTAATGGTTGTTTTTAATAAATTTCACCAGTTTCAATGGGAAGAGGGTCAGCAGAGCTCCTCATGCTGGACATCAGTCCTGTAACTCCTTAATTTATTAAAATTCATTTAACTTTTAGCTACCTAGTAGTGTAACAAAAATATGATACTTTTCAGACCTTTGTTTCCATTGAGTCAAAACTAATGGCAGCTATGACTAAAGTTGAAGGACTTTGAAAGTGAAGAAGTAAAGTAAGAACGGTAGATGCACATTACAATATAATCAGAATTAAAGTTTGCACCCAGTGCAAGGAGAAGGTAAACTAAGGAACAAGAGACAAAATAACTTGGCTTTTTAATTATTTCTGTTCTTGTTTATGAAATTTTATCAGTAATTAAGGGGGAAAAACTAGTTTCTACTCTGTTGTAATCAAAAGCACAGAAAGATCTGTATTTGAGATACAGAATATATATTTGGGAAAATACATAAGATATTACTTTTCCTCTTTTAGGAAATGACCACAAGTGAACATACCCAAGATGAAACAGGTAACTGTTAATAGGAAACTGTTAAAAATTACTTGGTTAACACCAGCAAGATGATTTAGTAGTGGTGATAATTTGTAAATGAGTCATTTTGCTGAAGAGTTGAACGAGAAGATTTAACTTTTGAAAGTATTATCTCTAGGAGAAATGTATGTTCTTGGAATGTTACTTTAAAAAATGAGTTGAGTTAAATGTTTAATAAAGAAGTATTTATTTCCTTTGATCTGCATAGATGCATTTTTAAAAAGATACTAAGTTACTTAATGGGAAGGAAATATTTGCAGTGAGTAAAAGCCAACAGTTGATGATTTCTTTAATTGTAGTATATAAGCTGAAGAAAGCATTACCTTAGTAAGGGGTTAGTGGTATAGAGGATATTGAAACTTGTTATTAGAGGATAAACACCTGAATTAAAATTTTTTTTTCAGTAAACAAACTTAAATTTCCAGATTCATTTTTCTGTTTTTAATGTTGGTATATTTTTTCACAAGATACCAACGATGGAAGCACTGAAGCTGCCATAACTTTACTTACAATGGGAGATCTAGTGTTGCAGTCAGAGATCAGTACAGAGCAGAGTGATGGTAAGAATGAAATATAAGTCCTCAAAAAAGAAACTTTTAAAACCCAACTTTTAAGAAATTATACCCACATTTAAGTAAGTGAATTCTTGCCTTTTACATTTGAAGTTGGCACCACTTTGTTGTTTTTCCAGAACAGGAAGTATGTATGCATTGATCCATCTAACTGCCCTGTTAGATGTAGTGGCCACCATTTCGAGATAGTGCTCTTGCTTTATTAAGAATAATTTTTATCTGTGGAATAGTTACCTTTGTCATCATAAACATTGTTGGTTAATTGTGCTCATTGATCACTGATTACTTTACACATGTTTCTTTAGCAAAGGAGCTGCCTCTTGAATAGTTTCACAGTAACATGACAATAAAATACTATATGAAGTGGCAGTAGCCATCATTGAGATTATTTGGTTTAGAATATTCTGTTAGTTTGGACCGAACCAAAAGATATACCAATCCATATTTTTAATATTTTAGGCTGACCTTAAAGAGAAGCAATGGTCTTGACTATCAAGTTCCTTCTACTTTAAGTACATTAAATATATAATTATGTATAGTTATGTTAATTTCTTATTAATTACATTAATAATATTCTTGTTAGTTATTTTGACTGGTGATGAGTAGCCTGCCATTTATTTAGGTGTTAGACTTTTAGGCTGGTAACTATTAGGAAATTCTGATTTGTGTTCCCTGTAGGGCTTCTTTCTTTTTTTGAGCTTTATTTTACTCTATGAATATGTCATGTGGATACAGAAATGTTTCATTTAAAGATACATAAATAGATTGTATGAGGTGAACAAAGCCATTGTTTATCTTTTAAAAAAAATTTTTAATCCTTACTAGAGGATATGTTTTTATTGATTTTAGAGAGAGAAAGGAAGGGAGAAGGAGAGAGAGAAAGAGAGGGGTGGGGGGGGAGAGAGAGAGAGAGAGAGAGAGAGAAAGAAAGAAAAAGAAAGAAAGGAAGAAAGAAAGAGAAAGGAAGGAAGGAAGGAAGGAAGGAAGGAAGGAAGGAAGGAAGGAAGGAAGACATCAATGTGAGAGAGAAACTTCAATCAGTTGCCTCCTGTACCAGGGATTGAACCCGTAACCTTTCAGTGTATGGGACGATGCTCCAACCAACTGAGCCACCCAACCAAGGCAGGTTTCTTTCTTAATAGCAGTGTACTGCTTTGGAGCCAGTTATAAATCTCTAGAACATAAAATACAGGTTTTAAAAAATTGTAAATAAAGGTGAGTCTATCTTGAAATTCATTTGAAGTCATGTAGTTACTGAAAGTAACAAAAGATTCATTTTTACTTATAATAACCCAAAGATTTTAGTCTATAAGAATTATTAAGCTTAGGATAGGTCAAATCTTTGGCATGAAATACGAGATCATAAATTTAGTTTTGGAGCCCAAAAGAGCAAACTTTCTTATAGAATTTTGCAATTGCTAAATGTTGACAGATTTATCTTATTTCGACATCTATTTGTATTTTCTTGTTTTTGTTTTTTTGTTTGTTTGTTTTTTTACCCCTGCAATAGGAGTGTATGTTCTTCCTGGTGTTCATTCAAAGGATAAAAGCCATATTCCTTTTAGCCCAGATAATGTCAGTGACAAAATTGTTCATGGATGTCAGGAGCTTTCTTCACCTGTCAATAGTATACCTCTTTCATCATTAGAGGAAAACAAGATTGTATTGGAGGAACAAAGTACTAAAGAAGAAATTGGTTTAATGGAGAAAGTAAAGGAAACCGCTATATCAACCAGGTTTATTTTGCTTTATTAAATTACAATTTCTTTTGAGTTTTACTAAAAAATAAATTGTAGTATTCTATTAATAAATGTATTTAAACCAACCATCAATTTAGTTAATAGCTTTGAATAATACTTCCATAGATGTAAAGTAGGCAATGCTAATTTCTCACCTTTGAAAGTAATGATTGGCTGATTTTGATTTTAGTTTAATGTTTTGCATATTAAAAAGACTGCAATATGTGTATCTTTGAAGTGTTAATGAAATAGTTTCATGTAATATCATGTAATAGTCTCTGTTTTACAAACATTGGCCAGATTCTCTTCCCTTCTCAAGACATTTAGTAAAGTTACTACCACGTAATTTTAGCATTAAGAAATGAAACGTATAGACAGTGTGTCTCCTTAGAAGGTGGTACATAACTATCAGTGCTAGACAGAACATATCAATGTGAGAGAATTCTTACACATTCACAAATTCCTCCCTCCCTTTTTTCTAGAAATACAACTTCTGAAGTGACCAATAATTTGAGAATAAGAAGTAGATTTGCCAAACCTAAGCCAAATCTTAGAAAGATTTTAGGGACCAACAGATTTGGTGCTCATCAGGAAGTTCCCAGTTTGTTTGTAACCAAAGGAGAAGAAGTGGAATTTCAAAGAGGTAAATTTTATTGTTCCCTTGCAAGTTACAGAATTACTTTGACATGAGACATTAACATTTTAAATGGAATATTCAGTTGTTAAACTTATTTTAACTTACTATTAATTTCAAACATACAAAAAGTAAAATGAGCTATAAAATAAATACCCATAAATCCACCATATGGTTTCAGTAATTATTACCATTTTGCTGTATTTACTTGATCAAACTTTTTCTTCATATATATTTTTTTCGGTGTGTGGTGTGTGTGTGTACATGAGTACTCAAGCACATATTTTCTTAAGAGAGGCATACATGCATGTGGCGGAAAATAAGACAGTGTCCCAAAGGCATACAAACTAAAAAACCCCTGGTTCCTAGTCCTCTAATCCCATTTCTAGTGGTAAACTGATTTTATTGTAGACTTCCAGAAATATTTTATACACGTAAGTATCTAATGAGGGTGTGTGTGTATACACCCATATATCCATATATATGTATATATGTATATTTCTTTCAGAAAGAATAGAAACATATGCATACTGTACACTGTTCAGCACTTTTTAAAATGTACAATTTAGTGGTGTTTGATATATTTACTGAGATTGTATTAAACTCTGTATGTTGTATGTAGAAGGTCTGGGTAGTTAGCATCATCTTTTCACTGTTTTGGGATTCCCAATTTCTGGGATTTCTCTTTCAATTAGCAATGCCTGTGGTTCAGTTAGTTAATTCATTACTTTGGTTTGAGCAGTACCCAGAAGCTCTCTCATTATGCAGGCTCAAGTAACCTTTGCTATATAGAAGTCATCTTCTTCCCCTTTGCGACATTCTTCTTTATAAAACAGCTCCCTTCCCAGTACTTTACCCACTTCTGAACCTCTTTTGTTTGTGGGTTTCTAATTATACTATTACTGTTAATGAAGATACAATTATTGTGGTAGTCAGGAGTGAAATATGTGCAGTGCGGGCTTCGTTAATCATCTGTTTTACTGTTCAGAAATCTCATTGGCCAGGACTACCTCTCTGCCCTATGAATATACTTGCTTTTTGGATTAAGAGATGTTTGGAAGAGTCCACCAGATAGTGATCTGTTTTTGAAGAGAGAATATGTTTCTAATATGGAGATTTTAGCTGTATTATTTTGGACTATATGTTAAATGTTTTTTTTATTTAAGAAATGGAGAAAAATACTTCTAAAGCAACAGAATTAGAAGATAAAAATCTTGAATCAGTTACAGCAGCAGAGAATAAGGAGCAGAGCAGATTGGCACATGTACACGGTATTGAAGAGACCAGTATTTTGCAGGAAGCAAGCCTAACTGAAAGGTAAAAGAGGAGAGATTGTGGGATTTGGTTACTGTTCTGTTTCAACTATAGCTATAAGCTGTAGCTGTAAGAATTTTATTTAAAAATAAACAAGCAAAAACAGATTCTGTTGCATTAATTATAACATAAAAGTTTAAAAAACATTAAATGAGATGAATTCGACCTACATAGCTCTAAACATTATTCTGTGGTTGTCTGCTTGATTTCAAATATATACTGAAACTCTAATACTAATTTCTCTTTCAGAAAGGAAGACCAAGGGCAGGGATCTCAAGAAGTTCAGATATTGTCATTTGCTCCAGTTCTTTCCTCTGAGACAAGCTCCCACACACTTGGTTTGGGTAGCGGTCTTAGTGAGAGTACTTTTGGAGAGCCCCTGAGAAAGGACTCGAATGGAGACAATATGCTTACACTTTATGTGCCAGAGGTAAAAGAATGAAAAATATAACAAGTGGTGGCTAGGTGTTTGTTCCTCATTTAAAAAAATTAGGTAGCCCTGCCTGGCTTTGTTTAGTCGTTAAGAGTGTCAGCCTACACACTAAAGGGTTGCAGGTTCAATTCCCAGCCAAGGGCATGTACCTGGGTTGCAGGTTTGATTCCAGGCCCCAACTGGAGCATGTGCAGGAGGCAGCCAATTGATGTGTCTCTCTCATGTTGATGTTTCTTTCTCTCATGTCGATGCCCCCCGCCCCCTAGTCCCTTCCACTCTCTCTAATAATCAGTAGAAAAAATATCCTTGGGTGAGGATTAACAACAAAAAAATTGAGGTATAATATAAACACAATAAATTTCATCTTCTTTAGTGTGCAATTCTGTAAGTTTTGACAAACATATACTGGCATGTGACTAATACATGAACAGTTCCATTACCCCCCAAATTCTCTGGTGCCCTTTTTTAGTTACTCCCAGCCCCTGGCAACCATTGATCTGTTTTGCCTTTGCAAGAATGTACTGTGATAGATTTTTAATGCATTTTTAGTCTCTGGAGCATAGAGATAAACTAGCTAATACCTAACTTTGTTGTAAAAGCTTTGAAAAGGGAAGTGTTTTATACACAGAGAATTGCTACTTAGCCTCTGGATCTGTGAAGTTCATTGACAGAGCAGGCATTTATTGAGATGTTATTACTATGTGTCCAACACTGTGTGAGATGTGGGGATACATAGTTGTGGGGAACATGAATAAATGAATGGGTGCTATGGAAGAGAGTTGCACAAGACTGGGAGTGAGTGGTCCTCAAGCCACTTTAATGAAATAAATGTCTGGGAGGAAAAGGGCCCAAGCATTAGCATTTTATTTTGAAGTTCTCCAGGTTATTCTAATGTGCAGCCAGGACTGAGAGAATTCTTGATCTGGAAGAACAAGTGTGAATTAACCAGTTAAAGGGAGAGGGATGTGGATAAAGAACAAATGTGAAACAGCATGACATATTCAGGGACCACAAGTAGTTAAGAGAAATATAAATGAAGAAAGTGGTTAGAGACGAAGTTAGGTACCATGGGGACAGGTCATAAAAGGAATTTTTATGACTTGTTGAGGAGTTTGGACTACATGCAAAGTTACAGGATTCCCTCCCCCCCTTCCTACCATTTTTATTTTGAAATAATTTCAAACTTGGGAAAAGTTTCAAGAAACTTAAATAGAATTCTTATATATCCTTTACTTGGATTTATTCACTGTTAACAGTTTGCCTCATTTGTTCTTTCTCTCTTTTTCTTCTGTCTGTCTTGCTCTCCTTCTCTAGTTAGATAATTCTAAAAAACTGAACCGTTTGAAAGTCAAGTTGCAGACACAAGCCTTCACTTACAAACACTCCAGCTTGTTTCTGATAATAACAAGGACATTCTTGTACAGACAAATGGCAATACTTTTGTCACAATATTACCATAGTATTTAACATCGATTTAATAATAATATGTAATATGCAGTTCCAGTCAAGGCTTTTACATTGCATTTAATTGTCATTTCTTCTTACTGTCTTTTAATCTAGAGTAGTTCTCTTGCCCTTTTTCCTCTTTTGTGAACTTGACTTTTTTTTAACCCTCACGTGAGGATGTTTTTATTGATTTTTAGAGAGAGAAGATGAGAGAGAGAGAGAAACATCAATGTGATCGATTGCCTCCCATAATAGCCCCAACCGGGGATCAAACCCACAACCTAGGTATGTGCCCTGACCGAGAATCGAACCGGGATGTATGGGAAGACACTACAGTCAATGGAGCCACTAGGCCAGGAGCTGAACTTGACATTTTAAAAGAGGCCAGGCTAGTCTACATTCTGGATTTTTTTAAATGCTTCCTTATTATTAGATTCAGGTTAAACATTTTCTTGGCAAGATTCCTATATAGATGATATTGTTTCTTCCTTTTATATCACATTGGAAGACACATAATATCAATTTTTCCCATTATTGATGCTGACAGATCACTTGTCTAGAATGGTGCCTCCCAGATTTCTCCATTATAATAGCATCTTTTCTACTTAAGTAATTTGTCAGATGAGACCCAGGTAGTTTTAGTGTACATTGATGATTCTTGCCTGAGTCAGTCGTTGTTGGTTACATAGAGAGAGCTTTAAGATTTCAACAGTAGAGACTTAGACTCAGAATTGCATTTTAGAGAAAACAGTGTTTGCAATTTTGTGGAAAACAGATTGGAAGGAGCCATGCTGGAGGCAAGGAGACCAGTTTGCCTCCATTCAGATGTCACCTACTAATAATAGTATAATGGCTGCTGTGATGAGGATAGAGAGAAGTTGAGGGATTTGGATCTCCCTTTCTATTCAAAATTTGTTTCATAGACTACACATATTGAACAGTTTAGTCTGAATTCCTGTGTGTGTGTTTATTTACATTAATCAAAAGTTTATTGGTAAAACTAAAGTTTTAAAACACTTGATAAATTGCATATGGTTAGATAATTGTTGAGTTTTGAAAGCATAACTTCAGTATATCAAATTGTCAGGAAATCTTTTTAAAACTGAGATTTGGTCAATTTTACTCTTTCATTTTAATTTTTATGGCAGTGTACACCAACTACTATTCCAGAAGTCCAACAAGAGAATGTAATAAATCCTCAAGATTTAACAGGTATGATAATGTTTCAATAAAGTATCATAGAACCTAACGGTATGGTTTTTACCCCCATTTGTGGAAAAAACAAAACAGTTTTGTTTTTTTGTCTATGATGCCCTTAAAATAAACAAAAACAACTTGCTCGAAATTATAAATCTCCATAGTGAATAATCATTTGTATTATTTATAAAATTACTTTTAAAAAATATGTTTTTATTGATTGTTTTAGAGCAGTGGTTCTCAACCTTCCTAATGCCGCGACCATTTAATACAGTTCCTCATGTTGTGGCGACCCCCAACCATAAAATTATTTTCGTTGCTACTTCGTAACTGTAATTTTGCTACTGTTATGTCTTAGGCGACCCCTGTGAAATGGTTGTTCGACCCCCAAAGGGGTCGCAACCCACAGGTTGAGAACCGCTGTTTTAGAGAGAGAGGAAGGGAGAGAGAGATAGAAACATCGATGTGAGAGAGAAACATTGATCAACTGCTTCCTACGTACTCCCTGGTGGAGATTGAGTACGAAACCCTGCGCACGTACCCTGACTGGGAATCACTGGGATCTCTCAGTCCATAGGACTACGCCCAATCCACTGAGCCACACTGGCCGGGCTAACATTACTTTTTATATTTTAGATGTAAATCACTTTTTTTTCTTGGTGATAAGTTGTTTTGAGACTTTTTAGAAATGAATTAAATTAATGATTTTCTGTTCTTTCACCGTTCAGCTTTTCATTACTAACTTTTAAATTTTTATAGTGAATCTAGTTGCTAATGTACATCATGGTGATGAGGATGAACAAGCATTCATTTTAACTCTGGTGGAAATTCCAACCAATGCAGTAGAAGAATTTACTGATACTGCTACACAGTTAATGCCAAACCCTTTACTGCCAGCGCCCATATTGGTCAGATCAGTGACTACAGAAGAAAAGAGTGACATGAGGTAATGAATGAGCTAAACTGTTCTTGCTAGTAGAAAAGGTGTTTTATGAATCGAATAGTTTTGATTGGAATGTGCCATTCACCAACATTATTTATAATTGTTCTAGATATCTTATTTAGTAATTATGTGGTAAATTAGAAAAAAAATTGTTTATTTTATATGTGATGAAGATGTCACTTAAATGGATAATTTTTTGTATGAAACTTTGGTATTTTATATATTTTGAACGCTAAAAACACTTAGCAATCTGGATCATAAATATCCGGACCAATAATATCTATTAAAGGTATGGTTATTTTGTAAACATATTTTTTAAATTTTGAAATGAATATACATTCATAGAAAGTAGCAAAAATAGGAGAAAGGTAACATTTCTATTTATTTTTGATACTCATTTTAATTTTTTTTAATCCTCATTCGAGGGTATTGTCCATCTATTTTCAGACAGAGTGGGAGGGGGGGAGAGGGAGAGAGAGAGATAGAGAGAGAGAGAGAGAGAGAGAGAGAGAAATATCAAAACATCAATTGGTTGCCTCCCACATGGCCCCAAGGAGGGCCAGGGACCAAACCGCAACTGAGGTACGTGCCCTTGACCGGAATTCAACCGGGACCTCTCAGTCTATGGGATGATGCTCACTTCACTGAGCCACACCAGCTGGGCTACTGTAGAATTCTTTTTATTTATTTTTTAATCCTCACCTGAGGACATTTTTGCATTTATCTTGAGATAGAGTGTGAGGGAGAGAGGGAGGAAGAGAGAGAGAGAAACATCGATGTGAGAGAGATATATCGAGTGGTTGCCACCCACATGGCCCCAAGAATTCTTAAGTTGTATTTTAATAATCATAGATTAAGATGCTTAATTGTCTATTAAGTAGCATTAGAAATTGAAGCCTTTTATATTAGGAAGAGACATTTTAGGTTAAAATTTAATTTTACAGTTAAGGAAAACATTTTTATACCTCAGATTTAATTTAACATCATGAAATTTAAGTTCTAAGCCTTTAAGTATTAATGGAGCTCAAAACTAACATTTTTGTGGTCATGGCCATGTATGTGTTAGTTACTTTGAAGTGTTTTTGGCAGTTTTGATTGGAATAGCTCATTAAATAACTTCTAATTTATTTATTATATATGTATGTATTTTCTATGCAGTATGAATTTTCCAGTAACTTCAGTTGGTCAGGATGCCATGTGTTTATCTAATTCTGGAAGTGATGATTCTGAAAAAGCTCCTGCCAATTTGGATCTTATGTCTAGGAAGAGATTTCACTGTAGGCCTGATGAAAGTGACCATATGCCTCCTGCCAAAAAATGTTCACTCACTTTAAGAGATGATTCTCAAAAATATGCCTCTGAGGTAAGAGAGTCATTAAATAAGATGACCATATTACAAAAGACCTATTTCTGTTTTTTTTCCTTTATATTCTTTATATAAAGATAGTTCTGATACTTTTCACCATAAATAATTCAGGTAAAACTGGTTTTGTATTTTCACTTTTCAACCTGTTCTACGTAAAAATTGATGGACATTAATCAGGAAATGCATTCCCAGCTCTGTGTCATGAGCTAAAAGTAAGGCCAAAAGCATCATACAGATCTGGATCTTGGTTGTACCACTTAATAGCTGTGGGACCTTAGGCAAGATACTTCACCCCTCTGACTGAGTTTGCCATTGTGTAAAATTATGATAGTAATATCACCACCACCATTATCATGATGCCTAATGTATCTTGTAGCTATTAGGAATAGAACCTCAAAGGCCCTCTATTTATCTGTCTCTAGTCTTACCTTGTGCTAATCTCTGCCTCACTCTCTAACCATATTGGTTATCAGTTTCTCAAAAGAACAGTACTCCTTCATATCCCAGGCCATTACTTTTGCTGTCTCTTTTTCTGAAACATTCCCTTGCAAAACATACAAACTTCTTTAGCTCAATTATCACTACCTTAGGGAAACCTGATAATACTATGCAGATTCAATCAGCATCTACTGTGTTGTATGTTTCTTAGCACCGTCTGGTTTTTGTTTCTGGTACTTGTCATAATGTACTACATTATGTAACCACACTATGGAAAAGTTAATTTAGAGTTGTATTCTCAAAGGGACAGTTGAAGACCAATAGTCCTTAGATGATAGCCGACAACAGAGGCAGTGTATCCTTGTATATCTGATATGTGAAAAATTGTTGCCCAGAATAGTTTGAATTTCTCTTAATATAAGTAGGGTTGAACATCTTTTCATATTCTTAGGAGCCATTTGTATTTTCTTTTCTGTGAAATGACTGTATATTCCTTACCCATTTTTTAATTGGGTTGTTGATCTTTTTCTTATAGATTTGAAGGAACTCTCAAGTATGTCTGTGATATGAGTTGCAAATAATTTTTCCCAATTGGTTATTTGTCATTTGACTCTACTTTATGTGGTTTTTTCATGTAGACTTTTTTTTGGTTCAGGTTTTTTTTTTCACATTTTTTAAATTCTTTTTTTTTATTGATTTTAGAGAGAGGAAGGGAAAGGGAGAGATAGAAACATTGATGAGAGAAAACATCGATTGGCTGCCTCCTGCACGCACCCCCCCCCCCTCCCCGGGGATTTGGCCCACAACCTGGGCATGTGCCCTGATTTGGAATCGAACCGGTGACCTCTGGTGCATGGGTTGACTCTCAACCACTGAGCTACACCGGCCGGACTGTTGGACTTAAAAAAAAAAAAATTTCCTGACTTGAATGGGAATACTTCTAGTGTTTATGAAGTGGGATGCTGGCTTTTGGTTTGCCATAGCTGTATTTTAGGGTTTTAAGAAAATGTCTATTCAATTTTAAGTTCCTTTTTTCCCCAAGAATGAGTATTATTAGACACTTTTCCTGCAAAAAGATGATACAGTATTTTTCTTTTCAAATTTGTTGAATTATATTAATAGATTTCATATTGAATCAGCTTTGCATTTCTGAAACAAACTCTACTTGATTTTGTATTATTAGGCTTTTGATGCACTGTTAAGTTATGTGTAATATTTCATTTGATATTTTTGCATTGATGTGAAAATGGCTAGTTGGTATCAATAATATGCTTAATTTATGAGAGGTATTTGGGAATCTTTTATTGTTCTCTGGAACAATTTAAATAACAGTAACAGTTTCTTTTCCACAAATGTTTGGTAGAATTCCCATAAGACATGTCTGACCCTAGAGCTTTCTTTACCTAAAAATGAAAGAAATAAAATTCATTTTATTTGATAAATGGCTAATATTTTTTTTTGGTAAATTTTCTTAAAACAGGTGTGTTCAAAGGAATTAATAAATGTTTTTGAGGAAACAGGTGAGTGAAATAAATTTTAATGTGATTACATTTTTCTAAGTACCCCTGATTATTTTTGATGCATGTTGTTCAAATTTGGGATTAAAGCAGAATCTTTCTCACTTTTCTCTAAGAATCATGCTTTTATTAGAAGTTTTTCTTCCCTGCTGAGATTTTGGATTTGGCACTTTGGTATCATAAAAATCTACTTTCTTCCTATAGTTAATAGAAAACCATACATCTATAGGATTCCTGAAAAAGCACAACTACTACATTTTAGGAATTAGAAAGCTGGTTATAAAGGAGTTTTCAAAGGTCCTTAGCTATACCCTGAGATTAGAAAGTGATCACTTTGTTAGTTCAAGAGATATGTATGAGAAATATTTTCTAGGTGAAAATATATTGATATGACTATTCTGTATTTGAGTGCAGAAGCTGTTACTTTAGCTTTTAACTAGTTATATTATTTTTAAGCATCCAGGTAATTCCACTAATTTGTAATTTAGCTTACTCTTATTAGGGCACCTTTATGATAGAATATCATGGATTCTTTCCTTCAGATACTGCAATTCATTTGGATGTATTGATTTCAATATGTGTGCTTACCATTTGTATTCTTTTTTTTTTTTTAAGGAAAGTCTTACAAAGGACAAGATATCTTCCCTACTTCAGAAAGCACACATACAACTCCAGAACCTCAGAAAGAGCAACTTCAGCCAACTTTTCAGAGTATAGGATCTAGACCTCTTGATAAAATAATAGATACACATACAGAAAGGAATACACCTCAGTTACCTCAGGATAAGGCAATTGTCTCTGATAAGGAAGAAGGAACTTGTGCAACTTCTAAGTCTGAACAAGTGGATAGCATCACATCATCTTCAAAAACCCCACTGTCAAGGTATCATGAGAAAATCTGTAATTAGTGCTGAAATTTTCACTCTTTAGATGGAAAATCTTTAGAGTTTAGTATTGTACACTTTGTTTTCCAGATTGTCCATGGTTATTATTTTGATCATTATTTATTCTATTATACAGTAGCTGCCAATGCAGATGTAGATGATCTGAGATATAGGGCCAACATTAGAAGTAGCTCTGGATGTTGTTTTATTGAGGTCCCAAATAATGTGCATTTTTCTCCCTTGTGGCATACCAAAGAGGTAAACCATGGCTTTCTCCTTATGAAAGTAAGTGTAGCATTTAAGCTCAAAGCCAGCTTTTCCCACATTATTTTCCTCATACTCTAGAAGTGAACCTTTTAGGTTTTGGGTAATTATTGGCTTGTCAGCAGTAATAAAATCATTAATGTGGTGTCAGTGAGTTGAAAAAAGGAGGACATGCACTAACTTCCACTAAAGGAAATGGGTGGGCGAGGACATGCGTAG
The DNA here is from genome assembly GCA_030848825.1 of Tadarida brasiliensis. Lineage (NCBI taxonomy): Eukaryota > Metazoa > Chordata > Mammalia > Chiroptera > Molossidae > Tadarida > Tadarida brasiliensis. The sequence continues at coordinate 45,854,395 of CM061258.1, forward strand.
CTTAAAAAGGCATATTTAATGAATATATTGTTTTTGTTATGTAAACTACAGAAAGTAAAACTCGGTAATATGTTTCTGGTCTTAGAGATGTGCTGAATATAGAAGGCAGGAGGCATCATAGGGTTTTGGGTTGAAACCAGCTGAGAAGCATTATTTTGGAATAAGGGTCAGCAGATTTTTTTGGTAAAGATCATGTAGTATATATTTTAGGTTTTGTGGCCCTTACGTCTTTGTTGCAGCTACTCAACCCTGCATTTGTAGTGCAAAAGCAATCATATTTAAACAGACGAACATGCTGTGTTCCAGTAAAATTTGTTTTATAGAATCAGGTGGTGAACTGCATTTGGTCTATGTGCATTTGCTGACTTCTGCTCTAGAGCCTTGCTATACAAAGTCTGGTCCTGGGACCAGCAGCATGGACGTCATTTGAGAACTTGTTAGAAATGCAGAACTCAGGCCCCATCCTCCACTAACTGAGTCAGAGTCTTCATTTTAATAAAATCCCAGGTGATTTGTATGCACTTTTAAGCTTGAGAAGTACTGCTTTACAGTAAGCTTTGACCTTTGTCACAATCAGTATTTATTAGATATGCTGATTATGCCATTTTAGGATTAATGGAAAAAATTTGGTACTAAGAATGTGTCTTCCTGGATATTCTTGAACGTCTTTATGTTTGCATTTCTAGACCTGGCAGAAGACCCCTGGGATTTTTGTCTTTAATATGTTCAAAGAATAGTTTGGAGTCTGATGAACCTACTCAGGTTCATAGAAAGAAACGCCTAAAACCTCTTATACCTGTGTCAAGACAGAATTTGAAAAGGTCCAATCCTCTCAGTGAAAGCCAGAAAAAAATTCAAGAGTCCTCTGATCTGCTTCCATCTCCAAGTGTTGTTGTTAATACTCAATCTGAGAATATTGGCAGTTCAGCAACTCAGGTATGTGATAACTACTTATTTTATTGTTTATATAGAATGGGTTGGATATTAGACTCAACTAGGAAAAACATAGCAATTGTTATTTTTATTTGGATATCAGAAATTATTACAGAGCAAATCCTGTCTCCCTATCCTACCCCCACAACTCCCAATATGTTGGAAGAAGATAGGTGTTGAATTAGGAAGTTACAGCTAGTTTAGTTCAGAGCCATTGAGCTAGCCATGAATAGACCCTTAATTGCTATTTCTTTAAAGCAAAGACTCTTCTGACCTGTGGAAGCAAAATAAAGTAGTGGTTGCATTGTATTTACTTTCAGAGAAATGCCCTAACACCCACAAGAATTCAAGGAATGGTACAATTAGAATTTGTTTGCATGTTTTATTTCTATGCATTCCAAAGCTATGCATATGGGAAGTACTGGGATGGAAAAATCTGTGAAGCTGTTTCGAAGAATTCAGAAGAATATTGGGGTGACTCAAGATCTCAGCAAAGGCTAGTGGCCTCTAATGGGTAGCATGAAACTCAAAGGAAGGAGTGCTTTTGTAAAAATATCTTTAAAAATGTTTTAATTTTTATATTATTTCCCAGAATTATTTTCTGAGACCACGATTTTCTGAGTCTTTATTATTATTGTCAGATTACTTTGGAGAAGAGTGCTGTAATTACCGGCAGCGTTGCAGTGCCAGTTTAATCCCATCCTTGCCAGCACTGGATAGATAACTCTTCAAAGTAAATTTTTTCTTATATAATATAATGGTAGAAGGGTGGACATGTCATTTCATTTGTTTAATTTGCATTTTTTCAATTACTAGTGACTTGTTTTTTCCCCATATATTTACAGGGTATTTTATTTTTTCTTATTTTGTTTCTATTTTGCTAATTTATAGCTTTTGGGATCTCAGTGTTTTCTTACCAATTTGTGTGAGATTTTTTTGTGTGTCAAAAGGCCACATACCTTCTAGCTCTTTGCTGCAAGAAGTTTTTCCAAGTTTATTTACTTTTTAAAATTATTGAGGTTTTTTTTAATGTACATAAGTTTTGAATGTTTAGTCAAATCCATTACTTTTTTTCTTTGCAATTTTTTTTTTTTTATTTTTTTATTTTTTTCCTTTTTATTGATTTTAGAGAGATTTAGGGAGAGAGAAACATCGACGTGAAAGGGACACATCGAGTGGCTGCCACCCACACAACCAACCAGGGCCGGGACAAACTGCAACTGAGGTACATGCCCTTAGTGGAAACCGAACCCAGGTCTCTCTGTACCGCAGGCCAACGCTCTAACCGCTGAGCCAAACCGGCCAGGGCTCTTTGCAATTTCTTAAATTGCTTTTATGATTAGGAAGTTTTTATCCAGAGACATAAAATTTTCAGTTTTAAAACTAATTCTATTCATGGTTATTGACTTTGGTATGTAGTGTGGAGTATATTTGGTATATGGTGAGAAGCAAGAATCAAAATTAAATGTTATTTTCAAATTGCTATTTTATTATTTTTTTGAATAAATAATGTATTTCATGTCTTAAAATTCATAATCTATAAAAAAGAGTTTATAGTAAAATGTTTCCCACATCTGTTCTTTAGCTTCCTAGTCCTCTCTTTCCACAGATGTATAGTATTATCAATTTTTGGTTTACTTTTCTAAAGATATTTTATATATACACAAATATAAACACTTTTAAAAAATATAAATAATAGTATTCTGTTCTCTTCCATACTGCTTTCACCTTACAGTACGTCTTGGAGATGTTTGCAAAACAGTAAATAAAGAGCTTTCTCTTCCTCTCTCTCTTTTAAAAATTTAAGTTACATTTTATTTTGAGATCACTGTAGATTCACATCAGTTGTAAAAACGAATAGAGAGAGATTCCAGTGTATATAGCCTTTATCCAGCTTTCCCCAGTGGTAGCGTCTTGTAAACCTATGGTACAGTATCACAATCAGGATACTGACATGCTATGGTAAAGATACCGAACAGTTCTGTCACCACAGGGAACCTTTGTATTGCCCTTTTATAGACACACCCACTTTCACCCCACCCCAACTCACCCCACTCTCTCCTTAACTTCTTGAAACCTGTTTTCCATTAAATTTGTCATTCCAAACAAGTGATGCAAATGGCATCTTATATACAGTTGTGTAAATGGATTCATATTTCAGAATTGGCTTCTTTTCACTCAGAATAGTTCCCTACAGAGTCATTTAAATGGTTTGTGTATCAATAGTTTATTCCTATAAACTGTCTGTACCAGTATGGTTTATCCATTTACCCATTGAAGGACATTGGGTTGTTTTCAGTTTTTGGCTATTATGAACAAAGCTGCTATTAACATTTGTATACAGGTATTTGTTTACAGTTTTTAGGAATAAGTGTTCAAGAGTGCTGTCCTTATTTTTAATGATGACATAATATTCCATTGTTTGGATGTACCATAAAGTAATATTGGTCTCATATAGTAGGCATTTAGGGTATTCCTAATTATTTGCTATTTCAAACAATGATGTAATAGCTAACTTATAAATGGGCCATTTTGCACATTTATCTGCAGGTTAAATTTCCTAGAAATAGAATTGCTGCTCAAAAGGAATGATTATTCTTTTAACAGATATTGGCTGATTGTCCTCCATAGGGATTATATCAGTTTCTATTCTTTTTTGTTTGTTTGTTCAGATAGAGTGGGAGGGAGGGAGGGAGGGAGAGAGAGAGAGAGAGAGAGAGAGAGAAACATCGATGTGAAAGGGACACATCGAGTGGTTGCCACCCACATGACCCAACCAGGGCCGGGGACAAACTGCAACCGAGATACGTGCCCTTAGCGGAAACTGAACCCGGATCTCTCTGGACCACAGGCCGATGCTCTAACCGCTGAGCCAAACCAGCCAGGGCTCAGTTTCTATTCTTATCAGCAGTATATGAGAGAATCTTTTCCTCACACGGATATGTTAACAGTTTTCTTTTACTTTTATCATTCTTCATAGATTTAATGAGCACGTATCAGTGAGGTAAACATCTCTTCATGTATTTGAATTGTTTATGCTTTTTCTGTGAACCATCTGTTCATATTCTTTGACTTTATGAAGAATTGGGTTACTAGTCTTTTTTTTTTTTTAACTTATCTTTATTGTTGAATGTATTACAGATGTTCCTCATTTTTCTCCCATTGCCCCCCTCCTCCCCATTCCCGCCCCCCTCCTGCTTTTCCCCACACTGTTGTCTGTGTCCATTAGTTATGCATATATACATATAAGTTCTTTGGTTTATTTCTTCCCACCCCCCAACCCCCCTTCCCTTTGAGGTTTGTCAGTCTAACAACCAATTTGTGCTTCTTAATCCCTTCACCTTTCTCAGCCCTCCCCCCAGCCCCCACCCATCTGGTACCCAACAAAAGTTCTCTGTATCTATGAGAATGTTTCTGTTCTGCTTGTTCATTTTGTTTGTAGATTCAATTGTCGATAGATATGTATTTATTGCCATTTTGTTTGTTCATATTTTTTTATCTTTTCTTCAAGAAGACCCTTCAACATTTCATATAATAATGGTTTGGTGGTGATGAACTCCTTCAGCTTTTCCTTGTCTGGGAAACTCTTTATATGGCCATCGATTCTAAATGACAGCTTTGCAGGATAGAGTAATCTTGGTTGTAGGTTCTTGCTTTTCATCACCCTGAATATTCCTTGCCACTCCCTTCTGGCCTGCAAAGTTTCTTTTGAGAAATCAGCTGACAGTCTGATGGGAACTCCCTTGTAGGTAACTAACTACTTTTCTCTTGCTGCTTTTAAGATTCTCTCTTTGTCTTGAACCTTTTGCAATTTGATGATGATGTGTCTTGGTGTGGGCCTCTTGGGGTTCATCTTGTTTGGGACTCTCTGTGCTTCCTGGACTTGTATGTCTGTTTCCTTCACCAGGTTAGGAAGTTTTCTGCCATTATTGTTTCAAATGGGTTTTCTATTTCTTGTTCTCTCTCTTCTCCTTCTGGCACCCCCAAGATGCGAATGTTGGCACGCTTGAAGTTGTCCCAGAGGCTCCTTACACTATCCTCATTTTTTTGGATTCTTTTTTCTTTTTGCTGTTCTGATTGGGTGTTTTTTGCTTCCTTATATTCCAAATCGATGGTTTGCTTCTTGGCTTTACCTACTCTACTATTGAATCTGTGTAAACTATTCTTTATTTCAGTTAGTGCCTCCTTCATTTCTGACTGGTCCTTTTTTATGCTTTTGAGGCCCTCTCTAAGTCCACTGAGGTTCTCACTAAGTCCGTTGAGCATTCTTATAAGCAGTGTTTTGAACTCAGCATCTGTTAGGTTGCTTAACTCCATTTCACTTAGTTCTTTTCCTGGAGTTTTGTTCTGTTCTTTCATTTGGGATCTGTTTCTTTGTCTCCTCATTTTGGCTGCCTCCCTGTGTTTGTTTCTATGTATTACTTAGCGAGAGGTATAGGGTTAGCTGAGACCAGATGCTGCTTGTTTGAAAGAATTTAGGAAAAGCTGAAGCAGGATCCAAGACAGGCCAATCCTATGGTAAAGCAACTGGTAACAGCTTGGGTGGGCCTGAAAGTTGCGTGGGGCGGGGCCTCAGGCAATCACCAGGGCGGGGCAAACAGTGTGAGCCAGGTTGCTGGAATCCCAGATATGGCGGCGTCTGCAGGGAAGGGCTCACCTAAGGAACAAAAGCCTCTGATAGCACGTCTGTCCAGGAGAAAGCTGCCTCTCCAGCCCTTGCTCCAATGCCAAACAGCTCAGTTCTTCCCCATATGACTCTGGTGCCGCACGCTGGAGCCCGGAGGGTGGGAGTCTGAGTAAGTCTGTACACAGGCCCTTTAAGAGGAGCTGCGGGGGGCTCCAGCCGCCTCAGCCTCAGTTCCCACTGGTTTTTCCAGCCAGAAGTTATGGGGATTTCTCTTCCTGGCAGTGGAACCCTGAGTTGGGCTCGTGGTGTGGGACGGGGACCCCTCAATCCTCAGGGAGGACCTTCCTAGCTGAGGTATCCTAATTTTTATCCACCACAGGTGGGTGTAGGACCAGCCCGTCGCGCCTCCGCCCTCCTACCAGTCTCGATGCGGTTTCTTTAATTCGTAGTTGTAGGACTTCCATTCAGCTTGATTTCAGGCGGTTTTGAATGATGGTTTTTGTGTAGTTTAGTTGTAACTTTGATGTGGTTGTGGGAGGACGCGATACCGCGTTTACCTACGCCGCCATCTTGACCGGAAGTCCTGGGTTATTAGTCTTTTTCATACTGATTTGTAGAAGCTCTTAATGAAAGAAAACCCTTTGTCTGTGATATAGGTTGCAGATATATTTTTCCCTGTATGTCATTTGTCTTTTGATTTTGTATATGGTGGTTTTTGCTATGCAGACATTTTTTATTTTTACATAGATGCATTTCTCAATCTTTTATGGCTTCTGGCTTTCCTGTCATTTAACAAGACACTCTTGTCTGGCTGGTGTGGCTCAGTGGTTGAGCGTCAACCCATGCACCAAGAGGTCGCTGGTTCGATTCCCAGTCAGGGCACATGCCCAAGTTGTGGGTCCCATCCCCAGTGGCGGGCATGCAGGAGGCGGTCAGTTGATGTTCTCTCTCATTGATGTTTCCATCTCTCTCTACCTCTCCCTTCCTCTCTCTCTAAAATCAATAAAGAAAATAAAAATTTAAAAAGACACTCCTTCTCCCCCACTCCAGGATTATAAAAGTTTTCCTTTGGTATTTTATAGTAGGTTTTTAAGAAATATTTTTACATTTAAATCTTTGATCCATGTAGAATTTATTTTGGTGAGGTATAGGTCTGACTTTTTTTTTCCTGAGATAGTCATACAGTTGTCTACCATCATTTATTGAATAATCCAATGTTTCTTATTTTCCTTTTAGAAATGTCATTTTTATCAGATACTAAATTGCCATCCACATGTGTTGGGGAATATTTTTAGTCTTCTATTTAATTGATATGTATGTTTGTTTCTGTGCTGATATTATCCTTAGTTTTTGATAGATTTATAAGTATGCTAATTATTGATAGAATTGCTTTCATTGGTGATGATTCCTTTGAGTACTGTTCTTTTTCATGTCTATTTTTATACTGGTTGCTAAAATGTTTTTATTAAACACTTCATAATGTTATGTTTTACTATTATGTTAAAGTTTTTTCATGGAAATTCGGGTGATGTTATGGATCATGGATACACTATAGTTAACCTAATGTTATGTTATTTGTTGATTATGATTTTATTATTACAACTAATGCTACAAAGGTTATCTTATTCATAAAACTCTTACTATGTTAGGATTATTTCCTTAATGTAATAACACAGAAATGAAATTATTGGATCAGCGAGTATGAACATATTTAAAGCTCTTAATATTTATGCTATATTGCTTTTCAAACATATCAATTTAGACTGCCACTACCCATATACAAATGTTATATTGCATACTTATTTTTATTACCTTTTTAGGTTTCTTGTGATCGTTCCTTACAGAAGGAAGAATGTAAAAGTGTCCAAAAACAGGCACTTGAAGAAGAGCCAACCTCAGTCTCTGAATATTTCTTTAGTGATATCTTTATTGAAGTGGATAAAACAGAATGAAAGTTTTGTTTTTTAAGTCTAGGATTTCCAGAGTCAATTATGTCAACAAAACAGTATTTAGAAAAAGCATCATGTTTGTTTTTCTCTATGTTGATTTTGAATATTTAATGAGCTTGATTTGAAGTTTTTTTAATCAGTGGGAAACATTGCTGAGGTTCCTTTCATTCTGATTGATTCAGCATTTTGGAATTACCAAGCAATTAAGACTGCTTTTTCAGACAGAAATAGCAACTCCTGTTTACATTTTGACTCTTCCTGAACTGAAAACACATGGACATATTGGAATGTGCGGGTGGATAAATGTCTCTGTATCAGTCACAGGGCTGAAGTATTTGGAGGTGGATTGTATTTAACATTTAGCGAACTACTTTTGTGAAGGCTTTTTTCTGTTTGTTTGGATTTTTTGGGGGGTGATTAAGGCCTTTTGTTGCCTAAGTATATGAAAGTAAATTGTTAAAAACTTTTCTATTATCAGCTATTTGACTGACTGAAAAATGTGTACTTTTGTAATTCATGTTAACATTAGTCCTAATTGAAGAACTAGTATTTAAACTTATTATTTATAAATATGAAACATCAAAAAGCTTATTTATTTTTAAATTTTTTATTTAAAAGAATATTGAGTTTTAATTATTTCACCCCTCAGAATTGTGGGTAAAGAAGGCATTAACAATTTTGTTTGTCTCCTTTCCCTCTTTAATTTTAGAGATATTTAAAGTGGTATAACTAAAAGTATTTGGATAGTGTATATGTTTTGAATACATTTTTTTTCTCATAGTGTTAGTATATTGACTTTGTACTGTGAATATTTTGTTTTTCTTATTTCTTATATAATCTCAGGATTTGTATGGAAAAAAGAAAAAAAAAACCCTTACCTTCATTTATGAGGCATATTTCCATACAAAACTTAACCTCCTTTACACACACACACACACACACACACACACACACACATTCCTTTTAAAAAACAAACCAACCAATTTCTTGATAAGTTTTCCCCCATTAAATTCTGCTTAAGGAACACTTAGCCTTTAACTACAGAACATAATTGTGATATTAAAAACAGAAAATAAGATAACAAGATTATTAAGTCAGTGATTATCAATATGAATTTGAGTTGTTTTGATTTTGTAATTTACATATGTAATTTTATTATTCACCCAAGTAAATCTTTGGTGTGGTTCAATTAAACTTCTCAAAGAGCAAATTTATCCTGAGTTGACAATACATTAGGTCAGGAATCAAAAACATTTTTCATAAAATAGTTTTGCATTTGTGGGCCAGATGGCCTCTATGGCAGCTGCTCAACTCTGCCATTTCAGTTGAAAGCAGCCACAGACAATACTTAAATGATGGATGTGGCTGGATTGTGCTTTAGTTTGACACTCTACATGAGAGAGTAATTTTCTTACCTTAAGGTGCTGATGTCTTTATGAGATATTTGTCATTGAAGTTATAAGTTGTGCCTAACAGTTAAAACTGTTGATTGCATTATAGAATGATCAGTATTTCAATGGGAAGATATTTTAATGTCTAGATAATTGTGTTTGTATAATGAAAAAAATGGGGGACAATTTTCAAGTTCATTAGTAAATTAGGATATGGCTCAGGAGGAAGTATAACAGTAATCCTAATTTATTAAAACAATTGACATTAGAGCATTTTTTTCTTCATTTTCTTATAGTGAAATTTATAGTTTAACTTTTTCCATAAAGATCTATAAATCTGAGTGGAAATTCTCTCTATAGGTATGCATTTATTTCACGTGATCACAAGAATCGTGGTAGTAAATGACATTTCTATTTTAATGCCATGTTTTTATAAATTTTAAAAAACCTCATTCTTAAAAGGTTTCTTTCATTAGGTTAATGTTAATTTGGGTGTTAGATTGCCACAGTTAAACTATTATTTTATCTCTTGTATAATATTTGTTTTAACTTTGTAAATGTCTGTCTCTTGTTCATCTACAGTGAATTAATTTTATGAAAGATATAACTTCTTACTGTATAAAGAATAATTTTATCTTTTGGGCATTTATTATATTAGAGAATCAAGTCACCCAGCTAAATTACCCTATTATTATATCCTTAATCTTGGAGAAAGAGAAACTTAATCAGTGTATTTATTTACCTTTTAAGGTGGAAAGACTTGTTCACACCTGTATTTAATCTAATTCATGTAAAGATGATGTTGAGAATATGTTGGGAAGAGTTTGTATTTTATAAATCTTAAAGGAGATATGGTTAAAGGTCTTTGTTTTTTCTTGTCGTTTCCTCCTGAACACTTATGTTTTAGCAAATGGTGAACATGATGGTTTAAAAGCCTAATTTGTTGGTAAATGATTGAGGCACAGATAAAAATATGAATATCTACTGTTTACCACTATATTATTTGAAATAGAAGTGACCATGTATACATAATATCTTGCTTGAAGAAGTCATTGACAAAAAAGCAATATCTGTCATTTGTAAATTTTCTTGTTCTAAAGAAAGCAGTTATGTTCTACAGATATAAATTATGTAAATAAAAGTTATTTTATATTATATGACATCTGGAGAGTTGTTTTATTTACTCCTTGTATGAGTTTTTGTTGTGTCCTTAATGTTTAGTTAGCCAAAACTAGTAGTTTTTCAACTACAGCTTATACTTCCTTTCATAAAAATATAGTACAGTCATCCCTTGATATCTGTGGGGATTGGTTCCAGGGCCCTGTGCGGGCACCAAAATCTGAGGATGTTCAAGTCCCTATATAAAATGGCACATGCCCTGGCGCTGGTTTGGCTCAGCGGTTAGAGCATTGGTCCGCAGACCAAAGAGTCTTTGGTTCGATTCTGGTCAGGGGTGCACATACCTCAGTTTCAGTTTGTCCCCAGCTCTGGTTCCAGTTGTGCAAGAGACAATCAATTGATGTGTCTCTTCCACATTGATGTTCTCTCTCTTCCCGCCCCCACTCTATCTGAAGATAAATGGAAAAAAAAAAAAAATCCTCAGGTGAGGATTAAAATGGCATAGTGTTTGTATATAACCTATGCACATCTTCCAGTACACTTTAAATCCTTTCTAGATTACTTATAATCCCTAATACATAGTAAATGCTAAACAAATTGTTGTTATACTGTATTTAGGGAGTAATGACAAGTAAAAAAGTCTGTACATGTTCAGTACAGATGCAACCATTGTTACATCAGGCCTAGCTACATCAGCAACAACATAACTTTATGTCTGAATATTTTGGATTTGCAATTGGTTGAATATGAAGTTGGTTGAATGCAGATGTAGAACTGGCGGATATGGAGGGCCACTGTATAAGTGGAAGAACTAATATGTTTGTTTATTTTTATTTTTATTTTATTATTTTTTTTATCCTCACCCGAGGACATTTTTTCATTTTTTGTTCAGATAGAGTGGGAAGGAGAGAGAGGAAGAGAGAGAGAGAGAGAGAAACATCGACGTGAAAGGGACACATCGAGTGGCTGCCACCCGCACGACCAACCAGGGCCGGGGACAAACTGCAACCGAGGTACATGCCCTTAGCGGGAACTGAACCCGGGTCTCTCTGGACCGCAGGCTGACGCTCTAACCGCTGAGCCAAACCGGCCAGGGCCTAATATGTTTTTTTTATATGCATGCTGTGAAGAATATTTTTTTTCTCTTGTTAAGTATAAAGAATACTTTCCCCCACATTTGAGACATCTAAAGAGTTGTTTTATTTACTTCTTGTATAGTGAATTTATAGATAAAAGAACTCAATCCCTTTTATTCTTTTTTTTTTCCTTCCCACTTTGTTTTTCTGTAGAGAAAATGGGAAACTTTAGTGCTAGATACAGTATAAACCTGAAATTCTAAAGTGGATAGTGGCAAAATATCAGCCAAAAATTTAGTTGGAAGAAATATTTGTGGAAATTTTCCTAAAGGATAGTCTAGTCATTTCTCCAAATACACAAAATTTTTGTCTTGGATTTTGTCAGATCATTAAAGAGCTTAGCCTTAGCTGGTGTTGCTCAGTTACTTAGACATCATCCTGTGCACTGAAAGGTTGCCGGTTGGATTCCAGGGCAGAGCACATGCCTGAGGGGGCGTGCAGGAGGCAGCTGATCACAGATCAATGTTTCACTCTTCTTCTCTAAAATAGTCAATTAAAAACAAAAAAGCTATGAATATGGGCTACATTGTTTTGTCTGCTCATGTTTAGGGACATTATGTGAAATAGTCTAAAAGTCTAAAAAAATTAATTTTTCTCTAATGAAGTTGTAGACTTTATCATCCAATATCCTACTTGGAGGAACCTATAGTAGATACTTCTCTTTGGCCTCAGTGCTAGGAATAATTGGGCATCTGTTCAATTGTCTGATTAAAAAAAAAAAAAAATATATATATATATATATATATATATATATATATATATATATATATGAGCTGTGTGAATCCTTGTGTTGTTTACTTTTGCAATGCAAAGCAAAATTTGGGGCCAACCTGTAGCAAAATAAAATACTTCACATGACACATTTTGTGTACTAAACTCACTCTGACCTTTTTTTTTTTAACTTCATTCCCCCCCTGCCCAGATTTTTAAAAACCTGTCACTTTTCAGTGCTTGGTACTGTACTAACCTTTTAATACGCATTGTTTCATGGTTTTAAAAAGTTTACGCATGGCTTAAAAAGTTTAGCAGTGCTGTAAGATTTTACACAAGCTGTTCTGGTATTACACATTTCTAAAAATGATTCTATTTCTAATTTATGAATGTTAGACATTGTCAACTGACTTTTTGTTATGGTACATAAAAATTTTAGCTTTCTGCCCTGGCCTGGTAGCTCAGTTGGTTAGGGCATCATGCCCATACTCCAAGGTTGCAGGTTTGAGTCCCTGTCAGGCACATATAAGAATCAACCAATGAATGCATAAATAAGTGAACAAACATTGATTTTACTCTCTCTCTCTCTAAAATCCATTAATAAATAATAAAAAAGAACTTTAGCTTTCTTACAACTCTCCTCTCCCCACTTCCCTCCTGCTTTCTCCCACTGTGTTAAACATGGTTAATTAAATCTTATTTACTATTTTCATTGTATTAATTGTAATTACCACATAATGTACTAAGATGATATTTCCTTCCTGGTACAATTTTTGTTTTTCTTGGCGTTAGTAATTGCTTAACTTTTTCATTTGCTTTGGGTTTTGTTTTTGAACCAATGACTTAACTTTCCACACCCTCCAGCAAGCCTGTTAAAATGCCTCTGCTTGTAATTTTCCACATGGTTAATACTGCCAGATAAACGGTTTCCTTTTTTCCTGGAAAATTCAGAGCTCGTCCTCCTTTAATCTGGACCAGTGGCTTCATAGCTCTCCATGTGCAGTAGCGCTGTTACCCTGAACTCCAGCGACGGGATCGAACCCGCAACAGAGGTACCGGCCCTTGACCGGGAATCGATTCTGCGACTCTCTGAGCCACACCGGCCAAGGCTGGAATACCCTTTTTAGCAGGGGAAGAAGAAAGCACAATAGAAAATGCACTGAAACCGAGTGCAAGGACATTCCATAGCAGGTCATTAATTCAGCGCCGGAGGAGGCAGGACGGCCACGAAAGGCTCGCTCCACCCCTGGACTCGCAGAGCACCACGGGCTCGCGATACGACAGGGTATCGCGGGGCTGCTCCTCTGTCCTTTATTGGCTGAGGTTGGGGGCGTGGTGCGCGGTGCTTACCAATCACGGGCGACGTGTACGGGCGTGCTGGGGCCGGTCTGAGAATCGGGAGTTTTTCAGGCTGGTGGGGGCCGCCAGAACCGCAGCTGAGCCGTGGCCCGAAGTGGGAGAGCGAGAGGGAAAAGCACTGGCTCCGGGCCGGCATCTCTCCCGTGCTCCTCGCTCGCTCTGTGTCCGCTGCCATGTGGGCCACCGTAAGGTTAGCCCTGTGGCGGTGCGCCCGCGCTGCTGCCCCCGGGCCGCGCGCCTACCACCGGGACTCGGTGGCCACGCTGGGCACCCAGCCGGACTCGGGCTCTGCCCTCTACCAGGTAGGCTGGGGGAGCCCCGGGCCAGGAGCCCCGGGCGAGTGTGTGATTTCCGCTGCCACACGTCTGCTAGTGCCAGGCCCACGGGACTCGGTGCTGGCCGGAGTAGCAGGCCTATGGCCACGCTTGAACAGCTGCTATTCTTTCTCTGGAGTCTCAGTCATCATTCCGGGACGCACGAAGCCTAAGGGGTCGTGAAGATGGGGGGGGGGGGGGGGGTCCAGACCAAATACTTTTTAATTTGCTTTTAGCATTGCCACTATTATTTGTAACTTTGAAAAGCATTGTCAGCTGGGGATCTTGTTGAATACACAGTTGCCTGAAGGCCCACCCTGGACCTTTTTCCTGTCTCTTGTTTACATGCTTAATGGGGGCTTGGTGGCAGCCTGTTTTGGGAACCACTGGCCTAGGACAGCTAACCTTGGAAGTTATGCTTATCAGACTTTAGTTAAATAGTTGGTCAGGTTCATAGAAAATACTTATTCCACAGTATCTTTAAATGGCTTTTCTTGGAACTGGAAGTTATTACAAGGTCAAAGAAACAACTTGCAGCTTCTCAAAGCCCAGAGCTGGAAAGTTCCAGTCTGTTCTGTGGTTTCTAAGCTTATACATATAACATTTAAATTGTGCAGGTAACTTTCAGAGAAGACATTTTAAAGAATTCCTGCCTTTGAGAAAACAAGGAAATTGGAAGAAAATCAGACTGAGACAAACAATATCCATTGAGAGGCTTCCAAAAGTCTTTAGGTTTTCTGGGGTCAGGAGAGAATGTTTAATTCAGAAACATTAAGTGGTTACTGTTGTTGAGGCAGTGTTTTAGGTATTTGGTATAGATGTGCGGGAATGGAATCATAATGTTGTGGGGAAGATGGACAAGAAAGGAGGTAACTAGAATGCATTGATAGTGGTGTCTAAAGCTTGAAAAAAAAGGTGGTTATAGAAAGTTGCAGATAGGAAAGGGTGAGTGGGTTGGATTTTGATGGTTGGGTAAAAGCTGGCCAGGCTCCGAGTAGAGGAAAAGAGGCAAGACTATAGAAGCTAAGGGGGTTACAAGAATGTGGGTACTAAGTTGTGAAAGTGTATATGGTGGTTGTGAGGACTTGGAAGTCATGGCTAGGTTGTGCAATTCATGGAGTAGATGAGATTCTGTGGCAAGATAAAGGAGGGCCTTGCACGCAGAAGCCACACTTAGATTTCATTTCACAGGCTGCCTGTTAAGGTATTAAAGTAGGGAAGTGGCATGATCCTACTTGGCATGGAAATGGCATGGTAAAATCATCAGCGTGGCAGCATTGTGGAGGATGGATTTCCTACCATTTTGAATATGGCTGCTTCTTAGCTGGATGTTCTGTTGGTTCTTGTAAGCTTTGGACTACTTTCCAGAGCTCCTATAAGGTAACTTTAGCCAGTTTTGGGTTGTTTCGTTATGTCTCTGTTGAAGAATGAGAGCCTGGAGCTTCCTGCTCTGCCATCTTTTTGACGTTAGGTCTGGGCCCATGTTTTTTTTTTTATCCTCACCTGAGGACACTTTTGCATTTATCTTCAGATAGAGCAGGAGGGAGAGAGGGAGGAAGAGAGAGAGAGAGAAACATCGATGTGAGAGAGACACATCGAGTGGCTGCCACCCGCACAACCCCAACCGGGGCTGGGGACAAACCGCAACCGAGGTACGTGCCCTTAGCGGGAACTGAACCCAGGACTCTCTGGTCTGTGGGCTGATGCTCTAACCACTGAGCAAAACTGGCCAGGGCTGGGCCCATGTTCTTGATGGTGGCTGTTAGCTAGGGGTTAGGGAATGTGGACCTGAGAATGTAATTTCTTTCTCTGTGTAAAATGTTTTATATTCTGGTCCAGTTTTTGCACCAGTAATTAGAATAGGGGAGTAGCTGTGTTGTGGTGGAAAAAGCACTGGTCTGTATTTCATGTATGTTAAAAACTAACAAATAATGTATTTCTATTGGGAAAAAAAACCTGAGGGAAATATGCTAAAATGTTAACAGTGGCCCTATCAGTGGGCAGAAGAGGCACTGTAACATGTTAGTTTAAGAGCAAGGTTCTGGAGCTAGTGACCCTTGGTTTAAATCCCAGCTGTGCTACCTGTTGGCTGAGTGATCTTGGGCAATATACTCAGCCTCTCTGTGTCTCAGTTACCTCAACTGTATACTAACAATAATTGTAGGTATCTTATAGGGTTATCAGGACAGTTAGTGACTGCTTAGGTCAATGCCTAGAACATAATAAACCTACAAGAAATACTAGCCCTGTCTGGGTAGCTCAGTTGGTTAGAGCATTGTCCCTATATGCCAAGGTTGCGGGTTCTATCTCCAGTCAGGGCACACACAAGAAGCAACCAATGAATGCATAAATACGTGGAACAACAAATCAGTGTTTCTCTCAAATCAATTTTTTAAAAAGTATTTCTTGTTTGTTTGTTTTTTGAGAGAGAGAGAGAAACACTGATTTGTTGTTCCACGTATTTATGCATTCATTGGTTGCTTCTTGTGTGTGCCCTGACTGGAGATAGAACCCGCAACCTTGGTGTACTGGGTTGATGCTCTAACCACTGGCCAGAGCTGAAAGACTCTTTTTTAAAAATCCTCACCCAAGGATTTTTTTCAGATAGAGTGGGGGGCGGGGGGAGAGATAAAAATCAATTCGTTGCCTCCCGCACAACCCTGACTGGGGCCAGGAATGGAACTCGAAACTGAGGTACGTGCCCTTGACCGGGAATCAGACTCGAAACTCTTTGGTCCGTGGGCCGATGCTCTTAACTGCTGAGCCAAACTGGCCAGGGCTGAGATACTAACTCTTGATGATTTTCTTCCTCTTCTCAAGGTCATGTCATGATCTGTATTTAGCCAGCTTTTGTTTCAGTAATGCTGTGTAGCAAACAATCCTAAGATCTTAGAGTCCAAAATAACAAGTATTTATTTATTTCCTTTTTATTGAATTTATTGGGGTGACACTGGTTAACAAAATCATATAGGTTTCAGGTGCACAATTCTGCAACACATCATCTGTCCACTGTATTGTGTGTTGACCACCCCAAGTCAAGTCTCCGTCTATCACCATTTATCCCCCCATACCTTCTTCCACCCCATCGCCCAGCACCCCCCCAAATCAACACACTGTTGTTCTTGTCCATGAGTTTTCTTTCTTTTTTTCTCAATCCCTCCACCCTCAAGTTTTTTGGTTTTTTTTTTTTCTCTTGGATTATTATTATTGATTGATTTGAGAGAGAGAGAGAGACAAAAAAGTTAAAAATTGAACTGCCATTTGACCCAGTGATCCCACTTCTAGGAATATACCCTAAGAAGCCTGAAACACCAATCAGAAAGAATATATGTACCTCTATGTTCATAGCAGCACTATTTACAATAGCTAAGATCTGGAAACAACTCAAGTGTCCATCAGTAGATGAGTGGATAAAAAAGATATGGTACATGTACACAATGGAATACTATGCAGCTGTAAGAAAGAAAGATCTCTTGTCATTTGAGATGACATGGAGGGACCTGGAGAGTATTATGCTAAGCGAAACAAGCCAAGCAGGGAAAGACAAATACCACATGATCTCACTTATTTGTGGAATATAATGAACTAAACAAACTGATGAACAAAATTGACCCAGATACACAGAGGTAGGATACAGACTGACAAATCCCAGAAGAGAAGGTGTTGGGGGGGAAGAGATAAACCACAGAACTTATATGCATGTATGCATAACCAATGGACATAGACAAAGCTGGGGATGGGATGGGGGTGGGGTGGGGAGGGGAGGAGGGTGTCAATGGGGGAAAAAGGAGAAACATCTGTAACAAAAAAAATTAATAAAAATAATAAAAAAAAAAGCGAGAGAGAGAAACATTGATTTGTTGTTCTACTTATTTATGTATTCATTGGTTGCTTCTTACATGTGCCCTGACCGGAGATTGAACCTGCAACCTTGGTGTATCAAGAGGATGTTCTAACCAGCTGAGCTACCCGGCCAGGGCTTGTTCTACTTGTTTCTTATTCTAGGACCCAGACTGAAGGGGCAGTGGCTACTGGGGGAATGCTCCTCTCATAATGGAAAGCCTGGGCACTAGAGGAGAGTATGGGAACACTTTGTCATTCTTAAAGCCTTTGCTTGCAGTTGGTACATTGTCACATTTGCCCACATTCCCCTGAACAAAGCAAGTAATATGGACAGACTCATGGACTGTGGGGTGGGGAAGTATAATCTCACAGTGAATCTTGGCAAGGATGGGAGGGGAGGAATAATTTTGAACAAGTAATACAGCTATTATGTCTGAGTTCCAAAAGGACACCCTCATTTGCTCGTCCTCTTTTTAAGGAGCCGTTCTAAATTTTTTTTTCTTTATTGATTTTAGAGAGATAGGAAGGGAGAAGGAGAGAGAGAGAGAAACACCGATGAGAGAACATCGATTCGCTGCCTCCTGTAGGCCTCCCACTGGGATTAGGCCCACAACCTGGGCATGTGCCCTGACTAGGAATCCAACTGGCAACCTCTTAGTATATGAGTCAGTGCTCAACCCCTGAGCCACACCAGCTGGGCAAAGGAGCCTTGCTGCAAGTCATACTTTCTGTCTATATTTTATTGGTTAGAATTTAGTCACACTGCCACACATCTACATAAGAAGGCCAAGATATGTTACTTTTCCAGCTGGGCTTGTTGCCACCTTGAGTAAAATTGGGATTCTATCATCAAGGAAGCTGGGAAGAATGAACATGGATAAGCAGCTAATACTGTCTGCCACGGATAACAAATAGCATGGAGTGGGTGTTCTCTTAAGTTATGTTGGATGTTAAAAGATTTCACTTAGGTGCAGCCATATCTCCTGGGACCTCCAGCTACAAGTAGTAAACTTTGAATGCAAAAGACTTATAAAAGAGGAATATAGGTAAAGCCATGCCTTGGATGGGAGATGGCACATAGGCGCCTTGGCCACAATCTGGTTTCTCCCTGCCTAGTTTTCCTAGTCTCCCATGTTAGACCAGCAATATGTGCTGCCCGCTCTCACTTCTCCTACCACCCTGTGCTTCAGAAAGACCTGGTAGTGACAGTTCTCTTTATTTATTTACTTTTTTAATTTTAATTTTTTAAATCCTCACCTGAGGACATTTTTTCATTTATCTTCAGATAGAGCAGGAGGGAGAGAGGGGGGAAGAGAGAGAGAGAAACATTGATGTGAGAGAGACACATCGAGTGGTTGCCACCCACACAACCCCAACCAGGGCGAGGACAAACTGCAACCAAGGTACATGCCCTTAGCGGGAACTGAAATTGAGACTGGTCTGCAGGCCTATGCTCTAACCACTGAGTCAAACCGGCCAGGGCTATTTTTTTTTTTTTTTTAATCCTCACCCGAGGACATTTTTCCATTTTTTGTTCAGATAGAGTGGGAGGGAGAGAGAGGAAGAGAGAGAGAGAGAAACATCGACGTGAAAGGGACACATCGAGTGGCTGCCTCCCGTACAACCAACCAGGGCCGAGGACAAACTGCAACCGAGGTACGTGCCCTTAGCGGGAACCGAACCCGGGTCTCTGGACCGCAGGCTGACATTCTAACCGCTGAGCCAAACCGGCCAGGGCCAGGGCTATTTTTTAATGAGAGGTTGGCTTAGCTAGGGTGACGATCACTTGCATAACCAGCTTTAGCTTTGATTGCTGCTGTTAAAAATTGGGCAGTGTTACTGGCTGCAGTGATTGTACCCTGGGGTTTGGGTATACTTTATTATTTTTTTAATTAAAAAAATTTTTTCCCCTTTATTGATTTTAGAGAGAGAGGAAGGGAGAGGGAGCGAGAGATAGGAACATTGATGAGAGAGAACATCCATTGGCCACCTCCTGCATGTCCCCCACTGGGGATTTGGCCCACAACCTGGGCATGTGCCCTGACCGGGAATCGAACTGGTGACCTCTTGGTGCATGGGTCGACGCTCAACCAGTGAGCCACATCGGCCAGGCTCGGATATACTTTAAGTGGTTACTTGTTTTCTCTGTATGTATGTGAGCTGTTTTTCATCAGCTCTGAACTTGAGGGCCTGTCATTTGCAAAGTTGGCAAGAGATGCCGGAGGGGGTGGTGGTGGTGAGAATAAAAAACTAAAGGCACACCAGAATTCCATAAGCTTCTAGATCTACAAGGGAAAAACTTGCTAAAAGACACTGTGGGGATTTATTTAGCACTCTGAGAAAAATCTATGGCGTGAACAAAACTTTTCAAGACAAAAAAGATGGTAGAACTTACATTTTAGAAAAGACATAAGAAACATATCAGCAAATTGTGGATATGTAGACTTCCCATAGGATCTTATTCAAATAAACAAACTAAAAAATAAATCTAACAGTTGGGAAAATGTCTTTACTAATTGGATATTTGAATATATTAACTGATTATTGATAGGTGATAGTGGTCTTCATCTTTTAGAGGTTTGGAAATACTTATAGATCAAGTGTTAAGTATTGTTTTAAAGTAGTGTACTGATCAAACAAAACTTATAAAACAGAAGGGTGACACTGGCCGGTTTGGCTCAGTGGTTAGAGTGTTGGCCTGTGGACCAAAGAGTTGTGGGTTCAATTCCGTTCAAGGGCATACACCTCGGTTTCGGTTTGGACCTGGCCTTGGTCAGGGTCATACGGGACGCAACCAATCCATGTGTCTCTCTCACATCAGTGTTGTCCCTCCCCCCCATCTCTCTACCCCTCCCTCCCACTCTATCTGAATATAAATGGAAAAATAATCTCGGGTGAGGATTTAAAAAAAAAAAAAACCTACAAAAAACAGAAGGTTGAAAAGTTAGTTCCTCTGTTCTTTTTTCACTTCTCACTGTTTATATTTGTTTGTATATTACTCTAGAAAATTTCTAAACATAGCAAACATGGAGTTTTATTCCTTTTTAAACATAAAATAGGATCCACTTTTCCCCTTGGGCTTGTTTTTAAGTATAATTTGTCAGTAAGCAAGTATTTCTGCATTGGTTAGAATCTCCAGAATAGTTATAGATGGGACAGAAAAAATAAGATGTCATTCTAACCCTTAAAATGAAGGAATATATGGCTTATATTCCTTAAAATAGAAAATAAAATAGAGATCAGTTAAATTCAGGAGATGGTTAAGGAAGAAATATGTTAAAATAAGTAGGAATGGCTAGAAATGGTGTTGGTGATGAAATGGGACACATGTTAGACTTTAAAAGGGGGTGTGATTTACAGAGATGGACCAGAGTGGGTGGTGGTAGTGAAGAGCTTGAGGAAAGCTATAGGCAGGAATTAATCTTTCCATGCAGTGAAATGGCCTGGCATGGAGACCACATGGATGGGGTGGCCCACTGTGGAGGTCATGGGTTGGCACGTGATATCCTTCTTTTATTTTGGTAAAAAAGATAATTGCTTTCTAATATTGCTCTCTTTCTTTGTTTCTGTTTTAGGAAAACTATGAACAGATGAAAGCACTAGTAGATCAACTCCATGAACGAGCACAGAAAATAAGACTAGGTAAACACTTACTGTTTTTTACTTTTTTTTTATCCTCACCCGAGGACATTTTTTTGCATTTATCTTCAGATAGAGCAGGAGGGAGAGCGGGGAAGAGAAAGAGAGAAACATTGATATGAGAGAGACACATCGACTGGTTGCCACCCACATGACCCCAGCCGGGGCCTGGGACAAACTGCAACTGAGGTACATGCTCTTAGCGGGAACAGAAGCCAGGACTCTCTGGTCCACAGGCCGACACTCTAACCACTGAGCCAAACCAGCTAGGGCAGCACTTATTATTATTTTTAAATTTATTTTTATTTTTTTATTAAAAAAATTTTTTTCTTTATTTTTAGAGAGAGAGGAAGGGAGAGGGAGAGATAAAAACATCAATGAGAGAGAACATTGATTGGCTGCCTCCTGCATGCCCCCCACTGGGGATCAGGCCCACAACCTGGGCATGTGCCCTGACTGGGAATCAAACTGGCGACCTCTTGGTACATGGATCGACGCTCAACCACTGAGCCATGCTGGCTGGGCAAAAAATATGTTTTTATTTACTTTAGAGAGAGAAGAAAGGAGAAGGAGAGAGAGAGAGACATTGATGTGAGAGAGAACCATCAATCAGCCACCTCCTGCACGCATCCTGACTGGGGATTGAACCCGAAACCCAGGCTTGTGCCCTGATTGGAAATCGAACCAGGATGCTCTGCTGCACGGGACGTCATTCAACCAACTAAGCCACACTGGCCGGGGCATAAACACTTATTTAGTCTTCAGTTTATGCTGCTGTTAACCTAAAAATAAAAGGCCAAAGTAAGAGGCAACAAGTATTTATTTGAGATCCAAAGAATAGCTGTTCTGGAAGCACTGATTCAAGCAGAAACCCAGATAGTGTTCCAATTAGGAGGTGAAGACAAGGGTATTTATGAGAAAGTTAAAGGAAATACTTATATGAATAGAAAATGAAGGAATTTTTATGAGTGTTAATAAGCTAAGGAAGGAATTTCTACAGATAAGCTAACATAGTGATGATAAGTCTAAAGAATGTTTTTAATTTTCAGTCCAGTAGTCATGTCTGCTTTCCTGGTAGTTTGCAAATAGTTGTTTGGAATATAGTGCCACTTCAGGCCCAGTCCAAAGGTAATTTTGTTCAGTTTTAATATTCTAAAGGCTTGAGGAATAAGATGTGCCAGGCAGTTTGTCTGAAATGGCAGTTCTGACTTCATTTTGAAGTGGCTCCACTTATATTACTTTTCACAATTTTAATTAAGATGTCCCTTTGTAGTTATTGGTTATTAGGAAAAACTGGTAGCATTAAACTTTTGACTCTTCAAGACTGTGTTTGTTGGTAAGCAGACATTTTATTTTTTCTCCTTACCTGGCCAGTTTTTCTGCTCATATAGCACTTCCACTATTTGGGGAAAAACAGAAATTCAAATTCATCAATTGTTAAACTGTCGCTTCTTCAGATTATGTAAGAATAATCCTTAGAAAACCAATATGCCTGTGTCATGCTGTTTGTGGTCCATATATCATAGGCCAGTTTAAATGCCAGAGGAACTTAATTCTGTGATCTGAGAATCTGAATCAGGATGGCCCTCTTCCTGGTTTTTATATAAAACCAGAATTCACTAGCTATTCCAAAATGCAAATTCAAACTCTAGGTAGAATTAAGTAAAAGGTCTGAGCCGGCGGGAGATCACATCCACAACACGAGGCCAGTGTAGAGCAAATTGCTTTATTATATCTGCCTGAGTGCAGGACCGGGCCAAGCCTAAAAAGCTTAGCGTCAAAGTCCCTTTGTTCTCTGAGTTTTATAGTTACAAACTACAGAAACTAAAAAAACTACCTTAAAAAAAAATACCCACATTCTCTTGGCACCGCGTAATTGGTGTCTGGGTTGTACAAGTTGTCTCAGGTAAGGAGTCTGCTCTGGCAGAGGTCAGGGCCATCATTAATCTCTTTCTTCTCATGGTTCGTCTGAGTTTCCCAAGGCCTTCGTTAACCCCTTATCTTTATAGTTTTCTTTGGGTTTCTCAAGGCCCTTATGTTTACAAAAAAAGAAACAGCCAGGGTATGTACGTGCAGTAACTGAGGGTCAGAATAGAGTTTAATTTTGTTAAAACATTATTAACCCTTTCATTAAGAAAGAATAATGTCTTAAGTACTTAAACATTTTTGTCATCTGTCATCCCATCCTCCCCCTCACCTCTTCCCCAGCTAGGCCTTTATATCACCTGACTCTCCAAAGACACTCACCAAGGCTGGGCCTTCCTTGCAGTGCTTTAGGTTCATTTTTCTTTTACTGTGTATTTTATTTTTTTAATCCTCACCGAAAGATATTTTTCATTGATTTTCAGATAGAGTAGGGGTGAGGGAGGGAGAGAGAGAGAGAGAGAGAGAGAGAGAGAGAAAGATTGATGTGAGAGAGACACATCAATTGGTTGCCTCCCTCATGACCCTGACCAGGGCTGGGGATTGCCAGGTACACGCCCTTGAATTGAACCTGGGACTCTTTGGTCCGAGGGCCGTTGCTCTAGCACTGAGCCAAACTGGCCAGGGCTCTTTTACTATTTATTTTAAAACAGTTTTACTAAGGTATAATTTACATACAATGAGCCACATCATTTAAAGAATACAATTTGATGCATATATGCATTGCTCATGGACACAGACAATGGGGAGGTGAAGGCCTGTGGTGGGGTGGGAACTGGGTGGAGGGGGGCAATGGGGGGAAAAGGGGGGGCATCTATAATACTCTCAACAATAAAGATTAAAAAATATATATTTATTTTGTATGTCATGAAGTCCATGATAACTTGAATAAAAAATGTTTAAATAATTTTAAAGAAAGACTACAATTTGAGTTTTAACATGTATACATCCTTGAAACCATCACCACAATCAGCATAATGAACATGTACCTCCCTGAAGTTTCTTCTGCCCCTTGGTAGCACCTCCGTCCCCAACTCTCTCCCCTATTCCTAAACCCACCGCAGTAGGGAACTCTGAGTTCCCTGTGGTTGGGAGAAATGAGGAAAGCAATTTGACTTAATTACACTATTTTGTAACTAAATCTTTCCCTCTCAGATTTATTTTCATTAAAAAAGAGTAGATGAAAAAAAAAAAGTGTAGATGTATTATATCATTTTCTTTGTAACCTCAAGACAGATTTAATCGTAAAAATATGCCATCCAGCCCTGGCCGGTTTGGCTCAGCGGTTAGAGCCGTGGCTCTCGGACCAAAGAGTTGCGGGTTCCATTCCAGTCAAGGGTACGTACCTTGGTTGAGGTTTGTCCCCAGCCCTGGTTGGGGTCATGCAGGAGGCAACCATTCGGTGTGTCCCTCTCACATCAATGTTTCTCTCTCCCACTCTCTCCCTCCATCCCACTCTATCTGAAGAAAAATGGAAAAATATCCTCTGGTGAGGATTAAAAAATAAAATAAAATAAAAATATGCCATCCACTTCTTCAGAAAAAACAAAAATCCTCTTAGATACAGGTAAGAGTCTTGGTTTTGATAGGGGTGGGGCACGTAAGAATAGAGTCACAGTTGTTTAATGATTATTTACCTTATTAACTATAGATAAGAGGTTTTCTTACAGACCCTGGGATATTGGAGGATGAAACAAGGCTGTAAAAAGATAAAGATGCCTCAGAGCCTGGATGGGTCCATTACTCAGAAAAGAAAATATATTTTAACAGCAGACCAAGGACAGGACACACTTAGACTTGGTTGCTGTGTCTGGACTCTGACAGCCCCGCCCCAGAGTTTGCCTCAGGGATACTGACCATTCTCAGTCCCAGAAATGGGCTGAGCTGTTTATATCATAAAAGATTAGCCACCTTGTTATTGGACTTGGAGCTTCTGAAGGCCAGACTGCAGACCCTACCCCGTGCCCCTACTTCCTTGTTACGCTCTCGCAGCTGCCTGTAGTTATCTTCTCCCTCCCTTGTATATAATCAGGCAACTGGCAAGGGGGCGTGGTCAGAGCAGAATTTCCTGGGTGACCGACTGCTCTCCCCACACTGCCAGCATTGGAATAAACACTCACATGATTCAACCTTGTCTCTGCTTAATTTGGCTCAAGTGTGACAGGTGGCCTCAGACCTGTTGTGTCTAGTATCAGTTTGAAAAATAAGACTATACTTGGAAGCTTGTTTGAAATAGATGTAAACTTATTTTCTCACCTAAAGAAACAAATAGCTTTCTTAAATAGCTGAACATTTTATTCGACAAAGAGTATATTAAGCCCTGGCCAGGCAACTCAGTTGGTTAGAGCATCGTCCTGTACACCAAAAAGATTGTGTGTTTGATTCCCAATCTGGGCACATACTTAGGTTGTGGGTTTGATCCCTGGTTGGAGAGTGTACAGGAGGCAACTGATTGATGTTTCTCTCTCACATCGTTGTTTCTCTCTCTCTCTCCCTCTCTCTCTAAAAAATCAATAAAAAAAACCACACTCAAACATATTCTCTGGTGAGAATTAAAAAAAAAAGTATATTAAGATGAAAATCTTGGGCAACAGTGAAAATAAACATATTAAAGTACAATTTGACCCTTCTGATCTGTTGCCTTAGTTTGCTAAAAATGTGTTATCGACATTCCCAAGACCTGGAGCCCAGCAACTCTAGGGCTGGGTGAGGTTTGGTGCACCTCTCACCTCAAGCAGCCTCAGCAGACTCTTAAATAATTGTAATTTTACTTGTCTGGAACGACATCAGGAAACACCAAAGACAGTCTCTGAGTCAAGATACTAGCAAAACAGGATTTTGTAACTGCTGTATAAGAAAGGCGTGCAATTCTCTCCTATTTGGAGCAGCCTCAAAAGTCCTGAGTCACTAATGGCACCCTTAGATAAGTTTTGCGGTGCTATCATGGAAGTCATTTCTAAAATAGTGCTTTGTACCTGGTACAAATGAAGGTAGGGATTTTTCAAAGTTCATGTGGCACAGTGCTAGATATTTGTAGTGGGTATTTAATAAATGTAGAGATGAGGCAGTATTTGCAATGTCTGAGTTGCAGAGAAAATTGTTATTTAATTACTAGTGAATTCAGAAAATGTATAATATGCTGTGAAATCGGATAGATTGATTTTATTTTTTATTTTTAAATTAAATTTCAATTACAGTTGACCTTCAATGTTATATTAGTTTCAAGTATACAGACATTTATATAACTTACGAAGTGGTCCCCACAATAAGTCTAGTACTCACCTGACACCATACAGACTTATAGTCAATACTATTGTAATAGGGATAGACTGATTAAAAAAACAAACAAATGCCTGTTTATTTACTTCAGAAAACTGGCAGCTTGTAAGTTGAGTGAATGATCTAAAAACTAAGCCTTTTCTCACAGGATACATTGAAATTTCAAAAGCTCTTTATTGTGGCCTGGCTGATGTGGCTCAGTGGTTGAGTGTTGACCTAGGCACCAAGAGGTCACTGGTTCGATTCCCCATCAGGGCACATGCCCAGGTTGTGGGCCCAATCCCCAGTGGGGGGCGTGCAGGAGGCAGCCAATCAATGTTCTCTCTCATCGATGTTTCTGTCTGTCTCTCCCTCTCCCTTCCTCTCTCTCTAAAATCAGTAAAGAAAAAAAAAAGCTCTATATTATGGACTAAGTATTATATGTTTTTCTGGCATTAAGTTAAATGGACACCTTATTGCACATCAGTCTAATCTAATCCTGTTTTTATTATAGGAGGTAGCGAGAAAGCCAAAGAACGCCACAAATCGAGAGGAAAACTGTTAGCCAGGGAAAGAGTCGATGGCCTTTTGGACCCAGGGTTGGTATATACCCAAGTGCTAACTCAGTGTTCTCTATTCCATGGACTTACTTTCTTAGCTTTGTAAATAAGTGATTTTAAATTATGGTTCTTATTATAAGATTCAACAACAAATGTTTGTTGAGAGGCTACTATGTGTTCGGCACTGTTCTAGGTGCTAGTGATACATCAATGAACAAGATAGGCAAAGATCCTTGCCCACCTGGAGTTTACATTTTCAGGAGGAGACTGAAAATAAACTATAAACGCCATAATTGTTATAGTATTTTGAGGTGGCAACTGTCAAGGGAGGAAGAAAAGGTAGACTAAGAGTAAGGGAGAAGAAGATCAGGGTCAAGTTGCAGTTTTAAATGAAGTGGTTAGGGTAGGCCTCCTTGAGAAAGTGACATTTGAGCAAAGATTTGAAGTGAAGAGAGAGAACCCTGTAAATATCTGTGCAAAGAGTGTTGCGGGCGGAGAAGAAATGACCAGTGTAAAGGCTCTGAGGTGGGAATGTGCTGGATATGCTGATCTGCTTAAGGAACCAGGAGGCCAGTGTGTTGGGGTAGAGGGCATGAAAGGCAAGGGTAGTAGAAATGGAGTCAAATTTCTGAGACCTTGTAGGCCAGGATAAGAATTTCAGCTCTTACCCTGAGAGAAATGGGAAGCTTTTGTGGGGTTTTGAACAGGAGACTATTATGATCTATTTGACTTATGTTTGAAAAGAGTTATTCTGGCTGCTGTGTTGTGAGTGGTTGTGGGCAGCAAGGCTGGGAGCACCGAGACCAGTTAGAGAGCTACTGCAGTGAATCAGGAGAGACAGGGTGTGACTTGGGCTAGGGTACTGGTAGTGGAGATGATGGCAATGTCAGGTTCTGGGTGTTTTGTCAAGACCGAGCTAACTCAACAAGGTTTCCTGAGGGATTGGATTAGGTGGATGTGGGGGGTGGGGTGGAAAGAAGGAAATAAAGACCCTGAAGGTATTGTTTATAACATGCACACACACCCAACTGGAGACAACACTAACACCTAGCATATCCATCTAGACCGTTTTCATTAATATGTGTATTAGATACATATTTTTTTAAAAGAAAAATGGAGTCATACTAAATGTGGGTTTTCTAACTCCCTTTCCCCCCTCACTTACTGTATTTTAAATATTTAAGTAAGAGCTAAAATAAAATAGTGGTTAAACAAAACAAAAACCATGGTCCCAGATTGGTTATTAAAACCTAACTCTACCACTTACTAGTGACTTAATCTTTGTTTCAGTTTCCTCATCAGTCAATGGGATTATAATAGGATCCACCTGAGAATGTTGTTCTTAGGAGTAAATGAGTTAGGTTTCTGAAGTCCTAGAAGAGAGCCTGGCACATAAGTGCTACATAAGTTTTCGATGCTGTGTTCTTTCTATATTAATAAACACATTTATAAACATCTTTTGAAATAAGTACCTAGTGTTCTACTGTATGGCTATATCATAATAAGTCCAGATTTTTACACTAGATTTTGTTTTAGCTATTCTTTTTGTAGATTTTACATACAGTGTGCATATTTGAAACATTGGCTTATTAAAGAAAAAATTTTTTCTATGTATAGCTTTTTAAATATGCCTTTTTTCTTTTTTTTTTTTAAATGACATTAATTCAGGCAACATCCTTTCTTCCTCTCAGGTCTCCATTTCTGGAATTATCCCAGTTTGCAGGTTACCAGTTATATGGTAATGAGGAGGTCCCTGCAGGTGGCATTATTACAGGCATTGGGAGAGTATCAGGGTGAGTATTCTACTTACACTCAGCATTCGGGGTCAGGAAGATTGACAAGGCACGAACGTCCAGCACTCACAGCTTCGCATATTAGCGTGCAAGTTTTATGCTATTGACATTTAGGACTGCGGCTACCTATGCACATGTATTAGATTCATTTGTGGGGCTTTAGAAAGAAAAATTGAAGGGAAAAAAATCCTAGTTTATAAAATAGAAACCAGGACTACTGTGGCCAGCTCTGCAACAATGGTGAATGGCTGTAGCTGCACCTCCCCTGAAGGCACAGAGCTCTGGTGAGAAGGTGGAGGAACACACACCAATAACCAGCATCTGAATCAAGTGTACTTGTACCGGGCTCAGAATCCTAGGGTCACATCTAGGGTGAAAACCACTGTCTTCGAGGAGTAGCTCTCTAAGCATGGTCCCCAGGTAGCATCAGCATCCCCTCAGAACTTGGTTAGAAATGTCAATTATCAGGTTTCCCAAGGCGTACTAAATCAGATTTTGGGTGTGGGGCCCTGCAGTCAGCATTTGAGAACCACGGTGGAGTTAGGGAATCTTGATTGCTAGATGTTAAGTGTATTTGTATATATTTATGAATGATCTCACATTTTCTGCAAAGTTACCATGCCAGGCACTGCAGTAAATGCTTCCCACTGATTAGTTGTCTTAATCTTCACCATAGCTCTGTGAGAATTGGTATTATTATTGTCATAACTATTATGCAGATCAGGAATCCTAGGTTTAGAGAATTAAATAACTTGCCCAAGATCAAGCTCTGTGCCTTCAGGGGAGGTGCAGCTATAGCCATTCACCATTGCTGCAGAGCTGGCCGAGAGCAGTCCTGGTTTCCTTTCTGTAAGCTTAGCTGCTGCAGTAGAAGGAGAGCTCCTAAGGGGATAGGCCTGGGGCTGGAGCCCGTTGCTGAGTCACAGTGTAGACAGTATAAAGCCCTCGTTCTTGTGCCCACCTTTCAAGGTGAGCTTTGTGGTCAGTCCCACTTGAACCATATGGATTAGAAATAGAGAAGAGCCAGTTTCTGAAAAAAAGTTTAGTTCTGTTGCCAAAATAAGAGATGCTGGGTAGGCAAACCAGTAGACATACAATATAATATTTTTGTGGACTGATTTCATTTCTCATTCTGTAACATGTCTGTGACCTTTTAATAGACAATAAAAGTGGCTTGTCTCTTGTCCAAGGTCATGTTTCTAGCAAGGGGCAGAGCCAGAATTTCAGCCTGGCTTTGTCTGACTTCACAGCCTGTCTCCGTCCATTACCAGAGCTTCAGCTTTTCCTGTGCAGCACGCCCAGGGCAGGGACGTGTGAACACATTCTGGAGGTGTTGGGTTGTGACCCAGCCACCTGCCCTAAGCCTAAATTCCTTTTTACTTTCCTAAAAGGGAACTTGAAGGTTAATTATGAGGAATTTTCTCACCCTTGAGACTTGGATTTTTTTGGGGGGTGGGGGACACATTATTATTATTATTATTATTATTATTATTATCTTTTTAGGATCCTTTCATTCAAATAGCCACTATGAAATGTGGCTTAGGTTGTCAGTTTTTCACTACTAATGTAAGACTGATGACTCTTATTAGAAGTGATCATTTTCTAGTATATATATGAATGTATGAACTGTGATTAAAGCTTGCTTTTATATCTTAAGATTGTCTACTAATAACTGTCATTGGTCGTATGTACTAGAAGTTGAAGATGGCGTTGGAATGCCTTGGAATGTGATGTAATTGGCCTTTAATTAAAGAAATCTCTCATATTCTCTTTCCAATGAAATTTCTGCCTTTCAGAGTAGAATGCGTGATTGTTGCCAATGACGCCACTGTTAAAGGAGGTACCTACTACCCAGTGACTGTGAAAAAACATTTACGGGCACAAGAAATTGCACTGCAAAACAGGCTCCCCTGCATCTACTTGGGCAAGTCAAAGAGTTATAAAATAAACTGTCTTTAGCTGGTAAATATATTACTGTTTAGAAGGTGAAATATCTATCTATCTATCTATCTATCTATCTATCTATCTATCTATCTATCTATCTATAGATATATATATATAAAAGACATTATCAATGAGTATTTTTAAAAACTATTGGTTTCTCCCATAATTACAAAAGAAATGCATGTTCTTGGCTGGGAACTCTGGGAGAAAATATAAATTAGAACTACCCATAATAACATCACTGAGAAATAACTCCTGGCAGTATTTTGGTTTATGTCAATTTTTTCTCTGTGTGTGTGCTTTTTTGTTCTATATATTTTGTTTTTCTGTTAACCATAATGGGTTTAAATTATGAAAAAAATTAGCTAATATTTTTGGATCTCTTGAGTGTGTGGTACTAAATTAAATGCTTGAGTATGTATATAATTTTACAAAATTACTGATTTTAGCCCTGGCTGGTGTGGCTCATTTGGTTGGGCATCGTCCTGTGCACCAAAAGATAGCTAGTTTAGTTCCTGGTCAGGGCACATGTCTGGGTTGTGGGCTCGATCCCTGGTGGGGGGCATACAGGAGGCAGCCAACTGATATTTCTCTCTCACATCGATGTTTCTTTTTCCCTCTCCCTTCCCCTCTCTCTCTCTAAAAAATCAGTAAACTATTAAAAAAATTTATTGATTTGAGAGAGAGAGAGAGGAAGGGAGGAGAGAGCGAGAGAGAGAGAGAGAGAGAGAGAGAAGGAAACCGAGAGAGAGAGAGAGAGAGAGAGAGAGAGAGAGAGAGAGAAGGAAACCTTGATATTTTTGTTCCACTTACTTATGCATTCATTGGTTGATTCTTGTATGTGCCCTGACTGGGGATCGAATCCACAACCCTGGAATATCAGGATGATGCTCCAACCAACTGAGCTACCCTGCCAGGGCTGAGTATGTATATAATTTGAGTAGATAAAATTTAAAGAGGTTTAATGGTGATTTTTAAAAAACTTATTTTTCTATTACAGTTGACATACAACATTATATATTAGTTTCAGGTGTACAACATAGTGATTTAACAATTATATACCTTATGAAGTGATCACCCAGTTAAGTCTAGTCAGGAAATTTAATTTCCGATGAAAATACATTTATATTTAAATTAAAACACATTTAAATCTCAGGATGTTTCAAAAAGAACATGAAAGCAAGGCAATATAAAATTGCTACTTTCTGGATATTGGTTTAGTTTTGTAAAATGCCAAGATATAGTGTTCATTTATTGGGTGTTTGAACAGGTACTGATGCAGATATTTTTTTGTCTGAGAAGGTGAATTTGCCAGGTTGACTACTTTGTGTATATGAAATACAGCAAATGAGGTCCTATTGCTTGCAGCTGCTATGCCAAATACTGTAGGGGGTGCAGTGAAGAGTATTATGTTGTCCTTGTCTTCAGCCTGCTTGTAATGATTGGAAGCAAGGTATAATGTATCAAATAACAATGAAAGACTTACTGTTGTAGACAAGAATAACAGGTATGGGACTAACTAATTTTTTCTAGTATTGCTATGTGCACTCACAGTATGTGCTGAACTAAGCATGTCACAACACATTATTTCATGTCATCCCTATAAGAACTCTGTGGCTGAGGTACTGTTGTTATCTTCATTTTACAGGTGAGGGAACTGAGGCGTATAATGAATGGCTAGGAAACATGCTTGTGTTCACAAAGCTATGAAGTAACCAAGCTCTGTTTTGAACTCAGCTGACATTCTTATCTACCACTCTAATCTGCAGTAAAAAATACTAGAAGGCAATCTGTGATAAATTGTCACCTAACTTCTGTAGGTAGTTTTTGCATTAGTTAAGAAGAGGGAAAGACAGGTGAATTGGCTAAGCATTTACAGTGTTTCTGGGGCTTTTAGCTAGTCCTCAAAGGAGAGAATACCCTACCCATTTCAAGTAGAATTTGGCTCAGGGGTAGGAGAGCCTAATGGATTTGAGGAAAACAGTGAATCCATTTGGCTGCATTGGAGGATTGGAGAAAGATGCTGTAGAATAGTTTAGAAAGACATTTGTGAATGTGATTAAGAAGTGATACTGTCACTAATGTAAGTCTTCCTTTGTGTGGCTTATTTTGTTCACAGAGATGTACTTATTTCTTTCATTTCCCTTGTCTTCAGTTGATTCAGGAGGGGCAAACTTACCTCGACAAGCAGAAATATTTCCAGATCGAGATGACTTTGGCCGCATATTCTATAATCAGGCAATTATGTCTTCCAAAAATATCACACAGGTAATTTCTCATTAGAGATGTATTGCTTTTGCTCTAAATGACTTTGCTAACTAGGCACTCTGAGATGACTTAAAACTAGTGAATTCAGAGTTTAGTCTTTTTCCACAGAAAGTACTGTATCTTAAAGTTACCTCAGTCAGATTCTCCTGTTAGTTATGGGAATACACTTTTACCATAATAAAGGTAATTCTCCAAAGACAAAGAGTTTTTGCCTGGCAAGTGTTGCTCCGTGGTTAGAGTGTTGGCCCAAGCACTGAAGGGTTTTGGGTTCGATTTCTAGTCAAGGGTACATACCAGGGTTTCAGATATGATCCCTGGCCCCAGTCGGGTTGTGTGTGGGAGGCAACCAATCGATGTGTCTCTCTCACGGCAGTGTTTTTCTTTCTTTCTCTCTCTCTCTGTCCCTCCCTCCCTCCTCCCATTCTCTCTAAAAATCAATGGAATAAATATCCTTAGGTGAGGATTAACAACAAAAAAAGTTTTTAAGAAGAATGGGCACTGAGTAATTATTTTTTTTAGAACTATACTCTGGAGAAACATATGTATGAGGACACATGTACAAGAAAGTTTGTTGTAACATTGGTACAGCAAAAGTTGGAGAGCAACCTAAATGATCATTAATGAGAAATTAATAATATGATTTTTAGCTTTTAAAGTGAATGAACTAGAATTGCCTGCATCAACATAAATAAGTCTCAAAAGTATTTTGAGTAAAAAAGTAGTGGAATAAACATACAGCCAATTGCTATGTATGTAAAGCTTAAATATATCAAATAATACTGTCCATTATTTATGTCTCAACATGTACATGTGAATAACACTTAAACCAGTGGTCACATCCAGTTGCTGTGGCTCAGTGGTTGAGCATTGAGCCATGGACCAAGAGGTCACCGGTTCGATTCCTGGTCAGGGCACATGCCCAGGTTTTGGGCTCGATCCCCGGTTTGGGGCATGCAGGAGGCAGCCAATCGATGTGTCTCTCTCATCAATGTTTCTGTCTCTCTGTCTCCCTTTCTCTTACCCTAAAAATCAATGAAAACATATTAAAAACCCCCCCAAAACAGTGATCACCTTTGTGGTAGGAGAGAGGAGAAAGGGTTCAGGTTGGAGGTATATAGAGGCTCCAATTATGTCGGAAATATTTTATTTATTTGAAAAAGAATCTGAATGAAATTTGGCCAAATGTCAAGATTTATTAAGACTTGGTGTTAGGTGAAAGGATATTTATTTTATTATTCTCTAATCTTTTTTTGCATGTTTGAAATACTTCATAATACTGATGCTACTCCTTTGTTTTGTTTTTTTTTTTTTTGATTTCTTAAGTTTGTAGTATTTTTATTAATATTCTAATTAGTTAGTTTTCACTTGCAATTATATCTCTTCTTTTTTATTTTCTATCAATAGAGTATGTTATTTATTATATATTTTATTGTTATGTAGTAACCTTGCCTATCTGTATGCTTTATTTACCTAAATAGAAAATTCAGCTTTGCTCAATTTTGCATAAATGGCTCCTCCATTATCTGGTATGAAATTCTTAATATGATCTTTTGTTTTATAGGGGAAATTAGCCCATTTAATCTGGTATTATAATTTCTATAGCTGTACTAACCTTGCATTAGTTTCCTAGGGCTGCTGTAACCAAGTACCACAAACTAGGTGGATTAAAATAACAGAAATTTGTTCTCTCAGTTCTGGAGGCTGGAAGTCTGAAATCAAGGTGGCGGCAGGGCCATGCTCCTTCAGACATCTCTAAGGAAGATTCTGTTCCTTGCCTCTTCTAGTTTCTGGTGGCTTCAGGCATTCCCTTGCTTTGTGGCTACATGACTCCAATCTCTGTGTAGGACTTTTCTTTCCCCCAAATACAAGCAAGGTTTATTTAGAAAGTTACAGAGGTAGAAAAAGTGAGCTAGGTGGGCTGCGTGGGCTCAGGAAAAGGTTATAGAGGCAAAGGAAGGGCCCTTGGAGCTTAGTGGGCGGGGGGGGGGGGAGGGCACCCTGGGGAAAGGAGGTTCGAGTGTGGTGGGAGGGGAGCCCGTGATTTGTGTAGGTCTCCACATGACCTTTTCTCTGTGTTTTTCATCTCTTCCCTGTTTCATAAGGGATTGTCATTGGATTTTGGGCCCACCTGGGTAATCTAGAATGATTTTATCTCAAGATCCATAATTACATCTGCAAAGACTCTTTTTTTCCAAATAAAGTCACATTCCCAGGTTCTGGGGATTTGGGTGTGGATATATCTTTTGGGGGGCCACTATTCAACCCACTGCAGACCTCTGTCTCTTTGCAGTATCATTTTGTGCTCTTTCTGTTCATGTAGCTTTTGTAGACACCATATAAAACATCAGCCAACATTTAACAAATATTTATGGAGGACCTACTGTAAGCCAGGTACTGTGCTGGTGAATAAAACCAGGTAGGATCTCTGTTCCTGTGGAACTTAAAAGCTGAAATGCTTTAAAAACCAGGTCCTTTTACAATGGAAACTTCCATATATTTTGAAAAAGCAATACCTGCCTATGATAAAAAAAAAAAAGTCTAAAATATCTCAAGGGCATTTGACTGAATGCCTTCCTTTTTCCTATTTTATTTTTGTTTCCTAAAAATTTTAACATCAGCATTTCTTTCACGGAGCCACTTCTCTTAATTTATTTTTTTCTATTTCACTCCAATAGGACGTTTATGGTTGAGATTTGCCTTTTGATATTCTTATGAACCTCTGGAAATTAAAAAAATTGAATTGTAATTATATACTAGTCTCCATAGTGCCCATTCTGATCTTTTCCCCGAATATGAGCTCTAACTAAACCTGATGTCCGCACTGAAGCTGCTGCTGCATGTATATGTGAGCACTGCTCTTTCTATTAAAAACACTATTACTTTCTTTGCCTTCTTTTATCCCAGACAGAATTGTCCCTCTTTTGCTCCAGGGCTAAACTTGTCGTTTAGAATCTTAACACCCCATTTCTCTCTTTTACTTCAATATTTTCTCAGCCACTTTTTTTTAAATTTTTTAAAAATTTATTTATTGATTTTGGAGAAAGAGAGAAAGGGAGAGAGAGAAACATTGATTTGTTGTTCCACTTATTCACGCATTCATTGGTTGCTTCTTGTATGTACACTAACCGGGGATCAAATCCGCAACATTGGCATGGGGGGCAAAGCTCTAACCAACAGAGCTACCTGGCCAGGGCTCCACTTACTTTTCTTTCTCATAACCAGTAGTCAGGTTGATTTCCTCTTTTTAAAAAAATTATTTATTTTTTTTGTTAATTCTCACCTGAGGATATTTTTCCATTGATTTTTTTTTTTTTTTTTTTAGAGAGAGTAGAAAGGAGAGAGGTGGTACAAGGGGAGAGAGGGGGACGGGGGGAGAGAGAGAGAGAGAGAGAAATTGATGCAAGAGAGAAACATTGATTGGTTGCCTCCCACAGGTGCCCTGACTGGGGCCGGAGATTGAACCTGCAACCCAGGTATGTGCCCTTGACTGGGAATTGAACCCGTGATCCTTTGGTGCCTGGGCTAATGCTCTAACCACTAAGCCACAACTGCCAGGATGATTTCATCATTTTTAAAAGGAAGAAGTACCAAAAATGATATCAGAAGCAAAGGACCTTTTCTAACTTCTGCTCTTCCCTGAAGCTTCTCTCCTTACCAGATTTACTAAACTTCTTTTTAAAAAATTTGTATTGAATTGATTAGGGTGATATTGGTTAATATTTCTTTTAAATTTATATTGAATTTATACAAACTTCTTAAGGATTGGCCCATGATATTTTTTCCTGATTACTCACTCTCCTTAAAACCTTACTGCCCTTAGCTCTAGCTGGTTTGGCTCAGTGGTTGGAGTGTTGGCCCACGGACTAGAGAGTCCCGGGTTTGGTTTCCGCTAAGGGTACGTATCTCAGTTGCAGTTTGTCCCCAGCCCTGGTTGGGGTGGTGTGGGTGGCAACCACTTGATGTGTCTCTCTCACATCGATATTTCTCTCTCTCTCTTCCTCTCTCTCTCCCTCCGCTCTATCTGAAGATAAATGCAAGAAATGTCCTCGGGTGAGGATAAAAAACAAACAAACAAACAAAAAACCTTACTGCCCTTAGAGGGTCCCACTAACCTAGAGACCAGATTCTCAGTCTGTACAACCTCTTGGTATTATCATTGTTTTATTTCCTGAAATTCTCTAGGCTTCATGTCACTGGAGTTTCATTATTCTCCCACTGTCTCCATTTAATACTTCCAACATCACCCAAGAACTTGTCCTTAATGGTTTAACAAAATCTTGTGACCTACCTGTCATCTCCTTTTTTTTTCTTCTCATCTTGACCTCCTTCTCTTCTCTACTAACACTAGGGTTTCTGTTTATGTGGCTTTCCTGTTGGTACCATAGGCCTACACTAGACATTGGGCACTTTTAACTTCCCCCACTAATTTGTTTCTTCACCCATGTTTCTGTTTGCTATTGACAGTACTTTCTTCTTGCTCTTTTCCTCACGATTGAGACTTTGATGTCATCCTTTTTTAATTTTTAAATATGTATATATATTTTAGAGAGAGAGAGGAAAGGAGAGGGAAAGAGAGAGAGAGAAACATTGATATGGGAAAGAAATATCGATTGGCTCCCTCCCACATGCATCTTGACTGGGGATTGAGCCTGCAACCTGGGTGGGAATTGAACTGGCGGCCTTTCAGTGCATGAAACGGTGCTCAGCCAGCTGAGCTACACCGGCCAGGGTTGATGTCATTCTTGACTCTTTGCTGCTTTTTCTTCTACTTAATTCTTTGAGGTAAAACATATATAGTGTCTTTCTTATTTTTGTATCCTCAGGCGCTCCTCTGATGCTGGGCAGATAGTCAACACGTAATAAAACTTTGATGAATGAAGTCCTATTGATTTTTACCTTTGGATTGGTCCTCTCCTTTTCATTCCTATTGCTACCGCCTAGGCAGTTTGGGCCTTCATTACCAGTTATACTGTGGCACCAGCTTCGCCTGCTCGGTGTCCCTAACTGCTGAGTTTCGCCTTTTCTATTGTACACATTACTGCAAGGTTAGTCTTTATCTAGTTCCCTGGTTCCAAACTATATTTTCTACAAAGCAAACTTCAGGCTTCTTACTTACCCTGGTACTTAAGACTCTGAGTGATCTGGTTCTAACCTAACTTTCTCACTGTACTGCTCATGCACTGTAAACCACCGTCAGTCTGCACCCTTCACTGCGTTCATACGCACCATGGTCTTTATGACTGTCTGCTGAGGTCCTTGCTGGGCCCTCTTTCCCCAGCCCTTGGGGTCTAAGTCATACACACACACACACACACACACACACACACACATATTTATATATTTAATCATTTTTTATTTTTCAATTACAGTTGGCATACAATATTATGTTAGTTTCAAGTATATACCCCAGTGATTAGATATTATAAAACTTACTAAGTGATCATCCCAAAAAATCTCGTACCCATCTGTCAGGTGTTCAATTTCTTCTCCTTCCACTATCCCAGTGATACGAATGTTGGTATGCTTGAAGTTGTCCCAGAGGCTTCTTACACTATCTTCATATTTTTGGATTCTTTTTTCTTTCTGCTGTTCTGATTGAGTGTTTCTTGCTTCCTCATATTCCAAATCACCGATTTGATTCTCTGTGTCCTCTACTGTTGATTCCCTGTAAATTATTCTTCACTTCAGTTAGTGTATCCTTCATTTCTGACTGGTTCATTTTTATGGTTCCTCTGTCCTTTTTCATGCTGTTGAAGTTCTCACTAAGTGCCTTGAGCATCCTTTTAGCCATTGTTTTGAACTCTGTATTTGGTAGTTTGCTTGCTTCCATTTCATTTAGTTCTTTTTCTAGAGATTTCTCCTGTTTCATTTGTGACATATTTCTTTGTCTTTGCATTTTGGCTGCTTCCTTGTATTTGTATCTGTGTATTAGGTAGAGCTGCTATGTCTCTTGGACTTGGTAGACTGGACTTGTATAGTAGGTGTCCTGTAGGGCCCAGTGGCACAGCCTCCCCAATCATCTGAGCTGGGTGCCCCAGGTGCGTCCTGGTGTGAGCTGTTTGCACTGTCCTGTTGTAGTTGAGCCTTGATTGCTGTTGGCGTCACTGGGAGAGGTTGATCTCCAGGCCAACTGGCTCTGAGGACCAGCTACATCTACAGCAGAAGAGCTGCTGTGGAGGAGCCAACCCTGTGGAGCAGGAATTGCTTTGGTGGGGCTTTGGTACTCACTGAGTCTGCCTCTTAAGTGTGTCACTCACTGAGGTGGTAGGGTTGTAATCCAGATGGTCTGAAGCTGTCAATTGGGTGCACTGGCTCTGCGGCCTTCCAGTAGGTGCAAAGTCAGCCACTGCCTGTGCCCTGCCTGGGGCTACCTGGCACGAGCTACATAGTGATCTGCAGATGACTACTACTTGTGTTGGGCTTGGAGGTGCTCAGGAGATGCCAAGCTGTGAGCCAAGGTGGGCTGCTGCTGGTGCCCAGCCTGGGGCCACTTAGAGAGAGGTATGGGGCATGCTGAAGACAGATGCTACTTGTTTGAGAGATTTTAGGATAGTCTAAAGCAGCGGTTCTGAACCTTCCTAATGCCGCGACCCTTTAATACAGTTCCTCATGTTGTATGTGGGCGTATCTGCACATGGGTGGACCCGCCTGGAGACGGATAGAGGAGCGGTGTCTCGGTTCCTAAGACCATCGGAAATATGTGTTTTCCGATGGTTTTGGGTGACCCTGGTGAAAGGGTCGTTTGACCCCCCCCAAAGGGGTCACGATCCACAGGTTGAGAACTGCTTGTAAAGCATGAGGCAAGAGAGGCCAGATGTATGGAAAAGCCACTGGAAATGACTTGGATGAGTCCTCAAGTTGGGTGGGGTGAGTCTCAGGGAATCTCTAGGGTGGGACAAACAATATGAGACAGATATGGCACCCTTCTGTCAGAGCTGTGGTGGGGAGGGCTCAGCAAAGGAACAATGGCCTCTTCCAGCACACCTATTTGGGAGAAAGCTGGCCCCCCAGTTCTTGACCTGATGCCAGACAATTTAGCTTCTCCCTGTATTTCCCTGGTTTCTTTCAAGCTGCTTGCCCCAATGCTAGAGCTCAGAGGGAGTGAGTCTGAGTAAGTCCGTGTGCGAACCCATTAAGAGGAACTGCCTGGGCCCTGGCTGGTTTGGCTCAGCGGTTAGAGCATCGGCCTGTGGTCCAGAGAGACCCGGGTTCGGTTCCCGCTAAGGGCATGTACCTCGGTTGCAGTTTGTCCCCAGCCCTGGTTGGGTCATGCGGGAGACAGCCACTCGATATGTCCCTTTCACATCAATGTTTCTCTCTCTCTCTCTCTTCCTCTCTCTCCCTCCCACTCTATCTGAACAAAAAATGGGAAAATGTCCTCGGCTGAGGATTAAAAAAAAAAAGAGGAACTGCCTGGGACTGTAGCAGCCTCTGTGTCACTCATCCACAATCCCTGCTGGTTTTTATAGCCCAAAGATATGGGGACTTCTCTTCCCAGCACTGGAACCCTGGGCTGAAGGGTCTGGTGTGGGGTTGGGACTCCTCACTCCCCTGGGGGCACCTCCACAGTCAAGATATTCCTCCAATTAAAAACTGCCACACGTAGGTGTGGGACAAACTCATTCCAAGCCTCCACCCCTCCTACCAGTCTTGATGTGGCTTCTTTAATTCCCCAGTTGTAGGACTTCCATTCAGCTAGATTTCAGGCAGTTCTGAATGATGATTGTTTTGAAGATTGGCTGTATTTTTGATGTGGTTGTAAGAGGATTTGAGTACTATGTTTACCTACACCACCATCTTGATTGGAAGATACTTTCTATGTTTTAATGTATGTTTTATTATTTAAGACATTCACTTAGACGGACTGGTAACAATTTTTATACATTATTATATAAAACAATTACTTATAACTATAGTTATGTCATGTGTGGTCTTTTTTAAAAAATATGTTTTTATTGATTTTTTTTAGAGAGAGAGGAAAGGAGAGAGAGAAACATCATATGAGAGAAAAACACTGATTGGATGCCTCCTGCACGCCCCCTACTGGGAATCGAGAGAGAGAAAGAGATCAATTGGTTGCCTCCTGTATGTGCCCTGACTGGGAATTAAACCTGCGACCTCAGTGCATGGGCTGATGCTCAACCACTGAACCACACCAGCGAGGGCAAAGACTATATTATTATATTTTTAATGGCTTTTCCATCAAGCAACTGAAACTCCCACCACCCCACCAAGTTAGATTGCCTTTATCATCCTGTACCTTTGAACTGAACAGTCTGCAATTTTCAGTGGAAGGATGGAGGTCTAGAGTTCACACAGCTTTTCAGAATTAGGTATAAAACCTCTTGACTTCCTCTCAGAGACTCTCTCCGTGGGGCAGGCTGCTGACCTACAATTTCTAATTTGTTTTGGGTGCAATGAGAGCCATTCTCTATTCAGGCAAGACCTGGAGGGTAATAAAATGTTGTCTAAAGTTTTTAAAAGACTATTACTTGTGTTTTGTAGCATCTCTTTTTCTTTTACTAAAAAAATTTAGCCCCTGCCTTCTGTGGTGGTGATGACAAGTATTACTGTGAGGTACATACACATCATTGTTACTCTGCTTGCTGCTTTGTTTCTTACTCTTTTTTTTTTTTGTAAAGATTTAAAAAAATTGATTTTTAGAGAAAGGGAGAGGGAGAGGGAGAGAGAAAGAGGAACATCCATGTGAGAGAGAAACATCTATCTGCTGCCTCCTGCACGCCCCCTACCAGGGATGGAGCCTGCAACCCAGGCGTGTACCCTGACCGGGAATCCAACCAGCAACCTTTCGGTGTAAGGGACAGTGCTCAACTAACTGAGTCACACCTGCCAGGCCTCTTTCTCACTCTTGATTGAAGTCTTGGAATTACCTTGAGTGTCTTCACCCTGCAGGAGACCTCTTGGTTTGTCTGTGTCTTAGAGCAGACCCATCTCACTGGTGACTAGGTGAACTGTAGCCTCTCAGAACAGTTCTTGGGAGTTCTCTGTTGTCCTGAGGGTCACTGTGATGTCTCTCCTGGCACAGTGCCTTTGTTGAGCCTCCCATGCAACTCTGAGTGTGGTCAGAGAAAGCAGCAGAATTTCCTTTCAGGGGTTCCAGATCCTTTGTCCATCGTGGCCCAGTGTAATATTTGTTGTACCACAGGTCAATACTTTGGGACTTGCAAAGTCTTCAGTGCTGTTTCGGTCCTGGGGATCCTGTGCTTTTTGAGAAGCAGCAGCAGACACAGTGGCATAGCTCTTTTTGGTGTACATTCACTTTATTTTGAGTGAGTGATGGCTCAGAATTAAATGATGAGGGGACTGTGTGACAGTGGCGACTTACCTGTGTTCTTTCATTTTTATTTCTATTATCAGAATTTGCTTGATCAGTATTGTTTTGTTCCTGTTAGATATGTGTGACTGGAATAGCATTTCTTACTGATGAAAAATTTGAGAATTTTGATTCTTGTATACTTTGTAACTCTAGCTCTTGCTTTAAAAAATTTCTTTTCATAACAGCTTTATTAAGATATAATTCACATACCATACAATTTACCGATTTAATATGTACAGTTCACTAGTTTTTAGGATATTCATTCACACTGTTGAACAGTTTTATCCCCTGAAAAGGAAATACCATATTTATTAGTATTTATTCTCCATTTCTATCCAATCTTCCCAGCCTCTGGCAAGCACTAATCCACTTTGTGTTTATGGATTTGCCTATTGTGGACATTTTCTACAAATGGAGTCATGCCATAAAGGGTCTTTTGTGACTGGTTTCTCTTACTTAGCGTAATGGCTGCAAGGTTTCCCCATGTCTTCCTCTTGGTTAAGACTGGCCCAAGTCTTCAGACGTGTGTTGCAGGTGCCGTCCCTGAAGGTAGATGGTTTTGCTCTCTGTATCAGCTATCTGTTGCTGTAGAACAAATAACCCCCAAACTGAGCAATTTAAAACAACATCTCTTATCTCGCAGTGTCTATGGTCAGGAGTTTGAGCACCCTCACCTGGATCTTCCAGCTCTGGGTCTCTCACGTGGCTGCAGTCATCTCAAGGCTTGACTGGGAAGGCTCCAACCCCTGGCTCACTCACATGGTTGTTGGCAGGGTTCAGTTCTTTCCAGGCCTCGCTCAGTTCCTTATGTGTTGGCCAGAGCCCAGCCTAGGTTTCTTCCCACGTGGGCTTCTCCATAGACTATCTCACCACGTGTCAGCTGGCTGCATGAGAGGGAGCAAGCAAGTGGGCAAGAGAGAGTGCCAGCAAGATGGAAGACACAGTGTCTCATCACTTAATCACAGCCGTGACACTCGCCATTTGATAGAAGCTCATCACCAGATCCACTACACACTCAAGGGGATGAGATTACAGGGGACGAGGTTTCAGAGGATGTGAATACCAAGGTCAGGGGTTTGGGGGGCCTTTATTAGCTGGTGTCAGAGAAGTGGATTGTTGATATCCTTGGTTTCAGAGGTACTGTGGAGAAAATGCATCTGAAGTGCCCTTAGGAATATGGTGAAATCCCCTGCTGTAGATGTGCTAATATTGTCAGCTGTTCACCTGTGAGACTTTCCTACTGAATTGGTGGATCCCACCCCCCACCAGATGGCATGGTGGCATTCAGTTTCATTTCCCTCATTGTTTTTAATGTGTTTTATTATTATTATTATTATTATTATTATTATTATTATTATTTGGCAAATGGATTCCTCTTTGCTCCTCCACCCCTCACCTCATGCAGGTCTGTGGTCTTGGAATATTCACTGACAGTGCTGTTCTTTCTCTCCTTTTGTTGTCTGGTTGTTTGCATGGAACCCTGTTGTGTCTGTTTAGTTCTATATGTCTTATTTTTGAAAAGTGTCCTCTTTTAGATTCTTATATCATTGTAATTCTTCTCTACTTCCTTGACATTTTTAGTACTGAAATAGTTTAAGTGGAATCTGGTGTTCCAGTACAGAGGACAGGCTGACAAGGTGAAATTGTGTCCTTTGCTCCTGATAGAACCTTAAAGAAAAAGCCCATAAAATATTTCAGACATGTACAAAGTACAGAGAATAAAAGAACAAAACACTCACCTACCCTCAACTCACTGACACTTCATTATTGCCTCAGATTTTTAAAGGACTTATTTATTGATAATTTATGTATCCAATCAAAATATTGTATTGATGAACACATTGGTTATTTGCATATTTCCACTATTATAAACACTGCTACAATGAATGTCTTTTCGTGTGTGTGTGTGTGTTTGCCAGTGTGAGTTTTCTAGCCATAAATATTTTGAAAACAAACTGCTGGCTGATTGATAAGTAAAAACAATAAATGATAAACATTGCTATAATATGTTGACAGAAATATTGCAGCCATTTTTAATAACATGCATGAAATAGGGAAGAATGCTTTTTGTGACAGCCATTTAGTGGAAAATGTTGACTTCTGCTGCCTTCCATTTTTGGATTAACGCTAGTGTGGCTTTTTTTTCAAAACATATTTATATGACCATAAGGAAAACTGGTGGAATATTGGAATTAGTACCAAAAACTGCCTTCCTATGATAATTTAAGAAAATATTTACTACATATTTTTCTCATTTTTCTTTGTGATATTATTAAAACATTTTTTTTTCTTTATTGATTTTAGGGAGAGAGGAAGGGAGAGGGAGAGAGAGATAGAAACACTGATGAGAGAGAATATCAATTGGCCGCCTCCTGCATGCCCCCATTGGGGATTTGTCCCACAACCTGGGCATGTGCTCTGACCAGGAATTGAACTGGCAACCTCTTGGTACATGGGTCGACGCTCAACCACTGAGCCACACCGGCTGGGCTCTTTGTGATATTATTTATTGGTATATAGGGGTAACTGCCAAACCCATCTGTGTTGTTCTTTGTGTCATACTAATCTCTAAGAAAGAAT
This sequence comes from Tadarida brasiliensis, assembly GCA_030848825.1. NCBI lineage: Eukaryota > Metazoa > Chordata > Mammalia > Chiroptera > Molossidae > Tadarida > Tadarida brasiliensis. The sequence goes on from CM061258.1 coordinate 45,899,079, forward strand.
TTTTTTAAGCTTTTTTTTGTGGAAGATTTTAAACACATACAAAAGTAGAGAAAGTGCTGTGAACCTGCCTGTATGCATCACCCAGCTTCCACAAAATTGACTTTCTTTTGAGCAAGATTTTCAACTATGATGCTAACATTAGTTTTATATTTAGAATGTATCATATGCAGGGTAACACACAGTATTAACAACACTCATTTGGAGAATTATTTCAGTTTTCCTGTGAGGTAAGTGGCAATGATTTAAAGCACTTATTATTAGATTTAAAAGTTATTCTTTCATACAGTTTTGCTAATTTATGAGTGGATTGTTTAGGCTAATGGTCTATGTGGCCATTCTTCTTTCTGACAGTGAGATTGTCCATACACTTTGTAAAAGTGTGACATAAGCCATTCAAAATGCTTTGACACAAGGAAACTGTTCCAAATGTTTAGAGGACTCCACTTTAAAATTTTTGTTGTTGTTGTTAATCCTCACCCAAGGATATTTTTCCATTGATTTTTAGATAGAGTGGAAGGGAAGGGGAGAGAGAGAGAGAAACATCGATGTGAGAGAGACACATCAATTAGTTGCCTCCTGCTCGGCCCTGGGGCCAGGGATCAAACCTGCAACCCAGGTACATGTCCTTGATTGGGAACTGAACCTGTGACCCTTCAGTCTGCAGGCCGACGCTCTAACTGCTGAGCCAGACTAGCCAGGGCAAGAAGACTCCACTTTTAAAATGAAGTACAGGGACCAGCTAGTAGTGTGCCCTGGTGCTGCAACGTTTATGGGACTGTAGATTCAGAGACTATATATTTAATTCACTGTTTGGGCTGTACCTGATGAGTTTTGTATATGCTTGGATTCCAGATAGCGGTGGTCATGGGCTCATGTACGGCAGGAGGTGCTTACGTGCCTGCAATGGCTGATGAAAACATCATTGTCCACAAGCAGGGCACCATTTTCTTGGCAGGACCCCCCTTGGTAAGAACATAGTTTCAATTGATTGACTGATTTAAAATACACATAGTATAAAAATTTCCATTTTTACCATTTAAAAAAAAATGTTTTTATTGATTTTTTTTTTAGAGAGAGAGGAAGGGAGAGAGAGAGAGAAACATTGATGTGAGAGAGAAACATTGATTGGCTGCCTCCTGCATGCCCCCTACTGGGGATCGAGCCCACAACGTGGACATGTGCCCTGACCAGGAATCGAACTGGGACCTCTCAGTCCATGGGACAACGCTCAATCTACTGAGCCACACTGGCCGGGCCATTTCTACCATTTTTAAGTGTACGATTCTGTGGCATTAAGTATATTCACAATATTGTGCAACCATCACCACCATCCATCTCCAGAACTTTCTCATCTTTTCCCTTCCAGGTATCTCTTCTTCCAATGGCCCACCAGCCCATACATGTATCAGTGCATACATGACCCCCAAGGGTGGGCAGCCTCCATGCCAGGATGTGCCTGGTACCCTTAGCTCAGACCCCCACCGAGTCATCTGCTGGAGAACATGATTCAGCACTGCCAGCCAGGGTTGTGAAGGTGCTGCTGTGCTCCACCCCGGGACACCATGGGGTGCGTGCCTGACTGTGACCCCATGCTGTGCCAGGCCCTCACTTGGGCAGATGTCACAGTCATTAGGAAGGGAGCAGGGAGGAGAAGGTAGGACAGGGCCTAGGGCCCAGGCACCAGTTAGCAGGAAAGCAGGGAACCAAGAACCCATCACAGAGAGGTGGTGGGAGGCAGACGGGCCAAAAGCTGAGGCTGTAAACCCCAAGGCACAAACTCCATTGTCCTTTCAGACTTTACTTACGGAACGCAAATTCAAAGATAAGTTAGAATTTCAGTAGGGTGATCACCAAGCCTTAAATTTCAAGCATAGGGCCCTTCTGAGAGTGGGACCCTGTGCAAACTCACTGATCACCCGCATGCGATGCAGCCCCGAGGACTGGACTATATTATCCTGGCTCTTCTCCCCTCCCCTTTGTTTAGCTCCATTCCATTGATTTTCAGTCATGCAGTCATCACTCCGCCACGCTCATGTCACATGACCCTGGATTTCAAAGTGATAGAGTGTAGGTGAACAACAAAATGTCCCATTATATAAGTGAAATCCAAGAATATTAAATAGGTAAAAAAAAATGTCGTGTTATAAAATCATAATCTATATACACTGGGGTATTATTTGGCTATAAAAAGAAATGAAGTTCTGACACATGTCACAACATGGATGAACCTTGAAAACATCATGCCAGACACAATAGGACAGATACTGTATAGTTCCACTTCTGTGCAACATTTAGGGTGGTCAAAGGCATAGAGACAAAGTAGATTAGTAGTTGCGAGGGACCAGGAGCTTAATGGGGAGCAACTGCTAATGAGTACGGAGTTTCTTTTGGGAGTGGTGAAGTTTTGCAGTTAGGTGGTGGTAATGGTTGCACACGTTTGTAAATACACTAAAAAAACACTGAATTGTATACGTGAGATGGTGAACTTCATAGCATGTGAATTATATCTTAAAAAATAAGTTTATTGCTTCAAAAGTCTATCAAATAATCATCTTTGGTTTTGGAATATTAACAAAAATTTATTGAAAAGAGTGTGTTAAGAGCATATGCTTTGTTGTGAAATCAGTATATTTTCCAAATAATTGTCTTAATTTTTTTTTTTTTAATCCTCACCCGAGGATATTTTTCCATTTATCATCAGATAGAGTGGGAGGGAGGGACAGAAAGAAACATCGATGTGAGAGAGAGACATTGAGTGGCTGCCTCACCGCACGACCCGACCAGGCCGGGGACGAACCGCAACTGAGGTACGTGCCCTTGACCGGAATCGAACCCGAGACTCATTGGTCCGCGGGCTGACGCTCTAACTGCTGAGCCAAACTGGCCAGGGTGATTGTCTTAATTTTTAATAACTGATTGAGGATCAGGTCAGCCTGAGGAGCTGCCATGTCATATTCAAAAAGCCTGTGGTTGTTTATCATTCTTTAACATTTCTCATTTATGTGATTGCAATCGTTGTTTAATGAGAGGAAAATTCACTCCAAATTTACCTTTGTATAGTAAAGGGTACATACTTTCATGAATAGTTCTTGTTATTTTTCATTAGAAAATGAGTAATGATATGACTAAAACTTGAAAACATCTTTTTGAGAGTATAGCAGCATTATACTACTAGAATACTGTTAACTATTTTCGAGAGAAGATTTTGTCTGAAGGTCAGCAGTTACCAGTGGATTCAGATTTAACTTGGCAGCTGGGGAAGTCTGCAGTCGGCCCCAGAACTGAACCTTGTTCAGGAGTCCACCATCGAAATACTTGTTTACAGTAGAAAAAGAATCAGCAGCATCCTCATCTGCTTGAGAATTCTAAATTTGACACTGTTTTACTGAAAATTGAGAAAAAAGCATTATAGGTTTCACACATAATGTGGGGATGTGTTGCTAGTTCTCAGTAGCTTAAAGTAGTTGGAAAAAAAGCCCAGTTTTTGAAAGAGCTTTCTGTTCTCCTGTCTTTGGTTTATCTTCTGAACTTCTAATTTAGTAGAGTGAGCTATTTTCATTTTCTCTTCGACTTTTATCATCTTTGCACTTAACATAGTACCAAACATGATGTGGGTGCTCAATAAATATTAATGAATGACAAATCCTTAATTTTTAGTCAGATCTCTGAAAATAACTATAGTATATTGGTTGTTTATTCCTTCTTACAACTTTAAGTGTCCAGATACCTCTTATAATTAGTTATTGTCTGGATCAAATTTTGTTTTTGATTTTACACTGAATTTCTTTCAGAGGAGAATCAAATATTAGTTCTGGAAGTGGAATAATTGGAGGTGAAAATTTTAATAACCTCTCCCAGTGGAATATTTTTTTATTTAAGACAGAGCTTTTGATGTAGTGAATAATAAGTATTTCTATGCTATATTTTAGATGAATATTAATTATTCTAATGAAAGCTTTTCCTATTTGAAGAAAAAGAAACAAATCAATCAATTCAAAGAAGTAGGAACCAATAAGCAATTCCTAAGGGATTAGGTTGGCATTTAGCAATAAAGATTTTTCTTGTTTAGAATTTCTCAGGCTATAATTAAGTCATTCTTAATTTATTACTTCAGGTTTCTTTCTTTTTGGTCATATTCTGCTGAATCTTAGATGTGAGTAATCTTAGATATTTTTTCCCTTCTTAAAGTTATTATACCTGAAAGAGTTTTTAACAGTCACCAGAGTTTTTTAGCATGTTAATATATTTCTTGAGTGTTCAGAGATGGATAAATAAATCACAATTCCTACCATCAAGGAACTCACAGTATAGAGGAGACGATAGAGACACATGCAAATTACTGAGATACAGTCTGGCAAGTGCCATGTTGGAGGTGTAAGTGAAATACTCTTGGACCATGGATAAGCAAGCATTGCTCTATTATTACCATGCAGTGTCATTAATAGTGAAAAGACCTGGGTGGGTCAGGGAAAGCCACACAGAGCAGGTGGGGCTTGAAGGGTAAGCAGAGATGCACTAGGAGGGTGAGAGGGAGAAGGGAGCCCTGGCAGTGGGCTCAGGCATAAGGGCTTTAACGTGCGTGTGGTGGCAGCCTAGCTGGGGGACAGAGCAGGCTGTCAGGCCAGAAATGCCTGCCTTCAAATCAAGCTCCATCACTTACTCAGAGGCTGTGGTCAAGTTCCTTAATGACTCTGGGTTCAGATTTTTCATTTGTATACTGGAGATAATATTAGCTAGGTTTGCTAGGCGAGTGGAATGAAAAACAAAATGTTCTTTAGCTCCATGGAAGAAAGAGGGGTAGGTATAGCCAGGTTAGGAGCTGTGCATGTTAGGAAAACATTGGTGTGTGTCAGATGGGCAGGTCTCACCGTTGACTTTTCTCCTTGTAGGTGAAAGCAGCAACTGGAGAAGAAGTATCAGCTGAGGATCTTGGAGGTGCTGATCTTCACTGCAGGTGAAACAAGCGGTTGTTTCCTTTCAAGATTGTCGCTTGTTTGTTTAAAAAAGTTTGAAGTATTTTTTCAAGTTTTAAATTTGCCACAGTTTATTTGTGCTGGATCTGATGTTTTAGGGTTCAGTTCTTTGAACTACAGAGTTGCATTTCTAAGCTAGAGCATCAGCTTTTTCATTATAGAAAGGCTAGAGAGCCCGGCCAGTGTGGCTCAGTGGGTTGAGTATCATCCCATGGACTGAGCAGTTCCGGTTTGATTTCCTGGTCAGGGCACATGCCTGGGTTACGGGCTCGATCTCCAGTAGGGGGCATGCAGGAGGCAGCCGATAGATGTTTCTCTTTCATTTCAGTGTTTCTGTCTCTCTCTCCCTTCCTCTCTCTCTAAAATATCAATAAAAACATATTAAAAAATATTTAAAAATAAGTAATTAGGAAACCATTGAAAAGCTTTAAGCAGAATGTACTATTACCAAATATTTTATTTTAAAAAATCCCTCTGTCGCCCTGGCCGGTTTGGCTCAGCGGTTAGAGCGTCGGCCTGCGGTCCAGAGAGACTCGGGTTCGGTTCCCGCTAAGGGCATGTACTTTGGTCGTGCGGGTGGCAGCCACTCGATGTGTCCCTTTCACGTCGATGTTTCTCTCTCTCTCTCCCTCTCTCTTGCTCCCACTCTATCTGAACAAAAAATGAAAAAATGTCCTCGGGTGAGGATAAAAAAAAAAAAAAAAAAAAAAAATCCCTCTGTCTGCTAAATGGAGAATGCTTGGAGTGTTGGCAAGAGTCTGTGTGGGGGACCAGTTGGGTGTTTGTATCAATAGCATAGGTGAAGATGCTGGTGGCTGAGATGGTAGTGAAGGTAGGGTGAATGAACAGAGTTGAGCTCTATTTTATTTTATTTTTTAATTTTAAATATGTTTTTATTGATTTTTTCTTTTTCTTAGAGAAGAAGGGAGAGAGAGATAGAAACATCAATGAGAGAGAGAAACATCGATTGGCTGCCTCCTGCACACTCGCTAATGGGGATCGAGCCCTCAACCCAGGCATGTGCCCCGACCGGGAATTGAACTGGGACCTCTCAGTCCATGGGATTCACTCAATCCACTGAGCCACACCAGCTGGGCAAGTTGAGCTCTATTTTAGAGGTGGATTTGAGAGGCTTGTTGATGGATTTCATGTAAGGGGTACAGGAAGGTGAGGGGACAAAAATAGTGACATGAAATGGCTTTATTTCTTAAGATTGGGAAGGCAAGAGAAAGAGCAGATTTGAGGATGAGGCAGGGGGATCAAGCTTTCTTTTGGATCTGATAAGTTAGAGATGCTTGAGACATCCAAGTAGAGATGCTGAAGGGGAAGTTAACTATAAGAGCTAGGAGCCCAGGTCAGTGCTGGAGATCTTTACTTGGGAGTCCTCAGCATGGAGGTGGAATTTAAAACCATGGGGAGAGATAAGCTAGCTCACCTCCAGTTGAATATAGATAAAGAGAAGGGTCCAGGATACCCTAAAGAACCTAGACCTAAATGGCAAGTATCTAATCATAAGGTTCAGTGGCCTGGCAGGTGTGGTAAATCTCCCTTTGATCTGCCAAACCACAGACAAACTCAGAGAGGCAGCTAGGTATAAGTATTTCTACTTTCCTGTCAAAGAACACCGCCATGCCTATTGAAGGGTTGATTTAGGGGCCTACTTTTGCCTTGGGTTTTCATTCATTTTTTCTCATTGAGCACTTATTGTGGATAGATTGCTTATACTAAATGTTATGAGGAATACAGAAGAATTTTAGGCATAGTCCCTGCCCTTGGGATTTATAATTAGTCAGCTAATAGAAATAAATGAATGGATTAACAATTACAAAATCTGCTAGCATGCTTCCTATTTTACAAGTAGAGGCCAAAGGAGGAATGATTAAGGGAATGACTGAGTGGAGGAAGGCAGAAAAAAGCTTAGAGGGAGAGCTTGAGGTTCTGCTCGAGTTTGAATAGAACACTTGTTCATTTAAGGTGAGCATAGCTGTGTGAGTGGAGATGCAGCGTGACTGTCTTATCTGGCCATTTACTGACTGTTACAGGGAGACAGTGAGTGGCTGTTTCAACTTCTAGAAAGGCTGCAGGTGGAATAGGGTGAGTGGGTATAGGACAGAGTGGGCTGCCATTGTTTGTAGATGCTTAACCAGGGGAAGGCAATGAAGATAGTATTTGAGGAGTAGTAATTTAAAAAATTGTTTTAACTGTTTAAAAATGTAATCCAGTGCCCATGAAAGCTGTCGAGTGTAGGTTCTAGAATGCATCTTTTATTTGCCTCACTTTTTACCATTGTGACTAGACAAATGACTTAATTTCCCTGAGCCTTACTTCCTCACATGTAAAGGAAGGTAAGAATAGTTCCTACCTCATAGCACGGTGTCTGGTGCATACTAAGCACTCTATTACTATTAGCTATTATTCTTAATAACTGTTTAAAATCATGGGGCAGTGATTAGATAGTGCTGGCTCTTTTGGGGAACAGTGACATAAAATTTACTAGTCACAAATTGCTTTGAGTTCTCTCTGTCTAATTAAAGAGTTATAAAATGTATTTATAAAGGTTCTCTCTGTCTTTATAAATACATATTTATACCTCTCTGATTAGTCATCCTGAAGAATTAATTTGACACAAAGACTTACGAAATACAGTGCCTAGTCAAAGCTTTCCCTCTCCTGCTGTTTTGGTAAATGCTAGGCAGATGTTAAAGGAAAGCATTTTATTTTAAATATTTACTGATTTGGAAGCAATTCCTTCTGTTTCTGTTTGCTTTCTGAATTGCTGCAGTGTAGCCAGAAGTCAGCAATTGTAGCTGGTATGAAGCATTTAAAAGACATGGTCAGTTGTAAATTATCGTATTAAATTGAAGAAGCAGAAGGGTCTGCCATTGCAAAGGCATCGGAGGGCCTCGGGGAGGGTTAAATACAGTCTCTGCTCTTATATAGGGACACTCAATCCAGAGGTGGAGAGTGGTACAAAACCACGGTGAGAGCCCAGTTCTAAGCAGTGTTTCCCAAGGGTTTGCTGTTTTCCCTAGATGAGACCTCAAAATTTACATTGCAGCAGTTTAGTCCTTAATCATAAAATGAACCAAAATTCTATTTTTTTCAGATATATCTTTTTGCCTGACTTTACAGTTTTGTTTATACTTTATTAGAAAGTAACAGTACATTTACATCTGAAATAACAAGCCATCTAATCAGAACAGAACTAATAACCAAACTTGAAATTAAACAGGAACTTCCATGGCCCTTATCACAGAATCATTTTATCAATACCCACTTTTAGCCATGATCCGAGGGACAGTGTCTTCGAACCTTTGTGTAACTGTTACCCTGTGGTAGCTTGCTCTTAGGTGTAACTTTTTAGGGAGGGAGCTCTGTAGTCTTTCAGAAGTGAGAGACCATAGTTGGCATCTTCTCAGGAGCTCAGTTAGGTACAAACACTTTTTGTTTTTACCAACAGTGTCACAAAAGTGTGCCATCTGTGGTTGAACTTTATCACAAAGAATTTTGGTTGAGGTGTGTGTGAGGACCATTAAATAGAAGTCCTTATCAGCAGGGCCCCATGGTCCAGCTGAAGAAGGTTGAGACTGAGAAGTAGAAGGCATGGATTCTTATGCAGCTGTTGGTGGTTCCAGGGCAAGGTTCTATACTTGCCTCAGTTCTTTCTGTTTGTGAAACAAGGGCAGTACCAAGAACATTATGATGTTTGCCAAGGGCATCATGAAGATCAAATTAAATGACATTTATTAGAGTGGTTTGAAAGTGAAGACGATGCCATCCTTAGATGAGAGAAGGTATTTGGGGTTTGAGGTATTTAGTTATTTTTCTTTTCTCTGATCTGATTATTTTTGTGTGCTTTACTCTGTAGAAAGTCTGGAGTCACTGACCACTGCGCTATGGATGATAATCATGCCCTTCACTTAGCTAGGAAGATTGTGAGGAATCTCAATTATGAGAAAAAGTTGGATGTGAGTTGGATGTTTTTATATCTTTTATTTTCCTGAAAAGCATTTTGTCTTATGTTATCTTAAAATAAGGTTTTAAAAATGGTTAATAGGTTTTTCTATTTTCTGCAGGTTGCCATTGAGCCTTCTGAAGATCCTTTATTTCCTGCTGATGAATTGTACGGAATAGTTGGTGCTAACATAAAGAGGAACTTTGATGTCCGAGAGGTATGTAAAGTGGAACTGTGAGCTGTAAACCTTGCTCTCTGTCTCCTTACATGTCTGTCCATTTTCAGAGCCGGAGTCGTTTAGAATGCTCATGCCTAGGAGCTGTTTTGGATCTCAGTAAGGAGTGACAGACATATAAGGCAAAGATCTTTCCATAGTGTAGGATTCATTGGTACACAGTAAATACGAAAAGAGGGGGATAAAAAACTTCTTAACTATTGGAGAGTTTTCATTGCACAATGGTTTGTTCATAAATAGCACTCCATAGTGTGGGCTTAGGAATGATGTAGGACAACTTCATCTTCTCAGTGTTCTTATTTCAGGAAATGGATGAAATGGCAGTAAGTTGTTGAAAGAAAGAACATACTCTTTTATATCAATATTACATTAGCAAAGATTAGACTTTTGATTACAGGTGAAGCTGTTGGTATGGTTACAGGCTGTTGACATGGTCTTGTACAGTCTAGAGTGACAATTTTTAGTGTTTGCATATAGCACGGTGTCTTTTATTTTGTTCAGTATCCATATCTGGCAGAATATTTTTTCAGCTAGAAAATTATTGTGATACTAGATTCTCTGCCTTAGTATTTTGTTATTTTTCCCCTTGACTATAAAGCTATTATTGTATTAATTGTGGAAAGTGTAGAAAATATAGAAAAACATAAAATTGCTTGTGATTCCACTGTCCAGAGAAAGCAGCTAATATTTTGGTATTTTGGCTTAATGTGTATGCATACATTTTTATGGAGTTAAGATAGTATAAACATACATATATGTTTTGAAATTCTATTTTTTTTTCAGTTTAAATAATAAGCATTTCACCATTATTTAAAGGTTCTTCATGAAACATTTTCTATGGCTAGATCCTAATTCCTTATATAATCGTACCTGGCAACATGTTAGACACTAAGTAAATATTTTTTTTGAAAGAATTGATGGATGTAATATCCCACTGATGGATATATATGTAATTATTTATTTAGGAAAGACCCTATTATTGTTAGAGGGTCTTAAATCCTGGATTATTTTATTTATTTATTTATTTTTGAGCTCCTCTTTAGCAAGGTGACTTAGTTAATTAACTTTTCGAATTAGTATTTTAGTTTGACTTTTCAGTTGATTACAGGCACAGAAAAAATGGTACTTAAAATCTGATGTGCTTGAAAAATGAGTTGTTCCAGATGGCCAAGTTTTCTAGATGGTTAAGAATTCATCCTTTTAAGAATAACCACTTTTTTTCATGTGCTCAACAGTATTTATTGAGCACTTGCTCTGTGAAGGTGTTGTTTCAGGTGCAGGAGCACAGAAGTGAGCCGAGCAGATGCAGACCCATGCTTTTCGTGGTAGCTCCATTCCATTTTAATGGAGATTATTTTGTAAAGATAGACTCTTGCCTTCTTAAATAGTGTCCTGGACATCCACCTTTTGCTAACTCATGTTCATCATTGTAATGATAATTTATTATATTTTCTGTAATAGCAAAGTAGTCTTTCTAGTGAGTGGAGCTGTGAGATAGCACTGGAATAGGAATCAGAAAACCCACGTTCTGATCCTTGTTTCCCTAGTCAGTGGTACTGGGATGGATACTCAGCACTGCTTTCTGCATCTAGACACAGGAATAGTAGTACTACAATATGTCTGCTTTCTAAAGTTTGAGTCTTTGTGAAGATGAGTTACCATATTTTATGTGTCTGGGTGGTGTTCATTGTAAAGCAAATAGAAGGTGGTTTCACATTAAGTGACCCTAGGCTGTTGTGCCCTTGGAAGCTTTTTCTTCCTGTGGAAGATTGTTTTTAAAAGGTACAATTTTGGAGGTACATCCACTTAGAACAGATAACTTATATTTCCATTGTATAATCGGACCTTTCCGGAAAATGACTAAACAATAATTCAAAGTAAGCTTTTACTTTTTGGAAAGAAAGATGTTGGGAAGCATTCACTTATTTTCCAGCTTTTGCATCCTGCAAAAGAAGGCCTAACCTTGATGTAAAAAGGAAAAAGGAAGTTCGAACTGGGTAGAAAAATGACGTGTATCATCTAAGATAGTTTCTGAAGAAATTTGGAGTATGCTTCATGTTTGCAACTCTTTGAAATAGTCCTGATGTATAATGATGAGCCCCAAGGATGAACTATTTAGTAATTTCTACTCCTTTTAGATTAATTATATATATGTGTATATGGGATGATCCTTCAAGTATGTCAGATTCAGGATCAATGAACCTTTATTGAAGGTTGGGGGAGGAAGAAACTTTCCTCTACCCACCAGGGTTCTTTCAGCTGGTCTAATAATTAAATCTACACAAGACAGATTAGATTAACAAGAGAAAACAGCCAGATTTAATTACATATGTATGTACAGGACCCCCACATACATGAGAGAGAGGGACAAAGTTAAATTGAGGTATATATGGCATTCTGAGCTGAGGATGAGGGAAGGTGCCTTGGGGCTTCAGAAGAGAGGAAGGTCATTTGCAAGACATTAAGAAGAGCAGATGTTCAGTAATTAGAATTTTGCCCTGCCTTATAGGTAGGTCAGTGATAACTCTTGGTATGGACAAGGCCCCTAATTTCAATTCTTTAAGAGAGACGTAAAAATTTCTTGTGAGCCTGTAGGGCCTCGGTTGCCTTCAGCTCAAAATAATCCACATGCCAAAGTAGCACATCTTGGGGAGGCCTGTTCTGAACCCCTTCAAAGGCTTAATAGTACCTTTTAATGACACCAGGAAGTGTGCTGTGGTTAGCACTTTTTAAGTATTATCGTTTTTTAAAAAACAGATGGGAAAACTGAGGCTTAGCGGATTTTAGGTAACCAGGCAGTGACTCTGATTTCTCAGTGGTAGAGCTGGGAGTCAGAGCTGGTTCTTCATTTCACTGTTATTTTATTAGGTTACTTCACTACTAGGTCATCTCATCTTCACAATTTCTTCCCATCTTTGCAGAAGTGAGAACTGAGACTCGGGTTACATGGCTTCCTCCAGGACACACAAACCATATGTGATACCTCAAGTTGAGACCTAAGTCTTCCAACTCTCAGCTCTCTCCCTTGCTTTCTGGTCAGATCCCTGATGCTAAGCCAGTACCTTTGAACAACCACTGAAGCTTTGAGCCTGGCAGCCAGCTCACGGAGTCTCTCTGCTTTTCTGGTATGCAACATGGTGCTGTTGCTTTTACAGTGAAGTGTAGGTCAGAGCCCAGAATGACTCCATGCAGGCAAAGTGAAATTCTAGTGAGAAGATTTTCAATGTAGGGTGAAATTTTGTGAAAGTGACAACTTCACTATGAATTTATTTTCCTTATAAATAACTTTAATGCAACAATTATTTTGTAATATAATTTCTCAGGGACATTGTTATTTTTCCTCTTAGGTCATTGCTAGAATCGTGGATGGAAGCAGATTCAATGAGTTCAAAGCTTTATATGGAGACACCTTAGTTACAGGTATACAGATGAAGAATTGAATGTGAACATTTTCTGATGCTTGGAAAATAAGTGATGTCTCAAGGCTTTGAAGCACTTGGCATGAGCTTTGTTATTTAGAGAGTACAAATGGGTGAGTCAGTATTTAAAGGGAACTGTTTTATAAAGATCATTTGTAGCAGAATGGCATCATGGATCCTGAGTTCAAAAAAATTTTTTTTTCTTTTTATTGATTTTAGAGAGAGGAAGGGAGAGGGAGAGAGAGATAGAAACATCAATGGGAGAAAACGTTGATTGGCCACCTCCTGCTTGCCTCGAATTGGGGACTGGTTCCACAACCTGGGCATGTGCCCTGACCAGGAATCGAACTGGTGACCTCTTGGTGCATTAGTCACCACTCAACCACTGAGCCACACCAGCCAGGCCATGGATCCTGAGTTTTAAATGATGATGTCTAGATGCTGTGGGATAGGCCCTTATCTATGACTTAGCGATATTAGCTGTAAAAAAAGTTTCTTATCATAGTAAAATTAGCAGAAATATTAATTTTTTTTTTTTTGAAAATGTGCTTCAATTTTTTTTTGAGACAGGAAGGGAGAGGGAGAGAGAGATAGAAACATCAATGAGAGAGAGAAACACCTGTTGGCTGCCTCCTGCATGCCCCCTACTGGGGATTGAGTCTGCAACCTGGGCATGTGCCCTGACTAGAAATTGAACCGGCAACCTCTTGGTGCATGAGATGACACTCAACCAACTGAGCCACACCAGCTGGGCTCAGCACTGTTTTATTTGTGTGGTTTTTAATTTATATTTATTTAGTCTCTAATTCAACTGGGAAGTTTTGTATGATGTTTGAACTTTCCAGAAGGATGCAGACTGAGTTAAAACCTTCCAACAGGCATCTGTGTAGGTCTTATGTTGATTTATGGAAATTCTAGATCCAGAATACAGGACAGAGTGCCAAATCTGAAAAAATAAAACAAGGATATTTATAAAAGTTACTTCGTTCATCTGAAGTGTTAAGTTTGTAGGCCTTTGGAGAAAAGTATTTGAAACATAGATGCCTGACATGTAATAACCTATCTTGGACAAATGGAAAATCAAGTGTGGGCATTTTATTTGGTCTTATAAAAGCTAAAAAATGTAGCAGTTAGTTTGAAGACAACATTTCAGAGTACGAAAAACAACTAGCTGCAGAAATCCAAATTGCAAATATACATTGAGGCTTAAAGTTAAGTCACCACACCTTCTCCTGACCTGATTTACGAGCAAGAGAAAGGTTCACACTGGGAGTGGAATTTATGTTTTTGTATTTAGGTGTTTAAGTGATTAAGAGCTTTTGTTTGATATATAGACAGGATTTGTCACTTGATAGTTCAGGATGTCACCCTCATTGTGTGGCAGTTTAAGTCCAAATTGTTTCCGCTTCTTTCTCAAGATGGATGGGCTGTCCTCGTCATCTGTTTTTATGTATTTGCCCTGTACTTGCTAAAAGACTGGTGGCACCTTTGTCCCCTACAATACTAGGCATATATCTAATTTCCTCCATCTCTTCTTGACTGTACTGAAATTCAAACAAAGTTGGGGAAAGGGGAGGGGAGTGAGAAGGAGAAGAGAGGAATGAGAGGGTGAGAAGGAGAATAAGAGGGAGCATGAGAGGGTGGGGTCCATAGCTGAGAGGGAATGAGGAGGGAGAAGAACAGGTTTTTCTAAGGATCAGGTGTCCCTGGCAGCTCTTAAGGGTTTCCTCCTGCCTCTCCACTTGCCATATGCTGGCCCTAGTAGTTTCTTGGATATTTTACTTTCCTGTTTGGCCCATAGGAGGCTGGTGAAGGCACTTCCTTCATGGGTGTCCCTAATATAGGGGGGGCATGTGCCCCACTCAGTAAGCCCTGTGTCTGGAGATCCCAGGCAGAACTAAGGATGGATTAAAAGTCTAAATAGTGAAGAGGGTAGTATATCTTCAGGGGTAGCACCTTACTGCTGAGAGATGAGCCAGGTTCCCAGCTCTTTCTGTGTGGGGGGCAGGACTCAAAGTGGATTATTAAGCCTTTAGGAAAGTTCACCCCCTCTGCATTGACTCTGTAAGTGGCAATGACACTGTGGGTGTGCAGCGTTTAGGCTGGGGTTTTAGGCCTGAACGACCAAGAGAAATCTAGGTGACCATCAGATCAGTGTTTCACTTTTATCACATTAAATACACATAATTAAAAATAAATCAAGACAGTGTCAGAGTAAAGAACAAGAATACATTTTTTAAAATTCAGTGTTCTGCTTATCAATAGATTGACAGTGTGTCTTATTCATTAGTTTTTTGAGCACCTGCTTTGTGTTGGGCATCTCGCACTGGGTGTCTTAATGGCAGCCTGTCCGGCTTGAGCTTGAAGACAGAGCCGGGTTTTAGGGACTTCGGTAGCGTGCTGTCTTTGACCCACTTCAACCAGCACAGCTTGTTTACTCTTGGGTTCCGGTGTTTGACATCTATATATAGTCATAAGTAGACTTGCTGAGAATTACTCTTGGGAATGAGAATTACTCATTCACAGAATAATTAACCTCCTGAAATCATCCAAAGTGTCTACTTCACAAAATAATGTTTCCCTCCTCTTTTTCTTCTCCCTATTTTGTGTGTGTGTGTGTGTGTGTGTGTGTGTGTTGAATAGGTATTTGGAGTGCTGGTAGAAGTGATGGTGAGATGTAAAGGAAACTTACGGACAGGAGAAAGAAAAAGATGCAAACAGAGAAAATGAAAGTGGAGTGATTCATTTTTCTTCTAAGCTTACCTTGATTTTTTACTTTAAACTTGGTGACTACCAGGCTTGACAGTATTCCTGTGTTGTTGTTTTTTACAAAAATTTGCCTTTGCTGAGTGCATCCCCTTTATTTCAAGGACCTGTCTTTACCACAGGCATTTTCAGGTGAGCTAGTCACCTGAAACTGGCCCACAGCTTTGAATGTTGACCTTTAAAGGACTCTGGTTCTTTGACTTGTTCTATTTCAGAATGTCCTTCAGGTCGGGTACACAGTGAGCACTCAGATATATGTTACAATCTAACCGAACCAACCAGTCAGACAAGTGGACAACTTTACATGTGACACGTCCCTTTCAAGAAAGCAAAAAACCCAGACTCCAGTACCTTAGAAATAAAATGTGACATGAGCTGTTTCGTACCACAGACAAAATCTCTACTTTGATTTGAAATTAAAGGATGTTAAATATATCTTTTTGTTGTGAATTAAAAGCCCTCTGAAATACACAAATCTTTATTTCCATTTTCTTTTGAGGATTTGCTAGAATATTTGGATACCCAATTGGCATCATTGGAAATAATGGAGTTCTCTTTTCTGAATCTGCAAAAAAGGCAAGTACTGTTAAACATGTTTCAAGATTTTCTGTTTTAAACATAATGAACTTTCAAGATCAAGTAATGCATGATAATTTATTGCATAAAAGCTTTAAAATATTTAACCACATGCCTTGACAAAAAGAATGCTGTGTGCAGTGCATGAACATGTATGTGTGTGCGTGTTAGTGTTTGAAACAGTTTTTGTGGAGGTTGAACTATCTTGAGCCCTATTAAAAGTTTAAAAAAATTTTTTTAGGTAAGTTCTTATAAGATACTTGAATGATAGCTGCTGTGGATGATGTGTACAGATTCTAAGAACTTAGGGACACTTGTCTTGAAAGTGTTTCACTCTCTAGTGCTTAATGCGTGTGAGGAATTCCAAGGTACTTTCCAGGTGGTTCTGAGACATGATCTGTTTTTTCTGTCCTATCGCATCATAAGTTTAACTTGATACTGTTTTCACTCTTTGGAAATGGGAAGGTAGTGGGTCTTGTTCCTGAAGCTCTAGTTTTATTTATTTATTTGTTTATTTAATTTTTTTTTTAATCTTCACCCGAGGACATTTTTCCATTTTTTGTTCAGGTAGAGTGGGAGGGAGAGAGAGGGAGAGAGAGAGAGAGAGAGAGAGAGAGAGAACACCGATGTGAAAGGGACACATCGAGTGGCTGCCTCCCGCACGACCAACCAGGGCCGGGGACAAATTGCAACCGAGGTACGTGCCCCTAGCGGGAACCGAACCCAGGTCTCTCTGGACCGCAGGTCGACGCTCTAACCGCTGAGCCAAACTGGCCAGGGCCTGAAGCTCTAGTTTTAAAAGAAGGAATTTATGAATGTCTTTTGCCTTAGTATTCAATTTCATACATCATTGTCTCAGGTTTACCTAACTTGAATAAATGTAATTAATGTACTTTTTGATAAATGTTTTCTTAAGCAAAAACATGTCCAGCCTTGTTTTTCTACTTTTAATGATACAGGAAATAGCAGGGTTAATGGTCTCATATTGATGCAGGTAACAGGCAGTTAAGCTCTTTCAGACCCGAACTGAGGACGAATTTGTCTTTGGTAGAATGTTTTACCAGTAAGATCAGTTTCTGTATTCTGTTCATTATTATTCCCCCCACTGTATTATAAGTCAAAAACAAGAAAGTAAAAATAAGGAAAATAAAAATCACTTACACTCATACCAGAAATAAACTTGAGTAACATTTTATTATGGTTCCTTAGTTTTTTCTACCCCCCCCTTTTTATAGCAAGATAAAATAACCAAATTTAATACATATATATGTATGGGAATCCCACATACATGAGAGAGTCAGAGACCCCACATGCAGGAAAGGTTCAGAGATAGAAAGGGGGATCTAGGTATGCAAGGTATTCTGGGCTGGGATGCGGTAATGCACCTTGGGGGCTTCGGAAAGGTCACTGCAGGATGATAAAGGATGATAAGAAGAGCAAATGTTTAGTAAATAGGAATTTGCCCTGCCCTATAGCTAGGTAAAAAGAGATTATCACCGATAATCTCTTATTATGGGCGGCAAGGCCCCAATTCAATTTCTAGGTAGCTAAAAGGAGGGGCAAGAGCTTCTCTTGAGTCTGAAGCTAAAATTGCCCTTCCCTTAAAACAATCCATATACCTCTATCCCATTTTTTAAAAATAAAATTGGTATTGCCACATATAGTAGGTCCTCAAAAAACATAATTTCTTTTTTATCCTCACCCGAGGACATTTTTCCATTTTTGTTCAGATAGAGTGGGAAGGAGAGAGAGGAAGAGAGAGAGAGAAACATCGATGTGAAAGGGACACGTCAAGTGCCTGCCTCCCGCACGACCAACCAGGGCCGGGGACAAATTGCAACCGAGGTACGCGCCCTTAGCGGGAACCGAACCTGGGACTCTCTGATCCGTGGGCTGATGCTCTAACCGCTGAGCCAAACTGGCCAGGGCAAAAAACATAATTTCACTATAGCATTGATGAGATGTGGTAGGAACCTAACTCTTACTCATATCAATTAGCCTGTGGTAAAATTGGTTTTGTTATGTGTCATTTCGCTTACAGTTACAGAACCTATTTTGATGTTAAGTGAGGATTGACTGTATATAGACGTATTGCTTGTTTTCATTTAAATATCATATATTGCTTGTTTCCTAAAATATCAAATATTCCTGAACTAATGAAATTATAAAAATTTTTTAAAAATAATTTTTCTTTATTAATTTTAGAGAGAGAGAAAGGGAGAGGGAGAGAGATAAAGACATTGATGAGAGAGAACATTGATTGGCCACCTCCTGCATGCCCCCCACTGGGGATCGGGCCCACAACCTGGGCATGTGCCCTGACCAGGAATCGAACTGGCGACCTCTTGGTGCATGGGTCGACACTCAACCACTGAGCCACACTAGCCAGGTCTGAACTAATGACTTTTAATGAATATATAATATATTAATTTCAATAGAGGAAGTGTCAGACTGAGGCCAGCAAACTCTACCTAGTTTTATTAGGTGGCTTGGCACAAATAAACATGAGCGGAGTTATGTTTGGCCTCAGTCTGACATTTTGTTTATAGAAGTAAGCCCCATAGGTCTGTGATTTCCTCATTCATGTATTTGAGGTTGAGCAATTGCTTTGAGATTTTGTATTTGCCAAAGCATTTCCAGCAGAGTTAAAGGGATCTGCGAAAAGAGAGTAAAATAAAACGGAAATGGTTTATAAGATGTCCTTACTCACATAATCTTTAGAAGACAGGGGAAGGAATAGTTATATTTTTGTGTCATTAAACAATTTCCTGAACTCAAGGTTAGAAGGTCTCTAGCACTTATCTAAAATCCCATTTATTTAGGGTATGTTGGTAAGAAAGATTTTATTATAATCTTGGTGCATGAAAGAATTTCAGATGATCATCAAACATAAATATCATCATAGATTTTCCCAAAGGGTTTAAATTCTTTTTTAAGTGAGGCTTAGAAATTCTCATTGACAAGCAGTCCTTTTTTCTCTATTACTTAAGTTTCGCTTGCTGTTTGGAACGTTAGCGATTGTCCTACAGCTGTGTGCCTGTGATCACACAGGTGGCTGCAAAACAAGGGCGGCATAAACCACACTCATGTCCCACTGCTGGTGGGTCCGCACCGTAGTGTTCTTGCTACTGCTACTATGAGGTCAGAGAAGCCAAGCAGGGGTATTCTTCTTTTCTTTGACCCAAGTGTGGCACTTGTAGATGCATGGTGATGACAGATTTGTTAACCTCCCTTTGAAAAGATTTTCATCTTATTTGCTTATAGGGGGCTCACTTCATCCAGTTATGCTGCCAAAGGAATATCCCTCTGCTGTTCCTTCAAAACATTACTGGTAAGAAAAGAGTGGATTCACTTTGGCTGCATTTATTCTAGAGCAGCACTGTCCAGTATATCTTAAGAAGTGATCACCATAGTAAGTCTAGTAACCATCTGTCACCATACATAATTATTGCAATATTATTGACTGTATTTCCTATGCTGTACATTACATCGCTGGGGTTTGAGTTTTAACTCCAAAGAAGGGTATGATCAATGTGAACTCTCTGGATTTCGTGTTCCATTGATGATCTTAACATGGTGGATGAAATGATTTTTAAAGTCTCTTATGGTTCTAGAGTTCTTTTAAATTTTTTTTTCTTTATTGACTTTTAGAGAGAGAGGAAGGGAGGGGGAGAGAGATAGAAACGTTGATGAGAGAGAACATTAATTGGCCGCCTCCTGCATGCCCCTCACTGGGGATTTGGCCCACAACCTGGGCATGTACCCTGACAGGGAATCGAACTGGCGACCTCTTGGTGCATGGGTCAACACTCAACCACTGAGCCACACTGATTTGGCGCTTCTAGAGTTCTCTACCCTAGAATTTCATGATTTCCTTATTTATACTTTTTTGTATGTTGCATGGTGTCTGCCTTATAGGAGACATTCAGATATGTAGGTTAGCTGAAAACTTATTTTCCCCAGTCTTCTAAGCCATTCATGGTTATCTCAGGTTTAAAGGAAGGAAAGGCTCTTACTCAGTTGAGATCAGGCAAACTTTCAAGAGAAGAAGGAGTTTGACTCTTCACAGTCAGCAGGGCTTTAAATATTACTGGTGCTAAAACGTCTTCATCTTAACTTTAAGATACTTGGCTAGATAAGTTTTGAGAGGAGTTATGTCCAGACGGAAGCCCGAGGGCCCTGTGTGCAAACCTCGTAAAAGGGCAGATAGAACGTATTCTGAAGCTTCACCAGTGCAGGGCCTTGCTTCTGTAGGGATTCATGACTCATTAACCACCAGTAAGTTAAACTATACTTGGATGATTCCTGCATTTTTCCTTTGTTGTATTTTTTGGGGGTGGTTTGGGGGCAGAGAGCAGAGGTTGAGTTTGGTTTTGCAACATTGCATTTGGGGGACCTGTGTGACATCCATTTGGAGACATACAGTAGGCAGCTGAAAAATCTTGAGTACAGAGGAACTGTGTTAGCTGGAAGCGAACATGTAGGTATCATCAGAATATGGAACGGTATTTAAAGCAATGGAACTAGATAAGAACACCTTGAAGAGAGAAGAGGGCTCAGGGAAAATCTCTGAGTAACTCTGATTTCTTCACAGAGGTCAGAAAAAGGGAAGAAATGGAGTAGGATTATGTTGTTTAAGGTACATAAAGGAGTTCTGAGCTGTTCCGAGGGCCCGGCGGGCTCAGGAGTAGCTGGGGGAAGCAGATGGTGCCTGGTCAGACGAGGGCTGCCCTGTCACTACCTCTGTATCCATAGCGAGTACAGGCGCTCCACAAACTGGTTGAATTGAATTGGATGATCCGATGCTGGAGATTTGCAAAGCAAGAACAGTGACAATCAAGTAGACTTATGAGTCTACAGGTGGGGCGGGGGACCCGTGAAGCCTGACTTGGTGTTTATTAGGTGAAGAGGAAGGAGCCCAAAGCCTGGAAGTCCCCGTGCAGCTGCAGACCAGTTTGAGTAGAGATGGGAGCTTGAAGAAGTAGAAAGATCCAATAATTATAATGAAAAATTCTTTTACCTTGCTGTTGAGTCACTTACAGGGACTCTTATCTTAGCATCTCTATGAAACATTAATCTTTGTTTCATCAAAGTTTAAGCAGCACTTCAGAAGGAACACTCTATGATTTTAAACCAGGTCAATGAATACCAAAGCCCTCACAGTTCGGCTTGCCACAGTACTTTTTCCTCACCCTGCCATGTCACATGCTTTCATCACTAAGCTACTGTTCTGAGATAATTTCTTGAAGATAAATTGCATCCTTACCTTGTTTGAAGATCTCTGTGTGCATCCAGATGAACCGTCTTTAAGAAAATTTAAAAAGTGATTAGAGAAAATTTTATTTCAGCTTTTAAAGCAGACTTTTTTGGGGGCCTATTTCACATTTAAGTATTATGTTAGGATGAGAGGCCTGTAGTAATTTAAAATTTGGCAAGATATCCTTTCATCTTGGTGGGTTTGATTTCTGTTCATTAAACCCATCACCCAGAGGCTCTCTTTCTGTTCTTTCTCTTAGGATTTATGGTTGGTAGAGACTATGAAGCTGAAGGAATTGCCAAGGACGGTGCCAAGATGATAACTGCCGTAGCCTGTGCCAATGTGCCTAAGATAACTATCATCATTGGGGGATCCTATGGGGCTGGAAACTACGGGATGTGTGGCAGAGCTTACAGGTTGGTGATTGTCATGATTTTCTCTAAAAGAATCGTACTTCATGTATAATTATAAATGGCCGGGTTTATTTGAAATATAGAATGGCATTCACAGATCTTGAGCAATTAATAACCATAATTTGTATCATCTTCGGGGGTGGGGGTGGTATGCGAAATGAAATTTAATGCTAAAGGTACTATTGGAAAGAAATCCACAATGGGAATCAGGAACTATTTTGAAATGGCTGATAATGAAAATACTGCATGTCATAACTAGTGTGATGTGGCTAAAGTCTCGCTTTGAGAAAGATGTGTAGACATAAATATATATGTCTATATGTAGAAGTAAGAAAAGAAGTAAGGCTGACATATCAATGAGCCAAGTAGCTAGCTCAAGAAGTTTGAAAAAGCCCTGGCTGGTTTGGCTCAGCGGTCAGAGCGTCGGCCTGCGGTCCAGAGAGACCCGGGTTCGGTTCCCGCTAAGGGCATGTACCTTGGTTGTGGTTTGTCCCCGGCCCTGGTTGGGTCATGCAGGAGACAGCCACTCGATGTGTCCCTTACATGTCGATGTCTCTCTCTCTCTCTCTCTCTCTCTCTCTCTCTCTTCTCCTCTCCTCTCCCCCTCCCACTCTATCTGAACAAAAAATGGAAAAATGTCCTCGGGTGAGGATAAAAAAAAAAAAAAGTTCGAAAAAGAACAGCATTTTGAACACAAGAAATATAGAAAACAGGACATAATAAAGAACAAACATAAGACAGAAGAATCAGGAAAGCCCACAGTTGCTTTGTTTGAAAGATTAACACACTTGATAATCCCCTGGTAAAACTAAAAGATAAAGCGAGAAGGCACAAGTAACCAGTATCTAGACT
The DNA here is from genome assembly GCA_030848825.1 of Tadarida brasiliensis. NCBI lineage: Eukaryota > Metazoa > Chordata > Mammalia > Chiroptera > Molossidae > Tadarida > Tadarida brasiliensis. The sequence goes on from CM061258.1 coordinate 45,921,525, forward strand.
GGAAAACAGAACATGACCATGGATAATAAGAGGATATTTTCAATACTCAATAAATTTACATGAAAAAAAAATTTATCAAAACAGACATCAAAATCACCTAGAGAACATAAAAACTAATCATTTTAGTTAGATTAGTCTAGGAGATTAGTCTAGGGTGGGTTCCAGGCATTGGTATTTTTAAAAATTCTCAGATGATTTTAATGTGCAGCTAGAAGGAAGAACTGCTATTTTAAAAGGTAAACATGGTCCTCTGAAAATCCCTGTGTTGTACAGTGAGTTAACTTGATCATTCTTTTTTCCCCTCATAGCCCAAGATTTCTTTACATGTGGCCAAATGCTCGCATCTCAGTGATGGGAGGAGAGCAGGCAGCCAACGTGTTGGCGACAGTAGCCAAGGACCAGAGAGCGAAGGAAGGGAAACAGGTCAGTGCCATTTCTTCTCCAGGCTTGGCTTTCACCAGTGAACACCCTAATGCCAGGGAGCAGCGCAACCAGAATCCCACCGTGTTCAGGGGTCAGGGGTCCAACATGCAGGGCCCGGCTTTTCAGAAGACGCTGACTGGGAAGTTGTTTCAGGAATTTAGACTTATACATTCTCTCTCTTTTTTGCACCATTTCATTCGAGGTGTCTTTTTGTGGTAATGTACAGATTGTTTTTCAAAATCCCAAGAAAACACTTTAAGAAATTGCTGGCAAGTGCCTGAGGCATAAAGATGTTTTCTCAGTCATAGCACAGTCAGTGAGCTTTAAATAGATCTGATTTATGTCTTTGATTTTATGACCTAAAGCAGCAGAATTTTGTTTTTTTCTATTTGACTTTTAGGTTGTTGTTAAGGGTACTTTGAGTGGGAGGGCTAGCCATCCGATGAGCATTGATTCGCATGATCTCACTGTGAAAGTACAAATGAAGCAGAGTGGAAAGGGCCCTGGAAGCTTGATGAAGCCAAATCAGCAAGTGGCTGCTTTTAGAATGAATTTATTTGTGACTCTGGTAAAGAGTCTTCTGAAATGTTGCATTAATTTTTATTAGTTATAGCTTTTAACTATTTTGTGTAAGCACCAAGCCTTAAAAATGATTACATGTTCCTGAAATTGCTAGGCGCTGTTTTCATAACAAGGCATAATATGAAGGAGGCCCTGTCTCCTCAGGCTCTCGGTCTTGCCATTTAGGGAGCATCTCTCTGGTCAACCGCCTGGTTTGTGGCGTGGGATAATAAAAAGCCAGGGGGGTTCCTGCCTCCCTGAATACATTCCACCCTTGCCTCACTCTCCCAGTTTTCTTTTCCTAGCAGCAGGAACTCTGAAGACCCAAACTGAGGTTTCAGATTCACTTTAGGATTGACCAGTGTCCAAGCAAAAGGGACGCTCTTACGTGTGTGTGTGCGTGCGTGTGTGCGTGCGTGCGTGCGTGCGTGTGTGTGTGCGTGTGCGTGTAGAGGTAATGGAGGGGCTAGGGGAAGTATGAAATTCTACCTGGTACTTTGAAGACATGTCTTAAACTCTAGCCCTTATTAAATAACTGTTCTTTGATTAATTTGATACACAGATACATGAATTCATCTGTTTTTATATATGAAAGTACAGGATTTTAGCGGTTCTACCTCTGAATTCTTTACCTATAAATGACATTAAACTATGAAAATACATAAAAGAAGGTGGGATTTATTTGAAATAAGCCATTTGATTTTGCTGTGGAATATTTTTTAAGTTGAAAATACTTTACAGGGTTTCATAATTAATTTGCATAAAGATTTTTACATCTGCATTAATTACCACTTGTTTCTGGCAATACTGATGGGCAAGCCATTAAATCTTTAATTAGGGAAGAGTATCTCTCAGCTATCTGGGAAATTGAAGAGGTTATTTAAGGTGTGGTTGATATTTTATCTCTTTAAGCTTTAAAATGTTTAAAATTTTGGCTATTTTGAAAGAAATCCTCCCCTGCTTCTCCACCTTCTTAAACAGAAGCTGCTAATGTAATGTAGCCCTTTTGGTGTATTGTAGAATTCACATGCATTGTGTACCGTGCTGGAATACGGGATGCCCTTGGTTTTGACCTTACATTACACAGCCCAGGCTGCTGTCTCTGTTAAGGGAGACGTAATGGTGTACTAATTTGATAGTCACGTCTCAGGTGAGATTATGTATGTGAAAGCATCAATTGTAATCTGTAGCTCACTGTGCAGATGCTGGTTGTAGCATTACTCATGACATCTCTTGCCCCTTTTTTCTTGAGGTTCTCTTGTGTGGGTCTGTTGTTCCACTGCAGCAGACTTATTCTGGCCCCTTTTCTTTCAGTTCTCCAGTGCTGAAGAAGCAGCTCTAAAAGAGCCCATCATTAAGAGGTTTGAAGAGGAAGGAAACCCTTACTATTCCAGTGCAAGGTGGGAGCCTGAGAATAACCAGCTCCTTGCTGGGTGCATGTTGGCAGTCAGAGCAGCAGCTTTACGGAGATCTGGGTAGTCAGGGTGCTCCAGCCTCTGTGAGAACCACAGAGTAATGTTTGGGCGCAGTCATGTACTGGAAATGATTGTCTCTGTAATGGAAATGATTGCGGCTGAAACACAGCCCCTCCCCCAGGCTGGGCTGTTCATCACCACTGGTCTCATTTTGCCACCCTCCACCCCTCTTCCTTTACCCCATTTCTCCTAGAGATGTCTGGGGCCTGGAGGGGCACTGCAGCCAGAGGTGGGCCGCGCTGGGGCAAGGAAGTTGAGTTGTAATCCTGGCTATGTAACTTTCAGGAATTAGTTCTGTTACAATTTTTGCTTAAGCCTGTGGATTCCTATCATCCCCTCTTTTTGATTATTTTGTTTTTACTCCATTTTAAGCACAGATTGGTCAAACACATTTTGGCACTTGTTAACAAGTGTGCTGGTTTATTCAGAAGGTTAGTCACAACCAGGGTCCATGTATCAGTACCAAGTAATTACCTCATACACCTATGCAGCTCTTGGTTTGCTTGTTTCTCATACCACTTAATAAGGTAATAAATGATCTGGCCTGTCCCAGCTGGAGACTTGCTGGCATCTGCTTTCAGACCTCTTTTTTCCAACAGCTTTAATGCTTTGCATTCTGAAGAATAATCTTCATGGGTTCATTTCATCCCTTGGGCAGATGGCAAAAAAGAAAATAACTATTTGTGTCTTTAAAAATTAGATTATGTTGTAATTTATGCCATTTACTGGACAGGAGGGAGAGAAGAATCAAAAGTTAGAATCCATTTCAGCCACCTGACCACGTCTTCAGTGGCAGGCACTGCCCCGGCGGGGTGCACAGACGGAGCGACTGGCCGGCCGGAGCCTCATTAGTTTCAGAATCAAATAATGCCATTTGGGGTTTTTAAAAAGCCTGTTTCTCTTCTTGTTAATATCTATTTAATAACTAATCTTACAGGTATATTTTGTTGGGTAGGTCATTGATTCATTGAATTAAGAACAAAATAGTTTATAGTCTTTGATTTGAGAAATGAAATTTTCTTCTTTTTATAGTAGCCAGTAGAAGCAAAGAGGAAATATAAAACCATATAAAAGGTTTAAGAGAAAATTATATAGTGTAGGCACACTTACATTTTTTTAACATAAGATTTTGACTGAAATTCACAAGGACTGTTGAAATATTAACCTGAAAAATAGCATGTTTTGTGTGAGCCATTAATTTGTTTTTCAGCCCTGGCTAAAGCCATATTTTGAAAAAGACTCAATCCTTTATCATTTTCATACTACGTTATTATTATTTTTAATGGATTATATTCAAGGCAGGAGAGCAAATGGCCCAGATAGACTTATCTTTGGAAATAAATATTGAAAGACAGTAAGGTTTTTCTCGTACTTTATAGATGCTTAACTTTTCTGTTGAAACACTCGGTGGCATGGAGACACCAACTTTCTTTCAAAGGTGAAAAGATCTTCAAGCCAGTGTATGGCACCTTCCTTGGGTTTGATAAATCTCTTAACAGTAAAAGTCTGTGGTCTGTTTAGGCTTTCACATGGTTCGATCTGTCCTTCAGAGAGAGCTGTCATCATTTGCTACTTTAACCTCCTGTGTTTTTCTTAACCCTTACATGTTACATGTGCAGCATGTCAGCTTTATTCTGCTCAGTTATTCTTATAATCAGACTTTTCAGGCATTTGATTAAGGCCTCTTAGCAGTCTTTATAATGGCCGTCGTGAAGCAGCCTCCTCCCTCCCCCGGCATCATCATGCTCGTATCATTGTGCTGTCGGCTTCAGAAGGGAGTGTAATCAATTGACCTGGTTACAAATTACATGAGCGGCCTTATTTTATCAGCAGCTGATGCTGAAGGGTCCTTATTATGAATGTTTTATGAGCAGAGATTTGATTCATGGTCTGTCAGTGTAAGTATGGTTTAATAATTGATGCTATGTCCAGGTACTGAAGGCAGTTTGTTTAAAAAAAAAAAGCAGAAGTGCCACCTACCAGTGACCTTTAAAAAAGCAAGGTTTCTCATTCATTTTTCTCTATAAATTTGAGGTTGTCAATGAAAAGCAAACTAAAATGTCTGCTTAAAATTTCTTCTGAAAGTTGAAAGCTACTGTTTTTTCCTGTTGTAGCAAAAAATAAAGAATACATAGGATGGTATTATTTTATTAATAAAATGTATTGGAGCCTATTCAGTAATTTCAGTTTCTTAAGGAATGAGGGAGTTTGGGGGGATATACCTTTTCTAGTAAAAACTTTGATTTGAGACTATTACCTGGGTTTATAAGACTCTTCATATTAATAACAGGAATACAACAAGTTGATTTGCATGTTTGTGTGGGCTGAAGAGGGATAAGAAAGTTTTTCCTGAAATAAGTAAAAATATTTTTAAACCAGGGATTGTTTTGTGGTTTCTTGCAGCAAGCTGTTCCTGAGGCCATAAGCTTGATTTGACATTCTGTGGGAGCCTGGGATGAAAGTCATTTTGTTGTTCCTTCTCCCTTTTCCCCTTTCTGGAATGTGGTTTCAGTTGTGAGATTATAGTACACAGAAGCTAATCAGTAGATCCAAATATTACCGGAAGAAAAACCTCCTCAGTGTTTTTAGGCAGGGAATGTATAAATGGTAGTTTGATGGTAGACACTTAATAACTCATATTTTGTTCTTTTATCAGGCTGTGGGATGATGGGATAATTGATCCAGTGGACACCAGACTGGTCCTGGGTCTCAGTATTAGTGCAGCCCTCAACGCACCAATCCAGAAGACTGACTTTGGCACCTTTAGGATGTAACTGGAATACAAAGCATCTCCCATTGGGCATGTACCCAAAATTAATACATTAGTAGCATTATAGTTTTAGACTTTTTCAGATTTCAGCTGTTACAGTAAAATTGTTTTCTTAACACAGTGCATTATACTTTTCTACCTTAAAAACCGATGAAGGTATATTTCATGAACCTCAATACCTTGTAAATTTTCTTTTCTTTTTTGTGTGGCTCAGCTTTACCAACCTTAAACTGAAGAGAATAACTTAGTTATCCTTTCTAACCCACGAGTAGTGTGAAAAGTTCTGTAACCTATACAGTTCAGGTGTTATCGAGACTATTAAAATTGTATTTCCACTGAAATGATGCTTTGTTGATTATGCATGATATTGTAACACACTTATTTTTAAAGGTATCTGTTATTTTTCCTTCCAGCTATTATCCCATTCCTTCCCATAATAGACTTTTGCTGTCTGCATTCGGGGCTCTGTTTCCTGCCCATGCTCTTCGTACCCTACTCCTCCCTGGCTTCCATTGCCAACCACACTCTCCAGGGCCACTGTTGACCTCCACGTTGCTGGAACCAGTGGGTTCTTCTCCGACTTTACGTGATTTAATTCTCTGCAGCACTCAGATCGGTTGGACACTCCCCCCAGGCATAAATTCCTTAGCTTCCATGCCATCATACTCTAGGTTTTCTACCATCCTCTTTGGCCATTCTGCTCAGTTACCTTTGCAAGTTCCTCTTCCTCCGCCAACGCCTGCCCTCTTCACCATTTGTCCTGATTTTTCATTACTAATACATGAATACATTCTTATTCTAAAAGATACAAGTAACACAAAAATACCTCCTCATTCTTTTAAAAATTGTGGTAAATATACATAACATCTACCACTTTACCATTTTAAGTGTACAGTCCTATTAAGTGCACACACACACTGTTGTGCAACCCTCACCACCATCCATCTCCAGAACTTTTATCTCCCCAAACTGAAACTGTTGTTAAACACTAACTCCCCACTCCCCCTCCCCCAGGCCCTGGCACATCTTTTCTTAAATGTATGTGTTTTTCATGGCTTGGTTTAATCTTTCTGGGCCATTTCAGCCCTTCTTATGGCTTCAGTTGCCATCTAAATAAGGATGAGTCTTGTGTTGACAGTTCCTAACACAGTTCTCCCTGACCTTCAGACCTGCATATCTGCACTGATTGTCTTTCAGGAACTGCAGATTCAGTCAACAAGTTCTATTGATTTTGCTGCTAACTATCACTTGAATTCCCTGTTATTTTTGTCTTTCACTACCACAGGCATTAGAAGTGGTTCCTGCGTCCAGTCTTGTCTAGTCTCCATCCCTCTGGAATTAGGACGGCCATTCTAAGTGCACCTCTGGTCATGCTGCTCCCTTACTTAAGTCTTCAGTCTTTGACTAGTTCTCTGTAGAATTGCCAGACCCCTAATGCCCTCTCTGATCGTCACCTCTCCAGTCTCATCTCCTTGACCTCCCTTTTCACCCTTGGTGCTTCAGCCATTCTGGACTTCTAGTTCCTTGAACCAGTGAAGTCCTTCCCACCTCAGTGTCTACGTTTCCCTCTGCCTGAACTGTTGTCCTCTCTCTTCTTAAACACATCTCTCTGTCTCTGTGACTTCCCAGGGCTGGGTTAGGCACCTGCAGTGTGCTCTGGTAAAGCACCGTCACTCCCTCTGTCACTTGTCTTACACGTTCCTAAGAAATATAAATAAGTCCCTAACACTGCCTTCCTGCTAGAATGTGAGCTCTGTGAGAGCAAGGGTCCTCCTGACTAGTCTGCATCTCCACCTGCTTGGCACTTACAGGTGCTCAGATATTTGTTGAATAGATGAAAAAATCCATATTTTAATTGATGTCATCAAGTCCCATCACTTTAAAATGAAGTGATTGATTATATGATCTAATACAGTTATCAGATGCTTTCCTAATAAAGTTAATATTTCAAACATTTGTGTGTGGTATTTAATTTAGGCTGCATTTGTGTAGCAGGTCAATTCAGTTTTTTGAGATGTGTACAGATAGGTGATCTCAATTCAGAGGTAACTTGCATTTTTATTCTGTTTTATTTTAAATATGTCTTTATTGATTTTTTAGAGAGAGAGAGAAACATTGATGTGAGAGAGATACATCAATCAGCTGTTTTCTGCATGCCCCCGACTGGGGATCGAGCCTGCAGCCCGGGCATGTGCCCTGACCGGGAATTGAACCGGGACCTCTCAGTCCATGGGACAGTGCTTAGTCCACTGAGCCACACCGGCCGGGCATAAGTAAGTTGGATTTTTTTTTTGTTTTGTTTTGTTCAGATAGAGTAGGAGGGAGAGAGAGAGAGAGAGAGAAACATCGACGTCAAAGAGACACATCGAGTGGCTGCCACCCGCACGACCAACCAGGGCCGGGGACAAACTGCAACTGAGGTACATGCCCTTAGCGGGAACCGAACCCGGGTCTCTCCGGACCGCAGGCCGACGCTCTAACCGCTGAGCCAAACTGGCCAGGGCGTAAGTTGGATTTTTAGAAGGATGTTGGAGGTCATGAAGAGCACAGGAAATGTTTTCATTTCAGTCAGCAGGGCAGCATTCCTTCTGAAGACTTTAGGGGAAAATTCATTTTCTTGCCTTTTTCAGCTTCTAGAGGCCTCCTGCCTGCTATGTAGCTTTTCATAGAGATTTCAGTATGATACCAAACGTAATATGCATTAGCATTCTAGAGAGCCGTTGAGTTGACTGGAGAAGAGTTTTCCATAGTGCAAGGCGATTTTATTTTTGGTAGCCCCAGCATTTCAGTATGTCTGGCCGTGTTTTCTTTCTCGAAGATGACCACCCAAGTCACAGTTTGTGCTACTCCTTATACCAAGGGAGAGCAGTGTCAGAGGGCGAACGAGGCCTTAGAAGGAGGGGATTTAATGGAGAACTTACTGAAGAGAAAACATGCCCAGAACTGCTTGTTAGAAGTAAACTGGAGGGAGAAAAGTTAATGTGTAATGCAGTGTTAATTGTAAGAAGCGAACAAGTTGAATTTTGGAGTCCTGGCAGGTCCTGGAATAACATCATTTTACATCATTTTGTTTGTCATCTCATTGAACATTGTTTCCTTATGACGTTGTTAAGAAGAAGAAAACTGGATTCCGGCCAGGCCACTGTCTGCATGGGTTTTCTCCAGGGACTCGGTTTCTTTTTACATCCGAGAGACAGGCACAGGAAGTGAGTTGGCGCGTGTGCATTGTCCCGGCCTGGGTGGGTGTGAGTGCGCCTGCGCTGGAAGCCCGTCCTGCCCAGGTGGGTGCCTGCCTTGCCCCTGAGCGCCCACAGAGGTCCTGCCACCTGCGAGCCTGAACTGGAACAAGGGGTAAGAAAATTATCTTATTTGTTTTATACTCTTTCTTAAATGTATGTATAGCCCACATGTATTTAAATGATTAATATTAGAAGTGTTTGGGGTCTATGTTTAGAAGTTTGGTGATGTTTTTGTGACCAGAAATGTGCCGTGGGAACTGTTACATCAGTTAGCCTAGGGTAAGATTTGTCTTGTTATGTGTCATTTCGCTTCAAGTCAGTTTCCAAGAACCTGCTGACAACGTTAAGAGGACTTTCTGTTTTGGGATTAATATCAAGAGGTTTCTGTAAACGTACTTGATATTTTTTAACCATAGCTCTACTCATCACATTCCTATAGCTGTGGGATAATTAAAAACAACTCTGTTTAAAAATTATTTGTAATTTAAAATCCAACAATGTTGTTTGTAGAAAAATTAAAGAAAGATACAGTAAAAATTCTCCATGATCCTACCACCCAGAGATAACCGCTGCTGTTAGTATTCTCTTGTATACTGTTCTCCTTTTTCTAGCTGTAGGAATTTTTCTTTTTACAAAAAGTTATTCTGTTAAAAGTTTATCTGCCATGTAGTGTGAATGTATTGACATGTTTCCATGTCTTTTGGTATTTCCTGTACAATAATGTTGATGTTGCGTGATATTACATTGTATCGATGCCCTATTTGATTTAACTACTCCCCTATTGTTGGGCCCTTAGGTTATTTCTGGTTTCCCACTATTATAAATAATATTGCAGTAAATATCCTGTAGTTTCTTACATAACTGATTATTTCATTAGTACACATTTATAGAAGTTGTATGAAAGTGTATGTAGATGTCTAAGGCATGTTGCTAAATTCTCAAAGAGCCCTGGTCCCAGGCAAGAGCTGGGCGCCTCGCCGAGTCTTGGCCAGTTGACTAGCATTCACTCTTGAGCAGAGGGACAAAGATGCAAGATGACTGGCCCGAGTTGTTCCGGGGAACTGTCTGCTGGAGGCTGTTTATTCCTCTTGCTCTGGGCTCTCCGGCACTCTGGTCACTGAGGCTTTGCGAGCCTGAGGTACCCTGGCATCCTGTATTTTTCCAACAATCGTTTAAAAATATGTGCCAGAGTCAGGCTCTTGTGCTTGTAGCAACTCCTTACTACTAACTGGTAGCAAGTCCTGCAGGTCAAAAGCTAAAATAAGTGAGTCTGTATTTTCAAACTGGATGAACTTTTCTGCCTGCATTTAAAAAAAGACTTTTCAGAAATGAAACCACTGGAACATTGAAACTAAGTAAAAAAGATAATGGAGAGAGAAGAGTAAACTGAGGGTCTGGCCCTCAAGGAGACAGATGAGCATTCAAGGAGGGACGTGACCTCCCACCACCGTCAATAGTGAGGGTGGGCCGAGTGTTTCAGTTGCCCCATGGGAAACTCGATTTATTGCAACCTTTTGATCACTGACCTCTGTCACGGAGCAAGATTTGGGGTTACTCTTAATTGGAAATCTGGCTAGAAAAATCTGACAGTCTTTCATTAGGGATAATTTAAACACAGCTGTACCAAGAGACAGAAGGTAGAACTAAGTGCCATAGGTAGCCTTAAGTGACCTTTTGGGTGGCCTTAAGACCACAGGGCTGGTCTTTTATGAATGCTAATCTCTTTTGAAATGTTAATGTTTTGCAGTTTTTGCATGAATGTTTGCAAGTATTTGTGAGACTCTTGTTTTTATTTTGGAGCTATTGGTATTTTTATTTTTATTTTGTTTTGATTTTAATGTGGCCTGTCTTCTAACCTCTTTCCACCTTGAGGGATATAGGAAAAGTAACCATGTTATCATTATAATTAGCTAGTTAATATTAATAAAGGAAGAGAGCAAAGGGAGAGTCAGACATAGTTGAGCATGGTCACCTGGGAAGCTTCACCAGGAGGCTGCAGCTTCACACAGATGTTCCTCCAGGGGATTAACACCCCTCCCTTCCCCAGTCTGGTACTGGATTGTTGGGGGAGCAGGGGAAGACAGGTGCATGTACAGTGACGCTGGGGTGATGTAGGGAATGTGCTTGCCTGCGGAACAGTAGATTGGCTAAGGGGTAGACCCCATCAGAAGTGCATGAAATCTCGAAAAACGAATTGGTTAGTTTGAAGAAACTCCTGGTTAAAAATCCCCAGACAGAGTTCCCTCTCTCTTGCTCTCTTGTTTGTTCTTGCTCTGTTACCAGTTTACCAGCACTCACCTGTGTGTTCACCTGTTCTCTCTCTGTGACCATGTGGCCTTTTTTTTTTTTTTTGCATTTATCCTAAGATAGAGCAGGAGGGAGAGAGGGAGGAAGAGAGAGAGAGAGAAACATCGATGTGAGAGAGACACACCGAGTGATTGCCACCCACAGGACCCCAACTGGGTCTGGGGACAAACTGCAACCGAGGTACTTGCCCTTAGTGGGAACTGAACCCAGGTCTCTCTGGTCTGTAGGCCGACGCTCTAACCGCTGAGCTAAACCGGCCAGGGTGACCGTGTGTCCTTAAACAGCTGCACGGTCCATGGCCGTGCAAACCCCACACGCAGTGGACTGCAGCTGGGAACACAAGCTAAGCTAGCCAGGTGCTGGACTGGACTGGACTGGACTTTAATATGGAACAGAAACTCTGGGCAGTGGCCTTAATTCTGGTCCTGCTGAAGACAAGAGTAGACTTTTTCCATGGTGGAACAGACTGAGATAGGACCTTGGAGGGGAACCCCCTTAATTTTACATCATCAATAAAGCTTTCCACAAAACCCCATCCTCCTGTGGGGGCCTAAGGAAATTCTTTTCCTCATGGCACCCCAAGAACTCCACTTCCACTGAGAACAATTAGAGGATTAAGTTCCTAGAACTGAACACTATAAGGGAACAGTGGAGTCTTTGGAGTGTGACATTATTTAAATCTATGCCAGAAAGGATTTAGCATTCTGAGTAAGGGAGCTGGGATCACTTTCTGGACAGAGCTCAATTTGAAATCAAGGGACTTGGTTCTTGTCTAGGCGGTGGTACTGACTAGCTGTCTGATCTTGGTCTGGTCTTTCCTTATATCTCAATGCAGGTGTGGGACTCGATTAGTGGTTTTCTCCTCTGGTTTCACATTAGAATCAGCTGAGGAGTTTTTTGTTTTGTTTTGTTTTGTTTTAAAGCTAGAATCAGAATCTCTGGGGGATGTGGTGGGATATTTTTTAAAGCACCCCAATAACTGCTTTAGAACAAAGGTTCTCAGAATTCAACTGGCATCAGAATCACCTGGAGGGATTCTTAAAACACAGATTGCTGGGCTCCAGCCCAGATTCTTATTCTATAGGTTGGAGTGGGCCCCAGACTGCATTTCTAACGTTTCCAGCTGAGGCTGTGGGTCTGGGAATCACTTTGAGAACCACTGACTGCTCTAGGTGATGTTGAAGTTCCTTCCTAGCTCTAAAATTTTAGGATTGTAAGAGCAGTTTCTGTTTTGGTGATATCACCCGTATATTTTTGGTTAGGTCATTGTACATTTCTGTCTCCACATTTTCAGAGTAGGGTGAATTTGTCTTAATGTTTCGGTCAGTGATTCACAGCCCCCGGACACTAGATTCACCTGAGAACTTTGCTTATGAAATGCCCAGGCTGGACTCCAGATAACGAAATGAGACTCTCAGGTTAGGACGCAGGCACCGGTCATTTTTGAAGTTCCCTCAAGTGATTCCAGTGTGCGGCCAAAGTGAGTCACTTCACAGGGTAAGGATGCTTAGGAGATTTCAAAATGGAGGAACTGCTCATTTCAAGACACTTCCATGAATTTAAAAGCTTACAATTAAGTTGTATATACATTTTTTAAAGCTAACAGCCTAGATAAAAATGTGCCTTATCTTGATGTCTATATATACCTCATTTCAGGCTACCTACTGAAAAGTGGTTACCAACAGCTGAAAGTTTCTAATGAAATGTATCCAAGGTGATGGAAGGAAATAAGATCAGACCAAAACAAACAAGCAAAAACAGAAGTACTTTCCGTAATGAGCCATAACGACAGCTGACATTTCGCTGCACAGAATTGTTTTCCGAGACATGTCTTTATGCCCTGGTGCCTCTGTGGTAACTTCTCAGTGGATTAAACAGGGGACTTAAGTCTCAGAGGACGCCTGTCAGTTCCTCACTGCCAACCAACCATAACTAGATCGAGAAAAGAATATTCATCTACAACCATGGTTGAAATTACATTTAAAACTTTTTTGTTGTGCAAACTATACATGACAAAACGTACCATTTTAACCATCGTTAAGTGTGGAGTTCAGAGGCATTAGGTATGTTCACAATGTTGTGCAGCCGTCGCCGCCATCCACCTCCAGGACTTTTTCATCTTCTGAACTGAAACTGTACCCATTCAGCAATAACTCCCCACTCTGCCCTCTTCCCCAGGCCCTGGGAGCTGCTATTCTGCTTTGTGTCCGTATGAATTCGCCTATTCTAGGTATCTAATGTAGGTGGAATCATACAATATTTGTCCTTTTTGTTTCTGGCTTATTTCACTTAGCATGATGTCTTAAAGGCTTGTCCAGAGATTCTTTTAATCAAATATGTCCATGTCACAATTGAATTAGGTCTATAAGGGTGTCCGTCTTATTCCAGTTAAACACACAAAAGGTGATAGCGCCACTTCCCAGAGCCTTTAGGCACTGGGTGGGATGCGGAGGTGGGATGCATTCAGTCCTGCTCTCAGCAGCAGCCGCCTCCTAGTCACTCCGTCCGGAAACATGGGCTTCATGTAGTCTTCCTTACCCTGACATCAATTGCTCAGCAAATCTTATCGATTCTACCTCTCAAATACCTCCCTAAATCTTCTTTTCTTATCCCTGAACTAGCCTCAGTCAGACCTCCATCTATTCTCACTTGGATCAGCATCAGAGGCTCCAGGGTCTCCGGTTATCACTGCTGTCAGTCATTATTTCATTCATTCATCCAACGTGTCATGTTGCACAAACACTTCTTGTCAGGCATTAAGCTGGCTCTTAAGTTACAGAGTCTTCTGCATAGCCATGTGGGCCATTTGTCTTGAATAAATCTGATTTTACCCCATACTTTGATTCTACAGCCCAACTTTCCCCGTCCACTCACTGCCTTCCAGCAGAGGATGGAATAAGGATTCAGAACTTTTGGCAGGTGAAACCAAGTGTTTAAAACAACAAGGGGAAATTTAAGAGTAATAAGTACAGACGCTTACATCTAAATTCAGTTAAATAAAGACTTGTGTACAGAACTGAGGAAACCTGGCTTTGCAGCCATTCTCTTGGGGAAAAAAAGACCCTGGCATTTTGGAAATCAACAAGCTTGATATAGGTTAACATTTTTTAAAAACTGCAGCCTTCTTCTCCTTTTTTTAGTGCTTTTATTTATTTATTTTTTAGAGAGAGAGAGATAGAAATATCGTTGAGAGAGAGAAACATCTATTGGCTGCCTCCTGCACACCCCCTACTGGGGATCGAGCCCACAACCTGGACATGTGCCCTGACCGGGAATTGAACTGGGACCTCTCAGTCCATGGGAGGACGCTCAAGCCACTGAGCCACACCAGCTGGGCTAGGTTAACATTTTAATGAGACTCTTTTTTTTTTTTTTTTTTTTTTCAATTTAAAGCACTCACTGGTTATTAACTGACCAGATTACAAAAATAACCATAGTAGATACCTTTGTTCATTCTCCTAATAAGCCTGTTGATCTGGTCTTCCCTGTTACCAGCATCTCCACCTTATATGAAATGCATGGTCTTTTTCTTCATTCCACCTCGTGGAGAAGATAATTTGAAGGGCCACAGGAAGTTGTTTGCTTCTTTGAAGCGTTTTCCAATAGTATAGATCTCATGAATCAGACCCTCCATGCAGATGATGCCGTATTTACCAGGAGAGTGAGCAATCAATGTGTCATCTGTCAGGGCAATTAGTTTTTTATTGATTTTGCCATAACCATGCTTGTAGATCAATTCATTTACCGACTTCAGGTTTGGGTACCCCCGTGCAATATATGGTTCCACAATCCTCGGCCTGTTCATCAAAGCCTTGTTGAGCTTAACAAAGGTGCCGTTGAAGATCTGGCGGAGGCAAAGAAGCTGTAGCACCTTTCGGACCTTTGGGCTCACACCTCTGATACCTCTGATCCTGATGACAAATGCCAATTTGGAATTTGCAGGTACATAGAAGTTGCCAGCTTTTCTTGCCATCCTAGCCATTTGAATCTCAGTTCTATACATCTGCCTATGTTCCTTGTGATAGTGCTTAGCTTTTTCATAGATGAGCTTCCTCCTTGCCTTTCGAAGCATCTTTTGGGCAAACTTCTTTCTCAGGTGCTTGATCTTCAGCTCTGCGAAATTCCTCTTTTTCTTAAGGGTTTCTGGCACAGCAGGAACCTTTTTCTCTTCGGCACCCTCCATGGCTCCAGCCGGAGAAGAGCAATGAGACCCCTGGTAAGAGCTAGCCACATTCTCGGCTGCATTAATTTAAAAACTGTCCTGATTATGGGCCATAATAATGTCTGTACTCTGAGCTGATTGTTGTCTTCAGTGCCATAAGCTAGAGCCTCTGAAGAACATTAACAAGCTAGACGAGGGCTTGCAGGTTCTGAGGCCCAAGAAATGGACCTCAGCTGTACTTGGGAATTATGTAAAAAACCCAGGTTCCAGGGATCCACCCCTGGATATTTTCAGGGGATTCTAATGCACATCTTAGTTTGGGTACAACTGATACAGAGGACATGAACAGCATGATCTGGAAAATATTGAAGGAAGTGGAGATTTAGCTTAAAGAGAGAGGACTGTGGGTAGATGTAATAGGTGTTTCCAAGATCTGAAGGGCTGTCATTTGTAAGTTGAGATGGCAGAAGAAGGGGAAGGAAAGTGTAGTATGTTCAGGGAAGCGTTAGTGAAAATTTACTAATAATGAAGGCTATGTGGTTATGGACCAGGCTGCCCCAGGAAAGATTAAAGAGGAATCCAGATGTTAGGGATGCTATAGGGCAGTATTCAAACTTTAATGTGTGTATGAATCACTGGGGATCTTATTAAAATGCAGATTCAAATCTAATAGAATTGGGTTAGGATCTGAGATTTGGCATTTCTAATGAACTGATGCCAATGCTTCTGGTCTGTGGACCACACTTTAGTAGAAGGCTGTAGGGGTGCTGGTACTGGTTGGCCAGATGACCTGGATGATCTCTCAGGCAAGAGTGGGTATTCAGCAAAGGTTAGTTAATTGAAGATGGAGAAAGCATGCTATCCAAACTGCATCAGAACACTTCAGAACTTTTGGTGTGGAACATGCTTTAATTTGTTTAGTTTAATTCTTTCATATCACTAGAAACCAGGTATCACAGGTGAGTGACCAAGAGCATGAGCTTCAGAGTCAGATAAACTAGGTTTTGTGTCTTGCTTTCCCCATCACTAGAATTATGAAGATGGGCAAGTAACAACCGATCTGGGCTTCCTTTTCCTCATTTCCAATAACCCCTCATTGGGTTTTATGAGCATTTAATGTGTTAACGTATGTAAAGTGCTTAGCAGAGAGCAAGTATGCACTTGAAACATTATTATTTTTATGAAATTACTCATTTAAACAGGCGTCAACTCTACACTGTTGCCCTTCCTACTCCTCTATGTTCTTGGAGGATTCTTGAGTGCTCTGCGGATGTCATAGAGTGCACCAGAGACTCTCCCCAGATTCCTGGAAATACTGTTCTGGGGTCTCATGTCTTTATTGTGCCCCAGATTCCTGGAAATACTGTTCTGGGGTCTCATGTCTTTATTGTTAGCATTTCCTTACCTTCACCTTCCAAAATCAGGGGCTACATATTTTCTCTACTTATTTTCACCAAAATTATGAGTTAATATATTTTGATTTCTTGACCCCATAGGCCAGTTTTTCGATTTAGATGTTATAATGGATACTGTTGGGTGTCTGCCCAGCATCCATTCCCCTGTTTTCTCCCTACAGAGCTCTGTTTTTTCCCCTTTAGTTATTCATACCTACAAATGCATCCCTGTGCCTCAGGGAAGCTGACCAGGCCTCAGCTCTGCGTGGGCCTGCCATTCCCATCCTCTTTCCCGTAACTGGCCAAGGAGTTGGCATGGGAGGAAGTGTGCTGAGGGGTGGTGCAGGAGATATTTTTTGCCCCAAGGAAAAGCTGGAACATTTTGTTTCTTTCTTCTGGATCTTGTCATGCGAGGATGTGACGCAGGGCTCTGTGGAGCCTTGTTGCTGCCTGTTGGAGGATGGAGCTGACCGGGGGGTGGCAGAGCGGGCCGAAAGGACCCGGGTCCTTGATCACATCACGTCCTTGAGCTGTGGGGCCACCGCTTTGAAGTTCTCCCTCTCTTCCTTCATCCGTACATACTCTATAAACATCTGGGATACATTCTTATGGGAAATATTTAAAAATATAATTTGGAAATTCAGGATCAGTTCAAAGACCAAGTATCTTAACCTTGATTATTTCCACCTCCAAGTCTCACCCATGCACGCCTGGAGGGAAGTGGGCATGGAAGTGCCCGGGGCACCTGAAGGTGCCAGAGAAGACACGTGCTGGTCTTTCAGATCTTCATTCTGTCGACACCTTTATCCCAAGGCCATTAAACCCCAGGCATCCACCCTGACTCTGTGGTTCATAGTGGAAGACTTTTTTCCTCTAGTCATCCAGATCGGGCCTCAGTGCAACATGGGCCATCATAAGTCTTATATCCCAAAGTAATAATGATAACTGATAAAAGAAAACCCTGCGTTCATGTGCTGTCCTGCTGCTTGAGAGCTGTATGAAGGATTTGCTTATGTGTTCTCCCTGCTTGAAATTGTAAGCGAAATAGATCCTGACCTGTTCAGCTGTGGGAACTATGAGTGTGGAAAGCTTCCCTCTGACCAGGCTTGATACTATCTTGTGCCCACTTCCGTAGCCTCCAATATACTTCTGTTTTTACATTGTAAAAAACTTAATGCCCCCAGTTTTATTGAGTATGATTGACAAATAAAATTGTATGTATTTAAGGTGTGCAGTGTGATGTTTTGATACACACTGTTGACATATCCATCACCCACACAGTTACCTTTGTTTTTCTTCGAGTGTAGTGGGAATACTTAGGATCTATTCTCTTAGGGAGGTTCAAGAATACAATACATTATTTAAAAAATTTTTTTTTCTTTATTGATTTTAGAGAAAGAGGAAGGGAGAGGGAGAGAGAGAGAGAGAGAGAAACATCGATGAGAGAGAACATCGATTGGCCGCCTCCTGCATGCCCCCCACTGGGGATCGTGTCCACAACCTGGGCATGTGCCCTGACCAGGAATCGAACCGGGACCTCTGGGTGCATGGGTTGATGCTTGAACACTGAGCCACCGGCCGGGCTACATTATTAGTAACTAAAGACACAGTGCTGTATATTTGGTTTCTACAATGTGTTCCTCTTCTAAATGAAAGTTTGTACTGTTTGAACAAAAATCTCCTCATTGTCCCCACCCCTCAGCCTCTGGTAACCACCATTCTGCTTTCTGTTTCAATGAGTTTGACATTTTTAGATCCCACATATAAGTGAGATCATGTAGGACACTCTTGACTTTGCAGACTGCCCTGACCTTCCTTAAAAATACTTTTGATTATGCCATACTCTTGCTTGAATACTTTTTTGAGGGGCTCCCTGTCACTTAGGGATAAACTTGAAGTGTCTTTCCTTGTTATCCGTGAGTGTTCTGGACCTGGCTTAAATTCTTTAAAATTAGAAAAAATCAAATAATACTTACAAGTAGTTAAAAAATAAATAGAACAGACAGGTTCATAACGATCCTCTAATTTGCCTTTCTCATTCATCCCTTATCAACAGAGGCAACCACTTTTAACAATTTCTGTTTTGTTATTTTGGTGATAGCCCTACATAAATGCGTACATTAGTATTTCTTTGCCTTTCAACTTTAAACATTATCTGTTTAATTCTTGCTGTAAAGAATCAAAAATTTAGCTCACTTATACAACCGTCCCCAACTCCTCTTTCTTCTCCCCTCATTATAGTTATATTACCACAGGTTCATAATCTTTTATCTACAGTTTTAAAATTCAAAAAGCTATAAGATATTAAACCTTTTTGTTGAAAGTTTGTTGTCAAAACCCATTTGATGGCAAATTCAGTTTCTCAGCTATCTCGCATGTGGTTAATCGTGATGAAGCACCTGCTAAGCAAGTGTCTTTGGGAAACAGGTGGCTGCTGCCCTTGACCATCGTGCCAGTGATGGTGACTAGAGAGGACAGTAGCCTGGGATAGATTATTCTGGGCACGTTGGAGCACGTGGAGAAATAAAACGCTAAGCTTAGATGTTTAAGTTCTCAGTTCCGGTTATAGAGAACCAGAGGGCTTCTATGGCAGCCTCAACGTAATCTGTTTCTTATAGCCCCAGAGTCGGTCTTGCTGAAAATGAAACATAAAATTTAACTGAATTCACACAGCCTTGCCACGTCTCTCTTGTGAGAGTTAGGATATTGAGAAGGAACGGGACCTTAAGACTTGCAGTGGGGACGTTTAATGGGCTCAGGTGGAGCTGAGAATCTTGGGTTCCCAAGTCACTCTGAGCTTACCTTGGTGGTGGAAGCAGGCTGCTCTGCATCGGCGTAGACCAGCTTCTCTAGCTTGAAGACTCTGACAATTTTACTTGGGGAAGTTGCCTTATAAGAGGAATCCTATTGTCATCAAGACCCACACTAATCTTCCATTGTTATTAGATCCATAATTAGGGAGACAAGCACAAAGTCTGACATAGGAGGAAATAGCTGATACTATAAAAGAACTACTGTTGAAAACATAAACAATGTATTCATTTAACTTGCCAGTTTGGCCTTTGCAGAAAGCAGAAGAATCTTGGAGAATGATTATAAATGATTGTAAACCTAACTCCAATTTTACTTACTCTTTCAGGTATGGTATATACTGGAGCAAATTAATACACCCGCTGGCAGCTGGTATTCGATATTGACCCAGAAAATGCTTTTTTTCTTTTTACCAATTTGCAAGTATCACCAGAAGCAATTTGCTTTTACCTGGCAGACCAACAGTGTATTTTTACAGTCTTGCCACAAGACTACACCGCCTGTCCTATCCTCTGTCATAATATCGTTCACAAAAGGCTTGGACATTGTGACACCCCATACAACACTATAATAGACCACTATTTTGATGATTATGTTAATTAGACCTGATAAGCAGGAAGTGGCAAGTACTTAAGATGCCTTAAAGAGACATATGTGAACCATAGGATAGGAGATAAAGCCTATGACCAGTTGGGACTCTGTCTCCTTAGTGAAGTTTCTGAGGGTCCAGTTGAGACAGTTGCTGCAAGGTGAAAGACAAGTTGCTGTACCTTTCACTGTCTACCATTAAAAGGAGGCATACTCCCAGCCAGTGTGGCTCAGTCCACTGAGCGTCGTCCCATGGACTGAGAGGTCCCGGTTTGATTCCTAGTCAGGGCACATGCCTGGGTTGCAGGCTTGGTCCCCAGTAGGGGGCGTGCAGGAGGCAACCAATCGATTTTCTCCCTCACATCGATGTTTTTCTCTCTCTAAAAAAATCAATAAAAACATATTTAAAAAATAAATAAATAAAAGGAGGCATACTAGGTAGGCCTTTTGGATTTTGGAGGAAACATAGCTGGGTATAGTATTTGCACCCTTTTACTTTGCAGCCTTTCAGTTCTGGGTGGATGGTAGGGAAGAGAGGGGTAATCATCTGGCTGCAGAGTCTGTCATGCATGGGGCTGGGGAAAGATGTGAACTGCTGGTGAGCTGAGTTTCAGTTCATTTCCAGTTAATTCCTATTCTGTCCCTGCTATCCGTCACACATTCCAGTCCCTCAGTTGGAGCCTATTATAACAACAGCTGTTGACGCCTGCCGGGTAGCACATCCCCAGGGCCCACCGCTGCGCTTGCCGCAGTCCCAGTCCTGTAGATAGCGACACCTTCCTACCTCGGACACCGACCTGCCTTTCTCTGCTTGCAGGCTGTCTCCCAGGCCAGGAGAGCTTTGCTCAGCATGCAGGGCAGCCTGAAAGTGCTGGACATCTCATGTCCCGGGGCAGCTCTCCACAGTGATGGCATCCATTGGAAAAATGCTGCAGCTCTGAGGTCTGTTCTACATCTCCACTGGGATCCAGCCCTAGCTGTCCACAGCAGTAACCTTCATGTTAACATGTGCTTTCTTGGCCTTTTCTCCCCTTCTTTCCCATTTCCCTTTGCCCTCTCCCTCACTATGCTGTCTGGGGGTCACATTCCAAATACACTACCTGTACACAAGTCTTTGTCTCAGGGTCTGCTTTTGGGACACCCCAAACTTAGACGTCCGTCAAGGACTCTGAACTTGGTTGCAGCCATGGTGCAGTGTGGCTCCCTCTATTCACGAGTCAACACTTTTTTGAGTGCTTTCCACCTTGATGTGTTCTTTTGTACATCCACTGACGGCCTTTTGCTTTTATCTCTGTTGTCAGCTTATTCGTTGTGTGTTCCTCTCTGTCATTTTATTTTGCTGTGTAAAGGGGGCGAGGAGCACAGGCCTTGCTTATTTGGCCTTCAGTCGCAGCCTGCCTAATCTCTTTAGCGTGACTTCCTATTCTGCCATCATTTGCCCACAGTCCCATAGCCACGGAACCCTTGCACCTCTTCCCTCCTTCATGCCTTTGCTTGTGCTCTCTCTGCCTGGAATTTTATTCTCCTGGTCTCACTGACAAACTCCCAGTTTCCTCAAAGGTCTGCTCAAGTGTCAACTCTTCTCTTACACTTTCCCTAATTTTGTCCTCCTTCATCAAGCAGTCGATAATTATGAGTTCTCCACCTGTCTCCTTTACTTGATTCTATGTTCTGCAAGGACGAGGACTAGACCTTTTTGTTTGGCACTGTATTCCCAGTACCTGGCACATCACAGGTGCTTTGTAATATTTGTTGAATGTACAAATAACTGCATTCCTTAAGGGTAAGACAGCCAACTTAGCTTGACATGTCAGCTAAGAACAGGACCTGGTGACCGATGGGCCTCTCTGGTGTGACTGCAGGAGCGCTGTCTACCTCCAACCTCCCTTTTGGGGAAGTGCTTACAGGATGAACATTGAGGCAGTCAAGGGGAGGCTGTGGGCAGCAGACTGGTGGTAGGGACATGAGCAGAAGTGAGGTTACTGTGTTCTGCCCGAGGTTTGCCTACTGTCACCTTGAAATTGTTGCTAGGGGTTGATTTTGTGATGTCTTACTCTCCCACCATTTTTTTTTTTTTTTTTTTTTTTTTTTTTTTTTTTTACTGGAGGCCGTGTGGCATGGAAGTGGAGAACTGCAGCTGAGTCTTGGGTTTGAAGTCCCAGCCCACCACTTGTTAGTTTGGTGAGTTGGGGGCAAGTTACCCAAGTTCTCTTTGCCTCATTTTCATTATCTGTTGTGAGGATTAAGTGACTATATATGATATATTATTATGCTCACTTAGAGTCCACAGAAGGCATATACTAAGCGTTAAGTGTTATTATTAATATAATAATTACCAGGTGTCTAATGCAAGATTTTAGGAGGTCAGGTGGCTTGCCCGAAGCCACACAGGAAGTCCAGGGTGGGTCTAGAGTGAGAAGTGTGTGTATTGAGATTCAAGGACCATTTAGAAAACCCCAGCAGCCAGAGCCCTGCAGCTCCTGGCTGCGCCTCACTGAGCAAGAGATGTTTCCAGAGACACTCAGAGCTACGCCTGGGTCCAGGCAGCAGGGTGCGATAAGTCACGAAGTCTGTTTGATCTCTGTCACCAGAACTCTCATATGCATTTGGCAGGAAACCCTGGATGTTCGTAAGGGCTCACTCAGGCCCAAGCCTCTGTGTTTTTGTCTCTGTGGACACATGGATGCAAAAAGGAACTGAATCTTAGAAAAATCCATCTCTCAATATTGAAAATGCTAGCATCGTTTCACTTTGCTTATTGTATATCAAACTGTGTTAAAAAGTGAATCTAAAAATATTTCCTCAGTGGCGATAATATTGTTAAAACTGACATACAGGTGATTAATGTCCAAGCTTCAGATCCCAAGCTTTTCTAGTTAGGTGGTGGGCTTATGATGAGGGTACTTGGAATTCATCCAGGTCGATTCTCTCTGCGGACCCCTCTGGGCTATTTGTCTAGGTTCTGTCTCTTTGGAGTTTGCTCAGGTGGATTTGGTTGCCTCCATATTGTGAGTTGAAAGGTGGGAGTAAGGAATGAGACTAGAGTCAAATTGTTGGAGGATATTTTTATTGCTGGAATAGCAGCCAGGGAAATGGTGAAGTCTGCCTACATCTCTCTGAGAGGGTCCTTTCTTTAAATACCGGTTGCTGCTTTGAAGCTTGTGTTTACTGTCTTATTTCTTATGTTTTGTTTTAATTATTCAGTGGTTGCTCTAGGGTCTACAATGTACATCTTACCACATTTTCTTTCAAATAATATTGACCACTCATGAACAGTTAAGAACCTCACGTTTGCTTCCATTTCCCCTTCCATCATTTGTGCTATTATTACCCTGCCTCGTAATTTTACCCCTTTAATAAGGCCCACAATACATCATTATTCATTTTTGCTTTAAATTGTATTATCTTTTATAGAAATGTAAAAAAAAAAAGTTGTTTATCTACATATTTACCCTCTGATACCCTTCATCCCTTTGTGTAGATCTGAGTTTCCATCTGGAATGATTTTCCTTCACCCCTAAGAACTTCCCTTAACATATTTTGTAGTGTAGGTCTGCTTGCAACATATTCTCCCAGCTTTCCTTTTTCTGAAAATGTCTTTATTTTTTTAACCTTTTTGTTTCGGGGGCGGGTGGTGTAATAACAGTTGGTTAAATATGTACATCCATAGAACGAAATATATACAGCTGTTTAAATAATGCAAAATATATTTAAAGACATTTGCTGTATATTAAGTGGAAAATAGCCTTTTATAGAGATGGAAGTACAGTATAATGTCATTTTTGTATAAAAATTATATATGTATATTTAATCATCGAAAAACCCTGGAATAACATACATGAGAATGTAAACAGCGGAATATCAGTGAAGTATCTTTTTTTTTGCATATTGGAATTTTCTAATGTTTCTAAAATGAATCTGCATCACTGTTATCATAAAAAAATAAAATTTGTTTGTTTTAACCTATTTTGCTTTTTCCTGCTAATCTTTTCACATTATTAAAATGCGTGCCTTAATAAAGTATTTAAAAGTAAATGCCATTTGCTAGGGCCAGGTAGTTAGTTAGAGTGTCATTCGGATACGCCAAGATTGTGGGTTCAATCCCTGGTCAGGGCACATACAAGAAACAACCAATGAATGCATAAATAAGTGGAACAACAAATCAATATTTCTCTCTCTCTCAAATCAATGGGGAAAAAAAGTAAATGCCATTGAAACTCTTTCCTAATAATGCAAATGTTAATTGATAAGATTAAAATTAAAGCATGGTCCGGCTGGTGTGGCTCCGTGGCTGAGCATCGACCCATGCACAAGGAGGTTGCTGGTTCGATTCCTGGTCAGGGCACATGTCCAGGCTGTGGGCCAAATCCCCAGTTGGGGGCATGCAGGAGGCAGCCAATCGATGTTCTCTCTCATCGATGCTTCTATCTCTCTCTCCCTGTCCCTTCCTCTCTCTCTCTATTATCAATAAAGAAAAAATAAATAAATAAAATTAAATTAAATTAAATTAAAGTATGTTTCCAGATTCTGGGCTATGCAAATATAAATGATAGAGAGAAAATGGGCATACTTTATAAGAGTATAAGGAAAGCTAAAAGGGCAGTGCTAGTGATATTCAGTCTTTTCTCATTTCTCCCTCCCCAAGTCTGTTTCCTGCTCTTTCCCTAGTGAACCATTCTCAGGAGCTGGATAGAGCTCCTTGCAGTAGACTTAAAAATGCTTTTGCAGTCTTGCCTTTGTTATGTTTTTTAGAAGAAAAATAGCTGGGGGTGAATATCACCAGTGATTTCTGTTTCTGTTCCTCAAACCATTAAACCATGTAATATGTATAAAAAATGGAATTGTAAACACACACATACAAAATACTTTACATAATACATTTATTTATTAGTAGCTAATGCATGGTATTATAATAATATATATGCTTGCAAAATTTCCATAAATGATATCTTACATAAAATTCTGCATTCTCCTTTTCCCCACTCAATTCACATTTTATCTGGACCTCTATCTATTTTGATTTCAAAGGAGAAACGTGGGTAGCCTCACAGGACTTGGAGTCAGACCGCCTGGGTTGAATTCTAGTCCTACCATTACTAGTTGCAAATTTCCCCTCTCGTCTGTTTCCTAATTTCTGTGTCTGTGAAATGTGGGTTCTAATAGTGTTTACTTTATTGGGCTGTCAGGAGAATCACTTGGGTTGAAACATGAAAGCACTTAGAACAGTGCCCCATGCAGCGGGTGTCCGTAGCCGTGCTCTGGCTGTTACGGAAGATGCCCCTGGCTGTGCCTCTCGGAGGCTGAGGTGTTGAATTGTTTATTTCCACAGTGATTTGGATTTCCACTGAATCCCTCTTGGGCTCTCAAGCGAGCATCACCAACATTGCTGCATGGGGGTAGACTTGAAACTATTAGCTATCGAGCAGAAATTTGTCCAGTCATTTCATTGTAAGCACTTAATAAAAGTGAGCTATTGTGATGATCTAAATCTCTTCTTTGAACTCTTGTATATTAGATGTATTTCCTTAGGGATGGACATTTAGGTTGTTTCCTATGTTTCTCTGTTAAAAACAATGCTGTAATATTTATCCAGGTACACAGCTTGTTATGCACACGTAGGAGAATAGAATTGCTGGGTTGGAATTGAACCCAGGCCTGCTTAGTGCCAAAGCATTACGTCATGCACCTCTTTCTTACACAGTCATATGTAGAGACAAACTTAATACATTTCGAGAGTGGTGATGACCCATGGCTAATGGAAAAATTCCCCCGAGATGAGCATTGCCTTTGAGAGGCAGTCGGCATCCAGAGGGGCCTTTGGCAGGGGAGACATTAAAAGTCTCCTCACTACGTAAATGAATCCACGTTGAGGATTTAGCCGAATGTGACGCATGGAGACCAATGGGAAAAATGAAACAGATTTACAGGGATGTTGTCAACATGAACAGTTTTATTGCTCAAAGAATTAGGGGATATCAGAAAAAAATGAAAATTTTATTTATTCAAGCAACACTTAATTGTAGACATTTGTTGCAGGCTTGAAAGAGTAGTGATTTGTGGGGACAAGTGGTTTTGAAACATTATTTCTCCTTCAGTGTGACATCGTAAGTCTTATTATGAGCCAAGAACTGTTTAATTGTCTGTATTTCAAGGAGCTCAAGGAATTATTGGATGGTGTGACTACGTTTTAGACAAGTGGCAGAGTATTTCAAAATGTCAAATTAGTGAGGCATTGCAGAGGAGACAGAAAGGGGCAGACTGGAGGAAAGAGAAAAGAAGAGAGGGCTTCACGGTGGTGGGGTGGGCGACAGCAGGACGTCCCGGGTTGATGGAAGCAAGTTCAGCACCGGGCAGAGGACTGTTCTTTCCTGTAGAGTCCATTTCCAGGGACAGGCTACAGTCTTCCTCAAGCAGACCTTTCTTACCTTTCAGCAGCCCCGCCCCCCAAAATTTGAAAATTCATCTCCTCATCTTGAGGCCTCTGAGGGCCCAGATTGCTGCCCTGAAGGTGGGCCTGGAGTTATGTTCACGCCTTGGGGCCCAGAGGGTAGAGGACAGGGTACAGATCGTCAGCCGTTTCCGTGGCCGTCTCCATCTTCTTACTCCCCATTATTCTACCCAGGGCACCCAGCCACCTGCAGGGGTGTGGGGTGCTGTGCGGGCAGAGTTGTGTCGCTGGGAGAGTGGGCTCTGGGGCAGGATGCCTAGCTGTGTAGTCCCAGCCTGCGCCTCCCTTTCCTCACCCGGGCAAGGGTACAAATGACAGCGATCGCTGCATAGAGTTGCCTGTAACGTGGGGCAGGCTCAGCACGTGCCAGAAAGTGCGACGCAATCGAGCACCTCAGCGTGACTGCAGAGGAAGAAGGGGAGTAGCCCAGCCTGTGAAAATCCAGGCCATTGCTTTGGCTCCCCTCCGACTCCCAGTCCCAAGCTTCCCCCAAGGCTCTGAGAGTAGAGCAGGCCTTCCCATGAAGCGGGTCCCTCACTCCTGGGAATATGTGGGGGGCAGGGGAGCCAGATCCCCCCCTCCCGCCCCCGCAGGTCAGTTCTGGTTAGGAGCAGCCTGAGTCTGACCTTACAGCCATCATCCTTTTCTGTGTGTGCTTGACATTCTCTGGGAAGTTCTCTTGAATGACCTCAGGGTTAGCAGCCAGTTGAAGCAAAGCGAGGTAGAAACTTGGCTCAAAATGTGGTTAAAGGCAAAGAAAAGCAAACTGCATTTTAAGGAAAGAACACAGCTTCCGGGCATTCTGTGCTGTCTGTGTGACCGGACTGGGTGAAGTCGAACCATTTTCCTCCTCCCTCCCCTCTGTCCCTTGCCTGCTTTGTAGACCATGTCTAATCCAAAATTCTCTTATGCAAAGGTTCATGATTTCAATGACTAACAGTAGACAATAAATTAGTAATGATATCCACAGATAAGTTTCCCACAAAACTCATTGGTTTCAATTGCTATATATTTTAGTTTAAAATAAGCCATTTAGAGAAAGGAACAGTAAGTCTATGGTAAACTAAAAAGAAATACTGCAAAACGTGAATTCCAAGCTCAGAGCAACCTTACTTCACAGAATTTCACGCGAAAACCAATCAATTGAATAGATAATCATTTTAATGGTAACACACATACTTTTTGAAAGACCCTGGAGATACAAAATTTATGAAGGATAGACAACTAGTAGCTCAAAGAATGGCAAATAAGTTCTACTTTATGATTATTAGGTCTGTTTGTCCTCTCTTGATTAATAGTGTTTAACATAAATTCAAGGTTTCATAGGAAAACAATTAAAATCCCTTCTCATCCTGTTCTTTCAGAAAGGCAGAGCATTAAGTACAAAGCATGTGGGCTGTGGATCAGATCTGCTTCCAGTCCTGCCTCTGCCTCTCATCTAACTGTGCAACAATGGAAACGTATTCTACTGAGTGCCCTAGTTCCCATCAATAGACCTTGCAGGCAGATGTATGTTTTACACACACACACACAACACTATTTAGGTCTGTTTCCCCAAGAATCATTGACGTGGGGTTTCCCTGATCATCCACTGACTGTATATATACCCAGCGAATAGATTACAAACCATCCCTGTTGAGTTAGAAATGGTGACCTAACAAATTACAGTTAATGCTTATAAGTGTTATAGACATTTCCAAGTTTTTATTTACTTAATCTTAAAAATTAATATCTCTATGATGTCTAACATTATGCACTCAACGTTCATTCTGATCTCAACACTGTGCTTCTACAAATTGTGGGTGATTCTGACTCTGTGACAGAATGGGCTCTTGCCTGAATCTGCTACTGCCCCCCCCCTTTTTTATCCTCACCTGAGGTCATTTTTGCATTTATCTTGAGATAGAGCGGGAGGGAGAGAGGGAGGAAGAGAGAGAGAGAAACATCCACGTGAGAGAGACACATCAAGTGGTCGCCACCCACATGACCCCAACCAGGGCCGGGGATGAACTGCAAAGGAGGTAGGTGCCCTTAGCGGGAACCGAACCCAGGTCTCTCTGGACCACGGGCCAACGTTCTAACCACTCAGCCAATCCGGCCAGGGCTCGCCACCCCCGCTTTTTTAAACAATTATTAATTTTATGTAATTATCATTTGCACTTTCAAGAGTCCAACCATTGAGATAATTATGCATTTGAAGCAGCAGGGTGTAGTTTGGACACTGAAATAAGAAACCCAGGGTTCTAATCTCAGCTCTGCTACCTACTTGCTGTGTGACCTTGGAAAAATTACTTTCCCTCCCTGGGCTTCAGTTTTCCTCATTTGTAAAAAAATGGGATAATAGCATTGAATTCATCTTTATAGGGCCTGCTACTGTTCCAAACTATAATTGCTATTATAGTCTGAAAGAATAAAATTATTAATTTTGTAAATGATTTAAAATTATTAAATAAAATACTTTAATAGTGTATTCCTACTATTAAGATACTATTAATAACTATCAAATTAATAGCTATTAAAACACTAGTTTAGTGTACATTATTCCTGATACAGCTATTTAAAAGAAATATCTATGTAAAGCATCTGACATTTAGTAGCTATTCAGCAAACAGTAGCAATTTATTATTACTATTATTATTATATCGGGAAAGAAACTTATGCTAGGTTGTATTTAAAGGGCACCCTTTAGATTCAGCTCTGTCTATAGAGCTTTGAAAGAGAGCAGCTTTTAAAAGTGCATTGTTTTCAGTACAAATGTGGTGACTAATGCTGAGTACTGTTGATGTTTCAAAGCCAAGTCATGGGGTCCTGTGCGGTGGGAGGCCTGCAGGCAGTGACTGGGGCACTGTGAGTGGGTGTGGGTCAGGGTCTTGAGGCTTTTGCCCTCCTGCCTTTGTTCTCCTCACTCTCCTGCAGGTTCGAAGAGTCAGCCTCAAGAGCTTTGTGCCCAGGGTGGCTTGTGATGAGGTGACTTAGATGGGGGCAGGGGAAGGCCAACATAGCAGTGGGTGGTGAATTTCAAGCTGGTGACCTCCCCTGGCTTTCTCCTGACCCCTAGGTCCGAAGCACAGAGATGGTGGCTGAAGAACTGATGGAGCCCTGTGCCAAAGTGTTCAGACAGCTCACCCTCTCCGACCTTCATTTCCACATGTGGAAATGGGAGAATAATGTGTGATTCTCAGTTTAATGTGCTCAGTGCCTGGCCCAGAGTAAGGGCTCTGTGAGCATCTGCAATTGGCATACATGTGGGGTTCTGATGTCAAAATCTTTTGAGTGCGTCCCCCCAAGAGCGCTGATGCATTTTTCCTTCACGGCTGCTGTTCAGTAAGAAGCTCTATGCTGGCCTAAGAATGAATTAGATCATTATCCTCCCCACCTCTTCACTATACAATGATAAAGGCTTTTCCCATTTCTCGAATGCTGTATATTTTAGAACTAAAATTTCCCCGGTAGATGCAGCTAGAATGGAATAAGCTCTCTGACAGCAAGAGCCAGGCTTAGTTCAGGGAATGGTCTTTCGCATGCAATCAGTGAGTATTATCAACACCCATTTCAGCTCAATCTGATCCTTAGGAAAAGAGATTTTAGCCATTTTGTTCTGGAGGCATCAGATCCGTGTTTTCTGGATCTTAGGAGGAAGTGAGTGCTGTGCGCATTGAAAGTCCAGTGCTAGTCATGTATGATGTCACCCAGTGGTGCACAGTCACTGGCTGGCACTGTCACGAGCCATGTCACACTGGGTGTCTTGGGTGGCAGCCTCAAGGCCGTCCCCAGGCCTGACCTGTGGGTTTTGCCAGGAGCCCCAGAGCCAAGGCCCAGCATAGACTCCCTTGGGAAACAACCCGGAAGGAGGGGCCAGGAGTTTAAGGTCTTAGAATAAAGCCAAAATTGCACCTTATAAGAGATGCTCTTGGGCACTTTGTGTCTCCCTCTGTGAAACCCTAGGCGTGCTTCTCCAGTGTGTGTGTGTGTGTGTGTGTGTGTGTGTGTATGACAGAGAGAGAGGTCACCAGCATGGGAGATGGGATGAGTAGAGAGGGGAGGAATAGCCTTCTATTTCCCTCCAAGTGGCTTTCTAAACGCTTTCCTGGGGGGGGGGGGCAGAATGCAGCTGCATTGGGGTCGGAGATATTGCTGGATGTGCCAGGCGTCTGGGAGCATTCGCACCTGCCGGGGTGTGATCGGGTAATGGGTGGCTGGCTGCAAACAGCACCAGCCCAGCATATCAGGGGAGGGAGGGAGGGGAGGGGCAGCCCAGAAGGCTGACCTTCCGCTCATTGCTTCATGCAGAACTGTTTATTCCCTGGGCACTGTGCCTGGCATTGTTCTACTCAGATCAGATCCTTGCCCTCACCGACTTTACAGTCCACTTGTATCTGGCCCTCTTTGTGCCTTACCTTGCTTGCTGGCCCCCATACATATCTGAGCTTGCAACCCCTAGGCTAGGACAAAGCTAACAAAGCCAAATGCCAGGTCAGTGCGTAGACACCAGAGCGCCATACTGATCACTGAGAGAGGGAGATACTTCTGGCTTCTACCTGGGGAGCTTTTAAATACCCTGCTGGGCACCACTCTAGGCCATTTGAATCTGGGTCTGTGAGGTGGATATTGTTTGAAAAGCTCCCGGTCCCTTCTAATCTGCAGCCAATTTAGGAACCTCTGCTTAGGGTTTGCCCATAATTAGCATCCCAGCCGCGGGTCTGTGTCAGAGAAATGGGCTTAGGAAGACTTGCATGTGAACTTGCTGTCCTCCTCTGCCTCCCGGCGCCTCTTGGGCAGCCCTATTCACCTCATCCTGATTTACTCACGTGCCCTGTGACTTTTATGTCCACACCTCTAGAGCCCAGATGTGTTTTTACAGAATTCTGGAGAAAGAGAAGAGACGAGAAAGGAACAAAGAATTATTTCAAAGGTTTCCTTTGAAATGCTTGAACATCAATGCTATCTTATGGCAAATATTAATATTCTTAGAAAATAGGTAATTGCTCTATGTGCATCCTTGCTTCAGAAATAAAACATAATAATAAAAGCAACTTGACAGGTCTTTCTGAGTTTTCATCCTCTGAGGAGAAAATTCATCAGCAAACACAGGGAGAGCTTGGTCTCTGTGGGTATCGATGGCTGCTGTGGGCACAGCTATGGTTATAGTTCATTCCAACCCTCCCCTGCAAGGCACTGGGCAAAGGTCGTGTCCATCAGTGATGTCTTCAGCCAGGGCCACCCTGGTCAAGAGTGCAAATGGCAGAAAATGGCATTTGCATCCGGGCAGAAGCATTATAAATGCTCAGGGCCTCTCGTCATCAGGTGTGGTGGGTTTGTGCCTGCACAGGGTGAAATCTGTGCTCTTCCATCAGCCAGAGGCCCTCAAGGGCCTTCCCAGCTGCCCTGGAGCTCTCCCACAGGAGATCGAGATGGATCTCAGTCCAAACTTAAAGTCTGTGTCACAACACAGTCAGTCCCTTTTCACATTCGGAAGGTCAGAGCTTGCACTTGGAGACTCAACCTGACATTTTTGCAGCATTCACTGGAAAATGACTTGGTTTTTCAGGGAGAAAGGGGTATCTCAGTGGTTAGGGAATATCTTCTACAATGTTTAAAACTTATTTTGGAATTCAAGTTTTATTTTTTTCTTTCTCTTTTGTTTTTTCTCTCTCACATCGTTTTAAAAAATGATAAAGTTGGTAAAGTAAAATGGAAGGACAATATAAATAAGGAAACACTAGGTTTTCAAAGGATCTGGGTCCACCTTCCCACCTGCCTGGGGACCTTGGATCCGGTTACTTAGTGATCAGTTCTGTCACCTACAGAACTGAGGACACAATGCCTGTTCTGGGCAGGGATAAAGAAGTCTTTCGTCAAGGTTTAATTACTTATTACTATTTAGGGGGCTTATCTCTGCTGGGTAGGCACTCTTGAAAAGCCCTTTGGGGTGTGCTCATGACCTCTTCACTGAGGGACAATGGAGATGCCCACGGAACTAAGAGCGACTTGACTTCATCCATCCATCTGGGTCAACTATTGAGCTACTTATGTTTTAGGAGGAAAGGGTGTTGGAATCCTGAAAAGACTTGGCCTTGGAGACCTTGTAGGGCAGAGTGTGCTCCCTGACACCTCACTAGATGATGTGAAGACCCCCTAAGCAGTGCTCCTCCACCTGGGGTTTTATCGGTTAGGGTACATTAGAGTCCCTTGGGGCAACGTTGTCCAACGACATAAACTGCACTGCCCACCCCCACAGAGATTCTGGCACCCCAGATTTTGGGGGTAGAGTATAAGCAAATGTGATTTGGGGAACAAAGATTTCCAGGTGATTCTGATACTTTCACACCAGGCTGGGAACGCTTACCTAAACGTGAACCAAAGGTCTCTCTGTCTGACCTCATCCCTGATGTGCCACGTGCCAGAGGTGGCCTCTTCGGTAATGTCACCGAATGGACTGAGATCGAGCCCCTTGCCACAAGACTTTCCCCTTCTTTGTCAAACAATTCCACTCTTGAAAGCCTAGCTCATAACATGACCTACCTTTCCCTTTTTAAAAATTAAAAAAAATTTGATTTTCTTTTTGGTTATTCCTCACTGGAGGATATTTTTTCATTGATTTGTAGATAGAGTGGAAGGGAGGGAGGGAGAGAGAGAGAAACATTGATGTGAGAGAGACACTTCAATTGGTTGCTTTCTGCACAACCCCAGGGGATTGAACCCACAACCCAGGTACATGCCCTTGACCAGGAATCGAACCCAAGACCCTTCGGTCCACAGACCGATGCTCAAACCACTGAGCCAAACCAACCAGGCCATGATCTACCTTTTTGACTGTCCCAGCCTGAAGACCTTCCCTTCTCTGCACTTTTAATTCATCTGTTGTCTGGATGATTTGTCTGACAATTCAATTAGCAATGGACGGTCTAACTTCTGTTTCCGCTGAGTGCAGTTTGTTGTATTGCCATTTAATTTTTCACTTATTTCCGTCTAGCAGAAATAACACTGATCTGAATTTTAGTTCTGGCTTTACTTATAACGCTACATCCTAGGCAGGGTGTTTAGTCTTCCTGGGTTTCAGAACCCCAGTTTTAAAATTCTACAGTTCTCTATCTTACCTTACCCTCAAGCTTAGGTTCCGAAACAATGATGTTCATTTCATTTTATTGATTGTTTTGAGAGAATAATTGTAGTAGACATTTTCTAAATGGTTCCCAGTAACCCTGCATTCTGATATTCATGCCCTTCTGCAGTCTCTGCCCTTGAGTGTAGGCAGGATCCAGTGACTATGGCAAAAGGATGGGATGTCGCTTTGGGGATTAGGTGAGAGGAGACAGTGACGTCTGTTTTGCTGGCGTTTTCTCTCACGCTCTTCTCGCACACTTGCTCTGAGGGAGAGGGTCCCGTGGAAGGAAGGCGGGCGGCCTCTGGTCAACGGCCAGCAAGTGGCTGAGCGCTCAGTCCAACAGCCAGCGAGAAACCAGATCTTACCAAGGACACTGCGTTATCCTGAAGGCGCATCCTGCCTCCGCTGAACCTTGAAATGGCCGCGCCCCAGTCAACACCTTGTGATGGTAGCCTTGCGAGAGAGCCGAGGCTGGCACCTTGATTGTGGCCCCATGCAGACCCTGAAGCAGAAGGTCTGGCTAAGCCATGCCTGCATTCCCGACTCACCGAAATGGGGATATAACAAACACAGGTTGTTTTAAGCCACGAAATTTGGGGGTAATTTATTATGTAGCAATATTTAACTAACACTATCTATGAGATGGGTTGATGGACACGGTAGTCTATTTACCTGAACTGGTCACATTGAGCTAAATTCTGCTGCAGTAACAAATGACCCCCAAAGTGGCTCACGTCCACAAAAGTTTATTCGTCCTTCGCACTATATGTCCACTGAAGGCTGGTCAGAGCTGGGTCCAACATTTCCTTCCCTCCAGAGCCCTCTGCAACCCAGGCTGACAGAGCCGCCTCTGTCTAGAACATGCGACCATCATGGACGAGGAAGAAGAGAGCAGAGCAAAGTATGCATTGGCTTTTAAAGCCTAGTTTTAAAAACAACACCTCATCCTTTTGCTTGTTTTTCATTGGCCAAACTGAGTCACATGGCCTCATAGTTGTTGAGCAGGGCCCAACGTATAATCCTCCAGGAAGGGGCCCTAAATATTTGTGAATAGTGACACTGCACCGTATACCACCGTACAGTGGGTCAGGGGGAGCGGTAGCCACAGAAGCCATAGCAGACAGAAAAGAGAAGGAATAGCTCATATTCTCAGTTGAATGGGTATGGTGGCCCCAGAGCCTAAGGGAAGAGTGTATAACTGAATAGTTATTTTTCCTAGAAAAGGGTGAAATTTAAGGGAATATGGAGCACTGAGGAAAGTTGAGGGTTTTTGTTTTTTTTAAGCATCCTCAGAATCTCCATAGTTACCTCCCTAAGGTCTTTCTAAAGCAGTGACTCTATGGCAAATAAAGCTCTAACACACGCATTCTGGCACTCCTCTGCAGGCTAGATTTCCTCCCCTAAGCTCTTGAAGCTTCGTCTGTATATAAATATAATAGCCTCCCTTGTCTATAATCCTGTTCATAAAGTGAAACTGGGTTTCCAAACAACTGTCTTCCAGCAGCCAGTTTAATCGGAGAGGAAAACTTGACACATGACCTTGGGCAAGCCCGCCATGTGTGGGTTTCAGTCTTCTCCAAGTGCACTCTAATCTCACCTTCCTGAGGAATAAGACAGTCCCTGTGGACTTCCTGCAAGTGTTGGAGGAGCTTAAGGAACGGTTGCTAGCCCATCCATCTCAGAGGCCTTGCCAGGCGGGCTTTAGAGAGGCAGTTGGATGGGAAGGGCAGAAATCTGAATGTCAGTACATGTAGCTCGCAGAGCAGGAAAGTTGGGCCTGACTTAGCAGGTAAGCCAAACCAACATGATGGATCTGTCACCAAAACCAAAACTAGCTTAGATTGCTGACACCTGGTAGAGAAATGTCAGGGCCAGAGAGCCCCTGAAAAGTAAAGGAGAGACTTGTTAAGGATCCTTCTTCCTATAAATGTTTTTCCTCAGTCCCTGCCTGTTTGGATCATGCCAGATGGTATTCTATTTCTCCTGAGGTTAGAGTTTATGTCGAAAGAAACAGACTTCATTTCAATGAGTTCTGAGGGACGCATGAAAGAGTCCCAGAATTGCAGTTTTAAAAGTGAGCCTAAACTTTTAAGGGACAGGTTTAAATTTCCCGAGATTTTTTAGGATGCGATCCTGTCCCCCTTGCTTTCCATATCGCGTCATAGAGAACGAGGGAAAAGCAGTGACGTCGAAGTGTGTAACAG
This sequence comes from Tadarida brasiliensis, assembly GCA_030848825.1. Taxonomy (NCBI): domain Eukaryota; kingdom Metazoa; phylum Chordata; class Mammalia; order Chiroptera; family Molossidae; genus Tadarida; species Tadarida brasiliensis. The sequence continues at coordinate 45,957,012 of CM061258.1, forward strand.
GAGTGTGGCGACAATACCCTTCTTCCTAGTGACACAAGTTTTGCATTTGGGAACAATTTTTCATTTTGCAACTGCAGCGCTCTTAATTGTCAGAGGAAATGTTGAGAGAGGCTGTAGTCTGTACCCCAGAAATCCTATTTCTGAAACTGATAATCCGTGAAACAATTTCACTCCTCTCTGGCATGTTTTACCCCTGACACAAGGGTGATAATGGTGTTTCTAGATAGTAATTTGGCAGTGCTTTCTTTCTTTTCTTAAAATTTATTTTTATGCTTATTTATTTATTTTAAATGGGCAGTACTTTAAAACTACTTGATGGATTTATTCTGTGATAGATTGTATACCTTCTAGTTAGTGTCTAAATGTTATCTTCCTTTCAGAGCAACTACCTTACCATTACACATCTGTGCATCAGGCACCAGACTAAATACTGGAAATAGAAAGGTGATTGGATACATTCTCTACCTTCAAGGATCTCCTCATCTAGCAAGTGAGATAGACTTTGGATAATATGATGTGATACATGTTAGGTGTTTTAATAAGTGTAAAGCTTTGTGGAAACAAAGGCGAAGAAACATGGTGGTGTGACGGAGCAGTGGATGAGGACAGCTTCCGATAGAATGTGATTTGAAGCACAAGCCTTTTAGATGTTCAAGGTATGACTCTTAGGGAAGGTCATGGACGGAGGCGGAGGTATACACATGCAGAGTGCACGTGTTAGTCATCAATGCATTCTAGGTACATGGTAACACTGCTCTTAATCCCTTCTATTTTGGGACCATATGACTAGTTTAAGCTAATGAGTTGGAAGCAAAAGTGAAGTATCTCTGCTGGGCCAAAGCTATTAGCAGCTTGCTCAACACTGTCTAGAGCTCTTCTTTCCCCGCTAGGACACAACCGGCAACATCAGACATGGTGGCTGTCCAGTCAGTCTGGGTCTCTGAGTGACCATGATGAACACAATACTCCATCAACCCTTGGTGCACATGTGACATGGGTGAGAAATATATCTGTTTTCTCAAGTCACTGAGCTTTTGAGGTTCAACAACCTCAAATAACCTAGTCTATTTCTCTAATTCAGTGCAAAATTAAGAAGTAAGTATGGTATACCTGCAACATAAAATGTAAGGTAAATGACAGGGTTGGTTGAGAGTGGAGGAAAATGAGATTGGAAATATGGGTTAGGACCAAACTATGAGAAACTTTGACACCATGCTCGAAATGTTAGACTTGAAACTCTAGGCAACGAACAGCCACTGAAGGATTCAAATGGCTCTCTATTAACTCATATAGTTAATCTCTTGGGGCACCCTAGTCTGCTGCTTTAGTGCTGATTCCTACTTCCCATAATCTTAGGAGATCGGGATCCAGAAAAGTTGGAGGAGTCGATGGAATAGATGTGGCCCAGGGAGTGTGGATTAAGTGCCACTCCTGCAGCTGCACTCCAGCTGTGCCAGCCCAAAGAAACTGGAGAAAGGTCTCTTTGTACTGGGGCAAGTATCTCTTCATCAGTGATACCTCCCTATATCTGACATAGGCTACTTTTCATAGATTAAAGCAATTCCTATCAAGATACCAATGGAGTATTTCACAGAACTAGAACAAATATTCCAAAAATGTATATGGGACCACAAAAGACCCAGAGTAGTCACAGCTATCCTGAGAAAGAACAAAGTTGGAGGGATCACGCTACCTGATATCAAACGATACTATAAGACCACAGTAATCAAAACAGCTTGGTACTGACATAAAAACAGACATATAGATCAATGGAACAGAATAAAGAGCCCAGAAATAAACCCACACCATTGTGGTCAATTAATATTTGACAAATGAAGCAAGAACATACAATGGGGCAAAGATAGTCTATTCAATAAATGTTGTTGGAGAAATTGGACAGATATGTGCAAAAAAAGGAAACGAGACTAACTTCTTACACTATACACAAGAATAAACTCAAATTGGATTAAAGACTTTAAATATATTAGACTCGAAACCATAAAAATCCTAGAAGAAAACAGGCAGTAAAATCTTGGACATTTCTTGTAGCAATATTTTTTCTGATATATCTCCTCAGGCAAGGGAAACAAACAAAAATAAGCAAATGGGACTATATCAAACTCAAAAGTTTTTGCATGGCAAAGGAAACCATCAACAAAATGAAAAGACAACCCACTGAATGGGAGAACATATTCACCAGTGATACATCTGATAAGGGGTTAAAAAATTTATAAAACTCAACATAAAAAAAAACAAGCAATCCAATAAAAAAATGGGCAAAGGACCTGAATAGACACTTCTCCAAAGAGGACATACTGATGGCCAATAGACATATGAAAAGATGCTCAATGTCACTAATCATCCAAGAAATGCAAATTAAAACCACAATAAGATATCATCTCACACCTGTCAGAGTGACTATCATCAATAAATCAACAAGTGTTGTTAAGGATCTGGAGAAAAGAAAACCGTCGTGCACTGTTGGTGGGAATGCAGACTGATGGTGCAGCCACTGTGGAAAACAGTATGGAGTTTCCTCAAAAAATTAAAAATGGACCTGCCTTATGACTTAGTGGTTCCACTTCTAAGAATTCATTGAAGAAACCCAAAACACTAATTCAAAAGAATATATGTAACCCTATGTTCATTGCAGCATTATTTGCAATAGCCAAGATTTGGAAGCAGCCCAAGTGCCCATCAGTAGATGAGTGGATAAAAGCACTGTGATACATTTACACAATGGAATACTACTCAGCCATAAAAAAGAAGGAAATCTTACCCTTTTACCCTTTGTGACAGCATGGATGGACCTGGAAAGTATTATGCTAAGTGAAATAAGCCACTCAGAGAAAGACAAGTACCATATGATTTCACTTATATATATGGGATCTAATAAACTAACAAACAAAATAGAAACAGATTCATAGATACAGGGAACAGACTGACAGCTGTCAGAGGGGAGGAAGGCTGGTGAGCCTAGTGGGAAAGGTGGAGGGATTAAGCAAAAGAAAAGAAAAACTCATAGACAGACAACAGTACGGTGATTATCAGAGGGAAAGGCGGTAGAGGGAGGTAGAAGAGGATAAGGGAGGGAGGATAAATGGTGATGGCAGGAGACTTGACTTGGAGTAATGAACACACAATATATAGATGGTGTATTATAGAATTGTACACCTTAAAGCTATATGATTTTATTAACTAATGTCCCCCCCCCAATAAATTCAATTTAAAAAGCTTGCTTTTAGTGTTAGTATTTGAAAATGGAATCCTCTGTGTTCACCTACATCCTTACTCATCAATTGGATTAGAATTTGGAACTATCTACTGCTCTGGATTTTTTTTTCTGTTCTACTGTGCCTTTGTAGTGTTTCCCATTTTATGTCTCCTCTACTCACACTCTCCATGTACCCTACTCTTCAGCAACCCAGACCACTCAGTGTTCTGCCAGATGTCCCTGCCTCTGTGACTTCCCTTACAGTGCTTACTTGTGCCCAAGGCCCCAGAGTAGAATGTTTGTTATTGTTGAAATTCTACCCACCCTCTAAGACCCAACAGCTCATATGCCATTTTTTCATGAAGCTTCCCGTCTTGAGAAGGAGTTACTTTCTGACTTCTCTGGGCTTCCCTTTCTCTGTTAGGACCCTCACCTCACCGAGTTGTTGTATAGGTATTTGTGGACATGACCAGGTGCAAAGATCATGGATAAGAACTGTGCCTTGATTATCGCAGCAGTCCTCATAGCTTAGCAGTGCTGTAAATGTATTGAGCATTCAGATTTTTTAAAATTGAAAAACTTGAAATTGAAAGCCTTTTAACTGAAGCTTAAAATAATGAAGAGATCCTTCAGACACTGTCTGTAAAACATTTCTAACACCCCCTCCCAATTGAGCATAAACACCCAGTGTCCTTTACTTGAAGATTATTTTCTTCCAGATAGTGATAAAAAACGTTTAGTGAGAACAGAGTGACCACCAGTTCTTTTGGAAGGCTACGGATTGAAAATTGGTAAACAGAAAATGAATGTCAATGGAAATTAATCCCTCTTCTGGAGGCAAAGAGGGTGGAAAGCAGACAATGTGGAAATGAAAAGTGTGCCACTTAAGAGATCATAAGTGTGTACCAAAGAGAACAAAGTGATGTTTAACTGGAAGGAAAGCACAGTGAGCATAAGAGAAACAATCTTAAATACAAATATTTAAGAAGTCAATTAAACAGAAAGTTTTTGTTGAACAAGACTTGGTCGGGGAATTGAAAGGGGTTAATGGATAACAAAGTAGTCTGGTGTTTGGGCAATATGATAACCCAGAAGGCCCATGCTGTCCTGCATTTCCAACAGAAGTGGCGCAAAGGGAAAGCTGCTGCTTGTGTCTGGGTAGAACAAAATTTGAGAGAAAGTATTACATTGAGAATGCTCCATCTTTGCAGAAGGATGGGCTAAAATCTTATTTGGGGCTATTTTTCTTCTGAAGCTTAGAATGTTTTTAAGATCACTGGAAATTATTTTTGCAATGAGTGGCAATATGTCTCTATAAGGTTTAAAGAGTAAAATGTGCTACCACTGAAGTTTTGTTGTGTAGAATCAAAAAGTATGTGTGAAAGGCAGAGCTAGGGAGCATGTTAGATAAATTTGCAAGTTCAGTTTATCTGAAGGAAAATATTTTGATGCTGTTAATACGTGTGCAGTTCATCAGAAGAGATATTACTTCTTGAGTTGCTTTCCTGTGTACATTTGATTAACAGTTAACTACTTGATAAATGAAATATCCAGACACATATTAAGTATTAACTCAGTGACCCACAGCATCTACTAAACAATAAATATGTGGGAGAATAAATTGGTGGATGCTTTGGATTGGGTGGTCAAAATCGGTTAAACTGAGATTTAAATGACAAAGGCAGTCATCCGTTTGGAGATGCAGGAAGACCTTTCCAGGTAAGTGCAAAGGCCAAAAAATGGGAATGAGCTTGGCTTGTTGGAGGACCAAAAGGAAGGTGAGTGAGGATGGACTGGAGGGGCCTGGGGCAGAGACAGGACTTGAGACTGGGCAAATCATTCAGTACTTTGTAGGTCAGGATAAGGAAGTTAGATTCAGTACTCAGTAATATGCAAAGCCATTCGTGTATTTTAAGGGGAAAATACTCTGGCTTGTGGTGAATTGTGGAATAGAGGAAGGCAAGAGGATATGGGGTTGGGAGAAGGCAAGAAGTAGATTGGAGCAGCTTTCCAGGATTGGGATGGTAGTAATGGGGATGGAGAGGAGTGGATGAACTAAGGATCAGTTTGAGAGAAAGAGGGTGTGGTGAAAGGAGCCAGGTGGGCAGGAAGGTGGGATAAGCCTCTAGGTCTAAGTGGGAAAACATCATTTCTCCTACAGGAATTTTCATTTGTATTCAGGCTGTAAGGACACGGACCTTTTAAAAGATAGCGTCTTCACAAATCACTGAGGACATGGCTTACCACTGATTTCTGATGCTGGAGATATTCCCATAAGCAGGTAGCTGCATTTTTCCATCCCTTTACTTTATTATCTTCTTTTTGGATATCAGAACTGTGTAGTGGGTTGGAGGGCTTCTGAGGATGATCGAGTTTGCCCTAAGGAAAAGCTGACATGCTGTACACAGCCACTTACCTAGGCAACCTCAAAGTTCAAGGGGGAGAGGTAGGGAACCTTAGTGCTAAGGGTCAGGGGTTTTACATACCTTCTTTCATTCCATCCTCGATAACTTTGTGAGGTACATCTTTTTAATCCAGTTTTACAAAAGAAAAAAGTGAGGCTCAGACAGGCACCTTCTTTTGCCCAAAGTCACACAGCTTGTAAGTGGTGGAGCCAGTACTAGAACCAGAGTCTGGCTCTCTGCACTCTCCACACCACTCTGAATCTCCTAGTCTGTTTCCCCTCTTTTCTCTTTGTTACCATACAGATTCCATCATGGAACCCATCCTGGGAAGGCTGCAATCTATTCCTGTTTCTCCTATGTACTATGTTTGCCTCTCCTATCCCACAGCGTGCCTAGTAAGGTGCTTAAGGTGCTCAGTGAATATGCCTGCCTGGAGGCATCACCCACTTCTTGCTGCCACATATGTAACTGGGGTGAGAGTCAAGGCAGGGCTGATGGGGTGGCCTGGGTTGCTGACACCCTGGTAGGAGATGGGGAGGGACTCCTTTGTCTGTGCCTTGCCTCAAAGGCATTTTCCATCTCCTAGCCCCCTCTTGCTCCCCATCCCTCACCTCTCGCTCCTCGACTTCAGCTCAGTCCCCTCGGGGAGCGTCCCTTACCGCGGGGCTGACAGCATTTGAGGGCGCAGGGTTCCTGGTCTCCACGCTCTTGCCCATCTATGAGCAGAGCCTGGTTCCCGGGCGCCTGGAGCCTGGCGGGCATTGACGTCAAATGGCGGCGGATCGCTGCCTACAGACGGTTGACCCGGACCCTCCTCCACACCCCCTCCCTTCCTTGCCCCCTCCCTCTTCCCTGCACCCGGGCTCTGGCTAGGTATAAAAGGTGGCAGTGCAAGGCGCCTCAGCAGCTCCGGGTTTCAGCACCATGGAGAGCACCCGCTTTCGCCTGCTGCCCCTCCTGGGTGCCGCCCTGCTGTTGCTGCTACCTCTGCTGGGCGCCCATGCCCAGGAGGACGCCGAGCTCCAGCCCCGAGCCCTGGACATCTACTCCACCGTGGAGGATGCCTCCCATGAGAAGGAGCTGGTCGGTATCCCCCGTGCCCCAGACTCCCCTGGGCTGCCGCGCTGTCCCTTCCTTTGAACCTTCTCTCTTCCCTCCTCCCCAACCCCATTCCCAGAGTCAGGACGCGGGGAGATGAGCGAAAAGTCCGGGCTCCCGCTGTAATCCGAAGACCGTCTCGAGCCCACGGGCTCCGGGCAGTCTGTAGAGCGAACCTCTTGTCCCCGCTCCTTAGAGCGAGCGACCAGAGCCTCTGCGGCTCCGGGACCTGCTGCCAGTACCTGGGACAGCACTCGCTAAGTTTCCACCCATCGAGCAACCTTTTTGTCCGCGGAGTCCCTGGGCGAAGCGTGTGTGGTTCTAGGACGCATAGCTAGGGCTGAAAGTGAGCCCCTGGGCTGGGCTCGCAGCCAAGGCGGCAACTTCGGGTTTGGGGGGGCGGTATGTTGCAGATCGAAGCGCTGCAGGAAGTCCTGAAGAAGCTCAAGAGTAAACGTATTCCAATCTATGAGAAGAAGTACGGGCAAGTCCCCATGGTAAGGCTCTGGAGTTACCCCCTTCCCGTGTTTTTCCAAGAGGAAATATACCACCTTGAGTCTTCTACACGCCTTCTCCCTAGGATGTGGCTAAATCATTCAGGAAATGGGTTTGCAGAATTATATGGGCTCCCCCTTTGTTTCTACTACCAGCCCTTGCCCTTGGTCTCTAAGGGCAAAGGGTGGACCAGCCATTTCAGAGGGGTGAACAGCATGTACCAGGAACCAGCTCTTGGGTCTGTGTGGAAAAGAGCATTTCCTGAATATGAGCTTTTATTTTACCTCACGAAGAATTTGTTCTTGTTCCTCCAATTTTCCTCCTGCCTTCTGAAGCACTGTCAGTTTTTGATTTAAGTTCTAGGGTCAAAATTCTTAACCAAGGCTGTCACCTTCCATGAAGAACACACACACACACACACACACACACACACACACACACACACACATCTTCCTTCTTGGGATGAGGGGGCAGAAAGCAGGAGACAGGGGTTGTGAGAAAATGTAATTCTATTGTTGATATTTTTTCATTTGGATGAGCAATTAAAGGATCCAAGAAATGTAAATACCCCCCCCCCCCCATCACCAAAGGTGGAAGAAAGTAGGAAGGGCTCAATAATTTACATTTCTTTTTATGTTCACTCACTGAAAGTATAAGCACAAAGCTCTCTGCCATTTTAGGCCTGACTATACTTAGACCTCAGGTGATGGTGATAGGGTCCATCCATCTCTCTCATGAGGCAGAAATTGTGTTGATGGGGAGATGTGCCCTTTGGGTGCTTGGGTTTGCACATGTGGACGACCACACACTGTGTTGCTTGCAGTGTGATGCTGGCGAGCAGTGCGCAGTGCGAAAAGGAGCGAGGATCGGGAAGCTGTGCGACTGTCCCCGAGGAACCTCCTGCAATTCCTTCCTCCTGAAGTGCTTGTGAGGCATCCGCCCTCCTGCATCAGTCCCCACTGCCCCTACTTCCCCGAGAGGACCAAGCCTTCATCCCTGGAGTTGGACTTTAGCAACAAAGTTTGCATTTCCTTCTGAGGGCGAAGGGGCTCTTTTCCCGCTGTTTTCAAATAAAAGAACACATTAGATGTTACTTTGTGAAGGATAATGTCTTGTATGCTGTATGGTGTTGATATGTGCAAAACTATTCTTTTCTTATTTTATTTGACAAATTCTTGTGTAAAGTAGGAGAACTTTGCTTTGAAGATTGTATTTTCCTATGTGGCATGGCAGGATAAAAATTAGATCTACTTAATGTTGGGAGATGATGTCACTCCATGATGTCCTGGAAAATAAATCACTCCAAACATCACAAATTGAAGCATGTACAAATTATACATAATAAAGTGTTTTAAATAATTGCTCATAGTGCATTGTTATTTCTACATAAGTAATTTAAATAGCAATGGTGGGATTAATCATGCAGTTGTTTTCAAAGAGAAATATTTTAAAAATAGCAATCTATTGGGATAACAGCACCTTGACTCCAAGGAGTTTGGTCATTAATTGAGTTTGTCACACAAGCTTTTGTACACTCTATTTTTCTTTGATTGCACTGTTGCTTTGTGTGTGTGTGTGTGTGTGTGTGTGTGTGTGTGTGTGATGAGTTGGAGATGGTTGGAGTTGAGCTGATATGATTTTGTTTATTAAAAAAAATTTAGTTAGCTCCCTTAACTTGAACAGTGAGGCCAATAAAAGATAAATTATTTTGTGCTTTAGCCACATTAAAAGCAATTTGAAAAATTAGGACTCTTGTTTTGTCAACTCTGTCTACAAAATATATATTGCTAAATGGACTCTGTGGGGGTTGTTTGTCAAAAGGAAGGGCAATAGCTATATCAGGTCTAAAGATGTGAGATCCAGTCATTCCCACTAATAAATACACAGTCTTGGAAACACTTTCTGTTCAAAGGAAAAATAGTCATTCTACTAAATAGTTTTGAGGAGAACAAATGAAAATTTATGGGAGCAGATTCAACTCAAGAAATATAAAAATGTTAAATGCAAAGTAGCCTTTAAATATATCCGAGCACTTCTCTGAGGTCACATCTTTGAGGGTATAAATTAGACTAACTAACATTTAAGAAGCAGCATCATAAGAGGAACAGATACTTACAGTTTCCTAAAGCGAACTCAAGAGGCACCTGCATAATAGTAGAGTTACCAAGGAAGTCCTTCCACTGGCTTGTGGGGAGATAGAGTGTGCTGAAAGAAAATATTCTCATACGCAACTGCTATTGTATGTTCTTCTTGTTACTAGTGGCATGGCTAATTCCCTTATTAACCTGGAAAGATAGATAGTATTACCACTCTTCAGAGGAGGAAACAGAGGCCAACAGAGATGATGGAACTTGCTCAAGTCACACAGTCCTAAATCACGATTTCAGCTCTAATTGCTCGGACTCCAAAGATTTGTCTTCCCCTCCATGTCTCTCCAAGCATTTGGACAGGCTGTTTGGACTCCCAAATTCCCCAGGAAACACTTCTTTCTTTAATAGAAATTAGCTCACTGGGGGTATGAATGTATTTTGGGGGGGGTTACATTTCCATTTGAATTTCTCAATGACAAGCTTAGTTGTGATTAAAATGTGTTCATCTTTAAAAACTGCAAAGAGTTATTTAATAGTTTCACAGTCTGCTACTTCTCCAAAAAGCATTTCAGTTAAATTCCTAACCTTTTGCTTGACTCTCTTGACGTTCCCACTCATGTTAGTGCACAGGCAAGACCCTCAAGGATACTGCTCTTAACAGCTTCCTGTTTCAGCCTGGAGTGTTTCTCTGAAAGTAGAGATGCTGGAGGAATCTGTAGGTCAAAGAAAGGAGCAAGAACTCTTCCCTGAAACCCTCTGACTTGTCCCCCTGCTCCTGCTCCTACTGCACATCTCTTCTTTCTTGTTTGATGTGACCAAAGGGTGTGGACTTACAGGGATCTGTGGCCTGGGTATGAAAAGACTTTTTCCAAAAATGTTGTCCAGGGTCCCAGATGTTAAGTTTATGGTGCCAATGATGTTCTACACTAACGATGGTGGCATTTAATCTTAAGTGGCTTGTTAGAAGTAACTTTGCCTTCTCATTTTATCAATATTAGAGCTTTTCTTCAACTAGAATGCCTTAGTGTGTATAACAACTGAAGGTCCCTGTGGTAGAAGACAAGAATGTTAAGAACTAGAGCAGTGGTCCTCACAGGAGTCTGGAGATGATGTATGGGTGTTATTAAAGGACTTTTTTCAATTAGACACAAACACTTCCCACCCCATAGTAATTACTGATATTATATTCCTCACCCTATACCAGAATCTGAAGGGCTATGAGAGATATATGGTATACCTGTGTACCTATACCCCCTCCCAATCCTGATAATGGTACATCTGAATCTGGGTATTGACAAAGATTTTTTGTTTGACCAAATTTTAGTCGGTCGCTTGAAGTTTTTCCTAGGCCCATCTGTGTACTTCCTTGTAAAATCCAGTTTTAGCAAGAACTCAGCTAAGTCAGTTTTTCAAGAACCTCTCACCCTCAATATCTGATCAGGTTTCTCATCCTCCACCATCCCCCAGGTGATGTCTGATCACCCTGACCTGTCTTCAGCAAAGATCCTATTAGGTCAGTTTAGACAGACTCCTCCCTTACCCTTAATGTTTCCTCTTAGTAATATTTTATCCATTGACCTCCACCCTACTTCTTGGCTATACATTTCCACTTGCTCAAGGCTGTATTTGGAATTGAGTCCCATTTTGTACTGAAGTCTCTTTTTTTCTATTGCAATAGTCTTGAATAAAATCTGTTTTTATAGCCTTAGTTATTGCGTAGCTCTGGTTTTTCTTTGACAGTTAGGGGAATGTAGTTATAGAAGGGTTTTAGGATTGTATAGTTTAAATAAGATCCTTGGGTGGTCCTGCTAAGCTTCCTACGCTAGAACTAATGTAATGCTGAGATAGTTTTTCATATAGTCCTTTGATTTCACACTTTTTTGAGTGTCTTCCATGTGCTAGGTTCGGAGAACATAATGGTAAACAAAGTAGACATAATCCCTGTTATCATGGATATTATAGTCTAGTGGTGAGAACAATTAATAAGAAACAAACAAAGAAAAGTTATGTCATGAGAAATTCTGTGAAGGACATTGTGATAACAAATGAGTGGTCAGGAATGGTGATATTTGAGATGAGAGTTGAAGGCTAAGGAGCCAGCCACGCCAAAGACAGGGTGGATGGAGAAGAAGAAAAGAAAGTGTTTCAGCAGAGGGTATAAAAGTTGAAAGGCAAAATAGATGTCAACGTACTTGAGGAACTGAAAAAAGACCATGAACTCTTAGAAAATGAATGCCAGATAACAAGAGGTCCAAGTGGCTACCCCTATAAATAGTTCATTGGCCCCCTTCACATGTACACAGTTGCATCCATCAGGTATCAGGTTGAATTAACAGATGTTTATAGATCTGGGATATCTCAAGTGAAGAAGGGTGAGAGGAGGTGGGTGGTTACCCTGGCATCAACTTTCAGTCTTCTTTGTCTCATTGATGGATGCATATACATCTCTCTTGCCTGGCCAATGGGTGTTTATGATTTATTTCCCTTACCTTGCTAAGGGTCTCTAGTCTTGAAGGTCTATCAGCATAACTTTTCTGGCTTGAAAATACTTTATGTAAATATTTCTAACTGGTGTTCCCTGAACTACTGTAAAGGGGAATCAGCAGAAAGGAAGAGGTTTAAAATTTAGAAGAAAGAGGAGGTAATTGATGCAGTGAGGCTCTTTTCAGGGATGAGAGGGTGGGATTCGAAGCCAGGAGAAAGATTGGTTTTGGGGAGGAAGGAGAGGGTGGGAGAGCACATGATGTATACAGATGCAGGTGACTTTGTAGGTGCATTGGCAGGAAGTTTGGGCAGTTATTTTATGGTTTCTGTTTTTCAAGGATGTAGGGCATAAAGGCATCTGATGATAAGGAGGCGAAGCAAATTATCTAATCAATGATTATATATACACAATATAGAAACTGATGATAGCCAAACCTCTACTGTAAGGTGACAGACTCACCTGGTATGTTAAGTACTAGACAGACGAAGGATAAATTTAGAGGGCTCAAGAGATGGATTGTCAAGGCTTATAGACAAAGTGGTATCTGAATATTCTTTGAAAAATGTGAAATATTTCAAAAGGTGAAGATTGGGGAAAATTTAAGGTGTGGGAATTAGTGTGAAGGAACGTACATCAGGGAAAGAGAAGGCAATCAGAAATAACTTGAGTGCAGAATCCATGGTGTAAAATGGTGAAGAAGGAAGTAAGAGTGGGTCAGACTGTAGGGTCAGGGGCCAAGGCCTTATTCCCGGTAGCAGAATGATGTGAGCAAGCTGTGCCATGGGAAGCCCAGTCTGAGAGCACACCAGAGGAGGGAGCGGAGAGGAAGGTGCTGCACAGAAAGGTGGGCAGGAAGGCACTGCAGTCGTCCAGAAGAGAACGTTGGCCTGGAAGGATGAAGGTACTGAGCACGGGCGGGGGATGCAAGAGACACTGTCCAGGAAGAGTCTGAAGCAGTCCTCAAACTCGCCTAGTCTGTGCTGGTGTTTTCTCTCATCTAGGGTAAAATGGCATGGGGAAGCCAGATATGTCCAATCGCTCATTGTTTTAATTCAAAGTTTAGCAAACATTGCATGTAAAATGTCAGGTTTCTTGAGGTATAATTTATATATATTAAAATTCATCCTTTTGAAGGGTACACTCCCTACATTTTCAGTGTTAAAATGTCCTTTCTTTTAAGAAATGGTAGTGGATCTAGATGGTAGTTGTTTTCCTAAGGTTTCCATTCACAAAACAAAGTTTAGCATCTCTCTTTTGGGTTGCCACAATTATGGGGGAAATTTGAGTGGTCCAGAAAAATCTAAAAATCTGGACACTATTGAGTTTGTGGAGACTTATCAAATGAGGAACTTGAAAAGCTGGGAGGATGGTATATGCCAGAGAAAGGAAACACAGGGGCAGATGCTTTCAGTGGGGATAGAACTGACGTTCTGAATGTGTGAGGGACCTGGAGCCTCTCTAGAATCTAGGTTCCCTCTAGATTCCAATCCAGAAGTGGCTTCACCAGAAGGGAGGCAGGCACAGGGCAGTGCTGCCACGGAAGCAGGAAGCCTGATTTCCACGCATGGCTCTGCCACTCACTGGCTGCGTAACCTGAAGCAGGTCACATATCTCACAGGGCCTCAGACAGGCAGGCGTCTAAGATTCCCTTTCCAGGTGAGATACTTCGAGACCACATTCTACACAAGTTGATTGCATCTAACATTCTATGTTTGAGCAATGGGGAAGTAAAGCAAGTATGTTCTAGCCCAAACTGGTATCGACTTTACTTGAACTGCAGGCTTTAACAAGAAAGAACAAACCTAAAATCAGTTCATTTTCATAAGTTTGGATTTTTAAAGTGCTAAACAACTTTGTGAAGAGCCCTAAGCATTTGGAATTTGAAAAGAATTTCTATAAAATCATATATAATATTATAATCATATACTTAAATTGTAAATGTATATTAATATATAAATGGATGTAATTTATATCGTATATAATTTTAAAATTATGTGATATGTATAATAGGTTTTATAATAGTCTTACTTTAAGCATATAAAATTCTTTAAAAATGCTTAAGCATATAAAATGCTTTTGTTGGATAATTCTGGGATGGCCTGAGCAGGAGAGGATTCGCTAAGGACTGGAGGTTGTCAGGAAATAGGGACAGTTCTGTGATTGGATAGCTCAGTGAATATTATCTACAGGGGGAGCAGGCTAGAGTGAGGACAAAAGTACGTGGTAAAGAAGTAGCAGCCACTTGTAGCTGAGAGAGAGAATGCCTGTATCTTGTGGCTTGCACAGGGGCCTTGTTTTTTTCTGTGCTTTGAAAAAACTACCAAGTGGCTTTGTTTTGACTGCCTTTATTGTGGTCTCAGAGTGACCTTGTCCGAGATTGGTGTTCTGTGAGAGCGTGTATGTCCTACAGGAGCATAACGGACCAGCTGTGAGTACCAAGCCAGCTTCCAACAACACTGAGGCCAGTTGTGAGCATCAGACCAATTCCCAGTTGTCTCATCTGGTAGAACAATCTTCCCGTTCCTCACCCTTACACAGTTCTTCAAAATACTTTTAGCTATTCTTCTTTTTTCTTTTTATCCTCACCTGAGGACATTTTTTCATTTTTTGTTCAGATAGAGTGGGAGGGAGAGAGAGGAAGAGAGAGAGAGAGAGAGAAACATCGACGCGAAAGGGACACATCGAGTGGCCGCCACCCGCACGACCAACCAGGGCCGGGGACAAACTGCAACCGAGGTACATGCCCTCAGCGGGAACCGAACCCGGGTCTCTCTGTACCGCAGGCCGACGCTCTAACCGCTGAGCCAAACCGGCCAGGGCGCTATTCTTCTTGTTATACGTGAATTTTAGCATCAGCTTGTAAAATTTTATCAGGTGCTCCACTGGATTTTGATTGAAATTACATTGAACTTGTAAATTGAATGAGAAAGAACTGAAATTTTTACATGATTTCATCTTTCAATCCATGAACATTGTATGGTCTCTCCAGTTATTTACATCTTAAAAAAATTTTTTTTCTTTATTGATTTTAGAGAAGAAAGGGGAGAGAGAGATAGAAACATCGATGAGAGAGAACATCGATTGACTGCTTCCTGCAATCCTCTCACTGGGGATTTGGCCCACAACCTGGGCATGTGCCCTGACCGGGAATCGAACCGGTGACCTCTTGGTGTGTCGATGCTCAACCACTGAGCCACACCGGCTAGGCATAAATCTTTTTAAATGTTCTTCAATAACTTTAATAATTTTTTTCATATAGGTTTTGGATATATCAGGTTTTAGATTTTTTAAAGCTTAAGATCTTTTATTTGGTATCTAATTTTTATTGCTAATATGTATATTTTTAATTCATACTTTATAATTGGTTTGCTGGTGTGTAGGAATGTTATATACCATGTTTATATATTGATGATATCCTGTAATATCCCTGAACTTTGCTGTTAGTTCTAAATATTTACATATATTCTCTTGGATTTTCTGTGTAGACAATCATGGTATCTGAAAACAAGGATAGTTTTCTTTCTAGTTCTTACATTTCATTACATTGGCTAGGTCTATCAGTATATGTCAGCTGGCATGGGGGTGCTGGTAGGCATTCTTAGCTCATTTTTTACTTCAATAGCAATGCTGTTAAAGTTGAACAGAAAATTTATTTTTGTAGAGTTTTAAAATACCTATTCTTTCTTAGGTTGAGGAGTTTTTCTTCTGTTTTTGAATTGATAAGTTTTTTTTTTTTTCCAAACATAGATAAGTATTGAATTTTATGGACTTTTTCCTGCATTTATTGAAATAATCCTATTTTTTAACATAATCTATTAATGTCTTACTGAATCTGTTAATAATCCGACTTAATCTATATCCTGGAGAGGTAGTGAGCTTGCAGCCGAGGTCCACGGATACATGCTGGTGGCTGGAGGTCGCAATGGCTCCCCCGCCACAAAGGGAGGCAGAGTGCAGGGCTCTGAGATGGCATGTGGGAGAGGCCCCTCCTGTTCTTCAGATCACAGCACGAATATCAGAGGCATGGTTATTTTTCACATCTGAAATAAGAAAGAGAACTTTTTGTCTTTACTTTGCTTTCAGTAAGGACCAGGAGAAAGAGGGAAACATCATGTACCTATGTGCTGTGCTGGGGAAGGGCTGAAAGGGAAGACGATTGGAAAATAACTCAGGGGAGAACATAAACACGGAATGCGCATTTAGCCAGCTATTTGCTGTATGGTGGTGTCCGGGGAAACCTCTTTTCCTGCTCTCCAATGAATTCTTCAGTAAACTCTTTGTGAGTTAAACTTACAATTGATGTAGCTTTATTGAAAAAATGCTTATCAGTATTTCTTTTCTTTATCCAGTGACCAGCTTGACAAGACAGCTGTATCTATTCATTTATCCTTTTATTTATTATTCAACAAACACTGTGAGCACCCACTCTGTGTCAGGCACTGTGCTAGGCTTCTGGGCCATAGTCGAGAAGAAATCAGTCAAGACTGCCATCCTCAAGGAGCTTATGATCTTATGTAACAAGAAGACTCTGTTTAAGTGGGATCCATACAGGGAGGCCTAGGGAGGGAGAAAGACTCCTACTGTAGCATTGGATCCCTCTCCCCTGCGTGTTTGTCCAGATCATCTCTTCTCTCACCCGTTCCCACATGATGCTCTTCACTCTCATTTCCCCAGGTTGCCGGTGATCCCCCTTTGTCTGTGTGTCTCAACTCCTGACATTTGTGTCTAATTCGTTGGCTCGGATAACCCATTTTGGATGCACTCTTCAGCCACACTTCAGCACTGATCTAATGCCGTTCTCAGTTTTACCCTCTGGCCCCTAATCTGCGTGGTTGCTGTAAGAGACCTATTATCTCCTCCTCCCGGCTTTCCAACAGGGCCTGGGACCAGGCTTCATTCTCACGTATCCATTCTATAGGGAGAATCTGATAGTATCCATCATCTGCCAGAGAGACCTGCTCTCAGTTTTAATCCATGAACACTTCTGCATGAAAACCCAGTCTGTTTGGATGAGAAAGGCTGAAACTCTATATGCAAATTCTGGAAGCCTGAGCTACACACACACACACACACACACACACACACACGGCTCTGGCTCTGCGTCCACCATTCCTGTTTCCTCAGACCCTTCCGCACTGTCACCAAGGACAAATGCACACAGGGGCTGTCTGTTCTCTGGATGATGGAAACCATTAATAATTTAGCAAATGCTGGTTACTGTTGTTCATTAATTATCACTATGTTAATGATATCCCTCAGGAAAAGAGAAAAACAATTCCCCTCCTGACCTCGAGAGTATTATCCTAAGCGAAACAAGCCAAGCAGAGAAAGACAAATATCACATGATCTCACTTATTTGTGGAATATAATGAACATAACAGTCTAAGGAACAGGGTAGACCCAGAGATGTGGAAGTAGGGTATAGACTGACACCCCTCAGAAGAGGGGGTGGGGGGGAGGGAAGAGATAAACCACAGAACTTAAGCGCATATGTGCATAACTGATGGACCTGGACAACAAAGCTGGGGACCGGGTGGGGGGATGGGGAGGAAGGTGTCAATGGGGAAAAAGGAGAAACATCTGTAACAAAAATAAATTAATAAAAAACAAAAAAACAAAAACAAACAAACAAAAAACAATTCCCCTCCTATGCAGTGGAGACAGACCATATTTCATAATAAATCAGGGGTGGGCGTTTTGCCTTGAATTCCTTTGAACTCTTCCTTTGCAAGGATAGAGAAGGTGGAAGGAGGCTAGTACAGGGAATATATGTATTGGTAGTGTCATAAAGAGACACTATATTAAAAAGAGTGAGAACACAAAATCTGGATTCTGGTTTGACTCCTAGCTCCACTGCTACTTAGATAGGTAAACTTGGCCGAGTTACCCAACCCTCTGAACTTCATTTTTCTGCACTGTAAAATGGAGACATAAATAATAACAGCCTTTAGGATTGCTGGGAAAATAAAATGTTAATGTATGGTAAGTACTTAAAACAGTGCCTATTTAAGTATTTGCTTTTATTTTTATTATTTATTTATTGTTTTCAGATACCATGATTGTCTACACAGAAAATCCAAGAGAATATATGTAAATATTTAGAACCAACAGCAAAGTTCAGGGATATTACAGGATATCATCAATATATAAACATGATATATAACATTCCTACACACCAGTAAACCAATTATAAAATATGAATTAAAAATATACATATTAGCAATAAAAATTAGATACCAAATAAAAGATCTTAAGCTTTAAAAAATCTAAAACCTGATAAATCCAAAACCTATATGAAAAAAATTATTAAAGTTATTGAAGAACATTTAAAAAGATTTATGCCCAGCCGGTGTGGCTCAGTGGTTGAGCATCGACACACCAAGAGGTCACTGATTCGATTCCCGGTCAGGGCACATGCCCAGTTTGTGGGCCAAATCCCCATTGAGAGGCATGCAGGAAGCAGTCAATCGATGTTCTCTCTCATCGATGTTTCTATCTCTCTCTCCCCTTTCTTCTCTAAAATCAATAAAGAAAAAAATTTTTTTTTCCATTGATTTTTTTTAGAGAGAGTGGAAGAAGGAGAGAGAAAGAGGGAGAGAGGGAGAGAGAGAGTGAGAGAGAGAGAGAGAAACATGGATATGAGAGAGACACATCGATTGGTTGCCTCCTGAATGTACCCTCACCAGGGCTGGGGATTGAACCTGCAACCCAGGTGCATGCCCTTGACTGGGAATCAAACCTACGATCCTTCTGTGCACAGGCCAACACTCTAACTACTGAGCAACACTGGCCAGGGCTGCTTTTGTGTTTTATGTAATTGATTATTCATATTCTTTCCCTCAATAGTTTTCCAAGGACCATTGGTTCATCATTTGATCCCCAGAGACAAGCGTAATGCATAGAACATGATAGAAGTACAATAACTATTTGTTGTATGAGAGAATACTCTTATGTGGTTCAATGTTCTTCAAAGTCAGAGGAATAAACTAGTTGAGGGAGTGCTAGGTTTTGGAGTAAAGCACATGGCCAGGAATATGTTGTGTTTCTCTGGGTCCCTGAGGAACAGGCTTGGCATGTACCAAGGCCTTTGCATTCTCTCTTTGGAGAAATCGAGAAATAAAGAAAAGCACAGGGAATGGAACTGTGGGGAATGCTTGTTACGAGGGGCTGTGTACATGGCTCACAAGATAATGTGAATTATGTTTGCAGATAAAGTCTAACAATCAAATCCATTTCCTTGCCTTTTCCAGCTGCTACAGGCTGGCCACTCTTCTGGGCTTGTGGCCCCTTTCCTCCATAGGTAAGGCCAGCAACATCAGGCAGAGTCCTTCTCATGCTGCTCTCTGCCTGGTTTCCTCTCCCACTTCTAAGGACTCTTGTGATTACATTGGGCTCATTGGGTATTGTTTTCTCTGCCTAGACTATCTTCTCTCCTTAGCTGCTGGACTGGGATGGGCTCTGCCCATCTTGGCAGCTGACCCGAGCCATCAGCCTCCATGGTCACTTTGGGCCTGGTCACACCCAAACTGACTTCTCCTGCTAGCCCCCCACAAATACACTCTCATTGCATTGCCGTCATGGATGTGAGATCTTGGGTTTACCAATAAGATGAAACTAAATAAACTTTTTTTTTAATTGAATTTATTGGGGAATTTTTTTTTTAAAGGAAAGAAGTTTGGGGATTTTATTAGAATAAAATTAAATAAGCTACTCAGTCATGACTCAGGCCACTTTTGGTTGAAAAACAATGTCTGTGGACTAATATGGCCTCAGCATCCTTGCACGATGTTGTCAAAAGAAATCAATAGCATCTGTTTCCCATTGTATTTGGCAAGTAAGATGACTGGTTATGTCAGCATGAAAGATAACATATATATGCACATGGAGAGTGAGGGAAACAGGCACTGAAACTTTCTCTAGCAGTCAACAGCACAGCTAATGAACTTTGAAGGTGAACCACACTGCAGGGGTCCCCTGGGCCCGATGAAGCCGAGGGCGCTTCTGAGTCTGACCACCGCTGATGTCATCCAGGTTTCTGCTTGTCTTGATTAGACTGAGAATAGCCAAACATTACTCTTTGAGACAGATATTGATTTTGGCCAGGAAGTTCTGTCATCGGTAGTAATTACAATTGCTTGTTTTAATTTATTAGATCAGAAATCTAATAAATTTTCCATGAGTCCTCTCCCCACTTTTTGTGGGTATGTAGGATAATCTCACCAGGTTATTTATGAGAAAATCGGCCCTAAAACAGGACTTAGATACGAAATGCAAACTGTTACTTTCCTCCTCGCTGGTGGTGATGGGAAACCACCTTCCTAGTTGTGTGGTTTGGGACAAGCAGTTTAACCAAACTGCTAAAGTAAGTGCCGGGCCTCCTTTTCTGCATTTGTAAAATGAGAAAATACTGTATCTAACTCTTGGGTTTTTGTAAGGATTAACTGAATTTATTCACTAAACACTTAGGACATCAGAACATATAGTAGATGCTTAAAAAATGTCAGCTGTCATTGTTACTATTACTATTAATAAAAATGTGAAAAGGCATCTGAAACGTGTTGTAGAGAATAGAGACGGGTCTTTTTTAAGGTTTATACTGAGGTACTGCAGAGGCAGACAGAGGATTTGGGAATAACTAAATACAGCAAGCTGAATACCATATGTGTTGAAGATAAAAAGAAGCAAATATAGCCTGGCCGGTGTGGCTCAGTGGTTGAGTGTTGACCTATGCACCAAGAGGTCACCAGTTTGATTCCTGGTCAGGGCACATGCCCAGGTTGTGGGCCCAATCCCCAGTGGGGGGCACGCAGGAGGTAACCAATCAATGTTCTCTCTCATCAATGTTTCTCTCTCTCTCTCTCACTCCCCCCCCTTCTTCTTGCTAAAATCAATAAAGGGGGGGGGGGAAAGCAAATTTATCTAATTATAAAGCATTCCATATTTTTTTATTGAAAACAAACAATTATACAAGAAGAAAAAAACATATCTAAATTCTACAGATGATATATTATAAAACTGTACGCCTGAAATGTATATAATGTTATTAACCAACCTGACTCCCATACATTTAATTAAAAAATTTTAACAACAACACAAAGAAATGGGTTTCCCCCTGTTCTCTCAGACCTTTACTATTCCCCTTCCCACTCAGACCACAAAGAGAAGGCTTCTCTTGGGGCTCTTCTGCTCCTCACCCAGCTTTAGGCTGCTCCTGCGTCCAGGCCTGGTGATACTGGAAAGGGGGGAAAAAAGGGAAACCCACTGCCAGTTCAGTGTTTAAACTCTGAGCCTCCTTCCACAGTCTTCCTGTTCTCTGTCACTCACGTTTCAGATGCCCGATCCAGCTGCCCGTGCACCTGTCCGTGGCTTGTAGCTGCATCCAGTAACAGGGACAGGCACGTGCATCCGTTCCGTCTCCTCCGGAGCCAGACCCCACTCTCATTTCTGAATGATAGGTTTGTCGTGACCACAGCTCTAAGTTGATAGTTATTTCTCTCTTTCTTCTAACTACTCATTGTTGTTAAGAAATCTGCTCTCAGCCAAACTGCCATTACTTGGAAAGTTATTTGTCAGTTTTCTCTGGCTACTTTTTAACATCTTCTCTTGTCTTTCTGGTTCTGTTTCACCACAGTGTATCCAGGTGTGGGTTTCTTTGTATTTGGGGATAAGTTTTCTGGATTTGTGGATTTATAACTGTCACCAGCTGTGGAAGTTTTCCAGTTGTTATTTCTTCAAATACTGTCTCTTTTCCATCTTCTCTATTCTCTTTTCCCTCAGACTCATATTAGATACATATTAGTGTATTTATCATGCTTTTAATTGTTTGCATTTCCTAATGCTTTGATATCTTGAAGCCTTGCTGATCCTGACCCTAGAGAGACTGCCCTTCCCAGGGGGCTAGCCAATTCCTAGATATAATAAATGACTCACCTAGGGGCATGCCTTTCATGTGCAAACTAACCAATGCAGAGCTCACACGTCCCACTGCCTCCTCTATTGGGCTCTCATATTCAGGGCCAATATCTCCCCGCAGTCGTCACCCCAGGGCCAGGGTCATCGCAGTTGAGGCAGTGCTTACACTCCAGAGCTCACGGACACTGTTTAAAGCAGCCAATCCTAACCCTGCTTATCCTGCTTTGTCCATTCCTTCCCAAGGAAATCACAGTACAGGCTCTCGCCCACACTTCCCCCTCACTTCCTCTGCCTCCTGACCTACGCTGGTGCTTGCCCGCGTGGCCCTGTGTGACCTGCTGTGCCCCTGTTTGTAGGGCTCTGTGAGTAGAACAACTTCTTCCTTCACGACAGTCACTTTGTGTCTGCATTTCTTACCATACCTGAATAAAACAAATCCCGAGCACCTTTAAAAACATTTAGACTTTCTCAATCTATCCTGCATACCTCTGATCTTCTTGTTCATACTTCCATATACCTATCTCTCTCTGGTACAGTCTGGAGATTTCTTCACCTCTATTTTCCAGTGTACTAATTCCCTTTTTATTTTTGCAAGTTCCATTTGGTTCCTTTACAAATGTGCCTGTTACTCCTTATTGTATTTTTTTCTTTTTGTTTTTTAAATCCTCACCCGAGGATATGTTTATTGATTTTAGAGAGAGGGGAAGGGAGAGGAGAGGGAGATTGATGTGAGAGAGAACATTGATTAGTTGCCTTTCATATGTGTCCCAACAGGGGACTGAACCCACAACCGAGATGTGTGCCTCGACCGGGAATCAAACTGTAACCTGTTGGTATACGGAAACAACGTTCCAACCAACTGAGCCACACCGGCCAGGGCAGTATCTTGGTTTTAGTTCATATTTCAAATTCCATTATTTATTTATTTAAATATTTTTGATTTAGCTGTTCTATATTGTGAGTCTGGTAGTCCCAACGTTTTGAGAAGTCTGGCAGTCCCCACATTTGCAACCTTTAGAAGTCTAAGTCTGTTGTTTGTTTTCATTGACTGTCACACATGATGGCTTCATTTCTCAAGTGCTGGGTTAATGTTAATTGTGAGGCTATTGCTTGACCTTAATTCCGCGGGCCTGAAGTGAAGATGCTGGGAGCCAAGTGGTGCCACTGACATGGGACTACTTTAACCCTCCTGCGTAGTGAAGAATTAACCTCCCCTACAGAGAAATCTGGCTTTCCCTTGGCTACTGGAGGTGACCTTAGGCTCTTGGAATTTCCTGCCTGACAGGAGTGTGCTTGTTTGCTTAGCCTTGGTTCTCAACCTTCCTAATGTCGCGACCCTTTAATACAGTTCCTCATGTTGTGGTGACCCCCAACCATAAAATTATTATCGTTGCTACTTCATAACTGTAATTTTGCTACTGTTATGTCTTAGGCAATCCCTATGAAAGGGTCGTTCGACCCCTAAAGGGGTCACGACCCACAGGTTGAGAACCGCTGGCTTAGGGGCTTTGGCCACTAAATAGTCAACAGTGTGATTTATAGTGGGAGTTTTGGGCACGTGGTATCAGTTCCGCCTCTCGAAGGAACTTCTGAGAGGGGCTGGAGACTAAAGGTCAGCCTAATACATAGGCGAAGCTAATAAATAAGCAGTAGTCTCCTAGGATGGCTGCTAGACTTGGGAGTATTTGTCTAGGCTGGATGATAACAATGATGATGTTGATGGGAAGGGAAGGAACGCTGCTCTCTCTTCACCCCACTCAAGAGCGCTGAGCTCTGTCCACCTCTCAAGGGCTGGAGACTTGCTAATATGATGCTGGAACAGAGTTCCCCATACTGCCTGGTGGGTGGGGCAATGTGCCTGGACAGGTGCTGTCTTTGGGCCCCCACCTCTCGTTCTTTCTCATTCACCTTATTGTGTAGAATTGGTAAACTGTCACCTTTTCTCTTTCATGTTGAGTCCAAGGAGTTGGATGGTTTGACCCTGAGGGGCTCTAAGGCCATTCATCTCTTTATCCCTCTCCATAAGCTCACCTGTGCTTATTAGTCCCTAGATTCACATTTAAGGAGAAGCAGTAAGTCCTGTTAAGTTCTCACGCAGAATCTACCTATTCTAATTCAGCATTTTTAACAGAGCTCTTTTCAGAATGTTAGGTATATGGAACCTATTAATACATTGGTTTTTTTATTCTCATTCTGATACTGCACCTTACATATACCTTCCTGGAATCTCGCTATCGGAAGTAGACGTGAAGCAGGGTAGGACTTGTCATTTGTGGGTCCTGATCACATGATCACGACTACAGTGAAAATAACCTCTCCCCTCCTTCTAATAATCATTCTGAAGCCAGAGCTCATCATACATGTATGGTCTCCAGCACTGAGGGGCTGTCACTGCTGCTTCTGAAGGAGGAGGAACAGGGAAGGGAGGAGCAAAGAGGCCGAGAGCTGCCAGAGGCGAGGCTTTTGTGATCAGAATGCAGTTTGTTACTCGATGCGTGAGGCGGGTTCCACGGGTTACCTCAAGGAGTGTTTCTTGGTGACCCAAGGCAGATTGTTTTACCTGAGAGAGGGACATATCCAAAAAGATATTTCTCAGACTGATGTCAAGTAGTTTGCTTCCTATGTTTTCTTCTAGGAGTTTTACGGTTTCATTTTGACTTTATCTTTGTATGTGGTGTAAGAGACTGGTCCAGTTTCATTACTTTGCATGTATCTGTCCAGTTTTCCCAACACCACTTGTTCAAGAGACTGTCATTGCTCCAGTGTATATTTTTACCTCCTTCATCACAGATTAGTTGACCATGTAAGCGAGGGTTTATATCTAGGCTCTCCATTCTGTTCCATTGATCTATGTGTCTGTTTTCATACCAGTACCATACTATTTTGATTGAAAAATGGGCAGAAGATACAAAAGACACTTCTCCAAAGCAGACATACAGATGGCCAACAGACATATGAAAAAGTGCTCAATACCACTAATCATCTGGGAAATGCAAGTCAAAACCACAGTGAGAGACCACCAACACCAGTGAGAATGGCTACTAAGAAATTCAATAAATAACATGTGATGGAGAGATATGGAGAAAAGGGGGCCCTTGTGCACTGTTGATGGGACTGCAAACTGGTGCAGTCCCTGTGGAAAACAGTATGGAGATTCCTCAAAAAAACTAAAAATAGATATACCATACAACCCAGCAATTCCACTTCTGGGTATTTATCCAAAGAAAACGAAAACACTAATTTCAGAAGTCATATTCACGGTTACGTTCATTGCAGCATTATTTCTAATAGCCAAGATATGGAAACAGCCTAGGTGTCCAACAGCAGATGAATGGATACAGAAGTTGTGGTATATATACAATGGAATATTATGCAGCAATAAAAAAGAATGAAATCTGCCCTGGCTGGTTTGGCTCAGCGGTCAGAGCGTCAGCCTGTGGACCAAAGAGTCTGATTCGGGCCAAGGGCATGTACCTTGATTGAGTTCAGTCCCCAGCCCTGGTCGGGGTCGTACGGGAGGCAGCCAGTCGATGTTTCTTTCTCTCTCTGTCTCTCTCTCTCTCTCCCTCCGCCCTACTTTATCTGAAGATAAGTAGAAAAAGAAAATATCCTCGGATGAAGATTAAAAAAAAGAATGAAATCTTGCTATTTGCGATAACATGGACAGATTTAGAGGATGTTATTCTAAGTGAAATAAGAATTCTGATCACAAAAAATAAGTCAAGCAGAGAAAGACAAATACCATGTGGTTTTACTGATATGTGGAATCTAAAAAACAAACAAAACAAAACAAAAGCAGACTCATAGAAACAAAGACCAAAGGGATGGTTACCTGAGGGCGGGTAGGGGATGGGTGAAAAGGGGAAGGGGAATAAGTCAATAATATTGTGATAAGTTTACTTGGGGATAGGTGATTACTAGAATTAGTGGAGTGATCACATCGCAAGGTATAAAGATGTCGAATCACTATATTGTACATCTGAGATGAATATAATCGATATAGGATTGTATATCAATTATATTCAAATTAAAAAAACTTTTTAATAGACTGGCATACAGCTGAACTTTTCCACCTTTTGGGCAGGCAAGTCTTCATGGACCACTCACTTCCATTGGCCATGTGCCTTTCTATCTCCCTGAATTAAAAAAAAAATTCCACACAAAACCTCAGGAGTATGAATGGCATGAACACTGCTGTATTTGGTGAGCTGGCAAGGAGGTGGCAATGTCTGGCTTTTATTAAGCATCCTAAGTAAATTACTTATCATCGGAGGAAACAGAAGCACAGGCATCATGTTGTTACGAGCAGTGAGCGCACAGTGAGTGGCCCCAGACCACGCAGGGGGCCCTACGGAGCTGACAGATCTGTGGGTGTCTGTTCTCTGAACTGCTGCTGGGAGCCGCTGAGATCTCTGAGGGAGGCGGCGATGTGAGCTAATAAGGACGTGCTGTTCCACACAGGACAGCTGTCAACTGCTGCCAAGTCCCTCATTAGGGACTTCTCAACCTGGCCCTCGTGGGAGACAGCCAGTATTCTCATTCCACAGAGGAGGAAGGTGAGGCAGAGGGAGAACAAAGTCCCAGAGTGACCCTGGGACACAATCGGGGTTGAGACTCCGTGTTCCCTCTGCCTCCTACCGGCCTGTCCTGACGCTTGGCAGCTGTTACCTGTGGGCGGCGGGCGGCATGTCCTCTGCTATCACTACAACCACTTCCCCACTAATGAGCCTCTGGCCAGGCAACTCAGAGAGTAATTGGTGTATCTTTGGCCCTGATGTACTCATTCAGATGGTAAGAATAGATGTTGATGAGCATAGTTTAGTATGGCTTAGTAAGACAGACTACCTTAGCCATGTTGTCTGTATTTCTGTATAATATTGTATCTTTTACCCACCAGGGATTATGGGATAAGAAAATAAAAAATCTGTACTCAGGACCTAAAGAAGAAGATAGAATCTGACCATTGGAGGTACTTAGCAACATCCAGGCTTTCAGGAAAAATGTCCCATGTCATTTCTTGGAGCTACTGATATTTGGATTGGTGGGCTGACCATTCCTGGCTATTCTCCTGGAATCAAGTGGCTAAGGGAGGAGGGAGGGGTCTGGGCTGGGAGCAAAGGTGCACATCTGCACAGAGTAATGTCATAGGTGCACATTCTGCATCTCCTCCAGCTGCATCCATCTCCAATCCCAGTGGAGAAACAGACAGATTAGTAGCTTTGCCAGGTCCAGGGATGATCATATCCTTTCGGTATAGTCAGTTTATAAGCAGAGCCCCTACTTTGGATTTTATTTCTGCCCTGTTTGTGCAGAGAGCAGACAAGAGACACGAGGTTCATCTAAATATCCTTCAGCTGGCTGCAAACAGGGCTGGGACACCCTATGCTGCCTCTCATACATCCCTCAGGCTTGGTCCAATACCCACCATCAGACCTTGGGCGACTGTCCACAGGCTTAGATTAATTATACAGGACTGTTTCTTTCATCTGAGCATATCAAAGGATTCTATAAAACTGAAGCAGTGTGGTGATATCTTGTGGGTTTTTTAAAGCCCTCTTGGGAATCACTTTTTAAAAAGTTGACACCAAGAAATTGTTCCCTGGATGATATATGATGCACAGTGTTTTCCAAGATCCCTGATCATTCATCACAGATCAGGCCGTAGGCAGTGTAGGCTCATTTTGGTCCAGAAACTTGCTTCAAGCCTAATTGTTTATTCATTGGTGGGATCATCAGGGTCCAGGAGTGACAAGCCTTGGTGGGGGAGGATGTGGCGAGAGGAGATTTGTTATGTCTGAATTCCAGCAAGATTATTGCAGCCTGGAGACAGCTCTCATATTTACTCTGTTAAGTGTTTGAATTTCCTCTGTGGACTTGTGATTGAGACAAATGTGTTGATATGTCTGTTCATGTTATTAAAAAAAGTGATGAAAGGACTCTTATATTGGCAGAGGCATCAAGGCCCACAGAAAGGCCAGTTAAGACAGCACCTCGGAGCAAAGTGTGAATGCATGTGTATCACTGCTGTGACCCCACACCCCTGGCATGATTGCGGCTCCCAAGGCAGAGGGAAAGGGGGCAGGGAAAAGACTAAACGGACCTGGGGCAGTGACAGGCTGGGAAAGGGGACCAACAAAGGCCAATGGGATGGCAGAACCAAATCCCCATTGCAAGGGGGCATACTGACATGTCTGATCTTTCCATGCCTAAGGCGACATAAAATCAGGGCTTCCAGAAGATGGTGATGGCTCTTGGTTGAATCCATGTGTCCAAGGTATAAATCAAAGATCTAACTAAGCTAATATAGGGAAGCAAGAAGCAGTCGCAAGGAAGGGAGCCGGCAGGAGATAGCTGAGGGAGTTCAGCCCCCATTTCCTTAGATGAGGCAGAGGGCTGGGCTCCAGCCTCACTAGGGTTACGTCTAGTAACTTGAGACTTGAGGAAAAGCAGACTGACCACACATCTGGGGGGAGGAGGTAAGCACTGTTTGCTTCTTCTGTGGACTCCAGACACGGGCAGGAGACCATTCCTGATGGACAAGCTGGTGCAGAAGGAGCTCTTAACATATGTTCCAGCCCACAAGCCTCAGGGCCCATGGCTGGGCTAATCGGGGCCAGGCAGCAAGCCCTACAAGGAAGGGGAAGAAGAAAAATGAGTCTCTCTTGCAATCTGTTGTCTACCTCTCTCCTTTGCCTGAAACGCTCTCTCTGAGGTAGCCAGTGACGTCGTTGCAGATTTGAAGGGCGTCTCCCCCTTCTTCACGCTGTGCCCCTCTCTCCAGTGACTGTGCACAGCACCTCTGCCTTCCTCAAATCGCTTCCCTCTTGGCACATTGCTAATGCTCCTTCTGTCTCTCTGGTGGCTTGTTTGCACCTTCTCCGGATCTCTTGACTCTGACTTAGGTGTAGGACGCCCCAAGTTCTAGTCTAGATGCGTTTCTCATCTCACTCTCTGTGTTCCTTTGTGTACTCTGGGCCACCCCATGGCTCTTGTGTTAGTCAGCTCAGGCTGCCATAACAAAATACCATGACCAAATATTGGCTTAAACAATAGCAATGCATGTTCTCACATTTCTGGAGGCTATAAGACCCAGATCAAGGTGCCAACATGGTCAGTTTCTGCTGAGGACTCTCTTTCTGGCTTGTAGACAGCCACCTTCTTGCTGTGTCCTCACATGGAGGGGATAGAGAAGGAGAGAGAGCAAGCTCTCTGGTGTCTCTTCTTATAAGGGCGCTAATGCATCTAAACCTAATTATCTCCCAAAGGCCCATCTCCAAATACCATCATATTGCAGGTTAGAGCTTTAACATATGAATTTGGTGGTGATGGTGGGGGGGCACAATTTAGTCCATAGCAGCTCTTGGTGATTTCCTAATGCACACTTTTAGCCCAGGGTTCTCTCATGAGCAATTCATCTATATTTTTAACTGAAACAAACCGACAGGTAGTTAACCCTCACGCTCATGGGGGTCTCCTGCAGAACACATCTGCTCAAACCAGCCACTTCGGCCATGTGTCCCAGATTAACTAATGGCTCTACAGTTCTTCTAGGCCTGAGGCTTCCCTTGTGGCATTTGGGTTTGATTTCCCCCTCAGGCCTGACTTTGGGTCCAGAGCAGTTCTCCACCAGGGGCTGGGCTTCAGAGCACAGCAGTTAATGACACGTTCAAGACTGTGACCACATCTCTTTCTTCTGCTCCAGCTGACTGACCCTTTAAGCCTGTAGTTCTCAACCCCAGCCTGAGGTTAACCTGACAGGTTTTAAAATGATGATGCCTGGACGCTGCCCCAGGCCAGCGGCTCCATCTCTCAGGAGGGTCCCAAGCTTCCATGGGTTGCACCTGCTCTAAGCCTCTCCTGAGGACTCATGTAAGGTGTCTTGTGGCTACAGCAGGTTGGGGACCTTCTTTCTAGAATAGCATGCTTCCAGGGTTTGCCTCCCTCCTCAACTTCCTTTCCAGGTCCATCCATGCCCTAAATGTTAGCTTGTCTCCTATCCTTGGCCCTTTTCCTGTCCTTTGGACTTGTCAACAGATCCTTGTTTCCTGGATTGACCATGGCAGTCTCTAACGGCTTCAACTTGGACGTCTTCTAGGATCTTTTCTCCTGGTAGGCTGGGCTGGTCTTGCTTAACACCACTGGCACCCAGGTCCCCCCCCCCCCCCCCCCGAAGGGTCTATGCTACCTTTTTAAGGAATCACCAGCATTACTGCCCACCCGGAGGATGTTCAATGCTGCTGTTGTCTGAACCCCAAACTGATTTGGACTATTATTGATTGTTGCTGATAAGGCCAGCAGCTATTTTTAATGATCAATTTCCTCCTTTCTTTGAACAGCTTATTTAGAAGAGGAAAGAAGAGGCATGTGGCATTTGCTGGAGATGATAACTAGTTTACCATGTGGCAGTTTTCTGTGCTTTATTGTAGGTGTACAACACAGACAAGGGGCAATATGCTAACCCCAGGACTGGCTTGGACAAGAGTTTAATTTAGATTGTTGCATCAAATTATGTTTGCTTTCTGAAAACTGACTGCACTTTGAGACCTCTAAACAATAGTATATCTTAAGAATTCAATATTAATAAGAACAAGACAAGCAGCACAGTAGAAAAACTGGCAAAGGATATAAACAGGAAATTCACAGAATAGGAAATAAAAAACAACCAGTAAACATTAAAGAATGCTCAAGCTCTCTAGCAATTAGAGAAATACAAATTAAAAGATAGTAAGATATATTTTCCAATAAGCCAAAGATATTAATAATTAACGGAATAAAATATGTAAACAGACCAACAAACACGAGGAGATGCTCCTTTTCATTAGTAAACAAGAAACTAAAGATGTATAAAGACATTATTTTTCACCAATCAGATTGATAAAATTAATGTTGGCATAGATGTGGGGAAATGTATACATACAGGATATATTATGTACTATGGGTGGAATTGTAAATTGTACTGTTTTCTGGAGGGCAATTTATCAATTTGCATTAAAAGTTTTGTCAGTATATATAAACATTTTTGTCAATTGAAACATTTATTTTGATTTGGAACTATTTCTATGACTGCATCCTCTCCGAGCAGGTTAGGACAACTTTGGGAGCAGTGGCCACTGGTCAGTCGTCCAATCCAAGAGTCTAAACAACATCTCTTAGTAACCCCTACCTGGACGTATTTCAAACACTTTTTGACAAAAACCATGACACAAATCCACTTGCTTATTTGAAGCATGTTAAAAAGGAAACTATGCCCGGCTGGTGTGGCTCACTGGTTGAGCATCGACCCATGCACCAAGAGGTCGCCGGTTCAATTCCTGGTCAGGGCACATGCCCAGGTTGTGGGCCCGATCCCCAGTGGGGGGCATGCGGAGGCAGCCAATTGATGTTCTCTTTCCTCGATGTTTCTCTCTCTTTCTCTCCCGTCCTCTCTCTCTAAAATCAATAAAGAAAAAAAAAAGGAAACTAATTGGAACATTTTGGTTTGTCTATTTTATGGAAAGAGACAACACAATGATAGACTTTTGAAAATAAAATTAGAATAATTGTGAATTTGTGTTCTACAATAGGGAGCAGCAACTTGATGGCCACAGAGTACTGTCACCACCACTCTGCAGCTGTGACATGAAAACATGTGTCTGTGAAGGGAAACACAGATCATATGCTGGCTGATGAGAGACGTGGTATTCCAGTAACACTTTATGGACACTACAAACTGAATTCCATATGATTTGCACAGGTCATGCATTAAGAAATGTCAAAACCATTCTTTGCTCAAGGCCGTGCAGAAACAGGCAGTGGGTTGGATTTGGCCCGTAGGCCTTAGTTTGCCATCCTCTGTTCTGCATTATTACTTGTTTCTTAGAAATTAGAAATTGTTGTTAGCACTATTCACTGTAACTTCAAAAACTAACCATTATTAAAAAAAAAAAAAAGCCACTTCAGCCCTGGCCAGTTTGGCTCAGCGGTTGGAGCATCGGCCCGCAGACCAGAGAGTCCCAGGTTCGGTTCCCGCTAAGGGCATGTACCTTGGTTGCAGTTTGTCCCCAGCCCCGGTCGGGGTCGTGTGGGTGGCAACCACTCAATGTGTCTCTCTCACATCGATGTTTCTTTCTCTCTCTCTTCCTCCCTCTCTCCCTCCAGCTCTATCTGAAGATAAATGCAAAAATGTCCTCGGGTGAGGATAAAAAAATAAAAAATAAAAAAAATAAAAATAAAAAAGAGCCACTTCAAAGCCAGCAAAGTCAATTCCATTACAATATTTTAAACTGATTATTTTGTTAAACAAAGGCTAGCGTTTGAAAATTTCCATCTTATGGTCCATTCTTGTGCATTCTTTTTCTGGCGTTAGCCCCCAAATCCCTTTGTATTATCACACCTATGGATGATTTATAGGCCGGTATTAAACCAGTACAGCTGACGGTGGTCACCTGGAGCAGCCCATCCATAGAGTCCTACGCACGTCTCAGATCTGGCAGCCGAGCAGCTGGCTGGTCAGCATCAGGACAGCATCATGGTCTCATGTTCCAACATGGGTTCGTACCCAAGGCATGTTGGCTGTGTCCATAGCCAGGATCATCCTGTCAATAGCCAATTAAGACCAGTGGTCTCATCCTAAGCCAGTGGCTCAGTTTTGAAGAGAGAGAGGGAGAGAGAGAAAGAGAGAGAGGTCAATTCAACTGAAAGGTGGCTTAGCCCCACACATTGGAAAAAGCTGTAGCTTCATGCTGCCACACCCTTGTCTTCAGAGTGCCGGAATTAAGAGTTGTAGCTCCCTTGATTTCAGTAACCAGGGCAGCTTCCTCGTCCTGAGCAAGTTCAAAGAGGTTGCCTTGCTCAACCAAACAAATGTTTCACTTTCGGCGGTTACGACAGGCTTCCTCCAGATTTTTAAAAAATGGAAACCAAGAAAGAGAGCTGACAATTCTGGCTAGTGGTGGGCCCCAGGTTCTAATAAATATACCGAGGATCTGCATTTACGAGAAACTCTGCAGACCACAACCAGGGCACTAAAGATGCTATCTCGCTCTTTTGATAATAAGTTACTATGAAAAGTGGTGGAATGCAAACTTTAGGGTTTTATCTGAGGAATCCAAGTCAAAATCTTCTTCAGAATTATTTCTGAACTTTGAGCAATCTTTCAGATTGTGTGATTAAACAAGAAGCAATGAAAGGAAGATCTTCAGTGGACTGGATTTAAGCTTCTGGGTTTATATTTGGTCAATCTGTGCAGCTGGAATTCTTTCTACCCTTTCTTGCAGTAATTCAAAAGCAGTAATATGGTATGCCAAGTAGGTGTGGAGGAGTCAAGAGACTTTTGTATATTCTGCCCTTCATGCTGGTGACTAGGAGGACACCCTGAGTCCAATTTTCTTCATATGACCAGCTAACACCAGAGGCAGAGATTTCCCAGAATGCTCTTTACCTTAACTGTGGACTCTCAGCCACGATTAAACTCCCACATCCACCATCTCGTTGATCTCTGATGAAGGCTCTTGGGCTTATATGAAACCTTGCCTTTTGTCCAAATCATGCACCTTTGTGTGACTAGGATGTCAGTCCAGTTTTTTCAGTGACTGGTTCGTGCTTTCCCATTGTCATACTTCCATGGGTGGAACATAGCCATAGTTGTGGAGGGTATGCACTTGGAAGATAATTACCCATCCTGGCTCAAAATGTCCACATCTGAGTCATCACCAGGGACCAACTACCATTCTATTGTGTGTGCAGCAGAACATCTTGACAGTGGATTTCGTTTTATGATGGCATGTTTCATGACTTGTAGTAGTTCAGCCAAGCACTGGACATTGGTTGGATGGGCTGCACCAAGCTGTGTATATGGCTTCTATATACTCTGATCTAGTGTCTCATGGAGTTTAGCAGGTTGTACTCACTGAGCTTGGATCATTGCATGTTGTCCATTAATCAGCCATTCACTGAATGAAAGACTGAGAAAATTCCCATTCCCTCCTCTGCAGGATTTAGGTGGTATCCACATCTCCTTCCTCAGGATTGCCTTTGTCATCCAGAGGAGGAGCTGTGCTGCAGCACCAGAACGGATCCCAGAGGGGAGGAGAATTTGCTGCTGCTCGTGACTAGCAGCTGCTTTGCTGATCAGCTTCATGGCCCTTTTCAATTCTGTTAAGTCAGCTTGAGTAGTCTTTGTCCACTGAGTATTTTCAAAGATCCATTGTGTAGCCCACTTCTGATACCCTCAAGGGAGCGTGCAGTCTGAATTGCTGTAGACCTGTTGCAGCTGGGCTCCTTGGACTTTTCTCCACTTCAGTTGCCCCTTGCCCATACCCAAGGTCATGCTGAGAGAGGTTTAAAACTACATTAACCTTTTAAATGTGTATATCTTTTGCCCCCAAATTTTACTTCTTATATTTTATTGTAGCAACATATTTACAAATACATAGCTATTCATTGTGTCATTACTTATAATAAGAAAAAATTAGAAGTTATCTAAATATCCATCAACAGGGGAGTGCATAGACAATGTCACACAGAGAGACTATTACACAGCAGGTACAGAGTATGTGTTAGATCTACAGTCTATAAAGTTGCATGAGCAAATCTGAAAACCTCTGTTGAGTGAACAAAACGAAAGTCACAGATCAGTAGGTGTAGTTTGATGTCATTTATGTAAAGCAATGATTAGCAACAACCACTAAGTGAAACTATGTATTTTGATAAGTGTGACTATATGACTATTTGTGCCTAGAAGCACGGCTGGAAGGATTCAAGGCAAACTGTAATGGTGGTTCCTTCTGGCAAGGTACTGGAATCCAGGGTTCTGCGAAAGAGTTAACTACAATGTAACATTTAATATATTTATTGTGGGAATGTATTTGTATTCACTTGTGTAACTAAAAATGAATAACAATTTGTAAAAGGAAAATAAATAAAATAAATGGGATGGATTTGAAAAAATTCAACATTGAGAAATCAGCAGTTCTGTGGGCTCCACTCTGGACTCCACATGCGCAGACAGCTCCATAGAGACCACCCAGGCTGCCCCAGCACTCTCCACACTCATAGCATCCAAGGCTGTTCAGGAGCCACGCACCTGCCCTGTTCACAGGGCTGCCAGCTCTTGGCTAGAAAGTTAGGGAGACAAGAATAATGACAAACTCTGTTTAGCATGAAGGGCGTGAAGGATGGGAGGGAAATGTAGGGATGAAAATAAAAAACAAAACCTTTTCTTCTACCCATCTTAGGTTCATTGGCTGGGGCTCTGTAAATAAGACTGACAAACGACAGATCAACGTAAGAAAAACAATCTGTTTGTTAACGCGTGCCTGAGTATACACAGGAGAGAACTCAGTGAAGAGTAACTCAAAGGGGTGGTTAGAACTTGGGCTCTTCTAGCATCTTAAATCTGTAGAGAAGTGATGAGACAAAGGAAGGGGACTCTGAGCTTCTATGGGAGGCATATTATGGGATGGTAAATATAGAGGGGAAACTAATGGAAGATATGGGTTGTTTTAGTGAGGTTTGTTATGTAAATTTTCCTGGTCTAGCTCTGGGTTGATAAGAATCTAGAGTTGTCTCCAGTGATTAAGAATAGTCCTGCACTTCCTAGTAGAGAGAGGGAGGGCAGTGACATTTTCTTGTGTCTGCTTCTTTTTGATTGCCTCCAGCTCAAAATAATCCTCATACCAGAGTGGCATATTTGAGACGGCATGCTCTGAACCCCTTCCGAGATATTCTGAGAAAGCAGACTGTGGTTAAAATCTTGTGTGTGTAGAAAGGAACAAGGTACTGCTAGGGTGTGAATGAGGTTGTGCCACAGACAGGAAGCAGGAAAACTGCTTTTCAGATTTATTCTCACAACCCCCACCTCCAAGAGCCTTCACAGTCACCACTTACGGCATCTCAGAACTTG
This sequence comes from Tadarida brasiliensis, assembly GCA_030848825.1. Taxonomy (NCBI): domain Eukaryota; kingdom Metazoa; phylum Chordata; class Mammalia; order Chiroptera; family Molossidae; genus Tadarida; species Tadarida brasiliensis. The sequence continues at coordinate 45,992,593 of CM061258.1, forward strand.
GTGGGGCTCGATTAGCTTTATTTCACTAGCTTTTGCTCTTTAAAGGCTGACTCATACAGGAAGAAGGAAGCAGGCTTCGTCTTTGAGGCCACTGGAGTCTTTACCCTGCTGTAGAAGAAGGAGTTGCCACTTTGGCAGTGGCTTTGAAACAGTGGTGTGGCCCGGCTGGTGTGGCTCAGTGGGCTGAGCATCGTCCCATGGACTGAGAGGTCCCAGTTTGATTCCCGGTCAGGGCACATGCTCAGATTGGGGGCTCGATCCCCAGTATGGGGTGAGCAGGGGGCAGCCGATCGATGTTTCTCTCTCACATCAAAGTTTCTATCTCTCCCTCCCTTCCTCTCTCTCTAAAAAATCAATAAAAACATATTAAAAAAAAAAAAAAGGAAATAGTGGTGTGGTTTTGGTTAACGCTGTACGCTTAGAACCGGTAGCAGGCACTCAGAGACTGGTCCTCTACTGCCCTCTGCAGTAGGAAGAGGACACTGCAAGTTGTCTGGGGACTTACTTTCCTAGAGGCAACAACTCTGTTCTGAGAAACGGAATCCACCAATGTTAAGTGGCTTTAGTGGTTTTTAGTTTTTCATACAGACGTTTCAGCTGGTGATTTTTGTTATTGGAAATGTCTTTGCTTTCTGTGTTTTTAGTACTCTAATTTCTTTTGTGTGGAATGCAGGTTTGCTGCAGTGGACGAATGTGTCCCCTTAAAATTCGTATGTTGAAACTCTAATCTTAATGTGATGGCATTGGGCGGTGGGGCCTTGGGAAGTGATTAAGTCACAAAGCAGAGCCCCCATGCATGAGGTTAGCACCCTTGTCACAGACCTCAGAGAGCTCTCTCACCTCTGCCATGCGAGGCTATGACCGGAAGTTGGCAGTCTGCAGCCTGGAGAGGGTGGCACCCTGACCTTGGACTTCCAGCCTCCAGAACTCTGAGAAATAAATTTTTGTTGTTTCTAAGTCACCCAGCCTATGCTAATTTGTTGTGGCTCACTGAACTAAGACAATCACTCCGTTAAAGGGTCTTAAAGAGTAAGTATCACGCCCACAACAGTTGGATCTCTGTTGCTCTTTTCCATCTTCTTCATCCCTGACTGAACACATGGGAGGGTGTTCGAGGACCCTCTGAGTGCATATGGGTCATGTGATGTGTTTCAGTCACAGGCACTGGTTGGTGGTGCTGGTCACCTGGCTTGGTTTAGTGTAGGTACAAGTTCTACCTTATTTATATCTTGATAGTGGCTACAGTCGATCAACAGGTGTAATAGTGTAAATGGCTGAAGCGGATGGTAGTGGAAGGATGTGGCACCCACCAGTTTGAAAGGCGGTTTGTCAGCAGTGGATTGTCCATTTATTTCATAGTCAATGGAAGACCGTGGGAGAAAGCCAGAGCCGCTCTCTGCTTTCTGTGAGAGACTCGGTCTGCTGAAGCCCAGCATGTTATTTCTCAATCCTTTCCTATTGATGGTGCACTGGACTTTGTGGATGGCCTTTTCGTGTTATTACCTACGTAGTTCTTTCATTTTTGTTGGATATTTTGTGGAAAATTGGGAAGCACTGCTGTTCTGACATCACGAGGCATTGTGTATCATCGTGATTTTATTATAACAATTGAAGTATTTACAACTTGAATACCAATGTGGCATTTGGTGATGTCCAGGTCTAGTGTCCCAGCTAGAGTAAAGTTGACCAGTTGTCAAGCTCCACTGACATACAACCTATTGATGGGAAAATGACCTATAGGGAAAGAGATCTACATACAGAACAGTAGGACAAAATCTTTGGTGGTTACCTAGTCTCCCATCCTTAAGTATAATAGAGCAATAACAAATCAAATGAAGTTTGCATATAAGTGACCATTGAAAAACAGAACAAAATAAATGGTTGACAGATGTTGGGTGTGGAATGGTAGAGGAGAAGAGAAGGGTGTAATAGTGCTATTATCTTCACCTCACCTGGGAGGTGGGAGGAGCCATGAGCAATTGGATCAGGGAAGCTGGCTTGAGCTGGCTTCAGCACATCACTAGACCAAAGGGTTTTCTACTGTACCTTTCTCCTCTACACTGGCATTGGTAAATAACACCCAGATGCTATACTACTGTTTTTGGGTTACCTTATGGTGAGATTATTTTTGTTTTCTAATGTCACAGTACATTTGTTTATTTGTTTTTTGGGTGGACACAACCAAGTTACTCCTTCAGAATAGAAGGTGCTCTGATCTCTTTTATTTCTTTCCTGGGAAGAAATGATGAGCCATTGTGGCATTTGGGGCATCCAAATGTAACTCTGATATCTTATTTGAGGCAGATTTAATGGGCAGTTTCTTTTTTCTTTATTAAAAAAAATTTATCAAGACAGTCATCAAGTGCCCTGGCCAGTGTGGCTCAGTTGGTTGGAGCATCGTCCCATACACCAAAAGGTCATGGGTTTGATTTCTGGTCAGGGCACATACCTAGGTTGTGGGTTCAATCCCCAGATGGGGCATCTATGAGAGGCAACCAATCTGTGTTTCTCTCTCACATCGATGTTTCTCTCTCTGCCTTCCACTCTGTCTAAAACCAATAAAAACATATCCTCGGGTGAGGATTAAAAATAACAACAGCCCTGGCTGGTTTGGCTCAGTGGTTGGAGCGTCGCCCTGCGGTCCAGAGAGACCCAGGTTCGGTTCCCGCTAGGGGCACGTACCTCGGTTGCAGTTTGTTCCCGGCCCTGGTTGGTTGTGCGGGTGGCAGCCACTCGATGTGTCCCTTTCACATCGATGTTTCTCTCTTTCTCTCTCTTCCTCTCTCTCCCTCCCACTCTATCTGAACAAAAATGGGAAAATGTCCTCGGATGAGGATTAAAAATAATAATAATAAATAGATAAATAAATAACAACAACAATCGTCAAGCATGATTTCTGGTCTGGCCGAGAGTTCTTATTGGAATTTGGCAAACAGTAATTGATCTCACTTCTTATTGAATTTTTGTATAATTTATTTTCTGAAAAATGGGAACTCAAGAACAATAAATAAAAATCACAATTTTTTAAATCCCATGTATTTCCCAAGAAAAAGAAAGAAAATCATCAAAGTTTTCTAACAGTGGCCATGGGATCAGCATTAACATCAAACGCTGATGTCGGTTGATGTCTGACGTTCTATTGCCTCCTTCAGGTAGGGCTGGGAGTTGGTCTGAGAAAGTGCAGATGAAATATGGCAGAAGTGCTGTTGCTGGAAGTGCTGTTGCAAACTCTGCAGGCCTTGGACGAGTGCAAAGGTGCAACGCTCATTTGAATTTGCAACACATCAAACTGAATCCTGATGAGAGGAGGGTGAAGACCCTGTGTCGTAGGTTAGGTTTCCAGATGCAGACCCTGAGGTTCCCAAGAGAAACTGATAAGGGATTGGCAGAAGAACGGCGGGGAAGGGAAGATCTCACAGAGGGCAGCTTCAACTTGATTTATCAGGGGACTCTGGAGTGTAAGCTACCTTTGGAGTTTCTCCAGACTTGGGCCAGGGAGCTTGGTTCCATATTTTAATACAAATCTGTCACTGGCTAAGGGTCATTTGAAGAGACAGAAATTCCCAAGTGTTTCCAGCTCTCAACCCATTGGGGGAAAGTGGCTTCTGTAGCCTAATGGTGGTCCTCTAAAAGAGTCACAGATATGGGCTGTTAGAAGCAAAAGCACACAGAAGCTGGAGGAGTCCAAAGAAATGATAAAAGAGAGCCAAGGAGTTCTGACTGGAGCATCAAAGTGTCTGCTACACGATGGTTGCTAAAAGTTTTTTAGAATACTGTTGGAGATTATCAAGGGAGTGAGGGGGATCGGAGGGGGGATGGCATCCCTAAATAGATTTTTAATGTAGAGGCAACACTTCAATTTTAGAGAAAGATGCCTGATGGAATAGGTTAAGCAAGAAGAGTATAGCCAGTTTGAAAGCTTCCAGGGGCCAACTCACACTCATTTAATGACTGTCTATCCAGGGGCTGCAAGCTTGTCTCCTTGGTCAGAGAACTGGACTGTGGAGGTAGGAAGAGAAGCGACCTCACCAGCAGGTTTCTGTTCAAGAAGACTATCTGGGAAATAGGCTTTGAACTGGACACATTGGTCTATTCTTTGGTCATAGATTTAGGCAGGCTATTTGATTCATAGCTAACGAGACAAAGAATGGGGTCAAGGGTAAAGGCTTGCATCTTAGCTCTCAATGAGTCTGGGTAGATCTTGCCTCATTTGAGAATGAGTAAACATAAACCAAGCAGAAGATGGGCCCAGTTAAAAATGCTGCAGAACAAAGTGTAGAGGACAGTATCCTGGAATCCCATAGAACTGTTCTACCTCTGAAGAGACTAATGGATCTGGAAGACACTTTTAGGATGTTGTTTACCATCTACAATAATAGAATTCAATGCGACACTGGATGTGGTGAAACAGGACAGAACACCACGGAGGGACAACAGGTTGCGATGCAAAAGGTTTTCAGGTAAAATAAGAGCACAGTGTCGTGACTGGAACAGGGCTGGCTGCAAGGGGGTTAGAATGAGTTAGGTGGAGAATGGACTTGAGATGCTTTTTTAGGATGCAGACAAGCACAGGCAGAAGGACACAGAAAATGAAAGCCGAAGTGGAGGTCTAGCGTATGAATGGTTTGTGTTTCTAGGGAAGACAGTATAACCTATGAACTAGAAGCAATAATAAAGGATGAGATTAAAACCTAAGTACACAGGCTGGAGGGGCTCACTGCGTTTCAGACAAAACAGAAGAGATTCACATTTAGATATATCCAAAGAAAAAAATTTGAATTACATGACTTTAAAGAAATCCTACGAACATCCACTCAGAAAAAAACAGTTTATCTACACATTGGAAGAACACACGGAGCTTTTTTTTGTTTTGTTTTGCTAAAAGCACTCTGAAACTATTTTGGGGAATTGGCTCTTCCCCATGTGAGCCAGTACAATGGAACCGTCAGCTACTCGATCCTTTCCTGCCAAGAAGTGGAACTGTGACCTGAGACTAATAGGACAGTCTCTTTCTGGAACTGGAACTTTAACAGCGTTAACAGAAAGGCAGAAGACAGCTGCTCCTGCTCATTCACTCTAGTTGCAATGGCATGAGGTCCATGGTCAGTCCCGTAACTGAAGTTCCAGGCTTTGTTCTGTTTCTGTCTTTTCAAGCCTGTTGGTCTTTCTTTTCAATTTTGAGTTCTCCTATATATTTTCCGTAAATTCTACCTTTGTTCCAGTTGGCAAGAGACCTTAAGAGAAAGGTAGATTTGGGGGGGACTGGGAACTGGCCAGAATGAGGAGGAAGGCAGTTACATTCCCTTTCATGTCAAAGGTCTTACAGCCCACACACAATATACACGGGCAAAGCTATTATGCTCCCTCGAGATACACCAGAGGGTGGCGCTCTGACAAAGTGAATAGCAGATCCCCCCCACCCTCCCCTCAAAAAGGTATGAGGCATTCTGCAACTGCGGGGTAGATAGATGACTTCTAATGGCATTGGATAACACAAAGCAAGAGAAAAATAAAATCAGATCTCTAAATTATCGCCTCAGGCTATTTGCTGTGACCTTACTGTTTGGGGCCTTCAAGACTCACAATTACTGATGAAATGGTCCCACTGCTGTAGGCACAGTTCCTGTGGAATTTCTTCCTTGTCTATCGCTTAGGATAAGCTGGAACTGTATTAGATCAGACAGTCTGGCTGTTGGCCATTTGAACGACAGTGAGTGCATTTACAGTTTACTATATTTATATTCTACATGCATGCACACACACAAGTCACCAGCGAAGAAGCCAACATCGGGTTGTCTTCAGAACCACTATGAGCTAGAAGGCTTTTAAAACTGCAGTAGCCACTGGATTTGGAGGAGGAAAAAGGCTGTGACCCAAGTATTTAAAATAAGTCGAGCTGGCTTTTGTGTATGACGGCAATAGAAAGCTATTCTTAGGTATGTAAGGGCTGGGGATCATACCACCCGCATGCCCTTCTTAAAAAAGTGCTCCAGCCAACCAAGAGAGGAAGCAGGTAGAGGGCTAAATAAGGGGACCCATGGTAGATAAGGACTCGTGATCCTGACCTAGGCTTAATCCCAAACCAACTCTGCGCCCCGAACCTAGGAACCCCACCGAATTCTTCGTTGTCGGGAATTTTGCAGTCAAAGGGTGAAGCCGGGCCCAGCAGTGTTTCCCTAAGCTGCTTCCTTCCTCCGCGGCTCACTTTCCTGTGTCAGGAAGTCTGTCTGCGGTGACACACCCTGTGCCCTCAGACAGACAGGATCTGATGCCTGGTTTGGTGAGCACTTGTGATTGGTATTTTGTTTATGTATTTGTACACAAAGCCTAATCTATTCACAGGGCTGTGAGTCCAAGATGAGAAATGAATACATTTTCCTATTTCCACCAAGCAGGATGTTGGATGCCACATAGAAACCTTTTTTTTTTTTTTTTTTTTTTTTGCCAGCAACATAATAATTTTATTCACCTTTAACACTTGGATCAAACAATTTTATCTTATAGAAATAAAAGAAGTGGTTTGTAAGTATACATATAAAGATATCCATTGACTGGGGGAAAAGAGGAAACAACTTGAATACCATCAATAGAGAATGGTTGAATATGCTGTGGCATGACCATATTTCTGGACTATTCTGTAGCTATTAAAACGGAGGGGTTAGATTTATATGTATTGACCTATTGGAAAGGCCACAATAAAACAAGTTGCAGAGAAATATATGTAGAATGATCTTATTTTTGTAAAATCAGAGAAAAATCTTTTTGTGTGTGTGTTAATATTTTCATTTGTGTGCATTGCTATGAACACAGAGAAGAATGTGGACATTAAGCTGTTAACAGTTACCATCTTCAGGGAGAGGTGGTCTTGGCAGTGAGGATCACAGGAAGGGGAATATTGTTGGGTTTTTCTTTGGTATCTTTAGGATTTTTTTTTTTTTTTTGGCTTGTAATAAAAGGCAATAAAAGTATGTATTGATTTTTTTAGTTTGAAAGAAAAATCCAAAAAGGTAAATAATAAAGATCATTCATCCTGAATGACTTCAGTATTTTTTTTTTAATTGGGAAAGAAGAATACCTGATGCCAATCCTTTCGTATATGATCTATGATTGTACCAGTGTTTACTGTGCTTAAAAATTACTATATGCTAAATGTTCTCAACTTGATAATTCACATACCATAAAATTCACCCTCTGAAAGTCTGCAATTTGGTTTTAGTATATTTGTAATTGCACAACCATCATCACTATCCGATTACAGACCATTTCCATTACTCCAAAAAGAAACCCCACATCCATTAGCAGCCATTCTCCATTCTCTCCATCCCTCAGCACCTGGCAATCACTGGTCTACTCCTGTCTTCATGGATTTGCCTATTCTGGGACTTTACATAAATGATCATACAATATGTGACCTTTTGTGTATGGCTTCTTTCAGTTACCACAATGTTTTCAAGTTTTATTCAGGTTGTAACATGTGTCAGTATTCAATTCCTTTTACAGGCTAATATTCCATTGTATGGACATACTGCTTCTGTTTCTCCATTCATTAAGTGATTGACATTTGAATTGTTTCCACTTTTTGTCTATTCTGAATAATGTTGCTTTGAACATTTGTGGACAAGTTTTTGTGTGGACATAGTTTTCAATTCTTTTTGGTGTATACCTAGGATATAATTGCTGAGTTATGTGGTAACTCTATGTCTAACACTTTGGAAACTGCCTGTTTTCAAAGCAGCTGCACCATTCTACAATACCACAAGGAATGCATGAGGATTCTAATTTCTCTATATCCTTGTCACCACTTGTTATCTTCTGTTTTTTAATTTTAGCCATCCTGGTGTGTATGAAATGGTTTTGATTTACTTTCCCCTAATGGCTTATGATATTGAGTATTTATATGTTCTTTTGGCCATTTGCTTCTTCTTTGAATAAATGTCTTTTCAAATCCTTGCCCATTAAAAAAAAAATTGGGTTATTTGTCTTTTTATTGTTGGGTTGTAAGAGTTCTTTGTATATTCTAGGAATGCCTTAGCAGAGATACATGATTCGCAAATATTTTTCTCCCATTCTGTGGGTTGTCTTCACTTTCCCCTCTAATTGCTGCTTTAGCTTCATCCCAGAAGTTTTGGTATGCTGTGTTTATATATTCACTCATCTTAAAGTATTTTCTAATTTTCTTTGTGGTAATTTCTTCTTGGACCTATTGGTTATTTAAGAGTGTGTTATTTAATTTTCACACTTTTTCTTCTGTCATTGACTTCTAATTCCATTCCATTGTGGTTGGAGTACATATTCTTTTTTTGTTTTTAATTTAATTAATTAATTGATTTTAGAGAAAGGAAGGGAGAGAGCGAAAGAGAGAGAAACATCGATTTGTTGTTCCACTTATGTATGCATTCACTGGTGGTTTCTTGTATGTGCCCTGACCAGGGATCAAAACTGCAACTTTAGTGTATGGGGATGACGTTCCAACCAACTGAGCTACCTGGCCAGGGCCAAAAGCTTGAATTCTTTAATTTTCTTCTCTTTTTCTTTTTTTTGCTGCAAAAAAACTTTATTGTTTCCATTTGGTCCAACGCATGGGAGAGGTTAAAAGGGTGGTTAAAGGATGGCTAGTGGTTTCAGGGAGCAGCTCAGGCAAAAGCCAGGCACCAGGGGGATGCAGAGGGGCCCCTCAGAGGCCTCTGGGCTCCAAAGGCCCCTACTCGTGCTTGAAGGTGAGCCTTTGGAAGAGACACTGGCCCAGCCCAGCCTGGGGGCGGCCAGCCTGGGAGGTGAGTCAGGTGCCGCCCATCGTCTTGATGAGTTTCACCTGCTCGCCCAGGACGTGGTTCTCCAGGCAGTCAGAGCTGAGGGTCTGCTCGGGTAGAACCCAAGGCCTGCAGATCCAAAGGGCCTGCTTCAGTTCTTCTCCAAGGCCATGGCTTCCATGGTGTCCCGAAGACTGTCCCGTTCGTCTTGGGAAGGCTTCAGCACGCCCTGGAGGAGAACGCGGCCGCTGCGCTGGTTTTGATCTTTAAGAGCTGCTCGCCCGCTTCCTCTGGGCAGCGCTCTGCAGGCGGCCGTGCCCTCCAGCCACAGCTGAGGCCGTGCAGGAGGCCGGAGGTGCCGGTTGGCTGGGCGGTCGACGCAGCCTCCACCTCGGTGGAATAATCCCAGCGAATCTGGGAGCTCATGGTTGTTCCGCAGTAAGGAATTAAGGTAAAAAAAAAGGTGTTGGCTGGTCTCGGAGGCTGAGGATGGCTGAGGTGGTTCTGAAGGTGGTGACTAGATGGATGCACAGGCTCGGGCCGCGCCTTCCCCCTTGCAGTCCAGCGACGGCTCCGCCGCTGCCGCGCTCTCCTCACTGGCTCTTCGAGAACATATTCTTTCTATTTTCAATCTTGTAAAAGTATTGAGGCTCATTTTAAGGCTTAACATGTGGTCTATTCTGGAGAATGTTCCATGTGCGCTTGAGAAGATTGTGGATTTGCTGTTGTTGGGTAAAGTGTTCTGTTAGGTTGGGTAAAGTGTTCTTTTGTGATGTTATATTTTACTTTATAAAGTCAACTTGTACAATCTTGGATATATTTCATTATTGAAATTATATAAAAATTCTCAACAGAATATTGTGAGGAAGGAATTTAAATTTTAATAATTACTTCTACCTGGAGAGACTGTGGATGGCTTCTCCCTCCCTTAGTCTATTTCTCTGTCTCTTTCAAGTTTCTTGTGATAAGCAGTTATTATTTAATAATGATAAAATAAATTTAAATGAAAGACAAATCAGACAAAATGGAAGAGTACAGCTGGAAAGCCTTCCTGAAGGAGATTCATACAGATGTATTCTTACCCCAGAGCACTATGCAAACATCAGATTCTCAGCAGCTGTTTGTTGAATCAAAGATGACAGGTGTGTGAGTGTCATTTGGATTTCCATCTGTCCAAACATAAACATAAATATAAGGAATTCACTGGTTATTTTGGCTTTCACATTAAACCTGTAGACCTAGGGCAGCTCGTAAGTGTAAGAGTTCAGAAAAAAGACCTGAGATTTGGAATCCTCAGTCTTTTTTTATTTGGGATGAATCTCCTAATATCTGCCAATAGCCTCTTTAAAAAAAAAATTGAAGAAATAGAGGAAGATATAAAAAAGTGGAAGCACATACCTTGTTCATGGATTGGAAGAATTAACATCATTAAAATGTCCTTATTACCCAAAGCAATCTATAGATTCAATGCAATCCCCATCAAAATACCAGTGACATATTTCACAGAACTAGAACAAATACTCCAAAAGTTCATATGGAACCAAAAAAGACCCCGAATAGCCACAGCAATCTTGAAAAAGAAGGACAAAGTAGGCGGGATCACAATACCGGATATCAGGTTATACTACAAAGCTACTATAATCAAAACAGCCTGGTACTGGCACAAGAACAGGCATATAGACCAGTGGAACAGAACAGAGTATCTGGAAATTGACCCAAGACATTATGCTCAATTAATATTTGACAAAGGTGGCAAGAGCATACAATGGAGTAAAGACAGCCTCTTTAATAAATGGTGTTGGGAAAATTGGACAGCTACATGCAAAAAAATGAAACTAGACCATCAACTTACACCATACACAAGAATAAACTCAAAATGGATAAAAGACTTAAATGTGACTCGTGAATCCATACAAATCCTAGAAGAAAATGTAGGCAACAAAATTTCGGACATCATATGCAGCAGAATCTTCACTGATACATCACCTAAGGCAACAGAAACAAAGGAAAAAATGAACACATGGGACTACATCAAACTCAAAAGCTTCTGCACAGCAAAAGAAACAACCATCAAAACGGAAAGGGAGCCCACTGTATGGGAGAGCATAATTGCCAATGATACATCAGATAAGGGGTTAATTTCCAAAATATATAGAGTGCTCATACAACTCAACAAAAGGAAGACAAAGAACCCAATTAAAAAATGGGCAGAGGAATTAAATAGACACCTCTCCAAACAGGACATACAAATGGCTAAGAGACATATGAAGAAATGCTCAACATCACTAATCATCAGAGAGATGCAAATTAAAACAACAGTGAGGTATCACCTCACACCTGTCAGAATGGCCACCATCAACAAAGCATCAAACAACAAGTGTTGGCGAGGGTGTGGAGAAAAGGGGACTCTAGCACACTGCTGGTGGGAATGCAGACTGGTGCAGCCACTGTGGAAAACACTATGGTGTTACCTCAAAAATTTAAAAATGGAATTGCCATTTGACCCAGTGATCCCACTTCTAGGAATATACCCTAAGACACCTGAAACACCAATCAGAAAGAATACATGTACTCCCATGTTCATAGCAGCACTATTTACAATAGCTAAGATCTGGAAACAGCCCAAGTGTCCATCAGTAGACGAATGGATAAAAAAGCTGTGGTACATATACACAATGTAGTACTATGCAGCTGTAAGAAAGAAAGATCTCTTATCATTTGAGACGACATGGAGGGACCTCGAGAGTATTATCCTAAGCGAAACAAGCCAAGCAGAGAAAGACAAATATCACATGATCTCACTCATTTGTGGAATATAATAAACATAACAGTCTGGGGAACAGGGTAGACCCAGAGATGTGAAAGTAGGGTACAGACTGACAACCCTCAGAAGAGGGGGTGGTGGGGGGAGGGAAGAGATAAACCACAGAACTTATACGCATGTATGCATAACTGATGGACATGGACAACAAAGCTGGGGAAGGGGTGGGGGGTCGGGGAGGAGGGTGTCAATGGGGAAAAAAGGAGAAACATCTGTAACAAAAATAAATTAAAAAAATAAAAAAATAAAAAAAATAAAAGAATACTCATAAAAAAAAATTGATTTTAGAGAGGAAGGGAGAGGGAGGGAGCAAGAAACCTAGATTGGCTGCCTCCTGCACAACCCCCTACCAGGGATCCAGCCTGAAACCCCGGCATGTGCCCTGACCAGGAATCAAACCAGCAACCTTTCTGCATGTGGGATGATGCCTAATCGAGCCACACCGTCCAGGACTGCCAATAGCTTCTTTGCTATTGTTAGTAAGATTGATTATTTTTGGATTTGGCAGCTCCATAGTCAATATTTTTTTATTTTGTGCTAGAAAAATCTTAATTAACTAAAGCTTGCTGGCTATGTTTTGTTAGTTGTTTAACATATTAAGTCCTTTTAAATTCCCACTCTATGTGCAATTGTTTGTGATTAAATTAGAGCAACAAAGATATTTATTGGTTTATATATCCACTTGTGGCCCCAAAGATTTGCAATAGCTTGAAGGAGATAGAGATATGTTCAGTTTTAATGTAAATTTTGTAGAACCTAAACAGAATGTGCCACTGCTGTGATTTCTACGTGCTCCACTCTTGCTCACAAGCAGAGTACTTGTGGAATCAGCATTTCTAGTAATAGGATGGGGCTGTGAATTGTGGTGCCATCTGCAAATAGACTAATAACATGTGAGGCAATGCCAGTTTTTATGCCTTATAATTTGGGATAATTCTCATCACAACTGTGAGTGGTTCTATTGTGAAAGCAAGAGCAATGCGTAGATTATAGTCTCATTTCTTCCCAGATTGCAGTCTAGACTGCAAAATATATTTTGGGGCAAGCTTTAGCTTCCTTGCACAGAGAAATAATAACCTAAAATACATTTCTCCCAAATCACATTTCCTTTTTATTTTCAAAGAAATATTCCCTCCGAGGAGCATGGACACATTTCTTGCAATTCATGGTTTGAATTAAATTAAAAATTAAATTAAAATTTCCTCTATTAGTGTCTGCCAAGTTCCTGTTCCTAATAAATGTGCTGTATTGGGAGTGGTAAGAGTCTTTAAAACTGTTTGTAGTAAATCTCTATTGAGTTAGAATGAGAACACAAATTAAGAATTTTCCTTTTTGCTAAAATGCACAGTGATAATTCAAATAAAAATAAAAATTGATGAGGATCCCATCTTTCTTCATTCTCTTGCTGCTCTTAAGGTTTACAATGATTTTTTTCCTACTGTTTTTTCTATAACCAGACAGTAAGGTCAGAGTGGGAGTTTAGGAATTTAATGAATTTTAGACAATGGTTATATGCCTAAGGAAGAAAAGTGACATGGTTTTTTCCTCCAAATTATTTTTTATTTACATAGGAGGATTATATATGAACATAGGTGTGTGTGTGTGTGTGTGTGTGTGTGTGTGTGTGTGTAGTATATTGAAAACATTTGCCCTTCTATTTTATTTTTTATTTTACCTCTGAAAATTTATTATTGGAATTTTTTTAGTTGTTAACTTAGGAGTTTCAGGATACCAGCAGGGCTGTTCTGGACCAAAAAACGCTGGTGGTTATGTCCCCTTAAATTTTGAGATTGAATGTTTCCATATAAAGGCTGGAGGAGACATGAAGGTGCTCTGGATGTGACATGCCTTCAAGCCAGTATTCTTTTTAAAAAAAATCTTTATTGTTGAGAGTATTACAGATGTCCTCCCCTTTTATTTCCCCCATTGCCCCCCTCCACCCAGCTTCCGCCCCACCCCAGTCCTTCACCACCCTATTGTCTGTGTCTATTGGCAATGTATATACGCATATTACTTCTTTGGTTACTCCCCCCCCCCCCCCCCCCCGAGATTTGTCAGTCTGTTCTATGTCTCCATGCCTCTGGTTCTATTTTATTCATGGGTTTATTTTGTTCATTAGATTCCACATATAAGTGAGATCATGTGATATTTGTCTTTCTCTGATTGACTTATTTTGCTTAGCATAATAGTCTCCAGGTCCCTCCACACTGTCTCAAAGCAGTATTCTTGATAAATGTTTGATCTGAATTTACTTAGAGGAAAGGCTGAGTACTCTGTGGAGGAGGGGATAATGGGATTCCCTGTTTGTGTACCTCTGGCCCTAACTTGCACCTTAAAGACCATGTGATGAGCAGGATTGGCCTCCTTTGCTTTCCAATGAAATGAGGAAAGCATAATATGAAAACCACTTACGTAACCACCATACCGAGTAAAAAAATATATAATATTTGGTCATACTTGCTTCATATGTTGTTCTTCTCTCTCTTTCTCTTTAAAAATATGTTTTTATTGATTTTTTTAGAGAGAGAGACAGGGAGAGAGAGATAGAAACATCCATGTGAGAGAGAAACAACGATTGGCTGCCTCCTGCATGCCCCCTACTGGGAATCGAGCCTGCAACCGGGGCCTGTGCCCTGACCAGGAATCGATCGGGAAGCTCTCAGTCCATGGGACGATGTTCAATCCACTGAGCCACACTGGCCAGGCTCTCTTTTTCTCTTTAAAATGGAATAAAATATTACATATAATAGTGAATGCCCAAATATTCCCCACGCACCCAGAGGCAATGCTATCATGAATTTGGTTGTGAATCTGGTCCATATGGTTATACTTTTATGAATATATGAACAATATGCAATGATACTGTGTGTTTTTTTTACTTTACATGAAATTTACACTCAACATTCTGAGACAGACTTTTTTTCACTAAATGTTATATTTTTAAGCACAATCAATGTAGATCCAAATTGCTATTTTTAACTGCTACCTATTAATCCATTGTGAATTAACACAATTTAATGATCCATTTTCTGGCTGATGAATATTTTTCATCACTATTACAAACATTACTGCATTACTTCCCATATCTCACCATTTAATATAGTTGATAAAGATTTTTGGTTAAAAAAAAAAATTGGCCCTTTATCAAATTAAGAAAGTTACCTTTTATTCCCAGTTTACTAGTTATTTTCAATTGTCTTCTTAACAGCAGCTTTATCATTCTAGTTGGGGGGATCCCATCCCAAATCGAAAAGGCTCATCGAAAGTCCAGATTAGATCCAGTACTGTATCCAAAATAGGGATTTAATAAATGCAGTTTCCCCCATTTCATTACAATCTCCTTGAAGTTTCAGAGCTCCCTGTTGACTGGTTTCCTGGACAACCGTTTGCCTCGCCCACTCCCGAATCTGCCCCTATCAATTTGTGAAGTCCGTCCTTAGAATATTCTCTTAACATCCAGTTTATTTTTTATTAAAAAAATATGTTGATATTGATTTTAGAGAGACAAGAAGGGAGAAGGAGAGAGAAATAGAAACATTGATGAGAGAGAAACATCAACATCAATTGGCTGCTCCCTGCCTACCCCTTGCTGGGGCTCGAGCCACACCGGCCGGGCAACGTCAAGTTTAAAAAGTAACTGTGTTGGATGCATTTAGAAAGAGTCTAATTGAAATGTCTGGACTGGAAATAAAGCATGCTAGGAACAGTGTCTTTCTCTTGCAGAGCTGTGTCGACTGGTTCCAGAGGAACCCGGCGGCCTTCTCTCTGAATGAAGGGTACACGTGTGAAAGAAAGGCAGCCTCACTGGCACTTAAATCACGGCCACAGAAGACTCATTGCCTTTGACTTTGTTTAAAATGATGTTAACAAAGATTTTGATTTCTAAAACAAGTAATTTATGTGTTAAAGACTTCCTTTTACTTGTAAGAATTCTTAAAATTTTTAGGTAGGCGGATTCCTAAAATCGATGCCCAGCTTAATCAAAAAGGGTGAACAAAAACTGTCATCACACATTGAGATGTTTTTTGTACCCTAAAGGAAAAAACATTTTGGGATTTGGGATACAAATTTTTAAATTTGGTATAAAACCATACATCAGACCTAAAAGCAAAGAGCACAAAAGCAATCTATATTATAAATACAACATAGGCTAGGTATCTAGGGAATGAAATGAAGTGTATTTGTATTCCTATTTACTTTATCTTCAATACACTTTGTGCAGCAGCTTGCAGTGGGACCAGCATAAAGAATCCTGTGTTTGTTATTTACTATAATTGCTGAAAATGTGAGAGAATTGAAAAGAGGAGTTGCATAAAAGTAAAGATTTCCTATTTTCTCCCCGGCTGGGAGTAGGTGAAGCTTCCTATGGTTGCCATTTCAGCAGTCCTCACTGTGTGGCAGTAACAGCCCGCTCAACCCCCAGCGAGGGCAGCTTTCAATAGGCATCCTCAGCTGTCCTGGTAGCCAGAAAGCTGTACTTCTGTGGACTCTGAGTTGGAAGGAAGGGCAGTGATTTAGAGTAAGTCCCTAAAAATATTATTACTATGGCATTGTGCAATCGTAGTAGTCTTGATGCATGTATCATGAAGGATTTTTTTTCCTTCTAATTTATTTTTCTTTCCCAAATGAACGTTCTCCCATCTGTGTGGGCAACCGTGTATATTCAGGTAATCATTTTATCTCAAACCCACTACAGTATAAGCCAAGCAATGGTCAAATGTTAAACACAATATGGGAAACATGGCCCCTCAGAGATGCTGTAGGCCCCCACCTCGGTGACAGAAGGGTCAGTTCCTTTGTGAATGCTTTCCTATTGCAACAGCCTCAGTTCCTAGGAGTATGTGACGCCGACTTCGGGACGGCCGTGGAGCGGTCGTAGTGCACATGCTCTCCGCACAGTCCCTGCTGATGTTCCGCGATTGGAGAACTTCCAACTCCTATTAGTAATGCAACTTGCATGCGAACTGGCTCTCGCTTCCGTAAGATATGTATTGTGGAATCAGGCCTGGCATTAGGGATTTATTTAAGAAGACGCCCAGATCTGCTTTAGGAGAACCCCGCCTCACACATTACCCCCAACAGTGAGTTAGGATCCTTGAAATCCCAAATATTAGCAGCTACTTGTGGTCCTTCTAGAGAGAAGAATGTTTTAATTGGGTTAAGTTTGGTTATCAACTCCATACTTTTCAAGCTGAGTTTGTCCAGCCCTGGGGATACAGTATAGCGTCCCAGGTGTGTGTTAACGCACAGGAAAATGCGGTACATCTTCTTTGAGGGTCATGTTTGCTCCTTGAATAATATCAAACATTGCTGTTAAGTTCTTACAAGTAGATCTGGAAGAAAATGCAACATTCACATGCATTTTAAGATAAGACATGAATCTTCAATTATGTTTCCTGCTTTCAGTGGTCTGTTTCATCTTCCATCTTCCAGACAATCTGGGGCCAAGCATTTTCTCTCTTCTGTCATAGGAGAACTAATAAATGGAAAGTCAGACATTAGAGAAACACTAGCCAGTTGGCGTGGACTTGTTCAACACTAGCACCCACCTGTTATCTATAACAGAGAGAACAGTGGCCATGAGTTTTGAATGGAATGTTGGTGTTTAGGAGGCTGAGCCCTGTGGGCCCTCATAGGGCACCACATTGGGGTCTTAGGACAGAAGGATGGCATCAGGGCACTGGCTGCCCAAAGAGGGTCAAAGGCACAATGTATTTCCCAGTTTGCTCGTGAAGTGCCCGAGACCCTCCTTGGTCTCCAGACTTCCACCCCTGATATCTTTTCCTCTTAGTTTGGTTCCTTTCCTAATTAAATCACTCCCCTACTGCAAAGGAGCCCATATTATCTTAAATTTGAATACTTGGCATTTGGACTCCTGCATTCTAGATCTCACCCGTTCGGGACCATCTTGCTCAGGTGCCACCCTTAGAATCGAAGATGGTTTGGATATTCGGGTATGCATTCTTTTTTTAAAAAATCCTCACCTGAGGATATTTTTCTATTTATCCTCAGATAGAGTGGGAAGGAGAGAGAGGGAGAGAAAGGGAGAGAGAGAGAGAACATCGATGGGAGAGACACACATAGACTGGTTGCCTCCCCCACGACCCTGACCAGGGCCCAGGACAAACCTCAACCGAGGTATGTGCCCTTACCCAGAATTGAACCTGAAACTCATTGGTCCTCGGGCCGATCCTACTATCTGTACGTCTCCATCTCACACTGGATTGTGTCCTGCCTTGTCTTGTTCTTGAGTTCCTTCATGTGTGGGCCACGCCTCCATAACTAGTTTATAATCACCTTGAAGGCAGGTACAGTGACCTTTCTTTCATATCCATAGTACGTAGCACAGTGTCAAAATACTTATTAAATTCCTACTTAAAAAAAAATCAATGTTATCCGGAAAAAAATATGAATTCTATATACTGAGGCTGGCGATGGCTTCTGGAATCAGAAATTCTGAAAGCTTTCTTTGCTTCTTAAAAGACCGTCTCCCACCTCCTGACCCAACATTCTGTACATTTTAAAAAGAGCAAAAGACAAGTTGCCTCCCGTGGCATTCTAATGTCAGAACGAAATGTTTGCTTCAGCAGGATCTGGCAAGCCGAGGGTCCCCAAAGACCCCAGGGCAGTTGCCAGCTCTGGGTTTTAGAAATGGCTGGCTAGTTTTATTACCAGTTAATAGCATTTGTATTTGTGCTTTTGCAAATAAGCATGAGAAATCAATCATAAGGCATGGATGGTGTGAGAAAATTGCTGTGAGGGTCCTAGACAACTGGCTGGGGATGAGGACTATGGTTCAGTAACTGCATCAAGTATGTGGAGACTGAGGGGGGAAGATTTATATTGGGTTTCTGTTGTTCAAGAAGTAAGATTAGGTGGTGCCCAGTGGGAACGCACCTCCTCCGCTCCCCAGCACACACCCTCACAGGGCCCTGGAGAGCACCTCTCTATCTATGGAGAATCGTCCCATTTCCTTCATCCTGAAAATACGACGAGTGACTGTGTTTTCAGCAGTGCCTGGGAAAATCCCAAGTCTTGGGTCTCTGAAAGATACCTTATGCTACTGGCTAAGAGGAATCGGGATGTGTGAGTTTGAATCCTGCCTCTGCCATTTGCTTGCTCTAAGATCTTGAGCAATTATTTAAGCTCTCTCTAAGCCAGTTTTCATATCTGTTAAGTGGAAACAAAAATGGCACCAATTGCATGGCTTGTTGTTGAGATTAAGTGAGGAGCTTAATAAAGTAAAGTGCTTATCAAATTATCTAGCAATCAGGAAGGGCTCAATGCATTTTAAATAAGTAAATAGATATCCTTGAGTAGAGAAGGGAAGAACCAGCCCAGCCCAGCCAGTGACTTTCCTGTCTTCAAAACTGTTCTGCGAATCTCCCGGGAGGAATGAACCAGAATTCTCTGGGATAAGGCCTCACTCCTTGGTCAGCAACCCTGCAGGGTTATCTGTCCTAGCCATCTCGGGCTCTGTGCCTGCTGATGCCAACTTACCTGGCTTTAAGGTGAGTATGGAGCTATATATAAACTGCTGAAGCTGCCCAGGCCAGGAAGCCACCCACTTGCATCGAAGCCTTGAAAAGTGAAAGTGGCCATGATCACAAGGGTAGCCATTTCTGTCCCCAGGGAGCGCAGACCCCAAACTGACCCCATGTAAGATTCTGGGTACTCAGATGAACTTAGACTTGCGGTTCTGTATGAGCTGGGAGCCCAGCCCTTTGAAGGCAGATTGTGTGCATGCTTTCTTTGTGTAAAGTATCTCCAGTAAGTGGAAGTATTCAAGTATTCGAGGATATAAATTTGGGCAGAGAGCTCTCCTCTTGTAAGACTAGGTGCACTGGCAGGCGCGGGGCCAAGCACTGGCCCACTGAAAATAAATACGCTGCCTCTGATCTCTAGGTACCTCTGTTGGGTGACAAGCTCTTACAGAAACAAAGAAAGTGGTGGCATAGCAGGGACTGTCCTTTGTGGGGACTGCAAGTGGCTGAAGACGGTTACCATCTGCTCTTCTCGATTCAAATATTTAACAGGAGGCGGAAAGCACAGAAGTTACTATGCAATTACCAGTTTTTCCCCCTGAACTTAATTTCTGTCAAGGAGGGGGTGGTGTCCCTTCTGTTAAGCATTTGTTTTGGAAACTGCCAGCAGATGGCGCCAGGGCTTGGTTCTTAATGGATCCTTGGAGCACCTAAGAAAAGAAAATGCTTTGGAGTAGTTGCTTTTTTAAGAAATTGAATTTATTGGGGTGACATTGGTTCACAAAACCATACGTGTCTCAAGTGTACAACTCAACAAAACATCATCTGCACACTGTATCATGTGCCCATCGCCCAAAGCAAAGTCTCTTCCAGTCCCCATTTATCCCCCCTTTGCCCACCTCCACCTACCCCCTCCTTCCCTCTGGCTATCACCACGCTGTTGTCTGTGTCTATGTGTTGTATATATATATAATGTGTTTTTTCACTTAATCCCTTCACCTTCTTTCATCCAGCCCCCCAATCCCCTCCCCTCTGACAGCTGTCATTCTGTTCCATGTCTCCATGCCTCTGTTTCTATTGTTTGTCAGTTTATTTTGTTCATTAGATTCCACATATAAGTGAGATCATATGGTATTTGTCTTTCTCTGACTGGCTTATTTCACTTCGCATAATAATCTCCAGGTCCATTGGATCAAACTGGATTTCTCAGGAAATCTGAACAGAAATCCTGGCCTTGTGTTCCTCCGGTTAAATGCTCTTCTCTTTTCATCAGCTAAGAGCTGAGTTTCTTGTCATGGCGCCCTACATCTTCAGTGAGCGATTCTCCACCAGAGGATCACACTGCTTCTGCTGTCATCTTGGTACAAACGCCAATATAAAACAGAATCAAGCTTGGAGAGGGATTTTAAATGAAGAAGGTTAGAACTTTCCAATATGTTGCACGAAAAAAAAAATTGTAGAGATCATGTTATTTGTGAAAGTAAGTGTTTTGGATTATACTCTTTTTTTCTTTTCAGACCTTTTCACTGATCTGCTGCTGTAAGGCCAGAAACCAACAGGGCCAATGCCAGAGATCCCAGCACCTTCTACCAGGCACTGTTTACACTCCAAGGCTGATCTCCTACCGAGAGTGATAAAAATAACCACCACAACATAAAAACTGCCGGAGGTGCTTGCTCCCTATCTCTCAGCACTGTGCTGAGCACACGACACTCTTTGTTTCATTTAATCCTCACAGTAATCTTCTGGGATATGTACTTTATGATCCCATTTTTCAGGCCAGAAAACTGAAACTTAGGTTCAACGTTTTGTCTGAAGTCATTCAACCAGTGAATAGGAGAGCAGGGATTGAAACCCAGGAAATCTGGGTGGGTGGGGTGGGCTGGGGGAATAACTGGGCACCCTGGAGGCAGTGCTCAGTGACTCCAGGTAGCTCAGTGTGCTGAAAGTATACAGGTATAAAAGTGTGGGAGCTATTTAATGTTCTCTGGGGACTCAGCACTGTGCCATGTCCCATGGCTTCCTGCAACAGGACACAAAGAACCCAAATCCTGAGACCTGCATGACCTGAGCTCTGCTTCCCTCCCCTCTCACCCTTAGACTATTACTCTCCAAGTACTTTTCTCTTTTTGGAATTTGCCATTCTACCTCAGGGCCTTTGCACCTGCCGACCCTCTTCCTTCAAATCCTCACAGTGCTGTTTTTTCTCAAGGCTTAGTGCAGATATGACCTCCTTTAAGAGCCCCTCTAAGAATCCAATGAAGTTCTTCTGCCTCACATTCTCCTTATCCCATTACTCTCTTTTAATTCCCTCCATCACACTGGGATCATCTACTTATCTTCTCAATTGGTTAGTTGGTTTGTTTACCTGGGTATTGTGTGTTTCCCCTCATTACAGTGTAAGCTGTATGAGGCAGGGATTCTAACAGCCTGGTTCATTGCTATATTCCTAGAACCTACACCACTCCCGACACAGAAGAGGTGCTTAATAAATATTTATTGAATAAACCTGGTGGGAGGATGTGCCGGAAGCAGAGGGAGTTGTGGTCCCACCCACCAGGAAGCTCGCAGTACAGTCGGAGGGTCCAGGCTGACACGAAGCAACCAATGCTGAATCCATGGCTGAGGCGGAGGCAGCTCCAAATAGTCGGTCAGAAACGGACTCCAGGGCTTGACCGCCTGGGTTTAAATCCTGCCTCTGCTGCCCACTAGCTGTGTGACCCTGGCCAAGTTATTTCGTTCTTTTGTGCTTCAGTTTTCTCATCAGTAGGTTGAAGATAAATGACACCACTTACCTCATGGGATTATTATAAAGATTAAATGAGTTAATTAGTATATGTGGAGTGTTTAGAATGGTGCCTGGCACACAGTGCTCTGTAAATATTTGTTAAATAAATGAAGGTCTAATTAAGCAAAAACCTGTGGCTTTAGAAATTCTGAAAAATGGAAAGGCTAGTGTTGGGGAAGTCCTTGCTGCTCGGGAGGAGACTGGCTTTGGGTGGAGGGAGACAGGAGAGTCCGAGGGGGTGCTTGCACCTGCTCTGGACCCCAGTTTCTACATATTTTTTCAAGAAATATTTATTGAGCACGAGCCAAAAATGGTTAATAAGCAATCCCTCCCACCCTCATCCCCTGAAGTATTCTAGAAATTCACTATATATAATGACAGAAGATTGATATGGTTTGATTTAACACACACAGCGGTGATGTAAAGAATCCCCTAGCCTCTGTGCTCTCAGGCCATGCTCTTTCCAGTCCTGATGAGGTTCGGGCTCTCGGATGACTGTCAGCCGGCTCTAGGAGGATTCTACTTGGGAGAAATGCAAATTCCGCCCTCTCTCCCTCAACTGAATTCAACCAACACGCACAGAGCGCTAACTTTGCGTAAGGCAGACCTGGGGGTGTAGAGACATCCCTGACAACATAAGCTCCTAGAAGTTTCAAATGAGTGGTGGTCCAGAGCCTGCAGCGCCGACTGGAGGGCACAAAGGGGGAACCGAAATGGGGGCAGAGACCGGAGCCACAGTCCCAGGTCAGGACCTGGTGCCACAGAGTGAAATGAGCTCAAGGCCCTACGTGGAGGGGCTCCGAGGACGGTGGGGCATCTAACAATAGCAGCAACATTGAAAACGAAACAAAATGCTCACTCTACTTCAGAGGAGGGTGGGTTTTCGAGAAGGGCTCTGTGCGTTTTCAACACGGCGGGAGACAGTGTGGAGAAGCTTCTCTCAGAGGTAGAGAGAACATCAAACCTCTCTGTTGATCGAGGGGGACGATGACAGTGACATCAGGAGGTGAGTCATGGACTCCCGACTCAGAGTTTCAGTCTGATTTATGTAATCTCACCCATTCCCAGCACATGGCCTCAGGACACAGTGGCAAATAATAACATTTAATGAAAACATAAAACAGAAGCGTCAATGACAGCACATGTCAAAATCAATGAAATGCTAATTTCTAAAGATTGTGCTTGCATGGAGTCTGGAGGGTCAGCAGCAGGGAATTCCAAAACAAAGAGCCTTTGTGAAAGGGAGCAGCCTTCTAGTCTCTGTGCTGGACTTACAGACCCTGGGGATCCTCGAGCTCAGGTCCCTCACCCTACCGAAGACAGACTGAGGCCCAGAGAATGGGTCATTCATAACGGAATTAGTAGTAGGATAATAATCTGAGCTTCAGAGGGATGTTCTTCATTCCCTTAACACTCTTTCTCTGAGTCCCAGAGTTACTGGCAGGAATGCCCTCCCTCAGTGCACAGGGGTGCCCAAGCCCCTTGGATTCCCCAAGAAATCCACCCACCGGTGACACAGGTGCCTTTAAAACTTCTCACAACACACGATACCTTCCATGCCCGACTGCATCTCAGCAAAGATTTGTAATGGAAACCTGCAATGTGACATTGCTTTTCGTTTTTTTTTTTTTTTTATCCTCACCTGAGGACATTTTTCCATTTTTTGTTCAGATAGAGTGGGAGGGAGAGAGAGGAAGAGAGAGAGAGAGAAATATCGACGTGAAAGGGACACATCGAGTGGCTGCCTCCCACACGACCAACCAGGGCCAGGGACGAACTGCAACCAAGGCACGTGCCCTTAGCGGGAACCGAACCCGGGTCTCTCTGGACCGCAGGCTGACGCTCCAACCGCTGAGCCAAACCGGCCAGGGTGCAGTGTGACATTTCTAAGCAGAATTGCTTCTCTGTGCCTACAGGTCCCCTCCCTGTCACTTGGATTGGGCAGAACACTCGAAACATCAGCCTCACAATCCACTTTCTCTTCGTGAGATGCGTTCTTGGGGGGCAAGAAGGCCTCTATGGCCCAGACTACATGGCAAATAAACAAATTCTCCTTTAATCCATTTAGATTTGCAATACATAAAATTTTCCTTTTATCCAAATGAGATTACTTGAGTTAAATGTCAGAAACCTGAGTAGGTGGTGTGGGGTTAAGATTACATGGGGTTTTCATCAATTCCTAGCTCTTGGTCTGAAATTTGGGCAGAGAGTTCTGGAAACTCTAACTTCTGAAGGAGTCACCTGGCATTAATATCGCTGACTAACCTGAAAAATGGGAGATGCCGCTGTCTTAACTGCATTCACACACTTTGATTGGTGAGTCTTATCAAGCAGCCACCGTGAAGAACAATCATATTTGGGGTTTTGGAAATGTGGGATTGAGGGAGTCATGGACATTTAGACTCTGGGATGGCTGATTTTTACTCAGCACAAGACTCCATCGGAAAATGCTGACTTTGCCATCACGCACAGACCAGAGGATGGTATTCCTGCCCCGGCAGCGTGGCCTGCCATCGTTTGGTTCTTCCGTTCTCTGCTGAGAACCTAGCAGTGGTTCTCAACCTTCCTAATGCCGCGACCCTTTAATACAGTTCCTCATGTTGTGGTGACCCCCAACCATAAAATCATTTTTGTTGCTACCTCATAACTGTAATTTTGCTTTCCGATGGTCTTAGGCGACCCCTGTGAAAGGGTCGTTAGACCCCCAAAGGGGTCGCGACCCACAGGTTGAGAACCGCTGGCCTACTGTGTTCAGTTACTGGGCACAGGGTGTTTCTGGGCGGGATCTACACTGTGGGCAAACTAACATCTTTTAAGAGCTGGTAGACTAGTGATCGTGGAAAATCAGAAAATGCTTGGCAAATCCTGTCTAAATCAGGGGTTCTCCCAAATTTTCTATATGAAAGGGGCTGAGGAGTATTGATCTGGTTCAAAGGGGGGCACCTGGAGAGCTTGTTCTAAGCAGAGCTTCATACTCATGTACACTGGCGTTTATTGGAACATATTCTGGTGTATATGATTTATTTAATCCTCAAAACATCCTTTGGCAGACATTCTATTATTAGCCACACAGTTCCGATTTTCATTCGAGACACCGTAACTTGCCCAAGGTCACTCATGTCTTCTTCCTCCAGAGTCTGTGCAGAGACCACTATACCACCCTGCTTGCCAGTCGCAAGCACAGAGTCTATGACTTAGATTATATACTTGTTTGGGGTGGCTGATGGAGACTAAGGGTGTGCGGAAGTTCTCCCACCTGAGCCACGTGTATGAAGGTGTCTAGCTGCAGGTATTTACTCTGGAGAGCTTTGTCAGTTACCGAAAACAGGATGCCTCCAAAGCAGCAGTGCTGGTGAACTGAGAATCCGCTGGAACTACTGGTGATGAGAACAGGGAGAAGAGTTAAATGCCTAGATTCTATTACCTAGAAATCAGCTAATCACACAGGTGCTGTCTACCGCGGACGTAAAAGCTCGTGGCAGGGAACCTGGTGGTAGAGGGAAGTGTGAGGTCTCCTGGTATGACTACTTTTCTGTCTGTCACAAAGTAAGACATACAAAGTATTTTGAAGGGACCACACAGGTACCTTGTTCAGGAGCATTAGAAAGGCCAGTTAAGACTGTCCCTGTCATTGGTTCAATAGTTTTTGTGGAGTGAGAGAATATTTGTGGCCAGTGATGGAGAGAAGTCACTAATGGCTTAAAAAAAAAATCAGCTGAACAGCTTTTGATATCAAGATAGCTCGTGGACCTGGAACTGCAGATAAACTGTAAGGGCAGTAACATCAAGTTAGGAGATTTATGGATTTAAATCTATTCAGCTTCAAAGAGAGAACTCCTGTTGAATTAGTCAGTCATTGAAAAGATTCAATTGGTGAGAAAAATACCTAATCATACATTTGCCCAAATACTTTAATTATTAAAATGGTCTATGGTAGTTATATAAAAAAATTACAAAAAAGAAATTTATTTATTCTGCAAGTATTTTTTTAGTACCTACCATGTACCAGGGATGTTCTAGGCACTTGGGATACCGCAGTGAGCAAAAGACAAAAACGGCTGCCCCTGAGTTCTTCCATTCCAGCAAGGGGGGCAGATGGTGAACGTAACAACTAAGCAAACTATACAACTAATGTGCTAGAGGATGAGAAGTGCTGTGGAAAAAACAGAACAAGAGAAGAAGGAAAGGGAGTTGGAACAGAGGAAGAGGCAGATTTCTCATTTAAAAAGATGGTTGGGATAGACCTCTTTGAAAAGATGACAGTTGTGCAGACAGTCAAAGATGAGAGCGTGAGCCTTTGAGACATTAATGGGTAGGATGTTTCAGGCAGAGGCAATGGCCAGAGCAAAGTCCCCTGTGCCTGGAGGAGAGTGGGTAAGGGAGAGAGTGTGTAATGGTGAGATCAGTGAGGTGAGGGGGACCAGATGATGAGTGAGATGTTGGGGGGGGGGCTGGAAGGTTTTTTTTCCCCCCCGACAGTCAGAGACAATATAGAAACCTGTTGGGACTGGAAGGTTTTGATTAGAGATGTAAGGTAACCTGACTTGAGGGACTAGATGTGGGAGATGTGAAAAATGATACTAACTTGCCCCTCAGATTAGGAAAGCTCTGAGGCTTTGGGGCAAGATTTTATCCATTTACATTTATTCACTCAGCCAACAAGCAGACATTACTCAGACCCTCTACTGTGTTGGGCCCTTTGCTGTATTGAGACAGATTATGTCTGTTATGGGTGAGGAGTACTTACGGGAGAGTCCCCAGCTTGGTGGCAGGGCATTGGCTAGGAGGTTACTGCAGATGAGAGTCTGTCCAGGGAGCAGACTGCAAGGGGGAGTGAGTGATGTGTTCTCTGGACACTTCTCCACTGAGACAGTTAGGACTGTGTGTCTTGCCACCATTAGCAAACTCAGATGGGAACAGTTCACCTGACCTTGCATGAACCCTGTTCTCTATTACCTGAAATGGACTTCACCTTCAAAGATGTCAGAAGCAGATAAAGAACTACACCCAAAATATAGGCAAAATATCAGCAGTGACTTCTGTTTTTCCAGAGGGCATTGTGCTGATTGCCAATTCTCATTGCATAGTGAGTCATTGGCTCCATTTATTTTGTTGTGTTGTATCCTTTCAGCCAAGAGGTGTATTAAAGTGACAGACATGAAAAGCCTCCACTTGGCTGTTAAATTGTTTGAACTGATAAATACCAATGTCAGGGGGAGTCCGGGAAGTGGCGGAGGACACAGGCAGATTCTTTGTTTTTTGTTTTTTATTGATAGGTCTTCTCAGGGTATCTTACAGCTGCAAAGAGAATCTTACCAATTTTAGAAGTAAAATAATGATGTCATTCCAGCCTCTTGTGCCCTTTGCTACACCAGAGAGAATTTTCTTTGTATTTGATGAAGTTGTCTTATGTATAGGAAAATTTGATCTCAGCTTATTCTAATTGGGGGGGACATTACTGTCTCAGAACTGATGCCTGATGTTTCACCATTAGAAAAAAAACACTTTTTGGGGGTGATACTGTTCCTAATTAAAACACAGTCATGGGGACCACATAGCCTGTTGTTTATTGTTGACATTTGGCTAAGGCTCGGTTTCCTAGGAAGAAGTTGAGTGGTACAGGAGAGAACAATACAGAAGAAGATGAGACATAGTGCAGGGACATTGATGAAGAGTCCAGCCTTGGTGACCAGCGGTGTGGGTTACACGGAAGGCTCAAGAGGGTGGGCAAGGGATTCTGAGCCACGGGGTGAGGGGCCAGCACTGAGCTGGGAGAAGAACAGAGTGCAGAGAACATGAAAAGGTGAAGGGGAGGGTTGCTGGAAAGAGGTGGAAGAGGATCTAAAGCAAATTTTACTTCCCAATATTGTCAGGGACTAAGCTGACTCAGTATTTGGCGTGGGAAAGTCTGATCAAAAGAGGAAGGCAAAGCTTAATCCACACCTTCACATGGCTGCCTCTACTGCAAATTCTTCGTCGAGATTTCCTACAGAGATCTTGTTTACTTGGCTGACTTGTATTTTCTTTACAGATCTGGATATTGAAGTAATAAAAAACTGCAAGTAAGGACACATGTACTATTCTTGGTGCACAATGCAATCTGAGAGCTGCTCACTTACTGGGGAAGTCACGCGAGTGATTCTGCCACATTGTGGCGCAGCTCAGGATTATGGTTGCAGATATCGCTGAAGAACTGAAAACTTAGCCAACTGATTTTTGTGATTTGATATCACAGTGTTGTTCTATGTGTGTAAATACCACGTGCTCATGTTTGGAGAAAGCATGATCTTTTCCCTTTAACAAAGGGCCCTTCCATGGCAGCAGTGACGAAGTGGCACTCAATTAGTAGGTGTTGTTTGAGGGAGGTGACCTTGGCTTTTGTTTTTGAAATCATATTTTCACTTCTACATCAAGGTTAGAAAGTAGTACATAACTTTTTAAAGATATTTTTTCTTTATTGATTTGAGAGAAAGGAGAAGGGAGAGGGAGAGAGAGATAGAAACATCGATGAGAGAACATTGACTGGCTGCCTCCTGCATGCCCCCACTGGGGATTGGACCCACAACCTAGGCATGTGCCCTGACCGAGAATCGAACCGGCAACTTCTTGGTGCATGGGTCGACGCTCAACCACTGGGCCACACCGGCCGGCCCGTAGCGTATAACTTTTGATTGGTATCAAGATAGCATTTAAATATGTAGTTCTGCTGTGCAAAATTGTACCGTACTCAGAGAGCAAACCCATCTGTCTGTGCCTCCATCCATCCACGCAGTATATATTCTGTGAGCCAGTTATATCTGGTGCTGTGCTGGGTATTTGGGATGCAGTGATGGGCAAGCACAGAACCAGTCCCAGCCCCCCCAAAGCTTACAGTTAGTGGGGGAGAGAAATGTTAGTCAAATATACTAAAAAATAAACATATTGTTGCAAATGATGATAAGCACTATGAAAAATAGTAATACAGCCCTGGCCAGTTTGGCTCAGCGGTTAGAGCGTGGCCTGCAGACCAGAGAGTCCTGGGTTCGGTTCCCGCTAGGGGCATGTACCTCGGTTGCAGTTTGTCCCCGGCCCCGGTTGGGGTCGTGTGGGTGGCAGCCACTCCATGTGTCTCTCTCACATCAATGTTTCTTTCTCTCTCTTCCTCCCTCTCTCCCTCCTGCTCTATCTGAAGATAAATGCAAAAATGTCCTCGGATGAGGATAAAAAAAAAAAATAGTAACACAGTTGTATGAAAGCATACAATAAGGAGAGAGATGTTTAAACTGAGATCTGAAGAATAAATGGGAACTAATCAGGCAAAAAGTCCTTGGGGTAGAAGGTGGGGAGGGAGGGTGCAAAGAACATTCCAGACATAAGGGAGTTGAGAAACTGAAAGACAAGTATTTCCAGACAGCAAGTCTTTGTATGTGACTTTGGCTGTGCCATTGAACTTGATTATGTTTTAGCTTTTTTACTTGAAAAATGAAGGTTCTGATACGGGCTCCCTATCATGATAAATAGCAACTGTCCCATAATTAATGAAAAACGGAGCAGCCCTGCGTTCTGAGACGAAAGGTGCCGTAATGGCACACACCCTGCCAAAAGCGACATCCGAAGGAGAAAAATGAATACCTTGGCACGCGCCTCCGCTTTAGGCATGCAAGCAGATAATGAAAGTCCTCTAATGATGTTTTGCTTTGTGATGAAATCACAATTGAATTTTTCCGCACATCAGGACTCCGGAGAATGGTGAGCTTCGAGGCTGGTCTCTCGTCTGGACCGATGAGTCATCAGGCCCACACTGGCTGCGTCCGTTCCATTTCACCACCCAGGCGGAGACTTTGCTCTTTAAAAGATAACTGCTCAGGAAACAATTCACCCCGATTACCTTGTTTAAAAAGAATCAGCGTTATTTTTAGGCTGAGATTGATCTGAATAGATGTTTCTAGTCATATGTATGATGGATCTTGGGCTCATTTGCTTTTGTCAGGAATCCATTTGGAAGGCAGGTCAGAGGCTGGCCCGGGTGAATCAAGGAGGCAACTTGGAACTCTCCTCCTGTGAATTGCAGAGTGTGACACAAATTGGGGCTTGGTGATGTTGGACCAGGTGAGTACGTAGTAAACACAAGCACAAGGCAAATGTTCATTTTAGCGTAGAAGCAGGCCTGCATTTCACCAAGGAGCCTTCAGGGTAGAACAGAGACTGCATTCAGTCCTCAGAGCCTTGCCTGACTGCTTGTGACAGGGGCCAACGAGGCCGTGGAGATGGCCCTGGGTGATGTCGGTTTCCTCCTGCTTCTGCTTGGGGAGTGATCAGGCAGTGCAGCCAGTGCCCTCAGCTGGAAACGGTTATTCCCTGCCTGGATTTTATTACCCTTCTGAAATGCAGCTCTGAGCTGGCTGTCCCTGCCCACTGGAGGGACAGATGCATGCCCATGACTGTGTGCTCACCCCTGCAGCTGGGCTGTGGTCAACAGCTACTTCAGTCTCTGGCATCTCGGTCTCCCAACCAATGAGCTCTGGGCGCTGTTGGCTAAGCGAATTAAAGGGCAGGACACGAGCTAAACATAGCTGTGAAGGGAGATAAAACCGTGGCTATTTTCAACTCAGAAGCATTCATTAACCCAGGGTAATAGTACAAAGTATATGTTTTTGTTTATTTTTTTCCTAACAATAAACTAAAAAACAAATACATTGTTTCTATAGGTTAATATTTCACTTGATTATAAAGCTTTGGGACTTTAAAAATGATTTTCCTTGGCTGCTAGAAGTGAGAAGCTATCCTTCTGTGGGTTGCTGTGGCTCAGGCTAATTTTTGAGTAGCCCGGGTACTGAATTAGGTTTACGGTAAATGAAACCCAGAGACTATCTAAATATTTGTCACTCAAAATGGGCCCCCCCATTACAAATTTGTGGGCACTGCCCTGTGACTTATGGAACTGGAAGAACTGATTTTTGCCTTATACTTGGAGAAAACCATGTAAGACTATCTCGAGCAGGAAATCTGTCCTTCCATCCACCCACTTGCAGAGTGGCTAGGAGTGCAAGCTCTGCAGTCAGACAAATGTGGGTTCAAGTCTTAGCTTCATCCTGACTGGCTGTATGAATTTAGACAAGCTATCTCTCTAACGCTCAGTTCTCTCATCTATAAAATGGGGATAGTGGCAATTACAGTAAATCCTCATAATATTGTGGATAGGTTCTGCAATTTGAAGTGAAAAGACATACAATGAAACCAATTTGACCGTAGGCTAATTGATATAAACAAGAGTTAAGTTCCTATGGCATCTCATCAACATTATAACAAAATGACATTGAACGCAATGACATTATATGAAGACCTGCTGTAACTTGTTTTGAGAATTAAGTAATATAATAAATGTACTTTTTCTTGTGCTTATATGCAATAAACACTCAATAAAGTTTGCATTATTATTATTATCATTCAACCAATATATATGTTAAACGCCTTCCAAAATTATGCATTGTAGAAGATACCAAGAAGTATTAACTGTAGTTGGAGAGAGAAAATATGGGAACATCAAAAACAAACAAAAACAAAACGAAACCCATGAGTGAAACCAACAAGGTAATAGTTAAAATATAATTAGAACTAAATGGACAGAGCAGATGAAATTTAGTAGAGATTCAAAGTTCACTGAGCCCTAGACTAGTCAGAGAAGGCTTCATGGAGGAGGGAGGAGGGTGGAGGGCATTGGACTGGGAGTGGGGTGGAGTTTAGGGTTAGGATTCTACTCTTATCACCATTCCCAGATCCATGAATACCCCGGTCACACAGGCTGGATGAGGGGCAGGCCTGGGGGATCCCAAGGAAATGCCATTCCATAGCGACTTTTACTATTGGCCCAACTGTCAGCTGCTCAGAAGATAATCCTCCCACCGGGAAAATATTGTGCATGCCTCCAGAGGACATAGCCTTTCTTTTGCTGCAGTCTCCTGTGCTGAGAGAGAAATAATTTTCTTCCCTGATCCTTCATTCATTCTGATCATGCTTGATTGATTATCTAATAGATACCCCATAGGCTAGTTGCTAGAGACACAGAGATGAAAATACCTGAGAACAAATCTCATCTGCTTTCTTTGGACACACAAATGGGGAGTTCTTGGATTGTTGATGGAGCCAGTACCAGAAATCTCCTAATGGTTCGCCTTCCCTGCCGAGGCTGCTGCAGTGATGGCAAAGGAGAGCAGAGCAGTCGGAGGCCTTTGTCTGTGGTCATGGGTACTGTGGCCTTGTTGAGTTCAAATAGGGGAAGAAGCCTGTCATAACAAGGGAATTGCAAATTGGCTTTAAAAACAAATTCATCCACTTTTTGTTAGAAGGGGAACAATTCTCAATCTCTCTCTCTCTCTCTCTCTCTCTCTCTCTCTCTCTCTCTCTCTCTCTCTCTGCCTCTCCTTATACTTTGGCCTCCACTCAGAGGAGTAAACTTATGCCTCATCTCTTCCCTCAAAGAAATGATGGAGAGAATACTTTTGGGACCAACTTCCATGTCTTTTTTAGTATGATTCTTCCTTGCTGCTAATCTGATTGGTCAATGCCTGGGACGTTTAACTAGCCATATTTACATGTCAGCAGGGTCACTGTGCCTTAAGGGCATGGTTCTGACCCCCACCCCCTCCCCGTCTCTAAGCTCTACTCCATTCCTGCCCACATGGATTTACCACATCTCCTCATGTAGTGCCTGGGCATCCTCCCAGTTCTTTCTGCTGGGACTTCATCCAGCTGGGTGAGTCAGGCCTGCTGCCATTGTCCATGCTGCTGTTTGGGTTGGGTCACTCTCTCTATGTCCCAAGATTTAGGTTCAGGGAGGAAGGGTCAGGAAGAAGAAATCCCAGGTCAGCCTCTAGCCTAAGATGTGTTCTCTAACCAGCTCTCACCAACTTTTGTGCTGGGGTGTTAGAGCTTTATACCTAGATACTACATTTTCATTTGTCTGGTGGTCTTTGTGTAGGCAATTCGTCTGCCAGGTCCCCAGAGAGGAGGAGAGTGGGTTCTAGCTCTATAACCACACATTTAAGAACTGTTCTATTCAAAACTCAATTTGAGGTCTGATAACCAGAAATGCTGCTTTCCATCTGGTAGTTTTTACTGTTTGGCAACTGTGGCAGAGAAAAAGCTATTGTTCATCAAATCTATTTTCATGTGCTTACTTCTGGGCACATAGGAAATTATACTTCCTGACCCCTTTGAAGTTTGGAGGGGCCTTGTGACTAGTTCTGGCCAATGAAATGTGACATGTCACTTCCTGGTTGAGCTAGTGAAAATTTTCTTTATGATTATCCAGCCCTTTTTTCTCCACCATAGTGACTGTGGTGGCCTCATGTTCTAGATGGGGCAGCTACAAAATAGTGGGGTCTCCATCAGTCTGGAACCCCAAATTGTTCCTTGGAAAGGAATTTCCCTGGAGAGCTAAAAGACACCCAGAGGACTTCGTGTGAGTGAGAAATAAACATTGGTTGGGAATCTAATAAACAAAATAAACTAACAAACAAAATAAAGCAGGCTCATAGATACAGAGAACAGACTGACAGCTGTCAGAGGGGAGAGGGGTTGGGGGCTGGCTGACAAAGGTGAAGGCATCAAGAAAAAAACAAACCCTCACAGACACAGACAACAGTGTGGTGACTACCGGTGGGAAACCAGTGTTGGGAGAGGTAGAAAAGGATAAAGGGAGAGATTAATGGTGATGGAAAGAAATGACTTTGAGTGGTGAACACACAATACAATACACAGATGATGTATTATAGAACTGTACACTTGAAACCTATATAATTTTATTAACCAATGTCACCCCAATAAATTCAATAAAAATTTTAAAAAAGAGAGAAATAAACCTTGGTTAGATTGATTCACTGAGATTTTTGTTATTGCAGCAGAATCTAACCTATTCTGACTGAGACAGCAATCTACTTACTCCCTAATATTACCTTCCACTACTTTCAGGGCCCTGTGGCACCTACTCTTTTTCACAAAAAAAGACTTCTTCAGCTGGAAGTTAGGATACCTCCTAACAAGTTCCTGACTGCTGATTCCATTTAGCCCTGGATTTTTAGGAACTAAATGGAGGGCAGTAACTATTATATTGCTGGGCCTTGTTTTTTTGTTTGTTTTTTTTAAAATATGTTTTTATTGATTTTTTAGAGAGAGAGGAAGGGAGAGATGTGAAAGAGATACATCAATTGTCTGCCTCCTGCACACCCCCTATTTGGGATTTAGCCGACAACCCAGGCATGTGCCCTGACTGGGAATCAAATCAGGACCTCTCAGTCCATGGGATGACACTCAATTCACTGAGCCATACCAGTTGGGCCTGGGCCTTGTTTGAAAACAAAAACAAAAAGCAGAAAAGAGAATACATTTGTTTTTGCTTAACTCTATGTATATGGCAGAATTTTCTTAACTCTGACTCCATTTGACGAATACCTAAAGCTCTCTTGTCAAAGAATTTAGCTTCTGTGGATTCATTGGTAATCTCATTAAAAATATTTTAATGATTAAAACACCAACTCAAATAGTGTAATACCTAGAAATCCTTCCTCACTAGTTTAGAGAGAGCCTCATTGCTCTTGAGAAACAAATAGTTCCATTCCCTTTCATCATAGGGAAACTTGGGGGAAGTATTTATAATCACAAAAAATGGAAATAGAAGACTTTTATAGTTTTCTCAGCTTAAAACTGTATTAATCTGCTAGCATATCACAATACCACAGACTGGGTGGCTTAAACAATGTAAATTTATTTTCTCACAGTTCTGCAGGCTACAAGTCCAAGGTCAAGGTGCTGTCAGGGTTGACATCTGGTGAGGCCTCTCTTCCTGACTTGTAGATGGCCATCTTCTTTCTCACTGTGTCCTCACGTGGACTTTCCTCTGTGCATGTGTAGAGCAAGAGAGATCTCTTATGCTCCTCTCATAAGGATACCACCCCTATAAGATTAAGGCCCAGCCCTTAAACCTCATTTAATATTTATAATCTCCTTGTAGTCTAATCACTAAATATACTCATATGTGGGGTTAAGACTTCAACATATTAATTTTGTGAGGATGCAATTTAGTCCATAACAACTATTTTGTGTAAACAGCCATCAATCATTAGATTGCTTATCTTCTGCCACTTCAGTGGATTTAGAGGTAGTGAATAATTTGAGGACACTGGGAAAGACAGGAGGTATCATAGTGGCTGGAAATGGCCTGCACCCATCAGGTGTGTAGGCCTCACCTGTGTGAGGAAATTGTCCCCTTTATAAAGGGCTCCCAGGATTGCCCATATGTTCTCCAAGTATTTTCATCTGACTGCATTGTGGGCAATGGAGACCTAAGAAATGTACTCCCCAATCTGAAATCCTTCAATGATTTCCCATTGCCCTCAGGATAAAACACAAAGTCTTTACTATAACTGGTCCACCATGGTGTCTCTAGCACCTGTCATAATGTAAGACACATAGCACATGCCCACAAGTGCTCAATGAGCAAGTAAATGATTGAACCAACACCAGTCTACAGAATGAGGCTTCCTCTGTTGGCCCTGACATTAGCAGTCAGCTTGACAGTGTTGTGGAAGGCCCCAAGTGCTCTGAGCCTGGGCTCATGGGCTAGTCAACTGACAATTTGGTCTTCTGATGGAAGCCCTGAGTCTTTGGCTCCATCCAGAAGTGTATAGATGGGTGGGGTCCACTCATCGAAAGAGCCTGTCAAACCATGGCTGATGAGTCTCATTGCAAAGATTTACAGGGACGAATGGGGGACTTAATGCCTGCACATACTGAGTCCTTCTCTGCCCTTACACTATGACTAACCCACCACCACTCACCTGGTTAAAATACTTGCAGGCATAACAATCCAAAGGAAGTAAACAACCTCAAAAATGTGGCAGATGTTACCAAGTTACTGCCTGTGACTTTCTCCTTCAGATTTATTTCTGAAAAATCACATTAAAAATGTTACGGGTTTAAGATTAAAAGAAAAATCTGAGAGCTTCTTGCCAGAAACACCTCCTTTGAGATTTACATTGGGAGATAAAGCTTTTCTTTTTTAAAGACATTTATTTGTATGATCTCTTTTGTCCTAGATATTTAAATCCCTTCCGATCTGTATTCCCAAATAGGGGTGGAGTAGGGGTGGGGATTAAGTCTGATTTGGCATTGATGGAAATGATATGTGAAAATCCTCCTCGTAATGGGAGGAGGAAAGATCCCTCTGTGGGATGCTGGAGGCTGGCAGCAAACCCTGAAGTCCCATTTAACCACTGGCTGTCAAACAGATCCTTTCTCCTCTCTTCTTAAGATGTTGACAAAGTGTTGCTTTAGTACTCTCCTGCTCATATCTGAGGCTTGTGCCTCTGGTTCTTAGAGGTGCCTCCTTCCTCTCAGGTAGCTGATCCCGGGAGCAGGGCACTAGACCTTCTCGTCCTGTCCCAGCCCTTAGGCTGCCTCGGGCTGTCAGCTGCCGCAGGTGCACTGCCTAAGGGAGCTCTCCCCTCTGATTACTGGTTACTCTCACTACTTCTTTTGTTTTTGTAAATTCTTAAACTTCCTTTTAATGAGTTGCTGCCTTGTAGGTGACTCTCTCATTTATTCAGTATTCAAGGAGATCCTTATGAGATAAGCAGGGTTGGCCTCATTTTGGAGGACCAGGGAGAAGAGAGGCTAGGCCACAGGGAGGTTACATGTAAGATCTATTAGCCACACAGGCAGTAGCAGACCCAGGTGTGGGACTCAGGGCTAGCCCAATTCAATAGTCATTCCAAGCATTTACTTGTTTTTCATCCCCCAAAAGGTTGAGATTTTGGTACAACTCCCATCTCCTATGAACTCTTCACTTTCAAAACTATATGAGACTGAGGCCCATATATAAATCGAATCAGCTGGTGGAATCTGATGCATATGGCTTTGACTTGTGATTTGCATGTTCATCCCAGATACTGAAGAATTGCTCCTGCTCTTCCTTCTTTTTCCTCATCCAAGTCAAGTTCCCACCTCCCTGCATGAAGCCTTCGTTAGGTACTGTGACCTACATGGATCTTCTTCATTTTCTTCTTAAGGTCAGGACTTATTTAGAATTTCATTGCCCTTTTCTGGTTTCATGGGGATGATGTGATCTCTCATTTCCTTGAGGAAGTGTCCTGTGACTTTCCTGTAATAACTAGAACAGTTCTAGGCAAAGTAGGTGCCTCAATGAGTAAGTTTGCATTCTTAGTCCCAAGGATAATTTTTAGACTGAAAGCAGTTGGGATAATTTTTGCATTAAAAGGGCTAGTTGAAAGATGTGATACAAACTCTAGCAGCCATAGGGCTTTTGAGCTAGAGTAATCTGTCTCATCCTGATATCGCAGATGCTCTATTGCACACATGTTCCCTATTGGGGAAGATATTAAATTATGGTGAAGCTTTGAGTTTTACCACAATTCTGTTACAATCCTTATTTATTGGAACTTTAAAAAGCAGAATTCAAGATATACTTGGTCCATATTTTTAAAAAAATACAGATTCTCAGATCCCATTCCAGCCCATCTGAGGCTTGAAATGAACTCTCCAGGTAGTCGTAATGCACATTATAGTTAAACAAACATTGCACTATAGGATTTCCATTGCTGAGTAAAAAGATATAACTATGACATGATTTCAAAACACATTCCAAGACAATATTAAATGGAGGTTGCAGGAAGATTAGCTATCTAGGTGACCCAAATGTTTTATATTGAAGTGTGTAAATGCATCTTATTTGCTAGCCCAGCTCATTTATATGGTCTCATGATTCTTCAGCTCCTAACACCTTTTGGGTGCATCACACTGAATATGCATTTGAATGTTTACACTGATACCATCTTCCCCAGTGTAAGTGTTCAGAGTCACACTGGAAAGCTTTGGAAGTGCTAAAACGGGATTTCACTCTGGCTGGGAAGCTTCTTGGATTTTCCAAGGTGCTTTCCTTTTGTTTTGTTTTTCTTCCTAGCTCATGTTAACTTTCTCTCAAGTCTTATGATGGAAAGACTAAGAACTGCCTCTTTGCTACAGCTGTTGGAAATAGCTAATTAGGCTTGAGGTGGATTGGTAGCTTATTAGTCCCCTTGGGTTTAATAGTTGCAAAGGTCAGGGCAGTCGAGCTACTATCACAAGGTCAGAGTGTGAATGGCAGCTGGTCAAGAAAGATAAATTGACATGATGGAGAACAAGGCAAGGTTATTATTACAAGAAGTGTCACCCAGATAATAATGGACCTTAACCAATGAAAAATCACTCAAATCATGACCTAGCTCAAAAGGAAAACAACCCTTAACTCCCAGAATTAATTGCAGCACTGTGATTACTTGGCCATTAAAATGTCACTTGCGGAATCAAATAATAGAATGCTGACTTCAAAA
Organism: Tadarida brasiliensis; assembly: GCA_030848825.1. Taxonomy (NCBI): domain Eukaryota; kingdom Metazoa; phylum Chordata; class Mammalia; order Chiroptera; family Molossidae; genus Tadarida; species Tadarida brasiliensis. The sequence continues at coordinate 46,030,800 of CM061258.1, forward strand.
TGAAACAGTTTTTTAATTCTTCTCAAAATATTCCAAGCATTATTGAATGACCAGTTTAGGTCTTTGGAGAAATAATTATGACTTAGGCCTCTTTGAGGTGTAACCCCATCTCTCTCTCTTTCTCTCAGCTTGTGAATAATTTCTTTAGGAATCATTTGAGGAACCATGCTAATGAAGACTTGAATTTCCAGTTCTGTATCCAGTGCCTCTTATTATTACATCTCTATTGTGGCTCTATATGGAAAGAAGGCCTTATTCCAGGAAGGACTTCATGAACCCTTGTGATTCTATCTTCCATTTTATCACTTCACTGCAGAAAGAATACTGCAGATGTCTCGATCAAAATATCATATGGCCAGCAGCCTCCACCATGCAGTGTCATTCAACTTTCATTAAAATACCTATGACAGCACAGAAAATGAAGACATGGAAAATGTGGAAATTTACAGTGATGAGTAAAAGGAACACTGATGGACAACAAATGCTAGAATCGTGGAGGAATTCCTCCTCTATATAAAAGACAAATGGAGCAGATTTAAGGAATGCCTTATGGCACACACAGGTTTTAGATCACGCAAGAGTGACAACTGAAAAATGTAGGGAGACAATACATTTTCCACTCTCTACTGCCTTAGACAGAAACCCAGGGTTTCTAGCCACCAGAAAATAGTGTAGTTGCCTCACCTTGCAAATGTGGATCCATTAAGTGGCCAAAGTAATCTTTTCCCATCACTTTCCCAGCCCACTGCCTCATTTTTTCTGCACACATTAGAGAGAGCAATCTTGGACAGCAATGGGAAGGAACTAGGAATGTTGCTGATTAGAGATTGTCTGCATTTTGATAGGTGCACTGTCTTAGTTTAGTTTGGGTTTCTGCAGAAGCAGACATTGAGACAATAAAGCAATTTCTTTACTTTGGAAATGATCATAGGAAAGTGTGGTAGGAGAGTAAATAACACAGGGAAGAGAGGCAGTAAATAAAGGTTCTTCTCAAGCAAGCACTGCAGGTGACTGGAAATTAATCCCTCTGGGGAACTCTGAGTTCTGAAACATGGGCCTCAGGGTCACCCCACCTAAGAGGTGAGGGAGCTGGGGATATTTATACACCAATTCCTATCAGTTATTAGTTAAAGGCTGCTCCTGGGGGCACGGTGTAATTTCCCTGGCACACCTGGCCTGCTGTGCACAGTAGAGTTGCTCTGTAGGCCAGAGAAAACCCCCAGGCAAATTAAGCTAGGTGCTGACAGGTAGAAAGAAGGTTGTTGTGCTCTGAAGTGTTAAGAACGAGGAAGTCTGAATAGGCCACTGATTGCATCTACTACGGTCCAGACTTTTACCACTCACGTTCCTTGTGCCCCATGGTAGGTACTCTACCCTATCACTGATTCTGCAATGTCACAGAGACAAAGAAAAAGAACCTACAACAGGAAGATTGGTGAGCCAAGATCTCATTGTTCCCTGCTGCAGTTTGTCCCTAGATTTTCATTATCTTCCTTCTTTTCTATCCTTTGTAGAGCCCCCTCCTCCTTGGCCAGGAGGTCTGTGAGTTTAGGTTGCTTGCCTGGTGTAGTAAACCAGATCTTTATCTCTGAGAAGTCTAAGTCCCAGATTATGATAGATTTCTTGTATGCAAAATTTACCACCTGGTGGCTCTGATAATACCCCACCCATAAAAGCCAGTGCTGGTTGCATGGTCTCTTGAAGTACCACGCTGAGGAGCTCAGTCCCTCCATGGGCACAGAGCTTCTTTCTGAGTAGTGAATGGGCTTGCTCAACACCTCTGTGGGTCTGCATTGTGATTCTCCTGTTGAGGCTTGTCAAAGATTCTAGAGCCTAGCACCATAGGATCATCTGGCCATAGAGTAAGCATTAGAGTTGCTTGTACCATAACTATACCTGCCACAGAGCTCTTGCTCATGGCCCACTGTATTCATTTGCTAGGGCTGCTATAACCAAACACCACAGCCTGGGTGGCTTAAACAATATACATTTATTGTCTCACAGGTCTGGAGGCGAGAAGTCTGAGATCAAGGTGTTGGCAGGCTTAGTTTCTTTCGAGGCCTCTCTCTTGGGATTGCAAAGGTGGCCACCTTCTTGATGTGTGCTCACATGGCCTTTTCTCTGAGCATGAGCCCTAGGTGTCTCTTTGTGTGTCCAAATTTCCTCTTCTTATAAGGACATCAATCAGTTAGATTGCATTAGAGCCCACCCTAGGGATCTCATTTTAATTTACACACCTCTTTAAAGGCCCTATCTCCAAATAAGTTACATTCGGAGGTGCCAGAGTTTAGGGTTTCAACATATCAATTTGGGGGACACAATGCAGCCCATAACACACACTGAAAATCAACAGCTTTGGAACTCAGATAAATGGGTTAGAACAGTATTCAAGTGTGGTGGTTGAAATCTCCAAAATTTCGAAAGTTCTACTAAGTATTGTGCCATTTTCTTAGTGGTAAGAGGTGGAAAGTACACTAATTTGTCCTCTTCTTGGAGTGAACTGGCATGTCCCCGACCACGGGACCTCTTCAAACTCTACTGACCAAGGCAAGGCCCTTGACTGTTTGTGAGGTTTATCTCCCACTCTCTGATGCATATGTGTCTGACCCTTGTGTCCAGAGTATTTATGACTTCCTGCAGGCATGATGAAGAGTGGTGTCACTGGCAGAGCAAAGCTGCAGGACCTTCTACAGGATATCCAGATGATCAAGATGCTGTTCAACTCCATGGTGCATAGAGCAGGGAGGTTAACATAGCCTTGAGGGCATGGCAGTGAATGTATAGTTCTGTCTGTTCCAAGTGATAGCAAACTGCTTTTGATCCTCCTTTCTAATGGGGGATGAAAAGAACACATTTTCCAATTCAGTAGCCTCATACTGAGTGCTAGGGGCCATGCTGATCTGTGTAGTAAATAGAGATGCTGCATCTGGGACAGCTGCTGTAGTTGGGTTAGTACTTGGATAAGTCTGTAGTCCACCATCAGCAGCACGATTCAGTTGGCTTTTCTCGGGGGCAGGCTGGTGAACTAAATGGAAATATTATGGGAAGCACCATCCCAGCCTCCTTTAAGTGTTTGAAGGTGGCCCCAATCTCTGCCATTCTACCTATGATGGAGCATTGCCGCTGATGGTTGTCAGTGGCAGATGGGACAATTTCAAGGTTTTCACCTGCTGTTCCTATAATGTATCAGTCAGGAGACAGATATCATACTTGTTATTTTAACAGAGAATTTAATATAAAACAATTCCAAGTAGTTATTGAAAAACTGGAAAGGCAAAAAGAGAACAATAAGGTATCCCAGAAACTGCAGGTAGCAACTACCATGCTCATGTCTGGGACACAAGAGAAGAAGCTGGAATTATTCACACTTAGAAGCTTGAAGTAGGAGCTGAAACTCGGGCCTCTGAAAGGGGCCGCTACTAAGCTTTTGCTAATGGCTCAGAGCTAGAAGGAGGGGCCCATGGGAATGTGGTCTAGAACTCTGAGGAGGAGGGCCTGGCAAGCTGGTGCTGGTGTTTCTGAGGGCCACCATGAGTCTGGTCCTGCAAACTGGATTCAACTGCTGTGATTGCAACACATTGCCAGTGTCAGAGTGAGGGTGAGACTAAGCTGATGCTCACAGGAACATGAAGCAAGTACGAAGCACACATCTCCTTATCCCTCTTGTGTGCCCTATTGGTCAAGTCAAATATAAAGCCAGCTGGCAATGCAGAACTGTGGTTTGCAGAGCATCAGCCCCAGTATCACAGAACACACAAGGGGGAGAGTAGAGTTGAAGTCGAGAGTCTACAGTTTAATAACTAGCATAGGATTCTTATTCCAGAGGTTAAGCCAACCAATATGAGGTTCTACCAATGCACATTCATCCCGATTATGCACTCTAGAACCAGGGAAATGAACCAAAACACAGGGAGGGTCTACAAACACACTGGGTTTATAATTAGACAGACTTGGACCCAGACTCCATTATCACTGGGCCTCCAATGCCTCCTCTGTTACATGAGGGCCCTGATGATATTTTGAACCATCAATTGTTCTGTATCCAATAGCCCTTGAAAAATCATATAGATATTCTTATTTCTTTGGTGTATAATTATTCAGGTAAATGGCTTTGTGCTTTGGGAAGGGCTGGTAGAATCACTACTGTATACACTTGCTGTGGCATTGCAGAGTTCTCCACAAGGGAACCCAATCACTCCTTCAACTGATTTGCTTTAGATCTGAGAATTGGCTCAGGTCTGGAAACTGGGCGAGTGATTATGAACTTCCACTGGGGTAGCTGATACCAGCTTTCTGCTCATCCACTTTTAATCTCTTGTGATTATATAGATCAAGCAATGTTGGTTGACCATCAGTCTTGTCTTCAGGAACACCATGGCAGCCTCAGTGGCCATTGTGATCTTTCTGTCCTTAATGATAATGATGGCCCACCCTTGCCTCTGATGTACTCCTCTGCTCTTCATTCCCACTGACACTAGGGAGCCCAATAGCTGTCCTCTTTAGGCTAGTGTTAGCAGCATGAGACACTAGAGGTGCTGCTGATGCCAGTGGAGCTTCGTCAGCCTGTATCCTAGTCCATGACAGGGCAGAGTCTGTTCATTGTTATGCTCTAGCACATTGTAGGTCAGTATCACCCCACTCATCAGAATGCTTGGGTTCAAGTCTACGTTCTACCAGTTACTTGCAGAAGACCTTGGGCAAGTTGCTCGGTATCTCTGTGTCTCAGTTTCTCTCCCTATAAAATGGGAATAATAATAGTACTTACCTTGAAGGACTGTTGGGTGGATTCAATGGAGAAACACCTAAATTGCTTAGAACAGTATCTTGCATATCCTAAACTCTTAAATAATATTAGCTATTCTTTTTCTTGTTAAAATAAAAGAACTTGCAAGAATGCAACATCATTCTAGAAGTGATAAAAAGTAATTAGAAAAAAAAACAGGTGAGGTCAGATATTGGAAAAGAAGAAAAATTATAATTATTTATGGGATTGTATAACTGACCACCTGGAAAAAAAACAAGAATACCAATGAAATTCTTCAGAATTAATAGCAAAATATAATAAAATGGCCCACATCAATAGTTTTTTAACATTCACAGTAGCCATTCAAACTATAAAATAGGGGGAGGGGGGTGTCAATGGGGGAAAAAAAGGAGAATCATCTGTAACATAAGTAAATTAATAAAAAAAAACTATAAAATAATTACAGGGGGAAACCTTTGTAAGAGTCAAAGCACTTATAGAAGGGAAGCTACACAACTTTAAGAGCAGCTAGACAAATAGAGGGTGGTGAGTCTCACTATTGTAGAAATATCAGTTCTCAGAAAATGAACTTATAAGTTAATCACACAATTCCAATCCAAGTCCAAATGTCATATTTTAACTTGAAAATGATTCTCCAGCATATTTGGGAGAAAAATAATAACAAGTGTTAAAATAAGACTAATGGAGTATCTACTACCACCAGATGTCAGGAGTCATTTATAAAGTAAAAAAGTTTAAATATTTTTACTGGTGGATAAATAGACAAAAGAAAAAAATAGAAAAACTTTAAAAGTCTATAAATAGATCTTAGATATATATTTAAGTGAGTATGTTACAAAGATTCCATTTCAAATTAGAGACAAAAAATTAGATTAGCCCATAGATGATTTCTCAGCACCTGAGAAACAAGCAGTTACTTTCCCTAACTCGTGACTTACTCCAAAATAAATTCTTTTTTATTTTTATTTTTAAGCATAGTTTGTGTATTTATTTATTTATTTATTTATTTTTGTTACAGATATTTCTACTTTTCTCCCCAATGACACACTTCTCCCCATCCCTCCCCACCCCGTCCCCAGCTTTATTGTCCATGTCCATAGGTTATGCATACATGCATATAAGTTCTGTGGTTTATTTCCCCCCCTACCCCCTCTTCTGGGAATTGTCAGTCTGTACCCTACTTCCACATCTCTGGGACTACCCTGTTCTTCAGACTGTTATGTTCATTATATTCCACAAATAAGTGAGATCATATGATATATGTTTTTCTCTCCTTGGCTTGTTTCGTTTAGGATAATACTTTCCAGGTCCCTCCATGTCGTCTCAAAGGATAAGAGATCTTTCTTTCTTACAGCTGCATAGTACTCCATTGTGTATATGTACCACAGCTTTTTTATCCATTCATCTACTGATGGGCACTTGGGCTGTTTCCAGATCTTAGCTATTGTAAATACTGCTGCTATGAACATGGGGGTACATATATTCTTTTTGACTGGTGTTACAGGCTTCTTAGGGTATATTCCTAGAAGTGGGATCACTGGGTCAAATGGCAATTCCATTTTTAATTTTTTGAGGTAACACCATAGTGTTTTCCACAGTGGCTGCCCCAGTCTGCATTCCCACCAGCAGTGTACTAGAGTCCCCTTTTCTCCACACCCTTGCCAACACTTGTTGTTTAATGCTTTGTTGATGGCAGCCATTCTGACAGGTGTGAGGTGATACCTCATTGTTGTTTCAATTTGCATCTCTCTGATGATTAGTGATGTTGAGCATTTCTTCATATGTCTCTTGGCCATTTGTATGTCCTGTTTGGAGAGGTGTCTATTTAGCTCCTCTGCCCATTTTTTAATTGGGTTCTTTGTCTTCCTTTTGTTGAGTTGTATGAGCACTCTATATATTTTGGAAATTAATCCCTTATCTGATATATCATTGGCAATTATGCTCTCCCATACAGTGGGTTCCCTTTCCATTTTGATGGTTGTTTCTTTTGCTGTGCAGAAGATTTTGAGTTTGATGTAGTCCCATGTGTTCATTTTTTCCTTTGTTTCTGTTGCCTTAGGTGATGTATCAGTGAAAATTTTGCTGCATATGATGTCTGAAATTTTGTTGCCTACATTTTCTTCTAGGATTTGTATGGATTCACGAGTCACATTTAAGTCTTTAATCCATTTTGAGTTTATTCTTGTGTATGGTGTAAGTTGATGATCTATTTTCATTTTTTTGCATGTAGCTGTCCAATTTTCCCAACACCATTTATTAAAGAGGCTGTCTTTACTCCATTGTATGCTCTTGCCACCTTTGTTGAACATTAATTGAGCATAATGTTTTGGGTCAATTTCTGGGTTCTCTGTTCTATTCCATTGATCTATGTGCCTGTTCTTGTGCCAGTACCAGGCTGTTTTGATTACAGTAGCTTTGTAGTATAACCTGATATCCGGTATTGTGATCCCGCCTACTTTGTCCTTCTTTTCCAAGATTGCTGTGGCTATTCGGGGTCTTTTTTGGTTCCACATGAACTTTTGAAGTATTTGTTCTAGTTCTGTGAAGTATGTCATTGGTATTATTTCTCCTCTTTCATTTCTGATTTTGTGTATTTGGGTTCTCTCTCTTTGTTTCTTGGTGAGTCTAGCTAAGGGTCCATCAATCTTGTTTATCTTTTCAAAAAAACAGCTCTTTATTTCATTGATCCTTTGAATTGTTTTTTTGGTCTCCATGTCATTTATTTCTGCTCGTATCTTTACTATTTCCTTCCTTCTACTTGCTCTGGGGTTTTCTTTTTGTTTGCTTTCTAGTTCTTTAAGTTGTGAGGTTAGGTAGTCTATTATAAATTTTTCTTGTTTCTTGAGGTGGGCCTGTAGTGTTATGAACTTCCCTCAAAGAACTGCTTTCGCTGCATCCCATAGATTTTGTGTTGTTGTGTGTTCATTTTCATTGGTTTCCAGGAAGTTTTTAATTTCTTCCTTAATCTCCATGGTAACCCATTCATTGTTCAATAACATGCTATTTAGTCTCCATGTTTTCAAATGTCTTTGCATGTTGCAATTGATTTCTAGTTTCATGCCACTGTGATCTGAGAAGATGCTTGATAAGATTTCAATCTTCTTGAACTTGTAGAGACTTAGTTTGTGTCCTAACATGTGGTCTATCTTTGAGAATGTCCCATGTGCGCTTGAGAAGAATGTGAATTTGAAGTTTTGGGGTGTAATTCTCTGTAGATATCTATTAAATCCATTTGATCTAGCACTTCATTTAGAGTCTCTGTTTCCTTGTTAATTTTTTGTCTAGATGATCTATCCAGTGATGTCAGAGGGGTGTTGAAGTTCCCTGCTGTGATTGTATTGCTGTTGATTTTTCCTTTAAAGTCCTCCAGAAGATTTTTAATATATTTTGGTGCTCCTATATTGGGTGCATATATGTTTACCAAGGTTATATCTTCCTGTTGGATAGATCCTTTCAATATTATGTAGTGGCCTTCTTTGTCTCTAGTTATGGCCTTCATTTTGAAATCTAATTTATCAGATATGAGTATTGCTACCCCAGCTTCTTTTTCCTTTCCGTTTGCTTGGAAGATTTTTTTCCATCCCTTTACTTTCAACCTATTTGAGTCTTTTGTTGTGAGGTGGGTCTCTTGTAAACAACATATGTGTGAGTCATGCTTTCTTATCCAGTCAGCTACTCTGTGTTTTTTTATTGGAGCATTCAAACCATTTACATTTAAGGTGATTATTGATATGTACTTATTTATTGCCATTTTTGTTTAGTGTGGTTATATTTTTTTTCCTATTTCTTCTACTAATTACAGCAATCCTTTTAACATTTTTTGCAGTGCTGGTTTGGTGCTAATATATCCCCTTAGCCTTTTTATTTGTCTGGGAAGCTCTTTATTTGACCTTCTATTTTGAATGATAGCCTTGCTGGATAGAGTAGTCTTAGATTCAGATCCTTGTTTTTCATGACCTTGATTACTTCATGCCATTCCCTTCTGGCCTGTAGTGTTTCTGTTGAGAAGTCAGCTGATAGCATTATGGGGGTTCCTTTGTAGGTAACCTGTTGCTTATCTCTTGCTGCCTTTAGTATTCTCTCTCTGTCTTTAATTTTTGGCATTTTAATTACTATGTGTCTTGGTGTGGGCCTGTTTGGGTTCTTCTTGCTTGGGGCTCTCTGTGCTTCCTGAACTTGAATGTCTTCTTCCTTCACCAAGTTAGGAAAGTTTTCTGTCACTATTTCTTCAAATATATTCTCTAACCCTTGCTCATTTTCTTCTTCTTCAGGGACTCCTATGATGCGAATATTATTACGTTTCCAGTTGTCCCACAGTTCTCTTAAGCTGTCCTCCTGTTTTTTAAGTGTTTTTTCCTTTTGGTTTTCTGATTGGTTGATTTTTTTCTACCCTGTCTTCTAATTCACTGATCCGGTCCTTAGCTTCCTCTACTTTGCTGTTTAGTCCTTCCAATGTGTTCTTTATTTCTGCTATGTCATTCTTCATTTCTTCTTGGTGCTTCTTGATTTCCAATTGGTTGATTTTCAATGTTTCTATGTCTTTACTCATGGTGTTGATGTCCTTACTCATGCTGTTGAGCTTCCTCAAGATCATGGCTCTGAACTCTACCTCTGATAACTTGCTTAACTGCATTTCATTTATCTCATCTTTGGTAGAGTTCTCTTGTTCTTTCATTTGGGATTTATTTCTTTGTTTCACCATTTTGGCTGCCTCAGTGGGTTTTGGAGACTGCCAAATTTTCCCTGTGGGTGCTGGTGTTCTGCTGTTTGTGGCTCCCTCTACTGGGTTTGGATGAGCGTGGGAGGGCCCACATTAAACACCACTGTCAAGTCTTACTTTCCTGGGTAGATTTGCAAGCCTAGGAGGGGTTCAGTTATCCTCTAGCTTTTTGCCTGGAGGCTATTAGTCTCAATTACTCAGGGCCTTTGAATGTAGCCCTCTGGTATTCTGCGTAAGAGGATTTCCAGAGGGTGGGACAGATGCTGGTTGTTAATGAGCCTCAATTTGCATTTCTTTGGCTCACCTGGAAGGGGCTGAATCTCCAAGGGAGGGGCTGCTGGTTTTCCCCACAGCTCTGGGAAGGAGCAAGCTGGTCCCCGTCTTGTGTGCCGAGACTCAGCAAAAATTCTGAGCACCCTCCAAATCCCGAGTGTCCCCACAGATTTCCAGTCCAATCTGCCCTCCCTCTGCCAGAGCCCAAGGTGAGTGGCTGTAGCCAATTAAGTGCTCTGTTCCGGCCCTCTGCGCTGTGGAGCCGGCTTGGGACTTTAACCCCTAGGGCGCTACTCACAGCTAAGACTGCTGCTGTCTGTGGGCTTCCAGCCCGCCACCCTCTCATGTCTCCGCAATCCTACCAGTATCGATCCAGTGTCCCTGTTTATATGGTCCTTTCCCGCTGCTTTTCTGTTGCTTTTTTCCGATGATTTGTCTTTATTTTAGTTGTAATTCTCGTTTGGTCCTGGGAGATTGTCTGTGTAGCTTCCATTCACCCCCCGCCATTTTTTTTCTCTCCAAAATAAATTCTTAACGGATAAAAAATGAAGCTTAGAAATATGAAACCACAAGAAAAAGTAAAATTATATAAATAATACATGAACTTGGGGTGGAGAAAGGGAAGGTCTATGTAAGGTAGAAAACAAAGGATGAGAACAATAGATTTAAATACATAAAAATTAGAAAATTTTGGTGGCATAAAACATCATGAACACACAGAAATTGGGAAATATAAAATAAATGATAGACAAAACACTGATTTTTTTTATTTTTTAAAGAAAAGCTCTTAGAAATTTATGGGAAAGGTATGAACAGCTCAGTGTAGAAATGTCAAATAGCACAAACGAACAAGCCACAAAAGAAAAAATAGCATATACAAGAAAAATGTGTTTAAGAACCAAAAAATTAAACTGAAAGCAATGTAACACTATTCCCATTTTTTGGTATCAAATCAACAAGTTATCATTTAAAAATTCTAATATCCAGTGATGGTGAAGGTGTTGACAAACAGGCACTTCCATACATAATTGGGGGAGGGTAAATGGCTACATTTGTTCGGTAATTAGTCACAGTAATTTTGATACTGTGACTAAAAGCATGAAAAGTATGTCTTATAAGGTCTTCCTGAAGAAATTAGCGGAGTTGTGGCCAAATATGCAAAAGGATGTTCCTCAAAAATATTTATAATAGTGAAACAATCTAATATATACAATCAAAGTGGATCTGTTAAGTAAATTCGTGTAATACTATATAGCTATTAAAAATTTGCCCTGGCCGGTTTGGCTCAGCGGTTAGAGCATCGGCCTGCGGTCCGGAGAGACCCGGGTTCAGTTCCCGCTAAGGGCATGTACCTCGGTTGCAGTTTGTCCCCGGCCCTGGTTGGTCGTGCGGGTGGCAGCCACTCGATGTGTCCCTTTCACGTCGATGTTTCTCTCTCTCTCTCTCTCCCTCCCACTCTATCTGAACAGAAAATGAAAAAATGTCCTCGGGTGAGGATAAAAAAAAAAAAGAAAAAAAAAATTAAATTTACTATCTCAGAAAAATGTTGTGATACTTTGCTAAGTGACAAAAGTAATGTATAAAATAAAATATATAGTATGCAATCAGCTTTGTAAAAAAAATACACGCACGTATTTATCATGTATAAAGAAAAAGACTGACACACAGTGTTAACACTGGTCACCTCTGCACTGAACCTGTATCACTTTTGTAATTGGAAAAGGAAAAAATAAGCATGTAAGGGGAAAACGAAGAAAATCTAAGGGCTCCACGACGTGGCTGACCTCTGCTCTCAGGCTTTGGGTCTCAAGTTCACACGGAAGTTCTAGAAAAACAGAGAGTGTAGCAAGTATATAGTGTAGCCCAATATTGTGACAATGTCTCATACAATAACAAAGAAGTATTTAAAAACTTATGAAATTCTGGGCCACTCTTTTAAAAGTTGTTTCTCAATATAATATTTCTTTTACTATTAAGAAATTCATGTTGGTGTCAAATGCATAACAAGTTACCCACTAAAGTTGATATTAATACAAATGTTTATCTTCTGTAGCCAGAAGAAAAAAATTGAGGACAACTGCCCTTCTTCCCCTCCCTCCCCACAGTCATCCTCACACAAGATAAACCCCAAGATACCGGATTTAAGGGCCTCCCATTTGCAATACACCTCCATGTTCTTCATTTTTGGTGATAATCCAAGTCTACCCTACCAAACTCATATTTTCTCACCAAATAAAGGCACACTCCTTACCAAGGGCTGGCTCTGCCGTGGGAGCTGTTTTATCAGTAGTCGGAGTCCCTGGAAAACAGTGTATACTGGCTGCAGTATTTCATCAGCACTGGTCAGTATCAGTGACTGGTGGGCCTCCTAGTGGATGGTGTACCCATAATTCATAACGCCATCTGAATCTGAATCTGAAACTACACACTGTAGTCTCAGAATTCTTGTTAGGGAGGAAGAGGAATCCCAGAACATGCTGAAAAGAAGTACAGCTGCAGCCATTGTTACAGTTGGATTTTATCTCAAGGATAGAAAAGCCTAAATCAGTGACTACAGAAGCTAAATTCTTCTTCAATACAAGGAGAACAATGCATGCCTACTACTGACTAATTTATTTCACTCCATGGAGTAAACCAGGATGATTAATATTGTTTTAATCCATGCATCCTGCAGGACCCAGGATATTGATATGTAAAAACACTTAAACACACACACTGTTAAGGCTCAAGGATGTGAAGAACTGTTTTGAATTAGAAAGAGCTGGAAATATCTAAAGAGATCTGCCCAACAGCCCAGCACTATAAATAGTCCTGAGTGAGCCTGGCTTATAGCTCAGGTTGGCCTAAGGCCTAAACTCCTCCCTGGGGACTAAGACCCAGGAGGAATGAGGCAGAAATGGAATCTGGGTATTGTCTTACTGCTTCCCTGGTTATCGTAGCTTTCTCAGAATAGTCAGTAAATACTTCATCTCCCCTTCTCTTCCCCTCCCTCTCTCCTTTCTTCCTTCCATTTCTAAAAAACAAAACACATACAATCCTCAAAGACAGTAATAAGTAAGGCAAACCTTTCCTGGTCACTTTCTGGAGTTAGTTACTAAGCACCGGAGATACACAACCTAATTATTGGTAACTTTAGATTCACATTTCAGGTCTGGCTGGTGTGGCTCAGTGGTTGAGCGTCGACCCATGCACCAAGAGGTCGCCAGTTCGATTCCTGGTCACGGCACATGCCCAGGTTGTGGGCCCAATCCCCAGTGGAGGGCATGGAGGAGGCAGCCAATTGATGTTCTCTCTCATCGATGTTTCTCTCTCTCTCTCTCTCTCTCTCAAATCAATAAAGGAAAAAAATTTTTTTTACATTCATGTTTCAGGAATCTCTGAATGGCTTGTGGGTAAACTAATGCTGTGTGGAAACTGTGATGATGACCCCACGTTTCTCATAGTTTTACTGTCTGCTATCACTGTTATGATGCCTATGTTATGGGGGAGGTAACTATTATATTATTCCCATTTTAGAAATGAGGAAACTGAGACCTTGAGGGGCTATGCAAACGTTCCCAAGGTTCCACAGCTTGCAAGTGGCAGCGCCTAGATGCACAGCTGGCTGTCTGACTCCATGGTGCATGCTCGGCCCCTGCGCTGCGCTACAGGCTGTGAATGGTGTCGGGGGACTCATCCCCTCCACCAGGGAGCCTGCTCCTAGGCTGAGCAGTTCCTAGTTGAGTTGACATCTGGGCTAAAGTTGGCTTCTGCCCTTCCCTTTCAGCATCCTCTTTGTCCCACCTCTCCACCTCCCTCCCTTCTCCTCCTTTTCCAGTTCTTCCCCATTATTTGAGACAACATTGCTGGTCTCCGTGCCTTCCTTGGCTCAGGTCTTAATTCTGTTTAGGGACTGTCTAGAGTACCATTGAATAGTGATTCTCAAACATGATTTGATCATCAAAATTACTGGAGGAACTTTAAAATAAAAGCAAACTCCTTGGCTTACAACTTGGGATGCATTAGTAGTTCTCCATCGGTAGTTATGCTGACGTTCCCTCAGTCTGAGAACAAATACCATAGTACACAATGGTCATATTCCTATTGTTATGGGAGTAAAAAGTTAAAACCTGGCTGAACACAATTTAGTTCATCTGGTTCCCTAAAGATAAAAATTGACCTACAGCACTGGTTTCTTGGCTATAGAGAATAGCTGTGTTTCTGCTTCAGTGTGTTCCAAAGGGTCAGTTTTAGTGCCCAGACATCGGAAAAACACCACAGCAGCTTACATTGGGGTGTTTGAAATGAATGTGTTCTTGGCTTGTGAAACTTACCCTGATGCGTTAGCACTTTGAAGGAGAATCGGCACTGGTGACAGACTTCACCAGTTAGTGCACAGCCGCCGCAAATGGCACAGAGCTGTTGGAAATTGTAAACATTTAGCTAGCCCTCCAGGGGCCTCTATAAACATAGGTAATTAAACAAACAATTTAAATGATTTTTAAAAATCGGAGTCGGTAAAGGTCGTGCTTTCCCCTTTTAAATGTCTTTAATTTTATAATAAAGAAGTTCAGGAATTCATCCTGTTAAATAATACATCTGCCCTCACAGGCAGATTTGCGGCTGCTTCTGATAAAGTTAAATTGTGCTGATTCCTGGAAGACTTTTTCAGAGACGAATGGTTTCTCTGAGGTTCCTTTAAGTCTTCATTACTCAGACCTTGTAAGTATGGTAAATTTTTCTCTTGGATCAGTCTGGGCCATGAATCGCAGATCACGAGGACTAGAAACTATTTATTCGCAAGTCAAGAGTGTCATAGGCACTTTATGAATCTCAGAAGAGGATTAACCAGGGGGGTGATATAAATGTCACACTCAATCTTCCATTTTGACTGTGACAACTAACAATGCAAGTGAAACAATCTGAATATATAAAGAAGCTGGAGATTATCTGCCAAGGGTGGGCAGGTCTCTTGCAAATTACTGATGGAAAAGCCATCTTCCTCTCTGTAGTTAGAAATAACACACACACACACACACACACACACACACACACACACACACACAGGCAGCAATCTTCAACCATGTTTAAAAAAATAGGAAGCATCTGTTCTGCTTTCCCTCAAGACAGAATAAGGGAGAGGGGGCTTGCATTGCAATGGGAGGCATTAAGATTAAGCTTTAGAAGAACTTCTGCATAGGAGGGGTTGGGAAGTGTCAAGGATACATGAAAAAGAGACTCTGCAGCAATCAGTTGATTACAAAGAATGAGGAAAATAATTTATATCTTGGTTTGACATTCAGAATATTTCCTAAATTGTGCCCAGAGAAGATGGCATGGATTTGAAGGGGATCAGAATATGCTGTCCCCAAATATGCCACTTTGGCATGATAACCTTGAGCTGGAGGCAAACAAGAATCAACAGAAGCAGAAAGAAGCCTTCTCAGATCTTTTCTTATCTGAGTAAAAGCAGAAACTTCTGAGAGATAAGGACTCTCCTCTCCTGTGGGAGTTTTTTGGCCATGAAGAAGACAAAAAGTCAGCACTGGGATGGGTCTGCAAACAAACCTTACTAAAATAACCTTTATTTTCCATTAGTTTCCCCCATTATTTCCTACTCACTTTCCCAGAATTTGCCACCCCTAGCCCCAACCCCTTTTTTCCTTGTCTTGTCACGTCTCCACAATTTATCAGTCTTTGTTAAAAAGATATATAAACTCTCAGGCCTATCTGCTTTTTGGAGGTCTTTGTTTTTCTGTGAAGTCCTCCATATGCATATGTAATAATAAACAATTTCTCTTGCTAATCTGTCTGTTGTCGGTCTAATTTGCAGGGCCCCAGGCACTGAACCTAAGAGGTTAGAATAAAAAGTTTTTTCCCCTCTGTTATGGATTTATGTGAAAAGAGCAACCACAATAGTAAGAACAAGATTCTTTTAGACACAGGACCCTCTGGGATAGAAGATGCCTGTGTTTAAATCTCACCTCTGCCACTGATTTGGATGAGTTATTTAATCTCTCTCAACCTTAATTTACACTTATATGAACTAGGAGTCATAACAGTAATATCTACAAAGTAGTTATAAGATGTGTAAAGTACTTAAGTATGAGACACCATTCATCTATCTATTATCTATCTATCTATCTATCTATCTATCTATCTATCTATCTATCATCTATCTATCTATCATCTATCTATCTATCTTTTACTATTCTCCATACTTGTGGTTATGGATTAGCTATGACTACTATCCTAAATGGCTTGCATGCATTTCTGTGTAGAGACAGGGAGAATGAATTGACCAACATTTTGAAGTTCCATTGAGCCCTATGACTTCATAGTCCTGTGAAGACTCTAATGATTATTCGGTTTTATACAAAGACAAAGCCAGGTTGTCTCCCAGATTGTCCAGAAGGAGACTGAGATAGGAGACTCTTGCATACAGCTACCTAATCATATTAGATCACTTGACATTTTTGGATGAGCAATAAGTTGATAAATGAGGAGGGCTGGTCACTGTCATGGTTGTTAATGAGAAAACCTACCATCTTGATGGTAATGAATTCTGATGAGGGAAAAGAAATCACCTCTGGGTAAAACCTGAAAATGTGCAAGTCACTGCCCGGTTTTTGCCTGTGCACTTTCCTGGGCTGGTGTCAAAGAGGAGACTCAAGACTTAAACCTGGATAAATGCCATGCAAAGATGAGCCCTGGAGCCACAGTACCTTAGAGTGTGGTTTAGGGCAGAACACATCAGTGTCACAGAACTCATTGCTGGGCTGCCTTTTCCTGCCAGCCCTTCGGAGATAGGTCAGAAGAGCAAGAATAAGCATGTGCTTGGCCTTGCCAGGTTTTAGTAGGAGAATTATGCAACTAAAAGCCCCACCTCTAGCCATCTTTTGCCATGAAGTTGCATGTAATTGGAAGGGGCAGGAAGATTTTCTGCTATGGAACACCTCTGAACATGCTCAACCATGTGGCTTAGGAGGTGGTCCTAGCAAATGTGCAAGCTTCCCTGTTGCTAAAGACAAAAACAAACAAACAAACAAAATGCACTAGTATTATCCAACACAGGTCCCAGTCAGCTGGAAATGTACCCTATGGGTTGATAGCTTCCATCTTCTGCCTCTAGGCAAGTGTGCTTTCATACTAGGTCAAATATACAAAGTTCAATTCTATTTCTTAGTCACCTTTCCTGATAGCATAATGAAAGTGGGAGCTCAGTCCAGACTTCCCAAGACTAGGTTTGTAGTTACTACTTATCTGTACTTTGTAAGTTCTGAGATTTACTCTATTGGAGAAATAGTGCCTAGGGAAATGCAGAGAAAATAGTCTCTTTGGTACCAGTCCAGGAAAATGGATTTCCTAAGAACTAGGGTTTTAACAAGTCACAGTCTTTGTAGGTCTGTGGCATCATCTTATTTCTTACCTCCACCCACATGGCACAGCCAAACAGGCCTTCTCTGTTCCTTCTGCCAACCTGCCCACTCCTAAGATTTTTCTGTTTAATTCTGGGAAATTTATCTAAGAAAAGGATAAGCCTTAAAGCAAATAATGTACTGAAATGTTCTGGGGAGGAGTTGCCTGAGGAGTGGACCTATGGCTCGAGTGGGGGGGCGGGGGTGACCAGAGGCAGGCTCTCCTTTCCCTCCTAAAGCCGCTTTGGCCCAAGAACATCATGAACTTGGTAACTAGATATACTTTTAGAAGACAGACCTTCTATTTTAGAAATGGATTTACTGGCTGCTTTAAAATCATAGCTGTACACCAAGTAAATCAATGAAAAGTACATTGTGTGCCAATTTGTCCCAGAGATATATACAGCTCCCTCAGCAATTATCAAGGGTAAGAAAGTAACCAACTATCAAGGGCGGCACCAAGATGATCTGTTAGGTACTCCTGTCCAGTTTGGGTGATGGTTTTGGAAGAAGGTCATTGTCTTCTTGCTTCCTTCAGTGATACCTATCTTCTAAGTGTAGGGGACCCCCATGAAAAACAGTGGTTGTTCATCTCCCAGTTTTTGCACTCCCAACCTCTGCTCCCGAACACACTCCTGTCTGTAGTGATGGCTCACTAGGGCACTGGGCTATGAATAAAGTGTGTGTGTGGGCAGGGGCAGGGGAGTATATTAGTGTCCTAGGATTGCTGTAACAAATTTCCACAAACTGGTAGTTTAAAATAGCAAAAATCTGTTGATTCACAGTTGTGGAGACGTCTGAAACCAAGACGTCAACAGGGCCATGTTCCCTCAAAGGCTCTGGGTGAAGATCATTCCTCACCTCTTCTGCTGGTTGCCGGTGGTCTTTGACATTTCTTGGTGTGTATCCGTCTTCACTTGGCATTCTCTCCTGTCTTTGTGTCTTAATTTCCTTCTTTTAAAAATAAGGACACCAATCATTGGACTACAACCCACCCTAATTCAGTCTGACTTCATTTTAGCTTGATTACATCTGCAAAAACCCTACTTCCGAATAAAATCACATTCACAGGTTCCAGGGGTTAGGACTTGAACATATCTTTTTGGGGGACACAATTCAATCCACTGTAGGACGTAGGTTTTGGAAACTAGCATTCAACTCTAGTTTCATCTCTGTTTTCTCCTGTATTGCAAGGACTGAAAGCCTGAAAACTATATTCTTCAGAATCCCCGAGTATCAGTGTTTGAATTTATTTTTTGCCAATAAGAGGCACTTGTGCAAAGAGACTTATGGCTCCTGTGGTATACAGCAAACACACAGGCCTCGATCAATGGCAGCTGTGAGGTTCTGCAATAACTTCTGAGCATCCTTCTGCAAATCGTCTCTTTTGGTGTTACAGGAAGCTGAGATCATCCATGATGGTTTTCTGAAACTCCTGTAATCCCAGACTTCTTGGAAGTGAATGACATCTTTCCCCAACCTTTGCTTCCTCCGCCTTGTCAACAATTTTGTAAGCCTCCAGTTCCCTGAATTCAGTCTTTTCATTGAATACCTTGAGTGGTTCCCGTTTTTTCAGACAAATCCTGATTAACAGGATTTGTGTGTGTTGGGGAGTTCATGCCTTCCTAGAGATACGTTTCAGAATCTCTAAAGGCATACACTCTGTCTGAAATCCCCTTCAGAGTAATAAGGAGTGCGGAAACACCTTGCCCCTCACTGACAGTTGAAAATCACTTGTAAATGATTTTGGATTTTCATAATATACTTAAAAGAGAGACAGGATGAGATTTCTCTGGAGAAGGGTACAGTCTTCAGGGGCCAGTACACTTCATGAGGTTACATTACGGTAAAATAAATAATCTCTAACCCCCATGCACTTAGATGGCCATGGAAACTGCACAAAAAAGAATATGTATTAGTTTTTCTCTGACTCTCCATTGACTGATGAATTAGGTCAAACACCTCACCTGATGTTCAGGACCCCTTTGTACAGTCCACCAGGATATGAACTCCATGCAGACAAGGACTTTCACTGTTCCATCCTCACCACCTTTAACTGTGCCCAGCATGAAGCAGTTTTTATAATTTTTCTTTATTGATTTTAGAGAGAGGAAGGGAGAGGGAGAGAGAGATAGAAACATCAATGAGAGAGAATATCAATTGGCCGCCTCCTGCATGCCTCCCACTGGGGATCGGGCCCATAACCTGGACATGTGCCCTGACCAGGAATGGAACCGGTGACCTCTTGGTGCATGGGTTGATGCTCAACCACTGAGCCACACTGGCCAGGCATATAGCAAGTTTTTAATAATGATTGTTTAATAAGTCAGTGTACATACTTTTCTAAATATGTTTCTCATTGTTTACCTACATTCCTATAGACTGCAGTCAAATTGCAGTCGTCCATCCCAGCCATCTTTCCTTTAGTTTTGCTGTACATTTGCCCATACTGTCACCTCTTTGTAATGGCTTCCCTCTCCCACCTCTTCCTTTGTTGAAATCCTAGCATCTTCTAAGGCTTGTCTCAAAAACTAGCCCATCCTACACAAAGGCTTTCCTGGCCTATACCCCTGATTAGAGGAGATCTCTCCTTGCTTTGACCTCTTGAACACTTTTAAAAAAATGGACATATAATATTGTATTAGTTTTAAGTGTACTCTCATGCACTTGAAAATTAATAACTTTACTTTTTAGAACAGTTTTAGGTTTACGGAAAAATTCAGCAGATAGCACAGAGAGTTCTCCTATCCTTCCCCAGTGCAAAGTTTCCCCTATTATTATAATTTATTGTGGTAAAATATACATAACATAAAAATTACCATTTTAATCATTTAAGTGTAGATTGCTATGGCATTTTATTTTATTTTTAGAGAGAGTAGGAAGGAGGGAGGAGGAGGAAGAAGACGAGAGAGAAAAAAAAAGAGGGAGAGAGGGAGAGAGAGAGGGATGTGAGAGAGACATTCGATTGGTTGCCTCCTGCACACGCCTGACCAGGGCCGGGGATCTACATGCCCTTGCCCAGGAATCAAACCCATGACCCTTCAGTGCACGGGCTTGCGCTCTAACCATTGGACCACACCAGCCAGAGCACTGTGGCATTTTAATGAAGTACACTCATATTGTTGTGTCACCATCACCAGTATCCATCTCCAGAGCTTTTTGATCTTCCCAAACTGAAATCTGTATCCATTAAACAATAACTTCCCATTCCCCTTTCCCTTAGTTTCTGGTAACTTTGACTTTACTTTCTGTCCCTATGAATTCCCCTATTCTAGGCAACTCATATAAGTGGAATTAACCAATATTTGTTCTTTTGTGTCTGGCTTATTTCCCTTAGCATAATGTCTTCAAGTTTCATTCATGTTGTAGTGTATGTCAAAATATCATTTCATTTTAGGTCTGGATAATATTCTGTTATATGTAGATTCACATTTTGCTTATCCATTCGTACATCAATGGGCATTTGGATTGTTTTCAACTTTTAGTGAATATGGGTGTACAAATACCTGTTTTCAATTATTTTAAGCATATGCCCCAAATTAGGATTGCTAGATCATACGGTAATTCTATGTTTAATTTTCTGAGGACCCTCCATGCTGTTTTCTATAGTGGCTGCACCATTTTACATTCCCATCAGCAGTGCACAGCACTCCAATTTCTCCACATCTTTGCCAACACTTATTATTATCTGTTTCCTATATTATTAACATCTTGCATTACTGTGAAACATATGTTACAATTAAGAACTCATATTGATACATTATTACTAACGAAAGTCTATAGTTTACATTAAGGTCCACTCTGTGAGGTACAGTTCTATGGGTTTTGGCAAATGCACAATGTCATTTTTCTACCATTACAGTATCATACAGAATAATTTCACAGCCCTAAAAATTTCCTGTGCTCCACCTATTTATTCCCCTCCCTCTGAACACTTGGCAACCACTCATCCTTTTATTGACTCTATAGTTTTACCTTATCCAGAATGTCATATAGTTGGGATCAGATAGTATGAAGCCTTTTCAGATTTCCTTCTTGTGTTTAGCAATATGCATTCAAGGTTCTTCCATGTTTTTTTGGTGGCTTGGTAGCTCATTTCTTTTTATTGCTGAATAATATTCCATTTTATGGACATATTACAGTTTGTTTATCCATTCATCCATTAGAGGGCATCTTGGTTCTTCTAGTTTTTGACAATTTCTCCTGCACGTTTAACCTGTTATCATACTGAAAATATTTTGTCTGCTATTATAGTTTTCAATGTGCAAGTTCCATCAGTTTCTCCCTCCTCCGACTCTGTGAGATGATACATTTGTGGCGGCAGAGCCTAATGTCTTTCTCACGTGATTAGGCATAAAGTAGTGACAAAAGTACCTTGCCCATAATAGGAACTCAGCAAATGCTGTTCGAAGTAAATACATTTTTAGATTTCTCACCCTGCTAGACAACCTGGGGCCTTCAGGGTAGTCTTTTCAGGCTCGTGAGAGTTGCAAGCCTGGTTAAGACAGCTTGTGATAGCATTGGTAAGACTTGTCATCATCTATTCTTCAAGGGAAATTGTGTTAGCTCTGCTAAGGTTGAAATAAGACTTTCATACCAAGGAAATGATCTAGTTCAGCTTTTGGCTGAGTCTCCTTGCCTGATATTTGTGGGGCTGGCCTGGTAGTCATGAGAGGGACAAGAAGTAAGAAAGATGGGTCCTGTGGAGCTGGGGGCTCATGCAAGGAGCCATGCCTGCTTGTTGGGACCCAGAGCAAGAGTACAAATGGAGACCCCCTTCTTGTACCACCCCTAGTTCCATCTAGTACCATGAGGGGCATTGCAAGCAGAGTTGAAGACATCCCAGTCTGAACGTGCAACCTCTATCTACCGCTCTGGCCATAGCGAGCCTCCCCTTGCTCACCACTCAAGCCTATGGGTATGCACATGCGTAGCAGTGGAGTTTGCCCTTAGAAGGTCAGATCCAGTAAAAAGGCCTACAGAATTCTGGAAGTGGGCTCCCAGCCACTGGGGCAGGGAATCCTGCCTACCTCAGGGTATGGGCTGGAAGGGGAGACCTGAGGACCTTGTGGGCACATCCCCTTAGCTCCATAAACTCCTCATCCAGATAAAGAAGGGCCAGAACAGGGCCTTCTAAAGCGGGGGGATCTAGGGCAAGGGTCGATTTCCCAGGTCTAAGGTGAATACCGAAAGAGGCTTAACTGAGATGCTCAGGTCAAAAAACAGGCCAAACTCAGGACAATACCTAGTGGGTCAGAAATTAATATACTACCTCTTTAGACATGGAAAAAATCTGTAGCTTTGTGTTATTATTATTGTTGTTGTTATCGTTGTTATTTATCATTGAGGTGGAGAGTTTTCTTCACAAATGTCACTCTGCAAGGAGCGCAACCTGAGTGGGCAGGAGGGGGAGGGTGGGGCAGTGACGAGCTGAGGGGCTCAAACCACCTCGGCAGAGACAGTTGTTAAATTGTCAGGAATCTTGTGAACCCGTCGTTAAGCACAGCTACTATTCGAAATTAAATTATATGAGTTTACAATTAAACAAATTATATTAAAACAGAGATAATAAACATACAAAACATTACTTCCTAATTATTTTTACTATCATCTGTGCCCTTGAGGTTATTTCCACGCACTTGTCTGCATGGTAGAAATACTGTGTCATGATGTTATTGCACATCTCTTCCCAACTCCACGTTTGGTAGCATCACATTGGTAACCTGAAACTGACCACAGAGGGACTACATACACCACAGAAATGGGCACGCACCCAAGATCGGGTCCCTTACTTTGTGGCCCTCCGTCAGGCCCAGGCAGAGTCTGTGCATCATTCCTAACCTCTGTTCTCGGCTCTTCCGAGCCACGTGCTTGGCTCCCAGGTCTGCCTCTAGGCCTGGTTTCTGCCTCAATCCTGTGCCCTGTCCTTCCCCAGTGGGAGGACACATGTGCACAGTTCAACACCTTGCAAGGTCAGATTCACTTGCTTTTGCCCAGACCCTGGGGTAAACCTTTTCCTGCCATTTCTGTTGATGAAGGAGAATCCTGAAACTACAGGATGAGCTTTTATAAAATGTGCTTCCTTTCCACTGTTTATCTATGTGAATCAGGATGTCCTTGACACCGAAGAAGAGGAAGAACAGGAGGAGGGGTGGGCGGAGGAAGAACAAGCCTCAGCAGCTGAGGCGGGTAGAAGAAAAGCTGCAGTTGCCCCACAGCCCTCGGTACCTGGACGCTGATTCGACACAGGCTGCACTCAGCCCTGTGTAGGAGGGATAATAGCTTAGATTTCCCCCGTTGTTTCTTTTTCTGCATCCTCTCTGCCATTTTGGCCCCAGGAAAAGGTGGAGGTGAAGGCCACAGCAGGAAGGAGGGGAATGTGGGATAAGAGCCGTCTCTGCCAGACTTGCAGAGGGGAAAGCCTGCCCGTCTGCCCCCTTTGGGGAGTCGGAAAGGCAAAGATTAGACCCTTGAACACCTCTGTGACAAAACCCCGAGGGGACAGTGGCAGTCTTAGACGGGTTGAAGGTCGGGCCAAAATCATGAGGGCAGCAGGGATGGTTGTTAGGGCCAAGAAATACCATGGGCACCAAGTTTGCCTGTTTAGGGGAAGAAGGGACCAGGACCTAGTCTTCTAATTCCTGATCCAGACAGTTCTCTGCTTTTCTTTTCTTCCTTAATTTTTAAAAGCTGTGTAATCCTAAGATATGGAAGAGATCAAAGTGATGGAGGTGGGAGCCAGAACCCCACCCTATCTCATAGCTTCCGTCTTTCCCCAGGTTCCCATTCCTCAGGACGTAGCTTGAAAATGACAGCAATGAGATGCTCTGCCTCCCATACCTTGAACTTGTTTCCATAAATAAAACAGGAGCGTTACCATGGCAACCTGCCTGTCTGTCTAAATTGCCCCGTATAGACCAGATTAGCCAGGATAGATAGTGCCTCCTGAATTCAGGATTCCTTTCCTTCTATAACAAAAATTTGAACAAATTATAGAATAAACCACTGGGAAACAAGGTCTGAGTCCACACAGTTAAATTGTTATCTGCAGCAACTCTTAAAAGCCCATGGGAGGATGTTTCCCAGTGCAACATGGTCTCCAGGCCTGTGCCTTCCTGGCTGCTGTGTGAGTCCCCGCGTGGCCCCTTCCCCAGCGAGCTCATCCTGTGGCTCAGCGTGTGTCATTGGAAAGGACGCTTCTGTCTGCAGCATCCTGCTTCCCCGGGCTCGGCTGTCATGTGACGAGATGCTGTCTTTGGAGATGGACGGATTTTAACTGACACTCCCCACGCGGCCTTGTGCAAACAGACCTCAGAGCAGATGTAGACACAGGCCTCACCCCAGCAAGGGGCTTATTAAGAGGCATCAGTGAGCCCTGAAACCAGTGCGAGTCTGCTGTCCTTCCCCTGCAAAACCTGGGGGAGAAGCTCAGGGAGGGTGGGACTGCTGGGCTGGATTGCCTTTGGGGTAGGAAGAGCTGAATATGGCTTTCTCCCCTGATCCGAGGGTCGAGACAGAGTCTTGAGTCCAGATTATCTTCCGACTGACTGGGTGTCTGAAATTCTGTGTCTTTTGCTTAAAATACAAATACTGCTAGGAAGGACAGCAATGTAAGCAAATCCCCAAGTTCCCATTAAGGTGTCAGGCTGGAATCTCGCTGGGCAGCGTGGGGGTTGGTGGTTAACATAACCTACCACGTCCCAGACCTGTTACCAAGCCCTCACTCAGTCCGCCCGACAATTTTGTGAGGACTTATTATCTGTGGCTTTGTGTTCTTTTCCTTTCTTCCACAAACCTCTCTTGTCTTGTCGTAGCATTTTTTAAAACTTGCTATTAAATGTAATTCTGAGTGAAAAAAGATTAAAATTTTAAATTACTAGCATGAATTTACAATTCATCTTTATATGGTGCTATCTTAGTTTTAAATGCAAATATAAGAGCATTTAAGTCACATGCAGAGTCACTAAAATCACGCAAATTGTATTTCGTAGCTCATACACACATATGGATTATATTCTTAGCAGAACAATGGAAACGGACAACTGTTTTCATTTCACTTCTTGATATGTGTGGATTCTACCACCTCCCTCTACCTTTGGCTTACTGGTGAGTAAGGAAGGTCTGAAAAGAAAAAAAGTATGGATTGATTGGCCTTTTTTTCTTATATACCATCATTTTTTGAGTAAATGGTCAGTTAATACAGGGAAGTACCCTGAGTAAGAAAAGATAGAGTCCTTGGTGGTTTGTGTTCTTTTTAAAAAAATTTTTTTTTTTATTTATTATTAATTTACTTTTGTTACAGATGTTTCTCCTATTTTCCCCCATTGACACCCTCCTCCCTCTCCCTCCCTGCCCCATCCCCATTTTTGTTGTCCATGTCCATTGGTTATGAGTACATGCGTACAAGTTCTGTGTTCATCGCTCCCCTCCCCCACCCCCTCTTCTGGCAATTGTCAGTCTGTACCCCACTTCCACGTCCCTGGGACTACCCTGCTCCTCACACTGTTATGTTCATTATATTCCAGAAATAAGTGAGATCATATGATATTTGTCTTTCTCTGCTTGGCTTGTTTCACTTAGGATAATAGTTTCCAGATCCTCCCATGTCGACGCAAAGGATAAGAGATCGTTCTTTCTTACAGCTGCATAGTACTCCATTGTGTATATGTACCACAGCTTTTTTATTCTTTATTGATTTTAGAGAGAGAGGAAGGGAGAGAGAGAAACATCAATGAGAGAGAACATCGATTGGCTGCCTCCTGCATGCCCCCCACTGGGGATCAGGCCCACAACCTGACCAGGAATCGAACCAGCAACCTCTTGGTGCATGGGTCGACGCTCAACCACTGAGCCACACTGGTTGGGCTGGTTTGTGTTCTTTTGGATGCTATTGCCTTCTTTCTCCACTTGAAGCAAGTTCTGGTGTGAAAGAAGTGTGGCCTCTCGGGGCTGTCAGTGCCTCTGTGACTCAGTCATAGATACTGCAGTAATAATATTTAACCAAAGATCTGCTCACTGTGGCACACCCCAGTTGACACAAAATGAACCATCACCCAAGAGCATAAGTGATAAGGTAAGAAAAAATGTATGTCTGTGTCCATGCAGCCACAATAACTCTTTGAGACAAGGTTAAATCTCATTGCATGGTGGTGCTGGGTCCATGGCAGGAGTGTGTGTGTGTGTGTGTGTGTGTGTGTGTGTGTGTGTGTCAGAGAGAGAGAGAATGTGGGGAGTATGTTTGCTAAGGACACATTTCTCTTATAGAAAATGTGCTGTTGGTCTGCATTATTTCTTCACTGTCTTCTTCCCAGGGGCAGGGCAGCTCCTTAGATACAACGTTTGGGAATCTTGAAAGCACAGCTGTTGAGACTTAAGGCTGTGGGCTCTGGAGCCATGCTCTCTGGATTTGAATTCTGGACTTGCTACCTCTGTCCTAACCTCATAACTGCGGGCAATTTGCTTACTTCCTTTGCCTCAGTGTCCTCAACTGTCAGATGGGGATAAAAGTGGAATCCACCTCAGAGGTCTGCTATGGGGATTAAATGAATTAAATCCTGTAAAGTGCTGGACAGTCCTTGACACTTGATAATGGCTTGGTGTTATGCTGCTTTTCACAGGGCAGGGACTCAAATACGGAAAGTTTTTTGATGAGTTGTTCAATATATCATGAGGTTTGGAGGCAGGAGAGAAAAAAGCAATGAATTCTGCCATAAACTGTGTTTCAGTGACATAATAGCCATTAACAGATGGCATCGGAGAAAGAACAACGATCACATCAGGGGACATGCTCTTCCAAATGCTGGGACAGATTCCTCCTGTGAGTCTCACGAGTAAAATCACAGTAGAAATGTGTGTCCCTGAGTTCAGTGGGACTGGGTGGCAGCAGCTGTGTGGGGCCAGGGAGGGCTGGGTGGATCTTGGGGCTTCCTTCCCGGAGAGGGACCTGGCTGGTAGGACCAACTTTGGTCTCCCATTTTCTTCTCTGGCTCATAGCTCTGCTTACAGCATCTCTGAGGTTGGTAACTTTCTCCTTTTCCAAGCTAACTCGTATAAGGAAGGGCATCCTTCAGACTGGGTTGCAGTTTATGTGGCATTCTCAAGTAGGTTGTGGTGCTGAGATTGGATTTGGACCTGAAGGAATAAAGCAGGTGGCTGGTGTGTGTGTGTGTGTGTGTGTGTGTGTGTGTGTACACATACACATGGGATGATGGAGTGTTTGGAAGGACAAGTAGATGACATGGTATTCATTTGCACAGAGGAACATCCAGGGAAGCAAACCTCTTTCTGCTCCCAATCCTTACCACATTTCTATTTCCTGCATATGAAGTTCATGTACAGATCATCCACAGAAAGTTCAGGAAACACTGACTTAGGTCATGGACTGTTATTCCCAATCTTTGTGACCTTTAAAATAGAGCACAGGTCCCTTCTGGATGCTTAGGCTGTTTGGAGAGTGAGTTCAGTCATTATAAGTAATTTACCAGATAGGAGGAACTCTTGGACTCTCTCAGGGCCTAAAGGCTGTTAATGATCTCAAAATGTTTTCCCCATAGTGGATTATCTGTGGTCACCCTGTTCTGCTCCCCTAGCTGTCTGCTTCCCTATAGCCTAGGGGTTAGCTAGGAGGAGAATCAAAGTGGCAGGGTAAGTATGAGTGGAGGTGCATGGTCTGTGTATGTGCGGGTGACTTTCCAGAGCTAGAGAATGATATGGCCTATGTGGATATATAAGGTCTATGTGTCTGTACAAGGTCTATGTGTATGTACATAGTCTATATGCATGTATGTGGCATATATATACATATATGATCTTTGAATAACCTCTTAAATTTTGTCTTTTTTCCTTTTCCTTTTTATGAGGAATAGGAATTAATGGTCTAACCTCACTGCATAAATTTGAGAAGATATTGGAGAAAGGAGAGCTGGAGATGGCAAGATTAATCATCAGTTTTCACTTTGAAACTTGAAAGGAAAGTGAGACAATCAGAAAGAATACATGTACCCCCACGTTCATAGCAGCGCTATTTACAATAGCTAAGATCTGGAAATAGCCCAAGTGTCCATCAGTAGACAAATGGATAAAAAAGCTGTGGTACATATACACAATGGAGTACTATGCAGCTGTAAGAAAGAAAGATCTCTTATTCTTTGCGACGACATGGGAGGACCTGGAAACTATTATCCTAAGTGAAACAAGCCAAGCAGAGAAAGACAAATATCATATGATCTCACTTATTTCCGGAATATAATAAACATAACAGTCTGAGGAACAGGGTAGTCCCAGAGACGTGGAAGTAGGGTACAGACTGACAATTGCCAGAAGAGGGGGTGGGACAGGGGAGCGATGAACCACAGAACTTGTACGCATGTACTCATAACCAATGGACATGGACAACAAAACTGGGGATGGGGCAGGGAGGGAGGGGGAGGAGGGTGACAATGGGGGAAAAAGGAGAAACATCTGTAACAAAAATAAATTAATAAAAAAAATAAAGAAAGAAAGAAAGGGAGGTGAGAGAAGAGGAGAAAGAGAAAGACCTACCTCACACCCTCACACTCCTTCTCAGAGGGGGAGGTGGGCAGCCTCAGGGCTGCAGAAGATGAGGGCACCTTGCCTCCTTGACCTAGCATCCCTGAGCAGGCTCTGGGTGCAACTTGGCTCTGAGTGTCCTGCCACTCCGGCTCTATGGGAGGGAGGGTTGAGAATGGAGCTCTGCCCTGACTCTTGGGTCAGCTGGGCCTCCCAGGTGACACTTTGCAGCCAGCTTGGGTCAATAGCATTTTCACAGCCAAAGGGCTGCTCACAAGATGTTCCCTGCAGATATTTAAGTTGCTGGATTCCAGAGCATCCCCAGGTCACTCCTGGCCCCTCCTCTTCCGTTCGGTCTCTGCAGCCAACTTCACTTTTCTTAATTATGAAGAGGAGGTTGTGGGACCGTGGTGCCTGTGGGAGTTACAGTAATAACAGTATCAGAGCCAGTTCTTTTCCTCCTTCCCTCCCTCCCTCCTTTCTCAGTCCCTGCATTCTTTTCCTCTTCTTTCAAGCTTTTAAACTATGTCAATTCCTGGAAGCAAGACAGAGCCCAGTGGCCTGGGCCAGGCTCTGCCATCCCGCTTCCAGATGTGGAGGAGGTGTCCCGGAAGGACAAACTTGTCATGTTAAAGTAATGCAATTGTCAGGGACATCCTAGGTATTAGTTTTTTATTGCTGCTATGACAAATTATCACAAATTTAGTGGTTTAAAACAAAGCCCATTTATTGTTTCACAGTTCTCTAGGTCAGATATCTGGGTACAGGATGACTCAGTGGCTCTCTGCTTATATCCTGGCAGGTACTGGCAGGGCTGTGTTCCTTTCTGGAAGCTCTGGGAATAGATCTGTTTCCAAGCTCATTCAGGTCGTTGGCTTAATTTGGTTCCTTGTGGTTATTGGACTGAGATCCTTGTTTCCTTGGTGGCTGTCAGCCAGGGGCTGGTTTTGTGCTTGTAAAGGCTGCCCATTTTCCATCTCATGCTTTCCATGTGGCCCCTTCTCATGCTTTAAATCTCCAACTTTTCCTTTTTACAGCATCTCACCAACCTCCAGCCAGAGTAAATTTTCTGCTTTTAAGAGCTCACATGATTAGATTGGGCCAACCTGGATAATCCAGGATAATCTCCCTATTTTAAGGTCACTGACTAATAACCTTGATCTCACCTTCAAAGTCCCTTTTGTAATTAACATAACATATTCACAGGTCCCAGGGATTAGGGCGTGGACATATTGGGAGGGGGCATTATATGGCCTACCACACTCTATAAATAATTCATAGATTCTCTTGGCCACCCAAGAATGAGAAACTGTTGCAACCGTGTTCAGTAGGGTCTGCCTGCCATTTCCAGGGCTGAGCAGCGAAAGTGAGGGAACCTGAAGCAGACGCAGGGGAGGTCATGAGGCACTTCTGTCGCCAGAGGGAAGAGGGAGCCAGATGCCCCCGACACTTGCGGGCAGGAGGTGCTCATGACAGCTTTAGAAGATGAATTTTCTAAGACTCACATGGGAGAATGGATGTTTTTCATTGGCGTGGAATTACATTCCTGGGGTTGTAAAGTTCCATGTCCCTCAGTCTAGTCCTGGAAGAGGACTGTTCCATGGTGCAGCTGTGTCCAGATTAGTCTAGATTTAGTCCATCCATCGGTTATGGGGGTCCCACATGGCCATAGGCCACATGGTGAGAGCAGGGGGCTCCAGGAGTCTATCAAAGCAGCTGGGGGGGAAGAGAGAGAGAGAGAGAGAGAGAGAGAGAGAGAGAGAGAGAGATCCTTTGTGTAGGTCTGACCCAGGGGTGGGGAACCTTTTTTTCTGCCAAGGGTCATTTGGATATTTATAACATCATTTGTGGGCCATACAAAATTGTCAACTTAAAAATTAGCCTGCTATATTTGGTCAGGCTAATTTGGTGAGGCATGTCATGTTAGCTGGAATTGGTTTCTCCAGCCTTATATGGCCCTTGGTCCAGATGTTCCCCACCCCTGATACTGTTCAAGTTTCGCACGCCGCGTAGCAGTGGCCACACCTGTTTTGGTCACTGACTCGCTCCCAGGTGTGACGGACAGGTAGGCACCTCCCAAGACAGGTAGGCACATCCCATGTCACTCAGACCTCACTGGGCATGCATTTAAATTGCCTTTGTCCAGACCCTTCCCTCACCGATTAGTGGGGAATAGACCTGGAGTATTAAATTAGTTAATTTTTCCTTTACTCCTTTCCTGTGAAATAATAACCAGTTTATTGCACTGATAATACTTCCATCCTCCGCCCTGGCCGGTTTGGCTCAGCAGTTAGAGCGTCAGCCCGCGGACCAATGAGTTGCAGGTTCAATTCCGGTCAAGGGCACGTACCTCAGTTGCAATTCATCCCCGGCCCTGGTTGGGGTCATGAGGGAGGCAGCCACTCAATGTGTCCCTTTCACGTCAATGTTTCTCTCTCCCTTTCTCTCTCTCTTCCTCTCTCTCCCTCCCACTCTATCTGAACAAGAATGGGGAAAAAAATCCTTGGGTGAGGATTAAAAAAAAAAAATACTTCCACCCTCCAAATAGGAGCTAAGCCCTCTTCCAAAGCTTGGAACTTCTGAGCTGGACAGGCTCATGAGATCGGGATCTGCCCCTCCCTCAAGATGGGGCCATGGAGGCCCAGAGCGGTGACATGACTTGGCCAAGGTCAGTGGCCGCACCAGAGAAGAAGAATTCTGAAAGCAACTGTTATAAAGCCTGACAGGGGCTTTACAGACTTGGACGTGTCTCTCAGATCTCGCCTTTATGCATTGAGCCTGCAAAGGCGGGTGGCTGAACCAGCCTGCACCGCCTTGAAGAGATAAGTGACTGGTTTTCTTGGCTCTAAAAATTTTAAATCCATAACATTATGGCTTGGGGCCTCTATGAATATGGCTGTGGCCTCTCTACAGCCCGAGGACAGCAAGGCAGACCCCATGTTATTCCTACAATTCTTACAAGTTCTACTTGTGAGTTCCCGGTGCCCTGGTGGCCAGATTCCACTGTCCCACCTTGGGACAGTCACGACCTCTCAGGCTGATGAGAAGACAGGGCCAGGGCCGCTGTGTGAATGTTCTGACACCTCTGGGGGAGGAAGCCCAGAGGACTTCTCCTCTGCTCTCTGCTCTCTGCGAGAAGGCAGGCGCCCCCAGGCCGCGGCTGTTTCAGGTCAGCAGCGCAGGCTGGTCTGCAGAGATGCGCTGCTCGTTCAGGGGCTCATTCCCTTCTCCTGCCTCCCGGGCTCCTCTCCATCCGCCTGGAGACACCGGAGACACCGCTGCTCGGGTTTCCAGAGGCAGAGCAAAGTGCTCTAGGCTGAAAATACATCCGCCCCTCCCCGGCCGTGTGCTTGGGAGGTGAGGACAGTGACTCACTGCATTTCTGACTCCGAAAAGACAAATATCTGAAAAAAAAAAAAAAAACTGCTAGATTAATGACAGGAAAAATATTGGTATTTTTAGCACACGAGGGCAGAGTTAGCTGCTGTTAAGTCCTGGAAGAAGGAAGCTTTTATTTGCAAAAAGAGCTCTCTGCCCTGAGCGTTCCGGACGGTGACTCCAGGGGCTCGCGAGTGGCAGGCGAGGCCGGGGAGGGCGCGGACGCTGCGACACGCCCGCGAGGGTCTCGTCCACAGCAGAGCGGGCGGCCGAGGGAACCTGCCTGCGAAGGGCTGCTTTTCTCACAACCCAAAGCCTCCCTCCGATTCCAGGACGCATCTTTGCCGAGGCTAGTGAAGTCAGCACCCTGCCTGGGCAGAAAGGAATTTTCTTAGACAATTCATTTTCTAAAGCTGTTGCAAGCACCTCCTGCCCACGCGCGTTGGAGGCATCTGGCCCTCTTATCCCCCGGGCGGCGGCAGTGCCTTCTGTCCAATCCTGCGTCCGCTGCAGGTTCCTTCTCAGCTTTCTCTGCTCAGGTGAGCTGTGGCTATGTGTGGGCCACAGGAGCACCCAGAGTCTCCCATGCGGGTCCCCAGCCCTCTGTTGCCATCTGCTCTTGGGAGAAAGCTGGTGTGTTCCCCAGAACTCAGTCCAATGGCCCTGGTAGGCATGCGCGCTCTTGGCTTGGAGATTTCTCTAGGTGGAGCTGCTGCTACTGTTGCTTCTAGAATGATCCCAATCATTGCTCAGGGGTTCCTGCTGCCTGTTGACTGGAGACGGGTCCAGGGAGAACATGGGAGGTGTCCACGAAACGGCCAGTGTCTACCCCTGACAGCTTGGTGTCTGCCGGTCAAGGGCTGCAATCTGAGCAACTTGTTCCTAGGGAGAAGCGCTGCTCGTTGTGTATCTACTAGCCGTTCTCTCCCTTCTTTCCCGCTGGTGGGGATTAACGGAGGTAAAGGACTTATGATAGTACCTAGTGCATAGAAGTGTTCAAGCAAGGTTAGTGCTATTATGCCCAGTCTCTCCTGAAGCTCAGGTGTGGACAACTACACATTATTGGACCTGAGGGGAAGTCTACTGGGGACTTCTGGGTGACATACAGGAAGCCATGGACATCATCCATTTCAGCTTCTCATGCTCAGGTCTCTGTGTGATGCCTGATATTGTAGAAGCAGTTCTAGCCCGGGATCAGTCCGACTTTGGATGTTATGTTATTTGAGATTAAAAAATTGTCTCATTGGCCCTGGCCAGCAGGGCTCAGTTGTTAGAGCATCATCCTGTGCACTGAAGGGTTGTGGGTTCAAGTCCCAGTCAGGGCACATATCCAGGCTATGGGTTCGATCCCCAGTTGGGGCATGAACGGGAGGCAACCCGTTTCTCTCTCTCTCCCGCTCCCTTCCTTGCTTTCTAGAATCAGTGAAAAACATATTCTCAGGTGAGGATTAAAAAGAAAAATTGTCTCATTGTTTAAACCTTCTAGCACTTACAGTCAAAAACATCCTAACTGATGTACCTTGTAACTGCACAGAAGGCCTTGCTAGACCTACGGTGCATTTAAACTTTGCGTGGAATGAAATGTATCTGACAGTATTGTTAGGATGGTTCCTTGCTTTAAATTATTTTTAAAAATTGAACAGTAACACACTCCTATGATAAAAACATCAAAAAGTATAAAAAGCTTACAGTGAAAAATCTCCTACTCATCTTGGTCAGTCATGTGCCCAATTCCCAGGCCCCACAGTTTTTAGTCTTTATTTACCCTTCTAGAGATTTCAAAAATGAATATAAATAATAATACAAATATATTGTTTTTCCTCTTTGTAATATACATTTTCATATGCTATATATACATTATTCAGTACCTTGCTCTTTTCAGTTAATATGTTTTAGAGAATTTTCCGTATCAAAATATAAAGAGCTTTCTTATTTCTTTTTGCAGTTACAAAATATTTCATTGAATTTATTTAACTAGTCCCTCACTGACAAGTATCCAGGTTCTCTCCAATCTTTTACTGCTGACTATAGTGCTGCAATAAATAAACTTGATATATGCCATTTTGTAGATATACAAATTTACCTGTAGTCTACCCTCCCCAGAGTGGAGTTGCTGGGTCTAAGAGCACATACATTTGGAATTTTGATAGCTATTGCTAAATTTCCCTCCATCTGGGTTGTAAAAATGTATACTCCCACCAGCAAGGTATAGCAGCGCCTGCTTCCCACAGCCTTGGCAACAGAACGTGTGATCAAATTTTGGATTTTTGCTAATTTTATGGTGAAAAATGATCTCTTGGGAAAGTTTTAACTTGCATGTTTCTTACTATCGTGAAATTGAGCACACAGAAATATATTTAAGAATAAATTACATATTCTTTGAATTGTCTGTTTATAATATTTTCCATTTTTAATGGGTTATTGGCCATTTTTCTTATCAATCTCAAGAGCTTTTTATATAGTAGGAAGATTTTTCCATGTCTATAATGAGTTGTAATTATGTTTTCCAGTTTGTCATTTATTTTAAATGTTAGGGTTTACTTTTGTCAGGCAGAGATTTAAAAAAATTATATAATTGAATTTATTAATTTTTTTCATGGTTTCTGGATTTAGGGTCATAGTTTAAAAGCCCTCCACACTCTGAGATTATGAAAAATTATCCCATCTATTCATTTACTACCTTTATTTATATTTTATATTTAAAGATTTAATCCACTTGAAACAAATCATGGAACACAGAGTGACATATGAGTCCAACATTAATATTCCCCAGATAGCTACCTAGTTGCCCCCCCCATTATTCAATACTTCCGTTTTCCCCATTGATTTGGTATTTGTGTGTGTGTGTGTGTGTTTTTGTTTGTTTGTTTTCCCCTGGATTTGATTTTCTATTCTACTGGTTCATATATTCATGTGCCAATACTATATTGCTTTAATAACTGAGCTTTGGAGAATATCTTTATATCCTGCAATCCACGTATTTTGATTTCTTTATCAGAGCTTCCTTTTGCAAATCATTTTTGCTTATTTTTCAATATGAACTTTAGAATTCTTTGTTTAGCTACCCCTTCCCCCATTTTCACGTTTATTGAGATTATGTTAAATTTAAAAATCAAATGAGAAAGATCAGCATATTCTTGATATAGGAAAAGTATAATCACATTGAGTCATCTTGTCCAAAAATACAGTATTATTTGTTTATGTGTTCTGATGTCTCCTTCCTGTCTTAAAGATTATTTTAGTATATATCTTGTATTACTTTTTATGTACTTTTATTAATTAATTTATTCATAAGAAAATTATCTTTGTTGTAGTTCTTATTAATATAAATAAAATCTTTCCATTTATTATCATCTTCTAGCTTCTAATTATTGATTGTTCTATAGTTTTGTGCTCCACAATATTATTTACCTTTCTTATTGTTTTTGTACGTCTATAAAAAAATTGACTTCCTGGGGTTTTTCAATTAAACAATAATATCACCTGCAAATAGAATTAGTTTCGTCTCTACCTCTCAGTTTTTATTCCTTAAATTCTTCCCTTATTTGCATTTTATTAGCTAGAGTGCCAGTAAAATGGACAAAAACAAAAAGAGAACTGGACAAATCCACACTTATAGTGGGCGTTTTTAGCACATCTTTCCTGGTAACTGACAGAAGAATCACACACAAGATTTAGTAAGCAGTATGATTGACAAACTGACCTAACTGACATGCATAGAACCTGGTATCCAGCGACTCCGCCATGCACGTTCTTTTCCTGTGCACATGAAACATTTACCAAAATTAATTATACGCTGAACAATAAATCAAGTCTCAATAAACCTCAAAGAACTGAAGTAATCTCAAGTGTGTTCTCTGACCACAGTTAAACTTATCTAGAATCAAAAAATGGAAAGATAACTAGAGAATCCCTAATATTTGGATTGGAGATTAAACTATATACTTCTAAATAACTCATGGGTCAAAGAAGAAATTAACAATGAAAATGAGGAAATATTTTTACCTAAATGATAATTAAAATATGACATATTAAAGCATGTGATGTAGTTAAAGTACACTTTGGGAGAAATTTATGGCATAAAATGTATATCTTTGGAAAGAAGAGAGGCTAAGAAATCAATCATCTCTATTTATTTTTTAAAAAAATTCACTCTATCTTAATAAGCAGGAAAAATAGCAAATTAAAACCCAAGGAATGCATAAGAATATATAAAAGTTAAAAACAGAAATGAATGATACAGAAAAAAAATTGTATGAGAAAGGATCAATAAAGCCAAAAGTTAGTTCAATGAAAAGACTGATAAAATTGATAAACCATTGGCAAGACCAGTCACAAAGAGAGAAGGCACCATGTAGTAATAACAGAAATGAAAAAGGGGACAAATCTATAAATAATATGGACTTTCAAAAGTTAATAAAAGGATATCATAAACCACTTTATGCCACTAAATTTGACAACTTAGTTGAAATTGATAAATTCCTAAACAAAAAAACACAACTTACCAAAAGTGACGCAGAAGAAATAAAATATCTGAATAGTCCTATAAGAAATGCAACCCATAAAGAAAAACTTCCCACAAAAGACAAACAACAAACAAAAACAGCAACAAAAAAACCCTCAGGCCCAATGGCTTCATCAGAAAAGCTCTAAATGAGTTAAGTAAGAAAGAAGAAAACTCTCCAACTCATTTTAAGATACCAGAACCCATCAAGTTCTTCACAAAAATTAAAAATTACAAAGCAATCTCATGAACAAAAATGCTAAACTATGGAACAAAATATTAGCAAATTAAATTTAGTGATATATAAAAAGGATATGTTTTATTAATGTGATGTTCATTTTGCGTTTAAAAATCAATGTAGTCTGTCATTGACAAAATAAAGGAGAAAAATTGTACAGTTATCTCAATAGCCTTAGAAAATAATCTGATATAATTCAATATCCATTTATGATAACAATAATAATAATAGAAATTTCTTAGAAAACTAAGAATGGAAGAAAATATTTTTAACCAGACAAAAGGTATATATAAAAACCTATAGCAACCATGACTGGTTTAGCTCAGCAGTTAGAGCATCAGGCTGTGGACCGAAGGGTTTTAGGTTTGATTTCAGGTCATGGGCACGTACCTGGGTTGCAGGTTCAATCCCTGCCCTGGTTGGGGTCATGCAGGAAGCAGCCAATCTATGTGTCTCTCTCACATCAATGTTTTTTTTCTCTCTCTCTCCCCCTTCCCTCCCTCCCACTCTATCTAAGAAGCAATGGAAAAATATCCTCAGAGGAGAAAAAAAGAACCTATAGCAAATATCACCTTTAATGGTGAAATATTGAATATTTTCTCTCAGGAGTTAGAAATGAGACAAGCATGCTTGCTAATATCACTTCTATTTAACAGTGTATTGGAAGTTCTAGGCGGTGCAATATGGCAATATACTTTATTTTTTAAGGATAAATGGATTGGAACTATCATTATTTACAGAAGACAAAGTTGTATATATAGAAAACACAAAAGAATCTACAGATAAACTATTGGCATTAATAAATGATTTAGTGAGATCACTGGCTAAAGATCAATATGTAAAATTAAAGTATATTTCTCTATTCCAAGAATAAAGAATTATAAAATTGATTAAAAAATTATATCATTTATAATAACATCAAAATATATCAAATACGTAGTAATCTAATATAAGATGTGTAAGACCTCCACAGTGAAAACTAGAAAACATTGTTGAGAGAAATTAATTAAACCTAAATAAGTGGAGGGATAGACTATGTTTATGGATTAAATAACTCAATTTAATAAGGATGTCAATTCTCAGCAAATTGGTCTATAAATTCAATGTAGTCCCCTTCGACACCCCAGCAGCTGTTCTGGTGGGAATTGACAAGCTGGCTTTAAAATTTATACAGAATTGCAAAAGGCCAAGAATAACTAATACAATCTTGAAGAAGGAGGAGGTGGAGGAGGAGATGGAGGAAAAGGAGGAGAAAGTTGGAGGACTTACTTTAATGGATACCATGTCCTTTTTTATTTTAAAGTTTTAGTATGTAGTTTAAAAAACAGTGTATAAGTGTAAGGATAACCTCCCCCGAGCCCCACTTAAAAAAAAAAAAAAAAAAAAGGCAGACAGGATGGAATAGAGCTCAGAATAGACCTACATATATATGGACAATTTATTTATGACAAAGGTGGGGTTGCAAAGCAATAGAAAAAAGATGATATTTTAAATATATGGTGTTGGGCCAATTAGACATCCATTTGGAAAAAAATAAATCTTAACGCCTAATAAATAAATTCCAGGTGGATTGTAGATTGAATGTGAAAAGTAAAACAGTAATATTAGGGGAGATTACATTTGAGAGTATCCCTATAATCTTGTGAAGCTGAAGATAAACAGAACACAAAAAAGTACTAATAAGAAAATAAATATTTATAAATTGAATTACATTGACATTAGGATCTTCTGTTCATCAAAAGACACCATTAAGAGTTGGAAAGGCAAGTCACAGAGTAGAAGAAATTTTCAGTACATGTAGCAAAGGGATCATTTGCAGAATATAAAAAGATATCCTCATATCACTAAGAAAAAGACAACAATCTAATTTTAAAAATGGGCAAAAGATCTGAAAAGGAACTTGGCAAATTCAATGTCCACTAAACATATGGAAAGCTACTTAATCATTTTAGTGGTCAGCGATGTTTAAATTAAAGACCACAATGAAATACCTCCATATACCTGCCAGAATGACTAACACTAAAAAGACTGATAATAGTAACTGTTGTCATGGATGAGGAACCGCTGGAACTCTCATGGTCTCCTAGTGGGAGTACAAATTGATACAATCACTTTGGCAAAGTTTGGCAACTTCTAATAAAGTTAAATTTGCATCTACCCTAGGACTTATAAATTCACTCTTAGATATCGTTGGGGAGGAAGAAACTTTCCTCTACCTTTCTAGGTTCTTTCAGTTGGTCTAATAATCAAATTGACATGAGACAGAGTATCAAGAAAAAATAACTAAATTGAATTACATGTGTACCTATGGGAACCCCACACGAGAGGGTCAGGGACAAAGTTAAAATGAGGTATATATGGCATTCTGAGCTAAAGATGAGGGAAGGTGCCTTGGGGCTTCAGCGGGGAGGAAGGTTATTTGCAGGATATTAAGAAGAGCAGATATTCAGTAATTAGAAGTTTGCCTGGTCATGGGTCAGTCATAAAAAGTTATTTCTGGCCCTGGCCAGTGTGGCTCAGTTAGTCGGAGCATCATCCTATACACTGAAAGGTCTCGGGTTCAATTCTTAGTCAGGGCACATACCTAGGTTGTGGGTTGGATGCCTGGTCGGGATGCGTATGGGAGGCAACCGATCAATGTTTCACTCTCCCATCGATGCTGCTCTCTCTCTGTGTCTCTCTCTCTTTCCTTCCCTCTCTCTAAAATCAATAAAAAAGCATGACCTCAGGTGAGGAGCAAAAAAAGAAAAGTTATTTTTCGTAATAACTCTTATTATGGGTAAAGCCACAAATTTAAATTCTTTAAGGGAAAGGTAAAAGTTTCTCATGAACCCACAGGGTCTGATTGGCTTCAGGTCAAAGTAATTCACATGCCAAAGTGTCTCATCTTGGGGAGGCCTATTCTAGACCTTATGAATAGATAGGGTGGGGCAAAAGTAGGTTTACAGTTGTTTGTCTGGAAAATAATACAATTAATAAATAATAATACAAGAATAAACTGTTTCGCATAATCACAATTATAAGCCCACTTTTGCCTCCACCCTGTGTAGCCAGCAGAAATACTTTTATATGTAACAAAAAGTCACACAAGAGAGTGTTCATTGCTGCATTCTTTGTGACAGCCCAAAGCTGAAAGCAACCCAGATACCTTTCCATAGTAGGAAAGGTACATGTATGTAGCATGATATATGCATGCAGGGGTGAAAAATGAGTCAACTACAACTCTATGCCTCAACCTGGAGCGTTTTCACAAACATGCATGCTATACAATTGCATTTATATGAAGTTCAACCACAGGCAAATCTAAACTATGGTGCTAGAAAAAACATTTGTTTCCCATGTGTCAGGTGTCATGGTTATAAAATGTAAACTATGGTGTTAGAAATTAAGATAATGTTTACCTTTGGGAAGAAAAGAAGGCTGTGACCACAGGGGCTCTGGGGAGGCTTCTGGGTTGCTGATACTGTTCTCTTTTTCTGTCTGAATTGTGTCGACTGGGATGTCTTTACTTTGGAGCTATTTACTGAGCTTATTAATTGTGTACTTTTCTACATTTGATTAACAAGCCATTTGTTAAGCATCTAGTTTGTGTGTGTAAGATTGTGTAGGGCACAGTTCTGTCTTCCTTCCACCTCTTTGCTAGCAGCACCCTGACAGAGGAAGCCACTTCTTACCAATTGGCCCGAGGAACAGAGCCATGATGCGTGCAGCCAGGCTCTGCAAGTCCATCCTGAAAGTGGACAGTAGGACCCCGTCAGGCTTAGGCCGGAGGTTCAATCGCTTTGATTGGCAGAGTCCACTTTGGTACTTTTCGGTTCATGACGGTTCATTGTGCCACATTTAAATTTCCAAAGATAGTTCTGCTGCTGATGGCCAGTAGGTCAAGCTCAAGTGACTCTCCTTGATTCAGGTGTCTGCCTCTGCCATCTGGAAGCACAGTTGGTAGGCAGCCTGCTGTGACCCCAGTCTGCTGGAGTGGGTGGGAGTCAAGTCTGAGTTTGTGGAGAATCATGTTCTGACTCCACACTAACTAGATCACTAAAGCTAAAAGAACAGTAATACACATGTTAGTATTTGAGGAGGACTTGTTTGCATAATTAAATTGTTAATGACCTCAGCGTGTATGACAGTCTTGCCTGTATCCAGAAGGAAGTTTTAGTCATAAAGTTAAAGAAATAAAACATTTTGATATGCAGAGGTGATTAAATTGTGAGCAATTTTTTCTCTTAATGTTGTTATAATGTTTTTGTTTATATAATCAATGATAACAATAAAAACAAACCAAAGCACTGTCCCCAAAACAGAAGAGTGATCTTCATTACATGTATATTTGGCAAAAGAAAAAATAAACAAAACAAAAAAACCACTAAACCAGTATTTTATACAAATTGCATCGAGACATTTCTTAACTAATTTGCAAATTTAATCAAGAGATTTGGTCAAATTTGAATCTGACATTTGCTTATTCTCGTGTGTCAGAAACAGAAAAATAACCTTCCATTTATAAATATGAAACTAAATTTAGATTAAGTTTTAGAACTCATTATTTTGACAGGTTTAGATGTAAGAGCTGACATTTACTGATGAAAATATTTCTTCGAGTGTATTTAACATATGGCCTCCAGCTATTGGGAAGATTTTTGCTGTTATAACAAAAGGTGGCTTCTGAATTGATGGATGAATGTTTTAATCAGAGTCTGGTCTCAATCTGGCCACTAAACATACCAGAATGTGTTTGGTTTGTTTCTTTGTGATGAAATATACTTATACCCAAGAATGTCAACACCTTTATTTATTTCTAATAAACTAATATTTATTGAGCTTTACTTTGGGCAGGGACCTGCATACTGGAGTCTGTATACAGACAGTTGCCAGCTAAGTAAATAGTTGCTTGGAACTGGGAACTAATTTTCTTACAAAAATAATATTATTTGCAGTGGTAGTTGCCCAGAATAGTCCAAAAAAGGAAATTTAACTCAGTATGTAGCTGAGTTTTGTGCTGTTGCAAATACTGGCCTGATTCTGGTTGCTGAGAGCAGGAAGCCCTTAGTGGAAGTGAGCAGAGTAAGTAGGGACTGGAAAAGACAAAGACGAGAAGGAAATGAGAAGGGAAGGGGGATGAAGGAGAAGATGGAGGAGGAAGAGGATAGGGAAAGAAGAGCAGAAAGGAGAGGTGGGAGAAGACAAACAGCAAGGTGAAGGAGGAAGCTGTCCCATTTGTTCTTTTCTACTGCGGGGCTGTGTTCACGACATTTCTTTGGCAGCTT
Source organism: Tadarida brasiliensis (assembly GCA_030848825.1). Taxonomy (NCBI): domain Eukaryota; kingdom Metazoa; phylum Chordata; class Mammalia; order Chiroptera; family Molossidae; genus Tadarida; species Tadarida brasiliensis. Next base: position 46,072,871 of record CM061258.1, read on the forward strand.
CTCCTATATTTTTGCACCCTTTCTTTTCTGATGCCTCCATCCCAGATTCTCCAGTGTTCCCAGGTTGCTCCGAGCTCCCCAAGAAGGCACCACACCCAGGTATGCTCACCCACAGGAAGGGATTTGTGCCCTGAAATGACCATTCTCCTTTCCTTCTCGAAAGGTCTTGAATTCACTGTTGATCTCTTGTAGGCGGTAAGAGGCAAGCCATCTGATCAAACTATCTCTAAGATATGAATGACTATCAATCTTGTATCTTTAAGAATTGTTTGGATTGTTAAAATCGAAGCAGATGAATCTTTAATTGGCAGGATTGTGACCACCATGAAAAAACAAAGTGGGACATTCTGACCTTTTGGAACCAGGGGTGGCCATCTTTGGTCAGGGCAAAACCCTCTGGACAAGCCAGGCTTGCCTGTGCCACTGAATCTGCTGTGGTCAGCTCCTGTAGGCTGGCCCCGCTCTTCCGTTTCTTCTCTTCTTTCCATTTCTGAACCACGGACGCTCTAAGAGCTTTAAGGCAGAAGTACACACCTGTATACATTTGTTTTTGTAAGATAGAGGCTATTGGCGAGTTGGTGACGACCTGTATCTGTGCTCTACATTATTGGCCCCACGTTGAAGATGAGAAAATTGAGGTACTTAGGGACTAAAGCCGTATCCTTTTCAGCACAAGGAGTACATGCATGTGACTTCGAGCAGCAGTTCTCAACCTGTGGGTCGTGACCACTTTGGGGGTCAAACAACCCTTCACAGGGGTCACCTAAGACATAGCAGTAGCAAAATTACAGTTATGAAGTAGCAATGAAAATAATTTTATGGTTGGGGGTCGCCACAACATGAGGAACTATATTAAAGGGTCGTGGCATTAGGAAGGTTGAGCACCGCTGACTTAGAGTGTCAGCCGGCACTGTCCAATGTGGCAGCCGGTGGTTGCATGTGGTTATTGCGTACCTGAATTGTGCACCTGGGGAACTGAATTGTTCCTTTTGTGTACTCTCACTGCATTTAAATGAAAACTGATATGAACCTTGGTTACTGGGAGACTTTTAAGTATGTTTGGAACAACTTGGGTATGTGAATCTATTTATTAAACTGTACGTTTTATAAAATTGAAATATCTATCAAGTATGTCCATTGAAATGGAGTGTTTGAAGGCTGGGTACCCTCTGCTCCCACTGAGGACAACTCTGAAAGGCCACCTCAGCATCTGGGCTTCCCAATGGAGTCACTGAAGCCTTCACTGATCCTGTATCACAGACCACGTGCTCCTTTGGCCCAACCTGCATTTTCCTCTTCACCCCCAGAAAGGTTGATTCCAAGAGTTTTTCCTAAATAAACCTTCTGCCCACCAATGCCCATCTGCTTCCTGGAAACCCAGCCTACTATATGTATTTATTTAAAAATAATATAATAAATACCTGGGATCTCCGGGACCTCAAACATTTGGGCTCTTAAATATCCACGATTTTAGGTCACAGCCAGTCAGCAACCTCCTGAGTACCCACCATGTGAATAACCCTTAACTGAGGGCTGTGAGTAGAGTAGGCCCAAAGGGAAGGATGGCCATGGCGAGGCTGGGCCAGAGGAACTCTAAAATTTTTCCCTGAGCCTCTACAAATATATTTGTATATATAAAGGGAAATCTTGTCCCTAACACTCAGAGACTAGACTCAAAACAGAAAAAATGGTAGAAGTCATTTTCTGGGTGTTTGTGGCTATGGGAGGGAGGGAAAGATGTTTAGGGGGATTGAAAACCGAGCATAATCAAACAGAGCTCAATGCTCTGGCGTCAGGCGGAAGTAGGCTGGAGCAGCAGTATCACTTGGAGTTGCCCTATAGGACCTTGGGGAAGAGAAATTCTCCTAGTGGGCAGAGCTTTGAAGAGTCCATGTCATTGTCCATTTGTAGGGAAAGAGAGTGAGCCAGGGAAAGAATGTACACTGCTTCATGGATGGTACATAGTGGTTTGGCCCATGGTTGGGGATCCAACAGAAGCAACACTGGCGGATGGGGAAAAGGGAGGTTTGGAGAAGAGTTATACACATTGGCTTCTCTGAATAACCAGAATGTGAGAATATTGGTGTTCCTTGAGGTCTCTCACCAAAGACTCCTCGCTGCAAGGAGGGGTTCTTAATGATCAGATGAACAGAAGCACTTTCATTGACAAAGGCAGATCTGCTGACTGCCACTTCTGTGTGCAATTTGACAGCATAACCCTGAACTCCACTGTGGTGCGCGGAGAGGGTCAGCCAGGCAGCATGGGGAAGGGTGATTGCTTTGGATTCTTTCTCTCATATGGAGGGCAGTGATTTGTCCTCATTGGAATAGATTCTTAAGTCAAAATTTATTTTCCTCCCTACAATATATCTACTACTATCACCAGCTGAGAAGGAGTGAAGTTCACGTGGCCTTGTGACCGGCTGAAGAAATAACGACTGTATTACTTACTCAAATTTCATATACGTTTAAGTTTAAATTATTTTTTCCTTCCTCTATTTTTATCTCACTGACCTAGATAGGCCATGTTAGCCCCAAATTTGCACAATTCAATAGGGGATTGTGATAGAGCTAGAGGAAAAATGAACATCACCTAGAAAATCATGAATTGCTGCTGAATGCACAACTCATGAGATTTGGTGAAGATAGTTGCATATGGTAGTTATGAACATTTTAATGTAAGTTTGTGAATTATAAATATGGAGAGAGGTATATGTAAAGATAGTGAAGAGTCAGGGGGTGAACTCTAGTGGACTTTTATTATTTTGGTGTTGATGGCTTGGCATCTGAAGCTTGAAGAATCTACCTTGAGTCTGAGTGAGAGGCAGAGTTCCTTCCATGAAGAAACCCAGATAATTTTTCTCTCTGGCTTCTGAAAACTAGGGTAATAACATGTGCCTAGGCTTGGAGAATTAAATGCTCCCATCTGGGACTTTGAATCTGGAGTGACCGGTGCAAAGTCTCGATGGTAGTGGTAGTGGTGGCGGTCTTGGGAGTGGTATCCAGGGCCCGGCAATGGTGGCCGATCTACTGGAACCAGGCTGTTTCTGTGGCATGACTCTACTCTGGTTTTTTGACCTCCCTTTGTTTCCACCTATTTTCTGAGCCTCTGTCTCAACATCCCTTGTAAGATAGCCATATTGATCATTTTTGTTGTTGTTGCAACCAAGAACCTCTTTTCTTTTCTCCAGATGCATTTAAGATTTTATTGATGTCATTTATGTTCCAAAACACCCCAATGAGGTGATTTAACAGAGGACTTCTAAAATGGACTCTTCCGAACATTGAGTGAGACCTTTCACCTTCAACACTTGTATCCTCCTTCAGCTTTGGGAAAGTTTCTTGTTATTTCACTGATTGTCTCCATCCTTTCGTTTCCTCCCCTCTTTCTGGGAATCCTATTAGTTGCATTGCCCCTATGTACCTCTTTTTTTTTCTCTCTTTTTTCCCCCTCTTTGTCTTAATGATCTACATTCTGGGAAATTTTCAAGAATTTAATCTTTCAGCTTTAATTAACTTAAAAAATTTTAGCAGACATATTCTTATTTTCTAATAATTTTTCCTTTTCTATGATGGTTTCTTTTCTATATTTATGTATTATGGGTGGTGCATCTTATTTTTTAAATCCTCACCTGAGGATATGTTTTTTTAAATTGATTTTTGAGAGACAGAGACAGACAGACATCTATCGGTTGCCTCCCACACATGTCCCGACCAGGGACCAAACTTAGGTGTGTGCCCTGACAGGGAGTCGAACCCACAACCTTTTTGGTATAGGGGACAACACTCCAACCAATTGAGCCATTCGGCCAGGGTGGGTGTAGCATCTTTTTCTCTCTCTCTAGAAATACTAATTAGAGTTTTTTCACTTTAATTTTCTTCTATTCTTTATTTTTCCTCCAAGGTCGTTTAATCTTTTATTCATCTTGGTCTTTCTATTTCACATTTTAGGTTTTCCATTTCACAGTCTGGTGGTTGTGGTTGTTTAAAATGAGACCATAGCAAAGCGCCCCAGAAGCCCTGTGTTGGTGGGTGAGTCTCACTGACTGTGTGGGCTCAGGTTTAGTGAGTGAGAAGGCAGCCACTCGTTCCTCGGAGGGTCTCTGCAGGTCAGAACGAGGGTTTGTGGCGGCACACCACGATCCCACACTGGATGTGCTGCTTCGTACCAGAAGGTTCATTCGCGTTTTTTGTAGAGACACAATTTCAGCTTTAATTTTAACTTTTGTTCTCCTGGGCTTGGAAATATATCTGGTTGCCAGATGTTTTGCAAGCAGTTATGTTGGAGGGAAATGTCAGGGGTATTATTCTATGTACAGACCTTCAATTAGTGACCCTGTTTCTATTCTCATTTCTCATCCTGCCTGCCATTGTCTTTATCTTCCTGGTACCTTTTCTGTTCAGCTCCTACTTAACACTCCTCCATCTGCTTTGCATGTTTCAGAAAGATTTTGAAATCTTAAGTCTCCTGATGGATCTCTCTTGTGTTCTTTGTAGAGAGAGGAGAAAAGAAACCCATGGGCTGAGTCTGTCACTTTGAACTAGAAGCCATAGGTCCTTTGGGTTGCAAATGGCTCTTTAATGGGCTCCCAGTTGAGAGTCAGTCACGACAGGACACATGACAATACACCCTAGTCTGGGGGAATGCCCATGGTTTATAGTGTACTTTCTCTCTCTTTTTTAAATCCTCACCCGAAGATATTTTTCCATTTATCTTCAGATAGAGTGGGAGAGAGAGAGAGAAACTTCGATGTGAGAGAGACACATCGATTGGTTGCCTCCCGCACAACCCAGACCAGGGCCGGGGACCGAATTGCAACTGAGATACACGCCCTTGACCAGAATCGAACCCATAACCTTTTGGTCAGCGGGCTGACGCTCTGACTGCTGAGCCAAACCAGCCAGGGCTGTACTTTCTCATTTGATCCTTACAGCTCTGGGATCCCCGGAGAGGCTGGATGAATGGAGCTGGAGAAGTAGTCTGGAAGGTGTCACTGGGTAGGGAGCAGTTGGTGGGAATGAGAAGACACCTCTGCTATCAGTCAGAAAGCTAACAGAGAGATATTCCCGTCTAGGATCAGTGTCAGATATGGGCTTGGAGGTCGAAACAAGTGAGTCGGGAACAGGAGCAGCCTTGTCTCCTCGGTTGTTGCTGACTCTGAGTTGGTAGAAGGGGGAGATGACAGATGAGCTACGTGGGAAGCCGGTGGTGGAGCTTAGAGTCTGTGAGATGATGTAAGCCATCAGTTCTGTAAGAACTTGGAGCAGAAGTCCTGCTGATGAGGGTAAGTTTGAAGCCAGAAAATAGCACCGTCAGCAGTGTCACTGGCACACTCAAAGGACAATGATAGATCGCACAGTCCCCCTCTCACATTTCCAGGCTAATGGAAGCGACAGTAGCATAGATGAATGAAAGCCACAGCCTGCCCATTAGTTTCAGCTTCCTTCCCCAAAGGCTTTCACTGGGACTTGCAAAATGTGCATTTCTCCTCTTTGTCCTTCCTTTCCCAGCCGTCTAGGAGAGACCATAGGACAGAAGAGGCAGGTCCCTGGAGAGAGAGAAAGAGATGAGGGACACCCCCAAGTTGGCTGATTGCAGACCAGGCTGTTTTGCATAGTGCCACTCCCGATCTAATTTTTAGATGGGGGCCAAGGCAGGGTGCAGGCATTGGCCCAGCATTTGAAAGGCTCCCCTAGGGTGGTGGTGTCCGTGCCCTCCTCCTTCACCTTCTCTCCAGCACAGGTGACTCATACAGCAACCACAGTAAACCAGGCTCTTGGCGGACACCCTGGACTGCGCTGGTCCTCAGCCGTGCTGAGAGTTTTCTCTGTGCTTCTAAGATGGCCTCTCGAAGACAACCATGGGCTCTGCCTTGCTGAGTAAAGGAATTCTATCTGCCCTGTAAGGTTTCACAGTTGCTTTTCTTTCTCTTCTGGCTCCTCCTCTGAGAAAATTTTCTGGAACAGGTGCTTTTTTTCACTCCTTGCTCATTCCTGGCAGCAACCACATTCAAAGCCTGCCACTCTGAATTTGCTTAGCAAGGTCATAGCAGCCTCATCTGCAGCGAGTTTGCAGCTTCACACTGTCCTGTTTCTGTCTCTGTCTCTCTCTCTCCACCATACATTTGGTCGAATATTCCAGAGCTCTGGCTTTAGGAAAGCAGCCTCAGACACGCCAGACACACTCATCCTGTGCCCAGTAACAGGGCATGACGCTTACTCCCACCCCCACCCCCAAGCATAAAAAGGTTTCAAAGCTTCCTGATTCTCTAAATAAAAATACCCCATAACCGCTTTCCTCTGACCAGAGGGAGCCATTTCTACCCAGAGGCCCTTCTTCTTGCAGGTCAAGCCCCAAAGCAGGCAAATAATCATTCATTTATGAAAATGAAAGATTCATGAGGGACTCTGCTGGGCTGCCAGCAGAGTTCAGACAGGTTCTGATATTACTTTAATTTAATTAAGCTGTGTTTATTTAATCAGCCCAGAGATATGGATCCTCGGCAGGAATTTGCTGCCTGCCTCTGAACTGTGCTTTTGTCCGTGGGAGGAGAGGGAGGGCTGTGGTCTACCCAGCATTTTTGAACGGTTTGGGGCCCAAGAGGCAGGCTGGCTGGTGGTCTGGGTTCAGACCAGGTGCTGCGGGGACACTGAATTCAGCAGCTGTGTGTGTGTGTGTGTGTGTGTGTGCACATGAGCGTGCAAAGCCCCGGGATCTCGTTCTGCAGCAGGAGTGTCAGGGAAGCCAGCCCTGCCAGCTGTCTGTGCTCTCAGCCGCCACAGGAGGAAAGCAGTGGAGAAAGAAGGCGGCCCCGTGGCTTAAGGAGAGTTTTTGCTCAGAGCCCGCTCCGTAGATCTCTTCTGGGTGCTCCTTACGCCTGCTGGTTTCCGGGCCCCACACCGAGACGTGCTGAATCACACTGAAGTTTGAGAACTGCTGTGTTCCCAAGTGTTATTATCCTCAGGAGTATTTCTATTTTAAGAATTGAGGTGGGTTGGGGAGAGGACAATAACTGAAACCCATTTAGAAGGAATCATTACGGTGGGTTTCAGACACAGTGGGGAGATATTTGGAAACAGAGTTTTTTAAAGCCTCCTAAATCGCTCTCGTTCAGGGCAGTGTCTGTCTTCCACGTGGAAGGGTGGGTTTGAGGGGAACAGCTGTGCTGTGGTGTCATGAACCAGGATGATTGGAGTGGATATCCGAGCCGATGGTCTAAGTCCCAGTTTGAGTCCAAAGGTCTGAGCCTCAGGGGCACCAATATCCAGGGGCAGGAGAACATAGATGTCTCTGCTCAGGCAGAGAGCACATTTGTCTTTTTTCTTCCTTTTTATTCTATTCATGCCCTCAACTGGTAATAAATCTCTCTGTATGTGTATATGTCTACTTTTATAGCTATCTCCTATTGGTTCTGTTTCTCTGGAGAACTCTGACTAATACAGTGTCCCCCACGAACTCCTCCTAGGTGTGAGATGGCAGTGGCCATACAAGGAGTCATATAGGATCATCCACTGACCAAGGTGAGCCCTCCTCCTTCTGCCTTATTTTGCTGAATAACTCTGATATGAATAGAGATGGGTAGTAGAGGGACAGTGCACTGAACCTGCTTTTATTTCTTGTTTTACAAAAACACAGTCGTACACTTATTCAACACTTGCACTTGTATTAACTCTATAATTGCTCCCCAGGACATTGTAACACAGGAGTAAGTAGCCCATTTTATATATGAGGAAACGGAAGGTCAGATTGCCTTAATGAGCCTAGACCTGAACACAGTCTAATTCAGCACATTTCCTCTAGACTTATGTCGTCCAATGTGGCAGTCACCAGCTACATGTGGCATTAAGCGCTTGAAATGTGGTTAGACTGAATTGAGATGAGCTGTAAGAGTAAAATACAAAGATTTAGTACAAAAAAAGTAAAATATTTTGTTAATGTTTATACTAATTACACATTGAAGCGATACTAATTTGAATATATTAACTTAAATACCGTATTAAACTTAATTTCACCAGTTTCTTTTCACTTTTCAAATGTAATGTAGATACTATAAAATTTTTAAAATATGCATACGGCTTGCATTTATGGTTTGCATTCTATATCCACTGGAGAACATTGTTCTAAATCAAAGCTGACATGTTTTCAGACTCACAACCTCAGGTCACACCAATGCAGCCCTCAAATCACCCCAAGATCCCTGGGAGGTGAGAAAAAATCCAACAGATTGCATGTTAGCTAAGCCCCTGTTTTTCATGTTTTGATTTTTCATCATGAAAGGGAAGAAACTGAGCACCATGGTGGTGACCCAGGGAGGGACCAGATGCTGATATACCAGGCGGCTTTCTTTGAAGTGTGATCTTGTGTCAAAAGGTCTTTCCAAACTTATTTGGGTTAACAAAGAACTGGGAAAAAGTTCAGACCTCTTCCGCATTAAGGTCGGGTGAGTATGTGGACACCCTCTGTACTGAAAAGTCTGTTATAACAGGGGCCGACAAGCTAAAGGAGAGGGCCAGAAAGGGAGGGCAAAGCAAAAGCCTGGCCAGAAAGAAACTGAGCCAATGAGCAAGTGATTCCTTTATACTCTCACTTACTCATTCACATAGCACGTGTTAACAAGTTACTTATAGTTACTTATTGTCTAATGTTATCTACTAGGCACTGACTGTTCCCAGTTCTAGGGATAAAGTGATGATCTGCCATCACTAGATGTGGTCATCAACAACGCAGACGATGGCTCACTATCTCCTCTAGGTTGCATTCAGGCGAGTGGGAAGGGGAAAGAGAAAGTGAGAACACTCCCCTTCCTTTTAAGGACATGACTGGAAAGTTGCCCACATCACTTAATTCACATTCTTTTGGCCAATACTTAGTCACAGTGCCACACCTAGAAGCAAGGGAGTCTGGGAAGTGTAGTCTTTATACTGAATAACACCTATCCAGCTAACTTTTTTTTTTTTTTAATGAAAAGAAGAAAACGAATTGAGGAACAATTCTCAGCACTGATAAACTGCACAACTACTGTGCTGATAAGGTCAACAATAGGATTACATTACTGGAAAGGCCAGATTCTGACAATTCTTGATCAATCTAACAGAATTTACTTATTTAAGGATAGAGAAGGAAGACAGCATGGTCAGGACTCAGAGAGATCAGCATCATTTTCCAGGACATACAGAGGCAAATGCTTCCAGAACACAAAATTCTCTCTAAGAGAATACACCCAGTTGCATATAATAATATCCAAGAGAGTAGGGCTCACATTAAATTTTCAGGAAGCCTAACTGATCCCTTTTAGACCCAGGGCCTATTCTGAAGAAACAAAATAGGGTAATGAGATGGAAGAGAGTTGGGGTGGGAGGTGTCTGGCAAGTGAGTATCTCTAGGGAGCTAATATTTGAATCCCTGAAGGGTTGGAATGAGTTCCTCATAGAAAGTGTTCCAGGCATAAGGAACAGCAGATGCAAAGACTTTGAAATAAAGATTAATCTTGATGGGTAATCAGAAGCAAAGTTTTCCAGAGTGGCTGGAGTGTCATGGGCGAGAAGGAGAGTGAACACAAGAGAAGGAAAAGAAAGGAGAAGATGGGAGGAGGAAGGCAGGTCTCAAGTTTAGCACTGGGGGTAGGGAGCATCTTTATCAGACAGGGGAAAAAGTAGCATCTGTTTCCACCAGGTATTCTCTGGTGGTTGCCCCTTGGCAAATTTCCATTCAGATTGCTTCTAACTAGAGCTAAGAAAGGGAATTCAGCATCAGATTTCTCCAAGCTCATAGTCTCCTTTCCTTCCATTCATTTTCCTTATCTGTTTACTTAGGACAAAAATACTGGCCCTGCCCTGCCCTCCTCCCAGGGTTGTCATGAAAATCAGATAAAAAAGGTGTGAGGGTGGCTGTCCTGTGAAATGTTGAGTTCTGAGGGAGGGAAGCACAGTGTCCCACACCCAGTAAGGACTCGGATAATATTATCTATATTGTTATGGTAGCTGTCGTTTTCATCAATTTTCAGGCCTTGACTTACAGATCTCAGGTTTGATTTTGAAAAATCTTTCTTTTCTCAACATACTAATTAATTATGGATTTGTTTATCCTGTAAAAGTGGGTGCTTAGATATTTTTAGGAGATTCCCCTTTGTCAAAGACCCCTGAGGCTTGGTGTGGAGTGGTATGTGTTGTACCCAATGAAACATTTAGATTATTTGTTGGATGAGAGCTCTGCCGTCTATATCCCTTTAAAATGTATATATGGATAGTCTGGCTGGAGTGGCTCAGTTGGTTGAGTATTGTCCTGTGCACCAAAAGGTTGCTGGTTCGATTCTCAGTCAGAGCACATACTTGGGTTGCGGGTTCGATCCCCAGGTAGGGAGCCTACAGACAGCAACCAACTGATGTTTCTTTTTACCTCTCTCTTTCTCTCAGCATGTCCTCGAGTGAGGATTTTAAAAAAAAATGTATATATGGATATAATTTTACATAAAAGCCATAATTTTCTGGATTTCTTTTCATGCCAACCTAGACATACCCTATTTTTAAAAATATGCCTCACTATTAAACTCTATTTGTTTACTTTCTCTGTGCCACATGCTTTTCCTAGAAAACTTTTAGAGTTTTGCTTAGCACAGGCCTTTGGAACTGGTTTTCAAGGTTACTTTCTATTCCTGGAGGATGGGGTGTTGAGAGATGGTTGTGGACAGATCACTTCTCTAACTCCAGTTCCATCTGAGTTTCAATCATTTATATCCACCCTGCTGTCCATTCATCCTTCCATTGAACATTTCTATATTCCAAGTTTCCTGGCAGTACAAAGTTTCCTGGGACTGCCAGTACAAAGACGAAAAAGATAGTCCATGCCCATCAGGACCTTATTGTCTAATAGGGAAGACAATACATATGGTATTATAGAGCAGTGTTCTAGACGCTGTGAGAAAGGAATGTACAGAAAGAATGGGAGCCCAGAGGACAATCCCTAGTCCAGGAGTGATGGTTGAGGAAGTCTTCCTAGAAGAGATTATACTTGCACTGTCTCTTGAAGGGTAAAAGGGGTCAGGGAAAGCTTTCCAACTAGTGGGACCAGCAAGCACAAAGGCAAATACTGAGGTGGAGAATTTAGCATGGTACTGAAACTATAATCTGTTTTATTTTATTTATTTATTTATTTTATTCCTCACCTGAGGATACTTTTCTATTTATCATCAGATAGAGTGGGAAGGAGAAAGAGAAAGAGAGCGAGAGACAGAGAGAAACATCAATGTGATAGAGCCACATCAACTGGTTGCTTCCAGCACAACCCAACCAGGGCCGGGGATGAACCACAACTGAGGTACGTGCCCTTGACCAGAATCGAACCCACAACTCATTGGTCCGCAGGCCAATGCTCTAACCGCTGAGCCAAACTGGCCAGGGCACTATAATCTATTTCAATATAGTCAGAGCATCGGACACAGGATAAGGTTCGAGAATGCTAAATGATGCTAGAATAGTTGGTCATCAGGAGTCCTGTAAGCCATGATAATAGTTTCAATCAAGGAGAACTCCACTACGATAATTTAAAGCAGAGAAGGTATGGACAGATTTACAGTTTTTGAAGGCTTCTTCCAGCTTGAGGGTGGAGCATGAACTGAAGGAGGCAAGACTCACTGAGGAAAATGAGATAAGTTGCTCGCTGTTGAAATGGTTGTGGAACACATTGAGGCCCTAAAATTAGGTGGTAGTCATGACAGAGAAGTGGGTAATTAAAGACCTTGCTAAGGATGTAACCAGAACCCAAGTTTGGCTGCCTGCCACCACAGAAACCAAATTCATGAGACACATGCTAGTGAAAAAGAAAAGAGGTTTATTCATGTGCCAGTTACCTGAGAAGATGGAGGACTCCTGTCACAAAGCCCATCTCTCTGTCTCAGTGCAGGCAGAGGTTTTTATGAGGAGGGAGAGGGAAAGCAGAACAAAGAAATCCAGGGGAGGAGGTTGAAAAGTTCTCTATGTGCAGGCCAGTACAGTCCATTCTGATAAGGATCTTTAAACTGGTCAAGTGATGTTCTAGTGTGTGTCAACCAGGATCTTCGTCATCCTTGTTCTATGTCATCCTGGTTCTATGGTTGAAGGTCAGCAAATCTCCCAGAACTGGGATGACTGAAGGTCCAAGTTTGCATCTTCTGAAGTTAGTTCCTTGGATTCTTATACAAATATGCTGTTTATCTACAAGCTACATATTAGTCAGAGTCAGCATTTACAGAAATAATGTCAAAAGAATGGTAGGGTAGGTTACAATTCCCCATTGTTACAAGGAGTGGGATTGACAGGATTTGATGCCAGATTGAAATGTGGAGGTGATAGAGAAAGAGGAGGCTTTGGTGTCTGGGTGACAGGGATGCTATTAGTTTTTGTATGTGACACTGGAACGAGAAGAGCTTTGTGGAAGGGAGCACTGAGTTCAGGTTCAGACAGTTTGAGTTTGAGGAGGGGGCCATTGTCTAAGTCTTGGGTGAAGATCTGGGAGGGAGACAGAGTTTTGACAGAGATGAGTGTTAGTGTGGTTGCCCAAGAAGAGTGGTGGGAGGAAGGAGAGAAGAGAGCCTGGGCTGCAATCCTGGGACACCCACATTTACTGAGGAGCAATGAAAGAGCAGTGACAAAGGGACCAGAGGGAACAGCCAGAGAAGTAGGAGGAAAGCTGGAGTCCTGGCAGCCGAGGCAACAGAATTTCCAGGAGTCACACACTACTGAAAGGACAAGTAAAATGGGTGTGCAAAGGGGTCCACTAGACTTAGTGACAAAGACATCACTGACTGTCTTGCAGAGAGCATGTTTGGTGGGGGTAGGGGTAGAGCCAGGACCAGAAAGGATTGAGGAGTGAGGCACGTGAGGAATTCCGTTAACAAAGAGAATATAGGTAATTCTTTAAAATCGTGCCTATGGAGGAGATAGAGAGGTTACTAGAGAGGACGATGGAAAGGGTTGGTGAGTCCAGGGGCTCGAAGTGTTATTTTATTGCATTTGTTTATTCACCTATTTATTAAGCATTTGCATGTAACAGATATTGTGCTAGGAACCACGCAGGTACAAAGAAATGTAAGACAGCTTTCCCAGTGTGCACAATTTGGTTAGTGAAGGCACAGAAATGCAGAGCCCAGAGACCCCCTTTTCCCATGTTTGCTAAGAAATGAGGCGGTATAGTAGAAAGTACACTTTGGAGTTCAAATAGATCTGGGTTCAAATCTTGGCTCTGCCCCTTTCTGGCTGTGTGACCTTGGGTAAGTCATTCAGTCTCTCTAAGCCTCGGTTTTCTCATCTGTAAAATAGAAATAACCATCTCAGCTGTGCAGATTCCCTGAGAGGATTTGAGATAAAGTCTATAACTCCACATGCGTGGGGATTTTGTCTATATTACTCAATATCGTATCCTTGGCACCAAGCATAGCATAATGCCTGGCCCATAGCAGGAAGTCAGTAGATATATGCTGAATAAATGAATGACAAGGTATGTACAGGTCTTGGACCTATATTGGGAGTGCTCCAGAAGGGTAGCCATTCTTCCTCACTGTTGGGGAGCCTGTGATACTCTGTCACTAGATTTGTGAGGATGAGATTATGAATGAACAGACAAAAGGCTAAAGCCTCTGGTTGGCAATAAGCCATAGGGTGGATGTCATGCTGACATTCCTGACGGGCGTGGATCGCCCAGGGCGAGAGGCCCTGGAGAGTAGCTCATGCCTGGCCAGAGGCAGGCCACTGATAGTCTTACCCAGGTACCAGGTAGGTGAGGAGAAAAAATGTGCTGACCTGCAAGTGGCCTCAGGTCAGGGGACAGGATGCCCCAATCATGTCATCTGAGTGAGCGGCGTCTGGCCCTGTCCAGCTGCTCAGGGCTTGTGGCTCTCAGAGGCCTGGGTCAGCTAAGATGGGCCTGCCTGACCACAGGTGCTGGCTTCCCTGGCTCCCCTTCCCACCCACAGCTTAGATCCTCAGGGCAGCAGCAAAGATAAGAGCAAGAAGCCGAAGCAGTTCACCTCTGCCGAACCCTTGAACCCTTGCCTGGTTAAACATAGAAACTGGTGGACTTTTTCTCTTTGGAAAAAGAATGCCTACTCACTACTTTTAAAAACATAGGACAACACAAAGAAACAGTCACTCAAAAATAATTAATAAAAGTATTTTGATGTGGTTTCAGGGTCTTTTTCTCTCTTTTTCTGCCCAGTTTTTAATATGCTCTCTGCCTAGTTTCCTTTTGTTTAGGGGCTTAGAGGAAGGTCAGAGCCTCTCTTCCTGGAAAAATGGTCCTCTGCGACCAGCAAAACCAGCGAGAGAGAGACACGGTGCATGTCACGGGGAAGCCAGAGGCTCGTTATGTCTATTTACCACCTTGCAGAACTCTCCAGAGGAAGACCTTGGATCATCATCTCCTGGAACAGGCTCCCCAGAGCTTCCGAGCTCAGGATGTGCGTAATGAATGCTGGCAGCCTGGGCGAGGGGATCCCAGGGGCGCTTTCATTTTTCTGGGGCTCCGTGGAGAGCCAGGCATTCTGGGGAGGGCAGGCTGATTTACTGTGTCGGGTGCGTGGGAGGGAGGCAGGAGGCTGCTGTGTGCAAGGGTGGGGTCAGAGCATGTGCATGCACACACACACACACACACACACACACACAGTGCTGAGGGGGCCCTGGACACAGCTCACATGTGGTCATTCTGGCTGTCCAGTCTGTGGAAGACCTAGTGGTCATTCGTGCCCCGTCTAGGAGCAGAAACCGAGGCGTGGGAAGCAGATGTGGCCGCTGAAGGTCCACGGTTGGCCCAGGTGAGAGCAGGGAGCGATCCCATGTTCTTCTACCTGCACGGTTATATGGCTTCCAGGCAAGTCACCACTCTTGGTCATGAGTGTTCCTGTCTGGAAAACTAGGTTGATATTGCCTGCCTCTCTCTGTCTCAAAGGAATGTTTTCAACATAGTATATGAAAGAATGCAAGACTAGGCGTCCGCAGTCCTGGATTTGAGGCCTAACCCTGTGGGATCTTGGGCAAGTTGCTTTATCTACTTGAGCCTCAGTTACCCTCTAACAGGAGGGGAATGATAACTATAGCAATAATAGTAGCATTCTTGCACCTTCACTGTGGCCAGGCAGTGTGCTAAGTGCTGGGGTTATTTCATTTAATCCTCTCAACAACCTTACGAGGGATGCGCTATTCCCATTTTAAAGGTGAAGAAACTGAGCCTCAGAGTTTAACTAACTTGCCCAAGGTCTCATACTTAGGTAATAGTATCTACTTCACAGGGTTTATGTAAGAATGATGTGAACTGTTGGTGTGGTTTTCAACCATGAAACTATGAGACACGCACATGCAAACATACTCTATACTGAGATTTTTTTCAATGTAAAAATACATTGAGTTTTTTTTGGGTAAAAGCCCCAAATTCTAAGTTATTACTATTTGATTTTATTCATCAAATGCTATTGGAGTTGCTGCTGAATGTCAAGAACTGTGTTAGGCTCTGGAGAGGAGGGTACCTCCCGCTCCCTGCTGTCACGGAGGTCACATTCGCAGATGAGGCGGCCACCCAAGTACACATGGTGGCTGTGGGGCTGGGGCCGGTGAGGGCTGGGCTTTGTCCGAAACAGAGGTTCCCAGCTCTGGCCACTGCAGCCACCTCCACACATTCTAATCGCCCTGGGGGATTAAGGGGACCCAGGCGTCCTTGTTCTTTAAAGCCCTCCCAGAGAGTTCTCTGTGGTCCCCGGGGTTGAGAACTGCAGATCTAGACGGCTGAAGACACCTCTGGAGGGGAGCATTTAAGCTAGGGGCTGCCACCGTTGGAAGATGGTTCGTTCTAACTGCAGCTGACAGCTTTGCTGGCTGGACGTTTCTGTCTTCTGACAGGGCGGGCTGCAGGCCGCCCCCGGGGTGGCTCCCAGGTGTGCTGCGCGTGCTGAGAAGCACGGCCGGACTGCAGGCCTGCCCACCCGGAGCCTCCTACTTGAGTTTGTCTCCTCTCATGGCATCAGAAAGCGGCTGGGAGAGGTGGTTTCCTTGGGAACCCGATGGCCCCACCTCTCACCTCTGCTCCGCTGGCTGCTGCTGGGCAGCGGCTGGGTGAGGAGTACACGAAGGGTCTTGGACATATGACTTTGAAGATGGGTTTCTCCCATCATCCATCAGTCTGCAGATGGGGCGCTGCTCCCCAGACAGGCTGCATCATGGGGTCCCCCTTCATGGCACACGGCCAGGCCTTGAAGACACAACCTCAGAAACCACATGCACAAACAGCTCCTACAATTCTCACATAATCCCTGCGAGGTCGACAGTATCACCCAGCTGGGAGGCTTTGGAGAGGTCAAATAAACTCTGAGTCTCAGTTTTTTTTAATCTGTAAAATGGGGATAATAATACCTCCCTCACAAGGTGGTGGTGGTTGTTGTTTTTAATAAAAGACTCAACAACATACAGGGACCCCTCTGATGCTGGCATGTGGACTGACGGCTGATGCCCGCCTCAACGTTCAGGCTATGAAATGAAGTCACACCTAGACTGGGTTGACGGATGTGTCCTTAGGAGTGTAGCCAAGAGGACTGGCTAGTGCTGAGGCCCCGAGTGAGCGACACCTACCTTGTCCTAGGCTTCGCTGGATGCAGGCAAGCGCCCGCCACAGACGAGGGCTGCTCCTGGAGCAGCAGCGGAGGCCAACCACTATGCCAACCCTATGCCAGGCAGGGAGGCTGGAGTTGAACTTGCCCATGCATTCCCCCCAAAGTTACCAACCGGATAGGTCCCCACCTCCACAGATGTGGTGCAAGGCGCGGGGCAAAGAGAGTCCCGAAGTGTCCACTGGGGCAGTTTCCTCTATCCAGAGACATGTCACACATTTACACAGGAAACCTTGGCATTTCAGAGCCAAAAGTACTTTAAAGATTATCTAGACCAACCTGCTCATTCACAGAAGAAGGAACTGAGACTTAGGGACAGAGAGTGACTTGGTGCAGGAGCAGAGCTGAGGCAAGGACAGGGTCTCCTGGCTCCTGGACCTGTGTCCATTTCATGTCTGGGATGGAGCTGGCAGAACTGTGCCCAGGTCCCTGCCCTGAGCGTGAACATCTCCAGCCAGGCTCACCCCCAGCAAGCACTGTGCGTGGGGCATCTACACCACTCACACCTTGCCACTCCTTTCTTCTGGCTAAACATCTCACGAATAAATGAGATGAGATGCATCCCGGCAGCATCTACTCTGTTCAGTTGTAGCATGTGTAACTATTCATTAATACATAGCTTTACTGTGCATTTATTAAGCAAATGCCCATTCTTTAACATGTAGTACTTGTCCTTGTGGTCAATGCAAAACTGGCACCAGAGAGAAAAAACAGCTCTGAACGGTTGCCTTCCTGCTGGATATGACACCTTTGCATCCTGATTCTTTCTTCTACGACTCGGGCTTTGCCTTTGACCACACATCCAGGGCAACACCACTCCCAGTTTGACCCAGCTCACAGCAGTGCTACTGTCTTCCTCATTCTGGCCACGTGGGAGTCTTTCTAATCATAAAACTTTATAACTGGAAGGGATCTTACAGATGATCTGGCCCAGTGGATTTTAGATTCTCATTTCCTTAGTGAGACTCTTTATAACACAAAATCTTATGTGGAATTCTGAATGCAGAGCTGCGTGGATGAAGCAGGGGCCGCAGGGCCAGAGGCACACCCTCTGGGCTTTCCTCTTGCCCTGCTCCCTCTCCTCTTCCCAGCCCCCTGAGTTAAGGGGTCCATTTCACAGATGAGCAAATGAGTCGCAGAAAGTGAAATCAGTCAGTGAGCAAACTTCTGAACCTAGAGTCTATATTCCATAACAAGTCACTCACCAAAAATAAGACGTGGTTTCTTTTCATTTGTTAAAATTCTGATATTTTTGGCATTAAATGAGTGAATAAAATGAGCTTTTTCTTTACTAATGGGGTTACTCTTTTCATTAGTTTGTCAAACATTTGTCAAGCAGGTGATCTTACCAGGTGCTTAAAAAGTTCATGATCTGAATGGAGATACAAACAAAAATCAGCGCCTGGTGCTCATGAAAATCAGAGTGCCTATAGTGAAGATCAAATCCCACTGCGAGTAACACGCGCCCCAAGTATTTGTGGCTTAAACAAGATGGAAGTGTGTTTCTGTCTCACGTTAAGATCTGGAGATAGACAGTCCGGGGATCGTATGGTGGCTCCGTTCCAGGGAGTTCTCTGCCACACCTCGGAGTGTTGCCCTCGACTTCTTGGATCACGATGGTGGCTGGAACTCTTGCCATATCGATCAGACAGCAGGGCGGAGAAAAAGACAAAGGAAAAAGGGGGCAATGGGCCCAGGCAACATGCATTTTAATGGAATTTTCCAAACATTGTCAGAAAGAAATTCTGTTTATATGTCATTGGCTCGAAACAGTCACATGTCATCCCTAACTACATTCCACGCAGCCGTGTGCCCAGCGAAAAACCAGGGGTTGTATATAACGAAAGATGGGGCAAATGAACACTGAGGGTACTCTGCCCCAGAGTGAGTTTCTTGTGTTTTTTCCCCTATTCTTTGATTTCTATAAACAGAGTTTGAGGGAGCCCTAAGGTATCAAGTGTGTAAGATGGGGGAAGTAAGGTGAACCCGAGAGGGAGGGGCTGGTGATGACCATTGGAGGCAGATGTGGGCCAAACGAAGCGTGAGTGGCTCAGTGATCTGGAAGTCTACGTCAAGTGCTCAACAAATTCTGTGCCTCCATGGGCTCACCTAGCTCATACCCTCGGCCGGGTCATGTAGGTAAATCGTTTGTTAACTGAACAATAACAATGTTGCTTAGTACAACAGAACATTGTCTGGCACTAGCTCTTGTTGTGGAGGCAGAGGAGTTTATGGCGAGAAATATTAAGAAAAAAAAACAAGACAACACAGGAAAATTTATGGGAACATTTAGTACTGAATAGCCAAGGTGTGCCGAAGACCAAACATCTATTGCACAGAAACACGACAAAGCTAACGTCGGGGGGGAAGCTAATGTGAGATGAGGGTGTATAAAACACCACTATTTCATTTTGGGACTAATGTTGGCAGCTGTGGACAGTTAGGCTGCTTTAAATAATGAATAACAATTATTGAATTATATTATCAATAATGACAGGACTCCTTTTTAAATGTAAGATCAGGTTTAAAAAGCGCTTGGGTCTTATCTCTGTGTACAATATATGACGTATGGACAGTTTCCTATCTGCTGGAGTACATCCCGGCATCTGAGATAGCAGTGCATTTAATAGACCGAACCAGTGCAGCTTTCTTTTGGGAAATTTCAATCTCATTGCAAGCAATTTACATAGAGAGTCCCAGCTTGAATTCATAGCTTATATCTTGGTTGCTCTGGAGATGGCTTCTCTGTTGGAAAGGCAATTACAATCCGCAGGAGAAGCCTGGCTACCATTAGTCTCCAGTTTTAAACATTGACAGGTGGAGATAGAAGTGGGGGTTGGGGGTGATTAATAAAGGGCTTTGTCTTTCTAGTCCATGGGAGGAAAAGGATTTAAGTGTCACGACTTCCAGGTTTCCAAAGATTTTTTCCCCCTGAACATTTCAAGCTTTTGACCAAAATGAGAACATGAGTCTTTTTGTAATTAGTGAGTTTTGTTACATTAAGAATATAGGGACAAATACATGAAAGGACCAAAAGCCAATCCCTTGAAATCTTACCAAGCCGTGGAAAAATCATCTAGTGAGACTATGAAATTCGTCTTGAGCTCCTGAATGTGGATGGCTTTGAAATCTATCCACTGACTTTTGCTATAATCTTTGTTCTCAGGGAGAATGGACTCGCTCTCTGGTTGCTGGTGCTCGGTGCTATTGCACCACAAAGCTGTCTTTATGATGTGCTCCTGAGATAGCTTTCCCCCTTAACAGCTGATATGGTGAAATGGTTGTGTTTATAAATTAGATCATGCTTCAGCCCAACAAATGTGTATTTTATGAGTGACTTGTTCTCTGCGAGGCCCTGACATAGCCCAGAGGCTTGTGCATTCAAATCAGAGGCCTGAGCTGGGACCTGCCAGCATTTTCATCTAATTGACTTTGGCATGGGGACCCCTGATTCCTCCTTCTTTAATCATCACCTTATATTTGAGGCTAAAAGGCTATAATTATTTGAGGTAGCTGAAATTTGAGTGACCCAGATAATTATCTCAGCAAGATGGGCTTAAAGTTTATTGACACAAATGCCAGTTTCATAAAAGGTTTGGTACAAAAGGTAAGTCCGTGAGACAGCTGGTTGACTGAGGTGAATTGACCATGAATGGCACCAAAGACACAGGACTCACCGGGGGCTTTGAAGCAGTTATCATTATTTCCATAATACAGTTAGCAGAGGATTATGGGAGGCCAGTTATCACACTTTGCATTGTCCACATTGAAGCTAAGTGCTTAGAAACAGAGGGCTTCTCTCCTCATCATTCCTTAACGTGGACCCCACAGCACCATGGCTTAGACTTCACACAGACATATGCTGAGTCAGAAAGTGGTTGATGCGTCAAAACAAGTCAAAACTGTACTCTTCCCTACATTGTGGATAGCCAAATTTAATACTCCAGGTAATAGTAAAATTTGCACACGTACAGATTTTTATATCTTACTTTATGCATCTATTTCTTTTGTATGTTTAATGACTAAAGATAGCACAATATCTACTTGCTATCAAGTCTAAAAAATATGTAGCAATCATAATTTGAATTGAAATACACACAACTAAACCCCTGATACTCTATTTTAGGGTTCACTAGTTATCATTAAACAGTAAGACTTTCACATGTAGATAACCTAGATCACTTTGGGAATTAAACATATTTTTGTACCACTTGTCAAATGCTACCTCCTGCTGTGGGTTAACATAGTAGGCATGCCATGTTTCCCCAACTAGATTATAAATTACTATAGATAGGTTTATATACATATAAACATATATACATATAAACAACACTTTTTTTTTATCCTCACCTGAGGACTTTTTTTTTTTTTTTTGCATTTATCTTCAGATAGAGCAGGAGGGAGAGAGGGAGGAAGACAGAGAGAGAAACATTGATGTGAGAGAGACACATCGACTGGTTGCCACCCACATGACCCCAACCGGGGCTGAGGACAAACCACAACCGGGGTACATGCCCTTAGCGGGAACAGAACCTGGGTCTCTCTGGTCCACCGGCCGACGCTCCAACTGCCAAGCCAAACTGGCCAGGGTAACAACACATTTATTATCTCACAGTTTCTGTGGGTCAGGAATTCAGGCAGACTCTGCTTTCAAGATCTCTCATGAGACTGTAATAATGTGTCAATCAGGGCTGAGGTCTCATCTGGGAGCTTGAGTGGGGAAGGATCCACTACCAAACTCACAAATCTTACATGCTTTTTTTCTCCTCCAGCACTCAGCACATTCAATAGATACTTGTTAAAAACAAATAGGTGCCCTGGCCGGTGTTGCTCAGTGATTAGAGCGTCAGCCCTCACACCAAAGGGTCACAGGTTTGATTCCCGGTCAAGGTCAGGTGCTTGGTTGCGGGTTCAATCCTTCCAGGTTGGAGGGCATACAGGAGGCAACCAATCAATGTATCTCTCTCACACCGATGTTTCTCTCTCTCTCTCTCTCTCTCTCTCTCTCTCTCTCTCCCTCCCTTCTACTCTCTCTAAAAAAAAAAAAAAAAAAATCAATGGAAAAAATATCCTTGGGTGAGGATTAACAAAACAAAACAACAAATGAGGATTTTTGACTTCCGTATATAGAAAAATATGGATAGGTAGCAAAAAAATGAGGGAAGCTAGTATCCTGGGATTGACTCCCTCTTTGAGGGAACAGATGGGGATAGAGATCATCGTTTTCCCATTTGGCTGGACTATAACCAGCTTGTGAATATGCATCTGTACTACACAGCTCTGGGTGAAAAAGTGTAAATAACAGTGCTAATGGCTCCTATTCATTGAACACTTAGCACGTGCCAGATACTGTGCTGAGCAGATGAGAAAGCAGAGGCCTAGAGAGGTTAAGTAAGCATCTTGTCTAAAGGTCATGAAGCCAGTAAATGGCAGAGCTGGGAAATCTTATTCTATTGATGCCAAATTGCATATTCCCATCTACCATGCGTTCCTGCCTCTGATAGACGGCACTTTGGGCAGGGCACAGAGCAGTTTAGCTCTGTGGGGAGTGAGGTATACCGCTGCCTTAATTGCAAGGTTCTTTTGTCCAAGGAAAGGGTTAAGAAGGGATTAAAAACTCTCCCAGCAAGGTACTATTAAAATTGCTTTCCTTCATATAGGCCAATTTTAACAGCAAACAGGCAAGAAATCAATGTCTAACCCCTGGCATAGTTTAGCAGCTAGGGTCGGGGGAGGAGGCAATGACCATCCACTGTGGGCGGCAGGGTCTGGAGACTGGCAGTGAGGCTGGCCTTCCGGGTGGGGTGTCAGCAGAGCGTGATGCCGTGGAGAAGGGCAGAAAGCCAGTTGCACACATACAGGCTATGCTCCTTGTCAGCTGTCCCCTTGGCCTCCAGCCAGGGCAGGATTTTCTCCCTCAGGTCAGGTTATTGTGCCCTTGTGGTTTGGGGGCCTCAAGGTCCCAAACCATTAGTGTAATAATCATACCGCTCTGGGCAGGTTTCTGCCCAGTGTCCTCTGTGACATATTGCAAAGACAAATCAGAAACACATTTATCCGTCATAACAAGTCAGCCACCAACCATCTCAACTAGTAAAAATAACAACACTTGATATCACTGTGCATGACACCCAGACGTATGTCCTTAAATACAGCACTGAGGCAGCGGCAATCATTATGTGGTTTATCAACGGAAGAAGCGAGGCCATGATTTTCTTTAAACATTTTCAGACCCAGCATTTCCTGGGTGATAATGATAGTATTTATTTATTATTATTTTAATTTTATTTTTCAATTACAGTTTCCATTCAATATTATTTTGTATTGGTGTCAGGTGTACAGCATAGTGACAATCGTGTACTTTAAAAGTGGTCCTCCGGCAGATCTAGTATTTATTGTATGTCCTTCTATTACTGGTTACGCTTATAAGCTAGAATTTTTCTTTTTTTATCCTCACCAGAGGACCTTTTTGCATTTATCTTCAGATAGAGCGGGAGGGAGAGAGAGAGGAAGAGAGAGAGAGAGAGACATCGATGTGAGAGAGACACACCAAGTGGTCGCCACCCACATGACTCCAACTGGGTTCGGGGACAAACTGCAACCAAGGTACGTGCCCTTTGCGGGAACCGAACCCAGGACTCTCTGGTCCGTGGGCCAATGCTCTAACTGCTGAGCCAAACCGGCCAGGGCCAAGCTAGAATATTTGATGTTTCCTTACAAGTTTTTAAAAGTTGCCAGGATGCATCACTAATCAGTCAAAAATGTAATGTCTCATCCTAGATTTCCAGCACTTCCTTTCCTCCTGACAGGCACTGCCAGCCTAAACTCCCCAACTGGACACCTTAACCACTGGGTCCAGGTGCAGGGGTCCCAGGGACCTATTAATCCCTTTTCTAAGTATCACTATCTATGAACACCCTAAAAAACACCCTACTTGACTGGAACAAAGTGGTAAAGAGTGAGTATGGACAAGGGAAGGAAGGATTGTAGGTACTCAGGGAGACCAACAAGCCTGACGTGAGTAAGAAGTGAGGTGATGTCCAAGAGAGAATCTGAGAATGGCAGCAACAAACAAACAAAAAGTGACAGCTGAAAAAGAAGGGAAACATGGAGCAACTACCTTTGCAGTAGTTCTCAAATTCTGCAGCATATTAAATCATCTAAGTAGTTTCAAAAAATTTGAATATGGGCCACAGCTCAGACCAGTTAAATAAGAATCCCTGGGAGTGGCCCTCAAGCAAAAGTATCCTTTAAAACTCTCCAGCCCCGGGACACCGATGGCCTAACAGAAGAGGCTGGCCCATTTCAACATGTGAACATGGTATCAGTTATATTTCACTGTGTAATTGCAATCTGACCCTAAAATTTATGTAGAAAAGCAAAGGCACTAGAATAGTCAAAGTAATTTTTAAGAAGACTGAAGTTGGAGGACTCACACTACCTAATTTCTAGATTCAATGTAAAGCTATAGTAATTGATATGTGTGGTAATGGGAATAGATCAATGGAACCAAATAGAGATTCTAAATGTGCATACACACATCTTCACAAACTACCTATATCTGTATCTATAAAATTGATTTTTAACAGGACTGCAAAGGCAATACAGTAGAGTCTTTTCAACAAACAATGCCGGAAAAATTGGATATCCACTAAAAAAAAAGAATCTTGACCCATAACTTTACCATATCAAGAAGTTAACTTGCAAAACTATAGACCAAACTAAAATCTAACATTATAAAAATCCCAGATAAAAAGATAAGAAAATGTACTTGAGTTAGGCAAAGATTTCTTATAGGAGATAAAAAAACACAAACCATAGAAGAATAAGTTAATAAAACAAACTTAATCACAATAGAAATTTCTGCTATTTGAAAGGTACTAATAAGAAAATGAAGCCCAGCCGGAATGGCTCAGTGGTTGAGCATTGATTCATGCACCCAGAGGTAACTGGTTCGATACCCGGTCAGGGCACATGCCCAGGTTGTGGGCCAAATCCCCAATATGGGACACGCAGGAGGCAGCCCATCAGTGTTCTCTCTCATTGATGTTTCTATCTCTCTCTCCCTCTCCCTCCCTCTCCCTCTAAAAGTCAATTTAAAAAAATTAAAAGAAAAGAAAATGAAGACAAGCCAGAGGGTAGAATATATATATATATATATATATATATATATATATATATATATATATATATATATCTCCTTTTTCTTTTTTGAATTAAATTTTTTTACTTTCAACATTATTTTGTATTAGTTCAGGTGTATAACATAGAGTCTAGATAGTCGTATCCTTTACAAAGTGATCCCCCTGATATTTCAAGTACCCACCTGGCATCATACACAGTTATTACAATATTATTGACTACATTCATTCTGCAGTTTACATCCCCATGACTATTCCGTGACTACCAATTTGTACTTCTTAATACCTTGATCTTTTTCACCCAACCCCTCAACCTCCTTCCCGTCTGGCAACCATCAGTTTGTTCTGTTTCTGTATCTATTTTATTTGTTCATTTATTTTGTTCTTTTGATTCCACATGTAAGTGAAATCATATGGTATTTGTCTTTCTTGATCTGACTTATTTCCCTTAACATAATACTGTCTAGATCCATCTATGCCATCGCAAATGGTAAGATTTCATTCTTTTTTATGGCTGAATAATATTCCATTATGTAAATGTACCAAACTTTTTTTATCCACTTGTTTATTGATGGGCACTTGGTTTGCTTCCAAATCTTGGCTATTGTAAATAATGCTGTAACGAACACAGGGGTGCATATATTTTTTTGAATTAGTGTTTTTGGGTTTCTTTGGATATATATTCCGAAGTGGAATCACTGGGTAATAAGGCAGTTCTGTTTTTACTTTAAGGACCCTCCATACTGTTTTCTATAGTGGTTGTACCAATCTGCCATCCCACCACCAGTGCATAAGGGTTCCCTTTTCTCTACATCCTCACCAATACTTGTTGTTTGTTGATATATTATGATAGTCATTTCGAGGAAAACATTTTTTGGGGAAAAAAACCCAGAAATCTGAGAAAGACTGATATCCAGAATATATAAAAAAAACTTTGAAAACTCAATAATAAGGAAACAAAAAACTCAATTTTTAAAAGTAGGTAAAAGATTTGAATAGACACGTTACCAAATAAGAGAGCTGGATGACAACTAAGTGCATGAAAGGATGCTTGACATCATTAGTCATTAAGGAAAATAAAATGTAAAACAACAAAGAAATCACTAAATACCTATAAGAATGGATGAAATTTTTTAAATTCTGAAGATAACAACTGTTGAAGAGGATGTAGAACCAATGGAACTCTCAAACACAGCTGGTAGAGATGTCACTTTGCTACAGCAAATGTCACTACAATGCTACAGCAAAGTGACATTTGGAGAACAGTTTGGCAGTTTCTTATAAAGTTAAACATACACTTACTGTGCAACTCAGATATCCTACTCCCAGGTATTTACCCAAAATAAGTTCAGACATACGTCCAGAAAATATCTTGTACACGAATATTTACAGCAACTTGATTCATAATTTCCACAAATAAGAAGCAACCCAAATGTCTATAAACTGGTGAATGGACACAAAAAATTGTGGTACATCCTTAAAATGGAATACTACTCAGTTATAAAAGGCACTGATTTAGGCAAAACTACAGAGATGGAAATCGATCAGTTATTGCCAGGAGCTGGGGTGAGGGCAGGGAATTGACTACAAAGGAATATGAAAAACCTTTGGGGGTGATGGCACTATACTATATCTTGCTTGTGGTGGTAGTTGCACAATGACCTATATATCTACAAAGGATAAATTTTACTATATGTAAATTGTATCTCAATACACCTGAATTTTAAAAAATTATAAATGAGAAATGGAAGCTCAATCACGATATCATTACTTCTAGTCAATACTGTACTGGTCCTGGTTGGTAAAATAACTTAGAAAAAGGAAAGAAAAGGCTTCAAGATTGTTAATAGTAGCAGATGGTATAATTTTTCACATAGAAAACAAACCAAAAATAATCAAAAGTTATTTTATTTTTTAAATTTTCTTTATTGATTTTTAGAGAGAGAGGAGGGGAGATAGAGATAGAGATAGAGACAGAGAGAGACAGAGAGAGAGAGAGAGAGAGAGAGAGAGAGAGAGAGATTTGTTGTTCCACTTATCCACTTATTTATGCATTCATTGGTTGATTGTTGTATGTGCTCTGACCGGGGATTGAACCCTCAACCTTGGTGTATCAGGACGATGCTCCAACCAACTGAGCTACCCAGCCAGGGCAAAGGAAAGTTATTTTAATTAATAAAACTTTAGCAAGTGTACCAGTTTAAAAAAATCTATATTCAAAAATCAATTCTATTTCTGTCTACCTGGATTTTCACTTTTATAAAGATGTCATTTATGATGCCACCCAAAAGATTACCTTGAATACATTTAATGAAAGATATGAATGATCTTCATGAAAAAATTTAATACAGGAAAAGGGAAATGCCTCTCCAGCTCTGTAACCGAGGTATTGTCCTGTTAGACTACCTATGAAATTATTAATAAAAGAATGATTAACCCATTGCTAGACCATATTGGGATAGACTGAGAGGTGAAACTGGGGCACACAAGCTTGCCTAGGACAATATGAGAAAAGGGAAATAGCTTTGACACATGTCCAGCAGGGGAGGCAGTCAGCTCTTTGTACTCAACAGAGAACTCCAACCTCACTTTTCATCTGGATGTTCACAAAACCTAGAACCCTCTGGTGAGTGGTAGAGCTGGAAATAAAAAACAAGAAACTCAGTCCAGATGACCTTCCTTTAATATTTGATTTATTATGAAATGTTAAATGAAATGATTGCATAGATTTATATAATGATCACCACTGTACCCACCATCCAGCCTTATAAACAGTTTATCATATTCCAGTAATGTTTTCACTTCATTCTATTTCTTTTCATGAGGAAACAGTTACATGAAAGAAAAGGATGATTTTGTCACAGTGGTAACAGGGTAGGTTTGTCTTTACCATGGTTACAATGGGAAGCAAGGATTTCACTCACAGCATGGTTCATAGCACGATGCATGTTAACATGTGTAGCTAGAGAGGTGGTGGCTGGAGGATTCACAGGAGAGGTGAAGGGTAATCGTTCTTTCCAAACAACCTCAGAAGGTGAGCAAGGTGCCAGAAGGAGGACAGGTGGCCTTGCATTAGGACCACCATCCATGATGACACGTTGAGTGTAAACCCAAGGACATACCTAGCTCCAGTGCTCGCAGGAACCGAAAGCCACGAACTGTGGATAGTGGTGAGCAGAATACACTAATCCAGCTCACTTGGAATTTCTGGTAGTTATCTCTACTTCCATCTCCTGATTTGGGCCTGAGTGACTCACTAGGGTGTTTCCTTCCATATGGGCGGTTATTCAAGGCCAAGTCGCAAAGATTACAGGAGTATTTGCAGAATTTAGGGATCTGCATTGTCCTTGTTAAGGTTTCAGACAGTGTTAAAAAAAAAGGGGGGGATGATAAGTAAATCACAGGGCCTTTAGGTTATAGTCTCAGGCCAGGGACAACTGTCTCAAGGAGTAAGCAAGGTTTCTGGAGGACCTCAACCTTTCAGGAGGCCCAGCCTCTTGAACTGGCTTTGATAGATATGTCCCCTTACTGCTTAAGTGTTGTTCTCTTATTTATTTTAGATATTCTTGTCCCATGGTTTAGCTGCATTTCTTTTACACTCAGTTAAAAAATCTCTCTCTCTTGTGTCCAAAATCCTCATAAGGATGTTTAATTCTGCTTCATTGATCCAGGAAATGGCGCCTGGTAAGAACTAAAAATCAGAAACGCTCCAGTGAGGCTTCAATGGCAGAATCCAAGGAGTCCCAGGGATTTCTAAATTTGGCCAAAGGCTTTCCTGATTTTCTATTTCAAGTTTATTCACTTGAGGATTTTCAAATCTGAAGAGCATTCCTTCCTTTTTCTGGTGTTAAAAACAGAAAAACTTTGGCTTTACTTTGCAGCAGACTACAATTTACATTTTGGTCCTTCTGTGATGTGGTAATGGTTATGTAATGAAGTGGTTAGGAGCACGGCCATTAGTCAGACGGCCTAGGTTCAAATCCCAGCTCTGTCACTATCTGTGACCTTGTGCAGGTGACTCACCCTCTCTCAGCATCAGTCTCCTTGTCTGCAAAATCAGAGTTGATGTGAGGATTAAATAAGATAAGGTGTGCATTAACACAGGTACTGAAACACATTAAGTGTTCAGTAAATGGTAACTCTTACCTTACTCTTATTATAGTAAATATAACCATCTCTTGGCTTTCTGTAATGGCCTTGGAAATGAAGCATTAGTATTCCAGTTTGGGGGGCGGGTTGGGGAGAGGAAATAAACATACATTGTGTGTTATAGACTGCTAACTATCAACTAATCTGTTTCCTCACATTCCTGAGGATATAACTAAAACTACATTTTCCAGTATCTCTTGCATGTGACTAAGTTCTAGCCAACTGAATGTGAATAGAAGTCGCACGTCCCATTTCTAGGCCTGGCCCATAGAAATCTCCCATAAACGTTCTTCATGCTGTTTCCCTTGGGATGGGGGTGATTATAGTGACCTTAGAAACTATATGATAAAGATGGTAGAGCCCCATCAGTCTGAGTTCTTGAATGACACTTGGGTGATGGAGACAAGCCAACTTCTACTTGAGTAGGAACAACCACCTTGAACTGAGGTAAATAAACTTTTATGGTGTTTCAACCGTTCTGTATTATTTGTTACAGCAGCTAGTTCCAAATGCCTAGTGCCATCTTGATCACTTCCTTCTTTAACTAATACTCCTTTCTTGCTTCACATTCCCATTTAAAATTCTTGAATTAAGTAAAAGCATTACAATAGAAAGGTTCTTGAGGGACCAATTAACCAAACTCAACACCTGGGAGCACCTATTGGTTTTATGGAGCACTTCTGCTTTTTATTTTCTAAGACCCGGGAATCTTGAGAGTTAAGTCTCCTTAAAACAGAACTTTGAGGGTGGATGTGGGAAGGCTCAGATTGCCTGGATTTTACTATTCTTGACATTAAAGCCTTACGTGTAACAAGTAGGAGTCACTTAGCCATGCATCTCCATTTGAACATACCCAAAAAGGTTCATGAACATGAGGAGAGGCATAGTTGAGGACGACTGAAATCATTAATGGAAATTAGATACAAGTTGGGATACACAGTTAATTGCAAGAACTTTAAAGAACATACAGTGGCCCATCAAACTCAAAAGCTTCTGCACAGCAAAAGAAACAACCATCAAAATGGAAAGAGAACCCATTGTATGGGAGAGCATAATTGCCAATGATAATATCAGATAAGGGGTTAATTTCCAAAATATATAGAGTGCTCATACAACTCAACAAAAGGAAGACAAAGAACCCAATTAAAAAATGGGCAGAGGAGCTAAATAGACACCTCTCCAAACAGGACATACAAATGGCCAAGAGACATATGAAGAAATGCTCAACACCACTAATCATCAGAGAGGTGCAAATTAAAACAACAATGAGGTATCACCTCACACCTGTCAGAATGGCTGCCATCAACAAAGCATCAAACAACAAGTGTTGGTGAGGGTGTGGAGAAAAGGGGACTCTAGTACACTGCTGGTGGAAATGCAGACTGGTGCAGCCACTGTGGAAAACACTATGGTGTTACCTCAAAAAATTAAAAATGGAATTGCCATTTGACCCAGTGATCCCACTTCTAGGAATATACCCTAAGAAGCCTGTAACACCAGTCAGAAAGAATATATGTACCCCCATGTTCATAGCAGCAGTATTTATAATAGCTAAGATCTGGAAACAGCCCAAGTGTCCATCAGTAGACGAATGGATAAAAAAGCTGTGGTACATATACACAATGGAGTACCATGCAGCTGTAAGAAAGAAAGATCTCTTATCCTTTGAGACAACATGGAGGGACCTGGAAAGTATTATCCTAAACGAAACAAGCCAAGCAGAGAAAGACAAATATCACATGATCTCACTTATTTGTGGAATATAATGAACATAACAGTCTGAGGAACAGGGTAGTCCCAGAGACATGGAAGTAGGGTACAGACTGACAATCTCAGAAGAGGGGGTTGGGGGGAAGAGATAAACCACAGAACTTATATGCATGTACGCATAACTGATGGACATGGACAACAAAGCTGCGGATGGGGCGGGGAGGGATGGGGAGGAGAGTGTCAATGGGGGAAAAAGGAGAAACATCTGTAACAAAAATAAATAAATTAATTAATAAAATTAAAAAAAGAACATACAGTGGATTTTCATATAAGTCTCCACTTCCTGCATTTTACAGAACACTCAGTCACCCTTAACAAATGAGGTTGAGGAAAGAGTCTTTGTTCCAAGGGCAATCCAATCTGCATCCTCTTCTGTGGGTCCCCCGTTGCTACTGTCCCCAAGTCACTCTGTGCCCAAAGCAACCTACCTACCTTCCTTCCTTCCTTCTTTTCTTCATGCACTTGCTTTAAGTAGTGAATCTTACTAATTAATGTTTAGAGACAGCTCTACCTTTCTCCAGTATGCCTGGCAAAATGTTGGCTACTTCCTTTACCTGTTAATAAAAGTGGCTGACTGACAGCACCTTGACACTTCTTTAACTATGTGTCACCTCAGTAACCATCCCTCCAGCAACAGAGGCTGAAAAAGTTACAGACTTGACCTTGTTTCTCACACAGAAGGGCTTGACAGTGTTACATTTTTTGATTCATTTCTAATGGCTTATGATTTAAGGAGTCATTATGTAAATACAAGATGTACCACAAATTCAAAGCCTTTATTGGGTCCCTTAAAGGTAGGAAGACTTCCCCATGAGGGATCTGAGAAAAGTTCTGGCAATCTGAAAACACGTGTCAGGAGGGGTCATTGGAATTTGGGAGCAGTGACCCATCAAGTCAAATAGGTGCTATGTAGCTCATAAATAGATGTGTAGATGGATAAATAAAACCCTAAGTGTCAATGGATCAGCATTGTTAGTATAAAAAAATAACCATAATCGCCCGGCCAGTGTGGCTCACTGGTTGAGCATTGACCCATGCACCAAGAGGTCGCCAGTTTGATTCCCGGTCAGGACACATGCCCAGGTTGTGGGCCCAATCCCCAGTGGGGGGCATGCAAGAGGCAGTCAATCGATGTTTTTGCTCATTGATGTTTCTATCTCTCTCTCCCTCTTCCTTCCTCTCTCTCTAAAATCAATAAAGAAAAAAAAACATAATCAAAGATATAATTTCTCGGGATACACCACACTGTAGTTACAAAGATTAAAATATTTCTTAAAAGAAAGGAATTTGTACAAAGGACAATTCCAAAATTCTATAGCCTTCCTATTCCAAAAGCATTTTCTCATGAAGACAATTCCAAGATGCACTGCAAAACAGAGAAGTTTCTAATTTTTAGATCCTTTTTGGGAAAACACACATTGAAATTATGACCATAGCAACAATAAATGTGAACAGGTACTGAATAATTAATTGAAGTCAAGCCTTAAATTAGAACTCCATTTACAACAGATTCAGTCTTTCTTGTCCTGGAGTTTGCTTTTCCCCAGCAGTTTTGATTTGCATTAAATTGGTTGTGAAGTTTTCCTTAAGAGCTCTCCATGGAATGAGAAAAAGGTTAGTATGTGGGCATACATCCTATAAGAGAAGAAGAGAAAGGAATGTAGGTTGAACAAATAATATGCAGTAGGTGCTTTATAGATATATTGTTTACACATTTTTTTCCCCCAAAAACCAAGTTTAGTGTTCTTATTCCCATTTTGCATATATAGTTAAGCAACTTAAATGAGGTCACTGGCTATTAAGTGGAAGACACAAAACTCCAATGCAGGTCTGCCAGGCTCCAAAACTCCTGTGTTTCCACTGTCCAATGCTCAATATTTATCACAGTGTGTGCATATTGAGTTCTTGTCCTACTTAATGGGGATGATTTAAGAAGACAATGCATGAATGACTATTCTAATGTCAGCATGAAATTCTAGTTCTATAACTGAGCCCTAAAACTTTCTCTCTTAATACTTTAGTCAGGGTCTTGCTTCTTCCAATGTTCAACCCCTTCTGATCCATGCTGAGAGAACCTTTGAAATCAGCAGGCTTTGACTCATTGTGATGTAGTAGTACAGACGCACGAGTGGGCTTTGATTTTCCTGTTCATTTCAGTCATCAAAGCTCACTCTGTTCTCCTTTCTCTAGTGAAGTGATTGTCAAACTTTGGTATACATAAGAAATATCTGATGAAATTGTCTAAAAACGAATTCCTTGGCTTCCTCCTCAGAGATTCAAGAGGTCTCTGGTGAGGCCAAGAATCTGCATTTTCCACAAACTTCCAGGTCATTGGGAAAATCTGAGTTTGTAAGTGCCCTAATTTTTCTTGTTGCTCTTATTTTCCTTTTTGTTTTTGTTTGTTTGTTTGTTTTTTTGTTTGTTTTTAAATCTCACAACCACTTAGGGCTGGGATTTCTTTCATAAGCCACGCTCTTTGGTTCTCTGAACTGCACTGCTGGTGAATGGTCTGGGCTTATGAAGGATCAGGACTAAAGCAGAAAAACAGAGGTAAGATCTCAGAGCCAGACGCTCTGCAGATACACTGGAGAAAACTGCAAAGAGGTCTGCAGCACCAGGTCCCGCATCCTGGGCATCTGCCCAGTAAGTCATTCTAAGAAAAAAAGGACCCCACACTCTGAAAGAGGCCTGCTGATAATTTAGATCAGCTTCTGGACTCAACCAAGTGGCTTCTCCTTTCCTCTTCCTCTTTTACACCATCCAGACTCACATCATTTCTTGTGTATTCCGTTGAACAAGTTGCCATGGTGACAAGTCTCCATCTGGCTTCAGATCCAGGGACTGAGGTCTGTCTCATCTTCTTGGTTTGTACTGGTGTTTAGCTCTGTGTCTTTCTAACTGCAGTTCCCTGTTCTGACTCCACCTTCTCAAACAGAACTGCCACCCCTTATCCAGGCCACATTCTGATGTTTCAGCCGCCTGTCTCCGCGCAGTTCTCACCATAGTAACTCTCTGGACCCCCACTCCATGCTCCCGCATACCAGCTCTCAGCACAGTTGTCACCCTGTACCAGACATTTAAACCATGGCTCACTGGTACTATGGGTAGATGAATTCAAAGCTGCCCATACAGCTACGCCCAAGATTACTCTTCTACGTATGGACAGATCTCTCCAGTAGACAATTCAAAAACCTCTGTCATCTTTGTCAATATATTTATTAACAACCTGGATGAAGACACAGAAGGATGGATTTTCAAATATGCTGATTATGTAGACCTTAGATGAGAACAAATATGTTGGAAGGTAAAACTGAGATTCAAAAACAGAGAGAGATAATAAGGTAACAATGAGTAGGGGCAAATGTTGTCTTTAGGTAAAAAAAAAAAAAAAAAAAAAAAAATCAACTGCACATGCCAGGCGTTGGTGAACATTGACCCTTAACAGGAGTTAATGCGGGTGTGGGGAACTTTTTTCTGCCAAGAGCCATTTGGATATTTATAACATCATTCTCAGGCCATACAAAATTATCAACTGAAAAATTAGCCTACTATATTTGGTCAAACAATGAACTCACCCCTAATGTGATGGCTGGAACTGCTTCTCTTTGGTGAGGTGTGTGATGTTAGCTGCTATTGATGATGTTGCTACTCGCAATTGCTTTTCCAGGTTTGCATTGGTCAGTCTGGAGCACAGTTGACTCTTTGCGATGGTAGGTTTTGAAAAGAACGGCTCGCACCAGTAAGTTGTTCCCAACACAGATGCATAATTCAATGTATGTCTCTTCAAAGTGGGAAATTCCCACTGGCCGTTTTCATTCGTGGGATAACTGCAGAGTTTGACACGCGAGAGGAATTGCTGTCACTGGAAGCCATGCATGGCACTATATGAGGTGAGGACTTGTTTGAGAGACTTGTTTTATCAATGAAAAAACTTGAGCTAACATTTGAAAAGTTAAGTGGCCTTACTACAGATGGAGCTCCAGCCATGGTTGGCTCACAAAAAGGGTTAACTGCATTTGTCAAGAAAGAACTGAATTGTCTCAGTCTTGATCCAAGTGATTTAATTATATGCCACTGCATCACACACCAAGAAAATCTCTGTTCACAGTAGTTGAGACTCAATAATGTGATGTCGACAGTAATGTCATGCATCAATTTCGTCAAAAGTAGAGGGTTTGCCCTGGTCAGTTTGGCTCAGTGGTTAAAGCGTCGGCCCGCGGTCCAGAGAGACTCAGGTTCGGTTCTCGCTAGAGGCACGTACCTTGGTTGCAGTTTGTCCCCAGCCCTGGTTGGGGTCATGCGGGAGGAAGCCACTCACTGTGTCCCTTTCACGTCGATGTTTCTCTCTCTCTCTCTTCCTCTCTCTCCCTCCCACTCTATCTGAACAAAAATGGAAAAAAATGTCCTTGAGTGAGGATAAAAAAGAAAAAGTAGAGGGTTTAACAGCCACCAGTTTAAGGAGTCACTGAATGATCTTGACTCTGAGTATGGTGATCTGATCTTGTTTATCACTGTGAAGTGCAGTGGCTGAGTCGTGGGAACAAGCTCATGAGGTTTTACGAACTGAGGGATTAAGTCAAGCAGTTCACGGATATGAAGGGAAAACCTGTCAGGGAACTCAATGATGGCAAGTGGCTGAGTGATTTAGCGTTCATGGTGGACATTACCAAGTACCTCTCAGAGCTGAACGTCAAGCTGCAGGACCCAACCAGCTTCTCAGCTCCCTGCTTTCAAACATGAAATCATCTGAAACTAAATTAAGGCTGTGGAAAGTGCAACTCGAAAGGAATAACATGGTGCATCTCCCCACTCTGGAAGGACAAAGCCTTCTAGGACACTTGTACATGCTGGTGAATGTGCGAAACTAACTGAGGCATATAATGAAAGCCTCAAGGATGTGGAAAGTAAATAAATGGAATTGAACATCTTTGCTACACCATTCAATGTGGAACCAGCCGATGTGCCTGATAACCTACAACATGAAATCATTCAGCTGCAAAGCGATGATGATCTGGAAGCTAGGTACAACCTCCCACTGCTTGACAGCGGTTCCTCTCGTGTATCAAACTCTGCAGTTATCCCACGAATGAAAATGGCCAGTGGGGCGATCATTTGTTATGTCTGTTGTCTCGTCACAAGCCAGAGAGAAAAAATGAAAATCTCCTGCGGAATCCTCCAGTGTTTTTTCAATATCTTATGTTAGGTCAGTAATCCGGTCTGAGACGGTTCTCTGAGACAAACTAACACTGTGAAACAATTTTACTTTGTCTGGTGCTAACAAGTCCGCAGCAGCCACCATGCACTCTTTCAGCAACTCTCCCTCTGCGTGAGGCCTCAGCTTCTTTGAGATTAGCTCGCTCACCACATGACTCGTCTAAATAAGGCTGTCCCTGTCACAATGAGGTCTAGTGAAAGTGGCTTGAGATTCCAAATTCTGCTGAAGAGCATTGAATTTTATCCAGACACATTTGGCCTCCCAATTCACTGAGTGTAGCATGTTTTAAAATATCATGGCACTCCAGATTGGCTTTTTTCATTACTGTTAACGCGTCGCCACAAACTAGGCACACAGTTTGTCTTTGACTTCAACAAAAAAATAATCACTTGTCCATTTCTCTTGGAAAGATTGACACTCTGCATCAAGTGTTCTTTTCTTTGTAGTCACCATTTGTAGGATGTCACACCACTTAAGTTTTAATAACTAACCAATGTGTGTGTCGCCAGCAACACAAATATTTTGCTTTGATTGCTGTTCTAATCCTGCATCTTGGATCTGGAACATATCCAATGTTCATATCATCAGCTTTTGAGTTCTTTCCTGTGTACTGTAATTTCCTTAATCTTCATCTGAGATTCAGTTTTTGTGAGGATTATTGATCAT
Source organism: Tadarida brasiliensis (assembly GCA_030848825.1). Classification (NCBI taxonomy): domain Eukaryota; kingdom Metazoa; phylum Chordata; class Mammalia; order Chiroptera; family Molossidae; genus Tadarida; species Tadarida brasiliensis. The sequence goes on from CM061258.1 coordinate 46,109,437, forward strand.
GGACGTGTGGATAAAGGTTGGATCGGAGTTATCGTCTGTGTTGACAAAGAAGTCAACAACATTGTCATCAGTCATCGGAGGCAAAGTCATCAGCGTCGTGAGGAATCATCTCGTTGCATCTCATCTCATCATCACTAGCTCATTGGAGTGTGTTAACACTTTCACAACGTGTACACTTTTGCAGCGTATACGCTCCCAGCCTGCCTGGCACCGACTGTCCTCTGAGTCACCGCAATACAGGCAGACAGGCCACGGGCAGCCGAGGAGAAGCACATGTGTCTGTCCTGTCATGTACTCGTATGTGTCCTGTCTATCCTGTAGTGGACGTTCCTTGCTTGTCCCTCAAAATTTATGTTATTATTATGATTCACTTAATATAAATTTATGTTGCTATGAAAAAAGCTCCTAGATTTACTGAATTTTGAGTCCCACCTGTGGTTGCCTTGGCAGGACCAGACCAAATGATGTTGCCGGCCTTATACGGCCCATGGGCCAGATGTTCCCCACCCCTGAGTTAACTTGAAAGTCACAAGCTCACTGTGGGTCATTAATGTGACGATGGATATCAGGAGGCTAATGTTATTATCAGCTGTGTTAATAAAAATATCGACTCAGTATTAAGAGAAGTAGTAATTCCACTGGTTGAGGACATGGGGAGAAATCCCAATGTCCCAAAGACGACACAAACCTGAAATAATTGTGTAAGGGCAGTTATGTCACAGAATGAGCTGAGGCTTGCAAAAACAGACTACGTCTAGGGGGTTTATTATACAGGCTGCTGGTATCAACTGCAAAGAGAAATGGTAAAAAAAAAAATGAATAATGTGTGGATTTAATTCTGAATATATGTCTTTTGATGGGGACACTGGCAAGGAAACACATCCAGGCTAGTGCTGTGTTTGTAAATTGTATCGCAGGATCGATATTCTAAGGAACTGCAGTATTTCACCTCTGGGAGAGAACAGGGAGACATGGTAATGCATCCGATATTTTGATGGGCTCTCATGCAGAAGGAGAATTAGTGTCGTTCTCTCAAGGGTGGGGCCCACAGACTCAGGCTCTAAACACAAACTCGATTGGCCTATGGTCATGTCCCAGCCCAGGAACATGGGGTAGAGGCCTCCCCACTCCCACTAGTGCTCTGTGCTTGGGAGAGAAGAGGTCCTGAGCTACCTTATGACTTGCTCCAGGCATGTCCCCCACAGTGTTCAGTGTTCACAGCAGGAGTGCTTCTGTGACAGAGCTGGAGGGTGTGAGGAAAGGAGTGTGTATAAAGGAGTCAGGTTCCTACACAGGCTCAGGTACCTGTCGAAGGCAATGCCTGCCTAGCACGGTCCGTTTTGAGCTTGGACCCTTGGTGTGGCGCTGCCTGGTGTTGGGGAACTGGTAGTTGGCTGTCTGCAGGGGAGGCCTGCTGGGAAGCAGTGTGCTCAAGAATGCAAACAATTTCCTGGCAACAGCATTGCCCCTGCTCTGCCAACGTCTGATGAGAAAGGGATGCAGGGTAGAGGGTGGAGGTTGGGGGTGGGGGAATAGGAGAGAGACACAGAGGCAGGGGTAGCAGGAGGAAGGGAGAGAAGAAGGGAGGAGGGTGGGACGAAGGGCTGGCCTCTGGGCTTTGGTCTGGCATCGGCACCTGCTAGCATCCAAGCACCACCAATTACTGAATCGATGAGAGTCTAAGGCAAAGGAATAGCCCAATAAAAGGCAAAAAGTGTTTTTTAAAATATAATCAGATCCCTCTTTGATTCTCCAAGCTAGTGATGTTACCAGTAAGAGAGCAGGGACCTCTGAGGAAGGAAGTGCTGACCACCAGAACCTCTGTAAAGATGTATAAATGGGCCACTGCAGTATTATCTTAATGCAAAGGTTGTCAGTGCAGGGAAGGAGAAGGGGTGGAGCAAGATTGCTCCCCAGGAGACATTTGATAATGTCTGGAGACACTTGTCACAACTGGAGGAAGGGATGCAACTGGCATCTAGTGGCAAGAGGCCAGAGACACTGCTGTGATACACAGGACAGCCCCACGACAAAGACCTGTCCAGCCCAGAATATCAACAGGGCTGACGTAGAGAAACCGTGCTTAAGGATTTAGCACCGAAGCCCTTGTTGCCCAGTACCCGGAGCCACCCAGAGGAGCTGTCGGAACCGAAAAGACCTTAGGAATCATAGCCTTCACCTCTTACAAGTGAGGAATCTGAGGCTTGTTCTCAAATTCCAGAGAGTGAAGGGGCTTGTCCAGGGACTCGGGCCTTGTGCTGAGGGGTTAAGAACCTTGGAGTAAAACAAAACTAGTTTTAAATTCCAGTTCAGTTATTTGACATCCATGTAACTTGGACAAGTTACTTCACCTCTTGGCATCTTGAATCTGTCGCTTGTTAAATGGTCAATATATTATAACTCTGTTATAGCACAATTTTAAGGAATGTGTGAGATAATGCATGTAAAATGCTTCACACAGGACATGGCATAAAATAAGTGGCACCTGTAATTATGAGTAGCAGAACTAGAGCTAAAATCTTGGCTCCTATCCCTAAGTCCTGTTTTCTTTGCGTTGTATCACATTAAAGCATCTTAAACCACAGCTAGGTTTCAGTTCTGAGAGGCATGTAGTGTGTGATTGTGAGCTGTGGCACTTGGTCCAAGTGGATCTGTGTTCAGTTTCAGCTCTGCCACTTAATCTCTCTCTGAGCCTCAGTCTTCTCATCTATAAAACAGAATAATGCTAAACCTACGTTATCGGCTTATTGCGAGATTTAAAATGAGAACTCATTGAACACTTGAGTCCAGAGTCTAGAATATAGTAAGTATTCAATATGTTTTAGTTATAGCTAAAGTTTGTAACAGGTTGCTCTTTTTACAATGCAACTGTAACTCTCCTCCCCCCAAGAGGTGGAGGCTGTCTTTTTTATGAATGTGGGTGGACCTATAGCTCTAGAGGGAGTGATACTTTGTGACTTCTAAGGCTAGCTAATAAAAAAGTGATACAGCTTCTGCCTGTTTCTCTTGCGATGCTCATACTTGCAACCCAGTCTCCATGCTATGAGGAAGCCCAAGTTGCCCCCACAGAGAGGCCTGTTTGAGGAGGTACTACTGACAGCACTGAATTGCCCGCCATCGTAGGAGTGGAACAACCAATTCTAGTCAAGCTGCCCCAGCTGATGCCAAGTGGAGGGGATGAGCAGGCTCCACTGAATTCTGTCCAAATTGCAGAATCATGAGCAAAATATATGATCGTCGTCATTTTAAAGAACTAAGTTTTGTTATGCAGTGATGGTAATTGAAACAATATTATTTTTATTAATCTTTTAAAAAGGAATTTTCCTCCTGCCTATATCTCCTCCTAAGCTTCATCATCAACACCAAGAAGAAGGTCAGACATGGTAGGAAGTATTGCTGCTTCTCACCAAATCTCCTGTCACTCTTCTGGAGAAGAATATCAAATACCACCACCAGTTGAGAATGTGATATGTGGAGATTGAGGAACCTGAGGGCTTATCTGAGAACATAATTTGACCAATCTCTTTGGTAACAGATTATTTCCGGGGCCTGAGAAGTTTCTTGAAGCTTATGGGTAAGATTCCCCAAGAGCACATAGACCAGTATTATTCTCTTCCTTCCCTGTTTCCTTGGTTTCTGCCGTGGGTGTGAGTGACAGGAATGACCTGTTTTTCCACTTGAGCTTATTCAGTCGCCTATGTCTCATTTATGGTTTCAAAGGATGTAGGTGAGGACAGAGGGCAGGGTCTGGTGATGGACTGAGGAAGATTTTGTCCTTCTTAGGGAAGCAAACTAGTTGTTTATACCAACTGTGGTGAGTACCTGTACGTCAGCGTGTGTGATGGAAGGGGGAGAGGAGTGCTACTGAGATTAGACGTGAACTTCCCGCTCCTCTGCACACAGGAGTTGTTTGGAATCCCTTTCCTTTCACCCCAGTAGGAACGTGGTGTAATTACTCAGAGCCTTAGGACTACTGGACCCAACAAGATCTCTTCTGAGGGATGGGGGCAAGGGAGAACCCTACATTTCATTCACCAAGACAAATTAGCCCTTTTTGTGTTTTTACCAGAAACATGGAATAATAATGAGCTATCTGTTCCCTTCCCCAGGGAACTCTACCGATGGGCTTGGGAAATGACCCCAGCTCTCTTGGGGCAGGTGTCTAAACCTAGGGTCCCAGGTTTGGGGAATGGCAAGCGGTTACTTGCCAGTTTCTGGAGAATTGACAACATGTTAGAAACACAACCCCTCCCACATCAAGTGCCAGGGAGACGTTTACGGTTCCGAGAGCCCCTCTGTCTCCTCCACCAGCGTGGCTCCCCCTTCCTTGGAAGACCAGCAGGAGAGCCCTGGGTTCCACTCTAGGATGTGCTCAAAAGAAATGAATGGGAAGTGGACTTGATACCCCCTTTATATTCCTCAGTGACCCTGGCATTGGAGCCCACTTTTGGAAACGGCCCGGGAGAAAGTGATCCCATGTAGCTGAAAGATGCTTTTAACCTTCAAGAAGCAGCTGCCGGCTTCTCAGTGCCTCTCCAGGCCTGGTTGGTAAGAAGACGGCCTAAAACCTGCACTCTGCAAAGTGCTATTTGAGGAACTCGTCATCAAGATGTGCTCAATGTGGGAGCTGTTTTCCTGGGCCCCCCTTCACAGCTCTTCCTGTGGGGAAAAAAATTGGCATGTTTCCTAATGACATTAATAGGGAATGATTTCTAGCTGTCAACACGTAAGTTATGAAAGTTAAGAATCTGGCCCATATGAGACATCCAGTGAGGCTGTTTGCTGACAGTAGCGTTGCTGAATGGTTTGTGAGCTGAATGGGGCAGAGCGGTGAGAAGAGGAGCCTCCCCATTATGTCACTGGGGAGAAGGATGGGGCCCAGGGAGGCCCTTGGTGGGAGACTGACCCATGAATCATGCCAACACCAGTGGGCTTGTTGGCAGAGAAAGCACTCTGAGAGCTCAGTGGCATTAGATAGCTTTCCTGGGGGAGGGGTAGTGTCTGCCCCTCTTAGCTGGGTCACAGTGATCTCATTTTTTTGGCTTTTTATATTCAGTGGTGAAAATAGCCTTTCACCTCCAACAAATCACAGCACAGGACAGTGTGATTCATTTGCTCTGTTTGGACTTCCTGGTGAGTCCCAGGGGCAAATCTGTGAGGCGCCACCAGCAGGAACACTCTGTGCTCCCTGGACAGAGCTGTGGCACAGAAGAAGATGCCTCTGAGGAAGGTGAGAAGGACACAGACAAGGAGAACCCTCTTCTTCCCACCAGCAAGCTACCGATCACCACCCCCTGGTCAGACTGAACTTGAGCTGTGAAGTGGTTTGCTGATGCTCAGCTAAATCCCCTCTTGGCTGAGGCCTCCTTCCCTGGATGCCATAGAAGACTGGATTTTCCCAGGGAGTGAGGCGGGATCCAGAATGACTGAAGGCTCTCATCTGTTTCCCACCAGGGGTCTTATAGCGGTGCCACGCTGCCTTGGCCACGTGACTGGGGATGGCAGTGACTCAGGGGGGCAGCAAGCTGGAAGGGAAGGAGCTGGTGTCATCAGAATAGAGGCGCCTAGGAGGAAACTCTCCAGTCTGGGAGGCCTCAGCCAGGTTGCCTAGCAACAGTGCCCTGCTCCTCTCTCCACAGGACTTTCAGGCTGCTGGGGCCTCATGTCAGCTTCTACCTACTCATTTGCTCCTTTGAAACTGCCCTTCATATGCTTTTAAACCCAATTTCACCTGGTTAGAAATGCTCCTGGGGGTGTGGAATATGGGTCAAGGCAGCCAGGGTACATTTTTCTCTGGACCACGGAATGTCTGAGAGAGTTCCACTCTGGGTTCAAATTCCAGAGCCAACACTCATTAGATATGTCATCTTGGGCAAGTTTCCTAACCCCTCGATGCTATAGTTTCCCCATCTATAAAACAGGAAGAATAACAGTGCCCACTTCAATTGAGACAATGTGTAGATTTAGTGCAGATGGATAGATAGGTAGGTAATAGAAAATAGGTAGGAGATAGAAGGTTAAATAGAGAGAAGGAAGAAAGATATATAGGTAGATAGAAGATAGATTGGCAGAAGGAAAGATAGGTAGACAGATGGAAGGATGGATGGATGGATGGATGGATGGATGGATGGATGGATGGACAGATGGATAGATAGATGACAGATAGATGGATGGATGGATGGATGGATGGATAGATAGATAGATAGATAGATAGATAGATAGATAGATAGATAGATAGATAGATAGATAGACCTAGAAGGGTGCCTAGCACAACGGAAGTCTATTTATGTGTCAGTTATTAACATTCTGGAGGGCAGCCAGCGCAAAGACTTGCTCCCGGGTAGGGCAGAGGAGATGGATAAGGAGCCTCAGAGCTGGACTTTCACAACTGTGTGTGGTTTGGGGAGATTTGTTTCCAGGCCTGGTTCTACCAGTGCCTTGCTGTGGGGTCTTGAGCAAATAGTAACTTTCTTTCTCTGCCCTTAGTCTCCCCATCTGTAAGATCAGAGAATGGGACCCAAAGGGCCTGCATTTCCTCATACCCTTCCTTGCCTTATGATGTTGGGGTATGGATTGAGATTTGAGCCACCTCTGTCCCCACAGCTATGGAGGAAATTAGAAACAGTGGCAGTGGGAGGGCCTGTGGTTGATCCCCAGAGGGAAGGTTTGGGAGCCATGGGCTACAATCTCTCATCATTGCCTCGACGGGGAGTGTCTGGGCCAGACCTGGGAAGAGGTCCGGGCCCTGCTCATGGCTCCTCTATAGCTCCTCATACTTATTTCTGGTAGTTGTTCTAGGGATGATAATGTACATACCTAAATTTTCACTTTGACCACTTCAAGTAGAATGCAGAAACCTTACAACTACATGTGTTCACTTCCCCTTCTACTTTATGTCATACATGTTACATCTATATCAATGTTATAATTTTGGCTTTCAATAGGCATATATTTTTAAACTTAAGAGGACAAAAGTAGTTGTATTGTATTTACTCAAGTATTTACCATTTCTGTTGCTCTTCCTTCATTTCTGAAGTTCTCATTTTCCCCCTGGGATCATGTCACTTGTATCTGAAGAACTTCCTTTGACATTTATTTTAGAGCAGGTCTGTTGGCAATGAAATCTCTTGGTTTTCCTTCATCTGAGAATGGCTTATTTCACCTTTATTCCTGAGGGATATTTTCATGGGATATAGAATTCTGAGCTGAGAGTTTTTTCTTTCAGGTTTCCATCGTTGCTGTGAAAAATCTTCCGTCAATCAAATTGTTATTCCCTTACTTGAAATGTGTCATTTTCTTCATTGTCTTTTGTTTTCAGTTTGATTATGATGGGTTTTATTTGGAGTTACCCTGTTTGGTGTTCTCTGAGCTTTTTGAATCCATAAATTTGTCTTTCATTGAATTTGGAAAATTTTCTGTAGTCATTCCTTCAAAAATTATTGTTTTCTCTGCCAATACCTTTCTCTTCTCCCCAGGGACTCCAATGACATGCACATTAGACCTTTATATATTGTCCCACAGGTCCTAAGGCTCTGTTCATTTTTTTCAACCTATTTTCTGTCTGTTCTTTAGATCAGACCATTTCTATTTATCTATCCTCAAGTTAATGAACTTTTTAAAAAATTTATCATCACTATTTTTTTGAAGATAGACTCCAACTATTTGAGTCTCTCTAGTGAATTTTTAATTTTGAACAATGTCTTTCTCATTTTACACCTCCACTTGGTGCTGTTGTTATTATTTCTGTTTCTCTGAAGAGAACTTCTCATTCATTTCAAGAGTGTTCATTTTTAGCTCATAGAAAATGATTATAATAGATGCTTTAGGGTCTTTAATAATTTCAACATCTGGGTCTTCTTGGGATTGGCATCTGTTGATCGTCCCTTCCCTTTGAGAATTGGTCAGCTTTTCCTGGTTTTTGGTATGTTGGGTAATTTCAGATGATATCCAGGCCAGTTTGTATATTAAGTTGTGAGACTCTGGGTCCTGTTAAAATCCTCTGGAGAATGGAGGAGCTTCTTGTTTTAGCAGGCAACGAAGCCAGGATTTAGACTGTGAGTGCTGTCTCACCTACTGACAGTGGTACTTTCAGCGCCCATACAGTTTTCAAAGCCTTTGCTATGCTTTGGGGGGCTGTCCCTTGCATGTGCTACTCAGTGGGTAGCCTGGGACTTCAGCAGTGATTTATATGGTTTAGTTCTCACAGTTTTCGCTTCTCGGGGTGTGCTCCACACACGAGCACTTGGCTGTGAGCTCTGGGTTTGTGTCAGCTCACACATAGAGATGCTAGCTTCCATGTGTACGAACATCTTACATAACCATGGTACATTAATTAAAACTAAGAAATTAACATTGATATAATACTATTAGCTAAACTAGAGACTTCATCCAAATTTCCCCAGTTTTTCCATTAATGTCTTTTATTTCTGTTTCAGGATCTAATCCAGGGAACCACATTACATTTACTTATTATGTTTTCTTAGCCTCCCTCCAACTGTGACAGTTCCTCAGTCTTTTGTTGACCTTCATGACCTTGACTCTTTTAAAGAGTAGTGGTCAGATATTTTATAGAATGTCCCTCAATTTGGGTTAATCTGGTGTGTTCTCATTAATAGGCTGAGAATATGGATTTTGGGGGAAATGTCTCAGAGTCCTCTACTCACCTTATGACATGAATGGGCACATGATATTAACATGATTTATCATTGTGATGTTAACCTTGACCACTTTATTAAAGTGATATTTGCCTGGTTTCTCCACTGTAATGTTACTATATTTCTCCTTCCACAGATAATTTATTAGAAGTGAGTCTCCACTTCCAGCTCACACCCAAGGGGGTGGAAATTAAGCATCACTGCCTAGAGGGCAGGGTATCAAAGAATTTGTGATCATATGTTAAAACCACCACAATAATTAGTAAACTTTAGAAGCAATACTTTGAGGCTGTTTCCCTTTAAAATTTCACCAACTAATTTTAGCATTTATCAGTGGATCCTCCCTGGTGGCTCTTCTATTTTGCTCATTCCTTTGACATTTATTCATTGGAATTCTTCTGTAAGAAGGATTTGTTCCCAAGTCAGACAGAGAAAGACAAATAGCATATAATTTCACTTATATATGCAATCTAAAGAACAAAATAAATGAACAAATAAAACAGAAACAGATACAGATACAGAGAACATGGTTGCCAGATAGAAAAGGATTTGGGGGGCTAGGTGGAAAAGGTGAAGGGATTAAGAAGTTACAAAATAGTCTTGGGGATGTATAGTACAACATAGGAAATCTAGTCAATAATAATTGTGATAACTGTGTGTGTAGTGCCAAGTGAGTATCAGAATTATCAAGGGGATTACTTTGTAAATTATATAATTATCTAACCACTACGCTGTGCAACAGAAATTAATATAAAATAACATTGAATGTCAACTGTAATTGAAAAATTAAATTAAAAAAGAGAGATTTGCCCCTTCTTTCTCATTCATTCATTCATTCATTCATTCATTCATTCACTTATATCAGAATGGGCTCGTGGATATTTATTTTGTTCTTAGGTTATACACCAATATTATTGTTATTTATTTTGTGGCTCAAGTTGTTCCAGCTTTGCTTATTGAGAGCTTTTTCATGTTGTTCGTCTATGTCCTTCTGGCATTGCCGCCCCCCCCCCCCCCCCCCGAATCAGCTATTTTCCTATTTTCCAAACAGCCTTGGGTCCTCTTATTGGAGAAAGGTATTTAGAAACCAAGATCGGGCCCTGGCCATGCTATGGCTATGAGGATGTCTCTGTTTCTAGGTGCTCTCAGAGGATAGGGCTACTCACCCACATACAGCTCATAGCATCTCGTTCAGATCGCTCCTATAAGAAATCTCCTGCTAGGTGCTGCCATCTATGCTATTTTCTGGTTGGTTGTGTTCACAGCTTATATTCTCTACCACTCCATAAGCTCTTAGAGAGCAGAGTTCATGCTGGAGACATTTGCCCACTGACTCCGGTACCTAGCACATCACAGGCACCCAGTGCATGTTCACTGGCTGCATAAATGAGTTGTGGGGAATCACAGGCTTCATGATTACTATTACTTTTTATTTGATGGTAAGAGCCCCAGGTGTTGATTTGAAGGATAATGTTTAAAGTTATTAATATAAAAATGTTTTGCCATTTGAGGGAGATCCTACTCCTGTAGATCAACTTGGACCTTTGCAATGCTGGAAGCTGGAATGGTTGCTACATTGTCACTGCCGCTTGGAGAACAGCTGCCGCTTGGAGAGCTCTGATTGGCTGCCTGGCAGGGACAAGCTGTGCTTTTGTTTTAGTTTCCTGTATTTAGCTCTCCTGCAGATGCCCAGGGCCAGCGCTTCATCTGTCTTGCCCACACAGGCCTGTCCCACTGCCTCAGGTCCCCATTAAACAGTCATTCCCAAACATATGAGAACAAATATTTTGTGCTTTCACCAGTCCAGTCCTTCTGTGGTCCCCAAACCCAGGGTCGGTGGTTACAGTGTCTCAAGGAAGGAAGCCTGCCTACGTGCAGCTTGGTTTCTTATTTTTGCAGGCCTGTTTTTAACTTCTGTTTCATTCTAAGGCCTTCTGGTGAGAATCTAGACTATCTCTGTTTCTGGTTGTGATGTCTTTGATTCCTCTCCTGGCCGCCAGCACCCCCTCCTGCCCTCTCGACCCTGGAGGACAGGCCATCAATAAACACATGCTCAGCCAGCACCCTGGGATGGGTGCATATGGAGCTCGGCTTGCTGGGGAAGGGTGCAGCTGGGGCTTCCAGGGCCCAGCTGACAGCTGGGAAAAGGGCGCCCACCCCACCTGACAGTGAGCTTCCCCGCCTGCTGGACTCCTGCCTGCTAAGAGGCAAAGCAGCATGCAGTTCCCGAGCCCCTGGGTTGGGTGCCAGAGCCTGCAGCCGCTCAGCTATTGTTTGATCTGCCTAAACCTGGCTCCGCAGCTGACAGGGAACCAGGCAGGCAGAGCGGCACTTTGCGGGTTCGTGGTTCAGATTCACATGGGTTGCTGTGAACAGCTATCTGGTATTTGCTCTGGCTGTTTGCTTTGGGACATCTGTGAGAAGCCATGTGTCTGGCGAAGGGTGGATTTTCTGAGAGGCAGGGGGGGAATTCAGAGTATGAATGAGCCTGTAGAGACAGGGGTCAGACATGGCTAGGAGGTGGGAGGAGGCCTGAGCATCTTCCCAGGACCTGGAGGCCAGCAGGAGCTCAGAGCCCTGCCTGGAGGATCAGCGATGACATGGCATCTTTGTTGCTCGTGTTCAGTCTCTCTCTCTCCTCTCTCTCTCTCTCTCTCTCTCTCTCTCTCTCTCTCTCTCTCTCTCTCTCTCTCTCTCTCTCTCCCCCTCCCTCCCTCCTTTACATTTCTTTCCCCCTCAGAGAACTGCAATCCAGAGTGACAGAGAGCAGAACCTTATTCATACCCTGAATGTCACAAATGGAAGCAGGAGGGATTCCTTTGACTATCACCTGCCCCTCTAAGGTTCACAGTTGCAGTGTCCCCAAACCATGTGGAGCAGCTGGCCCTCCTCTCCATCCCCACCCCAGGGGATGTTTCCTGGGCAGTCTCTTAGGATCTCTGCAAAGGACCAGCCTGCATTTGCTTCTTGCACACCCTGGGCCTCCTTGTCCCTCGGGCCCTGCCCATCTGTTACATCCCCACTGATACTAGGTGAGCAGGCAGACAGAGCCTCCCCCAGGGGCTGGGGTAATGCTGTGTGTTTGAGCACTTAACTCACTTCAGTGGCTCCAGCCTGGCTTCCTTCTCCCCTTAGTTAGGAGGCCATACCACAGTATTAATCTCCTTTGCATAATTTTCTCCCTGGGCCTGGCTCATAGGCCATCGTCCTGAGAACACAGACAGGCAGCATCAGACCTCCACCAGGGCTTAGCCAACACCTTCGTGCCGGCGATGATTTTCTGAAGCAAATTAACTTGGGAAGGTTCCAAGGTAGAGGAGACCCCAGGAACCACTGGGAAAATGCCCGATGGCCCTGGTGGCCCCCAGGTGACACTGAATCAGGGGAAAGAGAAGACAGCAGTATCTTAGCATCTCTGAGTGAACCTTCTACAAGGGAAAATGTGTTCTAGCAAATGTCAAACTTTAAAAATATTGCCATTTAGATGGAGAAACAAACATATCTTTTTTTTTTTTTCTTGAATAGCAGTTTTGAACCTAATTTAATTATTTTTGGGGAGGCTCATTATCATGGGCTGCTAACGCTGGTGTGGTCAGTGTCTTCTGAGATGTTCAGTGCTGCTCATTCCTATCCTGAATGGTCCTAGACTACTGAGCAGCTGCAGTTCTTATATCTTTTTTTTTTTAATCATTTTTCATTTTCAATTACAGTTGACATACAGTATTATATTAGTTTCAGTTGTATACCCCAGTGATTAGACATTATATATGGGTTACAGATTCAATTCCTGGTCAAGGGCATGTACCTGGGTTGCAGGTTTGATCCCCGACCCCAATCAGGGTCAGGTAGGAGGCAACAAATCAATGTGTCTCTCTCACATCTTTCTCTCTCTCTCCCCCTCCCTCCCTCCCTCCCTTTCACTCTATCTAAAAATCACTGGAAAGATATAACTTAACTAAGTGATCATCCTGATAAATCTCCTACCCATCTGACACCATACATAGTGATTAGAATATTACTGACTATATTCTCTATGCTGTATTTTACATCCTCATGACTATTCTGTAACTGCCAATTTGTACTTCTTAGTCCTGTCACTTTTCTCACCCATTCCCCCAGCCCCCCTCCCATCTGGTAACTACCAAAATGTCTCTGTATCTATGAGTCTGGTTTTGTCCTGCTTGTTCATTTATTTTGTTTTTTTAGATTCAATTGTTGATAGATATGTATTTATTGCCATTTTGTTGTTCATACTTTTTATCTGTTATTTCTTCTTCTTAAAAAAGACCCTTTAACATTTCATATAATACTGGTTTGGTGGTGACAAACACCTTTAGCTTTTTTTTGTCTGGGAAGCTCTTTATCTGTCTTTCAATTCTAAATGATAGCTTTGCTGAGTAGCATAAGCTTGGTTGTAGATCCTTACTTTTCATCACTTTAAATATTTCTTGCCAATCCTTCTAGTCTGCAAAGTTTCTTTTGAGAAATCAGCTAACAGTCTTATGGGAGCTCCCTTGTAGGTAACTGACTGCTTTTCTCTTGCTGCTTTTAAGATTCTCTCTTTGTCTTTAACCTTTGAATTTTAATTATGATATGTCTTGGTGTGGGCCTCTTTGGGTTCATCTTGTTTGGGACTATGTGTTTCCTGGACTTGTATGTCTATTTCCTTCACCAGGTTAGGGAAGTTTTTGTCAGTTTTTTCAAATAGGTTTTCAATTTCCTGTTCTCTCTTTTCTCTTTCCAGGACCCCCATGATGTGAATGTTGGCACACTTGAAGTTGTCCCAGAGGCTCCTTACACTATCCACATTTTTTTGGATTCTTTTTTCATTTTGCTGTTCTGATTGGGTGTTTTTTGATCCTTATATTCCAAATCGCTGATTTGGTTCTTGACTTCATCTTCTCTACTGTTGATTTTGTGTAAATTATTCTTCATTTCAGTTAGTGTATCCTTCATTTCTGACTGATTCTTTTTTATAGTTTCCATGTCCTTTTTTTATGCTGTTGAAGTTCTCACTAAGTTCCTTGAGCATCCTTATAACCATTGTTTTGAACTCTGTATCTGTTAGTTTGCTTGCCTCCATTTTATTAAGTTTTTTACTTGTTCTTTCGCTTGGGACCTATTTCTTTGCCTCCTCATTTTGGCAGCTTCCCTGTGCGTTTCTATTAGGCAGAGCTGCTATGTCTCCTGGGCTTGGTACAGTGGCCTAATGTAGTAGGTGTCCTGTAGAGTCCAGTGGCACAGCCTACCCCTTCACCCAATGTGGGCATTCCAGGTGTGCCTTCCCCCCATGTGGGCTGTGTACACCCCCCTGTTGTAGTTGGGTCTTGGGTGCAGTTTGTCCCCGGCTGTGATTGGGGTCATGTGGGTGGCAGCCACTCAATGTGTCTCTCTCACATCAATGTTTCTCTCTCTCTCTTCCTCCCTCTCTCCCTCCCATTCTATCTGAAGATAAATGCAAAATAAATAAATCAATAAATAAAATATATGGAAAAGCAAAAACCTAGAATAACCAAAACAATTTGCCAAAGAGGGGAATAAAAACAGAATTGGAAGACTTTCACTTTCCAATTTCAAAACTTACTGTAAAGCTAAATGATCAAGGCAGTGTAACACTGGTATAAGGATAGGCATGTAGATTAATGGAATAGAATTGAGAATCTAGAAATAAACCCTTACAGACAATTGATTTCAACAAAAGTTCAAGGCAGAATAGTCTTTTCAACAAATGGTGCTACGATTATTGGATATCTATCTACAAAAAGATGAACTTAGACCGTTACTTCTCACGGTGTATAAAAGTTATCTCAAATAGATCATAGATCTAAATGAAAGTGCTAAAACTATAAAAATCTTAGAAGAAACTGCAGGAGAAAATCTTTGAGACTTTGAGTTAGGAACGACTATGACACCAAAAGCATGATTTATTGCTATGATCTGAATGTTTGTGTCCCCCCAAAATTCGTATGTTAATAACCTAATCCCCAACGTTGATATAGTATTATTAGTGGGCCCTTTGGGAGGTGATTAGGTCATGAGGGCTAAGCCCTCTTGCATGGGATGAGTGCTGTTATAAAAGAGATCCCACTGAGTTCCCTAGCCCTTCCCAGGACACGTTGAAAAGGTGCCAGCTATAAGCAAGGAAGAGGACCCTCACCTTGGCACTTCGACCTTGGACTTCCCAGCCTCCGAAACTGTGAGAAATATATTTCTGTAGTTTATAAACTACCTATCTGTAGAATTTTTTTTACAGCAGCCTGAATGGATGAAGACATCCATAAAAGAAACACATTAATAAATTGGACTTCATCAGAATTAAAAACTTTTGTGCTTCAAAAGACACCCATTAAGAAAATGAAAAGAGCTTGGCCAGTGTGACTCAGTGGATTGAGCGTCATCCCATGGACTGAGAGGTCCTGGTTCGATTCCCGGTCGGGGCACATACCTGGGCTGCAGGCTCAATCTCCAGTAGGGGGTGTGCAGGAGGCAGCCCATGGATGTCTATCTCTCACATTGATGTTTCTATCTCTCCCTCACTTCCTCTCTCTAATAAATCAATAAAAACATATTAAAGAAAATGAAAAAAAGTTCTTAATCACTATGCTGGGAACCCCATGGAGCACAGAGTAATGACTTCCCAAAGTATTCACAGCCTGAACTCTAGAACCTGTGACTGTTCAGGACTTTGCAGGTGTGATTAAGTGAAGGACCTTGAGACAGGGAGATTATCCTGATGGACTTAATAGTCACAAGGATTCTTATAAGAGGGAGGCAGGAAGGTCAGAATCAGAAAGGAGACATGACAATGGAGCAGACGTCAGAGGGATGCGATGGCTGGATGGAGCCAGGAGCCAAGGAATCCGGGCAGCCTCTAGAAGCTGGAAGAGGTCAGGAATGGATTCCCACCTAGACCCTCCTGAAGGGGCACAGCTCTGCTGACACCTTAATTTTAGCCCAGTGAGATCAGTTATTTACTTCTGACCTCCAAAACTGTAATATAATAAATGTGTGTTGCTCTAAGAAAAAAGAAAAGATTTAAAAAAGATATTTAAAAATAAAAATATTAAAAAATTTTTAAAGATTAAAAACAAGATAAGGACTTTGTATATTGAGAATATACAAAGAATTTCTACAACTCAATAGTAATAAGATAAGCAATCCAATTTTTAAAAATAGGCAAGCTCTGGACATTATGCTCAGTGGTTAGAGCGTCAGCCCGTGGACCAAAGGGTCACAGGTTCGATTCCTGGTCAAGGGTATGTGCCTGAGGTGCAGGTTTCATACCCAACCCCGGTCTGGATTGTGAGGGAGGCAACCAACCAATGTGTCTCTCTCACATTGATGTTTCTCTCTCTCTCCCTCCCACCCTTCCTTCCTTCCACTCTATCTAAAAATCAATGGAAAAAATATCCTTAGGTGAGGAGTAACCAAAAAAAAAAAAAGCAACCTCAATAGACATTACACCAAAGAAGCTATATGAATGATCACTAAGGACCTGAAAAGTTGCTGAACATCATTAGTCATTAGGGAATGCAAATTAGAACCATTTCATGCCCACTAGAATGGTTACATTAAAAAAGACAGATGATAACAAATGCTGGTGAGGATGTGGAGAAATAGGAACACTCCTACATTGCTGTGAACATGTGAAATGCTACAGCCACTTAGGAAAACAGTTTGACAATTTCTTTAAGATTTAAACATAAGTTTACCTTACAGCCCAGCAGTTCTGCTCTAGGTTTCTACCCAAGAGAAATAAAAACATATGTCCACACAAAGACTTACACAGAAACATTCAAAGCAGCACTATTCATAACACCAAAAAGTGGAAACAATCCAAATGTCCATCAATGGTGAATGGATGAATAAAATTTATCCATACAATGGAATATTACTCGACTATGAAAAGGAAAGAAGTACTGATATGTACTACAACATGGATGGACTGCACAATCATTATGCTAACTGAAAGAAGCCAGACATAAAAGACTATACATAATATGATCCCATTTAAATGAAATGTCCAGAAAATGCAAATATGGGGACAGAGAGTAGACAAATGGTGGGCTGGGGATGGAAACAGGGATTAACTACAAATGGGCATGAGGGATTTTGTTGAGATTATGAAAATGTTCTAAAAATGGGTTATGGTGATGGCTACACAACTCTGTAAGCTTACCAAAAATCATTGCATTAGCCCTGGCCGGCGTGGCTCAGTGGTTAGAGGGTCAGCCTGTGCACCAAAGGGTTGTAGGTTCAATTCCCCGTCAAGGGGATGTACGTGGGTTGCAGGTTTCATCCCCTGCCCCCGTGGAGGTGTGTGCGGGAGGCAACCAATATATGTGCCTCTCATGTCGGGTTCTCTCTCTCTCTCTCTTTCCCTCTCCCTTCCTTCCACTCTAAAAATCAATGGGGGGAAAAATCCTCTGGTGAAGATTTTTTTAAAAATTGTAAGTCAATAAAATTAATTTTTAAAAAGAATAGTTAGGAGCTAAATGAGGGGCCCAGGTACTTTCCCTCAAGTGAAGTACTTGAACTTTAGTCATGTAGCAAATTGCAAGCTTTTCTACCCGAAGGAGTGTCTGGGAGAGCAGAGTCCTGCTTCATTCGTGTCACTGTCCTGTTTTCTGTGCCATGGTAGGTCTCAACGAGTCTTAAAGGAAGAGAGGCGTGAATGAGCTATGGGGCTGGAGGTACCGCGTTCTTTCTTTCTTGGCTCTGGAGCGTTGGTTGGTGTTCTCCAGGTCACATCTGTTCGAGCTCTGCTGACTGCCTGCCTCTGGTCTGCAAGTGACTGTCCCACAAAGCCAGTGCCTACTGCAGTCCCTTCATGCTATAGCGCCGTGTGTGCAGGTCAGGAGGACAGAATTCTCTTCTGCCACTGTTTCCCTCAGAGGCCCAGCAAGACCGTGTCATGCCCTCTGCAGCTCGAGTCTTTGCTCTTAACCCCGAAGGTGTCAAGTCACTGGAGAGGCAGAGCCTGATGGATGGGGCTTCAGACGTGCTTCCTACAGAGGCTAAGGGCTGAGAGGCGCAGGGCCAGGGGGAAAGGGGAGAGCTGGGTAGGGGTGCAAAGCGGGGCCTTTGGAGCTAAAGGATGGATCTTTCAGGCTTTGCAAACCAGACCACTTCATTTCTTGTACTCTTCAATTCATTTATTTTTTTCCTCATTACTCATTTCCTCCATTTGGTAAAGATAATAAAATTCCAAAATGTGGCAAATGTTCTCAGATCTGCAGAAACGAGATGTCGCTCTTCTCATAAATGGGGAGGAGAAAGGACAAAACAGATGCATTCAGATAGATGTCATTTTTAGAACCTTTGTCCTTTTAATGTTTCACAGCATGGAGACTATCTAATCCAACCCGTGTGTTTTACAGATAAGGAGATCCAGAGAGGGTTAAAAGCAAACAAAAAACACCTCGCCCACATGAACACAGGCAAGATTCCAGCTCAGTTCAGACTCTCCAGAGGTCAGCCAGCTCCAGTCACCAGAGCCAACGCCATGTGGGAAGTGCCGCCAGGAAGGCAAAGTGGAATAACTTGACTTCTACATCTGGGTAAAAATAATTCCCTGATTTACAGACACTTAGGAGATCACAGGCTTGAGGTAAAAATAAAACTTGCTTTCTGACAGCACAAATCTTGTCAGACTAATCTAATTTCTGCTTGCCTGGGAACTGGGCCTGGCTCTTCACAAGGAAACAGACAGCTGGGCAGGGGGTTCCTCTGGACAGGGCAGGGCCTCTCCGCTGGCGGACGTCCCCTTGTCAACTCTGGCCTGATGTCTCCAGAGCCTGCTGCCAGGTTAGAGGAAGCCACCCTCCTCCCTAGGAGAGGAGTCCAGCCGGAGGGGGATATGGCCACAGAGAAATGAGAGTAGAAGGTACCAAGGAGCTGGGTCTAAACAAAGGTTCTCACTTGATCTTTATTCCCTTTTATTTAATGCCAGGCATTTTCCACATTGCTTCAGCCCTCTGCCTAAAGGTAGGACCGTTCAATCCTCCAAATAGTCTCAAAACCCCCAACTGGTGTCACGCTTGGTGACAGGGACAGACTGGTAAGGAGTTTGCAACAAATGATCTGCAGATGAGCTCTGACTTTGCAACAACTGACCCTGCAATCAGGTTCTGAGGGTAGGGACTGTTCTGGCCCACTTCTTGTCTCAGCAAGGCAGAAATTAAGAGCAACAATGACATCAACTCTCCGTTATCTTTTATCTTTTCGATATGAATGGACAAGCTCTCCCCTCATCTTTCCTTTAAAAAAATGTGTGGGCGTGGAGATCATGTCAAAAGAGCAAGCTATGGTGGTTTCTAAACAAAAGGATTGTTAACAAAAGACCTCCGGGGAGTGCGTGTTTCCTGTGGCCGCAGGTTGGCAGCGGGCTCTGGAAGGGCTGCAGAGTGGCAGGCGCAGCTTCCCCGCACTGCGCACCCAGCTGCCCAGCGCGTGCAGGGCTGGCCTAGCGCAGGTGCTTTATAAATACCTGCCCACTGTGTGTGCCAAGCCTAAGTGAGACCACCCATGGAAGACAGTGGAAGATGCTACAAGAGCTCTTTGAAGGGTCATTCCTGGTAAAACGGGGCATCTTTTACTGTTTCCTTCCTTACTCCTGTTCGTTCACTCCTCTGTCTCCTTCACCACGCTTGGACCCCCACAAAAACTCTCCCTTCTGCCCTTCTCTAATTTCATGGGCGCATCACTGTAGACATTACCAACAGTGGCCTTGCGGGCCTTCCTGTCGAGACTGATGTTCTGAAACACAGTTTCGATTCCGACATGTCACCTTGCTCAGTCCGAGCACTGGCCTGGCCTCCCAGGGTCATCACTGAGCCTAGGTTCTTCTGCATGCTTTTCAGGAGCTTCCAAGGTCGGGCCCCCACACCGCCGATCTGGGCACCTCTTGCTGCTCCCTAGCCCATGCCATGCTTCGAGCGCTGGTCTGCTCTGCTCCTCACGGGACCAGGGCTGCCCCCACCTGTGCTCCTGCTGCTCCCTCACCTGGTTGTCCTCTCTTCTTCCCACAAAGCAGAAGAGCAAGCTATCATGATTTCCGAACAAAACTTACTCTGTCTGCCCTTTAGGCGCCGATGCTACTTTTGATGAAAACTTTACCAAATAGTCGAGCCTACCCTAGAGATGGTGGTAACGGTGGACATGGTGGAGGTGGTGTCCCCGGGAGAAACAGTGGCAGGTGACCAAGCACCTGCTGCGTGAGCCAGGGTGCCATAGTGGGTGAGACTGCTCGCAGCCAGTCTGTCTGGGTACAAATTCGGGTGACTCTGAGCCAGTTATGTACATTTTAGTGACTCAGCTTCCTGCTTTATATATTGGGAATGATAATAGTACCTACCTCAAAGAGTTCATTTAGGCAACAGTACCTGGCATATGATAAGTACTATAGGATATTGTCACTATATATTATCTGTAATTCTTAAAGCAGCCCAGAAGGGTGAGTATTATTATTCCCATTTTACAGATAGAAAAAGTGAGGCTCAGCAAGATGAAGTAGCTATCCAAGGTCACTCAGCTAATATGCAGGGGGACTGGGATTTTGACTCTGGTCTGCCTGCACCTGCTGACCAATATTTACCTTTAATTTCCATAGTACTTGTGGCTGTTCCCACGAGTTTTAATGTCTGAATGCCCTCTAATTCTTCCGTGCATGCATGCTGGTTTATGTCCCTAGATTTCAAGCCATTTGAGGCCAGGGTTGTGTCCTGCACACTGTGCAGTGGTCCAGTGCTTGGTGGGAAGGTATCGAGGAACAGGTGCGCTCTCTGTGAATACAGGGCACAGACGATGAATTGTGCATAGCGAGCGACTCAGCGGGGTTCTCCCACCCGAGGGGCCCGGTCCTCTGCCTTTCAGTCCCCGTGGGCTTCTAACGATCAGTGATTCCACCAGACCAGCAAGAGGATTCTGTCAGGTCTCCTTCCTTATTGTCAAGGTCATGGAGTCGCCTGGGGCTGGTTATGCTTCTCAACCAAAGGCCGCAGCTCCTCTCCAGGCAGCCCTTTCCACACAGCTCTGTCCTCGGGTCTGGTCACTGCTCCTTCTCCTCAGCCCTTTGGTCTGGGCATGGGAACAACTCTGCTCTTACTACCCTTGTGGTCTCCTACCCCTGCCCACACCTTTGTACATACTTCCATTGTGAACCCTCCCCAAATTAGCCTGAGCATGCCCTCTGTCTCCTGATGGGACCTAGTCTCACAGCCCCCAGGCTTCCTCCCCCACCCGAGACTTCATTTATATTCATGGCCAAATCTGGGTCCCATGTCACTTCCAGCTGCAAGGGTGGCTGGGGAAGCAAGGGCTTAACTCTTACAACTTCTGTAAGGGAAGACAGCAAGGGAGAAAGGGGCTGGGAACCAAAACATCTGCCGTGAACAGTCAAGATGTGGAAAGAATTTTAAAAACAAAGACTTCCAGGCCCAAGACGGACTCGCATGCCCCGGCCACCTGTCAGCTCAGCACTGCCCTCTCACAACTCTGAGGTCGAGCCAATCTGGTTAGATGCCAGGGTCAGAGCTTGGCATTCACCTGCTTCGAGCCCACCCATGTGCTTGAAGCCCACTTGTGACAACACTGCCACGTGGCCATTCAGACTCGATTGCAACACTTTCCGGGCAGGAAGCTCGAATCATGCCGGAGCACTCCCTCGCATGGAGCTGGAATCTTCCACCCTTGCACTGCTCTGCCTCCAGGGGGGCACAGACTCCAGTCCTCAGGCCACCTCTGTGAGGTGGCATCCCCCTGTGAGGGCCTGGCATCCCTGCCTCGGTGTTTTCTTCTCCAGGTTACACATCCTCAGTTCCTGTGGTTTCCTCTCACTCTTGCAATACAAGGTTCTTTGCAAATAAGCCTCAGGGTGACTTTTTAAAGACAAATTTAAATAATTTCCTCCCAAGTATATCAGGTTTAGACACCAGAATTCCCACATTATTACTGACGCAATTGCTATGTCTCTGTCTTTGTTTCACTGTAAGATGCTTCTGGCCTAGGGAGGCTCACGTGCAGTGGGGTGGGAAGGGTTTGTGTCTGAAGCACTCTGCACCTGCCCTTCCAGCCGCCTGCCTGCCTGTGTGCGGGGCCGGGACTCCTCAAGGCCACACGGGGGAGGGAGTGGATTCAAGAATAGGAAGTGACCAATTAATAGTGTGCATGCTGGACTGGTGTTAATTAGTAATATCTATATTGCAGCATGTCCTCCAATCTGTTTGCTCAAATACATTAATAACACCTCACATGGCAAATTAAAAATGAACTCTTCATGAATGCTCCCTGATAGGCTACGAGTCTAGAGAACCATTTTAAACTGGAGAATGAGATTCTAATTAGAGGTGTGCAAGCTCCTGAGGGTGTCCTGCCCACAGGGGTGGGACACACAGGAGGGGCACTTCCTTGAGGACCAGGTCTATAGCAGGAAGCAAATTAGTACTTAGGGAGGTAGTTGAATTGATCAGAAAGACCCCGGCGTGAGGATCAAGTCAAAGGGATGTGGCAGACAAGTTGGTCCCTGGGCAGAGAAGTGGCAAAGGGACCAGCAGATCTGTGGGCTGCCCAGCCCAGGAAATAAGTCCTTGAACTCAGGGTCTGAGGAAAAGCATTTCTTTTTTTTATTTTTTTTTATTTTATTAATTTATTTTTGTTACAGAGGTTTCTCCTTTTTTTCCCCATTGACACCCTCCTCCCCATCCCCCCACCCTGTCCCCAGCTTTGTTGTCCATGTCCATCACTTATGCATACATGTGCATAAGTTCTGTGGTTCATCTCCTCCCTCCCCCCCACCCCCTCTCCTGAGGGGTGTCAGTCTGTACCCTACTTCCACGTCTCTGGGTCTACCCTGTTCCTCAGACTGCTATGTTCATTATATTCCACAAATAAGTGAGATCATGTGATATTTGTCTTTCTCTGCTTGGCTTGTTTCGCTTAGGATAATACTCTCGAGGTCCCTCCACGTCGTCTCAAAGGATAAGAGATCTTTCTTTCTTACAGCTGCATAGTACTCCATTGTGTATATGTACCACAGCTTTTTTATCCATTCATCCACTGATGGGCACTTGGGCTGTTTCCAGATCTTAGCTATTGTAAATAGTGCTGCTATGAACATGGGGGTACATGTATTTTTTCTGATTGGTGTTTCAGGCTTCTTAGGGTATATTCCTAGAAGTGGGATCACTGGGTCAAATGGCAGTTCAATTTTTAATTTTTTGAGGTAACACCATAGTGTTTTCCATAGTGGCTGCACCAGTCTGCATTCCCACCAGCAGTGTACTAGAGTCCCCTTTTCTCCACACCCTCGCCAACACTTGTTGTTTAATGATTTGTTGATGGCGGCCATTCTGACAGGTGTGAGGTGATACCTCATTGTTGTTTTAATTTGCATCTCTCTGATGATTAATGATGTTGAGCATTTCTTCATGTGTCTCTTAGCCATTTGTATGTCCTTTTTGGAGAGGTGTCTATTTAGTTCCTCTGCCCATTTTTTAATTGGGTTCTTTGTCTTCCTTTTGTTGAGTTGTATGAGCACTCTGTATATTTTGGAAATTAACCCCTTATCTGATGTGTCATTGGCAATTATGCTCTCCCATGGAGTGGGTTCCCTATCTGTTTTGATGGTTGTTTCTTTTGCTGTGCAGAAGCTTTTGAGTTTGATGTAGTCCCATGTGTTCATTTTTCCCTTTGTTTCTGTTGCCTTAGGTGATGTATCAGTGAAGATTCTACTGCGTATGATGTCCGAAATTTTGTTGCCTACATTTTCTTCTAGGATTTTTATGGATTCACGAGTCACATTTAAGTCTTTTATCCATTTTGAGTTTATTCTTGTGTGTGGTGTAAGTTGATGGTCTAGTTTCATTTTTTTGCATGTAGCTGTCCAATTTTCCCAACACCATTTATTAAAGAGGCTGTCTTTACTCCATTGTATGCTCTTGCCACCTTTGTCAAATATTGGAAAAGCATTTCTTTATGCTGAGCTTGGAGCATCTCACTTGAACAGGTAGCTTCACGAAGGAGCTGCATGGACTGTGCCCCCTGCCTGAACTTATAGACATTAGCATTGGATATGACCTTGAGGAGCTCAAGTCTACCTGCTTCCATCTGTAGAAAAGGCAACATAAGCCCAAAAAGGCTAAATGATTTGTTCAAAGGTAGACAGCTATTAAATAAGGGAGTTGGACTTGAGGGCAGGATTTCTGATTCTACATCTGGCGCTCTCTCCATTGTATAAAGCTACCGCATTGTTATTTTGTTGTATAATTTATTTAGGAAATGTTTTTGGTCCTGCGCTAATTCTATAAACATCTACTATGTATCAGACATTGTGTTTGGTGCTCCTCTCCCCCACCAAGTCGCTCACAGTGTTAGAGGAAAGGCAGATTGAGTAAATAATTGCAAGCAAAGGCAATGTGAGCCATGCTAGGGACAGCCGTGGGTGTGCTGTGAGCACACAGGAGGGACCTAGGGCTAGGGATGGCTTCACGAGGGAGAACCAATTAAAAAATGTCATTTTTAGAATTATTAAACTTGAATCCAATCCCAGATATGCCAGGCACTGGAAATAGCTCAACATCCCAGAGAAGGGGAAGCTGGGAGGTGGGAGTCTGCACACTGGTGGACTGCACCGCAGGTGGGCTTTGTTCAGACAAACCCACCTTCGACCTTTGTCTCCGCGGCCTCCTCGCTGGGTGACCTCGGGCAATGACATTTCCTCACTGGTAAGGGTGGTTAACACCAGTTGTCGGGAGGGTGAACTGTGAGAACATAGGTGATGAATTTAGCGCAGGGTCTGGCACAGAAAACAATCCTTGCAGGTTTCGTGTCACACATGGCCCACGTGAATTTCAGGTTCCGTGATTCCAGCTGCCCGTGTGGCTGGCGTTGATGACGATTGCTTTGCCCCAGATGCCAGCCTGCCCTCCGCTGGAAGCAGTCAGAGGCCTCTCTGAGTTCACGGAACCAGAGAGCATTCGCCTGCTGCTTCCCTGAGAAGAAACGAGCAGCTGCCGCAAAGAAATCCGACGTGCTTGCTCTCACTCTGGGCCTGCGGTGCTAATTAGGAAGGCTGCATGTGTGAGCGCCTGGCTTTTTCTTTTCTAAGCTCTCCGAGAAGCTCTTTCGATCAGCGCCATGAGAGGATGTGAAGGTCTCGAGTCTTGCAAAGACCTGTTAAGAATATGCAGGAGGTGCTGCCTCCTTGAACACCTGCCTCTGCACACCCCGAGAGGGAGTTTCAGAGCATTTTGCTCTGTTCCCGGCTCCAGAAGGCCTGAACGACTGCTGCTTACACTCGGACCAGCTCTCCTACTTTCTGCTCCCACCTGAGCCCGGCCTCATGCATCTGTGCAGACGCGGAAAGGATGGGCCCAGCTGGCTCTCGGAAGCGCGGGAGAGTGTGCAGGATGGGGGTGCCTTCATCTGGATCCACGGCAGCCTGGGCTCACAGGGGTTTCCCCAAGTACTGGGCTCTGCCCTGAGAATGATCACATGGGCGGGCTCCCCTTGGCATAGGGGTGGGGGGAGGGGGGGCACTGCAGAATGTGGACAGAGGTCAGGGCTGCTAAGTGGGCATAAAGGAATGTGGGGTCAGCGTTCCAAACTTCAGTCTCCTTTCCCCACCTCATCCATCCCACCAACCATCTGTTAGGACTGTAGGAATCAAAGAAGTATGTGTGTGGCTGTTCCCTCATTTTCCCTTATGCCACCCCCAAAGCAGGATTTAACATTTTCTTGTATCTCTTGAAAAGAAAACTCACTCCATAAGGCATTAGTAAGAAATGTGGACTTCACTAATGATTTATAGTGGGCCAGGGAAGGTCTATATGGCATAGCACTCAGAATTTCATGAGAGAGAGAGGAGGAGGAGGAGGAGAAGGAGGAGGAGGAGGAGGAGGAGGAAGGGGAGGGGGAGGGGAGTCTTATATCTCTGTGTTCAGTCACAGGCTCTCCCTTCTCCCCGTGAAGCCTCTGATTCTCCCCTGGCTCCTGTCCACCACTCGGACCTTTCAGAAGAACCTCTCTGTTTCTTTCCACCTGAACTGGCAATTTGGCTCAGGCCCTATTCTTTCAGCCTGTATCTTCTGTCTCATCACTGGCTCAGCAGACAGCGTACTCCCTGAGTGGCTCAAAGCAGTAGGATCACAAATAACCAACATTTTCCTTGTCACCAACAAAATAAACTTGTAAGATTCCAAATGGTACAGAAGTATGTAAAGTAAAAAGTGAACAACCCCCGCCCCTTTCTGCCAGGCCTCATTTTGCATCTGATTTCCCTGTGGTCCTCCAGGTCCCTTGCCCACCCTCTGAATGCCTGTTAGGTGACTTGCAAATGACTCAAGACTCCAAGCAGTTCTATTTCCTAGGACCCAGGAGGTATTTCACAGTTGCATCTGGGTTGGGTTTTTTCTTGTTGTTGTTAGAAGTTTTGGAAAGCCCCTTCGGAAACACCTAAAAGGACACTAACCCGCTTCCCAAAGAAACATAAGAGTGATATCATCTCACAAATGTAATGGAACTAATCATAGCAAATTAGCTTTTATTGTACAGAACATTCTTTCAAAATATACCAGAGGCTTTGTGCTGCACCTTTTCCCCTGGAGTAAAGCGAAGGACGTGGCTTCTCTGGTCTGTTCCCTCCATCCCCGGCTCAGCCACCAGCCGGCTGTGCCCACCGATGGGACTGGTGTCATTCTGCTGGGCGAAGGGGTTGGTGAGGCCACGCATTGAGGGAAAACACTCATGTCGTCTTCCCATTCAGCACAGCACTGGCAGAGACAGTCCACCACGACAGCCGTGTGTATCTCTCACCCGCGTTTCTCGAGTCGAAGCCTAATCCATCACCAAACCCCACCGGAGCTGTGTGGGGAGCTTGGGCAGGGCTGTGAGAAGTGAGGTCTGTCAATGGCGGTAATCCAACACATTCCCTCATCGGAATCTGTCAGCGGCAGCATGCAATAGCCTCCAACCAAGAAAACTAAATGTTTGAATTAGTCCATGGAAATTTAAGTAGAAACAAGAGGGGGTGTTGGCCGAATTTTCATGTTATACTTTGTTTCCCTTTGGAGAAAATGGAATCTAGCTTTTGATTGCCATGACAGAGCCAAAGCATATGACCCACTTGTTTCAGGAATTTACTTGCAAATATATATATATATATAAAACACATAATATATATTATAACATAATTTAAATATATGAATATAAAATTATATATAATAACAATATAATACAATAACATATGGATCTATATTATCATATATGTATAGTTAATAACACTTTGCATTAAGACTATCCAACCTGCCCTGGCTAGTTTGGCTCAGTAGTTACAGCATCAGCCCATAGACCGAAGGGTCTCGGGTTCGATTCCACGCAAGAGCACGTACCTGGGTTGCAGGTTTGATTCTTCGCCCTGGTCGGGGTTGTGCAGGAGGCAACCAATTGATGTGTCTTTCTCACATCTGTGTTTCTCTCTCTCTCTCTCCCTCCCTCCCTCCCTCCCTCCTTTTCACTCTTTCTAAAAAATCAATAGAAAAATATCCTCAGGTGAGGATTGACAAAAAAAAAATATATATATCCATCCTCTTCCCAGCGTTCCGTAAGTGCCTAAGAGCATGTGTGTGTCATGGGACAATACACAGAAAAGCTGCAGACTAAGAACCAATCCCAGATTCCAGGTGCTTGGGAAGAGGACAAAGTGTCGATCTCACGGAGGTCTGGCTGGTTACAGCTAAGCACCATATCTCCAACTGTCCCTTCCCCAGGTGGCTTTCTGCATTCCTCTTGTCACAGCTGCGCAGGGTTGCATGTCCACCCCAGATGGCATGAAGCGCCGAGGGCTTGATGCCTGGGCTGGGATCCCCCCACCTCTGCACAGTGCTGGCAGGCACTCTCGCAACCCCACCCAGCCGTCTGGGCAGAGTGCTTCAGGACAAGAAGGGGTCTGCGCAGAGATGTGAGACAGAGGGGGTTCAAAGCGAGGACTGCCCTCACAGAGCTGGGTGGCTCTTCCACCTGACTCCCATTATCTGAGGCTGTTTCTCCTCGTGGGGTTAATTACACCAACCTGACTCTCAGGGAGGGTGAATTAATTGCCCAACACTTTACAATTATCAGCAGCCCATGAGGTGTTTCATGACCATAAAGCATCACATCTAATTATTGTTCATAATCATAAAGGTCCGGAAGTGCCCAAGGCTCCCATGGCAACCTTAACTCTTCCCTTTTCTCTCTCTCACAGTGACAGACCTTTTCATTACAGTATTAAATGCGGCTCATAAACCTGCCATATTATTGGGTAAATATTTATTTCTATAAGCTGAGTTAAGTAGGCAGTGCTGGAGTAACTATTCCTTTCCTAAATGCTCCAGACAGTCCCAGTCCTCAGCCTGTCGACATACACAAGGCACCCGGAATATCGGCCGATGTACCCCGCTTCATCGGCAGCAGCAAGAGCTTTAGACGTCAAGAAGAAGGACATGCAGTGTGACTTAATTTTTCTGGCATGTCAGTAGGAATAGCCCAAGTCGACCGAGAGTATCTTATAAATATAGCAGAAGCATATCCCTAAACAAGCACTATAGGAGAATTAAAGCATGGATCAACTGAGAGGCGGACTTCCAGGGAGAGGGGGGTGTGTCCAGAATGAAGGCACACGGTTAGGAGACTTGGCAAGTTTATCCAGTTGGCTAAATGAACGCTGACTATCAAAGTCCAGTATAATAGTTCGTCTCTGACATATTTATGGTTTCACGTATAATAATGGTGGCATCCATTATTATAATGAAGGAAATCAACCTATATGCATGGAAGTACCTGAAATTCGGCTGTGTGTCTAGCCCGGGGCGTCTGAATATGAAGCTTCCTGAAGGGGGTGGTTTGGGGTTGTCTGGAAACGCTGCACGCTCCACGCTCACTGTTTGGTTGGGGACGAACTGGTTGGTTCTGTAGTTACCAGTCGGGACCAGGGGTGGAACTTGGCTTTCTTCTGTTCTGCATACCTGGAGTCTAGGGCTGATTTCCTCTGGAATTTCCTCCTCGAAGAGCAGCTCTGACCACTGTGCTTGACTTAAGTTTGGAGAGAAAAACACTGGGTGCTTCCAGTGAAGTCTTCAGGTCTGGGTGATGGCCAGTGCCCTTGGCGAGAGCCCCCTGACCCCACTGGGTGGAGGCAGCAAAGGAAGGGGAGTATTTATCCAGACAGACAGTGAAGCCAGACCTCGAGCCAAGGGAGGAAAAGCGAATAAAGAAAAGGCCACAGTGCCCTAGAGAAGATGCCTCCCGGAGGAGCTGGTCCTCTGATTGTGTCTAGTGACCAGGCCAAGTGACTGAGTCAGTATGTACGTGGTGGGTATACTCTGTCTGTACTGTCCAGGGAGGGACTACAAAGTAGTCAACAAATATTTACTGAGCATTTGCACGCACCAATCTCCGTCCTGGGCTCTGGGTTATAACAACGCACAAGGCAGACGCGGTCCCTGGGCTGCTGACAGGCCGTTACTGCACAGTTGGTGGGTGTTATGTTGGGAAAGGTGGGGACACACAGCATTTCCGAAAAGAGAAAGTAGAGGTTCTGAGTTACCTACAGTGGCTCAGAGGTCACACTCTCTGCAGGAAAGAAGACAGACCATCCACATTTGGTGTTTGTGTTAAGCAGAATCGATGATTTTGGTGAAGTCTGGTGGAGTTCTGCAAGCCACAGGGCTAGTCCCACGATGTGCACCTATTCCATTTCTGAGCACAGGACAGCTGAGTTATGCTGTCCAGCAAAAGCTTTGCCTCCTTATGCCATAGGCTCCCAGGCCGTGGAGGGGGCAGCAAAGTGCCAGGCACAAGCACAAACACAGGACAAGGCCTGAGGCTGAACAAAGTCTGCTCCTCTACAGTGAGTCTACAGATCTCTCCAAGGAACAGAGCAAACTGCAGAGGAGTATAAAGACCACTGACATTTGCAAGCAGATTTCAGTTCCATATCCGTAGAGCCCGAAAGACATACACAAAAGGTTTGAAACACATCATAAAATCTGTGATAAATGTCCCTGGCCGGTTTGGCTCAGCGGTTAGAGCGTTGGCCCACGGATCAGAGAGACCGGGGTTCGGTTCCCACTAAGGGCACGTACCTCTGTTGCAGTGTGTCCCCAGCCCCGGTTGGGGTTGTGTGGGTGGCAGCCACTCGGTGTGTCTCTCTCACATTGATGTTTCTCTCTCTCTCTTCCTCCCTCTCTCCCTCCCACTCTATCTGAAGATAAACGCAAAAAAAAAAAAAAAAATGTCCTCGGGTGAGGATAAAAAAATTAATTAACTAATTTTAAAAATAGAAAAATCTGTGATAAGTGGATCTCTCCACTCCATCTCTCACCTCGTGCCACAGTCTTTGTCTAATCATCTTTAGGGAACATGTGGATTTAAAATGAAGTTGCAGCTAGTGCTGCTACGACGACGGGCACACCAAGTCCCTTTTCTCCCAAAGGACACAGGAGTCACATTATTATCATTTTTTACCACTTATGCCATGAATTCACAGGGACTGGGTTGCAGCAGCTCAGCCTCCCTCCCGTCGGTTCCCACAAAGTGAGCTTCTCCGGGCGGAGCAGGCTGGCGCTTCAGGTGAACCAGGTACCTTTCTCTTCGGCCTCCTTCTTTTTCTGATCATGTTCCCGCACAGGTTTCGGGAAGCTCTCGGCTCTCAGAGCATCAGTATGCTCAATACGAACATTAATTCTCTTGGCACGGATCTTGCCCTTAACTTGTTCACAACAGCGCCCACCGCATGCTGGGTGACACTGCGGACTCCTCCAGTGTTGCCATGGGAACATTGTGGGGCACTCCTGTTTGAACAGTGCCCTTCCCTTGATGTCTATAACATCACCTTTCATGTAGATGCACACGTGTGGCCGAAGGAACCAGTCCTCGTTTTCTAAAAGGCCCAGAAACACGCCCTGGCCAGTTTGGCTCAGCAGTTGGAGCGTTGGCCTGTGGACCAGAGAGTCCCAGGTTCGGTTCCTGCTAGGGGCATGTACCAAATTAAATAAATAAATAAATAAATAAATAAATAAATAAATAAATAAATAAATAAATAAAAGGCCCAGAAACACACAGGAGGCGCCTCTCCTCTTTCCCTCCATGTGGGTCATTTTGGCGAATGACTGGAAGGTGGAGTTTACCGCCTTGACACCCACCTACCAAACCTGAGAGAGACCCCTCAACCATGTCGTCCTGATCTTTATCACTGACCATACCTAAAGAATTCTTTTGGCTGTTTATGTTAAGTTGAACTAGGCCAATAGCGTTTTCTCAGCTTTGCAGAGAGAACGCAGTAGAATCAGAAGGTAAATCTCTGTAGCAACTGAGAAAATAAAGAGAGAGTAGCTAATAGCTCGAAAGGAAAATAGCACAGAAAGCATGGAGAATCCTCACTCACACGTTAAAATTGCTCAGTACGGCTCGGGCTGAAGAACTGTGCCACCACTCCATATTTTAAGCATCTCTAAATAAGATTAATTTTTAGAATGACAGGCAATGCCATTCATAAGGGGAAAATATCAATTTACTCATCATGCTAGATTACATATTAAACAGCATTTCATTTCATTTTAATCTGGTGAGTCAGACTCTTCACCTGGAGATCAGTCATCACCATCCTGGTGAGAAGCTCATTAACTGGGGAGAATGGAAAAAAGGCAAAGAGTTTGGGGGTGAGCCCCAGAGGAGACCAGCGGGCTTGGCGTGGGCCTGTCTGCGGCAGATCCCCTGTCTGGGCTGCAGGAGGAGTCTTTTTACAATATAGTTAGGCAACTACATTTAAACGCACAGTGCTGTCCTGTATGATCTTGGCTTTGATTTAAATCATGTTTATTTTTTTGATTACAAAATAAATGTATAGTGGTCATTGAAAATAATTAGAAACGTTTTAAAAAGCATAAAGGAGAAAGTAGTAACTCAAAATCCTATCTCTGGAGACACACACTGGTAACACCTCTTTGTCTGACAACGTTTTGAAAGAAGGGTAGTGCCTGGTGGGAAGTGCAAAGGCTCTGTGGTGGGAGCTGCATGGTGTGTCCAAAGAGGAGCAAGGAGGCCAGTGTGGCTGGCGTAGAGTAAACCAGCAGCAAGAGGGGGGATGTGAGAAGAGGCCAGAGAGATAAATGGGGGCTGGAATTTAGAGGCTTGCAGATCAGAGTAAGGATTTGGGGATTTATTCTGGAATTGACTAAAGGGTATTCAGCAAGAGCATGACATAACGTGACTAACCTTCTAAAATGACCTGGCTTCTTGGGAGAGGGACAAGGGTAGCACAGGGTAGAAATAGGAAGTCACTTCAGTAATCCAGGCAAGAGATGACGCTGGCTCAGATGAGGATGCAAATGGAAGAGGTGGTTTAAAAAAAGGGGGTTAGAGTCTGGATGCAACTTGAAGACAGAGCCTAAGGGGTTACTGATAAATTGCACGCGGAGTGTAAGAGAGAGAGGAGCGAGAATGCATCCTTTTGTCCTGAGCAACGGGAAGAATGGAGTTGCTGTTTACTGAGAAGTGGCAGACGGGGGAAAACAGAAAAACAGATCAAGGTCAGGACAGCAGGAGCCTAGTTTTGGACACATCACATCTGAGACATCACTTAGCCATCCAAGTGGAGGTGACAAGCGGGCAGTGGATTTATAACTCTGTTGTTGGCAGGGGTGGAGGGTGATGTCTAAGCTAAAGAATTAAATTTGAACTTGTCAACAAGGAGATGGTATTTAAGGCCACCAGGCTGAACGAGATCACCCAGGAAGTGAATGTACACAGAGACGACAAGAGATCTGAGGACCAAGCCTCCAACTTAGAGGGTGGTAAAGGAACTCAAGAAGGAGGCTGTGGCTCACAAGTCAGTTGAAGAAAGTCTTTCAAGAGGGAGGCAGTAACCAACTACCAAACCGAGACTGCTGGTAGGCTGAGTAAGGTTCGCTGAGCAGTGAGCACTGGACGTGGCAGTACTGGTCATCAGTGACCTTGACAAGAGCAGCTGCAGTGGGAATGCAGGGGGCCCCAGGGGGCGGGGGAGAGAAAGTGAAGACAACAGGCACAGGCCAAAGTAAATACTCGGCAAGATGTCCATTGTCAGTGCTGTGGAATTTTGAAAAGTCCAAGTAGTCGCTCAGGGAAGAGGGACACAGTTCCGTCTGTGGGCATCTGTGAGGGTCAGCTCGCTGGGTGTCTGCCAGATTGGAGGGTGATGATGTGCACGACCAAGAGCTCCAGAGAAAGGCATGTGTCATTGGCACACCTCTAAAAATGGAATTAGGAATGTCCTTGGCCGTCCATTAGTTGTCACCAGAGAAGCAGTGCAGAAAGAAAACCAAAATAATTTGATAAAAGCAGCTCATTTTTCTGACGGTTTTCACTTTGCAAAGGTGCCTTCACACATGTCACCCGATCCTCACACTGGCAGGGGAGGGGGCCGTTATTTCCCAGGTGAGGAAACTGGGACTCGGTCAAGGTCATAGGTGGTGTGACTAGAGGAGGTGGGACTCAACACAAGTTTTTTTACTCTAATTTCCAGCCCTTTCTGATTTACGATCCTGCCTCTCTTAACAGGCAGACATTATTATTTTTTTTTTTTTAAGCTTGCTTACGACAATGTAATACTTACCGTGGGTCAGGCCCTCCTTGATGGGCTTCCCGTGAATATACCATGCAGTCCTAATAACAACCCTATCAGGCAGTCACTATTATTACTGTCACTCTATGGATGAGGAAACTGAGACAGACAGGCTAAGCAACTTGCCCAAAGTCACACAGCCAGGAAGTTTTGAATTAGGATTAGAACCCAGGCCTTTGACTTTAGAACCCATGCTCTTAACCTCTTCATTTTCCCATTTTATT
The DNA here is from genome assembly GCA_030848825.1 of Tadarida brasiliensis. Classification (NCBI taxonomy): domain Eukaryota; kingdom Metazoa; phylum Chordata; class Mammalia; order Chiroptera; family Molossidae; genus Tadarida; species Tadarida brasiliensis. Next base: position 46,142,952 of record CM061258.1, read on the forward strand.
TTCCATATACACAGACCTTCATGCAGAGAAACCACTAATTAACTTGACCATGGTTACATGTTGATTGATGTTTACTTTAGTCCTGAACTCTGATCATTTTGACCAGTTAAAAGGCATTTCATTGAGCACCTTCGGAGAGTGGCCCCTGGGGTTAGATGCTTTGAAGTTAGGCACTAAAGAAGTTGAGATGTGGTTTCTTCTTTAGAGGAGGTTACATCGTCAGCCTGTGTGCCGTCAACTGTCTTCTTCGGCAGTGAAACTGATTCAGGGCAGCAGAGACAAATACATGATCTAGTCCAGCGGTTCTCAACCTGTGGGTCGCGACTCCTTTGCGGGTCGAATGACCCTTTCACAGGGGTCGCCTGAGACCATCGGAAAACAAAATTACAGTTATGAAGTAGCAATGAAAATAATTTTATGGTTGGGGGTCACCACAACATGAGGAACTGTATTAAAGGGTCGCGGCATTAGGAAGGTTGAGAACCACTGATCTAGTCGATTACATTATTGTTCAGCAAATATTCCCTCTCCCCTATACCTTCGACCCACGGGAAGAGTGTACTTCCCACCCACGTTGGGCTTGGCCGTGTGACCTGCCTTGGCCACTGAACGATTGGCAGGTACAATAAGAGCGGAGGCTTTACTGGTGCTTGTCGAGTTTGGCTCCGCCTCCTGCAGTTCTGCCACGCCCCCTGAGAGGAACACGCCCCCTGAGAGGACCCTGTCCCCAGTAGCTTCCTCATCCTAGATCCCAAAACGAGAGACACAGGGAGCAGACCTGACTCTGACCTGCAGCCTAGGGCCATGCCTAGCTGACCAGTTCGGTTCAGCTGAGCCCAACAGAGCCACAACTCAGATACATGAATGAGAAACAAGTATTTGTTGTTTAAGTCGCTGAGGTTGCTGGAGTTGTTATGCAGTGTTATTAGGTTGCAGATTGACGAGTCACACGTGTGAAAGCTTAGTTGCCATCTTACAGCCATATGCTGACGGGCAATATCTGCCTGTGAGTTGGGAACAGGCCAGTTCACTGCAGCCCCAGTTCACAGCCGCTGTCTTTCCCCTGCGAGCCATCTTGGAATTCATCTTTGGGTTTTTTTGTGTTTCTTTTTTTTATCCTCACCCAAGGACATTTTTTGCATTTATCTTCAGATAGAGTGGGAGGGAGAGAGGGAGGAAGAGAGAGAGAAATATCGATGTGAGAGAGACACATCGACTGGTTGCAACCCATACGACCCCAACAGGGACCAGGGACAAACTGCAACTGAGGTACGTGCCCTTAGTGGGAACCGAACCCGGGACTTTCTGGTCCACAGGCTGACGCTCTAACCGCTGAGCCAAACCAGCCAGGGCGGAATTCATCTTTGAAGAAGAGAAACCCAACTGCTTAGTCATCTCGGCCCTCTCTTTCTTTTCCTCTTGCTAACCATGATAATTGCCATACCTATATACTAATTTAGGAGAAAAAGCAGCATCTGGTGAGGGGGCAGACTTAGGCAGCCACATTTTGAAGTCACTTATGACAACCCAACTTCTCCCAGCTGCCTCTGAAATGTCTGGGCGACGCCTGACCTAAGAGCAGCTGACCCATAGGCTGGTCTGAAGAAAGTGATTAGCCTAGCCAATCAAATCCCTCCAAAATTTAACTAGGAAGGACAGAAACTTACAGGGTTATGTAAGTAGAGTTGCAGAAAAAAATTGAACAGAAACAGAGGGGAAGCACTGTGTCCTGAAGACATGACTAGACAGATATAGAGTGAAGACCCATGAAGCCCTCATGAAGGGAGGGGGGGTGCACACAGCTTTGGGGTCCAGAACTGCCTTCCAGCTCCATTATCCATGAAGCTTGGCCCCAGGTACTTCTTGTTCAAAATTCCTGAGATGCTCTCTCCATTATTGCTCAATGTGCAATCTCCCAGCAGAGCCCCGCATTGACCCCAGCTAACTTCGAAATATTCTGTTCTTTGCACCCTTACATCCACCCTAGAAAACCCCCCTGTTCTTCCTCCCCATTACCTCCGTGGCTCTGATTGAGAGAGGAAAGGCAGCAGCCCTTTCTTGCATTGTTTTGATGGCCTTCCGTGATATTACAATATTCATTTGAAATGCAAAGAGAATCAATTGTAATAAAACACCACCAAGTGTGTCCCTTGCAAAGTGGAGCGCAGAGGTGTTGCAGCTGTTGATTTGCATGCACAGCCAGAGAACCGAGCTCAGATTCAGTGCTCAGGTCAGACACCTTAGACAAGGTGTGAGGACATGGTGACCTGGAAGAGAAAGCTGCAGAGGCGTGGAGGGCAGAAAGGGACAGCAGGCCTCAGAGAAAAATTGTCTCCTGCAATAAAATGAGTACCACCAACACCTTTGCATTCAGAGAAGATATTCTAATGTCTTCTGAAAGTAATAAGAACAAATAAGGTTTTGAAAACTGTTTCATCACTCTTGAAATCAAAATGAGTCATTTGTTTTTCTCACCATCCCTGGACAAGACAAAGAGTAGGTTCAAGAGGTTCATTGTACTTTCTTATTCTAATACCCAACATGAAGTCAGGGGGCCCTAGGCAATAATGTGGACCACAGGCAATAATGGAGGCTATACTTATGACATGAGTACATGGATGTTGGTTATGTTGACACTTACATATGTGAAAATTCATTAAGCTATACACAGGATTTATGTACTTGACACATTTCACTTTTTTATTATTTTATATCTCACTTAAAAAAACACACAAATACCACCTGGCCGGTGTGGTTCAGTGGATTGAGCATTGTCCCATGGACTGAGAGGTCCCAGTTCGATTCCCGGACAGAGCACATGCCTGGGTTTTGGGCTCGATTCCCAGTGGGGGACATGCAGGAGACAGTCAACTGATGTTTCTCTCTCACATCGATGTTTCTATCTCTCTCTCCTTTCTTCTCTCTCTAAAAAAAAAACAGAAACGTATTAAAAAAACAAAATAAACAAATACCCACCAATAGATGAGTGGATAAAAAAGCTGTGGAACATACTCTATACAGTGGAATATTACTTGGCCATAAAAAACAATGAGATCTTAAAATTTGAGACAGCATGGATGGACCTAGAGGGTATTATGCTAAGTGAAATAAGTCAGACAAAGACAAATACCATATGATTTCACTTATATGTGGTATCTAAAGAACAATTTAAACAAACAAACAAAACAGAAACAGACTCATAGTCACAGAGAACGGACTGATGGTTGCCAGAGGGGAGAGGGGTTGGGGGGCTGGGTGAAAAGGTGAAGGGATAAGAAGTACAGATTGGTGGTTACAGAATAGTCACAGGGATGTAAAGTACAGTACAGGAAATGCAGTCAATAATATTGTAATAACTATGTACGGTGCCAGTTGGGTACTGGAAATATCAGGGAGAACACTTTGTAGAGAATAGGATTGTCTAACCACTACACTATACACCTGAAACTAATACAAAATAATATTGAATGTAAACTGTAATTGAAAAAAAAGCAAATAAGTAGATATGCAAGAAAACAGAAAACAAAAGTATACATATACATATACCATGTATTTTCCTAATATGTGACACCTCTGGTTTGTTTGACCTTCTCAGCCATTTTTAAGAGGCAAAGCCTCAGGGCACATATATATTGTAAATCCCACTTTGCTATTAAGTCACTTAGCATCACAATGTTGTGAATTTACCTGATCTTACTCTTTTTTGGGTCTTGGGGTCTCTGCTCAACTCTGGCTTTTCCATCTGCTGTACCGACTTCTAACCTTCCTGGAATAATTTCCATTTCTGAAGCAAACTGCATTCTACAAAACATAAACATGACCCAGCTCTCTTCCCCAGACCTCTAAATCCTCTCCTGCCGCTGCTGTCTCCCTGTCTTTTGTACTGGAAGCATTTGATGTCCCTATTCCTCAGCTACGTTCCATTACCCTGTCACTTCCCTTTCCCCTCCCCCAAGGCTTCCTGGGTGTGAATGATTTAGCCAGACTCAGTCATCAGATATTTAAAGGGACCAGCTTCTTCCGAAACAAGACCATTTTTTCCTACACAAAATTAACTCAGTTAACACCATGATGAGTTACATGCAGCTTTGTTCCCATGGTGAATATGCCAGGCAATGATCTATGGGAGTTGGGGGAGACAGGTGTGAAGGAAGCTTTCTATTCAAGTTATTTAACCATTTTCTTCATCTGCAAAATAGAGAAATGACAGGAGGTAATAGGATTGTTGTGGGAATTGTGTCAATAGACATAAAACACTAAAACAGTTTCTGACAATGGTGAGTACCTTAAGGAGAGTTCTGATCGGAACCATGGTGCTCACTGAGCATGTGCGGAACACATCCATGGAAACCGACAACAGCAGGACAATGTCTCCTTGCAAATAAATGCTCCTCACTTGGGAAGGACAAGTTCCAAACAGGAACCATTTTCACAGGCAAAACAGAGAATGATTTAAGTTACGCAGAGAGAACTTCTTTAAAGACTGAGCTGATTTAATTATTAAAGAAGTACGTAGTGAGTAGGCAGGATAATATCAAGGAGTTCTAAATTATTTACACTTTATTGCTCTCAGTTGGTAGGCATCTGCCATGCCTCATCTTCTATTGGGGGATTCTGCAGAGTGTTCCTGGCCCAGAATACTTTCTGATAATGCATCTCCCTAAGAGGACCTTGAAGCGTCTTAATCATTTAAAATAATCAGAGTTTCTTAAATTTCCAGATGCACTTTGCTGCTGCTTCTACTTGTGTCTCCTGGTTCCTGGAGTTCCACATTGTCCAAATATGCCCGCGTATCGCCGTGTGTTAAAGTGAAGCAACTATTGTGTCATGCCACACAGCCCCTGGGCCAGATGCATGCAAATGGGAGGGGGACTGAGAAGTTCCCATGGTACCAAGCTGCACCAACATGAGAGGGGGAGAGTATTTGGGAACAGCTATGAGGAGAATGTTGACAAAGCGTGAGGGTTCACTGACCAATCTGAGGCTCTTTCTCCTCTTTCACTGTAAGCAGAGAATCAGGCATGAAAGTTCTGTGCTAATTAGTGGTTGTGGGTGTCTCTCGAGCATCCCAGATTTCCATCCCTGCTCTGCCTTCTTTAGGGTGAATAATTTTGGGGTCCCAGCAAAGGTCAGGTGTCTAGGATCAGTTCTAGAAGAATCTAATATCCATTATTTTTCACCTCAAACACTTCCCAAGTCTGCAGAACCCTGGCTATAAAAATAGCCTAGGATTGGGATAGATGTGGGATGGGGGTGGGAGGGCTTGGCAGAAAGCAGGAGGCTTATACTGGGTTTCTCTTTGACCACTGTATCCTGATAAAGAGATTTCTGTCTAGGAATCTCTATGTCAATATTCTTACCTTGACTGAGCCTTTGGATTAAGGAAACAACTAGGAATTTAGGAGAGATGATTGAAAACCATAATCAGGGGCCATCCATAGCACTTATTTATTTTCCTTTCATAACCCTACATTCATCTTTAGGCATCTAGCTTCTTCTTGACATTTTGGCCACCTATAGTTGGGCTGATTGATTCTAATGGGGTACTCAGACTGTTAGAAGATATAAAAGGAAGGGTCCGAAGTCCTCAGCCCTCACCTTCAGGTGTGCCTGTTGAGGCCTTGTGAATGTAGACACCACTCCCTTCCAGGGGTTTGAATAGCGAGGCAGTACCTCAGAGTGGTTCTGCTTGGGCAGGTTATGGCAATGCTTGCGAGGTGATGCCTCTGTTCCCTGGAATGGGGTGGGGACCAGAAGCTGTAAGACAGTGAACTGAGATGCTCCGTCTGAGGTGGTCCTCACATCTTGACTGACACCCTCTGTTTGACATTAATTACCAGACTCTCAGGAGATCCTGATTCAAATGAATGAATTCAAAAGTACACCCCCAGGTTAATTAGTGAGGATTGTTTCTCACTGTTCTTCTAAATCAGGGTGGATGCTCTCACTACCCTCGTCCTTGCCCACCCCTGACCACCCACAGTGTGGCAGGATCGGCCCTGCCATTTACCACTCATCCTCCCTGTCTTCTCCTCGGGTTTGGCCTGCATCTCTGAACGCTTTCCAGATCCTCTGCGTTTCTTTCCACAAGCTCTCTGACTGTTCCTAATTGTACTTCTGGACAATTCCTGACCTGCTTGTGGCTCCTTACGGGAACTCTGGATGTGGCCTGGCCAGGATACAGCTCCTGCCAGCCAACCAGCTGCCTGGTCCCTTAACGGGACTGAAGGCCTTTCTTTCTTAAGCCTCAGTTTCCCCTCTCTTCAGAGACCTCAGAAGGTCCTCTGTAGCCTTGCCCTGGTTTTATGACGGTGTGTTAGATCTGCAGAGGTGTTGTCTTGCCAAATCCCCACCTTTTCCCTTCCCCTTATTCTAGGAGGAATCCTTTTTCCTTCTGAAAGAGGGCTCCTGGCTGCTTTCCTTTCCTTCTTCCCTTCCCTTAGTTCTTATCCACAGCAGCCTTGAAGCTTGTGTGCAAGTGTGTGTCAGGGGTTCTGGCGAGGGGTAGGTCTTTGGGGAATGGGCTCACAAGACCCTGGACTAAAGGATCACCATTCCTTGCTCAGTTAGCTTGAGCAAGTGAGGAGGCCCAGAGGTGGGAATGCAGTCCCCTTCCCTGGTTCCTTTCTGTCCTGTTTAAAAGCTGAAGGTCTGCATCCATGGACAGCCAGAGCAGCACCCTCTTCCCAGACACCAAGTAGGAACAGCCCACCTGTACTGCTGGTAACCATAATGGCTAACGTATGCAAACCGCTTGCTACGTGCAAAGTTTGTACAGCAATTTTATGTCATCCTTGCTCTGAGGCCATTCTGAGAGGTGGGCTCTATTATTCTCCCCATTTTACAGATGAGGACACTGAGGTCCAGAAATCAGCAGAGCTCTGCTAGAAACTCAACTCTGAGCCCAGAGCTGGGACGCTTGCCCTAACCCCGAGCTGAAATCTGCCACTCCCGCTCTGTGACTGCCCTGCCAGTGTCTTCTTAGTGTCAGGTTATTTGGGAAGCTGCGTCAACTCTCTCGTGGAGGGGACGCTGAGTAAATCGTGTTGACGGGCACGGACGGCACAGCAGTGTGTTCTGCCCCGTCGGGCTGATCCTTGCTCTCCGTGTGGAAGCTCCGGCCCCCTGTCACTTTGGGCCATCGTCAGGTCTCCAACACGTGCATATGGGAAGATGGTCATCTGTGTGTCTATTCATTTGGGGAGGTTTGTTTGGGTTCCATTTTGAGTGTTTTTGTTTCTTTTTTTCCCAGACAGAATTAGATTCAGACTTTCCGCCCCATCCCTTATTGGAGGCACCGCTGTACTCTGTGTGATCTACCATCCGGGGCTAAACCTGCCGGGAGCCATCTCTCCTTTTCATTCCCCTGCTACGCTTGTCTTTTGTACTTTTGAAGCTCCTTGGGCATACTCCCTCTTCCTACAGTACCGTAACTGGGTACCTTCTGTTGGCTCTCCTAGAACAGCAGTGCCTGGAACTTAGTGGACAGCCAATACATATTTGTTGAATGAATGAATGAATGAATGAATGAATGAATGAATGAATGAAGCTTTTAATGTGTACAGTACTGGCACTCTGACAGAACTGCTATTGTGATCCCCTTGAAAAGGAGCCACTTGCTTAATTTCAGGACAGAAAGATTGTGGCAGCTACATTATTCAGACTTTTGTCTGGGGACCCCTCCCATGGTTGCCAAACAGGAGCCTGCACATATACTCACACACCAGCTAGGTAAGGGATGAGTATTGGGCTAGTCCCAACCTAGTCCACCATTTCCATTTAGGGGCTTAGAAGTACGCTGACCTTGGTCCTTTTGTTTTGTTAGAGTCGGTGTGACATCATCGTGCTCATGTCAGCCATTGGGCAAGAGCAGTTGGGTGCATATTGTGTCAGATGCGATATTCTTGTGAAGATATAAAACTTCAATTTCCAGCTCTGGAGGGGAGAATAGGCCTTATCAAGATTGCCTGGCAGAGCGTGTTATTTATAAACCCACCTCCTTATCACCAAGAAGAACGTAATCTTCCCTGAGAGAGGCTTTTAAAGATTTCCCTGTTAATATTTGCTTCATCATTTCAGCAAGTCTTTAGCCAGACCTGATCAGACAGTTATTTCTGGATGGGTACAAAATCCATTTTCAGAATATTGCTTGGCTCCCTGTTCTTTCCCCCTCCATGATATCCACCCCCTAGCCTGACTCATCTCTTCTAGAACCTTCTCCATCCTTCTCCAAACCACTGGGAGTGATTTACTAAGTGCATTTCCCAGCCAGCTCCCGGACACTGGCTAGAAAGACTAATGTATAGGAACAAAATGTCCCCAAGTTATCACTAGGTCATGGTCCAAAATTAATTGAGAATCAGCCATTGGAATTAACAATGTTTTTTCTCACCAGAACAATGGAAGAGTATGGCTGCAGGGGGTGGGGGCAGTGCTCAGGATATTCCTCTGAAGCCATTTTATTCATAATGAAGCTGAATTGCAAGGCAAATAAGTGATCTAGTACATAATATCTATGTGGTACAGAAGAGGGTATGGAGACTGGGATAAGAGGAGAAAAGGGATTTTCCTCCTTTCTTTATTAAGGCAGTTCTAACCTAGGCCAGAGTTTATAATCAGGTCTTGCTCATTCAGCCTTGTGTGGCCTTAGAGCCAGACATGATTGAAGTTCAGGTCTGACTCATGTTAAACAAACTTATACAAGCTTGATGTACCCATCAGAATGGCAGGTTATTCACCAACATGACTGGCTATCAAGCCCTGTGGATAAGCATGTGACTATCAGTGCATTTTCTCCTTGGAAGCAAATATGCAAGGGAAGCTGGAGAGGAATCAGAAAGCTAGTGGTAGACATCACTTAGATTAGGGCACAGGATGGGATAGCACATCTTCTTCTATCTTCTCTGGTCACAGCATGCATAATCAGGACTCACAGTTTGCTTCTTTCACTCTCTTTTTCTTAGACTTCCTGGCCCTTTGCCAGACACATTCTTGTTCTAACTGTGGTGATTTCTTCAATTAGATTAAAGCCAAAATTGGTAGGCCTGGGAGCCATTCTGATTCTTTAAAATTGATGTAATATCATTCACTTTGTTCTGGTCCAACATGTGTGGATTTTGTAGTTTAACTAGCAGGAAACAATTAATTTCTTTGTTCTCAGGGATCACTGCAATTTGAGTTTCTACGCACCCCCCCAAAACATGTTCCAACTATACCTTCAACTATAAACAGCATCACTATTTTCTGTGTATGTATAGGAGGGAGAGTAGAATCAGTCTATTTTATTCCATAAAATCCTCAAAATTCAACAGTACTGGCTATCTCAAATCCTTTCCAGAAGTAGCAGAAATATAAAGTAAAAAAATACAAGAGAAAAATATAAAGAGTCACTCATTAACTTTCATCCTTAATGAAAACTCCCTTTCCCTTAGAGCAAATGATCTCAGCTATATGTTAAACAGAAAACTGGACAGACTAATTTATACTAGTGTGTGGATGACTAGCTAATACCTTTAATAACATCCTGGGAGATTTTTTGTCTTAAAAAAAATTTTTTTTTAATTTTTGAGTTATAGTTGACATACAATATTATATTAGTTTCAGTCGACAGCATAGTGATTAGACATTTACATAACTTACAAAGTGATCACCCTGATAAACCTGGTACCAATTTGACACGATAGGTGGTTATTACAATATTATTAACCATATTCCCTGTGTTATAGCTATACTTTATGTCCCCTTTTTGTTTGTTTGTTTTGGTTTTTGTCTTTTAAAGAGGATACACAGTGATATGTATTGCATCTTTACCTAGTGGAACTTCGGGCCATATAAGTGGTCACTTTGCAGAGCAGGACAGTTCAGGAAGTACTGTGGGCAAGATTTCAGGTTCAGTCTGGTCTTTTGCTCTGGAGTTCAGCTTACTTTAGCTGGTTATAACATCTTCTTTCCTTTCTGAGCACCAATCTCAGAGATTCCTAAGGCTCCAAGTTTTATCACAAAAATTCCCACAGCAGTACTATCAGGACCTCTAATCATTGGGGTAAGAGAGGGGCCAGGCTGCTTAGGGGAGAGTGAAGGCAATTGTTGGCACATTTGTACTCTCATAGTTTAACCTGACTTTTCGTCCATTTCTGTAGTTCCAGTTTTTCATGTCTTTCCAAATGCCCCATTTCATTTCATTTTTTTGTATTGCTTTTAAAAATTAGCTTGGCACCTTGACAATTCAAGCATTTCCCTTGCAAGTTCCTGAAATCATTCATGTGTTATTTCCTCTTCTACCTTTTTCCTGTTTCACTTAGCCTTGATTCTCAGGATCCTACTGGATCAAGATCTTGTTTCCTAGCAACTCAGTTTGATGCTGGCTTTGCTGGGTTAATCTCCTCCTCCTTCAATAGCTTCGAAATTTCTCCTCCAGCTTGGGAAGAACTCCTCTACTAGCTATGTGAATACCTAAGTCATGCCTTACCCTCAGTCACTCACCCCCACACTCTGACCCTCATTGCTGGATACTCAGTGCTTGCTCCTGACTATGGAGAGGAGAACTGAACATCTCTATTAAATGATTGGTGATGTTATGTGCCCTGTAGCTGGGTCTAGACTAATCCCCAGCTCTGCATGTGGACTAGAAAGAATGGTGTTCGGTCAGGATAGGGCTGGGCCATTGTATAGAACATGTTTTTTTTAAATCTTCACATTGATTTCTCTCACAGTACAAGCAGACTGCTTCTGAGAGCTGGCTAGAATGACCCCTGAGGGCTTCTGCTGTCCTTTGGCTGTGCAGAGCTTGGCCACAATCAAAGCAACCCAGATGGGGGCACCAATGCTAGGGACCATGGGGTGTGATTGGGGGTATGTCTCATAGGAGCCTTGCCATCCTCTTTCAGGGGGTTACTGATGTTTCCTCACAACTACTCGACTGTGTTAAAGAGATTCTTCATCCTCAGTTTCCAAGAATCCCAGTGGCCTGGCTAAACATTTAATGACTTGTCCCTGTGACTATGTAAAACGTAATTTTATTTGTATCTGAAAGTTTAAGAAACTAATATTGTCATTACCCAAAAGTTAAAAATGTTTCCATATGTGTGGTTACTCTCATCAAATCAGTTTGTAGAACCATTTAACAAATACGGGGTGGGGCAAAAGTAGGCTTACAGTTGTCCATATGGAAAATAGTACAATAATTAATAAATAATAATACAAGAATAAACTCTGCGTTTTTCGCACTCACGGCCATACACCCACTTTTGCCCCACCCTGTGCTGACTGAGTGCCTACTGTGTGTGGGGCACTGAGCTTGGCCTCACGGACATTGCAATAAGAAAGGTCCAGGTCTGCTCTCATGGTCTTCAAGGGAAAAAATCACGGTACTCATTTCTGCAGTGCAGAACGCTGAGCTCTCCCGTGGCTCATTCCTATTCTATCTATCACAGACAAATATTTGGGTTCTCAATTTACTTCTCCTTATAGAGTTTAAATTCCTTGAGGGCATCGAATGGTTCATTTCGGTGCCTTTCCTCAGAGCCCTCTCCTGTGCTTTCCTAATGCTGGGCTCAGAGCTTTTATCGTCCTGCTCCCTCGGGTGTGACGGCTGATGACACTGAGTGCTTACTGAATGTCACGTCCTAGCGTCATGATCTCACTCACCCAAACAACAGCCCGAATCGGAAGATGCTACTATGCACTCCATTTGACAGCTGACCTCGGTCAACAAGGTGAAACGTGACTGGACCCCCGCCTCAGCTCCTCCTACTCCCCCACCCTTTGCTCTCCCGGTCGGCCACCCTGGCCCCTTGCTATTGGTCGGCCACACCAGGTGCTCCCACCCCAGGGCCTTGCTCGTCTCTCTGCCTGAAATGCTCTTCTCCCAGACTGTTACCAGGTCCTCTGCTGACCCCCCAGCTCTCTGCCCAATGCTTCCTCTTCAGAGCGGTGTTCCCTCGTCCGTCTAATGTAGTAAACTCTTACGTTCACTGTCGTCTCATCCTGCTCTATTTTTCTTTACAGACTTACTATTATCTGACAAATTACATATCTGTTGTTTCATTATTAATATGTTTGTTAATATCTGAATGCCAGCTTCACTTGGGAAGGATTTTGTCTGTCTGGTTTAGAGCTAGATCCCTAGGAAATGCAACTGGGAAATGCCAGAGGTGGGATTTGAACCCACATGCTCTGATGCCAAAGCCCACTTTCTCAACCACTGTGCGTATCTTTCGTTCTTCTCCAGGAAGCTCTCAGAATCTCCATGACAAGGACTATTTGTTTTATATATTGTAGCGCAAATGCTTAAAGAGCCCGACACGTGGAGGGGATTTTTATACATGTCGGATGAAAAATATACGGTTGGCTACAGGATGGTGGTTTAAACAGGCAGAGAGAGACACATTTCCGATGAGGGCACAGTGTAGACAGAGGCACGAACCCTAAGAAACATCTTGATAGCCAAGTACCATTCCACAGAGTTGAATGTCTGCACACTGGCTAGCTGATCACCGGGGGCAGCGTAGGCTGTGTGAAAAATAAAGTCTATTGGGGAGGTATAGGCACTGCCATTCCTTTTAGCAGCTGGGGTCATGGGGTCACTGTCCCATACCTTGCCTCACAGTGCACATGCACATTGAAAGGCCTAGAATGCTTTGCTGATCTTCCAAAGACGTCATTCTGCTGAGATGGGGACAAGGTAAGAAGGTGCTTGTCTTGAAAATAAGGACTGGTGGCAAATTGATAGCACTATACAATGGCCACAGGCCTGAACACTGGCCTGAATGTCTACCAGACAACAGGTACAGCGTTCAAGTTTACCGAGAGGGTCTGATGTCAAAGATCCCGATGAATGTGGAGGTGTCTGAGCAACCAAAAAGATTTTGTTTTGTTACTGAAATGCAGAACGCTGGACTCTCAGGGACAGACAGTGGCTCGGTGGAAAGCCATGGTAGAACTGGAGAAGGCAGACAATGACCAAGTGCACACGTGGGACTGTGTTTTGCACAACTAACCTCTTTTAAGTTTCTCCTCTAGAAGAGACGCCCACGGGAACTGGGGAGGAGCTGTTTGCTGAACACACGGAGAGAAATGGATCTCTGTGGCACAAGCAGTGGGCACGGCAGCCATGGAGGCAGGAGCTGTGAGGAGAATTGTTCATGGGCAGCCTCCCCGGGTGCGCCTTGGGCTCTAATGCAGCATTCATGCTGAGGCCTTGCTCTCCATGGGGTGCTCCTATCCAGCAGCGAAGCACGGGGAGGAGACTAGGGCCGGGCCATGCCTGCCCAGGGTGGTACTCCTCGAATGGTCGTCTCTGCACCGGCTTCCTATTGGCCTGGCTGAGACTTACCAGAGACACTGCAGTCTAAACCTCCTCCTGCCCAGTTCTCCTTCCCCCTCTCCTTGCACAGCTATCAGCCCTGCACAGAGGTCTGAAGGCTCTTGCTGCCCACTCTTGCTCCTCTCCCTGTACCCTTCACAAACCTTTTCCTTCTGCGTGTTGTAATCCGGTCGGCATCCGCTGCCTGGAGGACCCAAAGTAGCACAGGAGGCCTCAGAAAATAGTAACAAAATTCCTCCAGTAAAAAAAAAAAGTAAACATAAACCCACCCATTGCTGGATGAAGACGTGATCTAGCAGGGCTTTCAAATATCCACTTTCTGGACACTTTCAGAAATACAAGGAAACAAATAGCTGTCATGGAGACAATCCTTAGTCCAAAGCTATCTGTAAGTGTCTCCATAATTCCAAGTTCTGTTAACTTGTGTGAAAGCTCTTCAGCTTGTCAAATCAAATTCCTGCCCTCTGCCATGATTTGGAAGCGTCCCTGCTGAGTGGCCAAGGGCAATCATTGACCTTGTGGTCCTGGATCTTGACTGGGTGAGGACTGGCCCAAACCTTCTCTCTCCAGTCTCTCTGGGGTCACAGGGATCCTCTATGTGAAAAAGCATAAACAGGTTGCACTTTACAGCTTGTCCGATGGACCGCAGTGCACTCCTTACCCATCTTCTCGTTTCCAATCATGTGCCCGCCAGGTCAAGTGGAGTCTCTGCCAGCTCCATCTTTTTGAGCAATTGGATGGTATGCCCCTTCCCCCTCATTATGTGGTTAAAAGCAGAATATAATTGTAAACTGAATTGTTGCAACCAGAGAGGCCAAACCAAAAAGGTGCCCCCGCCCCACCTTTGGTGGAAGAAATAGAAACTAGACCATATGGAAAATGATTGAGAAAAAAGCGGAGGCTACAAACAGTTCAGAAAGAGAAGAGGACTCCAGCTCCGCAACCGAAAAGCAGCAGCAAGTGCTCTGTCCACAAGGCCGTCTCCTTGTGTCCACACCTTTTGAATATCTGGCTTAAAGGGTATGGAAGAAAATTTAACCATGGTCATTTTTCTTCTTTCAAATCAACAAATGAAAAAGGAAAATATCTATAACTCAGTTGAATCGAATCCTCTATCAAAACCTGAGCCATTCCGTGAATGGAGAAAACCAGAAGAGTGGATTAAAATGGCCTTTGTTACGATAATAATAGCTACTACTGCTGAGTGTGTTCAATATGTCCAACGCTTTCCATAAGCTGCTGTCACCCTACAGGACACTACAAGGTCAGTATAATCGCCCTCCCCCCCTACAGAGGAGATCACCGAGACACAGAGATGTCTTTCCCCAGCCACCCACCTTGGACAACGCAGAGTCCGGGCAGGTCTGTGTGTCTTTAAAGCTGGTCCATCTGGCCCTGGCCGGTTTGGCTCAGCGGTTAGAGCGTCGACCTGTGGACCAGAGTCCCGGGTAAGGTTCCTGCTAAGGGCACATACCTCGGTTGCAGTTTGTCCCCGGCCCCGGTTGGGGTCGTGTGGGTGGCAACCAGTCGATGTGTCTCTCTCACATGGATGTTTCTCTCTCTCTCTTCCTCCCTCTCTCCCTCCCACTCTATCTGAAGGTAAATGCAAAAAATGTCCTCGGATGAGGATAAAAAAAAAAAAATCCTCCATCAAAGGACACTTTGGTTGTCTCCATGTCTTGGCCACCGTGAATATGCTGCAGTAAACATAGGGGTGCATATATCTGTGTGAATAAATGTCTTCGAGTTTTTCAGGTAGATACCCAGAAGAGAGATTGCTGGGTCATATGGTAACTCTGTTCTTAATTTTTTAAGGAACTCCAGACTGTTTTCCACAGTGGCTGTACCAGTTTGCATTTCCACCAGCAGCGAATGAGGGTTCCTTTTTCGCCACATCCTCTCCAACACTTGTTATTACTTGTCTCGTTGATAGCAGCCATTCTAACAGCTGTGAGGTGGTATCTCGTTGCAGTTTTTATTTAAGTTTCCCTCATAGTTAGTGAAGTCGAACATCTTCTCATCTTTCTGTCCGCCATTAGTATGTCTTTTTGGGAGAGGTGTCTGTTCAGATCCTCTGCCCATTTTTAATTGAATTGTTTGTTTGGTGTTGAGTTGTATGAGTTCTCTATATATTTTGGACATTAACCCCTTGTCAGAGCTGTTGTTTGCAATGTCTTCTCGTATTTCATTTAAATAAATGTCCTCCTAGATGTCCTCCAAAGAGATAGTTTTACTGCACTTTCTAATTGAAAAATGTTTGTGTTTGGTCCTTTCAGAGGCCATAAATCTCTCTAATTGGTGCCTAATGCTTTGGGGGATGACTCTGAGCAAGTATCCCATTATTGGAAGAAGAATGTTGTCATCTGCCACAGAGATTTCTCATTATGTCTCATCAAATTCAAAACAGAGCACTATTTGGAATTCTTTTAGGAACAGCATAATTACACCACATCCTATGGTGTTGGGAAGTAGGGCTCACAATTAGCGTCTCTGTCATGAGTGGGAAGTGATCCATGCTAAATGGAAGCTGGGCCAGATGGGTCCTGCTAAGACCTTTTCCAGGCCCCCTTCAGTGCCATTAAATTAAGCTGTCCCTGTGTGTGTGCAAAAGACATAAGTCAATCTTTTACTTCTGTGTGTATTAAAGAAATGCATCTGCTTCCATTAATTAAAAGTCAAGTGCTTTTATTCACAGTGATCAGGGTGGAAGAGATGCTTATGCCAAAGATTCCAGAGAAGCAGATCCTGGTACCATGTGACAGGCCTCAGCGGGCTGGGCGCAAGAGGAGCTTAGACAGGTCCTTGTTCTGGGAGCTAAGGGACAGCATCCCAGCAAACCCAGGCCTCTAGTCCTCACTCCTATCCCGGGAACATGGCTGATAATCTCCATGGGTACATAGAACACAGGGCCCTGCCTGATGAGTGGGGCCTACTGGCTTGCCAATCACATGCAGCAGAGTCCACTTTGTCTTAGATTCTCCAGTGTCCTCCTAACTGTGATAGTTGTTTCTGATTTTCATTTTCACTTCAACTCCTACCTACCCTACCTCCCATGCACTAACATGCAAACACACTTATAAACTTTTCAGTCACTCAATGTTCTCTTGCTCCTCTTCTTCCCTTCTCTAGCTGTAGTTGTTCCTATCTCATGTATCAATCATTTACACCTTAGTAAGAAGTTTAGCCAATGTTTGGCTCCCCATAGATTATATTATATTTTGTTATATGTGTATATATAGTAAATATAATGTAATGTAATATAATATAATATAATATAATATGTATAAATAATAAGCTTAGTGTCTCATTATGAAGGTGAAGTTTTTGTGCCTGATTAGAGAATTTTTCAGACTTCCTTCTATGTCTTAAAATAAATGTCAAAATAGACAAATTAGGGGGATTTTTGAAGAAAAAGTAAAGGAATTTCACTGTAAATATTTTGGTGTGTTTTTTCTTCTTTTTTCCATTTATAAAATTATGAAGTATTTTTTGCATGCAAAAAAGTATAGAGAATAACGTGATATTCATATATATACACCCAGTTCAAGAAAAAAACATTGGATAAATAATTTCCCTCCTTACTCACCAGAGCTGCTAGTATTCAAAAGCAGTGTTTACTGTTGCCTGTATTTCTTTATCCTTTACTACCAATGCGTGTATCTATAAATAAGATATGATATTTTACATACTTACATACTTTAAGTTTCAAATAAGTGGCATTATACCATAGCTTGCTTTTTTTTTTTTTTGTCCTTCTGCAACTTGCATTTTTGCTCAAATTGTGTATTTTGAGGTATAACTTTGTGAATACGTGTAGATCTAATCCATTCACTTTAACTGCTGTATAATATCCTACTGTATGAGTAAATATACCATAACTTATTACCCATTCTCCTGGTGATGGACTTTTACGTAATTTTTGAGTCTGATGCTATTACATGTAGTGCAGAAATGAACATGGGTGTCATGCCTCCCAGCACACATGTGCAAAGGCTGTCCAGGGGATAAAGCCTGGTTCCATCCACTGTGACCTGAGAGGGTCACAGAGGATGCACGTGGCAGCTAAGACCGAGCCCCTTGAGGGGAGAAGGCAGTGCTCAAGGTAGGAAGGGTGGTTTTGCAGTGAAACCTCAAAATTGTCTTCTGATTTTCGGAATTCATAACCCAGGCAGTAGATAAGTGACTAACAGGCCTTAAAAAATAACCTGTAACAAAATAGATGTGAATTTACAAAGTAGTTAGGAAAAAAACTATGATTCAAGAATAGAAGCTTGAACAGAATAACGCATCCCTGTCTTTCATAGAATATTTGAATTATTAGGTTGGTTTTGTCCCAATTTACAATAGTTTACTTATTTTTTTAAAGTTAGGTTTATGGCTTGACAAACAAAATATGTATGTTTGAGCTCCAGCGTGCTGGTACCGCCTGTCCCTGCTTCGGATTCATGATGCGGTTCAAGACCCTGTTTTCGCCAACATTTGGAAAGAGTGTTATTGGCATTTTTTAAAAAGTTTTAAATGCATAAATATGGGCTGTGTTGCATCCTCCCATCCCTACTGTCAAACAAGAGGAGGTGTCCTGCTTTAGGGAAATCAAGTCGACACTTTGTAAATGACCATTGTCCTGTGCTCACTACCACCTGTGCGGTGTTTCCAGGAAACTGCCGGGCGATCCAGTTCTAGTGGCAGCCGGCTGCTTGGAGTGGCAAAGGGAGGCTGTGGAAAGCTCACATTTAGTCTTTAGCAAACACAAATGTTAATATCACTTGATGCAAAATTTTTCTTTTTTCTTACAATATTCTGACATGAGCTGGGAACGTTGGAAGGAAGGGCGAGCAGCTCAGCGGGAGCCAGTGAGAGCGTCTTTCTGTCTTGTTCCTACTATTAAAGCAGTTCCATTAGGTATCATGAGCCTTCTCCTCTCTCGTTCTCTTCTGACCGTTTGGTTATTTCCATGTATTAACAAAATTGCTATGTAATTGTAATTGGAATGTGTCTACTATTTTCTATTCATTATTTGTCATTGATCAAAGAAAACAATTAAAAATGTTTCCACAAAGTCTTCCCTTTCCTCCTTTAAAGTTGTGTGATACTTTAACTTACAAAGTCAGCACCAGTTTATTTGATTCAATCATTGGACATTTTCCAATATTTTCCTATAAGTACCTTTTCTTGCACATAGTTTCTTTTTTCTTTTTCTTCTTTTGAGTTTGTTATTTTGTAACCATTTCCCAGAGTTAACATGAGTAGGTCGAAGACTGTGAACACCGTAGTGGGCTTTTGGCCACACACTGTTGTTAGCGCCTCCAAAAAGTGTGAACAGACTTACAGTTGTGGAGGTGACTCTTTTCAAAAGAAAATAAAATAGAATTTTATATTTTCCAGAAGAGAAAGGTGGGATAGGAGAGGAATTGAAAGAGATAGAGGGCGTGAAGAATCGCTTTAAAGACCCTTTACAAACAGGATATAGATAGTCCTGAAACCTATGAGGTGGGGTCAGAACCGGCATCGGAAAGACTAGCTCTTCATCTTTAAAAGGAGATTGCTGATGCATGAGGCCAGTCTATGAGAGAGCCCATCATCTCTCCCCCTCACTTCCAGGCATGTCATAAATCAGCCTATTGGTCATGAAGTTTCACTACCAGTGTCTTGGGTACTTCAGTCCTCAGACACTTCCCATTCATTGTTCATCATTTGACTGTGCCCGTGTGGGTGGGTACACTTTTCCCATCAGAAGAGTGTGAAATGAGCTTCACACGCCCAGCGATGGGCAGAAGGTAGTGGTGTTCATTTATTGAGCCATTTAATGAATGGGAGAAGGGAAAGGTGTCCATTTTGGAAGAGTCTTTAGTTTCCCACAAGTGAAATTTCTTTAAATAACAAAGCACCCCACGTGTATTGCTATTGCAATACTGAGCTGACAGTCTCTTGCTTGGAGAGTCCCAGGCTGTGTCGGGGTAAGCGGTCAGCCGCGTGCCCAGGTAGTCTTCTTCTGTTGGCGGATCCTTAAGGACAACCTCACGTGATGGGTTCCATCTCGAAGCTCGTAGACTGGATTCCTGCTGTCTGTAAGAATTCCAAGCTCAGGGGCAGGTTGGATTTCAAACGCGACATTCAGATGTTTGTAGCTTAAAATATAATTTCCCAGTATTATATAATAATGACATCTCACTTTTAAATCATTATATAGCTTTTAGATATTGTTCAGTTGTTCATTATAAATGGATGTGTGATTTCATTTGACCCTCACAACAACTTTGGGTAAGAAGTGTTATTAGTTCACATTACAGATGGTGGGGAAAAAAGCACAGAGAAACTAAGTCAAGTTTCCCAAGTTCATGGAGCTAAGAGCAGCAAAGCCAGACCTCTACCCCAGACCTCTCCCCCACGTCCTCGGACTCTGAGCCTAGTCTCTTTCCACATCAACACTGGGCCAGGTGCTGCTTCAACACATAAAAGGCTGTTTTACATACAACTATTACTACTGCAATTTAGGAAAAACATTTGCCTCCCAATTTCAGGATTTGAGGCAGACTCAAATGGGGTGTGAAATGATCTATAATGTAATAATGTGAAATAAACTATCTCAAGCTTGTTTTTTGAGCCTTGGGCTCTTTTCCTGCACCCCTGATCCTCTTTGCACTGGCCCAGCTCAAAATATACTAAATCAGATTGTCCAGTTGTGGTCCAAGAATTTGCATTTAGAAAAAAAAAAAAAAACTAACACAAAGGAAAACAAACAAAATGGAAAGGTAAACCAAGACTTAACAACGTAAAGGTGTCATTTCCCCCTGAGTTAACCTTTACATTAATGCCCCAGAACAATATTCAAGAAAAACTATTTGGGAGCAATCATATGATGCTAAAGTTTGCTTTGAAAAATTAACAAGCATGAACAGACCAGAATTTCTGAAAAAGGAGAGCAGCAGGGGATTTGCCTTCAGGGATTTTACACCATGTTACAAAAAAGCCGGCTCCTTCCATCTCCCAGCTCTGCACCTTCCTCAGATCACTGTGTTTGTTGTCATCGTCAGCACGTCTGTGAACAGAGGAGGAGGGGCCAGGCCCGAGAAAAAGGATCTAGTTCTAAAGAACACTGCAGAGACCATGCTTGAAAGATTTAAGACACATGTAGACGAGGGTCTGTGGAAACAGGCACTATCATATATTGCTGGTAGGTATTTATCCTCCAATCTATGTGTATGAATATTGTACAGGGTGGGGCAAAAGTAGGTTTATAGTTCTTCATATAGAAAAGAATATAATAATTAATAAATAATAATTCAAGAATAAACTGTGTTTTGCGTACTCACAACTGTAACCCTACTTTTGCCCCTCCTATATATTGAAGGGTCTTTCTTCTTGAAAAATCTATCTTCGAATCTTTTAAACTGTCATTCTTTTGCTCCCTTTTGAACCCACATGGTCTTCAAAAGCTTCTCATTTTCCAAATTTCTCCGTTTTTAGGAGCAGTGGGGCCTTTGAGGGGAACAGGGTGCAGAAAGCCATTTTGTCATGTGTGTAGTTTGTAAAACACACATTTTCAAGTACTAAGCAGAGTGGCCAAAGTCCTAGTTTTCCCAGACACTCCTGGTGTACGGCTATTGCCCCGGTATAATTATTAAGACCTCCCCTCATAGATGTCCTGCTTTGGGTGATAAACTGTATGGTTGCCCTATTTACAAGGCAAGAGCCACTGCATTTAAGTGTAGGGGGATGGTAACGTTGCCTAGACGACTTTGCATTCCTCTCTAAGACCAGGAACAGAGCCCGCCACAACCCTAGCTCCCTCAACATGCTCTTACCTTTAGCTGACTCAAGGCTTTTTAGGAAGTGGGCCTGAGTTAGCCTCGATCCTCAAACAAGATGGGATCCCTGAGTGTCCCATCCAATGCGTCCCCTCAATGCTGCCATTTATCTAACTGGAACACAGTGTGTGTGTGTGTGTGTGTGTGTGTGTGTGTGTGCGCACACACACAAGTAAGAGCCTAAGAAGAAAAGTGGAAATACAGAGAGAAATGTTCTTTGTTACTGGAACTGCCTCCTCCATCTGTTTGCAATAAAAAAGAAGGAAAAGGGAGAGAGGAGAGAGAGACAGAGAGAGAGAGAGATTGATTTAAAGCCATCAGTGACTTCAGGGCCCTCTCTCCTGGTCCCCAGGGCTGCACTTAAGTGAGAACGGTTCTGATAGGAAGCCTGCTCCGGAAGAAGCAGCCTGTCTCAGAGCTGCTGTAGGAGCCCCTGTGACGTGGCAGTTTCTATAGAGATGAGAAGCAGGATACACAAATCCCTAGCAACTGGTTGAAGGCTTTTTTTAAATGAGGATTTTCTGTACTTGCATTCCAAAGGCCTCTCCCTGGGAAAGCAGCTCTGTGGCAGGCAGGAAAAGGTGGGCTCATCTGCCAGGGGCTGAGAATTTGGAAATAAGACTTGAAGGCTGTTGGAGGCCTAGCATAGGAAGAGGGAGGAAGAGAGGTTGCTGTTCGCTGTGCGGGTTGTCTGGTTACAGCCAGAATTCATCTTCCAGCCTCTCCCATGGGAGCCCACCACCACGGCCAATTGATCCATAAAATGATACCCCTGGAGACAAGAGAAAACTGTGATTGCCATGGTCTTCCCTCCCACCTGACAAATTCCAGGCCCTTTGGGCAAGGAGAGGTCAACAGCTCAGGGGTGCAAATCTGAGAGCTATGCAACACGGTGAACCTGCTTACTTGGCACAGAGTAAATGCTCCATTGAGCTGACGTTCAGTTCCAGTCTCTTCCAGTCACGTCAGCACAAACATTACTTCCTAAAGAAAGTCTTCTTTCTTAGTAAGAGATTGTATTTGGCTGCATGTAAAGAGGCCTAACTGAGGAGTTTAAATAAATAAGGATTATTTTCACCTAAGAGGAAGCCCAGAAGTGGGCAGTTCAGGGGCCTGCCAGCTCCACAGTGTCACCCATGTCCTAGCTTCCTCTGTCTATCTGCCTGGCCGTTCCTGGAATGTTTCATCCTGATGGTCCCTCCATGGTATTATAAGATGGCTATTCCACCTCCGGTCATCATTCCAGGCAGAACAAAGAAGGAGTAGACATTAAGGAGGAAGCAGTGGTGCTCACATCAAGAAGCAAGACCTTTCCCAGCAGATTTCTAGTTCTGTCTCATTGGCCAGAACTAGGTCATGTGACTCCAACCCCATGGGAGGCTGGGATATGGGGCTTTTAATCTGAGCAAATTGCCACCATGAACAAAACAGTGGCTGTGTTTTAAGGGCAAAGCTAAGAATAAGTATGAGCAAATAGCTGGGGGCATCTGCCACCCCTTCCCTGATTATCTCTCCACACTACCACCTCCCGGTTAGCTTACTCCTCCCGGTTCTATGACCTCATGGGGGACTGTGCTGAAAAATATTTAACAACCAGCTCTCTAGGGCAGAAAACGGGACTGATTCGTAGCATTTGCTGATTTCTGCAGCATAAATACCTCCATCATGACCAGGTTCAAGCTCCCAACGTTATATCATTGAATACAGAACTGGGAAGAAGGACACAGCAATACATCATTCTGGCTTTGTGAAACCAAGAGCAAGATGGAAACCACAGCCTCATTTTCAGGCTGTAAGGGAACTCAATTTATCAAAATGACATCAGGCAGAGTCCATGACTTGATTTATTAAAAACATTTACTCTTAGGCTCCTTTACCACTTTCAGGGACTAGAAAGCTCTAGAAGAAGTACAGACTTAGTTCCAGGTCCTGATGTAGAGCAGATAAAGTTCACAACTTCTGTGAAGGGGCCATTATCCAAGCCTGGGGTCCCAGCATGCGTGGAGACCTCTAGGTAACTGCTTTTCCACTTCAGTTTAAGGTGTCTAGGGCAGTGTGCACTTGGTTCTCTCAGGTGAGTAGGCAACACTGTCCCTCTAGTGGCAGGAACCTGAATTGCAGGCCCAGTGCCTTGAAGGGCCCCATCTAAGGAAGGAGTTGTCTCACAAATTCATACATTACAATAACTTATGTTTTTATAGGACTTTGGATTTTAAAAGTTCTTTCCCATATACTCTTTCTTTCGAGTCTCACAACCATTCTATGAAAAACAGCTGGCATTTCATTGTGCAGATGAGGATATAAAAGATAAGCTATTTATTCAAGATTGTATAGCTATTAATAGACTCAGGTCTGATGACTTTAAATTTAAGCCTCTTTCTACCACATTATGTTTCTTTCCTCTTCTGGACATAAAAATGAACTTGTTCTGTGTCTCGCCCAGGTCTGAGAAGTACCTAAGATGTGAAAATGAATATGATTGTCCTTAGTCCAGTCACTGCAGTGCCCCTCTCCCAAGTAACAGTTCAGGGGAAGGTGGCTTTGCAGGGACATGTTTTAACCTTAAGAGACAAACCGTGAAGCTTTCAGGTAGTAGTGAAGGAAAGTAGGTGAAAGTTTCCCGACGTGAGAGATCAGACCTTGGAAGCAGACTCTTATTTGTCTCCTGAGCAGGACCGGAGTTGGGAGGAAGCTACAGTTCCAAAGACCAGAAAATGCTCCTGCCCCTGAAATGTCTCCTATCTGTGAGCTGGTGTGTGTTAGTCCTTTCTAAAGTGCAATGGCTTTTATTTTGCAACTGGGGCTAAAGCTTACAAGGCAAATGACCCAGGGAGAGAGAATACACTGCCTTACATTTGTACTCGGTTGCAAAGAATTGATTTCCTGACAGCCCTTTTGCTGGACTCTGGCAGAGCAGGGAGGGGAGATTCAGAATGCCACAGAGAAGGCAAGAGTGGGCAAAACCCTGCCTGCAGGACTTTCTTCTGATAAACAGACCAGCCGCGGCTGTCCCTGTCCCAGGCACCGGCTCACCTTGACCCTCTCACCTTGGCCCTCGGCTGTTGACTCAGCCACTCCTTCCAGGTAGAGTTTCGGCCATGTAGCTTGCCTGGCCTGACCCCAGGATGAACTCTGCATCCAGCGGTCAGCTCCCCTGACATCCTCATCTTCTTCTCTTTCATGGCTCCTCGGAGGCCACCGAGGGGGCGGACACGGGAGAGGAGGAAGCCGCTGCAAGCCCTCTGCATCCTCTCTTGCTCCCGAGGGTATGTCTGAACCTTTTCTCTTGGATCGTAAGGAAAATAAGATACTGACTTAGAGGCATTGGACGGCCCGCTGGACTGATACAGAGCTGAAAAAACAGTCTCCTTTGCAAGTAATGAATATGAAAGAGCGTCCGTGGGTGTGTAAGTGTGTGAGAAGAACGGGAGCAGAGAGAATCGTTTGCTACATTCCATTGCTCTAAAATAACGGGCCAGAACGGAGTCACTTTTGCTAAGTAAGAAACAGTCACCAAACCAAAATTTAATAACTAACCAAATTGCAGTTTTAGCCTCTCCCAGGAGTGGAATTTTAAACCAGTCTGGAATTTCTTGATCAACACTTTCGAGGTCATTTCCCTGACAAATCCCCCTGCCTTCCCTAAGGGAAGGTGTTCCTGCCTGAATTAATCCACTCTTTTTACTTCTTAGCCCACCCCCTTTTGCGTATAAAATCCTTCTATTTTGTACAACTCATCAGAGCACCTTCTAGTTGCCAGATGGGGTGCTGCCTGATTCATAAATTGTTTAATAAAGCCAATTAGATCTTCAAGCTTACTCAGTTGAATTTTGTTCCTTAACTTTAACACTACCAATGTTACAAGTGTCACCCCATAGACACACATAAACACGCATCACACACACACACACACACACACACACACACACACACACACCCCGGTGGGCTCTTTTTCCGAGTGGATTTTCATCTCCTGCACTTTTTGCCACAGGCCTTGTCTTTCCCATGAATGGACTGAGAAGAAAGTGACCGAACAGAAACTCTGAGCCCCTTCTCCACTGGTTCACCTAGTGCTCAGGGCTGTACCACTCCGGGCCTGCCACCCTCAGCAGGACCCAGGCACCAGCAGCTGCCCAGCACAGAGGAGATACTGGGCATAAGATGGGGCCCGGCCAGCATCCAGGAAGGAAAGTGCTTTCCTAGCGTGGTTGCTCTTCTTGTTTTTATGTGCACAGCAAACCACTGCCCCCAGCTTCGGATGCATTTGCTCTTCCCATGTGTGGAAGAACAGGGGTTCTATGAAAAGTAACCTCACAGGTGATCTGATTATAAATTCCCACCTGGGCAGGTCATGGTGGTTAGTCATGCCCCAGGCATATAACTTCTTTAGTTAAAGGCTTATCTTGCCCTGTCCGGTTTGGCTCAGTGATTAGAGCACTGGCCTGCGGACAAAAGGGTTTTGGGTTTGATTTCTGGTCAAGGGCACATGCCTGGGTTGCAGGTTCGATCCGTGGAGGTCATGTGGGAGGCAACCAATCAATGTGTCTCTCTCACATCAATGTTTTTCTCTCTCTCTCTCTCTCCCTCCCTTACCATACTATCTAAACAATCAATCAATCAATCAATAGAAAAATATCCTCAGGTGAGGATTAACAAACAAAAAGTCTTATTCAGACCCCTCCAAATATATGACCCCCCCTTTCAGACCCCTTTTAAAATGTGAGAGCACATAATCTCACCTAGTTTGTAATCTAATCCTAGCCTTGCTTTCTCCCACCCTCAGGTAACCTTCCTTAGTTCCCTCCTTAATTTCAAATGCATAAAAGAAACTGCAAAACTATTATTCTCTAGAGCAGTATACAGCTTGCTCCCTGGCATATGTCATCCGTTTGGCTCAAATACACTCTTATAAAAAGTTCTCTACAGGTTTGAACCTTTTTTACATTGACATATGTAATTAGATCCTTTTCAACATGCAGCTGCCAAGCTATAGATTCCCAGAAAAGGCCCGGGGCAAACTGTGCAGCCTGTCTTCAGCCTGGCTCCCTGCTTCTGCAGGAAATGCTCCCAGAGGAGCGAGGACAGGACCTGGGCAGTCCTTCATCTGAAGACGCAAGCACTGGCCTAGTGCCCACTGTGCCGAGGCCACTGCCAGGGCCAGCCATGGGGACGGCGGCGTGTGTGTGTGGTGGGAGGGGGCTTGTGTACTCCGGTAAGATTTGAACTCCTTGATCTATGTTTCTCACCTCATCTAGCCAAGACCAGCCCAGCAGGTGTGTGTTTGGGGCAGTGCAGGAAGGGTCAGTGGAAGGTTGTGAACTCTGAAGAGAAGAAGGTATAAAAACATTTAGAAGGAGAAGAAGGATGTCAGCGTGGGTTGAATAGAAAGAGACCAAAGGAAGTAAATTCCTCTTCCAATCACAAGGGGCACGAAATGGGTGGGCTTTTCTCTGCAGCGACGGAGAGGGCGGCTGTCAGGGTAGAGGGATCCAAACCAGGCTGCAGTCTGGAATGGAGGGCTGGGCTTGGCCCTTTTGCTAGACAAGCAGGAGGGAAACCTTGAAAACTTGCTTGATTGCATCAAGTGCTTTTGCTGATTAAAGGCGTAGAAGCTGCCAGAGTTATTCAACTCCTGCCTCTACCAAACAGCCTTGCTAGGTCCAAAGAACAAACACATCTGAATTTAAAGGCAGCGCGAGAGAGTCAGTCAGAGGCATCAGGGTGGGGGCTAGCCCGCGCTCTTGAAGACACTGAGGCCCTGGAGTCTGACAGAGGATGAACTGCAAACATGAGTCCCCAGGCAGAAAGTGAGAGCTGGGAACTGCTGGCTGGTGTTACAAATAACATTCGGCTTCGGGTGGAACCACTGTCTGCTGGGCGCTGCCGGAGAAGGATAAACACCTCTCCCCAGGCTCCTGCTGACCCAGGGATGGCCCCTGGGGAGGCCTAGGGAGAAGGGAGGGAGAGGAACAACCACTCAGGCCCAGGCAGAAGACCTTCAGCCTGAATGTCAGCACCCTGCTCCCCAGTGCAGGCTCATGGCTAGGGCTCCTCCCAGGAAGGTAATGATCCTTCCAGGTGAGAGGCCAGCTTGTGGGAGGCGCAGAAGAGAGTCTATCCCCCAATCTGCAGCCCCAATACCTACTCTGAGTAGAGCCCAGAGCACAGATTTCTCCTCAGGTGTGGACAAAACCTTGTTGCTGGATCACGGCAACACTTCTGGACCCGCCATCCAAACCAGAGGGAGCCCTGAGGGGCTCCACAGAGAAAACAGGATCCTTTTTCTGCTCATACTTCCCCTTAATGCCAAGGCACAGTGTTTCCTTCAAGAAGACAACCTGAACATTGAAAAAAGAAATAAAGGAAGATATAAAAAAGTGGAAGCACATACCTTGTTCATGGATTGGAAGAATTAACATCATTAAAATGTCCATACTACCCAAAGCAATCTATAGATTTAACGCAATCTCCATCAAAATACCAACGACATATTTCACAGAACTAGAACAAATGCTTCAGAAGTTCATATGGAACCAAAAAAGACCCCGAATAGCTACAGCAATCTTGAAAAAGAAGGACAAAGTAGGTGGGATCACAATACCGGACATCAGGTTATACTACAAAGCTACTGTAATCAAAACAGCCTGGTACTGGCACAAGAACAGGCACATAGATCAATGGAATAGAACAGAGAACCCAGAAATTGACCCAAAACATTATGCTCGACAAAGGTGGCAAGAGCATACAATGGAGTAAAGACAGCCTCTTTAATAAATGGTTTTGGGAAAATTGGACAGCTACATGCAATAAAATGAAACTAGACCATCAGCTTACACCATACACAAGAATAAACTCAAACTGGATAAAAGACTTAAATGTAACTCATGAATCCATAAAAATCCTAGAAGAAAATGTAGGCAACAAAATTTCAGACATCATACGCAGCAGAATTTTCACTGATATATCACCTAAGGCAAGAGAAACAAAGGAAAAAATGAACACATGGGACTACATCAAACTCAAAAGCTTCTGCACAGCAAAAGAAACAACCATCAAAGTGGAAAGGCAATCCACTGTGTGGGAGAGCATAATTGTCAATGATATATCAGATAAGGGATTAATTTCCAAAATATATAGAGTGCTCATACAACTCAACAAAAGGAAGACAAAGAACCCAATTAAAAAATGGGCAGAGGAACTAAATAGACACCTCTCCAAACAAGACATACAAATGGCTAAGAGACATATAAAGAAATGCTCAACATCACTAATCATCAGAGAGATGCAAATTAAAACAACAATGAGGTATCACCTCACACCTGTCAGAATGGCCGCCATCAACAAATCATCAAACAACAAGTGTTGGCGAGGGTGTGGAGAAAAGGGGACTCTAGTACACTGCTGGTGGGAATGCAGACTGGTGCAGCCACTATGGAAAACACTATGGTGTTACCTCAAAAAATTAAAAATTGAATTACCATTTGACCCAGTGATCCCACTCCTAGGAATATACCCTTAGAAACCTGAAACACCAATTAGAAAGAATATATGTACCCCCATGTTCATAGCAGCGCTATTTACAATAGCTAAGATCTAGAAACAGCCCAAGTGTCCATCAGTAGACGAATGGATAAAAAAGCAGTGGTACATATACACAATGGAGTACTATGCAGCTGTAAGAAAGAAAGATCTCTTATCCTTTGAGACGAGATGGGAGGACCTGGAAACTATTATCCTAAGTGAAACCAGCCAAGCAGAGAAAGACAAATATCATATGATCTCACTTATTTCTGGAATATAATAAACATAACAGTCTGAGAAACAGGGTAGTCCCAGAGACGTGGAAGTAGGGTACAGACTGACAATTGCCAGAAGAGGGGGTGGGGGAGGGGAGCGATGAACCACAGAACTTGTACGCATGTACTCATAACCAATGGACATGGACAACAAAACTGGGGACGGGGCAGGGAGGGAGGGGGAGGAGGGTGTCAATGGGGGAAAAAGGAGAAACATCTGTAACAGAAGTAAATTAATAAAAAAAATAAATAAATAAAAGAAAAAGAAAAAGAAAACAACCTGAAAAAATATGTCTAAGAAAGACCATAACATCAGAATGCAGCTGTGGGCCCCAAGCCCGTCCTCCTCCTTTTACAGCGGAGGAAACGGAGGTCAAGGCCCCACAGTTAGAGGCAGAGCTGGGAAGAGAGCCCAGGTTTTCTGGATCTGGTCCAAGCCTCCCGCACCTCACCCTGCTGCCCCTGTTTCACGCCCTTGCAGGAGGTCCAGCCAGTCCACCGGGCACCCTGAGCCGAGAATTTATTTTTAATGGATTTAATTTTTTAGAGAAGTTTTAGGTTCACAGAAAAATTAGACAGAAGGTACAGAGATTTCCCATATGCTCCTTCTCCCCACATGTGCATAACAGCCCATAATCAACACCCCCAGCAGAGTGGCACATTAGTGACCTACACTGACATGTGATAGTCACCCAAAGTCCATAGTCTACATTAGGCTTCGCTCTTGGCCGTGTACATTCAGTGGGTTTGGACAAATGTATGAAGACATCTATCCACCATTATAGCATCACACAGAGTAGTTTCATTGCCCTAAAAATCCTTTTTTTCAGAGAGTCTCTCCAACAACTCATGTAACAAAGAACCAGTCACAAGGCTGTTGCCGATAGTCTGGGATTCATCTCTGCCGCACAGCTGGCTGGGTGCTCTGGCTTAGACACATTCCTTATTGCTGGCACCTGGGATGGAAGGAAGTGTTTCAGACATGCTGGCCCAGGACTGGGATGCAGGCACCTCAGACTGACAGGGCCAGGGCAGGACCAAGCTGTGACAGAGAGTTGCCATTGTAGACAAAGTCTGCCCTTGGTAGCTCTTACCCCACAACGCCTGTGCGTGCCCCGCCCCGCCCCCGACACACACATTCTACTCCTTTCTTCTAGTGCAGTGACCTTCTCTGTCTTTCCTGAGGATTCTACTGTGCTTCTGCACTATCTTCCATCCTATCCAAAGATGCTTCCAGGAAGGGGTCCAACATCAATTATTTGCTGTTCAGGGCCATCTGAAGCCATCACATTGTCCCTCCCAAGGGCATTTGCTCCATAGTCCTCAGCTCTCCTTGTATAACAAAAAGCTTTCATCTTTTAGAGAGTTTAGGTACCTAAAAGGTGGGAAGAAGGCCCTTCCCTGGGTCCTTGAAATCACCCCAACTTGTAGCTGCCTATTCTGTTCTTCATAGCATAGATTCTGGCCTCCCTTCAGGCAGGGACAAGGGTGACGAGCCAACACAGGATGTAAATAGGCAGGTGGGTTTGAACTAGAAATAGTCATTTGGAACAAAAACTAAAGTTCTATTTTTTAGAACATAAAACAGGTAAGAACAGATCGCTGGCTCTCGATACCCTGGTGCAGATGTTCTGGTGTCAAAGGAAAGAGCTCTGGGAAGACCTGGGTTCTGTTCCCAGGTCTCTATAAAAGGAGCTGAGTGACTTGCAAAGTCACTCCGCTTCTCCGAGCCTTGATTCTGCTTCCCTAAAATGTGTGGGTTGGATGAAATATTTTCTGCAATTCCTTCCTGCCCCACTGTTCTACCGTTCTGGGGTTCAGAGGAGGAACTAAAAGCAAACCAGATGAATCCAGACTCTCAGGCTTCCCACATCCTTTGCTTTTGACAAAGGTGATTGAAGTGGTTTGAAGAAGCTATTTTCACCAAACCTCCCTGCCCTGTCCCAGGAAGACGTGCTAATTAATGCCCAGCGGATTGCAATGCCACTGTGACGAAGAACCCAGCTTCTTTTTTTAAAGGAAAGCATATTGCTTTGGGGAATAGTCATCTCCTAGTGTATGCAACTATGAGCCAAACCAATGAAATTTACGAGAGTTCAGCTTAATCTTATAACAATTTTAAACCAATAAGTGCTGCCTGGAAGAATCTGGCCGTTATGGTGGCTCAAAAAGGCAGCTACAAGGCTAGGTATGCTGGTATCAATTGCAACAGAGCAGGTCTTATAACAGAGGGGAGTCTGGGCTGCTGTACCCGGGGGAAAGCTCACCACGCTTGGAACTGGAGTTAAGACTCTTAGATAAAACTCTGGCTCTGAATGTATGCATAACCATGGACATAGACAACAATGCTGGGGGGAGGGGGGAGTGGGGAGGAAGGTGTCAATGTGGGGAAAAGGAGAAACATCTGTAACAAACAACACAAAACAAAACAAAACTCTGGCTCTGATACCAATCATAGGCAAATTTCAGCACTAAGGCAGGGACCATATCTGTCTTGCTGACTATTGCAAACAGTGTCTGTATATAGTAGATGCTCAATAAATATTTTTGGAATCAATGTTTTGCAGTGTCATATAATTACCAACCCTCAGGTTTTCTTTCTTACTTGCTCCTTCATTTGATCCTTTCTTCAGTCTCCCTATCGCCACTTCCTAATCTAGGTCATCATTATCTTTGCCTAGATTGCTGTGGTAGGCTCTTAACATCCTCACTCCCCTGGCCTTGCCCCATCTAATCCATTCTTCACACTGCAGCCAGAGTAATCCTTCTGAAATGAAAGTCTGATCATGTTACTCCATATTTAAAAATCCGTCTTTTAAATTGTCGAGTTTATTGGTATAAAATTGTTAATAATACACTCTTATTTTCTTTTAATGTCAGTAGGATCTATAATGTCTTTATTTTTTAGCCCAACATGTGGTATTTAGTTAATGTTCCATTACGTACTTGAAGGAAATATATTCTGAAGTTGTTGCAATGTTCAATTAGGTCAAATTGTCTAATCATAAAAAGCTTCCCTTTTCTTATTGATTTTTTTTTTTTTTGGTCTACTTGTTCTTTCAGTTACTGAGTTATAGTAAGATCTTCATTTATGACTATGCATTTGTCTATTTCTCCTTTTAGTCTGTCAACTTTTACTTTATGTTTTGAAGCTGTTATTAAGTAGAATCTTGCTGTTGAATTGACCCTTTTGTCATAATGAAACTTTGTTTTCTCTCTCTCTTTTTTTTTTACTGTATTAATCTAGCTGGAGGGGTATTGATTTTATTAATCTTTTCAGCAGATTATATCTACTGATACTGCTTGACTAAAATCTTTTGTGTGTGAAATTGGTGTACATACACCAGTCTTTTGTTTGCATAGTGTACCCTTACCATCATTTCAAGAAAGAAAAATTATAGACCTATCTTACATATGAGCATAGATCTTAAACAAAATTTTAATAAATTAAATCCATCAGTATATTAAAAAGATAATACATAATGGCTATATTCCAGGAATGCAAGATTGATTTAACATTCAAAAATCAATCAATATAATTCACTATATTGATAAACTAGAGGAAAAATTTCATATAATTATCTCAATAGATGTAGGAAAAACCATTTGATATAATTCAGCAGCTATTCTTGGAAGTGTTCTACAGCATACATTATACTTGATGGCAAAATACTACATGCCTCCCCCTAAGTTCAGCAGCAAGACAAAGATGTCCCCTTGCACCATCATTACTCACATTATACTAGAGGTCCAAGCCAGCCGAATAAGTTTAGCGAAAAGGAGGTATACAGATTGGAAAGGAAGAAATAAAACTAACATTATTTACAGACTGCATGATTATATACATAAGTAATTCAAAAGAATCAATTGAAAAACTATTAAAATCAATAAATAATTTAACACTATCACTCTACACAAGGTCAATATATAGAAGTCACTTGTATATGTTAGCAACAAACAATTAGACATTTCTAAAAAATGAATGCTATTTTACCTTTAAAAACCATCTAGGAATAAATCTAACATAAGATGCACAAGACCTCTATATGAAAATTTATAAAACATTATTGAGAGGAAAATTTTAAGTCCTCAATAAATGGATGAATATACCAAGATCATGGGTTGGAAAACTCAATATTGTTAAGATGTCAATTTTCCCCAAATTGATGTACAGATGAAATGCAATCCCAATCAAAACCTCAGCAGGCTTTTCAACAGTAGAAATTGCCAAAATTCTAAAATTTATATAGACACATGCAGAATATAGAATAGTCAAAACAATTTTGAAAACCAAAGGAACACATCTGGAGAACTTACGTTGCCTGATTTTGAGACTTACTATAAAATTGCAGCAATCGATTCAGTGTGCTATTGGCATAAGAATAGACAAATAGATCAGTGGAACATATCAGAGTCCATAATTAGACCCACACATATATGGTCAATTGATTTCTGACAACAGCTCCAAGATAATTCAATGGGGAATTCTAACAAATTATATGGAAACAACATGATATCCGTATGGGGGAAAAATACCGTAACAAAAATGTGTTTGAGATAGCTCATAGATCTAAATGCAAAAGAGAAAACATAAAACTTCTAGAAGAAAAGATGTTATCTTCGTATTGATGGGTCAAGCAATAATTTCTTAATCAAGGCACAGAAAGACACTCACCACAGGAAAAAAGTTGAAAACTGTATCTCAAAATTAAAACTCTGCCTTTTGCTCTTCCAAAGACTGTATAAAGAAAGTGAAATAGCAAGTCACAGAGAAAATATTTGCAATACATATAGTTCATAAAAGACTTATGTCCAGATTATATAAATAACTCCATAATAATAATAAAAAGCAAACGATCCAATTTTTTAATGGGCAAAAGTATAGACACTGTACGAAAATGTACACACTTAGCAAAAGATGCGTGGATGGCCAACAGAAAGATTCTCCACATCATTAATCATTAGCGAAATGTAAATTACAACCAGGAGATATGACTTCACACCCTCTGGAATGGCTAAAATTAAAAAGACAGACAATACCAGGTGTTGATGAGGATGTGGAGAAGTGAGAATTTTCAAAATGTTGCTGAAAGTGTAAAATGCTACAGCTGCTTTGAGAAACAGCTTGGCTGTTGCTACGAAAGCCAAACTTACACATACCCTATAACCTTAAGAGATTCTACTCCTGTTATTTGCCCAACAGCAATGAATGCGTATGCCACCAAAGATGTGTACACGAATCCTCATAACAACTTCATTCATAATTATGTCAAAATCTGGACTCGGTTTAACTGCTTATGGACAGGTGAATGGATAAACAATTTGAGATGTGGTCTTATGATGGAATACACCCCAGCAATGAAAAGGAGCAAACTATAACAATAACAAGGATGAATCTCTCAGAGCTGAATGAAAAAAGCTAAACTCAAAAGAGGACATACTGTATAACTCTACTTATATAAAGTTCAAAATCAGGCAAAACTAACCTACGGTGAGAGTTTGGAGTAGTGGTTAGGTTAGGAGAGAAGACTGACTGATATGAGGCATGAGGAAGCCTTCTGGGGCTTGATCTCAGAGGTGGCACATGGCCTATGTGTACGTAAAACCGAGCATTCACTTTAGATAGGGTAGCCGAGTTGTCCAATTACCTGGAACGCTCCTGTTTTAAAACTGAAAGTCTTGTCTGGGGAAAAGTGGAATGGTTGGTCATCCTAGCTTTAGATTTTGTGCACTTTACCATATGTCTTCTATTCCTCAATTCTTACAAATCTTGAAAAGAAAAAAATGAATAGGAAAAAAAATGTCTTCAGTGGCTCTCTATTGACCTCAGGGCGAAGTCCCAACTCATGGTACATGAAGCTTTTGCAGTATGGCTCCTGTGTGCCTCTTCGTTCTCATGTCCTGCTCGCTCCTTGCCCTCTCTCCTCCAGCCACACTGACGGCTGGCAGCTCCCTGGGTATGCCATGCTCTCTCTTGCATAAGTTAGTCCCTCTGCCCAGAAACCCTGTCCCCTGTCTCTAACCAGCTAGCTCCAATTCATCCTCCAAAGCTCAAATTAGATACCATCAACTCTAGAAAGCTTTCCCTGATACATATCCAAAGTTTGAGATATCCCATAGCACATGTATAAGTGGTCAGTTACTTGTTTATTTAAAAAATCATTATGTTGCCCTGGCCAGTTTGGCTCAGTGGTTGGAGTGTCGGCCTGCGGACCAGAGAGTTCCGGGTTTGGTTCCCGCTAGGGGCACGTACCAAAAAAAAAAAAAAAAAAAAAAATCATTATGTTAAGATTTCTAAAAAAGTGCCAGGAAGTACAAGTCCTACAGGGCCTCACAGTCTGATAACGACCTTGGCAGGAAAATGCAGGTGTATGGGGTACACTCTAAAGTAACATCTCACCCACTCAGGCCTGCAGGGAGCAAGAGGGCTTTTAATATGTATTTCAAGAAGAAGAAATAATACCTACAAAATAACTTTTTTTTTTCTTTATTGACTTTAGAGAGAGAGATAGAGACATCGATGAGAGAGAACATCGATTGGCCGCCTCCTGCACATCCCCCACTGGGCTTGTGCCCTGACAGGGAATCTAACTGGCGACCTCTTGGTGCATGGGTCAACACTCAACCACTGTGCCACACTGGCCGTGCCAAAATAACTGCTTGTACTGTATTTATTAGCTGCACTGATCAAAAGAAGGGATCATCTTTTTTGTGTAATCTTTAAAATAATCGTGTTTTCTTGCTTTTCTACTTTTTAATACCATCCAGAAAAGACAGTGATATTCAATAACAGTGAATTGTCCAACGGTTATAAAAGGGTTGTGTGCAAACAAGGCTGTCTGAGTATTTAAAAAGGGGAGTGGTCCTGATCGGCTTGGCTCAGCGGTTAGAACGTCGGCCCACAGACCAGACAGCCCGGGTTCGATTCCCGCTAAGGGCATGTACCTAGGTTGCAGTTTGTCCCCGGCCCTGGTTGGGGTCGTGTGGGTGGCAACCACTTGATGTGTCTTTCTCACGTCAATGTTTCTCTCCCTCTCTCTTCCTCCCTCTCTCCCTCCCACTCTTTCTAAAGATAAATGCAAAAATGTCCTTGGGTGAGGATAAATAAAAAAAGAAAAAGGGGAGTGTAGTTAGGAACAGATTCTCAGGTCAAACTACCTGGGTTTGTACCCTGATCGACCTACAGTTTTGAGGCCTGGCCAAGTACTTAAGACTCTTGGAGCCTCCATTTCTTCATTTGTAAAATTGGGATAATGATAGTACCTACCTCCTAGGGTTGCTGTAAGGATTAAATGAATCAGTGTACATAAAGGGCTTCGAATGGTGGTGGACAGACATACAGTCAGCACTCAGTAAGTGTAGCCATTCTTAGGTGGCACATGTGAGCAGACTGAGCAACATTGCAACATTGCAACATTTCTCGGTGTATTATTGCCCTACATCTCGTCTTCTCCTTTCTGAGCCCCGGGCTCACATTACAGCCTAATGGATATTATCACCTGATTGAAATGTGAGTAGCTCAAATTCAACAGTAATCAATCCCAGATCCCCTTCTTGATTTTTTGTTGGGGCTAATTATCTGTTGTCTAGACTAAAAACATCCCAATCATATTTCCTTTCATCCTCGTCTATATCCAATTAGTCGACAAGTCTTGAAAATTCTCACAGCCATTCTTTTTGTTCCAGTTCCACCACTTCCTGAAATAGAATGCCAGATCCTCACACACTTGGATGTCTTCTTAGCCTCTTCACTCACTCCCCTCTGATTCAGACTGTTCTTCCTAGAACATCCTGTAACCCCATATTCTCTTGCTCAAAAACCTTCGGTGGCACCTACTTGTCCTGGGGAATCAGTCAAAACTCCACAGCCAGGCATTCAGTGCCCATCACAATCTGACCCAAACCTACCCTTTCCAGTCAATTTCTTTTATCTTCTACACAAAACTTTATGTCATCTTGCTTACCCAGTGTATAGCACTGACTGGTAAACTGGGCTGGAACTGGAGCTAAGGCCCAAGGCATATCAGGGGCCTCTTCCTCCTCTAAGCTCAAACTTAAAGGGAATGAGGCAGAGAACTCAAATGCTCACGAACAAAGAGAAATGAAAGCAAGCAAGATGGTTCATCTCAAGCCAAAATGACCCCTGGCCTTCCCATCCAGCCATGTGGAGAAAACAGGTAGAAGAGAGTGCCACATCCAACACTTAGCATCAACTTTGAAAAATGTCGATGTTCTTGCCCACCACCAAAGCAGGGTCCTATCACTGTCCTGAACCTGACCGGTTGGGTGAAGAGAGAGAATTGGAGTTCTAGTACCTCCCTGTACCTGGAACCTAGACTGTGTAGCGCTTCCCACCGCTTTACCTTTGCTCATATCATTCACTCTGCTTTGGATATCTTCCCCTTTGCCTGTTGGAATTCTACTCATCCTTCAGATCCAGAATAACATTCTGCTTGACGATCGTATTACTTTAAAGTCATACCGTTTAAATTCTAACAGCACTGACTGTACTTCTAACTTGATACCTAGTGTCTTCTGCCTTGAATTATTAGTTATGTTTTCTTGGGTATATATATTTACTCCTAACTGCACTGACAATTCCTTAAGCTATAGACCATGTCCCTGTACAAGCCTGGGGCTGTTAATTAAGATTCTCTGGTCCAATTTTTTACTCTAGTACCCACGAGGCTTAATAAATATGTGTTGATGAGTTAAATGTTTTATGCATTAGGCTTTGAGCTATAGATTTCAGTGCGTAAAAGATCTAAAGATATGGGTCACATACACATACCACAATTATATGGCAAAAAATTGAAACCAACCAAGTGTCCCTTAACAAGATAGTGGAGAAATAAAATCTCTTTATGTCATGTTGGAAACTATACTAAATACAATAACACACTAGATCTATGTGTATCAACATAGATAAATCTAAGAACATAATGCTCAATGAAAAGAGCAAGTTTTAGAACTACGTTATAACATACCATGCATGTAAATTTTAAAAACACAGATTAAATAATATAGTCTATTCGTGGGTTCATGAATAAAAATAAGCTGTAAAAGTATGAATCAAACTCATTGATATTCACAGTCATCGGTTGAAAGACAGAATTAGTCAAAGAGTCTTCGAACTATTTTCTGTAATTTTTATTTTATTAAAGGAAGTAAACACAACATGAGTGCTTGTTATATTCTTCCTTTTTCTCTATTTTTAAAGCTTCTCGAAAATGAAGAGAAGCAAACAGAAAGATACCATTTGGTCCAGCCCCCTGTCCGCTGGCTGGTGTGATATTCTCCTTCCCATGATCTGTGTGAATATAAAGATCAAGGGAGAGGGGAGCACTGCTGAGGAGAGGGATGACGTGGGAAGCATCGCTGATGAAAGCGCTCTACATCCTTTCGGTCAGCTAGTTTTCTGAGTGATTTTCCTGTAAGTGGGCAGTAAGGCAGTGGAGGGCTTTGTACTGTTGCCTGATTATAGCAGGTTACTATATGCTGTTTTTACACCTCCTATCAAGAGATGTCTCATTCTTTGTACCCCTTTTGGTCAATGCTGTTTCCAGCAAAGGTCTGTGTGTGTCTTGAACACTGCCTAAAATACTGATAATAGCAAGAGCTAACTTTCCAAGAGCTCGCTATGTGCTGGGCGTTATGCTACACACCTTACGTACAGCTTGGTATCAGTAATAGATACTTTCAGCTGCAGGTATCATAAAACTCTATTCCAACGATAAGTTCAACAATAGAGACATATGTTAAGGTCACAAGACTTGGAGTTCAGAGATCGACGGCCTTCAGGACTGATATGAGCAGAGGTTCAACGATACCAGCCAAGTCCCAAGTTTCCTTCCGTCTTTCTGTCCTACTGTGTGCAGTCATCATGAGAAGAATGCCAGAGTCAGGCTGCGCGCTTCCACATCTGTGTCCATTAGGACAGATGGACACTGGCTCAGGCCTGCTCATTCCTAACTAATCTCTGGGGAGGAGATGGGGTTCTAGGAACTATTTAGAGCCTTTAGCAGCTGGAGTGGGATGGATGCTGGGAAGAGGTAGAAGAGAGTGCCACACCCAACCATGCCCACCGCAAATATGTTCACATTAATCCTCACAGCGCTCCCGTGAAGCCAATGCTCTTATATAACCCACGTTGTACAGATGGGAAAATGGGGCAGTGAGTGGTTACGTGGTTTACCAAGGTTATGTGGCTGGTAAGCGCCAGGCCCTCCATAACTATTCTGCACTGCCTTCCAATGCCTTATGGTGCATGCTTAATCACAGCTCACTAGTCAACCACACGGTCCTCCAGCCACTAAAACCCTGAGCGATGTCAGTAGGTGGCCACCTCCAGGCCTCTGCGGTTCCCTTCCTTCAGGTCCTGACTCCCCTTTTCCTTTTCACCACACTGATACCATCTTTTCTGCAAGCTTGGCTGTGAGTGATAGATAGACTCATCACCTCCTTGATCCCCTGTCATCTTTGGGAAGTCGGCCTCTGCAGTGTTTTTACTGCCATTAATCTTTTAATTTTATTTTCCTTTATTGATTTTAGAGAGAGAGGAAGGGAGAGGGAGAGAGAGATAGAAACATAGATGAGAGAGGACATCGATTGGCCGCCTCCTGCATGCCCCCCACAGGGGATCAGGCCCACAACCTGGTCATGTGTCCTGACCGGGAATTGAACTGGCGACCTCTTGGCCATACCGGCCGGACTGCCAGTAGTCTTTTAAAGAACAAATGATAGGAGTAAATAGAGACTAAGAACAATAACAACTAACTTGGAAATATACAAAGCCTCCAGAATCTAACAATCCCCTTAGTCACTGAGCTGGATCTCTTCCCAGGAAGCAGGCCTGAGGAGCTGCACCAGGGGAAGGGCAGAAGTCTTCCTGAGCTTGTCTCTCCCAGTCTCAGGGGCACATCTCAGGGCTCCTTCCCAAGGTCACCTCCTCAAGAGGATGTCCTCAAAGCATTCTCCTGATGGCTCTGTCATCTTTCAAGGTGTCCTCCTTGAAAGCACAGTGGAAGTCCAGTTTTCCCAGACATGCTGGGCACCAACGTTCAGGGCCCAAGTCAGGCACACAGCCAGAGCCAGCCCGCGTTCTCCAGCAGCCACACAGGAAGTGAGGCTGTGCAGACGAACGTGCAGACAAACAGCTGCTCAACGGATCTTGTTAGAATGCAGATCCTGAGTCAGTAGGTGTGGTGGGGACTCCAGAGTCTGCATTTGTAATAAGCTCTGGGGGATGCTGATGTGTGTGGTGCCTGGTCCACACTGGGAAGGCGGGGGCGGGGTGACGCTAGCGTTGGCTGTAGGCCATTGCAGGCAATGTGTTGGGGGCTTAAGGCTAAGGAATCAGCGTATCCTCCTGGGAGCTTGATAGGTAAAAAGGTCATCCATTCTGGCCTGATTTGATGTTTAGTCATCACAGGCTGCCAGAGATATATAATCCCCGACCTCCTCAAAGCGCTGAGAGACCACCCCAAAGGGTGGGAGCTACAGGACGATAGATTCCCTCTCAATGTGAAGGCTGACTCTAGAGCCTCGGAGGCCTGGACATGGCCAAGCAGGGCCGAGAAGGTGCTTGCTGCAAGTGGAAAGGAGAGTGCAGACTGGGGCAGAGGGAAGGCACCGGCTGGGCAGCTTCCCTGTCAGCCCTGAGGTTCTGTGAACCACAATACAAGGACAGAAAGCAGTGATGAGTCACGGGCTTCTTGCCTTCTCACTGACCTCCCATTCAGCCAGATTTCTACAAGTGATCTGTGTGTGAGACTCAGCCTGTTCTTCTAACTCTGTGTGCTT
This sequence comes from Tadarida brasiliensis, assembly GCA_030848825.1. NCBI lineage: Eukaryota > Metazoa > Chordata > Mammalia > Chiroptera > Molossidae > Tadarida > Tadarida brasiliensis. The sequence goes on from CM061258.1 coordinate 46,183,682, forward strand.
TGCATTTGTATTACCCTTCCCAATTAAAGCCCTGCCTCCTTCTCTCAAGGGTCATAACGGGTTAATGTCATCCATACAGTCTCAGAAGAGAGAGTGCAGTTTTAATGTGAGAAGGAAAATATTGACAGGTTTGTCTAAGAGACATAATTAACTCCATGCTCTGGTGATCTGCCAACACATCTTTCTCTCCTTCCAAACTTCTGGCTCTTAAAGTCTTAAAAAGCTGGCTTTAGCCTTTAAAGGCAAAAAAAAAAATGGTTTGGCTCTAAGGAATATTCTAATCTTATGCAATTTAAATTTGGTATCAGCTTTAAAAGATAACCCAGTACAGATGCTGTGGGTAGGAAAGCACTCTCTCTGCACGCCAGCCCCCGTGCCATCCGTCTTCGCCTTCTGACAGTCCAGCTTCTCCAGCGCTTTCTGTCTCAGCAAAGGTCACATATTAAAGTCAGGGAGCTCCAAGATATAAATAAACACTACCGAAGCTACAAACAGCAGAGGCGGGAAGGGGACTCTGAAGGAAAAGCAATGCAAACACTCAACAGTGCGAGGAAAAGCATGAAAGAAACGGCGTGGTTTGTAGTCGGGAGCGAGCTCTGAAGTCTGTCTGCCCCTTTTGGACGCTTCGCAGTATTTTTAATCTGCCAGTGACAGAAGACCATGGTTAGGGGGGACATCTTTCATCTCTGGTCCTCTCCCTGTCAACGAAAACAGGGTGAGCACATTTGCATAACAGAAGAAAGGGACAGATTGCCACTCCAGAAGGACCCACAGGACAGCTGTCAGAAATATTAAAAAGCAGGATAATCTCAGAAAATGTGAAATGGTTCATGTACTGGTCGTGAGATGGTTGATGGAAAGGCTACGATGGAAATAAATAAAATGTTGGCCGTGTCTCATCTACAAACTCTCATCTGTGAATGACTTCAGGATCCCAGAAAAGATGCCTTCTCCCTGCCCTTGGTCCCCTACTGAGAACACCTCCAGGCAGGGCGCTCCTCTTATGCAGGGCCCAGAATGATGGAGTTGCTAGAGCTTAGGAACAGTGTGTTTGGCTCCCCTGCCACCGAAACCAGAGTGCACCCCACACCCCCTTCCCACCCACTCCTGACCCTCTCTGACCCACTCGCCCCCGCCGCGTGGAAACATCCTTCCCTCTCCTCAGGCTCGCTCAGACCACGTGAAACCATCAGCATTTCCAGTGAAGAGCCCTGAAGCCGCGCAGTTAGGACAGGACTGCAATTTGGGCCTCCGGGGAATTAAAAAGACTTTCATGGCTGCCTGCTTATTACAGTATTTCTTGAAAAGTGCAATCCAGGTAAACAAACTAATTTTGGGAACGAGGCTCCATGGGTTCATTTCACCAGAGAAAGGTAAAGTCACGGCTCCCCAAAGACTATGATCTGGAGGAAACGGAGCAGGTAGGGGTGGGGCCACGGGAGCTGTTTGGACTCCGCCCAGGGAAACCTGAAAGGGTTAATAATGTTTTAACAAAACTAAACTCCATTCTGACCCTCAGTTACTGCACGTACACACCCTGGCAGTTTCTTTTCTGTAAACATAAGGGCCTTGAGACACCCAAAGAAAACTGTACAGATAAGGGGTTGAGGATGGCCTTGAGAAACTCAGAGGAACCATGAGAAAAAAGAGATTAATAGTTACCCTGCTCCTCTCCCCCCCTTCTCTGTATCAGCCCCCTTAACGGTGCCAAAAGCGACACCAAGAGAATGTAGTTTTTTTTTCTGTAGTTTGTGCCTATATAAGCAAAGAACAAAGGAAGCTCGGGGCTGAGGATTTGGGGAAGCTGTACCCCCCCAGCCCGCCGGTGTAACAGCCCACCGGTGTAATAAAATGCTCCTTTCTCTACACTGGCCTTACGTTGAGGATGTGATCTCCCGCCAGCTCAGACCTTCTATTTGGTGCCGAAACCCGGGAGGTCTGTGAGGATCCCACATTGGGGGCAACCGCGGGCCCCTGGAGTCCTCCGGGCCTCCTGTCGGACCGGGATCGATCACATCCTCAGCCGGATACCGGACCTCCAACCTTTCCTGCCGATCCAGCATCAACACCGGACACTAATTTATGGGTGAGTGTTTATTTGCCTACCGGTCTGATTCTCCGGGCTGTCTCGTTATCCTCTGTCCGGGACAAGAGAGCCAGGCTCTCAATCACTACTGTGTGATCGTCCCTCCGAAAATCCAGCGCTGGTCGGGACATGCTCCTCGGGAACCAGGTTCCCTCAGCTCACCATATATCTGGGGACGCCTGGTATAGGTGAGTTGCACGTCTCTCTACTCTAGGGGAGAAGCGGGGACGCCTTCTTCTTCCTCTAGTGTATCCGTCCGTCGGACCGCTAGGCCGCAACATCTCACACCGCAACATGAGACAACACCCCTAGGATGTCCCCTAAAAAGTCTACAGACCCTAGGGCGCGCTCAGGACCTACGTCCCAAGCGACTCGTTTTTACTGCAACACTGCATGGCCTCAGTACAATGGGTCACAATAACCTAAAATGACACTTTCGACATTCTACCAACATAGACAATTTCTGTCAAAGGCAAGGAAATGGTCTGAGGTTCCTTACATCCAGGCCCCTTTGCACTCACAACACAACACTCTGTATGCGACTCTTACTCCCCCTCCCAAATCTTCCTGCTGCACTCTAATCCTCCCAAACCTCTCTCTGAAGACAGCGCGCTAACTTCTCCTGTTTCCTCCTTTGACCCAACCGATCTCGCTCCACCACCTCCTCCCTCAGCCCCTCCGGCAGGGTCTCCTCCTCCGGCCCCTTCTTCGGGCCCCCGCCCTACCCTGAGCCTCCTACTTCGGTTTCGACACCTCTACCTCTGCAAATGACTCCCTCACACATGATCGGGATCCATCTCTGGTCCCTATCCGTCCCCTACCTCAGCCCCCGGTTTAGAATGCCTCCGGAGGGAGGCAGCGGGAACTGGAGGGACTGTCATTTTAAACCTGAGATTTAACTCTCAGTCAACCCTGGACAAAAACTTGAAAATGGCCCTCAAACCCCTCAACAGAAACTTCTAAATCTAACCTTTAAGTTCAATAATCGTGAGAGGCTAAACAGCAATAAATAGCAGAATTCCAAATGCTTGCCTCTGCCATCAGAGCCCCCACCAATAAGAGGGGTCAGCAAACCCCCTTCAGGGGACAGAAGAAGGGCACCCACCAGGATCAGCAGAGCGAACCCCCAGGTCCCTGCTTTAAATGCACTCAGATTGGCCACTGGGTGAGGCAGTGCCCTAACCCCCGACCACCGCCTAAGCCATGTCCTCAATGTGGAGGGCCCCACTGGAAGTCGGACTGCGGACAGACTGCACAGAGTTGGTCCTCATCCCTTCCTCTGGCTGGCGGATCGGGCAATCCAGGCCTTGATCTGATTGGCCTCGCGGCTGAAGACTGAAGGTGCCCAGGAACGGACGCCCTGACCGTCATCTCGAACTCCGAACCTCGGGTAACTCTGGTGGTAGCAGGTAGGCCAATTTCATTTTTAATTGATACCGGGGCAACCTACTCTGCCCTCCGAGTTCAGGGGACCTCTTCAACACTCTGGGGTTTCAGTTGTGGACATTGACGGCCAAATATTGCAACCCAGGGCAACCCAGACACTCACTTGTTCTTTAGGCCTTTATATCTTTCTCCACTCTTTTTTCTTACATTACCAGCCTGCCCCACTCCCTTATTAGGGTGGCACATTCTATCTAAACTCCATGCTACTTTAACCTTACTCTTTCTCTCCCCACCAACCACTCTCATTCTTTACTTTGTCTCCTCCAAGAATCTGCTTCCTCTCCTAACAAAAGCCTTTGGCGCCCCTCCTCCCCTTGTGGGCCACCGCTGAAACACCACTACTCTTATCGGTTTTTTCAATGACTCAGTGAGGTGAGGGGAAGGGAGGCGAGGCCCAGGGGCTCTTGCTTCTGGCGCCAAGCGCTCAGCTGCCCCAGCTGGGCGTGGCCTGCTCCGGGAAAAATGCCAGATAGAAAATTTGACTGGGGCGGTACACCTGTCAATCAATAACACAGATATCCTAAGGCATCTCAGGGAGGACAGAAACCTCCTGTGGAGAGGGAAAACTGGGGAACGTGCAGACTGCAAATAGATGGAGCAAGTTCTCAGGTTCATGTCAGGGGAGGGACTAGGAAAGTCGTAGAGGGTCTGTGTAAGTTGAAGAAAAATTGTGTAAGTCGTAGAGGGTCTGTGTAAGTTGAAGAAAGTTTGTGGAGAAGGGAAGAAATAAAAAAAGAAAGATTATGCAAAGGAAGTAAAAAGATTAAAAAAAAATAAAAAAAAAGAAATATACATATTACAGGAGACAGGATATTGGAGGAATACTCAAGAAGGGAAAAAGAAAGGGACACTGAGAGGGAGAGCTTACCCCTGGTAATGGAATAACAGTCTAGGATATAATAAAAAGATAACAGGTTTAGGCTACTCCTGACCCTTAGATCAGACAACAGCCTCGCGTTTATAGCAAAGATATCACAGGATATCTCTAAGGGGTTAGATATAAATTGGAAGCTTAATTGTGCCTACCGCCCACAGAGTTCTGGGCAGATGGAGCACATGAGCGGGACCTTGAGGGAAACCTTAACCAGGTTTGCTTTGGAAACTGGTGAGGGCTGGACCACTCTGCTCCCCCTCGCCCTCTTACAGTTCTTGCAGGCCCTGCAGTCCACCTAGAAAGCTGTCCATAAACACGTCTGCGACGCCCTGCCTGTGCCCACCTCGGACCCTGTGCACTCTTTCCAGCCCGGGAACTGGATGTGGGTAAAGAAGTTCACCACCCATCCTGCCTGCACCCACAACGGCTGTCAAGGTCAACGGCATCCCGATCTGGCAACACCGTTCCCAGCTGAGAGGAAAAAGCAAAATGGACAATTCAGGCCTCTCCAGATAAGACTCTTGCGTTTATCGGGACTTTGATCTTTCTAGTTATGACTGTTCAAGAGAATCCTTATAGACCTGGGCCCCAATGGAACTGAGAACTTAAAAATAAAATATTGGGGAAAATCTTAAGAAATGTTACTACAAAGGGAATAGAAAAATCTATGTTCAACCTTGATCTATGTGACCCCTTAAGGGGGACCTTCAGGGTCACAAAGGTCCCTGATGTCTGGGTCACATATGGAGGGATTAGCCCCCAACTAGAAGACACCCCAGCATGGAGCTGTAGAACATCTGCTGCAGAATGGGGATTGCAAGGGATAGGCTTTTTAGGAGTCCACGACAACCCCATACCTGCAGGAAGTAGACAAAGAGAAACTTCGCCCCTTTTCCCTTTTTTTTTTTTTTATCATTATAAGGTGGGAATGAAAGGGTTAATAATGTTTTAACAAAACTAAACTCCATTCTGACCCTCAGTTACTGCACGTACACACCCTGGCAGTTTCTTTTCTGTAAACATAAGGGCCTTGAGACACCCAAAGAAAACTGTACAGATAAGGGGTTGAGGATGGCCTTGAGAAACTCAGAGGAACCATGAGAAAAAAGAGATTAATAGTTACCCTGCTCCTCTCCCCCCCTTCTCTGTATCAGCCCCCTTAACGGTGCCAAAAGCGACACCAAGAGAATGTAGTTTTTTTTTTCTGTAGTTTGTGCCTATATAAGCAAAGAACAAAGGAAGCTCGGGGCTGAGGATTTGGGGAAGCTGTACCCCCCCAGCCCGCCGGTGTAACAGCCCACCGGTGTAATAAAATGCTCCTTTCTCTACACTGGCCTTACGTTGAGGATGTGATCTCCCGCCAGCTCAGACCTTCTAAAACCCAGGCCACAGGCTGTGTGTGCTGTACTGGCCCATGGCCCCGCTGCTGAGCAGCACGATGGCTTTGGGATGACATCTCCTGTGCCCACACTCAGACAGGGCACCGTTTGCTAGCCACCAAAAACGTCTTAGGCTACAAAGACAAAGACTTGGAAAGAAACTGGCAGGACTGGGGGGAGGGGAGGGGAGGAGTACAGAAGGAGAAAAGGGCTTTACTAGGGAGACCTGAAGTGAGGGGCCAATCAGACCCTGCCCTGCTCCCCGTGGCAGCTCTAGGTGGGCAGTCAGGAGGAGGAGAAGCCAGAGAAGCCTGAGCTTGCGCGGTGGGAGCCGCCTGGAACTGCCCGCCTGTGACTCAGGGCGGAAGTTCCTCCCAGACAATAAAAATAGGTTGAGGTTTTTGTTGTTATGGTCACTCATATTGATCTTCCATTGTTAGATTCTCTCTCTCCCTTAACACACACACACACACACACACACACACACACACTGAAGGCATATTAAACTAAGCCCAAAAGAAATAAAGCTGCCAAGCACAGACCAGACTCTCGATTGGAAGAAGGGAACTGCTAGCCACAGCCCTGTTCCCATGTCCCTGGCAGTTCTCTAACTTCAGGGAGCATAAAAATCACCTGTGTTGCTTGATAAATCCCCCTCCTCAGAGGTTCTCTTTCAATGGGTCTAAAACCTTTCTACTAATCACAGTATTCAGCATTTTTCTCTCTCTAAAATAGGGAAGAGTATATGCAAGGTCTCTTTAAGCAACGAGACCAGTGGGAAAAGGAATTCAGAAACACACAGCTCCAGGCTGCACCCATTTTCAACAGAGATGCTGTGATGCCATCCAGCCACCAGGGGGTCGGACAGTCGCATGAAGCCATTAAGTCAAAGTGAAGTGGTATTTCAAATTGGAGGTCATGCTGCTGGACCTCAGGAATCACCAGCGCAGGGCTCAGGGGTGCACTGCTGCAGGTGATGGAGGGAATCTGTGTCTGGCCGGCTGCAGCAGGGACCTGTTAGGGGCACCTGCACGTTAGGTCCAGGCATTGGTCCTTGAGGTTTGGATGGGCCAACCTCAGGGATTCTGCACATGAGGAAAAAGCTCATTTCTTAAAGAGAGAGCGAAAACAGCAGCATATGAGGCTTTACAGAACAAATGTTTTGGACATTTAAGGCCTTTTATCACTCTTAAGCAGGAATTTCAAATCAGCTTCTCCATTCTTGAAACAATGAGCCCAGAGGGACTCTTGATTCAAATGCAGCCATTGGACTCTGGAATATCTTCTAAACAACTTGGACATATAAAATATATATGCGAGCTACGTATATAATTTAAAATTTTCTATTCGCTGTATTAAAGAAGTAAAAAGAAAGATATTAAATTGATTTTAATAATATATTTTATTTAATCTATATATCTAAAATATCATTTCAACATGTAATGAGTATTTTTAAAATTACCAATAAAATACTTTACTTTTTTTGTACTAAATCTTTAAAATCTGGTCTGTATTTTACATCTCAATTCAGATTAGCCACATTGAAGTGCTCAGTAGCCCCACGTGGACTGGACCGAACAGATGTAGACCATGGGCCAACCTGGGACAGAGAGCGGGCTAAGATGGCACTTACTCAGCACCAGTGATGAGTCACGGAAGAGGAGGAGCTGAGAAGTGTTGAGACACGCCCACACCCAACATACATACACGATCCTGTCTCTTCTCACCGCTTCCACCACTGCACCCTGGTCCAAGCCACCACTGTCTCACCCGGATCACTTTTTACTGGTCTCCTTCTTTCTACCCTTGCTCCTCGTGGTCTATTCTCAACAGGGCAGCCAGATTGATCCTATTCAAGTGTAAGTCAGATGATGATACCTCCTTTCCTCAAAACCCTTCAGTGAATGTCCATCTGTCTCAGAGTAAAAGCGAAGTTCTTTTAAATGGACCACTGGACCCTATATGTTCTGCCTCCCAATCCCCCAGCCACCTCTTCTACTTCCTCTCCCATGCATTTCCTCTGCTCCAGCCCACTGGCCTCTTTGTTATTCATCAAACACTCCCTTACCCTCCCATCTTAGAAATGCACTGCTTGTTCCCTCTGCTGGAATGTTCTTCCCTTAGACACAAGACATCCTTCACTCCCTTCAAATTTTTGATTGAATAACACCTTCTCTTTGACATTTGCTTTATGTGCTAGTACAAATTGCCCACCTTCCAATATCCTGCTCCTCCTCTCCACAGGGTGAGTCCCCCTTATCTGGCTCCACTCCATAATATATTTACGTTGTGTTTATTATTTATTATTTGCTGCCTCCCAAAATGTATATTTCACAAAGGCAGGAATCTTTATTTTGTTCATTGCTACATCTGCAATGCCTGGAATAGTGCCTGGCACACAGTAGGCGTTCAATCAATATTTGTTGAACAAATGAATAAATGAATAAGGGTGGAGGCACCCGGCATCTCGGCCCTTCATCAGTGCCACCCTCCTGAGCTATCACCCTCATCTTCCCACCGCATTGCAAGGTTCTTGGAGGAACAGCCAGGATCACAGTTAAATATCCTTCCTCACCGAACAAACTCTTCTTTTGGAGCAATGATTATTTACTGGTTTTCTTTTTGTTTTTTAATCCTGGATTCTCTTGCGAAGTTGATGGTGACTATGAATGTTCTCTACCCCAAATCCATAGAGACACAATTTCACATATTGACAATGTCGGGGTGTTCATAAGCTTCTGGTGCCCATTTGTTAGAAACCAGGGACCTCACTTTAAGAATTCTGGCCCTTGCCCTGGCCGGTTTGGCTCAGCGGTTAGAGCGTCGGCCTGCGGTCCAGAAAGACCCGGGTTCGGTTCCCGCTAAGGGCACGTACCTCGGTTGCAGTTTGTCCCCGGCCCTGACCCAACCAGGGCCGTGTGGGAGGCAGCCACTCGATGTGTCCCTTTCACATCGATGTTTCTCTCTCTCTCTCTCTCTCTTCCTCTCTCCCTCCCACTCTATCTGAACAAAAAATGGAAAAATGTCCTCAGGTGAGTATTAAAAAAAAAAAAAAAAAGAATTCTGGCCCTAGCCCTGACTGGTTTTGCTCAGTGGTTAGAGCATCGGCCTGCTGAATGAAGGGCCTTGGGTTCGATTCTGATCAAGGGCACATACCTGGATTGCAGGTTCAATCCCCGGCCCTGGTTGGGGTCATGCGGGAGACAACCAATCGATGTGTCTCTCTCACGTGGATGTTTCTCTCCCCACACCCCCCCTCTCCCTCCCTTCCATGCTATCTAAAAATTAATGAAAAAATATGCTTGGGTGAGGATTAAAAAAAAGGCTTTTGGGTCAATGGAATGAGATAAAACTTCAGTTTGCATTATTTTGAATTTCAGCTAGTCATTCATTGACTATAACTTGAAAGCTTTAAAAATCTTTTACAAAATAAATCCTCAGAGCTCCTTTTCTGAAGCATGATTAAGTCAGAGAACAGTAAAACTCCTTGGGCCAGAACTGAAACTGCCCTGGAATTCTTGAAGTCCAATCATGACAGTCCGTTTCTTCCCAAAGCAAATTCCATTCATTAGGCAATGAAAAGCAGGCTAGAATAAAACACAGGGTTTATAGCAGAGCCTGGTCAGAAGGTCTGGACAGAAACTGCTCCATCAATATTTGTAGTTGTGATTGCAATGTATTTATAAGAAATTGCCAACAAGGCTTGATAAATTGTGAGACTCCTAAAGGAACCAGAATTGCACAATCAATGGAACTGAGGAAAAAGACATTAAATTCCCAAAGAACTCACAGAGTAAATGGAAAGTGGAGTCAACATATTGATTGTTTGTATCTGCCTTCTTTTTGCCACCTGAGACTAATAGAGGTTATGGGAGCATGAGGTTTCAGTAAACCTTGGACATTAGCAAGACCCACAATTCCCTGGGCTGTGCCCATGGAGTCTGCTTGAGGTTCATTCATTCCCTCAATTAACAACACACCACTGATGGGAATTCACTAGCTCCCAAAGACCCAATTTTACTGAAAAGGCACCGCTGATTGGTATACGATTAGACTTTGTTCCCTCCCTTGGCAGTAGTACTCACAAAAATGTCTACTACCAGAGATGTGGGAAAGGAGAAACCAACGGTTAAGAACCAACCGCATCCCTTGAATGAGCTTATTAAAGAAATAAGGGCTTTGGGGATATCACATCTTTTTCAGGGAGGAACTGGGCCCTGGAGAGCCACGGGGAAGCTCACCTTCTGGAACATACCCGCTGACTACTGGAAATGGAAATCCGAAGTGGACAAAACGGCCTGGGAGAAAACGTCCTGCTTGGGGCTTACCCACAGGCTTTTCCTCGGCATGTGAAGCCATGTCTATAAATGTGTCCAACCTCTTCCGATCACACCTGGGGGAAACCCTGAAGAATTATCCTTAAGGCTGCAGGCTGAATTGGTTGTTTGATTTAGGGAATTTTAAGAAATCCTTCCCTGAGAAAAAGGGTCAGTAATTTAATACTTTTTGCATATGTGTATATATGCATGCCAAGGCACGAAATTGAAAAATCATCTTTCCTTTAGCTATTGGAGCCCAAGTTCCTGAAGTGTCAAGGCCATGAAGTTTGTTGATTGGATATTATGAATTGGGTGTTCGTTAGAATAAATGGAAATCTTACTTTCTTTGTAGGAAATACAAGGTGTGAATATGTACTATATTTTGAGATCTGAATAAAAGGGGAAATTTTTACACCATTTTTGTAGAAGTATCGTTCAGTTTTAAACTTACTTGACATTTAAATGAGTAATTTCTCCCCCTAAATAGAGTTGAATCTTTAGCTCTCAATCATGAGTCCTGGGACAATCCAAGCAAACTGTTGGAGAAGGTGTGCCTGGTTTTACCTAATGGTTGTTCCCAGCTGAAATCTGACTTTTGCACCTAAAAGTCACTAAGAACCGAGCCCTCTTTTTGTGTCTATGTGTCCTGGAAACAGACCCTTATACTATGCTTCACAAGACCAGGGCCAAGGAGGTTGGTTGAAGATATTAGGACAGCATAAAAGGAAGTTGATTAGAACATTCAGATAGCTGGAATGCAGTCTGAAATAAGATCTTTTAAGTAGGTATGTTGGAGGATTCTATATAACCTTCTGGAGAATGAGCAAGCAGTTTGGTACTAGATGCTGAATGGGCAAGGGCAATGTGAAGGAAAATACAAAGAAGGAAATAGGTTCAAGTAGTAGAACTCAGGTAGAAGAATCTGGATCTTTATAACAATTTTTTTTAGCCCCTTGGAAAGAAGAGATAGGATAATATTTTAGATAAACCCTTAAGATGTAAACTTTTTGTACATGAATGTTCATAGCATCATTATACACAACAGGTAAAAAGTGGAAATGGTCCAAATGTCCATCAGCTGACAGATGGATAAACAAATGTGGTATATCCATACAATGGAATATTACTTGCCAGTACAAAGGAATAAAGTACTGATACATGCTATAATAATGTGTGAACCTCAAAAATTTTGCTCAGAGAAGGAAGTCATACACATATTATATAATTCCACTTACATAAAATGTCCAGATAAAACCATAGAGACAGAATGTAGATTAGAGGTTGCCTAAGGCTGAGGGTAGAAACGAGGAGTGCTTGTAAATGGATATGAGATTTCTTTGGAGGGAAATGGAAATAATATGAAATTAGATTGCAGTAATGGTTGCATAACTGTAATCTTACTGAAAATAACTGAATTGTAGATTTAAAATGGGTGATTTTATGGTATGAAGATTATACCTCAATAAAGCTGTTGATTAAAAAATTACTATCTGACTGTAGTCTCTATTATTATTATTATTATTATTATTATTATTATTATTACATTTTCAAGGACTTTATGCATGAGGTTATGTTCATTATGACTTTAAATAAATTCCTCGACTTTTACTTAGAGGAGAGGTTTTGCCTTGTTTTTCTTTGTAGGCAGCCAGAGTTGTGCTCAGATATTGCTCTCTGGAGTGAACAAATGGCCCCTGGTTGTCTCAAGACAATGGAGATCAGGAGGAGGGGTCACCTCCCCCATCACTGCTCCATCCTCATGAGAGTGTTTCCTCTTACTCTCTCATTGTGAGCCCATTACTATTCCTCTACGCCCCGAGGGCCACTGGTGACATGATGGATGTTGGAGATTTCGGGGTCTCAAGAACGAAGAACACCAGCAGTGAAGCAGCTGAAAGAGTACCTTCTTCTAGCAGAGAAAATAGGCGGCAGTGTTGGGAAATAGCCCCATAATCAGGCAGACCTGATATTAATGGCCAGGGGGGATAATAACTCAGTCCGGAGGAAGACTCATATCCCCTCTACTGACATTATTCCTTCAGGCAGGTGGTTTTGAATTGCTATGAACAGCCTCATATTTACATAATGGCTTGCCTAGTTTTTTTTTTTTTCTTTTTTCTATTACTCCTAACAAACTGCTTTAGAATAACATTGTTATTTCCAGCAGAACCCTCCCCCAGGAACAGGTCCGAGCATATGTACTACTTGGGTTTCTGCTTCTTCAAAGTATAATACTGAGCCTTGTGCTAGTGTTACAAATCTTTCTCTGTCAAGGGCTGAGAAAGGGTCCCAGACAGCTAGGATTAGAGACATCGCCTGTCCCTTCTATTACAGGTCACAGTGAGGAAGGGGGCTAAATTGTGAGCAGGGTTCAGTTTTGTGGCTTATAAGATCTTCGTGAAATCTTCGTAGTCTGACTTGGACTAGAACCAGAGTATGCCTGGTCTCTTCAGTTGTCAAACCGACAGTGTCAATCTTGTCTCAAGTTAGCCCAGGGTTCCTGAGAACCACGCTGCTAAACAGGTAGACACAAAAAATAACTTCTGTCATGACTCATTGATCTTGTGTCTGTCCTCTAGGGCCTGGCCAGAATCAAAGCCTCCCTGACTCCTTGCTTTTTTTTAGAGATTTTAGTTAAAAGTCTTTTTTTTTTTTTTTTAATTTTTATTGATTGATTGATTTGAGAGAGAGAGAGATTTGTTGTTCCAATTATTTATGCCTCCATTGGGTGATTCTTGTATGTGCTTTGCCCAAGGATCAAACCGGCAGCTTTGGCATATTGGGACGATGCTCCAACCAACTGAGCTACCTGGCCAGAGCTCAAAGCCCCCTTTAACATGATAGCCCTTCCTACAGCTGAAGACATTGATCAAACACATTTCTTCTAAAACTTCTTTAGTCTAGGCTGAACATCCCCAGTACATCAGATATTCCACAGAAGATGTGACTTTTTAGTCTTGGCTGGAAGGACTTTGTGAGTCTCTCTTACAGTGTGCTGTCCACTCGAAGGTATGATCTGACAAGAGATGAACATGGAGTGACTATCACCCTCCTCACTGATGACAGTGACAGTTATTCATGGGATATATGAGCAGTGTTGAGAAAGAATTGTGTCTGGGCAGAGAGAAAGCTACTGCCTGTGGTGTTTACTATGAGCAGAGTCTGTGAGGTACTTTACCAACATGAGCCCACGGAGCAGAATGGGGGAGAAGGGGCTGTTTCTGCTCACTAATGGGGCTCACCCTAAGAATGAGAATTTTGACTAAAATCACCAACTGGGTCCACCCATTTCAGATGTCGTCCCCAAGTCTCTTTCACTTGAAAGCTTACAAAGGCTAAAAAATGATTAATTGAAAAATACAAAAATCATACCATGAAAAAGGAAGTGAATGTAGTTTTGCTCAAAAATTGACTAAGCCTAATTATGTCTAATAGCAAGGAACAAGTCATTCTGCTCAGATGTGAACTTCTAATCCTCCTTCACTGGGGAATCACTGCACGCCTTCCCCAGGGTGAGCGGGAAGCGCCCGTGCCCGGCCTTTCATCATCCTGGGTCTGCACCACCCCCCTCTGGGCCTCTGCAGCACCCACCTGAGCTGTCATGGCGACTTTAATTAAACAGGTGCTAAGAACTCACAAGCGTGATGTCTGTGATTGCTTCACATTTAGTCCTTAAGTACAACCTTCAGGAATTGTCCTTCTGAACATGCTCGGGTTCCTTTAATGAGCATTGCGGCTCGGCTACACTCCCGGTGATCAGCAGGCGACCCAGCCTCTGAGCTGTAGCCATGGGGATGGCTTCACATGGGAAGAGAGGAGGAGCTTGCTAGGTCAGCCTCCCCCCATTCAGGAGCCTTCAGAGGTTCACAGGAGGGATAAATCAATGCCAGCAGTAGGTTTTCTTCTAAAACGTATTTCATATTGAATACATATGAAAAATACTAAGTGTATTTATATAGCTGTTCCTATTACAATGTGATAACCAGGCTATTGGAAGTGGTTTTTCATACCCAAGAATGTGAAGAAATCACCAATGCAAGAGTATGTGACTTTTAATTTCCATAGCACTGAGCAAGTAAACATTGCTTTGACATGTGTCATTAGGGTACTTTGTGTTAAATGTAACATACATTTGTAATGTGTAAGGGTTAGGAAGTAGAAAACGTGGTTAAGAGTGGCTGACACAATTAAAAATTTGGTTTTCTTACCTAATAAGTAGTCAAGAGGTAGGCAGCGGTAGGTCTGGTTCAGCTGTTCAGAAACTAGACCAAAAGTCTGGATCTTTCTAGTTCCCTGCTCAGGCGTCTTCAACATGTTGTCTCATGGTCATAGGAAGGAGGCTGCCTTTCCAGGCAACATGTTCACATAAGAAGCAAGTAGAAGGGGGACAAGGCATGGCTCCAGTTAGCTTTTCCTCTGTGTCTGTCCCTTTATCTGAAAATAGTATCTGTCCTAACCCCTCCCCTCCAGCAGACCTCACCCATACAGTTCACTGGTGAAAACTGGATTGCTGGCCGCAAGGGAGGCTGGGAAAGTGGGCACTGACCAAAGGGAAGGGTTACCATAACTGATTTAAGGAAATCGAGATCCATGGAGCAGATCTAAGCATGCTGTCTCCCCCAAACAGAAAGAGTCCGGGATGGAGACTTCTGGGTGAAGCACCGTGATCTGCTGTATATTGAGCGTATATACCACAAAAACTCACTTCTCATGGATCAGATCCTAAGAAAAGAAAGTCTTAAATGAAAAGCCAGGTCTTGTTCTTAAACTCTTTCTGAATCAAATCAACACAAAACCAGAATTCTACATAGAAAAAATAAATAATTGTGGACTTAGATTATTTTAAAATTGAGACTGACATATACAATACAGAAGTTCTCCCTTATTTATGTTTTCACTTTCCACTGTGTCAGTTACCCGCCATCAACCAAGGTCCAAAAATATTGAATGGGAAATTCCAGACATAAACAATTCATAAGTTTTAAACTGCATACCATTCTGAGCACCCCATTTCATCTCATCATGTTGGCATTGTATTATCTCACATCATCACAAGAAGAAGAGTGTGTACAGTACAATAAGATATTTTGAGAGAGAGAGAGAGAGAGACCACATTTACAGAGCTTTTATTACAGAATATTGTTGTAATTCTTCTATTTTATTATTAGTTATTGTTGTTACTCTCTTACTGTGCCTAATTTTTAATTTAACTTTATCATAGGTATGTACACATAGGAAAAAACATAGTATATATAGGGTTCAGTACCATCCACGGTTTCAGGCATCCACGGGGGCCTTGGAACATATCTCCTGTGGATAAGGGGGGACTACTGTACAAGGCAAGTACTGGGTTTACCTGTATTAAGTGTATCAGACTGGCACTAAACATGGAGGTGTTACTTGTCACTACTTTCCTACAATGTAGCTTTGAAAACAGAATTTCTTACTATGCAAACAAACAAAAAAGATAGATTTGATGAAAATATATGACAATGTTTCCTATACTACACGAATAGTTTATTAAAACATACTTCTCATTTTTAAAAAGTTGTTGTTCATGCCCTGGCCGGTTTGGTCAGCGGTTAGAGCATTGGCCCACGGACTGGTCCCGGGTTCGGTTCCCGCTAAGGCTAGGTACCCCAGCTGAGGTTTGTCCCCGGCCCCGGCTGGGGTCGTGTGGGTGGCAACCACTCGATGTGTCTCTCTCACATCGATGTTTCTCTCTCTCTCCCTCCCTCCTTCCCACTCTGTCTGAAGATAAATGCAAAAATGTCCTCGGGTGAGGATAAAAAAAAAAAAAAAGGTTGTTCTTCATGGCATTATTTATAAGAAAAACTTTATCTGCAAGAGGCAATATTGTTTAGTGACATCAAAATAAGCTCTGGGGCCAGGCAAACCTGGATTCATATTCTGACTTGGCACTTGCTAGCCTTGGTCAACACACAGTGTCCTTGCAAATGCGGATGATAGCCCTGGCCTTGTGGGCCGCTGTGGGGCTTAAAGGAGCCCGTGCTTATTAAACAATAGGTACATAGTATGCCCTCAATATGACCCAGCTCATTATTTTTCTTTTTATTCTGAATAAAAGAAAAGCATTTGGACCTACTTTTAATTGTTAATTATAACAAATAATGTATTTGTGAGATCTTGATTGTTTTTGTTTACTTTAATCCAGACATGCACGCTATCCTGTGATCTCTCCCTCTTGGTGTTCTACCAAGAAAGTACAATTTAAAAAATATTCAGTGGTGTTTTTCGATAGCAGCCTTTTAATTAGACTGTGACTTAAAAAGTCTATGGTGGCGGAAGAGACCACACCTAAACGAGTTGCTGGTATTTCCTAGGTGGCACCAGGATCCCCCTGGACCGTGGTGTCCCAGTTGCAGCAACTTGGGTTTGCTGTTAACCCTTCCTGCCCTGTGCTGTAGGCTCTGCATGCAGCAGCTTAAGGCCCTTACAGAGAGTGCTGAGTTATCCAGCTTTTCTTTCCCAGATTCTCCAAGTTTCTTCCAAGAAATCTTGTCTTGGCCCACCTGTCCTCACCTCTGTTCTTGAACCACTCATTTTTTGGACCTGAGTATAAAATAGGACTATACTCTTATCTGGCCCACATTATGTCATTTTGTCCTCAAGAACATCATAGGACACTTTGTTGAATCCATGCATAGTGTATCTGCCTAAACTGGAGGTCTGGAAAAGGCATCAAGGTTTGCCCGGAATGCTTGTTTGTGCTATTGTCTCTCTCCCTTATTAGACAGTAAGAGCCAATATGATGGAAATCATGTCTATTTTGATTAAAATACTAGAGACGAAATAAATAAATATTTTTTAGTAACTTACCGACTGATAAACTGAACCCATCTGACTCTCAGTGATGACTAATAGTTTTTTCTTCGTGCTCCCATGTTTGTCCTTCAATCATTATTTTCTAGAAAAATGTCCACGATAAACGTGAAAGTCACCACCATGTGGATCCCATCGCTGACTTCTGCAACCTGACTCTTCCCTGTTAATGTCACACTTGGAAGAAGATCCAGACATTTGTAGCATGTTTGACCACAGCCGGACTAACGCAGGACAGCATTCTTTCTGTAAGGCAATCTAAGCAGAGCTAAAATCAGATACAAATAACGTTACCTTGGAACTAAGAGGCTGAGCAATCCATTCATATAAGCTCTTCTGAAAACAAAGGTTTGTTCTAGCTTTTTAAATTCCAGGCTCCAGCATCTCTGAAATGGTTGAGGTGGTATCAAATAAAAATTGTATTTGTTCCTCTGGGGGAAGTGCTTTTAAAATAAATTCTTTACCAAACATGAGGCAAGGGGAGGGTGGATTCTGGGAACCAATGCCACTTGACTGAATGTTGTCCTTTGGTCACTCAGATATCCTCCTCACCCAAAGGGCTTTGTCACAGCAGTGACTTTAGATTAGTGGCTGGAAAAGACCAGGGTGGCCATTCATTGCTGTTGGCATTTCCCCCACTCAGAATATCAGGAAATGTGGTTAGACACACCGAATAAAAATATTCTGGCCGGCTAAACTGAGCGTGGAGAAGAGAGAGGAATTCGTGCTTCTTTTGAGAGGCATCAGCTGTGACCCAGGGCTGCTGCTGAAATGTCCGGCGGAGACTGCTTCCCAGAAACAACTCACAGCCCAGGACAGAGCTTGCAGCAATGGAAATGGAGGCTTGGAGCAGGCAAGAGACTTCCTCAGAGTCAACAGAGTGACGTGCTTTGGTGACCAAGAAAATGCACCACTCTAATCTCCTGCTATGGGAGACTGCTATCTCCAGCTGCGGCCCTCTGGACCCATCGCCACACTTATGCCAAGGCCGTGCCTTCACCCAGCTATTCCAAGGGTACGAAGGCAGGCTCATTCCGTGCGATGTAGGACTCCTCCAAGGATAACTTCATCTCAGGGACACCCATAGGCTTGAATCTTGAAACTTTTCTGTAGTCTGAGACTTCTTACCCTCTCTCCTTCCACAGGTGTCAGACATTGCTGCCTGAAAGCTCTCCCTGCCTTTCCTGCTTTATCCTCCGAGAAATCTCTTGCATATCTAATCCCATCTTCGTGTCTGTTCCTTGGCAGACCCAAACTAACCCATGTAGCAAATCCTTGTCCAGACAATGGAGCACTGTTACTCTCCAAAAACAAAACAGGTCATACATAGGAATTGACTGTCTTAATCAGGGTGAGAAGAAAGACCAAATATATTTCTAATTCCCTAGAAAAGCCCAGAGAACTTCTTTTTTTATTTTTCTTGTTGGAAAATCATAAAATACTTGTGTCTCTTACAACTTTTTTGTAAGGTAAATCCATGGATGACATGGACTCAGTGGCTCCCAGAGCCTCAAAGGCAGGAGTATGGGATACAGGAAAACCAGAGAAAGGAGCAGTGGATGGTTCCTGTAAACTCCGCTCTCTGAGTATTCACAGTCCTCCTGGGCTACAGAGGTGAATTATCCCAGGACATGATGGTCCTATCATCCTGGAGGGTCAGTACTTCTGAGAGTACAGGTATAAGGCAAAGAAGAACAAGAGGTCAAAGATGAGAAGAATTGTGGTCCCCTGAATAAAAGCAGAAAAATCAGAAAATACTGGTTTGGCAGGGTAGGCAAGGGTTTGACTTTTAACATATGGCCTTCAAGAAGTGGACAGACAGCCAGGTTTAGCTATTCCAAAAGCATCTGGGAAGAGACATATAAAGCTGAATGCTTCCTGTTACGAGAGCAGAATTCCTTCTGCACGAGTTTTTCCTTCCTTTGGGGTTCTCCTGAATCAGTGCCATGGCCCCCATTGCACCCAGCCCCAGGAGAATGCTGCATGCTCCCTCCCTCCTTGGCCTGCGTAGTGTGCTGAGCTGGCGTATACCAGGTGAGGGGAGCTGACTGTTAGCCTTCCCCAACTTTACCTTCGGTGACTTCACCTTGCTAGCTTGAAGTTGGCCATGGTGGGAGTTTTACATCACAGAAATCAGAAACTGCTACAAATCAGGACCCTGGCCTTAAATGGGTTGTTAAATATTCACCAGCATTTACCAGCTACTGCCTAAGAGTACAGTAAGGATAGGGAGTGTGTGGGGCCTTAAACAGGATGGCTGGGGAAGACCTTGATGTTAAGGTGGCATTTGGGCAAAGACAAGAAAGAGATGAGAAAACGAGCCACCCAGGTATCCGAGGGAAGAGCATTCTTGTTACAGGAAACAGCAAATGCAAAGCACCTGATGCAAGACTGTGTCTGGTGTTCGAGAGACAGCAAAAAAGGCCAGTGTGGCTGGAGCAGAGCGAGTGCAGGCGGGGATGAGGTCCGAGAGGGTGATAGGGGAGAGGCAAATCATGAAAGAACTTCTAGGTGATTATAAGGAATTTGACTTTTACTTTGAGAAAAGTGGTGACAGTTGGAGGGTATAAAACAGTAAAGTGACATGAGTATGACTTAGATTTTTAAAGGATTACTTCTTTTAAAAGGGATCCTTTGTGAAGAATAAACTGCAAGGGGCCAAAGCAGCTGCAGAAAGACCAATTAAGAGGCTATTGCAACAATCAAGGTGACACATGATGGTGGCTAGGAACAGAGGGCCAGAGGTGGAGGGGTAAGAAGTCATCATATTCTGGATATAAATGAAGTAGAATTGTTATTAGCAAGCAATTTTCAGCTCAGTAACAGAAAGACATTTTTAATGGAGTTTTTGTAATCCCCAATAAAGCATCCAGCTTTCTGTGCCTGGAAATAATCAGGAAGAAGCCTGATAACCACCCATCAGAGATACTATAGAAGGGTTTCCTGTGTTGGAAGGAGCTTGGCTACACAGGAAAAATGTTTCGGTTATGTGGTAACTGAGTTAAGGCTAAGGGAGCAATTAGAGTTGGGTATAGTTATTAAAATGGCTTCATTTCTGTTAATGGTTTTTCTTGGATATATAAATTAATGTAGTATAATATATTTCCAAGGGAAATTATTAACTATTAATACAGGGTGGGGCAAACGAAGGTTCACAGTAGTTCATATGGAAAATAATACATTTAGTAATAAATAATAATACAAGAGTAAACTGTGCTTTCTGTACTCACAACTGTAAACCTAATTTTGCTCCACCCTGTATTATATTATATATACATTATATAATATAATACTTATAATTAGATATAGCATATATAATATGCTATATTATATATGGTATGTAATTATATATAACAAAATATATAATATGTTAATACTTGAGGGGGCCTAATATAATTGTGTACATATAATATACATGAATGCTATTTTTGGCATATCTCCTCAGAGGGGTTGATAGTAAAGTGGGGTGGGGGTAGTTTAATCTTGGTGTCGCTCTCCATGGTGCTGAAGCGACGACTGTTAAGGCATAATGTTCTATCAACTGAGTGACTCATCCTCCATGGAGGTGAGGCTACTGTAGGGCTTATAAAATCACATGAGGTGGAGATGGGGAGGTTTGGAGAGGTTAGAGAAAGAATAGACAGAATGTTTTAGAATTCAGGATATTATAGCTGGAAAGGATTTCAAGGAGCATCTAGTCCAACCATTTAATTTTGCAACCCAGGAAACAGAAATAGGGAGCAAACCCATCTGTCCTAAGTAGCAGAGGTCCACGACCCACTGTGATCTGCAGTGTGATAAAATGAGAGAAGGCTAGTCCTGTGGGATTGTTCTTAACATTTCAGACAAAGCTTTCCACCAGTTGAATTCTCTCTCGTCATGTGATCTTATTTACCATCCCAGTGAAAAGGCTTTCTCAGAAACATGCTTGGGTTTGTGCATGAATTTTCCTATGCAATGAGTTTACACCTGGCATCCCCAGTCTGGACTTTATATCTCTAAGTGTCATGGAGCTGCTAGTGTTACCCCAACTTCCCAGGTCTCTACAAATGACCACTTCTTTTCATTAATTTTGGCAAGTTTCTAATTGGTCTGTCATAATTTCTGAAAGATTAGAACTTGAAAGAGCTTGGTATGCACTTGTCCAGGTGTGGCTGACTTTATGCTCAATGAAGCTGTAGATCTGCCATTTGGTAGAAAACAATTAATGAGGCTGCAGGATAGGGGAAGGATCAGAGGGGTAAAGCACCCAGTAATCAGTTGCCGCAGACATTCAGTGAAGTAAGAGCTCATGCTATAATCTGGTTAGTTTTTACAAAAGAAAAGAGAGAACAAGAGTCTGCTGAGATAGATAATCACACTGATTGAGCTGGTTGGTGTTTTCCTTGCCTGGATTATCTATACAGACGTGCCTAAGAGATAAGAATTATATATGTGAGGAAGCTACATTAAATATCCATTTGTAAACTTTGTTAAATTCTAATTAAGTGTGTGTTTTGTAACTGGGCTAACAGACATTAATAACTACTGAACTATTGAATTGCACAATGCCACTGACTTCTGATCTGTAAATAGAACAAAGCCATCTGTGCGGTGGAGAGCATACAAGTTCCTGCCTCGCTTTCCCAGAGGCTCATTGTAACCTTGGGTCTCAGATGGAGGCGGCTCAGCTGCCCTGAGCACCAACTTCATCTGGCCTCAGGGCCCCAGAGCCAAGAGCAGGTGTGGGCCACATGCCCAGTCTCCCTGGGGGCTAGGAAGAGCAGCCTTGAGGCCCATGCTGCAAACAAAAGCAGGGAAAGAGGACTTTCCTAGCTGTTTCTGCCTGAGTCAGATGCAGAGCTCCAAGGGGAGGGGAAAACTGGCTTCCTTTATTCAGGCACCCCCTACCTGCGTGTGTCTGAGAGCACTTCAGATCCAGAAGGTGCTTTTACCCAACTCTATCTCCAAGCCTGAGTCTTGAGGTTCTCATCAATATGCTATTTAAGATCTTTACAAGTGAGACCAGGAGGGCGGGCGTGTCTGAAGAACTGTCTGATGACTCACCTTCCCCTGCATTCTCCACCCCCAGAACTGCCTCACTCAGCCTTTATGGAGAGGGTCTTCCTCTAAAGAAATACACTTCCCATTGCTACTCTGCCTTTCTCTCTAATAGATCTTTTTTTTTTTATCCTCACCCAAGGACATTTTTGCATTTATCTTCAGATAGAGTGGGAGGGAGAAAGGGAGGAAGACAGAGAGAAACATCAATGTGAGAGAGACACATCGAGTGGTTGCCACCCACACGACCCCAACCGGGGCCGGAGACAAACTGCAACCAAGGTACATGCCCTTAGCGGGAACCGAACCCGGGCCTCTCTGGTCCGCGGGCCGACGCTCTAACCCCTGAGCCAAACAAGCCAGGGCTCTAATAGATCTTTAATTTTTCTTTTCTCAATTTTCTTTTCCACTTAAGTGAATGTGTTAGTTCATTCCTGATTGTAAGAAAATTCCCTCTTACAAATGTACTTTAGCAAATGAAGAAAAGGTACTGGCAAATATAGGGGCCTCCATCTTTCATCATGCAATCCAAAGGGAATCTTGAGAGCTGTGGTTTGCCTTTGAGAACTGCTGTCTGATGCGGGGGTTTAGACTGCAGCTAAGGGAGAACCCTTGCCCAAGACTTCAGATTTCCCTGGCTCAGGGTGTTTCTGATGGCAAGGAGGGAAGGGGAGGGGAGGGCAGGGGCTAAATAAGTGGTTGGGGGTGGAGGAGGCTCCAGAAGGGCTGTGCCTTGTTCCTGTCAGGGCCTCAGGAGGCCACTGTGCAGGGCCTGATCCTGTATTGCAGGCTGAAGCTGGCTTAATTGCTGGTAATTAAGGCAGGATCTATAGTTTCTGGGCATGCCTGGTTGGGGGAGGGGCTGGGTTTCTAGCCTTGGATGAGCTGCAGGACAGCGAGTGGCTGCTCCACTGAGCTTGCTGCTTCACCACTCCCAGCAGGGCCTGTTGCTGGGCAGTTTTCAGCACTAGGAGTCTTTGCAAACCTGCTCTTCAAGGATAGAGAATTGTTTTCTCAAAGGCAATCAAGGTAGAATAGAAATAGTCTTTGCTGAGAGTTTACTATAGGTTAGGCACTATGCTAAGCATATTTAATTCTCAAAACATCTCAATGGGTGAATGTTTCATTGATGATGGCGATAAAAGATTAGATAATTAGTCAAGGTCTACTGTTCGAACACAATGCAAATTTAGTTCATTGGATCCTAAGTGTGCTTTCAAGGCCCCTGCTCTTCTGCAGAGGTGGCAAGCTGGTAGCCTACGAAGTTGGATCTGCCCTTCAATGTGCCTGGTCTCCACATTGCTTTAGAATACAGAAGTGTCCAATAAAACTCAGGATTTCTGATTGTCCTGGGGGAAAAAAATAAAGGTAAGATCTGCCAACACTGGCCCAATTTTTTCATGGCAACAGTGAATTGGGGCTGAGTAGCTGCTGCCCCTTCTAGGGAAGGAATTGCCAGTTCCCTGGAGGGTTCGTTATTGTTGTTGTTTTCAGTTTATACTGCTCCCTCTTGCCTAGCTCCTAGCCCATTTCAGTCATTTATGGGACTTGCCTGGCTCTAGTTGGGGTTTTGAGATTGTGATACTGCCTCTGGTAATGCAAGATAGAATAAAGCATAAAATAAGAATAAGAGCTAGAAAAAAGGAACAAGGTAGCGTCCTTGCCCTCAGTCACACACTCAAAGAGCAAAAGCTCATTGTTGAGGCCAATTTATCCCTGGTCTCATTTTCAAGCTCAAAGATAAGCAGAGGAAAGCTGGGAGAGGTGCACAGGAAACCTCAAGAAGCACTGTAGTCAGAGACAAGCAACCTTGCCGTCTGCTTTTAACAGATTGCTTTTCATAAAGCTTTGCTGTAGCTCTGCTTTATCATCCCTGCCCGAGCTTCCAGCTGGACAGAATCCGAAAGCTAAAAGCCTGCAACTTGCAGAGAAGGAGGGTATTTGGCTGCCCTGACGGCTGGCTGTACAGCCACACCAGCCTGCTTGCTTCTGGGTAATCAGGTGGGAAATTTCATCTGAGTTGAGAGTTTCCTTCCTGCTGTATCTGTCTTCTCCAGGCTCCTGCAGAGTTTCAGAGTCATTGTATCCACATGGGCAATCCTGCCCTTTAAAAGGCCTAGATGCTCAAGAGGTCGCCGGTTTGATTCCCAGTCAGGGCACATGCTCAGGTAGTGGGCCTGATCCCCAGTGGGGGACATGCAGGAGGCGTCCAATCAATGTTCTCTCTCATCGATGTTTCTGTCTCTTTCTCTCTCTCACTTCCTCTCTCTCTAAAATCAATAAAGGAAAAAAAATTTGCAAGGCCTAAGTGCTTTTTGGGGAGGGGAGTGCAATCAAATAATTTATTGTTTTGTTTTGTTTTTTTAATCCTCACCCAAGGATATTTTTCCATTGATTTTCAGATAGAGTGGGAGGGAGGGAGGGAGAGAGAGAGAGAGAGAGAAACATCGATATGAGAGAGACATGGATTGGTTAGCTCCCGCACGGCCCCAACCAGGGCCAGGGATCAAACTGCAACCAAGGTGCGTGCCCTTGACTGGAATCGAACCCAAGAATCTTTGGTCCGTGGGCCGACATTCTAACTGCTGAACCAAACTTGCCAGGGCTATTGGTTTGTTTTTTTAACCAAAAGAATCAGCCACTCTGGTCAAGGCAAGAACCATCTTGAGGTGGTTCAGTGTTGCAGTTCAGATTTTGAATTCCGTGGAGTAGGCCGAGAATGATCTCACATCAACGCCTCCAGAGAAGCACTGTGACTGCCAAGCTGAGGCCAAGAGGCTCCCAAGGGCTTTGTCTTAGAATATGTCTTCTATGCATAAGAGTGAAAATTCAGCTTGGGTTACTGACAGTGAGGATGACTAGGCTTTTCCCTAGTGACCTGTAGGGCAGCTGTCACTTTCACGTTTTCATGGCCGAGAGACTCTGGCCCTATTTAGTTGCACTCTGTCTCTTTCCCCCAGACTAATTCATCAGGATTCTTTACTAAAATATCCCAAAGAAGGTTGCTCTTCCTAAACCTAAAGTTCGGAGGTTCCTGATCCAGTTCTGAACGGAGGCAATGTAGCAAACGCATAAGAGCAGGGTGTAGACTTACACAGCCCTGGGTTTGTGTCCCAGCTCTGCCATTTGCTAGCTGTGCAGGACTAGTCACCTAACTTCTCTGAGCTCTTGTTTCCTCATTCAAGAAATGCATAATGACCCTATCTGTCACGGTTGGAATGGAAACTCTTTGCCAAAAACGCAGCATATAAAAGAACTTACAACACTTGGCCGATAGGCAATGTTTAATAAACAATCTTGCTTGTTCTGTCCCTGCCTACATCTCTAATTTTGTCTCTTCCCATCCCCCTCTCTCACTCTCAGTGTTGTTTCTTTTGATAAGAACATTCTTTCCACCCTTCACCCTACATTTGCCTATCTCCCTTTTCTTCCCCCTCAGATCACTGCCTTCCCTCACTTCCAGACTGTATCAGGTCCCCAGGCTGAACCCTTTTAAACCACCGTGTACTTTCTTTTCGTAGTACTTACTGCTGCTTATGAGATAATGCTGCTGTCTCCCCCACTACGTTTAGAACAGAGTTCAACTGTTTTGCCCACTCTTGTGTCTCAATTACCTGGCACATAGCAAGCCCTTAATAGATACTTGTTGAATAATTAATAGATGACAAAATTCAGCTTGAACTGTCTTTTGATTATATAATAAATGTACAGTTAACAGTCACGTGCTGAGATCATTATAACCATATACAAAAATTAGCTTAAAATGGATCAAAGATCTAAATGTAAGAGCTAAGCCTGGCTGGTGTGGCTCAGTGGTTGAGCATCGACCCATGCACCAAGAGGTCACCGGTTCGATTCCCAGTCAGGGCACATGCCCAGGTTGTGGGCCCGATCCCCAGTGGGGGGCATGCAGGAGGCGGCCAATCAATGTTCTCTCTCATCGATGTTTCTATCTCTCTCTCCCTCTCACTTCTTCTCTCTCTAAAATCAATAAAGAAAAAAAATTAAAAAAAAACAAAAAATAAATGTAAGAGTTAAAACTATAAAACTCTTAGGAGAAAACATAAAGGTAAATTTCATGAGCTTGAATTTGGCAGTGGAGTTTTACCATATGACTTCAAAACCACAAAAAGAAAAAATAGACAAATTGAATGTCATCAAAATTAAAAACTTTTGTGCTTCCAAGAATACTATCAAGAAAGTAAAAGGACAACTCACAGAATAGGAGAAAATATTTGCAAATCATATATCTGATAAGGAACTTATATAAAAAATATAAAAAACTCTTACAAGTCAATAATAGAAAGATAAATAGGGAAAAGGATTTAAACAGACATTTCTCCAAAGAACATATACAAATGGCCATCAAACACATGAAAAGATGCCCAATGTCATTAGCCATCAGGGAGCTATAAATCAAAACCACCATGAGATACTACTTCACACTCACTAGGATGGCTAGAATCAGAGTCAGATAATGACAATTGTTGGCAAGGATGTGAAGAAATCAGAACTCTCATACACAGCTGATGGGAGTACAAAATGGTGCAGCCACTTTGAAATTTAGGCTGACAGTTCCACAAAAGGTTGAACAAGAGTTACCATTTGACCAGCAATTCCGCTCCTAGCTATGTTAGATAGGAGAAGGGTCTCAGGGTCGGGCCATTCTTGCTAAACGTTAAAATATAGCGCAGTATTTTGCAGAGCAACTCTGAACAGGATGAGCTTGACAGGAACTCAACCCAGTAAGTATATCCAACTGAAATCAATTTGTAATTGACCAAATAGTATACATAAGCAGTAGCTAAGCCTCCCTTTGGGAAGACAGAGCTTTGGATATGAATCGCATCCCTTTACTTTCTGTAGGTAAATAAAACTACGCCAACCATGTCTCATTTTTGCATAGAGCACTCCGAAAGGTGAATCCCTTGGGTTGGGTAACAGTTATGTACCCATAAAATGAAAATACATATCATACAAAAACTTGAATGCAAGTGTTTATAACAGCATTAAACATAATAGCTAAGAAGTAAAAACAATCCAAATGTCCATTACCTGATGAATGAATAAATAAAATATTATATACCCATGCCATGAAATATTATTCAGCCATAAAAAGTAATGAAATAGAGATATATGCTACAACATGAATGAACCTTGAAAACGTTTTGCTACATGAAAGAAGCCACACAAAGAACTACATATCGTGTGGTTCCATTTACTACATGAAATGCCTAGAACTGGCAAATCCATAGAGACAGAAAGTAGATTAGTGGTTGCCTAGGGCTGGGAGGATTGGGGGTTAAAAAAGCTAAAGGATACTGTGTTTCTTCTGGGAGTGATGAAAATTTTTCAAAAATCGATTGTGGTAATGGTTTTAAAACTCTGTGACTATACTAAAAACCATTGAATTGCATACTGTAAATGGGTGAATTGTGTGGTATACACATTACATTTTAAAGCAGAGAGAGAGATCATTACTGTTCATGAACTGTGACTCCCCCAAGCTGGGAAGACAAGCACATATGAGATCACAGCAGTACAAGTGGACTGGAATCAAATGCTACTTGTTTGGGAAACAAGTGTTGCTGTCCTGAGAAGACACAGGGCCTGGGGAAGCGGGAAATCTTGCATAGGAGATATTTTAAACTCCAAGTACAGAAATCACATCCTGTGACACTTGGTGGTACACTAGTTATTTTCTTGTACTATTGTCTGATTTTTCACATGGTTTAGTCAGGTCTGTCCAGCTAGATGGACTGTTTCAGCTTTGCTTTCCCCCCAACTGCAAGCCCAGCTTGGGGTGATTGAGTTCTGAGACTGAGGATGGAGCCAGAGTCAGAATTTAGAGCTTCCTGTCTGAACTGAACTGTCTCTTCAATCATACTTACATCATCAAGGACTTCCGTTTTGCAAACAGCCTTCCCATGTTTTCATTTGTCAGCCTACCCTGAAGCAGCAGCCTGGGAGGGCAGAAGAGCATGCTAATGTTACTGTCCCGAAGTAACCAGAGACTAGGAAGAGCAGGGAGGCTGATCTTACTGGAAGGTCACCCAGGGGGCAAGCACCTGGCTGATCAGGGATTAGCATAGATGTTACTGTCTTGCTAAACCCACAGAGCCAGGTTGTTTATCTCTATCTGAGATAGGTTTTCTGGCCATTTAAGGGCAAAAAAACCCCCCATCAGTCTGAACCAATTTTTACTGGTGTGTGTGTTGGGGGAGGAGGGCAGATAATGTCCTTAAGAGGAAAAGAAACATGCAAGTAATAACGTTACATAAAAGTGTTCATGATCCCCAATATCTCGGAGCCCCTTTAACATCTACATCCTGAGATGCGGAAGATTACCTTAAGCCAGCCTCAATGCTCCTTTGGAGAGTTTGTTCTATTTAATGTATCATTTAATGTATTTGTTCATTTAAGCCATGACTCATTGCTTCTCTGAATTCTATTTTTAGTTGTTGCTCTCAGTTGGATTTTTCCACGTATCAGATGTTCAACTAGGTGTCTAAGAGGACGATGTCTGCCTTGGGCATGAGAAACTGACCATATAGTTTTATTATTTGTAAATTGGAAAATGTGGTAAAAATGTCTTTCATCTCCCCTGAAACTCGTTAAGATTGAGGCAGTACGCTATAGAAAGTACGATGAAATATGAATTGTTTTAAGTATTTCATAAGGTATAACTCTGAGACAGCCAGAGGAAGACGGGGGCTACCTACCTATATGTTACTGATATTAGAACATCTGGCGCTGGCCCCCTACTTCGAAAAGAGTCTGGTAGAGACGTGAGCAGGAAAAGATCAATCAAATGTGCTGGTGTAGCACAGGAGTGAGGTTGTGGAGAACTGAAAGACTTGAGAGAGAGGCAGTGGCTAGGATGGAGGGTGGCCAGGAGGACAGATCCAGAGGACAGTCAGGCCCTAAGAAGACAGAGTAGAAATTGAACAGAGAGAGAAGGAACCTCAGGATAGACAGATGGTAATGGAGGCTAACCGAGAGAGTGAACCACATGATTGTCAAGAAATAGCCATTTGCTAACCTTCATCCCCCCCCCCCCCCAGTTTATAACTGATGCATATATTTATAGGTAAATGCATAGACAAGCTATGAAATGGTAGGCACAGGCAGATAAATTCTGGAGAGGATCAATTGAATGGGGGTTGGGGGGAAGTGGGATGATTGTCTTTTACTCTAAAATACCTCTGTGTTGTTTTTTTAAATGACAAAAATGTATTCATATATACCTTACGTAATTAAATAAAAATAAAAGACAAAGGGGAGAAGGTACAACATTGTGTGTGCCCATTGTTTAAAAAATAATATTAGAATCATGTAACTAGGAGAAAACAAAAATCATCCAGAACCCTTCCACTGAGAGATAACTGTACTGGGGGAGCATTTCTCATCCAAACTCAGAGGGTAGATTTGGAGTCTAGGCAGAAGAAGTCTCCACTGGTAGAGAAAAGGGTGCCACACCAATAGGACTGGGGACAAGAGGCCAGAAGTGAGGATCGTGCTGAGGTCTGAGCGGATGTAACCATCAGCTAAGTCAGAAAGAAGCAAGTAGCTGGTCAGGCGGTGGGTTGAGGCCAAAGGTCAGAGATCAGGGGTTAGAGAAAACAGCACCAGCAAGAGAGGCTTAGGGACTTGGGTACTAGAGTCAGATGTTAATCCTCAGTTCTGTTTTCATTCTGTGCCCATAAATGATAATGTCCTCAGCCAGAGGTCCAGAGTTATAGTTGGATCTTGCCAAACTGGATGCTGTAATTACACACAGAGTTAACACTACCACGCAGGGAGCTCGCCATGGGCCTCTGGGGGAACTGGAGCTAGGAGGGAGCTTCTAAAAAGAGGAGTCAACAGCCTTAGAGGTCAGTCTTAGATAAAGGAAAAAGGCCTATGACTCAAAGAAGAGTGACTTAGAAAGAGTCTAGAAGAGTCTAGAAGCAATGGGGATGCCATGGGCATGCATTGCAGGAAGTTGGCCACCCCTGGCCTCTCTCACCAAAGATGCCCTAGTCCGAAGTTGACCCCGAACAACTCCACACATCCAAACACCTCTATGGCCTCAGCACACATCCTTGTTTGGAAAGCACTGGATCCAGTGCCCAACTAAAGGTGTGTCAGGAGGCTGTAAGGCCCCGCCCCCAACTCTCTCCTGCTGCAGCAAAGCTGAACTGTGGCCTCAAGATGATGTCTGGGCCGCAGAGATGGGTAACTGGAGGGGTTCTAATAAGAAGAGAAGTAGGGGGATGGCATGAAACCGAGAAGCACAGTCAGCAGGAGAAACACCCCCCACTCTAACCTCTGAGGGAGAGAGCTAAAAGTCCCCTACCCTGAGCAGAGGCGGGAACCACCAGTTATGAAACAAGGCATCCGTGTCGGTCCTTTGGACTTTAGGACTTTAGCGTTGGATTTCACACATTTTTAAGGAGGATGAAGACAGGCAGTTGTTGGCTCTGCTGTGAACATCTAAAGAAATGTGCTCTTAATCTATCACAGCATTAAACACCTCCTGAGATAGAACCTGTCACATCAATAAGACATGAAACTCCTTGGTCTCAGCATCTCTCCAGATTTAACCACTTGGAGGGGAAGAAAACGTTCATATGTACAAAGGCTATAGATAGTAGTCATCCAATAAGCCTTGGTTCTAGTTTTAGATGCATATCTCTAGGCTTCCCAATAACTGGACAATAATGCAGTGTTTGCAAATGTTAAATCAAGAATCAGTCTCATTTTAAGTGGAAAATGCATTGCATTTCTGGGTTTGCTCATATCCATTTTCACAAGCCAGTTCATTGCTTGTATTCATGTTCCCCCTTAATGTTGTCCTATACAAAACTGCTCAAATAACAAATAACCAGATCAAAACATTAAAAACATTTTTTGTGTGTGGTATAAAACAGTAAAGCCTAACATAGTTGATTGTAAGTGCAGGGCCTTGAAAACAAACAAACAAACCATAGACACTCCAGCCCTTGGAGGTTTCTAGTCTAATCGGAAAGGAGCCCCCACATTCTCCCACCCCTTTATAAAGAAACTGGGGCAAATCAGCAAGGGTGTCTGGGGAGCTCTTATCTTCCCCATTCCTCGCGGTCCCCATCGGCTCTGGATGTGGCCCTGCATCACTGGCTCAGAGACCAAGGATCGAGGCAGCATCAGCACACAGCATTTACGAACAGCAGCCCTGCGCCAGGCACTGTGTCAAACACTTACAGCTGTTGCTTCATCTAATCATCACCACAACTCAGCGAGGTGGGTGCCACCCATTTACAGATGGGGACATTGAGACCCAGTGTGGCAGAACAGCACACATGGAGGTCTCCAGAATGCCCACCTTCCAAAGTTTCTGACAGAGAACGTAGGTGAAAACAACTTCCCCTGGGAAGTCCTGCAGTAAGAGGGGCCAGAGGTAAATGCAGGGCCTGGGTCAGGTGCTGATACTGTGGCCCTCGGTGTGACCCTTAAGGTGCTATCCAGCATTCATTTTTCCACTACTCTCCTGCAGGCAGGTTGGCTGTGCAATCGTTGTGGTCGCTGTTGTTGAGGGTCACCTAAGCCATCCCTAGTAAACAGGAAAAGACTGGTCCCCTTCGCCTATTTCTTCTTTGCTTAATCAGCATCTTCTCCTGGGTGCTGGGAGCAGCTGGGGTTAGTGAGCTGGAACCCAAGCAGATCAATACCATGTGCACTTGAGAACATTGTTAGCAGCGTACTGATGCTCACTGCGGATCCATCCAGTATGTCAGGCGTGGCGTAGAGGTTAAGTAGACTTTGTCTAATGTCAGGAGGTTCATCGTACCAGAACATGCGACATTTTTCTGCATCGCTCATGCAATACAGCCTTAGAGATGGTAAACTATGCTATTTAAAATTTGGAATAACGCTTTGTATGCAGCGTTTGCATAAATAATAAAAATGTCACCTATCAATATATATACACGAAATATATAACATATATATATAAGTTTAGACAATATGTCTCTAATTACATTGTTCTGAAACATTTTTAAAGAATACGCCCTGGCTGGTTTTGCTCAGTGGTTAGAGCGTCGGCCCGCAGTCCAGAGAGACCTGGGTTCGGTTCCTGCTAAGGGCACGTACCTTGGTTGCAGTTTGTCCCCGGCCCCTGTTGGGGTCATGTGGGTGGCAGCCAGTCGATGTATCTCTCTCACATCTATGTTTCTCTCTCTCTCTTCCTCCCTCTCTCCCTTCCGTTCTGTCTGAAGATAAATGCAAAAATGTCCTTGGGTGAGGATAAAAAAAAAAAAAAAATAGAATGCAGTTTTCATTGTGTTAAGAAAACATACTATAAGATACCCAGATGCCAAATTATTTTGCAGAATGAAAAATACATTGGTAACGTTATATGTACTTACATGTTTTGCAACATCAGTTTTTGTGTTAGGTTTTTTTGCTTTTGGTTATCTTTTTCTTAAATGATGGCACAGCACTATTGCAATTGATAATGACTTAGGCAAACTTCAACGCCTCTTCCTGAAGTTGCTGCCACCTCCCCACAGGGGAGGGATCTTCCATGGTGGCGAGCAGAGCTGGAGGTCTGTGCCACGCATGTCATCTTCCCTCTAGACAGTGCCTCCCTTTTCTAAATTGTGTTGGGAGACATGGTTCTTTGCTTGAGGTTAAAATTTTGTATGGCCCTTTAAGAGCCATGAATAAAACAGGGACACATGCTCACTAAAAATGGAAAATGAATACATTTTTTTCCCTGCTAGAATATTTCCAGGAATACCTCTCTTCAAAATTAGAGATATTTCACCAAATTTTGCTAGCTGAGGTCATTTATGTAAAAATAATAGCTATATTAAAGGCCATGGATTCTGTCACCCCTTAAACACATTACATTTTTAAGAAAACTCCTGCACAAATGCAAATGCACAAAGAGAGACATTTTGTCAGACGTCTAGTCACACAGATAAAACTGCCCTGCTTGTCATTTCTCTCACCTATATCCCTAACAGGGAAAGAGGAATGTTAAGTTCCTGTTGCCAAAGGCAACCCTAGGTCCAGGAGCACAATGCCACAAAGAAACAAAATCCTTTCAAAGCCAACAAATAATGGTGAATCCTCAACTATTTGGAAAGATAGCACTATCTGGCTACCCCAGGACTAGGGACTTTATCCAAATCCCCCAACAGCCAGAGGCTGGAGGCAGGGCACTATAGAAGATACCGGCCCTTAGAAAGAGCCCCCGATCTGAACGCCTTGCTGAGCTATTCGGCAGAAAGTGCTGTGGAAAGCCAAAACGCTGAAGCAGCCCTGCGTAACGCCGCAATAAGTGGGTAGAACTAACGCTCGAGTGAAATATTTATTTATGTAACCGTTATCTTTCCAGGGCATGGCTGATCAGAGGTGGACTACAGTCTGTTTATCTTGTTATATTGGCCTTCTGCTGTATTAATTTAAAACAGCTTTTCAAATAAACTACAAGACCCTTTAGGCACTCTTAAACTGTGGCTATGCACATAAATATTTAGAGGCAATAACAATACAGATAACGATATGTTCCTAAAGTCTTTCACAAGCCCTGGCTGGTTTGGCTCAGTGGTTGGAGCGTCGGCCTGCAGACCAAAGGGTCGTGGGTTCGATTCCCAGTTAAGGGCGTGTACCTGGGTTGTGGGTTAGATCCCCACCCCCTGTTGGGGTCATGCAGGAGGCAACCAATCAATGTATCTCTCTCTTCCTTCCACTTGCTCTAAAAATCAATGGAAAAAAATCCTCGGGTGAGGATTAACAAAATAAATAAATAAATAAAGTCTTTCACAAATATATGTGAAAGTGCTTAGTATACAATGAAAGACTATATGATACAGATATGTTTAAATACCTCTATAGATATATAATGCATATTATACCTTACAATATGATATGACATAATAAGAAAGAATAAGATATTATTCTCTGTATTGCTGCTATTTACAAATGCAAGGGACAGTTACATACAGATCATTAGGCTCAACCTTGCTAGAGAGATTGGGGTTGGAGAGAATTCTGGAACAGGTAGACTTTTCCTAGGCAACAGAAGGGCAAAGAAAGACTGTATCTGGATGATCCCAACCTAACGTGGATTATTTTAGGTAATTCAGACAATCTAGGTATCTCACAAGCCGGTTAACCCTGTTTAAGCTGGTCTGCCTGTTTCGCAGTCCAGACGAGCTGGAGCTCTGCAGTATTTACCAAGACACTGCGCTTCTGTGTCCGCGGACCCAGGCTTGGCGTTGTCAGCAGGACACCAATCCCATCAGCTCTGGGAGAGCTGGAGTGCTCAAGATAGACAGTAGTTGTGGAAGAGCTGGAGATCTTAAAATTACTGCCAGTTGTCTTAGAGGCCCTTTAGAAAGTCCAAACAGAACCCTCTCCCTTTCCGGCTGGTGCCTGTTAGCACATGAGCAAGGACAAGAAACCCATCCTCTGCCACGTCACTGTGTTCAGTTTTCACTTTTCTCAGGGGAAAGAAACTTGCAGCCCGTACACCTGACAGCAGCAGCCTCCTGCCCTGAAGTCCTTTTAAGAAATGATTTGTCCATCTGTTCTCATGGCTCCCTAAATATTTTCCAGGTAGAGTGCTGTCCACTGTTATGGGAAGACAAAAGAGGACCCCTGCCTCAGGCATGTGGTGGCTGGCATACCTCAAGGAAGGGAAGGAAGTCACCAAATCACCTGAGAAGGTGAGGCATGGCTCGAGTTTACGTGCTTTCCTATAACCTTTTTTTTTATCAAGATGATTTATTCATATTATTTTCATTGAACGTAATAGATTCTTTAGCCCATCTTCACCTTCATGTGACCTTGAGTTTTATGGTGTGATAACTGTGTCGATTACAGTCACATTGGATACAAATCAACTCTGGAATAACCTAGATGACAGCCTGTCAGGGAGCTGCAGACAAACAAGGAAGGCTCTGGTTCTTGGTTATTAAACGGGGGTGGGGGGGTAGGGGGCTCGCACAGGAGTTATGGCCTGCACAGTGGGGACAACCTTCCTGAGAACCGCTGGGACGGATCAAAGCAGCACAATCCTCCTCTTGCCAGCTTTTCGATTTGGTTTCCAGGTGTGCACTTGGAAAAATAAAATGTGATCCCATCCCTGAGCAAGGCTACTAGGAACCTGACACTTTGTTCTTCCTCAGCCTCCCCAGATTAACCATAGCTCCCAATCTTTGCGCATTTTCTCTGTGCCATAAATGACTGTGCATTTTATAGGCATTGATTATCTCATTTAATCTTCACAACTGCCCTGTGAAGTGGATTATTTTTACCTCCGCTTTACCAGTGAGGAGTCTGAAGTATGGAAATGGCATGATTTGCTCAAGAAGTGGCTGGGATAGAAATAGCAGCTTGATGCTCACGTTATGCAGAATATAGGAGCTTTTCTTCTTCTTTCTTTTTCAACATTCATTTCCCCCCAAGGCCTTGCCTTGATCTTCAACCCTCTCAACTTCAACGTCTCAGGGCTGGTGCTTACATTCTCATTGAAAGAAATGACAAGCGCCCTGGCCGGTTTGGGTCAGCGGTTAGAGTGTTGGCCTGCGGTCCAGAGAGTCCCGGGTTCGGTTCCCGCTAAAGGCATGTACCTCGGTTGCGGTTTGTCCCCAGCCCTGGTTGGGTCATGCGGGAGGCAGCCACTCGATGTGTCCCTTTCACGTCGATGTTTCTCTCTCTCTCCCTCCCACTCTATCTGAACAAAAAACAGAAAAGTGTCCTAGGGTGAGGATAAAAAAAAAAGAATGACAAGCAACTAATCGCCATGAACATCAGTTTCTGCTCGTCCTGTCAACATCTGGTGATCAGGGGTCTTAGCAGCTGATGCTGGGGCGTTGGGAAGAGAAGCAGGAACTTCTTTTTTTCTCTCTCCCAACAAAGACATCATATTTGAGCTCCTGAGCACTCCTAAGATGCACTGAGATAAGGGGACATTTAGAAGAGCCTCAGGTCTGAGGGGGCTCTTTAGAGAACCACTGCCTCCAAGGAGCTTTCAGATATCAGCCAAAGAGTCCATTTCCTCCCACAAGCACAGAACTTTGAGCGCACATTTTAGCTGTGGCTTCTAAGAGCCTATTTTTATCACTGTCCAGTTATTGATGAACTGAAATGTCTTTTATTTTCCATTGACACTGTCATCTTTTGCTATTTATTTTAGGTAGCTAAGATGTCATGAGAACAAAACTTCACCACCACATCCACGAAACAGAATAGGAGCAATTATAAAGCTCTTGGATAATCCTCAAGGAGACCCTGCTCTTAACTAACAAAGATGGTTGCAGTCCTGTTTTAGTGTTTTTACTGGGACTTTTCAATATCAAAGACCTCAGATTTTTTTAAAAAGAAGTTCGTTGTTTGCGTCTGCTGTGTGGAGATCTACATTTTGAAACTGTTTTGCTCAGCATCGGGGCTACGTGAGCTGCTACAATTCAGTGTCCTCCAACCGTGTCTCTTCCAGAAGACAATGATTTCTGCCCAGGAGGGCTGACCAGCCACACTCACAGGTGCAGACCCCATGACTCCTCAGCCCCTGCTGCTGGAGGTTACAGAGCAGCGCCCTGAGCTCTGCCCTGGCCCTGCCATACCCAGGCAGTGTGTGTGTGTGTGTGTGTGTGTGTGTGTGTGTGTGTGTGTGGAGGGGGGGTCGGCAATCCTTACAGCAGTTCAGAAAGATGACTGGGATCTGCTGGACTTCTCTTGCAGGCCCCTTATGGTAACTTCCTGAGAAGCCTGCAGTCACCCTCTTCCCTTCTCTAAGGAAAACTGAATAAATGATCCAGAAAACAAAGGTTCCCTTTTCAAGGATCAAGACACTATGCACCCTAAATTCCCTTCCTATTCTCAACCAGAGTGGAAGTTCTCAAAGACCATCTTTGAAAGGGAGTACTGGACCACTGGCCTGTTTTTCCAAGGGAAGGAACAGGGAACATGTGGAAGCACCAGACTTTTAAGCCCAGAAACCGGAGTTGAATTATAGCATAAGAAATGTAGGTTTCCCATAGGTGATGATTAGTCATACTTTTATGTTTTATTTTTTAAATGTTTTTAATCCTCACCCGAGGATATTTTTACATGTATCTTCAGACAGAGTGGGAGAGAGGGAGGGAGGGAGAGAGAGAAAGAAACATCGATGTGAGAGAGACACATTGACTGGTTGCCACCCACACGACCCCAACCAGGGCCCAGGACAAACCACAACTGAGGTGTGTGCCCCTGGTTGGAATCGAACCCGAGACTCTTTGGTCCGCGGGCTAACGCTCTAACCACTGAGCCAAACTGGCCAGGGCTATACTTTTATTTTTAATTTAACTTTTGAACTAGTAATACACTCACATGGGCCAAAATTCAAAAGTGTATATAGTGAAAATTCTCCCACCCTCCCCTGTGCCTTAGCCACTGGGTTTTCTCTTCTGTGTATCCTTCCAGAGATACTTTATGCATGTACAAATACAGATCTATTCCCACTTTCCTCCACAAACAGTGACACATTATATTGAGCACCTTGCTTTTTTTCATTTTACAATAAATTTTAGAGATCTTTCAATATCAGAACATAACGACTTCTTTTTATGGCTGCATAGTATTCCATTTAGCAAATGCACTGTTATTTCTCTTAAGATTACTCCAAATGTTGGCCAATCGCTTCCTATGGTTTGGCTGTTGAAATCTGGACTAGTCACTGAGAGCATCTCAGAATCTGTCTACTTGGAGGTATTCAAAAATGAGATAAGTTATCATCATATGGTAGTTTGAACAATACCTACGAGACAGGTTCCTTGAGAGTCCTTTTGAATAGTGTCAGCTGAAGATGGCTGAGAACTTGGACTCCAGAATCTTCCACAGCAGTCCATGAGGTACTGGGTGGTGGCTTAAAAGGATTCACCTACTTTTACAACATTTTAAAAAATGAATGTGAACATTAATAAACGGTATTTGATAATAACTCAGATATACATCCACGGGTGCTTAAATGAGGTTTATTCTGATATTTGCTTTCAAAGTGCTATAGTTCATGTATTAAAACAGGAAACACATCTGACATTTACTGTTGGCCACTGCACCTGACTGGGGTACTGCTCCCTTTGCCTCATGGTATGCATTTCAAATGCAGTAGAAAAGGATTAATTGCCTTCTAAATCGGAGCTTAAAAGATTCAAGCTGAAGCTACAGTGATTCACTTTAAATAATATTTGAACTGTACTTAATTATAGTCTTCAAATCCATTTGCCCCCTTTCTGGAGCTACATTATTTATATCACTGACATAACAACATCTATTTTTGATAGACCTGAGGGCCATGCTCCTTCAGCCATATCCTAAGAACAAAGGCTCCTAGAACCTGTGCTACAGGGAAAAAAGTCGGTGTGACTGTGGGAAGTGGCCGCAGGGGGGACAACTTCTCTTCCTGAAATACAGTGTGGAGAGTACAATACAGGACCAGGACGAGCTGGTAGGTTGGGTTCTAAGTGAGAACATGCTGTGTGGTGCTCCTCACAGGGCTCACTTTTGGGAGCTTGTGATGTATCTGGATTGTGCGCAGGCCGTTGAGAGACACCAGCCAAGAGGCCACGTTGCCTGTCTGCCACGATTCCTTTACAGATAAGAGCTGAGGCCAGGCACCCAGCTGCCTGCATTGTCGTCCAGGGCCAGGCACACACGAGGTGTTCCCTGTGTGCTTAGTCAACGGAGCTGATCTCAGTGGCCTCATGCGGACACGAGAAGGTAGTTACCATGTTTACCATGCGTTGTCAAGTCGGGGGAGGCACGGGGGGACTCAAACCAGGGCCCAGAGGGGAATTTACTCCGATGGTAATGAAGCTGAAACTTCGGGACCCCTCATGATATGGCACCTTTCAAGGCCCTGTACATACGTTTGTATTCATAATTTTGAAACATTTTATTAAGGAAGACCCCCAAATTTTATAAGCTTCAGAGCCACAGAATAACATGATTCTATTTTTAAAATGGAAAATTTTATCCAAAAATAGAATAACAAGGATATCTGCAATGCGCTCTACCACACAAGTTAGGGAGGATCTATAGCAACAATGTTAAAGCTGGTTTTCTCAGAAAGTGATTATTTACTATTTTCTGTTTTACTAAAATGATCGAGTAAATTAGTGCCGTGTTAAGAAGTATTCCTTGTAAGAAGTATTCCTTTGAACTCACCAACTTCTCCCGACTTTTACTTCCAGTCGATCATTACCACATCTCTCCCGATGCAGCACTGGAAATCAAATGGTCATTTCAGCTTCCTGGTAATCGTAACTCTAACTTGGTAAGTAAAATAAAAATATACGAGTGAAACTGGCTCCTTCTGAGTTAAAGTTCTCATATTGCTGGAGGATGTGTGCCGGCTGTTGGCGGGTTTTTGCAGGAAGCTGGTAAAGGAGTTGGAGCTTCTCTTTCCCACACGCCTCGGTCCCGTCTCCAAGCCCCTCGGTCCCCTCACCCACACAGTCACATTCTGTCTTCAACCCCAAGTGTCTGTAGACATGCTGACTCACATCTCACCATCCCCTGGGAGAACACTTAAAGTCTGAGACTCTGGGGCTATAAACAAGACAGCTGGCCTTTTGGCCTCTGTCCACAAAACCCAGGAGCACAGAGGCTGTGTCCCCTGAGTTCAAATCTCCATTAGAGTGTCTTAGAATTAGAACTCAGAATTACCTTCACCAGCAGGCGCTGGCGACAATCACGAGAAGCCCTGCTCAGCCTCCCGCACCCTTGCCCACCCCACCACACCCTGGGCCATGGAGGGCCAGGCACGGGAGGAGGCAGCAAAAATGATGTCCTGAGGTCCTGACTCGTGTCCTGCCATGTTCTCTGTGAACCTCGAAGAAAACCACAGGAGAAAAGACCACATTATGCCCGGCCGGTGTGGCTCAGTGGTTGAGTGTCGACCCATGTACCAAGAGGTCACCGGTTCGATTCCCGGTCAGGGCACATGCCCATGTTGTGGGCCCCATCCCCAGTGGGGGGCATGCAGAAGGCAGCCAATCAATATTCTCTCTCATCGATGTTTCTGTCTCTCTCTCCCTTTCTCTCTCTCTAAAAATCAATAAAGAAAATAAATAAATAAATAAATAAATAAATAAATAAATAAAAGACCCCATTATGAGTGGGGAGCTGTGGTCTCGGTGGGTTTGACTAGGACAGAAAAAGAAGCTGAGCTAAGGGTTAGGAGCTGACTTGGGAACCACAGCATATCTCTATGGAAATTTCATTAATTTATTAATTCACTCACTCACTCAGCTTTTCAAGCATTCAGCAGAGATAACAGGCTCTTCCTAAGTGCCAGGAACTGTTTCACATGCTGTGGGTGCAGACAAAGGTGAACAGAGCAGACGACACCATGGCATTTAGATGTCACAGTGTGGTGAGATCATTTCCTGGTCATTTTCGGTACTGGTGTGATTTTTCTAAAAATAGGCAGACAGAAACATACACCCCCAAAATACAGAATAACAGTCTTTTAACTTTCTAACAAAATTAAATTATGATTAGGTGTTCACCTCGAAAACATTAGCGCGGCTGGAACCCCCACACTTGCAATCTCAACTTCGGCACCAGCCCCCAATGGACGGTAAGAGAACACATAGCACCATCCAAAACATGGGGGGTTCTCTGGACAAGAAACCACTTAGAACAGTGGCAGGCACATAGTAAGTACTATGTGAGTGCTAGCTGTCATTATTATCATCATCTGCATCATTGTTTTAGGGAAAGGGACAGAAAATGCAAAGGTTTGGAGGTGAGAGAGTATACATGTTCAAGGAGCTTAAAGAATCTTCTGAGAGGCACAAGGACGGTCAGATATTGGGCTAGAGAGACAGGGAGCAGACAAACCACGGCGAGCCTGGGCCCTAGGGAGCCACTGATGGGTTATTAATACATTCTACTGAGGGTCTCATTACCATTCCCCTTGACTTCTATTCAAATAGAATATTATTTGGTGTCCCATCTTTCCCTTTATCTATTCTAATATATCCTCATAATAGCTGTCATAGCTTCCCATCATTCCTACAGCAGGGCTCACATTAAACCACTCCCCTGCTCAAAAACCTTCAGTGGCTGCCCACTGCCACAGAATTCAGCCAACTGTCTCAATCAGCATGGAAGTGTTGCTGTGCTAGGGCTGCCGCTTACCCACCCATGGTCCTCTCACTCTCTGCTGATGACCTGGACATCTAGCCACATGTGCCTACTTGCTTCCAAATGTCCCTGTGCCTTCAACACCCTCCCTAAATGCTCGAGTCTAGCCCAATCTTTTGAAAATGTGCACCTTTCAAAGCTCTTCTCAATACTGCCTCTTCTGTGAAGACTTTTCTTAGACTCGCAATAATTTGCAGCCTTCTCCCATCTCTGAACCCCCACTTTGTATTTCCTCCGGGGTTCTTTTATTACCCTGTGCACTTGTCTGTTTCTCAGCACAGGATCATAAGCTCTCTGAAGTCTTCCTTTCATGGAGAACCTTTTGGGATGAGCGTTCTGTAGAATACACTTTAAGAAACACTGACTTATTAAACAATAATTATTAAAAACTTGCTACATGCCTGGCTGGTGTGGCTCAGTGGTTGAGTTTCGACCCATGCACCAAGAGGTCGCTGGTTCGATTCCTGGTCAGGACACATGCCCAGGTTGTGGGCCCAATCCCCAGTGGGGAGCATGCAGGAGGTGGCCAATCGGTGTTCTCTTTCATCGATGTTTCTATCTCTCTCTCCCTCTCCCTTCCTCTACCTCTAAAATCAATAAAGAAAAAAAAACCAACAAGAAAGAAACACAACAGGAAGGAATGGAACCAGACCCCAGAGTAGGTTCTCCCACGTCCTCATCAGTCTGGTCTGTTTTGCTTTCTGGGGGAGGGAGCCTGGGGGCCCTCTGTAGAGAGTGAAAGAGAGGACGAGCAACCAGAGTAAGCCAGTGGCCACAGCCACACTCCAGTTCATACAGTCAGTCACTGAGCCCAAGGAAATGGCCAGTCCAGGATGTCTTTCAATGTAATTAAAACTCAGCCAGTCATTAAAGCTGTAGGTTGGAGACAAGAAGGGTGAAAAGAGATAACTCTATGGCTGGAAGAAAATCAAATTATTCCCCTTCATTCCATTCCATTTCCTTCTTTCCTCCCTCCCTCCCTCCCTCTTTTCCTTCCTTCCTACCCTCCACTGAAAAATATCTCTGCCCGGTGGTTAAAATCACTTAGCCCAATGCCTCCCAGCTTACCTAGACACTCTGGTTTATCCCTGCTTAATTACTGTTATCAGCTTTCTAGATTTTGTAAAGTCAACATTCTGAATACTGAGGTTAATAAAACTGGTGAACTCCTTTGCTGTGTACACTGACTATTTCTATAAAAATGTTCAATGTATTATTAGCTCAGATTTAATCATCTTTTCTTGCATCTTATAAATTTTTCCTAATGAACCTATTGGCTTTCCAGTGGGGGCTTTACTGACTCAGTGTTAGATTTTTGGTTCCTCTGGACTTGATTAGAGTCTGTATATTTATAGCTTCTAACATTTCTGCACGGAATAATTTCTCCAGCGAATATGCATCTGGAATTCAACAAATCAGATGAGCACGAAGCTCCCGGCAGAAATATTAACTATCTCTGGACACCTCTGGACCTTGGGACAGCCACTTCATCTAAAAAAGCTTCCTGTTTACTCTTAGTTCACAGGGTTGTCAGAGGACTAAGTAATGCAAAATATTCAAGTACAGGATTTCTTTTTAATAGAAGGATCAGTCTTTGACATTGCACATAACCTATTCAACAAGCATTTATTGAGAGCCTCTTCTAAGCAGACTGTCCACAGTACCAGGGACCCACACTGAATTAGCTAGATAGGGTTCTCAGACCCTCCTCACCTTTTGGCCCGGCTTCCTGAAGCTGATACACTAACAGGGGCAGATGGACTTTTAAATGGCTTTTTCTACTGTTTTCAGGAGCCAAGAAAAATCAGCAATAGGTAAGGTTATTTTAGACAAAATACATAAGTTCAATTAGAAGCAGT
Organism: Tadarida brasiliensis; assembly: GCA_030848825.1. Taxonomy (NCBI): domain Eukaryota; kingdom Metazoa; phylum Chordata; class Mammalia; order Chiroptera; family Molossidae; genus Tadarida; species Tadarida brasiliensis. Next base: position 46,226,692 of record CM061258.1, read on the forward strand.
TCCTAAAAGTGGTGTTCTATTTAGAGTATAAATACACCCTGGAGGCAAAAGACACTTTTTGCTTTTCTTTGGGATGCAAACTGTCCCTGAAAAATAGCAACGCCTTTTAACAGGAAAATAAAAACAAACAACACTGAAGGTCAGAAATGGGGACATAGAAAAACGGAACGCGAATAAGTCACGGTTATTTCAGGAAGAAAATCAGTGAGGACCACAGTGTGCTGGGTTTAATGAAAGATCCAAATACAGAACCCATAAGAAATCTAAGGTGGCTTAAACTTTATCAAATAGGTCAGGCTCTACTGAACTGTGACCAACACAGAAGCTTGGAAAAGTGTACTTTGCTTAATCTTTCTGCAGCTGGCTGGAATATGCAGTCTATAAATAACTTCCCAGTATGGGATGGGTGACTGGGAAACTCTAAAGCCACACTTACACTTCCATGATGACCCCATCATCAAGGCATAGTGGGTCCTGGGTCCAGTCCGGTGGAAAATGAGGTTCAGGGAAATCAGCCCTGCTGCCCAAGGCTTGCAGAAGGTGCTGGTTAACAGAAAGATGCTCTCGGCATCTCCCATAACTATAGTTAACGTCTATTGAGCCCTTACCAATGTGCCTGTCACTGTGCTAAGCACTTTCATTGTTTTTCAATGCCATTCGGTGCACATTTGAAATAAGTACTATTATCACCCTGCATTAGAGATAAGAAAAAGAAGGCACAGAGAAGTTTAGCTACTTGCCCAAGGCCATTTCCGTTGTTGAGTGGAAGAACCAGAATGAACTCAGAGCCTCTGTTTGTAACCTGTCAACTGCGGGGGGGTGGGGGGAGGGGTGGAGGTGGGGGGGTGGTTACTCCCTTCCAAAGGCTACATTTCCCACCCTGAATGAGAGAGACACTTCTTGCAACATTTACCTTGCTGTTCACTCTATTCACATGGACTTTTCTGTGATTAGATTGTAAGTGTGTTTGAAAGACATTGTGAATTAATCAATTCTTCCTCCCAAAGTGGAGGGAGAGCTGGGTAAGGACAGGGTCAGGGAAAGTTTTATCAGAAGCCAAATAAAATAAGGATAAAAATGGACAGAGGCGAAGCCCTCAGAAAGGGGGTGGTCAGGAGCCAGCATCATGGCCAGTTGGCTTGACTCCCAGTGCACTAGGGCCAAAGGGAGATTCGGAGGGGAGGGGACACAGGCTGACTTCAGAATCACAGGGGAACGTTGAGAAAAGAAGTCATTTCAGAAAATGTGCTTAGGGGTCAAGGTTGGAAGAAAGAGATTCAAACGATGTCAAGGACTCCACCTGGATACAAGAGGCTGCAGGAAGGGTAAGGGTGGGCAAGATCTGTGCCCAGGAGAAACTCATCAGTGGGGACCAGACAGAAACCCGGCTTTCCTGGGGCAGCCATCAGCTGACAGCCTCCGGGTGGGACTGGCACCTCTGCCGATTCCATAGCCCAGTGCAGGGAAGAGCTGGGATTTAGGTAAAAGGGCAGAAAATGCTGACTTCTATTCAAGACTCGGAATGGCCTGCAGTAGCCAAGCCTCCTTTGAAGCACGTGCTCAGAGTCACCAAGTGTCTCACAGTGACGGGAAGGAATGGCAGAGGGAAAGGAGCAAAAAACAGGAAACTGAAACCCCAGTTTCAAGCAAAGTTCTGTGTGTTTTTTTTTAAATTTACTCAGTGTCTATAAAAAGACATTTTCCTTGGGAAGCTCTGAGAGCACAGAGTGGCACAGAGGAAGACAGGGATACAGGTCAATACCCCGAAGGAGTTGCTCCTGCCATCTTTGGGCTCATTCTCCTATCCTTTATATTTAGGTAGCATGACATTTTTCTATCAAATATGTTGATTGAATGTTTAATAGTTATTATGTAGGATGAGAAGTCAGATACACAAATATTGGTCAATAACCACTTCCTGGGATCATCTCCCTGCAGGCAGTGGGGGCAGCGGTGGATCACAGTCTCAGGGGGAGCACGCGTGGCTCGGAGACGAGTACGGTGGCCTTCGTGTGAAGGTGACCCCAGTGGCACCTTCTCCCACATTTCCACACCGTGTGCCACTACTTCACACTGCTGTCGTGCTTCAAGTAAAACGCTTTTTCAGATCCACTCCGACCCTTCTTTTACAATTTCCCTTGGCTTTGGTTTGTTTTTAATCCTGATGATTAATGTATCCTGAAGTTTCAAATGTTTTACGGGGCAGCCGGTTTTTATATTTACCACAGGAGGGCATACGGTTTAGAAGGCTGAGAAACAGCAATTTCGTTGTGTTTCCTCAAGGTTGTAATAATATCTGCTAAGGATAGTTGTAATAACCTTCCCCTGCTGGTTTCCTATTCTGGAAAATGAAAGCAGGGGAACTGAGAGACACAATGTTTCCAAAGCCTGCTGGGAGCTGTGGAGGCAGTAGAATGCCCCTTACACGGGGCTGCCCTGAGTCTGGTCACCACCCCACCCTCCTTTAGGTCTGGCAGATTCTGCACACTCCTTATTGCCACTTCATCCTTTCCTAGGTCATGTCCACTAGAGGCCAGCTCTTACTCCCTGGTGTGGATGGAGGAACGGTGGTCCAAGGGCATCTGCGATGCCGCCTCATTCCATGTGGACTCTGTGTCACTTCACAATCTTTTCCACTGCATTCTGTCCAGTGAACCTTCCTTTATTCTCCACTTTCCCTGGTTTTCCATATCTGCACTTCTCCTCTCTGGAAAGCACGCTCCATGAGGGTAGGGACCAAGTTTGTTTTTCTCGCCATTGTAGCGTCATTGTAGGAACTACTACAGCATCTGGTACACGGTAGGTTTTTATGAGGATGTACTGACTGAATGAATGTCTGAGTGACCAAATACATGAGTATCTCTTTGTGCGCTGATACAACTTGGAAACCTTTCTTTTCATCTGCTCGTCTGTATATGATTTCCCTTTTTCCTATTACTTTTCTTTTAAATCTTCAGATAGAGTGGGAGGAAGGGGGAGAGAGAGAGAGAAACATCGATGTGAGAGAGACACATCTATTGGCTGCCTCCCACACAACCTCGGCCAGGGCCGAGGACAAACTGCAAGGAGGTAGGTACCCTTGGCCAGAATCGAACCTGCGACTCATTGGTCCACTGAGCCAAACCGGCCAGGGCTCCTATCACTTTTTAAAAGTGCTCACATGTACACACAAAAGGAATCCATCTCTGAAGTAACTAATCCATAAGCAACTATAGAATTCTAAAGAGAACCAAGCTCCTTTCAGAAATGGCAAAACTTGAAATGCCGTCTAATGAGAAATCAGATACTTGGTGATCATGAGATCCAAGAGAAATTGCCCACGATTTTCTAAAAGGTAACTTTGACTGTATAGCTATTTTAAATCCCAGGGTTTTCGGATGTTCTTGCCCAGCCCCAACCTACTAGCGGGTGACTACCATGTGCTCTGTGAGAGTCACAAAGATGACAAGTGCCGAGCCAGGCAGCTTCACAAGCAGTCCCAATCCTGGGTCTGTTCCCGCCCAGTTCTCCCCATAACCCAGCCCAGAATGTGGGGTGAGATTGGGCACAGCCATCCAGAATGCCAGGCTATATGGCAACTTCCCAGAAGGAATTATTCAAGGAATTATGTTTCCCAAAGTGTCTTACCCTCTGTGTTAACAAATTACCACAAATTCAGTGGCTTAAAACAACATACATTTGTTACTTTACAGTTCTAGGGGTCAGAAGTCCTGAAATCAAGGTGTCAACAGAGTTTCATTTCTTCCAGAGGATCTAGGGGAGAATCCACGTCCTTGCCTTATGCAGCTCCTAGGGGCGCCCACACTCCTCGGCTGGTGGCCTCTTCCACCGTCTTCAGAGCCAGCAGTGAACCATCACCTTTGAATCTCTCACTGTCTCTCTCTTCCTCTCGCCTCATGACGTCTCTTTCATCATCACATCTCCTTTAACTCAGACTTCCCTGTCTCCCTCTTAAAAGGACCCTTGTGATTAGACTGAGTCCCCCCAGGTAATCTCCCCATCTCAAAATCCATGACATTATCACATCCCTAAAGTCCCTTTTGGAGAGATGCAAATTAAAATGACAATGAGATATCACCTCACACCTGCCAGAATGGCCGCCATCAACAAATCATCAAACAACAAGTGTTGGCGAGGGTGTGGAGAAAAGGGGACTCTAGTACACCGCTGGTGGGAATGCAGTCTGGTGCAGCCACTATGGAAAACAATACGGCGTTTCCTCAAAAAATGAAAAATTGAACTGCCATTTGACCCAGTGATCCCACTTCTAGGAATATACCCTAAGAAGTCTGAAACACCAAACAGAAAGAATACATGTACCCCCATGTTCATAGCAGCACTATTTACAATAGCTAAGATCTGGAAACAGCCCAAGTGTCCATCAATAGATGAGTGGATAAAAAAGCTGTGGTACATATACACAATGGAGTACTATGCAGCTGTAAGAAAGAAAGATCTCTTATCCTTTGAGACGACATGGAGGGACCTGGAGAGCATTATGCTGAATGAAATAAGCCGATCAGAGAAAGACAAGTATCACATGATTTCACTTATTTGTGGAATATAATGAACAAAATAAGCTGATGAACAAAATAGACCCAGAGACATAGTAGTAGGGTACAGACTGACAAACCTCAGAAGCAGGGGATGGGGGTGGGGGAGGGAAGAGATAAACCGAAGAACTTATATGCATGTAAGGGTAACCATGGACATAGACAACAATGCTGGTGGGGGTGGGGGTCGGGATCGGTAGGAGGGTGTCAATGGGGGAAAAAGGAGAAACATCTGTAACAAAAATAAATAAATAAAGTCCCTTTTGCCAGGAAAAGTAAGGTAGTCGCAGATTCCAGAGATTAGGACATGACAGGTTTCCGGGCCATTGTTGTGTCTACCACACCACTCCATCTGCTTTCCTTCTGATAGCCTCATAAAGTGGCCTTCAGGTCCTTCCCTCGCCAGAGCTAAGCACTCACAGGCTGCTGGAGGCTTCCTTGTCACCTCCTCCTGCTGAGTGTTCCCGGGGCCTCCAGGCTGGATGCGCCTGCTTCTCCTTCCACACTCCTGTGGGCAACACGGACCCTCGAGGGCATTCCTTTCCGCTGCCTGACATGTATTTGTACGTGCACATGTTACTTTCCTGACTAACCTGAGTGAGGAACCAACTCTGTGCCCTCCTGGGGCCTGGAGCAGTGTGGCAGATTGCAGGGGCTCAGCTGTGCCTGCTGGTGCTCAGCAGAGGACAGGTGAGCCACTTCTCCCCGGGCCTGGTGCCCTCCAGATGTTTTCTCCAGAGTCCCAGCCAGGACCCCTCGCCCCAGCCCAGAGCACCTCCACTGTGGAGCAATGCCTTCCCTTCCTGTGTGTTGGCTGGACTCCACAACGGCTTCCTGTTTAGAAATTTCGTCCCTGGGGCTGTCAGCGGCCGGGGAAGGCAGCCTGCGTTTACGTCTGCAGCGTGCCACCTTGCGCAAGCAGGGCTGGTGACGGCTTTGCCGTTGGCAGGGGCAGCGGCTCGGCCGCAGTGCCCACTGAGAAGCTCCGTCTCCACGCAGGCCTGGCCATTCCCACTCTAATCCTCCTCCACTCAGGAGGCCGTCCTCTGCATGTGTCGGGATGACTCACTTGGCACCTGCGCTTGGTAAGAGCCTGGGCTTAATAAAAAGGCACTGGTTGCAAACGCCCCAGGCTCATTGCAGCCGCTCCCTGGGCACGCCCCGCCCCGTGCCCGGCGGAATCTCACCTCCCCAGCGGTCAGGAAGGGGGGTGAGAGCTGTCTCATTGCCGGGCACCGGCTGAAGCTTGGGGCTGAAGCTGAAGCGGATTCAGGGCAAAATGGGTGAGAGAATGAAAACATAAAATCAAAGTTTCTGCTCTGACACATTTCAAAATCCACGGGGCAGAAAGATAAGTTACCCAGTCATTAAAAAACTCTACAAATCTATCAGCAGAGTGCTGTGGAACTGGAAAAAATAGGTGGATCCTTATCTCACAGTCTACGTTTGGATACATCCGAAATGTTAAACATAAAAGTACTAGATAAACTCTGGGAGAATTTTTCTTACATAATCTCAGAATGACAAAGACCTTTCTAAATATAACACAGAATCCACAGACCACAAGTGAGACAATAGTTAAATTTAACTGCATAAAAAATATCTCCCATAGCAAAATCTAAAATTCATAAAGTGTAAAACAATACCAAACTGAGAAAAAAATATTTGTAAGTCATATTACCAAAGAAGGCTGAGTTCCCTAATGTATAAAGAATACATTCAAATCGATTAAAGAAAAACACTAACCATCCAATGGAAAATGGGCAAAAAATACAGAGTTCACAGAAAATGAAATGCAAATAAAATTGGCCAGCCTGCTTATAATAAGAGAAATGCAACTAAAATTATATTTGCAAAAATCAAAAAGTTTGAAAACATTTATATTGTGAGGAATCAGAAGCCTAGTCATATATTACTGGTAGAAGTCCCTACTGGTACAAGACTTACAGGGGGTAAATTTTCAACATCTACCAAAATCACAAACATGCATATCCTTTGACTCAGTAATTTTGCTAGGAATTTATCTTATGGTTAGTTTCTAACCTATGGGAAATGACATATACAGAACATTATTTACTGTAACATTGTTTATATTATCAAAAGATTGGAAGTAATCATCAATAGAGGAGTGATAACAATAGAAGACTGATAAATTATGATATTTGCACACAATGGGATTTGATGCATAGGTCAAAAGGAATGGGGATGTTCTTTATGACAATTATGGAAATATTTCAGAGATCTTAAGTGGCAAAAGCAGGGTGCAGAACAGTGTGTCCAGTGAGCTGCATTTGTGCACTGAAGAAGGGAAGAGTAAGCTGCTAGCTGTTTGCAAGAATAAATTCAGTATAGTTCTTCTGTTGTTTTGCTTATGCTGCTCTCTTCATGTAGATTGTCCTTCCTCTATCTCTGCTTATTGAAAAAAAAAACTCTTCCAGGAAAATTTCAAATGTTTCTTCCTCTATGATGAAACCTTATTGATCTTGGGAATTGAACATTTTCTCACTTGAACAAAACTGTAAAATCATTAGAATAGTTTTAAGGTTTTGGGTAAGAGATCCTTCCTAAGCAAGACAACCCCCAATAATTTATAAATGAAGAAGATTGGCTTAACCTTATACAATACTTATTTAATATTTTCTATAGTCAAAGACATCATAAATGGACAGAAACTTAACAAATGGAGCATCATGTATTGATAACAAAGGCTATATAAATAGATTCTATAGCAGTTTCTCAAAACAGTTAAACACAGAGTTGCCAAATGATTCACCAATTTCACTGTTAGGAATATAACCAAAAGAGATGGAAATATATGTTCACCATGAACTTCTACATATTCTAAAGAGAGAGAGAGAATCTCCTACAAACCAACAAACATAAAACCATCAACAGTCCAACAGAAAAAGGTATATTCTAAGAAAAAATGCAGTTAGTGAAAAAATAAATAAATAAAAGCAAATAAAAATGCTCAATTTTAAATAACAAAAAAATTTTTTCCATTTGATGAGCAAAAATTACAAAGATTTTTACTATGGTATGGGGAAACAGGCAATGCTGTGGTGGGAGTATAAATGGTTAAATTTTCTTTGTAAGGTAATTTGGCAGGAGTCAGTAAATGTTAAAATTATGTATCACCTTCAGTCTATCTACTCCTTCTAGGCATCTGTGCTCAGAGATACATATATGCACACAGAAGCACTTAGCACTTATCAGCATGGTCTCTGTAACATTATTTATAGTAGGGAGGAAAATGACCTCTTAAAGGACCACCAGTGGGAAAAAGGTAGATGAACTATGGTAAATTCATTCTATGGTATACTGTGCAGTAGTTTAAAAAATAAGATAGATGTCTACATATTTGTATAAAAGATAAAGGGAAAATTCCATTGAAGTACAGTATGTAAAATATTATTCTGTGTATGGGGGAAAAGTTGCATGTATGAATGTGGGGTATGGATGTGTGTATATATATATATATATATATCACTTATTAACAGTAGTTACCTCTAGAAAGGGGAATAGAATTAGGGGTAGGGAAGGAGAAACTTTGATTTTCTGCTCTACACATTTACAAGGTTTTGTTTTGTTTTGTTTTGTTTGTTTCCTTATTGTTGAAAGGCGGTGAATGGAAGGACCCAGTTCACATAGTGAGGAAAAGAAACTTGATCTTAGTCAGTTGGCCTCCTAGTGTGATATTTCCCCTACTGTTCCACCAAAAGAAAAGAGGCACTTTCTTAGTAAAAAATGATTAAACAGAAATAAGAATGAGACATTTTCCTCTGGATATGAAGGATACCACTGAATTTTTAGAAACTTCCCTCTATAAGTAGCCTAAATAGCCACTACTGAGAGTGAGACCCACTTATTTTATAGTCATAGAAAATAGCTGCACCCACCATGGCACAGCACATAGATTACACTTTTAAAATCTTCTCTTGTGCCCGGCTGGTGTGGCTCACTGGTTGAGTGTCAACGCATGCACCAAGAAGTCATCCGTTCGATTCCTGGTCAGGGCACATGCCCAGATTGTGGGCCCAATCCCCAGTGGGGGGCATGCAGGAGGCAGCCAGTCGACGTTCTCTCTCATCGATGTTTCTATCTCTCTCTCCCTCTCCCTTCCTCTCTCTCTAAAATCAATAAATAAAAATAAAAATAAAATAAAATAAAATCTTCTCTAATACTTTATACCTTGTAAATCTTTTTCCTATTTTTCTTTTTTCCTTTCCTCAGACTCTGTTAATTTTTCTACAACTAACTTAAAATTTGGAAAGAAAGGACTAATCAATATTGAGTTTAAAAAAAAAAAAGACTATTTTTAACTCTTAAGAGACATATTGCCCTAAATTATATTGTAGAATCATTGTGATTTTATTTAAAAAAATTTTTTAAATCCTCGCTGAAGGATATGCTTTCACTAATTTCAAAGAGAGGAAGGGAGAAGGAGAGAGAGAGACATCAGTGTGAGAGGGAAACATCCATTGGTTGCCTACATGCCCCGACCTGGAATGGAACCCGAGACCCTTTGGTGCAGCTCCAACCCACTGAGCCACTCCAGCCAGGGCTAGAATCACTTTAATATTAAATAACAGCACAACATCAGAGGCTAATTTGATGTGAAATTTACTCTGGCTTTTAGGTCTTTCTGTTTACTCCCCTTCCCAACCAACATGTTTGCTCTGATGCCTATGGCATGGGGGAAGAGAGTTATATAGGGAAGGTCATGGACTTTGAAGTCTGACATACCTGGGTTTTCACAGGTTTTCTGTGATTTGGAACCAACTGTCTAACTTTTCTGCATGCCAGATTTTCATTTGTCAAATAGCAATAATAATAACTCATGGAAGAAGAAGAAATGGCAATGAAATTAGAAAATATTAAAAAGTGAATGATAATGAAAATACATGTCAGGATGTGTAGGGTACAGCTAAGAGAGCAGCTAGAAAGAAATGTATAATTTTAAATGCATATATCAGAAAGGAAGAAAAACCTAAAATCAATTACCTGAGTCTCTCAAGGAGCTAAAATTGGAAATAAAACCCAAAGAACTCAGAGGAGAGAAGGGAGGAGGGTTGGGGGTACTAGGTGAAAAAGGTGAACAAGATGAGAAGTACAGATTGGTAGTTACAAAATAGTCACGAGGATGTATAGTACAGCGTAGAGTATATAGTCAGCAATATTGTAGTAACTCTGTATGGTGCCAGGTGGGTACTGGAAATATCAGGGGGAATCACTTTGCCAAGTATATGACTGTCTAACCACTATGCTGTGGTTAATACAAAATAATATTGAATGTTAAGAAAAAAACAAATCAGAGGAGTGAAATAGTATAGATAATAACAGAATTAATTTAAAAATATGTAGACATATGTACAATAGAAAATTATCAGTAATGCCAAATGCAGTTTTTGGTAAAGATTATTAAAATTGATAAAACCCTAGCAAGATTGAATAATAACAAAAAAGACAGAAAATACAAATTATCAAGATAAAAAATGTAAGAGGCCTTAAAGCCATCAAAATGATAACAAAACCCACTTCTTAGGAAGTTTGTAGGAATTCACTGAAGCAATATACATAAAGCACCTAGCATAGTAACATGGCTTGTAGAAGCCATTCATGTAGTCACTGATATGCTTTTATTGAGCTCATGCTGTATGCTGGGCACTGGGAACCCTCAGGCGAGCTGGTGGGTATGTATCAGTGTGGGTGGATAGACAACATTCTGGCCTCCATAGAGCAGAGTTCAGTAGTGAAGATAGGCAAATTTTAATAATTACCTATAAATATAAAATTGCAATGACACCAAGTAATACAAATAAGAAGTGGGTCATTGGGCTAAAGTGCATATAAAAAGGTTAACTGACCTGGTGAGAAAGGACAGAAACGATTTCCTTAAGGAAGGATGGCTGAGATGCTATCGGCTGGACAACTAGACGTTAACAGGTGAAGTTAACTAGTAAGAACTCTTAGCAGGGGGAAGAGTATGGGAAAAGGCCTTGCATTGGGAGGAAGCATGGCCTGATGTAAGTTCAGTGTGGCTGCAGCTGAGAAGTACAAACGAGTGGAGGGCTAGACAAAGCTGAGGAGTTAAACAGGGGCCAGACTTTGTGGGACCTTGCAGGTTACACTAAGGAGTTTAATCTTTATCCTAAAAACAATGGGAAGCCTCTGACGGGGTCAAATACGGGTGGGGTGACATAACCAGGTCAGAAAAGCTCACCCTCCATGTGGTGTGATGCAGGGATGGGATGTGGACATGCTGATTCCAGCCAGATGACTATTGCTGCTGCACGGGAAAAACAATAGTTATAACTACTTCTAGTTTATAATAGAAATCGAACTGGAAATAACTCAATAATTCCAATCAATAAAAGACTAAGTAAATTATAGTAAAGACAATAGGTTAATATGCAGCTATAAAAAGGGGCGGGAAATATTAATATTAACTTCATGTAATCATGAAGTTATCTCCAGGATATTTGTTAAGTCAAAAAAGCAAAGTGCAAACATTGTGTATATATGCTGCTGTTTATCTAAAAGGTAAACATTTTAAAAATGGAAGGCTAAGTAAGCCAAGGAAAAAAGATTTATTTATAGGAAAAATCAGTGAACAGAGTGGAAGACAAAGGGGTAGAGACTGGAGTTCTCAGAACACAATTGTTTTGTAGATTTGACTTTGAAACCACATATTTTACATAGTAATAAAGCAAAATTAAGCAACGTTAAGCAAAAAACTCAATTCATAAAAACTGAAAATGAAGCAAAATAAACCTAATTATGTATTGAGTTAGTGGTATAATCATAGAAAAAAGAATTCAAGTGACTTCAACACTGCATCCATTGGGATATATCTAATAAAGAAAATTGCAACAAAAAAATTCCTAAATAGCTTTCAGTAATCCTATTGATATCAGTAGCATTTTTATTGTTATTCTGAGAGTTTTATGTATGAATTGTGGGATAAAACAAAAAAGGAATCATTTTGGTATCTTTGGCAACTGGGAATTTTGGTTCTCTAGTGTGATACAATCTAAGAACAAAAGTAATTGCACAAAAAAAGTGAACTACTTTTAGTAATTATGTTGTTGTCAGAAGTGTTGTATATTTAACCTGAGACTACTGTGAGTGTAATTTGTATATATTGTTGGGTAAAGAAAATGAGAAATTATCTGCTCTTCTAATTCTATCACCCTCAATGTCTTTTTTTTTCCCTCCTTTATTGATTTGAGAGAGAGAGGAAGTGAGATGGAGAGAGAGATTGAAACATCGATGAGAGAGAACATCTATTGGCCGCCTCCTGCATGCCCCCCACTGGGGATCCAGCCCACAACCTGGGCATGTGTCCCGACAGGGAATCGAACCGGTGACCTCTTGGTACATGGCTCGATGCTCAACCACTGAGCCACACCAGCCAGACTATCACTCTCAATGTCTTTGAGAACTGGAATTCTTGGCATAAGTCAAAGGAAATACGTACGGATGTAAGATTGAAGGTTAAGCAAAATCCCTGTAGTCCTCATCCTGAACTGGCAGTATTGAACTCATAATGTATTTCATCTTGAGAAAAAATTTATTTTCTGTTCCTGTCCACTGAAAATATCTAGAAACAGTGACCAAGGTAGTAGCAACAAGTAACTTCTAGTCTCCAGATTATGGTCTCTAAACACCATTTCCCACTTAAGAAACCAGGGTTAGAGAAATGGTGGATTCCAGGTTCTGAGGCCAGATATGTATGTACAAGGTGAGCCAGAAACATCTTATCATACCACTGACCAAAGACATGAAAATTAAAATATCAGGCTTTCGGTCAAGATGGCAGCATAAGTAAATGTGGTATCGCCTCCTCCCACAACCACATCAAAATTACAACTAAACTAAAACACAACCTTCATTCAGAACCGCCTGAAATCGAGCTGAATGGAAGTCCTACAACTACGAAATTAAAGAAGCAGCCACATCCAGACTGGTAGGAGGGGCGGAGGCTGGTCCCATGCCCACCTATGGCGGATACAAATCAGGAGGATACCTCAGCTGGGAAGGTCCTCCCTAAGGGGTGAGGGGTCCCCATCTCACAACAGGCGCCCAGCTCAGGGTTCCAGTGCCAGGAAGAGAAGTCCCCATCACTTCTGGCTGTAAAAACCAGCAGGAACTGAGGCTGAGGGAGGCTGAGGCTTCTGGAGCCCCAGGCAGCTTCTCTTAAAGGGCCCGTGCACAGACTTACTCGGACTGACTCCTTCTAAACTTGGAGAGGAGACAGCTTGAGGGGTGCCAGAGACATACAGGGAAGAACTGAGCTCTTTGGCCTTGGGACGAGGGCTGGAGAGGCGGCTTTCTCCTGGACAGAGGTGCTGGTGGAGGCTGATATTCCTTTGGTGAGCCCTTCCCTGGGGTGGCAGACAGCCACCATATCTGGGACTCCAGCAACCTGGCTCACACTGTTTGCCCCGCCCTGGTGATTCCCTGAGTCCCCGCCCACCTAACTTCAGACCCACCCAAGCTGTTTCCAAAGGCTTTACCATAGGATTGGCCTGTCTTGGATCCTGCTTCAGAGTTCCCTAAAATCTCTCAAACAAGCAGCGTCTGGTCTCAGCAAGCCCCATACCTCTCGTTAAGTGGCCCCAGGCCTGGCACTAGAACCAAGCAGCCTTAGTTCACAACTTGGCTTTTCCTGGGCACCTCCAAGCCCAGCACAAGAAGCAGCCATCTGCAGATCACTTTGTAGCTTAATCTTGCCCCAGAGCCAGCACACCCAGTGCACAGCTTCAGACCACATCGAAACACCATCACCCAACCTCCACAAGTGACACACTCAGCCTGAGTAAATCCCTCCCATTGACATGCCAACAGCAATCAAGACTCAATTACAACAGAAGAGTGTACAGTCCACACTAAGGGTACACCTTGAGGGCCCAGCTGGGGTCATCAGGGAAGCTGTGCCACTGGATCCTACAGGACACCTAAAATAATAGGCCACCCTACCAAGCCTAGGAGACATAGCAACTCTACCTAATACATAGAAACAACCACAGGGAAGCAGCCAGAATGAGGAGACAAAGTAACATGTCCCAAATGAAAGAAAAGAACAAAACTCCAGGAAAAGAATGAAACAAAATGGAGATAAGCAATCAATCAGATGCAGAGTTCAAAACACAGGTTATAAGGTTGCTCAAGGAACTTGGTGAGACATTCAAGGAACTTAGTGAGACCTTCAAGGAACTTAAGGTGACCTCCAAGGAACTTAGTGAGAACATCAACAACAGAAAAAAGGACCAGTCAGAAATAAAGCATGCACTAACTGAAATAAAGAATGATTTACAGGGAATCAATAGTAGAGTAGGTAAAGCCAAGAAGCAAACCATCGATTTGGAATATAAGGAAGCAAAAAACACCCAATCAGAACAGCAAAAAGAAAAAGGAATCCAAAAAAATAAGGATAATGTAAGAGCCTCTGGGACAACTTCAAGTGTGCCAACATTCACATCATAGGGGTGCCAGAAGGAGAAGAGAGAGAGCAAGAAATTGAAAACCTATTTGAAAAAATAATGACAGAAAACTTTCCTAACTTAGTGAAGGAAACAGACACACAAGTCCAGGAAGCACAGAGAGTCCCAAACAAGATGAACCCAAAGAGGACCACACCAAGACTCATCATCATCAAAATGCCAAAGGTTAAATACAAAGAGAGAATCTTAAAAGCAGAAGAGAAAAGCAGTTTGTAACCTACAAAGGAGCTCCCGTAAGACTGTCAGCTAATTTCTGGAAAGAAACTTTGCAGGCCAGAAAGGAGTGGCAAGAGATATTCAAGGTGATGTAAAGCAACAACCTACAACCAAGATTACTCTATCCTGCAAAGCTATCTCTTAGAATCAATGGACATATCAAGAGTTTCCCAGATAAGAAAAAGCTAAAGGAGTTCATCACCACCAAACCAGTATTATATGAAATGTTGAAGGGTCTTCTTAAAGGAGAAGAAGAATAAAAATATGAACAATAAAATGACAATTAATACATATCTATCTACAATTGAATCTACAAACAAAATGAGCCAACAGAACACAAACAGACTTACAGATACAGATAACTTTTTGTTGCTTGCCAAATGGGTGGGGGCTGGGAGGATGGGTGAAAAAGATGAAGGAATTAAGATGAAGGAATTAACAAATTGGTTGTTAGACTGATGAACCTCAAAGGGAAGGGTAGGGGGAGGGTGGGATGAGATAAACCAAAGAACTTCTGTGCATATATGCATAACCAATGGACACTGACAATAGTGTGGGGAAGGCAGGAGGGGGGTGGGATTGGGGAGGAGGGGGTCAATGGGGAAAAAAAGGGGGGATCATTTGTAATACATTCAACAATAAAGATGAGTTTTAAAAAAAGAAAATTAAAATATCAACATGAATAGTGACTTCAAGTTATATTTTTAATAATACAAAAATTATTAATCACCTTTGGAGGATGTTAAGAAATTAATTCATTATTTTGAAAATCAGTAAACAAAGAGAAAGAATCATGTGTATACCCTTCCTTTCCTGCATAAACTGTACCTCAGGCGAACCAAGTGATAGGGAGAGATTTCTCCTAACAGAGGTCTTCAGGTGTCAGATGAAGAACGAATAATAAAATTAGAAAAGTATTATTTTCCAACCCTTAATAAAATAATAAATCTAGGTAATAATCATCAATGGCTGTTGAGATCTCAGAATGAGGTCAACCAGTTTTTATGTGCTTCCTGAAGGAAGAACACAGTATCACCTAAAAGAGATCTAAGACATATCAATCAATTGAAATACATGGAGCTCATTTGGATTTGGATTTAAACAAGCAAATGGTAAAAATCATTTGATTGGGGACAATAGGTACATGGAGATTTCTTACATTATTCTCTCTGCTTTTCTATGTGTTAGAAATTTTACATAGTAAAATGTTAAATAATAATAACAACAACAAAAACAACTAACTTCCATTGAGTGCTTGTTGCTTACAAGGCACTGTTCTAAGACTTCCCATATTTAAATTGTCCCCTGTATTATTTTCCATACAAACAACTGTGCACCTACTTTTGCCCATCCTTGTATGTCAATTTCCCCCTTCCCGCTCCTTAGAACTGTTTTGTTTTTTTTTTTTCTTTAGGAAGGGGAGTGCTACTTTTCTAGTTTTTAGTATCACTTAATATTCTATTCTTGTTTCAGAGGTGTTGGCATTTGAGCCCAACTTGATGTCACCCGCACCTTTTGAAAGAATGCTTTTAATCCACTGTCCAAGAAACCGGGGCAAATATGTCTACTGTTCAGCCATACTTTGAGTGCTCACTATATTCCCATCTCTGTATTAGGTACTTACACACTATGTCACTTACTCCTTTCTTTTTTTTTTTTTTTTTAATAGAGTGGGAGGGAGAGAGAGGAAGAGAGAGAGAGAGAAACATTAATGTGAAAGGGACACATTGAGCGGCCGCCTCCCGCATGACCCAACCAGGGGCCGGGGACAAACTGCAACCCAGGCACGTGCCCCTAGCGGGAACCGAACCTGGGTCTCTCTGGACCGCAGGCTGACGCTCCAACCGCTGAGCCAAACCAGCCAGGGCTCTTACTCCTTTCTTACACAGTTATTCATGTAGTTATACCGATATTATTCTTCCCAGTATCTGGATGAAGAGAATGAAGATCAAAAAGAATAAATTACTTATCCAAAGTCACAAAGCTGTAAAATAGCAATCAGCAGCTCCGGTTTATCTCTGTTTTTCAACGTGTATGTGAAGACTTGGGTGGTTCATGGTCATAACGTTTAACTGCACTGACACAGCAAGAAAGCTCTGTTGTTTTCATTCAACCTTCTATTATGTCTTGGAGAACAACCCAGGTGCTAGTGTGTCGTTAACACCTCTCTAACAGTTGCTAATCTCTGTTTTTAATCTAGAGTACACCTCAGAGTCCGTCTTGAGCAAATAGCAGTATGTATTGAAACTTTAATCACATTATCTTATTTTCATTATGCTTATTCTTAGGGATACTTTCTATTTATAAGTGATACTAGTGTTTCCATTTATATAGCAAAAAAGAATTTCATTTAAAAATAAAATTAAGTAAAAGAAATATATCTAAAGGAAACTATTACATAAATAAAAGTGATGGTGGTTCAGAGAAATGGAAGGTAATCACTGGATGACATTGGGCTCCAATGGCTGACTTTTGGAAAACAGTGTTCCTCACCAGAACTCCTCCCCCAATTATGGTCTCTGGGGTCTCTTCACCTCTCTAACAGCAACAGAATGCCTTCTCTTGACCAAGACAGAATCTGTTACCACCTCACTGTTTACTGCTGAATGCACCTCACCAGTGAGCCTGTCACAGACCCAAAGTGCTGCAGGCCAGACAGTTATCTTTATTCCCCACTGATCAGGCTGGCATGTAAATAAGATGGGGCCACAGCCTTTGGCTGCCCATATGTCTCCTATGCCAGGGTTTCAGCAAAGAACCAAGAGCTGAAAGTTTATCACCAATAAGTCATGGTTGTTAATACCTAAGACAACAAACTATTTTGGAAATCTTAGCATATCCAGGTGATTTTTTTTTTTTTTTTACTAATATGCATTCTAGTATTAAAACTATATTGACTGCTCTAATTTCCATCCATCCCTCTTTCCTAAGCTTCTAATCTCCCAGTTATGATGGTACCATGTTTGCACATTTTGTTCCTTCCTTACCTTCACCATCCCTTTCCTGGGACAGAAGCTATATTCCGTATGTTTATGAGAAACGGTTGTAGATGTGCTGCCTTTAAACAACATTTTTATGAGTTCTTCTAAACATAGACAAAGGCAATAAAAATTCCCAATGCTTCATATATTTTAAAAGATATTATTGTCACATTTGCTTGTGTGTTCCCTAAGGAACTGAAAAGTACATTATACTTATTGTAATCCTGCTGGGTAGAGATAGTATCTTCTCTTTATTCTTTGTTATGCCTGATACTATCTGTTCAGCACATTATTAAGAAAAGAAATCTGTATGTAGGCTAATGCATCTGTATTCCTCTCATTTCCTAAGAATACCACAAAGCCAGTACTTTTTCATCATGGGGCCTTGCAGAGTAGGGTCCAAAGCTTGAACAATAGGTTTAGTTTTTGCATTTTTTAGATGTATTCTTTAAGTTAAGTTGGTTAATATTGGTAAGTACTGTATGTCTTCCTAATTCCAGAAGGCCAAAGAAAAGACAGGTTCTGTCTTTCTGGGCAGGGTACCCTGAACATCATGCGGGCTGTGATACTGACAACCTGGCTTCATCACAGGACACGAGGCAGAGGCCTGACTTGTGCACCTCGGACAAGATAAATATCCCCATTCTACAAATGGAAACCCATCCCGTTCTCCTGCACAAACAGGGTGGGGGTTTGGAGTGGTCAGTGGGTGTGTGAGGGACGTAGGTTGGAATGTTTTCACAACTGCAGCCAGGGCTCTTAGGTTTCCCCAACCCTTTGACTGTCGGCCCTGCCCTGACCATTGTCCGCACACCTCGTCCCTCCAGCTTCCGGGCCGCGAGTGAGATGATTTGCTGCAGATGACATCAGCCCTGGGCCAACGGCTGGAAGAGAGGAGGCAGCCACCGCGTGAGGATGTGCGGGGTGGTCCTTTCCTCCTCGCCTTCCTCCTCCTCCTCCGCTCCTTGCCTCTTCTCCACATAAAAGCAGCGCCGCCCCGCCCGCTCTTACTCCCAACTCCGCTCCGCCGCGCGCTCTACGAAAGGGCGGAGGGGGAGGCGGCGCACGGCGCCAGGAGGAGGGAGGACGCAGGGGGCGGAGCGGAGACAGCACCTTCGGAGATAATCCTTTCTCCTGCGGCAGAGGAGAGGAGCAGCCGGAGCGGGACACCTCGCCGAGGCATAGCGGGCCGGCAGGATGGCGACCGTGGTGGTGGAAGCCGCGGAGCCTGAGCTGTCCGGCAGCATCACCAACCCGGCGGCGTCCACTTCGCCCAGCCTGTCGCATCGCTTCCTCGACAGCAAGTTCTACCTGCTGGTGGTCGTCGGCGAGATAGTGACCGAGGAACACCTGCGACGCGCCATAGGCAACATTGAGCTCGGTAAGAGGCCCTGCGCCCCCACGGGACGCGCTCGGGGGGACGCACAAACGCGACCCCACCCAGGGCGCAACAGCCACCCTCTTCTTCAGGCGCGCCCCGCACCCACCTATCCCTGTCACCTCCCGCACACTGTAGGGATTGTTCTCTGAGCTCATTTCAGAGAATAATGCAAATTTGATTTGAGACCTAGTGGGAGAGTCTCTCCTAACCTTGGGGGATCTGTCACCAAGGCTGGGTCCGCAGATCCAAGCTAGCCACCGCCTCTCCCTCTAAATGAAATGCAGGTGTCAGAGGAGCAGAGGCCATAATAAAACCGCAGTCACAGGAAGCGCTTATGCAGCCACTCCTTTCAGCCCCTCTCTCACCCCCACAAAATAATGGACATCCCTTTCTCCGCCAGACCCGCGGCTAAAGCACCATGTGCCAGGGCCCGCATGAGAATCACCCTCATCACAGCACCTCAGCCCCTGAGAAATGCCTTTTCTGGCTTAAAACCTTCCGATCTTTTCTTTCCTTGGAATGACTAGGCTAGTCCTAGAGCCACACCCGTACCCCCTCCCCCGCCTCCCCCGGGACGCGGATGGGGAGCCGCTTGCACTTCGTTCCCCGACGGCGCCCGCCTCGCAACCGCCCCTGGGACCTTGGTTACAGCTTTGAGAAAGGACAATGGGACCCCAAGTTGCGGGGTGGGGCTTCTTCTTTTAAAAGTCTCAACCTCGGGAGTGATGGCTGGGGGTGGGGGTGGGGGTGGGGGTGGGGGGGTAGGGGTGGGCGGGCAGGGCCAGCGCCTCTCCCGGTGCGCGCACTAGGAGCGCGCTCCGCAGAGGCCGAATAGCGGTTCGCCAGGGACCCTAGGCGGGGCCGTGAGGGTCCCACTGGCGCAGCCTCGGGCACGCGGACCAACCCGCCCCTCAGCCCCACCAGAGCTGCCGCAGTGCTTCCACCTGCCTCTGCACTGCGGCGCCCCCATCGGGCGCAGCCTTCTGGGGCCTCGGGCTCGGGGTGCTGCGTGTCCCCACCACTCCCTCAGCCCAGCTTTGTTGCGCTCCAAGTCCCCGGTTGGCAGCCCTGGTCTCTGCCTTTCCCTTTACCCCAGCGTCCCAGACCTCCCCTCGCCCCTGACAGAAGTCGCCGGGTCCCCTCTAGCCCCAGCCCGCGATCTTTTCTCTTGGGGTGGTGCTGGAGCGTTTCTGCCAGGAGACACCGGCGGGTGGGCGTGGTGCAGTCCGCAGTGCGGTCTCTACGGCAGCCCGAGGCGGACAAAGGGCGTTCACGCAGCCCTCGTTCCCCGCCGCCCCCCCCTAAAAAAAAAAAAAAAAAAAAAAAAGACGAAAGAAAAACCTTATTTTAGATGAGAAAATCAACGCTTGTCAGTCATTTGCCTCTGCATTTGGAAACGGCCGCCTGTCCCCAGAACAAAAGGCTGCAGGGTGGGGACCGGAGTTGCAGACCTGGTTCTTTTGTTTAACTTTAAAGCACAGATTTTCGCTTTCAGCTGTGGGGGGAAAGTTAGCAGAATTAAGAGTATTTTATGCGGTGGGGGGCGGGGGGGATCCAGAATAAAAGATTTCAATAGTGATATGCTTTATTAGAGCATCTCAATAAGCCTTATTTTCAAACTATAGGCTTTTAATCTGATCTGTTCTAATTTAATGTATCTACACGTTTTCTCCTTGGAAAATTTCATGTGTACTGATTTTGGGTGTGGCTCTTTATGAATCAATGACTGGCTTTTTTTAAAATGTGGGTGTTTTGTATTATTCCCATTGCCAGGGAATAATAATACATTAGGAGGTGCTTTTCTGCCTATAAAATTTTCATAACCACCCGATGTGGTTCCAGGAGAGGGGCCACCAGTCCCATGTTAGAGCTGGGGGCCCAGAGAGGCAGCAATGATAAGGGGACCAGCTCAAGGTCACACCACTCTAAGTGACAGAAGTGCTACCCCTGCAGAAGCACTGGTGTTCTGGTCCTGGCGTTATGTTATTGCAGGGCAGGCTAATATCAGAGGGAGATCAAACACAGCAATTTTCAGAGCTTGCCTTTGTATAGTCATCCACTTGTGGGCTGCGCCCATGCAGGGAGGTGGTTCAGAAATCACTTTCCCACCATAATTATCTTCCTGCTTTGTTACTCTGCTGATCATCCTTTCAGTATCCCATTCCTCAGGGGGTTCATTCAAGCTGCTTCCGTTTGTGGATAAAACAGACACATTCAAGGACTACTGTGAGGTGCTCTCTGTCCTTACTCTTTTTTACACTACTAGCACTTAGTGATAAAGTTCAGATTTGTCTTCCTGACGTTTTTTTTTTTAATTTTTAAAAATTTTAATGAAGTAGTATATAGAGAGGAAAAGGCAAGAATCATAGATGAGGAACTCAATGAATTTTCACAAAATTTTCACAGGAAACACCTGTGTTTCTCAGCTCAAGAACCCGACATTACTGGAATCCCAGAAGACCCCTCATGTTCCCTTTCCAATCACTATGCCTTCCTGAGTTTTCATTCCCTAATTTGGTCAGGATTTTGCATGAAAATCCGAAATGGCTGTATTGATCCCATTAAGAATCAACCAAGTGAGTGAGCAGAGCCATTTCCTTACACAAAGTAACAGATGCTGCTTTCCTCTGGAGATTGCTCTCCTGAGCCCTAGGGTCTCGGATGCAGCTCAAGCTGCAGGGCTTTCCAGTGCTAAGTGGTCCCATAGCTTTTCAGACAGTGTGAGATGACTTAGCAACAGGGCAGGCCAGCTCTGCTTCCCTGTGCCTGACATGCTGCTGTCTTAGCCTTCGGGTCCCAGCTGGGCCTCCTCCAGAGGTCACTCTGATACCAATGCTGTGGCTGCTGGTGCCTGTGGGCTGAGCTGTGTGAAGCAAGATGGAGATGCTACAGGGGCTTCAACTCTGTATGCTGCAGGCTAGGAAAGCAGTTCAGCATCTGTTAGTCTTGCTTTCTATTTGCCCTCCCACCTTAACTGATGCTCTGTGGGTTTGGAGACCCTGGTGACTTGGATTTTTGCCATCTGATTATTGAGGAAGCCTAGAAAATCAATCTGTAGGAAGATGGTGGTAATGCATTAAATCAACAGGCCTGAACCATCCCAATGTGGATGCTTAGTAAATGCTTCTTGAAACCAAGGAAGAGAGATGGTCACTCATTTTCTCAACTGTGTTCAAGAAGCAAAATGTATGGTTTGGTCATTTCTTCTCAAATTTGAGACAATAGTCTTTCCTCAGACTCTTCTAGATTTATTTATTTAGTTATGTGGGACTTTATGCCAAACCATTGTCATTACCACCAACTACCGCTTCTTGGAATCCCTTTTGCCCCCTTCCTAGTTAGTCCCCAGCATGGACTTAGCCATCCCATTTCAGCAGAGCCCCAACCCCTCCCATTTATTTTAGAACATAGACTACATGCATCCATGCCTTGCAAACAGAATTCTAGAGCCTTGTGAAAGTTTTCATTGTTTCATTTTATTTATTAAAAAAAATTTTTTTTCCTTTATTGGTTTTAGAGAGAGAGGAAGTGAGAGGGAGAGATAGAAACATTGATGAGAGAGAACATCAATTGGCTTCCTCCTGCATGCCCCCCACTGGGGATCGGGCCCACAACCTGGGCATGTGTCCTGACCGGGAATGGAACTGGCGACCTCTTGGTGTATGGGTCGACGCTCAACCACTGAGCCACACCGGCCAGACCATTGTTTCATTTCATTGCTTTGCAGTGGTTCTCAACCTTCCTAATGCCGCGACCCTTTAATATAGTTCCTCATGTTGTGGTGACCCCCAACCATAAAATTATTTTTGTTGCTACTTCATAACTGTAATTTTGCTACTATTATGTCTTAGGCGACCCCTGTGAAAGGGTCGTTTGACCCCCAAAAGGGTTGCCACTCACAGGTTGAGAACCGCTGCTTTAAAGGAATACTAAGTGTCAGTTTAATGCTTTTAATTACTATTAAAGAGTGTAACCTTCCTCTGGGTATCAGCAGAGGAATCAGCAAGATTTGTTCATAAAAAGATAGATGTGTGTCAATCTACTGCCCTCAATTTTTAGATGTAAATTTAGCTGAATACATTGTAACTTTATGTCACTTTATTGAATATTTTCAGTCTATGATGGCTAAGAGAATTAAGAACCCAGGAAAGTTTGGGGTTCAATTTTCACTTTATTTCAACAGGAAAATTAAATCAACACATGGTGGTGGTTAAAAGAAATGTTAGAGTGTTAAATTTATTATATTCATCTTTATACTTTTCAAAGTCAAAAGGCAGATGGCTTTCTGCTTGCACTGCTTAATTAGTATTATCTAAGGGTTCTATGATCCTTGCTGAAATACAAGCCAGTCCCCAGATTTAAGGTCATTAAATTGATGATTCATTATTAATCTTTTCTAAAAGCTTACTTTTTAAATAAGTTCTAACTTTTGGACTAATAAATTATTATATATTACTTCTGTTTGTTTTTAATGTGAAATGCTATATAAGACCTAAATTATTTATCATTGATGTTTTGAAATGTTGAGCTCTGTATGTAAGATATTGTCAGCATTATACATAAAATATATATTATGAACATCAAGTTGTAGGCTTAAAAAAAAAAAAAAAGGAAGAAAGGCCCTTGCCAGTGTTGCCCAGTGGTTAGAGCATCAGCCCACACACTGAAGGCTCACAGGTTCTATTCCCAGACAAGGGCAGGTACCTGGGCTGCAGGTTAGATCTCTTGGGGTTGCTGTGGGAAGCAACCAGTCAATGTGTCTCTCTCACATTGATGTTTCTCTATCTCTCTCTCTCCCTCCCTCCGTCTCTCCCTGCCATTCTCGTCCCCATCTCTCCCTTCCACTCTCTAAAAATCAATGGAAAAGATGTCCTCCAGTAAAGATTAACAAAACAAAACCAAAAAAAGGAAATCAAAGGTTAGGTCAAGGAAAAATATAGGAAAACTTTTCTGTGAGAAATAAAAACCTTAAATTCAGCATTTCCTTTGTTTTAATTCTGTGTCTTTATTAGTTTATGATACTAATCTTGACTTGATCATGTTTTAGCATAGTTTTATAAACAGAAGCTTAGGGTTATAGATTAATCATTTAGGTACTTGCAAGAAAAGATGAAAAAGCCAGTTTCTCAGAGGGAGCAACTGAAGCCCATAGAGGAAAATCGACTTGTTAAAGGCCCAGATAACTGTCAGAGAGAGCCCATGTGTCATTTCAACATGGAATGCATAGTCATTATGTTCTGCTTTCTTCAATCCACTGTCTCTTTCAGGAATATAGATTTTAACCTTTAAATGGAAGGTGCTTTTTAAAAATTGTTGGTTTCATGAAATAATCCTGCAAAATGCTTGCATGATTGGTAAACTTGGCCAGATCTAACCTGTACAAAGTTAGGGAACCTGGCTCCTCACTGTTCACCTTGACTTCTCTTGTTAAGCCCCCCCCCCCCACACACACACACATACACTCATACTTACAACCTTTCCTCCTTTTTCCATTGAAAACTTCAAGTGCACTGATACCCCCTGAGGTCAGAGAGCTGAGATGGGAAGATCCTTTGTTACCCCCTGATCTCTGTGCCTGGGCAATGGCACTCCTTCTGAATTAGGCGGGAGAGTTCTCGGCTTGCCTGGCCATAGGCCGACTTCTCAGGGCTGAGTGATGCCCTCTGGGCCCAGAAGTCCAAAAAAAAATGGAGGTTTATCTCCTCCAGCTAGCCGGTGGAGTTGCTCTGTTTTGCCCCCACCTGGGTAAGCCAGTAAGGGGCACAGCCTTCATAGAGTGCTGGAGAAGCAAAGCCTCAGGGAACAGCTTGACCTGTTGTTTGGGGGGGGGGGGGGGGGGGGCACGGAAGAGTCAGAGAAAGGGCCAGGAATTTATCCTGGCCTCTCTACAACCCGTTAGAGACCAGGATGACCTGCTTCTGAAAGCCTCTTCAGAGTGACCTGTTTCCTGAAAGCCCCACTGCCCCCTCCAGCCATGAATTCAGAGGTGGGGCGGAGACTGTGGGAAGGCCAAAGATGATATATATGAGCTTTGGAGGACCCACTAATGGCTTCCTCTTAGACACAAAGGGGAGACACATAAACCTGCTAAATGCAGTATGAACCTTCACTGAGAAATACTGTTTCTCTTTACCAAAATTATCTAGCAGAAGGTACAAAATAATTTCAAAGTATTTTATTTCTAAAATTGATATAGAAAGTGGCCTGGTTCCCAAATATCCTTTTTAATTAAAATAGTCAATCCATTATAACCTTTATTTTTTAAGCGGTCGTAGTGATTATGCATTGTAAGAAATAATTGGGCTAGAAATTACTCCTTTGAAAGAAAACCTTAATTTTTTTGTTTCATTGGGAGTATAAAAATGAGAACTATTTTTTTTTTTAATCCTCACCTGAGGACATTTTTCCGTTTTTTTGTTCAGATAGAGTGGGAGGGAGAGAGGGGAAGAGAGAGAGAGAGAAACAGCGACATGAAAGAGACACATCGAGTAGTTGCCACCCGCATGACCCAACCAGGGCCGGGGACAAACTGCAACCGAGATACGTGCCCTTAGCGGGAACCGAACCCGGGTCTCTCTGGACCGCAGGCCGACGCTCTAACCGCTGAGTCAAACCGGCCAGGACAAAAATGAGAACTATTTTTATTGGCTGTTCACTAGTGTAATTTAAAATTACTAAATGGTTTTTCTACTATTTCATACTTTTCCCATTGTTAAATTACAAATCAAGCAACCAGGAGTTTATGAAATATAAAGCAAACATTTAATTGCACGTGTCATGACAAGTTAATTGAGGCCAAGGGAAAAATGGCAAACAACAATGTAAGAGCAAGTCTTCGCATAACCTTAGATGAAGTCATTCAAATGGTGTAGCGCTTTGGACATTACACAGAACAAAGGCAGAAGAATTGTATGAATTTAATTTAAATACATATGTCTCATTATTAACTTATTGACCCAACTTGACAAGCCAGAAGACAAAGTGGAGCTCAGACCTGGAGCACAGAGAATCCAATCAACAATTACTAATTAAGCAGCTCAGACACGACCTCCAGGATTTTTCACACTAGATGAGTATATAGTGTATGTATAGGTGGACGTAAAATATTCTAATGAATTCAGGCCTCTCAACCTGTCAAGCTTTCTGTGAAACAAAAAGAACCCATTTATCATTTCTGCACTAAAAAGATCCACAAAATCTCAACATGCCTTTCTTGTTAAAATTTAAATACTCCATTAGCACAAATGCAAACTGAGACTGTTAATGTTTCCAGGGAGACCCATAAAATTATCCCTTATAATTTAGCCTCTCTTTAGGAATGTTAACTCTTTCACACCTGAATGCTTCCCCTGGATGTATGAGAAATTTCTACCTCCATTTAATGGACATACATCTATTGGAATATATTCTTTGTAGTTGAAAGGTGTTTGGCCCTGGCCAGTGTGGCTCAGTCGGTTGAGCGTTGTCCTGTGCACCAAAAGGTCACCGGTTCGGGGCGCATACGGAAGGCAACTGATTGGTGCTTCTCTCTCACATTGATGTTTCTCTCTCCCTCTCACTTCCTCTCTCTCTCTCAAATCAATAAAAACATTTAAAAAAAGAAAAAAAAAGTTGTTTGGTGTATAATCTGGAGGTATTTTTGATGTGTAGTCAGTCAGCTGAGTTTCCAGAATCTTTTGTAATGTGTGTGGATTTCTTTCTATCTATCTATCTGTCTGTCTGTCTGTCTGTCTGTCTATCTATCTAATCTACCTTGATTATTTGCAAGATAGGAAGAATGAACAAGAGATAAATGGTAGTATATGCAGATACTCATTTAGGATTTACAAGTGTGTTTAAATAACACAGTGCTGTATGTACACCCAACTCTGTGTGCATGACTAATGACCAGCAAAAATGATGGTTCACCAGCCGTGTTATAACGAGTTTCAAGCCCCTGCCCTTAGTAGGTATGCAGTAATGACTGTTGTTCTAGAGATTTTTTTCCTGGCAATTAAGTACGCTCCATGCAAAGGTACAATTATGGATACTACGTACTGGGTCTACCATGAGCCACCTATTTGGGAAAATATAAAAAATACATAAAAAACACTCCAGAATTTTGTGGTTCTCTATGTCCCTGGCTTGCACCTCAGATCTCCCTTCTCTGATGTCCTATGGGGTTCTCCCTAGCCCTCTCCTTTGGGAGGGTAGGAGAGAGGAGGGCAGAGTGGGGAGGAAGGAGGAGACCAGGGAGGTAGGGCATCAGCAATCCTTGCCCTGGCATCCTCTCAGCCCAGCTTCCAGCCTAGTGCATAGAAGCCTGGAGTTCTGTGGGAATAGACAGTTCATGGCCTCCAACTCTGTAGAAAGTTTATAAGATATAAAAAGTTGCCACATTTCTTTGCTTCTGGAAAAGAAAATTCAACACAACCAACAATTGTGAATGAAAGAGCTGCTTGCCAAGTGAGGCAGGTAAAATAAACGCCCGGGAGGACAGACAGGCCAAGTCTTGAAGATTGAAGTCCAGCCTTTTTAGCAAAGATTACACAAATTTTGGATTGATATCCGGGGTTGGCAAACCAAGGCAAAAAACGGGACGGTTATAGGAAAGAAACTGTATGTGCGCACAAAATGCCTAGGCACACTGCAGAAACAGCACCGTACAGGCGAAGGCCTGGACTTGAATGCCGGCCCCCTGTCGCTGGCTTTCCCACCCTCATTCTACATCTTCTTGCCACTTACAGATGGACCATGGGAAAGCCAGATTGTCTGGTGGCCTCCTAACTACTTCAGAACTTACCATCTTTCTGTCCTTTCTATTCCCTCCCTGGAGTAAAGCCTGTCATTTTCCTAATAACTGTTTTCTTTTACTCTCCCAGAAAAACTGCTTTATGGGGACAGAAGTTCAGTCCACATTGCTAGTTACCTCTCCCTTGTGGCCTGGTGGAGAGGCCTCCCCGGCCCTCCCATCCTGTGGGCATCACTGCTCATCACCAAGCTCTTCAGAAAAGGAGTTTCCACATCCTCCTTGAAAGCCTAAGAAATGTCACAGTGATGCTTTCCAAACCATTCTGAAATGACTAACTGGAAGTCTGTCAACTGTGTTTCCCTCCTTAGGAATCCGATCATGGGACACAAACCTGATTGAATGCAACTTAGACCAAGAACTGAAACTTTTTGTATCTCGACACTCTGCAAGATTCTCTCCTGAGGTCCCAGGTGAGGCTGGGGTTCAGTGTTAGTTAACTTAGAATTTGAAAGGATGGGGGATTAGGCCACTGACTGGAAAGTTCTGCCTGGGGCATCAAAAAGACTTTCTCTTATTGCTGAAGGATTCTTTGTATTTGTTATTATTCACTAGGTTAGCCAGAGCCATATTTTAAGAAAGTCAATTTACGTTGTCACTGTGTGGGTTATACAGCTGTCCCCCCAAAATATATATAGGGTGTCTGTAGATTCTATTACATTTTGAAAATGAAATGTATTTTAATAAGCACTGGCTTTATAATTATTCAAAGTTATATATGCATTTTTGGGGGGACACACTATGTATTTTGTGGATTCTCAGAGGTTTTTTTAAAATTCTGGGGTAATTTTTTTTTCTTCTATTTCACTGTACTCTGACCTTAAGGATTACAAATTATTTAAATGTTAATGAATCCCACAACCCCCTCCCTCCCAAGGAAAAGGAACCATCTGCATTTCAAAATATGTATGTCATCATGTCATCTTTGCAGTATCACCCACTTTTCTTAGTGTGGGTAAAAATATCTGAAGTTCCAACTGCTGTTAAAATAGCCTTTCTTTCAGAGATGAAAAAGAATACTACAGAAAAAGTAAAGGTAAGGACACAAAAATTTGTTATATGTGAAGATGCTCCCCCTAACCAGCCTGGGAATGTACTCTTGACACCAGAAAGGGACCAGGACTGAAGGGGTCTGCCCCAGTGCAGTCTGGAATGTGTGGGTTCTTAAGATCATAGCAACAAGTGTAAGCCTATGTGGAGCTGCCTTGGCCCTTTAGAAGGAAAGTCACAGAGGCAGAAGAAGTGAGCCAGCTGGGCTGTGTGGACTCAGGAAACAAGTTATAGAGGCCAAAGGAGGGCTC
This sequence comes from Tadarida brasiliensis, assembly GCA_030848825.1. Lineage (NCBI taxonomy): Eukaryota > Metazoa > Chordata > Mammalia > Chiroptera > Molossidae > Tadarida > Tadarida brasiliensis. The sequence goes on from CM061258.1 coordinate 46,255,418, forward strand.
TTAGAGACAGGTTCAGGGGGTTAGTTCGGGATGAGCTGCTGCAGCCTGCTGCTCCCCTGGTTGCAAGTCTCCTGGGAACTTACAGAGCTTAGAAATAGAGCAAGGATACATGCCTGAGGAAAGAAGGGGGGAAAGACTTGAGTAAATGCCCAAGGGAGAGTGCACACTGGGTCCTTTGCCTTAAGGATTTTTATCTGTTTTCTAAAGGTGGGAATTTTAGGGGAAGATCTCTATAGGATAGTCATCAGCTTTCCAGGTGTGTCCTCTGATATGCTGATGGCAGTTTCACCTTCAAAGAACGCCCTGGAAAGGGACTGGGATTGAGGTGGGTCTGCCCCCTGCAAGGTCTGGAATGTGTAAACCATTTGCTCCTAAGTGTCCTTGGGTAGGGAAGATGCGATCTTGTGATTTATTAGCCAGCTCTAAATTGCTTGGCTGTCTGCTTAACTGTCTATCTCAGTTTCCTCATTCCACTTGCCTAGAAACTTTCCTAGCTTCTTACTATCCTGCCTCAACCCCGACGTCTAGGTCTAGGAATATAGTTAGACTCATTCATCTTGTCTTCCTCTTGAGAACAGTGACCCATATTTTTCCCAGTTGGTCACATTTAGGATTATGAGCAGAGTTGCTGGCCCATAAAGACTTCAAACCTGGGACTTTTTCTCCAAAGCTCTGCCATTGATCCATGGTAGATGCTATATTGCATTTTATTTCTGGAATACCACTTACATTTTATGTAAAATAGAGTAAAGAATACTCTTTTCTGTCTACATGATTTTTTTGCATGATTGCTAATTTTATTGGCATTGATATGTAATCAGGAATGGGGCTCAGCCTTTTTTGACTGACCACAGCATATTCAGTTAGCCTTGTCCACACTAAGATTTGAAACCACTTATAGAATGTCAGTGCCCTTCATGAATCACACTTGGCTGCAGCAATATGCCCATGAGATGGTCCCAGTTCTTTTCTTTGAGTCTGATGTTAGAATAAAATCCCATATATTCTAGTTAGCAAATGAACTGTGGCCCTCAAGCATGGAATCAAGTAAGTGTACTAAGGAGAACATAGCAAGAACTGGCACATTAAAAGTTAAACCTGCTGCAAAGCCATGTGCAAAATCAGCTCTTTGTATTGATGATTATCAGACGACATATGATTTGCTGAAGGTACAGTATGTGGTTGCTCTCGTCGTTACTTTTATCGTATTTTTATGTCGTACACATTGCTATAACTTTTAAAATCGTCTCACAAAAAAGAAAATAAGAGAAGAACCCTTTTCCAACAAGTATGTTTCAAAATGTAAATCCAAACTTTTATCCTTTCTCTGTAAGTTGTCTGGCTTTCTTATTATAACTGTTTGTAAGACTACTTTTCTTATTTTGTTTTGGGGGAGGTAAACAAAGCCTTCCCATTGTGTTCATTCATACTTGGATTGACTTTATAGAATGACAGCTGTGTATTGCAGAATGCAAGGCTGCAAGAATTGCTAAAGAATTAACCGTTTTTGGACCAAAGACCTAGCATTACTCTAGTGGATGAAGAAGGTGAAGTCCCCCACCCCCCACCCCCGCCACTTTAGCATAATGTACCATTTTCCCTCCTCTTCCTGCCAATAAGGGCTGATTACCTACCTAGCTGTATCAGTGCTGCACTAGGTGCCGTGTCTAGAGATGGCTTATAAAGGACTGGCGATTGCCTCAAAAGCAGCCAACAGCTTGTGCAGGCAGCACAACCAGATTTGTTCCCTTGTACTAGTTTTTAAACATGGTTTTGAGGTTCACTTTGCCTATTTCATCAGGATTGCATGTGTCATTCAAGACCACCCCGAAAGGTTTAGTCATTTTGAACAAATATCCTTTAAGCAGGAACCTGGACTATGATGCTTTCTCTGCAGAAGGTAGGGGTCATACGGTATGAATGGTGAGGTTGTAGGTCCCCCAGTTCTCCAGAATGTGAACCCTGGGATCACTAAGCCCTGACCAACTCTGGCGTACTATGATTCTTGGAATGGCCGGTCATCAAGGGCCATCGTACTCTCTGAAACCTGTTGCAGCATTGCTTTCCCTCAAGATTCTTCAACAGACATCTGCTGTGTGCCCAAAGCAGGTCTCTGCTGATTTGCCCTGATGTAAAACCATTCCTGGCCACATCTAAGCTGGGCTCAAGCAAGACAAGTCATCTTGAGAGAAAACATTGGTATTCTTTCACGAACACTCCTCAGGCTTTCACTCAAATGTGTATTGAACAATTCAGTCTTTTCAAAACAGAACAACAGTCTTACATTTCCTTATATTTATGAATTCAAATACTATCCTAAAAAAAAATTTTTTTTAAATCCTCATCTGAGCATATTTTTTCCATTGATTTTTAGAGAGAGTGGAAGGAGGGAGGGAGAGAGAGAAGAGAGACATCAGTGTGAGAGACACACATCAGTTGGTTGCTGCACGCACTCTGACCAGGGCCAGGGATCAAACCCACAACCCAGGTACATGCCCTTTACATGCCCTTGCCCAGGAATGGAACCCGTGACCCTTTGGTGCATGGGCTGACACCCTAACCACTGAGCCACACCAGCCAGGGCTAAAATTTTTTGCATATTATAGCATGTTTTTGTATCTTAATCATGTTGGATGAAAATCATTTTTGTAAGTCTTACCACAAAAGTAGAGTTATGCTTATCATGCTTCATTCTCCATTCCATTTGCTTCTTTCCCTAATTTAACTTCTATTGTTATCTACATATAACGATAGAGGAGGATGTCTCTGAGGGTTATAGGAAGTGCTCCATGATTACCTGTGTTAGACAGACATCGTTTCAAAGCAACAAACAAATACAAACCAGTCCCAGGACAAGGGATACCAGAAGGAAAATTCATTTTAATTTTCTTTTTCCATCATTGTGTCACTTCTGCCTATTAAAATAATTTTAAAAATTTGAGAACCCAAATCCTCACCAGCAACATAGCATAATGATGAAAAGTAAAAATTCTTGCTCCTAGCTCTGACAGTTACTTGCCATAGGATCTTGGACAAGTCACTTAACCATTTTATGCCTCAGTTTATGAAACAGGGATGATCACTTCTATCTTAGAATTTTCATGAGGATCAAATGAATTAATACATGTAAAGATTTTGAAAACAGTGCTGTCACATAGTAAAACAATAAACTTAAGCTAGTGTTAAATTGTCTCCCTACTGAAAATCTGTTTGACTTGTATATTTGGTGATTATTATTATCTATGGGAAATACTGAATTTCGATATTGGCTAACTTCCTTTTTGTAATGATATTAAAATTTGTATTAAAGATGTTTCTCAGAGAAACAACTGCCTTCAGCATTGTCAGAAGAAACAGAGCTCCTGATTATGTAAAGGGGGCAGCAACATTCCATGACTGAATTTAAGAAGGTCCTTTGGGTGTGACACCAAAAAGGAGACAATGCACTGAGGTGCTGGCTTAGCAGAACCATAGGGTGGGGTTGAAGGTCATTTGCAAAATGGTCCTGTTGGTACCCATGGGAGGATGCTGATGTAGGTGAGGGTGCTAGTCTGCTTTCTCACTGTGATAATCTATTCATGATGAGTAGGGGAGGAAAATATTTTTATACACCTCTCTAGGTTCTGTTAGCTGGTCTATTAATTAAATTGATGTAAAACAGATTAACAGGAGAAAAACAGATTTAACCTTACAAAGACAATAAGACCCAAGGAAGGGCAAGTTGGGCAGTTTAGGGTATTATGCCATCCTGAACTAAGCAAAGCAATAAAGGCCTGGAGCTTCAAAGGGGAGGAGGGTGATTTACAGGACAATAAGAAGAGCAGATGTTTGGTAGGTCATTCATGTAAAAGTTATCTTTGTTAATAGCGCTTTCTGTGAGCCAGGCCCCCTAATGAAATTCTTCTAGGTAGTTAAGGGAAAAGTAAAAGTTTTTCTTGAATTTGCTGGGTCTTGCCTTCAGCTCAAGAAAATCCACATGCCAAAGTGGCATATTTTGGGGTCACATACCCTGTTGCCTTCAAGGGGAAACTTCTACTCCATTCTACCACACTATTACTTCTACTCCCTCCTATAGACTTTGCCAGTTTTAAGAAACTGAGATTTCTTGTGGTTTATTTTCTTAGGCAACTGAATAAATAGTAAGACCTTGGCATGTTTACTTTTGTCATAAGTTGTATAACTCCTAGATCACATTCACACAAACCTTGTAATGTGTATATGGGTGGTTCTGTTTAAGAACCCAGAACTTTTCTCTAGAAGATAAACAAACCACAGCTGAGCATGCTCAGATTTGTGCTGAGTAACTGCTAAAAATATCTGGCTTGGAGATTGGTTTTTGATGGAGAATTCAAATCAAGACCCTTGAATTGAAGTCATGCGGATCCTCTACTCCCTTTGACATTAATGAGGCAAGGTTTTATAGTATTTCCCAGTAGAATGATAAGAAAATGCTAAAACGCCTTTAGCAAAGGTCTAAGAATATTTTCAGTCGGCTCCTTTCTCTGTCTAGACTTGTATGTTTAGTCTGTCGTTGTACAGAATTATAGCCTAATTGTATGTGCCTAGAATGCACCAACTGCTCTATGACAGGGAGTAATGAATGTGTTTTCAGCCCAGCTCCCAACCTTTAAACAATAAAGCACACAAATACATGTTCAGTTGCATTCAAGAGGCTGACTTAACCCTCAAGGAACCTGCACCTTCAGAGGGAACTTGATCCCCGCGTTTTCTCTCTCTGGTGCGCACACACGGGCACTTGCCCACATGCCAACACCGCTCGGCTCACCTTTTCTCATTGCAGCGTCATCTGAGGTTATGGAAGGGATCCTAGTATTAGAAGAAAATGACAAATAGCCTTATTTTTGTTGAAGTAACCAGACCTCTGTTTAACATCCATTGAGGTCAATGCCGCCCGCCTGGGAAGGAGACTCCCTTTTTCATGCAAATCACTCGCCTTTCTTCCGCCTGCCCTCTGCCCTCAGCCTCCCCCGCCGCGGGCTTGCAGTCGGCGGGGTAATCGGCAGCGCCTCCTGCCCCAGTGCTCCCATTCACTGCAGCAGCCAACCGCCTGGTCGCCCCTGCCCGAATCCCTTTGAAACGATGAAAGGGCCACCTTTTACGAAGAGAAGAACCGGGATTTTATCGTGTATGCTCCACAAGGTGTAATTTCTGCGAGGTTTACATTTGGCACAGCTTGGAAACATGGGGATTCTTTATGTCCATACATCCTCACGCACTAATGTATTTATTTTTCTGACGCAGGTTTGGCCAACAAAAAGGAATAACATGGTGTTTCATTGCCACTCAGGTGTCTTCATTGCTTGGGGTTGTTGATGGCTCATTCAGACCACCCTAGAAATACCTACTCATCTATTTTTTTTTATTTTTTATTTTTATTGAAAAGGATGTTTTACTCTATAAACTGTAATGGCTCTCAAGCGGTTCTAATGGGCACGCATAGGCAGGAAGGTGGCAGAAAATTGACTGCCTGGGCCCGGTAACCATTTGGGGGAATGTCAGTAACCTGCCATTAAATCCACTAAGTGCATTCCAAAACAGCTTCTAACACCGCCAGCCAGGGACCGCTTTTGTCTTCGCTGTGGAAACCGAAGAGAGCCCATGGCTTTTGCTCGCGGTTTTTGTTGTTTTGAAGCACTCCGTATCAGCCCCTTTGCTCCTTCCTGCCGCTTTTGCATTTTTCTCTGGGGGGCGCATTTTGTTCAGCATTTATGAAAGCATGCTAGAAATAATGATGGACGATGAGGAAGAAAGCATAAACTAACAGATTTCTTTTTTAAAATGTCAAGTACTATTTTTGAGTGCTTATTAATAAGCAAGAAATCACAGAGGATTAGATAGAAGAATAAGGTGTCCCCACTGTTTATAACTTGGAACAAATGTCATTCACAGCTTTAAAACACACTAACAAAGAGTATTTTCTTAATTTACAAACTGTTGAGTGTGTGTGTGTCTGAGAGAGAGAGAGAGGGAAAGAGAGAGAGAGAGAGAGAGATTGAGATTTACTCAAATTCCTAAAGAAGAGAAGGGGTGAGAATGAGATCATAACAAGCATAGCATTTTGATTGTTCAACCACAGATTTAGTGGCAGTGACAAAGGTTACCCAGGTACCAGCACCCCCACCCCAAGCCACAACCCAAGACTAATTAAATGCTACCTAGGCAACCATCAAGTATCCCCAAACATCATACTCCAGGGCTTCTGCCTTTGTGTTCTTTGCTGTGGCCTAAGGGTAATTTCTATTGCCTGGGAAGTCAGATTTCCCTGGTCATAGAGAAGTGTGAGAAAGAAAGAAGTGCCCCTGGGGAACTGCACTTAAAAATGACCACAGGGACTGGAGAAATTAACATAAACACAAGACAAAAATAATGTTATTTTAATAAACTCCAACTTATGTGAAAGAGTTGCCTCCACTCAGGGATGCTGAGGTAACTGCTTACAGAAAATGCAACAAGAGGTCTACACATGATATAAAATTAAATGATCTCATTTAAAACGAACAAAAGAAGCCTAGGGAAGGTGGTGTTTCACTGGGTGTGACCTGTCCGCTGTTGTATCTAACACCTCATTTTACAGACTCAAAAGGAGTTTGCCTCTAAAAATTGCCTTGTGTGTTTGATTATCTAAGGGGTTAAGATAAAAATGAACATCCCGAGGACGGACTTGGTTTGGACAGTCCTCTAAACCTGCCCTTTGCTGGCTCTTTCTTTTTTTTAATCCTCACCGGAGGATATTTTTCCATTTATCCTCAGATAGAGTGGGGGTGGGGGAGAGAGAGAGAGATTGAGAGAGAAAGAGAGATTGAGATTGAGATTGAGATTAATTTGCTGCCTCCCGCATGACCCCGACCGGGGCCGGGGACAAACTGCAACCGAGGTACTTGCCCTTGACTGCAATCGAACCCACAACTCTTTGGTCTGTGGGCCGACGCTCTAAACGCTGAGCCAAACCGGCCAGGGCATGCTGGCTCTCTCTTAATCAAACAGGTTTCATCGGAGGCTATGCGTAAAGGAGCCCCAGTTGAGCACTGGACCAAATTCACAGATTTCCTTGTTTGCACATCACAGGAATCATCTGGGGAAGGAACAGCTGGTGTCCTGAGGGGAGCATCCACATTGCTAGTGCACCTGCCCCACGGGTACTGCTCCATAGACAGGTTGCTTTGGGGTTCCTGAAATGTCAGTCAATGGAAATGTCCCATTTGGGGAAGTTCACTTGATATCACTAAGACTGAAGATGGGATAAATCCTGTAGCCCAGGCCAGCAGCGCTCTGTGCACGCAGAGCTCCTGAGTCATTTTGAGTGGTGGTTCCTGCCTTCTAAACTCTCACCTACAGGTTTTGATGTTTGGAAAGACCTGCAAACAGATGGGGAGGGAGGGTGGAGGGAGAGAGAAGGAGATGGAGGAGAGGAAAGGATACCTTCTAATCCATTTGGTAGGAGATAATCTTTTCGCAATAGATGGTTTATCTTTTCAGAAGGTGCCCTAGTATCAGCCCCAATCTGTCATTAAATATGTATGTAGTAGTGCCTGTAGTAAGTCACAGGTCTAGTTCCTAGCTTGCAGGCCATTAGAAGATATATAAGTAATTCTGGCCTAAGACTTGTTTACAACTGAGCATGGAAATAAGATAACTAACAAGTTAATGTACAATATGTGTCAAATGAGAATTTCGTAGGAGGATACTTATGTAAGTTGTTTGCTCAGCTATTTTTAAAAATGCACATGCATAAAAAATATTCACTAAGATATTATCCGCACAAATCAAGCAGATCTAATGCACTGGATTCTCTTCGTCACCAAGGAATTTTGGATCCAAAGTGAATTAATTATTCCCTAGTTTGGAGCTACATTTTGAGTTAAGCACTTTAATTTAATTATGAAAAGACTGGCTGACTATTTTAAGGATTCATGTCCTCTGAAAGCATATGAGAACAAAACTGCTGAGATAAATGTACAGGCTTGATCTCAAGATTGTTTCCCTCTCTGAGTGCTGGCGCATTGTCCATTGGCGGACTCGGAAGACACTTGGGAGAGATTGTGAAAGTGAAAGGCTTTATGGAAATAAATCTGAAGTAATTGGTTCACTGCCCGAGGCTAGAATGGACACTTTGGAGAGCTCTGATTCAGCTGTTCCTGAGTCAGGGAAGCAGGAAGGGCATTTGTGTTGTGAGCTGCTTCCCAGGGCCCTCCCCTCTCCAGAGTCCTGGACGCCTGGCCTACTGCAGCCGCTCGGGGCCCACCTGAGACTGCTGTTGCTCAGGTAGCCCCCTGAAAAGCTGCTGTGAGGCCTTTTCTCTTCTGCAAAGTCAAGGGCTGAGACTAGATCAGGGTACCCGAAACTGTTCTGCTAGCCATTCGTTCTGTAAAACATTAACAGCTACTCAGTGGGAAAGAATTCCATTGTGAAATAAGTCTGAGAACTGCAGCATACTAGGTCTTGTTCTTTGAGGAGTCATAAAGTAGGTAATTGCATGTAAATAAACCTGTTTAATTTTGTATAACCATAATTTTTTTAAACCTATTTGACTAGTCACTTCCACCACCCCTTTCTCCCAGGGATCTGGATTTCTTTAGAACACAATTTGGGAAAGGATGGACTCAGTAATCTGAGTCTCTTCCAGTGTTTATACAGGGTGAGGCAAAAGTAGGTTTACAGTTGTTTGTATAGAAAATAATAATAATATGAGAATAAACTCTGTTTTTGCTTCCTCACAACTGTAAACCTACTTTTGCTTCACCCTGTATTCTATGATGCTGTGAATTTTTACTAACTTGCCTCATCACTGACACGGAGAAGGGAACTTGTCCTGTTCTCCATTTAGCTTAAATGGTTTTTCATTCAGGTTTTCCCACACCAACTAGAGAATTTCGTTTAGAAATTCTGCCTGTTCCATCTGATAGGATTATTAATTTTAGGGGGCCACGGACAGCTTTATGACACTCAGGCTGATTTCCTAGTTTGGGAGTTCCTAGCCCTTTGCCTTTTCCTTCTGTCCTTACCTTGCAGACGAACCAGACTAGATGAAACTTGATGGTGTTTGCACAGTGCCAAACACCTGTCTGGAAAGTATTCCAGAAGTCAAATCCATGAGTGTTTTATCTACATAATGCCAAACAGGAAATAGCTGCACTTCTTCCATTATAATTAGGATTTCCACATTGATGTTTGGTGCTGCATTGAGCCTCAGATTAGCTACGTAGTCACAGATTTTAGAAAGAGGCTGAAGATTAAATTTCGTAAGTTCTGGGGATCATCTATAGGTTGACTGCGTTAAAAGCACCAGGTACAGCATTTGTGATGGCTAATTGAGAATGGCCTGCATTGTAACAAGCATGATCAACTGTGCGTATCTTGTCATGTGAACACAATTAGTACGATGTCATTTAACAAGTCAGAACATGCAGATATGAACGCCCTTGGGGAGCCATGCTCAAATTACATTACTACTGACAGTGTATGACTTGCATGAAGGTAATCATTGTCAGAAAGCCACGATTATCCAGAAGGAAAAGTGATTTTTATGGTAATATGTCATATGATTGTTGGTATCTAATACCTTTAAGGTAACACTTTCGATTTGTCCTATGCCTAATTTGATCATGTTTACAAGAAATGTTTCATTCACTTGCTAAAACCTATACACAATGTTATTTTTACAGCAAACCTTACAGAGTGTTCTAAAAACCAAGTGAAATCATCTATGTATAATAACTACATTAATGATAATATTTCTATGGATGAGAAATAAGGTGGTCTTGTTAATCAAATATTCTAGTTAATAGAGAGTTGCCAATAATTCCTTGTGGGATTATTATTTTTGAAGTTTTAGAATTCAATAACATAGTCTTTTCTTTTATATAAACACACCAAATTTATCTAGAATTGACTTAGAATTGTTAAACCAAATTTATACGTTAGCCCGGGATATATTTAAACTATAGAAAACAAGCATTTAGAAATCTGTTATTCCTTCTTCCTCCCAAATAGAGTGATATTTTCAAAGGGATTTTTAAAAAGAGAAGTATTGCACTCCTTGGGCAAATATTGGCATGTTATTGAAGCACAGGCCAAGACAGATGCACTCACACAAGAGAATGCACTTTGCCACCTACTTGGAACCCAAACTCAGAACAGTCTCATTTAGTCTTCTGTGGATGATTCAGGAGGAGAGCCCCGTGTGCCTCAGGTCCTAATTATGGAGGTTAGTGGTAACTATGCTGTCAGAAAGGGGGTGTGCTGATTAGAAGCGAGTTCTTATTACTGAAACATTAGTGAGCAAACCCTTTATATTGGGTTGGCCAAATGGCTGTCTCAATTTTATTAACATGATTGTATTTCTATCTAGAACAGTGTATATCTCTCACTAGTATACTGCTTGTGAAAAAGAATCATTCATTCTAGATACTGCAAAAGAACTCAAGAGTGCTGTAGAGAAAGAGGGGAAGTGTGGAGAAAGTAATGATGGCAACTTCTAGATATCTTTAATAAAATCTCAAGAGTTTGCAAAATAGGCGTCAGACCACTTAATTGTCCTCTTGCATAAACTGTCAGTGTACCCCACTCCTAAGTCCCAACCATTTTTCCTTTCTACTTTCTCGATCTCTTGCATTGAAAACATATTTTTAAAAATAGATCATTGTTTTCTCCATGAATTGTTTGGCTTCCTAATGAGCTAATAAACGCAAAAAACCCAACCAAGTGCTAAAAGAAGTGAGAATTGAGGGTTTTTTTAAAGGCATATCGCCTGTGCTTTAAGATTGTCCAGAGTAGCTTTGGATCCTAGGAGTAGACAGGTTGTATGGCTAACATTGTGTAGACATTTACACACGCATATGTAATTATATGTGTGCGAATGACTTAGCTTTTACATTATTTCAAAAAACATCTTCCCTTTTAAAGAAGCTAGAACATCCAAGTAAATGTCTGTTGATGAAAAAGGTCATTTTATGTGGGTGTACCTCCTTTCCTTCCATTGTTTTCTCATCTGTATCACTCCTACCTTTTCCCTATCTAATGTCATCTATTTCCCTTCTGTTTCTTTTTTCTTCTTCCTCCCATATTTTCTCTAATATACCCCTCTCCAATCACAGCCTTCTTTTCTGCAAATAATGCTGGTTTGGGTTATTTTAAAACTATTGATATCAGTGTCTGCTTTTTAAAGGAGCATTACATTATGTGTTAGTTATACATATTATACTGTCTTATTTTTGTTTTATACATAGAACTGAGACTATTTGGAGTCTTTGGAATAACATTCCAGCATATAAATATAAATGAAATAATTTGGCAAATTGACTCACTCCAGGGTCATCCAGAAATAGGATTCCATCATCAGATAGAAATTTCTGTTGCTGGAATCCTTTAGCCAGCAAATGAATTTTCTGTGCTTGGTAAGCAGACTCATCAAAAATATTAAACTAATTGCCCCCCACCCCCCACAAAAGTTCCAACTTACATCTTAAAAAGAAGGAAAAGAAAAAACCAACTAAACAAAAACCTACTTCAAATGAGAACAATGGATTCCAAAGGAAGAGCTTGAATCATAGGGCTAGATTTTTAGCCTTTCAGGATTCTAACTTTCCAAAAATGGCTTTTTCCCAGTTGCAGCTGAATGATAAGAGCAGCAAAAACAAAACAAAACAAAAAGCAGTTATCTCTTTACCATAGAACTAAGGAGGCCTTAGGCTACTGTCCCTTGGGAAAGAGTCTCAGAACAGTGCCTGGCACAGAGTACCACCAGTACACGTATGACAATGAACGATGAGGTGTTGTTACGGGTTTGAGAAAGTATAATTAGCTCTTAGGTTTAAAAATAAGATGCATAAGGAATTGGAAATTTTGCAGTGATTGTATTGCAAACAATTTTTTTTATTACAAGCTTCCTTTAAACTTCGAGGTGTGGCAAAATGTTTCTTTACAAACTATCATTCACTTTCAGGGACTTGGCAACCTAGATGTTCTGGGTAAGAGCCAGTGTGTTGAAAAGCAGTGGATAGAACTCTTGGAGGATGAGGGTGGGGGTGGAAAACCTATGCTCTAATCCCCGTTCTGCTAAGTAGATCTGTGCCATTGTAGACACATTACTTACCATTTATGAACTTCAGTTTCATATCTCTAAGTTTCCTTTTATGTTTAATATTCTGTGATATACCAACCTACAGTGAAAAAAAGTCATTTTAATATTTTTTAAAAAATGGTTTTCATGCATAGTTGATAAGCACTGCTAATGTGCAAAGCCAAGATGTGTTATCTATATAAAGATTTTTGGAATTCTTAAGATAAAATTACTTGCATGGCTGAACAATGAATTAAAACACGTACACTCAGTCTATTCATTAAACAAATATGTGTTGCTTGTCTTATGGGGTCGGGTCCTGTCTCAAATGCTGAGGTTAACAATAATAAGCAAAATAAATAATCTACAGTTCCTACATGGCCTCCCATGGAGTGCTCAGTCAAGGTAAGGAGGCAGACATTAATCAAATTGTCATACAAATATGTTTCACAATCTGTGCTAAGTACCAGGGAAGAGAGTGTGGAGCTATACAAGAATATAAACGAGGAGACCGATCTAGTAAGGGGAAAGTGAGAGAACTGTAGAACTGAGATTTGTGATGAAACCTTTTTATTTTATATTGAAGACATCGGGCACTGTATTTATGTGTCCCTTTTAATGCAACACTAACAATTTTGCCTAATTTCACAGGTTCTAGACTATCTAGGCATTTCTTGAATTTCACAGGGATCAATGTGAGGTTACAGTAGCACATTTCTTAGGAAATAGGAACAATGAAATAAACACGATTTAAAAATATTTCTATGGAGATTCATTCTTGTAAGGACTCTACTACTGGGCTCTGAGTTAAGAATGAAAGTAAAAAGGAATTAGCTGAATTTTCATTGGCCTCTTTTTTTAAAAAAAACAAAACACTTTTTCTTTATTGATTTTAGAGAGAGAGGAAGGGAGAGGGAGAGAGAGATAGAAACATCGAAGAGAGAGAACATCGATTGGCCGCCTCCTGCATGTCCCCCACTGGGGATCGGGCCCACAACCTGGGCATGTGCCCTGACTGGGAATCGAACTGGCAACCTCTTGGTGCATGGGTCGACACTCAGCCAGTGAACCACACCAGCTGGGCTTCATTGGCCTGTTAAAGGCATTTAATTACAGATTTGCTGGGCTACAAAAATCCTGGTGATAGAGAAGTGAAGCAACCAAAGTCTCTGGATCAGAATCTGAAGGTTTGTGTTGTAACCTAACTATGGTTCCTGAGTCCCTCTGGGACACACCGTGTGCTCATGGTGCTTAGAGATTCAGTACCTTCTTCCGAGCGTCTTCCCTGTGTCTGCTTCCGAGGTACCCACTTGGTAGTTGATGACGCTCTGTTAGGCCAGTCATCTCTTACTGATGTTGACTTTTTAAAGACAATTTATGAGCAGCTTTTCGCATCACCTCTCTAATCCCTTGTCATGGTCATTTACCTCTGGTTTCGATGTCCACTCCTCCTCCACGGCCATTGCTACCTCTTGGCCCGACTTGGTGATGTATCTAAAATCTCAACTTTTGCACAGAAAAATACTTTATTTTTGGAGGGTATTACTGAAGCAGATAGCCCATGTGTTATTTGAAACCTATGCCTTTTACCGGAAAATAAAAACCTGGATTTACCATGAAGTCGACACAGAGCTGACTTTCTTGTTCAATTTGGGATTTTATGCGAAGGAGTTAGAAATGTAGTTGCATGCAGATGGGCTCCCTCCCCGGGCTTGGCTACCGTCCTGACTCTTCTCTGCAATGAAAATGTGTTGTAAAGAAATGTGGAGATATAAATATTTCTCATTAAATTTCCCTCTGAAATGTTCTGAACCCTTTCAGTCTGCAGAAACGGACAGTGATGTACAGGACAGATGTGAGGTGCCCCCCGAACACAGGGAAACACGTGAAAGGGAAAATGATGAGACGGGAGGAGTATAGAAACAAGTCTGAGAATGGGAATTGTACATATTTTTAAGGCTGAAGTCAGAACCATAGGAACAGAAACAATGAAAAGGATATATGTGGAAAAGACTGTGCCTCAGTTTCCTCATCTATAAACCTACCTTCTGGAGGATTTATGGAAATTCGGTGGCTGTGGGACATGGGAAGCATTGGGAGGGTGGCCAGAACATATTACATGCTCTATGAATGTCACCTGTTGTTAACATATGTCCTGTTTTTCTGAGGTGGAGCATGTTTTTCAAGAGTGTTCAAAAAATGTGTACAGTGTTTTGATTCCCTTTGGAGCTGTTCTTTCTCCCCCTGCCAAACTCCTCTACCCTCCACTTTTCAGTATGTGACCATTTCTTGACTCTAATTCACCATAGCCACTTTTTCTGGTTTTGTGTATTTTTATGACTATCTCAGAAATTCAGACATTTGGGTAAGGCTATATTAGGCTCTTTTCTGCTACCCCATTAACCCACCAGCCTTCCTGATTCCAACTCAAAGTGATAATTAAATGATGTCATCTTTATTTGTGAAAATCGGTGATACTTACAGAAAGTAGTGCCATTTTGGCATCTTGGATACACTTCCAAACCTTTAAGAGCGAATCACGCATGGCATTTGAATAACAAGCTCTCGGGCAAACTTTATTGGCTCCACGGTAAACAGCGTACCATCCTTACTGTAAATAATGTGCAGAGATTTGTACTATAAACCAGTTGTTTACCAAATATGTCATCTTTTTGAAAAAAGATTTTTAGGTCCAGTGCTTTTTTTAAAAAAGGAAGAAAATCTTTGTTAATGACTAATACTTTTAACCTGTTGTTCAAGGAAATGAATACGAAATGTAGCCAAGCAGGAAAAGCTGATTCATCTGGTTGTAATCTCCAAATGACTCGCAACAGTTGCTATTCTATAAAATCTACAGTGTTACCAACAAGAATTTGTTCAGACTCACCGTTTCTTTATAGCATTATCAGTTTTTTGTACTTGAAGTTCCCTAGAGACAATTATTTCCGTTTACCTAATCAGGACTTTACATATTTCAAAGGTGTATATAAATCCCCCTCTTCATTAGGGTAGCGGAGGTGACCCCTCCCTGACTTCCAGCTGCTGCTTCAGGAAGTACCCGTCCCTTCTCACTGTCGCTGGATGCACCCTTACGAATGACAGCTTTCTTTTCTAACCTTTGGTTTCCGCATGTTTACGAGTGAGAGTTTCATTTGTGCACACGTCTTTTGAGTCACTACAGTTTGACTTGGTTAAATAAGAAAAATGCCATTTTATTCAAACGGTCACTTGGGGATATAAAGTTTGCATCAGAAAATCAAGCCTGAACCCACAGCTAAGATAGTGCTTTGATTTCTGCTTCTTTTAGGATGGTCACAGCAGGACTCCACCACTGCTTTAGTGGGTCCGATTGTCTTCCCAGGGAGGGCCCAGTGGGGAGGGCTTGGGGCACCTCCCAGCCACCTCCCTTATCCTGCATATTAAGCCTGTAATTACAGCGGATGTTACATTTGTCCCCAGCTCCTGTGGATGATGTCATTGCATGTCAAACAGGGGATTAGCATGCAGAGAGAAATCCTACTGACATTTTCATTTTCATTAAGAAGAACTTGGTTTTCCTTCATTTTGTTAGCAGGAACTGTTGTCTTACTTCACAGGAGACATTTTTTTTTAAAAGGAAAGAAAGAAAAAGAGAAACTTGAGAAGGTAGAAGCAGACATGTGCTGACTGCTTGGATGGCGGTGTGCTCTGCAGCGCCACTCTGTCAATTAGTGAAAGAGTCTGGGACACAAAGCAGGCCTGGGAAATCTGCTCCCTTTCTTACAAAGGCAGAATATCATTCTTCTCAAAGCCCACAATGCCTGGGCCCTGCTGCAGAAAATGCCCTTGAAAAAGCAAAGCAAAGACTGTGGCCACTGCTGGGGAGAAAGGGCGTGCAGGTGGCTGGTCCCGTCAGCCCCTGAAATGTTTCCCTTTTTCATGATGGCATTGATGGAGTATGTCTTAAAGTCTCATTCCTTACATCTCAGGGTAAAGCTCTTAGTTCCTTTCCCATCTGAAAATAATAATAATAACAATAATACATCAAGGAGAGAGGCCTGATATTGAAGATGCTTTGATCTCAGAGCTGAGTCCTTGGAAGAACATACATTTTATCAATCATTTCCAACTCTTCCAACAAAAACAAATGTAGGAAGAATATCTTGATCAGACTTGGGGAAAAGGAGTCCTGTCCTCTTTTGGAGCAATATACCAGTAACTCTGCCTCAGAAAAGCTGGGTTTAAAGACTAGCTCCAGCTTTTAGTTAGCTCTGTGACCTTGGGCAACTGAATTGCCCTGAGCCTCAGTGTGTTCATCTGTACAATGGAGTTAATAGCAATAGTGCTTACATACCATTGAGTTGTGCCTGGTACCTATTGGCAGTTGTTTTTCATTTCCAAAAACACTATCAAAAAACAGGCTAGTGTTCTGAGGTGACCTGATTATTATTACTCCAGTGAGTAAAGGTGGCAACTTCCTCTTTTCCTTTTTCTCTCCTGTTCCTGTCTTTGTCTTGCAAACAGCAGATAAGGGAACTGATGCTTGCAGGTCCCTTCCTGGGCAGTGGACCTGGGAGCTACAGGATTGAGGGTCCCTGGATTAGCTAGGCTTTGGAATTTCAGTCTTTTGAAATTTTGCCAGAGCATTGGGAGAATTTTTTTTTTTTTTTAAATCCCCACAGATTTTTCTTGGGAGAGTTTCAAACCCTTGTAACATTTCTCCGTTCTTTATATTTGGACACCAGAATTTTAGCATTCAATTTCTTTGGAACAGAGTTGTCCTGTGAAGAAGATTGGATCCAATCCAAATTAGTCCTTTTACCAGGTGATAATTTTCCATCCAGGTTGCCCTGGGGCCTTTCTATTTTCATTTTTGTTCGGCCTTGAAAGGTAGCTGGTGAGTTATTTCTCTTTCCTCATCTGAATTTTCAGGTCCAATGACCTAGCTGATTGTTGCTTATTAGAATGATATTTAGAAGTAAGATACTGAATTGCACCTGGCTTGGAGGTACAGCACTGAATTTGAACACAGATCTTCAGTGTATTCCATTGTCTAGTTGGAAGGAAACCTGGATGTGCTGAGCTCTGCCTGAGTGTTCTAGAAAGGACTAGAGTCTATCCACTAGACCATCTGAATCACCTGTCCTGTTGCCTTCAAGCAGAATGAGGAGGAGGGAGGAGGGACTGACTTGGGCTGAGCACCCACCTGCTGTGTGTAGTGCCAGTTACTGCACTAGGTGTACCTGTGCACACGTGCACTTTTTGAGTTTCCCAAGTTCTGTCCTGAATTTGTGAACCATCACCATTGTGTCCTCCACTCTCACCTCCAGCACTTCTCGGGTTATCTGCAATACAGGACATCTCTTTTACCACAATTTACCTGAATGCGAATGGAATTCATAGGAAACATATTACAAATAGCAAATCAGCAATTGCTTTTGGAAGCTGAAATTGCTGTCTTCAGATGGCCAGGTGCTCTTTTCCTAGGTGGCTGATTGGGCAGTTGGGTCACCTTCCCAATGGCTCAGTTATATCCTTCCCAAGCTTTCAGCATGGTGCTATCATCCAAGGCTTGTCCTCATCTGTGGGTTTGTTTCTCTGGGATAAGTTAATATCTGTTCTCCACCAACCCCTGCTAAGACCTCACAGACTAGATGGTAGGAAAAGGGAGACATTCTCACTTGCTTTTCATTGGGGACATAATTGTTTTACTCTTACCCTTTGTTAGATCCTGACTCAAATCAGACTTGGCCTCATCTTTTGTTCTCTCTACTTGATTGTCTGCCAACCAATCCTTCCCTTCCCCTCCAATTAGAGTATATTCTTGAGTAGTTTTGCATCCTCTGGTTGCTAAGATGAATGAACAATATATGAATCTTCTTTGGGGGGAGGACAAGGGCAATGTAAACATTTATTAAAAGTTTGTGAACTCAGTTTTGAGTGTTTTATATATATTTGGTCATTACAAGTTGTAGAGACATTCAGATTTCTGCATCTTTTCCACCCAGTGGCCTGCGTGGCTTCACTGTTACTGAAGACCGTGTTCATGGCGCACAAATCAGCAGGGTTATTGGAGTGATTGGCATTTTTGTTTACATCAGAACTCTCAAGAGCTGAGTAGTAATTCACAGTACCATAAGTCAGTTCAGTTCATTCATTAGGATGGCTGTTTACAAAGCAGCTATTGCATTTATCTTCCTAGGGATGTCAGACCAATTGGTGATGGATGCTGTGGCTCGGCTGTTGACCTCCATGAATATGAGTGAAATCAATGACCTGTTGGCCCTGTCGCTATACCTACTTGATCATCTTGACAGCCTGTTTGTGTAGAACCTTTGAGTGGATTGTATTTCCTACATCAGTTTACTAGGGGCATACAGGCAATAAACGTGTTCCACAACTGTCGCTTTATGTAAGCCACACATTAAGCCACATTTTCCAGGTGAATTACATGAAAACCTTCTGATCTTTAATGGGCAGCAGCTTCCCTTAACTTACCTGGCCAACTCAAGCCTGTATGGATTTTAAATGATCTACAACTTAGAGCATAATCCTGTGTAGCAGAAACTCTGGTTTGAAGACGTCTCTTTCTTTAAAAAAAAAAAAAAAAAAAAGCCTTTTATAAAAGTAAATTCATTCATCTGATTGTTAAGTTTGGGTTTTCAGTTCTAATGATTCTTTTTTTTTTTTTGTATGTGCCCCTAGTGGGAACCGAACCCAGGACTCTCTGGTCCGCAGGCCGACACTCCAACCGCTGAGCCAAACCAGCCAGGGCCAGTCCTTATGATTCTTTATGACAAGGCACACATACCTGTGTACAAAATTGGCACCAGAAATGGCTTTGAGATGATTCATAACTAAACATTGCTCTATCTTAATAATGTCTAATATGAGTTAAAGCATTTTGGTCCCTTTTAAGTAAAGATATTTAAATATGAACAAATATTTTTAGTCATGTATATGAAATATACACATGTATATGAAATACCATAAATAACTCCAATCATTCTTCTTTTGTTTCCAAACCCTTAATATAATCAGCATGGAAAAAGTATTAGCTCTGCATTCTAGTTGGAAATATGAAGGTTTCCTATCTATTTTGTTTTTACCAGCAGGTGGCATGAGTTATTGCTATGCTGGTGACAATGTAAAAACCATTGCATCTTGTCACTTTACATTGTTATATAATTAAAAGTGATTCCCAAAGTATTTGCCCAGTCAAAAGTTTAATACCCTTATTATACAAAGAACTCTTACAAATAAATAAGTAAAACCTTAACATTTCAGTAGAGAAATGGACACATATATGATTATATTTATACACACACACACACACAATCACACACACTTAGATAATCTCACACACACACACACACACACACACACACACACACAAACACAGCTGGAGTGGGGAGAGGGTCTGGGAGAGAGTGAGGGATTAAAAAATGGCCAATAGACTAGAACATATAAAAATGTTTAATCTCCCAGTTAAGAAATGTAAATGAACTCAACAAGATACACGTTTTTACATGTAAATAGGCTTTAAAAATGATACTACTCATCATTGGCAGAGGACAAGATAGGCACTTTCATATTCTGCTATTTGGATATAAATAACCTTTCTAGAATGGAATTTTTCAATATATATCAAGAATCTTTACAATGTTCACACCCTTTGACCCAGTAATTCCCTCCTGGGAGTTTATTCTATTGAAATAAGCAGAAATACACACAAACAACTATGTAAAATATGCTTACTGCCACATTATTTGTATATGTGAAAAACTGGAAAAACAGAGTTCTCAATAATCGTGAGTGGTGTAAGAAATAATGATTCATCTGTAGGATGTAATATTTGACCCACATTATAAAGCATATACTTAAAGGTTCTTCACTGATGCGTAGTGTTCAGTAAAAAGGACAGGTTATATGAGAGTATTTTTTCAGTTTGATCATAATTTTTTACCAAAAAAATTTTTGTATACGAATAGACAGTAGACACCCACATTTTAATCTGAGTAATAAGTCAATAGTTATTTTAATTTTCTTTCTAATCTTTTTCTGTATTTTTTAAAAGCATTTTTTACAGTGGGCACACATTCTTTTACAGTCAGATAAAAGGATAAGCATTTTAAAAAATGGTAAGCCCAGCATCGGAGACATGAATCACTATTGCTTTTGTATTTCTCAGGGAAATGAGATTCAAAAGTAAGTTATATGTCTGGGGAAAATAGAGCTCATTTGAGTCAGAGGTCGGAAAGCTCTCATAAATACTAACCTCAGGAACCTCAAACTAGTATGTAGTGGAATAATGACATGGCAGGAAAAGCCACAGATGTCAGTTTGAGTTAAGGAGGCTAGAGGAGATACATAAAACAGCCAACAGAGATGAAAATTCGCTAATCTGTATCTCCAGCTCTGGGAACCTCTCGGGTCAGTCTGCGCCTCCATATTTAATCTGTATCAAAGTGCTTTGCGCTGGAGGTGGACTTGGAGTCTGGTTGTCATTCCAGCCGCTCTGCTAATACATTTTGTACGTAACCTTGGGCAAGTCACCAAACTTTCTGAAGTCTGAGTTTTCTTCCAGTGCTAGATGTTTATTCTTTCTTGCAGTTTGGCATTCTGGTGCAGTTTCAAGCCCCACAAGGTGAGGGGTGAGCCCCTGTGGTGTCTGGCCAATGCTGAGGCGATTGAGACTCCTTCTGGGTCATGCCCTTGGATCAGACGCGTCTGATGTCATCCCTGTCCTGTCACTGTTTGAGTAATAAATTACCATGATGTAAGTCCTTGAAAAGGGCTGCATTTGAGGGTGAGAAAGGCAGTTTAATTCTCTTGAAGATCACAAAATGAAAGCAGAGATATGTCACAGAATATGAACAAAGCTGGTGTATATTTTAGCAATATATATTTTTTCCTACATAAAAATTCAAGTCTGTAATTATCGTCAAGTTAATTTTCACTCCATCAGTGGTTGAGACTTTAGGGGCAGCGGATCCAGACCTAGTATACCGGTGCATAAGAAGGACCCAGTGCAGAGGATTTTACTGTTTAACCTAAAGGCAAACTTATACTCAGAGATATATTGTATAGGAATGTTTTGTAAACTTAATTGCAGTATAAAAAATATGGTGACCTACGCATACATATAAAATTGAAACAAAAGTCTCACAAAACAATACCTGTCCTTACTATCTGCAGTGTGTTATGACATTTCCTCTTCTATTTCATTCCATTCTATTACAATATACTGGTTGTGACTCACTGATTTGATTTCATGCCACTGAAATATTGCTCACCTCCTCTTGAAGAACGCTGGTGTAGAGCTTTTTGAAGAGCTACCCAGAATGAAGAGAAAAACCATTAAATACCCCTGAGAACTATTAAATATCACTGACAAACTTCTTTACAGAGAAACAGGAAAGAAAAGTAGATCCTTTCTATAGTAAGTCCTTGTGACAGAAAGGACACAAATAATAGGAGGAACATGTCAAAGAGAAGACTTACATATACCCAGTACTTTTCAAGTGAGAAGAATGCATCTGAAAGAGGTGAGATGGATTGTGTTATGGAAGCGATCACATTACGCTACGAGGATGAATGAAATTGCCACAACTTTAGACAAGCTGGCAAAATAGAAGGGCGGAGACCTAAGTGGGCCTCTCATGTCCATCTTGTTCCTTCTCTTTCTGTCTCAGTCCCAGTCTCAGTATATGGGTCCTTGTAATTGAAAGGATGACCATACAGTAAACCAGGTCTATCTGGGCAGCAGCCCATGGGGGTGGGGAGAGTGCACTATCCCATTCCCGCGTGCCTTCCGGACCGTTCCATTACTGGAGATGCCCACTGCCCCTTACATTCAGCAAAACTGCTCGTGCTTCTTCGGGTGTCTGTCCGTGTCTTCTGGACCATCACCCAGGCCAGGGGAGGGGGGAGCACCCTGCACCCCAGGGCTTCATTCTCACCTTGTACCTCCCGACACCCTGTTCCTGCACCTCGCTCCTCTGCCACCAGCTTCTTTCTTTGATTCTTTTCACCTTTTCCTCTCTTCTGCCTTTGATCTACCCATGGCACTGGTGACCACGACATATCTCAGAGCATGACCCACAGAGCTGAACACTTATCATCCAGTGCTCCAGAATTTAAGTGGTTGAAGGTCCTTGAAAAGGACTTGGTAGTCATAAGCCTTCAATTTCTAAAGCAGGTTTTTGATGGCGTCTGATGCCCAGTTAGAAATACCGTAGTTGAAAAGACCTGACTTCAGAGCCTTTGTGCCGGGGATTTTACCTGCAGACCAGTCCTGTCTTCGGGCCGAATGGGTCTCTCAAAATCACTCATGCCAGCCTGGACTTGGAAAGGTTAGGCCCTTTTCTGTGGGGGCTGTTGTCTCAGCCCCCCTCATTGCATGACTCAGAAAGCTTGAAAGTGCCCTAGACTGATTTTCTCTATCGAGCCCAAGGAACAAGGGGTAGAATCAGCCTGTCTGGAAACTCCTTATATGGAGAGGTTCTGAGACTATTTTATGTTTGGTTTGTAAGAGGATTATGGTTTAAAAAAAGAAAGAAAGAGAGAAAAGAAAGAAAAGCCTAAGGCAATCATATCATATTACTAAGAGGCTTGGTTAAAAAAGGAAAAGAAAATACTCCTTCCAACCATTTCCACCTTCATTCTGGGTTAGGGTGGGGGCGGCAGTCAATCCATCATTTGCACTGGTTCTGGCTGACCTCCCCCTGCCTCTCGAAGGCTTTGGATGAGGAGGAAGCCCTCAGTGCTGAGGCGCTGTCTGCCTGTGGCTCCCAGCGCCGGCTGCAGAGAGGCTGGAGGCTATAAAGTCCTGCCACGTGTTTCTGCAAATGGGTAGTTTTTATTACTTCTGGAACATAGCCCCCAGCCCTAAATCCTAAAATGCTGACAGTCCAAAAGCAAATGGGACATGTGGAGCCCACCAGTGACAGTTTGCTTACCCTCTCCACCTTGGCTCTGTGCCCGGAAGAGTGAGTGACAGCTTTGGGGACTGGCTTAGGGGCTGGGCCACCCTCCCTATGCCCGCACGTGACCCTCCAGCCCTCCCACTTCCCCTAAGTTGGCAGTGGGCAGAGGGCAAATTGGATTTCTTTTAAAGCCAAGGTGATGGGGGGCAGGGGGAGTGATTTAAGTCCCTCTTAAATCGAAGTGGGGGTGAGGGTGGGGGTGGGGCTCTGCTTATGATGCACATGGGACTGAAGTGCAGTTCTGTCCACCTGTGGGTGGGGCCTGCCTTTCCACATCCCTGTCCTTGTTCTTTCGTTAGGCAGGAAGGAGGGGCAGGCTCTCCGCAGAACCTCGAAGCTGTTTAACTTGAAACGCGATGGCTAGGCCAGAGGCGGGGAAGTTGCCTAGACGGTTCTAAATGAGAATATGGGAGCTAATTGACAAATAATAATAGGGAAACAAATATAATATCGAACCTTAAAAAGAGCATTCTAAACGTAGTAACATAAAGTGCACTTCTCATTTTCAAAGGTGGTTTGAGAAGACTTAAGGCTTTTTAAGTTAAAGAGACTTGAAATGAAAAGGTTCCTCAGAGGAAAAACAATGCTCCCCAAGGGGAACAAGAGAAATTTCCTAGCAAAAGTTTCAATGAAAAAAACAAACAAACAAACAAAACAAGACGCCAGTAAACTGACCTCAGCACGTGGTGTGCAGGCGGAGAACCAAAAACTGAATTAGAGCTGTTATGGGCCATTTTTATATGGGCTGTAGTCTATATTGAAATATTTTTAACTTTTGACTTTTGTTTTCTATTTCTTACTGAATAGATGGGTGGGGGGTATGGAGTCATAGCGTTGTTAAGTGATTTGAAGACATGATATAATAATTCTAAGCCCAACTCCACAGCTCATCCTTCAGAAATAAGATTTTCTGGTTCTTGTGTGAAATCCACAGTGAAGAGGTGTACTGCTTAGGTGTCAGTGTGTTCGAGTTCTAAGAGAGGATTCTTGTGTTCTTAAGGTAGATGGGGGTGTGTATGTGCAGTTGCTATACAAAGAAATATTGACTAAGTGTAGAAAAATCTTTATACAAACCAGAGATAAGCTGTGTAGTTTGACTGGGATTCCCAGAAAATAAAATGTGAAATATTAGACCCGAGAATTTAGTAGCAAAAGAATACACTGCCGTGTTGAGATGCTAAATATAAAAGAGAATGTTTAGTGCAAACCAAGGGGCAAACAAATACATTTCCTTTTTAGGGCTGTGGGTGAGGCAGTGCAGCAGGGCCTCATCTGAGCACCCTGAACAGAGTCCAGCCTTTTGAAAACCATTTCAGAGTGATCATTATAAACGTCCACAGTTGGGTTATGTCATTATGGTCCTATTGGTCCCAGCTATGGTTTTTAAATTCATATGTCTTTTAGTAAACATATCCATTTGGTTTCCCTCTCTTGGTATCATGCTGTAAATTATTTCTTTCTAAATTGCCTTCAATTGATTCTAAATATGCTTTCATATTAGTTTCCTAGAGTTGCTGTAGCAAAGAATTACAAACTGGGTGGCTTATAACAATAGAAACTATTCTTTCTTGCTTCTGGAAGTCTGAAGTCAAGATGTCAGTAGGCTGACTGCTTCTGGAGGCTCTGAGGAGGAAGCTGTTCCATGCTTCTCTCCTAGCTCTCCTGGTGGTTGCTGGCAGTCCTTGGCAGTCCTTGGCATTCCTTGGCTTGGAGACTCCAGTATCTGGCTTATCTTGGTTTATCGCTCCAAAATCTGCCTCCATCGTCACACGGTCTGTTCTCTCTCTGTCTCTGTTTTCTGTTCTTATAAGGACATCAGTCTGGATTAGGGCCCACCCTAATCTGATATGACTTCATTATAACTAGGCCTGCAAAGACCCTATTTCCAAATAAGGTCACATTCTGAGGTTCTGGGCAGACATGAATTTGAGGAGATCACTGTTCAAACCAGTACCTTCTATTTTGTTCTTTTGAATCTGCAATAGATTCAAAACTCTGCAGCTAAGCCTATTTGACCTGCTATCTGTAGGGGAGAAAGAGAAAGAGGAGAGGCTTGACCCTGTGTGGTAAACTTGGAGGGATCTTCCTGAAATAAAGCCCTTGAGCTTTAGCCTTTGACTTAGTGGTATCTATTTTGGAGGCTTTATCCTTTTCTTTCTTTCTTTTCTTTTTTTACTGGATTCTGGGCTGAAAGTCTTACAGTTGAGACTGCTGGATGAAGAACTTCTGAACACATGATGTGTTATGCTTGAATCTTCCAGACAGTGCTTTTTAGGATGTTAGGGGGAAGATGAGCCAAGTAATGTTTCTGAGAGGTAGCCTAGGCCATAACCAGAAATGTGTGAGAAGAGGCTGTGTGGGAGAGGCCCTAGAATACATTCCTTCTTGCAACTGAAACACAAATCCCTCTTTTCTCTCTGCCATCTGAGTTGCCGGAGACTGTAGCCGCTTGTGCGTGATTTTAGAGGAGGGCCCGTCCCTGCCTGTCTCTAATCTGCCTGTGAATTACTTTCTGTGTCAGTGCAGATCACGTTCTGTACAGCTGTGGGGGGTACTGTCCGGGACAAACTCCCTCCTCAGCTCAGTGTATTAATATTTTTGAGAACTACCCTTGTGCAGATTTTACCCACTGGATTGTTGAAGGGGGAGGGCAGTGGTCTCGAAAGAAAATGATGGAAACCCCAGTGGAAAATGTTCACCAACACAGTATGAAATTATAGAAAGTTCCTCCTGGGGATTTAGGATCTCTTGCATGAACCTTTTTATTTCTCTGCAGAAAGGAAATACTAAACCTCAGAGGAACACAGAGAAAGAGAATGATATTAAACACTGGATGATTTTAATCTTTGGCAGCAGCCCACATACTTAAAAAAAAAAACCTATTTCCATTGTCGTGCACCTGTCATTACTATGAGTGAGTGCTTTTTGTCTCTTGATGGATGGTTGGCCTTAACCGCTTGCTGCTTTTCATTAGCAGAGTGAAACGGGGCGCCAGTGCGAGCGCTTTGTCGTTCCGATGGAATATAGTGCGCAGATCACTGTAATGATTCAGTGTTTGTATAATCAGCACGATTTTGAAGGGGAATGTTGCACAACTCAGAAGTGGCCTAATTTTACCTGACAGTATTCCATTCAAACTCCAAGCATCTCCTCCAAGAGGCAGTGAAGTGTTGGTGCGTTTCCTTAGAGCACAAGGCAATGACGGTGGGAAATTGAGTTGTTCTAAATCACCAGCTAATTATGATGCTGCCCAGTGGAGCACTTAGAAGGTCTTGTTCTAGATGGCAGATATATTCATCTCTATTGTTTTAGAAATGTCATTTATTTATTATGCATGAAGCATGATACTATATTGTTCCACATGGATCCAGTAATGAACCAGCCAAATCCATTAAGTTCCATTCAGGAGTCAAGTCAGACCCAGAAATATGGGCAATTTGCCAGGAATCCTCCCAGAAAGGCTGAGCTGGATAAAGAGATAGGGTAAATCAGGGACTGATTGGGAAAAACTATATAAAGTAAATGTACACTCTTCTTTTTGCAAGAGACAGTCTCTCTTATAAAAAGGAAGCTTGTTCAGTTGAGCTGTTTCAGAAACCCTTGCAATACCAGTTGCAAAGAGGAAGACTGAATTTTGCATTAACTCATTTAAATCAATTTCTTTCAGCTCAGCATGACACCAGAACCAAAATCTGAACAGTGCCCCAGGGCTGGATCTCACAGTCACCCAGCTCATCTAATTGGGACTAGATTGCTTTTTTCATTAAATCTAAAAATAATTTCAGGCAGGCTACCTTTCTAGGGATTTCTGTGATGAATCATATTCTAGGGACAAATCCTTGCTTTTCTCAGACAGAGCTAGTGACTTTTGAGTCTGGGTTTGTTCCTCTTTCCTCCATGAAGCCTGCCCACCTTGATCTGCGTTCTTTTTTCAAATTAAAAAAAAAAATTATTTTGTTAATCCTCACCTGAGGATATTTTTTTCGATTGATTTTTAGAGAGAGTAGAAGGGAAAAAGGGAGGGGTGGGGAGAAAGAGAAACATTGATGTGAAAGAGACACATCGATTGGTTGCCTCCCACATGGGCTCCAACCAGGCCAGGGATTGAACCTACAACCTGGGTATGTGCCCTTGACAAGGAATCGAACCTGAGACCCTTTGGTGTGCAGGCGACCTTGATCTGCATTCTGGATGAGAGCTAATAATAATAATAGCTGAATGTTCACGGTGCACCAGGCACTGTTCTAAGGATTTTACATGTACTAACTAATGCAATCCTCACAGCTTCCCAAGAGGGAGGTACTGTTATCATCCCCATTTGACCAAAAGGAAACTGAGGCACAGAGTGGTTGAGTATCCTGCCCTAGGTCACACAGCCAGTGAGTGGTGGAGGTGGGGCTCAGATGCCAGCAGGCAGGCTCCAGAGCCCACTGCTTAATTCTGAAGACCCTCGATTACCAGTGGAAAGCGTTCTTCAGTTAGAGCTCCTGTGTCCCCAGGCAGAGCTTCTGAGGACCTTGCAGGTGTGGGGCAGATGGATTCCAAGCACAGCAAGTACATACCTTTGACATGCAGCATCAGGCCCTTTCGGGGGCACCTACAACCTTTTCTGAAAGCAGAGCCTAATGACAGTGGAATGTGCTCAAGGAGACTCTCATACACAGCTGATGGAAGAATATATTTTAGGAAAATCCTCTTTAAAAAAAGAGCAATGTAAAGTACAGCATAAAGAATATAGTCAATAGTATTGCAATAGCTATGTAGCCAGGGGGGCACTGGCAGTATCAGGGGAACACTCTGTAAAGTATTGTCGAACGACTATGCTGTACATCTGGAACTAATGCAAAATAATATTGAATGTCAACTGTAAGAACCAAGCAAAAAAAAAAAGTCTTTAACAACAACAACAACAACAAAAGAGTCAGAGCCTAGAATCCACACTGCTTGCACCTGTCCCAAGAAAGCGTAGCAGAAAGGCATGTCCTTGTCACTGGGCCAACATCTTGAGGAAAACCTGTGCCCTGTCACTTGCTCTGTAGCTCTTGATATTCCAGGTTATATGAATTACTGGAAGGATCCTTTTTAGTGATTAAAAAGGAAAAGGGGGGAGATGTCTGGGAGGCAAAGGCAGGCCCTTGACATCGCTGCTCCGTCCTCGGAAGCCCAGGGTGAGGACCACAGAGGCCACCCGGCTGGGTGACTGATTGGCCAGTAGTCCCGTGTCCCCGTAGGACTGCCCATCCTCTCCTCCCATTGCAGACGGAAGATTGGTGGTGTGGTGCGGATGGCCAGCTGGGAGGGGAGGACTCGGGAGAGATGTCAAGGGAGAAAATTGGTGACTATTCCATGGACTGGGGTTGGTGGCTGTTGTCTGGGAAACCTTGCTGACTACAAAGTGAACCAGAGGAGGATCCAGTTTGCTGTCTTCACTGACAGGTTTATAGACTGAAAAACAAAGCCTTCTTACTGGACCCAAATGAAGAGTTAACGTGAGAATGAAAAGGAGTCTGTGCAAAGTGGACTTCACGACTGTGGTTTCCAAAACTTGTTTTGGCTATTGAGGAGAGAAAATCACCCAAATTAGGGAAATGGAAAGTTTCCTTAAATATAAGAACAACTGGTTATAAAGATGTTACCCAGTTTATATAGCAAATGATCCATGTTAATTATAAATAAACATTATGGTAGTTATGTGAGGTATGAAGATCTTTATTTTTTAATAATCCTCACCTGAGGATATTTTTCCATTGATATTTAGATAGAGTGGGAAGGAGGGAGGGAGAGAGAGAGAGAAACATCGATGTGAGAGAGACACATCGGTTGGTTGCCTCCCTCACAACCCCGACTGGGGCCGGGAACCAAATCCACAGCCAATGTACATGTCCTTGACTGGAAATCGAACCCACAACTCTTCTGTCCGCAGGCCGATGCTCTAACCACTGAGGAAAACCGGCCAGGGCAAGGGTGCAAAGATTTTAAAGATACTAATTATTTTATAAAACACTTCTTTTACGATGCTGCCGTGGAACCGAAGACATGTCCTGCATAGTTAAACCATTTCAGAAGCTTTATTCTATGGAATTTTCTATTTCACCCTGAGGCTGTACAGGGCTCCTTTTTTTTTTTTTTTTTTTTTTTTAAGTACGTGCCCCTAGCAGGAACCGAACCCAGGACTCTCTGGTCCGCAGGCCGATGCTCCAACCGCTGAGCCAGCCAGGGCTACAGGGCTCCTTAAAGTTCTTTCTCCTTCTGTCCCCTGGGGACTCAGAGGACACCCCAAACCCTCTGTTCACAGAGACCAGTGGAGGCCTGCAGGAGAAGGGTGCACACAAAGGGAGGTCTTTGCTAGCACCTCTAGGAAAGACAGGAACCAGCCTTTTGTCCCCAGTGTTACCCTGCTCGTTTTCTGCTCTTTCTGGACTTCAGAGAGCTGCATGGCCGAGAAGTAGTGATGACCCCTCAGGTCTTCAGTATCACTGTTCCTTCAAACTAACTCAGAAGAAATGTTCTGTTTCTCACCAAATGAATGATCCCCTATTGGAAAAATGTACCACGAAAGCATGTTGAGATCTAGGGGAGGTGGTAAGTAAAGTCCGATGTCCCTTATTTCGAAATGACATTAGTTTCACTGTATACTCTCGGCATATATCTGACGAACACTACACTGGACAAGAAGTGTTTGGTGGTTTGTTGAAAAGATTGTTAGCTCATTAGTAAGACTCCGGTCCAGCCTCCTAAGATTGGAGATCCTGATTTCCCCAACAGATTGTTGAAAGTCTCCCAGGACGCCTCTGGACACGGTCTGTTTGCTCTGTGGGGATGCCTCTGTCCTCCCCAAGTACTCCTCTGTACTTTTATTCAGGACCATGGGGACAAGAGGGTTGGAACTGAAAATGGGATGGGGTTGGGACAGGAGTCTGAGCAAAAGGAAAATCTTTTCTTTTAAAAAAAAATGTTATTGGTGTGACATTGGTTAATAGGATTTTGTAGGTTACAAGTGTAGGCTTCTATAATGCATGATCTGTCTTACAGTTCTAGATACACCCAATAGCCGGAAGGGAGAAAGTGAGGAAAATGAAATTCAAATATGAATTTAAATTTATTCTTCAAACTGACTTTTCTGTGTATGTTTGAGTTTTCTTCCTGGATATTGTAGCCACTAAGGTGCACCATGGGAAGGCAAATCTTAGCAGGATTAAGTTTATTTTAGGATTTGGCTGTGTGTGTGTGTGTGTGTGTGTGTATCTGAATAAGTATATCATGATATCACGGATCCTATCTTCCCGAATAGAAGCCAGGCTTAGGCCAGTCCTGCATCTTTTACATCCTCGCTTTTCACTCAGTCTTAATATTGGGCTGATATTTATTCCCACTTAGTTTTTACAAAAATGAATGTGTTGACTTAGTGTCAACATAAGCAGGCTGACTCGGTACAGCAACACCATAGTTTGTTGGGTCTTTGTGTCTGCTGTATTCATTTTATTACACACTAGCAATTTTCAACTGGTGTGCCACAAGAATTTTTAAAACATGCAATACCTGACTATTTAGTCAGGGGCACTGACCTCTTTTCCCTTTTAATGTCAAATGAAAAAATGACAACAGCCAACACAACAATAGTGGTCTGGTGTGAATGAATCAAAGCTATACTTATTTTTTTGTCAGATCAGCAAAGGAGATATAGTAAATTTTTTTGGTGTGCCACAGAATTCTAGTAATTAGTTGATGTGTGCCATGAGATGAAAAAGGTTGAAATTGCTGTTACATACTAATTACTGATTTAGAATCCATTTACGATTTTATACTGGTATTACCCAGGGCATTTCATTTGCATTCTCTCTTCTCATGGTCTAATATTTTCTCTGGCATTTTATGCTAGACATTGTTAACTGGCCACAAAGCCAAAATGGACCCAAACATCCTGGAACAACCTTTTCTACATAATTTACCAGTGAGGAGTAACTGAAACCCAGAGAGCTGGAAGCAGAACTGATTTTTTCCCTTCGGCCATCCTGTGGCATTCACTGAACAGCGGGACCCTGCTGCACCCTGAGGCCAGCAGTTGCTGTCTGGTCGGGTCAACTGCAGAGCTGGTGCGCAGTGGAGTCAGGGGCAGCCATGAACCTTATGTTTGCAAAGTTTTGGGTAAACGTGGGCAAGTCATTTATGGTAGAACATTAAGTGAAGAAAGCAGGACCAAAAAATTGTGTTTCCAGTATGCCCTCAACTGTACAAAAAATGTATGTGTGGAAACAAAAGGAAATATGATGAAAGATGAATAATGATTGTTTGGTGGGGGCGGGTTGGAGGTGAATGCGAGCTGCTGCTCCGTCTGTGTCACCCCGACTGTCCACAGCAGCCACGCACACACTCGCACAACTGTTCTGGGTTGAGGAAAACGGTCTCTGTGAGACTGAAAGTTGTGTGGTTTTGCTGGTGGAGTCGGTGGGCTCTCAGACCTCCAGCACAGGGCTGGCCTGCGCGCAGGGCCCTGGCTCTGTCCCTCTGTGATTTCCACAGCTCCCTCCCTTGTTTTTCAGGTAGGAAATGACCATTCTGTCACGACCAAGTATGTTTTTATCACTTTGACATTTCTTTTATTTTTGAATAGTTTTAGATTTACAGAAACATTTTAGATACCCATGCTATCTTTTATGGCATTACAAATCAGCCAGGCTTGTTTTTTTTCTTCCTTTTTTAAATGCAGTTTTTATTGAAAAACACCATTTTGAGTGAGAACACTGTGCTCTGAAAGCGGCGTGGCTGCAGAGCGGAGCCCGGCCCCACCAGGGGAACCACAAGGAAACCAGGGCCATCTGAAGCCTGAGAACGAGGCTGTCTAGGGTCCCGAGAGTAAATATAAGAAAACAAAATCTAGTCAGGAAATTGCACTATGGCTAGGTCTGGCGTCTGGCTCGATGGATTCCGACCAGATGATAGACAAGCATTTGCTGAGTTACTGTGTATTGGCCTCCGATGTGTATTTGCCGAGTCTTTTTTGCCCAGGTTTGCCTTTCTTTCCTATTTTCACACACGAGGCCACATGTTGGCTTTGCTCGGTTACAGGGCAACAGGCTGCTGGTCACCGTGGCCGAGCTGTCACGCGAGGGAGGCGGGAAGGGTGTGGGCGTGCCAAACCCGGGTCACCTGCCCTGCTGGAAACTGTTTCTCAAATATGCAGATCACGTTTGCCCTGACAAGAGCAACTCACTGACGTTCGGTCTTGTGAAGTTCTTCTCATGGGCTCAAATCTGGAAATGTTTGTTAGAAGCAATAGTATTTTGCCATTGCTGTGGGTACCAGTGTTCCATTATAGTCTTGCTCAGAAGTAAGGTGAAGACAAGCCGAATCGAGGCCTAGTGTCAGCCTGGTGGTCATTCAGAACAACGACTGGCATTGGACCCTGGTGGGACCACACGCAGTGGGCTGGTGCGTGGCTTTGTGTGTGTGGGGGGGGTAAATAAGATAGCCACTTAGGAATATAAGCCCTTGAAGATGTCAGAATCAGCCTACTTTCACCTTTTATTCTCTGGGTTCCCTTCTGTTGGTTATCAAACAAGGAGAGAGACAGGGTCCCTTTCCTTCTGTTTAGAGACCACGGGTCGACTTTGCTCAGCAGTGGGACCTTAGGGACAGCAGGCTGCACAGACTCCTCCCCACACCTGTGCTATTGCACTTTAAAAAACACCTCTTCTCTTTAGGGTGACAAAATGATCTCAAAACACAGTTTCTGAGTACAATTTGCAGGTTGGAACTCTAGTTAGGAGGCAGTTCTTGATTAAAATGCCATGCCATCTCTCATGTATCGAACAACAGCAAGAACAAAAGAAGTGTACTGGTGTGGAATTGTTACTACTTCTATTGTTTTGCTTTTATTTCCACTGGGGGGTTCATTTTCCTTACTCCTTGCCTCCTATTCCCAGCTCACGCTTGTATGTCTGTCACGGTGGATGTGACACCGTCAGATCCTCTAGAAATGGTGTGTATGTGAGGTGTTCTCATGAGCAGAGGGGACAGGATTTAGGACCGAGGAATCTGGATGGCCCCCCTCGGTGCCCCTGTTTTGCCACACAAACCCAGTGACTTTCCTCCAAGTATATGTTAGGCTGACGAATTTTTGGACCAATTGAATGTTTCTGGTCCCATTCCAGTTGGCTGTTAACAACTTGATCTATTTGTAAACAGACACAGAGGTAGTGTCTATACAACACGAAGGGAGGTTTGACAACTGGTAGTTAATTTGGCCAATACAGATGGCCAGGGGCAGGCGACAGTCGGGGAAATGCTGGAGCAGTGAGGCGTATCCATTCAGCTGATCTCATGAACTTTGCCCAGCTGAGTTCCTGCCCAGCTGCGCTCATGAACTTTGCCAACCAGGGTTTTCCTGAACAAATAAACACAGGGCCCTTACCAGGTGGAGAGGTGCTTATGGAACAAGGCTTCCAAGCCTAGCAAGCAGCCCGTTCTGTGTGACCAGACTTGGGGAATTGGAAGCTGCTTTTGTTCATCTGGACCTCTGTTCCCCAGATCCACCAGTTCTGGGGAGTCCAGTAGGTACTGAGCTTCCTCCCTCCTTCCCTTGGGGTATTCCTCCTTGCGCTGTGGACAGGCACCCTTACTGCTCCTGTCCCTACCCGCCTTGAGAGTGGCTTCGAAATTGGGACTCTTTTATCTGGGGAACTTTTGCCCTGGCAAGTCCAGGTGTACTGCAAATGTTTGAATGTTATCAGAGTGCTCCAAAGCCTAGATTTTTCTAGACTGCAGGTTGGATAATGGATAAGGTATTTTTCTAAAGAGAGTGGAAATGAAAGGCTGGACATTCTGTTGAACTGGAAGTGAATCTATGTCCTTACACACTGTCTTAGCATTTGATTATATACTAGCATATATTATTTTCTAAATATTTTATATACAAAAATCTGGCCTCACTGACTAGAATGTTAAACTGCTCGAGAATGGTAATCCCATGTTATGTGTATCTTGTTCCCCCAGGGTACAGTGAAGAGCCGATTTATGAAAGAGTTTAAATTCTAGGCTGAGGAGCTGGGATTTATTCCTGAGGGCACTGGGGAGCCATTGGTTGTTCTTGAGCTGTGGACCAACTTATCAGAAGTAGTGGCTGAGAATATTATATAGTGAGAGTATGTTGGCTCAAAAACAAAGAGGTTGTGGTTTTGTGTACTCCTGTCCTTGGAAGTTTCTGGTAGTTAGACTAACAACAAAAATATGTGCTGGATTAAGTGAAAATCTCACTGTGACTAGGACAGAGTGTTTAAATCTTTACCAGGGCAGTGTCCTTCATTAAGGGATTGCACAGCCATTGTGTCCAGGCGCACACAGCCACCTGCAGGGTCTCCTCACGGAACGTTCCCACCCTGAGCAGCATTGGGAGAGCAGCGGTGCTCTGATCTGCGGTGGCTGTTCTCGAAACATTTCCTGAATCACCTCATGTCTTGACAGTTTTCCCAACACTATTGAGTAGCCTGTTTGTAGAACATCCGATGGAAAGAGTACTAGAGGTGGTCGTAAGATTTTCATTCTGAACACACATCTGGCTCCCCAGGCTTGCACCTCTGCCCGCCCGTCCCTGCTTTCTTCTTCTCCGCATCTGAAACACGGATTTTTCTTTAAGGCATTTGCCATCACGCTTGCAACCTCAAGTCGGGAATCCGTGCCAGCCTGGCAGGTGTGGAACTTGCCCGAGACACCCACCACTCCCTGCTGGTCAGCCTACCCTTCTGTACAGAATTTCTTAAGCCCCCTCTGGGGATGTGCATGCATTTTAAGAGAGAAAATAAATATATCTGGCTAAATGAACATTTACTTATAGACCAAGAAGACAATATAGATTAAGGCAGGACATTTATTTTTTATTTATTTATTTTTATCCTCACTTGACATTTTTGCATTTATCTTCAGATAGAGCGGGAGGGAGAGAGGGGGGAAGAGAGAGAGAGAGAGACATTGACATGAGAGAGACACATCGACTGGTTGCCACCCAGACGACCCCAATCAGGGCCGGGAACAAACTGCAACCGAGGTACGTGCCCTTAGCGAGAACCGAACCCAGGACTCTCTGGTCTGCGGGCTGGCGCTCTAACTGCTAAGCCAAATTGGCCAGGGCAAGGCAGGACATTTAAGATCTTCTTAATAAAAAGCAGCCCACCTGATAGTGGGATAACATGGCCACATCATAAAAGCCACTGTGTGCTAATTGAGTATTTAAAGCTGAAGATATGATAGAGATGCTTAAGCACGGTAGAAAGGTGAGCTATTGCTTTCTGATCCTAGAGATGATTGTTAAATCTCAGGGATGTTAGTGATAGCTCACATTTCTACAGGGCTTTTTGATGTGGTTCTCCTATGGTTCCTCTTTCATGTCTCGGATCAGCTCTGTAGATAAGAGTTGTCATTGTTCCCATATTGTATACCAGGAAACCAGGACCGGGTAAGATTTAGGGACTCGAACATGGTTCTTCTGGTTCCACGCACAATATGGCAAACAGTGTTTTCTGAGACATACACAAGGACGCAGAGCAGGACCAAAGGACCTGGTCGAGTTACCTTTGAGTGGCAGAGCATAAAAAGAGACTCTCAAGAGCAGCTAGTCCAAACTCCCTCCCCATCTGCCCCCACTTTACAGATGAGGAGACTGAGACCCGGGGAGAGCTTGTGAGTCAGAGCTGAGAAGCAGCAGATCATGGACCAGACCTGCGGCCTTCCCCGGTCCTAACCCCTGTAGGGTTACCTGAGTAGAGCAATGCATTGTCAGCTCCCCGCCTCCACCCTAATGGCTGGGGGCCCAGTGACCAGCATTTAGTGAGTGCTTAGTAAATGTGTGTCAAACAGATGTATGAATGATTCCCTGACTTTAATTGTAACCATATGCGAATCAGTACATTTTTTTATATCCGTCACGACCTAGTTTTCCTACCCAAAGATGTTATTTTTCACTCTGCATTGAGAGGATAATATTTATAAAAATCCCGAGACAATCAGTTGAGAGGCCCTGTATGTATATAAAGTGTTATCAGAGGTATAACTGAGTTGCTTTTCTGTGGTACTGTGGGTTAATCAAAGGCCTTTGTCATTGTTGTTTTAAGCACAGATCTCCAATTTATTATTTAGTCCATTGCTTTTATTAACTTACTTGAAATGCAAATAGCCACAAAACACAGATCAACAGCTGCACTGTGGGTCGCAGACAGTGGGAGCCAAGGGACAAGACTGAGATGGGATTCCCGGGGACAGCCAGCTTTGGGTTCCCATGTCGCCTCTAGGAACTGACTGAGGAGGACATCTTTGGTTACAGGAAGAAGGGAGGATCTGGGGGCAAGTGGTCAACAGAACCTAAAAGGAATGATTTATCTCAGTCCCTGGAAGTAGAACAACTGACTAGACAGCCCATACCTGTCTGATAAGATTCATGGCCATACCCGAATGGATTGTTGCTGCAGAAGCGAGATCCCAACTTTCCAGTAATTGCTTCTGGACTATGGGACGTGACAGTGGTAAAGGAAATAATATATGCAAAGCACTTTCAACAATGCCTTGCATGAAGAAGGCAGTTACTAGATGCTCGCTATTATTACTCATTTTCCTCTGATTTCTATTCTCGTATAGAAATATTAGTAAGGGATAGTGGGAAACTCTAAAATGATGCAAAACTAAGTGAACCTTAAATGTCCCAATTTCACACAACTATTTAGGTAACTAAAGCAATTGGAAAGAAGAAAGAGGCGTTTAGAAAGCGTGATCAAATGCCCTTAAAGATATCAGCAGTGGAGACAGAAGGAATGTCATGTGGCTGTATGGGGGAAGTTTTCAGTGGTGGTTTAGTTATTTGATTTTAGGGTGACTAATTTGGAGAAAGTCACCAATGTGTTGACTGATAAAGCAATGACAACTTAGCATTTTGGTGACTTCCTAATGGGATCCAAAACTGGTGCACATAGAAATGAAAAAGGAAGACAACAGGTAAGATTGAGGTAGTGCAAAGCACCTGTGCTTTTTGCTCTGGGACTCCCATGGCCACGCAGTGTAGGAGGAAGTGCTGATGGGTGCGGGACATTGAACGGAAACAATCGTGGCATCTTTGAGAGGAGGAGAGGGATTTGGGTCAGGGAGGTTATAAGTGTGTCTATACTTTGATTTTGAAAGGGTTCATTTATGCAAGAAGTTAGGGATTTGGGCACTATATCCAAGTCTAATTATTATAGTAATTATAGCTACACGCATTTATTGAGCACCTACATGCCAGGCTCCCTGTGAACAAGACCTCATTTAATCTTCACTGCAACCCTACGAGGTGTGGGTTCTGTCAGTCCCATTTACTGATGGGGAAACTGAGGATCAGAGAGATTAAATAATCTGCCCAAGCTCAGAGCTAGCAAGTTGCAGGGTCAGGATTTGAACTCAGGATTTGTCTCCATAGTTTCCTTCACTGCCTCTAGGAGAGAAAGAGCCTTATGCAATCAAGACTGGAAAATTTGTATTCAGTATCTGGAAGCTCCTGAAAAGGCAGATAGACTATATTAACACAATGAAGAGTGTTACTAAGTGCTTACTTCCTAAGAGCTGGCAAGTAATTAGCAATAGGCCATCTCCTAGCTTGGCTGTATATGTGAAATTATTTGTTTAAGTTGACGTATTATATTGTTGATAAACATCATTATATGAGTGAGTTAGCTTATGGCCTGGAGGAACAAGTGCCTCCCAGTCTCTTCGTGTTCATTAAAGGTTGACATGGAGGGATCCAGTCACTGAATGACGGAAATAAAGGGATATGCGTGAAGCTTCAGTAGGGATTTCAGGGGCCCTACAGTGTCAGACCAAATTCATAAACAATTTTACACAAATAGTGTGAGGTCCAGGCCTTACTTGTGGTCGCTTAAACTTGAGAAGTGGGGCCTATGCGGCCTCTGTCCACATAAAATAATGCTTTTCACCTGGTGGAGGATGGGGCGCCCTCAGAATTATACCCGAATTGCTCCTTCTCTGTTGCTTTATGTTCCTACGGTGTCTTCTAGAGCCAGCATGTAATGACTGTTACAGATTTGGGGGAGGAGGGCAAACATGTGATTTTGAACTGAGCAAGGGAAGGTTTCACCCTTTCATTTATCTTCTTTGTATTTCCATTTTCACTCTGAGCATAAATGAGAATCAGGAAGCAGGAGGGAAGAAGATGTTATTGAGGATTAGGGACAGGGGAAAAGGGGGTGGTCAGGTGTATGTTCAGAACTACCCCCTCTTCAAAACAACAACAGAAAACTTCCTGCAGTCACCTCTCAGCTATTTTTGAAAAAGACTCCGTAAAGAACATGACATCTTTAATCAAGAGCAATAGTATTAGTCTTTTACTACAAGTTATACTTTTCTTGGAGCCTGTATTTATTTTGTTAGGCTAGAAATAGCTAAAGTTATTTTAGCAAACGATGACTATTGTCTAGGAATTGAGTGTAGTCTGGGAATAGCCTGGCTGATTACACTGTTTAGAAATAAGCTCTTTTGTGTGTGTGCAATTTCTTCATGGAAGAAGGTTCATAAATGTTTTTGTGGCTGATTTTTTTTTGTGGTGCCTTCTTATATAAGAATGCAATCATTTTATTCTTGACTGTGTTCTTTTAAGTCTGTTGAGGAGTGGACAGGGCGAGTCCTATTCCCTAAGACAAATATATAGACAACCTCAGAAAGCTCGTAAGAAATCTCTTAATTCTCAGAAAGTGGAGAATAGGAAAACAGTAGGACTCCTGCCCTCTCCTCCTCAGAATCCTCTGGTGACTTGCTAGAGGCTGTTGTAGAGTCTCTGTCCCTGGAGATCTTCAAGAGCAAGCTAGACAGACCATAGACTTCAATAAGTGTTCATTGGTCCTGGGCCTTTGAGTGGTACCTGGATGGATGAGTGAGTCTGGCCTCAGGCCCAGAGAGAGTTGAGGACTTCATAGGCCAGAAAGACTGTGCAGCACATGCCCGGGTGTCTTAACTCCAGAGCACACCATTTACATCCCGTGAATAGTGAATGGTGCTCCTGGGCCTTGGCAACACGGTGGCCCTGGGGAGAACATACTGCTTCTCCCTCAGATTTGGTATCTCCACCTTCAAGAATCAGTCTGGGTCTGAGGACAGAGAAGAGCACAGGCCAGGTGCTTTGACTTGGTGGTACTGAGGGGGCCGAGGAAAGAAGATGAACTTCAGTGTCAAATGCACCTGGGTTTGAATCCTAGCTTTGTCACTCACCAGCCATGGCTTTGGACCAATCATGTAATGTCTGTGTACCCAGTTTCTCCGTGTAGTTCTGAACATGCAGTGGAGTTGATCATTAGCTCTTGTTGAGGATTAGATTTAATGTTATCCACAAAGAACACATGACGAACAGTCAGTAAATGGTGGCTGTGTGGCTCCTGTGGGGGCGTCTGGTGGGCAGGCGGATGGACGGACAGACGGACAGGGTAAGTTGCAGTTAGTGAAGAGCAATGGCGATGTTCCTGGCTTCCTCTGCCCTTCTCTTCTACCCCTAGTGATTT
Source organism: Tadarida brasiliensis (assembly GCA_030848825.1). Taxonomy (NCBI): domain Eukaryota; kingdom Metazoa; phylum Chordata; class Mammalia; order Chiroptera; family Molossidae; genus Tadarida; species Tadarida brasiliensis. The sequence goes on from CM061258.1 coordinate 46,294,987, forward strand.
CTGCACCCTCAGCTCACACTGAGGCTCTGCTGATGGCGTGGTGAAAAAAATAGGGGTTGGAAAAACCAGAATTGCCAGCTGGGTCAGAGGCCTTGTGATGAACTAGTACTGAGTTATCATCACCAGGAGTGCAAAGGGCCTTCGAATCTGGGACAGCCATAGGCAACATCACCAGAGCAGGTGCCAAGGCCCTGGACTGATTCCATAGCGCTTAAGACCTAACATTCTGTGATCAAGGATATGGTGTGTCTCTTGGCCAAACTAGTATGACTGACACAATAAGAGTCTGAGCTGGGAAGAAAGGGAAGAACCTAAAGTAGAGGCCGAAGTATTTTTTCTCCTTATGAAAGTCATTGGCAACATGACAATTTAAAGACCTTTTCATGTCCTCTGAGATCTTTTGATGGTGACTAACTTGAAAATCTTATATGTAAGGACCATGACATGATGCGGAGGGCATGTTCTTTTTCCCCTCTTTTCTTTTACTTCTTGGAGGAGAGATGAAAAACAAAATGGTGATGAAGAAAAGGAAAATGTCCTTCCAAAAAGAAAGTTAACAAAAAACAAAAGGAAATAGCTCTTTGTAGTAGTGTACTTATTATCTGACTTCCTGATGTTACATGTATTACTTTATGGCTGTGCTGTGAGCTGTCTCTAAAGAAATATAAGGCTGTTCACATCATTTTTGGTCCCTTCCTTAGATTCTGTCACCTCAGCAGAGCCCACGGGCTTTGCTATTTACATGTACTGTGAGAGACCCAACACAGTAGGGACTTAGGAAATATTAAATCATTGTCATTAAAAATCACTTCCCACTGCACTTGAAGACCTGTTATGAATGCACAGGGCGGACTATTAACTGCAGTGAGTGCTGCTCGGGTGATTGAGCCGCCAGGTGAAGGCTTCCAGTGCAGTGCGAGGCTCTGTAGTTCATCCATCCTTCGGAGTTTGAAAGAGGCGACTTCTTGGACGTTCTGTGTTAGATTGGAACTCCTTGCTTCTACTCTAAATCGTTTTGTGTTTTCTAGTCTAATCCTTCCTGAAAGGAGGGAGAATGTGTGACCAGCTCTAAGCCAACAGTTTTAGCCTAAGTGGATGAGATTCCACATTTCTGCCATTGCTGACCCAAATAGGTAAGCTAAGAATTAAGCTTAAATGACTTCTCTTGTAGCCCATCTTTGGCTTCTTATCAGGAATCTGAGCAATATCTAGATTAAGAATCAAAGACATCTTTTATGTCACTTGAGATGATATCACTTCATGGGTGTGGGCAGCTGGGTCACAGAGCAGTGAGGTCACGAGGCCCTGGGAGCCACTTGGAATCTGCAGTAGGCCCTTGGGGAGGAAAATGCTTGTGTGTCCGGCTATCCCCACTTGACTCCTGTTCCTGCTATTATCTTGCTGTGTAACTTGAACAAATCACTTAGCCTTTCTGATCCTTAATGTCTAAGTCTGAATAGATCTGTCCACATTCACATTTCTATAAACCTGGATTACAGGCTCTGGGCCTTCTGGTCGGACTGGATCACGCCTGCCCTGAGAGCTTGTCCAGGCTTGTCGCTTCCCTGTCGTATGGCTTCTTGCTTCATTTCACCCACCATCTGGATGCCATCTGATATAGAAGCTTTCCTAAACTCTTCTGTTACCCATGACTGTCTTCTGTGCTCTCTTAAGCACTTTATCTCTCCTGCCAGTGTGTGTGTGTGCCCCAAAGGCAGGGGCACCACCCCGCAGTTCTCTGGGCCATGCCCATGGCCAGTGTTCTGTCAGTGTTTGGTGTTGAACTGCACCCAATCATGAAATAAATCAAGGCCTCCCTGCCCCATCGTGTGTTCTTGTTCTCACTTTCGCTTCCAGCTCCTTTCCATAATTTATTTCCTCTTCCCTCTTCTGGCTTCCTCCTGGCTGGAGATCCTTTTCTTTCGTTCTGGGAGGCCACCTCTTTCTTTTCCTATTTTCTAACTTGTGAAAGTCCCTTATGATTGTCTCACGTTTCAGCTCCTAGAGATCGCTGTGCTGATAAGTTGATGAGAGGAGTCTTGTCGGAGGAGTTGCTTATTATAATGTCAAATGTAGTTATAAATCATAGAAATTTGGGTTTGAATTTAAAAAACCTGAGAGGCTTTTAGGGAGGTCACCCAGCACTAGAACAGAGGTTCCCAAATCTCCTGGTGATCAGAATCATCACTGGAGATGTTAAATCACAGACTTCAGCCCTGACTCTAGAGATTCTGAGTTAGTAGGTCCAGATCGGGCTCGGCCATATGTGGTTTTAACAAGCACCCATGTGCTTCTGATGCTCAGCCGGCACCAGGGCCCACCATTCTAGAACTGTGGCAGGTGTGCCATCAGCTCCTGGTTTCATATCCTTCTCCACAGTGGGGCCCCACTACCTCATGAGATAACCCGCCCTGTCTAGCCAGTCTTGGAAATGTGCCTTGGCTCTAAAGTGCTTTAAATTATCGGTTGATTGGATTTAAAACCCATATTTGTAGGTAAAATATAGTCATTTATTTAATGACTAGATTGAATCAGATACCTATTTTTATCGACTTGTTCTTGGTATTTATGAATAGTAAAATCATCGCTTGTGTGGGATACATTTATGGAGCTACTTAAAAATATCTGACTACAACTTTTAGTCTAAATCAGTTTCTATTCCTGTCTGCTGTATTTGCAAAGCCTCCTTTCAAGTATTCTGTATCCATTATTCAATCAATACTACTGTGCTCTTCTCAAAACCTTCAACTACGATTTCAACCAGGGAGACTTTGCCAGCCATCTCCACTGATGAATAATAAATAAATGCCAAGCATCCATCTGTAAGGAAGCAACAGCTTCCATCTCGAAACCTGATTTCTGACATCAGAGTGGCCTCAGCACTGGCCACTTGCGCAGCTCAGTGTGGCATTGGCGACCGTAGCAGTGAGTGCCAGCTGCCATGGGGACAGGACATTCCGGGAGGACTCCGCAGAGGTGATGCATCGCACCAAGACCTGAAGGACCAATAGGAATCAGCCAAGTACATAGGGGGGACAGGTGTTCCAGACAGAGGAAACAGCGTATTCAAAACCCCAGAAAGACTGGGTAGAACAGATTGAAACATCCTAGCTATGGTTTGGCTAATGTAGGGTACAGTGCATCATTTATGAGCTGTGTCCCAGCACTTTAAGTCTCAGAAAGTTTTATTAACATCTTCTCCCAGAGTAATAGCTTCTGTGGCTTCTACAGAGCCTCCCTACTGGGAACACTGCCGTTTCATGATCCACACGACGAGTCCAGGGAGGGAGGGAGAGCATGTGGACCCATTTCCAGCGCCTGAGAGGAGAGAATCGGCCACTGAAGCGTGGCAGAGAAGACTATTCCAGGGTCTTGTTATATCATGGGCACCTGGGTGTAAAATGCATGTAATTTTGGCCCAAAGAGCATTCAGTGTAGTCTGCTTCTCTCTCTCCCATTGGGTTGAGGCCCAGCGAATACAGAGCAGTGTTCACTCCCTAGAAATTACTTGCGAGCACCCAGAGATGCCTCCGTTCTCCCTGCCACTCTCTGAGGTGACTGCCCTTAGGTCCTTCATTGTCTGCAGTCAGTCAGCAAGACCTCATGATAACCTGAGGCCAAGGGAATCTCCCTGGAAAAGTCCAGTAGTGACAGCACTTGTCTTTATGGCTGGTCTCTGATAATGTGTAAAGGGAAATACGAGCCCCAGGCAGCAGTAGCTGGCCAGGTTCCAGAGCCAAAACTGAATTAAAGACTCATTAAATACTTCGAGCCAGTAAAGCTGGCGGCCTGGGCAGGGGCTGGGAAGGCAGAGGAAGGGAAGGGGCGGCATCTCTAGTTGGCAACTGGCAGTCTGTGAGCAGGGCGAGGCCGGCCAGGAAACAAGACAAAACAGGGCCCATTGCCTGTCACACAGACTTGTTTGCAAGTTGACTAGTTTGGTGCAGCTACATAATGTATGCTAATTGCTCTATTTCCTTTTTTTTTTTTTCCACGGGAAATGCAAGGTTATAAAGCTCTGAAACCAAAGAAGCCACGCAGAAATGCCAAAATGTAGACATTACAAAAAAGAGAGGAGGAACAAAGGGAAACACAGGATCTGGATTTACAGAATGGCTTAGCAGCCCATCCGGTGTGGCTCAGTTGACTGAGCATCGTCCCATGGACTGAGAGGTCTCAGTCTGATTCCCGGTCAGGACACTTGCCCAGGTTTCATGCTCGATCCCCAGCAGGGGGCGTGCAGCCAATCAATGTTTCTCACATCAACGTTTCTATCTCTCTCTCCCTTGCATTCTCTCTACAAAAATCAATAAAAACCTATTTAAAAGGGGGGGGGGGGTGCGGTGCTTAGCATTCTGTTAACTCAGCACCTCTCGCTTCCACGTAGAGATGGAAGAAGTGAGGAGAGGCTGTGATTTCCTATGTGTGGTGCTCTCTGCAGCATCCGTCCCATAGTCTGAAACTGGTTAGTTGGATTTTTTTTTTTTTTTTAACTAGAAGCAAAATTTCACCTCTGGAAAGAATAGAAAGTTAGCAAGATGAAATCCCAGAATAGTTATCAGAGCTTCCAGTAAATATTAATAAAGTGTGAGCTGGTTCTTTCTCTACAACTTTTCTGAACAAGACACCATAGACTCAGATATAGTCCTGGCCAGGTGGCTCAGCTGGCTGGAGCATCGTCCCATGCACCAAAAGGTTGTGGGTTCGATTCCCAGACAGGGCACATACCTAGGTTGTGGGTTTGAGCCCCAGTCAGGGCACATATGGAAGGCAACCGATGGATGTTTCTCAGCGATGTTACTCTCTCCCTCACTTCCTCCCTTTCTCTAAACATATCTTCAGGTGAGGATTAAAAAAAAAAAAAAGGACTTAGATGCAAACTGAGGAGGGCACACAATTGGGCCCACTTAACATAATCATCCATTAATAGGAAAGAATCACTCGGAATTTTTTTTACCTGTCAAATCATATAACTGTAGTGTTCCATGTGCTACCCTTGCACAACTGTTATTCATTAAATCAAATAAAAACAGACTAACATATTAGAATAATGGTTTTTCTAATAAAGCTTATCTAAGTGCACAGACTTTTTATATTGAAAAAAATGGGCCAGGGAAGAGAAATATATTTTTTCTTCAACTTTGACATCAAAATCCCAAGGGTTCAAGTATTGCTAAGTGGCCTTCTTATCTTTACCCTGATAACCCTTAATTTTTTTTATAATAAAAAAAGATGTAATTTATTCTTTAAAGCAATTTTATAGACATGCGACATTTAAGAAATTTTATAATAGATTTGATTGGATCTGATAGAAAGGCAATGTAGATATTTTCCAGAACAGTATAAAAAATACCTTAAAGCATCAGCTTATATCATTTAAGAATTGTGAGGAAAAAGTAACATAAATGTAAGCTTCTTTTCCAGATGTTTAAAATTCCTACACAACTTTTTGCCCTAAGACTAAACTCTTAGCCACTGTACACAAAAGATATTGGATACATAATTAAGTGCCAATAGAGGGAAATCTTAATCTTATCTTACAAAATCCTCTTCCGGTGTATTTCCCCCCTAAATCCTGGCTGTCTGAAGGCAGATTCCTTTTGTGAACCTGAAGTGATAAGAGAAAAACACCCTCATCTTCTGGAGCTGGTATTTTGGTCACGTTTCCTTCAGGAAGCTGCTTCCAGAGCCCGAGAAAGAACAGTCCAGTGAAAGAGTGTCTTCCTCTTTCTGAAACCTCCTCACTGAAAAGGTCAGGCCCGAAGACAGGCTGAGCAGTGGTCCCTTTTCTTCTTTGTGATTTGCGTAACTGTCTGGACTACAGTAAACCCACTGGTACTGGCTCTCCAGCTAGGACTGAAGATTCCAAAACACAAACTGGGGGGAGAGCCAGGAGCGCCCCAGTGCCCTGTGCAGCCCAGATCGTGACCAGCATGCTGCAGGCTTGCGCACTCCAACCTCACAATTAGGAACGCAGCAGAGTGTTCTAGTCTCTTTTAGAAAACATGCCCAAACCTCAAACCTGACCTAGAACCCACATCACAGTTTCCTTGGTTTGGGGGTTCTTTTGTCCTTGAAGGAGCTGGCAATTGGGAACAAGGTTAGATTCCCCTTTTGTTGACCCGCCGGACCTTAGAAAACAGGTCAAACACTGCTCATCTCTCTTTGACCCCCATCCCTGTCCAACTCTTACTGCTCCTCCGAGACCCTGAGCCAACAAGGGCGCAGGAAGGCTCCACTCCTGCCTCTCCAGCCTTTCATTTTGAATCCTTGCATTTTCCTGATATCTGAGTTTAAATCGAGTTGAGAGTGCCCTCGACAACCTTAGTGTGCTGTCTCACCTTTCTGGCTTCTCGGGTGACAACCTCTGCTCCAAAATAAATGGGCAAACGTTCAGTGTTGCTTTCTGGAATCAGATGTTCTTTCTTGCAGTTATATTCCGGAGCTCCAGTGATGAAGCCTGATTCGGTCCGTTCTCCAGAGCCACCTTCCTAACCTGTCAGCATTTTTACTGGGCCAAAACCTACTCCCAATGTACACGCTTTTATTTGTGAGAGAGCAAAGAATAATGTATCGTAAGAACTTTGCTTAACATCTGTATGGATAGTTGCATGTATTCCAAGTGTATAAATACATAAAAAATAACCAATAGAGAATAATGCAAGTTAGGAATGTAGAAGGTGGTTTATGTATGCTGATTTTCTTATTGGAAACTGTTACTTCTCGTGGAAATTGTAATCTGGAGATATTCACAAGAGCAGGTTGTCCCAGAGTTTCCAGTGAGAGCCTTCCTCTCTGAACTCATTCTAAACTGAAATTTCAGTCTTTCTTAGAAGAAGATAGAGAGGTTAGAATTTACTTGACTGCTTGTCTGAATCACTTCTGCATCATAGGTTTTGGGCCTTTTTTCTCAGGAGAGCTACATCTGAGGGTCCAGAATACATTCATCAGTGCCTGGAAAATGCCCCTTAGTCAGACTTGATTGAATCTGTCAGAAACACATTTCTGCTCACTAAGTAAATATTAACTAAATGTATCGCTTTGTACTTCTCCCTGGTTTCCTACATCAAATCTGAAGATGTAGTTATTCAGCTACAAGCTCCCGGAAAAGGTCGAATGTGGTATGGGGACATGCTGTGCCATGCCATTGAGAGTGACCTTGTGAGGACCTTGTAGTTGAATATAAAGTCAAAATGAAATCTTCCTAATAAGTGCCCTATTTTAATTCTTTTTGGAATCATAAGAGGGGCTGAATGACCAGAGGCAAAATTCAATGTACTTGTGAAAAAACAAACACAAACAACTCTTAACACTTTTGGACTTTTTTTTTTTGTCCCAATCACATAAAAAGAGCTAAACAATGTTTCCTTTATATTTATGTATGACACTATATTTATGTATGGACTTCCTGCTGATGATGGCACAGGCATATATTTTTCAGATCTTGAAAGTAGATACCTGATTTGCTCACTCCTATAGGCTGAATTTCAATCTACACTATTACATTAAATCCTACTTAGAAATTGAATAGGTGTGTGTGTGTAACTATGGATATCTATATTTCAGTTGTCCTATTTTGCAAAACCATCAACACCTGAATGCCTATAGGTGGAAGGCTCTGATCTAGGTTCTGTGAGATTTACAATAGAAATTGCCAATTTCATGGGAAGTTCAAATGAGATTGATTGTACATGAAAGTAAGTGAAAGCATTTTGTTAACTATGACATTCTAATTTGGTTGGATGCAATAGCTCATATAAATTTTATGTACTTCCTCTAGTTGAGTTATATGGTATAGGGACCATGAATTACTATCAGAATTTTGGGGGGAAAGACAGCTCTGAGAATTGGAGTGGACAGGGCGATATCCCCAGGGATGTAAAATGTGAGCTGGATCCGAAAGGAATGGATTAGATTTAAGTGGTATGATGCCTTACTGTTATGGCACAGTCAGTGGTATCATCAAACAACACCTTTTAGTTAAAAAACCCTTAGGCAAACCTGAATATATGATACACTGAAATTTTAGATTACATTGTGTGAGTTAAATGAAGACATCAGTATTATAAATGACCAGTTTATTTCATGTAAGCTTGTAATAGTATGACTTATTGAAATTAAATGCTATTAGGTGAAATGAAAAAACACATTGTCTGACTTGAAAGCCAAGGGTCTGCTTCCTTCCATCAAAGTACAAATCGGCATTAGGTCTCAGTCTACAGTGAGCTGAGTTCCATACTTCTTTTTTCTCTAAAAGCAAGAAATGGTATGAAAAACGGTCAGAGGGTCAGCTCTGTATATGATGTTCCTGAGACAATACTAAATTAGTTCATGTAATTGTTCCCTTTTGCCCTTCTAATAAATATTTTACTACCGAAATGTCGGGTTTGGATTTGATTGAGGGAGGAGAGGTGACAGGTTTAGTTGGAGAAAGTTCTTCTGATAAATTTTCCTGCCTCTGTGCCCACGGAGAGGAGCTGGAACTACCCCACACATGGGTTCAGTGTCACCTGGGACAGTCTCTGAAGACATGTTCACAGTAGTTAACTGGCCGCGACCTTGTGGGATGGTCTTCTTCAATTTTTAGTCAATAGGTCTAAAATATCTACCCAAAGCTTTGTGTTCATGTATTTAATCCAGTCTTCAAAAATGGCACCTTTTTTCTGTTAGAAAAACACACAGGGAGTAGAAAAGGGTAATGCAGAAGGGGCCGAGAGGCTCACTTCTGCATTTAGACAAGGAAAGGAGCATGCTAAGTAGGAAGACATGTGAGCCAGCAGGCTGGTTCTTCTGGGGACGTTTGTCAGAGCACAGCAAGGGCTTCAGTTGTAGTAGACATCATGAAAGGCTGGCTGGGAGCCATGGGTTTTCAGAAAGACTTTACAAATGGAAAGCATGCACTCCGGATTCAGTCGAATGTGCGCAGAGCATCTGACAGAGGAGCAGACAACAGGCTGTCAGTGGAACTTCACTTTGGGTCAGCAGACAGCGCCCATAACTGAGAGCAAACTGAAAGTAAAGAGGAACCGGGGCTCTGGCCCCCGTGGGGTTGAATTGTCCTTCAGCTCTAGCAGAGGGAAGGCCCCAGGGCGTGAGAACTGGGTGTACTGTTCTGGGCAGCCCGAGCACTGAGCCGTGACTGGACAGCACAGGCACAGGGGAAAGTGGAAATGTACATGCACCCAGTGCGGCATGCGTGAATGAGCCCCTCCCCCTCCCCTGCTGAATGAGGCAGTGTATAAATAAACAAAACTAAAACAACACAATCACAGCTCCCCTGGGCTGGGCTAAGGCTTTATGCCAAATACTTTAAAAGATATGACCAGATTTCCTCTTACCAGCTGGAACACGGGGCCTGAGTATCCATCCCCCTTTCTATTACTTGTTACAGATGGTGGCCGTTGAGGCACCACTTCAGCTAAGACCAGATCTCAGGTCCCTTGAGCCTCATCCTCCCGGGTCAGGATCTCGACCTTAGGAAGTCCCTTCCTGGAAGATCACCAGGCTGGTTGCTGTGCCCCAGCCTGAGGCTGCCACTGTTGGGTAGCATTGCCCCCTCGGGACTTCACTGGGAAAAACAACAACCAATTACATTTTTCTCTGGCCTACGGCTAAGGGCTTCCAAGGGGCTGGTAATTATTAGATACTAGATATAATATTTGTTATATCAGCTGTTTGTATTTTTCTTTTCCTGTTTCCTTTTCAATAGCCAGCACCAAAAGGATTAATTAGATTTTTGTTTTTTAAGGCTGCTAGACTTGAGGGTGAATAGTGTGATGATTTGGTTCTGAACAGTAAAAGATGAGGGAGAAAGGTCAACCGGGTCTGTGGATTTGATCAATGGCATTAGTTTGATGGCAAATTAAATGTCAGATAAAACTGTCAAATGATTCGAGAATCAATACTTACCAGGAAAAGTTGTTTGCGCCCCTAATGACCACATTGTTCCCAGGGGAAATAATGCTAGCCGTATGTTCAGGCCTTAGGATAGTCATACATAAAAACAACGCGATGATGATTTTAAATAAGGTGACTTACTATGTTGTTATCGATCAATAGCGTATTCATCATCTACCCTGTCTTGTTTCTGAAAGAAGGGTCCAGGACCATCAATATCCCCAAGAGTTTACAGAAATGCCGTCTCAGACCCCACCCTGCCTCCTGAGTCAGACAGACCTTCTGAGGGTGACCGTGCAAATCTGTATTTTTAGTGAGCAACTCAGGCGATTGTGGGGCATACTGTGTTCTGAGAACTGCCAGCCTACAGTCTTTTTCTTCTACCAGGCAGATGTCTCGCAGCCAGAAAACAAAGCCACGTCCACAGACTAAGCAATGCATCAGAGCGGTCGGTGTGTAGGCCAAAGTGAGCATGTTTTGGGTTGAATTTGAAGAGCAGCTAAGAGTTATTATTGGATTAGATAGTCTTTGGAATATTCTGCCTCGACTCTTCTGTATGTAGAGGTTGGCAAATCAGGACCGCACTGCGGTTCTAGGTCACCTCGGGCTGGGGGTGAAGGTGAGCAGGGAAGGCATGGCACCGTCACTTCTCTCGTGCTTTTCTCCACCACCTGCGTGGGCTTTTCCCTGCTTTTGCCCGTTCTTTAATTTTTTTTTTCCCTTTATTGATTTTAGAGAGAGAGGAAGTGAGAGGGAGAAAGAGATAGAAACATCGATGAGAGAGAACATCGATTGGCCACCTCCTGCATGCCCCCCACTGGGGATCGAACCCATAACCTGGCCATGTGTCCTGACCGGGAATCGAACCGGCAACCTCTTGGTGCATGGGTCGACGCTCACACTGAGCCACACTGGCCGGACTGCCCATCCTTTAAATAATGATGTTTCCCAAGAATGTTCTCAGCAAAAGGCTCTTTCTGTGTTCTCCTAGAGCATCACCTAGAAATACGCTGATGCCTCCCAGAGCTGTGCTCTGGCCCAACCTCCTGCCCAAGCAGCAGACCACACTTCTGCCTGCCTACTGAGCAGAGCCCCCTGGCTCTCCCACAGCGTGCCCCAAACCAAACTCTCTCTCGTCTGACTACCATCCTCCCTTTTGAAATGGCTTAATAACTAAGAGCCTGGGCTCTTGGCACTGACCACTCGGGGTTCCATCCTAGCTCCACTACGAACTCCCTTGGTCTGTTGCCAACTGCCTTATGCCTCATTTTCCTCATCTGTAAAAGGGGACTGGTGCCCTCCTCGTGATTAATGTGTAGATTAAATGCGATAACCGCACAATACTAACGTAGGCCAGGGCCTGACCTGGGCAGGTAGTCAATATATCTTAGCCATTTTTATTATTCATTACTTTATCAAACATTGGCCGAGCTCCTGCTGTGTATCACACACTACTCTGTCCTGCATTTCCCAAATTAGACAATGTCAGATCTCTAAGTCCCTCCATTAAACTATCTTCTCTTCAAGATAGGGAGAGCACTGCATTCCTGTTTTAATCTCAGTGCTGCTTCTTGAAGGTAGCACTTATTGGCTTGAATTAGACTCCAGAAAACTGTGGTCTTTATAAGTAATTCACATTGTCTTAACACATGGGAAATACAGCATCTCTCAGACAGGCAGGAGAAAACCAGTGAGATTAATAACATTCTCTGAAACTTCTCCTTTCTACTCCCTTCCACTTCTAAACATTGATGGCTTGGGTTCTCATTTTTCTGCCTTGAGGACTTTAAAAAAGGGAGAGGGAAAAGGGGGGAGGGAACCTAAGGGAATGAGATTAGGTAGGAGAAAAACCCCAAAGAGAGGAGTTAGAAAGAGGGTGCAGGGAGAACCCTGTGAAAGGAGTCAGACCTACTGTCACCTGGCATCCCGACCCTCACAGGTTTTCCTGGGGGGAGCAGTTGGACCAGGAGGGGATGTGAAATGACAAATAAGCCTCCTTCTGCCACCAGGAGCAAAGCTGGTCAGCCCGCCTGTCACCCCAAGGCTCAGTTTTTCTCTGCGGGCAGTGAGCACATTTAGCACAAGGAGAGAACCTTGGAAGTCTGGGGTGTTTAGCTATTTGCTTTTCTGAGCATCTACAAGAAGGTGAATGTAAATAGGAAGATGGCAGAGAAACCAAGGGAAGGATGGGGTGAGAGGACTAGCCAGACACATGGAAGACCTAACCAATGCCAACAGAAAGGAAAAATAGTTAACTCCAGGAAATACAGAGAAAAATAAATACAGGCTCAAATTCTATAACAACTAAATTCTCTGTAACAAGAAGATATCTAAGGTTTTAAAAAAAAGTCTAACTCCCAAGCAGTGATCAAGATCACATTAAAAACATTATTTACAAAGTCTCTTGAACTTGTTTATAATGGAATTCGAGTTCTTCTCTTAAAACAAGCACTGAAAATTTGGAGAGTGATGAGACACGCAGGAACAATCATCAGTGATGAAACAAATGCAGAAACAAAAAAAATGTATTTCCAACAGAAAAGAAGCGCCATTTCCAGGAACATCAGGGGGAAAGTGGGAGAGAACTGGGCTCTGATTGTTCAGCAGAAACAAAGAGGGAATTGGCTCGGTGCGTGTGGGAGGCCAGCGTGCCGATGGCGGGCCGTGATTCCGCAGGCAGTGGCTGACCAGTGGCTGACCTCGGCTGCGTGTTTGCCTCTTACAAAGGGGAATCTTGGCATCACACCTTGAAAACCTTTATGTTGGATGAGGGTGGACCAGGAAAAGAATAGTGTCATGGCCTTGGCCATGAGTGGCCACATTCTGCTCTCTCACCCTGTCTGTGAGGCCTTGAGCAAGTCACTAGACCTCAGATCTTCGGTCCACGAAGAGGGGACAATAATACTTGTCCCCATCACTTCACAGGAATGTTAGGAGGATTAAACAAGGTACCATCCAAAGGACAAAATGCTTTGAAAACTAAAGTTCTCTACACGCGTGAGGGTTTTGTGCTGTGTTCTTAGGATGCCTCTCTGGTGTTGGAGAATGAGGTGCTGTTCCTGACCACCTCCGTGCATTCGCTGGGTGTTGTGGCACTATTCTGATCCAGGAAGGAGAGCACAGGCACGTGGAAGGCGCTCCGAACGTGGGCGTGCCCTGAAATCCACCATCGTTCTTCCCATGTTCCCTGTGGCCTCTGGGACAGCCTAGAAAGGGTCCTTTTCTCAGCCTCAGGCTGAGAGCTGCAAGAACAGATAGATGTGACAGATAGCAAGTTGATTTTGATGTGTGAGGGCTGATGGGAAATCAAACGCCCTCCAGCCAGTTTTCCATCCCTGGAGGGGAATCTGTGCAGTCTCCCGGTAACAGCTGTCTTTCCGTGTTCTCTGCTGACACTTGGTCTTTGGGGAGCTGTGTATTCAGGAGATACGTCTCCCGACACCTGTGTTTTCTCGAGAGCACCTCATTGGCAGGCGCCAGGGGCTAGGTTGTCTAGCCCTGCCTCGTCGTCATGTCCTCCCCCAGGTCTGGGGTGATTTCTTGTTCCCGGGAACAAGGGGAGGCTTCTGGGAGGCCAGGCTCCTCAGCCCTCCGCCTGGATCCTGCCTCTGAGCCCTCACTCTGAGCACCTGGGGAAGGCCTGCTGATTGTGGCCCCCCCGGAAGCCACATTCACCCCCATTTCTCTCTCTCTGTGTTTCTTGCTTAGAAATGAGGAGGTGGGATAGGAGACAGGGAGACCATCAAGGCTCTTGGAAACAGGCCTTGGTGCTGCCGGTGAGGCTTCCTGACTTGCTCCTGCCCTCCTCCCTTTGAGAAGGGAGCCTAGGAGACACCTGCCCGAGGCGGGCTGGGCCTGGGGCCTGCTCTGTGCCCAGCGTTGGTTGTGAGGGACCCAGAGGTCATCCGTGAGGGCTCTGGAGGAAGAGGAGATTCGCTAGAAAACTGCTGGTGCAGGTATTTCTCCCCTCCCTCCACACCAGCATCCTTTCTCGTCAAACTTCTCCCGTTCTTAGCACATTTGCTTGACGTTATGTGGATTCCTGCAGAAAGGAGGCCTGGGTGTTATTCTAAAGAAAACACTGTTATGAAAAGCTGCAGGGAGAGTTGCTGGTAATTAATTTCTAGTTCCAGCACTGTGTGCTTTTCATTTCTTGCTTTCATCCACTGATCTAAATTTTAGCCTGGGGAGTATTTTTTACATGTGGGGTTGTAGGTGAGATGTTTCCTCTTTGCAAATCCACTTTGGGGAAGAGTGGAAGAACTCTCACGGCTCTTATTTTTCCCTTCCCTCTAGCCCTCCCTCCCAAAGAAGACACACTTTAATGTCAAGACATTTTGTGCTTCTGGCCTTTCCTTGATCTCCCAACCCTCACTTTTAGCTAAATACTCCTAGTCCTTCTTTACCCCACACATTTCCCTTTCTAACTCTAGAAACTTCTTTCAGATTTCTGCTTCTTCACATTGGAAGTTTTTCTAATGCTGAGTCACAATGTCAAATGCCTTTTCCAAAAAGAATCCACTCTGGTTTCACCTGGGCAAGGGGCCGGAGGAGGTGGTGGGTGGAGACGGGACAGCAGGGGGAGCTGGTGGAGTGAGGGGCCCCGCCCTGACTCAGTTCTGGTTACCACCATCCGCATCGGTGACTCAGGACCCTCCTTATCTTCTCCCTTCCATGTTGAATACATATCGAAGGCTTTCTTTCTTTTTCTATTTCTATTTCTGGATTATGTTGCGATGTGTTCATTTTTTCAGGAAAAGGGAGTCATAGGAATAAACGTCTGGGTTGTGATCACTCGTGGAAATAGAAATTAAATATTTATCCTTAAGACATGCAGAGTTATCATTCACTTGAAGAGAATTTAAAAGGTTTTAGCATTACTAGTTGTTCTCTTCATCAAGGGTTTTCCCCCTTAGCGGGGCTGAAGCTTTAGGTCTGGCGTTCCCTCCTTTGCGCCAGGCTGTTTCATTCAGTAGCTGCCTGACTGGGCTGACAGTCTGGGTGTTGCTCTGGCCCAGCAGAGACGCTACAACATCCTCAGTCACTGTGCTCTGGGGCCGCTGCCTGCGGGAGAGAAGGGTCAGCTGTGTGCAAGGGGAAGGGTTCCAAGTTTTACAGAGGTTTGCTTGTGGCTGTGCCTCAGCACTGGGTGTCTGAATCCAGCCATGGTCAGCGTCTTCATAAACCAGGAGAGAGAGAGAGAGAGAGAGAGAGAGAGAGACAGACAGACAGACAGACATTAAACTCCGTGAAGAGACCCCATCCTTCCCCCGCCACCTTGGACCCTGTGGAGCCTGCTGGGAACAGGACTATAAGGACAAATGCGTCTGGAAGGCTGTGGTCCAAGGCCATTTTTGCCGGTGATAAGCGCGGTCTCCGGAACCAGAGGGAGCACACAGCTCTTCTTAAAATTGAAGGTGTTTGTGCGCGAGAGGAAACTGAGTTCTGTCTGGGCAAGAGATGTGCTGATGTGTACAAAGCAAAGAGCAGCACAGTGACTCCTGGTGGCAAACCGAACAAATCCAGAGTCAGCTGGGGAAAGGTAGCTCGTGCTCATGGAAGTCGTGGCGTGGTTCGTGCTAAATTCCGAAGCAACCTTCCCGCTAAGGCCACTGGACACAGAATCCGTGTAATGCTGTACTCCTCAAGGATTTAAATTTATTGAAAAGTAAATAAAATGGATTTGTTCTCTTGAAAAAAAAAAAAAGAGAGAGAGAGACCTCATAATCATCCTACAAATTATATACCTAGAAAATAACATTTTGTTTTAAGAGATTTCAGAGTCACCTGAATATAGTAAAACGTAAACCACTACAACAGGCCAACCTCAAAAGACATAGATTCAGTATTCAAAAAGGAAAAAAGCCCCAGCAATAACGGAAACATACAGGCTTATCTGAATTTTAAGCATGGCCTTTGGGAGTGTGCAGACAAAAGTCTGGTCCCCCCGCTGCCTCAGGGGGTCCCCAGGCCATCCTCTGTTGTTTCTAAGGTAGAGCACACCCCTTTTTCTGTGTCACATAATAGTCCTCTCCTCCACCTCCCCGGGATGGAGCCTTCACAACTACACTGAGTTGTGGGGAGCCCTCAAAGACTGTGTCCTCAAAGCAATGGTGACAGTCACTTCATCTCACAGCCCTGCTCTGCTTCCCTCAGACCAGCGCCGAGGGGCGTCACCTGTTCTGCGCGATGGTTGCCCTGGGCGCCGTTTCTGCAGGGTGCGTCCTATAGTGGTGGCGAGCGGCTGCCACCGGCTTGTCTGTCTTTCCTGGGAACTTCGTTTCTGAAGCAACCGAATGAGACCTTTGCAGGCGAGGGTGGTGGCCTCCCCTTCAGAATGCCTGGCCCGTTTCCCAGTGTGAAACATTCCCCAAATATGCAACTTACTTTGTAAGCGTCCCAGCAGCCAGAGCCCGGAGCAGCCTGCTGCCAGAGAGCTGGCATCCCACGGGGACCCGGGGACGGGGCGCTCGGCCCTCGGGCAGGCGCAGGGTTTGCCGGATGTCGGGAAGGCCCGGCCCCCGGTTACGTGGGCCCTTGGTTACGTCGCTGGGAGAAGAATCTGCCCAACAGTCTGGCTGTGACAAGAGCTTGGAGCTGCTCTCTCTCTCTAAATCCCCTCCTTCATTCAAATCCAATCCTATAAAAAGGCTTTTGTTGAAGGCGCAGCCGTGGCATCTTGGTGCATGTCTGTGTCAGTGTTTCCACGACGGACAGAAAGAACAGCTTCAGTTGAATTCCTGAGCAAACAGGTCTGAAAATTGGCTTGGGAGGAGTCGAGTTCAGCCGCCGCTGTCACATGGCATTTGTTTTGTTTGTAAGTGATGAAGGCACAGAGGAAGCGAACTTCTGGTGGATGGTAAGAAGCCCCTGGCAGGCAGGGAGTCCCGGGAAGGGCACGCTGGGTGGGCCAAGGCTCCGGCTGGCTGCATTGCTGCTTAAATGCTCACTGGAAGGATGCGTTAGCAGGGTTGGGGCAGCATGGAGGTCACGTAGGAAAGAAGGGGCCTCTGATTCCTTTACCATCTCTTGTGGAAGGAGCCAAGTCTGCCTGTGTGGGGTCCTACAGAATATAGTAATACTACAGTCATACTGTGGCATTATGCTGCCTGAAAACAGTCAGGTCAAAAGTTTGATCAAGGAAACGACCTTTCACTTCTTGATCTTAAGCTTTTGTTTAATGTTGTCCCAACTTAGTGCCTTTGAAGCCTCTGAAGTCTTTGTGGCAGAGGCCACCGATGGAAGGACTTAGAAAGAAAACGGTTTTCTGTTTTGCTGGTTGTCATTTTATTATTTTATTATTCAGTTGGATGTTCTGCTGCTGGGCTTTAAATGCATATGCTTGTCAAAAGCAAAAACAACCAAGCCAAAAAGCGATGTCCAGCAAATCATAGACTCTGGCATTCATAAACGAGCAGTCTTCCTGGGTCTGAATTGAATTATTCTTCTTGAGGCTCAGCCCTTCGCCTGCTCAAATTGTGTGACATTGTTCTGTTGTGGGGTTTCTTCATTTTCAGGCATTGGGAGTAAAGGATCACATACTTTCTCTTAAATTTACCCTCTTTTATGTGGGTGTTCTGCCACCTTTGCTTTTTTTTTTTTCTTTTCTCTTTTTGCTAATATTCTTCTGATGCTTTCTGGCTTCTTGCCTTTTTAAGCACACTTCTGATTTTATTGCTCTGGATTTCCCCCCAGCTCTTCCTTGGCATTTAACGTCTGTGCCTTGTTCAAGTCCTGGCTCGACCACCTACTAATTGTGTGACTTTGGGCTGGTTAATTGTCTTCTGTAGACCTCATTGTCCTCAAAGTAAAAGGGGACATGGTAGCTCTGTCACTGAGCTCTTTTGGGGATTAAATGAATTAGTACATGTGCAGTGCTTAGAACAGTGCCTGACACCACTGTTGTTTAGTTTGGGCTTCTTCCATGTCTAATGTGGGGTCTACTGGTAAATATTACTGTTAGGAAAGACAAGACCATGGAAGAGAACAGGCTCGATGACGCAGTGGTGGTATTTCAACATGCTGCTATTTCCATTGTAGTTCTGGTCCATGATGATATGAAGGAAAAAAGCCCTAACTAAGCTGTGTACTTTTTTTTTTTTTTGGCATTTATCTTCAGATAGAGTGGGAGGGAGGGAGGAAGGGAGAGAGGGAGAAAGAGAGAGAGAGAAACATCAATGTGAGAGAGACACATCGACTGGTTGCCACCCATACGACCCCAACCGGGGCCAGGGATGAACTGCAACCGAGGTACGTGCCCTTAGTGGGAACCGAACCCGGGACTCTCTGGTCTGCGGGCCAACGCTCAACCGCTGAGCCAAACCAGCCAGGGCTGGACTGCTTTTCAAAACCTCTTTATCGAGATTACAATTTGCATACCGTATAATTCATCCATTTAAAGTGTACTGTTCAACAAGTTTTGGTATATTACATTATTAATTTTTTAAGTTCTGGTAAAATATATAGAAAACATAAAATTTGCCATTTTAACCATTTTTAAATGTACAGTTTAGTGACATTTATCACAGTAACAATGTTGTGTAATTATCACCTCTATTTCCAAAATTTTCTCATCACCTCAAACAGCAACTGTGCCCGTGAGGCAGTCACTCTCTATTCCCTCCCTCTCAGCCTCTAGTAAAGTCTAATTTGCTCTCTGACTCTGAGTTTGCCTATTCAAGACATTACATGTACGTGGAATTACACAGTATTTGTCTTTCTGTGTCTGGCATATTTCACTTAGCATAATATTTTCAGGGTTCATCCATGTTGTATGTACCAGAACCTCACTCCTTTTCATGGCTGAATAATATGCCATTGCATGGGTGTACCATCTTTTGTTTTATCCATAGGTGGACATTTCGGTTGTCTCCACATTTTGGCTGTTGTGAATAATGCTGCAAAGAACACTGGCATACAAATATCTGTTCAAATCCCTATTTTTAGTCCACCTGGGAGTGGAATAGCTAGGCCATATAGTAATTGTATTTTAGCTTTTTAAAGAACCAACCAACAATTTTCCTGGAAAACAGTTGCTTTTTGGTCATTCTCTCTTCTCGTGTTTCTCTCCTTTGGTGCCTGTCTTCCTCAGATTCTATTCCATTTCCTCCCGTTATCCAAGTTTCACTGCACTTCCAATCAGCACACAGGTTCCTGTCTCCCCTCCCAGCCATGTGTCTCCCTCTCCTGTGTCTTCTTTGTCCCTCATCGATTGGCAGAGCATATGTCACCCACGCTGGCCACACATTGCCTGGTCACTCTCATCTCATTGTCCAAGGAGGGGGCAGCCTTTGTCGGTTAGCCGTAGGCCTCAGTCCTCTTCGGCTGGAGGTGGTTTCAGCCACAAGATGTCTCTAAAACCTCTACGATGTGGGAAGTCAGGGATGTGGAGCCGAGATCACTGCAGCATTCCAGCCCTCCTTACACGGGCTTCTTCCTTCCCACAACACCTCGCTTTGTTGTTCCCCCTCAACTTTGCTTGTGTTTAGGGGACAATTTGGCCTCCCTGTCCAGCAGGAGAGTTGTTCTACACTTTTCCTTTGCTCACAGTTTCTCCACTTTTCTGTGAGCAAGTGAATTAATTAATGAATACCCCAGCAGACTGTAAGCCTGCCTCAGACAGCCATTCTGGTTGTTGGACTAATTGTTAGCTGGGGTTTCTGGATGTCATTCATTTCACAATAAGTCTCCTAATTAATCTCAGCACCGTTCTCACCAGAAGAAAGGCTGATAGGGAGAAACATCCTCAATTACCATGAGAAAGGAAATGTCAAGAGCCCCGTAGAGTTTTCCTGGCATCTACCCCTGTCTCAGATGAAAACCACCATTAACCCACAGGCAGCCTGACGATCAAGCATGAAAACTAGGGGGTTATGAGAGCGTGAGGAGCCCCAGACCACACGGACCCAGTTCCTGGAGCAACCTGCTGGGGGCCTGCACAGTCTTGTTTAGTAACATCAATTGTGTTTCCCAAGATGATGTGGAGAATCCTGGTGCCGGGTGCCTCCCCAGAAGCAGAAATGCTTGAGCCGTCCCAGAAGCAGGCGGGGCGGTTTTAATCCGGAAAAGCTAAAGGTCTCCTCTTTTGTCTGTGTTTTTGTGCCTGCAGGACAAAAGATCCTTCATCACCGAAGTGACGTTTTAGAAACAGTGGTCCTGATCAACCCTTCAGATGAAGCGGTCAGCACTGAGGTAGGCATTCAGCTGGCAGCGTCTCGGGCGGGGCCTCACACGGTGGACAGGGCCCGGCTGAGTGGGGGGACTGGGCAGGTGGCAGGAGAGGGACATGGGACAGAAAAGTTCTTGGTCCAGGATGCTGGGTCTCGTCAGTTCTCTGTATCAGCACCACTCCAGATTGCCCTTGCCAATAAGGACAAAGCGGAAGAATATTCCGGAACTGGACTATTTCATCGAGGCTAGTGGGTGGAAGTCTTGGGTGTCTGTGGAAGGCGTGCTGCTGGGATGGGTTCTGCTTGGCTGTAGCAGGGGAAATAGGTGGCGGGCCCGGGCTCCACCTGCCCACGCCCTCCCTGATCACTGTGGAAAGGCGGGAGAGCAGGCCATCAGGAGCATGGCCTCTGGACCAGATGCCTGGGTTCTTCCACTTATTAGCCACTGGCCTTCGGAAGGTGTTTACTGTCTCTCTGCCTCCATTGCCACCTCTGTGAAATGGAGATTATATAGCGCTTACATTTAATTTTTATATTTAATGTTGTGTGCTTTGAAGTAGGAAGGACTTAGAGCACAGCATGGTACATAACAACTGAAATATAAAGGTTGGCTATTCTGATTAATAATATGATTATTTCCATCATATGAAATTTTTGCCCAGCCGGTGTGGCTCAGTGGTTGAGTATTGACCCATGCACCAAGAGGTCGCCGGTTTGATTCCTGGTTAGGGCACTTGCCCAGGTTGTGGGCCCAGTCCCCAGTGGGGGGCATGCAGGAGGCGGCCAATTGATGTTCTCTCTCATCAATGTTTCTATCTCTCTCTCCCTCTCCCTTCCTTTCTCTCTAAAATCAATAAGGAAAAAAAATTAATGCCCTGGCCGGTTTGGCTCAGCAGTTAGAGCGTCGGCCTGCAGACCAGAGAGTCCCGGGTTCGGTTCCCGCTAAGGGCACGTAACTCAGTTGCAGTTTGTCCCCGTCCCCGGTTGGGGTCGTGTGGGTGGCAATGAGTCGATATGTCTCTCTCACATCAATGTTTCCCCCCCCCCCCCCCCGCTCCCACTCTATCTGAAGATAAATGCAAAAATGTCCTCGGGTGAGGATAAAAAAAATATAAATAAATAAATAAATAAACAAAATAAAAATTAAAAAGAAATTTTTTTGCCAGAGAGAGTAATAGGGTATTTCAGAGCCTGCTGTACGATAAGAACTTGGCTGAAGCCAAGAATCTCTGGTGACCCAGGCCAGGGGAGTGGATATATCTTCATTTGCCACTTCCTTCATTACAGTTTAGCACCTTTGAGATTGGATTGTTTCTTGGACATTGAAGTAGCCACGGTCCCCAACGGAGGGCCTCCATTACGTCCACCCACACTTTGAGCATCTCTGTGGCTATAGCCTGTTTTGTTAAATTGAGATATTTTACATACCATACCACTCACACACCATAAAATCCATGCTTTGAAAGTGTGTAGTTCAGTGGGTTTTAGTATGTTCACAAAGTTGTGCAACTATCCCCACTAATTCCAGAATATCACCCCCAAAAACCCTGAACCCACTAGCAGTTACTCCCCATTCCCCCAGCTGCTGGCCACCACTAACCTACCTTTTGCCTCTATGGATTTGTCTATTCTAAATACTTCGGATCATGGGACTCAGACACTATGTGGCCCTTTGTGTCTGGCTTATTTCACTCAGCATATTGTTTCCAAGATTCATGCACATTGTGGTATACATCAGTACTTTATTCCTTTTTGTGGTAGAATACTCTTCTCTTGGATGGACATAGCGCATTCTGTTTGTCCGTTGGTCAGTTCATGGACATTTGAGTTGCTTCCACTTTTTGGCTATCATCATATGGCCTGTTTGGGTGCCATGTCCTCCTGTTCCAGCTTAGCAGGACCTCATGGACCTCTCTGACAATCCATTAAAGCACTAAGTTGAGGCAAGTGATGGGCTAGCAATCTCTCTGTGACTAACAGAATCACAAAGTGAATACAATTTGAAAAATGCTGGAGGATGACTGTATACCCAGCCAGACTGCCTGGAACAACATGGAAAAGGAAAAAAATAGGGAATTTCTTTAAGGAAGTCAGGCTTGCCTGTGGAGCAGGTGGGGCTGGAACAGTTACTTCAGTGTATGTGTGTTTCCTTGTTAGACTGTGGGGCTGTTGGGGGCAGTGGACCCTCATGGCCTGTTTACTTTCGTGTCCCTCCCTAAGCGGAATTGGGACAGAATGATTACCTTGGTGCTTAGAGCAGTGTTCCTGCTAAAAGACAGGCTGGCGTCCTGCCACTTTAAGTTCACAGATTTTTTTTTTTTCTTTATTGATTTTAGAGAGAGGAAGGGAGAGGGAGGGAGAGAGAGACAGAAACATCGATGAGAGAACATCGACTGGCTGCCTCCTGCATGTCCTCTACTGGGGATCGGGCCCACAACCTGAGCATGTGCCCTGACCGGGAATCGAACCGGCGACCTCTTGGTGCATGGGTCGACACTCAGCCACTGAGCCACCCCAGCTGGGCTCACAGATTTCCCTAGTGCAAACCATACAGTTCTGTTTAAAAGGTTCCCTTTCAGGGGCAGCCTTTGGTTTATGTTCAAGGTTAGGTACCTGGCTGATCTCATTTTAGGCTGCATGTGGAGCTGTGTGCTTGGCGTGTGGTTTGGAAGGAAAGGGATCCTGGGTGGGAGGGGGTGACTTGGGACCCTAGTTGGAAACCTGTTTTTCCTGAGGCAGCGATTGGGGCCCTGGAGTATACTTGGAGTGACTCACCCTGTGAGACATTCCTAAGTGTCAGACCACAGGCTGCTAGCACACAGCTGTGGAACAAATGATCACCAGCCATGAAGGCTGCTTTGATAAAGACAAGGACACTAGGGGGAGAAAGCCAGCCACCATACCTGTCTTGGTTGTAGCCAGACTCGGAAAATGGCGATCTGATGACCACAGTCATTGGCTCTGTCCAACTCCTCAAGGGGAAAATGAATAACCAAGGAATGAATGATTTTTGTTGGTAATAAACTTCAAGCATTCCAAGGGCTAGCCCTGCCCTGAGGTGGGATGGCAGTGCTGCTGTGACTCCTGCCCTGTGCCCTGTGCTTTGTTTCAGGTGCGCTTGATGATCACCGACGCTGCCCGACACAAGCTGCTCGTGCTCACGGGGCAGTGCTTCGAAAACACCGGAGAGCTCATTCTCCAGTCCGGCTCGTTCTCCTTCCAGAACTTCATAGAGATTTTCACCGACCAAGAGGTGGGCTCCTGTCTGGGATATCTGAGCTTTACAATCGCTTGGTGACTGTGGTAGCCTCAGGCTGCTCTTAAAGCACTCCAGAGAGGTAGAAGAAGGGGAGGGAATGTCACACCTCCTTTGAAATAAGCAAAACCGTGATCCAACATACTATAATTCCATGGCTTATCACCAAAACAATTTAGAGCACTCATCTATAATTAATTAGAAGCATTCTTAATGGCCTAAGATACAGATGGAGAGGGCTTGGAACAGTCAACATTTTACAGATGGCTAAAATGATGGAAACACTTGAAATGAGCCCAAAAGAAAACCCAGGTTTCCTGTTCTCTGAAAGAATATTCCAAAAATCTGTTGAACTTTTGGTAGTATGTAACTGTCCTGATCTCTTTCAGTACTTGAACTTACTTTTCCTCATCTAATTTTTTTTCTGATTTTTCTTACTTTTATTTTTTCATTTATTTTTTTATCCTTACCCAAGGACATTTTTCCATTTTTTGTTCAGATAGAGCGGGAGAGAGAGAGAGGAAGAGAGAGAGAGAGAGAAACATCGACATGAAAGGGACACATCGAGTGGCTGCCTCCCGCACGACCCAACCAGGGCTGGGGACAAACTGCAACCGAAGTACATGCCCTTAGCGGGAACCGAACCCGGGTCTCTCTGGACCGCAGGCCGACGCTCTAACCGCTGAGCCAAACCGGCCAGGGCTGATTTTTCTTACTTTTAATGCCTGGTCCCAGTGTTTGAACTTGGGCTGTTCAAACAGCCCCAGAGAGGACTCAAGAAAGGGAAAACAGGCACGTTCGTGGCTCACATTCATGCCCCAAGAAAAGAGGGCTGAAGCGACAGGATCGTTAACATTCCTGCTGCATGTGTCTTACTCAAGGATGACACATGTGAGGTACTGAAAACTAGATGACCATAGTGGGATTTGGGAAAATCAGAGTGAAAGACTTTAATTTGGTTATTTCTGCTTGAGAATTCATCCCGGCTGGGCCGCTTCTCTTTCCAAAATAATGTGCCTCTTTCATTGTGTTGATTTGTTGATAGTAGTTACAGGGACAGTTCCGGGCCACAGCAGGTTGGGGCCTGCCCGTGGCTGATAGCAGATTTCCGCGTGGTGGCTGAGGGCTGTGCTGACAGGAGCAGTTACCACGTCTATTTAAAACCACCTTCCTGAGAACTTCCTGAGATGGCGGCCTCTGGGTCTCGTGGGTGCTGTGAAGGGCCATCTGTCTTTCTGCATTTCATCTTCCTTAGGCTGTGCTTCACAGAGAGGTCTCTGTGTACTTGTCGTGGCTAGCACGAGCTGTAAATAAACTGCCCAGCTTCATTTGGCTCACCTGGAGGCTTCTATAAAAAGACTGGTCGGATGACATAACCATGTTTCACTCTCCACCCCCTGGGAGATGGTGGATAAAAAACTGTGGAAAAGGAACATTTTACTTAGCCTGTCATCTGGGTCCTGAGGCACACAGCGAGAAGGGGCCCACGGGCCCTGTCTTTCTCCAGAGCCTTGATCTGTCTTCCTCCAAGGCATGTCCTCTTGTCTCACACCCACTGCACCCACACATTGCAAAGGCCCAGTAAACCTTTGTTCATTGGCATTGAAATTCCCAATCTAGAACTGCAACTCTCACTCTACCTGCCACCTCAGAATTGATGAATGACCACTTTCAAGTCAGAATCTTATGCGAGATTATGTCCCCAGATGCATGTTATGCCTGAGGGCAGTTTGGCATTTGTCTGCTAGCTCAGAGGTGACACACTCTATCAGTACCTTGCCCTGGGGAAGGGAGAGAGCTGTGGAAGCCTGGAAATTGCCCTGTGGCCTAATAACACTGTGCCTGGTTAGCTGGCCTGCTGGTAGGCTCTGACTTCAGCCCTGAGCCCTCAGCTCATTTATGCGCATGGTGTCTCCCCTGTATTCCTGTGCATTCTGCAGCTAGCTGCTGGTGGCTGGTTTCTATTCCACGTCAATGGCCTGCCTTTTTTTTTTTTTTTTTTTTTTTTTCAGTATAATCAAACAGAGGGTGAATGTAAAGAAAAGGGTTTGTTATTGCCCACATTTTAAATAAAGAGGTATCATAATTCATCCATCCAGATCCCAGATAATACCCCTCTCTCTTTAAATAAGGCATAGTGTTATGAAATTGCTGCTTAAATAGTTTTCTTATTAGCCCACGGAAGTAGAATTTTAGCACAATGGACTGTGCACATTTCAGAATTTACCCCTAATTACTGAAGAAAAAGAACCGGCCTTAACTGAAGAATGTGAGTTCTGTGGAAAGGCAGATTCTCCAGGGTTTGTAATCACTGGGATGGGTTCTGAAGAACATACACCTTCATTATACTCAGCCAGGTGTCGTTTAGGCCAGAGACTGTCATAGTCTCTTCTGCCTGCCCCGTAACCCCAGCCAAATATTTTGGAGAAAATAATGTTCAACACATATGAGAAAGGATTCTGGAGTTCTCTTTAACAGACTGGATCAGTGGAGTCAGGGGTGGTGGGGGAAGGCAAGAGAAGGGGAGAACATTGGATAGAATTCACTCTTTTCCTCTTGCTAGCACGAGAGCAACTCAGCCTTTATCCCTTTGGCACTGTGGACTTTGAAGAAAGGCTGCCACGGACAAAGTGGGTTGAGAATCACTCACTATACAAGACCAATGGTTATCAGCCTTTTAGAGCTATGGTTGGCTGTAGTTGAGTTGGAAAAAGGGTTTGAGTACAGAATGACTCAGTAACAAAGTTTTCTTCTTTTTATCCAGTCCTTGATACATGCTATCACTCCAGAGAAATCAGAAACACAGTTTTGGAAACATAAAAATGATACGTTTTTAGATGAGAATAGCTTTAAAAAAAAAAAAAAAAAAAAAGGACTTAAAAATAGAATTATCAGTGCGTATTGAGCTTCAGGTTTTGGGAGTCTTAGTCATTGGAGGTCAACTACCAAACTAGAATTTAGAGTTAAAACAGCCATCTGGCTAACCCATCCCTTCCTGAAACCCAAGGACTGTGAAATCACCACCTCCTGGGGACATTTTTTAGTTTCTCTGTTAGAAAGTTTTTCCTTATTTGTCTCATTGTATCCTCAAGGAAGAAATGTGATCCCTACTCCACCTGACAGTGTCTTAGACGCCCTTCAGTAACGCTGCCAATTGTTTTTCTTCCAGATTAATCATTTTCAGTTCCACCCACTGTGCTTCATAAGCCAAGATATTAAAGTTTCCTGCATTCCCTGGTCACTGTCCTTCAAACTTGTTTCATTGGTAGGAAAGGGAGATGGAATGGGTATGGGGAAAATTCAAGGGTTCAGTCTTGGTCATGCTTTAGCGCCTTGGTATTATCGGATCCAAGTTGGATATATGAGTCCAGAGCTCAGGGAACTAAGAGTTGGGCTGGATATATTAATTTGGAAGCCATCAGCATATGAGAAAATAGATGCAGTAATTTAGGAAGAGCGTGTTTTGGAAGAGAAAAGGGCCCAGGTCTGGCGTTCCAAAGTGAAGGCCAAGGTGAGGAGCCCACAAGGTGAAGGAGCCAACTTGTTTCAGCGTGTTCGCTTGTTTGTTTATGGTCTAGTTTCTCTAAATGTCATGACTCACGCTGGACACCATATTTCAGGGGTCACTGACCAGGTGAGAATTCTGAGAGTCGATGACTTCTATAGTTTTTAGTACAGTCTTCTATTAAATATGTCTAAAGGTAACTCTGTTACCATCCACAATTAAATGTCAATGGGGAGAGGATGCAGGCTTTGAGGAGCTCTGTATTTTACATAATTTGGGGGCTCCCTTTAAGAAAAAGAAAACAAAATTATTAATACACAATTAAGTGCAGGGCTTTGGGAGGCACCCATGCCAGTGAGGAGGAGCCTTGAAGTTTAAGCTTCTTTCGCTTTATGATAAATCCATTTGACTGTCACATAAGATCCCTGAGTCTTTTCTATGGATATTGTTGGTAAGCCACATCTCGGAATCCTGCACTTTACCCAGCTGGGTTATTGGACCTTACCTTTATCCCTTCAGAACACCATCGTGTTGGAGTTGACTTAGCCTTCATCATCCCCATGTACAGAGCTTTTGTAAATGTCTTAATTCTGTCATCCTACATTTTGCTCTGCCTCTTGTTTTCGTGCCATCACAGATTTGATAATCATGTCTTCATTTTTATCCAGGTCAATACTCAACAAGACATAAATGAGCCCTGAGGCAGCCCACCATAGACCTCTTCCCGGGTTGCCACTAAGCAGCACTATATATATGGCTTGGTACAAATCCACCTAATTTTGCTATCACACTGTCAGAGATCCTGTTAAGCATCTTGCTAAAACCCAGAGATACTCAGTCCACTGTATTTCCTCATTAGCCAAACAAGTAACCTAATCAAAAAAGGAAATGTAGTTAGTAAGCCATGGCTTAGAAATTCAAATCATATTTCATTAATACTATCTGCACTAAAGTCATTTATTTCCTCTGTCTTCCTTCCTCTTCCAGTATGCCTGCATTTAATGAGAAAAAGAAATTGACAAAAAAGACTATCTTTGCCCCAAGCTGTATTTCTTCCAGTCATGTCTCTCATCCATCTTTGTAAGAACAAGGGGAGTGTAGCAATCAGTGTGCTTGAGAAGTATGAGCAGGCTCGTGTCACTTCTCAAGTGTCCACCCCAGGAGGACAGCACATATTGAATTGATCAAGTCCAGTGAAGTTCAGCAAACATCTATTGAACCTGATGCTATGTTGGGGAAACATAGGTAGTAACTGTGATACAGAATATAGAAGACGTGTTTCCTCCTATTCAGGAACTTTTCATATAATGGGCTATAATAGCTACCATTGACTATGGTGATGCTTTCTAATGTCTTTTAGAAGAAGCCTCCATTTCCAAGTCTAAGACCTAGTCACAAGTTTCTTTGCCACTGCTCGCTTGTTGGATCCTCCTTATTGCTCTCATCCGTTCACTGAATGAATGTTGATTGAGTGCCACTATGGGCCCGACACTTGTAAGATCCAGTCTTTGCCCTTGCGGTGCTCAGTCTCTAGGGTGTGTGCTGGAGTGGAGGCCTGGGACAGGCTCAAAGGGAAGCTGGGAGTTCATTTCCTCTGTGTAGCTCCAAGGCTGTGGTAGTTGTTCCTCCTCTATTCCATTCACCTCTCCTTCTTGAAGGTCTCTCTCTAGCCTCAGTCTCTGCATCCTTGTCTGATCCTGCACAGTAAGCCGCTGCTTCTCCAGAGGGACCGGGTTTTCCCACTCTGAGAAGAAACCTGTCCAGCAATGCTGACTCTGCCCCCCCCCCCCCCGCCCCCATAGATCATGGTTTTTCATTCACCAGCCTCTTTGCTGTTTTTTCATTATCCTTGACTTCCTCAGAATTCTCTGCAACCTTGTTTTCTTTTGGGGTAATGTCTTTCCTTTCATAGAACTCTCTGGATAGAGGTGAAAAGATGGAAAGTGGGTAGGTATTCCTCAAGTCTCTTTGCCTTCTCCTGAACTTGGTCATTACCTATGTCACAAAAAAAGAGCTAGTGATTAAATACCTCTTATACACAGCAGGATGAAACCCTTGGCTGCCACACCCCTGTTAGGGTGGAATTTCAAAAATTAAAATAGACTAAAATTTAAAATTTCACTATTAAAGAGCAGTTGAATTAGCCTAGATTTCTCTTCCAAAATATATTATAAAACATGAATAGTTTGCATGTGCTCTGTATGAAAATTAGGATTAAGAGAATAATAATTGTGCGATAGCGGTGATGAACGGTCTATGCTAATTATTGGACAGGAGATCATATTTAGTGTTCATGTTTGCTTTGGTCAGAAAATAATTTCAGCAACAACTACCCAGGGATGGTTACCATTCACTTTTTCTTAGCTTCCAAAATAGTTGATTCTTATCCGTTTTATAGGAGATTGTCAAGTCAGAGGAAGCAGCAAAATCAAAGACTTGTTATTTTGCTATGAAATGTAGGACAAATAGGCTAACAAAACAACAATGGCTATTTTACTACAATCTCAGGCAGAAAAATTCAGATTCTATAGATTACCCTTATGCACACACACTAGTAGCCTCAAATATTGGTATCCAGAAGGTTGTATGAGACAGAGGAAATCACTGTAAAACTAGAAGGTAAGAGTTCAGACCTTCTGGCTCAGGGATGCCTAGATCACATGAAATCTTTGCTTTGCCCTTTCGTCATTCACCATCAAGGACAAAGAGCTCTTTTCAGTTGAATCTCTGGGCTAATTTATGAGCTTTGCAGCCAAAAGAAGACTGGAGTTTAGGGCATGATTCTCTCTTACTATTTACTAAGCTAAGACCATGAAACATATGGTTATAATATGGAGTGAGACAGAAATAGCATTTTCATTGAACCACAATCTCTGTTTTTGGTCACAATTTGCTCTTCTGCTCTTCCGTCCTATAGGATGTATTAAATAATGTGTTGAAAAATGTTTGAGCCCATTTTTTCCCCTGGTTTATGCTCAACTATTATTTCTTTTTTTAAATCTTATTTTTCAGTTACAGTTTACATTCAATATTATTTTGTATTAGTTTCAGGTGTACAGCATTGTGGTGAGACAATCATATACTTTACAAAGTGATCCCCTCATTATTTCCAGTACCCACCTGGCACCATGCATAGTTTTTGTGATGTTAAATTGACTGTATTCCTTGTGCTGTATTTTATTTAATTCCTGTGACTATTTTGTAACTACCAATTTGTACTTCTAAATCCCTTCGCTTTGTTTGAGCCACATTTGATCTTAGGCACTCACACCCAGCTTGCCCTGAAAAGAACAGGACTTGGGAGAGAGTACAATGTCTCACCTTAGACTCAAACATGAGTAAACAGATGATAAATTGGGATACTTGCTTGTATAATCACCCAGTTGCTTTAATCACCATGGCTTCAACAAAAGTATATTTGTAGAGAATCTGCTGGATTAATCACTCATTTTTTAAATAGTATGAACTGATGCCAGTAATTTTTTGTGGTAACGAGCAATCCATTACTTCCTTGTCTCCCAGGGAGGGGAAAAACACACCAAACTTTTTTGTTTTGTACCCACCAAATTCTAAAAGTAGATAACAATAAGTGAACCAAAACTAAATTCCTTCAATATATCAATCAGGCCTTTGTGCCAAGCCCAGTGGAATAAAAGAAAACATTTTATACCAGTGGTGAAATGACTCACACAGTCTTCTCCTGTGATAGTTTAATACTTTTATTTTTATTTTTTATTTTTTTGACTCATCTTTATTGTTGACTGTATTACAGATGTCCCCCCTTTTCCCCCCCATTGACCCCCTCCTCCCCAATCCCGCCCCCCTCCTGCCTTCCCCACACTATTGTTGGTGTCCATTGGTTATGCATATATGCATAGAAGTTCTTTGGTTTATCTTATCCCGCCCTGCCTCCCTCCCCCCTTCCCTTTGAGGTTCATCAGTCTAACAACCAATTTGTACTATTCAATTCCTTCATCTTTTTCACCCATCTCTCTAGCCCCCACCCATCTGGCAAGCAACAAAAAGTTCTCTGTATCTATGAGTCTGTTTCTGTTCTGCTTGCTCATTTTGCTTGTAGATTCAATTGTTGATAGATATGTATTAATTGCCATTTTATTGTTAATATTTTTGTTCTTTTTCTCCTTCAAGAAGACCCTTCAACATTTCATATACTACTGGTTTGGTGGTGATGAACTCCTTTAGCTTCTTCTTGTCTGGGAAACTCTTGATATGTCCATTGATTCTAAATGATAGCTTTGCAGGATAAAGTAATCTTGGTTGTAGGTCGTTGCTTTTCATCACCTCGAATATTTCTTGCACTCCTTTCTGGCCTACAAAGTTTCTTTTCAGAAATCAGCTGACAGTCTTATGGGAGCTCCTTTGCAGGTAATGAACTGCTTTTTTCTTGCTGCTTTTAAGATTCTCTAGTTGTCTTTAACCTTTGGCATTTTGATGATGATGTATCTTGGTGTGGACCTCTTTGGGTTCATCTTGTTTGGAACTCTCTGTGCTTCCTGGACTTGTATGTCTGTTTCCTTCACCAAGTTAGGGAAGTTTTCTGTCATTATTTTTTCAAATAGGTTTCAATTTCTTGCTCTCTCTCTTCTCCTTCTGGCACCCCTATGATGCGGTTGTTGGCACACTTGAAGTTGTCCCAGAGGCTCCTTACACTATCTTCATTTTTTTGGATTCTTTTTTCTTTTTCCTGTTCTGGTTGGGTGTTTTCTGCTTCCTTATATTCCAAATCGTTGGTTTGCTTTTTGACTTTACCTACTTTACTATGGATTCCCTGTAAATTATTCTTTATTTTAGTTAGTGCATCCTTCATTTCTGACTGGTCCTTTTTTATGTTGATGTTCTCACTAAGTTCCTTGGAGGTCTCCTTAAGTTCCTTGAAGGTTTCACTAAGTTCCTTGAATGTCTCACTAAGTTCCTTGAGCAACCTTATAACCATTGTTTTGAACTTTGCATCTGATTGATTGCTTATCTCCATTTTGTTTAGTTCTTTTCCTGGAGTTTTGTTCTTTTCTTTCATTTGGGACATGTTTCTTTGTCTTCTCATTTTGGCTGCTTCCCTGTGATTGTTTCTATGTATTAGGTAGAGTTGCTATGTCTCCTAGGCTTGGTAGGGTGGCCTATTGTTGTTGGTGTCCTGTAGGATCCAGTGGCACAGCCTCCCTGATCACCCCAGCTGTGCCCTCGAGGTGTACCCCTAGTGTGTACACCCTTCTGTTGTAATTGAGTCTTGATTGCTGTTGTCATGTCAATGGGAGGGATTTACTCAGGCTGATGAGCTGCAAGGACTAGCTGTGCCCACTGACCACTGGCCTCTGACTACCTTTGATGATCAGCTGTGCAGGGGCCCACCACACAGAGCAAGACTTACTTCAGCAGGGCTCTGGTACCCACTGAGTCTACTCCTTGAGTGTGTCACTTGTGGAGGTGGTTGGGTGGTGGTGTTTTGATGTTGTCTGAAGCTGTCCACTGGGTGTGCTGGCTCTGGGGCAAGGTCAGCCACTGCCTGTGTTCTATCTGGGGCTACTCAGCATAAGCTACAAAGTGATCTGCCAATGGCTGCTTCTTGTGCTGGGCTTCGAGATGCTCAGGAAAAGCCAAGTTGTGAACCAAGGCTGGCTGTTTCTAGTGCCAGGCCTGGGGCCACTTAACTAGAGGTATGGGGCTTGCTGAGACCAGACGCTGCTTGTTTGAGAGATTTTAGGGAACTCTGAAGTATGATCCAAAACAAGCCAATCCTATGGTAAAGCCACTGAAAACAGTTTGGGTGGCCCAAAGGTTGGGTGGGGCAGGGCCTCAGGGAATCACCAGGGCGGGGCAAACAGTGTGAGCCAGGTTGCTGGAGTCCCAGATATGGTGCCCATCTGCTGCCCAGGGGAAGGGCTCACCAAAGGAATAAAGGCCTCCTCCAGCACATCTGTCTGAGAGAAAGCTGCTTCTCCAGCCCTCGTCCCGAGGCCAAACAGCTCAGTTCTTCCCTGTATGTCTTTGGTGCCTTCCAAGATGCCTCCCCTCTGAGCTTAGAGGGAGCAAGTCCAAGTAAGTCTGTGCGTGGGCCCTTTAAGAGGAGCTGCCTGGGGCTCCAGCCACCTCAGCCTCCCTCAGCCTCAGTTCCCACTGGTTTTTACAGCCAGAAGTTATGGGGACTTCTCTTCCTGGCACTGGAACCCTGAGCTGGATGCCTGGTGTGGGATGGGGACCCCTTGCTCCTCAGGGAGGACCTTCACAGCCGAGGTGTCCCTCCTGATTTTTATCCGTCACATGTGGGTGTGGGACCAGCCTCTCTGTGCCTCTGCTCCCCTACCAGTCTCGATGTGGCTGCTTCTTTAATTTTGTAGTTGTAGGACTTCCATTCAGCTCAATTTCAGGTGGTTCTGAAGGATGTTGTGCTGTAGTTTAGTTGTAATTTTGATGTGGTTGTCGGAGGAGGCGATACCGTGTTTACCTATACCGCCATCTTGACCGGAAGTCTCATATTTTTAAATGGCAGTTTTGCATGGCAAGTACCTAGGGGTATGATATTCAAAGCATTTCATAACTGCAGTGGCACAGGCCCTGATCTTCCAAATGGTCACTGGTCTTAGAACTTGACCAGAGTTCTGGAGTTCTCCTACTGGATAAGAACAGATGATGTAGAGGTGTTGGGGGAGGTGGTTGAGGCATAAGGGGGTAGTGTGTGGTGGAGGGCGGTCAGGAGAGAGGCTGTTCACCTACCATTGTGGAAATATGTCAGAATTTAAACAACCAACATCTCTGAAACCAGTCCTTTGTGCATCCGATGATCGTATAATACCTAGTAATAGATGGAGATGATGGATCAATGATGACATTCACTTATACCTCTTTTTTGTTTGTTTATTATTATTTTTTAAATCCCAGATTGGGGAATTACTGAGTACCACCCATCCTGCCAACAAAGCTAGTTTAACCCTCTTCTGTCCCGAAGAAGGGGACTGGAAGAACTCCAATCTTGACAGACACAATCTCCAAGACTTCATCAATATTAAACTCAACTCAGCTTCTATATTGCCAGAAATGGAAGGACTTTCTGAGTTTACCGAGTATCTCTCAGAATCAGTGGAAGTCCCATCTCCCTTTGATATCCTGGAACCTCCCACATCTGGTGGGTTTCTAAAGCTGTCCAAGCCCTGTTGCTATATTTTTCCAGGAGGGAGGGGCGATTCTGCCTTGTTTGCAGTGAACGGATTTAATATGCTCATCAATGGAGGGTCAGAAAGAAAATCCTGCTTCTGGAAGCTCATCCGACACTTGGATCGAGTGGACTCCATCCTGCTCACACACATTGGGGATGACAATTTGCCTGGAATAAACAGCATGCTGCAGCGGAAAATTGCAGAGCTCGAGGAAGAGCAGTCCCAGGGCTCCACCACCAATAGTGACTGGATGAAAAACCTCATCTCCCCTGATTTAGGAGTTGTATTTCTCAATGTCCCAGAAAATCTGAAAAACCCAGAGCCAAACATCAAGATGAAGAGGAGCATAGAAGAAGCTTGCTTCACTCTCCAGTACCTAAACAAATTATCCATGAAACCAGAACCTTTATTCAGAAGTGTAGGCAATACCATTGATCCCGTCATTCTTTTCCAAAAAATGGGAGTTGGTAAACTGGAGATGTATGTGCTTAACCCAGTCAAGAGCAGCAAGGAAATGCAGTATTTTATGCAGCAGTGGACTGGCACCAACAAAGACAAGGCTGAACTAATCCTCCCTAATGGTCAAGAAATAGATATCCCAATTTCCTACTTAACCTCAGTCTCATCTTTGATCGTGTGGCATCCAGCGAACCCTGCAGAGAAAATCATCCGAGTCCTGTTTCCTGGAAACAGCACCCAATACAATATTCTGGAAGGACTAGAAAAGCTCAAACATTTAGACTTCCTGAAACAGCCACTGGCCACCCAGAAGGATCTCACTGGCCAGGTGGCCACACCTGCTGTGAAACAAGTAAAACTGAAACAGAGGGCTGACAGCCGAGAGAGCCTGAAGCCAGCCACAAAACCACTTGGCAGCAAATCTGTGCGAAAGGAGTCTAAAGAAGAAACCCCTGAGGCCACAAAAGCAAATCATGTGGAAAAGCCACCCAAAGTTGAAAGCAAAGAAAAAGTAACAGTGAAAAAAGACAAGCCAGTAAAAACAGAGACCAAACCTCCAGTGGCTGAAAAGGAGGTACCCAGCAAAGAAGAACAGCTTCCTGTGAAAGCCGAGGGGGCTGAAAAGCAAGCCACAGATGTCAAACCCAAAGTCACCAAGGAGAAGATGGTGAAAAAGGAAACAAAAACAAAATCTGAAGAAAAGAAAGAGGAAAAGGAAAAGCCAAAGAAAGAAGTGACTAAAAAGGAAGAAAAAACGCCTATCAAGAAGGAGGAAAAAACAAAAAAGGAAGAGGTGAAAAAGGAAGTAAAAAAAGAAATCAAGAAAGAAGAGAAAAAAGAACCCAAGAAAGAGGTTAAGAAAGAAACACCACTGAAGGAAGCCAAGAAGGAAGTTAAGAAAGAAGACAAGAAGGAAATCAAAAAGGAAGAAAAGGAACCCAAGAAAGAAATTAAGAAACTTCCTAAAGACACAAAGAAGTCATCTACTCCTCTATCTGAAGCAAAGAAACCAGCCGCATTAAAACCAAAAGTACCCAAGAAGGAAGAGGCTGTCAAGAAAGATTCTGTTGCTGCCGGGAAGCCAAAGGAGAAGGGGAAAATTAAAGTTGTTAAGAAGGAAGGCAAGACAACAGAGGCTGCAGCAGCAGCCGTTGGCACTGTGGCCACTGCAGCGGCTGTGGCGGTAGCATCTGGAATAGCAACCACGGGCCCTGCCAAGGAACTAGAAGCTGAGAGGTCCCTTATGTCATCCCCTGAGGATCTAACCAAGGACTTTGAAGAGCTAAAGGCTGAAGAGGTCGATGTAGCTAAAGACATCAAGCCTCAGCTGGAGCTGATTGAAGATGAAGAGAAACTGAAGGCAACTGAGCCAGTCGAAGCCTATGTCATCCAGAAAGAGACAGAAGTCATCAAGGGTCCTGCCGAGTCTCCTGATGAGGGAATCACCACCACTGAAGGGGAGGGTGAATGTGAACAAACACCTGAGGAGCTGGAGCCAGTTGAGAAACACGGGGTGGACGACATTGAAAAATTTGAAGACGAAGGAGCAGGTTTTGAAGAATCCTCAGAGACTGGAGACTATGAAGAGAAGGCAGAAACCGAGGAGGCTGAGGAGCCAGAAGAGGATGGTGAGGAAAACGTGTGTGTGAGCACCTCCAAGCATAGCCTCGTGGAGGAGGAGGAAAGTGCCAAGGCTGAGGCAGATGTGCACATCAAGGAGAAGAGGGAGTCTGTGGCCAGTGGTGATGACCGAGCAGAAGAAGACATGGATGAGGCAGTGGAGAAAGGAGAAGCTGAGCAATCTGAGGAGGAGGAGGATGAGGAGGACAAAGCTGAAGACGCCAGAGAGGAAGACTATGAGCCCGAAAAAGCTGAAGCTGAAGATTATGTGATGGCTGTGGTTGACAAAGCTGCAGAGGCTAGTGGTGCTGAGGATCAGTATGGATTCCTTACCACATCAACCAAGCAACTGGGAGCCCAGTCTCCTGCCCAGGAACCTGCATCTACAATTCATGATGAGACTTTACCTGGAGGCTCGGAGAGTGAGGCCACTGCTTCTGATGAGGAGAATCGAGAAGACCAGCCTGAAGAATTCACTGCCACCTCTGGCTACACTCAGTCTACCATTGAGATATCCAGTGAGCCCACCCCAATGGATGAGATGTCCACTCCTCGTGACGTGATGAGTGATGAGACCAACAATGAAGAGACAGAATCCCCATCTCAAGAATTTGTAAACATCACCAAATATGAGTCTTCACTGTATTCTCAGGAATATGCCAAACCTGCTGTTACATCACTCAATGGATTATCTGAAGGGTCAAAGACAGATGCCACTGATGGGAAAGATTACAATGCTTCAGCCTCCACCATCTCACCACCTTCATCCATGGAGGAAGACAAATTTAGCAAATCTGTTTTACGTGATGCTTACTGTGCTGAAGAGAAAGGCAGGAAAGCCAGTGCCACGTTGGAGATCAAAGACACCGTCTCAGCAGTTTCAGATGAAAAACTTAGTCTATCCAAGAGCCCATCCCTGAGTCCATCTCCACCATCACCCATAGAAAAGACCCCCTTGGGTGAACGTAGTGTTAACTTTTCTCTGACACCCAATGAGATTAAAGTCTCAGCAAAGGCAGAAACAGTCCCAGTGTCTCCTGAGGTGACCCAAGTAGTTGAAGAACACTGTGCTAGTCCTGAGGATAAGACCCTGGAAGTGGTGTCTCCTTCTCAGTCTGTGACTGGCAGTGCTGGTCACACACCTTACTACCAATCTCCCACTGATGAGAAATCCAGTCACCTCCCTACAGAAGTCATCGAAAAATCATCAGCAGTTCCAGTGAGTTTTGAATTCAATGAAGCCAAAGATGAGAATGAAAGGTCTTCCATAAGCCCCATGGATGAACCTGTTCCTGACTCGGAGTCTCCTATGGAAAAAGTTTTGTCTCCTTTACGGAGCCCTCCCCTAATTGGATCCGAGTCTGCATATGAAAGGTTTCTGAGTGCTGGTGACAAGACTCCTGGTAGATATACCGAAAGTCCCTTTGAAGGAAAGAATGGAAAACAAGGCTTTCCAGACCAAATAAGTCCAGTTTCTGACATGACTTCCACTGGTCTTTTTCAAGACAAACAGGAAGGGAAAAGCACAGACTTTATACCAATAAAGGAAGACTTTGGTCAACAAAAGAAAACTGACGATGTTGAAGCCATGAGTTCTCAGTCAGGACTGGCTTTAGATGAAAGGAAGTTAGGAGGAGATGTTTCTCCTACACAAGTAGATGTCAGTCAGTTTGGATCTTTTAAAGAAGACACTAAGATGTCCATTTCTGAAGGTACTGTTTCAGACAAGTCAGCTACTCCTGTTGATGAAGGTGTAGCAGAAGACACATACTCGCACATGGAGGGTGTGGCTTCAGTCTCCACAGCTTCTGTGGCTACTAGCTCATTTCCAGAACCAACCACAGATGACGTGTCTCCTTCTCTGCATGCTGAGGTTGGTTCCCCCCATTCCACGGAAGTAGACGACTCCCTTTCCGTGTCTGTCGTGCAAACACCTACCACTTTTCAGGAAACAGAAATGTCTCCATCTAAAGAAGAATGCCCAAGACCAATGTCAATTTCTCCACCAGACTTCTCCCCTAAAACAGCCAAATCCAGGACACCAGTTCAAGATCACAGATCTGAACAATCCTCAATGTCTATTGAATTTGGTCAAGAATCCCCTGAGCACTCCCTCGCTATGGACTTTAGTCGACAGTCTCCAGATCACCCTACAATGGGTGCGAGTGTGCTTCACATCACTGAAAATGGGCCAACTGAGGTAGACTACAGTCCTTCTGACATGCAGGACTCTAGTTTATCACATAAGATACCACCAATGGAGGAGCCATCCTACACCCAAGATAATGATCTTTCTGAGCTCATCTCAGTATCTCAGGTCGAGGCCTCCCCATCCACCTCCTCTGCACATACCCCTTCTCAGATAGCTTCTCCTCTCCAAGAAGATACGCTATCTGATGTTGTTCCTCCCAGAGATATATCCTTATATTCCTCACTCACCTCTGAAAAAGTACGAAATCTGGAAGGAGAGACACTATCACCAAAATCTGATATCTCTCCACTCACCCCAAGAGAATCCTCTCCTTTATATTCACCTAGTTTTTCAGATTCTACCTCCGCAGTCAAAGAGAACATAGCAGATTGCCACACTTCTGCTCCTCCACCAATGGAAGCAACATCCACAGAGCCCTATGGCTTCCGTGCCTCGATGTTATTTGATACAATGCAACGCCATCTAGCCTTGAATCGAGATTTGACCACATCTGGTATGGAGAAGGACAGTGGAGGGAAGACACCTGGTGACTTCAGCTATGCCTATCAGAAGCCTGAGAAAACAACTAGGTCCCCAGATAAAGAAGGTTATAACTACGAGTCTTATGAGAAACCCACCCGGACCCCAGATATGAGTGCTTATTACTATGAGAAGACAGAGAGAACCACAAAATCCGCATGTGACAGTGGCTACTCCTATGAGACCATTGAGAAAACCACCAAGACTCCTGAAGATGGTGGCTGTGCCTATGAAGTTACTGAAAAGACCACACGGACCCCCGAAGAAGGTGGATACTCATATGAGATAAGTGAGAAGACGACAAGAACCCCTGAACAGAGTGGTTACTGCTACGAAAAGACTGAGAGGTCTAGAAGACTGCTGGATGACATCAGCAATGGCTATGATGACTCTGAAGATGGTGGCCACACACAGGGGGATTCAAGCTACTCTTATGAGACCACTGAGAAAATTTCCAGTTTCCCTGAGTCTGAAAGTTATACATATGAGACATCTACAAAAACTACACGAACCCCCGATACTTCTACATACTGTTATGAAACTGCAGAGAAAATCACTAGAACCCCCCAGGGGTCTACATATTCCTATGAGACTTCAGACCAGTGCTATGCTACAGAAAAGAAGTCCCCCTCGGAGGCCCGCCAGGATGTTGACTTATGCCTTGTGTCGTCCTGTGAATACAAGCATCCCAAGACAGAGCTGTCACCCTCCTTCATTAATCCCAATCCTCTCGAGTGGTTTGCCAGTGAAGAACCAACTGAAGAATCTGAGAAGCCCCTCACCCAACCAGGGGGAGCCCCACCACCTCCAGGAGGAAAGCCACAGGGGCGACAGTGTGATGAAACCCCTCCCACCTCAGTCAGCGAGTCGGCCCCATCCCAGACAGACTCCGATGTCCCCCCAGAGACTGAAGAGTGCCCCTCCATCACAGCTGATGCAAATATTGACTCTGAAGACGAATCAGAAACCATCCCCACAGACAAAACTGTCACATACAAACACATGGACCCACCGCCAGCCCCCATGCAGGACCGCAGCCCTTCTCCACGCCACCCTGACGTGTCCATGATGGACCCGGAGGCCTTAGCCATTGAGCAGAACCTGGGCAAAGCTCTGAAGAAAGACCTGAAAGAGAAGACCAAAACCAAAAAGCCAGGTACAAAGACCAAGTCATCTTCACCTGTCAAAAAGAGTGATGGGAAGTCCAAGCCCTCTGCGGCTTCACCAAAACCAGGGGGCTTGAAAGAATCCTCAGATAAGGTGTCCAGAGTGGCTTCTCCTAAGAAGAAGGAATCTGTGGAAAAAGCAACAAAACCCACCACCACCCCAGAGGTCAAAGCAGCACGTGGGGAAGAGAAAGACAAAGAGACCAAGAATGCTGCCAATGCCTCCACGTCCAAATCGGTCAAGACTGCGACTGCAGGTAGGTGGCGGGTGCCGGCACCCACACTATTCCACTTCTAACTGAGCCTTTGAACTCCCATTTGACTCTGTACTGGGAAGATGAGAGAGCACTACTGGGCGTTTCCCCTTCCCTTTACTATTCTCTTCTGCCAAAAGGTATCACTCTCGGCCCAGTGTTGTCCGTAGGCTTGGGGATAGCTCAGCACATGGCCCAGAGCAGCTCTGAGCCACGAGATGAGATTTGTGGGTTTGCTCACTCAGCAGCACAGCAACGGCAGCCTTATTGTAAGTCTTCAGAACCGAGGAGGTGTGTTTCAAGCTCCTTTGGAAGTCTGTGTTGGCAGTGGCATCAGCCACACTGGCCCCAGAATAAAGCTCAGGTGACACCGTCCAGGAGCTCCCACAGGCCCAGGGAGAAGCAGAGTTCCAAGCCAACCCTGGAATGTCCACTATAGGCCTAAGATTTAGATTTCATTTTTTTTAATTAACATTTTTTTAAGTTATAATATTTTTTATTTAAAAAGATCACCAAGTTAGAGCTACTTCCCCATTAAAGGCAATGCTCTGTTTTCTTATCAGGCAACTCATAACATCATTTCAGTTGACCAGTGGGTATTCTGAACAAATTGAGAGAAGAGCATCGAAGGTTATCCTTATACCCCTACCCCTCTTACCCCACAGTCTCGCTAACAGAGGCTCAGAATTCTATTTCTGATTGAAATTGCACATGGCAGGAGCAAGATTCCTGACTTCTGATCATTCCTGTTTTGGTCCCAATTCCCAGACTTATGAAGTTCTCATCAATACCTGGGTTTTTGGTGGAACAGGTCTCAGACAGCCCAGCTTCATTTTGTGTTTCCACCAGTCACATGGATTTGCATTAATACATTTTACTTGCTTTATGTAGTTATTCCAGGATTTTAGATCACCATTCGCAAAGTAATATAAATTGACCCAAACATGTAAAGCAAAAAATAACTTAAGGGAAAATCCGAACCTTGGGACTCTCAAATTCAGTACATTTTAGGAAGTATTACAATTGCTAAGTTTTACTTGAAGCAACATGGAAGCTCAATTCCAAGACTCAGTTTTCATCGGATTTCTTTTTTTTACACGCATGTGGAAAAAATTTGTTCATGCTTAGAATTAATGGAAAGCTAGCTACCAGATAATTAACCCCATGGTCTGGAAGAGATGACAACTGACCTACTCTTGGGAGAAAACATGAAATCCATTCAAACAGATAAAAACCAACTGAAATTTGCTACCTAACTTGTCAAACATAGAACTCTAGCCCATACAATTGATTTTAAAAACATTTTTGTTATTTAAAGAGATAATTTTAAGGCAAAGTAATAAATAACAATGAATTCACTTGAATGTACTTTGAAGATGCTTTTCCAGTAGCTCTCTAAAAAGACAAAATTGCACTATTAATTGATTTTTAAAACAAACTGAGGAAAACTTCTGGCAGTTCCCTTAGTTTGTGCTACTGTATGAGTGATATTCTTTGGGTGTTGATGGTAGTGATTCTGTGTGCAAGGGAAAATTGCAGGCACTTTTAATTATTAAATGAACTGTAACTCACAAACTTCTACTGTATGTCAATGTTCTTTGGGGGGGCCTACATATGGATATTTGACAGCTTTCAGCTCAAATTCATTAAAGTGTCTGGTTAACTTATAAAATGAGTCAGTTTATCTAAATATCAGTTTGTCTGATTCTCATCAATCTCCCAAACCCTTAAAAATAAAACTGGGCAGTTGGTGGAGTTCACTGGTAGTTTTGACTCTGGGATGACAGTCTTTAAACATCCTATGGAGAAAGGAAATAGGATTCAGTGTATAGAATCCAGCTGGTGTTTTAAATGACTTAGCGGTGATCTCACACCAACTGCACATTAGAATTCTCTGGGGTGCTTTTAATCAGCTTAACAATAACCCACAACCTTCGGACCAACTGCTGGGGTGCTTTTAAAAGTTGGTGATGCCCAGGCCTCTGCCCCAACCCCATTCAGTCAGACTCTGGAGTGTGGGGCCTGGGCCCAGTATTAAACAGTAAGTCCTAATAAATATTCGGTGATTCTAATTATGCAGCCAGGGTGAGGAACCACTGCCTTAGAATGATAGTTCTATTAATGTTTCAAAAAGTTTAAACCTTCAACTAGAACTGGTCAGAAAGCCAGCACACTGCACACGATGCCAGGAAAGTTTGGGGTTAATCTGAATCTTTACTTTGCCCAGGTTTTTTCTCATTTAGACTGGGAATTCTGGCAACCAGATACCCCTTTCTCTAGTCTGACATGTCCTGATTGACTAGAGAAATACGTCTTTCACTCGTTTAGTGTCCAGCCTCATCTAGGGAAGAGTGTCTCATTTTTCAGAGAACGGTGCTAAGGAGAGAAAACGACCTCTCACCAGTTTATGAATCAGGTTGAGGTGCTGAGGGCCTTGGAAATCATTCGAAGTTAAGATCTGAGCCAGTTACTAGATCAAATGTCAGGGTAGAATACTCAGCTGTGGGCAAACTTGCGATCAAGTGAGATCCTAGCATGGATTACTGACATTGCTAGCTATGGTTTACCAAATGCAGATTCTTCCTTTTGACCTAAAATCTGTTTCTTAGGTCACTTTCCAAATGCTCTTTACGAGTATTATTATTATTTAGTTCCATCGTTTGGGAAGGCCTCAGAACTCTTCCTACTTCCTAATGGGTTGTCCACAAAGGGAAGCCATTCCGTTCTCACTTCTGGTGACATGGCAAATGTGATATATCTTCTCACATTGCCTGTGTAAGTGCCGTCTACCAGAGAGAGGGAAACGCCCAGTCCCCCTGTGCATGTCCTGGGGACCTTCGTGTGGATGAATAGGGGAGGTGTCCTGGGCCTGGGGGGTCTCTTCACATTCCTGTGACCCTGGCTTTCTCTTTGTGTATTCACCAAAGGACCAGGAACCACCAAGACGGCCAAACCCTCAGCTGTGCCCCCAGGCCCCCCTGTGTACTTGGACCTGTGCTA
This sequence comes from Tadarida brasiliensis, assembly GCA_030848825.1. Taxonomy (NCBI): domain Eukaryota; kingdom Metazoa; phylum Chordata; class Mammalia; order Chiroptera; family Molossidae; genus Tadarida; species Tadarida brasiliensis. The sequence goes on from CM061258.1 coordinate 46,338,213, forward strand.
TATTCCCAACCACAGCAATAGTAAGAATGTTGACGTGGAATTTTTCAAGAGAGTGAGGTCGTCCTACTACGTGGTGAGTGGGAATGACCCCGCCGCTGAGGAGCCCAGCCGGGCTGTGCTGGACGCCCTGTTGGACGGGAAGGCCCAGTGGGGCAGCAACATGCAGGTAAGAGCTCGGGGCAGTGTCTGCCCGCACTGGAGCGGTGCCCGGGGCAGAAGGGAGGAGTTGTGTTTAAAGAGGCACTGTTGTGCTGTGGATCCACAGGAGGTGCTCATATTTCCATGTGAGGGCTGCTAAGGAATTGGCTTTACTCCTTCGTGTTTCATGAATAAACCAAAGGTAGCCGTATGGCCAAACAGAAAATCAACTGTCCGTATGAAAGTCTCCAGGAGCATTGCTGGAGATGTTCACAACTCACAAACACGACAGGCCGCGAACCACTGTTCTTCGGGCTGTGATCTTTGCTTATCTAAGTTTTACTTATCTGCAAAGTCACCTAGTAAACTAGTATTTGCATAATAGTAAATCGAATTACTTGGTAGTTAATCATATGAAATCGCATGAGAAGCACCAGAGGCCTCTTAATGAATACTGGATGGACTTTTTACAATTCAAGCCCACCCGCCTACCCACCTACCCACTCCACTCCACTCCTCTATCCCTAACCACAGGCACAAATTAAAGATACAAATCTTTGTTCTCAGGACACAATATTAGTTACTCACAGTAGAGAGCTTGGAGCTGCAATAATAGCCAAAGCTCCTTGGATTAAATATGCAATGTTCCTGATGCAAAATTTACCAGGTGTGTGAAAGGAAATACAAGAAATTCCACCTTAACTGAAGCACTTCTCTTAACATGAAAGAGTTGAGAAACGGACGGTGAATATAGAACCAATCGACTAGTCATTCGTTGCTTTTGGTTCCAGCCTTCAACTCTTGCCCCTCCTTCCCCAAAACTTGATTTTTTTTTTGTAGCTTTATTCTGCTTCCTGGAAAATGTAAGTTGAAAACTCTTTGCATTTCTTGAGGAAAATAGAAAATTTTCCTTTCTTTACCCTTCTTTCTAATTGTCTAATTAATACCTTACCGTTCTATTTTTTTCATCTGATTTCTGGCTCTGCCCTTAAACAGCTATTTTCTCTCTCCCTGCAGGTGACCCTGATCCCAACTCATGACTCAGAGGTGATGAGGGAGTGGTACCAGGAGACCCACGAGAAACAACAAGACCTCAACATCATGGTTTTAGCAAGCAGCAGCACCGTAGTTATGCAAGATGAATCCTTCCCCGCATGCAAGATCGAACTGTAAAGACCGAGGCCAGACACACCACAGGATTTGAACTTTGTTTCCAGAAATTCTTCAATTTGAAACTACCTTTTCTAAAAGTTAATTCATCTAAATGAGTCACTGAACTGTTACCTGCCAAACGCTATACTGTGTCATGGTGGTGCAAGTCACTAATGTTTCTCAGTTTTTGCTGATTGCTAAGGGAAGTATCAGTATTTCCACAATAGGGTTCAAGTTACTGCAAAATGACCTACCCCAGTTCATCTCTGCTGAACATTTGGAAACCATGCACTAGCAAACCCCACTGACTTCTGCTAGGTAGAGGCATTTGTCTTAGAGAGAAAGAGAGAGGAAGAGAGAGAGAGAGAGAGAGAGAGGAAGAGAGAGGGCAAGCGCACAAAGAGAATGTAGGAGAGAGAAAGAATGAGAAAGAAAGAGAATGCAAGAGAAGGAATGTAATGGTAGAGAGCGCTGGTGACATATCCAGAGAGGAAAAGAGAGAACAGGGTGGGAGAAGGAAGAGAAAATAACCAATAATTCAGTCTGTATTTTCTTAGGCAGTTAGTATTCTGTTGTCTACACAGGCAAAGTTTTCAACTTGTGTCAGTCTGAGTCATCAAAAAGGGTCTTAATTTTCTAGAACAAGTTGGCTGGAAGAACACCAAAAGAACAAAACTTGTTATGAGGGCATGTGAGATTTTCACGCCTTAATTAAGCTCCTTCAGTTTGAAGGCTGCACACTGACATAACACAGTGAGTGTAGATGGGACACGCAGTGGTTTGAGCCCCACTCAGAACTCTCAGACTTTAAATACACGAGTAGATTGATCTAAGGCATGCTCCCAGCATCTGTGCACCCAGTTAGTCCACTCTGAATCAATTAACCTGCATGCGGAAACACCCAAGTCCACCCCAATTAACAAGCAAATACCAAAGCAGTTGGGAGTACATATGGTAGACAATATGCCTTAGAAAGTGACTTGAATGTACAAAGATACTTGATGCACTTATTATTTTTTAACGTGAAACAGCAAGTTTATAAAACATCCGTGTAGGATTATAGCTACTCCAGTTACAGGAGCATGTGTGTGCGCGCGTGGGGGTGTAGAAGCCGATCTGATTGGTGCAACGGTGTGATGCTGAGTCATCGTGCAGAGTACCACCTCAGTGCCCCTGTGGCCGCTCAGCCAAACAAGCTGAGCCTTTGACAGCTTCTTTACTACTGCAAGTTCAAGGTTGACATGGCTTCTGTGATCAGAACTGGGAAAACAGTGAATCTTACGGTGGAAGAGGTTCTCAGCAAGTGTACAGTAATTACCTTCCTTTGTCTTACATTGGCTTTTTTTAAAATTTTCATTAATTTCAGTATAATTGTGGGAACAAGTGTACAGCAGAAATTTTTTTTTAGCTATGTCAGAATTTTTCATAGATGAACTTTTTAACAAATGTTTTCGTTTGCAGGAAAATGCAAAGAAAATTTTCAAGTGACAGTCTTTTTTTTTTTTTTAAGTGTTTCGTAAGATAAGAAAATCGTGATTTTTTTTTGAAGTTCTGGTGAGACTGAAGTCTGATATTGCAGTAATAATATTTATTAAAACCCATAACTACCAGGAATAGGGATACCTCCCACCCTTGATTCCCATAACATGAAAGTCTGAGTATGTGCTATTTGAGAGGGGGGGGGGGGGATGGCGTGGTCAGCTACTTTTCCAGGCCTCTGCATCACCCAGTGATAGCCTACATTCTTCTTTCAAGATCTTCAACCATGAGGTAAAACGGCCAAGACAAGTTCAAAGAACCCTAGCGAAATTGCTTTGGGATTTCTTTTCTGGAAAAAAATAAATAAAAGAAATAATACATTGAAAGCAAATGAATTCCCAACTCCTACTGCTCATCGTGTCGAGTCCAGAGATCATTTCCATCGTTGCCATCATTGAACTATGGATCTGGGAAGCCAGGTCGTGGTTCAAACTGATGTCAAGCTTCGAGTGACAGATTAGTCGCCGGTGTTCACATGTGGCAGACTTCTCAGTGACGACTGTGCTCTGTCACGCGGCATTTCCTGCAGACTCTGAGATCTCCGGAGTAGTGAACAATGACCTCATTTTATTTTCTATGTTAGTTATTTATTTCAAAAATAACATTTTAGTTTATTTTTGTCTGATAAGTGTATGTTTTGCACTGCTAACTACTATGAGGGTTTAAACAATGCTTCTTCAGGGTCCCTTCACTGGGGACCTATGCAGTCTACTTAATGCTGTGAATTACATTTTCAAATGTTTAATGTTTTTTAAAAAAATTAATATTCTATTTTTTTTTTTTTTAGGTTTCTCTAGAAATGCAGCTTTTATTTATTACTCCATTTTTTCCCAACTCCTTAAGAAAAACACATTGACTAAGGGTACAAAAAATTACCACATGATGGGAGACTCATTGTGACAAAAATGAATTTCATTGAGTATAAACTCATCTACTTCAAACATATTTAATGAGACAACCTAAGATACTCGAGATAATTATTTAACGATTGGTGGGTGAGTGAGCCCGTGTGATGCATGGGAAGAGGAACAGATTTCCAGCCCTTTTGCCAAATCCAGACCTCTGGTTGATTTTCCTTTGATAGAAGATGGAATTATTCTCCAGTTTCTCAAATGTAGTTAACACGTACATTATTTTGCTTTTAAAGTATACACACATTTTAGGAGAATTATAGCCAGTCTTCAATTATAACAACTCTATCTCACTCCTTCTCTTTCTTTTCTTTTTTGCTATGGGATTTAACGGGGAAAATATACAAGAACTGTTACTGGTCGGCGGGCTCTTTTTCCACCCATTGTTCTCCGTGATGACCGCAGAGCCTGAGTGTACCAGGAAAGCCAACATTCACGTTACAGGTTGCTCCTGTCCTTCCACAAACCTTTTCTACCTGGGTGACTAACCTAATTTTGCTGGTTCCATAAATACAGTTAGTTTAGTAACAGCCATCACAGTGTACCATGTGCATCCATGGTGAGAGCTGAAGATTGACAGACTTCCAGGAGCTGTATTCACCGGTTACTTGGTCCAGTTGTGTAGATGGAACATTTGAGTGGAAGGAGTTTACACTGTTGAAGTGATGGAATTCCATCGAGGTAGCACTCATGATCATGACCTTTTTGGTAGTATTCTTAAGCAAAATTCTACAGAGACTAAATGTTAGAGATGATCCTCCGTTTTCAATTTTAACTAATTCTATCCCCTTTCTCAAAACCCGACCCTTGTGCATGCTTTCTCAGTCTTGTGGGACTGGATACAATGACTGACCCCCCCAACCCCCCAAAAACCATTTTCCATGGAGTTAAAAAAAATTTTTTTTCTTAACCTTACATATCATAGTGAATGGTTTCCCCAGTGTATATGACTGTTTTAAGTGTCTCCAATAGCTTATGCCGTTTAGGAGCTTTTCAATACTCATATTTAATAAGATTAAATCATTTGCTAATTGGACATTTTACCACCTCCCATTGTTCCCGTATTACCAAATTTCAGCTCTCGGGAGCTGTTCTACGATTCTGAAATTGCTTTTCTTGCCTCTCTTAGTCACCTGTCACAGGAGGTTGTTGCTCAGTGATGATATCGTGAGTTAGAGTAATAACTTTTTTTTGCGCTTCAGATTTAGAAGATCCTGCTTCCATTTGAAAGGAACTGTAAGCTTTTATCTTCTAACCAACTGAACAACACACCAATCGCAGCCTAAGGACGAGCATTTCTTTGAAAGCAATTAGGTTATTCACCTGGTATTAAAATGATTTACTCTTTTAAAAACTCTGTGACTTTCTTGATTTAAAAAGCAGCATCAAAAACTGAAAAGGAAGGGAAAAAAAATAGCTTCTCTGCACTCGTTCGGAGCTCCCCAAAGCAGGAACCGTGGAGATGAGGCATGGAGTCCGGCTGCCCTCTGAGAACCCTGCAGCAGCCCGAGCGCGCCCAGCCTGCGGAGCGCAGCCGGCTCTTCCCGGCCCGGGACGGAGTGGCCCTGAGCCCGTGGTCTGGAGCCCGGCGGAGAGGCGCCTCCCACTCCTCTCTCGTTCTGAATGGTGTTTGTGTCCGTCTGCAGCTGTGTATGGTATTACGTCTTATAACCCTGCATCACTTCTATCCTATCCAGTCATATCTAATGTAGAAAATTAGTTTCCAGTGAAAGTAATATGTAGTGCTTTTATGATATTTGTGTGCAATATCCCCTCTTCCATTGAGGATATTTGATGTAAAAGAAAAAAAAAAAAACTCAGTTCCACAATAAAATACAAAAGTGGCAGAAGTTCATGTGTGGGCCGTCTTAGTTTTGTGTTGCGAGTTGGGCTCATTAAGAGCTGGGATTTGCCACGCAAGGCGGGGTGGGGAGCGAGCCTCGGAGAGGATCCTGATACTGTTTCTGTAACTGCGACCTCCTTGCCGTCTATAACCAAGCCCTACAGGACGGTGGGGTCTCAGGACAGAAACTGGGACGTGAGGGAAAGAGACAACATGGTGTGAAAAGAAAAAGTAAATATACAGTGTAGTTGGAGAGGGTTATTGGAAGGGTTTCCTACATAAACCACAATGTAACCCCCTCACCAGGTGTTAATCCAAGCACTGCCACACCTGGCTGCCTGACCTTTGTCACTTTATCCCCATCTGGAACGTCTTCTCTCACCTGTAAAATGAGAGGATTTGACAAGACGGTCAAACCGGAAGGTCCCCCTCGTGGCTGACTTTCTGGGCTCTACAAGGCCGTCCTACTTAGTAACTGATCCAATCCTTGGCCCCTCTTGGTTTCTGGCACAGTTACAGGGTAAATGCGCTCTATGTAAGTAACGTAATACGCTATGGATTTGAAGCTGTTTCGGAAAAGTGATTATACATAACAAAGGACCTGAAAAAAGGAGGAATTCCTCTTAGTCATTCAAATGAGTGAACCTTTACTCCATACCCAGCAGTGGGTAATACCATGAGGACTTAAAGGTGAACAAAACGAGTGCTGTCCAAACTGGGGTGACAGGGTGTCCCCAAATTCAAGGGTATGCTTTGGTGACCATAGGAGAAGCACCGGCGTGATGTCTAAGCTGAGACCTGGCATGTGTGTGTTGGACAGAAAGCAAATTCTAGGCAGCGGTCACAGCTCCCACGGAGCTCAGCGGAGAGCGGGGTCACTGCATCTGGGCCCAGACTGCTCAGCACGGCAGCATAGAGTGGGGCCGGGCATCTCAGTCCCCCACATGGTCACAGAAAACGTGCCCACAGCGTGCTCAGGAGAGCCCTCCAGGACGTGGCCTTTCTGTCTTCACAGATGGTCTTTTGGCCCCCAAAGGTGGTTGCAGCCTCTCCTGAGTCAATGATGTTCCTTTGTCACACACCCCTTTGATCGTACACTGTGCCTCCAGACCATGGGGCTCCGTTGACCCTCCCATTCGAAGTCACCATTTGCCAGAGGGATTCTGAAATCGAAGGGTTAGGCAAATGTGAAATCAGGTTGAGAAATCATCACCAAAAGACTTAATTACATCTATCAGACTAACCTTAAACACATACGTTTTCTATTCCACTGTAAAACGATTCCGTGTCAGGAAGGTTTTCCGGCCTGAACCTAGGGTGACCGACCCACCCAGTTTGCCCGGGACAACCCTGTAACTGAACGTCCTGTGTCCCAGGAGACCCCTCAGTCCCAGCGAAGCCCTCACAGATGGTCACCCTGCCAGACCCTTCGTGTATTCATACCCCTCTTCCTCCAGAACCAGGCACACCACTGACGGGGAAGTTGGCCCCTCCAGCAAGTCTTTTTCTGTACATTGGAGATAACTGTTTTCCACTTTCTTTTTTCCTGTCTTCTAGGCAAATCAACAAAGGTGTGTTCAGGTACTATTAGTATTTTCTCTCTCTTTATCACTGTATTGCTCATCTAAATACTCTCTGTGTCCCTACAGCGATCTTTTGACACACTCCTGACTAATGAATTGGTCTCTTGCATAATCCCAGTCACCATTTTCTCTTTGATCTTATATTGTACATCTTGAAATTTCACTGGAGCCATACATGCTGACTGACTGTCGGTCACACCCACTTCCTTTATTTATTTTTTTCAATATTTTTTTTCTTTATTGATTTTAGAGAGAGAGGAAGGGAGAAGGAGAGAGAGATGGAAACATCGATGAGAGAGAACATCGATTGGCCGCCTCCTGCATGCCTCCCACTGGGGATCGGGCCCACAATCTGGGCATGTGCCCTGACTGGGAATCGAACCAGCGACTTCTTGGTGCATGGGTCGATAGCCAACAGCTGAGCCACACCGGCCGGGCGCACCCAGTTCCTTTCATACGAGCAGTTCTTCTGGCTAATTCTCTGGGGGTTACTGGCAATGTTTTCACAGATGGTGGACCATCATAATGAGGCCTGGTTCATGGGGTGATCTCGCCATAAATACAGGCACAGCTCTACTTCATGGCTCAGGCTCTCCCCACTGAGACTGCGAAAGCATGTTACTTGATGCCGTCTCATGGATTTAAATGCCATGTGTAAACCAATGACTTAGACTTTGTGTCTCTGGTCTGTACCTCTTCTCTGATCTCTAACGCATATGTCAGCTGTGCATTAAGAGCTTCATCTGGATGTCCAATAGGGATCTCTAACTATCCCAAATCAAACTTAACATGCCCCCAAACAAATCCCTGCTCTCCCCGGGCTGCTTCTCTCCCTAGGCTTTTCTGCTTCCGGAAATGGCAAATGTATCATTTCAGTCGCACAGGTCAAAAATCTTGGCCCGGCTTACCTTCGAAATGCATCCCGTCCAACCCTTTCTCCTCACATTCACGGTTCCTGCCTTTGTCCAAGCCAGCCATTCCTGTGGGATTCCTGCAGCAGCCTCCCAACTGATCTCCACGTTCCCTTCTCCACCCTCCTAGTTTATTCTCTACATAGCAGCTAGACTAACCCTAAACACGTTGGTTACACTGTGCCACCCAGTGCTCAAAACCTCCCAATGTGTCCTCATCTCAGAGTAAAAGCCAGCGTCCTTACTCATGGGCTGGGGCCTATCCCATCGGTCCCCTTCCGTAGCCTTTCTCTCTCTGGCCTCATCTCCTGCACCTGTCCACCTTACACATTGCACTGCAGCCACACGGCCCCTGGCTGCTTCCTCAGATGCTCTAGGCCTTAGGGGGCCGAGGGGCTGACGGCGGCTTTCGTCTGCCATGCTTCCCCCAGGTGACTCCATGATTCTCAACCTTGCTCCTGTGGGTTTTGCCCAAATGTCTTCTCAGGAAGGCCTCTCCTAACCACCCTATTCAAGTTGCGACCTCCCCCACTTAACCGGGGCTCTCTTTTCCTCGTCCATGTTTTGTCTCCATACCACATGTCACCACAGGACATATTATACAGTTATTAGTCATCTGTCTCCTTCCATAGACTGTAGACACCCTAAGGGAAGGGATCTTCATCTATTTTGTTCCACGCTGTATCCTCGGTGACTATCTTAACAGTTCCTGACACACAGCAGGTGTTCGATAAATATTTGCTGAATGAATGAATGTACTTAGTCTCAGGTTGGCACAGTGGTTGCTTGGTGGGTGGAGTTGTTGGAAAGTGGGTTTGGAATCAGGCAAACTTGGGTTCAGACACTGTCCCTTCCACTTATTAATTGTGTGGCTCTGGGCAAGTCACATACATCTGTTTCTCCTCTGAAAAATGAGTGTAATAATCCCTGTCCTGAGGGCTGTTGTAGGATTAGGGAGGATGTGTTTAATTAGGTAGGAATGGACAGTCACAAAGAGGAGTTGTTAAATATAATTTTTGCAATCAAGATGAGTTCATGATTGCTCGTGAGCCAGACAGAGCCTGGGAAACACCGACACCTAGCATACTGTCACTGGAGGAAACTTTTAATGGGCATTCTTGTTCTATTTCACACATTATCTGAGGCACATTAACCGCAGAGGGTGTTTTACAGATTAAAAATGTGAACTCTGGCCCTGGCTGGTGTGGCTCAGTTGGTTGGGCATCGTCCCATGCACCAGAGGGTTGTTGGTTCAATGCCTGGTCAGGGCACATGTCCGGGTTGTGGGCTTGATCCCTGTTGGGGGGCGTGCAGGAGGCAGTCGACTGATCTGTGTTCTCACACTGATGTTCTCTCTTCTACCTTCCTCCCTCTCTCTAAAAATCAACAAATCATTCTTGAACTCTGCAGAGAGGAAGCATCATGGAAACCAAAAAAGCAAGCAAAATTCTCCTCCCACGGGGTATAACAGAGGCTATAAGATTCCGTTTATAAAACCTTCATAAATCTTCGTATCCTGCTCTAGCTTTTAAAGCCCATAATAGAATTTATTTTCAGATGCTTTTTTTGGTAAGAATAAACTGTTTTCTGACCATGTCCGGCTCGGATCTGGACCCCCTGACTCTCCTACACCAGAAACACACAGCCTACGTAACCGCTTTGTTCTGCACAAAGGTCCCAGTGGTGACTGCCAGCCTCCGGGCATTGCCACCATCCTTTGCTGGACTTCCCAGTTACCACAAAGGTGATGACATCCTCAGGGCAGCAGGCAGCGTCAGCAAGAGGCCAAATCAGTGGGGCAGGAAAGTTATTTTCAAGCTAAGAAGCTGTTATTTAGAATAAAAGGCAATTTTACTGACATAATGATGTTGAAAAGCATTCTTCTTTCCCCATTTTCTAAAGAAAGTTAAAAAAAAAAACATTTTCAGAGTTTGGAAAGTTCAGCTTTGGAGTAGAACTCTGAAAAGCTGACCTCTAACCATTTAATGAAAGTACAATCACACCACTTACTTTGCTTTTAGGATTCACTGAAGCCAAAGCCTCCTTAGTCCGTTTTAAACGTCGTCCCTTGCTCACCCACGCAGGCCCATCGGGGTTCCTGGGGACAATGGTGTCGGGTTCTGCTGACGTGTTGGAGGCCACATGACAGCCGCTTCATTTTGGCTCGAGACCCCTGGTCCCAGTTATATATCCCCAGACAGCAAAACCATATAAACACCACTTCCCCTTTTCCATAACGGACTTTGTTTAGGAAGAAGAATGGCCCACCCTATATCATTGCTTGTTGTATACTCACGTTCAGTTAGATAAGAAACTAATGTTAACTATGTTTCTAGCTTGAGAAATATCATTGGCACAGACATTATTCTTGGGTCTCATCTACGTCACTGTGGATGCCCTGGTTGTGCCCCCTGGGCCCGGGTTCCTGAGCGCGGCACTATTGACACTCAGCGCGTTCTTTGTCATGGGCTGTCCTGTGCGCTGTGAGATGTTTAGCAGCGTCCTGGCCCCTACTCACTGGATGCCATTTCATTCAAAGTGAAAACATGACTTTAATAAACAAATTTTCAAGGCCTTTGACTACCTGTCGCACCTATAGCAACTTTCCCACGCAGGTATCTTATATCCACGGCCAGCTAGCAGGCATGAAAACAGTGCAACGTTTAGTGACGGGGCAACAGCACCCAAAGAGGAAACGAGTGAGGTATCTGTACTCACCACTGCTCCTTCCTCTTCCACCACTCTGCCTTTCCCCCTCTTTATTGGCCAACGTGGGTGTGGGTTGGGAGCCCAAACAGGTTCATTTTGAATTGTTCATTTCAATTCAATTTAAAACCAGATCTCTTGAACATCTACTCTATAAAAGACCCCGAGGGGAAGAAGGCCGTTTCTGCCCCAGGACAGCGTGAGGCAGACCTCTGTGACTAACGCGCAAAGCAGATGATCTCCCTTCGGTACAGCTTTTCGTGGCTCTGGGCTGGAAGCTCTTCCTGTGCACACACACCCTTCACCTGGTCTCGCACTGATAGCTGTGCAGTTCTGGTTGCGTGTGTGCCTGCCCCCTCTCCCTCACTGCAAGCTAAGTTATTTGAGGGCAGGATCTATAGTTCCCGCATTTGTGTAAACTCCACAGCACCTACTTGGGCCTTGCACACAGTCCACGCCAAACGAACGCGCGTGAGCCCGTGAGAGCAGTGCTAGAACACAGCTGCCTGCTGGAGTCGCTGCGCTTAGAAGGGGGCGGTCCGTGGCACCAGGTGGAGCGGACGGAAAAAGGATCGCTGGAGTTGCTGTGAGGCAAAGCGAGAGCCAAATTCTCGGGGCCTAGTGAACGAGCAGCTAGCCAGTCAGTGAAGATAGCTCTTTAAAGAAGTTTGGTGACAAAAAGGAGAGCGACAGGTAGTAGCTTGATTGATGGCAGGATAAAGGCTTTTTAAAAATAATTTCGAAAAGGGAAGGTCTTGAATAAGAATTAGACTTAGAAGGAGGAATCGGTCAAGATGATGCAAGATGGAAAGGGAAGGCTTGATGGTTCTGGAACAGGTGGGCAGGCATGGATGGAGTCAGGTCACCAATGGAGAACCTCACCTTGGAAAGGAGGGAGGGAATTCACATTACTTGGAAGGAGGGATGAAGGCGAGAACCAGTAAGGACAGAACTGTTAAGGTGGAAAGGAAGGAGACTGAGGTCGTAAGATAGGGCTTACATTTTCTTGATAAAATAGGAGTCAGGAACATCTACTCAGAGCTCTGGGGCAAAGGTCTTGGGCTTCAGCAGGGCAAAGGTAATGAGGTAAAAATGAGAGTCAGTGAAAGAAATGAAAGGACTGCTGAGTGGAAGACAATGGCTGTATTTGTAGAGGAATCAGCCTAATACCCCGACTTTGCACACCACCACTTGGCGGTCAGGAGCAAACAAAGAAAACAAGCGTGATGCATTCGTTTCCGGGGCTGCTGAAACAAAGCGCCAAGAACTGGCTGGCTGAGAAGACCAGAGGAGTGTTGCAGGCTAGAAGTCCAAGCTCAAGATGTCAGCGGGGTCATGCTCCCTTTAATGGATCTAGGATGATCCTTCCTTGCCTCTTTTAGCTTCTGGTAGTTGCTGGCAATCCTTGGCCTTCCTTGGCTTGTACATGCACCACACGTCACATGGTTGTCACCTCCCTGTGTGCCTTCACATTGTCTTCCCTCTCTGTGTGTCTGGATCTATGTCCACATTTCCCTTTTATAAGGACACCAGTCACGTTGGATTAGGGCCCACCCAAATGACCTCAGTATAATTTGATTACCCTGTAAAGACCCTATTTCCAACTGACAATTCTAAGTACTAGGGGTTAGGGCTTCAACATACCTTCTTTGGGGGATACAATTCAACCCATAACAGGTGGATCCAGGAATGTAGGGCCAAGGATGGCAAATGGGCCTAGATAACGAGAGTGAGAAGAAACTGAGGTACTGAGCATACTGGCGGATGGCCAGCCATAGGGCCCAGGCTGGGAGGGCAAGTAGGGCTTGAATTCTGGAGATCCAGGGTCTGAGTGACAGGGTGAAGGCTAAGCGTTTGCAGGCAGGGAGTAACAGGGACAAGCTGGTCCAGCGCAAGTCATGGGATGAGAGGAAGGGAAGACGGGGAGAACGGGACTTCCAATTCTAAGCTCTTGGATTAGCGATATGAGGTTTGGCCGTTGACTATGGTAGGTTAGTCAGAGGGAAGGTAATCTATTACCATTAAGGTCATCCCCAGAGGTCAGGGTATGGAGAGCAGTTTCTCCATCCATGTGGAAGAAATACCGAAGGTGATACTGAGGAAAAAGACAGAGGACAACTGGCCAGGTCTCATAGCCATCCAGGAACACGCACCCTGTAGCTCAGGAGGCAAGAGCGTGGGGGAAGGGTAGTAGATTGAAGGGGAGACTCCCAAATGGGCGAGTTTCTGAGAGAGTGGCCCAAGTGTGGAAGGAACCCGAGTGGGAGCAGGAAGATAGGGGGCAGCAGCCCAGTGGAGAAGCAATCTCTATGGTGAGGACCAGAAATAAAGCGCAACAGGGATGGATGGATGGGAGGAAAAACGAAGGTGAAAGTATGAGCTGAAGCACTGACTAGGTGCTTCACAGTGATGGCCATTCCAGAGCAAATGGGGCTGTCTGATTTACCTTGAACCTTCCTCTTGCTGTAAGGGAACGGCTGGAAAAGCCCTGCCCTTGATAAACCGAGTGTCAGAACTGACTTTTGGGATGATCCTTCTTTGCCTCCTAGAGGATCGTCACAACCCTCTGCCTGTTCGAGTCAGCGTTGCTGGCATAGGGCGCCGTGCCGGATACCGTGCAGGTGTATATGGCGGCAGTGTGCGGGGTGAGGACCGGCGCCCCGGCCGTGGACAGGGTACGCAGCTTCAGGTTCCTGGGACCTCCCTCAAGGGGTCGCTGGAGTTGTTAGCACACAGTGAGTCCTCATAAATGTTAGTGGTTGTGGTGGCTGTTATTATAAAAGCCACAGTCTAATGGAGAAGAAGGGTTGAAAATATGTTGCTGAAAATCATAGTAACTATGATGATGAGATTCCCTATGTCTCTCTCCCTTCTCCGAAAGATAAAGAATATATTAAAAGAAAAAAAGAAAATACACCAAAAGAATCCCAGAATATTTATTTTCCACAGGTTCTTTGAATGAAAGTAAACGGCTGTACTTAAAGGCAAAATACCTAGCAAGGGCTGCCCCCAACCCCTTTCACTGAGAAACCTCAGGAATTTTGGCCTCCTGAGAGTTTTATAATTGTTCATGTCTCCAATGCACTGTAAGCCCCAGCCCGTCTCTCATTTTCTCCAACTTCTCTGGCTGAAATGTGTGTTCACAAGCTGTACGTGTGTGTACGTGTGTGTGTGTTGTGTGCACAAAGGCTCATCTGACCTACTTAATGAAGGAGCTGAGACAGCGTGTTGGGAAAAAGTTACCCCAACATGGTGGAGACGCTCCCACCCAAGGTGGCTAGCTTTCTGCTCAAAAGTCCCTGCATTCTAAAAATGCCTCTGGAGGTTCCTGAAATGTGAAAGCCAGTGGGTCCTGTACTCACTCCTGTGTGAACCTCTCCCAGTTTGGGTCTGGGAGGGTGAGACTGGGGAGCAGGAGAATGTGAGGTGTGGGCACCCACAGCCAGTTCAGGCCGAGTGCTTGCCCAGAGAGGAGAAAGGGACAACGTCCCAGGACGTGCAGTTTGCCCGGGGGCGGGGAGAGAGACCATTCAACAGCCTGTGCTTGAGACCCAATACTTAAACCATGCATCCCCCCCGCCCCGGCCATCACTAGGTATCAGGAACTGTCAGAGTTCAGAGCTGGCGCTGGTCCCTCAGGAACTCCACCACAGGCCTCCAGAGCTCCTTTTAAGGTATTTAGCTGGTGGCCTCCGTCCGACCACTAGGCACGTTCCCAGTTCCACAGCCCCTGGAACAGGAATGGGCAGTCTGCACAGCAGGCCCAGGCCCCCGCATGTAGGACATCACAGCTTTCACAGCACAAGTGGACGGCTTTAAGAGGTGGATGGACGAAGCTGAGGCGGCCATCTCGGTCACGGCGACTCCCATGATGGGGCTAGGGAAGTCCTTGTGGCGGGGCTGGGACCCGTGGGCCGGTCAGGCAGCCGCCTTGGCTGCTCTCCGAGCCTGGTGCTCCTGCTTCGCCCTCTCCCTCTGCTCCTGTTCCCTCCGGATCAAGTGCAGCCGCTCCTGATGCCACCGCTGCAGCTTCTGCTCGTAGGCGGCCATGTCCTCGGCCTCGCAGGCGGGGAGCTGTTCTTTGATGAGCTGGGTGGTCAGAGCCAAGAGGCTTCCTGACTCCACTTTGCCCAGAGCCTGAAGTTGGGCATGCAAGGCCTGTTGGAAACAAAGGAAAAACAGAGAAGGTGTGCGTGTGGGAGTGGGAGCAGATGGAAGAATACAAAGAGGAAGAGAGTTTAAGTCCCTTGCAGAATCTCCACACTTTCCGCTTGCAGGAAAAGGCACTTTGCTGGGAACACGTCAGCTGCCTTTTATCCAGGCACTGACAGCTTTTGCTCCTTTTTTCCCCCAGCCCAGCAATTCTGCTAGGATGCACTGCATGTGATTCTCCCCCTTCACTTACAAACAGTAAACGGAACTCCATATGCTGTGATTCCCTCTGGTTTCCTGTTTTAAACCACAAAGTCGGCACAAGTGCAACAAATCGATAATTCCACCCTGACCTGCAACGGACCGGGCAGCAACGCCAAGAACAAAGAGCTCTGAGATGCACGCCCGACGGCAGCAGCAGCTGACACACTGGAGGAAGCCCATCCATACCTTTCCCTTCAAAATAACGGAGATAAGTGTTTGCCTGCCGTGAGTTCCTCTCAACAGATGGAAATAATTTCAAGGATTCTTACTAATGGCATGCTAAACAGCTCCCATGAGTGCTTGCACTATTACAGGCTTCCACCTGCTGTGCTCAGAAGGTCAGCCTTTGCATACGGACTGCTTCGCGCCATCTGAAATGGCAGCTTGGTTTGTTCTATTGTGTTCCCGGAGAAGTACGGACAACACCAAGCTACTTAAGTGATTCAAAATGTAGATCATCACAGACAGCCACTTACGGCCCCAACTATGGGTTATACCACACATCCCCATTTCCCAAAACAAATGCAATTCACTCGCACAGGCGATGGGGTCTGTTCCAATGGGGAGCAGAAGGAGGGCAGGTCCCTGGGCCCCAGACAAATTACCTGAGACTAATAAATATCAAGCAACAGAAAGAAAAGGAAACGTAAAACGAAAATCATTATCCATGTGGTGTGAGCCCAAGCAGACAGGTTGGGACATTGGGATAAGGACTCCACTTGGGGGCAGAAGACTTGTTCAAACCCAGAGCCTGCGGGCTGGTTTCTCTCGGCCTTGGTGTCCTGCGGCCTGGGACGAGCAGCACCTACCGCCCAGGGCCCCGGGCAGCGCGACGAAAGGCAGCGCTCTCATGCACCACGAGCAGCCACTAAATAGTTGTCCTTGTCTTTTATTGATTTTCAAAAAAAGTGTTTTTGGAAGAGTGAGGGCTGAGAATTTAATGTAGGTAGAGTTCTATTCTTCAAGATTAAATATATAAGACACAAGAGAAAGAGGTGGCCATTTTTAGGAATGGTGTGGCAGCCTGGTTACCATGAACCTGGTGAATGATAATGTATGGGGCTAAGCAGACTGTTCTGCTTTTTAGCCCTTCCAAATCTGCATAATTAGGCAAAGTTAAGAGGAAAGAACAGGTATCTGGATTCTTAACCTAGCTCTACCGCCAACTTTCTGTGTACCTTGGCAACATCGATTACCTTTCTCAGTTTCCAACTATAAAAGAGGGAAGTTGAGCAATGACCTTACAGGAGAAACAGCTGCTAAAAGTACAACAGAATCCCCCTCATAACTCAGGGAAATGGGTTTCCCAGAGCTGACTCTATATAATTTTGAAAATATTTAAAGGTAATGATCTGGCAAAATTTACATCTCTTTGTCCCAAAGTGGTATCATAGGTCAGCTGGCACGGATGGAAACGTCTTCTGCTTCATACAAAGAATTCTCCTTCAGGCAGAACTTTTTATTTTTTAATCCTCACCTGAGGATATTTTTTCCATTTATCTTCAGATAGAGTGGGAGGGAGAGAGAGAGAAACATTGATGTGAGAGAGACACATTGATTGGCTGCCTCCCACACGACCCTGACCAGGGCCAGGGACCGAACCACAAATGGGTACGTGCCCTTGACCGGAATAGAACCCGCGACTCTTTGGTGCACGGGCGACGCTCTAACCGCTGAGCCAAACCGGCCAGGGCCAGGCAGCACTTTTTCTCTTTGCACTAAACGGATGAGAAACAAAGCAAGGAAGAGGCCAAAGGTTTAAACTGTGAACTTGGCTCTTCTTTCCTGATGCCCACAGAGCTGGGATGTTCAGGTGAAAGCTACCAAAGGCAGCTTCAGTGCTCAGGGCTGTTTTGGAAAGAAACAGTGGAAACTTGTTTCCATCTTCCATGTGGTCCAGAGAGCATTTCTAATGGCCCTCACGCACAACGCCAAGCCGCCAAGATGAGCAAAGATGCCTGCATCTCACCTCCGTCCTTCTCAAATGTGGCTTTGTAAGTTCTCCCTGCATTGCTGGGTTATCGAGCACACTCAGTGCAATAAGGAGAAATGACCAGATCCTTTCCACTCGGGGTTGGAGTCAGGTGACTGCTATGAGGAGGCAGGCTATCACCACCCAGCAGGCACATGTCAGGGGTGAGGGGGTAATGACATGCTGTCACAGGGAACAAAACTGGGACCCATTAGTTCAAGTACAAATAGGAGCGTAGAAATTCCATGGGTTTCTTTTAAGACCTCTTCCTGTGTGAAGCAATAAAAATGCAACTCCTGATGTCAGTTTTTAATGCCTTTGTGTGCACCACCATGCGTGAAAGGACCGCCTGTGCGCCGCTAAGGCGGGGAAGCTGCTCCTGCACAGCTGAAAGGGCCTCGGTTCTGCTGCAACTCACCTGGAATCGCTCCAGGTACCGCGGAAGCTTGGACTGCTCGCTTTCCTCCACGTCCAACTGCTCCAGCAGCTCTTCTGGCCCCTGGCTGTCTTCCTCTCCTCGGGGCTGTTCCTCCGAGGACCCGGGGGCCGGGGCAGTCAGAGCCTGCAGTGCTCTGCCCAGCACGTCGAGCTGTGGGGCAGAAAGGGGCAGGGGCTCATCAGCCTGGGGCCCTGACAGCACACTGAGAGGAGAGGCTGGGGAAGGCAAAGGAAGGAAAGCTGGGATCTGGGAAGTCATGAGAAGAGTTCTCGTATCAAATTATAGGAAATAGAAATAGTTCTATGATTTCCATTAGAAATACCCTGTCGGATGGCATCGGAAACTGAGTACAAAACAAATGGTACAAATCAGCAAGCTCAGTATTAGCTGTATATGAATCAGCACAATGGCATTTGATTTCACTTTAAAATACTATATATTTTATTGATTTTTGTTTTTAGAGAGAGAGGAAGGGAGAGAGAGATAGAAATATCGATGTGAGAGATATCCACTGGGGATCAAGCCCGAAACCCGGGCATGTGCCCTGACCAGGAATCGAACCGGGACCTCTCAGTCCATGGGACGACCCTCAATCCACTGAGCCACACCGGCCGGGCTGATTTCACTTTTAATCAACCAGTTAGGAATCCAAGAATTAAGCTCAATGGGCACAAAAGAATCCTCCCCTCAGCCCACCACAACCTCCATGTCTTTCTTCCTCAGTTTGGAATTGGGAGAAAGGCAGAGAAAAAGCAGCACAGACCACAACCAAGGGCCACCGTGAGTGCATGGGGAAGCCTCTGAATCCAGCGAGGCCTCCTCCAGAGAAAGGTCCTAGCTCTCAGAGTGTCTGTGAATTAGGGTCAGCACAAGCCACACAAGTGGCTGGCAAAGACCAGAGAGGCACACACGAACTTCACTCAGCGAGGTGATTTCTGTCACTTGGAGAGTAAGTAGATTATAAAACAGAGGGCTTCTTTGGTTTTGACCCCTCTCCTCACCACTTTCCCCTTGGAGCACACCGCCTCGACCCAGAGGGACTAGTCATCTGAAATGGCACAGAGACCACGTCATGGCCAGCGTCAGCACCTGCTTCAACACTGATTCATTCTGTCCATGGCACCTTAGAACAAACCAGCAGTACTCTGAGGCCTTTTAATGCCACTAATACATTACACCCAAATCTGATACATGCCCCATTCTTGCTCACATTCTTATTAAGTCAGAACACAAAGAATGCAAATCTGGCTCAGAGTGGAAGGAACATTTCCCTGGCAAAGAATATATGTACACTTTTGTTTTTAATCACGAGCACTGACTTCAGCAGGGCAAGTAGGAATATATATTTGGAAACGTGTATGCTTTGTTATAAACGCCTGGCAAAGAGCATGATGGTTCCCTAGACATTTAGCATAAAGAGCCACTACAGGAACCAGACTTGCACATCTCTAGACTGAAATGAAAGACAAGCGGTGAGTCCTGGTGATCAGGGTCAAGGCAAAACAAATAAGCAGCTCAAAGGTAACGCTTCCACCCTGTCACCAGACAACCAATGTGCTTCTAGGCCGCACTGACTACGAAGGCCGGACACTGTGGCTTCCTATGGGGTGGAGGTGTCCTGTGGCTCTCAGATGCTACGTTTCCCGTAGCCTGAGCTAAGTCCAGCGACTTCAAAGTGTCAAGAGTCCGAGGTGACTAGGAGAGATAAGCTTTGGGGCTGACGGACAGGCTCCTAGTCCAGGCAATGTGAACTCCTCTGAACTCTGGAAGGAACATCTGGTCCAGACCTCAGCCCTGTGTGTTCACCTTGGAACGGTTCAGTGACAGGGAAGGACGGCTGGGCCACCTCTAGCCCTCAGGTTTATATCTTGCAGGCTTGGGAAAACTGCCATGTCATCTCGCAGGACTCTAAGGGTACAGAGAGGCCAAAAATTTTAAATGAAATATTAACCAATCCTGAGCTGCCACTGAGATTTTACTGGGGAGTGGGCAGTATTTTATTGAACTCAGGGGTGGGGAAGAGTTTTCCTCCTACACAGTGAGCTGTAAAATCAACAACAATCTTATTTTCTAGTACATTCTGTCAGTGACATTGAGAATGTTTGTGGTTTTTCATTCCTTTTCCACAGGGTAAGTACAGGATTCTACAGAAATAAAAAAAGTAGGGGGAAGAGGAAGACAATGAAAACAAATCCAAAACTTGGCATCTGAGAAACAGGAGATGGCTAAGTGCCCCTGATTTAGGGCCGAGGAACATACCGCTTCTCCACACAGCTTCCCGTCTTCCGGGGAGGAGGCCACCTGCTCCATCACCTGAAGGGCTCTGTCCAGGTAGCCGGGCCGCCACAGCAGAGGCATGTCATGGTACACAGCCCGCAGCCCTTGCTGCAACTCCACCTTCCCTGTGGCCAAAAGGAATAACGAAGAAAGCTCAGCCACGCCTTCCCGCTAGGCCTGAGACTGAGGACTCGAAGCACACGAGACATTCACCGGGCAGCTCCAGGAACGGAGAAGGATCATTTCAAGTCTGTACCCCGGGCCCCACCCCACCCAGAGACCTGGTGACGTTTCAGGTGGATGACAGACCGTGGTAAAATCCAGTGTATACGTTTTTAATATACAATTCCATGAACCTGTTTTTCCTCTTTCCCTTAGGCTGGTGGGGATTATCACGGGGATGTCGGAAGCACAGGGCTGAGAGAAATTAGAGGCTGGCAGATCTGCCTCTAAGTGGAGCTACTGTTATAAAATGAGTCAAACAACTGAAACACTATTTTTGTTTTAAGAACAAAATCTTCCTCAGAAAAAGAAATCCTACAACTTTCCTACAGTGAAAATCTTGTCATTGGACAACTGCTCTGCCAGGAAATGCATGATATTTTTTGAAATGTTCCAAAACATCCCATTGACTGTCCTCATGAAAAAAAGAAAAAAAATTCCATTTTGCTCTTCTGTCCTTCGTTTGAGCTTTATCAATACTTAAAGCATAAAGTCTTCATCATTCTTTGGCTCTCAGGACACGAGTGTTTCTCTTGGTGCCTCAAAGCATCACCCCTGGAACTCAAGATTTGGACGCCGGACAGCAGGGTCCTCGGGTGGGGGGAGGGGCTGTCTGGACTCCTGTGGCACAGATGCCCTCTCTGCACTAATGACCCAAGTCACCTTCAGCTCCCAGGTCTTAAATCCACCTTCACTTATCTTTCTTGGGGGGGAGGATTTGGAAAAGCTATAGTAGGACATAAATAGACAAAGCTTATCAGGTGACAGCTAATTTTAGAGCTTTAAGATGCTTGGGGCCAGACTGCAGCCACATTCTGGGAGCTGCTTCCTTCGGGCTGAGCGAGGCTGCCCAGCACAGGACACCATGAGAGCGAAGAGCTTCTGATGTGACGGCTGCCGGTCCCAAAGCACCGGGGCCTCTGCTCACAAACAATAACCAAGACGTTCTCTTAGCCCTGACAACGTCCGGAATAATTCTTGCAGCACAAGAGTCCTGAATGCTAACCTGAAGGCAAAAACATGTAAATCAGTATCAAGAGTAGATGGCAAATAAGAACATGATTTTTAAAAAGTGGTCAACTCTTTCGTTAGTCTGACAGCCAGTCTGATAAACTCTGAAATTCCTCTTTCTGAGTCAGTTTATATCAGAATCAGCATCCAAGAATGCCACACTATGTTCTGCTGGTGAAGATCAACTTCAAAAGCAGCCAAACTGCTATAGCTTGGATGATGTTCAAAGCTCGAAGGTAGCAGCAGCAATGTACCATCAAGCGAAGGTGCTTCCTCAAGGGCTATCACTTAAGACAGAGACTGACAGGGCAATGAGGTAATATGCATTGGACAAACCTCTGTAAAACAGGGCACATTTACTGCACATTTAAGTTTGAATGTATTCGCCCAGATTCCACACAACACAGGTTCTGAGGCCACGCTGCAGGCTTCGTTCCCCTGACCTGTCTGTTACCATGTGATCAGGGCACCCCCCCCCCACCCCCCGCCCCGCGGGCACAGCTCCACGGTACCAATGAGGCACTCTCTGCTTTCCCAAGTGCTACTAGGTGTGCTGAGTTTCTCTTCCCTCACCTGAAAACAATACTAAGGAGAGGATTTCAACCCTAACTCTTAATTTCTTACTTCCTGGACTTTAGATCTAAACAGAGAGAAAGATGTGTGTTAATACTGGGAAAGATTCTACTGGCTGGTTCTCCCAAAAGCGGGCCAGAGCGTTCCTTCCCTAGCCCTTCCTCACGTTGATAACCACTAAACAGAACCTGCACCACCAGCACTAGCTCTCAGCTTGCAAGTCGGTGACAGGTTTTAGAACGCTCTTTATTCTCTGTCATGACTGTAAGGCCATCAGAGTCTATTTCTTTGTGTGTGCCTAAAATGAAAACTGTATAGGAATTTCACTAGCTAATTTAAATCAAACTGTCATTTTATTATGAAGCAGAAGAGTGCATTAGTTCTACCCATGAAAAACAGCATTTGTAAGGATCACTTAGCTTACCAAGAAGTGCATAGCCATAGAGCTGGGAACTCAGCCCCACGGAGTTCTTCTGCTTTAGGCCTGGGAGTAATAGGGATGCACCGAAGTTCCTCTCCTCTTCCCACTGCAACAGAATATACCAGATCACCGTCCAGCCAAGCAATGAATACTTTACGCAAAAATGTGATTTTTAGCCTGGCTGGTGTGGCTCAGTGCATTGAGCGTCATCCCATGGACTGAGAGGTCCAGGTTTGATTCCTGGTCAGGGCACATGCCTGGGTTGCAGGCTCGATCCCCAGTAGGGGGCGTGCAGGAGGCAGCTAATAGGTGTTTCTCACACTGACATTTCTAGCTCTCCCTTTCTCTCTAAAAAAATCAATTAAAAAATGATTTTTAATAGCATGGAGGAAAAAGAACATGTTATAGCATTAAGTTAAAAAAGCAAAATAATAAAGCTATAGATACATTATAATCCCAATTTTGTAAGGAAAAGGTATTTATGTTTAATGAAAAATGCAGAAAGGAAATACCCTATATGTTTACAGATTTTTGGCTAGTGAAATTATGAGTAATTTTGGTTTTCTTCTTTGTGCTTTTCTTTATTTTCCAAAATTTTGGCAATGAATAAGAGCTCCTTTTACAATCAGAAAAGCAAAACAAAATAAACAGTACACTCTGGGCCAACACTGCCTGGGACAATCAATAAAAATTTGACATGCTGTCAGCCCATATTCACTCCCATGGCTATGGGCCCGGGACATGATGGAGCAAGCTTTTGAATTTTAAATAATTCAGCAGTGATAAGATTCCCATTTGACAGTGTTAAAATAAATACAACTATTAGGTTGCCTTTAGATAGATTTGTGCCTATCAAAAACAAGTTAGGCAATCAGAAACACTTAGTGATCATTTCTTTCAACCTAGGATACAAAATTACACTTCAATAAAATTGGAGCCTTTGAGATGTGAGAAAAATGGGGGAAAACACAAGCATTGCTGAGCTTGCTGCAGAACAGTAACAGCAGGGACGAGGACTCGCTGGAAAAGTGGGGCCGGAGGAGAGCCCTGGCAACGCCCCAGACAGGAGAGCTGGGATTGTCTTGGTGCCACGTGAGTAAGCATTGGCCTGAGCCCCAGCTCTGGCTTGGAAACACAGAACACAAAGCTCAGAATGCCCTGCACGGTCTCTGCACTCAGAGGTCAGGGAGGAAGCAGAGAATGAAGTCGGTCTGCAGGCGACAACTGCAGCCCAGTGTAAGTGAACCACCCCAGGTGTTAATGGGCACCCAAACCTTTTTACTGGGGATGGCCTTTGTGCAATGAAAGTGTAATTTCTTAAGGTCTGAAAAAAGCAAAGACCTTGGGAGAAAAAGAAAACCTCCCCAGGCACTTCTGCAGCACAGATAAGTAAAACTGCTGGTAATTAAGGACCAGGTCATTTCGCTTTCAAAAGCAAATCACTCTAGGTTGGATTCTCCCCCACATAAACTGCATGAAAAGGGGCCCAGTGAATAATAAATAAGGAGCCTTAAAAACATTTTTTCTTTTAAGGAAAAAATGATGTTTGGTATCAGAATGCAATAGGGCGAAAAGCCAAGTGAGCGGTGTCCTTGCTGTGCTGGGCAGAGCAGGGTGGTGATGGTGACTGGAACGGCGATACTCCCAAAGGACTTTACAAAGATGAAAACAAACAAAAATAAAATGAGTGTCTTAGAGGTGTTTTTAAGAAATGGTCCAGGAAAAATGCAACCACTGCTAAAATATTAGGTCCCTTCCAAGCCGTTAGCTTCTGGGGTATGTACTATTACGGACTAAGTCAGGTGCTATTTCACCAATGTCTTCCCCTGCTCCACTCCACTTCACAGCTAGACATCTCAGAACACCTGCCTACACTCGCTGTCCCCTTTCTGCGCCTCTCACTCACTCCACAGTCTGCTCCCATCTGGGTTCCTGCTCCATTATTCTATGGAAACAAAGGTTACAATTTTGTGCCTTCATGCCACTAAATTTAATGAGCTTTTCAGAAGCATGCTATGTTGCAGACCACTCTCCTCCCACGGGTTTTGTGGTCCACACATTCCTAATTTTCCGTTTGCGCTGTGGCTCGTTTGTAGACATTTTACACATGGATGTATAAATTTTACATCCAGTCCAGATTTTCCCATTAAGATTCTAATTGCCCTTGTGCAATCTCTTGACTATCTCAAAATGCAAAACCTTCAGAGCCAAATTAATGATTTTCCTCATAAAACTGAGTCTTTTTCCAGAGTTCCCTTTGCAAACACATGGCAACCCTTCTGTCCAGATACACAAGTCAGAAACTGAGGAGATAAAATTTGACCCCTACTTCCCTGCCTCCCAGACATATCCACTGGCTACTCTCTAACCCCACCACATCCTGGTGGGGTTACCATTACCTCTTGCTCGACAACCATAATCATCTCCTAAGTGCTCTGACCACACCATCCGGGCCCCACTCTGGTCTTCCATGCACATTACAGCCAGAGGCGTCTTTTCAAAACACAAATCCGATCCTGTTTCCTCTCTGCTTACAACTTTTCAATGGTTTCTCATTTTTAGGATGAAGACAAAACAGTTTAGCATGATCTACATTTTCCTACATTATCTCACCTATGGCCTTCCTGCCATTCCCTCTGTTGCAGATACACTGATTATCTCCCTATCTTTTTCCAGCCCGTCTGCTCACCATGTTCTTTTTGCCACAGGGCTTTTGGACACGTTATTTCTTTTCTTTGGATATTCTTCCCCTCTTCAGTCAGTTAATTCCTATTCATCCTTCAAATATTAACCCAAGAACTATTTCCTTAAAAAGCCTTTCCTAACCTATCTAAGTTTAAAATACAAACAAAAAATTCCCTACAATATAGGCTTTTCATAGACATCTTTGTAGTACTCATTACAGTCATAATTTTGTATTTGTGTGTTTGTTTCATTGTTTTTAAATGCCTGTATTCTTCTTAGACTGTAGGCAGGAGATGTTTGCTCACCTCTGTGAGCATATATGGAATGTCACAGGTACTTAATGTATATTGAATGAGAAAATGAATGTGGCGTTTGCCATAAGCTAGGACGCTCATCTTAGAAAAGCAAAACGCACCATAAATTCTTTAGAATGTGGGCTGGACTAGATGACACGTTCAGTTCTTAACCAGACTAGAATTTTTTTTAATGTTATATTTGAGGCTAAGGGCAGATAACAGGACCAGACTTCATGGTTTCATGAGGCGGCTTCACGAGGCAGCTTCATGCTATCAACTGACATCTCTGTGCCCAGTCATCTCATCTGTATAGCTGTGAGGATTAAATGCATCAATAAATTTAGAATACCAAGAATACGACCTGGTATAAAGTAAGTGCTATTTAAATATTACTGTTGTTATCATGGCTGTTATTCTTAGGACAGCAATAAATAATGACTAAGTACCTAGCCTAAGGGATAAAATAAAAACGGCATTCTGGATGGACCCAGTGCAACCTTAGGAAAATACTGATATAGATCAAGTGTTCTTTATTTAATACCTAAGGTTGTGGTCAAAGTCAGCAGCCTCACTGCTTCTTTGACATGCCATGCCCAGCTCTCACTGACTATCAGTTAGCGTTTCTGAATGTCTGAACACACGAACTAGTTCAAGTTTCAA
The DNA here is from genome assembly GCA_030848825.1 of Tadarida brasiliensis. Classification (NCBI taxonomy): domain Eukaryota; kingdom Metazoa; phylum Chordata; class Mammalia; order Chiroptera; family Molossidae; genus Tadarida; species Tadarida brasiliensis. The sequence goes on from CM061258.1 coordinate 46,363,968, forward strand.
AATGTGCCTGAAAGCACATTCACGTGAGATTCTCTCGAGTGGAGGAACATCCAGTTCCACTTTGCTGGAAACCAGTAACTACAAAGTACAGAGTGAACACTCATTCCTGGTCGTACATGGCCGCAGAGCTGCACATCAGATAGCTTCTTCCAGGTTCCGAGAGCCGGGGTTTCCTCTGGCCACCTCATCCCTACCGAGCAGCCACTGCTTGCTTTTTCTAAGGCTCTCGGGACTGCTTTAGGGTAGACCACTTACGGTGAAGTCCGTTTTCTTCGCCAGGCAGTGGTATATAACATAGAGGGAGAGAAGTTGGGTGGAAGGTACTTCAAAGGCTTCTTGCATCATGATCTCAAAAACCACGGATAAAGCATCTGGCAAGAAGATCAAAGTAGAAACAAGAGCAAATTAGCTGCAGGTAACATCACCAAATCTGTATTTAACTATAAACACTTTTATAAAAAGTGGGGCGTGATAGAAAAATAGGCAGAATTAAGAAGTAAAAAATGTGGCTCTGTTCCTAGTTCTTTCTAAACCTTCAGCTTCTATTGTAATACTAGTAGGTACTGAACCAGGAGCTACTGCACCACTGTCCTCAAGGACACTGACAAACCACTTAATTTTTCCTAGTATCATCTTCATAATGATAAAATACCATTTGTCGCAGCTACTTCAAAAGAGGGTTGGACAGTTAAACAAGATAATACATAGGAAAATGCTTCATAAACTGAGAAGCAAATTTAAGGCAGCATGTCTACCAGCTGGAAGAACTAAGGCATACCGAAAGGAGGCAAATCTATTTTCTAGGTCACCCTGACAAGCAGAGTGGGGCTGGGCTGACCGCTCCATTCTATGTACCTTCTCCTTGTTAGGGCAAAGGAGGACAAATGCTAGAGGCAATCCTAAATCCCAAGTATTATTTCAAAGACAAAAAACTGATGACTATAAACAGGGCAATCGAGCTCAGTTTAAGACTTGAAGGAAGGAAAAGGAAAATGCTCCTTCATAAACGATAAGCACCTGAGTGTAATATACAACATATTTGTTTCCACATGAACACTTGTCAGAGGAGATCAGACCTTGAGCAATTTTATTTTCCCTCAATATTCCACAGAAGCCAAGAAAATCAAGTTCAAACAATTTCCTTTTCTTAATATTTGTTGTTAAATTAGAAAATGTTAATATTAGTTTAAAATGTGGTGCCTGCACATAACAGACACAAATATTTTTGACTAACTGATTGAGTTGCTGTGTTAACCAATTTTTGCATACACTCGTAATTACGAGAGTTTGTACTGATTTGCAGCTGTTCTAGCCAGCTGGTTTTGTACATGTTGTCATGATTTGAAATGAGGCCACAGGCAAGAATTTCTATATTCTTTTCACAAATGGGGTAACTGAGACAGACAGGCAGACCAGGAAGTCATCTAGTCAATAGCAAAATAATGACCTGGAAGAGATTAAAAAAAAAAAAAAAGAGAAAAACAAACAACAACCCCCCCCCCCCAATAAACCAATATTTTAAAAGAACAAAATTAAAGCTAAAAATCCAGTTTTTAAAAAAACTACACATGAAAAAGAAATCAAATTTACTTTATCTTTCATTATTTATATTCTGTATTTCCATCAGCTTGGGAAGAAAAATTAGATTGGCCTGTATAATTAATTTAATTTTCCTCCATAATCATTTATGTACTTTGATATTTCCTATGTTAACAACAATAAAAATATTATTTTCTAAGTTTTGCCATAAATGATACTAATTTTTATCAAAACATTATTTTAAAAAATTCTCAATATTAATTGCTTACTCTACCTTTAGAAAAAAACTCCTTTGATCCTTCCAGCATACCTTTTATTTTATTTATTTATTTAAATGTTTTTATTGACTTTTTAGAGAGAGAGAAAAGGACAGGGAGAGAGAGATAGAAACATCAATGAGAGAGAGAAGCACTGATATTGATAGGCTGCCTCCTGCATGCCCCCCACTGGGGATTGAGCCTACAACCTGGGGATGTGCCCTGACCAGGAATCAAACCAGGGACCTCTTGGTGCATGGGTCAAAGTTCAATCACTGGCCAGGCTTATTTATTTATTTTTAATTGAGTTTATTGGGGTGACATTGGTTAACAAACCATACAGGTTTCAAGTGTACAACTCAACAAAACATCATCTGCAGACTGCATCGTATGCCCATGGCTTCCAACATGCCTTTTAAAGAGAAAGTGAGGGGAGAAAACTGCTACCACACAATTTTCCAATGATATAGTAATATGGATTCTTAAATCTGATGTTCAGAGAATAGATTATGAAAATTAGACTATGTTAAAGCAAATTATCTTTCAGTTGAATTCAGGAAATGCATATTTTAAACTGAGTAAGAAATGGACAACAAGGGATAATTAACATTTCAAAAAAATGCAGCAAATATCCTTTGGCAGTCAGCAACTGCAAGCCTATGAGAGAGAAGTTAAGCAGAGATCCAGAGAAGAGAAAGGAGAAGGGGGCCCACACTAAGAGCAGAAATAATTAATCCCCAGCCTAATCATTGAGTACTTTTGCAATGGAAAAGGCCGGGGGTGCTGGCATGCAGGGCTGAGGGGAACCCAAAGACAGGATTGCAGATGTCATAAATGCGCAAGTGACCACCAGTGCTTGCTTCAGCAGCACATATACTACAACTGGAGCAATGCAGAGAAAATTGGCATGGCCACTGTGCAAGCATGACACACAAATTCATGAAACGTTCCATGTTTTTAACTCAATGAAATGGAGGCCAACAATATACCAGATGCAGAGTTCAAAACAATGGGTAAAAGGATGCCAAAGGAACTTAGGGGAAGAATGGATGAACTCAGTGAGAACTTTGACAAAGAGATAGTAAGCATAAAAAAGGACACAGAAACTATAAAAAAGAACCAGTCAGAAATGAAGAATACAATATCTGAAATGAGTAATGCATTAGAAGGAATCAACATCAGGCTAGATGAAGCAGACAATCAAATCAGCAATTTGGAAGACAAGGCAGCAGAAACATCCAATCAGAACTGCGTAAGTGACCACCCGTCCACATTCATGTTCCTGAGGTAGTAACTGTCTTAACACAGGTGTGGCTCCCTCATGGCTCCTCAGTACCAACCAAGCCTGGATGAAATGGTGGCAGGGGAAAGCCAGTGTGTGTCCTTGTCCTTACACAATGGCCAAACCTCCTCTTTCCCGTTTCACTGTTTGCACAGCTGCAAGCACAAGTGTGCTCGACTACAATTCCCTGTCCACTGGAGACTGGCAGGGTCCCACCTGACCGCTGTAGTCTGTTGCAATCACAATCTTTCCTTGGCCTCCATTACTGCGGCTGAGGTTAAGAGCCATGTTAAATTAACTTCACGGAATCAGAGAATTTGGGGGTAAAGAGATCCAGAGATCACCAATCCACTTATTTACAGATAAATAAAATCCCAGGGAGAGGAAATGACTTGCCTTCCTAGTGACCATACTGCTCTTTCTAGGAAAAGTCAACTGATTTTATAGTTTTATATTTTACATAATACAACAACTGTGATTTAAATAAAACAAAGTTAGCATATGGTGCCCCAAAATAGGGGGTAATCTAATAACAGCATTACTATAATCTTAACTAGCCCTGGAAGCTCAGGCAGGGATTTTTGCCTAAATTCACTGTCCTTTGCCGAAAGAGACATGAACAAATAAACTTGAGACACTCAGAGCAAAAACACCTGCACACGATCTTCCTCTCTGGCCAAGTGGTATGATAAATCAACTACAGATCTATCTCTCACTAAAAGAGTGATGTAAAGAGATGTCATTAAGAAAGAAAAAAAAAGGGGGGGGAGGGATTACACTTACTTTTCTTTGGGAGCTGAAGCCCCATTATAAATGGACCTGGGCTTTGTTTCTTACCTTTGTAATTTTCTTTCTTTATGAAATAATCCAGCAGTAAATTGAATGTAAAGTTATCTGGAAAAATTCCATATTGAACCTGTAATGAAAATGAAAATAAAAGAAAAATACCACTTTAATTTGATTTATAATATATGCTTACGTATTATTCAGGACGAAACTTGCCACCATTAGTTTTAAAACAAATATACTATCATTTTACAGCATCTGTGACAGTGAAATGGAAGCTGTGACTCATGAGGTTTGGTAACCGGAACTGCCGGTCAGGGTGAGCCAGTTGTGGGTGTTTGGTATGAGACAATGGATATGTGAAAAACAAAACTCAATTCTAACACCTCACCATAGCTAAAAAAGAAAACCCTGAACAAACATAAAAGCATCTACTCCCCTACCCCCCATACTACACTGGTTCAGAGATTCTTTTTATAAGGTATGAATATCAATGCAAAGATGGACCCCCATAAGAAAGCACACATCATCACCTCATGCATTTTCTGGTCCTGAGACTGTCTTTTCCCCAACTTCATTGAGATATAATTGGCATATAATATTGTGTAAATTTAAGGTGTACAATATGATTTAATACACATTATACTGAGAAATGATTACCACAATAAGGTTTGTTAACACATCCATCAGCACACATTATACAATACACTATAGTTAACTACAGTTACCATGTTGTACATCAGATCTTCAGAACTCATCCATCTTACGTTGGAAGGTGGTACCCTTTGACCAACATCTCCTCATTTCCCACAACACCCAGGCCCTGGCATCCACCATTCTATACTTCGTTTCTATGACTTCGGTTTTTTTAGATTCCACATATAAGTCACATTATAAGGCATTTGTCTTTCTCTGATTGACTTACTTCACTTAGCATTATGCCCTTAACTTTCATCCATGTTCTCACAAATGGCAGGATCTCCTTTCTTATAGCTTAATAATATTCCACTATGTATACAGACCACATTTTAAAAAATCCATTCATTCACCAACAGACACTTAGGCTGTTTCTATGTCTTGGCTATTGTGAATAATGCTGCAATGAACGTGGGGGTGCATATTACTCTCTGAGATAGTGATTTCATTTTCTTCGTATGTATACCCAGGAGTGGGGTTGTTGGACCATATCGTAGTTTTAATTTCTTGAGAAATCTCCATACTATTTCCCATAGCGACTGCACTAATTTACATTCCCACCAACAATGGACAAGGGTTCCCTTTTCTCTACTTCCTCGCCAGCACCTGTTATCTCTTTGTCGTCTCTGACTGCTTTTTTGTTGTTGTTGTTGCTGTTGCTGTTAATCTTCACCCGAGGATATTTTTTTCATTGATTTTTAGAGAGAGTGGAAGAGAGGCAGAGAGGGGATGGGGGGGGGGAGAGAGAGAGAGAGAGAGAGAGAGAGAGAGAGACAGACATTGATGTGAGAGAGACACATCGATTGGTTGCTTCCCGCATGCGCCCCAACTGGGGCTGGGGATTGAACCTGCAAGCCAGGCACATGCCCTTGACCAGGAATTGAACCTGTGACCCTTCGGTGCATGGGCCAATGCTCTAACCACTGCGCTGCACTGGCCAGGGCTTTGACTGGTTTTTAAAGACCCAAGAAATATGCCAATGAAATATTCCTAACCAAGCTCCTTGAATGTTCTGTTCACAAGCAGTTGAATATATGAGATTCCAGATTTCTCCAAATGTGGATCGTTCAGTATCTGCATCAGAATTTTCTAGGACTGCTTTTAACATGCAGATTTGTACGCCTTAGACTTACAGAATCAGAATATCTGGCAATGGGGCACAGAACCCTGAAGTTTTAGTGAGCTTCTCATATGGTTTTCATGCAGTCAAGTTTGACTACCGATAATCTAAACTGTGGTTATATTTTTGTTTGTTTTACTCCCTCCCTCCCCACCCCAACCACCAGAAATGCCTGAGGAATTTTTCAAACTATACCTATCCTCTTGGAACATTCTGATGGTCCTACCCCCCCCCCCCCCGCCCAGTTATGAGTCACTGCTGAAGTGAGTAACTGGTACTCGTGGGCTACATGGGATGCCTCAGGTGTGCTGAAATGAAACAACTGTTTAGAAGCCTTGTTTGAAAGGTTGGAGCTCATGGGCAGCATCTATATTTCTCAAAATAGTCAGTCACCTAAATCATCATTAATTATGTAGGGGCATGGTAAAAACAAAATGTTTTAGAACGATACCTCATTAAAGCTAGAAGGAGCCTTAGAAAGCAACTGGTCAGTGATTCTCAGCTCTAGCAAGGCAAATCAGAATGAACACGGGAGCCTTAGATACCAATGAAGGATGAATAGGCAGAACACAGAGGGCTTTAAATGCAGTAGAACTACTCTACATGATGCTGTAAGAGTAAGATACATGTCATTATACATTTGTCCAAACCCATACAATGTACAGCACCAAGAATGATCCTTAAACTATGGACTGAGTGATTACGATGTGTCAATGCAGGTTCATCACTTGTAGCAAATGTACCACTCTGGTGGGGGATGTTGATAATCGGGGAGGCTGTGCATGTGTGGGGACTGGGAGCAGATGAGAAATCTCTGTACCTTTTGCTGAATCTTTTGCTGTGAACCTAAAAGTGCTTGAAAAAAATTAAGTCTATTAAAAAATACTAATGCCTGGGCTCCAGAAAGATCCCGGGGGTACAGAAAAGTATCTACACATTTTAAAAGCTTCTTGTGTAATTCTAATGGTAGCCAGGGTTGGAAATCATTGATCTAGCACAACTCACTTAGAGTTGACAAAACTAAGACCTAGAAGGATAAATCATTTGCCTGAAGTTACAGTGGAATTGATGGGATTATAGCCTGAATGTTCTTCCCAACAAGGAGCAGGAACAGCAGAAAATGAGATAGATTTTCTGCCTTTCGAGTTCCTTCTTGCTTTGTTTTCATAGGAATCTTCTTTTAGTATAATTTGTGTCATTAAACTAGGAACTGAAGAGAGCAGGATTTAATCTATTCCTTCACCTGGGGCCTAATATTCATCAGTGAACCTGCTTATCTGCCTTATTAAATCATAAGCCTCCGGAGGGCAAGAACGGATATTGCTCACTGTTGTAGACAATGCCATTCCCAAGGCAATGTCTCACACAAACTGTCTGCAAGGTCTATTAAGTTGAATTGGGCCCAAGTCATGGGAGAAAAAACTCCCAAGGCCAAAACTGGTATTTCCTTTTTAGTTTTAACATACAAGGTCCAATGACACTATAGAAATAATACATTTTCATAGAAATATTGTTAAAATCTTTTTAGTGTTGTAGCTTGAGACTCACAATAAAAACATTCTAAACTTTTGCTTATTTTGCACTTTATTGCTCGAGGGCAGGGGTCAGGGAATTTAGAAAACATGCTTTGAGTAACCTAGGAATAAGTCTTTTTAAAATGTGTAAGATAGCCTGAACACTAGGGTCTTGACTTTCCCCCTAAACTTTACCAAAGGGAACCAGGCAAGAAATCCAAGGCTTAGTGATCAAGAATGAAACGAGCACCTGAGCAGAGTTCTCATGCGTGGACCACCTTTGCTTTTGCCTTCCCATTTCTGAGTCATGCTGGGAAAGAGCAGCTACAGGAATTTTATTTTTAATGTGTTGATTAATTTATATCCAGCTCTTGCCCGGCCAGTGTGGCTCAGTGGATTGAGCATCCTCCCATGGACTGAGAGGTCCTGGTTCGATTTCCCATCAGGGCACAGGCCCGGGTTTTGGCTTGATTCCCAGTAGGGGGCGTGCAGGAGACAGCCGATCGATGCTTCTCTCTCACACTGATGTTTCTATTTCTCTCTCCCTTCTTCTCTCTCTAAAAAATCAATAAAAACATATTAAAAACAAACAAAAAATTTATATCCAGCTCCATTCTAAAAAGGATATCTGAGGGTAAGTAATTTAAAAAAGTTATTTCTTATACTCTTTTTGCTGTAATAGGTTCCAACACTGTAACACTGAAACTCAGAAGAACAAGCTGTGAAGGCCAGGAAAGACTCACCTTATTTACAAGGGTATACAAGGCTTTGTCTTGTGCACCGTATTTGAGACACTGCCTGATCCAGGTGTGGATAGTCCAGTCTCTCAGATACCAGCAGTTGGGGCTGTGTCGGAATCTAAATAAAGCACAAGAAGAGAGAAAACGGGTGTTAACTCTTACATGTCAATGCCAAAATACATCTTCCATCCACAGGTGCTTCTATTAGGAATTTACAGATGTGCAGTCAATATGACCAAAGTCATAAAAGTCAACAGTCTACAAAAACTTGAGGATAAAACTCATTAACTCATTAAGGTCTGACATGGAAAAGAGAAGGCAAAATAATAGAAGATAACAAACAAAAATGTTGTAAAAATTGTATTCCTTATTTAATACCCTCTAAATCAACATCTTATTTTAATATGAGATTTATGAAAAATGATTCGGGAAAAATACTAAACATGGTGTTACGAGAACACATAGTTCATTAGAAGAGAGATGTAAAGCTGCAGCTGACACCTTAGAAGTTTACAATCAAATGGAAAAAGCAAAAAAGAGATAGAATAGCACAGCAACTTGGGAGGGGACTTAGCTTTGTGTCATATTGATATTTCTTGTGGCACTTAGGAGAGATGGGGACACTTGTCACTGAACCAAAATAAAACATAAAAGAATAAATAATAAAAATTAAGCAAAATTTCACATTCAGGTCCTCCAGGTCTTTTTTTTTTTTTTTTGGTTCAGCTAGAGTGGGAGGGAGAGGGAGTGAGAGAGAGAGAGAGAGAGAGAGAGAGAGAGAGAGAGAGAGAGAGAAACATCAATGTGAAAGGGACACATCGACTGGCTGCCTCCTGCACGACCCAACCAGGAACCAAACCCGGGTCTCTCTGGACCGCGGGCTGACGCTCTACCGCTGAGCCAAACCGACCAGCGCCCTCCAGGTCTTCAGGACCCACAACCCCACTGCCTTTGTCACAGCTCTATTCTAGCTCTTCAGTCTTTCTCCTTGCTTCCTACTGCTCCCCACATGGTTTTAAAAGGTAGTCCATGCTAAACTGTATATGGTAACAGTGTTGCCACAAGGAAAGGATTCCCAAGTAATACTCTTGCCTTGAGTTTGCACACTTTGGTAACACTTTGGGTTTGAGCCTTCTTCTTGCTCCTGGGGGTCCAGACCACAAGACAAGTGAGAGCAGAGACAATATAAGGAGCTTTGCAGTCCTATTTTTGTGTGTTTTGACTGAGATAGATTCTCAAATATGACATCATGTCAGCTAAAGTCCCCACTTTTTCTTCAGCCTGATGGAAGCAGGTCAATCTCTGGGCCCTACAAAAATTGAACTGTTTTCTTAAATACAAAAAGGGAAGACAAAAACTTGGAGCTCAAGGATTTTGTGCTGGATTTGAGAGTCGGGGCTACAGGCTTATACCAGAGTTTTTCAGAGGCTGCTTATTCAATCTGCCACCTGCTACTTCCTGCCATCTGCTAGTGGGATAGTTTCCTGCTGAACAGGTCTTCTGCCAAAGTAAAAGCTGAGAAAAAGAGAGAAAGTGAGAAGTAGTTTTAATTTAGGCTATTTATTAGTGCTCTGGTTAGAGACTTGGCAAAAATAAGATCTGAAGATGTTCTATGGATTTAGTCATCTAGCCCTCTCCAGTCTTTTGAATGTCTTAGATTTGCCTAGAAAATGTCTCTCTCACTCTATCTTTCTTTCTCTACAGAAGTAACCCCTTTAAAAGCATAAAGATAGAAATTGGTCAAATTATGTTGAGGTTGAGAGTGATCTGGCCAAAGAGAGGCATCAATCATACTGGTGCCCAAGATACTAGATCTAATGAAATCCTCTGCACAGAAGTAAAACAAAATATGTCTTTTATTATTTCATGCTTTCCCTCAATCGTTGAGCTCCTCTCCTTGTCACTCTGAAAAATCTGAAGTGTAATGGCCAATTAAAAGTTAATTTTACCCTTTAAAGAAAAAAAGTCATGACATACCAGGGGTATTGCTTAAGTGACGGAGATGCTTCCTCATTAGTTTGTAATCTCCCTGGGCAAGTCGGGGCAGTGACGGACTTACTCAACACTCGCTCCGCAGTGCCTGACCTCATTCGTGGCCCATGGCTTTAATCAACAAAGGAGCTTTAATCACCACACAAATTAAAGGCTATAGTGTGCTGATCATTTTGTTAACATCTGTGGTCTGTATGAAGAATTGTAAATTCCCTGTTGGGGGCATTTATAATCTCGTTCCAAAGCAAAGGATACAAAGTTGAACAATCCCACAACGGGGAACACTAAGTGCTAGTTGCCAAGAGGTGTTTCTGGTAGTAATGGGTGTTAGTTAGGCCTAGTACATTTTCCCTTTTAAAAACAAATAAAACAAGATAAAGAACGTCTTACTTCCTTTACCCAGGATTATTTTAAACCTAATCCTCATTTATAATCTTCTGCTCTAGGATGTCTCCAATGGCCACTAAAGTTAGGACCTTCCTTTTTGATGGACTTTAAAATAAGACACCGTGACTACATCCACCCAAACACCCTTTTCTCTGCTTCACGATCAGCAGACCATTTTTAGGATTTGAGCAAGGATAACAAAGACTGATAGGACCTAGTTATAAAAGCTTCAAAGCTTAAATCAAAATGTGTTTAAAGCCATTTGCTAACTTTGTGAGGCTAACTTCCACACACAGAACAGAAAGGTCTTTTCTCTCACGTTTTATTTCTGAGAATCCTAAAGGGAAAGTTACTCAAGACTTCCCACATCCAATATAATCATCTCTGCACTGCAGCCCCTTAAGAGACTCAAGGGGTCTTTAATAGTCTATTCTCTCCCATCCTGGAACAGGCTGCTTGGTATGATCTCTCCTCTCTGAACCTAATAATCCAGATATACCACCACGGCTCGATCATTCTCAACTAAGTGACAACATTAAATCAACTGAGGAAGAGGAGGGAAACACTGCCACATATATTACGAAATAATACTGCCCAAAGTGCAATTCCTGCATTTCCCAGCCAAGCAGCAAATAAACTCCTTTCCAAGCACCCATCAGTGTTAAAAAAGAAATTACACACAACTTTTGGGAGTAGCTATGTAGATAATAATCGACTAAAAATACTGAGATAGCCTGGTCGGTGTGGCTCAGTGGTTGAACATCAACCCATGCACCAAGACGTCGCCGGTTCGATTCCCGGTCAGGGCACATGCCCAGGTTGTGGGCCCGATCCCCAGTGGGGGGCATGCAGGAGGTGGCCAATCAATGTTCTCTCTCATTGATGTTTTATCTCTTTCTCCCTCTCCCTTCCTCTCTCTCTCTCTAAAATTAAAAAAAACAAAATATTGTGATAGTAAGGGTCCAACTTTGGATGATGAGTTTGGAAAGAACTCCTCTGTAAATGGTTTTTGAAGCAGTTCAGACAGATAAACTTGGGCCCTTTTCGGAACTGCCAGGGGCAATATGACAGGCAGGTAAGTCTCTGGAATGGGTACTTGCCTTGAATGAGTCTGCAGACTGCTGGACCAGCATTTTCCCTTTCAGCCACGAGAAAGCAGAGAGACAAGAACACAACTAACACATTGATTTTCCAATTTGCTTGCAAACAGACGGGCCTTGTTCTCGCCTGCTCTGACCACTGGCCTGGCAGATTACATGCAGCCCCTGCAGGAGTCCCCCTGTGCCCCATGTCATCAGCTGTTTGCTCACCTCGACAGAGCGTTATTATGTCCAGGCCAGCAGGCTGCCAAGCTCGGCAAACGCTGTGAGTGTGGAAAAGATAAACAAACGAAACCCAAATAACCCCAACTGTTTGTGCTCATGAAGGCAAGAGACATTCTGAGCTTCCAGCCTATAAAATGTAAGTAAACTTACAACAGTTTTAAAGATGAGTATTTCTTGGAGGAAGGAGCATCACAATAAGGAGAGAATGAAGTAGACTCTGAAGTTCTAGTTCTAGTTTTAAAAAAGCTGCTGCCAAGGGGCTGAAGGGATCTCTGTCCACGGTGCTAAGCGGGGTTGCCAGGTGAAGAAGTTGTGTAGGCGGCCAAATCATGGCCAATGAAATGGCAGGAATTGAGAAGCTGCCTCTCCTCAAAAATCAGGCTGTATGCAGGACTCTTCAGGGCATTTGCCTACACTGTTGCTCAATCAAGACTGATGTCACCAGGAGGGAAGGAGAACAGAATCACAGGCTGCAAAACTGACAAGGGGGCAAACGTCTTTGAGGCCTTGGAGATATCTTGGAAGGGAAGAGCAGTTACATAAAAGACTACACAGAAGGTAGTTTACTGTGTGTAAAAGTCACATGGGACTTCTTGTTTGTGACCAATTTCATTAAAAACAAAAATAATGAGGTGGGATACAGCCTTTCTTCCATGGGATTCAAACCAAGGTTCCTGTTGAAGGCGAAGGCGGCAATGCCCATCAGCTCTCGGTGTCACAGACGGAGTGCTCCTGGCTGAGCGGGGCTGAGGCGCAGACGCCAGAGCCTGGAGCTCGTCTGCTCCACCATTTAGCGGAGGCACTGGCTCTTCCATACGAACGAGCAAGCTTTCACACGTTTATCAGATCATGAGAGCCACCACCCTGAAACATGCACACGCAGCCTTCCCTCCTCCCGAGTGGCAACAGGCTTTACCGATGGAGACCTCTGTCCCTGAGCGGGGCAGACATGGAGACGGGTGAACAGGTCAAGGGGGGCAAGGGAGAATGCCAAGAAGACAATACAGCTGCTCCAAAGACTGTAATGTGGACTAGGAATCTTATCAATGAAGCGAAGTGTGTACAGCAGTTAGTAAAAGGTTTCAGTGCACTGGTGAACTAGAACCAAGGAGGATGTCATGTGATTATCAAAACCAGAATCGGATTCAATCACTGCCACCCACTTTCTCATTCTAAAAGGACAGTTGATTTTCTTTTGCATCCCGCTGGAAATTCTGCTTTCATCAGTTATTAGTTGCCCTCACCTACCACAAATAAAATCCAATTTTGATGAGATAATTTTCTAATGACTATTATATTTTTGTCAAGTGTTTAAAAAAGGGGGCAGCCCGGCCGGTGTGGCTCAGTGGTTGAGCGTCGACCCATGCACCAAGAGGTTGCCGGTTCGATTCCAGGTCAGGGCACATGCCCAGGTTGTGGGCCCGATCCCCACTGGGGAACACGCGGGAGAGGGCCAATCGATGTTCTCTCTCACTGATGTTTCCATCTCTCTCTCCCTCTCCCTTCTTTAAATCAATTAAAAAATTAAAATAAAATAAAAAAGGGGGCAGAGTCTTATATAGGAACTGATAATAAAGACATCAGTTGATTAAAATTGTTTTCCTGTTTGAGATCCTAGATTCTTACTCTCACAGGGAAACAGCTAATTTTAACTTTCAGCGAACATCTCCTGAGTGTGTACTAAGTGAAGCGGCAGGAGCAAGAATCCCTCCAAAACACTCCCCTCGAATGGTCAACCAGTCTGGGCTTAAGCATTTCCAACTAATTCATTATCTACCTCATAAAGCAGATAAAAACATCTTTTTTTTAAAAAAAATTTTTTTTCCTTTATTGATTTTAGAGAGAGAGGAAGGGAGAGGGAGAGAGAGTTAGAAACATCAATGAGAGAGAATATCGACTGGTTGCCTCCTGCATGCCCCACACTGGGGATCAGGTCCACAACCTGGGCATGTGCCCTGACCGGGAATTGAACCGGCGACTTCTTAGTGCATGGGTGGATGCTCAATCACTGAGCCACACCAGCTGGACCATCTTTTTTTTTAGAGTTCTAATATCTTTTTTTTTTTAAAGACAGGTTTACAGAGATATAATGTACAAACAGTAAAAATTATACTTTCATTGTATAGGTCAATGAGTTTTGACAACTGTGAACAGTCAACCAAGATATAAGAACAGTTCTGCCATTCCTAAAAACCTCTTATTGCCTCCTTTGTAGTCGACCCTTCCAGGGCTTGCTGGGCAATTTAAGAACATTTTATATAAACAACCTCCTTGGGTCTCTTTCTAACCCCACAATTATTAATTCTGTAAGAGGAAAAGCAAATAAAGTAATAAAACTACAATTTTTGTCTGTTTATAATTTATGTTCTGCCAATTTCCAGAAAGAAATTGAAAAAATAAAAACCCAGTTTACAAGCAGTTTTCTGAGTCCTACATACAATCATTAGACTTTGCCTTTCTGAAAAAGGGTGAGAACTAAGTGAATTTTTGTTAGAGCATAACACAGGCACAGAACTTTGCAAATGTGAAGTGCTAAATAAATGCAGCATAATCGCACTTTTTTAAAAGTGAAGATGAATATGAGGGGCTTCTTAGATATCAAAGTCAAAGTCTAAATTGTCAGACCCAGGGTTTAAAAATGAAGTCATTAGTGTTTCACCTGGAAATACTAATAAGAAATATGAGAAACTACTCTAGGAGAAATACTCTATTTTCTCTTTCTTTTTTAGATATGTTTTAACTGAATTTAGAGAGAGAGGAAGAGAGGGGGAGGGAGGGAGGCAAGGAGAGAAATATCGATTGGCTGCCTCCCACTGGGGATTTGGCCCACAACCTGGGCATGTGCCCTGACTGGGAATTGAATTGGCGACCTTACGGTGCATGGGACGATGCTCAATCAACTGAGACACAATGGCCAGTGCATACTCTATTTTCTGTGTCTTCTCATGGAACAGAAAGCAAGCAATGACAAAGAGGACAGTATGTCCCCAAATTATCGTTCTCTTCTCTCTGATCTGGCTGTTGTTTTGCCAGACCTTTCTCCATCTAGGAGATGTATTTTTTACTCACAAAATAAGTATGTGCCAGGCACCATGATCCCTATACTATCCCTGTTGGTCTACCCAGTTTCCTCTAATTCCAATCTTAAAGATGACATCTCCCCCTTCCTGATACAGAAAGAAAAAAAAAAACAAAACACACCTATAGACTGACTATCCTCTGTTGCGCTTTCTTTCACAGGATAGAAAAGAGAGGAGCCAGTCAGAATGAAGCCAACTGTTCTCTGTCTGAAGCCTGGGATGCTATTTTCATCAGCTTCTAAAAGGTGATGTATGTGGATACAGGGGAGAATAATTTGTGGGGAGAATGGAAAAAAAAGTATTTATAGTGATTGCTGAGGTGCCCTCCTGTGATGGTGCAAAAGCAGAAAATGGCTGTCTCTGGCCAACAACTGACCTCCCGTGAAACCGCACCCAGAAGCGCACGGTGGGGCCCCTCCAGCCACTTTGTTATTTTTTATTTTTAAAAAATATGTTTTCTTTATTGATTTTAGAGAGAGAGGAAGGGAGATAGAAACATTGATGAGAGAGAACATCGACTGGCCACCTCCTGCATGCCCTCCACTGGGGATTGGGCCTACAAACTGTAATTGAACCAGAGACCTCTTGGTGCATGGGTCAACGCTCAACCACTGAGCCACACCGGCCACTTTAAAGCTGCACACACAGATTAGCTTCATGCCTGAGGGACACACTCTCAGGGGCAAGGTAAGGCTCTTAAAGGGAGAGGGGCCTTTAGCTAGGAACAGCAGGAAGTTGAGAAAAATTAGATCTTGGAACCAGTCTTGTTTATAAAAGAACATAAAGTCATAGGAACTGCTTGGTTTGGGCAGAGATAAGGGAAATATTTCTGGTTTTGAGTCGGAAATCTATGCACAATGAACAAACCAGTTCTAACAAGACACAAACATTTCCTGGTGTCTTCCAAAGATTTGGCCAGGAACTTCAGAGAACATGACTGCAAAGTCACGAGTAACACAGTGACTAAAACAGGAAAATCACAGATATTAATTCACCTCCGGCAGGCTGTGCATCTGAACAGTTCCGAGGAAAAGACAGGTCAGAGAGAAAAAGGGAGGAAAACAAAGGAGTCGAAATCAGAATTTCTGGAGTATTCTAGGCTTAGTGAAGTTGTCAGGATTAAGTCTGCCAAAAAGGAACTGAGCAGGCAGACGCCTGGACGGGGTGAAGCAGGGAAGAATCAAGCAGGTGCTGAGCAGATTTATGTGTTCGTGTGTGAGATTATGGATTTCTTTAGGGGCATTTTTGAGGGAAGAGCAGCTCAGCACTAATCTGGATTTCTTAAGAACCAGATTTTTTTTTCCCTTTAATAAAGAAGAAAAGCATCTCAGCATTTTAAACATTCTGATTCTCTAATTCATGGAAAAGTTGAATTCCTAAAGATTCTCTGTTTATAGCAAAAGGTAAGACTGGACTTACTTCCAGTTACACAACACAAATTCGTAGCTACTTTCTATTTCTGCAACTCTACCAACTCTTCTATTACGCTTTTAAGCTCTTACGAAGTGGGACATGTTTTCTATCTTTTTGTGTCCTACAACAGTGGGTGCCTGATGAACGGTGACAGTGACTAGGCCGCTAAGACTGTATGAATACCACTAATGCACAGGGGTGGCAATAGTGGGTTTACAGTTGTGAGTAGGCAAAACACAGAATATCTTCTTGTATTATTATTAATTAATTAATTATTGTATTATTTATTTTTATTATTATTATTATTGTTATTATTTCATATCCTTATTATGGTTTATCTTTTAGGTAATGATGGCTGATAATTTAACCTACTTTTGCCTACCCCTGCATGTTGAAATTCAGGAGCATTACTTATGTTTGAAACAGTAATCCAGTTGGTCTGGAAGTATCATCCTGCCTAGATGGATGGAGCCGGGAGGAAATGCTGCCTTTGTACCAGGCAGGAAATGATCAGAGATGGCAAGGATGCGGCACAGCGTGTGGTCATCCTGGAAAGCCACCGGCCGGTTTCTTCCCCCAGCTGCCTCCTTCCCATCACTCAGAAAAGGAGGCATGGATCCTGCAGCACACTAATACGTTCAGGAAACAGACAATCTGACAGGAGAGTGAAACCAAAGAGATGAGGACAGAGTATTCGGGTTCAAAGAATTCCCCTAACAAGTTCTAAATCAAAACACTTAGATTTCCCCAAGATTGGAAGAGACCTTGAAAGCCATCTATGTCAAGTACACTGGGGACAGGGGGAGGAAGAAAAGTTTATATAGAATTAGATAATCTATAATTCACTGCTGGTAGGGATCTTCAATATCCACTGTTTATTGTTGAAATATTTATTTAAAAGTTACTATTTACCAAACTCTGTACTGGGTGACGTGAAACTGTCTAGTCCAATTCCTTGCAGTGGTTCTCAACCTTCCTAATGCCGCGACCCTTTAATACAGTTCCTCACGTTGTGGTGACCCCCAACCATAAAATTATTTTCGTTGCTACTTCATAACTGTAATTTTGCTACTGTTATGTCTTAGGCGACCCCTGTGAAAGGGTCGTTAGACCCTCAAAGAGGTCACAACCCACAGGTTGAGAACCGCTGCTTTACGGTATAGATGAGGAATCTTGGTGTCCAGTGACAGAGATGATTTACCCAAGATAAGCACAGTCAGCATCTGAACCTAAATCAGACTCTTCACTCTTACTATTCCACCACTGCCTCTCAAGTCTTTTATTATATTTGTAAGGCATCTTTAAAAAGCATCTCTGCAGTTTGACAAAGGTCTCTAACACACTAAAAAATAAATAACATCTCTTCTAAATGAAGCAGCAGAATTCAGAGAAAAATACTCAGGCTGTGAAATAGTTCGGAATTGTTTTGAACTAGTTGTTTGACTTTGGAAAGTCACTCAGTCCTCCAGGGTTCAGTTCCTGTAAGTGTAAAAGGAAGAGGGAGGATTACCTGGATCACAAACTCCAATGTCTACAAGGGCCAGTCATTTCATACAGATGCATGAAGAATCATGAAAGTAATAGGTGTGAAGCTGCTTGTATCACCACCAAGCAAACTGGCTGCCTTGTTACACTGTTTTTGAAAACATACTATATGGGCCAAACAAAATATACTGGAACTCTAGACTGGACCAGACTCCTGAAACTCCTTCCAGCTCCCAAGTTTAATGACTCTAAAGAATAATAAACCTCATCCACTCATTAAAACATCAGTTATTGCCCTGGCTGGTTTGGCTCATCGGTTGGAGTGTCGGCCCGCGGACCGGAGAGTCCCAGGTTCGGTTCCCGCTAAGGGCACGTACCTCGGTTGCAGTTTGTCCTCGGCCCTGGTTGGGGTCGTGTGGGTGGTGGCCACTCGATGTGTCTCTCTCACATCGATATTTCTCTCTCTCTCTTCCTCCCTCTCTCCCTCCTGCTCTATCTGAAGATAAATGCAAAAATGTCCTCGGGTGAGGATTAACAACAACAACAAAAAAATCAGTTATTTACAAATTTCTATTGAACCACAAAAAAAGGCTGTGATACAAACACATGAACAGAGACTCAAAGATAAACAAGCTACCAGCCAGCCAACAGCTTATTCTCTAGTCCACTATCCTCCACTCCCCTACCAGATGAGCAAATTTCACCCAGTCTGGGCAGTGAACAGATTACCACGGGGTAAGCAGATCCTGCCACTGCAATCTAAATTTTCAAAAGGAAATGATACAATCACTAAAGTTAAACTCAGGTCCCTAAAGTAGATTTAAATTGGAGATCAAGATTTGTAGGAAATAAAAATTTCACTAATTAATCCCTCCATTAGTATTTTCTACTCAAATGAATACTTCATTGTATTCAATTTATATCTAAAAGTCACCCACCATATTAGCTTTCTTATACAACATAAGTTGTTTTATATGTTGCTACTTTCTTTTCTTCTTTAAACAAATTATTGTAAGCAGTCATAATCACCCAAACAGTTCACCACCATACCTTACTTATTTCTGGTATATAACCCCTGGTACCTTGCAACTCCGAGAACAGAAATGGTTGAACTCTTAAAAAAAAAGAGGGGTAGTGAGATAGGGGTGATCATTGGGATATTAAGAAATTACTTGCCAGTTTCTGGAACCATAAAAGGACACAATCATTTTTTGTAGCTAAAAAGGAAAGACATTTAAAAATTGAGATTTACATTTGTCAGTCCAATTGGTTTTCAGGGAACTTTAATTTAGCATTTACCAAAAACACCCCTATTTATATATGAAGGTAGAAAAATTAAGGTGACCTTTCTTTCTTGTGCTGCCAAATAGTAAAAATCACGATAACTACATTTAATAAGCAGCTCCTCTATTTAGCGCAAAACAGCACCCTCCATACCAAAGCCAAACTTATAAAAAAAAGAATATTTGAGACCATACAAATATAATATGCTAAAAAAATTCTTAAGAATGACCAAATACAAATTTCATGCCATCAGAAGGCTAAGGGTCAGAGATAATTCCTTTTAATATGTTAACGATCATAAGAAAGAATGATTACAAATTTTAAACAGGAAAGAGCTGGTTCTTTAGTGAAATACCAAGTACAAAGGTCCGGGTTCATCTGTTCTGGCTGCCAAACCATCCATAGAACCACCATGCTACAGCTAAACAAAAGCCCTTAGGCTGGCCCAGAAGGAGGGCACGAACAATTTGAAAAACATCTTTTATTGCATGAGAAAATGTTTTTAAATGACAGAAAGTGCCAGGAGAGCTGCCTGCCTCCGTGTGACTGCAGGCAGCTTTCCCAAGTCCCTCTGCTTTTCTAAGTATGAGTCATAGGGAGAGGGGAGAGAGTTCCTTGGCAAAGATATAGTCTTTCCTCCCGGTTCCACCCTCCCTCCCCTTTTTATGTTATTATATATATAAAGCTTTGATGGATAATAGTTGAATAGATTCCAGACAGGCTTAACTGAAGAAGTTTGAACACAGGGAAGCAAAATATCATTGCAGAAGTCTCTGTTGTTGCCATTGTGAGCCACAGACGCAGGGAAGCATCTTCTGCATCCTAAAAAGGGCCAGGCCCACTGACAATGTGTCAGATGGTGATGCACTTTGTGGGAGAGGACAGAGAAGCAAGCTATGAAAATACCTCCACTTCCCCAGCTTCCTAAACAGCATTAGCTCACATGCCGGACAATGACAGCGAGCAGGAAGGGGAAGGAACTCGCCCTTCATGAGTGCACATTAAATGGAATTCCAACTGCAGTCGCTGTAGGTTTTCCACGTGTACGTGGTTGCTACGATGCGTGCAGCCTTCAGCGAAAAGGCACAGTTTCCCTTCACTGACTTTAGGCAAAAAAAGCAAGAGAGCTCGTTTAAAAAAATTGTTTTTAAACACAGAATAACATTACAAAAAAGCTGAGTGTTAAATGAGAGAGAATAATTCCACTTTTGTGCCTACATGGAATCACTTGTGGAACCAGAATGGAGCATTTGGTGAGGGCAACGCTGCTGTGTTCCGCATGTGATCACGCACCCGCCCACCAGGAATCAAGACAACATGCTCAGCACCAAGTGACACACACACAAACACACTCCTTGCCTTCAATGAGGTTAGGCTGGGATGATCAAGAAACAACTTTTCTTGTGAGCATCTAAAACAAGCTCAGAAGGTTGATTCAGTAGCATCATATGCAATTCCTCACATAACACTGTTTCATAAGACCCTGGTACTACATTTTAAAAAACTGGCTCTCAATAGAAAACTAAATTCAACTTTTCTCTCTTCTTCCCAATAATCTCTGTCTTTTTGTTTGTTCTTTGGATATATTTAAGAAATACAAGGTTACAGACATAAATAAAGCTGTACCTGCCTCCTCCCACTTTCCAGAGGAGAAAAGTTGGTGTCCATCACTCTCATACATGTTTTACACCTGTATTACCTAGGGATGTGTCCCGCGTTGAGTACTTTAAGGTCCACATGCATCCATGGGCCTGTCTGATAGAGACCTGAGCCAAACCACAGTGATGTATGCTTCTCCAGAAGCAACAAAATAAGCTGCTATCTCAGAAACGAGGGAGGCTCGGAGGCCACTGTGGAAATCAATCAGCACTGCCACCAGAGAAATTACCTTGTTTCATCACTTATCCACCACTGGGAACCCCCAGAGATTTAAGGATGAAAGCTCCCATACCAGCGCCCAACCCAAAGGGAGGCATCAGCCTTCTGTCAGACAGCCTGCAGAAAGCACCTGAAGCAGCCACACGACAGCAAAGGGCCACTGGGTGAACCAAATGTTTGTGAGACATACACAACGGCTTTTCTCATGTTGAAAAAAACACATGGATACAACTAACCACTACTAACTGTATTTTAGGATCCTATGTTACGATAAGGGGAGAGAGGGGGCGGGAGAGGGGAAGAGAGAGAGAGAGACAGAGACAGAGGTGCGCAAAGACAGGGAGAGCTGTTGCTATAGTGACCACAGAATCTGATCAGTTCTAGAATTTTCCATAATCCCCTGCAACCACAGGAAAGTCTAATTTATTAGCAATACTTGTACTAACTATATTTCTATGAATAAATGAATGAATAATTATAATAAGGCAACATACTAATGAGCTTATTTTTTTGAGTATCTGGAAATACTGTCAACTGTGACAACAGGGCTGGATCTCGGGAGTATCATGCTAAGTAAAAATCAGTCAGATGGAAAATAACAAAAACCATATAATTTCACTCATATGTGGAATATAAAACAGAAAGCAACAACTGAACAAACAAACAGACTCACAGACACAGACAACAGTATGGTGGTTATCAGGTAGAAGGGGTTGGGGGAGGATGAAGAGAGTAAAGACCGTCGAATACAGGGTGGGGCAAAAGTAGGTTTACAGTTGTTCATATGGAAAATAGTACAATAATTAATAATTAACACAAGAATAACCTCTGTGTCTCCTGTACTCACAACTGTAAACCTACTTTTGCCAAACTCTGTAGGTGATGGAAGGAGATTAGACATTGGGTAGTGAGCACACAATGCAATATAGAGATGATGTATTATAAAATTGTACACCTGAAACTTATATGTTATCCAATGTTACCCCAATAAATTTAATTTAAAAAAGAAAAAAATAGCCTTGCCAGTTTGGCTCAGTGGTTAGAGTGTTGACCTGCTGACTGAAGACTTGTGGGTTCGATTCCAGTCAAGGGCACGTACCTGGGTTGTGGTTTGGTCCCCAGCCCTGGTCAGGGTCAAGCGGGAGGCAACCAATCGATGTGTCTCTCTCACATCAATCTTTCTCTCTCCCCATTCCACTCCATCTGAAGATAAATGGAAAAATAACCTCAGGTGAGGATTAAAAAAAAAATAAAATAAAATATAACACATTTCTTGATATATATTCAGTATACACATATACATTTGAAATAAGGATAGCAGATGTGGAAAAGGGCTAGGAATCTATATATTAAGCCAATGCCCACCTGCCCCTGATGTAAACACTCACTGAGTAATTGCCTCAATAATTCTTTTCTCTTTAGGCACTCAAGGTGACAACACACAATGACGTATTTTTTTTTTTTTTATCCTCACCAGAGGACATTTTTCCATTTTTTGTTCAGATAGAGTGGGAGGGAGAGAGAGGAAGAGAGACAGAGAGAAACATCGATGTGAAAGGGACACATCGAGTGGCTGCCTTCCGCACGACCAACCAGGGCCGGGGACAAACTGCAACCGAGGTACGTGCCCTTAGCAGGAACCGAACCCGGGTCTCTCTGGACCGCAGGCTGACGCTCTAACCGCTGAGCCAAACCAGCCAGGGCCACAATGATGTATTCAATAATAAAATCAGTATCCAACATTTTTTCCAACTCTTACATTATTCCAGTCACTTTTCTGACCACTTTCTAAAGATTATTTCATTTACATATGAGAACAACTCTACATAAGGTAAGTATATTATCCCCATTTTATAGATGAGAAAACTGAACATCAAAGGATTAAATAACTTCCCCAAGGTCACAGTTAAGAGTCTAACTCCAGCCCTGGCTCAGCGGTTAGAGCGTCGGCCTGTGGTCCAGAGACCCGGGTTCGATTCCCGCTAGGGGCACGTATCTCGGTTGCAGTTTGTCCCCGGCCCTGGTTGGGTTGTGTGGGAGGCAGCCACTCGATGTGTTCCTTTCACATCGATGTTTCTCTCTTTCTTTCTCTCTCTCCCTCCCACTCTATCTGAACAAAAAATGGAAAAATGTCCTCGGGTGAGGATAAAAAAAAAAAAAAAAAAAAAAAAAAGAGTCTGACTCCAGAGCTCTTGACCACTGAGCCATACTGCCTGATACTATAATTAGGTGATTTTAGGGCAAAAACGGGGGCTTCTTAATGCTCCAATCAGGGTATCAACAATGGAACAGGAGTGCTATTCCAATTAAGATCCCTTTTAGGAGAGGGCATTTGGCTAGGAAACCTTGTACTTCAGAAGTTAGAGATAAATCATTTGGTCTGAATCATACTGTAAGAAAGCCATGGTCATTTCTCTCCTGATCCTGAAATACAACATTATAAAAAATAGTTAGCAAGCTATATCAGCCTAGATTTTCCACTATTATTCACTAATGACAATCAAACGTCACCATTTGTTATGACACCCCCTCAGTGACTATATGCATCTGCTGATATCAGACGTGTATAGTCGGCCCTCGTTTATCACGGTTAATCAGTTCCAGACTCTACCACGATAAATGAATTTCCATGAAGCAGGATTCTTTATTTATACACAGTCGTCCCTTGCCACTTCGCGCTTCGACTTCACGGCTTCACTCTATCGTGGTTTTTTCAAATATGGTATTATATATAATAAAGTATTTGAAAAAACTGCGATAGAGTGAAGCTGCGGAAGTCGAAGTGCGAAGTGGCGAGGGACGACTGTATCTGTGTCTGTGTGATATATTTCCATGCACTATAGAACTGTGTTTTATTCCCTTACAGGTTTATACATACACTCGCATAAGAAAATGTTATCAAATGAATAATATGCACCTCATATTTAAGAAGCAGAGTTACAGCCATTCTAAAACTTAAATACCTAAAGGTATTTATTAAAAAAAAAAAAAGAGTAAAATAAAATGTAAGGGAAGTGGTAGGCAGGAGAAAGGACCGGTGCTGACTCAGTGGCAAGGCATCCTATTACAAGAATACTGTAGAGCTGGAAAGAGGCTCTTCAAATGATCCATTCAACCCTTCACTTTCTTCATTATAAAAAAGCGAGCTGGAAATGATTATGCACACTTGGCCAAGAGCTCTTTGACAATTTCATTATGCAAATTATATTATCTGAGACTTAATGTATTGCCCTCATTCTTTTCTCCCAGCTATCTAGTCACTCAGCACTGTCCTGGGTGTGACTGCAGAAATATATGGGTGAGGCAGAGTGGAGGCAGTTCAGAAAGAAGTCTCCCTGAGGAGTGGGAATTATTCTACGTGCTGTGGTTTGAGGCTTCTGCCTCAGTGATCTGCAAAAGAGTAAGTCTGTTATCATGCTCATTCTCTCAGAAAATGTCCACCAGTTCTGCACCCTGTGCCTCTCTGCTGACTTATGCAAGAATAAGATGAAAACATTAGACTCCTTAAAGCCTACTGCACTCCCCCGTCGATCATCAGAGGATATTACTATTCTTACAGGATGCTGTGGTGTGTTCCTATACAGAACAATTAGACATGCCATTCTTGGTAAGCTCAGGAATTAAGGCAGTCCCTAAGATGATTGCCTAAATACAAACGTAAGAATAAGTACAGTGGATGTGCTATATGTCATTTACATATCACTGTATGCAGGACGGAAAACCACCCATAAGGTATCTCAGGTACCTGAAGGTTCAGCTTTGATTCCCTACCCCACTGCCAAGTCTATTTAATATTGCAATGTTTATATAACTGTACCCTATTACAAATAGCTATGTACCTTTGGGAAAGTCTTTCATTCCTTCTCTATTTGCCATCTCTGTAAATAAGATTATTTTGAACAGCTCAAACAGAATATGACACTCTATATAACCTAGCCTTTGGAAGTCCACAAATGCTTAGACTATTTTTTTTCTCTCCCTACACTAAAATGACTGCACATTTTTTTTCCTCCCTGGCTGACAAGTCTTCTTGCTCTTCTCTCACTATGGGCTGCTAGAGAGACGCTGACCAGTGTGCCCATGACATGCACCCACAATCCTGAATCAGTGGAATCTGGCCCGGTGGTAGCTCCACTGTTCCATGGAGAGTCATGTGCATGGGTTTTATGGGTGGTCTGTATCAGAAGACCAAAATTTCATATTCCAGGCCATGCTGGGCAGAAAGAATAAGAACAGAATTTTTATGACACTCCAGACAAAGTAATATTTCACTATTGTTATTATTTATTAGGGGTGAATTGGAGTGATGGGAGTAGAGATTTTAGAAATGGCTGTCTCAGCTGAGATAGGATTTTGTGATTCTGTAGAGTAACAGAATGCATTGCTTTTTCACCCAAGGATTTGATCAAGACTTGGAAAGGCGCTGCCACCAAAGAACTTCAAAGATCAAGAGTACACGACAAAGAGAGATGATATCAAAGAACTTTAATCAGAGAAGCTGCTAGGAAAGCCCACCTAAGTTCCATAATGCACTGATGTCTAATGTGTGATATAAAGAAGCCTACTATGTTCTCTGAGTTTTTAGACGCTTACCAAGTAAAAGTAGTCAACAGATTTTGTACTTTCCATGATCTGGGCTAAATATGAACCATCCTGTCTCCATGATTGCAATGATTAAAGACCTTGGGTGGAAATGTAGGTTGAAAAAAGCTTAGCTGTGGGTGACTATTAAATCCACTTCTCCAGCCCAAATATCTCCCAAAGCTGCAGGCCCATATGTTCAACTGCTTCCTAGACTCCTCCATTTGGACCTCACACAGGCTCTCCAACACAGAATTGAGCATATTATATCTACTCTACCTCCTACCCTCCTTCCCTCACCATGGTTCTTAAACTTTCTGTATTCTAGATCTCCAATGGTCCAAGACCACTTAAGATCACTAAGATCACCCAATCCAGAAAACCTATGCTCCAGATTCTATTACCAGACCTCCTGAACTTCTGTTAGTCTCTATTCTACCCAGTTAAAAAAATCAAATTCCCCCAGTAGCTTCTTTACAAGCTTCCTTTGAAAACCTTTTTTAAATTATAAGATGCTATCTCTTCTGATATAAATGTAATTTTCCTGTAAAAATAATCATTATAGCAAAATACAAAAAAGGAAAAATCACTTGAATTCTCACCATCCAGAACTAGTTTTTCATTGTTTATTTAACTATCTGCTAGTGATTTAACTAATCCCCTAATGATGGGTACATTTCACTAGTATAAACAAACTACAGTTAGTTTTCTTGACTTATGTACTTAAGATCCCCAGATCACCCAATCCAGAAAACTTTATGCTGTGAATTCTATTAACAGACCTCCTGAACATCCTTATTCCTCCTTAGAATAAATTCTTTAAAAAGAAGTATCAATTTAAGTTCCTATTAGTTTTCTGAGAATGTCTGTTGCCCTGAGAATGGGTACTGATAAACTTTTAATCTTCCTTAATATGACAGGCAAAAAGCATTTCATTTGGTTATTTATTTGCTTATTCTATTTAGTGGTAAGGCTGAACATCTTTTCATATGTTTACGGTCTATTTGCCTTCCTTGTTTTGGAACTACCCTTTTAAATTTTTTTCTATTGAATGTTTATCTTTCTATTATTGATTGTTTAGAACTTATTTTTAAGGCCCTTTGCTAACTATCAAGTTTTATGAGACAAGGTTTACTCAAAATGCAGATCATCTCACAAACTGATAATATCACAGAGCTAGGCCACATGTGACTAATGTAACCTGAGTGATGCAAACTAAGTGCTACCTGCGTGCAAGTCGGGAGGTTACTGTGGGCTGGAGTGACCTGAGGTGGCATCACGAAGTCTGGGCACTTAAGATTTGGCAGACTTTTTATAGGAAAGAAATGAATCCTCAGGGCAAGTGCAGGGCCCACTTTACAGAGGAAATATAATTAATATTTGTTGAGTAAAACGGAATGAGTCAGGAAAGATAATTGCATAAATGTAGGGTTTATGTTAGGGATTAGTGATATCTGGCTGGAAAATTAGGTTGGAACCAAATTATATAAACAGTCTGGACTATCACTGAAATATGTAGCATCAAGAAAAGGACAGAGCCTTAGGAGAGGGGGAGGCTGGATAATCATTTTATTGCTCTTCTAACTTCCAATCAAGTAAATGATAGTGGACCTACTGATAACTGTCAGAACATATGAGTCACATAGCTTTATCACTTCGGTAAAGAAAGTTTACTTGGACAGCTGTCTCGTAGAGTTATAAAACAAGTAAATGACGATGTTCACATCTCTATTTTACAACTGGGAACTGTAAATCCAAAGAACCATGAATATAACTTGTAAAACACAAGCAGTATCTAGAGTCTTGATTGAAAAAGAGACTGGTTCTGTTATGAAAACCAAGAATATGACTTCAAGCAGACCTACAACATTAAAATAAGACTAAATACATTACTTTAAACTAATGATTAGCTTTTGAAATAAAAGAGGATTCTGATTTGAAATTTGTTAATGATATTTTCTCTTCTTTGAAGGTTTGCTATACACAAAACTTGAATATGGACACAAGAAACAAAACAGAAAACCAGGTTAGAACTTGACCTAGAATGATCTTCTATAGGACAGAGAAGGGGAAAACAGAAATGTGGAGGGAGAAATAATATGCCCTGGTGGATTAGCTAATAAATGAACCAAAATTGCTGGGATATTAAAAGTAAATCATGAAGAAAGGGGTGACAATTTGGGAGCGTACATACATTTACCTACCTATGCAGCAGTTCCTTTATTCTCACAGAACTGAAAAGACATTAGGTCTATTGGATATCCACACAGCCTCCTCCTACTTCTGAGACCCACACCTTCCTGTCTGACCCACTACCCATGTGTCATGGAAGTGGGTGTCTGTACCAGCTTCCCTCAAGGATCACTCCTAGCTCAGTAAAGTTCAACAGCAACCTCCCTGAGGCAGGAATCTGAAGGTAAGTGAAGTCCCCAAAGTGGTACTGTGTGCTTTTCATGCTCTATGTTTTTGCTGTTGACTCAGTCCCTAGCCATAGACAGGGAAATGACAAGGAAAATGTGACTGAACTACAGGAGAAGCAGAAATACAGAAGGATCAGAAATGTGCTGTGTGTTACCATTAGGTTCATGAACCTTTCCAAAAAGGAGCAAACGTTTATTTTTATGGCAAAAGCGCCCTCAAGACTCCCCAAAGTGGGGCTCAGGGCTCTAGAGAAAGCCATCCAGAGAGCAGTTCCTTCCCCTCCCCTCCCCCTTTTGGTTAATCCTCACATGAGGATATTTTCCATTGATTTTTAAATAGAGTGGAAGGGAGGGAGGGAAAGAGAGAGAGAAACATCGATGTGAGAGAGATACATCAATTGGTTGCCTCCTGCATGACCCCGACCAGGGCTGGGGATCGAACCTGCAATCTAGGTACATGCCTTTGACCAGAAATTGAACCCATGACCCTTTAATCCGAGGGCCGACGCTCTAACCGCTAAACCAAACAGGCCAGGGCGAGCAGTGCCTTTTTGTAGGTATAGAATGCTTTAACCTCACCAGAGTGTTTCTACATGTATAGCTGAGTGATTCCTACACAACTTTTTATTTTCAAGATAAGAAAACTGAGGTAGCAAGGCTAAGTGACATGACCAGTATCAGGCTATAATTACTTTGGTAGAATCACATGGAATTTCCAATTCTAGTCCATGGCTTAACTGCCAACCACACTTCCCTAGACCGATAGTCTGTTTTGCAATGAGATTTATTTGAAACTGCCTTAAAAAGTAGGTTCAAACAATGTATGAATAGAGGAAGTCAATGTGTATGCACTAAGGATTTTAATTGGCATTAATTTACTTATAGATTTCTTTCTATCATTCACTCAACAAAGATTTATTGAGGCTCAGCTATGTTCCAGGCATGGTTAAGTGCTGGGAATACAAAATCAAATAAGATATAATCATTATCCTTAAAAAGTTCACCTTAGATTGGTGGTTCTCCAGAAATACATTTTGTCCAAAGTCAAAATGCCTACAGTCAAAATCAAATTTACTGCTGCCAAATATGTAGATATCAAAACAAATGAAAAAGAATCTAGACTGTCATGCAGTAATAAGATCTTTAAAAAATAAAAATGTGAGCTCAGATATTACTTTCTAAATAAAAAAAAGACTTTGCCAAAAAGATCTGACAGTACAGTCCAAATGATTACTATCTGCAAAGAAATGTAATACTTAGAAATAAAAAGAGAGCGAGAGAAAAGAAAAAACAATCTAAAGGCATTAAAAACTACTTGCACAGGGACTCCCAACCTCAATAAACATGGGCACGAAAACCAGCCTCAGCAGTTTTCCTACTTGGTTTCAAATCTATATTGAATCCAGAGTTGAAAACTAACTGTGTTTCTATGGTAGGGAAAGTTTGCCCTTAAAAACAAAACAATACAAACAAACAAACAAACAAAAAAATACACACACACACACACACACACACACACACACACACATATAATGATGAAATTTTGGAATCGTACACATGACAAACTTAATTTACCATAGGATTCTATCACAATACAACCTTACTCTCAAAATCATTGTCTTTCAATCTTCTAAAAGCCCAGAGGCTTATGGACCTCTACTAACAATCAAAACAAATACTAGGCAACTTGTGCCTTTGTCCTTAAAAAGATGGGATTCTCTTTGCAGCATGTATGTTTCTGAAGAGTGAGTAGTGTTTTGGTACCACTAAGGGAAGGTGATGTGAACATGCCAGAAATATGAGCATATACTTTGAGGAGGATGAAACATATCACCACAATTTCATGATGATTTAAATTTAACCTACCTGGATGTTTGTGGAGCCGACAATAACGTTTTTATGAGATTGGGTGATATGGGAAATGTGTTTTTTCAGGTTTGGAGGAAGAACTCTGAACCTCAAAAGGCCTAGGATCAAGGCCCTCTGCTATCACTAGCTGTTTGGCCTTGGAAAATCTTCCTCTCTGGTTTATTTTCTTTACCTACAAAAGAGGGAAAACCATATCTGCCCTTTCAATTTTGCAGGATGCTTAACAAAAATGAGATGACAATGTACTTTTGTATAGATACAAGTAATAATTACTGTTTGATCTTTATCTTGATGACCCACAATGTCATTCCAATTGATGGGTGGCCAACTGGACTTTGGAGAGCTTTCTTCCCTCTCGCCCCCATCTGACTAAGCATTCCCAAAGGCAGGGAGTTAGTCGAACAGTCATTTGTACTTCCACTTAAGGAAGCACATTACTGAATGATGTGATTAGCCAGGTCTGGCACTGGCAGCTTGGATGGGAAGGAGGGGGCAAAGGAAGGAATATGCACCTGGCTTTCCTGGTAATTCTTTCACTGACTACATTATTTGTATGGTGCACTACAATTCAAGATCGTTATATACAGGTCTGCCTGGTAAAGTGGTTCATTTGAGCACTGCCCAAATGTGTGACTAGGAATTAAAATCAGCCCTAGCAACTGTATAATCAGGTAGGTACAAGGCTGCACCTTTCAGAAAATGGTACTTTCCCCCTAATTTATCTGTCTAGAAGAGGCAGTCTTTTCCCCTTTATTTGCACAATGATGCCCTAAAGCCTATTTGAGGTCCTGGTGGCATATCTGAGACTTTCAACCATCACTTAAGCTTCCCCACTAGGGAGAGAGGAGGGAATGCATATTTAAATAAGGTATTTGGAAAATATTTCTAATGATTAATGAGGTAAACACAGATGAAAGGGTGATAATGGAGGTTGAAGAAAAAGGTAGACAGAATTGTGGCCCTTTTCCTCCAATAAACATATTAGACAGCTATAATAGTTAAAACAAGTGTGATGCTACTGGATGAAAAAGCAGATCAGTGGAACAGCACAGGAAGTTCAGAGACAGACCCCAACACAAACAAGAAATTAGTATATGATAAGGTAGCATGTCACATCAGTAGGCAAAAGATGGATTATTCAATAAATGGCATTAGGATAAATGAGTAGCCGTTTGTCTTATGCATGTGTAGGAGTATTTGTATGTATGAACCTGTACCTCACATAATTAAACCAAGATAAAACTCCAGATGAACAGTATGTTTACATGTTAAAAACAAAAGCATACATTCACTAGAGGAAAATATGGCAAAATCTCTTGGGATGGAGAATGCCATTCTTAGTCTAATACAAAAGCCATAAAAGACGAGACTGATAAATTCAGTTACATAAAAAATAAAAATATCTATATAGCAAAAACTACCATAAGGCAAAGTAATCTTAACAACAACAACAACAAAAAAAATAAGAAAAATACTTATCAATTCAAGGCTATTTCCTAAAGATTAAGAGAGGTCCTACACACCAATAAGAGACAGAACAACAATCCAGCAAAAAGGATATAAAATAAGAAAGTTCACAGAAATATAACTCTTAAGCATTTAAGAACATGTCAATCTCATCAATAATAAAATATACAATAACCCTGGCTGGTGTGGCTCAGTTGGTTGGAGTGTCATCCCTTATACCAAAAGGTAGCAGGTTCAATTCCCAGGTTGTGGGTTCAATCCCCAGTCGGGGTGCATACAGGAGGTAACCAATTGATGTTTCTCTCTCACATCGATATTTCTCTCCCTCTCACTCTCCCCTCCTCTCTCTCTAAGAAAAAAAAAATACTATATATAAATAAAATAAATAAAATAAAACCACATCGAGAAGCCATTTATCTGTTCTAAAATACTAATTTGTAATTTTAAAATCTTTTTTTTTTATCCTCATCTGAGGACATTTTTTCATTTTTTGTTCAGATAGAGTAGGAGGGAGAGGAAGAGAGAGAGAAAGAGAAAGAAACATCGCCGTGAAAGGGACACATCGAGTGGCTGCCACTCACACGACCAACCAGGGCCAGGGACAAACCGCAACTGAGGTACACGCCCTTAGTGGGAACCGAACCCGGGTCTCTCTGGACCGCAGGCCGACGCTCTAACCACTGAGCCAAACTGGCCAGGGCTTAAAATCTTCTTAAGAAGAAAACTCCAGGCCCAGATGTCTTCACTGGTAAATGCTATCAAACATCGAAGGAATAATCTAAATCTTAGACAAAATTTCAGAAATAGAGGAGGGAAGAGTTCCCAATACATCTGACATAACATAAACCTGATGCCAAAACCATACAAGGATGTTATAAGCAAAGAAATTTAGAAACCAGTATTACTGACAACATGGGCACAAATATCTCTAACAAATATTAAGAAATTAACTTTAAGAACACATTAAGACAATACATTCTTGGGACTTAATC
This sequence comes from Tadarida brasiliensis, assembly GCA_030848825.1. Lineage (NCBI taxonomy): Eukaryota > Metazoa > Chordata > Mammalia > Chiroptera > Molossidae > Tadarida > Tadarida brasiliensis. Next base: position 46,396,075 of record CM061258.1, read on the forward strand.
CCAAGAATCCAAGGCTGAATTAACATTTGAAAACCAATCAAAGTAACTCTATAACAAAATAAAGGAGAGAAAACTCATATGATCATCTCTATATTTGTAGAAAAAGTATTTAACAAAATTCAGCACCCATTCATGATAAAAACTCTCAGCAAACTAGAAATGAAACAGAACTTTCTCAATCTGATAAAAATAATCTATGAAAAACCTACAGCTAACATTATTTAAACACTTTCCCCCTAAGAAGGAACAAAACAATGATATCTGCTCCCATTGCTTCCATTTAACACTAATCCTAGCTAGTGCAATAAGACAAGAAAAAGAAATTAAAAGACCTAAAATTTGGAAAGGAAGATGTAAATGTATTTCTATTCACAGACAACATAATTAGATAGTAGAAAATACTAAGGAATCTACAAGCAACTTCTAAGAACTAATAAATGAGTTAATCAACATCTCAGGACACAGGGACAAGATGTAAAAATCAGTTGTATTTCTAGTAGCAAACAACTGGAAAATGAAATTTAGAAAAATAACTTCAGTTACATCAAAAACCATAAAATACTCAGCAATAAATTTAACAAAAGACTTGCAAGATGCCTACATCGAAATTTATAAAACATTGCTGAGAGAAAGTAAAGAAGACTTAAAAAAAAAATTAAACCATGTTCATAGTTGGAAGACTCAATATTTTATGAGATCATATTAAGGCCTAATTAAGATATCAATTCTTCTTAAACTGATCTATATATTTAACAAAATCCCAATCAGAACTGGAGACAATTTCTACTTAATAGAAATTGAAGATCTGATTCTAAAATGTATATGAAAAGGTAAAGAACCTGAGATAGCCAAAACAACATTAAAAAAGAAAAAAGTTGAAGGACTTACAGTATCTGGCTTCAGGACTTCCAGTAATTAGGAGTGCAGTACTGGCATTAGGATAGACAGATCAACGGAAAAGAGAAACAGTCATATAGAAAAAAATGAACATCAACACTTACATCATACACAAGAATTGGTTTGAAATGTAAAATTAAATTGAGACATAAAATCTAAAATTATAAAGTTTTTAAGAAAACAGAAGAATATCTATGACCAAGAGATAGGCAATAACTACTTAGGACAAAGAAAATAATAATCATAAAATAAAAGATAGGTAAATTAGATTTCATAAAAATGAAAAACTTCTGCTCATCAAAACATGCCATTAACAAACTAAATAGAATAGCCATATATTAGGAGAAACTATCTATAAAAGAGATATATGACAAAGAATAATGAGAATCAGGTTTCTTACCATCAAAGGAATCACAAAATAAGGGAAAGGTCAAGACTAAAAGAAACCTGAAGTGTAAGACTGAAATAGGAGGCACCAGCAAGATGGTTTAAAATATATACACAGGTGGATAGGTGGATAGAAGGACACATTGATAGATTTTCTAACCCTCTCCACTGAGAAAGCCTGGGAACAGTAATACCCCAATCACAATGAGCACAGTGACATGCAGATTTTGACTTCTGAACACTATTCTCCTCTAAAAAGAACCAGGGCTCTTTGGAAAAATTGCTGATTCCAGGGCTGGGGCAGATGAAGTGTAGAAAGAGACTAAAATATATTTTTGTGCTAGAAAATTAGAAAATCCTTAAAGAATGATGGGGACGTATCAAAACAATGGGTCTCCTACTGGCCAAATCTGGGACATTTTGAGCATCTAAAAAGTAATAGATTATAACTTACTGAATAAAATAAAATCACGAGTCCTTATAGTAGATATAACTATATAAATAAATAAATGAGGAGAAAGGGCAAGTCCTTTCTTACAGTAGAATGCTAACTAAAATACAGAAGGAGTAATGCAGTTAGACAGTCATCAAAGGATGTCAACACCAGTGGGTGAAAGTTTGAGTTTGATAAGAAATAGTCTACTTCATAATCTCAAAGTATCTCCCACACATTACTTACTATTACAAAGGGGAAAGTAGTAAATTTATAGTGGACAAATCTGATAGTTCCATCTTAATATGGTGATCAAAATTAACATCACCAATATAGGAACAAACCATCAACATGTACCTTCTCATAATGACGCCCTGGGAAGAACACAGCATCACTTTTGTGGTACTCCTGCCCACAACTTCTTCCTTCTTAGGAAATATGTGAGAAACCTAAACCAAGGGACATTCCACAGAATAACTGGCCTGTACTCCAAAAATGTCAAGGTCAAGAAATACACACACACACACACACACACACACACACACACACACACACAGAGGCTGAGGAACTGTTTCCAAATTAAAGGAGACTAAAGAGATATGACAAGTATAATGTGTGATCCTGGTTTAGATCCTAGACCAGGGGGAAAAATATACACAACAAAGATTAATGAGGTAACTGACAAAATTTGAATATGGACTGTGTATCAGATTATAGTACTGTATTACAATTAAATGTCCTGACTTTAATCACAGTATAGTAGTTATGTAAGAGAAATGCCTAATGAAAAGTCAAATTATCAGCATCAATAAAGAATATTCATGTAAGTTGGATGTCTATCAGTTAACAGGGTCATCTTTCTTATTCTGGAGCTCATGTGAAAAAGGAACATAAGCCAGCCATCTGCTATTATCAGCATTTGTTACAGGGCTGATGATAATTATATTAAATATAAGAAATAAATGTAATTTCTTTCTTTCTTTTTTTTTATCCTCACCCGAGGACATTTTTGCATTTATCTTCAGATAGAGCGGGAGGGAGAGAGGGGGAAAGAGAGAGAGAGAAACATCGATGTGAGAGAGACACATCGAGTGGTTGCCACCCACACGACCCCAACCAGGACCGGGGACAAACTGCAACTGAGGCACGTGCCCTTAGCGGGAACCGAACCCGGGACTCTCTGGTCTGCAGGCTGACGCTCTAACCACTGAGCCAAACCGGCCAGGGCTGTAATTTATTTCTTATATTTATAAAATAGCCATCCAACTTATCACTCCTCCTCAAGCTACAAGTTGCAAAATCAGATAGCTCAGGTGTTCAAGCTTCAAGAAAATCAAAGGATTTCTTCCCTTCAAGACAAAACAAAACAGCAGGGATGAAATGAAAAGATAAACTGGGATTTTCCCTTCTAAAAAGGTTAAGAGTGAAGGGTATAGATCAAGGGTTGGCAAACTAGGGCTGATGGGCTTATCTGGCCTGCGGCCTGTGTGTGCAGCCTGTGAGCTAAGAATAGTTTTTGCTGCGTAAATGGTGGTACACAGGAACAGCCATATCAGGCCTGAGACTGAGAAAGAGGCAGTTATCTGGCCCAACCTGGCCTTTTAACTGCAGCCAGGCCAGTCCTACCTCAGGATTTTTCAAGGAGGAAGTGAGAAGGAATTAGCCTCAAATCTGTTCAAATAAATATTTTAACAAATGTGAAAATAGACTTTTTTTCTATGTTGTGAGAGAAGAGGTGACAACATTGTCAAATATTTAAACATTCAGGAAGGTACAGAAAACAAAACACTCATGTACCATCTACCTACCTTCATCAAATTTTAAAATCTGTCACTCTTACTTCAGACTTTTTATTTATTTATTTTTATTTTTATTTTTTGTATTCTCACCCAAGGACATTTTTGCATTTATCTTCAGATAGAGCAGGAGGGAGAGAGGGGGGAAGAGAGAGAGAGAGAAACATCGACGTGAGAGAGACACATCGACTGGTTGCCACCCACACGACCCCAACCGGGGCTGGGGACAAACTGCAACTAAGGTACGTGCCCTTAGCGGGAACCGAACCCGGGACTCTCTGGTCTGCAGGCCGATGCTCCAACCGCTGAGCCAAACCGGCCAGGGCCAGACTATTTTTTTAACCAAACAAAATATTATAGGTACTGTTGAGGCCCCCTCCCTCACCACCAGATACATCTCCTGATCCTATTCCTAACCAACTGTTTTTCACAGGTAAATAATATCCTGATCTTTTTGTTTATCATTCTTGGGCATGTTTTTACACTTTTACACTTTGCACATGTATCCATTTAAACCTAAGTTTTACATATTTTCAAACTACATAAATGGCATCACATTGTACAATGATTCTTCACCATGCTCTTTGCACTCGTTATGTTTTTTATTTTTATTTTTAATTTTTATTTTTTGCATTTATCTTCAGATAGAATGGGAGGGAGAGAAGGAGGAAGAGAGAGAGAAACATCGATGTCAGAGAGACACATCGACTGGCTGCCACCCACACAACCCCAACCGGGGCTGGGGACAAACTGCAACGGAGGTACATGCCCTTAGTGGGAATTGAACCCAGGTCTCTCTGGTCCGCAGGCCGACGACGCTCTAACTGCTGAGCCAAACCAGCCAGGGCTGCACTCATTATATAATGTTTTTGAGATAATCGTGCTGGTATGTAGAGCTTTAGTTCACTCATTCTTTCTCACTGCTGTATGGTATTCCATTGTATGAGTCTATTTTCCTGTTGATGAACATTCTCAGGTGGTTCCACTTTTTTACTGTTATGAACAATGCGACAATGAATATTCTTATAACTTAATCCTTGTACATGCCAGGGTTTCTTTAAGGTACCTATCTAGGAGTAGAATACTGAGTAGAACATCAGGCCCATCTTCACTTTTACTTCATATTGCCAGTCTGTTCTTCCAGATGGCTATACAACTTTCAACTACCACCAGTAGTGAATCCGGGTTCCTGCCATAATTATAACTCTCAAGGCTTTTCATTTTTGCATCTGATAAGTGTGAAAATGTGTAGCATTTTATTTTATTTATTTAATTAATTTTTAAAATCCTCACCCGAGGATATTTTTTCCATTTATCTTCAGATAGAGTGGGAGGGAGAGAGAGAAAGAGAGAGAGAGAAGAGAAACATCAATGTGAGAGACACATCGATTGGTTGCCTGCCGCATGACCCTCACCAGGGCCAGGGACTGAACTGCAATCAAGATACGTGCCCTTGACTGGAATAGAACCCGTGACTCTTTGGTCCGAAGGCCGATGCTCTAACCACTGAGTCAAACCGGCCAGGGCTATTCATTTTTTCTTTATTGATTTTAGAGAGAGAGGAAGGGAGAGGGAGAGAGAGATAGAAACATCAATGAGAGAGAACAATGACTGGCCACCTCCTGCATGTCCCCCACTGGGGATTTGGCCCACAACCTGGGCATGTGACCTGACCGGGACTGAACTGGTAACCTCTTGGTGCATGGGTCTATGCTCAACCACTGAACCACACTGGCTGGGAACATGCAGCATTTTAATCTGCAACTTATTGAATCACTAATGAGAGAGAACATCTTTTCATATATTTATGGCCATTCTGTTTTTTTATTTTGTAAGTTGTTGATTCATATCCTCTATCCATTTTTCTATCGGATTATCTTTTTACCTTATTGATCTATAGATATATTCTAGATACTAATCTTTGTCAGTTAGATGCAAGGCAAATCTTTTCCCTTGTCATTGGCTTGTCTTTTAATTTATTGATTGTGTCTTTTGTGGTATATAACATTTTAATTTTAATGCATCAAAATTGATCAAACTTTTACCAGTTAGTGGTTTGTATTTTGTTTAAAAATATCCTTCATGTCATACAAATATAAATATTCTCCTATATTTCTTTCTAAAAGTTCTATGCTTTGCTTTTTCCATATAAGTTTTAATCTAATTTTTAAAATGTGCATATGTGTTTTGAGCTAGGAATTTTTTTCCATATCAGCATATTATCAATTGTCCATGTACCATTTATTAACTAATCCATTCCTTTCCCCTTGTAACTGTAAACCATCTACGTTTCCGTATGTGTACAGATCCATTTCTGGGCTCTCTCTGTTCTGCTCCACTAGTTCATTTGTGTAAGCCAATATCTCATTTTATTTATTGTAGTTTTCTAAGTCTTGTTATCTATCTGGTAAACCAATCACTTTATCTTAGTCTTCTTAAAACCGACTTCGTTATTCTTGGCCATTTACTCTTTCATTTGAATTTTACAATCATCTTCTCAGATCCCACAAAAAAATTCTGCTGAGATTTTGGTTGGAATTGCATTGCATTTATAGATGAAATCTGAGAGTTAGTGTCAAATAGTTTAAAACAAACAAAATGGAACTATGTAGTAAAAAAGTTGGCAAGAAACACTAAAAAGTGAGTGATGTTTTCTTTATATTGAAAAAAAAAGCATGTAGTTACTTTTTACATAAGCAAAACATATTTTTTAAATATGAGAAAATTTGTATATTTTAACCTATCCTGCAGGGCCATAACATCAGCCCAGTTTTCCGTATAATAATAGGCTACACAAATAGAAACTCTTACTCAATTTCTACAGCTGGGAATAAACCAATAAATTAAAGTAAATAGTGGGGAATGCTGACAACATTAAACATCTTTAGCCATTCTGAACTGTTCCTGCACACTTTAGATATCAGAGCTCAAATCACTGGAAGCAGTCCCTCAATTTCTATTTCAACTATTTAAATGTTTTCCTGTCATGCTCCCAGCCCTCAGAACAGACCTCTCTTTTTGTGTCTCATCTACATTTTGATAACGGATTCAATATCCATTTATCAGAGATCAGTTTTGGTGCAGGTTTTCCTAACCGGGAAGCAACCTTCTTTCGGTTTCTCCCTTTCTCCACAGAAGGGAAGCACATGACTTTCTGCTGCCCCCTTCTGGTTCTTGGCTGCTGTAAGTTTAGTAATATGAGTACATGTGAGACCTTCAATTAGTTGTCTTTTAGGATCAGGCAGCTTCCTCCAAAATGTGACATCCTTTTCATCTGGGTGTTGACCTACTAGTGTTCATAAACATCTATTTTTCCCTGTCCCTGCGTCCTGATAACCTCTGTACCTTGATGCCCTTGTGTGGGGGTGGTGGAGACAAATGGGACTCTTAGTCTTAGAAACCAAAACTGGAGTGTAAAGTACATTTTCCCTAAGGAGAGAAATAAAGGGAAGGGATAGCCCTTGTTCTTCAAGATGTGACATCTATTACAGCCAACATTAAAGCTAAAGTTTATTGAGCATTGACCTTCTTTGTCCCAAGACTGTTCTAAGGGTCTTATTAAGTATTAATTTCTTTAAATTGCATAACTATCCTAAAGCACAGGCATGATTTTAATACCCAATTTATGTTCCCTTTCATCGATGTTCGATGTTTCTATCTCTCCCTCCCTCTGCCTTCTCTCTCTCTAAAAATTAATAAAGAAAAAAATTATTAAAAAATATGTAAATTTTAAACATATTGGTTTAAATGAAACAAACAAACAAAAAACCACCCAATTTATGAATGAGAAAACTGAGGGACAGAGAATGTAAGTAACTAAACCATACAGCTAATAGATGGCACATCTAGGACTGAAATCTAGGCAGACTGGCTCCATTGGTTATGCTCCTATCTACTGTAATACATTGCTTATCAAGTGAAAAAAAGAAAAGAAAGAAACACATATTTTTGATTAGTCAACAAACAAAGTAAGCACCCTGAATAGATTAAAGAAAATTCTACAGAAGGGGGTCAGTGAGAGCACATTCAGATAGTGAAAGTCAGGGCAAGTTTCTGGATGTAGCAGAATTTGTTTGGGACAGGCCTGACAACACAGGTTGTATTCTATTAAAAGATTGGGGGGTGGGGAGGGAAGAACATGGGCAAAGATAAGAAAATATAGGGCACATTCAGAGAACAATGGTCCATTCTGGCTGGACTCTGAAAGCACTGTGAAGTATGCCGTACATGTTAACTGTTACTACCTGCTCTTAAGTCGGCAAATGGGGCTATAATAATCTGTATGTACAAGACCCACAAAGTTCTCATTTTAACAAATAATTTCAGTGTTCTTCCTATCAAAATTCTGCCCAGGCTTTTATCAATGAAGACTAATGACCAATTTGAGTTTCACCTCTTGGTAGCATCCATCACTGAGCTGTGTAACAGTGGGTAATGAACACATTGTTCACATGATGTAATGGCCCGGAGTTGGAAGACCTGGTTTTAAGTCCCAGCTTTGCTCATTACTAGCTATGTAACTGGTGATCCTATTTGTCTTAAAACCAGCATTGCTATGAAAAAGAACAGAACAGACCTCAAAAATATCAAATCAGTCTGGTAAAAACAAACATAACTGAAAATCTATCTTGGAAATAATAGCAGCCACGACCCCTAAAGAGAATTCACATCAAATACTTCTCGCTCCTCAATTGTCCTCTAGCCTAGACACATGGCATCTAGAAATACTCTGGAATTTATTTGGCATTGGCCTCAAAACTAACGATACAAACAACAGAAACCTCTGTTTCCACAAATCTTTTCTTGAAGCTTCTATTTATTTACTCATCTCTCTCTTAAATATAGCACCAGCTCCTGAAAAGATCTCTTAATTATCTTCAATTCAAACAGCCTTACATGCAAAATCCTTCTGAAGTCTCTTTAATAAATAAGACAATATATTTAGTTATGCCTTTCTCTCTGCCCTACAGCTGTAATTCCTGGTACCTTTATTATATTACAAGTATAGAAATAGCCAGTCACAGGAATTTTGGATCAAAGGACTTTATACTGTGGAAAAAAACAACTTGGGATATATCTTTCTGAATGAAACTGTAGTTTTTTAGGTTTAATCCAAAGGGTTCTGCAGTTATTAAAATGAATCTACTTAAGCTCTCAAATCCTTTTAAGTCCCATGTCTGGTAACATCTATTAGTTTTTCTTGTGATATTCATAGTTAATGTGGCTGCAACGTCAATTCCACTGTTCCAGTCCATAAAGTTCTGAGAGAGACACTAAACAAAGTCCAGAAACTCATGCTTTCAGAGTTGAGGCTTCTGATGATAAAGTCTAGCTTCTATATCAGTGAGAATGAGAAACACAGAATTTTAGATATGCAAGGCGCCTTGGGGGGCAGCCAAGATCATTGGCTCATCCAAGGAAACTGATGTCCAGAGTGTTTACTAACTGGTTCCAAGTTACAGATCAAAGTGGGAACTCAAATGGTCCTAAAATCCAAATTACCTGCCTCTTTCCTCCCATCCTGATTCCTACAGGGTCTTTTCACCACTTTTAAAATTTGAATCATTATGTATTTTACTGCTGAATCTCTGTATATGCTAGGTTTTCCCTGGGTTTAATTTTATGTCACTTTGTTATGAGGTATTTCAGGCTTCACTGAGTCTGTATCTTCCGGTTTATTACCTGGACTGCCTTAGGAAGGAGGACTGGCAGAGAGACACCCTGGTGTAGCTGATGAACCTCTGATTTGAAGCCAGGCCTCCATCCCGATGAAGCTAGGACTTGTCCCAGGGCTCTAAGAAAATGGTGTAGTCTTCCCAGGTCTCAAATTCAAAGATTCGGAAAGTTAGGAGAACTTCAGAGATCACCTAATCTAAAATTCCCCAGACGGTGCCAGGACCCCAGGAAGACTCTAATGTAGCCAGTTCTGGCAGCTGTTCTTTCTCCAAAGGTCTGGGGCCAGTGCCTCTCAAACAGCTTGAATGTGGTCAGCAGGCATGAGATGCGATGCAGCAAACCTAGAAACAAAGCTGTGTGTTGATAATAGCCATTCCAACAGGTGTGAGGTGGTATCTCATTGTAGTTTTATTATGTTAAGCAAAATGAGTCAGTCAGAAAAAGCTAAGAACCATATGATTTCACTCCTATGTGGGATATAAAACTGAAATTCATAGACACAGACAACAGTTTGGTGGTTACCGGAGGGAAGGGGGTTGGGGGTAGTAAAGGGTAAAGGGCGCCAAACATATGGTGATGAAAGATGATTTGACTTTGGGTGGTGGGCACACAATGCAATATATACTGATCATGTATCATAGAAATGGATACTTCAAATCTATATGATCTTATTAACCAATGTCACCCCAATAAATTTAATAAAAAAGAATGAAAATAAATAAAAGTAAAAAAAAAAATAAACCTGTATATGTGCAATGAAAAGAAAATAAAGAAAAATCCACCCTCTTACTGTCTTCTAAATGTGCTTCCAATTCAATACTTCTATCAATTTGAACTAGCCATTTTCTCACTAACTGAAGTTCAATTTTCAGTTCATTTTTGAGCCCCATCTTCTATCTTTACATTCAACCTGCCATTAATCCTTTTGATTGTTTTTCCCCCTCCTATGTGCAAAAGATTTCTCTCTTCATTTCCACTGTCAACTACCACAGGACAGGCCTTTTATCACCTTATGCATAGATAATTTCCCTCCAACATAACCCTTTCAATCCAAAATGTACTGCAATTAATATTCCTGAAATATTTTTAGTACAATATGCACTTCTCAAAAATCTATGATGACTAATTATCTTGTGGATCTTTTAAAAAATATTGTTTGAATAAGTAATATATACCCATCGTATAAAATTCAAAAGGTACAAGGGAAAATTTAGTGAAAAGTCAGCCAGGTCTCTTGCCCCTAAGAAACCACTGTTACCAGTTTTTGTCTGTATGTATGCATGTATCATTCCAGAGACAGTCTATGCACATAACACACATATATACACATATGTATCAAAGCACATATACATTTATTACATATATAAGGGTGGGCAAAAGTAGGCTCACAGTTGTTTGTACAGAAAAAGACATGAAGGTTATGATGATCACAACAGCTTTATTAACTGTTTCACATACTCACAACTGTAAACCTCCTTTTGCCCAGCCCTGTACACAGAAAACATGGTGGTAATGTAACAGAAAAGTTCTATACCTTGTTTTTTTTTTTTTTTCATTTAATGCATTTTATAATTTGTTCCATATGAAATACAAATAAAGCTGTCTCATTCTCCACTGCACAGTATTCCACTGCATGGCTGTAGAATAATTAATTTAGCCAGGACTCAATTGATGAACGTTATCTTTTACTTTTTTTGTAATATTATTTTACATGTGCACAAGTACCCAGGAGACTAAATTCCTAGAGATGAAATGATCAGGTCAAAGGGTATGTGCATTTGTAATTTTGGAAAATTAAAAAATTCTTCTCTTAAACCTTCTATTGGCTTCAGAACTTCCCTTAAACAGAGCTGTGAATCATTTTGTCTTACAGACATGACATCTGTCTTCATGTATTTCAGTTCAGATTCTGTCAGGGAAGTTTAAATTTGCCTTCAGTGGATAACGCTTACTGACTTTCATGAAATCAATCTCCCTTCAGATTTCTTATAATCTTACCTCTTCCCCTTCAAGTTTCTAAATATATACTAGGCATCCAATACATATTTCTAGAATTGATCTTGTTCCTAATTTCTCTACATTAGTGTGTGTGTGTGTGTGTGTGTACACATACAGGGTGACTCTAAAATTGATATGGGATGCAAAGGACCTACACTAGCCAAAATGATTTGAAAAACAACCAAAATGATTTGAAAAAGAACTAACACTACCTGATATTAAGACTTATAAAACTAAAGCCATCAAGAACTATGGTATTGGCATCAAGACAGACAATTGAACAGAGATCAATGGACTAAAACAGTCCAAAAATAGACTCACATATATATGAACTGATTTTTTGACAAAGATTCAAAGGTAATTCAGTGCAGTAAGAATATTCTTTTCAACAAATGGTGCTGATACAACTAGGTATTCTTATGCCAAAAAATTAACTTTGATCTTTACCTCATACTATAAAAATAAACAATTCAGAATGGATCATAGTTCGAACTGTGAAACCTAAAACTATGACACTTCTAAACCAAAACACAGAAGAAAAATCCTTGTGGTGTTGGGTTAGGCAAAAACTTCTTTGTTGATATCAAATGCATAATCCATAAAAGAAAAAACAATTGACAAACTGTACTTCCATCAAAAATAAAAACTGCTTTGAAAACACTTTTAATTGAATACAGAGACATGACTATAAAAAGAATTCTCAAAACTCAATAAGAAAACAAGCACTCAACAACAACCACAATAAAAAAGACAAAAGATTTGAACAGATACTTTGCCAAAAGAGATATATGGATGACAGACAAGCACATGAAAACATGTTCAATATCATTAGTCATTAGGCAAATTAAATTAAAATCACAATGAGATACCACTAAGTCCTATTAGCACTGTTACATGTGTTGGTAAAAAGGTGGAGGAACTGGAACTGTTGTTGGGATTGTAAAGTAGTAAAACCACTTCGGAAACAGTTTTGAAAATGTAAATCTACCATATGCCCCAGCCATTCCACTCCTAGATATTTTCCCCTCCCCCCAATAAAAACATACATCCTACTTTTACATAGATGTTTGTAGCAGCATGGACTGCTATGGACTCCTAGGATAAGAACCTTCAGGGACCCATTCATCACACTAGAGGAATACAAGAGAGTAACTAGCTAAGGTGGAATGTTAGAACTAAAGCCAGGAAAATACCCTTGAAGGTTACCCCATACCTGCCTTCCATGGCCAGGCTCCAGGATGAAATAACAAGGTCAGTGGGCAGAGCAGTACAAAGTCTAAAGGCTCGGTGGCTGAGGTTTCTCATCCTAACTCTTATCACAAAGCTCCAATGAGTCTTTGACAAGGTGCAGACAACGCCTCGACACTCAGCTATTCTCTAATGCACATTAACAATAAGAGCCTCTCCCAGGCCTAAGGTAAGCATCAGCAACTAAGAACTAAATAAAGCACTTGGCAATATTAGTTTCAAAAAAATGCTCTGAGACTCATTTACCTCTCTCTGAGCTCTTATTCTTTTCTTAATAATGTTCAAATACAATGAGCCCTGGCAATATGCTTATAGAAAAAAATTTAATTTCCTCTTATTGCTGTAACACACAAACAATGTCTATGCCCTCAAAGGAAAATTATTAGTGCTTAAACTCATGAATGTTGTCCCTTCCTCCCCTCCTTCTACAGCAGACATGGATCCTTACAACATAGGCCCGGGATGGTACGCTCACCTTCTAAGCATCGGAATATTTTTGCTTGTTGAGAAATAAAGCTATTTTGGTCCTTCCTTTTCAGGCTGGATGCCAACCAGGACCTGGAGACATGCAGGCTGCCATCTGCCTCACCCCAGCTGTTCCTGACCTGCCATCCGTCTCCAACCAGGGACGCCTCGTATCTGCCAGGTCAGTTAAGCAACTGATGAAAGATGCTTGAGGCCAAGGTACTGTGTGGATGAATGCATTGGCAGCACACAGCCTACAACACAACCTTGACTTCCTCTCATTAATGGGTGACATGCCACTCTCCATGACAACACAGAGTTGTATTCTGAGAAGAACAGACCTTCCCATGGAGCTCGGCAACAATCTTTTCTTACTGTGTGACAATTAATTCAGCTACAAACCAAAAGGCTACTTAAAAAAAAAAGTTACATTCTTAAAATAAAGAGAATGTTATACATGTCAGAGATTTCTATCACTTATCCTTCAGGAATGACCATTATGTTGCAGATTAAATTATGGGTTCTGATTATTGATGCTCTGATAGTAAGAGGAACATTTAATTTCATGCATCTCTAAACTGCCATAGTCCCAAAATGATTTGAAAGTCTAAATAAGCCTTTAAAAATGTAATTTGCAAACGTTCTTGGTGAAGAGGAGGTTACCACAAGAAAAGAAGGAATTTTTATGGCTTGAGTTTGCATTCTGTTAATGCAATAATCAAATACTCTTACAGGATCTGTTAAAGCTTGTTATAACCATGAACATAATGGCTTTTACTAATGCTACAATTTTCCCGATGACATGCAGTTTATCTCCTGAAAAGGGAGACACAGAGCCTGCCTCGGGGCTTGTCTGCTGGTGCGCAGCACACACGGACGTGGGAGGTGCTGAACACAGAACTACAGACTAGGTGGCCCAGGACAGTGATGCTCGCCACAAAATGACAAAGAAAAACTCTAGATAAGCTCACTACAAATAACATTGACTTTAAGCTGACAGATCCCAAAAGTAGTTATTGTGTGGAGAAAAAGCTAAGATTATGGTTCTTAGAAAACACACAACAGGAAATATATGGGATTTCCTCTTATCTCAATTTTAATTTTCTCCTGCTTTACCCTGCTCTGTACTCTGGTCTCCATGGAACCCCTTCTGCCTCAGTTTCCTTACTGTTTTATTATTTATCTATGCAGAAACATGCCTTTCTATTTTCCCACCCTCTTAGCCAATCTATACATATTTTATGAAGTTGCTGGATCATCTCATCTCGTTTTTAAAAATTAATTAATTAATTGTTTTTATTCTCTTATTTTAATCACGTTTTCCTTATTTTGTTATAGTCCAACAGTTCTTAGCATGCCTTTTCTTATTTCTTAGCTTTCATATTCTGTTACTTTTATTTCAATATAGCCTTTTTACTGTTTTAATCATTTTTACTCTTGGTTTATTTTCCCTTTAGATTGTGGAGAGTATTATCAGGATTTGTTTTTGCTTTTTTAAATGGTCAACTTATACACTTTCTGGTATTAACTGCCTTAACCATCTTTAGTTCACATTATTCTCTTGTTTAAAGGACCATTTTCCTTTTCTTGGTGTTTCTGTGCTTTATTTATAAGCAGCAGGACAGAAGATGGTCAGAGTTGTGCTTCCCGCCCCGCCCCAGAGAATAGCGCGCAGCCCAAATAGGGCTGGCTAGATATTTGTTTTCCCTCCTGCTGTCTAAAGAGCTGCCTTTCTAACTCTCCTCAGAAGATCCCTGGGACTCTTACATGTCGAAGCCCCTAAAGCTGGAAACCTGGGGACTTCAGGAGATTCAAAGGCTGAGAGTCTGTCCTGGATGACTGGGTAACAAGCTGGCATGTGCCAGCAGCTTCCTGAACTGCTGGAGCTTGGAACTGCTTACCTGTGCACCTGACACAATGGCACAGGCTCAATCAGCTCTCCGTGGACCACTCGGTTTCCAATCCTCTTTGGCTCTAACGCTCTTTACATAATCATCGGGGAGATTTGATCACTGGAAGATGAGGTGATATAGCAGCTACACTCTGCGTGCGGTGCCTGGTCTCTACAGGCTGAGGCAGGGAGAGAGCTGAGCTAATGATAGAGGTGGCAGCCAGAAGTCCTGCTGTGGGCCTTCCCTTCAAGACGGTACCGCCTAGGTAATGAGAAATCCTCAAGGCAGATCAGCAAAAAGCTGTTTGCTGTAGGATTAAGAAAGTGCTTCTCTATTTCCTCATCCTAGACCTGTGCTTGCAGGTTGACTCTGAGATGTGTAAAGTCATCCCATGTGAGGATGCTGGCATCACAAGCACTGCATGCTGAAAACCTAACAGGTGGAAATAGCACCGGCCCTTGGTGTCTTCAGGATTAACACTCCCGATTTCAATTAGGGGATAAACTCCAAGAGTTCACAACTGTAACTTTTCATTTTGCTGAGGCATTACTATGCTTTGTATGTTCTCTAAGGCCGGAAAGCAGCCATGAGACACTAAGCTAGTGAGTGATCCTAGCCAACCTCCATTATTCACATTTGGACGCAGCTTTATGGAGTTGAGAAGTCATAAAAATGTTTCTTTCTTAAAAAAAAAAAAAAAGCTGAGAAAAAGAGAGTTAATTTTCTTAGTAATGGGAGGGAGGAGAAAGACTAGAAATAAAAAAGTGATGTCAGAGTTAGAACATTGTTTTAATTAAGCAAAGGATAGGATGACAAATTAAACAGTGACTCAGATTTAAGGTGGACAAGTCTTCTGATGATCTATATGAAAATAGGAAAGATTTTATGAAACTTTCAGTGAGACTCCAGGCCATATAAAACTGGACATCATGTGAAGATTTAATCATGGGAGATCTTAAATGTAGGACTTAAATTTCTCAGTTAAACTTTAATGTACAAGAACAAGAACAAGGTCACACTTATTCACCACTGTAGGTCCAGCCCTTTGGACAGAGGCTGGCACCTACTAGGTGTTCAGTAAATACTTTTTGAATGTTGAGTCACTGAAATCAAGTATATGTTACAGAGGTACTTTGGGATAGAAGAAAATTTGGTACATATTTCTTCCAAGACTATGGTACTGTGTTCTACGGAATTAAATTCTAAGAAATAGGTTCTATTTGGAAGTTGGGACTATTTTCTACATTTTGCCATAAACAAAGCAAAAGGATGAGAACTGGGCAGATGCCAGCCCAAATACACCTTTCACCACAGGCAAAAAAACGATCACAGGAGCCCCACCAGGCCAAAGAACCACTGAAGGACGACAGGGCTTGCTCTCATCAAAGGATCCATTTAAGTTTAGCTTAATGAAGGACAGGAGGGCACTTGCAATGATGATTTCAGGACCTAGAATTTAAACTTAGGACATTGTTAAAGGCAATCTTAGATTTAAAATAAGTTTTTTACAGTGTGGAATCTAAACTACTTGAGCTTTCTATTTAAACTGAAAACACCAAAAAGGTGGTAGAATGCACCCAATTCAGAAAGAAAAAAAGAAGCTGTTTTGAAAAGTAAATAAAAGAAAATTGAATAAATTTACATTACTATAAAGGAAGTTTTTAAAAATGCACAGCCTGGCCGGTGTGAGCGTGGACCCATGCCGGTTTGATTCCTGGTCAAGGCACATGACCAAGTTGTGGGCCTGATTCCCAGTGGGGGGCATGTGGGAGGCGGCCAATCGATGTTCTCTCTCATCGATGTTTCTATTTCCCTCTCCCTCCCTCTTTCTCTCATATCAATAAAAGAAAAAAAATAAAAAGAAAAATAAAAATGCACCCAGATGGAAATAATGGAAACTTTCTCGATCAAAACAAAGTAAGATCAAGTGGGAAATTCTAATGCAATGCTTACTGGAAACACTTTAAATTAAAATCTGAGACTATGTTTGAAACCTGGCAATTGGAACAAATCATAAATTAGATTTTAAAAATCACAACAAGGTAACACAATAAAAAGTTAGCTGTAAGGTACCATTCTGACAGGTATTTGACAGGTGGAATATCAACTGTGAGGATGAGTCATAACTGATTTGGTCAGTCACTCATGTAATGAGCTTTAGGTTATTCTAGCCTTTTGCTGCTGTGGATGGTGCTGCACTGAACATGCTTCTTTGTACACGTGTGAGTGCATCTGAACACAGTCCATGCGGGGCTGCTCACAGCCGAGAGAAAGAATGAAGTAACTGTGGTAATGTAGAAAAAGCTTTAAAATATACTACTAATTAATAACAGGTGCCAAACTGTGCATACAGAGTATAATTTCCTGTGAATAAAAAAGGAGAAGAGAGAAATATATAACTTTTCACCTATCAGATTAACAAAAAAATCCCAAAGTGTGAAAATACCGCCATTGGTCAAGCTGTAAAAACAGGCCTCTCTCATACACTGCTGTTGAGAACGCAAACTGATAAAACCTCAAAAGAAAGCAATTAGGAAACAGCTATTGAAATTACAAATGTAAATACTTATGAGAATTATATGCAAAATTACATACGTATATGGTAATTTATTGTTGCATTATATAACACACAAAAAGAAAGAGTACACATCCTAAAGACCTATCAATGGGGAAATGGTTTAAACAATATATTCATAGTATGAAACATCATATAGATATAAAAAATGAGGAAGCTCTCTATATACTGATAGGGAAAGATCTCCAAAACATAAACTTAAAAAGCAAGGTTATGAACATTATATACAATACATATCACCCTTTCTGTTAAAAAGAGGTGTAAAATAGGAGACTATATAGCCCAATGAAATGGAAAACTTACTTGTAAAGGTAATACTCTGCATGATCTATCTCTTCTCGAGATGAAATGTTGTCCACAAACTAAAAGACAAAAAAAAGAAACCTTTGGTTGAATTGTGCCATATACTGGGCCTAATTCACACACTGACCTTAAAAAAGACAAAACACCCATCTTTGAAATTCCTTTGTGCTAATGCAAACAAAAAATATACGCCTTCTCTTTTTCTTTGTATAGAACCACCTTGGTCAGAATCACTGGAAATCAAACGTGAGCCTTGCTCAGAACAAGAGAGAGCTCCTCTTTATACTCTACTCTACTAATTTAAAACCAGTCATTGGTGTTTCCCTTTATCCTTAAACCCTGATATTTTCTCTATGTTCCAAGCTCCAACTAGATGGGAACATGTATCTGAAAGGTGGAAAATTCTAATGGCAAAAAATATTTGACTCAAGAGATAAAAGTCTAAATTTAGAGAACTCAATTTTGGAACCATTTTTCTTACTCTGACTTAAGTTCTGCTACAGACCAGTCAACCCACAAAGTCTTCTTTTGAACCATAAAATCTGTGAGTGTGCTCCTTAATTCTAAGCTAAATAAGCAAACAGAAAGGGTTATTCCAAGGATAGATTCTACCCTAAAGTAGAGACTAAGAGCAAAAAGGATGGAGTAGAAGATTACACATGTTGTGTATATAATTAAAACCTATAAAGAGGAAGAAGAGAGTAAATAGGGGGAGACTTTCTAAAAACGCCTCAGACTTATGAATTTGATTTAGGAATCTCATTAAGGGGCGGATAAAATCTGGTGCAAACACAGGACCTGCAGTTGAGAACTAGCTCTCCTGATGGCTTGCTGTGTTTCATAAACAGATGGCATAGCCCCTCTGGAACTTAGTCGCTCCATCTGCATAAACAGAATAAAGGCACCTGCCTCGAAGGATTTGCGGCTCCAATGAGAAAATGTATGTGAAAGCTTTTTAAATTCTGTGATACTGCTTAAACAAATATCAGGTACTATGACAACAGAGATTTTATCCATTATGCAAGGGACGAACCAATGGCCTTTCTGTTCCCCTTCAATCTGAACATTAATGAGTCTGTAAAATTTAAGTTATGACCTAGTTAAACTCTTCTCGTACCTAAAGGAGAATATCAAGAAACAGAAAGAAAGAACCCAGACTAAAATGAATGATAGTTTCTTTCCTTTTTCTCTTCTAGATTTAGCAATAACCTTGAATTTTATGGTGCTATTAATTTCTACAAACAGCTTTCACAAGTAAGATCTCATTTTAGCATCACGTCAGCTCCGCGAGGAAGATACTGCTGTCCTCATATTGGAAAGAAAGAAAATGAGAGGGGCTCAATCACCCAATGTCACAAAGTTAATTCATGATAAAGACGAGATCAGATATTATTTGAGGGAAAAGAACTTTGATGTCACAGAGCACTGGGTTTGAAGTCTCATTTTTCCATTTATGACCTGTGTGAACTTGGGAAATTTATCAAGCATTCTTAGTCTTGCATGTAAAATGACGATAATAATGTTTACCTGCTATGGCCACTGTAAGAATTAACATATGAGAGAATGTATGTTAAGAAACTAGTACAATAGATGGCATAGAAGGTATTCAGTAATGGTCATTATCAATTACTATTCCTGATTCCTAGCCTAATATTATTCTCTCTTCCATTGCTCTGCAGCAGTTTAACATGACCGTTAATATACGTTCTTTTTCTGTTGTTGTTAATCTTCACCTGAGGATATTTTTCCATTGATGTTTAGAGAGAGTAGAAGGGAGGGAAGCAGAGAGGGGGGAGAGAGAGAGAGAGAGAGAGAGAGAGAGAGAGAGAGAGAGAGAGAGAAACATGGATGTGAGAGAGACACATGATTGGCTGCCTCCTGCACTACCCCAACCAGGGCTGGGGATCGAACCTGCAACCCAGGTACATACCCTTGACCAGGAATAGAACCTGCGACCATTGGGTCCATGGGCCGACGCTTTAACCACTGAGCCAAACCAGCCAGGGCAATATACATTCTTTTACAGACTTTCTCAGCTACCAAAAATACTTTCAATATTGACAAGTAAATACCATTCCACTGAAGAGTATACCAACTTAAAAAAAATCATGATATTATATAACAGAATACCACATCCTGGAAAAATTAAAATCAGATGTGTAATAATGATCACTACCATCAGAGTTGATAAATTTATTAGCTTTTATTTCAGTCAAAGAAATTTGCTACTTTACCATGAAATATCTATTAGTAACTACAAAAACATACCATACTCTGGAAAAATATTTCTAGTGAAAGATATTCTTTATTTACACAACCTTGTCTATATAAAGAGCCTTTCTTGCTTTCTTCTACCTCCTTCTTTGAAAAATATATATTTAAGTTTTCTTACCCGTGATATTGTTAAAGAACTAACAGGCAACTTTCTCTCATATGTTTTATCCATTAAAGATGCTAGATCAGCTGTGAAGACAAAGAAGAAAAAAGAACCTTGTTAAATATACATAGTATTTCTTATGGAACACCTAACAGATACAACTCTTGCCAGATGGCTGCCATCATTATGAAACCATTATTAAAACATGCACTTTCCTCTTCTTTTGAGAAATTAGTTTTATATAAATTAAAGAGAATACAAAATTTTAGTAACAATTAAAAGTGATTTATTTAATTGCAATAAGGATTATTTTTTAAATACTAAATATTTGGTTTTTAAAAAACGCATCAATGAAGTATCTCTGGAAGGAGGCCTAAGAAAGTGTTATTACTGACAGACTCTAGGGTAAGGAATTAGATAGTAAGGGGCCAAAGGAAGAAGATTCTTCACTGATGACACATTTATTCCTTTTGCATTTTGAACCAGGTAAATATATTAGCTATTCAAAAAAATTTTTTAATTGGTATTTATCAAATGACTTTTATATATTCCCTGAACAAATCAGAGAAGGTAACCTGGCTATCCTTCCTGATTTTCAGCCTGAATCATTCCTACTCTGTGGTTTCCTTCAGTGGAACATCCATATCAACACTTGGTATTCCTGAGATTACACTGTTATCTCAGTCTAAATAAAAAGATCTGAAATTCTAGGCAACATAAACCTTCAAATTGATTACTTCACACCTTCTCATTGCTTCTCAAACATATAATATGCCCTTTCCCCTTCTCCTCTCACTTTCATTCTCAACTCCTGATTTTGTATCTTATTTTTCTGAGTATAAAACAGAAGCAATCAACAGAGGACTTCACCCTCCCACCATCAAGTCTACCAGGCTACCAGCATCTGTGCCCATATACTCTGCCTTCTTCTTCTTCCTTTTTAAAAAATTTTTAACAAAGGATAAACTTTATTAAATAAACAAACACCCCCCAACCCCCAAACCTCCCTTGACCTCATATCTCCTTTCTGCTACTTCTCCTTTGCTCTGCTCCCCTCAGCAGCAAGACAACTCAAGAGTCATACCTGATACAATTGTGACTACTTCCTTAGTTCCACTCTCACTTGAACTCTCTCAAATCAGATTTTGGTTTCCATCACTCCACTAACACCAGTGACCACCTCCATCCACATTGTTAAATCCAGTGGTTAATTCTTCATCCTCTCTTCTTACCTGACTGCTCATGAGCATTTAATATAGTTGATCTTCATCAAATACTCTTTTCTCTCTTTCTCTCTTGGTTTCCTTTGTAGGATCTCTGCCTCTTCTTAATTCTTAAATGTTGGGGTACCCTAAGTCTAAATAGTAGACTCTTCTCTTCACCACACACATGCTCTCTGACAGCCTCAATCATCATCTACAGATTATTGACTCCACACTTGTAGATTTATCCTGACTCCTGCCTGTAACTCCAGACTTGTATTTCCAGCTGCAACGATGATGCCTCCATTTGAGCGTCTAATAGGTTACGTGTCCTCTTTATTCTCCAGCCTTTCACTCCAAACCTGCTTTCCCCTGAGCCTTTCCATTTCCGTAAATGACCACTACATTCACTGGCTTACTCAGGCCAAAAAACTGGGTGTCATTCTTGACCCCATTGTTTTAACCAACTGTCAGCAAATCTTATAGCTTTAGATTTGAAATATAAATATATATTTCTCACCACTACCACTGCTAAGCCACCAATATCTCTCACCTCCTGACTAGTCACCTTAACCAAGACCCCCACACTTACAATTTAATCTCCACACAGCCTTTTAAAAAATAAACCACATCTTGTCATTCTCTTCCCTCAACCAGCTAACCGCATTCTATTACACTTACAATAAAATCCAAAATATTTCCTATGACTTTCAACTACCTACATAAGCTGGTCTGTGTTTTTATATATTTATTTTCTCTCTCTTTTATACTTATAAGTAAAATCCATGAAGGCAAGGATATAATTCACTGATAAATTCTCAGTCTCTAGAACAGTTTCATAAAAGGCACTCAATAAATAGCTAAAGAAATGAATAAAAGAGAAAGGGATGGAGGGAAAGAATGAAAGGGAGAGAGGGAGGAAGGAAAAAGAAGCAACTGGATTTCCAAGTTTAATTTTTTAAATTATTTTTTCTTAATCCTCACCCGAGGATACGCTTACTGATTTTAGAGAGAGGGGAAGAGAGAGGGAGAGAAACATTGATTGGCTGCCTTCTGCACGTGCCCCGACCTGGACCAAACCCACAACCTAGCTATGTGCCCTGATCAGGAATTGGACCTGCAACCTTTCGGTCTACAGGATGATGCTTCAACCAACTGAGCCACACCGGCCAGGGCCCAGGTTACTTTGTTTGTTTGTTTTTTCACTCCCTAGTGGAAGAAATCAGTATCAAGTAATAAGGAGACAGAGGTAATCAACTGACAAGTATCTTTAACCATACAGTGCCTTTAACCATTTTTTTTCCCCCTCTTCTTTCCTGGAGGTAATAATCTCAATGACTTAGTAGCTATTGAGAAAGCAACTTTGCAAAACCCCTAAAACCTAACATGATATAAAAGTAATCAGCTTTTCTTATGACTATCTTAAAGGGACTGGCACCAGGTGACTAAAGAATGGTAAAGACACCCCACCACACACACACACACACACACACACACACACACACACAAAGAGGTCTCTAAAAGCTCTTCACACTAAGGCAAATTAACATTGTTAAATCTATTTGCTCACAGAATGATATTAAACAGCACTCCCATGATACCAAATCTTCACGATCCCTTCATACTAGAGGCCCTCGTGTTGAGATGATAGGCATTATAAAGAATTACCTACCTTTATTCAAAATTTAAACTTTAACTTTAAAAAAGCAGGATTAGGAACTACTGGCCTAATTAAAATGGCCTCCATTTCCTCGTGGATTTCACATAGCGCACAATGTAGAACTAAACATGGGATTAGGTTGGCTTCTCTCGTGTGGTAAATCAAGATTCCACTCTAATCCTTCACATCAAGACACCTTTAGCCAAGTGAAATTAGCTGGGGCCTCAAAAAGGGCAACAGCTGCAGGCCCAGCATCTGATGAGTAACATTTGCATACTGCAAGTCAGAGAAAGGTTTGCTGCTAAATATAGTATGTGACCAATCACCTCATATTATAGCGTTGGCGTGATGAATGAGGTGGAAAACCGCACGGAGCAGGGATGGCCAGGAAAGCTGGGGCAGCTGCGGCTGCAGAGGGCCGGCGCCACAGGCTTCTGGACTGGGGGCTTCAACAGTCAAAAATCACACTTCATGTGTCACTGAGGGGCCAGCAGATGCCCGGGTTTTGTTCAAAGGGATGTGCTAAAGAAGATGCTTTCTTGTCACTCAGCTCCCCAGGAATATACATAACAAAGACTATATGGAAAATGGATCTGAGAAATACTTCATTTAACGAAACTTAAAGCTGTACAGATAATGTGGAATACCCAGAAAATGACACGTAAACTAGTACATAAATGCCCTTCTTGTTTGAAGAAAACAATAATCCTGAAGATCTAAGGACATACATATTGAGGATCCTATAACTACTCCAAATATAGGGGTATAATGATTCATAAACTTGGTTGAGGATTTGAATTATCTGCGGAGCTTTAAAACTCCAGATTCCTTTTTTCTTTATTAATTTTAGAGAGAGAGGGAGAGGGAGAGAGATAGAAACATCACTGAGAAAGAACATCGATTAGCCGCTTCCTGCAACCTCACACCTAGAGAGCAATTCTAATTTTGCAGGTTCGAGGTGAGACAAGAGGAATACACATTTTTAAACAAAGCCCCAGGAGATTGTGATACAGCTTCTCAGGACTAGAGTGCGTTATATTTGAAAACTACCATGGGGAGAACACAACACAAGTCTTAGGTGTTCCTCCTAAGCTTGAAAAATATATTAGACAAAAATGTCTTTTAAAATATTCCCCCTACTATGAAAACACTTAAATAAAATATTTCTAAAATTTTTTCTAATATCACTGAACTTGGTTGCACAACTCTGTGACTGTACTAAAACCACTGAATTGTACATCAAAGTGGTTTATTTTATGGTATGAGAATGCATCTCAATAAAGTTGTTATTATAATATATATGACTGAGCTTTCAAGAAGGTAGATGTCATTGTCAGTGGCCAATGGCAAGACAGGAGCACAAACCTTGAGTGTTGAAGGGGTACTGACAGTAGCAGTCACCTCAGAGCATCTGCTGTCCCCAGAGACACAGAGCTTTGGTTTTAATGGCTTATGGGGGACAGAGGGTAAAACCAAGGCCTTTATAAGGTGACAAACTTGTTCAGAGACCCTCAGGTAAAGCCAGGACCACACTGGCTACACTTGTAGTGAAAAGGTGAATTAATTAGAAAATAATGCACCCTGCAAAGATAAAGAGCAGGATGCTGTTCCCTGAGGATTCTCAACTATAAAGTCTGCCCTCTCACCTCTGAGGCCCTAATTCACACTTCCTATTGTTATACAAGATATGCCAACCTGAGAATTTTGTTTAAAGTGGTCTAAAGAGTTGATTTTACTGCATAAAATTCTAGAAAATGCAAACCAATCTATAATGACAGAAAGCATATCAGTGGTTGCCAGGGAATTTGGGAGGGTGGGCAGAAGAGGCAGGAGAGAAGGATTAGAGATTAAGGGTGTAAGAGAAAACTTGGTGGTGGTAGGGGGACACAGATGCTCAATATTCTGATTGTGGTGATGATTTCATGGATACAAATGTGCATATGCCAAAACTTATCCAATTGTACATTTTAAATATGTGCAGTTTATTTTATGTAAAGAATACCTCAACAAAGCTGTAAAAAATAAATTGAAACTTGATGAGTAAGTTAAAGAGCAGGTTAGACACAGGCAAGGTGAGAATTAGTGAACTGGAAGATCTAAAAGAAATTACACAGAATGCAGCAAAGACAGATAAAGATGAAAAGCATAAAAGAGGAATAAAAAATAGAATAAGGCCTAAACTACATTTAATTGAATTTCTAAAAGAAGTTATATAAAGAGAATGGGAAAAGTGATACATGATGAGTTAATAGCTAAATAAATTTTAGAACTGATAAAAGATGTAAGTTTTCAGATCCAAGAAACATAAAATCTCAAATCAACAAAGTAAAATTACACCCACACCGTCTGGCCAGTGTGGTTCAGTGGATTGAGCACCGTCCCACGACTGAGAGGTCCCGGTTCAATTCCCAGTCAGGGCACATGCCCAGGTTTCCAGCTCGATTGCCAGTAGGGGGCGTGCAGGAGGCAGCTGATCCATGTTTCTCTTTCACATCAATGTTTCTATCTCTCTCCCCCTTGCTCTCTCTCTAAAAAAAAATCACTAAAAAACATATTTAAAAAATTTACACCTACACCATGATACACTATAGTGAAACTAAAGAATAAGGGGATTTTAAAAGTAGCCAGAAGAAAAGATAAATTACTTACAAAGGAAAAACAACTACACCAATAGATGTTTTCTCAGTAGTAACAATAGAAGGCACTAGAATAATATGCTAGGAGTAAAATACTCTCAATACAGATTCACAAATCTAGTAATTTTATCTTTTAAAATTAAGGGAAAAGTAAAAACTGAGAGAATTTATTAGCAATAAATATTTACTAAGGAAATTTTTAGAAGTTGTATTTTTTAGAAGATAGAAAATGATCCTTTAAAAAAGACTTGAGATGCTAGAAAGACTGGTAAGTACATACAATTGCTTAAATCTGAGGGAAAATTGACTATAAATATTTTAGTAACAGTGTACCTTCACTGCAGTCTAGGCGGCAGCAGGCCATGAACGCAGCGCAGGTCCTCAGGTAAACATCAAAAGACAACCTCTGTTCACTGCTGGCTGTGTGCCGGGTTCTGTGCAAAGCATTTCACACGCATCGTTCCATTTAATGCGCACAAAAGCCAGGTAAGGCAGCTGCTATGATTCCCCTTCAGAGATGAGGAAACAGGCCGTATTCTGACATTTGCTTAGAGCCATACTGTATTCTATTGCCATTCCACTAAAAAATAGCCTTCTTAGTGATTGCTGCAGTACCTGCAATTCTACCATAGAGTCTCCCCTATGCACTGAAGCAGTGGATTTTTTGTTTAAAAAAAAATAGTTTTTGATTGCAGTGCAATATATACTGAGAAGTGCACAAATCCTAATGTATAGATTGATGAGTTATAACAAAGTGAATGAATCTGTCACTCCAGAAGCCCTTATTGCAGCTCCCATTCTCCTGTTCAAGATCCTGACATCTAACACCATAAGCAAACAGTAGCCAAAAGAAAACTGGTGTAGCTGCATTAATATCAGACTCAATAGATTTAAAGGTAAAAAGCATTTTTTTACACATTATGTGGGTCATTACAAAATGATAAAACTTTCATTTTTCTGGGAAGAAACAGAAGTAGGAAAAACTAACCTATGAACCATTTTAAATATAGATACTTAGATTAACTTCAGTCTATTTGTCTCTATGTCAACAGGAACTTTAAAGAAAATAGATCCACTAAAGAAAAAATGTGAAGGCAAACTTTATATACATAGAAAATGAGACTGAAGGAGGAAGATGTGCACAAGTCAGGCCATCTGTAGAACAGCCAGCAGATGGTAAATGAATAGATGTCACAGTGATGCAAATATGGAACTGACAGAGGCTAAGAAGCAGGCTTCATAAAATATCTATCAGGCTTCAAGAGCATTTGAAAAATCTGAAAAAGAGATTTGAAAAATTACTGCAACAAGCCAAAGGTCTCCCACAGCTGAAATCACACAGCAAAACGAAACCTCGGCTAACGGAAGAAGTGTCAGTAAGAGATGACCACAGCACTCAGTTTCAAACTGAATGCAAATGCACCACTGGTATAATTCACTTTAGATTCGGAAAGGGAATTCCTAAAAAAAAAAAACAGTAACAAAAAACCAAAACCAAAAGGTGTCCCTTACTTTATGATTACTTTTAAACCAAAACATCAGAAATAAAATATTTTAAGTCTGGGATCAGGAATCCAATTCAGTTCAAGTCATGTGGGCCATTGTCCCCAGCAGGGTGACCCAAGCAAACTTCCTCTCAGAAGGTAGAGAGCTTCCTACCCCAAATCAGGCTTGCCTTCCTACCCAAACCACACACAGTTCCCTGAAATGGTTTTCTCCTAAGTCCTATCCACTGTGGGTCCTAGTCTGTAATTCAACAGCTGCTAACTGGCTAATGCTAATAACTTTCACCCTGTATCTCCCCAACAGATCTGCCCAGTTCGTGAAAGAATTTAGAGGCAATGCTTTAATTCAGCGTTTATTTAACCAAAGGGAAGCCCAGTACAGAAACAGTCTAAAAGTGAAATCATATGATTTGAGTTGGAAAGCCCAAGAATTCCTAAGGTTCCACAGACCCTAGTTGGAGAACTAAGACCCTTTCCATAAAATACCAACTGCAATGAATTAACATGCCTGGAATGCTTAAATCCATGAATTCATAATGATTTTTAAAAACCTTATTCATCATCTTTGGAGGATGGTAAGGGGTCAACTCATTGAAAATTGTCTCTTCCATACAAACTGTATCTCAGGATAACTAAACTGTTGATGAAAGGAAATTCTTTCACAAAAATTTTCTGGGTAATAAATGAGGAAGAAATGATAGAACTAAAATAGCAACATTTTGCAGCTCCTAATGAAATAATGGATCTAAGCAATGATCATGAATGGAGTAACCAAATGCTGTGTGTCTCCTGACAAAAGTAAACAACACCTCTTATGAAGTATTCATGCCGAAATAAAAATAAAAACAGAAATACCCTGAATCTGATCAAGCTTCCTTCTCTGCCAGTTTTATAGGGTATATGGAAGGTAGAGGGCCATGTTAGAACCCACTATAAGAATAAAAACAGCAAATTCAGAATGTGGGAAACTCTATAGAACAAAAGGCCTGTTTTCTTCAACAAGAGATCTTGTTGAAAGAGATCTTATGTGCATCCTGATTCAACCAAACCATTAAAAATTTTTATGACAGTATCAGGAAAATGTGAACATTGACTAAATATTCCATATTTAAACAATTATTAATATTTTAGATGTGATAATGGTATTAAAAATAACCTTATCGCCTGGCTGATGTGGCTCAGTGGTTGAGCGTTGACCCATGCACCAAGAGGTCGCAGGTTCGATTCCCGGTCAGGGCACATGCCCAAGTTGTGGGCCCGATCTCCAGTGGGGGGCATGCAGGAGGCAGTCAGTCGATGTTCTCTCTCATCGATGTTTCTATCTCTCTCTCCCTCTCCCTTCCTCTTTCTCTAAAATCAATAAAGAAAAAAAATAACCTTATCTTTTAGAGGTATACAATAAAATATTTATGGCTGAAATAACATACTACCTGGGATTTGCCTCAAAATAATCCAAAGGATCAAGATTGGGGAATGAGAAGTAGAGATGAAGTAAAGATTGGCCATGGCTAATAACTGTTGAAGCCAGGTGATGGATAAAGGGGATTCCTTATACCACTCTACTTTTGTATATGTTTTAGATTTGCCATTAACATAAATAATGTATAGTGTTAGATGTCAGGATAACGGTTACCCTTGAATAGGAGAATGGGAGCTGCAATAAGGGCTTCTGGAGTGACAGGTACATTCACTTTGTTATAACTCATCAATCTATACATTAGGATTTGTGCACTTCTCAGTATATATTACACTGTAATCGAAAAGTTTTTTTTCTAAAGCAAGAAATCCACTGCTTCAATGCATAGGGGAGACTCTATGGTAGAATTGCAGGTACTGCAGTAATCACTGAGAAAGCTATTTTTGAGTGGAATGGCAATAGAATAAGTATGACTCTAAGCAAATGTCAGAATATGGCCTGCTTCCTCATCTCTGAAGGGGAATCATAGCAGCTGCCTTACCTGGCTTTTGTGAGCATTCAATGGAACGATGCGTGTGAAATGCTTTGCACAGAACCCGGCACACAGCCAGCAGTGAACAGAGGTTGTCTTTTGATGTTTACCTGAGGACCTGCACTGCATTCGTGGCCTGCTGCCGCCTAGACTGCAGTGAAGGTACACTGTACTAAGATGGAACATCAAGTACCCTCCCACTGCGAGCTGGACAGATCCCCATCAGCTCTCCCTCAAGGCACTAACAGAAAACCACTAATGAGACTGACGAGAGGAGGCCCCATAGCTGCACGCCTATCCGAGAGAACCCAGACGCCGCCTCCATAGTGTTCCGCACGGAGACGAAATCACTTAAGCAGATGGAAGACGCAGACCCAGACCCACCCCCCTTTCCTCTCCGCCGCACTTCACTCCACCCAACGCCCTCCAATGGGGACTCGCGGAGTAAATGCTGCACATCGTTCCTCCTCCCTCCCCCAATCAGCGAGCCCGCACCAGAAACCGCGCCCAATCACAGCACTCCACATGCTTAGGGCAGCCCTCCACGCACGCGCACAGGGAGGCTTCCGGAAAGGCAGGCGGCTACGGGGAAAGGTTCGGACCCAAACGCTGGGCTTCACTTGGCTGCACGGCGGTCTCCGAAGAGGCCGCACTGCCACCTACTGCCCGATGTTCCGCGGGCCGCATCAGTCGCGCCGCCTGACCACACGCTGCCCTCACTTCTCAGAGCCAATATCCTAACCCAAACACTCAAATATGCGTTAGGGAAAACATGTAGTAATAGCACGTAGAAGCTATTTGTTTTAATCACGTTCTATTACACAATAAGGGGAAAAAATATTGTCTCAAATAGTCTTTCTTCCTTCCAAGCTGTTTGAGTTTCAAAACCTCCCACCTTTTATATAGATGTAAAATCAAGGGGCTTAGGGACTTGTTCATTCCACACATTTCTGGAGCACCTAGTTTATGTCAGGGTATTAAGTAGGGCAGGCATTACCAGCATCCCTAATTTATAGGTACAGAAACGGAAGTGACATAGTTTTGGAAAGCTGGCGGAGCTGGGGTTCACACCTAGACGGCTGTCTCCCAAGTGCAGAAGCTTCACCACATCACACTGCATAACTAAGTGTTGTAAGAATACAGGACGAGGGAACATCTATTCTGACTGGGTAGGGTTCAGGATGTACTAAAGGTATTCTAGGCCAGGTAGTATTCAGTAATTGGTAGTTGGTATTGTTTTCCAAGTATACTAATTTTAACAGACGAGGAGACAATTACCCCCATATATTTATTCGTTGCAGATTATGATGTTTATTCTTTGGCAAACAACCTTTGCTTATTCAGGAATCCATGAAAATGTTCCCCTAGATTTGTCTCAGAATAACAGACAGCTGACCATACCCCATACAAAGGTGCCAAATATAACAGTCTCATTTACTAATCTTCCCTGTACCTAAGAAAGTGTTAACAATAGCTTTCCTGAAATTCTTCGTTCTCTTCTCTGTACTTCCATAGCACTTTTCTTTTAACTCATATACAGTACATCAGAACAAGTTTTGCAATGTAATTGAGTCCCTGTCAAGTTTCATCATTACAACAGTGGTTCCCAAAAGGAGTATTATTGGCCCTAGAGGGCATTTTAGAATATACAGGGGTATTTTTTTTGGACTGTCAGAATGACAGTGGGGCATTACTGGCACTTAATAGGCAGAAGAAAGGAAAATTCAATAACCTGCAATGCTGAGACTGTCCAATACATCAAAACATTGTCCCTGTTGGGAGCCAGGGTTTTCAGCATGGAAAAGAGATACAAATATGGATTAGAGGAAGGCAAGGAAGAACCCTGTGGGGATGCATTGGAATTGGAGGTTTCAGTAAGAACTCATTATATGTAAAATATATACATGTATGCATATATGCATGGATGTGCACATCTGTATGTTTATGTGTTTATGTATACATATTTTCCTAGCTCTGTCCACTAAATGGGCCAAAAAGCAAAAACTCCACAATGACAAGAGGACATCTAGTACAGAGATCTTGGCTTCTAACAGCATTCCCTACTAAAAGAACCAGGACTCCTTGGACAAATTGTTGATTCCAGGGCTACAGCAGGAAAGGTACAAAATAAGCCTGGAACATTGACAGCTTGAAAGGGCTCCTACTAGCCAAATCTGAGACAATTTGATCACTCAAATAATTAAAAAATGGTAATGAATCATTAAAAAGAAAAACAAGAGAAATCCACAATCCAGAAGACCATATTGATAATAAACAGTTAAATATAGTTCAAAGAAATACAGGGGAGAGAAGAGAGGGCTCTTGCTTACAGCAGAATACTGAGTACAAACTAGTAAATGTGGAAGTATTAATGGAGTTGAAAAACCATCATTTTGCAATTGTTGTAGTAAAGACTGATTCAGGCAAGATGCCTCAATGGATGCTAAATCTAGGGACAAACTTTTGATAAACAGGATATTTACATATTAAAATATCTCTCCACAGCCCCCGGTGTGGCTCAGTGGACTGGGCATCATCCCGTGGACTGAGAGGTTCCCGTTTGATTCCTGGTCAGGGCACATGCCCAGGTTTCAGGCTCGATCCCCAGTGAGGGGCGTGCAGGAGGCAGCTGATCAATGTTTCTCTCTCACATGGATGTTTCTATCTCTCTCTCTAAAAAATCAATAAAAACATATTTTAAAATAAATAAATAAATAAATAAATACAAAATCTCTCCACAGATTGCCTATTAGTCATAAGAGAGAAAAAACAGTAACTCTCCAGTGAGGAAATCAGACACACTTGACTAGGTGATCAAAGTTAACATTCTCAGTGAAGACAGATCGACAACAGGTATCTCTAGATGTGCCCTGAGAAGGACGAAATATCACTGACAATATTATGACTCGGAAAGCATATCTTGAATCTCATCATGAGGAAATCTCACACAAACCCAGAAAGAAGAATATCCTATTTTTTTAAAAAGGGACTGGCTCCTCCTTTTTAAAAAATCCTCACCCAAGGATATTTTTCCCATTGATTTTTTTTTTTTTTTGAGAGAGAGAGTGGAAGGGGAGCAGGTACAGAGAGAGAGAAAGAGACATCGATGTGAGAGAGACACACTGACTGGTTGCTTCCTGCATGCGCCCCAACCAGGGCCAGGGATTGAACCTGCAACCCAGGTACATACTCTTGACTGGGAACCAAACCCGAGATCCTTTGGTCCTCGAGCCAATGCTCTAACCACTGAACCACACCAGCCAGGGCAGGGACTGGCTTCTTTAAAAATGTCAGGTAAAATATACTAAAGCCTTCAGGATAAAGAGCTGTAATATATGCAAAAAACCTCTCAAAAGTTTAAAAAAAATGTATGCGTACAGAGACTGAGAAAGCAAAAAAAAAAAAAAAAAAAAAAAGGGTCGAAATGGTGACAATACATATATCTGGGCTAAAGGTATCAGGTGCTCTTTGTATTATTCTTATAATTTTTTTGTTAATTTCAAATTATTTCCATATACAAAGTTTAAACTATTTGGTCCACATATCATACCATGTATGACAGGGCAGACATTCAAACTATTAAAAAAATACCTGTTTATAATTAACAAAACTAACTCCATTTTACATATAAAAACAAAGTATTTTGGGAGGGGCATAGCTTGAAAATAAGCTGAATTTTCCATAAATGCAAATACTGGGTAAATTGAGGAAAGACAGCACTTGGATTCATTCAGAACTTTACCAAGAGCTGTTCCCCATTTTGTGAATAAAGTTGTGTCACCTATGATGATGCCATTATAATACCAAATAGTATTTGACTTTGCTAGCACACCACATCCGTAGCCATCTGCATTTCTATCTGTTGTTCACAGGGATTCTACATTTCAGTGCAAACATGTAGTTACTAATCTTCAGATTCTCCACAGCTCTGTTTTGGCTGGTTCTTACCCATACACCCAATTCCAGGTCTCACAAACCAACTCTGTTCTCCAAGGTAGCTGTTGTACACAGCTATAAAAGAATCCTGCCCACTCCCCCCAACCAAGTATGGGAAAAATCCATAAATACAGGGGGACTTTCTTCTTATTTAACATAAGCCCCCCAAAAAGCAGAGAAAGAAATCTCAGTGAAATATGAGATAAGCACTGGAACTGATCTAAAAATTACATTATTCCCATAAAATTATCACCAATCGTCTTGACTTTATCACAATGATGTTATATATAAAATATATTATATATATGTAGTATGTATATTTCTATAAAATGTTCACAGGGTCAGCGATTTCTTTTAGGCCTTGTTATTTTATAAAAGAAGGGCTGCTATCTGTGTAATATAACATAGGAAACAGGAGCTTATAATGAGGAACCCACTGCCTGAGACATTGTTAGCCAACTATCTTCCTTAAATGGTTTATATGAGCTTATAACACAGCTTTCAAATCTATCACCTGGCAATGAAAAGAGGAGAGTCAAAAAGCTTTCTGAAGACCACAAGTTAAGAAATGATAAATAAAGATAAAAGTATAAAATACATTTTTCTTTGCAGATATGTAAAACAGCAGGGCAACTAACTAACTATACAGTAAAAATGAACAAAAAGAAAGAAAGCATTGTTTACACAATTTAGGAAGACTACTCATCAAGGCAAAAAACAAATAGTAGGGTAGCAAAAAGGATTTTGCCATGTGTGAAACAAAAGTCCAATTCTTTTTAAGACCTAAACTGTACTTTTCTGAAATGGATGATCATACAAGCATCATTTCATATATACATCATATGAATATAAATCGTAAACATATGGAGTAACTGAAAATGACACGTAGGTACCTACCAAGGTGACAATCTTCTTTTTCTCTTGCTTCCCATTTGTGGCTGTCCACATATGCTGCAGAAAGCAGACATCTTTTACCTGAGGAAAGAGACAATTGTCTCAACATTCATGGTTTCACAACAGGTTCAGTTTATATATCTGTTTTATTAAACAAAACTTTGTAATATGTTCAATTTACTAGATTATTTAAAGATTCGAATATGATACTGTAACCAACATTGCACAGTTAACAATTCAGTTCCAGACAAAATGCATTCAACCTCTAACAAGGAGAAGACGCAGAAAACTGACCATTTTTATAATACTGTCATAGGTAAAAATGCTGGTAAATTTGTTTCTATAACTTTGGGACTAGGAGCTGTTCATTTCCACTAAATTATAGCATAAGTGAGCCTAGAATTCCTTGGACCGGGCAACACTTGCTGAAGTGTTGCTTAACTCACTAATCGAATGCTTCATAGTCATTAATTGGTCCTCAAAACATTTCCATCTGACTTAGATCAGCATATTTACCCTTATTTCACATAAAGCAAACAATAGTATCTTACCCAGTAAACCAGCACCCTAGTGGTAAATAAGTAAAACCTAATAAGCCAAATTTGAGGTAACTCGCAAGATGGCATAGCTGTATTCCCAGTACCTGGCACAATGACTGGCATATGACAGTGCTCAATAAATGAGCTCAAATTAAACCTTTTGTGCTTCAAAGGACACTACCCAGAAAGTGAAATGAAAACTCACAGAATGAGAGAAGACTTTTGTAAATCATTTATCTGATGAGGGACTTGGCATCCTGAATATATAAATAACTCTTACTAATCAAAATTTAAAAAGACAAATAATCCAACTGAGAATAGGCAAAGGATTTGAATAAATATTTCTAAAAAAGAAAAAGTATGCATACACACACACACACACGCACACACACACATACATGCAAATGGCCAGCAAGTACGTGGAAGGGTGTTTAATATAATTTGCTATTAGGGAAATGCAAAATACATTGAAATACCATTTCACACCCAGAATGACTGTAATAAAAAAGATAATAACCATCGTCAATATAAATGTAGAGAAACTGGAACCTTTATACATTTCAGGTGAAAATGTAAAATAGTGCGGCCACTTTGGAAAAGTTTGTCAGTTCCTTAAAATATAAACATGAAGTTGCCATACAACCCAGTAATTCCACTCCTAGGTATACACCCAAGAGAAATGAAAGCATGTATCCACACAAAAATTTGTATTAAGATGTTCCTAGCAATATTATTCATAATAGCCAAAAAGTGGAAACAATGTAAATATCCATCAACTGACGAATAGGTAAATAAAATGTGGGACATTATTCAGCAATACAAAGAAATGAAATACTGATTGATACATGCTACAACATGGATGGATCTCTAAAACATTATGCTAAGTGAAAAAGAAGGCAGTCACAAAAGACCAAATATTATATTTATATAATTCCATTTTTATGGAAAGTCCATAATGTGCAAACCTATATAGAAAGAAAGTAGATTAGTGGTTGCCTAGATTTGGAGGGTCAGGAAAACTTGGGGGAAATTGGGAAGTAACTATTAATGAGTTTGGTTTTTTGGGGGTAGTGGTGAAAATGTCCTAAATTGAATGTGATGATGGCTGGAAGAGGGAGTCAGGTCGATAGTGTGATGTGTGAAGAATATAAGGAATGATATAAGGTCTTGACTCGCCATTGCTCACATTGAAGATATTTGAGAAAGGGGACCATCAGCCAAGGAATGCAGGTGGTCTTTAAAAGATAGAAAAGGTGCCCTATTTCTGTGAGTTCATCGTTGGTGTATACGAATGCCGTCAATCTTTTGACGTTAATTTTGTATCCTGATACTTTGCCAAATTCATTTATTAAGTCTAGTAGATTTTTGATGGAGTCTTTAGAGTTTTCTATGTATAATATCATGTCATATGCAAATAATGACAATTTCACTTCCTCCTTTCCAATTTGGATCCCTTTTATTTTTTCTTCATGTCTAATTGCTGGTACATATACACAATGGAATACTATGCAGCTGTAAGAAAGAAAGATCTCTTATCCTTTGAGTTGACATGGAGGGACCTGGAGAGTATTATGCTAAGTGAAACAAGCCAAGCAGAGAAAGACAAATATCACATAATCTCACTTATTTGTGGAATATAATGAACTAAACAAACTGATAAACAAAATAGACCCAGAGACATAGAAGTAGGGTACAGACTGACAAACCTCAGAAGAGGGGGTGGTTGGGGTGGGGGGAAGAGATAAACCATAGAACTTATATGCATATATGTGTAACCAATGGACATAGACAACAAAGCTGGGGTTGGGGTGGGGGGGTATGGGGAGGAGGGTGTCAATGGGGGAAAAAGGAGAAACATCTGTAACAAAAATAAATTAAAAAAAAAAAAAGGCTGGTTTGGCTCAGTGGTTAGAGCGTCAGCCAGAGGACCAGAGACCACGGTTTGGTTCCCGCTAAGGGCATGTACCTCGGTTGCAGTTTGTCCCCGGGATTGTTTCTGTCTCTCTCTTCCTCCCTCTCTCCCTCACGCTCTATTGCTCTATCAGAGGATAAATGCAAAAAAATGTCCTCGGGTGAAGATAAAAAAATAAATAAATAAAAGATAGAAAAGGCAAGGAAGCAGATTCTACCTTAGAGATTTTCAAAGGGGACACATCCCTTTCAACACCTTGATTTTAGCACAGTAAGACCCTATGTCAGACTTTTGACCTACAGAACTGTAATATAATACATCTATATTGTTTTAAGCCACCAAATTTGTGGTAATTTGGTAACCTGCTTACCCTTCAGCCAGTCAGTTTTTGATGCAACCATATTCTCTAACTTAACTATCCACTATAAGAAGAAATATTTTCTCCATTTAATTCTGAAAAGATACCTTCAAGGACCAGAATTTCAAAGTTTAGTGAAAACTAGCTGGCTCTATCCATATCCTTACTCATTTTATAGTTATTCCGGACTTTGGTCAAATGTCTCCAAGCATGTTCTCCATCCTAAGGAAAGCAGTGTGACTGTAGACTCAGATAGGCTTTAGAGTCACAAAGTCTAAGACTGAATCCTTGTCTTGCTAATAAATGCTATGAAAATGTGGACAAGTTACACCACGTTTTGAGCCTCTTTCTTCACACGTAAAACAGAGAAATGATGCCTACATCGTACCATAATTTAAATGAATGCATATTATAATATCAAGTGCCTAGCCTAACATCCCCTGTGTATTAGATGCCCAATAAGTTTCCTTCCTCTAGCCTCTTCATATAGTGAAGTCAACTTTTGGTTCATCTCAATAAATTTTCCTTTCACTCTCTTGATCTTTTTAGTTCTCCTTCTCCATTATGATGTAATTATGGAGAATCAACAGAAGCACCAAGGTATTTCAATTGTTAATTTGCCATGAGTTTGTACAACATAGACTATTTTCCCTCTCTTATCCTGGCACGGTTCAAGATGTTTTGATGACTTAAAGTCAAGTTCCTTATCAGCATTTTCAAATCCATAATGCACTATCCTACTTATTTATATTACTTGCCTTACAGCCTCCATTTCCTAATTTCAAGACTCCTTTCATCTATGGTCTAACCCAGTGCTTGTTCAATATAACTTTCTATAATGATGGAAATGTTCAATTCTGAGCTGTCCAATATGGTAGCAACTAGCCACAGGTGTCTGGTGAACACTTAAAATGTAGCTCGTGTGACTAAAAAACTGAATTTAAAAAATTTTTTAAAGTTCACTAACTTAAATAGCCATATACAGCTAATAGTTACCACAATGGAACAGCACTGGTGTATAACCTACCACATGTTCACCAGTTCAAACTAAGACCAAAATGCTAACTGGACATTCTCTCAAGTCACCCTTACCTAATTTCCACTCCCTTGTTAGAATGCCCCCAAACATTCTAAGCAACAATACGCTCCCTAATAGACAATTTAAGACCTTGTTTAAATTGAAACATTAACTAACAAACATAACTAAATACACTCGTAAATAGCTACAACAGCTAATTCTTACTGAGATGCCAGGTACTGCACATACCACTTTACCTAATGTGTGGTATTAAATATTGTCACCAGCTAGGTCAACCAGTTAGTCCTCAGAAAACTTCTGGTGGCCAACTATGATTTCATGTTGATATTTAATGGCTATTTCTAAAGAAGCATGAGCAAGCGTGTATGTGTTGCTTTTTTATAGGGGCTGGAGGAGGTATGTAGGAAAGAGGAGATAATAGGCATTGGAGAAACATCGATTACGGTTATTGTATTTTAATCACATAATCATATACACTTGTCAGGATTTAGCTTCTGAAAATGTTAAAAAATACTTTTTTTCCAATGTCTTTATCAGCAGATCCATTAAACACGTTTTGAGTGGGCTGCCATTCACTCAGATATCCAAGTGCTGTAGAAAACTGTAGCAAAGGAAGGTCAATCAAAAACTGTGTCCAAGGTCATCAGGTAAAGTGAGATTAGTATACTGAAAAATTCTTCCACCAACTGAAGACCAGGGGTTCTGGCCACATGTGAGGTGGTGGGGAGAACGCTTATGACGTCCCTCTAAGGAGACCTCAGCAGGGAGAAAATTTTCAGAGCCCTAGGGGTGGACACATTTGGGCTTTTCAGGGTCAGCAAGACAACCACCCTAACATACAAACCCAGCAAATCATACGCAAAAGCGCTCATGCCTGTACTTTCTCTGCTCTTTACACCTCTGGATGGGCAGACACTATTACTTTACGAAAGGAGATGGGTCAGAGACCCTACCTCTCTTTTCTTTGCTACCAAACACCCCAAATCGTTTCTCTAGCAACTAGATCCTAGAAGCATTTCCTCTCCTATTGAAAGCCTATCGCTCCTTTCACTCAAGAAACAGAGTTTTTAGGGATGTAATGAAGCAGCCTTACGAAGGCAGCAGCCACCAACCTGCCAGGGAGAGATGAGGCAGAGGCACTTTCCGTGCCAGGAGGATCCCGTGCCGCACCATGGGGGCCGCCATCTTGGAGCATACCAAGGAGAAGGCCGGTCCGGGGGGTTTGCGGGCAGAGGAAGGGGTGGGGTCCTGTCGGGCCGAAGCCCCGCCCCCTCCCGGCTCCCGCAGTTGGTGCGGGCCGGGACGGCATGGCTGTCGCATTTCGGCCCCCGAAGCGAGCTGTGCTGCAGGCGCTGCGGTCTTTGGTGTACCCTGGGGTGGGAGGCTCAGGCTCCACTTGCTGCCGCTGCCCTCTCGGAGGTATCCGCGGCCTCGCGCCGTGAGGGAGGGGGGGATGGGACAGAAGGGACCTTTACACCTTGGCGGGCATCACTTTGGAGAAATAGCAGCGCCACAGTTACTTACTGGCCTGGAGCAGCCGAGCGTGGCTTCCCGCGTGGGTGCAGCGATGGCCCCTGGGGTCGTGGACACCCATATACCTGGGAACCAAAGGAAAGCTGGGTTGGGGTTTTGACCTCGGTGCTGTAGTATTCCCTCGGATGGGGCGACGTTGCTCTCTGGACAACACCCCCCCGCCCCCTCCCGTGTAGTGTCCTGCAGAGTTTGAGGAGCAGGGTCCTAGCTCTGCAGCTAACAATCTGAAAGATGTTGAACAGGCTTCTTCATTTGTAAAATTATACCTTAACATTTTTATGAA
This sequence comes from Tadarida brasiliensis, assembly GCA_030848825.1. Lineage (NCBI taxonomy): Eukaryota > Metazoa > Chordata > Mammalia > Chiroptera > Molossidae > Tadarida > Tadarida brasiliensis. Next base: position 46,435,568 of record CM061258.1, read on the forward strand.
AATGCTGATGAGTGATGAAATATGTAACATTTTGTATCAGGCATTATTCTAATGCATTTTACAAACATTCTTAATCTCCTCACAACACCCAGTGACAGAGTACCATTCTTTTCTCATTTACAGAGGAGGAAACAGCAATTATATCTAATTTGCCCAAGGTCAGAGGGAAATGATAGGGGAGGGATTTGAACACAGGCAGCTAGACAGTAACTGGCTCTCCACACAGCAATTTCTATTGTTACCTTTTTATTGCAGTACCCAGAGTTATTTTAGTGGATGGTTCTTTGGTCAAGCTCCACTCCATGCACAGCCCAGCATCCTAAAAAAAATGATGTTTCCCACACTGATCTTTTCTGCTAAGTTGTGGCCAGTGATTTCTGACATATCTTGAGGATACTGAGAGGCCAAATCTGAGAGGCCATACCCCTCATTTTGCATGTGATAGAACTGGGAGTTCCAATGGTTGCACTATAGCTTTTTCCACTACACTCTGCTTCTACCTAGATATACCCAAACTAAATGTTTCTGTTTTGCATTTAAACAATAGCCTTTAGTTTGTTTGTTTTAAAATTCCCTGTTATCCCTTAACTAGATGGTGAATGTCTATTTGTCTTTCAGATCCCAGATTCCTGTTATCCCATCCTCATACGCAATTAATCACTAGCTCCTTTTACACACATGAACATAACTTGTCTTGCTGAGGATTTGCATTCTCTGGTAGTTTGGAGATTTTTTTCCCGCTAGGGTGACTTTTATATTTGTACCGATCTAGATGGATTATTTATACCAAGTGAAGATAAATAAGATCAGTTATTAGAGGCAGTCAAGTTCTACTCATGTTATTTGCTAAGTATAAAACAGTCAAAATAATTTTACTCTTTTTTTCTTTAATTTTTAGCTAAAAGATATCTACTTACAAATAATGTTGTGAAATTAAAAGAGTTTCAGCATAAGAAGGTGGCTATTGCATGCAATCTTCCTGGCACCAAAGGTATTTGAAACTATTTTGTTCATCCTTTTGTTGTTCTGTCATTCAAATATTCTCTGTCTCTATCCCTATTCAGTCTCTCCTTCAATGTCTCAGAAAAAATTGAGATGATTTATTTTTAGTTTCCAAGTCTACCCTTACATGCATCTTTCATCTCATTCTCTCTTACTGCAGAGTCTACAGCTTTCCTCTTATCCCTTCACCCAGGATCCCAGAGAAATATTAAAACTAGTACTGCAACCAGCCCTCTTCTGATCCATGCCACTCAAAGGTTCATGGATCAGCAGCAACTGAGAGGTTGATTGAAATGCCAAACTGTGCCCTAGATTATTTGTATGCACAATAAAATCTGAGATGAACTGCTCCAGATGATGGCGTTCAAACTTTTTGATGCAACCCTTAGTAAAAAAATATATTTTATGTTATATCTCCAGTACACACATACATATCTCTATATAAATGAAATAAAATGAAACAAAACAGTGCTGTGTGTGATGATGCATTTTTGTATTTTCTACCCTGTGCTGGAAAAGTCAATAGGCTAAAACAGATTTCTTTTAACAGTTAGCAAAATATTGACAATTATTGAGGCTTGGTGATGGGCACATGGGAGGTCATTATACTGTTCTCTGTACTTTCGGGTAGTTTGAAAATTTTTATTATAAAAAGTTAAAAATGCAGTACTACCACCTAGGTCCCATTCCCTCTCTCTTGCACATTGAGTTTTTCCCAGTCCTTCAAATTTCTTTATAAATGCAGCAGGACTCCTCTCTTTTAGTGACTCTTTTACTTTCTTTATTGACTTTTTTAGCTCTTTTGCCCCTACTGTCAAATGTTTATGAGCACCTAATTAACACTTCTTGCTTCTCTTCACTCACAGTCCAGCCCTCTAGAAATCAGTCTGCTCCACTAATCATAGCGTTATATAATACCACCGACAGAACAAGAAGATAAGCCTTATGTGTGGGGGAGAATATAGTAATCTCCATGGTAGTAGATTCAATCTAGATTTTACTTCATGATTTTCTTTTTACCCCAGGACTTTTGGAGCTATGTGAAGTTTGTAAAAGTAGGGCTCCATGACATTATCTGGTTGTTATTTCCAATTAGTCTCAGTCTTTCTAAGGCTGTGACAGCTGTGCATATGTTCTGAAAGGTAGTTGATATAATCAGTGCCAATCTACTCCATTGTTAGATTGGTATTTATAAAGTCTTGTCAACATTTCATCCTTGTAAGAACCCACAATGGTACTGTGTTACATACAGCATCATGTGCAAACTTAACCCCTGGCTTCCTAGCTCTTCCATAATGGTCCTTACCCTTTCTGGAATCCAGTGGGATTTCCTGTTAATATAGTCACAGTTCTGCCCTCACCACCCCTGCCCCAATTCTGTGCTGTTATTCATGCTTAGACCCAGAGTGATCCTGTCTTCTCAGTTTCTCTAACCCTATCCAGCCCCTTCCTTCCTCTCTGGTACCTCTCCCCTTCCACCAAACATGGTCTGTTTCTGCCACTCTGATTTTTCTCTTCTCTGTTGTTATGTTTATAGTCAGTCGTGTGTTACCTACTCCATCATTGTTTTCAGGTAGCTTTCTGTAAATATATCTTGTCTTCTTGACTAGACTTTGCTCTTCCAGGGCGGGAACCATACCTCTTGTGTATGAATATGTGATAAGCACTTACATCTTGATTGATTAGTTTTATTTTTATAATTTTTTTTTCTTTATTGATTTTTAGAGAGAGAGAGGAAGGAAGAGGGAGAGAGAGATAGGAACATTGACAAGAGAGAACATCGACTGGCCACCTCCTGCATGCTCCCCACTGGAGATTAGGCCCACAACCTGGGCATGTGCCCTGACTGGTAATCGAACCCGCGACCTTTTGGTGCATGGGTCGATGCTCAACCACTGAGCCACACTGGCCGGGCTTGATTGATTAGTTTTAAAATATAAATTACATCTGTTGAAATTTTGGATTTTTAAGGTTTATTAAGAAAGATGAAAAAGTACTAGATATAAAGTCATCCCACTGAAATCTTATATATTGGAAATTGTTTAGAAATATTTAATAGAATAAATCCTCTTAAATCTAACAGGTACTAGAAGGAATGAAAAGCAGAACAATAATGTCAGTGATTTACTGGCAGTTTCTTTCTGCTAGGCTCTGTGTATGTATGCTGTATGTACATTGTCTCAGGATAATCCCATGAGGTGGGTGTCATGATGCTCACTTTACACATAAGGAATCAGGTCTCACTGACATTGATCTCCCCGTAGCGTGCAAATGGCAGGCCTAGATTTCATCCCAGGTCCTTCTGTCTCTAAAACCTTTAACCGTTATGTGGTTCTGCGAGTAAAAATTGGAGGGTTCACTACAGTATCTCAAACCTAGTGGGCCTTCTTTCCTTGTAAATGGAAAGCAGTGTCTGCCTTAGCTTCTAGATCTGGCATTTTTAACATATGCTGTGCCACTCCTGTAAAGGAGTGTGCAGCATTCCTTCAAAGCTCTGAGCCTTGGAGCAAATCCTGTAGCCTTATCTTGGCAGTTTCTGTTTCTGAGAACAGCCCTGCCTTCTGGTGCCTGCCTTGCATCTCACCCCACATTCTGGTGAGAATACAGTCCCTTCCTAATGCCAAGAAGCTATGTTTCCTCTTGGTGTTTGGCTGTCCCCATAGTTGATTGGACACAAGACAAGGGACAGAGACAAAGTGTGATCACCTTGAAAAGAGTGACTGTTTTTTTGGTTGTTGTTGTTGTTTTTTTATCCTCACCCGAGGACACTTTTTCATTCTTTGTTCAGACAGAGTGGGAGAGAGAGAGAGAGAGAGAGAGAAACATCGATGTGAAAGGGACACATTGAGCGGCTGCCACCCACACGACCAACCAGGGCCAGGGACAAACTGCAACCGAGGTACATGCCCCCAGCGGGAACTGAACCCGGGTCTCTCTGGACCGCAGGCCGACGCTCTAACAGCTGAGCCAAACTGGCCAGGGCAAGAGTGACTGTTTTTTATTTACCCCCTGTGCATTATATAGTCTCGCAGCATGCTTTCTAACAACTCAGTGGAGAGAGACCAAGAGGAATGAAAGAGAGGTAAAGCTGGACTAAATGAAAGAGACACAGACTGTTTCCGAATCATGAGTCAACCACTGTGTGTAAACCCATCTTCAGTTCACATTTTCCTGCTGGGTGCCCTGCCAATTGATAGTTGGATATCTTGATTACATTTTCTTTTTTTTTTTCCCCCTCATGAGTCACCTGTACATATAGTTCTTTGGGCTAAACCTCTGGGATATTCTCAAACTAGTGTGCATAAGGATTACCCAGGTAGTAAAAAATACATATTCTTGTGCTCCTACTCTGTTAGAAAGTCTTGAGTGAGGCATGGGCTTTGCCCCTGTGACACAAATGCTTTGTGTCATGCACCATCTCAGACACTACGCTCAGGAGACCAGCCGGTGATGGGAGCTGTGAGGCCACCAGCCCCTCAGTGCTCCTTTGTAGCGTGCCAGGTTCTGGCTTCCCCTTCTCTCTAAAGTCAGACTGACAGTCCCTTCCAGCCTTAGTGATGGCCACCCTACTGTGCTTTCTTCCAGAAGCCTATTTGAGAAACTTGGAAGAGAAACTGACCCAGAATAAGCTCATCTTGAAGGAGGAGTTGAAAACCTTACTTCATTTGTGTGAGTCCCGTGATGATGTGGAACTGGCTAAAAATGTCATCTACAGGTGAGGCGTTTCCTCAGAATTCTGCCAGCCTTTGTCTCTTCTTACTCTGTTCCGTTTCCTGAGCAATCTCATCCAATTCCAAGGTTTAGGCCATCACCTGTACGCTGATACTGCCGAATCTCTTGTCTAGATGCCTGCGCAGAGCTCTAGACATTTAGATTCATTCTTTTAGCAAGCGTTTATTGGGTTCCTGCTGCATGCCAGGTGCTAGGGATAGAAAAACGGATAATCCATGCCCCAGGAAATCACCAGCCAACACTAACTCCACTTACACGTCCCTTAGGTCTTCACATTCACCTTATACAGATTTCTTCCTCTTGCTGTGTTTTCTGTCACACTGACCAGTCACCCAGGGCGGATATCTGGGAGCCTGTTTCCCCTAATCTCATTTGCTCCCCTACCTGACAGGATGAGAAATCCGACTGCTTCCACTTCCCTGGGGTCTCTCATTGCTAACCGTCCTCTCTCTGTCCCTGTTTCCAGTGTCTTAGTTCAGGTCTCACCCTCTCTCACTTGGATCACTTGAGTGGCTTCCTAACTAGTCTCCCTTCTTCAGGCTTATCCCATTGTCTTCTGTTGTGTCTGATCCATTGTCAGAGTTTTCCATGTCGGAAGGAACTCACACGAAATCATAGTCTGCTGTTAGGAAACCCAGCAAAGGTTTCTCTTCCTTGGGAGAAAATCAAGGGGCTTCATTTCGGAAATTAAGTTTATTGCTTCTTTTTACCATTCTTTAAAGATATATTTCTATACATGGACCTGTGTTTATACTGTACATTTATAGAGAGAAATATAAGGTATCCATATATAGAATACTGGAAGAAGAATATATACCAAAAGTTAACTGTGGTTCTCTGAGAATTACACATTCTATATTTTTTGTCTGTCTAAATGTGTACTTTTCTGATTTCTTAAGCTTGTCTATAATGGACATTAGCAATTTTGTAATGTGCAAAAATTAATGTTATTATAAAAAAGGAAAATAGTCCGGCCCGTGTGGCTCAGTGGTTGAGCAGTGACCCATGCACCAGGGCACATGCTCAGGTTGTGGGCCCAATCCCCAGTGGGGGGCATGCAGGAGGTGGCCAGTCGATGTTCTCGCTCATTGATGTTTCTGTCTCTCTCTCCCTCTCTCTTCCTCTCTCTGTAAAATCAATAAAGGAAAAAAAAATTTAAAAGAAATAAAATAAAAAAGGAAAATGAAAAACAATTACAGAAAAACACCAAAAAAGTAGAAAGAATAAATATATTGCAAGTTCTGCTGTTTCAGATGTCTCTCACTGCATAACAAACCACACCAGAACTCAGTGGCTTACTGAAAACAGCCGTTATTTATTATTTCTCACAACTCTGTGGGTCAGGAATTGAGGCCCATCTCAGCTGGGCGGTTCTTGTTTGTGTTGACTAAAGTCGCTGGCTCAACTGCAGGGCTGAGCTGGAAGGTCCAAGAAAGCTTCACCTGCATTTCTGATGCCTCAGTGCCCCTCCACGTGGCCCTCTCTCTCTTTGTAGTGTTTCACCATTCAGGAGTCTGGCCTAAACTGCACGAGCCCACAGCACACGTGGAAGCTGCAGGCCTTGTAGAGCTGCCCAGAATTGGCACAGCTTCACCTCTGGTGCATTCTCTTGGTCAAGGCAAGTGACCCTGCCAGCCTAGATTCACGGGGAGGGGAACAGATTCCACCTCTGGATGGATGGATGGATGGATGGAGCAGCATGCACGTACAGACGAGGGAGGAATTGATGGTAGCCATCTTTGGGCCTATCTGCCACTTCTAAGAAACCACTGCTAATATTTTGATACACTGTTCACCCTGGAACAATGCAGGGATTAGGGGCACCGGGAATTCACATATAATTTAAGTTACAAATTAACATCAAGGATTATAAATTAGCATCATGGATTCCCAACTGAAAATCAAAAATACATCCTTACTAATTATTTTCAGGCAACGATTTTATGATTTCGATAGGGTTTATTTTACATAATTGTAATTATTACTGTATATTTAATGATATTCTCTTGTTTTCTAATTAGTATTATAGCATAAATAGTTTTGCTTGTGAATCATGTGCTTAGGAATCATATGTTAATGGATATACCATATTCTGTTGTATGTTAGGTATTTTAATGAGCTTTGCTCCTGTGGTTGAATGTCTAAATGATTTCTAACTTTTCACCAGTATAAATAATGCCATGATGAGGAACTTTACGCATAAAACTTATTCTTTATTTTCTTTTTGGGTTCAGAGGGCATGAACCTTTTATTTATTTGTTTTTTCTTTATTGATATTTTTAGAGAGAGAGGAAGGGAGAGGGAGAGAGAGATAGAAACATCGATGAGAGACATCGATTGGCCACCTCTTGCATGCCCCCAACCAGGGATTGGGCCCACAACCTGGGCATGTGCCCTGACTGGGAATTGAACTGGTGACCTCTTGGTGCATGGGTTGAGGTCAGCCACTGAGCTACACCGGCTGGGCGGCATGAACCTTTTAAAGCTTGTCAATATAAACTTGCAGATTATTTTCCAAAAGTTATACCGATTTACAGTCACACTGTATCAGCAAACCTAATTCTGTTCTTTCAGTTTTATGAAGTTGAATCATTTAAGACCCTCTGGCCTGCTTTACTGCCCAAAGCCATCAGATGTTTGACAGAGTAATAAAACAGGATAAAATTTGGAACACTCTTTCCACTCTATTTTTCTCGTGAACATTCAAAGTATGACTCATCCTTCCTTTGTTGCTGTCCTTCTCTCTACTTGTGAGCAGCTGGACCAGTGGGAAGATGGGCAGGCCAGGGCCTAACCAACCTGTTCCCTCTCTTCCGAGACAGGCAGCCCACAGCGGGGGAAGAAGTAGGGAGCTGAAATACAAGGTCTTTATTGAATCAAAAATGAGGAACAACATAAACCCATCCTAATCTTGACCACATTGGTTTAGGGAGGGATTTTAGATTCTGTAACAGGAATAAGGTGCTAACATTATCTCTGTGACTTTCTAGGACTTTTAATTAGTGTGAATGTCATTTAAATTGCGAAAACTTTTCTTTTTGCTTTGTTTTGTTTTAAATCTGGCATAAGTTTCTCATGAGACTATTTACTGAAATATTTTGATTGTTTAAAATTTATTTTATTTTATTTTTTTTATCCTCACCCAAGGACATTTTTTCATTTTTTTGTTCAGATAGAGTGGGAGGGAGAGAGAGGAAGACAGAGAGAGAGAGAGAAACATCGACGTGAAAGGGACACATCGAGTGGCTGCCTCCCACACGACCAACCAGGGCCGGGGACAAATTGCAACCGAGGTACGTGCCCTTAGCGGGAACCAAACCCGGGTCTCTCTGGACCGCAGGCCAATGCTCTAACCACTTAGCTAAATCGGCTAGGGCAATATTTTGATTTTTAAAGATGTTTTCCTCAGCATGTCTTACATTTTATAAGCACTAGCATCTATGGAAGACTAGCTGTGTACCAGGCACATCACCTCATTTAATCCTCATGAAAACTCTGAATTCTCTTCTTATCTCCACTTTACAGATAAGAATCTGAAGCACATAGTGGTTAATTAATTTGCTCATGGTTACACGGTTAATAAGTAAGAGAGATGGGATTTGAACTGTCAGTTTAGAATGAGAGTCTAAAAATCCTTATCTACTACACTATATTGCCTTTTAATAACATTTTTTCCAGCTTTATGGAAGTATGATTGACAAAAATTATATATATTTAAGATGTAACAACTTGATGTTTTGATATAACTTAATTCATAACTGTTATAATGAAGCAATGAATATTTTTTGAAGCTTCTATAATTGTAATTTAAAATGTATCTTTGGAAGTACTCATCACCATTCTATTTGGCAGTATATATGTTTAGGATGGGCTATTCATAATGCTACTTGACTTTCCTGAGTGATTTCAGCAGAAGGTTAAAAAGTATCCTGTTTTTTAAAGTCAGAGCTGTCCCCGTGGTATTTGGGATTTATTCACACAATGAATAGAGTTTTCTAAAATCTGATTCACATGTAATCATGACGTACTTGTTTTGTTACCAGATTGTCCTCTTAGTGTCTAAAGCACAAAAATTTTGTTCTCAAGCCACAAATGAGATGTCACTGTCTTTGAAATTTGCTTGTTCCTAAAACTAAAATGTCAAGCCAGCATTTAGCTTGTTTAGCTAGGTGATTGTAGCTCACATATGACTTTCCCAAGCTGAGGAAAACAGAGAGATTGGTATAAATTGTAAAATGCCATCCTAGATGTAGATGAAGCCAGCCTTGCCGGGGACAGAGCATTGCCCTACCCCTTTCCTTTGCTTCTCTCTAGGTGGGGCCCACACAGAGACAGGGCATTCTGATGGGCTTACAGATGCAAAACCCCTGCTGTTCCCTGACATATGCTCACAGTCGGTCCTAACAGGTTGTTGCTAAATTGAGAAGATTACAATGTACATTTTCTTCTCTTTTATTTCACAGGGAGCTAGGCCTCCAACAAACCTTTTTGTTTATTTGCTTACTTAAATACCTGGTGTATGTCTGCACTCCAGGATTCCTCTGATTAGCTTCAGTTTTGCAAGCTTCCCTCCAGACTGTGAGAGTACCTCATTCTTTATTGTGTCCCCAACACCTAGCAGTGTCTGTCACAGTCTGTCTATCCTTTTCCCCATGACCCACCATTTGGTTCATTGAATGAATCATTTTGATTCTAGGTACCATGCAGAGAACAGAAATATCACGTTGGGGGAGTATAAGTTTGGACCACTTTTCATGAGGTTGTGCTACGAGTTGGATCTTGAGGAGTCTGCGGTGGAGCTCATCAAAGACCAGGTTATTATCTCCCGATTGCCTTCCCTGCCAGTGTGATTTCCTTGTGCTGAGGATAAGGTGTTTTTAATGATGTTAGGAAAGGTGTCTCCTGTATACTTATTATTATTATTTTAAACATTTTTTATTTTAAACATTTTTTTTCTTTATTGATTTTAGAGAGAGAGGAAGGAAGAGGGAGAGAGAGATGAAAACATCAATGCAAGAGAACATTGATTGGCTGCCTCCTGCATGCCCCCTGCTGGGGATTTGGCCCATAATCTGGGCATGTGCCCTGACCAGGAATCGAACCAGCGACCTCTTGGTGCATGGGTTGAGGCTCAACCACTGAGCCACACCGGCCGGGCTATACACATTATTATTATGTAGATGTAAGTATATGTATAAGGCTGCTGGGCTGAATGAATGAACTCTTCCCCACATTTTTAAGGTTTCTTTGGAGTCAGTTCCTATGAAGAAGTGTAGGTCTCTTTATTACAGAGGCATAGAGCAGGTGTGGAAGAGGTGTAGGTACAGATTACAAGGTGCCTACCTACCTTGGATGTGTGTCCACCTGGGACTGACAGCCCCGCTTTTGAGGAGCTTTTACTGGGTACAGTTTAAGACAGGCTGCCATTTGAAGACTGCTGTCCTTCACCGTTGCTTCTCTCCTCTTTTTGTGTTTTACTTCTGGTAGAAGGCCACATTGTAAAGTGCTTGTCCATCTTCAAAGTGCTTTCACATATTTCAACTTTCTTTTCCTAAAAACAACAATAGCAATATTTATTTTTATATTACTTACTGAATATTTACTGTGGTCTCAGCATAAGCACTTTACATGTTTCATTTTATTTGTTTCCCACAATAGCCCTGGTGAGTGAGATACTATTATTAGTTCCATTTTACTCTGAGACATTATAAACTTATCTGTGTTCAGAAACATTGGTTAAAATTTGGGGTTGGGGCTGGCCGCCTGGGATAGTTTAGTATTTTTAGGGACTGCCATAACTAAGTTGTCCTTCTGCCTCTTACTGTTTTTAATATAAAGGGTTTCTGTCCAAGGTGGAGCTGTTAACTCTCAGCTTGCCCCTCGTTTAAGGACACCCTGCACTAGAAAGATGACCATAATATATTAGTAAGCAGAGAAAAGGTGCTTTCAGAGCAGTATGGATTAGTTAAGCCTATTTTTTTCTAAAAGTAATATACATACATGTTTACATTTCAGTATATAGGTATTAAAAATCTGGAAGTATAGACATTAAACTACTATGTATCTTTAGGGGATAAAATTGTAGGAAATTCGCTTTTTACTTGATACAGTTTTGTATTGTTTGACTATTTTACAGTCAGCATGTATTAATGTAATTAAAAGAAAACAAAAGTTTTACTGTAATAAGTCATAGCCATGAGTATAGTGATAAAAACAAGTAGAAAGTGAATGTAAAGTTTTTAAGTTCCCTGTGTGTGAAACATTCATGTATGAGTGAGTTTCCTGGAGTGGAATAAACTGAATTCAAGTCAGGTGACATAAAACCTAATCCTGCTTCCACCTGTCCCCCCTCCTAGAACCCTGTGGTGTTGCCAGTACAATAGCCACTAGCCACATGTATCTCTGGAGCCGTTGGACTGAGGCTATATGTGTAAAATACAGGGTGGGGCAAAAGGAGGTTTACAGTTGTTCATATGGAAAATAACACAAACTGATTTTATGTATTTTTTGCTTTTCTATTTTTATTTTTAATTAATGAATTAATTTTTATTGTTGAAAGTATTACAGATGTCCCCCTTTTTTCCCCATTGACCCCCTTTTTTCTACTCCCACCCCCCTCCTGCTTTCCCCAACTTAATGTCTGTGTCCATTGCTTGTGCATATATGCATATAAGTTCTTTGGTTTATGTCTTCCCACCCTTCATCCCTCTGAGGTTTGTTAGTGTGTTCCCCACTTCCATGACTCTAGATCTCTTTTGGTCAACAGCTTATTTTGTTCATTATGTTCCATAAATAAATGAGATCATGTGGTACTTGTATTTCTCTGACTGGCTTATTTCACTCAGCATGATACTCTCCAGGTCCCTTCATGTCATCTCAAACGGTAAGAGATCTTTCTTTCTTACAGCTGCATAGTGTTCCATTGTGTAAATGTACCACAGCTTTTTTATCCACTCATCTACTGATGGGCACTTGGGCTGTTTCTAGATCTTAGCTATTGTAAATAGCGCTGCTATGAACATAGGGGGTGCATATATTCTTCCTGATTGGTGTTTCAGGCTGCTTAGGATATATGCCAGGAAGTGGGATCACTGGGTCAAATGGCAGTTCCAGTTTTAATTTCTTGAGGAAACACCATATTGTTTTCCCTAGTGACTGCACCACTCTGCATTCCCACCAGCAGTGTGCTAGAGTATCCTTTTCTGCACACCCTCACCAGCACTGGTTGTTTGAGGATTTGTTGATGGCAGCCATTCTGGCAGGCGTGATGTGATATCACGTAGTTGTTTTAATTTGCATCTCTGATAATTTGAGATGTTGAGCATTTTTTCTTATGTCTCCTGGCCATTTGTATGTCCTGTTTGGAGAAGTGTCTATTCAGGTTCTGTGACTATTTTTTAATTGGATTGTTTGTCTTCCTTTTGTTGATTTATATGAGTACTCTGTATATTTTGGATATTAACACCTTATCCAATGTATCATTGGCAAATATGTTCTCCCAGAGAGTGGATTCCCTTTTCATTTTGATGCTGGTTTCTTTTGCCATGCAGAAACTTTTTAGTTTGATGTAGTCCCATTTATTATTTTTTCCTTTGTTTCTCTTGCCCTAGGCGATGTATCAGTGAAAATTCCGCTTCGTATGATGTCTGAGATTTTTCTACCTATATTTTCTTCTAGGATTTTTATGGTTTCACCAGTCTCATTTAAGTCTTTTATCCATTTTGAGTTTATTCTTGTGTATGGTGTAAGTTGGTGGTCTAGTTTCATTTTTTTGCATGTAGCTGTCCAATTTTTCCAACACCATTTATTGAAGAGACTGTCTTTTCTCCATTGTATGCTCTTGCCTCCTTTGTTGAATATTAATTATGCATACTGTCTCAGATCAATTTCTAGGTTTTCTGTTCTGTTCCATTGCTCTCTATGTCTGTTCTTCTGCCAGTACCAGGCTGTTTTGATTACAGTGGCTTTGTAGTATAACTTGATATCTGGTATTGTGATCCCTCCCACTTTGTTCTTTTTCAAGATTGCTGTGGCTCTTCGGGATCTTTTATGGTTCCATATAAACTTTTGGAGTATTTGTTCTAGATCTGTGAAATATGGCATTGGTACTTTAATAGGGATTGCACTGAATCTGTAGATTGCTTTGGGTAGTATGGACATTTTAATGATGTTGATTTTTCCAATCTATGAGCATGATATATGTTTCTACTTTTTTATATCCTCCTCTGTTTCTTTTTTCAATGTTCTGTGGTTTTCTCAGAAGAGGTCTTTTACCTCCTTGGTTAAGTTTATTCCTAGGTAATTTATTATTATTTTTTGTTGCAATGGTAAATGGAATTATTTTTTTAGTTTCCCTTTCTGAGTGTTCATTACTGGTGTATAAGAATGCCACCGATTTCTGGATGTTAATTTTGTATCCTGCTACTTTGCCAAATTCATTTATTAAATCTAGTAGAGTTTTGATGGAGTCTTTAGGGTTTCCTATGTACAATATCATGTCATCTGTGAATAATGACAGTTTCACTTCCTCCTTTCCAATTTGGATCCCTTTTATATTTTTCTTCTTGTCTAATTGCTGTGGCTAAGACTTCCAGTACTATGTTAAATAAGAGTGGTGAAAGTGGTCATCCCTATCTTATTCCTATTCTTAAGGGAAATGCCTTTACTTTTTGCCCATTGAGTATGATGTTGGCTGTAGGTTTTTCTATATGGCCTTTATCATGTTGAGGTATGATCCTTCTATTCCCACTTTGTTGAGAGTTTTTATCAGAAATAGGTGCTGGATTTTGTCAAATGCTTTTTCAGTGTCTCTTGATATACTCATATGGTTTTTATCTTTCATTTTGTTTATGTGGTGTATCACATTTATTGATTGGCAAATATTGTACCAGCCTTGCATCCCTGGGATGAATCCTACTTTGTCATGGTGAATACTTTTTTCAACGTATTGCTGGATACTATTTGCTAATATTTTGCTGAGGATTTTGGCATCTATGTTCATCAGGGATATTGGCCTGTAGTTTTCTTTCTTTGTAGTGTCTTTATCTGGTTTTGGAATTAGGATTATGCTGGCCTCATAAAAAGAACTTGGAAGTCTTCCTTTTTCTTGAATATTTTGGAATAGTGTAAGAAGAATGGGTGTTAGTATGGGTGTTAGTTCTTCTTTGAACGTTCGGTAAAACTCCTCTATAAAGCCATCTGGACCTGGGCTTTAGTTTGCTGGGAGTTTATTGACTACATCTTCAGTTTCCTTAGTTGTTATTGGTCTGTTCAAGTTATCTGTCTCTTCCTGGTTCAGTTTTGGGAGACTGTGTGATTCTAGGAATTTTTCCATTTTGCCTCGGTTGTCCAATTTGTTGGTGTATAATTGTTCATAGTATTTTTTAACAATCCTTTATATTTTTGTGATGTCAGTTGTTGCTTCTCCTCTTATGTTTCTGATTTTGTTTATTTAGGTCCTCTCTCTTTGTTTCTTGGTGAGTCTGGCTAACAGTTCATCAATCTTGTTTATCTTTTCAAAGAACCAGCTCTTTGTTTCATTGATCTTTTGAATTGTTTTTTTTAGTCTCTATGTCGTTTATTTCTGCTTTGATTTTACTATTTTTTTCCTTCTACTTGCTCTGGGTTTTCCTTTTTGTTTGCTTTTTAGTTCTTTAAGTTGTAGGGTTTGATAGTCTATTAGAAACATATCTTGTTTCTTGAGGTAAGCCTGTAGTGCTATGAATGTCCCTCTCAAGACTGCTTTCGCTGTGTCCCATAGATTTTATGTTGTTGTGTGTTCATTTTCATTGATTTCCAGGAAGTTTTTAATTTCTTCCTTGATCTCCTTGGTAATCTATTCATTGTTTAATAACATGCTATTTAGCCTCCATGTGTTTAATGTTTTTGAGCATTTTTATTATAATTAATTTTTAGTTTCATGCCATTGTGATCTGAGAAGATGCTTGATATGATTTCAGTCTTCTTGAACTCATAGAGACTTAGTTTGTGTCCTAACATGTGGTCTATCTTTGAGAATTTTTCATGTGCACTTGAGAAGAATGTGAATTCTGCAGTTTTGGGGTGTAATTCTCTGTAGATATCTATTAAATCCATTTGATCTAGTGCATCATTGAGAGTCTCTGTTTCCTTGTTAATTTTTTGTCTAGAGGATCTATCCAGTGATGTCAGCGGGGTGTTGAAGACCCCTGCTATAATTGTATTGCTGTCGATTTCTCCTTTGAAGTCCTCTAGAAGTTTATAATGTATTTTGATGCTCCTATATTGGGTGCATATATGTTTACCAAGGTTATATCCTCTTGTTGGATAGATCCTTTCAATATTATGTAGTGGCCTTCTTTGTCTCTAGTTATGACTTTCATTTTGAAATCTATTTTATCAGGTATGAGTATTGCTACCCCAGCTTCATTTTCATTTCCATTTGCTTGGAAAAATTTTTTCCATCCCTTCACTTTCAGCCTGTGTGAGTCTTTTGTTGTGAGGTGAGTCTCTTGTAAACAACATATATGTGAGTCATGTTTTCTTATCCATTCAGCTACTCTGTGTATTTGATTGGAGCATTTAATCCATTTACAGTTAAGGTTATTATTGATATGTCCTTATATATTGCCATTTTAATTTATTATGGGTATATTTCTCTCTCTATGTCTTCTGCTTATTACATCAGTCCTTTTAACATTTCTTGGAGTGCTGGTTTGGTGCTAATATACTCCCTTAGCCTTTTTTTTTTTGTTTGTTTGTTTGGTCTTGAAAGCTCTTTATTTCACCTTCTACTTTGAATGATAGCCTTGCTGGATAGAATAGTCTTGATTCAGATCCTTGTATTTCATTACCTTGAATACTTTATGCCATTCCCTTCTGGCCTGTAGTGTTTCAGTTGAGAAGTCAGCTGATAGCCTTATGGGGGCTCCTTTGTAGGTAACCTGTTGCTTTTCTCCTGCTGCCTTTAAGATTCTCTCTTTGTCTTTAATTTTTGGCATTTTAATTATGATGTGTCTAGGTGTGGGTCTCTTTGGGTTCTTCTTACTTGGGGCTCTCTGTACTTCCTGAACTTCTATGCCTTTTTCCTTCACTGAGTTAGGGAAGTTTTCTGCCACTATTTCTTCAAATATATTCTCTAACCCTTGCTCATTTTCTTCTTCTTCTGGTACTCCTATGATATGGATGTTGTTACATTTCATGTTGTCCCACAGCTCTCCTAAACTGTCCTCCTGTTTTTATTTGTTTTTTCCTTTTGGTTCTCTGATTGGGTGATTTTTTTCTACCTTGTCTTCTAATTCGCTGATCTGATCCTTGGCTTCCTCTACTCTGCTGATTATTCCTTCCAATGTGTTCTTTATTTCTGCTATGCCATTCTTCATTTTCACTTGGTGGTTTTTTATTTCCAATTGGTTGATTTTCATTGTTTCTATATCCTTATTCATGTTGTTAAGCTTCTTCATAATCATTACTCTAAACTCTACCTCTGATAACTTGCTTAACTCCACTTCATTTATCCCTTCTTTTGTAGAATTCTCTTGTTCTTTCATTTGGGATTTGTTTCTTTGTTTCACCATTTTGGCTGTCTCAGCACGGTTTGGAGCCTGCCAAATTTTCCCTGTGAGTGTCAGTGTTCTGCTAATTATGGCTCCCTCTGCTGGCTGTGGATGAGTATGGAAGGGACCGCACTAAACAACATTGTGTAGTCTTATTTTCCTGGGTAGAGTCGCAGCCCAAGCAAAGATTCAATTATTGCAGAGCTCTTGCCTGCAGGCTATTAGTCTCAGTTACTTAATGAGCCTCAGGTTGTAGCCCTCTGCTAAATGAAAAATCCCACAGGTGGACAGGGTAAGAGGATTTCCAGTAGGTGGGGCAATTGCTTTCCCCTGGGCTAATGTTGCTTTGAGAAGAAAATGTTTTCTGCAGTGTGGGTTAATGGCTCAGCGCAGGGACCCTGGCCTCAGCCTTCACAGGTCAGTCCCCAGAGCCACGACCCCCAACACTGAAAGCCAAGTTCAAAGCTCAAAGCTTTCAAAGGCTCTTCTCTGCCTACTGGCTGGCAGGTAGTCTCTGGCTGTTAATGAGCCTCAAGTTGCACTTCTCCAGGCCAGGTGGTGTTAAATTCCCAAGGGAGGGGCAGTTGCATCTCCCCCAGCTGAAAGCCACTCTGCTGGGAAGGGGCTTCTGGAGGAAGATGGCTACTCTCTTGTGGGGGAGTGCCTCAGCATTGAGCTCCCGATGGCCTTCCCAGCTCTCTCCCCAGTGCCACGCACCCCTGACTCTCCTCACATAGCTCCAGTCGTCTGCCCTCCCTTTGTTTGAGTCCAAAGTGGGTGGCTGTGGCTGTAATTTAGTGCACTAGCCCTTCAGGGAAGTGCTGGTATTCCCTGAACTTCTCCCTGCTGGACAAAACCTCCGCTCTGATTTTCTCAGCCAGGTATTATGTGGGCTCCTTTTCCTGTTCTGCCACTCTGTGCTGGGGAGCCAGCTTGGGATTTTAAGCCCCCGACTTCTCAGGAAACTGCTCACAGCTAAGACAGCCCTCAACTGCTGCCTGTGGGCACCCAGCCAGCCCTCTTGCACCTCCACAGCTCCTACCAGTCTCATTTTTGGGTCCTCTTTATATCCTTGGTTATAAGGGTTCTCTCCAGCTGCTCTTCAGTTGGTTTTTCCAGATGACTTGTCTTTATTTTAGTTGTAATTCCAGTTTGGTCCTGGGAGATGGTCTTTGTAGCTTCTATTCACTCTGCTGCCACTTTCTCTTTCATTTTTTACTTTTTTAAATGAGGCTACTTAAAGATTTAGAATCACATACATGGCTTGCACTTGTGGCTTGCAGTAGTTTTCTATGGATAGGGCTGTTCTTATGGCTTCTCACCACACGTAGAGTAGAACTCAGATCCCTAATCATTACCTAGAGGGCACTTTATGGTATCTCGTCTCCTGCCACTTGCCCTTGCTCACTCTACTCTGGACCGTGTTCTTTCTCAGACATGCCAAGCCCATGGCCTCAGACTGGACGGCCCTACACCGGCGTCGCCGAGCTTTTCTCCTTTACTGCATTGAGGTCTCTTAGAGAGCCTTCCCTGACCACCTCCCATCATCTTCTCTGCCCCTCTGCCCTGTTCCAGTGTTCTTCATGGCTCTCATTGATACTTGAAATGATATTTTTATGTTTTTCACTTGTTTTATTCAGTTGTTCATTGTCCCCCCTGCCAGAATTTAAGCTCCACTAGGTAATAAGTCCCACTAAAGTTCAGGACAGGGTCTGTGTCTTATTTATCTTTTTTTTTTTTTTTCTTTCTCTCAGCATCTAGAATAGGGCCTGCACAGTAGGCTCTCAAAAAAGAACAAACTTGAGCAAGGCATTCAATGGCATATTTGAATATCACGGCATTCAAAATGTTGATAACATTTAAAAAATGTTTTAGTGAACTATTATTCACTAAATAATACTAATTATGATTTTTAAAGTTAATGATTTCAAAAAGTAAACAATCAACTCTGTATTATTTGTTTGTAAAAGAAGATCATAATTACTTCAGACTTTCCTGCCTTAGTCCTCAGCTATGCTTCTAGCTGCCATTTCATGTTAACATGCTGCCACCTAGGTGCCAGGACCACCCCCACCAGGGCTAATTGTCTTGTTTCTTTTCTCCTAAGCATGGCAGAACCACATTTCATGAAGATGCTTTTCACCGTATTTCTGAAGCCCAGAGATCTCTTGCTATACCTCTTGTTTGGTGTACCCATTGCCAAAGGCATGACACACCCAAGAGAGTGGGCAGCATTTAAATTTTTTTAAAAAAGAAACCCTTGGTATATCAGAGACTTATTAGAGAATTCAGGAGGCCCAATGAATAAGGTGTGCGCAAAAATAAGTCCTGGACAGATACAATGCAGTATAAGGATAGTCCCTTAATAGTTTCAACTTTTAACCAAACCGTATTGTTTTTCTTCATTAGCATTTACGAGGTTTCTTCTCAGACTGTACATCATTCAATATTTTGATGGACATGTTATTTATCAAAGGCAAATATAAAAGTAAGTATTACAATTTATGTTTGCTGAAAAATTTTGCTCTCTTTGCTGGTATAGCAGTTAGGAAAACAATGGACCATGTAGAAATGACCCTTACATTCCTGATGAGTGCCTGAATTAGGGAGACCTCATTCTTTAAGTGGGAAAACATTATAGCATCATATGTCATGCCTTAAACTAAACACCCCAGATTTTACTTATGGTGAAATTATAACAGGTTTTTCAATATTAGTTCTTCCTGTATGACTTGATTGTTAATTTTGAAATTTGGTTAATTACTAACTTTGATAAATAGCTTTTATTGTGCTAAATACACTTTTGAGTAGATGGTGCCGATTAGAACTCTGGGGATTGATAGTAGAGGACTGAATTCACTTGGCTGCATTTAACAGTGCTGGCTCACTCCTGACTTTTGGTAGGTGCTTTGGAAGTATTGATCGAGATGAAAAACCAAGACGTGAAGTTCAGCAAAGATACCTATGTCCTTGCTTTTGCAATTTGCTACAAACTGGTAAGACTATCTCCTGTGAACCTTTGCAGTGGTTCTCAACCTTCTTAATGCCGCGACCCTTTAATACAGTTCCTCATGTTGTGGTGACCCCCAACCATAAAATTATTTTCGTTGCTACTTCATAACTGTAATTTTGCTACTGTTATGTCTTAGGCGACCCCTGTGAAAGGGTCGTTCGACCCCCAAAGGGGTCGCGACCCACAGGTTGAGAACCGCTGCTTTAGAGCATTGTGGATAGTGTTTGAAAGAGTGTTTGTTTTTTTTCTCTATAATAAAATTTAGTTCCTCAGACGTCTGCTTTCCATCTGGTGCAGATATTTCCATTTTAAATGTGTTTGTTTTTAGAAAATTCAATTTAGCAATGTCAGACAGTTTTATTATGGGAAAAGTAATTTTATTGTCTTTTGCACATCTCTGGCAATTGCATAGATGGTGAGAACTAGAGACGGTATGCTGGGTTCAAGCTCTGCTTTCGGGTGGTCTTGCTACCAGGCTCATGCTGGACTCTATTGGACCAGTCTTCCCTGGGGCCCTCTCCCATGGAAACCTTACATCCTTCATTGGCAAACTCAAGGGCTGCTTTGTCCTCATCTGTGAATTTGTCTGGAATCACCTAAGTTGGAATCTCCTCTGACATCCCTGGATGGTTCTCTATTTGTGTCACACAAGTGGCACTTGTGACACTGCCTGATGTTATGCCAAGTAGATGCACGATTCATCCTCCCCACGAGAGTGCAAGCTCCTTGTGGCCTCTTGGTAGGCCAGCATCTGACACAGTGCCTGGTACACAGTCTTCACTAAAAGTACGTGACACTGAAATGAACTCTTGGAGGAGAGCGTGACTTATAAGTCCCTATGTCATTACTGTACCAGGATTGTTTCTTACACAGAGCAACTGCTTCATTATTTAATGAGTAAATGAATGATAACTGAAATAGTACAGTGACTAAGATTCCATGCATAACTATAGTCATTCATGCTGTTTAAACTCTGGAAATGCAACGAAACCTTTTTATGCTGAAACCAAAGGAACACCGAGCAAGTAGAAGAACAGGGGCAGTTGAAAAATTTCCCTGAAAAGTGTAGCAATGCCAATTTTCCAAATGAGGGACAGTTGGGTTACAGTGGGGAAAAAAAACAAACTAATGTGGAAATTGAGAACGTTGGAGTCTAGTCACAACTTTAGCATTAACTGGCTTTAAACTGGCCACTTTCGTCATTTGTGAAATGAGGGACTTGGATTCAGGGGTCAGAAAACTTTCTGTAGAAGGACAGATAATAAATATTTTAGGCCACATATTCTTTGTGTTTTTACAAACCTTTAAAAGGGTAAAAACCATGTTAGCCTTGGGCTGGATTTGGCCTGAGCATCATAATTGGCTGACTCCTGCATTGTTAAATACTCCTATCCAGTCACACCGTTGTGTGAAAGAGGCCAGCAAAGCTCACAACACGAGCATCAGCTATTCAGCATTGTGATACCCAGTTTTCTGACCTACTTAGAGAGGCCTCCCTGAGTGTGTACTGAAGTGGAGAGACTTGAATTCTACCACTTACGAGGGCCAGAGGACGTTTCTCCCCTGTAGTGTGTCCAAGAGTAACTTGTTTTACTCAGTGGAATCTGGAGGTGAAAAGTTGAGCTGGTCAGCTGTTCCAAGTTCCAAGTCAGTTCTGACTTTAGGATTTGAGTTCTGAGTCGTGTCATGACAGATACACAGAGGTCGAAGCTGATGCTGCTCTCATAGCCGTAGTCTACCTACAGCGTGAACCAAGGACAGGACTCGGCTGTCTGCATGCTTGTGCATCACTCACATTCTTGGAGGGCTTTTTTCTTTTTAAGTTTTCTGTTTTCTGGGATTCTCTTATGATTAATGTTCATATTAGTGTTCATGTTTTCAGATATTTGACTTATGTGGATATTTTCAGATTGGAAATCCCCTCAAGAGGAGTTTCCCCTGTGTTGCTGAGCTTTATTATGTAATACAGTAGCAGGCAGAATCTTTATACTGTTACGTTATGGGAGTCATGTCTAGAAACCCATCTACCCAGGTACAAAGAGACCTGAATATTTGCTGGTGAAACTGCCCCAAGTCAGAAATTGACAGAGAGCTTTAACAATAAAGTTAGTTTAGATAGTTTGGATTTGAGCTGCTACTATATAGATAACCTGGTCCATTTGCAAATAGTCTCTATATGGTTCTTAATCATTTAATGAGCTTGAGATAGGCTCTGGGAAATTCTTACAAAAGGAAATCTGAAATCCTGAGCAATATTAATCATTTTATTCAACTTAAAGCTTCATGATATTTATTTATTGAGCAATCCCATCTCTTTCTAGAATAGCCCTGAGTCTTTGAAAGTCTGTACTACATTAAGGGAGGAAGCCCTAATCAAAGGAGACATCCTCTCCAGGAGAGCGTCCTGTTTCGCTGTGGCACTGGCTCTGCATCAGGTAAGGCTTCGGGGTGCACAGAGTGAGCTGGGAACGGGCAGGACGTCACCACTTTCATTTCTTGTTTTTATTTATTTATTTTCCCTTCTGGCTGTATCACAAAGAAAATGTCTCCATAAAGAGACCGATGCCTTTGGTGCCATGGCCACCTCTATGCCTATGCCTCCAAAGAATGTTTCCATTTACAGTTCAGAACATAACATGCATTGCTATTTAGAAGGGGCTGGCTGAGATCTTGTGGAGACTCAGCGAGGGAAGCTGTCCGCCGAGAGAAATTTCTCAAGTAATCAAAATGAAAATTTCAAGTGATCTGTTTACTATGTGACGTTCTCAGAGAAAATTTAATGCCCTCCAAAGCTGAATTCACCTCAGACACTGAGGACTCCCACAGTGAGCCCATTGTAGAATTAGAGTCCATCATACAGTTCATAATCAGACCCAAATACTCTTATTTGGAAGAGACTTTAGTGATCTGTTAGCCTCCCCCTTTCACTGGACTAATGGAAGCAGCTGAATCCCAGAGAGAATACAGGACCTCCCTATCTTCACAACTCAGTGAAGAACAGTTAAAGCTGGAGCCCTGGAACACCCCTCTCTCTTTTTTTTTTTTTTATCCTCACCGAGGACATTTTTGCCTTTATCTTCAGATAGAGCGGGAGGGAGAGAGGGAGGAAGAGAGAGAGAAACATCGATGTGAGAGAGACACATCAACTGGTTGCCACCCATACGACCCCAACCGGGGCCGGGGACAAACTGCAACCGAGGTACCTGCCCTTAGCGGGAACTGAACCCAGGACTCTCTGGTCCGCGGGCTGATGCTCCAGCCGCTGAGCCAAATTGGCCAGGGCAAAATACAATTTTTTTTGTTTAATCCTCACCTGAGGATATTTTTACATTTATCTTCAGGCAGAGTGGGAGGACAAGAGGGAGAGAGAGAGAGAGAAGAGAAACATCGATATGAGAGAGACACATCGATTGGTTGCTACCTGCACTCGGGGACGAACTCCAACCGAGGTACGTGCCCTTGGTTGGAATCGAACCCGGGACTCTTTGGTCTGCGGGTCGATGCTCTAACCACTGAGCAAAACTGGCCAGGGCTTGAAACACCCCTCTCTTGAAGAGCTCCTCCCAAGACGTCCTGTTCCAAAGTCTAAGAAAATATGAACTATTTTGCTCTACAAATATGCACAGGCTTTATTCTCCCTGGCCATTGGGAATAGACATGCAATTGGTTTTCAGTAAAAAGTCTGCTGCTGCCGTAGTGACATGCTGCGTCCTGCAAATATGGCTTATCTACGTAAATCCTTGATTAGCTGCACCTTTGCCACCAAAAGGAAGGGAACTCATTACTGGTCTTAAACTCTGTTGCCATTATTGTAAATAGGAATTTAGGTTTTGTATTTCAGGCTGTGCCCTCATCTTTGAGAACTACTTTGGGGGTTCTTTCTGAGACAGGCAGCAGTGGTCTCTCACTGCTTTCTCTAGAACTGTCCTGTGCTCCATCTCCAGTGTTCCCACCTCGTCTGTGGTTTGAGGTTTCTGCTATATTCTAATTATGTCAAAGATGATCAAGGATGGGTATTTTGGGTTTTTTTAAGCTCACTGCAGTGGGAGAATGGGAAATGTAAACTTTATACCTCCCTCTTAAAAACTAGAACTTAGGCCAGGTGTTAGAACATTTAGTAACATGTTACTATAGGACACATTTTACAGAATGTTAATTTTTGATTACCAAAAAACTGTTTTTCTTTGTGGACCTCAAAACCCTGGTATACCACGAACAGGAATATCCTGACATCTTTAAATGATCTTTATGATAGCAGAGTAATGTTCATATGACTTAGGGTATGACTTGTTTTTCTTTTTTCTAGAACCAGGTGGAAAAAGCTACCTCCATTTTTTCTCAAATCATGAATCCAGAAAGCATAATCTGCATTAATTTAAATGTAAGTGACTTCTTATGGTTTAAAGAGAGGCTGGATGTACTAAAGTGATGTCTAGAGTTTTTTGTCTGTGTATAATGACTTTTGATCTCCCAGTGGCTTCATTCAGTTTATTCATCTACTGAGCTCTGTGTGAAAGTTACAGTATAGTCCCTGTGAGAGGAGTCAACACAACCTGTGCTTCCAGGAGTTTGCTAATAGGTGGGAAATGTCGATATGCTCAGGTATAAGACATGGCTAAATGGTAGGTGTAACGCGTGACTACAGAAGGCCGTAGATGTAGAGAGAAGGTAGATAGACCCTCCAGTGTCTTGACCAAGACTTGAGAGAAATCTGTGTGCTAATTGCATCCCATCCATGTAACTAACTCATGGTGTCAATGTATCTACCCTACGTAAAATAGTGCCCGACATGGTAAGCCCTCGCTCAATAAACATTAGCTATTTTCATTCTTATGCTGCCAGCCTGCCACAGCCCATCTGCCCCAGTGAGCAGAGGGTCACCTATCCCTTCCTGTCCCAGGACTGGGAGCCTATGCAGTAACTGCAGGTCAGAGTGGGTGGGTCAGTCTGAAAAGCTCATAGGCTCAAGCAGGTCTGGGAGGCCAAGGTGGCAAAGGTCTTGAGTCCAGAAGTTCAGGTCATTTGAGCCAGCAATACCAGTAAGCCAAATAGACTAGGAAGCCTCGTCTTCCAGCAGATGCCATATGTCTTTTATCTTCTCTGCTTCCTACTGGAGATGGACAGCTCTGGGGATCCCACGTGTGACTGCTTCTCAGAGAGGGAGAGTGGCCTGCAGATGCACTCAGATCATGATTGGACAGAAGAAGAATTGCTAGGATTCCAAGTGGCTCGTAGCATCATAGGAGAGAAATACGGGAGAGTGTGGTGAGAGGCGTTGATGTGGACTATTAGAGCTGATGTGAGGTTTTGGGGATCAGTAAGGATTAGTGGTGAGACATTGGAGGGAGTGAGATTGGCAGGATTTTAATATAATTAGCTAAAGTACCATGCTAGGTACTTTATATTTGTTGGCTCACTTTATACAACACTGTCAGAACAATGTGTCTCCATATTATAGATGTGAAAATGAAGATTAAAAGGGTAAGTAAGTCACCCAAGTTTTGTAGTTAATTAAATAGCACAGTCGGGTTTTAACACCAACAAATCTGTTTGACTGCAAAGTCCAGAGTTTGCCACCACTGCAGACCTACAGAGATGAGTGCTGTGTCTCTTCTCCAGGACTGGGACTAGCTGCTCCTCCTGAATAATGAAAAGACCATAGGACTGGATGTCAGAAATTGAATCTGTTATAGTGCACACATTCCATGCCCTTGAATTTAGATTCCTTGCCTAGTTTAATCCTTGGCTATCTCTCACAGTGTTTTGAGAATGTAGTAATGATTTTTTTTTTTTTTTTTTTTTTAAAATGAGAAAGTGCTTTGGTGGAAGCAAGACATGAGCCTGCTGAGAGTGAATCTGTCCACTCTCAGTGGGAGGAGAAATCCAGAGCATGGTGGAAAGGCAGCTGGAAAGGAAAGGAAAGGAAAGGAAAGGAAGCTGATGAATGTGGTGCATGGGCATGATTCAGGCGAGAACTATATGGGGAACCTTCAGCTGATCTTGAACAGGAATCCTCCTTTCCATGAATCGAGTCACAGAATTATCTGTTGTCAGGAAATTTAAAGATAGTTTTATTGTTTAAAAATTCTCACTTAGGAAATTCTTCCAAACGTCCAATCTGAATTTCTCGTATTTCAGTATAGCCTATTTCATCTTCCTCAGGAATGATGAAAAAGAGATGGTTCCATGCTGAGGTTTAATAACCTCTCAGATTCTGGGTCTCTGTTATTAGAACAGGTTTTTAGTAAAATGATGTAGTGGGCCCTTGCTTCTCCAAGGCTGAGTCATCTACTTGGAATCCCTACGGGCAATTTGTTAATTTTTAGGAAATGGAAACCTGACAGGTAGGTTGAATAGAGAATCTGTTCAGTCCGTATTAGCAGAAATAAATGATATTTTTTCCTGATCTACTTAAAAAATAATGCCTTATACTAAAATCTTGTTCTGCTGCCAGTCAGAATTTGCATTTACCCAGTTATTCCCCCGTCAATTTTCTTTTCATTGAAATTGCTCCTGCTGCCAATATGACCTAGAGGGTACAGTTTTCCATTTTCCCAGCTAATATGTGTTATATATTGCTCTAATTTAGCAGAGGATCTCATGGAAGCACATGCATGTTGATTCTTCCCTTTTAGTCTAAATTTAAACCCATCAATCTCAAAAGAATTATGGCTCCTCTTTAGCCATGCTGTTCAATATCAAAGGATTAATTTCTACTTCCAAATATGTCTGGAAGTACCAGACACCAACACAGGGTAGCTTTCCACTGATTCTATTTTATTTCTAACCATTTCTGTAGAAATCTGGCGTGTCTCCAAATGGAGACTCATTTTGGAATTGTATTACCTTGCAAGGGAATTGACAAGTGGTTAATTTTACTGCTTTTATCATTTATTTATTGACACAGGTGAATGTTTTAATGCCCTTTTCTATTACTCACTAAAGTCTCTTAGGCTGCACAGGTAGGAAAGGAGACAGGACTCATTTCTCATAAATCCCTTTGTGGCAGCATCTGTGTATATAAGTTGCTTGTGGATAGGAGCAATGTAGACTCCAGAAACACAAGAGTCTGTACAAATTAAGAGGCTTTCTCTTTCTCCGGAGGTGGTCATCTAGGTCTGGTGTGATATTCTATGATATCCTCAGGGACCCAGCCTTTTTGTAGTTCCACACCACCCTCCCAAGCACATGACTTCCATCCATTGTATTGCTATTCCATCCAGAAGTAGGAAGAACGGAAAAGACAAAGAAGTAAGCACCTTTTAAGGATGCTTTCCCAAATTGTCTCAACCAACAACTGGTATTTACATGTTGTTGGCCAGAACTTAATCCCACAACTTCACATAGTTGCAAAGAAACCTGAGAAATAGAGCCTTTGATTCCATACATAATAACATCCATTAAAATTAGAGAGTTCTGCCCGGCCGGGGTAGCTCAGTGGTTGAGCATCAACCCATGCACCAAGAGGTTGCTGGTTCAATTCCAGGTCAGGGCACATGCCCAGGTTGTAGGCCCAATCCCCAGTGGGGGGCATGCAGGAGGCGGCCAATCAATGTTCTCTCTCATCGATGTTTCTATCTCTCTCTCCCTCTCCCTTCCTCTCTCTCTAAATTCAATAAAGAAAAAAAAAATTTTTTTTTAATTAGAGAGTTCTGTTATCAAAAACAGAAGGACGAATGGATATTATTTAGAAAACTAGCAGTCTCTACCACACTATGATATTCTACTTCAAATATAGCAAACTTGAAAAGAAAAAACAAATGCAACTTTCTGGCATGTTTAGGGCTTCTTTTTTGGTCAGAGGTATCCGATGATTTGTCAGCATTTCCTGAAGCCTCAGAAAATCAGAGAGTAGGAAGTATGTGTTCTTTTAATAGTTTGTCATACCAAAATTCCCCCTGCTCCTTGCTAATTCAATTTTCCTAGCCTTTTGTTTGACATCTGTAAGATTAAAGCAATGTGCTGTGCCCTGATTTAGCTTTTCTTAATTGCACCCTGAGACTTCAGTTCGAGACAAGCTTCTAGCTTTAAATTTTCTCTTTGCCTTTCATCAGTAACTGCCTCATCTATATTTCCCTTCATCAGTATATTCATTAGGTATTGAACCTTACCCTTGAAATCCCTACTGAATCAGAGATAGTTGCTGGAGGCAAGGAGAGAAATTGGGAAAACTTATGAAGAAAAGTTGAAATCTTCCAGGAGTACATCATTAATAGTTTCTAGCATGGAGGTCCAGGAGGCTTATTCTTGAAAATTGCTATGCTCCCTTCTCGTTCATTATTGTTGAGGGTCTGCTAGGTGCAGGCACTGGGAGATGTTGCATTTAACAAAAGTAGTCTTGTCCTTGACCTCAATAGGACAGTCCCCTGCCAACCAAATTTGGTTTTTATTAATAAAGGTGTTAAGAATTATTATTAAGAGTGGAGCTTTTACCCCACTTCCAAAATAAGGAGTTAGTCTACTACAGTTTTGTGGATGCTGGTAGTGTGTTTAAGATATCAGGAGGTGAAGGAAGGTTTATTACTCACAGCAATAGCAGTGGCCAGAGTATTCACATTTTGCATCAGGTTCCTGAGCCTCAATTCCCATAAGATGGCGTGAAAAGGTCTCTATGCCTTTTGCACACACAGTGGCTTACATTTTAAGAGAGGAACCCTGAATTTGGGGACCCAAATCTCTCTCTTTTTTTTTTTTTTATCCTCACCTGAGGACATTTTTTCATTTTGTGTTCAGATAGAGTGGGAGGGAGAGAGAGGAAGAGAGAGAGAGAAACATCGACGTGAAAGGGACACATTGAGTGGCTGCCACCCGCACGACCAACCAGGGCCGGGGACAAACTGCAACCGAAGTACATGCCCTTAGCGGGAACCGAACCCAGGACTCTCTGGTCCACAGGCTGATGCTCTACTGCTGAGCCAAACTGGCCAGGGCTAAACTTATTTTTTAAAATGCATGCACATTTATCAATATGACAAAGCATGACATCAATTTATTTGATGCACTGTTTTATTTACATAGTGGGTTGCTATGCATGCACACGTTATAAAAGATGTTTTCTCTTTTTCTAAAATTTCTTTTTAATGCTATAAGAAAATGTTCTTTGTATAATAATTGACAAAAAGCAGAATCAAATTTGGGGGGAAATTAACATATTTGGAAGATAATACATAAAATTACAAACAATAGTTAACATTAGTTGGTAAATTTTGAGTTTTTCTCATTTAAACTCTTCTGTATTTTTCCAGTTGTACTCATGAACATTGGTGATGGTTGAGGGGGGAGGGGTGCTTTCTTTTTCCTTGTGTTGTTTCTGTCTGGTGGAAGTAGTTAGTAACATCATTTTGAAAGCCAGGGGCAGTACCCAGTTTGGAAAGTTTCTTAGTGGCAACAGTGTAAATAGAAGTGCCTCACTAGGACTTTAACCAGTTTCCGCCGTTACCTGCAACAACCTTTGTGCCTGGAATTTCTCAACCAAAATAATGAATAAATAAAAAAGGTAAGGGTATCATTTACCCTAGAGCCAATCTTATGAGAGTGTCTGATTGTCAGAGCCTCTGAATCTAGAGGCAATAGGGAGGAAGAAACTGATAGTAATGTTCATTGAGTTACCTTCTTTGTGCCAGTATTTTAGTTAATGTTCACAGTAACTCAAAATGTGAGATGTAAACTTGTTTCCCTCATGTTACAAATGAAGAAATAGAAAGAGAGATTAAGTACTGGCCAGAGTCACATAGCTAATAATTGCCAATGCTGGAAGTACAGCCCCAAATCCGTGTTCTCTCCATTTCTATCCTTAAGCAAGGCTTGCAGTTGTGGTATTTGGATTTGCCACTGGAAAACAACTTTTGGCTGGCAGACATGCATTTGAAGCATTTTTTTTTTTTGAGCTTCTTGTGCAAGCAAATGAATTAGGAAATAGCATGGAAACGGGGTAGATGCCTATAAATGTAGGCTTCTCTAAGGTACATTTCTTAATGTTGAATACTGGCTCAGTCTCGTTTTTGCTTGTCTTCTTTTTATTCAGCTGATGATCCATATCCAGTCAAATATGTCGAAAGCCCTGATAGAGATACTAAAGGATGCCACAGAGGGGAATGTATCAAAATTTGTGAAAAAACATAAGTTCTCAGAAGAAGTGGTGAGTATGTGCTTGCTGCAGAAATCATTTAAAGGTGAAGGGCCCTTTTTTTTTTTTTTTTACATCTACAGATAGAGTGGGAGGGAGAGAGGAAGGAAGAGAGAGAGAGAGAAACATTGACGTGAGAGAGACACATCAACTGGTTGCCACCCGCACAACCCCAACCGGGGCTGGGGACAAACTGCAACTGAGGTATGTGCCCTTAGCGGGAACTGAACCCGGGACTTTCTGGTCCACAGGCCAACGCTCTAACCGCTGAGCCAAACTGGCCAGGGCTGAAGGGCACTCTTTAAAGTGGGGTGGGCATCATCCCATGCACCAAAGGGTTGCTGGTTCAATTGCCGGTCAGGGCACATGCCTAGGTTTTGGGCTCAATCCCTGGTAGGGAGCATGCAGCAGGCAACTGATTGATGCTTCTCTCTCTCCCTCTCCCTTTCTCTCTCTCTATAAAAAATCAATAAAAAAATCTTTAAAAAAAAAAAGGCCATCTCCTTAGAGAGATGGTCACATAGGGCAACTTCTTTTTTTTTTAATCCTCACCCGAGGACATTTTTGCATTTATCTTCAGATAGAGTGGGAGGGAGAGAGGGGGGAAGAGAGAGACAGAGAGACATCGATGTGAGAGAGACACATCGACAGCCGCCCACACAACCCCAACCTGGGCCAGGGACAAACTGCAACCGAGGTACGTGCCCTTAGCGGGAACCGAACCTGGGACCCTCTGGTCTGCGGGTAGGGCAACTTCTTTATTGTTCCTGTTGTAAGATTTCTCTGTGTGTGAAGATTTTTTTTCCTTCAAAGAGAGTATATCCTTCAAAATGCTACGAAACCTTTTCCCCTTTAGATTATTCTTTCTGCACGCCGTTTTCCATGGGTCCTGGCACGCTTTCCTTCCTCCCCACTCTTCACTCTTAGTTGATGACCTTGCTCCCTGTTCTATGAGGAAACAGAAGGACTCAGAAGAGAAATGCTGCCCGTTGACAGCCTTCTTGCTGCTCTCCCTGTCTGCTCAGCCTCCCCTCGGAGCCGTGCTCCCCTCTGACCGCTCCAGGGCATCAGTCCAGAAGTGGTCTCACCCTCTTCTGGCCATCATTAATACCCCTTTCTCTGTGCATCATTCCCCTCAGCAAACAGTCGGCTATAGTACCTCTCATCTTAAAAAGAAGTCTCCCCTTTTTAAACAAATTAAAAGACCTACTATGTGTTTAGATAGGAAGACTCAGCCTCCAGATATTAAACCATATTAAAGCTTCTGGCATTAGAATTGTTGTTTTAGCTCCTGAATAAATCAACTAATGGAACCAGATAAATGCTTTGCAAGATTCTAAAACACAATTAAATAAAAATGAGGAGAAAGAAGTAATTTCTAAAAATTGAAATCAAAATGAAACAAATGAACCCACGTGTCACATTGATGGCTTAAGCACACAAAGAGGAATTACCACAAGTCATTTGAAATTTAGCAATTTGTACATTGCTTGTAGTATAGAGCCTAAGGGGGGAAAAAAGAACTGTAAGGAAAGTGTAACTTATTGGCAACGATCACATTGTTAGTGATGATACAACTATTGTCGTTTTGATAATGAAGGGGTCTGTTGGTTGGTCCTCCCTCCCTGCTCTTCGCCCTCCTTCCCTTGTCTTTTATAGCACTGGCCTCGGCCGGTGTCTGAGATGGCGGGGTGGCAGCAGAGGGAGGGCAGGGGCTGCTTTCCCCTCTGCCGCACTGCTGCCCCTCAGTCCTGTTCCACCTCACTTCCACCCAAGGCTCCGTCCTGCTGTCAAAGGGAACAGAAACTAACTGGATATGATTAAACTTAGGGCGTCTTTCTGTTTGAGGTCTTAATTCTGTGTAGGTGGTGACCCACCCAAATCCTTTGGAATGTGTTAGAAGAGTAGGGGCACTGGAAGTAGACAGGTCTCCGAGGGCACAGAGGTGTGTGTGTGTGCAGTCTGACACCTCCGAAGCAGTCCTCCCGCAGACTGGGCCACTGGAGTGGTGTCCAGCTGTACGACTGAAGCAGCCACACAAACTGCACCTAGAAAAGTACTGATTGTTTTGATCTGAAAAGTTTTTCCCCAAAGCCGGTAAGATTGGGTTACTTAGAAAGCTCACCCTCTGGTTCAGTGCATCCCCTGGCTGTCGTGAGACACTCAGAGCTGCTGGTTGTGAAATGAACCGATCCATGTAACCAGGAGCTTTGGAGCTAGTTCTCCATGTCTGTGAGATTGCCTGTGGAGTCTCACTGTGGAACTCTGCATTTACAAATGCTCTCTTTAGTGTTTGTGCCACGGTTGTTAACAACGTCTCAGGTGTGGAGTAAGGTGATGTTATGTTAGAGGAATGTTGAAGAGAATTGTTGATTTTTTTTTTTTTATTCCTCACCCGAGGATATTTTTCTACTTATTATTAGATAGAGTGGGAGGGAGGGAGAGAGACAGAGAAACATCCATGTGCTAGAGCCACATCGACTGGTTATCTCCCGCACGACCCAACCAGGGCTGGGGACGAACCGCAACCAAGGTATGTGCCCTTGACTGGAATTGAACCCGCGACTCATTGGTCCATGAACTGACTCTCTAACCACTGAGCAAAACTGGCCAGGGCGATTGTTGATTTTCTGCAGTGCCAGGACTGAAACCACTCAAACAGCTGTTTGTTCACGGATTTATTTTTTTTTAACTAAATTAACAAAAAAATGTAGTCAAATCTCTGTTCTGCTTAAATCATAGTAATGGTCCTAATGTAATATTTTTGTGGCGATGGAAGGGAGCTGATGTTGACATGAAGTAGAGCAGAGTCACCTCCGGCTCGGCACGTTTGCTTTGCTGCGTTTGGAGCCATGTGCTGCATATTAAGTCACTGCACCTTGAACGTGAGGACTGAACAAGCTGTTCTTTTTAGCAACATTAAGAAGTGCTTACATTTTTTATCTGACTGTTCGGTGGGGAGCCCTTGTTTGAAAGGAAGGCGTGCAGGTAACAAATAGGATTATGGTATATTTAGAAGATGACCAAAGGATATGTTAGGGACCTTGATTGCAATTAAACGTCATCAAGAAATGACATTTAGGTTATGTTGTTAATAAGGACTGAACTAAGTAAAATGTTGATTTTGTTCAGAAAGGAGCTTCACATTCTAATTTAGAGCTCACCCATTTTTGTAGACATAAATACCATTCATATCCTTCTGACTCTGATATTTATACCTCTGGTCTGGACCTATCCTCCATGCTTCATTCTTACATATCCAACAGCCTCTTGACAGTTCCGCTTACGTTTCAGACATCTCAGTCACATCTGAAACTGGGCTCTTGATTTCCCCTCTCCAAATCTGGTCCCTGTCTTCCCCAGCTCAATAATGACGACACCCATCACCGAGGTACAAAGCCCGAGTTGGGAAGATGCCTTTTCATTCCTCCCTTTCCTTCACCCCTTCAACAGTAAATCCTTAGAAGTGTAAGTCTAAAATGTCTTACACACATCTGCTTCTCCATCTTCGCCGTATGTTCCCCAGTCTGAACCATCGTCCTCTCCTTTGGGCCGTGGTGGGGCTCCGGGTCAGTCTCCACATTCTCGTGCCCGCCAGTTCGCTACACCGCTTCATAAACCGAAATCAGACCGTGTCCTACTTTAGACCCTCTGATGGTTTTAGCATAAATTTCAGAAAACTTGCCATGTGTAACAGCAAAGCCAACATTCCAGTGATGACCGCAGGAAGTGGGGAGGGGACAAGCCGGCAGAGGGAAGAGGGCATGAAGGACAAGCAAGGAGCTGCCGCAGAGCCGCATGGACTCCGGAGCACACAAGTCCCTCGTGCTTGTTCTCTGCCTTTACCAAAGTTAACCTCGGCTGACCGGACACTGAGTACCAGGGACATAGCCTCACCCGTTCTTGTGAGAATCTGCACATTCAACCTGTCTCTCAGGTCTTCATTCTCACCTCAGACACATTCTCACTCTGAAAATCGCCAGAATGGAGAGTGTTCCTAACCTAACACAAAATGTGTTTGTTTTGTTTTTTTTTAAAAAGATTCTCAATCTTGGGGGGAACCTCGCACATTTACCATGCACTGTAAAGCCCCATGTAATCTGGCTCTGCCTCCTCTGCCCTTTAAATTCGGCAAACTTGTTCCATTGCTGTGAGAGCTCCCTTCCTGGTGTGTCTCATTGTCTGGAAGGTGCCACTTACATCCCCCTTTATAAGATAGTAGGTATGATTTTCAAGTACTGATTCTGAATTTTGTGCGTAGCTTGTGAAATCCCTTATAGCTAGTCGTACCTCTCTGTGAAGGATCCTGGTTTTTATCACTTTAGGTATCCACTTACGTTTCTACACATTTATGTCTCTGCTTCTTGGAGGATAGAAAGAACAAGGAAAAAATCTTGCAGAGATACGATGATTTGCTTTTTGTGTGTTTTTCCAGCTGGCTAAAGTGAGGGAAAAGGTGAAGGATGTGCCTGCCCTTCTGGCCACATTTGACGAGCTCTATGGGAAACTGCACGTAAATGGCCAGGTCACCGCTTACACTTTGGATGCTCTGCTCTGCCACACCCCCAAGGACCTGAAATCCCGCATGGTACACTTAAACAAGAGGACAGTCAGCCGTCGGACCTTCCAGCCACTCAGCCAGTCCCTGTGGGCTGAGTAACCCGAGGTCCAAACCCTCTGTGGGGTAGGTGTGAGTTGGAGGGGCTTGCTGCTCGTGGGTTATTGGCCTCCTAAGGAGTCAGGCCCTGAACTCCAGTGGACACTGTACTGACACTTGGTTTCCTCCTTAATTTCCGTGTTCATTGACTGCTGGCATGCTGACCTGAGAACTTGGTGCAGTGTGCCGCTCTGAAGGTCTAGATGCAAGCAAGCAGAAAGCGCGGCTCCCTCGGAAGGGAGGCTTGCCCCGGGGAATAGCTGAGGACCCCTGAAGGAACACGGTCAGTCCCCAGTCCAGCTTCTGGTGCAGCGTGCCCAGTAAGCAATAATGGAAGGAATTTCACTCGCAGTGGTCAACTCGACTAACTTGCAGGGGATGGTTGCTCGCTGAAGTCGGACGTTCTGAACCCCTATGCTGCCGTGCTGGGAAGTAGCCCAGGATTTTCTCACTGCTTCTGCATCATTTATCTGTGACCCCAAACAAGATACTTGAGCCCTCATTTTTCCATCTGTAAAATGATAGTGCCAGTATAAATCTGTGTGTGGATTTGAAGTGTTCATTCAAGGCTCAGTAGGGTCAAATTTTCTCAAAAATTAAGAAAAATAAAAAAGGTTCCCAAAACTTCTTGGGATTATGTTTTGTTTTCTCAGCAGCACAAACAAAGCCAGAATTTAGCTCTCAGAACCGGTAAGTAAGCCAGAATTCAAATGATTTCTGCTTTGGTCATGGGCAAGCCACGTGCTTTTCAAAATACGTGCCAGTGAAAACCACACAGTGCTGTCTGCATCGCTCAGTCTGCGTGCGTCATGAATACTCGTTCCTCTGGTTCATCTTGTTTGTTAAGGGTTTTCTCTTTTCCCTCCTTGGATATTTTACTTTTTTTGGTAAAAATAAATGCATCATGACAGCAGGTCAGCGCTTCCTCACGCTGATCCGTTACTCATGGTGGAAACGCAGCGCCTGGCAGGTCGTGCCTTTTCCCCAAAGGCCCAGGTGACGATCGAGCCCCAGCCGCCGCCCTCGAGTGTTGCACACTGACTTGCACTTTACCGTATTCTTGAGGCAAGAATTGTTCACAGAATCAGACCTTTTAGAGGAGGCGGAATCTTCTGAGTCTCCTAATTTAATTCCCTCGCCTTGCAGGTTGAGGAAATGACTTGTCCAAACTGGGATAGTTAGTTTGAGGTGGAGCCGAAATTCAGCCTAGACTCCGAGTCTCGTACCCTTCCCATTATACCACATTATGTCTGTTCAGAGGAGAAGAGGGAGAATCTCTTCAGGACCGAATGTTAAGGGCTCCCACAGCTTCCAGTGTGGCATGGGCTCACCTCAGCTTCCTCACCCGTTAGACCGGGGATGATGGTAGTACCCAGCTGCCAGGCTCAGTGTGAGGATGGCATGAGACAGATAAAGCTAGGACAGCGCTGGGCACAGAGTAAGTGCTATGCAAACAGTAACTGTTGCTGTTACTGATGGTAGCATTCGGAATGTTTGCACCTAGTTGAAGAATTATATAAACAAATGAGTTCTTCCTCCTGCTTAGAAATATCAGAAGAATGTATTTGCTTATGCTCAGTGAAACATTAGTAGCCCCCTTTAAAGAAAATTCTCTGCCTTCACAGACTCTTAATTGCATCTTATGTGTCTTGTGTTTTGCAAAAAACAACAACAACAAAAAACCCATTTGGATTTCTCTACCTTCAAAGTCTTAGGGAATAACAGGGCATGCTTCCTGTCCCACAACTTATCATTTGTCGTCTCCAGCATGGGCAAAGAGCATTCAAATGGCTATTATGCCCTGGGTGGATGTGGCCCTGGTTGTTAGAGCTAACAACCATTCATTAGCAGAAAACAACAAAAAAGAATGTTGTGAGTGATAAGTAGCAGCTGTGACCTACCTGGGCCCTGCTGCTCTGAGCAGCGGGCGACTAGTGCTCTGCCCACGGTAAGAGCTGGGCTTTGTGACCTGTCGCCCGAAGTCTTCCTGGGGGGCAGCTTAGTACAGAGGTAACTAATGTGCATAATGTTCACCTCAAAATAATAGATGATTCTGAAGGTTAAAAAAAGTCAAAGAACAAGTATGTTCAGTATATAGTGAGCATTTTATTCTTTCATTTCTTTGAAAAGTGGTGTTTCTTTGCATTTAATATGCCTAAAGCATCTACTTAATCTTCAGCAATTTGCCTGAAGCATGAATTTATTCTGTTAATGAGACTACTTCACTGGACAGGGCATCTGATTCCCCAGCTCTGTGTGTGCCTCTGTGGATTGTTTTCACTTCTTATAAATGTCTGCTGCTCCAGAATCCAAAACTTGTCCTGGTGAGTGCACACAGTATGAGAAAGAGACAAAAAGATCTCTTTAATTAGTGATATCAGGACAGTGTTCAGGTTATCTGCTGCTGTGTCAAAAACACTCCAGAAATTAGAGGCTTAAAACAACACCAATCAGTTTATTATTTCTCGTTCTCCTTAGAAATGGCTGGGCTCAGCCAGGCTGTTCTCACCTAGGGTCTCGTGGTTATAGTCAGATGATGGCTGGGCCTGGAATCACCTCAGAGGCTTTCCCACTTAATATTTCTGGCAAGTGATGGTAGGACCTCATCCAAGTCTGGGGCCCCATCATTTATATGTACATACCCACATCCATGTAAACTAAGGCCCCATCATCAAAAGGTACATACACACATCCATGTAAGCTAAGGCAACATACAGCAAAATAGCACAGGGCTTGACAAAACCCAAGATTCAAATTTATAACATTTCTGTCTACAGATTTGGGAAAATGAAACAGTACATAAAATATCCATTTAGCCCAGCCAGTGTGGCTCAGTGAATTGAGCGTCATCCCATGGACTGGGAGGTTCCGGTTCAATTCCTGATTGGGGCACATGCCAGGGTTGCAAGCTCAATCCCCAGGAGGGGGCGTACAGGAGGCAGCCGATCAATGTTTCTCTCTCACATCAATGTTTCTCTCTCTCCCTCTCTCTAAAAAGTCAATAAAAACATATTTAAAAAATATATCCATTTAAAAAGTCACAATGACAGAAGCTACGATCAGTCAAATTTGATGTGCATTATGCATAAAAAATACATGGTGAAACAAATCATTGTGAATTGAATTCAATAGAAATAGTTCAGAAAAGTAAAGGAAATGGTTTGAATGTATTGCATAGAAAATAGATAAAGGAATTGCATTGGCATTAATGGCATTACTTCAAAAAATATCTAATGAACAAAAATTAATTGATATTGGTGTAATTCTGATAGAAATATTTTTTATTTGCTGACATGGAGTCAAAATAAGGGGCTTGAAAATGCTCTGTTCTTACGGAGCTTGCACTCTGCAAGAGGAGCAGAGATAAACAGGTAACTGGGCCAATGACCACCTGATCACAACTGGGATAAATGATAAGTCCCAAGCAATACTCATATCACCCTGTGGCAAAGAAAAGTGGCGTGCGAGCGCGCGTGCACACACACACACACACACACACACGGAAGGACCTTTTCTCATCTTTCATAGCACCAATTGTGTATGCCACTGATTTTGACCCATAAAGTACATTGCCTGGTGTTGTTACAGAATTTCTTCAAGTATGTCCAGTGTCTCCTGAAGGCCCAAGTAGACTACACTTGTTTTATATGACCCCAAAGTGCCAATGCATATAATGAGGCCTTAAAATTTATTGTAAGAGTGAATGAATTAATGGCCGATTTTAGTTAATACGTATAGTCTGCCATGATAGGCTTTTAAGTACTTCACAAGTTTTTCATAAACTGGTCATTCTTTTTATCCCAGTTTTACATATGACAGAGTCGAGACCCAGAGAAGTGGAATGCCTGAGAAGGGGGCGTAGTCACTAGTGCACTAACATCCTGGCCCAGAATCCCCTCTTCAGGTCTGATACTGGCGTTTCCCCTACTGTCTGCTAGTACTCAGCTAATCTGAGTCAGAAGTGATTTGGGGAGTGAGCAGCATAGGGTGTTCCAGGTGAAACTTCCAAGCTGTTAATGAAAGATCAAACCGCTGCTGCGTCGCGCACCTGCCCTCTTGCCAGCTTTGCTCAGTGACCCTTCTTCTGAGAGCTCTGACCTCCAAGGCCTCGGAGGTGCATTGCCACAGTGATGAAAGGTGGGGTTGGGGAAAGAAGTCCCAGAGGGAACTAAAGAACCCCAAGCTTGGCTGCTAATCACTGCCGTACAGCTGAAACACTCCCATGCTGGCTGCTTCTGGAGAGGAGGCCTCATTTCATCAGGCTCGGAGAGGAAAATGCATCGGGGTCCCTGAGTCCACCTGGAAGGCTTCAGGGCAGCTTGCTCTGTCACCTGCCAGCCTGCCTGAGAAATGCACTGCAGGATTAGTGATGCGTACATCCCTCATCTTCCCGATTCATTTCCTCAAAGGGGCTTTGGAGCAAAAAAGGTTACAGTATTCATGTATACACACATACATGCATAGGTTCATGTTACACACACACACACACACACACACACACACGTGTGCATATGTTTGTTTTCAATAATTCCTGGCGGGCTTCCTGCTTTGCTGTCGTTAGTATACAGCTGATGTACTTAGAGTACTCAGCAGAGGGCGCCCAGAGTCACTATTTTTAAAAAGGTGCTAGTTTTTAAAAGCATCTTCCATTTCTGGAATTCACGGAGATCAGAGGTCCACAGGAAAGGTGGCTGTAGATGGACTTTTGGGGGAGATAATATTTCCGTCACTCAGTAAAGAACTATCCAGTTCTGAAAGGACGTTTTTGGAAGAGACACCAGTGAGGACGGTGCTCTGCAGACAGTGCACAGTGCAAGCGCGGGTGTGCACACCTGCGTGCTCCACCAGACAACATCCGATGCAGATCGTTGTGAAAGGAAAAGGAATGGTCCGTGGTCTCACTTGGGGCTGAGTTTCCTCCTAAAGTAAGAAGAAAATCCCACAACGAACTGTTCACCTTTATTTTCTAAAATCACGTTTGTATGTGAGAGAAGTGAAAAGGAATGGGGCTTTGCATTATTTCTGTTGTCTTTCCGTCCTACTCAAATCCATCCAATGACAGCAGCCTGACTGTCTGTTCCTGCCATCATCAGGAAAGCGCTCAGTCTTGGAACTTTCTCCACTTAAGTGAAGGGGAGTTCAGTGTCCTGGTGTGTTTATCAATGCCCATTTCTAGGAATAGGTCAATGATCAAGTTTTCATTATCATAAACTTTTAATATCCATTGAAGCTTCACAGACTACTAATTTTTTTTTTTATCCTTACCCGAGGACATTTTTGCATTTATCTTCAGATAGAGCGGGAGGGAGAGAGGGAGGAAGAGAGAGCGAGGAACATCGACGTGAGGGAGACACATCGAGTGGTTGCCACCCACATGACACCAACTGGGGCCGGGGACAAACCACAACTGAGGTACATGCCCTTAGCGGAAACCGAACCCAGGACTCTCTGGTCCGCAGGCCGACACTCTAACCGCTGAGCCAAACCGGCCAGGGTCAGACTACTAATTATAAAGGGATTTGGGTTTGGGATTCTGTTGAGCAGTGGTTCTCAACCTTCCTAATGCCGCGACATTTTAATATAGTTCCTCATGTTGTGGTGACCCCCAACCATAAAATTATTTTTGTTGCTACTTCATAACTGTAATTTTGCTACTGTTATGTCTCAGGTGACTGCTGTGAAAGGGTCGTTCGACCCCCAAAGGGGTCGCGACCCACAGGTTGAGAACCACTGCTGTTGAGAGACATCTCTGGCAGAGACACGCACCCTGGAGGAGGACAGTTGCTGATGCCCTTGCTCAAGACAATTTGCTCGCAAGAATGCAATAGATAGCTCTTGGGAATCACCAAAATGCCTGGAGGAGATTCTGTGTAGCTGGACGTCCTCCAACAACTGATGGGGGTAAAAGATGCAAACTCTCAATTACTCTAAATGTGTCCCAGTGAGTTGGTGTGTTTTGGGCACAGCAGGTCAGAGATAAGGATACACAAAAAAAAAGGTCTGGGGAAAATTCCTATAGTAGATGCTATTCCCCTCATATTTTATTCTATTTATCTAGCTTACATGAAAAAAACCCCGTCCAGCCAGTGTGGCTCAGTGGTTGAGCATTGACCCATGCACCAAGAGGTCGCCAGTTCGATTCCTGGTCAGGGCACATGCCCAGGTTGTGGGCCCGATCCCCAGTGGGGGGCATGCAGGAGGCGGCCAATTGATGTTCTCTCTCATGGATGTTTCTCTCTCTCTCCCCCTCTCACTTCCTCTCTCTCTAAAATCAATAAAGGAAAAATAATTAAAAAAGGAAAAAATCCCCAAGCACCTGGCTGGTGCCTGTTTGGTCAAATTGCTCTGGGAGCCCGGAGTTGAGTGGCCAGAACTAAGTCTCTGCTTCCCCACCGCGTCAGCAGGCTTTCATCCCATTACGCTGTTAGGGTGGAGGGGGCGTCACATGAAGGTCGTGTTCTACCACACTGCACAGAGGGAGGTGATCTCCCTATGACATGATGTCTATACTGCAAGGGAAGAGTCGGTGGCATGAAGCTCACTCACGCAGGATTTGTCTGGATAAAGTGGGGGAGTGAGCAGTTCATCAGAGAACCAGTTGGACTGAATGGCAGCTCTGGATTCCTACACCCCTGCCTTCCACAGCCTTTGTTACTCCCCTAGAGTCAAAGTATGGTACTCAGTGGACCATGGGTCTGGCCCAAAAGTGTAATAAATCTTTTTTTTTTTTTTAATTTTTTCTTTATTGATTTTAGAGGGAGAGAAAGGGAGAGCAAGAGAGAGAAACATCGATGAGAGAGGACATCAACTGGCTGCCTCCTGCATGCCCCCCACTGGGGATCAGGCCCACAACCTGGGCATGTGCCCTGATGGGCACAGGAATTGAACCGGCGACCTCTTGGTGCGTGGGTCGATGCTCAACCACACCGGCCAGGCTCTAATAAATCTTTTTATTCATAGGGACTATTTGGGTCTTATTTTTTTTTTAATCTCTTTTTCTCATTGCAATTTCATGTTGCCAGTGTAGACATGACATAAATTATTGATTATTTCACTCTGTTGAAATCCTCTTACGTGCCAGACAGCTAGCTGGATAGATACAGAGGGGGAGGCCTCGATAACCAGCACACCGCTGCTGCTCGCGAGCAGGTCCCCTGACTCCATCTGGAAGATTCTCAAAGAGGTGCTGTGAGTCCCCATGTCTCTGAGTTGTGATTCGGCACACTTGCTGGGCTACAGGAGGTTGCGGATAATCGCCCACTGTTTATATCTTCAGTAAATTAATGTTTTAATGTTTCATGGTTTTTTTCCCCCCTCGGTGAGTTCTGCTTCCTCTTTCTTCTTTTTCTGTTCTTCTATTTTGTGTCTTCCCCATCATTTTGTTCATGTTTCTCCCTTTGAAAAAAATTCTTTTAGGTCCCCTTTTTGGGCTCTTTGGTGACGGAGTTTGGCTTCCTATGTCCTTACTCTTTCACTCACTGACTAAGAGTGGAGGCTGCTTTACTGGAACTTAGGAGAAGCGAGGTTTGCCTGTCGTCCTGTTTTCCCCTAGCATAACATCTTATTTCCAAGGAGGAGATCTGAGTAAGCCAAGCTGAGAAAAGCAAGCAGCAAGCCTAAAAACCCATTTACTGCCCTGGCCGGTTTGGCTCAGTGGTGAGAGCATTGGCCTGCGGTCCAGAGAGGCCCGGGTTCGGTTCCCGCTAAGGGCACGTACCTCGGTTGCAGTTTGTCCCCGGCCCTGGTTGGGTCGTGCGGGAGGCAGCCACTCGATGTGTCCCTTTCATGTCGATGTTTCTCTCTCTCTCTCTTCCTCTCTCTCCCTCCCACTCTATCTGAACAAAAATGGAAAAATGTCCTCGGGTGAGGATTAAAAAAAAAAAAAAAAGAAAGAAACCATTTACTTCACCACCTGCCCTTGGGCTGTCTTCTGTAGAAAGTAACGGGCCGTTTGGAGTTGCCCATTTGCTC
This sequence comes from Tadarida brasiliensis, assembly GCA_030848825.1. Classification (NCBI taxonomy): domain Eukaryota; kingdom Metazoa; phylum Chordata; class Mammalia; order Chiroptera; family Molossidae; genus Tadarida; species Tadarida brasiliensis. Next base: position 46,477,603 of record CM061258.1, read on the forward strand.
CCCAAATATATCTCCAGGCCCAGCGTCATGACATGAGCTGTCTCTCCAAGTAGGCATAGGGAGATTAATAAACTAAAACTGTGTTTTACTGCAACCCAACGTACATTTCTACTTTCCCAGTTTGTTCAGCAGAGAATATTTAGCAAGTACCCATTTTGCCTAGAAAACGCAGAGGACAGATGGAAAATAACACATGTATTTGCCAGTTCAATATTTCCAGACCTGATATTCAGATACCTCCTGACATCTATGAACTTCAGATCTAGGTTTAAAGCCCAGCTATGGGATTACATCTCTCACCCTCCATGAGAGCTTGGAAGATGCTAATTACCACAAAATGAGTAATATTATCCCATCACTTTCATCTTTATTGTTCTAAGCCGAGGCGACTAAATTTTGTCTGTCTGTAGCAACTAGGAGAGGAATAATTATTTTTAAGTTGATCTCATTTACTCATTCTTAGAAACTGATAAAGGAATGAGTAGAAGATGCTCAATCAAACCTTGGGGTAAAAAGTCAAAGACGGTATGCACGTGAGATTAGGGGAAATGGTACGCCTAGTTAAGACAACAATGGGAAAAGAGTGAACCACGGTGCTCATGACTCGGCTGACAACACTTCTAGGTAAAGTCCACTCTGTTTGGAAAGCACTGCTTCACCCCTGGTGTCGAAACGCCAACAGTACACCGGAAAGTAAAAGATACTGGTCCTTGCCAAGTTTGTCTAGAGCAGCGATCGTCAACCTTTTTCATCTCCTGGCACACATCAACTAGTTACTAAAATTCTATGGCACACCAAAGGCATATGTTGTGTTGATCTGACAAGAAATAGGTATAATTTTGATTCATTCACACTGGACAGCCACTGTTGTGTTAACTGTTGTCATTTTTTTATTTGACAATCTAAGAGAAAAGAGGGCAGCGCCTCTGACTCAATAGTCAGGTATTGCATGTTGGAAAAATTCACGTGGCACACGGGTTGAAAATCGCTGGCGTAGAGTTATTTTGGAAGACCCTGGAGTCACCTATCATTGGTATTTAAAGATGACGATGCAAATGCCTTTCATTTCTTCACCTTGTCTATTAGATTTCCTGACCAAAATAATAAGAACAAAGAAAGGAAGGCCAACTAACAAACAATGAGTCCATGACTGGGTTAGTTCCATTCAGATCCAAGAGAACCACATCAAGTCGCTGAAGAAATGTACGACAGCAGCCAGCAGAGACGCTCACGCCTTTGTCCCACATTGCCCTCAGGTGCTAGGCTGTTGTGGCTCAGATTTTGAGAAACTTGACCCGCATGCAAATGTGTGACAGGGCTTTCCTGGCACCTATATTCAACAAAGACTAGGAAATGAAAGCCATCATTGTCACCACAAGGTTCCTTTTACAGTTTCCATAGCTTAGAGAGGTACCTTTGCCACGCGCTCTTTGGCCTATTTTCTGCACTGCTCTGCATCAGCTCAGGATGGAGAAGGGCTTGCCCCAGCGGGGAGAGGTCTCAGCAATTGGCTGCGACTCCTTTCAGGGGGAAAGGAAGGGGCACCCCTGGGATTCGGCACCCTCTCATTTGCCCTGAACAGCTGAGCTGGAGCCCCGGAAACCAAGGCCTTACTGACAATAATTTGCATACCAAATATATCAAAGCCCTAGAAAGTCTCAAGAATACCATTTGATTTGCAGTTTCTTAAGTGACCTCAGCAGCACTGGAGACCCAGGGCCACGATGTACAGCTCTGTAAGTTGTACTCCAACCAGGGACATTTGGAAGAGGCTAAAATCAAGGCTGTTTCCTTCTAAAGAAAGCACCTTTTCCTAATTCACCCAAACCCACTATGTGGACGAGTAGGGACTGTGAAGTCGCCCTGACCTCTTCTGCTTGATGGTAAAAACTTGGAATATGTCATTCCCTCAAAACCTCCGAGGGCTTCCTGTCTCACAGAAAATCAACTCCAGAGTCCACAGAGAAATGTAATCTGACCCCAGTGACCTCAGCTCTCACACGCTTCCCTCACTTGCACTATTCCTGCCGCAGGGGACTGTCACCTTCCCTGACGACCCCAGCACAGTCCTGCTTCAGGGCCTCTGCACCGGCTGTTCCGCTGGCTCGCCCCCTCACTTCAGGCAGGTGTCTGACCAAATGTCACCTCCTCACAGAGGCCTTCCCTGACCACCTGGTCTAAATGGCGCCTCCCCTCCTCTCTATCCCTTATCCTGCCCCCTCCTTTTTTTTTTTTTTTTTTATATCAAAAGAGCAGTTACTGCTTGAATTTTATATTTATGTGTTGTTTGTCTTCTTTCTACAACAAGGATTGGCAAACTACAGCCCAAGGGCCAAATCACTCTTGCTGCCTGTTTTGTAAATAAAATTTTATTGGGGTACATATTGTCTTTGGCTGCTTTCACACGGCAGCTGCAGAGTTAAGTAATGGCAGTAGAGACTGCAAGGTCAACAAAGCCAAAAATATTTATTATCTGGCCCTTTACGGAAACAAGGTAAGCCGTATGAGGACAGGTACTTGGCCTCTTTGCTCACTCCTGTATCTCCGGCACTCAGACTTTTGCTGGGTTCTTAGAAGGGACTTGGTAAATATTTACTAAATGATTGAGCCCACAGATGAATGAATATCCAAATGTATCTAAAACAGGCTTTTCTTAATTCCACAATTGAGCACCAACTTGTGCCAGGCACTAGACTCCGTGCAGAGGGCAGAGTCTAATGATGAGAGACCAGTGAACAAAGACACTGTGAAGAACAAAGTCACATTATAGGGAAGTGCCAGGTGTTACGGGAGCCATAAGGAAGGATACCTGGCCAAGGCATCCAAAGGTGGTGGCCTTTAAGGACAAGTTCTCCAAGTAAAGAGACGTGGGAACGGCTCTGCAGGCAGAGTGGACGCACCTTGGTTAGAGGCAGGTACCAGGTTGTCTGGTAGAGGACAAGCTGTTTGAAGGGGGTTGAACCATTTCTTCATGGGTTTGAACCATCACTTTCCTCATCTCTTTTACTCTTACTTCCTTGGTTGTCATTTAAGATTTGGAGGAAAATAATGATTTTTCACAAAGAGGTTGCCCCTTTTCTGCTGATGTCTTTGGCCCAATTCAAAACACACCAATTGTGTTTTTTGAAGGGCTGCCTGGGATAAGTTAGATCAAGTTTTCTCCACCTCACACTGTTGACATTTGGGACCAGATAATTCTTTGTTGTGGGGCTGTCCAGTGCATTGTTGGATGTATAGTTGCATCCTTGGCCTCCACCTACTAGATGCCAGTATCACTCCCCCAGTACGGCACCAAAAATGTCCCTAGACATCACCAGATGTTCCCGGAGGGGCACTGTCACCCCCTGGATAACCACTGCTTTAGACAGCGCCAGTAAAACACAGCGGACAGCTTGAAGATGATACATGTTAACACCCTGCAAACGCTGGGTGCAGGTGACTTTCAGAAGCCTCGGTGCTTGGGCCCCTGGGAATGAAACTGCCTGCTTCTTTGCATCTCCTGATCACCCGACATAATGATGCCAAGTCACCACAGGATTTGAGGATAAGCCTTAGCTACTTCTTTACTTGGTTACTCAAGCGCCATTTCTTTCTGGGACTCATGGGGTCTGTGCTATACTGAAAAATGCAAAGTGAAATATGTACTAGGGCCATAGAATCCTACTATTGATAAATGCAGCCACATGAATAAATCTCGAAGGTAAGAGGATGCTGAGGGAAAGAAGACAAATTTAAAAAGTTACATAGCCCTGGCCGGTTTGGCTCAGCGGTTAGAGCGTCGGCCCACGGACCAGAGAGACCGGGTTCGGTTCCCGCTAAGGGCACGTATCTCGGTTGCAGTTTGTCCCGGCCCCATTGGAGTCGTGTGGGTGGCAACCACTCGATGTGTCTCTCTCACGTTGATGTTTCTCTCTCTCTTCTTCCCTCTCACCCTCCTGCTCTATCTGGAGATAAATGCAAAAATGTCAAGTGAGGATAAAAAAAAAAGTTACATATTGTCTGATTCCACTTACATGACTTCCTGAAAAAGGCAAGACTGTAGTGAGAACAGATTAGTAGTTACAGGGGTCAGAGTGGGGAGAGTGTGACTAGGAGGGACCGCGGGAGAGTTTTGGGATGATGAAACTGTTATGCATCCAGATTGCGGTGGCGGCCACATGAATCTATACATGCAATAAACCCACAGAACTGTGCACTGAAAAACACTTAGTTTTACAGTATGTTCATTTTTTAAAAAGTCGTTCCTGAAGAATACAATGGGATTTTGATACTTACATGTCTTCTTCTAACCACACTGAAGTGTTTAAAACCTTATTTTAACAAGGTACCAGGAAACGAGGCTTTGCCCACTCGTGGTAATAAGAGAAAGTGCATGCTCTGGCATCCACGAAGAGCCTCAGCTTCTTTGCTCAATTCCTCTTTCACTTTCCACAGAACAAGGTGATCTTCACTTCCCAGTCCGGGGTTACCTAATTTCACCCCAGAATTGGCTGAGCCTCCTTGGGAAGACGAGAGAACTGATATGTGTCGGAGCAGATTTGCCCACATACTTGGAGGTGTGTACTGTCATGACATTCATTGTATTGATATGATATTCTTGTGTAGGTGAAAAAGGTCCGTCCAAGTCATGAAGGAGAACTTGAGAGTGTGAGGCTAGCTTCGTAAACTCCAGGCAAGGAGAAGAGAGAGAGAGCAAAATGCATGAAAGTGACTTGATTCTAAAAGAGATCAATAGCATATGAATAATATTTCCAGGTTCATGTGTATATGTAATAATCAATATTTCTGGGGGATCTTTTTATTCACCTGAAACATCTAGTCTGTTCATCTATGGGGATGATGGGGCCCAGGGTATGTATGGGACGTCTCTCTAGAACCTACCCAGTAAGCATCCCGTTCAGGGTATTCCACATTCCTCTCTTTTTTTAGGGAAATTACAGGCTGTGGTTTACGTATGTATGAAAGAGCCCTTCACAAGAAAATATTGCTCACTTGCTTGTGCAATAATAAGAATAAACCACAGGATGATCATATCACAAAAGAAAGCTTGGCTTCTTAAATAGTGAAATGTATGCCAAGAGTGAGACTCAGAAAGTGTCATGTGCTTCACATTCGTCCTGAAAGAGCTGCACAAAACGTAAACAGTGTCCTAATCACAAATATTATACTTCTTTCTTCTTGTCACCATCACCCAACTTTCTCAGCAACATAACTCCAGGTGGACAATGGGAGCATCTCTGAACTCTTCCGGAGGTAGCCTAGCTCACCGAACATCCCCAAGAGCTGTTGACTCCTCCCCTGGCTAAATGTGAATTGTGAAATGAGGTGACAAGTCAGCCCTCAGTGGCTGTGGGGTGGGAGAGTGGGGTGGCAGAGGTAACTAACGCCTGTGGAAGAATGAGCTCAGATCATTTTGAATGCAGAGCTTGGGACTTTTCAGTAGCATTTTAGATCTTTTACTTTTTTTGTTTACTTTTGGTGTTTACGCTCTCCCTCCTCTATGCCGTATGGGAAGATTGCTTTAGCCCCATTCAGTAAAACTAGAACCAAGGCATATGTACACTAAAAATTTGCCTGAGGTCTCATGGGAGGTTAGTGAAAATACAAGGTGTAAAACCTGAGTCTCCTGATTCCAGACCCCTCTCAGGAGACCGTATTGTAAAGTGCCCTGTGTCTTCAGCAAACAAAGCCCAGAGCTAGGAGATGAAGACGGTCACACTCTCCAGGAGTCAGCTGAATCCCCCACTCCTATCCCCAGGCCTGAAGGTGGCATTACATTAACAATTGAGAATGTGCCTGATCTCTTTTATTTTTTTTTATCCTCACCCGAGGACATTTTTGCATTTATCTTCAGATAGAGCGGGAGGGAGAGAGGGAGGAAGAGAGAGAGAGAAACATCGATGTGAGAGAGACACATCGACTGGCTGCCACCCACAGGACCCCAACAGAAACCGGAGACAAACTGCAACTGAGGTACGTGCCCTTAGCGGGAACCGAACCCGGGTCTCTGGTCCACGAGTCAACGCTCTAACCGCTGAGCCAAACCGGCTAGGGCACCTGATCCCTTTTAACACTTACCTCAAGCATCACACCTATAAAAAGGCTTCATTGAACCATACATACCCACAATTAATTGATTGCGCCTTTGATTGAGTCCCACTGTATCTGCAATACAGTGCTATCTTTGTGCCTGTAACTCCTTCACATCCTCAGGGCCTGGGTCTTGCTGTTCTTGGATTCCCAGATCCTAACACGGTGCTGTCTCAGTAAGTACTCTATTTTGTGTGCTGAATAAAAAGAATGGCACAAACTTTATTCTTTAAAGGTATAAATCAAGGGCAAGCTGGGCATGGGGGAACCTTGGGAAAGTCATTTACTCTCTCAAAGCCTCAGTTTCCTCATCTTTAAAATGGGGATAATAAGAAAACAATAACATTGAAGGGTTATCATATATAAAGTGCTTGGAAGGTGCCTTTCTTACAGGAAGCTTTCAATAGATGGTAGCTCTTTGTGGTAGCCAGCCTCCGAGATGCCCTCCAATGACTGTCTCCTCCTGGTATTTACACCCTTGTGTAGTCCCCTCTCACACTGGATGGAGATGACTATGTAATCAAAGGATATGAGAGAAATGACAGAATGTGATTTCAGAGGCGTCATAAAAGTTATTGAGGCTTCCGGCTTGCTCTCTCTTGAATCACTTGCTCTGGGAGAGCTAGACACCATGTCACGAGGACACACAAGCAGCTCTTTGGAGAAGTCCATGTGGTGAGGAGAAAGATTTCCTACCAGCAGCCAACATCAGGCCATCATCCATGTGAGAGTGCCATCTGGGAAACTGATCTTCCAGCCTCAGTCAAGCCTTCAGATGAGTGCAACCTCATCAGAGATCTTGAGCTAAAAACACCCAGTTAAGCCACTCTTGGATTCCTGACCTACAGAAACTATGTGACATAAATGCTTATTGTTGTTCTAAGCTTCTAAGTGTGGGTGTAATAAATTACAGAGCAATAAGTAAATAATATGTTATTCTTATAAGTAGTTATGTAAGTATCAATAAAGAGACAACTCCCACTTGGTCAGTTCCTGTTCTTGACTAATCTCAGTTCACAGGAGCTATGAGGCAGGAAGGCTGGTTTTGACCAAATTTGGACTTCCTTTCTCAAAACTGATGAGGTAACTAAGGTAGACATTCTCAGCAACTGACTTGAGGGAGGTGAGAAGGTCTTCTTAGTGCTATTTGTCACATCAGATAAACTTTCAGAGAATGCCATTGAACCAGATAGTTTAATATTATTTAACTGTGTCAAGCATGTAAGTCCTCTTTCCAAATAGCTGGACAGTTCTGACCTCAAGAGCTAATCTTAGACTCCCCTCTCTGTCTCTGACCCCTAGCAGCTAGCATACCACCCAGACCAATCCCTTGCTTATGTTCACCTTCCCAAGCCTTTCACACCACAAAACATTGATGAAAATGGTGACATTTAAAAAGTTGCCAATATTTGACCAAGTATTGAGAGAAACCTTTGTTTTTTCAGGCTTTACAGACCTTGGCAATAGTCAAAGCTTGGATGGTGGGCATGGAGGTATTTGGCTCTGAGCTCTCACATGGTTATGTTACTGTAACTCTAAACCCCCAAGTCCCCTCCCTTCCCCAGTGATCCCTGGTACCTCCCTAGAGTATTTGCCACTGCTTCTGGAATGTTCCATTTCTTAACAAATGCTTTCGTTCTCCTGCAGTCCTGCTTTGCTTGCTTTCTCTCAAAACTAGAGGTTGTCCCCCAGTCTCCACCCTAAGCAAATACAATTCTTTCCAATAACCTTGACTTGTCTGACCCTGAAGTGACCACTTTTAAGGCCTTTTGAGGCAGCCTATATGTAGGACTTTACTTGTGCCAGGAAGATACAGCTATTTGTTGTACTCAAAAACATTCACTGACTATGAAAAAATGCATGTCTCAAGATGGAGAATATGAGCTCTGTCCTTCCTTCAACTCAGAGAGTTATCTGCCCACTAGAGGCACTCCCTCTCCTTGCTGACAGGCCGACACAGACACAATCTCCTCTCTTTTTCAAGAATTGCAGAGTCCCTGCTATTTTCCAGGGAGCTTAAACACCTATGGTCATTAGTTATACTATGGCCAGGCCAGTCTGCCCTGGATCCCAGAATTGTGAGAGATACAAATGCATACAGATGAGACCACCAAGACCCACCCCTAGATTAGAACTAGATGCCAATAGGACTGTGCACAAAGCTTGCATTGGCCGACTCTATTCTATTGGATATATGCTATTTCTTCTCATTCCCACCTAAAACTCTATTAGCCCACCCCATCCAGGTGTGATGGGATTAAAAGGAGGACATGATGATCCTAGCTGCCAGACTACTCTGAGGCTTTGGTTGAAGGATCACCCAGCATCTAGCCTTCATCCATGCCTGACAACAAAGCCCCATGACCTAATAGCCAGGGCTTGCTTTCACATCCACACAGTCTCCTGTACAAGTGGCTTTTTTAGGAATCCATGGGTGTTGTATTCTCTAAAACATCTAATGGCTTCTGCTTTAAGCACCAGGTAATGCAGTGAGTTGACTGTAGCACTCAGCAGAGAAACTACTGGGTAAAGATTGTGCCTGAAGAATACTAAACGAAATGTGATATTTTAACAACCACTCAGCTCTATTTCCATGCTGACTGTGACTGTGATAGTATGCAGATTCTCTGTCTCCAAACCTAAGGAAAAATTATTCAGTGTTCACCTCTAGCATGGTGGGTTACAAATTGAGGGCATCCAATGAATTAAGGTGTTTTGATTTCATTCATAGTTCATTGGGTGGGTGGAAAGACCGGTTTAATGTTTTACAAAGGGCTTATTCCTTTCCTTTGTTGTAAGGTTGTAAATTTGTTTTATGACTTCAGCTATGTCAAAAAAGAGAGGCTCCAAGTTTAGCCTAGGGCAAAAGGAAAAGGCAGGTCAACCTGTCACCATTTTTCTCCCCTGGGATCCTACTTATATTATTACTGGCTCCCTCAAGGTTTGGGGGGGAAACTCTCCCCTCTTCAGTTTCTCACCTATAAATCTGACCAACTCACCTCCAAACTTGATATTCAATATCTAGTGACAAAAAAAACATATGTCAGTGCCAACATTATTTATGTTATAGGCATGCCTGAGTTATATAAATAGCCTCAATAGCTGAAAAACCCAGGAAAGAAAATAAAATTTACTGTCTTTTTTTACTCTTTCCAAGACAAATCCACAAGTACCTTAGCCAAATTGCCTGCAAGTTTTATAAGTAATTTCATGGTGATTTTACTATGGAAAAGAAAAAGGAGAAATAGAAAGTAGAGTCCTAGGAACTTCTCCTTTATTTCAATCGTCTATCTCTTCTCACACTTGGAGCGACAGGAACAGAGAATGAAGATGGAAATGGTATGATTGATACATATACAAAATCTCACCAGTGGTTAAGACTTTCAGGGGAAATTTAGACCACAGCCTCAGCTTCCCAGTGCTCACTACCCCTTGGAGTAGTTCTGTTTTTAAAAATTAAGAAAGACAACATTTGGAAGCTTCAAATAGGATATATTATAAGAGATGAATTTCCTTCCATCAGAGGTGATGGTATGTACATAGCAGAGTTCAGCTCCCAGAGGACTGATAAATCCAAGCTTGTGATTGGCACAGAGAAGACGAGGCAGAAGAGGACTTGAAAAGGGGTCCCCGCCTGAGATGATGAAGCCAGCTGTGAAACATTCCCTAAGATTACAGGGGTCCCATAGCTATGCGTGCCCAAGTCACCTCGATTTTTTTCCTATTCCAATCCTTCAGACACCTGTCTCCAGACTAATCCTTCTAATCTAAACAGCTGCCTTGGTCACGCCATGCCTGTCTGTAGTGACTCCCCAAGGCCTCCAAAAATGTCAGATACACCCTAGGCTGGCTTTTATATTGTTCAAGAATCTGGCTGCCTCTGACATTTAATCTCCCTCCGTCTCCAGAGGAATCTGTCACTCCACTCAGCAGTGTGCACACCGCTTTCTTTTTACCCACTTCTAGACTTTCACCTGAGATGTCTCCATTCACTTCACCTGCAGTATTCTCCTCCTCCCATTTTCCTTCTCAACCGCCAACTCCAATGCACGGAACAAAGATACAAATGATACAAAGAGTGGAATTTGGAGTTAGGTAGACCTGGGTTAAAGTCTAGCCCTAATACCTGCTTGCTTGTCAATGTGCAAATGCCTTGTCTTCTCTGAACCCCAGCTTCCTCATCTGTAAAATGAGAATGTTCACAGCAGGTTCATGGTAGGTGCTCAGTAAAGGTGAATTTATTTTTTCTGCATATCTGCCAAACTCCTATGTACCTTCCCAATTTTCTTTTTTTTTAAATTTATTTTATTATTATTATTATTAATTTACCTTTGTTACAGATGATTCTCCTTTTTTCCCCCATTGACACCCCCCCCTCCCTCCCTGCCCCGTCCCCATTTTTGTTGTCCATGTCCATTGGTTATGAGTACATGCGTACAAGTTCTGTGTTCATCGCTCCCCTCCCCCACCCCCTCTTCTGGCAGATGTCAGTCTGTACCCCACTTCCACGTCCCGGGACTACCCTGCTCGTCACACTGTTATGTTCATTATATTCCAGAAATAAGTGAGATCATATGATGTTTGTCTTTCTCTGCTTGGCTTGTTTCACTTAGGATAATAGTTTCCAGGTCCTCCCATGTCGACGCAAAGGATAAGAGATCGTTCTTTCTTAAAGTTGCATAGTACTCCATTGTGTATATGTACCACAGCTTTTTTATCCATTCATCTACTGATGGACACTTGGGCTGTTTCCAGATCTTAGCTATTGTAAATAGCGCTGCTATGAACATGGGGTACATGTATTCTTTCTGATTGGTGTTTCAGGCTTCTTAGGGTATATTCCTAGGAGTGGGATCACTGGGTCAAATGGTAATTCGATTTTTAATTTTTTGAGGTAACACCATAGTGTTTTCCATAGTGGCTGCACCAGTCTGCACTCCCACCAGCAGTGTACTAGAGTCCCCTTTTCTCCACACCCTCGCCAACACTTGTTGTTTGATGCTTTGTTGATGGCGGCTATTCTGACAGGTGTGAGGTGATACCTCATTGTTGTTTTAATTTGCATCTCTCTGATGATTAGTGATGTTGAGCATTTCTTCATATGTCTCTTGGCCATTTGTATGTCCTGTTTGGAGAGGTGTCTATTTAGTTCCTCTGCCCATTTTTTAATTGGGTTCTTTGTCTTCCTTTTGTTGAGATGTATGAGCACTCCCAAGTTTCTAAATCAACTAATTTCTATCAAACTGGCCATGAGATAGGTCAGGAATGTAAAGATCATAAGACCCTCTCAGGACAAAGCTCAGGGGTCAAGGTGCATGGGTTCATTCTCTGCCAGTGACACACTGAAATTTCAATTTCAAGGGAGTGGAACCCAATACAAGTACTTGGAAAAGAGTCAATCAGTTCACAGATGGGAGATTATAGTATTGCTGTGACTCACTCTTAGATAATTGAAAGAGTTCCAGAGTAATATATTTTTATAATTCCCCTCAAATTTACAAAAGATACCAATGAACAGATTCAGTTCCATGATACTTGAATCTTAATTAAATAAAACCACACACACACACATAATGATGCCTTAGATGTGTTTATGATGCCTATGCCCCAGTGAAAGAAATTGGCCCACCAACACAGCCTCTTAATCTGGAAGGTAATTAACATGTCATGGAACCCTTCAATAAGCACATCTGATTGGTGCAGGGTAGGCACCTGACCAAAGGGCAGCCAATCAAATAGGCTGGAGAATAACTATGTCTTATGACTTAGTGCAAAAAGATGAGCTGAGCCGATCAGATTCCCTGTTTTTCAAGAGCTGGAGTAAGAAACACGGAAGGAATGAGACCATAACAACAAGAGCTGAAACTGAAAGTGTTCCCTAAGGGAGAGTCAGGGACATCACAGACAAAAGCCATGAGCAAGTCCAGAGTTAATAAAGTTCAGAAACCTCTAATAAGCAGAATCAGCCAGTTAGAGGGAGAACAGAAGTGAGTAGACACACAAGGGGAAGCAAGAAGCAATGAGAAAGAGATGGAGAGAACAGTGGGTCCCTGGGGTTGAGCAGTTCCTCAGGCCACCTCAGTCTTTGGAGCTATCTCAGTTCCTATAGTAAAATCCCCTTGTCTCAAGCTAACTTACATCAGTATTCCTTATAAACAAAGAGACTGACTTAAATAGTAGGAAAGCAGTGAAATGTATCACTACTAGGAAAATATAACTACACCCACTGTTCCACAACCACAAAATCAATAGGACCATGATTATTTTTAAGTAAGACACAAGGTGCAAGTTTAGACTACCTTAAAGGACAGGCTAACATTTTCTCAGAGCATTGGCAGGAGGGAGCCTCTTGATACTTCACTTCTGAGGGCAGCCACCATAGTCTGACATTTCAAAATTATTTCCATCTGTTTTGAGGATTCAGATCATACTGGTGAAGGATGCCACGGTGACTTGGTGGAGAGCCCTCTCTAGCAATGAGAAAACATGCCACCAGTGTCCTGTGATAGACCTACACCAACTAGCCCTGTGACCCCAAGCAAGTTACTTCATCTCTCCAAGACTCAATTTCCTCTCTTGTGATAGATGATCACTTCTGGAATTGATAATATATTAATCTTTTTAGTGAATTTCTTCTCCCCGTAGATGAAAAAGGATAGAGCCTAGAAAGAAAAGAAAGACTCTGGATCAGGAGTCAGAACATCTGCATTTCTGCTCTGCCCCTCGCTGGCTGGGCAATCTTGAGCAGCACGTGTGACCTACCTGGATCTCACCCATGAAACAAAGGAGTCGGTTTGTGTCTCACCAAAAGGGCACTTTTTGCTTCAAATTTCATGATTCTAAGATCTCCAAACATCTTTGATTCCAATGGCTCCTTACACCTCTATTTAAAATTCCTTATCTTTTTTACCCCTATCCCTGATGATCTAGAAAGCAATCTGCATCAATTCCTAGGAGAATTTGCTTCTTTCAGTTTGTTCAGCTACTGACTAAACATAAAGGATGTTGGGGGGAAATCTGGCGTGTTTTAGTCCAATATCAGTTACAACGGTCATGTGGACCAATTCCAGTTCTCAGTGGCACAGTTCTACTGGTTGCTGATGGAGAACTATGAAGTCCAAATTCCAAATAAGAAGAGGGGCCACATTCAAAAGAAAATGTGTCTCTTTCCCAGAAAACCATGATTCCATAAGTCGAAAATGAAGGCATGGAACCCAAAGCATTCATTCCTCAAGGTCATTTTAAAAGTCTCTTCCTAAAAAGATTAAATTGATTGGTGAAAATTAGTGCCCTGCAATTTCAATAAAAACTAAAAGTCATGAATGACTCTAAGGTGCGGAGGGTCATTGACTGTCATTGTTTCACCAACACAACAAATGCTAGCCTGGAGAGGTGGTTGGCCCAAAGTAATCAGATATAAAGGGTGTGAACTGGTCATTCACAGAATAAAGACCTATAAACAAGAAAGACAGGAAAAAGTGTTCAATCTCAGTAATAACTAAAATAAAATAGAAAATGAGATTTTTTTTTTTGCCCATTGAATTAGCAACAAATAAATAGCACCCAGTGCTGCTAAGGGTGTCAGGAAACAGCCAATCCTGTGCTTAGTAGGTAATGCAAAATTTTAAATATGCATAGCCATCGACCGAGCAATATCAATCCTAAAAATTAAGCCATCAGAAATTCTATGGGTATTTACTTAATAGTGTTCATTTGCTCCTAATAGCAAAAATTGGAAACTGCTCACATCAATAATGGACTGGCTAAACCGACTTTGTACACCCAAATAATGTAGTACTACATAGCTGTTTTTATTTTTAAAATTTTTATTTTATTTTTTTCCATCACCATTTATCTCTCTGTGCCCTCTTCCACTTCCACCCACCCCCTCCACTACTGCAATCACCACACTGCTGTCCATGCCCATGAGTTCTCTCTCCTTTTCTTTCCTTTTTGCTCAATATAATTTTTCAAATACAATATCCCATGAAATAACAATAATTCTTATCTGTGACTTTCCCTAAGTCTTCACATATATACAAATAATTTTATTGTTCAAAACTAAAGAAATTTAAACTCTGGTTGTTTTAATACTTATTTGTATGATTATGTACATAAATGGAAGGAGGCATTGACACCGAGACTTTTGAGAGAAGGTTAAAATATTTTTCTCATTGTTTTTGAGTACAGATGTGCCAAAGATCCTGAAACACTCATTGTTTCAAATAAAATAATGAGGTCATTGTGAAAAGGTTCAATTTGGGAGAGCTGAGTCATCCTTCTGTACCCTGTATCAAACTGCTCTCTGATCTTTACCCCATAATAAAAATTGGCTATGGCACCCCTCAAACTGATGGGAAGTGAACCAAAGGAACACTTTTGTCTCAAAGCTGCCTGTTTTCTATACCCTATTTCCTTGATGTGGACTTAAAAACTTTACTTGCAGATTTTAACCAGAGAAGAATGAACAGATTTAAACTACTGTTGGCAAATTGTTCAATAAAATGAACGTGATGACGTTAACAAGAACTTTAAGTAAGTTTTGTTAGTGATGACTCACACTGGTGGTACGGTAGGAGTTTATAACCTGGGTTCTAGTAAAGAAAAAATATATTCAACGACACTTGTTAAAGATGGCAAGGCAGACTTTATTCAGTATCATCTCCATAGGTACAGGGACCAGTGCAAGAGGATTTGCAGTGAGGGAGGGAGACTGAGCTCAACTCTGAATACAGCATGGTTGGGGGCAGTGGGTGAAAAATGACTAAGAGGAAACATCAGGGGTAATGGAGAATTCTGGCTAACCTGACCTAACAGGATCTTTAGCTGGGTTCTTGCTAAAACTGGATTTTACAGGGAAGTACATAGATGGGCCCAGGAGAAGATTCAGGAGCCTGACTAAAGTCTGATCAAGCAAAGAATCTTCGTCAGCTCCCCAAACCTCTAGGGACTTTGGCAGGTCTCCGAACTAAGCATTCACAATGCGAGCTCTAATAGTCCATCCCCACAGTCAACAGGGGGAGGAAAACAATAAACAAGTAATTATAGAGTATAATGGGTATTAAAAGAACATGACTAGGAAGCTGCAAAGGAGAATAAGGGGGGGGGCAACTTTGGAAAGTACGTCACAGGAGGCACCTTGAGGAGGTTTTTGAGGTGCAGAAAGAGAAGTCAAGAGAACAAACGGAGGGATGGGTCCTGGGCAGAGAAGAGCAGTGAAGCTGAGGCGGGATCAGCCTGCTGGATCTCAGAAGCATGGGAAAGCCAGCATGGCTGGGGTGCAGGGAGGACGCCCAACACCAGGGTCAAGAGGGAGCCGGGTCCAGAGCATGCAAAGAAGTTTGGTTTTATTCCAGGTAGAGTGGTAAGCCACTGAAGGGTGTTTACCCAGGCTGGGATTGGACCTGATTCAAATTTTAAGTGATTATTGTATGGAGAGACCAGGTTGTAGTGGGGCCTGTTCAGAAGAAGGAAGACCAGTTAGAGGCATTGCCGCAGCCCAGAGAGCGGGCTTCTCTAGGGCTGATGGCAGTGGGGCCCTCATCGAAAGGTGGTATACATCTGAAAATGCATAACTATAGATATCTCATAATTAAATAAAAGCTTTTTAAAATTGATGAAAATTGAGAGTTTTAATGTTGATATTGTCCCCAAGAAAGGCACTAACATTATGAAGCAAATAATGTTCAATTCGCACATAAATGCATAGGCCTGACGTGTAATTTTCACTGAGTCCTCACGCCTGGGCAGAAGAGAACACCCACACCAGCCGTAAGCAGAGGAGCTTGTGATGGTGGCTGATTCTCCTGCCAGACCAACTCCTGTTTTCCATGATTAACAGAGGCTGAGTCATGCAGGCAACAGGCCTGTTTATGTACAGTTGTCTTAAAATAGGCTGGACGGTAGAAGGAGGGAAGAAGGAGGAAATCACTCCCAAGTCGTTCTTACTCACTTCCTGCTTGGGGCATGGGTTCAGGGGGGCTCTATTATTAAAGATGTGTCAGGTTATCCTGGGAAGATGCAGAGAAGGAAGATGGAGCACGCTTTCGAGTGTATCTCCTGCTTTGAAAGTTCATGCACCAGCCCAGCTAGCTACAAACAGCTTCACAGAATTTCCATTAGTGGACAGGTTCAGAGTGAAACGGCTTCATTGGGTGACATAAGATCAGTAAAAACCCACCATAATGAACTTCATGTGACATCTAAATTGCTTGGCAGCAAATACAACAGGTTTGAAATAAATGACTTGGTAAAATCAGTCCACATTCTGGGAGGCAGAATCCGGGCCTAGTCTCTGGGTAATGTTGGTCGTATAAAACAGCATTCTTTGATGTGAACCTAATCAGGGAAAGGACAGCTCACTACCTCCGCTTCACCTCAGCCTTTAACCCCCTTTCCTCTCCCGAAGGCCTGTACTCTGGCTTCCCAGGGCGGCTGAAATGCTACAGGTGGGGAGAAGTCAGAAGACGAAGGGGGCTGCCACGGGAGGGCAGAACAAGACCCGGGTCAACTCAGCTCTCACTTTTCCAGAGGGCAGAGCAGTCAAATAATTACTTTAATTTTTTTTAGAACAAATGGCATTTGTGAATGGGGACCAAAGGAAAATGCTTATTTTATGATAATTTATTTTATACGATTTTATACCTATCACTAAAGCTCTATTCCAGGCTACAGAGAATGTTTTCCAAAATTGATTTAAAATTGGCGCCATCTAATTATTGACAAAATAGTGGTAAACATTTCAAACAGTTCAGAAGCATAGAAGTAAAAAATGAATATTCCCTTCCCCATTTCCTACACCTCTTCTTCCACCCAAAGCAACCACTGCCGTGTGGTCGTTGTCCTTCCAGATCTTTTCCTAACCACACACAACCTTATGTGTGATAGGTAACATAATACTAACACAAAGCGTACAGCAGACATATTTAAAACCAGGGATGACATAGAATGATATCTGCAAGTTGTTTTTTTTTTATCCTCACCTGAGGACATTTTTTCATTTTTTGTTCAGATAGAGTGGGAGGGAGAGAGAGGAAGAGAGAGAGAGAGAAACATCAACGTGAAAGGGACACATCAAGTGGCTGCCACCCTCACGAACAACCAGGGCCGGGGACAAACTGCAACCGAGGTACATGCCCTTAGTGGGAACCGAACCCGGGTCTCTCTGGACCGCAGGCCGAAGCTCTAACCGCTGAGCCAAACCGGCCAGGGCTGCAAGTTGTTTTCTTTACTCTCCAGACACTGTATTTACAAAGCCACCTCATGCTTCTTAATGAATGTACCATTATTTTACCTGTGTCCCGTGTGTGAACATTTAGAAAGCTACTTTCAAACAAGGAATTTTTATAAGGAGTGGGGATGGGCAGAGAAGGTGAAGGGGATTATGAGGTACAGAGTTCCAGTTATACAATAAGTCATGGGGAGCAATGTACATCACAGGGAATGCAGTCAATAGTAACGTAACTTCGCATGGTGACGGAGAGTCACCAGACTCATTGTGGTGATCGCTACATACGGTATATAAATGTTGACTCACCACGCTGTACACCTGAAACTAATATGATATTGGATGTCAACTCTACTTTAATTAAAAGTAAAATAAGATAAAAAGACAGTTTCTATGTAATGGAAGTATTCTTTCTATGTAAGGGTAGAATGTACTTATGCTGTGGTTGGATTTTCATCCAAATGCTTTTAAATCAACTGTGGATACGAACTGAGAATTCTTTTAATTTACAGAGAATGGAGGTGTTAAGAGATATTAAGGAACTCGTCCAGGGTTGTCGGGCACTGCGCCGTCGCCTGCTTCTCAGCCTGGGATCTGGTGAATGCCACTGTCCCCTGGGGACTGGAAGGGCACTGAGAGGGGGGAGGAGATTTGAGTGGAGAAAATAATGCAGGGAAGGAGGCAGGGAAGTGACACAACAGCAAGGGAAGAAGGAAGGACAGAGGGAGTCGGCGACCTTGTGGACCCCACCCCTCCCCCACAGCGAAGAGAGAGGCCATAGGAGAGACTGAGGAACTGTGAGGAGGTCATTGGAATGCCGGAGATCCTGGAGCCATTTTTTTCAAAAGGATATTCTCTTGCCAAAATAAAATTTAAAGGAGAAGCCAGAAAGTATTCACATAAGAAGGACATTGTAAAACTTTGATTAAGTCCTGGCAGAAGACTTAAAAAAACATTGCCATGACTCAGATTGGAATAAAAAGGCGTGATGCAAACTTTGGGAGGGGAGTGATTTTTGATGTAGTTATTTTGGAGATTAAGCATGCCAACAGTGAAGCTTCCAGAAATGATGTGTGTTGCCTCTAGGCAAAATTACAAAGGAGGTCTGACCTGGTCTGGGACCCCATGTCCCCATCCGCAGCCTTCTCCCACCTTGGAGGGCATCCTCCGCTCTCTAATGCCCTGACTCCCAGTGGAAGCTCCAGAATGTCTGTAGTGGATGGGCTTAGGGACCCCGATTTGAGTAGAAGGAGGGGCTAGAGGCCTAATCTTGAAATTGCATCTGTAGAGCAAACAAACCATTTTTTGCTTAAACTATGTTATAAAGCAAGTCAAATAGCCAAGTTTCCAAAAGATGTTTCTATTTATACTCTACATAATAGTATTAAAAGAAAGTGAATTATTCATCTCAAACTATATTTCTCTGACTTTATATGGGGTGTTTTGAGGAAACGGAGGAAGAGAGACCCTCCCACAGGCCACATACTCATTCCTTGTACTGCTGGCCTCATGTCCTCTCTGCTTCCTCCTCATCAAAGCTTACTCTGAGGACAGACTAGGATGAACATGGATAAGGCACTTCTGGGTCATAGGCACACCTGCCACAATGACTGAGCTAGCTGAATTTGTCAGGGAACAAACCCAAGCGGAAGAACCATCATCTCCTTGGGTGCAAGGTTAGCTGGTGGAGTGAGTATCTGAAAGAGAAGTTGCTCTTCTCAGATTCCTGATGTCTGTCCTCTCTGCCTTCTCCTGGGGCCAGGCCAAGTATAAGAGTCAAGGGATTTGTCCATGCTCTAAAGTTGGGAAAAATAACAATGTCATTATTCAAATGAAATACTGGATAGATTCTCGAATATGTAAATATACATAAATGAAGATATCTTCATTGTGAAGGAAGTGTGTTATCTTAAATGACTGAGTCCTTTCCGTTGGATCAGGACATAAGCTCTCTGGAGACGCACTCTGCAAGCGCTGAACGCAGGGACTGCCCTCGGGAAGTTTACAGAGGATGTTCAGTGGAACTTTCAGACTAGTTGTTGCTGTGCCAGTGAATTTCATTCCTCACTCCCTTTCCCAAGGGGAAGTGCATCAGTCAGGGATCAGTTTCTAGGAAACAGCAAACCACACTAGATATTTTCATCAGAATGAAGTTTACTTCAAGGAATTTGGTGTTTAGGATATTTTAGAAAGGCTGGAGGAATAGATTTCAGGCCAGGCCTACTGAAATGACTTTCAGAACAGGACCACTGAAGGGGCCCCCAGGGGAGCTGTGCTCTGGCCACCATCCAGAGGTGAGGAGCCGAGAGACCACCACTAGAACTCCAGCACTGTTGATGTCAAGATCATACCACCAGAGCTCTGAGACAGAGATAAAGAAACCTGTCATCACTGATGCAACTCTTCTTAGTGTCCATGAAAGTAACGGTTGGACACTGCATCATGGATGCAGAATAGCCCGTCTCCATTTCCATGGCCTTGAGTGCAGTGGGACGAACCCTCTCCCCACCCCCATTCTCCATTCTGCCTTTCAAATCTTGTTCAGGTGCCATCCATTGGCAGAACCTAATTTGCATCCAAAAACCTAACTGCAAGAGAATCTAAAAGTGATTATTTTCAATTTTGTAGTGTAGGGGTTGAGAACAAGTCCCCCAAGATGTGCCTCTGTGGTATGCGGACTATTTTGAGTTAAAGGCAACCAAGACCGTGCGAGCTCAAGAGAAACTTCTGCTCCTCCTCTAACTGTCTAGAAGAATTTAAATTAGGAGCCTTGCCCATAATAAGAGTTACCACTAGAAATAACTCTTTATGACCTATCTATACGGCAGGGCAAACATCTAATTACTGAACATCTGCTCTTCTTATCATCCTGCAATGACCTTCCTCCCCTCTGAAGCCCCAAGGTGCCTCACCCCCTCCTCAGCCCAGAATGCCATGTCCACCTCATTTTAACTTTGTCTTGGACCCTCTCGTGTATGTGGGGTCTCCGACTCTCCTGCATGTGGGGTTCTCATGTGTACATACATAATTAAATATGGTTATTTTCTCTCGTTAATTTCTCATGTAGATTTAATTATTAGACAAACCCAAAGAACTTTGAAGAGTAAAGTTTTTTCCTCCCTCGTAGTAGTGCAGGAAAGCACACAAAGAAACGAGGTTGGAATTGATGCTAAGGACCAATTCTTCACATCTGTTATAGAAGAGAGGGCTGGGGAGAGGTCAGGGATGATTCCCTCTTCCCTCAGGTCGAGAGAGAAGGGCCTCAGGGTTACTATGCAGAAAGCTAGAAATGTGTCCCCTGCAGTTTGGGAGAGAGAAGGGGGAATGCATTCTGACTCCTGCCTGGGGAATCTAAAAAGGAGAGATGCTCTGACTACAGCAGCAAAGCTGATTTCAGTGCTGCATTGTGACTGGCTTGTTCTCCCAGAGTCTGGGTTCAAAAGGAAGGAAGTAAAAGGAAACATGAGGGCTGACAACAGAGAACATGACCCACACTCCAGAGCTGGTGTGGAACTCGGTCTGTGCAAGCGGGTATCTAAAGGGGAGAGGGGCTCCAGCAGCAAGTGGCTGGAGGTTAGCCCTGGAATCCTTAGGGGCTGAAGAAAGAGCCATAAGTATGAGCAGGAGGAGAGGGTAGCAACTATATCAAGAAGGTCCCAAAGAATTGACAAACATTCCTCCTGAGAGAAGGAATCACGTTTACAATCTGCCAGGCCTGGGGAGTGTGCTGAAGGCTCACACCAGCTTCAGACGAGTACAAATGGCCCTGCTTCCTTAAATCTCCTCTCCCTCTATTAACGGGTTAAAAAGTAGGCACAAGAGGGGAAGGAGGACATACAAGGTGATGAAAGTGAGTGCTATGGACTGAATTGTGTCCTCCCAAATTCATATATTGACCTCCAACCTCCAGTGTAGCTGAAGGAGGTAATTAAGGTTACATGAGATCATAAGGGTTGAGTTCCGATCCAATAGGATTAGTGTCCTTTTCAGAAGAGACACCAGAGAGATTTCTCTCTACCTTGTGTGGACACAGCAAGAAGGTGACTGTCTGCAAGCCAGGAAGGGTCTTCACTAGGAACTGAATTGACTGCCACCTTGATCTTGGACTTTCCAGCTACAGAACTGTGAGAAATAAATTTCTGTTGTTTAAACTACCCAGCCAATGGTATTTTGTTATGGCAGCCTAAGCCCATGCACACAGGAAGAAACCAATGAAGCCCTCTCCTCTGATTGTCACAGTTGGAGGGAGGGACGACTCTCAATTTTAAATCATGCTTAGAGTTTCAATGATTATATAAAGCTGGATATTTTGTTTACTGAATTGACACAATAACTTATATTTTTATTCCCAGAGAGTGAACAGAAACATCATAGGATTGTTCGAGATTTCTTCCAGGGACTGGAGAAGAACTAGCCCAGAGTGGAGTTAAGGAGACGGTGGAGACAGAAGAGAAAGCTGCTTGAGGAGTATATCCTAAGAATTGTTCTTGTTCAACATATCAATTGTAAATTAGCCTCCAAAATCAGTTCGTCATGTTACATAGTAGAGATAACCCATGTATCCTCAAGAGATGGAGTCACTCCAGGCCCTTTGGAAAGACTGTACCTGGCTGAGTGTGCCAGTCAGAACTGGGTGGCTCACCATGGAAACAAAGAGAGAGGAGAGTGGGAGAGCAGGCTGGGGTTGGTGACATCTATCCAGTTCTGCACAGGGAGTGGGACTCTTGGCCCAACTGCCTAAAATGTTCCCATTTCCATGGCAAACTGTCCCTCTGGTGAGTGAAGGGGCATCCCCTTCTCTGAGTGGAGAGATACTCCTGAGGATCAATTAATTGCCATTGTTATGATAACATCCTCACCTTTGGGTAAGTTGGCTGCCCATGGCTGGGAGTAAGAGGGGGACATGCCCATGTGCTAATATAAGTCTTCTAGTCTTCTGGGAGACTTGATGATTCACAGTAAATTCATGGATTGGCATCCTGGTTTGTGTACATCAGTCTCTGTGAGCTTGGTTAATGTGAATCTGTCCCTGATGGGGTCAGTGTCTCTTAAATACCAATCAATCATCAAGCAATGGATTGATAAGATCTCTAGTTCTAAGACTGATTCTCAAGTCATAATAAATTATCAAGTTAAATTCTTTATTGTGAGTTTCTTGGCAACTAGCTGGCTGTGCTTCTGGAGACATGCATTATAAGAGACGTTTTATGTCCAAAGGCACCAATGGCCTAGATAGACATGGGGAGGATTCAAGATTGTAAACCCTTGGAGAATCTGTGCATTTAAGTTGGTGTTATTTAATGAATCACAACCTAATTCCCTCCATTTTTCATGGTTATTATATCGTTGCAAAGGGTCATACAACTTCTTACCTTAACAGATTAAAGCATGTTTGGTATCTGACAGGTAAACTGCCACAGGTGTGCAGCCAAAGCCCAGTTATAACTCATATAAAAATAACAATTGTGTAAGTAGTCTGACAAGGAAATGTAATTTCATTCCAGTTACTAAAAGCCAAAACAGGGAGATTCTGTCCATTAGCCACTTCTAGTCGGGTTCTTCCGCTGGCCTGGCTCCTTTCCCAAGGGGGATAATTCTCATTACTAAAATAGCATAGCTCTAAAGCAGGTCACGTGATGTTTGAGTGGGTGAGGACACATGGCGACATTCTTGACCTTCTACCAACATGAAGCCAGAGCAGCTTACTGCTCTCTCTTTGTAGGAAGAAGCCCAATCTGATAGGTAACAGAGGACCCAGATTTCTTATTTTTTAAAAGTTGACCTTGATAAAGGCAAAATATATGGCCTCTTTTCACCACTTTTCTTTAAATCTTTTAGTTGACTAAGCAAAGTGAAGCCATTCTTTCAGGTTTAAGAGCCAGCATTTCAAATGTGTCTGTTTATTCAATGTTAGAATTTGAAGACATTGACTAACATTTTCAAAATTTGATATACCCACTAAAGGAAATCAACATATACTTTAAAGTCTATTTGTAGTTTACGTTGCTCAGCTGCCAAGCAAGGGTAAATGGCACCAAAGGATAATGTAATGTATTTGGATGCTCTCTCCTATGTGATGCTAGAGTTTTCCCAGAAATAAATAAATGCATGACAAAGTAGGGTGGGTTTATTGATTTAAATGTCAATAAAGATAAAAACTTGGCAGAGTTGAAACAAAAAAAGCAATTTTTACATTTCCATACCATAAAGTTTACCCATTGTATGCATTCAATTCTTTTTAACCAACTGGCAGTTGTGCAAACATCACCACACTGAGTGTCAGAACTTTTCCAGTGTCCCAAATGTTCCCGTATGCTCTTCTGCAGTAGTTCTGCTCAGTAACCTCGGCCTTAGGCATCAATCTAATTTCTGTCTCTATGGATTTCACATAAATGGAATATGATATGTACTCTTTTGTACATCTGGCTTCTTTCAGTTGGTATAATGTTTGGCTCTTATGAATAACAGTACAGTGAACATTGTGCAAGTCTCTATGTAAATGTTTGGCTTTATTTCTCTTGGGGAGATACTTCAGAGCGGAATTGCTGGGCTGTATGATGAGTTTATATTTAACTTTTTAAGAATCTATCAAACTATTTTCCAAAGTGGGTCCCCCATTTTACATCCTCATGAGCAATGTATAAAAGTTCCCATTTCTCCCTGCCTCTCCAACTTTATTATTGTCTGTCTTGATTTTAGCTATTCTAGTGAGTGTGGAAAGATAACTCATTGTTGTTTTAATTTGCATTTCTCTGATGAGTAATGACATGAAACATCTTTTCATAAGCTTATTAAATATGTCTAGGCTGGCCAGTGTAGCTCAGTGGATTGAGCATTGTTCCATGGACTGAGAGGTCCCAATTCGATTCCCGGTCAAGGCACATGCCTGGGTTGCGGGCTCAATCTCCCAGTGCGGGGTGTTTAGGAGGCAGCCAATTAAAATTTCTCTCTCACATTGATGTTTCTATCTCTCTCTCCCTTCCTCTCTAAAAAATCAATAAAAATATATTTTAAAAAATATTTCTATATCTTCTTTGGTGAAAAATCTATTTAAATCATTTGCTCATTTTTTCAATTGAACTATTTGTCTTCTTATTATTGAGCCGAGAGAGATTTTGTTAAATATATTCTGGATACAAGTCCTATATTAGATACATGATTTGCAGATATTTTCTCCCAGTTTTTGACTTGCTTTTCACTTTCTTAGTGGGTTCCTTTGAAGCACAAATGTTTTTAATTTTGATAAAGTCCTTTCATTTTATGGACTGCGTTTTGGTGTGACTTTTTGTTGCTGTTCATGGGAATGCATGTTCTCCTCTGTCCCATTCACTATATTCCTGAAGCTGCACAGTAGGAACCCACTGGACTCTACCACAAGGACCCAGAAAAGTTCCGGACAAAGCATATTTAGGTGTGGCAAGAGTGCGCAATTCGTGGCAAAATTCTACATTCGCACTGTAAACCTGACCAGACACTACGGGACAGAATCCCAGTGTCATCAGTGATCGGATTGGGGAGTGGAATATAGGAAAGGCTCTCTAGGAGAAAGAAATGTCCCCCCCCCCTTTTTTGTTTTTTATCTTGAGTTATTAGAGGTGTGGGAGATCTTAGACTCCAGTTGAAAGATAAATGATACAGGAGAACAAATGGGAGAGGAAGAGATTAGTTGAAATCTAAGTACTGTCATTAAAAAAGAAAAAAGCAGGAAGAATTTTTCTCATCAGTCAAATGAAGGGATTGGTGCAGATAACCTCTGAGACTATTTTTTGCTTATGATTCCACCGTGAGGAAAAGCTTTTCACAGAAGTAAGACTATACTTGTCAGAGGAGAGTTTTCAGAAGAGATTTTAAGGTGGTTGATAAGATAGAGCTGCCAAAAAAAAAAAAAAAAAAAATTCCTGTAAGAGTAAAGTCATTTTGAATGCAGTAAGAAAGCAGAAATAAAGAGTGCCTACCTTAAAACACATGCCAGTACTGAAAAACGAATGTGTGGAAAACACCGAGGACTAATTCAATTCTGTAAATAGAACCTCCTTTATATAGGAAATCCAGAAAAGGATATTTTGGAATGTGATGCTGGGGATGTGTAACTTTCAGATCACAATGTTAGACATAGTAATTGTGTTTGGAGAGGCCTGGAGATTGGTGAAAAGGTTATGAGAATCAGCAGGGCAGACCATGAAAGGGCCTGAACCCACACCTGAGCTTGGAAAAATACCATAACCCACATATATCACAATTAAATAGATTGTCATTGCAAAGAGTATCTCAGAGACTGGCAATTTCCCCCTAATTCTCCAGGCCTGTGAATCTGGTTGTGAGCACCGAGCAGCTAAGACCCACCGGGCAGATTTATTTATGGCGTATATAACGGCTTTGCCTCAGTTTTAAAATATGTGCTTCAATACTTGATTATGATGTTCTATAAACATATAACCACTGAAATAACTTAGTCATCTCACCTGTGCTGAATATTTCCCACTCTTCCCTCTGAATCTTTTCTCCACCTATGACTGCTCTGCTCTTGGCCAGGGAGGCTGCCCTCCACTAGGGCCCTTTGCCCTCTAGACCCCTGCTGGGACCCTGCAAATACCCTCCCTTAGTGCTAGGCATTAGGAAAGACATCTGATTAAACTGATCAACTTCAGGAGAGTGGGGGCTTTGTCCGGGGCGTGTGCGTGCGTGTGTGCGTGTGTGTGTGTGTGTGTGTGTGCGATTAATTACAATAGCAATGCGCTGATTTCAAAAGATTTCTGAGTATATCAAATTATATAGAGGAAACATTGAGAGGCACCTTTTCTTTCAAATCAGAAGCTCCTAAAAGGACATCAACGTAACTCACCTGGTCCTGTTTCACACTCACCTAGACTCTGCCGCGCACAGCTTTCCCGGCCCGACGCTCCCAGAACGGAGTCGGAGGCCCACAGCGGAAGCACAGGTAAAGGGAGCGCCGACTCTGCACTATTTTCTCTCTCAGGTTCACAGTCTCTTACCCTCTCTGTTCCCCTCTTCTTTGCAATGAGTAACTATTGAGTTATTAAAGTCTTGATAACCATCATCTCAGATTTTAAAAGCATTAGGTGGGAATCCTTTCCCTTCTGAACAATGTAAAGATATTTTTGAATTAAAAAAATGTTTTTCATTACAAAAAGTATATTATTATCATAAAACCTTTAAGTAAAAATACGTAAAATAAAATATAAAGGTGCCCCATTCCCCTCTCAATCCTTACCCCCAAGCCACCCCAATCCCACTCTCAGGGATAACCATTGCTTAACCATGCTTTAAAAGGGACTGAAGAAGAAGAACACAGTTTATTCAGATGTTTTTAAGATATGAAGAAGAGTCAGAGAAAGACAATTCATTCATATGCTGCCCATTTCAGATGGGCAGAAAGGGATAACACGACAGAATGGACGCAAGGGTAGAGAGAGCCTTACAGAGAAGGTGGCAAAAAGAATGAGGGACAAGGTGACAACATTTCTGAGAGGAAAGTGTACCTCCTAGAGAGGAATTCAACTTCTTGGGAGGAAATTAAGAAAAGATTCAGTATTAGCACATTTTAAGAATTGAAACTTTCAGAGAGAAGTAGAGATGGAGTGTGGTTCACACGCCATGGGAAATGGCTCACTGAAGGGTATGTGGAGGGTACCCGCAGGATGCTGACAGCTCCCCCATGGCTGCCAGTGAAATAAAGAAGATGGTTGGCAACATTGGACTGCTACAAATGGTTGGTAATAAGAAAATATTAAGCAGACTATACAAAGCAGGACGTGAGAAGAGGGACATTAATGACCCCAATAGTACCTTTCTTTTAAAATAATTGGAGATGATGATTATTATTAGAAGGTGTGGCTACGAAAATAAAGACTAGGGATGCTTACCATGTAGGGTGTATGAAGAAATTGTTTTTCTTTTGTTTATAGATACAACTGTTTGCAAAGCCTATTACTAATTTGTAACTAGGCTTCTTAGAATTTCTTTTTTCTCTCTCAAAAATAGACACTATTTTTGGAGATCATTGTGTTGGGATTAGAGCCCTCAAGGCATTTTGTATGTGAAAAATGTGAAAACATTTGAAAATAAATCCTGCACAAGCTTTCACAGGACTAATTGTGGGCTTGAGCCCATTTAGGAAAGAGAGAAAAATCCTCCTTAAGGGGAAGTGAGAAGAAAAATGAGGAACAAAACTATAAGAAAGAGGTAGGCTAGAGATGTCTATGTTCAGTAGCTTTGTTTTATCGGTTTCTGACTGTGGTGTGAAAAAAATTAATAGATGATGATTGAATAGGAAGTGGCAAAGTGGCGAGAAGAGAATAAATTAATCAAAATAAGGTTAAAACCCTTTTCTTATTCTTGTTAAGCAGTTATTATTCGTTGGACTAGGTGTTTTTTTTAAGTATAGAAATTATGAAGATAAAGTTGATATGTAGGAAGGCATAACACTTGTTTTGTTGTTTATGTTCTTGAACTTCTTTTGCAGACTTTTTACCTACTTGAATATGTTGTATCACTAGGTGGAAATCTAGCTTTGAAAAGTCAGCAACCAGTGTTTCCTCTGATTATTCCATCGATGGGTGCCCCACTGCTGAGCCTCGAGACCAGAAGGGAGAATTCAGAGTCAGCATCTCGTCAGGTGGGCGGGAAGCCAGTGGGAGTAGAGGGAGTATTTAATAGTCAAGGGGAAAACTAGTTGTTTCCCACTCCAGTCCTGAGTAGCTGTTTGAATCCAGACAATAGGTTCTAGACTAAAATGGCGGTTTAATTGAACAACTCTTTGTAAGTCACATACTAATCAACTACATGCCAAAAAACAAACGAACAAAAACACCCTGACTTGCATTTCAGTCTGTTAAGTATCAGGAGGCTCTGTTTTTCTTGATTGTAAGGAACAGTGTGGTCACATGCTGACACCAGGACAATGTGACCACCAGGCCACAGGGAGGGGGAGAGCAAAGACAGCTTTGGGCTCTGGCTACATTCTCTCCTCTGTCTTTCCCTCCCCTTTCCTTTTTTCCTTTCCCCTCCTCTTCTCTCCTCTCCTTTTCCTGACAACTGTCTTCTTTCCCCTGTCTACCAGCTGGTCCAAAACAGCTTCTGGATACAGCGCCTTCTCTCCCTCCTCTCTGCATCTGCAAGTGCTGTCTGGGCTGTTCCCCATGGACTGTTCTCCCTCCTCTTCACCTGGCTACATCCTGTCTGCTCCTTCCGAGCCTTCTTAGGGGCAGCCCTTTCCAGGTAGCTACCCTCCATCCTTCAAGGCTGGGTAAGTGTCCCACCTGTGAACCCCCAGGTCTGCTGGTGCCATTCATGCCCTCTTAGGTCTTTCTGCCTGTATTGCAATTGCCCCACACCTTGTGTTTTTCTCCCACTGCACGTAAGCCCCTTGAAGGCAGGACTGTCCCTTGTGCCCTGGAGCCTTACACAGAGTATGGAAACATCTATGAATGGCACACCCTGGGATTGTGTAGTGCTCCTCTGACCAGGAGGTTGATATATACAGGGAGACGGCTCAAGATAAGTGGCTTTGTCTGTATCTGGGAGACAAGGTCTGCTTTGGACAGCAAATGACTGAACTGGTTGCTATTTCTCTTGAAAACTTTCATTCCCAGTTGCAGAAATGCATTCTGTGCAAAGAAAATAATAGCTTGGGATTTATATTTTTGTGATCATAAGAATATTCCCAGGAGGCACCTTTGTGTACATCCTCTTGCCAGGCTCAAAAACTCTTGTTTAGCTAGACGGTAGAAATTGGCTTTAACGTTTCTGATTTGATTGCGTCATGGACTGTTAGCACCACAGATTAGCCATGTCTCCAACATGAAAATGGTCCCTTTCCCAGCTGCTGGTTCCTCAGGAGTCCCTTACCACCCACTTCTACCTACGCTCATGCTCACCTGTAAAAGGAGAGTGAAGAGGTAGGTTTAACCCCTAACCTAGTTCACAGTGTTGAATAAGTAACCCTCTTCCAGCTCTTTTCCATAGCACTGGATCTAACCGCTGAGTTACAGGCATCATATTCCCGGTGGGACTTACTGTGAATTCTTGGGCTACAGCATCAAGAAAAATCATGTTCTGTTTCTAATTGGAAGCAGAAGGGGATAAACTACATTTCTTTGATAAGAAAGTGGGATTTTCCTGCCAAAGTTGATGGGGAAATTTTGGGCTTACATGATTCTGCTGCTACAACCCTGAAGGTCAGAATGTCCTCGGGTATAAGAAACCCACTTTCAGTTGTTAAACTCTGTACCAACTGGGGATTAATTTCTGTCTTGGCTAGTTTCAGTGCCCTTGTCGTTATGTTTGTGTCTCAAGCATCCTTTGGTCAAAATAATAAGTACAAAGAAAATCCCCATGGTGGCCCGAGGGGCATTCCTCACACAGGAGCACAAGGATCTGGGACGGGCAGGTCAGAGGAGAACCAGGTCAGTCTTGATTAAAAACAGCAACTTGAACAGCGAGCCTCTAATATAGGAAACTGCATAAAATATCGCTATTATGATAGGAAGCCATGTGGTTGTCCACTAAATATTTTGTTTTGTTAATTTAAACTCCAGCTTTTGGTTTCTGGGACGTTTTAAATTAGGCAAAAGCTGAAAGCAGGTAGCTTACACCTAACTTATTTCCTTTGCAGTATAAATAACCCACTTGGGGAGGGGGTGTTGGCTGCTGGTAATGGTCCAAGCCAAGATTCATTTTCTCCTAGGTTAAGATTTTTCCAGAACCACATTCAGGAGCAACTGCATTAGAAGGAGGAATGGAAGAGGCGGAAACTTGTCTGTCAGCGGGGTCACTAAACACTCCGTTCCAGAAGGCCAGCTGGCACTCGGTCAGCCATTGAGAGTTGAAAGGCCCCAGGACACCTAGATCAGGGGCTTCCTTCCTTACCTTAGTGGTACTTGGACGGTATCAAATGTGAACTGACCATCAGCCTCCCAAATTCCCATGCAAATTACCCATCAGTTATCAGGTGGTGCCAAGAATAGTCTTGTAGGCAAAAATGTCTGCGTCACTTCCCAGTCTCTGATGCCTAAAATACCACCATTAAAGATTTCTACCTTTGTATTGAAGAATTGAGTTCATGAGCCAGAGGTTGGGATTGTGTCACTGTGTTATTGTGGCAAGTTACTTCATGTCTTTGAGTCCCAGTTTCTCATCTATAAAATCTGATTAAGGATACAATCTTTAAGGTTGTAATGAAGAGTAAATGAGATATTAGTTGCTTTCGAACTTTGGTACCTAAGAAAAATATCTTGGTGCTTGTTAAAAATGTAGATTCTCAGGCCTCTTTGCAAATGTAAAGAGTTGTGCAAACATAAGTAATTGCTCTTATCATCCTGAGCATTCCTGGAAGGGTTAACCCTTTCAGCTGGTTACACATCAGGACAGGGAGTGGGAGTTAAAGAAACTGACATTCCCCCGGCTGGTGTGGCTCAGTGGCTGAGCGTCGACCCATGCACCAAGAGGTTGCCTGTTTGATTCCCAGTCAGGGCACATGCCCAGGTTGTGGGCCCAATCCCCAGTGGGGGGCGTGCAGGAGGCGGCCAGTCGATGTTCTCTTTCATTGATATTTCTCTCTCTCTCAAATCAATAAAAAAAAAATGTTAAAAAAAAAAGAAAAGAAACTGACATTCAGTGAATCTCTAATATGGTCTAGGCCTATTTCCTTGCCTCCAAAGCCCAATTCTACACTAGAATTAATTCATGAATTAGATACGGATCCTTTCAAAGTGACCATATCAGAGACCAGACTTTGAGAAGAGGAGAGAAATATATATAAATAAGTCCTCAAAGTGTGGATCCCAGATCAGCAGCTAATTTAGCATCCCCCTGAGAGCTGGTTAGAAATGCAAATTCTTGAACCCCACCTCCAGTTTCTGGGTCTGGAACTCTGGAAGTGGGGCCCGGAAATCCGGGGCTTCACAAGCCCTGCATGATTGTCATGCACACTCACACGTGACAACCTCTGCAACCCGAGGCACGGGTGTGAGTGTCCGTGTGTGTCTGTTGTGGGGAGGACACTGCGAGGTGGAGGCGCCATGAGAAGGTGGAGGTAACTGAAGGCAGAGGCGTGAGACCTCAGAGTGCTCACCTTCATGCCCATCGCCCTCTGTTTGCCTCAGTCTCACTCTGAGGCCCCTGCAGGATGCCTGTGGCCCACACACTCCGTGTCAAGGAATCAAATGGTGTCAGGAGAGTCTTCTAGAAATCAAAGGGTCTGCTAAACATCTGAGCTAATCATTCATTCATTTTACTACTTAGATGACTAGAGACTTAGGGCAAGTTCAATAATGAAATGTTCAACCAAATATCATCATGATCTCATAATGAATGGAAACAGAAAGCATGCATTTAAAAACGTTTCTCTTTTCTTTTTGTTTTTAACTCACCTTCCCACATCCTCCAGTCAGAAAAATGCAAGTTTTGAACTAACTGCATAAGGCCATGAACGAGAATTAACCATAAGCATAAAAGGCTTTAGGACATTACTAAATGTGGCAGAAATGGATTCTTTCACTGAATTTCTTAACATTTTAAAAATGTGGTTTTTGAGCGAGCAAATATACTTATGTGTTTCAAAATAAAAGATCTGAGAGGACACACAATGAAGTCTCCCTTTACCCTATCCTCCAACCACTGAACTCTTCTAGCCATAGGCCCCAAAGGCTGTCAATTTATCATAAATCTTTCCAGAGATAGTTTACACATTTAAACATTTTACATGAATTTCAGCATAAGATAGTCTTCTGCATCTCACTTTTTAAAGCCTAATAATATACCTTTCAAACCATTAAAAGTATATTTGATATAGAACTATGAGCCAGAATTATCAGTGTGATTATCAGTGTGCCTTCCCAACGAATATTCCCAGAATAAGGGCCTTGTCGTGTAACTTGCCCTTCTATGAAACAGTGCTGCAGTCATAAGCTTCATTATACTTGACTCTGTCATCCAATGCCGGCTTCTTGCTATTAGAGAGAGAAGCAGATGAGCTGGTGCCTCGTGTGGACACGCTGGAGCTGGGTGGCTGAACAAGAGGGGTCTGCCATGTGTCACTGTCAGGTCTTGACCTTTGCAGGTCCAGAAATATTCCTTTATGTCACCAGGAGTCATGCCAGCTCACTGGGACTCCCAGAGAAAACGTATAAACGCCCATTTTAAATAACACTCGAAAGGGTCAAGGGGACCCCTGTTGGCTGGTGAGTCCAGGCTCTCCTCTAGGCAAGTCCACCTAGGAAACCAGATCACCATCCAGAAGGTAAAAGCAGAGTCAGAGCCAGAGGCATTAGTGGGCGGTATCGGCTTTTGTTATTGAGCTACTCATCACTTTTGGTGAGGAAACTATGACTTGCATAACTATTTTTTTTCTTTAATAGTTATTTCTTCTTATCACGTACCATGCACTTCACTCCTGTTATAGCATTCAATTCTCACACAGTGCTCCGAGGTAAGTCCAAACCATATGTTACAGATGTCAAAACTGAGGCGAAGAATGATTAAACAGCTTGCCCAAGGTCACGGGAAACTCCTAGCTAGTCCTCTCCACCCTCTGTTTATGATCTATGGGCAAACCCTCCGATTCACACATTCACTCCTCACACAGGCTAAAGAAATTTGGGGTCACAGTTCTCTTTATTACATCTCAGTCCTGGTGACACACTTGCTTTTCCAGCAACCATTCACTCATGCATCCAGCATCACTGGCTCTTTGGATGCTTGAGATACAAGTGTGAAGGGGCTCCCACCTGGATCCCTAGTCCAGGGGTGAGAAAAGACCTATAGACTAATATTTACAATGCAGGATGCTCTCACAGAGACAAGGTGTATCAGACATTACCGGAGGGTGTCGGGAAATGGCTATGATGACTACCACGTGCCACATGCCAAGAGCTGCTCTACTTTTTTTTTACACTTAATCATCTCAACAACCCCCTGAGGGAGAGACTATTATTATGTCATCTTACTGATGAGAAAATAGTCACAGAGAGGTTATGCAACTGGCCTCAGTGGCACACAGCACAATCCAAGTGTTTCCACTATGTGTTTTTCTTAGTTCCATTCAGAGGACACCTTATCTGAGTTTCGTGGCACCTTGCCATGACTTGTGTTGTGATAGCTAATGTTTGATGATGTGGTCGCTGGGGTATTCTCTGTGGAGACAGAAAGTATGAAGGTACCCAAGGAACCTGCTTTGATTTCTAACCGAGTGGTCAGCTCACCCTTGAAGGAGAGACTCGAGGGAGGAGAGCTGACTTGAATGACATAAGTCATTTTCAGAAGTGACAGCTCATTTCATTTCGGGTGTGGTGCTGTTGTGCCTGGATTAACTTTTCACTCCCTGCACTGGCCACCCAGCCTCCCCACAGGGGAAAGCCCTGTTGCGCAGTTAGCCGAACACTGTCCCCCAGTCAGTCAGTTTGCTCTCCAGTGTGCTATTAGTCACATGGAAACTAGTATGGATGACTCAACATGGCCCATCACTGCCGCTAAAAAAATAACCCAAGCCAGGACTTACTGGTTCTGATTTCCTGGTCTTATTCATCCAAAGAGCAGTGTCATCTCATTGATTCTAAACGAATCCCTCCGGAGAGGGGATTTCAAGGGAAAGTGTAAGTGCTCAGATGACCAAGAATCCACATTTCACATGGGTGGAACCTGTGGGGAAAGGGGCCTCCAGAGGCATTTCAAATACGAGTTGGTCTGGAATGGAGTGTGGACTGGGAAGGGAAGACAGAGTGGCCTATCCTAGGAGAAGGTTGAAGATCTGTCCTCAGAGAAAGATGAAGGGTAGGAGTTGGGGGAGGAAGTCAGGGGGGATGGCCGCATCTTGGGGCAGTTCCCACTCTCTCATTTGCCTGCTCTGAGAACTGGCCCCTTTCACTCGGATGGACCCTCAACTGCCATGTCTAAATTACATGACCCTATTCTTTCTTAGCCATAGCTATGAAGCCAATCAGATTCGTCTCTGAGGAATCTGGAAGTTGGAACTGAGAAGAACAGATAATCAGGAATGCATGCTGTTGAGTGAGGATAGCAGCCTGGAACGGGTTGCTAATGCTAACCATGGAGTCTGCCTTGAGTCCAGCCCTCCCTCGGGCTGGTGGTTCAGATTTTCCTGGGACTTCCTTATCATTTATTTATTTATTTATTTATTTATTTATTTATTTATTTACTTATTTAGCTACTTATTTAGTTGGCCAGGGCTGATTTCTGTAATTTGGGGTCAGAAGAGCCTCATCTAAGGACTGTCCGAAAGATGGCAAACACCTCTTCAGGCTTCGGTGCTCTCTTCCCAATTCTGATGGAAGGAAACCAATTTCCTCTAAGTAAGATTGACAGGTTAATTAGCTGAAAATTAAGGCTCCATTGAAATTTGAGACTACTTGAGAGTGAAAGTGAAGAAAAGTGATCTGTTTCTCTTTCTCTCTTCCTTGCCCTTCTCTCCCAAATCATTTAAATTACATCTCAGGTAATAAGATTAAGGTCCAACTGTGATTAACTCCAACCAAGGGTGGGGAGAAGTCTGCCACCTGAGATTTCTAGAACATATTAGTGGCTGCCAAGTCAGACTTATTGCGTCAGAATATCTGGGGCCCAGGAACATGTATTTTGTACATGCTCTCCCATATGTTATTTTTATAATATAATTTAGAATATATATCTCTCTCCCTGGCCGGTTTGGCTCAGCGGTTAGAGCGTCGGCCTGCGGTCCAGAGAGACCGGGGTTCGGTTCCCGCTAAGGGCATGTACTTCTGCTGCAGTTTGTCCCCGGCCCTGGTTGGTCGTGCGGGTGGCAGCCACTCGATGTGTCACTTTCACATCGATGTTTCTCTCTCTCTCTCTTCCTCTCTCTCCCTCCCACTCTATCTGAACAAAAAATGAAAAAATGTCCTCGGGTGAGGATTAAAAAAAAAAAAAAAAAAAAAAAAAGAATATATATCTCTATATATAGATATATATATAGAGAGATACATCTCAGTTATCTTGGGTAATTCCAGTTCTTTCAAAACATTTACTAATTATTGGCTTACTATATTTTGGTTTTCCAGGGCTACCGAAACAAATGACCTCACATTAGGTGGCATAAGATGAAAAATGTATTCTCTCATTATTCTGACGTCTAGAATTCTGAATTCTAGGTATTGCCAGGCCCATGCTCGCTCCGAAGGCTGTGCTGGAGGCCCCTCCTTTGCTTCTTCCTGGCTCCTGGGAGTTGCTGGTGACCCTTGCCACTCCGGGCTTGCGGATGCACCGCTCCAGTCTCTGCCTCCATTGTCCCATGGCCTTTTCTTCGTGTGTTTGTGTCCCGATTTCCCCCTCTTATAAAGACACCATTTATTGGATTAGGACCCATCCTAATGGAGTATGACTAACCTTAACTTGATTACATCTATAAAGACCCTATTTTCAAATATGGCCACATTCACTGGCCATTGGATATTTACATTGTCTATAATTTTTTCCAAATGATAGTACTGTAGTGAACATTCTTTTATATAACGCTCTGATGTCACCTTCTCTGGTAATTTCGGTCTGATAGGTTACTGAAGTGTGATGGGTCACATGGAGTGTCAAGTAGAGTCCAATCAGGAAAACAAAACATACTTTTAGGTTTTTACAACAATGGGGAATTATTTATGCACAGAAATTGATTACATGGGTTGTGAAGTGGCTGAGGAGCCACCAGGGAAGGTGAGGTTACCAAAGTTTAGGGACAAAGCCACCACCACCCCTGTGGGCATCGGATGGAATCTA
Source organism: Tadarida brasiliensis (assembly GCA_030848825.1). Lineage (NCBI taxonomy): Eukaryota > Metazoa > Chordata > Mammalia > Chiroptera > Molossidae > Tadarida > Tadarida brasiliensis. The sequence continues at coordinate 46,513,676 of CM061258.1, forward strand.
GAACCACGATGGGCAGGAACTGAACCCCCAGCAGTGGCTTTCAGATGTGCCACCCAAGGTGAAGGGCGGGGGAGCTGCTCTCTCTTTTCCTCCGCCCCCCAGCTTCTGACTAGTACCTCCCATGGCAGGTGACTAGGGAGTCTGAAACACACGACCCACAGGGCTCAGGGCCCTTTCCCTCTGAGCAGACCAGGGGACGGCAGAGGAAGTAGCCTGAGGGCAAACGGACCTGGATTGGCACAGGCGCGTGGGAGTTTGAGGGTTTGCTACATTGCCCAGTGCTTTCCAGAAAGTGTCTACCAACACTTGCAATAATAAGTAACATCTACGCTAGTATCGAGTATTTACATTTAATAAATAACATTTGCAGTTATAATATTCAGTGCTTCAAATAACACTGTCTGATTTCAAAGGCAATACATATGGGTTGTAAGAAATTTGAAAACTAGACAAGCGAACAGAAAAATATTAAAATCCCCTCTAACTTCTCCACTCAGTGCCAACCACTGTCGACGAGGGGTCCACATGCATTGGTGAGTGCTGAGAAACGAGTGGAATTATGTATGAACCCTTATGTAACTCAAAAGTAAGATAGGGAACTGTTTCCTCCCAGAATAACATAAAATACCACCCCGAACGTGTTCTCAGAAACAGAGGAGACCGGCCCGAGGCTCGGAAACACACCACAGGTGTGGATTTTACCCTTCCTCGGGCAAGGCAGCTTCCCTAAGTCTGTGTCTAAACGGATTTAAAATACAGTGACCCAGGAACACGTCCAAGATTCAGACCAGAAGTCCCGGTTGCCGTACGTGAGCCCAAGCCCACGGGACCCGCAGACGGGGAGCAGTTCGCTCCCTGCCTGGCAGCGGAGGCAGAGCCCGCGCCCGCCGGGGCACCCAGCCCTGGCTCACAGCGTCAGAGGCTGAGGCACATCAGAGGCAGGGACTGCCTCCCACCACCCGACTCTGATTTGTATTTTCTCTCCCCAAGTAACTAAAGTGATGACAGAAAGGCTCCTTAGGTACCGTAAAGGATATGAGGCATTTTGCAACTTGGTCAAGCCTTTGAAATAATTTCCAGACACTTGTTTGTCAAAAAGGACAGAGTCTGCCATAATATGATGTCATGTCACTTCCTACTCAGGAAAGATTTACAGCTTCATAACGTACTTCAGTTGTATCAGACCACTTCAGCTTCAAGAACAAATTCTGGCCCCAACATCCCACTTGGGAGGGACAATATCAGTCTAACATCTGTCATTTTTCATGTTTTCTTTTCCTTTGCCTTGCACCTGGACAGTGGCTCCTCCTAGATGTGTTTCCAAAGATGTACGTGTGTATGTGTTTGTATGTGTGAGCATGTGCACATTTGTGTGTGTGCATGTGTGAGATTGTGCACATGTGTGTATATGAGCGTGTGTGAGCATGTGCACATTTGTGTGTGTGTGTGTGTGTGTGTGTGTGTAGGGTCTCAGTTCACTCTGAGTCACTTGCCGTCGCTGGCCTTCTGCTGCATGCTACTGTTGTTGAGGGCTGCCCCAACTGCTGGTGAGGACACTCTAGACATGTTCCAGCACATCTCTGCTGCCACTGGAGGCCTGGACGTCAGGGCCTAGCTCTGCACTCAAGGCCAGCTGAGTCATTTGGCATCTGGCCTCTGTAGACATCACACAGGTCCTGCGGGTCGGACACTGACCTGTGAGGAGCCCATAAGCCCCCATCTCTGCTAGTATCCTGGAAACCAGCAACCCCAATAAGAAACACTCTCCTCTTTTGTCTTCAAAACACAAAAGACTTTCTCCATGCAGGGTCATCTCGAGCCTTTGAAAATAAGGCTTCTTTGCTGTTGACTTCCTGGGGTCTGCAGCTTTCCTTCTGTGTGTGTGTGTGTGTGTGTGTGTGTGTGCATGGAGCATCACTGAAGCATATAAAACCACTGTCAACTCCCCTTTGAAAGTAAGGAAAAAGGCCCAATTGTCTAGCCTTTATTTGTGGGGCAAAGAGGGTAAAATCCCCTTTGTTTCTTTCCAAGAGTCTAGAGTACAGAGAGGGGAAAAACAAAAAGGCAACAATAAATGTTACAATAACTCATCTTGTTACATATTAATTCATCCCAGACTCGAAATCAGGTCACATCTGGATTCTAAAGCTGAAATAAATGTAAGCCAAAAGAAAACAGTGGGGAGATGGGGCGGGGACATTCATGCTAATAGAAGCGGAGTTCATAAGGGGAGGAGGCAGGGGCCTATTGCAAATCTAAATGCTCCAAGATCTGCACTCCTAGATTCTAAAAAGTGGAAGGAACCATTGAGACACTAACTCCCCTCCCATCTTAGAAATCTGTTTCATGCCACCCCTTGCAAACGTCGACCTAGTCTCAGACTCTGCAAATGCAGTAGAAGAGCCTGCTGCTTTTGGAGGTGGCTCATCACTGGACAGTTCTTAAAAATATTCTACATTTCACCTTTTAAAAAAATGTATCTTTGTTGTTGAAAGTATTATGGATGTCCCCCCTTTTCCCCCCATTGACCCTCTCCTCACCGCTCCCACACCTCCCTGCCTTCCCCACACTATTATATGTGTCCATTGGTTATGCATATAAGCATATAAGTTCTTTGGTTTATCTCTTCCTGTACGCCCACTTCCCTCTGATGTTTGTCAGTCTAACAACCACTTTGTACTTCTTAGTCCTCTCATCTTTTCCGCCCATCCCCCCAAACTCCTTCCCATCTGACAACCATCAAAAAATTCTTTGTATCTATGAGTCTGTTTCTATTCTGCTTGTTCATTTGGTTTGTAGATTTAGTTGTTGATAGATATGTATTTATTGCCATTTTATTGTTCATATTTTTTATCTTTTTCAAGAACCTTCAACATTTCATATAATACTGGTTTTGTGGTGATGAACTAAGTCCTTTAGCTTTTTCTTGTCTGGGAAGCTCTTTATATATCCATTGAGTCTAAATGATAGCTTTGCAGGATAGAGTAATCTTGGTTGTAGGTCCTTGCTTTTCATAACTTTGAATATTTCTTGCCACTCCCTTCTGGCCTGCAGAGTTTATTTTGATAAATCAGCTGACAGTCTTATGGGAGCTCCTTTGTGGGTAACTAACTGCTTTTCTCTTGCTGCTTTTAAGATTTTCTCTTTGTCTTTAACCTTTTGCATTTTAATTATGATGTGTCTTGGTGTGGGCCTCTTTGGGTTCATCTTGTTTGGGACTCTCTGTATTTCCTGGACTTGTATGTCTGGTTCCTTCACCAAGTTAGGGAAGTTTTCTGTCATTATTTTTTCAAATAGATTTTAAATTTCTTGCTCTCTTGCTTCTCCTTCCAGCACTCCCATAGTGAGAATGTTGGTATGCTTGAAGTTGTCCCAGAGGCTCCTTACACTATCCTCATTTTTTTTGGATTATTTTTTCTTCTAGCTGTTTGGATTGGGTATTTTTTGCTTCTTTATATTCCAAACCGATGATTTGATTCTCAGTTTCACCTACTCTACTGTTGATAACCTGTAAATTATTCTTTATTTCAGTTAGCACATCCTTCATTTCTGACTGGTCCTTTTTTATGCTCTTGAAGTCCTCACTAAGTTCCTTGAGCATCCTTATAACTAGTGTTTTGAACTCTGCATCTGTTAGATTGCTTATCTCCATTTCGTTTAGTTCTTTTCCTGGAGTTTTGGTCTTTTCTTTCATTTGAGACATGTTTCTTTGTCTCCTCATTTTGGCTGCCTCTCTGTGTTTGTTTCTATGTATTAGGTAGAATTGCTATGTCTCCTAGGCTTGGTAGGGTGGCCTATTATAGCAGGTGTTCTGCAGGGCCTGGTGGCACAGCCTCCCAGATCACCCCAGATGGGTACTTAAGGTATACCCCCTGTGTGGACTGTACACCCTTCTGTTGTAATTAAGTCTTGATTGTTGTTGGAATGTCAACGGAAGGCATTTACTCAGGCTGATCAGCTGCAAGGACTGGCTGTGCCCACTGACCACTGAACTCTGACCACTTTGGAGGATCAGCTGTATGGGGCCCATCACACAGAGCAAGACTTACTTCAGCAGGGCCTTGGTATCCACTGAGTCCACCCTTTGAGTGTGTCGCTTGTAGAGGTGATTGGGTCATGGTGCTTTGACATGGTTGGAAGCTGTCCACTGGGTGTGCTGGCTCTGGGGTTTCTGGGAGGCACCGGCCAAGGTCAGCTATTGCCTATATTCTACCTGGGGCCACCAGGCATAAGCTTCAAAGCAATCTGCAGATGACTGCTTTTTGTGCTGGGCTTGGAGGTGCCCAGGCAAGGCCAACCTGTGAACCAAGACTGGCTGCTGCTAGTGCCAGGCCTGGGAACACTTAGAAAGAGGTATAGGGCTTGCTGAGATCAGATACTGCTTGTTTGAGAGATTTTAGGAAAATCCAAAGTGTGAGCCAAGACAGGCCAATCCTATGGTAAAGCCACAGGAAACAGTTTGGGTGGGCCCGAAGGTTGGGTGGGACAGGGAATCACCAGGGCGGGGCAAACAGTGTGAGCCAGGTTGCTGGAGTTCAGATATGGTGCCCATCTGCCTGCCCGGTGGGGGAAGGGCTCACCAAAGGCACAATGGCCTCCACCAGCACGTCTGTCTGGGGGAAAGCTGCCCCTCCAGCTCTTGCCCCAACACCAAACAACTCTTGTTTGTGATTTCTCTTGTCTCTGATTTCTTTCAAGCTGCCTCCCCCATGCTGGAACCTGGAGGGAGTGAGTTGGAGTAAGTCCTAAGTCTGTGCACAGGCCCTTTAAGAGGAGCTGCCTAGGACTCCAGCAGCCTCAGCCTCCCTCAGCCTCAGTTCCCACTGGTTTTTCCAGCCAGAAGTTATGGGGACTTCTCTTCCTGGCACTGGAACATTGAGCTGGGGGCCTGGTGTGGGACAAGGACCCCTCATTCCTCAGGGAGGACCTTCACAGCTGAGGTAGCCCTCCTGATTTTTATCTGCCACACGTGGGTGTGGGACCAGCCCGTCTGCGCCTCCGCCCCTCCTACCAGTCTCGATGCGGCTTCTTTAATTTAGAGGTTGTAGGACTTCCATTTGGCTCAGTATCAGGTGGTTCTGAATGATGGTTGTTCTGCAGTTTAGTTGTAATTGATGTCTACATTTCACCTTTTAGCCTCAGTGTTGCTTTTTAGAAGGAATGTGGAATGGGGCAGCACAATATTCAAACATATAAAGCCAGTTAGTACAATCACCCACCTGTCTCCCTGAGTCCCTGGTTTCCACAGCTACAACTGCTTACAACTCACTGTAGGCCAGGCAGGGACCCAGGTGAGAGGATCCTTGAATTCAAACCTCTGAGCCTCCCCATCAAGCAGAGTGATGGGTGGTTCTACTTCACCTGTATACCCGAGTTCTAACGACTCAAGAGCAGTGCTGGCTAACACATGTACAGAGTCACGATTCTAAACACTTTGAGAGAGAGAGAGAGAGAGTGTGTGTGTGTGTGATTGAACATGCGTTAGAATCACAGAGGGGCTATTCAAACACAGATTACTGGGTGTTCCTAATTTCAGTTGGCCTGGGCTTGATAATTTGCATTTCTAATGATTTCCTAGGTGCTGCTGGTGCTGCTGGCCTAAGAAGCATATTTTCAGAACCACTAGCTGGTGTTAACTGAATCCTCTCTTGATCCCCATTTTTTAGTTGCTTGCCCGGTACCCCAACTCTACAGGAACTGAACAACTCTAGGGACCAGAAATGACTGGGTCCCCACTCTCTGCTCTCAGATGGCCCTGATACTACTTGTTTTCCTGGCCCTCTGCCTGTTGACATCTGTGAGACGGTCCTGTTCTCCATCTACCTTCCAGATGCCAGAACCTTCCCCAATTGCAGCCACTGCATGGTAGGTTTATCTGGCCTGTGGATTCTGCTCTGTCCTCTCCCATTACTGAATAAGTTGTGGCTACGACAGCTGTCATAAGCCTTCTCTGACCCAGGACAATTAAGTCAGGTCACATGTTCTCAGGTGACGTGGTCTTCAAACCTGCCACTGTTCAGATGACCCTCCTCTAAGCCCTCAATGCCCATCTTAGTATACGGAGCTCAGCAAGACGCAGAGCTCCACGGGGCACCTGACCACAATTCATTGGAACATTGCTTCCCTTCTCCCAGTCTTTTATATTCTAGTCATACTGCCTATAATTGCATTTGTTTGTTTATTTATTTTTTTTAGCATATATTGACTTTGGGCCCAACACTTCCAAACATTTTTCAAATAAACTAGTCTGAAACCCATCTTTCTTCTGTTTTATGCTTATGTAATTTTTTACCTTGACACAGCTTTACAGTAATTCTTATTAACTTTCATTTGGTTTGTTTTTATATTATTTCAGCCAATGGGTTTTTGTTTCATAATAAGTCTCTTTATTATTTTTTCTTATTATGAAAGGAATACTTGTCCATTACCAAAAATGTCATAAAATATAAATAAACTAAAAGAAGAACATTAAAAATAACCAGGCTTAGTATTAAGTTGACTATTTGTACATTCCAAAACCCAATATTATACTATCCTACCTCCTTTAAAAAATAGTCATTTATCTGTTTCCCATTTTCAGGTCATTCTTTTTGATTTTCCCCAAATTACTGTCAGTGATTCTACAATTACTTTGGTTAGTTCTCACCACCTTGAGACAGAATTCAGCAGGTCTGAAGGATGAAGTCTTTCACAGAGGCTTCCTGCTCTTCCCGATCTCCTCTTACCTTGGACCTCAGTGACCTCCTACCCCTGCAGGCTTGAAGGGCTTTCACTTTCATAAAGAAGATGCAAGCAAAATAAGAGTTGAAAGGAAGTACTACTTTCCTCCTGTCAAGAGCACCAGCTTTAGTATACGGTCCTGGCCATTTTTGCGATGGTCATATCCCCCAAAATACCATTTTGATGCCTCAAAATTTTTCTGTAAGCTTTGATTCGTTATTTTTCTTGGCTTCAGTCTTCCAGCTGTGATTTTTACTCTTACACTAATCTTTCTTTTTCCCCTTACTAATGCACTGTTCTTTGATCCTGTGTGTGTGTGTGTGTGTGTGTGTGTGTGTGTGTGTGTGGTCTTTCAGAATCTGATGTCATTGAAGTAGCCCATTAGCCACTCTAGTCCTCTCTTTTCCTTCACACCAAGATCATTTTAAAAAAATAATATTTTCAAATTTCTTTTTGTAGAATCACTTCCTCCTTTATAGGCTCTAGCTATATCAGCATGCCTATCTTTTCTTTGAGTTTTTGAAATCTGAGATAGATCCCTCATTGTGCCTTCTGTTTTCCTCAGGGCTATCACAAGGATGATGCGAAGTGTTATATTCAATAAAGAGTATATGGTTGTTACATGCTGAAGAAGCAGACTTTGGCTAAGTTAAACAAAAATGGAATTTGTTGGGAGGGTTATCAGGAAGCTCACTGACTGATAGGAAGATTCGGAACCAGGCTCTGAAATGGACGGAACCGGGGGGGGGGGCTCCAGGAATTCACTCAGCAGGGATGATTCTGTCCTTGTGTCAATCTATTTCACATTAAAAATCCTACAAAAGACGGGGAGTCTGATTGGCCTAGCTAAGTCCGACACTTGTCCCTTGGCTAGGGGAAGGCAGGGAACCCTGACTGACCGGCCAATAAGACTGCATGCAGTGGTAGGGAGGTAATCACTCTAGAGAGAATTAGGGTGCAATGACCTGTGGTGGGGTGAATGCATGATAGAATGCTGAAGAACAAATGTCCACTAGCTACTGTCTCCCAAGGCTCACCTCACTTCCCCTTTACCAATAAGTTCTACCTTTTTTCTCAGAATTAAGCATTGGTCAGCGTTGCCTTTATTGATCCATTTGCTTCTGAAAAAAGATGCTGTTAGTAAGGGACATTAGGAATTTATGAGCTGCTCTGTTTTTAGGAAGATGGGACTTCCCACAGGTATCTGAATAGAGGAAGTCCCGGGAATACCGGTAACCCTTGTGCCAATTTTAACAGTCCCTCTGAGATTCTATTTACATTGTGGTCCCAAATCTTTTAGAAGGAAGTATCAACAAACAAACACATGTACCTCATATTAAAATATTGAATTATGTTAACAATCACATTTTGGGCTTATTATATAAACTTTGGAAATCATAAATATTGTTTCTGAATCTTTTCCCATTATTTTCTCCTGAAAAGTATTCATTGTCCCCTCAGTCACAGTAATAGCCCTTCAATGTGGGCACAGGCTGTGGGCCTCCTGATGCTGTTTCTTCTTTCTTTCATACCTGGGACTCTTCATGAAAGTTGATGTTATACTTTTTCTTAGAATTTTCCTCCCACCCCATAGTTTCAGGAATGTCATTTATCCTTATCCTATGAAATGTTTCCTTCAAGACTTCATAACTTTTGCCAGGAACTTATGCCAGCCATGTAGCTAGCTGCTCATTTCTCATGACTATTCCCCTTTAAAGACAGAATCTTCAACAAGAAGGAATTTAAAAAAAATTACTGTGATGCCTAGTTCTTTAATGTCCCATCTAGAGTCAAAGATAGGTAAGTTTCATCTAATTTTACCATTTGCTCCTGTGTAGTAGTTGACTTAAGGCAGGCTGTTCTTTTCAAACATCCTCCAAGCAGATAACCCAGTTCTAAATTGACCTAGACAGGTTAGCTATAATCATCGCCTTCTCCCTCCCTCTGGGTAAGCTTCACAAAGCACATCTCCCACCTGAAAATCACTGGGCATATAGATATTGGAGGAAGAAGAGCAGTTCTTGGAATCACTGATTCAAAGACAAGGTCTTAGGAGGCGGTGGCAGTGTTGGAAGGATGAGATTAAGGGAGTGACACAGTAATAGACAAGAACACAATTCCTCGATTAGTTTTTCTGTAATTGTTTTCTCATATCATCTTGAAGGCCTGCCCTGCCTAACAAATCAGGCTGATGGTAGAACCAGGAGATAATTTTTGAAAACATCTGACTTCCAAGGACTGTATATGAAACTGAGGCAGGGAAAAAAAATATAGTCCCAAATGTCATACACAGGGGTCATCACCCCAAAAAGGCTAGGACTTAATTAGAGAAGTTAGTGACTCTTGAGAAACCACAGCTAAGATGGGTTGAGAGACTCATAGGGTTTTATGTTGCAACCTGTCATCGAGATGCCCCCTTTTAAAAAATTTATTTTTCAATTACAGTTGACATTCAATATTATATTAGTTTCAGGTGTACAACATAGTGATTAGACATTCATGTAACTTATGTAGTGATCACCATAGTAAGTTTGGTACCCATCTGTTACTTTACATAGTTATTACAATATTATTGACTATATTCCCTATGCTGTACATTACATCAGCATGACTTATTTATAATTTATAATTGTACTTCTTAACCTCTTCACTTTTTTCTCCCCACCAGCCTCCCCTCTGGCAACCACTAGCTTGTTCTCTGTATTTATGAGTATTTTTCTGTTTGCAGTCACTATGGAAAACAGTATAAAGTTTCCTCAAAAACATTAAAAAGAGAACTACCATATGACCTGACAATTCCACTTCTGGGTATTGATCCAAATAAATCTAAACAGTAACTTAAAAAGATATATGTGCCCCTATATTCACTGCAACGTTATTTACACTAGGCAAGATATGGAAGCAACCTGAGTGTCTACTGATAGATAAGTGGATAAAGAAGTTGTGGTACATATATGCAATGGAATATTAATCACCCATAAAAAGAATAAAATCACCCCATTTGTGATAACATGGATGGACCTAGAGGGTATTATGCTATGTAAAATAAGTTGAACAAAGAATCTAAAAAACTAAATAAAATGCTCTTTTAATTTCAGAGACATATTAATCTGGAAATTTGTAATTTGGCCATGACTCAGTTTCCCTTAAACCCGAGGGAGTGTTTTCATTTGTTTTGATAAAATGCAGGTATCATGTCTGCACATCTGGTATTTCAGTGGCCCTCACTGTTTTGACCATGACCAACATTAAGGAGAACATCTACACTGCAATCCGTCCAGCATCTGTCCATCTCTACATATCTTTTAAAAAACCACCAAAAGCACTAAGCCTTATTATGCATACTATTCTCAGATAGCTTCTATTCTAGTTTATTCTATTTTATAAAAACGCTGGTCTCAATCCACTTGATTTTATGACCCATTAATGGGTCACGACCTGTGGTTTGAAAACCACTGCTCTCTGTGCCACCCCACAGGCCTGGGGCAAAATTCAGGTGTTTGCCTTGTGTAATAAAAATCTTAAAAGCCTCAGCTGTCTGCTTGCTAAATTGCTCTTTTAAAAGTTAGTTATCCTTGCTAAATGCACTGGAAGCAACATAAATCGGAGACTCTCAGAAGTTGGCATTAATGTGCTGTAATTTGGTGTGATGATGGGAATATCTGTAAGTGCACCTGACTCTGTCATTCTGCTTGATTGTCTGTCACAGTTGGGGAGGTGCTTTCCCTCCAGATGCCCTTTGATGCAGCCCCATGGAGAGAATGCAAACGCTAGTCAGCCCTGGTCAAGAATCTGTCTCCCTGGAGCTGGCTGGGTTACATGGCAGAGAGAGGCGTGTGTCTCTGTCACTCAGAAGAGTGATCGGTTGTGTGGGGACCGGGGGAGTGGAGTACAATGAGAAGGCAAGGAAAGGGGTGCAGGTGTGAGAGAATTCTCCCTAGTCTTACACCATCATCCCCGGAGCAGTACTAATGATCCCATGTCTGTGTTCAGGTCAGTTCAGGAGGATTGGGGAGAGGAATCAACAGGGCTTGTAAGTCACCTGTGTGTCAGGCTCTGCTCCAGGCACATTCCCATGTGGTCACTGTAGTAAGTGTAATAAGAGTGGACCTCAGAGGGAGGGGGGACACAGACAACAGTGCAGTGAAGGCCTGGGGTGGTGGGAGTGGGGAGGAGGGGGTCAATGGGGCAACAAAGTGGGGGGCATCTGTAATACTTTCAACAATAAAGATAAGTTAAAAAACAAAACAAAAAGGAGCTGATGTGCATTGAGTGCTTATTTTGCTTTAAGCGTTGTGAGCATTATCCCACTTAGGTCTCACAATTCTATGGAGCAGCTGCTAATGAGTCCCAGTTTTGCAGATGAGAAAACTGAAGCTTAGATTGAGAGAATAATTTCTTCCAGGTGATGTCACTGGTGTAAGATGGAGCCAGGACCTGTGCCTGTCACCACCACCCTGAACCATATCTATTTGGCAGATAGGAAACTGGCTCAGAAAGGTTAAGTAGTCTGTCCAAGGTCACACAGCTAACAAGTGGCAGAGCCGGGATTCACATGGAGCCTGTCTTGACACTGTGTTCTTGCACGAGAACCACTCAGGACTCCTGCATCCCAAGCCCACAGTGACCTGGAGGAATTTAAGGGGCGATGTGATTCTTCCAGGAATGCAAGCTTCCATGGTGGGTGAAACGCCCCAGAGCTGCTCCTGAGAAACTCTACTGTTGATTCCCCACAAGCTTGCCAGGGGTGGAGGGTGAGGGGGTGGGTTTCGGGTCAATCATCCTGTGTCTTTAGACAAATAACAATGCAAACTCGAGAACATTTCTAAGTTCTCTAAAGCTCAGCCGTAAAGGTGTGAGGACTTTAACATTTTTTCAGTTATATATAAAGATTTGACTCTTAAATTTCCTTCTTATCCCATGCACCTTATGAGAGGCCAAGAGCGATGTTAACGTCGTTGCTCAGAGAAGTCGAAACGAGCTGAGGAGGGCAGGAGCGTGCTGCGTGGTTCTTAGAACACTTAGCACCCAGGTCCTTCTCCACTGTTACCTTGTAAAGCTCCGGAAAAGACATTTCTAGTGCCAGGGAAGACACTTAAAATTTGGGGGAAGGGAGAGGTGTTTAGATTGGCAACCTCTATCAATACCACTGAAGTATTTAAGGAATAGTTTTAATAGTTGTTAATATTATACATAGTTATTTTATTAATACATGAGCAGAATTCTATAATCATTGTCTCAACAGGAATGTAATTATTTTGCCTATAATTTGGGAACTTTCTATAGAACTGATGTATTGTTATTTATTAGGGTACTCATATCAGTGGCCTCTCCATACAGTGGCCTCACAAGGTCACTGAGGACAGTGGCTGTGTGTGCAGCGCTGATTCTGCCCTCTCCACAGCCCCCAGTCCAGTGCCAGCACAGGGCAGGTGCTCCACAAACTTTCCTTAAAAGAGTAAATATTGTTTACTCCCCTTCCCTTTTTAATTTCAAATGGGAAAATAATGGTTGGCAAGTACTGCAGGAACATTTTTAGCTTTAAGAGTAAATGTCAGTGCTTGGCTGGTGTGGCTCAGTGGTTGAGCATCGACCCATGCACTAAGAGGTCACTGGTTCGATTCCTAGTCAGGGCACATGCCCAGCTTGTGGGCCAAATCCCCAGTGGGGGGCAAGCAGGAGGCGGCCAATCGATATTCTCTCTCATCGATGTTTCCATCTCTCTCTCCCTCTCCCTTCCTCTCTCTATAAAATCAATAAAGAAAGAGTAAATGTCAAGATTTTGATGAATAAACACTGTTCTATAGTTTTAGAGGCTAAGTATAGTCTTTGATCACTAAGTGACTCTTATTAGTACTAAATTAGCCACATTGGTTCTTTCTAAACAAATAAATGTCTCCTAGAGGCTGGGGCAGTTGTTTATATTTTTTAAGTTTTTATGGTTTGAAATCTGCAGGCTTGAACAAGGGGCTAGATAGTTCCCAGCAACTGGAACCCTGGTTGTATACAAGTTCTTCATTGTGTACCTCACTGCCACCCAAATGCAGATGCGTACTCCCCTCCCAGGCACAAGCAAGTCCCAGGGGAGATGAACCCCAATTTTTTGGTGCAAGTTTTACAGGTGCCAAACAAGGGTATAGCCAGCTTGCTATAGCTATTAGGTCACCTGGCAACTTGGGGCCAAGGGAAAATAGGATCACCCCCACCCCCCATATGAACTGGTAAAACAGAATAAAACAAATACTTCTTTTCAAAACTCAAGCAGAGTCCTTGTCCTTTGAAGGATGGGAGGTACAAGACAACAGGAATAAAAACCAGGTAAGTCACTGGGCATTCAGCTTCTGTTTATAAGGAAAAGTTCCAGTCCACCTTTATTTTCTGTTTTTATATTCATGAGAAAAAAAACAAGGAAATTATAAAACTAGATAGGAATCTCTGCACTAACAGCTGAACAGATTAAAGAAATTTAAGAATTACGATCAAGAGATACCACTTTACACCCATTAGAATGGCTATTATCCAAAAAATGGAGAATTATGAGAGTTGGAGAGGATGTGGGGAACTTGGAACCTTTGTGCACTGCTGGTGGGAATATGAAATGGGGCAGCTGCTGTGGGAAACAGTTTGGCAGTTCCTCAAAAAGTGAAACATAGAGTTCCCATATGACCCAGCAATTTCACTTTTAGATATTTACCCAAAAGAATTAAATTAGGAACTCCAGCAGGTATTTCTACACTGATGTTTATAGCAGCATTGCTCACAATAGCTAAGAGTTGGAAACGACCCAACTGTTCATTACCAGACAGACGAAAGGATAAACAAAATGTGGCATATGTAGAAACATAGATAGATAGGTGGAAATAGGTAGATAGAGATGCAATAAAATATTATTCAGTTGTTAAAAGGAATGAAATTTTGACACGTACGACACGGGTGAACCTTGACAACATAAAGCTAAGTAAAATAAGCCAGACACAGAGAGCAACATTGTGTGATTCCATTTAGATACAGTTATCTAGAGTAGTCGAATTCATAGAACTGGACAGGAGAATATAGGTTACCAGGGACCAGAGGAGGGGAGAGTGGGGAGTTGTTGTTTAGTGGCTGCAGAGTTTCTGTTTGGGACAATGAAAAATTTCTGGAGATGGGTGATGGTGATGGTTGTATGACATTATGAATGTACTTAAGACACTGAATTGTACCTTAAAAATGGTTTAAATGGTCATTTTATGTTATGTATATTTTATCACAATACAAAGAACATATTATAAAGCCTGAGAATATAGTAATTGCATTCACAGTGTTGTACATACATCACCACCAGCTGCTGTCACTTCCCCCCGAAAAGGTCTTCTATAGCGTGGAGCCAGGGGTGTGGGAACAGCTTTCCTACACCAGGAACTGGGGAGGATGGGAGCTGGCACTTGGAAACCCACTGGAATCACACTTACATGACACAGGTGTGTGGGGGAAGGAGGGACTTTCCTCACCAGCTGCCCCACTCAGCTCCTCCTTACTGAGCAGGGGTTTGGGGGGGTGGACTGCCACCACTGCCTGGCCACCCGCCCAGGATGAGTCTTCTACATGAAGCTGGGGAGATGGGAGTTGCCCCTTGGCTGTCAAGCCCACTGGAATGATCTTCCACAACATGGATGTGGTAGGCGGGGTGGGTGGGCCATGCCTTCCACCATCCCATTGGGTTTCTGCAGATTTCATCGACTAAATATTTCTTAAATTGCTGTAAGCCCTTTGGTCAATCTCCAGAGATTTTGGATGACTGTCCTCCCTAATTTTTACCAGTTAAATAGATGTCTCTCTGGGGGTGTTTTCACTGGGATTCTCGCTCCACCATTCAGGAGGCCCCCTCCTTCTCCACAGAATTTTAATTGACCGTGATGGAAAGATGCATATTTTTGGACAGCAGTGTTTTGTACAGGTCCTCTTGAAGGATCTCCCCAATACGTTCATGTATCAATCTTATACCCTTCTTTTAGTCTCCCAAGGCCATGTCTGATCTCAAGTCTGTCTAAAAACTTGCTGGAGATGGCGTAGTTGTGGCCAAGCCCTTGGCTCAGACAGCTACCGATCTGAATAAAGCGAAGCATTTAATTACATAAACCTGAGATCAAAAGTAAAGTGTCCCTGCAGGAAGGTAAGGGGATTAGCAGTGTGGAGGCACACACAGCTTTTGCAAAGACAAGCCCTTTGAAATCCGCAAAAGCACCTGTGTCTGCTGATAGGGGCTCAGAGTGACTTCTGAGGGGATTAGACCCTGTCGGCTGCTTGCTTCACAGAGATGTATCATTATACTCGATGACTGTTTATTGAATGTCCCCTGGGATGCTGGCATTGTAATTATTTGTTTTTAGGGCTCCGCATCACCTTGCCTTGACTTTTTGCTTTTTCCTCCTGTAACGACTTTGCCGTTGTTGAGGATTTCATATTTCTTTTACTTTCCATTGGTTTTCCAGGAGTGAGAAGAGGCAGCTGACTCAATGCTCTATGTATACAGTCTTGCAAGGCCGCAGCTCAGGATTTTAAACATTTTTTCTGACTTGGATAACCTGCCACTCCAAGTGAAACTGTTTCCTTCACTAGACTTGCTGCAGGTTGGAAGGGAAGCTGCCCTTCAACAATTGCAAATAATACAGTCTCTGCAAGTCCAGAATGACTGATAGACATTACCTATCCATCCCCTCATCCTACACAGGTTGGAGACCAGGTTCATTATTACTACTTTCTAGAAGAAACAAAATTGTTTGCCAGCATCTTAGTATGATGAATTGCTAAAATGAAAGAAGTATTCTTGTAATCCCTTTAGATGTCTCTTAATGGGTCTCTTCATTTTCCTTCCAAAGACCATTTGTTCAAGATCTGCCCCGTGAAAAGACTCATGCATATTTCGAACATCAGTTTAAAATGATTCTTCAGGTATGATGCTAGAAGCTTTAGCAGCCCCCCTTCCCATCACCTCTGTGACCTCTGGCATATCCTTCCACACACCCTTCTCCCCTCACCCTCCCTGCCCAAGTGCATTCTGAATAGCAAGGATTTCTGGCTGGACTTTTTGTTTGGGTCAAGTTCAGAGAGAGTTCTTGTGTTTCTTTCATCCTCTAATAAAGATGGGGGGTGGAGGTCAGGGGAAGCACATCTTACAGATGAAGGGCAAGTTGAGATCTTTGATTCAAAGGCTGTAGCTCCATCACTTTCTCTTACACAGAAATTGTATTCATCCCACACTTCCTACTACAAATCACTCTGGTACGACGTGACAATGTAACAGATACACAGAGATTTTTCCCACATTACACTACAAACACAGACCCCTCTCTGGGGAACCTTAGAGAAACTTTTGGGTTTCCACTTCCCCTCCATTTGTTTGAAGGCTCAAGAGAACACAGTTCCATTTTCAACAAAAATTAAAAAGGAAAATCATGAAAAGAGTCAACCTCCTTTTTTTCTGTCTCTTAATATATTGTTGCATCCAGGGAAGAGGAAACAGTGAGCGCCACTGATACTGGGTCCCCAGGGACCCTAGAAGGGTCACTCCCCAGCTATCAAATGAGCATGTCTTCCTCCACTTGCAGAGCTGGTTGTAATGGGCCTGGAAGTTACTCTTGGCTCAGCTCTGCTGTGCAAAAAAATGAAATGCCACAATGCTTCAGGGAATCGGCTGAGTTCACACCTGGGTTTTCACAGAGAGGACAGTTTTTAGCCTTGAGGTTTTGGAGATTTAGAGACAGGAGATTTGAAAAACCATTAGCCGTGTTCCTGCCAGCCTCTCTGTAGGCCTGCTCAGAACTGTGTGTTCCTTAAGGGCAGGGACAAACTCCTTCCACACGGTTTGTTTTTTATTTCTTCTTTAGGTGCTGGCCATGGGCCAGTTCACTTTAGGACTTCAAACATGACAACATCTCACTTATTCTGTCTTGTTATAAAATAATGTGTGCACTGGATACAATTTTCCAGATCACTGGACTGTCACCCTTTGAGAACTGGACAGTGTATAATGAAAATGTATGTGGTGTGCTTTTAGTTAATAAATACGATAGAGATTAACTAACTGTCCTTTGACCATGCAAGTTTATTATCATGTATTAGTTCACTGGCTGGACCAGAGATCCCTCAGGCCCTGAGGGATGAAAAGGGCTCGGCAGCCTTACCTTATGGTCTTTCTGTCGGGTTTTCTGGTTTCTAACTCTGTGCTCCTTTGTCCTGACTTCTTCCACTTCTTCCCAGGATCTGTGTCCTCTTCAGTCCTGGCTGTTTACTTCTTTACCAGTTGCAACCCAGAACAAACCTGAGAGACACCAGAGGGACTGAATTTTACATACGTTATGTCCTTGGTAAATATACTCTCCTGACAAATGAGTCAAGAGTGTGGGTTCTATGATAGCTATAGAAATCTAAACCATCCTTTCTGTCATATGAGGAGACAAACCTTATATTGTCATTTTCTTTTGTACTTGGGAAAAATATGCATTTATCTTCTTATTAAAATTTGCCTTTGGATAGGCATGCATCTCCTAGACTCTAAGGGACCAGGAGGCTTGCAACCAGGGCAGCAATGGGCAGCAGCAGCTCGTCCCAGACAAAACCCCTGAACCTGTCCCCAAGGCCCCCTTTTCTCTGACGTATCAGTGAGCCAAAGCAGACCAGCCTAGGCTCATTCCCCGAGCCCTTTCTTCTTTCACTATCCCCAGCTTTAATAAACATCCTCTAAAATTCAAAAATAAAATAAAATTTGCCTTTGGAGGAACAAGTCAATTGGACCTCCAAAACAGATTTGAACTGTCCATTTCTAGCTTCTTCTTTGCTACCTCCTTAATGCAGACCAATATTCTCTCACATAAACTATTAAAACTGCCTCCTAATGGTCTCCTGGCACCATCCTGGTTTCCTTCTAGCGCATCCTCCGCACCACAGACAGAGCTAGTTTTAGAGAATGTCAGTCTCAGTGTTTCGCCCTCGTGCTCAGAGGCTCTCCACAGTCAGCCTCACCTCGGCCACCCTCTCTCTCCTGCTGTGTTCTGCATGAGGAAGGAGGAGAGCCGTTGTTCCACAATGGGTCAGGGAGGAATATGTGTACCCAGGTGACCCACTTGGGTTTCTTTTGGTACTTCTTTCCCCACTTGTGACTGTGAGTGAACAGGTACAGCAACCCCGTTCCGACAAGGGCATGTGTCTGCTCGGGCCGCTGTGACAAAACCCAGAGACTGGGTGGCTTCAACAGCAAACACTTCTGCTCACGGCTCTGGAGGCTGGGAAGTCCAAGATCGAGGCACCAGCACGTTCTGTGTCTGGTGAGGGCCTGGTTCCTGGTTTTCTGATGCCTGCCTTCTTGCTATGTCCTCACATGATGGAACGAGAGGGCTCTGGTCTCCCCATTTTCTTATGAGGATATTAATCCCATTATGACGGCCTCCCCCTCATGACTTCATCTCAACCTAATTACCTCCCAAAGGCCCCACCTCCAAATACTGTTAAACTAGGGGTTAGGGCTTCAACCCCTAACTTGGGGAGACACGAACATTGAGTCCATAGCAGCGATATGACCACGGCTCGGACCCCTTGGTGGTGAGGATCTGGGCCACGCCACCTAGAAAGGTGAGAGGTACGCAGGCGATGGCGGAAGGAGACAACGAGGAGCAGCCTGTCTCTTAGACGAATTGCTGCAGTGGAGGCTGACGTCTGTCCCACCCACTCTGGTCTTCTAAGTTTTCCCTCAAGAAGAGAGGCCCACTGGAAACCTGGGGGAGATGCTCCATGCATATACATGACGTGCGTGGGAGTGACGCAAGGGGTGGACTGCGGTGGACACAGAGATGAGTCACCCAGCCTCTCTTCAAGGAAGGACTTGCACTGACCTGCGAGGACTGCAGTCAGCAGACAGCCTCCAGCCACCGGCTCCTTGAGAGTCACCTTCCTGAGGTCATGCCCTTCTGGTGGGGGTGAAGAGGCCTGGACATCTCTGCCCAATGCGGCGCAACTCTGATGGGCAATCCTTGCCCCGGGGCTGCGTGCTGAGGCTTGGTTGGGCCTACATCACAGTTTGGTTTCTCTCTTTGCTCAGTCTTCTTTTAACCGATGCCAGCCCCTAATTAGCACCTTGCTCACATTTGTCTCAGCATCGACTTCAGAGACTTCAACCTGCTACCGGCTAAATGCTTTGAAGGCAGAGGAGGAACTTACCAACCAGGTAATTGCAGCAAGCTATTTCCCTCTCCCGAGCCTCCTTTTCCACATCACTGGGATGGTGATAACAACGCTTGCCTCTCAGAGCTGTGCGGGGCTTGGATAAGATCGAGTGTGTAAATGCCGCACAGTGGTCGACGTGTAACAGTGTGTGATGTTTAAAAGGGGAGCTCTCACAGAAGCCGACAGCTCCCCACGCTGACAGTGCTTTGTGAGTTCCCTGTTGAGGAGGGAGAGCTGAGTGTTCTGTTTTCTGGCCACTTTGTTGATGATAATAAAGCCTGATTCTTACACAGCATGAGCTGTGAGCCAGGCACATAAGTGTCTCCCATATAGTAACTCATTTAACCCACACAACAACCTGGTGAGGAAGGTACTGCTCTTAGTCCCATTTTACAGATGAGGAAACTGAGGCACAGAGAAGTTCACACATTGGTGTCAAGTCCCAAGATTGAACATGGACGAGCAGAGCTTTGAACCCAGGAACCTGGCACCAGGAGCTGTGCTCTTGCCCACTGGAGTACCCTGCCTCTTGGTTGATCTTTATTCTACAAGGAATAGGCAACCCTGCCTCTAACCTCCCACTTCTCCATGGCACCTTTCCAGAACCAATTTTTTTGAATTGGAAAGATGGAGAGGATGAGGAAGATGTCACCTGCCTACAGATGGGTCGAGGGTCATTAATCCTTTCCGAAACCTTGAGGGAGGGAGCATCTAACATCTGTGTCCCTGGGCTGAGGCCCCAGCCAGTGGGAACCACCCTTGGCAGAGGGTATGAGGGCAGGAGTCAGACATAGACAATGGCAGCTTCCTTGCAAAACTTGGATATTTGCAAATAACTAAGTCAGCTTTTTCAACATGTCTTTATTTGCTTAAATTAACAAAATATAGGTTACATGCTCTTTTCAGGTAAACTGCTTTTTTTACCGAAGCAGAAAGCAATATTCACAACTTGGGTTGTGGCACACTTGGAGTTTTAGTTTTTACATAGCAAGCCAGAATTCTGTACAAAATCAACATTTGGTGTAATGTTGTCCAAATATGTGAAGGATTTTAAATGTTAGCTCTGTTACATTTTGTTCCAGCAAAGCAGACAAAGATCACGATTCAAAACACGATGCTAATATTTTATTAAATGCCTTCAGGGCTTAATAAATACAGTGTGCACACTGGGCTTTCTCACATAGCTACTCAGACACAAATAGACCAGCTCCCCCTGCGGGGTTATGAAAGGTAAGCTTCAGCCTCATGGCCAATAGGGAATCAAAAAAAATTTTTTAAAGAAAGAATAAAATAATTGAAAGGCAATAAGAGTGCGTAGTCATAGGCCTGAACAGAAAAGATAAAGAGAAATATGCCACTTGGCTGGCTGGTTGGTTGGTTGGTTAAAGTGAGAGTGGTTAAAAGGCTGGAAAGCATTTGGTGGTGACCTATTTTCTGACGGTCACAATGTGGTGAATGTCATGCCATCCTGGCCCTGGAGTGCTGGTAACCTTGGATGGTTTCACCCCTTAGTTCTCTGAGGATGGCCCCAGAGACTCTCCTTCAGGTTTTCATTTTGGTTCACCAGCTCATTAGGTAGGGTTGGCCAACCCTCTCCTGAGCTCTGCACCTGTGCACTGGTGTCCTCATAATTTATTACACAAACTGGGACAATTTTGAGAGTTTAGGTGATACTACTGGTAATTACTCTAGGACAATAGGTATAAAACAGATGCCGGTCACTCAACAACATACAAAACCAACATGTTAACCTTGGTTCTCAGAAGGTCAGTGTACACTAACCACGGGGTTAGATCTCATTAAATAGCTCATACCCAGAGTCAAGAACTATAAACAGACTTTAGAATACACTTCATAACAACTTTTTACTACTTTTCCTAGACCTTGTTCTCTCTCCAAATGAAATTTTACTTAGAAGGCTAAGATATAAAACAGCTGAAACTTGAATCACTCTGAGCGACATGGGCATGAGGGCTGAGAGCTTCTCCGTCTCCCCCAGCAGCTCTGGGGGAGCCTAAGAGCGACCTCTGGCTCTTCAATAGCCAAGTTGAACACCACTCTTCTAGACATTACTCTCTCCATCTCAACGTTAACTTGTTCCTCAAACATTCCCACATGATCCATTTTGGTTGCAAAAGACTAGAGCTTGCTATTCTAGATTTCCTGGTTCCTTTTCCAGCTAGCCAGACCCTCAGAACACACTGGAAGTCTGCAGCCCTTATAGTAGGTCCTCAACACATAACTGCTGAAAGAATAAATATAGAACAGGACCCTAAGAGCCGGGGACCTCACAGACCATATGGTCAGCTTCCTGGGTGATTTCATCAGGGCATCAATAGGCCATATTAACAATGAATGGAAAACAAGTTGTCCCCCTGATGACTTGGAACAGGTTCTTGGCCCAGAGTTGTGTTTGTAACTGCAGAAACCACATTATTCCCGTGACCATCCCTTTGCAGGTGCTCTGACCTAGGGACATGGGTGGCAGTAGAAAACCTAAGCAGCTTTGGCACTGGTGATGGTGAGGCTGGAGGAAGACACTTGAGGCACAGTAGCAGGAGAAATGCATCAGGAACTGACAGAGCACCTGGGTAAATGATGAAACTTAGATGAGACTGATGGGGAAGCACCTTGGCCAAGAGAAAAAGCCAGTATCCAGCAGTCAGAGATGGGCCGGGTCTTCTAAAGAAATATATTAGGGACTTTGGGAAGAGAGGAAGTAAAATAATAAACAGTACCTAGTTCTACAAATCAGAGTTGAAACTACCAACCTAGAGGCAGTTTCTACATAAACACAGACACAGTACCAGAGGGTTCCTGCTATGGCCAGTCACACGGATGTGACCTCCTGTCAGTACTGCTTTACCTGGTGCCGTGCCTGAGGAAAGCCTACGTGCCGGGCTTGACCCACCCGTTACGATCACCGGCACTCGCTGGAATCGTGATTCAAGCATCTAAGAAGACATGATTAGTCACCGTAAGCTGGCTATGTATTTTAAAACATATTAAGTGACCATAAACATTGCAGTCATCATCTTGTAATACAGAAAGTGTGTGTTTATACTGTGTGTGTGTGTGTGTGTGTCCCTTTGTAAGGCTCTTACAGAACAGGTGAAAATTCTAAGTCAGCAGTATGATTTCAAGGTCTCCTGCTCTCCGTCTTAATGAGTCTGAAGCCAGACACAGAATATTTATGGAGTCCTTGGGAGGGGGTCCTGGGAGCCACTATTTTAGCCCAGTCAGTCTTTCTCAGCCCTGGCTGCACCTAAGAATCATGGGGCAATTTAGAAAATAACCGATGCTGGGGCTCCACTCCAGACCAGTTCAATCAGAATCTCAGAGGGTGAGGACCAAGACTGGGTATTTTTAAAAAGGCTCCCCAAGCTGATTCTAATGTGCAGGCACATTGAGAACACAGCCCAGACTCTCCTCTCCTAGTGATTAGCTGCTGGTTATCCTAACATTCCAAACAAGTCAGACCTTAGATTTCAGGGAGAAGTCCTCCCCTAGCCCCCCAGCTCTGGGTCCGAGGAGAAACCAACTGCTCACAGGGTGACAACTCTTCCTGCAGCTGCTTTTTGGGGCCACGAGGTCCCTGAGCAAGGTCTCCAGGAGGGAGCTCTGCTCAGCACAGAGGCACGAGCACTGCCGGGCCCTTGGAAATGCGCTCCTAAGGCCACATCTACTAAAGGTGCTGGAGCAGAGCTAGGCAGACCCAGGAAGGAATCTAAGTGTGGCCGGGCTTTCCTTAGTCAACACTATTCATTTTCCCTTGACATCTTATTTTATTTCTGCAGCGACTATGTGAGAACATCTTTTTCAATAACTCACCCTCCCGTGTCATGTCTGATATTTTTAAATGTTTTTTTAATAAAGGAAATTTTTATATATATATATACAACTACTCATATTTTCTTCTATCTGGAAGAAAAATATTATAACTTTCACACATTCAACTAAATAGTCATTAATAAAGTAACATGTCAAGCACCATAGTTTTGCAACTTGAGAGAAGTTTACCATTATTGTATATTAGTAAAAAAAAAAAAAAAAAAGAAGTTCTGAAAGCACCTCAGCATCAGCCCACAATTAGATATCTAGAAGAATATGTACAGCTTGTTATATTGGAGAGGCAGAAAATAACACTGAAGAAGACCCTGACTGTGTGTTAAAAATCAAGGGCCTGAAGTTACTGTCAACAATAAAATATATATATATATTTTTTTAAAACTCAGGGGCCCGGAGTGACCTGAGAAGCGTTACATTACTGAGGACAGTCCCGGCTCACTGAGTCTGAGCCACTCGTGAGGATGTGCGCCAGTCACCGGTCTCCAGCGAACAGCAGCTCATGCAGAAAGCTATATTTGAGCTGCCTACTTCTCGTTTTCCAAATGTAATTCTAAAACTGTCCATTTAGATACCTAAAAGCACTGCTTGTTTTTCCATTTTCCTCTCCAGTAATTCTTTTAAACTCTCATCTCTGTGCTTGAAGTACAAGTAATCAGAAAAGGAGGCACCCCGCCGGGTGCTCGGCAGTGCCCTGAGGCTGGGACTCTCGTCTCTGCCAGCACGCTCTCTCTCCTGACCGCCCTCTGCCCCAAGGCTGCCCTTGCTCTTCTCCTGGCCTTCTTCTTTCTGCATGTCCTCCTCCTCATCGTCGTCCTCCTCTGCCTCCTCCTCCTGCTCCTCCTCCTTGCAGGCCTCCTGGAGTGCCCCAGGGCCCGGCTCGGGCTTGGCAGAGAGATCCTGGGGCGCGCAGAGCTGCCTGTTCCGGGGGGCCAGGCCCGGGCTGTCCCGCTCCACTTCGTAGCAGTTGTCATCATCCTCCTCCTCGTGGCAGGAACTGCCCCTGGCGCTCTCCCCATCAGACTGGAAGGCCCGGCGCTTCTGGGACAGGTCGAAGGGCTCCTCCTGCTCCAGACTCCTCAGGACCCCGGCCGTCTGCGCCAGGGCAATTCTCCCCCTTC
Organism: Tadarida brasiliensis; assembly: GCA_030848825.1. Classification (NCBI taxonomy): domain Eukaryota; kingdom Metazoa; phylum Chordata; class Mammalia; order Chiroptera; family Molossidae; genus Tadarida; species Tadarida brasiliensis. The sequence continues at coordinate 46,537,561 of CM061258.1, forward strand.
CGAAACCTGCAGAGTGAAGGCAGTGGTCAGGCCCAGGAAAAGCCTTTGAAAATGGGTGGTTGGTGGTACCCAGGACCGTTTAGTGTTGTTTGATTTTACATTTTAAAAATCGATAAACTCCCAGAAAGTCTACATGGGTCTAACCCCTTTAAGGGGAATTTGGCAACATGCAACAAGAGCTTACTATAAGCCTCGCTCTGACTTAGCAATCACACTACTGAGAATTTAAACTATGGAGATTGGCAGGTGCACAAAATCTGTGTGTGAGGATGCTCATCACCACATTTTTTATAATGAAACTGTGCAATTTACAATCTATCTCTTTAATGATAGAGGCTTGTTTAAATAAATGATAGTACATCCATGTAGAGACCTAATAATCACAAAAAGGTATTCTCTATATATTTAAAGTAAAAAACATATATACTTATTATATATATTTACAGTAGAGACCCAATTCATTCACTCTCTCTTCCTCTGTCTCTTTCTCTCTCTCAAAAAAAAAAAAAAAAAAAAAAAAAAAAAGATGTATGTCAAAACTCCCAAAGGTAAGGTGATTTGGACATTTTTCTTTTTATTTCTAATGCATTTATTTTATTATTTTCAGTGAGCATCTATTTCACCATAAGAAAAAAATACAAACAATTATAAAGGTATTTTCATCTTGCAAAAAAAAGGTATTCCATTTGGGCCCAAGGAGGTCACCCCATACCTGGGCCCCTAAGCATAGCCACAGTAGGGAGGGCACAAAGAGGTCCTCTGAGGACCCCAAAGCCCCTGTGTCCAACCACAAGTGTCCCTGCTATCAGGTACAGTGATGCAAGAGGGTTTCACTTTCAGTTTGAGGACTCTGTAGGCACAGACGTTTCAGGAGCCAACAGACCCGTGGTAGCACTCTATCTCATTTGATCTTGACCGTGGTGAGCCAACAGGCAAGCCCCGAGGACCAGGTGGGGGCTACTGGAGAGGAGAAGTAGGAGGGATGGGTCTGGGGGTGCAGCCAGGGCCTGCTGCAGGAGGACCAGGCTTCTGGGTGGGGACACACAAAGGAAGCTGATGTCCAGCGTTGCCAGCTTTAAGATACTGTGGCAATGAGGGTGTCTACAGCTTTCATCTTGTCAGGGGCACAGGGAGGATCTTTTTCATCTGGGCCATGATTTTTGAGCCATTTCAAAAACTAGAGTGAAAAAATGCTCACACCTTTTGTAGATGAAAACATTAAAATTGTTGAAAGTCTGTTAAAATTTTTCAAAGCAACTCTCTGATAGATAGTGATGCTCTTTATTTTTCCGGAACGACAGAGCCGTCAGGTGCGTTTAGGATTTGAGAGTCCATGTGGGGTAAGCTGTGGTGACCAGGCCAGGCGTGCAGGTGGAGGACTGTCTCATCTGTGTCTCCCGCTCTGGTGACGGAACGAACCTCACCTATTCTGCAAAACCCAGGCCTAAAGTGGGAAGCGGCTCGGGCAGCTAGAGATGCAAAGAATAATTCAAGTGAAAAACATTGTCAGGGGGAGAAATTACTTTGGTTTAACCAGATTATTTTTAGGGCTTTGGCACAAACTCCAGGCCTTGCTTTATGATGACGACAGGTCCCTGTTGCCCAGCAGTCACCGGAAACTCAGTGGGTGTTGTAAAAATCTGAAGCCTACAGTCATTCTGTTTCGTGCTGTGTGTGCTTGTGTGTACCTTATCTGTGAATATGTGCACCTGTCCGACCACCTGTTTTGTAAAGGGGTGGAGAATGAGCAAACACGAATGAATCACCCCGTGTTTTCACCTAGTGCGGTGAGCACTGGCTTGACTCAGAAATTCTCCAGTTGGAATCCCAGTTCTGCCTTCAGACTTGTTGTTTGAACTTGAGCGGTTTATAAAGCACCTCTCAGCCTTGGTTTCCTCTTGTATAAAATGAGAACACAGTCTACTTTGCGGAATTGTGGGAACACGCTCTGAAGTGTCTAGCCCTGTGCTTTGATCATAGTAGTGACCGGAAAAGAGCAGCCAGCTAATATGATTTAAGTTATCGCTATGTTTGTCTTCTCTCCCTCCGTGCAGACCTCCTGGAGGACGAAGCTCGTCCCCTCCCCTGCTCGCTGCCTCGGCACGGAGCTCACCGCCTGGGGCAGCCCGCGCTCACGGCCCGTGTGCTGAAGGGCTGCCTGATTAGGTGACTAGGAGCAACCTGCCAAGTTCAGCAGATCTGGAACGTGAACTCTTCACTGCTGAGGGCCCTGGGACTGAGAAAATAAACGAGGTGAGAACTTTCCATCAGTTCAGTCGGGACTCAGCCAGGGAGACGTAAGCCTCTGCCCTGCATTTGGGCTGATCAGCCCCACCGAGCAGAATTGCCCTGGAGTGTGTCTGGTCGTGAACAGGTAAGGGGAGGCCTGCTACAGACACACTTCCGCGGACAACAGAGCTTGCAGACCTGTTTTTCCAAAAGAAAAAATAAAGTCGCATGCCCTTTAACAGCTGTGCGATGAAGTGTATACAATACAGGCTTTGGAGTCAGAAAGATCTGTGTTCAATCCTGTCCCTGCCACTTTTCAGTTGAGCAACTGGGCACATTAATGTTGCAAAGCCTCATTTCCCCTATCTGTAAAATGGGGATAACAGAAGTTCCTCCAGCCTGCAGCTGCTGTAAAGATTCGAGGAGGCAAGTCACTTGATGCAGTATCTGGAAACAAAAACTAATAAGGGTACGGGCTGGCACTGTTTTCGTGTTCCCACTGACTTTCTAGAACTCACTTTTACTTACTACCTTCAGTTCTTAGCATTTTAGTTGTTACAGTAACACTGGCAGCCTGATCCTGCTACCCTGCTGTGGTCTTGAAAATTACTCTCTCTTTTTGACCATGAGAATAAGGTAAAGCCCCCTGTACACAAGGTCACCGCCGTCTGTCACCCGCTGGCCTCGCAGGCTTGGGGGCTCCTTGGGAGAGTGCGTACCTTGAGAGTGGAGGCCCCGCTCCATGACGCCGTGCTTGACTTTCATGTGGCGCGTCAGGTTCCCCTTCAGGGTGAACTTGCTGGGGCAGTAGAGGCACTTGAAGGGCTTGCTGTCAGAGTGCAGGTGCATGTGGCCCATTAGGTTGTGCATCCGGTTGAATTCCTTCCCGCACAGCTGTCGAGACAGTGACAAGGAGAACACGGGTTACTCACAGGCAGGGCGCCCCACCATGCGAGGCCCTTTGTCTGGATCCGGGCATTTTGAGCTGCTTCCGAAGAAAATGCCCCCGTGGCAGTCAGGGAGGGGCTGGCTCGTGCCCAGGCTCAGGGCTGGAGCAGGGGTGGGTTCATGAGATGCTGTTCCTGTGGCAGCGGGATTTTAAACTCAAGGTTAAAATCACAAAGCTATTAAGGCTCCTTTTGAACCTCTTGAAAAAGAGAGAAGCTGATCCGAAGAGCAATTGCTCAGAGTGTGCTTCACTTGAATAATAACGATACAATTGCCTGTTTAATATTTATGGGGCATTTACAACACAGGAGGCACTATCCTAAGTCTGCCATGGAATAACTCACTTACTTCTCACGTCAATCCTATGAGGTGGGTACTCTTTCACTCCCATTTCCCAGATGGACAAGCTGAGAAATTAAGATGAGGGGATTGGCCAAGGCACACGGCTCGTGGGCGCTGGAGCTGGGATACTGAACTCAGGTCATTGGACACCAGAAGCCACATGGTCAACCACCGTCCATACTGCATCCCTTAATAATCTCTTCTATTAGACAGTATCAGGCAATTCATTTCTAACTTTTAAATTTGCTCATTATCGGGATGAATTTCAAGAAGGAGACATGTAAAGGGTAGAGATTTGAAGTACTGAGAATGTTATCTCAGGTATACAAAAAGTAAACGTTCTATTCATTTTTTTGGTCATGTCTCTTGATTTCCATTAAAGTGCAAGTGCATGATGGACCACAGTGTGGTTCTCCAACTTTTTTCAGCAGAGAAACTGTCTTTTCCAAGGCCCTGTTTGCAGAGGGGGGCGGTGTGAGGCAGAAGCCGTGGCTCTGGGCTGCTTTGCTCGCTCTTGTTGTCCCCAAGCCTTAGCAGGGCAGGGTTTGGAGACTCCAGCCCCTCCTTGGCTGTGCTGGGAGGAATGCAAAGGATTTCTGTCAAGGGAGGAATGTTCTCCTTCCCTCCCCAACCTCAGAAGCCCAGGTCGTGAGGGCCGCAGTAGGGAGTGAGAGATGTCATGGATGCCAGGGGTACAGCGTCCTCTGAAGCTGACATCAGTTTTCCTTTCTCACCGAGAGGGATTTTCAGATCCAGTGTTAGGGATTCTGGATTGAATGTTTATTATCAAAGTCAGAGTTTTCCTCGAGTGGCTACGGAGGTGAGGGTTGAGCTGGCCTTGGAAGAATGGGTAGACCTAACAAATGGTGACCTTGAGAGATTAGCCCAAAAGAATGCTGGGTGGTAGGAGGAAGCCAGCCTGGTTTATAAATTTGTCACAGGCAATCCACACATGCATAATGAATGGTTGGTTCTGTATTTTTAAATGATTCATATTTGGGAGTTTTAAGTACTTTTTTCCCATTTTACTTCCTTACAAGCAAAACTGAATTCAGTATACTGGTGTCCCACACTCGGTATTCAGAGTATCTGCACGCCACATGCATTTGGAAAAGGTGACCCAGGAAGGGAAAGGCTGAGAGAGTAGGTCTAATGTCAACGTTCTCAGGAGCCCTCCATGTGGGACGGATACTTGCTTTCTTTTATTTTCAGTAGAGACAATTTATTAAGAAATTATCAGCCTGTGGCTTAGTTTTGCGTGTGTGCGCAAGTTCTGGCAAACTTTTTTGATCCATTTCTTAGTTTATACAGTTCTCCATTCTGGCTAAAGAAAAAAAAAAGAAGCTTTGAATCTAAAGATTCTGCATTAGATATTTCCAATCGTGGGTCATTTTAGAAAAGGTATATTTTATTTGGTTCCTGATTATTTGGAGTGATGCTACAGCAGAAGATCTGAAAACAGCAAAATCCAGCCCCCCCACCCCCATCCAAAACAAGACATATATGGAGAGAGGAGCCGGAGCTGGAGGATCAGTTAGGCTACTGCACTAGTCCAAGCCTCAATGGGTCTCACAGGCCTCAGTCCAACAGAGAGAACTGAAAGGACGAGATGGGTGCCTTCGGCACGTGGATTCCACGAAGGGCGAAATTTCACTTTTAGTTATTATCTATGGCTGCTGAGGTATTAGAAGCTGGACTGGCCCTTTGTAAGAATAAAGGAGATGGAATTTTAGCTTACCCTTGAGGAATATGCCGAGTGCCTTTGTTTTATTCTGACACAAGCATAAAGTCTTTTCATTAAACATTTGTAGACACCGCACTCAGTCTGAGACCACAGCAAGGCAACTGTCACTGCGGTGATAATGATCAGCTGCAGTTGCTGCCACAGCTGCTGTGACTTTGGGGTCAGAGCAGAGCCTGCAATTCACCTGCCCAAGGTCCCACCTCCCTTCGCCCTCACCCCTCTGCCCACACACACAGAGGTGTGTACATGTTACAGTGGCTACCACCGGGCAATTTCCAGGATCTTCCTCAGCCTTAGACAAGCAACCTTCTACGACCCTTTATCATCACCTAGTGTGTGTTTTTCTATTCTAATGGTTTTCTGGCTCAATACATTCACTACTGAACCTCCTGGGATATTTCAATGGTACATGGGGACATTAGGACATGAAAATGATATTGTCCCCTGAAGTCAAGGCCTATGGCCTCAAGGAAGGCCCACCGTGGGACATGACTGGGAAGCTATATTATCTGATGTATGATTGGTAGAGGAGACTGATTTCTGTGCTGTTGGTAGAATTTAATTTTTATATACCAGAGTTATCCTTCGTGGTTTACGGTAGCTTACTGGGCCAGCCCATGGAGAGCTTTCCCAAGGCTGAGTGGAGATATGTCAGCTCTGGAAGATGTCTGGGGCACTAAAAGGTGCCCAGACCATCTTCAGAAATGTTTGGGCTACCTTCCTTGTCTTTGTGGCTAACCTCAGTATCGAGCAAAAGAGTACACACAGTAACACTTAATAAACATATAAGTATTTGGTTGGAGGAATAAAAAGCAAGTCCAGAAATATCACTACCCCATGCAAAAATTCCAAAAAGCAGCCATCACCACTATAGTGTGTACAACCCTACACATACTAGTTTGAAAACCAAAATCCTCGGTAGCAGAGGAATAAAGACAATTAACTCAGGATCCAAGGTACTTGGATACCAGTCACAGGTCAGTGGTTGGCACTTTGAACTTCTTCCTCTCAGCCTCTGACCCTCCCACAAAGCCCTTGGTTATTATCTAGAACACTTGTCTTCTACGTCTTTCTCAGAACACTGTCCTCACATGACAATATGTGCAGATATTTTGTGTCTGTGAAGTTCAGAGAGAGGCCTCTCAGTCACTGCTGGTGAAGAGGGACCAGAGAAAGAAGATTGGGTCGATTACAGATGGTGCCCCTGGAGGGGTTTGAGAGGTGAGCTCCAAGCACGTGAGCTCCGAGCGCACTGCAGCAGGTCTGTGTGTGTGTGTGTGGGGGGGGGGGGGGGGGTGTTAGACCTGAAGGAAGAAGGAAAGTTGAGAGGGAGCACCAAAACTCAAGTTTCTTCTTCTGAGAAAAGCAGCCATCTATGTCAAGGGTCCCCTTGAATCATGACAGGTGAGACTAAGAGCTTGCTCAGGTCAGGACTTGCTGAACCATCTCCTGTCCAGGTCTGCAAAGATTAAAATACAGGCAGGTATTGGTACAGGAAACTGCTGGAGTGGTGAGGACTCAGCACTGGTCTGGCAGGTGGTCATCCCAACCAGTCCACTCCTCTTAAACTCTCAGTGTCTCTAAGGAGGGATGTTGGTGAGCCTGACATGAAATCTCAGCTTTTCCATCGATGCTCACTTTTATGCCTACTTTTTAAGAGGTAGGTGGACCTCAACATTTAATAGAAAATTGGAACAAATGTTTTGAACTGTCCTTTAAAAACGGTTGCATGGATCATTAGGCTTTGAGATGGCAGAGCAGAGAGGTGATGGTGAGACCCCAGAGGGACAGAGAACTAGCGCCATTTTCTCTTCTCTAAAATGTCAATGATGATAGTAGTTTCTTAGGAAGGTTGTTATAAAGATCAAATGAGATAATTCATGTAAAGCATGTGGCAAATAGAGCTCAATAAATATGAGCTTTTATTACTGTCATTATCAGGTAGATAATAGACCCCTACATTCCAGAAATAGAAAGATCTTTGAAGATGAGGGTGCTGTCTTTTTAGACTTAATTATTTGGGGGGAGGTGGAGAATATTGAAGGAAGTGAGGAATCCTTTGAGTAAATACCTGCCAGGTTACTTGAGGCATAACAGAAATGGAAGCAGTTGTGCCTGACCTGGCACTGGGAAATGTGGATGGAAAGAAGATTCGTCTTAGATTGCAGGCTTTGGGAGAGCCCATTATCTGGCTCCCTGATCCCTAGCCTTTTAAATAGCTGGCAGGTGCCAGGTTCCTCATCTTCCTAGGACTTCGAAATTCCAGCTTCCTGGTGCCTCTTCCCTCCCTGATCCAGGGCCTGGAGATGCCTCAGGCAACTTCCCATGAGCTGCAGCGACCATGCTGACAGCCAGAGCCACCGAGAAGTCAAGGCGGTTGTGTGCAGAGACAGGGTGACGGCAGCGGGCAGCTGCTGGGCTGGGGCCAGAGGCCCACGAAGCCAAGAAGAGCCACACTGCTTTGCGCCAACCAGCCTGTCTGAGCCTGAGGACTGCGATGCGCCAGGAAGCCTGTGTTTTCCTATTCTGAGAGAAAAGGTCAAAGAGCTGCAGCCTGCAGCCCAGGAGAATGGCCTCCGCTCAACTGCCCTTCCCTTACATTCTTCTCTCTCTCTCTCTCTTTTTTAATAAGAAGGGTGTTCCTTTCCTCAAAGGGAGAGAGAGGGAGGGAGGGAGAGAGAGACTGTAAACTGTCCAAAAGGGCCGTGAGAAAACAGGAAGCTTTGAAAAGTACAAGAGAAAGCAAGATGAAATCTATTTGCAGGCGGGCCCCTGGGGACATGTGAGGCATTGTTAAGCAGGCAGTTCATACAGCTATATCCTTCCTTCTGCTGAGGAGGGCTTTGCTGCCAAAGGCTGCTATCTGGTCACTGCCTTAACCCCCTGAATGCCAGCCTGAGAACCCTGCTTTCAAGTACTGAGCCCCTAAAACTCCCCACTTTTTCTCCCCTGTGTGGCATCCACGAACTGGAGGGGAAGATGGAGCCTGTTTGGTAGAGGTGGTGGGGGTCCTTTTCAGGAAGACCTCATCCTCCTCTATCAGCTCTGCCCTCGGGCTTAGGCCTCTGCTTCAGACCAGGCTGCAGATGACCTGGTGATTCATAACTTAGGCAGCTCCCGGCTTCACCCATCTCAAAGGAGAATTTGTCCCGGAAATTCTGGATGGCTGCTTTTCCTGGACAGGTTTCCCAAAGACGGCAGCTGGTTCTTTGCTTTTATGGAGTGTGGCCGCTACAAGGATAGCATCCAAGCCGACCCCTGCATGCTTACGCAGAATCTGGGAAGCATCTTTCTGAAACATGGCTTAAGTGCACAGGCGCAGGTCGCTGGAGAAGCTCCAGCTGGCTCCATTCGCAAGGAGTCCAGAAGCCAAGCCAATAGCAAGAGAGCCCAGAAGGGCAGTAATTTTTTTTTAATAAGGAAAGAAAAAGAAACATCGAATGGAAACCTTTCTTCTCTTCTAATTTTCCATTCTATTGTTAATGCTTAATCCCACAGCGAGCGAACTTTGCTGCTTGCAGTGGACAGCTGTTTCCACTGAGCAGGGTGCGGGAGAGAGCCAGTTCATGTTGCAACAGGGGGAGGGGTTTATTTTAGGAAGGGTTTTTAGTGGTGAGAGTCCCAAGAAATTAGAATCTGTTGCTTAAAGAATCTTTGTGTGCGTGTGCGTGTGCGTGTGCGTGTGCGTGTGTGTGTGTGTGTGTGTGTGTTTTGCAAAGTTTGGAGTGAAGGAGACAGAATAACTCTCAAAGTATAGCTGGAGCAAGGCCTGCATTTTTTCCCCCAGCCATGCCAATCCGGTGAAGGGAACAAGTCTGCCCTGTTACCACGATAAAGCCGTGGTTTAGTTGTCTGGGCCTGTTCTCCACTGTCACTCCTCTGCCAGCCACTCCTCTTGGATGGCTATGGATGGCATAGCTATGAGCAAATGGCCCTCCATTCCTTTCCCAACCCCAGAGCTCCCAACAAGCTTCATGCTGGGCCAGACTTCCAAGAATCCAGCACAATGTGGATGGGAAGCAAAGTCCACAGGACACCATCTCGAGGGGGCCCATTTCACCGTGGCATCTGGAGCTGGTTTTCCAACACACAGAGACCCATTACAGAACCTGTAAACTCAGACACGCTCTGAAATGCCTTTGGAATGCAGAGGATGATAGTAGGAAGAGGACACAGAGCATGGTGACACTTTGCAGGGAGATGGAAACAAACAGAGGGACAACCTGGAGCTATGCTCTGGCACATTCCAGGAGACAGAGCTCTTGTTTGAGGTGACCGACACCTGTTCTTGTTTCAGAAATGTCTAAGAATGGAAAAGAGCCACCTAAGTTTAATAAAAAATACCCTTTAACATCCAATTTATTTTGTTTCAATGATATATGCACTCTCCCAGGCAGTCTCCTGACCTACAGCTGTGGAGAGAACCCACCCCCTGGAAGAAGTGACCCTGAACATACCAGTCCAGTTCCTGCTCCCAGGCCCACCTCCCACTGGAGAATAGAAACTGTGCATCGTTTTGGAGCTGGCATGTTATGCTCCAAGCCCCTCTCTTATGGTGTGACCAGGCATCCAGAGCCTAATGCATACTCAAGGAGAAGTCCAGTTGAGTTTCTGAGCCATAAAGTTGACCATCAGACACCCTTTGAACCATGTGTGGTGCACTATCATTGGAGTGGAGGAGGAGGGGGCAGTTGTTCTTGAAGGGAGGCCTGAAACATCAAGCTAGGCCAGCTCACGGCATTATTGGGCCCAAGTTGTACAGCATTGTACAGTCTTCTATTCGCTGGTACTAGAGAGAACCCTCTAAATCCCCAGCTACCACCTGGGCCATGAAATCCTCTAGGCCGCTCTGAGACCCTTGATCTAGAAAAACAGGACTGTCTCTGTGTCCCCCATCACACATAGCCTGCAAGCCCTTGTCCTGTATTGGCTCTGCCCCCTGACATATCCCTCTGTTCCAGAGACCTTTTCTGCCTGGTTGAACCACTACTGCTGGGCCTGAATTGATGAGGTGGAGGTGGGAGTGGTGGGACTGGACAGGTGTGAATTTTTAGGGAAATGCCAACTATGCAATGACTCCTTTCATATTTTAACAACTTCATGTGCTCTCTATCACCAGTTGATAAGATAAAAAATATAGTATGTGCTTGAAGTCCTCCACACAAGGAATTATGAGTGGGAAAGAACTCCAGTTTGCACCTGCATTGTAGGAGACAGGAAACCTTGGCAGCAGGAACAGCTCTGTTAAAAGGGAAGGGGTCAAAGGTCTCAGTGAAGTGGGTAGGAAATCAAAGAAGTGCCGAGAGAGAGAGAGAGAGAGAGAGAGAGAGAGAGAAAAGTTGGTTTGTGGCATCCATTGGCTCATGTAGTCAAGGCTAGCTTCGTGGGTGTGCATGCAACCTGGGCAGTCAGGACCCCAAATGCAGAAGGGTCCCAAGTTTGGCATAATGCTCTGCTTTTACGATCTTAAATTCACCATAACATTTGAACAAAGGGGCCCCACATTTTCCTTTGGCACCAGGTCTTACATGCAGCTTCCTCCCCCTTCAGCTCAGAGGACTCAAGATGGACATAAATTGACTTTCCGACCACTGGGACCTGAAGGAAAGGAGGGGAAATACAAGTGGGTGGCAGGAAAAGGGCTGGAGGGAGAACTCTCCCTCCCCCACCTCCGAAGAATGCCCACACAGGTCTGGGAAGCTCTGGTTCCTGACCCCTCTCACCCCGTCCAGGAGTGGCCAACACAGGAAAGAAGTCAGCTTCACAGGGGGTTCCTTCAAGTGGGGAGACATGCTGCAGAGGCATTAAGGCAGGAACAGCCCCTGGAAGCAGGACACCCTACTTTAGAGATAGGGATCCACTGAGAGGATCATTTGGACTCCATCAGACATGCAGTAACAGAGACAAAGAAAACGTCTACTTAAACAGAAAGGCTCTAATGACACCTGAACGTGGTGATTTCTCTCTTCTTCCCCCTCAGCCCTCTCCTCAAGTCTTGGACAACACTTGCTAGCACATTCCTTGAATGAAACTACCCAATCCTGAGCAAGACTCCCTTTCATCTTAGAAGTAAAGGGAAACGATGTTGGGAGGGGACAGCCTGGGAAGCACCAGCACCTCTGAGTGACACCAGTCAGTGCCTTGGTTTTACAAATTTCCAGTTCACACATGATCTCAGCTGATGAAATAAAAATCCAACCAAATTAATGTGACGGAGACTTTAACGAAGATGCTCCACGGTCCTTAGGAATAAATGGGAAATGCTTCAGATGACTGTGCTCACAGTTACTCCTCGGCCCACGCCAGCATTTCTGAGGTCATCTGAGGGCTGTCCTCAGAATCTCTGTTACCCTCTCTGGAAGACCTGCCCTCAGATTATGCCACCCAGCACAAGTACTAGGACAGCAGGAGGGGACGGGTGGGATGGGAGTGGGGCAGTGCTAGAAGCTTCTCTGACTCCTTTCTGTATTCTACTCATTGGCTTGTAAGGGGAAGAGAGCTACACTGGCTGGCTCCTTTCTAAAACAGGAGCTCTCCACATCGCCTTCATCCTTTAACAACCTCATTCCCCAGATGGGCCCTCCACCCTCAGACCTTCCCCTGCTGGCTGCCTTCACCCCTGGGCACTGATTCCACGGTGAGACAAGTAGGGCCCAGCTGAGGTTGGTGTGAGCAAAGGTGTGGTGGAAAGGGAAAGAGCAGCAGATGAGCGTGGCCATGGACCTTCTCTGAGCCTCAGTGGACCTGATGAAATGGAGTAGAAGGGTCCCTGGAGACGCTTCCCCTTTGGGCATTTGCACAACCCTCTGAGTCCTCTCTGCACTCTCCCTGGGCCCCCTACCCACCTTGCATTTGAAAGGCTTCACGTCAGAGTGGACGATCATGTGTGCCTTGAGGGTCTGTTTCTGCACAAAACTCTTGTAGCAGAGGTGACACTGGTAGGCGCGGATGTTGGTGTGGATCAGCACGTGTCTCTTCATGTTGGCCAACAGAGTGAACTCTCGCCCGCAAATCCCACACTTGTGCTCCTTCACGCCCTGGAGGGAGGCAAGAGCCAAACAAACTGTGGTTAGCAGGTAATGTACTTTCATCAGGGTTGGAGTCTTTGTTTTTCTCCCTGCCACCTGAATCCACGGAGAGCTTGCTGATAGATGTTTAGTTCCAAATGGTGTGGCTTTAGCCTTGTTAAATTGCTGTTTTCCTGAAAAATGTTGATTACATAATCTTTTTTCTTCTGAAAACCATAAACTACATAAAGTTAGAGGAAAGGAAAACTAATACTTTCTTGTTTCTGCTGCTGCTGGGGTTAATTCTATAGTAACAGTTCTCGGGGATTAATGGGGTTTTGGTAAGAGCACTGTGGAATGATATGCGAAATGAGCCTATAATCCAGCTTTCACGATAATAAAAAAATAAGCCTCCTAAACTGATACTGTCATTTCCCATATCTTGAGTTCTCATTAACGGACTTGAAAATCCCAGAAGAACAGCTCATATCCACACTTCAGTAAAGTATAACTTGATAATCACCCTTGAGATGGTCCCCCGGGTTCCCACAGGCCACGGTGACCTCTGTGGGATTGGGGTATAGAACCTCCCTAGGCCAGCTTCCACCCTATAGAGAAATTTGGCAGAGGATAGCTTTCTGAATTAGAAAACAGGACCAAAGGACATTTTCTAGTTTCCTTGCTGTTTGTGGAGAAGTGTTTGAATAATTTAAGCATTGATGCCCTCAGCTGAAAGCATTTCCAGGGGCTCATAGCATGAACAGAGCATTAGCTAATCCTGACTAACCAGTGCTTCCCCAAAAAGGCCTTTGCAAGGGATCTTGACCCAGAATAATTTTTTTTGGAAGGAAAACTTAGAGAATCATGGCATTAAAACTAAGATTAATACAGGTTTAAAGCAGTTTGCTTAGCTAACAATTAATTGTACTTTATAAATCTCAGATTGGCTGGTATTCATAGTGACAAATGGAGGGAGGGATTCCGTGATTAGGTCTGACTCTCTCTGCCTATATTTCCAGTTCTTCCATTTGGGACATGGTAAGAAGGTACCATTCCTCAGTTTTTGTGAGCCCATGGCACTAAGGGTGAGTTCAGGTCTCTGCCCAGCCACCTACTGGCTGCATAACCTAAAACAAGCCTTTCGGCCTTTCCTGGTGAAGGCTTCCTCATCTCAAGGTGAAGAGGTGAGCCATGGGAACCTGGGGACTCTTTCCAGCTGGAATGCTCTCTAGTCTAATTTATTGCAGATGAGTATGGATTTATGCTAATGAAGAGATCTCAATATTATTGCCCTCTTAAGAAAATGAATTTTAAAAATGTGTTGCATATTCAAACAGTGAGCTTAAAATTATGAAATTAATGAAAACGATTTTCTTGATGGGTTGTGAAATGTACTTCAGCATCTTTCTCCTCAAGACTGTCTCTATACTTGTCTATGATCCAATTGTTCTGGGACCAAGGAGAAGTATCTACTTATCACTTATCTACTCTAAAGAGAATTCTGTGTCCAAAGTAAAGTTCACAAGTGGGCTGGCCTAGACCAAGTCAGTGGGAGCCTGGACAGAACTTTGGGGAACACAGGAAGCTGCTGTGTCTCTAAAAGGATCAGTGGAATCACAGAGGGGGAGCCTAGGAGGGGGTAATTAGGGAAGGAGAAGGAAGGGGGTTAAGAAAGGGAAGTCTTGACAGTAGTGTTCAGAGCCCAGGTGCTGGAGTCAGAGATTCTGGGTGACCTCCCCATGCCTCGGTGTCTCATTTGCAATTTTGGAGTAATGATGCCGGTAAGTAGCTCTTAGGGTCGTTGAAGAGGACTAAATGCGAAGTAAAGCAGTTAGTTGGCACACAGCAAGCATCCAATAAAGACTACCTCTCGCTGTTTGCTGACATCCTTTATTAAAATGCACTTTGTTTCCCAATTTAAATGAGGCTTATTTCAGATACCAGGCTGTTTTCCCATTTTGACTTCATTTTCTACTATCTTACAGAATTTTTATGTTTCAAAATGCAGCTTTGATTCCTCTTTCACATGTAAGAGCACCATAAATCTGCAGACGATCCCCTTGGTGGCTGAATCTCAGTCTAGTTTCTTTGTTGATGGTTCCTGCACTTGGCAGGCCCCTCTTCTCTGGATGCTATCTACGGGTGCCTCGTGTAGGGGAGGAGCTATTTCCACAAGGCAGCCATATATTTCATTTCTGCATCAGAGCCAGAAATGCCCTGTGCTTTGTCCTAACCTATCGAATGAAACCCATTATGGCAGAACATAAATGGTATCTTGGCTGGGCAAAGTCCTCCATTGACCTTTGAGAACTAAAGAATGTTTTAGAAACTCTGTCTCTCTGGAAGTCTCTCCTGCCAAGAAAACCACTTGAGGTCAAAGATGTGGGGGTGAAGGTCAGTGGGGCAAACCTCCCCTCTTGGAAGCTCAAAGCAGCCCCAAGTGAGCTCAGCTGGGTAAGATTTTGGGGCACCCTGGGTCTTGTTTTAGTTCATCCTGAATGACTCCAGGGCTTTGGTTACAAACTAGGCTGAACTAAGACCTGTGGGCCCACATGTCTCCTTAAAGATCTGAACTTAGGGGAGATACAGTCCAACCAGAGAAGGAGGCTCTCTCATGCCCCCTGCAATACAAAGCACGTGACCCTGCAGTCAGCTAGGCAGGGGCTCCACCAGGGGAAGCAGAGACCCGGCTGAACCAGCCTCTGTTTCCCCAGAGCCACTGCCTGTGAAGCAGGTCTCACAGCTGAGAGAGAAAACAGCCAGAAAGGCAGCCACTGCTTCAGCAGCAAGAGACGGAAAGAATTTTCTAGAAAAAGGCTCTGATTAACATATCTCAGGCACAGAGCTGGTCTCGGGTAGATAGAGCCTGATGACACATTCGTGCTATTGCCTTTGATGAAGTTTCCAGAAACCGAATTTTAGAAATTCTAGGAAACTAAGAAGCAACAGCACAAAGACCTGCTGTTTCCTTCATCCTTCCCACCCTCTTCTCCGAACGGAAGACATTATTTATTTCTAGGCCCCTCTCAGACTCTGAAAGGCTAGATGGAAAGGATTTGATTGCTAGTATCGTCACTCTCCCCCATTTCGGGCCGAGGAAGGACGTCAGGGCCCAGGGTCACGCAGCCCCTCGGGTCAGAGGTGGGGCGCAGCGCAGGTGTCCCGGCCCCCCAGGCCCACGCAGCCCCTCGGGTCAGAGGTGGGGCGCAGCGCAGGTGTCCCCCCCAGGCCCACGCAGCCCCTCGGGTCAGAGGTGGGGCGCAGCGCAGGTGTCCCCCCCAGGCCCCGCAGCCCCTCGGGTCAGAGGTGGGGCGCAGCGCAGGTGTCCCCCCCAGGCCCCGCAGCCCCTCGGGTCAGAGGTGGGGCGCAGCGCAGGTGTCCCGGCCCCCCAGGCCCACGCAGCCCCTCGGGTCAGAGGTGGGGCGCAGCGCAGGTGTCCCCCCCAGGCCCACGCAGCCCCTCGGGTCAGAGGTGGGGCGCAGCGCAGGTGTCCCCCCCAGGCCCACGCAGCCCCTCGGGTCAGAGGTGGGGCGCAGCGCAGGTGTCCCCCCAGGCCCCGCAGCCCCTCGGGTCAGAGGTGGGGCGCAGCGCAGGTGTCCCGGCCCCCCAGGCCCACGCAGCCCCTCGGGTCAGAGGTGGGGCGCAGCGCAGGTGTCCCGGCCCCCCAGGCCCACGCAGCCCCTCGGGTCAGAGGTGGGGCGCAGCGCAGGTGTCCCCCCCAGGCCCCGCAGCCCCGCCCGGCCGGGCGTACCTTGTGGGTGAGCGAGTGCTGCTTGAGGTGGTGCGGCTGCACGAACTCCATGCCGCACTCGGAGCAGATGTGCGGCCGGATGTCCTTGTGCTTCATCATGTGGTTCTGCAGCTGGCTCGGGTACTGGAAGGTCTTGTCGCACTCGGAGCAGTGGTACTGGATGGGCCCGCGGTGCGTGGTGAGGTGCCGCTTCAGCTGGGCCAGGGTGGGGAAGTCGAGGCCGCACTCCACGCAGATGTTCTCCCGCCCGCTCGCGTGCTTGGCCTCGTGGGCCTTGAGCTCGCTGGGGTAGGCGAAGCCCCGGCCGCACACGCGGCAGTTGTGCGGCTTCACCTCGCTGTGCTGCATCATGTGGCGCTTCAGGTGGCTGGTCTGCGTGAAGGCCTTGTGGCACACCTGGCACTTGTGCGGCCGCGTGCCCTGGTGCGTGAGCATGTGCGTGTGCAGGTGGCTGAGCTGCTTGAAGAGCTTCCCGCAGCGCGTGCACGCGTGCGGCTTGATGCCGCTGTGGCCCAGGATGTGCGTCACCAGGTTGTACTTGGAGGTGTAGGACTTCTCGCAGTTGGGGCACTGCCAGCGCTTCTGCGCCCCGCCCACATCCACGTAGTAGGTGTCGTCGATCTGCACGTTCACGTCCACCCTCTCCACCTTCTGCTTGGCCTCCTCGCTCTCCTGGGGCTCAGCCTTGCGGGGCAGCAGCGGGCCCAGGGGCTGCTTGGGCAGGAAGGCGTGCCGGCCGAAGGGGAAGGGGGAGGCCGAGGGCACGAAGAAGGGGAACATGAGGCCCGGGGGCACCTTGGGGTAGTAGGAGTAGGGCGTGGGCAGGAACGGAGCGGGGGTCGGCTGGGGCCACATGGCGCTGGGCTTCACGGGCTCCTGCTTGACGGGCTTGCCCCCCAAGTGCTCCAGGGTGCGGTAGAACTGGAAGCCCACATTGCACAGGTCGATCATCTGCGAGTCGTATTTGGGCCGCGGGGGCTGCGGGAACAGTAGCGGGAAGTTCGGGGGGCCGTGGATTTTGCTCTCCTCAGAATGGAGAGCAAGAACGGCTTCTTCAGATGGGTGGCTGTAGGGCATTTTGGTGGGCACGCTCTTCCGTTTCCGAGACCCTCCTCCTTCAAAGACTCCCGGGAATCCATCGAGGTCTCCGGGAGGAGGTTCATACCGGAACTGGGAGAAAGGCCCTCGGAGAGCTTCTGGGAAGGGGTGTCTTTGGGGAGCTTTCCCTCGGGACACCACTGGCTGCAGGCAGTGGGGAAAGGAGGGGGCCCTCTTCACACCCAAATTGAAATGCACATCCTCATCTTTGATCATCTTCATTTCCTTCTGCATTCTCAGCAATTTTCCTTTAAAGAGAAAGAAACGTATTGTATAAAAAAAAAAAGAATACTTTTTTCCATTAAGGGTTTTGGCTAGATGTCACTACTAATTTATGAAGAGTAGAGCTTACTTAATGCTGACCTTCATTTATCCTAGGGCTGTTCAAAGTATCACTGTTTTCCCCCTTGCAAACCTGGTTACAACCGTGGAGAGCACTGGCCTGCTGGAATGGGGCCCGAGGGCTCCTGTAAACGCTCAGCCGCAGAACCATAGCTGCGAAGGGACCCGGAGTGGGGGTGGGGAGCTGGGGGGGTGGACCACATTGGAAAGAAGAAACTTGAGAATTCATTGGGCTACTGTCCCCACTCAAGAGGAGGGTACAAGGGCACAGAGATGAAGTGGCATGCTCAAGTCCCACAGCTCCTGAGTGCAGCAGTCAGAGCTGGGACACAGGTCTGCTGCGACTTTCAGCCTGACATGGATTACATATGCTAATGGTGACTTAAGTGTGTCTTTTAGGGTTGTTTCTTCTCCAAGGGAACCAGTGATTTCCACTGCCTGTCTCTGGGGCCCTTTGCTGCTGGAGGATGGGGATATCCAAGGCCACATGGGAGAGGGAACTTGAGCAATTAACTCAGATCTCAGATTTTCTGAGTATCTACCCTGAGCAAGGTGTGCTGCTGGGATGTATGGAGTGAATGAGATCAATGGGATTAAGAAAAGCATATAACCCAACGTTACAATGTCATCCTGACATTTATACATTCTAATCTAACACCTGAAGCAACTTCAGGGGAAAATGCCAGGATTGTGAGTGTCTAAAACAACACTTGCACTTCCCTCTTCACACAGGTGTTAGAGTAGTAGCCTTTGGTGACTGCTACAGTAGCTGACATGTCTCTGCTGAACCAGTTACTGCCGCCTGGTTGATCTCATCGTGTATGTCTGGGAGAGGCTACAGGCCACATCTAAACCAGGGGCCATGCTTCCATTCACGTGTCTCCTTGCCATTTTTCTCTCCTCCTCACATGGATGCTGGTGGGAAGACCTAAGTGGCTGACTCCACAATTCCAGTGAGAGCCATTTCTACCTAAATCTCTTTAGTTTTAATGGGATTGTTTGTTTTTGCTCATTAGAGGATCCCTCAGAGCCAGTTGCCCTGGCCAGGTGTAAGGTCTGGCCTTGGCTCACTGGAGACAGGGCTGGGGTAGGGTCCTGGACCAACTCAGAGCCCTGGCCCTTGGGAATGGCTGCATGCTGAGCAGTACGGGTTGAGGGTCCCAGGGGTGAGAAGGCCAACAACTTCCAGTGGTTGTCTGTAGTCCCTGGTAAGGCAAATACAGTTTTTACAATTACCTAGATATTCTCAAATCGCATGTGTGTGTTTATGATAGGTTTGAGAACTGCAGCACAATTTTTAAAAATGCACCTTTTTATGTTGGGTTACCAATTCCATACACAGACACTCCAACTGAGACAAAAATGATGTGCCCTATTAAATGAAAATCTGGGCATTATTTAAAATTGTTTTGTGAAAGTGTCAGAGAACTAAAAAATAGTATCCATTACTCTATTAATCCTTGTGTTTGTGTGAGCGGAAGATAGCCCTGTATTGTCTTCTTTCCATGGGTTTCAGGCTCCATAATGAAGAGGGAGAGCTTGCATGTCCAGCCAAAGGGAGGCCCACCACCACATCCTACCTTCTTCTGCTTTTTTCCTAAAATCATTTGCTAACTGCTAGTCTTCTCCCACTGCTGCCTCAAGCACCAGGCATTGTAGGAAGTGATAAGTGCAGTAGGAGGATGAAAGGGCTAGTTTTGTGAGACCAGGAGGGGTGTGAGAAGGGTATCAAAAAGAGGGGATAATACTCTCCAGGTGCCTCCATGTCATCTCAAAGGATAAGAGATCTTTCTTTCTTACAGCTGCATAGTACTCCATTGTGTACGTGCACCACAATTTTTTATCCAGTCGTCTACTGATGGACATTTGGGCTGTTTCCAGATCGTAAAAAATAAATAAATAAATAAATAAATAAATAAATAAATAAATAAATAAATAAATAAAATGAGGGGAGTGGTGGTGTCACTATCAAAAGGACCAGGACAGGATGGAGAGGTCAGGGGCTCCCGGCTGGTTTTTCATGTTGACTAGATTGTCTCTTGGCTTGCAAGTCAGCGCATCCTGAGCCCTAAACTCACATAGAGTTATAGGGGTTGTGGCCTGCCCCAAGGATTTGTTGTATGTTTAGAAATAATTGGCTTTCAGACTAGGCTAATATGTCCTATTGAAATCGAGGAAAAATGGCAGTTCCTTTCTCTGGAATGTCATTTTGGCCACAGTTGGTTTTATACCCTCTTTGGAGATAAGATCCTCTTTGCGAAAAGCTCGCTGAGACTGAACAGAACTCTTCCAGGCTACAAGTGGCCGTGACAAACCACAGCAGAGCCCATCCAAATGCAAATTGGTTCTGTCTGTTTTATTCTGATCTGCTTAAAAGAGTCAGTTGATTCTTACTTTATATTTGAGAGTGTGATTGGAAAATTAAGCTCTGCAATATAAATGTCAGAACATGGGCCAGAACTTTTGAATTTTTTGTGTATTTTATTGTTAAGAAGGTATTTGAAAATACATGGCTAATGATGTCTGGTGTCTTTATGTTATGTTTGGTAACTCATACTGGAAAGCTACTTAATTGGAAAGAGAGGTTATCACTAATTTTGAAACTGAAGGTATTTCACTTTATACACATTATTGTTACTTTTGTTTAGTATTTTTGTTTTTAGTTGTAACATAGTCTACTAATGGACTCATCTTTATATATTAAGAGTGACATTTATAATATAATGTTCATTTCAAAAGCAGACTAATTTTCAATGTTCACATTTTTATTTTATCACCATTGACCTAGTTAAAGCAAAGAAACATTGTTGAACAAATGTAATCTGTTTCTTAACATAAAAGGCAGGAGTATGTCCCCAAACCCTGAGACTTAACATATGTACATTTTAATTTCAGTCTAATAAAAATTTTTCCTCAGTTTCTGACTTGTGCATATACATACCTCACCCCCAAAATAGTAGTTATTAACTCAGGAGGTTTAAAAAAGCACTGGGACCCATCCATGGATGTGTTCCCAGGTCTTTAAAGCAGCAGTCCCTTTCTGCATAAAGGTCTTAAGGAGCACTGCCCAGCCCTACAGAGGTCAAGAGAGTTAGATCTGTTTCCTCTCAGCCTTCTTGAGAGATCAGTCAGCTAGACTTGCTGCTACTTCTGACTCTCCCTGTCTTCTGAGCACAGGGCGCTAAGGCCAAGCCATAGGGGGTAAAAGAAAAGCACCCAAAAAACAAATCCATAATGGGGATGAGGAGTGTTGAAGGGAAGAGCAGGGAAAAGATGTCTTCCTCATGAGGTGATTCATCTTGAAATCAGTTCATTTAAAAGTAAGCAGCCTCTGCAAAACTATTAATAGACTCCCAGAAAACCTCAGTGTGTGCCACCCAGTGCTCCCCTCTGTTTCTAAAAGCAGATCCACAGACATCTGTGACAGATATGGGATTCCTATGGGAAGCAGAAGAGGTCTGGGGGCAGCAATGATCCACTTGGACAAGGCAGGGCAGGGGGCAGGGGAGCTTCAGGCCTCCCCCTGGTCAGTGACCTGGCTGCTCCCAGAAAATTGGCAGGTTGTAGGATAGTTGCCCGTCAGGACATGCTGAAACAGTATGCAAAAAGAGAGAACTAACATTATAAGAGTAGATAGCTACAGGATCGTGGAAAGCATGTTGGTTTGGAGCCTGAGGATCTGGATTTGAGCACTGGCTTTGTGTTCCAGCTGTGGGGAACTGAGCACGTTTTTTGGGAGGTTTGATTTTCTCATCTATGAAACGAGGGTTGGGATATCCCGACTGAGTTGTTGGAGACTTTAAATAGAGGGAGAGAGAGAGGGGGGGGGAGAGAGAGGGAGAGAGAGATAGATAGAGATAGAGATAGAGATAGAGATAGAGATAGAGATAGAGATAGAGAGATAGACAGAGAGAGAGAGAGAGAGAGTGTGAAAGTGTATTAAACACTGGACGATATGGTGCTCTTGAGGGGTAAGAAAGAGAGGACTGGAGAGGAGGGCTGAGCTGATGATCAAGGGATTAATGCTGACTAACACCATCTCTGTTTTCCAAACTGAAGCTCTTTTCACCATTGACTGGCATCTGGGCCTCTGCTTTGCAAGTTCAAAACCAAGGCTTTGCCCATTTACCTGAGTTGGTCCTGTCATAGCAGTGAATGTGAATCACATTCAAAGAGGTCAGTGGGTAAGGCCAGGGAGAGTTTCTTTATTCAGTGTGGAGATCAATATTCTAGTTTAAGAATACCCCTCCTCCCTTCTCTGTGGCTCTCTTTCTTATTATGGAGATATCTCTGAGCCTTCATTAATAACAGATGGCTTTGGTGAGTGGGGACAAAAGGGATGGGGTTGTCTTATGAGCAATTCCAGTCAGTTTATGAGAAGTGGAAGAATTGCTCCTAGTCTAATATCAAAGGTCACCTTCCCAGGGACAGGAGGTTCTGTTTGTCAAACCCAAAATCTCAGACACTGGGACAGTGCTGGGTCAACACTGGCTCTTGCAATCCCTGCTAGACTGTGAGGACAGGGACTGGTCTGTTTTATTCACAGCTGTTTCTAGTCCTCAGCATGGTGCTTGGCACAAAGTATAGATGCTCAGTAAATTGTGTGAGATGAGCAAAGGAATGAATGGTTTTTATTTTTAAAGTCTCCATATGGAATTTTAGAATGTATAATTTTATATTGCATGATTTAGACTACAGATGACTTTTGGGGATGTCCCTAATCAGATCATGAGCACACTCACACATTCTCAGATAGTATTGTAGGAAGGCCTTGATATACACACTTAGCGTATGCTGTTGCTTACCCTCCTCAGTTTCCAAGGGTATTATTCCCTCAGATTTGGGGTAAGCCCCAATTCCTGGCTTCACTAATGCTAGGGATCCATCCTTAAAGTGCCACAAGGTTCTGCGACCCAGTCATAAAACAGATGCCCAGAAAGGCCAATGGGCAGAAGGAGGTGGAAAGACCCCTGGATTGAGAATATGAAACATAAACCAAGAGTGGGTAGTCACCCTGCACCCTTCCACCCATAGGAAATGTTTTGGGAAGTTAATAGCAGTTTACCCTTTGAACTAATGTGGGGTTGGGGAGGGAGAGGCCTTAGATAGAATAATCATACATTTTTATTGCCATTGTCAGAGAATATTCTAAGTTCCTGGCTTTCTTCCATGTATACTCAATCACCAAACCCAATAGGCTCTACGTCAGGAACAAATTGAGGAGGAAAATATTGGGTTGAGCTGTGTTAGAGGAATCTGGGATTCAGGATGTCTTCTTTAACAGGTATTATCTGTGAGAGTTAGTTATGAGAAGTGGGGAATGAATGGATTTTAAGACAAAAAATCTCTTTGTACCATAACGACCAATTAGAAATGCAAGGCCTAACCAATATGAAACTACATGTAGTTTGGGGGGGAAATGCTTCTAATAATGCCCTTTAATTGGGAATTTACCTACTGCACCAAAATATAAATATTCCCCAGATAAAATTACTGGCATTTTGTGGTTCTCATTCGAATCGAAGGTCATTCCAGTAAATGCTAGTAGAAGAATCGCAGTGAGTCAGCATGCTAGGGGCAGACCTATATCTCTCCTTTCTGTTTATCCTGAAATTCATGAAAAACTATTTTCTCACATTCTGTATTCCTTGAATATTTCTGGTGTTTCATTGGAAAATGTTACATTTTGTTATTGGAGACACTGGCTTCCCTTTTAACTTGAGAGAATGGCACTTTACTCATGTGGTCTACTCTCAACAAAAATCAAAGCAAGGAGGAGGTAAGAGTTGAGAAATTTTTTTAAAAAGTTTAAGAATAAGAAGCAGTGCTAAGAGAAGCAAAGGGCGAGGGGTTGTGGGAGGATAACAGGAAGGCAGAATGGGAAATGCATGGACGACTGCCAATCTCTGTTCAGACAAAGGGATCTTGTTAAAAGACTCCTCTGATGTGGGGTTTTATTGGACCACCTGGTTCTTTCTGAATTTATGATAACAGGAGACTTTGAGTCTTAGAATTAAATGTTCTAATGATTCAATATAATTGTCTTAATATATATGTAGCTATACTGCTGAGTTCTTCATCTGTAAGTATTTGGCAAATAACCATTCAGTCTTATATTCCTGAAATGGGCAGGAATAGAAGGTCTCTATATGCATCTGGAAGATAGAGCAATAAGTTCTCAAAGAAATGTATGGGCTGCCTTGTCATGCCCTGGATTAGTGGTAGAGTGAAAAAGAGGTGACCAGATGCTTGGTGGCCAGACCCCAGGGCCCTTCTAGATGCCCTGTGGCTACCATTTAATTTATAAACCCAAAATTTCCCCATTTTATTATAAAAAGTAATCTGGCCCAGCCAGTGTGGCTCAGTGGTTGAGCATTGACCCATGCACCAAGAGGTCACTGGTTCGATTCTTGGTCAGAGCACATGCCCAGGTTGTGGGCCCAATCCCTGGTGGGGGGAATGCAGGAGACACCCAATTGATGTTCCCTCTCATCGATGTTGCTATCTCTCTCTCCTTCTCCCTTCCTTTCTCTCTAAAATCAATCAATAAAATAAATAAATAAATAGTAATCTGTTTGCCCATGGCACGGACTGAGTCCTCTAGATGGTCAGAAATACTAATGAGAACAGTTAATATGTGAACTAATCAATTGAACTCACATAATTAATTTTTTAAAGTTCCTAAATACTACCAAGATGTAATATAGTTAAAGTCAAGTTTAGTTTTCCATTGTTTAAATTGCCATAATGAGCATGCATTTATACCATTTTTATAGAGCTCTTCTTAAAACAATGACAACAAATTGAACTACTAACTTGCATAGGTTAAATGGATGCATGTTTCACAGAACTAAGAAAGTTCTGAATGCCTAGGCTTAGTTTCTGGAAAGCAGGAGTGACTATAATTACTTGAGCACTGGAGCAGCTGCTAGTGTGTTGGGGTTATCTCTGTCCTCGTGACTCATTTAAAGGAAGGAAATGCATTGGAGATATGACTTAGCAGTTCTCTTTCCCAACCTTCAGAGCGAATATAGCTCTTGTGGATGGAGTTCCAACTGGAATGTTAGAGATTTTTCCTAGTTGCTTTTGGGGAAAATGTCTTTAGAATATATGTCAATTTTGTTTTGTTTTGGTGTAAATTCATAGATCAAGTAAACTTGATATACCCACTGCTAGCTAAGCAAATACATATATACATACATATTAGAAAGCATTGTTGTATCCCTCTCTGGGAGTGACAGCATATTTGGTCTGGTGGGCCTCAGAATTGACAGATAATGCTGGAAAATATGACCTTCTTCAAGCAAAAGTGGTTAAGAATCAGCACATAATAGAGGTTAGCCATCTGCAGAAGGAATCTATTTTGAAAATATAACTCAAGGCAGTATTTTTTGTGGGGGGAGTGAAGAATTCTTTTATATCTTGATTGTAGTGGTAGTTACACAACTCTCTATTTGTCAAAACTCATAAAACTCAAAGGATGAATTTTACTGTATGTGCATTAAAAATAATTTTAAAAATATAAAAGAAACATACAAAAATGCTACTTTGCACATCCTTATAAAAAGACTAATGGAAGATATTTGGGAAATACAGTCAAGGTGACCAGAGTCCATACTCCAATCAGTTTATATCTATGGAATACCTCCAATAATATACTTATGGCTTATAAAGAGGGAGACTGGATTATGTGAATTGATATTAATTTCTGCTTCATCCATAGGGAAACTTTAAATGGCAGAAAATAGCTTTTCTTTCTTTTTTTTTTTTTTTCTTGTGTGTATTCAGCAAGAATATTGTTGGGGTAGGGATGGTGCATTAAGTTATCCTTCAAGGTCTTGTAATCTTTGGCCTTGACTGCATTCAGTAAACAATCTTCTATAATTGTTCAACATTCTTAGATATGTAAAGTAGTCTACCATCAGTGGATAAGATCATTCTGGTCATTAGAAAATATATTCTTACCCCTTGTAAATCAGTAGATTGGCACTGACATTCAGGTCCATAGATCACTATTGGAATCATTTTCCAAACCTGAGTAATCGAGTGTTCTTACAAAATGGAACTCAAGAATCTCCAAACCCACAGGCCAAATTCTGAGTCACGGCAACCCCACTAGGCACTACTATCTCATGAAGTCTACCTGAGAAGCCAACCACCTTCTTTCTTTCATACTTTTCATTGGACATATCAACCAGACTGTCCCAAGATTCTATAGGGCAGGAGATAGAGAGAACCTCATGGAGGCTTAATGAAATTTTCCTTTCCACCAGAGCTGGAAGAAAATCCTTTACTTCTCTGAAGTCTATGACATTTATTTGATGTTCCACTCATTGACAGGGTCCCATGCTGCTCATCACCTTTCTTTGTGGGTGAGTATCTTATATTTCTAATAGAATCTGGTTAGAAAGTCAGAAACTTGCCTGATGCTTTATATGTTGTTGGAATCCAATAATTACTTGGGAATTTATTTGACAAATACCTATTTCTAACTTGCTCTTGCTCCCTGATCCCAAGTAGAATTTTGTTATTACCTGAAAAAAAGAATAACTTGTTGATTTGGCCTATTCCAGTCCGCCCCAAGCCAACTTCACATCAATAAACTGCCAAGAACATCTCGAGTGAGGAAGGTGGTTTAACTAAGGCACAGCAAAGAGCAGGGTAGTATTCTTCAAAAAGCATGCCCCTTGCCCCCTTGCTTCATCCCAGCCCAGGATCCTTGGCCATTGTGTGCCATATTCCTTTGACCTGAAAAGTAAATTGTCTTGTTACACTGAAATAATATGAATAAATAATATGGGAGGGCTCTGGAGGGGTGGTGATCAAACACCACTAAGCCTCCAAGGGAGTATTTCACCATAGAGTAGAACATACCCACATTCTAGCAAACAATGTCCCAGGAGGACAGACCACCACAATTTCTCTCACTCAACAGCTGCAAGTTCCCCCATGACCCTCCAGGCAAATGTCCACTAGCTTTGTGGAAATGCTCACCCTAATGAGCAGATAGATCTATGACCTCACTTTTTTTTTTTTTTTTTTTTAATGTAGATAGAGTTCCTGCTCTATTTCTGCCTTCTGATGAGTGATCACTCTTTATCTTGGATACCCTTTCTCCCTGACACTTTATAATTCAAGATCTTGATTGACCTGCTTTATGCTGAGTTTTTCCTATTGATTCTGTTCACTAAAATCATTCTTGGAAAATATATATACTTATAAAATATGTGTTCTTAGCTCCTCACATATATGGGCACATAGCCTCTCTCTGGCTGGGGGAGAAGGCTTAGGAGCCCAGCAGCCGTTACCAATTTCATTGTCTATAGGAAGGTGCCTTCGCAGCTGTCCAGTTCCCTGGGCGGAGACTTTCCATTGTATACCTTTTCAACTTATATTTTTGTACACTAACTGACTTAACTATTCAAATACTTGTGTTTATAAAAAATAAAAATTTATATTGGCTTTCAAACAGCAAACATTCAGACAAAATTAGTCATAGGTTCTCTTCTTTTTAAGAATTCTCTCGAAGCGTTTCTTTGGACTACTCGATTTTTCTGCCCAAGGTCTTGATGCAAAGTTCTCTCTAGTCTGTACATTGGGCATGCAGCATTATGACCCAGGCTTATAGCATCAGGGAAGTAAGTATGAGCAACTGAGAAGACTCCCACTGGGAGAAGCCTCCCCAGAGGCATTCACCTGGCAAACGGCTTTAGGTGTCTTCTGTGCCTGCTCTGTGCTGAGGATCAGGAAGACAATGTCTAATAAGCCAGACACTGGCTTCAAGAAACTCACTGTCTGGGAGAAGAAGGTGACAAACAGGTGGAGAAAATGTTCTAAGAGCTACAGTAGAGGAATCTTGAATAGGTACGTTGATTTGCTGAATATGAGAGAAAAGAATAACATTTCTTTGATTGACATACAATATTTTCTTTCAAGACAGTCTGTCTTTTTTGTCATTAAAACCTAGGTTAGAACAACATAAAACAGATGAAGGAATGGCTGTGAGAGTGAGGCAAGCAAGGAAAACTTCCCCCTTCCCCTGGCACGCCCCCCTCCCCGCCGTGCCCCCCTTCACTATCAGTGTGTTCTGTAGAACAGAGGGAGACTTTGGTGACTTGACAACTGGGGCTGACCTTTGATAAACTGCCTTAGGAAAGCCAGGTGTGTGTAAGTCAAAAACAAATTACTTTCAGCCTTGAAAATTCAGACAAACATGAATCTGATGTGAAGATTCGCGGAAAGTACAGAATTACACATGGCAAATGCAAGTAATCCAGTTTTACTGTTCTATCCATCCTTGAGATTTTTCCCTGGCTCTTTCCCCAGTGCTGACAAGGAACTTTGGGACACTAAAAACGAGACTGTTGGATTGAGGACAATGTCAGGTCTTCCCCCAGGGTTCCTAAGGCAGTTGTGTTGCTTAAAATTTTCTTTCAGGTTAAAATAAAAGTCCAAACCTATTTATGCCACTGCAGAATCATAAAATGTCAAAGCACAAAGCCTAAACGTTTCTGTCTTTAATGCCATGGACAATGCCTGGCATTTCCTTCCATTTTTAGTAATAAGTTTTCAAAGTATAGTAATGTTCTAGTCTTAAAATGATTTTCTGTTCTTTAACAATAACTAGCAGATAAAACTACAAAAATCTGCGGAATCTTTTCCTTCTACCCCTCCTTTTCTGCTTTCCTTCTAACAAATATGCAGAATGCTTTTTTTGTTTGGGGTTAGTCATCAAAAGGAACATAATTTATGTTCAGATCTGGTTTCATCTTGCTTTGTAAACACAGATGTATTCTAGAGGTTATCCTAATGTGTTGTGTTTAGAGCATGGTCCTGGAAAGCAATGCTCATATTCCCAAGACGGAGCACATTCGTATTAGAACTTTGAACCTAATTCATCCCTTTTCTACACCTCAGGTGCCTATTAAGTTAAAATGTAATTAGACTCCAGGATTTGTTATTGCTTCAACATATCTCTGATTCTTGGATGTTCCTTTACCAATTTCTTTTTTCTATTATGTTCTCTCCCATTCACCCCAAATGTTAACAATATACATAGAAAAACAAAAGGACCAAAGAGTCAATTTGCCAACCCCTTCCACCTTGGCCATTCATTCTTGGATGGTATTTACAAAATCTTGTTCGTTGTTTCATGCAAATGACTATTAGCTTCTGTCCTTCTTTGCATTCCCACATCCAGAACGCTAATTCAAGTGGCGACCACGTCACCCCTAGATTACTTTCACCAGTTTCCATCCACTCTTCCAGATCTTTCTTCTCCTTCTTTCCAAATCCCTTGAATACCAATGCGAAATCCATCTTCTAAAAATTCACCACTTTTTCTAAGACAACTCTGTTCAGGAACCAGCAATAATAGTCTGTAGAGATTGTTGCTGTATCTAGTGTGGAGATTGCTAATTGCTGCTTCAATATTCATTCCCCCTTCTCCCTTAAGAAACAGAACCCTGATTTTGCTTGTGGTGACAAGCAAACACTAGCTTTCCCAGACATCCTTTCAGTTGGGGGTTGCACTTTGCCACAGTTCTGGCCAGTGAGATGTAAGCAGAAGACTGCTAGGCATTTCTGAGAAAGCTTTTACATTCCTAATGGAGAAACCACCTGCTTATCCTTTCCTGTCTTTCTTCTTTCTGCCTGGAATGTGGCTTTGCGGCTGGAGGTACCACCGTCATATTGGAACAGGGAAGCAACAAGGTTACTGACAATGCCTCCCGTGAGGCATGGTAGAGGGGAAGAGGGCAAGTGTCAATATGGAGCTACTGTACCCACGTGCTACTGGTTTTCTTGTTATTTGAGAAAATGAATCCTTTTCTTGGTTAAGAAAATGTGTTCAGAGTTCTGAGGCTTGTAACTAAACACAAAACCCGCCTGAAACACAAAGCAAATCAAATGTAAATTTCTCACTCTGACTTTCAAAGTCCTCTTCTCCTTAAAACCTTCTTAACACCAAGTTTTCAGTATTCTCTTCATGCCTCTTTGCCTTTGCTTAGATTGGCCGACTCTTAGGAATATGCTTGCCACTGATCCATCCCATTCTTTCAAGCTGAACTTAAATTCAGCTTCTTCCTGGAAGCCTTCCCTCCCTAGTCTTATGCAGTTATCTCTCCTTTCTCTCAAATCCGATTGCATCATCTCATGGGGCCTTGGGTTAAATACAGTGTTTCCCCTGCATTACACTCTGGTTATTTCTTGGTTAGGTTCTGTTTTCCCAGCCAGCGCATAAGCTCCCTTCATCGTGGGATTCACCCTCTTCTCTCTCCCACTACATCTTGCATGATACTGATCACCATGAAGATACTCAGAGCTGTTGCCTGGTTGGGATTCTGTTAGTATGCATTGCTATATCTGCTTTTAAAACAGATTTGTCTGTGGTTTTAAGAGAACATATGAATTTAGGGGGCTTTTCCATCTGGTAAGTTAATATTACCATTGATTGCCAGTTCAGTCAGCATGAATTAATTTTCCACGGGGGTTGCGGGGGGGGGGATTTGCAGTAGCAAACATGATCACTGTGGTTTCTTTTTTTAAAAAATTTTTGTTGTCTTGAGTCTGGAGGTGGAATATTACTGATTAGCTGACTATATTCTTTTTTTTTTTTTTATCCTCACCCGAGGACATTATTGCATTTGTCTTGAGACAGAGCAGGAGGGAGAGAAGGAAGAAGAGAGAGAAACATCAATGTGAGAGACACATCGAGTGGCCGCCACCCACATGACCCCAACCAGGTTCGGGGACAAACTGCAACCCAGGTACGTGCCCTTAGCGGGAACCAAACCCGGGCCTTTCTGGTCCACAGGCCGATGCTCCAACCGCTGAGCCAAACCGGCCAGGGCCACTGTGGTTTCTTTATCGCTGTGAGCAATATATTGGATTCACATGTTGATAGAACATTTACTGGGATTGGAGAGCAACATCCAGCCTATTAAGTTTGGGTTTTCAGCATTAAGAGGTTACATTAGGACTCTTGGGTGCCCATTTCTCCCGGTCTCAGAAGGGAGCAAAGGCCAGTTCAAAGGCTCAGCTTGGGCAAGGGGCCACACATCTATTGTCAGGCTCCTGCACTGAGCCGGGCAGGATGGCCGCAGGGGCAGACCGGCCCAAAGCCTCCTTGGAGTGTAGAGCTCTCCTTGGAATGCAAAGGAAGAAAGGAGAAGGAAGAGGGGGAAATGCCACTGTTGATTAAACATCTGAGGGTTTAATTACTCTATGAGATGGAAGTAATCACAGGACCTTTATTTAGATAATTTTGTGTTCTTAGGCACCTAACTGAATATCAAAAAGGACACCAGTACAGGGAAGGGGTATCCAAATTCATAAATGAAGGTTATGTAACTTCTCAATCTCCACATTAATTTTCTTCAATGAGATATAACTACATTCATGTCCTTGTTTTCTTCCTGTCTGAAACATAAACATACATACATGCACACACACTCACAAGTGTTGCTATAATCTGTGTGTGTGTGTGTGTGTGTGTGTGTGTTATAGTAACAAAATAGAGTGACAACCACTATGGAAAACAGTATGGAGTTTCCTCAAGAAATTGAAAAGAGAACTACCATATAATCTAGTAATCCTACTTCTGGGTATATATCCAAAGGAAATGAAATCATTATCCTGACGAGATATCTGTACTCTCATGTTCATTGCAGTAATTTTCCACAAGAGCCAAGGTATGGAAACAACCTAAATGTTCATCAGTGGAAGAATGGATAAAGAAAATGGGATGTGTGTGCGTGCGTGTGCATGTGTGTGCGTGCGCACGTGTGTGCATGTGAAATATAACGGAATAATATGATGGAATATTATTCAGCCTTAAAAAAGAAGGAAATCCTGCTACTTGCAACAAGATGGATGGACCTTAAGGACCTTATGCTAAGTGGAACAAGCCAAACAGAGAAAGACAAATATTGCATGCTATCACTTATATGTGGAAAATTTTAAAAAGTCAAACTCATAGAAACAGAGAGTAGAGAAGTGGTTACCAGGGACTGAGGGGTGGGGGAAATAGGAAGAGGTTGATAAAAGGGTACAAACTTTCAGTTTAAGATGAATAAGGTTTGAGTATCTAATGTATAACATGACAACTGTGATTGATAACACTGTGTTATATAATTGAAATTTGCTAAGAGAGTAGAACTTTAATGTTCTCACCAAACACAGGGAGGGGAAATATGTGGAATGATGGATACATTAACTAGATGGGGGGATATTCTCACAATGTATATGTGTATCAAGACATCATGTTGTACACTTTAAATATCTTAAAAGTTTATATGTCAATTATACCTCAATAGAGCTGAAAAAAGTAGGGAATTCTCTTCAAAGATATACTTTCTCCTAATATCTTAAATAGCACAAGTCTGCATTATGGAATAATGATCCTTTATCTAGGAATTGCAATGATTTCCTAATTTGGTGTTTTAATCTCAGTTGTTTAAATTTTAATTAGCAAAACAAACAAAAAAGAAGGAAAGCATAAAATAATTGTTTCTTTTGGATTTTCTATGGGACAGAACTTGGGGCAAATGCCCACAGGAACCATTTATAAATGTCTGTGAGTTGTTCTGGGGCCCTTCTGAGGAGTTTCAGAGGTGAGGACCCCACTGGGCAGTCTTAAGAGTGAAGGAAAAAGGGCCCCAGCTCACGAGCAAGAACACTGAGGCCCGCAGGCCTTGAGGGCTGCCTTGAAGCCACAGGGGCTCAGGAGTGACAGCCAGGCTGCCTCCACAGGTGGATCTCTGATGGGCTTATTGCCCATCACAAGCAAGACTTATGGGGGTGAGGAGAGAAGGGACTCTCCTGCAAAGGTGTATAAGATACAACACCTTTCCTCACGGAACTTGCCACCTAGTTGAGGAAATGAGCTAGAGACCACAAGATAACAGGTTCTCTGAGCTGGAGGGGACTTAGAAGGTCTAAAAAGGTAAGCCACATTAAAAGTCTCTTAACCTTCAGAGGCTTGGATTCCACACTGATAGGGCTGATAATGCCCCCTTACCCATGGATGAAATAAGGTAATATATCTTGCAGAGTGCCTGCACATAATCTGCTTTTACTGTTATCATTAAGACAAGTCAACAAATTGTGTTCAATAAATGATGCTGACAATAGGATATCACTTCAGAGTGAGATGGTCATTGAGGTCAAAGGGAAAGAGGGTGGGGACATTCTGGAATTAAAGCACTGAGGACAAGGCATGCTGTGTGAGGTGGCTTCTGTTTACAGTGGTTGTCTGGGCTATCCAATCAGGGAGGGTCTCCCATGTTTCATCAGCCTATAGAAAGTTGGCTTAGGGAACACAGCGAACAAAGAGCAGGCATCTGATCATAGCCTGTTGCTAGCTCCAAGGGCTCACAGAGCTCACGAGTAAAGAAGGAAAGTGTGACCCCGCGATATGATGGCCTGACCACTCTATCTGAAGTGATGCAATCTAAAGTTACAAATCTCCCCATCCTCCAGCTCTCTCTTTCACAGCCCCAAGTTTCATTGTCACAACAAATCTTGGCCATTCATTCATTTATTCTCTGTCTTGCCTTGCTAGACCATGAGCTTCATGAGACCAGATACCTTGCCTATGCTAGTCACTGTTGCAACCACCTAGAAGAAAGTCCTGAACATAGTAGGTCAGCACATTAGAATCGCTTGAGAAGTTTTAAACATACCACACTCCCCCACCCCCACCACACAGACACAAAATGTGATGCCTAGGTGCCTCCCCAGATATAAATTACATTAGGATCTTGGGGGGGGGGGTAAGTATTGGTGTGTTTTAAGAGCTCTGTAAGTGATTATCATGGCCACCCAAAGTTAGGAACTACTTTAGGAAGGTGCTCGGTAAAGCTCTGTTGAATGTAAATGAGAAAACTAAAGGGAGCATGAGTGGGCCTGAGGTGGGAGAGAAGGGATTCTGATGGAAGAAGCCCTGTGACTTGCAGTCACCCCTGCCTTCCCACTATCCACCCAGGCTACTAGTGATGGGGTTTGGGGGTGAGGAGAAGATTCTTCTCTATGCGAAGGCTGAGCTGATGAAGCACAGCCAATGAAA
The DNA here is from genome assembly GCA_030848825.1 of Tadarida brasiliensis. Taxonomy (NCBI): domain Eukaryota; kingdom Metazoa; phylum Chordata; class Mammalia; order Chiroptera; family Molossidae; genus Tadarida; species Tadarida brasiliensis. Next base: position 46,571,088 of record CM061258.1, read on the forward strand.
ATGCCCATTTTGGGGTCCAGGTAATCCACAAAGGGAAGCATCCTGGATAGGTCATGCTGTACTCTGGTGGGGGGTGGGTACCACCAGAGCATCATTTGCATGCATATATGTCTTAGACTAGAGACCCCTCCTCACCTCTTTTCCTCCTCCCAAGCCTCCACCCCACCCCAAGGCCCTGCCTATGATGCTTGACAATGAGGAAGAGGATGCAAGAAGGTTTTCTTCCTGCATGACTATGATAGTTCTGAAAGGTTGAGCTGTGGGATTTTTTTTTTTCTTTTCACTTCTCTCTTGGAAATCACCTCCATATGCTGATTAGATTGTAGTATAAGACTTCTTCTTTACATTGAGAAAGCACTGCTCACTATATTTAGGAGGCAAAGTGGGGCTGTTGTTATTTTAGCTTCCTTAATAGCTTTCAATGCCATTTATCAAGGTTGGTTTTCTTTAAACATTTTTTCCCCCAAAATAAACAACTAAATGTAAAATCTTCATTTATACTTTGATGGATGGATCACACCTTTTGGAATATCTAGCTCATATTTTTAGAAAGAAGCAGCTGGTTCTCTTGACATTTAATTCCAACAAACCGCCTCATTCAATTTTTCCCTCTCCCAGATAGTGTACACAGACTATTGGAAAATGCTGGTGATACTAATCCAAATGTCTACATTTAGTGTGGAGGGAAGGTGGAGTATACTTCTAACACCCTGGACTCTGAGCCAGTGGCATTGAAATGGCTGACCCTACAAAAACACGACTGTGGCAGGAAAGGACCTAGCTGCTATTGATATCCACCGGGAGGAACCTTTGAAACTGGGGTTGAACAATCAGGTTTTTGTTCCTGGTTCAAAGTGACTGTTTTATCCAAAAGGCTTTGCTATAAATCAATGGTATTAATAGTAATAATGACAGCTGTCATTAATTGTGGACTTACCATATGCAAGGCTTTTACATGGATTTCAACAGCTATTATTCCTATTTTACAGATAAGGAATTTGAGGCACAATGAGTATAAATGATTTGTCTAAGGTCACATAGCCTGGAAGCGCCAGCTCTTAGCCAGGGTTTGGCAAACTTCTACTTTGAAGGATCAGAGAGTAAATATTTTTGGCTTTGTGAGGCCTATTCAACCCCACTGTTTTAATGAAAGCAGCCAAAGTTGCCATGTAAACAAATGGGAGTGTCTGTGTTTCAATAAAACTTTACTTACAAAAACAGGCTGTGGGCTGGAATTGGCCTTGTGCCTATAGTTTGCTAACTCTTAGCCATGACACTAAGCTCTCTCTTGGGGCCTGTTGCTGGACTCTTATTTTAATAACCTTCTTTCAAGATCTTTTACATTTACGTATGAGCTATTGCAAACACTCATTGAATCTGCTTATACAGTGACCTATTGAGTAAATAATTGAGTTTTTCAAATGAATCATATTCCCCAATGCTAGCAACACTTTGAATGTTGTGAGGGGAAAGGGCTTTTGAATGAGTGGGATTATAAACCACTCAAGGATCCTTCGAAGGAAAGCTCTCAAGTGCATCTCAGCTCTCAGAACTTCGTAAGTTGGCATGGTGGAGGAGAAGTTACATTTTTGCAGCCTCCGCTCTGTGCCAGGCCCTGTGCAGGGTCTCTTCATGGTCTCCCATTTCTTCAGAGTCTTTACATGCCACTCCTTCCATGCAAGTTTCAAGGTGGCACTCAAAAACATACCAACCAGAGCAAAGAATTTAAGAAAATGGAGCATTATATTCAAACCCTGCATCAATCCTGCAAGACACGTGTCGTTATTCCATTTTATGGATGAGAAAGAGAAGCTCAGAAGGGAAGTTACTTGCCTGAGGTCAAAGAGCAAATGAGTGGCTGAGCTGGCATTTCATCCCAGTTGTGCCCAGTTCTTGGCCTGTGTACCTACCATGAGGCCATAGTGCCCTTTGTAGTGGACTGCTCACCTCGCCTTGCTTCATCACTCAATCACTGAGTGAGCTTGGAAAGTCAGTTAAATTTGAAATTCTGTTTAGCTCTACTCTGTTAAAAGAAGCATCAGAAACCTTGGTGTACCTTACTTGCTTCTTACAGTTGCTGTAAAAATCAAAGTAGATAGAGTATATGAAAGATCCTTGCAAACACTTCTGGGCACATACAGTGGTGGCATCTGTCCGGGAACTGATCATAGCTGTGATGAGGCAGGCCCATTCACCTCCTCACCATATTGCTAGCCATTGAAAGGGTTCCCCTGCACCCAGGGGACCCCAGCCACTGAATCATTCAGACTGTCCAAGTCTGGGAAGGAATTGGCCCCCAGAAATCCCCTGAAATCAGCCCAAAGCTCAGGAACTTGGAAAAGGTTACAGAAAGTCATCCAATTTCTAGTCACACAAATGACTCTTATAAACACACACATAAGTGTCATCACCATCCTTCCCCACACCATTTTCCTCCCAAGAGACTCTCCTCCTACTTACAGTCTTCTAGTTTCAAATGGGCTTTTTCTTCTTGGGAGAAATGTCAATCCAGCCCAGTTGTTTCCACAGTGTGGTGGGGAACATGGCGCCAGCTTCATTCAAAGCCCACAGCTCCAACTCATTGGCTGTAAGGGCTTTCATGTGTCTTTGCCCTAAACCTATGACCTTTAAAAATCCTTGGCTAAAAGTTAGAAAGTAGAAAAGTTGAATAGCTTGATTATATATATAAGAAAAAATTCCTGTGTATAAAAAATTACATAAAATTAAAAAGGAAATGGCAACCTGGAAAAATGTTTGCAACATACAACATAGAGATAGCATTATTTGATATTGAAGAACTTCTACAAATCAACCACAAAAGTGACCACTTAAAGTGGAAAATAGAGCAAAAGCTATCAAAAGGCAATGCACAAGAACAATTCTAAAGACAAATTTTAAAATAAAATGTTTTTGGATAGTTTCAAGTAACACCTGACACCCTATTCTTATGGCATCACCAGTAATGGAAATGTTTTGACAAAACATGCAGAAATATATCTGACATATTTAAGATGTGTATGTGTGTGGGTATGTGTGGGTGTGTGTAATCTCCCTGTGTAAACCTGCACCTGCCCAAAACAATTCAGATGACTGGAGGGAATGACAATGGAGACAAGAATTGGACTGAATTTCAGATTTAAAATTTATGAGAATAGCATATACAAATACAGGTTTTCCCAAAATAATGTATACAGGTGTCTGTAGATTCTATTACATTTTGAACATGAAATGTATTTTAATAAACACTGGCTTTATAATTATTCAAAATGTGTATACTTTTTTGGGACACCCTATATAACCAAGATTTCAACTCTGAGAATTGGACAAAGGGAGAAAGAAATATATACAGTTGCCCCTTGAACAGCACAGGCTTGAACTGCATTGGTCCACTTATAAGTGGATTTTTTTTTCAATAAATACAGTAAATATATTTTCTTTTCCTTAAGATTTTCTCCGTAACATTTTCTCTTCTTTAGCTTCCTTTGTTGTAAGAAAACAGTATATAATACATATAACATACAAAATATGTGTTGATTGATTGTTTATGTCATCGATAAGGCTGCTAGTCCTCAGTAGGCTATTAAGTTTTGGGGGAGTCAAAATTATATGCAGATTTTCAATTGCCTGGGGGTGGTGTGCTGGTGTCCCTACCCCTCACATTGTTCAAGGGTCACCTGTATATATAGTTAGGGAAAAAGATGGAAAAAGCCTCACAAACTCTTCTTTTGCAACAATGTTTGGAATGAAGTATATAAGACCTGAGGCTCATCTAAGACAAAGTCACACTGGGGAAAAGCCATTCATGAAACTAAATCATTCTACTCCAAATGACATTTTGTGAATAGAGACCAAAACTGAAGTGTGAAGGACATTTTTCAAATCAATGTTAAAGTATTCAGAAATAGCTGGATCTAAATTGAATAAGAATTGTGTGACAAGTCGATGAGGTGGTAAGGAAAAGCCAATTAAGATACTGATGGGCTTGTTCAGAGAGTCTGAATGCTACAACACTGTATCTAGAGGATTCTGGGTAAAGGATATTTTCTTGGAAGGGTTAGCAAAAGAGTTCTTTTAAGTGCTTTTCCATAGCCTATTTTCTGTTCCTTGGAGCTTTATGACTGAGTGTGGTTGGGAATGATTTAGTTTTGGTCTTCCTCCTCCTCCTTCTCTTCTTCCTCCTCCTCCTCCTCCTTCTCCTTTTTTTTTTTCTCTCTCTCCCACTTCCCATGTTGTGGCTGATTGTGTTAGATTATTAATCTCTGACTTTCTTATAAAAAGAGTTCATTTAATAACATTATTTAATGGGGTATTTGGGAAATGGCCTCTTCAAGTTTTCATCTTCATTTGTGCTGATTGAAGAAATGCTGAGGCTAATTTAAGATGGAACTAATTCAAAAGAGTAAAAAATAGAGTGAATAAATAACAAAACACCTTTCTACTGAGGGTCTCATCTGGTAAGAGGTAACTCAGTTGGATCTATTTGATAATAACAAATATGAAAGAATTCAATCTAGAGTTTAAGGAATTGCCTATAATTTCTAAAGCCTTATGGTTTTCAGAGTAAACAGCTATTCTGTAGGGATTAATGGGAAATTCAACGTGAGTGGAGAATGTTCCTAAGAACTTCTTAGGGAGAATCAAGCAAGTCACACTTTAAGAATGTTGCTTGGTATATCTTTTTCTAGAAGTAACAAGTCCTGGGCCAATTCACTTGAACTTTGTGTGAAGAAAGAATGTGTGGGATAACCAAGGAAGGAATGAGCACCATATGTAGACACCCTACAACTCACAGGTGACTCAGCTCTCTGGGTGCTCTCTAGGCTACTAGCAAATGACAGACACAATATAAAACCCACACTGTGTCGTGGTTAGCAGAAGAACAAAAAGAAAGTCATGAAAGCAGTTGAGAAAAGCTGGCTATTATTGATCAAGAAGGATTAAAAGACAAAATGAGTTGGCAACAGAATTAGATTAAGGTGATCTACTCTATACAATTTATTTTTAATGACCTTCAGATAGTATAAATGCATTACCCTTATAAAATTTAATACTGAGCCCGGCCAGTGTGGCTCACTGGTTGAGTGTCAACCTGTACACCAAGAGGTCGCCAGTTTGATTCCCGGTCAGAACACATGCCCAGGTTGTGGGCCCCATCCCCAGTGGGGGCATGCAGGAGGCAGTCAATCGATGTTCTCTCTCATCGATGTTTCTATCTCTCTCTCCCTCTCCCTTCCTCTCTCTCTAAAATCAATAAAGAAAAAATATTTTAAAATAATTAATACTGAAATGTTTAAAGAAGAAAATGAAAATAATTAATAATACCACCCCTAAGAGTAACTGTTAATATTTTGGTTTGTTTCTTTCAAGTCTTTTACACGAATGAATATGTTTTCTTTCATAACACTGTTCACTATACATCTCTATGTAATACACAAATAATACTGCAGTGGACAATTTTATACATAAATCTTGGTTGAGTCTCTGTCTCTTTAGATTAGATTCTCTAGAAATAGAATTGCTAAATCAAAGGATATAAATTTTCAGGTCTTAATACATATTGCTAAGTTTATTTCCCGAAAGGTCACCTTAATTTATACTTAAACTACTCATTTCTTTAAATGTATTTTTAACCTACATTTTCCACCTGAAATTAAATAAGCTCCTAAAGTCGAGCCAACATTTTTGTCATAAGAATAAAAAACAATTCCAAATTTATCAAGAGAATTATTTTATGATATTTGTGGTAACTTACACTGAAATAATTCTCAACATTTTCAAAAACTTTCATCCCCACAAAAAACCCATAAGATGAAGAGAATTAATTGTAGACTGTTTGGAGCATGGGAAAGGATTTCAGACATCATCTTGTTCAGATTTTATTAATGTTTCAATCTGACAGAGGCACAGGGATGATATGAGAGTTTTAAAGTTCTAGAGCCTAAGTATCTGGAATCTCACTTCATATATTACCTTCCCACTGGTGACCTTGACTCTATACTGGTCCCTGTAAGGCTGTGTCACTCTGAATTTCCTTCTTCCCCTACACTGTTTTATCAATCCATTGGAAAGTACACCATTCAATCTCTCCCTGTCACGGGGATTTGCAATAACTAGAAATATGAACTCAGACTCCTGAGCAGAGACAGAGCAATCTTGAAGCGAGCACTCGATCTGTTATGCGTATGATGACCCATAAAAGGAACCGCAAGAGCATGTGGATGACAATGAGCCAATGAAGTTGAGAGTCAAGTCCAAACTTGGGGTGAGCTTGATAAGCTGAAGTGTTCAAGGGAAACTTAGTAAGAACAAGTCTAGGGCTCCAAACTCAACATACTTTACTACCAGACTATTTTGTCCATGAGAGTGCTATAGAATGCTGAGACACAGGCGGAAATGTTTTCACTGGGTAATTCTCACCTGTTCATGTGACTTAGGTAGCATAGGTGAGTTCTATCAACAGATAGGAGGGATCCTCAAGAAAAGCCATCAAGGCTTTTTGAATATTCTTTGCAGATTATCATCTGATTACTGTACTACATAATTGCAATATATTGCCTAGAAATTAAAGCAGCACTCCGCTGATGTGTGACGGTCACCAACAGTCCATCACAGTTTCTGGTCAGCTATTGCCTCACTTTCCCCCCGGGGCCAAATTTATTTTATTTAGAAACATCCCAATAGCATTTCCATTTATTTTTTGTGTGTATAATTTTAAATTCAGAGAAATCATTTCTTAAAATGCCTGACATTTAAGAAAATCTGGCACTCTATTGCCACTACTGAAGCCAAGTATCACATGTGTAGAAAGTAGCATGGGTTAGTATGTTGAGTGTGCCATATTTCCCTTAAAATTAACATTTGTGCCATATGTTGGTACCCTAAACTCAGTACTCCTTTGGCTGATGAAAATGCAAAAGGAAAACATTCTCAGACTGAGTCCTGTTCTCTCTCTTTGTAGACACTGTCTTATCTGGACATTAACAATGATCTTCCTTTGGGAGTGAGAATGAGCACCTACTCTCCAATTCTTGGTGAGAGGTCAAACATTCAAATTTAAGAGGTTCTATTTAAAGCACACTTATCTTTTAAATATAGATGGACCTATATTTCCAGTGCTTTGCATATGGCTATGTGTTTGCTTTGGTGGCTGAGAGCGGTGCTGTCCAATTTTGTACTCACTAGCCAACATATGGCTTTGAGCACATGAGATATGGCTGATCCAAACTGAGACATGCTGTAAAAAGTACACTGGATTTAAAAAAGTTATTTAAAAAGTAAAATACTTCTTTAACAATTATTGTTTTGATCACATGTTTAAATAATATTTTTTATTTATTAGGTTTAATAAAATAGATTATTCAAATTAAGTTCACCAGTTTCTTTTTACTTTTTAAATATAACTACTGGAAAATATAAAATTACATTTGTGGCTTGCATTATATTATGTTTCTGTTGAACAACGCTGGTTTGGAGATTGTGTTTGATGAAGGATTCCATCAATTTATTATATTACCAAGCAATGGGGCTGGAGAGGACTGAGGGAGGTCATCTGTCCCACCCCCTGTTTCCAGTAAGGCTGGACACCAGCTAAATCTTCCTACAATAGATCTTATTTTAAAGAACTGTAGAAAAATAAATTTTCTAACTTCTGTGTCTTGATTGAATATAAGTAGTAGAGAGTCTTATATCCATGTGTACAAGGATTTTTAAACAAAACACTAGCAATTATTCTTGAAGTCATCAACCCCTATGACCAATTCAAAACCAACTTATACTCACTAAATCTGTCTCAGATCTCTCCCTTCGCCCTCACCAGTTCTGTGGTCCAAGCAACCACGGTTTCCCCGAGCTGCTGCACTGGTCCCGCGCGGGGCCGTCCACATCACACTGCACTCCTGCCGCCTCTCTCTACAGCAGCTGCAGCGAGCTTCTCAACCAGCGCATGCGACCCTGTCACTCCTCTGCTTGAAGGCCTCCGATATCTTCTCAGGATGGAGTTCAAAATGTGAGCATGGCCCACAGGCCCGATACGGTCTGACTCTCATCCATTTCTCCAGCTGCATCTTGCCCACACTCCCCAAGCTTTCTGCATTGTACTCATGTTGGCCTCTTTCAGTTCCTCATCCGCACTGTGCTCCCCCTCCTTTCAGAACCTCCAGCCGTGCCATTCCCATCGCCTAGACACGGCTCCGCTCCCTGGGCCTTCTGTGCCTGGTGCACACCTATTTATTCAGATCCCTGCTCAGGTGTCCCTTCCTCAGCACCTGCTGGCCAGGACAGATATACCCTGACGCTCAGTGTGTATCAGAGTGGTCATTTTACATTTATGTGTGTGATCATTTACTTAATGTCTGGCTCTCTTTGTAGACTGCTCCATGAGGCAGCAAGCCTGTTAGTTCACATTCACTACTGTCTCCCGGCACCGAGCCTGGCACGTAATGGGCCCTCAATCAACAGGAAAAACAAAGGAAGAAAGGCGAGGGAGTTTGTACCAACAAGAATCCTGCCTCTTCTCCCTTTACTACTCTTGAGAGGAGAGGGCACGCCCCTCATCATCATTCCTTCACAGCTCACTAACGTGCTCCTCAACAGAGCACCTGCATACCCCACCACAGCAATTAGCAAATTCTGTGGGTTCTGTTTTCATCGTCTATTCAGAATCCAGCCATTTCTTACCTCTTCCATTGCCCCTACCTTGGTCCAAGCCGCACCAAACTTCTTCCAGGAATTTTGGCTTTTCCTCTGAAACCACTTCCTAATAGCCTCCTAATACTTCTCCTTACTGCCACCCTGGGCTCCCCTTAGCCTACTCAAAACAATAGTCAAAGTGCTTTATTAAAACCTAAGTCACAGCTTGTCATTCCCCTGCCTAAAAGCCTGCAGCAATCTTGTATTTTAGAGTAAAAGCCAAAGCCCACCCAGTAGCCTACAAGGCTCTCCATGAGATAGTTACCTCTGACCTCATACCCGACCACACTGTCCCTTGCTTACTCTACTCCAACCCCTCTGGCCTCTCGTGGTTTCTCACACACACAGACGTTGGCCCCCCTCACTGCCATTCCTTCTGCTTGGACAGCTCTTCCCCAAGGTACCTGCATGGCTTTCTCTTTTGCTTCCTTTAAGCTTTTGCTCAATATCACCTTTTCACTGAGGCCACTCCAACCCTGCTCCCCTGCCCCCAGCACTCCCTATCCTCTCTCCTTCCCTGATATATTCCCAGAGCCTAAAGCAGTGTCTGCCAGGAGGTGGTGGCTCGATAAATGCTTATTAAAGGGAAAAATGAAGTTCAGCTTATGCACCTGAAAAATAGGTGTGCTTAAACCCAGCCATGGAGCGTGAACATGCAGAGTCTGTGTCGTCAAGGGGACAGACTTGGCTCCATCTCGGAGTTAGTTCAGGAGATTTGGAGGCTCCTTAAGCCCTGACCAACTGCTCAGTCTCCCAGCTTGTTTCTATAACTGTCTGTGAGGCCCAAGGAAGCAGTTTGGTTCCAGAGAGCATCTAAATGCTCCTCCCAACATCCCCCCTCTACTCCCTCTTCCACCCCCACCACACACAATACACCACACAACCTCTCCCTTTCCAAGGACACGACTCAGGCTATTTCTAAAACTGAGATTCTGATCCAAAACAGTAGCCAACACACAGTGCTCCTGAATGGGCACAGGAAAAGACAGAAGACCTCTGAGCAATTTCCTGGCCCTATATTTTTCCATTCCAGTAAATGAGGTCTTCTTTAGCTCAGGAATCTCTCTCCGAACCAAGCCAGTACCTTAATGGTGCATGCCATTTTTTACTGTCTAGGCTTGTTTCTTTGTTCTTTTATTTTCTATTTTAAGTGATCAACACCTGGGTCTCTTCTGTCAAAAAAAAATTGACAACCAGCTCTACCAGGTGTTGACTGCTAGTTAAGGCACATATAATGCTAATGGAGAGTTCCCTTCCTAAACAGGCACTTTATTTAATAATACATAATACTTAAATTGCACTCTCTGCCTTCAAAGAGTTTTGCAGACTTTACACTCCATTAGGCTGAGCAGCAGTTGGTTCATGCCTGATGGCTGGGAAACCAGCAAGGTTAAACAATTTGCCTAAAGCTACAGCTAGTCATGCTTTGGACAAAGTACTTTGTGTCTTCCAATGGATAGGAAAATATAACAGATAAAAAAATGTACTTCTTTAACAACTGTTTTCATCAGTAAATTAGTTCTGAGTTCTTTCTCTGTGCTTTTTTAAGCCACATTGTGACTTGCTCCTTGGGCTGTCCTGGCTCCCTGCTGCCTCTGGGTACCATTTCCCGGTCTTCTTCTTCCTTCACCCCCCCTTCCTTGCCTTTATCCTCTTCCAGTTTCTGGGCTACTCTACCTGCCGAGGGGAACCCACCATATCCCCTTCCTGACAGAGACCCTTATCCCTGTACCTCTGGGACCCACTTCTAGGTGCTAAGTGTATTGTTAATGGACAGGGAAGGTTTGAGGTCAAGTTCCTAAGGGTGGTGAAAACCATGGGAAAAGTTGGCATGTCTTCCTGGCCTATCAGTTTTATGTAGTGGTGAGTAATAGAAAACATTTTAAATGCAAACAAATATAGATATGTTCTGAAGCAGAATGCAAATAAACCAGGACAGGTTCAAGTCTGAAATCCCACCTGTGGCACACCTCTCAGGACTTCTTTTCCAGACTTTTCTCTCCCATTAGGGGTACTTAGATTTAAAAAGTCGGAGAAGAACTGACATAGCAGTCTTTCCTCTGGGCTTCAGGGAGGTGAAATATTGGGATTGATTTTCTCAGGGCTGGTGGAATCAGTCTTATTTTATTGTTCCTTTGAACAAGAACATTTTGTTTTCTGGAGACTCTTAGCATTGGAGGGACTCTGGGCCATCCCTGGTCCTTGAACACCCCCCAGGCAGCAGTCTTACCAAACTAAGGGCAGAGTGGCCCTTTTCTCATTATTCAGCAAAGAAAAGCAATAAGCAAGGAAGCCTATTGCACTTGAAGCTATGATTAAAAAGAAAAATCTGGCGTGTGTTCAAAGATGAAACTTCTATTACATAATGATTTCATGCTTGAATGTGTTGAAGACCTTTAAAGAAAATAGAAGTGGGTAAAATAAAATAAAGGCTGAGCCACAATAACTTTAATTTGGCTTTACCTGTCCACACCCAGGGGCATATATATCTACTTAAGCCCCAAGGACATTTTGTCCCAGCACAGCATTTGGAGAGAAGGTCCAGCACCATGTATGTAACTTGCCTGTAGGAGAGCAAAGACCTCAGGAGACAAGTCAGAAAACCCAGCTGTGAATCCCAGCTCCACCACCTACTAACTTTCCTAAGCATCTATTTTCTCAGCCATAATAATACTTTATTCATTAGCTATTTCTAGTTGTCATGGGCACATGGTTAGACCGCATCTCCCTATTCCCTTTATATGTAGACACGGCCATGAAACTTTCTTTGGCCAATAAATTGTGAGCACAAGTGACATATGTCATTTCCTTGTGGAATCTTTGAGAAGCAATCCATGATTCCACATACTTTTCTTTCCCTCTGCCATAGCAACCTCAAACATTTCCAATAATAGCTGTTCTATCAGCCTGGACCCTCAAGTTAAGATGACCCGAGTCAAAGCTACAGCTGACTCATGTAATGGACATGTGATGACAGTGAGAAATAAATCCTGCTTTCCTTCTTTTTTTGGAGGTTGTCCATTATTAACACATAACCCAGTCTATCCTGACAAATAAATACACTACTTCATGGATCTGGAGAAAGATTAAAATTGGATATCTACTAGGTAATATGCATGGCACACAGCAAATGCTAAATAGATGTTAGTTCTTCCCTCCCTCACCAAATGTCTCTGCTTTGTGATCCTTCCCAGCTCTTCCTTATCAGCCCTGAGTGATGCTACTCTTCAGAGTTTTTTTCAATTCAAGAAAAGTGAAAATAAACTTTGTTTCAACAGTTCTTAAACTATCCCCTAATACCCTTTTTTAAAAAATGAGAGAGGCCTGAGTGGAGCTGAGTTGGGAATTCCCATGATGGGAAGAGAACCTGGTGGTTCTCTGAAATTTACAAAAGAGAAAGGAGCTAAGGGTCTTATGAAAGAAATCTCCAGAAAGTAAAACCAACGAACTCTGAAAATTTCCAACCACAGAGAACACCCCACCCTACGGCACGTACTGCTGTCATGGAGGGCACACATATCTCATGGGGATCCAGTTCTGACTTTCCTTCAGGTAATCTGTCCTGGAGGGAGGTGGGGTCCTTGTTCTACTTAGTACCAGCTTTGGTCTCAGTGACAGTGATGAAGATGGGCAGACTTTAAGCCTTTAGCTTTTTCCTCACTGGCTCCTTAAGAGGCCTGTCCCTTCCTCCACCCGATCCAGGTTGTAGCTTTATGGGTCTGAGAGGGGAAGCCAACCGGGCCCCTGCTGATGCTTTGAGTAAATGCTTCAAGTTAATCACTTAGCAACTTATTCAATTAGGCCACCAGCCTAATAATACTTTTTCAGCGTGTTGAAGTTTACTTACAAGGGAAAAAAAGTTCCTACCTAAAATTACTCTAGAAAGCCATGTCTTTGAGCTTTACTCAAAGGGTAAATCCCAATTAATCAGTTTAAAAGGTATTTATTACAGCCGTGGGTCTCCAAGTTGACAATTTTGAGAGGAGGGGAAGGAGAAAGGAATGGAATATAGATGAAACAGAGTTGTATAACCTTTGAAGTTGCTTCAACTGTGACAAGTTACTTAATCTCTGAGCCTCAATTTCCTCATAGGAAAAATGGTGATAAAATAAAATAATAACCCATCTCATGAGGTTATTACAAGATTTCATAAAGTAAAAATTAGAAAGCCTCTGACATAAAAAAAAAAAGAGCATTCAATAAATAGTAAGTATACTAGTATTTGGGCTTCCTAACAACCCTGGATATTCTCATGGTTGTAAGGAAGGAGGAAGACCTAAGACAAGAATAGGGATGGGGAGATAGAACAATAATAAGACAAATAAAAAATTCTCATTCCAAGCTCCTTATTTTTACTTCAGACCCTTCACCTGGACCCTTTGAGGAACAATCCCAGCAGCTTCTGTAACCCTGAAAACGGGCCTCGGAGAGCCCAGCTCTATTGTGTACTGGCCAAACCACTGGGACGGGGAGAGGGGCCATTCTGGGTTGAACATTGGAGAGGGACAAACTAGGGAGTATACAGAGGTGAGGAGACATGAGCCCATCTCTGACTGAGATGTTGGTGGCACCTGGCATGACATGAAGGAGGTGATTGGAGGCCTGGGGCCTTGATAGCTTATGCTTAAACATTTGAAAGTGCTGATGCTTCCTGGACTGGATTTTTTCCCTGTGACCCCAGTAGGGAGCACCAGCGCTAAGCCTCATCCACATGGGACAGCCACGGAGCAGTTGCTGCCAGCATTTTTACTGGCTGGTCTTGGAAAAATGCCGATTCCGAGAAGCCGATTATCTCTTCATTGACCCGTCTGTCTGAGACCTTGTTAAAACAACTACGTCAGTCGGCAGTGAAACTCAGGGCAATCCATTTTTTAAAGTCTAGCAACAGTGCTTTTCTTCTACCTTCAACACCACACTTTGCAAACACTGAAGAAGAAGAAAGAGTTTCTAACAGGTGCAAAGTTCATTTATGTAATAAAGCTAAAAAACTCTCTGTGGGATGATCTGGAAGTGAAATTTTAAGCTAGATAAACATTGAGCCTGCTATGAAAGGTCATTCTAACTTCCTTTGACCCTCTTATAACTGTGATCCTCAGCATTTTGGTTTGTGGCAAGAACACATTGCTTCTCTCCGCCTATCTAATGGTCTACTGGCCTTGTTTCCTCTTATAGTTTTTAATGAGGAATAAAGCCTGTACTTGACATCAGTTCCAAGCCCAGACTCGTTCTGCCTGATCCCTTAAGTATATGTCTTGATGAATGTAACACATAAAGTTGATAGACTTGTAAAGTCTGCTAGATCAGAAGATACAGAAACGTTATCATCTCCCTAGCTCGAGCTCACTGAAGTGAACATCCCCAAATGTAGCATTTGCCTAAAAGCAGCCTGTGACTAAGGGAATGTAGATGAGGAATTACAGATCTAGAATTGTCCTTTATTCCTAGTTCACGTTTTCATTTGTTCACCAATTGACTCCAAGAATGTCTATCAAGTCCCATCTATGCGTCCAAAACAGTGGCAAGGGGTGCCTAACACAACAACATTTGCTGTGTGTTTCCTATGCAACAAGAATGCATCAAAGACATCAACTCATGTGACTGCCACAGCATCCTACAAGGTAGGTACTACTCTTCTTCTTCATTTTGCCACTGAGGAAGCTAGGACACATATAGGTTAAACAAATTGTCCAAGGTCACACAGATACTAGAAGAAGGATCCAGGAGGCTTTTTGTAGATAGTTGTTAGAGGGAAGGAATTAAACAGCAATGATATATACTTCCAGAAGCTTTCTAGACTTCTACCAAATACACACATTTACTCTAGGGAGCAGTCTAAGAATGGAAAAGCCCATTGACGCCAGGAGACCAAGGTTATTCGAAGTTCCTCCTACGATGAATTAGTGACCCCCCAGCTTTCGTCTACTGCAGTGGTTCCCAGGCTTCTCAGTGTGAGGACTCCCTTTGTAAATTTTATTTTTTTAATCCTCACCCGAGGATATTTTTCCATTTATCTTCAGATAGAGTGGGAGGTGGGGAGAGGGAGAGCAAGAGTGAGAGAGAAAGAGAGAGACACATCGATTGGTTGCCTCCCGAACGACCCCAGCCAGGGGACCAAACCGCAACCCAGGTACGTGCCCCTGACCAGAATCGAACCCGTGACTCTGGTCCACAGGCCGACGCTCTAACTGCTGAGCCAAACCGGCCAAAGCCCCTTTGTAAATTTTAAAATAAACTTATTTTTGCAAATCCCCAGTAAGTTAGAAAAATACAAAATAACCAAAAGCTATTTTGAACTCAATAACATCTTTAAATTAATTTATTAATACTACGCTATAACCAGATTGGAAAAGCAGAGGTTCACATACTTCTAAGCACAGACATTGAAGTACAGACTGCTCGACTCCTTGCAATGACTCCACAGACCCCCGAGATCCACAGAGCTGTATGGTTTCAGCCAAACTCTTATCTTCTTTGAGCCTCAGTTTCCTCACCTCTAAAGTGGGGATAACAAGAGGTTTTTCAGAGGATCTGAGAGAGAATTAACGTGAGACCAGAAAGAATTTGGACAGCTCTTATCCTGGAGAGTATAAAAATGGTGAACAGTCCACAGTCCCTAACAAATACCGCTCCAGTGTAGTCAGAGAAGAGACACGCATGAAAGAATTACTAAGCAGGGCAACCCAAAACTAAACGATGCCTTTGGGACCTAGTTCTAGAATGTGATCTGATCATCTGTAAGGCAGGGAGTGCTTGCAAAAGGGGTCCCTTGCACGCAAGGAATTCAATTCACTTAAGAGCTATCACTAAGAGTAAATATCTATGTATATATTCTTGGGGAGGGGGCTGCTATCTATGGCTGAGAAGCTTGAAGGTACAAGAACCCACAGGTTGCTGATATAGATACAGCCCTCACTGTGCTGCAGAGGCTGAAGTTGGGAAAACTGGCCTGTGCAAAACATGGTGATGGAAGATTTTTGGTTTGGTTTGAAGTTGCAACTCATATTTGTTAAATGGCTACCACGAAGAGGAAGTTATACAATGGCCCTAATATTAATATTTAATGCTATTTTGATTCAAATATAATTTAAGGCACATTTATCATGCAAATAGAAACTTGCTGTTTAACTTAACTGGTTCAACCCCCTGCATAATGTCACAAACTTGCAATTTTACAGCCTGTATTCATCACATTTTCTGGATATAATTGCCCCAAGGGATGAAATCTTGGAAGAAGTTTCCCTCAATGATATTGGCTTGGAGGCAGCAGAAATTACTCCAGTCTGTCCTTTTGGGTTGTTGGATTGAAAAAAAAAGCCATTTCATCACTCCAGGTCTCAAAGTTCATGGTGTTAATGAGTACATAGCTTGATATCTTAGATGCCTCCAGGAAAGCTCCAGGGTCCATGAGCAGGAGTTCAGATTAATAATTAAAAGGGATAACATTTATTGAATATTACCAGGCACTGTGCTAAACAATGACATGACTTATCCCTCTTAATTCTTACAACAAATTCTAAGAGGGTGGTGCGATTTTATACTTGCCATGCAGATGAAGAAATTACAACTACCGGTGGTCACACCATGGCAAGCAAGGGGGGTGGGACTTGATGTCAAGCAGTTGCCCCAAAGACAAGGGTTGTAACCTCTCCTCTGTGCTGTCTTCCACTCCCTCATATCCGGCTTTCTGGGCTATCTTCTCAACCTGGCTGATACCCATATTTTACATGTTGCTAAGAGGATGAGGCCTCAACAAATCGAGAGGCAACTGAGTGGGAAAGAACAAAGCGCTTGGTGGTGGCTTTACGTGTGGCAGAGATGACATGCTAGCAGGGAAGGAGCAAGAGGAACGTCGACAGGCGTGAGGTGATCATCCCTAACTACATTCTTGGGACTTAAAATCAGAAGTATCCTTAGGGATCAATTGTCTAACCCCTTCATTTTACAGATGAGGAAATAGAGTCTCAAGCAGTTGCCCATAATCGAAGAGCTGGTGCGGGACTCAAAATTCTCCTTCCCTCCCTCTCTCTCTCTTTCTCTCTTAATCATTATTTTTGATGGAGTACAAAAGGATATACAGTGAAAATTTTCCCCTTAAATACCTTTCCCCACCCTAGTCATCTCATCCCCTACCCAAAGGCAACTTCTATTAGCAGTTCCATTGCATCCTTCTACAGATATTCTATGCATGCCAAAAGTAAGCTTTATTTTCACAAAAAATTATAGCATCCTATACACTGACAGAGTGTTTTAATTATCCAGGTTAGAGATTGCTCCATTATCAGGACACATAGAGCTGCCTCATTCTTTTTATTTTCAACTTTTTAATAGCTTTATTGAGGTCAATTTACATAATATGAAATTCATGCATTTTTAAGTGTCAGTGTGATGAGTTCTAGAAAGTTTATACAATTGTAAAGTCATTACCAAAATCCACTTTTGAAATAATTTTATCACCTCCAAAAACTTTCATTCTTCTCATTTGCAGTCACTCCCAGCTTCCACCTGAGCCCCAGACAACCACTGATCTTCTGTCTCCATAATTCTGTGCTTTTCAAAATTACATATAAATAAAATCACTCAATATTTATTGTATATCTGGCTCCTTAAATAATGTTGTGTCTGGCTTAGCATGATGTTTTTGAGATTTACCCACAAGTTGCATATAACAGGAGTTTCTTTTTATTGCTGAGCAGTATTCTGTTGTATAGATAGACCACCTGTTGTTTATCCAGTCTCCAACTGTATGCTGACAAATGTTTCATCAAGTAGGTAAAGAACGATATCTCAGTTTTAATTTGCATTTTCTTATGAAGTAGGATGAGTGTCTTTAATTTTTACACACTTAAGAGCTAACAATTATTTCATTTTATGTGAAATGTGTGTTTTATGTCATTTGCCCATATTCTGTTCATGTTAAGTTCTTTGTGATACACATTGCAGCTTTTTGTTTGTCTTTTGACCTTTTTTAAAAATTTGGGCCCTCTAGAAGCTTTTTACTTTAATGTAATAAAATATATAATAAATGCTAAGCCTGGGTAAAACTAGAAAGAATACCCCTACTCCGAGATTCAAAATAATAAATCTCCCATTTTTTTCTAGTATTTTTTTTTTGTTTTTATTTTTAACATTTTAAATCTTTGACCTGGAATTTATTTTAATTTAAGACATACAGTAGGGATATAAGTTTATTTTTTCCCAAGTAGCTACCTAGTTATCCCAGCATCAGTAATTCGATCATTCAACTTTCCCCTTTGATATGCAATAATGTTTTTATCATATATTAAATTTCCATATGCATTTGGGTTCAGTGATTTGCCATCTCTTTATGTGTCAACAAGCATACTCATACTTCTATTCTCGGAATCCAAGTTTAGCCTTCTTTTCTGCAACATTCTCCAAACAACACACAATGAGTGAATGAAGCACTTATGAATGGCCTGCAGTAACACTGGAATCTTCTCTCACCTTCTCCCCACTGCCATTAGCTAACAAAATCCAAGCTCTTTTTAATATTGTTAAGAAATATATAATTACGACAGTACATCTGTTTGGAAATACAAGGGACTGGGAATCAGATACCACATTCTTGAGTCAAATAAACAATTTGGTGCTAATTCATGTGTTTTTTTTTCCTTAAGAGCCAATGATTCGGGATAGGCGGAATGTGTGTGTGTGTGTGTGTGTGTGTGTGTGTATACACACATATGTAAGACAGATGTGCCATATACAGAAGAGATAGTACTTTATTCAACCAAATCCATATTGTTGAAGAGCAAATAAATGTGGCACTTTATGTCCTGATCCATCTGGGAGAGGATTTGCTCATGGTTCAATGTCCTTCCCAACTGCAGGTATTAAACATGTGATGCCAAACTTCTTCTTCTGGGAGGCCCAGAAGGAGCAGACAGGAGCCAAGGGAAGCCATGGTAAAGAGTGGGATCTACGAGCACTTAGAAGTTGTGAAGACACACCAAATAGAATTGCTTCTTCAAAATGATGTCGTTTGGGGCTGCACCTTCTTTCCCCAAAACTGGGCTTGCCACTCTTTCTCTAACATTCCCTCTCAGACCCATGGCCTGGGCTGCAGCCAGGAGATAAGAACTCTCCATCCCTGGGGACCCTAAGGGAGCCAGAGATGGGTGCCTGTGCCAGGATGTGACTAGGGTTCAGGAGGGCTGTGGGTGATGTTGGAGGAGACCCCAACTTGCTTGCTGTGCTATTGTATGTCTCTAATGGTCAAAAAGACAATGCTCAGAATAGTTGCTCCTTGCCCATATCTCTTAAAAAATCTGGTGGGAGGCAGGATTCTCAATGTATCTAGGAATTACCACGTAGGACTTTTTGCATGTTCCTCACCCGGAGAGTTCAAGTTCTAGTAGTTCAGACACCCCGGCTTTATGGATTAAGTATAGTGCTCCTTAGCACCATAAAAGTATTCAGGATACACATTTTTAGGATAATGGGAGATCTCTCTTTATACATTTTTTTTAACTGAAAAAGTCTGCAGGAGTGGGGTGAGGGGAGGAAGTCCCACTATGCTGTGGGAAAGAAAACTGCCTGAACTAGAGAAACAGCAAGAAACAAAGTGGTGTTGTATGGTGGTGGGAGTTCCAAAAACCTGCAGTTTTTCCTCTCCCCTCACTTCCCGTGGAAGAAGACCAGAGGGCCCCCATTAAGGGGGGAGATGCCATCATCTCCATCCACACAGAGGCCCCGTTTTGTCCAGGCTGAAGCAAACCAGAGGCGATTCCGGTCCTCTCCCTCACTCTCTTCCGGCCCTGCTTCCTTTCCCCACCCCTCCAACAATAGCCCCTTCTTGATTTCTGTTCCAAGAGAGAACGGTGAGTCCCGATGCAAAGGAAACTCTAAGGATTCTTTCCGCAGGGTTTTCTAACTGGGGAGAGTGAGGTGTGTGCTCTGGCATCTGCTTCTTGGTGGTGATGCTGGAGACCCGGACCCCGTCCCTTCTCTCCGAGAAAGACAAGGCAGTAGCAGGGTTTCTTGTCCTCCTTCTCCAGCAGCCAATGGAAAAAGCTCTCAGAGTATCTCTTTTTCCTGGAAGGACTCTGAGGTACTCTCTCTTGCACTGTTGCTTTTAAATATTTTTAAAACTGCTGAAAAAAGCTGAACATCTTTTTGGGGTGATGTCCCCCAAATAGTTGTCACTGCCCCAGCAGGGACTTTCTTACCCTGAGCCAATGTTTTGTGGACTAGTCAGAGACTTAGGCCCCTCCCTGGATTTATTGGATCTGGGGGAAAGGCCTAGGAATCCGCCCCCTGGTCATTCTGAAATTTAGTGCGCAGAAAACACTTGAAAAACAATATCCCAGACCTTTCCTCTCTGAGATTATCAGGATCCCTTGGGATGGAGTTAGCTTGCTGAGTGAGAGCACAGAAATCATGCAGAATGTTGCTCAGAGCTAAAGAGACCCACGGCTTGTCAGTAACACCACTATCCGAGAGGGAGCTATGTTGTCTCGGACCAGGTCAAAGTTAACCTTGCAACTCTTTGGAACAGGGACCTACACTCCAAAATTAATCTGTGTACACAACAGGGCAAAACCCTAGTGTAGCGCTGCTCAGACCTGAATTGCACGGAGATCATCTTAAAATGCTGATTCTGATTCGGGAGGTCTGGGGGGAAGCCTGAGCTTCTACCACATGCCCAGGTGACGCCATGCCGTTGGTTCTTGGACTGCTTTTGAGGAGGACCGCCTTAATACTTAATTTTTTTAAAAATATTAATTACAGATGAGATTTTCTTCTTAACAAGAAACTGGTAAACAAGCAAATCAATTTGGTGACCTTGAACAAATCACTCACTTCTACTTTATCTGTTAATCAAGGTGGTTGCCCTTCTTCGTCTCTACAATGGGGGTAATGAGGCACCTACTTCTTAGAATGGGAGGGTTAAGTGAAATGATGTATGTAGAGTTCTCCGCAGGCCCCAGACTTGATAATGACGCCTCCATAGATGCTGCTGTTGGAGGTGCTGGGCTCTTCTGGTTACCTCATTCTCACACTGATCGTCAGCGGCCACCGCAGAATGAGGTTTCAGTGAGGCCGTAACATACCAAAGGCAAATCGGAGAACGGGTCAGGACTGCCTGTGTGCGCCCTGTACTTGGCACTAAAGAGAGAGGTTTTATCAATGTGAACAGAGAGGGCTTATTCTGTTTCTACCACAATAACAGAAACCTTAGACCCCAGTGTTGTTATTGTATTTATATTTACCACTTAAAATTTGCCAAATAAGTGCATAACTGCCTCCATACAGGATCTGTTCAGCTGGCTGTCTCCATGGCCTCATTATATAAAGGAAAGAGTATTGTGCTCCACAAGGATGTCACATTTCCCTCCCCGAATTCACCCCCTCGTTTGTGTAAACGCAGCCCAAGTGGCATCCCTTTAACTTGGATTTACAGCCCTGCCTAAAAAAGCCAGGGAGCGCTGAGCATTTCCTTCAAGGCCGAGTCCTGGCTCACAGCTCTTTTAGTCAAGGAAAAACACATGACCATTCTCTCTCTCTCTAGCCAAAAACAATCTGCTAACCTATCATCTGCCCAGAAAACATATAAAATCTAAAATGCAACCAATGGTCTTTCCTGTGTGTCTGATAAATGTTTCTCTCCATGAGCAAGTGGGTGGCATCCTTTCCAAAATGACAGTCATATACGTGTAGCAGCCCCACGCACAGAATGGTGGAACAAGCCATAATCCCAATCAGTTCCAACGGGGGATAAAAATGTCAGGCTCGTCGTTTGGCATTGTCCAGACCCCCCAAAAGTCTGACTGTTTTACTTAGTAACTGCTGCATTTGGCAGGAAAGCAGCCTATTTTATTCTGCTTATTTTTTAAACCATCTATTCAACAAATATTTATTGTGCATCTACTATAACTATATGCCAAGTGCTAGTCTAGGCTCCGGGCATACGGGTGAATGGATGAAGTCCCTGCCCTCATGATGCTTACTTTTTCCTAAGCCTTATACATTACACATAACTTCTGAAGAAGACATGTTATTATGCTATTATCTAAATGCCTTTGTTTCATCCAGAAGTATTTGGTATTTGGCTAGCTGTTTTGAAAGTGTACATTAAAGTATTTGTTGCCTCTCTTTTCCTGCCAGATGGACACCTGTGTCCGTTGGTGCTTTACTTAATTGGCCATATAAATATAGGAGGAAAAATATCGAGTGATTTAGGTAGAAATAAATTCAGGAGGATCAAAACAATCTTTTTCTATAAGTTACAGATTTTTCTTATAATTAAAGCAGACTTAACATGACTTGAGAGTGTGGGCTTTTTAAACACTATTATCAATCTTTTGCCCATCCATGTCACCATTAACTTAGAGACAAGAATCTAACTTCTAAAATAGGCTTAGCACAGCACACATTGTAAAAAGGTAAACACAAAATAAAACCAAAAGAAATTTATGAGTATGACTCTACCAATATTTGTTAAATAAATAGAAAAATGTAGTATCTGTGTTTTCCTTGATTAAAGAAAGAAGGCGTACTCACTGTAAGATACAAATAATATAGAAATGCATAAATCAAAAAGGGCTATTCATACAGAATTACAGTATTTATAGATCTCAATAATTGCTTTTTTATGACTTATATATGGTTAAAGAAATTGATCAGTCTCATCAGATTGCCTGACTGACTAGCATATTCCTTACTCTATAATACTTCTAGAATAACAATTGATATATTCAAAACGTTTCTAGAGAGAGCATCCAAAGCTGAATAGCAATTCCACTTAAAAGCATGATTCTTAAAACACACACTTTTATTTATTGTCAGTGCAACCATGAAGAAGACAGAGCAAGTCCCTGACCATCCGTTTGAGAGAATCATGGAATTTCAGCGTCAGAATCTTATAAGTCTTCTAGTGTGGTGGGCAGGAGAGAAGAGTGGAAAGAAGCCTGCAGGTGAGTTCTGGAACACAGTCTCTCTCTCTCTCTCTCTCTCTCTCTCTCTCTCTCTCTCTCTCTCTCTCTCTCACACACACACACACACACACACACACACACACACACACACACACACACACCAGCCCCACCTTAGAAATCACTGATTTGGTCCAACCTCATCACTTTATAGGTGAAAACACTGAGGTCCAAGCAAGTAAAGAAAGTTGTCAAGTCTCACATACAGGAGTGGCAGAACCGAACAGAAATGTTCTGAGTCCGTCTGGTCTTTGTTGTACTGCACTCAGCTGCGGTAGAAGACACCTTTTGTACATAAGTGTAGAACAACCCAGCTTCAGTTTGCTCTCCGCAGGTTAAGTTGTCCAAACAAGTCTCTGTTGTATCACAGCCTCTTATTCTAACTAAAGAATCTCATGGGTTATTGGTGGTCGAATTTTGGTGGTTATTGTAGTTGTGTGTTTTGCTTTTTGGAAAGTGGAGAGGGAAGTTTAACTAAGACCTAAGTTAAACTACCATTATTACTTGACCAATTAACCAGCATGTATGTTTTAAAGTTTAGAGTGAGAGAAAAATAGCAGCTGGATCAACCCCCCTTCCCCGCCCCCACACACACTCTGGTGACAATGGTGTTCTATTTATCGGTGCGAAGGTAAGTGCTCGATTTTGAAATGCTTGAGGAGCAGACCTCCAAGTGCGCTTAGCCCTTGGTGGGTGGGAGAACATGTTACTTCAAGTCCTTTTCTCTCTGGTTGTCATGGAACTGCCACGATGGTCTCCAACAAGTGTTTCCAGCCCTCCACGGCCCAGGAAAAGGTCTCCAATGACACAGAGCTCAAGAGCTTGGGGAAGTGGGTGAAAGGGAGCATGCCATGTCACAGTTTGATTGCAATCTCTTTGAACATTCATCTAAATGGAAAACTCTATCCCAAGGCAAACTTTCCCCTGCATAGAGTGCTACTGAGCGCAGCTGGCATCTTGGTGAGGCTAAATGTGGCATTTCTGCCATTATCGGAGATGAACATCAAAACATTCGTCTCTGCCTTCCTTTATTTTACAAGAATTTGGGGTTAGGATATCTTCACTCAATGTGTGCCCAACTCGAAGGCTGTGAGGAATAATTTTGTTCTGATAGACCCTTGGTATAGTATTGATAAAGAATTATAACACAAATTATAAGAGATGTATTCTATTCCCTACTTTAAAAAACTACAGTACCCTTCAGTATTAATATGACTTTTTAAAAATTCAAACATACATTGATTGACTCCTACTACTTGCCACACATTGTGTTGATTGCATTGCATAAATACTCTTATTTAATCTTCACAACAATTCTATTATGTTGACGCAATTTTACATTTGGGAAAACTGAAGCTTAAAGAGGTTAATTACCTGGAATAAAGCCCACAGTCAGTAAGTCACAAAAGTGGAATTCAAACGCGAATTTGTGTAACAACAAAGCCTGTGCTTCAGATGCTCTGAGTCACATCCCAGCACACAGACATTAGGACACATCCTAACACAGCATTCATATGACACATTTATCATTTACAGTGTGTATACAGTTTGGGCACAGATTCATTCATGAAATGTTCTGTTTGCCAAATTCTGGATCATTCCAAGCTGGAGTTCCCCTAATGATATCACAGAGAGCCTCTGATGACCCCAAAGAATAATCACACACTGGAAGTTTCCACGAATACCAGCTCATGCCTTGGAATGGAATGAGGACAGACTGGTACTGACCAGACTAAACTAGTCAATGGCTTTTTTCTTTGGATAGATGAAATTTTTTGCCCCATCAAATATCCTCATGGCAAGGACTTAACAACTTAAATGGAACTATATATATATTTTTTTTCTTTAAAAGAAAAGAGCACACCGCAGCTCCTGAACCCCAGGCCCAGGGAAGACCCGTGCTGGAAGTGGGGCTGTTCTGTGTGCCACTGGCAGTCACCTTTCGCCTCACTCGTCTGGACTCAGTGCGGCTCTGCTGTCACTTTTAAGACCGTGGTGTTGCATTTTGTGTTTTTATCCAATAACCAGAACTGGAGAGCATTCTCTAATGTTGTTTTAATTGGGCACAAAATTAAATACATTATCAAGAAAAAGCGAAACTGAAAGAAACAAGTCAAGGTCGCAGCCCTGAGTTTTCAGCTGGGGTCACAACTGCTGATAACAGACGCAAAGTGCCCAATCCAGCCAGTTCCTGCTCCCTTGTGGCCAGAAGACCTCTGAAATAAGTGACCAGGGTAGGGGCTGGGGGAGCTGGAAACCACTTTAACTGTGATGAGAAGGATTTTGCATCCTCAAGCAGGCGAACGCCAACCACCTCTCTCTTACGTTGCTCGTTTCACAGTGCTCCGAAGGAAAATCTCTTGAAAAAAGGAGAAGAAAAAAGTCTGCTGCTCACGGAACAAAACCTATATTCTACCATAGTTTCTCACTCTTATTAAGACGATAGCTCAGTTTTGAATAAAGATGAATTACTTGATTGTGGTCACTGTATTGCCTGGCCAAATTAATTTATAAATGAGACTGGCTATTTTTATGACACTCTTCACACCCCAGGTGACTTCAACCAGTAAATTCCATAGAAATGAGTATATCTATATTTTTTAAAAAACCCTCTGAATGGTTTTCGTCTTTCACCCATTCGCTATCTCCTTGAATTAAATGATTAATATTAGTACATTTACACAGTCTTTCTGAGGGACCTGCTGGCCCATTTCTGACAACGTGACCTTGCCTCCCTATTGGCTTTCCATGATGAGTTCTTGGTAACATTATCCTTTCTGACAAACTTAATTGAAACCACTTAGACTTTTAAAAACAAGCTGCACGTTTTTAAGCTTGACTGTGTCCTATTTGGTGTTTGGAAAACCAGGCTCTGGGTGACTATTTCCCAATTACATCCAGAGCTTAGTTTTTCACTGCTACTGACACACGCGATGAACCTCAACCCTCCTATTCCAGTTACTTGTTGTTTTCCAAAACTAAAGGAATATGTCCCCAGATTTTTGTCTTCCTTTGTGTGGCAGATGACATCTTCGATTGACAGTGGATAATAAATCTACACGCAATCCCATGTGGAGCCTGAACACAGAAGCACCCCACACACAGTACAATTCAAAGTGACATTCCCGTCTTTTTTCCCCTCCTTCTTCAGTGATGCAGAATAACAGTCATAAATTATCATTTCTCTTTTGAAGGGTGCTGAGTGGAAAGAAAAGAACAAGAGAAGAGCCCCTCAATCTAGACAATGGGTAACAAAAGCCCCAGAGCAAACCACAATTCTTAGCAGACACCATGATAAGGCTCCCAGGACAGAGCACTGAGGAGCAGTTGAATGCTCCAGTGACACACCAGACGCCCCAGTGGCTCCTGGTGCACCCAGCTGCCTTCTCTGTGCCAACATTCAGATTTCACACCATGTCCTCAGCCCCAGTACAATTCTAGTTCCAGTCCGGCCAGCCTCAGCTCTGCAGTGCATCATTATTCCCTTTTTTAAAGTAGAAGCTTAAACTCGGGGCCATCCATCCATCAGTCGTACCCTTTGGTTAAGGATCACACCCAGTAAGGCGTTTTCTGTTGAGATGCCCACGGCAGTATCCATCCCAGGGACATGGAAACGGAGGTAGAAACGATTGCATGGGTAACTTACCAGCTCGTCAGTCTGAATGGCTGCAGCAGCCCCAGGGCTTTACCTGGTCCCTTGATCTCTCTGTGCCTCTCCCTCTCTCTCTCCCTCTTTCTCGTGTACAGATTGCAGGGAACTTAAAGAACTCGCAGGGACAGTGTTTCAAATGACTTAAGAAAGAGAACAGGAACAATACTTCGTTCTCTTTTTCTCAGATGAGTACCTTCGGGAAGAAGGAAGGAAGGGAGGGGAGAGGGAGGAAGTCAACAACCCTTTGCTTTCCTGAAAAAAAATAAGGAAACAGAAGATAGACATCTCATTTTCTCTTAAACAAAATGTTGGAAGGGGCAAAAAAAAAAAAAAAAATGAACTTTGAAAAAAGGAATTCCTCAAAAATGCTCTCTGCCCTGGGAGCTTTAAAGAGATGAAAAGCCTTAAAGGCCCGGCCTGTCCAAACAAACGGTGTTCCAGAAAGACAGGCTCTCCTGAGCTTGTAGTCTCTGGTATCTGGTTTGCAGAACTGACACAGCCAAAAGGGAACAAATCATGTCACGTCGACTCTGAGCAAAGGAAGGTCTGTTCTGCGTGCTAACTGAGGCAGCCCTGCAGCCTGCGAGCGGGCGGCCCGTGGCGGAGGGCTGGCTCTCCCGAGGCCTGGACACTCCGGCGCCACTGCGACCCTGCAGCCCGCCTCTGGATGCTGAGACTTCTTCCAGGTTCCAGCAGCACATTACACGCCGGTCACCGAGCTTCACGCTGGGGACCAAACCAAGCTTCCATCTTTCCTGATAGTTAAAACATTTTTTAAAAGCAACTTACCACGCTGGTGCTGGACATAGTTTTCTCAGAGGTCTTGTTGATATGGTCCTATCCTTTACATTCTTAGTGCTTCTTGGACTCACAAGATACTGTGAGGCAGCGTGGGCCTTACACCGATCAGCCTCGGTTTTAAAAACTGTGGGGGGTGGGAGAGTGCTGAATAGAAGGAGCGAGAACGTGGAGGGAATATCCTTTGCCAAGTGAGGGGTACTTGGGAGTTCAGTGGGCAGGCATGAGCCACGTTTAGGGCTGGGCACCTAGGACTCAGCTTGGCTTAAGATTCCCTTGTGCCCTTCATTCACTTGCTTAGGGCCATTTTCACCGCGAACAGGAACCAGCAGTTATGTGGACCTCTGCGGCAGCAAAGAAAAACCAGCTTTAAGGTAGTTCCTTATTTCGCTCAATTGTGAAAAAGGGGGTGGAGAGTTATACCTGATCACAAAACGCAACTGAACGAATAGCAGGGAAAGAGTGACTGTGGCTGTCTCTCTGCAGGGCTTTTACTGGGTCCTGTGGTCTATGAGATTATTCTTTTATCCCAACAGTTTACTCCCCATTAATTGTCTTCATCTATCTATCTAATCTCTGCATCAGAGAGAACACAAAGATATTGTGAGTCAGTAGGTCTGTAAGAGCCAGGACAGAGTCTTACTCTCTGCATTGCCCATGGCACCAGTACTGGCACAGCCCGTGGGTTCTGGCATGGGTGACCCAACCTCAGCCACCGATGAGAAAACTGACACCCAGAGAAGAGTCCATACGGTTCGCCCAAGGTCACACATCAGTGGCAAAACCCAAAATGCTCATCTGTCTCCCGGTGCAGCTCTGGTGCTCTTTGCCCTCTGCTGGCCTTCCTCTGTATCCTGCCCTTGCAAACATGGGAAGGAAAATGAAAATGCAAACCCAGGAAAGCAAGAGAAGAGCATGAGAGAATGGAGTGGAGTGGGGGAGCAACAGAAGTAACCTTTCAAAGGAGCAGCAATCTGGGGGCAACCCTTGGAGCAACTGAGAGGATAGAAAAGCAGATTCAGGTAAATGCTGCTGAAATGTACCATAAAAAGTGGAAGTAGGTGGAGTGAGGGGAGAGTGAGGGGGAAGGAGGGAGAGGCTGCCCTCGCTTCTGTGGCAGGACCAGCAGAGACAACGAGGGGATGTGAAGGAACAAAGACACTCGGCTGCAGGATCCTTGCAGGACTGAAAGGTCTCTGATCACGTGAAGCATCAGTGACAGCAGCAGGCAGCCCTTCAGCGTTGTTATTCCTCCTGCAGCCTCAGGGCAAGGCCAGGCTGAGCCCCAGGAGCCCAGTCAGAATCCAGAGGATTTCCCTTTCAAGTCTGCAGAATGTGGGGACTGTCACGTTGAGGCCTGTTGTTTCCTCCCAGCCAGCTGACCGCCCAGAGAAGGCCTGGGCGGGGCAGGTGCCATCTGAGGCGCACAGCTTTGATGGGATGGAGTGGCGTCGGGTCGGGGTCTGGACACATCACCTCTGGAAACACTGGAAGGCGATTTCTCATGTTTTCAAAATGCTGCTGTGAAGCAGCGGGGCCCCTAGACACGTCAGCCACAGTTTTCCAAAGGGATCCTCAGCCCTGCCTGTGCCAAGCTGCTCCCTTCATGCGGCCCCTCCAAACAGGCTTCTCCCTCTGTCCCTGCTCTGCCAGTCACAGGAAAAGTCACCCTCTAATACTTGTCAAGTCACCCACTGGGTGTCTAGAAGCTAAAATGCCTCAGTCCCTCCCACTGGGTTTCACACGAGAGATTTCTAAGCAGGCCACTCAAGCCGGTGACGCTTACTCTCCGGCCATCTCGTGGCTTATTCAGACTGTGCCTGAAAGTGGCGGGTTGGATGTTTGCACTGCAGACGACTGAGGGAACCACGCGCAGAGATGGACTGTGGCCACGCCCCTGACCCAGCAGGGGAGCCACACATTGCACTGGGTAGTAGAGATCCTACGAGTAGAGAGAGAGGACTGGAAGACCCTGGGACTGGATCGGGGACAAGGGAAACCACCAAGGTGTAAAATTCGGTATGACCAAACCAGTGACCTGACTCAGAACCACAGAAACATAAGCTCTACTCAAAATGGCTTCCCACTTCTGAAGCATCCTACTTCGTACTTACCCAGCTTCTGATGACCCAGAACTCTAGAGCTATCTGTCCACCCTCGGACTAAGTTGACCCCTGCGCACGGCAGGTGGTGGAGCGAGGGTGGATTGAAATATAACATAAGTTCCGAACAGTGTACAAAAATACAAGTGTTCATGTCAGTGACCTTTCACAAAATGAACACATCTGAGTAACAGAAACAGAACAGAGTATCCGCAGTGACCCTCTAGCCACTATCTCCCCTCAGGGGTCATAGGGTCCTAACCCCTACACCTGACTTAGATGTGTATTACCCAGTATTAAATCCACATAACAAATGATATCTGATTGTACTTTTTGTCCTGGGTCTCCTTGCCTCAGTATTATATTTATGAGATTCACTCCTATTGTTGAGTGTAGTGGGAGTTTGTTCTCTCGTGGCTGGAGAATATTTACGCATCTGCTCCACTGAAGATGGGCATTCGGGTTGTTTCTAGCTCAAGGCCGTTTGGAGTGGGCTGCCAGGAATCCCCCTGTTCCTGCCAGATGTCTTTTCAGGTCTAATGCAGGGCTCACCTCTCTCCAGGAAGATTGTCTACTCCGGTGATTCACAACCTTTTTGTTTGATTTCCTTTTGGCACTCATTTCCTCTCACATGGGACGCATGGCATACACGGATTTTCTAAAAATTCAGTTTGAGGACACGGTGATGGCCTTGGAGATGTTGGCAGAGTTCCCGAGGCGCTGTGGGAGGAGCTGGGAGCCACCTTCTCACTCTGGCTGCAACCTGGGGGTGGTGGTTCCTGCTGCTGAGTCAGGCTCCATCGCGCTCCATCTCCCGGCCAGACTCTGGGGCAAGTGGGTCTCTCCGCCCTCCGCTGGGCTTCTCACGCGCAGGCTAAGTTTCATTATATTAATGTGCAGAAAAGATGGCCAAGTTTGGGTCTGAAACTGCTTTGACACTTTGTTTCTTTGATTTATTCTCTTCATCTTGCCAAACCCCAATATCTTCCAAGTCCCAACCCTCAAAACATGAGAACATTCATTTCTTTCTTCCTTTGTAGCTTTTTTTTTTTTTTTAGCATGAAAAGATGATATGGAGAATTCATTTAAACAAGTTGTTAGAAAGACTGTTTTATGTATCTAGTTTCCTCATTTGGCAAATGGGGATAATAGCATCACACCTATTTTTCACGGCATTAGGAGTAAAGACTAAGAATCGCTAACATCTTTCCTGTACTTGCCACGTGCCAGGCACTGTTCTCAACCCTCTGCACGTCATACCGTGTGTCATCACCGCAACGGCCCTATGAAGCAGATGCTATCGTTGTCCTTTACCTCCTCTTCTTTATAGTTTTGAGGAAACTGGGGCATGGAGAGGTTATAACTACTCTCCCAGTATCGCACAATTAGTAAAATCTCAAACCCAGGGCATTCTGGCTCAGAGCCCTAATTTTTAACCGTGAAGCTGACTTGCCCTGCCCTCTAAACAAACACCGCCTATCACACAGTAAAAACTCAATAAATGATTGCTCAAATTGGAGAAAAACACCTTTTACAATACAAAAGGTAAAAATGTATGGCCCAGGGCTCCTTCTGCAACCATTCCGTGCACATGTCTAAGGGGCAGGAGGCCCTGTGCTAGGTGTGGTTAACGTGCCTCTGGGTTTACTGCCAGGTTGAAGGGAGACACGCTAAACAAATCGTACCTGAATATCTAAGTAATTGTGATCAGTGTTCTGAAGAGGAATCTGGGAGTTAAGAGAGCCTATAGTCAGGGACCAAATCTGGACTAAAGGTCAGAAAAGCTCTTCCCAGGAAAGTGACATGTAAACGGGACCTGAAGAAGGAGTAAGCCCGCTCCAGGTGACGATGGGAGGCAGCAGTTTATGCGAGGGACAGCCTGGTGAATCCAAGTTCAGACTCTGAACTTCATCTTAAGATGAATGAGAAATCTTTACAGATTGTACACAGGAATGGGATATGATCCAATAAGCATTTCAAAAAGCCGATTTTGATCATTATGTAAAAAAATGGATTGTGAAGGATAAGAGTAGATTCAGATGAAGAGTTATAAAATTTAGTCTGAAACTTATTGTGCCAGTAAGGGCTCTCAGGAGATGCAGGTGGACATGTTAGTTGCCTAGAGAGATCGTGGGATGATACAGTTTGTGAGCTATGCTGATATGTTGCACGACAAGAGTCTGTTGGAGAGTGAGTATAGGTAGTGCCTGGCACACAAACAGCTAGCTTATGAAAGTTCACACCTTTGAATGGTAACACGTCTACCCTGCTCCCACCCCATCCCCAATTCCCAGAGCCTCCAACACTGAGTCCCTATCTGCCTTCGCCCCACCCCAACCTCCTGATTTACTTGCCTTGCTCTCACTGTCTTAAGGTGTGTCCTCATGCCTACATTTCTTAACATTCATCTGACAGAGTCCACTTTCCTCTATCACATAACCAGTGCTATTGCTGAAAAGCTGGTGGCATCCTCAAAGCTGGCCCAGGCGTGGTGAGTTTGAAGGATGGAGTAGAACTCAGTGATTGAATACGAGGGTTGAAGAAAATGTTCCGTAGGCAGTCCAAGTTAGAACCCAGGCAGAGATTTTCTAAGGCAAGTCTGTTATACGTGGTAGATTGGTAATGTTATAATTTAGTTACAGCATATTATGAGTCTTAATCACCACGGAACATGGGGTTCCTACAGGAAAATGCATTCTGGGCTCCAAATGTCTGACACAAGAAATGAGCATTTTTAAGTTGTGAAATGGCAGTAGTTGTATTAAAAAGCAACTGTGAGTTTATTACCAGGTCAGAGGTGAGCAAGCATTCTCCAGTATTCACTGTTGTAATTCAGTGGAGCTCGTCTTTTCATATTCTTCCTCCAGAGTGGCTTTCCTCACAGGCTCTCTCCAAGCATCCTAAGCTCCCATGTGTCTGTGGCACAAAAGGGACAAGAAATAACTTTACTTCGTACATGAAATTAAATATTTCTAGAGTTCTCCCTCCTTGATAAAGTTGGCTAATAGTTCTATATCATTATTTTTCGTGGCTCCCACTGCTTCCTTTCACAGTCCTAGGAAATTAGCCCTGAGCCTTGACCAGCGCTGGCTGATTCGTGGTCCCCTCAGAGGTGGCTGGTTCTGCTCATGGCGCTACACCCTCAGGGCCAAGTTCTGTCACAGGACGTCCACCAAATCTTCCAAAACCATAGAGCCTAATGCCCAGACCTCTACAGTTATCCTTGTCATCTCTTCAGCCCTGTACAGGTGAGACCTCCTCTAAGAAAACCACAGTCTACCTCATTTCCCCATCTTTTGGGATCCAGCTCACACAGGGGGTTAGGTTTTCCCTTCTTCAACCCCACTGCCAGAACTTGCAGTTATTCTGTGCCTAGACCAGGGGTAAATTAAATATTAAATGGACCAGTAACACAAATCAGTGCCCCATGTGCAGTAACAAGAGGGTGTGGTGGGGCACCTGGCAAATCGAAGAGTCTGTGTCCCGTGGTTTGTGACCATGTGAGAACATAGGCCTCAGGTGACCAGATCATCTTATTTTTTAAAAACTAAGAAAGAAGTCTGGACTTTTTGTGTGAGAGCTCTTGATTTTTAAAATTTTAGAATTAAAAAAGACTGTTTTTGAAAGATATTAAGGAATTATTAATTTGAGGGGGACATGATAATGGTATGGTGACTTTGTTCTAAAAATATATAGTGAAGTATTACCAGCTGAAATGTGATTTGTTTTAAGATTCCACTGGAGAAAATAAAGTTTATATGCAAAGGGAACCTAAATTTGATGGTTTTTAAATATATCTACATATTTAAAATTCTTTGATATTCTTCTCCTTCAGAGATGGCCCCAATTCCCTATCCCTTGAGATCTAATGACTTAGACTTAGTGATTTATTCCTAAAAATGGAATAAGGTAGAAGTAACGGGGAGTGACTGAGGAGACCAGGTCACAAAGGCATTGCAGTTTCCTCCTTGTTCCCTCTCTCTCAGATGGCATGCTCTGGGAGGAATCAGCTGCCATGGCATGAGGACACTTCAGTCATGTGTGGAAAGGGCCCCAGGAAGCAACACTGAGTCCTCCTGTAACAGCCCTGTGAGTGCATCATCTTGTAATGGACCATCCAGCCCAGTCAAGTCTTCAGATGACTGCAGCCCCCACCACATCCTGATGGCAACCTCATGGGAGATCCTGAGCCAAACCACCCAGCTAAGCTTTTCTTCAACTACTGACCCGTAGAAATGGTGAGATAATACATTTTTGTAATACATTATACCCCCAAAGATAATGAATATATTAGCACTGGGGAGGCTGCTAACTAACAACTTTTGACCTTAATTTCTCAAATAAAAAATCCCAGGTGGGAATATTTGCTGGTAGCAATCACGTTTGACCCTGAAACTCAACAAGGCTGTTAACTGCTACACCCACCACCACACCACACCACCACCAAACAAAGGGGGTCAGCTCTAGAGTATTCCATACCTATCCTCTCCTACATGGAACACCTGAGAGGAAAATGCATTAGAGACCCCTGGCACGGATATAACAAACTATGAGTTCAGCTCACCACCTATACCATCGATTTGTTTCTTATTTCTCTCCCACATGTCAGTGAGTGGAGGTGATGCTGTCTGGGGCAAGTTCTCTTTTTAGGTATCTTTACTTGATAGATTTTAAATTGCCAGGGGTCAGAAGATCCGTAGCTAATTTGCTGTATGTGGTGGTAAAAACTCCATTTAGTGTTGTGAGTGCTTGATGAATACCAGTTAATCCTCTGAAAGCTAAATATTGGATTTTATTTATTTTATTATTATTATTATTTTTTTTTTATCCTCACCCGAGGACATCTTTGCATTTATCTTCAGATAGAGCGGGAGGGAGAGAGGGAGGAAAAGAAAGAGAAAGACATCAATGTGAGAGAGACACATCAAGTGGCTGCCACCCACACGACCCCAACCGGGGCCAAGGACAAACTGCAACTGAGGTACATGCCCTTAGTGGGAACTGAACCTGGGACTCTCTGGTCCATGGGCCGACGCTCTAACTGCTGAGCCAAGCCGGCCAGGGCTTATTTTTTTTCTTTATTGATTTTAGAGAGAGAGAAAGGGAGAGGGAGCGAGAGATAGAAACATCGATGAGAGAGAACATCGACTGGCTGCCTCCTGCATGCCCCCAGCTGGGGATTCGGCCCACAACCTGGGCATGTGCCCTGACCGGGAATCTAACTGGCGACCTCTTGGTGCATGGGTCGACACTCAACCACTGAGCCATGCTGGCAGGGCTGGATTTTATTTTAGTTTTTTTAATTAACAGAAACCTTTTACCAAAAGATAATCATATTTGGAAACTAATACAGACAACAGAATGCAAGTTTCACAGGAACCTAGACTTTGCTGGTTCATCATTGTATCTCCAGTGTCTAGAAGTCACCTAGCCCATGAAAGTTGCTCAATAGATGTTGGATGGATGGATGGATAGATGGATAGATGAATGAATGAATGCAACCAAAGAGAAGAGGCTGCATTGGAAGAGGAGGGTGAAGTACTATTCACTGGGTATTTGCCTTCCCTCTCCATTCTCCCATCCCCTCTCAAATGTCATCATCTCTGAGGTACCTTCAAGGCAGTTAAGACTCCTTGAGAAACACAGTTTTGAATGCAAGAGCCAGTAAGAACCCTTTGAGACTAGACATGAGCAAACCTGGTCCCCTGTCCTTTTACTTACTGGCCACAAGGCCTGGAAGTAGGCTTCACGGCTCTTCTTTGGTTCTGATTGCTTCTCTGCAAGATAAGATAGACGCTTCCAGCCTTAATTCCAGAGGAGTCACGAGCCAGTCAGGCTTCCCCTTCTTTTAATATTCAACCCGAAGGCAGCAAGTCACCATTTGTGAGGCACTTTGAAGCTGACAAACCGGAGGCCTCAGAGCGATGTGACCTGAGGTGCACAGCTTGGCAGATGACCTGATGTGACTGATGTTCAAAGCAGCTGTCATTGAATAGAAGGCAACCTGCACAAAGGAGCCAGCCAAAAATAATGAAGGAGGTGAAAAGAAAAAAAAGAAAAGAAAAGAAAGAAAAACCACGCAGGGCAGGGCTCAGGGTCACTTGTGTTTCCTCTGGTCTCACCTCTTCTTTCTCCTCCTCCACCCAGTCCTCAAACAACCCCCTCCTGCCTCCTCCAAAAGAAAAGTTAAAAGTTTTCTTTTGGAAAAAGAGTAGTTTGCTTAGACTGCTGCTGTTTACCTTTGGTAGGACAGCCATTGCTGGCAGAGTTCAAACACAGGAAAAGGCCTCTGGTTACAGGAAGAGTTGCAGACGGGCCTGGACGACTTGACGAGGTGCTGCGGGCGTTTGTACCTTTCTCCACTGGTGCGCAGCCCTGGGACCTGACACTGGGCCCTGGCCTCCACGTCAGGCCACCAGCCTTCAGCTATTTCTAGAACTGCACTTACTTCTCCCTTCCCTTGGGGATATTGATCCTAAAGCATAAAGATGGTGAGGGATGGAGGGTGGGTGGGCAGGGAAGGAAGAACAAAAAGAGGAAAGAGGCTTATGTTAAAAACAAAAACATCATGACCTTATTTTCAGTCTAGCATGGAAAATATAATTATAAGTAGCAAACTTTGGGTTTACCTTCAGGGATTTTATTTACTTGTTTTCAAGCATTAAAGTCATCCTCCATGAACTAAAGAGGCCACATTTGCCAAAACAGAGCCACAACTCTGCCCCAGAAAACCGATTTCTCTATAGCTGCCACCAGAACCCTGTGATTTCTTTGTGAAAGGGAAGGGAAAGAATCTGCCTTCTTACGTTTCAAAGCACTCACTCACGAGACCTACCCACCCCGAGAAAAAGTAGACTAAACGGTGAGAGAAAGGAAGAAAATCATGCTGAGGAAACAAATGCTGTCAAATCATCAAAATCTGGGTCTTCCCCATTTTCCCCAAATTTCTTTCCTCTAATTCCACTTGAAAAATTCTCCTGGCTCCAAGAAGCACTATACTTTCTGCTCAGGCCATTTTCAAGTTTACCATGAGGATCTCACTTCTCTCCCTAATTTCAGAGTCATTTGTATTAAAATCTCTCTGTCTTTCAGAGAGCCTACAGCATCTTGTCTCTTCCAGGAGGCCTTGCCCAGCCACAATGGGAACGAAGGGCTGCTGACCTCCTCCAGCCACCCACCTCCATTTACCCAGCTCTGGTTTTCAATGGGCTCCTCACACACACGGTGTGCCATGTAGTGAAAAAGCAGCGATTTCTCCTCCATTGAAACATTTTGCCCAGGATTTCAAGTTCGCTGAACTTTGGCTGTAGTATTTTACTTGGTGTGGAAAGAGTCTGTAACAAAATCCTTTTGGATTCTTTCAAGATTTTTCTCCCTAGTGTTGATTTTTAGCTATTTGACTCTGATATGCCTGGGCCTATGTATGAGTGTGTGTATGTGTGTGTTTAAATCTATGCTGTGTGGGGATTGTTCTCCTTCCTAAACCTGTAAATTGATCTCTTCCTCTAAACTTGGAAATTTTTCATCTATTCATTTTTTTTCCCGAATATTCTTTCCTGCCCCAATTTTTTTCTCTCTTTTCCTTCAGTGACTCCCATTGAACATTGATTAGACTTTTTGAGGTTATCCACAGATTTCTGAGGATCTGCTCATTTTTTTTTTTCAATCTTTCTTCTCTCTGTTCTCCATATTGGATCATTTATATTGAACTATTTTAAAGTTCACTATTTTTTTCCTGTTCTCTCTATTTTACTGTTAAGCCCAACCAGTACATTTTTTTTTTTAGATATTGTAACTTTCAGTTCTAGAATTTTTATTTAGTTCTTTAAAAAAAAACAAAAAACATAGCTTTTTAGAATCACTTTCTAATTTATCACCACACTCATCTGTGAAACATCCATATGAAGAATGGTGGGATACTTTTCTATTTCATATCTAGAAAAACAAAGGAATTGAGAGGTTAAGATAATCTATCAAGACTAGAGAGGCAGTGATACATAGAGCCAGGATACATAATATATAGCATGTAAGATGGTAGAGGGTGTGGAGAAAAGCATGAGAGGAGATAAAGAAGTGTGGGAATGAGGGGGAGTTTGCAATTTCAAATAGGATGTTTAGGAAAGGCCTCATTGAGAAAGTGACAATAGAGAAAACATCTGAAAGAGGCAGAGGAAGGGGAAGAAGCTTTCATTTAGTAAGAAGAGTAAGTACCTTTAGTAGGATATGATATTACGTATGTGGGTTATATATGGTTCATGGGATCTTCCATTATATTTTTATGAGTTGATGGGGGCACAAATTTATTATACTGAATCCCAAAAGCCAGAAGACTTAAAATTATCTTACAAGCTATTTCACATTATACCAGATTGGGTCCTTTAAAAGGATTTGGTGAGTGTTACATAATAATTTTTGGTTCCGTGGGATATATTACATCCTTGGCATATGTAAAATGCTTTATAGGGCCTAACAAATGATAAACAGGAAGTAGAAATAGAAGACTATGAAATATATAAATTGTAACTTCTACCCCTGGTAGTTGATGACTAGGAAATTTGGACCAACCCTCCCACTAAGGAAACCTAAAGAACTGGACAAAATATACAGAGACATCTTAAAAGCATCAAAATGTTAACAAGGTAATGAGGAGTTTAAAAGCCAAAATGTAGAGGAGGAGAATCCAGAGAAGAAGACTGATATTCAAATCTGAGTTTGCCTTAAGGGCATTTGTCAATCCTAAAGCAACAGCTGCAAAACTGAGCTGTACTTTTGACAAATTCCTGGGGCCAGGGGACAAAAGGCAAGACCTGCAACCCACCAGAAGTGAGGGTTCTAATAAACCACTTCTACTTCAAACTGGGATCCCAAAGAGTTACAGCTTCAAGTAAGGTCAATCAGTAGTAAATCAATCCCTGCAAAAAATTTCCTTCTGGCTTTATGTCATTTGAGTGGTCCAGGGAACCTCAAGCCTTGAACTTGGTTTGGGATGGATCCAGAATGGTAACACCTCAGGTGTCTGGCAGAGGTAAATAAAAATCCTCTTTGGAAGAATATGCTATTATGCTAAGCTTCAAATTATTCTTTTCTTTTCTTTTACTGATTTTAGAGAGAGAGGAAGGGAGAGGGAGAGAGAGATGAAAACATCGATGCGAGAGAACATTGATTGGCTGCCTCCTGCATGCCCCCTGCTGGGGATTTGGCCCATAATCTGGACATGTGCCCTGACCGGGAATCAAACCAGTGACCTCTTGGTGCATGGGTTGATGCTCAACCACTGAGCCACACTGGCCAGGCAAATTATTCTTAAAAAAATATTTAAAATACAATGTCCAACACATTGTCCAAAATTGTCAGTCATACAGAGAAACAAAACATACTAAGTAAGAACCAGCAGGAAAAAACAGACAACTCAAAAAGACCTATAAGAACTGGAGATAATGTCTGCTGGAATTATTAGCCACAAATTATAAAACCACCTTGCAATGTTTTAAGAAGAGAGAGACTCTTGTTTGAAGAAAAGAGAGGTCCCAAGGTAACATTATAAGATGTAATAGCTGAGAATATTTAGAACTAATGAAAGACATCAATCCGTAGATTCTATATAGTATATCTATACAACACTCTCAAACACATCATAGTAAAACCATAAGAACCCAAAGAAATTCAACTGTATATACACCATATATTAAAAGCAGCCATACGGCATAGGTAAATGCTGTATTGCATCCTCCCACAACTACTTCAAAGTTACAACTAAACTACAGAACAACCATCATTCAAAACCGCCTGACATCAAGCTGAATGGAAGTCCTACAACTACGAAATTAAAGAAGCAGCCGAATCGAGACTGGTAGGAGGGGTGGAGGCACTATGGGCTGGTCCCACACCCACGTGTGGCAGATAAAAATCAGGAGGATACCTCAACTGGGAAGGTCCTCCCTGAGGACTGAGGGGTCCCTGTCCCACACCAGGCACCCAGCTCAGGGTTCCAGTGCCAGGAAGAGGAGTCCCCAGAACTTCTGGCTGTAAAACCAGCGGGAACTGAGGCTGAGGGAGGCTGAGGTGGCTGGAGCCCCAGGCAGCTCCTCTTAAAAGGCCTGCGCACGGACTTACTCAGACTTGCACCCTCCAGGCTCCAGCGTGGGGGAGGCAGCTTGAAAGGCACCAGAGTCATATGGGGAAGAACTGAGCTGTTTGGCATTGGAGGGAGGGCTGGAGAGGCAGCTTTCTCCTGGACAGATGTGCTATCACAGGCCTTTGTTCCTTTGGTGAGCCCTTCCCTGGTCTGGCAGATGCCGCCATATCTGGGACCCCAGCAACCTGGCTCACACTGTTTGCCCCGCCCTGGTAATTCCCTGAGGCCCCGCCCCACCCAACTTTCAGGCCCACCCAAGCTGTTGCCAGTTGCTTTACCATAGGATTGGCCTGTCTTGGATCCTGCTTCAGCTTTTCCTAAATTCTTTCAAACAAGCAGCATCTGGTCTCAGCTAGCCCCATACCTCTCGCTAAGTAATACTTAGAAAAAAACACAGGGAGGCAGCCAAAATGAGACAAAGAAACAGGTACCAAATGAAAGAACAGAACAAAACTCCAGGAAAAGAACTAAGTGAAATGGAGATAAGCAAACTAACAGATGCTGAGTTCAAAACACTGCTTATAAGGATGCTCAATGGACTTAGTGAGAACCTCAGTGAACTTAGTGAGGGCCTCAAGAGCATAAAAAAGGACCAGTCAGAAATGAAGGATGCATAGTCAGAAATGAAGGAGGCACTAACTGAAATAAAGAATAATTTACACAGATTCAATAGTAGAGTAGGTAAAGCCAAGAAGCAAACCATCGATTTGGAATATAAGGAAGCAAAAAACACCCAATCAGAACAGCAAAAAGAAAAAAGAATCCAAAAAAATGAGGATAGTGTAAGGAGCCTCTGGGACCACTTCAAGCGTGCCAACATTCGCATCTTGGGGGTGCCAGAAGGAGAAGAGAGAGAACAAGAAATCGAAAACCTATTTGAAACAATAATGGCAGAAAACTTCCCCAGGTTGGGGAAGGAAACAGACATACAAGTCCAGGAAGCACAGAGAGTCCCAAACAAGATGAACCACAAGAGGCCCACACCAAGACACATCATCATCAAAATGCAAAATGTTCAAGACAAAGAGAGAATCTTAAAAGCAGCAAGAGAAAAGCAGTTAGTTACCTACAAGGGAGTTCCCATAAGACTGTCAGCTGATTTCTCAAAAGAAACTTTGCAAGCCAGAAGGGAGTGGCAAGAAATATCCAGAGTGATAAAAAGCAAGAACCTACAACCAAGATTACTCTATCCTGCAAAGCTGTCATTTAGAATCAATGGCCATGTAAAGAGTTTCCCAGACAAGGAAAAGCTAAAGGAGTTCATCACCACCAAACCATTATTATATGAAATGTTGAAAAATCTTAAAGAAAAAGATAAAAAAATATGAACAAACAAAATGGCAATAAATACATATCTATCAACAATTGAATCTACAAACAAAATGAACAAGCAGAACAGAAACATTCTCATAGATACAGAGAACTTTTGTTGGTTACCAGATGGGTGGGGGCTGGGGAAATGGGTGAAAAAGGTGAAAGGATTAAGAAGTACAAATTGGTTGTTAGACTGACAAACCTCAAAGGGAAGGGGGGTTGGGGAGTGGGAAGAAATAAACCAAAGAACTTATATGTATATATGCATAACCAATGGACACAGACAACAGGGTGGGGAAAGGCAGGAGGGGGGCGGGAATGGGGAGGAAGGGGTCAATGGGGGGAAAATGAGGAACATCTGTAATACATTCAACAATAAAGATACGTTAAAAAAAAAAAGCAGCCATAGGGAAAAGGACATATTACTTTAAAGACATAAAGTTAAACTAACAGCTAATTTCTAAAAAATCAATAATGTATGTTAGAGGAGAGTAAAATGATATTGTTAACATGCTGAAAGAAAACAAATGCCTGCTTAGAATTCTATTCTCAGTAAATATATATATATATTATATATATATAAATAGTATATATAGTATTTATAGTATATATAGTATATATACTATAGTATATATAGTATTTATATATAGTATATATAGTACATATAGTATTTATATATATAAATAGTATATATATATTATATACATATATAATCTAGTGTGTATATATATATATATATATTGCTATATTATATATATCAATAGTAAAGCTGAATAGAGACTTTTAAATGAGAGAGTTTGGGAAACTCTAAAAGATATATTTCAGGATGAAGTAAAATGATCCAAATGGAAAGTCTGAGATGCAAGAAGAAATAAAGAGA
This sequence comes from Tadarida brasiliensis, assembly GCA_030848825.1. Lineage (NCBI taxonomy): Eukaryota > Metazoa > Chordata > Mammalia > Chiroptera > Molossidae > Tadarida > Tadarida brasiliensis. Next base: position 46,612,612 of record CM061258.1, read on the forward strand.
AAAAAGAAAGTATCTTATGAAATTTAAAAGTTATGTAGAATTTTAAATTCTGACAACAATAGCAAATGATTTGGGTTGTGGATAAATGGGATTAAAGTATTTATGTTTATGAATTGTATAGGCCAATAATAAAAATCAGTATTTGTATTAGATTTGGATAAGTTAACAATGCAAGGTTAAAAACAAATTAATAGAAAAAACAGTTTTTAAGCTAGCCACTAAAAAAGGAGATAATTAGTATAAATCTTTCAAAATAGGAAAGGGTAAAAATAACGATAAACAAATCTTAGTCAGTCCAAAAGAAGTCAGAAAACGAAAGAAAAAGAATCATAGAAGAGGTAGGACATACTGAAATCATGAAACAAGATGATAGATTAAAACTCAAATATATCAGTAATTACATTAAATGGAAATGTGTTAGTCTTACTGTTGCTTAACACTTGTACATCAAAAGACTGTAAGGAATGTTAGAGAGTGCGCTGGGCTGAGGGTAGGAGGCCTGAATTCAGGTGTCGGTTTAGTCATCAGCTAACCATGGAATTCTGAACAGTTCTCAACACTTCAGCTCCCCCAGGAAATGAGCGCATTAGGTTGGATAACGAGTGAGTGAGTGAGCTTCATTCAGCCCTCACAGACATAGAGACTGCTTTCATGACCTCTTTTCATAGGTCCCAGGTCTTAAGATAGCCTCTTGTTGCTAAGGGCTTGTCATATTCCTAGAAGGAAGGGACGCCCTCTGCTGAGATAAAATTGAATTATCTTAAGCGTCTGTCTACCTGAGATGGCATATGGAAATGGTAGCTGTTAGAGGTGGAGAGGACATAGTTAAATGTAATATAAATGCTCTTTAAATGACTATTGAGTTAGCAAATGAAAAATGCAACTCATTGGTCTCTAAAGAAGGGTGAGCATAACTTTCAAAACTATTTATATGCATCTTCCCCCATAAGAAATTTAGATTTATCAACACTTAATACACCTGATGACACTGTTGCCCTCACTTGGTCCATATGTAAGATGGCCACAGGTCACAAACAGAGCTGGTTATCCTGAGGGAAAAAGGGGAATTCCACACCATGAAATGGTTGACCCTCATACTGTCATTTCTTCCTTGGCTTTCAGTGTACTGCAATGAAATACAGCTTATATTTTGCCAACAATTTGGACAATTGGCTTAAAAAGATTGCTGCCAAAATAACTACAAATTAAGTGGAGTTTTAATAGTGCAAGCTCAAGCAAAGAACAAGGAAATAGCAGACCTGACATTTTTCCTACTCCTTTAACCATATTACAAAGCAAGAACAATAATAATGTAATCAGATCTGCAAAGAAGCCTGCTAAAAGTACTAAATACTATCAAAAAGGCTTTCTGATAAATGAGTAAACAGAAACAGACTCATAGACACAGAGAACAGACTGCTGGTTGCCAGATGAAAGGGGGTTTGGGGTCTGGGTGAAAAAGGTAAAGGTTAAGAAGTACAAATTGGTAGTTACAAAATAGTCACTGGGATGTCAAGTACATACTGCATAGGGAATATAGTCAATAATATTCTAATAACTAATAACTGTGTATGGTGCCAGATGAGTACTAGACTTATCAGGGAGTATGACTTCATACCTGAAACTAATATAATTTTTTTTAATATTTTTTTTTTTTTTAGAGAGAGGAAGGGAGAGAGAGAGAGAGAGAGAAACATCGATGAGAGAGAACATCGAATGGCTGCCTCCTGCATGCCCCCACTGGTGATTTGGCCCACAACCTGGGCATGTGCCCTGACCAGGAATCGAACCGGCGACCTCTTGGTGCATGAGTCAACGCTCAACCACTGAGCCACACCGGCTGGACGAAACTAATATAATATTAAATGTCGATTGCAACTGAAATGAAAAATAAATGCAAAAAAGAAAGCTTCTTGAAATATAGATTTATACCCCGTGTCATTAATGAAAACCTCAACTAATACCTGCTAATATCAGCTCATGATAGAATGGGGCCATCATAATCAGCAGGAAACCTGAAGAGTACGGTTTATTACATTTTTTCCATTCTTTAAACACTTTCCGTGTTTTATAATGAACTAATATGGTAGCTTATGTGCATAATTAGTAAACAAACATTTTGGAGATGTTTGTTCATACGAGAGGCAGGAGTACATTACCAAACAAAGAAATCTGGAGACTTCAGGCCTAGTTAAATACCAGATCCCTGGGGCTGACCTTGAGAGCAACCTGAATCCTAGAGCTACCAGGAACTGAGCAGCTGAAGGTCCTTGGACTAGAATGGTTGGGCACTGGGGAGCAGTGGCTCCGAAGGCAGACAGAGGCTCCAGTTCCAGCCCATGCCTCTCTAGACGAGTGGAGCATGTCTAGCCACCACTGCATGGTCAGGTAGGTGTTTCAGTCCCAGCTCCCTGGCTGAAGTGCTGTCCCAGTTCCCTGCTTACCTTGGGAACCATCTCTGCCACAACGCATAGAGTTCACTGGGCTTCCATTTCCAAAGGAACTTGGACAGAACCTACTTTCCACACGTCCCATGACTTCAACTTTCCAAATATTTGCTACTTTTAATTTTAAAAAGAAAGTGTTTTCCTTTTGATTCTGAGTATGACATGTATTTTTAATGTTTTATATTCATTAATATCACCATTCCTATGCGTTTGTATTAGAGTAGGGAAAAGTATTCATGTGATTACTTTGTGATCTTGACTCAAATCTCTGGACATTCATTTAAAAGGTTAACCAGCTAAAGCCCAGATGGGTTAAGTGAGCTTCACAGTTGCCACAACAAGGTGTATTTAAAGCCCGGTCTCTTGATTAGGATATAGTGTTCTCTCCATTTCCCACATTCAGATACGAGATTTTATTTGCTTTGTTTGTCTATTTAAGTTATTTATTTATTAAGCTTCAGTAGCCTGGGGATACAAACATATAAGATATAATAGCATCTCTTTTGTGTTTCAAACTAAACCATCTCAGTTGCCATAGTGGCGTGTGTAGTGGCCCTTGCAAGACCTATGCCCTCTCCCTGAATTGTCCAAGAACATCAGGGATTATTTGGTCCAAAATAGCCATTCCTCCTATCATGGTCCGGGTTCTTCTGTCCCTACCAGATGTCTCACTCCAGATTACTCCAAGCCATTCAGTATCCAATTACGTAGCCAGTGAGTGGCTCAGCATGAACTATGCTACCCAATTCTGGCCAATTAGACATGAGAGCAGGAGTGAATACCTCCGGAAAAGATTTCCCCACTCCTAATAGGAGAGATAATAAAAGGCAACTCCCCTTTTGTTTCCACTGGACATTAAATATCTGCATGTGACTTTGGGGTCTTCCACAGAAACATATTGACCTTGAACTGAGCCAGATCAGAGTGGAATGGAAAAGTGAGAAGCACCAGGTCCTAAGGATGTCATTGAGCCAGTGCATTAAGAACCCTGATTCTTCCCAGCCTCTGACAGTTTTCTCTGTGAGATAATATAGTTATTATTTACACCACTTTGAGTTGCAGTTTCTGTCACCTGAACATGAAAGCGTCCTACCTGACAATGCCTGCACCAAATGGCTCCAGCAGGGAGAACAGGATCCCATAGGCTAGTATTTGTCTAATGCAAGCCACACTAAGCCAAAGATGTCATTTAACGTTTTTAGTAGCTACATTAAGGTGAATTTAATTTCAGTAATGTATTTTTAAACCTACTACATGCAAAATATTATCATTTTGACATGCACCCAATATAAAAATGGAAATATTTTACAATCTCTTTTTTTATGTGAAATCTTCAAAATCCAGTGTGCATTTTACACTTACAGCACATATCTCTGTTCAGATGGGCCACATTTGAAGAGCTCAAAAGGCATGTGCGACTAGTGGCAGCAGATCTAGAGGGTTCAACAGCAGGCTGCTGGGGACTGCCATCGCCCTCTCACTGTGGCATTCAGGGTTGGAAATGGACCAGGTGGGGCCCCCTGCTGGGGCTCCTGAGATAAGCATTGTCTTTCAGCTCCTTATGTCTAGGGCCCTGGGGATGTGATATTCAAGTTTGCCTGAGCTCATGCTGAGTTGGTCTAGCTCTGCCCACAGGGATGTCCAGGCCTACTACCCAGCCCAGGTCATGGGCCAGACCCCCTTCCTCCCTGTGAGTTATCCTGAGAGGGCCCTCCATGTCTTTTCCTGCTGGTGTAGTTCAGTCAGGACCACACTGAACTTCAAAATAGAGGCGATCTTATCTCTCTCTTCCCAGAAGGCATCTTCACCTCCCTCCTTTTTACTCATTATGGACCACTGCATGATACTTTAACGGACATCTACAAAACAAAGACCAACGGGTGAGCAGTAAGCCTTTTTTTTTTTTTTTTTTTAGGCTATAACCGCCATTTTACCTTCCAGGGTGTTAAGTGCCTACTCACCTTATGTTTGGATAACTGAGAAGGGACACTTGAGTCCCAGACAGGCAAAGAAGTAAGTAACAACTTTTAAAAGGAAGCTTTTCTGGCTCAAGTTCCATCTAACCAGCTAACAAAACAAAAGTAAAAACAAACAAACAACAACAAAAAAAACCCTTTCGTGTTTTCTTTCAGTCAGAGATTTGAAAGAGTGAATAAATAGATATAGGGGGTGCCTGGTGGGTGTAACTTTGTTATTTTTATAATAGCTGAGAAGTCATGGCTGTTGCTCCCCGCGAAGGCATCCTTGTAGCAGCAGATGACGCACAAACACCCACCTTACATAAGGGGCATCGGGGGGGCAATAACAGAAATAATGACAGGAAAAGCTGGAGGACCTGCTGGAGGAGGGAACACATTCCACCTTTCTTTCTCCATGGGATATTTAAAACCAGAACTGGCCCTTTGGACAGAGTAAACTGCAGGGATCTTCTTGGACAATCCCAAGGTCAGAATGAGGGGAAGGTCTACAGAGGAATGTAGGTCTACAGAGGGGAAAGGAGGGCTTAGATGATTATTTTGACACTACAATTGAGTTTTAACCTTGTTTGTACACATGGCAGGCCACGCCAGTTATGGCAGATAAAAACAGCAGTTATTGACAGTCTGGAGTATTGACATTAGCTTTTATTTTATTTTATTAATTAATTTAGCTCTGGCCAGTTTGGCTCAGCGGTTAGAGTGTCGGCCTGTGGACCAGAGAGTCCCGGGTTCGGTTTCCGCTAAGGGCACGTACCTCGGTTGCAGTTTGTCCCCCGCCCCAGTTGGGGTCGTATGGATGGCAACCACTCGATGTGTCTCTCTCACATCGATGTTTCTCTCTCTCTCTTCCTCCCTTTCTCTCCCTCTCGCTCTATCTGAAGATAAATGCAAAAATGTCCTCAGGTGAGGATAAAAAAATAAAAAATAAAAATAATATTAATTTATTTATTTTTGTTACAGAGGTTTCTCCTTCCCCCCCCAGACACCCCCCTTCCAATCCCCCCACCCCCGCATTGTTGTCTATGTCCATTGGTTATGCATACATGCATATAAATTCTTTGGTTTATCTCATCCCTCCCCCTCCCCCGTCTCCCTCCTCTGAGGTTTGTCAGTCTGAACCGTACTCCTTTCTATGTCTCTGGGTCTATTTTGTTCATCAGCTTATTTTGTTCATTATATTCCACAAATAAGTGAGATCATGTGGTATTTGGCTTTCTCTGATCGGCTTATTTCGCTTAGTATAATACTCTCCAGGTCCCTCCATGTCCTCTCAAAGGATAAGAGATCTCTCTTTCATACAGCTGCATAGTGTTCCATTGTGTATATGTACCACAGCATTTTTATCCACTTATCTATTGATGGACACTTGGGCTATTTCCAGATCTTACCTATTGTAAATAGTGCTGCTATGAACATCAGGGTGCATATATTCTTTCTGATTGGTGTTTCAGGCTTCTTAAGATATATTCCTAGAACTGGGCTCACTAGGTCAAATGGCAGTTCACTTTTTAATTTTTTGAGGAAACACCATATTGATTTCCATAGTGGCTGTATCAGTCTGCATTCCCACCAGCAGTGTACTAGAGTCCCCTTTTCTCCACACCCTTGCCAGCACTAGCTGTTTGATGATTTGTTGATGGCAGCCATTCTGGCAGGTGTGAGGTGATATTTCATAGTTTTTTTAATTGGCATCGCTCTGATGATTAGTGACATTGAGCAGTTATTCATATGTCTCTTGGTCATTTGTATGTCCTGTTTGGAGAGGTATCTATTTAGGTCCTCTGCCCATTTTTTAATTGGGTTCTTTGTCTTCCTTTTGTTGAGTTGTATGAGTACTCTATATATTTTGGAAATTAACCCCTTATCTGATGTATCGTTGGCAATTATGCTTTCCCATATAGTGGGTTCCCTTTCCATTTTGATGGTTGTTTCTTTTGCTGTGCAGAAGCATTTTAGTTTGATGTAGTCCCATGTATTAATTTTTTCCTTTGTTTCTCTTGCCTTAGGCGTTGTATCAGTGAAAATTCTGCTGCGTGTGATGTCTGAAATTTTGTTGCCTACATTTTCTTCTAGGATTTTTATGGATTCACGAGTCACATTTAAGTCTTTTATCCATTTTTTTTTTTTTTTTTTTGGGTGTTGCCTTGGGTAAGTTATTTTTTTTTTTTAAATATTTTATTATTAATTTACTTTTGTTACAGATGATTCTCCTTTTTTCCCCCATTGACACCCCCCTCCCTCCCTGCCCCGTCCCCATTTTTGTTGTCCATGTCCATTGGTTATGAGTACATGCGTACAAGTTCTGTGTTCATCGCTCCCCTCCCCCACCCCCTCTTCTGGCAGATGTCAGTCTGTATACCACTTCCACGTCCCCGGGACTTCCCTGCTCCTCCCACTGTTATGTTCATTATATTCCAGAAATAAGTGAGATCATATGATGTTTGTCTTTCTCTGCTTGGCTTTTATCCATTTTGAATTTATTTTTGTGAAGGGTGTAAGTTGGTGGTCTTGTTTCATTTTTTAATTTTTTTTTTTGCATGTAGCTGTCCAATTTTCCCAACACCATTTTTTAAAGAAGCTGTCTTTGCTCCATTGTAATGCTCTTGCCACCTTTGACATTAGCTTTTAATTGCAACTACATTTCTAGTTCTCTTTTCTATGTGGAATGTTTAAAATAATGATGGACTATGATGATGGTTCTCAAATTTTCCTGTTTTAGAATCACCTGCAGAGCATTTAAAAATCCCAGTGCTCAGGCTGTGCCCCAGAGCAATTAAACCAAACTCTGTGGTGGAGGGACCCAGCCATCAGCATTTTCTAAAGTTCCCCAGATGATCGCTATGTGCAGTCAGGTTTGAGAACAAGTGGGTCATGAAATTCATGGTGTCTGTTATTAACAAAGATGAAAACATACTCATATCTAAATAGGTTTAGTGAAGAATATTCAGGTGAAGTTGATGCTGTTGACTGCTCAATAATTCTTCCCCCCTCTTCTTTTCCAACAGAGTCCCCCTTTTGTTCAGCCTCCTCTGAGTGGCCATGTGCTTCAGAGAGTAAATCATGATTGACCTTTCCTTTGTCATAGGGATGGAAGGACTGGGGGTTGCATGTTGGAAATGGAGATGACATCCTTCAGTGTATTTCCTGAGGCCTGGCCTTCATTAAAAAACAAATAATACTCTTACAGCAGAAGTAGATGAGAAGGTTGGGCAAAGGAAGTGTCACATTGTTCATTGTGGGTGAAAAGATGCCAATAGGGCATACTGAGTAGGTTCTTTCCAGTCTAATGATATTGTCCATAAGAACCCATCTCAGTGCTGCATACAGGATTCTGAGAAGGACATGAGCTCCCGGAGGGTGGGTCCATTAACTCTATTAGCTCTGTCCTTTCTTTCCCTCTCTGATGTCTGTGATGGTTGCTAACATTCCTTAAGCAGGACAGCTGTTTTGAATTCCTGCCACTTAGAGAGAGTTTGGATGCTTTTGCCAGCAGGGTGAAACAATCACCACGCAGTGAAAATGGACCCAGAGAGACAGGCTCCCTGGGGAGCCGCACAGCCACTGGAGAGTTCAACTCAGCCCATAGGAGAGGCAGTTTGGGGATCCGCCTCTGGGGATACACTTTTAAAGGACTGCTGCTCTGGAAGGCTGGTTCTGCCTGCCCAGCCCTTGCCTGTGGGAGGATTCTATGGGCATTCTTCTGCAATTAAACAAAGAGTCCTGGCAAATGGCCTCTGAGAGGGGAATAAGTTGTTTAAATGTAAGGCAATCTTTAAAAACAAACAGGGAAGCCCTTCTAGAGACACACATATATATGAGTTGTCATATGATCTGTAAGAAAAACTAATGTCATGTCTCCTCTCAGACCCTCTTTGAATTGTTGTAGGAACTGGACATCTCCCATGAGGACAGGGTCCACTTCCAGCAATATCTGAAGAGTTCCCATTGAATCAACTCTTCTGCAAATAACTATAAACTCCAGACAGTATATAAAAACCTACTACCTGAAAGCATTGAAGAGTAAGTAAAGCCTAGCAGATATTAGAGAGGGTTTCTGGAGATATATGTGTGTGTGTGTGTGTGTGTATATATATATATATATATATATATATATATATATATATATAATAGCTCTACACTGAAATCTAGAAAACGCTGAGAAAAATTAAAAACCCAGATAAATAGAGGAATATGCCATACTCAATATCACAAGACTCAACTTTGTTGAGATGTGAATTCTACCCAAATTGATATATAGATTCAATGCAATTCCTATCAAACTCCCAGTAGGCTTTTTTTTTTTTTTTTTTGGTAGATATTGTCAAAGTGATTCCGTAATTTACACAGGAATACAAAGAACATAGATGAGTCAGAACAATTTTGAAAAAGACCACAGCTGGAGGATTTACACTGCCTTATTTCAAGACTTACTATAAAGCTAGAGTAATCAAGACTGGTATCTATGGAACAACAGGCATATAGATTAGTGGAGACTCAGACATAGGCCCACACATAGATGGTAAATAGAGTTTTTTAAAGGTACCATGGCAATTCAATGGGGAAAGAATAATCTTTTCAATAAGTGATGCTAAAATTTTTGGATGGGCAAAACATGAACCTCAACCCTAACCTCACACGACACACAAAAATTAACTGGAAAAGGATCATAAATTTAAATATAAGAGCAAAACCTATAAAACTAGGATAAAACATAAGAGTGAGCCTTTGCAACTTTGGAGTAAGCAAAGATTTCTTAGAACACAAAAATACACAACCCATAAGAGAAAAATGTATTAAATTGGACTTCATCAAAATTAAAACTTCATTTTTGTTGAGGAAATATTATTAAGAAAATGAAAAGACAGCCTGGCCAGTGTGGCTCAGTGGTTGAGCATCGACCCATGCACCAAGAGGTCGCAAGTTCAATTCCTGGTCAGGGCACATGCCCAGGTTGTGGGCCAGGTCCCCAGTGGGGGGCATGAAGGAGGCGGCCAATCGATGTTCTCTCTCATCAGTGTTTCTATCTCTCTCTCCCTCTCCCTTCCTCTTTCTCTAAAATCAATAAAGAAAAAAATATTTTTTAAAAAAGAAAGAAAATGAAAAGACAAATCACAAACTGGGAGAAAATACTCATGATACATATATCTGATGAAGGACCAGAATAAAGAACTCTTACAACTCAATAATAAAAAGACAAGTAATGAGCTAATTATGGGCAGATTTGAGTAGTCACTTCACAAAGAAGACATGTGAATAGCAAATAAGCACATGAAAAGATACTCAACATCTCTGATCATCAGGGAAATGCAAATTAAAACCACAATGAGATACAACTACATACCCTCTAGAATGGCTAAAATAAAGAAGATGAAAAAAATACTATGTATTGGTAAGGATATGGAGCAACTGAACCTCTAATACATTGTGGGTGGGTACATTTTATTATATGCAAATCATATCTCAATAGAGCCTTAAAAAACAAGTTAAGCCAGTGATGTTTCAAAAAACAGTGGTAAATGATTTACAAGAAAAGTGAAAAGGGGAGTAATTGCTAATATTTAAAAAGGCACTATACTAAACCTTCGCTATATATATATTTCCCCATTCAATCTTGACAAAGAGCCTATGAGGTGGATATAATTACCATCTCCATTTTAGAGTAAATACTACTGCTTCACAGTAGCATCAACCACTAAGATGATCCAGCAATAATGTGGACATTTATGGTAGCACACAAAAAAAATCAGCCTTGAGTTAATTTTGAGAAATAAACACCTGACAGCAGGAGCTACTAAAGTTGTGGGAGGCAGTTAGACAGACATGAGCAGAGCAAGGATGATGGGCCAGGTGCAGAAAGTCACCAGGACAGAAAGCCTCAGGTGCCTAACCATGGGCAAAACTGGGAAAACAAGGACCTCACCCCTGGGGCACCCTTTCCTCCTCTAGATTGTCTCTGGTCATGTGGGTCAGATCCTCCCCCTGAATGAGGAGGATGGAGAAAAGCCCCTTCTGACTTCCATACAAGGACAGGACATGACGGGACAGGCCTGGATAGTCCAGCTTGAAGAAGAAAGCAGTCAACCACCTCCAAAATGTTAAAAGGAACCTTGGCCCACACCCCAGGGCAGCTCTTTGAGCCGCCCACTCCAAACTTTCTTTCGAGTGTACTTTTGCTTTCCTTGCTGAGCAAACTTTCTCTTGCAAATTTGAGTTTTGGCTCTGAGTTCTTTCTTAGCCAGAATTCAAGTGCCGAGGTCTATTTTCACCATTTACAAAGACTGAGGGTTAAGAAACATTTTGATCCAGCCCATAGGATGTGTGTGTGTGTGTGTGTGTGTGTGTGTGTGAGAGAGAGAGAGAGAGAGAGAGAGAGAGAGAAGGGGAAAGGGGAGGGAGAGAGAGAGAGAGAGAGAGATTGCCCATGGCACCAGTACTGGCACAGCCCGTGGGTTCTGGCATGGGTGACCCAACCCCAGCCACCGATGAGAAAACTGACACCCAGAGAAGAGTCCATACGGTTCGCCCAAGGTCACACATCAGTGGCAAAATCCAGAATGCTCATCTGTCTCCCGGTGCAGCTCTGGTGCTCTTTGCCCTCTGCTGACCTTCCTCTGTATCCTGCCTTTGCACACATGGGAAGGAAAATGAAAATGCAAACCCAGGAAAGCAAGAGAAGAGCATGAGAGAATGGAGTGGAGTGGGGGAGCAACAGAAGTAACCTTTCAAAGGAGCAGCAATCTGGGGGCAACCCTTGGAGCAACTGAGAGGGTAGAGAAGCAGATTCAGGTAAATGCTGCTGAAATGTACCATAAAAAGTGGAAGTAGGTGGAGTGAGGGGAGAGTGAGGGGGAAGGAGGGAGAGGCTGCCCTCGCTTCTGTGGCAGGACCAGCAGAGACAAGGAGGGGATGTGAAGGAACAAAGACACTTGGCTGCAAGATCCTTGCAGGACTGAAAGGTCTCTGATCACGTGAAGCATCAGTGACAGCAGCAGGCAGCCCTTCAGCGTTGTTATTCCTCCTGCAGCCTCAGGGCAAGGCCAGGCTGAGCCCCAGGAGCCCAGTCAGAATCCAGAGGATTTCCCTTTCAAGTCTGCAGAATGTGGGGACTGTCACGTTGAGGCCTGTTGTTTCCTCCCAGCCAGCTGACCGCCCAGAGAAGGCCTGGGCGGGGCAGGTGCCATCTGAGGCGCGCACAGCTTTGATGGGATGGAGTGGTGTCGGGTCGGGGTCTGGACACATCACCTCTGGAAACACTGGAAGGCGATTTCTCATCTTTTCAAAATGCTGCTGTGAAGCAGCGGGGCCCCTAGACACGTCAGCCACAGTTTTCCAAAGGGATCCTCAGCCCTGCCTGTGCCAAGCTGCTCCCTTCATGCGGCCCCTCCAAACAGGCTTCTCCCTCTGTCCCTGCTCTGCCAGTCCCAGGAAAAGTCACCCTCTAATGCTTGTCAAGTCACCCACTGGGTGTCAGAAGCTAAAATGCCTCAGTCCCTCCCACTGGGTTTCACACGAGAGATTTCTAAGCAGGCCACTCAAGCGGGTGACGCTTACTCTCCGGCCATCTCGTGGCTTATTCAGACTGTGCCTGAAAGTGGCGGGTCGGATGTTTGCATTGCAGACGACTGAGGGAACCACGTGCAGAGATGGACTATGGCCACGCCCCTGACCCAGCAGCTGAGCTCCAAACCGCGTGTGATTTATATTTTAAGTAAGAGCCAGAGGTCTGAAAGACTTTGTGTGGGGCAAGAAGAAGTAGGCGAAAACCTATGGTTTGTAATTGATGGGTCAAAAACAGTAACAGCAAAACTCTGAGCATGCACAGAAAACTCTCAACTCTGTTCAAAAAGGCTTCCCACCACGCGAGGCATCTTCATTCCTATTTCCTTCTTCAGATCCGATTATCTAGACACGTCGGGCTGTCCATTCAACCCAGGAATAATTTAACACCAGACCACTGCTGTCTTTTATTCATTTTTTTCTTTTGTTGTTTATTTTTTAAAATATTTAGATGTGTACCGTATCTACGGAAAAGCGCGCAGATCAGTCCGCTTTACGCAGAGATGGAGCGTGATCCGCAGCAGTTCCCCCCTTCACGCCCTTCACCTGGCTCCTCGGGTGTAACCACAACCCTGACTGACCTCCAACCAGGAGCATTCATTTCCACTGTTTCTGAACTTGCATGGACAGCGATCAGACAGCGCATACTCTTTTATGTCACTTTTGTTACTCACCTCATGTTTGTGAGATTCAGCCGTGTTGTATCTAGATGTAGTTCGCTGACTCTTGTGCTCATTGTTATAAAGTATTGTGTTGCTTAAATGTGTAGGATTTGTGTAAGTGTTCTCCTGCGGAGGACGTTTGCGTTGGTCTGGTTCGTGACCACATGCGCGGCGTTGCTGTGAACATTCTTACACGTGGCAGGTCATATTTGAAGCTTCGAGGCAGGACTGCCCATTGGTGCTCTGACCCTCTCTGCCAGGAAGGGGGCTCACTCCCAAGATTCACAGCATTTTTGGAGTTTTAATACCTTGTTTTTTTTTTTTCATTGGGGCATCTGCTTGCTCCCAAAGTAATATATGGTATAGATATTTATTTATTTTAAATCCTCACCCGAGGATATTTTTCCATTCATTTTCAGATAGAGTGTGAGGGAAAGAGAGAAAGAAACATTGCTCTGAGAGACATGTCGATTGGTTGCCTCCCTCAGGACCCCGACCAGGGGCGGGACCCAACCGCAACCGAGGTACATGCCCTTGACCGGAATTGAACCCTTGACTACTCGGTTCATGGGTCAACACTCTAATCACTGAGCCAAACCGGCCAGGATTATGGCATAGATTTTTTAAAAATAAAATAAAAATTAACCTGGCTTAAGGACATGGCAGTGTCATCAGCATTAACTCACTTCTGTGTGTCTATAACACCTTGTTCTGCACAAGAAAAGTGATTACAAATTTTGTTTAATTGCATTAAATTGTTTGAGAACAATCCTCTGCCCTCCACAATTCCCTCTCTCTCTTTGCTAAACAAAACATCATCACTCCCTAGACCATTCTTTACAACAACTGTAGTCTATTCTTTTGCTCTGATATCCCCAGGGTGAAATTTTGGGGGAAAATTCTATACCCATTCACAAATTTTTAAGCTGGCACCCCAAATTTTCATCACTAGTTTAAATAAACGCAAAGAATGGAATTTCTGCCATATTTTAAATTGTTTAATACTTTAATATTTTTAAAATGTTGAAACTAGCCCTGGCCGGTTTGGCTCAGCGGTTAGAGCGTCGGACTGTGGTCCAGAGAGACCCGGGTTCGGTTCCCGCTAAGGGCATGTACCTCGGTTGCAGTTTGTCCCTGGCCCTTGGTTGGTCGTGCGGGTGGCAGCCACTCGATGTGTCCCTTTCACGTCGATGTTTCTCTCTTTCTCTCTCTTCCCCTCTCTCCTTCCCACTCTATCTGAACAAAAAATGAAAAAAATGTCCTCAGATGAGGATAAAAATAAAAAAATAAAATGTTGAAACTACAAGCTTAGCACATATAATTTATAGAAAATGTCTATCACATTACACCATTGGCAAAGCTGTCCTCATTGAAAATTAGCAAAATCAGATTTACTTTCTTTCTGTTCTTTTATTTTTACCATTAAAAAACCAAACATGTTAATACACATCCCTTGGCAAACACATCTACATTTTAATTCTAAGCTACATGATGGATGGAGGCATGCATGCATGCATGGATGACCTTTTCCCCTGAATAAAACAAGTGCTGTACCTTCGATATTTCCTCCCAATGCTGTCTCTGCTTTGCTTTCAGGTGGCTCTCTCCCAGAAAGACTGCATTCTTGAATTGTTTATTTGTTTGGTGATCAGCATCTCTTACACTCCAGGGTAGCAATGCTGCACAGTAAGATCCAGAATGGGTGAGAGGTCTGCTTTTCCACTTTTTCAGTGGGAGAAGGGAAAGGGGCGATAGAAAGCTGTGCTCTGCCTGAACCAGTTTGCTCCACACTTTCTAAAACCATACGCAGAAAGTGGTGTTTTAAAGATGTTGGGTCACTTTATTTTCTCATGCTATTAGGCCAACCTGTGATCCTACGGTCCACCTTTTTGTCAGATGTAAAAGACCCATGGGGATCTAGAAACTAGACAAAGAATAGGCTTTCCAATCTCTCAAGAAAGTGAACTGTAAGAAATTTCCCGATAGGATATTTGCTTACCTGGCATGTGGAAAGTTGAAAACTCTCTCTCTCAGAATTATTCTATTTTGCTTGTTTATACTGTGTTCAGGTGTTTTCTAGCTAGTATTAGAAACAGCACTATCATCAGTTCTTAATTATCTAACAATATTATGCTGTTCATTACTTGAGGTCAGTTTTTAATCCGAGTTGGCTTTTTCCTGAATTTAGCACAACAAACATCTTGACTCGTTTGCCCCCCACAGCTCAACTAGTTTGAGCTCATGGAATGCAAACTAATTTTCAAATAGGCAAGGGATTCCAAACGCAAGATTTTACTTCCAAAATAATAATAATAACGCATTAAGAGTCAACTAATTATTACTCTGACATCTGGCATACCTATTCTCCACAACAGCTGCAAACCTGAAAATATCCCAAAGGCCTCTGGGAGTGAGCACTCTGGGAAGATTAAAACCTTGAAGGTTACAGAAGACACAAGACAACCATTTTTTGCCCCAGACAGCAGCGCATACTCAGAGAGAGCGGGACCTCCGAAGGTTATAAAAGCCAACCATTGAGAATGTCAAAACCTGGTAGTCCAGAAGAGTTAAGTGGAAGAAAAACAGAAGGAGCAGAAAAAAAAGTGATGAAATATGAGAAGCAAGTGGTAAAAAAAGAGAAGCCAGAGCAAAGTCTAGAAATGCTGACATTCAGGAAGAAATAGACCCCACCCCCAAGAGCGAGGAGAAGGGACTTGGGAAACCCAGAGAACAACCAAGGAGAAGTAGTGCAGCCCAAAGAGCAGAGCAGATAGGAAACCTGCATGTTGGCCCCAAGCCCTAGACACCTTGCACCTCTGACGACCTATACACAGTATTCAGTAAGGGCGCTTGTTCTGTTTCCATCTTTTTCACTTTAAAGAATAGAGATCCACTCATGATCCTAAGGAAAAAATGAATTATTGAAAGAATCCATCTGTATGGGAACACAATTTAGAACTGGAATGCTATCTATCAGGAAGTAGATGACTCAAGAATTCAGTGATCCCCTCCTCTTTCTAGAGCATAGGCTCCCCAAAGACCCTGCTTGTCTCTGCGTATGGGCTCCTTAGCCCTCCCTCAGTCAACTGTAGCTGCTTCAGCATAATTATGCTTCCGCATAGCTGTAGGTACTTGCAGACCATGGTGGGGTCTTCAGCCCCAACTGTGGTGTCACTCATTTTGCCAAGGATCAGTCTGCTCCCCTATCCATTTATACCAGCAGTGCTTTTATTATAATTACATAATCTAATTAATTCATAGGTCAACTCAAAGTATGCGAATAGAAAAAAAGAAGTGCTTCTACGAAATAGATTTTGGGTGCTTTGAAAAGACTCATAAATTTGGACTTCACACACACATAAAAACCTCACATCAGGTGTGATTAAAAAAAATTCTAATAGATGAGGGGGAAATAGCCCCCCAAAAATCTAGAAGTATTCTGCACTGAACAAACTTGAAAATTGTCCTGAAGTTGCTGATTCACTTGAAAGAAATCAAAATTGGAAAATGGCAGATGATCCATCATGCGTGTGATTTATTCCAGAAAGACAATACAGAACCCCAGTCAGCCAATCCATGATCAAAGCAAAGGTCTTGGCCTTACGTGAAAACATGGCAAGTGAATTTACATTTATATGCATTTATACGAATTCATGTGTTTACATATTAATTTACATGCATGCAACTAAAATAAAACTCTTTGGGTAGTGTCATATTTTTATTATTCTCAGTAACTGCTGACCATCAGCACAGGCAGATTGGGTGGGAGGATTTCTACTGCGTCTTCATCCTTCTTGCTGTTCCCCACTCAGTGCCTTGCTTAGCACCGAAGTACACAACAGGCACTAACACACCCTTGTTCCTTGACAACCTCAGAGGAGGTAAATAGGCCAAACAGTGATAACCTAAACTCTGCTCCCAAATTATCTTCATGGCCCAATCATCCCCAAGCACTAAGCCAACCCTAAATAATAGTGAACTCAACCCAGTTCACTGTTCATCCAAGAAATAAAATACAGTAGTCTCTTGCTTTGAATTCATTGTTAAAGGATTTAGCATGCTTTTAAATATCCCTCTAAACAGCAAGGAACCTGCCCTGAACACTATCCTACCCTTGGAGGTGGGTAAGCAGGACAAGGGGGACAATGCAAAACAGTTCAAGGCTCCTTGGCAATCACGTAATCTTTCTAAGTCTCAGTCTCCTATTCTGTAAAATGGGTTGTTATAAGAACGAAATGAGGTAATGGATGAATGGCAAGATAAGGTTTTCTTTTCCCCTCATCCTCCTTTTTCTTCCTCTACCCACCCGTTCACTGTGGGGTGGGTGAAGGTGGTAAACACTGTAAAGAGAAGAAACATTACCCTGATCAGGCGAGGAGTCATATGCAGAGTGGTTACCAATAAGGAGAAAGAGATATATTATTATATTTGCCACACTCTGAAGAATATAAAGGGCCTGAAACCTCCTCACTGAAAGGCCCACAGCAATCATCCGTGCATTCAGTGAGCACCATCTGTGTGCCAGGCACGTTTCAAGCACAGCAGTGAAACAGAACACGTTCTCTTTCTCACGGAGCTTACGTGACCTTTGTGGGGGAGGAAGAAACTTCCCTCTACCCTTCTAGGTGCTTTTGATGGGTCTAATAATTAAATCTACATGAGACATATTAGATTAACAAGAGAAAATAACCAGATTTAATTACATACGTATGTATGAGGACCCCACACACATGAGAGTCAGAGACCCCCACATACACGAGAAGTTCAGGGACAAAGTTAAAATGAGGTGTCCACGGCATTCTGAGCTGAGGATGGGGTGAGGCACCTTGGGGCTTCAGAGGGGAGGAAGGTCATTGCAGGATGGTAAGAAGAGCAGATGTCCAGTGATTAGAAATTTGCCCTGCGTATAGATAGGTCAAAAAAGGTTATTTCTGGTGGTAACTGTTATTATGAGCAAGGCCCCAAATTTACATCTTTAAGGAAGAGGTGAAAGTTTCTCTTGGGGTCTCAGGGGCCTTCACGTCAAAATGACCTACATGCCAAAGTGGCACATTTGGGGGCGAGGGGGCTGT
The DNA here is from genome assembly GCA_030848825.1 of Tadarida brasiliensis. Lineage (NCBI taxonomy): Eukaryota > Metazoa > Chordata > Mammalia > Chiroptera > Molossidae > Tadarida > Tadarida brasiliensis. The sequence goes on from CM061258.1 coordinate 46,630,329, forward strand.
TCTGAACCTCTTCATATTCTAGTTAAGGAAAAGCCAGAGACTAAGAGGTTCCCTATGAAACCTATGCACAATGTCTGTTGCATAGTAAGCACTCAGTAAAAAGCCTTCTTTATTTTTTTAATCCTCCCCTGAGGATTTTTTCCATTGATTTTTTTTTTTTTTTTTTTTTCAGATAGAGTGGAAGGGAGGAAGAGAGAGAGAGAGAGCGGGAGAGAAACATGGATTCGAGAGAGACACATCGATCATCCATCAGTTGCCTCCTGCCCAACCCCGACTGCGGTCGATTTTGAACCCGAAACTGAGGTACGTGCCCTTGACTGAGAATCAAACCAGCGACTCTTCGACCCACAGGCCAACGCTCCAACTGCTGAGCCAAACCAGCCAAGGCTAAATTTTAATTATTGTTGTTATCAACCCAATTGAAAAATCTAATTTAGGATTATTAAAATATGTCCCTGAACTTGGTGCCTACCCTAAGCTGGACCCACCTGGCACTCTCTCTCTCAGAAGCCAACCTTAGGACCCATGCCCATCTGAGCACAGAACTCCTTGTACTTCATTATCTCCCCCACCCCTCCACCCTCATTTTCAAATCACATTCTTTTCCAGATCTCCAGAGGTTAGGGATGGAAGCTGGGGAAGTCCCACCACAATGCGCTATTAAGATATGAATAATTGATGCTCCACCTCCCACCCTATTCTAGAAGTACAGATAGCCACCCTTTTACACTCTTCCAGCTTTGTGCTAACCTGTGATCACAAAGCCCCCTCAGGGGCTGCCCTGCCTCATTTCTGTCTGGACAATTTCCTGTGTGTGGTCCTCTGAGAGCCCACTCAGGCCACCTTGTTTTAAATTGGAGCCCACCACACTCTGATCCCCCTTACCCTAATCTATGTTTTTAAATCAACTCCTAACATATAATTAATTTACTTTTTTATTCTTTATTTTCTCTTTCTTCCACGAGAATGTAAATTCTTTTGAGGGCAAAGATATTCGGTTTGTTCATTAGAACAATGCCTGGTACTCACTAAATATTTGTGGACTGAATGAATGAAAACGTTAGTGGATAAAGCTTTCTAACCTGGAAGGGTCTTGCGTCATTAGTGAGAGTTTCAACAGGCAAAAGGTAATCAAAACAACTTGGACAACTGACTAAGACTTGGAAAGCAAGGAGCGGGGCACCGAGTGTAGGGGAGAACAAGGACTCCAACCCTCCTCCCCTGCAGCGGAGTCCCAGGCAGCAACCCGAGGGCAAGGCCCATTCTGCTTTCTGGAACATGGGCTGTTTTCTACTTGTCTGGTTCCTATACTTTTGACAGCCTTATTCCTGGGTTTCATATTGCGTGCCTGTTCTTTCCACATCATGGCTACTATGAATAAGTATGTTGGGAGAAGGGTGTCTCTTTCCCCCTGCAGCATGAACAGCAGTGGTGGGATTCGATAGATGGGAAACACAAATATAAAATGAAACTGGGCCAAGGCGTCGGGCTGCAGGCCCTGGCCTCGGTGCGCACGGAGCCTGCAAAAGCAGCAGCTGGGACGAAGGCAGCGGGTAGAGAGCGGACCTCACGCAGCCTGGACCCCTAAGCCGCTCGCTCGGTAACCAAGGCTTGCTTGCACTCGCTGGGACAGCGATGGATCACCTGGCAAAACCACCTTCCCGACTTTCCTCATTTTTCCTCCAGAACCCAGAGTTTTAGCGCAGGGATGGGGTTGGAGAGAGGGCTCCCCTCCCCTCTTCCCCAGGACCGGCCAGACCGGCTGGCTGTTCTCTCTGCTGCCCCCCCCCGGCATCCCGCTGCCAGGCTCTCCTGGTGGCCCTTCCACTTCCCCGGTTCTGACCACCCTGCTGCCCCTTCGTGATGCCCCCTGCCCTGAATTCCTGCAGCACTTTCACAGTTCACACGCTCTCTCGTCTCTCAGTACGTCTCCCCAGTTAAACTGTAAAACACATAAAGAGCCATATGTTCTTTCTTAAGCTTTCTTTTTTTCTGATTATAAAGTGCTTCTGCAGTTTCTGTTGTGCTCAACCCAAAGCAATGACCCTCACCGACCATTAATTGTGTGCCTTCAGGAAAGTCCTTCTGGACTAGTTTTCTCACATGCAAAATTAGACATCTAAGGTTCCTTCCAGCTTTCAAATTCAGCGACTTCCCAAGGGCAGCAAGAGTTGGTTTGCTGGATAGAGCTGGTCCTGCTGCAGTGGCTTTGGGTCTAAATGTTTTGCTTGAGGAGGTCTGGGTGTGTGGCATCTGTGAGCAGCCACCAGGAAGAGGAACCATCAGTGACTCCTGGTTTCTTCCCTCCTGGACAATCACTACCTGCCCCAACTCTTCTAAAAGTGGGTCCCCAGGCCATACACATGAGACCACTCTAATACTGGCAGATGCGTGGGAAAAATCTCCTCCTCCAAGTTCAACGCTGAAAGGAAGAAATTTTTCAGAAAGACGTTTTGCTAGGAAATCACAAAGTACAAAAACACAAAAACCGTGGAAGCATCCAGTCAAAGCCCACATTCTTTGAATAACTTCAATTAAAGGGAGACATTGGTTAGCAAATTTTAGGCACCTTTGAGCCTCAGATCATTTTCCTTGGCTGAACCATGAAGGGGAAGGATGCCAAGCCAAAGATATTTAGTCCTCCACTATTCAGCATCTTCGGCCTCTTCCCGGGTCTGGGAAGGGGCATGGGCTCTGAGGCCATTCACATGGGAACCTGACTTCAGTTTTGCCCTTTTTTTTGTTTGGCTGTCTGGCCTTGGACAAGCCTCTTAATTTCTCTGCTTCTCACTTTCCTTTTTACTAAATAGGCCTAATATCTTTGATCCCATTGACTTGAATGAGTATTAAATAAGAACGTATGTGTATCATTCAGAGTCCTTCATTGTAAACACGGACTTACCCCGTTGGCTTAAGCACAACAGTGATTTATTAAGGGACGCTGAGGGACCACGATCCCTAGGAAGGCTGGGGAATCGGGTGTGGAGGGAATGAAGCCAGGCAGTCTTCCCAAATTATGCCACGAGGTGCTCCCGGGAGACCCTCCTGCTGCAGCAGCTGGCACAGGCCTCATAGCTTATACTACTAGTCCTAGGCTGGCAATGTCTCCTCAGGCTGCTACTGCTGCTTCTGAGAGTTCAGCTGCCCAGGACACCACCTTCACAGCATTGCCGTCCACACCAAAGTCCTGCACAACCTGATAGGTCCCCCTGCTATCATCCCTGTAGGTCTCTCTCTGCTCATGGCAAGGCCCACCCTTTGAGCCGTTTTTCTCTGTCTTGCTTAATTTATTTTAGACAGTCATCTGCCTGTGTTTAAGGTTGATTCCACCCTTGGGTGAAATTCAGCTTTTTAACTCTTCTTTGGGAATAGAACCATGTGACCTTGGCAGGAAATCAGCAGCTTTCCCTGCAACCTCACCACTTCACCCCCTCACAGCCCCACGTTAGTACCTTATCCCTCCCGGTTGTAAAGCCTATCTTTAGACCATCTGGTACATTCCCATGTCTGGTCTGAGTCAAGTTCAGTTACCAGCTGAGCCACCACCTGGATATTCTTTGATTCACTATCCAAATGCTTTCAAGGTCTAGACCAGTGGTTCTCAGCTCCTGGCTGCATGTTAGAATGAAGGGCGGTATGAGGTTGGGCCTTGGAGAGTCTAATTTAATTATCTTGAGTGCCCAGGTTTACGCATTTTTAACAGCTCCCCAGTTTAGTTTATCAGAGAAAATATCTTTTAAAATCTCAACAAGGTTCTACTTATAAAACCAAAAGTTTTAAGCAAGGAGTAAAAATTGAAAGCATTATGTCAAACAAGTGTGGAAGAGGGCAATATACTCCCAATCTCTAATACCTATCTGCAAATAATATGTTTTAACAGTTTTGCAAGTAGGGACGACAAATTAGCCTTTGGACCATTTCAGCTTCTGGGTTTGAAAATCATATGAATTCTTCCTAGGCCATTGTGTATCTATTAATGCTGAATTTAAATAGAAAGTGGGTTGGGGGAGAGAAGGGGTCTTTAAGGGATGTGACACAATGCCTGGTTGTCCAGTCTCTACGATACTTGAGGAATGGCAGATTCTAAATTCTATTTATCTCACATGTTTGGTCCTTTCAATAACATGAGTCATCTGATGACACAGTGATTGAGGTCACAATATTTACAGTTGTGAGAATACCAGGGTGTTTATTACTCATCCCTGACTCCACACCTCTCTTCAATTTCCTCTTCTATTCACCATTCTAAACTGTCAATTATAATGATAAGAAAGGAGTGGAAGAAGGTAACCAATATACCTCAAATAATGAAATAGGTAAAATGTTACAGAACAGTGGAAGTAGCATCTCAGCATGACTCACATTATGTACCTGAATCACCAACATTGAGAGGGTGTGGGGTGTGGATAACTACAGAAACAATGATGTTCCCTTGCCGCTGTCATTGTGGGAAAACCATGCAAAGACTCACCCCAAACTGCCATTTGGTACGCAACCAGACAGCAGTGCAAGGGTTAAGGAACAGGAGAACCCACCAGTGTTGGACTTGCCATTCCTTTTGAACATTTTGAATCCCTGCCCTATAGATGGGAACCACCCACTCTCCACTATAGAAGCTAAGAGTGTCGTACACTCATTTAGCCAGCTGCCCTTGTAGCTAGGGTATGGACAGAGCTGCCTGACCTAGGCTCCTCCAATCACAGGTAAGCTCCAGACCTAGAAGATTATAAATGAAGCTCTCCACCTTAAATATGAAAACCAGCAGCTACACAGAGGCTGGCAAAGTATTCAAGTCACTGGAAGGGGTTATAGGTAAAATAAAATATAGTGTGATTAAAAAAATTTTTTTTTTTCAAAAGAGGAAACAACTTGGATAAGATCAGATCTAAAATCTCCTGATCTTTCTGAGAAGAGAGAAATTGGGTTGTTTCTTCCCTTTATCATTTTTGCCATTTTTTTTTTCTTTTTTTTTTGGTACATGCCCCTAGCGGAAACCGAACCCAGGACTCTCTGTTCCACAGGCCGACACTCCAACCGCTGAGCCAAACCGGCCAGGGCCATTTTTGCCTTTTTGATGTGTAAACTTACATTGTTCACTAGCTTCCAACTGAACCACTCTCCATGCCCTGTGTGTCCCCATCCCCCACCACCACCCCCCACTGATGTGATTGAGTATTAGAGTTGGAAAGACTTTGAAAATAATATTGTCCAATCCTTCCTTTTGTTGAAGAGGAAAGAGAAATTCAGGCCACACTGTGAGAGGGTCTCAGGACCCTGAAGGGGTCCCAGGTCCCTTGACTCTCCAGCTAACCTTCCACTCCTCCATGTTAAAGCCAACTCACTTTGACTTGTCCCTTCTGGTTTACCAGGGCCTGACACACTCTTCAGCCCTAGGACAGTAGTTCAGGAGGCAGCTAGTCAATAATCTATCTGATCTGAAGATAAGAACAACCCCACAGATGTCAGTCAAGACCTTCCTTTTCTGGCAGCACTAAATGAGACTTTCTTTCTCCAGTCAGCAAGTCTAGCTAGAATATTTCCAATGAGGGGCATCTTCCCTCCCTGAAGATAGTTCCTTCACTCCTTAATCAGTCTGGGTTCCCTCCATAAGTCTGATAAGCAGTAGAAATAGGTGTGGGGCTAGGGAAAGCCCACAGTGTACATGCTAATCCTTAGAAAGTTTTGCTTTTCTCTCTCTGAGACTGCCAAGGCCAGACCTTTCTCATTTCCCTTTTACCTTATCGCCCTCTCCAGAAAGAGAGAGGGTCCCCAAATGCTTTGGTGGAGAAAGCAATAGGTGTAAGTCCTGATAGACCATAGGGAGGTTGAGGAAACACCATGTCCTCATTCACAGCCAGCCCGGGGCTCTCCTCTGGACCCACACAGACCCTGAAGTGTGGGGGACAGAGCTGAATGGATTAGGTCTGCCTCTCTCTCCTTTCTGTCCACCTTCACTGCAGAAACTGAGATTCGCTGAGAAATCCTTTGCTGTGATCCTTTTCTCCCTAGAAACCCTGCTCACTTAGCAATAAATCCATGTGTAGTTCTTTTTTTCACATGGTTCTATATGTCTCTTGTCCTAGTTTATTCTTGATTCTTTTGTTGGTTGCTTTGGGATTTTGGGCCAGTATATGACAGAGAGAAGCAAGTAGGATTTGATGATTTTAAGACAAAATGTCTCACCCTCCTCTCAGTTCTAAAACTATCTTTGAGCTCATTTTCCCTTCATCAACATATCCACTCATCCACTTGTTTATTGCTTTTATTGTTGTTCATGGGTTTTTGTTTTTGGTTGCTTTTTGTGTGTGTGAGAGAAGGTTACTGATTTTAAGATGAAGAGTCCAGCCCTGGTTGGTTTGGCTCAGCAGTTAGAGCATTGGCCTAAGACCGGTCTCGGGTTCAATTCCCAGTCAAAGGCACTTACCTGGGTTGCAGGTCAATCTCCAGCACCGGTTAGGGTCATGCGGGAGGCAACCAATTGATGTCTCTCTCTCACATCAATGTCCCCCTCCCCCCACTCTATCTAAAAATTAATGGAAAAATATCCTCGGGTGAGGATTAACAACAACAACAACAATAAAAAATGAGTCACATTTACCTCAGTCTCCAAAGCTGCCTGTGCCTGAGTTATATTCCTCACAACACTAATTTTTCAGTTGCCTTTAGTGACATCAACATCTTCATGTTCTCTCAGTCTGTGAGCTAGATTATCTCCAACTGTTTCCTCTTTTCTCCACTTGGTCACCCATTCTTCTTAAGAGTTTCTTGTAAGAATTTGATAACTCCCAGCTTTGTATTGGTCATAAATTTTAGAAACTATTGGCATGAATTCTAGTCAAGATGTGTTGCAAGTTCAAAATGCGAGGTGTTGTTTTGCTCCAAAGGCATTGCTGTGATTTGTAAAATAGAAAATAAAACTCAAAAAGCGTAGCCATGTTCAAAACAAGATAGATATCTCTATGTACTAGAATAGGAAGAGGAAAAAGTGGAAAGTGGGACCACTGAGATCTGAACCATAAGTAAGCAGAGGTGACCAGGCATTCTAACTCCTGTGGGGCTCTGGGACCAAAATACCCCAGAGAAGGTGGGGACAGAAGTGAAACCCTAGGCTATTACTCATCCACAGCCCCTTCTAATGCGACAGTGCTGGGCAGCCATATTTTGGACAATATCACCCTGCATAACTCCCTCCAAAACTGCTCACTGGACCAAGGACCAAGGTATCCAAGCCATAGGGCTCCTATGAGGCGCCTGGAATAAAAAGTTCTACCAAATGCTAAAGAACTGACCCCAAATGACTCTTGTTCCAGTGAAATTAGATCAGGAAATATGTTGAGAAATAAACAAGTTTCAATGAAAACTAAAGCTGAAAGATCTTGAGACAGAGAGTGGCAAAGGTCTCTAATGAATCACCATCGAGATACAGTCATGAGGAAGCAGAAACTCTGAGATCACAAAATGTATAAGCTTTACAGAGGAGGATGAGGACACCACTTGACAGCTAAAAGAGGAAACCAGACCCATGGAGAAATTTGGAGTCACGTTAACGTAGAAAAGAAAAGTGAAATGCTACAACTCCTACCACTGAGATCCAGAGGACTGCTCCAGATTCCAAAAGTCCTTCTGATTTCAGCCACCAGGAGACCCAGCTCTGCAGTCATTCCTGCCCTTCCTCCCAGAGGCTGCTGCTTTGGCTCCTCATCAATTACTACTAAGCTTGGTCCTGGGCTTGGACCTCTAGCTCCTAGTTTCACAGGGATCTTTATAATTCTATCCCCTCCTCCACTCCAATTACTTGAGGTTCTTTGAATGAGACTGCTCCTTACAACCAAGAAAACCCAACTGAAACATACGTTAAGTCATTTAATCCTCCTGACAACTCTAAGAGGTAGGTATAATATGCTCATTTTACAAATGGGGAAACTGAGGCTATAAGGCATTAAGAAGCTGAATTACATAGTTCCTGGACTGGTTATTTGCTTATCTGCTCTCACATCTATTTTCCAGCCTTCCTCTGCTTTGCTGACTGTGCAAACTATATTTCCCAGGCTCCCTTGCCAACGTGCTTCTGACTCACCAAAAGGTTCATTGGCAGGAAATTGAATAGCAGGATAAAGGAGAAGCCAAGATATTTCTCCCCTATGCTTGATATCTCTGGCAATAACTGCCTCATCTTCATGTCCCAGATCCCATGAGAATGCTTTTCTTCTGTTTCTGGCTCCCCCAGGCAAGCCCCGCCCTCCCTTCTAGGAGTAAAGACAGCTTCCTTCTTCTGCTAGTCTTTGGGTGGTCTCACTGTCTTCTGTTTAGCATTTTAGCTCTTTCATTCCATTTGTAATTAGTTCTCCATATTAAATTTCATCTAGTTACTGGCTCTGTTTTCCTGAACAGATCCTAACTAATACAGCATTTGCTAAGTGGCTGAGTAAGGATTCAAAGTTCAGTCCATTTGATTCCAGAACCCACACACTCTGAAGATCACATTATATTGACAGTTAAGTCACAGAGAGATTCTCTGAACTTCAACTACAAGCTAGTGATGTTTATTTCTCCCAGGGCAAGCCAATGAGAAGGATTCCCATTTTGTGTTGTTACTGCTCAGAGTCACAAGTTAACTTTACAGTGCCGCCAAGCCACAGATCAACATGGGGCTAGAAGAGTTCATTTCTAAGGGCTGCCTCTGGCACCACAACCCTTTACTCGGTTCTGACCCTGCTCCCTGAACCCGCAGGGCCAATCTAGTAGAACTGGATTTGCTATGAGATGAGCAATTCTCAAGGCACTGAGTGTATACCGTGAAGGCAGGTTGGAATCTCGTGTTGCTCAATAGGCTGCCACTGCTTGACAGCAATACAGTCTCTTCCTCGTGCTCTTGGTCTTTTGCCCTTCCTTTGAGCTTCAACCCTTGGAGACCCTATCCTTTTACGATAACCCATTCTACTTACACACCAGGTCTAAGTATTTTATTTGTGTACCCTCACCACTCTCTCTGCCAGATTCCTACATTTCTGACTATCTGACCTCACAGGCCAGGAGGTGCCTGCTAAGGTAAATCATTCATCAGCAGTGCTCTGTTGGTCAGTCATCAAGATCCACGTCACTCCTAACAAGCCACCATCATCTGTTTAACGTTGCAGTAAGGTCTGGCTTACTGTACTGTATTACATTTAGGGGAGCCTAGAAGAGAGTGAATTTGGATTTCTCAAAACTAGATTTTTTGCCAGAGGGAGAAGAATGTTCAGATCATCTTCCCTGAAAATCTTTTTTTTTTTTTTTTTAAATCAAAGAAAGAAGCCTCAACTTTATGGTCTTTAAATAGACCCATAATCGCTTCCCTAATTGTGAATGCCTCCTGCACCTGGCCTCAATCCTTTAACTACTAAGTTTAGTCCATTCATGGATGAAGGTAGATAATTTCAGCATTCAATTAACAAATGTATGATGGGAAATATGCTAAACTCTTGAGATTTGTACTATACAATATCCTATAACTACTGACGAGTGACAGTCTATGTTTCATAGACCACAGTTGAACAATCTGTGCAATTATTTGTAAAAATAACCAACTCTTGTTATAAAAATGGGTGTTATCTTTGGCATGTCCTTCCTTGCTGCCTCCAGCTACACCTCCCACATCCCAGCTGTCTCCTAATCCTATGAGGGTTTTTGTTTCCCCCAAAAGCTTTAGTGGCTTCTCTGTTCTTTCCTTTTCTCTCTCTGAGGAAATCTCAGTGTTACCAGAGATTAAAATGGATGGCCGTATGTCAGAGAATAAAATATCTTTTCTGAATCCTTGTCTTCTGAGCAAACCTATAAGCCTAGAAGTCATTCCACTAAGACAGAAAGATGGACTGCATGACCTAGGGAAGGCTCCTCATCCCTCTCCACCCCTACCAGCAGGTAGCTAACTCCTTCACCATTCAGGTCTCAGCAAAAGAGTGACATCCTTGGGAAAATATTATCTAACCCCCAGCCAAAGATGGGGTCATAATAGTAATTATCTCAATATGTAAATATATCCTCATCTGTTATCTGGATAATAACTGTCTACCCCATGCAAGATTCATGAATGCTCATGTCCCAAACTGTATTTCATGAAAGTAGGCGGGGGGTAGGGTGGAGGGGTCTGTGAGGATCTGTAGCAAATAAATTTGGGAAATGCTGGGTTAAGCCAAATTAAGCAAATTTCTTTACTCTAGGACTTCTTGGAGCCTTTAAAATGCTAATGTATATAATAATCACCAGTGTTTCACAAACCATATTAATCATGGAACCTTCCGTGATAACACATGTTAACATTTGGAGGAACTAATGTTGTGCAGAATATGGTTTGAGAAAGGCCAGTATAAAAGGAATTCCAATTTTCCCTTTACTCTATTGATAGCAGAATGGTAATAGTCACTAGCACACAGATTTCCAATGACCTTGGAAGCTGCAGTGGAAAACTGTGAAAAAACTTCAGAGATAGTTAATCACATAGAAAGAGAGAGCTAGGCTAAAGGTCAGTCTGAGGAAAATATCCCAAAAAAGGGAAGGGCGATGAGAAAGAAAGCTGGCTTTTAGAGTATGCAATGATGAAGTTCCAATTAAAGTAGAATCCATGCCAACCAGCCAAGTAAAAAGACAACGGATAAGATTCTCCTCAGTACTGGAGGGTTTGAGTGAGAACCAATGTGACACCTGCTGCTGGTCCAAGACAATAGGGGAAGGAGTGGCGACCTGACCTTGGGTTTTCTGGCTGGCTTCCACATATAAATGAACCATATGGTCATGTTCATGGTGATGTGAAGTTTTAAAATTGTGAATTTCAAGTTCTGTGGAGTTATAATATTCAGGAACACAGAAATATACAAAATTATAATTGATCTTTTAAATAATTAGAATGTATAAAATATGTAATTTTTTAGTTTTAGATAAAATCACCTGGGTATCTTCTAAGTGAAAACATATCAGCACTACCGTGAGCTGCGTTACATGTGTGAGGTGGAGGTAGATGGTTATTGATATTCCAAAGGGCTGCCTCAGATCCCTTATGGAAACAGGGGTATAGGCTTCATAAATGAATGCAGAAGCAATTATTCCAAGCTGTGTGGCTAACTAAGTGATGACTAGGAGGTTGCCATGGCTACATTATCTTTTGGAATTCATCCAGTGAATAGAAACTTTCTTCTTGACTTTAATTTCACAATAAGGCATGTGACCACATGTGAGCCATGGGAACCCAGAGTGGAAACCTTGTTTTGGAAATAAACAAACATTTAGTTTTTCATGTCAGTCAATCAGCTGAGATGACAGTTTTTATGGTGAAGACTCAGAATAGAATCAAGGAAAATTTTTCTTTTTATATATGAATAGCAGAAAGAAAGTAGAATTTAGTTGTTTGAGAGTCTGAAGACTTTCAGGCATTTGCATTATTGCTGAAAACAAACTTAATCCACCATTTAATGTAGAATATTTCTAGCTGATACATAAACACAGGTTTATAGTGCAAAGGCAAAAAGAGGAAGAGAGCTTTGGAAAGTGCTTAACAGCGAGAATTTGGCTTTCCTGGGGCTATCTTTTATGTCGACCCTGGAATCTGTCTTCAGTTTAAAAGATTACTATTAAAAGAGGTTTAATTCCAAAGCATGGCTACTCTTTAAAAATGTTCCTGGGCCTTGACTTAGAGGCTAAAGCAGAACTTGCAAAGTCTGGACAAAGGGATGGTTAGTAAAACTTGTTTGAAGCCTCTGTGTTCCTGAGATCGTGGCTATCTAAAATAAGCCCTGCACTGAGGCACCTGGATGCTCAGTGAGAAGTCAGAGAAAGAGTGTGGAGTGGAATGTGAACGTGTCCCTAAGGAAGGAGGGTGGCTGGATCTGGTGATCAAATGCAATCCAGTCCTCTTTCTCATGCTGCAATCCCTCATCTGCTCCTCCTCCATCTCCCCAGTGTCAGGGAACCCCCCAACCCAAGCAATACCTTTAGGTCTAGCCACTTCCACCTCGCTGGCCCAAGACCTACACTTAACCCCACCCCCCAGAGGGACTACCCAGTTTACATTTCCTCAAGGGGCTTGAAAATATGAAAGCTCTTTATTTCCCCTGTGTGTGTGCACCTGTGTGTATATGTGTGCCTGTGTGCGCACCTATGTATGCCTGTGTATGCCTGTGTGTGTGCCTGTGTGTGTGTGCCTGTGTGTGTCTGTGTGTGTGCCTGTGTGTGTGCCTGTGTGTGTGCCTATGTGTATGCCTGTATGTGCCTGTGTGTGCCTGTGTGTGTGCCTGTGTGTGCCTGTGTGTGTGTGCCTGTGTGCCTGTGTGTGTGTCTGTGTGTGCCTGTGTGTGTGTGCCTGTGTATGCCTGTGTGTGTGCCTGTGTATGCCTGTGTATGTGCCTGTGTGTGTGTGCCTGTGTGTGCCTGTGTGTGTGCCTGTGTGTGCCTGTGTGTATGTGGCAGGGGGGTGTCCTTTTGGCACAGGCTATAATGTGAGGGCCTCAGACTTTAGAAACAAGATGCTGGCCTCTCTTTCCTGATAAGAAGGTAAAGAGACACTGAGACTGCTAAGCCTTCTCCTTAATACCTCACTGTACTGAGTGAGGAATAAGAGCCCATTCTTTGTTTGATCTCTAGTTGTTTTGTTGTTTTTTTGAAGATTAAATGGGTTTTATTGAAAATACCAAAGTTCCTGCCACATAGAAAGCATTTCCTATAAAATTGTTTTGTTTACTAGTTTAAAAATCTTTTTAAAAACATTTTTATTGAATTTATTGGGGTGATATTAAGCCAGCCAGAGAAAGACAAGTACCATATGATCTCACTTATATGTGGAACCTAATCAACAAAGTAAACAAAATAGAAACAGACTCGTAGATACAGAGAACAGACTGACAGCTGTCAGAGGGGAGGAGGATTAGGGGACTGGGTAAAAAAAAAAAGTGAAAAGATTAAGCAAAAAAAATACATATGTATAACACAAGAGACACAGACAACAGTGTGGTGATAGCCAGAGGGAAACGGGGTGGGGGAGGCAGAAGTAGGCAAAGGGAGGATAAATGGGGATGGAAAGAGACTTGACTTTGGGTGGTGAGTGTACAGTGCAGTGTGCAGATAACGTTTTATTGAACTGTACACTGAAACCTGTATGGTTTTATTAACCAATGGTCCCTAGTTTTTAACCAGACTGCCTGCCCACTTACCCAGGCTCTTGGGAGCCTCAGCCTGCTGTCCCACTTCACCTGCCTGGTCACATTATTTTGTTCTTGCCTCCTCTGTCTTTTGGACACCCCCAGCTTGCTCCCACAGATGCCCCAGGCCTGCTTGCTGAACTTGTCCAAACGCACTCCTCTGGCTTTAGCCCCAGGATTCCAACCCTAAACCAATGCCAGAAGGGTCTCTCAAGCCCAGCAACCACAGCCACCTTGGGACATTCTAGCTCCTTCCAGTAGAGGTAGACAGATACCTCTTAAGATATGGCCCCTGGAACAGAAGGTGTGTTTAGCCTGTATCTTCAGGGAAAGGAAATCTCTCCTTCTTGGGGGTGGTGCATGAATAATTTTATTTCAAGCCTTATTATCAGTTCTAGAACATCCTGGGTTCTTACTGGAGTCACAAAAACCATTGCTTCCTAGCCCACTGCAGGCCACTTTGGAGAAAGTCCAGCTTCTCTCTTCTACCTCATAGACTCAGCCTGGCTATTCAACCCAGTAGGAGAAGCTGGGTTTGGGGCCAGTGCTTGAACCAGGCTGGAGTTCTCCCTCCCACTTTCTGTCTTTCTCACCCGAACCAGGGAGCTACCACCAGCTGTGGTATAAATTACCCCAGTAGTTTCCAATATCCCTCTCATAGTCATCTTAGCCTTTGGGTTTGTATAGGACACATCATCATGCAACTCCCTTCAGCTCATCTAACAGTGATTTTACACACACTGTATAGAAGCTGTCACTGAGGATGAAATTGGTATCCCAACCAGCCCTCCATCTAGACCAGAGCTGGGCCTGGGGAGCCTCTCTGCCACAGAAGATACTAGAGACAGGGCAGGGCATCCTGAATCTCCCTGTGCATCTTCAGGGCCTTTGTTTTGTCCCGGAGTAAGCAATAGTGCTTTGCTCAAGGTTCAGTTCAGGAAAGTTATATATCTTTACAACCTATTCTATTGCATTCTGAGTGAATATGGCTTCATGGGTTCCTATGGGACTGTGTATTCTTTCAACCTAAGCTTATACTAATGAATAGAATAAAGCCAAAGAAAAATTGCCACGGCCTTTTAGGCACCAAATGTTAATATTCACATGTCTGAGAAGCAGCAAAATGGAGGCAACTTTCTGATCTTTCATTCTGAATGGGGCTAAGGACGCCGTGGAAAGGACAGATGGACCCCTTTCTTCCTGTATGCTGCCCATCACTGGTCTGTGCTCAGGGATGATGAACCTAGATCTGTTGTGGTTCCCAAGCCCCTATTCAGGCCTTCTTCCCACTCCTCCAAAACCTCAAAGTCTCAGGCACGTTGGGATGACTTTGAGAATCAGGTGCAGCTTCTGGGACCTCTGGAGTCAGGGCCAGGCCTGGTTCCTTCTGTTCTTTATAGGCTCTGAGCAGAAGCAGCTTCTCTCTGACCATTGATGAGGTGCAAAGCTAATGTGTGACCAGGGAGAACTTTGTCCTCCCTCTGTCCCTGGAGGCCTTACTATGCACAAAAGGAAGAGGCCCAGGACTGTGAAGGACCCCTCCAAAGTGAGATCCCGAAGGTTATCTTACTTTTCCACTTAGAATAATCCCCAAACTATCTTAATAAGTTTTACAGTATTTCAATTCATTTCATTTATCTTCTTAAGATAAGATGGAAAAAGGTTTTTAAATTACCTCAAGGTCCTTTGCATCAACTAGATAAATGGTGAGGTCTGCGAGGTTAATACCTTACAGCATAATCTTTCTCTGGTGTCCAATAGGGCAACTGTGATCTGTTTAATGTCAACAGGATGACTACAGGTCTTCTGGAAGGAGTTATCGACTACTTTCAGAACAGAGATAAGAGCCTGTGAAATATGCAAAGGCTCTTTTCTAATTTAATAATTCACTGAACAAAATTTGTTAAAATTTAGTTCCCCCATCTCGAAGAAGTATTATCCAGTACCCCAAGGAGAGGGCAAGGTGGATGATGAATGAGGCTTTAGTGATCAAATTTGGTGATTATCTGCTTACAAATGGTGTGGCAACCATCTGTAGGATTATTAAAAGAGGATGCTAATTATGTTTTGATTGTGCTTTGGTCTCTGTCCCATCCGTTCCACAAGCTCTTTACAAAGAATCTACTCCAAACCATACTAGAGCAGTGGGAGGCCCTCTGCTTCCGCGCTGGTCCACGCTGCCCTACCATTCACAGATTATTGGAATGACCTTTTAAATGGACTGCCTTCTTCTGTCTTTGTCTCCCTACAGTCTATTCGCAACACAATGGTCTAAGTGATCCTGTTAAAATGTGAATCAGATCACAGAATTCCTCTGCCCAAAACCCTGTCTCACCCAGAGTAAAAGCCCAAATCTTCCTGGTCTGCACGGCCCTCCCTAATCTTCTCTCTGTCCCACAGCATCTGACCTCACCCTACTCTCCCCAGCCATCCTACTCTCTTTGCTTGTTTCCTTCCTTCCTGCAGATTTTCTTATAGTCATCTCAATGAGCCCTTCCCTTACCACCTTGTATAGTATCACACCCCTCCAATGTTTTCTATTCTTTCTGGCTTTATTTCCCAGAAACACTTTTAACCATGTGATATAATATTTACTTTGCATATTCACCTTGTTTATTTTTATATCTCTCCTCTATCCCCAATCCCCCACCCCTAGACACACACTCTTAACCTAAGCTCTAGAAAGACGCCGTTTTTGTTGGTTTTCTTCATGGCTTTTATCTACAGGGCCTGTAACATAGAGGCATTTATTTAATACTTGCTGAATGACTGGATGGTTTGGGGCATGAGTCAGCCACTTGGAGGCCATGTGCAATACGAGCAAGCAGAGGAGGGCAGAGGAGAAGAGAACGGACATGGGTAGAGTGGGGAGAACAACGAGAGACTGTGGACCCCTGAGAGACAGAAAGGGTAGCCTTGATCCTTGATTGAGGAACTACCCAGTTCCCAATCTGACTCCCATTAGGCCTCTGACAGGTCATTTGTTTCCTTTCCTTGTATTGTCCACATATATCCATAATATTACCCAGTCTTCTGTTACAATAACACTCTTTAACAGGAAACAGCCTGAAAGGCAGAGTAGAAGGAAACAGCATTAGAAAAAGAATACGCAGGCCAGAGCAACTAAGGCCTCATGGGCCATGTAAATACTTGGCTCGTGTGCTGTTTGAAATGGGAGGCTATTGGAGCGTTTCTTTGCTCAGAGGAGTGGCATGCTGGTTTTCATTTTAAGGAGCTCTGTCTGACTACTCTTTACAGAGAACTGTTGTGGGGAGGTGCATTAGCCAGGGTTCTCCAGAGAAACAGAACCAATAGGATATGTCTATATATCATATATATCTATGCTTATATCTATATCTATATCTATATCTATATCTATATATCTATATCTATATCTATCTATCTATCTATCTATCTATCTATCTATCTATCTATCTATCTATCATCTAATCTATAAAGAGATTTATTTTAAAGAATTGTCTCACATAATTATGGCAAGTCCAAAATCCATATTGCAAGCTACACCACCTCACATCCATTAGGATGACTACTATCCACACACACACACACACACACACACACACACACACGAAAAACAAAAACAGAAAATAAGTGTTGGCAAGGATTAGAACCTTTGTGCTCTGTTTTTAGGAACATAAAAAGGTACAGTCCTGTGAAAACTGCATCATAATGGTATTTACAAAATTGAGGATTCTCAAAGGAAAGCATCCTTTTCTAATGTTAAAGGCTGATGTTTTGGATTTTCAGAAGACAGCCTGCTCTCTCTAACTTTCACCATCTTGCATGTTCGGCTCTGGGTTGCCCCACAATCCCCCCTCCTGGGTGAAGTCCAGACAAGTGCTGTCACCTCTCTAAGGTTCCCCTCAGTCCATCCCCACACACTCTGTCATTCTGCCATGTGACATTGTAATATAATTCCCATATTTGTTCCCATATCTGTCTCCATTAGGCTGTGCACACTTGTAGGAAAGGATCTATACTGATTTTATGTGCCAGGGCCTGCTACCTGGAAAGCTCTCAGTACATCTTAGTCAAATGATTGATTGATCCAATTAGATAAGGCTGACAGTTCCTTGTTCTCAAAGATCAGAGATTCTCAATGAAGGGAAGAATCCCCACACACACACACACACACCCCCACACACAGAGGGACATCTGGCAATGTCTGGGGACATTTTCTAGTTGTCACAACTAAGGCTGGGGGTTGCTACTGGTATCTGGTGGGTAGAGGCCAGAGATGCTATTAAATAGCTTACAGCTCAGAGGACAGTTCATCACAACAAAGAATCATCTGGACCAAATGTCAACAGTGCTGAGGTTGAGAAACTCATAGATTAAAACAGAAAAACGAAGTCCTGAGATACATACCAAAAAAGCACTTCTGTTATTTTTCTCATTCTGATTATTCCTAGGCTAGGGTGAGGTAGGTTCCTTCTCCAACAGCTGCAAAACTGAAATAGTTCCCCCAAATCCAAGAGGCACTAGCCTATTGCCCTTAGAATTGGGTTACATCCCCCCAAGTCTAATGCTGAAAACAGCGTCTAACTTCTTGTCTTTCTACCCTTCCAGATTTCTTCAGGGATTTATAGAACATTTAACAGTAAATACATCAAGACTAACTTCATACACATTTTAGAAATATGGGGTCACTACTGCTGGTAATTTCTGTACCAATTCCCTCTAAACACCAGATCTTCAAAATCTATAGACAAAAATTTTCCCCAAGCTTTCTCCCATTCTCAACTAGAGAAATGGGAGACAGAGAAAACATTCCTTGATTCAGCGCCTTCCCTGGCAAATATACAGAAACATTGGGTAAATATTTTAACAATATTTGTCAAGTTCAAAAACAATAGGAAGCTCTAGATGTCAGAAACGAAGAGGGGCTCCTTGGTGCTTGGTGAAATTGGGGTTCCTTGGCCCAAGGAGTAAGCAAAGCTGACATCAGGTTTTTACAGTTTATAAACTGGGGTATGTGGGAAAGGGGGACAAGAGCAGAGGCCACAGTCCCTGCACAAGTGGGGGGAATAAAATGGACTCCCTGGACAAAGCTGGGAGTTGGGGAAATCTTTGCCTGTAGTGCAAGGACTTGGCTTAGAAGCAAGTGCCCATCCCTGTTATTGGTAGAAGAGTGAGCCTTAGAAAATCGCAACTCCCACACTACTCTGCACACGGCTGGGTAGCCAGACTTTTGCAGGAGAGAGAGAGAGAGAGAGAGAGAGAGAGAGAGAGAGAGAGAGAGAGAGAAACCTCTTAGGAGCCTGTCAGAGGTGAGCTCAAAACTGAGCTACAGGGCTGTTTCTACAACCCAAGTATGCACAGGACACAAAGAAGATCATTTCCACTGCAGGTGAACTGAAAGCAAATAAGGAAATGCAATTTGCCCAGAGATAATCAACTGGTGCAAAAATAGGAAAAATTATACCCAAAGAACTACAAATATTAGATTAATCTGAAAGTGATTTTAAAATAAATATGTTTAAAATGTTCATCAAGATGAGGTAGAAATAGAACTTATTAGGCAAAAATGGGGCATTTTGGGGGGAAAAAAGAGCAGAGAGATTTGTAAGATAACCAAATAGAGGATCTAATAATAATAAAAAAAATTTTTTTTTTTTTCAAAATAGAATCTCGATGATGGGGAAAGCAGCAACTAGAAACTGTTTCGGAGCCACCAAAACAATAAACTACCAATCATTGCTTTAACTGGATCACTAAGAAGTTACATGGGGTATAAACATTAAAACATTTTTAGTTTTTCTAACTACTAAATAGGATCTTTTGACACCCTCCTTTGCCATCAGGTAACTGATCTGTAAATACTTTTAGGGCAGCTTCTGTAACACTCTTATCACTTAAGGTTGTCGAAACTATCTCATTTTGATAGATAGCCTCCTCTTACCCATGGGGGATACATTCCAAGAATCCCGGTGGATGCACAAAACTGCAAATAGTACCAAGCCCCATATATACTGTTTTCTTTCTATACACACATGCCTATAATAAAGTTTAATTTATAAATCAAGCACAGTGAGATATTAACAACACTAAAAATAAAGTAGAACAAGTATAACAACATACTGTAGTAAAAGTTATGTGAATGTGGTCTTTCTCTCTTTCTCTGATAACCAATCTGATCATGGAGATGACTACTAGGTGACGGAAGGTGGGATCGCACGAGGGATGATTCACGTCCCAGGCCGGATGAAGCTGGACAGCACAAAATTTCATCATGCTAATCAGAACAGTGCACAATTTAAAACTATGAATTGTTTATTTCTAGAATTTTCCATATAATATTTTCAGACCACAGTTAACCATGGGTAACTGAGACCACAACAAGGGAAACCATGAAGAAGGGGTCCTACTGCACTGGAGATTAATCTTACCTATTTTAAAACTTCATTCCAATCTCAACTCTTCCCATCAGTTCTGGGATGAGAGTTAGTGAAGTCTGCTCTTCACATTGTTTTCCTATTTTTTTCTGCCTTAGAACTTTCTTCTTCACCCTGCAGACTCTGGGCCAAACTCTTACCTACTTCTGGTGGCCTCTGCCGCTGGCTATTCTACTTACACATGGTCCTCCTGGGCTTCTTGGTGTTCAGCCTCACTGCCGCCCCTGCAGTGTGAACCCTTTCTCCAAGGGGCAGCTGCATCTCCCTTGGGACCCACATAATCTGCCACTTTTCTACTAGGTTGGGCACACCACCATGTAAACCCGAGGCCACTAGGCAGCCCCAAAGCTCCCACCTCTCCACCATCCTTTGAGCTCCCTCATGTGGACACAGGGATCCACCTCCACATTCTTCCAGGCCCATTGATGGGGTGGAGGTCCCCCCTCTTTTTCTGTCAGGCATACTGGCTGTTCATTGAACTTGGAGCGCTGAGTGCTTAGTGCCTGTTGTGCTCACCTCTGGTGTGACCACGATGCTGGGACAGCAGGAGTCCTGCTCAGCATTCAGCACCCTGAGCTTCCACACTGTGCTGTCTGCATGGCAGGGAACGGGCTCAGCGAGGTCAGTTAGTTGTCCAGAGCTTGGGTCCAAACACAAACATTTCTAACTCCAATGTCAATGCTTTCCACCATGTTCTGCTGTAAAGAGAGAGAGAGAGAGAGAGAGAGAGAGAGAGAGAGAGAGAGAGAGAGAGAGAGAATATTCTAAGTCTAGAAAAGATTGGAGGAAATTAAACAACTTCTTGCCCTGGGAAAGTTAATGCAACACAGCAGCAGGAATAAAGCAGTAGTGGGAAAAGCAAAGAGTTGGCCAAGCCGTGGTTGCTTGTGGCACCCACGCTTCCCACCCAGAGCCCTCTGATCTGAGGGATGTCGGGCTCCCAGGGGAATGAGAAAAGAAGGGAAGACTAGAGGACTGTCTTTTGTGCCCCAAAGGAGAGGAAGCAGGAAACTATGTTCTCTGTCCTTCTGCTTTTCTTCCAGGTTGTCCACATAGCTCAGGGTACCAGCCCAGCAGCTCTGCCCAAATACTGTGCCTGAGACTGGCATTTCTTTAAATTCTCATCCAGGAAGTTGAGTGTAGCAGACTGGTTCCGGGAAGGTGAGAAATGACCACCTCTCTTCAAGTCCAGAGCCCACAGGTGGAGGAGGCATTCGTATCCACAATTTGCCGATAAGGAGATCCAGGCTCAGAGAGTGAGCACGACTTGCCCAAAGATACACCGCTGCTAAGAGACACAGTCAGACTTAATCCAGGTTGCCAAGACTAGTGTTTCACCCACTTCTCTGACTGGCTGCCTTCTCTGCTGTACCTTCCTGTGTCCCTCTTGAGTTTTAGTTCTTAGAAAAGGAGATGGGCCAGGGTGAGGGGAGGGCAGGGGGAGGGATAAGGAACACAAATGATACTTAAAGGAAACAATATATGTAAAAACACTTTGAAAACTCTAAAGTCATATACATGCAAGGAAGTATTGCTATTAAGTATGGAAATGGTTTATAACATTATCCTTTCCCATGATAACTAATAATTTAAATTTCCCATCTTCCTTGAGAGTTGAGCATTAAGATGAGGCATATTATGATCCAAGGTTAGACAGAGGAATGCTTAAATTAGAACATGAGAAAGAAAGATTGCAAGAGACCTCTGGCAAAGAAATTGGGGAAGGAGCCCGTCTCTCCAGGTGACCTCCCGAAAGCAAAATGGACAATAAAAGCAGATTGTGGAAGGAATACTGATCATTCAATGAGACATTATCAAAAATGATTTTCCATGAGGACAATTGCAATATTTTTTTTAAATGATCTGGTTGTGGGTTACTACCTACCCAGCCAAGAAGCAATATTGGAGTAGGAAAAAAATAAAAGCTTCAGGAAGAATTTATTTGCGCCATGAATGAATGATTGGCCTGCCTTGGGGGTCATGTGTGAAAGAAAGAAAATAGCATTTAACCCAAAGGGAAAGTTCTGAGTCAGAGAAACCTGTGTCTCACTTTCCCCCAGAATCCTCAGCTGGCCAGAAAGGGAAACAACGCAATTTCATTTAAGGTTTTTTTTTTTTTAATGAGAAACTAGGCCAGTCATCATCTAGCTGCTGAGAGCCGTCTATGGAAGGAAATGGGGCGTGTTTACCAGACTCAGACAGATGTGTTATGAGTGGTTATCTGAATGTGACCTCTAGTGTCCAACTTGTGTGGCACTCACAGAGGAAAAGCTAGGTGACTTGATGGGTTGGAAACCACAGAAGCATGAACTGTCAGAGCTGGAAGGCATCAGAGAGCATCCAGTCCATTCTCCTTTTTCACAGATGAGTGATTAAGGCCCAGGAGTAAGTGACTCCCCCAGGGTCAGTCACATAAGCAGGGGCAGAGCTGGAACTGAACCCAGGTCTTCTAAGCCCCAGTCCAGTATTATTTCCTATACTCTTAAGAATATTTCCCATAAAATGCAGTTGGCTTTACATAGGTCATTATGGGATCTATCTATGGAAGATCATGAAAACAAAGTGTTTATTTCCTGTGAGCTGAATTACAAAGAGGCCGGTGACATCATTTATTTGATCTGAGGCAACACTGAATCTTAAATTGTTCATGTTAAGAATTGTTAAAAAGATTTCAAACTCTTTCCATATTTTCCCCATTACACACCACACATTTAAGTGACAGATTATGCCATTTCTTCTCAGCCCAAAGTTCATAGTGATTTTCAAAGGAATGAAATTACCCCATGTAATGGGAACAATCAGTCAGGGTGAAAATCAGATGGTTCAAGTCTCCTGAGAGTCCCAGCCACAGCCATTTGTGTGGGCAGCTGTTATTTTCCATTTTCTGTCCCTCAGCTCACAGCCAGCTGAGTGAAGCCAGAGGGCATCATGCCACCATGCATGCTTGTGCTCCAACAGACCCAGACGATCAAACCTTAGCTGGCTCCTCTCTACCATCCAGGAGTGTTGGGATCCTTCCCTCTCAAATTGCTTCCAACATCTCTTCCACCTTCCAGTGTCTTCTTACTTCAATGCTCAAGGAGTGTCCAAAGTATATGGAGGGCATGACAAACAGATTGTGACCCAGGAGATCGTGTTCTATGAGTTAAGTTATATCACCCTCTCATTCTCCCTTCTTCCTCTTCTTTTTGGTCTGAATTTATCTTTGTTGTCATTGCTTCACTTGCCAGGACTCTATAAAAGAACCAAAGTATGGTAGGTGAAAGTGGTATAGCCAAGAAACCCCATCTTATTGTTAAACCTTTAGAAGCATTCCTTGGAGCAGGAGGGATTTAAATGCTAGATCCCAAGAGAGCAAACACAGATGCATCATTCTCAAATAAGTGGACTGGGATAGATGGAAAGTTATCTCCCAAGAAGAGAATCGAAGGGCCAGATGAAAACAATGCTTACACTGGTCTGTATTCATGGGTTTGGACCTGAGTTCCCAGAGAAGTTCATGTCATTGTCTGAAAATTTGAAATGTACATTGTTACCCTGAAGGAATCAAGTCTTGTTGTCATGTTACTGCTGTTCTGGTCATCGTTATTTTACTTCTGCTAAACCCAACAGAACTGCTGAGGAATGATCCTCTGAGCTGAAAAATCCTAAAAGATTTGTATTTGATGGCAAACGACAAAATCCTGCTGAAAATGGTTTAAACGGATAAGGGTTCTTCTCCCAAATAAGAAGGCAACCAGTAGACAGCTGGGCTCCTTTTGGCTTCCCACTCCGCCACCCTTCAAATGTGGCTGCTGCACCTCCAGCCAGGCAGCTGCCTACCTTCCGAGCAGGAAGAAGACAGAAGGGCAAGGGAGCAAAAGACAGGATGGTCGGCCAGGCACATCCGTCGCTTTTGAAAAGGTTTCCCAGAACCTTATCCAGTGACCCCAGACCCATCTCATTGGTCACATGACCATACCTGTAAATGAGTCTATAAAAGTGAACTTTTTGGTTTTCACGCCTCTTCAAGAGAGGAAAGCCGGGAGGAGAGTTATGAGTCAGCCACACATAGGGCTGTGACTCTGTCCTTCTGCCTCCAACCAGAGTATGCCCCAAACATAGTTGTCTGCACTAGGGTATGTGGTGAATACTGGAACACAGAAAGGGACCTCTTGCCCCTCTCCCCCTTCACAGCAGAAGGAAAGAGCAAGATTTGTCTATTAGAGAACAGATGCCTTGGGAGTTGCTTCACTGGGGGTCAAACCTGTACTCTCAGCAGCAAAGGTGATTATTTTTCTTAATTACCATTGCTTTGCATCTTGTTATGTGAGCTGCCAGTGTGTTAATTTAGCTGATGACTTTCCACAATCATTTTAGATTTATTTGGTACCTAATTTACTTAACATAGCTTTTGCTGTGAAAGTTAATCAGAGGCCCAAAAACTCTTAATAAGCTCAATATTTTACAGTGAACACCACCCTGAGGAATGCTTTATGAAAATGATGACAAGGCACAGGATCTGTAGCTTTCAGAATCAATAAGTTACCGACTAATGAATTAAAAAGGTCTTGAACTTACACTTCACTACAGGCTTCATGAAGCAGATGCACAAACGAGCATTTGTCAGTGGAGCTGGTCCTTAGTAGAGAATTTCCATTAACCCAGCAGCAGGGTGTAGGAGAATCTGGGTGTAGTGTTAGACATAATGACTAAGGAACGTATTCCATTCAATAGTTAAAGTGATCTTGCTTTTGCCACCATTTATTTAGCTATTTCTTCTGAGATGAAACTGTTGTGTTTCATTTTCATGTTTCTGCCAGTCATGCCTTTTGATGTCAGTGGCAATCACAGGGTGAGACAAACATGCCCTGTTGAAGTATCTCTCTTCATGTACCCACTAGGGGTGAGTTCAAAAGACAGGGGCCCATCCTTGTGTAATTTACAACCCAAGACTGAACATTCAAATGTAGAGAAATAAAGAGCAGCCATAAAAGACATACCACTTAAAAATGCAAATAGCTGTCCCCACCAACTGTACTGCTACCTTCACTGCTAAATATCTAACTAGTGCCCTGCAAAAGGTAGGAACTCGAAGCACATTTGCTGAATAAATACATGACTTTCATAGTGAAGGAGAGTAAATGGAAGGGAAGGAGGAGGAGAATGGGTGGAATACCTGGCGTAGGGTAGGCAGGCAACATATGCGTATAAGAAAAGGTAGGAATTTTCTTTTTCTCCCAGATAAAGAATTATAGACAACTGGAGATTAAAAGGAACAAGAGAAAACATTTGTCTGCAGGGTGGGGTGGGAAGCTTCTAGGCTTTAATATGGAAGGCACAGAGGATGAAGAATGATCTGAAAAATCAACATGTGAACCTTATGCGAAGTAGAGAGAGAAGCTGGGGAGTTGGGGAGTTAAGAGACGTGAAACACTCCTGGACGCTGAGCCTTGGTTCCATCATTCCTAAAACAAGAATAAGAATAACACTTGCTCTGCCTGTTTCAAAGAGGTGTTGTGAGGATGAACTGAAATGGTGTGTGGGAAAAGTGTTTCCAAACCTTAAAAACACTATGTCAATGCAATAGGCCCTTTTAAAGCTCATGTTGGCACTGGAACAAGTGAGCAGGTGCTCTCCAGAATAAACTCGGCACAGAGGCAAGTCACCAAGGGATCACGACCCCAGATATAAATAGCCCAGGGGCACTTGAAAGGGTTGAAGTAGGAGTCTCAGGCACCTGAAATGTTTTCACACAGAATGTGTTTGTTGCCAGCAAGACTTTCTAAGGGATCAGGGGTCTTGGACTCAAGAAGTTAAGGAGCTTATGAGGCACACACAAACAGCAGAGCTGGGACTAGGATTCAAGCCTCCTGGTACCTAGTCTGAAGTTTAGGAAAACCCTCCAGCATGATTTAAACCCTTTAGTACAGTTTCCTTTGTTAATGAGCAGGAACAAGGAGAGATGATATCACGTCCCTGCATTTCTGATACATCACCTAAGAACAATTTTTATAGGAAAAGTAATGGGCACCATGTTTCATCTAAATTGGTCTCCTTTCTGCAAAGCTGACGCCATCCATTTTTGGGAGAAAAAAGCTGGGCTCTTGTGGCTCCCTGTGGAGTTCTTCACGAGGAGTATTTTGACAAAATGGGAGTATCACAATGGGCCAGCCTGCCCCAGGATTAATAATGGAAGAGATAGACCTGTATTAGGTTGCGGAGGGGTCCCATTATTTGAGAGGTTCTCTGCTTTGAGCTAGATTTCTTTATCTGGAAGCTGGGCAATACACTGATTTAGGATGTTATGCTATAGAGTTTGTCTTAATCAGGTCAGGCTGCTATAACAAAAATACCACAGACCATGGCTTAAACAACAAACATTAATTTCTCGTAGTTCTGGAGACTAGGAAGTTCAAGATCAAGGCACCGGCAGAGCTGGTGTCTGCTGAGGACCTCCTGGCTTGTAGATAAGTTCCCTTCTCTCATATTCTCATGTGGCAGAGAGAGGGATAGATCATCTCTCTCCTGTCTCTTCCCACAAGGCCACTAATCCCATTCCTGTGGACTCCACCCCCATGAATTAATTACCCCACTCCAAATACCGTCATATTGGGGATTACGCTATGACATGAATTTTAGGGGGAAACAAACACGCAGTCCATAACACAGTTATGAGTGGTTTTTCTTCCTCACCTTGCCTATTTGACCTGATGTCGATTCTGTCTGATTTATATCCCTCTAAAAAGTGTAAGCAATGGCCCGTTTTTGGTTTCAATTACACAGGCCATTTTCCTTCCTACTGAAATGAGAGTAGAATGAATATGCAATGAAATAAGTAGTTCTGTGAAATAAGTACTCAGACTTGAAGGCCTGTTGCCCGATAGAGGTGACCTCCTTCCCCCTTCATAGTGTAAATAACTAGCATTACCAAGGCAAATTTGTATTATAAACTTTTTATCAGGGAATTACACATGCATAATTGATATGTGTACACATATTTGTGGATTTTTATGGACCTTAGAAAACCAACCTGGAAATATACTTCATTTGCTTTTATAGTCTATACTACACAATTAAGCACTTAACTATGTAATAATTCTTTTCACATGTTAATTTTGAAAGCCCTTCGAGTTGAAGATCATGTACTAAACTTCTTTTATGTCCTCCACAAGACCTAACACAATCGTAAGCATGTAAAAGGTGTTCAAGAAATATTTTTAACTGGCTGATTTCAGCAGATAACACATTAATTCTCAGGCATTAACATAGCTGGAGGAAGGCCAACTGATGAAGAGCTTAAATTCCACGTCCAAGAAGATGATGATGACATCTGCAGCTTAGGGGGATGGCTCTGGTGGTCGTGTGGAGCATGAGGTTAGGAGGGAAAAGGTGGAGAGACGATGGTAGCAGGGAAATCTTTTGGAAGCTGTTGAATGGTCCAGGTGGGAGAATGTCTAAATAATGGCAAGGACAGGGGACCCGGAAAAGGCAAGACAGATGCAAGAGATACGTGATAAATACAATCAGTGGGGTCTCACTGAAGTGGAAAAGGCAGTGGGCAATGGTTCCTAGGTTTCAGGCTAGAAGAGCTGGGTCATTCTCCAAAATAGGAAGCCCAGCATGATGCAGAAGCTGGGAATGGGGAGAAATAAAGTATTTCATGTTGGACATTTTGAGTTTGGGGGCCAGCAGGAGATTCAGATGAAAATATTTAGTTAGAAGTTATAAATGTGTGGGCCAATATCAAAGAGATGCGGGAGGTTTGGACTAGGGGTTTCAATTTGGGGGATGTCAGAGCATGGATGGTGGTTAAAGGCAGGGAAAGCAGTGAGGGAGTGAATAGAGGAGGATGTTAGGATCCCAGGCAGGCCCATGAGAGAACTGAGAAAGAGCTACTAGAGGCACAGGAGGGACAGACAGAGGGTGATGCCTGAGGCCTTGTGCAGGCGAGAGCACAAGGTGCTGACTGCAGCGAATAAACCCAAAGGCCCAGGGTCTCAAAGAGATCAAACAGCTGGAGAAAGGGGATCCTAAGGGGAGACTGGTGATTAGCACTCAAAGAAAGCTAATATCTGATAAATGATGGTGTCCAGGAATTAGCTAGAGGAGAAGCTTACCCAAGTTGAATCCTGAACTCCATTCCTGCACCATGACCCTTCACCAGAGTCTCAGACTTCCTCTTTTTCCTTTTTATTCACATCTTCCTCCCCTCCCATGATCTCACAGTTCAGCTCTAGTCCCACTCTAGCATGCAATCTCTCTATCAGTTTCTGACATAGGTTCTGCTGTTTGTTAAAACTGGGCCAATGGGGCAGTATTTGTTGGACCAAAAAAGAGACTATTTGGTCAAAAGACAAAACTGGGTTTCTGCAGACACAAAAGAAACTGTAGGGTACAGTCTTATTTTCTAGTCTTTTTGTAAATGTTTAAATTCAATACCATTTCTGATGAAAATGGATATGTGAGTAACTGTGAAGAAAAGTAAAAGGACACACTTTACTGAATCACAGAAATTTCATGTTGCACAGTGAATGTATAGAGGGCAGGATGATGGTCACACTGCATTTGCACAGGTCAGATTATAGGAAACTTCACTATGTATGCTAGGAGAAATGGATGTTTAGCTGAGAAAGAGAGGAAGTAGAACAAAGAAATAATTGACAAGGTATCTTAATAACACTGCAGTAAAAAAAAAAATAGTGACAGGTATTTATTAAACCCATATCAGGGACTGAGCTCTACATGTATTATCTAATGTAATAACTACAACACCTCTAAGAGATAACATAATAACTAACACCTACCAAGTGGTTTGCAACAACCCCATGGATTAGGCACTGTTATTATCCCTCTTTTGCAGATAAGGAAATCTATTCTAAGTCAAGCTGGTCAATGGTAGAGCCTGAACTTGAGCCTGGACAGGTGGAAATCAGAGCCCAGCTCTTAGGCGCAATGCTGTGTGGCATTTGCATAGGCATTTTACAGGTGAGGGAAACAAGACACAGAACTTGAGCCACTGAACTATGGCCACACTGCTGATAGTGATGAAGCCAGAATTTGAAGCCATTGAAAACCAATGAGCAATTGAGAGGGAAATTTTGCTTCAACATTAAAAGACATGTCTAACTGGCAAAAAGCCACATAACGATGAGATGGACAGCCCAGGGAGGCCCCTGAGTCTCCTGTGCCCAGAAACAGCCAGGAAAAGAGGTAATAATAACATCTTTTACTTCTATCCAGTTTATAACTCCCAAGGTGCTCGATAGGGAGACTCCCCTTCTTGGTTGGAGTCTGATGGCCTTGCTGGTTCTTCCCCATCTACTCTGCTCAAACTGAAAGCAGATTATCTTGACATACCCATTACTAACCACTGTCATTGACATTTGAGTTGTGTTCAAAAGGTCCCAAATGGTTTTTGACAATTGGGCAACATTTGTTGAGCCATTGAATTATATCTGTGTACATAGCACCTCATTTGTTCATCTGCTTACCCAACTAAAATGCATTAAACGTCTATGAGGTGCCAGGCACTGCGCCGAGAATGCAGAGAAGAAGACACAGTTCCTGTTAATGTCCCACTCTTAGTCTGCCCAGCCCAGATGTCACCTGCAGACAGTGCCAGTCCAGGCCAAAGGCTTCCAGCCTCTTGGTGCCTCAGGGTGTTCTCTGGCCATGGCATGCTTGGCCCATGCACAGGAGAGTCCGTCAGCCCACAAGGGGAGTAAATCAGTGGGTAAATACCTCAGCTTCCTTGCTCTTTTGTGGGACAGTATGAGGTATGCCCTTTACAGACCATCCAAGGTTCCCCAACAGAACTGGGCCCCAGGTCTTGCTTGAGCCCACAGCAGGAATGTCATTAATACCCCCTCGGTTGTCTCCTCCATTCCTGGTCTCACTTCCTCTATTGCTCACTCTGCGTCTTGGGATCATTTCTAAAACAACTACTTGTACCCAGATCTTAAGATCTGCTTCTGGGGGAACCTATGCCCCAGGGGCTTCCAACCTAGCAATTGGCGAACATGTACTATCATTGAGGCTGCAGATTCACTTGCGTAAACCTCACAGAAAACTGGAAGCGCCTTCCTTAGGAAGGATGTGGGTATCACGTGGTTATCCCTTCCAGCGCCGTTAGTCAGAATTTAACATGGAAGGGAAACCTGCAGGGCAGAGGCAGGCCGAGCGCTGCGCTGAGTTCATGTGATGCTTTGGCACATGCAGATGGAATGTCTTGAGTGTTCTACAGGCTCTGTTATCCATCCCTGCCCCAGAGCAGGGAGAGGAGAGGACAGGAGAAAAGAGAGACAACTGTAGAGGGCCCTGAAAGGCCTGCTGTTAGCCACTGACTGTCTGTCTTCAGTGGGAAGCACACACTCTGGCTCAGCAGGACACTTGGCCCTGGACGCAGGATCACTCCTGCAGCATCTTCGGTTGTTGGCTGCTGGTGTAGCTGGGGGAAACTGGAAATCTCTGGGACTTCATGTCCCCAAAAGAGCAGCCTCAAGGGGAAGAGGAAATAGGGTCTGACAGGCAGCCTAATGTCCTTTTGTACTAATGTCTGTGACACGGCTTTAAGCTAATTAGGATCACAACCACACCTTCTCTAAGGCCATCTAGTGTCCCCTCGTCAGACATGGTTTGTGCCCAGAGGATCACAGAGTGAGCTGTAGGGTCTGATCCTTGCTGAGCTTTAGTTAAGTTTAAGTGTGTCTAGCAAACTGTTGGAAAATAATCCAGACCAGAGCATATCATGAGCTGATTTGCATGAGGACTTTTATTGTTATAGGGAGAAAGCTTTGAACACTGTTCTCTGAAGGAAAGAAAAGAGGCATGAGGTGTCTGTCCCCCGCCAGGCCGAAGGGATGGGTCATTTAAGCCCTGTGGAGAGGACTTCCAGAAAAGGCAGCTGGAGCTACTGCCTTGAGGTGCTCTGGGGCTTATAGAGGACCCAGCACCGTTGGTTTGGAGCCCCATGTCAGCAGTGGGACAGAGTTCAGGAAAGACGATCCTCTCTGCTTCCTCCTGGAGCACAGCAGGGTGATGAGGCCGGAGGAAACGTGGGACCATGAGGTCATCTCATGGGGTTTCTGGGCTAGGCACCCCTCATTTGAACGAGGGCTTCAGACCATGATGAGAGGCCTGGAGGGGATACGTGAGAAAACTCTGGGAGCTCCTATAAATATACCAGGTGTCCTGGAAGTAACTGGCAGACATTTTTAACTGGGGCAGAGATAGAATTTGGCCTCTTTTATATGGAGGTAGGAGTTAAATTTGTGATTGAAAAATTCCAAATCAAGCCGATCCGGTGTGGCTCAGTGGACTGAGCGTCGTCCCGTGGACTGAGAGGTTCCGGTTCAATTCCCGGTCAGGGCACACGCCTGGGTTGCGGGCTCGATCCCCAGTGGGGGGTGTGCAGGAGGCAGTCGATTGATGTTTCTCTCTCACATCGATGTTTCTATCTCACTGTCCCTTCCTCTCTCTCTAAAAAATCAATAAAAAACATATTTAAAAAAAATTCCAAATCAAGAAAACTAATTATTACCAAGGGTGTGCCAGGTAATTTGACAAATATTTTCTCATTCATTCCACATCATAACTGTATAAGGTATTATTTTCATTTTCTTTCTGACAAGTTAACTGGAGTATAGGTCACAGTTATCAAGTAAAAGAGCTAGGGTTCAGACTCATGTCTGTGTGATTTGAAAACTCACCATCCCATTATACTTCCAAACTGCTGCGAAAGAGCCTTCACTTTGGAGATAAATAAACCAGAATCAACATTTTTTAAAAATCCAAATCAAAAGTTGGGAAAACTTGCCAGAACCTGTGTTGGTGTATGGTGGAGAGGCCGATCCAGTCGAGTGCCGCTTGCCAGCTGCTGGGAAGCCACAGGAGGGTCCACGTGGTCTGCAGGAGTCCCGGGCCTAGGCCAGATCCAGCCTGGATGGAGCATGCTGCCTCCAGGCATGAACAATGACTTCTGGCCACGAACCTAAATGTTTCCAAAGGCCAGATGATCAAAATTGTTTTCTTTTTTTAAATGTATCTTTATTGTTGAGAGTATTATAGTTGTCCCCCATTTTCCCCCAGTGACCCCCTCCACCTGGTTCACACCCCACCCCAGGCCTTCACCACATAATTGTCTATGTCCATGGGCTATGCATTTATGCATGTAAGTTCTTTGGTTAATCTCTTCCCATCCCACATCTTCCCTCTGAGATCCATCAGTCTGTGCCATGCTTCCATGCCTCTGGACCTATTTTGTTCATCAGTTCATTTCATTCATTAGATTACATATATAAGTGAGATCATGTGGTACTTATCTTCCTCTGACTGGCTTACAGTCGTCCCTTGCCACTTCGCGCTTCAACTTTCATGGCTTCACTCTATCGCGGTTTTTTCAAATATATTCATTAAAAAGTTGATCGAGACAGTGCAAATGATACAGCTCCCACTCGGTTGTCTGAGTCAATTATACACCCCTGTATTACAATTACAATTAGAATTACTGTACGTATGGACTGTAGGCCTATGTACTCGAGCACCTCAGGAATCCTTCAACGCCAGGTGCAGCCTCTAGAGTCTGGAACGGATTCACCGCGATGAACGAGGGACAACTGTATTTTGCTTAGCATAATACTCTCCAGTTCCCTCCATGCTGTCTCAAAGGGTAAGAGATCCTTCTTTTTTTATAGCTGTATAGTATTCCATTGTGTAAATGTTCCAAAGCTTTTTTATCCACTCCTCTACTGATGGGCACTTGGGCAGTTAGTTATTGTAAATAGCGCTGCTATGAACATAGGGGTGCATATATTCTTTCTGATTGGTGTTTCAGGCTTCTTAGGATATATTTCTAGAAGTGGGATCGCTGGGTTTAATTGTGTCCAGGGCATCTTCAGAATTATTAACTGTTATTATAAACTTGTTTTAGTTTGCCCCTTTATCCTTAGCTATTTTATGTATGGGCAAAAAATCAAGTTAGACATCTAGGATCTTTGTCACTCTGAATTAGGGTTACCAGATAAAACACAAGATGTCCAGTTCAATTTGAATTTCAAATAAACAAGGAGTGATTTTCAGTATATAAAATTAGTGTGCAATATTTAAGACATATTTATACAAAAAATTATTCATTATATAAAATTCAAACTTAACTGGGTGTTCTGCATTTTATCTGGCAACCCTACCCTGACTAGATCTTTCCTAGAGAGGAGAGCGACAAAACATCTGGAATAAAGGAAAAGTTCTGTGGTCCCTTTTCCTGCTGGGTAAAACTGCAGTAGCTGATTGATTTGTCTTTCTTAAAATATATTCCCCATTTACTTCCCCGCAGGATGAAAATGGCACAAAATAAAAGGCACAACCCATCCGACCGTTAAAAGAGTTAGATAATCAAAAGAAATACAAAGGGATGGGGGAGTTTGAAACCCAAAAGCCCAGACTGATGTGGTTGTGGTTGATCTTTACTTTGGCTTCTGAACTTTTTGTCAGCCCGAAGCCAAATGAAAAGATTAGCTAACACCAATTCGCGGGCGATTAAAGCTTTTTTCTGGTCCTAATTCTTAGAGGACTTTTCATAGAGAATAGCATGCTTGCCAGTCTGGTCTAACGGTGTGGCAGGCTGTGGGCTCGAGCACCTGGATGTGAGGCTCAGCTCGGCCTCACACCATCACTTCACATCTCTCACCGCATTTATTTATCTGTAATGTGACTTGCCCTGCTAAGCATATAACAAGTGTAAGATATTGTTACTAGAGCTGAGACTAAGGATATTAACACCGGCAATAATAGTAATGTGTCCTGTGAGGGTTTTATAGAAGATACACACAGTCTTCAAATGACAGTTATTACATCAGCCCTTGATTTTAAAAGACTAGGACACAACAGTAGTAATAATGTAGTAATTCAGCAAAAGCCTTTTTTGCAAGGTGGGTCACAGAACCAAAGTCATCCTGGCTGACCTCTCTCCTCTTGACCTTGCAGACAACAGGAAGCTCAGAGCTGACTGTGGGTGTTTCGGCTTCACAGAGTACAGACACACCTAGTCATTTCTTTACCATTTCTGAAAAATCTCCTCAGCCTAGAACCTGAGAATAAGTTGTCTTGACCAAAAAGCAAGCCAAAAGCAAATGGGACTGCCCATCCAAAGCCAAGGCAGGCTGCCGGCAGTACTTCTCTCGAGGAATTGGCAACACTCGGCTAGAGTGATAAGAGAAGGAAGCTATGTGTCTGTGGGTTCCACCGGATTTGCAGACAGGCTATGGAATGCAAATGCTTCCTCACTGAGAAATGGCCGCCAGGAGCCAACGGAATAGTGTGACTGCCACTGGGTTCCTTCTGCATCATTCATTTGTAGGGTACCTTCTTCTCTTTCAAGGAGAGAGCCAGGGGGCTCCCATCTTGCTCACCGAATTCCTAGAGAAAATATGCTCTATCTTAGAAACAAGAATATATTAATAATAATAATAATAATAGTTTTTAGATGCTGTGCTGTTTTATATGCCTGACCTCATTAAATCCTTGTAAGAAGGTTCTATTATTACTCCTATTTTATTATGAGAAAATAGGCTTGAAGATGATTCTTTCTACCAGGTGAATGGGGAGAAAAAAGGCCCCTGGGATTCAGGGAAGAAGATTGTTCCATTTTCTTATATTCAAGGCTGTTTTGCTATAACTGAGAAAGGTGCAAGACCCGAGGGCCGATTATTCACAGAGTTCAATAGCAGTTAAGTTCCTACTATGAGGATAGCCTTAAGTTAATCACACAAGGAATGTTCAGATGGCTGCTGTCCACACACCTTACAATCTAGTTGGTCTACAAATTAATGGGGGTAGAATATATGTGCCATCAGAAAGGTACCTAGAAGACCTTGGGTCACACTATATCCCTCTGACCAACAGCTTTTCAGGTGGTGAATGTGACTATCAAAGGCAGCGGTGCCTGATGAGGGGACCTCGCTTTGCACCTCACTGCTTCCCCCAAGGAGGGGTGGATTGAGAAGCCAAGTGAAATTCTCAGGGCCTCATATCGTTTGGCCCAGCTGGCAGGCCATTTTGCTGGCCCCTTCAAATGAGGTCCTTGATTTTTCTAGATACATGCAAGCCTTTCAAACTTGGGGGACTCAGAGTGACCTCATCTCATTGGAGACACTAGTTCACCTTATTTTCCATCAGAAAGAGTTACCATCACCCCTTGGGTAGAGAACAGGGGAGGTGTGAGGGTGGGCGCTGTGGCTCATTCTAAAAATGGACAGCACTGTCAGTGAGGGGAGGAGGTTGGCCGCAGAGGTAGGGGTGGGGTGGTGCTTCTCTCCTTACAAAGGGTATTCCTTAGCTAGACGTCAGAGCCAGGGAGCACCGCCAAGAGCCACAGCTCTGGAGGAAAGACACGCCAGCTCTCCATGGGACAGCAGAGCTACATGGCAAAACTGGGACAACCTGTGGCTTTCTCAGCAGGTGCCTCTCCGGTTCTCCTGTTTTCTGAGCCAGTGGCCTGCACTGTGGAGAGTTTCTTCTTTGCTTTGTGTACTTCTTGCATTTTTAAACAGCAGCTTCTCAGAACAGATGCTCTATTCCTTCCTTCCCAGTGGCCTTTCTGCACAAACAGCAGATTGCCTGCTTCTGTCATCTTAATCAAGGGAGAGGGAGAAACATGCTAATCATGTTATTTTTCTCTTCCTTCTGCTGCCATGAGCTGTGGGAGCCAGGGGCCCTCTCTTCTTCTCAGACTCTCCCCATGCTGACACCTCATGCAGTAATTTTCCTGGGCACTTCTCACCTGCTTCCCTTTAACCAAAAGGGTCCTTTTTATTAAAAAAAATATATGTGTGTTTTTATTGATTTTTACAGAGAGATAGAAACATCGATGTGAGAGAGAAACGTCGATTGGCTGCCTCCTGCACGCCCCCTACTGGGGATTGAACCCGCAACCCAGGCATGTGCCTTGACCGGGAATGGAACCAGGACCTCTCAGTCCATGGGACGATGCTCAATCCACTGAGCCACACCGGCCATGCCAAAAAGGTCCTTTTTAAACAAACACTTCGGTTTGGCGTTTGTTTGGTTTTTTTGGATCTCTGCTTTCTTTGACCTCCTAGGAGTCAGGTTGCCATGCAGTCACTGGTAATGTCTTGATTTCTACTTCTCCTGTATATTACAAACCCAAAGCAATGTTTAAATCTATGGAGACCCTCAGAATAAAATTATACTCATGCCTCCTTTTCCCAGGGCTGCTGCCCCACACAGCTGCCATCATTACACAGGGCTGCATGTCTATTTGATAGTCACACGAAGTGATGCACAGTGAAAAACACGACCCGAGGCCACAAAACAAATGTAATGAAGGGCAACCAAGTCCTGGGGGGGTTTCTCATGACCACTACGTTAGTGCTTGTTTTAAAACACCACATAGAGATTCCCTTTCAACACTCTTAGCGGTGTAGGAGCCCTACACGGCTAAGTAGTCTGTCCACTGAGTAACCAGGCACTGAGCAGCCCACCGGAAGGCTCCTGGCAGCTCACGGGTTTGGCAAGTGCCCCGTGTACCAGAGAATTAGAATGGGCACATTTAATCCTTAGGGGAAAAAAGAATTAGATGAGCATTAAGATTTGACTTCTGGAAGAGTGAATCACCACAGAACAGTATCTGAAAGAATCTGAAATCAACACTGGCCAGATTCAAATGCCTTCTTCCGCCAGTGTTGCAGATTGTTCAATGATGCCATGCAGAGTGATGAGGGGGGTTCCCTGGCCCTGTTAGATTCTCAGTTTACATAATTTGCCCCAGGCCTCCCTGTTGGGTCTGCTGGGAGGAGCAGAGGCTCTGCAGGTCTCCTCCCCCTTCCCAGCAGGGTAGGAAGGTGGCTATGGCAGGGCTTGGTCCTATGTCGGAGAGCAGGTGTATCAGTTGGAACCTCACCAGGAAAACAGGAGGATTTAATGCAGGAAATAGGTTACACAGGTTCCTTGGTAGGGGTCCCCAAAAGACTCAGAGACAGGGATTCGAATACAAGTAGTTTATCTGGGAGGTGATCCCAGAAACTTAAAAGTAGAGAAGTGAGATGGGCAAGAGAAGGAAGCCAACCCAAAGGGTTCATTACTAAGCACATTCCCGGTGTGGAAGGAGTGCTCAACCCTGCAGAGGACCTTGGGAGTCATGCAGAACAGGCTTAGGGTGTTTATCTATCAACACTCCTGAGTTGTGGCTGCTTCTGGGAACATTAATTCCCCAGCTTGCTCTAAACACAGGCTGAGCGTGCTCCATTGGCCAGAACCAGACTGGGCCAGCAACTCTCAGGTGTTCCAGGAAGCAGCCTCCAGCTCATAAACATAAACACCTAGAGCAGCAATTTTCAACCTTTTACATCTCACAGCACACATAAACTAATTACTAAAAGTCTGCGGCACATCAAAAAATATATTTTTTGCCAATCTCACACACAAAAAAAATAGGTATAATTTTGATTCATTCACACCAGACAGCTATTGTTGTGTTGGCTGGTGTCATTTCTTTATTTGACAATCTAAGGGAAAAGAGGCCAGTGCCCCTGACTAAATAGTCAGGTATAGCATGTTTTAAAAATTCTTGTGGCACACCGGGTGAACATCGCCGACCTCGAGGATAAGGGCAGAGCCCCACAGTGTCTGCCACCACAGGTCATGAAAGAGCCGAGAACAAACCCAAGAGAGTGAGGCCACCTAGAGAGGAGCAGCAGCAGAACGTGCCTACCAATTCTACGCCAGAAAGACAAAGGTGGGAAGCCGTGCTCCTAGGCTGGGACCACGTGGTACTAGCTGGAACCAAGAAAAGAAAAGGATGGCCCTTCAAGAACAGAACCACGGAGAAGATGCATCCACTGCCAGACACTGCCCGAAGCAGAAGTAGGGGCAGCTACCTTGGTTTCCCTCTTCCTCCTTCCCTTCAGTCTCTCACCAAGGACCAAATCTGGCTGGGAGCCAGCTAACAGGGGAGCTGGAAAACGGAATCTTTGGAGGTTGGTGACCACTTCTCTTCTTCAACAAGCCCTCTTCACACCATGACACACAGCGAAACAGAGAAAAGGCGAGGCATGCCTCTGAAAGCAAACTGGCCTAGGATGGCAGGGGAGGGTGTGAGTCAGTCTCCCACCAACTCCTCTACACATGCTCCCCTTACAGGAATAGGACGAAGAGAGTTCTAGAAAAGGATGTGGAAGACAGAGTGACCTAGGAACCTGTGTGACTCAGGCCTCCATTCTGAGAGGATAATAAAGGTGGTAACCCAAGTATTCATTAGCCATTTGATCCACACAGGTCGACCCAAATCTCTAAGAGCAGAGCAAAGGACCATGGTGTGGTATGGGCATCTACAGGAGCGGAATACTCATCTCCACTGCAGGGACTTGGGCCTCGGAAGTGCCCGTGGAGAGGAACAGAGACGGCTGTGGTGACGCTGCAGTGTTATCACAAGTCCATCCACAGTGTAGCAGCATTTTCTAAACTATTTCCTCCTAAATAAATGTAATAACTGAATATTATATACTCTTCTGGGAGAATCAAAATGTGTACTTGGCGTATTATAGGCTCTGAGAAGTCCTACAACATTTCTCGAAACCTCTTGGAGTCTAGAACACCACCCCACCCCATTTTTCTTAATGTGGAGTGCCTCTTACAGTCTCAAAGAGAAAACTCCTTTATAGCTCAAAGTTTAAGTCCCTAAACTAAAAGAATCTGCAATTAGAAGAGTGTTGAAATCTCTAGGAGGGGATAATTATAAAGTTTCTGGTGGAGTCTTGGACTAAAAAAATATATGCTAAGCCACTAAATATTGTAACATCCACCCCTGTGCTCAAGCCAGCTTGTGCTGGCTCATGGGAGCCAATGTTCAATTTCCTGGAATTTTAAGAGCTGGTTGCAAAACACAGCCACTATTAAAAATTAAATCCTATGAACTTATAATTGAATATATTTTATTAAAACAGAGGTAATAAATATTCAAAACTCATCACTATGGAATTATTTTGCTATTATCTGTGATCTTTGGGGATTGCTGTCTGCTGCATGAATATAGCAGAAATACTGTGTAATGCTGGTGCTACCGTGCTGCTCTTCCCAACTCCGTGTGCAGTGATGTTACATTGTTAGCTGGAAATCAGCGTGATAGGAGTGTTTACACCATGGAACTCAGAAAATGCTATACCTCGGGGCTTGATACATTATTTTATTGTTTGTCTAGACTTAAAAATATAGGGAAAATGTTAATAATGTAGATTAAACTTAAAAGCTGTCATTCTTTAGGCCTCACTCTGTGAATAGCACACACAGAAAAGTTGAGGAAATATTCTTCCAGTGTTCAAAAACTGTAATTCAATTAAGCAAAGAAGTTGCTAACACCACGGACGAATGAGTGAAGTTCTGACCCGCATAGTGCCCCAACTGAAAGAGGTTTCAGTTTAATGGATGCCACCTGTACAAGGGTAAGAACTAGTGTAACAATAGACTTCATGTCAGAATAACGATGATTAATTTCCTGGGAAAAGAGTTAGAAGACTGGGATGCGACTCCATTTATTAAATCATGGTTCAGTTACAACGTAGCTTGTCTGCAGATACAAGAGTTCAGGAAAAAAAAACAACAACAGAGTATTCTGTGAGAATCAGTTTGCTATATGAACTTACAATAAAGAGTATTATATATTATATTGTTTGTAGATTGTGTGCTGTACAGCCTTTATATCAGTAACATTTTTAAATTGGATATTTTCTTTTTCCCGAAGAGCTGGTTGTTACACCTCTGCCGCACAGCACTGGGGAAGTGAATCCATTTAAAGTCGATTCTACCCCACACGTTACACTATATTAAAACCCTGAAGATGTCATCTGATCCAGGTACCTCCAAATGTAGGAAAGTATTATCTCTTGTCCAAAGAATCATACTTTAGTGTTTCTTTCAACTCAATTCACCATGTATTTATTGAGCATCTATTGTGTGTTAGAGTGGTTTCATTATTAAGTCATAGTGATACCATTATAATTAACCTAGTTATTAATAACAGGAAAGGAGCAAAGGAGGAAGCCAGTCATTACAGGCATGTCATTTGGGCAGCTTCGCCAGGAAGCTACAACTTTACACTCCCTAGGGGTCCAACAAAGGGGAGATAGACACATGCACAGTAAAGTTGGGGTGACATAGGGAAGGTGCTTGCTGTCAATCACACCTGAGGACATAGATGGCTGGCCAGAATGGGTGTGGCCACTGCCAGGGTGCAAAGATTTGGGATATTTAATCCCCTGAACAAAGAAGTTCACTCTCTTGTTGCTCCTGTGCTTTCAGGACCCTTGGGACTCTTGTTGCTAGGGGCACGCTCTCCTGCATTCGCCCACATGGACCACGCCATACAGACCCCTCCACGCAATGGACTTACGGACTGCAGCCGGCTTGATGCTGTACTGGACCCAGCTGCAACATGGAAAGGAAACTGGACGGTTTAGCTCTACTAAAACCCCAGCTACACTTCTATGACTGGACTAAGGGAAATGGGACTTTAGAAACACAGAGATTGAATTCTGCACAAATAAAAATCACTCATTCCCCCATGTGAGTCTCAGAAAATATTTTTTCTCGAGACATCGTAAGGATTCCACCCCCAGCAGCACCCAGTCAGGAAGGGGACACCCCACCTCGTCTGATAACAATAGGGTCTTTGAGTTTAAGAAATCTTTGAGAAACTTGAGTTAAACCTCTCACTTTTTAATTGAGATAAAAACTCACATAACATAAAATTCACCATTTTAACCATTTTAAAGTGTACAATTCAGTGGGGTTTTTTAAGTATATTCACAATGTTATGCAGCCATTGCTACTATCTAGTTCCAGAACATTTTTGTCATCCCAAAAAGAAACCCTGTACCAATTAAGCAGTCCCTCCATTTCTCCCTCCTCCTGGCCTCTGTCAAACATGACCTACTTTCCATCTCTATAGATTTGCCTGCTCTAGACATTTTCTATAAGTGGAATTCTATTATAAGTGACCTTTGTCTCTGTTTTTTTGGTTGTTGTTGTTTTTACTAGCATGTTTTCAAGCTTCACCTACATTGTGGCAAGTATCTTTTTACAGCTGAATATATCTGTTATGTGAATATTCCACATTTTAAAATTCATTTTTATTCATTCAGTTGATGGACATTGAGCTGTTTCCACTGTTTTGACTATTATGAATAATGTTGCTATGAGCATTTATGTACAATTTTTGTTTGAACATGTTCTCAGTTCTCTTGGGTGTGGAATTTCTGGGTTTAACCTTCTGTGGACTTACCATACTATTTCCACAGCAGCTGCACCGTTTTACATTCCCACCAGCAACATATGAGGGATACGCCTCACTTTTTAAATAAGGATTCTATGGCCCAGGAAATTTAAGTGACTTCACAAAGTCGTGATAGAACTAGAACTTCAGTCAAATCTGCCAAAATACACTTGGGTGCTCCTTCTGCCAATGGCCAGTGCAAGATGTTCTTTCTGTTGTGTAATTTGGGGCAGGAAAGAAGTCATTGTAGGAAAAAAAATCAATATCGGTGAAAACAAAAAGAATCAGTTTTCAGATCAACAGAATTAACGTGAAAATTAAATGAATCAGAACCTCCACCTCCTTCACCCCACTGCCCCCAGCCTGCTTCTCAAAGTTCTGCTCTACCAAAGCGAGCTCTCCCAGCAACCCCACGTGGCCTTAGCAGAACCAGAACAATAAGAGTGCTGTTTAAGCCCATCTTTAAGGTGCTTTTCTGAGAGAGAAGCCTTCACTCTTTCCCCTTCTTTGTAGTCCTCGTTCTACTTCAGGCCCCTGACATTCTTTACGCGGTCTTCTACAAAGGCAGCGTCTCAGGTCTCACTGCTTCCTGTTTTCCCCACTGTCGGGGCACCCGAACCTACCTGTCCCCCACCAATCATCCAAACAAAGACTAGTCACATCCTCCTCCTGCTGTAGGTAAAACCCTTTGCAACTCAGGCTCCACCTCTCTTTCCAGTTAGTAGCCACACCCCTCAATCCAGACCAAAAGAACTGCAGATCTCCCCACATGCCCAGCATCTTTATGATTTCAAGATTTTTCCAAATTATAGTTAATGCAAAAAATGATACTGAAAGCCTTCTATGTGCCACTCTAGGGATTCAAATTAACACATTTCCTGCCTTCAAAGAATAAACTCACAGCTACCATCATAGGTGAAGCTCCCATTAAGCAAATAATAACAACAGAATCTGTTTAGAATAGAAAAGAATAGAAAAATAATAGATTCTCAAAATGCAGAAGTAGAGCAAAGTAGGAAATTACTAACTTCCTCTAGGAGTAGTTCATAAAAAGCTCCACTAAAGATGTAATGCCAGAGAAAGGCTTTGAAGAATGAACAGGAATTCACCAAATGAACATGGAGGAAAAGCAGTCTAGGCAGAACAGCCACTGAAAAGGCAGAGTGGCAGAAACAGAGTGATATGAAGGAATTGATGGGCAATTCTAGAGGCCTGAGCAGAAGGAGACAGGCTGGAGAATAATAGGAGTTGGCCCTGGAAAGTCTGTGTGTGCCAGGCAAAAGGCTGTGTGCCTACTAAGGAGTGTGTACTTTGCTTTAGCAGAGGAGGGACAGTTTGTGTTCAGTTAGATAGTTCAGAGGTCAATTTAGGTAGTGGATTTGAGGGGCCCCGAAGAGTGTGGGCAAGGAGACTCTTACCACCATCCAAGTGAGAGACAATGAAAGCCTAGCCTAAGGCAGCAGGGTGGTAGTGACAGAGCAAGCCATCACCTCCCAGAGCGCCCCTCATTTCTGGCAGAATTAACCACTGCCTCTCCTGTTACTTTGTACAGACCTTTACCACAGCACTCCCTGTGCAATGAGTTCTCTTCACTATATCAGCCTTCCACCCACCTCCGAACTGCAGTTCTGAGAAGGCAGCGGCCAGGACACCTTGTATCCCCAGCATTCAGTACCCTCTCACTTCCTACAGTGCTTCTCAAAGTTTCATTAAAATGCAGATTTTGGCCCTAGTTGGGTGGCTCAGTTGTTTGGAGCATCGTCCTGTACACCAAAAGGTTGCAGTTTCGATCCCTGGGTCTGGGCTCATATGGAGGACGCATACGGAGGGCAACCGATTGATGTTCTCTCTCACATCAATGTTTCTCTCTCTCTTTCCCTCTCTTTCTCTCTCTCCTTCCCCTCTCTCTTAAAGCAGTAAGCATATCTTCGGGTGAGGATTTTTTAAGATGCAGATTTTGGTCTTGCAGATCTTGGGTGGAAGTGAGACTGCCCTTCCAGCAAGCTCTTGGGTACACACCACAGACCACACATTGTGTAGCAAGGACTCAGCACACAGACTGGCTGACTGGACAAGAACTGTTCCTGGAGCCCAGGCTTACAGAGCACACCCCGCCTCTGCTTTCTGGTCCTAGAAAAAGTACTGCTTGTCATGTGGCACTGTGTCCTCAGTCAAGCGGAGAAAAATTCTGGTGAAAATTCTCCATGACGAAGCCCTTTATCTTCCATGGAAATGCACACCAAAGTTGCGTCAGAATGGCGAGCAAGTCCAGATCCCTGGGATGGACAATGAGTAACAGGGCAAGAACCAGTCCTCAGTACATTAATGAATGTCCTTGGTAGGCAGAGGGCCCTTCAATAATTGATGAATGGGACCGTTCAGTGTTTGCTGCAGCTCTGGCCAACACTGCTCATTCTGGGAGATGATTCACTCGGTTTTATGGAACAAATTGTACCAAAGTCTAACTCCACTTCCTTACCTTTTTTCCCCAAAATAAAAAGCATGCACCTGTGGAATTCATATGCATGCAACTGTGCCAGAATAGATATAAGAGAATTCATTCGTGTCCCAGAGTCCATAATAGAGCAACCTCGAGGAACTTGCCAGGGGGCTGAGCTTCAGAAACAACTTCCTTCCTCAGAGAGGAGGAAAGATATAGATATGTTGAGTCTCTGCAGGCTGCTTAGATTCCAAGAGCAGTAGGAATTGAAATGAGAGCGTCTTCTCCAACAAGGCTTGTTTTTTGTTAGGTTTGGCAAAGGGACCATTGGTATTCAAACTGTATGCCTGCAGTTTAGACTGTGCATCTGGTAGCTAATTTAGTGTGTCCAGTTCCTGTTAGCCATGTGTTTCTAAGTGCTTAGGGTTGCCTTGTGAATTCGGTCTGGAGAACAGTTTAATTTAGCTCTCAAAGTCTGATGGTTTAACAAGCACATGTCAAGCTGCTCTGGTTCACCTTTATCCCTTCTGTCCCCCAAGTTTGGAAACTC
Source organism: Tadarida brasiliensis (assembly GCA_030848825.1). Lineage (NCBI taxonomy): Eukaryota > Metazoa > Chordata > Mammalia > Chiroptera > Molossidae > Tadarida > Tadarida brasiliensis. The sequence continues at coordinate 46,674,163 of CM061258.1, forward strand.
CTCTGCTTCCTCTTTTCAATTCACTATTTTGATGAAAAGATGCCTATTCATTCCGTAAAATGCAGTAAAACTGACAGTTTCACTGGACACATTTCTGCAGGGGTTTACGTGTGTGCAGATCCAGCCCCGATGAAACTCTGTGAGAGGAGAAAGTAATGGCCTGGGACACAAGCGTCTCTTTCTTGTGCAACCAGAGAGACTTCAAAATTGAGAGAGTCCAGGGTTATCCAACACAGCCTGATGGTGCTGAGGCCCAAGTGTGAACCCTGGAAAATATCATCTATCCCTTTCAAGTCCCAAATCCTGCTCCAGTTCGCAGATGCTAATAGGACTCTGCCCAGTCCCCAGAGTATAATCTGGGTTGGGTTGGGCTCAAAAGCTGGACCCAGCTGTGACTCTCTTCTGACTGTCTCCAACACGGCCTTGGACTGACCTGGGCTCTAGGCCCACTGGACAAGGAACTAGATTTCCCTGCCAGATTGGAATAAACCAAACCCTGAGGAATCCCAGAGACTCAGAATCACCACTTCTGGTGGAGCTGAGCCACCAGAAAGCAAACAGCTTTCCTTACCCACTTCCATTCTGACTGCAGTCTTAGCACCGAATGGGTCAGTGGTGCTTTAAGGGTGGAAGATCTTTGCTTTGGGGTCTCTGTTTGACTACTTTCCTATGACATTGTCAATAGTTGGCTAAACTGGGAGCAAGAAATGTTGTGGAAAGGCAAAGAGCCTCAGTCTCTTCTCTCTTGTTCTCTGGCTCCTCCAGCATCTGCTGCCTATTGTTGAGGTCTGACCTGGCCAGCAAATTCTCTTATTGCCCTCCATGGTGCTCACTTGGAAGGAACAGTGTCTGCACAGCATTCCTTTGTCTTCTGGCTGATTCTAGAGAAACTGAGAATATTGGTCCAGATTTTCACATCCATCCGCTCTTCCTTCATTCCCACCTCCATTGTTGCTTTCAAGTCCAGGTTATCTGAAAGTCTAGAGGTGTCCTGTGTACCACAGAGATGGCAGGGACAAAGAAGAGATGAGAGCACGTGCCGGGTGGGGTGCCACACCAGCTAATGCTGAGGGTTGCCGCTGCTGCTAAAGATCCCCTCTCTGGGCAAAGACAGGGAGGGCAGGCACTGCAGGGGATTCAGAAAAGTGGGTCCTAGATGCCAATGTTGGAGAAGAGCTCACAGGTCAGCAAGTCACCACCACTTGCCGTTAAAATCCTGCCTTCACTATCCTTCCCTTGTAGCCATGCACGAGGTGCTTGAATAGCCTGTTTTAGTCTGGATCTTCTGAGAAGTAGATGTCAAGCCAGAATTAAATGTGCAAGGATTTTACTAATGAAAACATCTGAATGAAAGAAACAGGAAGGGAGCCAGAGAATGCTGGGAGAGCATCATCAAGATGCAGTTCTGACCCCAAGTGAAGGACAGAGGAGCAGATTGGATGAAAGCATCCTAGACTGTCATACAGCTCAAGGAAATTTCAGCAAAGCCCCGGGGAGCCCTAGAGCCCAGAGGCGGCTGGCAAAGGGTTCCATTTACCTGGGATGGGTCTGCTTTAGTATCCCTGCCACACAGGTGGTCACTGGCAGGGAACAGCCCACGGAGGCATGCCCTCAGTGCAGATGCTGCTATGGTGTTTCTCCCTCCCTCAGGTCTCCATGGGCTCAACAGTCGAAGCTGCCCTGTCTCAGCCTCGCACCCTCCCTGAGCAGAGAGCAAGGACTATCAGACATCTGAGTGGAGCTAGACCAGAGCAGAGGAGAGAGGCCAAGTCTGGAAAGCAGGAAGCTGCAGAAACGCAAGCCTGTCTCCCGTGAGCACTTGGGACGGCCATTTGACCAGTGCTCGAGGTCCATGGATTTCAAGGCTCCGTCAGGCTAGTTCTGGTTGAAAGAGGAAGGCTGTAACACTTCATTTTAACCTAACAGTTTAGCTCCGCTTATACTAAAAACACAATCAATACAAGTGTTCCAAAAATCTTCCCTGAAATCCATTCCCAATTTTCACCTAGCCCCAACTGACACATTTAAATAAATGCTGATCAGAATTTAGGGGGGTCCCAATGGGAAGAGATGATTTTAAATGCCCACAGGTTCAAACACCCATTGTTTCCTTCCTTCCTTGTAAAAGCAGTAGCAGTTCTACAGCAGCTGGAAATTACCCTTTTGAAAAACTTCAAGGAAATGGCTTAAAAACCACAAAATGGTAAAGTCTCATAGAAATTCTCAGGAACAGTGTACATCATGGCTATTGGACTCCAGTTTATCTGGGGAGCTCCTGCATTCAGCCCCCGGGCCTCTGCCTGGAGATCACAGGCCTATCCCTAGTCTCTGACTTCTAATGGCTTTATGATGAGCCTGAGTGTTGCCATGGAAAACATCCCCAGCTGGTGAATCAAAGTCAGGCTGTTTTTAGGTTTGTGTCTGGCTGGTGCATACTATGGTAGCCAGGCTTTGCTGTAACCATATTCAGAGACTTACAACACACACACACACACACACACACACACACACACACACACACACCATGAAAAGAGAGATCAAATGGGGAATGGCTTCTGATAAGAGTTCATGATTTTTTTCCCACTCAATTCTCATTTTGCTAAAATGTGAGATCTGAAATTTAGAAACATTAAGAATTACAGAATCTCCTGCTTTCTCTCACATCACATGTCAGGGTGGCCAACATTACACTGAGCAACTAGAGGACGGAAGGAAGAAGGGGAGTTTTGAAGGAGAAAGACAGGGTCCTCAAGTGCAGATTCTATTCCAGTAATGGACCAAAGATCCATACAAGGACACATAACAGATTTATAGGAAAACACAATAATTTTTAGTATCTTTTGTGACACTACACATGGATGAATTTCAAAAATATTAAGTTGAGCAAAAGAAGCCACAAGCAATATTCTCTGCAGTTCCATTTTTATAAAATGTAAAACTAATTTATGGCAATAAAAGTTAGAGTTGTGGCTGTCTAGGGCAGGGTGAGGGGTGGATTACTTGGGAAGGACCATGAGGGAATCTCCAGCATGATGAAAATGTTCTGTATCTTGGTGGGTGATGGTTACACAGTTAAACACATTCAGCGGTAGGCTGAGTCTGGCTCTCAAACTCCTGAAAGGCAATTCTTAAATAATCAGAATAATTTTTGTGAGCCAGATGTTAAGCCGTTGCCGGCTTGAAATCAGGCATGGTGAGAATGCTTAAACTATGAAAATTAACAAATGTTACAAATGAGGCTTTGGTTTGTTTTCATTTTCTTCTAGAGAGCCAGTTTACCAGCATATCACGGAATGTATCTGTCAAACGCCGCCAGAGCTCACCCTTAAGATTCATAAAGTCTCCTGCACATAAATTATGCCTCAATGAAGCATTCGTAGCAAGAACAAAAAAAGGATAAAAGGTTAAATAGTGTCTTCAGTTAGGGATCCAGACGAGTTGTTCATTCACGACTTTCGTGTTCCTATGTACCTTTTCAAGCAAGCCCTCACGAGACCTGCTTCCTAACATTGAGGCTCCCGGGACTGTAGCAAATGCAGTCCCGGGGAGCCTGGTTTGGCACTGGGCACTCTGCAAGCTGTTGAGCTCATTTAATTCACATATAACTACTTTTAATACAACATTTATCCTAATTTTTACTCCAACTTTAAAAATATACACAAAACATAAAGGTGCACCCCACTTTATTAAAAAGTTCAATACAGCCCCACCGGTGTGGCTCAGTGGTTGAGCATCAACCCATGCACTGAGAGGTCGCCAGTTCGATTCCTGGTCAGGGCACATGCCCAGGTTGTGGGCCCGATCCCCAGTGGGGGGCATGCGGGAGGCGGCCAATCAGTGTTCTCTATCATCGATGTTTCTATCTCTCTCTCTCACTTTCCCTCTCTCTAAAATCAATAAAGAAAAAAATAAAAAATAAATAAATAAAAAGTTCAATACGTAAAATATTATATTACTTAATATTGACTTAGTTCACAAAGTATTCTTTTTAATTGCATAAATCCTCCAGAGTTCTTATGCTTTATTTTCATTATCTTTTGTTTTGTGGGCTGTTTAAGCCATAAAAAGGGCGCATTCACTGTGTCTCAAGCAGACAACACAAAACAGCGAAGCAGAGGCCTCTCTGCAGACCTTCTCCTGAGTGCCACTCTCTCAATGTTAAGATTAGCTGTCCAATGTTTTTCTATACCTGTATTATACACACACACAAAATTTACAAATACATACATATATACACACACAAACAGGTTTTTAAAACAAAAATGGGATTATGCCTCACATCACACAACCTGGTCTGTTTTCTTAATATCCCAGGGTTGCCTCTCCTCGTCCATGTGAATTAGCCCTGCCTCATGCTTTCAAAAGCTTCATAAGCGCCCTGGCTCAGCAGTTAGAGCGTCGGCCTGTGGACCAGAGAGTCCCGGGTTCGGTTCCCGCTGAGGGCACGTACCTCGGTTGCAGTTTGCCCCCGCCCCAGTTGGGGTCGTGCGGGTGGCAACCACTCCATGTGTCTCTCTCACATCGATGTTTCTCTCTCTCTCTTCCCCCCTCTCTCCCTCCTGTTCTATCTGAAGATAAATGCAAAAATGGTGAGGATTTAAAAAATAAACAAACAAACAAACAAATAAATAAATAAAAGCTTCATAAGCTATGCACCACTATTGATTTAATCAGTCTGCTATGGCTAAATACTGAGGCCTTTTCCATGTTGCCACCATTTCAAGATGCTACAAAGAGCACCCTTGTATTAGGTTGAATCGACTGAAATTACTGTTTCTGTATATCAAAATGGTTGAGTCACAGTAATTCCATATGGTTCACACTATACATTTGTATTTACATAGAATACACTTCTTGAAGTGGCGTTGGTAAGTCAAAGCATATGTGCATTTTTTAAAAATTTCGTAGCTACCACTACACTGCCATCTTTACGCTATGTTAATTTCCCTATGCTCTTGACAACAATAAAAGCTTTTAATCTCTTTAGTATTTGCTAGTAAACTACACCTTGGTGTTTAGCTTTGCTTTACTTTCGTTATTACTGAGGAGGCTGAACATCTTTTTGTATGCATTTTGCTCCTGCAGCGTTTAAAATATCACTTGATTCTCCTACAACTCTCCAGACACCCTTTTATTTTTAAAAAATAGAGAGAATCAAACCTGTTTATGAAAGAATTAAAGAATATATGCCTATCACTAAAAGAACCTCTTTTAAGAAGCTGGAATGAATTCTTTTTATGCCTTCAAATTTCTATTTGTTTCTGTTATGAACACACAGGTATGTATTGTTTTTACCCAGAGTGAACTCCTTCGACCTCAGTTTTCTGTTTTCTGAATTTCAATCACTGGGATAATCCACCGGGCTTTGGCTCTGAGGAGAAGCAGAGGGCAGCTCTCCACAGGGCTGGTGGGCTCGAGCCGTGCGCCCTGCCTGCCAGCAGGGGGCGTCTCCAGCTCTGACAGCTCTCGGGCCAGAGGTCCATTTTCCCTCAAACAAGCTTCATCTCTCTCCCCAACACAGAGGCAATTGTTGGCTTCTGCTTAGGCAGACTAATTTACTGAATTAAAGTCGTTTGGCTTCCACCGTAGCAATTAGTATGCAAATTACCGGTATATTACCTGCCCAGTCATAAATTACATTGACAAACTTAATATTCACAGATTCCACATACCAGTGTGGTAATTTTTCTATTTTTCAGTAGTTATAGACCAGGGCGATTCATCGCCTTATTGAACCATTACACATTAAATCAACAGTTGAAAAATTAAGCATTTTTCAGAGCATTTTGTTATGCATTTATTTCTTTCAGCAAGCAGTAAAGTGTAACATTAAATATGCAATATGTCTAAGTGTTCTAAATGGCTGTTGAATACATTTAAGCCTAAAACAGTTCTTTTGTAACATTAAAAAAGAGACACAACAAAGGAAAATCTATACCATAAGAAAACCTACTGAATCTTATTCACCATCATTAGAACCAAATATTTCCTAATCTGGGTTCCTGTAAATGTGAAGAATCATTAAACCTCAGTATGAGGTTCAAGTTAACGCTGCTCACAACTGAAAGTGGCTAGTCAATAGCATCCGAGCATCCTAAATTGTTACTAAGGTGTGTAGTTATGGCATAGCTTTTGAGCTTTGGCCATTAAGTCGTTAAATTAATTATACCCACTTCTTTTTTTCTGTTTTGAGTAAATAAGTTACTGACACTTCAGACTGGGAAAGGGGTGGAGCCAGCCCCAGCAGGAGCGGAGGGGCCAAGCCCAAGCACACTGACACAGCCCTTCTTTGTTCACCCAAGAAGCAAACAGCCTGCATCTGTGCCAGGTCAGTGGGTGAATCCCGTCCCCAGCAGGATTTAAGGATTGCTAGAATCAAAGTCCCTTAGCTCTGCACCTGCTGATGGAGCAGCATGGTGATCAGTAATCACTGAAGAGTCTTGAGGACCCTCCTGGCACTGAATTGCTCCCCCTAATTCCGATCTGCACCCCCGACAAAATAAAACGACCTTTGCCTTAAGATTCTCACCTTTCTACTAAGGTGATCAAAGGACATATTTATTGATCAATTATGCAAGGAGAGCAGAGAAAGTTTATTGGAGTTAGTTAACAGGAATATACAGAGAGACACGCATTCACAGATGTATGGATAATGGCAAATTATAAGGAAACCATGTGGCTGATATTTTATATTTGGTGCTTAATTTTGAAAAGCATTTGGTTTGCACGGAGAATATTTTCTTTCAAATTGAACGAAAATGTCCCCTGTGGAGATAGTGTGATGATTAACCTTAAATGTCAACTTGATTGGGTGCTGTGATGCCCAGACAGCTGGTTAAACATTATGTCTGGGTGTGTCTTTGAGGGTATTTCAGAAGAGATTAGCATTTGAATTGGAGGACTGAGTAAAGCAGATTGCCCTCCCCGGTGTGGGTGGGCACCATCCAATCCAGTGAGGGCCCAACTAGAACAAAAGGAAGAGGAAGGACCAGTTTACTCTCTGCCTTACCGCTTTAGCTGCGACCTCGGTTTTCTCCTCCTCTCCATGCTCCTGGTTCCCAGGATTTCAGACCCAGGCTGGAATCTACACCATCGGCTCTCGGGCTCTCAGGCCTTCAAACTGCACCACTGGCTTTCCTGGGTCTCCAGCTTGCAGAGGGAAATAGGTAGAAAACACCCTCCTGTGTGAATAGGGAGAAGAAGTGAGGATAATGATATAAGCAAAAGTTTAAAAATATGAAAGTATGCATCTAATAGTTTCTTCCTCCGTTCCACAATCAATCAAAAACTACAGAGCATGTAGACAGACATGAAAAGAATAGCTTAGCCCTGGCAAGTTTGGCTCAGCAGTTAGAGTGTCGGCCCACGGACCGGAGAGTCCCGGGTTTGGTCCCACTAAGGGCATGTACCTCAGTTGCGGTTTGTCCCTGGCCCCGGTTGGGATTGTGTGGGTGGCGACCACTCTATGTGTCTCTCTCACATCGATGTTTCTCTCTCTCTTCCTCCCTCTCTCCCTCTCGCTCTATGATACATGCAAAAAAAAAAAATGTCCTCAGGTGAGGATAAAAAAAAAAAAAGAATAGCTTACACCAACTGCAAATAATATCTCTGTGCATAGATTGGAAGCTGAGGCAATTTGGGCTGTTATCATATCAGATCTTACCATGAGCTGTAGATTGTGGCCTGACTTCATCTAGAAGTGAAAGGTGGGGAACCACCTTATTTCCTAATGGGAAAGAAATATCTTTGCTATCTGCATTGGCTCCCAAGATTTTATCTCAGCCTAGTGTAGCCTGGGGTCATAATCAATGTTTAAACATTTACTCAAGGGGGGGAAATCCATGTCCTGGCACCTGAGATTCCATTTCCTCGGAGTTTAGGTCTGTTGCCAAGTGCCCTGGGACTGCCTTTAAGCCTTGCCAGTTCTCAGGTGACCTGAGAGGTTGCAGAGTTCCAGGATGGAGCCCAGGTCTCCCTGCTCCCTCTCAGCTAGAGGCAGACTCCCAGCCTAGAAACGACGTGGTTCCAGGAGCTGGAATTGACCTCAGATGACAGTGATCCAGACTGTGGTAGGAGGCAGTAATAATGGTGGTGTACATAATAGGAATATTTTTTTCTATTTCTCTATCTTCACATGTAGACCGAGCACAAATTTTAAAAAATCGAAAAGAAATAAATGGAGTGTATATGTTGTAAACATATAAATGTATATAAACAAATTCTGCTATTATTTTGTGGAGAAAAATTAATTTTATCATCTAGGAGTTTCTCTCCTCAGTCTTGGCCTTGCTTACCCACAGTGTCATTGATGGGAGGACAGAATAGTGGAAGGAATATTTCCACGTTCTCGGTTTGGTCCAGGACTTGTATTACAGTCACGTGGTTCTAGAGCTGTGGAAGCAGCGGATTTATATTTTTGGTGGCAACTGGCAAAGTATATATGGAAAAGAGGTCAAAAGTGACAGGCAAAGCATAGGTAACTTGTAGTCACTTCCTTTCCTAGTGTTATCTTACTTTGCAAGTGTTAACCATGTAAGCATTTCTTGTCTCCCTCAGGAAACAAGGTGGGCAGTGATCAAGTGACCGGCTTGAGTCAACCCAGCAAATTACTCACTACCAGTGGTTGAGAATTCAGCCCTCCTAACTTCAAATCCGTCCTCCTGCCTGGACCCACAGCCACTTCCCCTTTAATCAAATGCACCTTATTAGGGCTATGGAAGTGAACCTGCAGAATCCAAAATACATTTCCCAAGAAGAGCAGAGTCATTCAAAATTTTTGAGAGCAAAATACATTTGTTTATCATTCAAAGAAAAGATACTGTAACTTCTTATTTCTTTGTGTAACAGTAATTATTGCTATCTACTTTTTAGTGGATAAAGGCAGTTCTCCAGAAATGGAGAGGGATATTATCCAAGTGCCCCATTCATTTGGTGTCAGGTATTTCATCAGAGAGGCCAGATAGAGTCATAGTAAGAAAGTTTTGTGTATTCACCCAAGGGATTAGACCTTTAAACAAGTTATAATACATACAAACATAAGTGCATACATATATATACACACATATATACAGTAATGTGTGTGTGTGTGTGTGTATATATATATATATATATATATATATATATATATATGAATAAACAGCAGGAAGATAGCCTTGAAATCAGGCCATTCGTTGCATTGAGAAAAAACTGTTCAAATTCTTCTTTCTTCCCCTCACCTTATCAACAACTGAACTCCGCTCAGAGAGAAAGAATCAGTGCAACATAAAGGAGATACTCATGCCCACTATTATAGCTTAGTTGGAGCTAGAAAGAAATAGGTCTAAATTCTGGGGAAACCCAAAATTGCCAGCTCTTTTCCTGCCTTGGAGAAATTGGGAAGAGGGCACAGGGAGAGGTGAGAGAAAGCAAAGCAGTAAGCAGTGAGACCTGTTCCTGGTTTCTGCTCTCTGGGCCTTGACCTACAGGAGCAGCGGTACTAAAGACACTGAGGAGGGCACCAAGGACAAAGTTATCTTCCCTCAGTTCCCATGTTCAATTCTTGGAATAGAGGTCAAAATGCATGATCACGCAGAGACAGGTTCTGATTGCACTCATGAGCTAACCCAGTTCCTCCATGGGATGAATATTGAACTGAGAGCCAGCCACAAGGCTCACTGTGCTAGGACAGGCTGACCTAGGAGGAGAGGCTGGGATGAACTATCTGGACAGAGTAGTCACAGAAACCCTAGGATTTGCCTCCTTTGAGAGCTAAAAGAAAGTTGAGTAATCAAGAGAAAGATGACTTTTCTTTCCTGGGAGCACATACAAGCCAAAAGAATAGATCACAAGTTCACTGGTCATATATATAGCAACTTTGAAGGCCTCCAGAACACCTAGAAAGCCAAAAGCCAAGTGTACCCAGGCCATCACTTTAGGGGCCAATCAAGAATGGACCAGTATAAACAGAGAACCAGCATGAGGCCATTCGTCCCATCCCTGCACAAGGCCATCATGGCATATAAATTCCCCTCCTGCTTGGATATCATCTTGGGGAAAGCAGCAGGAGGAAAAGAAAGGGATACTATTTGAAGGACACTATTTCCCAAAGAAACATTTTAAATGACTGTATCAAACTCAACTTAGTGCAAGAGGTTGGTAGAAAATCCAATTAGCTATTATTTGTTGAGCACTTAATTACAGAAAAATTAAAGTGATATACTCTCCATTTAGCTGAGTTTACTATGTGCTCAAGTTTGCAAATATCCAGTGTAGTATGAGCTCTACCTCCTAATCTGTTGTTTTCCTAGGACACTGGTAATATGTCCTATTATTATCTCCATTTCACATTGGAAGGGTGTGTACACACCTTGGAACACCAGTTTTAAAAGCAGATCCAAAACTGAGAAGCAATGATGTAATAGGCTTTACTGATAGGACAAATACATCTCAATAGCTTAAAAGAAATAAAATGCAGATCATGAGTGAAAGACCCTACAAACCACTTGACTATCATTTTATTCCTGTCTTCTTTGTAAAATAAAATTATAGTTAGCCTGAAAAAGATTCAACAAATATGGTAAGTTGTCCTAAATGTATTCAAATTTCCTTGCTAAGAAAACACCGCCTTCCACGATATGAAAGAACTTGTTGTACATGAGGGCACCCCACCACTGTCACTGATGTTTCCTTTGAAAACTAGGAAAACTAAATATGGTCACATGTAGAACAAATGTTAAAAGAAGAGAAGGCCAGTGCTGTACACTAGAAAGTGGTAACCTTAATATCAGTCCTAGACCAGAGTCTAGATTAGTGAGTTAGGGCTGGCCCGTCCTTCCTTAGCATAGGAGATGGTGATCAGTTATAAATAACACGAATTCACAATGAACAAATCTCACCAGACTACTCCTTCTTACTCTCTGTGGCAGCAATGCTAGATACATGCCTTAAAAATTTTGCACTTGAATTTTAGCAAAGGATTTGGCAAAGTCTTCATGATGGATAAAAGGGGGAGGGGGGATAAGCTAAATCGCAGTCCTGTGGATTTGTAACTTGATCAGGGTGGTGATCAATGCCAACATGATAGAGGTTTTAGTGTGGGCTCGGGGGGCTCTCTGCTTAGCCTGGTTCTAATTTTTGAATCAATGACTTGAATGAGAATAGTGATAGCAGCTGATGAAATCCATGCGTGGCATGAAGCTTGAAGGGAACGGCAAATATTTGGGGACAAGACCAGGATTCAAAGAAATCTCATCAGGCTAAAAAAAAAATAGGCAGGTCTAACTTTATTTATATTTAATGGTTCTGCTCTTTGATGTTGGGTCCTCTGCAAGAAAGGTTAGCAACAAAAAACATCATGTCAGTACAGAAGGTAGAATAGCATCCAAGAGCACCTGCTTTGGAGTCAGAACTCTTTAGGCAAATCTCTATTCATGTGAGCCTCAATCTGTCCATCATATGGGCTAAGGATACTTACTATGTCACTGGGTTGATGTGAGAATTAAATGAGATGCAAAAGATGCAAAGCATTTAGCACATTGCCTTGCCAATAATAAGTATTCAACAGAGAATAACTATATATAGCTATACACACAGTGGCTTAGCAGGAGCATGCGTGGAAAGGACTTGTGGTTTTAATTGACTCCAAGTTCAACAGGAGCCAATGATCTGATGTGGCCTCCAAAAATAACTGATTCAACTTCAGCTGTCTTTAAAGAGCCATAGTAGGCTGAATATGTGAAGCAGCAGTTCTTGCCAGAATCCACATGGATGGACCACAATGTGAGCCCCATATTCTGCTCCCAATAGTTCACCATTAGAAAAGACTTTTGTTTACTGAAACCCATCCAGCTAGGAGAGCCTAAAACAACGAGAGCACTTAAAATCATGGCCTACAAAGGACTGGACTTGCTTAGGCTGGAGAGAAGAATTCTTAAGGACATCATGACAGCTGTTTCAAATATTTTTAGGACAGTCACATGGGAGAGGAATTAGTGTTGTTCAACGTGGAGCCAAACTGGTATACAAAGTCTTTCTACACAGAAAATGCCAGGACTTTGGAAGAGGCATTAATAAATTGAAAATATAAAAAATATAAATAATAATAATGAAATAAGAGGTTTCACTCTACTTTAAAGCAAGTCTAGTTCAGCCCTTGAGTCATTTTTTTGATCATTAAACTTGGGGGGCCATCTCTCCGACAAAGCCCTTTACAGAGTTTCGGTCAGCCTTGAGATTAGGTACACCATCACATTTTCAGGAGATGAAAATTAAATAAAGGAAAAGCATTTCAGTAATTTTCCCACGTCTGAAGGGAGATTAGTATCCACCCCTCCATTTTTCTCTCTTCACACCTCTGCCTGCTGAAATCAGTGGGCTTCAATGCCTCTTCTCTCAATTAGCCATCCCCTTGTAGTTATAAATATGGGAATTGTTTGGGATAACATTCCTCCCCAACACCTGACTCTGTCTAAGCTATATTTTTTATATATTTAATTTTTAAAATTCAATCCCCAGAGGAGTGTTATGAAAGCATTTTGGTGGAGAGGTGTATAGCTGGCTGCCATGAAACCCAGAGCAACACATAGTGACTTCAGCTTGAATGCACATGGTTTCATGAACACCATCTCAAATTCTCAATTGTGCATTGCTCTGATACTCTCTCTGTTTTAAAATAAGCTATATTTCTTAAAGAACCAGAATCAAGTGATTTGTATTCTAGCCACAACAGAGGGCTCTGATCGAACAGGCTCAGATTTCTCTCACCTGAACACTGCAACTAAATGAGAAAAAAATGAAATCCCATTCAAAATGCAAATATTACAGAAAACCAGAAATCGTTCTGCCTTATAATCGAAAGCAGAAAGCTGTTATTGTAGCTCTACACCATTTCCAGAGACTACTAATTCGCCACAGAAACTTGGTCCTAAAATGAAAGTCTGGGCAGAATGACATTGTTTCTGTGAAAGAACCACTTTGTCTTAGTGGCATCATTTCCAAAGTCATGGATGAAATTGACAGACAATAGCTGATTAACTTGGGTACTTTGTTCTGGTCACATATTTGTTTAGGAATAAAAAATGAACTTCAGTCGGAGCCAAGCAGAAATTAAGTAATTAGGACAATGACTGCCCTGGTGACGTTTATTAGAGATGGGAAATTGCAGTGTTTTCTTGAGTTAATATTATATTTATAATCACTATGAACTTCTTGAGGTAAGTCTAACACCATGACTGTTGATTCTGAATATTTAAAATATTGTTTGAAGTTTCCCTCAGGAATTTTTTTTTTTTTTTTACATTCTTCCACAAAATGTTATTTGGCAGCAAACTTCAAAGGATCCAACAGTGATTTTCAATTACATTTATTATTAGCTCCATAATCAGCCAATGTATTAAAAAGAGCAAAAGCAGTAACTTGGACCACTGGGAACTGGCATCAAGTTTCAAAGTTGCATTTGGCTTACAGAGGGTAACAGATTTGGTGAAAATTTTATCACAGTTCTGCTTTGCTGTATTTTGTTTCATTTTCAATTCTCTACCAATGGTGTCCCAAGTCGCAGACAGCATTGTTGACTTCACTGAGCAGTAAAAATAAAATAAAAATATTTGGAGTTTTTCTTTAAAAATCGTTTTATGGGTCTTTATGCCCCCAATCGATTTCTCTTTGTTATTTCCCTTGAATGTTCTTTCGTTGGTTTCAGGATCCATTTTAATACATTATTAGATCATTTCTAAAATTATATGAGATTACATTGTCATGAATTTCAGTGATGCTGATTGCTACTGATATAGCAAAACAAAAAATGTTTTGATAATTATAGATAAATGTTATCACCCTGAATTGAGAGTCCTAAGGACATAGTGACTCAGTAGACAATAGTCTCTTTTCTCAGGGTTTCAAATATTGATGCCTAAGTATCATCTCCAACTTTAGCTGGAGGCACCACCTTTCACCTCCAGTTCTCACACTTCAGCGCTATAGCCCTGTATGGGTCAATTTCCCAAAGAGGGGCTGAGAATTTATTCCACGGAGAAGAGGATGTTGCTTATACCAACAGCCACATCAATCAAACGCTGTGGAAATCAAAACAACCAAAATGGCTTTATTCATGGCAGAATGTTATGTTCTTTAAAAACCAAGGCAGTATTGTCAGGGGGAGGGAACAAAGACTAGAAGGAAACAAGGGAGAGAAGGATGGGGTATGAGACTGAAATGGAGAGGGAAGTGTGATGCTGGTGCCCTACTCTGATTAGGACAGGTTCAGCTATTGGTATGTTTCTCCATGGTCCCCAAGCAGAAAAGGGGATTCAAGTAGCCAGTCTCTGATAGAGGCTCTTTCACAACCTCCCAATGATCTACCACAGCTGGAGTGGTTACCACAGGACCAGGACCAGCCACCACTCAAACTTGCCCATGTGGTGGCAGCCAAGTTTCACAGGCTAGTTACAAATTCATGCAGCACAGGGATCATCCATGTGCTTAGAGTGAGTTGAGCATATTGAAACATAGAGACAGTGCTTCAGTTTTTATTTGCCCCAAGGCGAATGCTGAGATAGCCCCAAGGTCATGAGCGCCTCCCTCTGAGGTGGCTGCAGCTTACCATGGTTCTGCAGACAACTTCTGCAAAGTTGTTGGGAGCCTGTAGTGCAGATGACTTGTCAGGTCTCATTATTCTCCTGGCCTCTTCATAATGTTGGAATAAAGCCTTAGCTCTTCATCTGATTTAATTCTCGGAATGTGATACTCAATGTACGCTAATGCTGAAAAGAGAACATTTTGAACATTCTCAATTATAAGATGGTAGGGGCAAGGCCTTAGCAAAACACAGGCTAACATTTTTTTCTCCTACTAAAATGGCAGGATATTATAAAGTGTGCCGACAGACCATTCACAGCACTTTGTAAGATACACAGTTTACATGTTCAACGTGTATACCTCCTGCTCTATTGTGTCATAATAGACAATGATTTTATTTACTACAGACATCTACAGGTTGAGTGAAGAAAGCACTATTCAGTTAACAATGAAGATGCAGAAACTCAGGTTAGCCAGAAGCTAGTGACTTTCCAGTCACAAATCAAAGCCCAGCAGAGCTACATGGAGAAACCAACCACCTCCTGGATCTTCCCTCTCTTACTTCATTCATGTTGACGATGAGGATCAAGAACTTTGGTTATCATGAAAGCGAGAACAAAAGAGGAGATCAAGTAAAAGTTCAAATGGTTCAAGTAATTTATTGCAATACAGAAATATACTTTTGGAAAAGCAGAGGTTGTTGCTAACAGAACTTTAGTCTTTGTTACACGCACACACACACACACACACGCCTTCTGTATGACCTGCAGAAAGAAGAATCCTTTGAATCTGAGTCCCATTCAGCTGATAAACAGGTCCAATGACAACACAGTGCCCATCTCACCACTACCACCTCCATGGAGATTCAAAAGCTGATAGAAAACTACAGTCTATGAATAAAATGAATTTGAAGATCTAAGGACTAATAAATCAGTGAGTGCTTAATGTTTCTGGTTCACGGAGTTCTGGGGGTAAAAGATCCAATATAAAAATATAAATTCACACTTTTATTACTAATTGTTGCAAAATTCATGTTCTTTCTTCCCCTCTCCCCCACCCCCCTCCCCCCCTCTTAAAAATGTTGGTTTTGAGAAACATTTTTAAGCCTTCACTGGTCTTAAACTTCACAAGAAAACCAGAGGGCCCATTTTATTCATGGAAACACAATAGGTTGTCTTTACATTTAACCTGTTGTTTAATTTCAATTGCTTTAATTTCCAAGGTCAGCAATGCAATTTTAGGGCAGTTCTGGTTGGAGGGTTATTCAATGCATTAATTGTGTTACACCTGAAAGCCATACAGAGTGAACTTGGCTTACCTAATACCATGATGTTGAAATCTGATAGTTTCCTTGCAGTGAAAGGGAAAATAATTTTTTTAAATTGCATACAAAGGCTATGACTGGTTCCACAATCACCAATGCAGTGATCTTTCCCTATAGAGAGACCATTGTTTTAATTCAAGAGGATTTTCATGTAAAAATGCCTATCTTTAAAAGCAAGAAATTAAAGATTTCTTTGATCCTAAAAACTGCTTCCTGACTGGCCAGTGTGGCTCAGTGGATTGGTGTCGTCCCATGAATGGAGAGGTCCCGGTTTGATTCCTGGTTAGGGCACATGCCTGGGTTTTGGGCTCAATTCCCAGTAGGGGGCATGCAGGAGGCAGCCGGTTGATGCTTCTCTCTCACACTGATGTTTCTATCTTTCTCTCCCTTCCTCTCTCTCTAAAAAAATCAATGAAAACCTATTTTTTAAAAAAAAATTACTTCAAAAAATAAATCAAAACAATACAAATTAAAATAGTTTTTAGGTTATACATGTTTTTACAAGATTAGATAAGACTTTGTCAGGCCAGGGAGATGTGAAGGAAAATATTTTAGATCACCATGGGACTTTCTAGGAATAGGAAAACAATGTTGAGTCCCCACTGTGTGCCTTTGACACTCTCCTCTGGTAATGGGTCTTTGACTCTTAGGGCCTTGTCACAGGCCCACTTGTCTGTCCAAAAACTAATGTGACAGCCATGCCAAGACAAAGTCTAACTGAGCATAATTTCTGTAGTTATCAATTTCTAGTCCACACCCTGCCATAAATGTCACAATGTCCCTTCCCTGACATGCTTACATCCAACTTACCCCACTAGCAAACAAAATGAAAAATTAAAATGGAAACCTCAAACACATATGTGAACAAGATGCTTGCCTGGTATTCATTTGCACACACTCACATGCACACAGAGAAAGATGTGTCCAATCTTGGAAGCATTGTGCTTTATAGCAAAAACATGTCATGCCCACCCTAACAACTGTGAGATACATGGGGTGCTGGGACAGGAGGCAGCTATCAGTATCTCCATCACTCTCAGGTAAACCTAAGGCTCAGACAAGTAGCGGTGACTTTTTCCTTTGTTTCTGAGCTAATAAATGATGGAGTCAGGATTTTAACTGAGATCATCAGGCCCTTACTCCAACTACTTTAACCTGGCAATTCACTTTGCCTATGTCTCTAATTTTGTTTTTCTCTGCAGCCTCTTATCCATTTGAAGTTCTCTCCCTGTAGAATGAATTAACTAGACAGATCTGAAGACAGCCTTCTTGAATCTGAGAGAACCCACATTACAAACTGATGTGAATCAGAGAGATTGGCATCCCACCGCCTGGGCCTAACTCCATACCGAGGCCATGGCATTCCCACTTCTCTCCAAGTTTAAGTTAGTCGTGCCTCTCCTGTGCCACAAACTCCATTTTCTTCCTCCAGCATAACAAGTGAAGCAATTCTGCCGGGTACTGAAGAGTTTAAGGAAAGAACCTCTCCGCCACCAAATGTCAGTGGAAACCCCATCCCATTTCTGGTATGTTGATGAATTCGGTCCCCAGAAGTTCTTCAACCCATAAGTTGAATTTCCTATGTATAGGGAAGTGTGACTCCTCCCCAGGAGAGAAATTTTGTGGACAGAGAAAATATTAAGGTACAAGAACAGAACCACTTCTGATAAGTTAAGTTCATTCTGAGGGCAGAGAGCACCATGCTGGTCACGCGATGGTGTATCTGAGAGCAGTAAGCTATTGTGTGAATTTCTGGGTGTTAGACTCAGCCAACAGCTACTATCTAACTCCTTCTTTGGTTTTAAATGCCACACAATGAAAACTGCTAATACGGATGTGGGAGCCATGACCCCCTCCTTCTTCACCACCTGCTCCTTGAGGCAATAGCTTATTTGTGGGAGCCACTCCTGCCAGCAGGACTCTCCGTATGGACCCTCTCCATGCAGGAAGGCAGAGGACGGCCATCCCCCAGGCATTTCTCACACTGTGTTTTTCAAGCTGGCACTCCAAGGGGAAGATGAAAAATTGATTAGCTCTCTTAAGTATAGCTGGAAATGAGTGATGCCAAAGGCCTACAGGGTGGCACCTACTGGTAAGTGACACCTTGATGTGAGGGATCTCCTGGCCTGGTTAGCATGACAGCCCCAGATGCCCAACTCCAATGTCTTGGTGCATCCCGAGGCAACAGCTTGAAAGCTTCCGTATTTTTCATTTGTCATATTTACGCCTTATATGACTTCCTTCTTAATAAGAAAAAGCAGGCCAGCAAGGCTGTGCTGCTGTGCGCTTTCCAAGGAATAGGGAGCCAAAAAGATCCCCTTAGAAGCTACATGCGTGCCTATCATTATAGGAGAACCAATTGAAATCAGGTGTATAATTCATAGTTACTACGTAAAATATATTTACATTTCTATAAAGCTATTTACATTCCCAAGCACTTTTACATTTATTGTATAACAATTAGAGCAAGTTTCATTATCCTCGTTTAGTAACTGAGGACACTGAGGTCCCAGAGAGGTTAAATAACTTGCCCCAGATCACAGGACCAGCGGATGGCCAGGCCAGCGCTACAATCCCAGTCTTCTGATTCCCAACGGGAGGTGCTTGTACATATGTTGCATGTGTAATTGTTTCTTAACAACATTCAGAGTACATTTTTATTATCCTGCTAAAAGAATTTTTCTCATCTCTGTTCTCTCTCACTGACTGTATTGCCCCCAGACTCCCACGCATGAAGCAAACTGCAAAATAAAAGGCCACACTCCTGGCAGGGGGAGACGGGTGGGATCAGATGCTGCCACATTTTCTGCTGGCCACCTTGGGGCAACCCTGCTGGGCCTCTTCTCCCATTTCACGTTGGCAAGTCCCCAACATATCAAATGAATCGCCTTGGCTTTTTTCTGAGCTTTCTCCTTCCGTCTCCTAGAGTGTGCTGGATGTTTTAAATGGATTGCATGGGAGTGAATGACTCACATGTGGGATGGTAATGACATTTTGGAAATGAATATCTACAGAAAAGCAGAAAAACTGCAGGCCCTGCAGGACTTGAGGATGCTGAGAGCTTATTCACTGACGCAAGAGAATTACAAGAACTCTCAATTTAGACTTATTAAATAAGGGGGATAGAAAATAATATAAGATATATGGTACAGTAATTTGCTTTTTAAAGAGGCTCTCTTTCTCTCTCCCTTTCTCTCCCTGTCTCCCTCTGTCTGACTAGCTACACACACACACACACACACACACACACACACACACACAGATGTGCATGCTCGGTAATTCTATTACCAATATGAGATGAGATCCTCTCCTCTTGACTATAACCCAAGAGGGATTTTCACACAATGACTAAGGTAACAGTTTTTGAATAATTGTTCTTCAGATCTGAAGAGTTTCCAGATTACAGACTCAAAGCTTTGGCAAACATTATGCCATTATGAAATCCTCTCGATGGTTCTATGGGAGTGAGCAACACATAGTCTCCCAGTGCTGCAGTGAGAGGAATCATGGGGAGAGACTAGAGGCAGACTTGTGTCATGGAAAAGTACTAGCCTCAGAGTCAGGAGGGCAGGGGGCTGGCTCCATGTCTGCCACTAACCAGACGTGCAATCTTAGGTGAGTCCTCTGACCTCCCTGGGATTCTGTGGATCATCTGGTCACTGAAGAACTTGCTAGGGTAATCTCTCAGCTCTCTTCCAGCTCTAACAAGTGTAACAAGACATGTGAACTGTATGTTACAATTGACAAAGCCTTTTCACATCGATTAGCCCAATCTTCACCACAACTCATCTTGCTAGTTAGGGAGACTGGGACCCAGAGATGATAAAGGGGTTTGCTTGGGCGTCACAGAGATGATAGAGAGGAGAGCCAGGTTGGGAAATCAGGTTTCTGACTCCAAAGCCATATCCCTGGTTTGGGAACCAGGCTGCCTCTAAAGGAAAGGCCCTCTGTGTTTTATTACTTATTGTAGAGAAGTGAGATTTTTCAATAATAGTTTTTTTTTTTAAGTTTTTAAATGTTTATCAATTCAAATGTTATAGTCAGTCGAGAGCCATAACTTTCCAAAGGCCAGACTGTGAGCCACTTATGGAGAAGGGTGAACCTCAAGTTCACCCTTTAGTTCCTCACAGGAACTGAAATCCCCTGGAAAATACAACTATGAAAGTGTGCACAATCCACATCCATATAGCCATGTATTCAGACTTATGTAATGGGGGTGTCCCTGGGAACATTCTCATTATGAAAATATATTTGTTAAGTCAAATCATATTTTGAACACATAAAGCTCATCTGCACTTTAAAGTGGTCATCTTATAAAATTCTTGCATAGTTTAAAAAGAAAGAGAATATCACCCTGGCGGGTGTGGCTTAGCTAGCTGAGCATCATCCCAGGCACCAGGAGGTTTGCCAGTTTGGTTCCAGGGCACATGCCCAGGTTGTGGGCTGATCCCCAGTAGGGGGCATGCCATAGGCAGCCAATCAATATTGCACTCTCACATCAATGTTTCTCTCTCCCTCCCTCTCCCTTCCTCTCTCTCTAAAAAAATCAATTAAAAATATATATTTTTTTTAAAGAATGAGAATATTTCCTAATCCAGTAGTTCTCTACTGGGTCACATTTCTAGCTAAGTAACAGAGAAACTAGGCAGAGTGGGGAGACTTTGACTAAGGCAGACAATTGTGATCAGCTTCCAACAGTCACCACTGCTCACCACCCCTTCAGGATGGAAGCACTCATTCCCTCAGCTGCCGGGAGTATGGATTGTTGGGTGCTGCTAGCTCACAGCTGAGCCCCCATGCCAGTGAGTGCCTAAAGTGAAGACAGTTGCCTAACCCAAGGCCTCACCCCAATTCCCTGGGGCAGCCTGGTTAATTATTGGTATACAATAGGATGAAAGCTTGGCCCCTTTGCCCCAACTGGGGACAACTCTGCAAGACCAGTCCAGCTCCAGAGCCCAGCCGCAGGGTTGGCTGAGTCTTCTGTTACGGCTGCATCACCACCCAGCTTATCCCTCTGCCCAGTCCTGCTTCCCTCACTCCCAATAAATATACTGCACCCAATTTCCATCTCAGAGTTTGCTTCACAGAGGCTTGACCTGCCACAGACATCTTTCTTTCTCTCAATCCTGAGCCAGCAGACTCTTAAATCCCCACTTCTTTTTCTCTAATTGTTAAGAGCAACTGTCCTGGCAAGGACTCTGAAAGTGGGACCCAATATCAAGGAGGAGGATGCACAGCTGTTTGCGAGCTGATCCATGCATACAAATTATTTTGGAAACAGGGAACAACAGCCTTTCGCGATAAAGCCATATGAAGAATAGGTATAGAATTGGCAGAAGCAATGGATTATAGAGAAAATGATGTTGCATAATGAATGAAGAGGAAATTCCACCACATACTCAAGAACTTTAGCCAGGAAAAAACAAAGCCCCGTCTGACTCCTCCCCAAGGGCCCATGTTCTCTGGCCAGACCATGGCTGCTGCAGTACGATGGAGCACACCTTCCATCCTCATGAGTAAAACAGTAGTGATGCCTTCACTGATGGTGCATTTTCTGCATGAATTCTCTTCCCTAAACTTCAGAGCATTTGTGTTTGTCGTTCAATCAGCTTACCACACCGTGAATTCCTCCTTCCCAATAGAGAAAGTAAATTATTCCATTACAAAATTTAGGTAAGTCTGCATAAATCTATCTATAACCTAAATCATGGTCAAACCATCAAAAGTAGGTCACATGATCAGCATTTTTCAGGATCTAATGTCCACGGACAACCAAATCATCCACATTGTGGGCAAAACAACTAAATGCAGAGACAGTTTGTACACAGCAAATTAAGATTAGATGATGTCATCTGACCTGTTGAATCTGTCTTTTTAACTATAGGTTGGTAAGCATGACAAAAAATTAGAAGAAAAAAAGTCATATCAGCCTCTAATGATTGAGTCAGTTCTAATTGGATTGTGAGAATGTTAGATACAATTTTTGTGCCATAATTTGGAGAGAGATCTGGGATAGAAGTCTGATTTTGCCCCCAAATTTGAGGGTTATGCATATTTGTCCAGGTCATCTGAGAAGTTCAAATAGAACAGAATTTTCAGAGCAAACCCAACAAGTGTTTCCAAAAAGCATCAACATCCCCAGTCCCTCTGGCCATTATACAGTGAAATGTGTGGATGTTACCTGAAAATACATACAGTGATACCATGAAAGAAGCAGGAGTGGAAAGAGAGTATAATGAATGATTTCTGTAAATCAGACTCATCACTAACCTTGTCTTCTCTCTAGATGTGAACTTATGATTCCTTGTTGACCTAATGTGATATACATCTATAGAGTGACTGCCTAATTGGATAATAGGTTTAATTATTGGTTTTGAATGACTGTACTCTCCCAGATAGGATGGACTACAGAACCAGGTTTGCATGTCAGTGAAGAAGATGAGAGGGTACAAGAAGAAGGACTAGTTAGGAGAAGCACTTGTTATCAGCATCACTCAGAAGCCCAGCAGGGAACAGAAGTGCACTCACATGAGGATGATCCCAGGAAGGACAGGCAGCATTTCAGGAAACCATAGGGATAATGCAGAACCCCAGGGCAAGGAATAATAGTACTGCCACCCTTCCTAGAGCTGAAGGAGAAAAATAATGTAAGAGAAGAAGTAACCTTTAGTCCAGAGAAACAACCAGCCTGAGGTGACCCCATAAGGAGAAAGCAGGGAATAAATACCCCTATCTCCTTCCTCTCTCTAATCTGCTGCTCCCCCTCTATCACTGAACAAGATGGAATGGAGCCCCTTTATGTGGTCCAAGCAGGTCAGCCTCTTGGCCAGAGAACAGGTAGAGAAAGAAATTCTGGAGGGACAAAGGAAGATACATCCCACTCAAAAAAAAAAAAAAAAAAAAAGAAGACATCCAGGAGGCAATACATCAATATTTGAGTATGAACATCTTTTTTTCTCCCTTTTATTTCAACCTCTGTTAAAAATTAAAAAGCATGGAATAAAATCAATTAAGAAAACCTTCCTGGAAGTAGGTTTTAAGCTACATTTTAAGAAAGAAGACAACATGGCTAAGAGATAGTCAAGAAGACTATAAAAAGACATTATTGATGGGAGAGATTATTGACATTGCTATCATCTTCATCTACTATATCAAACACTATATCAAACACAGCAAAAATATATCACCTGCTATATCAACTACAGGAAACACTATGTGTATCATGTTCCACAGAGTGCTTGCTGTATTTCAAGGCAAGTGTCCCAATAACAGTAAAGCCAAAAAGAAAAGATGAGGTAGACCTATGATTCCAGGAGTTGCTTTTTCCATGCTTCATAATGCTGTGTCCAGAACCACAGCAATCTGAAGGCAATTTGTCAATACTCTGGAGAACAGAGGGGCAAATCCTACTTCACCACCTGTAAGACCAAACATTTCTTGAAGTCCTGGCCCTAGAACCACCTAGGCCTAGTTAGATCTGCATCCTGGCTCTACCACCTAATAGCTGCGTGGCCTTGGGTCAAACTCTGTAAGCTTGCTAAGTCTTGACTTCCTTATTTGACAATTAAGGATACAATAGCTCTCCCTAGTATTGTAGTGAGGAATAAAGAAAATATCTGTATTAGTCCAAGGTCTTTCATTGTAAATAACAGCATCTAATTCTGGCTAGTTTAAGCATAACCACCCTCCCAATAAAGGAGAGAGATGCGAGGGGCAGGGGGGTAGGAAAAAAGGGGAAAAGGGAAGGAGGAAAGAAGAAAAAAGAAAGAGAAGTAGAGTTTCTTAAGACACTGGGGTATCTCAGTGTTCAAGGAAGAAGTGAAGAAAGAGCAGATTTAAATGTTCATATCACATATGGACCTCACCATAGTTCTTAATGATTTCAAGCTTGGTAAATTTCTGAGAGAGCAGGAACAGGACAACTCCAGTATCCAGGCAGCAGCAGTTGTGCCCTTACCTCTGTAACACATGAATATGTGGCTCAATTTCAATGGTTGCATACAATGGCCTTTGTTTTCCCAATGCAAATTCCAGGGAGAGAGAATTTCATTGTCTCAGCTTGGATCAGGTCAATCAACTGGGTAGACCAACCATGGTCAGGATGGGGAAAGGCCCCCAACAGTCATGCACTGCAAATCCACATCTGTGTGTCTAAAGGGCAGTCCTGGGGAAGGAGGAATCTGGATGAGCCATGCAGCCCCATTACCTACAGAAAAGCCATTGCATGTGGGGCCCAACATACAGAAGTCTCATGAGGTGTTAGCCACTATTATTTCAATGGTTGTGACAGAGGAAGCATTTCGAAATTTAAGTTTTTCTTCCCTGAAAATCTTTTGCAAACCATTAGCTGTTAATGTAAATATCTATATATTAAAATTTTTGGATTTATCCTATATCTCTCATTAGATTATATATCCATGGAAAGAGGAACCATTATGTTTCCCACTATATCTCTTCATCCTCATTATTTGATGCTTTGTGAACAATGGGTGTCCAACAGATGAGGCCTACTCACTAAAGCTCACAAATCTATACCGATATCAGAGCCCCTGTAAGCAAATCGTGCCCCCATTGGCCTTTCCTTAAAACCTAAGACATATATTAGTGTCTGTCAAATGAACTGGAAGTTTACTTAGTGTATATTAAAGAAAATCCCTCAATATTTCAATTTGAAGGGGAAAAAATGTATTAACCTCACTCAACATTTAAAAAATTATTGAAAGTGGCTTACAATAAACGTATGTCTGCTGCCAATTCTGATAAAATGGTAGAAGCTGTCTGGCACTATATTGAAAAGATTTATGAGAAAGAGGCTGATACAGAGAAAATGTCATCATTGATTATTAATGTTTGGCATGGACACAGGATTGGAAAGTGGTGGCACGTATGTTAAGTATTTGGCATCCCTGGGTCATATTCAGATATTGAAACAAATATGAAAATCAGAATTTACATAGAGAAAACTAAGGCCAATTTGAAGCAGGGATGAGATATATTATTATAACTGTATCCTCAATTTAGAGATGATTGAGGATTGATTTAAGGTACATTATGTCAAGGCAAGATTTATTTATATAAATATTGCCTTTCTATTAAATATTATCATCATTGTTGTGATTATTTAAATAATAGAACAAGAGATGAATATCAAGATTATAGTTAAGTGATTTGTTACCCTTTAAAGTCATGAGTTTCCAAATCTCGTATTTAAGTGGGGATTGTGTGTAGTTACATTGCGTATTAAGTTAGGCTTAGGTTCAATTACAAAGAACAGAAAACTCCACTAAAGAAAACTTGAATGAGATAGAGGCTTACTGTATTTTTCTTTCCCACAGAAGTCCCAAAACAGGCAATCCAAGGCTGGTGTGGAGGCCCCATAATCAACAATAATCTGATTGTCTTCTGTCTTTGTGTTCCACCTTCCTTAGCAAAAGCCTTCTATCCTCAAAGCTGCCCCCCTGCCCAAGATAGCTGCTGGAACTCCAACCATCGTATCTTCATTCTAGCCAGGAAGAAAAGTGAAGGAGAAAATGGCAAATGGATGTGTTATCCCACTGAGTCAGCCTTGTTTTAAATAGTTTTCCCAGCCCTGACAGCTTTGCTCAGTGGTTAGAGCTTTGGCCCGAGGACTGAAGGGTCTCAGGTTCAATTCCTGGTCAAGGGCACATACCGGGGTTGCAGGTTCGATCCCCAGCCCCAGTCAGGGTCATGGGGGAGATAACCAATCAATATGTCTCTCTCATATGAATCTCTCTCTCTCTCTCTCTCTCTCTCTCTCTCTCTCTCTCTCTCTTTCCCCCTCCCTTCCTTCTACCCTATCAAAAAATTAATGGAAAAATATCTTTGGGTGAGGATTAAATAAATAAATAAATAAATAAATAAATAAATAAATAGTTTTCCCAGAAGCCCAACTCAATGGCTTTCAATTACATTCCATTGACCACCTCTGCTGTTCTCCTGGGAACTTTGGCAACAGCAGAACACATTACC
Organism: Tadarida brasiliensis; assembly: GCA_030848825.1. Classification (NCBI taxonomy): domain Eukaryota; kingdom Metazoa; phylum Chordata; class Mammalia; order Chiroptera; family Molossidae; genus Tadarida; species Tadarida brasiliensis. The sequence continues at coordinate 46,700,030 of CM061258.1, forward strand.
ATCAAGGAGATAGGAGAATGGATATTTGGTAGGCTACTAAGAGTCTCTGACACAACTTGCCTATCAGAAACATACTACCACTAAGTACTTAGTGATTGCAGTAGACCATACACTCCATGGCAGCAGGAACCTCACCTACTTTGTTCATGATAGACCTCCATCCCACCCCTTGTGCCTCAAACACTGCATGAAATATAGAGTAAATAACTGGCCCACCATTACTCCACAAGTAAAAGGCTGAGTCCGCATTAGAACCCTGGTCTGTCTCTTAATGCCTACATGCTTCCCAAATTCCTCCATGCTTTGAGGCTGTACAAAGAGGTAAATGGTAGAGCAAGGAGAGAGGCAGGAGAGGTGGATTGGAGGCTAAGTAGTGACAGTTCTGAATGCCTTTCCATCAGAGATTTTATACACAGACCCCACAAGGGACAGTGAAGAGAGCAGCAAATGGAAGAAAGTCTGTAGAATGGTGCACAAGTCCAAGTTAATGCTGATTGGCCCAAATCAAGGCATTGTCAGTGGGGACAGAGGAACTAGGGTGAATTTGAGAGACAGCTTTCAGGATCCACAAGACAAGGGCCATTGGCTGTAGGGAGGAGAAGGGAGCAGAGATCACAGGCTTCTAGTTTATGAGGCAGTGTAGATTAAGGTGACATTCAAAGTAACTAATAGAAGACCAGGTTTTTAAATATATTTTCATTGACTTTTTTTTTTTAAGAGAGAGAGAGAGATAGAAACATCGATGTGAGAGAGATACATCGATCGGCTGCCTACTGCATGTCCCCCACTGTGGATTGAACCCGAAACCCAGGCATGTGCCCTGACCAGGAATCGAACCGGGACCTCTCAGTCCATGGGATTACACTCATTTCATGGAGCCACACTGGCCGGGCAGAAGACCAGGTTTTTAAATGAAGATGCAAAGAGTGTTTGTCCACAGAAAAACCACCAAAGGTTAACCAAGTAGTCCAGTAAAATAACCTAATTCAGCCAACAGACTAGAGGAATTAGCTTATTTTTAACCTCTTCTGGTTATTACATGTGTAATCTTCAGTCTTCTTCTAAAGTTGTTTCTATTACAGGCTGAGCAACTAGGAAAGAATTCATAAGAATAAACCATCTAGAACCAAGCTCGCTGTTTTCCAAGTTCTCACTGAAGAGGGTGCTGGCCGGCATTCACAGCAGCCCTGCAACAGCTATTCCACCTGACAACCGCCCTAGAATGTGTCCTCTTTGAAAATGAAGGCCAACGTAATACTTCCAAATATGGCTTTTTAGAACCCAGTTTCTACTCCTCTCTTCTGGTCATAATTATCAGGTGTTTTTTTCCTTGAGTGCAACAGAGCTGCAAAGAATGAATGCATATAGGATAGAACATGCTGTTGTCCACTTCATCCAGAAGTCACGCAAAGTTCAGGATGGGCAAATCATTTGGAAATATTAGAGGCCTGAATTGTCCCACTGAAGTCTAATGTCCTCGTGGCCAAAGCATGGTTCCCAGGTCCCTGGAATTATCTGAATAACTCCACATTCACTAGATTTTATTTTACTAACAATTATTTGGCCTGCATTTTCTTTCCAATTATTGTTTGATAAACATCTTGCAAGGTTCTTCAAATGGGAACAAATATAATTTATGTAGTGGTACATAACATCAACAGTTGATTAATTATGGGGCAGAAAGGCAAATGGAAATGTTTAAAAGAAATTTCCATTGCCGATTAGTTCTTGAAAACAAAGAAACTTCAAAATTTTAAATATAAAGAGATAGGTAGTAAACTATGAAAGGATATTTTAGGAACAGCAATATATAATTCAGTTCCTTTGTTTATTACTACTTTCTCCTTGTCCCCCCGATATCTTTATTGTCTATTTTCCAAATTGAATTACAACCTGATAGTTTCATTAAAAGGTTATAAAAAGTTGTTAAAAATCCAATAATATTAGAAATGATAAAATCTGCCAATCCCAATAAAATAGTAAAGACAAGTATAAAAGGGAGCAAAATACCCAGAATACCATAATCTACTTGCCTCTTGATGTCCTTAATCTGAGTGATTTATAACCCATTTCTTGAACAGTGTATGTATCTTCAGTGAATTCACTACCAATTTGCTTTTGGTTTCTTTTAGTTTTCTTAGAGTTTATGGGTCAAATGTTGAAACATAGCAATTCCTGGCTTCTGTCTTTGCAACTTAAGATAGCCATTATTTAGCCTTGTTTTCTCTGAAGAATTCTTAAGGACTTGAGGATATAATTGTCTCTACTTCATTAATGAGCAAAAATATTATTCTAAATATATTGAGATTTCTGGGCACATTTTGTTTAAGCATTTCCAACAGGCCTTGTATACCTCACTCTGCTCATTCCCAATCCAATTCCCAAGACATGAGAATTCAGGCAGAAATGGTCTTAGATGCCATTATTAATATTTGTCAGGTCATGTAATCTGTGTATTTTAGAGCTTGAAGGAAACTGATAGGTTTGAAGACCCATTTGGTGTTCTGAGATCTATAGTCTGACTCTCTTTGATGTTTCTCTCGGTGTCATTGAATACTTAATCCTATTCATTGCCTAGACCATAGCATCTCATAAACTTTGCAAATGAATAATCCCTGATCTACCCCATGTGACATTTCACTTCACCTTTTCAAATGTGGATTTATGAGAGAGAAAAGGATACCATTTTAGAAAATTTGGTCCAAATTTCCCAGCACATTTTAAGCATTTCAAGGTCCAAATATGTCCAAATACCCTTTTGCCATGAAATTCTAGAAGCATCCAAAACTCTATTGCTATACTAACAAACCACCTCCAGCATTCATCCAGGGAACCAAATCTATATCACCACAACTCCTAGGCTGATGGAAAATGGCATTTAAGTCAATATCACTCTAAAGAGCTCCTGCTCTCTTACTGCTTATAGATTTATTTTCAAAACGTAGAAGTAAGCTATAACCCACTCTGAGCTCCCACTGAAGTCATCGATATAGTTTTCAGCAAATACATCACTTAGACTGAAAGCCAACTTTGTCACAATAGTGCTATTCTAATTCAAACCACAAATCCTTCTCCAAAATAAAATCCTCTCTCTTGTATCTGCAGGAAAAGAAAGTGCATTCTGAGCAGGTTTAAAAACCATTGGTTGCTGAGCATCTGCCAGCTCTGTTCTCTTTCGAACCTCCCCCAAACCCCAGCCCCTCCACAAAAGCTCCATATATTGGCAGCAGTGAGGCCCAAGGCCATGGCCACCACTCCAGAGAGGCCAGCACCACGCAGCCCGTAATAATCAATTTAAAGAACAAACTATCATTGTGCACACTTAGTTATTTATCTTAACTTATTTTTGTTCTGTGAGCATTTATCTTGATTCTGTAGAGCATAGCACATAAAGGTGCTATATTTATTTTACTTTCTTTTTTTTTATCCTCACCTGAGGACATTTTTCCATTTTTTGTTCAGATAGAGTGGGAGGGAGAGAGAGGAAGAGAGAGAGAGAGAAACATTGACGTGAAAGGGACACATCGAGTGGCTGCCACCCACACGACCCAACCAGGGCCGGGGACAAACTGCAACCGAGGTACACGCCCTTAGCGGGAACCGAACCTGGGTCTCTCTGGACCGCAGGCCGACGCTCTAACCGCTGAGCCAAACTGGCCAGGGCTATTTTACTTTCTTTACACTGGGTTCTGTGCCACCCGCCAATGACAGCTGTTCTAACTCTTAAAGGATCCTAAGTGTTACTTTATGATGTTCATCACATGGAAGGGTATTTAGTAAAGACTGCATTGGAGTCTCCTCATTCCTTAAACTGGGAAAATCAAAGCAAATTGATACATACCACAAATTACCTCTGCTCACTAGCTTACAACTCCCTGGCCCCTTACACTTTTCTAGTTGAACTAAGCACAGCTGAAAGGGAAGCATGAGGGCTCTTATTTAATGGGGATGGACTACTGCTTACAGATTCTTTCAATGACCTGAATGATCAAGGAACATAGACTATTGCATACATGCGCCTCTGGAAGGAGTTGTTTGTTTGTCTGTTTGTTTGTTTTGGTCAAGGGGTCTTGATGACCGTGTCTAGTACCTGGCATAGAGCTCAGGTTCTGCAGTCTAACTGCATGACTCAGATCTTAGCTCCAACACTTTTATGAGGGATATTTATCTTCTCTGACCTTGGTGTTCTAATAGGTGAAATAGGCAGCATCACCCTAATGACATATCTTGCAGGGCCATGATTAGGATAAAATGGGAGAAGATGACAATTGGGGCAGGGGAGGTGGGAGAAGGGCATGATCAGAGACCCCTCTCCCTTTGCTTCCCCTTTTCAGGCTCTGGCCCCTGAGCATTTCTCACCCCTGCTGTTTTCCTGCTGCAATCTTAATCCAGGGACTAATTGCCAAAATCACAGAGCGGAGAACTGCTCTGTCATTCGAGCAATTACTCAACATGCAGTCAGTGGGTCATGCAGTGAACTCATGTGATTTGGCAAGTCCCACTTATTTCATCCACAGCTTGAAACTTCCTTGTAAAATACGGGATTCTACACAGGGTTCTTCCTGGATGAGGCCTTACGAGGCTCCACATTGGAGTTTCACCTGTTTTTCTTTTTCTATCTCAAGGCCATTGACAATTACATTTACTCCCATGACTTTACAAACAATCTATAATTCTAGTTACCTTTATTAAGGGCCTGCTATGTGCCAGACATCCTATTTGTCACTTACCTTACGTGGAACTACAAGATGGCACTCTTTTTTCTTCTTTTTAACTTATGGGGAATTGAGAATCAGGAATGTAAGTAACTTGCCCAAGACCACACAGCTAGGAAGGGGCCAAGCTGGTACTCAAAGATTGGTCTGAGTCCAAAGACCGCACTTTTTTTCACTCTACCAGGAAAGGCAAATAGATGTCAACTCACGTGCCCAGTATGATGCATTGGTGGTGGGTGAGTGCTGTGTTGAGAAGCATTTTGAGGCTAGGCCTAGGCTTTGGGGAAAGAGTGCTGTTAACAGTGAATAATGTCTGCCTGGGCTCTGGTGAGAAAAAAGGCAGAGGGTGGTGGGTGCCAAGCTGCCTCCTGAATATCATGGGACCTTTACCCACCTAGTTTCAACTCACTGAGACAGGAATTAATTTGCCTCCTTGGAATACTACTTTATACCTTCCAGTGCTTTTCTGTCCTTTTTCACCAAAGGAAAACATCCCTTTTTTTGGCTTTTAACCCCACTCAAGATAGTTTTCCCTTCAGTTCCCTTTGTTCAGTACAGATTTTTCAATTCCTGGGCTGTAGGGAGACCAGAAGTAGCCTCATTTCAGGCATCTCTTCTCAATCAGGGTATCTTCCCTTCCCCTGACCATTCTGCTGTCTAATTTTCTGACATCAGAACCTACCTCAGTATGCACCGACTAGATTTATGGCCTGAATAAATTGCTTAATCTCTCTGCACTGTATTTTACTTACCTATCGTGTGTGTGTGTGTGTGTGTGTGTGTGTGTGTGAGAGAGAGAGAGAGAGAGAGAGAGAGAGAGAACGGATCCAGATACAGGAGGAGGTGGACAATAATTCTCAGCCCTACCTGTACATCAGAATCACCTGAGCAACTTTGTAACATGCCAGGTCAGCTGGGTCAATCTCTGGAGCTGGGGCTCAGGAATCAGTTTATTAAAAGCTCCCAGATAAATCTAATATGCATCCATTTAGGGTATTTAGGGTAGAGAACCACTGGACTATCCGTCACTAAATACTAATAGATATGGCATTGATTAATATCATTTATTAAATAAACCAGGTGGTTTGGGGTTCACATTTATGCTTCTTATAAGGGCTAACTATCCCCTTTAAACACTTACCTGAAATTTTAAAAACACGACTCGGTGATCCCACTTCTAGCAATATATCCTAAGAAGCCCGAAACTCCAATCAGAAAGAATATATGTACCCCTATGTTCGTAGCAGCACTATTTACAATCGCTAAGATCTGGAAACAGCCCAAGTGTCCATCAATAGATGAGTGGATAAAAAAGCTGTGGTACATATACACAATGGAATACTATGCAGCTGTAAGAGAGAGAGATCTCTTATCCTTTGAGACAACATGGAGGGACCTGGAGAGTATTATCCTAAGCGAAACAAGCCAATCAGAGAAAGACAAATATCACATGATCTCACTTATTTGTGAAATATAATGAACAAAACAAACTGATGAACAAAATAGACATACAAGTAGGGTACAAACTGACAAACCTCAGAAGAGGGGGTTGGGAAGAGATAAACCATAGAACTTATATGCATGTATGCATAACCAATGGACATAGACAACAATGCTGGGGACAGGGCATGGGGGGGTGGTGTGATTGGGAGGAGGGTGTCAATGGGGGAAAAAGGAGAAACACCTGTAACAAAAATACATTTAAAAAAATTAAAAATTAAGCCCTGGCCAGTTTGGCTCAGCGGTTAAAGCGTCGGCCTGCGGTCCAGAGAGACCTGGGTTCGGTTCCCGCTAGGGGCATGTACTTCGGTTGCAGTTTGTCCCCGGCCCTGGTTGGTCGTGCGGGTGGCAGTCACTCGATGTGTCCCTTTCACGTCGATGTTTCTCTCTCTCTCTTCCTCTCTCCCCCTCCCACTCTATCTGAACAAAAAAAAATGAAAAAATGTCCTCGGGTGAGGATAAAAAATAAATTAATTAATTAATTAATTAATTAAAAATTAAAATAAATAAATAAATAAAAACAGATTTTAGACAACTTTTAAATATATTGTTTCTTGTGGCACTGTAACATAATTATATTGTTGGATTTATTAGTCTTCCTCCTTTTACAATGTGTAGTGTTCTGATTTGGTTTATAATTTCCTGTGCTTGCTAAATCAAGTGTTTCTCAAATTGAAGTATGTGGACCATCTATATCAGAACCACTTAATACGATTCTTTAAGAAAAATGAAGGTTCCCAGACCTACCTGAGACCTACTGGATCAGAGCCTCTTGGAGGTTGTGCCTGGGAGCTGGTGTTTTTAGCAAGTGCCTGTGGCATTTGTGAACATACTGAAGTGTAAGAGAAGGATTTGCATGCATGCACCATAGCACTAGACATACGTGGGAGTGTAATAAACACTCTCTGATTGTTATCATTGTGAAGCATATAAAATACTTGCACATAGGCCTTAAATTGTTGGGGTTTTTTTTTAAAGCATGCTATTTTTTACTTAACAGTCTCTGCTAAGCAAAGTACTCTTTGGTTGAGGAGAGCTGTTGAGTTTGTGTTTTTGCTTGGTTTGGGGTGTTCCCCTCTTTTTTAATCATCTCAATTGAATTCACATAGATTTTGAGATCAGGAACAATGGTTGTTCTCTGCTGAGCTGCTTTGTAAACACTCAACCTCACTCTTCCCTGCTAAAACCGATCATCCAGGTGTTGGGTGGGAGAATAATGTAACCTCAAAGTCTGGGTTTGAAAACAGGAACCTCAATCTGATGTGCAACTCTCTCCTGACAGACTCAGCTCAGCCCTGGTCCCTGGATTCCTTGATGCTTATTTTTTTTTTTAGAAAAAAACGTCCAGTGCCTGGTTCATAAAGCCCAGTCATCATTAATAAGCCAATGGATATAAAATCTTTTTAATATCTGATGTACAAGCCCCATTTCATGTATAAAGCAACCTTCTTATTTCATTAGTACTTGAGTGGCTTGTTTTGGCAAATCTGAAATTCAATTATGATGTTTTTTTAACAGGTAGATTTCACTACAGAGGCTTTCAGGAAATGGGAATTCACGTGGGGCTGGTTTAGGTGATGACAAGACTTATTTTTCATAAAGGACGTTTCCTTCAAGGAGGAAAATTCTCCTTGATTGTTCTAAACTAGGGAGGGTTTGTAATGATGTCAAAGGCTGGCTTTCTCTTGAAGATGATTAGCCACCCTAGCTGACTCCCTCATGTCATATTTTCCTGTTTCTGGTGATTCCCTGGGATGATTTTGAGTCATTTTTGTAGCCTTGAACAAAATATGATAATTTCCCAAAAGGATTCTCACTTTTACTTTATATTATATGAAGCAAAGAGACTAGATCCTTAACATTGGTCCACGTGTACATCCAAACACATTGCCATTAGCCTCCAGATTCACCCATTCAGAGGCCCCTTGGTTTCAGTTCATGTGCACTGGAGACGAGCAGAATCTGGTTCAGGACACAATGAGCTCATTCTCCTGGACAGAGGGAAAACCAGGCTTGCCAATTCCGTCCTAATCTCACTCGTACACGGTTATGATTCTTCAGCACAACCATGAAAGCTTGATCTGCTTTAGAATTCAAATGTCAACTCTGTAATGCTATTAAGAAAATAATAATAAACAATTTCACAATCATCCTTCCTAGAAAAAGCTGGTGATACCATCCATTACCTGTAATGCAAACAACAGTGAACATTTTGTGGTACTGTGTACAGGCATTTTGAAAGTGCTTCATATGCATTATTTCATTCAGTCCCTACAGCAAGTCCTTGAGTTAGTACTCTTTATGATCTCATTTTATGGACTAAGAAACCTGAAACAGGCAGGTATGCCACAGGTAGCCACAGACAGAAGAGTAGTTTAAACAGATTTGTATGACTCCTGAGCCTATGCTTTTAACACATGATAGGTTAGGTTGCTTTCAGAGTAAAACAGCAACATTGTATTAACTAATTGAGTACTAGCCATGTGCCAGACAAGTTAGATACACGTAATAACTCACCTTATCAGGTAACTATTATTATCACCATTTTGCAGATGAGGAAATTGAGGGTGAAAGAGATTAAACAACTTGCCCAAAGTCTCACAACTAGGAAGTGGCAGAACCAGGTTCATAGGGTGGGCCTACCCTGACCCGTCAGTCAGCCATGCTCTTATGGCTATAGATTGAGTGTCAAGAATAACAGAGTCAGCCCTGGCTGGTTTGGCTCAGCGGTTAGAGCGTCGGCCTGCGGTCCGGAGAGACCCGGGTTCGGTTCCCGCTAAGGGCATGTACCTCGGTTGCAGTTTGTCCCCGGCCCTGGTTGGTCGTGCGGGTGGCAGCCACTCGATGTGGCCCTTTCACGTCGATGTTTCTCTCTCTCTCTCTCTTCCTCTCTCTCCCTCCTACTCTGTCTGAACAAAAAATGTCCTCAGGTGAGGATAAAAAAAAAAATAAAATAAAGAATAACAGAGTCAGAGACTCTGCGGTTGTGGCACAGAGAAAAGTCAAGCGGTCAGTGATGTCCAGCCATCTCTCCTGAGCACACAGTAGGAGCAGGGCTCCAACCTGGGCGGTGGGATCTAAGCGGCTAAGATCAGACATAGGGCAGGAGCAAGGCTTACTACAGTAAAGCTGCAGAGCAAGGACCTGAGAAACAGGCAAAGGGTCAAATGCAGGGTCAGATGCCACAAGGAATTGTGGGGACAATAGGCAGACCTGAAGGGGCTGTGCAGGAAACAACTGGATCGAAGGCAAAAGAACTTTGATTGGGTAGCAAGAATATGTGGGTTCGGGAAGACAGCCACAGGCAAGACCCTGAGGCTTGGGATAGCAGAAGCCAAATCCACTCATGATTTGGAAGGAGGTGGTCAGAAAGCCAGTGGAATGAGGGGGAAGGATGAACCTCTAGCGCTGACCTCGTCAGTCTCCTGATCAACTGAGTTAACCCATCCCCAACTAAATAAAAATCATGATCATCATGAACTTAATTTGTAATCTCTTCCCTATAGAGATAGATAAATAAATCTATCATCCTCTCTCGTGGAGCTGGCTAACATTCCCATTTGCCATTTACCCAATTTTCTTTGCCTGGAACAGCCATCCACTGAATTCATTAAAGGTTTTTGTTTGTGAGAGTGTCTTGACTCTGGTTAGCATCTTCAATAAAACATGTCTCACTCTGTTCTCTCTCAGTCAGTCTCCCTGGACACCCCACATAATCATTCTTTTGTAAACAAAGCAGGCTTTGAAGCCACTAGGAGCCCTGCAAGGCTGAGAGAGATGAGAATGAGCTACAGGCTCCCTGGTGGAAACCGGAGACTGGAAATCTTTCATAACCTTCATCGTTTTTCATGATTACGAAAGTAGTGAGTGTTCATTGTAGAAAACACACCAAAGCATCAAGAAAAATACTATTATCCAACAGAGGTAAGCAACCTAACATCTGGTTTAGAATATATATGTCTGAATCTATATATATACACATATATAGATATATATAATTTTAGCATTAAATTATGTGCAGTTTTATTTCCTGTTTTTTATTTCACTTGACATAGATCAAAAGTGTTTGCCCATGTCGAATCAATATTCACTGTAAGCATTTTTAGTGACTCCATGTTAACCCATTCTATTAACTGTCTGGTATTTACATTTAAGGGTTTCTTTCTTGCCTTTCTATATTAGGCTGTTGAGTTTGCTCTGTGGTTATGCATTCAAACCCTGCTTTATCTATTTCCTCTACATGCTTTCTGAAATGTAAGACACTGGTTCTGAGACCCAGAAGACCCTGCTACTGAAGCACTAGAAAATAGAAATTCTGGGTTGTCTTGAGTCCTGCAGCTGTGGCCAAATCCCTCTTCTCTGTGCATCGTATTCCACAGGTGTCGTGTTGCACTAATTGAAACATACAGCAGGTTGGTCAGTGAGAAGATTCCACCTGGCCGGCCATGGCACTGAATGTGGAAGAGCTGGTGTTTCCTACAGAGAAACAGTCGTGATGAGAGGAACTGGGCATTGTGCTAGGCACAGTAAACACACGATTTCATTTGATCCTCCCAACATCCCAGTGCAGTAAGAACTATTATTATTCACATGTGGTGGAAGAGTAAAATGAGGCTCAGGGAGGTTAAGTAACTTGGTAGAGGCCTAGCAAGTAACAAGATGGGGTTCAAGCCTGCCTGAGCTCATAACCCCTGGTGGTGACTGTCACTTTAGGGTAAAGCACTCTTTGCAAGGACTCTGAGCTCTGTGACCATGGCCTGTCAGAGAGCATTTGACCAGCTGCTTTTAAAAGATAACACATCTGCACATTTTCGAAGCCAATGGAAGATTGTAGATGAGGCCAACTTTCTTAAATGTTCAAATCAAGCAGGAAGTACTGAAAACAGATGTGTGACATGGGAAAGAAAAATGGAGCTCTCAGACACAACTCTGGAAAATTAAAACAGCTCTAGGATCCAATTTTAAAAAGAGCCCCAGAGTATTATGCTAAGTGAAATAAGCCAGTCAGAGAAAGACAAGTACCATATGATTTCACTTATATGTGGAATCTAATGAACAAAATAAACTAACAAACAAAATAGAAACAGACTCACAGATACAGAGAACAGACTGACAGCTGTCAGAGGGGAGGAGGGTCAGGCGACTGGGTGAAAAAGGTGAAGGGATTAAGGGGGAAAAAAAGCCTCATAGACAGACAACAGCATGGAGATCACCAAAGGGAAAGGGGTTGGGGGAAGTAGAAGAAGATAAAGAGGGAATAAATGGTGATGGAAGGAGACTTGATTTGGGGTGATAAACATACAACACAATGTACAGATGATGTATTATAGAGTTATATACCTGAAACCTACATAATTTTATTAACCAATGCCACCCCCAATAAATTCAATAAAAATATAAAATTTTAAAAGTTAATATAATTCAAAAATAAAAATTACAAAAGCCCCAGATCCTGACATTCCTGAGGGCCCTGGTCTTCATTATCTTTCCTGAGAATTGTAATCATAAAAGCATGTAGCTCTTTAACGTGTCCCTCATCCTATTCCTCCCCTGTACAGGGAAATGGTATTTGGAGTTTCTGTAACCAGCCCACAGACACAAGTCTATTTTTGTGAATCCAGACACATCCCTTCATATTCCCTCACCATCCCATCCTCCACTATGTCAGTCCCTCCCTTCCGCCCCCACAGGCACGAAGGCCCTCAAGGAGGCCTCAGAATAGAGAGGACCTCGCCCACCCTGCCTCCCAGCCTCTCTGCCCCCGCAGTGACTCACACATTGCACAGAGCCACCAAGACAAAAGAGAACGATCAAAGCACAGCCAGTTGCCATCTTTCGATGGGAGCTTCCACAGCCACCACAACCATTACAGCTCAGCCTCTGCCAGGTCTAGTGCTGTCTCTGCCCAGCATCCAGGTGACACCCACATTATTCTAGAAGAGGGAAAAATGGGAAAGAGAGGGGGGACAGCTTTGACCTGCTGGACTAAAGCTGTGCTGTCCAATTCAGCAGCCACTAGCCCCATGTGGCTAGTGAGCACTTGAAATGTAGCTAGTCCAAATTGAGATGTAACTGTCAAATAAACACCAGATTTCAAAAATTTCATATAAAAAAAATGTAGACTATCTCAGTAATAATTTTTAAATTGAGTCTGTGTTGAAATGATATGTTGGGTATATTGGGTTAAATACAATATATTACTAAAATCAAGTTCACCTGTTTCTTTTTACTTCTGTAATCTGGTCACTAGAAAATGTTTAATTGTATATATGGCTCATATAACATCTCTATTATATTTCTTTTGGGCTGTACTGGTGTTGTTAGAATCTCTACTGGCTCAAGTAGGTAAGACAGTGTTGGAGCATGGTGGGGGGGGCATATTTTACATGCCTGGGTGCAAATCTCTCTCTCTCCTCCATACCCTTATCTCAGGAATTGGCAATAACTGAGCAATCCAGAGGGTCTGGGCTCCATGTGGGAGTTCTATATTACTGGGAGAGATGCTGGCCTGGCTTCTCCAGGAAAGGTAAAATACATCCAGGTCTAGAGAAGTCAATCAAGGAGAAACAAGACAGATTGACAAAAAGAAAGATTGTTTAGGTTTATAGATTCTAAGTCTCAAAAGATACTATCACTTGGGTGACCAGGAGAGAGGATAAATTTGCTTAGCACAAGAAACTAACCAAATGGAACTTAAGAGTGTAGATTCTCTATGAAGAGGGAATTCTTTGAGAATTTAATTAATCACAGAGAGACTTCAAGAAGAGTCGCCTCCTAAACTGAGCAAAGTCAAACTTTCTATCTCTTGCATGTTACTACCTGCCTGCACAGTATATGTGCTCATCACGGTCTCCTTCTGTATTAAAGCTGGTGTTTATCATGCTGGAGACAACTAGCCTGACACTGTGTTACTAACTTCAGAAAAGGCCCCGCAGGGCAGGGGAAAGAAACTTTGGGGTTCCACTGCTGGATCTGCTCTTTTAACATTGTGGCCTGGGGCAAGTCATTTCACATGTCTGGCTCGATTAAAACATCTATAAAATGACTGCCTTGAACTAGATGATCTTCAGGGCCCCTTCCAACTCTAACAGGATTCTAAATGCAGACCCTGAGCAGGGGCAAGTCTGCATCCCAACACTGCAACCATAAGGAGCCCTTGCCCTCCAGAGCTAGACAACACAGCCTATGGGGTGCACACCTCTGGGGACAGAGCCATGCCCTGCTCCCTTCCAGGCCTGTTTCACCTGGCCCATAGGAGTCTGCCAGCCCGAGGCCCCCTCAGTGCAGTGGGGACAAAGAGCACCAAGGCCTCTCTCTTGGGCTCTCTGCACAAAAGTATTGAGCCCTGAGCTGGCTTCCACTGTTTTCTGCCCAACACTGTCTCTCTGGAGCCAGCTGCAGGTGGCACTTGCAGCTCAGAGACTTAGAAGTGACAGCCCCTGCCAGAGAGATGGGGTGTCCTCTCCTTGCACTGAGGGTCATCCTGCTTTCCAAAGGACTAGGGACCTTTAAGGGACATGGGGATCTCCTCCAGCCCTGTCCTCTATCCCAGAAGAGGGAGGGGTACATATGGTCTCTGTAAAGGACATCTGCCATGCATCTAGTCCTAAACAGCAAGGCCAAAGCTTCCTCTGAGAGCCCAGATGGTGCACCATTGGGCTCTGGTGATAGGCTGAGCCTTTCTTTCCACAGCTAAGGAGACAGGACAACTGAAAGTTTAAAAATCTTTTTCAAGACTCTTGACCCTGTCTGAGGCCTCTGGAGCACAGCTGGGAGTGATTGGTTGTTATGGCTTGGGTCTAGGACTTTCTCTCCAGACTCAACTCTTCATGAGAACAAATTCCAAATAATGCCCAGCTGAAGGTAGGACCTCAAGCAAGAATCCAACAGTGTTGCCATTGAGAAGTTCATGAGGGAATTAGATGTGGGGACTCCAGGTTCTTTTCTAGCCCCACAAGGATTCTCAGCTGACATTTGGGGCTTAGAAATGGTCTCGGGAACTGCTTTGCAGGCCTGCAGGCCTCCTCCCCTCTCTTGGCTGGGCTGTTACACTGTGTTCATGGCTTTTTCAGTAGCCAGGTATGAGCTTTAGGTGAAGTTTTACTCTTTTTGTTTATTGGGGGTAGTTTTCCTCTTCTTTTCCCTGTAATGCGACCACTGGATATAAGAAACGATGTTCTCTATCCCCTAAAGATTTGAAAGCAGGATCTCAAAAAGGTATTGCACACCCATGTTCATGGCAGCGTTATCCACGATAGCCAAAGGTGAAAACAACCAAGTGTCAATCAATGGATGAATAGGTAAACAAAATGTAGTATATACACACAAATGTAGTATACACACAAAATGTAGTCTATACAGCCTTAAAAAGGAAGGAAATTCTGACACATGGTATAACATGAATAAACCTTGAGGACATTATGCTGAGTGAAATAAGCCAGATACAAAAAGACAAATGCTGCATGATTCACTTACATGAGGTCCCTAGAGCAGTCAAATTCATAGAGATAGAAAGTAGAGTGGTGGTAGCCAGGGGCTGGGGAGAAGGGGACTGAGGAGTTGTTCAATGGGTGTAGACTTTCAGTTTTGCAAGATGAAGAGAGTTCTGGAGATCGGTTGCACAACAATGTAAATGTACTTAATAACATTACTGAACTATATACTTAAAATGGCTAAGATGGCCAATTTTATGATGTGTCAATTTTACCACAATTAAAAAATGGTTTAAAGAAAAAAAAAACAGTGGTGGCAGTAGCTAAGGTACATGGGAAAGCAAGACTGTGTGGGTTCCCTTTTCGTGTGTCCCAGCTGCTCTGGCAACAGGCCATGATGTGACAAGAGCTCCTGACACTCAGGTGTGTCTCAGGCTGAGCCCTTGCAAAGAGGGGAGCTGGCTCTGCCCCACAGCCCGCAGCTGCACTCCGTGTCAAGGAAGCAGTGGACAGAATCTCTCCTGACACTCAAGGCCACCATGATTGCAGGATGCTTTTTTTCCCCTATTTCTAACTTCCCTCCCTCCCAGCTCTACAAGAAATAGCACAGCAGTAGAGTGGTACAAAATGGCTGCGAGGGGCCGGCTCTGGAAGCAAACCACCTGAATCTGGCCACAGCTCTGCCTTTATTCGTTGTTTTTATATGAGCACATTAGTTAACCTTTCTAACATTTGTCTTTAGAATAGGGATAAAGACAAATGATGTAGGTGTTTGTTTGGGTTTAGGGAGGAGTCAATGAGATTCTGGTTAGGAGTCCTTACCCCAGAGCCTGCACACAGTAAGTACCTGATAAAGGAGGACTGTTACTATTCTCTCTACCCAGCCAATCCTACCCATGGTCCAAGGGCCAGCTCAAGCCCCTTCTCTTCCATGAAGTCTTCCAAGAGCCCACCATGAACCAACAGCCCACTGTGAGCTCTCCCATAACACTGATTATTTACACCCTTCATCCCTGCGGCAGCTCATCAGGGAGCAGGCCTCTTCAGGCCCCTCCACACTGCAGCAGGAAGAGGGTTGAGAATTGCCATTGTTAGAACTCCGAAGTGCACAGGAATCACCAGCAATAGCTTATGAGTTGTGCATAACTGATAGTGCAAGAACTCAAACCATGGCCTTGTTTGGTCTTGCAGCTGGGATTAACCCTGTTGGGGTTCTATGACTTGAGGGTTACCAAAAAAGACAGCCACCTCCAATTCTCTCCATACCTGTGCAAAGGGTCTTTAGAGTAGGTCACCTTAGGTTCATCTGTCTCCCTGCTCCCTCTTCTTTCACATGTAAATCTTTGCTGGGAAGGATCTCATGCCTAACCTTACCTAAGTCAGTTTCTTGATTTTCTGAGACCATATTTTGCCAAGTTTTGGGACAAGGATTCAGAAAGCAAGGGAGATGGATCCCAGAAAAAACCTGATCTACCTTATAATTAATCCATCTGTTTATTCTGCCATTCTTACACTCATTCAGTAAACATTCTTGGACACCCATCATGTGCCAGGCACTTCCTACCCCTGCGTGATGACTGCTGGGACTGCACTCTTCAAGATTCTGAAAAGGAATCTGTAGTCTTTCCAATGCTGCTTTGGCAGTATATCGAATATCTCTGCCTGGTGGTATGGGGAACATAAAGCCATTCAATTGAGCAACTTTAGTTCAAGGGCAGTGATTTATTTATCTCTTATCCTGAGTACCTCATGTTTCCAGACATACGGTAAGTTGGTAAGGTTGGAGGGATGGATGGGTAAGTGTTATAGATAACATGAGTCTTAGTTTGAGTTCCCTGGAAGCAGATCTTGAGATAAGGTCATTTATTTGGGAGGTGATTCCAGGAAATGCTGATAAGGGAGTAGGAGAGTGAGCCGGGTAAGAGAAAGAGGTCAATAAATGGCGAATTATCAAGCAGGTTATCATTCTAATAGGCATCTGGTTACCTACCAGGCCTTGAATACTGAATGTCTCCTCTGCCGCCTGCCCTCATTAACTGAATGGTTATGGAATTCAGATGTTCTAAATGAGAATGGGAAAGTACAAATATTTCACATGTTGTTGAATGCCTTTAAATAAGGAGCATCCTTTTAACCATCTTTGAAGACCAGGGCTTCTTAGAGATTACCCAAGATCTTGGGTGAATTCATTATGTCTTTGGGCAGATTTAAGTAAAGTTTCTAGAAAAATATATCTCTTTTTTGTTATGTAAGAAGACAGGGTGGTTCAAAATCGCCTATTTCAGAACAGTATAGCTTGCTTTTAAGATTACCTGAGTTCATACCCCATCATCACTTCCTAGCTGTGAGAGCTTGGGCAAGCTACTTACCCTCCCTTTGCCTTGTTTCCATGCCTGAAAAATGGCTATAATAACAGCATCTATCTCATAGCAATGCTGAGGTAACTAAATGAGACTGTACTTGTTAAGTATTTATCAATGACTGGCAAAGAATAAGTACTCAAGTAAATGCAAGCTATTCTTATTGCTTGGAATGAATGAAAATGTGTGCTAGGTGAATTTTTAAAATTCTAATTACATTAAGATTATTAAAAATACAACCATAAAAGGGCTAAGCAGATGGATAAAACAATCTGGATTCCTGATAAAGGTTTTGAGCATTTGTGAGCACTCTCCTATGAAAAAAAGATGAATCAGACACATCATCTCATACCAACAAAGCCGAAACGAAACATTTACTTCTGTGACTGTAATCCTCTGGTGCCAAACCTTAGAAAGACCAGAATTTAAGGGCATTTCAAACTCAGCTTTCTTATGGAAGACAGAGGGGAAGGCAGGTTTAGTCAGCTTCTCTCGGTACACACTGGGAAAGCTTAATGGGTGTCTTGTGTTTTAATATTAACTTCTGAGCCCTGGCCGGTTTGGCTCAGCGGTTAGAGCGTTGGCCTGCGGTCCAGAGAGACCCGGGTTCGGTTCCCGCTAAGGGCATGTACTTCGGTTGCAGTTTGTCCCCGGCCCTGGTTGGTCGTGCGGGTGGCAGCCACTCGATGTGGCCCTTTCACATCGATGTTTCTCTCTCTCTGTCTTCCTCTCTCTCCCTCCTACTTTGTCTGAACAAAAAATGAAAAAGTGTCCTCGGGTGAGGATAAAAAAAAAATTAACTTCTGATTTGTTAGATTCCTATGACCTTCACTTCTTGACATTTAGGAGAAAAATTAAATCTGTTTATGCACTGTGCTCCGCATCTATTAGATAGATCCACTAGAAATTGTGTTCACCACTGATAATTGAGACTTAAAATAGTGGCTTAAATCAAGCAGAGACTTCTTTTTCCCTTATTAAATAAGAAGTCTGGGGTTAAGGATTCCAGAGAGGATAGGGTAACTCCAAAGTGTCATGAGGAACCAAGGCTCCTTTCAACTCTAAGTTCCACCGTCCCTAGGGTGTGACCCTTGTCCTTATGCTTACAAGACGGCTACTGGAGCTCCAGCCTTCACTTCAGTGTTTCAGGCAAAGAGAAGGAAGATGCAGGGGAAGACTAGTGGGGCCTTCTGGCTGATTCATGTCCCTTTAAAAAGCTTTCCCTTTAAGCCCCACTCAATGACCTTCAATTATATTCCATTTCCCCTCCCTCAACGCACACCTATGTAAAGAAGGTTGGGATATATTAGTGGACACCTTGCCACACCCAACAACATAGGAATTCTGTAGTAAAAAAGAAGGGAAGAATTATACTACGTAGAGACCTAGCAATCTTTGCCACATTGAGCTCTTAATAAATTATTGTTTTTTAAGAAAAAGACAAAAGGAGAAGAAGAAGAAAAAGGAGAAGAAATGACCTGCTAACTTATCCCTTTGACCTTCTATGAGCTCCTTGAGGCCAGGAACTGTGCCTCATGCATCATTGTATCCCCAGGACCTAGCTCAGTACCTGGCACACAGTCAGTGCTCAATAAATAGCAATTGAATTATTGAACTAAAGGATGAGATATGGGTATAAAATAAGAAGACTGATTTTACAGGCTGTGTGCAAATCCAGGTATTCTAAATGTAGATACTTGGCCTTTAAAGATTTGTTCTCACAACTCAATAAAAGAGTATTATAATTATCGTCATTTTATAGATGAGGAGACTGAGGCTAAGAGAGTTTAAGTGACTTGTCCAAAGTGAGACATTCTCAGGGCAGGGACTCATGTAACAGCAGGTGATGTCACCAGGCCTACTGGGGGCCTCAGTCAAGGTGCAATGACCCAGAGTTCACCAGGGAGGAGCAGAGCAGCCACAGCACCAGCAGGGCAGCCAGGCAGCATCCTGCCCTCCTCACCTCTCAGGCAGCACCACCCATCCCCATGCAGGCCCTGGTGAGCAAGGCCAATGCCACTGCCCTGCTGGGCACAAGGGAATGATCTAAATGGATTATTTAATTTTCTTCCTGTTTTACTGATAAGGACACTGGATTCCCACAGAAGTTTGGCATCTTGTCCAAGGTCACACAGGTCAAAGGCTTAGAATCAGCTCTATCAACTCCCAGTCTAGTGCTAAATTGGACGTCAAGTTCTCATCAACACCAGCCTCTCAAGAAATCAGTGTGGTTGCCTAGAAGTGGGACTAAGATGAACAGTGAGCTGCTCAGGACACTTCTTTCCACCACCACAGACCAACACGTCCACTCCACTGGAGCCCATCCCAGCATTTGTGGTTGAGGGTGCAGGGTCGGGTTGCAGGATACAGACTGCAGTAGCACTGAAGGGAGAGGAGGTATTAATAACAAATGGGGGAGGGGAGAGGCATCATCAAAATTGCCACCCCTCCATGCCAGTAGCCTCTAGGAGCAAAACACCTTAGCCCTGGCCCCTTGGATGGGAGATGTGAGCAGGAATGGAATGTCCAACCATCCTGGTTTCCCCAGGTGTCCCGGTTTAGCATTGAAAGTCCTGTATCCTGCCCTGGCCGGTTTGGCTCAGCGGTCAGAGCGTCGGCCTGCGGTACAGAGAGACCCGGGTTCGGTTCCCACTAAGGGCATGTACCTCGGTTGCAGTTTGTCCCTGGCCCTGGTTGGTCGTGCGGGTGGCAGCCACTCAATGTGTCCCTTTCACGTCGATGTTTCTCTCTCTCTCTCTTCCTCTCTCTCCCTCCCACTCTATCCGAACAAAAAAATGAAAAAAATGTCCTCAGGTGAGGATTAAAAAAAAAAAAGAAAGTCCTGTATCCTGAGAAATCACTCAGAATGCTGGCAAACAAGGCCAGTGGGTCACCCCTGCATACTGCCAATGTTTCTCATAGGCAATATATTTAAAATGGGGAGCAAGATGTAGCCAAAGGTAGCCAGTCCGCAACAGTGGACTCAACTCAGCAAAGAGTCATGTGTTGAGTGCCGAACTGATGACAGGCGCTGAGCCAGGTCCTGCCTGGACAAGGGACAACCATTGTTCCTGACTGCTTGCCCAGCACTGAGCAAAAGGGCTTCTTATAGTTAAGTGGGTTAACCTCACAATATTCCTAAAATGCAGATGCTATTGTTCTTGCACTCGCAGAGAGGAATTTGAGGCACAGGGAGGTTAAGAAATATTCCCCAAGTTAAACAGCGAGAAGGTGGCACAGGCAAGGTTTGGGCCAAGCAGAGGGACTCCAGGGTCTGCACGCTCCCTTCTTCATTGCACTGCCTCACAGAGGGAGGGAGGGCTCCCTCTTCACTCAAGAAGCCAACAATCTGGGAGGCAGCACAGGCAAATGCTCAAATCCCCAAAGGAGGAATAACCAGGATACCATGACTGACATTCATTGAGCAGTAGCCATGGACCTGCTCAGCCTCTACATAAAAAGTCTAATTTAATCATAATACCACAAGCATGATATGCTATCTCCATTTTACAGAGGATCTGACTGCGGCTCAGAGAGGTCGAGTACCTTACCCAGTGTCCCACAGGTGGAGAAGCTGGGGTTCCAATGCAGAAATCGAATCCTGTGAGAGGGCGGAACTATGCAGTGGTTAGGAACTCAGGCTTTGTTACCCATGGCCGGTGGAGAGTCACAAACTAAGTGCTCTGGACGTTTAGCCACTCCTGCCTTCTTACTCCTTTGTGCTAAGAACGATAGGCCCAGTCTTGAGCCCTGAGCCGTGTTCAGCCAGCAGTCCCAGAGCTGGTGGTGGCCACCATTGTTCCGCAAGCCAGTGAACCAAAGGCCACCCAGAGAACTTCACAGTGCATCACAGAACGTTCAATCCCGCCACAATGCTTTTTCCTTAAGGATAAACACAGTGTGGTGCTATTCCAGGAAACGCCTTTCCCCCACCCCCACCCCCAGCCTGCCCCTCAATTGTTGCTCTTTGCTTCCTGCTCCAGAGCAGAGTGAAGACACATTATCTCCATGCACTCAACCGTGGCAAGGAGGAGGCCTTCTCAGGTCCTGCCCACCATGGAGCTGGGGGCTTGGGTTATTGCATGAGCAAATGGTATTATTAGTATAGACGTATTCCAGAAGTGACTTGTTTAAAAATCTTGCAAGGGAGTCAGTGCCTGAGAGCACATGCTACTGTTATGCCCACAGAGCCTTCCTTGGTGGCAGCAATTTCTGGGAGCACTGATCTCCCACTGGAGAACCACTGTGGGCCTGCAGGGCACAGAAAAGCTTTCTGTGAGAATCCCTACTCCTTCACCACTTGTACTGAGTGGGAGCACAGCTGAGGCTCCTAGACAGCACAGTAGCTTCTAAGAGGGACCATACCTTCCTATCATGAAGCTGCGACTCTAAAAATAGAATGCACCTAGCTGCTTTTCCCACAACCAAAAGGGAAAGTGAGCTGCAAAGCAGAGGGGAGAGTTACCTCTCTGCAAAGAAATAAAGCCACCCTCCTAGGTGCTAAGGCCAGGAAGACACTAACCTAGTGTGTATTGGAGCTAAAAAAAAGAAAAAACCTGATGTAAAATCAGTAATAACTGCCCTGATCAAGCTGAGAACACGGGCTCATTTGTGATGATGATAATAATTTAAAACAATAATCATCATATTTACCATATGCCAGGTACTGGATCTAATCACTTTACATATGCATTTAATATTTGTGACACTCTATGAGGTAAGTATTATTGCCATCTCCATTTTATAGATATGGAAAGTAAGACACAGAGAGATTAAGTTACTTACCCCAGTAGCAGAGCTGGGATTTGAACACACAAGGGCCAGGGGAAACTATGGAAACATTTCTATGGCGTACCTTTAGGGGTGACTATTATAAAGCTGTGAAGTGTTGTGGGATTCTGGGTGACCACTGCCAACTGCAGAATATGAGTGTTGATTTTCCTTTCATGTAACAAAGCTGCCTCGGGGTCCCTCTACATGGAAGCCCGCGAGCCCAAAGGACTGCCAGGTGAAGATAATATGCTAGGTCTAGCTGGGAGTTGGAACAAGAAAAGTGTATCAGCTCTGACATAAAGTGTCTGACACCAGGTCACTTGTAAATACACTGTGTCACCCTGCTTCATGAGCTGGATCAAACAACTCTCTTCTGTCCCCCCAAACCAAAGGCTTTCTTCATCTCTGTGAAGGAGATGAAAGGGGGTGAGTGGCCTGCCCAGACTGAATTCGAAGTGTCCTCCCTGCAGGCCTCAAAAGGATCATGCTGTTCGTTTCTTCTGTGAACCTGTGCCTTCTCACTGGCCACTGCCCAAATCAGGCCCAAGAACAATGTGCCCCAGAGCTGCCCGGGCATATCTTCAGGACCAGCCAGTTGTTTCTGGGGGAGGGTGTCACCCTGATTTACATCCACTGCTGAGCAAGAGATCCATTCACCTGAAAAAAGAACCCCAAGCCCTGGCCGGTTTGGCTCAGCGGTTAGAGCGTCGGCCTGCGGTCCAGAGAGATCCGGGTTCGGTTCCCGCTAGGGGCACATACTTTGGTTGCGATTTGTCCCCGGCCTTGGTTGGTGGTGCGGGAGGCAGCCACTCGATGTGTCCCTTTCACGTTGATGTTTCTCTCTCTCTCACATCCTCTCTCTCCCTCCCACTCTATCTGAACAAAAAATGGAAAAATGTCCTCGGGTGAGGATAAAAAATAAATAAAAAAAGAAAGAACCCCCAAATCAGAAGCAATGTTCATGTTATATCTCTAAATTTAAAAACCAGGTTACAAAATAATATGAAAGTTATGATAGTATTTTGGGAGAAAAACATAGCAACAATAACAGTTGTCTGTTGGGTGCTTACTGTTTGCCAGACACTGCTACCTTTTCCATTCATCTTCAGAAGAGCACGAAGAGGTATATATGGCATCAGGTAGGTATGAACACCTTGAGAATAAAAAGATTAAGTGAACCACCCAGGGTGTGAGTGGTAGAGTTGAGAGCCAGGCTTCGGCTGACTGACCACACACCCTGTTCACGTCATCATCCTGGCCTCAATACACAGCAACAAGTTAGCTGTGGGGACTTTTATTTATTTATTTTTTTTTTTATATATATTTTTTAATTTTATTGTTGAATGTATTACAGATGTTCCTCATTTTTCCCCCATTGCCCCCCTCGTCCCCATTTCCGCCCCCCTCCTGCTTTTCCCCACACTGTTGTCTGTGTCCATTAGTTATGCATATATACATATAAGTTCTTTGGTTTATTTCTTCCCACCCCCCAACCCCCCTTCCCTTTGAGGTTTGTCAGTCTAACAACGAATTTATACTTCTTAATCCCTTCATCTTTTTCACCCATCCCCCCAGCCCCCACCCATCTGGTAACCAACAAAAGTTCTCTGTATCTATGAGAATGTTTCTGTTCTTCTTGTTCATTTTGTTTGTAGATTCAATTGTTGATAGATATGTATTTATTGCCATTTTGTTTGTTCATATTTTTTTATCTTTTTCTTCAAGAAGACCCTTCAACATTTCATATAATAATGGTTTGGTGGTGATGAACTCCTTTAGCTTTTCCTTGTCTGGGAAACTCTTTATATGGCCATCGATTCTAAATGACAGCTTTGCAGGATAGAGTAATCTTGGTTGTAGGTTCTTGCTTTTCAACACTCTAAATATTTCTTGCCACTCTCTTCTGGCCTGCAAAGTTTCTTTTGAGAAATCTGCTGACAGTCTTATGGGAACTCCCTTGTAGGTAACAAACTGCTTTTCTCTTGCTGCTTTTAAGATTCTCTCTTTGTCTTGAACCTTTTGCATTTTGATGATGATGTGTCTTGGTGTGGGCCTCTTGGGGTTCATCTTGTTTGGGACTCTCTGTGCTTCCTGGACTTGTATGTCTGTTTCCTTCCCCAAGTTAGGGAAGTTTTCTGCCATTATCGTTTCAAATAGGTTTTCAATTTCTTGTTCTCTCTCTTCTCCTTCTGGCACCCCCAAGATGCGAATGTTGGCACGCTTGAAGTTGTCCCAGAGGCTCCTTACACTATCCTCATTTCTTTGGATTCTTTTTTCTTTTTGCTGTTCTGATTGGGTGTTTTTTGCTTCCTTATATTCCAAATCCATGGTTTGCTTCTTGGCTTTACCTACTCTACTATTGATTCCCTGTAAATTATTCTTTATTTCAGTTAGTGCCTCCTTCATTTCTGACTGGTCCTTTTTTATGCTCTTGAGGCCCTCTCTAAGTTCACTGAGGTTCTCACTAAGTCCATTGAGCATCCTTATAAGCAGTATTTTGAACTCAGCATCTGTTAGGTTGCTTAACTCCATTTCACTTAGTTCTTTTCCTGGAGTTTTGTTCTGTTCTTTCATTTGGGACCTGTTTCTTTGTCTCCTCATTTTGGCTGCCTCCCTCTGTTTGTTCCAATGTATTACTTAGCGAGAGGTGTGGGGCTAGCTGAGACCAGATGCTGCTTGTTTGAATGATTTCAGGAAAAGCTGAAGCAGGCTCCAAGACAGGCCAATCCTATGGTCAAGCAACTGGCAACAGCTTGGGTGGGCCTGAAAGTTGGGTGGGGCGGGGCCTCAGGGAATCACCAGGGCGGGGCCAACAGTGTGAGCCAGGTAGCTGGAGTCCCAGATATGGCGGTGTCTGCCGGCTCAGGAAGGGCTCACCAAAGGAACAAAAGCCTCTGATAGCACGTCTGTCCAGGAGAAAGCTGCCTCTCCAGCCTCGCTCCAATGCCAAACAGCTCAGTTCTTCCCCATATGACTCTGGTGCCTTTCAGGCTCCCTCCCGCACGCTGGAGCCCGGAGGGAGGGAGTCTGAGTAAGTCCGTGCGCGGGCCCTTTAAGAGGAGCTGCGGGGGCTCCAGCCGCCTCAGCCTCAGTTCCTGCTGGTTTTTCCAGCCAGAAGTGATGGGGACTTCTCTTCCTGGCACTGGGACCCTGAGCTGGGCACCTGGTGTGGGACGGGGACCACTCAGCCCTCTGGGAGGACCTTCCCAGCCGAGGTATCCCAATTTTTATCTGCCACACGTGGGTGTGGGACCAGCCCGTCGCACCTCCGCCCCTCCTACCAGTCTCGATGAGGCTTCTTCTTTAATTTCGTAGTTGTAGGACTTCCATTCAGCTTGATTTCAGGCGGTTTTGAATGATGGTTGTTCTGTAGTTTAGTTGTAACTTTGATGTGGTTGTGGGAGGACGCGATACCGCGTTTACCTACGCCGCCATCTTGACCGGAAGTCAGCTGTGGGGACTTTTAGGTTACAAGAGTCTAACTGCTGGGATCAGATTATTATTATTATTATTTTTTACTTTTCTGTGTTTCCCAAATTTTACATGCTAAGCATTCTTATTTTTGCATGGTGGGAGAGGGGGGGTTACTAAAAAACAAGAAAGTAGATATATTTTTTCAAATAAGAGAGAAAATACAAGAGCCCTAAAGCCATCAATATCTGCAGCTCACAACCAGATAACTGGATCCTGGTGTCTACACTCTCTCCCACCTGCCGAGCTCAGGGTGCAGCAGCCTGAGGTCTCTCCTCTCTGCCCATTCCTGACCCACCCTCCTCTTCTCTCCACCTACGTGCCTCTGCTGCTCTCCTCGCCTCAGGGGCAGCCTCCCCATGCCCACCCAAGAGGCAAGCCCATCCTTGTCCCATTTGAACAAGATCCCAGCCAAGTCTTCCAGGATGTAAGTGGCCAAAAAGGTGGTTGACAGGACCAGAATGAACAAAATTTCCAGGTGGCCATCTTTTGAAAAGGGTGTTCCTGGACACTAGGCCAAAATACTACAAAATAACCAGAAATTATCCTGAAAATGCTAACACCTCACCGCCCTGAGCCCTGAGGAGACCTGGGAGAGCTGCCTTCTGAACTCTAAAGAAGCAGCCCTTCAGTTCCTACGCTGTCCTTCGCATTATCAATCAACTCCGTGCTCTCTGTGAGAGAGATACAGACATACACAGGGAGTGTACAAGTCAGCTGGAGCTGCGAGACAGGCCTCAGGTGGGTAGAAAGAGGCACACATCTTTCAGCACACCCATATGGTACTGATTTGTGATAACCCAGGCACCTCAAACTATTTTACATTCATTCGCTCTGGTGCTGAGTTGTGTGGTTAATGTGTAATTCTCTCCCAGTCGGCCAGTCTGTACAGTGAACAACATGCCATTGTATGTGCTCTGTGTTGGGAGGCAATCCTCTGCGGGCCTCTCGCGTTTCTGTACGTCTTACGAGTGAGGCGCTGACTGCCCTTTGTTCCAGACCATCTCTTCAAGGATGTTTGTATAAAGAAAAGCCTTAGAAGATAGAGCTAGTGTCTCCCTCCAGAGCAAAGGGCAGGCTTGCTTATTGCCCATTATAAAAAGATCCTTAAAAGGAATCTTAGAAATGGCTCCTGAGCTCAGGGTTCTTCTCTGCAATGCAACGCATGGCCTGTGCGGGCGTCATCTGGTCCTAGTGTATCATCTATGAAAAGTAGGGCTCAGGGAACTGCTCGATATCGCCAATACTCTGGCCACTGTTACTGCTGTGAGTAGTAAACTGCTCTTGGTCTCTAACCCGGAAGTCTCATGTTTTCTACCAGCAACCATGAAACGGCGGCAGGCTAACTCATTACCGTGGAAGGACGGTAAAATTTCAGACACTTCATAGTTTGTGACACTTAGCCGGTGGGTTCTAACATGATATTGTCTCCTTTTCTCAATCTGAGGGGCACAGTCCACTCCATTCACTCAGCTGAGGTCTCTCATCCTGCCATTACTTTATTTTTGTGGATAGTTTTCATGAATAATGACTGAAAAAAAAGGAGGTATACAAGTGACCACGCTAAATCTGCTGAAAATAAATTAAGCGATAATCTCACCAGCCATAAAAGGCAAGACTAGTAGCGGCTCAAGGCTCCTCCATGAAAATGGTTAGGAAGTCAAGGGCACAGAGCAACAGGACATAAGGCATTGGTTGAAATTCTTTGATGTAAGAAGAGCATTAAAACACCAGTGTATTCAGGGAAGGTTGATCAATAGTTGCAGAGAATGGAAGAACAATGACCTACATAGGCACTGAGAACGCGTCCTCACTGGGGATGTGCCAGAAGGACCAACCAGCATACTTTCACTTAGCACTCCTATCCCCAGGAAGGCACTTTCTAAATAGGATATGCCTTAATTCCATCACATGGCCCAGAGAAGCACCACAGAACTTATAAACTGGAGTCCATGTCTGATTCCAGCTCTGCAGCAGGACAAAAGAGCATATAAATGTGGCCATATTGAGATTTTTGTCCTAAAATACTTCTGGGGGGAAAAGTTAATTGTAAGGTTTAGTCAAAAACATTTCACACAATTATTCCCTTTAATTTTGCTTTCAGCTATGGGAAGTCATGACCATGTTGCAAATAATAACGTTTGAAAATAGAGCATTTAAGGAAAGAATTTAGTCATCAAAATGCACAATAAAATTAACCTGACTCAAATTTTCCAGTACAATCATTGTGCTACCTGGTAACCAGGCAGAAGCAAATGGCATAAATGAATGTAATTAGTATTACTTCTAAAAGCCAAAGATTTGCAACTCCTTTCTTTTCTCTCATTTTCAGGATCACTCACTCTAACCTCATGCATCAAGGACACTGAAGGACATACAGTGGGGCCTCCATATTATAGTACCAAGCTTTTAATGGCTGGGAAGAAGGTGCCCAGATTAAATAATTCACCCATCAAAGATACAATTCAGTGGTTTTTAGTATATTCAAAGTATTGTGGAACCACTGCTACAATGTTAGAACATTTTCATCACCTCAAAAAGGAACCCTTAGTAGTCACTCCCAATTCTCTTTCAACCTTCTACCCCACCCCCCACCCCAGCCCTTGGCAAATTGAAACCTTTTTAATTCGAGAGGAGAAGTTATGAGAGTGGAAGGTAGGAGACCTGTGGCCATAGCACTTTTTCTCAAAAAAGATTACAGCAGGTGTCACTGGGCCAGGCCAGGGATAACTATTTTCCTGCTAGGAATTTGCTACTTCCCTGAGCTCTGGCTCAGCCATCAGCGGCCTCTATGCAAAGCTGATGTTCAAGAAGGTCAGAACCAAGCCATAGAGAGCAGCAGTGGAGCAAGCTGGAAAAGGGCTCTTGACCTCAAAAATCCAGAAAGATCTATTTTTCCAGGTATTATTTTTCAAGTTAGATGATGAGACTATTTCATTGGATAAAGAAGTTGTTACCCAGACATGTTTTCCAGGGCCCTGTGCTTACCCAGGGATAAGTAGTTAGAACTGTCTTTAGTTATTTCCATACTAAAACTTCTCTTTATAACTTTACTCAGGATCAGAATCACCTGGGGATGCTTACTAAAAATCAATTGCCCTCAGTTACAACCCAGAATGGAAACTGTGTTTTTAACAAGTAGCCCAGGTGATTCTGATGTAGGCCATTCCCAGATCCATTTGGCAACACTGCAAGATGATCTAAGGACTCTGAATTATATTAACTCTGTCCCTTAGTGTGGCCATGGTGTCACTCAAGACTGGGAGAGGGGTTGAAGGGTGAGGGCACCAGAGTCTGGGAAAGGGAAGAGTAGAGTGCCAGTACAAGTGACATGGGAAGAACGAGTTTGGCAAAGAACATTCTGGAAGCCTTTTGAAGATGCTCAGACAGTTAGAACAGAAGGTAGACAAAACTTGCCATATCTATCACCTGTATTATTATTTAACTAGTATATATCTGCTTATATCAATGCATATAATACTGCCAGTTCCTTTAGACATGCCCTAAGAAATAATATCCAAGGTAGATAGTTTTTTTCAAATACACATTACAAAAATATATAATTATGACATTTTAAAATATGTCTATGTACCACTAAAGTCTTTATAGAACTACCAGCAATCAAAGCACCATCCTTAAGAAAATATCCCTTTACTCTATAAGCTTCTGGACGGCCAGGGTTATGTTCCTTCCCTTGGCAATTCCTTGTGATGCCCATTTTTTCTCTAGGACACAAAGTTTTTAAAGAAAGGTCTTTTTTCCAGAGTCAAGATCAACCTCTTGTCTGCCTTCTAAATAGGGCATAGTTCATCAGAGGTTGAGGGTCATGAACAGTTTGATCTCCAGTTATGCATGTGGTTGCCACTGTGAAAGGCAAATTAAAAATTAATGCCATCTCCCTAGAGAGTTTTAGAATTACTATTAGTACTCTTCTCTTCATTGCTTAACTTTAAAAGTTCAGTCTTTCAGTGGGTGAAAAAGGTGAAGGGATTAAGAAGTACAAACTGGCAGTTATAAAATAGTCACGGGAATGTGAAGTACGGCATTGAGAATATAGTCAATAATATTGTGATAACTCTCTATGGTGTCAGGTGGGCACTAGACTCATCAGGAGGGCCACTTTGTAAGCTCTATAAATGTCTAACCACTACGCTGTGCACCTGAAACCAATATAATATTGAATGTCAACTGTAATTGAAAAATTTTTTAAAATATTTTTCTAAGTTCAGTTTTTCAGGAAGGGCTTCAGAGTTAACAATATATATATAATATTCCAAAGTGTATAAATTCAAAAGGTGTAAAAGAAGTTCCCTTGAAATGGAAAACAAAAGCTCAAATGTAGTTTTTTGCAGGTGTACGCTCCCTTAAACTCAAACAAAAGAATGTGTTCAGATGAATTTCAAATACATATTTATCACTGGCTATTTCTCCTCCTCCAACATTCCTTAATAAAGGAGGCTTTTAATGAAGCTGCCTGCATATACAATAGCAAATTTATATCCCAGTCTTCCAGGAACATAACATCGTCATAGTATGCAAATGCAAATTTAGGGGAGACACTAGACTCAGTGAAGAGAGATTTATGAGATTGTCTCATTAATATTTCTTGGAAACCAGGTATGGCATAAACAGAATGAAATGAAATCTGCTATAGCATTTTGAGCATCCTATGCATGATAAGATATGTAAGTGTTGCAAACCGGGGAGAATATAATAATATTTTATATACTAAGAGTAAGTTCACTCCCCTTTACTATATATTTGGTTCATTTTGTTGCATGATTGCTGTATTCATGGCATTCACCATTTTGCAGGACATAAAATGGAAGCATAAACTAATGTTTCTTTTCCTGGTTTAATGTTTTTATAGTGCCAGTTGAGTAAACATGTGTAGGGAATACTCATATGCTCTAGTCTAGGCAGAGCAGAAATCCTGTATTTTCATCAAAGCACCAGACCTCTTTTGTTTGCATATCCAGAAAAAAAAATAGATATCTCTATGTACTAAAACACATTGGAGTGTAAAACCACTAAGAACAACTTTCTTTTCTTTTAAATAATTTCATTATGTTTTACAATATGTATGTGTGGATGAGCATGGTTTCAGAAGGCAAAATACCCCACCAGGACCAAACTAGACCAATTGCTTAGAGAATAATACAAATACATATAGGATTAAACTTTCTATCCTTTTCTTGATAGAATAATCATTACAACCCCAAAGACATTGGTTATTTCTTTGCAATATGCTTACCCTGGATCCTTCAGGGTATATGAGCCTAAAAAAATAAAATTTTCATGTCTAGTGCTTTATTTGCCATTTCCCCCATCTGTTTCAGGACAAGTCCTAACTAACATATAGATTTAATCAGATCCTAAAAAATAGCTTACTCAATTTGGATGGACA
This sequence comes from Tadarida brasiliensis, assembly GCA_030848825.1. NCBI lineage: Eukaryota > Metazoa > Chordata > Mammalia > Chiroptera > Molossidae > Tadarida > Tadarida brasiliensis. The sequence continues at coordinate 46,730,688 of CM061258.1, forward strand.
AGTCAGAGGAATCAGAATTGAATGTAAGAACCTTGTTTGTATAATTACTTGTGTGATGGAGTAACTTAACTTAGAAATCACACTGAGCTGTCTGTTCTTATCAATAGGCTCTAGCAGGTCCCTCCATGCTGTCCCAAAGAGTAAGAGATCTTTCTTTTTTACAGCTGCATAGTATTCCATTGTGTAAATGTACCACAGCTTTTTTATCTACTCATCTACTGATGAACACTTGGGCTGTTTCCAGATCTCAGCTATTGTAAATAATGCTGCTATGAACATAAGAGCGCATATATTCTTTCTGATTGGTGTTTCGGGATTCTTAGGATATAGTCCCAGAAGTGGGATCATTGGATCAAACGGCAGTTCCATTTTTAATTTTTTGAGGAAACACCATACTATTTTCCATAGTGGCTGAACCAGTCTGCATTCCCACCAGCAGTGTACTAGAGTCCCCTTTTCTCCACACCCTCGCCAGCACTTGTTGTTTATTGATTTATTGATGGTAGCCCTTCTGGCTGGTGTGAGGTGATACTTCATTGTAATTTTAATTTGCATGTTTGTTACATTGGTTTAATGACTATCTCCTTCACTACATTGTAAGCTTCTTAAAGGCTAGGACCATATATCTGTTTTGTTCACCACTGTATTATACACCACACTATATATGTTCAATAAATATTCATGGAAAGAAGGAAACATGGAAGAAATTAGATGAAGAGAAAAGAGGAGGAGAAGAGAGAATGGGAGGAAGGAAGGGAGAGTGTTAAAACAGCAATGCCAAAACCAATCCCTCCCCCTCTTGTGCCTCACTGTCCACTCTAGGGATTCCAACCCCAAGGCTCCGTGCAGTCTTTCTCTAATATATCACAGGCTCAGTGATGTCTCCAATGCAAGGCACCAGAATACAGTAACTAGACGAGAGTCTTGTCTTCTCAAGGTGAAATAAATGTCTATGTTTAAAAATACTCAGAAGGACAAATAGTGTGCTAAACCATAAATCCAGAGCTGACAGCCACGGGTGCCGGGCTCATGAAGGAATCCGTGCTCTATATCAAATGTCCAGGCTGGAAGGTGGCTGTGAGATCTCCTAGAGAGCAACACCATCCTTTATAGATGAGAAAAACTGAGGTGCAGAGAGGTAAACGAGTCTCAACCGGCACAGCCAGTGACAACTGATGACTTTGAGCACATAATCTCAACACTTTGAACTAGTCTGCTCTCATCTCACTGTCTGAAGGCTTGTGATGGGTTTCTACAGAAAAATGGGAAAAAGGAAAAGATTTGAAGAGATTTTAGATTTCTAGAATGGCAAGTATAATGGAATAGAAAACTGATTAAAGGGCATATGGCATAGTGGAGGTCCTAAAACCCCCTGCTATATAACATCTAATGCTCAATAAAATAGAAATAAATCATAGATGATAGATAGATAGATAGATAGATAGATAGATAGATAGATAGATAGATAGACAGATAGATAGATAACTTTTAATTGAATGAGGCTACAAGGTGAGAGTATTCTGTCAAAGCTCAGGACTTGAGTCTAGGAAGGTAAACCAGCTTGGAAGCCACTGGTTAACTGGTCTGTAGCATGGGGACACGGGGGGACTATAAACAGAGCCTTGAGCCGGCACACAAAGTCTGGGACATGTAGAAGGAGGTACAATCTGAGAGCCAGGAATGTATACACTGTCAACGACAAAGAGAAATAGAAAAAGAAAAAAAGACTCACAGAGACTGCAAGAAAAATAAATAGTATCCATCTCTGCCCTGGCTCTAGAAGTTGGGAATAAAAAAGTCTCTTCTGGCCATTTGTGCCTACTAGCTAGTTCTTAAATAGATTTAAGGCCCAACTCTACACTACTTATGTGGTCCTTTAAAAACTATAATGTAAGAATTGTGGCTTTAAGCGATCCCAAGTCTGTGGTACCCACAGATACCTGATAAAAGCAGACACAGATCTTACTTGGAGAAGCACACTGACAACCAGGACTCGAAAAATTCCAAGCAAAACCTCTACCACAGAGACAAACACACAGTCACAAAACATACAATTCGCCATGAATTCAAATCACAAAAACATGTATAATAGAACCAGACCTGAAAACATTTGAAATATTACAATACTTCAGATATTAAAATGACCAGATAGAGAATTCAAGATAAGTATTATAATTTGCTTAAAGAGATAAAAATGAAAAAATAAATAAATAAGGAGCAACAAACTATCAAGATTTGAAATAAAACCAAATAGAACTTGTAGAAATGAAAAGTAAAACAACTGAAGGTAACACTCGGTGGAAGGTATAGGGGGAGGGCGTGGTGAATCGGTGGCACAGAGAATCTTTAGAGCAGTGACATTATTCTGTATGATACTATAAAAGTTAATACATGTCATTACATATTTTTAAAAACCCATAGAATATACAACACCAAAAAGTGAACCTTAATGTAAACTATGGACTTTGGTTGATAATGATGTGTCAGCGTTGGTTCATTGATTGTTTAACAAATGTACCACTGGTCCAGGATACTGATGGTGGGGAAGGCTCTGGGTGGGTGTGGTGAGAAGGTATATGGAAACTCTGTACTTTTCACTCAATTTTGCTGTAAACCTAAAACTTCTTTAAAAAATAGTCTCTTAATTTTTTTCAAAAATAAAAACCGTTAAAAAAACTCACTACCATACAGGTTATTTTATTAAAAATGTAAGAGTAAATACCAAAATTATATAGGGTCACCAAAGCCAAAGTTGTTTTTTAAAAGCCTCAAGAAAAAAATTATAAAAACAAAACAATATTAGGAATTAAATTAGATATAACTTCAGATAAAGAAGATACTTAAAAGACAGTAAGAATAACACTTTTACTACAATAAATTAGAAAACATAGATAAAATGAAAAACTCTCTAGAAAAATGATACCAAATTAGAAAACCTTTATAGTCCTCTAACACTAAAGAAGTTGAAGCAGTAATTAAAACCTCTCACCCCAAAAAATATATTAGACCCATATGATATTTTCAGATAAATATTCAAAGTTCAGATCTTTCCAATTTTATGCAAAAATTTTCAGAGTAGGGAAAAAAATGGAAGTAGTCATCAAGTTTTTCTAAAAGGCTAGTATAACTTCAATATGAAATTAAAATATCGCTGGTATAAGGCAGGGAAATTATAGATCCAAAGCATTTATAAATACAGATGCAAAAATACTGAAAAAAATATTAACAAACCAAGTCCAGAGTGAATATTAAAAACAATCTATATTTACCAGAAAATCTATATTTACCAATCTATATTTACTAGAAAAGCAAGAGTATTTTAACACTAGAAAATCTATTAATATAATTCACCACATTAACAGATTAAAGTAGAAAAACCATATAAACTTCACAAGAGACAGAAAAGTAGTTGATAAACATACTATATTTATTCTTACTAAAAACTTTCAAGCAAACTTGGTATAGAAAGTAAGTTATTTAATCTAATAAATGATAACTACTCAAAAGCCTGCAGCAAACATCACACCGTAGTGAACTACCCTTTTATAGAGGAGTCTTCCTAATAATCAGGAACAAGGCAAAATAGAAGTACTCCCTTTGTAACAGGAATAAGAAATAGATGTCTGCTGTTTCACCACTTCTATTTAATATTTTCCTGACCTATGTAGTAAGACAAGAAAAATAAATATAAAGTAGAAAAATAGATAAGAAACAAAACTGTCATTATTTGTCAGTTATGATCTCTGACATAGGAAAAATGACACATTTTTAGAATTAAAAGAAGATTTTTTCAAAAAAGTTATGTAAAAGTCAACATATAAAAATAATTTTATTTCTAATTAATAATAAGCACTTAAAATATAAATTTTTAAGTTATCCATTGTACTGTTAATTTTACCTTTCTATATATTTTAAATTTTAAGAAAAGAGGAAATATTGCACAAATAATCAAAAGAAAACAGAGATATAACATTTACAATGGCCACAAAAATATATAAATAATGAATGAATGAATAATAAAATACTTGAGAATAAATCTAATAAAAGTAGAAAGCAACTTTATTGAAGGACATTACAAAACTTTACCTTGAAAGTCATTAAAAAATATGAAAATAAAACAGAAATTCATGTTCATGGATATAGAGACAATATCATAAAGATATCAGTTATTGTTCAATTGATCTAATTTGTTTCCTGACCAGAATCACCTGTTCCAATAACCCAAGACCTAGATACAGCAAAGTAATTAAGACCAGCTCCTTGCACAGAAGACAAGGACCCTCCCTCCCTGTCCTCCAGGGAAATTTCATCACACCTCTCTGAGTGCTTCCAATGTACATGCTTCATTTGTGGTGGTGGTAACCATTCTTTCTAACCTAAAACCCCAGATATAACATTTAGTGCAGGGTTTCTCAATCCTGCACCACTGACATTTTGGGCCTAATAATTCTTTTTTATAGGGGGCTGCCCTGTGCATGGCAAAATGTTTAGCAGCATCCCTGGCCTCTACTCACTAGATTCTAGTAGCATCTACACACACACACACACACACACACACACACACACACACACACACACCAGTTATGACATCATAAATGTTTCCAGACACTGCCAAATATCGCCTGCAGTGCAAAATTACCCCCTATACGTGTAACATACAATGTGACAATAGAGGACATTTCTTGTAGGTTTTTCTACTGCATTCACCTATTTTTCCACTGAACTTTCATCAATTACCAAATAAGACATCCCAGATGCAAAAAATTAGGAATCAGCAACATGGGAAGCCAGAACACAAAAGAGGAATGCCTTTAAAACTTTAAGGGAAAATGATTTCCAACTATGGCTAGAATGCTAGTATTCATAATATTCTTGTTTCTCCTCTTCTTTCTGAACACACAAGTAGATTACATTTCCCAGCCACCTTTTACTTAGGCAATCCTTGTGACTGACTTTTGACCAACGAAATGTGAGTGAGAGTGAAGCTATTTCCAGACCTCTAAAACCTTTCCAAGATCCTCCATGTTCTCTTCCCTTGTCACCTGGAAGGATGCAGAAGACCTAGAGGAGGACTCCAAGACCCTGATAGAGTCTCCAGATGGAAGAAGCCTAGGTCTCTAATCATGTAGAAAATGTTTCACCAAATAACTGCACTTAACAATGATAAGCAAAAGCCACTGAGAGATTTGAGAGTTTTTTGGTACAACAGTTAGCCTATTCTAACTAGTGCAGCACCTTGGAATTCTGTAGCCATACAAACCATCAATTAAATGGGTAAATAGGTGGAAAAGACCAAGCTGTCAAAATTTACCTCCTTTGCATCTTTTCTTGAAAACGCAAGTAGAGGATATACCCTGTAACAATAAGGAAATAAAATAAAGAAGTTGTAGAATGCATGCTGCTAGGTACCTGATACAGGAACCAGATGAAGGGAATCCTCAGGATGGTGGTGAACAATCTCAGGAGGATGGCTAGGCAGCAGGCTCAGAGAGCAACCACAAAGAATAGAGCAGAAGAACAGGGCCTTTAGAAGGGACCTTCAAGAAAAAAATAGAATTAATAGATTATCCAAGGTCTTTGGTTATACTGAAAGGTTTTGTACAGCTCTACAAGAGAGTCTGTAGTTATATTAGTGATTAAAAACATTTTTTTAACTGAGGCAATGAACTCCAGGGAAAACAAAAAGTTGAACAATAAAAGAAATGTAACCATAATACACTTTGAGATTTAGCTGTCATGGTATTTATGTAGTCATAACAACGTATATCTTGAATACTCATACACTCCCAAATTATTGTACATCTTTATTGGAAGAATGGAGAAGGGAAAGTATTGGGCCAGGGGTGGGGGTGAGGGGATAGGAGGTGGCAATGCTAAGTTAGGTAAATTCTTATCTTACAAAGTAGAAAGTTCACAGATAACATCTAAAATTGAAAAATCAGGAAATAGCACTGTGAGTATATTACTTAGAAACATTGAGGCAAATTGCTTCCTCCCAAAAAAAGAAATATGGACTGAATTGTATACCCCCAAAATCCATATGTTGAAGCCCTTACCCCTAATATGACTGTGTTTGAAGACAGAGCCCTTAAGCAGGTAATTAAGGTTAAATGGGGTGATAAGGGTGTGTGTCTGATAGGATGTGTGTCCTTATAAGAAGAGGAAGAGAAACCAGAACTCACTCTCTCTGTGAGCACAGACAGAGGAAGGACCATATGAGGACACAGCAAGGCGATGGCTGTCTGCAAGCTAGGAAGACAGACCTCACCAGAAATCCAACCCCTGCCACCACCTTTATCTTGGACTTCAAGCCTCCATAACTGTGAGAAAGCAAATTCTGTGGTTGAAGTCACCCAGTCTGTGGTATTTGTGTATAACTTTGGGCAAGTTCCCAATTATTAGTGCCTCAGCTTCTCCATCTCCAAAGAGGTGATGATACTATCATTCCCAGGACTGCTATGAATATTAATTCAGATAATAAAGCCATTATAATTAAGGGCCACTATGAGTGGTGGCAGCAGAGTGGGTACTCAGCGGAGTGTGTTCTCTGGATTCAAAGAGTCCAAGGATTTAACACTTGTGTCCAGCCTGCCTCAACCGTGTAACCTTGGGCAAGTCATTTCATTTCTCCTAGCTTCAGGTTTTTCATCTTTAAAATGAGGACTCTGAGCCCTGGCCAGGTAGCTCAGTTGGTTAGAGTGTCATCCTGATATGCCAAAGTTATGGTCAGGGCACATACAAGAAGCAACCAATGAGTGAATAAATAGGTGGAACAACAAATTAATGTTTCTCATGTTTCTTTCTTTCTCTCTCCCTCTTTCATTCTCCCTCTCTCTCTTGCCCCCCCCCCCGAAATCAATAAATAAAAATAAAATAAAATGAGAACTCTGACTAGCTGATCTCTGAGGATCCTTGTGGCCCAAACCTCATAGGAGGAAAATCTGCATCATTATCAATAATGGGAGATATTTGTGGCTGGTTGCAGTATGAGAAAGAATGTAATAAACTGCATTCTGATGTTCTCTCTGGAAGCAAGTAGTCATTGCCAGCCCTTCTAAGAGGAGGTGTCCACATTCAACAATGCCATTCTTCACACCATAGTTTTCATAACCACTGGTTATGAACATGAGAAAAAGCTGCTAAGCCTTCAGTGTTCTTAAATTAATTTTTCTTTTAATTAAGCCCAATAGTAACCTCATTTACTTGAAAAATAGTAACACGAAGATGGGAGACACTTGATTTATCTCACCCACAGGCCATGCCAGGTGCCCCTTATCTTCTTGCAGACCCCTCTAGCCCACTCCAAGAATCACAATTTGAAAACCACTCAGAGGGCAATTGGGAACCACTAACAAAGAGGACATCTTCTCAAGGCTTCCCCAGGGAAGTGAAGAAGAAAGATCTTTTCTTTCTGTGCCTGTCTCAGTTTCAAATTGAGACAAAAGATCTGGTGTGCTTATAGCCTCTGGGAAGACTGTTCTTGGCTGGAGTGCCAAGCAGCCTTCAGATACCTGTGCAGCCCCTGGGCATCCATGGGGACTGCCTGTGAGGTAAATAATCTGCCCTGTAATCAAAAGATATTGCCCTCAGTAGAGCCAGAGCATGAAAAAGTGACAGACTGGATGGTTTCCTCTTTGGATAACCTTCATCATCAAAGAGAGACATTACCCTTGATTCATGAGAGGATCGTCCCTTGAACTGAAATCATTGGTCAATATGATTGCTGAGTATGCAAGGCAAAAGCAAAAATGTAATAGATTTTGTTACAGAAAACACTGGAGCCTGTCTTGAAAGATGTAGTTTCCAGTCACAGTCTCTTAGCCTCAGTTTCCTCATCTAAAAAAATGAGAGTGAAAATAATGGCAAATTCAATGAGTTGGTGTTAATAACATAATTAAAAGCTCTTGATAAACTCCAAAGCACTGTGGAAATGTTCATTATTATTACCAGTCGTATCATGAAATTTTTCAAGTTAAAAAAATACTTGTTTTTCTAACTGTGAAAATCCAGCAACTCAGATAGAAAACCTTTTAACATCATATAAAAATGACCAATTTAATCCCCAGCAAAACTCATGCCTGATCGGCAGCTTCTCAAAGGTGCCTCTGTGCATAAGAATGATCTATAGAAGGCTGAAGGTTGATTATAAAATCTCAAGTGTCTGCTTGCCTCGAGCCATTTTAGATGAGCTATTCAAAATGCATCCAAGTCATCAGTGTGCTCTGATAGACAGGAATAACAAGAAGGGTTTGATCTCCCCTGCTGGAGAGGAGACACATCCATTGTTGTCTACCTTTCTGTGTATCACATATCTAGCTCTTTGTTCTTACTTAACTATATAGCTTGAGGCTTAACATTTGTGTTCAAATTTACATGCTAGGGAAGACCATGTTAGTTACTTTACAAAGAGCTCCAGAAACACACAGATCAATTGCTAGAATTTAAGAGCATATTTATATTTTTGGAAGGGGACAATTTTTTTTTTTTAATCCTCACCCGAGGACATTTTTTTGTTTGTTTTGCATTTATCTTCAGATAGAGTTGGAGGGAGAGAGGGAGAGAGAGAGAGAGAGAGAGAGAGAGAGAGAGAGAGAGAGAGAGAGAGAGAGAGAGAGAGAGAAACATCGATGTGAAAGAGACACATCGAGTGGTTGCCACCCACACAACTCCAACCGGGGCCAGGGACAAACTGCAACCGAGGTACGTGTCCTTAGCGGGAACTGAACCCAGGACTCTGGTCCGTGGGCTGATGCTCTAACCGCTGAGCCAAACTGGCCAGGGCAAAGGGGACAATTATTTTATATTGTGTATGTGGCTATCAGTTCTTAAAAGTGAAATCTTACTAAATGTATCACTAAATATTTACTTTGGTCTTGTCTGCTTTGTCTCGAGAGAAGAGTTCTGATCCAAATTATTAATTAGTATCCATTTAAAACCCCAAAGCATCTTGCTAACTGTAACTTGGAGGCGCTAGTGTGTGCTGATGGTCAGAAGGCATCACAGTGTGCTGATGGAGCCCAGACTGCAGACCTGTACTGACAGCGTGATATGCCAACCTGAGGAAATCTGTGTCACTTCTTTAAGCCTCTCTTTCTTCATCTATAAAAGACAAATGAAAATGCTTCCTAACAGAATGAAATGAGAAAATGGAGGCAAAAAAATTGTAATGCTTATATAAATGTTAGTGATTATTGTTGTTATTGTTAGAAAGCTATTTGAATAAGAACTGCTTGCCCAATTATTGTTGGTGGCCCAAATGCAATGACTGATATCAACATTACGGTCCCTTCCTTCACCATCTCAATGCGGTATGAACACGCCTAGGAAAAAAATGCGTGTATTCTGAAATATTCACAAATGAAATTATATGAGGCCTAAGAGCAAGTTATAAGACAATACAAGCTATATGCTTCCTTGGAGATAGATATAGCTATGGAAATAGATATGGATATAGATGTAGACTTAAATAGAGACATGGACACAGAGGTAAATATAAAATAGAAGGTCTAATAATACCAATGTGATTATATCTGGATGTAATAAGAGTGTCTCCCCTTCTTTGTGGCATATCTGTATTTTCCAAATCTTTTATAATGAATATGTTTATATCTACAACATTTATTTTTTTCACTTTTTGTTTTGTTTTTCAAAAAGATATTAGAAAAAAGTTTAAGTTGCAATATTCATAAGAACATGAAGTATTAATTCTCTCCTCTGTCCTAAAACTAAGAAGACCTCTTGGTAAACTTAGCTTTGCACAGGCTAGTCCCTCCACTTGGGTTATTCTCCCGGCTCCACCATCAACTCTTCAAATGACTGTTTCTTGCTCACCTTTATATGAATACCTAAATGCATCTCCTCAGAAATCTCCTGGCTAGCCTATCAAGGGAAGCTTGTTGGCTTCCTTCATAGTACCTGACATAATTTTATAATTATATATTCTTTCATTTCCTTGTTTATTGGCTGTCCCATTTGCTCATGACATTCAAAATGCCAAGAGGCAGAGACTATGGCTGTTTTGCTCATCACTGTATACCTAGTGCCTAGTATAGAGCCTAGCACATAAATATGTATTGAATGAATTAATGCATGAATGAATGAGTGCAGCAGTACCCAGATAGGAAGGCAGATGTCTTCACCCAGAGAAATCCAGGTGCATCAGACTCTTAAGGTGAGGGCACAGGCTGAGTCAATAGGCATCAGAGGGCTGGCATATCAATAAATGCCTGCCTGCTGTATAAGAAATAAAAACTGAAGTAGTCATGAATGAGTTCCATTTAAATTCAAAGAACTTCTCAATGAAATGCTTACTTGAAAATTCTAGAGCTAAAACAGACCTTTAAAATCATATCCTCTCCTGCAAATATGGAAACTGAAACCAGAGAACTCACATAGCCTTGGTCTCCACCTGCCAGACCAGAACCCTCTCAACTACCCCTCACTGACCCCAGTATGACAGCAGTATAACCCAGAAACTCACAGACTAATAGTCCCAGAGGTTTTTCTTGGCTTCTGCTAGCACAAGAAGTCTGAAAGTAAATGAATAGAGTTTCTTTTCCAACGCCTTTTTTATAGTCTCTTTATTACATAAAACACGGATTCATAACCTAGTTTGGCACCAACATTCCTTTTATTGTAGAGCTACCTTAAATCCCAAACCAATATAAAACTCACTTTCTTCCTTTTACCTCTCTACCACACAAACTTGCCTAGTGTCCCTCAGAGCCAGGTCTGGATTTAATCATCATTGAACTTCTTTTGGTATTTAATAATTACATTGAAATACATAGGACGCATGTATTAAAAACATGTAATTATAATTATATTTATTGACTGCTTACTACATGCCTGGCACTATTTTAAACACTTTATATGTGATCATTCAATGTTCACAACAACCCTATGAGAAAGGTGATAGTATGCCCATTTTAAATATGTAAACTGACACATAACTTTAAATAACTTGCCGAATGGGCAAAGCAGTGGAGCTGGATATGGACCTAGGCGATGGGGGGTTTTATTTTGTTTCGTTTAGATAAGATCGATGTTTATTTCTGTGTTGTGCATTGTAGTACAGAGGTACACAATCCAGGTCTGCGAGGAAGAATCTTCTTTCCTCAACATGTGGCTTTCAGCTCTAAATGCAAGGCTGTCACTGGCTAATCGCCACTTCCCAGTCAGTGGGAAGGTGCAAAGAGGAAGAGGAAAAGAAGCAGCTTCCTCTCTCCCAGCAAATTTTCATTTTGAAAAATTTCAAACCTATAGAAAAAGATAGAAAAAAAAATTTTTTTTAAATGGAACCAAGGACCTTTCACTTAGCTTTCTCAAATGTGGACATTTTAACACATTTGTTTTTATCTCTCTTTATATAATTAGGAAAATGCTGCAAGTTACACAAAGGAATATTTCTTATAAAGGGAAGATCAACAAGCCAGTTAGAAACATTGTAAGTGAATATAGTTGACTTGATGAGACAAAATATTGTGGATGATTTTCTTTTTTTATTGCCTTTATTATTAGAATGCTTGTCTCACAGAGAAAAACACAAAGAAAGAAAAGTTTAAAAAGATAAAAACATCAAAGCCACGACAACACAAACATTGCCAGCCTAGCCTCTCTATAAAAAGGTGAGCACCTGGTAGGGTGGAAACAGAATGGACTTCTGAGCCAGAGGACAAACCCAAGCTCCACCAATTGCTCTATTTTTTGATAACTGGGCAAGTTATTTATTTAGCACCTTCTGAGCCTCAGATTTGCCATATGTAAAATATGGGAAGACTTACTACAAATCTATTATTTCTAATGATTCTGGGCAGAATCTAGAAGTTTACCTTTTCAACAAGCCCAAGGTAGGTGGCCCACAGAGCATATTCTGAGAAACAATGAGTAGAAAGGGAGTTAACTAGAGAATTTATGGAGTGGGGGAAGAGGTCCAAAACCTGAATCCACCACACTGAATCCCCAGTCCTCCCTTCCCCTGATCCTGCTGACTATACCCTTATCCTCTCACACATCGGAGGTTGCACAAAATTTGCCTCTATGACTTCAGTCTGGTCTTCTCCAAGTAAAATCCTCCTACACCCTCTTCTCTATCCTGTACCCAGCCATCACCGCCCCCCCACAACCCACCCCAATCCATCCAAGTTTCCCCACCAATCTCCATCATAAAGCTTCTGCTTCAGACAGGGCTGCCTGGATACCATTATGACCTACAACACTTACTCTCTGCCTCCTGTTCAGAGCCCAGCTTAGGTCCTCTTCTTCCAAGAAGCCCTGTACTTCAGCCACCCTGAGTTCTCCCCTCCTTATACTGTTCATCATTTAACCCTGCCTTGCATTATTCCCTACCTAGCCCCTTGTTTTATTCAGGGCATTTCTAAACATACTCTGAGCTCCTTGAAAATAGAAGCAGTGGTTCTCCTGCCTCATATTCTTTATGACACTTAGTGGAGTGCTAGACACACAGTAGGAAAGCGACTCGCCCTATAGTAACTGCTTGACTACTTTGCTGACCTCCTGAGGAAGACCAGATGAGATCAAGGAAAGCAGCTCTGTAAGGGTGAGAACAATGTGGGGCTTTTTATAGACTGATGAACCCACTTAGGGGCCCGACCTTCAAGGGTGTTTTACATAAGGACCTGTAAGTGGGATAATAAAAGCAGAGTTCAAGATAAAATCTGAAATAAGTGAAAAGCAGTGGGTAAACAGCTGCTGGCACTTGCTCTGTTGTGTCTTTGAAAAGTTTCAATTAAAAATAGCACTAATACCTTAAAAAATAAAACCTGGTGAAATCCCTTTATTGTCCCTGTAATGTATTACTAAGGAGTTATTGGTATCATTTCATGGCTCCAGCACAAATGCCTCTAGAATTTATTGCTGGGTTCACATCTCTGCTCTTTTATGGATTTCTTCCAAGAGGGGCTTGAATATGGGGCTCCCATTATATGTCCCTTGTGGTAGGTTGGCTAGAGCAAGCTGCATCAGCAAATGGCAATAAAGCTCACCAAGGCAACAACTGTTACCCACCAGTGTAGTTTGATTTACAGCAGAACATTTCCAGATGGATTCTGATGTAACCCTTTTACTTCCATCTCCCAACAACACTGAAATTGAAAAATCAATTACAGCACCCACATTTTACAGGTTGCTGAGTTTTGCTGGGGGTGGAAGGAGGTGGTAAAAAATACACACACACACACACACGCACACGCACGCACACGCACACGCACACATATATCTTTAGACAAAGGTGCACTTTGTAAATAACTAAAACATAATGAGAGAGCTTCCAGGAAGGTGGTAGGGGCATTTAATCAAGAAAAATTGCAAATAAGTCATATTAGAAAAGACATTATTTATATAAGGGCTTAGAAACAGCTTAAATCACAAACTCTTGGTTTGTTATGTCAACAGGCTGTCAATAAAAATCCTTTTACTGAGGTCATCAGAGTCACTAGAGTATTCATCAGTCCTGCTTCGTTAACCAGAGGCAGTCGTCAAATCTCATTAGCTCACTCTGTCTCCAGGAGGAGGGAGATCGTCTATCAGTTACTGTCACTGCGTGACAAACCATACGAAGGAGAGCTTTAAATCTGCTGGTGCTCTAAACCCAGTAAGGAGAGGATAAATGCCCTTGGATATCAGTTCTAACAGAAAGAGAGTCTGCAGAAGGCAACAGGATAATAGTATGTGGGTTGGGCTGTATGGCTGTTTTCTTTTAAATGAGCCAATTATTACAGACTTCATACAGCAGACCTGGCTTGCCCTTTCTAGATGATTCCTAATCTCATTCTCCATAGAAGACTGAAAAATAAATGTTATGAAATTAGCATGAGTTTAGTGACACCATAATTAGATAACTTTCTCCTGTGAAAATCCAACTCCTGAATCCTAAACAGATATGAAGGGCGGGCTGTTCATCGTACTTCTGGCTATAAAAACAGGCAACCAATACGTTCCGAATTATGTAAGTGATGGGACAGGAAGAACAATCATACACACTGATCAGATTGCCTTTCTTCATTTTGGTACCCTCAGGTGACCTTCTTTTCATAAAAATCAACATGCCATTTGAGCAACATTGTATTTCCACTTTATTCAACTTGTATTTATTTAAAAGACTACCAATCTAAATTGTGTCATGAACTACCCACCTACCAGATGCTTAGCAAAGGTCTCAGTTTATTCAGTTGTCCAACTGCACAGAGTGGCGCCTTCTCAAACCTAAATGCATTTACACAAATCACCTGGGGATCCTGGTAAAATGCAGATTCTGACTCAGGAGGTCTGGGCTGGACCTGAGAGTCTGTATTTCTAACAAGCTCCTAAGTTATGGTGATACTGCTGGTCTGAGATTCACACACTGGGCATAAATCACCTAAATAATACTCTTTACATTTACAACAAAAATATAAACACAATTTCATGTGATTTCTTTCCTGAAAGATAAGAATGATCATGTTTAAAGAAAAGTCGATTTTAGACATGAATTTTAAAACATAATCATAATCTCCCTAAATGTTATCTCCATGGATAGAGCTCAAAGAGGTCCTTTAAGGTCAATGAGTATTGACTTCAGGAAGAGATCCAAAACAGAACACAAACAGATTCATTTAAAGCAACGCTTAAATCCAATGCCTTTCCCCAGCTGCACTATTGATGACTGGTTGGCTTTTTCTTTGCAGTAAATGTATATAAATCAAAATATGCTCTCCATATTTTCAAAAACCTCTTCTTGAGAATAGGATTAAAGTTCCTTTGCTCACCTATAGCATCTGCCATGCAAAGTTTATTTAAATATGACACATTTAAGATTTGTTATTTTTTAAACTAATTCCCTTTGAAATTTATTAGCCTAATACAGATTCAACTGTGGAGGTAAATGTCAAAGGTCAGAGTATTCTAGTTCCCTTTTAATGATGTTAGGGCCCTGTACTTAATAACTACCTTCTTCTGAGGAGCTCATACACCTCAAATTCATCCTCCCACTAACCTTTCCTGAGTTTGGTAAAGAAATGAGTTCTCTTTTATAGATTTGGATTTGCAAGGCTAATACCTAAAGACTATTTAATTCCTCTGTAATTTGAGTAAGTAGATACTAAGTAGAACACTGTTACACCTTGGATGTGATTCTCTTATTGAGTATAACTAAGCTGTCCAAAAGCATGGTTAATAGATTCACAAACACTGGCATAATTTCCTATGTGCAAAAGGAACATTATAATGAACAGCCAAATAATCATCCCACAAATACTATTTAGCATCTATAATACTTATACTAACATTAATTATAATAATAAAAACTAGTGCTTGTAATAAACTAGGGACAATGTTAAGCACTTTACATGAAAGTCATTATTCTCTACAATTTTATACGGTAATACTAATACTACCCCCATTTCACAGACACAGAAAGTGAAACACTGAGAGGTTAAATAATTTACCAAAGGTTATAAAGCTAGTAAGTAGCACCTATGGTCTGAATGCTTGTGTACCCTCAAATTCATATGTTGAAATCCCAACTCCCAAAGATGATGGTATTAGGGGTGAGGTCTTTGGGAGGTGCTTATGAGGGCAGACCTCATGAATGGGCTTAGTGACATATAAAAGAGACCTCAGAGGCTTCCTAGATCCTTCTACCATGTAAGAACACAGCGAGAAGGCACAGGCTATGAACCAGTTGAGGGCTCTTACCAGAGTATGACCATGCTGGTGCCTTCATCTTGCATTTTCCAGCCTCCAGAACTGTGAGAAATAAATTTCTGTTGTTTATAAGCCACCCAAACTGTGAAATTTTGTTAGAGAAGCCCAAACAGACTAACACAGTGGCAGAGCTAGGATTAAAACCCAAACAGACTGGCTTTTGTTCCACACCCTGTCATGTGCCAAATTCCATCCTAGGTGATGATGATCATGACAAAAGGTACTACGGGGATAGCAAATGTGTTGTTGCCTTCATACTCCACCCCACTTCTAACCACCAGTAGTCATTATATTCTTCTTTCCAACTGAGCTCACGTTTGGCCTCAGAACCCTTCTTAGCTCAGTGCTCCAGGCAGTCACTCTCAATCCACTGGAGCTTGCACATGAATCAAAAGTTATTTGCCACTCCTGACTGAGTGCATAAAACAAAATCATTTACTAGTCTTTAAATATTTTTATTTCAAACAGTTAATA
Source organism: Tadarida brasiliensis (assembly GCA_030848825.1). Taxonomy (NCBI): domain Eukaryota; kingdom Metazoa; phylum Chordata; class Mammalia; order Chiroptera; family Molossidae; genus Tadarida; species Tadarida brasiliensis. The sequence goes on from CM061258.1 coordinate 46,746,864, forward strand.
ACAAGTGGGCACAGACAGCAAATGAATTCAAATACTTATGTAAAAAGGAGCACATTTCTTTTTCATATTGATCTCAACCTCTGTTTAATAAACTCTGATTTAGTTAAGGATCCCATGCTTTGGCTCCTGCATTCAAGGCATGTTCACAAAATCCTTTACACATTCCTTATATAGGCTTTAATATTTCTATAGCCTAAGAATCTGGGAAGGATTCGCAAATCCCTTGAAATAATATGTTACTTTATAATATATAACTAGTTACTTTAATAACTATAGGAGAAATTAAAGTAAGGTTCCTATCTCCCACAATATAAATACATTCAGATTTTAAATTTTGTGTTATTGTCCAAAATCATACTGGGAAAAATAGGAGATTATAGTTTTACAATCATGAGAAGAGAAAATCTTTCTCAAGCATGACAAAAGTTCATAAGCAATAAATAAAGATAGACTTCGTTGCATAAAATTGTAAAACTGTACTACAAGGATACTATAAGCAAAGTTATAAGATAAATGACACCATTTCTGCATAGCAGAAATAATGGTGGCTACCTGAGTCTGAATCTCCCTAAATATCTCCCTCCCCCCCCCCCCCAAATCTATGCAGGGCAACAAGAAAAAAAAAGACACATACAGAAATCCCACACCTTCATCATAGCTTGAAAACTAATAACACTACAAACTTTAAATGATCTGTAATTAAGAAAAATACCAATTCACAGCAGTACTATATCTAGCTCTCCCACCAGAAGCCATTGCAGGAACCTAAGGAGCGTTTCCAGAAAATCTGCATGGAAGACAGAGGAACAAATTAAGCTAAAATAGGTCCCAGAAAGAGAAAATCCATCTGAAGTACAAAAATATTAAAAAGTTCTGGTAGTAAAAATACTGACTACAGGGAAGAAAGTGAAAAGTGACATGAAATTCAAAGAGGCAAGGAAGTGAAACTGTCATTATTCACAGATGACATGATATTGTACATAAAAAACCCTAAAGACTCCATCAAAAAGCTACTAGATTTAATAAATGAATTTGGCAAGGTAGCAGGATGCAAAATTAACATCAAGAAATTGACGGCATTCTTATACACCAATAATGAACTCACAGAAAGAGAAACTAAAAAAACAATCCCATTTACCAGAGCAGAAAAAAAAAATTAAGATACCTAGGAATAAACTTAACCAAAAAAGTAAAGGACCTATTTGCAGAAAACTACAGGACATTGAAAAAAGAAATAGAGGAAGATTTAAAAAAGTGGAAGCATATACCTTGTTCATGGATTGAAAGAATTAACATCATTAAAATGTCCATACTACCCAAAGCAATCTATAGATTCAGTGCAATCCTCATTAAAATACCAAAGACATATTTCACAGAACTAGAACAAATACTTCAAAAGTTTATATGGAATCAAAAAAGACCCCGAATAGCTGCAGCAATCTTGGAAAAGAAGGACAAAGAGGGATCACAATACCGGATATCAGATTATACTACAAAGCCATTGTAATCAAAACAGTCTGGTACTGGCACAAGAACAGGCATATAGACCAATGGGACAGAACAGAGAACCCAGAAATTGACCCAAGACATTATGCTCAATTAATATTTGACAAAGGTGGCAAGAGCATACAATGGAGTAAAGACAGCCTCTTTAATAAATGGTGCTGGGAAAACTGGACAATTACATGCAAAAAAAATGAAACTAGACCACCAATTTACACCATACACAAGAATAAACTCAAAATGGATAAAAGACTTAAATGTGACTCATGAATCCATAAAAATCCTAGAAGAAAATGTAGGCAACAAAATTTTAGACATCACACACAGCAAAATTTTCACTGATACAATGCCTAAGGCAAGAGAAACAAAGGAAAAAATTAATACATGGGACTATATCAAGCTAAAAAGCTTCTCCACAGTGAAAGAAACAACCATCAAAATGGAAAGGGAACCCACTATATGAGAGACCATAATTGTCAATGATACATCAGATAAGGAGTTAATTTCCAAAATATATAGAGTACTCATACATCTCAACAAAATGAAGACAAAGAACCAATTAAAAAATGGGCAGAGGACCTAAATAGATACTTCTCCAAACAGGACATACAAATGACCAAGAGACATATGAAAAACTGCTCAATGTCACTAATGATCAGAGAAATGTAAATTAAAATGACTATGAGGTATCACCTCACACCTGCCAGAATGGCTGCCATCAACAAATCATCAAACAACAAGTGCTGGTGAGGGAGAAAAGGGGACTCTGGTACACTGCTGGTGGAAATGCAGACTGGTGCAGCCACTATGGAAACAATATGGTGTTTCCTCAAAAAATTAAAAATGGAACTGCCATTTGATCCAATGAGCCCACTCCTAGGACTATATCCTAAGAAGCCTGACACACTAATCAGAAAAAATATGTGTACCCCTATGTTTATAGCAGCACTATTTATCTGGAAACAGCCCAAGTGTCCACTGATAGATGAGTGGATAAGAAAGCTGTGGTTCATATTCACAATGGAACATTATGCAGCTGTAAGAAAGATCTCTTATCCTTTGAGATGACATTATGCTAAGTGAAATAAGTCAATCAAAGAAAGACAAATACCACATGATCTCACTTATTTGTGGAATATAATGAATCAAAAAAGCTGATGAACAAAATAGAGACATAGAAAGGAGTAAGGTTCAGATTGACAAACCTCAGAGGAGGGGGGCGGGGGGAGCGATGAGATAAACCAAAGAATTTATATGCATGTATGCGTAACCAATGGACATAGACAACAATGCTTGGGGGTGGGGCTGGGGCGAGATAAGGAGGAGGGTGTCTGGGGGAAAAAGGAGAAACATCTGTAACAAAAATAAATTAATATATAAAAAAAGTAGGAGTAGGGGAAAGTTCCCAGTTCATTCTGTAAGGTAAGAATTAACCCTGATATCAAAGCCAGACAAAAGCATGACAAGAAAATTATAGACCACTATCCCTCAGGAATATAGACACAAAAATCTTCAATAAAATATTAGTTTGAACCTATGGTGTCAGTTGGGTACTAGACTTATCAGGAGGAATCACTTTGTAAGTTATGTAAATGTCTAACCACTGTGCTGTACACCTGAAACTAATATACTGAATGTCAACTGTAATTGAAAAATTTTTTAAGTTAAAAATAAAAAATTTTCAAGGAGCAATTCTGGAAAGGCTGGGAAAGTAAAGACTAAAAAGATAAGTAGAAGCAATCTTTCCCTGCATAAAGAAGGGAAAAAGAAACATGAGAGAATGATTCACGATCCTGCAAGACAAATTAAAACCAAAAAAAAAAAATCAAAGGATGCACAAACGTTTTTGGGCCAAATAATTTTTTTAAATTTATCTTTATTGTTGAAAGTATTACAAATGTCCCCCCCCATTTTTGCCCTTTGACCCCCTCCACCCTGCTCCTGCCCCCCAACTCCCAGGCCTTCACTGCACTATTGTCTGTGTCCATAGGTTATGCATATATGCATATATGTTTTTTGGTTAATCTCTACCCGCCCGCCTCTCCCCACTCCTCTCTGAGATTTGTCAGTCTGAGCCACATAATTCTTTACTGTGAGGATCTACTCTGTGCACTGTAGAATGGCTGGCAGTATCCTTGGCCTCTACCTACCAGTTGTCATTAGCACACTATCTCCAGTTATGACAACCAAAAATGTCTCCAGACATTGCCAAATGTCCCCTGGGAAACAAAATCACATCCAAGTGAGACCACTGACTTAGAGCAATGATTTGTTGAATTGCTGATTGGTTTGTTTGTTTTTTGAAGACAATTTTTTAAGTGTTTGGAGTAAACTATTCAGAGGAAAAATAAAGAAAATTAAGGAAAAAACACTCAACTCCCTCATTCGTTTATTCATTCAACAAATATCTATTGAATGCCTACTAAGTAATAGGCATTGTACAAAAGATGAATAGGGACAACCAAATGTTAAGCTTTCCATATTACTTAATTTAATATTATCATGCTTTGATTAACTTCTGTATTTTCAAGAAATTGATGCCATGCTTGTTTCTAGGCTAAGATCTTAACACACAAGCAAAACATTATGTATATGTCATTTTACTACAGATGTTCAAAAAACTCACTGTGGATAACTATTTTTGGTGCTGATACTGACATTTTCTTTATCTGTGGATATATCAGTTAGCTTTTGCTTCAATAATGCTGTATAACAAATAACCATAAAATCTCAGTGGCATATAACAATAGGCTTTTATTTAACTTGCACACCTGTGAGTTGACCAGGGATCAGCTGATCTAGGCTGGGCTCAGCTTGAATGGCTCTGCTCCATCTGTCCCTTAACCTCTTCCCTCTACCAGCAGACTGGGCTAGGCATATTCTTCTCATGACAATGGCAGAGGCACAAGAGAAGCAGAATTACCTAAGACTTAGGCTCAGAACTGACACACAGTCACTTATAGTCTCTTCAGTCGAACATAATTCCCTATCACTGGGTAGAGAAAATGTACTCCACTTATGAGAGTGAGAACTACAAATTCACATAGCAAAGGATATCAACACAGGGAGGATTAGAGAATTAGGGCCAATGCTGCAATACCACAGTGGAGAAAAAAACAAACAAACAGATGTAAATTATAGCATAGGGAATATAGTCAATAATATTGTAATAACTATGTATGGAGCCAGATGGGTACTTGAAATATCAGGGGGACCACTCTGTAAAGTACATGATTGTCTAACCACTATGCTGTACACCTGAAACTAATATAAAATAGTATTGAATGTGAACTGTAATTGAAAATTAAAAACTAAATTTATTTTTGTTTTATTATCTCAAAGTTAAGCTTTCTGAACACAGGTTCTTAAGTTACATTAATGAATAGTATAGCAGAAAAGTAATTTTCAACAATGCAAGAGAAGATTAAATAAGCCATCAACCTCAGAGAGGTTATTATTTCAATGTATTTTTATTAGAACAGCAGCAATACTAAATTCATCTATATTAAAGCAATTCCTTTCTAAAGACCAACATTTCAATGATAAATGCCAATAAATGACTTTTACTACCATATATGTTACCTTTTATAGCTATTTTTAGCAAGAAACTTTTCAGATGTCTTTATTTATATTTCCTATTTGTTCTTAAAAGGAATTTTCCTGAAGCATAACACTTCTTTAAATCAAGTACTGACCCAATAAATTTAAATTTCTACATTCTGTATACTCCAGGGGAAAAATAATTGGATTATGTTCTCTCATTCATGACTATTTAAATATTAAATTTCTGAGGTTACATTTTAGTGTGTTTTTATGTTTTATTCAGGACACAATGTTCCAGCAAATATCACAAACTCAAAGCAATGGCTCATGCCGACATTAAATATGCCATTAACATGCTTGTTCCCAGAAAAGTTCAATAAGAAGCTGTCAACAAACCTGAAGAGAAAGCCTTACTGCATTCAAAATAAATGATAAAAGAGGCATCAGAAATAACTTAAAATTTTTAGGAAGATGTAAAGAAGATATGGTAATATGAAAACATCTAGCTCTCTGCGTGGTAAACAAAAGTCATTCCGATTTTCATGTGCCTAAAGAAGACAACAAAACAAAGTTCATGCCATTTTCCACAGCAATCGTGAGGCTGTTCCTTTCATCTCTGTGACTTAGATGCTTACAATGTAATGTGACTAACACCATAGAGACCTGGTCTTTAATTTCCCCATCATCATGAGCAATAGTGGAATCACTCTTTAAAAAAAAAAAACAAAACAGGATTGAAACACCAGCAACTCAAACATAGGGACAATAAAGAAGGTAACATATTTCAGGCTATAGAATTATTGAATCATTTCTTCATTCAGTTATTAAACAGAGAATATTTACTGGCCAAGCCTTTGAAAGGCAATAGATGTCCCATGAGCTAAGACTGATCTTGAAAATGAAGAAGGAAAGAAGGCTGGGTATAGCCCAAGATAGTAGAGGGAGGGAGAACGTCTTAGCACTGGGAAGTAAAGAATGAGAGCATCTGCTGAGATGGTCCGTGAGCTTTGTCCTGTAGAAGAGTTTGGCAACACACTTGAGGCCAATGGTGCATTAAATAAAGTTTCAGATTAGAGGAAGACATGCTGTTGCCCATGAAAAGTCATAAAAGCTGACAGCAGAGAGAGGAGCCAGAAGAACTTAAAAAACAAACCAAATCCCAGATATAGGCTCAATCGCTTATATTTGTCTAAGTTCATTTTTGAGGCTGTCTAATAATAATTCATTAATAATGATGACTCCAGAGTCAGAAGGCATTAATGGTGTTCATTTAGCTCTTTTAAGAAATGCAAGATAAAAGAATTCTCTATTGAAAAAATTGTCATAAAAAAAATTGTTATATATTTTCAACAACTTTATTGAGGTATAATTCACATATAATAAAATACACATATTTAAAGTGTATACTTTAGGGAGTGTTGATATACATATACATTTGTGAAATCATCACCACAATTAAGACAATGAACATACTCATTGCCTCTGAAAGATTACTCATACCCCTTTGGAAGGCCTCCCACCTGCATCTCTGCCCCCACAACCACTAAATTTTTCTTCTGTAATAGCTAATCTGCCTTTAATACAATTTAGTTTTTTCATCTAGTTGTTTTCATCTCTTGATTTTCAATTTGGGTCTTTTTTATGTCTTTCATGCCTTTATTAACATGTTCAATCCTTCCTTTAGCTTCTTGAATATATAGCATGTAATTATTGGTGTTTTAATGACCTTGTCTATGAATTCTATCATTTGTGTCATTTTTCTGGTCAGTTTCTATTTATTAATTTTTAAATCTTATTATGGGTTGTATTTCCCTGTTTCTTTGCTTGTAATCTTTTACCAGATGCCAGTTATTTACCATGTTGTTGAGCTTTGTTCTGGGACATGATCAAGTTACTTAGAAATTTCAAGTTTTGCTTTTAAGCTTTTTTAGGCAGAACCAGAGAAGCATTTATTTATTATTATTATTTTTTATCCTCACCCAAGGACATTTTTGCATTTATCTTCAGATGGAGTGGGAGGGAGAGAGGGGGGAAGAGAGAGAGAGCAACATCGATGTGAGAGAGACACATCGACTGGTTGCCACCCACACGACCCTAACCAGGGCAGGGACAAACTGCAACCGAGGGACGTGCCCTTATCAGGAACTGAACCCGGGACTCTCTGGTCTGCAGGCCGACACTCTAACTGCTGAGCCAAACCGGCCAAGGCATGACCAGAGAAGCATTTAAAGTAAAACTGTAGCCCTGGCCAAGTAGCTCAGCTGGTTAGAGTATCATTCCCATATGCCAAGGTTGTGGGTTTGATCCTCAGTCAGGGTACATATAGGGGTCAACCAATGAATGCATAAATAAGTGGAACAACAAATCGATGTTTCCCTCTCTTTCTCTCTCTCCCCTCTCTCTTCCTTCCTCTCTCTAAAATCAGTAAATAAAAATTAAAAAATAAATAAAGTAAAACTATTGTTATTCTGCTACCGAGATAAAATGTTTCTTAGTACTTCACCTGATGCCCCATGAATTTTGACATTTTCCACTTCTGCTCATGGGATCAGGAACTATTTCCTGTGCTGTGAGAGCCAGAGAGATTGTTCCATCTAATCATTTTGAGTGGTTCTTCCCTTCATCATATTTGCTATTTCCATATTCATGAGCTGATAATCAGTACACTCAGCTGTGCAGATCTCTGGAATTCTCTCTGTATGCATCATTCTCATCTCTTGTTCTCTGTGTGAACTCTTGACCATTTGGCCTACCTGGACTTCCAGCTTCAGACCCCTACACTCAAGGAAACTTCTGACCTCCATCCTGGGTTCCCCTCCCTGCACCATAGCCTAGAAACTGTCTCAAGACAGGAAGTTGGGGCAATTGCAGGACTCATGCTGTTTGTTTCTCATTTCTCAGAAATCACTGCTTTTCATTATCTGATGTCCAATAACTTAAGGACCATTGTTTCACATATTTTGTCCTGCTTTTTATTTACTTCAGACAAGAAGGGAAATCTAATCATTATTACTTCATCATGGCCAGAACCAAAGGTCCCAAAAATTGTTAACCATTTTAGTAATAGAAAAATTTTATTTTTAGTATAGGGTATTTAAAAATAAATTTACATTACATGAAACTCTACTTTTTGTTCAGCGATGGCAGATAAACCAGGTTTTAATATAAGTTGTCATTTATGCCAAAACTGTCCAGCTGTAAACACCAAGACATAATGGACTCTGAACTAAGAGTTTTATAGATTGAGATGCACATTTTCAAGGAGCAAGAAGAAGAGATCAATAAACAGCTAATTTATTTGAGAAGTCAACATTTTAGATGTTACCAGAATGTTGAATTTTTTGCATATCTTCACTAGAGTAGTGCCTAAAAAGACTAAGGAAGCCTCTTCTTGCGGGCACACAGTCTTTTGGAGGAGCCTTTCTCAGTTTAATTCACTGATTTGGCAAATATTTATTGAGCTCCTACTATTTTCCAGTGACTATTCAAGGCCATGGAGATACAGTGGAGAACAAAACAAAGGTCTTGACCTTTATAGAATTTAGCGGGTAAAACAATAAACCAATATAAAATAGTTTTATTGAGAAAAACTAAATCAGAGTAAAGTGTTAGAGAACTTCTAGGGTGATATTTTCAATAGAGTTGTTGGGGAAGCCCTCTCTGAGGAGGTTACATTGGATTTAAATGAAGTGAGGGAGGAAGCCATACAAAACTGAAGAAGAACATTCTGGAAAGGGAACAAGTACAACTATCTTCAGGCACAAATGAGGTGGGCTGATTTAAGGATTTTGGTAGGAATCTAATCTTAAATCAGCAATAACTAGAAATCATTTAGTTTTGTTTACCTACATTCATTCATCCATTTATTCATATTATAAACTACGTATCAAACATCTGCTATATGTGTGAATGCAAAGATGAGTTGCCTAAAAAAATCACCAGCACAATTTAATGGGAGAGGATCTGATACATAAATAACAAGCAATGGTCATATTAATGGGGGTAATGGAGCTTCAAGTTTAAGGATCTAAAGAGTGTATTAATTCTAAAAGGTCTAACCACTTGGCAATGTGAGACTGCCTCACTGGGCCCCTATTTGCATGAAAGGCAAAGGAATGTGCTAAGGGATGGGAGATTTGAGGGACATGATTTGTGTAAAATGAGAAGTAGCTGTTCAAAGAGGAACAATTTTGAGCATAGCAAAGGGTGTGCTCTGCCTCTAGGTTCATGCCCAAGTTCTTTCTTTCTTATTTTATTCCTCACCCAAAGATATGTGTTTTATTAGGCAAATATTCATTGAGCTCCTATTATCTGCCAGTGACTAGAGAGAGGAAAGAAGAGGGAGGGAGAGACAGAGAAACATCAATTGGTTGCCTCCCATATGCACCCCAAAAGGGGATCAAAACCGAAACCTTGGTGTGTGCCCTGACTTGGAATCAAACTCACCACCCTTTGGTGCACAGAACATCACTCCAACCAACTGAGCCATGCCAGCCAGGGCATGCCAACATTCTTTAGAAGAAAGATAAAGAGATTTATTACTGAAATCTCTGAAAGAAACAGGAGCACCAGGCCACGCTGCTTGGGGAACAGTCCACGTTGAGCCCCATTTCACTGAGTGATGCTGGAGTATATTGTAATAAGGAACAGAAATGAGGACAGGGATGAAGCAGCCAGAATCACCATGGATAGAGACCCCCACCAGCTAAGGACAAGAGTTAGAGCAGTCCCAAGGGAGAGGAGGAAATACTATAGTAGCCAGTAGGGCTGTGCTTATTGCACTCAAAGGGACATCTCTGGGGACTCCTTAAATTAGTCCCTGAATTTTTCCTGATGTAAATATGTAACTTTGGAATTATATGTACTTTGATTATCATCTTACATCAGCTACTTAACTAGCTGTATTATTAGGCAAATTATTAAACCTCTCTGGACCTATTTTTTTTTCATCAGTTAAATAGGGATAATAATATCACTGTTAGGTGTTAGAATTGCTGTGAGGTTTAAATAGTATGTGGTAAGTGCTTAAACAAGGGTAGCTTTATTATTATTGTTATTATTATTGTTGTTGAATTTTAGGAGACCCAGAATTCTCAAAAGTTGGTGAATAAAGATTAAATAATGCTTAGAAATGATTTTTAGGATCCACTTCTACCCTTAAGCTCTTGTGCCCTGGGAAACATGGGATAACATTAAAACTAAGTATGTACATGGCTTTGGGCAACTTATTTAAGCTCCTTGAACCTCAGTTTCTTTATCTATACAACTGAGTATTAGTGGTATCTGCCCTTGGCCTGTCACCGGGAAGGTTCCCTTCCAACAATAGGCATGGAAAGTACTTTGTAAAGAGCTATTCAAATATCAGTGATGTCCAGCTGTCGTCTCTCTCACCAGCTCTGCTTTATGCAGCTCTGGGGACTGAGAAAACTCATTTTCAGGCTATTTTCAGGTTTGTAAGATGCAGCTGCTCAGAGTCAATCGATATATGGCTAGTAGATTCTACAAGCCACCTGTTAAGGGTGCCCCATTCAAAACCCTGGGACACTCTTCCCCTGGTTCCTGATTCATGTTGCTCAAGGGACCAATGATAAATATCTTTTCTCTTCTGTTTTGCTGTATTTACTTCCTGTTGCCTGACTACCTGCCTCCAGCATCAGTAATAGCCTTTGAGATAGCTTCTGAGCCCTTGAGCATATTTATTTTCCATCTTCTCCTTCCCTGTTAGCAACAGCATTAATATACCCCTAAAGATCCAGTACTGGAAATTACAGCCCAGAAAAACATGCAAAGCAGTAGAGGGATCACTTTCTCCCTTGGCTTCTCCCACACTGAGTGCTGTGATCCCAGCCTCAGGACCCAGCAAATTCTAATTTGAGCCAATGGGTTTCCCTGCCTTGCCCAGGTGCCTATGTACAAAAAGGACCATACTGATTCCCTAAGAAGGAAATTAAATCCAACTAAAAGGTCAAAAGACTTGGACTCTGTAAATAAAATTAAAATTTAGAGTTTGTAAAGAAGGAAAATTTGAAGAAGTGAAGAACACAAGGAGGGAGAATTTAAGAGCTTAGAAATTTGAAATATGAGAGAGGGACAATAAACCGCAATAAATGTATGCTTATACAGTTAGAAGGAAACACTGAAGGTGATGTGTAGCTATTGGGGGGGGGGGGCAGGTAGGTGGTAAAACAAAATAGAAGGGAAAAAGCAGGATGATAAAATTCATGACCAGAGGTGCTGAGAATAGCAGGATTTGGAATGGAATATAGATTTGGGGATGGGGAGGACAGACTCACAAGTTCTTTCCAATCATTCGTGATATTGAAAGTAACAGCAGACAGCTGTTCTCCAAGAGAGGATGGGCTTAATTTTCAACAGGAGGGATTTAGGATAAACATTAGAAAATATCCTGGGTATAAGTATTGTGAGAAAAACATGGAAACCCATCTCTGAAGATATTAAGGAATAATAAGGGTAGCCACTGTCTTTTACTAGTGGCTTAAGGACAAACCAGGACACCTGAGCTTTCAGTGATACATCCATCCATATGCAACTATGATTCTGTGTTAAGGTTTCTCCAATCCCATTCGTCCTTTATTATTGTACAATATATGGAGATTTCTGAGAGGTCTTTGCTATTACCTGAATTTTCCTGTCCTGAATCGGTTTCTTAAATCTAGTTCATTTTCCTGACCAGCACCTTGAGTTCTCCTTAAAAATGTTTTCCATAGATTTTCAAGGGCAAGAGCCTGTCATTTCTCTCTGTATCCCTGACAAGCCCTGTGCCTGGCACACAGTACTAGATAAACAGTCCCTGAACAACTTCCAACTTTTAGAGGTAAAAGAAAAACCACTGCAGCAAAAGAAAATAAGGGTCATGGAAACCGTAGCAACATCAAAGAAAAATAGTTTCCTGCTTCTTCCACAGACAGTTGGTTGATAGGAGCCCTTGACTTTCACCCATAAACAGGCCACAAGGCAGAGAGCACACTAATTCTAAGTATTTAAGACTTCTAATACATATGAGGGAGAACTGACATATCAGGGTCTTGGTGGTCTGACTCAGGTTCAACTTTATTATATTCATGAACACTCGAATCTGGAGTAACTAAAGTCACAAGACAATTCCTAGGGTCCTTGAAGGTGAGTGAGTGCTGGCCCAACAAAAATGGACACAGACCAGCATTCACATTTGGCCTGAGCTCCAGACCTTAGACCAGGCAGCGACCCTGTTCCCCAAATGCCAGTAGCTCACATAATATCTTCAAGATTTTTTCATGTCCTCATATTACGTGTTCATATTAATTACTTAATGTTTGCCTTTACATTGTCTTTTAATGAACCACCCCTAGTTTCATGCTTACACTTCTCCTAAGTAATAACATCTGAGAAAGTATGGCTTTGTATGATAGTCATATTTTTTTTCAAATATACCTTAAATTAAACACATAATTTTAAAAATAAAAGTATATATGAATGTGCTGCCGAATATTAGGTTGGAAATTCTACCCAGGGTTACATTTTAATCTATACTGTAGCCATTCTCAATTTTTTTCCCCACCAAGAAATACACAGATGCCATTCACATGGCCAGCATATATATACCAATGTGAGTGTCTAAACTTCTGGGCAACTTCTAACAGAAAATCTAGAGCCTCACTTCATTTTTTTTTCTCATTGGAGGAAGTATATCAGAATGCAAATGAGTGAATGTAATTGTAAGGATAACCGTGAAATCTCTACTTTAAGGATAATAATGCCTTCCTCACAGAGCTATTGAGAGGCTAAAATAAAACAATACAGCATTTAGCATGATATTTAGCACAGAGTGGGTAGTCAATAATTTGCTGCTATTTTGTTCACATGAATTAATTACTCAAAACTTTAGTGATTTTCCCTCAATTAAAAAATGTCGACACAACTTCATTACTGATGGTCACTGTGTCTGAGGACCCTGGCCACCAGCAGTAGCTGCTCCAGAAATATGTGGTCAACTCCCTCGAAGAGTAATTTTTCCTGATCTCTAGGAAATTATTTTTCTGTTAATTCATGGGCATTGTGAATCCATATTTATTTTCTCTCTGCTGAGAAAATTGAGATCCTTATAGAACTCTTCCTTCTAGGATTTTATCTTATTTCCTCTTATAAAATTATTTTGACTCTGACATGCTAGTGGTTTCTAAAGAAATCAACAATCATTTCATTAATAAAAATATGAGTTTATATGGAATTTACAAGGGATAAAACAATTATCATATTATATTACACCTCTGTAAAATAAAAAATAGGAAAAGAAGAACCAGTAAACTGTGACCAAGTCTAAAATAATCATTGTATTCCAGAAGAATATCCATTTATATTTTCATTAATTCATTTATTCAATACATGTTTATCAAACCAACATTCTTTTTTTTAAAATTAATTAATTTATTTTTGTTACAGGTGTTTCTCCTTTTTCCCCCATGGACACCCTCCTCCCAGATCCCGTCCTGTCACGTCACCTTGACAGTATTGTTGTCTATGTCCATCAGTTATGCATGTATGCGTAAGTTCTTCGGTTTATCTCTTCCTGCCCTCCTACCACCTCTTCCTCTGAGGTTTGTCAGTCTGATTCCTACTCCCATGTCTCTGCATCTATTTTGCTCATCAGTTCATTTTGTTCATTATATTCCACAAATAAGTGAGATCATGTGATATTTGTCTTTCTCTGATTGGCTAATTTGGTTTAGCATAATACTCTCCAGGTCCCTTCATGTTGTCTCAAAGGGTAAGACATCTTTCCTACTTACAGCTACATAGTAGTCCGTTGTGTATATGTACCACAGCTTTTTATCCACTCATCTATTGATGGATACTTGGGCTGTTTCTAGATCTTAGCAATTATAAATAGTGCTGCTAACATGGGGGTACATATATTCTTCCGATTGGTGTTTCAGGCTTCTTAGGATATATTCCTAGAAGTGGGATCACTGGGTCAAATGATAGTTCAATTTTTAATTTTTTGAGGAGACACCATATTGTTTTCCATAGTGGCTGCACCAGTCTGCATTCCCACCAGCAGTGTGCTAGAGTCCCCTTTTCTCCACACCCTCACCAGCACTTATTGTTTGATGATTTGTTGATGGCAGCCATTCTGGCAAGTGTGAGGTGATACCTCATAGTTGTTTCATTTACATCTCTCTGATGATTAGTGATGTTGAGCATTTTTTCATATTTCTCTTGGTCATTTGTATGTCCTACCTGGAGAGGTGACTAGATCCTCTGCCCGTTTTTTAATTGGATTCTTTGTCTGCCTTTTGTTGAGTTGTGTGAGCACTCTATATATTTTGGAAATTAATCCCTTATCTGATGTATGATTGGCAATTATGCTCTCCAATATAGTGGGTTCCCTTTCCATTTTGATGATTGTTTCTTTTGCTGTGCAGAAGCTTTTTAGTTTGATGTAGTCCCATGTATTAATTTTTTCCTTTATTTCTCTTGCCCTAGGCATTGTATCAGTGAAAATTCTGCTGTGTGTGATGTCTAAAATTTTGTTGCCTACATTTTCTTCTAGGATTTTTATGGATTCACGAGTCACATTTAAGTCTTTTATCCATTTTGAGTTTATTCTTGTGTATGGTGTAAGTTGGTGGTCTAGTTTCATTTTTTTGCATGTAGCTGTCCAATTTTCCCAACACCATTTATTAAAAAGTCTGTCTTTACTCCATTGTATGCTCTTGCCACCTTTATCAAATATTAGTTGAGCATAAAGTTTTGGGTCAACTTCTGGGTTCTCTGTTCTGTCCCATTGGTCTATATGCCTGTTCTTGTGCCAGTACCAGGCTTTTTTTTTTTTTTTCTCATTACAGTGGCTTTGTAGTATACCCTGATATCCGGAATTGTGATCCCTCCAACTTTGTTCTTCTTTTTCAAGATAGCTGTGACTATCCGGGGTCTTTTTATTGTTCCATATAAACTTTTGGAGTATTTGTTCCAGATCTGTGAAATATGTCATTGGTATTTTAATGGAGATTGCATTGAATCTATAGGTTGCTTTGGGTAGTATGGACATTTTAATGATGTTAATTATTCCAATCCATGAACAAGGTATATGTTTCTACTTTTTTATATCTCCCTCTATTTCTTTTTTCTTTTTCTTTTATTTTTTTTTCTTCTTTATTGATTTTAGACAGAGAGGAAGGGAGAGAGAGAGAGAGAGAGAGAGAGAGAGAGAGAGAGAGAGAGAGAGGGAGAGAGACATCGATGAGAGAAAACATCGATTGGCCGCCTCCTGCATGCCCCCCACCGGGGATTTGACCCACAACCTGGGCATGTGCCCTTAACGGGAATTGGGGAATCGAACTGGTGACCTCTTGGTGCATGGGTTGATGCTCAACCACTGAGCCACACCGGCCAGGCAATTTCTTTTTCAATGTCTTGGAGTTTTCTACGAACAGGTCCTTTACTTCTTGGTTAAGTTTATTTCTAGGTATCTTAAATATTTTGTTGCAATGGTAAAAGGATTTTTTTGTTTGTTTGTTTCTCTTTCTGTGTATTCATAATTGGTGTAAAAAATGCCATCAATTTCTGGATGTTGATTTTGTATCCTGCTACTTTGCTGAATTCATTTATTAAATCTAGTAGCTTTTTGATGGAGTCTTTAGGATTTTCTATGTACAATATCATGTCATCTGGAAATAATGACAGTTTCACTTCCTCCTTTCCAATTTGGATGCCTTTTCTTTTTTCTTCTTGTCTGATTGCTGTGGCTAAGACTTCCAGTACTATGTTGAAAAAGAGTGGCAAAAGTGGACATCCCTGTCTTGTTACTGTTCTTAAGGGAAATGCTTTTAGTTTTTCGCACATTGAGTGTGACGTTGGCTGTAGATTTGTCATATATGGACTTTATCAAATTGAGGTATGATCCTTCTAGTCCCACTGTGCTGAGAGTTTTTATCAAAAATCGGTGCTGGATTTTGTCAAATGCTTTTCAGCATCTATTAAAATGATCATATGATTTTAATTTTCATTTTGTTTATGTGGTGTATCACATTTATTGATTTGCAAATATTGTACCAGCCTTGCATCCCTGGGATAAATCCCACTTGGTCATGGTGTATAATTTTTAAAAATATATTGCTCGATCTGATTTGCTAAAATTTTGTTGAGGATTTTGGCATCTATGTTCATCAGGAATATTGGCCTGTAATTTTCTTTTTTGTAGTGTCTTTATCTGGTTTTCGGATTAGGATTATGCTGGCCTCATAAAAAGAGCTTGGAAGTCTTCCTTCTTCTTGAATTTTTTGGACTAGATTGAGAATAGGTGTTATTTCTTCTTTGAATGTTTGGTAAAACTCCCTTCATCCGGTCCAGGGCTTCTGTGTGCTGGGAGTTTAATGATTACTGCTTCTATTTCCTTTGTTGTTATTAGTCTGTTCAGATTTTCTGACTCTTCC
Source organism: Tadarida brasiliensis (assembly GCA_030848825.1). Classification (NCBI taxonomy): domain Eukaryota; kingdom Metazoa; phylum Chordata; class Mammalia; order Chiroptera; family Molossidae; genus Tadarida; species Tadarida brasiliensis. The sequence continues at coordinate 46,763,342 of CM061258.1, forward strand.
CAGTTGAGAATCATGCAGTTTTGGAAAACTGCATGATTCTAGGAAATTGTCCATTTCACCTTGGTTGTCGAATTTGTTGGCATATAATTGTTCATAGTATTTTTTTACAATCCTTTGCATTTCTGTGGTGTTTGTTGTTATCTCACCTCTTTCGTTTCTGGTTTTATTAATTTGGGTCCTCTCTCTCTGTTTCTTGGTGAGTCTGGCTAAAGGTTGGTCAATCTTGTTTATCTTTTCAAAGAACCAGCTCTTGGTTTCACTGATCTTTGTTTGTTTTTTTAGTCTCTATGTCATTTATTTCTGCTCTGATTCTTTATTGTTTCCTTCCTTCTACTAACTCTGGGTTTCCCTTTTTGTTCTCTTTCTAAATCTTTAAATTGTAGGGTTAGATAGTCTATTCGAAATTTTTCTTATTTCTTGTGGTAGGCCTATATTGCTATGAACTTCCCTCTCAGGACTGCTTTTACTGTTTCCCATAGATTGTGTGTTGTTGTGTGTTCGTTTTCATTAGTTTCCAGGGAGTTTACTAGTTCTTTCTTGATCTCATTGGTGACCCAGTCATTGTTTAATAACATGCTATTTAGCCTCCATGTGTTTGAATGCTTTTGAGTGTTTTTATTATAATTGATTTCTAGTTTTGTGCCATTGTGATCTGAGAAGATGCTTGATATGATTTGAATCTTCTTGAACTTGTAGAGATTTATTTTGTGTCCTAACATGTGGTCTATCTTTGAGAATGACCTGTGTCCACTTGAGAAGAATGTATATTCTCCAGCTTTAGGGTGAAATGTTCTGTAAATGTCAATTAAATCCAGCTGATCTGGTGCATTGTTTAGGGTCTCTGTTTCCTTATTGATTTTTTGTCTAGAAAATCTATCCAGTAGTATCAGAGGGGTGTTAAAGGCCCCCACTATGATTGTATCTCTTCCTTTAAAGTCCTCCAGAAGTTTTAAAAATATATTTTGGTGCTCCTATATTCAGTGCACATATGTTTACCAGAGTTATATCTACTTGTTGGATCGATCCTTTTAATATTATGCAGTGACCTTCTTTGTCTCTTATTATGGCCCTCATTTTGAAGTCTATCTTATCAGATATGAGTATTGCTACCCTAGCTTTATTTTGTTTCCATTTTCCTGGAAAAATTTTTTCCATCCCTTCACTTTCATCCTGTGCGTCTTTTGTTCTGAGGTGGTTCTCTTGTAGACAGCATATATAAGTGGTCATGTTTTCTTATCTAATCAGCTACTCTATGTCTTTTGATTGGAGCATTTGAGCCATTTACATTTAAGGTTATTATTGATAGGTGCTTATTTACTGCCATTTTTATTTTTTATGCCTGTGTTCCTCTTTCTCTCTATTTCTTCTCTTCTTACAACAGTCCCTTTAGCATTTCTTGCAGTGTTGGTTTTGGTTTGGTGGTAGTAAATTCCTTTAGCTTTTTTTTTTTTTTGGTCTGTGAAGCTCTTTATTTCACCTTCAATTTTGAATGTTAGCTTTGCTGGATAAAGTAGTCTTGGATTCAGACCCTTGCTTTTCATTACTTTGTATACTTTATTCCACCCCCTTCCAGCCTGCATTGTTTCTATTGAGAAATCAACTGACAATCTAATAGGAGCTCCCTGTAGGTAACTTTCTGTCTCTCTCTTGCTGCCTTTAAGATTCTTTCTTTGTCTTTAACATTTGCCATTTTAATTATGATATGTCTAGGTGTGGGTCTTTTGGGGTTCATCTTGATTGGGACTCTCTGTGTTTCCTGAAAACCAACATTCTTTAAAAGGCACTGTGATAAGAGCACTAGGGAAATATAGAAGCTTCCTTTTTATTGAGTCACTTACCGTCCTGCAGAAAAGACAATATGTGTGTAATATGAAACAAAGTTAGGTAGGTAAATGACTTAACATTTAGCTTCTAACATTTCACCATAGAGATACCCGCAGAGCTTTGGGTTGCTCTCCTCAACCCCAATTTTGGGTTTTGTGAACCCCCTTGCAATCTTTACTGACTGTTGTAAAGTATTGGGGAGACCGGAAAGTAATGTCATTTTTTTACATTAAATTCAAACAGATAAGTTTTTAACAAGCTTTTATTTTTTTATTATTATTTTTTTTAATCCTCACCAGAGGACATTTTTTCATTTTTTTTGTTCAGATAGAGTAGGAGGGAGAGAGAAGAAGAGAGAGAGAGAGAAACATCGACGTGAAAGGGCCACTTTGAGTGGCTGCCACCCGCACGACCAACCAGGGCCGGGGACAAACTGCAACCGAGGTACATGCCCTTAGTGGGAACGAACCCGGGTCTCTCCGGACCGCAGGCCAACGCTCTAACCGCTGAGCCAAACCGGCCAGGGCAACAAGCTTTTATTTTTAATCAATGATGTAATCACCCTTGTAATCAACAACCTTTTACCATCTAGTGTGCAAATTTTCAATGCCGGATCAATAAAAATCAATTGGTTTTTGAGTAAAATATCTGGAGATGGCATTTTGGACATCATCCAAATTTTCAAATTTTTTGCCACTTAGAAAATGTTGTAGTGATCGGAATAAATGGAAATCCGATGGCGCAATATCAGGCGAGTATGGTGGGTGAGGCAATATCTCCCATCGCAATTCATTAATTTTTTCCAGGGTTCGTCTTGCACAGTGCGGTCTTGCATTATCATGTTGCAGAATAACGTCTTTTCTGGTGACAATCGCTGGGTACTTTTCAATTAAAGATTGATTTACTCGATCCAATTGTTCACAGTAAAGGTCTGCATTCAGTTTGTCCAGGTTTCAGCACTTCAAAATGAACGACCCCGTGAATACTCCACCAAACACAGAAAAGAGCCTTTTTGGGGTGTAAACCTGGCTTAGCTGTACTTCGTGGCGATTCATTCAGAGAGAGCCACTGCCTTTTGCATTTTGGATTATCATAGAGGACCCATCTTTCATCTCCAGTGATCAAGCGATCAAAAAACGCTTCTGTATTGTGCCGCTGAAGCAATAAGTTGCATGTGGTGGACCGGTTAGCTTTGTTTTCTTCAGACAGATTATGCAGGACCCAAACACCTGCTCTGTTTACTTTACCAATCTGCTGCAAATGTTCTTGGATGGTTGACCAAGGTTGGTTAAGAGTGTTTGACAGTTCCTCGATTGTCTGACATGGATTTGCTTCCACTTCCGCTCTTAACATGGCATTACTTTAACGACATTACTTTCCGGTCCCCCTAATATACATAGTTAAGTATTAGTGGGCCAATTAAATTGTGTCTTGTCACAAGACATCTTCAACAAAAGCCAACACATCTCATGTCACATCTTATCTCTTCCCTTGGAATATGGGAGACAGAAGATCTAACACCAGGATGCACAGTGGGCCCAGTTTAATGATGGAATCTCTAGACCATGGAGAGACTAATGGTTACAGAAGGTACAGAGTGTTTGCATGCTAGAAAGTCAGTAATAACCTCAGCTTGTTACTATGCAATTCAAAACCTCCATATTCAGAGCTATTCCACAAAAATATGTTTATAGGTTTATAAACATCACTAAACAGAACTCTCTTAAGTTATATGACATCTTTTTTTTCCTCTAAATTTACCCCTGATGTTGTTATATAGGGTTTTAATTTAAAGGAGCATTTTGTGAAATACATATATCATGGTGAAGAAGTAGACAGTCAAACAGCCAAGGGAAAAGAAAGAAAAGCTTGAACTGAGCCCAAGAGAAAACATTTAAATATTTGAATGTAGTTATAACCAATGTTCCTTCTGTGTGTATGGGAGAGAGTGGAATAAAATCAGGTGACTTCTAGAGACAATAACTGTGTCCTTCAGAAATAGGTCAGAAAACGTGAGCTCTGAAGTTGGGCAGAACTAAGTTCAAACTCTAGTCTTATCACTACTGACCATTTGATCTTAAGCAAATTCCTTCTGTGATCCTCAGTTTCTCCATTCGAGCATATTGCTCATAAAACCTGCTTGATTGAGCTATTAGGAGGATTAAATGAGATTCTATATATATAAAGACCCAGCTCAGCAGGCAATCATAAATATTTATTTCCTTCAGTTACTTCACTGTGAAAGATTAAGATGTGGGCCTACCATCTGTTCTAAGAGGGTCCTATCCATTCATTCAGAAATCTTTTTTGAACACAAATAAGCATAAGCATTGTGCTAGCATTAGGAATATAGTGGTGACTAAGACCCTCAGGAGTTTAGACTTTGCTGTCCCTTAGAAAATCTAAAACTGGACTGATAAAGAGGATATGTTTGCACAAGGGTGTGCAGGTTAAACATCAGTAGCAGATCCAGAATTTGAGTTCAGTCTCTATACTTTGTTTTCACCTTGAAGTTCATTGAGAGCTTATTTTTGGTGAGGAGAGAAAAAGTACAGAAAGTCTAGGGTTAGGTGGGAGATTTGTATTATTAGAGGTAGTATCTGTTGTGGGAACAGGAAGACATGGGGAAGACCCACCCAGAAAGTAGGTCAATTTTTACTACTTTCACAATCTTTTCTAGTTTTTTGCCCCTTGTCTAAATTGCAATCAATGTAGATGGCAAGATAGTATTACAAATAATAAGGCGATTGGTGGGAGAAGAAGAGTATTTGGGGAAGGAATTTATGAATGTCTCCATTGACGGTGAGGCATATGAGTCAATGTTCCCATAGGTGTATTATTCAGAACACTGACTCCCCCAGAAATTCATTGAATCCAAACTCCAAGAAAGGAGCCTAAGAATCTGTATTTCTCACAAGTTTCTCAGATAAGTCTTATCATCAAGCATATTTGGGAAACATTGAACTGAATGATCTTTCAGATTCCTTCATAATTTACTGTTGGATATTTCCATCAGCCTAAAACCCCCTATGGTTCAAGCTCTAGAATAAACGTCTTACCGGTTTCTCTTAGTGAATACTTGTGCTGTCTGTGTGGCACCCTCTGTGACCAGGAGGTATTACTGCAGTCTTTTAATTCCCTGGCAAAGTCCTGAGTCTATTTTTTTTTTTTTTTATCCTCACCTGAGGACATTTTTTCATTTTTTGTTCAGACAGAGTAGGAGGGAGAGAGAGGAAGAGAGAGAGAGAGAAACATCGACGTGAAAGGGCCACATCGAGTGGCTGCCACCCGCACGACCAACCAGGGCCGGGGACAAACTGCAACCGAGGTACATGCCCTTAGCGGGAACCGAACCCGGGTCTCTCCGGACCGCAGGCCGTCGCTCTAACCGCTGAGCCAAACTGGCCAGGGCTTGAGTCTATTTTTTATAAGTACAACTTATTACTATGTAATAGATGGCACTGTTTACATGTTTGTTGTTTATAGTAGATAAGTTTTTTTAATTAGTAAATATTTTAAATATAAAGAAAATAATATAACAGACTCTTATTACATTTTGCCATATTTGCATTAGCTTTCTCTTTGTAAAAATAATTAAATAAAACATTATAGATACAGCTAAAGCTCCACTGCAATCTAGCCCTGTTCCTTTCTCCCTTCTTCCCTCCTCAAAGGAAACTAGGTAGTTGAACTCATTCCCATGTATTTTTTTCATATTTGTATTCCATATGTCTAAGTTGATAAACAGTATATGCTATTGTTTTATGCCTCAATTTTTACGTAAATATCATACCATACATATCACTTTACATCTTGCTCTTTTCTCAACTATACTTAAGCTTTATAAACTTAGATCCCATTTCATTTGTTATTATCACTGCAGATTATTCCACCACATAAGAAAACCATGGTAACAATTAAAAAATATAAAAAATTAGTCCGGCTGGTGTGGCTCAGTGGACTGAGTGTCATCCCATGGACTGAGAGGTCCTGGTTGGATTCCCAGTCAAGGCACATGCCTCGGTGGTGGGCTCGATCCCCAGCAGGGGGCATGCAGGAGGCAGCCAATCGATGTTTCTCTCTCACATTGATGTTTCTATCTCTCTCTCTCTCTCTCTCTTCCTCTCTCTCTAAAAAAATCAATAAAAATATATTTAAAAATAAAAATATTAAAATTATTTAAAAATAAAATCCACATGATAAATTTTTTTAAATCCATAGTTTATTCAGACATTCTCCCACTGAGAGACAGACCACTTCCACTTTTTTTCTATACAAACATTGCACTTGTCTCCTTACATATCTGTGCATGAGTTTCTCTAGAGTCGATATACAATGTGGATACTGAATTGTAAGAGAGACGTCTTCAAATTTATCAAGTATTGCCAAAGTTGCTGTCCAAAGTGATCTTAACAATTCACACTCCCACTCATATTAAAAATAATTAATAATAACCATTTCTTTATATGCCTCTTAACATTTAATGTTATTGTGGTAATTAATTTTCTGAATCTAGTGGTTGTGAAATAATTTCTGTGGTTTGAATTTGCATTTCCCTATTGCTGAGGTGGAGCATCTTTTTTATATTTTTAGTACCTTTTGGAAGTTTCTTCTTCTGTGAATTGCCTAATCACATAATTTTTCCATTTTCCCAGCAAGTTGTCATTTAAAAAAATAGTTTACAGGAGTTCTTGATATGTTCTGAATACTTAGTCTAGACTGGGTACATACTTAAAAAATACATTCTCCCAGTCTGTGGCTCATCATTTAATTTTGATTATGGCGTCTTTCATCACACAGTTGTCTTAAGTCTAATCTAAGTTAAAAAAAAAAAAAAGTCAAACTTTGGTGCTTTTTTATTTTAATTGTAACCCTTTCCCAAATTCCAAGTTCCTAGAAAATATTATTTTACTTGTACTGAAAGCAGCTGAGTTTTTAAATCCTGCTTACTTATGGTTACAATTCTTGAGTTGGAGTGGTCCATAACGTGAAGGGTTTGGTTAGAAAAGCAGAATAGAATAATCACATTTCTCTTGACTCAAGCCCCCACCAGCACCTGGAAATGAGTGTGATATTGCACAGCCCACGCTGGCTCTTAGGATCCCCCACTGTCCAAGTCTCTTTGAGTTGTATTCTTAGATTCATCGTCATTAGGAAAAATGTGAGACAGAAAAAGAACTAAGTGACTTCCTAAGACAGTCTATACTGGGGTGCACATCATAGATTCCTACAAGGATCAAGGATCTGCAGATCTCCAGAATGATGCTCTCTAACAAACACCACCAAGGCCACAAACACCATCAAGTCTGCCCTGGCCGGTTTGGCTCAGCGGTAGAGCGTCGGCCCGCGGACCAATGAGTCCTGGGTTTGATTCTGGCCAAGGGCACATACCTCGGTTGCGGTTCGTCCCCAGCCCTGGTTGGGGTCATGCAGTGTGTCTCTCTCACATCAACGTTTCTCTCTCTCTCTCTCCCTTTCTCTCCCTCTCTCTCCCTCCCACTCTATCAGAAGATAAATAGAAAAAATAGCCTCAGGTGAGAATTAAAAAAATTAAAACACCACCAAATCCACTAGGTTACAGTGGTGGGAACATGCTTGATTCTAGCAGCAGAATTAGTAGAAAGAAACCTAGTTCTAGATTCCATTTTACCATACTACTGAGTATGCTCCTTTGAAGCAAGGGGCATAATTTCTCTGAGTTAAATTTAATCTGTAAAGCAGGTGGGCTACCCTGCTTACATCAAAGCATTGTTAAGAAAATGGAAGGAAATAGTGTTTAAAACTTCTCTCCTCAAAGTAATTAGACTGTCAACAGTGAAGATAAAGTGCCACTAAGGCAAGATATGTTCTGATCCAGTTCTGTTGGAAGCACCATTCAGAGAACAATTGTTATTGCAGAGTCCTCAATTATAAAACAACTTCCCTCATCTGTACATCTGGGAAACAGTGAACACTGCTAAGGTGTTTCATTGGCCACAGACTCTTGATAACAGTAATCTGTGGATCCTAGACAGACCCATATAAACAGATGTCCTCTAAATCACCCTCGTGGGAAAACAACCCACTCTTACATGAGTGGGAGGAAATGGGACCTCATCAGGGAAACTGACCAGGCCTACTACAGGGTAAAGTATTCTTCTTTTCATTCATAAACTCTTGATCCTTTCGAAAGTAGGAAGTACTCTGTAGATGTATTATGATTTTGGGCCACAATAGAATGGAGAGATCATATCCTCAAATGGCAGCTTCCAGCACATTGCAGAGCAAGTTAGCCTCACTAATTCCATCCTTCCCCTAAGAGAGCTGTAGTGACACATGTTAACCTAGAAAGTTTAGAGGGAGACTGTACTACATCAGAGGCTGGTCCTAAAAGAAACAAAACTCAGCAACAAGAATGTTGGAAACTGGCCTTGGTGTAAATGTCTTCAGTGTGAGCTGCTGAAAGACCTGTATTCTTTTATTGGGCCCTGAAGAGACACAGGGTTTAGTTATTTGGATTTTATTAAATTCAAAACCACTGAGGGTTTTTTTTCTTTGAGTATAACCAAGGTGAGGCTTTATTATATCACTTAGAATGGGAATAATTATATATACTGAAAGATACTTGGCAGCTCCTGGTTTCTAGTTTAGCTGTTTTGCATTAAACACAATTTTCTGATTATGCTTATCAGCCTCTAATTTTATGATGTTTAAGAAATTTGTTTTTCTGCTTTCTTTATGTGTAAAACAGCTTAAAAGGGTATCACAGAAAAGGGTATCTCTGTATAGGCTCCCTTCCTTACGTCCCTTTTTCCCATTTCGGTTCAGTCATCCTTTCCCTTCAGGTAAAGGTGTGTTTTTTCTCCCCTGCCTGTTTAGAATGTAAAGCTATATGATGGCTGTCAGAATCCTCTCCCTTACTGAAGAAAGGAATGATTCCTCTTTTATATATACCACAGCCTTAGGGATTCTACTGAATGTAAAGTGAGAAAAGCAACTTGCTGAGGGCACTTAAAATCAGATTTTTCACCCTAAATTTTAAAATCACATCTTCTCCATTGCTCCAACTGTACTATTTTGGTTAATGAATTCGCCTTTCTTATTTTGTTTCCCTTGGTAATCTAGAGCATGAATCTTTGGCCAGAGCACTGGAGATGGCATTAGAAGATCTGGGTTCAAGTCTCATTTCTTCCACTTACTTGCTAGCAGCAGCCAAATGTACAGCTGTGAGGCAGGAAGTACTACTGGTTCTACCTACCTCCCTGGACTCTTGTGAAGATGAAATAAGCTGCAATGGTCAAACACATGCAGCATGGAGAGCACCGTACATATAAGGGATCACAAGAGAAGCAGGAGCCTGCAGCCAGATGCTTGGGTTTGAATCCCAGCTCTGCTAACTAAGCAGCTGTGTGAGCTGAGGCGTTACATAACTGCTCTTAGTTTCCTCACCTATGCAAAGAAGATGCTGATAATGATTGTGCCTGTATCATAAGGTTGCTATGAGAACTGAGATAATGCCTTGAAGGTGCTTAGAACAGTGCCTAGACACATAGTCAGTGCTAAGTGAAACTAGCATTATAGTAGAGCCTTCCCTCTTCTTTGGCCTGAGTAGTAAATGAATCACCAAACCGTACCCATTTTCTCAAAGATGATTCCTTCTGCCCTCTCTCACTACCCCCAGCTCAGACCTCTATTGTCCCAAATTTGGGCCACTGAGCAATGACATTGCTGGGTTCTCTGATCTCGTTTATTCTTCTAATCTCTCCAAACTTGGTACCCGGCACCAAATCAGTTCTCTCAAAACGTTCCTTTGAGCCAGTCACCTACAGGTTTCAAATTCTTGGTGACACTCAAATACTTACATATTAATTTTAACACCTCAGACCAGTAATTTTCAACCTTTTTCATCTCATGGCATACATAAACTAATTACTAAAATTCTGCGGCACACCAAAAAATATATTTTTTGCTGATCTGACAAAAAAAAAAGGTGTAATTTTTATTCATTCACACCAGATGGCTATTATTGTGTTGGCTGTTGTCATTTTTTTATCTGACAGTCTAAGGGAAAAGAGGTCAGTGCCCCTGACTAAATGGTCAGGTATTGCATGTTTTAAAAATTCTTGCAGCACACCAGTTGAAAATCACGGCCTTAGACTACAATTTAAGGCATTGTATAAACTAAATTCACCATACCTTTCTGTCTCTCAGATATAAGCCCTCTATTTTAGTAAAACAGTGATTGTTCTTTCTGGAATGTAGCTCATAATTTCATGCCTCCGTGTTGCTTACAGCATCCTCCCTTCTCGGACAACTAATGAGAGGCAGTGTGCTAAGTGGTTAAGAGCTTGAGCTTGAATGTCTAACAGGCCTTCATTTATCTCTTGGTTCCACAGCCTCCCAACCGGGTGACCTTGGGCAACTTCTTTTCTATGTGCTTAGTAAGAGTATTCTTACTATAGTTAGAGAAAAATTCATTTTATACTAATAATCTATTGATTCTGGGGGGGAGGGGTAAATAGTTTTTAGTTAATTGATGTTTTACAGTAATATGTAAACCAGAACTCAAAATAAAAATTTAAATTTTCTTCTCTCTCTGGTCCCAATACATTTCCTGTTTTCTGCTGAAGAACATCAGACTCATCAGAAACTTCATCAGGAACTGAGAACTTTCTACTTTCTTTCAAGGCTAATCGTTTATTATGGTCTTCTACTCTGCACAAAGCTAATCTAATTACTCTCTTGGGTCACCTGAGGACAATGACCCAGCTTTCAGATTAACCAAAGCAAGACACAGACGACTCTGCTATGAGAAGGAGAGGCTTCTGCGCTGGTGAGGTTAAGACTGTCAGCCCCAGAAATTCAGCAAAAGAAAGTAGAACAATATCAAAGAGAAATGACTTAGGCCAGTGAATTGTCAATAAATCAGGAAAATGGAACAGGAAAAATTGTTTGTTAGTTTTATTTGTTTGTTTGTTGTTTGTTTTACTCCCCCTCAAATGTGGAAATATAAGACAGGTAAGACTCCACAGTAAACTGGGTCCCAGCCTGGCTCCGCCCTCCTTCACTGTCACTCCTCAGTTTTCCCAGCTCTCTTCCTTGCTAATCACTGAAAGAACTTTCTGGCAAAGCTAGTCTCAATCTACATGCACAGAAACAAGTTTACATCAAAGTCTGTATCTCTTTACGTCTCTGTCTGTACCTGGAGTCCCATAACCAGAGAACATGTGAACCCACAGGAGCCACTCTTGTCATCATCCATCTTCTCATCTACTCACCTCTTATCATTCTACCCTCCTCCTCTTCTAACTCCCCTTCTTACTTCTCCCCTCCCTTGACCCTCTTCCTTACAACTCCCATTCCAGTGTGTGTGTTTTTTTCCAGGGGGTTTACAAAGACTCCCCAGTACCTTCAAATATCTTGTTCTCTCTTACCTCAGCTAGTGACTCTCAACCCTGGCTGCACATTAAAAGAGCTTGAAAGGAAAGATGCCTTAGCCTCGCCCCTGCAGAACCTGATTCAATTAGTCTAGGGTCTAGCCCTTGCATAGTTGCCTTGTTTGTTTGTTTGTTTGTTTGTTTGTTTGTTTGTTTGTTTGTTTTAATCCCCCAAGGTGACTTCAATGTGGGTCCAAGCTTAAGAACCACGGTCATAACTAAAACCTGGATTCTCCCCTGGCAAACACTCTTCCTTTGTCTCTTTCTGAAGATCACAGTTTCCCACACTTAAATACTACCAGACAAGAAAGGGCAATTAAACTCAAGTTCTTCCAGACCATAGGTCTTCCATTCTTACGGAAATTATATATTTTTTCTTCCCCTGGAGGCACTTTATGGCACTCGTGTCACCACCACCCTTATCTGCCTGAATAACTTTTATATCCATCAAGATTCCACTAAACATTACCTCCTCTGTAAAAATCTAAGACAACTCTCCATTTCTAGGAGAAAAAAAAAAAGCAAATTATAAGAAAGTTAGCCCACACATAGAAAGTATTTTTAAATATATTTCTGGTCATCTACTAAGGATAGTATTATTTATCTCCAAGTTCTACATCATTGGTGACCCAGATCTTCCCTGACAATCTCATTTTGTTCACAGTGGCTGTGGTAAGCAGAGTAATGAATCTCAAAGGTGTCCATATCCCAAACCCCTGTATCTGTGGAGATGTTACCTTACATGGCAAAATGGAATTTGCAGATGTGATTAAGTTAAGCATCTTGAGATGTGGAGATTATCCTGGATCATCCAGGTAGACCCAATGTGACCACAGGGGTCCTTCTAAGTGAAAGACTCAGAGCGATGTAACATGAGAAAGATTTGACCATCCATTACTGAAGATAGAGGAAAAGCTAAGGAATACAGGCAGTCCCTAGAAGCTGGAAAAGGCAAGAGTCTCCCCTGGAGCCTCCAAAAGGAATAAAGCCCTGCTGACACCTTGATTTTAGCCCAGTGAAATCTGTTCAGACTTAGAAGACCACCAGGACTGTAAGGTAATAAATTTGTGTTGTTTTAAGCCACTTGTGGGGATTTGTTACAGCAGCAACAGGAAACTAATACAGTGGCTGTGAAAATATTTCCAGAGTACACGCATGTCTGTCAATACATGCTTTTAGCTTTGAGTTACAGTTATTGTAGAATAATCACTGAGAGACTTGCTGATGACCTTGAGTCATAACAAGACCCTCAATTATAACTGAAAGAATAAGTAGTTGTAACCCCAGCACTATACATACTTGATTATGAAAGACATACAAACCATGCCCCAAATAGACGTAGTGTGATCAAGCACAATACAAAAGCCTGGAATAACTCATGGTTCTTAACTTTGGACTCCAGCTACACTTGAGCAGTTTGGAGACCCTGGACTTCTGGTCCACTTGTCATCAGTCCTTTCACTCTCTTGTGTCTCCTGCTAAAGGACACTAGGATTCATTCTAAGGCTAGGACCTCGAGGGTGAGAGCAGAGGAAAAGAGGAGAGAGGACAGAGGGCTGCACAGTCTCCATTCTCAGGGTATGGTAGATGCAAAATAATTAGATTTGCTGCATTGCCCAGACTAATAATCTAACAGGCATCTCCTGAAGGTCATTATGCTAAAAGGTGTCTGTCCTTTGTTCCAGACTGTCTGGAGGAGGAGAAAGAGAGAAGGAAAAGAAAAACCAGCATATCAGTGGTGCACTCATACATATTTCAGAATGACTTATTAAATTTTAAAAGGGAATTCAGGTTAACCCTAAAGTAGCCACAAATTTTACATAATCAGTATTCCTCATTTTCTGAACTTTCTGATCAATCAGTATTTTAGCATACAGCTTATCGCTTTGACTTTAAAGCCGTTTTCTTTTAAACTACTGCAAAATATTGCACCCTTTCTTCTCCCCACCCAAGCACACAACCAATTGAGAGAGTCATAGGGATCAGAAAGGTAGGTATCAAGATGTCATCGCTATTACTGCAAAGTGTTTGGAGAACAGCCCTTGGGGCCCTTAGGTATGGAACAACAACAAGCTTCCTAATGCAGCAAGTCTGTGTTAAGCAGAATGACCGACTCACTTACCGTCAGCTAGCAAAAGTGATCCAGCCCCAGGAGCAGAGCTGCCCACAGTCAGATCCCAAGAAGAGTCCATAAGGGGCTGAGATAGGCATGGCTGTCATCTCCCCACCTCACCTATCCTAGAGAGGACTGTCCCTGTGAGCAGTGAGGGGGAAAGAGGCCAGGAAGTTTAACATTAGTGAGAGCTCTTCAACATGGGTATACAAGGAATAAGGAATGAGCGCTCTCCACGTGATAGCCTCTTCTAAATTATAGTAAATAAAGCTATGCTATTACTGAGCTAAGTAATTATATCTAGAGAAAACTGAAAGCAAAATTAGCAAGAGCTAACTAAAGATCCATCACGCCAAAGTACACGTGGAAGCATTAGCCTCCGTCTCAGCATGATGCAAGGTCTGAGGTGTGCTCCTAGCAGTAAAGTGTGGATATTTACTGTTGATACCCACTGTCTTTAGAAATTAGAGCTTGTTCAAAGTTTTCACTACAACAACATTACTCTTACCACCTTATTTCAGATTTACTTTCTTGAGTGGGAGATAAAGGGGAGGAATTACATATAGGATTTCAGAAAGTCTACCTTACCTGTGAAGCATCTCATAGTGAAGGACCTTCCATGGTAGTATTAATGGTTGTGGCAATCGTGAATTATTGAAATGCTTGTGAGATGTGATTTTTTTTTTTTACAGCTGCTTCTATTTCTTTTTTATTTTATTTTATATTTTAAACTAATCTTTATTGTTGAATGTATTATAGATGTCCCTCCTTTTTTCCCCCCTTGACCCTTCCTCCCCACTCCAACCCCCACTCCTGCCTTCTCCACACTATTGTCTGTGTCCATTGGTTATGTATGTACACATATAAGTTCTTTGGTTTATCTCTGCCCTCCCCCCTTCCCTTTGAGGTCTGTCAGTCTAATAACCAATTTGTACTTCTTAATCCCTTCACCTTTTTCACCCATCCCCCCAACACCCTTCCCATCTGGCAACCAACAAAAAGTTCTCTGTATCTATGAGTCTGTTTCTGTTCTGCTGTGCATTTTGTTTGTAGATTTGATTGTTGATAGATACGTATTTATTGTCATTTTATTGTTCATATTTTTGTTCTTCTTCAAGAAGACCCTTCAACATTTCATATAATACTGGTTTGGTGGTGATGAACTCCTTTAGCTTTTTCTTGTCTGGGAAATTCTTTATATGTCCAGCGATTCTAAATGATAGCTTTCCAGGATAGAGTAATCTCGGTTGTAGGTCCTTGCCTTTCATCACTTTGAATATTTGCTGTCACTCCCTTCAGGCTTGCAAAGTTTCTTTTGAGAAATCGGCTGACAGTCTTATGGGAGCTCCCTTGTAGGTAACTGACTGCTTTTCTCTTGCTGCTTTTAAGATTCTCTCTTTGTCTATAACCTTTTGCATTTTTTATGATGATGAGTCTTGGTATAGACCTCTTTGGGTTCGCCTTGTTTGGGACTCTCTGTGCTTCCTGGGCTTGTATGTCTGTTTCCTTCACCAAGTTAGGGAAGTTTTCTGTCATTATTTTTTCAAACAGGTTTTCAATTTCTCGCTCTCTCTCTTCGCCTTCTGGCGCTCCCATGATGCAAATGTTGGTATGCTTGAAGTTGTCCCAGAGGCTCCTTACACTATCCTCATTTTTTTATTCTTATTCTTTTTTTCTTTTTGCTGTTCTGATTGGGTGTTTTTTGCTTCCTTATATTCCAAATTGATGGTTTGCTTCTTGGCTTCACCTACTCTACTGTTGACAAGCTGTAAATTATTCTTTATTTCAGTTAGTACATCCTTCATTTCTGACTGGTCCTTTATTATGCTCTAGAGGTCCTCACTAAGTTCCTTGAAATTCTCACTAAGTTCCTTGAGCATCCTTATAACCAGTGTTTTGAACTCTACATATGTTAGATTGCTTATCTCCATTTTGTTTAGTTCTTTCCCTGGAGTTTTGTTCTCTGTTCTTTCATTTAGGACATGTTTCTTTGTCTCCTCATTTTAGCTGCCTCCCTGTGTTTGTTTCTAAGTATTAGGTAGAGTTGCTATGTCTCCTAGGCTTCTTAGGGTGACCTAGTGTAGTAGGTGTCCTATAGGGTCCAGTGGCACAGCCTCCCTGATCACCCCAGGGGGGCCCTCGAGGTGCACTCCTCCTGTGGACTGTATACCCTTCTGCTGTAATTGAGTCTTGGTTGCTGTTGGCATGTCAATGAGAGGGATTTACTCAGGCTGATCAGCTGCAAGGCCTGGTTGTGCCCACTGACTACTGACTACCTTGGAGGATCAGCTGTGCAGGGGCCCACCACACAGAGCAGGACTTACTTCAGCAGGGCTCTGGTACCGACAGAGTCCACTCCTTGAGTGTGTCGCTTGTGGAGGTGGTTGGGTGGTGGTGCTTCGACATGGTCTGAAGTTGTCCACTGGGTGTGCTGGCTCTAGGGCAAGGTCAGCCACTGCCTGTGTTCTACCCAGGGCCACCAGGCATAAGCTATAAAATGATCTGAAGATGGCTGTTTCTTGTGCTGGGCTTGGAGGAGCCCAGGAAAAGCCAAGCTGTGAACCAAGGCTGGCTGCTTTTAGTGCCAGGCCTGGGGCCACTTAGCAAGAGGTATGAGGCTTGCTGAGGCCAGATGCTGTTGATTTGAGAGAATTTAGGAACATCTGAATCAGGAGCCAAACAAGCCAATCCTATGGTAAAGCCACTGGAAACAACTTGGGTGGGCCTGAAAGTTGGGTGGGGCAGGGCCTCAGGGAATCACCAGGGTGGGGCAAACAGTGTGAACCAAAGTTGCTGTAGTCCCAGCTATGGTGCCCATCTGCCAGGCCAATGGAGGAAGGCCTCACCAAAGGAACAACGGCCTCTACCAGAACAGCTGTCCAGGTGAAAGCTGCCTCTCTAGCTCTCACCCTGATGCCAAACAATTCAGTTCTTCCCTGTATGTCTCTGGTGCCTTTCAAGCTGCCTCCCCCATGCTGGAGCCTGGAGGGAGCAAGTCCGAGTAAGTCCATGTGCCAGTCCTTTAAAAGGAACTGCCTGGGACTCCCCCAGCCTCAATCCCCACTGGTTTTTACAGCCAGAAGTGATGGGGATTTCTCTTCCTGGCACTGGAACCCTGAGCTGGGTGGCCTGGTGCGGGACCAGGACCCCTCCCTCCTTCACAGCCGAGATATCTCTCCTGATTTTTATTTGCCATTCGTGGGTTTTGAACCAGCCCTTCTGTGCCTCCATCCCTCCTACCAGTCTCAATGTGGCTTCTTCTTTCATTTCCTAGTTGTCGGACTTCCATTCAGCTCAATTTCAGGCAGTTCTGAATGATGGTTGTTCTGTAATTTAGTTGTAATTTTGACGTGGTTGTGGGAGGAGGTGAGTACTGCATTTACCTACACTGCCATCTTGACAGGAAGCCTTCTTTTTTATTTTACCCAGAGATAAATTTGATTAAGAAGGCAAATGGAGATTTTTTAAAGCATGAATATCAACATGACACATGAGCGAGAATGACTCTACACACACTTTTAGTTCATCATGATTGAAGAGCTAGTGTCAAGTAAAAAACAGAACATGTAATGAAGTTTGTGAATTTTTCAAGAACTTTTATAATATCACTATAAAAAGTTAATGAGGATATCATAATTTAAACAATAAAATAGAAGAGTTTTTGTTTTATTCTGCTGTTGTATATAGTTGCTTCTAAGGAGTTGGGATCTAGAAAAAAAAATAGAATTCATTTTTAAAATAAGTCACAATTTTAAAAAGCAGTTTAGCTATACATATTTATTTTTATTATAAAATAATCATTTTGAGATTTATTTAACATTTAATTTGCTTATAAAATGAATTTATGAATACTTTTATAAACAGAGATTTCCCCAAGGCAAATGGGACTTTTTCCTTTACTTTCCTACCACCAACATCCCAGTTTGATGAAGTTTGTTCAATTCTGAAAATATTGTGTATTATGCTTGCAAATTGCTAAGAAATAAAGTGGGACACATGAGTACTCTTTTGTACCATGAAGTCAACCTCAGTTCTTCTGCAATACTTATCTGCTTAGGAAAGCTTTAGGTGGGCTAAAACAAGATTTTCCCTTAACAACAAATCAGTGCTATTGCTAGTTGATTATGACATAGGAACAATAACCTCCAATCAAAGAGAAGCCCCTAAAGTCTGATTGTGACATACCAGTATAAATATGAGAGCTCCCCCCACTCATAGACCCTTCTCCTCTCCACTCATAACTGTTAAGGAGAACAACATCTACAATGGCCAGATACACCAACAAAAATAATAAGTGCTCCAGAGGACGTCGAAACCCAAGCTCCAGAAAGAAATCACATTCCTGCACCGATTTCAGCCGAAATTATTCACTCTACATCCGCAGGGTCCTAAAAGAAGTGGATCCCCAGAAGAGCATATCATCTTGCACCTTGGACATCATGAACAATGTGATCAACAACATCTTTGAGCGCATTTCGATGCAAGCCTACAATCTAATGTGTTACAGAAATCGTTGTACTCTCACCCATGAAGATATCCAGAAGGCAATGTATATGCTGTTTCCTGGGAAACGAGCTAGGTACGCAGTGACTTTTGGAAGTGAAGCTGTCCAAAGATATGTTCACTCGAAGAACAATGCACCAGCTTAATTAAATCTTGGGGAAAGTAACTCAAGTTTACTACCCAAAAGATGACATCAGTATTGAATTCACTCTTCTTTTTTTATAACATAGCTGTAGTTCCTGGTATTTTCCCCATTTCTCTTATCTCTAGAGAAGAATTACTCTCTTGCTCTTTTGTCTTTTAATAATTTGACTATTCAGATTTTCCTGACATCGGCTCCCACTCAGAACTCTTGTTTTTCCTATGAATGTGTAGATCTTGTTATATAAATTCAATGCTTATATTGTTAAGGTATTGTTAACTATGTACAGGATGATTTAATCCAGCTATTTTTACCCCCAAATCACACTGATTTTGAATTTATGAAGATAAATGTTTTAACCATAAGTATACCAGCACTGATAAATTTTCATCAAAAAAGTATTTTCTAGAGCAAACTACATTCAAACAATTTAGGTCCTTAATGAGGTCTATAGAGCACATTAACTATTTCTTTTTTGTCGTAATTTTTATTTTCTGAATTTCAACAAGCTCAGTTCACGTAAATTTTATCTTACATTTACCTTTACGTTTAGATTTGGTTCACTAAGATTTGTTGTTCTACATTTACAACATAAGAAGACCCAGGAACCTACCACTCAATTGCTAAAGTTTAATAACTGGAGATGTCTTCCAATCCCACCTCCCTGTCCACTATCCTGAGTTTTCTTTCCCATTCCTTTGCTTTGCTTTGTACTTTTGATTCCTATATATATGTAGGAACATAATAGGCTTATTATTATGTTAATAGGTTTATTATTATGTTATTATTATAAACATAATAGGTTTAATTTTGCTTATTTTGTAACATCGAAACATGCTACATATGTTGTTCTGTGCCTGCCTCTTAATCAACATTGTTTCTAAGATTTATAACTGTTTATATATATATATATATTTCATTCTTTTCACTCTGATGCTATGTGGTATTTTGTAATATGAACATACCACAGTTCTTTTATCCATCCTCTGTTGATGGAGGTTTGGAGGTTTGGGTTGTTCTCAATTTTTTTGCTATTATGAACAATGCCGGTATAATAATGAGGTATAACAACGGCTAAGACTTACATAGCACTTGCTATGTGCCCAGCATTTTACATAAACTAACGTATTTAATCCCTATAACAACCGTATAAGGATTACATAATTATCTCCTCCTACAAATGAAGAAAATGGGGCATAGAGAAATAAGTAACTTGTCTGAGGTCACACACCTATGTAAGTAGCAGAACTGGGATTTGAGCAGGTTAACACAGTCCACTGTGGACACATGCAACATGCTGTGAACATTCTTATACATATATCTTCTGGTAAAAATGTACAAAAATTTCTCTAGGCAAAACAGATAGTGGTAGGATTGCTGGATCATTGATATGCCCATATTCAATTTCACTAGATAATACCAGACTGTCTTCCAAGTGGTTGTACCAATTTACATTTGTAGTAAAAGAGTAATTTAGACTCTTCCGTTTACAAGGAACACATCACTTATATTTCCTCAAGAAAGGGGGGTTTGCCCTATGTATACACTGGGATTGTATCTGAGACTATTTCTAGGTGTCTCTCACTTAGGACCTACTCTCTATTTTTCCTGGGGTTGCTTACTTCTAAATCCCTCCTCCTCAGAGTTCTGAGAAATAGACCTGACAAATAGAGCTATTGGATTCCACTTACATGAAGTACCACAATAAAAATTTACCATGATAAAACACGGTTTTAAAAGTTTTTAGGTGGTCCAGCCGGTGTGGCTCAGTGGTTGAGCGTTGACCCATGTACCAAGAGGTCACCGGTTCGATTCCACCCCCCCCCACTCCCCTGTCAGGAGACATGCCCAGAATGTGGGCCCAGTCCCCAGTGGGGGCCATGCAGGAGGTGGCCAATTGATGTTCTCTCTCATCGATGTTTCTATCTCTCTCTCCCTCTCACTTCCTCTCTCTGTAAAAATCAATAAAGGGAAAAAATTTTTTAAAGTTTTTAGGTGGGTATTTTTATACACATGCATTTATATAATCAGACTTAAAACCTTCCTATTTGAGTTATGCCCAGGGATCAGCAAATTACAGCCCTTGGGCCAAATCTAGAAGCAGCCCTTTTTTTATAGCCTCACAAGCTAAGAAGGTTTTTTACAATTTTATAGGGATATTTTAAAATGAAATGAACACAAGAATATTCAACAAGCCTAATGTGGCCCACAAAGCCTAAAATGTTTACTACCTGGCTCTTTACAGGAATGTTTTCAAACTCTGGTCTACCCAATGGTGTTTATTTTTTAGGGTCTGTGATATGGCAGGTTTTCTAAGGCTTCACTTGAGACACCCACATCTGGATAAAGAGTTCACAAATATGAAGGGTTTATAGTTGGCTTTTCAAATCATTGTAGTAAGGATTTGAGTACCATATACAAATGGCAGTCAACAATTGGGGTAATGGACTAACCCATTCACAAAAAAGTTTTATATATAAATTGAGGTGTTAAAGTTGGGTGAAGGGAACACTGGAGGGTTCTTCATATGTTATTCTCTCTACTTTTGTGTATGTTTTGAAATATTTTAATAGAACTTCAAAATAAGATCAAGATTCTTAGAAATAAAAACTCTGGAATTGGTTTCAAGTTTGATTATATAAATGAAAGTGTGTAAAAATGCCCACATTTATAAAAATTTAGCTATTTTTTAAGGTGGTAAAATATATATAACATAAAACTTAACATTTTAACCATTTTAAGTATACAGTTCAGTCACATTAAGTACACATTCACATTGTTATGCAACCATCACCACCATCCATCTCTAGAAATTTTTCATCTTCCCAAACTAAAACTCCATAAACAGTAACTAGACATTTTCCCCAACCCTTGGCAACCACCATTCTACTTTCTGTCTCCATGAATTTGACTACTCTAAGTACTTCATATAAGTGGAATCCAACAGTATTTGTCCTTTTGTGACTGGCTTATTTCACTTAGCATAAGGTTTTCAAGACTCATCCATGTTGTAACATATATTAGAATTTCATTTCTTTTTAAGGCTGAATAATATTCCATTGTATGTATATATTACATTTTGTTTATCCATTCATCTGCTACTGAATGAATAAACTTTGGTCACTTGGGTGGCTTCCGCTTTCTAGCTATTGAAAATAATGCTGCTCTGAACATGAATGTACAAATAAATGTCTCTTCAAGTCCCTGCTTTCAGTTCTTTTAAATATACCCAGAAGTAGAACTTCTAGATCACATGGTAATTCTACTTTTAATTTTGGGGGGGGACTGCCATACTGTTTTCCACAGTGGCTGTTCCATTTTACATTCCCACCAGCAATACACAAGGGTTCTAATTTCTCCACATGCTCATCAACTCTTGTTATTTTCTGGAGAGGGGGAGAGAGAGAGAGAGAGAGAGAGAGAGAGAGAGAGAGAGGGAGAGAGAGAGAGAGAGAGAGAGAGAGAGAGCCATCCTAATGGATATAAAGTGGTTTTAATTTGCCTTTCCCTAATGATTAGTGATGTTGAGCATCTTTGCATGTGTTTATTGGCCATTTGTATATTTTCTTAAGATAAATGTCTACTTAGGTTCATCCTTTGCCCATTTTTTAATCAGTTTGTTTGCTTTTTTATAGTTGAGTTATTTTAGTTCTTTATATATTCTGAATATTAATCCCTTCTCATATAAATATTTTTCTCCCATTCCATGGGATGCCTCTTCACTCTATTGATACTGTCCTTTGATACACAAAAGTTATTTGATGAAGTCCAATTGGTCTATTTTTTCTTTTGGTGTCTATGCCTTTAATGTCATATGTCAGTTTATACTTTTTATTGTTCCTTTATGAAAAAGTTATTTGCAATAACATTAATAATTTTTTTTTCAAATTTTAGAGTCAATAAAGTCAACATAGCTTCTAAGATTTAAAAATAGACTCACACTAGCTAAAATATTAAGGGTCAAAATTATCTCAATGCACACTTTTGACATCAATAGGGACATTTTACCAACTATTTTTTCAGTCTTGGGCCCTAGTGACTTGTGACAGTTAAATGAAAGTAAGACAAAAACTAGCACCCTAGCCAGTGAGGCTCAGTTGGTTAGAGCATAGTCCCATACACCAAAAGGTGGTGGGTTTGATTCGGGCATGAGAAGCAATCAATTAATGTTTCTCTCTCTCTCTCTCTCTCTCTCTCTCTCTCTCTCTCTCTCTCTCTCTCTCTCTCTCCCTTCCGCTCTCTCTAAAAAGAAAAAAGAAAAAAAAAGCACACACTGGTAATAGTTCTCTAATATGTGTTGATCATTTCTTCTCAGAAATCCAACCCCTAATTTTTAGCTAAGCTCATAAGCCACCCAGGACAAAGATTACATTTCCAACACTCCTTTGATTAGTTAGGTGTGTCCATGTCACCAAGTTCCACTGAATGGAAAGGTATATGCAACTTCTGGGAAGTGCCCTTAAATATCAGAGTGCTCTTTTCCTTTTTTCTCTTTCCTGCTAACTGGAATGAGGATGTAAAAGCTAGAGATGAAGCAGCCATCTTAAGCTAAGAGTTGAAACCTACATATTAAGGATGGTAGAGCAGAAAAATGAAAGAGCTTTGGTTTCTGATGATTGAACTGCCATCCAGCCCAGGACTGCATATGCTTGCATAAAAGAGAAATAAATTTCTAACTTGCTTAAGCCAGTTATTGTTATTTTGGGTTTCTATCATTCAGAGTCAAATCTAATTCTAATATAGACATCCAGAAGATTATTGATTGCTAAAAAAAATGCAGTTAGTCTGAAAATGATTGTACACTTATTAAATAAAAACATATTAATCTTGAAATAGAGGATGACGAATGTCTTGTGTATTTACCAGATGTTGCTATAAAATGAAATCTCATGCCATTTAGCAACCCTTTCTCAGAGCTGTACAATACAGATGGCAAGAGCTTGCCTGTTATTAGTCTATTGGACACATGATGTGATTTTGAAATACCACTTAAAATACAAAAATATGTGAGAGATTCAAAGAAAACAGAAAAGAAAATTTCCCACTAAGCCAACAACATGAGCAACATGTGAATTCTGTGGTAATTTGAAACTAGAGGTAACAGTATCATAAAAGATGTCTCACGTCAACAAGAAGTGATGATTTTATAATATAAACCACCCAAATAATAAAATTCTAGCAAACTTAGATTATTCTCTCAGTTTAGAAACCTTGTTTTGAAAATGAATCATGTAATCTCATATAAATATATGCTGTCACTTACTATAAATTTTTAAAGACTTGATATGCACACTGCTAGCTTGTTCTTGTAGGGACTAAATGCGTCAGAAAGTACTGGGGAATAGAAAAGTACCATAAAGTATATAATACCTTACATATGATACTTATAGTTCATTTATGCATTCACAGAAATGCCTTCTTTGTGATAGATGCTGAGTAAACAAAGACAAGTTCCATCCCTTTAAAAGCTTATAATCTTAAGGAACAAAAACTGATAATAAAATAAATTATTGAGGACAGCTGACATACATTGAGACTAGGCTCTGAGGTAGGCATTATTCTAAGTACTCCATTTATGTCAACTCAATATAAAGCCCAAGACAACCACATGGGAAAAGTACTATTATCATTTTACAGTCAGGGGAAAGGCTAAGAAACTTGCTAGAGGTCACAAAGCTCATAATAAAAGAAATATGACTGAATCGACATATTCTGCTTCCAGAGCCCATAACTTAAAGCACAATGCATGCTGCATCTCATATGGAGAGAGAAATGTAGAAGGTACCATGGAACATGGAAGGAACACCTAACCCAGAAGGGAACGGTATCTTACAGAAGATGACACCTGATCTGTGTCTTGAAGAAAGGAAATATACATTAGGTAAAAAATAATATACAAAATCATAGGACATTAAACATTATAAATTTAAGATAATTCCAAGTTGAATGGCTGCCAACAAGCACATGAGGAGGAAGGGTGGAAATGAGTTCAGAGAGAGAGGCAAAAATATGTGGGCCAACTTATAACTTGAATTTGATCCCTGTACCTATGGGGAGACCCATGGAGGGACTTTAAGCAGGAGAAAGATGTGATTTCATTTGTATTTTAAAAGATTATTCCAGCAGCATAAATGAGGAGGATAAATTAAAACAGGGAGACACCAGTTTTGATCCAGGAAAGACTTGATGAGGGCCTGAACCAAGTCGTTCACAGTGGAAATGAGGAGAAAGAGACGTATGTGAAAGATGCTTAGGAGTCAGAATTCACCAGGAGACATGTGCAATGTGTACAGCACCAGAAAAACAGCCAACTAGGAATTCCCAGCTCTGGCCCAGGAGGCTTAATGGATAGAGTCAAAATATGAGGCTCAGTTTATTTACCACCACATAAAATACTAGACAGTATGCAAGAGACTGTTGTAAATGGTGCCATAAGTGGGCACCAAAGTGCACAAGAGTGCTCAAAGTGCAGAGGATCTGGCAAATGTCAAATGACCTGGGGGCAAATGATTAGCACTTATTTAAAGCTTAGATAGAAGAGGACAGCTTGAATTTTTAATACTTGAGATCAGTTTTTATCACAACCTTGTGCTATGTCACACATCATGTGTTGACAGATTTCCCTAGGTCTGACAGCTGATTGTTTTGGAAGACATTTGGGCAGTGTGGGGAGAAACCAACAGCCTATGTAAATATATGGGAGAAAGTAGCAGCCTATAAATAGTATAAGTCAAGACGGAAGGTTATTCAGTTACATTCAAAGTGAAGAGAGTCCTGAAAAATAAAACTGCTGCTTGTCTGTGTATGTTCTTCGCGCAGTTACTCAGAGGCAAAAAGAATCTGTTTTCATGAAAGACTCTGAAATGGTCTGGACACAGGCTGTGCAGCTTCAAGACCCTGGCAATGAAGTAGGACATAAGAGTTGGAGAAAGGGCTGGTTTCCCCAATTCTGCCCTGGGACCAGAATCCCAAAGTGGAGGCTGCAGATAGGGACCCTGCAAAGCTGGTGGGGAAGAGGGAGAACAAAGCAGTGTCCTGTGATGATTGTTCCCAATAGGCTGGTCATGGGCACATGTGAAGCCAGATTCCCCTTGAAAGAATCATAGGAATATCTGTGGGAACTTTGCCAGAAAAGTGAGTTACAGAAACTTGGAGTTACTAAGGTTCTAAGTGAAAAGAACTTAAGGTTTTACCCTACTTTCATAAATCCCTCCAATGGGCATTTCATATTTTAGTCATCACTTCCTCTTGTGGTTTCTCCAAGTGGAGGAGGCAGAAAAATCACTGACATCAAATTAATCTCTGCAGTTGCATGCTGATCCCCAGTCAAGTCAGCCTTTTAAGATATTTTATTAAAACATCCCTTATCCCAGCCTAACATATTTGCATTTGAGTTACTCCACAGTTAAAAGGCTTTCAAGAAAAGAAGAAAAAAAAATAGTACTGCTTAATGTGGTAGTGGGTCTCCAAGATGGCTCCCTGATGATTCTCTTCTCCTGGTATTCATACCTCTGTGTAGTCCCCTCCCACAATATATCAGGGTTGATCTAGGTGACTAGTAGAATACAGTGGAAGTGATAGTGTGTAACTTTCAAGGCTATGTAGTAAAAAACACTGCCACTTCCTCATTTTCTCTTGGATTACTCTTGGGAGATCAGCCACCCTGACATGAGGACCATCAAAGGAGCCCAAACATTCAAGCAGCTTCTTTCAAGGAACTCAGGTCTCCTGCCAACAGCCGACATTAACTTGCCAGCCATAGGAGTGAGGCACCATGGAAGTGGATCTTCCAGCCCCAGTCAAGCCTTCTGAAGACAGCGACCTGGCAGCATCTCAACTGCAAACTTACGAGATTCCAAGCCAGAACCACCCAGCTCAGCTGTGCCTGAATTCCTGACCCTCAAAAATGACATGAAATAATAAAGTAATGCTATTGTTGCAAGTTTGGGGATAATTTGTTATGCAGCAATATGTAATTCATATACTTAATTTATATCCACATGAACAAGACAACTCACCAAAGTTATCCTCCCCAAACAGAGAGATTGTCCCCCACAACAGGCTTTATCACCCACCTTTTGTCAACTAAAGCAAATTTCTGGCACTTTTCAAATGGTCACATTTTTGTTCCCACTTCAGAAATATTAAAGTCAAAGTCCAAAACAGCCATTAAAGTACCATATAGGTATCTAGCTAGGCCACAAAGTCTGTAGAAATAATTTTAAAAAGCAGGCAAAAAATTAATCTGCACAGTATCTGTGGATAAACAACATAATTACATTCAAATATCTGAATGGAGAAATAAGGCAAAAAATGTAACAGTAATTTGATTTTAGGAAAAGAGACTATGATTAAAATGCTATTATTAAAGAAAAAACAAATGCTGCATTTTCCAAAGCAAAATTACTACAGCAACATGAACACATTCAGAATATCTTATTGAAACCCCAAGGAAGACGTTGGCCTCTACATAAGGTAAGAAGCTTGAATAAATTTCAGAGGACTAATTGCAGTGTTAGAAGCAAATCAAGTAGTTTCAATTAACACCAAAAAAATAACCAGTACTAGAGATAACTAACCAAGTTTTTGGAGGATCTCAAAGATGAAGTTGTAAGTTGTCATTCCACATAGCTTTGTATTGTGGTTCATGCTTCACGTATCTGTCTCTTGGTCTAAACTGTAAGCTCCTAGAAGGTGGGGACTCGTACCTAGTTCAAATTCACAGCCAACAGTTAATGAGTTAGTCTGAGTTCCCTGGGAAGGGGCGGGGCAGTGAATAGGAAGCAAGACTTCATTGGCAGGTGCAATCCTAGAACAGCAAAGGTGAAGAAAAAGACAACTAAGTCCGAGGAGGATGGAAAGAAAATGTAAGGTGATGCACTGACCATGCTGGCTACTGTTCTGTAACAGCAATTGCTTGAGCTGTGTTCCCACTTGGCCATGCAGGGCATGTCTGGGCAGATTATATGCAAAATTCATGACGCAGAACAAGTCTCCTACAGGAAAAAGTGGAGAGGGAATTTACCTACTAGCTCCATCATGACTATCATTTCCCACTGATCAAAGTCTGTTCAATAAGTTTATTCCCCTAAACAGCCAGGCTGTGGCCTCTTCAGCAACCACTAGTAAAACTACACCCTATGCTCTGTGGCATAGAACTTCATACAAATCTGGATAGGGTAAGAGGGACCAGAGATTCTGGCCATTAATGTCAGGGAGCAGAAATGCATGGATCCCCATAGAGTCCTTCACCACAGCGTCTATGGCAAAGCCATAAATGCCCAAGCCATAAATGCCCAAGGCTTTAGTAATAGAACTTCCTTGTAGTCTGAATGACAAACAGAAGAATAAAAGATATTCAGCATCGCTACAAAGTCCAGTTTTTTCCAACTGTATACATAAATCTAGCTTATCTAGTAAGCTCCAGCCTTTCCCACCCAACAGCAGCAAAGCATCATTGTCTCCGATACAAAACTAAGAGATGGAAGGTTTTTATTGTCAATGCCCTCTTGAAGGCTAATCTTTTAAGGAACAATCATCAGGTTTTGGTCAAATTGCTCCTCTCAAGTCTTCCCAATGATTCTATCTGGCCTCAGAATTCCCAAAATTCAGCTCTCTCATGGGTAGCAGCCCAGGTTAATCCATTTGTTCCCATTTTACTGCAAATTTTTAGTACATAAATTTGAAATTTAAGTACATGAATTTGAAATAGTTCAAATTTGCTATTTGAAATTGTCAATAATTGCATAATTTTGAAGCTAGTGAATTATGCTTATACTATTTTCACTTACTGGGACTACTTTAGATGGGAAACAAGAAAGTCTATTATCATTTTTCAGAATGAATTTTGTAATATCTTTAAGAACATATATTCATAAAATGCATCTATCTGGTATCCTTGCTAATGTTATGATTGTTTTGCAGATGAGGAAAACTGAGTCATCACTTGATTGAATTTTGGGACTCAAAGCCAAGTCTTCAGTCATTAATGTCTGTGTCTTTTCAATTATATCATACACATGGTTCCACCCCTCCCAACTTTGTGTTATCATCAAGTGTAAAAAGCAAACTTTACCTTCGTGCATGTCATCAATAAAATATTGGTTGAGCCTACAGTATTCTACCTAGCATGTTCTTTTAGATTGACATAAAGCTATTAATGGATATTCTTTTTATAGTATGATCAACCACCCATCCACTTAGGTACTTTAAATGTCAACAAGCCATAGTTAATCATTTATCCCCAAGAAAGCAACAACCACAAGAATACTAATATTTAACTTTTTTTTTTTTTTTTGGAACACCAAATACTCTTAGAGTCTTCCCACACATTATTTCATTTAACTCTCACAACAGCCCTGTAAGGCAATTCTATTATTTTTCTCATTTTACTGATAAGAAAACTGAGGCTTAGAGACATTAACTAATTTGGCCAAAATTACACAGCTAACAAGTGTATACTTAGATTTGGACCCAGATTTTTTTTCACTCACCCAAACTGCCTTATATTTGCAAAGTACATTACAGTTAACAAAAACATATTTATTTTTACATTAGCTCTTTTAATCTTTATCACAATTTATTTTATAGATAAGAAAATTGAGGTTCAAGGAGTTTAGATAAGAACTTTTCCAAGTTCTTATACCTAATAAGTGTCAGAGATGGGAATCAAAGCTTGGTTGGAGTTCTTTCTATTCACCTCTTCTCACTGGAAACTATCAAATGCCTGGATGAAGTCAAGACTTCCTATGCTCAACTCAGTGTTTGCTAGTCTATCATCATGGAAACACTATCTAAAAATTAGTTTCCACAAATCCTATTGAATAACAAATCACTTAGAACAATTGTTTCCACAAGTTCCTACCCTCTCAATTAATGAGCAATCTCTATGTTCATTGATGTAACTATAATTTTACACTGGGGCCTCACAAAGATTGCAGAGAAGAGGGAAATGAGAACTGAGGAAATTATAAGACACTTACAGAGATAATGAAAATAGCAGTATAGCATAAAGGTCCTCAAAACAGCTAACATCTTATAATGGGAAACCTAAAAGATTATTGAAGGAGAGAAGACAGGACTAGGAAGCTAAGAATGAACAGAATCAAAACACCCCACAATGAAAGTACCTTAACACACTGACAAAAATTTGGAGAAAGTTTTCTTGAAAACTTGTTACTTTCTTAGAATATTTATTAGGATTGAATTTGGCTACATATAACAGAAAGATTCAAAATGACAGTGGAAGAAATATGAAAGTTTGTATCTCTTTCATGTAATGGCCAGAAATTAGCAGATCATTGCTAGCATGGAGTCTCCACAGTGTTAGAGACCCAGGATCTTTCTTTGTTGTTGCTTTGCCATTCACGGTTTCCATGTTCAAAGTCACCTCATGGCCCAAGCTAGCTGCTAGTTGTAATAACTATTGAAATAATTGTAACCTGCATGTCTTTTTCCATACAAACAACTGTAAACCTACTTTTTGTCCACCACTGTATTCACATTTCAGACAACAGGAAGAAGAAAGGAAAATAAGAATCTACTCCCTCCCTTTTAATGAGATTTTCTAGAAATACCTCACAACACTTCCAATTACATATCATTGAGCAGAATTTCATCACATAATCACACTCACACCTAGTTGCAAGAGAGACTAAGACCTTTAGCTAGGCAAATTGTTCCTATATAAATGCAGGGTTACATTACTAAAGAAGAAGGAGAAAGGATATTAGGGAATGCACCTAGCGGATTCTACCAAAAATGGTTGAAAGATAAACAATAATAATAATAATGCATTCAATCTACCTAACTCCTCAAAAGACATTCACCTCAGGATATTCTAATGCCATAAATAAGTTGGCACCATAGTACAATATTCTATTTACAAAATTTTTCAGTGAAATCAATTTAGATACTTTTGTAGCAAGAATAATGAGAATAGGTTGACGATGAAGCCAAAAACGAGAAAACTTGAGTTTTGTATTAGTATACTAAAATCACAATATTCCTCTAATCTGGCAGTTGGCTTTTGTCCTCAGGCTGTGGTGGCTGGAAGCATATGATAAGAAACTCTTTTACATTAAATGTCATCTGTATTCTCACATTGTTACACTGCAGGTTGCTTAACTTGAAGTTGCAGCAAGCAACCCTCCTTTCTACTTAACTATATTCATTTTTCAAGCAAACATCTCTCATATTTCAAGGGAAAACTATCAAAAATGATATTTAACTCCTACTTATTCAAAACACTGCATAGAAACTAAATGTTCACCTTTCTCTATAATTGTATAGCCTTGGCCAGTGTGGTTCAGTTGGTTGGAACATCGTCCCATGCACCTAAGGGTTGTGGCATTCCATTTCTGGTTAGGGCACATACCCAGGTTGCAGGTTCAGTCCCCAGTTAGGGCATGTACAGGAGGCAACCGATCAATGTTTCTCTCTCACATCGATGTTTCTCTCGCTCCTTTCCTCTCTCTCTCTAAAAATCAATAAAAATATATCATTGGGTGAGAATAAATAAATAAATAAATAAAATCGAATAGATAGATGCAAAGTAAAGGAATTTTGAAAAAAATTAAGGTATATGATGCATTCCTATGCAAAGACAACTGTTCTTTTAAATGTATTTTTATTTCCAATAATGATAATAATAGCTAACATTTAGTGAGTGATTATTATGTACCAAGAGCAGAGCTGAGCACGTTATTTTACTCATTCATAAACTGTAAGAAGAACTTCAGTGTGTTTTCTTACATTTTTGCTCCTTAGGCTCTGTCATTCAATAATCCTTTCCATAAACATCTACCAAACATTTATTATATACCCAGCACTATGCTAAAAGATAGGAATACAGAGATAAAAAACAGATAGTATCTTAAAGGAACTCACAGTTTGTTTGTTTTTTCTTAAATGAACAAATGGAGAAATAAAATTAATACCTTCTAATTCCTATATGCATGGGTTCTGAGACAGATCATAGGGACTAAAATTGACTCCACAAATACCTAGCTGTGGAACTTGAGGCAAATCATGTAACTTTTCCAAGTCTCAGTTTCCTCATCTGAAAAATAGGGATACAAAGTACTGGATGAGGTAAACCTTGTAAAGCACCTAACTCACTGTTTGTCACAATGTAAGCACTCAATAAATCTCATTATTACTTATTTGTATAAGTCCTAGCATGCAGGGTGCTAAAAGAACAGTAAGAAAGTCCCTGAACCCAGGTACCAGGCTGACGGGGCTTTAAGAATATACCTAAATTGAGTGTTGAAGGCTCTGAAATTCACATACTCTCCCATGTTCTCCAGCTTTCAGGGGTCAACCTTCTCTTTCATGCTCAAATAACCCTGACCCACATCCTATAAAAACAGAAAGTCTTATCTTTCATTGGGTTATCCCTCAAGGATAGCAGTAAAATCTGAGGAATGATGACATGTTCCACAGATCCTCGTGCTCCCCCCACCGGATGCTCTCACTAGATTATTGCTCTACTTTGTGCATAGCATATCTGCTCCACCTAATCAGCTGCCCCACACTGTTTCTGTTTTCCCAGTTTCAGGTGAGAAATGTCAGGGCTTCTTTCTCCAGCTCTCCTGGTTCTGTCTCCGCCACTGAGACAACCCAAGCAGGATTCCTGACTATGTCAGTTTTTAATTACTCACATGTTGGTCAATAGCTAACTTTATTAGTTCCAGGCCAGTTGTGCCCTTCCTTTACCCTCACCCCAGGCTCTGAAGTCTCAACGTGCCTCATGGCCAAGCCCATCTGAGTTAGGGCAGGATGAGGCTTTGCCTCACCATGAAGGCCCTATATGGGTTTTCCGTAAATGAAAAGTGCCCCACGCTGAAAACAGGCCACCTGATGCAAATACCCAATAGAATCACAATTTGTGAAGACATAGCTTGACTGGAGAGTCACAGATTAAGATCAGAAGTTTGAGAAGAGGAACTTGTTCCCCTTACTAGTTCTTTGATCTCTAACCAGTGTCTTTAGCTTCACTGTGTCTCACTTTCCTCATCTGTAAAATGGGAGCAGGGATACCCATGTCACTAGGTTTTTATAAGAATTAATTGCGATAATGTTTGTCAAATCAAGAACAGAACCTGGTATATAGTAGACACTCAAAAAATGTCACATATCATCAATTCTAAAATGTACATTTATTTTTACTTTTGACATCTCTGAAATTGGAATGAATCTTATATTGTGTCACAGTTTAATCAACAGGGTTTTTTTTTTCTTTCTTAATACTTCACAAAATAATGGTACATCTTACAGTCAATGGCATCCTAAGTTCAATGAAATGCAGTAATAGCTTTCTCTTACCATAGTATCCAATAACATATTTCATTCTTCCCAAACCTGACAAGTCACACAGCAAAAATAAAAGCAGCACTATAATGGATGGCACCTTATAAGCATTTAGAACAATTGAAAAAAAAATTTTGCCACTCGGCTATGGGGCCCACTCATCTCGACTTCACCCTCGTCTGTCAGAGGCACCCTGCGTGCTCAGCACCCACCTCCTCCCAGCTCTGCCCTTCCAGCTCCTCCCTCCCTCTCCTCCCTCTCTCCTCCCCTGCTCTTCCTGAGCATCTCCTCGCCCCCTTTTCGAGTTTACGGCACCCAATTTTTGCCTCACTCCTTATTGGTTCTTTCCCACTGCACAAAGCCAGGGGCCAGTACTTGGAGCCCCCTCATCCTGTTACAGCTCGCCTCGCAGCAGGTCCATGGAGGGACGCCGCAGTGGGGTTCCCCCAGAGAACTTTCTGAACTTGGGCTGAGTTGCTGCACATCATCTTAACCCTTTCCCCACACCACCCTTGTTCACACCCTTCCAACTGCATTAGGTTTCCGTCACCCTGACAAATAAGGTGCTGCCACTGCGTTCAGTGACAACTTCTGTGGGGTTGGTTTTTGACCCCACTTTGTAAAGACAAGCACTACAAAGCACAGGCAATGTGCTTGAACAGTTCTAAAACTGTTCAACTCCTAGTTTTGGGGCTGTTTTGGTTTTCTTATGGAAGGCATTTAAAATGAGGCAGCAGCTACCCTGGCCAGTTTGGCTCAGCAGTTAGAGCGTTGGCCCGCGGATCAGAGTCCCGGGTTCAGCTCCTGCTAAGGACACATACCTAGGTTTCAGTGTGTCCCTGGCCCTGGATGGGGTCATGTGGGTGGCAACCAGTCGATGTGCCTCTCTCACATCAATGTTTCTCTCTCTCTCTTCCTCCCTCTCTCCCTCCCGCTCTATCTGAAGATAAATGCAAAAATGTCCTTGAATGAGGATAAAAATAAAATAAATGAAATGAAATGAGGCAGGAGGGAGGAGGAAAAATGGCAGTGGAGTGAATGGAAGCTACACAGACCGTCTACCAGGACCAAACTGGAATTACAACTAAAATAAAGACAAATTATCGGAAAAAATCAAATGAAAAGCAACTGGAGAAAACTTGTGTAACCAGGGACAGAAAGAGGATGCCAAATGCAGCCTGGTAGGCACTACAGAGGCTCTTGGGGCGAGCTGGGAGCCCACGGACAGCAGTAGAGGGCTGTAATAGCTGTGTGTGCTTCCCATTAAGAAAGCATGGGTTTTATAAAGCACCAAATCAGTTACAGCCACTCACCTTGGGCTCCAGCACAGGGAGAGCAGACTGGACTGGAACTGTGTGGAGAGAGTCCAGGGCTCCTGGCTCAGGAGACAGCTGGAGGGGAGGACACAGGGAGTTTTGTGCTGAGTCACACCTCCATAGGACAGTAGCCATCTTACTCAAAGAGCCCCTTCCCAGAGCCCTGGGGAGAAGCAATGGCCCTTCCCTCAGGAATTCAACACCACCAGGCCAAGCCAGATAAATGCAAATTGAGGCTTATTAACATCTAGATTCTGTTAGCTGGAAATCCTCTTACACCTGAGGCATTTTTCATTCAACTGAGGGCTACAAATTGAGGCTTCTCAGGTAACTGACACTAATAGCCTCCAGGCAAAAAGCTAGAGGATAATTGAACCTTTCCTTGGCTTCCAAATCTACCCAGGAAAGCAGGACTTGACAGTGGTGTTTAATGTGGGTCCTCCAACACTCATCCAAACCCAGTAGAGGGAGCCATAACTAGCAGAACACCAACACCCACAGGGAAAATTTGGCAGGCTCCAGAACCCACTGAGAGTGCCAAAATGGTGAAACAAAGAAACAAATTCCAAATGAAAGCACAAGAGAATTCTACAGAATAAGAAATAAATGAAATAGAATTAAGCAAGATATCAGAGGTAGAGTTCAGAGTAATAATCATGAAGAAGCTCAACAGCATGAGTAAAGATATAGAAACATTGAAAACCAACCAATTGGAAAAGAAGAATGACATAGCAGAAATAAAGAACACATCAGGAGGAATAACCAGCAGAATACAGGGGGCTGAGAACCGGATCAGTGAATTATTAGACAGGGTAGGAAAAAAATCACCAAATCAAAAAACCAAAAGAAAACACAATTAAAAAAACAGAAAGACAGACTAAGAGAACTGTGGGATAATATGAAATGTAACAACATCCACATCATAGGTGTGCCAAAAGAAGAAGAAATTGAGCAAAGGATAGAGAATATATTTGAAGAAATAGTGACAGAAAACTTCCCTAGCTTGGCAAAGGAAAAAGGCAAACAAGTTCAAGAAGCACAGAGAGCCCCAAGTAGGAAGAACCCAAATAGGCACACACCAAGACACATAATAATTAAAGTGCCAAAAATTAAAGACAAAGAGAGAATCCTAAAGGCAGCAAGAGATAAGCAATAGGTTACCTACAAAGGAACCCCCATAAGGCTATCAGCTAACTTCTCAACAGGAACACTACAGGCCAGAAGGGAATGGCATGAAGTAATCAAGGTAATGAAAAACAAGGATCTGAATCCAACTACTCTATCCAGCAAGGCTATCATTCAAAATAAAAGTAAAATAAAGAGCTTCCCAGACCAAAAAAAAAAAAAAAAGAAGGGAATATATTAGCAACAAACCAGCACTGCAAGAAATGTTAAAAGGTCTGTTGTTATAACCAGAAGAAATAGGAAGAAAAATATAGCCATAATGAATAAAAATGACAATAAATAAGTACATATCAATAATAACTATAAATGTAAAGGGATTGAGTGCTCCAATCAAAAGACACAGAGAAGCTGAATGGATAAGAAAGCATGACTCATATATATGTTGTTCACAAGAGTCCCACCTCACAACAAAAGACTCACATAGATTGAAAGTGAAGGGATGGAAAAAAATCTTCCAAGCAAACAGAAAGGGGGAAAAGCTGGGGTAGCAATACTCATATCTGATAAAATATACTTCAAGAAGGCCATAACTAGAGACAAAGAAAGCCACTACATAATATTGAAAGGATCTATCCAACAGGGGGATATAACCTTGGTAAACATATATTCACCCAAAACAGGAGCACCAAAGTATATTTTAAAACTTCTGGAGGATTTCAAAAGAGAAATCGACAGCAATACAATCATAGCAGGGGACTTCAACACCCCACTGACATCACTGGTTAGATGTTCTAGACAAAAAATTAACAAGGAAACAGAGATTCTAAATGATGCACTAGATCAAATGGATTTAATAGATATCTACAGAGAATTACACCCCAAAACTGCAGAATTCACAGTCTTCGCAAGTGCACATGGGACATTGTCAAAGATAGAGCACATGTTAGGACACAAACTAAGTCTCTACAAGTTCAGGAAGATTGAAATCATATCAAGCATCTTCTCAGATCACAATGAAACTAGAAATCAATTACAACAAAAACATGAAAAGACATTTAAATGCATGGAGGATAAATAGAATGTTATTAAACAATGAATGGGTTACCCAGGAGATCAAGGAAGAAATTAGAAACTTCTTGGAAACCAATGAAAATTAATACACAACAACACAAAATCAATGAGATGCAGTGAAAGCAGTCCTGAGAGGGAAGTTCATAGCACTACAGGCCTACCTCAAGAAACAAGAAAATTTTCTAATTCACTTTCTAACCCTACACTTAAAGAACCAGACAGTAAACAAAAAGAAAAACTCAGAGCATAGAAGGAAAGAAATAGTAAAGGTCAGAGCAGAAATAAATGACATAGAGACTAAAAAAAACAACTCTAAAGATCAATGAAACAAAGAGCTGGTTCCTTGAAAAGATAAATAAGATTGATGGACCCATAGCTAGACTCACAAAGAAACAAAGGGAGGGGACCCAAATAAACAAAATCAGAAACGAAAAAGGAAAAGTAATAATTGACACCATAGAAATACAAAGGATTGTTAACAAATACTATGAACAATTATACGCCAACAAATTGGACAATCTAAGCGAAATGGACAAGTTTCTAGAAACACATAGTCTCCCAAAACTGAACCAGGAAGAGATAGAAAACTTGAACAGACCAATAACAACTACAGATATTGAAGATGTAATCAAGAATTTCCCAGCAAACCAAAGACCGGGAGGACAGCTTCACGGAGGAGTTTTACCAGACATTCACAGAAGAACTAATACCCATTCTTTTCAAACTCTTTCAAAAAATGCAAGAAGAAGGAAGACTTCCAAACTCGTTTTATGAGGCCAGCATAATTCTAATTCCAAAACCAGATAAAGACACTACAAAGAAAGAAAACTACAGGCCAATATCCCTGATGAACATAGATGCCAAAATCCTTAACAAAATATTAGCAAAGCGGATCCAACAATACATTAAAAAAATTATTCACCATGACCAAGTGGGATTTATCCCGGGGATGCAAGGCTGGTACAATATTTGCAAATCAATAAATGTGATACACCACATAAACAAAATGAAAAATAAAAACCATATGATCGTATCAGTAGATGCTGAAAAATCATTCGACAAAATCCTGCACCCATTTCTGATAAAAACAGTCAGCAATGTGGGAATAAAGGAACCATATCTCGACATAATAAAGGCCATATATGAAAAACCTACAGTTAATGTCATATTCAATGTGTAAAAACTAAAAGCATTTCCCTTAAGAACAGGAACAAGACAGGGATGCCCACTTTCACCACTCTTATTTAACACAGTACTTACTGGAAATCTTAGCCACAGCAATTAGACATGAAGAAAAAATAAAAGGGATCCAAATCGGAAAGGAGGAAGTCAAACTGTCATTATTTGCAGATGACATGATAGTGTACATAAAAAACCCTAAAGACTCCATCAAAAATCTACTAGATTTAGCCCTGGCTGGTTTGGCTCAGCGGTTAGAGCGTCAGCCTGTGGTCCAGAGAGACCTGGGTTCGGTTCCCACTAAGGGCATGTACCTCGGTTGCGATTTGTCCCCGGCCCTGGTTGGTCGTGCAGGAGGCGGCCACTCGATGTGTCTCTTTCACGTCAATGTTTCTCTCTCTCTCTCTCTCTCTCTCTCTCTCTCTCTCTCTCTCTCTCTCTCTCTCTCTCCCTCTCTCTCCCTCCCATTCTGTCTGAACAAAAAATGGAAAAATGTTCTTGGGTGAGGATAAAAAAAAAATCTACTAGATTTAATAAATGAACTTGGCAAGGTAGAAGAATACAAAATTAACATCAAGAAATCGATGGCATTCTTATACACCAATAATAAACTCACAGAAAGAGAAACTAAAAAAAAATCCCATTTATCACTGAGGCAAAAAAATTAAGATACCTAGGAATAAACCAAAGAAGTAAAGGACCTATTTGCAGAAAACTACAGGACGTTGAAAAAAGAAATAGAGGAAGATATAAAAAAGTGGAAGCATATACCTTGTTCATGGATAGGAAGAATTAACATCACTAAAATGTCCATACTACCCAAAGCAATCTGTAGATTCAATGCAATCCCCTTTAAAATACCAACGACATATTTCACAGAACTAGAACAAATACTTCAAAAGTTCATATGGAACCAAAAAAGATCCTGAATAGCCACAGCAATCTTGAAAAGAAGAACAAAGTAGGAGGGATCACAATACCGGATATCACGTTATACTACAAAGCCATTGTAATCAAAACAGCCTGTTACTGGCACAAGAACAGGCATACAGATCAATGGAACAGAACAGAAAACCCAGAAATGGACCCAAGACATTATGCTCAATTAATGTTTGACAGCGGTGACAAGAGCATACAGTGGAGTAAAGACAACCTCTTCAATAAATGGTGCTGGGAAAATTGGACAGCTACATGCAAAAAAATGAAACTAGACCACCAACTCACACCATACACAAGAATAAACTCAAAATGGACAAAAAACTTAAATGTGACTCATGAATCCATAAAAATCCTAGAAGAAAATGTAGGCAACAAAATTTCAGACATCACACGCAGCAGAATTTTCACGGATACAATGCCTAGGGCAAGAGAAATAAAGGAAAAAATTAATACATGGACTACATCAAATTAAAAAGCTTCTGCACAGCAAAAGAAACAAGCATCAAAATGGAAAGGGAACCCACTATATGGGAGAGCATAATTGCCCCATTTCACCCAACAATTCCAATTTTAAGGCTGTGAAAAGAACAACTGAGATTTTTGTGAAATAACAATCTTTAAAGAAGACTCTTTTTCTTCCTTTTATTTTTAACCAACAGGATCTGTTTTTCCAAAAATAAATAATTGTTAACACTAGATACTGCAACTCTATGAGAGAAATATGTTCTCCATGTTTAAAAACGTTCTGCTTGGATCATACTGGTTGGTTCTGCCAAGTCATCAAACATTTCCGTCAGTCTGTTCTCTGTATCTATGAATCTGTTTCTATTTTGTTTTTTGTTTTGTTGTTGTTTATTTTGTTCATTAGATTCCATATATAAGTGAAATTGTACGGTATTTGTCTCTCTGACTGGCTTACCTCATTGGTTTTAAAATTCCTGAAGGGAAAGACCACATCGGCTGGGTCAAGGCTTAAGAGGATTGACACCAATTTTAAAAATTCTTCTGTGGGTAAAATGCAATCAAACAGCATCGAATGCTACAGAGAAATTGTTCATGAAAGGAAGTGTCAACCCATGTGACAAAATTCACTGTTGTCTTATTTTAAGAAATTGCCACAGCCACTTCATCCTTCAGCCACCACTACCCTGATCAGTCAGCAGCTATCCACATTGAGTCAAGACCCTCCACCAGCAAAAAGATTACAACTTGCTGAAGGCTCAGATGATGGTTAGCATTTTTTAGCAATAAAGTATTTTTTAATTAAGTATATTGTTTTTAAGGCATAATGCTATTGCACACTTCATAAAGTACAGTATAGTGTAAACATAACTTTTATATGCACTGGGAAACCAAAAATTTTGAGTGAATACTTTATTGCAATATTCACTTTATTGCAGTGGTCTGGAATCAAAGCCACAATATCTTTGAGGTATGCCTTTTAAATATATTAGTTGTGTTATTTTAACTGAAATATACTGCACTGAAATGGACTTATGTACAGATACTTTTCACCAAATGCAATAGACTTTTGTCAATATTGTTACTATACGAATAGCATGAGAACCCAAGTAATCACAACCAAATACGCATCTTGACTAAGAAATTGGACCTTCCCTGAAACTTGATTGGTCTTGCTTCCATCACCATTCCTAGAGAACAATAGATCGTCCATATTGAATGAAGGAATCTTTGCTCTGCCTTAATTCTCACTATCATCCTATTTTTTCTCAATATTCTCCAAGGTATTTATAGCATTTTCCTTTGTTTATTCAAGAGAAAAATAGCAGACTTTCTTTAATTTCCAGGTCATAACCACTGTTGCTATGATTATCACCTATCTCCAATCCTCCTTTTCCTTCCTCACCCCCAGACTCTACAGCTTCAGGTTGTCACAACAACTTACATAGTTTGTTAATGACCCTGACCAGTTATATATATCTTTAAAAACATTATAATAACCAGAAAAATATAATGCACAATAAACCAAAAAATAATTTTTTAAATTATCTATGGGAGAGAGAGAGAATAGAATGGAAGCCGGGGCAAAAGTTATACTACTCCAAATATATTTTATTTTATACATTGGCATTTGAGGCCATGTAAATATTTTATGTAATTATAAAACAAAATTATATTTAAAAATTAATTCCTTAAAACAAAAAAATTTTTAATGAATCAAAAATTATTTCATGTGACTTTACAACACAATAATTTGGTTATACAACCCCAGTAGGATATACTGTAAAGACAGAAAAGACCTATACAGATAATGATAAAATTGCTTTCCGTAAACATATTGTTGTGTTAATACTGTTATTTTGGGGAGGGTATGTTTAGCAAATAACTAAATATGTTGGTGTCCTTGGGAACCAAACAATTTTCTCATGGGAGAATAAGTGACATAAGATTGGTAATGTAAATAAAAACTGCAATCCTGAGTTTAAATTGGAAGTATTAGTATGAATTTGTTGTCTTTTATCTTTAAAAAAAAACAAAAACTTTTTTCCTAGCTCTGTCCATTGAAAAACCCTAGAAACCTAATTGCAGTTTCAAAATAACATTTTCACTAAAAACACAGGGCTCCTTGGAGAAACAGCTGATTCCAGGTCTGGGACAGAAAATGTACCCAATAAAGCTGGAATATCATATCATATCATAAGCAAGGAAGCTATAAAAGAGCAATGGGGTTCTGTCAAAAGGACCCAGGAGCCAAAGATGGAACAATTTGAGCATTACTAAGGTGGAACCACACTGGATACATTTAAATCCATAAATTCATAATGATACCTTCGGAAAAAACCTCATTGGTCACATTTGGAAGATTCCAGAGAAACAATTCATTATTTTGAAAACTGGTAAATACAGAGAAAGAATCAAGCATAATTCTTGTTTTATGTATAATCATATTTCAGACTACAATACTCATCTTTATACAGAGAAGTTTCTCTTTATAAAAACAGTTCAGCCAATAAGTAAAGAATGATATAATATAAATATAACCATTTTGTAAACCCTCATGAAATAATGGATCTGAGAAAAAGTTATTAATAGCTGCTAACATCACATAAAAGGGACATTATTGTGTCCAGATGGAAGTACCCAAGACTACCTATGTAGTAGCCACATGCCAAATAAACATAAATCTCTCAAGCCCCTATATTTAAATACCAGGTTACAGAAATGCAAGGAAGAACAGAACATGTTAAATAATACATTAGGGATGCAAGGAGCAAATTCCAAACCATGGATAATTCTACAGGACAAAAACAACCCAGTTTCTTCAACAAATAAATTGCAAAGGAAAAAAAGGGAAGGCAGTGCAATTATATAGTAAAAGAAACTTTAGAGTCACACCACATAACAGCAGTGTATAGACCTTGTTTGGACAGTGATTCAAACAAACTAAAAAAAATTGAGCCTTGGCCGGTGTGGATCAATTGGTTGGGTGTCGTCCTGTGCATCAAAAGGTTGCTGGTTTGATCACTAATCATCAGAGAGATGCAAATTAAAACAACAATGAGGTATCACCTCACACCTGTCAGAATGGCTACCATCAACAAATCATCAAACAACAAGTGTTGGCGAGGGTGTGGAGAAAAGGGGACTTTAGTACACTGCTGGTGGGAATGCACATTGGTGCAGCCACTATGGAAAACACTATGGTGTTACCTCAAAAAATTAAAAATTGAATTGCCATTTGACCCAGTGATCCCACTTCTAGGAATATACCCTAAGAAGCCTGAAACACCAATCAGAAAGAATACATGTACCCCCATGTTCATAGCAGCACTATTTACAATAGCTAAGATCTGGAAACAGCCCAAGTGTCCATCAGTGGACGAATGGATAAAAAAGCTGTGGTATGTATACACAATGGAGTACTATGCAACTGTAAGAAAGAAAAATCTCTTATCCTTTGAGACGACATGGAGGGACTTGGAGAGTATTATCCTAAGGGAAACAAGCCAAGCAGAGAAAGACAAATATCACATGATCTCACTTATTTGTGGAATATAATAAACATAACAGTCTGAGGAACAGGGTAGACCCAGAGATGTGGAAGTAGGGTATAGACTGACAACCCTCACAAGAGGGGGTCTGGGGGAGGGAGGAGATAAACCACAGAACTTATACGCATGTATGCATAACTGATGGACATGGACAACAAAGCTGGGGTTGGGGTGGGGGGGGATGGGGAGGAGGGTGTCAATGGGGAAAAAAGGAGAAACATCTGTAACAAAAATAAATTAATTAAAAAATTAAAAATATTTTAAAAGGTTGCTGGTTTGATTCCTTGATCCCCGGTAGGAGGTGTGCAGGAGGCAGCAGATTGATGTTTTGCTCTCACATCAATGTTTCTCTTCTTCTCCCTCTCCCTTCCTCTCTCTCTAAAAAATCACTAAAAATATTTTTTTAAAAACATATTAAGGATAAGTTTTTTTTTAAATTGAGATAGATAAATTTAAATAACTATTTAATAATGTTAAGAATTATTATTAAATGTTTAAGTACCTAATCTTTTAAAGATATACGTTTAAATATCTGCAGATAAAAATATGATGTCTGGGGTCTATTCCAAAACAGTCTATGACTGAGGAAAGTGGGTGGAGGTACAGATAAAACTCAGTCATGAAATTACTGAAGCTGGGTAATGGGTACATAAGGAGAGCTTCATTATACTATTCTCCCTCCTTTTGTATATGTTTGAAATTTTCCATAACAAAAAGTATTTTAAATGTACTACTGTAAAAAGTACTACAAATTATTTCACAACTAAGAAGAACTTATCCTGTAGAATCTTCAAGAAATACTGGAGAAGGCACACATGCATATAAGTCAACTCCCATTTCTTCAAGGTGGTCAGATATTTTGAGATAAAGGTCATTATAGCCTAGAGGAAGTACACATTTAGGTCAACACAAGCTCATTCCTCTCTACTTGTTATCCAAAAATGTACCTTTGGAGAGATTTGGCTCCAAACACACCAGTCTTTGTGCATCATCACTTCCGGAAGATTCTCAGTCACCTATAATACTAATTATGTTGTTGGAACACGTTGGAAACAATTGTGCTTATTCCCATAGGTCTTCTAACTCTGCTAAGGTTTTTCATGGCATCTGTAGCCCTGTGTCTGGGCCCCTTGATGTTAGACTTACCGGTGTAAACAAGTATCAACTACCAAGGTCCTTCACATTTGACACTGCAAACATTTCTTATGTAATTTTATAAGAAAAATAAACAACCCTAGCTCCTCTTCTCCAGCATTTTCTCATTTTTTCAAGGCCTTAGACATAAAAAAGTATTATATTTGCCTGACCAAGGCTGCTGGGCCAGGACCTAGGCCCACATTGGTAGCAGCGATGGCGATGGCAGTGCAAAAGCAATGGTCACTGCAGCGGTGGTCACAACCGTGAGAGAAAGGAGGGGTTCTGCGGGCAGGCACCCCTGGGACCCAATGGTGGAAAGCTGGCTTGCCCATCAGTCCCTGGAGCTTGACTGTGGCATCTGCACAAATATTAAGTCTGGCCAGACCAGCACAGAAACTGCCAGAAGCAGGGAGTAAACATTGTCAGTAAGTTATTACGAAATAAAAGTGTACACATGGGCTCTGCAAGAAGCATGTCAGGGAGTCATTGTAGTCCCTTAAAGAATATGAATCTCAGGTTTTGAAAACTACTTCAACATTGCAAAATATATATCCACAGACTTAGAAATAGAAAATAAATTTAGACCAGGCCGGTGTGGCTCAGTTGGTTGAGTATCATCCTGTGCGTTCGACTGAATGTTTCTTCCTCACATTGATGTTTCTCTCTCTCTCCCCCTTCCTCTCTCTCAAAAATCAATAAAAACATAGTTTTAAAAAAGAAAATAAGTTTAAAGATCGTGCCATTTAACATAGATAAAATAAAAAAAATAAAGATTGTGGCATTTGACAGAAAATTACACTACTTTCATATGAAGCTTCAGATGAACCTTTTTTTTTTAATCCTCACCTGAGGATATTTTTCTATTTATCTTCAGATAGAGTAGGAGGGAGAGAGAGGGAGAGAAAGGAAGAGAGAGAGAAACATCAACATGAGAGGGACACATCGACTGGTTGCCTCCTGCACGACCCCGATCAGGGCCAGGGTTGAACCTCAACTGAGGTACATGTCCTTAGCCGGAATCGAACCCGAGACTCATTGGTCCTCTGGCTGATGCTCTATCGCTGAGCCAAACCAGCCAGGGCACAGATGAACCAGTTATTAATGAGGAAGATAATTTTAACATTATTATTTTTGAAGATGCATTGA
Source organism: Tadarida brasiliensis (assembly GCA_030848825.1). Classification (NCBI taxonomy): domain Eukaryota; kingdom Metazoa; phylum Chordata; class Mammalia; order Chiroptera; family Molossidae; genus Tadarida; species Tadarida brasiliensis. Next base: position 46,807,576 of record CM061258.1, read on the forward strand.
TAGAATACATAAACCGGCATTTTGAATTTTATACAGATCATGAAGCCACATTTGGTTTCTTGTGCAACCTCCATAAGTTACAGGAAATGTCAGAGAAAGCATTAAAATGCCATGGTATAAATTTACATTTAAAATTAAATTTTGACTTACACAAAACTGATTTGTATGATGAATAAAATATTTTTAGAAAAATTGTTCCATGAGAATCATCAGCTCTACATGTACTAAAATTTTTATTTCAGAATAACTTATCAGAAATATGTCCCAAATATTGTCACAGCCTATAAAATACTTTTAACTGCTTCAATAACAATCACATCAGCAGAAAGATTCTGGTCAAAATTTAAAACTATAAAAAATTATGTGTAATCTTTCATTTTCCAAGAGCAACTAATGTCTCTTTCAATAAAATAAGATTGCTAAATGTATATGTTTTCATGAACTATTAAATGTTCAGAAAAGCAAGCCACAAAATTATGATTACTCAATATATCACATTAATAAGTACTGTATTATATAAAATTATGACACCAAAATCTTTTTTTTTTTTTTTTTGCATTTTATAAGTTATATCGTTACTCACATCCCTATTACCTTGGTTGTATTTTATAAGTAACAAAATATTTAAAGGCAAAGCTTTGTTTGTAATATTTTTAATAGCACTTTTTTCCTGCTTTTTCAACAAGGGCTCTGCATTTTCAGTTTGCACTGGGCCCCTCAAATTATGTACTTTGCCCTGTTCATAGAAAAGGGTGTTTTCATGTTTCATCTGGTTAGAACAGCTATATTCAAGGCCTTTATGTGATGTAATCAAGGCCTTTAAAGCACTTTCTAACACTGTTACATGGGAGAAGAGAAAAGTTATATTTCTTATAAATGTTCAATCAATTCCTGCAATCCCAGTATTATAGAAGGTTCTAGTTGGGGGGAGAGGGAAAACTTTAAAGATCAACAATTCCATTACATATATAGCAAAACTGAGTCACCAAACTGGGATTGTTTTGAGTTCACAGTGACTTAGAGCAGGCTTGGGACTAAATCTCAAGTCTCTCAAGTCTATCTGGTACAGTTTCTACCATCAATTCTTTATGATTTTATCAATAAGTGTCCAGGAAGCCAGAAAGTGCTCTAGGTATTTCAAACAGAATAATATGAGTGATGACCACCAAGAAGGAAGGTGTGTTAAAAGGGGCTGAAGCAATGGAAGGAAATATAACTATTGCCAGAGCCATCCCCAGAAGCAGAAAGGGGGAAGATACCCTGCCTTCTCCCTCCTTCTCTTTCATCTTTCACTACAGATTCCCATTAGCAGAAATTAGCTGGAAGCCAGCTGACAGAAAAGCATAGAAAACACAGGCTGTAGGAGTCAGCCCCCTGTGATATTGAGTAGAATAGAGAAAGGGTGAGAAGTGGATTTGAAAGCAAACAAGCAAATGACTGGCACACCGAATACACCAGGACTAATAACTTCTTCAGGTCCAAGTGCTACCTGAAAATCTAAAAAGTCCTGGTAGCCAGATACTGTTGGCAGTCCTCAATTACTGAGATAATGCATTTAAAACCCTTAGCATAGTGAATGGTATAATGAGTAGAGATTAAAATCATTATCATAATTACTTTCTCTATTAGCACTATTAAACAGGAAGAGGTTAAAAAAATAAAAGAATCAGGAGAGCTTGCCAAAGGATGATGAGACCACCACTCAACATGTGCAACAAAAAGACATAGCTGAATGTATTGCTCACTACAGTGGGAGCATGGGGATGGGGTAAGGAGACTGTGCTGGTGAGGCAGAGTCTCTCCAAGCAGAGCACACTGTTAATCTAATATAGGGTCTTTGTTTGGGGGAAGCATGGAGCGCCAGGTGGTGAAAAATTTTCAGGCGTATAACTAGGTTGACATCATCTGTAGTCCATGGTTACTCAGGTGAAACTTATTGATTAGCTAGTACTCAGAGGTGTGTAAATTGGAGTGAGTCTGCCCCAGTTGGCTGACTTTCATGAAGGACTTACTGAGGCAAGTTATTCTTTATTTATTGAATGGGTTTAAAACTGGTTCTTATGGCTACTTGTTAACTTTGATACAGCAAAAATCAGTCTTTTCCTAAGTTTATGGGAACTTCTTTATTTTCAGGTTTGTTTGTTTGTTTGTTCTGGTCCTCAGTCAAGGACTGTGCAGATCTTTAGCACTGTTGATTTTCCTTGAAGGTGAGGTTTCAGTGGTGGAGATTTTCTTTTATTTTCAGTTTACATGTCTATCAGCATGGTTTTATTCTGTTGTTTGTTTGTTTGTTTGTTTGTCTTTGAATCATTTGTTGAATCTTCTGTTAGGGCAGTGGCTGCATGAAAGCATTTAAGACTCTGGAAAATACACCTTTAACAACAGTGAGACAGTAAATATAACTGGAAGAGACTAAACGACATTTCAGAATCATGACCCCAAGATATCCCAGACCCAATCACAAAAACAAGTCTCAAAGATTCTCCAAGTCTATTTTAGATAGCTAGGTTGCCTTTTCTTTTAGCTTAGATATAGATGATTCCAATTCCTTTAGCTTAGAGATGATTTCAATTCACTTGCAGAGTTTAGATATAATATATAGTGCTAGTAATGTTTCAGACTCTTCCCTCATTGACCAAAAGAAAGTCCAAGGCCATTCTATTATCTATAACTACTTGGTTTAAAAAATTTGAACTAGTTTGTTGTGCCCATAGTTTGGACGGTATTATTTACTACGTCAGCCAAAGTTATAGAACAAATTTTTGACAAAGGCCTCTAGCAGTTTAACTCCTACAGATAGGATCATTATTCTCTCCCCATAAAAGGTTTTATACTTTTGTACTCTTTGAAAGATCTAGTTCATTTAGGATGTTGGGGAATTATATTAGTTATCTACTATTCCATAACAAATTATCTCAAAGTTGGCAGCTTGAAAACAATAATATTTAGTATCTCACATTTTTTCTGGGGTCAGGAGCCTGGGAGCAGCTTATTCAGGTTGCTCTGGTTCGGTATTTCTCCTGAGGTTGCAGTCAAAATGTCAGCCATGGCTGCCATTCTCTGAAGGCTTGAATGGGTGTGTAGGATCTGCTTCCAAGAAGATTCACTCACTAGCTGTAGAGTGGAGGCCTCAGTTTCTCACTGACTGTTGTCAGGATGTCTCAACTCCTTACCACATGGATCTCTCCATAGGATTGCTCACAACATGGCAGCTAACTTCCTCTAGAGTGAATATGAGAGACAGCAAGGCAGAAATCACAATGTCTTTTATAACCTAACCTTGGAAGTTACCTACCACACTGTTGACATATTTTATTGGTCGCACTGACCAAGTCTGATACAATAGAGAGGGGTACAATGTACAAGGACATGAATACCAAGAGATAAGAATCTTAGGGACCACCCTGGAGATTGGCTACCACAGGAATCATACTCTTGGAATGCCCTAACTAACAATTCAACAGAATAATTAATCCTCGTCATGGGTGGGCACTGAAAAGCCTGATTCCTTTATAGGAAAAAGAGCAAAAAGCTGTACATAATTCGACTTTGGTGGAGCTGCTAATACACTGTCTCTGAGAACTGAGTAGCAAACAGTTACTGTTTGCATTTTGCAATATCCTGGTGCAGGGCATTTTCCTTCATTTATGTATTATATACAAAGAGTATCATTATTGGTAAAATCAAAGCAACATACCCTTACATCATTTATTAAAATAACTGTACTAAAATTAGCTTGGAAGAGCTGAATTACAGAGTTATGATAACTGTCTAGACTAAGGGTCAGCAAATTTTCTCTGTAAAAAGCTAGATATTAAATATTTGTGGTTTTGTGAGCTATACATTCTTTGTAACAACTAATTTGCTGTTGTAGCACAAAGGCAGCCATAAACAATATGTTTAAAAATGTATGTGGCTGTTTTCCAGTAACACTTTGTTTACAAAATTAGGTGGCAGGCCATATTTGGTCTTCAAGCCATACTTTACCAATCCTGATCTAGACTTAGGTGAGTCATTATTACTAGTAAGAGGAATAAGATAGGCTAAGTCAGAAGTGAAATACCTTAAACCAGTCAAAGAGAAAAGTATTATAATATGTCAAATTTGTTCCTGGTGTGATGGATTGTTTCACAGAGAATTTTGGCAAATGTCAATCTGAAATTTCCTCTAGTGCTATAAGATCTGTTTTTGCCAGATCGTATCCTCATAGATCTCATAATAGGTCATACCCAGTGCTTCTTTTAAGAATATGGGGGATCCAGAATTTATGTCTCTGTTACAAAATTCTTGAACTTCTCCATGGATTATTATTATTTTATTGTTTTTATACGAGGTCCTGGTATAAGGACTTCAGTCAATCTATTTAGTGTGCTATTCTGTTAAAATATTTCAATAGTATTTCTAAAGTATATCTGTAGTAGCTGCAGCATGGTATACTAACTTCTATGGTACCTTTTTTACTATGAGTCTCCTTTTAGTCTAGCAATTATTTTGGAAATCATGTAATGAATGTATTTGTTGTTTATTTTTTAAAGAGTACTGAGAAGCCCTGGCTGGTGTTGCTCAGTGGTTAGAGTGTCAGCCCAAGCACCAAGGATCTTGGGTTCAATTCTCAGTCAAGGGCATGTACCTGGGTTGTAGGTTTGATCCCTGACCCCAGTTGGGGTACGTGCAAGAGGCAACCCATCCATGTGTCTCTCTCATATTGATGTTTCTCTCTCTCTCCCCATTCCTCCCACCCTTCCACTCTCTCTAAAAATCAATAGGGAAAATAACATCCTCAGGTGAAAATTAACAAAAATAAAAATTAAAAATTAAATAAAGAGTATTGAGTAATATTTTTAAATTACTTTTTCTATAACAGTTTAAAAAAGTGAATTATTTTAAGAATACCAGCTATTAATTTATATGTTTATTATTTTATTTTAGTAATTTGAAATGCCCTAGAGAAGACCACAGTTCAGTCTTTTGAACAATTTGGTGAGATATCAGATTTTATAAGAGAAATGGTTTACTTATTATAAAACAACCCTAATTTTTTATGATTAAAAAAACACACTTTGTGCATTGTTAGTGGGATTGTAATAGGGTACAACTGCTATGGTAAACTAAAATGGTAAAACATTATGGAGATTCCTCAAAAAATCAAAAATTTGACTACTTTAGATTTCATAAGTGGAATACAGTATAGTAATCTTGTTACTGGCTTATTTCATTTAACATAATGTCTTCAAGTTTGTCCATGTTGTAGCATGTGATAGGATTTTCTTCCTTTTTAAGGCTGAACAATATTTCATTGTATGTATACAGTCATCCCTAGTTTATCATTTTAGAGTTCATTCCAGACTCTAGCAGTTGCACCTGGCATTGAAGGATTCCTAGGGTGCTCAAATACATAGGCCTACAGTCCATACATACAGTAATTTTAATTTTAATTGTAATACAGGGTTGTATAATTGACTCAGACAACCGAGCACGCACTGTATCATTTTCACTGTCTCGATCAACTTTTTAATGAATATATTTGAAGGTGCCAAGTGAATGTAACTGTTGGTCTGAGGGTCCCCAATAATGCTGCCAAATGTGGATCTTTAAAACAATCTCAGTGGAACCTCCAAAACTGTTCAATGAGACCATCACTCAATATCTGAAATAAAAAGACAAAGCTAACTTGTTTTAGTAAGAGATGCTGGTCAGACACAATCTTTTCAAGCAAAACAAATTGCAATCTTATATAACATTTTGAGGAAGCATGAAATTTAGGGACTGGTGGACTCTCCAAAGCAGTAAGTGTGTTGACATTATCTATGGAAGCTTGGTTACTCAGGTGAGACTATTGTTGGTTGGGTACCACTCAGAAGTATGTTATTGGAGTGAGTCTGTCACTGATCGGCTGACTTTCAGAAGTGAGAGACTGAAAGAGTGGTTGGCTTGTAAAAGTGTTTAACAAGGTAAGTTACTGCTTGACAGAACAGGTTTAAAACCAGTTATGGAGGCTACTTGTTACATGGCTCAGAATAATCAGTCTTTTTCTACATTTGTAAGAACTTTTTTTTAATTCACAAGTTAAAAAATAAGAAAGGACAAAAAAGTAAGAGAAATATTGGAAGCTACTCACAATATCAAAAATGTAGAATTTACCATTCTGGAACAGGTGCCAGCCTTTGAGTTAGCAAAGTCTTTGGTGTAAGTGAGATTTCTGTGTGTACAGTTGTAGTTTATATGTTGAGCAATTGAAGAAGGAAAAAAGAGATGCTACTGGAAGAAGAGTTGCAGTTGAAATCAGTACATATTTAGATATTTTCAAATTTTCATTTCCTATTGGCATTCACACTTACTTTACACAACACTTCTTTTTAGGAAATATATTTATAAGCTATATATGTAAATTTGTGGAGAGGGTTTTCCATATTCCACTTCTACATTTCCTTACTTGGTTTTTCTTCCTTATTTAGTCAATACAACAAGACTTTTTCAAAGAACTTCATAGCTTCACTTTTTTTCATACCCAATATTATAAGCCCTTTCTAGTTTTAAGATACCGTCTTCATTTCCAAGGCAACTGGTTATAATGTTATTTGTAACCACAGAGTTAGAACTTCATTATAGAACTAAACACTAAAGAAAGTAACTCTACATTTATTTTCGGAAAAAAATGATATCAGTATGATCAGTAGCTTGATCTCTGGATTCAGACAGATCTGGGTTTAAGTCCTAACTCTTCCTTTATGAATTGTGTGACCTGAGGCAACTTCTCCAAGCTTCTGTATTCTCATCTGTGAAATGATGATAATAAATAATACCTACTTACATGGCTATTGAGGGGATTAAAAGCAATAAATTGTATAGAGAGTTTAGCATATGTTCCTGGCTCATAGTAACATCTAATAAATTAGGATATATTCTTTTTTTTTTTTCTTTATTGATATTAGAGAGAGAGGAAGGGAGAGTGAGAGAGAGAGATAGAAACATCGATGAGAGAGAACATCATTTGGCTGCCTCCTGCATGCCCCCCACTGGGAATTTGGCATGTGCCCTGACCGGGAATCAAACCAGTGACCTCTTGGTGCATGGGTTGACACTCAACCACTGAGCCACACCAGCTGGATTATATTCTTTTTTTAATTAATAAAAGAAAATATGACAGAACATGCTAAAATATATAATTTATGTATTTGAAATAGAAAATTTTCCATTAGCTTAACTAGTAAGTAAAACATGTAGTTTCTTTAGCTAAAATTGACCTGTATGATTTAGAGATAGTTTCACCTTGTTTCTTTCACCCCCCGAACTCTTCTATTTTAGATTCTGTTGCACAGAGTATTATAGTTTCCGGTAAAAAAAAATTCTATGGACACAGATCAGTAAACTCTGTATCTAATCTATATCTAATCTATATCTATATATATTTCTGTTGCTTCTGTAATATGGGCCTTAATTTCATTTACTCAGGTCTTGAAGTGAGGGGGAAAAAGAGTTGTGTGATACTTTATAAGGAATAATCTTTTGAACCAAAACAACTTAAGATATACTAGAATCATGGTAAATCATCAGTATAGCAATGTGTTGACATCTTGTCCCTCAGCAATCCAAACTCTTGTGTTATATTCATTTGTAACAATGTAATAATTATGCACTCTATACACTGCAACATACTTCTGAAGAATAAACACAAATTATTTGAGCAAAAATATTAATAACCAGCATAGAAAAAAGGGTTAATGAGGAAATAATAAAGGTGCTATGGGATGTAAATTATTAGTTTATCCACAGCTAGTACTGAATTTTCCTTTGTTTTGATTTTTTAGCTGTCTTAACAGCTTATACGTTCTTCATAATACAATTCCTTAATGGTTTTTATCTAGTTTATGTGAATATGCATCCCCTCAGAAAAATGTGATTCCAAGATTAGAAAGCTTTCCTTCTGTGTAGTCCTTAGGGACTATGAGATGTTTTCCCCCACAGGCAACACAAGTCCTGTGAAATGGAAGCAGAGCTTTCATGCCTTAAAATTCATTTCTCTTACTGTACAATCATTACCAGTATAGGCAAAGCAAATCCAAATTACCACTTCACTTCAGGCCAACTAGAGAAGAGGCAGCCTTCATTCTAGAATTATTTAAATCTTCCCTGACAGGAGTGCTAGGAAAAGCTTAACATACAAAATCACAAATCAGTCTTTTGACAAACTGCCAACCTAGTGGCTCTTAAAAGAAGAACAACAATGAACACTAAGGACAAAATAAAGTAATAGCTGAGAAAGGCAGTTGAAAATTGAACTAAAAATGCAAAGGAAGGAAGAGAAAAAAGGAAGCAGTCCAGCATACATGTAACTTCAGAGCCCCATGTGAAAACTAGATAAAGAAATCTTTTACTGTTTTAAAACTTATGAGTAAATATCTTTATAGCAGAAAGCCCTGTTGAGTTGGTGGAATGCTTTGGATGCTTGGATATTATAACCCAAGAATATCTGGTGTAGAAATTAAAAGTTAAAAAAAAACTTTCTTATTTTCTGTCTCCAAGGATGATTTCTTTTAAAAGATATGCATATATATTTAATCTGTAAGTTTTGCTTTTACATATTGTGTTTAAAAATACAAATCTTGGGATTCCAAAATGGCAGCAGAGATAATGGAAGCTTCACAGACCATCTCCCAGAACCAAACTGGAATTAAAACTAAAATAAAGACAAATCATCAGGGAAAAGCAACAGTAAAACAGATGGAGAGGACCTGTATAACCAGGGACAGAAAAAGGACACTAAATTGAACCTGGTAGGAACTGTGGAGGCCCAAGAGAGCAGGCTGGGAACCCACAGACAGCATCTATTTTAGCTGTGAGCAGCTCCCTTGGGGTTAACATCCCAAGCTGGCTCCACAGCCTAGAGGGCCAGAACAGAGCACTAAATTAGCTACAGCCACTCACCTTGGGCTCTGGCAGAGGGAGGGCAGACTGGACTGGAACTATGTGGAGACTTGGGAGCTTGGACAGCTGGGAGGGCAATGGGAGTTTTTTGCTGAATCACTCCCTCACAGGACAGTAGCTATATTACTCAAAGAGCCCCTTCCCAGAGCCCTGGGGAGAAGCAACAGCCCTTCCCTCAGGAATTTAACACCACCCAGCCAAGCCAGAGAAATTCAAATTGACACTCATTAATAGCCAGCAAGCATCTGCCCCACCCTCTGGAAATCCTCTTACTCTGAACACCTGAGGGATTTTTTCATTCAGTTGAGAGCTGCAACCCAAGGCTAATCAAGTAACTGAGGCTAATAGCCTCCAGGCAAAAAGCTAGGGGATAACTGAACCTTTCCTTGGCTTCCAAATCTACCCAGGAAAGCAAGACTTGACAGTGGTGTTTAACATGGGTCCTCTCATACTCATCCAAACCCAGTAGAGGGAGCCACAATCAGCAGAACACCAACACCCACAGGGAAAATTTGGAGGCTCCAAAACCCACTGAGACAGCCAAAATGGTGAAACAAAGAAACAAATTCCAAATGAAAGAACAAGAGAACTCCACCAAAGAAGAGATAAATGAAATGCAGTTAAGCAAGTTATCAGAGGTAGAGTTCAGAACGATGATAATGAGGAAGCTCAACAGCATGAGTAAAGAGCTCAACAGCATGAGTAAAGATATAGAAACATTGAAAACCAACCAATTGGAAATTAAGAATGACATAGCAGAAATAAAGAACACATTGGGAGGAATAACCAGCAGAATAGAGGAAGCTGAGGACCAGATCAGTGATTTAGAAGACAAGGTAGGAAAAAATCACCCAATCAGAGAACCAAAGAGAAAAACAATTAAAAAACAGGAAGATAGCTTAAGAGAACTGTGGGACAACATGAAACATAGGAGTTCCAGAAGAAGAAAATGAGCAAGGGTTAGAGAATATATTTGAAGAAATAGTGACAGAAAACTTCCCTAACATGGTGAAGAAAAAGGGCATTCAAGTTCAAGAAGCACAGAGAGCCCCAAGTAAGAAGAACCCAAATAGGCACACACCAAGACACATAATAATTAAAGTGCCAAAAGTTAAAGACAAAGAGAGAATCCTAAAGGCCACAAGAGATAAGCAACAGGTTACCTACAAAGGAACCCCCATAAGGCTATCAACTGACTTCTCAACAGAAATACTACAGGTCAGAAGGGAATGGCATGAAGTAATCAAGGTAATGAAAAACAAGGATGTGAATCCAAGACTAATCTATCCAGCAAAGCTATCATTCATAATAGAAAGTGAAAGAAAGAGCTTCCCAGACCAAAAAAAAAAAAAAAAAAAAAAAGGCTAAGGGAATACATTAGCAACAAACCAGCCCTCCAAGAAACTTTAAAAGGTCTGCTGTAATTAGTAGAAGAAATAGGAAGAAAAATATCATCATAATAAAAAAAAATGGCAATAAATAAGTACAAGCCAGCAATAACCTTAAGTATAAATGGATTGAATGCTCCGATCAAAAGGCACAGAGTAGCTGAATGGATAAGAAAGCATAACTCATATATATGTTGTTGACAAGAGACCCACCTCACAACAAAAGACTCACATAGATTGAAAGTGAAGGGATGGAAAAAAATCTTCCAAGCAAACAGAAAGGGGAAAAAGCTGGGGTAGCAATACTCATATCTGATAAAATATACTTCAAGAAGGCCATAACTAGAGACAAAGAAAGCCACTACATAATATTGAAAGGATCTATCCAACAGGGGGATATAACCTTGGTAAATATATATTCACCCAAAACAGGAGCACCAAAGTATATTTTAAAACTTCTGGAGGATTTCAAAAGAGAAATCGACAGCAATACAATCATAGCAGGGGACTTCAACACCCCACTGACATCACTGGTTAGATGTTCTAGACAAAATATTAACAAAGAAACAGAGATTCTATATGATGCACTAGATCAAATGGATTTAATAGATGTCTACAGAGAATTACACCCCAAAACTGCAGAATTCACAGTCTTCTCAAATGCACATGGGACATTGTCAAAGATAGACCACATGTTAGGACACAAACTAAGTCTCTACAAGTTCAAGAAGATTGAAATCATATCAAGCATCTTCTCAGATTACGATGGCATGAAACTAGGAATCAATTACAATAAAAACATGCGAAGACATTTAAATGCATGGAGGCTAAATAGCATGTTCTTAAATAATGAATGGGTCACCAAGGAGATCAAGGAAGAAATTAAAACCTTCTTGGAAACCAATAAAAATGAACACACAACAACACAAAATCTATGGGATGCAGCAAAAGCAGTCCTGAGAGGAAGTTTGTAGCACCACAGGCCTACCTCAAGAAACAAGAAAAATTTCTAATTGACTATCTAACCTCACAACTTAAAGAACTAGAAAGCAAACAAAAAGAAAAACCCAGAGCAAGTAGAAGGAAAGAAATAGTAAAGATCAGAGCAGAAATAAATGACATAGAGACTAAAAAAATCAATTCTAGCCCTGGCCGGTTTGGCTCAGAGGTTAGAGCGTCGGCCTGCGGTCCAGAGAGACCCAGGTTCGGTTCCCGCTAGGGGCACGTACCTCGGTTGCAGTTTGTCCCTGGCCCTGGTTGGGTCGTGCGGGAGGCAGCCGCTCAATGTGTCCCTTTCACGTCGATGTTTCTCTCTCTCTCTCTTCCTCTCTCTCCCTCCCACTCTATCTGAACAAAAAATGAAAAAATGTCCTCGGGTGAGGATAAAAAAAAAAATCAATTCTAAAGATCAATGAAACAAAGAGCTGGTTCTTTGAAAATATAAACAAGACTGATGGACCCGTAGCTACATTCACCAAGAAACAAAGAGAGAGGACCCAAATAAACAAAATCAGAAACAAAAGAGAAGTAACAACTGACACCACAGAAATACAAAGGATCATTTACAAATACTATGAACAATTATACGCCAACAAATTGGACAATCTAAGCAAAATGGACAAATTTCTAGACACATAGTCTCCCAAAACTGAACCGGGAAGAGATAGAAAACTTGGACAGACCAATAACAACTAAGGAAATTGAAGATGTAATCAAGAAACTCCCAGCAAACAAAAGCCCAGACCCAGATGGCTTCAAGCGGGAGTTTTACCGAACATTCAAAGAAGATCTAACACCCATTCTCCTCAAATTATTCCAAAAAATCCATGAAGAAGGAAGACTTCCAAACTCGTTTTATGAGGCCAGCATAATTCTAATTCCAAAACCAGATAAAGACACTACAAAGAAAGAAAACTACAGGCCAATATCCCTGATGAACATAGATGCCAAAATCCTTAACAAAATATTAGCAAAGCGGATCTAACAATACATTTAAAAAATTATTCACCATGACCAAGTGGGATTCATCCCAGGGATGCAAGGCTGGTACAATATTTGGAAATCAATAAATGTGATACACCACATAAACAAAATGAAAGATAAAACCCATATGATCATATCAATAGATGCTGAAAAATCATTTGACAAAATCCAGCACCCATTTCTGATAAAACCGCTCAGCAACGTGGGAATAGAGGGATAATATCTCAACATAATAAAGGCCATATATGAAAAACCTACAGCCAATGTCATAGTTAATGGGCAAAAAGTAAAGGCATTTCCCTTAAGAACAGGAACAAGACAGGGATGCCCACTTTCACCACTCTTATTTAACATAGTACTTACTGGAAGTGTTAACCACAGCAATTAGACACGAAGGAAAAATAAAAGAGATCCAAATTGGAAAGCAGGAAGTGAAACTGTCATTATTTCCAGATGACATGATATTGTACATAGAAAACCCTAAAGACTCCATCAAAAATCTACTAGATTTAATAAATGAATTTGGCAAGGTAGGAGGATACAAAATTAACATCAAAAAATCAATGGCATTCTTATACACCACTAATGAACTCATAGAAAGAGAAACTAAAAAAAAAATCCCTTTACCATTGCAGCAAAAAAATTAAGATACTTAGGAATAAACTTAACCAAAGAAGTAAAGGACCTATTTTCAGAAAACTACAGGATAGTGAGAAAAGAAATAGATGAAGATATAAAAAAGTGGAAGCATATATCTTGTTCATGGATTGGAAGAATTAACATCATTAAAATGTCCACACTACCCAAAGCAATCTATAGATTCAATGCAATCCCCATTAAAATACCAATGACATATTTCACAGAACTAGAATAAATACTTCAAAAGTCTATATGGAACCAAAAAAGACCCTAAATAGCTACAGCAATCTTGAAAAAGAAGGACAAAGTAGGAGGGATCACAATACCAGATATCAGGTTATACTACAAAGCCACTGTAATCAAAACAGCCTGGTACTGGCACAAGAACAGACGTATAGATCAATGGAACAGAACAGAGAACCCGAAAATTGACCCAAGACATTATGCTCAATTAATATTTGACAAAGGTGGCAAGAGCACACAATGGAGTAAAGACAGCCTCTTTAATAAATGGTGTTGGGAAAATTGGACAGCTACATGCAATAAAAATGACCACAAACTTACACCACACACAAGAATAAACTCAAAATGGATAAAAGACTTAAATGTGACTTGTGAATCCATAAAAATCCTAGAAGAAAATGTAGGCAACAAAATTTCAGACACCACACACAGCAGAATTTTCACTGATATAACACCTAAAGCAAGAGAAACAAAGGAAAAAATTAATACATGGGACTACATTGAAGTAAAAAGCTTCTGCACAGCAAAAGAAACAATCATCAAAATGGAAAGGGAACCCACTATATGGGAGAGCATAATTGCCAATGATACATCTGATAAGGGGTTAAGTTCCAAAATATATAAAGAACTCATACTGCTCAACAAAAGGAAGACAAAGAACCCAATTAAAAAATGGGCAGAGGATCTAAGTAGACACCTCTCCAAAAAGGACATACAAATGGCCAAGAGACATATGAAAAAATGTTCAGCATCACTAATCATGCAAATTAAAATAACTATGAGGTATCACCTCACACCTGCCAGAATGGCTGCCATCAATAAACCATCAAACAACAAGTGCTGACGAGGGTGTGAAGAAAAGGGGACTTTAGTACACTGCTAGTGGGAATGCAGACTGGTGCAGCCACTGTGGAAAACAATATAGTCTTTACTCAAAAAATTAAAAATTGATCTGCCATTTGACCCAGTGATCCCACTTTTAGGAATCTATCCTAAGAAGCCTGAAACACGATTCAGAAAGAATACATGTACCCCTATATTCATAGCAGCACTATTTACAATTGCTAAGATCTGGAAACAGCCCAAGTGTCCATCAGCAGATAAATGGATAAAAAGCTGAGGTACATATACACAATGGAACACTATGCAGCTGTAAGAAAGAGGGATCTCTTATCCTTTGAAACGACATGGAGGGAACTCGAGAGTATTATGCTAAGCGAAATAAGCCAATCAGAGAAAGACAAATACCACATGATCTCACTTATTTGTGGAATATAATGAACAGAAAAAGCTGATGAACAAAACAGACCCAGAGACATAGAAAGGAGTATGGCTCAGACTGACAAATCTCAGAGGAGGGGGCAGGGGGGATGGATGAGCTAAACCAAAGAACTTATATGCATGTATGGGTAACCAATGGACATACACAAAAATGCTGAGTGGGGGGGGCATGGAATGGGGAGTAGGGTACTGGGGGGATGAAGGAGAAACATCTGTAACAAAAATTAATAAAATTTTCAAAAATAAAATAATTAATAAATTAATTTTTTTAAATAAAATAAAAATACATATCTTTCTGGACACAATTTCTTTGTTCCATGAAAGCTGCTGATTCATTTGTAAATTAATTTTCTAAAGAATTTTCATGACATACAAAAGATGAAAAATTATATGACAGTTTACTTGAGTCAATTTCATGTAATTCCTCATGGGATACAATAAAATCAGAACACTAACTCCTAATACATCAGTGGAATTAAACTTAAATTTTATTTTTAAAATTTTTATTTTTCTTTTTTATTGAATTTACTGTGGTGACATTGGTTAATAAAATTATATAGTTTTAAGGTGTCAATTATATAATACATCATCTGCATACTGTATTGTGTGTTTATCACTCCAAATCAAATTTTCCATCACCATTTATCCCCCCCTATACCGGTATCCACCTGAGGATGTGATCGATCCTGGCCCAAAAGGAGGCTCAGAGGACTCTGGACAGTTGCCCTCTATGCGGGATCCTCACAGACCTCCCGGGTTTTGGCACCAAACAAAAGGTCTGAGCCAGTGGGAGATCACATCCACAATGCAAGGTCAATGTAGAGCAAAATGGCTTTAATGCATGCACCTGGGTGCAGGCAGGCTGAGCCCCCAAAGGGGTCAGCCTCAAATCACAGTTGGGATGTAGGTTATATACTCTATTTCTAGCTTCTGGAAGTTCCTGCTGACGAACTCTGCCTGTCTCATTGTCCACTTTGCAGTTGGACTGATCTGGTATCACATCCTGCATCTGCTGGGTGATTCATTGTCTTGCGGATAATCCGATAATCCTTACTCAACAGAAGACTGAACAAAGGTTATGCAAGCAACACATTTTCCACCTTTTGCAAGCTTTTACCTTTGCCCTTTAAAACATTACTAACCCTTTCAAAGAAGAAGAAGAAAAAAACCCCAGAGGAACATAGTTAAAAGAATAAATTGGCAATACATAAGTACCTATCAATAATTATTTTAAATATAAATGGCTTAAATGCTCCAATTGAAGGACAAAGAGTAGCTGAATGGATAAAAAGAGACAAGACCTATATATATGCTGTGTACAAGAGACCCACCTCAGAATGAAAGATACACACAGCCTTAAAGTAAAGGGATGGAAAAATATATTTCATGGAAATGGAAAAGAAAAAAAGCTGGGACAGCAATACTTATGTCTGACAATATAGACTTTAAAATAGGCTACCGTAAGAGACAAAAAAGGGCACTATATAATGATAATGGGAGCAATCTAACAAGAGGACATAACCCTTGTAAACATGTATGCACCCAACATAGGAACACCTAAATATGTAAAGCAAATCTTGATGGACCCAAAGGGAGAGATCAACAGTAATACAGTCATAGAAGGGGGTTTTAACACCCCATTGACATCAATGGATAGGTCTTTTAGATAGAAAATCAACCAGGAAACAGCAGCCTCAAATGACATAGTAGATCAGATGGATTTAATTGGTATCTCCAGAGCATTTAACCCCAAAGCAGCACAATATACAGTCTTTTCAAGTGCACATAGAACATTTTCTAGGATAGACCACATACTAGGACACAAAACAAGTCTCAATAAATTTAAGAAGATTGATATCAGACATCTTCTCTGATCACAATGGTATGAAACTAGAAATCTTCCTACTCCACTCTAATCCTTCCAAACCTCCCTCTGAAGACTATGTGCTAACTTCTCCTGTTTCCTCCTTTGACCCAGCCAATCTCGCTCTACCACCTTCTCCCTCAGCCCCTCCGGCAGGGCCTCCTCCTCCAACCCCTTCTGTGGGCTCCCCACCCTACCCTGAACCTTCTACTCCTGCTCAGACTCTTCTACTGCCACAAACAACTCCCTCACACATGCGATCAGGAACCATCTTTGGTCCCTATCCGTCCTCTACCTCAACCCCCACTTTAGAATGCCCCCCTGAGGGAAGTAGCGGGAGCTGAAGGGTTTGTCAGGGTTTGTGTCCCCTTCTCTCTCTCAGATTTGTTCCAAATAAAAAAAGACTAGGATCCTTTACTGAGGCTCCCACCAATTATACTCAGGAATTCAAGTACCTTACCCAGTCCTATGATCTAACTTGGAATGATATTCATGTTATTCTCTCTTCCATCCTTAATCTGGAAGATAAAAATTAAGTCTGGATGAAGGCTCAGGGCCATGCCGATGCTCTGAGATGACAGACCCCCACTAACCCAGTAGGGGCGGAAGCAGTTCCTAGCCAGGACCGCAGATGGAATTATCAGGACAATGGGGTGGGTAGGAAAGCCAGGGACCATATGGTAATATGTCTCATTGAGGGACTTTATAAAGCCTCACACAAGGCCGTTAACTATGAAAAACAGTCTGAAATAATCCAGGAAAGGAATGAAAACCCTGTAACCTTTCTATCCCACCTTACACAGGCTATGAGAAGACATACTAACTTAGATCCTCCTAGCCCAGAAGGGACTGTCATTTCAAACCTGAGATTTATCTCTCAGTCAGCCCCAGACATTAGGAGAAAATTGCAAAAACTGGAAGATGGCCTTCAAACCCCTCAACGGGAACTTCTAAATCTAGCCTTGAAGGTTTTTTATAATCGCAATGAAGAGGCTAAACAGCGAAGAATAGCAGAATTCCCAATGCTTGCCTCTGCCATCAAAGGCCCCACTAATCAAAGAGGTCAGCAAACCCCCTTCAGGAGACAGAAGAAGGGCACCCACCAGAATCAGCAGAGCGGACCCCCGGGTCCCTGCTTTAAATGCAATCAGACTGGCCATTGGGCAAGACAATGCCCCAATCCCCGACCACTGCCTAAGCCACATCCTCCATGTGGAGAACCCCACTGGAAGTTGGACTGCGGACAGACTGCGCAGAGTCGGTCCTCATCCCTTCCTCGGGCTGGTGGATTGGGCAATCCAGGCCTTGATCTGATTGGCCTTGCGGCTGAAGACTGAAGATGCCCAGGAACGGACACCCTGACCATCATCTCAAATTCCAAACCTTGGGTAACTCTGATGGTAGCAGGTAGGCCAATTTCATTTTTAATTGATACCGGGGCAACCTACTCTGCCCTCCCCAAGTTCAGAGGACCTCTTCAACGCTCTGGGGTTTCAGCTGTGGGAACTGATGGCCAAATATTGCAACCCAGGGCAACTCACTTGTTCTTTAGGCCCTTATATCTTTCCCCACTCTTTTTTAGTGTTACCAGCCTGCTCCACTCCCTTGTTAGGGCGAGACATTCTATCTAAACTCCATGCTACTTTAACCTTTACTTCTACTCTCCCCACCAACCCCTCTCATTCTTTACTTTGTCTCCTCCAAGAATCTGCTTCCTCTCCTAACATAAACCCCCTGGCGCCCCTCTGTCCCCTCGAGGGGGCGGGGCAGGGTCCACTGGCCTTGCAGGTCCCGGTTGAAATACCACTACTCTTATCATTTTTTCACTGACCCAGTGAAATACCACTACTCTTATCATTTTTTCACTGACCCGGTGAGGCAAGGGAGGGCGAGCCCTGAGGGGCTCTCACTTCTGGCGCCAAGCGCTCAGCTGCACCGGCTGGGCGCGACCTGCTCTGGGGACAGTGCTAGGTGGGGAGTTTGACTTGGATGGTACACCTGTCAATCAGTAATGCAGGTGTCCTAAGGCAAGCTCAGGGGGGACAGAAACCTCCCATGGAGCAGAAGGGCAAAAGCTCCCTTGATCTTGATTCTCAGTACGAATACAGACCGTGAAAGCAGGTACCACATATATCTCTCACTATAACCTTACGAGGGGTACCTGTAATCTAACTATTCTTCATGTGTCTAACCCCAGCAATGGGAGTTTATATATGAAAGCTCAGAGGGACTTGTTGCAATGCCAAAAAATCATACCAGGGAAATTAGTCACTATCCAGGGTGCAGTTCTGCCAGTGGCACTAGCCCTCTCCTCCCTCTATCGTGGTTTAATCATTAGAGCCTTACTGTGGGAACACCTCCCTAGGTCCAAATATGACTGGACTACTTTGCTTACCAGTGAGAATGATGTTTTTAGGTGCACTAAACATTTCGGCCCCCAGGAGAGGAATTGCTATTCAATGCCTAAATCCAGAAAAACAGAGTGGCTTATGGGCAGCAGGATACATCACTCCAGCCAATACCTTAATCCATTTCTTCATCCCTAATTCAACTCATCAAGCCCTGAGCCTAGAAGCCATCATAGGGCAAAAATGGGAGTTGGACTCCTCATAGCAGGAGTCACAGCTGCAATTACCACGGCAGGCCTCATGGGAGGAATTACTTATAATGCCATAACAGCAAAAAACATAACCGCCACCATGGCAAATATAGGTAGAGATACAGATGAAAATTTCAAACTTCTTTCAAAATCCCATGACTCTCTTGCTTGCATGGTAATAGATAACCACATTGCACTAGACTATTTACTAGCCAAAGAAGGAGGTGTATGCATGATAGCAAATACATCTTGTTGCTTCTATGTTAACTCAACTGGCCAGGTCGAGGAGAGGACACAATGAATTCTAGATAATGCCCAGTGGCTAAAAGAATTCAGTCAGGATCAACTAGCCCAATCTGTCTGGACAAGTATAGAGGCAGCCTTGCCTAAACTAACCTGGCTACTCCCCTATACAGGGTTCCTAGTATTAGCCTTTTTATTATTGCTTTTCATACCCTGCCTCTTGTGCCGGATTACTAGGTTTGTACAAAATCGGCTGCAAAATTTTAGTCAACCAGATAGTTGGACAGTTTGTTCTAGCACAGGTGAAAGGACCCTATCACCCCATTCCCCAAGAAGTTATCTAACAAATTCTTTTTGGGAGTCCACGACGACCCCACACTTGCATGAAGTAAACAAAGAGAAATTTTGCCCTTTTTCCTTTTTATCATCATTATAAGGCGGGAATGAAAGGGTTAGTAACGTTTCAAAGGGTAAAGGTAAAAGCTTGCAAAAGATGGAAACTGTGAAAAATGTGTTGCTTGCATAACCTTTGCTCAGTCTTCTGTTGAGTAAGGATTATTGAATTATCCGCAAGACAGTGAACCACCCAGCAGGTGCAGGATGTGATACCAGACCAGTCCAACTGCAAAGTGGACAATGAGACAGGCAGAGTTTGTCAGCAGGAACTTCCAGAAGCTAGAAATAGAGTATATAACCTACATCCCAACTATGATTAGAGGCTGACCCTTTTGGGGCTCAGCCCACGTGCACCCAGGTGCATGCAATAAAGCCATTTTGCTCTACCTTAGCCTTCTGTTGTGGATGTGATCTCCCGCTGGCTCTGACCTTTTATTCTTCTCCTTCTCCTCCTTTTTTTTTTTTTTTTAATCCTCACCCAAGGATATTTTTGCATTTATCTTCAGACAGAGCGGAAGGAAGAGAGGTGGGAAGAGAGAGAGAGAAAAACATGGACGTGAGAGAGACACATCGAGTGGTTGCAACCCACATGACCCCAACCGGGGCAGGGACGAACTGCAACCGAGATACCTGCCCTTAGCAAGAACCGAACCCGGGCTTCTCCGGTCCACAGGCCGATGCTCTAACCACTGAGCCAAACTGGCCAGGGCTCTCCTTCTCCTTCTTACTCTTTCTGCTCCTCCTCCTCCTCCTTCTTCTTCAAAAAGGCCCTTTAACATTTTTTTGTAGTACTGGTTTGATGGTAACAAACTCCTTTAGCTTTTTCTTGTCTGGGAAGCTCTTTATTTCTCCTTCAATTTTAAATGATAGCCTTGCTGGGTAAAGTAGTCTTGGTTGTAGGTCCTTGCTTTTCATCACTTTGAATATTTCATGCCAATACCTTCTGGCCTGAAAAGTTTCTTTTGAGAAATCAGCTGACAGTCTTATGGGAGCTTCCTTGTAGGTTACTGTCTTTCTTCTGAGGCTTTTAAGATTATCTCTTTGTCTTTAACCTTTGACATTTTAATTATGATGTGTCTTGGTGTGGGCCTCTTTGGGTTCATCTTGTTTGGAACTCTCTGCACTTCCTGGACTTGTGTGTTTTTTTTCCATCACCAGGTTACGGAAGTTTTTGGTCATTATTTCTTCAAATAGGTTCTTGATCCCTTGCTCTTCCCTTATCCTTCTGGTACTTCTATAATGTGGATGTTGTTATGCTTTATGTTGTCCCAAAGGTCCCTTATACTATTCTCATTTTTAAAATTATTTTTCCTTTTGCTTCGCTGATTGGGTGTTTTTTCTACCTTGTCTTCCAAATCACTGATTTGATCCTCTGCTTCATCCCACCTACTGTTCATTCCTTCCAATGTATTCTTCATTTCTGACTAGGTCCTTTTTTATGGTTTCTATGTCCTTTGTTATGCTGTTGAGAATCCTTATAACCATTGCTATAAACTCTATATCTGGTCAATTGCTTGCCTCCATTTCAGTGGTTCTCAACCTTCCTAATGCCGCGGCCCTTTAATACAGTTCCTCATGTTGTGGTGACCCCCAACCATAAAATTATTTTCGTTGCTACTTCATAACTGTAATTTTGCTACTGTTATGAATTGCCATCAGAAATATGTGTTTTCCGATGGTCTTAGACAACCCCTGTGAAAGGGTCGTTCGACCCCCAAAGGGGTCGTGACCCACAGGTTGAGAACTGCTGCTCCATTTCATTTAGCTCTTTTTCTGGAGATTTTTCCTGTTCTTTCATTTGGGGTCTGTTTCTTTGTCTTCCCATTTTGGCTGCATGTGCCCTTGACCAGAAATCAAACTTGAGACACTTTGGTGCATGGGCTGACACTCTAATCACTGAGCCACACCAGCCAGGGCTCCACTGAGTTTTTTATTTTGATTATTTTATTTTTTAGTTCTGAAATTTCAATTTGGTTCTTTATGTCTTCTATTTCTTTGCTGAGACGTTCTATGTTTTCCTTTTCACATTTTTGTAATTGCTCATTGAAGCATTTATGTCTGCTTTAAAATCTTTATCAGAAAATTCTAACGTCTCTATCATCTTGGTTTTGTCACTTATTGTCTTTTTTATACAGTTTGAGATCTTCCTGGTTCTTGATATAATGAGCAATTTTTCACTGAAACCTAGACATTTGAGGTAGCACATTACGAGACATTAGATCTTATTTAAAACTTCTGTTTTAGCTGGCTTTTTCCGACACAACACTGGAAGTGAATGTGTGAGTGGAGTACAGGCACCACCTCATTGCTGCCAGGTTGAGAGAGCAGTCCAAGTTCTCCACTTGGCCTCCACTGACATTCAAGATGGGAAGCTCCTCTTACTGGCCAGTGGAGATGAAAGTCCTGGCTCCCTACTAAACCTTCTCTGACAGCAGATGAGGGGAGAAAGGGGCACTATGTAACTTCCAGCCTTATTAAGGTTGGAAGTCTAGGCTCTCCAGTAGGCCTTTGCAAATATTTTCTCCCATCAGATATGTGATTTGCAAATATTTTCACCCACTTGTAGGGGTGTCACAGTTTTTTCTGTTGTTTCTGGCTGGAGTAGAACAGTTATTGTCTAAGTGTTTTCTGTCTGCTATATTGCCCCTTTACTGGTCCATCAGCTAGAGAGAGCAGTATTTTGGGTTTTGTTGTTGTTTTGTCTGCATACTGGCATTTCCAGGTTGCCAGCTTTTTCATTTTCAAGTCTGGGATATGTGAAGGAAAAAGGAGACCCAGGAAACTAACCATATGTTGTTCCTTGGGTCTCAAAGGCCCTAGCTGATCTGTCTTCTCTTCATCTTTCAGTCTCCTTATATTTGTTTTTTTTATGTAACATTCAGAGTTTTTAGTTGTACTCAGTGGGAGGAATAGAGAAAAGTAGGTCTATTCTATCTTCCAGAAGCAGAAGTCTAAATAGACCCTTTTATACATAGAAGCATATTTTAATCGCTAGGAGATATTAATAGCTAAAAGAACTATCTGAAGTTAATCCTTTCCCAGTTAATAATACTCCTTAATTTATCTTTTTTGTACATTCAAACTATATATTGGGTTTGCTTTAAATTAGAAATGCCTATAAATTTTTTACCCATTTCTGAATATTGACAATAACTGTCCTCTTTCAAAATTTGAAGTAAATTCTTCTAAATAATTACTTAAAAAAATTTTTTTAATCCTTACCTGAGGATATGTTTATTGCTTTTAGGGAGAGGTAGGGAGAGAGAGAGAAACATTGATGTGAGAGAAACATCGATTGGTTGCCTCCCGCACATGCCCTGACCAGGGATCAAACCCACAATCTAAGTATGTGCCCTGATCAGGAATCAAACCCACAACCTTTTGTTGTATGGGATGACTCTCCAACCAACTGAGCCACCTGGCCAGGGCAAAATGTTTTTTTCCTTAATGCCAATCTGAAAATGTTTGATGGAAGACAATTCCTTAAACTGTCTAGTGTTAAAGAATATATTGAGAATTCCCTCATCTTTCTGAAGTATAAGATGGAAACATATTGCCCGGCTGGTGTGGCTCGGTGGATTGAGTGTTGTCTCATGGACTGAGAAGTCCCGGTTTGATTCCTGGTCAGGGCACATGCCCAGGTTGCAGGCTCAGTCCCCAGTAGGGGGAAAGCAGGAGGCAGCCAATCAATGTATCTCTCTCACTTGGATGTTTCTAGCTCCCTCTCCCTTCCTCTCTCTCTCTCTCTAAAAAAGAGGGGGGGGGGTGGAAACACTTCTCAGACATTCTATTTTAGAAGTTTGCTGGTATCTAAAAGATTGTTTCATTTCGCTTACTGAGTTTCTATATACTCATCAACAATCACATATTAAATATATTTATTTAACAATTTTTGGATCTCCAGGCCTATTATTTTTTTTCAATAAACAATCCTCCTCAAATATCTGTTCTTTTATATGTATTAATATATAATAATACTTTCATTGCCCTCTATCTGCCAGGCGCTCTGCTAATGAGCTTTTAATATACTTCATCTTACTAATCCTGTTTAAGACAAGGAAAGTGAAGGTTGGCAACACTGAACTGAAAGAGTTCATAAGTGGTAAAGCCAGCATCTGCATATAGGTCCTCTGCCTCCCAACTTCATGCTTGTTTTGACAATGCTACATCTGACAGAGTAAGCATCTTTTCCTTCCAAAAAGGAAAGCTTATAGGTATGTTTTCTCCCTTAATGTTATTTTGTAATTTCTACCATTCTTTCATTTGTATCTTGGTCAGTTTTTTTCACCTCAGAAAAAAATTTTAATGTAGAAATTTAAAATATAAGATACCCGTTACAGGTTTTGAGATTAAAATAAAATTGTATTTACTATTTTTAATTTCAGTATATATCATTCAAAAACACCAGCAAAACTTCTTCAAAGTTTTACCATGTGAGCATTGTTGTATTGTGTTTGGGTATAAAGAGAAAACATTCCTGGGTAGCTGCTATTTTATGTGCAAACTGTGTAAAGAGAAAACAGATAACAGGAAAAGTAAAATAAAATAAACTGCTGGGTTAATAAATCCTTATTATTGGTAAGAAGATTTACTGTTTAAAATATATTTTTTTAATTTAACTGAGGATGGAGACAAAAGGCTACATGTCTAATAATCTGTTTATTTAATACAGAACTATTTTATACTAAAATTTCAATTCACTTTCATTTAAGTTTTATAAAAGAATGGATATTTGATTTGACTAATCTCAATTTCACAATATCTGATCATTAATATGTTTTCTTTCAAAAGGTCTTGGCCAATAAATCTTCTTACATACACTAAATAATACTTCACTTGTTTTCAATTCACTTCATTTATTTCCAAACTATTAATCAGGGGAATTCCTTATTAATTTGCTTAGTCAATAGTTCCTTACAATTGTCATTATTTATTAATCTTTTACATTTGGAAAGCATTACTATTATTTTTCTTTAGCAAAATAGAATGCAGATACCACACATTCCCTGATTTATATAGATCAAGCTTCCTATTCCAAGATAGATCTTTTCAAATTAAGAAATAAGTCCAGTTTTTTATCTGGATAGATATAAATTTCCTGCAGTTATACTAGCCTATAATTTAGGAAGATTTACATTAAGTTTTTTTCTTAGTAATCTATTCCTATTTGGGGGGGGCGGGGGCTCTTTTTGCCATACACTACTTTATCCTCTTGCAATCAAATTAACATTAATAAATGTTGCCCTGGCCGGTTTGGCTCAGCGGTTAGAGTGTCAGCCTGTGGACCAGGGAGTCCTGGGTTCGATTCCGGCCAAGGGCACGTACCTCGGTTGCGGTTTGTCCCAGGCCCCTGTTGAGGTCATGCGGGTGGCAACCAATCGATGTGTCTCTCTCACATCAATGTTTCTCTCTCTCCCTCCCATTCTGTCTGAAGATCCACGTAAAAATATCCTTGGATAAGGATTAAAAATGTTGAGTCCTGGACGGTTTGGCTCAGCGGTTGGAGCATTGGCCCACAGACCAGAGAATCCTGGGTTCGGTTCCTCTAAGGGCACCTACCGCGGTTGCAGTTTGTCCCCGGCCCCAGTTGGGGTGGTGTGGGTGGCAACCAATGGATGTGTGTGTCTCTCTCTCTTCCCCCCTCTCTCCCTCCCACTCTGTCTGAAGATGAATGCAAAAATGTCCTCAGGTGAGGATTAAAAAAAAAGTTGAAATCATGAGTATTTTAGTTATTTGAAGTATTTTTTCTTGCTATGTTCATTTCCTTATGATAAAAATGATCCTTTTATACTCAAATTTATGTTAAGTAAGTTAGTGGTTTTTTTCAATCTTTACAGTCAAGGTGCCGTGACTTGGATGCAAACCGTAACTTACTTTTTAAAAAAATAACTGCTGTTGCAAATGAAAATTAACAACTTTATTAACAAATAAGCTATCTCAGTATAAATTTAAAAAACCAGTTTCTAGTGTTGGTACTATAATTTTAGCTACAACATGCCTGGAAGGCAACCACTACACATTTTCATAACGTAATATATATAGCACTTGCAAGTAGGCTAGTCAAAACTGCTGGCATTTTTACACACATTGATCATGTGAGGAAGAAAATTATCACAGGCATCATCACCTTAGGAAATAATTATTATCTATGCAAATTTAAAATATTCACATATGGCCCTGGCCAGTTTGGCTCAGGGGTTAGAGCGACCACCAGCAGACCGAAAGGTCATGGGTTCAATTTCTGGCCAAGGGCAGGTGCCTGGTTGCAGATTCCATCCCTGGCCTTGGTCGGAGTCCTGTGGGAGGCAGCCAATCCATGGGTCTCTTTCATGTGGATGTTTCTCTCTCTCTCTCCCTCCCTCCCACTCTATCTAAAAAGATAAACGGAAAAATATTCTCAGGTGAAGATTAAAAATAAATAAAATATTCATATATAGTAAATTTATATATGAGTAATGAGGGGGAAAAATTGATATTTATCTATTCATTGCCATTATTATGATTATAAAAAGTCCACCTCTCCCTTTTTTAATTCTTTTCTGTTCAGAAAATAGAAGATACTTGAATTTCTCATGATGGCCGGTTACTTCAAAAAGGGCTTGTTATTTCTAAGAGCAAGAAACTACAGTTTTACATGAATAAACACCTGGAGACGTAAAACTTAATTTTATAAGTCATTTAATGTCACCTACATAGCAGTTGATATGCTAGCTACAGCATACTTCAAAAGCCTATCATGCAATATTAGCAGGCAGCCGTCAGCCCATCTCTACTGAAGCCATTTCTGCTTTCCACGAGCGACGCTGGAACTGTATTACTGTGGGATATGCGGCACGTTCCGTGTGAAATCGGCTCCCAGCGCAGGGCTGTCACTTTGGAGGTTATGCTGAGGTATATAAGTTAGGAAGGACTAGGGTCGTCATGCTAGGAGGGCCCTGGACGGACGCTCGTCAACCACACTTACAGGGACACTTTGGTCGAGGCCTCAGGGTGCAAGCAGCGTCCGCGGCGGCTCCTCGCCAGCCAGAGGCTCGGGCCAGCGCCCCGCCGCAGAGGGCGAGCTCGCGAGCCCCGCGGCGGGCCCAGACCCGAGGCCGCCGGACCCCGGCTGCAGCGCGGGTTCAGGAACCGCTGCCGCACGCCGCGGAGCGCAAGTCCACAGGCCTGTCAGGCCCGGGCCGAGGCTTTCCCGGTCCCGCTGCCGTTGCCAAGGCGACCGCCGCCGAAAGTTCCCGCGGCGGGCTCCGCCCCTCGGCCAATCGGACCGGCGCTCGCTGGAGCCCAGATTCTCTTTGTTCCGCAGCCATTTCAGGCCCGGGGCAGGAGGCAGCGCCGCTTCGGCAGAGGGCCCGAGCGCCGGAGGCCTCTGGGATGGTGTGGGACCGGGTAGGTGACGTGAGGGTGCGCGGCCCCGGACTGGAGGGCGGGAGCGGAGGCTAGCTGTTCCGAAGCTAGCTGACAGGCCGCGGGGAGAGGCGCCGGACTCGCCGCCCTCCCGGTCCCCGCCCGGCCGTTTGGAGCCCGCCCGCGGCGGCTGCGCGGTTCGAAGCCCAACAGCTGCCGCCCCGGGCGTCCTGTGGGACCGGGCCGGGGCCGGCGGCGGCTCTTCAGGTGTCCAAGGTCACGGCCTGGGCCTTTTAGGGCGGCGGGAAGGAGAGGGTCTGCTACGGGGAATTTTTGCCCCTGCCAATTAAACGGCGGCGTTTGAGGACCCAGTTTGCCGCAGCCGCTGCCCCGGGACGGCTGCTTCCCGCCGGTTCTGGACACTGTCCGGCGCTGCACCGAGAGCCGGTCTTTGTCCCCGCCCGGCCCCTTCTGCCCGGGAGTCCGGGGCCCGCACACACCATCGCCTCGGCACTCGGCTAGCTGATCGCTTTCTCCAGGCGGGCCTTTCCCCTTGAGGCCTCCTGGCTTCACGACATGTTTACATAATTTTAATGTTTATAACTGTATGGGTTTTGCGTGGGTTTGTTTTTTGCCCTTCTACCCTTTTGTACTTCTCCCACGCGAACACGCAACAGGGGACAGCTGCTGAGAAGCAGACCGGCTACCACGATCAACCTGTTTTGGGAATGGCTTTTTTCCTTTAAAAATGATCGCCTGTTATTTGTTTACAGATTTTAAAAGTCAGCTGGATTTTGCAAGGCTTGCTTACACTTTGTCCGTTATCTTAATTACTAATCATTTTGGTCCATCAGCAGATATAAATGTATACGTTTAAATTTGGAGGCTATCCACAAATTGATTTTGACACTTGTATTAAGAAGCTTAATACCAATCCTGCTTTGAAACAGTGATGACGTCAATGGTGAATGCATAAATGGTACTTTTTTTTTTAACCCTAAAGAAAAGATGTTATTAAGATACAAGTTGTATCGTGTAATAGGTATTCCAAAATGTAAGGTTGTAAAATGGCTGGCCCGATGTGCTCATTTTTAGGATAAGTTCCTTATGGATTTTAAGTTTTCCTATTGTTATAGCAAAGCTTTCATATTAGACTGGTAATTAAGTTATACTTAGTGAAGCAGGGGAGGATTCAGTTTTTGGGAAAACGATTCTATTTTCCTCTTTTACCCTGCCCTGCACCCCATTCTTCTTAGAAAAGGGCTCCGCTAAGTTGAAAACTTGCAACTGCAAAAGGGAAATATTAGTTTGAAGGTGGTTTTCTTTTTTACTCCTTGGCATATATAATGCATAAATGCGTAACAGTTTGGCAGTATGGTTTTTACTTCATCTAATTTCATGTAAGCCTAATGAACTATTCGTGATCCACTTTCTTTTTCCTAAAAGGGGCCCCCACTTGGATCAGGCAGATCAGGATTGATGTGTGGTCGTTACATCTTAATCCTAGGTGTTCAGGGGATCACTAAATTCTGCCTACTGATATTTCAACCTACAAAAATATTTTTTAATATATATATATTTTTTTCTTTATTGATTTTAGAGAGAGAGAGGAAGGGAGAGGGAGAGAGCGATAGAAACATCAATGAGAGAGAACATCAACCAGCCACCTCCTGCATGCCCCCCATTGGGGATGGAGCCCACAACCTGGGCATGTACCCTGACTGGGAATTGAACTGCAACCTCTTGGTGCGTGGGTTGATGCTCAGCCAGTGAGCCACACCGGCCGGGCTACAAAAATCTTTTAAAGTAATCAAACTTATTACCATTATGTATTGTGAGCAGAATAAGAGTGGTAAAAATATATAACATTCTAGTTGTAAATATTTCCATTGTTAACATTTGTTATTGTATTCGTTTTTGTGACTAGTTTTTCTTTATATAATGTTAAAGCCATCACATGAACTTAATTTTTCTAAATACTGTAAATGAACCACATTGAAATGTAAATGTACTATATTTAGAAGAATTGCTTGCGTTTAACCATGTTGGATTCTGCAAACATTGTTAAGAAATTTGGTTTATAAAAGAAGTTGAACCAAGGGATATGTGTAATGAAAAAAAATTATGCAGTGTAAACTTCAGAGGAGCATACAATAAGTGGGAGTTACTTTTATTGCCCAGGGTATAAATTATGAATATTTCTTCCTGGAATTGATATTTGAATATATATTGTTACCAAAAAGATCTTGTACCCCCTCACCCCCAGCAAAAGAATAAGAATGTTGAGAAAATCAAAGTTATTGATTAACTGATGTTTTCGAAAACTATTGAGAATAATACTACCTTTAAAAAGAAAGGATCAGAGCCAGCAAAATTCCCCAGATGTTGGGGATCTTTTCAAGCAGTGCCATGGTAGAGTAGATATCTGGTGAGTGCTGGCAGGTGAGAGTAGTCTTCCTGGGTTGCAGGGGGGCAAACTTTACAGTGGAAGATGTTTACAAGGGTGGTAACTTTAGATTTGTAGTTATATGGATGGGTATTAGTGTAAGAGAGTTTCTAGCAGCCAGTTTGGTTGCTCTAAGACCTCCTTTCTAGAATTCTTTGAAGTACTGTCTGTAGGTGTAATAAGTAAAAATGTTAGGATTCCAGAATCTCAATGGTTAAATGAGATATTGGAACAGGAAATAGGGGTGCAGATTTGTCTTAGAATTTTCTGGAGTTAATAGAACTCATATAGAAGTGGTGGCATCTTATTTCAAAATGGCACCCAATGGCAGAGCAAATATTTGAAATCAGAACTGAAAGAAAGCTGAAAGCTGATAACTAAAAAAAAGAAAAAAAAAAACCCATAAGATTTTAATTGCCATATGCCTTTTTAATGGTTAAAATTTAAAAACAAAGCAAATATTTTTAGAGAAGTGTAGCAGTTAGAACAGGAACTCTAGAGCCAGACTTCTTGGATTCATATCTTGGCACCTTCATAATTAATTATCTATGTGACCATGGGCAAGTTACTTAATCTCACTGTGCCTCAATTTTCTCACCTCATAATGTTATGAGGATTAAATGAGTTAATATAATAAGCTCTTAGAATTGGGTCTGGCATATAGTAAACACTCCATAAGTAATAGTTGCTATTATTATCATCATTGTCAAGATCATTGGTATTTTAGAACACAACCAGAAAATAATAATCGCTAATATCAGGACTATGAGAAATTGCCATAAACTCCTTGGTGTATTTCATTCCAATATTTTTTCTTAGCTTATTTGATTTTTACACAGCTGAAACATTACTGTGTGAATAATTTTGCATTTTGCTTTTTTCCACCTAGCACAATAAGCATTTTCTCATGCTATTAAATTATTTTGTCAACATATTTTTAAATAACCACATAATGTGTGTGTGATTTCTCATAATTATAAATATTTTCCTGTTGGACAGTTAGCAAATTTCTAAATTTTTTTGCAGTTATAAGAAACACTTCAGTGAACATCCTTGTACATAAAACACTTTGTATTTTAGATTATTTCATTAAGATAGATTCCCCAAAGTGAAAATATTGGGTCAGAGTGTATGAACATCCAAAGCTCATGGCCCATATTGCCAAATTTCTTTTACTTAAGGGAATTTAATAATGGACTTAAAATAGTTTGAGGAGCACAGCATTTATTGCTCTTAGTGCTTGAGATGGGAGAGAAGAGGGAGTGAATTAACATTTTTTCCGTGTGATATACTGACATCATTTGTAGGCATACTTTTATATTAGCATACTTTTATATATATTATGCTCCGTGTAATATACTGGCATCATTTGTAGGCATACTTTTATATTAGCATACTTTTATATATATTATGCTCATTATCATAGCCCTGTGTTACACTATGGGAGTTACTTCCATTTTACTGATGATGGGAGAACTGAAGTATAGATAGGTAAGTACTTTGCCCAAGGTCTCAGAGTGTTCAAGTCCGGATCTGAATCTAGATCTGTCTGATTGCAAACCTCATACTATTTTGTTTATAAAATTGTATGTAATATACATATTTGGATCCTTATAATGAATACATATACATTGATTAAAGACAAAATCTTATAATGAATCTTACAATGCATTATAACATAGTGAATCTAATTGTAGATCATAGACCACATTACTAAAATAGTGAAACTGAGCTAGAAGCAATGAATGGGTAAATTAGTTAAACCAGATAGGGCTTAACTATCCATATACATTTTATTTTATTATTTTAAATGTTTTTTTATTGATTTTTTTAGAGAGGGAGAGAGAGGTAGGTAGAAACATTGATGTGAGAGAACAACTTCGATCAGCTGCCTCCTGCACACCCCCTACTAGCAATCGAGCCAGCAACCCCAGCATGTGCCCTGACCGGGAATTGAACCAGGACCTCTCAGTCCATCCTACGACTTGCAGTACACTGAGCCACACCGGCTGGGCTCCATATACATTTTAGAAAAGGAAAAAAAAAAAAAAACCTTACCTGGATGAAATATAATTGGTAAAAAATGTATAAAGCTGGTTTCTAAAATGCATGCAGCAAACATTTGTGGGTAAAACACTCTTAGTAATGACCTCAACACAAATAGGGCAGAAAATAAGAAATCGATCAAATTTGGGGGTTAAGAGAAATGACAAAGATAACTAAACTGAAAAATACACTTAGTGAGACCCCTGACAAGGTAAACTAAAGTCTTTATAATAGAGATATAAACAAAAACAAAAAATAGAGATGTTTCAGATAAGGAGAATAAGACTACCCACAAGGTGTGGGAGATTAATTTTATACTGAAAACTAAAGCAAAAAAATATTTGAGTTGCATTTTTATAATTGACTTTGAGGTACTCTAAATCCATTAGTAAAATAGTTATCAGTGGAGCCCCTTAATCCTCAGGTGCAGAAGTCACTGCCATAGATGAAAAAGTTGATCCCAAAAGGACCAGATTCTATTGTTTTTGTCTTTACTAAAGAAGGAATTACAGAGGAGATATATTTCAGCAAATCGTGAATGTACTAAATAGATACATATAAATTATTAGGAATAGGTGATGTCTACCAAAATGGTAAAGAAAAGAATATAAAACATTGATCATTATGCTGCAATTAGTAATAATGTTTTTGAAAAATACTTAACAAAGTAAAAATATGGTCTATTTTGGTAGGATAACAGGAAAATAATGAGAAAGATGGCAAATTATGAAAGACTTTATGTGCCATTTTTTTCATCCACTAAACATGTATTAGTGCTGGGATTGTCCCTTGTCCTTAAGAGATTTAAATACTAGTGGAGAGAATAAAATGTAAACAAAAAAAGTAGAATTATAGTTTTTATGATATAAATCTGTGGAGGCACCCAAGAGGACTAATAATAGATTTCATGCAGAGTGGGAGAAATGGTACAGGCATTTCTGGGGACTAGGAGCAGCACTTCAGAGTATGTCAGTAAAGGTAAGGACTTATTGTGTTCTTGAAACTTGAAGCAGTTCAGAGGCCCTAAAAGATATAGAGAAAGGAGTCTGCTAACTTCTTCTGTAAAGGACCAAACAGTAAGTATTTTCTGTTTTGTAGGCCCTACCAGCTCAGCAATTTTAGTGCAAACGCAGTCATAGACCTTATTGAAACTATTGGAATGACCAGATTTGACTTACTTAGTCAATCTCTTTTATACAGTAGAGGGAGTTGAAGAAATAACCAACTGAACTCGTGTTGCCCTAGCATGAGCCATTGAAAGATTTGAAAGGAATTTACAACATTAATTTGTGTGAATCATTAAGAGCAGAATAAAAATAGAAAATAGATTATTTTTAAGCACTGTAAAGCAATAAGAAAAAACAACTTGGGTTTGTTTGTTTGTTTTTAATCCTCATCCGAGGATATTTTTTTCCCATTTATCTTCTGATGGAGCAGGAGGGAGGGAGGGAGGAAGAGAGAGAGAGAGAGAGAGAGAGTGAGAGAAACATCGATGTGAGAGAAACACATCGATTGGTTGCCTCCCACACAACCCCAACTGGGGCCGGGGATGACAACTCGGTTTTTAAATGAGGAAATTCAGTTAGCCAGTAAACATGAAATATTGTTCTACACCATTAATAGGGAAATACAGAGTTGTAGGAAAATTCATACATTGAATATATCAGTGTAGCCATTTTAATTTTAAAGTAAAAACATTTTGACCAGCAGTTTCCAATTCTTGGAGAAACATGGATATATCAAGAGTCAGTTGTGTTCAATATGTCTTTGTCAATAGCAACAGAACCTCCAGACTTCCAGGTCACCTTTCATATCCTTCACTGTAATTCATAAATGGGTGTATATTTGTCTGCTTTTTTTTTTTTCAACCCCTTCCCAACTCTTATAGTTCTTTTACTGTGCCTGATGGAATTTACAGTCCATCATCTGCAAAGTCCAGTCTCAACCTATGCTTAAACATTCCCTTCACTTTCTTGCTCCCATAGAAACCTGACATTTTGCACTGTACAGTTTGGCTATTTTATTTATTTTTTTTCCATAGTTGTTCTTATCACTGTTTCTACAGGTGGGAAAGGTGTCTGTCATGCATCTCTGCTGCTTTCAGACTATTCTCCCTTCTTTCTCCCTAATAATCCTCAGTTTTGGGTTATGTCAGCAGATTATATAATCTACTACCCCTCATGATTGCTATTAACTATTAACCTCGTCTCTCAATTTTTTTGCTCTAGGCTCATTGCCCCTCTCTTCAATACCACCTCAATCTTTATAGTGAAATTGAAGAGAGTGTACGTACTGATACTTCCAGTGTCCTGTCCTCTCATTTCCTAGATCTTTTCTCCAATGCTCTTCCCATCCACCCTATCTCTTCCCATTACTCCCACAGTGATACTCTCTTACATTGTCAATAACTGCAGTCCCTCCATAGTTACCATTCCCTGAATTCTACTATGTAACCCTACTTCCCATTTTTGTGGTTCACTTCTAGTTAATATCTCAGCCCCAACCATATTTTGACCCCAATGGAATCTCCAATCAATTCATCATATTACTGTTTTCTTGCCACTCACCTCTTGATGTTTTCACTCCCTTTCTTACTCCACTTAAATTCCATGATTGATCATTTTAATCTCTTTGTTTCTTTGGTGAGATCCACAGCCCTACTTAAACCAATTCTGCTTTCTTTGCACCTGCCCTATGTAACTCAGTGTGGCTGGAAGCAAGCACACTACCACACATGATCTCA
The DNA here is from genome assembly GCA_030848825.1 of Tadarida brasiliensis. NCBI lineage: Eukaryota > Metazoa > Chordata > Mammalia > Chiroptera > Molossidae > Tadarida > Tadarida brasiliensis. Next base: position 46,841,716 of record CM061258.1, read on the forward strand.
TACCTCAAGTGGGTCCTTAATGCTGCTGTTGATTATATTTTGTCTATTCTGTTCACTCTCCTAAATGACTGTTTCGTGTCTTCTGTTCTTCAAATACCCAGTGTCTCTTCCCATCCTCACTTTCAGCTCATGACATCAGTTCCTACTTTGCTAAGAAAATTGAAGCAATCAGAACATTTCCGCAGACTCTCACTACCCTGTGTACCTACTAGCATCTGGTCAATGCATGCTATCTTCCTACTTGTTACCTTAGATTAACTTTTCATGTCCCCGAGTCTGCTTTTGTACTAGATCCCTTCCTTTCTCATTTTCTCAAGGACATTGCCTCAGCTTTTTACCTTCCTCATCAATTTTTTAAACTGGATTTCTGGCAGCAACAAACATGCTATTATTTCTCCCATCTTTTAAAAGAACAAAAACAAACAAAAAACTTGATTCACTCTTTACTGTTTCCCAATATTTTTGTTTGTTTTCTTTTGAAGCATTATTCCTCAAAAGAGTTCTGTCTATACTTCCTATTGCTAACTTTTCTCCTTCCATGCTCCATTAAACCCACTTCCAATCAGGCCTTTGTCTGCACCATTCCCACTGAAACAGGTCCTCAGGTTCTCCAGTAACTTCTATGTGGCCAAATATCATATACCATTGATTCTGTTCATCTTACTTGACCTGTCCACAACATTTTACACATCTATTTGTTCCCTTAACTTTGAAACATTTTCTTCTTTGCTTTCCAGGTTGATGCATAACCTTGGTTATTTCCTACCTCAGTGCTGGCTCCTTGTAATTCTCCTTTCCCTTCCTTCTCACAGACATCTTGATGTTGGAGAGCGCCAGGGTCAGTCCTTGTTTTTGTTTACTCCTCACCCAAGGACATACTTTTATTGATTTTTTAGAGAGAAGGAGAGACACACAGAAACATCGATGTGAGAGTGAAACATTGATCAGTTGCCTTCCACACACACCCCAACTGGGGATCGAACCCACAACCTGGATATGTTCCCTGACTGAGTGGTGTATGGCCTACACTCCAACCAACTGAACCACACCAGCCAGGGATGTTTGTTTTTTATTTTCCTATCTATGCTCACTCCATTGGTAATCTCATTCAGCTGCATGACTTTTAAATACCATTTAAGGCTCTGGCCAGTGTGGCTCAGTTGGTTGGAGTGTTGTCCTATCCCATATACCAAAAGGTGGCGGGTTTGATTCCCTATCAGGGCACATACCCAGGTTGCAAGTTCGATCACCAGTTGGGGCGTGTACAGGAGGCAGCGGATCAATGTTTCTCTTTCACATTGATGTTTCTGTCTGTCTGTCTGTGTTTCTCTCCCCTACCCTCTCTCTAAAATAAAAAATAATGATAGTAAACTGAAATACCATTTAAATGCCAGCAATGCCTAAATTTCTATTTTTAGCCTCTGTCCCTAACTTCAGTCTTATATGTTTAACTGCCTATTCAACATCTCTGCCTAAATGTCTAATAATTCACATCAAACTCAGCATGTCCAAAACTAAACTCCTAAACTTCCTCCCCATGGAGTTCCCCATTTCTGTATGTTAGTGGCAACTCCATCCTTCCGATAGCTTAGGCTAAAATCTCAGAGTTATTCTTGACTTTGTATTTTCTTTGACTCTTCAGATCCATTCTTTCAGTACAGCCTGTTTGATTGTTTTTTTATATCATAATACTTTCAGAATCTGACTATGTCTCACCATCTCCACTACCTCCTCCCTGGTTCAAGCCACTACTATCATATCTCCTAGGATTGCTTAAATAGTTTACTACTTGTTCTCCCCATTCTACCCTAGCCCCTCCCAACAGTCTTTTCTCAATATAGTAGCCAGAGCAAGCCTTTTACAAATTAAGACAGTCTGTCACTTCTCTTTTCAGAGCCCTACAATGACTCTCCGTTTCAGAGAAAATCTAGTCCTTACAGTGGCCTACAGGGCTCTCCAAAATCTGCCTTGGCCAGTTTGGCTCAGGGTTAGAGCGTCGGCCTGCGGTCCAGAGAGACCCGGGTTCGGTTCCCACTAGGGGCATGTACCTCAGTTGCAGTTTGTCCCTGGCCCTGGTTGGTCGTGCGGGTGGCAGCCACTCGATGTGTCCCTTTCACGTCGATGTTTCTCTCTCTCTCTCTCTTCCTCTCTCTCCCTCCCACTCTATCTGAACAAAAAATGAAAAAATGTCCTCAGGTGAGGATAAAAAAAAAAAAAAATCTTTCCAACGTACTGCCCTTTCACCTTACCTCTGTGATCTCATTTTCCACTACCACTTACCCTCCTTGCCCACTGGCCTTCTTGTTATATCATAAACATATCAGTCATGTTCATACTTTGGGGCCTTTGCTTTAGCTAGTTCAGCTGTCTGGAATGTACTCCCAAATATCTACGTGGCTCACTGGCCTTACCTCCAGGTCTTTGCTCTGATTTCACCTTCTCTGAATACCCTATTTAATACTGCATCCTACCCTCTCCTTTCCTCCTTATTCTGGATTCTTTATTTTTCATATAGCACATACTGCCTTCTAACATACTTATATCAGGAGTCATCAGTCTAGCACTCCATTGCCCTGTGACCTGTTTTGAGCTAAGAATCGTTTTTACATTTTTAAAGGGTTATAAAATTAAAAATAATATATGCCACATCTGCAAAACCTAGAATATTTACTGTCTGTTACTTTGCAGAAAAAGTTTGCACTGTATATTCTGTTTATTGTCTTTCTCCTGCATGAATGTAAGATCCCAAGAGGGCAGCGGTCTTTGTTTTATTTATTGCTGTATCTGCAGCAACTAGAACAGTGCCTAGAATATAGTAGGTACTCGGTAAATATTTATTAAATGAATGAATTCCTTATAATGGTGCAAAATTATCAATAAACTGCACTGCAGTTAGTAATGAAATAGAGCTATATATAGTGAGTAGGAAAGCTAATACATATTTTGAATGAGTTTTTATTGAACAGAAATAAAACTGTTTTTACAGAAACATATGTATTTAAATGCACACACACAAAAAAAACCCCAGCTCTATGGTTATTCATCAAATGGATATTAGAGTACCTCCAGGGAGGAGACTAGGATTAGGAGAAGTTCTTGAAGGGAGCTTGAATTTTATCTGTAGTGTTTATTTTTTATATATATATACAATGAGAAACAGTCACATAATTTTTTCCTTCAAAGGTTTTTTTTAATGAAGAGAAAGAGGAAAAAGAAATAGGTTCTAACTAAAGCAGTGAGAGGAAATAGAGAGTGATGGGGTAGAGAGAAAGGGAAGGAAACACTACCTTTCTTAAATACCATATTTGGCCAGCAATCTGAATGAGGAGAAGTGAACAATATGAATGTTTGAAGAAAAAGTATGCAAAAGTAAAGACTCTTAGGTGGGAACAAGCATAACATTACAAGAGAACTACCAAAAAAAAAAAAAAAAAAAAAAACCAGAGTGGGACATAGTGAAAAGTGTCCTGAGACTGCTAGGAGATTAGTTCAGAGAGAGAGAGAGGCACAAGCCCAGATTATGTGCAACTTTGTAGGCTATGGTAAGGATATGAGGTTATATTTTAAGTGTAATGAGAAACCATTGGAAGGTTTTGATAGAAGATATAATTTAATTGAAGATTTAACAGGATCATTTTGTTACTTTATCTCAGAAATTGGGCTAAGGGAACAAAAGAGAAGGCAGGGAAAACTTTTGTGGTAGGCTATGATCTTGTAGAACATAGTATCTGGACTAGGGTAGACAGTGGAGGGGGAGAGAAGAGGTCAGAAGGTATATTTTGACAATACTGACTGATAGTTTTGATGTGGGATATGAAGAAAATCAAGGATGACCCCTTGGTATTTTGGCTTGAACAACTAGATGAACTAGTAGCATTTAGTGATATTAGGCAACTATGGAGGAACATGTTTAAATGGGATGGAGAAGAGAATCAAGAGTTCTGTTTTAGCCAGCAAATATTGAGATGCCCATTTAACAAACAAGTAGATATGTCTTTTTTTAAAAAAACTTATCTTTATTGTTGAATGTATAACAGATGTCCCTCCCTTTTTCCCCCATTGACCCCCTCCTCCCCAATCCCACCCTACTCTTGACTTCCCCACACTATTGTCTGTGTCCATTGGTTATGCATATATGCACAGAAGTTCTTTGGTTTATCTCTTCCCACCCTCCCTCCCCCCTTCTCTTTGAGGTTCATCAGTCTAACAACCAATTTGTACTTCTTAATTCTTTCATCTTTTTCACCCATACCCCCAGCCCCCTCTCATTCGACAAGCAACAAAAAATTATATCTATGAGTGTTTCTGTTCTGCTTGCTCATTTTATTTGTAGATTCAATTGTTGATAGATATGTATTTATTGCCATTTTATTGTTCATATTTTTGTTCTTCTCCTTCAAGAAGACCCTTCAACATTTCATATAATACTGGTTTGGTGGTGATGAACTCCTTTAACTTTTTCTTGTCTGGGAAACTCTTTATATGTCCATCAATTCTAAATGATAGCTTTGCAGGATAGAGTAATCTTGGTTGTAGGTCATTGCTTTTCATCACTTTGAATATCTCTTGCCACTCCTTTCTGGCCTGCAAAGTTTCTTTTGAGAAATCGTCTGACAGTCTTATGGGAGCTCCCTTGTAGGTAACTAACTACTTTTCTCTTGCTGCTTTCAAGATTCTATCTTTGTCTTTAACCTTTGGCGTTTTGATGATGATGTGTCTTGGTGTGGACCTCTTTGGGTTTATCTTGTTTGGGTCTCTCTGTGCTTCCTGGACTTGAATGTCTGTTTCCTTCACCAAGTTAGGGAAGTTTTCTGTCATTATTTTTTCAAACAGGTTTTCAATTTCTTGCTGTCTCTCTTCTCCTTCCGGCACCTCTATGATTCCAAGGTTGGTATGCTTGAAGTTGTCCCAGAGGCTCCTTACACTATCCTCATTTTTTTTGGATTCTTTTTGCTTTTTGCTGTTCTGATTGGGTATTTTTTGCTTCCTTATATTCCAATTTGATGGTTTGCTTCTTGACTTCACCTACTCTACTATTGATTCCCTGTAAATTATTCTTTATTTCAGTTAGTGCATCCTTCATTTCTAACTGGTCCTTTTTCATGTTGTTGATGTTCTCACTAAGTTTCTTGGAGTTCTCCCTAAGTTCCTTGAAGGTCTCACTAAGTTCCTTGAAATTCTGACTAAGTTCCTTGAGCATTCTTATAACCAGTGTTTTGAACTCTGCATCTGATTGATTGCTTATCTCTATTTTGTTTAGTTCTTTTCCTGGAATTTTGTTCTGTTCTTCCACTTGGGAAATGTTTCTTTGTCTCCTCATTTTGCCTGCTTCTCTGTGTTTGTTTCTTTGTATTAAGTAGAGTTGCTATGTCTCCTAGGCGTCGTAGGGCGGCCTGTTATAGTAGGTGTCCTGTAGGGTCCAGTGGCACAACCTCCCTGATCACCCTAGCTGTGCCCTCGAGGTACACCCCTAGTGTGGACTCTCCACCCTTCTGTTGTAATTGAGTCTTAATTGCTGTTGGCACATCAATGGGAGGGATTTACTCATGCTAATGAGCTGCAAGGACTGGCTGTGCCCACTGACTACTGCCCTCTGACTACCTTGGAGGATCAGCTATGTAGGGGCCCAACACACAGAGCAAGACTTACTTCAGCAGGGCTCTGGTACCCACTAGTCCACTCATTGAGTGTATCACTTGTGGAGGTGGTTGTGTGGTGGTGGAGGTGGTTGGGTGGTGGTGCTTCAATGTGGTCTGAAGCTGTCCACTGGGTGTGCTGGCTCTAGGACAAGGTCAGCCTCTGCCTGTGTTCTGTCCGGGGCCACCAGGCATAAGCTACAGAGTGATTTGCCAGTGGCTGCTTCTTGTGCTGGGCTTGGAGGTGCCCAGGCAAAGCTAAGCTGTGAGCCAATGCTGGCTGCTTCTAGTGCCAGGCCTGGGGCCACTTAACAAGAGGTATGGGGCTCCCTGAGACCAGATGCTGCTTGTTTGAGAGACTTTAGAAAAATCTGAAGCAGGATCCAAGACAGGCCAATCCTATATGGTAAAGCCACTAGAAACAGCTTGGGTGGGCTCAAAAGTGGGGTGAGGCAGGGCCTCAGGGAATCACCAGGGCTGGGCAAACAGTGTGAGCCAGGTTGCTGGAGTCCCAGATAAGGCAGCTGTCTGCTGCCCCAGGGAAGGGCTCACCAAAGGAACAAAGGCCTCCCACAGCAAGTCTATCCAGGAGAAAGCTGCCCCTCCAGCTCTCGCCCCAATTCCAAACAACTCAGTTCTTCCCTGTATGTCTCTGGTGCCTTTCAAGCTGCCTCACCCACACTGGAACCTGGATGGTGCGAGTCCGAGTAAGTCCATGCACGGGCCCTTTAAAAGGAGCTGCCTGGATCTCCAGTGGCCTCAGCCTCAATTCCCGCTGGATTTTCCAGCCAGAAGTGATGGGGACTTCTTTCCTGGCACTGGAACCCTGAGCTGGGGTGCCTGGTGTGGGATGGGACCCCTTGCTCCTCAGGGAGGACCTTCACAGCCGAGGTATCCTCCTGATTTTTATCCGCCACACATGGGTGTGGGACCAGCCTCTCTGTGCCTCCGCCCCTCCTACCAGTCTCGGTGTGGCTGCTTCTTTAATTTTGTAGTTGTAGGACTTCCATTCAGCTAAATGTCAGGTGGTTCTGAATGATGGTTGTTCTATAGTTTAGCTGTAATTTTGATGTGGTTGTGGGAAAAGATAACCGTGTTTACCTACACTGCCATCTTGACCAGAAGCCTCACAAGTGGATATGTCTTATAAGACGTTGGATTCTTGAGTCTGGAATTCAGAGTGCTGTTTAATGGCACAGACTAGGTGAGATTATGTATATACAAGAAAGAAAGGGGCCTAGGATATTTAGAGGTGGGAGAGCCAGCAATGGAGACTGTCAAAGAGCAGCCAGTGAAATAAAAGGAAAGCCAGGGACATGTGATGCCACAGACACAGAGGTGGGAAAGTGTTTGCCTGTGTTCAGCACTGTGGAGAAATTAAGATGAGACCAAGAAGAAATCATTGGGTTTCTCAGCAAGAAAATCTCAGTCTCAGTGAAGTGGGGTGAAGAAGGGGAGGTGGTGACTGTACACAACTTTCAAGATGTTTCTGTGAATGGAACTAAGTGGAGAAATTGAGTAGTAGTAGAAGGTGAATGGAGTCAATTCTGGTTTTTAAAGATATTTTAAATAATTTTATTAGTTTTAAAAATCCTCACCCAAGGATATGTTTATTGATTTTAGAGAGAGAGGAAGGGAGAAAGAGAGAGATAGAGATATATCAATTGGCTGCTTCCCACACGCACCCCAAACAGGGATGGAACCTACAACCTAGGTATGTGCCCCAACTAGGAATCAGACCCACAACCTTTTGGTGTACGGGATGATGCTCCAACTAACCGAGCTACACCAGCCAGGGCAAGATATTTTAAATCATTTTAAACTTAGAAAAATGATGTTTTACTCTCCTTGAGAGTAATTCAGAGAACTCCCATTTACAGTTTACTTGGATTCACCAATTTTTAACATTCACCACATTCTCCCCGCCACACACACACACACACACACACACACACACTTATTTTTGTGATCATTTGACAGTAAATTGCATATATATTGCCTCTTTTCCCCTTCATAATTTAACATGTGTGTCTTAAGAGCCAGGATATTCTTTTCTGAAATCACATATAGTTATCAAATTCAAGAAATAGAGTTTTTCACAGTCTATATGACAATTTTGTCACTTGTCCCAGTCTCATCTTTTATCACATTTTTTTCCTCCACTACAGAATCCAGTCCAGGGTTTTATATTACATTTAGTTGTCGTCGTTTTCGACAGAGAAAGTTGTTTTTTATTAATGGAATCTTTGCCATTTTATCCTCATAACAACCCCATGAGATAGAGGTACTATTATCTAATTTTATAGGTCATAGGTTAATTATTCTTTCCATGACTAATAAGTGGCAGAGCAAGACCTCAAAGTCAAGCACAGGAACTCCACAGTTTGCCTTCTTAAGCTCTATATTACAGTCCCACCCATGTAGTGCATAGAAAAATCTGAAATTCCTTGTTTAGAGAGGACAAATAAGTCAAATTTATAGATCAGAGACCATGATACTTATATCAAAAAGATGGTTTTAAATGTCTAGATCTGGATTATAACTCCCTGTAATGATGAATCAGGGTTTAATATGTCACCTGATGAGCATTAGGACAGAAGGAAGAGCAAAAAAAGAAAATATTTAAATTTTATATGTAAAATTTACTAGACTTTGGCATAAATGATATGTTTTTAGAGTTATTGGTGCTCATTGTTTATAAAAGTAAAATAAAATACATTAATTCTTGTGTGGTAGAATTTAGTTGGCAGTATATATATGTGGTCTAAAGAGTTCTGATCTGTTTCAAAAAGAGTTTGTTTTATAAAATGGCTGCTTGTCAAACCTTTATTAGAAAATATTATGAAATAAACTTAATTTAGGAAAAGAGCATTAAACAGTGAATCATTGAAACCACAAGTGCTCCAGAGCAGGAATTAGGGTTTTTAGTTCAATAATGTTTTACAGTTTTCTGTTAAACATAGTTTTAAGGGGTTAATGGGTAAAGACTTCTGTTGGATAGAAACTCAAGTTAGTAATGAAAAATTTTCTAACATTTTCAATTAAAGGTTGTTCTTAATACTGAATGTGACTTCTGTAAGAAGTGACCTAAGCCTAGCACAGTACTGTGCCCTTTAACAGGAGCCCAAGTATTTGTTGAAAGAATCAAATGACATGTAGCTTTCACTTAGGTAACTTAGTAGTCCCAGAACTACACTTGAACAATGGAATTGAATACAAGTTTCCCTGAAGGCTTGGAGAATTTCAGTAACAAGTATAAGGGGGGGGAAAGTAAGACCGGCTTGTATATGTGGAATATGACCAGATTCATTATTTACAGTCAACTAAATGTTTTACTTCTAGAAGCTGAAAGGACCATGGTCTTTAGTTGCTTTATAGATGAGGAAATGAACCAAATGAGTATAAGTGATTTGTACAGGATTACCCAGCTGGCTATTCTTCATGCAGAGAAAAACTGAGACAAAAGCCCCAGATCTTTGACACTCTTTTTTTACTGATGTTATTTTGGCTTTTCATGGCACAGAAGAATTAAAGACCCATGGCCAGAGGCATTTTGTCCTAAAGCCCTCTGAAGTCACACTGCACTGTTAGCTCCAGAAAGACTGTGGCCATTGACTTCAAGTGTCCACGGTTGCCTCCACAAATAACATCCTTCCCCTGGTCTTACGCTCCCCCACCCCCAAAATTAGTCAAGAATGAAACATTAGAGCAACTGTAGGAGTTTTTTTCTGGAATCTTGTAAGCACAGAATCAAGAGAGTGGTGTAGTTGTTTAAGATTTAATGTAGGAATTTGATGGGGTAGCTTAAATAAACAGTAGAGGCATAAAAAGGAAAAGGCTCTAGTAAAAACCCTAGCTTTATTTTAACCTTACATCTTAGTGGGTTAAAGGCTTTTGTTTTGATGTTGGTACTTGCGTATCAAGTACGCAGCAGGCAAATTTTTATTTATAAAACAGAATCTACACATTCACACACCAGATTCTAGTAGAGCTTAAAAATTGCTCAGCAGCCAGGAAAAAATTGTAATTTCAGGTAAAATTATCATTTTCTGGTTCTGGGAATTATAAGCTCCTGTATATTTCAAATGCTTTTGAGTCAAGTTTATCAAATGCCTAATCACATATTGAATTATTGAATTTAATAACATCAAGAGATCTTCGGAATTTTCTAGTTTATCCCTCTCATTCCAGACTTTTATTGTATTTGTAATTTTCCAGCTATAAAATTCTGCATATGCAACTGTCTAATAAATGTTTGCTCATTGATTTAATTTCTGGAGTTTTTTCCTTCTAGAATATGCATTCTACTCCTTTAAGAATATATAATGACAAGTTGACTAGAGACTGTATTTTATTAACTGTTTATAATATGAATTAGTTACTGTATGGAATTTTTTATTGAAATACCATTTTATGTGACTTTAGACAAAGATTTGCTTTCTGTGGCTCCAACCCTACTCCAGAAAAATCATAGAAAAATTATTTTATAATGAATTTATATTTCTTTCTAAGAATCAGTTCAGTGTAATGGAAATAGTGTGTGCTTTTGAGGCAGTTCATTAGACTTCTATATCTACCTACTATAAGTATACAGTCATAGATGATATCTACCTCATAGACTAACTAGGCACATAGTTCAAACTATACCATTTGTTTCAAGTTAAGATAATTTATAATCATACATTTTCTTCCCACTCTTCTTAGTTATTATATTAGCTTCCTTAGTCAGAAAAATATATTTAGAAGAATCCAATGACAATTCTAACATAATTTTTTATCTTACAAACTTTTCATTTACTGTTTTATAAAGGTTAATTTTAAATTACTTAATTTTAATTTTCATTTACTTAAATTACTTGAATTATTTTCTTGAAATAAAAAGTAAACTAGTATATGATACAAATTATTGATTAGCAAAATGAAAAGTACTAGAACCCTAACCTTTTCAATTCAGTATATACTAAATGACAAATTTAAATTATTTGTGGTATGCTCATTTTTGCAGTTATATTTTTCTTATTTTTTTCTTTAAACATACATAGTTATGATTATTGTGAGAATCTAAAGAACTTCTTACTACAGAAGTCTCAAGGACCGTTATAGAAGAACTAAAGACTCTTCTCTAAGCTAAAATCTATTGTAATTTGCTGTTGGCTTTTACGTTTTTGTAGGTGTTTTTGTTTTTTGTTTTTTTTTCTAGTTCAACATAGAATTTAACTCAGCTTTTTAATAATTTTTTTCTTAAATGATATTTATGGAATTATGCATCAATGTTTTGAAAAATTAGGAAGTTGATGAGAGATGCTTGAAAAAAATTTTTAAGTTATAATATTTAGTTATATAATAGGTATTTCCAAACAATTTTTCAAAATAGTTGTATTTATTTAGAAATTTTTTATATTAAAGAAAACTAGTATTCTTGTTTTAAATTTTGTAGTAGTCTTACTGTGTCTGTATATTTTTACTTGGTGTTTTGTTTAAACATTTAAATGTCTTAATAGTAATTTGTTACATTATTAAAAATTATTTCCAGCATGTGTATCTCTCCCTCCACCTCCCTCCCTCCCTCTCTCTCCCTGTCCCCCCCCCATACACACACACACACACACACACACACACACACACACACACACCTGCACCTTCCCCCAGGCGTGTTTTCCTTGCCTCTCTCTTTCTCTCCAAGGGTCCCTTTGCCTCTGTAACTTGTTTCCTGAGCCTATTTCTTCTGTGGCTCACTTCTTCTACCTCTGTGACTTTCTAAATAAACTTTTGCTTGTATTTGGGGGGGGAAATTATTTTCATACTTACAGAATATTAAAATCATAATGAAGAAAACCACAAGTATAGAATCTAATAATTCCTATTATCTAAGTAAAAGTGAAACTTCTGTTCTTTATTTTCAGAACAGCCTTTCTCTGATACTAGGTCTCTGGGATTATAAAATAATTTCTTGTATAATTCTACTTTGAGTCAGTTTTTTTCATTACTATAAAGATTTTTCTTTATTTTCAAAATTATCTTCATGTCATTGTGTCTGCTCATTTTAATGGTATAATATGGGCAAAAATTGCTACTAGTACATCAGTTTTCTCTAACTAAAACTTAACCCTTTAAGTACCATAACCTGTAAGCATTCTTACAAAAAAAAATTAACTATATTTCACATCTTCTTACTGTCTTAAAAAGTAAAATAAAAAGGTGTAATTTAAGCTTTTTGATTATTTGGTCATTATTATGAGTAGCAAGCATTGTACTATAGTATAGTAAATTCTCTGGGGTCTTTTGCTCTGCCCTGTTTATGATTTCAAACAGTTAAACTGTTGGAGATGCATATTATTTATTTTTCTTATAAAGGTAACATATCTACAATACTGAAAATTTTTTGAAAAAAGAAAGAAGAACTCATAATCCTAATACTCTAATATACTGCTAGCTTTTTATTATTTCCTTCCAGTCTTTTTCATTTAATAATTCTGTCTTTAGTTTATACATATTTTTTACTTTATTGTAGTTCTCTATATACAACTTTTTTTTCTTTATTGATTTTAGAGAGAGTGGAAGGGAGAGAGAGAGAGATAGATGAGAGAGAACATGGATTGACTGCATCTTGCATGCCCCCCACTGGGGATTTGGCCCACAACATGGGCATGTGCCCTGACCAGAATCCTCTTGGTGCATGGGTTGATGCTCAACCACTGAGCCATACTGGCTGGGCTCTATATACAACTTTTTAAATCATTTTTTTCACTTTCTAATCATAAACAATTTCCACAGCATTATAGAAATTAACCATCTTTTTTAATGACTGCATAATAGCCCAGCAGTTGAATGTTGTGCTATTTACCCATATGTTTATTGTTGTATTAGAAAATAATCTTGGGATAAAATCTTTGAGATAATGCTTTTTTTCTGTATTTAAGATTCTTGAGATTCTTAGGATTGCTGAGTTGATTTCCAATATGTTGTATTAGTTAATACTACTATCAGTAATTGGTTAAAGTTGGTTTATCGTATCTTTAGCAATGTAGTATATTATTGTAATAAAATTATCTTTGGTAATTAGTCTGACATTACTTCATTATTACATTTATTACTAGTAAGTTTCAGCATTTTTTCACATTTGTTTATTGTTGAATTTCCTCTTGTGAATTTTTTTTCATGTGTTATCTATTGATTCTAAATTCGTTTTCTAGATAAGTTATTAATGTATTCATATCTTGTTGTATTGTCTAATTTTGTATTGTTGTAATATGCTAAGAACTCCCTTTTAAATTTGTTCAAATAAAGAATATGTTTGTCCACCATATATGTAAATAGTGGTGCCTCCTGGAAATGCATAAGAGATGTTGTAGGTCCTTGAGAATGGACTGTCTGAATCTTGGGGAAACAAGTGTTACCTGAAAGTTGGCACTGTAGTGAGGATAAATTGCCACTGTTCCTACATTTTCCACTGGTATAAAGTGTTAATAAAATGAATATTCTGAGGTATTTTTTTCCTTGGTGGCAGCAGGGGCAGTGACTGCAAATGCTCAGAACCAAAATAGTAAAATTTGGAAAGGAGAAGGGAGAGGAGCAGTACTGTAGAAGTAGATGAGTAAGGAATTCTGTTGTCTATAAAGAAGGGTGCACACCTGAACTGGCAGCTGGCTTTATTCTTGGTTTTCTCTATTCTTCCTACTCAATTTATTCCGCACCCATCTGGGTATATTGATTACATATTCAATGGCTCTCTGAAACTTCTATGTCAGCTCTCAAATTTACTCTGCTGTTCAATTTAAGGAAATTGATTTCCATGATAGTCATCAGCCTTCACTATACCAACTCCACAGTTCCTAGAGAACTCCCTAAAACATTCAGTTCCTTTCACTTAAAGCAAATACATTTTGGAAATAGTTTGTTATAATATATATATTCACATGATTATATATTTAAATCGTTATTTAATATTTCTCTTCTGAGTTAGCTTTTTTGGTACCAAGGAAGAGCAACTTGAGATTGTCTTAAGAGAAAGAGGTAGGTTTATTTTAAGTCATTTGTGGAAATATCTATTAGGAAGCAAGGCAGCGCCCAGGAGCAGTTACTCTCATTCTGGAGAACCATGTAATCTTAGACCTTCCTTGCTTTTCTCTGTGCTGATCAATTCTTCTCTCTGTTTGCTTAGAATTTCTGCCCCTTTATACTTTTGTCTTGTACATGGAATCTAATGATGGTTACCTGCCTACCATATTATGACCTTTTAGCTTCTGCTTTGAGTACTGGTAAATGGTAAAGGATCCTAGTACGTCGGATTCACATTTCCTAGAAAGGAAATCCAATTGATTTAGCTAATCTTTTCGTGCCATGATTCATCACATGGAGGATCAGGTGCCCAATCCTGATTTAATCTGTTGTGTTTAGGAAATATGGTCAAAAAGTATCTACGTTGCCTTTAGACATCACGGAGACATGAGCTGTAGGCTACCCAGTTCCCTTTAGAAAAGGCATTTGGGTTTACTGCTAGATACCTCTAAGAAAATCAGTGCCCTGTACAAAAAAAAAAAAAAAAAAATGTAGTGGGGGAGAGCCTCATAATATAGAACTGGAAGTTTTAACTGTGTTTTTAAAAACAGAAATCAAATTCTTTCTCTTAATTAATTTGTAGTGTTGATTTCTAGGTCTTGATTTCTCCATTTTTTAAAAATTTATTTTTAATTGAATTTCTTGGTACTGGCATAAAAACAGACATACAGATCAATGGAACAAAATAGCCCAGAAATAAACCCACACCTTTATAGTCAATTAATATTTGAAAAAGGAGGGAAAAATATACAATGGAGTAAAGATAGTGTATTCAATAAATGGTGTTGGGAAAATTGGACAGATACACAAGAAAAATTAAACTAGACCACCTTCTTACACCATACACAAGAATAAACTCAAAATGGATTAAAGACTTAAATGTTAGAATCAAACCATAAAAATCCTAGAAGAAAACATAGTAAAATCTTGGCCATTTCTCGTAGCAATATTTTTTCTGATATATAGCCTTAGGCAAGGGAAAGAAATGGAACTACATCAAACCAAAAAGTTTTTGCACAGCAAAGGAAACCATCAACAAAATGAAAAGACAACCCACTAAATGGGAGAACATACTGATACATCTGATAAGGGCTTAACATCCAAAATTTATAAGGAACTTATAAAACTCAACACCAAAAAAACAAACAATCCAATTAAAAATGAACAAAGGACCTGAATAAACACTTCTCCAAAGAGGACATATGATGGCCAATATACATATGAAAAGATGCTCAGAGTCACTAATCATCAGAAAAATTCAAATTAAAATCACAGTGAGCACTAGTTCGTTTGGTTCAGCAGTTAGAGCGTCGGACTGTGGACCGAAGAGTCACGGGTTCAGTTCCAGTCAAGGGCATGTACCTCAATTGTGGTTTGTCCCTGGCCCTGGTCAGAGTCATGCGGGAGGCAACCAATCGATGTGCCTCTCTCACATCGATGTTTCTCTCTCTCTCTCTCTCTCTCTCTCTCTCTCTCTCTCTCTGTCTCTCCTCCCCCCTCCCACTCTATCTGAAGATAAATGGAAAAATATCCTTGGGTGAGGATTTAAAAAAAGAAAATCACAATGAGATATCACCTCACACCTGTCAGAATGGTTATCATAAATAAATCAACAAACAACAAGTGTTGATGAGAATGTGGAGAAAAGGGAACCCTTGTGCACTGTTTGTGGGAATGCAGATTGGTGCAGCCACTATGGAAAGGAGTATGGAATTACCTCAAAAAATTAAAAATGGAACTGCCTTATGACACAGGGATTCCACTTCTGGGAATATATCTGAAGAATCCCAAAACACCAATCAGAAAGAATATATGCACCCCTGTGTTCATTGCAGCGTTATTTGCAATAGCCAAGATTTGGAAGCAGCCCAAGTGTCCATCAGTAGATGAGTAGATAAAAAAAGCTGTGATACATTTACACAATGGAATACTGTTCAGCCATTAAAAAAGAAGGAAATCCCCATTTATTTTTAATAAGAGGATTGGATTGATGTCTAATTCTATTTTCATTCTGAAGATGAGGTGTTATGATTGCTATTCTCTAATTACAGTTAAATCTGAAATTGATAAATTCCAATTTTCTGGGATGAGGGGGATGGATGGTGATAAAGATATGATATTCAATTGGCTGATAACTCAATATCTTTATTTGTAATAGGACAATAAGCTTTTTAACCCAAGATTCCGTTTTAAGGGTATATTCTTATAAACTGAACACTTTCTTAGTGTATATAGTAGATTAGTGTTATCCTTCATGTCCAGTATAATCTCAAATTTCTTTACCATCTCACATTTCATTCTAGGTTATCATTAATTTTTTTATGCCTTGATCTTGGTTGAGTCTCAATGTTTTTTTGGTCATAGTAATAGAAAAACAGACTTGAACACTCACAGAATGTATGCTGTTTTTGTTTCTGTACTAAACTGTTAGTTGTATAGTATCATCTGTTGAAGAACATTATTTCCTGGTGTGTTTTTTTTCCCATTTGTGGACTATATAGAATTTAGTTTGTGGTATTCTTTCTCTATTTTTTTGCATACTTTGAGGACTACCCTTAGTTTCACATTTATACAATTTTTACAGATTATTACATTCAATCTGATTAATATTTACCACTTGATTTCTGATTATTTTCTTTGTTCTTTCTGTTCCTCCAATATTTCTCTTTTGATTGTTTTTTCCTGTAAAATATCACCTCTAAGTGACAAATCAAACAGCCCATTTTGTTGCATATTCTTTAATCATACAAAAATAACTTATTCTTTTTTTTTTTTTTAATCCTCACCTGAGGATATTTTTCCATTGATTTTTAGAGAGAGCAGAAGGAAGGGAGGGAAGGAGGAAGGGAGGGAAGGAGGAAGGGAGAGATAGATACATCAATTGGTGCCTCCCACACGACCCCAACCAGGGCCAGTGATTGAACCTGCAACCCAGGTATGTGCCCTTGACCGGAATTGAACTCGAGACCCTTTGGTCTGTGGGCCAATGCTCTAACCGCTGAGCCAAACCAGCCAGGGCATAGTTTATTCTTCATCTTAACTCTATGGTACAAACTGCCATCAGTAAATCTAGGTTTTAATGATAATTTCCATGGCGGGGAGTGAAGTATGAAGGGAATGAACATTAAGTACCTACTATTGCAGCATTTTATGTTCTGATTTAATCTTTTCATCAACCCCATTTCACAGATGACTAAATTGTGGGGAAGAACATTAAGCACTTTCCTAAATTATAAGTGAAGAGAACTGGAATTTGAACTCATGTATATATAACCTTGGAACTCATGCTTCCTCTATTGTATCTTCCTGCTTACCAGCAATAGTGTAGAACAAACAATATTCAGTTTAGGATCTAAAATTGTAAGCTTGATTTTCTTTTGTAAGATTTTTCTGCTGTCTGTCTTCCCATAATTGAAATCTGAATATGTACCCGTTATGTGAGTGAGATTTCAGTGCACAAAGGAAAGATTGATAAAAGTTAATGATGATCAGCCTACTGACCACTTACCATTTATCCCTTTTCTACTTTACTGTCTAAACTGCTCTGACCCTTTTCCAATTCAGCCCTTGCCAGTGAATGTGGTACTATGTTTCTTGTCTTTTTACACTTGAAAATGTGAAATATTGACTCAACACATTACACTTTAACAATCAAAGACAATTTGGGACATGAATTAGGAATTCCTGGGGCCTTGCACTTAAGAACTTTAGGAGCAATCTAACTGCAATGAAACAGTTACCAAAATGATCTCTATTGGCTGTTCCCTTGTGTTATCTAATTTTTCAAAAAATATCATCTTAGCACCCTGTCAACTTTACAGGCATAACTCACTTTATAAACATGTAGATTCTAAGATATTGAATCGTACCCTTTATTGACTTACTTTATAAGTTCAAATGTGTTACACAGGAAAATATTTGACTATTTGTTTCGTGGCTATTTTTACCAGTTCTTTAAATGTAGTAAGTACAGCTATAATCAGTAGCTTGCCTGGTGCTGATATATTTTTAATCATTCTGTACCAGTATTTTACCAAGAGCTATCATAATCTTGCTAGAGAACATACAGATTTGTCTCCATCTTTCATGTATGTCCACACATAAACCATCAAGTAAATAATAAAGAGTGTAGAGTAATATTACTTTAAGAGAACCTACTCTTTTAATTGATCTGTGAATTAAAGAAGCAGTTTGGCCTTGGCCAGTTTGGCTCAGTGGTTAGAGCGACGGCCCGAGTAGCAAAATGATCCTGTTAAAGCCTCAATTAAATTATATCTTCTATCAAAACCTTCCAGTGGTTTCTCATTACACTTAAAATATAACCTCATATCCTTACCATAGCCTACAAAGTTGCACATAATCTGGTGGGGGTCATGTGGGAGGCAACCAGTGGATGTCTCTCTCTCTCTTTCTCTCCCCCTCCTTCCCACTCGGTCTGACAATAAATGGAAAAATATCCTCAGGTGAGAATTTTTTAAAATGCAGTTTGGAGTAGAAGAAACATTGGACCAGGAATAGGAAGACATATGTTGCAACTCAACTTTTTTCTTTTTTTGAGAAGTAATTGTCTGCTTTATTTTTAACATGTATTTTCACCTTTGTGATATAATTGACATGTGTAAGTTTAAGATGTACAAAATAATGATTTGAGATACATGTATTATGAAATGATTACAGCAAGATTAGTTAACACATCCATCACTTTACAAAGTTACAATTTAAAAAAATAGGGGAGTCTATGAAAACTGTTAAGTTACTCTCTTAAACTTTCAAATATATAATACAGTGTTATTAACTATAGTCATATGCTATACATTACATCCCTAGAACTTACTCATAACTGGAAGTTTGCACCCTTTGACCACCTTCACCCTTTCTCCCGCTCTTCCCCTTCCCTGACAAACACCAATCTGCTCCCTGTTTCTATGAATTTGGGATTGTTTTCATATAGTATTTATCTTTGTCTGACTTACTTCACTTAGCATAATGCCTCAAGGTTCATCCATGTTGTCAAAAAGGGCAGGATTTCCTTTCTTTTTTATGGCTGAATAATATTCCACTGTATATATTTAGGTATATTACACATATATCCATTCACTAGGTAAACAGACATGTACATTGTTTCCATGTCTTGGCTATTGTAAATAATACTGCAGTGAACATGAGGGTGCAGTTATCCCTTCAATATAGTGATTTTGTTTCCCTATAATATATACCCAGAAGTGGAATTGCTGAATCATGTAGTAGTTCTATTTTAATTTTTTGAGGAACCTCCATTCTGTTTTCCATAGTGGCTGCACCAATTTATATTTCCACCAACAATGCACAAACGTTCCCTTTTCTCTACATCTTTGTCAGCACTTATTTGTTATCTCTGTTCTCTTTGATAATAGCCATTTTAACAGGTTTGAGGTGTAATTTCATTGTGGTTTTTATTTGAATTTCCTTGATGATTAGTGATGTACCTGTTGGCCATTTGAATATCTTCTTTGGAAAAATATCTATTCCAGTCCTTTGCCTTTTTTTAATCAGATTATTTATTTGATTTTTTTTTTTTTTTTTGCTACTGAGTTGTATAAATTATTTATATATTTGAATATTAACCCCTTTTCAGTGGTTTGCAAAATTTTCTCTCATTCCATAGGTTGCCTTTTCATTTTGTTTCCTTGGCTGTGCAGAAGCTTTTTAGTTTGATATAATCCACTTCTTTATTTTTGCATTTATTGCTTGAGCTTTAGGTGTCATAATTATGATGTTATTGCCAACACCAATGTCAAGGAATTCTTTCCCTATGTTTTCTTCTAGGAATTTTTGGTTTCAGGTCTTACATTCAAGTCTTTAATCTATTTTGAGTTCATTTTTGAGTATTGTAAGATAGGGGTCCAGTTTCATTCTTTTGCATGTGAAGATCCAATTTTCCCAGCACCATTTATTGAAAAGACTATCTTTTTCTCATTGAGTATTATTGACTCCTTTGTAAAATATTAGTTGACTATATATGCATGGGTTCATTTCTGGGCTCTCAATTCTGTTCCATGTGTCTTTTTTATGCCAGTACCATATTGTTTTTATTGCTATAGCTTTGTAATATAGTTTGAAATCAGGAAGTGTGATGCCTGTGCCTTTGTTCTTTCTCAGGATTGCTTTGGCTATTCAGGGTCTTTTGTAGTTCCATGTGAATTTTAGGATTGTTTTTTCTATTTTTGTAAAATATGCCATTGGAATCTGGATGGCTTTGGGTAATGTGGATATTTTAATAATATTAATTCTTCTAATCCATGGAATATCTTTCTGTTTGTTCATGTCTTCTTCAATTTATTTCATCAATGTCTTATAGTTTTTAGTGTACAGATTTTTCACCTCCATGGTCAAATGTATTCCCAAGTATTGTATTCTTTTTGATGCTATTGTAAATGTGATTGTATTATTTATTTCTTTTTCAGGTAATTTGTTGTTAGCATATAGAAACACAACTGGTTTCTCTATGTTGTTTTTGTATCCTGCAACATTACTGAATTCATTTATTAGTGTTGTGGAAGAGTCTTTAGGATTTTCTATGTATGAGATCATATTATCTGCAAATAGAGACAATTTTACTTTTCATTTCTGAGTTGAATGCCTTCTGTTTCCTTTTTTCTTGATTTGTTGCTTTGGTTAGGAGTTCCAGTGCTTGAATAGGAGTAGTGAGACTGGGCACCCTTATCTTGTTCCTAATCTTAGAGGAAAAAGTTTCAGCCTTTCGCTATTGAGTATGATGCTACTTCTGGGTTTGTTATATATGGCCTTTATTGAGATGTGTTCCTTCTATAACAATTTGTTGAAAGGTTTTATCGTGAATGAATATTGAATTTTGTCAAATGCTTTTTCTGCATGTATTGAGATGACCATATGATTTATCTTTGATTCTATTAATGTGATATATCACATTGATTCATTTATATATGTTGAATCATTCTTGCATCCCAGGGATTAATCCCACTTGATCATGGTGTATGATCCTTATAATGTGCTGTTGAATTTGTTTTTTTGGTAATTTGTTGAGAACTTTGCATCTATATCAAGGATATTGGTCTGTGGTTTTCTTCTAGTGTCCTTATCTGGCTTTGCTATCAGGGAAATGCTGGCCTCATAAATGAATTTGGAAGTGTTCCCTCCTCTTCAGTTTTTTGTAAGAGTTTGAAAAGAATTGATATTAATTCTTCATTTTATGTTTGGTAGAATTCACCATCTGGTCCTGAGCTTTTTTTTGCTGGGATACAATCTGATTCAGTCTCCTTACTCATTATTGGTCTGTTCAGATTTTGTTTCTTTATGATTCAATTTTGGTCAGTAGTGTTTTTCTAGGAATTTATCCATTTCTTATAGGTTGTCCATTTTGTTGGTATATGATTGTTCATAGTAGTCTCTTATAAACCTTTGTATTTCTGTGTTATCAGTTTTAATGTCTTTCTTTAATTTATATATAATTTTATTTGGGTCCTCTCTCTTTTTTCTTGGTTCATTTATCTTTTCACAGAGTCAACTCTTAGTTTTGTTGATCTTTCCTATTTTTTATTCTTTATTTCATTTTTTTCTACCCTAGTCTTTATTATGTCCTTTTGCTAATCTTGGACTTCGTTCTTCTTTTTCCAGTTCCTTGTGGTATAAAATCAGGTTGTTTCTTTGATATCTTTCTTTATCTTGATATCTGTGCTTATGGCTATAAACTTTCGTATTAGAACTGCTCTTGCTGTATTCTATAAGTTTTGATATATTGTTTCCATTTTCATTTGTCTCAAAATAGTGTTTTATTTTTATTTTGATTTCTTCTTTGTTGCATCAGTTGTTAAGGACTGTGTTGTTAATTTCCATGTATTTGTAAATTTTCTAGATTTTCTCCTATTTTGTACCATTGTGATCAGAAGGATACTCAATATAATTTCCATCTTGAATTATTTAAGATTTACTGTGTTGCCTAACATATGATCTATCCTAGAGAATGTTCTGTGTGCACTTGAGATAAATATGTATTCTGCTGCTGTTGGTTGGATGGAATGTCCTTTATATGTTAGGTCCATTTGCCGTATAGTGTTGTGCAAATCTACTTATTGATTCTCTGCCTGGATGATCTCTCCATTGTTGAGAATGGGATATTAAAGTCCCAAACTATTATTATTTTGCTGTTTATTTCACCTTTTATTTCTGTTAATATTTGCTTTATGTATTTAGGTGCTCCAGTGTTGGGTGCATAAATATTTTTTTTAATTCTTTTTTTTTTTAATTTTTTTCCCCTTTATTGATTTAGAGAGAGAAGAAGGGAGAAAGAGATAGAAACATCGATAAGAGAGAACATCGATTGGCTGCCTCCTGCATGCCCCCCACTGGGGATCGGGGCCACAACCTGGGCATGTGCCCTGACTGGGAATCGAACCGGCGACCTCTGGGTGCATGGGTCGACGCTCAACCACTGAGCCACACTAGTCGGGCTAAATATTTATAATTATTATATCATTTTGATAGATTGACTTCTTTATTATAATATAATGAACTTTTTGTCTCTTTAGACCTTTTTTGTTTAAAGTCTGTTTTGTCTGATAAAAGTATAGCTATCCTCTGCTTTCTTTTAGTTACTGTTTGCTTGAAATATCTTTATCTCTTCACACTCAGTGTGTCTTTATTTATTTATTTTTTTATCGATTTGTAGAGAGGCAGGGAGAGGGAGAGAGAGATAGAAACATCGATGAGAGAGAGGACATTGATTGGTCGCCTCCTGCATGCCCCCACTGGGGATCAGACCCACAACCTGGGCGTGTGGCCTGACCAGGAATTGAACCGGCAACCTCTTGGTGCATGGGTCAACACTCAACCACTGAGCCACACCAGCCGGGCAGTCTGTGTGTCTTTAAAGCTAAAATGAGGCTCTTGTAGGCAGCATATCATTGGATTTTTGTTGTTGTTGTTAATCCTCACCCAAGGATATATTTCCCATTGATTTTTAGAGAGAGTGGAAGGAAGGGAAGGAGAGAGAGAGAAACACCAATGTGAGAGAGACATATTGATTGGTTGCCTCCCGCACACGCCCCAACCAGAGCCAGGGATGTAACCTGCAACCCAAATATGTGGCCTTGACCAGAAATCGAACCCATGACCCTTTGGTGCATGGGCCAGTACTCTAACCACTGAACCACACCAGCCAGGGCAGATTTTATTTTTAATTTAATTCATTCTGACATTCTTTGTCTTTGGTTGGAGAATTTAATCCATTTACATTTAAAGTAATTCTTGATAGGTAAGGACTTAACTGTTGTCATTTTGATAATTATTTTCTGACTGTTTTGTAGCTCCTTTGTTTTTTTCTTCCTGTCTTTCTGTCTTCCTTTGTGATTTGATGGCTTTTTGAGGTGGTATGCTCTGACTCCTTTATCATAATCTTTTGTGTATTTACTGCAGATTTCTCCTTTGTAGTTTCCCTGAGGCTTACATAAAATATATTTATATCATTCTGTTTTAAGTTGATAACAACTTCAATAATATACATAAACTTTATCCTTTTACTTTTCCCACCATCACATTTTAGGTTATTGATGTTACAATTTACATCTTTTTTATATTATTTACCAGTAACAATGGATTGTAGCTATGGTTATTTTTAGTATGTTTGATTTTTAACTTTTAAACTTGAGTTTTAAGTGAATTACATACCACCATTACAATATTGGAGAATCTGTGTTTTGCTGTGTATTTATCATTACCAGTGAGTTTCACACATTTATATGTATTATTCTATATCAACTTGAAGAGTGGCCTTTATCATTTCTTGTAAGGCAGGTCAAGTGGTGATGAAATCACTCACCTTTTGTTTGTTCAAAAATGCCTTTTTATCACCCTAGCCTGTGTGGCTCAGTTGGTTGGATGTCATCCCGTGCACCATGCCGGTTTGATGCATGGTCAGGGCACGGGCCTGGGTTTTGGGCTTGATCCTGAGTAGGGAGCATGCAGGAAGCAGCTGATCAATGTTCTGCTCTCACATTAATGTTTCTCTCTCTCTCCCTCTCCATTCCTCTTTTCCTAAAAATTAATAAAAAAATCTTTTTAAAAAATGTCTTTTTCTCTCCTTCATTTCTGAAGGACAGCTTTGCTGGGTATAATATTTTTGATTGATAGTTTTTTTTCTTTCAGTATTTTGAATATATCATCCCACTCTCTTTTGGTCTGCAAAGTTTCTGTTGAGAAATCTGCTGATAGTCTTAGAGGGGCCTTCTTGTATGTGACAAGTTGGTTTTCTCTTGCTGCTTTCAAAATTCTCTCTTTGTCATGACTTTTGACAATTTAATTATAGTGTCTTGGTATAGTCCTTTTAGAGTTTAACATATTTGGGGTCCTTTGGGCCTCATAAATCTGGATGCTCATATTCTCTCCAAGTTTGGAAATTTTTCAGCCACCTAACCCACTCTTAACATTTACTAGCCAAGTGACTTTTAGGAAGTTAACACTACTGAAATTGTGTCTCAACTCACAGTGTGGTTTTGAACGTTAAATGAGACAAAATAGGAAAGTACTTTGAAAATTATTAAGCACTATATTTACCAGAAACCACTTGGCAGTGATCAGTCAACATTCTGAAATGGAATTTACAATCATGTTATGATACTTAAGAAGACTTCTAAAGGAACTTTTTTTTTTCTTAAATTGATTATCACCAAAATGAAAACTACTAAAGTAATGTTGACATATTCAATGACAATAGTCAATTGCATGTAGCAATGGGAAGATTCCTAGTACAATAAATTAATGAATCTGCAATGCTAAAAGAATCAAGGGCCTGATTTACTTATTTTGTATATTTGTATTTTAATGTGTGGGTTTATTATTTAGAAGGGTTTACTTTAAGTTTTATGAATGACTTAATATTGCTTTTTGAAGAAAGATGTGGTTATCATTTGCAACATAAGTTGATATATGAATTTAAATCGTATTTGGCCATTCAAGCACCATAATTGTCTAGTAAGTTTTACTTATAATTTACGTAAATAAATAACACATTTAATTTATATAACAACTACTTATGTTGTTCCCCCATATTTTGACTTTTCTCAAGTTTCCATTTCTAAGAACTTAAGTGAAACTCCTTACTTAGCCTCTGTAAATTACAAAGTAAATGAACATTGCACTTAATAGCTTCTACCACATGCAGTCCTTACCAAGGTAGCACAAATTATGATGTGACTGTAAACATTATGTACTAATGTTTTGTTTTTCACCAAAGTCATTTTTCTAGTGATTAGTGATGTTTTCATATTAGTCAGTACAGTCTGCATTGTATTCCTCTTTCTCCTATTTTCTGTCATTTCTAGTGCAGCTAGAACACTGCTGCCCATTATAGTAAGAAACTAGTGAAAATTTCTAGGAGCAGATTTATTAAATCAATATAATGATTCTGAACTGGCTTTATATTAGAACTATGTGGGAGTTGTTTAGAGCTACCCATGCCCAGGTGCCTAGGCCCCACACCTATATTGAATCAGTAGGGAACATAGGAAATAAACATCATTTTTTCTTCCCAGTGAGTATAATGTGCAGTCAGGGTTGAGAACCCATGGTTTAAGTAGCTTGACATACATGAGGAGTGAGATAAATTCTAATAGTTAAATCTGTGGTAGAAATCAACAGAGAAGTGATGTTTTGATGATGAAAATGATGTGATCAGAAGTTAAATATATATGGGAAGAATTGCTCCTATCAGTCTTGTACTTCAATTAAAAATGAAAAGCTTAAACTCTGAAAGGCAAAGTGCAGTTTTCATACCTGAACTGAAGAAAGACACTAAGCAAGAGAGCTGTTGAATTCTTGGTGATGCATGGAATAAAAAGAAAAAGAAAAGTCTACCCACTAAATCTACCCAAGAGTTCTATTAAGGGCTAGTCACATGTTAATGGAGATAGCAGAATGAGAATCATAGCAACACAGGTGCATATGGAGTCTGGTGCATCATGGCTTGAATCCTGTCCTTGTCCATTACTATTTCTGTGACTTTGGACACACTACTTAACTTTTCTTAAGCCTGTTCCTTTCTGTAAAATAATAATAGTCCCTACTCATGGAATTAAATGAGAGCATGCATTTAAAGCACTTAGTATAATAATGCACATAGAAGCACTTCATAAATGGTAACAGTGTTGCTGTTACTACTAGGCATAGTCCAGACTTTGGAATTACACAAATTTGGTTTTGAATACCCAATCTACCACATACTGGCTAGGCAAGCTACTTCACCTCTCTGAACTTCCATTAATATAAAATAGAGTTAATATCTACCTCATAGTGCTATTATGAATATTAAATGAGCTGAAGTATTTAGGAAGTACCTGGTTGTAGATTGAGTTGACCTTTGAGATTAAGTTTTCCTTCTTATCACCTGCTGGCTTTGATACTAGACTCTTTATTTAATGTTTGTTTGTAAATTTTAGCATTTGAGTAACATGTCTAGTCACCATCAAAGGTCTTCCTGAAAGGGCACTCTAAGAATACATTTATTTAAATTTTCCTTAGTAGCTATATTTCATTATTTTCTGTTAATCTCTCAGCTCTTAGATGACAGTAGGTTGTAATGCTGGACGATTATCATTTTTACCTCTTACTTTTTTTTCAAGTGGTGAACTAGATCATTCACCCTAAAAAATCATCAAGGATGATTTAAAAAATTCTTTGTGCCTAGCATCATATAACATCAGAGGGTCTATGTAATGTAGTACCTGCCCTTTAATCTAATGGAGTTCATTTTCTCAAGTAGCTTGGGCTCAACAGTTGGTTTTGCCTTTTTCATTTTTCTTTTCGATCCTTTACCTCTGATTACTTTATAGAATTTCTTAAATGGCTTTCTAGTTCCACTGATAGCTGTAATTTAACAAGCCTATCAACATTTTGATTCTTTAACATTGAAAAGCTCATATTCTAAAAGTAAATAATCAGCTGCCTTTAGACTTTCATTACTGAACTTTGGTTTAAAATTCTCATAAAACTCTTGCTAAATAGCTTTAAATATATATATGGTACTCTTTTTAGCCCTTTGGATATCTCTGATTTTTTCTTCATTGTTTATTATAGCATCTTTTAGTAAAAACAAGTATAGGAGACATTTACTTTGAAAGTCTACAGATCTGATTCATAGTCAGCAAATGATTCAGCAAATTAAGCTGTATTTTGATTTGTCTGCTTGTCAAATGAAGATAATACTTGCCTCTACTTACAACAAAGAGATATTGTGAACATTAGATTTAGAATGTTTGAACTCATTTACTCAGTGCTCTTGAAATATCTCATTTTATTATATTTTTATATTATATACATTCTGCTTTTAAGATCTGTTATAATTTTTACAACAGTGAAATGTGATTTTTACTTTTCTCTTTTACCTTACTACAGAAGTGTCAAATACATGTTATTTCTTTAGTATGCAAATGATTTTACTTATGATTAGTTTCCCAGTTTACAGAAATTGAAAGGCAGTATATCAGGAGTTAGAGACTGGACTCTGGAGCCAGATTAGTTGGGTTTTTGAATCATGACTCTGTCACTTACTATCTGCATAATTCTGAGCAAGTAATTCCTCTGTGCTCAATTTACTTATCTGTAAAATGTAGTTAATATTAATACATCATAGAGTTGTGAGGAATAAATTAGTTAACATATGTATGTACTTAGGACACTACTTGGCATTCAAAAATATTAGCTATCAGTATTATTTGACAAAATAATAGATGTGTTTAAGTCCCTAATATTTAAATATGAAAACTTTTGGTGGTATTTTGTTTATAAAACATGACAGCCTTTTCTCTACCTAACAAACTAAAACTCCATTTTAAATGCATATTGGACAGTTAGGTCTTCCTGTGGCTCCTCCTGACCCTCCAGTGATTTCCTACATTGCAGCCTGATGGGTTTATTTTTAAATCATTTTTATTATAAACATATTATACTTGTTGTGAAAATTAACATAATTAACAGAAGTAAATGAAACTCTTCTTCCCCAAATCTACTTCCTAAGAGGAATAATTCTTTTCCTTATTTATTTTTAATCCTCATCCAACGATATGTTTATTGATTTTAGAGAGAGAGGAAGGGGAGAGAAAGAGAAACATTGATGTGAGTATGAAACATTGATTGGTTGCCTCCCGTATATGCCCCAACTGGGAATCGAACCTGCAACCTTTTTGGTATACAAGACGTTACTCCAACCACCTAGCAACCTGGTCTGGGCTTCTTTTCCTTATTTTTATTTGATTATACATTTTATCAGTTTATAACCCCCTTCATAAATTTTCTATTAACCTTAGGATAAAGTCTAAACCTCCTACCATGGCCTATGAGGTCTTCCTAGCCCCTGCCTTCCTCTCACTTTCACTTTTTGGTAATTACTGTTAGATCCCAGGCAAAAAGTCATGGAAGTCCCTTCCTTACCTTCTAACTGGGTTAATGTAATGTCCCCACAGCCTCTTGTGCTTTTCCTACCATAGTCCTTCTGCACTGAGACAGTGTTTCTCTCTGGGTGGTGTCCTACTAATTGGGAGGTGCTTTTGTCATTTAGTGTGTAGGGCTGAAGGGTGCTAGATGTTCACCATTAAGAATTGTCTTAAGCACTGCATGACTTTTGAATGTCCCACTAGATGGTCACATGGGTAGAAAAACCCTGTTTACAGCTATAGTTAGAGCCTAACACAATTTTACATATGCTAATGGAATTTTTTTAGGATTTTTAATTAAATGCTGAGTTTTCTAGGAACAAAATTGTTGAAGAAAGATTGTACCTTGTTTTGTTTGGAACTCTACCAAGAGTTGTTCACCATTATGGGAAATCAAGTCACTGATGGCAACATTTATCACATTCATAGTGATTCACCATATAGGTGAAAACATCTGACTTCTCAGTAAATATTCGTTTTAACTTCATTGAAATAGAAAAAACAAAAACAAAATCTCTGAACCAGATGAGGGAAAAGCACTTCTCTCTTTCCTAGCCGAATATATTTGCTTTCCTCTCTCTTCCTATTGCACTTTATTCGCATACTCCATTCATAGACAGCACATCTGTCTCTCTAAATGAGAATTTTGTGGGGGCAAGAATGGTATTTTACAGATCTTATAATCTTCAATGCTCACTGAGCACATGTAGTTGCTCAACTTAATATTTACTCAGTTGAATTCATGGCAGCAACAATAGTATTTATTCAACAACTATTGAGTCAGATTCTGCTAGGCAAAGAAGGCAAAAGGACACTGTCCCTGCTTTCAAGGAACACATGATCTATTGCTAAAATAGATCTAGAAATAATTATAATACAATACGACAGTTTCTAAGATGGAAAAAGCTATAAACTATAGATCTGTAATGAGAAAAACATGTCACAGAAGAGAAATAGTATCCAGTATCAATCATAGTGCCAAGAAAGACTAGTAATAAATAATTGAAAATTGAATAGATGAGCATAACTCTGAAGAGTAAGGAGTTTGCCAAATGGTCAAATTTAAAAAGGACATTCCAGATCAGCAGTACCTATTCAGAGGCTCAGAAATACAACGGGTGCAGTTGATACCGCTGCTGGAGCATAAAGTTGGAGGTTGAGTGGTAAGAGATTATAACTGTCCCTGGAGGTGATGCACCAGATCATAAAGAGCCTCTTCCATGAAGAGATGTTAGATTTTATCTTGCAGGCAGTAGAAACCATTGATGTAACAATTAAAACGACTGTATTTTAGCCCAGCTGGTATGGCTCAGTGGTTGAGCATCAACCCATGCACAAGAGGTCGCTGGTTCAATTCCCAGTCAGGGCAGATGCCCAGGTTGTGGGCTAAATCCCTGATGAGGGACATGCAGGAGGCAGCCAATTGATGTCCTCTCTCATCGATGTTTCTATCTCTCCCTCACCCTTCCTCTCTCTCTAAAATCAATAAAGGGAAAAAAAAATTTTAATAAATAAAATAAAATGACTATTTTAAATATGTGTTTATTGATTTTTAGATAGAGAAGAAGGGAGAGGGAAAGACAGAGAAACATTGATTGGCTGCCTCCTGCATGCTCCACACTGGGGATCGAGCCCGCAACCCGGACATGTGCCCTGACCAAAAATCGAACTGGGACCTCTCAGTCCATGGGACCGTGCTCAATCCACTGAGCCACACGGGACGGGCCTATTTAAACTATTTCTGCCTCATAGTTCTGATGTGCTTGGTTAGCTTGAAGTACTTCAGACATTATCTGAATAACCCTGTGATCTCCTAATTTTAAAGGTTATTAAAATGTGATAAGTTCTAGAGATAGTGGTGATGATGATTGCACAAGTGGAAATGTACTGAATACCACTGAAATGTACCATTAAAATAGTTAAAATGCCAAATTTTATAATTGCATTTATTTTACCACAATAATAAAAAAAAAAATGTATGGAAGTGCAAAGTGGCCTGAGATCTCTTGTCAAGACATTACCGGTCAAATATTTTTGAGAGCCTTTTGTTCCAGATGACTTGAGTAAGGTGTGAAGGAACAGCTTATCTCAGTTCTCCCTATCCCATCATCATAGGCTGATCAAATTAAATGTTCTTAATACTAAGCTGTTTAAAAAGAAAAAGAATTCTATTTATTTGAGTGCATGGATAAAGAAGGAAGCATGGTAATGATATTATGGGGCAGTCATCTTCAGGATGGATATGGTGAAGATGCCTTTCGGACTTGGCTGGTATTTACCCCGGCTTTAGTTTCTTGTTCAAAAGGGAACTACGGAGTTAAATAAGCAATCCAGATGTCACCTCCACAGGCTGATGTCCATATAGCAGCTCCAACTCATAACTAAGGTTCAGACTTTTAGGTTTCCCACCCACCCCCATCCCAGTATCAGGAGAAATTTAATTTTTATCCATTAGATTTACACACAAAAATTAAAAGAACGTGCTGTAGAGATATGGGAAACATTTATATTATTGGTGAGTGTGAATTGCATAACTGTTTTTGGAAAGTAACCTGGTGATAACTGTTCGAAATTTTTAAGTACACATACTTTGGGCCTATTAATTCCACTGGGTTGCCACTACTTTGTAGGAACATTAGTACCAGAATGTTTTTTGCTGTGTTGTTGGTAGTGGCAAAAAAGTGGAAGCAACCTGGGCGACAATCAGGAAACGGTTGAACAAATTATTTTCTATTGATTCTAAAGACCAATGTGGTCTATTAAAATGTGAGTTAAATCTGTATGCATTGGCTTGGAATGATGGCCTTGCTATATTATGTGGTAAAAAAAAATAAATAAATAGAGTTAATAGTGTAGTATGTAGTATGATCTTTAAAAAAAAAAACCAGCCTGGCCGGTGTGGCTCAGTGGTTGAGCATCAACCCCTGCACCAAGAGGTCGCCAGTTCGATTCCCGGTCAGGGCACATGCCCAGGTTGTGGGCCCGATCCCCAGTGAGGGGCATGCAAGAGGCAGCCAGTCGATATTCTCTCTCATCGATGTTTCTCTCTCCCTATTTCTCCCTTCCTCTCTCTCTAAAATCAATAAAATAAAAACTACAACTGTATATACGTTTGAAAATAGAGAAAGGTGTGAAAGGATTTTAGAAGTTTCTGAGTAAAAAGGAAAAAAAGGGAAAGGGAGAAATCTATAATGATAGAAATTATAGAGATTACTTTGGGGTGGGTTGATGACAGAATGGATACAAGAGAAACCTTGGTACCGGTAATCATCTATATCTTAATGTGGGCATTGGTTACACAGGTGTGTGTTCACTTTATAAAAATCCATCTAAGTTGTATGCTTATGATACAGGTTTGTGTATATATTATGCCAGTTAAAGTTTATTAAAATTATGGCACAGCAATACAGTAGAATGCTATTATGTTTTTTTAAAATACTTTAAATAATTATTTAATATATAAAGTTGGGCAAGAAACAGGACAATGCCATTATTCTAAAATATAATGTACATATAAACACAATGAAAACTGGAATGAAAACACTACATTATTAATAGATATTATGTTCAGATGGTCCTTTTTCATTTTAAATGACAGTTTTTTGGGGGTTGGGTTGTTTAGGAAGTCTGTAGAAGGTGGAAACATAGCTGGATTACAGGATATTAAGCAGAAAATATGGGTGAAGAAGGAGAGAGGAAAAAGTGAAAAGAAAAAGAAAGAATGCTAATGAGATAGGTGCAGTAAGGTCATTTTTTTTTTAACTCCTACTAGGAAGGTATTCCTACTAGGAAGTGACTAATTTCAGCTGTCAAACTATCAGTAGTGGGGCCATATGAAAAGTCCTCTCCAGCAGACTCAGTTGGTTTTTATAAATAACTCATGCTTTATGCTTAAGCGTTGTTTTTGTTTAAGCATTTAGTTTTAATGAAACTGTCATTGATAAAATAGTTTTAATGGATTATAGCAGATGCAACTTGTAGTAGCTTAAGAAACCTATATTCTCCTCCTAATCTTTATTAATTATGGTAGTTTACTCAGACCTTTTGTCATATAGTTGCCACAATGGGGCAAATAATACCTCCCCAGTGAAAGAATCAAAAAAGAAAATGTATGAAAAGCACTTGGATAAAATTAAACTCTATCAATTGTAAATTTCAGTATTTTTCTTGTTTTTCCTTCAGCCCAAAACCCTTAGTTGTGAAAAGGGGTTATTTCAGATGAACTTTATTTCACTTAATAAGAGTTCAGAAGTTGAAGTTTAGGAAAGAATGCATTTTTTAAATCAAGTTTTGCAAATATAAATGCAACATTTAGTATTTATCCAGGTGTAGGTTGTGATCGCAATGCATTTTTAATATTTTAGATTAAATATTAGTACTTAGTGTTTATATATCAAATTGAAATGTAAACATTTTTATTTCTTCTAAGTACTGTTGAACTGTCAGGGGAATTATCAGGTGTGTGTGTGTTTTTTTTTTTCCTATTTCAGTCATCCTTTATTTTTCACCATGTTAACTGAAAATGTAATAACGAAAATTAGATCTCTTCAGGTGTTTGGCTGGCGGTTTTGATAAGGATTTGACTTTTAATTAGCCCTTAAATCATTAATAATCTGGACAGAACTAGAGTTGGATTGGGTTGGAGAAAACTGCGTGGCATTAGGACCCAGGGGGCTCCCGTGAGCGGATCTAGGGGCCAGATTGCAAATTCGCGGTGACTCAGTCTGGTCGGCTCCTTGCGCTCGGCGGTCGCGGCGGCAGGAGCAGCAGATATTGGCGGCCGAGCTGCCGGGATCAGTTCCCCGGGGTTTCGCGGTCCGAGAATTCCTTCGGGGCGCCCACACAGGTCCGAGGCGTCTGGGGAGCGCAGGGGTCGGGCGGGCGGGGAGAAAGGGGTTGCTCGGCGCGGGAAGCCCTCGGGCCTGTGCATGGGGAGTAACATTTGCTCCGTCTCTTCCTGTGTCTGGCTTTATTTGCAGCAAACCAAAATGGAGTATGAGTGGAAACCTGACGAGCAAGGGCTTCAGCAAATCCTGCAGCTGCTGAAGGAGTCCCAGTCCCCAGACACCACCATCCAGAGAACCGTGCAACAAGTATCCTTTCCGAGGCCTCGCTGCCGCCCGCGCAGCTCGCCCCGCTCGGGCCCATTCCCGGCGGCGGGGTGGCGCCCACCGCCCCTCCCCCTCCTCCCGCTCCCCGGATCCCTCCGCCCTCCGCCCGCCTGCGGGAAGAGGCCCGCCACCGCCGCTGCCCTGCCCGGAGCCCCGCGCACGCGGCCCTTGTGCTCGGGTCCCGGACGCCGCCGGGGCCGCCAACTTCCGGCCCGCGGGAAGCTTGGACTCCGGGCCGCCGCCCGCGATCGCGACATGTGCGTATCGGGCCGCCACGTCCCGGCCCGCCCACCGCTGATCTGCCGAGGGGGTGGGAAGCGGCGCGGGTGGGATGGCCCGGGTGCGAACCCCCGACGCCCCGGCCCACACAATGCGCCCGGCGCCGTGGGGCCTGCGGGCTGAGCGAGAGGCCAGGTGGAAGGCACTGTGAGCGGCGGGGCTCGCCCGCTAAGCGTCCGGCCAGAAATGGGGAGGAGCTGGCGCGGGGTTTGAACTGACATGGTGTTGGGCTTGGGGTTACTTCCAGGCCCTTGCCCTAAAAGGGTTGGAAACCTAGAAGTGATGAGTTTCAGACCTCAGCCCTGGGCAGTTATACTAACACCTGTTGCAGGCTCCCTGACTCCCAAATGAGATTTTTTTAAAAATCTTTGGCTGAAGGCTGTCTGTTCAATTATCCAGCTTTTATGTTATGGAGTTTGCCGGTGTAGCGGTCCTATTGCTACGGTTTTAGAAAAGGCAAAGAGTAAGAGAAGTAAAACCTGCTTTATGTGCTTTCTCTGTAGTGCCCTAAACTGTGTACAACGGGTGAATTCTGATTGGAGCCAATAAAGGAAACAAATTCACTCACCTGATCATAAATAACCTTTTTGTCCCTGTTATTTTAAGACCAAAGTTAATTCTGAAAAAAATTTAAGTCTGCTGTTTTTGCATAAAAGCTTGATTTTTATTGTTAATCAGCAAAATTACTTAATGTGGAATTTGGCAAGTAAGCTCTTTTAGTGTAGTTTGGGCTTATTTAAATTTAAAACTCTATAAAGGAAGTTATATACAATTACCTGAAAGCACTGGTACGTTTTGAAGAAGTACTGCATTGCTGTAACTTCAAATCTTAACTAGATTAGTAAATACTTAGCTTCTTGGTTAATATGCTGCTCATTTAAAAATGGAGGTCTGCTTGAAATTTTTTTACAAGCCATTTTGTTTGAATACTGTTAATACCAAGGGAAGAAGAGTAGTTTGGGGGTGTATTGGAGCTTGCATCCGAAACCGTATTATGGCTCAGTCTTAATTTGTGTTGTCATGGCTCTGGGAATGATAGAAGTTGATATTTAATGAATTGAAAATATTAAATGACAATTATTTTCTTAAGTTAGCCAAGCCCCAAACCACATTTTAATTTCTAATATATTACTGAATATCATATTTTCTTGTTTTAGTATGTATTTATTAAATGCCTTTTGTATGCCTTATACTGGACTTGGGCTAACAATCAAATTGAAAGTTGTATTCTGTGTGCCTGGAGCATTATATGCCCTCTACATAAGGAATAAGTTAAATTTCAGTAGATGCAATCAGTTTTTAAAATCCACACTACTTTATATTTTCAAAATGCCTAATGACTTTGTTCTTTTGTCTCTCTCTGGGAAAGATTGGATTAGTGTTTTTGTTTTTGTATAGGCTTGAGCACTTTTTGAAATACCATTATAATAATAGTATGTATAGGTAGCACCAGTTGTGGAAAAGTAAACCTTGTCAGGAAATATTTATGAAAAATTATTAGCCTATCAATATGCTGTTAGTTTTGGCCATTCACTAAAAAAAGAAATCACTGTTGTTTTTTTCCTTGGTCAAAGAAGGTAGTCACACCTTGGAGTTTTTTTAGATAGCAATTTTGCTAGTTAATTTACATTCTGACCACTAAACATTGAGGGTATTCAGTATGTAATAATTAGTTAATACAGTGTACTTTGAGTTTGTATCATGGATTTAATTTTTTTTCAATTAGGTCCATTGAGTAAAAACATTAAAATATTCCTGTATATTAAAACATAATTAAGGATGTTATTAAAAATTGTGATAGAAGTTAAGAGGGCGTGAAGAAAGATAAAACAGTATTATGTCACTGTTACCTGCCAACAGAATAAAATACCTGCAAATTGTGTCACTGGAAATATTAGATCTTGGAGGTGGTAAACAATTGTAGAACTATTGCAATGTAGTAATTGCATAATACTGATTTTATTTTATGTGATGAAATTTGATATGTATGCTTGTGCATAAGTGACATTTTAATGTTTGAACTCTAAAGAACAAATGAATAATAAAAGCACTTTTTAAGTTAAAAATTTGGGGGGGTTAGAGTTTTTTAAGTTCAAATCAAAGAAATTGTTTTGAAAAATATTTTTGCGATTTTGAACATGCTGAAGGTGGAACTTGGCTTATGTTGTATTGGGTATAATTGATATAAAATATTAAGTTTAATATTTCAGCAAAAAGTACCTAAGAGGTTTAACACAACCACTAATGTGTTCTTGGAATAGCGTATTGATGGTTTTAATAAGATAACTTTATTCTGTTAAAAAAAATTAAAAGGCAAGGCTAAAAATACCACAAAAAGGAATTCTTGATTTTAAATTAAAAATACGTAATTTTTTTCTTAGATTACACTGAGAAATTTCCTTAACTACTGTTTGTTCTAGAAACTGGAACAACTCAATCAATATCCAGATTTTAACAACTACCTGATTTTTGTTCTGACAAAATTAAAATCTGAAGGTAAGTAACTACGAGAAGTGTCTCTAAGGCCTGTTAAAATGTACTGGGAATTATTCATTTCAAAGGATTTCATTTTGTAGTAACCACTTGCTTTAGAGATGTGGAGTAAGCAAAGAGGCTTGTTACTACTATTCTAAGCATTTAGATGCTTATTAGTAAGCATTCAGTTGTTAATTGAGTGTTTTTATAATCGAGTGTTTTATTCTTTGCAAATGAAAAGAGTTGCAGTCTACTTTGGAGTTTTGCTTCAGTTCTTGTATAAGAATGTCATAACGATTTATTCCTTTTAATACATAGAATGAATGCAGGATTTACTAAATGACTGAATATATGTGTGTTATAGAAAACAATTGAAAGTAGTTCATATAACCAAAATGAAAAATTACTAATAATCTCATCACCCAGAGAGTAATTCTACCCTCTTTAAATGGCTATGCACTATTTTAAAATTTAGTGAAAAAATGGGAACATCTTATTTATAGACGCTTGTAACTTTTTAAAAACTTGTAACATTACTACAGTTTTATTAACTATTCTTGTGTAACTTTTAAATTTAAATTACTTCTATGACCATTTAAAGCCTGAAAATGTGTATGATTTTTAAATGGCAGTCATTTGATTTTTTTTCTAATATACTTCTTTGCCAGGTATTTTGTAGGCTCAGGGGCAATAAAAGTGAACAAAATAAACAAGAATCTCTGCCCTCATGGAGCTTACATTGTAGTGAGAGGTGTTCATAGAGTTCTTTGAGTTGAGTATGTATTCCCTTCTCGGAATTGCCAGACACAGAAAGCACTCAAATGTTTATTGAACAACTGACTAGCCTGTAAATGAAAGTACGATAATATCCTATTCAGTGATTAGTATTTCAGAAGCCTTAGTGTAGTTAGTAAAAACACTGCACTTGGAGTTAGGAAATAAGTCTCAGACTCTGACACTCATTTCACCTCTCTTATTTCAGCTATAAAATGCCTGTTAGACTACCAGATCATCTGGAAGGTTTGAGCTCCAAGCTCTACTTGGTTAATGGCCTTAATGTGTAGTAAAATCTCACTGATACTGTATTCAGATTTTGATAATCCATACACAGTACAGTGACTTATTTTGAATTATTTTTTAATAATTTTCTAGTTAATTGTAGGGGTTTTAATTTGTGATTGAGGGATATAATAGAAACTTCAAAACTTTCTAAATCTAGGTTTTAAACTAGAAATTCTATCAGCTTATCTTTAAATTTAGCAATTAATATTACTAGTTTGATAAGTATACTTATGATACATTGTTAGTAAAGAAAGTTAATTTTCCCTACATACAACAGTAGTTTAAATCAATACTATTTGTTTTTTAAAGAACTTATTTAGTAAATGAATGTTTCTAAACTGTAATTGTTTTACTTGAGAATAGCTGTCTATTCTGTCATGTCCTCATCCTAAATTCCAAATATTAAGATGGTTAAAATATTACTCTTTCTTAAAGCTTTCTTGGGGTATAAAGTCACATCAGTAGTATTTGAAAAGCAGACAAACTTGTTCGGATAGCAAGAGAAGTTGGTGTAACTGCCTTCAAAAAGACCTATTAGTTAACCAAAACACAAAACGTTGGAAAAGATTTTATTCAGGTTTTCCTGACACTAACTAAAACGTATTTGTTGTCCTGGCCGGATAGTTTAGGTGGTTAGAGCATCATCCCAATACGTCAGAATTTTCTATGAGATTCCCGGTCAGGGCACATACAGGAAGCAACCAATGAATACATAGATTAGAGAAACAACAGTCGATACTTCTCTCTTTCTCTGCCCTCCCCACCCCAAATCAGTAAATTTATTTAAAAATTGAAATGTATTTCTTCTGTTCATTAGTCACCATTTCTCAAAGGACATAGTAGGAGCTTTACATTTGTATAACACTTGATATTCTTGTGTTCACTCATTTATTTGGGATAAGTTTATTATACAGGGGTGAGCAAAAATAGGTTTACATCTCTTATGGAAAAAGACATGCAGGTTATGCTTATTACAATAGCTTTATTAACTCAGTAGACTGTCACAATGGGACAGTGCACTTAGGTATAATCTCATAAGTATAAACCTACTTTTGCCCAGCCCTGTGTATTAAAAAGTTGTTACTATCTATGTAGAAGAAACATAATTAACATCTTAAAATCAAAATGCTGTTTTAGTGATCTTTTCACCATTCCTCATGTGTATTTGTTTACACTGAATCGTGGAGTAAAATTTTAAATCTGGAAGAGACCTCATAAATGAACTCATCTAATTCCCTCACTTTACAGATGAGCAAATGAAGTCCCAGTGAAGTAAAGTCTTAATTTTTTTTTATAAAAGGAAATGGTTACTTGGTGGTACTTTCAACTGGATTTTGGACAGAGGATATTTTAAATTTTAATATAATATATTTTTTATTTTAAATCATTTCACCTTGCTTATTGAAAGTATTTTGTAACCTTTATTGTAAAAACAATAAAATGTATTTCTTGTAAACAAATATTAATACATACGCCATTTAAAATAAAATGATATGACAACTAATAGGCTAACTTAAGACAAAAATGTTTATTACTTAAGGAAGTTAAATATCTGGCTATTTTATGGCAGTTTTAAACTTTGAAGAGAAGTTAGAAGTGTTTTTCTTTCATTTTAATCTTCTCATTGGAATGGGTTGTAATTGAAACTGGGAAGTTTTTAAGTGAAAACATAAAATCTGGCTATATTAGTATGATGGCCTGGATGGGGTTTGTGTGCAAAGAAACTTGGCTATATTTTTGCCTCTCCATGTGTCTCACCCTTGAATATTTCAGTGCCAATCAGACTTTAGGAGCATACTACTAATTAGAACATGCTCGGGGTATTTTATTTTTGAATAAGGTATGTGAAATAGTAGTGCTGTAAGAATATATTCCACTCAACACACCAGCTCTTCATGTCTTCTATCCCTTTGAGGAGGGTGAAACTACAGTGCATATATGTAGGCTCTGGGGCCAGACTCCTGAGATTGATATTTTGGTTTTCCCACTTAGTAGCTCTGTGACTTTGGCAAAGGCCTCAGTTTCTTCATTTGTACAGTGGGAATAATTATGGTCTCATGAGGTTGTGAGGATTAAATGCAAACTACTTGGAAAGCATTTAGCAGTGTTTAGTACCTGATAAACATTCAGAAGATGTTAACTATTACAAATACTGTTGATGGTGATGCCAATTGGTAACACAGCAGTTGTATTCTACAGATATTAAATTGCTTCTTGAAAATTTACACCATCTATGGATTAAACTTTTAAGTAAATTCTGTTTTTAAAATACCTCTAGAAATTTTAAACTTGTTTTACTCTTTTTTTTTTTTTTTTTTTTTTAGCTCAGAGGCAAGTGAAAAACATGATATAAATGAACAGCAATTAATTTGTATATGAAGGTGATCCCATATATGCTTTGTCTACTTGATTTTTTTAATAGGATATTTTAGTGACTAATACTTTCAGATTTTTAATTTGATGTGTTTATCAGGTTTCAATAAAGCTTGAGTACAGTGGCCATATATAAACTAAATTAACTCAAACTAAATCAGTGGTTCTCAACCCAGTGCAATTCTTCTCCCCCATTTTCCCCAGAATTTGCCATTAACTGGAAACATTTTTGGTTGTCATAACTTGGAGAGGTGGCATCTATGGCCAGTGATACTGCTAACTGTCTTACAGTGCACAGGACAGCACCTCACAACAAAGAGTTGTCTGACCCAAAATATCAGTAGTGCCAAGGTTGAGAAACCCTGAACTATAAATCATGGAGCTAATCTTTTGAAATCATTTATGATACTTTTTTTCTGGTTATAGCAAAATTATTGGAATGTTGGAATCGATTTTTGAATATAGAAATTTTAAAAGTTATTCTTGGTACATTTTAAAATGAAACTGCTTTAAAACTCAGTACTATTGTTATTTTACTACAGATGAACCCACAAGATCATTGAGTGGTCTCATTTTGAAGAATAATGTGAAAGCACATTTTCAGAACTTCCCAAATGGTGTAACAGACTTTATTAAAAGCGAATGTTTAAACAATATTGGTGACTCCTCTCCTCTGATTAGAGCTACCGTAGGTAAGTTATATTGTTAAAATTTTGCTTATCTTGTTTGCTTATCTGGGTTGTTTTTGATATGACACACGATTTTCATAGGAATTTTTGTCATTCATTACAAGTTCAATTGTGATGGGGGAAATTTTTCATTCCCACTCATATGCTTTTGATATGTTTATTATAGCATTGATGAGATGCCATTGGAACCTAACTTTTGTTTTTATAATTAGCCTATGGTAAAATTGGTTTTGTTAGGTCATTTCGCTTAAGTCACAGAACCTATCAATGATGTTAAGTGTGGACTTGTTATACAGCAATTTATGAGTCTTCAGTGTTCAACTTGTTTTCAGTGAAAGAATGACTATCGTTTTATGTAATACTGAATGAAAATGCTTAATTATAATAACTGGTATAAATAGGTTCAGAAGCAAGTACAGCTAACTGTTGGTAAGCATATGCATCACCTGATGGAAGAAGAAATGGGCAGGTGTGCCCTAGAGTCACCTACTGATGGGCAGCAGTCAGTATGCCATGGGCCTTAAGTAGCTCAATTTTATAAGGATCTGGAAAGTTTCTGTTAATCTGGCAGGTTGGCTAAATGGAAGTCACTTAATCTTCAAAAAGAGTAAGTCGTTTTTATTAAAAAGTCTTTACTTTTGTATATTTCGTTTCACAATGGGTTTCAAAAGTACCCAGTTCGTCTCTTAAAAAGCCGAGGTTCTGTGACTTCCCTCTAAATATTTACGCATTAAACACTGCCATTATTAACACTGATTTTAAATGGGATGGGTAGAGGGCATTTGTAATTTGAGAAAAGGGGCTCCCTAAGTTATTCTGATGGATCATCGGGTACTCTCCTAATGCTCTACCAACTCTTGACACTAGTAAAAAGAATGGTAAGTATATGCCAGTCTTTTTAAAAATGTTTTAATCTTAACAGTACATATTGGGAATCTTGCCAAGGAAGGACCACATTTAAATGACTGTGTGGTAATTTATTAGATGAATCTAAAATTGTTTCTCCTGTTAATATATGATTGGTTTGTAATTTTATTATTTCAGTCAACATCCTTTAATGTGTGATTATGCACTTGGGGGACGTTTTCTATAGAATTAATAGAAGTGGCATTACTGGGTCAAAGTGTGTTGTTTAAACATTTAAAATTGTAATAGGTATTACCGAGCACAGCAATTTTCACTCCCATCTTTTTTAACAGAAAATTATAGTTTTTCACTTTTTGCATTAGAAAACTTTGCAGGAGTGAATGAGATTATATGGAGCCAGATAAATTTGAATTTGTTAGTCTGTCAACATTTTTTAATGCTCTCCTAGTAGAAGTAGTGGATGTCAGCAGTCTATTAGTACTAGGGTGTTGCTTATGTTTATTTTTTATCATTGCTTGTTTAAAGACATCCTTGGTTTACTTTAGGCAGATCCAGAGCTTTCTGTTTTCCTCAATTCTTTTATATTTTAACTTTGGGAAAGAATAATTTGCCAGAAAGAACAGATCTATTAGTCTTACTGCTTTTTAATTTTACTAGAATTCTATTTTATTGTAAGGGTGATGTCTTAAAAATGCTGTCCATACATTAACCCTTACCATATAATTTAAATTTTTTTTAGCAAAGAGTAAATATTGGCCAACAGCTTTACATTTTTTTAGCTCTTCATTGGCAATGACCTTCTCAAAACTAACGGTGAAAACTTCAAAGAATTTATATACACAAACAGTGGAATTTGCTATTTAATAATAACCATTAAGCATTTACTATATGCTAAGATGCCAAGCATTTTGTGTGCATATCTCACTGAATTTTCAAAATAACTAAAACACTTTTTTTACTAGTATTTTGAAGTTTAGAGTACATATAATTTGCCTGTCAGAGTTTTTATACTCTTAATAATGATACTAAAAGATCTATAATTGTCAAGTATATTACTTTGTTATTAATATTAAATTTATTAAGGCAGAGGAAAAGATTAACACAAAATTTTTGCGAAATTACTGCATTTGTTTGTATTAATACAAAACTTTGTTACATGTTTGTGTAACTATCACAACTAAGCTGCACTACTACACAGTTGAAATAATCCAGTCAGAGTGACATAATCAATCAGCATGTGCCACTCAGTTCTCCAAGATCACCTTGCTGGTGATTCATCCTTGATCCAGTAAGTGGGAAACTTTGTAGGAGTGTGTCCACACTAAAGGGATTGTTGCAAACGAGTGAGCATATAGAATTGTTCTCCATTGATGGTTTATCTACTTTCTCTCCATACCTAGGTCCCTCCATGGCTGTAATCCTAGGTTAAGTCAGGAGCTGTTCTTAACTTCTTGATGTTTTTTGTTTGTTTTGTTTTGTTAATCCTCACCCAAGGATATTTTTCCATGGACTTTTTAGATTGGGTGGGGGAGAAGGATTGATGTGAGAGAGACACATTGATTGGATGCCTCCCAAATAAGCCCAACCAGGGCCAGGTATTGAACCTGAAACCCAGTACGTGTCCTTGACCGGAGGAAATCGAACCCCAAGGCCCTTCGGTCTGCAGGCCAATGCTCTAACCACTGAGCAAAATCGGCCAGGGCATGATGTATTTTTATTTGAACCTAACAGTCATACTTCTCACCCAGTGATAAATTACACTAACATTTTTGTGTATTTTCTTTCTACTCTTTTGTATGTAATTTCTATAAAATAGGAGTGATTTTAATTAGTGGAACTATTCTTGGAGAAAAGCAAGTGGTCTTCTATACAGATGCTTGTTAAAAATAAAAAAAGGGTGAAGTTAAAAAAACAAGATGAGAAACGTCTGATTTAATGCTGTGGTGATATGGGAGTCCTTGAATGTTAATTAGATGATTTGGAAGTCTTAGGCTGATTTGGGACGTTTAAGTAAGTGTATGTGGTTTTGCACATGTTTGTGTGCAGTTGTTCACATGGCAATATTTAACATAATGCAGTCAGATTTCCTAAAGGTATGTGTTTTCTTTCAAGGTATTTTGATTACAACCATAGCCTCCAAGG
This sequence comes from Tadarida brasiliensis, assembly GCA_030848825.1. Taxonomy (NCBI): domain Eukaryota; kingdom Metazoa; phylum Chordata; class Mammalia; order Chiroptera; family Molossidae; genus Tadarida; species Tadarida brasiliensis. Next base: position 46,884,846 of record CM061258.1, read on the forward strand.
GAGAATTGCAGAATTGGCCTGACCTCTTACCAAAACTCTGTAGCTTATTGGATTCTGAAGATTACAACACTTGTGAGGTAAAAATATTTGCTTCATTATAGAATTTTTCTTGCCATATTGTATATTAGTAACTTTTGAAAATTTTTCTCTGAAAATATTTCATAACTTAAAAGCCTAGAGTATGTGTATGTATGTAATAAACAGCTATTGTCAAGCTTAATCAGTTGATGTGATATTTTTTGAAGATGGACTTAACTTAGTTTACCAAATTCCCAGACCATGACTATTTTTTCAGCTTCTCTAAATTGTTTTTGTACTTCTTACTGTATGACATGTCTAGCCTAGTTTTAATCGTGCATTAATTATAATCTCTCATTGTTTGCCACTGATCGAATCAGTAGCAACCTTTCCGTTTGGGGAGGTGAGCGAGTCTGGATTTCTTCTATAATTTCTCACTATTAATGAGTGCTTTAAGAATCTCTCATTAGCTGGGCTTCTAGTTTGGGTAGAAATCTGTTTTAAATGGAAACCAATTTAGGTGTTTTGTGTAAGGCATTGACCCTTCTTCCTCTCAAAAAAGAGCAAGGTTTGGAGGCAGGCAGGCACAGGAATAACCTAACTGTTAAGTCCTAATGTTAGGTCCTAACATTAAGAAATCAGATGGTCTTGTTGATGGGGCAGTTTATTGCCAGGTCTGACTTGAGGAAGTGGGGAGACTAGAGAGAAGGAAAGTTAGCAAAGCAATCTTTAGAAAAGACTCTTTAAAAAAAACTTGAATTCTCATATATACATTTTAAAATAATGCCATAGAAAAACACTGATAATATTAGAGAAAAACAAATAATATTTAGCCATCAGGTAACAGTTGATTAAAAGTTAAATAGAGTGCCTGGCCGGTTGGCTCAGTTGGTTGTGTGTCATCCTGTACACCCCAAAAGGTTATGAGTTCTATCCCCGATCAGGGCACATATGAGAGGAACTGACGATGTTTCTCTCACATCAATGTTTCTTTCCCTTCCTCTCTCTCTAAAATAACAAAAACTATCCTCAGGTGAGGATTTTTTTAAAAGCAATTATATTTTTTTAAAAAGTTAAATAGTACTTTGGTATAATGGTAATAACATAAAAGGAAATCAAAATTTTAAGCAAGCACTTCCCAAGAATAAGAACATTTAAACTGCAATAGTCATGAAATTGTGGAGGAGTTACTATATAAGTCATACTAAAGAGACAATATTCCTAAATTAATTATACTATGGAGAATAAGTTCCAAGGTGCTGTCGATGGAATTAAAAGCAGTAAAGTATGTAAGTAGATCAGCTAATAGGTTACATATTTTGTACAAGAGCTCTAAGGTAGACCATTAGGGGTAAAAATGGCTATAGAGAAATAGTTGCCAATTTGAATTGCCTGCCTTTGTAACAGATTTTGTCACCATTACCCAATAAGTGGTTTACATATAAGTAATTTTTTAACGATATTGAGACCTCTTTTGCGCTTCAAAAAGAGAAGTGGTACAATGGTTAGATGTATTTATATGTAAGTATAGAGTTTTACAAACTGATAATATTTAAAAGAGAAAAATTAATGTTGACTTAAAATTGACAAGAATGTTTCGAAGTTAGGATTTTCAATTAGATTTTACAGTCCCTGCGAACCAAAATATTTTTTCATTCTAAGATTTTTAATGCTAAAATAAAAATGTATCATTGTATTGCCCCAGCCAGTGTGGCTCAGCTGGTTGAGCCTCGTCCCATGCACCTAGAGGTTACTGGTTCAATTCTCGGTGGTTTCAGGCTCGATCCCCGGTAGGGGGCATGCAGGAGGCAGACAATCGATATTTCTCTCTCTCTCTCCCTCTCTAAAATCAATAAAAATACATGCTTTTAAAAAAAATGTATCATTATAGTTAAACTGAGATTTTAGATAACTCAGTGGTATAGTAATTTGTCTTAAAATTTACTAAATTTACAGATTTGGTGAGGAAGCTTTTCATGTGGACTGAGAATGTTAATTCATACAAATTAGTCAGTATTCCTCAATTTGCTTTTAAAATGACTTTATTTTTTATTCTAATAATTTAAATGTCTTTCATAGGGAGCATTTGGTGCCCTTCAGAAGATATGTGAAGATTCTGCTGAGATTTTAGATAGTGATGTTTTAGATCGTCCTCTCAACATCATGATTCCAAAGTTTTTACAGTTCTTCAAGCACAGTAGTCCAAAAATAAGGTATCTATATAGCCAATAATAAATTAATTGATAAACTCTGATATAAGCCTGACTTTCTTATTTTTACATTATCTAATATTTTTGTGACTGGCAAAATATATTAAATATTCCACAAAGGTGAATTTTGATAACTGAAATTTATTCCCTTTAAAACAAAACCCATGATATGTCATCTTTTCTGATGAAATGAAATTGTCATTGAATATGATAGTTCTACATGTTTAATTGCATTTGTAATGGTTAACATTCATGCTTTTAAGGTCCTTTGTGAAAGGTTAGTGTCCAATGTATTGGGAGGGGAGGGGTTGTTTGTTTTTTTAATTTATGAACTTGCCAAGTACAAGTATCTCCATTTGCAGCTGTGTAATAAAAGTTCCTCTAGTATGACATCTAAATTATTAAATAATTTTAGTTTAAGGGGTTTAAATCTACTTATAAAATTTTTTTAATCCTGAAGGTGGAAGGATTTTTGAGTACACTCTGAAATCACATAGGCCTGGTTGGCTGGTCCTGAAGTTAACTTGGTCTGTTTTGCTTTTTTCTCTGTATCCCTAATTCCTTGAAAACTGCCTAGCATATAGTTCTTGAACTATTATATTTAGAATATTAAATTAACCTTTGATTAATTTTGTTTTCATCAGTTGTCCTATCACACTATAATTATCATGATGCCTTTATTACATTGTAGAAGTGTGTGAGGCTCTGGAACTTCACCAAAAGTTCTCCAGCCTGCTGTGCTTTTCTCCCTCCAATTATTATTATGTTTTTCTAACTTGAACTTTGCTAATTTTTTCTGTGGAAAAGTCATTGCTCTTTCTTCTGATTGTCAAATATATTATTATGTAAATTAGAAATTATGTAATTTTTAGAGGCTTCAGTGATGTCCAGCTGAATGAATGTTAGTGTATAGTCTGTAATTATTAGTTCAGATGCCCATTGGGGCTTACTTCAAGATTCCAAGCTGTATTTCAAAGGATTGTGGTTTCAACAGTGTGACCAGAGGGTAAATCAGGAATCTTTTTCTTGCTTAAATTATCTTATTTAGTTTTTACATTTGTACCTTGATTTAGTTTTACTTTTCCTCTTAAGCGGTACGTACATCCAGTGTTAAACTCACAGTGGAAACTTAATAGATGCTTATTAGTGGTAATGTCATGCAAATAAACATTTTCAAAATAAAAATTTACTCTTCCTGGAATAGGAAACTAGATAGAGCAGTTCATGTTCCCTAGGAAGTCTCCTCCTTTTAACATTTCAACTCTCTCTGAAAGTCACTGGGAAAAAATATCCTTGGTTGAAAATTAAACTAATAATAATAATAATAATGTTATTAATCTTTGTTTTTAACTTTATAAAAGGAATTATACTGAATTTAATCTTTGACTTCTTAAATTTAATATTATGTTGCTAAAGTTCATCCATATTGTGTCACTATAAGTCATTTGACTACTGTGTATTATTCCTTTGCATGACAGTTACGCAGTTTATTCATGTACACACACATACCCCAGTGGCCTTCAGTTGGCTTCTAGGTTTTTGCTATTGTGGGTAGTGCTGCTAAAAACATTTATATGCTTGTCTCCTTTTGTCTATTGCAAGAGTTTCTCTTAGGAAAACAAAGTCTTGGGAAGGAATTTTTGAGACACAGGGCAGGCCAGTAACTCAAGGAAATAACTGCAAACTTTTCCAAAATTATTGCATCGATTATACTTTTTACTAAGAAAGCAAAGGATTTCCTAGGTACACATATTCAGCTTTTAATACTGTCACACATTATAATTTTTGCCAATCAAATAAATATAAAATGGTATTTCATTATGGTCATGTTGAACACCTTGTATGTTTGTTGGCTGTACATGGTGACTTTCTCTTCTGTCTTTTTTTTTTCATTGATTTTTAGAGAGAAAAGGCGGGGGAGATAGAAACTTCGATAAGAGAGAGAGAGTGATAGACTGTCTCCTGCATGTCCCCCACTGGGGATCGAGCCTGTGACCTCTTGGTCCATGGGTCAGTGCTCAACCACTGAGCCACAACGGCTGGGCTCTTCTGTCTTTTTTTCTATTGGGTTATTAGAATAGGAGCCATACAGGACAGTAATAATTGATAAATAATATAATTTTATGATAAATACTATGGAAAATGATAAAAGGGTTAGACAGTGATTCAGAAGTATTTTGTATAAAAGGTTTTCTGTAAAGGTGACATGCAGACCCTGAACAAAGTAAAGTAGTAAATCTTTGCAAGATCAAAGGGAAGATGGGGGGACAGCAAGTACAAAGGCCCTGGAGTTAGGAAGAGGCCTTTTAGAGTGACAGAAGAAAAAAATTTTGTAGCGTAGTAGAAAATAAAGTTAGGTGATAGGAAGTAGCCACATTATAGAGTAATGTCTAGGCCAGTTCAGCAAACTGACCCACGGGGCCAGATCCAGCCATGACCATGACCTGTGAGCTAAGAATGATTTTAGGTAGTGTCATTAAGAATTGCTATGTAATTGATTGGGTATGTCAGAACACATAGACTGTAGACTATTCCCTGTTTTTAGTTTCAAAGGAATAAATACTCTTTATTTTTAAGTCTCAAGGTAAATAATATAAATTCCCATTGTGCACCCATCCAACCTTCTTCCATTCTCTAGAAGTATCCTCTATTGAAAATGTGAACATATCCTTTAAGACACTTTACTTTTAAAGAAGCTATAATATATTGCTCGGCAACTTGCATTTTTTACTCAATATATTATTCATATTCTTTCTATGTTAATACACAGAGAAATTTGACTCTTATTTTAGGGATATGTGTGTATGCCTCTACATACACCTTAATCCTTTTATAGAGGAATGTTTAAGTTTTTCTGTAAATAGAGAAATGATGCAATGAGCATAGGTTAAATGTTAAATTTTGTTTCTAGATCTCATGCTGTTGCATGTGTCAATCAGTTTATCATCAGTAGGACTCAAGCTCTGATGTTGCACATTGATTCTTTTATTGAGGTAAGATTGGTGCCCCCCCCTTTGTTTTTGAAATGGTTAAAAAGTGTTCGTTGCATGCAGTTTTATAATTAAACTTTTTCTCGTTACTGATTTTTCCACTTATGTCATGATATAAATATTGATTATGGTGTATTTAATATCTTCAGTGTAAAATTTCTGCTTCAGTATACTGTTCAATTACATATGGAAATTAAATATCCCAAGTCATTTGCAATATGGTGAGGTTGAATAAACTTAATAAAGAATCTGAAGGCACAGACTGAAAGGACAGTTAAGTCTTCACTTTACATCATTAGTAGGTTCTGTGACTTTAAGTCAAAAAAGGGTAACAAATTCAATTTCACCATAGGCTAATTGTTTAAACAAGTCAAATTCCTACCACATCTCATAAGTGTTGTAATGAAATGACATCATTAGAGAACCTGCTGTACTCTGGTTTTCTATGGTTTTCATTTATAAAATTAGAGGTGTCAGGGGAAAAAACTGGCTTTTAAATCTCAAGCAAGCATTTCTAAAGACACTTTTAACTTTTTGATAAAAGCGGAAAGACAGGAGCATAATTTCCTGGTTGTGAACCCTAAACTAGAATTCTTTTTCAGAACTTCCTTTACTTGATAACAGCAATTGTGAAAGGATTGTTTAAGTTTACTGCCTACTTAATTTTTATTTTCCTCCAAATAAAATTAGTCTATTTCTTTTCAGCTGATATTTTAAAAAATCCTTCAGAGGCTGAATGTTTTTGCAAAATTTAAGAGGGGGAAAAATCATGTTTTGGGGTGTTTTTCTTTCTCATTTGCTGAGTACCTACTATGAATCAGGCACTGTGCTTAGTGCTAGGGATATGTAAATAAATGTTATGCCTCAAGGTATTTTCAGTCTAGTTTGATATAGAGGTTAGTGGATAATATTAGAGATCTGGAATAAGACTGGTTCAAATCCCAGTTCCACAGCTTATTGTCTGTTAACCTTGGGCACCTTAATGAGTTGGTGCTTTCCATTTCATCATCTGTAAAATGGAGCTAATAATAGACCTCTACCTTGTTGGATTGTTACATGTTTTCTGTAAATAGGAACAGTTCCTGCCACAGAGTGAGCGCTCTACATGTTAACTACTGCTATTGTTTTTAGAAGTTGTAGTTATAATAGTATTTCCTCTTATAATTCTTAAACAGCTTGAGGGAACTGTGATAGACATACTAGCATCTTATACGGAAATTTAATTTAAGATAAAAGAAATTAAATTCCCTCAAACAAAATTTTCATAAGACCATACTCCACAAGTGGAGCAAGAACATTTCCTAGCATTTTAAATATTTCCCATTAGTATCATATGCCATGTTAACACTTCTCTGCTACTTGATAATCACGTAAAAGTCAACCAGTTTTCCATTCCACAAGAGCAGGTGCCTGATACAGAGTAGGCCCTCAGTAACTATTTGTTAAATGAATAAATGCATTGTTTTCTTCCATTATCAGTGTTTTCATCAGGGGCTGATGTCATGCCTGCTAAGTTTGACATTAGTGATGGAAAGTGGATTGGTTACTAATACAGGGCTATAACCTACCTTAGCAAAGCTGGGTATTTATCTTAAGACACCATCAAATTTAATGAAAGGTGTAATCTAACATAAAGTAGCACCTGATAGAAAAACAGTATTCTTTTCTGACCTTGTAAAATATATCTGATTTAAAAAGGAACTAGAGTTTTGAAAGCATGAGGGACTTGGGGAAATCAAAGATTTTAAAATGCTAGAAATAGTACTTCACATACTGTCACATTTGATATTTGAACTTCAGATGCCCCCACTGGCTAGCAAGTTACTTAACATCTACACTTCTATATCTTTATCTGTAAAGTTGAATAATAACATTTTGGTGTTGTGATGATTAAACAAAAGTCTATTCATTCAGATTTTTTTTTTAACCTTGTAGAGAAACTTGTTAAGAGCAGTATGAAATCAATTACTTTTATTTTTTTTTTTTTTTTTCAGTAGTTGAGCTGGTGAACAATGGCAGTTTAGGTTTGATTTTTAGAAACTCAGTATAATATGTATTTCCCAAGTATTGGTGCTTTTATAGAACTTGTTACTACCTTAAGAATCAGAGTTGGTAGAACTAAGTCTTTTGACAGACAGTGATTTTGAAGGTAAATCAAATTCTATTTTAACGATTATCTCTATTTCTGAATTAGGTGGATGAGTGCCCCTATGTCCAAATGACATGGTTTTATTCATACAAACTAAAAATTACCTCAAAACACAACCAGTCATGCTCTATAAGAAAGAATGGTTTTTAGATCATTCACCAAAATCATAATTTTTGGTAATTATCATTCTACATTTGTCTTATTTTATAGTCTAGTACTGTAGGCCAATTAATGCAGTCTTTATTTGTACTATATTTTCTTAGGGTTTTTAAATGTCACCAGCTTGCAGATTACTGGTTATTATTTCTAAACCTTTCTAATATATTGGAATACTTAACTAGAAAAAATGTTTCTTGTGCAATAGAATCTCTTTGCATTGGCTGGGGATGAAGAACCAGAGGTACGGAAAAATGTGTGCCGGGCACTTGTGATGCTGCTTGAAGTTCGAATGGATCGCCTGCTTCCTCACATGCATAATATAGTTGAGGTAACACGGGCAGTTTACAGGCTCTCTCATCGTCTTTCCCTGAAGAAAAATTTGGGGCACAAAATATGTAATGTGAAACCACTGTTTTCTGGTATTATTTAACACATTTTGGGGTGACTGCAAAAATAGTTAATGATAAATTATCTTTGTCTTAAAATGATAAATTATCGTTATGGTAATTTTTCTTTCATGAGATGTAAGATGTTTTAAGATTGATTGCTAAGAAGAAAAATTGAAGTAGTAGATAGCTTTTATCCAGGATAACTAGGAAATATTTATATTATTTGTATTTACTAGTTATGAGTTAGGCTAAATGATCAATAAACTGTGGTGGATTAAGAGTTTTCTATCCCTTACTAGTAAAATTGGTCTGATCAACTTGTGATTTATGTTAGCAATGAGATTTCTGAGACAAAATATATTACCATTATAATTAGTTCCAGCAAATTACTTAGATTTTTAAATGTGATTAAAATAATTTTACTAGGAAATTCTAAATACATTGATCACAGTTTAGTGATATTTAAAGGAAGGAATAAATAACAAGAAAATGTAATTATTACTAGAACAAAATAATTTGCAGGTGGATTAAACAGCGTGTATCTAGTTTCTCCCTTTTCACTTCCAGAAGTCCATATGGTATGGAAAGGGAAGATCTCTTTTTAAAGGATGGGGTCTAAGACCTGTTAGAAGAAGGCTAGCATCCATGATGTATAGCAACTCCTTTTCTAAAACATTAGGAAAGATAATTGTAGAGATAAGCATATGTAGCAGTGTAATATGGAAATAAATGACAGCTTCTCTGAGGAGCCAATTCTCTCCATGATGTGTTTAGAAGAATCAGGTGGAGTTGGTTGAAAATTGAACGAGAGAGTTTGGAATTAACCAGAAAGCTATCATTTGCTAGGGCCATGTCACAGCTGGGAACCTAACTTTTGTAATTGTTATTAAATATGTGAAGTGCATACTTGCAAGAGACAGCTCAAGTAGTTATAAAAAGATTCTTCATCTTAAGAAAGGTTATAATGGAGTTTTTTATTTTTCCGTTTCTGCAGAGACTTAATACTTGATTATTAATACTCACATTTTTAAAAATCTCAGTGGTTTCATAAAACAAAATACATCCATACAGAAGCAGCTAAACAACACATGCATTGAACACTTTTCATTAGGTAACATTCAAAAGCAGCAGTTCTTAAGTTTGGCTGCATTTTAGAATTAACTAGGAAGCTTTTTTTAAAAATGTAAACCCTAGGTTGAAAATCAGTAAAAAGTGCAAGGCCACTGTTGAAATAGAAGTTTATTTTAATTGCATGATTTTAACTGATTCACATTAAGGCTCCTTTGTTTACAGTACATGCTACAGAGGACCCAAGATCAAGATGAAAATGTGGCTTTAGAAGCCTGTGAGTTTTGGCTCACTTTGGCTGAGCAACCAATATGCAAAGATGTACTCGTAAGGCACCTTCCTAAGTAAGTGTTCCTTCTTATGAATGCTACCTTGTTTTTAGATTTAATAGTGATTCCTCGTTTTTATATTTTTAGGTCCCATTCTTCTATCATCAGGGAGTTAAGTTCTAAAGAAGTCAAACTTAATTTCATTGTTGGTACTAGTAAAGAGATTTTCAAGAAGCAACTGCATTTTTTAAAATTATGTGAGCATGGTTTATTCTAAATTATACTTAATTTTGGGTAATTCATGACACAGTTGTCCTTTTTTATAATCCTTGTCATTTGACCATGGACTCTGGTGGAGTTTTTCACAAATAAAATGATTTACCACTAGTTGTGATGCAATGAAATTTTTTGTTAACCTATTGTTAAGGCTATTTTTAACCCAATGAATGCTGTTCAGTCAGTTTTTGTTTTTTGGTTTTTTGTTTTTTAGGTTTTTTGAGCTATAACTGACATAAAACATTGTATAAGTTTTAGATGTACAGTGTAATGATTTAACATGCATTAAAATCAGTTACTTGGAAGTAATGTGAAAAGTAAGTAATACAGTCTCATGGAAGAAAATTAAAATGCAGAAAACTTAAAATCTCTTGGATTTTCACCATCCAAAATAATCACTGTTCGTATTTTTGATGTGTTGTTACCAAATACCATATTTTCAGGAAGAATTACATTTGATAGTGTATAAAACACAACATAGCATCTAGCTATAGTCAGCACTTAAAATTCTGATTGTACTGTGTTGTGGTTTGCTCTTTCTAGTTACTTGAATGTTGTGTACTTTTTCCAGGTTATTAGTCTTTAAACTTTGAGTATTATTCCATCATAGTGTGCATACTATGTATTTATGATTGACTTTTCTTCTGTTGTTGAATATTTAAGTTGTTTGCCCCTTTCTAAGTAATCCTATAGTGAGCATCTTTCTTCGCTCATAAGTGGTTGTTTCTTTCATATAGAATTCCTAGAAATGATTTTTATCAAGGTCAAAGGGCTGAATATTTCAGGATTCTTCATAAATATTCTAAATTGTTCTCTAGTGAAGTTATGCGCATTTACACCCCACTGGAGTGTTCCATCCTATCAGAACTAATCTTAGCCATTTGGATGAACAAAACCACTTAGTTTAATATGTTGTAGTATTATCAGAGTTACATATTTTTTAGATTTTTACGGTGCTTGGTTGGTCTTGTTTTCATATAGTCAGTAAACTTCTCCTTTCCAGTAAATTCTTTCCCTACCAAGAAAGCAGCGATTTTACCTATAGTTTATTCTGGTCTATCTGGAATTTATTTAAAACTAAATAAAGTACAACGTCATGTGCTAAATGGGTTTTTTCCTTTAGGAAATCTATATATTACTTTTCTCCCTTAACTTGTGATACCACTTTTATTATTTGTTTCTTAACATAGGATCATATAATTCTAAGAGTCACATAAATCAGTCATATTTTTAATCAAAACTGAGGGGCTATTAATGAAAACCTAAGTTCTATATCATTAGGAGATATTGATAATACACAGTTATAGCTTGGTGCTCTAACTCTCATTATACTAATAAAACCTAGACATTCTTTTTTAAATATGTTTTTATTGATTCTTTAAAGAAGGGTGAGAGAGAAACATCAGTCAGCTGCCTCCTGAACACCCCCCCTACTGGGGATCGAGCCCACAACCCCAGGCATGTACCCTGACAGGGAATTGAACTGGAACCTCTCAGTCCATGGGATGACACTCAATCCACTGAGCCACACCGGCCGGGCAAACCTAGACATTCTTAAAGCAAACAGGACTTAATTAGTAGTAGGCTAAAAAATCAGTACTTCAAACATTAAACAACTCAAGCCAGTCATAACTGTGTTTGACGGATATGTTGCTTCTATTTTTAGTTGAAATAATGCATTGTGAGCCCCAGCCAAGTGACTCAATTGGTTGGAGCATTGTCCCGTGCACCAAAAAGTTTGTGGGTTCGATCCCCAGTTGGGGGGTGTATGCAAGGCAACTAATTAGTGTTTCTCTATCTCTCTCCCCCTTCCTCTTTGTCTTAAAAAGAAAAATCAATTAAGGCATCATCAGGTGAGGATTTAAAAAAAAGAATACATTGTGAGAATGGGAGAATATTAACATCAATCTGATGCTGAGATTTAAAAAAAAAAAACATGATAAAAGAACTTGTGTTTCCTAGCTCTATTAACCAGACTCTTGTTTAGTACAAGCAAAAAAATGTTTGCTTGGGAATCAAAATTGTATGTGTAATGATGTATGTCATATTGATAAGAACTCACATAGAATGCACTAATGTATGTAACAAGGGATGCTTGACATAAAATTCTTTTATTTGTTTCTGGGCTATATAGTCTGTTTCCTTTTAACCACTACTGTACTCTTGATTATTGAACATTTAAAATATATTTCGTTACCTGGTAAAGCAGGTCTTCATTTCTTTTTTTTTTTTTAATCCTCATCTGAGGATATTTTTCCATTGATTTTCAGACAGAGTTGGGGGGGCGGGGGGGGAGTGTGGAGAGAAACATCCGTGCAAGAGAGACACATCGACTGGTTGCCTCCCACATGACCCCAACCAGAGATTGAACTGCAACCCAGGCATATGCCCTTGACTGGAATCGAAGCCGAGACTCCTTGGTCCACAGGCCGACACTCCAACTGCTGAGCGAAACCAGCCAGGTCTTCATTTCTTTTTTAACTTTTCCCACATTTATTCTTATACATTAATATCTCCTGGGGCTGTTGTATGGATTAATCCGTGTAAAACAACCCAGTGCCCAGCACATATTTAAGTAAACATTCATTGTTGGTATTAATAACATGACTTTTCTGTGTTGTTGCATTAAAAATTCTTTTTGTTTTCAGTGACTATATGAGGCTTCAGAAGAAAGCTTCTTAACAATTAGACCTGTTCCAAAATAATGGGCTTGCCTTGTATGATTAGATTCATCAGATACATGTCATACTCTACATGGTCACAGTTAATTCCAGCCTCATTTTATTTTTCTTTTTAATCCTCACCCAAGGATATTTTTCCATTGCTTTTTAGATAGGGGGGTGGGGGGGGTGTGAAAGAGACACATTGATCGGTTGCCTCCCACACAACCAGGGGTCAAACATGCAGCTGAGGTACATGCCCTTGACCAGGAATTGAAACTGAGACTCTTCAGTCTACCGGTCAACACTCTAACCACTGAGCAAAATCAGCCTCATTTTGTTAGTTGCCTGGCTTTATCAGTCCCTTATTTTCTGCATATCCCTTTTTTTTCTATCTGTTAACAAACATAATGATCCACAAATTAACTGTACTGACTGTAAACCCCCAACTACCCTGAATCTCCTCTGCTCTGGATTAATTTAATGGTCTTTGCTTTTTGTTAAATATGGTTGGGGAAAATTACACTGCCAGGAAGATTGATGGCTATAGAAATCCATGGTCTTCCGACCCTTCACACTATCTGCTGATTTTCCTTATTTTAGATCAGCTTTTATTTGCCGTTCACCAGCACAACTATTTTAAACCTTTATCACTTTTCTGAAGTTTTCGTTCACTTTGAGCACTTCTGCTTTATCGGGAAAACAGATGACCCTTTATCTTGCCCCAAAACTTATAGATGTATTTTTATGTGAGTTTTCCTCTTCCTAACCAGTGTTTCTATTTATGGTCTTGGGTAGCATAATTTTTTTTCTTATCCTCCAGGACCTTACTCCATCAGATATATATATTCTCTCTTTTAACTTTTCTCTGTTGCCTCTTTTTCCATAATGTATTAACTTGCTGCAGTTTTTTTCATCTTAAAAAGATTCAAAGAATAGATGGGCTCACTTTCTTTACACCTCATGTTCACTTTTTAATACTTTAGTCTGCCATCTGTCCACCATTTTTCTGAATTGTTTACAGAGATCATAAATGATTTAACTATCGGTGATCCAAAGGAACCCAGTTCTGCAAAATGCCTGTTGCTGTCAAAGTATGGTTCTGTGTATTATTTTTTCTAGGCATGTTGTCCTATCTATAATGTTACGTTACTATTAATCCTTCTATTTTAGAATTTAGAAGAACTTTGAACACACATGAACGTTTGGCTGGCCCACATTTTTACACCTATCCAGAAAATTTTAAATCCTACTGCTTCTATTTTCCTATTAGTATTTCTTTAGTTTGTGAGGGCTTATAACATTGTGTCCTTGGTAATAGAGTTGTACTCAAAATTGGTTTCATACATATTTACTTAATTGATGTTAAAAAGCATAACTATTTGAAGTAAGGCTTCAACAAAGACTGAAGACATTATAGAGTGAGAGTTGCTTACACCTGATGGTAGTAAAAGAAAATTATCTTTGGAGTCAGACCAAACTGGTTTTGAATTCTGACTTTCCTGTTTACTTAAAACTCAGGACATTGTGGAAATAATGTAATTTCCCTGAGCTTAGTTTACTTGTCTGTGTAATGGAGATCGTGATACTTTTCTCACTAGGTTATTTACAAGGAGAGTGCTTATTCTAAGCCCACAGCTGGCACTCATGAGTATGAGTTTCTTTGACTATACATACTTTTCCCAAGCCACCCAGAACAATTAAAGATAGAATTTGGAAGCAGAAAACTGGGGACATTGTAAATAGTTCCAAAGTATTCTCGTTTGTTTTATCCTCAGTAGGCTCTTCTAGGTGTATGGAATGGGCCAGTGAGAAAACAAATCGTCAAGGCTTAAGAAACCTGTCAAAGCTTAAAACTAGCGTAGCTACAAGAGGAACTGAAGTTAGTGTTTTGACCTTTACTTCTGTGTTTTGATGTTTTTTAAACTAGACATCCTAAATATCCTAGTGTACCTGGAATTCCATGTTTACAGATACCATGGTTCTGTTTTAGTGACTATACAGTTCTTGAGATTGGATATGATATCCTGATCTATTTAACTGTTTTCTTAGTGAAAATTCTAATTGTTCTCAATTTAAGATTAAAATTAGCCCAGCTGGTGTGGCTCAGTGGACTGAGTGTTGTCCCATGGACTGAGAGGTCCTGGTTCAATTCCTGGTCAGAATACTTGCCTGGGTTTCGGGCTCGATCCCCAGCAGGGCCTGTGCAGGAGGCAGCCGGTCAATGTTTCTCACATTGATGTTTCTATCTCTTCCTCTCTCTCTAAAAAAATCAATAAAAACATTTAAAAATATTAAAACTAAAATTTCCTACCTTTTATCAAAGGCTATCATAACTGTCAATAGAACGTTTACTTTTTGCATTATTTCTTTTGGCTAAATTCTTTTAGACTTACTGTTTTTTATATTTTAAACACTTTCATCTGTTTTATTGAAAGGAATATAGATATAAATGAATTTTCCCAGTTGAAAATGGCCCTTTAGCTACCATTAAATAAAATTTCTCAACCTCAGTGAAAAAGAACTGGTGGTTGTCACTATAAGAAAAAATATAAAGTACTGTAGAACATCATCTACATCAGCTCCTTACAACACAGACTTTGAAAGAACCAGAGATGCTTTGTAAAAGTTTAGTTGGTTTTGAACAGGCAGGTTGGTGTGGTTTTGGGTGTGTGTGTGTGTTTTTGTTTTTATTTTTGTTTTTTTTTACATTCTAGAAAGTTTGATGCCACCACTCTGTTTCTTTTGCAGAGATGACATCTGTGACTTTCAGGGTAGACAAGAATGTTCAAACTGAAAAAAGCCAAAATTTTAACTACACAGTAACAATGCACATTTTTTCATGCAGCCTTGTGTTTTCAATACAGGGTGGGCAGAGGTAGATTTACAGTTGTAAATGTGTGAAACAGCTTATTCTTGTATTATTATTTATTACTTAGTGTATTATTTTCCATATGAACAACTGTAAACCTATTTTTCCCCCACCCTGTATATTCAGTGTTCTGACATGCTTTCGAATACATACATACACTTGTATTCTAATTATTTTATGTTTGATTTTACAATATGAAAAAATTTTAAGGAAGGACATGACCCGGGAAAGAGAGAAGGGAGAACCCCTTACCACAATGAAGAGAGATACATTTGTACTCAACTATATAATATATAATCCATTTAAGTTTCCAGAAATGCACTTTTCAAAACTTCCCATTCACTTAGGGAAGCATCCCTCCTCTGTGGCATTAAGTGGGCAGGGAAATCAGTTTGTTTTAACAGAAACCATTCAACACGACAGTAAAGAGGATAGTCACACTGCCCAACATGTAAATATAAAAATATATTTATTGGTTACTTCATTCTAAAATAGGCAAAGATGTTCTGTTCTCATTTCCTGCACTTTCAGCTTGAGAATCACTGTTGGTTTGGTCTCTAAACCCTCAGCATCTTCGTGGTCTCTGCAGCTTCAGCAGCAACATCTTGGCTAGATTCCCTCTCCTCCTGGTTCGTGATGTCAGGGCTCACTTGATCCACATCTGCTTCTAGAAGCTCAGCTTGTTGGCATTCAATTGGCATTCAATTTTTAATCAGTATTACTTGGAAAATAAAATATAACAACCACAAAAAAAGGGAAAGCAAATACTGAATGTAGTCTTATTATAACAGTGTCATACCATTTAGAAATAAAGTAAAAGATGAATTTTACTTCCCTCTCCAAAGATACCAGTTTCTTGTATATTTTTCCTAGATAGTCTGTGTTACAAGTAATTACATGGGAAATCTCACTATTTTAATGCAACTGGAAATGTGCTGTATGTGTTTTACACATGGGGTTTTTGTTTGTTTTTACCTATTATAATTTATTTTTACCAGGCCATAAATGGTACACATGTAGTTTTTGTTTTTGTTTTTGTTTTTTTTAGTGTATTTGTTACTATATCAAGGAACATTGATCTTTAAAAAATGGAGATGTAATGCCCTGGCTTAGTTGGTTGGAGCATCGTCCTGTACACCAAAAGGTTGCGGGTTCGATCCCCAGTTGGGGGGTGTACAGGAGGCAACCAATCAGTGTTCCTCTTTCTCCCCCTTTCTCTAAAACATCAATGGAAACATATCGTTGGGTGAGGATTTAAAAAGAGGGAGTGGTGTTTGTTGGTATGTTTGTTGGTATATGATAAATTCTTAGGGAAAAAATCGCTATTTTTTTTATTACACTTATTTCTAAGCGCTGTTAATCTTATCTCCACTAAAATTCTATATAGTGGATCCCATACATGAATTGTAAAAGGACTACAGTATATATTAGGAACACTCATCATTTGAAAAGGGCAGACAGCACAATTTGCTCTAAGACAATGGTAGTTGTGGTAATTGTCTTGTTGGTTTTTTGTGGGTTTTTTTTAATTTTTACTTATTGATTTTAGAGATGAGAGAAACATCGGTTTATTGTTCCACTTATTTATGCATTTATTGGTTGCTCCTTGTATGTGCCGTGACCCGGGATCAAACCCACAACCTTGGCATATCGGGATGATGCTCTAACCAACTGAGCTATCCGGCCAGGTCTTATCATTGGTATTATTGATATGCAAATGTTTGTTAAAATTTCTTAATAATTGTATTGATCTTTAGATCTTTGTTTCATGAATTCATTTTTTTATAGGTTGATTCCTGTGTTAGTGAATGGCATGAAGTACTCAGATATAGATATTATCCTACTTAAGGTAAGGAAACTGTTTTCTGGTGTATAGGGAAGATTATTTTTATTGACTTAGTAAATCTTTGAGTTCAACTAATAGAACATTTATTTAGAATAAATCCTGTGTAAATAGGCTTCCTATGCTACAGAGTTCAAAGATAGAAACATTAAAATACCTTAAATATAACCTGAATAGGATTTAGGTACTCTGGATTATACCAGCCTGATAGGAGGCAATGTATGTGGTTGAAAGTACCTGTTTACCTAAAAAAGTATTACATGTAATAGTCTATTCTTCCCTTCACGAAGAAGAGGTGTACTTCAGAATCCTATGCATGACCCCATCTCTGGGTATTCTGACTCTTTCACTCATGTGCATATTATTAGCCTATAATAAATATCACCAAGATTTTCCCTTTTAAAAACAAAACAGGGTGATGTTGAAGAAGATGAAACAATTCCTGATAGTGAACAGGATATAAGGCCACGTTTTCATCGATCAAGGACAGTGGCTCAGCAGCATGATGAAGATGGCATTGAAGAGGAAGATGACGATGACGATGAAATTGATGATGACGATACAATTTCTGACTGGAATCTAAGTAAGTTGGAGAGTCAAAAGCACAGTTGCCTGCTTTGGTCAAACAACTTGACTGAGAAATAATTTATACACTATGTAATTCACACATTAAATAGTACAGTTCAGTGATTTTTAATGTATTTAGTGTTGTACAGCCATCACCACAGTAAATTCTGGAACGTTTTCCTCACCCCAGAAAGAAACCCCATTCCCATTAGCAGTCATTCCCATTTTCTCCTAGTCCTCCAGCCCTAAGCAACTACCAGTCTGTATTCTGTATATATGAGTTTGCCTGTTCTGGACATTTTCTATCAATGGAATCATACAATATAAGGTCCTTTGTGACTGGTTTCTTTCACTTGGCCTGTTTTAGGATTCATCCATGTAGCATGTATCAGTACTTTATTCCTTTTTATTGCGAAAAAATAATTTATTGTGTGGATTTATTTCATCTTATCCATTTCTCAGTTGATGGACATTTTGTTATTTTCCCCCCTTTTGGCTATTGTGAATAATGATGCTGAGAACGTTTCTGTAAAGTCTGGTTTCAATTCTCTTCGGTATATACCCAGGAGTGAGATTACTAGGTCATACAGTAACTCTGTTTCACCTTTGAGAAGCTACCAGGCTATTTTCCAAAGTGGCTCCACCACTTACTTTCCCACCAGCAGTGTCTTTATTTTTGGTTAATCCCTACCCAAGGATATTTTTCCACTGATTTTGAGAGAGAGTGGAAGGGAGGGAGAGAGAGAGAGAGAGAGAAACATCGATGTGAGAGAGACACATCAATTGGTTGCCTCCTGCATAACCCCAACCAGGGCTGGGTTTCGAACCTGCAATCCACTTGCATGCCCTTGACCAGGAATCAAATCCGAGACCCTTCAGTCTATGCGCCGACACCAAACCGTTGAGCGAAACTGGCCAGGGCACGAGCAGTGTCTTAACATTGTACTTTCTTGCTTGCCAACAGTTGTTACCTTTTTTATTTTAGCCATTCTACTTAGTATTTGTGAGGTAGATATATATGGTTTAGGTTTGCATTTTTCTGATGGACCTATTTTTTTTCCCCCTCAATTTTTATTTTATTTTTGTTACAGATGTTTCTCCTCTCCCCCCCACCCCCCCGCATTTTTGTGTATGTCCATTGGTT
Organism: Tadarida brasiliensis; assembly: GCA_030848825.1. NCBI lineage: Eukaryota > Metazoa > Chordata > Mammalia > Chiroptera > Molossidae > Tadarida > Tadarida brasiliensis. The sequence goes on from CM061258.1 coordinate 46,903,460, forward strand.
ACGCATACATGCATATAAGTTCTTTGGTTTATCTCATCCATCCCCCTGCCCCCCCCTTCTCTGAGGTTTGTCAGTCTGAACCATACTCCTTTTTGTCTCTGGGTCTATTTTGTTCATCAGCTTATTTTGTTCATTAATTCCACACATAAGTGAGAACATGTGTCTTTCTCTGATTGGCTTATTTTGCTTAGCATAATGCTCTCCAGGTACCTCCATGTTGTCTCAAAGGATAAGAGATCTTTCTTTCTTACAGCTACATGGTGTTTCATTGTGTATATGTACCACAGCTTTTTTATCCACTCATCTGTTGATGGACTGTTTCCAGTTCTTGGGCCGTTTCCAGATCTTAGCAATTGTAAATAGTGCTACTATGAACATAGGGGTACATATATTCTTTCTGATTGGTGCTTTAGGCTTCTTAGGATACATTCCTAGAAGTGGGATCCCTGAGTCAAATGGCAGATTAATTTTTTGAGGAAACACCATATTGATTTCCATAGTAGCTGTACCAGTCTGCATTCCCACCAGCAGTGTACTAATCCGCTTTTCTCCACACCCTCGCCAGCACTTGTTGTTTGATGATTTGTTGATGGCAGCCATTCTGGTAGGTGTGAGGTGATAACCTCATAGTTGTTTTAATTTGCATCTCTCTGATGATTAGTGACGTTGAGCATTTTTTCGTATGTCCTTTTTGGAGAGGTGTCTCTTTAGGTGCTCTGCCCATTTTTTAATTGGGTTCTTTGTCCTTTTGTTGAGTTGTATGAACACTCTGTATATTTTGGAAATCAACCCCATTCTGCTGCGTATGATGTCTGAAATTATGTTGCCTACATTTTCTTCTAGGATTTTTATGGATTCACAGGTCACATTTAAGTCTTCTATCCATTTTGAGTTTATTCTTATGTATGGTGTAAGTTGGTGGTCTAGTTTCATTTTTTTGCATGTAGCTGTCCAGTTTTCCCAACACCATTTATTAAAGAGGCTGTCTTTACTCCATTGTATGCTCTTGCCACCTTTGTCAAATATTAATTAAGCATAATATCTTGGGTCAATTTCTGGGTTCTCTGTTCTGTTCCATTGGTTTGTATGCCTGTTCTTGTGCCAGTACCAGGCTGTTTTGATTACAGTGGCTTTGTAGTGTAGCCTGACATCCGGTATTGTGATCTCTCCTACTTTGTCCTTCTTTTTCAAGATTGCTGTGGCTGTTTGGGGTCTTTTTTGGTTGATGGACCTAGTCTTATATTTACTATTTATTATATTATTTAAATATGTCTCAAACAGTAATTTCTCAAAAGGCCATATATATATATTTTTTAGCTTATCTTTATTGTTAAGTATATTACAGATGTCCCTATATTTACTCCATAGACACCCCCCCCTTCTCCCCACTCCCGCCCACCTCCTTGCCTTCCCCATACTATTGTCTGTGTCCTTTGGTTATGCATATATACATATAAGTTCTTTGGTTTATCTCTTCCCACCCCCTCCCGCTTTCCCTTTCAGGTTTGTCACTCTAACAACCAATTTGTACTTGATGCCTTCATCTTTTTTGCCCATCCCCCACACCCCTGCCATCTGGAAACCAACAAAAAGTTCTTTGTATCTATGAGTCTGTTTCTGTTCTGCTTGCTCATTTTATTTGTAGGTTGAATTGTTGATAGACATGTATTCTTTGCCATTTTATTGTTCCTATTTTTTATCTTCTTTTTCTTCAAGAAAACCCTTTAACATTTCATATAATACTGGTTTGGTGGTGGTGAACTCCTTTAGCTTTTTCTTGTCTGAGAAACTCTTTATATTTCCATGGATTCTAAATGATAGCTTTGCAGAATAGAGTAATCTTGGTTGTAGGTTCTTGCTTTTCTTCACTTTAAATATTTCTTGTCACTCCCTTCTGGCCTGCAAAGTTCTTTTGAGAGATCAGCTGACAGTCTTATGGGATCTCCTTTGTGGGTAACTAACTGCTTTTCTCTTGCTGCTTTTAAGATTCTCTCTTTGTCTTTAACCTTTGGCATTTTGATGATGATGTGTCTTGGTGTGGGCCTCTTTGGGTTTGTCTTGTTTGGGACTCTCTGTGCTTCCTGCACTTGTATGTCTGTTTCCTTCACCAAGTTAGGGAATTTTTCTGTCATTATTTTTTCAAATAGGTTTTCAATGTCTTGCTCTCTCTTCTCCTTCTGGCACCCCCATGATTCCAAGGTTGGTATGCTTGAAGTTGTCCCAGAGGCTCCTTATACTGTCCTTATTTTTTTTATTATTCTTTTTGCTTTTTGCTGTTCTGATTGGGTTTTTGATTCCCAAAAAGTATTCTTTATTTCAGTTAGTGCATCCTTCATTTCTCACTGGTCCTTTTTTTTTTTTTTCAATCCTCACCCGAGGACACTTTTTTCATTTTTTGTTCAGATAGAGTGGGAGGGAGAGAGAGGAAGAGAGAGAGAGAAACATCGATGCGAAGGTGACACATCGAGTGGCTGCCACCCACACGACCAACCAGTGCCGGGGACAAACTACAACCGAAGTACATGCCCTTAGCGGGAACCGAACCCGGGTCTCTCTGGACCACAGGCCAACGCTCTAACCGCTGAGCCAAACCGGCCAGGGCTCTCACTGGTCCTTTTTTATGCTCTTTTGAGCATCCTTATAACCAATGTTTTTAAACTCTGCATCTGTTAGATAGCTTATCTGCATTTCATGTAGTTGTTTTCCTGGAGTTTTGTTCTGTTCTTTCATTTGGGACATGTTTCTCTGTCTCCTCATTTTGGTTGCCTCCCTGTGTTTGTTTCTATGTATTAGGTAGAGTTGCTGTGTCTCCTATGCTTCATAGGGTGGCCTATTCTAGTAGTTGTCCTATAGGGTCTGGTGGCACAGCCTCCCTGGTCACCCCAGCTGGGCCCTCGAGGTACACCCCTCATGTGGACTGTATGCCCTTCTGTTGTAATTGACTCTTGATGGCTGTTGACATGTCAGTGGGAGAGATTTACTCAGGCTGATCAGCTGCAAGGACTGGCTGTGCCACTGACCACTTACTTCTGACCACCTTGGAGTATCAGCTGTGCAGGGGCCCACCACACAGAGGAAGACTTACTTCATTAGGGTTCTGGTACCCACTGAGTCCATTCCTTGAGTGTGTCACTTGTGGAGGTGGTTAGGTGGTGGTGCTTTGACGTGGTCTGAAGCTGTCCACCGGGTGTGCTGGCTCTGGGGCAACGTCAGCCACTGCCTGTGTTCTACCCAGGGCCACCAGGCATAAGCTACAAAGTGATCTGCACATGGCTGCTTCTTGTGCTGGGCTGGAGGTGCCCAGGCAAAGCCAAGCCGAGAACCAAGACTGGCTGCTTCTAGTGGCAGGCCTGGGGCCACTTAGAGAGAGGTATGGGGCTCGCTGTGGCCAGATGCTGCTTGTTTGAGAGAATTTAGGAAAATCTGAAGCAGGAGCCAAAACAGGCAATCCTATTTGGTAAAACCACTGGTAACAGCTTGGGTGGGCCCGAAAATTGGGTGGGGCAGGGCCTCAAAGAATTTCAGGGCTGAGCAAATAGTGTGATCCAGGTTGCTGGAGTCCAAGATATGGTGCCCATCTGCCCGCCTCGTGGGGGAAGGGCTCACCAAAGGAACAATGGCCTCTGCCAGCAGGTCTGTCCGGGAGAAAGCTGCCTCTCCAGCTCTCGCCCCGATGCCAAACAACTCAGTTCTTCCCCGTATGTCTCTGGTGCCTTTCAAGCTGCCTCCCCCACGCTGGAGCCTTGAGGGAGCGAGTCCGAGTAAGTCCGTGCGCGGGCCCTTTAAGAGGAACTGCCTGGGACTCCAGCAGCCTCAAAAGGCTATATATTTTGTTTGATAATATAAAATAGGAATGTTGACCATAAACTTTCTGTTTTTCCTTATATAAACTTATTTTTGTGCTAATTTGCATGAGAATTGGATGATTATCATGGATAATTTTTGAATAATATAAATTGCTTTGTCATATTCAAACTTGCAGAATATCTTTTTTAAATCTCTGTTCATTTTCAACCTTAGCTGGAAATCCATTTCATCTGTTGAGGTGGCATTCTGGGCCACAGTCTAATTAAATAACTCTGGGAAGGAACCTAGACACCTGTGTTTTGCTTGCTTGCTTGCTTGCTTGCTTACTGGTTTTTAAAGCTCCACTGCTCTAGTTCAGGGTTACTCAGTCTCACTACTAATGACCTTTTGGGCCACATGATTTTTTGTTGTGGTACCTATCCTGCACATTATAGGATGCTGAGCAGTATCCCTGACCTCCACCCAGTAGATGCCAGCAGCAGCACACACACACACAATTGTGATAACCAACAATAATATCTTTAGACATTGCCAACTGTCCCCTGGGAAACAAAATTGCCCCCAGGTGAGAACCACTGCTATAATTCGGAGTGTTGGGATTTCTAGTAACTACGAAGTGGTTAAGGAAATGTATTATCAGCCTGGACTGTGTAATTCATTTGGTTAAATAATGCTAATTCCACTGTTGCCCATTTAGTTTCCTATAACTACCCGTTACTTAGAGTACCTGATGTACCCAGCACTGGGCCAAGGACTTAGCATGCATATCACATTTCATCTTTCCAGCAGCCTTACATAGGTAAGGAAACTTCAAAAAGAGAAACTTGCCCATGGTCGACAAGCTGGTACTGATGACACATCTAGTATTGGAACCCAGTTCTCACTAGTATCACAAGTTACCTCCTACTGTATCTTTATTTTCATGTTGATGGCAGAGTAGATTAACATTATAATACAATATAGATAACTCTTCTAAAGTAATAATGTAATTCCTCTTCACATCTCACCAATCTTTATATCCTTCCAGAAGTTTTTCTGTGCACATATAGGAAAACACATGTATATCTTCTTTTTTGGAGAAGAGGCTTACTTTACAAAACTGAAATTACGCTATATGTACTCTGTTGGTTCTTTTCTATATATTATATAACTCATTCTATATCAGTACATTTAGATTTCGTTGTGTTTCATGGCAGTATAATGTTCATTTGAACAGATCCTACCATACAGTATAACTTAAGACCCTGAGTGATAAGTAAGTTATTACTTCTGGCCAATATAACAGCTTTTTTTTTAAAGGGGATTTTACCATTATCTAATAGTTTGTGATTAACTGTTTATTATGCCTAGTTCATACTGGGAAAAGTTTGGATGCTTAATCATATTTTTGTTCTTTTCTAAATTACGTTAAATGAAAGCTGAATTAATATATAGTCTGATAGTTCCTAGTTCCTTAGTCTGTAAAGAATGTTTTCCAGCATATTTTATGCATCATGTTCTACTGACATTTTTTTTTCCCTTTATTGATTTTAGAGAGAGAGGGAGGGAGAGATAGAAACATCGATGAGAGAGAACATCAATTGGCCACCTTCTGCATGCCCCCCACTGGGGATTGGGTTGGGCCCACAGCCTGGGCATGTGCTCTGACTGGGAATCAAACCGGCGACCTCTTGGTGCATGGGTCAACGCTCAACCACTGGGCCACACCAGCCGGGCTGTTCTGCTGACTTTTGTTCCAATTCATAATTAGTGTGCTAATTCTTGGTCATAAAAAAGTACTCCTGTTAATAGAATGTTTTTTATGTGACAGACTGCCTCCTATTTAATTGAATTCTTTGAAACTCTGTAAAGGTATGAATAAAGTGTTGTAGAGCAACAAATACTCGTTTTATATATATATATAACGAAAAGATAATAGAGGTTAATGTAATATTTTTGAATGAAATATTTCCCTAGGAAAATGTTCTGCTGCTGCCCTAGATGTTCTTGCAAATGTGTATCGTGATGAGCTTTTGCCACATATTTTGCCCCTTTTGAAAGAACTACTTTTTCATCATGAATGGGTTGTTAAAGAATCAGGCATCTTGGTTTTAGGAGCAATTGCTGAAGGTAAGTCTAAGTCACATTTGAATTGTAAAGCCCTTAATAATTAGTGCTGATGGGACTGACTAGGCTACTTTAAGAAATTGTTACTCTATAAACAAAGACTATTCATTCTTGAATTTACATACTTTGCTCTTGTGTTGCTGCTGATGTGGGGAAGAGAAGACTGATCCGCATTAACCTTGAAAAGGATATTTGAATCCAAAAACCATCTTAGAATGTTTACTTTGAACTGATTAACAATTATTAACTAAATAGCCATAGGCTTACTTCTAACCCTAGCCAGATATTTTGCAAATGCTTTTGTTATGATAAAGGGAACAGAGTGAGAGGACAAGGACTGATGTCAGAAGCATTCCCATTGATAGAAAAACAAGTTGAGAGGCGTCATTCTCTATAAAGGGTTGTTATTCTGTCCTAACTCTAAACATCTATCTAGAATAAATTGAAGCATTTTAAACATCTCTGAAAGTCATAATTTGTGTAGTGGAAGTAAAATGAGCTTTCCTAACCCTGCTGGAAGATACTTAGGAGCAGTTAGGTCTCATTTCAGCTTTTAATAATTTTAGAACAAATTATTACAGTATATGTATTACAGAGATGATCTGAATATTTTTCATGGATGCATGTGTCAGTTTAATATTAACTGAAAAGGTTTTTGTTTTAACCATATTTTAGCACTTTCTGAGTTTTCTGTTGTTTTTTTTTCTAGGATGCATGCAAGGCATGATTCCATACTTGCCTGAGCTCATTCCTCACCTTATTCAGTGCCTCTCTGATAAAAAGGCTCTTGTGCGTTCCATAACGTGCTGGACTCTGAGCCGCTATGCACACTGGGTAGTCAGCCAGCCCCCAGACACGTACCTGAAGCCATTAATGACAGAATTGCTAAAGCGTATCCTGGATAGCAACAAGAGAGTACAAGAAGCTGCCTGCAGGTAGGACAGATTCATAACAAAATGTTCATTGTGCGGGAAAAGAGTGGGTATGTCAATAAGAAACTAATTTTCAACCTTGTAATGGAATGTTGTTGTTAAACCATTAATGGGGTTTGTTTGTTGTTGTTTTCTCACTGTCTATAACAGTACAGTTATCTTTCACCATAATTCCCACAGGCATATGGAGTGGTGATGGCAAGGGTCCTATTCTTAAAGCAATACCGAAGTTAGAGAAGATTCACATTAGTCTACAGGTCAACTATCATAACTCCACAGAAAGTCCCACAGTGACCGGTCATCTGTCACTTTGTGTATCTACTTGAGTAGCTGTTTTGTCGGTTGACTTTGGGGCTATTTTATTTTTATGTAAGACCAGCGGTTTCATTACTACAAATATTCCAGCTTTTGGAACAAGAGGAAAATAAATTTAAGTGGAATTGGACTTCTCCAGATCTGAAGCAAAAATATCTGGAAGAGTTCATTCTTAATAAGATAAAAGAAAGTTGAACAAGGGGGCTTTTGGTGATTAATAGCACTAAATTTTTTTTAAGTGGGGGCAGGGTGCAGATTATATTTAGTTTCCTGTTGTTTATTTATTTGGCACTTTTTTAGCCCCCTGCTAGTTGTTAGGCATGTACTAAATGCTGGGCTTAAGTTCTTGCCATCTTGAAACTAGTAGGGAGTACTAAACAACTGTATAGTTTGTGGTGCTTGCTGTGAAATAAATAGTTCTCACTGTTAACGAACAGGACTTGCATTAACAAATGGCTAAAGCCTATCTTTTTTTTTTAAATATGTTTTTAATTGATTTTTTAGAGAGAGAGGAAGGGAGAGACAGGTAGAAATATCGATGTGAGAGAGAGACCTTGATCGGCAGCCTCCTGCACACCCCCTACTAGGGATTGAGCCCGCAACCGGGCATCAAACCAGAACCTCTCAGTCCATGGGACAATGCTCAGTCCACTGAGCCACACTGGCTGGGCTAAAACCTATCATTTTTAAGAAATCCCTGGGTCAGTAGAGCAGAAGATAATATAAACCTTATTTTTAGAAATGAAAGGCCTAGACAAATTTAGGTCTAAATTGAAATCATTACACTGAGACTGAAGTTCTTTTCTTCTCCTTTTTTGTACATTTGTTCTAATAGATAAGCCATACATAAGGCAGATTTGTAATAACAAGTGTACCTTGCACTGTAATGTAGTGTGGAGCTTAGAGAAACATTTTTTTAACCTTATTGAGGGGTAATTGACAAATATTGTATATATTTAAAGTGTGCAACATGATTTGATATACATATACATTATAGAACACTTACCAAATGAAATAACACATTCATCACCTCTCATAGTTAACATAGGTAACTCTTTTCCTTGGTGACAGTGCTTAAGATCTCTCAGCAACTTTCTAATATACATACATTTTATTTTATTTTGTTTGTTTTTAGTTTTGTTTTTATAAGAGCAAGTTTATTTAGAAAGTTACAGAGGTAAAAGAAGGGGCCCCAGGAGCTTAGGAGAAAGGTAATGGTAACGCACCTGGGGAAAGAAGAGGGGGAAGGGAAAAGCGCAGGCATGCTGTGAGGGAAGAGTGCGCTACAGTACATATTATTAATTGTAGTCACTGCTGTACATTAGATTCTCAGAATTCTTACTGAAAATTTGTGCCCTTGATCTACATCACCCCATTTTCCCCTTCCACTGAGGGAAACATTTGAGATTTTGATATTGCTGTGTTCCTATACATATCAAACACTCTAAATGTTAAATATGTTTGTCATTTTGTGGCCTGTGGTATGCGTCTGAAGGGTAAGGTATAAATTAGAGTTTTAATTCTAATTTTATTAATCTGGAACAAGCACTAGAATGTAAACTCCCTGAGAATGGGGACATTGTTTTGTTCATTGCTATAGGCATGTAAAGTGTAAAGTATTAACTTCATTACACAGGCATGTAAAATAGACATTCTTTAAACTATAGACTTAGTTTTCTATCTCTATTTTAAACTATTCCTTTTCTACAACATTAATATTTTCCCTTTACTTACAGTGCCTTTGCTACCCTAGAAGAGGAGGCTTGTACAGAACTTGTTCCTTACCTTGCTTATATACTTGATACCTTGGTCTTTGCATTTAGTAAATACCAGCATAAGAACTTGCTCATTCTTTATGATGCCATAGGAACATTAGCAGATTCAGTAGGACATCATTTAAACAAACCAGTGAGTATCTGTGATTAACTGTTATGAAAAAAATAAAATAAGTATGTTCTTGGTGTAGAAATTACAGCAGCATCTCACATGAATGCAAAACACTTTGTGGACTGACTAAAGGATAAGGGATATAACTTGTATTTAATTTAAAGTACTTTGTATCTACCACTTCATAAACACTGTAGCTTTAGAGTACTACATCTAGACATCTTTGTTTTCTCACTGAACTTACAGGTATGGTGAATACACTAGATTAAGCAGTTAGAAATTGGGGTAATAGGTTAAAAATGCTACATAGTGATACAGGAGAAGTATGGCTCAGAAGCTAAACTCTGTCTCTAGTAGTGTTCAAAGTAGATGAGTATCGGATTGGATTAGTAGTATTATATGAGAACTTTAATATAGTTCAAACTTCCAAGCTGAGGGATAGATTTTGTTTATGATTGCTATATGTCAAGCCTTAAGAAGTTGTCTGTGTTTGTGAGTTATACTTAAAACTTGATGCAAGACACTTGGTTTGTGGGTGTGCTTTGATGTTGGTTTTGTTTTGTTTGGGGGGCTGTTTTTCTGAATGTCTGAGATCAGACCCTTAGAATTGGTGTCCCTTTTACATTATTACTACATTTATTTACTTGGTTTTATGGATTCTTCAGTTTCAAGAAAGGCCCTTAAATGATGATGAATCTCTTTCTACAAATGCCTTTATAAGGAAAACCTGTCATTTATAACATACTGTACAACTAGAGCCATATTGCATGTCACAGGCCCCAGAATTTAAAAATTCAGTCACTAGAGAGTAAAACTTATACGAATTATTCCTGAGTGTGATCAAAAGTAATTTTTATGTATGGTATATTTGTATACGTTTTGTTTTAAAAAGTGTATATATGATGAGTTTAAAATAGAACAAAATAATAAATTAAAAAGGCAAAAAAATAAAAATTTTAAAGGTGCAAAAAGTCTTAAAATAACATTCTGTAATGATTTTACACAATTGCTCTAAATGGATTTTAATTTTCATAGACTCAAAATGGACTTGTTAACATATGATAGTGGAGCTTTATGTGTTTTTCATCATTGTAAATAGGAATATATTCAGATGCTAATGCCTCCACTGATCCAGAAATGGAACATGTTAAAGGATGAAGATAAAGATCTCTTCCCTTTACTTGAGGTATGCTCAACTGGTAACATTCAGTTAATCTGTGTTTTATCAAAAACATATGTCCAAAACTAAATAGGTATATGTGATGATAATAGTGTTAAAATTTTTTTAAACCATTTCTGTTAAAATGCTGAATAAATACATATAACTTCTTGATATTTTAAGTATGATAATAGAAAAAACATAATGGAAGTATTAAGCTTTTTTTTTAGTAGACAAGGATTATATTATATGTGTTTTCTAACCTGTTCTTTTTTTGTTGTTAATCCTCATCACCTGAGGATATTTTTTCCATTGATTTTCAGAGAGAGTAGGGGAATGTGGGGGAGAGAAACATCGATGTGAGAGGGTAACATCGATCGGCTGCCTCCTGCACACCCCCTACCAGATTGAGCCCCAAACCCAGCATCAAACTGGCAACCAGGCTCACAGGATGACACCCAACCAACTGAGCCACACAGGCCAGGGCTAAAAACTTCTTTACATTTTTTTCTGAGGAAACCTCCCCTGACCATTTGGCAAACTTAATAGCAATGGGTGGCTTCTAGAGGAGAGGTTTGAAAAGACAAGTAGAGCAAGCTCAGAAATAACCAGGATCTGAATTAGTACTTTCAAGCATTTATCATAATGTTAACTATACCCAGAAATTTTACACTTGTACTTTATTCTTTCTAGTGCCTATCTTCAGTTGCCACCGCCCTGCAGTCTGGCTTCCTTCCATACTGTGAACCTGTGTATCAGCGTTGTGTAAACCTAGTACAGAAGACTCTTGCACAAGCCATGGTATTTTTTTTTTAATTTTTATTTATTCATTCTTGGCATCATAACATTTTTCTAAGGATAGGCATAAAGTATACAAATGAAAATTTTCAATTATTGATTCCAAGTAAGTTTTTAAAAAATTGTCTAATTTCAGCTGAACAATGCTCAACCAGATCAATATGAGGCTCCAGATAAAGATTTTATGATAGTGGCTCTTGATTTACTCAGTGGCCTGGCTGAAGGACTTGGAGGCAACATTGAACAGCTAGTAGCCCGAAGTAACATTCTAACACTAATGTATCAATGCATGCAGGTGAGACTTGTTAAATTAAAATGAATTGAGACCTGGTTCTCTGTGTCACATTGGGGTTAATTTCTTCTTATTTCTTATAGGATAAAATGCCAGAAGTTCGACAGAGTTCTTTCGCCCTGTTAGGTGATCTGACAAAAGCTTGCTTTCAGCATGTTAAACCTTGTATAGGTATGAATATTTTCTACTACTATGATGTGACTTTTAACATCAGCTATGTATTTTATTAAAATATAATTTCATGGAATCCCAACATTTATAAAAGTACATTTGACTGGTTAAAGCTGCTCTGATTAAAGCAGGCAGGATGGGAACTCCTGTTCTTCGTTCCCGTGAACTCACCATTTTGTCAGTAGCTTGTTAATTAGGTCTTCTTATGAGAAGGTAGCATATTTTTTCAGATATCATAGGAAACTTTTCAAACAATTTACTTAAAAAGTAAATAATAATTTGTTTCTGTTTTAATAGCATAGCATTTGTCTTAGTCTTCTGTGAAGATAACAAGGGATTCCTTGAATAATGTAACCTGAATTACTGTCAAACCCGTGGATTAAATGGGATTTTGGTTATTTTTTTCTTCATTTCTATATCCCATTGTTTTGGATGATAGTTGTTTATACATGATTTAATAAACCTTGGTTTAAAACATTGACCTAAAAGGATTTTTCATTTGATACAGTTGTGCTTTGGAGTTTTTCTTTTCCAGTTTTACTGAGATATAATTGACACATAACATTCTATAAGTTTAAGGTATACAACATAATGATTTTTTAAAATATGTTTTTATTGATTATTTTAGAGAGAGAAACATCTGTGTGAGAGACATACATCGATTGGCTGCCTCCTGCACGCCCCCTACTGGGGATCGAGCCTGCAACCCAGTCATGTGCCCTGACTGGAAATCAAACCAGGACCTCTGCGTCCATTGGTCAATGCTCAATCCTCTGAGCCACACCAGCAGGGCAACATGATTTGACATGTTGTACACCTTATGTATATATTGTGAAATGATTACCACAACAAGTTTAGATAATGTCCATCATCTCACATAATTAAAAAGATTGTCTCCCTGGCTGGTTCAGTGGTTCAGTAGTTAGAGCGTCAGCCCGTGAACCAAAGGGTCATGGGTTCGATTCTTGGTCAAGGGCACATAACTGGGTTGCAGGTTCAATCCCCAGCCCCAGGTGGGGTGTGTGCGGAAGGCAACCAATGAATGTGTCTGTCTCACATCAGTGTTTCTCTCTCTCTCTTTCCCTTCCTTTCTGCCTCCCTCCTCTCTCTCTCGCTCTCTTCCACTCTCTAAAAAATCAATGGAAAAAATATCCTTGAGTGAAGATGAACAACAAAAAAATTGTTTTTTCCCTTGTGATAAGAACTTTTAAGATCTGCTTTCTTAGCAACTTTAAAATATACACTACAGGATTGTTAACTGTATAGTCATCATGTCATACATTACATCCCCAGAACTTACTCTTACAGACTGAAAGTTTCTTCACCCAATTAATTCCCAGTTGTACTTTTGTGACTAATAACTGTATTTCTGAAATTTGAGTAATATTAATTATGGTTTTAATTAATTAAAAATAAATCCTCAAGTTCAAGCCTAACTACTCTAAGTGAAAGTGTGATGAATTCTTGTTTGATGCTAAGCTTGTTCTTAAAAATATTAACCACCTAACTTAGTTTTATGAGTTTAAATTTGTATGGAAGGATCTCATTTCCTCCTAAGACTTTTTATAGATCATGTGTCCCTTCTTTAGGGGGTACACGGTGTCTAGTTTTCTTTTTCAGTTATGGTGATTATTTTTCTGTATTACTGATTCTCAACCAGGGCAATTTTGTGTGCTGCTGCTTCCTGCAGAACATTTGGCAGCATCTGGAGACATTTTGTTTAACCCTGGAGGTGTAGTGCTGGTATCTCGTGCATAGAGGCAAAGGATGCTGCTCAGTATCCTTCCTACAAGGCACATGGCAGCCCCCCTCCCCCCACATGACAGAATGGTCAGGCCCAAATTATCAGTGTTGCTAAAATTGAGAAACCCTGCTTTTAGATCCACTAATTTATTAAGGGTTTAAAAAAATTCTATTCTGATTCTTCATTTTAACAGTGAGAATACATATATAGAGACATTTTCCATATCAATAAATTATTTCCCTGAGGTACACATTCTATAGGAGAGGCAGGATTACTACTTGATTTTTTCTCTTTATTTACCAGTTTTCAAAATAATGAATTGATTCCCAGCATCCTCCACAGGTATCTGTATTATGTTTCAGAGTTTTTGTTTGTGTTTGTTTTTTGAGTGTCAGTATAAACTCACGGATACCCGAATTGTCCTACCTGTAGGCATTAAGAGCTTAAGTTGGCTCCTGAGTTCTTTCCAGTATAGCAAAATAGTCCAGGTTTGTTTGTGTTTGTTTGTTTCTGTTTTGTTTTTTATCCTCACCCAAGGACACTTTTCCATTGATTTTCAGATAGGGAGGGAGAGAGAGAGAGAAACATCATGTGAGAGAGTCATATCGATTGGTTACCTCCCACACGACCCCAACCAGGGCTGGGGATCAAACCGAAACCGAGCCCTGGCGGGTTTGGCTCGGCGGTTAGAGCGTCGGCCTGCGGTCCAGAGACCCGGGTTCGGTTCCTGCTAAGGGCATGTACCTTGGTTGCAGTTTGTCCCCGGCCCTGGTTGGTCGTGCGGGTAGCAGCCACTCGATGTGTCCCTTTCACGTCGATGTTTCTCTCTCTCTCTCCCTCCCACTCTATCTGAACAAAAAATGAAAAAATGTCCTCGGGTGAGGATTAAAAAAAAACAAAAAACCGCAACCGAGGTACATGCCCTTGACTGGAATCGAACCCATGACCCTTTAATCCGCGGGCCGATGCTCTAACCGCTGAGCCAAACTGGCCAGGGCAGTCCAGGTTTGCTGGTACATTTCCTGCCCTTAACCTGCAATGAAACATTTCTCTGAGAGCCAGTCTCATTCCTTTTAAGTGCAAAATGATATTGAGATCACAATGTGAGCACTAGGGTAAAAGTTTTTTTAATTGTGCATGTGATAAACCAGCTTTAAAGAAAGTTCCCATGTATCATGCTTTCCTCACTTTTGAGTTTTCTCGCAGTCTGATGACAAGAGTACTCTTGACCAACTCTTTTTAATGATATCTGAAATGTACCAAAACTAAATGTTTCCTAGTCTGCTTCATATGAAAGTTCAGGTATTGCCTCTTTCAGTTTCTTAAGGTAAATATTTACCAACACCTTTAAAATACTGCTATTTCTTGCCTACATTTCAGTTTCCACCTAGTAGGTTTTCTTTAAAGCACAATATACTGCTGTTGATAAGTTTACTACATAGTTTTTAAAACATTTTTTTCTAGCTGATTTCATGCCAATATTGGGAACCAACCTAAATCCAGAGTTCATTTCAGTCTGCAATAATGCCACATGGGCAATTGGAGAAATCTCCATTCAAATGGGTAAGATTTTTTTTTTAAAGTGTAAATTTTTAGATGTCTTAATATTTTAGTAATTGCCTTTTTTGTGTTTTGTTTTTAAAATTTAATTGAATTTGTATATTTATAAATAATTTATGTGACAGTTAATAAAGGGAGCAAAATTGATATTTTAACATTGAAATTTTTCTTTTGTTTTTCTCTTTTGGGGATAATATAGGTATAGAGATGCAGCCTTATATTCCTATGGTGTTGCACCAGCTTGTAGAAATCATTAACAGACCCAACACACCAAAGACGTTGTTAGAGAATACAGGTACCATATGAATGAACTGTTTTGGTGAAGAGAAAATTATTTGCTTTTTAACTTTAAGATGCGTAGAGAAACCAAAGCTAGCTTTAGAAACCCAGCTTATTATTAATAGCTACTTTAGATTCTCAGAAATGAAATATGTACTCTTCTAGCTGCATTCCATAACCAGTTTTCAGAAACTTTAAAAAAAAAACACTTTTTTCCCCTATTCTAGTGTTTTAATACTTCCTAAAATGGACCCCAGCTAAAATAACTATGGAACAATATGAATTTTACAATTACATTAATTCAGAGAGTAACTGAGAGCTGGGAAGTAATGATTTTTTTTCAATCTGTAAAAATATGGCCAAAGATAGATTGCAGTGTAGTGGCTAATTGGTTTACAATGACGTATATACACATGTATTTTCTATTTCGTTGTATACTTTCCTTCAAATTGGAAACTTAAGCAGTACTTTGTGGGATTTTTGTTCAGGAGGCTTGTTTCTCTTTTGCATTTATAGAGAGCATGTTTATATTAAAGAATACCTTCCATACTATAGAACACATTTCAGGGTGATTTCCTTCCACCTTCTTCGATTTTTGCTAATAATGATAAAAAACATAAATTTTGCTTTCA
Source organism: Tadarida brasiliensis (assembly GCA_030848825.1). Classification (NCBI taxonomy): domain Eukaryota; kingdom Metazoa; phylum Chordata; class Mammalia; order Chiroptera; family Molossidae; genus Tadarida; species Tadarida brasiliensis. The sequence continues at coordinate 46,919,142 of CM061258.1, forward strand.
ATCAGGCACATCTCTTTATATACTAAGATAAATCCTGTAATATATTCATAGTCAGTGAAGGACTTACCAAAATACTGGACAAAGATTAAGGCTTTCTAAATAAAGAACGATTGTTTTCAAGGGCATTTTAATTTTATGTTTTTTAATTATAGAAAGTTTATTGTGGCCTAATGTGATTAAAATTGATATGTTTATTGGTATGGAAGGAAATCTTTCAATTATGAAACAGTTATATGGCTGTTTGGCTGTATGGGTACTGTTTATATCATAAAGCAAATCAGATTTTCTTGCTTAAAAGTACAAAAATCTGTGTGTAGGATGGTTATGAAATCTTGTCAGGTTTTGGTCTCTTTAGAATGCAGTACCTATACATGACATTCAGATTTGGAACACTTGCCATTATAAAATTACTACTGAACCTAAAGAAACTTTCTATTTATTTTTAAATGTGAATGCATAACTGCAAATAAATGTTGAGTGTAATGTATATTAAAGTTTCTTGTGGGATATCAGCTGGTGAATTTGTTATAATTCCTGTAACAAATTGGCTTTATCTATAAGATTATATTCTAAATATGATTCTACCCTAAGTAAATCAAAAGGTAGTTGATAATACTCTTCAAATTGATGAATTGAATTGATGTGATTAAGAAACACACTTGGCATTCACTGGATTACTCTTAATACAAATGGCTGCAGAGAATGTTTTCCTCATTCCTTACCCAAAAGGGGGAGGTAATTATTGAGTAAAATCATTGTCAATGTCTAATGTCTATAGATTTTAGCAACTTAATTACCATTATCTTAATATTTCGTAAAGCCAATTCCTTAGTATATGCAGTTATTTGCTTTACCCCCCCACCCACCCCCCAAATTAGTATATCCTACACTGAACTTTTTCAATGGACCATCATCTGCTTTATCGCATGTTTCATTGGATTGTTCATACTTGCCTGTTTAATGAGAATGTTGCATAGTTTGTGTCTTTTGAACATAGGTTTTCTTTCTCTTGCTTCATATGAATCTGCTGGATTTTAGTATTATCTGTGTAGTTTGCTTCAAGTAATCCTTAAACATTTTTCTTTACCCCCCACCCTTTTTTTATGAAAGGTTAACCTGTAAGTTTTTGAGAGAACACCATTAAAGCACTTCATGGTTTGTTTTCTGTTTGTATTTTTCCCCCGTTGTGTATAAATGTATTTATATGTATGTACCTTTGAATTGCAGAATGCAGTTCTGAGTTGCACTTGTTTTAGCCCTTTTAAGTTTAAGGACTTCCTGAATTTGGATGGTGAATATATGTTTGATTAATTCCCATTTTATATAGAATATTAGCATGTAATCAGTACAATGTTTATCTATTGTGCTATGCTTTTTATAGCAAAGATAGAATATTTGTTCCTTTGGTCCACATATCACATGTCATTACAGTGGACTCTCTGAATTTCCTTTATGTCAAATATGGCATGAAATTGTGTACTATTATCTGAGTTACCATCACCATTTAGAGGGTTTTTGGAATGGGATTTGACGTAGCACAGCAATTTTCAATCCATTCAGTGTGTACCATAACATCTAAAATTTGACAATTGATTTTGATAGCAGGCAAATGATCTGCTGATTTTGTTTTGGAAATATTAACAAACAAAAAAAACTATACCCCAAATTTGGATTAAATTCCTAGATAATTTTCAATAGAAATCACATAAAAAGAGATCTGGAGAAGTGAGAAAGAAATTTTAACTGTTTTAACTGAGAAGTGTGTTTGAGTAGACAATTCAGAAATGTAATCATTCACATTTACTAATATTTCTTGGGAAAAAAACATAGATTTCATTATTAAATTCTGAAATTTCAACTGGCTTTGACTGAAGAATTTCTAAATCATTTAATCGCTCATCTTTTTATTAACGAAGTATGATATATTGACACTTCATTGAGCGGAAAAAGCAATTCATCATGGTTTTTGGTGTTCTCTCAATCTTTAAAGTTTTTTTAATTCCTTTTGTTTTTCCTTTTTCAAGAGTATGCCATATATGTTGCTGCCCCTTATTTTAGGGGGTGGTAATAAACAGCACTGGTGAAATCTTATGTTTATTATCATACACAAATTCTGTTGGTTTCTGTTTCTGAGTTATTTGTTGTTTTTTCTTTATTTTTTCTCCTTCCCCCTCATTTGCTCATGTCTTGGTTGGCGTTTGGTGGTGTATAACCGTGATTGCGTTACCTTAGCAATAACAATTGGTCGTCTTGGTTACGTTTGTCCTCAAGAGGTGGCCCCCATGCTACAGCAGTTTATAAGACCCTGGTGTGTATTATTCAATCTTTTTTTTTTAATTCATTTTTCTTCACTCTTTCTTTCTCTTTCTATCTCACTTTTAGATATATTTTCAGTTGGTTACAAAAATCACAATCCTTAATCATTGCCAACCATGTGACTAATCTTGTCCTATCAGGTTTGTGAGGTTTTCAGTAGCATCGTCATGTATATTTATTTTATGTTGTGGCTAACGACTAATTGATGCATGGGATAAGATTGTCACATGCTTGCTGTGTTAAAAAGCTTGATTACACATAAAAACCATTTAAATATCCACCAGTAAAATAAAGATGCATGCAAATTATATAAATTTAGGTTTTTGCATTATGTTTCTTTTTTAGAATTAATTTAAAAACTTGGATTGCATTAAGAAATACATGTTTAAATTTGTTACGTATAAAAATCTTATTTGCTTGTTAATGTAAAAGTTAAACATTTACACCATAAGTTCTAAAATAATAGTTTATATTGTGGCAGTATATCCTATGTTCTGCTTCTCTCAGTTGATAATCTTTCAATTCAAGTCATTTTTAGTAGTGTTTAATGGAATACAAGTCATAATGCAGTTTTTTAAATTGGTGATTTACTCTTGGCTCAAGCTCATTAATAGTTATGGTAGATTAAAATCAATTGTCCATTTCATAGATGCAATCTGTTAATAAGAAAATATGAATTTCAAGGCTTTTGCTATTTGAGATTACATGGGCCCACCTACAGGAAGTGTGAGAAACTTAAGCTTTATGAAAATTCTTTTAATATAAACATACTGTGGTGCTTATTCCATTAAATACTGTCCATTAGTATTGTAATTTAACCTGCTTCTTACTTTAAATGTTAAACTCAATTCTATAATTTAATAGGTGCACCTCTCTGAGAAACATAAGGGACAATGAGGAAAAGGATTCAGCATTTCGTGGAATTTGTACCATGATCAGTGTGAATCCCAGTGGAGTAATCCAAGTAAGACGTTCACAAAAATTTGTTCTTAATTTTTAATGTTCTGAATAATGAAACTTGAAAGGAATGAAATATTTTAATACTCTTATTATAAAAAATATTCCATATATTGCATACTTTTTCAAATATACTAAAACAAACTATATATTTAAAATGTATATTTCCTAATTTGAAATGACAATGCCTGTTTTTTATTTCCTACATCTTTTTTATTTTTGTCAGGAGATATAGTAGTAGCAAATTGGGAGAATAAAGTTTCATTCTTGTATTGAATTAAGCCAAAACTTCATTCATTCACATTTAGACCTCCTTTATTTACTCTGTGTATGTCTCCCATCCCTGAATATCAATTTGTTGAGGTTAAGATAGCAACCAAATAGCAGGTACCTTTCCTGCTACTTAGAATCAAACTTATAAACTGAGTGAGTAAAATAGAATACTGAATCAGCCATTGAAACTGCTTTAATTTTGAGAGCTTATGATTTATTTATCCTTATTTTGTTTCCTGTCTTAGTTCGTATTATATTTAGACATTTTTAGCATTAAAAAAAAAATTATTTGGCAATAGTATCAAGCATGAGTCTGACCAAACCTCTGGATCCAACTGCAAATTTGCAAGACACACAAACAGAAATGTGTTGATTGACACCATGAATATGAAATCCTCAAAATGCAAGTTGTGAAACTCCCAGTTAAAAGTCCCAGATTCCGCCCTGGCCGGTTTGGCTCAGCAGTTAGAGCGTCGGCCTGCGGTCCAGAGAGACCCGGGTTCGGTTCCTGCTAAGGGCATGTACCTCGGTTGCAGTTTGTCCCCGGCCCTGGTTGGTCGTGCGGGTGGTGGCCACTCAATGTGTCCCTTTCACGTCGATGTTTCTCTCTTTCTCTCTTCCTCTCTCTCCCTCCCACTCTATCTGAAGAATGAAAAAATGTCCTCGGGTGAGGATAAAAAATAATTAAATAAAAGTCCCAGATTCCTCCAGAGAAAGACAAATACCACATGATCTCACTTATTTGTGGAATATAATGAACAGACAGAGCTGATGAACAAAACAGACCCAGAGACATAGAAAGGAGTATGGTTCAAACTGACAAACCTCAGAGGAGTGAGGCATGAGATAAACCAAAGGACTTATATGCATGTATGCATAACCAATGGACATAGATAACAATGCTGGGGCGGGGAGCAGGAATAGGGTGAGGGGTGTCTGTGGGGGGGGGGGAGAAAAAGGAGATACATTTGTAAAAAAAATAATTAATTTGAAAGAAAAAAATTAGTCCCAGGTTCCTCAACAGATAAATTGTAAAGCGTAAAAGTATGGGCAGGGTTTTCAAGAAAAAGACCTTTCACTTCCAAGAGATGGGTGCTTTGAACATTTTTTAATTGAGGCCTTTGGATATTTTATGTCTTGTATTAATTACCGTATTTAATTCAGGTTTAGAAACATTATGCATTGCTTACTAGTTTATAAAATTCAGATTAATGTAAGTGATAGTCCATGAAAACGTACAAATTAGAACTGGAAAAATCTTTCACCGAATTTCACATTTGTAAAACGTTAATAACTTACTATTAAAATGAGCCAATACTACCTTTAGAGATGGTCCCTAGTTGCAAAATAACCTCCTGGCATTAAGTTTCTTTTTCTTTCTTTCTTTCTTTTCAATATTTAAGAACTTTGTGTCACCTTAAATGTGTTTTAGAGGTATCATACATATGATGTCTACTATGTTTTAAAGGAACATTTTCCCACTGGGATTTTAGTTACTTTCCCCCCCCCCCTTGAATTAATATTTGAAGTAACACGTATGTATATGGTCATGAAATCACTACCAACTTAAGAATTGGTAGAACTTTCTACTTTTTACATAATGTATTTGGATATAGTTAAAAGAAAATATCTTAAGGTGGTTTTTTTTTTTATGCTTAAATTTTTAATTACAAATTCTAGAAGTGTATATGTGTATTTAAAGTAGTTGACATGTCAGGACATCAGCTATATCTTGAATGTTGTGTCTTGAAATGTTTCAATGTAATCTATATTTAAAAATACTTTAGTGAAATATTTAAAGCATATGCCTGCTGTCACTTTGTTCTTATAGTCAGAATAACCTGATTATCTTAAATAATTAATTGACTAAGCATTGGGTTTGTTTGTTTTGAGTTGGGTTGGGTTAGGTGTTATTTGTAGCTACATAATTATTAGTTTTTCTAACTTTTGGCCATTTTATTTAAGTTTCTTTCTGAAGATGGGTCTTAAAATTTAGATCTATTAATTGCTATACATCAAATAAAGCTTATTATATACTTTTAACTTGAAATTATTTTTAGGCTACTTAGGACTGTAATATTATTGGATTTATGGCATTCTTTAATTCTGTAAATGAAGGGTTGTTTTTTTTTAAACTGATCCTCATTTGGTACTTTCAGTCCATTGCTGATGTTAAACATTTACTAGACAGGGGTTTTGTTTTGTGATGTGAATTAAACATAAAAGGGCATTAAAGTCCAATATGAACTGAATGAGTAGAGGTTCCTTCGTGGTAGAGTAATAAGGACAGTCATTAAGTACAGTCATTAAGTAATTTACTTATAATTTTTATGATCATAGTTGATTTTCTAAAAAAAATTTTAGCTAGGATTCTATCACAGTATAGTTTGAAGTTTAAATGTTTTTTTTTTTTTTTTTTATGTGTTTAACAAATATCAATCTAAAATATGTTTCTTGCTTGTTACAGGATTTTATATTTTTTTGTGATGCTGTTGCATCATGGATTAACCCAAAAGATGATCTGAGAGACATGTTCTGTAAGGTAACTAAAATGGCTTTAATGATACACATCTTGGGACTATTACAGTCCTTGTTGGAAAGTTTAAATTATGTTTATATTTCATATGAAACTAGACTCTTCAAATCAGTATTGGTAGACTATATAACCTATAACCTTTGTTCTCAATAAAATGTTGGCTTGATCTTTCATTAAAATACAGCAGTGATTCTATCAATAGAGCGTACACTTTGAAAATATATTTTCAAGCAGTCCCACTGATACATGTGGCCCCATTATCCACCTATGCAAATTAGCATATATTTTCACAGACAGCTAGCTGACTGAGATTTAGAGTATAATATAAACTTGAACAAAATAAATCTAAGTGGTCTTCACAGGGATTAAACCTATATAGTTATTTGTTTCAGTAGTGCCCCCCTTTTGATTAACTGTAGTCAGCACTCAACCATAACAAAATAAGAAGTAAAATGCTGCTACACATTTGAATCACCGAATAATAAAATTAATGAACTGTAGTTAAAGCCAGGGACCCAAAGCTTTCTATATTTCCAACTTGAAAAAACTTAGTATGGCATAAAAACTTTATTCCCTTGGGTGAATTCTATACTTTTTTGTTTTTCATAAGTATTAATTACATCAATAGTTTGATTTCTGAAGCTATGTCGATCTGAGTTTTTATCTTTTGTTACTGATAAATTAATGACTTTTTTACTCTTTGCAGATCCTTCATGGATTTAAAAATCAAGTTGGGGATGAAAATTGGCGGCGTTTCTCTGACCAGTTTCCGCCTCCCTTAAAAGAGCGTCTTGCAGCTTTTTATGGTGTTTAACCTCATGCACTTAAGCTGCAGTCCCATAATTAGGGGTAAGTTGTAAGAAGTTTGGAATTTTTCAGGATGAAGAAATTTAGGGCTCCAATCTAAAATTGCTGAGTAGGATACAACTATTTGTTTTCTACAGAGGTTGAATAAAACAATCTCATGCTATATTGGACTTTAAATTTTCAATTATGTAAGTAGAGTTTTTTGGAGAACCATCAAGCAAGATAAAAATGCATGGTTCCACTTTGAATCCTAGATAGAAAGAAATCCCAAGCTGGTATGCTAGTTATATTACTTAATATTGCTTCTACTATTCCTTTTTTTCCCTGTAAGAGATCACCAGAGTGTAGAAATGGTTTACTTTTAAAGCGTGAATTTATAGTTTCTGATATATCAAGGACTTTCTATATAGTGAGCTTTAGGGAAACCCCAAGTAGAATTGGAAGTGGGTTTTGGCTCAGTAGGTAAGAATATTTAGTATTCAATCTTCAACATACATTTTTGTTGAACACCTACCATGGGCCCAGCACTGTTTTTTAAAATGGGCAATGGAAGATTGTTTTGATTTGGGGTGGTAGAAGGGTAAGTCCACTTGGACTCTTGTTCTTGAGATCTAAACTTGTTAAGTCAAACTAACAATTCTGGTCTCTCAGCCTCATTTCCTTCATTGAATTCTTTTGAGGATTAAATGCTGTACTATATGTGACGCCAAAATTGAGTATATTGCCTAATACACTAAGTTGGTTCAATAAATTAGGAACATGGGTCAGTATAAGTACAGTGAGCCAACAGTTATACTTCTTTAGGTTTTAGACATAAAATGAGACATATTTTACTAGGGGGCCAGAGAATGTACTCAGTGTGTGCCCAGCAGTTGTATAGCCAATTGAATTACCTTTTATGTTGGAGTTCTGTTTGCTTGCTTGTTTACTCTGAGCTAGATTTTAAACCTGGAAAGATTTCAACATCCGAGTTGTCTAATTAACCTGGAAGACAGTAGAAATATACTTGCAGCCCCTGGAATGTCTCAGAGTCCTTTGTGTGTGTTGTCCCACTGTGGTCTTGAGTTCTAATAACTGTTTTATGGCCTTAGCATTTTAGAAAAGTGCTTGATTCACTTGTTAAATCATGAGAGTGCAATAGATGAGAATGACTTTTAGCATCAAGTGCCAAAAGATTCAACCGTGAGCTAAGTCTCAGGCACTCTCAGAGTTATTACCTTCTGTTGTCTGTATCATATCACCAATTATGAATTAACTGTGGTGACCATGTTCTAAGACAAGGTATGTAGTAATTCTCAGTTTTCTAGAGATAAAAGTTAATTCATAACTTTTCCTGCCTTTTTTTGTAGTATTCTTCCCTCTTTTCAGAGGCAGAGAAAAGGGGTTGCTTGTACTGCTCCACAGATGGGCTGATCACCCTCTGTGAATTCACATGAACCTTCATAAATGTTCAAAGTTTGGCATGAGTGGTTAGTAGTTTTGTTTTGAAAATTCTACTGTCAAGTACTAGTTACTGTCTCCCAGTAATCTACCTTTATTTTTTTATGTCATTTTCATCATTAAATTGCTACCATTGACAAAGTCCTTATCAGGAAAATCAAGAGTCCTGAGTTATGAAATGACTTAGTAAAATAGGGTCGGAAGAATTATTAAGAGCATCAAGAAGTCAAGTGTTAATTTTAACTTTTTGATATTTGCTGAAGTGTAGTGGACACCTTTAGTACCTCTTAAGCGAAAACATCAGACAACAAAAAATAAGTAATGCGCTTTGAGGTTTTTGTTTTTTTTACTTTTTTTACTGATTGGATTTTTGTTTGCTTTATATTGGGAATACTGGCAAAAAAGGTGAGGTGTAATTCTCACTAAGGAAAGTGATTGTCCTAAAGAAGGTGCCATTTAATTTTGAAGAAAGTAAGACAACTTACTATCTAAGAAATAACTGGTTCTCGTTGTCGCTCATTATGCAAAAGGAGGTAAAGAATTAGACTGATAGCATCCTACAAGGTGCATTTTGTTTATATTTCATCTATATATAAAGTGCTACACACCTCTCTATGCATGTCTCCAGCTTGAGGTCACTTTTTGTATTCTGGTGCAGGTGACAGTTGAGAGCTATATAAAGCAAGATAAAAATGCATGGTTCCACTTTGAATCCTAGATAGAAAGAAATCTCAAGCTGGTATGCTAGTTAGATTACTTAACATTGCTTCAACTATTCCTTTTTTGCCCTGTAAGGAAGCAACACGATTCTCATTGATTAGCATTATCTTAGGCTATTTGTCCAATTTCTTATTTAGGTAGAGATATCATCCTTACTTGATTAATTTTGTGGTCCACTGACTTTAAAAGAGAAACAGTTGTCAAACTGTAAAATTGTTTTCTTTTCTTATAGGTCCTTCAGTCTTGGAGACTGTGAGGAAGCCTCTGCACCCAGGGAAAATGTTACCCTTTACAGGGGGGAAGGGTAAACCAGTAGGGAATACAGTACAATCCCAACCCTACTGGGAGGGGCGGGAGGGAGGTGTTGCCGTCACTGTATTAAGTCGATGTTGGGAAACGTTTTAACATCTGGAGCCTTTGTGGGTGGAAATCTGTCTTCAGTTACAACTCCGCACTGGATGTGAAGAAGCAAAAAAAAAAAAAAGAACCTATTCAGTCTACTCACAAAACAGTACATTCTGGAATATTATGGGGAATTGTACCAAAACAAGAACCATATAAATGATGCATAGGGATAAAAGAGGAAAATTTCTATAGCGCACAATAAAGGAAACCTAAGAATGGGGATTACAAACAGTAAAGAAGCTTTTTTTATTATTTAAAGGTTTTTATAAATTTTCCCACGCGATGGGGCCTTGTTTTTGCATGCTGATAAAGAACTACACAAATGAAGCTAATAGAATTAAAATCAGCTTGCTGACCCATAGGCGAAGCAGGTTCTTGGAAGTTACAATTTAAGGTACCCCAAAAAAAAGTTGGAAATAAAAAAATATAATTTAAACAATGAAGCACCCTGTGAAATGCCAAATGAGTCACTCCTTTTACCTTTTTGGGGTGGGCAGGGAGGGAGGAATAAATGGGGTTGGACATATCAAACTAAAGATTGAACTCTTGATTTTGCATTAAAACATTAATGTAGTGGATATAATTTGATGGTTGTACTTCATTAGATTTAATTTCTAGGCCAAGACGTTAATTTTAAAGTGCAGTTTAAGGTTCAGGCATGCATTCTGGCTCATAGTGATTGAAAGTAAATTAGTGGGAAAGTAAGTAGCATGCTTGCATCACGTAGAGTGAGATTGGTATTCATTTACCTCTGTTGCGCCAGTTTGTGTTGCAGTTTACCAGTTCAATATAGCCCTGCATTTAAAATTCCTTTTTAAGATTTGTGGATTTTATTTTTATTAAGAATATAGATATATAAAGTACTGTAGTTTACAGCTAGGCCTTGAGATATCTTTTTAGGATCTGTTAGGAATAAGATTGATATTGTATTGTGTGTAACCTGCACAATGTGGAAAGCTGATATACCTGTGCAAAATCTTTGCCTCTGTGCTGTCAGTGTGATGTGCTTTCTGCATGGTTATATACTACTAGTGATTTTATCAAACTTCTAAAACTTAAATTACATGGTAAAAGATCTGTAAGAGGCTGCATAAATGTTAGTTGGCACATAAAGACAATTGTAGAAGTTAAAGACATGATTGCTATATTTCAATGTTTATTCCCACTCAACATATTGCCTTCTAAGCTTTTTTTTGTTCAAAGCATGATCTTAAAGATATGTTTAAGTTAATGGATGTAATGCAGGGTTCCTACACTGTATTGGCGCATGTTGGTGGCCCTCTGTGCCCTAGATATATGCACACAGGGTGCAAGTAAAAAGCTACAGAGTGAAAGTTGATTTGGATCCTCTTCATTTCATTTGTTTAGCTTTTCTGTTATTTTTCTCTACTTACATGTATTCCTGTGAATAAATCCTTGTTAAGTTAACCCTTTACTTTTCCTTCCATGTGTATTTTCTTATATACTGTGAATGTGAAATCCTAACTGGTACACTTGATCTTGTCTCCATATAAAGTGCAAGTCTTTATTAATTTGGATTGCCTGAACAGTGTATCCCATGATGATGAAGGAAAATGGAGAGATTTTTCTTTTTAACTCTGCTGGTCAGAGATGAAGCCACACCTTTCCATTTTTCAATGCTGCATATTTAATCTGCAACAAAAATGTTAAGCCATAACAACCTTTTTATATTTTAGTTTGTCACCTTTGCATTGCAGAATAAATACTGAATAACCATTTTTATAAGCAGTTGCTCCTCTTTGCATGGTTCTGTTCTTCTAAAGGTGTTGAATGATACAGCCATTGCACTGAAGTTTGAGCTGTATGTGTGTGAATTTATAAATACCATTTTAAAAAATTTCAAATGCATGGTAGCATGCAGAAAGGTTTTTGTTGTGTGTGTGTGCGTGTGTGTGTGTATGTATTTTTTTTAACATGTTCTTTCACCTTCTTTCCTGTACTTTGGCTTTGCAAATTTCAGTCTGTAGAGCCTGAAATTAAATGATATTTTCTTATCCAATTTTTTTTTTTTTTTTAATTATAAGTTGGATCCAAAGGGTATGTAGCATTTTTCTCTTTCTAGTACCATTTCTTCACTGGGAGCTCAAAATTTGCTTCCTAGTTAGTGATTAAAACCTGATTGGGGTAGCTATTTTATCTTTAAATCTAGTGATATTCTTTAGGTTTTTTTTAAAAAAATACTTTTCTGAATTTAATATGGGAGATATTTTAATATCTTAGAATAGGTAATAAATATTTTAAATTGAAAGAATATGACAAAATTCCTCTCTAAACACTTTAAAACAAACATAAAAACAACATTCAATAAAGTTATTTGGACTTGTGATTCTTTGTTGACTGAAAAAGCAATATTGTCACCTGTTTGATTAAAAATTGGTTTTCAATTAGGCAGATATGTCACAAGAATATGCTCATTTGGTGATCACTTAACCTATTTTTAAATTAAAAGGAAATTTAATTTAAAAATAGAAAATAAAATTAAGTAAATATAACTGGCAACCTGAGATTGGGTTGGGTTTTTGTTTGTTTGTTTTAATTACCCCCTCCTCCCCTTGAGGTATTGTTTTCCTAATTTATATTTCAGATACTTAGTGTAGCATAGGAATTTGCAGAAGCCATTTAAGTTCTTTTGAGGTAAGCGCTGATTTAGCATTTATTGTTCTGATAAAACAATGCATCATGGGATATATATATATATATAAGCAACTTAATTCTTGTGGTATAGTCTTAATAGTTTTGAATGTTGACTGAATGTCTCTGAAATTGTGAGTTTGTCTTTGTTACATTCCAGTGTTTCTGCCTCTTGGCATGCTTAAAGCACGGCTTACTTCATCTGCTCCTTACACACTAAAGTGCTGTTAGTGTGCTCAACTACAGACATAGCCGCTGCTAAGTGATGTAGATTTTCTACTTGAATATTTTTATGTTGTAGGAACCTCAGGAGGTCAGTGTTTACTGTTTTATATGCCTTCTTTTTCCTGTTCGAGCTTCTCTCTTTGAAGGATTCTAACAGAACAAAAGCTGCTGATCAACCTAAGTTGGAAACAGAAAGTGTATTTAATATAATTTAAATGCATGTTTGGCAGTTCCATGTTTTAGTCCATTAGTAAGTAAACTTAGTGCCACAGATACTCATTTATTCAGGAAAAATTTTGCTTTTTGTATTGTCTAATCTCTTTAATAACTTCATACTATGTAAAAAAAAATCACTTTTTTATATTTTTTTGGTTGATTATTTCCCAAATAATCAACATGTAAATAACCTTTAAGAGCCAGTTCTGATGCTTTACATTTATTGCTACTTGATTTTGTGACGCAAGTTAGATTTCAGAAGAATAGATTTAAAAACACTTAACCAAGCCATTACATCTTTAAAAACAAAATAAGTAGCATACATTTTGTAATTGACATTGATAAACACTGTGATTTTTTTGTTAAGACTTTTTCATTGATCTAAATTGCTTAAATTGCATATATTGTAAAATAGTATCAGATGTATATTTTAAAATAATTTCAGCTGACTTTCCTCTATTGAAATGCTTTGTCTACTCAGTTACAAAATATTCAGATACAAGTTTTATCTCAGGTGAATACTCTTGTATCCTGTTTGCTTTGGTGGCATATGCTTATAAAGGGTCATTATACTTATATTCTTTGTTTTTAGTGTATTTCATGAAGAATTTTCCCATTTAGTCTGATTTTTCTGTCTTTATTCTAGCAGACTAGTTGGTGTAAATCCCTCCTGGCAGGCTTTTGCATGTAGGTTTACCTTGAAAGTGAATTTAATTTGGTCCTTTTCTTTAAACCCTTAAGATAGGAAAGTGAAAATTTTCTATCCTGTATTAAATTCCCTGCATAACTGAAATGGCAGAATTTAATTGTCTTAAGCCCTTTAGTTTAAATTTAACTAAAATACTTCGCCATAAAGGAAAAAAACGTTTTTGGTTATTTTTGCTTTATATAATTTATATTATTCATATTGAATGTATTAACAGATAACGGTGCAAAAACATTCTTCCCAAGAGAAGAGTGTATCATGCATAACTGCAATTTAAATCCTTCCTTCAGTAGTACCTTAAAATACACACAGCTTTGCTTCTTGAATTATTTTTTGCAAGTAATACAAGGGGGGAAACACTAACTGTTGTACTAGCATTGTTACTGAAGTGTAGGCATTGAAATCTTGAAGGAAACTGGTCTTCAGATTGTTAAGGCCTGGGATAATCTAGATGAAAAATCAGATCAATAAAGAACTGTGTGACAATATTATCCAGTAGTAATACCATGCAAGAGCATTGTATACCTACTTAGTACCTTTCATACTGTATTAAATACGGAGGTATTTCTAATGTGTCTTAAAAATTAAAATTTTACATATCAGTTTCATTCACTTGTACACTCTCCAGGTGACTTGTGGCTAATTTTTTCAGTCTTATGTAGATCTTTCCCCCATTGGTATTATATGTATAGAGTTCTTTATCTTTATGCCTAATTATTATACATATTAATTTTAAGGTATAAATTTAAATTATAGCAACTGTTTATTGTGATTTGTATCCCAGAATGTATTTTTTTAATGTATGCATGATTTTGAGGGAAGTTAAATGATTTTTCACCTCTTGTACATTTTAAAATCAAACCAAATCAATTTGCCAAGCATTATATCATTAATTAGGAAAATAACGTTTTCCCTTTTATTAGAATCTTTGTTTATCATAGAATCCCCTTATACTATGGCTTGGTATTATACAGAATTAGCTATTTTGCAAGTCTAATTATCTTCTATAACATGGTTAGCCTACAAGGCAATGTTGGTCCCCTCTTACTACCAGCCTCATAAAGGGGTTCCACTGTCCTTTCATCGTATTGCTTCATTACTCTTTTCTTCTGTGGATATATAACAAAGTTAAGATTGGATGTTTTTTTAAGGAGATAATAACTAGACAATACTGTATAATTTTACTTAATAGATTATCTGTGAGAAGAGATGTTTAAACGTGATTAATGGCTTCACTTCGTATTATAAAAAGGAACAGTTTTACACTTGATATTCATGTTAATATTGGGTGCAATAATTTAGTAGTTTTAGCTTTAGTTATAAATAACTGGATCTTTCTGCTGACAACTTAGGTTGTATGAGTTATGCTTAAAAGCTTTAAATTTGATGTTTCCTGTACTTGCCACACTATGTTAGAATGTGTCCTTCAAACATCCTCCTGCAACTTCTCAAACTGTACTAAATTGATATTTCTTGAAGTCTAACTCTGTGCTAACCAGATCTTCATTTTAAATAGAATATGGTTTTAATTTTTGATAAGCTGCTGAATTTTAAAGAGAGTTTTTTGGGGCCACCAAATATTTTGGATCATGCAGAGAATATATATTGTACTGTAGTAATTTTGTATTTACATTTGTATGATGTGACATAATAGATGTGAATGTTAATCACTGCTTGACTATGTTAATAAAGTTGTTTAACTATAGATGTTTCACTCTGATTTTTAATGAAGGAAATGAGCTTTCTCTCCCTCCCCCCATTTTGGATCCAGATAGGTCTTGTTTGAGTTTTTTTTTAGTTTTGTTTTTTTTCCTCTTAGTTTACACATTGTTGCACTCTTGTTTCTAAAATTGAATATTTTCTTAACTGTATAGTATAGTTAAAAACTATTTTCCCCACATTTTAACTTAACTCCTGTTGATATTTATCTAAACAGTTGATTCTACCAGCTTTTGGTGGGGGAGGACGGAAAGCTAGTGCTCTGCAAAAAGAATTAAAAGGTGAAGTTTTAAATAAAGCATTATAAGGATAGGTAGCATGAATGTGTATGAATGTGCCCTATTAAGGCTTGTTTATCCTTCCAAATACTAGGACATAATTTTGGAAATAAATATTTATAAAAGTAGTTTCCTCCTCAGGCAGTAATCCATTATTATACTTGCATATTACTAATTAAAATGTGGTGTTACATTTCAAGGTAAATGTACATATGTATAGAGTAGTATGGTTTTTTGAGATTACAACATTTTCCAACAAGGAAAAGGCCTGAGATTAGATCAGTTTAACCTACGAAATTTTAAGGGAAATGAGGTTTGGGGTTTTTTTCCCTTTGTTGCCTGCACATGAAAATATTTGAGATAGCTCAATTGTGTTGAGGGGCAGCGGGGGGGGGGGGGGGGGGGGGGCTGAAACTTGGCTATCATGTTCTAAAAGACATCTTCAAGAAAGTTTTAAGGCTCCAGAATTTAGGACTTAGGTTGTGGGAGAAGATGAAACCAGCCTAATAATTAGTTATTCAAGATTTTGATTTGCTGCTGTAATCTTAAATTAGGCTGAAGCTAAAAGTCTTTTGTAAGTCTTTAACATTTTAGTTAAACTAAAGTACAAACTTCGAAGTTTTTACTTTATATTACATGTTTTTGAACTGACAGGCATTCTTGTAATGAGTTAATAGGCAACCTGATTCCAATAATTTGCATTACATGTAATGCTTTAGGAATGCTTGGGAAAGTAGCAGTTGAACTACACAGTTCTGGTTTGGACTTCCTCATAACTATACAGTTGAATATAGAAGCTGCTGAATCTGTGACTATCGTATTGTAATGCTTAATCTCGGTCTTGTGTTAACTTGATGTGAAGCTACTGAGACATCCACATAGAACAGTGTTCAGATCAACACAAATTGCAAATTACAATTTAGAAACTAAACACGATTTCTAAACCATTGGCAAAAGTGATATGGTAAATATTGTTAAACTAAATCCAGATTTTTGTGCCAGTCATGAATGAAATACATTTCTATGCATTTAATAGCACTCTTGGTCTGACGATTTAAATTTTATTCTAAAGTATTCCTTTTCAAGCGTATGTTGCTTTTTGAAGAACATTATTAAACAATTTAAGTCAAGTAAACAATTTTTAGTGAGTTTGTGCATTTTTATTACCTAAATTTGCCTTGTTATAAGTATACATTGACATAATAACTACATCATATTCTGTGAACAATTTACACAACTGTCTTACTGTTGTTGGACATTCAGAAGTTATTTCTCAAAAACATTCACCAGTGATACATCTAATAAGGGGTTAATATCTAAAATTTATAAAGAACTTACAAAACAACACCATGCCCTGGCCGGTTTTGGCTCAGCAGTTGGAGTGTTACCCACATACCTGGGTTGCAGGTTCAATCCCCCGTTGTGTGAGAGGCAACCAATCCATGTCTCACATCAATGTTTTTAAAAAGATAACTCCAAAAGAGGCAATCCAATTTTTTAAATGGGCAAAGGAGGGGGGAACATCTGTAATACTTCAACAATAAAGTAAAAATAAATAACGGGCAAAGTACCTGAATAGACACTTTCCAAGGAGGACATACAGATGGTCAATAGAAATCTGAAAAGAAGCTCAACATCACTAACCATCCGAGAAATGTAAATTAAAACCACAATGAACCCCGCTGGTGTGGCTCAGTGGTTGAGCGTCAACCCATGCACCAAGAGGTCACAGGTTTGGTTCCCGGTCAGGGCACATGGCCAGGTTGTGGGCCCAATTCCCAGTTGAGGGAAATGCAGGAGGCAGCCGATCGATGTTCTCTCATCAATGTTTGTATCTCTCTCAAAATCAATCAAGAAAAAAAAGAGATGTCACCTCAGACCTGTCAGCATGGCTATCAATAAATCAAGTGTTGGTGAAGATGTGGAGAAAAGGGAACCCTCATGCACTGTTGGAGGGAGTGCAGATTGGTGCAGCCACTGTGGAAAGCAGTATGGAGCTACCTCAAAAAACGAAAAATGGAACTGCCTTAAGACCTAGCAATTCCACTTCTGCAAATATATCCAAAGAAACCTGAAACACTAATTCAAAAGAATACAGGGGTGGGCAAAAGTAGGTTTACAGTTGTAATACAAATGAATGAATACAAGAATAAAAATAATACAAGAATAAACTCGTACTCATAATTGTAAACCTATGTTTTTCTCCATTTTTAAATCATTTTTATTTTTCTATTACAGTTGACATTATATTAGCTTCAGGTGTACACCCCAGTGATTAGACATTAGATAACTTACTAAGTGATCATCCCAATAAATCTCACACCCATCTGATACCACCCATAGCTACCAGAACATCAGCACATTTCCTATGCTGTACTTTACATCCCCATGACTTTTCTGTGACAACCAATTTGTTCTTAATCCCTTCATCTTTTTCACCCATACTCCCTTTCCCCCTCCAATCTGGAAATTGTCAAATTTTTATCTGTATCTGAGTCCTTTTCTGTTCTTGTTCGTTTATTTTGGTTTTCTTTTGTAGATTCAATTGTTGATTGATATGTATTAGTAATTGCCATTTTATTGTTCATATTTTTTTCTTAAAGAAGACCTTTTGCCTGGCTGGTGTAGCTCAGTGGTTGAGCATTGATCCATGCACCAAGAGGTTGTCGGTTCGATTCCCGGTCAGGGTACATGCCCAGGTTGTGGGCCCGATCCCCAGTAGGGGGCATGCAAGAGGCAGCCAATTGATGTTCTCTCTCATCGATGTTTCTCTCTCTCCCTCTCCCTTCCTCTCTCTCATATCGATAGAGAAAAAAAAAAATAAAAACCGAGTTCAAGAAATGTCTTGAAGACTGAGCAGGCCGAAGTGGCCTATGATAAGATACTTCCCTAAATGATTATCAGTTTGTGGTATCTAAATTTAAAATTTTATATGTATCCCAAAAAGATTTAGCATCAGGTTTTTGTTTGTTACTACACCAGATGATTTTATATCTTGAAATAATGAAGTTCCTATGAAAAAAAAAAGAAGGCAGAAAAATTGTGTAAAAGCAGTGATGAGGGTAGGATAATACCAATCAGATATATTTAAAAATATATGGCTGCAGGAATTAAAACTACCGATTCATGAATAGGCAGCTCAAAAGAAACTTAAGTCTAGAAACATCTAAATACACATGAAACTAGTTCAGCAGGTCCTCAAATAACGTTTTGTTCATTTCGTCATAACATTACTGAGATGCTTTAGAAACTTAACTCTTGTTTATATCAATTAGCCTGTGGTGAAATCGGTTTTGTTATTACTTGTTCATTTCCTAAGTACTTAACCTATAGGATAGCCCATAAACAAATAAAAATAAAAAGATGCTACATATCTTCACATTAACTAATTTCACAAAAATTGAAAATACTCATTGTTACTAAGGATGCACCATAGAAAAACAAGAACTCTAACAATGCTGATTTAGTTCAACTACTTTAGAAACCAATTTGCCCTTACTGAGTCAAGTTGAACATCTGTATATGCTGACTCAGCAGTTCTCGTAGGCATATACCTTACATGTGCCAGAAAACACAAGAATCTTCATACCAGCATTGTAATAGCAAAATTAAAAAAGGAACAACCCAAATGTCCCACGGGATAGATGGATTTTTAAAATAGTGCTAAGAAGCTAGTTTCAGAATACCTACAGAGAAGCCAGCTATATAAAATTTTAAAAAGACAAAATTAAAAAATAGGGAATCATAAGTGTGTAACACAAAATGCAGGTGGTTGCGTCTTGGAAGGAGAGCTGAGGGTGCAGTCATGAAAATTCTGGGTGGTGAGTACATTTTATTGTTATTTAAGTGGTACATAAATATATACTTGTATATTTTACACATAACTTCATAGCACCAGAGACCTATCTGGTAACCATATACAGGCATACCAACCTTCCTTTGTTTATTTATTTTTTTAGCAAGTTCATCTTTTAACAAAATCAGGCCTGAATAAAACACAAAAAACAAAACAAATAACAGACAAGTTTATAGTTACACTTAAGATGTTATTAGTTCAAGGTCATTTCAATTCAGTATACTTAGGAACTAAAGACCCGTGAGAGCTTTTGTTATTAAACTTCTGAGGTATTCATATACTTTCTACAAGGCCAAGTAATATACTATAATCACCTTTCTGGCATCTTTACTGGTAAACTTCTCTGAAAAGTACTTTATTTTTACATTTTCACTTTGAAGACACATTTTCCCAAAACAATTATACTTAATATGTCTTCTTAACACTTATATTCTTATCACAACTGAGATATTAAAAAATTTAACTTGTGTTCAAAGGCCCACTCATTTTGTGTGAAAAGGAAGAGATTGATGGTTACTAAGCCTTTTTTCCATGTACTCTAGGATTCTGCAAACATTTCTGTTTTTGTTAAGCCTCATCCTCTTTGTCAATTGTAAGCAAACGCATTTTCTTTAAGATTCTTTGAACTTTAATTTTCTTGAGATCCTCTTAAGACTAGCTTAAACTATACTCAATGATGTATAAATCAGAATATTTCCACTAGATGGAGCCATTTACCTAGATTAACCCTGGAATATTAGTACTAGTATTTTTTAGGAACATAAAGCACATGTGTATAATGAGCAGACTTCCACCTCTTAAGCTCAACTCAGTTAACGTAACATTTTACGTGAAAATAATCTTGAAAATGTTTTTCTCTAGAGCAATTAAAAAAATTTTTTTTTCTTTATTGATTTTAGAAAGAGAGGAAGGGGGAGAGAGAGAGAGAGGAACATCAATGAGAAAGAACATTGATTGGCCGCCTCCTGCATGTCCCCCACTGGGGATTTGGCCCACAACCTGGGCATGTGCTCTGACCGGGAATCAAACCAGTGACCTCTTGGTGCCATGGGTCGATGCTCAACCACTGAGCCACACCGGCCAGCCTTTAGAGCAATTTTTAAATTTCAGTGCTGTTCTCCCTTAGAACACAGGGAATCTTCAGGATGTTTCCTTAGTACAAGTATAGAGTTTCTGATTTAGGCAGGATATCTCAAATTTTAATGTGCACACATGTCACCCAACCATCTTGTTACAATGCAGATCCTGATTCAGTCAGTCTGGTGGGGCCTGAATATGAATTTCTAAGGTTCCCAGGTGATGTCGTGCTGCCGGTTTATGAACTTTGAGTTAGCAAGGACCTAGAGAGTTCTTGGGAATCTGAAGTGACATCAAGGACTAAATAATTTACATGTCAGCTTCATAAGGGGGCAGGGACTTTGTGTATTTTGTTTGCTCTAGTGTCTGCAGTGCTCTGAGCAATTCCTGAAACAAAAATAAATGCGTAATAAATATTTGCCAAATGAATGAATGAATAAGAACAATGTTTAAGTGCTTTATGTATATTAACTCACTGAATCTACCTGACAACCTATGAGGTCAGCTCTATATTATGCTTGGTCATAGAGAAGGAAACTAAAGCCACATGTGGTAGAACCAGAATTTGAACTCAAATAGCTGAACTTGTCTGTCTGGCTCCAGAGATTATGCTTTTTATTATATTTTTTAATTTTTCAATTACAACTGAAAAAATTACTAATACAATATTGTACAATAGTGTACACCCTGGTGACCAGACACCATACAACTCTCCAAGTGATCACCCTGATAAATCTCACACCCATCTGATATCACATATAGCCACCAGATTATCACTGACCACATTCCCTATGCTGTACTTTACATCCCCATGACTATTCTATAACAACCAATTTGTACTGTACTTCTTAATCCCTTCACCTTTTTTACCCATCCCCCCAACCCCCCTCCCATCTGCCATTTGTCAAAATGTTCTCTGCATTTATGGTTCTGTTTCTGTTCTGCTTGCTCTTTTATTTTGTTTTTTAGATTCAATTGTTGATTGATATGGTTTTTATTGCCATTTTATTGTCCATATTTTTTCTTCTTCTTAAAGAAGACCCTTTAATATTTCATATAATATTGGCTTGGTGGTGATGAACTCTTTTAGCTTTTTCTTGTCTGGGAAACTTTTTGGAGGGCAGAGGGGAAGATCTTTATATGTCCTTCAATTCTAAGTGGCAGCTTTGCTATGCAGAGTAATCTTTTCTTTTAAATCTTTATTGTTGAAAGTATTACATATGTACTCCCCTTTTCCCCTTTGACCCTCTCCTCCCTGCTCCCACCCCCTCCTGATTTCCCCAAGTGGTAGAGTAATCTTGATTGTAGGTCCTTGCTTTTCATCACTTTGAATATTTCTTGCCACTCCCTTCTAGCCTACAAAGTTTGTGTTGAGAAATCAGCTTGCAGTCTTATGGGAGCTCCTTTGTAGGTAACTAACTGCTTTTTTCTTGCTGCTTTTATTTATTTTTTCTTTATTGATTTTAGAGAGAGAGGAAGGGAGAGAGAAAGAGAGATAGAAATGTCAGTGAGAAAGAACATTGATTGGCCACCTCCTGCATGCCCCCCACTGGGGATTTGGCCCACAACCTGGGCATGAGCCCTGACCAGGAATCGAACCAGTGAACTCTTGGTGCATGGGTCGATGCTCAACCACTGAGCTACACCAGCTGGGCTCTCTTGCTGCTTTTAAGATTATCTATTTGTCTTTAACTTTTTCACATTTTGATTATAATATATCTTGGTGTGGGCCTTTTGGGGTTCATCTTGTTTGGGACTCTGTGCTTCCTGGACTTGTATGTCTGTTTCCATCACCAAGTTAGAGAACTTTTTTGTCATTATTTTTTCAAATAGGTTTTCAATTTCTTGCTCTCTCTCTTCTCTTTCTGGCACCTCATGATGTAAATGTTGGCACATTTGAAGTTGTCCCAGAGGTTTCCTACACTATCCTCATTTTTTTGGATTATTTTTGTTTTGCTGTTTTGCTTCCTTATATTCCAAATCGCTGATTTGATTCTTGGGTTCATCTACTGTACTGTTGATTCCCTGTAAATTATTCTTCATTTCAGTTAGTGTATTCTTTCTTTTTTTTTCTTTATTGATTTTAGAGAGAGAGGAAGGGACTGGGAGAGAGAAATAGAAATATCCATGAGAGAGAACATCGATTGGCTGCCTCCTGCATGCCCCCCACTGGGGATTGGGCCCACAACCTGGGCATGTGCCCTGACTGGCAATAGAACCGGCAAGCTATTAGTGCATGGGTCGACACTCAACCGCTGAGCCACACTGGCTGGGCCAGTTAGTGTATTCTTAATTTCTGACTGGTTCTTTTTTATGGTTTCTATGTCCTTTTTCATGCCATTGAAGTTCTTGCTATGTTCCTTGAAGTTCTCACTAAGTTCCTTGAGATTCCTTATAACCATTGTTTTACACTCTGTGTGTGGTAGTTTGCTTGCCTGTATTTCATTTAGTTCTTTTTCTGGAGATTTCTCCTGTTCTTTTCCTTTGTCTCTGCATTTTGTCTGCTTCCCTGTTTGTTTCTATGTATTAGGTAGAGCTGCTACAGCTCCTAGACTTGGTAGAGTGGCCTTGTGTAGTAGATATTCTGTAGGGCCCAGTGGCACAGCCTCCCCAGTCACGTGAGCAGGGTATGCCAGATGCAGCCTTGTGTGGGCTGTGTGCACTGTCCTGTTGTAGTTGAGCCTTGATTGTTATTGGCATCACTGGGAGGATGTAGCGGAGGAGCTGCTGTACCAGAGCTGACCTTATGGAGCAAGACTCGCCTCAGTGGGGCTTTGGTGCTCATTGAGTGCATTCCTTGAGTGTGTCACTCATGGAGATTGTCGGGTTGTAATCTGGCATGGTCTGAAGCTCTCCACTGGGTGCACTGGCCCTGGGGCCTCCCAGGAGGTGCAAGGTAGCCACCCGCTGTGCCCTGCCTGGGGCCACCTATCATGAGCTACAGAGCTATCTGCAGATGGCTGCTACTTGTGCTGGGCTTGAAGCCAAGCTGCAAACCAAGGCTCATTGCTGCTAGTGCCGGGGCTGGGACCACTTAGCGAGAGGTATGGGGTACGCAGAGGCCGGATACTGGTTGTTCAAGAAATTTTAGGAAAATCTGAAGCATGAGGCAAGATAGGCCATTTGTATGGAATAGCCTCTGGAAACAGCTTGGGTGGGTATAAAAGTTGGGTGGGGTTGGGTAGGTGGGCTTGCAGGGAGTCACCAGGATGAGGTAAACTGTGAGCCAGGTTGATGGAGTCTGAGATATGGCATCCACCTGTCGACTCTGTGGGGGAAGTGGGGCTCAGAAAAGGAACAATGGGCTCTGCCAGCACTCTGTCTTGGAGAAGGCTGACCCCCCAGCTCACGCCCTGATTCCAGACAATTCATTTCGTCCCCATATGTCCCTGGTACCTTTTGAGCTGCTGCCCCAGTGCTGGAGCTCAGAGGGAGTGAGTCTGAGTAAGTTCATGTGTGGGTCCTTTAAGAGGAACATCTGGGACTCCAGCAGCTGTCTGTCTTAGCTATAATCCCTGCTGGGTTTTATAGCCAGAAGCTATGGGACTTCTCCTTCTGGCACTGGAACCCTTGGCTGGTAGGCCTGGTGTGGGGCTGGGACCCCTCACTTCTCAGGCAGGATCTCTGCAGGTGAGGTATCCCTCCCAAATTTTACCCGCCATATGTGGGTGTGGGACCAGCCTGTTCTGTGTCTCCACATCTCTGCCCCGCCTACCAGTCTTGACGTGGCTTCTTTATTTTTATTTTTAATTTTTTTTTCTTTATTGATTTTAGAGAGAGAAAGGGAGAGGGAGAGAGATAGAAACATCGATGACTGCCTCCTGCATGTCCCTCACTGGGGATTGGGCCCACAACCTGGGCATGTGCCCTGACCAGGAATTGAACCGGCGACCTCTTGGTGCATGGGTCAACGCTCAACCACTGAGTCACACCAGCCGGGCATGACGTGGCTTTTTTAAAGCTTTAGTTGTAGGACTTCCATTCAGTTATATTTCAGGCAGTTCTGAATGATGGTTGTTCTGTAGTTTAGTTGTAATTTTGATGTGGTTGTGGGAGTATTCAAGTATATTTACCTATGCTGTCATCTTGACTGGAAGTTTCCGGAGCTTATGCTTTTAACAAAAATACTACACTGCCACTCATTTTTAGGTATACTGTCACCAATGATGAAATAAAGTCCTAGACTGATATAGGCACTTATTTTCTAAAGGCCTGTTGTGCTGTATTTGTTTATAGTTGCTTGTTCCTGACAGATGGTGGGATTTTCTGTGCTGCCACAGAGGGTCCCATTGATGGGAGTCAAGACTGCACACTATCAGTGTGCAGACCATTTCTCCACTTTCTGAGCTGGCTTACAGATTTGGGGGTGGGAAAGAAATGAGAGACATACAACTAAGACCTACTCAGGATTCATGAAGGAACAAGGTGCCACTAGTCCTTACCCCATTATCTAATTTAGTTAAGTCTTGTATAGTTTCATCGACAAAGGAATGAATTGTCATGATCCCAGATTAAAGATGAGCAATAAAGACAGGAGCTACGTAAGTGCCCCTTTGTCATCCAGCCAAATGAAATTATTTAACATCTCTTATCTTGCAAGTCTTTTGCTAGGCCATCCCTGACTTCTTGTTGGGACTTGCTATTCCAGTTATATTATCATATTGTCAAAAGAAAGTTTTTCTTTACACTGTTTTTTCTAGTCTTCTAGATCTCATTTGCAAATCTGGTAAAAAGGAGATGGATCTGTAAAACTTTTTTATCTACCAGAAGCCACTCAGAATTTAAATAGTGGTGGGGTGAGTTGTGTTAATAAAGTTCATTTACTCTGTCTTGAATAAACGTTATACGAGAAATTCTATCTTAGTTGCTTTCCGGTTGAAACTTAAATTCTTATAGCTTTGCATTTAACATTGAATATTTCAGTAAAAATATTTTTATTAAAGAGTTTAGGAAGACTCATGGATGTCTCAAAATCTCCTATCTTCTTAGGAAACATAAAAGACAGAGCCTGTATAAATGTAAATTTGCATAAGAACTTTTCTTTTCCTTTCCTTTTAGATGTTTTTGTTCTTGCCTGGCCGGTATGGCTCAGTGGTTGAGCGTCAGCCCATGCACCAAGAGGTTGCCGGTTTGATTCCCAGTCAGGGCACATGCCCAGGTTGTGGGCCCCATCCCCAGTGGGGGGCATGCAGAAGGCAGCCAATCGATCTCCCTCATCGATGTTTCTCTCTCTCTCTCCCTCTCCCTTCCTCTCTCTCTGAAATCAATAAAGAAAAAAAAAATTTATACACGTTTTTGTTCTCTGTGATCTCAAGGTCCCCAGAACATATGTTCTCCAACCTCCTCTCCCATGATGAGTAATTAATTAGCCTAGCCCAGTACTTTGAAGAAATACTTATATTTAAATTACTTCCTTCCTATAGTCCTTTTGGGCCAAATCAAATTTTCACAAGTTTCTATGTCATCTGGCTTTTCCTCTATCTCCTTTTTCTCGAAGATCCTGCCACACTGATCGCCTTGCTCCCCAAATGCACAAACTGAGGAAAGCCTTACAGTCTCTGCACCATCTGATTCCGACATCTGAACAACTCTTCCCTTTGCATTCACTGGCTCTTTGGGTCATTCAGGCTGTAGTTGAATACCACCTCCCCACAGGGGCCCTTCCTCACCACCTAACATAACCTACATGTAGTTTTCTGTCATGTTTCCACTTAATTTTTGTGTATCATATCTGTTTAGTTATCATGTCTCCTGAATCTCTTCCAGTTTTTGACAGTTTTCCACCCAGTTTTTCCTTGTTTTTTAAGACCTTGACAATTCTGAAAAGTGTTGTTCAGGTGCTTTGTAGAATACTTACCCATTTCAAGGTGTCTGATGTTTTCTCGGCATTAAACTGGAGTTATGGACTCTTTGAAGACTGCTGCAGAGGTGGAGCATCCTTTTCACTGCATCACATCAGGATACATGATATCAATATGCTATATCACTAGTGATATTAACTTTGATCACTTTGTAAAGGTGATATCAGCCTGGTTTCTCTGTAGTAAAGTTACTATTTTTTCCTTTCCATATTCCATTCTTTGCCAGTGAACCATTAAGCCCAGCCCCACACTTAAGAGGAAGGGAGTTAAACTTCACCTCCTGGCCCAACCAGTGTGGCTCAGTGGTTGAGCGTCGACCCATGCACCAAGAGGTCGCCGGTTTGATTCCCCGTCAGGGCACGTGCCCAGGTTGTGGGCCTGATCCCCAGTGGGGGGCATGCAGGAGGCGGTCAATCAGTGTTCTCTCTCATCGATGTTTCTGTCTCTCTCTCCCTCCCCCTTCCTGTCTCTCTACAATCAATAAAGAAAAAAGAATAAACTTCACCTTCTGGAAGGGGAGTGCTTACGTATTATTTGGAATTCCTCTCTAAAGAAGATGGGTCCCACCTTCTCCCTTATGTATTTATTTATTTAATCATTTATATCCATATATTTATACATATTTGTTTTATTCCTTGGGTTATAATCTATTTATTGACTTTTTTTGAGAGAGAGAAACGTTGATTTATTGTTCCACTTATTTATGCATTCATTGGTTGATTCTTGCATGTGCTCTGACTGGAGATCAAACCTGCGAACTTGGTATATCAGGATGATGCTTTAACCAACTGAGCTACCCAGCCAGGGCCCTTGGGTTATAATCTAACATTATCACTACCTTGTTGCTCCAATTGTTCCAGCTTTGACCATTGGGAACACTTACAGGTTGGTTTCTGTGTATTTTTGACATGCCCCATCCTTTTTTATTTTTATTTTTAGCACTTCCTTACTTTCTGGCATTAAGTGATGCTCCAGGCTCATCTTCTATATTTCCTGCCCCATCCCTAGAATCAGCTATTTCTCTAAAGAGCCCTGGTTCCTTTTTTTGGAGAATGGTATTTCAAAGCCAAGATCTGGGTGCTGGGTATGCCCTGCTACTGGGGTGTCATTGTTCCTGCATCCTCTTGGAGGACCGAGCAAGGAAATAAATGTTTATATACTAACCCAAGTTTACCCACATATCTATATTTACATCTGTATTAATATATAAAAATGCTGCAGTTGGTGAGTTCGGGTTGATATCTCCAATTCTAATCTATTCTAGTCTTCCTTTCTGCCTTCTGCCTTGCTTATTTATAAGTTCTTTCTTTTAAAGTAATAAACCAATATCTTCGATGTATTTACTTGTTTGTTCAACCCTTGTAAAACGTGTAGTTTCAGAATTACTAACCCACACCCTGGGAGAAACAAACTGACTAGAGTACAGTGTTTACGAAGAGTTCTTCTTGTCTTCTGCCTTACAATATTCCGTCAAAACATTATTTTACAAAGTTACTTAGGTCAGCTCTTTTTTTTTTTTTCTAGCTCCTACAGTTAGGTTATGACACACACGTGTAATACAGTTAAAGTCACTTGTCTCAATCTGTATTTCATACTTTGATCCCCACCTCCTCCAACTTCCTGGTTCATTTTTTTAAATCTGTATACAGTAAAAGTTCTATGGGTTTTGACAAATGTAACGAATCACTTCTCCACCATCCCAGAACCATACAAAATAGTTCCATCACCCTAAAAAGTGTTTACAATGGAGTCCCTTTGTAGTCGGCTATTCTCCCTTCCTCCAACCTTTGACAACCACTGATCTGTTTTCCATCCCTATGTTTTGCCTTTTCAGTAATGCCATATACATAGAATCATATAGCCTTTTAAGTCTGGCTTCTTTCACTGAACAAAATGCTTTTAAGATTCATTCATATTACATGAATCAATGGCTCATTCCTTTTTACTGCTAAATTGTATGGATATACTATGGTTTATTCTTTCACTTGCTGAAGAACATCTTGGTTGTTTCCAATTTTTGGAAATTATAAATAAAGCTGCTGTGAACATTCACATACAGGTTTTTGTGTCAACATAAGGTATTCAGTCGGATAAAATTAATGGGTAAACAGAGACTTCCGGTTAAGATGGCAGCGTAGGTAAAGGCGGCATTGCCTCCTCCCACAATCACATCAAAATTACAACTAAACTACAGAACAACCATCATTCAGAACCACCTGAAAATGAGCTGAATGGAAGTCCTACAAATACAAAATTAAAAAAAGAAGCCACATTGAGACTGGTAGGAGGGGCGGAGGCATGGACAGGTGGGTCCCACACCCACATGTGGCAGATAAAAATCAGGAGGACACCTCAGCTGGGAAGGTCCTCCCTGAGAAGCAAGAGATCCCCATCCCACACCAGGTGTCCATCTCAGGGATCCAGTACCAGGAAGAGAAGTCCCCATAACTTCTGGCTGGAAAAAACAGCGGGAACTGAGTCTGAGGGAGGCTGAGGCTTCTGGAGGCCCAGGGAGCTCCTCCTAAAGGGCTCGTGTGCGGACTTACTCAGACTCGCTCCTCAAGGCTCCAGCATTGGGGAGGAAGCTTGAAAGGCACCAGAGACATACCGGGAAGAACTGAGTTGTTTGGCATTGGGGCGAGAGCTGGAGGGGCAGCTTTCTCCTCCGACTTGATGTCAGAGGCCGTTGTTCCTTTGGTGAGCTCTTCCCCAAGGCAGCATATCTGGGACTCCAGCAACCTGGATCAACTGTTTGCCCCACCCTGTTGATTCGCTGAAGCCCTGCCTCACCCCACTTTCGGGCCCACCCAAACTGTTTTCAGTGGCTTTACCATATAGGATTGGTCTGTCTTGGATCCTGCTTCAGATTTTCCTAAAATCTCTCAAACAAGCAGCATCTGATCTCAGCGAGCCCTGTACCTCTTGTTAAGCGGCCCTAGGCCTGGCACTAGAAGCAGCCAGCCTTGGTTCACAACTTGGTTTTTCCTGGGCACCTCCAAGCCCAGCACAAAAGCAGCCATCGGCAGATCACTTTGTAGCTTATGCTGGGTGGCCCTGGGTAGAACACAGGCAGTGGGTGGCCTTGCCCCAGAGCCAGCACACCCAGGGGACAGCTTCAGACCACATCAAAGCACCACCACCCAACCACCTCCACAAGTGACACACTCAATGAGTGGACTCAGTGGGTACCAGAACCCTGCTGAAGTAAGTCTTGCTCTGTGTGATGGGCCCCTGCACAACTGATCCTCCAAGGCAGTCAGAGGCCAGTGGGCTGTGGGCATAGCCTGTCCTTGCAGCTGATCAGCCTGAGTAAATCCCTCCCATTGACGTGCCAACAGCAATCAAGACTCAATTATAACAGAAGGGTGTGCAGTCCACACGAAGGGTGCACCTCATGGGCCCAGCTGGGGTGAACAGGGAGGCTGTGCCACTGGACCCTACAGGACACCTACAACAATAGGCCACCCTACGAAGCCCAGGAGACATGGCAACTCTACTAAATACATAGAAACAAACACAGGGAGGCAGCCAAAATGAGGAGACAAAGAAACATGTCCCAAATGAAAGAACAGAACAAAACTCCAGGAAAAGAACTAAACAAAATGGAGATAAGCAATCAATCAGATGAAGAGTTCAAAACACTGGTTATAAGGATGCTCAAGGAACTTAGTGAGAACATCAAGAACATGAAAAAGGACCAGTCAGAAATGAAGGATACACTAACGGAAATAAAGAGTAATTTATAGGGAATCAATAGTAGAGTAGGTGAAGCCAAGAAGCAAACTATCGATTTGGAATATAAGGAAGCAAAAAACGCCCAATCAAAACAGCAAAAAGAAAAAAGAATCCAAAAAATGAGGATAGTGTAAAGAGCCTGTGGGTCAATCTCAAGAGTACCAACATTCGCATCATGGGGGTGCTAGAAGGAGAAGAGAGCAAGAAATTGAAAACCTATTTGAAAAAATAACGACAGAAAACTTCTCTAACTTGGTGAAGGAAACAGACATACAAGCCCAGGAAGCACAGAGAGTCCCAAACAAGGTGAACCCAAAGAGGCCCACACCAAGACACATCATCATCAAAATGCAAAAGGTTAAAGACAAAGATAGAATCTTACAAGCAGCAAGAGAAAAGCAGTTAGTTACCTACAAGGGAGCTCCCACAAAGATGACACACAAATTCACGAAGCGTTCCACGTTTTAAAAAAAAAAGAAGAAGAATTTTGACTTTATACATGTGTCAGATTAAAATTTTATAATTTTAAGTATATGGTTTTCTTTTCTTTTCTCCTCTTTTCTGCCTTCTTCCTCCCCACCTCCTCTCCCCTAACCATAGGTTTAAAAGTGTCAGTGGGCATTTGTTTGCCTCAGAGATGGGCTCAAAAAAATCCAATTGGATTTCTGAATAAATTGTTTTAAAATTCCTGGTATCGCCCTGGCCGGTTTGGCTCAGCGGTTAGAGCGTTGGCCCACGGTCCGGAGAGACCCGGGTTCGGTTCCCGCTAAGGGCATGTACCTCGGTTGCGGTTTGTCCCCGGCCCTGGTTAGTCGTGCGGGTGGCAGCCACTCGATGTGGCCCTTTCACGTCGATGTTTCTCTCTCTCTCTTCCTCTCTCTCCGTCCTACTCTATCTGAACAAAAAATGAAAAACTGTCCTCGGGTGAGGATTAAAATAAATAAATAAATAAATAAATAAATAAATAAATAAATAAATAAATAAATAAATAAAATTCCTGGTATCAACTGTACCTTGATATCTTGTATTCTAAGGACTAAATTTTTAAAAGTATCTACCACTGATTTATCTTGTATTGATCAGCAACAGAAAGGATGAGGGGGGAAAGAAAATTGATTACTATATATAATAATAACAAGGCAAGGAAGGGACCATGGGTGGCTGCTATAATACTTTCTTCTTTTTTTGCAACTGGTTAGAGTACTAGATATTGTAACATCCTTCCTCCTCTACTCATCCATGTTCTCTTTCAGCTTGTACCTCCACATATTGGAGTTCTTTAGCTGGTAAGATTAACCATAACTTCTTTTCTAAAGCTAAATTTGCTAGTTGGTCAATGTAGTAAATACTGTTGGTACCCACCCAGACCCTTTTTTTGCAAAACCAGTTAGTGATCCCCTAACTGATGAAATGTAGGCTGAAAACAGCCCACAGTTGCATTCCTCTCCTGAGCATTGTCCTTGACTGATAGGCACTGCCCCCACCCAGCAAATGATAAGACACATGCCCATCACAGCAGAATCCATGACAGCAGCCTCCCACCCCATCACTCACAGTGACTCACTTGGAGAATGTGCTTTCTGTTCCAATTTTAGGCTCCGTGGATATAGAGGTCTTGTTTCACAGAGGAGAGACACTTCCACAGGGACCACATGAAGTTTCATTAAGCTTAAAATCTACCACTGCTACTGGATCACTTTAGGCTTTTCATGCCAGTAGACCAGCAGGCAAAAAAAAGGGCCTTATCTTACTGGTAAGAGTGATTGGCCCTGATAATCAGGAAGTAGAATTGCTGCTGAATAGTTGAAGCAGGAAGAATAATTTTGGCATCCAAACAATCCACTAGGGTTTCTTTTGTTACTCTCAAGTACGTTTATTCCAACGTGGAAGCTTGGAAGATAAATCCAGGTGGGTTCATGTATCCAGTTGCCGGGGTCCAGCCTCGGCAGGTCCAGGGGTTCCCAAAGGTGTGGACGGAGTCGGCGAGAGAGAGAGAGAGAGAGAGAGAGAGAGAGAGAGAGAGAGAGCGCACGCAATGTGGGAGACAGAAAATCCTTGATCTTACTTCTGCTTAGTCTTCATGCTTCTCCTTCTGCTCCTGCACCAGACTAGCAGAGCCTTTTATTATGTACATCGATCCACACCTTACATTGTTTCCCCCAAACCTTTTAGGCAAAAAAGTACAGACATTCTTTTGGTTGTTTACCCAACTCTTAAGTATATTACATGTTAATTACTAACTATCTCCACCCTTCATCCAGACATCCTCTTAAAACTCCTGACCTTTCCTCCTATCTAAGATCCTTTTAAGCTTCCACATTTCTATCCTAAATCTTATTTTCTTGCTTTTCTTCCTGTAATCTTTTCTACCATTTACATCATTAGTCATCTATATGTTACTTCTATAATAATTTCTAACAGACAGCTAACAGATAGAGAAAGCAAAGATTAGTCTCCTTCAGTTGCCATCCTGCATTTTTATTTTCCCATTTACTTTATATCTTCAGTCACTGTTCTTCGTGATTCCTGCCATGCAGAGAATCCACTTCTCCAGGGACAATGTCAAACCATGGAGCTCACCCGGGACTGTGTCAAACCGTGGTGGTCCTCGTATCTCCAGGGACTATGTCAAACCATGGAGCTCACCCGGGACTATGTCAAACCGTGGTGGTTGCTGTTCCAGTGACACCGCTCCCAACATCTCCCCCTTTTTTATTTTATTTAAGTGGCTGAATTCCTTGAGAGGACTGTGCCTGTCTTAGGTCAGGATGTTCTCACACGGAGCCGACCAACCTTGCCCGTCATGGGAGACTGAGGCAGCGTGGGCCCAGTTCCTGTCTTAGGTGGCGGTCGGCAATGCGTGTGGACTCCAGTTGCCCGTCATTGACTAACCAGTCCAGTTCACCAAGGTCTAGGCATGGTCAGCCATCTCTAGTTTGTGGTAATGGACCTGTATGGGCTGCATTCTTATAGCATCAATTTGTTGTTTCAGAAAGGCCATTAATTTGTTGAATAAGATGGGCCCCCTTTTTTATTTTTTAGATGAAACTTATGCATTTGGACGGCAACCTCTTGGATGGAATTACTTAGGAGTTAGAAGTAGGACTAGAAAGAGACATAGAATTTGAGAGAATGAGTAAGAAAAGCCCTATACTGATTAATGAGGGTAGCAAAGCTGACTGATTAACTTCTAAGTGAGTAATACATATCTATCCTATCTATATCCTAAGTGACACTTAAATGAAGTTCTAACCTTTAATGTTAGTATCTCACTTCTAATAACTATTAAGACCTCTTCTAAAGCATCTATTTTAGCCTCTAATTTCTTAAAACCTGTATTTGGACAGGTGGGCAGAAATGGAGTAAGAATTACATTTTTATCTTTGGAAGCCCTTGTCACACCAACAACAGATAATACTAAAATCTAACACTGACCTTTAGAATCCCTGGGAGTAACAATTGTAAGAACTCTTTTAGACATATGCACACATTTCTGGGATATGCCCTTTTTCAAATTGAAAACATGTAAGAACTAAATCACTTTTACCTATATAGGCAAAATTTACGGTAGAGACATTTCTAATCAATTGAATTTCCCAACAACAATAATGGTTGATTAGTACATACAGGAATATTCTCATTTTCCCAAGCAACAGGTGGTAACAATGCAGGTTGTGGAACATAAGCCCAATGAGTATAAATTGGTGAGCCTGAAACACCAGACCCTTGCACCCAGAATGCAATTACAGCCAACATAGCCAAAAATAGGGATGATGGAGAAAGTTCTGTCCCGCTAACTCTCACAATGGTGGCTGCTTCCTCTGTGAGCCTCTTTAGCTGTCCTTCAGGTGGGAATAGTTGCCTCACAGGTGGCTCTGGATCGTCCCACGTGCCTTCTTGGATAGGTAGGGTCTCCCCTTCTTCTGGCATGAATGAATAGCTATTCGTCTCAGGTATCGGTCCAGAGAGCTCTCATCAGGATCTGGACGCTCCGTGGTGCACTGGGGTCTGAGTGGTGGCGGGTGACTCATTGCACGGCCGAATTAGTCTGTCTGGAATCCAAATCGGACTTTCTGCGTCCTGTGGAAAAATACAAGCATACCCTCGCCCCTTGGTTAGCAATGTATCAGGCCCTTTCCATTGTCCTGATAACAAATCCTTCCATTTAACGTAAGTTGCTGGCTTTGCTGGAGTTGGTGCCCAATGTCTGGACATGGCAGAACTCTCATCTATGTTTAAATTCAAAATATTTATTACATAAAGAGCATGTTGCAGTATCTGATGAGGTGAACTGTATTTAGATTCTGCCTTTTGTAATTTGTTTATTTGAGTTTTCAAAGTCTGGTGAGCTCTTTCAATAATTGCCTGCCCCTGAGGATTATATGGAATACCTGTAGTATGAGTGATGTTAAATCTCTGTACAAATTCTGCAAATGCTTTAGAAGTATAGGCAGGGCCATTGTCTGTTTTTATATTTTTTGGCCAACCCATATAAGCAAAACATGCAAACAAATGTTGTGCCACATCTTTAAATGCCTCTCCTGTTCTTGCAGTGGCCATAATTACATGCAAATAGGTGTCCACACAAACATGCACAAAGCTTAATTTTCCAAATGAGGACATATGAGTTACATCCATTTGCCAAAGATCATTAGGTTGAAGACCTCTGGGATTTACTCCCATAGGGAGACTGTTACTATACTGAGGACAATGAGGACAAACTTTAACTATTTCTCGTGCTGCTTCTCTTGTTATTTTAAATTGCCATCTGAGAGCAGCAGCATTCTGATGATGCACAGCATGTGAATTTCTTGCTTGTTCCACAGCAGAAAGAACAGTTACAGTCATCACTTCTTTTGTAAGTGCATCAGCTAATGCATTACCTTCTGAGAGTGAACCAGGCAACCCTGAATGTGCTCGTATATGCCCAATATAAAATGCCAAATCTCTTTTTTGAACCAAATTTTGCAATTCCTGTAATAAGATGAATATTTTTGTTTTGTTTTCTGGAATTTGAGCTGTTTCAATATGAGGAAATAATCTGACTACATATTGGGAATCTGTATATAAATTAAAAGTTCTGTCATTAAGAACTGAAAAAACATGAATAATAGCCAATAATTCTGTTCTCTGCGCTGATGTCTCAGCTGTATTCCATTGCTTTTGTTTTGAATCTATAATGACTGCTGCATTTCCATTAGATGACCCATCAGTAAACACCAAGGCAGCAGGTGGCGGTAAAGGTTTAGCCAAGCATTTTCGTGGAAAAATAAACTTTTGTCTAGAAAACAGCATTAACAAAGGGTGAGATGGTAAATGATGAGCAATTTGTCCTGAGAATGAAGCAAGAGCAATCTGCCAATTTTCTTGTTGAATGAGAAACTGTAATTGATCTGAGTTATAAGGAATTACAATTTCTTGTGCATCTTTTCCAAATAACTCTAAACTTCTTTTTCTGCCTTTGGTAATCAATGTAGCAACCAAATCTGGATAACTTGTAAGCACTCTTCTAGGAGTAGAAGGGAGATGCAGCCATTCTAATGGTCCCTTCTGCCATAGACATCCTGTAGGTGAGTGCTCAGTAGCTAGAATAATTATACTCCAGGACTCAGTATAGGACACATAAGTTAGGAACTGCTTGTTAATAGCATGTTCTACTTTTCTTAATGCTTCCCGAGCTTCAGGAGACATTTCCCTTGATGAATTAGGATCACTGTCTCCCTTTAAGATGTCAAATAATGGCTTCAATTCCCCTGTACTTAATTTCAAAAATGACCTAATCCAATTAATATCCCCTAGCAATTTCTGAAAATCATTCAAAGTACGCAAATGCTGTGTTTTTAATTGCAAAGGTTGATGAGTTATAATTTCTGTATGCAGAATTCTTCCTAAATATGAATAAGGTGGGTTAACTTGAATTTTCTCTGGAGCTATTTTCAATCCCTTTTCTTTCAGAGCCTCAGTAGTTTGCATTAGAACCTCCTGTAAATAGGCTCGATCTGGGTGGGCGAGCAAAATGTCATCCATATAATGAATTATATAAACTGTTGGATGTTGATCTCTGATTCCTTGCAATGCCTGATCTACAAATTTTTGACATAAAGTTGGACTGTTTTTCATTCCCTGAGGGAGAACTTTCCACTGATACCTCTGATAAGGCTGTTTTAAATTTTCAGAGGGAACACTGAAGGCAAATCTCCTTTTGTCTGGCTCATAGAGAGGAATAGTGAAAAAGCAATCCTGCAAGTCTATAACAATTAAATTACTTCCTTTTGGAATTGCTACTGGACTGGGGAGGCCTGGTTGAAGAGGCCCCATATCCTCCATAGTTTTATTGACAGCTCTGAGATCCTGCAGTAATCTCCATTTCCCTGATTTCTTTTTAATTACAAAGATTGGAGTATTCCATGGACTGGTAGAAGGCTCTATGTGTCCTTCATCTAGTTGCTGCTGAACTAACTGACGTGCTGCCACTAATTTTTCAGCTGACAGAGGCCACTGCTCCACCCAAACCGGGGAATCATTAATCCAGGTGATTGGGTCTGCAGTCAGAGCAGTGACCTGACCTATAAATCCTGAGATCCCAGTCCAGCACGAGATTTCCTAGGCTGAGGAATGATTGGCATGATCATGCCTTGTTCATCTTTTCCCATTCCTTTAAGAGGATTGAAATTCATATTCAGCATTTGATTTGCCACGGTGTTATTTGGACTGAATATTAACACTCCCATCTGTGACAAAACATCCCGTCCCCATAGGGTTATGGGAATTGTTGAAATCACATATGGAGTAAAATGGCCAGAATTATTTTCCTCATCTTCCCATTTAAGTACCTGTGAACTCTTTTGAACATTTTGTGCTGACCCCAGACCCACTAATGAAGTTGGAGTAGTAACCGTGGGCCAGGATGAGGTCCAATCCTTGCCTGCTATACAGGAGGCATCTGCCCCTGTATCTAATAAGCCTAATATCGGTTTTCCTTGAATTTTCAAAATTTTAGTAGGTCTCTGTGATTTTATTTCCTGAATCCAAAAAGCCGCATCACTAGATCCAAATCCTGCATTCCCTCTTTCGGCCTGCGTTACCGGCTTTCCAGTTTGAGTAATAGGTAACAATAATAACTGAGCTATTCTTTGTCCTGCCTGTATTTGAATAGTCTGAGTAGGTGGGGATAATAAAATTTGTATTTCTCCAGTATAGTCTGCATCTATTACTCCTGGAATAATTATTAATCCTTTGAGTGATGACGAACTATGCCCAATTATTAACCCAACTGTTCCAGGAGGAAGCGGACCATAGGTTCCTGTAGGAACTTTAGTCACTGGAGCATCAGGAGTTAATATGACACTGGTGGAGGAACAGAGGTCCAATCCTGCGCTGCCTGGGGTGGCCCTGAATAAGTCGTGGACTGTGCGAACGGATTGGTTACACTCAAGGCCCCTATTGTTGTCTGGGCCCGGGGCTGGCCCTGTTGGAAGTTTCCCTGCCAATTACCTTGTTGTGGGCCATTGGAATTATTCCTTCTCCCTTGAAGGAGAGTGCCATTTTTATGATATTTAGATCTACAATCTTTAGCCCAATGAAAACCCTTCTCACAACGAGGACATAGTGTTGTTGGAGCATTATTGCTCCTCCCTTGGGCCCCCTGAGGAGGGGGTATAGGAGCTCCATTGTTTCCTGCTTTGGTAGGACAATGTCTGCTAAAATGTCCTGGCTGCCGACATGAATAACAAAGTCCTGAATCTGACTGATTATTTCCTTTTGTCTTATTAACATTTTTGATATACTGAGTAAATGTCTCTCCCTTCAGGGCAGCTGCGATAGCTACACCCTGAATAAATGCTGGAGAAACTTCAGAACATTGTTTTATATAGTCTCCAATTGATCCTGTCCTTCTGATGGGCCGAAGGAGAGACTGACAAGTAGCATTAGCATTTTCAAAAGCCAGTTGTTTAACCAAAATATCAGCAGCTTCTTGGTTAGTTATTACTCGCTTTACTGCCTGGTCAAGTCTGTACAAAAATTCCTGAAATGGTTCATCCTGTCTTTGTCTAATTTCTGTCAATGCCGTAGACTTTCCTGAAGTTACAGGAAGTCCCCTCCATGCACTTAATGCACTATGATTAACCTGTATTAGGCCTTCCCTGGGAATGTAAAGCTGATCATTAACCGTAGCATAATCACCTTCCCCCAACAGCATGTCTAATGTAAAGCCACCATCTCCTCTTTTCTTTTCCTTTTCTACAGCCTTTTTTACCAGATCTTCATATTCAGTCCTCCACAACAAATAATCTCCCCCACTTAAACAAGCCTTACACACTTGAAACCAATCATGAGGAGTCATCCATTTAGAAGTAACAGCCTCAACCAAAGTCAAAGTATAAGGAGCCAAAGGACCATAATTTTGACAGGCGCATTTCAATTCTTTCAAAATTTTGTAAGACAAAGGTTCCCAAACCGTATATTCATCATCTTCCGAATCTCTCTCAAACATTACAGGACAACAGAGAGAAAAATCAAAATCTCCTGCAGCCTCTGCTTCTTTAACTGCTTGTTGAAAACTAGAACCTAGCTTAGTGCTTGGTCGATCCCGAGGTGGAGGCGGGCCCTGAAACTTTCTAGTAGGCTTTCGAGGCAGCTTCCGAAAAGGAGGAGGCCCCTTTTCTTCCCGAGTTACGGGGAAGCCCCAGGGATCATCCCTATAATATTCTGCAGCAGCTTCATCGAACTCCCTTTGCTCTTCAGGAGTTACTTTATCATACTTTTCTGATCGCTCATCATCTTCCTTTTCCTCCTGCTCATTCTGTGCCACATATGCTAGAGATTCTAGGAATGTCAGAGGAGCAGTAGCTCCATCCTCCTGTTTGTGAGCCAGGGTGTCTCCATTTAGACCCCAAAGCATAAAAATACTTAATAGATTGCTAAGAAGGCGTAGCACTTTAGATCCTGTCTGACCCATTTCTTAATTTTTAGTTCTTCAACTTTCCACCCTTACCTACCTATCTTATGCAGGGGGTCCCGGGCACCCACGGTGGAGTCCTATCCGTCCCGAGCAATACCTTACCTTCAGGTCCCTGTTCGGGCGCCACTTGCCGGGGTCCAGCCTCGGCAGGTCCAGGGGTTCCCAAAGGTGTGGACGGAGTCGGCGAGAGAGAGAGAGAGAGAGAGAGAGAGAGAGAGAGAGAGAGAGCGCACGCAATGTGGGAGACAGAAAATCCTTGATCTTACTTCTGCTTAGTCTTCATGCTTCTCCTTCTGCTCCTGCACCAGACTAGCAGAGCCTTTTATTATGTACATCGATCCACACCTTACATTGTTTCCCCCAAACCTTTTAGGCAAAAAAGTACAGACATTCTTTTGGTTGTTTACCCAACTCTTAAGTATATTACATGTTAATTACTAACTATCTCCACCCTTCATCCAGACATCCTCTTAAAACTCCTGACCTTTCCTCCTATCTAAGATCCTTTTAAGCTTCCACATTTCTATCCTAAATCTTATTTTCTTGCTTTTCTTCCTGTAATCTTTTCTACCATTTACATCATTAGTCATCTATATGTTACTTCTATAATAATTTCTAACAGACAGCTAACAGATAGAGAAAGCAAAGATTAGTCTCCTTCAGTTGCCATCCTGCATTTTTATTTTCCCATTTACTTTATATCTTCAGTCACTGTTCTTCGTGATTCCTGCCATGCAGAGAATCCACTTCTCCAGGGACAATGTCAAACCATGGAGCTCACCCGGGACTGTGTCAAACCGTGGTGGTCCTCGTATCTCCAGGGACTATGTCAAACCATGGAGCTCACCCGGGACTATGTCAAACCGTGGTGGTTGCTGTTCCAGTGACACCGCTCCCAACATCCAGTGGACCTAACTGCTTCATCTATCAATTACTGAGAAAGGTATATTGAAATAGTATCTCACACCAGGCTGGTGTGGCTCCTTGGATTGAGCATCGTCCCATGGACTGAGAGGTCCTGGTTCGATTCCCGATCAGGGCACATGTCTGGGTTTCGGGCTTGATCCCTAGTAGGGGGCATGCAGGAGGCAGCTGATAGATTATTTCTCTCTTATATCGATGTTTCTACCTGTCTCTCCCTTCCACTGTCTCTAAAAAATCAATAAAAACATATTAAAAAAAAAAAGAAATAGTATCTCACTCTGATTGTGGATTTTCCTATTTTTCTTTGTAGTTCTGTCAATATTTGCTTTATATACTTTGAACATAGATTGTTAGATACATATAAATTATGAGTCATCATTTCCCAGGGAATTGAATTTTTATCATTATAATAAATTAATACATTTAAATTAATAAGTAAGTTAAAATAAATGTATTGATTATACTAGCTTTCTTTTTTTTATTATTCTTAAATATGGTTTAATACTCTTCTCCATTTCTGTAAATCACAACACCAAGATTTCACTGCTTAGGATCTCTCTGTAGAGGATATAAGAATGCAAAGGCTATGGTTTTTACCCCCTCATATTGATGTGTTTGTATGTTAAGTATAATACATATTATACTAGCTTTCTTTTTATTTGTATTGCCTGATGTATATTTTCTATCTTTTTTCTGTCTATATTTATGTGTGTCACTTATAATAGCAATTAGAAAGCATAATTGTGTTTGCTTTTTAAAT
The DNA here is from genome assembly GCA_030848825.1 of Tadarida brasiliensis. Classification (NCBI taxonomy): domain Eukaryota; kingdom Metazoa; phylum Chordata; class Mammalia; order Chiroptera; family Molossidae; genus Tadarida; species Tadarida brasiliensis. The sequence continues at coordinate 46,959,567 of CM061258.1, forward strand.
CCAGTCTGACAGTTTTTGTTTGTTTGTTTACTGATTTTTGAGGGAGAAAGAGAAAGAGAGAAACATCGATTTATTGTTCCACTTATTTATGCATTCATTGGTTGACCCCTGTATGTGCTCTGACCAGGGATCAAACCTAAAACCTTGGCGTATGGGAATGACACTCTAACCAATTGAACTACTTGTCCAGGGCTCAGTCTGACAGTTTTTGTATTTTAACTGGAAGAGTTTAATTCATTTACATGTATTATGATTACTATTATGTTTAGATTTATCTCTACTTTCCATCTGTCCCTCTTTTCTTCACTCTCAAACAAGCAGCATTTGGCCACAGCAAGCCCTATACCTCTTGCTAAGTAGCCCCAGGTCTAGCACTAGAAGCAGCCAGCCTTGGTTCACAGCTTGGCTTTGCCTGGGCACCTCCAGCCCAGCACAAAAGCAGCCATCTGCAGATTGCTTTGTAGCTTATGCCTGGTGTCCCCAGGTAGAATAGAGGCAGTGGCTGACCTTGTCCCAGAGCCAGCACACCTAGTGGACAGCTTCAGACCACGTTGAAGCACCACCACCCAACCACCTCCACAAGTGACACACTCAAGGAATGGACTCAGTGGGTATCAGAGCCCTGCTGAAGTTAAGTCTTGCTCTGTGTGGTGGGCCTCTGCACAGCTGATCCTCCAAGGGAGTCAGAGGTTGGTGGTTAGTGGACACAGCCTGTCCTTGCAGCTGATCAGCCTGAGTAACCCACCCCCCACCTCATTGACGTGCCAACAGCAACCAAGACTCGATTACAACAGAAGGGTGTAAAGTCCACAAGAGGGGTGCACCTCCAAGGCCCAGTGGGTGACCTGGGAGGCTGTGCCACTGGATCTTACAGGACACTTACTACAACAGGCCACCCTAGGAAGATCAGGAAACATAGCAACTCTACCTAATACATAGAAACAAACACAGAGAAGCAGCCAAAATGAGGACACAAACATGTCCCAAATGAAAGAACAGAACAAAACTCCAGGAAAAGAACTAAATGAAATAGAGATAAGCAATCTAACAGATGCAGAGTTCAAAACACTGCTTCTAAGGATGCTCAATGAATTTAGTGAGGACCTCAAGAGCATAATAAAGGACCAGTCAGAAATGAAGAATGCACTAACTGAAATAAAGAGTAATTTACAGGGAATCAATAGTAGAGTAGAAGCCAAGAAGCAAACCGTCGATTTGGAATATAAGGAAGCAAAAACACCCAATCTGAACAGCAAAAAGAAAAAAGAATCCAAAAAAAAAAAAAAAATGAGGATAGTGTAAGGAGCCTGTGGGAAAACTTCAAGCGTACCAACATTCGCATCATGGAAGTGCCAGAAGGAGAAGAGAGAGGATGAAAAATTGAAACCTATTTGAAAAAATGACAGAAAACTTCCCTAACTTGGTGAAGGAAACAGACATACAAGTCCAGGAAGCACAGCGAATCCCAAACAAGATGAACCCAAAGAGGTCCACACCAAGACACATTATCATCAACATACAAAATGTTACAAAGAGAGAATCTTTAAAATTTTTTTTCCTTTATTGATTTCAGAGAGAGAGAGAGACAGAAACATTGATGAGAGAGAACATCGATTGGCCGCCTCCTGCATGCCCCCCAGTGGGGATGGGGCCCACAACCTGGGCATGTGTCCTGACTGGGAATCAAACTGGCGACCTCTGGGTGCATGGGTCAACACTCAACCACTGAGCCACACCAGCCGGCCACAAAGAGATAATCTTAAAAGCAACAAGAGAAAAGCAGTCAGTTATCTACAAAGGAGCTCTCCTAAGGCTGTCAGCCGATTTCTCAAAAGAAACCTTGCAGGCCAGAAGGGAGTGGCAAGAAATATTTAAAGTGATGAAAAGAAGGACCTACAGCCAAGATTACTCTATCCTGCAAAGCTATCCTTTAGAATCAATGGACATACAAAGAGTTTCCCAGACAAGAAAAAGCTAAAGGAGTTCATCATTACCAAACCAGTATTATATGAAATGTTGAAGGGTCTTCTTGAAGGAGAACAAGATAAAAAAAATATGAACAATAAAGTGGCAATAAATACATATCTATCAACAATTGAATCTACAAACAAAATGAGCAAGCAGTACAGAAACAGACTCATAGAAACAGAGAACCTTTTGTTGGTTGCCAGATGGGAGGGGGGTTAAGGGGAAGGGTGAAAAAGATGAGGGGATTAAGAAGTACAAATTGTTTGTTAGAATGAGGAACCTCAAAGGGAAGGGGGAAGGTGGGGTGTGAAGAGAGAAACCAAAGAACTTATATGCATATATGCATAACCAATAGACACAGAAAATAGTGTGGGGAAGGCAGGAGGGGGGTGATAGTCAGGAGGAGGGGGTCAAGTGGGGACAAAAGGAGGGACATCTGTAATACATTCAACAATAAAGATAAGTTTAAAAAGAAAAAAAATCCACTCTATTTATATATATATATATATATATATATATATATATATATATATATATAATTTTTTTTAGAGAGAGAGAAGAAGGAGAGAGAGATAGAAACATCGATGTGAGAGAAATACATCTATTGGCTGCCTCCTGCAGGCCCCCCTCCACCCACTGGGGATCAAGCCCACAACCTGGGCATGTGCCCTGACCGGGAATCGAACCAGGACCTCTCAGTCCATGGGACAATGCTCAATCCACTGAGCCACACCAGCTGGGCTATGTTTTTTTGTTGTTGCTAATTCTCATCCAAGGATATTTTTTTAAAAGATTTTTAGATAGAATGGAAGGGAAGGAAGAAGGGAGAGAGAGAAATATTTATGTGAGAGAGACACATTGATTGGTTGCCTCCTGCACAAGCCCGACTGGGCCCAGGGTTCGAACCTGCCCTTGACTGGGAATCAAACCTGAGACCCTTTGGTCTGTGGGCTGATGCTCTAACTGTTGAGCCAAACTGGCCAGGGCTATTATCTGTGTCTTTTAATATCCTTTCACTATTTTTATCTCTTTCTCACTGTCTTCAGGGACATTTTTCTTGCTATCTTCTAATTCACTATTTCTGTCTTTAGTTCTGACCTATCTGCCATTTAATCCTTCCATTGAGTTTTAAGTTTTTTTGGGTTTTTCTTTTCTTTATTAAAAATGAGAAACAAAAAAGAGACTTTGCCCTGGCCAGTTTGACTCAGCGGTTAGAGTGTTGGCCTGCAGACCAATGAGTCATGGGTTTAATTCCTATCAAGGGCACGTATCTGGTTTTCGGTTCGGTCCTTGGCCCTGGTTGGGGTTGTGGGGGAAGCAACCAATCTATGTGTCTCTCTCACTTTGATGTTTCTCCCTCTCTCTCTCTCTCCCCCTCCCACTCTATCTGAAGATAAAATGGAAAAGCATCCTCGGGTGAGGATTAAAAAAAAAAAAGAAAAGAGACTTTATTTTAAATTAATTTTTTATGCTTTTGGGTTTTTTTTTTTTTTTTTTTTTTTGGTACGTGCCCTTAGCGGGAACCGAACCTGGGACTCTCTGGTCCACAGGCCGACGCTCCAACTGCTGAGCCAAACCAGCCAGGGCTTTTTAATGCTTTTTGAATTAACATGATACTTAAACTTTAGGTTAAGAGTATATTAGAAAAAGTAAATACAGTATAAGAGATTCCAGCCCTGGTCAGTTATTTAGAGCATAGTCCTAATGTGCCAAGGTTACAGGTTTGATCCTCCCTCAGGGCACATACAAGAATCAACCAATGACTGCATAAATAAGTGATATAACAAATCAATGTTTCTTTTTCTCTCTTTCTCCCTTCCCCTCTCTAAAAATCAATCACTAAAAAAGGAGACTCCCTTATGATCACCTATTTTCTCAATAACATTTATCGTTATTTTGCATGCCAATATTAACATTTATTAGTTATTTAAAATGTATATTCTTTGAAATAAATTTTTGGCATTTAAAAAATTATTTTTCAATTTATTTAAACTAAAAAAAAATTCCTAAAATAGTTCACCCATTCCTCTCACCTCCCACCACTCCGTACCTCTGGCAACCACCAATTTGTTCTCTGTATGCATGAGCTTATTGGTTTTTTATAATATATATATTTTTAGATTTTACATGTAAGAGAGATCGTACAATATTTATCTTTCTCTGTCTGATTTATTTCACTTAACATAATGCCCTCGAGGTCCATCCATGTTGTTACAAATACCAAAATTTCATTCTCTTTATGGTTAAATAATATTCCATTATATATATGGCAATTTCTTTATCCATTTATCTGTCAATGAATAGTTGGGTTGTTTCCACATTTTGGCTATTGTAAATAATGCTGCAATAAACATGGGGGTGTATACAATTTTTGAATTAGTTTTTTTGTTTTCTTCAGGTAAATACTTAGAAGTGGAATTGCTGCATTATATGGTAGTTCTATTTTTAATTTTCTGAGGAACCTCCATACTGTTTCCCATAGTGGCTGCACCAATTTACATTCCAACTGACAGTGCACTAGGATTCCCTTTTTTCCACACCCTTGCCAACACTTGTTATTTCTTGTCTTTTTGATAATTGCCATTCTAACGGATGTGAGGTGATATCTCATTGTGGTTTTGATTTTCATTTTCCTGATGCTTGATGATGCAGAGCATCTTTTTATGTACCTGTTGGCCATTGGTATGTCTTCTTTGGAAAAGTGTCTATTCAGATCTTGTGCCCATTTTTTAAATTGGATTGTGTGGTTTCTTTTGTTTTATTTATTTATTTATTTTATATTGAATTGTATAAGTTCTTTATATATTGTGGATATTAGTAGCTTATCAGATCCAAGATTTGCAAATATTTTCTCCCATTTGGTAGGTTGCCTTTTCATTTTGTTGATGGTTTCTTTTGTTGTGCAGAAGCTTTTGAGATTAATGTTGTCCACTTGTTTACTTTTACTTTTGTTGCTTTTGATTTTGATATCAGATTCAAAAAATCATCTCCAAGACATATGTCAAGGATCTTACTGCCTGTGGTTTCTTCTAAGAGTGTTATGGTTTCAGGTGTTATGTTCAATTATTTAATCCATTTTAAGTTTTTTTTTTTTTTATCCTCACCCGAGGACATTTTTGCATTTATCTTCAGATAGAGTGGGAGGGAGAGAGGGGTGAAGAAAGAGAGAGAGAAACATCGATGTGAGAGAGACACATCCACTGGTTGCCACCTACACAACCCCAACCGGGGCCGAGGACAAACTGCAACTGAGGTACGTGCCCTTAGCGGGAACCGAGCCCCGGTCTCTCTAGTCCACGGGCCGATGCTCTAACCGCTAAGCCAAACCGGCCAGGGCAAGTTAGTTTTTTTTTAATCCTCACCCAAGGACATGCTTAGAGAGAGCAAGGCGGGGGGGGGGGGGGGGTGGTGGAGAGAGATCGGTTGTCTTCTATATGTGCCTTGACCAGGGATCAAATCCAACAACCCAGGTAAGTGCATTTTGACCAGGAATTGAAGCGGCAACCCTTCAGTACACAGGGCGATGCTCAACCAACTGAACCACTCTGGCCTGGCTATTTTTGAGTTAATTGTTGTGTATGGTGTAAGCTAGTGGTCCAGTTTCATTGTTTGCATGTGACTGTCCTATTTTCCTAACGCTATTTTATTGAAGAGACTGTCTTTTCCCCATTCTTGGCTCTTTTGTCATTAATTAATTGAACATATAATCATGGGTTTATTTCTGGACTCTCTATTCTGTTCCAGTGATCCATATGTCTGCTTTTATGCCAATACAATTCTGTTTTAATTACTATAGCTTTGTAATATAGTTTGAAACCGGGAAGTGTGATGCCTCCAACTTTGTTCTTCTTACTCAAGATTGCTTTGGCTATTTGGAGTGTTGTAAGGTTCGTACAAATTTTAGGATTGTTTATTCTTTTTCTGTGAAGGACTTACTTCTCCAGTCAGTGTGAAGGTCAAGATTAGCATGCTTCTTTGCTGTCTTCTTTGCAGAAGGTTTATTTCTTGCTCACCTTTACCTTTACCTTGATAATATTGCCTTTAGGGTCTCAAATTATGATAAAGGTGATGTTTTAAATCAATAAAAAAAATAATGGAAAATTCAGTAGACAGTTGTATAATAACTTGAAAGAAATTAAGTTAGATCCCTATTTCGTGCCTTAAACTAAAATATATTTTAAGGAAATTAAATATTTAAAAATAAAAAATGAGATCAGGGGAAGATTATAAATATACTCTTTATATTCTTACTCTCCTGAAGCAACTAAACAACTCGGCAGAAGTTTGGGGGGAAATTTGATCACTACCAGAGCCCTCAGGGTAAGTCTCACCTATGAGACTGAAGCTCTGGGTTTTATGGAAGCAAGCAGATACTACCCAGGAATGTATTTATTGCTTCATAACAAACCAGTCAAAACCTAGTGGCTTAAAACAACAACAATCCTTCATTTTGCTAATGAATTTGCAATATGGGCAGGGCTTGTAAGGGAAACACATCTCTGTTCCACATTTTATTGGCTGGAATGGCTTGCCTGTGGATTGGGAGATCCACTTTCAAGGGGTGTCATTCATTTGACTAGCAAATTGGTTCTGGTTGTTGGCTGGGAGCTCAGCTGGGAATGTGTTCCTTGTGTCTCAGTTCCTGGCTATATAAACCTCTCCATGGGCTATGGGCTTCTTCACAGCATTGTGATTGGGTTTCAAGATCAAGTGTCCCAAGAGAACCAGATGGCTGTTGTACTGCTTTTTATGAGCTAGCTTCTAAAGTCACATAACATTATTTTTACTGTAGTCACAACCCTGCCCAGATTCAAGGAGGAAACACAGACCTCACCTCTCCTTGGGAAGTAAAATACATTCTGCCACAAGGAGATAAGCTTGCTGTAAACCTGCCTCTTGAATATGACGTACCTACCCACACACCTACCTGCAAGCCACCACAACTACTGACTCATTACAACTGTCACAGAGTTTTCGGGTTTAAATCCTACCTCAAGAACTTACCGACTGTGTGAACTTTCGGTATCTCGGTTTCTTCATCTGTAAACTGAGTATAATAAAACCTACTTTAGAAGATTGTTATGAAGATAAAAATGAGTTAATTCATGTAAAGGCTTAGAACAGTGCCTGTCACATTGTTAACCCAAAGAAGATTCTACTCCAGGGACAGACTACTCTCCTCTGTGCCTATCTGCCCATGTTTCCAAAATGAAGTAAAATTGCTCCTGGCCAGCAAGGGCCTTCCAAGTGTTAGGGTCCAAGTAGCATCAACCAAAGAGTCATATGGAGGTGAACTGGGCTGACCACCTTCAACTACCTTATGAATAAACCTAGGCAGCCCTGTCATTTGGCTTGTGAGAGTGAAAAATGCTCACCTGGATCCTTCTGCTTCTGGCCACCTGAGGAAGACACATGCTACCCCATGCCACTAGCTGTTCTCCATCCTGGAGGCAGGGCACCTGCTGGGCTGCTTCTCTCTGGCCAGTGTGAATGGCCTCCATGAACAGAACAGTGTGATCCCCAAATGGAGCCTGAGTAGAGAGGCAGACAGCCTCAATCAGTATCCTCAGAAAGCTCTCAGCAACCAGCGACCCTGGTTAATCAAACCATCATTCAGGGCAATGAACATACAAGGAAACCACTGGCCAGAGAAGTATCAACCCTGGAGATATAAGAGGAAGTGAATTCTAACAAAAACAAGGCATGAAACAGGAAAAGGACTTCTGCTTTGCCCCTCCTTCTCCAAATCCCACTGATATGACAAAGAAATAGAAAAATAAATTCAAAGCAGAAGAGGAAAACTAGAAAGCGTGCTTCCAGCAGACCAATGTAGTAAGGAATTTTCAAAAAGATAAAAGAAATGGGAAGCAACTGACAGAAAATCTAGCATTGCAGAAGAACCTAAAAACCCTTATAGAGAACAGGGCACTTGAGCAGTTAACAAAAGAGAGAAACAATTAAGCCAGACCCCTAAAGCCTCACCAACTCTCTACCTTCTGGAGTTGCTTCTGCAGTAGCTGGTTCCACTGTATGGGCTCAGAAGACAGCCACAGGTACAGTTGTTTTTTTATCCTCACCCGAGGACATTTTTGCATTCATCTTCAGATAGAGTGGGAGGGAGAGAGGAAGGAAGAGAGAGAGAAAAACATTGATGTGAGAGAGACACATCGACTGGTTGCCACCCACACGACCCCAACCGGGGCCAGGGACAAACTGCAATTGAGGAACGTGCCCTTAGCGGGAACCAAACCCAGGACTCTCTGGTCCACGGGCCGACACTCTAACCGCTGAGCCAAACCGGCCAGGGCCACAGGTACAGTTTTTGAAGTAGTTATTTATCACAGCAGACTCAGAGCAGTGGTATGCTAAAGCCAGGCTCTTGGGAGTTTTATGAGCACAACTCTCCCCAACTCCCACTCAAGTGATGTTATGTTACTAGCTTGAAATTGGCCAAGGTAGGAAAATTTATACTACGGAAATCAGCAAATGCTGCAAATCAGGCTTCCTTCCTCCACTTCAGAGCTGGTTGTTAAACATTTACCAGCATATCACTGCTCCAGTGTTAGCTAAGATTAGAGAAAAAGGACAATGCCCGGAGGGTCAGGGTAATCATGCTAAGAAGTTACCTGCATAATCTGCCTATTCCTCCACAATCCCATGAGGCAGATTCCTGTAATCAAAATATGCATTCACTGCCAGGTAAACAGGAGTTCTCATTTGAAGTGAGGAAGTACATTCCAATTATGAATAAAGTTCAGTCCAGACTTGCACCTACAAATAGGAACAGAAAACTAAGAATCAACAAACATTTGGGGGAAACCAAGAGCATAAAAGGAAGCACCAAATTCAACAAACAAAACTGGCTCACACTAAAAAAAATAGAGTTAATAAAACAGATTAAACATAGCTAATATCTTTATATTACTTAATATATTACAGAGTTACTAAAAAGCATATCACACAGAAAAAACAGAGACAGCTTCTATGAAACACAACCAGAATTGATGGAAATTAAAAAATATGATTGCTAAACTGAACGGTTGGGCTGAATATGCAATTACTAAGTTGGAAAACTGAGTTGAGAGATTCTTCCAAAATGGTATCCCCAAAAAAGGAAGAAAACAAAGAAAGGGAGAGGAGAGGAGAGGAGAGGAGAGGAGAGGAGAGGAGAGGAGAGGAGAGGAGAGGAGAGGAGAGGAGAGGAGAGAGAGAGAGAGAGAGAGAGAGAGAGAGAGAGAGAGAGAGAGAAAGAGAAGAAATGTTAAGAGACCTGAAGGATAGATATAACTAAAATTGTAAATATAGAACTTATAGAACTGTGAGCATAAAAGGGAGAAAAATTATCAAAGAACATTTCCCAGAGCTGAAGAGGAACTTGGACTGAAAGGACCTATTAAAGGCCCAGCAGAATTAGTGCAAAATTATCTTCTGAAGATAAGTTAGGTCTTTCCTGCCTCTTGTTTTAGAAACCACCCATAAATAATAAGAGGAGTGAGAAGTAGTAATGCCAACTCCCTATCTGATGAACTGAAAGGCATCTGAAGCTAAAACAGGAAGAAAGACTGACAAAAGCAGTGAACGTCAGAGATGCAGAGAAGCATGGAGCCTGGAGCTACAGATCTGGGAGAAAGCCAGCAGAACCCATGACTTTAAAGTGCACAAGCTTAAGACGAAAATCAATCATCTCTCTTTTGCAACAATGAAATGACGTTCTGGTGGGGAACTTCTCTGAACTTAGTTTGGAACTGAAAAAAAAAAAAAAGCTGAGAAAGAAGATTTTAGCAAGAAATGTCATAGACTAATCATATTTTTCAGGAAGTAGTGTGTTGTTGAGAGGAGGGGGAGGGAGGAACACTGCATTGTGACATCCCTTTGGTGCTGTCCTTAAGCAGGATGCAGAGAACCAAAGCACAAAGGAACTACCCCCAGCCCTTTCTTGTTTCACTGTCCCCAGCTTTAATGAATGTCCCCTAAAATTCACCTGGACTCGTGCTGTGAAATTTTTCCTGCACAAAGTCAAGAACCCACACTCTGCTAGGCAGACCTGCTCAGGGCCAGGGCCCCTTTCCAGTAACATTATGAAGAGAGTTTCTGCTGACTGTGATTACAGTCCTGGCCTCTCTCATACAAAACTCCCGTAGATAACTAGTCAGGGGGGAACTCACCTTATTTAAAGTTGAATAAGTAAACTTAAAAAAAAAAAAAGAGATAGTATAAGAACTGTAAAAAAAAGGATAAGAAAGAATGAGGGGTGGGGTGGGGGAAGAAGCAAAACAAATGGCAGATGAAGAATGAAGAATTCTCACCATGGAGCAGATAAAAATTGCAACCAAACAAACTGCCATTAATTGAGTTTTTAAAGTTTATCTCTATAAAATTCATCAGTTTAAACAAGAGCACAAAGTAGAAGTATGTGTTCAGGGATGATAAGATAAAAACATGAAGACATATTTTTCTTGGTGGTGATGAAACCTGAGACAGCAGGGCCCAGGGAGAAGTAATAAGACAATAAAAATTGCAGATGTAAACATGATATTGCAAGCAGCATAAAAGGAAAATAGGTATTGCTGAAAACACAGTGAGGTAGGTACACAGAGGGCAGGTGATTGAAAGAAAAAACAGAATAAAATGAAAAAAAATTTAAAGCTAAAAAGGGTCAGAGAGGAAATTATGATTTTGGAAGACAAAAAATGGAAACTCTATTCATGCATGATTGGTGTCTTTTATTCTAAACACTAAAATAAGATATAAGCTATCCAAGTGAACATATAAGAAATATTTAAGATATAATTAAAATATTCCAGAATTAAAAGACTTATAACAACTGATTGAAGAAACACAACATAACATTGGCAAAATCGGCTTGTCCCATACCAAAATCTGTTCTTCCCTTCTTCCAAAGAGCCGAGCATAAGGCTAGAGTCCCTGAATCAGTGATGATTTGCACCTGTTATACACTGTTACCCTAAAGAGAAATACACTTCTGATTTGTTAGGACCATTTCATTTGAGATCTATCATAATAGGTTAGCCTGTTCTAACAGGGTCACTGAAAAAAAAAATGGATGTGAAACATCCATAACAAGATATATTGTCATAAATTTATTTTATTTCAAAGAAAAATAAACAACTTTTTGGACAGGCAGGTTGAAAAATGGTGTAAAAAACAACAACAATTCAGGCTAGCTTAAGACTTCTCCACAGGTTATTTACTGCTAAGAGACAGTAGAACAATCCTGTAAAATCGAGGAAATAAAGTATGAAAATAATTACACACAATTGATACTACTCAAATAGTCATTGAGGTAAAAAAGGCAACAGAAAAATATTTTATTTTTGTTTTGAGTATACACATACTCCAGTATTTTTGGTGGTGACGTTTGTGTTTTTCCTACTAGGCATCTGATCCACTCCGGTATCTTTGGTTGCTGCCCTATCCCCAACCCAAGTTCCACCACCATTTTTTTTATTTTATTCTGACCTGAGGACATTTTTCCATTTTTGTTCAGATAGAGTGGGAGGGAGAGAGAGGGAGGGAAAGAGAGAGAGAGAGAGAGAGAGAGAGAGAGAGAGAGAGAGAGAGACATTGACGTGAAAGGGACACATCGAGTGGCCGCCTCTCACACAACTCTAACCAGGGCCGGGGACAAATCACAACCGAGGTACGTGCCCTTGACTGGAATCGAACCTGCGACTCATTGGTCCGCAGGTTGACACTCTAACTGCTGAGTCAAACCAGCCAGGGCCCACCACCATTTAAAAAAATTTTTTTTCTTTATTGATTTAAAATTTTATTTTTTTTATTTTTTTCCCTTATTGATTTTACAGAGAGAGGAAGTGAGAGAGAGAGGAAGTGAGAGAGAGAGATAGAAACATCAATGAGAGAGAACATCAGATTGGCTGCCTCCTGCATGCCCCCCTACTGGGGATCAGGCCCACAACCTGGGCATGTGTCCTGACCAGGAATCGATCCGGCAACCTCTTGGTGCATGAGTCAATACTCAACCACTGAGCCACACCTGCCGGGTTCCATCACCATTTTTTTTTTTTTTTTGTCCTCACCCCGAGGACATTTTTGCATCTATCTTCAGATACAGCGGGAGGGAGAAAAGGAGGAAGAGAGAGAAACATCGATGTGAGAGAGACACATCGACTGGTTGCCACCCACAGGACTCCAACTGGCGCCAGGGACAATCTGCAACCGAGGTATGTGCCCTTAGCAGGAACCGAACCCGGGACTCTTTGGTCTGTGGGCTGACGCTCTAACCATTGAGCCAAACCAGCCAGGGCAACCATCACCATTTTTTAATGTCTGGGTAAAATTCTGATTTGTTTCTTTCCTTTTAAAGTTTAAGTTTATTTATCCCATTTTAATTAGGTAGCACATTCACATGGAATGAAATTCAAAAGGTGGTAAAGCCAGTCTCCTTTTTATTCCTGTTATCTAGTTCTCCTCTTCAAAGGCAATCACATTCACTTCTCAACCTTTTGTCTAAGATCAAGTGCAAAGGCAGAGTTACCAGTCTCTTTATTTCTTCCTTTCTTTTTTCCTTCCTTCCTCTCTCTCTCTCTCTCTCTCTCTCTCTCTCTCTCTCTCTCTTTCTCTCTTTCTCTCTTTCTCTCTTTCTTTCTTTCTTTCTTCTTTCTTTCTTGTTAATCCTCATCCAAGGATGCATTTTCCATTAATTTTTAGAGAAAGTGGAAGGGAAAGAGGGAGGGGGAGAGAAACATCCACATAAGAGAGACACATGGATTGGTTGCCTCCCGCATGACTCCTACCTGGGTGGGGGATCAAATCTGCAACCCAGGTAGGTACCCTTGACCGGGAATTGAACCTGAGACCCTTCTGTACATGGGACAACACTCTAACCACTAAGCCACACCGGCCAGGGCTAGTTACCAATTTCTTACATATCTTTCCCAAGATAGCATAGTACCCATAAGAAAATAAACATATAATAAACCTAGATTGTATATATATGTATAAAATATTTCTGCATATATGTAAAATGTTTGTGTATGCATACATGTTTGTATATATTCACAACACACACATATATAGTTTTCTTTTTTTATGCAAATGGAAATATACCATACATTCTGTTCTACACCTTGCTTTTTCCCACTTATTAATATATTTTGAATACCGTGTAGTGGTGTGCTGGTAAGTGTTCAACAACCAGCTGTCTTGCCCTCTTATGTTCCGCATAGAAGCTAGGATGGTCCTTCTAAATATTAGGTTATGGCACCGCTCTGCTGGGAGCCCTCTGATGCCTCCTGAACTCAAAGCCTGGGTATGTGCCCTGACTGGGAATGGAATCAGAGACCTTTCGGTGCATGCGATGATGCTCAATCAATTGAACCACTCAGGCCAGGGCTCAAGTGCCATATATATATATATATATATATATTTTAGAGAGAGAGAAACAAACATTGATGTGAGAGAGGAACATTGATCAGCTGCCTTCCATATGCACTCTGACTGGGAATGAAACCCACACCCTGGGTATGTGCCTTGGCTAGGAATCGAACCTACAACCCTTCAGTGATGCTCCAACCAACTGAGCCATACCGGCCAGGGTGCTTTCCATATTTTAAATCAGTTAATCCTTAGAAGAACTCTTTGCGGTAGGTGCTATTATTATCCCCACGCTACAAATGTACAAATCGAATCATACGAATTGTTGAGTAACTTCCCCAAGATCATAGAGCTTATAGGTATCAGAGCCAGTATTAAAACCCAGGCAGTTTAATACCAGAGCCATATTCTATATAATCTCCCATCTCGGTTTTTTTTTTTTTTTATCCTCACCCAAGGACATTTTTTTGCATTTATCTTCAGATAGAGCAGGAGGGAGAGAGAGAGGAAGAGAGTAAGAGAAACATCCATGTGAGAGAAACACATTGACTGGTTGCCACCCACACGACCCCAACCGGGGCCGGGGATAAACTGCAACTGAGGGACGTGCCCTTAGCAGGAACCAAACCTGGGACTCTCTGGTCTGCGGGCCAATGCTATAACCACTGAGCCAAACCAGCCAGGGCCTGTCTCTATTTTTAAATACAATATTATACTGCCTTTGCCCTGTTTTATTTGTTTAATATAGTACTTATCACTATACTACATATCTACTGACATATATCAGACATTATACTATATGTCTACTTATTTATTTTATAGTATTTTATTTTTGCCTATTATTCCTACTGGACTGTAAGATGTCTGAGGGCAAGATTTACTTGTTTTCTTCATTGCTGTATATCACACATCTAAAACAGTGCCAACACACAATTGTTGAATGAGTAAATGGGGATATATATCTATACATATCTATCTACACCTTTTTTCCCCAATGTTGGAGCTTATGGATAAAGTGAAAAGTAGGAGATGATGTGTTTTTCAGAGTAAAGAAAGGATGAATTCCACCCCATCCACCAACACAAATACATACACCTGCAAAACAAAAGAAAAATAAAGAAAACAAGATGCTACAAAGAACAGTCTATAGCTTTTTATGACAAGATATAAATTTAATCTAAAGGAAAGATCAGTGAATATGGAGGAAAAGAAATATAAGTGAGATTATGCAGAAGATAATGGTTTGGCAATTGTTTTTTTTTTTTGGAGGAAATATATTTGAAGATAGCTTTGAATAAAGGAAAAGAGTGGTTTTAGTTGGCATGTGGGAAGTGGGAAGAAACAACATACGTTTTTGGGAACCTAAATGAAAAAAATAACTAACTGGTGACAGTTTGTTCTTGAAACACTTAAAAAAAAAAATGTATATCAAGACAGATGTCATCCAGTGGAGTTGTAAGTCTAGAAACAAAATTTTATTTTCTTACCTTTGGATCTGGCTAGTTTGGCCCAATTCAACTGACTCCCTGCAAATAGTTCATCAGAATTTAGTAGGCTTTCTTAAGAATTTTGATAGAGAACATTGTAGTCATGTCTACAGGCTGATTTGGCAGTCTGTTTCCTTCTGCCTGTAAAAAGGGACTGGTTTTTAATACAATGACCAGATGTCCTGTTTAGGGTGTAGCCCTAGATTTTGATTAGAATCTGAGTTTTGGGACAATTATATTTCTAGCATGTTTCAGAACTGACAGTGAGGAGAGAAAAAACTGTTTAAAACAGTAATATAAATAAATTTGCTTGAAAGCTTTATGGGATCCTTATTAGTTAGCATTCACAGCCATTTATAGCACCTGGCTTACAGAGACAATAACCAAGGAACAGACTTCTTTATGGAAAGAATGTGGCAACTGATGAACACCAGACCATGAGTTAAAAACAAAAACAAAAACAAAACAAAACATAAATAAGAGCTCTGGGTGGACGAGTCTAACTTTCACCCTTAACCCTCATTTTCCTTTGACTTGTTCTCTTGCTAGAGGCCTCACTTACCTTCCTTTGTAACATTTTCTTCATGCCTTTGTTAACAGTTGTTTAACACTGTTAATGTTTACCACGAGCTAACAATAGTTTACCAATTACTAGTTGTGTGACTTTGGCAATTTATTTAATTTCCTGGAGCATGTTTTCTCATCTGTAAAAACTGGGTAATAATCGTAGTGACCTCAGAGGGCTGATGTGAGGATTCAGTGAAATAATGCAATAAAAGGTGCTTATACAATTATAGTTATTTTTTCCAATGAACTGATCATTATAAGGAATTAGCAGGTCTTAAAAGTACTGAGTTTCAGAAATTCCTCTGGACTCCACTATACCTCATGGACTTCCAAATCACTGCACTAATGGAGGAAACTCCTAGTGAATCCAGGGTAATATCCTGTAAAAAAGGGAAAGAAAGAAAAGAACACAAACTGAATTTATTTGAGGTTGTCATTCAAAACAAACAGTGATTCATTCATTTAATAAATGTTTAAAGGTCACTAACTATATGCCAGGTATTGTTATAGGTACATTAATTTGTAATTACCATCTCCATTGTCTTCTTCATTATGGTTCTGTATTAGATTTTTAATTTCTTGAGAGCAGAGTCTTTTTATTGTATTAAGGGCCCAATAATTGCCTACTGCCTGAATAAATGAAAGAGGAGAGAATTAATGATACTTTTAAAGAAGATTTGGCTCAGTTACATTTATATTCAAACAAAAACACAGAACAGTGATTGCTCTTTTTTTATTAATTTGTTTTTGTTACAGATGTTTCTCCTTTTTCCCCCATTGACACCCTCCTCCCCATCCTCCCTGCCCCATCCCCAGCTTTGTTGTCTATGTTCATTGGTCATGCATGCATGCATATAAGTTCTGTGGTTTATCTCTTCTCCCCGCAACCCCTCCTCCTCTGAGGCTTCTCAGTCTGTACCCCACCTCTGTGTCTCTGGGTCAATTTTGTTCATCAGTTTGTTTAGTTCATTATATTCCACAAATAAGTGAGATCATGTGATATTTGTCTTTCTCTGCTTGGCTTGTTTCGCTTAGTATAATACTCTCCAGGTCCTTCCATGCCATCTCAAAGGATAAGAGATCTTTCTTTCTTACAGTTGCATAGTATTCCATTGTATACATGTACCACAGCTTTTTTATCCACTCATCTACTGATGGACACTTGGGTTGTTTCCAGATCTTAGCTATTGTAAATAGTGCTGCTATGAACATAGGGGTACATATATTAGTGATTGCTCTTTAAATCTTGCTATGTTGTCCAGCCGGTGTGGCTAAGTGGCTGAGCATCAACTCATGTACCAAGAGGTTGCTGGTTTGATTCCTGGTCAGGACACATGCCCAGGTTGTGGGCTCAATCCCCGGGGGGGGGGGGGGGGGGGGGGGGGGGGGGGGGGGGGAGGGGCATGCAGGAGGCAGCCAATTGATGTTCTTTGTCATCAATGTTTCTAGCTCTCTCTCCCTCTCACTTCCTCTCTCTGTAAAATCAAAAAATAAAAATAATAAAATAAAATAAATCTTACTATGTTATTACATTAAAATAAATTAAAAACTTTTTTTTTCTTTTTTGATTTTAGAGAGAAAGGGAGAGGGAGAGAGAGATAGAAACATTGATGAGAGAGAACCTTGATTGGCTGCCTCCTGCATGCCCCCCACTGGAGATTGGGCACTCAAACTGGACATGTGCCCTGACGGGGAATCAAACCAGCGACCTCTTGGTGCATGGGTCAATGCTCAACCACTGAGCCACACTGGCCGGGCATAAAATAAATTTTAAATGTTCAATAATTGTCATAATCTCACCACCCTAACACATATATATTTTTCCATGTTTCTTTTTATTTTTCTCTATTTACCTGCATATTTTTACATATTTGTAATTTTAATGTATTTTTCATGTCTTCTTCTGCCTTTCCCCTTAATATTAATGTCAAACACTTTTGTATGTTTTTACATTATCATTGCCTTTATGACTTTCTGTAATTTAGTAATTTCTCTTTTTTTATTTTTGAAACCCTTTTTGGGTTCCCTGTAGTTACTTGCAGTGTAAATAACTGAACATTTGTAGGTGTTTTTGTGATTCTTCCACGGACAGAAAGGTAAGAGAATCCTTGGTAAAGTACATCTCATTCTGGAAGAAGTAATGGCACATCAGGGAACACACAGTCGATCCAGGTGCACTTAGGAGAGAAGAAAGGTGTGCCTAGCAAGATGATCTGAACTAAGAGGAGTGTGTGGAGGGAGGTATTTAGCTCCATTCTTCAATTTGATTAAATTTTTCCTATCTCTTTGCTTGCCTGAATACCATCTGTTAAGCTTTTGCTTTTCTTTCTATTTTGAATAAAGCTTTTGCTTTCAATGTGCTGCTATTGAATAGGAAAAACAAGAGAACACCAGACTTCAAGGATCTGCCTGTTTCTCTTCCACCTTTCAATGGAGCTTAGCTCTTTTGCCACTTGTTATTGTCAAGTGCAAGATGAGTACAGAGAAGGACTACTGCATCTGACACAGGATGTTGCTCCTTGAAGAAATTAGCAGGGAACAGGAGAGGTTTATAGGGGCTTCTCCTCTGCTGAGCTCATCTTGGAAACAAGTGGAAGTACATTTGCAAAATTATATTAAAAGTAAATGGGAAAATGAGTTTTACTTTATTGCCAACTCTTCTGGACCAGAACTAGTTTTAAATGAAGCAGAGGAAATGACCTTTGTAACTAAATGTTTATGAATGTGCTGTGAGCTGTAAACCCAAGATAGGAAATGGTAGTTCAAACCAAGGAATGAAAAGAGGGACGTTCTCTGGGTGCCTTGCCCTCAAATCTTAGAGACAAGCCATGTTTTGTAAACTAGAGAATTTAGATTTAGGTTATTTTGTGTTAATTTCTCCTCTCTTATTTGCTACCATTTATCAAGTTATGTTTGAGCAGTCCAGGTATGCTTTGGGCTATAACATGCATACTTGGGCCACAGTTTAATAGGGACCAACAGCATCCTCAGGAAGCCAGCATGTTGATGATAGGTATAATTAGGGAGAGATTCCAAGAGGAAGATGAGTCTGATGATGGAGGCACCCAAAATTTGAAGGCTAATTTTTTTAGGGGTCCCTTCCAATAGAAGATCTGCTAGAACCAATCTTGAATATTATTATTTCAATTTTATTTTATTTTTATTACAAAAGGTATCTTATCTTTTACAAAGTATACTCAAGCCCAAAAGAACTCATTTGAAAATATTTAAAGGAATGTGAGAAAATTAATCAAGTAGAACTTAAATAATGATATTTTTTATAGGTTCTAAGATCTAGCACCATTTAAGAGTATGAGTAAAAGAAGAATGGATTTATTGAATATCCAAAGTCTCATGCACCTGGACATTTCTTTTCTTTAAATATTTTAAAAATTGATTTGAGAGAGAGAGGAAAGGAGAGGAAGAGAAAGGGGGAGAGAGAGAAACGCTGATTCAAGAGAGAAACATCGGCCCGGCTGCTGTGGCTCAGTGGCTGAGCATTGACCCATGCACCAAGGGGTTGCCAGTTCGATTCCCGGTCGGGGCACATGCCCAGGTTGTGGGCCAAATCCCCAGTGGGGGGCATGCAGGAAGTGGCCAAAACATCATCGATGTTTCTATCTCTCTCTCCCTCTCCCTTCCTTTCTCTCTAAAATCAACAAAGGAAAAAATGTTTTTTAAAAAATAAAAGAGATAAACATCGATCAGTTACCTCCTGCATACACCTCAACCTGGGATCGAATCTGCAACCTGGGTATGTATGTGCTCTGACTGGGAATCAAACTGGCAACCCTTTGGTACACAGGATGACGCTCAACCAGCTGAGTCACACCGGCCAGTGCACAGACATTTCTATAATAGGCTCAATCATTCCTCTATTCTTTCACTGAATATTTACTGACTGACTATTAAGTGCCTGGTGTTATAGGCAGTGAGTGGAACACTGCTGTTATTTATGTCAGTTTTTAATAATTTCAGAATCTATTTGGATAAGCACAAATACTTCAATGCATATGAGTGAGCTACCCACTCAGGACTTTATCTATGCTCTGCCAGAGTATATGTGCATCCCTGGAAACTTCACTTGAGAGGACATAAGGTGGCTCATACCACCTACATTCTTCTACTATATCACCCGGTCTGAGTTTTAGTAACCTTAATTAATCACTCTTAATCACTATAAAGTCCCACAATTTAAATACCAGGCAATTACAGCATATGGTGTTTTGGCCCGAATAAACCTTGTAAATAACTGAAATACACAGGATATTTGTCTTCATGGCAGGCCTGCCTGATATTTATAGGATCAGAGGTAAGAGTACAAATAGAGGCCAGTGTACCACATGCAACTATTTGAATATGTACTATGGTAAGTTGTCAGTGTTGTAAACACAACTTGGAACACTAAGAGAAGGAAATTTTGCCTTGACACCACTTTGTTATGCAGAACAATCCTTTGCTAAGGGAGAATTTTTTGCATTCAAGCTGAAAGGAAGGATTCCACAAGTTAACTATTTGTCTTTTTTTTTTTTTTCTTTTTAATTGATTTTTAGAGAGAGAGGAAGGGAGAGGGAGAGAGAGATAGAAACATTGATGAGAGAGAAATATTGATTGGCTGCCTCCTGCTGCCCCCCACTGAGGATTGAGCCCACAACGTGGGCATATGTCCTGAATGGGAATTGGAATCAAACTGGTGACTGGCTGGGCATCTTTTTTTTTTTTTAACCTAAGCACTTCTGCTACTCAAATTCTGCCTGAACTCCACAGCACTTTATCTCTGAAATGAGCAGCTATACCACTTGCAAATTTTCACTGCCTTTGGAGCCCACTTTTTGTTTTGAAGTCACGGGGCAAGAGATAAGAAGTTTTTTCCTAGGGCCAAATAGTGTTGGTCATGGGAGAGGGTATTCATGGTTGTAGGCCAGTGTTCAACATTAGATCAAGAATGTCAGAGGCACCCATGTGTTTTTTAAATAAATTAATATGTGTGTTTGTGATATGTAAGGTCCTTGAAAACATGGGGTCCAGGATTGGGGCATCTCCTGCCCAGCACTAAGAGAGTTAGTGCTTAGTGATGCTGGGAATAGAATGCCAACCTCATTTGCATGGAGATCTAAATGGCTGTATTTTTTCTAGAATTTCTTCAGCATCATGAAAGAGAGGGCTAGACTAATAGCTTAGCGAATTGTAGCATATTTCTAAGTTTGACTTTTCCAAAAACTAGGTGTTAATGACAATGTTATGAAGACTTTCTAAAGGAAGGAAATAGCAAACATATACAAAAAGAGAATAGTATGGTGAACCACCATGTTTCTACTACCTAGCTCCAACAATGGACAACTCATGGTCAATCTCATTTCATCTATAGCCCTATTTCCCTCCTCCCTCAATGAGTTTTCAAGCAAATTCTAGATGTCTTATTATATCCTATATATTTTTATTTTTATTTATTTTTTTAAAATATATTTTTACTGATTTTTAGAGAGAGAGGAAGGGAGAGGGAGAAAGAGATAGGAACATCGGTGTGAGTGAGAACCATCAATCGGCTGCCTCCTGCCCGACCCCCACCAGGGATTGAACCCACAACCCATGAATGTGCCCTGACTGGGAATTGAACTAGTGATCTCTTGGTGTATGGGTTGGTGCTCAACCACTGAGCCCCACCAGCCAGGCTCATATATATTTTTAAAATATATTCTTTTAAAAAATTTTGTTTATTGATTTTAGAGAGAGGGGAGGAGTGAGAAATGTAGATTTGTTGTTCCACTTAGTTGTGCATTCATTGGTTGCTTCTTTAAGTACTCTGACTGGAGCTGGAACTCAAAACCTTGGCACCTGAAACCTCAGTGTATCCGGATGATGTTCTAACCAACTGAACTAACTAACCAGCCAGGGCTAAAAGATATTCTTAAAAAGATATAGGCCCTGGTCAGGTAGCTCAGTTTGTTGGAGCTGGGCTGGACTAGCCAAGTTTGCTCGTTCCATCCCTGATGAGGGCACACCAAAAATCAGCCAATGAATGCTTAAATAAGTGGAACACCACATTGATGTTTTTCTCTCTCTCAAATCAATACAAAAATTATACACATATATATAAAAGATATGACTATACTTTTGCAAGTATTCCCAATTCAACAAACACTTCACAGTTTCATCCATGTTAAAGGCACCATGTAGTTTTTACTTTTGAGGATGAAAATAAATTCCAATGAAGAAACTGTTGTGTTATGTTTAAAGTCACAAGATCTGAGGTGAGACGTGTTTGTATAATTAAAGCTGCACTAATCTGTTTGTGGGGCTTGGCTTGGAGAGCTGCTGACCTGGTGGCAGTGAACTAGAAACCTCTCTACAACGGCTTAAATTTTTTCCCCTTAACTTTTGGAAAACAAGGTGTAGAAAGGGGATTTGATTTTTCTGTTATGCTGAGGGCGTGTTCAAACTTGTTTCTTTTTCCAAAAATGTACAAGTTGCTAAGAGAGCCATGGACTTCTACGAAGAAGTCCTGGAAGAGACTTTTTTTACAGCTGCCTGGGTCAGGGTTTCGGGTTGGTTCCTGCTGTGGGCCACCCCGGCTGGTTTGTTCCGGGCGTGCTGGAGGTCATGGACTTGGTGCCGGGTCTCGCGCAGCTCCAGTGGCTCTTGGGCGACTCTGGGCGTTTCCTCCTTTTCCGGCCTCGGAAAGTTTTGTTTTGGTTCTCAGTTCCCAGTCAAGGAAAGGCACCCTGTTGACCAAAGGTTTCTCAGAGTCTCCTCCAGGTGGCTAGACGCCAAGTTTCCCCCATCCCAGCTTGCTCGGACTTGGGATCCATCGGGATCCTCGAAGGCGGGGGAAGCGAGTCCTGCGAGGAGGAAAAGAGCCCACAGCCAGGCTACCGGCTCCACTGCCGCTGGCTGGCCCCTCACTTAGCTCAGTCGCTGGGTCAGTACCCATCGCACCGCAAAGGGTGCGGACAGTCTCCCGGGTGACTCCTCAGCCACCCGGTTCTCCACCATTCCCGAGAGAATGCTCAACCGTGCCCCGCCCGTGCTAGGGAGAGAAGCAAGCAACTAAAACCCGGGAATGGGACGCGGGGCGCATGCGCGCACCAAGCTGCGTCGTCTAAGCGTTCGCCCCGCGGCGGCAGCCGCTAGGTGGCGCATGCGCCCTGGAGGGTGCGGGCTGGGCTCGGGGAAGAAGGCGGTGGCGGTGAAAGGCGGGGGCGCCGTGGGGGCCGGACCCGTGTTTACACAGCGGCGGGCGGGCGCGGACGCAGAACCCGGCGCGGCGGCGGCACGATGGTCATGGCGCATTTCGTCGAGAATTTTTGGGTAAGAGAAGAATGTTGGAAATTTTGTGGGTTTCGGAGTCCAAGGCTTTCTGCGCCTGACCTCGGCCTGTGTGCGCTTCGGGCCGGGCGGCGGCGGCGGCGGCGGCGGCTCCGCGGGCAGGGCGAGCGTCCTGGGACCGCCGCCTGCTGGGTCCCGCCTGGACGAAGCCCGGCGGGCTGTGGGTCGGCTGCCGCCCCGACTCGCAGGGTCGCAGCCCTTGCAGGGGCCGGGAGCTGTCAGCGCGGCCCCTCAGCCCGCGGCGGGGACGCGGAGGAGCCGCCCGCCGTCCGCGCTGGGACAAAGCGCCGGATGAGGCGGGAGACGGACGAGACCCGGCCCCGCCGGAGCTCCGGGCGCCGGGCGTGCTCCGCGGCTGGGACTCGCACGACGGGCCCGCGGCGCGGCCGCCCCGGGCTGCGTGCTGCGGGCTAGCGCGGGCCCCACCGGGTGCAGGGGGCTTGCCTCTTTCCTGCACGGCAGGGCCCCATCCGAGCCCTTTTGCTCCCACCATTTCCACACGAAATCCCGTGCAGGCTGGAGCGGGATCAGCACTTCCTCTCGGCTTCGCAGTTCGGCTCGTTGGTCTGCGCCCAGGACCTTGCCTCTGGGCCTGTTCACAAAGCGTATAAAAGTTGAATTTAATGTGACTGGATTCCTGAGGCTTAAATGCACCGAGACTTCCCCTTGTCCCTGTGCTCCTTCCCCTTCCTCATTCTTTCCACACCCTTCTCTTAGCTCTGTATTAGTATTAGATTCTTATTTGAGAATGACTTCTCATTCTCCCTGTGGAGTGTTTTTGTTGCAGTTATTGTTTGCTGTCATGGGAAGTATAGTTCAGCCATGCACAGGAAAGTAACATGTTTACTCAGGTATCTTGGGTGGATCTCCTTTTATGCCTTGACAGTTGCAAGGACTGCAATTCCGTTTTAAGATACAGAAATATTTAAAGGAGTAGTCTTTCAGTTAATAAGGATTGTGCTTTAAGTTCTTATTTCTAAGTGTCTCAGGCATGAAGTTGCTTAGTAATCAAAGCAGTTCATAGTTATTTGTTTTGTATGTTACTTGTTTTCCACAAGCAACATAAATACTAGACAGGATTCCCACCCCCCCTCCTTGAAAACAGCTTTATTGAGGTACAATTCACATACCATACGATATGCTCATTTAAATGTACAATTCAGGGATTTTTTTTGTATGTTCATAGAGTTTGCAGACCTCACCACAGTCAATTTTAGAACAATTTGATCACCTCAGAAAGAATCCCTGTGTCCATTACAATCACTCCCATTTCCCTCCTACCTCAGCCCTAGGTAACTAATCTATAGATTTCTGCCTCTGTAGATTTGTCTATTCTGAACATATTAAATAAATGGGGTCATATAAGTGGTCCTTTATGACTGGCTTCTTTCACTTAGCATGTTTCCAAGATTCATACATGATGTAGCACTCACATATCAGTACTTAATTCCATTTTATGTCTAAGTGGTGGACATTTAGTTGTTTCCACTTTTTGGTTATTATGAATAATACTGCTATGAACATTTCTTTCTTTTAAAAAAAATTTTTTTTTCTCTATTGATTTTGAGAGAGAGAGGAAGGGAGAGGGAGAGAGAGAAACATCCATGAGAGAGATCATCTATTGGCTGCCTCCTGCACGCCCCCCACTGGGGATTTGACCCACAACCTGGGCATATGCCCTGACTGGGAATTGAACTGGTGACCTCTTTTTTTTAAAAATATTTTTTCTTTATTGATTTTAAAGAGAGAGGAAGGGAGAGGGAGAGAGAAATAGAAACATCTATGAGAGAGAACATCGATTGGCTGCCTCCTGAATGCCCCCCACTGGGGATCAGGCCCACAACCTGGGCATGTGCCGTGACCAGGAATCAAACCGATGACCTCTTGGTGCATGGGTTGATGGTCAACCAGTAAGCCACACCGGCTGGGTGAACTAGTGACCTCTTGATGCATAGGTCAATGCTCAACCACTGAGCCACACCGGCTGGACTGCTATGAACATTTCTGTACACGTTTTTGTGTGCACATCTTCATTTCTTTTGGGAATGGGATTGCTGGTTCATATGGTAATTCTTTGTTTAACATTTCAAGGAGCCACCAAACTGTTTTCCAGAGTGGCAGCACCATTTACAATTCCACTATTAATGTCTGAGGGTTCCAATTTTTCCACATGCTGGACAACACTTGTTATCTGTCCTTTTTATTACAGTGGATGGGTATGAAGTAGTATCTCATTGTGGTTTTGATTTGCATTTCTCTGGTGGCTAATGATATTGAACAT
This sequence comes from Tadarida brasiliensis, assembly GCA_030848825.1. NCBI lineage: Eukaryota > Metazoa > Chordata > Mammalia > Chiroptera > Molossidae > Tadarida > Tadarida brasiliensis. The sequence continues at coordinate 46,984,554 of CM061258.1, forward strand.
GTGCTTATTGCCCATTTATGTATTTTCTTTGGAAAATGTCTGTTTAGATTCATTACCCATTGTTAGATCTGTTTGTCTTTTTATTATTGAGTTGTAAGAGTTATTTTTATATTCTGGGTACATGTATATCTCTTATCAGATACATGACTTTGTAAATATTTTCTCCCATTCTTGATGGTGTACTTTGAAACACAGACATTTTTAATTTTGATGAAGCCTTGTTGAAGTCCAGTTTATTTAATTGTTCTGTAATCACTTATGCTTTTGTTGTTTAAGAAGTCTTTAGACCAAGGTCACAAAGACTTTTGGGATAGGGGGGGGGGTTTGTAAGAGTTTATTTCAGCCAAACCAACAACATGTTGAGGAGCAATATCTCAAATGCTCTCCAAGGTCACAAAGATTTACTTCTATTGTTTTCTTCTTTGGGTTTTATAGCTTTTACTCTTACATTTAGGTCTGTGATCCATTTGAAGTTAATTTTTGTGTATGAGTACCAGGAAGAGTTACAATTTAATTCTTTTGCATGTGAATATCTAGTTGTCCCAGCACCTTTGTTGAAAAGGCTCTTCTTTCTTCATTGAATAGTCAGTCTTGGCATCCTTGTCGAAAATCAGTTGACCATAGATGTATGGGATTGTCTCTGGATTTTTAGTTGTTTTCCATTGTCTGTCCTTATGCTAGTACCACATTGTTTTGATTACTATAGCTTTGTAGTAAGTTTGGAATTAGGAATGTGAGTTCTCCAATTTTGTTCATCTTTTTCAAGATTATTTTGGCTATTCTGGATCCCTTGCACTTCCATATGAATTTTTGGCTTAACCTATCAATTTTAGACTTTAGATTTTACAATGGCAATTTATATAACTTTCAAAAGATTGCCCAGCCGGTATGGTTCAGTGGCTGAACATCGACCCATGAACCAAGAGGTCGCTGGTTTGATTCCCGGTCAGGGCACATGCCCAGGTTGTGGGCCAAATCCCCAGTGGGGGCATGCAGGAGGTGGCCATTCGATGTTCTCTCTCATTAATGTTTCTATCTCTCCCTCTCTCTAAAAATCAATAAAAGAAAAAAAATGAAAAAGAAAAAAACCAAAAAACTTTCAAAAGAATCATTTAAACTGACATTCTTAAAATGTTTTGCTTATTTTTTGATGCATGAATGTGTTTTGGAAATTGAACTTAATTCTAAATTGTATATTAACATTTTAAAGTTATCTTTTGTTTTTTGTTAACTGAGCTTTGAACATAGCCTTGTTTGATGTTTTTGGCTATTATGAATAGTACTTCTGTAAACATTTTTGTACAAGTTTTGATTATGTACCCTTTTTTGTCTCTCTTAATAGAGGAATAAATTTTGCTATCTGAAATCTACAATGAATCCCAAGTCTAATTTATGTTTCAGTCTTTGCCTTCACTTCACTTTTGAGTACAAATAGTTAAAATAGACTGTATTTTATTTTACTTCCAAGACTGGAATTGGGGCTGAAAGCTCTAAATTAGAGCTTAAAAAGCCCTGAAGGAGGGTTAAATGACTAAGGAAAGTCTAGGAACTAAATAACTTTGGAGGATTTGATAGTTGTCTGTTTAAAACAACTTAAAAATTTAATATTTTAGGATCACTTATAAAATAATTTTCTAAAAAATATCTATTTTTTATGGATTTTTGAGAGAGAGAGAGAAAGTGAGAGAAACATCGATTTGTTGTTCTACTTATTTATGCATTCATTGGTTGATTCTTGTATGTACCCTGACCAGGGATCAAATGGGTACCTTTGGTGTATGGAGACGATGCTCTAACCAACTGAACTACTTGGCCAGGGCTTAAAATAATTTCTTAAAATAGAGACCTTACAATTAACTTCACTTTTCATTCCAGATGTTTAAAGTGGCACTGTCAAAACAGAATAAAACTTGTCAGAGTGAGATAAAATTTTAGGTTTGTAACCAAACAACCTATTAATTGATTTTTCTCCTACATAAAAGACAAACCTTTTGTTGTGGCATTTTATTAAAGGAAAGTTTGAATCATTCAAACTCTCTTCAAGCTCTTTCGAAAGCAGCACATCCTGCCTTTAAGTCTTTAAAGTATAGTGTTTCTTAACTAAAAGTATATGCTACGTTACAAATTCTTTTACTTAATACTATACTTTGAAGAGACAAATGTATTTGAACTTCCTACACAACAGGTGTTTTGTTGCTGATAAGTCAGTTTTTGCCACAAAATATAGTGCCATTGATAATCAAGCTGAAAATGTTTTCTTTTTTTATTAAAATTGGAGACCAAAAACCTTAATAGCAGATATTACACCATTGCCTTTAATATATAAAAACAGTTGTTGTTTTTTCAATTTAAAAACAAGTTTTTATTTTATTTTATTTTTTAGAGAGAGAGAGAGAGAGGGAGAGAGAAACTTCGATGTGAGAGAGACATCAATCAGCTGCCTCCTGCTCACCCCCTAATGGGGATCGAGCCGGACTCAGGAATGTGCCCTGACTCAGAATTGAACTGGTGACCTCTCAGTCCATGGGAGGACGCTCAACCACTGAGCCACACTGGCTGGGCTATAAAAACAGTTGTTAGCTCATCAAAAGATCATATAACTTTAAATAGGTATCAACAATTATTACAGTGAGGAAGTGTCTCTATATGCTGCTTCGTTCTCCAGGAGTCGAGTACCAGTTAGTAATACTTTTGAGATTCTCTTTGTCAGCATTGCACTATAGTTATTCAAATGGCTTTATGTTTTTGTATCGATTCAGATTATTAAATTGAGGAGTTAAAAATTTTTTTTAAAGAAATGGATTTCCTAGGTGATAATTATTGAAGGGGAAAAATAAGTAAGCACAGCATACCTGATTAAATACCTTATAAATCTCATTTTACATAGTAAACCTAATGTATATAAGCTATGAAGCATTTTCTGAAAGACACCAAGTATTCTTGAGCATACATCACATTTTGATAAACTGCCATTTTTACTTAGGTAACTTTTTCCAAAGATTATCTCACATCAGCACACCAAGAATGAATAACAGTTATCTTTGGTATTTTTATCCTGAAGTTTTTCCTTATTAATCAGTACAAGAATTTCATTCCATTTGTCTGTTGATTTCACTGGTATTGTCATACTTAAGTTTTAAATAAAATTGGAGCACTTGGTTATATATCCAAAATTTGATCTATGATTACATGGATAAACTGGGAGGATTAAAATGTTTTTTAAAAACATGCAATTGCTGTTAATAGGACATTGGAATGCAAACCATTGTTATATTTTTGCTTGATTATTTAATCTAAATTTAGTATCTTAGATGAGAGACTAATAACTATATACACACACACATACATACGTTCTTTGGGGTTATTTATCTGTATGATAATTTTAAAATATGTGTCTTTAGAAAATTAGTTGAAGTGACCATAGAAACCCAGAATATACTCTGTTACTTGAAATTTCCAAATACTGTAGTTTGGGGTACCTGCTTAGGATATCCCATCAGATGATATACTAAAATTTAAAAAGTATATATGTATGTATATTTACAAATCTACATTAACAGATTTGCGAAATTTACACAGTTTAGTATTCAAAAGTTACAAAACGAAATGCATGCAAAATATCCTTACTTTTCTCCAGTCATCAAGATCTTTCCAAAGATGATCACTATTACCAACTTCTTAATGTAGCTTTCCAGAGATAGCCTGTGTATATACAAGCAAATAACATTCACTAAGTAAAAATGTATAATTGTATAACTGTTAGCCAGTTAGCCATGCCTGAATTGTTTTCAATTGCAACAGGCTATGAAAATGCAAACTACAGATTCATCTAACTAGGTTCAAGTAGACTTGACAGGTAGACATCATAAAATTACAATATTTTAGATGGCACTAGATTTTATTATGAGGCCCTTGGATATTTTGGTGGGGAGTGGGGGTGGAGGGATGATCATTTCGTATTTTTGCCTTAATCTAGGAGGAATTTGAAAGTGAGAAATTGATACTGATTTAGTCTGCATAAATTCAGTTCAGGGGAAGGATTTTAGAACATTGATATGGTAAGGATAAAAAATTTGCTCCCTGTGTTCTTTTCTAGTCCTACACACTAAATCCTGAATGCTCTAATCCTTTCAGAACTATTTAAATTATTTAGGCAAAGACATGGGAGAACAGGTATACTTTGTATCATCCTGCATGTTTGGCTAGCATAAATCCTTTGGAAGTAGGGTTTTTTGAGTCATGGGGAATCTTCTGAGATTATCTATCCTGATTTCATAATTCTAGAACAATTAATCCTGAGAAATCCATATAGAAATATGGTGTCATGCAGATTTATAAAGGGAATAACGGCTTGGGCTTTCAGTTTACCTAGTGTAGAAAAATTATAGAATATTAGATTTATTTTATTTTATTATATTTTATTTTTTTTCATTTTTTGTTCAGATAAAGTGGGAGAGAGAGAGAGAGAAACATCGATGCGAAAGGGACACATTGAGTGGCCGCCACCCGCACGACCAACCAGGGCCGGGGACAAACCGCAACCGAGGCACGTGCCCTCAGCGGGAACCGAACCCGGGTCTCTCTGTACCGCAGGCCGATGCTCTAACTGCTGAGCCAAACCGGCCAGGGCTAGAATATTAGATTTAGAAGAATTTAAATAACAATTGGGTCCACAGAAGTTAGCATAAATTGATCAGATATGGGGAGAAACAAAAACAGCACAACAGCAACTGAGATATATAGTTATATCTATTGATGAAGATGCTAGAGAATGTTGCTGGAATGACCAGAGTCAGAGAGGATTAAACTGGGGAGTGGTTAGTGAACTGTGTGATGAAGATGAGGCACATGCATGTTTCTTGATGGAACTGCGGGATTAAAAATTATGGAAGATACTGACAAGCATGTTTGCTTGACTTTAGGGGAAAGATAGGAAAGTACAATATAAGTAAAGCAAATTAGTGGTGCTGAGGTCTTAAAACTAACAGTGAAGATGGTTTTCTCTTTAATTATAACCATTATGATGTAGTAGGTAAAACACAGAAGAGTACAGAAGAAAGTAAAAATTATCTATAGCCTTTCCCTCTAATCTCTAAGATACTTAGAAATACAAAATTTTAAATGGGTTCTATATAGTTTTGTATCTTAGAATTTTCAAATGATATTATCAAGCATTTTTCTCATGTGAGTAAGTATTCTTGAAAGTATTTTTAGTGACTGCATAGGTTTCCATGGAATAGAAAGGCCATAATTTGTTTAACCACTGCCCTCTTTGGACATTTAGGTTGCTTCTAGTTTTGTTTTTTTCCATTTATGAATTATGAGGACTGGAGATTTAAGTATACAAGATGACAGGTAGCCTTGAGTGTCTTTGTAAACATAGCTTGAGTTTTTGAGAAAGCTGAAAGTGTTAAGTTTTATTATTTTAATTTTAAAAGTAATGAAAATTACTTTTATTTACAGATTACAGAAAATTTGAAAGATATAAAAATGAATAAAATTATGTCACAACTGCTTGTGTCTGCTATTTTTGTTACTCCATCTGTAATAGCTATTTAGATGCTTTAAGGATTTAACTAACTGGAAAGAGGTGAGTTATAATTAAAAAGATTAGGGAGTAGTATCTGAAGGGTGAGAAAAACATTTTTTAATGTGATAAGATAAATTATTTCACTTCAGTCAACCAACAAATGTGTTTTGTTTAACTTTCGTCCCTGCACTGAGTAGTTTTGACTGCTAAGCAGTGCTCATTCTACATATTTTAATTACTGTTTTTTGTTTTAGCAATATCTTGTCAATAGTTCTGCAGAATAGTTTCAGTGATCATGTGTGAAAAACTGCTTGCATATATGTTATTCTTTTTTTCCTAGCAGTTTTCAAGGCAAAAATGGTACTGGAAGGCTATCATTGCATATTTACTGAATTCCCATCAAAAGTGTCTAGAAGATTCTTCACTAGAGGGGCCATTCTTCAAAGAAAAAAGAGTATCTTCAGAATTGGTTAAATGTCTTATTGTGTTTTTCAGAGAAGGCAGATAAAGTGAGACTACATCAGGCCATGTATCAGTGTTATACTTTGCAGTGACTTGTCCAAAGTTATCTAATAAATGTTGGTGAGAGCTAGAGTAAAAGGAGAATGTAGAGAGGTAGAAAGTGATTATTTATTTATTTATTTATTTTTGAAGCGGTCTGGAGTTCAGAGGAAGGAAGGTTAGGCATGTTTTTGTTGTTTACATGACAGCACCTCCCGACCTTTCTTTTCCCCCTTTAAAAATATTTTTTTTAATTGAAAAAGAAAATAGGTAAAATCAACTTTTTGATTCATGCAGTCTATACTCTGTCTTCTATTTTTCAGCTCTTGGACCTATCAAAATTGAAGTGTTTGACTTACTTTTGCCCTTAAAATGTTCTTTGAAAGAGAAGTTTCAAACCATTAACTAAAATCTGTGGGGTTTACCCTGGTGGGGTAGCTCAGTTGGTTAGAGCATCATCCTGATATGCTAAGGTTGTGGGTTTAATCCCTGGTCAGGGCACATACAAGAAGCAACCAATGAATGCATAAATATGTGGAACAACAAATCGAAGATTCTCTCCTATCCTCTCTCTCTGAAATCAATCAATAAAAAATTTTTTAAATCTGTGGGATTTATAGCTTTGTGCTTTTCTACTATTACTTTTTGTGGCTCTTAAAACCTAGGTATGTGAGTTCCATTTTAGTTAAAATAGGAATTTCAAAGCCTTGTTCATAGAGATAGGCATTTTTTCTTCAAGTGGAAATATGTTAGATTGTATTTTATAATCTATTAAAAAATTCTTTAAGTATAAAGTTGTTATAAAATCAAACAGAAGAAGATGCCTTTGGATTTCCAAAATATCTTTGATGATTTAAATTTAATTTGAAATTTCAAAGATGTCTTATTTGTAGACTATATTAGGCTAGAAAAAATCTGAACATTTTCAGTGACTTGGTGACCTTACCTATAACTTAATTATCTTTTCAGCTTAAGTTTCAGTTCAACTGATAATTTAGATGCAAGACATTATGCATAGCGGACCTCATTTTCATGTTAAAAGTAGCATGTTACTATATGTATGTGAAAAGGAATCTGGACTGATACACAGCAGACTTAACTGCAGTCATCTTAGTTAAATTAGAGTGGTAAGTAGTATGGTTCTGGACTTTCATCTTCAAAGGATGGTAAAACTTTTTTTCTACTTCATACTAGGAATGATTATACAAAGATTTTTAACATTTATTGATATTGGATTATAACACGATTTTATTTGCCCCAGGTCATAGTCAGTAGATGTTCTGTGAAAGTGATCTCTTTGTAAAGTGCATTAAGATTAGCAGATAAAAGATCCTGTTTTAGTACAAACCTTCATAGCAGTTTTCCTTGGGCCAGCAATGGTGCTAGTTTTTGTCAGTTAATACTGCAAGTTTCTCTGCAAGAATTTATTGATTTAGAAAGGATAAAAACGTTATTTACTGAACTTTCTGGACAGCGTTATTGAGCTATATTTAATTTAAAGTGTACCATTCAGTGGTAATATTCACAGTCAATTTTGGTAATATTTACAACCATCATCACAGTCAATTTAAAAACACTTTCATTACCTCAAAAAGAAATCGTGTGCCTTTTATCATCCTCTAGATTATCTCCCAGCTCCCAAGCAACCCACTAATCTACTTTCTGTCTTTATTTTTCTATTCTGGACTTTAATATGAATGTAATCATATAGTATGTGGTCTTTTGTGACTGGCTTCTTTTTCCTAGCATATGTTTTCAGGGTTAATCAATGTTGCATATATCAGTGTTTTATTCGTTTTATGGCTGAATGATATTCTAGTACAGGGCTATATCACTTTTTTTTTATTTATTTGTCAGGTGATGGACTTTTGGGCTGTTTCCATCTTTTGGCAATTAAGAATAATGCTGCTTTAAACATTCTTATATAGATTTCATTGTGGACATATGAATTTACTTGTGTTGATTAAACTAATGAATTAGCCAGCTGAAAAGAGGCTCATCACTGATTAGTAAATACCTACTCTTAAAAATCTAGCTACAGGTATACCTACCTCATTTTGCACTTTGCTTTATTGTGCTTCACAGATGTTGTGTTTTTTATAAATTGGAGGCAAGTCTCTCCAATTTAACAGCAAAAAGCTTGTGACTTGCTGTTTTGCTATACTCACTTTATTGTGATGGTCTGGAACCGAACACGCAGTATCTCTGAGGTATTCCTGTATTTGGTTATGGGTTTTGTTTACTTTTTTTGGTGGGTGACAATAATGTTCTAACAATGATGGTGGTGATGGTTGCACAACTCTATAAATATCCTAAAAATTATTACAGTGTACACTTTAAGTGGGTGAATTGTATGGTGTGTGAATTATATCTCAATAAAACTGTTGTTTAAAAAGGTTAATTAAAAAATTTGAGCAGAAGGGGGAAAAAAAGGCCATTGATAAACAAGATTTTATATCAACAGTTGTATACTTGGGAGAAAATTGCATTTTAAAAGTGCTTGTCATGATAGCTCTTAACTCTTCATACTGAAGACGTGGCTTATTTATTTTTTTATTATAAAGTTAATCTATGCTCATTGTTCCACTTCCCAGAAATAATTTGCTATTAATAGTTCGCTGTATATGCCTTTAGATTCCTTTTGTGTACCTACAAGGTGGGGCAGAGGACTTAACAGTTGTTCATATGGGAAATAATACAATAATTAATAAATAATAATACAAGATTAAACTGTTTTGCATACTCACAACTGTAAACCTACTTTTGCCCCACCCTGTATATGCATCATGTTATTTTTTTCAATGAAAATGAAATCCTACTAGGTATACTGTTTGCACCTTCCTTTCTAATTCAATTCAATTTATTATTTTTTTACCTAAAAAACAAAAAAGCAATATTAGGCCTCCATAGAAGAATGGGTCATTATGTATTCTGCAGTCATCTGTTACCAATGAACATAAATAGCAACCATATCCAACTGTTAGGGAAAGCTGACCTTTCTGAGTAAATAAGATTTGATCATTCAACTAACAACAACAACAATAAAAATCTTGCTTGTATGTGGAACCTTCCTGTACATTTTTCAGCAATTTCCTATAAATCTACAATTATTTCAAACTACAATTAAAAAATACATTGCTCTTATTAGGAAGAGACCAACCTTCAGAAATTGAGGTAGCAAGAACCAATTTGTTAAGACAAAACCAAGCAAAACTACTCTCCAAGAGTAAAAAGGAATCTCCCAACTTCTCTTTTTATTTCTCTCTTCAAACAACCTTGTTGAAGCATATTTTATCGATTACAAAATCTACCCATTTTAAGTGTACAACTTACTGTTTTTTAGTAACTTTACGGATTGGTGCAACCATAACCATAAATCAGTGTTAGAGTGTTTTCATCCTCCCAATAATTAGATCCCTCATGCTCATATATACAGTTAGTGCTCTTTTCCACCCTCAGTTCTAGGCAGCCACTAATCCATTCTCTTTCTCTATGGATTTCACTATTCTGGACATTTCATATAATCATGCATGTGGGCTCTTGTGTCTGGCTTCTTTCACTTAGTAAAATGTTTATGAGGTTCATAAAATAGCATGTGTCAGTGTTTGTTTTTTAATTGCTGAATTGTATTACATTTTATGGATATGCTTCATTTTGTCTGTCCATTTACTAGCTGATGGACATTTAGGTTGTTCGCAACATTAGGTTATTTTTGGCTATTATGAATAACTATATCTTGCTTTTTTATTCACTGACAGTATATCTGAGCAGATTTTTAAAATTACTATTTAAAATCTGCAATTTTTTTCTTGCTATAGTCTTTTAAAAAACACTTTGTATTTCATTGTAGGATATACTGTCATTTATTTAACCAGTAATGTTAGTGGATGTTTTTGAATTGTTTCTGATTTTCACTATTATGAACAGCACTCCAGTGAATATTCTTCCACTTTTTTTTGTACATGTGTTTTTGTGATACAGAGCTCTAAAAGTGGAATTTCTGAATCAAAGGGTATGAACATTTACAGTTTTAGTAAAATATTGAAGACCAGAGATATCTTCAGTCGTAATTCTATTTGATAATAAAGGTCTGTTGTCATGTTATTTGTACATTTGTGTATTTTTAGTTAGCCCTCTCTCTTCCTTCCTCCCTGCCACTCTATCTAAAATCAATGGAAAAATATCCTTGGGTGAGGATTTAAAAAAAAAAAGGAAAATGGTGCCTAGAGTCAGACTTACTACATTTTTTTGACTTCAGTAAATGAATGAATTGCAAATAGGAAGAAATGCCAAATGGATTTGTAATCACGCACAATGTTTATATTTAGTCGTTAGTGCCTTTGCAGGCAGGCTTCTTCTGCATCACATCCTTATTAGGATGAGGTTTCCTTTTCTTCCCTAGTGAAGACCTGAAGGATGGAATAGATAGTACTTTTTCCTAAGGTATACTATATTAATGTTATATTGTATAGTAAGCAAATTAGTAAACCTTACTCCCCGTATTGGGAATTTTAAGTAATGTGTTGTTTGGGTATCTGAATATCCCAAATAAAGAGCTTACTCTTTCAAGGACTTCTTTTTTTTTTTAAATCCTCACCCAAGGACATGCTTTTTAAAAAAATTGATTTTAGAGAGAGAGGAAGGGAGATGAAGAGATGGAGAGAGAAACCTCAAAGTAAGAGTGAAACATTGATTGAACCCTCAACCTGGGTATGTGCCCTGACCAGAATCAAACCCTCGACCTTTCAGTGTACGGGATGATGCTCTAACCAACTGAGCCACAGCAGCAAATTTCTGAATGTAATTTATCCTTTCCTTGATTGCTTAATGTTTAAAGTACTATAACAGTGACACAAAATTCTCAGGACCTTGTTGCCCCAATTATAAGATGGTCTCCGTGTTTTTGTCTCCTTAAAGAAATTTTTGTTTGTTTTTTTCCCTTGTAAGCCTGGTAAATATTATTTCTTCTAATCATCTGTGTGCTGGTTTTAAATAGCCATTCACTTCCAGCTCTTTTCCAATCTTCTCTTTACCATGCATAATGCACATTGGGAACCCAGGTAACCTGGACGTGTTAGAATTATGCACAAATGAGAACTAGTAGGTGTGTCAGGTGAGAACTTTGGGGCATAAGAGCTTCAGACTTTGAATTTAAAAATTTTAGATTTCAGGTTTGTTTTTTTCAGGATTCATACTGTGGAAGTTGGTGGATCGTCTAATCATCTGTAATTTCTATTTTATATCAAGTAATGGAATGAATCCCTCAGAGGTTTCATGCCTGTCATTATTTGTCAGTAATTTTATTTACTAATCTGCATGATGTTGTTTTTACTTGCTATAGGCTAGTGATAATGGTTACTTCAAAAAATATTCTTATTTTGGCTGAAATAAATTTTCATGCAGCACCCAGGGAAAGTAAAAACTGAAGTTAGATAATAAATTTTTTTTCTTTACCTTAAACATGAAAAAATTATAGAAGACAAATGGGTATGTTTGGATTCATAAGAGACTGTAGTTTTATGTTATATTTTTCCTGAAAAATGGAAATGGGCCCTGGCCGGTTTGGCTCAGCTGTTAGAGCGTCGGCCTGCGGTCCAGAGAGACCCGGGTTCGGTTCCCGCTAAGGGCATGTACCTCAGTTGCGATTTGTCCCCGGCCCTGGTTGGTCGTGCGGGAGGCAGCCACTCGATGTATCTCTTTCACATCGATGTTTCTCTCTCTCTCTCTCTCTTCCTCTCTCTCCCTCCCATTCTATCTGAACAAAAAATGGAAAAATGTCCTTGGGTGAGGATAAAAAAAAAAAAAAAGAAATGGAAATGGATGTTCAGAATGCTAAGGATATTATTTATATATCTCCCTATGAATATGACATTTTAATTTATTGTACTTATGGCAAACTAATTACTTAGTGTATTAGCTGACAAGTTTATTAGGGATTACTTCAACATAACTGGAAGTTCCTGTGTTTCCTGTTTTCGGCAAACTTTGGAAAAATTAGGTTTCAAATTGCATAACACTTGCTTACGATATTGCTTTTTATTTCCAGTAAATATATTCCATTCTTCATTATTTTATTTTCACTGAAGAGAAATAAAACTGCAAATTGTGAAGAGAGTTGTTGAGCTTGATTTATTGATAGTCTTTTATTTCACCTATAACATTGATCTTTCTAATGTTTTCTTTGCTATGATTAGCTAATTTAGCATTTTTTGGATTAAATAACAGTAAAGGTTTTGTAGGATTGTGTAGTGGTCTGGTTCTGTTAATTTCCCATTAGTTGAGGACTAGCCAAAAGACTGTTACTGCTCTTTTGTTAAAGTTTTATCTACTTTCTCATGTCTTAAATTGCTTAAGTTTACTGAAAGACTTATTAGCAATTATAAAGCATCTTGTGGTATTCAATGCTTATATGATTAGTAATATGCTGTATTGACTTAAGTCAAGATTTAGTCATTTTAAAGCACAGACTTTTGAATTAAATCAGCGATTTTCAGCCTTTTTCATCTCATGGCACATGTAAACTAATTACTAAAATTTTGTGGCACACCAAAAAATATATTTTTTTGCCAATCTGACAAAAAATAAGTTTAATTTTGATTCATTCACACTGGGCGGCTTTTTTCAATGTTTTAATTGATTTAAAAATTTTTATTTTAGAGAAAGAGGAAGGGAGAGGGAGATAACATTGATGAGAGAGAAACATCAATCCTCTGTCTCCTGCACGCCCCCTACCAGGGATCAAGCCTGCAACCTGGGCATGTGCCCTGACCGGAAATCAAACCAGAGACCTCTTGGTGTTTGTTTGACACTCAACCACTGAGCCACTCCAGCCAGACACACTGGATGACTTTTGTTGTGTTGGCTATTGTTATTTTTTTATTTGACAATCTAAGGGAAAAGAGGGCAGTGCCCCTGGCTAAATAGTCGGGTATTGCATGTTTTAAAAATTTGTGCGGCACATCAGTGTGCCATGGCACATTGGTTGAAAATCATTCAGTTAAATAATTAGGAATCCCTTAATGCCTGTTTAAGGAATTGAATTTTGGTATTTGGAAATGTATTTAAAGAGGTCCATATTTATCTTTTCTAAATTATGCTGCATATTATTCCTTAAAATTTTAGACTTAGTTTCATTAATATACCATTTTGAGTGATTATAGATTATGCATATGTATATATAATAAGTTATAAACTTTATGAAACCTTACAATATTCCTTTGATACAGTTTAAAGTCTTACAATGAGTGACAATGGTTAAATTTAGGAAAGATAGCTTACCTGATTGTTAGAATTGCATATTAGTTAATGTTACTAAGTCATTTTGATCTCTCTCTTTTTTTGTTTTGTTAAACTAAAAATCTTTTTAAATTGTAGGGGGAAAAAAATAGTGGCTTTGATGTCCTTTACCATAATATGAAACATGGACAGATATCGACAAAAGAACTAGCAGATTTTGTAAGAGAAAGGTATGTATTTTTAAATGTCATTTAATAATTTATTACAAGTTAAATTTTAGAATATAAATGAGAAAATTTTGATTGTAAAGTAATCAAGTACAGTTATAAAGTAATCAAGTACAGTTGTTAAAAGTATACCATAGTTATACTTTAAAGTAGTGGTTTTCTGTGATCTATACACTGAGGACTAAATAGTGGCTCCAAGTGGCATTGTTAAACTGGTTTACATATTACTGTTTGAAAATATTATCTACATATTTTTCATTAAATGTGCTGGCAAGGTGATAAAATAGAAAAATTGAGGAACTTTGAAGGATAAAATATTACCATTTCTTTAAATAAACATGTCAGTAAACAAAACATATTAAAATAACTTGAAAAGATTAAATTTTTTGAACTTGTAGTTTAATTATGTATTATTACAACTTTTTATTTTAAAAAAGTCCTAAGTATATATTTTTAAATTCTGCAAATTTACAAAATGTGATTGTCTTTAAGACTTTATAATATAATAGTTAATTTAGAAACGATTAAAAATCATTATAATTTGCTTTGATTAAAGTTGTTTGTGGTTGGCCCCACTTGATGACTTTTATATGAATACATTTAAAATCTTCACCTTGATAATATAGAGATATTTTGCCTTTAGATACTTCATTCATTTATTCTTTCAACAATGTATATCCAGTGTCTGCTGTGTGTCAGGCACTTGTCTGAATTCTGGGAATATAGTGGTAAAGATACAACTTCTGCCTTCATAGAGTTAATTGACTGGTAGGAATTGGAGAACAAACTATGTAACACCAATCCTTTTATGGCTTCCACCTCTCTGCTGGAGCTAGGAGGGAGTCCAAAAGCTCTAGGTACTATGGATAAAGCTATCCCTTTCTGGTTTCTATGTCATCATTGGCCGGTGTAAAGGAGAGGCCCCAGAACTCTGCATCTCTGGCATGTCCCTTAGCCTGCCTTCTTCCCCATCACTTGCATCACTATAACTAACTACCTTGAGACTGTCAAGGCAGTTGTCATTATGCCTTTTACCGTGTTTCTGTCAGTAACCATGAGAAGTCCAGGACTCACGGGCCATCTTTTTGCCTAGAATCTAACCCCTTTACAATTCTGTGAGCAGTGAGACTACCCCTCCTTCCGCTCCCTCTTCCCTGCTTTATTTTTCTTCATAAAACTTAAACCATCTGATATAACTGACATTGTATTTATTTATTTGTCTGTCTTAGAATATAAACCTCATAAGATCAGGGATTTTTTGGTGTCATTTTTGCTTATTACTCTATTTCCTGCACTTGGGAGAGTGCTTGCCCCTTTAGTAGGCCTTCAGTAAAGATTTTTAAAACAATAATTTTTATTCTTCAATTACAGTTGACATACATTATTTTACTAATTTCAGATGTATACCCCAATGATTAGACATTAGACATTATATAACTTTCTAAGTGATCATCTCGATAAATCTCACATCCATCTGGTACCATACATAATTATTATTATATTATCGTCTGTATACGCTGTGCTGTATTGTACATCCCCATGATTATTCTGTAACAACCCATCCCCTTAACCCCTCTTCCATCTGGCAGCCATCAAAATGTTCTCTGTATCTATGAAGTCTGTTTCTGTTCTGCTTGTTTTTTTTAGAGTCAATTGTTGATGTGTATTTATTGCCATTTTATTGTTTATATTATTTATCTTTTTTTTTTTTCTTAAAGAAGACCCTTTAACATTTCATATGATACTGGTTTGATAGTGATGAACTCTTTAGTTTTCTTCCTTGTCTGGGAAGCTGTTTATCTGTTCTTTGATTCTAAATGATAGCTTTGCTGGGTAGAATAATCTTGGTTGTAGGTTCTTGCTTTTCATCACTTTGAGTATTTCTTGCCACTCCCTCTGGTCTACAAAGTTTGTGTTGAGAAATCAGCTGCCAGTCTTTTTTTTTTTTTTTTTTTTTCCTTTATTGATTTTTAGAGAGAGAGGAAGGGAGAAGGAGAGAGAGATAGAAACATCAATGAGAGAGAACATCGATTGGCCGCCTCCAACATGCCCCACACTGGGGATTTGGCCTACAACCTGGGCATATGTCCTGACTGGGAATCGAACTGGCGACCTCTTGGTGCATGCATGGGTCAGTGCTCAACCACTGAGCCACACCGGCCGGGCTCAGCTGCCAGTCTATGGGAGCTCCTTTGTAGGTAACTAGCTGCTTTTCTCTTGGCTGCTTTTAAGATTCTCTCTTTGTCTTTAACCTTTTGCATTTAAATTATGATGTATCTTGGTGTGGGCCTCTTTGGGTTCATCTTGTTTTGGACTCTCGTGCTTCCTGGACTTGTATGTCTATTTCCTTCACTAGGTTATGGAAGTTTTCTGTCATTATTTTTTTTAAAATAGATTTCAGTTTCATGCTGTCTCTCTTTTCCTTCTGGCACCTCATGATGTGAATGTTGGTACGCTTGAAGTTGACCCAAAGGTTTCCTACACTATCCTCATTTTTTTGGATTCTTTTTTTTCCCCCTGTTCTGATTGGGTGGTTTTTGCTTCCTTATATTACAAATTGCTGATTTGATTCTTGGCTTAATTACTCCACTGTTAATTCCCTGTAAATTACTCTTCATTTCAGTTAGTTTATCCTTCATTTCTGACTGATCCTTCTTTATGCTGTTGAAGCTCTAAGTTCATTGAGCATCCTGTAGCCAGTGTTTTGAACTCTGGCTATTGCTGACAGCAGATCCAGTGATGGTAACCTGTCTATCAATAGATCCTTCCACTGGGTTCGCAATTTTGATCTGTGCCCCAGACATCAGATGATCTCATTGATTTTGGCGCCTTGATGCCCGATTATGCAGCCAGTCAAATCATTTGGAATGGTGAGTTCATGAGAAGTAGTCTTAGCAGATGCATCCAAACCCCAATAGCTTTTCACCTCTGGAGAGCTGGATTCAATGCCACTGAATCTGGTGTTGCCATGGGTCATGGGAAAATGAGACTGTTGCATTGCCAACTGGTGCATCTTGGTCAGATCTGGCTGTGGAATGGCATATTGTCTTTGAATGATATAGGCCTCTAGAAGTAGTCCCTCCAGGTCAGGGTTGAGGCACATGGACGAGGTGGTGTGAGGAAAGCTCGCATTGTCGCTGCCTGTGCTGCACCTGTCCTGACCACCTGCAAAGATGACCAGAGAACCGGGCAGCTTGGGCCGGTATGGATGGTCTTGCCCTTTGGGGGGACTCCTAACATGACCACGCAGATCTGTTTCACACACTCAATGATGGATTGCGGAATGCCAGCAAGAGTAATGGTCTGCTCACTTGAGTTGGGAAGCATATCCCCTGGACGTGAGCCCCTGTATTCTCTCGTATTTCCTTGATCTTGCAACCACCTTTCCCAATGAGAGGGCCACACTGACTAGCGGGACCACCAGCCTCAGGGTGACTGTGGTTCTACTGGCAGCTGTGCTATTTGTCATAGAGCTGCTGATGTCCTCTTCCAGTTTGTCAATGATCATAGCAAAGGCTTTGAAGATGGCATTAGTGGGTCCAGCCAAAGTGATAATTCTCTCAGGACAATTCCCTTCTCAGATGTTGATAATGTGTACCACTCTCCTCCCACAACTGCTTAACTGATTCTCTCTTTTTTTCCAATCATACTGCCTACTTCCTTTCCATACATAAATAGCCGGATGGTGAGAGTGACATTTAATCCACCTTCAGTCACACCGATGTCATTTAATCCACCTTCAGTCACACCGATGTCCATGTCGAGCAGTATTCTGGAGAGCTGGACTTTGAGTAGTCAAGGCTTTGGTCACTGGTGGTGGGGGAGTAAAAGCCAAAAACTGCAGGCAGGAGATGACTGAGGGGAAAAAGGGAAGGGGGGAGCGGGGTAGGGGAGGGCAGAAAGGGGAAGGGCAGGAGGCCGGCTGTGGGGAGGGGCCAATAGGGGCAGGCTGGAAGGCCAGGCCCCTCCCCCTCCCCCTGCAGGCATGTGGAAGAGGAAAGGGGGGTGGAGGAGGAAGGGGGAAAGAGACCCCTGGGGCAGGGGCGGGTAGAGGGCTGCCTGCCAGGCAGGAGAGGGGCAGGCTGCCTGCCAGGCAGGAGAGGGCACAGGCTGCAGCTGCTCCCACTGCTGCCTCTGCTGGTCTGGGACTAGATACTCATATTTCTTGAAAGAGTGAATGAGAAAGGAAGGAAGGAAACATAGACACATAAACATATACTATGCACTAAGGATTTTGCATACATTATCTCATTTAACTATCAAAACTGATACGTTATTTATCCTTTTTTGGGTTAAAATGGGGGCCCAAAAAGGTTAAATAATTTCCTAAGTCAGTCATTCAGATTTTCTTCTTTTTCCCCTCTTCCTTCCTCCTCTCCTCCTTTCAGTAGCTTTATTGAGGTATAATTGACATACAATATACTGTGTGTGTGTGTGTGTGTGTGTGTGTGTGTGTATATATATGCACACACGCATTTTTTTTTTTTTTTTAATCCTTACCCGAGGATATTTTTTTTCCCATTTATCCTCAGATACAGTGAGTGGGAGGGAGGGAGGGAGAGAGAGAGAGAAACATCAATGGGAGAGAGACACATCAACTGGTTGCCTCCTGCATGACCCTGACCAGGGCTGGGGACTGAACCGCAACCGAGGTACGTGCCCTTGACCAGAATTGAACCCGTGACTCTGGTACACAGGCCTTCACTCTAACCGCTGAGCCAAACTGGCCAGGGCTCCTTTTTTTTTTTAATCCTTATCCGAGGACATTTTTGCATTTATCTTCAGATAGAGTGGGAGGGAGAGAGAGAAAAACATAGATGTGAGAGATGCATTGGTCGCCACCCAGATGACCCCAACTGGAGCAGGGACAAACTGCAACCGAGGTACGTGCCCCTAGTGGGAACCGAACCTGGGACTCTCTGGTCCACAGGCTGACGCTCTAACCGCTGAGCCAAACCGGCCAAAGCTCCTTTTTATTTAATTATTTTTTTATTTATTTTTGTTACAGATGTTTCTCCTTTCCCCCCTTAGACATCCTCCTCCTGATCCCTCACCCCCCTCATAGCATTGTTGTCTGTGTCTGTTGGTTATGCTTATATGCATATAAGTTCTTTGGTTTATTCCCCCCCGCCCCCATCTCCCTCCTAGGTTTGTCAGTTTGAACCGTACTCCTTTCCTTTCCATGTCTCTGGGTCTATTTTGTTCATCAGCTTATTTTGTTCACAAATAAGTGAGATCATGTGGTATTTGTCTTCCTCTGATTGGCTTATTCAGTGAGAATTCTGCTGTGTGTGATGTCTGAGATTTTGTTGCCTACATTTTTTTCTAGGATTTTTATGGTTTCACAAGTGACATTTAAGTCTTCTATCCATTTTGAGTTTGTTCTTGTGTGCGGTGTAAGTTGGTGGTCTAGTTTCATTTTTTTTTGCATGTAGCTGTCCAGTTTTCCCAACACCATTTATTAAAGAGGCTGTCTTTATTCCACTGTATGTCTTGCCACCTTTGTCAAATATTAATTGAACATAATGTCTTGGGTCAATTTCTGGGTACTCTGTTCTGTTCCATTGATCTGTATGCCTGTTCTTGTGCCAGTACCAGGCTGTTTTGATTATAATGGCTTTGTAGTATAACCTGATGTCTGGTATTGTGATCTCTCCTACTTTGTCCTTCTTTTTCAAGATTGCTGTGGCTATTTGGGGTCTTTTTTGTTCCATATAAACTTTTGGAGTATTTGTTATAGTTCTGTAAAATATGTTGTTTGTAATTTTTTTTAATTTATTTAAAAAAAATATATATTTCTCATTTATTTTTTATTATTTTTATTTTTTTCTTTATTGATATTAGAGAGAGAGGAAGGGAGAGGGAGAGAGAGGTAGGGAGAGGAAGAGAGAGGTAGAAACATTGATGGGAGAGAACATCAATTGGCCACCTCCTGCATGCCCCCCACTGGGGATTTGGCCCACAACCTGGGCATGTGCCCTGACTGGGAATCGAACTGGCTGCCTCTTGGTGCATGGGTTGATGCTCAACCACTGGGCCACACTGGCCGGGCAGTCATTGGTATTTTAAAGGGGATTGCATTGAATCTATAAATTGCTTTGGGTAGTATGGACATTTTAATGATGTTAATTCTTCCAATCCATGAACAAGATATATGCTTCCACTTTTTTATATCTTCCTCTATTTCTTTTTTTCAATGTATTTTAGTGTTCTGCAAATAGGTCCTTTACTTCTTTGGTTAAGTTTATTCCTAGGTATCTTACTTTTTTTGCTGCAATGGTAAATGGGATTGTTTTTTTAGTTTCTCTTTCTGTGAGTTCATTATTGATGTATAAGAATGCTGTCAATTTCTTGATGTTAATTTTGTATACTGCTACTTTGAACATTCATTTATTAAATCTAGTAGATTTTTTATGGAGTCTTTAGGGTTTTATATGTACAATATCATGTCATCTGCAGATAATGACAGTTGGATCCCTTTTATTTTTTCTTCATATTTAATTGCTGTGGCTAAGACTTCCAGTACTATGTTAAATAAGAGTGGCGAAAGTGGGCATCCCTATCTTGTTCCTGTTCTTAAGGGAAATGCTTTTAGTTTTTGCCCATTGAGTATGATGTTGGCTGTAGGTTTTTCATATATGGCCTTTATTATGTCGGGATATGATCCCTCTATTCCCACATTGCTGAGCATTTTTATCAGAAATGGGTGCTGGATTTTGTCGAATGCTTTTTCAGCATCTATTGATATGATCATATGGTTTTTATCTTTCATTTTGTTTATGTGGTGTATTACATTTATTGATTTGTGAATATTGTACCAGCCTTGCATCTCTGGGATGAATCTCACTTGGTCATGGTGAATAATTTTTTTAATGTATTGCTGGATCCGATTTTCTTTTTTTTTTTTTTTTTTTTAATCCTCACCCAAGGACATTTTTCCATTTTTTGTTCAGATAGAGTGGGAGGGAGAGAGAGGAAGAGAGAGAGAGAGAGAGAAACATCGACGTGAAAGGGATACATCGAGTGGCTGCCTCCCGCACGACCAACCAGGGCCGGGGACAAATTGCAACCGAAGTACATGCCCCTAGCGGGAACCGAACCCGGGTCTCTCTGGACCGCATGCCGACGCTTTAACTGCTGAGCCAAACTGGCCAGGGCTGATTTGGTAATGTTTTGTTAAGGATTTTGGCATCTTTGTTCATCAGGGATATTGGCCTGTAGTTTCCTTTCTTTGTAGTGTCTTTATCTGGTTTTGGAATTAGAATTATGCTGAAGTCATAAAACGAATTTGGAAGTCTTACTTCTTCTTGACATCCCTGCACTCGGACCAGCCCCCCTCCTTTTTTTTTACCCCACATTTGCTGCTTATACTTAGGTTAGTTTGTATTATCAATGTAAATTGATCATATAGGATGTATTCTGTTGTCTGGTACTTTCACTCAGTATAATTATTTTGAGATTGAGCCATGTTGTTGCTTTGCATGTGTTAATAATTTATCTTTTGTTGTTGAGTAGTATTCTGTTTATAGATATACCACAATTTGTTCATCTGTCAAGGAAGTTGTACCTATTTTTTGAACTTTGTATTAAGTATATGAGTTGAATCATATATAGGTATTTTTGTCTAAGTCCTGTTATTGAGCACTATTTGTGAGATTCATTTGTTTTGAGTTTAATATAATTCATTAACAACAGTATTTAATATTACATTGTATAAATATATAAAAATGTATTTATGTACTACTATTTACAGAAATTTGGATCATTTTCAGGTTTTTGGTATTGCAGGTAATATTGCTTTGAATATTCTTGCACATGTGTCGTGGTACACATATACATGTTTATATTTATATTAGGTATGTACCCTGGGGTGGAATTGCCAGGTCATAGAGTATGCATATGCTCTACTCTAGTAGATAATGCCAAAGAATTTTCCAAGGTGGTTGAACCAATTTACACTACCAGCAGCCTTGTTTGAGAGTTCCAGTTGCTCCATGTCTTCATCAACACTTGGCTTTGGCAGTCTTTTTTTTTTTTTTTTTTTTTTAATAGAGTGGAAGGGAGGGAGGAGGAGGAGGAGAGAGAGAGAAACATCAGTGTGTGTCTCTCACAGTGATTTGTTGCCTCCTGCACAGATACGTGCACTTGACCGGGAATTGAACCCTCGACCCTTCCAGTATATTTATTTAAATCTATAAATTTACCTTAAAAGCATTACTTTTGTTGCACCCTCTAGTTTTGAGAAATAGGATTTTTATTGTATTGAGTTTTAATATATCTTGTTTCATTGTGCTTTCTTCCTTGCCTCCTGGATAATTTAGAAGTGTATTTCTTAATTTCCAAATATATTTAGATTTTTAAAGGTATATTTTTGCCAGTGATTACAAGTTTTAATTGCATTGTGGTTGGAGAACATAATCTGAAAGGTTTCATGGTTTTGAAATTTGTTGACACTTGGTTTATGGACTAAGATAAAGTCAATTTTGGTAAATATCTGCATGTACCTGAAAAACTATATTTTGTATTTGTTGGGTATAGGGTTCTATATGTATTTATTATGCTAAGTTTGTGAATTTTGTTGTTCATTTCTAATATATCCTCACTGGTGTTTTTTTATTTTTATTTTTTTGAATTCTCACCCGAGGATATTTTTCCATTTATCTTCAAAGTGGAGGGAGGGGAGGGAGTGAGCGGGAGAGAGAGGGAAACAGAAACATAGATGTGAGAGAAACACATTGATTGGTTGCCTCCCACAGGACCCTGACCAAACCAGAGCCAGGGACCGAACCACAATCAAGGTACGTGCCCTTGACTGGAATCGAACCTGAGACTCCTTGGTCGGCAGTCCAACGCTCTAACCGCTGAGCCAAACCGGCCAGGGCTAGTATTTATTTCTTTTATCTTGATCATTTTATCAGTTCCTGAAAGAGTTGTATTGAAAAGCTCTGATTTTGATTGTGAATTTTGTCTGTTTATTTGTGTGGTTCTGTCAATTTTTGCTTTATACAAGGTGGGGAAAATTCCGTTTATAGTTATTTCTATGGAAAAAAGGACAATAATTAATAAATAGTAGTAGAAGAATAAACTCTGTTTCGATGCTCACAACTGAGGCCATGTTAGTAAGTGGATGTAAATTTAGAGCTATTACATCTTCAGGTGAACTGAAATTTTTATCATTATGTAGTGTCTTTTCATATCTCTTCCAGTGTTTTTTGCCTTGAAGTCTATATTTTTGTTATTATAATGCTACCAGTTTGCTTTTGGTTATTGCATGGTATATTTTTTCTTTGCTCTGTACTTATGGTTTAGATGTGCTTCTTTCTTATTTTTAAAGCCATTTGACAGTCTTTATCTTTTAATTAGGATATTTAGTTAATTATATTCAGTATAATTACAGATTATTTGGTTTCAAATCTATTGTCTCAAAGGTTGTCAAACTTTTTTTGTAAAGGTCCAGAAAGTAAATATTTTAGGTTTTGTGTGCCATTCAATCTCTGTTGCAGCTATTCAGTTCTACTGTTTTAGTACAAAAGCAGTCATAGTCAGCACATAAACAAATGAACACGACTGTGTTTTAATAAAATTTTATTTACGAAAACAGGCAGTGGGCCAGATTTGGCTAATGGTGCTGTAGTTTGCCAACCTCTGTACTCTTTTTAGTATTTGTTTTCTATTTATCCAACTTGTTTTATATTTTTTCCTACTCTTTCTTGCCTTTTGGCCTATTTTTTTTAAAAATGTGTTTTCTTCTATTAACTTAGAAGTAATACCTTTCTCTGCTATTCTCTTAGTGGTTATCCTAGAGATTATAACATATTTCCTTGACATGTTAATATCTAATAATAATTGGTACTTTTACCCTCTTCCTTTTGTCTCTTTGAACTTTACTCAAGGATATTATTCTTACCTCTCTTCTAGTTTACTAATTCTTACTACAGTGTTTTGAATCTGCTGTTAAACCTCATCCATTGACATATTAACCCTTGTATTTTTCAAATACAGAATTTGTATTTTTATTCAAATTTGCTGTGTTTTCCTCCACTTTTAAAAAATGATTTCTAGTTTTCTATGGGAATTCTTGATTTAATCTACTATCTCTTTGAACATAATACATTAACTCATAAGGTCTAAATTTTATAATCTCAGCTTTTGTAACATTGCTGATTGGTTCCTGTTGGTTTTTGTTCATTCATCATGTCTTGTCTCCTTATGTGCCTGGTGGTTTTATGAGTGTGTTTAAGGCATCCATATAGGATCCATATCAAGATTTGAAAAGATATGGGTTGCAGTCCCTTTGAGGGTTTGTCTATTTATGGTTCATCCTTACTCTTGGAGTCTCAACTTAAAGGGTCTGGGATTTCCCATGCTTCCACCTCTGGCAGGTCTCAATCTATAGTTTTGTCTCCCTTGCTCTGTGAGGCTATGAAAAGCTCTGCTCCACTTCTCAGTCTTAGCTGTCTCTTCTAGATGCCCCTAAGGGAAAAGCTGCCCTACATATCTGATTCATTTCTCTGGATATTCTTCTCTTGGATCTTTGTCTACTGATTCTTAACTGCCTCTTTAGTTCTCGGATGTCTTTTAGTCACACACCTCTCCCCCAGTGTTTTTCTGCTTTTCCTTATTGGGAGGTTTTTGTATCAATTCCCTATTACTGGAAATTGAACCACTTTTTTTCCTTGCTGTTAAAACTTATCCATTGAGATACTAATATTTCTTTCTGCATTAACATTTTAGATGATCAAAATACTACCTTTGTAATAAGTATATTAAAAGGACAGCCCTGACCGGTTTGGCTCAGGGGTTAGAGTGTTGACCGGAGAGTCCTGGGTTTGGTTTCCGCTAAGGGCACATACCTCGGTTGCAGTTTGTCCCCGGCCCTGGTTGGGGTCGTGTGGGTGGCAACCACTCACATCGATGTTTCTCTCTCTCTCTTCCTCCCTCTCTCCCTCCTGCTCTATCTGAAGGTGGGTGCAGAAATGTCCTCGGGTGAGGATAAAAAAAAAGGACAAAAAAATTTAAAGGAGCAGAAAAAAGTCAATGCCAGCAGTGAGAGGCAGATACTATTAATAGTTCTTTATTGTTAGAGAGCTGGTTATGGATGTGGGGTAGGAAAGAGTTTGGAGATAAGCTTAGTTTGGATAATCTGAGTATGAGGTGCTTAAGCTATCTAAGTAGAGTTGTGCTTGAGACATTTAGATATTAAATAGATGGTTTGATACAAGATCAGTGTAGAGATTTGGATTTGGATACTAAAAGCAGAAAGTTGAAGGGCAATGGTGATTGTAGACTGTTCCACTGTTAAGAGTAGCACAGTTTGAGAAGGGACATGGTAATAATTACCCTTCTTCAGGGTAGTGTGAAGAAGGCCAACATATACAGCCTCACATTTGTATATGTAGGTTATGTGTCATTGGGAAAAATAGTTTTATCCCATATTTAATGTCTTTGGATTGTTTATTTATTTAGTTATTTATAATCCTGACCTGAAGGTATTTTTTTGTTGATCTTCAGATAGAGTGTGTGTGTGGGGGGGGGGGGGAGGGCGGGGGGGGGAGAGAGAGAGAGAGAGAGAGAGAAAGCAAAGAGAGAAACATCGGTGTGAGACACATCGATTGGTTGCCTCCCACATGATCCTGACCAGGGCCGGGGATCGAACTGCAACCAAGGTACGTGCCCTTGACCAAATTGAACTTGAGAGTCTTTGGTCCGCAGGCAGACGCTCTAACTACTGAGCCAAACTGGCCAGGGCAATCTTTTTTTTTTATGCCTAAAAATCCTAAAAGCTAAATAGTAGTTATATTAAACAGTATTATAGTATGAAATACTTGTTAGTGTTTTAGCTCTAATTACAAAATAGATTAAGCCCTGAATGAAGTTCAGGATTTCAGACTTGCTAATAATTCCTATTTAGTATTATGCAAAAGACTCTTATTAATTTCTTGTTCTCGTAAATGTGTATAATAATGAAATCACAATGTTGAAGAGTAATCAAACTATATTAAATATACCAAATAAGTATTAAAAATAAATGACTTTTCATGCTGAATCAGTTTGGAGAGAGACAGAAAATCCAAGCAGCAGCACTCTTGTATTTACTGTTTAAATAACCATTGGTACTAAAGATAAAAAGAGTGATGACTTCATTTAAGTTTTTTTGGTGATATAAATTATTTTAGTTCCGTACCAGACTAGTTCTTTAAGTAGATGTGCACAAAGGGCACCTAACGATTGGCCAGAAATTCATGACTACATATTTACATATTTTTAACATATAATTGTAGTTATCTTTTTATTTCTACAGCTTTAATTGTGTTTTGTTAACTTTGCTATGTGTTTGGTAATTAAGCAAGAGATATTCTAATATGGAAATTTGATTTAACAGAGCTACAATAGAAGAGGCGTACTCCAGGTCAATGACAAAACTAGCAAAATCTGCAAGCAATTATTCACAACTTGGGTGAGTTAATTTCTTTGGAGAACTCTTTTTTTTTTTTTAAATCCTCACCCGAGGGTATTTTTTTCCATTTATCTTCAGATAGAGTGGGAGGGGGTGAGAGAGAGAGAGAGAGAGAGAGAGAGAAACATCGACAAACATCGACGTGAGAGAGATACATCAACTGGCTGCCTCCTGCACAACCCCGACCAGAGCCAGGGACCAAACTGCAACTGAGGTATGTGCCCTTGACTGGAATTGAACCCACAACTCTTAACTCTTAGGTCCGCAGGCCAATGCTCTAACCACTGAGCCAAACCAGCCAGGGCTGGAGAACCCTTTTTTTAGTGTTGATTTAGGCATAGTTCTTCAGAATATTAGGTTTGATTGAGGACATAATAGTTCATAAATGTAAAATATATAATAATGTACTTATTTAAAATGTATCTGTGAATATATTCTTGACTTGATTGAAAATATAATTGAGCCCAGCTGGTGTGGCTCAGTGGTGAGCACTGACCCATGCACCAAGAGGTCACCGGTTTGATTCCCGGTCAGGGCACACTGCCCAGGTTGTGGGCCAAATCCCCAGTAAGGGGCATGCAGGAGGCGGCCAATCGATATTCTCTTTCATCGATGTTCTCTCTCATTGATGTTTCTCTCCCTCCCTCCCTCCCTCTCTCTTTTCTCTTTAAAATCAATGAAGAAAAATTGTATTAAAAAATGTATTCTTTGGAAAATGAATGATAATAAAAAATACGTTTAAAATGAGATATGCTTATAACCATAACAACTCTGGGAATAATAATTGTACAGTTTGAACCATAACAACTCTGAAGGAATACTTAATGTGATTTAATTATTTAAAATTTGGAGAGAAATTGTATTTTAGTTCAGATGTGAACATTTGTCTAACATTTATAAAGATTTTTATAGTGAATTTAGCAAAAGATTCCTCTATATATGGGTTTCTGATGAATCTGTGAATCCCCTGAAATTTTATGTAAATTTTTGTGTGGGTATTATTAACTCATATTTCTGATGAAGAGGGTCTATACCAGTTATCAGATTGACATACAGTTTTGTGATTCAAAAAACTAGTTAAGAATGACTATTTTATGAAAGTATTCTGTAGTGTTGTTGAGTTTAAATAAAACTCTTCCTACTTTGTGGCCTGGATGAAGAAGAGTTGGATTCTCAGTTCATCCACAGAGGAGTGCCACTGTCCATTATATAAGTGCTGATAGCTACAGCTAAGAGGACCTTTTGTAGCTATGTACTCTGGCTGGAAAGGATGGGGAACTAGCACCTTTTTTACCTAGAGAAGAGTGGGGACTGGTAGTTGGTTACTTTTTTTTTTTTCTCCCAGTTCTCCTCCGATTCTTTCCCCTCCACTCCCTGAACATAACTTCATTCATTCTTCTTTTTTCCATCTCTCTCCTCACTTTTCTTGTAGCCTTCTATTTCTAGAGCCTCCATTTATTTATTTAAAATACATGTTTTTATTGATTTTTTTTTTTAAGAGGAAGGAAGAGAGAAAGAGACAGAAACATCGATGTGAGAGAAACATCGATCAACTGCCTCCTGCCCGCCCCCTACTGGGGATCGAGCCCACAACTGGGGCATGTGCCCTGACCTGGAATCGAACCTGGACCTTTCAGTCCACAGGACGACGTAGAGCCTCCATTTAAACATACTTCTTCTAAAACATAATTTCTTCTTTATTCACCACAGTAGAAGGGTCAGAAAGTAACTAGAATAACAGAAGCTATCTTGAACCAATTGGCCATAGTTTTATTATAAGAAATTCTAACCTATTTTTAGTAACCAAAAGGGAGATAGAAAAAAACATGAATTGACTTCAGCTGTGTTTCCTTGATAATAAAGTTACTGACAACATTTCTATCTTTGATATGTGTGCTTCTCATAAATAATAGGCAATGTTTTATTTTTTGTGTTAATGTCATCTCAAGATCATAAAGATTTTAAATATTAATGCTTTTGTTTACCGATACAGATTTAGGTGAGAAATTGAATTTTACCTTTCTGTAGTTAGTTGCATTTAAACATATTTTGGATTTGTCAGTTTTCTTAGTGCTTATTATACATCTGTATGCTATATTAAAAATTGTGTATGCCAAACTTTTGTTAAATGGAATGATATTTGAAATTCCTTGAAGAAGCCTGTATTTAAAGAAATCTTATGTTGAACTGCTTTTCACTGTAAAGAATCTTTTGGTAAAGTAAAGGGACACACTCTATCTTATCTGGTTTGTGAAGTCTAGACTATCATGTATCAGGTTTATCTGAAGTGATGTACAAGTCTTTTGATGCTGTAGTGAGTGGATACATTTCAGGTGTCTTTTTTTCTTTCCAAACTTTCCATCTACTTGCCAGATTTAGTGCTGATGAGATCTTAAAGTGTGAAGTGAGATCTGATCAGAACAATTCTAAGTATTTTAATAATCCTCTTTGAACGTCTTTACTGTTGCTTAAAATGAACATTGTTAGTTAGCTTTCCCACTGGGTAGGAAATGTAATAATTGGCACAGAGGACATATTAGGATAAGTAATTTCTTTCTTTATCCTCTTGACTTAGTGATCATTGCTGCTATTTGCTTTGTTTTCTATTAGAAGTTTTGTCATAAAACAAAGCAAGTCTTGTTGATAATATCTTAGGAAGTACCTGAGGAAAGCATAGGATAAATAATTCTTAGCTCATTCTCTATTGACCAAATTAGTTTAAATTAACTGTTGGCATTCTAAGTACTATCTAAGCTATTATAACATAGTAAATAATTCTTGGAAGTACTTGAACCTGCTGAAAATATTAAATCCTCAATATTGAGAATAGGTGGTAGGAAAGTATGTCATGCATCCTGAACCATGTAATAGAAGGGGGACTCTCTTAATGTTTGTTGAAGTACACAGATAGATAAAATTATAATGGCCCTCAAAAGGTTTCAGGTAATAGTTTAAAAATAATTTTTATATAATAATTAATAATGAAGACACTTAAAAACCATGTGCAAGTTTTAACTTTTCCATGTTTAAATTCAAAGAAACTTGCCTTGGCCGGTTTGGCTCAGCGGTTAGAGTGTCAGCCTGCGGACCAATGAGTTGCGCGTTCGATTCCGGGTTCAATTCCTGTCAAGGGCACATACCTCGGTTTTGGTTTGTCTTGGCCCTTGTCAGGTCGTGCGGGAGGCAACCAGTCGATGTGTCTCTATTACATTGATGTTTCTCTCTGTCTCTCTCTTTCTCCTTTCCTCCCTCCCACTCTGTCTAATGATAAATAGAAAAATATCCTCAGGTGAGGAATAAATAAATAAATAAATAAATAAATAAATTCAAAGGAACTTTTGTTTTTGATAGTCTAAATTAAAATTTGATAGGTTAATTTTTAACACTAGACAGTGATGAGAACTGCTTCTGCTACAAGTTTAAATAGCCAAGTCAACTCGGAAAGTAATATAATATAACATAATTAAGTGAAGGCCATGGCCAGACATGTGATAAGTACTCAACCCATTTCTGTGTACCTGA
This sequence comes from Tadarida brasiliensis, assembly GCA_030848825.1. Classification (NCBI taxonomy): domain Eukaryota; kingdom Metazoa; phylum Chordata; class Mammalia; order Chiroptera; family Molossidae; genus Tadarida; species Tadarida brasiliensis. The sequence goes on from CM061258.1 coordinate 47,014,027, forward strand.
GGTCCAGAAATATTATACTTAATTATTTAATGTATTTAATTATTTATTACATTAACCAAGGATTTAAAAAGTAAGGTCAGTTTGTCAGTCATTTAATTTTTAATTAATTTCATTTCATTTTTTACCTAATTAATAATGTTATATTCAGCAATTTTAAGTCCACTAGTTCTATTTTGGAGCCTTAAACTTTTTTTTCTTTTACTAAATTATTGCCATATTTTCTTTCCTTTAGAACATTTGCACCAGTGTGGGATGTGTTCAAAACATCTACAGAGAAATTAGCTAATTGTCACTTGGATCTTGTTAGAAAATTACAAGAATTAATAAAGGAAGTTCAGAAGTATGGAGAAGAACAAGTAAAGTCTCATAAAAAGGTATCAATTTTTTCTTGCTAAAGGATTGATTAGTCAGATAGGGAGTGCTTTACAGTTTGATTATTTTTAATGAATCATTTCATACCAAACAGACTAAAGAAGAAGTTGCAGGAACTCTGGAAGCTGTTCAAACCATTCAGAGCATAACTCAGGCTCTCCAGAAATCCAAGGAAAATTACAATACCAAGTGTGTAGAACAAGAACGTTTGAAAAAGGAAGGAGCTACACAAAGAGAAATAGAAAAGGTAATTATAATAAAAATAATTTATGGTTTCAAAGCACTGCCATATACAAGAGTACATTTAATCTTCAAACATTCAAGAATGATTTCATATTTAAGATGAAGACATTGTGCCTCTGAGTGTTAGTGATACACCTGAGTGAAACAGAAGTAGGCTTGCAAAATATTTAATGTATGGTAAATAGATTAGCAAATACATAAAAAGGAATGATTTCTTTTTGTCAGTAACACTTTACAGGATATATTTCTAATAAGATAATTGATGAGATATTGCTTGGTATAAGATTTAAAAGTGAGGTAAAACTTTTTTTGAAGCAAGACTTTGGTATAGTTAGAAAGGCATAAATACTTGAAGGTAAGCCTTAAATATAGGTTGTGGTCAATTTATTGCTGACTTTGAGCACATTTATGTAGTATTGTGGTAAACCACAACCCTTTCCCCACTCGCGGTTTAATTAAAAGTAGGTTTTTTCCCCCCTTTCAAAACAGTTTAACCATTCATTTGTTTGATGTGGTACAGTTTCTATTAGGAATGAGCCATAGGGAGTGATACTTTTGAAAGCTTTGTGAAGTATTGAAATATCCAGGAAAAAAAGAAAACCAAATTATAACCATATTACAATTATAATAATTATGAAAGTGGGCATACATGGGCAGAAACCAGAAGAGAATATAGAAAAATAAAAGCAATTAATAGAATTTGGGGTAATTAGTCCCTTTAATATTTGTGCAATAAGTAAATATTGGGAGGGGGAGAAAGATGATGCTTAGTAAGTTCACAGTTTTAAAGCACCCTCCATTCCAGACACAGCAGTTATGAATAAAATGTAAAAAGGGAAAACAAAACAAATAACAGGGTCCAAAAGAGTACTACCTCTATGAACCAGAAATGGAACAGAAACCTGAAATGGCGTGTAGAGATTGATTATGCAGGCTTGTTGGACTCAAAGTCCTAAGTTAGGCAGTGGATGTTGGCTTTTGTATGGTAAAGGGGGACTAAATGTTCCACATTTAAGATAATTGCAAGGACCAGCAATTACTGGGAAGATCTCAGGAAACAGGCTTGACAGTTGGAAAATGAACCTGAAACTAGTTTCCTTCAGTAAACTATGTACAAGTTATAGTCACAGTGGTGCCGGAGATGGAAGACATGGCAGGTATAGCTCTGACATAACACCCCTTTTAAATGGATCAAGCCAAGACAGAATGTTTGAAACAATGGCAATTGAGATTGAACAGCTTTTGGCAAGGCTTACAGGAGTAAATGATAAAAAATGGCAGAATATACTATCAGTGTGGGTGTCCCTTCTGTGAATGTGGCCCTGATATACATTACAGTGACATAGATATTGCAGGATTATACACATGAATTCCATATAACCAAAGCAAACTTTATGGTAATATGGGAAAGGGAGAATTTCATGGGATTAATACAAAAGGATATTGAGTCATATAAAAGTGGGTCTGGAGTAAACAGAAGAACTGAACTATTTTTTTTTTGGTTAATCTTCACCCAAGGATATTTTTCCATTGAATTTTTTAGAGAAAGTGGGAGGTGGGGCAGGAGGGTGGGGAGAGAAACATTGATATGAGAGAGAGACATCAATTGGTTGCCTCTTGCACACACCCCGACCAGTGCCCGAGTATCGAACTTGCAACCCAGGTACGTGCCCTTGATGGGGAATTGAACCTGCTACCCTTTGGTCCTTGGGCTGACGCTCTAACCACTGAGCACACCGGCCAGGTCTAAACTACTGTTTAAAAATTTTAGTTTTTATTTATTTGTTTTCTTTTTATTGAACTTATTGGGGTGACACTAGTTAACAAATTATATAGGTTTCAGGTGCACAATTCCACAACACACCATCTGTGCACTGTATTGTGTGTTTACCACCCCAGGTCAAGTCTCTTTATCATCATTTATCCCCACTATACACTCCTCCACCTCCCCTCCCCCCTGCAGGCAATTACCACACTGTTGTCCATGTACATGAGATTTTTTTTCTCTCTTTTTTTCCTTTTTGCTCAGTCCCTCCACTCCTGCCACCAAGCCCCTGAACCACCTGCACTCCCCCTTCCCGATAGCTGTCACTCTGCTCTTGATCTATGAGTCTTATCTTTCTTTTTCTTGTTAGTTCATTTTGTTCATTAGATTCCATATATGAGTAAAGTGATATCTCATTGTGGTGTTAATTTGCATGTATCTGATGATCAGTGAGGTTGAGCATCTTTTCATATGTCTATTGGTCATCTATATGTCCTCTTTGGAGAAGTGTCTATTCAGGTTCTTTGCCAATTTTTAAATTGGATTTTTGTTTTTGTTTTGGTATTGAGTTTTGTAAGTTCTTTATAAATTTTGGATATTAAGCCCTTATGAGATGTATCATTGACGAATTTGTTCTCCCATTCAGTGGGTTGTCTTTTCATTTTGTTGATGGTTTCCTTTGCCAAAAACTTTTTAGTTTGATGTAGTTCCATTTGTTTATTTTTTTCCTTTGTTTCATTTGCCTGAGGAGATACATCAGAAAAAATATTGCTACAAGAAATATCTGAGATTTTACTACCTATGTTTCTTCTAGGATTTTTATGGTTTTGAGTCTAACATTTAAGTCTTCATTTTAAGTTTATTCTTGTATATGGTGTAAGAAGTTGGTCTAGTTTTCTTTGTTTTTTTTTTTTGCATGTATCTGTCCAATTTCCCCAACACCATTTATTATTGAATATATTGTCTTTACCCAATTGTATGTTTTTGCCTGCTTTGTCAAATATTAATTGACTATAAAGGCATAGGTTTATTTCTGGGCTTTCTATTCTGTTCTATTATCTATATGTTTGTTTTTATGCCATTAGCATGCTGTTTTGAGTACTATGGCCTTTTAGTAAAGTTTGATATTAGGTAGCATGATTTCTTCAGCTTTGTTCTTCTTTCTAAAGGTTGCTGTGGCTATTCGAGGTCCTTTGTGGTCTATATCAATTTTTGAAATACTCTAGTTCTGTGAAATATAAACTGAACTATTTTTGAAAGAACATGAGCACCTTAAAAAATCAGATCGTCTGATGAAAGAGATAATAAGCATTGCTGTAGCAACAAAAGAAAATTTGACTTTACAGAGTGGAATATTGTAGTCAATTCAGAGCAAAATGAACACTTCAACCAATCATTTTCCTGTTGTGAACAGCCTGATCCAGCAAATCAACCTTTAAAAAATTTTTTTAAAATACTTTTTTAAAAAATTCATTTTTCAGAGAGAGAGGAAGGAAGGGAGAGAGAGATAGAAATATGGATTGGCTGCCTCCTGCATGCCTCCCACTGGGGATTGAGCCTGCGTCTCGGGCATGTGCCCTGACTGGGAATCGAACCTGGACCTCTCAGTCCATGGGACAGCGCCCAGTTCACTGAGACTCACTTATCCTGGGTGGTGTTATTAGTGTCTGTATCATCCTATTACTCTGCTGTATATGCTTCCCATTGATGGGACATCTCCAGGGACTTTTGATAACTACCACTTTCAGGCCCTGATCTGGAATAAGGAAAAGTAGGAGGGAGAAATTGACTGTCTTGATAATTAGCCTGACCATCAGGATTAATTTAAGACTGAGAGTGATGGACTATGTGACATGCTCAGGTTGAGCTGAAGCCAGTTTTTTTGTGCTGATTTTTCTAACACGTATTTCCTTCTGTTTTTAGTTTTAATAATAATAATAAAAAAAAATAATCACAAGGAGCCCTACTCATTGTATAAAGCCATATAGGTAGGGAAGAAAAAAGGCTCTTGGGCTGCTGACTAGGGCTAAAGCTTCATTGGAAGTTGGGGTTTTCTGCATACAATTCTGACTGTGAATCAGTCAAGCCAAGGAACCAATTCATGACTGTTTTGGCTATATCCCCAATATTCTTCCGGGGAAGTAATTAAAAACTACTTTTATGGGACTGATAGTAAACTGGGGCTTTGGAGGGCTGGCAGGAGATAACCTGAAAACTAAATGGGAATGAGTGAGCATAAAGGATAGAGCATAACACAATTCTAGGAGATACCATTTGCATTGTATTCTATGGAGTTGTCCAGCAGTACTGATTGAGAGAGAAGAATGGGGAAAAACTTCCCATTTAAAATGAGTAAACAACCAAAATTCTAGAGCACATCTAAGAAATCTAATACTAAAACAGACAGCAATAAATTTAACAATTGGAATAAGAATTTACTCCAGATGAAATTTAAATTTATGAAATATATGAATAAAACCATTTATGTGTATCAAAGTTCAAAGAGATAAATCAATATAAACATATTAAAGAAGATTAAGAAACTAAAAGAGACATAATGAAACAAGATCTACTAGAGAGGAAAACAGCTAATTAGAAAACTTGGAACTGAAAAATATGATTATTGAAATTGGGGGGAAAAAAGGAATAGAGAAGACAAACATTGGACTCGATATAGTCAAAGAGAGAATTTGGACGATAGTATTGAAGAAACCCACCCAGAACATAATATAGAGAAATAAAGATTACTAACATTCATCTAATATCAATTTCAGAAGGAAAAAGTGGAGCGAATGGTGGGCAAGTATTACTTGAATTTAACAGCTGAGAATTTTTCACAATTGAAATTCAAGAGTCCTCAGATTTACAGTACATTCTTTGTTTTAAGCATGTTAAATAAAGATAAATTTAGACCTAGACACCAGAGAAAAAGAGATGATTAAAAGCTACCAGATATTTCTTTTTCCTCACATCTCTGAAATCAGAATGTATCTTCAGTTAATGGTATCATATAATTACTGTTGTTAAAGTGGTGTTTGTGGTATAGTTTCATTGCTCATTCGAACTTAGTTGTTATAGCAGGTGGCATGATTGTACAACTGCATTACTTTGATGCTTCATACCAGTTGAGGAAGGAATAGTTCTGATTGTTGTCTGAAAACCTTTTGTTGAGACCTTTAGGTAAGAGCAAATGTGAGCTCCAGTGTTTGGAAGAAAATCAAGATAATAGTGGAACACTTTTAAGAAATGCTCTTGATGACATTGAGGATAATATATGGGGAAAAAACAGACCTCGGTGATCCCTGAATTGGAAAGTAATTGAAAAGAGTCAGAATCTGAATATGAAGATTTAGGAGTATCTCAAATGATTAATTTTCCTTTCCTTCTTATTCTGTCACATAGGAGTGGTATAGAATAAAAATCTACCTCTAAGTCTAAAAGAGCTCTTTTAACAAGTATAAAATCAAAATTTTAAGTTATAAGATAGTGTTATTTTATGGTTTAATTGAAAGCATTTTTAAATTTTACACAAGATAATGGTGTGCTTTACCATTAATGGTGTGTTAGATATAGTAGCCACCAAATATGTACATTAAGCATAACTACTAAAAGGAGTGTAATAATAAATCTCCTAAATCAGCAAAAAGAGGAGAACATTGAAACGTATCAATAAGAAGAGAAAGGAAATAGCAAAGTAAAAGAAGGGTACACAGAAAACTCTTAAGTTGACAGAAATAAGTAAATATATATCAATAACCATAACACATATAAATGAATTAGACTCCTCTAATTATAAATAGGTTGGCTGTCAAATTGGAAAAAAATCTTATGTAAAACAACTTTAATATTTGGCAGGAGAGAATGTTTCATATAATGAGACTATTCAGCAGTAAAATAAATATGGGTAAAATAAATAAAAGGATAAACTGATAGATACTTGATTTAAAATACTCTAGCCAAAAAAAAAAAAAATTGGAGTGGGAGGGATGGATATAACCTTGAAGCTAGCTAGGTTCATGGGATTTATTACTCTTTTTTTGTGTACTCTAAAATTTCTATTACAAAAGTAAAAAAAAAAAAAAAAAAGCTAGAATGCCATGAGTTAAAATGGGTAAATGTAAAAAGTATGTTGAGGAAGAAAAGCAAAGTTTCAGAAGAATATGTGGAATTTGATGCCTTTTACATAGTCTTTCATTCTCTGCCAGAAAACCCTTTTTATTTATGAGTAAAAATATATTAGGGACATTCATGGGAGCAGTAAGCACTAAGCCACATGCATGATAGGAGTTACCGTTGTGGAACAAATTGGGGGAATGAGACTGGGTAAGCAGTGGGGCCTAATTTGTCTATGTAATATTTAATTTGCCCCCAAAAGTTATAAAAATAACAAATGCTGTAAAAAGTTGACAGTATTTTAAAGTAAAAAAAAAACTTTAAAAAACATGAGCTATAGGAACATTTACTTATAGTATATACTGTAATATACACATCAAACAGTGAATTGGTTGGTGTCCATATCATTAATGCAAGTTTTCCTAGTTAAATTAGCTGAAACTTTCTGGAGGGTTAAAATACTTCTGGATTAGATACTGCTCTTTATTCTTTTTTGTGTATGTAGGGACCACTTGAAAAATACATATTAACTAGGGATTACACTTAAAAGAAATGATTGTCTGAGTCTTGATATAAACCAGAAAAGGTTTAATATAAGGTAATAATTTAGATGAAATTAAGGGGTTTATTTTTTATTAACATTGCACAACTATAGCTAGCTTATGGTTGTATCCAATGGTTGTGAGTTTTGTGGCTGAAATACAGCCTGTGATTCACTTGCTCTGTGGTGGGGTGGACAGCTGAGAGGAATGGTGCTTTCTTTTGATTGTTCTGCTTGGAGGTGATACACTAGACATGTTAGTAGGTCTCTGATTTAGATATATTCAAATCCAAGTCTAAGTAAATAATTTATTTTGGCCTATAATAAGCTGCTGCTGCTTCTTCTTCTTCTTCTTATTATTATAATCCTCATCTGAGGATATGTGTTTTTATAGATTTTTAGGGAGAGAGAGAGAAAAAAACATGAGAGAAACTGATTGGTTGCCTCCCATACGTGCCCTGTTGGAGGATTGAACCTGCAACCTTTTTTTGTGTACAGGATGATGCTCCAGCCTACTGAGCCACCTGGCCAGGGCTATAATAAGCTTATTATTAACATGAATGTAGATTTAAAAAAAATAGATCTTTGAACCATTTTTCCTTTGGTGAATTTGAAAGCAAATTCTTCTTATTATGACGTAGTATGTGTCTTATCCTCACTCATAGACCCTTATTTTTATAAAACACCATTTAGAAGGCACTCATATTTGTGGACTGTGACTAAGTACTTATTTTATATGTTTATATTTGCTTCATAGAACTTTATTATAAAAATTATAAGCACTTAAACATTTCTGTTATATTAGTAAAATGAATAAGAGGTCAGATTTGTTTTATTATCAAAAGGTAATCTGTTAAAGCCCATCTTTTATTTTTGAGAAGAAATGTAGCTATCGCTTTTAAACCATAATTTTCTCATTTAAGAACAAATGCCCCAACTTGTCTTTTAATAATGACTTTACAAAAGTGATCAAGTTTGTTACTACTAGGACATTGAGTTTCTATAATTGTATTCTAAGAATTTACAGTATTACTAAGAATATGTACTATTTAGAAAGTTGTTTTGACTTAATATAGTATTTCTGTATAGTTGTTTCCTATGAGAGATGTTTCTTGCTTTAAAAAATTGTAGATGTTTCCAATACAATTACCTTCTAAAATTGCCTCTATGTCCTTTTATATGATAACCTTAGTTTTCTTTTTTTAAATTTTTATTGATTGATTTTAGAGGGATAGAAAAAGGAAAAAGAAAAGGGAGAGAGGAAGAGAGAGAGAGAGAGAGAGAGAGAGAGAGAGAGAGAGAGAGAGAAATAGAGAGTTTGATTTGTTATTCCACTTATTTGTGCATTCTTATATGTGCCCTGACCAGAGATCAAACTTATAACCTTGGTATATTGGAACAACGCTCTAACTAACTAAGCTACCCGTTCACGGACTTAGTTTTCTCTAAATTTGCTTTTATCATTATTTAAAAAACATTGTGAATCAACAAAATTTTTTATTTTAATTAATTATTTTATTACTAGATACTTCTTTTGTCAATTTTCCAAGATGCTTTTTTAAGTTGGTATGTAATTTCCTTAAGATTCTAGAATATTTTTACCTTGGAAGAGTGCCAGCTTATGTAAAAAATGTAAGCTAGAATTTAGAAAGGGTATCTTTTTCTTTCTTCATGCTTCCAAATAAGATAAATGAAAATTTGCAATTTCCTGTTATCAGAAAGTATGTTCCAAAAGACTTATCTATTCACAAGTCTGTGTTAGATCTAGCTCTTAACCTTTGAGATGAAGATAGTAATTTCATGGTTAGAAATAGTGAACAAATAAGTTGGTATGCCGAGTTGAATGGCTAGACCAAGATTTATGGTGAGGATATATAGGGGGAAAAAGTTATAAAAATATGCTGGTTTAAAATTTTATAATTAATATTTCTACCCCTCTTGACTCAGTAAAGATTTGAGTACTAAAACTAGAGAGAATTCTAGAAACTATTTGAGTATAGGAAGAGGAAATGATGCTTCAGGAACTTCCTCCCATCTCTTAAAGTGCTATAATTTTAAGTGTAATGAATAATATGAAATAATTACTTTCTTTACATTCTAAAGATATATTATAGGTCTTCTATAAGGAATAATATTTCTCCAGGCAGTCATCTTTTATTTCTAGTAGATTATAAATTCCTTGTGAGAAACCATTATTGTCTACAACATAGCAAATCTGTTTACTTGGAAAAATAATTGTTATAACAAAATATTATTTGAATTTTTTCTGTTTATAACTATAATAAAAAATAAGAGTTTATTCTTTTATTTTAAATTTTTTTTTCCTTTATTGATTTTTAGAGAGAAAAGAAGGGAGAGGGAGAGAGACAGAAACATCGATGACAGAGAACATCGATTGGCCGCCTCCTGCATGCCCCCCACTGGGGATTTGGCCCACAACCTGGGCATGTGCCCTGACTGGGAATCAAACCAGCGACCTCCCAGTGCATGGATCGACGCTCAACCACTGAGCTACACCGGCCGGGCAAGAGTTTATTTTAAATATAGGCTGTAGAGTAGATGCTTGCCTTTTTTCAGTAGTTAATTCAAATATTTTCCTGATTGTTAGATTATGAAATGATAATTTGTGTGAAATAGTAAATAAATGTTTTACTTCGTACTATGTGCCTGTCATGTTATGTGCTAGATGTTATGAAGGTTATTAAAGGCTAAATACATATTATTTCCTTCTGTTTTCAAGAATCTTTCTCTTTTTGTGTAAAGACATATTGAATAGTGTAGAGCAAGAGGGTAGAGAGAGGTTTTAATGTAGGATAGAAGGGGAGGTATCTTATGTGCAGAACTTGTATAAAGAAAACAGGAAAGATCCCATGAAATAAATTAGTTTTAAAAGTGTTGACACAGTTGCCTGGCCGGTGTGGCTCAGTTGATTGAGCATCATCCCATGCACCAGGAGGTCGCTGGTTCGATTTCCCGGTCAAGGCACATACCCCAGTTGTGGTTTCAGGCTTGATCCTTGGTGGGGGGTGGGCAGGAGGCAGCCAATAGATGTTTCTCTCTTATCGATGTTTCTATCTCTCTCTCCCTCTTTCTTCCTCTCTCTCTAAAATCAATAAAAACATATTTAAATGATTAAAAGTATTGACACAATCACTATGGTTATATTTTGGGGGAATTTTGTATTTTTATTAATTTTCTTTCAAAATGCAGATATCTCTAGGAGTGATCACAACTCATGTCTTTATCAACAGCTGACTCACTGATTGTTAGGCAGCAGAGGAAAAGAGTAGGTGCTAGGATGAGGAACAAGAAAAGAAGGAGGAACTATCAGTGGGAGTGCATCATTTTGCTAGGCTATGTCATTAAAAATCGCTTTATAGACTGAAGGTTGTACACTCTGAAAATTTAGAGAGTTGAAAGAAGAAAGTAAAGTCTCTTGGCATAAAAAAATCCAAAAGGAAACCTTGATAACCATGCTATTAAAATTGTTTCTAAAATAAATTCTAGCAAAGTTGGCTCTCTGGGTTCCCTATGAAGGTACTTAGTAAACTCTAAATATCTCATTTGATTGTTGTGTTTGAACAGGGTCAGGATGTTAGAGGAAGGCATAGTAACGTAGTATAAAATAAGGTTTTATTGGGGAAAGAGTAAAAAAATAAAATATCCGTAAGAGCAAACTAGAAAATCATTATAGCCACTTACTTTAGGGATGGAGAGTTTGGTGCAACTCTTAGATATAATAACAGCAAAGTATAATGATATATGTTCCTCATTATATTCCTTTTAGAAACCATAATAAGAGCAGATACCATTTATTTTGTAGGTTAAACTATATGCTGGATCCTGTCCCAAGCATATAAAAAATAGGTGATATTGTTCCCATTTTAGGAATGAGAGAACTAAATAAAGCTCAAAGGCAAAGTTCAAATGGATAGTAAATGGTAGAGCCAGAATTTGAATCCTGTTTCTTCTGGCTCCAAAACCATTTTCTTTACACAACGTGATGAAGTGGCATTCTATATTTATTCAAGAAGGCAGGAAAGCATAGGACATATATGTTTAATATAATACATTTCAGAGAGATTATAGTAACCTTTAGAAAGTAGGGTTCTATGCATTCTTGCAAATCCCAAACTTCTGGGTAAACCCAACTTTCTAATTCTTGTTCTTAGACTTCTGAAGATAGAGATTATTACATATTGGTTCTTATTATACACAAATTCCATGTTTTCCAGCTTTACTTAATTCTCTGTGGCTCTTAGCAATACTCTTACTCATCAAATTATTACCTGTTGCTTCCTCCACAATCATGGTTTGAAACTTTTTTCATTCTCCAGAAGCTCCCAACCCTACCCTGCTCTTCTTTACTCTTAGCAGACCATCTCTTGCCTCATCAATCTTTGTATCTTGAAATCGTATAGCTTCTTCTTCTTTTTTTTAAATCTGTTTTTAAAAATTGTTTTTTCTTTATTGATTTTAGAGAGAGGAAGTAAGAGGGAGAGAGATAGAAACATCAGTGAGAGAAAACGTAGATTGGCCACCTCCTGCTTGCCCCTCTCTGGGGATTTGGCTCACAACCTGGGCCTGTGCCCTGACTAGGAATCGAACTGGCAACCTCTTGGTGCATGGGTCGATGCTCAACTACTGAGACATACCAGCCAGGCTAAAAAAATCTTTTTTAAACTCTTACTTACTTCAACATCTTTTCCTCTTCAAACTTCTTTTGTCCAAATTGATCAGTCCTTTGAGAATAGTCAAGTTTCTTGATAGCTATGTGTCTGTCCCAATTTATAAGTTACACATAGTTTTTCCTTTTCCCGAATGTCTGTCTGCCACAGAATTTACCTTTACTTCCGTGGCTTTGTTACTTTCTACCAATTTCTAGTAGTTTATGTATGTTATTCTTCTTTCATGAAGTCACTGAGAAAAAGATACGTATATAATTTATCTTCATAGTCTTCACTGCTCGATATTTAATATATTAGAACTAGAACTGTAATAATATAGTAATAATTTTTAAAAAATTGAAATCTTGGAAAAATAGGCAGTGATTAAAAACAAATTTACAGATTTGCTAGAGTATAATGGAAATTGAGACATCAAGGAAAACTGATCTCAACTTCTGAGCTACCTTTGAAGTCATTAATCAGACATTCAGTGGGACATTTATGTTGTGGGGGAAGCAGGAAAACTCATAGGTGTAGAAAGGAGTGTCCAGCATGTTCTGACGGTGTTGTCACATTTTTGTCCACTGAATTTTTAGTAACACTGTATCATTTATAATGTGGTTATATGATCCTACTCTGGGTTATAAATGAGACTATTTTAACTTTTCAAAGCACTTTCCATCACACAGGAGAATCAGTGTTTCATTTCTGTGTTATTGTGTGAGTAGAACAAAAAATATTACTCTGGAGGACTTGAAAAAAGATATTAAAGTTAGTTTTATGTCATATTGAATTCAGTGTAGGCCTCATCCTTAAAATGCATTAAATTGTTATTTTATGTTAACTTACATCAAGAAAGAAGAAAGGTCACTTTGTAGTTCAAAATGTTTTTGTTTTGTTACAGGCAGCTGTTAAGTCGAAGAAAGCTACAGATACCTATAAACTCTATGTGGAAAAATATGCATTAGCAAAAGCTGATTTTGAACAGAAAATGACAGAAACAGCTCAGGTTGGTATTTTTAAGGCTTTAAATCTAAAACAGTATATTTATGTTTACTGTTTTTTTTGTCATAGTATTTTAGTATTAGAAATGTTAAAATGCACAATCTCAATGTTTTAATAATGCTGTTTTAAAAATATACATTTTGTTTAAAGATAATTTGGGGAAAATGAGGACATTGGTAAATGATGAAGACAGTGCTGACTGTTGGTTTTATATATGGATTTAAAAATTGACCTCTGCTTAAGAAAAAACTGGAAAAAACTCAGTGCTAAGGATATAGCAGTTAAAACAAAACTCTCTACTTACTACATAGAACTTCCATTTTAATGAAAGAAAACACAATAAAAAAGTGTCCTTCATAAGCTTAGGATAATTATATTTGATTTGTTGTTCTTAGAGCCTTAATTAAAGGCCTAGGTTTAAGATCGGTGCCTTTTATGAATCATTCCTAAAACTTCCACCCCCACCCTCTTGTCCTCTTGTTAACCCCCCCTCCTGCAGCACCTTTAATTATGTAACATACCATGAATTTTATTTATTGTATTAGTCAGGATAGGCTGGATATGCTGAGGTAACAAAGACCCCCACCCCACTCCCCCAAATCTCTTACAATGACAAGGGTTTATTTGTTATGCTACTTGTTCATCATGGGTCAGCTGCGTCATCATCACTCTGGTACTGAGGCTGGTGGAGGAACCTCTTCTTAGAACATTATTCTTAGTCATCATGTTTGAGGGGCTAGAAACATGGTGAAGCACACTGGCTCTTTTACTCATATTTTTTTTGTCTGTCTTCTCCCACAAAAATGTAAATTCTGTGAGAGCAGGCATTGACTTGTTTAATGCTGTTTTTCTCAGCATTTAAAACAGTTTTCAGATCATGGTAGGCACTCAATAGGGGTGAAAGAAGGACTTATGAATCTGACTTTTTGTACTCTAGGGAGTCTTCTCACTGGGAGTGGTGAAGGACTTACATCTCAGAAGCCAAAAGGCTTGCTGCATGTAGGCATACATGCATCCATTTTTATTTACCATGTTGTGGACACTGCTAGGTGCTGGGTGTATTCTCTATCTACATAAATAAAACAAATGTCTCCCTGCTCTGGTGGTATAGAGGAGGGATGCAGATATTAAATACATACCTAAAGCCCTGGCCGGTTTGGCTCAGCGGTTGGAGCGTCGGCCTGCGGTCCAGAGAGGCCCGGGTTCGGTTCCCGCTAAGGGCATGTACTTCGGTTGCAGCTTATCCCCGGCCCCTGGTTGGGTCGTGTGGTGGCAGCCACTCGATGTGTCCCTTTCACGTCGATGTTTCTCTCTCTCTTCCTCTCTCCCTCCCACTCTATCTGAACAAAAAATGAAAAAATGTCCTCGGGTGAGGATAAAAAAATAAAAAAATAAATAAATACATACCTAAATATAAAGTTATAAATTATTACAGTGTTACAAGGGGAAAGAATAGTCTTCCATGAGAGAGAATAATAATAATGAACCTAATTTGGATTAGGGAGTTAAGAAAGGCATTTTTGAAGAAGTGACATTTAAAACTGAGATGAAGAATGAGTAAGAGACTCATTCTAGGGCCAGAGGGCTCCAGACATTGGGGACCATAGGTATGAAGACCCAGAGATTTAAAAGAGCTGTCACATTATAGAAAGTAAAAAATGCTTACTAAAGCTGAGGAAGGAGAAATGATGGTGAAGCATGAGATTATTCTAAGAGTAGTTTGAAGACATTGGAGGATAGTATCCAAGGATGTGACATGATCTGGTCTGCATTTTAAAAAATAATTCTGGCAGTTTTGTGAAGAATAGATTATAGTGAAGAATAGATTGTAGTGAGGACAAAGGAGAATCAAGAGTCCAGTTTGGAAGGCAGTTAGTAGTGAGGTGAGAAGGATGAGGCCAATGTGGTGGCCTTGGAGAACAAGAGAAATAAATGCATTTGGAGATGGCAGGAGTGGGGTGGATGGAAGAATTCTAGGGAGATCAAGATCTCTTCTAGGTTTTGGCTTGTAAGTCTATATGGATAGAGATGAATGGGAAAGACTAGATGAAGAACTGTTAGATTGAGGTGTTAGAAGGGGACCAGATGTTTAGTTTTGAACAGCCTATACCTATGTGGAGACAACAAATAGGCAATTTTGGAGGATCTTAGTAAACTGGGCTGGACATAATACTTACTATTCACAGTCCCTTATCCACAATTTTGGATTCCAAAAGCCCTGAAAGCCAAAAGCATTTTTTAATAACTCATTTCACAGCAAAACTTGACTTAAACTGATGTGAGGCTATTTCTATAGTCTTTACTTAGACTAAATATACATGTTCTCTTTTACAAATACTAATGTTTTTCATAAACATGCCACTGCAGATCCTGTTGATAGTATTATGAAATATATGGTAATAACACCATATTATCTTTATTTAAAAAGTACTAAATACTGAATTCCAAAACACCAGGCCCTAAGGGATTGAACCTGCAACCCAGTTACTTGCCATTGACTGGAAATTGAACCCAGGACCCTTCGGTCCATGAGCCGACACTAACCACTGAGAAAAACTGGCCAAGGCAAAACTCAGCACAATTTCAGAATTGCATTTGAATCATGCTTTGAGTTTGTGTATGGCTCCATGCTCAATATTTTTCTAAATAATTAAGGATCTGCCTTATTCACTGTAGCTGTTTCAAAAGAGAGTGAGAAGGCTACTGTTTTCTTGGAATTAGGGGTCATATGCAATTTTGACCAAGCTTTCCTGGATTTGGGTCTGCCTGTCTAGGAGACAATATCTTGTTCATAAAGTTGTAGAAATTTAAGCTGAGGGTGACTTCTTATAATATGGACATAAAATAGAATCATGTTCCTGCTGAATATTCCTCAGTTCTTGAGACTAATTCAGGATCTTGCAATGTTGGTATTCTCATTGACTTGGTCAAAATTAGAACAAGCACTCTATTTTAACTCTGCCATTCCTCATGAATAAAATTGATTGAAGTATTTGGATTATTGTTGCAGTATTGCCAAAACTATAATTGCATCGTTATTTATTTTTTTCAAAAAAGTTCAGAAGCTTAATACAAATGTGGACATGATCATTTGGCTTAGTGATTTTTGATCATGGAATTTAATGTTGAAGAAAACTGGACATTAAATATGGGGTGATGGAATTTAACTTGATACTAACCAGAGAAAAAATAACAAAGTATTTAGACTTATTTCTTAGAACTGATTTAATTTGAGGAGAATAAAGGTAATCCGGCTTGTGCAGTAGAAATGAAAATGTATTTTATTTTATTTTATTTTTCTTTATCGATTTTTAGAGAGGAAGGGAGAAGGAGAGAGATAGAAACATCGATGAGAGAGAACATTGATTGGCCACCTCCTGCATGCCCCACACTGGGTATTGGGCCCACAACCTGGGCATGTACCCTGACTGGGAATTGAACTGGCAACCTCTTGGTGCATGGATCAATGCTCAACCACTGAGCCACACGGGCTGGGCAAAATGTATTTTATTTTAAAATGGCTAGTTCAGCATTTCCCAAATCCTGTTTTGAGGAATACTGTTCTGTGAGATACTAATAGATATTCAGAGATGAAGAAAGACAAAAAGGTTGGCCCAGTCGGTGTGGCTCAGTGGTTAATCGTTGACCCTTGCACCAAGAGGTTGCCAGTTCGATTCCCGGTCAGAGCACATGCCCAGGTTGTGGGCCTGATCCCCAGTGGGGGGCATGCAGGAGGCGGCCAGTTGATGTTCTCACTCATCGATGTTTCTGTCTCTTTCTCCCTCTCCCTTCTCTCTCTAAAATCAAACAGAAAAAAAATTTGAAAAAAAGGAAGACAAAAAGTTGTATAGTCAAAGGATTTTGGAAAACACTGGGTTAAGCACAATGAACAAGTTTTTCATTCAGTAATTTTCAGAGTTTTCTTTAACGTTTATTGTGAAGCCAAGTCTAGCAGTGTTTTTATTACTGGGGAATAAATACCAGAATAACCTGGGAATTTTTTCCAAACAACATTCTCACCTCTTTCCACCCTCATCCCCCCAGGTAGCAGTGGAGGATCTATGTGTTTTATAGTTGTTGTTTTTTTCTTTATTGATTTTTAGAGAGAGAGGAAGGGAGATGGGGGAGAGAGAGAGAAACATCAATGAGAGAGAACATCAGTTGACCGCCTCCTGCATGCCCCACACTGGGGATTGGGCCCACAACCTGGGCATGTGCCCTGACTGGGAATCGAACTGGCAACCTCTTGGTGCATGGTTTGATGCTCAACCACTGAGCCATACCGGCTGGGCTATGTGTTTTATAGTTTAAAAACATTCCCCAGGTGATCTGATGCATCCCCACCATTAATTGAGAACTGCTAAGATAGAGTTTTATAGGCTTCCCAAATTTATTTGACCACAGAATATCTCTTTTGAAGACTACATATTAATATTGCAAGGATTAGAAAGACATTTTGAGAGCCTGTGGTAAAGTCTTCAGAAGTAAATGGCAGTTTTTGCTCTGCTGACTAATTGTTTTTCAGTTTTTGAAACACTTCTCCTATGGGTTTTATGATACTCTTATCTTCTGATTCTCCTTATTTTCTGACCACAATGATAGGTTTTAATTTGTACTATATTCAAACTCTGAAAAAGTTCATGTTTACTTGAGAAATGGCATAACAAAAAGTTAACTTTTCTCACTGCTATATTTTAATACGTTTACTAAACTCATTTGTCTAGAAGCGTTCCTAAACATTACATGAGTAGCTTGCTAAATTTGGTTAGCTGTATTGAGATAACTTCTAAAAGGTCTTTTGATTTCAGCATATATGTATATATGTGTGTATATATATTTTATATATATAACTTTTTATATTTGCTGCTCAGAAATTTCAAGACATTGAAGAAACTCATCTCATTCACATAAAGGAAATTATAGGATCCTTGTCAAATGCTGTAAAGGAAATTCATTTGCAAATAGGCCAGGTAAGTTTTTACTTCTCTTGAACTGATTCACGAACATTTTATGTTCATTATTCTTTTAAAAATCTCAAACTCATGACGATACTAAATTATTTCAGATAAATATTATGTATTTATATGTATTAAATGTAAAATAAACTGGGTTTTTGATTGCTTGGCTACCAAGGATGATAATTCAAATTATGTATTTATTTTTTGTTTGTTAATCCTCACCAAAGATATTTTTCCATTGATTTTTTTTAGATAGAGAGGGAGGGGGAGAGAGAAACATTGATATGAGAGAGACCCATCGATTGGTTGCCTCCCACACCTGGCCTCAACCAGGACTGGGGATCGAACCTGCAACCCAGGTATGTGCCCTTGACTGGGAATTGAACCCGAGACCCTTTGGTCTGAGGGCCAACACTCTAACTGCTAAGCCAAACCAGTCAGGGCCAAATTAACTTCTAAAATTAACTATGTTCAGTTCCCTTTACATTAAAATTCTGAAGTTACTAATTTCTTAATATATCTTTTTTGAAGTTTTCCTAGTTTATTTATTTATTTTATCTTCAGATAGAGTGGGAGGGAGCGAGCGAGAGAGAGAGAGAGAAAGAAACATCAATGTGAGAGAGACACATCTATCGATTTCTTCCCACATGACCCCTATCGGTGTGGGGGACTAACCTGCAACCCAGGCACGTGCCCTTGACCGGAATTGAACCCATGACTGTTTGGTCCATGGGCCAACACTTTATAACTGCTGAGCCAAACTGGCCAGGGCAGAGTTTTACTATTTTATAAGTTAAAGCAGCAGTTTCAGTAAGTAGTAAGTTGTAGAATTTGTGTTTAGAAATTTTCCAAAAATATAAAAGTGGTTTAATGATCACAATTTGGGATGCATTGAAATATAGTAGAGAAAGATGAACTCTATTATTCTTTATTATTAAAGATCTAAAACTGTTTTAATTGCCTGTAATTTTTATTTATCATAAGGATTATGTTCTAAAACATTCCAAGAGGGGAACAGGAAGCTGCATTTACTTCTAAGGCCGTGCAGCCATATCTTCAGTGATTCATGTCAACAGTGGTTGGTACCCACAGATCTGTTAACACTCTAAGTTAGGTAACAGAGCATGATAAGTAAATGAAAGTTTTCAAAGGCTCTGGGTTAAAAAAGATATATTTTGGTATAATGAATTTTAATTGCTTTATGGAAGTTTTGTCTGACATAATAAGAATATTTATCGAAAAATAATTTATCTTTATCTCATTTTAATAGGTCCATGAAGAATTTATAAATAACATGGCTAACACTACAGTTGAAAGTTTGATACAAAAATTTGCTGAGTCAAAAGGCACTGGGAAGGAAAGACCTGGTAAGATGATAAACTTTGCAAGGAAATGTATTCACATTTCTCATCTAGCAACGAATGTGTTTGCCTTTAAATTCCAAAACTGCAAAATGGAGCTTGAGAGATACCTAAAAATTTGTGTAAAATCTCAGGTATCATTTACTTTGTGTCTGATGATATGTTAAATTAAGATTTTTGTTTTAACATTTTAGAGGTAAATAATTTAGTATTAAAATGCTTATTATAACCTTTATTAAATTAATATATTGCAGTTTATATTTTTTAAAGTAAGTTAGCAACAAGAGGCCGAAGAGAAAGAGTAGGAGAGAATATTGGGTGCTTAGAGCATTGAGGCCAATGAAGAACCTTTTTAAAAATTTATTTACTTATTTTAATCCTCACATGATATTTTTCCATTTATTTTCAGACAGAGTGGGAGGGAGGGAAGGAAGGAGAGAGGGAGAGAGAGAAACATTGATATGAGAGAGACACATCGATTGGTTGCCTTCCGCATGACCCCGACCAGGGCTGGGGATCGAACCGAGGTACAGTGCCCTTGCCAGAATTGAACCCAGGACTCTTTGGTCCTCAGGTCGACGCTCTAACCACTGAGCCAAACCGGCCATGGCACCTTTCTTAAAATTTAATAACTATTTTCTCTTTTCATTCACATATGTATTCAACAAATATATTAATTGAGGGCTAACAGTATTCCCAGCACTGTTTTAGACACTGGGGACACCCCATTGAACAAATGAATACAGGAATCCTGGTTCCTATTTTATGAACAGATGTTTCCAGGTATCCTGTATCTTACTTTTAATAAGCATGTTATAATATTAGGGGGACCTGAAAGTAATGTCATGTTTTTACGACATTAATTCAAACAGATAAATTTTTAACAAGTTTTTATTTTTAATCAATGATGTAATCACCCTCGTTATCAACAACCTTTTGCCATCTAGTGTGCAAATTTTCAATGCTGGATTGATAAAAATCAATTGGTGTTTGAGCAAAATATCTGGAGATGGCATTTTGGACATCATCCAAATTGTCAAGTTTTTTGCCACTTAGAAAATGTTGCAGTGATCGGAATAAATGGAAATCCGATGGCGCAATACTGGGCGAGTATGGTGGGTGAGGCAATACCTCCCACCCCAATTCATTAATTTTTTTCCAGGGTTCGTCTTGCGCAGTGCGGTCTTGCATTATCGTGTTGCAGAATAACGCCTTTTGTGTTGACAATCGCTGGGCACTTTTCAATTAAAGATTGCTTTACTCGATCCAATTGTTCACAGTAAAGGTCTACATTCAGTTTGTCCAGGTTTCAGCACTTCAAAATGAGCAACCCCGTGAATACTCCACCTGATTAATTGCAGCAGCAGGTTTCTAAATACTAGCACAGCAATCCATTTTACACGTTATAGCACATTCATGTTTTGACTGTACAATTACGAACTCTTAATTTAACTACTCATAAATCTTTGGCTTTTTATTATAGACAGAATGAAATTTAGATTCTGGACTTGGATTCAAAGCCTTTGAGGACCAGTCTTTAGTCTTATTTTCCATTATTTTTTTTACAGATACACTTCAGTGCAGCTAGCCTGAATTGTTTGCTATTTCCTATACAATCCCTTTCTTTTCTCTTGGTACTTTAGTTGCCCTTATGTTCTTACTCTAGAAAATGTTATATTCCACTCCTTTCCTACCCCATGTCTTTCCATTTATTTGTCTAAAGAATAAATTCTTAAGAAGAGTAAAGTCATGTGTTACTTCCATCATCAGAAGTGCCAGAGAACTGTAACAGTACCTTTGTGGGATTTTTTTTTGGCATTGTTGCTATATCTACCTTAAATTTTAATAATTGTGTACTTGTGAAGAAAAGTTATATATGTGATTCATCTGTTTATCTTTTTTATGTATAAACAGTACATTTTTGATGAATTAATGACCAAATGGGTAAGGTTAGCATATTAAGAGGTTGAAATGGATGGATTTGCTGTTTGAAAAGTCTTGGTGAGCAAATAGTAAATTATGGTTAAAATTTAGTGAGCACTTAACTCGGTGCCATGTACTGCGCTAACCACTTTGCAGGAAAACTGATCTTCACCAACTCTTTGAGGGTGGTAGGTACTATTATTTCCATTTTTCAGATGATGGAAATGTTGAGGGGTTAAATGATTTGCCTAAACTAGTACATGGCAGAGCTGAGATTAAATGCTAGGATTCTAGACCCTAAGGCCCATATTTCAGAGCAATTAGAATAAAACTCAGTAAGTTTACATACATAGAGAGAATAGGATGTTGAGATATATAACTACAAAACAATGAGAAACCCTAAAATTCCTTGAAAAGAGATTAAATGATAAGTGAAGACCAATTAAGAGAGGTAAAAACAATTGGGGAACAAATACAATTTTATATAGAGCATTTAGAAATATACATAGAATAAAAGATATATTGGCTGGTTAAAAATGCCTTAGAAATTTGAACAAGATTGGTAGATTGTATCATCAGTACCCTTTTTGCAAGATTATATTGTAGTTTTGCATAATGTTGTAGAAAACCAGGCAAAGTGTTGTTGTTTATTTTTTTAAACAACAGTATGTGAATCTATAATTCAATAAAAATTTCATTTTTCTTATTTGTGGTACAGCATAGTACTTAGTCCTGTAGTTTGTGGTCCACTCTTTACTAGCATTGAGACCTTTAAGCCTTAATACCCTCATCTGTAAAGTGGGGATAATAATAGCCTCTACCTCATGGGGTTGTGAGGTTTACATGCGATAATGTTACATTTATTGAGTACTTAATAAATGTTATTTTCAAAAATTAATATATTCCTAATTAATAGGTAGGTAATAATGGATATTGTTTCTTGATAAATGTAAATTCACTGGCCTCAAGATATACTAAGACGTAGAAAATTTCTGTAGCTAAATGGTGAGAGGGTGTCCATGAATGATGATGATGATGTGGACTTTACTAGAATCAACTAGACCCCAAATTAGGTGACTGTTTCAGCATGACTGTTGACATTGTGACTGACTTTAAAACTAACTTAAAATAAGGAGCAGGGGGGGGTGTGGTTTAGTGGAAGGATAAATATTACTTCTGTAATTGACTTGCTATGGGTGACTAGTTGTAGCTCTTTCATATGTAATTTGTTCAGCTTATGGACACATGAACAAATGAGTCGTGGGGCCCATTGCAATGATGAAAATTTTGAGTTTCTCAAAAATAGCAATAAAAAATTTACATGTGATTGTATGGAATTCATAGACTTAAAGGATTTTGCTTTGTAAGATGTTTTCTAACCTTCAATTTGTGTATCACTGATTGCTATTAACATTTTATTTCTCCTGTTTTGTAAGGGCCCCCTCTGGTGGATGAATTCCTTCTAAATTAGTTTTAGTCCTATGGAAACACATTTTAAAAAGAGGCCCAGTTCTTTAAAAGCTTTGTAAACCTAAAAGTTAACCTATTCCTCTTGTGCTGAATAATGACTATTTGTTTAGTTAGCTCTCTGTTGAAAGATAAAACCCCTAACTTTGTCTTCAATTATCTTGTGTCAATCAAACACTTTGAGATCATTAAAATCTTTTTCCTATTCATTGAGACTATTTTATACTAGTTATTATATGCAGTGACATTTTTGTCATACTTTTTTATTGAGATATAATTGACATATAATATTGTACTAGTTGAAATGATTTGATATATGTACTTATTGCTAAATGATTACCAAAATAAGTTTAGTTAATATCCATCCCCACACATAGTTACAATTTTTTTCTTGTGATAAGAACTTTTCTTAAGAACTGCTTTCTTACCTTTCAAAAATACGGTGCAATATTGTTAAGTGTAGTCACCATGTTGTGTATTACATCTCCAGGACTTTTTGATCTTATAACTGGAAGTTTACCTTTGAACACATTTACCCATTTTGCTAACCCCCCACTCCCTACCTCTGGCAACCACCAACCTGTTCTCTATATTTTATTTTTTTTAGATTCCACATATAAATAAGATCATACAATATTTGTCTTTCTCTGACTTACTTCACTCAAGTTCCATCCACATTGTCATAAATAGCAGAGTTTTCTTCTTTGTTATGGCTGAATAATATTCCATTGTATATATACACACCACATTTTCTTTATACATTCATCTGTAAATGGACACTTAGGTTGTTTCTATGTCTTGGCTATTGTAAATAGTGCTGCAGTGAACATGGGGGTGTGCAGATATCTTTTTGAGATAGTTATTTCATTTCTTTCAGATAAATACTCAGAAGTAGAATTGCTGGATTATATGGTGGTACTATTTTTATATTTTTGAGGAACTTCCATACTGTTTTTGACATTACTTTTCAAGTATAGTACTGCCTGGCTCTTCTGGAATTTGAGTCACTGTAATTGAATGCTTGGAATATCAAAGCACCTGTGGTCTGAAAGGGTCATTAATAAACAGGTGTTTTCTAATTTTGAGTATCTTTTTATGTTCTTACAACATTACCCTAGTATTTCTATCTATTCTCATGTATTTTAGTTGCCAAAGGAGATCAAAATCCACATTTTTGAAGTTTCTTGTTTTATAGTCATTCTGCTAATTTTATTTATTTATTTATTTATTTTGAGGTTACGTTTATTAAAGCTGGGGACAGTGAAACAAAGAAGGGCCTAAGACAGAAGAAGCAACAGGAGAGAGCCTAGGCGGGGCTGCTCTGGCTCACTGAGAAATAAAAGTCACAGTGACAAGTGGGCCAAGGCGGGGCTGCTGTCAGCTCACTGGAGAATCAGAGAGAAGGGGCCCTGGAGACAGGTTCAGGGAGTTAGCCTGGGATGAGCTGTAGCTGCCCATTGCTCCCCTGGTTGCACATCTAATGGGGTCCCTTAAGAAGAAAGAAAATTCACTCAAAAAGGAGATTTGAGTGGGTGTGTCATCATTCTACTAATTTTACTGTATTTTGTTTATCATTCATAAAAGTTAAGCAAGTTTCTAGTTATAAGAAACAAAAAGGCGAGTAACTCAAACAGAATGAAAAGTTGGTGGGCCAATGTTTAATATGTTTAAAGAAAAGGTTATGTTGAAAAGCTTATTTCATTATATAGCGATATAGGTTTATAGCTTCCATTTTTTGACTTCCAGAGGCTATACTGTGTTTGAAGATACACATAGAAAAAGTCTGAGAAAGGTAGGAGAAAACCCAAAAAACAGCCACAAGGAAAAAGGGAAATATAAGATTACTGTGGTCAGACTGCTTAAATGAACTCAATTGATTAGTGTAGCTATTTGAAATATTTTAGCTTCTACATTAGGTGTATTATTTTAAAGTGTAGGGTAAAGCAAATAATTTAAAAAAATTTAATGATCATCTTTTCAGACCCATTAAGGATTTGGAATAATATCAAACCTGTAAATAGAGCCTCTTACCACTACCCCCAGCAATTTTTTTTTTTAATCAGAGAAGCAGAAACCCTTGTGTAGAAAGCAAAATTAAAAATAGCTAAAAGCCCAAGACCCATAAAACATACCAAATACGCTGTGTTTACTTGGTTTTTCTATTCGATAGTCAGGGGCAATGACCAGAGAAAGAAAGAAGAGTAAATCATAAGTAGGGAGAGTATAATGTAGATTAGCACAAACAGGAAAGTAAAAGAGGAGAGCCCTCAAAGGAAATAAAATAGAAAAACTCCACTCTGTGAAGTACACCTCTACCTATTGTGTCCTAGCCACCTAGGGCAGAGGTGTAGAACTCTGTCCTGTGGGATGTATGTGCCTTCTGATAATGATTCTCTTTTATATCTTTAGAGCAGGAGCCAACAAAGTATGTATGGCCATTGAGCCAAATTTAGCTCTGCTTATTTTTGTGAAGCCTACAAGCAAAGAATGGGTTTACATTTTTAAATGATTAGGGGAAAAACAAAACAAAGGAAGACTAGTATTTTTGTGATACATGAAAATTATTAAAATTAGATTTGAGTGTCTATAAAAGAGTTTTTGAACACATTCACACTTACGTTTATTGTCTGTGGCTGCTTCATACTACATACAGCAGCAGAGGTCAGTAGTTGTGACAGGCCTTATAGCCCACAGAGTCTAAAATATTTACTATCTGACTCTTTATAGAAAATGTTTGCCGGTTCCATGTTAGAGAATACATTTCTTGTGTAGTATAGTAGCAGATATGTCATAATACTTTAGAATTGTGTAGCTCATAACAATACATAATCTTTCTTCAACAGCTGATTCTGCTGTTCTTCTTGGGCTCAGAAACCATTTAATCTGACATTCTGCACCAGTGACATCTGCAGTCATATCACAGTAACTGATTCTCATAATAATAATCCTAAATTGTGAATTAAGATTAAACTGTTTTTGCACAGGTTTTGTTTAAGGAAAGCTCAATTCTCTAATTTGAAATAGCCATTAAAATGTTAAATGTTTAATAAACACTGGCAACAAAATATAAAAAAGGAAAGTAAGCTGATTATAATTTTTACATCTGCATGATAATGACAGAGTTTTAGTTCTTTTTGTAGTATGTAAAAGGAGCTAACTCAAGCCAATTGGAACTTAAAAGGAAACATATTGGAAAGAAACTGAGGTATCCCAAGGATCCAAAATCAGGAATGTAGCCAGGCTGCAGAAAGAAACCCAAACCTATAGGCACACTAGGTATCATTTTCCTTTATTTGATCTCTGTATTTCTATGGCTTTTTTTCTTTGCAGAATTGCTTTCTTTGCTTTTTCAGGCATCTTCTAATAATTTTTAGGTACAGTTACTTTTTCTTAATTGCAGCCACAGCTCAGAATTAATTCAAGTTTTTGTCCCTTTCCAGATTTCTGGGAGAAAGAATCTGGTTCAAGTAATCTTGAATCAGGTAATCTTTTTAGTCCAGTCATTTCTGACTAGGTCATGCACTATAAACATGGCTTCTGCAGCACTTGCAGAGAAGGGGGAAGTTACCAAAGAAAAGAGATCATAGTGATCTGGGTATAATTACCCAAGGTTTTATCAGGATCACAGAAGATGAAAACATGACTCAGTCTGGGGGTATGGGGGCATTGTCAGATTTTGGATGTAGGAGGAGATTATATTTCACTGCTAAGATTCTGTTTGGAGAACTCATTGAAAATTTGGAAGGTTTCACAGCAACTGAAATTCCATGGTTAAAATTTTGTTTCTTTTGATTTAAGACACTGGTTCTTAAGTTTGCTTCAGCATTGATTCTTAAGCCTTGGGTACATATGAGAATCATTTATAGAAATTATTTTCCCTTTTCATTTCTCTTTCTTTCTTTAAAAAAAAATGTACAGACAGTGCACTATCCCAGAAATACTGATTTCATTGGTCTAGTGTGGGCCTTGGTACCACTGTATTTTTAAATTTCTCACTGCTTGTGATGCTTGTTATAAATGTAGAATCTCAAACCCTACCCCAGTCCTACTGAATCAGAATCTGCATTTTAATAAGATTCCCTGGTAGTTTATATGCACAGTAAAATTGGAGAAGCACTCTCTAGACTTACTAAATATCTGGCAATGGACTCAGGGATTCCCTAGGTCTGTAGTTTTCAGTGTCATCTCAGGACCATGGGCATCACCTAGGAATTTGTTAAAAATGCAAATTCCCAAGCACCAACCTAGACCTTCCAAATAGGACACTCTGTGAATGGGGCCCAGCAGTTTGTGGTTGAACAAGCCCTCCTGGTAATTCTGATCAACTAGGAGTTGGAACCACTCGATTGAGGAAATTTTTTCTACGAACTCTTTATTAAAGTAAATACTCTTGAAGTGAAGTGGCATTAATGTTGCGACTTACTTGTAAATGACCTGGCAGGCGAAAAAAGAAAACAAAACACTGTATGTAGTGAGAAAGAGAAAGAAAATATGGCAAAAAGTATTATTGCTATTCCTCATATTTATAAAAATAATATGATTTAGGTTCTGAAAGAGAAGGTAACTAATCCAAGGTAATCAGCCAGCAAGCACTCAGTAAAACCAGACCTTGGGCTTCCATGACCTTTGCATATCACCACAAACTGGAGTTTGATGTTCTTTTTCATGTTAGCGTGCCGGGTTCATCATCCCAAGCATGTAGGAATGTGGCTGTGTTGCGTTCCACAGACCCAGGAGCAAACTTGAGAATGTGACATTGGCTCTCATTATTGTGAGTCACATGTATGTTTCTCTCCTCCCTCCCTCCCCCCTCTCTCTCTTTCCCTACTCCCTTCACTATCATTCTTTTTGTTAGACTTTGGGGTCAGTGCATGTTTGTATGTTTTGTTTTGGCTTCTAATTAGAACCAGGTGTTCTGTGGTTTTAGTTGGGCATATGCCGGAATATGCTTGATTTGAGTAGCCCAGATTTATTATTTGAGTTTTGAGGCTAGATTTTAACTAGACAAAGTTGCAAATTTGCCCCATTGGTGGCCTGAGATTTAGAATTGATTCCAAAAACAATGGGAACTATTAAATATTTCACATTTTTTCTATTCTTCCATCGTTCCACAAAATATTTGTGGTGATTAAAGATGACTTAAATAAATTGTCTTTCCTCCTATAATATTGCTTAAAAGGTTTTATTTAAATTAGATTAGGATGCATTTTTTTGGTTAACTTTTTCTTTTCTTTTTTAAAATAATAATTTATTCCTACCTGATGATTAAAGCATCATATATGAGAATTGTTTTGCATTAGATAATTGACCTCTTGGAGGTCTGCCTTTAATTTCTTCTGCCTTTAATTGAACTGATGATGGTCTTTTTAGATAATGTGTAAAAGAGCATCAGGAGACAGAGCCAAAGTGGTCTTATTTGCTTTTGTACAAACTAAATTGCCCTTGTGGCCTAGCATACAATCTAAGCATTAAGCCCTGGCTGGGTTGGCTCAGCGGTTGGAGCATCGGCTCACAGACCAAAGAGTCTCAGGTTTGATTTCTGTCAAGGGCACATACCTTGGTTGTGGTTCGGTCCCCGGCCCTGGTCGGGGTTGTGCAGGAGGCAACCAGTCAATGTGTCTCTCTGACATTATGTTTCTCTCTTTCTCCCCCCGCCCCCTGTATCTGAAGATAAATGGAAAAATATCCTCAGATGAGGATTAAAAAAAAAAATCTAAGCGTTAAGAGCAGTTACTTATTTTGACAACAGAATTAATTGAGCCTAAAAGAGTTGAAATTCCAGTTGTAGCAAACTGTTCTTTCTGACTCTCACTCTGGCTTTGGTACTGTCAAGAAAAGTAACTTGTCTTATGATTAAATAGTGGATTGATGGGCAGTGGACAGCATGTGAAGGAGATGCTGAATAAACCTTCTACTTGTGAAATAGTTCAGAAGTGACATGCTGCAAGGGGGGTCAGAATGTGCACTGATATCCAGCTGAGCTGTCAGCTGGCACTGAGCCAGGCACGCAATGCTTTGCCATGTGAAGCATCATGTGGAGCATATGCCATTGAAAAGAAAATCTTTTTCATGGATGATTTAATGTATTTTCTTTAAAAGAGTATATTTAGTTTTATTAGACCACAGACTGTTAGTATTCCGATCTTTTATAGAAAGGCATATGTGTGGATGGTACTCAGTTAAAAAATTGTAATGTATATTCTACAATTTGAAAGGATTTGGCATCTTGTATTTTTAAAATGCCATTTTGAATAGTTTATTTTATTGGACATTTTCATATTTCAAATGGATTTTAAGAAAAGATAAAGAGAAGCCATCAAGTTATATTTGGTATAGGAAAGAGGTTTTGTGATTTTAAAAATGTAGAATTTTGTTTAAAGGGATTAATTTTTATAGAGTTAAGGGATGCTGTTACTATTTTCTCAGATGTGAAGGTATCTGAAAATCTTAAAAGAACATATATTTGCTAAGGAGATGTAAAAGTATTTCTAGACATGTTTTTATATATTTGTAAGTGATGCAATTTGTTTGGCATTCATGTTTTGTTTTTCTCTCTAGAATAAGCCCATAGCCTGAGTATTAGAGGTTCTGTAAATGGTTACTGGGCACAAATTACATGCTGTGTTACTGTGTAGGAGAATTTTTCGTTAACTACATTTCTGGTTCTTTTTTTGTAAACTCTGATTTCTTTGACAGGTGGTTATATCTCTCTAGCTTTATGAGTGAGTGATAAA
Source organism: Tadarida brasiliensis (assembly GCA_030848825.1). Taxonomy (NCBI): domain Eukaryota; kingdom Metazoa; phylum Chordata; class Mammalia; order Chiroptera; family Molossidae; genus Tadarida; species Tadarida brasiliensis. The sequence continues at coordinate 47,043,176 of CM061258.1, forward strand.
GCTCATAATACATAATAAGCTGTTGGTAATTTAAGTAGAGATTTTTCATTCTTCTTTTTTTTTTAAATCCTCACCCAAGGACATGCTTGAGGATGGGGCACGAGAAAGATCTCTGTGAGAGAGAAACATGGATCAGTGGCCTTCTGTACGTGCCCCCATCAGGTCTCAAACTTGCAAGTCGGGTATGTGCCCTGATGGGGAATCAAACCAGCAACCTTTTGGTATATGTGCTGATGCTCCAACCAATTGAGCCACTCCAGCTGGACAGATTTTTCATTCTTTATAATATTTATACCAAGTACAAAGTTGCTAGTTATCAGCTACACATACTAAAATCCTTTACCTTTATTGATCTTTCAGTTCTTATCTCTTTGTCAACCATTAACATAGGCCTCTAAAGGAATCTAAGAACAAGTTCATTGACCTTTCATTTAATGAAATCTTAGCTTCCAGCTTTACAGAGAGTGGACTTGCAGTCCTTAAATTTTTAATTAGGCCATTTTCTGATTTGACTTAAGTTCATATCATAAGATACCCTAGTAAAGAAGGTACTGCTAATAAATTCATTAGGACCTTCTTTGTCAACTCACTTTTTTTTTATCCTCACCTGAGGACATTTTTGCATTTATCTTCAGATAGAGTGGGAGAGAGGGAGAGAGGGGGAGAGGGAGAGAGAGAGGGAGAGAGAGGGAGACAAATATCAATGTGAGAGAGACACATCGAGTGGTTGCCACCCACACGACCCCAACCAGGGCCGGGGACAAACCGAAACCGAGGTACGTGTCCTTAGCGGGAACTGAACCCGGGACTCTCTGGTCCGCGGGCCGATGCTCTAACCGCTGAGCCAGACCAGCCAGGGCTCAACTCACTTTTATGACTGTTTTATTCTGCTTATCACTAAATGTTAATCTGTTCTATTTTAATGGAAACTGGAACTACGAAGTTAATCTTAGATTGGGGAACATTTTAGCCAATAGTTTTAGATGCTCCTAGTTGTAGAGAAATTTTTCATGTTAATCAGTGGTTTTCTTTCATAATGGAATAATCAGTGAGAACTCTAATCATGAATTTACACACAGTTATAGTTAAGCTTAATGTCTCAGAAGAAACAGTAATGAAATCTTCTGTTATCTACTCTTTACTTCAAACTGTATTTTTAATATTCTTGATATAACAGGTTGTACCAATTACCATTAATTAATTAAAAATTATTTCACAACAATGTTGGACTTGTATAAATGTATAAATTAAAAAACAGGGCTAAAATGGAAGATAATTTTTTAGTCTGATGTTTAGCTTTGGGGATAGTTCAACAGAAGAGTAATTCATGCTTTTGCTACTTTCTTTACCACTTAAATAATTTGGTATTTTTACATACATGAAATATACCATATTCTATGGCATTTAAGGCTAGTCTCAGCAGACCTGTCATTTCAGGGTTATTTCAGTTATTTTCTGATTTCTATTTTATCATCTCCCTTTCTACAATCTATCACTCATGCAAGTGCTAAATTAATTTTCCTATAAAACCACTTTACAGGTGTGTGTGTGTGTGTGTGTGTGTGTGTGTGTGTGGCCTTCTCACATGAAAATTCCTATTGCCTGCAAATTTCAGTTTAAATTCCTTGACTTGCTATACAGTTAGTGCAGCGATTGTCAACCTTTTTTTATCTCATGGCACACATAAACTACTAAAATTCTGCAACACACCAAATAATATATTTTTTGCCTATCTGACCAAAAAATAGGTATAACAGATTCATTCACACTAGACGGCTATTGTGTTGGTTGTTGTCATTTTTTTAATTTGACAGTCTAAGGGAAAAGAGGTCAGTGCCCCCGACTAAATAGTCAGGTATTGCATGTTTTAAAAATTCTTGCAGCACACTCATTGAAAATAGCTAAGTTAGAGAGATCTGGGTTGTAATCCCAGCATCATCACTTAGCTAATATGTAATTAATTAATTTGATTAGATATAGAAAACCTCTTATTTGCCTTTCACAGTGGTGAATGAGACAGACAAGGTCCCAAGCTTACATTCTAGTGGTATTTACTATCTTGGCCTCCTTTTCTTCCCATGAGCACAACTGAGGATTCAGCAACTGCTTCTTACTATGTTTGTTTTCTCTCAAATATACTGCAAGCTCCTTGAAAGCAGAAACAACATGTTAGATCTCTGTGTCTCCAGTTCTGTGATATCATATATAAAGGGCTTTCAGTAAATTGTGATCATAATAATAAGCTTGTCTCAATTTTTACACTGTTAGGATTATTTAATTTTAAAAATTATTACTGATATTTTAATTAACACTACCAGATAACACTGGAACACATTTCAGAACCATTAAAAATATGCAGTTGACCCTTGAACAATGTGGGGGTTTGGGGCTCTAGCCCTCACAGTTGAAGATCTCTCTATATAACTTGACTCCCCCATAACTTGTCTCTTGGTATCCATGGACGGATTGGTTCCTGGATCCCTCAAGGATACCTAAATCCACAGATGTTCAAGTCCCCTATATAAAATGTCATTGATAATGCATGCAGTCACCCTCAGCATCAGCAGACTCTCATGGATCAAAACAATACTGGTATCTATTGGAAAAAATCCACATACAAGTGGACCTGCACAGTTTAAACCCATGTTGTTTAAGGGTCAACTTTTATTGTAATGGGATTTGATCTGATTGTTTTCTACCAGCTTTTTCTTAAACTAGTAGTTGTTTATATATATACATATATATATATTTTTTAGGCCTTATTGAATTTGAAGAATGTGACCCTGCTAGTGCAGTTGAAGGTAAGTTGACTAGTTGTAATGTATGGCAACTAGCTAATATCTTATTTATTAAACAAATAAAGAGGGGCTGCTATCCATTGGTGTCAGCATGTCTATGGAATGATGTGAAAAATCTTTATGTTGTTTGAAGGCCTGTAGATACTAATTTTTACTTAATAAACAGTAGGTTAGCTAAAAGGATTATTAGTGATTAGAGTATATATTTTAAGAGATTAAATATAACATGTATCTGTTTTTAAATATACATTGAGATTGTTTTCTCCATTGCCACCCATTTTTAAACATTCTATTGTCATAAATATGAAACTCATCACTGCACATTAATGTGTTGTGCTTGTTCTGTAGTAGGTAATGTTTCAGTAATTAATGAGGTTATGCATTAATGTTAATATTACCATCATTCAGAATGCGTGATGATTTGACTTGAGAAAGGGTCTATATTCTTTTTATTTAAATTTATCTTTTTCATAGTATGAAACCCAAGAGATGCCTGCTATTTTTACACTGTTAGGATTATTATGTTCCATATATCTTACTTTGTGAGCTACTAGAAATAATTTGAAAGCAAACTTCTATTTTTTTTTAAGACCTGTGTAAGAATTTGGAGAAATGGTTTGCTGTTGTGTGTAAGGTTATTATTGAAGCAGTCAGGAACTCTGGGGCCTAGACTTCTTATAGTTACTAGCTGTTTGTGAGCATTAATGATTTAAATTCTCTGTACTTCAGCTTTCTTTATTGTAAAATGTAGATAGTAAATATGACTCTGTGAGAATAAAACTATGTGATTTATAAAATATTATAACATGCTATACAAATGTATGGTTTAGGGAGTTTGTTTTGCTTGAATGCAAGTACATTATTCTAAGACACCTTAATTCTAATACTGGCTACAGTGTTTACTGGTTATATAACACTGACTTAATAAATCAACAAAAAATACCCTTGAGTTTCTTCATCTATAAGATGACAAGTGAGCATAGGTGTGCTCTAGTTCTCAAAGAGTAAGCAGGTAAGCTTTAAGTGCTGAACTCTATCAACAATTTAATAGCATGATTGACCTTTAAAAATTAATTGGTCATGCAGGAAGAGGAGGAAGAACTGCCATATTAGGCAAAACAAAAATATTTGTTCTCATTTATGGTAGGACTCACTTATAACATTGTTTATATTAGAGATAACATATGGATGCCATATTATGTTTTCCATGTTATACTATAAATGGATCTTTTGTGCCATCTTTTTATTTCAAACAACACATTTATATTTTGTGACCCTCTAAACAGGAAACATGATTTGACTTGTATTTATAATAAAATCTAATATAGTGAATAATATACTGACTTGGGGAATACTTAGAGAAGAAAAGAGAATTTTATTGATCAAGTGAATGTTCTAAAACCTTATGGTGAATAATAGGCTATGTTACATTAGCATAAGTCTAAACAGACTATAACTCTGATTTAAATACTAGGGTTTAGCAAAAGATACATTTATTTCTTTCATCCAAACTTAGTATCGACAGTTATGAGCAGATTAAATATAAAGATACAAGATGTCATAAATTTAATATATTTATCAGGAACAGATAATGTTTCTGTAACAGTACACATTTTTTAATACACATTTATTTTAAGGTATAAAACCAAGGAAAAGAAAGACTTTTGGTTTGCCAGGAATAATAAAAAAGGAAAAGGATGCAGAGTCTGTGTAAGTATATTAAATATTGTCAAAATCCTTTCTTTTGTTATAAATAAGAGTATTTTGAATTTGAAAGGGAAAATTTTTTTTCGGAAATAACTCAAATTATATATGCCTAAGGGGTGAAAAATACAAACTTTAAAAAATATATTTGCCAGTTCCTCTGGTTTTAGTTAAAAATATTCACTTTTGCCAGGCTGGTGTGGCTCAGTGGATTGAGCATTGTCCCATGTACCAAGAGGTCACCGGTTCAATTCCCTGACAGGGCACTGATCCCCAGTAGGGGGCGTACAGGGGGCAGCTGATCGATGTTTTCCTCACATAGATGTTTCTATCTCTCTCTCTCCAATTCTCTCTCTCTAAAAAAAAAAAAAAATCAATAAAAACATAAAAAAGGAAATAAGGAGCTAAGTTTAAAAAAATTCACTTTCCTTATTTTAAAATTTCAAGATGAAAGTTTTAGTGTCTTAAAATTGAAACTTTAAAGATATTATTTTATAAAATTAAATGCATATTTTTAAAAACTAAAAATGCAGAGAAAAGTATAAAACTATAAAATCTTGATGCCTAAGAAAAACCTACAGTCAACAGTTTGATGAAAATTCTTCCAGACAGTTCTAAGCATGTAGGGATATAGCAATTATGTACAGATGCTACTCAACTTACAGTGGGGTTATGCCCTGATAAACCTGTCAAAACTAAAAATATTGTAAGTCGAAAATGCTTTTATTACACCTACCAAACGTCATAGCTTAGCCTTAAACGTTCTACCTTAAATGTGCTCAGAACACAATATCTATAAAACAATGGCAACACAGTACAGATGGACCCTGACTTAACAGTGGTTCAACTTATGATTTTTCAACTGTATGATGATGTGAAAGTAATATGTATTCAGTAGAAATTATACTTCGAATTTTGAATTTTGATCCGTTCCCCAGCAAGGGTTGTGCAGTACAATTCTCTCTTGTGATGTTGGGCAGTGGCAGCCCTGCAATCATGAGGTTAGACAACTGATACCTATAGTATACTATGTTGCCAATGTTTTTTGGATATTGTTATTTTGTGTTTTTGCATCCTATCTTATCTGCAAAACACCCATCTGGGTCTCCTGCTTCTAGTGAGAAGAGGCATGCAAATACTCTTGAGATGAAAGTCAAGGCAGTTGAACACTGTAGGCTAATGTACGTATTCTGAGCACATTTAAAGTAGGCTAGGATAAGTAAACTATGATGTTCAGTAGGCTATTGTATTAAATGCATTTTAAGCTTACGGTGGGTTTATCAGGACATAACCTCATTGTGAATCAAGGAGCATCTCTGTATCAGGTATCAGTCTATCATTAAGTTGAACCATTGTAGGTGGGGACCATCTGTATGCATAAATGGAAAATGTTAAATGTTGGAGGAAAGAAAGCCCTAATATGTTTCAAACATTTATACCAGTCATCATTTTCAGATGGAGATGGCTTATACATTCGATTTACCTTTTTTTAAAATAAGAAATTAGTATGCAAAGAAGATATAATTTACCATGTAAGAATTTCAGCTAGGCCCTGGCCAGTGTGGCTCGGTTGGTTGGACTGTCATCCCATGCACCAAAGGGTCATGGATTTGATTCCTGGTCAGGGTACATACCCAGATTGCAGATGTGATTCCTGGTGGGGGTGTGTATGGGAGGCAACAGATCGATGTTTTTCTTTAAAAAAAAAATTTTTTTTTTCTTTATTGATTTTAGAAAGAGAGGAAGGGAGAGGGAGAGAGAGACAGAAACATCAGTGAGAGAGAACATCGATTGGCTGCCTCCTGCATGCCCCCACTGGGAATTGGGCCCACAACCTGGGCATGTGCCCTGGCCGGGAATCGATGCGGCGACCTCTTGGTGCATGGGTCGACGCTCAACCACTGAGCCACACCAGCTGGGCAGATCGATGTCCCCCCCCCCCCATTTCTCTCTCTCTAAAATCAGTAAAAAAGTATATCCTTGGGTGAGGATTAAAAAAAAAAAAAAAAAAGGAATTCCAACTAGTATTAGTTAAGTGAAGTTTTCTACCTTGACTACACATTAGAACTACCTGGGAAATTAAAATAAATGTATCTATACCTGGTCCTATCTCCAATCAGTTTAACAGATTCTTGGACAAGAGGCCCCAACATAGTTTTCGTTTTGTTTTAAACAGCCTATTTGATTGCTAATATACACCTGGGGTTGAGAATCATTGAGCTTTGATTAACCAGAGACAAAGTGGAGTGAAAGAATTCTCTTTCTGTAATTACTCAACCCATTTATATTGAAGAGACACTAATTAAAAGTCTTAAGTGATTTGTTGACCCAGTAACATTGGCTGAAAATTTGTTTAAAATCCATAGTTCTCTAACATAATCAGAACTCACAAGATTTATTATTTTGATGGATACTCATATTTGCAGTACAAGAGAACAGTTTGTGCTTTGAGTGTTTTTGCCTACTACCTACTTATATCCTTATCTGAATTTCTCACAATTTCTACCATTCTAAATATCTGTTTCATACCACTCTCTTCTAAGTGGTATTTGGTTAACAAATTAAGACCAGTTGCAAAGTGATTTATATCTGTAGTTACCATCTCTTCTGCAAATGTGTTTTTTGAGCATTTATGAAAGGGGTATTTTGCTAAGGGGATGGAACCTAATCTTTTTTTTATAACATTGGAAATACATTTTGAAGTCTAAACAACTGATTTGTAAGTAAATTTCAATGCAGCCAGTTCATCTTTTAGTGACTATATTATAAAAAGTAATGGCTGTAAATTAAATATTTTTATAATGTATGTTTTTCACAGGAGTTCATTCAGGAAGCTTATCATTTTTGTATGTATGTGTTTTTAAATAAGTTTTTATGATGAGAAATTTCCCAGTATGATCATTAGAACATTTGGATGGATATTGGAATATTTTTACCAATGAGAATGCTAGGGCAGAAAATTATTCTTAAACCACTGTACCATGATTGCTTTCTTTCAACACTTCCTGGCAGAAAAAATGTTAGAATTCACTTTGTTTAAAATGCTCAAGGCTCTTGGCAAACTTATTCTTATAACCTGAAGGCTTTTGAAATGCTAGCAGTTGTGAAAGAGGTCCTGCTTAGAATATGCTCTATCTGGAGATTCATCTGCAGATCTCACAGAGCCCACTGTGAAGGCAAACAGATGAGTGCTTTAAAACAGACTGAAAGAGTTCTGGCTTAAAGCCAGAGAATAAACTATTTGGAACTTGTACCCTTGCTTATATTTTTAAACTGTATCTTTTAAAAAATGTAGAAGGTAGAAATGTTCTAATATCTTAATTGTTTTGATGCTGTAGAGGGATTGAATTTATTTTTACAGTGCCTTTTCTGGTGTAACATTTTCTCAGCGTATACATAGGTTTTCCTCATTTACCAATAATAAGGAAGCTCTTTTTCAATATTGGCGATTTTAAGTGGATATAAAGATGTGGGATTTGCATTTACCCTGTCCCTTTGGTGCTTCAGTTTGGATTAAGAGCAGTGTAGTCATCTCACGCTTTTTTCATTCATTCAGTCTATTCTATTCTGTCTTCCTGTAACAAAAATTTTCAATTTGTAGATTTTTCTGATTTGTGCTTAGTTTTTGGTTAGGTAGAGATTACTTGTTTATATATTTGTGCTTTTTATTGTTCATTTGGCCCTTAAGGTGTATATAATGCCTATATTTTCAGTCTGTTAAAGTGGCACATTTTGATGATATGTGCATTATCTGTCTCAAGCCAAAGAATATGTAACTAATCCAAATACCTTTTAAATATACACTCTAATTTTTGTTTGTGAATTTTTAAAGAATGTATGCATAGAAGTTCTTCTAACCTTATTCCTCATGGCTTCAATGTCTTTAATTTTACATTTTTAGGTTAATTGAGAAGGTTGGTTTTTATGTTTTAGTTTTACATTTAAAGTAATAGTTTTTGTTTATTTATATCCAAAGTGATACTTGTTTATCAGTTAAATAATAATATGCCGATTCTGAACTATTATATTAGACTAGAAAGGCTACTCCAAATGGAAGTCTAACTACTCATTTAACACATTTGGAGAAAAGTGGTTTTGAAAACCATTTATATTAGGCGAGCTTAAAGAAAGTACTGCACTTTAAAACTTCAGTTTTGAAAGTATAGACTTTAAAAAACATTTTAAAAGTTAATTTACAATTTTTTTTTACCTTTATTTTCCAATAAATACAAATACAGATTTTTTTTTTTAAAGCCAGGCTTTCTTCTTTGAAGGCAACTTATTTTTTATACTTTCTCTCCCTGAAGAATTAAAAGTCACTAGAAATCCTTGTAGGACTGACAGCTTCTTTGATATGATTCATGTGTATATTCATGGAAAAAGAAGTACTTTTGAAAGTAGTTTTAAAAATACTTGTATTTTATTTTGTCATGTATTATGGGTACAGGAATGCCTTCTTTTGAATTTTAAAATAATTTGTTTTTAATCTACTTGAGGTGATTTCTCTAAGTATTTTTGCACAGTTTAAATAAAAGTTATGCTTAAATACCAAGGTAGAGATTTTTAATATAGTATTATTATCAGATAGTTCTAATAGTTGAATATTTCTAATACTTTCTTTGTTTTAATAGGGAATGCCCTGATGCAGATTCACTTGTAAGTAGATTTTACTTTGATATAAACAATTTAAATTGAGCTGTTGTAATTAGGAAATACCTAGCATATTTGGGTTGCATTGTTTTCAGATCTTTCCAAGAAAAATACTGATCATGTTATTGTAAATTCACTATTAAAATTATTTTACAGATGCATTTTTGGCTTTATATTGCCAGATGCTTTCCTATTAAATAGAGGTGTTTCTAACTGCCTTTGAAAAGTGAACATTTTACTTTTAGAATTGGAATGGTGCCATAGCATATTGTTTTTTCTTGGGAAATATTTCCGATCTCAAATCTGCATACTTTATTTTAAAATATGGTGCTGTTATTTATTCTTAGTTCTGTTAAAAATAGTACTTTATCTGTTCATGCATTTAAGTTTTATTTAAGAGATTGTCATTTTAGAAAAAATAACCATGGTTAATACTTTTCTGTGCTTTTTATTTTATTTTTGTGTATTTCTTTATATATAATTAAATAAGATATCAAATGGAGCTCCCTGTGGTTACAATGGAAGAATAGATTTACCAAGTGGTGTAAGTAGTATGTAAATAGACACATTTTTCAAATTGCTCTTTAAACACTGTTCATGTTGATAAGTGTAGTAGATCCAAACTATTCATCTTCTCTGCTTATTGTTTTTGCTTGCATAACTATTGTTTCTTTTGGCCCAAAGACAGTTTGGTGTTTTACAGCATAATGGTATGATCTGGGCCCCAAGGCTAAGGCAACTAGATTCCATTTTATGTAGGCCCCTTGGTTAAGGCGACTAAAAGACTCCATTTTATCACCAATAGACATTCCTCGATATTCTTCCAATAATAGGTTAATTACCCCTAGACGGAAAGGAATTTTGCCTAAGATTATAGTTGCCCCAGGAGTTGGGAGGCCATTTGCAGTTTCCTGAGTATAGGTATTTGCAAGTATTTGCAAGTACTTGTGCTGTCTGTAAAAATGCTAATTTTGACTTTTGTAATCTCTGTCACTCCCACTATTGTACTGGTTCCCTGAGAGGAGGGGGGAAAAAGGAGGAGGAAGTGTTTGTCTTTAAAATGGGACTAGTAAGAAGAATCTGGGCTGTTGATCTGAGGGGAAACTATGCCCTCCACAGCCCGCCAGCGAAATAAAGTGCTCCTTTACAATTTGGCTGTGCGTCTCTGGTTATCTCGCTGTCAGGTTATAACAGGTATACCAAAATATTTTAGTATTATGTAGTGACCTTCTTTGTCTCTTGTTATGGCCTTTGTTTTGAAGTCTATTTTGTCTGACATAAGTATTGCTATCCCAGCTTTTTTCTTTGTTTTGTTTGCATGTGATTTTTTTTTTTTTTTTTTTTTTGCATCCCTTCACTTTCAGTTTGTGTGTATCTTTTGTTCTGAGGTGGGTCTCTTGTAGACAGCCAATATATGGGTCATGTTTTCTTATCTATTCAGCTACACTGTATCCTTTGATTGAAACATTTAATCCATTTACATTTAAGGTTATTATTCATAGGTACTTATTTATTGCCATTTTATTCTTTTTGTTTTCATTTTTTTTTAAACTTATCTTTATTGTTGAATGTATTACAGATGTCCTTCCTTTTTCCCTCCCTTGACCCCCTCCTCCCCACTCCCACCCCCTCCTGCCTTCCCCATACTATTGTCTGTGTCTATTGGTTATGCATATATGCATATAAGTTCTTCGGTTTCTCTCTTCCTGCCCTCCCTCCCCCCTTCCCTTTGAGGTTCGGCAGTCTAACAACCAATTTGTACTTCTTAATCCCTTCACCTTTTTCACCCAGCCCCCTCCCATCTGGCAGCCAACAAGAAGTTCTCTGTATCTATGAGTCTGTTTCTGTTCTGCTTGCTCATTTTGTTTGTAGATTCAATTGTTGATATGTATTTATTGCCATTTTATTGTTCATATTTTTTATCTTTTTCTTCTTCAAGAAGACCCTTCAACATTTCATATAATACTGGTTTGGTGGTGATGAACTCCTTTAGCTTTTTCTTGTCTGGGAAACTCTTTATATGGCCATCAATTCTAAATGAGAACTTTGCAGGATAGAGTAATCTTGGTTGTAGGTCCTTGCTTTTCATCACTTTAAATATTTCTTGCCACTCCCTTCTAGCCTGCAAAGTTTCTTTTGAGATCAGCTAAGATCCTTATGGGAGCTCCGTTGTAAGTAACTAACTGCTTTTCTCTTGCTGCTTTTAAGATTCTATCTTTGTTTTTAACCTTTTGCATGTTGATGATGATGTGTCTTGGTGTGGACGCCTTTGGGTTCATCTTGGTTGGGACTTTCTGTGCTTCCAGGACTTGCATGTCTGTTTCCTTCACCAAGTTAGGGAATTTTTCTATCATTATTTTTTCAAATAGGTTTTCAGTTTCTTGCCCTCTCTTTTCTCCTTCTGGCACTCCCATGATGCAAATGTTGGTATGCTTGAAGTTGTCCCACAAGCTCCTTATACTATCCTCATTTTTTTGGATTCTTTTTCCTTTTTGCTGTTTTGGTTGGGTGTTTTTTGCTTCCTTATATTCCAAATCGATGGTTTGCTTCTTGGCTTCACCTACTCTATTGATTCCCTGTAAGTTATTCTTTATATCAGTTAGTGCATCCTTCATTTCTGACTGGTCCTATATTATGCTCTTGGGGTCCTCACTAAGTTCATTGAGTGTCCTTATAAGCAGTGTTTTGAACTCTGCATCTGTTAGATTGCTTATTTCCATTTCATTTGGTTCTTTTCCTGGAGTTTTGTTCTGTTCTTTCTTTTGGGACTTGTTTCTTTGTCTCCTCAGTTTAGCTGCCTCCCTGTGTTTGTTTCTATGTATTAGGTAGAGTTGCTATGTCTCCTAGGCTTTCTAGGGTGGCCTGTTGTAGTAGATGTCCTGTAGGGTCCAGTGGCACAGACTCCCTAGTCCCTCAAGGTGCACCCCTCGTGTGGACTTTACACTCTTCTGTTGAAATTGAATCTTGATTGCTGTTGGCACCTCAATGGGAGGGTTTTACTCAGCTGCAAGGACTGGCTGTGCCCACTGCCCACTGACCTCTGACTACCTTGGAGGATCAGTTGTGCAGGGGCCAACCACACAGAGCAAGACTCACTTCAGCAGGGCTCTGGTACCCACTGAGTCCATTCCTTGAGTGTGTCACTTGTGGAGGTGGTTGTGTGGTGGTGCTTCGACATGGTGTGAAGCTGTCTACTGGGTGTGCTGGCTCTGGGGCAAGGTCAGCCACTGCCTATGTTCTACCCAGGGCCACCAGGCATAAGCCACAAAGTGATCTGCAGACGGCTGCTTCTTGTGCTGGGCTTGGAGGTGCGCAGGCAAAGCCAAGCTGTGAACCAAGACTGGCTGCTTCTAGTGGCAGGCCTGGGGCCACTTAGTGAGAAGTATGGGGCTTGCTGTGGCCAGATGCTGCTTGTTTGAGAGAATTTAGGAAAATCTGAATCAGGAGCCAAATCAGGCCAATCCTATGGTAAAGCCTTTGGAAACAGCTTGGGTGGGCCCAAAAGTTGGGTGGGGCAGGGCCTCAGGGAATCACCAGGGTGGGGCAAACAGTGTGAACCAGGTTGCTGGAGTTCCAGATATGGTGCCCATCGGCCAGGCCCATGGGGGAAGGGCTCACCAAAGGAATAATGACCTCCACCAGCACATCTGTCCGGGAGAAAGCTGCCCCTCCAGCTCTCACCCCAGTGCCAAACAACTCAGTTCTTCCCCATATGTCTCTGGCGCCTTTCAAGCTGCCTTCTCTCTATGCTGGAGCTCAGAGAGAGTGGATCCGAGTAAGTCCGTGTGGGGGCCCTTTAAGAGGAACTGCCTGGGGCTCCAGCAGCCTCAACCTCCCTCAACCTCAATTCCCGCTGCTTTTTATAGCCAGAAGTGATGGGAACTTCTCTTCCTGGCATTGGAACCGTGATCTGGGTGCCTGGTATGGGACGGGGACCCCTCCTCACTCCTCAGGGAGGACCTTCACAGCTTAGGTGTACCTCCTGATTTTTATCCACCACACGAGGGTGTGGGACCAGCCCGTCCATGCCTCTGCCCCTCCTACCAGTCTCGATGTGGCTGCTGCTTTAATTTCGTGGTTGTAGGACTTCCCATTCAGCTTGATTTCCAGCAGTTCTGAATGATGGTTGTACTGTAGTTTAGTTGTAATTTTGATGTGGTTGTGGGAGGAGGCGAGTACCACGTTTACCTATGCTGCCATCTTGACTGGAAGTGTCACTATTTCATTCTTTATACCTGTGTTCCTCTCCCTTCCTTCCTTCCTTCCTTCCTTCCTTCCTTCCTTCCTTCCTTCCTTCCTTCCTTCCTTCCTTTCCTTCTCCGCCGCCTCCTCCTCCTCCTTCCTTTTTTTCTTCTTCTTTCAGGCACTTTAACATTTCTTGCAGTACTGGGTTGGTGGTAATGAACTCCTTTAGCTCTTTTTTGTCTGGGAAGCTCTTTATTTTGCCTTCAATTTCAGTGATAGCCTTGCCCTGGCCAGTTTGGCTCAACGGTTAGAGCGTCGGCCTGTGGTCCAGAGAGACCCAGGTTCGGTTCCCGCTAAGGGCATGTACCTCGGTTGCAGTTTGTCCCCAGCCCTGGTTGGGTCGTGCGGGAGGCAGCCACTCGATGTGTGCCTTTCACGTCGATGTTTCTCTCTCTCTCTCTCTCTCTCTTCCCTTCTTCCTCTCTCTCTCTCTCCCTCCCACTCTGTGAGAACAAAAAATGGAAAAATGTCCTCGGGTGAGGATAAAAAATAAATAAATAAATAAATAAAATAAATGGTAACCTTACTGGATAGAGTAGTTTTGATTGTAGGTTCTTGCTTTTCATCACTTTGAATATTTCATGCCGATCCCTCCTGGCTTGAAGTATTTGTGTTGAGAAATCAGACAGCCTTATGGGAATACCCTTGTTGGTGACTAGCAGTCTCTCTCTTGCTGCATTTAAGATTGTTTTTAACCTTTGGCGTTTTATTTTATTTATTTATTTATTTTTAAAATCCTCACTCGAGGGTATTTTTCTATTTATCTTCAGATAGAGTGGGGCAGGGTGGGGAGACACACACACATCAATTGGTTGCCTCCTGCATGACCCCGACCAGGGCCAGGGACCAAATGGCACCTGAGGTACGTGCCCTTGACTGGAATCTGACCCGTGACTCTTTGGTCAGTGGGCCAATGGTCTGACTGCTGAGCCAAATCAGCCAGGACTAGCCTTTGGCATTTTATTTTTTTATTTTTATTTTTATTTTTTATAATTTATTTTATTATTAATTTGTTTTTGTTACAGATGTTTTTCCTTTTTTCCCCCCCATTGACACCCTCCTCCCCCTACCCCTCTCCTCCTCCCCATCCCTGTTGTCCATGTCCATTGGTTATGCACCCATGCACATAGGCTCTGTGATTTATCTCTTTCCCCCCGCCTCCCCCCCTCCTCTGAGGCCCATCATCCTGTACTCCACCCTCCATGTCTCTGGGTCAGTTTCGTTGTTCAGTTTGCTCAGTTCTCCTGTGTGTTGCCTGCTTCCTCCGTTGGTGGGGGGGGTCGCCGGGCTCCCCCACTCTGCCTGGGCTCCCCCACAGTGGGGGCGTCTCCCGGCTCCCCCACTCCGCCTGGGTTCCCCCGTGGTGGCGGGGTCGCGGCACCCCCGCTCCACCTGGGTTCCCCGCGGTGGGGGCGTCTCCTGGCTCCCCCGCTCCACCTGGGTTCCCCCGCGGTGGGGGGTTCGCCCGGCACCCCGCTCCGCCTGGGCTCCCCCGCGGTGGGGGCGTCTCCTGGCTCCCCCGCTCCACCTGGGATCCCCCGCGGTGGGGGGGGTCCCCGGCACCCCCGCTCCGCCTGGGCTCCCCTGCGGTGGGGGGTTTGCCCGGCACCCCCGCTCCGCCTGGGCTCCCCTGCGGTGGGGGCGTCTCCTGGCTCCTCCGCTCCACCTGGGTTCCCCCGCGGTGGGGGGGGTCGCCCGGCACCCCCACTCCGCCTGGGTTCCCCCGCGGTGGGGGCATCTCCTGGCTCCTCTGCTCCTGGGTTCCTCCGTGGTGGGGGGGTCGCTCAGCTTCCGCAGGTGCCCCTGGCTGCAGGATCATGTTTCCTTTCAGGCAACAAGGAGGGTCTTGGAGGGCAGTATGCCGTCTCCATTCTGCTGCTTTTTCAATTTCGTAGTTGCAGGGCTTCCCTTCAGCTTGATTTCATGCGGTCTTTAAGTGATAGTTATTCTGTGATTTAGTTGTAACTTTGATGTGGTTGTGGGAGGACGCGGTTCCGCGTCCACCTAGGTCGCCATCTTGACCGGAAGTCCTAAGCTATTCTTTATTTCAGTTAGCGCCTCCTTCATTTCTAACTGTGTATCCATCATTTCTGACTGGTCCCTTTTTATGCTCTTGAGGTCTTCACTAAGTTCACTGAGGTTCTCACTGAGTCCATTGAGCATCCTTATAAGCAGTATTTTGAACTCTGCATCCGTTAGGTTGCTTGACTCCATTTCACTTAGTTCTTTTCCTGGAGTTTTGTCTGTTCTTTCATTTGGGACCTGTTTCTTTGTCTCCTCATTGTGGCTGCCTCCCTGCGTTTGTTTCTATGTATTACTTAGTGAGAGGTACGGGGCTAGCTGAGACCAGATGCTGCTTGTTTGAAAGAATTTAGGAAAAGCTGAAGCAGGATCCAAGACAGGCCAATCCTATGGTAAAGCAACTGGCAACAGCTTGGGTGGGCCTGGAAGCTGGGTGGGGCGGGGCCTCAGGGAATCACCAGGGCGGGGCCAACTGTGTGAGCCAGGTTGTTGGAGTCCCAGAAATGGCGGCGTCTGCCGGCCCAGGGAAGGGCTCACCAAAGGAACAAAAGCCTCTGATAGCACATTTGTCCAGGTCGGTCCAGGAGAACGCTGCCTCTCCAGCCCTCGCGCCAATGCCTAACAGCTCAGTTCTTCCCCACATGATTCTGGTGCCCCTCAGGCTGCCTCCCCCGCGCTGGAGCCCGGAGGGAGCAAGTCCGAGTAAGTCTGTGCGCGGGCCCTTTAAGAGGAGCTGCCGGGGGCTCCAGCCGCTTCAGCCTCAGTTCCCGCTGGTTTCTCCAGCCAGAAGTTCTGGGGGCTTCTCTTCCTGGCACTGGAACCCTCAGCTGGGCACCTGGTGTGGGACGGGGACCTCTCAGTCCTCAGGGAGGACCTTCCCAGCCGAGGTGCCCTCCTAATTTTTATCCGCCACACGTGGGTGTGGGACCAGCCCGTCATGCCTCCGCCCTCCTACCAGTCTCGATGCGGCTTCTTCTTTAATTTCGTAGTTGTAGGACTTCCATTCAGCTTGATTTCAGGTGGTTTTGAATGATGGTTGTTCTGTAGTTTAGTTGTAACTTTGATGTGGTTGTGGGAGGACGTGATACTGCGTCTACCTACGCCGCCATCTTGACCGGAAGTCGCCTTTGGCATTTTAATTATGAGTGTCTTGGTGTGGATTTATTTGGGTTCATCTTGATTGGGACTCTGTGTGCTTCCTGAACTTGTGTGACTTTTGCCTTCACCAGGTTAGGGAAATTTTCAGCCATTATCTCTTTGAATCTGTTCTCTGTCCCATGCTCGCTCTCTTGTCTTTCTCATACCCCTATGATATGGATGTTGTAACGCTTGATGTTGTCCCGAAGGTCCCTTAGACTTTCCTCATTTAAAAAAATTCTCTTTTCTTTTTTATGCTCTGCTTGGGTGCTTACTGTTTTCTTTCCCTTTAAATTGCTGATTCGATCCTTTGCTTTATCTAACCTGGTGTTGATTCCTTCTAGTGTATTCTTCATTTCAGATATTGTAGTCTTCATTTCTAATTCTTTTTCTTTATTGATTTTTAGAGAGAGAGGAAGGGAGAGGGAGAGAGATAGAAACATCAATGAGAGAGAACATAGATTGGCCATGTCCTGCATGCCCCCCACTGGGGATTGGGCCCACAACCTGGGCATATGCCCTGACCAGGAATCGAACCAGCGACCTCTTGGTGCCTGGGTCAGCGCTCAACCAGTGAGCCACACCAGCCAGGCTCTTATTCTTTTTTATGGTTCTGTGTCCTTTTTAGTGCTTACTATGTCTTTGTTTAAGTTCTCAGTGAGATCATCCATTCTTCCTCTAAGGTCTTTGAGCATCCTTATAACCATTGTTTTAAATTCTTCATCTGGTATTTTGGTCACTTCTATTTCATTTAATTATTTTCCTGGGGATTTCTCTTTTTCTTTCATTTGGGGCATATTTCCTTCCTCATTTTGTCTCTGTTCATTAGATAGATCTGGTATGATTCCCAAACTTGTTATGATGGCTTAATGATGTAGGTATCTTGCTGGGCTCAGTGGTACAATATTTTAGATCACTTGAGCTCCAGGAATGTTTCTTGTGGGTTATGTGCACCTTCCTGTTGTAGTTGAATCTTGAATGCTGTTGGTCCTTTCGTGGGTAGAGTTATCCCTTCAGGCTAGTTGACTATAAGGATAAACCTCCATCACCAGGTATGAGTTGCTGTGCAAGGGTTGAGCCCCGAGGTGGAGTTGTTCCTAGCAGGGTTGGTGCTTGCTGGAATCTCCCTTTGGGTATGCTGCTTGTGTGGCTTGTTTGATCGAGCCCAGGTGTGGTTTCAAGCCTACCACTGGTTGTGTTTCTGGGTCCATTAGGGCAGGGTTCAGGTACAGGTTGATGTCAGACGTTGTGTGTAACTGGCCTTGCACTACCTGTCTGGAGCTACCATGCTATTCACTGTTTGTGGCTGTGTCTACAGGGCCTCAGTATGTGTAGGAGGGGCCAATCTATTTGTAAGTGTCAGCTCCCTCTAGCTTAGAGCTGGGAGCAGATCTGTAAAAGATCTGAGGTTCCCTGAGGTCCACCTCCACCTCCCCCTGAGGTTGCCTGGTTTTCCTGTAGCGCCTTCCAAAGAAAGACTGTAGAGTGGTCCCAGGCTGGCCACAACTCACTGACACTTCCACAGGTTGTGAGCTCGGTAGGGCAGGGTGACTGAAGTCAGGAGGACGGGGCTGGTGTGTACCCTTCTTTGGGGCCATGTGGTTAGGCACTCAGTGAGGGGAAAATGGCTCCAACTCCAGAGCCGACCCACTCAGTCTCTGCCAGAGTGTCCAACTTGAGTTCCTACAGGAGGAGCGTACCTAGGTTCAGGTGGGTGCAGCCAGACGTCCCTTCTGCAGGAGCAACTCTGCAGGATGGAGCCACTGGGACACAGGGTGAGGGACATATAAAAAGAGTCTCCTCTTGGGAATGGTACTGGCTGAGCCCCCAGGAGGGGGCCAAGTACTTTGTCCTGGCCCTAGACAATGGCCTGCAAAGGAGACACACTCTGAATGTCTTAGCTCTGAGGCACCCTCTGTTCCCTTCATGGAACTGAGCTCAGCAGGGCAGGCCCACTGGGTGGGGGTGGGGTGTGGGGGCATACCCAAACAGTTTCCTGTCAGTGTGGTTCCAGCAAACCTGTAGGAAGGGTGCAGGTACTTCTTTCTGTTCCTGGGATAGTGCAGACCGAGCTTACAGGGGAGATAGGAGTGGCCTATCTTGTGATGTAGCCATACAACCTAGCACTTGCCAGTCTGATTCCTGGACCAAAGCCTCCCTTGGAGAGAGCACTCAGAAAGTCCCAACTCTTTACAGCACTCTGATCCCCCTGTACAACTGAACTCAGCAGAGCAGGGCCACAGAGTGGTAGGGCAGGCCAAGTGATTCGGCAGGGGGTGGGGGGGGGGCACAGCTATGCACTTGAGGTGGGAAAGAATGATACCCTTTCCAAAGCTACACAGTTCAGTCACTGTCTTGAGTCTGCTCCAAGAGCTTCTTCAGAAAAAGAGCACTCCAAAGATTATTGCTGGGTGCAGCCAGCCAACTCCTCTGCAAGACCAGAGCACAGCAGAGTAGAGTCACCAGTAGTTGGAAGACAGACTGGGCAGTGCACTCCTCAGGTTGGTGCTGTAACAATAGGGATTCTCAACCCTGAGAAGGTGGTGTCTGGGTCTCTAGCAGATGCCCTTCTCTCCCAGGTGGACTGAATCCCCGCTGATTTTCACCACCAGATGTTATGCAGGCTCTTTTTCCCATCTCTGTTGCTGTGGGTTGGGGATCCCTGCATTAGGTTTCGACCCCATGCTCCTGGGAGGAGGAAGTATTGCAGCCTAGAAATTATTCCAGCTTCTCAGCCACTGCACATGGGTGAGGGGGCCAGCCCTTTCCACGTCGTCTCTGCCCTTCTTACCAGTCTCTATGTGGTTTCTTCTGTAAATTCTTGGTTATAATATTTCAGTTCAGCTAGCCTTCAGTTGTTTATTTAGGCTGATTGCTCTGTAATTTAGCTGTAAAGCCAGTTTGGCACTGGAAGCAGGTGAGTGTAGCTTCCACCTACTCTGCAGCCATTTTAGAATCCCAAAGTGGTAGTT
This sequence comes from Tadarida brasiliensis, assembly GCA_030848825.1. NCBI lineage: Eukaryota > Metazoa > Chordata > Mammalia > Chiroptera > Molossidae > Tadarida > Tadarida brasiliensis. Next base: position 47,062,704 of record CM061258.1, read on the forward strand.
TTTAATAATATTAAGTTTCTATGAATAGTGCTAGCATTGAAATCCTAGTTAACTGAGAATCATTGCTTTTTTTTTTTTAATCCTCACCCGAGAATATTTTTCTGTTTATCTTCAGATAGAGTGGGAGGGGGAGAGAGAGAGAGAAAGGGGGAGAGAGAGAAACATCGGCATGAGAGGGACACATTGACTAGTTGCCTCCTGCACAACCCTGACCAGGACGGGGGACAAACTGCAACCCAGGTATGTGCCCTTGGCTGGAATCGAACCCGGGACTCATTGGTCCGTGGGCCAACACTCTACCGCTGAGCCAAACCGGCCAGGGTAAATCACTGCTTTTTTTAAAGGAAAAAAAGGTTTTTATTTTGAATTATCAATTTATAGGAAGTTGCAAAGATAGTAAATACAAAGCAGTTCCTTGTACCTGTCACTCTGTTTCTCCTGATGGTAACACCTTGTATCAAAACTAAGATATTGACACTAATACAGTCAAAACATTTCCATTACTCACAAAGATCTTTTATGTTGATTGCCCTTTTACAGCCACTTCCCCTCCATCCCCACCTTCTCTTTAATTAACTTCTGGCAACCACTAATCTTTTCTGCATTTTTATAATTTTGTCATTTCAGGAGTGTTAAGTGGAATCATAATGTATGTAGCCTTTTGAGATTGTTTTTTTTCCCCCCCACTCAGCACAATTCTCTGGAAATTCATCTAATCAGCGGTTCTCAACCTGTGGGTCGCAACCCCTTTGCGGGTCCAACGAGCCTTTCACAGGGGTCGCCTAAGACATAACAGTAGCAAAATTACAGTTATGAAGTAGCAATGAAAATAATTTTATGGTTGGGGGTCACCACAACATGAGGAACTGTATTAAAGGGTTGCGGCATTAGGAAGGTTGAGAACCACTAGATTCTAGGTTGTTGTGAATTTCAATAGTTCATTCCTTTTTATTGCTGAATAGTATTCTGTAGTATAGATATACCAAAGTTTGTTTAACCTTTCACCTATTGTAGGACATTTAGTAGTTTCCAATTTTTGTTGTTGTTAATCCTTACCCGAGAATATTTTTTTCCATTGATTTTTAGAGAGAGTGGAAAGGAGGGAAGGAGAGGAAAAGAGAGAGAGGGGGAGAGAGAGAGAGAGAGACATTGATGTGAGAGAGATACATCGATTGGTTGCCTCCTGGTCAAGGCATGTGTGGGGATCAAACCTGAAACCCAGGTATGTGCCCTTGACCAGGAATTGAACCCACACTAGTTAGGGTTGGTCTCAATTTTTGGCTTTTAGAAATAAGTGTATGTACAGATTTTTGTGTAGATATAATGTCCCTCTCTGACCCTGGTAATTTTCTTTCTGAAGTCTGGTCTGGCTAATAATAAGACAGTCCCTCTACCTTTTTTTTTTTTTTTTTTAATTAAGTAATGTTTGCATAGTATATTTTTCCATTTTTTTACTTTCAACCTACCTATGTTGTTATATTTGAAGTGAATTTCTTGTGGCTAGCATATAATTGGGTCTTTTTTTTTTTTTTTTTTTAAATCTATTCTGTTCATCTCTGTCTTGTTATATTTGGACTATTTATTTTTATTTTTATTTACTTATTTTTTTTCTTTATTGATTTTAGAGAGAGGAAGAGAGAGATAGAAACATCGATGAGAGAGAACATCAATTGGCCGCCTCCTGCATGCCCCCCACTGGGGATTTGGCCCACAACCTGGGCATGTGCCCTTACTGGGAATTGAACCGGCAACCTCTTGGTACATGGGTCTACTCTCAACCACTGAGCCACACTAGCCAGGCTGTTTACTTATTTTTTAAAATCTTCACCTGAGGACATTTTTCCATTGATTTTTTTTTTTTTTTTTTTTTTTTTAGATAGAGTGGGAGGGAGGGAGAGGGAGAGAGAGGGATGGAGAGATCTATGTGAGAGAGACACATCTATTGGTTGCCTCCCGCAGGACCCCAACTGGGGCCGGGAATTGAACCCTAGACTCTTTGGTCCAAGGGCAGACGCTTTAACCGTTGAGCCAAGCTGGCCAGGGCTATTCATATTTAATGTAATTATTGACATGTCAAGACTTAAGCCTGGCATTTCATTTTTTATTTTCTGTTTGTTCATTTTGTTTTCCCTTCCTTCCTGTGGTTTATTTGAACTTTTTTCAAATTCCACTTTTATTTATAAGTTTTGAGTGTATCACTTTGTATAGCTTTTTAAATGGTTACTCTCAGTTACTACTCTACTACCTTCATATAATTGTTAATATATTTTAACCAGATTTTATAGTTGTAATCTGCAGGAAGTTGATCCGCAAGCAATTTACTCAGTTTTAGAGAAAACAGCTCAGTATTTAAAAAAAAAAAAAAAAAGACATCGTACTGTATAGTATATTATAAACAAATTTAATAGTATCAGCAAATCCCAGGTAGAACCTCTAGGAAATGAAATATATGGTATGTTTCTAGGGTACTTGGGAATAGGAATAAAGTATTTTGGAAAAAAGTTTTTATTTTGATTTCTAATGAATCTACATTTGGCCAAGTTTATTTTAAAAGTATTTTTAAGTATCTGCATATTAGCAAGCAGTATGTAGAACTCAAAGAAAGTGCTCTATTTCTGGGTCATAACTACATCACTGGTCATATTTTTATCTATGTAATCTGCTCTTTACTTTATGTTAGATTTTTTACTTCTAAACTTTAATCCAGCCTCTTAACTCACTGTTGGCTACATCAGACTGTTTATTCAGTTTAGAAGCTATAGCTATGTAAATTCTACTTTTAGTTCTCCTTGATCTTGTGCTGTGCCTGACTCAGATGAACAATCCCTTGTATTCCTCTTGCTGATGTTTAGCAGGTGATTGGAAGAAGAATGGCACTTTTCCAATAGAAGGATATTGGCTGCCCAATAACAACTGATACCCTGAATTTTTTTTTTTTTTTTTGCATTTTAAAAGCTTTTATTTTGAAATAACTTCTAATTTACAAAAAAATGCAAGCATAAAATAATACAAAGAACACTTGTATATCCTTAACTTTTTACTACATTTGACTTAACATTCTCCATACATATGTGCATGTGTTTATGAATGTGAATATATTTCTCTGAGAGTAGAAATTTTCTCTTGCCTAATTACAAGAGCATGCTTAGAGAAGTGTCCCTCCCTCCTGTATTCCTTCTACTTCATTGCTTTGCCTTGTAGATGACCAACTTTGTATTTTGATTTATTCTTCCACTGTTCTTTTTTTTCATAAAGATTAGCAGGTATGCGTATGTTTTTAAATTTTTCTTTATTCTTACTTAAAAGATATTATACTATATATGTTCTGTTGTACTTTTTTTTTTAGTTAATATTTTCTGGAAGTCACTCCATATCAGATCATAGAAGCTTTTTTTTAAAATAGCTGTATAGTACTCTGTTTTGTGTATGTACCACAGTTTATTCAACTATGCTTGGATTTCTAGGTACTTTCCAATAATTTTGAGTTAGAGATAATCTTTGAATAATTTTGTTGTATATGTATGTTTAAATTGTTGGGCGTGTATCTTTGGGGTAAATTCCTTGAAGCAGAATTCCTGGGTGGAAGAACAAACACGTGTATTTTTGTTAAATATTGTTAAACTTCTCTCTGTAGGAATTGTGCTACAGTAAGTCCTCAGTGTTGTTGATAGGTTCTGTGACTTTAGCCCTGGCCGGTTTGGCTCAGCGGTTAGAGCGTTGGCCCGCAGACCATAGAATCCTGGGTTCGGTGCCCGCTAAGGGCATGTACCTCGGTTGCAGTTTGTCCCCGGCCCTGGTTGGGGTTGTGTGGGTGGCAACCACTCCATGTGTCTCTCTTATGTCGATGTTTCTCTCTTTCTTCCTCTCTCCCTCCCGCTCTATCTGAAGATAAATGCAAAAATGTCCTCAGGTGAGGATTTAAAAAAAAAAAAAAAGAGGTTCTTTGACTTTAAGTGAAAACTAGATAAGTTACAAGTTTTACCATAGGCTAATTGATACAAATAAGAGTTAAGTTCCTATGGCATCTAGTCAATGTTATAACAAAACAACCTTATTTGAGGACCTGCAGTATTTTGTATTTATACCAGCGAAGTATAAGAGTACTTTTCCTCACAGCTTTGCCAACAGAGGGTATTTTTAAACTTTTGAACTTTTTGCCAGTCTCATAGGTAAGAGTAGTATTTTAATATAGTTTTACTTTTCTTGGTAGTCTTTTATTTCTATTTTTTGTTCTGTTTATATATATTTTCGTTTACTTAAGCTGTCAGTCCTCTAATTTCATCACCTCCCTTTCCCAGACACACAGATTCTTGTGCTTTTATTTCTTTACTTTGAAAATGTGGGTGAATATTGGTTATCCACAGAACTGCTGGCATTTCTACTTGAACACCTGTTCTATTCCTTTCAGTTTTCCTCCTGTTTCATTTTGCAATGCTTTTCTATTTCAGACATCTGAAGCATGGAGTGTGATTTGAAGCTAATTAAAAAGACATAATTTCCCCACAGTGTTAGAATATTGTTAACCTGTTGACATTTGATATATGCAATACAGCTCATCAGTAATAGTTAAGGCTGTTTTGCTCATCTCTAACAATATTTTTGTAGTTGGAGCCATCATTACAGTAAAGTTTTATTTTTCTTCTTTCCATAGAACATTCCTGATGTAGATGAAGAAGGCTATAGTATAAAACCAGAAGCAAATCAGAATGATATCCTTTTATCATCTGGATATTCTTATGGATTGTTTTGGCATATAAGTTGACAGTTAAAATAATTATTATCTAATAAAGAGTCTTCACATTTTTAATTAATTATAATGACTCCATAGTTTTCGACATGTTTTTGTTAACAAAGTTAGTAGTTATATTTCTGTTAAAGTCCATCTTATCTCTTAAAGGTTTTGTTACTTTTTTAAATGTGTAAAAAACTGGTTATGCATTAAGACAATTTAAAAATTAAATTTTTTAACTGATACTCACATACCAAAGAGAACCATTTCTACTCATCTAGTGATTCTGATTCTGAAGATGAAGAACCAAAGAAGTATCGAATAGAAATTAAACCTATACATCCAAATAACTCACATCATACAATGGCTTCCTTGGATGAATTAAAAGTATCTATAGGAAATATAATGCTCTCTCCAGCAATATCTGTAAGTAAGAAAATGAGCAAGTTTGTACTTTTTAAATAGAAGTCTTTTTTTTTTTTTTTTTTTTAATACCTTGTCTACCTGCATCTGGTTAATTTTAGGAATAGTAAGAAGTAAGACATCATTTAGCAATAGTTAAGCATGTTGGATGAGGAAATATTTAATTTATATATTTTTTCTTTTTATGCAGCTTTATTGAAGTATATAGTTTATAACTTTTATATAGTCAAATGAACTGTGAGTTTGGCTTAGTTTTACTTTCTTTTAAAAGTGTATTACAAAGGAAGCAAAATGTAGAAAATCACTATTTCTGCTATTTCTTGTATTTTATAAATAGTGCTGTATGTCTCAGGCAGAATTTTGTGAACTGGCAGTATTAATCTTTTCCTCATCGAATTTTGAAGTTTTTGTCCATGTTTTGTGAATGTTATGTAGAAAGGAATTCTATAAAAATGAATTTGAAGATTAAATTATATCTTTGCATTTTTTTTTTTGTCTGTTACTAACATTTTTTCCCATACTTTTCTTAGAAGGAAAAGGAAAGATAGAATTTTTTCGTTTTAGTGATTAATTTCTCAGTTCTAAGATACCATACTTAATAGCTTCTAAGGGAGAAAAAAATCATAATACATCTTTCCATTGATGTCTTACTCTAAATTCAAAAATGTTAAACTATGGGGGGAAAAGCGTATCTTAGAATGATATTTAGTATATTTGTACTTGTTCATAATTGATAATAAACCTGTTCCCCTTGATAATAGAGAATGAAAGTTTTCACCATTTAATATTGTTATTTAATTATATATTTTAAGTAGTCTATATATGCATTTGTTTGGATAAAAATCTTTTTTTCCTCTCACTCATTCACTTTTAGAATTTAATTTTAGAATGTTTTTTTTCCACCAAGAAGACAAATTTTTGAAGTGAGGTTTATTCTACCATTACTAGTTAACAGTAAGATTAATGCCAAGGTTAAATTATGGTATGCATATGAAGTAGAAAGTTGTGAAACCATTAAAATTTTTTATTGTCTAAGAGCATTAATTTTTTTTTTTTAAAAAGTAAATAAGTAAAATAAAAGCCTAGAGGAATATACATCAAAATGTTAAGCATCTATCTCTGAGTTGTGAGCTCGTTGATGGTTTTAATTTTCTCTTTTGTGCTCTTCTTTTCTTTATATTTATTTAAAAAAACACACACAGTGAACGCAATTTTATTCTCAGAAAATAATAATCATACAGTTTTTAATTGTTAATATTGGGTGTGAAAAGGAGATATTGTGAGTATATATTTTTGCTCAGTTTGCTTAAGTATTTCCCCCTACCCCCAAACAATGTTATGTGTTTTAAGGTATATAAATTTTAAGTATAATTCAGAAGGGAATAGACAAATTATTGAAGCTGGAAAATAGGATATTTTAAATTCTAAAATGAACACTATCTTTTTTTTTTTCCTTTTCATGTACTACTAGAGACACAGCCCAGTAAGTGTAAGATTTTATATTTTTATCTATTGACTTAAAAAACAACACCACCATTGTAATGTTTGAACATTGATTTTCAAAATATTTGTGTTAAATATTTTAAATTAGCAAGTCATAGTAACTTGTTTTATATACTTAATAGTTTAATATTTAAAAACATTTTATTGAATGTTAAAAGTACATGTATTATTTGTTACTATAAAACAAAAACTACTGAAAGTTTTTGTGTGTCTTTTTATGTAAATACAGTTTATAATTGAGCAGATATACTAAAAACAACTTAAAATTTAGGTTCCCAGTATTAGCATTTTGTGAAATATTTCATTGCCAAATTACTTATTTAATGGCACTTAGTTTTTGCATTTCTCTTTTAGGTGCAGATGAATCAGAATTCATCTAGTAAGTTTGACATTTAAGTTGGTTATTTTATTTCTATTAAAATTCATCAGGTGCAGTTTACTAAGTTTGTAGCCTTATATGTATAGTTACAGAAATAGTCTTTCCTCATCATGAGCCTTAACAGACTAAAAGGATACTTATTTTATAACAGAAGACAAGTTATTTATATTATCTCTTTTAGCTTTGAGATATGCCTGAAACTTTAATACCTGACTACAACAATTTTTAGAAATCAGGAAAGCTAGAGTAGCTTCTGATTAAAAATGTTAAACTGTTTGATTGCCATAACTCTGCCTAATGAGCTGGAAGGCATTTTATAAGATGAGTAATCTTTAGTTTTACCTATTTTTAAGTCATATCACAATTTGTAGTTTCTATTATATAGTTTTTAGTATAGCACTTTAATTATATTAAAAATATTTTGGGGGTGTTAATTGTGAAGAGTCATGTATAAAAATAACAAGGATTGTGGGAAAAAGAGAGCTGAGGCAAAATGCTCAAAAGCTATGCAATTTTGTAAACACAATGCTCAATAAAAACTTCAGCATCAATCCTAATAAAAATTCTAGCTCAATTAAAAATACCCATTAAATGTATAATAAATACCAAACAAAAAATAGGATTTTATTTTAAAAAAAAGAAAAGGTGAGTAGCTTGATGATAGGGGATGTGAAGAAAATGAGGACAAAAGGGGGCTATCAACTTACAGAGATGCGGGCAACAAGCAAAAAGATGGAGAAGACCAGCATGATAAGCACTTTGAGGCAAAACAAATGCTAAACTGAGTCAAATGGAAGAATGTGGCATGTATGGGCATCATGTACAGTTTGGTGTTCCTCATAGTTTGTTGTAGTTACCCATGTTGATGTATTTTGCAGTCATCAGCTATTGCTTGATGATGCAAAACATTGATGTGCATGGAAGATTGCTTATGGAATCATCATGACTTTGCATTCCTGATGCCTTTCCTCTATGTACTAGTTGCTTATGAAATGATTCATGTTACAAATGCAAAAGGTAGCAGAAGAGACTGTTTTATAGAGACTGTTGCTCTAGATTGTTATACAAATTTTAATTTTTAAAAATAGGATTTTTTCAAGAGTTGGTAACTACTTCTGATCAATATAATAATCACTAATGATATTCTTAGAAGTTGAAAAATGCTTTTGTGATTCATCAGTTAAAATTCGTGAGTGATAAGTATTTAAACGTTTGTTCTAATTTTTAAAGTTGCAGTCCATATGTTTCTTTTGAACAACCATTTTATTTTAATAAATATGAGAGGTTAGTCATTTCTCACCAAATATACTAGAAGAAAGATTTAGCAGAAATTCAGTTATTTAATATTCTTCACAATAGAAAACTTGTTAAAAGTTTATTTTTCTTTTCACAATTGTTTAAATTATATTTATGTTATTAATTCCAGAATTTAAATTGTTTATAGTAATGAGATAATTTTTAATTAGGTGAAGAGTTAACAAAATCGAAACCGTCTGCTGCATCCAATGAGTAAGTCTCATGTTTAAATTAAAAAAAAACTGAAAACTTAAATTTTTTTAGAGCAATTTTAGGTTCACAGCAAAATTGAGTGGAAGGTACAGAATTTTTGCATATATTCTGCCCCAACATATGCTCAGCCTCCCCCACCAGAGTAGCACTTTTGTTATAATTAATGAACCTACATCAACACATCATTATTACCCAAAGGCGTGGCTTACACTAGGGTTTACTCTTGGTGTCATACATCATGTGAGTTTTTACAAGTGGATAATGATATGTCCATCATAATAGTATTATTCAGGATAGTATGACTGCCCAAAAAAATCCTATTTCCTCAACTTTTTTATTCTTCCTTCCCCACTACCTTTAAATTTTAAGTATCCTTTGTCCTGTTTTCTAGAATTTTATTATCTCTGCAGTTTCAGTTCCAGTAGAGTGTTGTGAGTTATCCTGTTTCTTAAGCTGTCAGATGCCATGAGGAGTTTTTCATTGTTTTAATTATTTATCATTTGAGAACATTTATTTTTATAATAATTAAAAAAATCCATTTAACTGTATTTGGCTTTGATGGCCTCACTGCTTCTAAATAAAAGATAATGTCCCAAGAATAAACTAGTTGTTCTCATGAAAATTTTCTCACTTTCTCCCTTCAATTTTGGCTGTGACCTTGTAAAATAGACTGTATATTCATGAGCTTCAAAGTGAGGAAGTGTCTCACGTTGAAAAAGGAGATGGCTAGAAGGCATGTTGCCAGCTGTTAAAAAGAAAAAATACTTTAAGCCAATGTTGCATGGATCTCTTTTTACTTCTGTATTTATCAATAAGAATACTTTTCTTTTAATGTGTTCAGTAAAAGTAGGCTTAATTAATGGATAATTAAATAATAAATGGATAGTTAAAAATTATTTGATACTTTTCAAGCTAGACACTAGTTTTATAGTGTTTTAAACTTTGTTTTTAGGAATCATGTATGCAGTTGTAATTCTAAGTTTTATAGTGCAAGATGTAGTGTGTGTCCGTGTAGGTGCATGTTGAGATACTAGATATGTGTCTATAGATCATTGTAACATTTTATTATATAGTGGGCCTGTTTTCTAGATTTAAAAACATATAAATAATGGCAGTTTGATGCATTAAAATACTGTTTTAATTGGGATTAATCTCTTTTTACACCTTAAATACATACAATTTTTGTCAAGCGTACCTCAGTAAAGCTGGAAAAAAATAATTTAAAAAGAGGTGGTGGCTAAGGTCAGGTGCTTCAAGATCTTAGAGGTTATATTTCTATAAAAGTTTGTATTAAAGAAAAGAGCCAGGAGTTGAATTCAGACAGTAACCAGTACAGTGAATTCCAAGAGGTCAGTGGAGGAAAATCTTTGTTTATGCAGCATGTTGAGTTTAAAACTAGAGTGTTGATCTTCTTGAAGATTTTGTCCATAGTCTTGGTTATGTCTCATAAAAAGGCATGTCTGCCCCAGAAATTTCACCAGACTGCCTTAGTGGCCTAGGGAAATCCTGCCTTTGCATGACCTATTGCAGTAATCAGATCTTTGAAGTTTATATCAAGTGTTGGCCTTACTTGTGTACATGAAAAGTACTTTTTAAATACCTCTTTACCTGTTTTCTTTGAAAATAAGTATGACCTTTTAAAATTTCTACCTGATTTCATACCACTTAAGACCTGACCTTATTGTAGAATTAAGTAGCTGTGTGTCCTTAAGCAGCTCATTTAGAGACTGCTGCTTTTTTCATTTGTAAAGCTGAAATCATCATTTTCATTCTGACAGTCCCTAAGATTGTTAAGAGTATAACAAGGTGTGATCAGTGGGGATTAATCTTCTATACTTTCCCTACCACCTTCACACAATGTTATTGCAAATTCTGCTTATAGCAGTCAACAAATACTGGTTTATTAAATTTGTTAAGTTTCTTCACATATTCCATTGGCAGAACATTCAACTTTGCAGTCATATATGTTGAGCTGTTATAATTTTGCGAAGTGATAGTAAGTGATCAGATTTTATACTAATAAAATATTCCTTTATTAAAATCTTTATCTTTAAAATATTATGGTAGGAAAGGGACTGGTGATTTATTTGCTTTGGACTCCCTGTTTGGACTTTCTCTTGATTCATGTTCTTCAGCTTCATTAACTTCATCGTCATCATCAGGTAAATATATATACACATACATATATATTTTGTGCACATGTCTTATAATATCCTTATAATAATTTATCAATATAAGATTTATGAGTCACAAGATACACTCATTGATACTTATTGTCAAACTGCTTTCCAGAAAGGTTTTAGCACTTCCCAAGCAGTATCTGAAAGGATTTGATGAATGCTTTTTTAGTTGTTTTGGCAAGAATATGTTAAGTTTCTGTTTTCTTCAAAATACAAAATTCCATTTGCCAACACTTAAAGCAGGCAACAAAAATGCATGTTGAATAAAAGCACTGCTTGTTCAAAGCAAGAAAATAAAATTACTTTAAGTTGATCTTCAACCTTCTCTGGGATTTTAGAAATGCCATACATAAAGTATTGGGGGTTAAGAGAGTGCTGGAACGGTGGGGAAAGAACTTGAATTGATTGAGTTCCTGCTATGTCACTCTGCTAGGAGCTACACACATGTTATTTAATTTCACCTCATTAACTACTCATGAAGTTGTTTTTATTGTCCCAATTTTATATATGAGAAAAATAAAGCTCAGAGTTGATCAGGAACTTCTCTAAGATCATATAACTAGGAACTGATGAAGCATAGATTCAGACCTAGGTCTTACTAATTCTAAAATCTTTTGCACTCTGGCAGATTAACAAAACAATAAGCCTTGTTGAAACATTTTACTATTAATAATAAACACTTCCATTTATAATTAGACTGTTTAGAAATTAGTATTTTTTTTTCCTTTATTGATTTTAGAGAGAGTGAGAGAGAGAGAAACATCAATGAGAGAGAACATCGATTGGCTGCCTCCTGCATGCCCCCCACTGGGGATCAGGCCCACAACCTGGGCATGTGTCCTGACTGGGAATCGAACTGGTGACCTCTTGGTGCATGGGAGGATGCTCAACTACTGAGCAATACCAGCCGGACGAAACTAGTATTTTAAAAAGAACTTTTAATTGTATTTTAGGCAATCTTAACCTGAGACAGTTTGGAATATTGAAGGGAAAGTAATCTGTACCTAATATTTGTAAAACAGCAAGAAATAATCAATAGATAGTTGAACATATTCTGAAATGTCATTATAGCCTTTCTCAATGGGAATTTGTTACTAATTAGTTTTATAAAAATAATCTTACCAATAGTTTGTGTAAAGAAAGAAACTAAAATAGTACAGGAAAAACTGAAGTTATCGTTAGGTCTCTTTTTTGTTTAGTAAGAATGTCAGGATGGTGTTTTATATTTAGAACAACACGTGTTTTAAGCAACGTTTTTAATTTTGTTAATATTCTTCTATGAATTTTTCAAATCTTTAATAAAAAATTTCACATTGGTTATGTTTGTTTAGTTATATTTGTAACTCTGCCCTTTGTTTATCACTATTTTCTTTAGCACAGTCTATTTATTTTCAAAAAAGCTCTCTCTTTTCCTGTTGCTGCCTGTCTAAAGAATGTTTTGCCCTTATCACTTTGAATTTCATGAAAAACATGATGTATTTTCATTCAGTGGTCATTTGGTGTTTAGTAGCTAGGATATGATAAAACATTTATTAAAAACTTTTGCTAGTTTTAAAATTCATGATGGTAGTATTTTTAACCTTCCTATATAGTCTGAAAAATGTCATAAATTATTTTGCCCCTCAAAGAATATTAGTGATGTTGAAAGAGATACTTACTGTTACACAGTAATTAATAACACCACCAGTGAGCACAAATAAGTTTCCTTTTGCTTCTTGGTCACAAAGTCAGTGGATTTTCTCTATTGATGAACTTGTTACAAGTTCATCTCTCCAGTGGAGCTCAGACAGCATTACATAGGAAAACTGAACGTACCTTTGGGTTTCCTGATGCTTTGGATGAGAGATTATCCAAAGTGTATCTGTGAGGATCAAAGTGACCTTGTCATAATATCACATGTCCTGAAAAATTACAGACAGAAGAAGCTAACAATGCTGCCGATTTTTCTTCTGCATCTTCTCATTGCTTCTGGAGTCTAGATTAGTATCTTTCTTTGTTCAAATAAAGAATGAGGTGGGAAACATGCCATGTCTGTTCTCCTTAGGCATTGTTAGAGGGCAGATGTAAGTTAGCTCCTATCTGCTATGTTTTTATACTTTAAATAAGGGCACTTCTTATTTCTTCATATACTGAGTCTAATGGACATTTCTTGGAAGTGAGCTCCACCATCAACATCACCACTACTACTCCCCAAAAAACACAATTAAGACACTTGAGCTTGTAAACAATTGTAGTAATCTCCTTCAAAGGTTTCTGGAAGCAGTACCTAATTGGCATATGCAGATAGATTTATTTAGAATATATAAGTTTGTTGTTAATTTTTTATTAATAGATTAATTTATAACATATGTTTATTGTTAATTTATAGTTAATAGATTCATTTGTAAACAGTGATGTTAGTAAGTTTTATTGGCTTTCCTCAAACAGCAATTTCTGATTATTTGAAGAAGCTGAGCTTAACACTTCTATTAGGCTTGGTTTTGAGTCAGTCTAAATGCCATTTGGAGAAGCCACTTGATTGATCAGTAATGAAATTTCAGGTGTAGATGTCTATTATGTTAGGCTCTCACAAGTTTGAAATAATTTGAGTATTGGTCAGTGTTGGTTTCACTGATTATGAACATATCTTTAGAGTAGATGTGTCATAGCACAGGGAAGAGATATGGTCCTCAAGTTGGTGCGCATTTCTTCTAGGATATAGCTTAAAGTAGGAGTGCAGCTGACTGGAAAAAGGCAGCAGCCCTAGAAACTAAACTTGATTTCTTTTTTTTTTTAATCCTCACCCGAGGACATTTTTGCATTTATCTTCAGATAGAGCGGGAGGGAGAGAGGGAGGAAGAGAAAGAGAGAAACATCGATGTGAGAGAGACACATTGACTGGTTGCCACCCACACAACCCCATCCGGGGCCCGGGACAAACTGCAACTGAGGTACCGAGGTACGTGCCCTTAGCAGAAACCGAACCCAGGCCTCTCTGGTCTGCGGGCTGACGCTCTAACCGCTGAGCCAAACTGGCCAGGGCTAAACTTGATTTCTTTCCAGCTTTCTACTGTTTTCTTCTCGCAACCTAATCCCTTCATATGATACACTTTCTGAATGATTACATAAACCCCATGTCATTTACTTTCACTCTTGTATGACTACCTTTTTTCTTGAGGTTGCTTCCTACCCACCTCCATGTTCTTCCTTTTCATGCTGCCATTCCTCAGCTTTACCTTTTGTTTCCCCATGTATATACTTAGGACCATTCATATATTTTTAACTTTATACATCTGTAAACTTATAAAACTTACTGAAATATATTTCTTCCCATCCATGTTATATTCTTCAGTCTCTGAATTATGTGACTTTTGATGATATACACTTGAATTCCACTCATTAATTTCTACCATGATGAGAGTTATTTTTAATTAAGAATACTGAGGTATTTCTAAAACTGCAGAATTTGCAACTGGTGTTGAAAAACAGTAAATATTAGGGGGACCGGAAAGTAATGTCGTGTTTTTACGACATTAATTCAAACAGATAAATTTTTAACAAGTTTTTATTTTTAATCAGTGATGTAATCACCCTCGTTATCAACAACCTTTTGCCATCTAGTGTGCAAATTTTCAATGCCAGATCGATAAAAATCAATTGGTTTCTGAGCAAAATATCTGGAGTTGGCATTTTGGACATCATCCAAATTTTCAAATTTTTTGCCACTTAGAAAATGTTGTAGTGATCAGAATAAATGGAAATCTGATGGTGCAGTATCGGACAAGTATGATGGGTGAGGCAATACCTCCCACCCCAATTCATTAATTTTTTCCAGGGTTCGTCTTGCTCAGTGCGGTCTTGCATTATCGTGTTGCAGAATAACGCCTTTTGTGTTGACAATCGCTGAGCACTTTTCAATTCAAGATTGATTTACTCGATCCAATTGTTCACAGTAAAGGTCTGCATTCAGTTTGTCCAGGTTTCAGCACTTCAAAATGAAAGACCCCGCAAATACTCCACCAAACACACAAAAGTGCCTTTTTGGGGTGTAAACCTGGCTTAGCTGTACTTCGTGGTGATTCCTTCGGGGAGAGCCACTGCCTTTTGCGTTTTGGATTATCATAGAGGACCCATTTTTCATCTCCAGTGATCAAGCGATTAAAAAACGCTTCTGTATTGTGCCACTGGAGCAATAAGTTGCATGTGGTGGACCGGTTAGCTTTGTTTTCTTCGAACAGATTATGCGGGACCCAAACACTTGCTCTGCTTACTTTACCAATCTGCTGCAAATGTTCTTGGATGGTCGACCAAGGTTGGTTAAGAGTATTTGACAGTTCCTCGATTGTCTGACACGGATTTGCTTCCACTTCCACCCTTAACATGTCATTGTCTAAAGCTGTTGGTCTTCCTGATCGATACGAGTCAGATCCAAATTACCCGATTTGAACTTAGAAAACCACCTTTGGCATTTACAAATGTCTAATGCACTTGGATAAACATCGCAAATGTTTTTGGTAGCAACTGTTGCGTTACTACCCTTGTGAAACTCAAAAAGCATACAGTGCCAGATATGTACCTCTTCTGGTATTTGGCTGGCCATTTCACTATAAATTGCAAAAAAAAAAAAATTAAGATTTAATTATTTACGAGTAAACAAGTCACTCTAACCTTAAAATGTCTTTGGCACGATTTTGAAGTACACAATGAGCTGATAAATGATACCCAAATATCGAAACATGCAGAAACGACATTACTTTCCGGTCCCCCTAATACTAAATTTATATAGGCTTTAGGGACAGTTAAGATATAATTTTCAACACATCAAAAATGAATTAGAATAATTTAGGGAAGTTTTTAAAGTAGGATAATTTTAATACTTTTATCACAAAAAAATGTTACAATGTGGTTCAATTTAAAAGTCAAATTACAGTTTTAATTAAGGTAAGTGTTTTATTTAGTGTTCATGTTCCTGTTTTGAAGGTGTTGTTTCAAAGGCTTGGTCTTGCATTACTATCTGTAAAGTAGGTGTATGGGCGATAAACGAAAGACCTTAGGCCTTAAATTGTGGTTTACACCAACTAATTTATCAGATTTAATTTTTATATGTATAAATACTTGAAGCAGGAATACAATTTATGTGTGTCAGTTTTATTGAAAATTGAATCCTCCCCCCCCCCCCCCAGGAATAATATTGGTAGCTTCGAAAAAAGCGTATTTCATTGATTGGCTCTATTTCACCAAACATCTATAATTACATTTTTAAAAAAACTCCTGAAAAATGAGCTTTGAATCCTAATAGTTCCTCTGTAATAGACTGTTTTTATGTAAGATTGCTACATACTAATGATTTTCTTCAAATTTTCTTTTTCCCCCCCACCAGCCAGGCCCACAACTCCTCTTTCTGTAGGCACCATTGTCCCACCTCCAAGGCCTGCTTCCAGACCAAAGCTTACTTCAGGCAAACTCAGTGGGATTAATGAAATAGTATGTACTCAGGTGTTTCTCTTTTTTAAATTATAACTGTTTTGATTTAAGATGCAAATAATATCTTTCTAAATGCCCCTTTACAGTTAAATGCTTAGAATTTTCTACTGGAGTCTTCAAAGTATAGGAAAGTTTTCCCAAACAACACTTCCTGCACTCTTCCATCTTACCTCATTGTCATACCTGTGGAGCAAGACATTGTTTACGAGGAAAAGGATTTCCTTAGAAAGTTGGCACATTATAAAAATACTATTTAGTACCCATTGTTTTACAGCTGAGAAGCAATTTTTATGTAATTCTGCTTAAAGTCAAATATTAAGGAAGAAATGGTTCTTAGGCCTTAAAAGTATATTGCCAGGAGAGTCCTGGAGGGCATCTAGTTCAGCTTTATTTCTGTATATAAGAAAACTGTAATTCACATCACTTAATTGACTTGTACATATTAAGTATAAGTACATATTGCTGTAAAAAAGAAAAAAGCATTGGTCTTCAAGTGTTGTCAGATAATGAAAGAAATTTTATGGGTTCTGTTCAGAGTGAGTCTCTCCCAAACCAGTCTTCTTGCCTCTGATCTAATTGCCAGTTTAATTGTCAGAATTAACTTTCTGAAAGTCAGACTTAATCTTCTGCTCTCTTTATATATATATAGTGGTTCCCCATAATTCATGTGGTTGAATGTTTTAGTTGCATGTACAAGGCTTTTGATGTACTGCCTGCATTACCAGACTAACAGTCTAACTTGCTCAACAACCTATACTACCAGACTAACAGTCTAACTTGCTTCTCTTTGCAGCCTAGGCTCCAGCCACTTGAAACTTTCCACTGTTCCCCACATATATCCTCTTTTACTTATTTTTGTAATTTTTTTTTTCTTTATTGATTTTAGAGAGAGAGAGATAGAAACATTGATGAGAGAGAACATCAATTGGCCTCCTCCTGCATGCCTCCCACTGAGGATTTGGCCCAGAACCTGGGCATGTGACTTGACCGGGAATTGAACCATGGACCTCTTGGTGGATAGGTCGATGCTCAACCACTGAGCCACACCTGCAGGGCCATCGTGCTCTTTTATACATTCATGTCTTATTATGCCCCCTCTATCTGAAATGCCCCTCAGTTTTCTTGAAGACCCTGTTAAATATCACCATGTAGGTAAAACCCTCTTTGATCATTACTTCTCCCCCAGTGAATTTAATCATTCTCTTCCTTGTACCCATATTTTGCTTATATTTCTCTTAGTGCACAAACCACGTTGTATTTCTTTCCCCACCCCACTCTTATCAGCCATACTTTCTTTGTGTGTGTTCCCCTTACTGGACTATGCCATAGCCAGTTTCATATCCTTAATACTTTGCATGATGCCTGTTACATAATTAGAAAATGTTTCATGACTAAATGAAAACAACCAAGTGTTGAAATGGTGACATCTTTCTTTTTTACCCCCTATCCCAATGAACAGACTTTATGGAAGTGAAATGAAAGACTAAATACCAGTTGCTAAAGAGATGGTTATTATTTAAGTAGTATAAAAAATAAATACATTTGAATAACATGGGTGTTTCCTGATTACAAAAAACAATGCATGATTGTGTTGGAAAACACAAAAGAACATAAAAATTCCATCTATATTTTAATACTCAGAGTAACCCTTGTTAACATTTTTTTTATATATTCTTTCATTATTTTTTGACTGCATAAGTACTTATTTATTCAGAGGTAGTAAAATATTGTTAAAAGCACAAGTTTATTAGTCACTAATTAACTGAGTCACATTAGGTAGGTTATTTATTTGGAATCAGTTTCCTTATTGGTAAAATTGGTATAATGATAATGGGTTGTTGTGATACTTTAAATTAATATGTATATGTAAAACACCTAGAACATTGTGAAGTGCAAATAATTGCTCAAAAAGTTAGTTATTATGAATGGTATGTGTCTATTTTTTAAGTAAAAGGTATTTTCTTACATATTTTTTGTTTGCTCTTTACTTGAAAATATTGTGGGAATTCTATATCATGAATTATTCCATAGTTTTCAAACTTCTTTAAAGTGCTAGAATTCTTTGTCAAATAATCTTAATGCTGTTAAGTCTATTAAATGAGTAAAAGTGGGACTTTTATAGTTGAATCTTTCACATCACCCTTCACTCTGGGCCCCAGCCTTGAGAACTTTCTAGAAACCACTCTCTAAGGGCTTCAGGGAGCACTGTTTGAATTGACTGCATAGCATAAATGTTCTATCTTCTACACTATTGCCAGCATTAAATTTCCAAAAAAAAACTTTGAAATTTCTTTATTTAACATTTAGTTTATTTCCAAGTTTCCATTATAAACCATGTCTTAATGACTCTCCTTATGTTTACTTGTTTGCAGACATTATTTCCTTAGTAAAAATTTTATTTATTTATTTATTTAAAAGAATTTTTTTTTCTTTATTGACTTTAGAGAGAGAGGAAGGGAGAGGGAGAGATAGAAACATCGATGAGAGAGAACATGGATTGGCCACCTCCTGCATGCCCCCCACTGGGGATGGGGCCCACAACCTGGGCATGTGCCCTGACCGGGAATCGAACCGGTGACCTCTTGGTGCATGGGTCAACGCTCAACCACTGAGCCACAACAGCCGGGCGTCCTTAGTAACAATTTTAAAAGTGAAATCCATGAATTAAATGGTGTACACATTTGTAAGACTTTTGATGATTATTGCTGTTGCTGATGTGAATTCTCTCCAGCTGTACATTGGAGTGCCCTTTTTCTTAACATGCTTATTTGTGCACTTTATCAGAAGGTCTGTAACCACACCTTCCCCACACCCCTACAGAGAACTCATTGATCTAGAGCAGTGGTTCTCAAAGTGTGGTCCCAAGACCAGCAGTATTAACATCTCTTGGGAACTTGGTAGAAATTCATTTTCTCTGTCTTCACCCTAGACAAATCAGAAATTCTGGGGAGTGGCCCAGCTATTGTGTTTTAACAAGACCTCCAAGTGGTTCTGGTGCATGCTAATGTTTGAGAATCATTGTTTTGAAGCAATGCTGTCCAACAGAAATATAATGCAAGCAACATATGTAATTTTAAATGTTCTAGTAGCCACATAAAAAAGTAAAAATGGTGAAATATTTCATTTTAGTTCATGTATAAAAAATGTCAATTTAACATGTAATCAATATAAAAATTGAGAGTTTATATTCTTTTTGTGTGTTTGCTAAGTCTTCAATCCATTGTGTATTTTATAGTTGCATCTCCTCTCAAATTTGGACTTGCCATATTTCAAGCAATAGTGGCTACTATACTGAACAGTGATGTTCTAAAACAAGCAAAAACCACTTGAGAAAAGAGCTGTTTTTGCCTCTTCCTAAAAACTTGTAAAAGGCACATTCTAAATTGTAAAAATACAGCCACATTATATTGGTCATGTTGCCACAGGGGAAATGTCCCTCATAAGTAGTTGATTTCAAGACTTTTTCCAAGCTTGTTAGTTTTAAATCAACTGTTGAATTTAATATTTGGCCTCATAAATTGCAGTACCCCGATATTTATACATACACAACTGCATTTTCCCACTTTGCTGTAGTTTTTCAACATATTTAAAAAAAAAATAATAGAGTCATCAAAAAGCCATTCTCTGAAACTAATAGTTTAAAAATAGTTAAGTTGGGGGTAGGGGTGAGGATTTACTAATATAAGACATTTTCTAATTTTCATAAAAGTTTATATATATTTATGCAATAAAGAGTTGACTAATTTAGTGTATGAATGTTTATAGGGTTTGTTGGTTTTTGCCTTTTGTTTTTCAAGTCCCTCAAATAACTGGGAACAGAAACAGTGTCTTGTTCACTGCTTTGTATCTAGTTACCTAATCCCTGGCCTGACTCATAGTAGGTACTACATAAGTACTGTATTTGCTTAATTCTTTTTTTTTTTTTTTATTGATTTTTATTTTTTAAGAGAGAGGAAGGAAGAGAGAGATAGAAACATCAATCAGCTGCCTCCTGCACGCCCCTATTGGGGATTGAGCCCACAACCTTGGCATGTGCCCTGACCTGGAATCGAACTGGGACCTCTTAGTCCATGGGACAACACTCAATTCACTGAGACACACTGGCAGGGCTGCTTAATTCTTTTATAAACAAAAAGGTTATTTTAAAGTCAGCTAAATATGCCTTATTTTAAAAAGTGAAACACCTCAGGAAGAATTGCTAATGTATTATTGGAACAATTAGGAATTTGGAAGGAAGAAAACTTATTTACCAAGGTCAAAGATAAATGAATTGGAATAATGTTTCTCATATTTGTTTTTATGTTAAACTAGAAAAGTGAGAAGATAATAGAACCTCTGTATGGTGTTAACTTTCTCAATGAGGAAGCATTAAAATGAATTATAAAGGAAAATGTGGAGATTTATAAACACCAAAAATAAAGGGCAAGCAATATTTAGGGGGGAAATATTTGCAGCAAATAAAGTAAAGGGTTAGTGAAAGCTCAGGTAATACTAAGTCCTCCCAAAACTAAATCAGACAGAGCTAATACATACAATTCATAAAAGGGGACAATGCCAATTTTTTTTTTTAATCTATCAAATTGGCTAAATATTAAATTATTTTCTCCTCCTTCTAAGGCCCATACATTCATTGCTGGCAAGGGTGCAGAGAAATGTTTTCTTGTATTTATAAGCAGTAAAGTCAAATCAGTAACTCTTCTGGGAAGCAGTTTGGCAGTAAGTGTGGAAAGCCTTCATACTGTTTAAATTAATCATTTAACTTCTGAGAATCTATATTAAGCATACTTTTTGAAATACAGAAAATGTTTTATGTACAAAGATTCTCTTGACAGCATTATTTTAAAGTAATCTTTTCAGCTTTTAATATATTCTCAAAATATACTTGACCTATGGCATCTCTAATTTTGAGTTATAAGACATTCACATAATAAATATGGTTTAGTGTGTTAAAATAAAACTTACTTGATACCTAATAATCTTTTTCTGATAATGGAGGAATTGTTTTACCATTTTGATAAATAACTTTTTGTTTTTAAGCCCAGGCCATTCAGTCCACCTGTAACTTCCAATACAAGCCCACCTCCTGCTGCTCCTTTAGCCCGGGCAGAAAGTTCTTCCTCTATCTCATCTTCTGCTTCATTAAGTGCTGCCAATACTCCAACAGTAGGTAAGGAATTATCATTGATTACATGTGAAAGTTAGCATCCAAAGTATGATCAGGCTGAGGTTTGTTGTTGTTTGTTTGTTTAATGGGCTGGTGATTTAACATTAGAAATTTGGGTTTTCTGGAGACAGACCTGGCATTATCAAACTAGTCACAGTTTTCTTTTCTTAGTCACAGTTTATATTATCTAAATTGGAGAATTTTAACCATGGTTAGCACTGTTACGAATGCATCAAATTTACCTGAAACTAATATAGAAGAACATTGAATATAAACTGTATTTGAAAAAAAAAGGAATGCATAACATTTATAAACTACTGACCAATGTAAATACTGTAGTTGATGGTGAAATATAATGTAGCCCTTTCTACTGTGAACTGATACTTGCATTCTTAAGGAAGTTTGTATTTTATTTATTTAATTTTTTTTTCTTTATTGATATTAGAGAGAGAGAGAGGAAGGGAGAGGGAGAGAGAGATAGAAACATCGATGAGAGAGAACATCGATTGGCCGCCTCCTGCATGCCCCCCACTGGGGATCGGGCCCACAAACTGGGCATGTGCCCTGACTGGGAATCGAACCGGCGACCTCTTGGTGCATGGGTCGACGCTAAACCACTGAGCCACATTGGCCGGGCAGGAAGTTTGTATTTTAAAAACAATTGCTTCAATGAAAAAAAAAAGGCGGGGGGGGGGGGGTTATACTTGAAGTGAATTATTTTTTTCTACCAGAATTTAAATCACAAAGATTTAAAAGTAGGTATTTTAGGTCATAGCTATATAAACCTAAACCTCACTGAACAAATTCAGTATTTAGATTTTGCTTAAGAGTTTTTTCTGTTATACCTTTATCCAATATTTCCTGCAAATTCTTACTAACTTTGTCACCCGCTGTTAGTACAATAAACAAAGCACAAAGCCACTTAAACAAAGCAGCTGTGTTTTGGGAGCAACAACAAATCATCAAAATTATAACTGTCTCCATTGCTACTGTTTCTAAGTAATAATGGGTTTATCCTTGATGATGTACATCACTGATTTATACTGAGCATATTCAGTAGTGCTCAAAGTGTGGTCCTCAGACCTGCAGCATCTGTCTGCATCACCTGGAAACTTACTAGAATTATAACCTTTTAAATCAGAAATGCTGGGAGTGGGGCTAGCAATTCTTGAACAGGCTTTCCAAGTAATTCTGATGAATGCTAAGTTTGAGAATCACAGCCCTAATTAAGCTGATTTAATTATATCTTTTTTTTTGTCAAAACTCACACAGGAGAAATGTAACTTGTATCTGTGGCCAGTGTAAAAATGACATATTTATATAGCTAAAATGAGAAAAAATGATTTGATTTCTAAATGTCTGAAAATAAGGTAACCATCTTATTTTATATACCTTTGTGAACATAGCATTTTTCTCATTTTTTAACTTTATGTAAACACAGTATGTCTAATAAGTTTGTCTTTGTGTTTGCTCTAACAGCGAATTCTTACTTTTTGTTTGTATATGTGGTTTTGTTAATTTGTTTTTGCAAAATCTATAATTTAGTCATAAAATACGTAGGTGGGTCCTATAAGAAATCAGGCAGGTGATCTGTACCAAAATTAGCTTTAGTTCTTTTCCATTATCTCTAGATTATTCAGAAGGTTTTCTGTTTGTGATGGAAACTGTAGTTTTGATTCACTGTGACCAATAGAACCACAAGTAGGAGGGTGACTGTGATGATGCAGGCAGGATGTATGTGGATTTTGTACAACAAAGGTTCTTTAAGTCTACCTCAAAAATTCTCTTTCTTTATTATGATGCTTATTCAGCTCTTTGCTTAGATGTAAGTTTTTTATTCTTATTGTTTCTTGGAAGTATTTTCTTTTCCTGCAATATTTTGTTTTATTTAAATATGATAGAAGATGATAATTTGATTGGGACACTCTCTGAAATTGAAAAGACTTCACAAGGTATTGTATCGAAAGCAAATGTGTATGTTAACTAATGATCCTAAAGTGTATCTAAAATACTTTGTTATCTCAATTTTCCTTTTCCAGCATTGTATGGTGTCTCAGAAACCAAAAATAACCCTAAGGTTTAACTATCTCAGTTTTGTACTAATTATGTCCAGTTGCTATACAGGATCCACTGATATCAAATCCCCAGTGATAAAAACACAATATTTTTGCATTATCTTTCATCTCCCTGCTCTTCTCTCATCATTGAGAAATCTCAATAAATCTTAACTCTAAAGCTTTTGGAACCAAAGAAGAAGTGATTATAAAAGAAGCAGAAAGAACATGTCAGTTAAGGCATCATTTTTCTTTTTTTTATCCTTACATTTTTGCATTTATCTTCAGATAGAGCCGGAGGGAGAGAAGGAGGGAGAGAGAGAGAGAAACATCTATGTGAGAGAGACATATCAAGTGGTCGCCACCCACATGGCCCCGGTTGGGGCTGGAGACAAACTGCAACCAAGGTTCGTGCCCTTAGTGGGAACTGAACCCAGGACTCTCTGGTCTGTGGGCCGACGCTGTAACTGCTGAGCCAAACCGGCCAGGGCAAGGCATCATTTTTCCATGCTTCCTTAGCAAAGTGTCTGGCACATATTAGTGGCTAGTAAAATAACTATTGTGATTTTGTGAATAAAATTTATATTATTGGATTTGAAATTTTCATCTGAAATTTTAAGTTGTCTTGTTTGGGTGGAGGGTTACTTTTTCCAATGACATAGAAGCAGCAGTTCTTGTTCCAAAGTATGTTTCTAACTATGGAGAACTTTCTAAGTCAAATGCCTTCAAATTCTTGAATACCACAGAATCTTCCTAGCCTCTAAAGCTAACAAAATATCTTTTTTTTACTATTTGTAGAATCTCGGGTTTAGTTGTGAGACACAGAAAGCCAGTATTGATTTTTGTCAGAATTCATTCTCTAGGCATATCAAAAGTAACAGTCTTTTACTATAGGTAATCACCTCTGAAATAAAAATATCTGATGGCTATGAACATTCTGCAACATTTATATAACAAAAGCATACATTCAAATTTCAGAGCTATATGTTGACCTAGATTATTCATTTAAAAAAATAAGAATGAATAATTATAATTACTCTATTGACTTATTTTTAAAAATTGCAGCACATTATATATTAAATGAAGGCATAAATGGGAAGAGGACATTTGTGAGAGAAAAACAAAAAAAAAGCAGTGCATTATTTTGAGGGATTTTTCTGTTATGAAGTAAAAACCAGATACTTAGTTTACATTTAAAAAAAACTTGAACACCTGCATAGATTTAACTTTGTTTACATTTTATTATGATTTTACTCTAAAGGTCTCTGAGTGAACTTTATGTCAGGAAAGTTACAACGATGTTATTAGTTACATTTATTAAGACAAGGTAATGTAAGAATATAATACAAGTGTTAGAGAAAGAGGAGGTAAAAGAGAATTACAATAAATACAAAAATCCAGTTTAATGCCCTGATGTATGTGATTGGTAGAACCTGAAAGAATTTAGTATCTGAGTGATTTTGAAGACATATTTTAGTAATTTTAGCTCTTCAGGTAAAGGGCTTTTTCCTTCTGACATTCTTTAACCCAACCCTTCTGTGTCATTACATTTAAAAGAGAAAGTCATTGTGAAATGTTTTCCTGTTTTATGGGTTTTTTTTTTGTCCTTTGTTATTATTTTATGCTATATTTTTAACCTCCAGATTTTACTTGGGGCATCTTTGAAACCAGTAATAGTCATTTGTGACAAGCTAACATCGTGAATATATCTGTCTTGGTATTTAATAAAAGTTTTTCAGTAGGATTTAACAAATGAATTGTATGTGTTCTAGGTGTGTCACGAGGTCCCAGCCCTGTCAGCCTTGGAAATCAGGACACCTTACCTGTGGCAGTCGCCCTCACAGAATCTGTTAATGCCTACTTCAAAGGGGCAGATCCCACCAAGTTAGTTTTAAAAAGATACAAATATGTGTGTGTTGGGGGGTGGAGGGACTTGGTGATAAATTTTAAGTTATGTTTGATTCTGTATAGGTTAGGGTTTTCTGTTTGTTTACCTGCTTTTTGCTATCAAATCTAGTCATTTAAGGATTGTCTTGCAAATAAAAAAAATCACTATAATCAGCAGTAGTGATGTTTTTTCCCCAGTTTATTTACATTCTTGCCCAGGCTTTATGACCAATATGACACATCTGTTGCTTTACATATCTGTAGAGCAGGATGATATTTTATATGGGGATAGAACTCTGAATCTTGGCCTAATATATATCTTTTGGGAAAGTCTGACATTTGCAAGAGAGACCTAGAATGCATGTTTAATATCCGAGACGTTGATATTTGGGTGAATGACCACCCCTACTTTTTATGGAACATTATTCGTTTATCAAATATTTGAGCACCTACTATGTGTAAGATTGTTATAAATTTGCATTATCATGAGAGAAACAGTTTATTTGATTATTACTTTTCTCTCACAATAATGCAATCTCAAGAGAGAAGAATTAAAGTATCCTCGGCACTTAGAACAGTCTTACACATAGTAGGCACTCAAATATTTGATGACTGAATGCATATGTTATGCATGAAAAACTAAGGGTATTGATATATGCTGTGAAGAAAAATAAACCAGGGTAAAGGGATGGAGAATTGTAATAGAGGGCTACTATTTTCGATTGAATGGTCAAAGAAACCCTTTTAAACAGATGTTTGAAAGACATCAAGGAGTAAGTCATGCAGATATCTGAGGGAAGAGCATTCTAGTGAATTTAAAGGACTGAGGTAGAAGCATGCTTGGCATATTTAAGAAATGCCAGCATGGAGAACCATGTCACTGAGTAGAAGAAGGAAGCAAGGAGGAGAGTAGTCAAAGATAAATCCGTAAAGGGACCAATTCAGGTTGGTCATCATAGATGGTAAGGAGTTTGGAATTTATTTTGCATGAGGTGGAAAGCCAGTGGAGGCTTTGAGTAGAGGAGTGATAAGGTTATTTATGTTTTTGAAGGAGCAGTGTGGCTGCTATTTAGAGAAAAATTGGAAGGAGCCAGAGTAGATGCAGAGAGAGAGTTAACCACAGAAGTCCAGGTGAGAGATGATGGTGGCTTCTCTCTGGGTATTAGCAGATGAGATGGTGAATGGTAATAAGATTCTGAATATATTTTGAAAACAGTTGTCAAGATTTAGTGAGTGAGTAGACTGCTAAGTTTGAAGTATTTACTAAGACAACTTTGTGGAGATAGTGAGTTGATAGTTGAATGTATGATTCTGGAGTTCAGGGCATAGATTCAGGTTGGCGATAAAATTATCTAGTTGTCATTAATTTGTATATAATACTTAAAGCCAGGGGCCTTAGAGAATAGAGAAGATATCTGATGAGAACTAAGTCCTGATCCCCTCCAGTGTTTAGAAAACAGGAAGATAAGAATGATCCAGCAAAAGAGTTTGAGATAGCATGAAACAAGAGAGGTGAGGAGAGAACCAGTAGAGCAGTGTCCCAGAAACCAAGTGAATAAAACCTTTCATGAAGGAAGGTTTCTGAAGCTATATCTTATGTCACCAACAGGTCAAGAAACATTGACCATTGACAGTTTGGAGGTCATTGGTAACCTTCACAAGAATAATTTTAGCAGAGTGGTGGAGATGAAAGCCTGCTGGGAGGAAGTTCAGGAGGAGGACATGATGCAAGTAATAGACAACTAACGATTTTTGGAGAGAGCAAATGTAGACAACTCTGTCAGGATGTTTTGCTCTAAGTGGAAGCAGAAAAGTGGGGCAGTAGCAGAAGAGAGATGGTAGAATCAGGGGAGCATTTTTATTGATTTGGTGTTTTTTAAGGCCATTATTCATTTTAGCATGTCTGTATGCTGACGAGAAAGATCCAATATTTATGGAAAAATTGAACCTTCAGGAAAGGAGAAAATTGCAAGAGTGAAATCCTTCAGTATGTAAGGAGAGAACGCTTAAGTGCAAAAGTGATAGGATTGGCTTTGGTGCGTAGACACATCATCGTTGAAACAGGAGGGAAAGAAGGTATGGATAGGGAGTCAGGTAGATTGGGAGTTCTGTAAGAGTATGAGAAGGTTCTTTTCTGATTTTATTTTTTCAGTTAAAATTTAAAGTGGCTGTGGATAGGGGGAGGGAATATTGCAGGTTAGAGGGAAATGGTAAAGGTATGAAAAGAGGTAGGGAATGTAGTAGAATTGTCAGGTAATAGTAAGGGGGCCCAGTTGAGAGTTTTGGCTGTGTGGTTATATGTTTCTCTGTAGTCACGTTCAGCTCTATAGATGTAGGTGAGGAGCTAAATTTAGCCAAGACTGCATTTTGCCAAACAAGTGCAATCAAGTGAAAGAGAAACGAGGGCTTATGCATACCAGTGTGTGATGATAGGAGGAAATGAGGATAGGAAGGAATGAGTGAAGATTAGTAAAAAGGGTGGTAGGAATAACATTGTGGAGGTTTTAATGAGGTTGGAGAATTGTTGGGAATGCAGTGCTAGATAGAATGAGTAGAAAAAAGGAAGTGGTGATTAGATAAGTGGGGAGTCTGAAATTGAGTTTATGGAGGGGCTTCAGCATAACTGAGATAGACTGGAAGACAAGATCATTAGAGGTGAGGAGTTAAACTAGGTGACCGAAATACTGAAAGGGTTATCTGCATGAATATTGAAATCACTAAAAATTATGATGGTCTGTGTCTTTACCACTACTCCTAACAATAGGCCAGGAGCTAAAATTTTCAGAAAGTGAAGATGACTTGAAAGGATGGGCTAGGGACTAGTAAAGTTCAATGGTATGAGTTTCAAAAGAAGCTGATGGTTTTTAGGAAGGAACACAGAGTTGGAAGAGACAGTGCGAAACAAGGAAGACATGTACCACTGACTGCCACCCTGAGGCCCTGTATGTACTCTGGAGTTTAGAGGGAAAAATAGCTACAGTGGGGAACAGTGTTACCTTCCAGGACAGCCAGGGGATGGTTTTAGTAAACAAGTAAAGTAATATTATCAGTGTGCCTGCATTTGTGTTGAGTATGCCATTTCACATTGGATCATTTTTTTAAAATAAAAAATTCATTCATAATTATGATAGATTTTTATAGTCCTTTTTAAACCAAGTATGTTTTAAATGAAGATTAAAGTGCCTTAAACTATTTAAAATTTTCAAAATCCCCAATTTTAGGTGTATTGTGAAGATCACTGGTGACATGACAATATCATTTCCAAGTGGAATTATTAAAGTCTTTACTAGCAATCCATCCCCAGCTGTGCTATGCTTCAGGGTGAAAAATATCAGCAGACTAGAGCAAATTCTTCCAAATGCACAACTTGTATTCAGGTTTGTGTACTTTTGTTGGTGGTGGTAATCATACATTGTTAAGTCCTTCTCTTCTATCTTCTCATCTTTCAGTAATGCTTCTGCTATATTTTATTCTTTATTTTCTAACTTTGGCTTTCCCTCATCCCATCTTTTGGTTTCTTTCTACTAGTTTTTCCCAAGTCACCAAATTATTACATAGAGGCAAAGGATAAAGATAAGTCAAATAAAATAACAAAAATATTTCTTATGCCTGCAGTGATTCATCACAGTGTGATTCTAACACAAAAGATTTTTGGATGAACATGCAAGCTGTTACTGTCTACCTCAAGAAACTATCAGAGCAAAATCCAGCTGCTTCTTACTATAATGTAGATGTATTAAAGTATCAGGTGAGTGTCCTGTCATTTAAAAAATCCTAAATTTAAAATATTAACAAATAGGATGTTGTAGATCATTAAATGAATAATATGTTATAGGCAAATGAGGTTCATTTCAGGAATGCAAGGATGTTTCAAAATCAAAATCTGTTAATTAGCCTATGGAGATTTTGACCAATTTGATCAAATTCATCTATTTCTCATTAAAATATTGAGTAAATATAAATACATGAATGCATCCTTGAAGCAATCAAAGTCAGGAATGGCAAAGACAGCTATTACTTCTTTAAGTATATAAGATTTTTCTGGATATGTTAGTACCGTTAGATAAGAGAATGAAGTAAGTGGTAACAAATATTGGAAAAGAAGAATCAAAATTATTATTACTTATAATGAACTGTTATATTCCTGGGAAAGTCAAGAAAATCAACTAAAAAACTAATATAGGAGAATTTACTAAAGTGGTCAGTTTAAAAATTAATAGCTTTCAAAACAGTCAGGAAAACTAATGCAGCAAAATATTCACAATAAAAATAATCAGGGAGAAACAACACAATTTCTGCTGTCTTGAATGTAGTTAGAAAGGAATCCTTAATTTGCGGGAAGACTCATGTTGTAAAAAATAGTTTAACTGTTTCTAAATTAACTTATAAATTTAATATAATTCTGATCAGAAACCTAGTAGAGGTGTTTATGTATTTGTGTTTGGAGACTTGAAAAGTTAAATGCTTTAAACAGTAATGTGGAGTAATGTTTTAGTTTTAATGGGAAAATTATTATACAGCGCCAGTATTTAAAATAGTTTGCAACTGGCACAACAGTAGACGGCCAGATGAATGGAACAAATTAGAGTATCCAGAAGTAGATCTAAGAATAAATGGAAAATTGTTTATATGACAAAGCATTTCAAGGCAATGTGGAAATGATTAATTTTTCAATAAATGGTATTGAGGCAGCAAGCTAGAGAGTTGGGAAAAATTAAGCTAAATTCATAACTCATACCTTTAACCAAAATAAAATCTACATGGATCAAAGGTTTAATAATGACAAATGAAACCATAAAGATACTAAAATAAATTATAGTTGTATATATGTATAATAGCTTTTTATTACAGTTTTTAATCTTGAAGTGTGGAAGACCTTTCTAAGAACGGTACAAAACCCAGAAGTCATGCAAGAAAAGAGTGAGATATTTGACACAAAAATAATTTGTGTATAAAATATTTAGCTAAAACAAACAAACCATTAACCAAATCAGTATTTAATCTGAGGGAAAAGTGTTTGTAATACATAAGATGGACCAAAAGGCCTACTCCAAAGAGCCCTTATAAATTAGTAAGTAAAAGGTAAACAACTCAATAGATAGATAACTTACGGACTATAGGTGCATGTCAGTAGAAATCAGAGCAGTGAATATTTAGATAATAGTGAGATACTGGTTTTAACCTATCAGATTGACAAAAATAAATTACTTTATTGAAAGAGTGACTGCTTGTTCGTAGGAGTACAAATTAAGAGAATCTTTTAGAAGGCAATTCTGTTTTTTTTTTTAATTTTTAATTGATTTTTAGAGGGAGAGATTGATTAGCTGCCTCCTGCATGCCCCCTACTGGGGATTGAGCCCACAACTTGGGCATGTGCCCTGACCCAGAATTGAATCAGTGACCTTTTGGTGCATGGGATGATGCCCAACCAACTGAGTCACACTGGCCAGGGCAGGTGTAACCTTGAATTCAACAGTTCCACCTTCAGAAATCACACAAATGGTGGGGGAAAGAAAGATAAGATACACAGGATATTTATTGCAACATTGTTTGGAAACCACCTAAATATACATCCACAGAGGAAGAGATTGATTAAGTGAATTATTATAGCCATTAAAAAGAATGAGATGGCTCCATGTTTGCAAATGCCTAAAAAGTATGGAAGGATATGTACCATGATGCTAACTGTGAGGAGTGAGAATGCCAAGGGATTAATTTCCTATTGCATATACTTCTGTATTGTTCGAATTTTTAATAGGGTAATTTATTTAAATGACTGATGTTTCTAGGAAATAAATACTTAAAGAGTAAAAAAGTGCTGCTGCCACTTAAGTTGGCTTAAAGTTTATTCCAAGTATTCATTTAGCATTCATTGCTTGCTAATTGCTGGGAGTTGGGGAGATAGACATTAAAATAAGTAATAATGTGTGTTAGAAAATAAGTAGTATGGAAAAAGGAAAATGCGTATAAAGTAAGGTATGTAAAATTGCATTTTCAATGTAAATTTAAACAGGGTGATCAGAGTAGGTCTCATTGAAAGGAGGGAGTCATTTGAGCATGGAACTGAAGAATCAGAATTGTACCATTTACTATGGATCATGTGATTAAAATTAGATATTTCAAGTTGGAAGTATTCTAATTCCAGGCTTATAGAACCTAATGGTGACACATCCATTTTTCTCTTTTAAATCTGAATTCTAAGATTCTTTATGAATTATATGTTGAATATTGAGAGGTATTCAAATGTGACATGCATAAATAAAAAATAACGTGATTTCTGGGCTTTGTACCTAAGCTGTTGAATCATATTTCTGCATTTGGAGCCAGGGGAATGTGCATTTTAAACAAGCACCAGGGAAAGTTTGATGTAGGTAATTCCAGGTCCAAACTTTGAGAGTGACTCTTACTCCTGCTTTATTCTGTAAACTCCTGTGTTCAAGTATAAATGTCATTAACATGACGTGTTTTTCTCTTTAAAGGTATCATCAAATGGTATTCAGTCCACTCCTCTAAATCTTGCAACATACTGGAAATGTAGTGCTGGCACCACAGATCTTAGGGTGGATTATAAGTACAACCCAGAAGCTATGGTGATACCAAGTGTGCTTTCCAACATACAGGTGGTGGTACCAGTGGATGGAGGGGTCACAAACATGCAGTCCCTTCCCCCTGCAATATGGTAAATTAAGTAGTATTCTAAATTCCTGCTAGATTTGCTTTAAACCTCCAACTTTTAGAACCTAAGTTATGAAAGTATAAGTTTGAAAAGTTTTAGGGCATTTTCCCATAGAAACTGTGCTATAAAAAGATATTCGTTTTAGTAGTCAAGCGAGCCACAGTACCCTCAATCCAAGATAAACTAGTTTTGCTGTCACCACCCAGACTTGATGATTCAAGACAACTTTACCCTTAGGCAAATTGCTTAGCCTCTCTAAACTATATAATTATTTTATAGGGTTAAATATAGCATCTGGCATATCTATAGGAACACTTATCTGATTAGTGTTTAGTAGTATTAGTTACTCTCGTCTCTTGTGCTGTCTATTAATATTAGTATAGACTCCATTCTTTACATTTGCCTCACCATTAATAAATGTGTTTTTCTTGAGTAATGAAGAAACTGAGCCATCCACACATTGTTTTCCTCTCTAGTTGAAATGAAAAGAATTACATAATTTGGTAAAAATTCCGTTTAGAAAGATATAATGTTATATCAAACATCTTCACCAGGTGATAACTATTGAAAGTAAATTTAGTACTATAGTTGTTCTAGTGAAATTTTTAAAACACATTTATTTATTGACTGCCCTCCATGTATGAGATATAATACTAGCCACTTCATCTGAAGATATTTGTTATTACAGGAATGCAGAACAGATGAAGGCCTTTTGGAAACTATCTGGTGTTTCAGAAAAATCAGAAAATGGAGGTAAGTGTGTGCTTGTTTGCATGTGTGTGTGTTTTAAATAATGTGAGGTCACATGGACTTTTTATGGCATGTTTATGGAAAGTTTTCTCCTGGAATTTCATGCCTTCAGTTCTAGAATTGACCACTAGGTGGAAGTTAATACCTTAAATAAGAGCGGACCAGTTGAGATTCAGAACGCATTCTTTCCTCTCTAGATTGAAGATGCTTTCTCTGTAAGGAAAATAATTTGTTTTGTTGTAACTATAAATGTTAAGTAAATACTTCTTATGTTCACATGCTAACATTAAGAGAAAATACCTAATGAAGTAAATTTAAAGAAGTAGAACTGTTATTCCAGCTAGGTAATGTAATAACTAATTGAAACTGATTTAACACACTTTTTTGCTCACGTTGATGGAGTCCTCTTGGCCTCCCAGAAATCATGTAGAAGCTTTCAGGCTTTAAAAAGCAAAAATAAATGAATGGGACTACATCAAACTAAAAAGTTTCTGCACTGCAAAAGAAACCATCAACAAAACAAAAAGGCAACTAGCTGAATCGGAGAAGATATTTGCCAACAAGATCTTTTATATAAAGAACACATACAACTCAACAACAAAAAGCCAAGCATTCCGATTAAAAAATAGGCAGAGGACACAGACTTTTTCCAAGAAGACATGCAGATGGCCAACAGATATATGGAAAGATGCTCAGCTTCAATAGCTATAAGGGAAATTCAAATCAGAACCATAACAAAATGCCACCTCACACCTGTTAGAATGGCTGATATTAAGACAAGAAATAGCAAGTGTTGGAGAAAATGTGGAAGAAAAGGAACCCTCCTCATACACTGCTGGTGGAAATGTAAACTGGTACAGCCACTATGGAAAACAGTATGAGGTTCCTCAAAAAATTAAGAATAGAGCTACCATATGACCCAGCAATCCTTCTTCTGGGTACCTACCCCCCAAATTTGAAAACATTTATTTATGAAGATGTATGTGTGTACCCCTATTTTCACTGTGGCATTATTCACAGTAACCAAGACATGGCAACAACCTAAGTTCTTTCAGTAGATGATTAGATGAACAAGATGTGGTACATATATACAATGGAATACTACTCAGCCATAAGAAAGAATGGAATACTGCCATTTGCAACAACATGGACCTTGAGAGTATCATGCTAAGTGAAATAAGTCAGATGGAAAAGGACACGAACCATATGATTTCACTCATGTGGGATATAAAACAGTAACACGTGAACAAACAAAACAAACTTTAGACACAGACAACAGTATGGTGGTTACCAGAGGGGAAAAGAGGTGGGGGAAGGATGAAGATAAAGGGGGTCAAACATGGTGACAAGAGGAGACTAGACTTTGAGTGGTGAGTACACAGTGCAGTATACAGATACTGTCTTATAGAATTGTATACTTGAAACTCAATGTTATTAACCAGTGTCACCCAATAAATTTTTAAAAAGCCCCTTCCTACTCCATTTTCATATGAAAACCTTTCCTGGTCATTTTCCCTTACTACAAATATCCATAATAGGCCTTCAATTCTATTATAACATTTTTAAGGAGTTGCAAATTAATTGCCTCCTCCCACCAAGTCTGCATTCTCAGTGCAAAGGAAAAGTCGTTGCTGGCTGATCACTCCTAACTCAATTCAGAATATAATTCCCAGGACAATCAAATCTTCAGCATTGATTATTTGCATTTTTCTATTAAAGAAGAATTATCCTGCCCTTTTGAATATCTAATTAATCTCCAATAACTTTTCCTATTAAGTAGGTTTTGCTGAGCTTTTTCATTTTTTAATATTTTACGCATAATGTGATGAAAATATAAAAACACTGTCAGTTTTTCTGAGGTGTTTTTGCATAAAGGACCAGGAACATACCTGTATTGTCTATTCATTTATGCTTGCCATGTTGAATTAGACTTTTACTAGAGAACTACACATTGGGTGAAATAACCAAGCTAATCTGCAGTTCCTTTGTTGCTGTTTGGTACTTAAAGGCCGCCTATTTTTAGGCAGTCAACTATATATTGACTTTTACTGTGGCTATATAGCTTTTGGGGGGACAAAATGGAAATTTCTAGTTGGAACTAGAAGTAAACCAGAAATCCTACTTGAATTGAGGGCTTAAAATTAGTTAGCAAGGAAGAAAATGATGTATTTTCCCATTCATGAAACCTATACTATTGTAAATACTTACAAAAATAGGAAATTTGTCCTAAAAAATCTAGAACAAATATTCCAAAAATTTATATGGAACCAAAAAAGACCTCAAATAGTCTCAGCAATCTTGAGAAAGAACAAAGTTGAAGGTATCACAATACGTTATCAAACTACAAGGCTATTGTAATCAAAATAGCCTGGTACTGGCAGAACAGGCATATAAATCAGTGGAACAGAACAGAGAGCCCAGAAATCAACCCACATCTCCCTGGTCAATATTTGACAGAGGAGGCAAGAGCATACAATGGAATGAAGACAGTTTCTTCAATAAATGTTGCTGGGAAAATTGGACAGGTACATGCAAAAAAATGAAACTAGACCAACAACTTATACCATATATAAGAATAAACTAAAGGGATACAAGACTTTACAAATCATGAAACCATAAAAATCCTAGAAGAAAATGCAGTAAAATCTCAGACATCTCACATAGCAATATTTTTGCCTGTATACATATCTCTTCAGGCAAAGGAAACAAAGGGAAAAATAAACACATGGGACTCCATCAACAAAATGAAAAGGGAACCAACTGAATGAGAGAACATATTAGGGGGACCGGAAAGTAATGTCGTTTTTTTACATTCAATTCAAATAGATAAGTTTTTAACAAGTTTTTATTTTTAATCAATGATGTAATCACCCTCATTATCCACAACCTTTTGCCATCTGGTGTGCAAATTTTCAATGCCAGATCGATAAAAATCAATTGGTTTTTGAGCAAAATATCTGGAGATGGCATTTTGGACATCATCCAAATTTTCAAATTTTTTGCCACTTAGAAAATGTTGTAGCGATCGGAATAAATGGAAATCTGATGGTGCAGTATCGGACAAGTATGATGGGTGAGGCAATACCTCCCACCCCAATTCATTAATTTTTTCCAGGGTTCGTCTTGCGCAGTATGGTCTTACATTATCGTGTTGCAGAATAACGCCTTTTGTGTTGACAATCGCTGAGCACTTTTCAATTCAAGATTGATTTACTCGATCCAATTGTTCACAGTAAAGGTCTGCATTCAGTTTGTCCAGGTTTCAGCACTTCAAAATGAAAGACCCCGCAAATACTCCACCAAACACACAAAAGTGCCTTTTTGGGGTGTAAACCTGGCTTAGCTGTACTTCGTGGCGATTTCTTCAGGGAGAGCCACTGCCTTTTGCGTTTTGGATTATCATAGAGGACCCATTTTTCATCTCCAGTGATCAAGTGATCAAAAAATGCTTTTGTATTGTGCCACTGAAGCAATACGTTGCATGTGGTGGACCAGTTAGCTTTGTTTTCTTCGGACAGATTATGCGGGACCCAAACACCTGCTCTGCTTACTTTACCAATCTGCTGCAAATGTTATTGGATGGTTGACTAAGGTTGGTTAAGAGTATTTGACAGTTCCTCGATTGTCTGACATGGATTTGCTTCCACTTCTGCCCTTAACATGTCATTACTTTAACGACATTGCTTTCCAGTCCCCCTAATATTTGCCAATGATACATCTGATAGGGGGTTAATTTCCAAAGTATATAAAGAACTTATAAAGCTCAACACCAGGAAGACAATCCAGTAAAAAAATGGGCAAAGGACCTGAATAGACACTTCTCCAAAGAAGACATACAGATAGATGGCCAATGGACATATGAAAAGATGCTCAACGTCTCTAATCATCAGAGAGATGCGAATTAAAACCACAATGAGATCTCTCCTCACACGTGTCAGAATGGCTATCAGTGAATCAACAAACAAGTGCTGACAAGAATGTGAAGAAAAGGGAACCCTAGTACACTACTGGTGGGAATGCAGACTGGTGTAGTCATTGTGGAAAACAGTATGGAGGTTCCTCAAAAAATTAAAAATGGAATTACCTTTGACCTAGTAATCCAGCTTCTAGGTATGTATCCTAAGAATCCCGAAATACCAATCAGAAAGAATATATGCACCCCTATGTTCATAGCAGCATTGTTTACAATAGTCAATGTCTAGAAACAGCCCAAGTACATATCATTAGATGAGTGGATAAAAAGCTGTAGTAGCCCTGGCCAGTTTTGCTCAGTGGTTAAGAGCATCAGCCTGTGGACCAAAGGGTCTTGGGTTCTATTCTGGCCAAGGGCACATACCTGGGTTACAGGTTTGATCCCTGGCCCTGGTTGGGGTTGTGTGGGAGGCAACCAATCAATATGTCTCTCTCATGTTGAGGTTTCTCTCTCTCTCTCCCTCTCTCTCTTCCACTCTCTAAAAAATCAATGGAACAATATCCTCAAGTGAGGATTAACAACAAAAAAAAGCTGTAGTACAGTTACACAGTGGAATACTGCATAGCTATGAAAAAGCTATGTAGTATAGCTTCTCTCTCCCTCTTCTCTCACCCTCTCTCTCCCTCCCTCCCACTCTATCTGATGATAAATAGAAAAATATCCTCAGGTGAGGAATAAAAAAATAAGTAAAATACACAGTCATTCCCACCATCATTTTATGTGCTTATCATATTTATCATAATTATTTGGTTTACTGTTTCTGCCATGCTGTTAGGCATGAAGTGTGTTGAATAAGTGGTTATATCGAAAAGAAGGCACCTCAGAAATACCTATTTTGCAAAAGCATGGATAGACCTGGAGATTATTGTGCTAAAAAGAAATAAGCCAGAGAAAGATAAATACCTTATGATCTCATTTATATGTGGAATCTAATGAACAAAATAAACTAACGAACAAAATAGAACCAGAGACATTGATCGACGGTACAGGACTGACAGCTATCAGAGGGGAGGTGGCTGGGGAGAACAGGATGAAAGGAGGTGAAGAGATTAACCAAAGAACATACATGCATAGCCTATGGACACAGACAACAATGTGGTGATGGCCAGAGGAAGGGGGCCAGGGCTGGGTGGAGGTGGGTAGAGGGGGGATATCTGTAATAGTGTGAACAATAAAAATAAATAAAATTTATAAAAATGATAAGATACAAATTTTCTGACCAGATATTTTAATAGTTTCCCTCTGCTATTCAGGTATCAGGGTGTCTATGTGAGGAACTGGAAAAATCTTATAAATGTGGTTCTGATTTGGTTAGTCAGCCTTTAAAAAGAAATGTCCAAATTAGAACTCTGTAAAATAGAAATCTGTTTCTGTTCTGACTTGGTGCCCAGAAGAGGGACAGGAAACAATTCTAACGTTTAAGAATTGCCAAGGTGGCTGCTCTTGGCCTGTAGTGGAAATTGCACAGAATTTAATTGCAAATCAAGAATTAGTTTAAGAAGGTCTTGGGACAATGGTTAAGAATTAGGCAGCAATTCATCTTCCCCCTGACAATAGTATAGGGTGGATCAGTGTTACGATATCTTTTTCCAAATTTCTCTCTGTAATGTTAAATTTTTGTGTAAGGAATCATAGAATGTGACTCCTGCTACCTAGCATTTCTGTCCACTTTTCCCAACCAGAAACCTGGTAACCTCCTAGTAAACTCTTCCTTTCTCACCTCTTGATTCAAGCATCTCTTAATTCCAGCTCCTAAATATTTTTCAAATGCAGTCCTTTCTTTCCTTTCTTTTAGCCTAGTTCATTTTCCCTTTTCCTGTCACCTGGAGTCCTAGACTATTTTATTGACGTTCAGTTGATCTCCCTACCTTGCATCTTGTGCTTCTTTCCCTTTCTGAAATGTGTTTGTGTTTCTTACCTTTGGTGGTTTCCTATGGTTATTTCTTATCTTGATATGTAAAGATACTTAAGAGTTTGTTTCTTGCTACCACTCTAGTCTCATCTTCTGCCACTCTCCTGCTATTCTCCAGCTCTTCTGATATAGAAGTAGTTCTCTTAAATGCATCATGCTCGCTCCGGTTTCCCATCTCTGTAACTGTAGTTCTCTGCCTAAAATACACTTGGTTGCCCTGGCTGGTTTGGCTCATAAGTTAGAGTGTCAGCCCATGGACCAATGAGTCGCGGGTTCAATTCCGGTCAAGGGCACGTACCTCAGTTGCGGTTCGTCCCTGGCCCTGGTCGGGTCATGCGAGAGGCAGCCAGTCGATGTGGCTCTATCATGTCAGTGTTTCTTTCTGTCTCTCACCCTCTCTCTCCCTCCCTCCCACTCTATCTGATGGTAAATAGAAAAATATCCTCAGGTGAGGAATAAAAAAATAAATAAAATACACATAGTCATCGCCACCATCATTTTATGTGCTTTTGTGTCCCATGGCTCCTGGGAGGTCTTTTACAGCATTTATCATATTTATCATAATTACTTGGTTTACTGTTTATGCCATGCTGTTAGGCATGAAGTGTGTTGAATAAGTGGTTATATCGAAAAGAAAGCACCTCAGAAATACCTATTTTGCATGATGTTTAGACCAGTCAAATTTTTAAAAGAGAGGTGAATAGAAAATAGTAATGTTGATAGAGCTCTCCCCAGTCTTAGCTGTCTTTCCTTTATTCCCTCTCCCAAGCCCATGATATGATAAACAGCAGTCATTTCTTTTTTACTTTATCCCTACTCATATTCCTCCTAAGGCTTCCCTCTGACCTGACTTCTCATTTGACTCACTTCAGCAGGTGTATAGCATAGGACTCTCAGTAGTAAATACTTCATATTTGTATTAAGTCAAAGAGGAGTATGGGTTAAGATTATTAACAAAAATTCAGATTCTCTGAATAAAGTCTGATTTGGAAACAGGACAGTGATAAGTTTACTGTACACTTGTCATGAATTTGGCATGGGACTGATAATAGTTTAGCTTAAATGCTCATTTGATTTTTTTTTATATGAAATGTATATTACCCTGTGTAAATTCTTTATTCTTTTCCTTGTAGGTTCTGGGTCCTTAAGAGCAAAATTCGATCTTGCAGAAGGACCCAGTAAACCAACAACACTTGCAGTGCAATTCCTCAGTGAGGGAAGCACCCTCTCAGGAGTGGATATTGAACTTGTAGGCACTGGCTATAGGCTTTCCTTAGTAAAGAAGCGGTTTGCCACTGGTAAGTTGGGAGACTTCAAGTTTTTTCATGTACACGGGAAACATTTGTATTCTAATCTAAAGGCATGGAAAATTTTTCTTTGATTTTTGGTATAAGGTGCCAGGTAGAGAGACATCTGGGAAAGAATACCCATGGTCAGTATAGCTGAACACCTGTGATCTGATTCTAATGTATTGTAAACAGCATTTGGGACTGGGATTCTGTAACCACGATTAAAATGTCCTTTGAAATTATAATTGCAAAGCTCTATTTGGTGTTTTTCAGGACGATACCTGGCGGATTGTTGATGGACCTAGCAGAGTGGTTGGCTCAAGGGAGTAGTACAAACCTGCCATTCTGCTTTATCTGTTCTTTCCAAACACTTTTCTAACTTGTATTATGTCTTTAAAATGAAGACATATTTGAGAGCTGACTGTAAATATTAAATTGCACCTTTGAAGTGAGTCATCAAAAGAAATAGCACTGAAATGATTTCAACGCTGTAAATGATCAACTGCAATATTCAGAAAGCACATTGATTCAGATTCTCAGTAAAAAGTTTTCATAGGCTGAAATTTTAAACTATCTTCAGTGTCTATATTGAAAAAAGGGGGCTATAGTGTAATATCAGGCCTAAAATTTCAGGAGAGCAAGCACAAAGTAATTTAGCTTTCCATAAATTTTTAGAG
Organism: Tadarida brasiliensis; assembly: GCA_030848825.1. Classification (NCBI taxonomy): domain Eukaryota; kingdom Metazoa; phylum Chordata; class Mammalia; order Chiroptera; family Molossidae; genus Tadarida; species Tadarida brasiliensis. Next base: position 47,103,272 of record CM061258.1, read on the forward strand.
TCAGATAGTTCTGAAATTTTGTAAGTTTGATGTTGAATGGATATAAACATAACATGAATTCTAAGTTTTGGATAATGTTAATGTAAAACACTCAATCAAATTGAGTTATGTGCCATAACGTAATCAGACCAGAGTCCGGGTTGTATGCAAAAAATTTATCATTTGATTTTTATAAACATTTATAAGTGGTGTTTTATATGATTTTTTTAAATCCTGAAGTGCAATGTGTTTTAAAATAAGCTTGCAAAAGACAGCAGAGAAATTTACTTCTGCAGTTAGTTAACTTTATAGAAGTTGTGATGGTTTTGATGAATTAATGCTGTAGATTTAATTTATTTTTATATGGATTACATAACGTGTGCCTTTTAAAACAATAACAAACCAGAAATGTGCCTATCCAGTTTGTGTTCATAAATGTGCCTCACTTTTTTTCTCTGGATCTTTGAATCTTCTGTTCAGAGTCTTACAGTGATTAGGCATTTTTACAAGATAATTGCAATTTTTATAAATAACTTTGGCTGGAATGGGAAGGGAATTCAGAATAACTAAAGGATAATTTATATTTAAGAACCCTGGCTCACTTTAGTGAAACACTGTAGCCATGAGAAAGAGGAGGAGCTACCTAATGGCTTATGTTTATAGGGGGGAAAATTACCTTCAGATATTTGCCCATAACCTCATCAGAAAGTATGCAAATCTTAAATTCTGAAAAACTATTTAAGGTAAATTGGTAACTGGCATTTTAACTCTCAATTTAATATTTCCCTCTACTCTGTTTACCAATGAAAATTTATACATTTATTTACTGAATGTGTTGTGAGCATGAATTTTGTAGTATTTTGTGAGGAACACATTTTAGAAAAGATTAGTTTTGGCATTAGAGAAGTCTGCCATTTGTTTTCATTTCAACAATTGGAAAAATTACCAGTTTGTATGTTTTTAATGTGATGGATTGGGTTAAGCATTTTTTAATCTACTAATATTAAATAGTAAAAAACCTAACTTTATAGCAAATCCTGATTAATTGAAGGAATTAAATATTTTGGACAAAGTTTCATAATTTAAAATGGAAATTTTATTTATAAGGATAAATACCAGTATCCTGCATTTCGCATAGAAGTGATAAATTGTGTTATATATGATAATTTATATAAAACCACTAATTGTTCTATTAAGCTTTACAGAAAATAAAACTCCTACTACTAGACATTTATGTAACGTCTTGCTATACTAAATACAGCAGAAAATCTACTCGTTAGCAATATATGTATAACACAATATGTGCTTTTTTATATATTCCGTGTTAGCCCAATTCTAAATTTAGATTTGACTAAAGTAATACATAAGAATTTGCTGATATGTTCATCTTTACTAAATAGTGAGCGAAATGAGAAATTCTAACTCTTATGTTGTGCTCTTTTAAATGCCAATTACAGTCCCTTACTGGAATCTTAACTACCTTCATTGCAGTCACTGTTTTTATGAGCAGTTAATATTTTATTATTGGAATTCAGACACCATTATACCTACAATGTTTGCTTTTAATCAAATATTACCTAAAAATGTACAAATTAGTGAAATGGTAAAACTTCTGCACTTTTCTTAATTACCACAGAGTGTCAATACACAGATTTGTATTGGGTGCAGGTTACAATTTTGAAGCCATATGAGTTTATATTGATTTTTTTTTTTTTTTCATTTAAAACCCCACAAATGGTGTAAGAAAGACCAGTAGATTTTCAATGGAAAATGTATTTAGCAAGCTGGTTCTTGCTTATGTATAGTGATAAACTTTGTAGCTGTCTCTCTAACCAAGAATTTGTAAACACAGAACTCTAACAAATGTGAGTTTTTAAGAATTGTTATTTACTACTTTGAGATGTAATTAGAACAATGCAAATCTATCTTACAAAATTTTGTAAATATTTTTGATTTTTTCATAAAATGTAAATTTTACATAAAAGTTGTACCATTAATAAACATGTAATATATAATTTATCAGTTAGTTTATGTGACTTTGTACTCTTATTGATAGTAATAGCCGTGTCATAGATGTTAGGACAACTCAAGCTAGGTAAGGAAGGAGTAACTTATTTTGAATTTTGTATCACTGTTTGGACAGGCACACAGATCTATGCCTTATTATCTAAAATTAACAGCCCTAGCTATGACTATTTCAGGTTTTATTCTGGCACTTGAACTTAACCTTAATCACACAAAACTATTAAATACCGGCCTGCACCATTTGTCAACCTTTTGAGGAAGCCAAAAATCAGCATCATTATTATTAGACTTAATTTGACTAGAAATGTTCAAAACCCACTTCCCATTTTCAAACAAAAATCTCAACACTAATCTCTGATGCAAAAGGGCCTAATTATATTTTTTTCTTTATTAAATAGGAATGGGCTTAGGGCTAACATAATTTCCACAAGTAACTTCTAATAAAACCAGGATACCAATAAACAATGATCAACTAGTTAGTATCACCAAATTCCGTAGCACTGTAATGCAGGTACCCCTATAGCCACCTCACTAAAGTTCCAGAACCTCCAGTGTCATAAATTACCCACTCTCTTAATTCATTAAGTTGAAATACAATCTTCACCTCATCATTCTTCAAAATATATTAAACTACCATAGCCTTCATCAACAACCCCGAACAAAATAGTCCAAAGACAGTTATATTAGAAACTCAAAACTCAGGGGTATTCCTCAGTAGCCATAACTGTTGTATAACCCAAAACTGCCAACATTCCCCCCAAGTAAATTTAAAAATTACTACACCTAAAAAAGACGTACCAAAATTTATTATAATATCACAACCAATTCTACTTATAGCCAACCCTAAACCACTATAAATAAAGGTCTTGAAGAAAAACCTACAAAACTTAACTACAAATATAATTAAAATAAATACAATATGTCATCATTCTCATGGAATTTTTTTAAATTGATTTTTTAGAGAGAGAGAAACATTGATGTGAAAGAGAAACATCGATCAGCCGCCCCCTACAAGCCCCCCACTGAGGATTGAGCCCACAACCTGGGCATGTGCCCTGACAAGGAATCGACCCGGGACGTCTTAGTCCATGGGGCGACACTCAAATCCACTGAGCCACACCAACCAGGCTCTCATGGAAATTTTTTTTTAAATAAATAAATAAAAATATATATATATGACCAACATCTGTAAATCCCACCCACTAATTAAAATTATTAATAACTCATTCATTGATTTACAGCCCCATTAATTATTTCATCGTGATGAAATGTTGGCTCTCTTTTAGGAATCTGCTTGATTTTACAAATACATCTATACATCAGATACAATAACCATCTTCTCCTTCATAACCCCCACCTGCTGAGACATGAACTATGAATGAATTATTTGATAACCTACTCAATACCTACACACCAACAGAGCACCTATAGTCTTTATTTGCTTATTCTTTCAATTAGGATGAGGCCTATATTATGGATCTTATACCTCCCTGGAAACAAGAAACATTGGAATCATCTTATTCACAGTAATAGCTATAGCATTTATAGGCTACGTTCTACCATGAGGTCTTCTGAGGAGCAACAGCTATTACAGATCTCTCAGCCATTCTCTACATTGGCACTAGTCTAGTCTAATGGATCTGAGGATTCTCAGTTGACAAAGCTATACTCACCTGATTCTTCACCTTCTACTTCATCCTCCCATTTGTTATTTCAGCCCTAGTAATTATTCACCTACTATTTCTTCATGAAACAGGATCAAATAACCCGTCAGGAATTTTATCACAGACAAAATTTCATCTCACCCCTACTATACAATCAAGAATATTCTAAGACTTTAATTCTAGTCCTAGCCATACTAGTTCTGTTATCACTCAATCTTCTAGGAGGTCCAGATAATTGCATACAGCTAATCTTCTTAATACTCAACCACACATTAAACCAGAATGATACTTCCTATGTGCATATGCAATCTTATGATCCATCCCCAATAAATTAGGTGGCATATTAGCTCTAATCTCTATTCTAATTCTAGCAATTATTGCAGTACCTCTTAAGTCAGAACTACAAAGCATAATATTCTGATCTTCATCCAGTGCTTATTCTGACTACTAGTAGACCTATTAACATTAACATGAACTGGAAGACAACCAGTGAATACCCGCTTATCATCATTGGCCAACTAGCATCAGTCGAATATTTTCTTCTTATTCTTGTACGTATGCCACTCACAAGCTTAATTAAAAATAATCTTCTAAAGTGAAGAATCTTTATAGTTTATTACTCTGGTCTTTAAACCAGAAAAAGTGAAAAACCTCCCTAGGTCATCAAGGAAGAAGCTCCAGTGCCACCATCAACGACCAAAGCTGAAATTCTACTTAAACTATTTCCTGAAAGTTACACACGAACTGTGAAACATTGTCACATGCTGTGTCAGTATTAAAAACAAATTCTAGACTAAATCCATTGCTCTGTACTTCGTGCATGAAATTACCTACTCCATTACAATGTATTAGTACCTACATGCTTGATAGTATGTGATATATACTATGTATAATCGTATGTTAACTATTTACTCCATGTGTCTATGCAAGCACATCAAACTGAATATTACATAATACATAGAATGGTTTATTGCACATAAAATTCTCTTCCATGTGGCTAGTCATAAACCAATAGATATAATTGATGTTGCATAGGACATACTTTTTGTGGGTTAAAACAACCACTTATTTGCTCATAATTCTATAGGTCAGTGTTTTTTAAAATTAAATTTATTGGGGTGACATTGGTTAATAAGATTATATAAGTTTCAAGTGTACAATATAATACATCACCTGTATAAAGTTTAGTCTCCTTTCATCATATATTTGACCCTCTTACATAGGACATAGTAGTACCCTATTACATACCCTATTAAGTCAAGTCAGCTCTAGTCACCATGCTTATCACCACCACCAACTTTCCTTAATCATCAAGTGTTGGGAAACCAGCAATGCATCTACAGATGTGCCCTTCTTCTCACACCAGGCCCATAACATGGGGTTTTCTAGAGCTGGATGTATATATATATTCAGATATATCTGGCATCTGGTTATTTCAGGACCATCTCACCTAACGTCACCCACTTTTTTTTTTTTTTTTTGGCATTTATCTTCAGATAGAGCTGGAGGGGGAGAGGGGGGAAGAGAGAGAGAAACATCAATGTGAGAGAGACACATTGAGTGGTTGCCACCCACACAACCCCAACTGGGGCGGGGACAAACTGCAACTGAAGTACGTGGCCTTAGCGGGAACTGAACCTGGGGCTCTGGTCCACAGGCCAGCGCTCTAACCGCTGAGCCAAACCGGCCAGGGCTCTTTCCTCTTAAATAAGACATCTTGATGGACGAATCCGCCCAGGCTCATACATAGCTGAGTTGTCATACATTTAGTCTTTTTTAATTTAGGAGAGATGCTGTGACTCAGCCTTTGCCATCTGAGACCTTAACACAGTCAAGCAACTTGTAGTTGAGCTTATATTGAACATCGTTTGCCAACATTAACCAAAAGGTGTTATTTAGTCAATGCTAACAGGACATAAGAGAATTTTACATGTATTGTAGTTCCCCCTTATCCACGGGGGATATGGTCCAAGACCCTCAGTGGACTTGAAATCACAGATAGTACTGAACACTGTATATACTATGTTTTTTCCTATACATACATATCTATGATAAAGTTTAATTTATAAATTAGGCACTATAAGAGATTAACAATAAAATAGAACACATAACTTTTTATAGTATATTTTTGTTATGAATAGCTTTGGGGCCCTTATTAAATAAAATATTGAGCAAAGCACTGCAATACTACAACAGTTGATCTGCTCATCGAGACAGCTACTGTGTGACTTAACAGGTGGGTAGTTGATACAGTGTGGATGGGCTGAACAAAGGGATGATTCATGTCCTGGACCGGACGGAGTGGGACAGTGCGAGATTTTTTTTCATGCTACTCAGAATGACACACAACATAAAACTTAAAAATTGTTTATTTCTGGAATTTTCCATTTAATATTTTCAGACTGCTGTTGACCACAGGTAACAAATCATGGAAAGCAAAACCACAGATAAGGGGGATTACAGTACATGCACATGTGTGTTTATCAAATAAAAATTAACTTAGCAAACCGCCCTTCCCCCCCTGTAAACCTTAAACTGTGTGTGTGTGTATATATATTTTTTAAAATCCTCACCTGAGGATACTTTTTCAAATATCTTCAGAGAGAGTGGGAGACAAGAGAGAGAGAGAGAGAGAGAGAGAGAAACATTGACGTGAGAGACACATCAACTGGCTGCCTCCCGCACAACCCTAATCAGGGCCGGGGACGAACCGCAACCGAGGTACGTGCCTTTGACCAGAATCAAACCCGCAACTCTGGTCTGCAGGCTGATGCTCTAACCACTGAGCAAAACTGACCAGGACAACTGTATATATTTATTAATCTTGACAATCCCCCAAACAAGATTAAAATATAACTACATAAAAGCGGACTTACCTCATTCTATAATAAATATCTAAACCACAAATTAAATGACATATTTTAGCCAAGATACTTAACTAAATAAAAATTTCTTACACCAAAATTCTAACTTTCAAATCTATGGACTAGAAAAACTTATTCCCCAGTATTTGAAAATATTTCCACTAATATTAGCATGGTACTTAAATTCACAACATTTCAATGGACAGGGAACCCCTTGATCTGTTTGATAATGTCGCTTCATAGATAAAGCGAGACACTGAAATGCCTAGATGAGTTTACTGATTCCATAAACAGGTGTGGTCCAGCCCTTCTATTCATTCTTAATAAAATTACACATGCACATATGCATCCCAGTGAGAGTGGCCTCTAGATCACCAACGGTTAAAAGGACCAGGCGTCAAGCACACTATAACAAGTAGCTCATAACGCCTTGCTTAACCACATCCCCACCAGAAACAGCAGTGATAAAAATTAAGCCAATTGACTAAGTTATACTTAATAGGGTTGGTATATTTTATGTCAGCCACCACAGTCATATGATAAGCCAATTAAGATTTTTGGCATAAAGTGTGTTAAAGATATTTTCATAATAAAGTTTTAATTAGGCTGTAAAAAGCTACAGCTAAAAAAAGTATGAGAGTGGCTTTGTTATTCCTGCTTAACTGATAGTTAACACTCATACTGGGATTAGATACCCCACTATGTTTAGTCCTAAACCCAAATAATTGTAACAGTTATTCACCAGAGTACTACTAGCAAATGCCTGAAACTCAAACGACTTGACGATGCTTTATATCCCTCTAAAGGAGCCTGTTCTATAATCGATAAACCTCAACAGAGCTCACCAATTCTTGCTAATACAGCCTATGTCTACCATCCTGTTCAGAAGAACCTAATAAAGCCTAACAAGCCACCCAAGGGATAACAGAGCAATCCTATTCTAGAAGTCATATCAACAATGGGGTTTATGACCTCTATGTTGGATCAGGACATCCCAGTGGTGTAATTGCTATTAATTGTTGATTTGCTTAATGATTAAGGTCCTGTGAGATCTGAGTTCTGACTGCAGTAATCCAGGTTGGTTTCTAGTTCCTATTTCTCCTAGTATGAAAAAAATAAGAGAAATAAGGCTACTTTACAAAACCACCTTCAAATTATTAAATAATATAATCTCAGTCTAATTAACCTATACCAACCCTGCCCAAGAACAGGGTTTGTTAGGGTATCAGAGCTTGGTAATAGTATAAAACTTAAACATTTATAATAGGAGGTTCTACTCTCTTTAACAATATGTGTATAATTAACCTTTTATTGATTATTCCCATTTTACTCACCATAGCATTCCTTATACTAATTGAATGAAAAGTACTAGGTTAGCCCTGGCCGGTTTGGCTCAGCGATTAGAGCGTTGGCCTGCGGTCCAGAGAGACCCGGGTTCGGTTCCCGCTAAGGGCATGTACCTCAGTTGCGGTTTGTCTCTGGCTCTGGTTGGGTCGTGCGGGAGGTAGCCACTCGATGTGTCCCTTACACGTTGCTGTTTCTCTCTCTCTCTCTTCCTCTCTCCCTCTCCCACTCTATCTGAACAAAAAATGGAAAAATGTCCTCGGGTGAGGATAAAAAAGAAAGAAAAGTACTAGGTTATATTGAACTCCGTAAAGGACCAAATATTGCTGGACCTCATGGCCTGCTCCAACCCATTGCCAATACTATCAAGCTATTCATTAAAAGAACCATTGCAACCACTAACACCATCAATATATTTATTAGTGCACTAATCCTAGCCCTCACTTTGGCCCTATCAATATGAATTCCATTATCCATACCATGTCCATTAATCAAACATAAATCCAGGGTGTACTATTCTTTGTTTGGGTTGAGCCTTAAATTCAAAATATGCATTAATTGGGGCCCTACAAGTAGTAGCACAATTGTCATAGGCGGTAATACTGGCACTCATTCTATTACCAGTTCTATTAATAAATGCATTATTTATACTTTCAACATTAATCACCACTCAAGAATATTTATGACTAGTTCTTCCATCTTGACCCTTAGCCACAATACGATTTATCTCAGACGTAGTAGAAACCAACTGAGCTTCATTTGACCTAGCAGAAGGAGAATCAGAACTCATTTCTGACTTCCACTTGTGTATGCAGCAGGCCCATTAGCCATATTCTTCCCAGCAGAATATGCTAACATTTACTACTACTACTACTACTACTACTACTACTACTACTACTAGTACTACTACTACTACTACAGCTTTATTCTTAGGAGCATTTTACAACTCTCTGTATACCAGAATTATAGTCAATTTTGTTAGCAAAACTCTTTTCCTGTGAATTTAAGCATCTTGTCCATGATTCTAATATGACCAACTTACACATCTTTGAAAAAAATTCCTACCATTAACACTAGCCCTTTGCATATGACATGTATTATTATATCAAGCATCTCACCACAAATATAAGAAATATGTCTGAAAAGAGTTACTTTGCTGGAGTAAATTATAGATGTTTAAATCCTCTTATTTCTAGAATTCTAGAGATTGAACCTACTCCTAAGAATTAAAAAAAAAATCTGTGGTACCACATTATAACATACTCTATAGTACGATCAGCTAAATAAAGTATCAGACCCATACCCCTAAAATACTGGTTTATATTCTTCCTGTACTAATAAATCTCATTTTTACTATCATTTCAGGAACTATGATTGTTATATTAAGCTCACAGTGATTAATCTGAATCTTTGAAATAAACATTAGCTGTTATTGCATGTTTAATTTTTAAAAATTCAACCTATGAGCCATGGAAGCATTCACTAAATACAAATTTATACAAGCTACGAGATCTATACTTTTAATAATAACTATTATTGTTTAATATATTATGGCTAATGAACAATTACAAAATTTTTTATTGAATAGCCCTCATCATAGAACTTGGGCATTTCCTATTCTACCTTTGAGTACTCAGTTACACAAGGGATTCCACTAACATCTGGCCTGCTTTTAACAACATGACAAACTTGCAGCACTATCCATTTTATATAAAATTTCATCATCCATTAATCTAAATAGGCTACTAATTACAGCCATTTTATCAATCATAGTAGAATGGTGAGGACTCAACCAAACCCAACTACAAAAAAATCATAGCTACTCATCAATTGCTCATATAGGTTGAATAACAGCTATTTTAATTTATAATCCAACTATAATAATTATAAACTTATTTATATCATTAACACTTGCTACAATTATTTATATATAATTCATGCACCACAGCACTTTTATTCTCTCTGTACTGTGAAATAGAACACCTTAATTTCTATATTTATTTTCACTATTGTGTTATTAGGAGGCCTCTCACCACTTTCAAGGGTTATACCTGAATGAATGATTATTCAAGAAATAATAAAAAGGAAGTGACATCACCAAGATGGCAACATAGGTCATTTCTGACTTTGCTCCCCCTCACCATAACAACTACCAACTATTAATGGACAAAACATCACTGAGGGAATTCTAGAACAGTGGATTGAGGCTGTGGCATCCACCAACACTACGGAGACCAAGACAGATAGCATTAGAAATGTAAGAGAAACAGCTAGCTACACACTGTCTGCATTACCCCTTCTGGTTGGTGTAGCATCACGCTGTGCGGTATCCCCTGAGCCTATGGTTCCTCCAGTGGTAAAAGAGCTCAGGGGTGACATTCAGCATGCTACCCCCAGCATGTGGGTTGCTTCGTGGGAGCCCCCACTCTGGTTTCACTGAATGGGGATCATAGGGGAATCTTGGGCTCACCCATTGGGAGTTAATTGAGACAATGAAGTGGGGAAGGGCTTCCAACAACCAGTGCTCTGGTCTTGGCAAACCGAGTTCCTACCTGTAGAGCCCAAGTAGTAATCCCAAACAATGGCTTTGCTCATCTGCAGTGCCAGGGCAGTGGCACAGTCTGGGGGATTTGGTGGGATGCAGATCTTCCTAACTTGGCTCCCAAAATGAGTTCTACCATACCCAGAGCGTGGGCTGCCTACACCCAGGAAGAATTGAGCCATAGCCCCACCTACTGCAGATGTGGCTCTTGGCCCCTCACAACCAGAAAGCCTGTTTGGGGAAAGTCTGGGAGTTACCTAAATCAGGCCCTCCCAGTGCCTCCCCCCCCACCCCCAGGTAGGAATCAGACATATGGCCTCATCCACTGTAGAAGATGGCCCCTAGCTGGGCTGGTGAGAACACCTGGAAACTGTAAACCAGCAACTCTCCAACTGAGAAGACAGAGCAGATTCCCCCACTGTGAGCAAAGCTAGTGGCCCTGTTCCACCAGGGAACTTGGGACACAGGTTGGCTTTAGTCAAGACCACAAATAGAGTATTAGTGGTCTTTGAGCTGCTTTCCCTGCTGTGCATGGTCAGGAAAACTAATTCACAGACCTCTTATTGCTGAATATAGACTTCAGCCTGCCTGATCCTGGAATCGGAGCACACAGGAAACTGTGTAGCTCACTTACAGCCCTGCTTACAGTGAAACTTGAACAGAGAGCACAGCCCATTGCTTTCTCTGTCTCCAGAGCAAAACTGGTGGCCTTACTTGATGAGGATATTCAGTGCATACTCTTGCCTAATTAAGGCCCCCAAACAACAAGCCTTGAAGTCCCTGGGTCCCATCCTGCTGCCAGCTAGGGCAGGAAAGCTAAGTCATAGCTCCACTTACTGGAGTATAGTACCTAGTTCCAAATGTCTAGTAAGCCTAATCAGAGAATCCAGTTAACTGTGAAGCCCATCCTATAGCTTTGCTTGGACAGGAAATCAAGCCAGCAGTCCTATCTAGCTGTTCTCAGCTAGTGGCACATACCCCCATACCCAATCCCAGAATTCAAACAGTTGCCGCACCCAAAAAAGACTGTAATAGCAGGCCCCGCCTGCCCAAGGATGTTATCAGCAGACATATCCAGAAACCGAGACTGAGCTGATTGGTGAAAAACTGTCTCTGCCAAAGGGAACTTGCAAAGTCAGGAAGAGGAGACTACTTGCTCAAATACACAGATATCAACATATGGAATCAAAGATCATGAAAAATCAGGTAAATATGACACCAAAGGAAACTAATAAAGCTCTCATAACTGATCCTAAAGAAATGGATATCTATGTGAGACAAATAAGTTGGAATAACTATCTTAAAGAGAGTTTAGTGAACTACAAAAACACAGAAAACTAAACAAAATTAGGAAAACAATGTATGAACAAAATAAGTCCAACAAAGAAAGAGAAACCAAATCTATTTGGTTGGGGAAAAAACAAATCCTAGAGCTGAAAATATAATAACTGAACTGAAGAATTCAATAGAGAGCTTCAAAACCAGACTTGACCATGCAGAAGAAAGAATCAGTGACCTGAAAGGTAGGACAATTAAAATTATTGAGTCAGAGAAGCAAAAAGAAAAGAAAATGAAAAAGAATGAAGAAACCTTGTGTGACTTATGGACACAATGAAAAGAAGCAGTGTTTACATTGTGGGAATTTTAGAAGGAAAAGAAAAAGAGAAAGGGACAGAAAGTATATTTAAAGCAATAATGGCTGAAAAGTTTCCAAACCTGGGGAGAGAAATAGACATCCAGATCCAAGAGGCCCAAGAGGCCCAAGGGATCCTGAATAGGATGAACCAAAAAAGGCTACACTGGGACACACTATAATAAAATTGTCAAAAGTCAAAGGCAAAAAAAGAATTTTAAAAGTACCAAGATAAGAGAGAAGTTACATTACAAAAAAGGGAACCCCCATAAAAATATAGGCAGATTTCTCAACAGAAACGTTGCAGTCCAGAAGAGAATGGGATGGCATACTCAAAATATTGAAAGAAAAAATATGTCAATCAAGATTACTATAGTCAGTGAAGCTGTTCAGAAATAAAGGAGGCACAAAGACTTTCCTGAACAAACACAGCCTAAGGGAATTCATCACCACTAGACCTGCCTTACAATAAATGCTAAAGGGAGTTCTTTGAGTGGAAATAAAAGATGCTAATTAACATCATAAAAACATAAGAAGGCAGTGTAAAACTCATTGGTAATGGTAAATATATAGTCAAATTTGAATTCTGTAATACAATAATGGTAGTACATAGTTCATTTACAACTCTAGTTTAAAAATTTAAAAACAGGACGGGGTGGGGGGATAGGTAGGAGGGTGTCAATGGGGAAAAAAGGAGAAACATCTGTAACAAAAATAAATTAATTAAAAAATATATAAAAATAAAAAATAAAAATAAAAATTTAAAAACAAACATTGTAAAAATAATCATGTCTACAATCATCTGTTACTAATTACACAATATAAAAAATTTATAAATTGTAACATTAATAACCTAAAATGTGAGGAGGAGAAGTGAAAATGTAAACCTCATGAAGTCTAGTTAAGTTATTAATTTAAAGTAGAATTTTATAATTTTACGATATTTTATGTAAGCCTCATTGTAACCACAAGTAATTACCTATGGTAATTACACAAAACCTACAGTAATTACACAAAAGAACATGATAAAGAAGTCAAAGCATACTAATACAAGACATCAACACACACACACAGACAGCAGGATAAGAAACAAGAGCAATGATTGACAACACAAGAAAACAATAAACAAAATGGCAATACCAAGTCCTTACTTTTCAATAATTACTTTAAACTGTAACAGATTAATTTCTTCAATCAAAATACATAAAGTAGCTGAATGGATTTTTTTTTAATCCAATGCTATGCTGCTTATGAGAGACTCACTTTAGCCTTAAAGACACACATAGACTGACAATGAAGAGATAGAAAAATATATTTCAGACAAATGGTAATAAAAAGGGGGGCAGGGATAGCTATTCTTATATCAGACAAAATATACTTTAAAAATGATAAAAGAGGTAGAGGTTGTTATATAATGATAAAGCTGTCATTACATCAAGAAAATATAACAATTGTAAACATTTATGCTCCCAACATGAGAGCACCTACATACACATAAAGCAAAAGATTAACAGAGCTAAAAGGAAAAATTAACAGCAGTAGTATAATAGTTGGGGACTTTAATACCCCACTCTCAAAAATAGATAAATCATCCAGACAATCAGGAAACAGCAGATTTGAACAACCCTGTAGACCAAAGGCACCTAACAGATATATGCAGAACATTCTGAAACGGCAGAATACACATTCTTAAGTAAGTGTACATGGAACATTTTATAGCATAGACCATATGTTAGGCCACAAAACAAGGCTTAAAAATTTAAGAAGATTGAAATTATACCAAATATCCTCTCTGACCACAATGGTATGAAACTAGAAATCAGCAATAAGGAAAACCAGAAAATTCATGAATACATGGAAATTAAACATCACTCTTTTAAACAAATCAAAGAAGAGGGGAAATTTAAAAAGTATTAAGACAAATGCAAATGGAAACACACATACCAAAACTTATGAGATGCAACAAAAACAGTTATAAGAGGGAAGCTCGTTGCAATAAATGCCTACATTAAGAAGAAAGATCCCAAATAAACAACGTAACTCTACATTTTAAGCAACTAGATAAAGTAAAAAAAAAAAAAAAAAACAAAAAACAAAAACTGAGCCCAAGCTTAGAAGGAAGGAAATAATAAAGACTAGAGCAAAAATAAATGAATGAGAACAAGATCACAATAGAAAAAATTAACCAAACTAAGAGTTGATTCTTTGAAAAGATAAACAAGTTGACAAACCTTTAGCTAGATTAACCATGGGAAAAAGAGAGGACAAAAATTATAAATAAAAAAAAGAGACATTACAACTGATGCCAAAGAAATATAATAACTCATAGGCTACTATGACCAAATATATGCCAACAAACTGGATAATCTAGAAGAAATGGAAGAATTCATAGAAACATGCCAACTACCAAGACTGAATCAGGAAGAAATAGGAAGTCTGAATTAACCAATTACTAGTAAGGACACTGAATCAGTAATCAAGATCTCCCAGTGAAGAAAAATCTAGGACCAGGTGGCTTCATTGGTGAATTTTACCAAACATTTAAAGAATTAATGCCAATCCTTCTCAATCTCTTTAAAAAAAAAATCATCAAAGAGGAGGGAACACTCCCAAACTCATTTTACATGGTCAGCCAGATACCAAAGCCAGAATAGGACATTAGCAGAAAAGCAACTACAGAACAATAATCCTGATGAATATAGATGTAAAAACTCTCAGTAAGATACTAGCAAACCAAATTCAGCAGAACATTCACTATCAAGTGGGATTTTATATCTGGGATGCAAAGACAGTTTAACGTATGCAAATCAATCAATGTGATATATCACATTAGCATTAATAGAATGAAAGAAAAAAAATCATAGCTTTTCACAAAGATGGCACTGAAAGTGAAGAAGGAAGTCCCTGCCCTTCCCAGAGCCCAAGCCAAAGCAAAGGCTGTGAAGGCAAAAAGAAAAAAAAAAAAAAAAGCTGCTGAAAGGCATGCACAGTCATCAAAAAATGATCCACGTGCTACTCGCCTTCTGACAACCTGAGACACTGTGACTCTGAAGGCAGCCTATATATCCTCGGAAGAGCGCCCCCAGGAGAAACAAGCTTGACCACTATGCCATCATCAAGTTCCCCCTGACCACTGAGTCAGCCAAGAAGATAGAAGACAACACACTTGAATTCCTTGCGGATATCAAGGCCAACAAGCACCAGATCAAACAGGTGTGAAGAAGCTCTATGACATTGACCTGGCCAAGGTCAGCACCCTGATCAGGCCTGATGGAGAGAAGAAGGCATATGTTCAACTGGTTCCTGACTATGATGCTTTAGATGTTGCCAACAAAATTGGAATCATCATCTAAACTGAGTCCAGCTGGCTAATTCTAAATATAAAAATTTTTTACTGTAAAAAAAAGTATCTCAATAGATACCGAAAAATCATTTGACAAAATTCAACATCCGTTGATAATGAAAAACTCTTAAAAATTGCCTATAGAAGAAATTCACCTTAACATAATAAAGACCATATGTGATAACCCCACAGCTGAAATTATTAATATAAAAACCTCCTGCTGAATCTCAGTACCAAACACCACTGTTCGCTTAATTGATCCTATTATGGCTGTGCTATTATTATGGTTACTCCCAGTTCTAGCAGCCAGAATGATTATATTATTAACAAACCACAATCTCTTTTTTTTAACCAAAGATAATTTATTGGACCAGTATAACTTTGGAATTTAGTTTGGCAACTTTAAAAAAATTGGAAGACCTTCACACACACACACACACACACACACACACACGCACACACACACACACACACACAATCTAGATTTCTGGTTTCTCCGGGGGATGGGGGGGATCAAACCATGTGGCAACACTAGGCCCCTCTCCTGCATGGCAACAATTTGCTGCAGCTGTGGAGTACCTGCCTATTTATTGATTTTTAAATTTAAAAAATTTCAGTAACAGTGGACATAAAATATATTAGTGCCAGGTGCATAACATAGTGATTAGATATTTTATAACTTATAAAGTGATCACCTTGATAAATCTAGTACCCATCTGACACCACACATAGTTATTACAATATTATTACCCTATGCTAAACTTCACATTCCTGTGACAAACACACTACAATCTAAATAACGCTTTCCTTGATCCTTCAAGAGGAGGTGATCAACATTTATTCTGGTTCTTTGACCACCCAGAAGTTTATGTCCTTATTTTACCTGTTTTCAATAATTTCACATAAGATCACATATTATTCAGAAAAAAAAGCACCTTTCAGACTATAGGAATAGTCTGAGCCATGAATCTATTTACTGGCATCAATCATATGCACTCACCACATGTTCACAGTAGGAATGAATGTTCATATTTTACGTCTGCTACTATAATTGTGGCTATCTCCACAGGAGTAAAAGTATGTAGCTGACTAGCAACCCTCTATGGAAGCAATATTAAATGATCACCAGCCGTATCATAAGCCTTAGGTTTTATTTCCTTATTTACAGGAATTGTTGTAGCTAATTCATCCTTAGACATTGTCCTTCATGATACATACTATGTACGAATCCTCCTACTTTACAGGAGGATTTGTCCACTGCTTCCCATTATTTTCAGGCTATACATTCAATTCAACCTGAGCAAAAATTGTTTTTACAATTATATTTGTGGGTGCTATAGAACTCTCTTTTCACAACATTTTCTTGGCCTTTCAGGAATACCTCAGTGTTACTCTGACCATCCACCTGCACACACAACACGAAATACTATCTCATCCATAGGTTCATTCATTTCATTAACAGCAGTAACACTAATGAATAGTTTTTAAAAATTGAGAAGCATCAGTAGAATTAACAACTACCAAAATCAAATGATTACATGGATGCCCCCCACCAAATCATACATTTGAAGAACCTTATTTAAATTTAAAATATGAAAGGAAGGAACTGAACTTTCTCTAAGTCTTTTCAAGCCAACCTCATAATGTTATGTCTTTCTCAATAAGTGAGATAGTGAAAATTACATAACTTTTTCAAAGTTAAAATATTATAGTTTCAAACCTTTATATCTCTATGGTATATCCATTCCAACTAGGATTCCAAGATGCAACATCACTTATTATAGAAAACTTTTTATGTTTTCATGATTATACACAAATAATTGTTTGCCTAGTTAGTTCTTTAGTCCGTTACATCATTTCATTAATATTAACAACTAAGCTCACACAAGTACAAGAGACACAGAAGAAATAGAAACAGTTTGAACTATTCTACCCGTTATCTTTATTTTAATTGCTCTAGCATTACAAATTCTTTACACAATAGATTAAATTAATAACCTTCCCCAACTGTACAAACCTATAGTCACCAATGATATTGAAGTTGTGCATACACAGACTTGAAGATCTATGTAATTCCCACAATGGATCAAAAGCCAGAACTATGACTAGTAGAAGTTGATAATGAAGTAGTCCTACCTATAGAAGTAACAATCTGAACACTAAATTTGTCCAAATATGGCCTACACTTATGCGCTAATCTCTCCTTAGGTCTAAACACAAATGCAGTTCCAGGGTGCCTCAATCAAACAGGCCTAACATGATCAGGTTTATGCTATGGACAATGTTCAGAAATTTGTGGGTCAAATCCTATCTTTATGTCTATTATCCTTGAATTGTCTCTACTAAAATATTTCAAAGAATGATCTGCATCTATAATATAAAATCATTTAAAAAAAACTAAATAGCATTGATCTTTATTTTTATTTAATTAATTAATTTATTTTTTATTGTTGAAAGTATTACGGATGCCCTCCTTTTCTCCTTAATTGACTTCCTCCTCCCTGCTCCCAACCCCTCCTTCTTTCTCCAACCTAATGACTGTTTCCACTAGTTGTGCAAATATGCATATAAGTTCTTTGGTTTATCTCTTCCCACCCCTCCCACCCCCCCATCCCTCTGAGATTTGTTAGTCTGTTCCCTACTTCCATGACTCTGGATCTATTTTGGTCTACAGCTTATTTTGTTAATGATGTTTCATAAATAAGTGAGATCATGTGGTACTTGTCTTTCTCTGACTGGCTTATTTTGCTCAGCATAATACTCTCCAGGTCCCTCCATGTAGTCTCAAAGGATAAAATACCTTTCTTTCTTACAGCTGCATAGTATTCCATTGTGTAAATTTACCACAGCTTTTTTATCCACTCATCTACTGATGGACACTTGGGTTGTTTCTAGATCTTAGCAATTGTAAATAGCATTGCTGCGAACATAGGGGTGCATATATTTTTCTGATTGGTGCTTCAGGCTTCTTAGGATATATTCCTAGAAGTGGGATCACTGGGTCAAATGGCAATTCCATTTTTAATTTTTTTTTTTAATCCTCACCCGAGGACATTTTTTTTCCATTATCTTCAGATAGAGTGGGAGGGAGGAAGAGAGAGAGAGAGAGAGAAAGAGAGAGAAACATCGATGTGAGAGGGACACATCGACTGGTTGCCTCCTACATGACCCCAACCAGGGCCAGGGACCAAAGCACAACTGAGCTACTTGCCCCTGACCGGAATCAAACCCTCGACTCTGGTCTGCAGGCCAACGCTGTAACTGCTGAGCCAAACCGGCCAGGGCCCTTTTAAATTTTTTGAGGAAGCACCATATTGTTTTCCATAGTGGCTGCACCAGTCTGCACTCCCATCAGCAGTGTGCTAGAGTCCCCTTTTCTCCACACCCTCGCCAGCACTTGTTGTTTGAGGATTTGTTGATAGTGGCCATTCTGGCAGGTGTGAGGTGATATCTCATAGTCGTTTTAATTTAGCATTAATCTTTTAAGTTAAAGACAGTTTTAATGTCCTCTTAATAATATGCCACAACCAGATAGATCAACATGATTTATTGCTAATATATCAATAATTATAGTACTGTTCATTATATTTGAAGAACTTATATGCATATATGTATAACCAATGGACACAGACAACAATCCTGGGGGCGAGCAGGATCAGGAGGAGGGTGTCTAGGGGGGAAAAGGAGAAACATCTGTAACAAAAATAATTTAATTAATAAAATAAAATTTGAGAAAAAGAATAAAAATTTTTTTCCAAAACATTCTTATCCTTCGACTCCAGAACCAAACAATTAAAGCATCAAAACATTATACTCCTTAAGAAACAAAATGAACAAAAATTTCTTCACTTCTTTTGCTACCCCAACAGTAAGGATTACCTGCTGTTATTCTAATTATATTTCCAAGCATTTTATTTCCCACACCTAACTAATAACCAATTCACTGTTATCCAACAATGACTAATCCAATTTACATAGAAACAAATACTCAGTGGCCCACCAAGCGCAGGCCTGTCACGTGCGGTGCATCTCGTGTCATTGCGCTTCACTTGACTGCACTTCACAGATGTCGATTTTTTTTTTTTTTTAACAAATCGAAGGCAAGACCCTCCATCAACAAAAAAATTACGACTTTGCTTTATTGCAATACTCGCTTTATTGCTGAGGTCTGGAACCAAACCTGCACTGTCTCCGCCGGCTGTCTGTAGTACACCCCAGCCCGACCACTTACAGGACCCCCACCCTTACGGGAACCCTCACTTCCAGGGGTCGTGGCGCTGTTCCCCAGCGGCAGAGTCGCTGTGAAGAAAGTTGAGCTTTCCGCCCCCAACCCCCTTTCAAAGGACTTGACTCCTTCCCAGACTCCCCACGCCTTGTCCCAAGGGGCCCTACCTCCCCTCCTCCTTGGGCACGGGTGGAGTCACCCTCCCTCCGGGGCTGTCCTTCCCGGGGTGTGGGGGGCTGTTCTTGCTTACCTTCAGCTGCCTCCCTCTGTCCATCTTCCCACTTCTGGCGGGTCCTGAAATCGGCCGTCCCCACGCGGGGGAGGACCTCTGGACCGTTCATATTTTGTTCTGGCCTTGTCATGGACTGGCTGTGTGACCACCGGGCACGTACTGCTCTGGGCCTGTCTCCTCGTGCGTGAAGAGCGGGTCAGGTAGGATTCATGAGATCAGGCTGTGTTCTGAGAAACCCAGCCCAGGACTTTACACACTGAGCTTTCCTGGTGAGGCTGAGCTTGAGTCAGGGGTTTTAGGCTGAAAAAAGACTTTTCATTCTTGACCCCAGGGCCCTTCCTACCCTGGCTCCCTGTGAGTCAGTGTGGGGGTGGGGACGATTCCTTCGGGGCCTCGGCTCCTTTCTGCGGCCGTCCATGACCAGTGCCCTCTGTTCCTTCCCTAACAAGTTCTGACGTCAGCTGAGACTGAGGCCCAAGCGTGGATTTGCCTGGCCCACCTTTCAGGGCCTCCTGGCCAGTGAGTGCTCTTCTGGGCGGGGGGCTCCCGCGGCTCCTCCCGTATCTGCAAGCTATCTTCTCTTCCCTGGCCTCAGGGTGGAGGCAGACAGGGAAAGCTGCCATTATCACTCCCTTTTGCAGGTGAAGAAACCGAGGCACAGAAAGATGAAATAAATTGCCTGGTTCCTGCTCAGCACGAGGATGAGATTTGGACCTTCTGGTTCCCTGTCCATGGTCCTTTTCTTGGCCCTGGAGAGAAACAACTCTCCCAGGTGTGGCTGATGCTCCCCAGCTGGCATCCCACGAAAGGGCTTTCACATGGGCAAAGAGATGTTCTCCTAAACTGAAAATGCCAGAAAAATCAAAGCAGGTTAAGACGAAGCTGAGGAAAGCAGGTCCCACCAGGCTTGGCATGGACCAGCTGGGGTGGAGAGAAAATGCCTCAAGTGAAACTCATCTGCTTGTGTAGAAAAGACGGCAATCGTTCCTTCCATAGGCCAGGGCCAAGAAGAGAGAGATTCCCATCTCGTCATCTTCAGTATATGCTACTCCTTGCTGAGGATGAGGTTCTGTGTTCCTAAGCCCCACCTCCCCCTAAACTTGGAAACACCCCAGAGCAGCCTCCATGACACAGGGAGAGGTCCTTACAGAATCGGACCTGAGATGTCACGAGCCCCGTTATTAAAGACCTCCCCGGAAAGAGACTCCACTGCTTTCCTCAGTGGCTCCTGTGGTTCTTACTTGGTCTATCCTATGTAGAAATGTTCCCCGAGATCATGCCAAATCTCTCAGATGTGGCCTTAGCCACTTCTCCTCAAGGTCATGAGTGGAACTGGCATCCAGCCTGGCATTGTGACCCAGCGGTATGGGGAGCCAGGCCCGGTCCACCCTCCTCAGGAAGCAGCCTCGGAGTGTCAGGCTCGCCTCCCGTCCCATCCAGCAGACCTGGTCTCAAGTCCCTTGTCCTGCTTCTCAGTATATCCCTGCGGGTTAGCGTGGGTGGACGGCAGGAAAGGTAGACAGGAAGAGTGAGCGTGCTTTGCCTGAGGGATGACGGGGAACAGCTGCTCTGGGAGTCACGGTGGGAACGGCGTCGCTGTTTCTCCCCACATCCTACCAGAGGACCATGCTCCGCAGGCCAAGATGTTCAGACCTTTCCTTTTCCTTCTCTCACAAACCCCACCCATTGAATATACACCCATCGCCCTCCTCATTGTCACTGTTCATTAACCTCCTGGTCACTCTGCTTGTTCTCTGGTGGCTTTAGCCCCTGCGTTGCTGCCTCCTCTGAGATTACAAATGGTTATGCTCTACTCAGAGGATTTAATATTCAGTAGCATCCCTTGGAGTAGTTGAGAGTTGAACTTATGACCTAACAGCCAGCTATTGTATCTCTAAGCATTTACCTGATGAGAAACCCACCTCATATACACATACATTCTCTTCGACTGTGGCTCTATCTCTATAGAATCCATTTATGATTTGTGTTTCAAATGGCTACTTTTCTTTGGTATCTTATAATTCTTGGATGTTGAGAGAATTGGTTTAATTACAAAGAGTCTAGAGATTTTAGGGTAGATTTTTCTTTTGAGTAGTAGTCAAAGATTGGATGAAACTAAATCTCATCACAACTCTGGAGCTGGTAATGGGAAGTCAAGTTTGCTAATAATACGTGAAGTTGTACAGTTATTTCCAAGATGCTTTTTTCCATCTTTTGTTCCTCCTGGTTGGAGCCATAAACAGCTCAGTTGGCTAGCCAGGGAAATCAGAAATATGAGCTGATTATATTTTCCTGTCTCCTGACTAGTGAGATAGCAGCATCTGATAGACACACACCCAGCCTATCAGCAGACTAGATTCTTCACTGAAGCCATTCTATTTTCTACCTTGTCAAGTCTCCTGGCTGAGCTAGCAGAAGCGGATCAAGAGCACTGGGTCCCCCAGAGCCACGGGGCGCTTGTGGACATTGTCCACCGGCATCCAGACGCTCTGTGCAGGCAGGGGATGGCGCTGACTGCTGGGAGGCTGCGAGGGCTCCGGCTGGCACTTTTCTGTTTCCCTGGACTGCAGACACGTGCAGTCTCCCAGACAGCTCCACCCCACCAAGCTCTCAACTACTATGGCCACCGATGACTCAACGGCTTGTAGCAGAATTTGCATCCTACTGCCCCAGGACCATGCAGGAAAGGGATGCATGCGGCTTCCTGTTAGATTACTTCTCCATTTTCTCTCTTCATCCTTATGCACCCTCTCCCGGTAAGGGAGGAGCAAGACAGACGAAACACAGTGTTCTGGTCTCCAGGGAACTCAAATCAGGTCCGGGAGGTAGGCAGGATTCTACGTTAGTGTGGTACTTGTAATTTCGCTGTATACGGTTGGGTTATATGTATTTAGTAAAACAGCTTCAATCTTTTTTGAGCTATACAGTGTGTGAATAAATCAGTCAAACTAAAAGAGTGTGTGATGTGTACACTGCGGTGGGGGCGGTTGGCTAATTTGGTTCCTCGGGACCTCTTTTGAGTGTCAACATTTCACTGTTCTCTCTGCTGCTGGAGAGGCAGCGGTTTTTAAGCCTTTGAAGGATAGCAGAATATGCCACCCCAAAATGTGCTACTTTGGCATATTGATTATTTTCAGTTGTAGGCACTTGAAAACAGCAAATGCAGAGAGAGACTTTCTCTGAACTCCCCTATCTGCCTAAAGACAGGTCCTCCAAAAGGGATTCAACGGTCATAAATCCCCTCCCAGGGAGTTTCATCAACCAGGAAGGGTTGACCCTTATCACAGGACAGGAGATTAGAAGTCCACACCACACTCCAACACACTCAGTCATAAACTATCATACCCCCATCTATCCTACGGACCCATTCACCTTTCCTAAAAAGCATTTACTCTCCCCTCAGAGGCCACCCTTCCCTCTCCCCTTTCCCTACTAAGAGGTGCTGAGGCCTGAATTCTTAGCCACCTCGGTCGGTTGGTTCCTCATTTCTCACTGCGTGTCTCCCATGTATCCATGATATAAACTTCTGTCCTTCTCTTGTTCATCTGACTCTCACTGCAGGGTTTCCACGCAGAAGGGTAGAAGGAAAATGAGCTCCTCCCCTACATCCTGCTGGTCGATGGAGGCGGTTCTGACTTAGGCCTCCAGCCAGAAATATTTAGGGCCCTCAAGGAAGAACTCATGACAAGGGAGGGAGCCTAGGATGGTGACGTAGGTCCAATGCCAGAGCCAAGTCACCGTGAAGGGAGAACTAGCCTTGGCATAGCCGGAGGCTAGGGTTTGAAGCCCCCCGACTGAGGCCATTTTGCTTTAGGAACCAAGCACTCAGGAACAAACCAAAGAACTCTTTGCTGGGATCCCAAGTCAGGGCATTCTCGGTGGAGCCCACTTGGCCAAGGGTTTGCCCGTGTTGCTTCTAGAGGAACCAGGCTGTCTAGGCTGGGATCGAGCATTGGGGGTGCTGTCAGAGCAGAGGAAGGGCTCACTGGGCTTTGGGCCACCTGCTGAAATAGCTGTGTAGAGAGTGAGTCTAGGAGCAAAATGGGGTTGGGTTGCCAGGCACCGCTGAGGGCCCTGCAGTTTGGGGAACCCTGACTCACACAGACAGCAATAGATCCCAGAGCTCTGTCTTCCACTAGCAGCACCCAGCTAGAGAGACAGCCTCAGGAAAGAGAGCGAAGGCAGTGTTGCCAATGGGTGTCATGAAAAGACACAGACTTGGAAATCTGGGTTATCGGAAAGTGCCACTGAATGGATGGGCTTAGAATGTGAAGTACACAAGGAGGAAGTGAAGAAAGGGGATGAGGGTCAACTGGTGCAAGCGAAGGGTCCAGTTGGGAGGACAGGATCGTTGTGGCGGGAATGGTTAGATAAGCAAGGTGGAAGGAGAAGCTCCAATTCTTGCTTTTGCAGAAGGAGCTGTTTCAGGTCATGGCCGTCCCGACTGAGCTGGTGGGAGGGGACAGCTGAGGTGGAGAGGAGAAGCCGGATGTCGGCTGGGTCATCCATGTGAGGTTAAAAGCATCTAAGTGTAAGGCAGGATTTGAAAGAGAAGAGACCTGAGTGCCAGGTGCCAAAACCTGAGCTGGAAGATGGGAGATCTGGGAGATCACTGATGACAGTGACAGGAAGGGCAGAGGGTGCTCCGGTGGCTTAAACAGCAAAGGGGGGGCAGGAAGTGGTCTCAAAGGGCTAATAAATGACCATGCTTGTGGTTAGTGCCTGAATGAAAAATGCCAGGTACTCTGAAAATAACGGGGTGGGGGAGCCAGAGCGTACTTAGATTAGGTCTCTTTGGGGAAATGACATTTAATTGGAGAATTAAAGAGTGAATGGGAGTTTGTTAGCTTGCCCTTGAATGACTCTGAACTGACATTGAAAACATAGCCATGGCTACCTCCCATGTGCAGTGAAAAAGGATGCTGTGGGCAGGCTCACCCAGGAGACGGGAGGAGCACGGTGCTCGAGCCCCGCTCTGCCACTGCCTGGCCGGCGGGGTAAAAGCTGCCACCCTCTCTGCGCGTCTGTAACGCGGGGCGCGGCAGTACTTACCTCGTGGGCTTGTTATGAAGTGCAAATGAGTGAGATGTGTACATCACCAAAACACACACGGGAGGTTTTCTGTAGGGCTTACCTGTCGCCATTATTTAGCATGCAACATTTCTCCTGGAATGGCATCCGGCCACAGATCTCAGCAGGTCTTTCTCTCTCTATTCATTTCATCCTTTCAATAACCCTGTGAGGTAGGTTAGCCAGAGAAAGCCCCAAAGAAGTTTTCTTTTTCTTCTTTCTAAATCAACACCGCCCCAAGCCCTGGCTTCACCTGCATTCTGCGGCTGTGACAAGGCTCCTTTTGTTAAAATCTGGGGCATTCAGGACGTGGCTTCCTGCCAAGCTGCCTTTTAATGTATCAGACTCTCAGCTCTCAGGTGTTCAGGCTCTTACTGCTTCACGTTTCAGGCCAGCGGCTGCTGTGAGAGAGGCCGAGTGTGTGACTCTGAGGAGATGACCAACCCCACGTGGCGAGGCTGCAGCCTGCCCCGCCCACCAGGCCCCAGCCAGGTGCTGAGGTCCCCACACACAGCACCACAGCAGTGCCAGGCGTCTGGTCGGGCCACTGAGCGCTGTCTCCCACTGTCTTAGACAGGTTTCCACATCTGACCCTACAGCAGGTAAGTTACCTGTGTGGACAATGTCAAAATGATTTCACTCCACCCTGCACATCACCAGCAAGCTGTTTGAATGAGGCAGGGAATGCTGTCAACCTTTGTTTCTTTTTTTTGTTTTGTTTCTTTTTCTTTTTCTCATTTATTTTCATATTTATTTCACCTTGCTGTATTTTTGGAGCACTGTAAGCCGATTTGAATCCTTTCTGGAATCCTAAGTGTCAACCAGGAAATACAGGGCCAGAACCAAGGGCGAAGTGATGGTCTAAGATTCTGAAACCAGAAGAGGAGGCAGGTCGAGCCCTGAACCTGGCTGCCGACTGGCCCCCACAGAGCCCTCCCGGGACACCAGAACAGCAAGGTGCCTCACAGAAGTTTTGGCGGCTGCAGGCGGAGGGAGTGGGCGGGGAGCAGAGGTAGAATGACAAAGCAGATAGCACAGGGTAACCACTGGGACTGGCAAGTGTTTCAGATCACATGAGCACACCTTTGAGGCCGCCTAGAAACACCTGGGGAATGTGCTGCAGGGAGCGGCCAGGTGTGCTGGCAGCAGCTTAGACCATGACAAATTGAGCGCTAGAAGTCAACATGGTCTCATTTTGTTCTCGCTGAGAACCCTGATTTCCTTCCTATCTCTTTACTTCCTCCATGGATTCATCAGGTGCAGCTTTCTGAGGGAGAAGAGCCACCGGTAGAATATGAGGTGAGTAGCCAGAGACTGAAGAGAAATACGTTTACCAATGGCCCGCCATGTGCCAGGAATGTACTCTTCAAGGCATCCTTTGAGGTGGGTCTGCGAATTCCCATGTTCCAGATGAGGACACTGAAGCACAGGAAAGTTGTTTACTTGGCCAAGGTCACACAGCCAGTGATAAAGCCAGGATTTAAACTCCAGTCCGTCTCATCCCCTTTTTACACGCTGTAGAGAAATCATTCGTTCTTTGGGACCCATTTAGTGGTAGGTGTTTGATGGAGCCAACATAAGATGCCAGGAGGTCGCTATATTTCTGTAAATTCTTTCTATCAACATGCTGGTGTCCTCTAGCCTGCTGCCCAGATGCTATCGCCACTGTGGAAGTGGCAACTCTCCCTCAGCAATGTGGGCGCCTCTGCCAGTGAGACCCCGTGAGCTCCAGGCAAATCCTCACTCTCTCTGAAACAACTCCTTGCATCCCCTACCCCCGGCTCCAGCTAACTGCACTCACGCTGTTCACAAACCTTGCAATAACAGCAGCACCATCCCAGGCAATAAAACGACTGCAAAAGATTAGTCTTTGCACTGGGCGTCAGCTAAGGGGTCAAATCTGAACCCTCAACTCAAGCTTGTCAAATCAGTCAATCTTACTCTGACATGTGTCTTAGGCCCTTGGGTCTAAGTCCAACATAGGGGTGGGGGAGGAGGAAAATGCCCCAGGAACCTTGGCCTCTCCTCACCACAGCACCCGTTGTAGGGGTAGGCAGTTAGACGGGGCCCAGCTAGGTTCACAGGCATTGCTGGCAGTCCTGGGAATATTACTTGAAACACCGACCCGAGACTGAGTGCTCGAGAGTGAACTCCTGTATATCAGCCCCAGGGGAGTCTCAGCTCATGGCAGGAACTGGAAGAGAGGAAAGCATGCTTCCGGGTGCTGAGGTGACTTTGGGGCAATAGTACCAGGGAGAGACCAAAGGAGAAAAGAGGAACCAGAAGCTGGTAGACTTAATGATTGACTGTCTGTAATCGTGTGAATTCTGAAAAATGGCGACAGTGAACTCTACAAGCCAAAACACATCACTTGCCCAGAACGTCTTTTCCAGGTTGGCGGTGCCCTGGGCAGTGTCGTGTAGCCAGTGTTGAGGGAGCGAAGGCACAGAGCAGCAGAAGGCCCTGCCCCAGCCGGAGCTCCTTCCTCCCATCGGTGCCAGCTGCCCCTCTGCCCTCTGGAAACATCTGAAACCCCCACACCGGGTGGCACCAGTCTGCCCCTTGCTTTGTGCCTTCTTGGAGGCCTCAGCAGCAGATTGTTGCTGGGCAGGTGCAGCCACATACGCACGTGTCAGCTCCAGAGGAGGGGCCAGCCTTCTTGATGTTGTAATGACATCTCCGACAGACCACGGGAAAGTGTTCCTTCCAGAATTCCTGAACCGCAGGCATGTGTCTTCAACTGCCTACTTAGCTTCTCTGCTCACATGTCTAATGGACATCGCAGAGTTAACATGCCCCGAACCGAACTCCGAAACTTCCCCCTCCAACTTGACCTGCCCTCAGTCTTTCCTGTCTTGGTCAGTGCCAGAACCATCCTTCCAGGTCCTTGGGCCAAAAACCTTGGAGTCAAAACCCACATCCACTCCTCGGAAAATCCTGTCCATTCTATCTTCAAGATATATAGGAATCCAATCACTTTTTATCACCTCCAAACACAAGCCACAGCTCTCTCTCCTGGGTTATTATAGTGGCTTCCTGAATGGTCTCCTCCCTTCCACTTTCCTCCTCCTCAGGCTATTCTCACTCAGAAGCCACTGTCTTCTTTTTAAAAAATAAGTCAGATCATATCACACTCTGCTAAAAAACACAACAACAAAACCAAAACCCTCCAAAGGTTTCCCATCTCACTCAAAGTACAAACAGCGGCCCACGACAAAGCCGCACACAACCGGTGCACATGGGCACACGTGCACTTCCCTCTCCGACTCCCTTTCCCAGTCCCCTCTCTTGCCCACCTGCTCCACGCACCCTGGCCTCTTGTTCTTCCTTGAATATACCTGCTCCTGCCTCAGGGCCTTTGCACTCTCTGTTTCCTCTGCCAGTGCTCGTCCCTTCTTTCCTCAAATATCATTGTATTTCTCTGTGATAGTTTTAAAAATATGTTCAAATTCATAGTTTTAAAATATACCAAATCCTTTGCTACTTCCCCCCTCCAGAGGTGGGGCCTAATCCATTGACTTAGTGACTCGGTTCCAAGGACTGGAATACAACACACTTGGTGGTGGTGCTGCAGAGGCTACATCACGACGGCCCTGCCAGGTCCACCTCAGACGCTCTCCCTTGGATCACTCACTCAGGGGAAGCCAGCTGCCATGTCCTGAGGACATGTAGGTCGCTCTGTGAGTAGGTCCACCTGAGGAGAAACCGAGGCCTCCTACCCACAGCCCCCAGTCAGGCCTGCAGATCAGGGAGCCCAGCCGACCGCCTGACTGAGAGACCTGAAGCCAGAACCACCCGGCCAAGCGGCTTCCCCATTCTGACCCTCAGAAACGGACAGAGGGTCAATCTTAGTTGTTCTAAGCTTCCAAATTCGGCAGTGATTTGTTATGCAACAATCGTCTATCAATGTGCTTGCCTCCTCATTCCCTTCGCGTCCTGCTGCAACGCCACCTTCTGGGAGATGCCCTCCTCGCCTACCCCACTGACATCGAAATCTCCCCGCACGCCCCAGTTTCCTTCTGGGCTTTCTAATACTCTGTATAACTCTCCTGTTTCTTTTATTGTCTTTCTCCCTCTCATTAAAATCTAAGTTCCACGTGGGCAAAGGGTTTTCTGTGTTGTTTATTGGTACACGGTAAACACTCAAATATTTGCCAAATGAATAAACAAATGCTTGCCTTGGCTTAACTCTCTGTGTACACTTCCTGAATTCAAGGTTCACCCATTTTTTAAGCTTGTTCTGATGCTACTTTTCTAAGACTTTTGTCTGGGCTTATCTTTTTTTCACTACCACACAGGCTGGAAAAGGACCTTTGGTTTTAGATAGTGACGGGGCCATCCAGTCTCTTTCCTAAGAATAGGTCTGCCGCCACCACAAGCACCTTGAAGGCTGGTGGGTATGTCTTTCCTACTTGACCCATGACTGGTTTCCATGGAATTTAATTTAGTCAAACGGGCTCCAAAAGACACAAACAGTCCAAGCAGCAGATATTCCAAGTGGAAGCTAATCTGATTGTCCTTGGTGCCAGTACATTCAAGTCTGTCATGTGTGGCCAGCCCGCAGTCATGTGGCACCAGAGGGGCAGCTGTATCAACAGGCCCCTTGCAAGTCCTCACACAACACGACTGGAGACTGAGTTTTAAATGAGGGAGAAGGAAAGAATGAGTAAGGAAGAGACAGAAGGCCTCTTGTACAAGGAATTATTAGCAGGCCCGTGTAGAAAGGGCAACTCTACAGTCCAGGGCCTGCGGTCCTAGGAAGGCCAGGGCCCGCTGCTCAGGTGCCATCACCACTGCTGGTTACCTGCTTGTTAGCCAGGTGTCCTCCGAGGCCCTTCCAGAAGGTGGTATATCCTGACACTTTGACCAGGATTAGCTCCACCCTCGAAACGGATTGCTGCAATATCCTCGGGATACAGTGTCTGTGTTGTTATAATGATCACAAAGCCATGTAAGTGTGTGGTATGGCGTATACCCTGGGTGACAGGTGTACCCAGGGGGAACGATAAAGAGTCAGTACATGGGGTTCACATTAACCAGCTGTGGACTAACTTTATGTCTTTAGGTCTCGGTTTTCTCAACTGAAAAATGGCTATTGCCCTGAACGGTTTGGTTCAGCGGTTAGAACGTTGGTCCGAGGACCAGAGAGTCTCAGGTTCGATTCCGGTCAAGGGCATGTACCTCGGTTGCGGTTCAGTCCCCGGCCCTGGTCAGGGTCCTGCAGGAGGCAGCCAGTCGAAGTTTCTCTCTCACATCGATGTTTCTCTTTCCCTCTCTCTCTCTCCCTCCCTCCCACTCTATCTGAAGATAAATGGGAAAATATCCTCAGGTGATGATATAAAAAACCAAACAACAACAACAAAGAATGACTATTCGACTATTCATAGCTCCCCTATTGCCTTCTGGCTCCAAGCTGCTCTGAGATCTAGAGACAGACAGTAAAGAGCCATAGGCTGCAGGTAAAGTGGGAACACAGAACCTGGCAGGACCACGGGGTCACAAGGTTAGAATTCTTCATAGCCAACACTCTTTATTTTGTTAGGGAAGATATTTGCAGAGGCCAGGGCAGCTAACCTTTGAAAAAGACTGCCTTTGGCCACAGGCAAGTGCCCCCAGCAAATTCCAACACTGTACTTGTCCAGTATGGTTCCTGGTGAAGCAACGTCTCACCACCCAGGTGTCCAGTCCTCAGAGCCCTTAGTTGCCTCCCTCTGACCCCTTCTTTGAGAGTCTCCTCACCTCTGGTAATTAGCTAAAACCCAACTCATTCTTTACCCTCAGTGAGAACTACTGGGAACAACTTGCTATATTAGGTGTGCTAAGTGTTTGTTCTTTAAAAAGGTTAATGTAATTGGCATTATCTTGTGACTAGGTTTCAGGCAAAGTGGACAGGAAGCTAGGGAGAAGTGGCAGGGATGGGAAAGTCCCCAGGGCTCCCGGAGCTTGGGCTGAGCCCTTACTCACCTTCCACAGCGCCCTGACCTCCGGTGTGGAAACTGGCACAGTTGAATCCGTGTCACGTGACATGGGGCAGGTTACAAATAGCACAGGGGATTAGCAAACCCATCCCGAAACTTCTGGTTCAAGGGCAGGGAAAGTTACCAGTTTAATTCCGGCAGATCATAGCGAGTGAGAACTGGGAAAGGGGTTCTAGGGTCACGGAGGGCTGTGAGCACACCTGTGAGCGCAGAAGGGCGAGCTGACCGGCACGGAGACAGCCAGGGGCCGGCGTCAGCCTGAGCTAGGACCACACGTACGACGGCTCGGGTATGGAGGACCCTTGCCTCACATTCTCCTCGCGCGCACATTTCTGTGACCTGGTATCTCCATAACCTGTTCGTCCGGGAGCTCTCAGCTAAGGACGTGCTCCCGTGACCCCAAGTCAAAGTCCGCGGAACGGAAGGAGGGCCATAGGGCCACTGGGTGGACCCTTCCCAGGCCTCGTGGCAGGACGGTGGGGACCCCATGCGGCGGTGGCACGCCTGTAGGGGGAAAGAAGCGTCCCTTTCTCACGCCCCCTCCCCCGAATCCTGGAACCTAGCCCCGAAGGAAGCCGGCTCCCCTCCCGCTGCCGGGATCTCGGCTGGCGCAGCGCAGTTCAGACAGCCAGGAGGAGAACCTCACCTCGCCGCCCCGACACCCCTAGGGCTGCAGGCCAGGGAGGCGGCGGGTGTGCTCTTTCCCCCCCGGATTTCTCGGGCGCACGGTCACCGGCTCGGAAGCAGCCAGGTCCACCAGCCCTGGGCCGCGAGGCCGCCCTTTGCTCTCCACTCCCAGCCTTGGGCGCGCTTCCGCCCCCGAAGGGCAGCACCCGGTGGCAGCCAGCTCCTGCCAGTCTGCCCTGCTCTGCTCGCCGTCCCCCTGGGCGCCGCGCCCTCCCGGCACCGCCTCCTCCTGTAAATACAGTGGCGGCCCGCCTCCGCGCCTGGACGGGCAGGTGGGAGTGTGCGGTGTGGATCCGCGCCCAGCTCGCTGCCCAGGGCCAGCGCTGCACCGCCGAGCGCCCGCCCCGAGGCCGGAGCCAGGCTCCCGAGAAGCGCCCCGGAGCGGGCAGCGCGCACGCAGGACGGAGCTTCAGGTAAGCGGCTCCCGGCCCCGCGCGTCTCCGCGTCCCGGCTTTTCCGCCGGGGCCTGGTGCCAGGAGCCGCGCCAGCGCCAGGGACCTCGCACTAACCTGTGCCGGTGGGGGCTGCGCGCCCAGCCGCTCGGGCTCCCGAAAACCCACGAAGCTAATATCCCATAAAAGACATCTGCCTCTCTTTGCCTGGATCCCAAATGCACTGGAGTTTTTGGATGTAGTTGGGTGCCGCTGATTTGGAAAATGGACCGAGTGTTAGGGAGGTGATTTTGGCTTTGGGAAATTAAGTGTAGGTTGGTATTTGGAAAAGGTTTGATTTTCTATTAGTGTAGATGTCTATGTGTATGATCATGGGTTCATGTACGAGAGAGAATGGACAGACTGACCGACTACTCCCACACTATTTGCATCAGGGGTTAACACATATGCCAGGTGTTTAATCCACTAGGCCCATGGAAAGGAAGCTACAAGTCCAGTTTTGGGTTTCTACTTTCTTCACTGGTATTTGAAAATTTGTCTTCAGAGGGTTGAAGCCTGTGACTCACTTCAAATTTGAAGGTGTCAAGAATACAATGAATTCCTGATAGGACTTTGTAGCAGAGAGTCACCTTATCTCTGGAACCAGCAAAAGGGATTACATGGTTCAGAAATTTAATATATATATATATATATATATATATATATATATGCAATGCTTTAAGTCTTTGTATCAGTTTAACTGCATCTTCATATAGTTCCTTTGAGTTTAAAAATGAAAACTTATTTCCCTCCTACATTTCGTTCTTTCTTCAACTTCCTTTTGATTCTATCATACTTTTTCCTGGAAAATTACTTCCTCCTATAAGACAGGCTGTTTGCTTTCTTTACCTAAACTGACCCTGCTTGGTCATAATTTGGGTTTGTCAGGATGGCCTTGGCACTGGAGCCTCAGTCTGAGCTCCTTCCCATGACCACGGATGCAAGTGGCGCAAGGTGTTTTTTAAGTTTTCCTTTCCTGGAGCAGTGAAGACGGTCTTCACACTCTGATGGTCTTTCCCAGTGCCCCAACTTGAATATCCCATTCATCAAACAAGATAACCGGATAACAAAGTCAGTCTGCGTAAACTAGACCACTCTTTAACAACTGCTCTGGGTTATTTAATATGTGATACACTTGAAGAACAGGGCTTGGGTGATCTTGTGGAAAGTGCTTTCCCACTTGATTTCACTTATACTCTTCTTTCAAAGTCAAGTTCTATTGCTATTTAGTGCTTTGTAACTGGTGATTTTATCAGCTGCTTATTTTTAACAGCCTAAGTCTCTTTGTGGAAGTGGGTGGCACCATGAAGGAGGGTGAGCCAACGGCTGCCTGGCCAGCTGGTGGCCAAGGCCCACCTCACCTGCTCTGCCACGCTCCCTTGGTTCATCCCAGGCCCCGGCAGCAGGACACCAGGTTTCAGGTCAAAGAAGCCCCTGAGTGAGGACTCAAGAATCACATTTTGCCAGAATTAACTTAATAGCCACCAAACCCACTGAGTTCCTGAACTGCTTTCCCCTTCGGCTGAAACTGCTGAACTCGGCTCTCCTGTAGATGTGGCCTTAGAACGAAGCACGGAATGGAAAGTTGCTGCGGGTCTAAAACAGGAAATGGAAAGTTAGTTACTGAACAAAAATTTACTGACATGGAAATGCTCAGAGCAGCTGTGATGAAATGTGGGATGTCTGTAAATCAAAAATAATCCCTGTGGTTCTTCCCTCACTCACCATTGTTTGTTTGCCTGGAGGACTGAGTTTGTAAGACTCAGAACAGGAAAAGCCACACCCAGTTACTTTTGTTATAAGGTTAAAAAATTTTTTATTAAAAATTTTAAAATTACAGTTGACATTCAATATTATATTAGTTTCAGGTATACAGCATAGTGGTTAGACATTTATATAACTTATGAAGTGGTCACCCCAATAAGTCTAGTACCCACCCGACACCATACATAGTTATTACAATATTATTGACTATATTCCTTATGCTGTACTTAGCACCTCTGTAAGAAGTTTCATCTTTTTAGAGATACTCTTAGGTACCTGGTAATTGCATTTCCTCTTCTTGAATATCTTCATAAAATTAAATATTCAGGAGTTTCTGAATGCCAGTCCTTCTGACTCATAAACCAACTCATTGTTCCACAGAGTATCAGTTGGATAAAGTTCTATTCCCTATGATTTCATCCTGGTGTGATTTCTGAAATGGCCAGCAAAAGAACAGGGTGGGTCAGGGACACCTGTGCCCACTTTAAGTTGGTGTTTGGTTATCTTCGCAGAGCTGTTGAAACCATTGGAGGGAAGGACGCACACCCCACCCCTCCCTGGGGAAGGGGCCTCTTCTGGCCATGTCTCCTGCAGCAGCTGAACCAGATGGGGTCCAGCGAGACAGGCATGTCAGCATGCTCATCTTCTTCCTTTTTGTCTTCGGTGCCATCCTGCTGTTTGTGGGAGTCCTGCTCTCCATCTTTGGGTTCCAGGCATGCCAATACAAACCCCTCCCAGACTGCAGCATGGTGCTGAAGGTCGCTGGGCCTGCGTGTGCCGCCATTGGGCTTGGGGCTGTGATCCTGGCCCGCTCCCGGGCACTACTTCAGTTCCGGCAGGGACGCCATCGAGGCAATCGGGAGGAGCCTGACCGACCCTTCATCTGTGGAGAAAGTCGCCAGTTTGCCCAGTGCCTCATCTTTGGATTTCTATTCTTGACCAGCGGCATGCTCATCAGCATACTGGGCATTTGGGTCCCTGGCTGTGGCTCAGACTGGGAGCAGGAACCACTGAATGAGACAGATACTGCCAACGAGGAGCCCCAGATCTGTGGGTTCCTGTCCCTGCAGATCATGGGACCCTTGATCGTGCTCATGGGATTGTGTTTCTTCGTGGTTGCCCACGTTAAGAAGAGAAACAACTTGAACGAGGGCCAGAATGCCTCTGAAAGTGAAGAGAGACAGGCCCAGAACACGGAGCCTGTCCAGGTCACTGTAGGTGGGTGGCTGTCATTCCTGTGCGTGCTCATATCACAGTGGCTGCTGCTTCGGGCTTCACTGGGCTGCCCTGGGGTCTGGCCTAGATTCACTGTCTCCCTCCACCCCCACCCCGAGACACACATGCACGGTGCTGCTATGGTAAACCCCATAGGAGTCCTTGTACACATCATTTTGCCCCAGTAATTCCATATTGTTTAGCAAAAGCTTTGGGACATTAAGTGGTGACCTTGACTGAAGTCACTGAGCAAAGTAAGAGGAAAGTGAAAATAACCTCAAGGGCAGTCTGCAACTCCTCTGTCACCTTAGAGACCTACCAAGCAGTCCTCTTTCCCATGTTATTCTCACACTGAAACCTGTGGCACTTTGCATTGTTGGACATGTGAGTTCTCATCCCTGACTGTCCCTGGTTGACTGTCCTTGGTAAGCCCTCACCCTCTCGTGGCCTTGGGTTATACGGCTCTACAATGAGCATTGCATTTCTGAGATTCCTTCCGGCACTAACATTCCAGGATTCCGAGTCTGTCCCAAGTCCACCAGTCTTCTGTGTTTTGAGGGTCCTTCTGTTTTCTGCATTGTCCTTTATTTTCTGTAACTTCAGGATTAGGGCAAAGTTTGGAAGCAGTGGCATAAATGAAGATGAAATGTGACAACACCTGTCACTTCTTTCCCCCATGAAATGCCTAGAAACTCCTTTTGGGTCCCTTGGGTTCTGCTGAATAGATGGATTACCATTTCCCAGAGTCAACCCCCCGAAGAACAACATCGGTAACTTTGGCCTCAGCTTCACAGAACCAAGGAAAAACCCCACGCTGCTCATTTTTGCAAATTACTGTGTGTGTTTTTCCAGTCTCCTCCTTTAGAAAGGATAAAGCTCTGAAGCCACATCCTTGACATCTAAAAGGCTATGCAAAGAGAATTACAGAGCAGAAACCGTGGAGGGAACAAGGAGAGTGGTAAGGGAGATGTTCCTCCAGTTCGGGGCTGTCTGCGGAGCCACCGTGCTCCCTGCAGGGCACCGTCCGCAGAGAGGAGGGACAGATGGACTTACAGTCCTTGCATTGAGCCAGGGTTAATGCTTCCAGCTTACTTCTTTGTGTATTTATATACTTATGGTGACAACACAAATATTAGTTATTAATAACAGCTAACACATATGTAAAGTTTATTCTTGTGCCAGCACCCATCCAAGTACTTTAGCATGTGCTCTTGAAGGGCCTATTGTGTGAAATTCCTTCTTGTCCACATGACCCACTGAGGCAGATACTCTTAATATCCCCATGTTAGAGATGAAGAAACTGAGGCCCAGGGATATCAAATAACTTGTCCAAGGTCACAAAGTAGCAAGTGGCAGAGCCAGGATCCAAAGCCAGGTGGATGGCTACGCACATACTATGGCCCTTGCAT
This sequence comes from Tadarida brasiliensis, assembly GCA_030848825.1. Lineage (NCBI taxonomy): Eukaryota > Metazoa > Chordata > Mammalia > Chiroptera > Molossidae > Tadarida > Tadarida brasiliensis. The sequence goes on from CM061258.1 coordinate 47,139,677, forward strand.
GGCACCTACCCCAGGGCACTGGGCTGTAATCCTGTTTCTGCTGGTTTTATCTTCATCTAGTGTTCTGGGTAGTTGTCACATGACAAAAAGGCTCACCCAATAGAGATGGTTCTCAGTCCTTTTGGGGAGCACTGTGGGGTCCAGGTGAATACACTCGGGGGATGCTCAGTCTTCCACTTAGTTAAGAACATTTTGAGATGTGCCCTTTGGATTTGCTATCAGGGGAGTTTTGGGGCAGCCTCCGTCCTGGTGGCTGGAATGTAGGGGGTAACAGGGCTCTAACCCCTGGGCAGTTCTGTCCTGATGTTGGCACTGCATAGTTTAAAATCTTAAAATTTTTTCCACTTAACTCTCTAAGTTCCATCAAACTTGTGAAAATCTGGCATCCTAACTCCTTGTTTTTCTCTCCTTTGATATAATGGGACAGGCTTTAAATATTTAGAAATCATGACTTTTAGTACAATTGATAAGACTCTAGACCTTGTCTCTCAATAGTCAGTTCTGCCTTCCGAGGGAAATCGGGGCGATAAGAGGCAGTTCTTGGCTAAGTCCCAGAATTCAGCTGTTCCCAGGATGGAAGTCTCTCCCACCCCCCCCCCCCGTAGATAAACCAATGATATCCTCATTGTGGACACACTCAGTGCTGGACCCTGGACATGCAGGCAGGTGGAGGAGACAGCCCTCCCTTGACGAGTATATGCTGTCAAGTCCCAGAGGATATACCAAGTCCTGCAGGGCCTAGTGAAAGAGAAAGCCCAGGGGAAGATGGGACTTCTTTCCTGGTGAAAGCAGATTGCAAGGTGTAGGGGGCTGGGAGCTGACTGGGCAGGGTGGACAAGCCCCAGAGATAACTGTTGACTTTGAACATTTCCTTGTTTGTGTTTGATAGGTGGTTGGCCTGCTTTAGAGGCTTATTCCCAGGTCCTGCGTTCTACAATGTGTAATTAAAGCGAACACTTAACCTTACTTCCTCTGACCTACCAAGACCTTCTGAAAAAAATTAAAAGACAACCTTTATGTTTTATCAAGTTTAGGTTAGCAAGGTAAGCTCTCACAGCTAGGAGCAATGGAATGAATGCACTCTCTGAAGGGCTAAGTTACCTTCCCGGAAGTGCTTGAGGCACAAGGGGGAGAGTAGAACCCCTGGCCAAGACTGCAAGTGGGGGTGTTTCTTCAGATGTGCAAATAAGTGCCACTGGCTGGCAGGGTGTGGAGAAAGCAGCTGTGAGGGTGTGAAACAGCTGAGAGGGTTCTCTGTGTGCCCAGCGCTGTCTCAACGGCTGCACACGAATCCAATCCTCCCACCTGTCCTGAGGCTAGTGCAGTTATGGCCTACCATTTACAGTTGTGGCAGCCGAGGCCCAGGGGTTAAATAACTTGGTTGGGGCCACGCTGGGTTGTAACAGGCAAATGGAACCTGGGAGCTCTAAAGAATCCTGTCCCTGCCCAGGCAAGCATAGCTCTGCCGCCCCGTGCAAACCCGGCTCCTTCTGCTTAGAGGTCCTCTCTCCTCCTCCACTTTTCCTGAGCTGTCATTGGTGCTGCCACCTCTCAAAGGCTGCCCTCAGAGCTCTATGCAGTGGTGCCTGCCTCATGGCTAGAATGCTCTGGGCAGCTCATGTGATGCATTTTGTACTGGAATCGGAATACGGATTAGGGCATGCATCTGGTCCCTGGTTTTTCCTCCCCCAAACACCGGTGTGTGCTGGAAATGCTAAAAACAAGCTTTTCTTTGAGTCTGAGTTTGTTTTGTGAAGCTTGGGTGAAATGTTGGCAGGTAAAAGACTCCACAAAAGCATAAACTACAGCTATGGCAATAACAACGACAGGCTGTAGGGGAGCTGATTGTCATTTGTTCAGAAGTGAAACTGCATTTGAGGAACAAGGCACTTTATCCAACAGCTCACTTTTGATGAATTAAAATTGTAAGTTAAAAACAAGAAAAGCTTTAAAGCTGTAGACATCCCCAGGGAGGTATGTTGTTAGGAAATGCTTCACTGAAGTGCTTTAGCTCAGACTTGCAATGATATAGGCACACTATTTTTTTTTTTTTAAATCTTCACCCGAGAATATTTTCCCATTTATCTTCAGATAGAGTGGGAGGGAGGGAGGGAGGGAGGGAGGGGGAGAGAGAGAAACATCGATGTGAGAGGGACACATTGACTGGCTGCCTCCCACACAACCCCGACCAGGGCCAGGGACAAACCGCAACAGAGGTACGTGCCCTTGACTGGAATCGAACCTGCGACTCATTGGTCTGCATAGGCCCACTATTTTTTTTAAATTGTCATAAAATATATCCAACATAAAATCGACCATTTTGACCATTTTAAGTGTACAGGGGCATTATGTGCATTCCCAATGTTGTGCAACTCTCACCACGATCAATTTCCCGAAATTTTTCATCATCCCAAATAGAAACCTGGCACTCATTAAACACCAGCTCCAGTTCCCCTTGCTGCAGCCCCTGGTGACCTCTACCTTCTGTCTCTCTAAATCTGATCAGCCCATGTTTCGATTCTGGAGTTGGCACAGGTGTTTTGACCATTTCTGTAGATGGGCCAAATATGTAATGAATTTATTTTGCGCTTGCTCTTTTGTTTGCACTTATTACTCATCTATCTTCAACAAAATATTGTGTTTCCTTAGGTGATGCTGTGATAATATTCCCGCCCCCTCCACCACCGTACTTCCCTGAGTCTCCCGCTTCGGCAGTAACTCGAAGTCCTGGGGCGGAGGGTATGCTTCCAAATGAAAATCCACCTTCATACTACAGTATTTTTAACTATGGGTAAGACTTTCCATTTGAACTCCAAGAGTAACAGTCTCATCTTTTCAGGCTTATACCTCAATTCGGGCCAAATTAGCTTTAAGGCTGCAGTACAGGAGTGAACGTCAGAGTGTGACATCATGTCAGCATTACTGCCTTGATGTTAACGGCACCTGTCAGGAAACACTGGGCAGCACTCAAGTTAACCATTATGAAAGTGGCTGTGCCAGGTTAGTGTGGCTTTCTCCAGGCACTTTTCTGTGCTCCTAGCAGGGGTGACCCTCCCAATGTTTAACAACCCATCAGCCACACTGAGCACTGAGCAGGGCTCAGGAGGCCCCCTGCTTGCTGCTTTACATTGTAGGGAGGTGTGGGGGGTTCCCAGGGGACCTCCAACAGGTACAGAGAGTGTTAGTATCTAATGGAGGTACGTGAGTGACCAGCTAACGTCACCCGCACCCAGACCTGACCAAGCTGCATTTTCCCTTCAGTATTAAGTTGTTCCCTGGGCCTCAGAGCCTTCTCAGATTGACTGAGGAGACAGAAGGATCCCCACCCCCACCCCCATGCTCCCACGGGCCACACACTGGGAGGCGTGCCTGGGGTCAGATCAGACAGCAGAAACCCAAGCTTTTCCTTTGGCAGGGCAATGCAGTAGAAGGTTCTGGGGTCAGAGGTCAGTTAGCACAGTTCCCACCGGGAAAGGGCTGGTGCTGGCCAGGCCCGAGAGGGCGCAGAGTCCCACGGCCAGGCCCGAGGTAACAGGAGCCAGAACTGTGGTGCTGGGCAGGGGGAGGAGTGTGAGAGGGAACCTGGAATGGAGAGGACAGTGAGGAAGAGCAGGGATCATCAGGTCAAGGGGGCGTGGCAGGGACAGCAGATGCCGTGACCGAGGCGGAGGGGGGACCGAGGCGGAGGGGGGACCGAGCTCGGTGTCAGCGGGGAGACGATGGAGCGCTGGCCTGTGGCAGAGGGCCATCGAGATGCGGACCTTTCGGGTAGACCGGGAGGCTGTGTCCTCACGGAGCTGGACCTGGGAAGAGGCTGCTGAAACCAGGAGGGCAGCGGGGACGACCTGGGCGGATCCACGGGGGCAGGCGCTACAGGACGGAGTCCCGGAGAGCCAGGGAGGGGCAGGGCTGCAAAGGCTCTGGGACCTTCTCGAATGGGAAACCAGGATGTAGGAAGGGAAAGAAGGATTTCTAGCCGATTTCACAGGGCGAGGTGAGTGGATGAGCAGGACTCAGTGACAGCCGACCTCGGAGCACTGCGACGTGCATTTGAAAGCAGGGAGAAGCGGGGCCCCAGGGCCGCTGGGACGGGGCTGCCTTGGCGGCCGCTCCCCCTCCGGGCGCAGGTTCTTGTGCTTCAAACCAGCGATGGAGATCCGACCCGAGATGAGTGTAGGTGTCGCCCTGCATGGGTGAAGGGGAGGTCAGGGTCTGGACGCTTGCAGACTTCCGTTAGTGACTTCTTCTACTCTTTTCTCCAAGGAGGAGCTTCTCCAAGCCCTAAAATAAATGTCTGTTAACACGAAAAACAAAAAACTCCTGCTGCTATGATGATTTCTGTGTGCCAGTCGGGCTTTTCTTGCATTACCTTATGTGATTCTCATAGTTCCAGGAGGTCTGCACCTATTCCCATTTTACAGATGAGGGACAGAGGCTGAGAGATCACACAGAAGGCAGCATTATGGGAATTCAGATGCAGGCCTGCCTGTTGCTAAAGCCGACTCGGGCAATGAGTATACCTTCCTGCTTCCTTCAAGTTTTTGACCTGATGATTTAATTTTCTATTTACATAAGTTTGTCTACCTTATGTTAGCTGCCTCAGAAGACAGAATAGCAGAGAACAATAACTGTGTGTGTGTGTTCTTTTTGGATGGCACCTGCACATTTGTATCCATGTGTTTTCAGTGACAAAGGACATGACAACAGGAGTGAGACTGTCTCCATGCTACAATCAGCTCTAAGGAAAGTAAGGGGCAAGGAATTGAAACATAGCTATAAATAATAGAATGTGAAAAAAATTACTCCTTAGATCCTCACAAATTTGAAAAGAACCTTCTCCTTAAGGTGTGTTCCTTTTTCCTTCTCCTCCCTTTCACGTCCTCTCTCTCTTTTCAGCAGGACCCCAACTCCTGAGGGCCAAGGCACGGCCTCTGAGAGAGAGCGTGTATCCGTATACACTATTTCTGGGACTCCTTCGTCCTCTGAGATCCCTGCACATCTCTCATCTGAATTGCCTCCCAGATACGAAGAGAAAGAAACTACTGCAGCTGCATCCTTGTCTCCCTCTTCTCAGCCTCCTCCACCATGAACTCTGGACTCCACTTCAATTTTATATAGAATCGATCACTATTTTATTTAATTTGTTTTTTAATAAAAAATACAATAGCATCGGCTATGTTCTGATTTCCCTGGTGCAGCATCAACATCACGAGAGGGTCAGGGACAAAGTTAAAATGCAGTGTACACAGCATTCTGAGCTAAGGATGGATGGGGGCACCTGTGGCTTCAGAGGGACATTGCAGGATGAGAAGAGCAGGTGTTCCATAATTAGTAGTTTGCCCTGCCCTATGGGTAGACAAAAAAGGTTATCTCTGAATTTCTTCTTATGGGCAAGGCCCCTAATTCAAGTTGTTCTAGGTAGTTAGAGGGAGAGAGGGTCAGAAGTTTCTCTTATAGGATCTCGGTTGCCTTTAGCTCAAAATAATCTGCATTAACAGAAGGTTCTGTACCACAGAGGCACATCTTGGGGTGACTCATTCTGAACCCCTACACAGGTTAAGCTGTTAGGGCTTCACACCCCGGGAAAGGCAAAGTGCTTCAGGCCAGGCATTTAAGCTGGTTCTTTCACTTAGACCTACTCTTCTAGGTGGTCGGTGGGATCATTCCTATTAGATGAAGAAAAAAATAAAAAGGCTTAGAGAAGCTAATTAACTTATTCAAGGTCACATGCTTCTAAATGGAGAGGTAGGTTTTGAGCCCATCTAGGTGGTTTCTGAAAGCCAGGCACACGTCAGTGCCCTGTGCTGTCAAAGGCCAACCAGAAGTGGTTGTTAATGTTTAGCTTGGTCCATTCTGCTTCCAATGTTAATTGCTTCTGGGGCTGTGACACCAGATTGCTCTCTTAATTTCTTTATTATTTCTTCTTCCTCTTCTTTCCTTTTCTGTTCCTCTCCTTCTTCCTCCTTTTTCTATCCTTTTTTTCCCCTTCATTTAGAAAGAAAGTAATTAGGGTGATTAAGTAATTTACGCTGGGGCTGTTACCAGTCTGCTGACCCGGAAGCCTCCTTACAGTGAAGTGACACTTGCAAAGAAGAGATTTCTTGGGACACTTTGGTAACTAGGTTCCCTTGGAGCGTCCTGGAAGGATGTGCCTTTCCGCCTTATAACCGGCCGGTGCCAAACTGCACCACTGACTTTTGTTCCCATAAGGCTACTGCTGAACAAAAACTTTTGTATGGTTGGGTACAATGATACATATTTATTTCATTCTAGGTCTAAAGCTTAAGAAATAATCACTAAGTATCAGCAGTTCTACCTGGGGGAAACTGATTTTTAAAATATGAAATTTGTAGTAACTTAGCATTTTTGGTAACAAAACTTGATGTAGCAAAAATGTGAACTTTTTATGCCTTTTACACAAGCCATAATCCCCATAAAAATCAGTATCATCCAGCATGTCCATGCCTGAAAGCGGAACTTAAGGACGTTTAGTTTAGCTGAAGTAATGACTGATTTCATGGGAACTGCCACCGCAATAAATCAGGGCAGCAGTCTGTCCCCGCCGTGCCCGAAGCGGTGCCCGTATACCTCCAAACTGGACATTTATTGGATTGAACTGCTCTTAAAATTCTGCGCGTTTTCCTGGAAGGTTATTCACATTTTAAAATTAGATCAGAGGGTAGATTATCACCACTTCCTTCTGCTGTTATTTGTTTATAATGATTAAGCTGAAACTTCAAGGTAGAATTTGTTTTAAACATTCATGAGTTCTCATATATAATCAAGAGCCCTTTTCATGCGTCTGAGTTGGGGTTTGTAATGAAGTATTCTACTTTGATATCCTAATAAACCCAAATAAACTTTTAGAAATGCTTAGGTTTAAGTCTGACCTTCTGATTAGGGAAGTCTATTCTATTATCCGTGATTCTCTTCGGTATTCAGCAAGGTGGGGCCTGAAGCCACAGCACTGAAAGTGGTCTCTGAGTGTGAAGACATCCACTGCAGGCCTGAAGTCCCAGGCAGCAGAGCTGGTGTGAATCACTTAGCCATAGGAAGATGCAGCCTTTGTCTGCCAAGGTTCCGCCAAAGGACGACAGCATCTGAAAACCCACCTGCTACCATTACTTCTTCTATTTTTCACTTTTCCTTATATGTTAACATTTTAAATTTATTTTTATTTTTTTAATGTTTTTACTGATTTTTTAGAGAGAGAGGAAAGATGAGAGAGATAGAAGCATTGATGTGAGAGAGATCCATCCACTGGCTGCCTCCTGCATGCCCCCCTTCCCTGGGGATCGAGCCTGCAACCCGGGCATGTGCCCTGGCTGAGAATCTAACTGGGACCTCTCAGTCCATGGGACAATACTCAACCAACTGAGCCACACCGGCAGGGCTGTGTTAACATTTTTAAAAATTGAGGTGAAATTCATATGCAGGCATACCTCATTTTATTGCACTTCACAGATGTGGTTTTTTGTTTGTTTGTTTACAAATTGAAGGTTTGTGGTAACCCTTCCTGGAGCAATTCCATCGGCACCATTTTTCCAGCAGGCTCAGATGATGGTTACCATTTTTTATTTTTATTTTTTATCCTCACCCGAGGACATTTTTCCATTTTTTGTTCAGATAGCGTGGGAGGGAGAGAGAGGAAGAGAGAGAGAGAGAGAGAGAGAGAGAGAAACATCGATGCAAAAGGAACACATTGAGTGGCCGCCACCCACACGACCCAACCAGGGCCGGGGACAAACTGCAACCGAAGCACGTGCCCCTAGCGGGAACCAAACCCGGGTCTCCCTGGACCGCAGGCTGACGCTCTAACCACTGAGCCAAACCGGCCAGGGCTGGTTACCATTTTTTAGAAATAAAGTACTTTGTATACACAGAATGTTTATATGCATTGGGAAACAAAAAAATCCATTTGACTCTATTGCAATATTCCCTTTAGTGCAGGAGTCTGGAACTGAACCCGCAATATCTACAGGGTATGATTGTACCATAAAATTAACCATTTCCAAGTGAATGCTTCAGTGGCGTTTGGAACATTCACATGTTGTACAGCCACCACCTGTCTCTAGTTCCAGAACATTTGTATCGCTCCAAAATAAAAACTCATTCCCATTGAGCAGCCTCCCCATTCTCTTCCTCCCTCCCACCACTCCCCACTCACTGGCAACCACTAATCGGCTTTCTGGTTTTTTTTCGTTTTTTTTCTTTATTGATTTTAGAGAGAGAGGAAGGGAGAGGGAGAGCTAGAAACATCGATGAGAGAGAACATCGATTGGCCACCTCCTGCATGCCCCCCACTGGGGATCTGGCCCACAACCTGGGCATGTGCCCTGTCCGGGAATCGAGCCAGCAACCTCTTGGTGCATGGGTCGACACTCAACCACTGAGCCAAACCGGCCAGGCTGGCTTTCTGTTTTTATAGATTTACCTTTTTTGGGTATTTCATATAAGTGGGGTCATGTAGTATGTGAGCTTTTTGTCTGCTTTCTTTCATTTAGCACAACATGATTTTGAGATTTATCCACATTGTAATATGCATCAGTGCTTTCTTTCTTTTTAGAGCTGGATAACAGTCCATTGTATGTATGACAGTTTTGTTTATTCATTCATCTGTTGATGGACACTTGAGTTGTATTTGCCTTTTGGCTGTTGTGAATAATGCAGCTATGAACATTCATGCACAGGTATTTGTTGGAGTACATGTTTTCAGTTCTTTTGGGTACATACCTGGGAACTGAATTGCTGGATCATATGCTTTTTTTTTAAAGATCTTTTAACTGACTTTTAGAGGAGAGAAAGAAAGAGGGAGAGGGAGAGGGAGTGAGAGAAACATCAATGTGAGAGGGAAACATTGATTGGCTGCCTCCTGCGTGCCCCCTACCAGGGGATCCAGCCCACAGCCCAGGCATATGCCCTGACCAGGAATCAAACTGGCGACCTCCTGGTGCATAGGACAATGCCCAGCCAATGGAGCCCCACCAGCCAGCGTTCATATGCTAACTTTAGTTTGAATTTTTGAGGAACTGAAAATTGTTTTCCATAGAAGTTGTACCTTTTTATATTCCCACCAGCAATGTGTAAGAGTTCAAATTCTTCCACACCCTTACCAATACTTATTTTCTGTTTTGTTTTTTTTAAATTATGATTACAGCCATCCTAGTTAGTATAGTGTTAACTCACGGTTTTGATTTGAAATTCTCTGATGACTAATAATGTTGAGAATCTTCTCATGTGTGCTACTTGTTTTTTAACATCATTATCAGTAGCATAAGAAATCTTACTCCAGATTCTTTTCCTATGATGTTGGATGGTGTGATGACTCATCTTATAGAAAATAGCAAGGAAGTCTGCAAATTCAAGGAGACCACCCGCTGGGCGGGGGTGCCACCACACTGCCTCTACACCACGAACACCCTTTCTTGTTAATTCTTTATCCTCCCCCGGGGTCAGTTAAGGGACTAACCCAATCAACCAATTCAACCGAAACTAAAGCTATTTTTGACAAAGGTAAGGTCCCTTTGGTATTTCTTCAATTTACGAGCTAAAGAGGAATGGGGCAGGCCAAGGGAAACAGGCCTCAGAAAATGAGAACTCAGGGAAGGTCAGGATGTGTCCACTCTGTTTCCACCTGAGAGGTGGGGAGAGGGACAGGAGGGAGTTAAGGTGACCTCTGTGACATCTCATGTGATGTGACTGTTGGTCTTCTGGTATGGTTGCTGTGCAGAAGACAGAGGCCACATGAGTGATGGGTCTTCCCTAAAGGGGGGAGGGGGTCATTATTCCAGGACAGGTTGTAGGAAATGAATGGATCCAGAGATAGAAAATCAGCCTTGGAAGGTGGCCTTATTCGGGCAGAAGAGAGACGGCAGGCAGTCTGGATGGATCTTGGAGGATCCAAGATGATAAGAACTATGCACTTGTTGAAAAAGTTAAAATCCTGGGTCCCATTCTAGACTAGACCAAGGAATCCAGATCTCCAGGGGGCAATGTTCGTCATGCAGGGAACCTGGGAAACACCGCCCGTGGGAATAACAGAAACTGCAGAGGTGGCAACACCGTGTGGGCTCGATTATCTGGGTTTTGAGCTCCTTGTGATTTCTAGGCCTCCTGGAGAATCCCATTTACACACCCCAGCCCGTGCTAAGGGTCCTTAAGGGAAAGATGTGGGTTCACAGTCAGCCTCCAGTGTTGATGGTGGCTTCACACGGTGTCTGTGACCCAGCCTTCGAGGCAGCTCTGTTGGGGATTCATGTGGGAGCCACCAGCGGGTGGGGAAACAAAGTCTGAGCTGTGTCACGTGCTCTCTCCTCTCTCACATGGGGAGTTCTCCTGTGTTTTCAGACTGGAGGACTTTGAACTCATTTATTAAGGAAGGCATGGGTTTTATCTTTGCTCTTTTTGTGTTGGAAGACGTCAAGACTGCTGCATGTCTACAACTTGGATCATCAGTGACATGTGTCGAGAGGATGCAGAGTGGAGGAAAACATAGTTGGGTTAAATGGAAAATGCTCGAGAGTGTGCAGGTGGGGAGTAGTATGAGAATTGCCCGGACTTCCTCTCAGGGACTCCCAGCTCCTGGTGAACCCAGTTGAGAGAGTTTCCCCCATCAGTGTGGTGAGCTGGGCTCTGCCAGCTGCCATTCTGGACACAAAAAAACCCCTGGTCCTTGAGCCTCTAATGTAGGAGCTTCTCCGAAGGAGAGAGAAGTCGGGAAGCACATTGTGGAGGTGGTGGGTGGGCCGGAGGGGAGAAATGTCCTCTGACTGCTGGTGGGGAGCCATGCGTGGCCGGCCAGCTTCAGGCCAGGAGCCTCCTGGGATCGTGCATACCTGGGATTCCTGGAGCATCATGCATGCTGCCACCAGCCCGAGTACCCCAACAGGAACAGAGTGGAGGACTTGGATGCAGCTTTCCCCAATAAGGAATGCTTTGGGGGAGGGGAGGGGAGATTCCAGCTGGGTGAAGCATGTGACCGCTGGGAAGTACTGTCTGCCCTTTACCTCACTCAGGAGGTGCCCCCGCCATGCCACCCGGGTGGGGCAGTGCTGGAGTGCAGTGACTTCATCCCCTCCCTCTCCGAGGGGCAGGGTGGCAGACAGCAATCTGATGAGGAAGGGAGGTCGGCAGTGATTGAACTACTCCGCGTTCTCCCGGAGGCTGCGTGGGCCCGGGGGAGCCGGAACTTGGGCAGGGTGTGTTTTCGGGGGTGGATGAGCCACCGCTGCCCTCGTGGATGAAACCACTCAGGACATTTCCTTAAAGGCCTGTGAATTGGCGAGTGAATCCAGCCCACCGGTACTAGGCGGGCCAAATGGCTTATTTAGTAGGGGGTTCGCAAAGGAGGAGGGCTGTGCGTTTTCCATGAGCCTGAGGGGCCGGCACCCAACGCAATGGAAAGATCCTGGGCCAGCCCCTGCGGGACTTGGTTCTTCCCCACACTCAAGGTCATCCTGGTGTCCCAAACCCCACGTAGGAAGTGGCCACTTTCCTGTCTGTCAAGTCTCCCAGGCCTGGCCAGACACTCGCTGTGCTGCTCCAGCCTTCCTTCAGGCCCCGGGCGTGGAAGTGCCCCCAAGACCTCCCTCCCCAGGCTCTGGAGCTCTGCCCCTCCCTCGTGGTCCTCGGGGGGCAAGCTGCTAGAAGCCTGCTCTGCTGCTCGCTGTCTCTTCTGTGGGGCCGGGGTTCCCCGGAGCCTGCATAGCCCCGACAGCTGTCCCGGCCCAGCTGCTTCCCGCTGGGCCCCCTGACTCCTCCCTGCCACTCTGTGAAAAGGAACAAGTTGTTAAGGCCCCACGGGTAGAATCTGGCAGAGCCTGATGTCCTTCACGAGGTCTGTGTCCTTCATGGCTGTGCACTGGGAGGGGACCGTAGCGCCCAGTTCCACGAGGCCATAGCCAGGTCACTGTACTCCCATCCTTGACCATTACTGGGGTGCCCTTGGGCTCTGGAAAGGAACTAGAATTGCGATCCAACTCCTCTAAAGGTCTCCTCTTTCTATAGTAGGTTGCTGGGTTGGGAGTCTTCTTTTCTTTGAATTACAGTTTATTTTATTTATTTATTTATTTATTTATTTATTTATTTATTTATTTATTTATTTTTTAATCCTTACCCGAGGATATTTTTCCATCGATTTTCAGATAGAGTGAGAGGGAGGGTGGGAGAGAGAGAAACATCCATGTGAGAGAGACACACTGATCAGCTGCCTCCTGCACGACCCCAACCAGGGCCGGGGATCCAACCACAACAGAGGTACGTGCCCTTGACTGGAATCCAACCCGGGACTCTTTGTTCCACAGGCTGATGCTCTAACCACTGAGCAAAACCGGCCAGGGCTGAATTACAGTTTAATATTACTACTAATTAAACTACTGAGTAAAAAAGATTTTTTGAAGTTTTTTTAATCCTTGAAACGTATCTCACTAAGCACACACATATAATTTGAGTAGTGTGTTAAAAGTCATTTAACTAATTATTTTCCTTTGCTTTTATATTACTAATTTGATATACAATTAGGGTCATTTATTCCCATTTCTATTCAATAGTACAGTTAGTATTGTTTTTTAACTTAATATAATTAATTATTTTTTAAATAATATTTTATTTTTTAATTACAGTTGACATACAATATTGTTTTAGTTTCCAGTGTAAAATGTAGTGATTAGACATTTACATAACTTATGAAGTGATAAGTTATGATAAGTTACTTGATAACTCTAGTACATGTCAACAAAAGAACGTCCAGCCTAAGAAAAAGTCTTATAAGAGTTTATTTGAGCCCAACTGACAATTGCCAAGATGCCACATCTCAACGGATTGAGAAAATGTTCTGGAGAATGACAGTTTTGTGGCTTATTTTATACATTAGAATCAAAGGAGGGTTACATGAAATCCGTTGGTGGTAGAGTAGGGGGGCAGGAGAAAGCAAAGCAGGGAAATCTCTGAGACTGGATAAGAAGTAAAACAGACATATTTCCTTTACACAGCGGTGCAGGACAGTTAACATTGCAGCACACAGAGACGGTGTGTGGGCAACAGGTAACCATGTGGTCCTATGCTCTGGTGCCAGCGGCTGTGCCTTGGAGGGTCTGGAAAAGAAGCTTACTCTGACATTTCAAAGACATGTTACCTTAGATGCACAGAGACAACAGAAAATTTCAAAGTTAAAAATTACCTTTGCCGAGGAAGCCACAGGCCTAGGACTTGACTACCCACCATGACCCGCTTTTAGTCAGGAATTTTTACGTTCAGACCACCCTGTATAATTACTTGGGTTTCTGGGTTTGTAAGGCTTGCCATGTGGGCCTCTCCTGAGCTTGTCAGGTTTAGTATGTGGTTCCTGGACTTGTATGTCTGTTTCTTTCACCAAGTTAGGGAAGTTTTCTGTCATTATTTTTTCAAATAGATTTTCAGTTTCTTGCTCTCTCTCTTCTCCTTCTGGCACTCCCATGATGTGAATGTTGGTACACTTGAAGTTGTCCCACAGGCTCCTTACACTATCCTCATTTTTTTTTTTATTCTTTTTTCTTTTTGCTGTTCTGATTGGGTGTTTTTTGCTTCCTTATATTCCAAATCAATGGTTTGCTTCTTGGCTTCACCTACTCTACTATTGAGTATATATGTGTGTGGATATATATATATATATATATATATATATATATATATTTTTTTTTTTTTTTTTTCATTTCTTATTCCTCACCCGAGGATATTTATCATCAGATAGAGTGGGAGGGAAGGAGAGAGAGAGAGTGACAGAGAGAAACATCGATGTGATAGAGCCACATTGACTAGTTGCCTCCCACACGAGCAGACAAGGGCTGGGGCAAACTGCAACCGAGGTACGTGCCTTTGACTGGAATCGAACCCATGACTCATTGGTCCATGGGCTGACACTTTACCCACTGAGCCAAACTGGCCAGGGCTGTAAATTATTCTTTATTTCAGTTAGTGCATCCTTCATTTCTGACTGGTCCTTTATTATGCTCTTGGGGTCCTCACTAAGTTCATTGAGCGTCCTTAGAAGCAGTGTTTTGAACTCTGCATCTGTTAGATTGCTTATCTCCATTTCATTTAGTTATTTTCCTGGAGTTTTGTTCTGTTCTGTCGTTTGAGACATGTTTCTTTGTCTCCTCATTTTGGCTGCCTCCCTGTGGTTGTTTCTATGTTATTAGGTAGAGTTGCTATGTCTCCTAGGCTTCCTAGGGTGGCTTGTTATAGTAGGTGTCCTGTAGGGTCCAGTGGCACAGCCTCCCTGGCCACTCAGCTGGGCCCTCAAGGTGCACCCCTCGTGTGGACTTTATACCTTTCTGTTGTAATTGAGTCTTGGTTGCTATTGGCATGTCAATAGGAGAAATTTATTCAGGCTGATCAGCTGCAAGGACTGGCTGTGCTCACTAACCACTGACTTCTGACTACCTTTGATGATCAGCTGTGCAGGGGCCCACAACACAGAGCAAGACTTACTTCAGCAGGGCTCTAATACCCACTGAGTCCATTCCTTGAGTGTGTAACTTGTGGAGGTGGTTGGGTGGTGGTGCTTCGACATGATCTGAAGCTGTCCACTGAGTGTGCTGGCTCTGGGGTGAGGTCACTCACTGCCTGTGTTCTACCCAGGGCCACCAGGCATAGGCTACAAAGCGATCTGCCGATGGCTGCTTCTTGTGCTGGGCTTGGAGGTGCCCAGGCAAAGGCAAGCTGTGAACCAAAACTGGGTGCTTCTAATGCCAGGCCTGGGGCCACTTAGAGAGAGGTATGGGGCTCGTTGTGGCCAGATGCTGCTTGTTTGAGAGAAGTTAGGAAAATCTGAATCAGGATCCCAAACAGGCCAATCCTATGGTAAAGCCACTGGAAACAGCTTGGGTGGGCCCAAACATTGGGTGGGGTGGGGCCTCAGGGAATCACCAGGGTGGGGCGAACAGTGTGAGCCAGGTTGCTGGAGTCCCAGATACGGCGCCTGTCTGGCGGCCTCATCGGGGAAGGACTCACCAAAAGAACAAAGGCCTCCACCAGCACATCTGTCTGGGAGAAAGCTGCCCCTCCAGCTCTCACCCCAATGCCAAACAACTCAGTTCTTTCCTGTATGTCTCTGGTGCCTTTCAAGCTGCTTGCCCCATGCTGGAGCCTGGAGGGTGGAAGTCCGAGTAAGTCCGTGCATGGTCCCTTTAAGAGGAGCTGCCTGGGCCTCCAGAAGCCTCAGCCTCTCTCAGCCTCAGTTCCTGCTGGTTTTTACAGCCAGAAGTGATGGGGACTTCTCTTCCTGGCACTAGAACCCTGAGCTGGTGGTCCTAGTGTGGGATGGGGACCTCCTCAGGGAGGACTTTCACAGCTGAGGTGTCCCTCCTGATTTTTATCCACCACACGTGGGTGTGGGACCAGCCTATCCTCGCCTCTGCCCCTCCTACCAGTCTTGATGTGGCTTCTTTTTCTTTCTTTCTTTCTTTCTTTCTTTCTTTCTTTCTTTCTTTCTTTCTTTCTTTCTTTCTTTCTTTCTTTCTCTCTTTCTCTCTCTCTCTCTCTCTCTCTCTCTCTCTCTCTCTTTCTTTCTTTCTTTCTTTTCTTATTCAAAATCAAGATGGTTTTTATTTGTAAACTGACAGCAAATGTTTAGCAGTGTGTTGGTAACTGGTTCTCCAGAAAGAAAGAAAAAAGACTTGATTTCAGCATTTGTCAATTTCTGTGATGTAAAGCTGTCACCGCTGACAACTGATAGATGCTTTTGTTGAAGTTGTTTTGTTAAAGGAACATTTACACATGCATCTCAAAACCCACACACATACACACGTGTGGCTTCTTCTTTAATTTCGTAGTTGTAGAACTTTCAGCTCAGTTTCAGGCGGTTTTGAGTGATGGTTGTTCTGTAGTTTAGTTGTAACTTTGATGTGGTTGTGGGAGGACGTGATACCGCGTTTACCTACGCCGCCATCTTGACCGGAAGTCCCAGGGCAGAACACTTTAGAGGAAGAAACTACACAGGGAAGGAGTTCCAGGCCATGGGGTTCCCTTTGAGTCTTTGTCTAAATATTAAATTCTGCATGTGTAGCCCACACAGAGTTGAGAGTTGCTTGAGTTTTGACCATTCATTCTGGAAAGGCCTCCTCAGTGAACACCAAGGGCTTTGAGTAGACTCCCAGAAAGTTGACGCCTCAGGATTAGGGCTGACCTAGCCATGCTAGATCTGCCTCAGCAAAGCTGAAAAATATGTCTCAAAAAGCCAAAGCAACAAGTTAATGCACATATGAAATAACTGCCTGTGAAAACAAAACTAACAGTCTTGAGAGGAAGACGACATTGATGCCTTTGACTTTTGATTCTATGTTTACTGAGAGATTTTTTTTTTTTACCATAAATGGATTTTGAATTTTGTAAGATGTTTTTGTGTATATACTAACCTTCAGCTGGCACCATACTTTTTGGTAAAAGACTAAATATTTTCCCCTAAGCTCAGAGATAAGGAAGGAAGTTTTCTTTTATCGTTTCTATTCAACATTTTGCTGTGGTCTTAGCTCATGCAAAAAGGCAAGGAAAAAAAACAAAAGAACCCAAAGCATACATATTGAGAACAAAGAGGTAAAACATGGTTGTGACCCTAGAAAAATTCTAAGGGTTCTACGAAAAATGCAACTAACTAAAATCAAAAATGGACTCTCACAAGAATGCAGAACACAGGTTAATATATAGAAATTAACTGTGTATCTATATTCAGCACAGACAACTGGAAAATAAAATACTATTTACAATATTAAAAATTAATGTTTCAGATAAAGTTATATATAAATATAAATATACGAACTGCGTACCGAAAATCACAAAACGTTGTTGAAAGAAATTAAGCTCTAAATGAATGGACAAATTTACCGTATTCATGGATTTAAAAATTCAATATTGTTAAAATGTCAGTTCTCCCCAATATATTTATAGATTCAATGCAATCCCAATCAAAATCTCAACAGGCATTTAAAAAAGTAGAAAATAGGAAGCTTATTATAAAGTGTATATAAAAATGTAAAGGACCAGAGACTCAAAATCATTTTGGAAAAGAAAAACAAATTTGGAAGAGGACTTATGGATTTCAAGACCTACTATAAAACTATGGGAATCCAGACATTGTCACTGGCATAGGCTAGACAATGGACTAGAGTCCAGAAGTAGATCCCTATCGATGGCCAGCTGATTTTTTTTTAAACAAAGGTGCCATGTTAATTCAATGGGGAAAATCGTCTTTTCAACAAATGGTGCTAGAACAACTGGATATATGTATGAAAAAAATCTTAACTCCTAGGTTACACTGTATATAAAAATCAACTCTTCATGAATTATAGGCCTATACATAAAAGCTAAACTATAAAACTTCTAGACTAAAACAGAGGAAAAGAAAATATTAATAGTCCAGCCGGTGTGGCTCAATGGATTGAGCATCGCCCCATGGACTGAGAGGTCCTGGTTCAATTCCTGGTCAGGGCACATGCCCGGGTTTGGGCTTGATTTCCAGTAGGGGGTGTGCAGGAGGCAGCCAATCGATGATTCTCTCTCACATTGATGTTTCTCTCTCTCTCTCTCTCCCTTCCTCTATCTCTAAAAAATCAATACAATCATATTTTTTAAAAGAAAATATAAATAGATTAGGCTTCATCAAAATTAAGAACTTCAGCTCCTTAGAAGATACCATTTTAAAAAATCCTCACCCAAGGACATTTTATTGATTTATTTAATATGTTTTTATTGATTTTTTAGAGAGGAAGGGAGATAGAAACATTGATGTGAGAGAGGACCATGGATCAGCCGCCTCCTGCATGCCCCCTACTGGGGATTGAGCCTGCAACCCAGGCATGTGCCCTGACTGGGAGTTGAACCGGGACCTCTCAGTCTATGGGATGATGCTCAATCCACTGAGCCACATCTGCTGGGCCATTTTATTGATTTTAGAGAGAAGGGAAAGTAGAGAGAGAGAATCATCAACTGGTTACCTTCCTGTACACATCCCAACCAGGGATCGAACCCACAACCGAGGTATGTGCCCTACCCTTGAATTGAACCCACTACCTTTTGGTTTATGAGATGATGCTCCAATCAACTGAGCCACACCAGCCAGGGCAAAAGACACCATATAAGAAAATGAAAAGCCAAGTCACTGATTAGAAGGATATATTTGTAATACATAAACCTGGCAAAGGACTCATATGTATAAGTCAATAATAAAAAGACAACCCAATGTTTAAAAGGGCAGATATTTGAACAAACACATTTAAAAAGTGTGTGTGTGCAATAAGTACATTTAAAAATGTACATCTCCAGTTATCAGCAACATGCAAATTAAGACCACAGTGAGATACTGCTACATATCCAGTAAAATGGCAAAAAGTAAAAAGATTGATAATATTAAGCATTGGTGAGGATGTGGAGAAACTAGAACTCTCATATTCCTGGTGAGAGTATAAAATGTTACAAACACTTTGGAAAACAGTTTGGCAGTTTCTTATAAAGTTAAATATATATTTACTGTATAATCCAGCAACTCTACATCTATATTTTTACCCAAGAAAAATGAAAACATATGTCCACAAAAGAGCTGTACACAAATGTTCATAGTAGCTTTAATCATAATAGCTCAAAACTGGAAACACCCTGGAAACAACCCAGATATTCATCCATAGGTGAATGGGTAAACAGACTGGTATATTCATATAGTGGAATATTACTCAGCAATAAAAAGGAACAAATTACTCACATATGCAACAACATAGATGAATCTCAAAAATATTATACTGTGCAAAAGAATATATTTTTTAATTTTTTTTTAAATCTATCTCAGATAGAGAGGGAGGAAGAGAGAGAGAAACATCGATGTGGAAGAGACACATCGAGTGGTTGCCACCCACACCACCCCAACCAGGGCCGGGGACAAACTGCAACCAAGGTAAGTGCCCTTAGCGGGAACTGAACCAGGAACTCTCCGGTCCGCCGGCCGACGCTCTAACCGCTGAGCCAAACCGGCCAGGGCTATACTGTGCAAAAAGAATATAAATGGTATTATTGGATTTATGAAATTCTTGACCAAGCAAAGCCATTTACAGTATAAAAATTAGATCAGTGGTTGTCTGGGACAGGGGGTGAAGGGGTGACCGGTTGCTAAGGTGACATGAGGGAAGATTTTCTGTATTTTGATTGGGTGGTTGTTGTAAGGGTATATATATATATATTTTTTAATTAATCAAACTGTACACTTAAAATAGAAGCATTAAAATAGAATATTAATTTTACTTTAGTAAAAAAGTTTCAAATAGACTAAAGAGAAATAATAGCCAAATGCAATGTGTGAATCCCAACTGCATCCTGATTTAAAAACAAAGCTATAAAAGATATTAGGATAGTTAGGAAATTTAGAATATGGCTTGGCTATTAGATAATATTATATATAGAATTATTGCTAATAGTCTTTGGTGCGATAATGCTTGTGTGGTTGGGTAGAAACATGTCCTTATTCATAGGAGATGTGTACTGAAGTACTTTGAAATGTCATGATGTCTGCAACTTACATTCAAATGGTTCAAGAACAAAAATATGTGTACAAATACACACAGAGATGAAACAAATCAGGCAAATATTAATAACTTGAAGAAAGCAGGGGATATATAGATTTTCATTGTACTTTCAACTTTTCAACATTCTCCACCAACTTTCAATAATAATAGTAATAATAATAATAATAATAATAGGGGTAAGAAAAGTTAGTGTTGAAGTGTTATGGCTTTCCCTGAAGTCTACAAATCCGACCTGGCTAGAGTTACTTTCTCCCCATTCTTCTGTGTGTTGTGCTTTTGAGCAGAATCCAGGAGCAGAGCATTCCCTGCTCGCAGCTCTGCTGAACTTCTGGCTTCCCTGGCTGCTGGCTGGGGCAGGGAGCGTCTCAAAACACACGTGTCAGGAGCACCAGGCTGGGGCCACTTCTCCGCGGCCCTGGTCGGAGGGAGGTGAATGGTTCCCTAGCTGCCCACCCTGCCTGTGGAAGTGCTCTCCAAGCCTGCCCAGGTCACTCCCTCGCTGGACCCTGCCAGCCAAGCTAAAAGTCTCATAGCAAAGGCCCAGGTCCAGGTGGCCCTTTTTGCTAAAGAGTAAAAATCAGGTTTACAGGGTCACCTTACAAAAGGTTACATTTTTGCATAAAAATGTCTCCCCTCACACCTCAAATTCACTGATACCCAGAGACACTGCCCAGAGCCTGGGGCAGGCGAGGTCTTGGAGGCGATGAGAAGGGTAAGGAATCCTGAGGGTTTCCTCCGGAAGGGGCATCTTTAGCAAGCTGGGGCCGAGCCAGTGAAGGGAGTTGAGTCTGAGGCGAGGAGACTGGCCTTGTGAGATGTTACAGAAACGTCCCGAAGTGAAGGGCTGAAACCGCCTCACTGGGTACGGCTGCTCCTGGGCTTAGGGATGCGGGCCACGATTTCCTGGGGAAGGGCGGGAGGAAATGGAGGCGCAGGTGCAAACTACTTTTCCAGAAGTTTGGTGCAACCCTGTGATGGCTGTGGAAGAGAGCCCGAGCAGGGGACGGAGAGGGTTTTAGCGGCTGGAGACCCGATGGCTCGGAGAGGCTAGGACCCGCAGACAGGCTAGTTGAGAGAGGAAAGAGGAAAGAGGAGGGGGTGTGTTCATACCCCTCCTCCCCCAGTTCAGCAAGAAGAGACTTCTCTGAGATGGAAGGAAGGAAAGAGGGGGCAAAGAAATGGGGGGGGGGTCCTGGGTAATACAGTAGCACCATCCAGCTAGTTTTCCCATTGTGCATTCAACTTGCACATCTTTAAAAATAAGAGTGCATATTTTAAAGTTGCTAAGAGTAAATCTTAAAAGTTTTTATCACAAGAAAAAAATTTTTGTAACCATATATGGTGATGGATGTTAACTGGACTTACTGTGGTGATCACTTAATGATAGATACAAATATCAAATCATTATGCTGTACACCTGAAACTAATATAGTGTTTTGTCAAGTTACATCTCAAAAAAAACACCTCATTTTATGTAGCTGTAGATCTAGGCCTATTTTTAATCACAGTTAATTCAGGAAGAAGTCAAAAGGGACAGAGTGGGGCAAAGAAACAAACAGATGTGCGGGGAGTCTGAGACAGCGAGGAAAATCAAGCCAGGAAGGTGCTGGAAAGAGCAGCAAAGCAGAGAAAGACACAAAGAAGAAATCACATAAAAGCCCACGAAGAGATGGACAGTTAGGTCACACACAGACCCCTGTGTGGGAAAGCAGATTCAGAGTGGCCCCCTGGGTGAATCATTGACTTCCATAGGGTGGCATGCTCCTTGGAGGTCTTTCCAGTTTATTGCTGCTGCTTTCTTACATCTCTAGGGAAAAGTCACATGGTCTGTAGCCATTATACCCAATTCCAGTATTTTGATCCTGTAGATCTGTTTTAAAATGTTTTCTAACTTGACTGGATCCATTCTCGTTGGGAAGAAACTGGCAAAGCAGGTAGATCAAATTATGTTTTATAAACATTGATTGACCTCCTACGTGCAAAGCATTGTCTTAGCGCCCAGACAGACATGCACAGACCTAACAGAGGCCCTGTCCCTGAGACGCAGGTTCAGGATGCAGGCTGTGAAGTGGGTGCAGCCGAGAGCCTGCTCGCAGGGGTGTGGCCGCTATGCAGGTTTGGGGCTCAGAGGCAGTGATTACCTGGAGGGAGGGGCTGGGTACCAGAATGGGCCTTTCTAGCTGAAAGTGATGCCATATTAAGGCTAAAGAGGCCAAAGAAGTTTCTTGTCATTCCTGCAGCCATTTGCCAGTAGCAGGTCCCTGTGGTGGCTGCCATAGGTAAGTGACACTTAATGGTGTTGCTCTCAATGTTTGGGGCTGTAATAGGGTTTCCTTCCAGAAATACACCAGAAAGGCAAATAATATTGTCTTCTGAGAGTTAATCCTGAAATAAACAACATATAATGGGCAGAACAGAGATAAGCACATTTACCAAAGGAGACAGGATGGTTTCTAAGTGTGCCAGAGAACAGACACGAATCCTCAGTGGTGTGTGCCTTTTACATGTTGTTCCCTCTGCCGGAATGCCTTTCCCTGCATCCCCTAGCTACCCAAATGCTACCACCTTTGGAGACTCTGTTGAAATGCTACCAGCCCATCTACTTCCCTTTCCTGATCCTCTGTCAAAATCAACATTCCTTTCTCTACACTCTAAAAGTGTGTGTTTAGCCCTGGCTGGTTTGGCTCAGCCATTACAGCGTCAGCCCGCGGACCAGAGAGTCCTGGGTTCGGTTCCTGCTAAGGGCACATATCGTACCTCAGTTGCGGTTCGTCCTTGGCCCCAGTTGGGGTCATGTGGGTGGCAACCAGTCGATGTGTCTCTCAAACATCGATGTTTCTCTCTCTCTCTTCCTCCCTTTCTCCCTCCCGCTCTATCTGAAGGTAAATGCAAAAATGTCCTCGGGTGAGAATAAATAAATAAATAAATAAATAAATAAATAAATGTGTGTGTTTAACTTTGTTGTCATTCATATTTTCTTCTGTCCTGGAGTAGAGTTTGTGGGTTACATGTAAGTCCTCCCTACTCCAATATAAACTCCTTGACCACAGGAACCAGGTCTTGTCCACTCTCTATGCATATCATGGGTTAATAAGTGTTAAATGAAAGACTGAGTAAATGAATGAATGTGAGATGACCCCCTGATTATGCATTGAAAGGTCTGGAAGCCAATCCCAGTACAGTACATTACTAGAAAGAATGCACCCTTCCTAGTAACCAATTACATAAAATCACACATAAATTTCAATCAATAGTACACACCTGTTACTTACCCCAGGAGGAGCCTGTCCTAGGTTGGGATCCCCAGAAACAGCCTTGGATGGGGGATTCTTGTCCATGAGATAAGTTAAGGAAGTGCTCTTGGGGAAAACTAGGGGAGGAAAGGAGGAGGTGGGGGGGCACACTAAGCGAGGCTGCGTCTCAGCTGGAGACCGGCGTCAGCCTGATCCCACAGAGCACTGGAGCATGAATTGTGCTACTGTGAGGCAAGGAGGCTGGCTTTTGGTACCTCCATGTCAGCTTGGCTTTGGCTGGGGTTCCCTTGGGGGTGGGTGTAATTCTCTAGGAGAGAAGGCTCCCATTGGCCAAGGGCAATTATCTGCATTGGGAACAGCTGTGAGCCATTAGCAGCCTAGAGCGTGGGTGCCAGAGCTGGTTAAGGAAATCCAGGCTGGGATTTTCAGTCCATTTAGAGTTCCTCTTTGATGGTCCACAGGTGCTCCCCTCCCCTAGGCCTCCTTTTCCCCCCCTTTCTCCCTCTCAACCAGCCCTACAGGGTCCCGGTTCCAACCAGCTGGTATCATGACTGGTGCTACTGATAGGGCAATAGGGCCTTCCTAAAGCTGGTGGTCCCTTATGGCTCAGGACAAGTTCTGTGGACAGGCACACCCACAGAGAAACAAACATCTTAGCCACTAATAATATTCACCTGTCACACTGTAACCTTGAAGTGTCCTTCAGCTGAAAGATCTCTTCCTACCAGTGATGAGGAGGACGGGGAATGCAGGGAACAGCAGACTCTGCGGTCACCCACATAAAGATGCTACCTTAGAATTTCCCTTCCCTGGTAAAAGAGACGATCGTGCCTGCAACCTCTGACACTGGTTAGGGTTCATTCTAAGTTGCTAAAACAAACAGACCCCAAAGCGTTCATTGAGCAAGACAGATGTGTATTTCTCCCTCACAAAAACAGGCTGGAGGTAGGCGGCTGTGTGCTGGAGAGGTGGCTCCATGAGGTTGTCCAAGGACCAGGGACCAGGGACCAGGGACCAGGAACAAGAACCAGTCTGTATTGTTGCCTTGCCTTCCTCAATATAAAGATTTGTCACACAGTCTGTGAGGGCTGCCCCAGCTCTTGCTGTTGTATCTGCATTGCAGCCAGGGGAGGAGGAAAGGGCCAGAGAGGATTGTTCTTTTATTTGTTTGTTCATTCGTTCATATTGTGGTAAAATACACATAACATACAACTTACCATTTTGACCTTGTTAAGTGTACAGTTCAATGACACTAAGTACATTCACGTTGTTGTGCAACCACCATCACCGTCCGTCTCTAGAACTTGGCTCATTTGTTTTATGGGCATAATCCCAAAGTGGCATATATCACTTCACTCACCTCCCATCAGCCAGAAGTTAGTCAGGTGGCTACACCTGTCTGGAAGGGAGATTGGGATTGAATGCATTCTGTACCCAGACAATTATATGCTCAGCTGAAACTTGAAACTTCCCTCATTCAGGGAAAATGTGCAGCTCTAATATCCCCACTCTCCCATTCATCCTCCAAGGGCTCTGTCTCTGTGCCTGTTCTTCTGCTTGGTCTAGTACTGTATGCTCTTTTTTTTTTTTTTTATCCTCACCTGAGGACATTTTTCCATTTTTTGTTCAGATAGAGTGGGAGGGAGAGAGAGAGAGAGAGAAACATCGACGTGAAAGGGACACATCGAGTGGCTGCCTCCCGCATGACCAACCAGGCCTGGGGACAAATTGCAACCGAGGTACGTGCCCCTAGCGGGAACCGAACCCGGGTCTCTCTGGACCGCAGGCTGACGCTCTAACCGCTGAGCCAAACCGGCCAGGGCTATTACTGTATGCTCTTTATGTGTCTGCCAGCTTCAGGGCTGGCTGCCTGGGTTCAGATGCCTAGAAGACACAGAAAACAGCTGCAGGTGGCGGGCCATGCATACTCCCAAAAGGTTGACTTGAGATCAATTCTTGTAAATGAAAATAAGTTTTAACTTCCTTGAAATACTTGCATATATAAAAGAATATGTATACAAATCATTAAATGAATAATTATTTTTAAGATATTGGCCACTCTAATCTGTTTTTCACATAAGGTGGAGTCATATTCCTAGCTTGGAGGGGGGCTGCCTACTGCACTTAGCTAAGTCCTTCTGGTCCTGCTGTGGCAGCCGTGGTTCTGAGGGATGAGTTTTCTCACCTCTTCAAGGCCAGCTGCTCCTGGTATCTATTTATGTATAAAAGTCATCCCCCAAAGCTTAGTGATTTAAAGCAACAACAATTATTTTGTTATGTCTTATAAACTATGGCTCTGTGGTTCAGGAATTAAGGAAGGGCTTGGCTGGTCACTTCCAGCTCAAGGTCTTTCGTGCAGTTGTAATCACGTGCTGGCTGGAGTTGGAAGAGAGCAGGTCTGAAGGAGCTGGGGGCTGGCCAGGCATTTGTCTCTCTCTCTCTCTCCATATAGTCTCAGGACCGCTCTGTGTGGTTTTCCCATGCAGAATAGCTTGGGCTTCCTCCTATCATGGCTGCCCTGGACAGTCATGGTGACTAAATGCTTCCAGAGACAGTGTTCCAGGAGCAAGGTGCAAGCTGTGTTTAATGACTTAGCGTTGGAGGTCACAGAGTGTTGCTTCCATCATTCTCACGGAGACAGTCACAAAAGCCCACCCGTTTCAGGGACAGGGAGATAGCCCACCCCTTAATAAGAGCAATGTCAAAATAACCATGTAAGACGAGAGTGACAAATGAGCAATGTTGACACAGCTATCTCTGGGCAAAACAATCTCCTACCTCAGCTTTGGCTGAGTAAGAGCCTCACGAGTTCCAGAAGGTGGAAAGGGAAATCACTCAGAGTTATTCTTGGGTTTCCCAACTTCAAATGTCTTGATGTCCTAGATTTTGCTAATTTCTTTTTAATTTGGAAGAGAAGAGTCTTCTGGTGTACCCGTTCCTTGGCAGTGAAAGCAGAAGCCGCAGCAACAGCAAACAGAAGCATCTGGAAAGAGTCTCTACAAGGATCTGCAATTAGCCACGGTGGTTTGTAAGGAAGAAGCTACTGAAAGTCAATTTTCCGAAAATATAATCAGCGTCCTCTACTTGCTCATAGTTTCTGCTCTTAAGTTTTGTTTACATGTGACCAGCATGGCAGCTCCTCAACTCTCCTTGCCCTCTTTCTACATCATGGCACTTCCGTTTCAGCCAGCGGCCTCAATCTGTTAGTCTTCTAGTTTCTGGGAATCTGATTTCCCAGGTTATGGTTTTCAACCTGGCCACACAGGTCATAAGTCCCTTCCTGCTAGAGTGATTAATCTGTCCTAGTTGGCTCAGGATGTTCCAGTGTTAGCACTGAAAGGCCTGCATCTGGGAACCCACTCAGTCCCAGGGAAACCAGATGGTTGGCCACCCTTCCCCGTATCTATGGAAGGGCTCTCTTGTATCACATGCCCACCTCAAGAGGAGGAAGGCTGGGTCACCAGGTGTCCAGCTGGGCCACTGTCTTTCAGTAGCATAGGGTAGCTTCTCTGAGGATGGGGTGAGTTGGGCCAGCAATGATCAACTCTCTAGTTAAAACTATGCCTGGATGAATTACTCATTAGAAGGGAGGGAGTGAAGGTATTATAAATACATGTGCAGCAGTGTGGTGTAGTAGAAAGAGTAGTGAAGTAGGAGTCAAAATACCTGGTTTCTGCCACTGAATTCATCTTCCTGAGCCTCAGTTTCTCCATCTGTAAAATGAAAGGATTAGACCAGGGCTTGCTTTTTTTTTTTTTTCGTTTTGTTTTGGAATTTCATTCTAGAGGGTAGAGTTACTCATACTTCTCAAGACAAGGCCTGCTATTATCATCCTTAAAGCAAGCTTCTCCTCTTTGCTCCTCTCCCTTCCCCTCCTACCCTTCCCATCTCACTTCCTGCTTTTACTCAGCATTGTTTTAAAAAAATCTCCATGATGATGGTGTTGGTCTCTAAGGTTCCTTCCATAGTGATATTTTAAGAATATGTTTTAGTATTGCAGAATGCTCTGTTATCCGGAGTCCTAGCCACCTGGAGTCAAATTATTGGTGGGCTTTCTGGAGTGGCAGAGGGGAGAAGAAAGTATATTTAATCACTCTGCAAATTGCATCACTCTGGTCTGCATGAAGGGGACCAGACGGATTAATATGAAAGCACATCAACGGGGAATAAATGAAGTGCTGGATGGCAAGAGCAGTTATGAATGCATCTCTGGGCCTCTAACTCTTTGAACTAGAAGCCTCCCCAAACCCCAGATCTGCAGTCCTCTGAGCTCTCCCTGGAGGAGCTCGCTGCCTGCATAAAGCTGGGAGACATTTTTCTAGGGGAGATGGGAAGAAGCATTCCCTGGCTCTGGTTCTTATTTCACCAGGTGCAGAAAAGAATGGCAGCTGCTTAAGACCTCAGCCAGAGATAGACCTCAAGTAGTGCATACATCTGCAAGCTCTAATTCCTCTTCCCCAGGCCGAAGAGGACCCAGCCGGCATCCTGCCCAGAGAGATCCTGCGGTTCTTAGTGGTTATTAGCAGAGCACTGTGTCACAGGCTGAGACGCTCTCTTGGTGGCATTGAGGCTAAAGGAGCCATGTGGTGTCTGGGAACAGGCTGCGGGTGGGGAGCAGCTGTGGAGACGGCCCCTCATGTCACTGCTGCCTACGCCGGGGAGAATGGATTCCATTGCGGGCAGCAGTGATTCATGCTGGGTGGCCTCTGCCCTCCCTCCTACGTCAGCGCCGCTGAGAACCATCCAGAAGGTTGAGAAGGGCGTAGCTCCCCCTGCAGAAAACAGGCCCTGCTGAAGGGCTTCTCCTCTCTCCCATGAATCTGGCTCAACAAGGTCTTAACCTCCATTCAGGCCTCTCAGCAAGCTCAGGCGAGATCCTTGAAGCGTGGCTGGTAAGGCCCATTGAAATCAGCACGGGTGTGGGGGGCCCTTAGGTCCCCCAAGTGACACACTATCTCACCTAAACTTCATACAGAGGCACATCTTGACTCTATTCCAGGCCTTAACTGTTTTTGCTCCTTTGAGAATACAAAACAAACAAAAAGAACAACATACAAAAAGAAAAATAAACACACACACACACACACACACACACACACACACACACACATAGAAGCCTATGGTTTCCACTTTGTGTGTTTTGAGTGTGCCAGGGGAGGAGATGAGTGCACTTACAGGATTATGTACACACTCTACCTGAACGCCTTCTTTCAGGACTCAAGCTGACGCTGAGAATCAGAGAAGGGCCACCCTGGCCTTCAGGCCTAGTAGCACTGCTCCTCGGTACCCAGGCAACAGCTTCTGGGGCCTCCTGACAAGGGCCTGGTTGCTCCAGCCTCCCCAGGAACCCGGCTCCTCAAATACCCAAGGAAAAAGCTTAAAAAAACATAGAAAATAAAATAATTGTAGAAGATAGTCACAGAGCTTACTACGCTACATGATCTCTCTGTAAAGTGTCGCTTGATCTTCATACTCTAATGAAGTTGTACTATCATAAGCCTCTTATACAAGAGGAAAATGAGGCTCGGAGCGTTGAAGCCGCTGACCCAGCTACACAGCTAGTAATTGGTGGGGCCAGCACTTGGCGGCAGGAAAGATTCCGGAGCCTGAGCTCTCAGCCACCATGCGTGTGCAAGCTCACATCCACGCTTGAAGGTGCATACGTGTCCCCTGTGGTTTATGCAGTGTAATTACTTTGTAATATCCACAGAATCATAGATGGTTGGGAGTGGAAGTCACCCTAGAGATGACCTGTCTGACCCCCACTTATGACTTCACACACACACAAAACTGAGGACTTGCCTTAGAGCAATCGTTCTCAATCGAGCAAGTTTCAGAATCACCTGGTTAAAACACAGATCTCTGGACCCACAACAGAGCAGCTAACTCAGCGGGGCTGGGATGGGGCCCAAATCTGCATTTCTGACAAGATCCCAGGGGATGCTCCTGCTGCTGGTCCTGGGGCCTCACTGTGAAAGCCACTGCGTGACAGCAGATGGGACATGATAAGGCCCTTGGACCCGCTGCAGCGCTTTACTTAATGTTCTCGGTAAAGCCTTGACCGGACAAACACAGTCCCACCAGGGTCATCCTCACCTGAGCCACTTGTGCTTAAATAACGCTCTCTTTGGCTCCCAGCAACAGAACCAGAATGTGGCAGCAGAATTCTAAAAGTGCCCTCCTCCAAAAGAGATTCCTCACTCCTTATTCCCCCAGAACCTGTGAATGCGATAAGAACACCATTCCTGTGATCGTGTTGTTATATGTCACAGTTGATGTAAAACAGGGATTATCTGGGTGGGTAATAGTTTAATCACATGGGTCTTTAAAAGCAGAGAACTTTCTATGGCTGTCGCAGCAGAAAAATGAGGCAGAAGGAGAAGGTGGAACGGGAGGTAGGAGATCTGAGTTTGGGGAATGACTCGAAGCTCCGGAGCCGCTCTGAAGACGGAGAGGGCCACGAGAGAAGGGGAGTAGGGGACCGCTAGAAGCGGAATAACCTCTCCATGAAAAGGGGCTGAATTTGCCCACAATCAGAACGAGCTTAGGAAAAGTCTTCCCTAGCACCTCCGGCTAAGACAGACGTCTGATCTACGGAACTCTGAGCTGCTAAGGAGGGTCACTGCAGTCTCTGTCTGTGGTTTCACCACAGCAGAAATCAATGCACTCGTACATACGTTCCTGAGTTCAGAAGGGAGCTAGCCCAACGCAGACCCTCCCCATCCAAAAGATCCTCAGACCACAAGCTGGGCCCCTGGGAGGCTCACCTTGTTGTTTGCTGAAAATGTCAGTGGAGGCTGTGACCTAAATTCCAACTCCATCAAGGTAACATTCAGTTTAATTAAAAAAAAAAATCTAAAGGTTGTCCACGAGAACACCTTGAGAACAGCCGGCCCCAGCGACCCTCAGCAGACACGGGCTGGCTCAACACCACAGACAGATCACTCATCAGCAGGCGTGTGCCCTTCATGGAAGAGCAGTTTAAAAACAGTTTAGCAAAACAGGCTGTCCTCCTGCACTGCTGCTCGGTCACATAACATCCTTTCCTGTTCCTGAGATTAATCATCTATAGAGCTGAGGCACTGTCCCTCCCCAGGATGTGGATGGGATACATGTGCAGGGTCGTTACAGCAATGGTCCCCACCCCCCAGATATTCTTATGATTCTTGTAACAAAGCAAAATATGTGGGGACAGTTTTGGTTTTCAACATGCCCATAATATAGATAGAACAGTACAGCCATCGTCCAACCACTGTGTCTTTTTATTGTAAAAAGGTGAATGTAGCTGTGTGTTCCCACAGTCAGACACCATTCAAGTAAATGGAACAGGTTAGCAGTGGATAATCCCTACTGTTGAGATTTCCCCCAAACACCTCCTCCAACTGACTAATTCATTGAAGTGCAGATTCATCTCTCAGGGTTGCGGGTCCACATGCTCTGCCCAGGGCCCTTACTAGGTGCATGGATCCTCTTAGCGCAAGTCCCACAGGGGTGCAGCTGAGTAGCACACATGGCCTTACCATGTTCCCTGCAAGTCTGCAACCTTGGCCCTCAGAAGGCACAGAGCTGGTCAGGGCATGGCTTTCGGACCCTAGCTGGCCCTCTCCGTGACAGCTGCCCACTTTTGCTGCTTTCGCCCTAACGGCCAGCCACAGCATGGAGGAAGTACCTGCCTAGTGCGGGACTCCAGGACCAGCCAGCTTCTGCATTTCCAAGCAGTCGGGAGCCGTATGTCTGACTCTGTTTTCCGCTCACAGTAACTGAATTCAGAGTTGAATCCAAGGACCGGTTTCCTCAACTCAATCATACCCTCCAGACCACTTCTGCTTTTGTTGATGTTTCCCCCACTGCGGAATGGCGGTGGCTGGTGACCGGGTTCTACTCTGCAGAGCAGAGCATCCAGCCCCCTTCCTGTCGCTTTTTCCTTCTCCCCGGACGGCCTCTACTGAGCTCCCCTCCCACAGTGTACTAGGAGTGGTCGAAATATTTGGTACGTGTTTTGCTACTAGAGGTCTGGCGGTATTTCATCTGTGGTCAGATCAAGTGAATATGGCCCGCTGCTGCGAACACAGCTTATACTGCAGGCTCATGGTCCGAGCAGCTGGATTTTTGAAAGATGGATTTGTCACTTTACCAAACTTTTTAAAAAAGTCATTTGATCTCTCTCTTTCTCTCTCTCACACTCACTAACTTCCATAAAGCAATTTACTTCCCACCACGACATATTCAATCAACTGTTTTGTTAGCAAATACATGACCATGTTAGTTTCATTTCCCGAGAGTTCTCCGATAAGCTCTGAAAACTCTGTTTTTGTGGTTTTAGTGTCACTTTTCATTCATGTCTTTGAACTGTAATCATTTCAAAATTACAATTTTTAACTAGGAATGTGGATTGGTGGTTAAAAACAGGAAGTTTGATATGTAAGTCTGAAAATCAGTGAAAATACACAAGACACTCCAGAAAATTCGGAATTCGACATTCTTGATGACGGTGACAGAGTGTTGCCCCCATGGGTCCCATCAAGGACTTGCCAGTAAACAAGACTGAGTGAGGATACAACATGGGTGATCTAAAATCTTGGGACACCCTTGGATGTCCACATGGACAAAAATCCAAGCAATATCACTGGCTAAACGGTGACAATTCAATCAACATTCCTCTGTGGAAGATTGTATTTTCCAGAGACCGGCAATGATATCTCCTACCTGCACGGTGACCTTGACGTTCTTTCGAGAGGAAGAATCTAATTTCCTTCCTTTTGTATCTGGGTTGGCTTAGTGATTTGCTTGAGCAATAGACTGAAATGGGGTAGCCCACTCTGGTTGCTGCTCAAGGACACATCTGGGAAGATACCTGAGGCAGTTGACCATCTGCTCGTTTTCCCATCTGGCTGGCAGCGAAGTTGGAGATCACAGGCTTTGTTCTGGAGCAGGGAGAGACACTTAAGTGGAGAAAAAAGCTCCCTGGTGTCCCAGGAGCATTGGGATTAACTTAGAGTTGAGTTTCCAAAGGTTCCCGATCACAAAAGCCACCTGGGGCACTTACTATCCTTTGGAAATTTTGGTTCTGTTTTTCTGAGTTGGGAGCTCAAATTTTACCTTTTAAAAAAGTGGCCTGGATGGTTTTTATCGTCAGGAAAGTTTGGGAAGCCCTGACTTAGGACAAGAGAGCAACTCTTTTCCTCCTGTTCAATGTTGCCAGAAAGGAGCTGATATAATATTTAACCACTCAAGAGAGACGTCTGTGTGCATAAGACCTGTCTAGGAAAGAAAGAGGGCTACAGTTACTACTCTGTGGAGGAGGACACCCGTGGGGTTGCTTTGAAGGAGTTCTGTAGTGATGAATGACATATAATGTCAATGAAGATGGGGCTTTCTTCTCTAAATGAGCTTGGGTTTGATTGCAAAACACAGCAAGCTTGAAAATACATCTGTCTACTTTACCTTGGGAACCAGGGACTGTGCTGCCACCATGGAGGGAGGGAGGGTCTGAAGCACGTGTCCCCAAGACGCTAGGTCATGCCTGATGCCTCTGCCAACGATGCAGTGCATGGGAAGGTTTCCTGTGGTGTCTCTCCTCTCCGCCGCTGGAATTATTTCCCAAATGCTGAAAGCAAAAGGCACATGGGAAGCAGGAAGCATTACACATACGTGGTCAAGTCTGCCTATTTCTAATGGGCTGGCCCAGCAGGAAAATTGGAGTAGGTGTCTGATACGTCAAGGGCCCTTGCCTGGCCAGAGGCCCTGGAGGTCACTCTGCCATTTCTACTGTCCTGGTTTTGACAAGACGCAAAAGGGCCTTGGAGCAGTGCCCAAGTGTCTAAAAAGGCACCTCCTAGCCCATAAGGCAGTTCAATCAACACTTTGTGAATGAGCGAGTGAATGAATGGGAATGAGAGCTCTTGCCATTGAACTGAAAACAGAGACCTTCAATTGTTGACAATTATGAGAAAACTTCAGGCTTCATTTCTCAGACCTTTATTCTTCTACACAAAGTTCAGGCCTTGGCCTGTTCTACTCTGTTAACCACAGAAGCCCAAAGTTCTTCCATAACTAATCTGAACCTGTGGTTGGTTTGCTCTGCTCTTAGGAGCTCTCACAATCCTTTTTCCTTCTAAGAAGCGGGCGATTGCATGAGGACGATGGAGCAGGGCAGCAGGCCCTTGGAGGACTTCCCTCTCAACGTGTTTTCGGTCACTCCTTACTCACCCAGCACCGCAGACATCCAGGTGTCCGACGATGACAAGGCAGGGGCCACCTTACTTTTCTCAGGCATCTTCCTAGGACTGGTGGGGATCACGTTCACCGTCATGGGCTGGATCAAATACCAAGGGGTCTCCCACTTTGAATGGACCCAGCTCCTTGGGCCCATCATGCTGTCAGTCGGGGTGACATTCATCCTCATTGCTGTGTGCAAGTTCAAAATGCTTTCCTGTCAGTTCTGCAAAGAAAGTGAGGAAAGGGTCCTTGACCCGGAGCAGACGGCAGGAGGACAGTCGTTTGTTTTCACTGGTATCAACCAACCCATCACCTTCCATGGGGCTACTGTGGTGCAGTATATCCCTCCCCCTTATGGCGCTCAAGAGCCCCTTGGGATGAACACCACCCACCTGCAGCCAGTGCTGACCCCTTGTTGTCTCACACCGTCTGGAGTGGTGGCTGCTGCCACGCCAAGCCCTCCTCAGTACTACACCATCTACCCTTCCGAGAACTCTGCCTTTGTGGATGACCGGGACTACCCTGCCTTCGCGGATGGTGGAAATGACAGGTATGGTGCGTGGGGCGGGACCCTCCCCTTCTGGCGGTCACAGTCGCAGTCTAAGGCTACGTTTGGTCTATAAGGAAGGTGGTGTGCGAATACAGTTCTCTGCGCGGCCTCTGCCAGGCTGGTGGCACTGGTCTGGGCAGTGGTGCTGTAACACTGTGTTTTCTGCTCACATTTCAGGTCCAGCCCTGGGGCTGAGCAGCTAGAAGACACACAGCGGGGAGAGGAGGACTCTGCCTGCTTCTCTCCTCCTCCCTACGAGGAAATATTCTCCCTCCCTTGCTAGAGACTGTAATGCCGAGGGAATAGCATTTAGGTCACTGTTGCTGGCACGTGAAGTGTTCTGTGCTGTAACTTTCAGGAGACAGACGGCAGAGCAGCCCAGGCAGCCTGACAGATACCGTGCAATGCGGGTGGGAGGTGAAATGTCTCAAATTGGTAAAAATTAGGCTGGGGTGAGAAATTACCTTCCGATAAAGCGCCCCCACCCCATATAGTTCAGAAGCAGGAATCTCCTCTGTTTCTCCAGCACCCACTCCTTTCCTGTAGGAAGGCACACTGTCTCGGTTTTCCCTCCAGCAGGCAGGGGACATCACCACTGCTGTGACTTTGGGGGTTTCCCCAGTAGTGAGAGTAGGGGTGGGAGGCCAGCAGGGAAGAGAAAACAGGTTCAACTGCAGCTTCCCCAGAGCCCGTTCTCGGTTCCCAAGGTCGAGTTGCACAGCCCAAACAACTTGGCTGCCATTAGGTGTCCCCTGAGGACCTGGAATCTTAAAGGCCTCATAAACAAACAGACAAATAAATGGAATAACATAAAGAACATCTCCTGTTAGGATGTTAGATAGGTGGCTAAACCATACAAAATAAATAATAATAGGACAATGATGTCATTAAATCCTTAAGTTATCATGGGGTCGCAGTGACTCTCGGCTGCTGATGTTCTTGTCTGCAAGGTCGAAGCTTGATGTGTCCACGCAGCTTGGGATCCGTGCTGGGCTTGGCCCACCCGGGCCCGGTGCCGACAGAGCCCCGGGACTCTCCGAGCACCTGGAGAAGAGTTCTGCTGTGTTAGACAGAAGAGAGCTGCCCTGTCAACACCTGGAAAATCACAAATTGTGGAAACAATCTCTATGGCCAAGACAAGCTCATCTTCTTTATAAAAAAAACAAAACCAAAAAAACGTGGTGCCCTTGATTTCCCTGAATCTGGACTATGTAATGAACAACCAGAACAGACTTACAGACTTTGGAAGAGACAGTTAAAATCAGCAGGTTTTAAAAGAAAATATTTTCTTAGGTTACAAAGGTAAGGCCACTCAGGGCTACACAGGGAGGCTTACCCAAAGCAAGACAGGGTTTAGCAATTCTTTAAAGTTTTGGTAGTATGTTCATATATGGAGTGATTTTTTACTGACTTTTACCAGAAATATCTAGTTATCCAAGGATGTGATTAATATAAGCTTGGTAGAGTATTGTGATTTGTATCATATCTCAGGAACAAAATCTTTTCATATGAGAATTCATTTTCATGTTTGATGATAGAAGGTGATGGAAAAAAATAATTCAGTTCACAGAAGCTAGCTTTAGACACAACGTGTTCATGAAATACTGGATTCCCAGCTGAGGGCCATTGGCTCTGGGCAGGAAGTTAGGAGACAGGGACATGGCTGAGTGTCAGCAGTGGCGTGCCTACCAGCAGTGACACCTAGAGCCCAGCATGCCTGCCTCCCTCACCTCTTTCCCCCCTCATCCTCACCCATCCTACAACTTTATATAACTGGGCTTGGGTTTGGCATAAAGGGATGCTCCACTGGAAAAAAGAAATAGTTAGGAAAGGATGTCTTTGTGGGAAAACTGAGAGGGTAGGACAGTCAATTGTCTGGGTGACACCAGGAATCCCATATGCAAGAAGTGGCCTTGGGGAGTGTTTAGCTCCAGACAGCAGCAACTAAATTGTCTCTGTTCTAAGACACTGAGAAAGTGCTAACCACAGAGGTAACTCACACTTCTGAAGACAGTGTGTCAGAGCTAACAACCTCAGGAGCTCAAGATGGGAGGCTGGCCTGCAACAGTCCAGGGGGCAGAACATGGGAATTTGTCTACTTGGTCAATATTTATTGATTGAGCATCTACTTTGTGTCAGGACTGGGGCCATCAAGCGGGGATGTAACAGTGAAAAACTGAACCAACAGAAGAGCAGATACGACTCTGCACCTGCAGAGCTTCTAGCCTACTGGGGGAGACACCGATCAGTTATTCTCTGATACCAAAGAGGGGTGCTGGGGCTGTAAGAGGGATTTGAATCAGTCAGGAGAGTCACAAGAGTTTGCTTGGTGGGGAGTGAAGGAAAGGCCCTTGCCTAGGGAGCACTGTTCACACGGACAGCCAGGCAATGGGTGTTCTTGGGCCCTGAGGACTGTCCCGGGAACTGAATAGCCGATGCCTGTGCAAAGAGGAGGAGGGAGCCGCCTGGCACAGCCCCCGAGTGGGTGAGGCATTCGGAGGGGCCTTGCAGGCTGTATAAACCTTCATATTTCACTGCTGCCACAGCCCTCAAACAGAGCTGCCTTCCAGTGCCTGACAAATTACACCCACCAGCACCCCTGCTTCAGGACAATCCCACAATGCTCTCTTTCTGTCTTTGTTTGAGGGTTGCTTGGTGTCTGACCAAGGAGGACACATTCCTGGCAGAGTGTCTGGGTTGTTGCCTGGACATTTGCCATTCTCTCTCAGCATCTCATCGCAGTGAATGGAGAACTGGGACCTGGGGATAGTGAATTGGAGTTTGTCTGGCCCCAGCCACGCTATCCACCCTGAGATTATTGGCGGAGGAAGTGGCCTGCCTTTGCTCATGTGCTCAAAGGCTCAGCATCCAGGCCAGAGCCCGTGGGGCCTTGTTAGCCCTGTCAAACATTTTGGTATATGTTTGCAGAGCAGCTGGGAAGCCGTTAACGTGTTTTAATAATACCCATGACCTGATTCTGAGCACTTACTGTTAGGGCAAGACCCAGAGGCACGAGGGTGTAATATTGATTTGGCTGGCAAAGTTCAGATCTAAGCGACCAGAAAACCAGAGGACGTCCCTCTCCTCCACCTCGGCCACCCCGGGGCCATGCAGGTAGGCATATTCTGGTGAGCCACATGGAATTCTAAATAAAGCTAAAAGACCTTGTTAATCAAAGATGACAGGTTTCTTAAGAACTTGAGGTTATCTAGAAACATCTCCTGTGAGCCCCTGTGGGCTCCTTCTGGCTGGAGAAACTGAAGACAGCTGACCATCTTGACGGGACAGAGCAGGGGTCATCCAGGCCTGGGAAATGAGGCCCAGACACCGAGCAGAAGCAGCTTTCATAGAGCTCTTAGGACTTTCACAGAGCTCTGTTCTCCCCTTGGACCAGCAGAGGGGCTGGCCTCCTGTGCAGCGTGGACCTGCACTCCCTCCCTGGCAGAGCTCCTGGGGGTGTCTCAGGGCTCGAGAACTCAGAGATCGCAGCTGCCCTCTCTCCTGCTCCCCTGAGCCAGGCACCCGTCTAAATTTCAAATGCACCAAGTGGTTCTCTGATACAAAGCCAGCCCTTTAAATGTTCTCTATTTTGGGGGGTTGGGGGGTTATACAGTATAAAAATAAAGCCTATTGTTTGTGAAGAGCTGGCCACGGGTGTCGTTTTCAGCTTCTGACCTCTGGGTCTCCTCCTCGGCCTTGTTTACTGTTAGATCGGGGGGTAGCGTTGTGAAGAAGCCCCACACCCCTGGGCAGCTGGTGTTTCTCCCCCAGACAGAAACTCCTCACCGTGACCGTGGGGTAGATGCCTTCTTACCAACTGAGAGAAGAGAGGTTTCCGCACATAATCATGGAGGCGACTGTGGCCTGGTGCTCGGCAGTGTCCCCATCTGTCCCGGAAACCAGGGTGCCACCTGCAGCTCCCAGCACTCAGCATTCACCAAAGGCCTCATCCAGAGCCCTCTACGCAACCCACGCTCTCGGATCCTGTTGAAAAACAAATGTGAAATGAATAAATGGAGAACTTTTCAAGTAGGTAAGGATCATTCTACCTCAACTTAGCTGTTTCATTGTTTTCTACGTTATGAAAAATTTCAAATAAATACAAGAGTAGAGAGACTAGTACATGAAACCCTATGTAGCCATCACCAAACCTCAACTCAGGGCCAAGCTTGTTCATTTATCGCCCCACTCACAACCCCCAACTAGAGGTTTAAAGCAGATCCAAACCATTAAATCATTTCATCCTAAAAATACTTCATTGTGTATTTTCAAAAGATAAAGACTAAAAAAATATATGACACCATTATTATACCTAAAAAATTTTATAATTCCTTAATGTCATTAAATATCTAGTCAGTGTTTAACTTCCCCCAATTTTTTACATTTTGTTTTATTTTTACCTCTTTGTTTTGTTTGAATCAGGATCCAGATGAGATTAGTTTTTGCTAAATGCATCCTAAATTTCTAACTACAGTTGGCACACTATTCATGGTAGCAGATTCATATTTATTAAATTTCACTTTCCAAACAAAACCATTTTTCAAGATGTTTTTACTCCTTATCTCCTTCTCTGCCGGTTCCCTGAGACGCTAGGTATCCTTTGGAATTGGAAACTTCTTTGTTCCTACTTTTAGCATATTATTTAGCACATTATTAGAGATTTTTCTAAGCACAGGCCCAGAAAAAAATATACATGAAAAGAAAAAGAATCTTTGAGTGTTTAGTTGAGAAATAAATATCTGTTGCAGATTAGTTTCAAAAGTATCAGAAAACACTGACAACCTTTAGCATTTTTGGCTTGGTCGGTAATACACGTTAGAAAAAAAAAATGTTTTTTTTTTCCTTCAGAGACCAGAAAAACTCCTTTGAACACATCTAAAGTGGGAACTAGAGTCTCCTCCTTAAGAAATAAAAGGCCTGCCCTGGCCGGTTTGGCTCAGCGGTCAGAGCGTCGGCCTGCGGTACAGAAAGACCCGGGTTCGGTTCCCGCTAAGGGGCATGTACTTCGGTTGCAGTTTGTCCCCGGCCCTGGTTGGTCGTGCGGGTGGCAGCCACTCGATGTGTCACTTTCACATCGATGTTTCTCTATCTCTCTCTTCCTCTCTCTCCCTCCCACTCTATCTGAACAAAAAATGAAAAACTGTCCTCGGGTGAGGATTAAAAAAAAAAAAAGAAATAAAAGGCCAAGCCTCTTGTTCTGTGTTAAAATATTATCTGGTACAATTTAACTTCTAGAGGCTATTAACTGTGGGCCTCTTCCCAATGAGTTCTCAATTCTCCTCAAATTAAAAATGAGTCTATTTCTGCACATGTGTACAAATCTTCCTTTGAAGGTGAGTGTGTGTGTGTGTGTGTGTGTGTGTGTGTGTGTGTTCTCCCCTACACTCCCTTAGTATGTGATTTATGGATTTCTTGCCCACTTACTACTTGTAAATCATCAAGAGTTTTATGTCCCAAGCAGTCAGCAGTTGGTTATAAAATCAACAGAGAGCTGAACTAAATAAACCTTGACTGGATTGCTCTCAGAATTGATGACAAATGAGAAAGTGAAGACAACGCCACAGCAATGATTCTCCCCGGCCTCTGGGACACCACAAAGGTCTCAGATATGGGAATTTTATTTGTCTTGAGCTTTTAGGAAGATTAATAACCAGATGAACTTGGAAGGAAATCCGTTTTCTAGGTTCCAGAAGTTTTCTTATAACAAAGAACTTGTCCTTCAGCATAAAACCTACATGTGTGTAAATCACAGACACAAATATGTGCGCTGGAGTCTGTGCCTACACACAAGGGGCTGAAAATGAAGCTGAAATAAGGAGATAGATACTTTCCTGTGCAACCCTCCCATTCATTCGTTTAAAAGAACACATATTTTGAAAAGGGGGATGTACGTGTGTATTCTTTTTTAACATAAAGAATAACTCTTGAAGAATACCTAAGAACCGGCAATAGTCATTTCCGGGGCAGAGAACGGGAGACTTATTTTTCACTTTACTCCATGCTAATTAATGAAACATTTTACTGTGTTCCTATATTACCTGCTCATAAAATTATTTTTAGAACAGAGGAAGCAGAGAAAGAAATGATCTTACTCCATGTACTTTTACTATTAACATCATCTTCTTGATCCTAAAGTAAATAATTTTCATGGCCACTGCTGCTTATATATGTAACAGATACACATACATAAGATACACAGATTCTAGCGTGGTATGTATGCACACATCTACGTGGACAAATACACCACCATATGGATAACACTTTTACATGGACACTCATGTAAGGTCTCTGGGGGAGAGAATAGCTTTCATTGTGTACATGGGAGATTTTTCACATATATATATATATATATTGTTGCTAAGGTCCTCTGCTGGCTAATGTCTGGTGCCAGGTAAACACGGACCGATATTAACGACATCAACGTAAGAGCAGCACACAACAGTCTCAAATCAGATTCCACGTGGTTCTTTTCTTTGATAGTTTTTCTCAACCCAGCCGCCACCTTCACACCTGGAGAACAGTTCACAGCAAACAGTAATTCGCTTACCAAAGAGCCACCACCTTTGAACTTTCAGAGGTGAAACCGAGAGAACCTAAGTAAACTGGGTCAGGGAGCTACAGGGATTCACTTTGCACCCACTCCCACTCTGGACAGGTGTGCGAGGGAATCAGGGTCCCTCCCTCCCGCTCCTCCTGCTGGGCCTCGGGCTAGTCTGATCCCACTTCAGCCAGGAAGGAGCCCTGATCCCTCATCGGCCAGAACAGGAGCCACAAAGACACGCTTGGAATTTTTCAGAAGGAAAAGAGACTGCAAAGGGAAAACAAAAAGCTCTGTCTA
Organism: Tadarida brasiliensis; assembly: GCA_030848825.1. NCBI lineage: Eukaryota > Metazoa > Chordata > Mammalia > Chiroptera > Molossidae > Tadarida > Tadarida brasiliensis. The sequence continues at coordinate 47,180,078 of CM061258.1, forward strand.
CAAAGCTCAAAGTGGACAGGTTTAGATTACAGTGTGTCTGCACCTCGTTTGCACCCGGGAGAGGCCACTGGGGACTCACTCATATGGGTCACCTTTCCGGTCCCTGTGCTCAAGTAACACCCCGACTTCTCAGCTTATCCTGTGGTTCTTGAGGGCCTGTGGCAGGAGGCACCATGGTTACTGAGACTTACGTATTTGGCGGACATTTTCTCAAAACTGAACAAAATCAGCCAGTCACTCCAAGGGAAACAACTGGCAGTATTTGTTGCCAATGATAACATTCAACCTTTCAAGTGAAAATTAAAATTCTTGAGAACTTATATTTGTCATCATGAGCTTGACAGCATCCCCCAAAGCGGACTTTTCTTTTGAGATCAGTAGTAATATTTTTAAAAATGTGATTTTAAAAGTTTTATATAATGAAATATGTCAACATTTGAAAGGTCTGCATAACTCAGTGAACAAATATTTTCCACATGACCACCACATGATATTATAAAATCATGCTCAGGTAAAAAATTCCAGTCACAGTGCAAGATAAACCAATGGCTTTTAAGAGAGTACGAAGTATTCGTTGATATGATTTCAGACGTTACATTGCAACTAGCCTTTAAGAAACTGCCCTGCGAGTTTTGGTGTAGCATCAAACAATAATATCCACAATTAATCTCAAAAGCCTTTAGTTGACATAAAATTATAAGTGTAATGAATAAACATTTTATTTGGTTTTGATTCCTAATATGGTAAATACTAACAGATATTACTCACATAAACAAGAGCTCTTTGGGTTCCTCAATAAATTGTAAGGGTACAAAGGGTTCCCAAGACCAAAAAGGTTGAGAACTGCTGGCCTACATTATTGAGGGGGAGGGGGAGTAGCAATGTGTCCAGTTGAAAGACTATATTTCCCAGCCTCCTTTGCAGCGAACTTTGGCCATGTGATTAAGATCTGGATCATTAGATGTAAGCAGATGTTTTCAAAAGGGGCTTCCTGAAAGACTACTTGGAAAAGAGATAGCTGGGGGTCAATTCCTTTTTTTGACCTTCTGCCTTTTCTTATTCTTCAACACTATAACTTGTATGTAATGGCAGAAGCCCCAGCAGCCACCCTGAACCACGAGGTGACCTTGAGGGTTAAGACTACTTGTTACAAAGATAAAGGCTGGGTCCCCAGTGACTATGATGCTCCCTGACTCCAGACTTCTTTTAAATGAGAGAGAAATAAACTTTTAAGTCTTGTATAAGCCATTATTATTTTGCTTTTTCTGTTACATGTAGCAGAACCCAATTCTTCTTCCTTTAAGTGTGATGATATGCTAAGACAAACCACAAAGGGCCCAGCTTTACGTGGATTATACAATTACTTAATACGTATTTCTAAGATTGGGTTTTATTCTTATGTCAACCACTGTCTTAAGGTGTGATGTTGAAACAACATTATTCAGGGTTAGTATTACAGGCTCGGAAATTGATTCACCTTGCTGAGCAGCAAGCCTTTAGGAAGCCCATCGTATTGGCGGGCAGGGAGCCAGCACTAGGTACATGGCCCTCAGAGCCCTTGTGGTCCAGCGAGGCAATCGCCTCACTCCAGAGCTGAACATTGTCCTCACAGCTCGGCAGAAAGCTTGTCACTTAATGGGTATTTCCGGGGCAGGAATGAAAGTTATCTTGAGTAACTTTTATTGTCACCCACATTCAATGAACCAGAATGGTCTAAATAAAGAGGCTTCCCTCTGCCCTCGCCTTAGTTTTGCTGGGCTAACGTATCTCATTTTCCCGATTACTCATGTCAGTCATTGAGTGTTCTCTCATGCTACATTATCGATCAAGTAACTGGTTGCCTTTGAAAGTAGGTGGTAGGAGGCCAACAAATCTTGTCCATGGAACCACCTGTAATTAAAGTCCTCTAAGTAAAGGTAACTCTCCTTGGAAACTTGACCTGTCCCTTCCTTCCTGTTGCAGAGTCTATTAGCATTTACTGGGGGCATCACAGGTGGGGGTTGGATGAGGGAGAGATACACAGGAGCCTTACTCACAAAGCCCAGCGAATTCCAGAAGGAGTAGCATCTCTGGAATAAGCAAATCTCTCCCTTGGGTTGGGATGGATTCAGGCCAGGCCTGACCACTGCACAGCCTGCTGAGGATTAAATATAAAAAAATGTTGATTAAAAATTACAAATGCTACAGAGCTGTAGTTATTACTCATGCTGTCCTTATCAGAAAAGCAGGTTCAAGTAAAAGCATAGGCTGAGTTAGAATACTGGCTCTGTCACTTATTCACTGGGTGACTTTAGGCAAGTTGCTTAACCTTGTTGAGCACAAAATTAATTATGTACATTTTTTCAAATAGTGCTCTTCACTCTAGCAGATGGACTTTTCTATTAATTTTACCCTACTATAATCTATCATTTGGAATTGGATTTATTTTCATACAACTAAAAGGCCTAAATAACTTTAACTTAAACAAGTTTATTTCTCTCTCACATAAAAAGTTTAGAGGTTGGCAGTACAGGGCTGACCCCTCTCTGTCATCAGTAGCCCAGACTCCCATCTTTCTGCCGTCTTCATTCAGTACCTGGTTTTCCTCTTCAAAATCATCTCATGGTCAAAGACGGTTGCTACAGCTCCATTGTCTACATTCTAGAAGGTAGAAGGGTTAAGACAAAGATAAGGGCACACTTCACACCAGATTCAACATTTGTAAAGAAAACCTTCCTGGAAGTTTCAGGTTATGCTTCCACTGCTACCTCATTGACCATGATTTGGTCTCCTGGCCATACCAAACTGCAAAGAAGTCTGGGAAATGCAGCTGTTTTTGTTACTGTTATTCTATTACAAAGGGAAAAGACATTAGCTAAGCAACTAGCAGACTCATACTTGGTTCTCTCTCTCTCTCTCTCTCTCTCCCTCTCTCTCTTCAGTCTAGATTCAAATATCTATCTGCTCAAGAATGTGGAACTTTTCAGAAAATGTTTGTTTTGAATCACTCTGCTGAATCAAAAATATTAATTTTGAAATGCCAAGTATAAATATACATGCCAGATGCAAGGTTTCAGCCAAAGAAGCTGGACTGGTCATTTTAGAACAACAGATTCGCTCATCAGCCAGGGACTATCCATGTGTCACAGAGCATCTAGGTTGTAAAACAGGCAGCGTTCTGACTGAACCACGACACCACGGACTTGCGTGGGCCACATGTTTGTCTCATTTCTCTGGGTTTTGCGGTATTCTTGGTCTCCCCCATCTTCCCGTTTGAAGGACATGAGCTGTTATGGAAACAGTGACATTGAATTCACATAGCAGGATTCGATGCTGCAAAACAAAGTTCATTCCAGAAGCCGTGATTTAATAAGCTTGAATTGTTCAGAGTTTAACTTGCTCCCTGAGTTTGGGGCAGAGGAAGGGGGGAGAGTGTGGGAAGCCAGACACCTTTGGGAGCTGCCATAACTTCTTTGGGGCATTGGAGCTATATTTAGTGCAATTAAGTTGCTAATTTAGTAAAAACTGCACAGTTCCCTTGAGGCCAGAGAGAGTAAAATGCAGCTGCTAATGGTGGCTGATTTATAACCAGGGAATAACCTAGGCACCAGGGGAAATGAGCCAGATTCTCCTGAAGGCCTAAATCATTCTCCTTGCCAGGGGATCAAAACAGCATGCGCACCCTGGGCAGAGCACCAGAGTTGAACAGCCTCCAAAACCAGGCTTGAAAAGTCCCCATTTTCAGCAGGATTAGACCCCTGCCTCTCTTGCCTCCCTCGGAAGGATTCAGGAAGGATAAGAGAGCCTTCACAGGCTCAGGAGTCGGTGCCTACACTCTCCTCAATCTCAGGCTCAATCCCAGGGGGGAAATAACTCAAAAGGCAGAGAAATGTGTGCTTAATCTGTGATCTCTCCTACTAGCAATTTCAGGTCGGTAAACAGGGCAAATCTGAAGGGCTAGCAGGTTGTACACCACACATCCCCAGTGAACACCATTCACAGCATAGTCTAAATCAGTGGTTCTCAAACATGTCTACATATTAGAATCGCCTGGACAGCTTGAAAAAACCTAATGCCCAGGCTGCCCCTCAGACCAATGAAATCAGACTCTCTGGAGGCAGGGCCAAGACATTAAAAATGTTTAAAATCCCCCAAGGGATTCCAGTGTATAGCCAAGTTTAAGAACCAACAGTCTGACTCACACAGTCTTTGATATGAATGACTTCCCCTGCAGCTATGTGGGGGACAACCTGCACAGACATATGTCACAGCCCTGGGTGGGGATGGAGAAGCAAAGAGGTGGCAGAGGACAGTGGGAAGATGGGTATGCCTTCCAGAAAGAAAATAACTCAATGGCAAATCTAGAAATTGGGCCACAAACCAGCAAAATGGTTTGGGTTCCTGGACAGCTTCTATGATTCCAAATTTCACTTTTAATCTGCCCCAGTTCTGGAGCGTCCCTTCTTGGACATCTTCTAAGACATGTATTTTATGTCATTAAAACAGCAACCGACACTCAGGGGTCATTTCAGAGTTTGCAAAGCACGTTTGCCATACCCATCACCCTTAGCAGGTGGCACAACTATGCCCCCCTCTGTGGAGTCTGAACCCTTTTCCCACTCAGGTCCAGATGCCATTAAACCCAGAGTGCTGGTTTTCCACATGTGGTTTCTGCTGGGAATTTTTTTTCTTTTTGTCTTTTTCCCTGAGTTTTCAATGCCTATGGAAAGACTTAGAGAATAGAGTTTAAGGGCAAAATCAGCATTTGTGATGTAGCCTCATCCTCGCTAAACTTCACCCTCAAGGTGGGGCACTGCCAACCCCTCCACCAAAGGTCCACTGTTCGGAACCAGGGAAACACTCGGGGATGCTTAGGGAAACACGCGAGAAGGTGAGTGATAAGCGCAAACCCCGCCGGGAGGCCGGAGGTGTGGATGGCGGTTCTGGGTGCGGAGAGAGAAACCACGGCCCTGGAGGAGAATGGAACGTGCTATGCTTCGTTAAGTAGCGTACATTTGGCTGGGAGTTCTTCTGGCCTCAGTTTGCCCACAGCCTTGTCGAAGGCAACAGTCCCAGGGCCCTCCTATGCTGTCCTTGTGAGCCAGCATGCAGGCCCAGGGGTGGCCCTGGTGCCCACCTGTACCACCAGCTCTCTGGCTCCCATGGAGTAAAGCCTAGCAATCCAAAGCTGACTTCTGTAGCCAACAGATAGCCTATTAGTGGCTGAGTGGTTCTGATATGTGATAACATCACTGAAACTTGTCCCGTCTCTGTGCCTTTTATCTGTCAAACGGAAGAGTCCGGGCTGCTGAATGTTGCTGTGAGGCTCGATGTTTAGCCCGGGCCTGGAGCCCTTGTGGAGCTCTGTCAGTGGTGGCAATGGCATTTGCCCACAGGCTCCGGGTCTCAGAGTTCACTGCTTTCACCAGCGAAGGCTGGCGGGGGACCCGGTCACCCTCCAGGCCCCTCCGCCCTGACCTGATGGGCCCTCTGTCACTGCGCCATGATGTGTGTTTTCATGAGTCTGGTGACAAATGCTTGTAGCAGAGTACCTTTGAACTCTAAGGTTCTGATTCAATCTTTTTCCTTAAGGACCACAGAATGGTGTTTAAGAAAGTATGTTCTGGATTCAAACGGCCTCATCTGGCTCCAACATTCTGTTATGACCTCTGGCAAGTTCTCGCCCTTCCTGAGTCTCAGCTTCCACATCTGTGAGATGGAAGTCCCACTGTTATTCATGCCTTAAGGTTTATTGGGAGAATCAAGGGAGATAATGCCTGGAACACTATTAGCACCTGGTTTAAAAAAAAAAAAAGCTGCTATTATTGGGCTGTCCTGTTACATCTCTGTCCCCATGAGCCAGGCCTAAAGACTCTCTTCATGGCCCCAAGGCTTTCCATGACAGTTCCTGCCAAGTGCAGGTCTGCTCAACTCCAAGGACCCCCCAAAAGCCCCATTTTCCAGGAGTTCCCTTTCCAAACTGTTCCCACTGGATAGAAATTCCTTATCTCTTGAGTTCTTGCTTCTGGCAATAACCACTCAAGAAAACATTCCAACATTCGGTCACCCATCTCCGTGTACCCCATTAAGTCACCTCTCCTTCTTCCCCACTGCTCCTGTGGGCAGCCCATGTCCTGTCTCAGCAAGGCCGGTACATCTATTCCAAGACACTCGAGCTATTTAAAATGGACACTTTCTCCCAAGCATGCCACCCACAGCCTGCCAGGCCACTCCACCCACACACACAGGGCTGGGAGGGGTGGCCTGCACCAACCGGCGACTCCTAAACCTAATAATAACTCGAGTTTATTCACGACCCAGAGCCCCACCCATATCAAGTTGACATCACTGTTTCCATAGGAAATAATAATCTTCAAATGGAATAAAGCAGGAGCTGAAAGCTCCACAAAACGCAGCCAAATGAGACCAACATGTTCCTGAAACAATGGCCACCGCGGTGTGGTGCGACCGCAAGCCTGTGAATCTGTCCCAGATGACGTCCACATCTCTGTGCGTGGTAGGAAAGCCAAACAGCACAGCCTCACAGATCCTCGGGAGTGTATCTTTACCCAGAGCCACGACTCCCGTATTAAAAGTCAAGACGTATTAACGCCGTCCCGCATCTGGAACATGTGTTCATCCTCAACGTTTCAAAGTGAGTATGTGGATGTTCGTTCCCTCTGGATGTAAAATGCACCCTGTGGGCTTGTTCTCAGTCCTTGTCTGTAGCCCTCCTTTAGCACCCAGGATAGGGTCTTCAGGCTGTCTACCTTGTTAGGTTTAGGTGTTGAACACAAGCTCCTTCAGAGCAGGGGCCTAATAACAGAGCCTTGAGTTCCCAGAATCCATACAGAGGTAGGGGTTCATGTTTACTGATAAACAGGATGACATAATACCGCCCAAGAGAGAAGGGAAATAGCTGAACACATTTAAGGGCATTTTGTTCCAGGAAGACCTAAAAGGATATTAACTTATCTTCACCCTCATACCTCAAAGTGAGGTCCATGAACCAGCATTGTGACATCACAGGGAGCTTGTTAGAAATGCAGAATCTCAGGCTCCAGCCCAGACCTCCTGATCAGAACCTGCATTTGAATGAGATCCGTATTTAATAAGGTTATTCATATACATATTAAAGTTTGAAAAACTCTGGTCAGTCAATACCACCTTCATGTGGATGGTTAAGAGCAGTATTCAAATGAGATTCTGGAGGGAGGGAGGGAGAGAGAGAGAGAGAGAAAGGGGAGCCAATAATAATAGCTAACATGTATTGAGTATTCACAAAGAGCCTAGGCGGTCGGCACTATCATCATTCCATTTCACTGGCTAGTTAGCAAGCTGTGGAGATACAATCACACCTACAAGTGCACACTCGTAACCATCATGCTACATATAAGGAGGCCCTATCCTTACCTGGTCACTGCCTGGGAGGCTCAGGGTCCCGGTGCTCCCCTGCTGTCTGCATGACCATTGCTCCCATGAGCTGCTGCCTCCTTGGCCTCACTCGGGCACAAACACTCCAAATTGCTCAGTGGTGTCAGCTCCTGCCCTTGTTCTGAGGACCTTGTTGTAACTAGCCTCCTCTTTCCACCAGCTTGCTGGGGAGCACGTGTGGGATCATACTGGCAGGCTCAGCCGGGTTCGGAATTCTGGCTCCATCCCTTGCTAGCTTGGGTCAACTTCTTTGGCTTCTCAGGGTCTCATGTTTCTCATCTGTTAAAAGGGGGAAATAAGAGTGCCTGATTCACTGGGTAGTTTTCAGAGTTAAACAGACTCACCCAGAACGGTGCTTAGAATGCCAAAAGCGCTTATAAAATCTGCTTGAAGGCACTGGCCTCTCAGTACTTTGGTCTGTGCCTGAACAGATGTGTAGTGAGTGATGAACAGAACCTGTGAGAGACAGAGGCAGTGCTTTCTGTGTCAACTGCAGAGACAGATTGCAGTGAGGGAGGGCGAGTGAGTGGGGGCCTGGCGGAGTCCATGTCAGGGGGAGGCTGTGCCCCAGTCTCCTAGTTCCTGGTCACCCCCATCACACCAAAAGTCTCTCCCCCAGATGCATTTCATAAAAGGACCCACATGCATTCAGCTACCTGCAGGCTGCCTCTGGAAGCCTCAGAATGAAGCACCACGAATTTCAGAACTTTGAAAAAAGTGTCCTCATTCCACAAAAGAGTCATTTTAAACTCCAAGAACCTGGGGACAAACAGCAGAGGCATCATAAACGCAGGATCTGATGGCTCGAAAGCATTCGGTTCAAACACACACAAAGATTCCATCTTGGTGTAAAACCTCTGAAGTGCTGTGCAGTTAAAGGCCAAGGGACAAGAGGAGACTCTGCAGGGAGAAGTGTTCCAGACTGGCCGCTCCGGCGAGGGCTCCTTGCTGGGAGCAGGCTGGGACACACGTGTCACTGTTTTCAGGGCTCCCTGCCACTTCCTAGCCCTCTCCATTAAAATCCACCCCAATGGCCCCCAACGGCTTCACTTTCATCTCAGCGACCCCTTCAAGGCACCACCATGGTTCTCATATTTAGTTTCATAATAATACATAGTAAGTTTATATTTAGCTCTGTTGTCATGGAAAAGATGTGTGTGACCGACCCCTTGGCAAAGGATGGTTGTGGAAATGTCCAGCACGGACAAACGCGAGGTGGTCCTGATGCAGGTGGCGGTGTGGCGGGCTTGCCCGGGCTCAGCAGTCCCTCTAACTGCTCCAGCTCTCGGGGAGGACTCCCCTAGAGACATAAGACGCTTGAAACTCCTGCCACACGGGATGCAGCAGGCATGCATTTTTGCAGGACCGGCTACCTAATTTGCATGTAAGTACAAAATGAAAATGTGGGGCATCTTGTTCAGAAATCATTAAGACTTCCAAGGTGGTGACAGCAGTGTTAAACCAAGCGCAGGGCTCTTCTAAGTGTGAGTCTCTAGTGACAGCACAGGTCACATACCCATGCAGTCAACTCGGAATTTTAGGTCACAATAGTGAATTCAAGGGATGTCCCATTCCCTTATTTCTCCAAAATTAAATTTCCAGGAAATGAGGGAGCTCCCTCCCCCATCCTGGGAGCCTACAGGAAAGCTGGGCTTAGGTGGTGCTAAACAACGGCAGGGACAGGAGGGGAGGCCGTGGCCCTGCTGTCTTCCCCCTTCACCAGTGCTCCTTCGGCTGCACGAAGCTACAGCCAACCCTGGTCCTCACCATCTATTTTTTGGGCACTTTTGGGGGGGCTCAGAGAGGCCCCCACACTCTCTTTCCCAGTGACTACAGACTTGTCATCTACCAGCCACCAAATCTCTGCCTCCCAGTTTCCTGGGCCCTCGCTTCCCCTCCTCACATCTGGGAGAAGTCAGAACCTCTGGCAGGAACTGGCTTCACACACAGCCCCTACCCATGCCCTGGGGTAACTGCTGATATGAATGTAGGGTGCTTGCATTGAATCCTTTTTGTGTTTTGATATTATTTATAAATACAGTCCAATTCCATGTTTTGTGTTTTTATTTTTATTTATTTTTTTAAATCCTCACCCAAGGATATTTTCCCATTTATCTTCATATAGAGTGGGAGGGAGAGAAGGAGAAACACTGACGTGAAAGGGACACATAGACTGGTTACCTCTCACATGACCCCGAACAGGGCCAGGACCAAATTGCAACCGAGGTACGTGCCCTTGACCGAAATCAAACCCGCCACTCTTTGGTCCTCAGGCTCACTCTCTAACCACTGAGCCAAACCAGTCAGGGCTGTTTTTAATATACACATAAATGATATCTGAACTTGATTTTTTACTCAGAATTGTATTTTGAGATTTGCCATAGTGAGACATATACATATTCATTCTTCATAGTTCATTATATGAATATATCACCGTCCAGTATCCAATTTCCTATGGATGTATGCTATGGTCTGAATGTTTGTGTCCCTGCCAAACTCATATGTGTAAACCTGACCCCCAAGGTTATGGTATTAGGGGGCGGGGCCCTTGGGAGGTGATTAGGTCATGAGGACAGTCCTCGTGAATGGGCTCTGTTTCTATAGCAAATATATAAGCTATAAAAACACATAAAGGACAGTGGAAGTACCCCACATTCATAGCAGCAGTTACCCCAGGGCATGAGGGTAGGGATGTGTGTGTGAAGCCCATACAGCTGAAGAGGGTGTTGGGAGCTGGGTGCATTCTCCAACGGTGACTGTTTTATTTCCTTCATAAAAATAAGATCTAAAGCAAATATGACAAAATTTTAACAACTGTGAATCCTGGGTGGTAGGAGCTGGGGTGCTTGCTATTTATTTTTGTCCTGCTCTGTATTTTAAATTTTTATCAAAAAGAAGGTTGTGTGTGTGTGTGTGTGTGTGTGTGTGTGTGTGTGTGTGTGTGTATGGTCAGGGGGTGAGGGGGGGGGTAAAAGACCAGTTTTGGCAAACATAAATGCACAGTCATATGCAATCCTATAACCCCATACCTCTTGGCTCCAGAAGAAAAAAATTCATAAGGAAAGTGTGGGAAAACTGATTTTTTAAAGCACCATTTATCCTCTATATTGAAGAATGTAGGGAGCTGGTAAATTGCCTGTACAAGGACAGAAAACTAAGAGACAAGGAAAGGTGAATATATTAGTCAGCATAGACTAGGTTTCGCTACAAGAACAAACAACCCTTGAATCTCAGTGCTTAACACAACAAAAGTTAATTTTTTTTTCTAATTTTTAAAAATCTTTATTGATTTTAGAGAGAGAGGACAGGAGAGGGAGAGCTAGAAACATCAATGAGAGAGAACATCGATTGGCCGCCTCCTGCATGCCCCGCACTGAGGATCAGGCCCACAACCTGGGCATGTGCCCTGACTGGGAATTGAACCGGCAACCTTTTGGTGCATGGGCTGACCCTCAACCACTGAGCCACACCGGCCGGGCAAAAGTTAATTTTTTAAAATTCATGCGAAGTCCACTGCACATCCAGGTGACTTTCCAGGCAGCCATCCTCCAAGAGGCAATTCAGACTGTGTTCATTCTGTGACTCCACAGTGTCAGCTCAAGGCTTCCACTCTAGCTGGGGAAGAGGGAGACTGGAGAATTACACAGGGGTTCACTGCCTCAGCGCAGAAGTAATGGGGACATTTCCACTCGTATTTCATTGGCCAGAACTAGTAACATATCCCTGCCCAACTACAAGGAGTCCTTTTAAATGAGAACAGAGCTAAATGTATCTTTATATTGCTATTATTCTTTAAAAGTCATATGTGGCTTTGTCTAAACATTTGTAATCAGATTTGCAGCATGTTTTTAAAAATGGGTTAAATGAGTTTGTAATAATTTCTGGGTCTGTTTAATAAGCTTATTGTTATGCAAAGAAATTATATTCAGAAGCAGGAAACCACTTTATTGGCTTAAGAAACCATCTCACTATCCCAGACAGTGGCCATGTGCATTTCTGAAACTCGTAGGGAACAGAACCCCTGTGGGAAGTAGGTACTGTGTCTGACTCCACACTTCCTTCTGCTTTCACATTAGCTTCTCTCTGGGTAAATCCCTGCTGTTCCTAACTAAAGAGTAGAATTTCATCCCAGCCATTTCCCTATTTCTGCCTCCAACTAATGCCAGAGTCACTCGTGGCTTTGTTTTAATTATTAAATTTCATATGGTTAAGTGTTATTATAACATTCTGCATATATCTGCAAGGCACCCTGCCCTGGAGTTGCTTAAGTCCCTTGTCTATTTAAAGAACCCAAGTCTTACATTATGGTGCCATGTTCTGGGCACAGCAAACAGAGGGACCCTCCCTAGCTGGAAAAAGCAGGAGCTCTCCAGAATCGGAACATCCCTCAGGGAACACAGTGCCAGGCGAGCAGAAGGTCCTGCCTGCGGTGTTTGTCGTTTAAGGAACCACTATGACAATCTTACCGGGAAGAAGCACAATTGAGATTCTGTATGTGGTGAGCCTGCCTGCCGCCCACCAGGGGACAGGCGAATGCAGAACCTTGCAGACCTTGTGATTTCTGGTTTTGTCCATGGAGCCATCATGGCCTAGTCTCCCTCCCTCAGGCAAAACCAGGGTTCCTCTTAGCCTCACCTCTTTCCCTAGGGATAATCCTCCTGTCTTGGAATCTGCTCTTCCCTGGCCCTTGTCCAGGCTCTCCTTGCATCTGCCCATCTGCATTTGTTTCTGGGCCAGCCTCCTACCCTTCGGTTTCTCCCACACCCAGAGTCCTCTGCCTGCCCCCACCCCTAACCCTGCGGGGATTCAGTACTTCCTTCAAAATTGCAGCAGCTCCCCCTACAGGACAAAGGAGGACACTCAATGGGCCAAGAGCCTTCTTCAATCAGATCCAAACCAACACATCCATTTTCCCTTTTCCCGACACAGACCTTCAGCCACTTTGTGACAGGGGCTGTCACTGGGTGGAGCGGAGGGAGGGTGGGCAGGAGGGCCATTTGGTTAGAACGCCCATTTTCACAAAGAGCCCAAGTTTAGACTTCCGACATAACTTGCAAATGAGGTGATGCATATAGTCCCGGGGTAAACTGTCAGGGGCTCCCAGGCAGCTTTCTCTTAGGTCCTGTTACTGGACCACATTGTCTATGGGGAACTTAAATCAATGTATTTTTAATAAGTTCTGTAATTCCTGTGAAATGTACAATTCTCTAGCATTATGTTTTGTATTAAAATAATTTAATTGTTCAATGTAAACATATTTTAAAACGATCACAAAGATTGTCACTTTCTTGAGTATTTCTTTCTCTTATCCTTTCAGCATACAAAATCCTTTTTTATTTTGATGGTAATGGCCTGGCCTGGCTTTCCTTGTCTGTGCCCTGGGTGTGGTTTTCCCTTCTTCTCCCCCAAAGCATCACCAAGTTCCCCCTGCCCAGAATGCTCTCCTTCCTGCTGAGCTCAGGCCAGGCTCCTCCAAGGCTCAGCCTCATCTCCCAGCCCCCCGGCCCTCCCGCAGCCCGACACCTCACTGAGCCCAGCACAGCGTCAGCCCGGTTTGGGCTTGCTGTAAACTACCTTGAACTTCGGATTATCGTTGTGCCTGTGCAGTTGTGTCTTTTCCACTGAACTGGAAGCAGGGGCTGCGTCTCATCCTCACTTCTTATATCCCCAGCATCTCCAGCATGCTTTGAAATCTCGGGAACCTCACAGTGAGTGCCCAGGAGCCCTTAGGCTGCTGGGGATCCAGCTCATGGTCCCTATTTGTGGGCTCCCCTTAGAGAATGTCCTTGACGATGGGTAGTCTTAACCAGAGGTCTTTGGCCGGGCTTCAGGGTGCTCCATGAAGCCTATGAAATTGTGCAAAATCTTATGTGCGTGCCCAGTTTTATGGTGAGAGGGTTTATGGCCTTATCAGAGTCTCAAAAGGGTCTGTGGTCTAAAAAACATGGTGAACTCCTGCCCTGAGACCTCCAGGATACAGCAGAGAGATGGATAAAAGGACTCTTGCACATCTGCAAAATGGGGATAATGACGATGGGTGCCTGCCTGTGAGGGGCGCTCAGGAAATGGCCATTGTCCATATCTCTGACCTAGTCCCAGAAATGCCTCAAAGGAAGGAGTGTCTCCCACCCCCAGGCCTTAGGTCAGGGGTAATCATCAGAATCACCTGGAGAGCTTAAACGATCCTGGTTTCTGGTCTCCATTCCAAGACCAGAGAATAACAATCTCCAGGAGAGGACCCGGAGATCTAGGTCTTTCTCCCGCCTCCTCCTGGGTGGCTCTAACGAACAGCCAGGTCTGGGAGTCGTGCTCAGTGTTGCTCAGGCTCCCCAGCTCGCACCAAGTGCTCCACGCCCCAGAGGCGTTCTCACTCCTGCCTTTGCTCATTCTTGGAGGTGCACATATTTAAGGAAGCTGCCTGAGCCTCCGAGGGAACAGCGGACTGCAAGCATCTTTCAGAACAAAGAATTAAGTATCTTTATAATTATATCCAGGCCTATATTTAGGTCATGGCTCATATGGCCTCTTGAACTTCAAATAAATACCTATTCTGGTCCTTGTTTGAACAGGTGTAACAATATCGGGGGAGACTGGATGTATCCAGGCAGGAAGGCAGCTCCCCCAGCTGTCAGAAAGCACACTGCCCTTTCATTCCTCATAAGAGAAAAAGCTAATTACACTGTCATAGAGCAAAATAAATGGACAAGTTCTAACCCCGAGCTCACTGAGCCACTCAGGGTAGACTTTCCCCTGGGCTGCTCTCTGGCAGGATACAGAGCCAGCCTTCAGATGGCGTAGAGGCCACTGCAGTGGGGCCACTCAGGGCTGGCAAGGTATGCTGTCCCCAGAATGCCTACACACACACTCACACACACACACAAATGCGCACACTCCCACACACTAATGCATGTCTTTCACACACTCATGCAACACTCTCACACACATTCACAAAACTCACACACCCCTGACACACTCCTCTGATGCCAGTGTGCGGCCATGAGAGTTTACTTTCTGTGGCCCTCAGACTTCCAGTTCCCAGTCAAAATGCCTGATTTTAGCACTTACACACAGAGAGGATCAAGGGACGCCCTTCCTCAGCCACACAGGGTCCTCTGAACGAGGTTTCTCCAGGTCTTCTGAGAGGGACACTTGGCACTCAGGCCTCCCGGCTCCTGGCTCACTAGAGCTGAGGCATCCAGACGAGTGTCACCATAGTGGCAAGCACCTACACATCTCAGGTAAAGGACAGCATCTGCCCAGTGGGGGATCGGCAGTGGGCCTGCCTGCTCGTTACAATCAGCTGGAGGCTCTGCCCCCCCCCCTCCCCCCGCTGCCCAGGCCCACTGCAGACACCGCCCTTTAACTGGCGGGGGCGGGGCCTGGTGCTGACAGTTTGCCCTTGGACTAGCACAGGCCCTGGCTGAAGGTGAGCAGTGAGTCAATGACAAAGGTCAGCTATTGAAAAGAAAAAAGATGGGGATGCAGTTTTATTCTTCATATTGTATCAGGGTGTTCACATCAAATCCAAAAAAAAGGTATTCTTTTCTCAAGTCACATAAACAATTAAGTTAATGGAGAGTATTGATTTCCTGTGGCCATGGTAACAAAAAAACCCACAAGTTTAGTGGCTTAAAGAGTGCAAATGTTTAAACTTCCAGTTCTGGAGGTCTGAAATCTGAAATGAGGTTCTCTGGGCTAAAGGCAAGATGTTGGCAGCGCTCTGCTCCTTCTGGGGGCTCTTGGGGAGGATCCACTCACGCCTTCTCCACCTTCTATCTGGAGGCTTCCAGCATTCTTTGGCTCTTGGCCTCTTCCTCCATCTCCAAAGCCATCGGTTTCACTCTGCAAATCTTTCTCTGACTCTCTTGCCTCCCTCTTTCATTAGGCACAGGACCCTTGTTTTATAAGGACCCCTGTGGTTGCACTGGGCCCACCCAGACAATCCAGGACAACCTTTCCATCTCAAGATCCTTAACTAAATCACATCTTCAAAGTCCCTTTTGCTATGTAAGGTAACATTACCAGATTCTGGGGATTAGAAAGTGAACATTTATTGCCCGGCCGGTGTGGCTCAGTGGTTGAGTGTCGACCCATGCACCAAGAGGTCGCCGGTTGGATTCCCGGTCAGGGCACATGCCCAGGTTGTGGGCCCAATCCCCAGTGGGGGGCATGCAGGAGGCAGCCAATCGATGTTTCTATCTCTCTCTCCCTCTCCCTTCCTCTCTCTAAAAATCAATAAAGAAAAAATATTTTTTTAAAAAGCAACTGGACATTTTTGAAAGGCCATTATCTGCCTACTACAGGGGGAGATGTTCGTCGGTTTTCAACTATTTAATCTTCCAAAAGTTGCTATCTAACCTTTGACACCTGTTCTCACTTGCCTGATAGCAAATGCTGGCAGAAGATGGAAAAGCGAATTAGCATTGACAGAGCATTCAGAAACTGCCAATCGGGGATGTCAGTAGTTTCCTTTCTGCGTGTTCAAACCTGTTTACTTGTGATTGTGATTTTATAGTGCATGCCCTAGCAGGATTATATTTGCTGCTTGTAAAATTGTTCCTAGCACATCGGAGGGGACTAACCTGTGACATGGTGCCCTGCAGAGATGACCATGACTTTGCAGGCACTCTAACCTCTGACAAGTCTGAGGACAGCCCCTGAGGGCTGTCAGGCTTAGAACTTTATAAGACCATTCCTTCCTGGAGAGGGGAACCACTGGCAATCTGAGCCAGGGAAAAAGGCTTGAATATGCAGCCAGCTCCCATGTTCTTCAAATGAGTGGAGAATGCAAATCTGGAGTTTGGAAGGGAAACTGGAACTCAGTGGGAGGTCTGCGAGGGTGGAGGATGGGGGTGCTTCCAGGCTTTCAAAACACAAAACAGGTGGTTTTCAGTGGTGCTGGCTGGCTAGGGGAGAGGAAGGGAGGGGAGGAGTGAATACAAAGTAGGCAGGCTTCTGGAAGGGTGGGGCCAGTGCCCGGAGCCTGGGCTGGCTGCCTGAGAGGAGAGAGTGACAGCTGAGGGCTCTGCACCTCCCTGCCTGCCACTCAGGGAAATCTTGGGACTGCTAAGAGTCACAGGGAGGAACCTCAACTCTGGACTGGAAAATGCTTTTCTCAGGCTCAGAGGCCATGGGTGGAGGGTGCACAAAAGTGGGAGTCCAGCCAGGCCACAGGCCCCCCGAAGACCAGGGAGCAGAGTGGCAGGAACTAACTTCCTCAGATGAAGCAGCATTGATGTGGGTGACAAGGAATCTGCAGCCATGAGCCCAGCCAGAGGCACGATCAGCCAAGTCTGACAGGTTTTAATTATTTTAGGGTAAGAAATCTGTGCTTTGTAAACACGCCAGATGTCTATGCCTTTGTGTATTTTTATCGTTTGTTTGTTTTACTTTTTGTTGTTGTTGATGATGTTGTTTTAGTAAAACCCTAAATAAGAAATGGGTAATAGGGTCCTTGTCCTTGCCTGGGAAGGCCCAGCTGGAGAATCCAGGAATCCTTGTGCAGCTGAGGCCCTGGTGAGGAGAACCAGAAAAATGTGACAACTCTCAACCCCAGAAGTAGCTGGTCTCTTGAATCTCCCAGGGAGATGACCTCTTCCACACATCGTGTGAATGAGGGGAATGGTGATTTTAGCAGTCTGTTAGGTATGGTGACAGGAAGAGCAGGCATCAAAGTGTATGATTTAGCCATGCCCCATCCTGCTCACACCGAAGGCTGGGTGACAATGATTTTTTAAAGTAACTTGGCAGATCATGCAAAATGCCTCCTGGCTCAGCAGAGGGCCTTAGCTACCCATTTCCCCTTTCCCCTCTCTAGCCCTTATGCAAACAACAAAATAAATAGAAGTCTGCAGTCATCACAACAGACCTGCCTGACATCAATTAACTCTAACCTCTGGCAAGTGGCAATCCTCAAAGAAACTCCAAGGTGTTTTCATTGGAGGATTTCAGTGTGTTCTCTCAGTGAGTATTCTAATGGCTTTCTCTCAGTGAGTATTCTAATGGCTGTTTTCCTGACAAAGCAACCAGGCTCAAGAAAGTAAATGGTGACCTTAGTTAAGTGATCCTGCAAGCAAGGGATAAATCTGTACACAGAATAAGTCCGAGGGCCCCAATTCCCTGACTGTTCCATTAGATGTTCATAATCTCAGTCAAGCAGGTAGCAAATGGGTGTCCCAGGACTGGCAACTGACTGCTCTGTCCCAGAGCTTTCGCTCCAAGCTATTGTTCAGGGACATTTCTACTGCTCTCACTTGAGGGGGGCAGGGGGAGTGGCGGCTGAGAGAAGGGGCAGGTAATTTATTCAGGAGCTTGAAGCTGAGAAATAGATTTGGTAAGAAAATACTTCAAAGCCCACTGGAGAACTCCCATAAAACACAGACCCTCTGCAGCAATGAGGGAGTGATTTAAATCCACTTGGAATTTCTCGGGGGAAGGAGTAAGACTTATCAACTCTGTTCAGAGCCTCATGAATAATTTCACCTGACATGGGACACTGAACCAGCAGAAATCTGGGATGTACAAAGGAAAATAGGTTTCCAACTAATCTTTGTTACTCTAGTCTTATTCCTACGTGGGGAACTGGGGTGGGTGAGGGAAGCCCAGACAGGAAGTTCACCATTTTTAGACACATTATATTTTGTCCTTGTGCAAGAAGTGTTGGATGGGAAACACATTTCTGGCAGCCGAAGCCTCGCTGGCTGGGCTGGCTAAGGGAAAGGCCACGCACCCACGTACTGCCAGGATGTGGAAGTCATCTGTAACTCCCTCTGGGCTAGTAGAGGCAGGGGCGTCGGGGGGCGGTTAAAATGAAATAAACACCTCAGCACGGATCTGCAAAGGTGGTGGCTCGTGGTTCTTCATGCTGCCTCAAACCCCAGGCTGCGACCCCGGCCCCCATGTCCTACCTCCGCACCGCAGATCCTCGCCGAGCAGATCCTCAGGGTGGTGTCCACGAAGCCGCTAGTCCGGCGCCGGAGAAGGGTCTCCTAGCTTGTCTCCACTGCTCTTGGTACACAGTCTTAGATGGGCGTGCAAGAGAGGGCGGTGCAGAGTTTCTTGAACCTTCTCGAAGATCCTAGGGGGTCTCGTCTGGCAGGAATCACCAGGGTCCGCGAAGCTTTTCCTGTCCCGCCCGCGAGCAGCGCACCGGGTCAAGGTGGCAGCTGCGGTGGCCCCGGGTGGCCAGGGCCGAGGAGCGGCCGCGCTGTGTTCTCGCCGATGGCCGCAGGGGGGCAGGAGAGAAGGACGGAAGGCACTGGCCAGCCTAGGAGCCAGCTGCTCGGGAGGGGGCCCTAGGGAGGGGGCTCCCTGGTGGCAGGAGGGTCTGGGAGCCCTTGGGATCGATGCAGCGCAGTCCGAGACACCTGCCTGTGCACCCAGCTCTGACACCCGCTGTGACTGGAGTCCTGGAAGGGGCCGCATCCTCCCGCCGCTGCCTGTGCCGGCCCAGAGGCCCCGCTGCCCCAGGAGCCCGGGGACAAGCACTGCTGCCCCCGAGAGGAAGGCCGTCCTGGGAAGACAAGTGACGGGCTGCTCCCTGCGTCCCTTCTTTCCCAAGGTCGGAACCCAGCCTCCCAGCATCTGGCGACCGAGTATTGCAGATACCGAGGCCTGGAGGTGCTGTGAGCCTAAGGGACATAATTTAGAACATAAATCAAGTATGCTAGTCCTGGGCTCTGTGATTCAGAACCTTTCAATTCAGGAGCCAGCTTTTAAAATCTTACTGGCTGGACAACGTTAATTTTCTGTTTTCTCCGACCTTGGCCCCTCCACACCAGTTCTTCTCTCTCAGTCCAGACTTGCACACATTTCCATCATTTCACCCCAAGAAGCTGTGGGAAATCCCCTTCATGGGATGGTCTCCATTTCTCCCTTTCTTTCTGCTTCCAAGTTTAATTCCTGACGCATCTGAACCGAAACTAGCCATAAACTGTAGTCCAGGGAGCTCTAACATGAATGGAAATAGCCCAGGAAACGCATCTTTGTGGGCCTTCTACCAAGAGGAGACATGAAATTGCCTAAAAATATTGTCCGCTTTTGAAAAGCTTTATTCCAAAATGGCTTGCATCGACTTGTTTCACTGACAATATTTATTGTGAAATTTCAAAAACCTTAGAGACCATGTAAAAAATGTAAGGTCATTAGAACTATATTTGGGTTCAAAAGGATTGTGAACCATTTCTGTTCTGATGTTAACAAACCATCAAGTTAGAAAAACTGAAAAGCACCCAGTGGGGGGGAAACAATAAGTTAAGGTCAGAGGGATTTATTAAGTGGTCCTAAATACAGAATCTTGGTCTTTCTCTTCCTTTCAGCCTGTTAGTAGAGTGTGTTTAACTGAGGAGAGTGCTTGGATCAGTACACACACACACACACACACACACACACACACACACACCCGTCCTTGGTGCTGTGAGCTGCGAGAGGCGCCCCAGATTACAGCATGGTCTGTTCACCTTGGATGAACACTACCTGGTCAAACTGGGCAGACTTCAATGATCTGAGTGTGGCAGCATCACAAAATGGGACAGGTGCTGCTCCTTCTCAGAACTACAGCCCAGAACTCCCGAGGCGTGAGCACGTGGGCCACTCTCTGCTAGCACTCCAGGGTCTTCCTGTTCTGTGTCTGCTTTTCTGGCGTGGCAGTGGCCCAGGCCCCTGATTTCCCACTTTCCTTTCTGCTGCTGGCTTTTTTTTCTGGCAGTTTGACCCTTTTATTAACATCTCCACCAGAGGAGAACAGGGAGCTTGGAACCCCAGTCAGCCTTGCTCTTCTTAGTAGTCCTTCCAAGGCTGGGCTTGGTGGGAAAAGAACTGTACTGTTGGCTAAAATGAGATTTGGGGATTATCTGTGGATTTAATCTGGTCTTCTCACATCTACCATTTCCACAAATAATTAGAGATTACTAGATACATTCAGAAGTTGCATTAGTTTTAAAGAATTTGGAGAAAACCTAAATAGGCTTAAATACCATCTTGGAGTCCAGAATGTTAAGCTCTGTACTCTAGTTAATTAACATTTTTAAGCATCCCCCCCCCCCCACCCCAGCTAAAATCACTCCTATGTAACAATTTACTGAACATAATTTCAATATAGTATATTTTGTAGGAAGGGTGAGCTGAGTAGAGAAGCAATTAATGCACTACTGTGTGTTAAGAGAGAACAGGCCAGACAGCACACTGGCGACTTCAAAGGTCTCTGTTCTCCAAAGGTATAATCTGATCGCGGAGGTGTTAGAAGAGCTTTCGTTATTCACATGTGTGGGAGAAAGAGGATAGTTCATAGGGTCATGCCCTCTCTGTGAGAATGAGTGTGCTGACTCTCCTCCTGGTGAATACTCTGGACACGGAGTGACCATTGGGAGCAGTGGGTGATGCTGAGAGAGGGACCGTGGCCGGCTGTCCTCTGCCCAGAGCTCCTTCCAGAGAGTTTGAGTGGAGGCAGTGCATTCTTTTGCTATTGTCTTCCCAGCGTGAGCCCTACATTGTGCTAACGTGACATGAAAATGGCATCCGATTATTGCAGGATGATTACGAATATGATAATAATAGTATCTTGTGTGTCTGTAGCATTTGACAGCTCTCAAAACAATATTATATTGTTCTCTTATTGAATTGTCATAATAATGGTGAGGGAAGGATAAATATCCCTACCTCCACATCTTTTTTATAAGGAGACAGCCACAGTTCAAAAGCTAGTAAGAGCAG
Source organism: Tadarida brasiliensis (assembly GCA_030848825.1). Classification (NCBI taxonomy): domain Eukaryota; kingdom Metazoa; phylum Chordata; class Mammalia; order Chiroptera; family Molossidae; genus Tadarida; species Tadarida brasiliensis. The sequence continues at coordinate 47,201,201 of CM061258.1, forward strand.
AACTAGCACCCAGGCCTTCCGACCTCCTCCTCCACATACCATTCAAGTTCTGTAATGAGACATCATCATCGGTTCCTATTTGTCTACATTAGCATGCCTGCTATCTGTTCTCTAAATGGCTGCTACACTCAAGCATGCTAGTTTGACACTGGCTTAAATTATAAAAAATTGTAAGCATTATTTTTAACACTATCTCTCCTTTGGAATTCCATTACTGTATTGCAATTCAGCCTATTAGTTGTAGTCCCCTTCCATAGTAATCAGCAAGGTTTTAATGTAGCCGTGTTGGACAATTTTCTCCCAAAGTTACTTAAATTCCCTTATAAAATATCACCCAGCATTCACTTTATCCCACTGATCTTCTTTTCCATTGCTAGAATCCGAGTGCATCCTGAGATAGTCGTCAAAGGAATGGGTCAAGATCACAACTTACAAAACAAAACAAAAAAATGAACAAACAAACAAAAAAGCCTGGAACAAATAAAATGGTTAGTATATAGAATAACTTCAAATATTTATATCTACAGGTATTTTTAGAAAGATTGATAAAAAAAAAATTCTCTGACATACCCCACACAGTGACAGTCCAATTCATGCTCAGAAAGGTATTTCAGCTTTTTCCATCAGCACCATTCATATCTTAGAAGACAGACTTCGCAGGGGCCTCCCCAAAGTATTTCCTTAAATCTCTGCCAACCTGGGGAGAGAGGGAGTGGAGATATTACATAAATATCTGCATCGAGTTCTTGGATAGAGTTGCACAATGGCCATATATGGTGAAAGGTAGATTTTCCCCCGTGACTGTGTTCTTGGAATATGTTAAAATGCACATGTCTCCGTTGCCGCTCCCAAGAAGCTGTTGTACAGATGTTAAGTATTGGGGTGGTAGAAGCGCTGCTGTCTACAGTTTACATGATGTCTAATAGGCCTCGAGAATGTGCTTAAAAGGCAGTGTTCAGAATTAGGCCCGTAACTTTCTTTGACGTAATTGTCTTTCTTTAGAGTCACATCTTGAAGGAAAGAAAGAAGATTTGGAAAGGAATTAATTTTCTCCACCAGACTTACTATTCCCCCCCCCTGCACTTTATAGTAAATCGTTTAACCCCCCCCAAATTCAGCTAATTATGGATTTCTACCTGAAGAATGCTGCCCTGTGAGTGGCTGCGTGTCCCTGTTCCTGGCTCCTGGCCCCCTGTCGGGCCACTTCTGCCTGACTTCACTCACGTGCTGCTGCTTTTTATAATCGGAGCGCTGTTTCCACTCAGAGCTCTCGGCTTTGCAGAAAACCTAAGAATTTGAAGTGCGATGGGGGGGGGGGCTGCTTATAATTATCATTTGGATAAAGAACACTTGGAGTTATTCTGATTTTTGCTGTAAAAAGGATACCCTGAGAGAAACCTTTGAAAAAAGTTAAACGTTTGAGTTTAACAGCTAAATTTTCTAATTTACATTGTAAAAATAGAGCTTAGGCAGCCTCTCTGGTAATTAAAATATGATTTCCCTTCCATTGTCTATGCTCAGTAAACTCTGTTACAATCTATTTTGAAATGTAGGACATTGAGTCTAGGGCATTAAACAAAGAAGTTAAAAGGCTTTGAGGGGATTTAAAACATCCAGTTTCCTAATGTGTAAAAATGGAACTTGGAAAGACTTCATGGTGTTTAATATGTTTTTTCCCTATCTTCTAAACCCAATAATCTCTAACTGCCACTTGATCATTAGAGATTTATATTCACTGTAATTTATGTCAATTTATATCTGGGATTCTTTTTTTTTTTTTTTTTACAACATTTGGCAGCCAACTGCTGGTGGAAACTAGAATGTTTCACATTAGTCAGCAGCCCTCTTAAATTATTTCTATGAAATAATTTACTGTGGATTACAAATTCTTATATGGCATTTAAAGTTAATGATTAGGCAGGGAGATATATCAAAAATATGATTAGTCACACATGTACCTGACTTGCATGGTTTTAACTCTATGTATGTTTTATAGGAATTGCTTTTTAAAAAGATATTTTAGGGTTTATTTTTCCACTAATTTTTTTTTTCCATTTTTGAAGGAAAAAAAAAATAGATGCACAGGTGCTTATAAACTCTCTCTCCTCTAAATAAACGTCCATAAAGTTATTTTCTATTCCAGGTTGGCCGTGGATGGCATAGCTACCGGTGCGTGATCTGAAACTATAAGAAGTGACAATGATGAAGATCTCTGGCAGCATCATTTGAAGCCAGGATGTAGAAATGCTAACAAAATAGGAGATTTTAGGTGAAGGTGGTAATTTGTCTCTTTTTCACCGCAAGGAATGAGTGACGAAGCGATACGCCTCCAACAGAACAAGAAATGAAAGGAAACCCAAAGTTCCTCATTCAAATCTCGGAATGAGTGACTTCCCAGTTCATTTTTATTTCTCTGCATAGTTATGGTCAAGGCTTGTAGATATTCCTTTGTTCAGTTTTATGTATCACCCAGGAAAGTAAGGCACAGAAGGATGGCCGTGGAAGCTGGGTTGAAATTTTTATTTTCATGGGAGTGGCAGCTAGGGCATTTCTTTTGTATCTCAAACAGATATTTCTTTTTTTTCTCTTCCCTTCCTCTCTCTTCCTACTTAACAATGGTTGTCTTCACTCAACTATTTATGATTCATTTCATGAAAGGCTAGGTTTTCTCTGCGGGTACTAAAAAGCCTTAAAGTGGTTTTAGAGACTAGCAGCAACAAGGAACTCTTTTCCTTCGTGCTGTAAAGTAAAGTCATTGTCAATAGCCTACAACCTGCAATAAACTATTAAAAAAGGAATTTATGATGGCTGGTTATTATCCTCCTGAAATAATGTTGTTACAAGTCCGCCCCTGTCAGTCATCTGCAAGAGTCACGTGCTGGATCTCAAACAAAGGGAGGGTCTGGACCCACACAGAGCCTCCTGGCCAATAACCCAGGGATGGCCTGGCCGCATAGTCGCTTGTGCCCTTCATCACCTTTTCAAAGCAACCGAATAATAGCCACACGTGTATTTTATCCTGATTGCACAAAAAGGCTCCTGTGGGTGAGGTGGAGCTTGAAGTGGGAATTAGAAAAATATTGGTGTGGCTGATAACAGCAAATTATGTGGGAGTGCCTTGGGGAAATTGGGGGAACAGAAGGCAGGACTTTACAAAGATAACTGGAAGCATGCTCCACACACTTAAATCTGCATGTCAACTCCTTTTCTTGTTTATAGTGTTCATTTAAGTCCTGATAAATCCTCCCTCTTCCTTTCTTTACCCTGTGAGCAATTTCCTTTACTGAATCCAGGTTTATCCCACAAGCTCCTTGGGGAGTCAGGGAGGGGTAGAGAGAGAGAGAGAGAGAGAGAGAGAGAGAGAGAGAGAGGGCATGCTATCTTGCTGCTGAGAGTGAAGTGGGAGGGAAAGGGGGGGATGGGGGGAAGAAATCGAATTATTCACCAGTGGTTGGATTGGTAGAAGGCTCAGGGACCAGCATGGGTCTGCTGATGTTGTGGGATCACCAAAGGTAGAGAGAGGGTCCACCTCAGAGAGAGGGAGTTTCAGAGAATGGGATTGTGTGTGGCTGGGAAGAATGTGAGATGGTCAAGAGGGTGGACGAGGAGGAAGAAGGAGGAAGGAGGTGGAGGATTAAAGAGGAGGCAAAGGCCTGAAAATGGTTTGATTGCATTCCAGGAGCTGAAGATATAAAATTCTATGTTCTAAACCTTTATAATCTAAATCATTATTCCCTGAAGAAAGTAATAGAATTTCACTGGTAAAATAATGGCTTTATTTATTTATTTTTTAAATTTATGTTGTGCCTGCGAATGTGAACCAAAAAAAAAGCTCTCCAAGATTTGGATGAAAATTGATTGTTTAATAGTAAATGCTAAAGCAAAGCAAATTGGTTTTAAAATGAGAATAAAAAATGTGAAACTAAGAACGATCACTTGGACATTAATTTACATAAGCATACGCTAACATACTGTGCTGTTCATTACTTGTTTCAGAAAGTTATCAGAAGCATATGTTGAGTAGGTTTTGAAAACCGAATTGCTTAGTTCTGTGAAGCAATGTCTGGAGTTAGAGCCCATGGAAACAGAATAGCACACACCCGACTTTAATCCCATCATTTTGAAAACTTGGAAATGCTTTGGTATATTCTGAAATGGTTGGTTTGTTTTATCTTGTGTAGTTAGACAAATACTAAGGATTTATTTGGGGGGAAAATTATGTAGTTTTAGAAAATTGAAGGTCAAAATCTAGAATTAAAATTGTCACTTAGCACAAGGCTTTGATTTGTAATTATCTCAATATGTGACATCACTTTATCATTCCCTCGTAGTATTGCCTCTCCAGTTTAACAAGAGCTTTCTAAAACTTATTTCCAAAGGAAAATCTAAAATCTACTAAAATATTCTTATACATTTTTGAAAATTAAAGACCTAATGGCAATACATATAATAAAACAATAAATGCCATCTGCCAAAGTAATGCTAATTTATGTTAGCAACCTGTTTAGCTTTTTTATGCAAAATTTCAGAGCAGCCACTGTCTCCTAACATTTAGGAATGATGGCTTGTGTAGCAGTGCCTGACCTTTAATTAATCATCCTGTAAGTTCAAAGTTGGAATATTTTTGCCAACATTTATCAAGGGTCACTTTTAAGTGATTCAAACGATCAATGATAGCCTTTTAGTAAACTATCTAGTTTTGGTCAAAATTATACTATAGAAGTCATCCTCCTTTGTAGTGCCATGTATTACATCTGCAATCATCTGTCAAAATAAAATGCATTTAAGGCATAAGGAAGAGAATTTCTTAATTAAATATAGAAAAAAGCCACAGAAGACAATGCTCATTCTTGTAACATGGTCCTAGTCCATGATTATCTGTAAACAGCCAGAGCAAAGGAGACTCAAACCAGTGCCCTTTTGGCCAAAAGATGGAAAGAAACTCTGATATGTTTAGCCATTGAAAACTTATGAGAACTTTTCACCGTACTGAAAAAATAAAATCTAATAGAAAGTATTATTTTCTAAATATTTTTCTAATTATCACCTTAGATCTCTGTGGTTCTGCAAATATGAGTAAATCAAATGCTAAGTCCTTCATTTCTTCCCAGCTTCAAGCTTAGCTACAGAATTAAATGAAAACAGCTTCCTGGTAGTCTAGATGTCAGGAGAGGTGAAGAACAGAGACGTAAGAATTCCCAGAAAGGCTGTGGAGGGTCGCAGAGGATTGTGGGAGCAGTTAGGGCTGTGCTAAAGAATGCTCCTTTGTCTCAGGTTGTCCGCTCCTCACCCTGACTTACCACTCTGCTAAAAGACCATTTGGGGCAAGTGAAGCTGCTAATGCCGCGTTCATTATCACAAGAAAAACTGAACTAGCAATCACCCGTGTTGCCATTACTTCTTGGTTGCAAGAAAATGCTGAAATGGGAATTGTTGAATCATAAAATGTTAGAGCTGGAAGGGACATTAAAGTGTTTTATCTGGGTACAGTTTCCAGCTAACTTGGGACTAAACTGGGAATAGAATAACTCTTGACTATCAGTCTACAGTTGTTTAATATGTAAATATTAGACATTGGTTTAGCCAAGGGATTACAGATTAGAACATATTTTGTTAGATTTATTCTTAACTATTTCATGGTTTTCTATACCAAAATTTGGGTCCAGCTCCCCAGAGTCCCAAATTAAACCTGGAGCACCTTTGCCGCATCTAAGCCATAGAGACCAGTGCTATCCTGTAGAAATATGTGAACCACACATGTAATTTAAAATTTTCTCGTAGCCACATTTTAAAAAGTAACAATTGAAATTTATTTTAATAATAGTGGCCCTGGCTGGTTTGGCTCAGCGGTTAGAGCGTCAGCCTGCAGACCAGAGAGTCCCGGGTTCAGTTCCTGCTAAGGGCACGTACCTTGGTTGAAGTTTGTCCCCAGCCCGGGGTGGGGTCATGTGGGTGGCAACCACTCGATGTGTCTCTCTCACATTGATGTTTCTCTCTCTCTCTTCCCCCCTCTCTCCCTCCAGCTCTATCTGAAGATAAATGCAAAAATGTCCTCTGGTGAGGATTAAAATAATAATAGTAATAGTGTGTTAGTTATTTATTGCTGTGTAATAAATCATCCCAAAGCTTAGCTTAAAACACACGTTTATTATTTCCCAGTTGCTGTGGGGCAGCATGCACGAGCCACATAGCTGGACTGTTCTGGCTCAGGGTCTCTCCAGAGTTTGCAGTTATCAGCCTGGCTACATCACCTGAAGCACTGACTGGGGCAGGACGGTCTGCTTCCAAAATGTGTCCCTCGTGTGGCTGGCAGTTGGTGCTGGCTGTTGGCTGAGGTGACCTCTCATCCTCCAGGGCCTCTCTTCTCCATTTGGCATCTTCAGCATGAAAGTCTGTTCTTCACTGGTGGTTGGGCTCTGAGACAGAGATAGAGAGGAAGCAAGCTAATGAGGGAGAGAAGGAGCACCCAAGATAGAAGCTGCAGTCTTTTAACAATCTAATCTTAGAAGTTATATCCCATCACTCCTGCCGTATTCTGTTAGAATTGAGCCATTAAGTCCAGCCTACATTCTAGGGGAGAGAATTACTTATGGACATGAATACCAGGAGGCTGAGGTCATTGAGGATCATCTTAGAGAGGGTCTATTACAAATATATTTTAATTACACCAATATATCTAAAATATTATTTAACATAATTAATATAAAAATTATTAATGAGATATTTAACTTTCTTTTTTTTATATGAAGTCTTCAAAATCCAGTACGTATTTCATACTCACAGAACATATCAATTTGGACTAGCCATATTCCAGCACTTGTAGCCACCTGTGGCTATCGCCACAGCACGGCACACACCTGACCCTCTGCCGCCACCTGAGACCCACAGACCCTAACTAAGGGAATCCTTTGCACTAGGAACTTAAACAATTTAAGTGATTTAGCAGACCTGGGGCAAGTGTTTACTATGTACCAGGTACCGTGCTAAATGTGGGGAACCCCAAATCAATAAATCATAGGGCCTATCCTAAAGACACTTGGATAAATAAGTAGTTACATTCTGAATCGAGATCTGCCATGTTGGGTCCACCTCACAGAGCTCTGACCTGTGATGGGTTCTGGAATAAAGCGGAGCTCAGTCTCTCCACAGACTTTGGGAAGGTGGGTAACCCTGAGTCTGTTTGGCCCAGCCAGAGCCTCTGACAATGACCACACGCATCATTCACTCCCCAACCTGAGGCCATTCCTCCAGCCCTGAGCTGGAGCCCATTATGTTGGCCTGAAATCTGATTTGCCTTGGACATGGAGCAAGTTAAATATTTGTTTAACTCAGTGCATTGTACTTTCCACTATTCTCCCCAAATAGGGCCTGTAGGGAAAGGGAGATGTGTGGGGGTACCTTAAGTATTTTAGGCTTCTTGAGTGCTTTGGAGGGGCCCCACGGAAATGCTGGTACACACTGTGCTTGCACCAAGCTTCATCTATATGTGACTAAATTTATATGGGCAAAGAATGTCCTTAATTATCTCACCAGCTATGAATGGGTTTCCCATCAGAGAGAATTATTGTTAGTCTATTCTCTGTCCTAACTCTGATAATCCAAATTTCTTTGCTTTTGCAGAATGTACATATGTACTTGCCTTGCATCTTTCTCAAAATGAATGTCTTGAATTTTATTCATGGTAAGTTATAAGGATCTTGAGAATATAATTCCATTGCCAGGGCCTGCCAGAGGAGCTTCCTATCTTCCAAAATAGCTATTCATTTTAAATGTTATTTATTAATGGTGTTACACCTGGCAGTTCAGTTAAAGAATTCTGAGTTTCATCTGGGGGAAATGCGATATACTTTTCATTAGCAGTAGAGGAAAGCAGCTTTCTGAGTAGTCTTTTTTACCAATATAAATAGTAGTCATTTATTTTAAAGTTAGAGGAAAATCCATGCCTGTCTCAATGGGAAGAAATTAGTTTCATTCAGATGGTGTCTGGAAAAATGGTCTTGAATACTTTATTTTTTGTCTTCATAAAAATACTGTTTTTAAAAAAATAAAAGAACTGTGTGAAGACAGTTTCAAGAAAAGGACTACAAAGAAAATGTATTGTTTTTACATGTAAAACCTATCTCCAAATTGTTATCAATGTTATAGTAGTTGCATCTTCAACATAAAATGTCTTTGTTCCACAATAAAAAAACATGACATCTCATTGCTGTGTCTAATAATGTCATGATTTGGGTTGAGCTGCCATAGACTACAGCTCAACCATAAAACCTGGAAAAACATTCAGGGGGTCTGGAACATAGAAAAATCCCCAAAGCCGTTTGGCTGGAATTTGAAAGGTGAAATTAAAGCTTCTGTTCTGTGCAAATCTGTCCAGATTTAGTGTTTTACAGCATCAGACACTGCTCTGAGAGCCAAGAACTGACTGCCTAAAGGCCCCTCCAAGGAGAGAAAACCCAATGCCCTGAAGTCAGAGAAAGAAATGAATTTTAAACATTCCATTGTAAATACAATTCATGCATGTCATCTTTGCATGTGTACAGTGATTCTAAAAGTCCAGTTTGTTCCTGTTTGGGAGGTTCTAAATAACAACTAAAAGAAAATATCATTTTAATTGGCTTTTGTGAAGACCTGCATACTCAAGCTTGGCATATGTGACATGACTGTATTTTTGCAGTTTTAGAATGCAAATTTAAGTCCACAGAATATACTCTAGCAAATATGTATAGATCTGTGTCTACATAGATACACACACTCTCGCAAATGATATGCATAGAAACACTTGTAAAAATCTGTATTCTTTTAAAAGTATAGCTTTTACTGTAATTTATTCTAACATCCCACAAAACAAATGTTTCATTGCTGTAGTATTGCAGGCAGCTATGATGGGTGGGGGATATGCAGCATTTTGGAGAAAGGGGGAGACTAAAATGTGGATAATATCTTTTAGCCTTTCCCATACTTTGATTTGCTTCTCAAAAGTAGAAGCTGAGTCCATCCGCTAAACCGCGAAGCTAGGGATTTGTTTTAAAACTGTAACTCCCTCCATTTGGCCAGGGCAGGCGGCTGCCAGCAATCTCCCTAGGCATCCAGTTCCCCGGAGGGCTTGCTTGGCTTGTTTACCCTTTCCTGGTTCGGTGGGAAGGGGTGGGAGTGGGGCTGGGGGGCTTCCCATCCCAGGAAAGATCTTTGCTGCCCTCTCCCCCAGCGCAGCCGAAGCCAACCATGCAGCCTGAACCTGGAGACGTGCGCCCTCGGTGGGGCCGTGAGCCCGCTGCGCCCGGTGCCTCCCTGGCGGGAGGCTGGAGCAGACCCTCGCTCTCTGGTTTGCTGGAAGTGTGATCTTAAGTTTGGGTCCTTCTTGCTGGGACACTCAGGTCACAAGAACAACTGTGGCAGTCCGGACTCCAAACAGCCTGCTGGGCCAGAACGAGAGGGGGCCGTCGAAGCCCTGGGGCTCCTGGCTGGAGGCGCTCACACCCGGTCACATCACTCAGACCTTTGAGGAGGGTAGGGGGAAGAGTTCGTCAAAAAGTCCTAAACTCCTCCGGGCACTAGTAATTCAGGCGCAACGTCCTCATCTCCGCAATGCCAAGTCCACGAGGGCCGACGTCTGGTGGAACCAGCCACTGCAGCGCAGGCGGGAGAGGTTCAGTGGCCGCCCTAGTGGGGACTTGTGATGCGGCAGATATATTTTTAAACCCCAAAGCGCATTTATCATAAAACTCATGAAGCTTAAACTTCCAGGGCCTTCACTTACACTACCTCTTCCAAATCCCTGGGAGGGGCATTAGCAATTCTGGATTGCAAATCGTGTCCTTGATTTTAAAGCCTCCCTTTCCCCACTGTCTAAACCCAGGTCCGCCACTCCCCGCGGTGGCCCACCCCTCCTGCCACCACCACGGCCATCACCTTCTGCCAGAACCGCCACGCTCAGCAACGCACTCTGGTTACCGGCCTGTTTGGGGCGAGGCCAGCAGGCCTAGTAACTCCAGATCGCCAAATTGGCAGAGTCAGACTTATTACATCATTTTCACACCTCCTTTTTCGGATTGTCTCGCCTGTTTTGAGCCCACCAAGAGAACAGGCCCCTACAGCGGCTTAAACTAAACTGTTGCAATTCCAAGGAAGTATAGATTCAATGGAAATTCTTATTTTCCTAAGCATCTTTTTTTTTTCTTGGTATAATAATTTCATCTCTTGGCCAAGGTTCTGAAATTGAATATTACATTTCATGGCTTTTATATGTTGTTGAAACCAGTGTGACGTGATGAAATACATGAGTATTAAATCTCAAAAACAAAACAAAACAAACCCCCAAACCAAAGCCTCCTCTTTAGGGCAGCCTGATTGAGCAGCTGGAGAGCGAAGAGGGAGGATTTCATAATCCCAAGAAAGGAGCGGGAAGGTCTCCCTTGCTGTCATCAGAACCACCACTCCCTTCTAGAACAAATAAATAAAACAATGATTGCCTCTAAACCTGAGGCCTAACCTGAAAAGCGTGATGCCGTCTGCAATTCCAGAGAGCATCACCCATTTCTATGCAAGGTAACAATTGGTACTTTCAAATCCAGGCTTTTAAATCTCCTGTCTTGTATACTCACAGAAGGGAGGTGGGCTAGGTCATCCTTATATGGCAGAGCAATACAATGCCTTTCCTTAGTTAGAATCTTCCCAAACATTCTCTGGCCAAGAAAATGATCAGAGGCCTACAATTACAAACCTTTAAAAATCTACCTACAGTTATAAAGTTTATTTTGTACTTAATCCTCAGCGGGCTGAGGGTATTTTAATAAACACTGCAATTAGAAGTAAAATGAAAATAGATATTCAGCAAATAACATTCTTCCTCTATTTGTTCGTCTCATTGGGTTCTCCCAAAACCTTGGGGGTGGGACGAAGGAGAGAAAAATGTGGGCAAGTGTGTATTTTACCTGGATCTGAACCTTACTATCTTAAATCTTTGTCTACATCACAGTTTTGTCTGGTGAACCCCAGCTGTTTTTGCTTGGCTTGCTACCCGGGTTTCTGTTGTGTAGACTCAGAACCCTGGCGAGTTCAGGCGGCTACTGCAGGGCGGGTGCTATAGCTAACACCACTGGCAGGACGCAGGGGGCTGCAGGCAGCCAGCAGGAGGCCCAGAAATCGTCCCAGCCACTTCCCCTCGGCTCAGGCCAACCGGGAAACTTTTAACCTTGAGCTTTATTTAAAACACACAGTTTTCCAAAGCCAGGTCCCCTCTCCTAGGCCAGCAGGCCCCAGCGCGTGTCCTCTGCTGCGTGGGGAGGGCTCAGCAGCTGGCGGATCCGTCTGGGCCACAGCTGTAGGGTCGGGAGCTCCTCTCTAGGACTCGGGTCCTTTCAGAAAACTCTTTTCTTGTCGGATGTGGTTTCTCTTTAATTAATCACTCATGTCCGCGTGTCCGCCGCGCCGCTTCCCCACTCTTCCTCCAGCCCCACATATGATCCGCATTTGGAAGCGGGAGCGCAGGCCTCGCATCTGGAGGTCGTGCGGGCGTGGACTCTGCCGGCCGCCTTCGGGAGACCCCAGTTGGTGATACTCTGTAAAATCCGCCTTCTGGGAGATCCACTTCCCTCTCCCCGACTTGCTAGCCAGTTGGCTACTCAGACCTCAAGGCTTCACAGTTCCAGGCCTCGGCTTGGGTGGTCCAGGTGTTCCGGGTGGTCTCGAAGACCATATTTCCGTCAGGTTCTCTCCCTTCTCCACCTTCCTTCCTCCCCTCCCCCAGTCCTAGGAGATGGCGTCCCGCTGGCACAGCCACCTTCTGCTCCCACCCGCACCCCACAGTTCCGAGGATCCCTGCGGGCCTGGCGTGGCCTTCTCTGACCTGGGGCTCACTGAGCTACGCAGGGCAAACTAGCCAACCTCCCACAAAGCTCTGTCCCCAGAAGTGGTTGGCCCAGGTCTGTGGAGTCTCTTCTCTAGAAAACCCTAGCCCCAAACCCCAATATCAAGCTATTCCCAGGGCTGCGGGCCATGTTGGCGAGTGCTGATGAAGCGGGTGAATGTTCAACACGTTTCCGCAGTTGCGTTTAAGTCTCCTGTCGCTTCCAAGCCACGAAGGGAGGCCTCCTACGCTGGCCCCAGCTTCAAGGGCGCAGTCGGCTGTGGCGGGGACCACCCTGGGACTACGGTGTCTGCAAATGTGGCGCAGTCCGCCCCGCACCAAGCGAGGTGGGATCAGACATTCCCGTTTGGGAGCCTTGGTGGGGCTGAAGATACCACGTAGGGCTCGGTGTGCACCCCAGCTGGGCTGCAGGTCCCTGGGCTGCAGCAGGCTTCCGAGGCCGCAGGCGCTGGGCGGAGAGACAACCTGCTTCTCTCCGAGCTCCGGGATCGCTGAGCGCACAAGCCGGCCCCGCGCGCGTGGACTCGGCCTGCATTGGGCCCTGGCCTCCGCCCACGCACGGCCCACCTCCGCTGCGTTCCCAGCAGCCGGGAGCGCTTCCTCCCTCGGTTACAGATCCAGGCCGCTGGTCCAGCTGTCAAAACAGGGGGTGTCTCTTTCATTCTGGCTCACAGAGTCCCAAAGGGGAACAGGGGGCCTTAATGCTTGTGTTTGGACACAAGCAATTATCCCTAATTATTCTTTTTCTTTTGAGCCTGCCCGTCCCGCCGGAGAGCTCACCGCGGAGCAGGCCCCGTAATCCTCCCGGTCGGCGGATCGCAGTGGGTTCTGTGCGGCCCGAGGCTCAGGCGCTTTCATGTCACTGCGGGTTTAGGGCTGATTCAAACTCATCGCGATGGGGGAATTAACCCCGGGGCCCGGGCTTTCAGGGGCCTCTGATAAGAGATTATACGTGTTGATGGCAAGCTTTTCTTGGCAAAATGTTTTCAAAGGGCTTGGAGTTGTTAAATCAAAGCGCCATTGAATTGCTCGGGACCGCCCCCTCCCCCTCCTCCTCCTGCCCTTCCCCCTCTCCATCTCTTTCCCCTTCATTCCTCCGCCTCCCACAGCCGGCCAGGACTGCCCACGGTGAACCGCCCAGCCTTCCCGGAGTTGCAAGTCGCTTTCCTTAGAAAGGTTTTCCCTCGGTGCTTCACCATGTGAAGATTGTTTTTGTAGGTGCTCCTGCTACTGGGCACATTGGTACCCCTTCCCCGCCCTCGCTCCCACCCTTCTCTCTTCTCACACACACTTGCTCTGGTAATGAAAACACATCCCAGATGAAAGACACCCCCCCAAACATACATGTGTTTTGTGGAAAACGGAGGTGACAGGGTGGGATAACGAGGAGTAAAGGAAGGGTGGCTTTCCTGCTCCCCCCACCGCCCAAAGGTCAGTGCAGTCAGAGGGGTTGCCTTAGGGTTAAACAGTGCAGTGGACAGAGTTCAGATGTCCTATGAATCTCATGGTCCTGCCCTGGGGGCCATCTGGGGACGCCCAAAGGAAGAAAGCAAGTGTTGGGAGGACTGTGTAGATGTAGATTCTGCACTGTAAAAAGCCTCTTTATTCAGGGAATGGGTCCAATTTATAAATTACAAAGGCTTATTGGATATTCTGCTGGGCCCTGCTAGGGTGGAATGGGGAATGCACAATTTAGATGGGGGCTGACAAAGTCCTACAGGGACTATACAGAAATCTCCCCTTGGAAAAAGAAGTATTAAAAAACAACAACAAATGCCAAATATGTGAAACTGTCTGCTGTAATCTTCTCCCCCCTCCCGGGTATATCACACATATCATGCTATATTGGTCAATTCTCACAGCTAGACTTGGCTATTCATCCCGTATAGATTACCTGCCCCTCATCCCCTGGACTGGAACCCTGCCCTCCAACTATTTGGCTGGTCTGACACCCTGCCTGATTTCTGCCAGGATCTTGTTCTTTGTACGTTAGCCAGTGTTTGGGGCCCTGCTCAGAATGGACTGGTTATTGGGAAAGCTGACTGCCTGATTCAACATCCACACCCCACACTGAATTGGACCCTATGGCATACCAGCTGCTGCCTGTGTTCACTGGGATTCTTCGGTGCATCAAGTCTCTACTAGGCTGTTAGTTCCCCCACCCTCCTTCTGCTCTTCCTGTTTACTTTTTCCTTCCCTCGCTAGCCTTGCTAAGACCCAGTGTGCTTGTGCAGGAGCCTGCCCAAGCTATAACAAAACTTGGTGCCGAGCTGGCACCCATTTGGTCTGCTGGCTTCCTGAAGGATAAACTAGTGCCTTGATTTGTTTTTCTGCTTCTTTCATTGTTAATGAGCTATGGGCCCTGTAGGATGCAAAATTCAGTAATGACTTTTTGTTTTACATTGCTGAGGAATTTTTGGCCCTGTGTCTCCCAGTAGCTGACTAATATGTACCTAGTTTTGTCTTTTTTAGCTTATATTGTCTAAGGTACACTTGGTTTTTGTAATCTTGATCTATTTCATTGGTAATATTTTATTTAACTTTTTTTATTCTGCATTGATAACTGAGACTCACTTATACTTCCTCTTTTCACACACTGAAAACTTCCTGGTTTTGGTATGTGTTATAACTCATTCTAATCTACAAATATTTATTGAGTACTTCCTGTGTTCTAAATAATGTCAACAGTGAACAAAACAGATGAGAAATGGCAAAGATCCCTGCCTTCGTGGAGTTTACATTGTAGAGGAGAGACAGACATTGGAAAACTTAATGAATAAATAAATGATATAGTAGCATGGAAAGTGATAAGTGCTATTGTAAAACTAAAGCAAGTATTAAAAAGATAGATAATAAAATGTGTTGGAGGGGATATGGAAAAATTGGAACCTTCGTACATTGTGGGTGGAAATGTAAAATGGTATAACTGCCTTTGGAAAACAGTCTGGCAATTACTCAAAAGGTTAAACATGGAGTTACCATATGATCCAGCAATTCTACTCCCAAGAAAAATGAAAACATATGTCCACACAAAAGCTCGTACACAATTGTTCATAACAACATTATTCATAATAGCCCCAAAATGGAAACAACCCAAATGTCCATCAACTGATGAAAGGATAAACAAAATGTGGTATATCCATACAAAGGAATATTATTCCACTGTAAAAAGAAATGAAGTAGTAATACAGGCTACAACATAAATGAACCTTGAAAACGTAATGCTAAGTGAAAGAAGCCAGTCACAAAGGACCTCATAGTGTATGACTCCATTTCTATATAAAATGTCCAGAATAAGCAAATCCATAGAGACAAAAAGTAGATTAGTGGTTGGCAGGGGCTCTGGGGAGGGGAATTTGGAGGAAATGGGGAATGACTGTGATGGGTATGGGGTTTCTTTTGAGAGTGATGAAATATTTTAAAATTGCAGTGATGGCCCTGGCCAGTTCGGCTCAGCGGTTGGAGCGTCAGCCCACAGACCAATGAGTCTCAGGTTTAATTCCGGTCTAGAGGATATACCTCAGTTGCACTTTGTCTCTGGCTGGGGTTGTGCAGGAGGCAACCAGTCGATGTGTCTCTCTCACATCAATGTTACTCTCTTTCTCCCTCTCTCTCCTCTCTCTCCCTCCTTCCCACTCTATTTGAAGATAAATAGAAAAAAATATCCCCAGGTGAGGATTAAAAAATAAAATAAAAAATAAATACAATTGCAGTGATGGTTGCACAACTCTGTGAATATACTAAACATCATTGAATTGTATATCTTAAATAAGTGAATTGCATGGTATGGATTATATCTTAATAAAGCTCACAAAACAGTAATTAGCAGGCTATGATGATTAGGAGTGTGGCATTGGTGGTGGGGAGTTGCTTGCGATTTTTAATAGAGAAGACCTGTTTGAGAAGATGACATTTAGGCAAAAGCTCGAATCGAAGGCATTACTCATGCGGATGTCTGGAGAAGAGCATCACAGGCAGAGGAAACAGCTACAGCAGAAGTTGTAAGGCGGGGAGACTGGGGATTGGAGGAAGAGTGGGTAGGCTGGAATTGAGAGATGAGAAGGAGGAGGAGGGTTGAAGATCAGGTCAGAGATGAAAGGGAGGTGAGGTGTGGGGAAGGATGTGTAGGTGGTGTAAGCCTTCTGCCTTGGGCCTGTGGTTTCAGTAGAGGAAGCACATGACCTGACTTACTTTTTAAAGGATTTCTGAACTGCAGGAGGGTAAGGATCATGCAGGAAGACCAGTTAGGAGGCTATTGCAGAAGTCCAGGTGAGAGATAGAAACTCAGAGTAGATGGTAGCAGTAGAGGTGACATTATAGGTATATTTTGAGGTACGGCCAACAGAATTTCCTGGTGGATTGGATGTGGGAAATAAGACAAAAAGACTTTTACACTACAAGGTGTTAGGGTTGGGTTACTAGAAAGATAGCAGTGCTAACAATTGAGATGAGGAAGACTGGAGTGGGATAGATTGGTGGGAGAAGGTCAGAATTTCAGTTTTAGACATGTTAAATTTGAAGTTTTTAATGTATATCTAAGTGGAGATGTCTATTAAGCAGTTGGACATATGAGTCTGGGGCACAGGAGGGAGCTGTGGTCTGGAAATAGAAATTTGGCAATTGTTGCATATTGATGGCATGTAAAGCTGTGTAACTAAGAACAGTGAAGGAATGAGCATAAGTAGAGAGGAAAAGAGGAAGAGTGGCGAACGCTGGCTGGTGTCACTCCAACGCTGAGAAGTCGGGGAGAAGAGGAAGAACCAGCTAAGGAGACTGAGGAGTGAACAGTGACATAGGAGGAAACCAAGAGAATGAAATATACCGGAAGCCAAGTGAAGAAAGGGTATCAAGGAGAAGTGAGTGATAGACTGTCTTTAAATGCTGCTGAGAGATCAAGTACAAGTCCATTGAAATGAGCAATTTGGAGGGGTGAAGAGGGCATTTTCAGTGAAGCAGTGCAGGTGAAAAGCTGGTGGAAATCTCCATTTCAAAGAAAATGGGAGAAAAGGAAGTGGAGTAAGTGTAGACAACACTTTCAAGGAATTGAAACTGGTGGGGGAAGTGGGGTCAAGAGAAAGCTTCTTTCAAGATGAAAGAAATAACCATATGTTTATATGATAACAGAAATGATGCGGGGGTGGGGGGGAGAGAGAGAGAGCAAGAAATTTCTGGAGAGATGTCCTCTCCTAGTCCTTAGGTAAGTAAGAGGAAGTAATACCCAGTTTCAAAGTGGAGAGATTGACTTCAGATGGGAGCATGGGTAGTTCATTTATAGTAACAGGTAAGAAGACAGAATATATGGGCCCATAGGCTGGGCAGAGGGCAAAGGTAATAGTAGAAATCTGTGCAAGTTCCCTTCTGATTGCTTCTGTTTTCTCAGTGAATGGAAAGCAAGGTTTTCAGTGAGTGAGGATGTGGCAAGAGGTATTAGAAATACGAGAACAAAGAAAAAGGTATGAAATAGTCAAGTATGAGAGTAGGAGATAAATGTATTGGGAAATATAGTATGTCTGCCAGGGAGTATTAAGGGCTCACTTGAAGTTCATGATCCTGAATTTAAAATGAGCCAGTCAGATGGTCATATGTTTTTCTTCTGCAGGCTCAGAGTAGGTGGAAAGTTGGCTTTAACTAGGATCGTAGTTTTGGCAAGTGAGTAGGACTACAGAGAAAGGGACAATGACATTGAGGAATTTTGGCCAGGTAAAGTGGGAAGAGAGGACAATATTAAGGCATGAGAGGCAATGAAAAAGGTGCCAGGATCAATGGAATGGAGGTCTCGGTCAGTCAAAGGGTTTATTGGCTTTACAATACTAGAAAGAATGAGCCGGAAAGACATAGGAGGTGGTGGTTATAGAGGGTTATATGAAACTGAAATTTTGGAGGGTTCCAGTTATGGGGGTGAGTAGGTGGAGGACGAGATCACTGGGGGAGAGGAGCTTAAGGAACCATGAGTTTAGACTATTGCAAGGGTCATTTAAGTGTGTATTAGGATGACTGAGAATGGAGAGATAGGCAAGGAAATTACAGAGGCTGAAATAAAAATTATAGCTGTATTGCTAATAAATACTATATTAGAGGATTGGCTTAGATGTGTGAAAAGCACAGATCTTTCAGAGCTAAACCTGTATTTAGAATGATCCATACCCTGTGCTGCAGGCAGCATGGGACTACCACATGCTCCCCACACAGAGCTTGCCCTGTAAGGTGTGGCTGAGCATGGAGATCAGAAGGCAGGCTCTCTGTGGGCAGGCTGGCGCCCAAGAGGAGGGCAGGAGGCAGGGGTCTACTCTGCCCCAAACTCACTGATAAGAAGTCACTTAGGCAGAAGGCCACACTGGCACACTGCCTGAGGTCCCTCCATGTGCATGCAAAGCTACCTAGATTACCTGATGAAGCAAACACAATTCTGACACCAACCCCAATAAATATAAACAAAAACTATAGATATTTTGAAAATGTAAAAATTTGGGAAACAGAATTAAACATTATATATAGAATACAAAGAACGATATATAAAATACCCTATTTATCCAAAAATTCAAGGATATTACAAATGTAAAGAAATATATCATAGTGATATAAATGTATATTAATGAGTCACTAGAAGACAGTATGATCATTTTAATAGAGATTCACATAAAAACATTAAATGACAACAGAAAAGAAGGATACCAGTATCCAAAAATATACAAAGATGCATTTGACATGTTCACTTGAAAATCCAGAGCAAAGTTGGCCTTAATAACATTATCATCTCGGAAATTTTGGATAATGCAAGGTAAACTAAAATGAGATGAGTAAATACTTCAAATAATCAGTCAAAATGTCAGTTTTAGTAGATGACTATAAAAAGAAGAGACAAAGGAATTAACGGGAAAATCTAGAATTAACTGGAATTAACTCTGCCTTGGATAGAAGCGTAAACAGAGGAAATTGTCAGTTCTCCCCAAATTAATGTGTAGTTTTAACCCAATCCCAGTAAAAACAAACAAACAAAAAGTCCAACACAATCTTTGAAACTCTATGAAATTTTAATAAAATTGATAAGAAATATAAATGAATAGGAATAGCAAAGAATATTTTGAGAGAGAGGAGCAATGGGGGCTGTTAGCTCTGAAAATATATTTTAAAATAACAATAAAATGGAATCCCAATACTGAAGTAACACTGAACAGAGATATCAATTAAATAGAATAGAAAGCCCTGAAATAAATCTTGTCAGATATATATGACAGAAATTATAACCAGATAAAAGTAGAATTTCATAAAACCTGTTGGGACAACTGATTACTATATTGGGGGGAATTATGTATGTATTTCCACTATGCCCCTGCCCCAGTTTTAAGTGCTAAAAAAAAAAGAATTAAACTAAAAAAGAAAGAAAAATCACAGAAAAAGTAAAGAAAATATGAAAGAACACTTCTTAGCTCTTTGGAGTGGTAAACACATAGTATGTTTTGAAGCAACAGAAGAAATCATAGTGAAAACAATTAACAGATTTAACGCTATAAAAAAAGTTTACACTTTTGTATAAACAAAAATAATTAAAATAAGAAGGCATGGAAAAATGCATTTGTCACACACATACACACACACATACCCCAACCAGAAATAGGGTTAATACATATAATTATATAAAGAGTTCCCTCAGAGTGGAAAAATAACTTATGATATAATCATACCGTGGAATTCAATCTAGCTATTAAAATGAATGAACTGCGCCTTATAATTTGTCAAAATGGATAAATCTCAGCAATATAGTATTGAGTTTAAAAAGAACAAGTTGCAGAATGCTGTTTATTATATTTTAAAACTTACAAATCTATACTGTGTGTGAGATGACCAAAGTCTAAAAGTATTAAAATGTGGAAGGGAAAGACATATAGCAACCATAGTAAGTGGTTACCTCTGGAAAATGGGGTGGGAAGTGGAATCCAGTAAGTTTATAAAGCAGCTCTAATTTTTCCATATTTCTGAAATATTTGATAATAAAAAAGAGGATTTATGAATTACTAAGGAGAAAAAATCCTTAAAACTCCAAAATATTTATGTGACAATAACACGAACAAACAATTAACAGGAAATACACACATAAAAATATGGATAGCCTCCTTTGTAATTAAAGAAGTTAAAGCTAAAATGAAATACCAATCAGATTTATTAAATTCTCTTTTAAAATTTTAAAGAAAAAACACTGTGCACATAGTCCAGAAGTTAGTGTGATGTTTTAAAATGCTTATATAACAGCTCTGGCCAGTTTGGCTCAGCGGTCAGAGCCTCCATCTGAGGACTGAAGGGCTTCGCGCTGGAGTCCCGGCTTGTGTGGGAGATGTCTCTCTCTCTCTCCCTCCCTCCTTTCCACTCTATAAAAAATCAATGGAAAAATATCCTTGGGTGAGGATTAACAAAAAAATAAATAAATAAAATACGTATACAACATATAGAATCTTAAACTTTTGGAGTGGAAGGTATGGCCATCTGGTGCACGGACGTCAAGCAATGTTTGAGGGTTTTCCTGTCTTTTTCTTTTCTTTACAGTTAAGACTATACTCATCATCACTCCTGAATCTCAGGAACACATTTCTCTTTTAAAGAACTTCAAACTTCCTGGAAACAAAGAAGACTCATGAAAGTAGCTAAGGACAGACTGCCCTAAATGTTTCCCAAACAACCAATTCTTAATCTTTAAATGTTCCTCAAATAAAACTTCGAATTCTTAAATATTCACCAAATCCTCAAACTTTTCTCAAAACATTCAAGACAATTCATAATCCTGCAAATCAAATCCAGACTCTTGTGGAGACCCCTCCCACCTACCCGTGAGCGTGAACTAGCATGTGCGCACAAACAGACACACACACACACACACACACCCACACACACCCCACTGCCAACACCCCACCCTACCCCCCAGCGTTTATTTGTGGTTTTTTGTTTTTAAGGACTTGTCAGTCAAGACAGAGCTCCTCTTTTGTGAAAGAGCATGCCTCTTCTATACCGGGACATACTCTAACCCCCCAGCGACTATCATAAACACTTGGCTTTTTCCATTTGTTTTTAAAGAAAATGTTATGGGGGGGTGGTGTCAGTGGAATAGAGATGTTGAAGCAGCAGGAGGCATTTTTGTTTTTGTTTTTGTGTTTTCACAAGGGAGACCTAAATATATTGAATTTCTGGCTCCTCTCAGCTCCTAAAGCTGTTTCTTTGGGATTCCATTCTCCTTTGAGGTTCTTCACCCTCCCACTCCCCCAAGGTGGCTAAAAAGAGAGGCAGCAAAGAAAAAGTTACACTTCCTTTGGAATCTAAATATTTGAGTTCATGAGTAAACAGAGACGTGTTTGTGTGACAGTTCTCACCAATTCATGCCTCACAATGATTTCAAACTAAAATAGAAGCAAAGCTGGCAGTTTGCAGGTTCAAAGATGTCTCAAAGAGAATGCCCAGACCCTATACATTGATGTAACAGGGGAGGAGGCAAGATACCAGGCTTAGTAACAAAAGAGTGAGCTGGAGCTAAGGTGACCTGAAGCTGAGCCAACACCCTAAAGCAGGTGATTTGCTTGGGCAGAACCTTTCAGCTCAGGTAAGGAAGTAGGCAGCAGCCATGGAATATTAAGAGCTAGCTCTCCGAGAGGCTGTCCCCTGTGCCAGATACTATTCTAAGCACTTTACATGGATTCACGCATTTAGTCTTCCTAAAAACCTATGATGACGATATCATCATCACTCCTATTTTATAGACAAAGAGATCACGGTCTAGAGAAATTGCATAACTTGCTCCAGACCACACAGCCAGGAAGAAGCAGAGCTTGGCGCTGAACCATTCTTGTTGGAAGCCACATTATCAGCTCCTATGCTGTAGTGCCAGGTACTTGGTCAGAAACCAGATGGGAAGAGGGGAAAAGAGAGAGGTATGATGAATGTTCTTGGTGAATCATTCCCAAGTGTCCTTCAGTTTAGGGTAAGGATTCAACACTTAGGGCACTTACTCTGCCCCTCAGATGCAAGGAGCTCTGTCTGGGGCTCCACAGCTGAGTAAAGCTTGTGCTCTGCTCCCCAGGGCCTCGTGCTCTGGTGAGATGAAGTCTCAGCTCAACTCTGGGGATACCGTGGCGTACTGGCCTGTGAGTTCCGACTGTTAATATTTAGGAATATTTAAAAAATAAACGTGTTCATTCTAGAACAGTTTTAGAGTTACAGAAAAATTACAAAGAGTGCAGAGAGTTCTATACACTCTACATCCAGTTTCCCCTATTACCCACATCTTGAATTAGTATGGTACATTTGTTACAATTACTGAACCAGTATTGATACATTTTTATTAACTAAAGTTCATACTTCATTTGATTTTGTCTGTTTTTACCTAATGTCCTTTTTCCATTCCAGGATCTCATCCAGGATACCACACAATATTTAGTTGTCATTTCTCCTTAGGCTCCTCTTGGCTATGACAGTTTCTTAGACTTTACTTGGTTTTGATGATCTTGACAATTTTGAAGAGTACTGGTCACGTATTTTGTAGACTGTCCCTCAGTTGAGATTTATATGGTATTTTTCTCATAATGAGACTGGGGTTTTATGTTTTGAGGAAGAAGGCCACAGAGTTAAAATGCTATTTTCGTCACATATAAAGAGTCCCTGCAATCAACATGGTTTATCACTGTTGATGTTGACCTTGATCACCTGGCTGAGATAGTGTTTGTCAGGTTTCTCCACTGTAGAGTTACTCTTTCCCCCCTTTCCACACTGCACTCCTTGGAAGGAAGTCCTTATGCAAAGCCCAGATTTAGTTTTATTAGCCAGTTGTTAAATCTTTGGTAGCTTCAAATCAGCCAGGGTGGGAGTATTTACACCATGGAACTCAGCAAACTCTATAAATCTGGGCTCTTTTTGGAGGGCTGGGCCACCAGGATATCACTGGATGTGCGGCTTGGGTTGAGTCTCAGGAGATGATGGGTGAGCAGGTGGAAAGTCATTTAATGAAGGGGCTCACTGGGGGCAAGTGAAGAAGACATGGAGACAGGAAGGGGTGCTGTGCTTGTAAGACATGGATTGGGGTTAAAGAAGCTTGGCACAGGCACACAGCCAGCTGGGAACCTCACAGAAGCTATTATCCAAAGGGTTTTAATATAAACAAGGCTGGGACCTGATGGATCTACCTTTGCATTTTCCTTTTCATAGTAGTAATAATTACCATTTATTGAGTACCTCCTATGTATAAGGTGAGATATATATATATATATAATTCAGTTCTTACAAATTTATAAGGTGGGTATTATACTTTTCATTTACAGATAGGAAAACTTAGGGGTTAAGTGACTTATCCAAAAGTACAACCAGCAAGCAGCAAAACTGGGGTTTAACCCTCCTGTGTAACTGCAAAGCGTGTTTCCACCAGCCAGGCTCTTTGTTTTGTCCCTCCTTCCCCCAGCACTGGTTTATTCATCAGACCTGTTTCAAGAGGGTGCTACAATGGTTGACAGTGAGTTTCCAGGAGTTGGTTAGTGATGAGCATGCTGCCATTTGGGGTTCAGGACACCCCCTCATGGTTCTTGCTCACGGAAATGAGTGAGCGCTAGGACAGGCACCTCGCTACAGACTCTCGAGGTTTCATTTCGAGTCAGGTGAAGTACAGTGACATTTTACTGTGTAGTCTTCCAGACCATGGTCTTCCTTTTTAATAAGTTTCTTTATTTTTCCTGTGAATGTATCATCAGGGAAAAAGAAATGATGGCACCCTTCCACTTTGTATCTCCACTGAACTCTGTGTCTTTCTGGTGTCTTAATTCTGGCATGACTTCATTCTTTTCAAAGGCAATTTTTAAGAAACAGACTTATAAAGAAAACTCAGCACTATAATTAATCATTAGGGTTTTGGTTATCTCTACAAAACTGTACAATCTATATGTATCATGAACAAATACATATACAAAAGCAAAATATTCCATTAAAAATTCAGATGTAAAAGTCACTTAGAGTTCATGTCATATTTAAGGCAAATGGAATGTTACTTGACTTGTTTCCATTTGAGTGATTCAGGGAGTTTAAAGATATTTTAGGGTAAATAATCTCAAAGAAGCTTTAAAAGGCTAGAGGGACCTGCTTGAATCATAAAGAATATTATATTGCTTTCCTAAATTTAAGTTACTATTTTAAACTAAGACTTCATTGGACTTATTAATCTGGGCCATATTTAGGAACTACTCTTAAATGATGTAATTCTATTTTTAGTTTCTTCTTCTGACATTATTGAGACCAGTTTTAACAGAACAACTAGAGGTGCGTGGTGCAAGAGTTACATTCAAGGGAACCTTTTTTATTTGTTCCACTTCCCTCTCTGCCCCCACTCCTCCTCCCCAGCTGTCTCTTTTGTTCAGAGATCTGGCCTGAGATGATTGGAGTAGGGACAGGCACCTGACCCAATGGGGAGTCAATTTATGGACCAGGTGAGCCAATCCTTCTCCCAAGATTACATTTGGAGACAGAGAGACCAAGTGGGCTTGGTGATGGATGGTGACGGACCCAACGTCACATGGAGTTAGAGAGCTGGACTGGAGTCAGCCATATGCCAGTTGAAGTCATGAGGCGGTCAACCACAGGAAGCAGTAAAGTCTGCTCTGCGGAGACAGATAGGAGAACAGAGCCACGGCACAGAGAGCCAGGGCAGGAGAGAAGGAGGGAGGATCCTCAGTTCTTTATTTTCTGGTCCAGACCCCTATGGCCAGATGACACTGGTTTGCTAGTTCTGACTGCATGTGAGATTGCTTGTTATTCATTTTATTACCTTTTCTTTAAGCTAGGCTTTTCTCACTCACAATCCACTGATTCCATTCAAAGAAAACTCATACCAAATATCAAATTCAGGCTACAAAATAGTTCCCCACCACTTCAGCATCACATCAAGTCACCCAGACTCCAATGGTCCATGGGGCAACACGAGGATGAATCCAGGTGATAAGCAGGACCTAGGAAGTGGGTATATAAGGAGCTTTATCATGCAAACAGCTTATAAATGCCTGACTTGACATTTTCTGGTGGCATTTCCCCTTAGTCTTTTTCACCTGCAACCTCTACAGGTCAATAAATATGTTCTGCTAAGATCAGGGCTCAATGTAGTCTCTGCCAAGTCATGAGAGGTATCATTCCAATAAGGCGGTCCCCTCCTCTGCTCCTGACAGGTAATGGCAGAACTTTCTAGGGATGCCTGCCTGAGACAGAGGTTCATTCATTCAACAAATACTTACTGACTACCTGCTATGGTGAGGCACTGTGCTGGGGACACAGCAAGGACTAAACAGTCACTCTTACCTGCATGGAATTACATCCTGTGGAATAAGCAAGGGCACTTGTAATGAACACTGTGAATAGCATAAAATGGGCAGTCTTCGAGGATGACTCGTGATGGGAGGGCTGGATGAGGAACTTACCTAGATGGACTTGTCAATGAAGGCCTCTCCAAGGATGGAGAAGGAGCCAACCATGAAGAAATTTAAAAATAGGGGGAAAGACATGCAAAAGGGCCCATCATGGGACAGAGCTGGGAGAGATCAAGGAGCTAAAAGACTGTAGGGTGATTGGAACACAGTAATAGAGAGAGAGTGTACAACCTATGATGAGGTAGGCAGGGGCCAGATCTCGTAGGCCATGGTGGGGCGTTTGGATTTTAGATTAAGTACTTATCAACCTTTTTACCATAGGGTGATAAAAATGATCCTTTCATTATATTTTATTATATTTTTCAAGGGCCTCCTGTTTTGAAAATCTTTTGTCCGTCCTAATTAATCAGATCACTGCTAATTATTTCTTATGCTTATAAACCTTAGGGTATGTAACTTAGACTAAAACCTAGTAGTATAATCCCAGCTTTTAAAGGCAAAGAAACAACATGTTTTAATTGATGTGCTGATTAAAAGTGGCTGCAAATTATTTGATAATCTTCCTATCTCTCCTCCCTTTGAATACGGGCTGGCCTGAGACCACTTTGACCAACAGAATGCAGCATGAGTCATGTGATGCAAGTTCTGGGCCGAACCTGGAAGAGAACTGGCAGCTTCTGCTTTGGGCTTACTTGAGCTTTCTTGTAAGAGGTTTAATTACCCCTCTGGAGAGACTACATGGAGAGGCTCTGAAACGACATGGAGAAAGAGAGGGGCCCAGTTGAGCCCAGCCTCTAACTGTCCCCATCAAGGTGCCAGGCATATGAATGAAGCCATCTTGGAGCCTCCAGACTAGCCTGATTGCCAGCTGAATACTACCCCAGGACCCCAGTTAATGCCACCATGGGATAGAAGAATTGACCCCCGTGCTTAAATTCCATGCAATGTGAGATACAATAAACTGTTGTTTAAGTCAACAGTTATTGTCTAAAATTTGCAGTAATTTGTTACACAGCAACAGTTAGAGTAGTTAGCATCTGCATTCTTAACATGAATTACTAAATGCATAATTTACTTTTAGCTTTTTAAAGAACTGAAAGTAAGTCCATATACTTTTCTTATCTGTGGGAACCTCAGACTGGGAAACAGTGATCTGTGGTCTGTCCCATATGCAACCTCTTGGTGCCATGCTGTGCCACTTAATTTCCCTCTTCTTCTGATGTATTAGTCTTATATGCATTATTTGTGCCCAAGACTATTGGTTGAACCTCCACAATCTCTTTTCCTTTCCACTCCCTCCTCTCCTGTCACACAGCTGCTGTCCTGTCAGGCCTCCCAGTCATGTACCTGGACAATTAGAACATCTTCTAACTATGGGGGTACGACTCTATTCTGTTCACTGCTGTAGTTCAGCATCTAATATTTGGCATCACAAGGTGCTCAAAAGATATTTGCTGAGTGAATGAATGAATGTGTGAAATTCCCACTCCTGTCTTCAACCTGCCTCCTGTTTCCCTATCTTGTATGCTCCTGTCAGGATTATTGCTCTAAAACAGAGATCCAGTTATATCACCTATCAACCTAAAAATCCTCCGATGATTGTTCCCCATTGCCAAAAGACCAAACCCTCAATATCACCTTCACAGGTCTTTAGAATTTTATCCCAATCTACCTTTTAGGCTCATCTCCTAAACACTAAGCCCATCCACTCTGAAACACCATCTCCTGAGACCCCATGCACTCCCCCTGCTCACGCTTTGCCCTCCCTACTGGGATTTGCCCACTGGCCACCTTCTCAGTCAGGCTAGATATTCCCCATTATTCAAACCACATCTCAAACATCACCACTCTTGCACATGTCCCTGATATCACCTTCACCAGCTAGACATTCACCATCCCTTTTGAGCTTAACATGCACTATTCATATTGTTCCTATGACCCATCCTATGGGTTACTCATTAGCTTGCATACATCTGTTTCTTCCAAGGAATAGCTCACTTCCTGAGGGCACAGGGGTTGCATCATATTCATCTTTTTGTCCCCAGTCCCCCCCCCCCCCCATTGAAGAAGAAGACTTGATTCAGTGCAAAATAGCTAAATTGTGATACTGCATGTCTGTGAAAATAACCCAGCTGTAGAACAGCTCTGGGGCCAGGAGGCCCTGGGGCCAGGCCCCTTTCCGACCAGACAGCTCTGCTCTGCTCCTGGATGGCCTGCCCTGCTCCGCTACATGCTTTGTGCTGTGCTGGTCTGCTGGCTCCACACTGGTCTGCTGTGGCAAGACATCCTTGGTGTTTCAGCTCAGCCAGGAAGATGCAGTCTTCACTCAATGGTGGAAATGGAAAGTGTGCTCCATGTCCCAGTTCTTAGCATGGAAATGTATGAAATTAATAGTGGAAGCTTAAATCTACTGAGTGCTTGCAATGTGCCAGGTATTTCACACAATGAGCTCTTTAATCCTCAAAATAATCATAGGAGTTAGGTCATACTGTGGTTCCTATTTTAGAGTTGAGGAGACTGAGCCTTAGAGAAGTTAAATGAATTGCCTGGCGTTGCCCAGGTAGCAAGCTACAGCAGAGCCCAGAGTTGAACTCAGGCAGCCTGACTCCACAGCTGGCGAGTAGAATCATTACACATGCCGTGCCCCAGGGTAACCGCTGATGACTTATTAGCATTCCCTGGGGAAAGAAGCACCTCTGTCTGGGCCCCATCCCACAACAGCTAGACCACTGGACAAACAAAGCACTGAACTTGAGCACCGGCAATTTTCAAAAGCTCCTCAGGGTTGAGAATCCTGATGATAAGTATTACCTGGAGCATTCGTTAAATATCTAGATTACCATGCCTATGTCCCAGAAAATTCTTTTAGTAGATTAAGGTTGAAGCCCAGCAATTTGTGGTTGAAAAAGCACCCCAGGTAATTCTCATCTCAAGGGGTGTTTGGGGAATGCTACTAGAGGTCAGGGTTTTGAAGATATTTCAATGGGTCTTTAAACATCAACCCATCAGAGATGGTATAAAAACCCTGTGGAAGATTGTTGGCTCTGTCATCATGAGGACGAGCCTTGAGATTTCATAGGCACCACTTCACTGACAGCACATCACAAATACACCTCTCTAAAACTGTCCACAGAGAGTGCCTGACGTCACAAACCGATATTCTGGCAGTGCACGGAGTGACAAAGCAGATAATGTGAGACTCTCATCATCGCCTTGATTTCTTTATGTAGACTTATAAAATGCCTGATATAAGGCAGCCGTTGGGCCTGTCCCTGCCCCCCGAAGAACTCACTGTTCCCTTTTGATAGACTCGGGTCTTACCAGTGACTCTCTGGAGTCTTGGCCAGCTCATTTCTATTTCACGATCCTCATTTTGACCAATTTCATTGTATGCTTTCTAATGGCTGCACTTACTGACCTTTCCCAAGATTCAGAAGGACATGCCTGGTCTTTCACACGCAATGCATACATTTTGACTCCTGCAACCAAGAAAAATCTCTCCTTTGCTGCTTTCTTCTATTTTCCCCCAAGCAAAGTCCTGAATCTATTTGTAGACAAATATTCCAGTTCTAGAATTTGCCCTGCCAGAATCATCTTCCTAATGGGAAATCTAATGGGGCCTCCCACTGACAGAGGAGACCACCCCATCTGCAGCAAGGGACCGAGAGACACTCCCAGCCCAGATGTAGAGATGCAGCAGATCGGGGCTTGATGCATATTCATTGGTTATTTAATATTCAAGCATCTTTTCCTAAAGATATTTCTATTGAACTCGTGGTGTCACCATCTGGAAAATATCAAGCCTCACCCCACTGAGGTAAAACCCTATTGTGTATTTTTCCCCTTTACTGTGAGCCCAGTGGGCATGGAGTGTGTATCTCTATGTTTAGCACAGTTCCTCAGCAAAGCAGCTCTCAAATACGAGATGCTCTCTGAATAAATCAGTGTTGTATAGACCCACTAACAATACATCCTCAAAGATGCTAACGGAAAGTTTAAATGGGGCTACAAGGAGCCTCCATGACTTATTGATGTGAGGTCCTTTTTACATTTTAAAGTGGTGGATTAGGGTTTTAAGAGAGAGTCAACTGTCCAAAAACTCATTTATTTCATTACAATCAGCTTTTATTTTTTTATTTTCTAAATATGTTTTTATTGAGTTTTTAGAGAGAGAGGAAAGGAGAGATGGAAACATTGATGTGAGAGAGATTCATCGATCAGCTGCCTCCTGCACGCCCCTTACTGGGGATTGAGCCTGCAACCCAGGCATGTGCCCTGATTGGGAATTGAACAGGGACCTCTCAGTCCATAGGATGACTCAATCCACTGAGCCACAACGGCCAGCACAGTCAGCTTTTAAATTGGCCAAATCTTCTTCCAAGATCTAGAATCAGACTTGTGTCTAAACCTACAAATGAAGGGCTTAGCTAACTCTCAGGGATACAGGCCAACAGAGCAAGCAGTGTGCTATAGATAACCCAACCAACGGAAATTGGAGAACCATCCATGTTAGACAAGAGGGACAGGTTAAGGTTAAATTTTATATTTGGGTGGGGAGAGTACTCATATCTTGCTCAGTAGGTTTACTGTCTTTGTATTTTTAAAAGGGTTAATAAAATTAATTTCTATCCTCTGGATGTTTATAAACTGCTCACGTGGAGAAGTTTCTCAGATGTGGTCTAGTTGGCAGATGAAAAATGAGTCTTGATTTTTAAATTTGTTGCAGATAAGGCAAAAGTGGATAAAATTTATTCATTCAAAAATGTATGAAACACTAGCTATGTGCCAGGTAATTTGGTTACTCGAGAGAATAAGAGAGCCCTACATTCCTCATAGGGCACACTGAGTTCAC
The DNA here is from genome assembly GCA_030848825.1 of Tadarida brasiliensis. NCBI lineage: Eukaryota > Metazoa > Chordata > Mammalia > Chiroptera > Molossidae > Tadarida > Tadarida brasiliensis. Next base: position 47,231,295 of record CM061258.1, read on the forward strand.
TTCAGGTAGAGGTGATACGGGCAACGTATTTGTCTTACAATAACGTGTCCCAGGCTATTGCACCAAAAAAGTATCCATTCATTTGGCAGTAAACTCATTTTCTTCTATGCCTAATAAGTATTGCACAGAGGTACTGAAAAAGTGATTCTAGGTTAAAAAGGACAAAAGTGAGATTGAGTCAGGAAGGAGGAGAGGAGACAAACCTGTTCTACTTTTGACCTGAATTACCAGGGAGAGGAAATGGTGAAGCTGTACGAAGTAGTTTACTCACACAGGAATAATCACCTCGCAGGCGTTCTCTTCCCTCTCCACCAGCATGACCTTGGATTTCAAAGGTAAACCAGCAAATGAGTACAACGGACAGGTTTGCCTACTCAGAGCCCCTGCCAGACAGGGGTCAGTGCATGAAGTTGTTACATCATGTCTTTCCAATTTTATTCTCCCCAAGCCACTTGCTCTCACAGACTTCACTGCTGTACTTTTCACGCTCCCCTTGAGAGGCTCCCTCCACATCATCACGGGCTCATTATTTCTGTCACTTGATCGAGCACGGTGCTCTTCTTCAGGCCTTCGGCGGTTCATTTCTCATGGCACTTGGCAACAATTTACCATATAGCATGGAATTGTATCAAAAACCATGTTGTTGACATAGGACTGAGACTGTTAGAATCCAGATGTGATATTATGTCACCTATTTTTCATGTATAAATTTGGTGGCTGAATTCTGATGGTTTGTCTGCTGTCCCTAAGATAGACATATCAAGTGAAAAAGTGTTGTCCTAACACAGATTTTGGATATTTCCTAATATTGATGTAAAATAATGTTTCTTAAAAGGGAAGTGATTAAAGTGAGACTATCATATGCATTTCTCCTTTCCTTTAGCACTCAAGAACCTGGCAGATGAGAGAGAGGATAGGAGAGGAGGGGAGGGGTGCCCGCTCTCTTGGCCTGCCGGGGGTCATTGCAATGCAATGAACTACAGGCAGACACTGCTTGGAGTGAGGGGGAGCATTGCAAGGGAGCTAATGCTCCAGATCTCTGGATGCAGCCCAATTTATTTGCAAAGTAGTTCCCTAGGTTACATGGTGTTTTAGGTAATGAAGTCCTTGAGATCATGTCTCTGCTGACCTTACAGCCAAGCCCAGCATATTTCTTGCTGTTTTTAGCAGAGATCCATAGGAGATATATAACAAATACATTCGTACTTGGGCTTATCGCCCATTGTTGCTCTCTATTCACACATACACTTTACACTCAGTGTGGGTTCCAACCCATATCCATGCACACCTTATCTATTCACATGCACACTTTGATCCTTGGCTGGCCAGGCCACCAGAATGCATACCTCAAGGTTACATTTTGTTCATCCACCAAACCCCCAACCTACAGAGGGGAGGGTGACTGACAAGTCAGCAGGTCATGACCTCACAGTGTGGAAAATCTTGGAACAGAGGTCTGTACAAGTACTTTGGAGGGTCTGAGAAGGAATTACTAAGGCTACCCAAGAGAGATCAGAGAAGAGTCAAAGATGAGGCTTTTGTATATTAACCTTGTGTCCTGCAGCCCTGCTATACTCACTCAATAGTTGCAGGAATACTTTATCAATTCTTTGGGATTTTCTACATAGATGATCATGGCATCTGCAAAGACAGTTTTATTACTTCCTTCCCAATCTATATACCTTTTCTTTCTTTTTCTTGTCTTTTTCCATTAGCTAGGACTCACAGTACAAGGTTGAAAAGGAGTGGCAAGAGGGGACATCTTTGCCTGGTTCCTGACCGTAGTGGCAAAGCTTTGAATTTCTTACCATTATAAATGATGTTAGCTGTAGTTTTTTAAAAATCAAGTTTAGAAAATTTCCCTCAATTCCTAGTCTGCTAAAAGATTTTATCATTAATGGGTGTTGGATTTTGTCAAATGTTTTTGTTTTTGTTTTGTTTTGTTTTTATCTGTTGATATGATCATGTGATTTTTCTTCTTTAGCCTATTGATGTGGTGAAATATATTGACTGATGTGATATGTTGAATAAGCCTGACATACCTGGACTATATCCCACTTGATCATAGTGTATAATTCTTTTTATACATTGTTGGATTTGATTTGCTGATATTTTGTGGAGGATTTTTTGCATCTATGCTCATGACAGATGTTAGTCTGTTGTTTTCCTTTACTGTTATGTCTTTGTCTGGTTTTGGTATTAGGATAATGCTGACCTCATAGAATGAGTTAGGAAGTATTTTCTCTACTTCTGTCTTCTGGAAGAGACTGTAGAGAATCAGTATCATTTCTTCCTTAAATGTTTGGTAGAATTCACCAGTGAAACATCTGAGCTTGGTGCTTTCTTTGTTGGAATGTTATTATTTAGTCAATTTCTTAAAAAAATTTTTTTTCTTTATTGATTTTAGAGAGAGAGGAAGGGAGAGGGAGAGAGAGATAAAAATATCGATGAGAGAGAACATCAATTGGCTGCCTCCTGCATGCCCCCCACTGGGGATCAGACCCACAACCTGGGCATGTGACCTGACCAGGAATCGAACCAGCGACCTCTTGGTGCATGGGTCGACGCTTAACCACTGAGCCACAATGGCCAGGCTTTAGTCAATTTCCTTAATAGATACAGGCTTATTTAGATTACCTGTTTCTCCTTGTGTAAGTTTTGGTAGTTTGTGCCTTTCAAGGAGTTGGTCCATTTCATTTAAGTCATCAAATTTGTGGGCATGGAATTGTTTCCGGTATTCCTTGCTTATTTTTTAAATGTTCATGGGATCAACCAGAATCATGTTTCTTTCATTCTTTTTTTTTAATCTTTTTTTTTTTTCATTTTTGCACTTTATCTTGAGCTATAGAGTGGGCGGGAGAGAAGGAGGAAGAGAGAGAGAGAAACATCAATGTGAGAGAGACACATCGAGTGGTTGCCACCCACACGACCCCAATCAGGGCCGGGGACAAACCGCAACCTAGGTACGTGTCCTTAGCGGGAACCGAACCCAGGACTCTGTGGACCGCAGGCCGATGCTCTAACCGCTGAGCCAAACCGGCCAGGGCACTTTCATTCTTAATATTAATATTTTTTGGTCTTCTCTCTTCTTTTCTTGGTTAATCTGGCTAGAAGCTTATCAACATTACTGATTTGCTCCCCCCACCAAGAACCAGCCTTTGGGTTTGTTGATTTTTCTCTATTGTTTGGTTTCAGATTTGATTTATATCTTCTCTAATTTTTATTATTTTTTCCCTTCTCCTTGCTGTAGGCTTAAATTGCTCTTATCTAGTTTCCTCAAAAAATGAGGTTTTGGGACACTTAAGCTGGGTATGCTAGTTTGAATCCTCTGTGAAACACACACTAAGATGGAATTAAACATGTTTGAGAAAATATCTGTGTGAGGAGATGGGGAGGAGCCCAAGAAGACTGGGAGAAGCCATCAGACCACTGTGCAAGTCTGACCTGGGGTGAAGAAGAGGGAGAGAAGGTTGAGTTCAGTCTAGGAAAGTTCAGCAAGGCTGTCAGGGAGTCGTCAAGCCAAAGCTGGCGGTCAGAAAGTTCTGTCTCTCCTAGAAAAAGGACATGCCTTAAATTTCTGCCAGGCTCTTTCAACAAAGGCAAGCGTCCTGTGGTAAGCACAGCCCTAGTGCAAACGCAGCAGATTTCAAAGCATACTAGTGGGTCAGTTATGTATCTGCAGTGGGAGGTCTGAGGCATGCAATTTCATGGTGGCCTCACCAGGTTTGGAAAAGGGGAGAGAATATGACAGAGGCCCTCGAAGCATAAAAGAATTCAATCCGTTTGAAATAAGTAATTCTGTTGGCTAGACATTAGGTTAAATGGTAGGAGGGACAAGAGATTCATGTACAGTAGGCTTTTGGGGACAGCCAGGGCTGGGATCCAATGATGGACCTTGTGGGCCATGGTGAAATTTTGGATTGTATTCTAAAAGCAAAGAGCTGTTGAGAGACAGTAAACAAAATAGTGCCCAGATTAGATGAGATCAGTTATGGGAAGAGGATTCTGGTGGCAGAGTAGAAGATTGTGCAGGGAGCAGAGAGTGGAGCTTGGGGAGACTCCTGAGGACAGGAGGCCTTGGTCTAATGAGAGATGATGAGGGTCTGACCAGGCAAGAGGTGATGCAGAGGGCCCCGATCCAGGAGTTCTTTAGGAGGTGGGATTGACATTACTCAGCATGGGACAGGAAAAGTATAAAATGAGCCCCAGACATTTGACTTAGGGGACTCAGGAGTGGTGGAGAAATTCACAGAGAAAGGGAATTTCAAGAGGGGAAGCAGGTACCTTGGCCAGTTTGGAGCGGTTAGAGCATCAGCCCGCAGACCAAAGAGTCATGGGTTTGATTCCGGTCAAGGGCGCGTACCTCGGTTGCAGTTCAGTCTCTGGCCCTGGTCGGGGTCATGCGGGAGGCAACCAATCGATGTGTCTCTCTCACATCGATGTTTCTCTCTCCCTCCCACTCTGTCTGAAAATAAATGGAAAAATATCCTTGGGTGGGGATTAAAAAAAAAAAAGAGGGGAAACAGATATGTAGGGGGTAATCAAGAGTTTGGTCAGTGTGGGACAGGTGGCTTCTGAGCTTTATCTGTCTAACTGGCATTAGGTCTGGGACTCAGCACTGCTGCCTGGACTAAAGACAGAGGTTTGAAAGTTACAGATGTTTAAGTGCATTTTGAGACCATGAGTATGACTGAGATCACCCAATCACAGAACGCAGTTTTATAAGAAATACGTGGCTCGGCTGGTGTGGCTCATTTGGTTCAGCGTCATCCCATGCACCAAGATATCATCGGTTCCATTACCAGTCAGAGCACATGCCTGGGTTTCAGGCTTGATTCCCAGTAGGGGGTGTGCAAGAGGCAGCCCGTCAATGTTTCTATCTCTCTCCCTCTCCTTTCCTCTCTCTCTAAAATCAATAAAAACATTTAAAAAAAGGAAATATGTGAAGCCAGGTACTGAACTCCAGGAAACTCAACAGTAGAGATGGGTGGAAGAAGAGAAGTCAGGAGGACACTGAGGAATGCAGAACCTGATCTTTTATAATGGGCTGCAAGCAAAATTGCCTGCTCTCTGCTCCAAAGGGTGCCACTATCTTGATCTACCAAGGATGCTTGCCATATAAACATCCTTGAAAGAATACTCCAGAACAAAGGGGCGTTAGTACCTCATTCACAAGCCATGCAGAAAAATGAGAAACTCATGGGGAATTGTCTCCTAACAACAGCCAAAATTCAATTCAGGCCATCCAGTGGCTCCCCAAACATACAGAATAAAGTCAAAGTTCTTAATCTGACACTGTCCCCCTCTACCAGCCTCATTCCTCACACTCCCTGCCTCACAATGTGAGCCAGAAATAACTTGCAGCCCCTCAAACAATGTGTGAATTCTTCCCTCTAGGTTTCTGCTTGGGTCATCACTTTGCCTGAATTTTCCCCTCCCTTCCCTAGAAATCATTCATCTTATGCTCTGTGAAGTTCCTTCTAAGGCTCAGAGGCATTCTGAGTGTTGTTGGGTTAATGCTTGTCTCTGGGCACTTGGGGCCCACAATCCTTACTCGTTATTTAACTAATACTTACCACTTGCAACTTTTTTCTTTCCCTAAATGGAACTTCCCTTCATGGAATGAAGTCACAGTAAGTTCCAGTAAAATGAGTCTCCAGGATTTTCTTAGCAACTTCTGTAGCAGGGTCAGATAAGTGCTTGACGTCCATTCTCACTCCTGTCCGAGTTTGCCTCTCGGTTGTGCTGTCTCCCAGCAGGGCTGGAGCAGCTCCATTCAGGTTCTTGGTCTGGTTGCTCTCATGATGCCAATGTCAAAATCAATGCATATTTTTACTTACAAAATAGCCCTTCATACCATAGCCTGTAAGTCTCTGACTGGAGTCCTACTGCACGCCTGGAAGGATCAGGAGAAAGGTCTGGAACGATGGCCCAGCGCCTACTTGAGCAGCGCCACTCCCCCCACCTCCCCTCCCAGGGGTGGACAGACTGTGTCACAAGAACAGGTTAGCTTTGGATAAGACAGCTTTGAGAAATGCGGAGAGAAAATTACTAATTCCCTCCAGAAGTGAACTCTCGTGGTCATTTGACCGTATTTTGCGAATCATCAGTTCCGAGAGAATTCTTAGGAGTGGTGCCCAAGCAACACTGACTTCATCTAACCCTTTCTTTTATTGCCCCTGTTTTTCTGGGTTTTTTTTTTTTTTTTGGTTTGGTTTTTTGCTTTTTGTTCTTCTGTGAAATGAAGTTAATAGCATGAGTCATTAAACTGGCTCTGAGTAAAGAGAATTAATGAGGAATGATAACATTAGGCGTGTAATGCACTGATGAATCTTAAATGAAAAATGCTGTATGAGATCATGTCCATGTGGGTGAACTAAAAAGGTACGGCTTTTCCACCTGGTGTTTGCTTTTCCATTGTGTGAGTTGTCACCTTCTGGGGTATCTACCCAGCTAACAGTGGCCCTTTCTACTGAGGTCACTGATGAGATTTATAGGGTTGGGCTCCTGGCAACCCTATAAATGGGACATAATCCTGATTCCCATCTTCCACCCCACAGGACCTTCTTTATTTCCTCATGTGTCCCAAATACCTACAACTACCTGGAACACAGGAAGTGTTCAATAAATATTTGCTGAATTGCGGATCCTGGGACGGAGGGGTTCCTCCTGTGCCTGAGGCTGGAGCTGTCACCTGTGGACCCCGGAGCTGCGGGCAGCCGCACCCCACCATGCAGACTGAGGAACGGGGGACAGGGAAGGCTGAGACTTGGAGAGCTCTGGAGAGAGAGAACTTGGCCTGGCTCCCACTGATTCTCTACTTCCTGCTCTCAGGCTTTTCCAAGGCCAAGCTGCAAACCACTGTTTTTGAATTAACTCCTTTGTCTGTGCTTCGGCCAGTTCCAAGGTGTTAGCAGAAGGCAATAGAGAAAATCTGGAAGTTGACATAGCAAAAGTCTAGGTGTGATGAACAGAAAAGTGGGTCACTCGTTACCAGGGGCCCTGGAGCTAAATGAGTTGTGAGTCCTGGGACCTTCTCAGAGAGCAAGGCACAACCCAGTCCTTTCTCTGCCACCGGTCTGACCTCACAAGTATGTTCTGACAGTGACCAGTGACGTAGGACACTGGCTTAACACAGCTGGGAGCATGAAATGGCTAAGCAATTAAACCCAAGTTCCCACAGAGATATTTGATAATGTTATATAAGAAATATTACAGAGCCCATATTGGTGCTCTAAAAGCTTGGTCTCAAGTGGAAAATTTTTTCTCTCTCACAAGTAGAGGCAAATAAACTCTCAGCACCATAGCTCCATGGAGACACTAAGATCACAACATATTTGCAGTGGGAAGTAGAAGTAGGACAAGAAGCTACAATACTACACATACAGATTGGGGTTCTGTTAATTAGTAATTGGGGGCCAGCCACTCCACAGAGTTACCAGATGTGGAGAGAATTTCCTAAGTTCTGTGCAATTAATAATTAAAGTATAGAGATGTAGCTGATGAAGTTTTGGTTATTTCAACTCTGAACTTTGATCATTTACAAGACAACTCATAGTTTTCTGCAGTTAATATTAAATACGCCATTCAGAGGAAGCACACACTGGTGTGGAACACAAAGGATTCACATGACAAAAGAAAATCCCAGACGGAAGTGGGACCAAGACATGTCCTTTAGCCACAGCTGGCTTAGAATTTCACCAATACTGACCAGGAGCCCTGTTAGCGGCTGGCTTTGCTCAGTTCGCAGCAGCACCAAGCAACTTGCCGTCCCAGGACTTGCAGCAGCCAGGGTGCATGTCTCACCCCGGGGCCTGCCTGCTGCAGGCTGCGCTGCCTGTCCCCTCCCCACCCCCACCCCGTCTTCCCTCAGGTACAGGGTCCAGACTGCAGGAGCAGCTCCCCGCAAGCAGAGGGAAGAGAGAATTGCAGAACTACACCCTGGCTTTTAAAGCTTCTGCTCCAGGTGTCACCGCCCGCCACCACTTCCCACCGTGTTTCATTGGTCAAAACAAGTCACATGGCCAAGACTGGCTGCAGTGGGGCAGGAAGTCCAGTCTCCCAGGGACAACCACTAGGGTGGGGCCAGTCAGGCGGGCACTGAATCTTTTGACAATAATACAGTATAGCGGGGATTAGGTATATTTCCAGAACAACACTCTATCAATGGCAGTCTGACCTATATAATTATGCTTTAGGTAATTGTATAGGTAAACAGTTTACGGTCTCAATCCCTAATGTGGATTCCTCCTTTTGTGCTCCCCAAATCGCGGGTATTAAAGACTCCCTCAGGACCAGGTGAACCCCAATTAGTACCTGCAGGCAGGATTATGACAGTGGGGAAATGACTTCAGTGGGATTGCTCAGAAGTGTTGTTTTTCAAAGTGTGGTTCATGTTCCACCTGTAGCAGAATGACCTGTAATGCAGGTTTAACATGCAAATTTCTGGGCTTCATCCTGGATATATTAAATCTGAGTATCTAGAGATGGGGCCTGGGAACCTGCATTTAATCAGCATTCCAGGTGATTCTAATGTGAACCAACCTCAGAGAATCTGCCCTACCTGGGCTGATTTCTGTCAGGGAGGTCACACTGGACACCCAGGCCATCAGTTGCCGTCCTGGTGCCCAGCGGCCCCTGTGCTGTGGGTCCAGCCAGGATTTGGAACTTCCTGGGAAGTCAGGGAGAAGGAGGTGCTTTTTATGGAGTGGTTTCTAGTGAGGGCCTCTACCCTTCCTTCAAATACATTTCAGTTTATATAGTTCACTATTTCCTCATAAATCAACATCTGTGAATCATTCTGTTATTTGTCTATTTTTAGAAATGAAATGAGACTACACTGAACAATGTTTCTCATAAAAAAAAATCCTCTTATAATAGTCACAATTGTTCTAAAACATATATTTTAACTGCTTTTCCTCAACAATGTACATTTGGAACAAAATCCGTGATGAAAGCTTAACTGTAAGTTTCCAAAACTTATTTTTGGGAGGTTTGCATGTTGTTAAATATTTCAGTTACTGATTCCTAAAATAAAAAATAGAATGTAAAAGTCTGTATTCCGACAGGGCTCCCTATGATTTTCCAGGGCTGCTTTAAAGGGAAGGACAGCAGGGAGCCGCGTGGGGTGGGTTCGTCTGAGTGCTGAGGCAATGACCCCTGCTGCTGCCTGGGTCAGAAATTCAATACTTAAGCTTCCAGCTCAAAGTGGCGCCTTCACTGGCCTGGCCTAGCACCCTGGCGACAAAGCTGCCCGGGGCTGCCAGCTCACTTTAGGGCAGTTCAGCTGCAAGGAGTTCTGTTAAACTGCTCTGCTTCCCCGTGGACTCTAAGGCCATCACTGTGTTCCCGAAGGGGAGACATTTAGCTGCAAATGCTTTCAAGGTCTGTTCTGATGTCCAGCCCATAGCTCATATACGAATTACTTTCTAGACTTGGTTGAGCAAGACAGTTCATGACATTAAGATCTCAAATGTTATTTTTGAGTTATTTCTGTCTTTTTGAAGTGATGTCTATAGTCAAAGTAAGGAGGAGACAATTTACTACAAAATACAGTTGAAAGGAAGGGGCAGAGAGAGGGAAAGAAGGAAAGAAGGAGGAGGAGGGAAGACTTTTTGAAAAACTAATTAAATACTTTATTGAACACACACAATTCCAAATAAATGCATTCCAATGCTTTCTAAAAAATCCATTTTTAAAGGCCTTTCTATTCAAGCTAATGACAGACACCAAAGGCAGAGATGCTACTTTAACAGAAGTGGCTGGTTTTATAAAAGCACTTACATCTTTTAGTTCATAAGTATATTGTTAAATGATAGAAAACATCTAATACACCCATTTCTCTAAAACTAGGAAATAAATTTCTTAAAAAAGGAAGCTTTTACAGACCCTGTCTTTTATACCACACCCCAACAAAGGGAGGGAAGGAAAGAAGAAAGGGAGGGAGGGGGGGAGGGAGAATTTCTGCTTTGTCTACTTTGCCTCCATTTTGCTTCCTCTTGTGCTGACCTGGCCTCCTAGCTCCTCAGCTGAATCCAAACATTCACATTTCTGCCTCTCCAGATGGGCTCTCCTGCCTGTGGTTCCTGAATTCTGCAAGTTGAGCACAGCCAGATACACGTCGTAAGATGAAAACCAGCATGCCTAAGGAACTTCGGGATCTCCAGGAGGTTGGCACAGAAAAGGACAGAGGGCGGCTTGAAGTCTAAACTCAAACATCGCTGTCATGAAACTGTCGTGAGGCTCACTCACTGAAAAGGATCTGCTCCCTTTTATACTGACCGCAAAGCAACAGCTCATTAACGTGGCATCACGACGAGCCATGCGAGTGGCAGACACCGTGCCAGCTCCGGGCACTGTTTTATATTCAGCTAATGTAGACTTAATTTAGTTTCTTGGGATTAGAATGCTTCAATATTGCCTTATAAAAATATTCCACTCTGGTTCTTGGGCAGAGCTTCGGTTCAGAAAAGCTGCGAGGTTTTAGCTGCCAGCTCCTCCTGCATTCCTGTTTTTGTCTGTAATTTCTAAAGACTAGTAAGTAGACATGGCACTTTACAAATACACAAAGACAAGGGTCTGGCCTTCGGTCAGAAAAACACAACCCAAATGAAAATAATCCAAGCAGAAGCGGTAACAGACAGTTTAGGGGGGCGGGCATTGGCTTTGGAAAGCAAAGTTTAAAGTATTTCTGTTTTTGTTTTTGTTTTGAAATGGGAGTGATTTGAAGGGAGAGGGACAGTGGAGTCCTGAGGTTGCTCTGTGTTTAATCCTCACAGTCTCTGGTCTCCAGAGGTCACTCAGTTCAAAAGCAAAGTTATTCAAGCTTACCCCCCACCCCCGCCAAGAAACTGCTTTCTATGGCAGACAGCTCCTCTTTTCCAATGGCTTTGCGGCTGACCTCAGCTCCTCAAACAAGTGTAGGCTTAAATAAGATAATTGCTTCCCAAGGCATTGTGCCTCCCTTGTAGGAAATCTTGAACACAGAGCACACCTCTATCCAGAGGAGGCCACACGGGAAGTCACATCCCTAATTGTTTGTTTTATTTGCCTTCATCTACTGACTGCACCAAGAAAAAGTCAGGCGTTTAACTTCCTAGAAACAAACCAGCTACCCGGTACTGTGGCATAGTCAGTTAATCCAAGACATATTTTTATGCAAACCTCAAGTTATAACCCACATATGGTGGCAGATCATTATCCCAAGACTCTAAACCGAACCAGTTATATAGTTGGAGGTGGATCTATCATAATCTGGAAAACTTTTCTTTTCATTGGCTTATTTTAACAAGTGTAGGGAGGAAATAAAATTCAAAAAGCATAAACTATTTTACATCTTGAATTGAACTTTGATAAAAATGGAAATACTCCAAAATAAAGAAATATTGGCAAAGGAGGAGGGAAAGATGCAAACAGAAATAAAAAAGAAAATGTGGAAATAAAATGGTTCTGGTACTGCTGTGACATTTCCTGATTTAGTTAATGAAAAAGGCAGGATACACAGTTATGTGGTGATATGATCCCTAAGGAGAGAGAGAGAGCAAGACAGAGAGACAAAAGTCAAAGACTAAAATAAAATGGACCAAAATGGACTCCAGTGATTATCCCTGGGAATTGGGATTACAGGTAACTTTTGTTTGGTTTGGGGGCCTTTTGTGTTTTCTAAACTCTCTATCTACAATGAGCCTGCTTTTCTTTAACATTAAAAAAAAAATCAATAAAATGTTTTAATTTTTTTTTTTTCTGATTCAGAATGCAATGACCTTTAACTTTGAGTCTGAGCACATGAGCGGATAGACTTCAGGGTTGTTCAAGGTAGAGCTTCTGTGTGTGCTAGTGCAGCCCAGCCCAGAGGGCCAGGGAGCACACCCACCCACACATTTTGTATACTGTGCACAGATAGGTTTAAAGACTTTACCAGCCTAAACATATTTTAACAGTTTCAATGCCCCAGGCTGCAGTAACAGATGACAAAATAGTGTTCTTTAGTGCTGACCTATTGCAAATTGTTACCATTACCAGCAGTGGACATGTTTACAAGGTCAATTCCAGTTGTCAATGATGTGTGCTTTATACCTTATGTGTGCTACCCAATGTGAGCTTAACACAGTGGACGCTGCTGTGCCATGTAGAGGTCAGGCTCACCCTGGCTGTCGACTCTAATTATATAGGTTGTTTCAGGAGCTGTGTGATCTCTAGATTCTGGGCCATTCCAGTGCCGGGGAGAGCTGGAGCTGGGAGAGCCTGCGGACATTTGTTCAGGGCATCTGGTTCCACCCACACCGTGAAGTTGGCTGCACAGTGTCTCCTCTGCACATCTTTCTGTTTCCTTGGCACCTGTATTTTGGATCACTTTGTGGATAAAGGGGGCCTTCGGCCCACTGCCTAAAACTATTTACTCCCATTTATTCCTCTACTTGAAAATTCTTAAATGAGAAGTTTTAGGCGAATAAGATCCTTTCCACAGAAATGCAAATACCCCAAATAGGGTTATGAGCTATTGGTCCTTCAGACTTGAGTGTAAACCTGTTTGCTCAGATTGCTTTCCTTCTAACACCTAGTCAGCTAGAATGAGAAATTGGCATTTTGATGACCTATAAAGGGAGCTAAGTAGCATGCAGGGCTGGAAGGAAGGATGCAGCTTGAAGATTAAGGCAGCAGGTGGCACTTTGACCCTGGGGCTAAGTTCTCCTCTGCCTGCTGGATCCCACCTCTTCCCAGTTGACCTCACTTTAGCTCCTTCCCTCTCTGTCTCCAGTATCTTCAACCTATCTCCCTGGCTCCTTTAATCTGTTTTGCCAACTAAACAAAACATAATCTCCCTAAACCCACATCCCACTTCAGCTTCATCTTCTCTCAGCCAGGCTCCGGGAAGAGTTGCCTGCACTCCTTGTTTCCCATGTCCTCACCTTCCACTCTCTCCTCAACCCTTCCTTTGTCTTCTGCTCACCTCCCTCTATGAAACTGCTCTTGCTCAAATTACCAGTGACATTGTGACAAAATGCAATGGAAACTTCAGTTCTTAGCTTATCTGACCTCCCCCAAAGACCTCGATGATCTCTTTCTGCTTCCTCAACTCTTTTCCTTGGCATCTTTGGTCCTACTCTCCCTGGATGACTTGGACCCCTCTCACCATTCACATGCTGATGACTCTCAAGTTCAGACCATGCTCCTGAGCTGCATACCCCATACCCAGCTGTCTACAGGACAAGTTATAGCTCAGACATGTCAATCAACATTTCCAAAATGGAACCTATCACATTCTCCCCACCCCACCAGCCTGATGTCTCATGTCCTGGGAACTTTGTCCAGCCGAGTCCTCTGCTTGGAGAGTGCTCTTCTTCCCCTTGACCCTCTGACCCCTTCATCTGGCTGTTATTCAACCTCTAAGTGTCAGGTTAGATGGCACTTCTTCTTGGAAGCCTTCCTCGAAACCTCAAGTCTGAGTTGATGCTCCTATAATTTTGGAAGCTCCACTCACTTGTAATTCTTTATTAAATCATCTATCCTTCCTACTATAATATTCACCCCCTGAGGGCAGGGATCTTTCAGTCTCGTTCATTATATCCATTGGCCCAGCATAATGTCTGGCACATAAAATGCTCAATAAAAACGTTCATTTGAAAAAATAAAACAGCTCATTTCCAACACTCAGGCAGCCAAGAAGGAAGGGGGGTTCCTTCCCCTGTCTAGCCACCCTTACCCCATAGTCCCTGCTCATCAGCTCAGGCTCCATTCCCAGCCGAGCACCTTTACCCCACACTCAGCCTAACCGCAGGCTGCGCAGCCCGGTGCGCACCCACCCCGGCGCTCTTCCCACCAGGTGTAACAATTTCTTCCATGAGAAAATATCTTCTTCGTTCTCAACACTGACTTTAAAATAAGCTTTTGTCATTTTTTTTTAACGTTGAAGACTATCTCTACCACATGTAAATGTGGATCACTCAGCACAAATACATTCTCGGTTGGTTCTTCCAAGTAAAATAAATAACCTTGCCACAGGATGATTCTTAAAAGCAATTTGGTTTATGTCTTAGTTTTTGTTTTCCTTTTTGGAATCTAACTCTGCTAAAGAAAAATGTTCAATTCCAATACAGTCATTTAAAAAGTGCATTTTTAAAGTTCCAAGTGCTCGATCGTTTTTCCTTTTGCTTTGGCTAGTTATGAAGATTTTACAGGTCCAAATATACATTCTTTGGGGCTTTAATTAATGCTTGTGGCTACATTATGACAGAAAGAAAAACATTTTAATAAGTTTATATAAGTGAGTCATATGATTTCCCCAAATGAAGCCACAACGTGCAGCACCTCGCACTGTGGACACCTGTTTGCCTCCTTCAGGATGCTCAGTGCGGGATGACAGCAGCAAACAGCAGCGCTCCCCGCCACGCTGGCAAAGCTTCATCCCGGGCCCTTACTTCCTGGGCCACTACATCAAAGGATGGCAGCTGTTTAAGAGATCCTGTTAAGTTGTAGCACACCTTTTTAAACCAATGATGGGACAAGGGGACATCGTGGCATCTCTTTGGCCAATGAAAGGTGTTCACTGTGGGAATAATAAGAGAAATGTAAAGAAAATGGAGAGTAAGTGGTCAGTGAATAGGCAAATGATTCTGGCTCTGTTGCGTTAAGATTTGTTCTTGGCGTCACATGAACACTCTTCCTCCCAACAGAACTTTCTAGAAAGTGCCTCATCACACTGCTCAGATAGCCACATCCTGTTAGTTCCAACTTTGGGAATGCTTTATGAGCACTTTTTGTTTCTCCTTCACTTTTCACACTCATTTCACAAGGGCTTGCTCTTGACCTGACCTTGCTTTTCATCTTCATTCTGTCTATATCCCACAGTTGTGTGGGATATAGGGCAGAGGCTGGGACCTGCCCTATTTCTCTGTGTCCTGCGATTTCCCACCTCTGTCCTATGGATCCTAATTGGAGGTTTCTCTTTAGCCACCACACCCACTGATCATGAAGGAAGGCAGCCTGTTCCCCTTATTCTATCAAGGAGTTTCTTTTCTTGTCTTCTGCGGCCCCCTGCATGGTGCTGAGGATGCATGAAGTGTCCCATCGATATTTAAGACAGGGCTTCTCAGTGTTGTTTGGGGACCAGCATCCTTAGTCTCACTTGAAAGCTTGTGAAAAATGAAAATTCTCAGGCCACACGCTAAACCTACAGAACCAGGGGCCCAGGAATCCATGTGAACAAGCTCTCCAGGTGATTCCTACACCGTATGAGAACCACTCTCTCAGCTGACAGCTGTGTGGATGAAGGGACTCAACCTGCCTGGCAGCTGGTGACAAGGTTCTCTGCCCATGGTCCTAAACAGACAACTTTCTGAAATCATCAGCAAGGATTGTGGACCAAGCTTTACCAGCTAGCTGGGAGATCTCTCTCGAAAGTCCCAAAGTTTCTGTTCTTTCCTCCCACTGGGCCCCCTGCCCCATAACCACTTTGCAGCAACCAGTCTGAACTGCTCGTTATCTGACAATGCCACATCCTTGTCTTTGCACAACTGTGGGTTCCCGAGTCTCCAGCAGTCTAGAACTGACGCACCTTCCAAGGCTCGGCGCTGACACTGAACAAACATTTATTGAACACCTGATGGGTGCCAGGTTCCATGAACTGTCCCCCCTCCACAAAGCCTCCCCTGCCCCTCGTGGCCCTTTCCCTGTGGAATGCTGTGGTGCTGACCGCCTGACCCACAGCAGGGTGCTCAGTCACCAAAACGTAGAAAGCAATAGTGAGGCCCCCTAGCAGTATCTGCTCTAACGAGTTCCAAACTGTTCGGTAAAATAACCAGATTAGAACACCTACACAGAAAATGAGACAAAGCAGTATTTTACCAGTGTGAAAAATACATTTTGAAGTTAAATTGTAGGTGAAGCAATGAGAATAATAAGGCTATTTCGATCCCCCACACTGAAGTTAGACGGATAAAAGCAGTCAGGTCTGCCTCTGTGTCCAGTTTATTTCTGAAATGGTTGATTGCAAAATATTGAGAGAGAAAAATCCTCATTCAGATAAGTAGTTGCACATGGTAACAGTGTGTGCTCTTTAAAGATAACTTTCCTGGGGATATGCTTTGCCGGAGGTTTACTCACCAAGAGGTGTTTATGTGGCATTATCACCAAGGCGCTGGCAGTCTTCAGTGTGTTAAAATTCGGCATATGTAATATTTGATTGTGTCTATTTTTTTTATAGAGCTGGAAAAATATTTTAATGCAATTTAAATTGAGTATCTGTGGAAACTCTAAAAACCTCTGCAGCCCTCAGGGCTCTACAGAGCACTTTCCAGATGACAGACCAAGAAGGGAGAGGGAAGTCACTTACTCAGGTTCCGCGCTCTTTGGTGTCAGAGCGGCTGCATCTGTCGCCTGGCTCGGGAGTCTCCTATGGTTCACGTGGACATCTGAGCTCCCAGCATCGGCTCCAAGTGCGCTGTGCTGGGGCCGAGTCTTCCAGGGCGGGAGCTCTGTTTATCCTGCTTAAATGAATTACAGAGTGGAATTTCCCCAGAGCCATCTCTCATCTTCAGCCGCGGGCAGCGCAGGGAGAGCTGGGCAGGAACGAAGACCCTGCTCAGTGCCGCTGCCTCTTCCTGGTGTCTGCCCACGGGCTGGCACACAGTCCTCTTAAACCAATACGGGTTTCCTTGCAGCTGCCCGGGGGTTGGCAGGCTCCCCAGCGCTGCTCGGCGTTTCTTTCATCAGAAAGCACTTTGCTCACTTAGATGAACTGCGCCTGGCATGCGCTCTGTTGAGCCAGCAAAGAGATTGTTGGAGCAATGTGGGGCAGGGAGGCTGGGCAGAGAAGCGGCGGGGCTCGAGGAGAAGCACATTTCTCCAGGCACCTCCAGATCGCCTCGGACCAGCGGGCCGCCTCCCAGATCCTTGCTCCCGGCAGCTCGCCGTTGGGGACCAGCACCCGGAGGACGCCCTAACAGGATGCGGGCAGGGGGTTCTCGGAGAAAATGGAGCTGCTCTGGCAGGGTTACTGCTTACTAAAGAAAGGTCGCGGAGTCTCTCCTCCGCCTCAGCAGTGTGGCTTCTCTTTTTACCTCGGAGCACTGGCAGCAGCTCCTTCTGCAGAGCTGGGTGAGGGGGTATGTCCCCCTGCTCAGAGCTGAGACTGCCCACCTGCACTGGCCGGGGGTGAGACAGGTTTCCGGTGTGTCTGTCGTTAGGAGGGAGAACTTCAATCGCAGGCCCCAATAAAGCCCCTCAGGTCCCCTGGCAACTTGCTGGGCTGGGCTTTTTCCAATGACTTTTGCAAGGTGGAATTTAATTTAAAAAACATGAGGGCCCTGTCAGTAAAGCCGAGAGCTGGAGCACAGAGCGGGAGCTGACACTGATCCCTCTGACCGCCCTACTTCATGAGGAAAATGGGCCCAGGCTTACTTCCCCTTAGAATTAGAATCAAATGGATTGCTTTAATGTTTTTGTTTCTCACAAAGAAAAGTAATAAATCTAAGAAGGCTGCAAGGTATTATGCTCAGGCCTGACCTTTCTCACATAAGCACCCTACAGAAGGTATTGCTGGTTGCTTCCCCAGTCTCCATTCTCTCACTGCTCGTGGGAAGCAACGGCTGGCCATGTGCTCAGGTGAAAATACTTGTGTCCTCAGAGTCTCCAATACATGGGAGCAGCCATGACACTCAGTTCGGGCCAATGACATGTAAGCAAAGTCTACATGGGGGGGCTTCTGATGAAAATGGATGGACTCAGATAAAATGAGAATTTTGCATGCCCCCTTTTCTGTCTTGTTCTCAGATGGTATGCCAACATGATGGCTGGGGGCAGAGCATTCGCCCTGCAACCATGAGGGTAAAATTCTCATATAAAGAATGGTGGAATAAGCAGCTAAAAGGGTGTGGGTCCTTGATGACTCTCTTAAACAGTTTGTAATAGTCCTTGATTTCCCACCTCAAAACTTTTTCTCAGCTGAGCAAAATAAAACCCATTTGGTTAAGACTTTGTATCTGGGGTTCTGTTAAAGGCAGCTAAATGCAATTCTAACCAACTCCCTTTCAAAGCAAACTTGACACCATCACTTTAGGCCAAGGAATGGTCAGTCCAGCTGGTAGACAGAACAAGACTCTTTTCTCATTTCATAACATCAGGAAACGGGGGTAGTGGAAAGTATAAAGTGAATAAGATCCCTCTTGATGAACTAAATTTTAGCTCTCAGCCCTCAGCCTCCATTGGCTACTTCCTCCTCCTTAGATTGTTCTCCTTTATTTGGCCTACCTTCTAGTCTCTCCTGTCACTCTTCTGCCTGCCCCTTAAGTGTAGATGTCCCCCAGGGTCTCCCCTTCTCCTAGCATCCCACATTCCCTTGTGTGGCAATCTTATGTCTACCCATGGCATCCACTGTCACTGCCTAGAATTGGACTAAAATGGCATCTACTCACATTGGGGAAAAATGTCTATTAGGTACAGCTAAGAGGGGAAAAAAAGCAGCTCACAGGATAAGGTGTGCTTTTTTATTCCATTTCTGTAAAGTGGGAGAAAGAAAAGGATGTATGCATAGAAAAATATCTGAAAGGCTACATAAACAAGACGTTAACAGTGGATGAGTGGTAGGGTTTAAAATCCTTAATTCAAATGTAAAATTAACACTTTAATCCTTCGTGATTGAGAGGGCATAGAAATTGTTTTAGTGGCTTTCCAGTCATTCCAAATTATTTTCCCATTTATACCCTATAGGTACTTTTTCATCCTGCAGACAGTCATTTATTTATTCATTCAGTGAATGAATTGTATGACTGCTCTGTGCCAGGAGCATTGTACAAACAAATCCCACGTGCAAGGAACTCTCATTTGAAATGAACTGGGTATGTACTTTCGAACATCGATTGGCCGCCTCCTGCATGCCCCCCACTGGGGACCAGGCCCACAACCTGGGCGTGTGCCCTGACCAGGAATCGAACCGGCGACCTCTTGGTGCATGGGTCAATGCTCAACCACTGAGCCACACCGGCCGGGCTGTACTGTCTCATTTTTAAATCGACAGAGAAAGGGCATCATTCGTATAGTCACATTGAAGGGATTTTTCACAGTATGTGTTATGCAGCAATTCCCCCTGGCATCTTTCCTGACTGAGCACCCAGGCCCGGGCTGATTGCTCCTCCAAGGTCCCTAGAGACTTTTCTGGATGGGGGAGGAGGGGGCTTAACCCCCAGAACCTGCTGGGCCTGTCTTCTCTGGGCACTCTATGAGATGACATCCCCAGGATGTTTGCCAACTTTTCTGATTAACTCTAAGCACTCCAAAGCAAAAGGTTTAGAAAAGTGAAAAAACAAAAAACAAACAAACGAAAAACACTATACCTTACACATGTAAGGAATTCCTGTTATACAACCATGCTGCTTTCAGAACCCTGATCTCTGACCATCATTCCCTTCCCGCTTGTCCAGCTCCAATTCCATAAAGCTTTGCACTTGCAAAAATCCTCAGGTGATATAAGACAACTCTTGCCTAACATGCAGAGTTGGACGTGATGGTGCGCAGGCTCACACACCTTTACTTCCACCACCAAACCTACAAACCCATCTGCAGCTGGGTCTGTGCTTTCCACCT
The DNA here is from genome assembly GCA_030848825.1 of Tadarida brasiliensis. Lineage (NCBI taxonomy): Eukaryota > Metazoa > Chordata > Mammalia > Chiroptera > Molossidae > Tadarida > Tadarida brasiliensis. Next base: position 47,250,873 of record CM061258.1, read on the forward strand.
CCCCTCCTGAGACAGTGAGAGAAGCTGCTTTTCCCCCTCATTTAGGACCAATTCCTGGGCTTGTTCAGGAATCTCTCTCCCCTGATCATCCTCTTTCTCTCCTTCAGCTTCTCTTCCTCTAAACTAGCTCTCACATCAGCCTTTAAACACACTAAAAGTCTCTTCCAACTGGGGACACACACAATGGATTGATTGTGTTATAAATTTTGGATGAGGACGGAGCTCCATGCTGTTCAGGCTGCATCTCATGCATCTAAGAAGTGCTGGGCCTTCCGGGGTTGTAGATCCATTAGCGATGGCTTTTGTATTGAACATTCCGCAACATTGTTTTCAATTCTGAGATCTCCCTCTGGTTACTGGCTGCAGACCACTTACTCCCTTGGTGGTTAAGCACTCTGGCTTCTCTGGAGAGGGCTCTGATGCCTCACACGGAAAGTGGCTCCTCTCGTGCTCCTGAGCAGGCGCGGGATGGGCAGAATGGATGGTGAGAGAAGCTACCAGCAGGCACTGTGCACAGCCCTCCAGCTACCCCATCCTTGAACCGAGTCATCAGGACATGCTGGCTCCACACGCCAGCTTCAGCTACGGGGTCTGTGGATCTAGTTCACTTTAAACGAGGGCCACTTGAATGTGTTTTATGTCTAAAGAACTAGAACACATCCTTGGTGCCTAAGTGGCAGGTATTTAAAAACCTGGCTGAAAAATATTTCCATTTTCTGAATATAAATGTCCATTAGCATTTTTTTACCCATCCTTTGGAGTGAAAGGTCTAATTTTTGCCTTGAATCAGTATGAGGGAAATCTGATACATTTCCCCCAAATCTCCTGCGTTAACCGGAAGGAGAGTTGCAGCAGGCCTGGAATTCACCAGTGGTTGACCAGTGTACAAGCGCTGTGCCTGGGGAGGGAGGGCTTCATTCTGGTGACCCTTCTGGGGGCTTTCAGGTGGGTAGGAGTAAGAATCTGGGTTAGAAGTTGGCCAAGCTGCAGGGTTTTTTAAGAATCTAGCGAGACCTCAGTTTGCCAGGGGTTGGTTTCCAGCTCTTATATGTAAAACTAGAAACTCACAACGGCTGAATCTCCTCATCCACCACCACCACCCAGAGTTCCATAGTGTCTGAGGCTGAGGTAACCATGGCATGAGGCTGCCACTTTCCATGGGACTTTTTGTGAATTTAGTTCCTGGGGTTGGCCTTACACTCAGTGGGGTACAGAGATTTTCAAATGTGTTAGTGGTCATCCCCAGCTTCCCCCAGGCCCGCAGCCCCCTCCCTCCCCACTGTACTATGTATCCTGGGCACCCCACCCCTCCTCCTACTGAAGGATGCCAACCCATGGCCCAGCAAATCCTGCCTGAGCTGATCTGCTAATGTGTTCAGTTGTACTGAAAGTCAAAACAGAGGTCTGAGAAAACAATTAGCTTTGAAAGACACCAGGAGAGGCCTGAGAGAAGACCCCTGCAGTCTGTTACAGATAGAGGTGACAGCTTTGGACAGCGTGCTTGTTTATCCATGTCTCAGGTGAGTGTGTGCGTGTGTGTCTGTGTGTGATCGTTCTGCCTTTGCCCAGATGTGAGTATGGGCTTTGTTGATAACAAGTGATTTTGACTTTGAGGGCATCGTGTGTGCATAACCTCGGGTGTGTTTGTGCAGGTTGAAAGGACACATGCTGGTGTTTGGTCGCACACGTTATCTGACCCTTTCCTGCAGCAGCTCTGATCCGTAGGAAGGGACAACAGCTCCTTGGACGGTTTTCGTGTCTTTCCTGTGTGCTTTCCCGGTCGCTGCCCTCTGGACCATCCCACTCCCTCTGCGAGTTCTCCCTTCTGGGTCCAACTGCCAAAGTCCACTTGTGTTTCAACTCCAGCAGCTGGACTGCCTTGCTTTAAGTTTTAATAGTAAGAAAGTCTGTTGGTTCTAGCACTCCCTACCGCCTGTTTCCCAGATGAATCATTCTTGGGGCAGGAGAAAAAAAAGAATCACACTTCTTTGGCTACATAAATAGATGTGACATTCAAACCCAGAGCTAAATGAAATTTCTTGAACGTTTATAGGCTTGTGCAATGACCTGTGAAGTCAAAGTCACTAGAGTTTTCTAATTAATTACTTGCATGCAGTAACTTTAATGCTTTAAAAAAAGAAAGAAAGAAACAGAGAAATGAAATACTTTGCAGTCCTGGCTACCTACTGAAATTTACTAAGATTCTGATGAGGATTACTTTCCCCTATGACGCTGAGGCCTTTTCTTCGTAAGGAACTGCTGGCAACTGAGGATTTTGCAAACAGAACTCAGAAGGGAGGAGGAGAGTTCGTCATGGCGTGACTCTGAGCCGTGCATGGCATTCATCCGACTGGCTGTGCCATCGGGTTAGCATCCAGAGAGGCGGCAGTATCCAATCTGAAAGCAGAGGGCGCGGGGGTTCCAGAGCAGGGGAAACCGACACCATCACCAGTCCCTGCGAGTAAGTGCCGCCATGCAAATATTAGGTGGTAAGTGGGATGCTCTGGAGCCGAAGTGGTAGGAATGTGAGAAAACATAAGGGTAGCTGAGAGTCAGACATTCCAGAAGAGGGTTAGGGAGGGAAGGGTTTTGGCAGAACCTCAGGTCCTAACCCGGTCCTGCTGGTTTGGATGAAGAAGTGCGTTTTCTGTACAAGTTGGCCATCCAGGCCTCGGAGAAAGGAGAGAGAACAGAAACCTTAGCAAAAACGTGTTTCTGACCTAGGTGCAGCTCAGTCCAGGAGGAGCTGCAGAGCTGGGGTGGGAGTGGGGCTCCCCGAAATGAAAAACTGCCCAGTGGTCACAGCCTGGGTGGAACCAACAAGCCAGTTGGCCCATGCATCGGATCTTCTTCCTGCCCGCCATGGGGAGAGGATTCTCTTCCTGTGTAACACAGTAAATCCCCAAGTTCTCTTAAAGTGCAGGTAACAGCTTGGCCCCGGTGAGAAATAGCTGGCTTCATGTTTCCCCTCGTATGATTTCCTGTACATCCAGCGAGGGGCCCTGCCCACTCCCCTGCAGAGCTCGGGAGCCAGGCTGAGAAGGAAGAAACAAGGCTGATTCATGTTTGTGATTAACTTCTCACCTAATGCTGTAGTGAGTGTAATCCCACACGTAGAACCGGGCCAGCTGTTGGGCTTGGCTGGGAACTCAGCCCTCAGAGGAAGGGCGGGGGCGGCAGATTCTTCACCAACCTGGGCTCCAGCCACTCTGCCAACGCCACCCTCTGCAGGCTGCCTCGGATGTCATCTCCTTAGGATCCCCTTTTCTGTCTCAGCTGTCAGAGCTTTCCCTCCCGAAACCCTAGGCCATTTTATTTGTACCTCCTTCATGGTAATGCCCTTTTCTTCTCCTTCACCTGAGGGTGGCATTCTCTTTATGTTCTCTTTAAACCTTCTCAGGTGCCAAGCCCAATGCCAGGGCAGGGTTAGGGCTCAGGAAATCACAATGAAATCAAATGAATGGCACAGGATGACCTCACCTGAAAGACTGCACTGGATGGAAAAGAAGCCCAAAGCAAATTCCACCCCTTGTCTGTGACTCAGCTGGCCTGGACTGGCAGGGCAGATGCGACCTCCCTCTGCTTTTCTCAGCAATAATCCCAGCCCCTTGTTATGATAAACTACTTGCTCTTTGCTCCGCAGTACATTCAGGAACTGGACTGCTGCCAAGGCAAACTCAGGAGCAATGGTAGGTCTATTGATATAAATTAATGGCCTATGATAAATACAGGAAAAACAATTCTAGTTAATAAGCTTTTAGGCCAACAAAATCACAAGGTTATTTAAGAGGAGGAGTATTTACATACATATATTTTAAGTAATGAGGCTGGTTTAAACACACACACACACCCCAAGTAATACACAGCCTATTTAGCCAAGTAAATACTGTCCGTTCAAAGTTGATAGCAAAACCTTGGGAAGCTCCAGCTGCCTAAAACAGCTCTATTCTTTCCGGAGGCCTTCAGGGCTAGTCCAGCAGAAACATTAGATAACTTACTTGATAGTTATGCTTTTTGGTTTCAAGTCCCAAACAGTGTCACCCAATTTGATTACTGGCCTGATTCACCAGACTTGGCTCTGAATTATTTTTGACAGTTTCCCAAAATTAAATCTACCTTAAAAAAACACAAAAATCTTTGCTACTCCTCGGGCGTGCAAAAGAAGGTACTGTAAATCCTAGAGTTCCAGAGATTCCGAAACTGTTCTGAGTAAGCAAAATACCAGAGTCGACCTCACAGGTGACCACTGCAAATAGCAGGTTCTGATTTCTTTGTTTGAAGATCTGTCATGTCACTTTAGAATCAGAGTTCATACTTATTCATTCTCTGCAGACTGTCATCAGGTTTGGTTTGCACAAAATAGTTGACCCGAACCAAGGAATTTAAACTTTGAATACCAGACCAGCTATGACATTTGCATCAGTGGGAGTCTTTGCAAATCAATATGAGAACCCGAGCAGCCCACACGGGTGTTTCACCAGCTGGCCACCCTGCAGGAGGCACGGGGAGTGAAATAACTAAAAGCAGCCTCTTTCCTCCGAACCCAGCATAAATCACTCCGATTCAATTTCGCGGGGGGTGGGGTGTGCAGAAGTGACGGGCTAGCCCCAGCAGTAAGTGGCTAATGGAGAACCTCAGTGTCTCCGTGTGGTATTTGGGGCAGGGTTTGGCCTTCGTGGCAGTAGAATGCCAGGATCCACTTCCAGATGAAAGTCAAAACACTCCCAGCACTAACTCTGCGCTTAATGGAAATCAAACCTCAAAGGCCCGGCCCTGAGAGCAAAAGCTCAGTGGTGCTACACCTTGGGGGACCAAGTGGGGCAGATTCCTGTTACCCAAGACTTAATTCCTGTGGCCCCAGGAGGTTCATCTCATCTCTCTCTCTCTCTCTCTCTCTCTCTCTCTCTCAACCCCTCTCTCTTTCCCTCCCTCCTAAGAACTATAAGTGAATGGAAGGACAATGATTTCCTGTGTCGATTCCCATTTGTTCGTGAAGCTAAAGATCTGTTCCCCCCACCCCCACCTCAGGCAGTGAGAATAGTGACTTCCACTTCTCCAGGGACCCCAGGACAGACACCCAACCCCTAAAATCCACTTGCTCTGTCACCCTCAGTTTCTGGTGTCCGTTTCTAGACTGAAGGTGACATGGGAAAGGCCTGATTCAAGGGCTTTCAGGTTAGTGAACTCCAGCTGGTACAGCTTGGACCATGTCATTAGGGGGAACAAGCAGGCATGCTAACACCCTGGGGAAGACAGTCTGCGCTGTCTTCCCTCCTCGCAGGGGATAATCTGCCCAGAGCTGCAGACCGGGGAAGACAGCAAGGAGAAGAAAGTGGTGGTCTACACCCAAAAGCGGCCTTGGCCATGAAACCTATAAGGGGACACAGTCAGAGCTGACACTTCTTTGAAGCCCAGGTGGCCCCTAACCTAAGCTATACCAGCCAGGTGCGCAGCAGGTCTGAGGCAGCCATCCCACTGCCCGCTGTTCTTTAGGGGAAGTGACTGAAATCCTCCCCACTGTGCTGGGTCAGTGGGGAGTGGGTGGGAACGTGGGCTTCAAGGGGCTTCCATTCTACTTAGGAGGGTTGCGTGCATAGTCTGTGAAACCAGCTGCCTGGGTTCGACTCTGAGCCCTATCACTTACTATGTGACTGTAGGCATGAACCCTTCTGTGCCTCAGTGGCCTCTTCTGTAGAAAGGCATATAAATGGTACCTCCGTGGGGGCTCTCTGTGAGGATTAAATGACTGTGCTGTGTGAGGGTTAGCTATTGTCACTTGGAGAGAGAAAACACATCAAGAGTCATGTCCTGGGGGAATGAGGCCATGTCCGAGGATGTGCAGGGCGTGTACTTTGGAGTTGGAGGCAAACGCGGCACCCATGGGGCTGAAGGAGGCAGGATGGACTGCTCAGGAGAGGTGGGGCCTGAGTCGGGACCTTGGGGGATGGTCTACTCTGACCCTTTTCCTCTGAGCTGGACTAACCTCCCATGAATACGGGGCCATCACCCCTCAGAAGGCTCCCCCACTGTGCTGCTCACCAGCCCACTTATCTTTAGGCTTCATGGTTGATTCCTGTGCTCGTCCACATGCTGTTGGATCAAGTGAGTAATTTCAGTTCAGATCAACAAATTTCAGGACAGGCCTGTTTTGAGTGAGGAGCTGGGGCTACAAAGGTGAGTGCCCAACGATCAAATATCACCCTCAAGGAGCTCCCCAGTCTGCTGACAGACAAGGAAACAGTTTTATAAGCCACTGTGCTGAGGGTGGTTGCTATGGGAGCACAGAGGAGGAGGGCATAGCCCAGGGCATGGAGAGGTCCCTACCCTCCAAGAGTGACTGGGAGGAGCTGAGGGGGAGGGTGCTGGGGAGTGGCTGTCAGATAGAAGGAAGTCCTTGGAGTGGAGTTTGGACACCCAACACTCTCTGTGAACACTGAGTGGGATTTTCCTTTTGTCTCCCTCTTCCTGCAGCTGCTCCAAATGCTCCCCAGGACTTGTGTGAGACAGAAGCAGAGGGCCTGAAGTTGGCCTGAGCTGACCAACATCTCTGCTGGGCTGGTCACAGGCTTCCTGATAGGCCTGCTCCAGACGGGTGGGGTCAAGTGGAGGATGGAGGCACTCGGGGCAGGAGACATGGCATAAACAAAGACTGCATCGGGAAGGCATGTGGAGTTGTGGGTACAGCACCGACTTAAAAAACAATCTTATAGTTTTATTTGTCAATTACAGCTCAATAAAGCTACTCTGCCATCTCAGCACCAACTTTAAAATTGGACCCCTCCTATCAGTTAGCTCTGTAGTCTGGGTTAAGTTGCTTTGCCCCTCTTGAGTTCTGAGGGCAGAATAATATGTGCTAGAGTGGTTATGAGGACTGAGATACATGAGGAATACCTACTAGGCGCCTACTACGTGCACAGCTAGAAGGGATTCTCAGGGTCCCAGCCCCACGCTCTCATTCTGCTGCCTGTGTTTATGACTGTACTGAATGGCACTTGGTACTCAAAACACCTCTCTTTGAAATGGCTTTTAAGAAGAAGCCAAAGTCTGTCCATGTTTAGGCAGTGAGGGTGTTGGTCTGTACCCCAGCAAGAGCCCAGTGGGCTGTCGCTGTGTAGACTTTCCCAGAGGGTCCTACTGTGATGAGAGGGCTGGCCCCTGGCCTCAAGGAAGGGCCTGCAGGCTGGGGAGTTCCACTTCCTGCTAAGATTAAGAAAGAGGCCAATTAGAACTGATTGTGGAGAGGGTTCTGTGACGTGGACACCTGCTCAGGAGATGCTGTATGCAGACCACTGAGTCATTTCACAGAAGCCACGGAACAGCCATTGGGTAAAGGCATTCACTCACCACCAACCTGCCCTTTGATGTCTCAGGCGAAATGTTCCTGATCCCAGTACCAACCCTAAGCCATCACGCTCCCTGTCACTGCAACATGAGTCAGCCCAGCCAGAGGTGTTGAGCTGGAAAGTTGCCCAAGTAGAAGAGGAGAGAAAGAAAATGAGAATGTTTTTTTCCACCAGGTTTATGACATAGTTCATAACATTTCTAAAGTTTGAGCTACTTAGATTAGAAAATAATAAAATGGAGCGATTCAACATATAAGCGACGGCTGGGAGTCAACATGGATGCAACCCCTGCGAGAGGCAATTCGGCAATGTCTATCACAAGCTCACATTTTGACAAATGAACATTAGATGAAACAATTCCACTTCTACGGATTTACTCTTCAGATAGTCTCACTTGTACAAAATGGAAAATGTAATGTTACTTATTCATTGCAAAATTATTAAAAGATTTTAAACCTAAATGTCTATCAATAGAGGACTTAACAAATAAATTATGGAACAGAATACTGTGCAGATGTAAAGGTGTGTGGTTATGTACACGTGTGTATACTTTCTATGTATGTAAACATCTACAAGAAATGTCGAAAAAGCAAGTTGCAGAATAGCGGGTATTATATGCTAGCATTTGTGCATACATGTGCAAACAACTCTGGAAGAATCTGCAAGAAATGAATTACTTTAGCGGCTTTTAAAGAAAGGAACGAGGTAGTGGGGGGACAAAAGCAGAAGGACTTGATGTGCTGAACTGTACACCTAAAAATGGCTGAGATGATACATTTCATGTTGTATGTATTTCATCACCACTGGATTGATGTTATCATCCCACCTATGACTGCTCTGATTGCAACCAGGTAGTGTCAAGGATTCAGGGACCTAATTCTCTGGCCTTTCCCTTGGCCAGAGTTTCTGAATCTCTAATTGCAAATCCAGATGATCTGATTGCTCTCTGCTTTCATTTTTTTTAATCTAAAAAGTAGTAACATGATTTCCCAACCCTGATATATTAATTGAATTATTGCATATAGGTTCCCAGCCTTGAGGATAAAAGTCAACCCTCTGGGATTGTCTAACCTTGTTTTGTGACCCTCCCTGACCCAGGCTTTGAAGGAGCCTATGGAGTTAGTATTTGTGAAATGCTTCGAGTCCCCTATTTAAGGCTAAGTAAAAAGGATCCTTTTGACTATATTTGGCAGGCCTGGTTGTATGTCTTCTGAATGCCGTTTATGATGGTCATTTGTACACAAAGCAGGCAGCAGAAAGCAGAGATCATAGAATCCTCTGGCCAAACTGTGAATTTGGCCCTGAAGCGTAGAAGCAGTATCGATGTCCTGAGCCCGCCGCTGCCATCAGCTCCATGAGAAAGGTGGCAGAGAGGTGGAAAAGATACACAAAAGGCTCGTGTTCATTCTCTCAGTACCCCTGCCAAATACTCTTATAACATCCTGCACCAAACTGGCAAACCAAATAGCATGCCATCCTCATGGGCTAAAACGTATAGGTTACCTTATACCCTGAAATTAGCATTTAAAACCAAACTGCTTATTTTTGACGTGCTTTTCACAAGCCAGCCAACTTAATCCCTGATTAGTGTGGTGGGGAGTTGTCAGAGAGTCTTATATCTTCCAGCACCAGCCCTAATTGAGAGCCTCCCATTACCCCCAGCCCAGCCTTCCCTCCTCACTGTGAGGGCCCAGAATAAAGGAGAGGCGTATCCTCTCCTCCCTTGACCTAAATTGACCTGAGTGGGAGTTTTAAGGCTGGTGCCTATTCTCTCCTTACATACCAAGGCTAAATTCCACTGCCCGGCTTTCCACACCGGTTACGACTGGATGCTACCTTTCAATTCAGCCAACTTCTCACTTACTCCTGCCTTGTCCCTATCCCCAGGGCCTGGAGGGGTCCTCTGAATCCTCCCTCATACCTCTCCCAAAATGCCAGGCACCAGTCCAACCCTCCACCAGCTCAAATCCATCTTTTCCTCCTCTGAATTCCTATGGCATTTATAGTCAACACCCTACAATTTACTGAACCACTTAATTATATCCTCTCGGGTATGGGGGATTATTGCTTGCATTTCAGTCTGGCCTTCCGGGTAGATACTGAACCCCAGTGGGGCAGAAACCATGCTTTATACATTTTTATTATGTCCATAAAGCACATAATAATAATGGTGGCTATTTATTAGCACTTATGGTATACCAGACACAGTACTTTATATATGCTACCTATTTTTTTTAATCCTCACCTGAGGATGTTTTATTGATTTTTAGAGAGAGAGCGAATGAGAGAAACATCAATTGGTTGCCTCCCATACACGCCCTGACTGGGGATTGAACCCACAGCCTAGGTATAAGCCCTGACTAGGAATCAAACTTGCACCCTTTTGGTGTACGGAATGATACTCCAAGCCGCTGAGCCACCCAGCCAGGGCTACACTACCTATTTAATACTCACAACACCTCTAGTGAGTCATTCTCACGTCTACTTCTCGATGACACAACCAACGCTCAGCAAGAGTAACAGGGACATGTGGCTAATAAGGGCTGAGTCTGGAATCAGATCAGTGGTCTCCAAAGGCCTTAATTAAACTTTTTGACAGATACAAGAAAATTGAAGCACAGAAAATACTTTCCTAGGATCATCTATGAAGGGAGTGAACTATATAACCACTCCCAATGTTTCTAACAAACGTACGCGCCATCGTAAAGGAAGCTCCCCAAACAGGGCCTTTCATCTGTTTTGTTTACTGGTGTATCTTCAGCCCTTTGAACAGTGGCTGGCTCACAGTTAGTGCTCAATAAAATACTTGCTGAATGAACACACAAAATCCAATCAACAAACCTCTGTTGGGTGCCCACCAAGGGTAAAGAATTGCTAAAGACAATTACTATAAGGAAAACAATGTAAAAAACACTCTAATTTGCTTAACTTAATTTCACTCACTACAAAATACTGTAGAGGACCATTTGAAAAGAAAAACGGGATGCAAACCCAGGTCCCCAACTTGATGCCAACTTTGTCCTTTTGGACTTGGGAGGGCTGGGGGTTTCCAATTCCTTGTCCTGCAATCCTCCCTCTATTAAAACAATCAGCTACCAAACAGAACACAGTGTCCCAAAATGATTATTTGAAATTATCTAGATTTTTTTGCCTAGGTCATAACCATGTAAAAGTAATGAAAACAAAACTAAGACGTTTGGGCCTAATTACTGTCAAATTGTCATCCTCTCCAATTGCTTTGATGGTTTATTTCTTTTTGCAATTCAGCATAACTTACATGAGTATGAAGCAGCAAGGGCTGGCATCCAGTGGTGACCGTGGAAATAGGAAAGGGTGGATGTAGGGAGTTTGGGATTGGCTGGATGCAGGGCTAAAGGGAGGGAGAAGACACAGGGGCTGCGAGGGTTCCTGGTGGGGCTTCCAGGAGACTCACATCATGAAGAGGATCAGAGCAACGTGAGAGTCACGTTCAGCTGGAAGGAAGGATGATGAATTTCACTGTCCTATGTGCTTGTTATGCTCCAGACACACCAACCACCTTTAGTTTGTTTCTAAACCACATCACCCTCATCTCATCTATTCAAATGAAAGAATATTCTTCCCTCAGATCTCCCCATGGCTGCTTAGTTTCAATATCATCTCTTCAGAAAGGCCCTCCTGACCACCCCACCTGAAGTAGCCATCTCGTCTCCTGTTCCTTCTCATGCTTGTTTTCATCACAGCGCTTAGTATGACCTGAGTTTTCTTGTTTGTTCATTTGCTTATGATCTGTGTCTCGTCTCCTACAGTGTGAGTTCCAGGCAAGTAGACACGTCCTTCGTCAGTGTCAGGTATAGAGAAAGCACTTGGGGGAACCTCAGGTGGTGACGTTGGGGTCACAGTGGAAAATGTAGGCCTTCGGCTCAGGAAAGGGGGTGGTTTGTAGATGTGAGCCTCGAGTGTGACCGATGAAGCCAAAACCAAGCACAGACTCTCTTTTTATGACCGATTTTGGATAATAAGCTCAAGCCAGTATAAGAAAATGCTCCCCCAAAAGCATTTTTCTAAATCAAGGTGAGAAGAAAGAGCTGAAGTGATCCATTTTCCTTTCTTTGAGAAAGGCTGGCCCAGCTTCTGTGGTTTCCAGTAAGACTGTGTACATATGTGAAACAAATAACATTAATGAAGGGGAAGATTGAGAAGTAGAGGGGTACTCAAATAGCTTGAAGTCCTCCGCCATGCTGCAGCTGCCCAGTGCCTCCACTCACCGAACCATCAAATCCTTGTTGCAACTTTTGTACTGATGCAGAGAGGGCTCCAGGATACAGAGTGGAATCCAAAGGGCAGGCGCACAGCAGAGCGCATCGCAGGCCACCTTTTGCATTAAAAGGATGGAACAAAGAAAATACTTGCGCTCCCATGAACCCTGGCGGGATAAAGGATACCCCAATAGAAGTGGTTACACACTGAGGCAGGTGAAGTGGGGAACAGGGTAGGTGGGCACAGGATAGGAGCAAGATGTCTGAATACATACTTTTCCATTTCATTTGATTCTTGAACCACACGATTATATCAACAACTATTGTAAAGAAATTAAATTTAAAAAATTAATGATTCTTGAATATAATTGATAGTAATTGGGGTCTTGTAGCTCAGTGATCGCCTCACCACGGTTCGGTGCAGGTAATGTTGAAGATTCAGTCCGGGAGGGCCACTGTCAGCGTCTTGGAATAAAGAATATGACTGAGAGAGGGCACATTATATTCATGTCTTCACAGATGAGCAGAATTAGGGACTGAGTTGATGTTTCCAGTTGTGGAGGTGGACTCCTGACTTGGTTCCCTTCTTTGTAATCAGGAAAAATACTACTCTGAGAATGAAAGGCTGATTATTCTTTCTTGCATGAATAATGACATGACAGGTGAAAGTCACCTAAGCGACACACACTTGGGTGTTGGGTGTGTATGGGGGGGTAGTTTATCTCTCACCCTCCCACTGATTTAGTCCCTTTGTTGTTTCTAATAGAAACCTTTGGAAACAAGTAAATGCCTATCAGTAGGAGTCTGGTTAAATAAAGAAGTAAATGTGGGTCATGAATACAATGGGACCCCATGTGGCCTGGCTATTAAAAATGACAATACATTTGACTACTATCTACTAAAGCTAAACATACATTACCCTAAAACCTAGCAATTCCACTCCTGCGTATATACCCAACAGGAATGTGTATACATATACCCACTAAAACCTAAGCAAAAGAATGTTCACAGCAGCCCTACTCATAATAGCTCCAAAGTGAAAACTACCCACATGTCCATCCACATTGACTGGATACGTAAAATGTGGTTACAGTCGTGCGATAAAATGTCATACAGCCATGAGCGTGGGCAAACACTATACAGAAGTATACAGATGCAGCTCACAGACAGCATGTTGAGGGAAAGAGGAAATAAAGAAATCATACTGTATGATTCCATTTATGTGAAGTTCCAAAGCAGGCAAAGCTAATCCCAGGCTGGTAGAAGTCAGGACAGTAGTTATCTTGGAAAGGGGTGGTGACTGGGAAGGAGCAAGAGAAGCTTCTGGGATGTTGAAATGGTCTGTTTCTTAATCTGGTCACTGGTCACACAGGTGTGTTCACTTTGTGAAAATGTGTGACACTGTACACGTATGATTTGTGTGTGTGTGTTATACACCCTCCCCCCAAAAAGGAAACAATGATGCCGATCTATATGATTGACATGGGACATGGAAACATGTGCAGGCCTTGTCACAGAGGTATATTCCATTCACTCAAGTTGTTAAGTTGTAAATATCAACCCTGTATGTGCAGAAAGTTACCCAAAGAACTGATTCTCATAAATGTTAACAGCGCTTACCTTTGGGTCAGATTTTGAGGTTTTTTTTTTTTTTACTTTACTTTCTTCTTTGTACTTTTCTGTATTTGTTTGCATTTTTACACAGCAAATGTATCATTTTATATTCAGAAAATGGTTTTTATTTTGAAAAAACTCCTCCTTGATTAAAAAGGAAATAAAAATCTGCTTTTTATTTTCTCTAGACGCAAACCAGTAAATACCAAAGCCTATCAACCAGGGACACGATGTACTCTGTGTGCATCTAACACACTTTGCAATCGTCCTAGTTTGTAAGTATTTCCAAGGCTGGCTCTGAACAGCGTAGCCACTGTCCCTCCTGTCAGTGGGCAGTACACATTTGTGGTGAAATCTGAGGGTGAATGAAGGGGAGAGGTCAGAGCATCTGAGAGTTCAGGGTAAATGCTGTAGAAATTTTAGGCGATCTGTTCTTCCTCCCTTTGAAGCAGAGAGCAGATGGGTCCGTTTGTTAAAGGAAAGTAATCTCCCTGCCATTAATCTTCTCTCTGCCTCTAAACCACATGCTTTCCACGGTGCTACCTCTCTTTTGCTTAGGTCCAGGGGATTCCACCCGTTTTTCCCTAGGCCTGTACTTAGTAGAGTTTCCTACTTTTCGCTCAACCCTCTTTGCCACCAAGAGCCTCTTCCACACGTTCACATCCTCGAAATTCTTTAAATGGGGATAAATTACTTTCTTCTACAATCAAAGTCCAAGCTTAAAATGTAGTTAACCCTGGGTAAATTAACACTTGGCCTTGATATTCACACTAAGGTGTGAATGTCGAATATAATTTCTAAGGAGTAAAATTGGGTTGGGGGATGGGTAGAGTGAAGCCCAAATCCTTCACGGAGCTGGCCAGGTTACTGCTTCCCCTTCACGGCAGCCCCCGTCCTCCACCCGGGCCTGCTCAGGAGATCCCAAGCCACCCAGAAGCAAAAGGCAGACACTGTCACCCTGACCAGATCTACATCCATTCCAGACTCCAGATTACAATAATTTGGGAGAAGGTCAACCAAGTCAGAGCCCCAGATGGCAGAAGAGCTGCTTTAGCTTAAGACTCTTAAGTCCTTTTCCTTGGGGCAGGAAAGGTTTGAGACAATGAAGGATGAGGCTTTCCAGGCCAGGGACACAACCTTGATCCAAAGCCTAGTCATGGCTTTAATTTTTGTAAATCAAAGCCTCAAGTTTGTCTTTACTTTCTTAGCTGAAGATGTATTTCCCAGGGTGCAGGAAAAGGTACCAAATTGAAGATTGTGTGACATCATGTGCCACTAAAGCCCTTTGCAAGCAGGCAGAAATCACTGCTTGACTAAATTCCCTCTCCTAAGCTTTTTCCCCCCTGCCAACCATTGTCTTCACAAGATCTTCCCATACTTGGAAAACATTTGTCTAATTATCATCACACACGATGGGCCTGTTGCCAGCTGCTTTTTATTTTAACTTCAGATTCTTTCCAGGGTGTTTGTTTTTTTTTCATTGTGGGTGGAGAACAGGAGAGAGAAGTGTGTCTGTTTTTGCTATTACACAGAACTGATCAGATTTCCTTTTATAATCACAATTAAACTTCCAGACCCAATCATATGAATACTTCACATTTAGAGGATTTGAATGCCCATTGATTTGGTCAGTCTCCCAAAACCTTCCAAGTCTGGAGGTGAGAAATTGATCCATGAGGATGAGCAAATCATTCTCCAGACATAAGGAGCGCAGATGGACTCGAAGAGCCCTAGTCTGAGTCCCAGCTCAGTGTTCTCTCCATCAGCTGAGACTGGGTTGCATGGAGCTAAGTCTCCAATACATTTTCTGTCGTCCCTCTAATAGGAAAGGTAAGCTCCAGAGCAGGGTCTTTTTGTCTGTCTTGTTCACCATTGTAGCCCCAGCATCTGCTGGGTTGGCATAATAAGGGGTGGGGAGCAAATACTTGTTGAATATTGAATTACCCTTTGCCATGCCCCTACAGTGTCGGGGCAGGGTGAAGGAAGGGCATACTTCATTGAATCTTTATAGGAAGCAGGATCATAGGTATTAAAACTACTTATAGCAATGATAGCTGTAGAAGGGGCTTAAAGACAGCAATCTGGCTAAGAAAGGAAGGTGTTGGGGCTTAAGGATGTATGGGCATAGCCAACAGTTTTACTTCTATTGTATTTTATTTCAAGGTTCTTCATGGAGCCTATGGAGAGGAAAAATGGGGGGCTCAAACTTCTTACCTCACTTTCTGGCACCTCTCTGGCCCAGATCAGATGTGTGAAGGTATGCTAACAAGAATCTGGGGTCAAGTGACCAAAAAGATGCTGGGGTTTGGAGGAGATTTTCCTCCTGCTCCCAGGAGTCTGCTTTCCTGCCCCTTAAGAACAGAGAGCATGAGGAGGACCTGGTTGGTCATCTTACCCCAGAACTTCAGTTATAATATTTAACATTCTTAAGTGAGAGCATCTTCACCAGGCTTCTAAAACCTTTCAGAAATGGAGCCCTAAGTGATAATTCACTGTTCTGCTGCCGCAAACAATGGCCCAATATGCCCCATCCCATTTTCCTAAGATTCACTGGAATAACCAGTTCTCTTTAATAAATGCATATGTATTCTGTAAATTAGTCAAACTTTAGTGAGATTTGCTTTACTAAGATAAGCTAACAGCTAATATAAGAAAAAGAAAGGTATTTTAGTATTTATTGGAGTTTTCTTTTTTCTTCTTTGGGGGAGGAGGGAGAGAAAAGAGGAATAGTGAGGGAGTATTATTAACTGGAAAAAGAAAGTACTGCTTACTTTGTATGTGCTAGGAATTAACAGTCTATAATCTAGAAGGGGAAATAGGGCAAACACCCAAATGACTATTAAACACATTTATATAAATGGTAGCAAAACAAATTACTATGAGAGTCAGGGGAAGGAATGATTTCAAACAGGTGGAGAGTGAGTAGGGTTTGAGCAAGGCCTTGAAGGATTTTGACCAGTGGAGATGGGACAGGGGTGTGCCATGTGTTAGAAGGTTTGAGAAAAGATCTGGGGACAGGTGAGGCATAGGGATCAGGGTGGTGGAGAAGAAGGTCAGACAAACACTCACAGGAGAGGGCTGGCAGGAGGGGAAGGAGGGGAGCTGAGGTCATCTCAGGGAAGTCTCAGCCAGCCAGGCTGAGACATGACCATCTGAAATGAATCTAATAGGTTTTTGCTCTAGCAGCAATCTGCAGCCTTGTGACTTAGTGGCGGTGGAAAGACATGGAGGCTTTGGGTCAGATAAGGGGCCTCAAAATTGGCCTTGGAGGGAAGACAACAGAAGAATAGGAAGCTGGCTGGCACACTGTCTCAATAGTGCAAACGAAGAGGAATGTGGGACTGACCTGGAATAGGGGCAGAGGAAATGGAAAGGCAAAAATCATTCTGCAGAAAAGGAAAAGTATGGACTTGGAGAACAGGGGGAGAGATGATGGTGGTTCTTTGTGTGAAGGAAAGAGGACAAAGTAAATCCAAATTTTGACAAACTAGTAGAACTCAAGATGCATGTGTTGAGCAAAACTTGAGATAAGGGATGTGAGCGGCAACAACAACTTCAGAGCTGGGGGTGGCTCTCTTAGAGAAGACATTGAGCAGTCAGCAAAAGTACAGGATTGCCAGAGGCTAGAAGCAGAGTGAGGAAAGGAATAGATAGGCCTTTTGCAAAAGCTTGCAATTTTCTCCAGAACAATTCACAAGAATCTACTAACCGTGGTTGTTTATACCCATTTGCATTTTTGAATGTTGAACTTCTTGTATGTACTACCTATCATAATTAAATTAGAAAATGTTGGGATCCAGAGCACTGGTAACTGTGTGCTGTAGTAAAGAAAACCTCCTTTTCACCTATGCTTCACCAGCCTGGTACAAATTAGGGAAATCTCAGTGTTTCATTCCCTTCCACCCTTTACCCCTCCTCCCCCAGATAGTTGAAGGTTTTTTCAGTGTTTGGACTTCCATTTCATTACCTCCATCCAAGAAACCTAACCAAGTTCTCAGTTTCCTCTAAGAAGCCTGGGGGTCAAGGACATTTTAGTTAGGCCACCTCTAAGGTGGGAATCACTGTGCCAAAAATCTGGCAGAGGATGAGAGAGGGTGTGGCAAGTTGGGAAAAGAAGCTGTGGAGGGAAGCCCTTGTCATTGCTCCAGTTCAGACCGACCCCGGAAGCAGTGTCAGGATCCCCCTCTTCATCATTCCTGCTCACTTAAGCCAGATGGACGGTGGGATGGCATGGGTCCGTCCAAACGGCAGCTTTACAGAGAATAGGTGGCACCTCCCAGTGTGTCCAGCTCCCTGGGCTCCCCCAGGTCTTCCTTGGGCTTGGGACAAAGCCCCCACAGTCTCCAGGTGGGCTGGGGGCGCACCCAGGCCCGGGGATGGAGCTACCAGCCTGCTCCACACCCACTCTGGATGGTTTCCGACTGGTTCCAATCTTTCTGGCAGATTCCCTCACAACCCCTTTTCCATTGGTCGTCCCATCAGGAGGGCCACAGAGCCCTCCTGCTGCTGGCACTGTACAAACTCAACAGGCGGGTGAGAACCTGGAGAAAGCGCCCAGGAGGCCACTCGGGAGCCGCGCAGCCCAGTCTCAGGGCCCCGCCCCTTTTCTGGTTCCCTAGTTCCGCGTGCTCGGGTGGTTCCGGCGGGGCCCGGAGCGAGCCCGAATTCGGAGTGGCACCGCCAGCTCGGGCGCGCTTCTCCGGGGAGCCGGGCCTGCGGGCGAAGAAGGGCCCAGGGCTCCCGCGCGCGTCGCTGTGGCGTCCCTGGCCATCCCCACGCGCTGGTCGCGCTATTGAAGCTCCAACCCCGAGGGTTCGCGAGCTGCTTGCCCAGTGGGTACGAACCCGGACTGCCCTACATTCTTCTCTCCCCTCCCTGATAGTCTGTTAAATTGACTAATAAACTCAGCACAGCGTTCTCTGTGCGGCTTCAAAAAACTCGGTAATTTCGTTAGAAAACGTTGAAATTCAACCCCGAAGTATTCAGCCCAAATGTTTAGTTAAAGTAACCCCGTGGGTTAATAAACTAAACAAAGGCAACCCATGCAAAACTGAAGCAATGAAAACCAGGCTAAATAAACGAAGGGAAGTTTATAAGAACCCTTTCGGAGGAGGAAAAAAAAAAGAGAAAAGGCATCGGGCACGGAGGTTTAATGTGAAGCATGTGAGCGGGGCTCAGCTTACAGGTACGCGGGCGGACGGCGAAGAGCGCTGTCAAGCGCCCCCAGGATTTCGGGTGGGTTTGCGCCTCCCGGGAAACCCTACCCGGGCGCCGAGAGCAGCGGCTGCGCGGTCGCCGGTGGCTGCGAGCTCCCGCTCCGCCGCTAGGCGCCCCCGCGGGCCGGCCCGCTCGGCGCGAACCCAGCAGCCGAGCGCCCAGCGGGCTGTGCGCGCCGAGGCCAGGGCGCCGCAAGCCACCCCGCGGAGCGCTCTTCCCTCCCGGCAAGGCCAGCGTTAGCTTGCTTCTAAATAGACCCAAGTGGGAGCCCTTTGCAATTTGGAGATGCAGAACTAGTGGGTCCCGCACCCACACAAGTTCTGTGTCTCGCCCCACTCCACCCCCTCGCTCTCCCGAGCTGGCAGTGCAGTAACAAAGACGCTGCCGCGCCATTGACCCCGAAGAAGCTCTGATGAAAAGGAGGGCAGGCCGCAGGATAGAAGTTTCTACAGTTATTTTTTCTTTTGCCTTTACGTTCCCGAAAAGAAGCAGAGGAGGTAAAAGGGAGAGAAATCTGGGAAAGGCAAGACCCAGAAATCAGGAGCCATTGTATTTTTCATTTGGGAGAAAAGCTGCAAAACAGCTCGGCCTCTTGTCCACCTCGCAACCAAAGCTGGTCTGACTATGAAAAGAAAAAGGCGGGCGAAGGAGGAGGTTTATTTTTCAGACCACTATGACTTCCCTTTCCCGAGCTCCGTCACCCTCTGCCCTCCTCTGATTCTAGAAGGGGCCGCCCCCAGCCCTGGGAGCCGATTCCGGGAGCTCCGCTGGGAGATCAGAGGCGATACAGGTTCGATGCTAAAAAGAACCTTCAGGCCGCGGGACAATGGAGTGGACCTCACACGGGGGCACCGCGCTTTCCCCCAGCCGCGTTTGGCTCCCGCCGCTTCTTTATTCCACGTGGTGAATCCTCGGTGTCTCCTAGGGCCGCCCAACCAATGGGCCGACCGGGGAGAGCGGGACGCACTGGAAAGAGTTTGAAAGGAGGTGTGGGTTTTAATTTTTAAAGAGCATAATTGGGCTGAGGAGGTTTATTTTTTCCTTGACCAAGGGGAGAAAGAAAGAGGAAGAAGGAAAAAAAAAAAAAAAAGTCAGGCGAAATACAACACATTTATCTATCAACCGCTAGACAAGACAAAGAGGTTTTAACAACAGTTTGAAAAGAGCGGCCTGTGAATGGTTACTATTCAATTTGTATTTTATTCCCCGCTGGTCATGGAATTGAGATCAGAAGAAAAAGTGAAAACACATGGCTGAGGTCAGGGGATCAGAGAACCACCACATACAGCAAAGGGAAGGGAAAGCAATGGGAACTCGTGTGAAGAAATGGATTATATAAACAGAGCTTACCATCGCCTGCGCCCCATTATCCTATAATTTACCCTGCATGGGAGCATAGAAATATATTAAACTAGTGATAGGTTTTACCATTTCTTTACAACCCAGCCTCGTGCCAATCAAGCCTACTATATACTTTCAGACATGTTTAGAATTCTTGAACTAATGTGTTTATTTTAAATATCACAGGGAAATTATTACATCACCAGAAAATAATGCCAGAGCGGGGGTCTGCCGCCCTTTTGAAGTCCTGCTGCAACGAAACATGATTTTAATTACATAATCACTTTGAAACTATAATTATACAATAAACGATGAGGATTAAGCGGGAAGTATAGAGTACATTAAAAATTGCTTAGGTCTTGAGAAAACAAACTGAACATACAGGGGGAAAAGAAAGAGATGAAATCCGAGGTCCTGGGGAGGGGGTTGATAAATCCTGCCTTCGCTTTCCTCTGAGCTGCAGCGGGCGGACGGGGACCTGGGGCTCCTGGGAGTGTGGGCGGGGTGGGGATGGGGGGTTGCCCGGCTGTGTAGCCGAATAAAAACCAGTAAATCTGAGACACAATCAAAGAGAAGCGAGAAGGACGGCTCCGGTGCGTTTGGTAACCTTTCTACACCAAAACAAATAAACAGAGTCGTTGTGGCGTTTTCGAAATACATTTACATTGAAAAGCATCATGCAACGGAATGCCACCGGGAGATTGAGCGTTGCCAAAGATTGGTTTGTTTGCCCGACCCTTCCAGGAGGAAAGGCATCCAACACGAACCGCGTGGTCGCTGCCCTGATGCTCGCAATGAGTTTATAAACAACCGCACATCTGTGGCGCGGGCAACCCCGCGCGCCTGCGAACATACCCTGGGCGCGCCTACATCCTGGGGCGCACACACGGCCTCGCACCCGCTTTCTCGTCTGGGTCCCCCTTTCCTGAAAGTTGATCCGCCGCTTAATTTTGTTTTTGCGTTTGTCCTTTCGGTGAGGCTAAGGGCAGGCGCACGGTTCTTTCTTTAAAAGGTAGAAACTTGGCTACGTCCAGAGCCCATCCACGCGCGTCTCTCTCTGCTCAGCTTCCCTGGTCTCCAGATCATCTACACAGCCCGGGGCGCAGGGACCCGGCCCTGGACGCAGGTCCTTCTCTTCCTCATATCCTGGTGGGGGGCGCTACACTGGAGCCTGGGGTGGGGGCGTGGGGTTCTGGGCCTAGGCACCGGAGTCCCGAATGCATTTGGAAGCACCCTGGGGACGGAAATGCCCGATTGAACTGCACAGGTAAAGGCTGGTGATTACTTTTTTTCAGTACACTTACTTTACCGCCTGTGCTTTGCCAGGCCAGCAGCGCCCCGGGGAGGGAGGAGAAGTGAAATCCCTGCTTTGGGCCTCATCAGCCACCAAGGCTTCTTTTTAATGAGATTGCCTTCACCAACATTCAGGCCAACCACAGCTTGTGCTCGGCTTTAATACTTCACAGCAGGTGCCCTGGGTGAGGGCAGTTTGGAATGCCGGTGCCTGGCTCAGCCAAGTTTCACTTATAAAGGGTTAAATGCTCCCAACCACGGCAGACTGGGGCACCCTGGCACAGGAGGGCACTCCTGCTTTTTGCTCAAGCAGAAAATTATGATCGCATACGCAGCAATGTTTAAATTCACTCGCAATCTAGAAGATGTTTCCCTCGGAACTCGGACGTGAGTATTGGGCTAGAGAGGGAGAAAGTGACATAACGAATCTTTCGGTGCCCTAGCTTGGGCCTCTTGGTGGCGTCCAACCCTGACAGTGCGGCCCGGACAGCGTAAGGCGTGAGACGAACGGCTGTTTTCAACTCCAAACCATTAATATTAAGATACATCAGTATCGCATTAGTCTGCAGCGGACCATCAACCACCAAGAACAAAAGCACAAGAGAAATAAAATAGTTCATCCAAAGAGTCCTACTGTGAGCGTGTTTATTTCTTGCTTTGCTCAACCCAGGATACAATTTACTCACTGCCCTCTTGCAAACAAAAGCGCAGCGCTAGCCTGGCAACGTGGAAGAGCCCCTTTCATAACCTTCAAGGAAATTACAACCGGGCATGAATTCAGGGGCCATTTTATACTGAGCCTGCAGCGTTAACTCGCACAGTTGTTTCCCCGGATGAACACGTGGGGAGGCCAAGCTTTTATAAGAAAAAGGAAGAAAAATCCGATTCCCCAGGAGTAATAGTAACACTAATCAATATTATTTATCTGTCATTTACTTAATACAGGCAATTTACCTACGTTATCTCATTTATTATAGCAACGCTGCAGGGTGAATATTATAATTACTACTTTATTACTAATATCAAATACTTACACAGTGTTTGTTTTGTGTCCAGCACTGCAGTGCTGTTTTACATTCATTTATTCCTCACAACAACCCCAATACGGGTAGGAATATTATCGTTCCCAGTGAACAGATGAGGAATTGAGGCACGCAGAGATCGCGTGATCTGTTCAAGGTCACGGGGCCATAAATGGCAAGGCAGAGATCGGAACCTAGACTGTGAAATCTTGGCCAGGGCACTATACCGCTGGGAGAAACTGAGGTTTATCAGAAGTTCAAGCGAAGATGCGGAGGAGCCGAGATTGGAACCCAAGCCGTGGAGAGCAGGGACTGTGGTTCGTCGCCCCACCCAAGGAGCCACCAGAGATGCACCGAGGAGGTTCCATTGCGCGGGCGGGGCAAAAAGCCGTAGGCGTGGATTGTGCATTGAACGGGAGTCAGGGCCGAAGGTGGTGTGGTCCACCGAGCGTTGAGCTATTTCTTCTGCCACCTGATCCCCTGCGGTCAGGGCAGCTGTTTGTTTTCTGAGACATATCCAAGGAACCTCAAGGAGGAGCCATCTGCCAGGAATCCCGGAGCGACCCTCCAGAGCGCGAGACCGGTGGGGGCTCGCATCCAGCCAGATTAAGAGAAGAGTGCAGGGAGCCTGGCCGGGAGGCTGGTCGGCCGCGCCCTGCATTTGAGGGGCTCAGGAGGCCTTTCCCTTAGGACTGGAACCTCGTTCCTCCCACAGAACGCGTCCTGGCCGTTTGTGGACGCCCTGCGCGCACTCAAGGGAGGCGCACAGCCTCCCTGGCTAGTCAGCGCTGGGTATTACTCACTGATGTCTGCATCACCGCGTTGCGGATTCAAACTCAAAGTCAGAATGCAGCTGAGAAGTGGGCTGGGGTGGAGAAAGGTCCCAGAAATTGGCCAGGAGGGGGCGGTTTAGAGATTGTGTCTGCGACAGGTTGGTAAAACCAACCCAAGGAGTCGTCTCCGCCTTCCGGAGCTCCCCAGATCTCTGCAAGGTGTGCTCAGCAGCGACCTGCACAGCTGCCTCCGGGGGACAAGGAACCACGCCTCCCATTCATTTACGTAACCTGCGGGGCAGGGCCTGTCTCCAGGCTCTTTGCCCTCGGACTTTGTCTTTTCCTCCTCGTGGCTAATAATCCTCAAGACAGAAGTTACATCCCACTTAGAGAAGGCACTCTGTCCATACCTCTTAGCACAATGCCCAGCCCCTCTAGGGGCGTGATACAGGACAATTCCCTCCCGTTTTACAGGAGGAAGGCACTGAGAGGTTCAATAATCTTTCTTGGTAGACACAGCCAGGAGGTGCCCGGAATGGATCTGCGGACAGTCACCTGCCGGCAGGACCCCCTTCACTTCCCCACTGACCTCTCAGAGCAGGAAGTCACCAGCCCAATGTTTCAGAAAAACTCAGGATGAAATTTCTGGGCAGAACTGGGGATGGGGAGAGGGAGGAAGATCCTTGCCAGAAAGAAGGTACTCAGGAGGGCTGTGAGGTTTGGTGAAAGGGAGCTTTGAATCATCATTTTTCAACTCCTATAAGAAGCTAATTATTTGAGTGCTGATCATTTGCCTGGTGCTATGCTGAGCCCTTTTACGGCCATGTTTCTCATCTTGGCTGCACGTTGACATCGCTTGGGGGAATTTTTAAAATCCAGATGCCTGGAGCAATTAAATCACAATTTCCAGGGGTAGGACCCAGCCATCAGAGTGTGTGTGTGTGTGTGTGCTCCTCAGGTAGTTCCGACGTGTAATCATATTTGCAAACCACTGCTTTAGGGAAATTTTCTAATTTAATTCTCAACAACCGCACAAGGCAGATACAATTATGATGCCTGTTTAATAGATAAGAAAGCTGAGGCTTAATGAGGATCTATATTTAGTCCAAGGTCAGCCCAGAGTAACAAAACAGGTTTCTCAGGTGCCAGAGAACAGGTATCCAACCTCTCTGGGCCAAGTCCCTTCTAACTTTAACACCTCTCCCACACCCCCAAAATGTTACCCTACTGGAGAGACACCCCAAGGTTATAGCAGGTAGAGGTAGGAAGGCCAGGAACATTTCTCAGCCTCAGACAGAAAACCTGACTACTTACATTCAGGGTCTTAAGTAGAGAGGGAAGCAGAATGGGGAGAAGGGGACAGAATAGCTTTGGTTTCCTTTGGAAAAGATAGGACACCAAATGACCCTGGGCCCCAGACAGAGTGCTCTGTTTGGGAAGGTGATGTGTGAGGGTCAAGCCCAGCCACATGTGTGTGGTATGGACCCCGGGGATGTCTGGAGTGAAACGAGCACTGAACTAGGAAACTGACACCCAGCGGACACTGTTACCCTGGGCAAGGCTCTCAGCCAC
This sequence comes from Tadarida brasiliensis, assembly GCA_030848825.1. Taxonomy (NCBI): domain Eukaryota; kingdom Metazoa; phylum Chordata; class Mammalia; order Chiroptera; family Molossidae; genus Tadarida; species Tadarida brasiliensis. The sequence continues at coordinate 47,275,286 of CM061258.1, forward strand.
TGGGCCTCACTTTCCTCTCCTGTCAAATAAATTGGTTGGGCAGGATTCTCTCTAAATTTGCTTCTTGTGCACACACTTTATGGTTATTTAAGGCTCCCATGTGAATAAACTCAATTCTGGGTTAAATGAGAATACAAATTACAATATTTTAGCATCTTCATCATTTCCCATTTGCTTGTCTCACCTTCTCTGAAAGTAGGAATTGCTACCCCTGTTTTGATAGGGAAACTGAGTGAGGCTCAGGGTCCTTCTGACTCTGGTGATTTCTAGCACTACCCTTAGAGACACATCTCCTGTCAGCCCCTCTGTTCGTGGCTTGTTGGTCACCCTACAGCTGGAGAATCTCAGAGCATTGGGAGAAGTCAGAAATACTTGACAGAATGGAAAACTGCACGTTAGGTTTTAAAAACACCCGAAAGCAGCTGCAGAATTCAAGCAGGGTCAGGGCAGGTTTTGTGTTTGGGAAGAGGTGGAGGGGTGGAGACGTGGTCTCCTAAATGTCTTGTCTCTTAGCCTCAGTTTCTTCATCTCTAGCCCAAGGATCACTTCTGATTCCCAGTGGGGCTACAGATTCACCCATTTATGCCTATAAATAGGTTAGAAAAGTCTGAGGGTCAGCACTGTGATTTATTTTCCTGGAGGAGGGCCTAGTGTGGGGATGTAAAGGGAGTCCTCTCCAAAGCACTCAGCTCTCTACATATATGCGTCTTGTGTCTTCATTTCTGGCTGCTCATTAGAATTACCCGGAGACACTGAAAAATAATCATGTTCAGGATTCATTCAGCTCAATTAAATCAATAGCTCAGGTGATAAAGTCCAGACATGGGAATTTTTAAAAAAGCAGCCATGATTCTCACCTCACGTGCAGCCAGAGTCGAGAGTAGTTGCTATCGACACTTATAGAGCATCCATGAGAGGCCAATGGTCAGCCTGGAGCTTTAAGAAAACAAGTCTGTTTGGAGATCCAGACCTAAGGTTGAAACCATGTGTGGTTGCCCGGGAAAAGGGTGCAGAGTCTCAAACAGCTGAGGACAGAACCTTAGGAAAGCACACACCAAGAGAAGTGGAAGGAGAGACTGAACTGGAGGAACTTGAGATGCAGGAGAAAAACCTGAAGGCATGACCTCTTGGCAGCCCAGGGAGAAGAGAATGTCATGGTGGACAGAGAGGTCAACGATGCCAGTGCTGCCACAGGCTCACTGAAGATTAGGACTGAAAAGTCTTCATTGGACTTGACATCTGAGAAGTCCTGGGTGGCCTCAGCAAGAAGAGAGACACGGGGAGGCCCGCGGAGCTGAACTGCAGTGAGTTGAGAAGTGAACAGAGGTGAACTGAGACCAGGAAACGTCTTTCCCCAAGCCAAGGATGCAATTACGATTGGGGCAGATCTCTTCCCCTGAGAATACAAGCATCTCCTCGCCACTCCACTGAGAATATAAAAAGAATCTGGCTGCTATTTTTGATGCCCAAATCGAAATGGGCTCTCCCTCAGGTATGAACGTGAACTCGAGCACTGAGGGAGAGGAAGCCAAGCCAAAACTCGGAACCAGACCATAAAACCTATTTAAAACATGCTTGATTCTCCTCAGAAGCAGCGTCTAACTCAGGGCAGAATAGTCTACTGGAGCCAGGTGGCAAACTAAGCGAAACCAGCCATGATTCCAGGCCACAAGAATCAGTGCGGAGGCTGCCAAGCCATGGAGGCCTGACTCTGCTGTCTGACAGGAAGCCAGTGGAGCAAAACAGCCTTTACTCCTCTCCCAGAATGGTTGACCACTATAAGGCAAGTTGGAGAGCCTACAATGAGAGCAAACCCACAAAAACACCAAAAAAGAAACAGAAGGAGCCCTGTGTGAACAACCCGATGCTGTGAAGTACGACCGAGAACCTGACACTGAGAGGAGGCTGGGGTCTTACCTCCACCCCCTTGGGCAGGGCAGGGACCCGCTCTGCAGCCAGGCGGGAGGGGCCTCAGGCAGGTCTGTGGTCTTGTCTCCTTTGCTATGCCTTCTTGTCTCTAGCCCTCCTGTCCTGGAGGCCCTGCCCATTCCTCCTCTGCTAATCTGACCCTGTCATGATCCAAGGCGCTGCTGGGCTCACTGGGACCCAGCAGGCTGCCAGGCTGGGTCTGCAGCTCTGAGTTGTGGGAAGAATCTGGACAAACTCCACCGCACTGTCTCCTCCTCAGCTGCCACTTGGCTTACTTTGAAAAGACAAGGCCAAATCAGAGCAGCAGTTCTCCCTGGGATGACTGGAAGGGGACAGGAGGGGGGTGTTCTCTTTCTTGATTTGGGTGCAGGTTAGCAGTTAGGGTTATAAAAGTTCATTGAGCTTTATGATTTGTGCATTTTTCTGTTTGTATATTGTACTTCCATAAGAAGTTGTTGTTGTTGTTGTTGTTGTTGTTGTTGTTGTGTGTGTGTGTTTTAAGGCAATGATGAGCATGCTCAGTGGCCCGGTCTCCAGGCCCCAAAATACCACCCTGCTATTTCTCTCTCTCTCCAGGCAATGGCCTACAATTTTCCTCTTGCCTGCAGCCACCACCATGTAATTTGCACCTCACTAATTTCCTGGCTAAGCCTTAATGCTTCTGGTCACTGCTCCACCCTCCCTGAAAGCAGCGATCTGATGTCAGTTCTGCCCAGCTGTGTGCTGTTTGGGGCTGAGGGGGGCTATCTGATTGGCCACCTGTGACCAGGATGATCCTTTTTAGAAATTCAGTTTTAAGGAATCACACAAAGGGGTAGACTCACTGGTGACACAAAAATAACTGTGTCACAGCTTTCTCAAAACCTATGGTATGAATGGAACTGAGATAGTTTTGGAGTTGTTCTGAGCAAGCAAAATATTATATTTCATTTAGGTTTGAGGAGGTGTCACTTAGCAGGACTGAGTGATTGATGCTCTTATTCTCCAATTTTCTGCTCGCTGAAGCGTTAAAGCGACAACCCTAAAGTCAGGAGAAAGCCAACAGCCTTGGGCACAGAGCACTTAATTCCAATCTACAAATAAAGAGCTTTTATTAGACCTTCTTTCCTTCCCATTTTGCCTTAGATCTCAAGTTGTCTTTCATAGGGGCTTGCCAGAAAACAACTGTAGCAGATTGTGAAGTCCTTTTGCAGGTGGCAATTAAAACAGTTGAGTTCTCCTCCATAATTAAGGGTTAGGAAGACTATATATAAGTGGTGAGTAAACAGCGAAGGTACTTTATTTATGCTTCCTGATTCTATGGCGGGTGGGTTAGTGGAAAAATCCACCGGAGTTAGATGTCAGAAGAGTGAGGTTCTGGTACAGATCAGCTAGGTGACCTCAGGTAACTCAGCCTTTCTGAGCCTCAGTGTTCTTTCTTTCTTTTTAAGATTTTTTATTGCTTTTTAGAGAGAGAGAGAGAGAGAGAGACAGAGCGAAACATTGAGGTGAGAGTGAAACATCTATCAGCTGCCTTCTGCACGCCCCCTTAGAAGTCACCTCTAAAGTTTACAAAGTCTAAATGTCTTACTAGGGTTTTCAAATGAGTTGATTTAGAAAATTTGTTCGGTGCAAAGCATATGCAAGTCGACATTTGATTCACTGTTGACCTAAATTGCTCAAGGTCTACTTGGCCATTTAAGGTTTCTGTGTGTATGTCTGTGTGTGTGTGTGTCCACTCACATTGGATATATACATTTGTTTGTGCTTTTTGTTTTAAAGAAGCTCAAGCACATTTTCACTGTTATGTGCTTGCACACCTGAATATTTAGCTACATCCACACACCCTGTGGACCCCTCAGACTGGAGCTGGTACCTGTGCAAGGGTCCCGCCAGACCTGTCTCCACCAGCTCCTGCTCCAGGAAGCTGCATACTGGCACAGCTCCCTGCCAGAACTGGTTACATAATCTGTGGGGCCCAGTGCAAAACTGAAATGCAGGACCCCTTGTTTAAAAAGTATTAAAACTTTCAAGATGTCAACAGCAGAGCATTAAACCAAGTGTGGGGCGCTTCTAGTATCGCACATCCACGAAGCCAGCCCTGCCCTGCTTTGCCTGTCTGTGCTGCTGGGAAAGTGCGTGCCTTGGGCAAAGGACTACTGTGCTTCTAGGTAGCTCCGCCAAGGGCACCGTCTCACTCTCACCACCATGAATTCAGGTTCCCACCAATTCTGCCTCTGCAGGCCAACAAGGATGGAAAAATAGGAGAGGACAGCAAAGAGGGTGTGCCAAAGATGGCTCATGCTCCGTATCAGTGAACGTCAGCAAGGACTGTCAGAGATCACGTCACCCAGGCTCTCACTTAAAAAAATAATAATTAGCCCGGCTGGTGTGGCTCAGTGATTGAGCATCAACCCATGCACCAAGAGGTCACTGATTCAATTCCTGGTCAGGGCACATGCCCAGGTTGTGGACCCAATCCCCAGTAGGGGGGATGCAGGAGGTGGCCAATCAATGTTCTCTCTCATCCATGTTTCTATCTCTCTCTCCCTCTCCCTTCCTTTCTCTCTAAAATCAATAAAGAAAAAATAATAATTAGAGGTTGCAGCGTTGAGTGGTGTGGGGTGGGAAGAGATGAGCGGTCAGGTTTGGGGCATCTGACCTTCCTTTCTCTCTTCCTGGGCCTGGATTCTGAGTTCCTCATTGAGGCACCCTTTTGCTTGACCACCTTTGACTGCAGGTAGAAGCAGCCAACCAAAGATTTGTCATTCACCTTGAACAAATGTTTGTGGCACTGGCTGGATGGCTCAGTTTGTTGGAACATCATCCCATACACCAAAAGTCTGTGGGTTTGATTCGGTCAGGGCACGTATGGGAGGTAACCAATTGATGTTTCTCTCTCTCTCTCTCTCTCTCTCTCTCTCTCTCTCTCTCTCTCTCTCTCTCTCTCTCCCTCTTTCTTTAAAGTCAATAAACATATCCTTGGATAAGGATTTAAAAAAAAAGTATTTGTAGTTCTTCTGGACCTCCTCAGGGTTCAGCTTGTAGGCATTGACAGCCCCCTGCTTTACAGATGAAGAAACTGACACCCAGTGAGGTGCTATGATGCCACCAAGACTCCAGAACCAGTAAAAGCCAAAGCTGAGGCCCAAGCCCAGGCGTGAATGCTAGCTCAGGCACTTCTTGCTAACACACAGATAATCACACCCAGGTTGACAAGTCCTCTGGGAATGCAGCCCATTTATAATGAGGGACACGCTTTTAAAAGGTTCTTAAGTTCTGGGAATAACTTCTATTTTAATTTTTCCAGTTGAGGATGAGGAAGGAGGGTCCAGGGTATGAAGCTGCAAAGTCTTCTCGCCTGTCTTCCACATGCTCAAACTCCTTCTTGGGCCCTTGTCATCATGGTGACAGCATTTTCTGTCCCCAACATTCACAACCTTTAAGCTCTCCAAGCTTCACTCTTCCCTCTCCGTCCAGTTTGAGGCATTGAAACGTCTGGCGTGAATGGGTTCCAGTCACAGAATAGGGTGATATCCCAGCTGGGGGTGGGGTGTACCTTGGAGATCTCTAGAGAATAGTCCCGAGAATGGGATAAGAAGAGGGAAGGAAAAACAGGTAAGGAACCCCTTTCTTTGGACCCAGGAGGCACATGCTCAGAGAATCTAGAATTCCAGATGGAGAAGGGATGGCAGATGCAGGGCCCAACCCCCTCACTCTAACTGACATTAAACCCAAAGTTGGCAGGTGACTTGCTGGGGTCACAGACTAAAATTCCCGGCTCCCGATTTCCATCCCAGCTTCTTCCCACTTTGCCATTCTGTCAATGATCTACCCACCGTTTTACTTAAAATCTTTATCTTGGAGCTTTCTATCCTTCCAATGTATCTTTTAAAAAAAATTTTATTCCTCACCCGAGGATATTTTTCTATTTATAATTAGATAGAGTGGGAGGGAGGGAGAGAGAGACAGACAGAGAGAAACATCGATGTGACAGAGCCACATTGACTGGTTGCCTCCCACAAGACCCGACCAGGGCCAGGGACAAACCGCAACCAAGGTACGTGCCCTTGACTGGAATCGAACCCGTGACTCATTGGTCCGAGGGCCGACGCTGTAACCACTGAGCCAAACTGGCCAGGGCCCAGTGTGTCTTTATTAAGCAAGTGCCTCCCCTTCCCAACCTGCCAGAACCCCTGCCTGAGGGTGAGCTGCTGCCAGTGCTCTGGCTAGTGGGGCTCCTTCTCGGTGGGCCCTGAAGACCACTGAAATCTTCTAGCACCTGGGCTGACTCCTGGAGGCAGGCTCTCCATCCGCAGCTCTAGCTGAGCTGGGATAGTTCTGCTTTCTCAGCTTCCTTGTTCTTAACCTACCCCTTGCTCTCCTCCTCCCATGGACCCAACACTCCCAGATACATCACTCCTGTTTCCTGGCAGGTTTGAGGTTAGCTCCATTAGTGTTTAAGATTTTCCATGTCATACCCCCACCCATTACCCAACACCCTCATGCCTCCAGTGTGATTTCTCCTCCAACTGCTGAGTCTCGGGTGAAGGCTGCCTGCCTCTGGAATGTACTCTCCCGGGCACAAGAAGTGTCAGCGTGCAGAGCCAGCCAAGCGAGGCGGGAGCATGCGCCTGGGAGCCAGCCTCAGCCTGGACAATGGGACTTTTATTTCTGGCCTGGCTCAGCTGGCAGTCTCTCCCACTCTCTGTCTTGGTTGGGCTTTGGTTTAAAGTTACCCTTTCAGGATTAGGTTGGTGTTTTCTTTCCCATGCCACCAGGGAAGTTTCTGTTTCCGAAGTGGACTGTACACAGACAGGTCAGTTAGTCACAGGCCTTCGCGGGACCACAAGCGTCGCTGTTCAAAGGCCTCTCTAAGTCACCCAGGCACACAGAGGCCAACCAAACTCGCTTCTTGCCTTGTGGAAAGGCACACAGCAGTGCAGGCTAATCTTGAAATGATTGTTTTCTATTTGGTATATGTTATTATAACCAAGCACCCCCCCTCCCGCCAAGGTTTTCACAGAAAATCCTGGAAAAAGAACTCTGGGGGTGGGAAGAGTCTTGGCTCTTTGCTCCTCATTTTCATACCTTCAGTCACCACAAAGTCTGGCCATCCAGGACACCCAGATCTCCTTTTCTCTGAAACTCAATGAAAAAAACAAATGAAACAACAAAAAAAGGTTTTTGGTTTCTTTTAACCCCACTGAGATAGGCTAGCATTTTTAACAAAGAAATACTGAAAACTCTGGGGAGTGGAGGCTGGAAACGCAGAGTTTCTGTTAAATCAGTGACGCTCTTTAGGAAGTCCCAAGGCCTCTAAGACCCTGTCACCTGTGGGGCTGGCATAACCTTCGCTCAGCCATTCCCGTGGGATGTGGCTGGCCCCTTCTCATTTTCTGCTTGGGGAAGCTGTTCCCCATAAACACCCCAACTCAGATTATGAGACCTCAGCTCCCATACAGGGCCGGGGTCTTACAGAAGCTTGCCCCCTTGCAAGCCTGCAGCGTGGTGTTAATTTCACCACACAATAACCACACACATAGCTGTGCCCACACCTAAGAGTAAGCACATTAAGAACAAGGGTGGCTTCGCTCAGTGTACCATTATCTTATCTGGGACTTTATCTTTTTTTCCTTTCTTCTTCTCTTTAGTACAAAGGTAATACCTACTTACAGGAAGGACACAAAGTAAACAAAACAAACCAAAAGAAAATACATTCCTCTCATCCCTTTCCCCCAAACCACACTCCTGGGAATAGCCATGACTTACAGTTTGGTGTATATCCTGTCAAATCACAGACACTTTCAGTGACTCAAAGAAATACTCCAGGGTCATGCTTTTGTTTCTGACGCTGTTTCCAGCTTTTGTTTTAAAACTCATTAAGATAAATGTGCATACAATGCACCCATTTTAAGTGTACAGTTTGATACGTTTTGGTGAATGTATACACACCCTCATAACCACCACCAGGAGCAGGACACGCAACATTTCCATCACCCAGTAAGTTTGCCTGTGCTTCTCTGCTGGTCACCTCCCTCCCCCGTGCCAGGCACCCACTGATCTGCCCTCTGTCACTACAGATTAGTTTTGCTTTTTCTGGAGTTTCATGTATTCTTTGTGTCTATTTCTTTCTTTGTTTTTTTTTTTGTAGTAGAGTGTTTTTGAGAATCATTCATGTTGTTGCTGTGTGTATCAGTAGTATGTCCTTTTCTACTGCTGAGTAATATTCCATTATATGTATGTACCATAATTTCCTCATCCCCTCAACTGTTGCTGGACATTGAGCTGTTTCCAGTTTTGGACTAATATAAATGGCCCAAAAAGCTGTTATATTGTTGTTTTTAATCATGAAAAAAGAGGGAGAGAGAATACATCCAAATTTAGCTCAGGTCTATATATTTCAGAACCTGGTCATCAGCATGCACATTTCCAAGGCAATATCTCTATGTGAGCAAAAGTACAGATGAGCTATTTTAATCATGATTGTACTGATGAAAATCGTTAACATTAAATGCTTACATTATACTTCCAATTTGCAGACAATATTCTCGATGTAATCACTGGCAGTGACTTGACACTGTTTAGAAATTCTATAAATGCCAGGCTCTCAATATGTCCTTTCTCAATTTACAAAAAATTTAGGGACATGTATAGATCAAGGATAAAGTATCACTGTTTCACAATACTTTAGCAATTGAGTCCTTCTTCTAAGAGAATTGGCTTTCACAAAACTTTACACTACTGTCGTCTGAAGCTGAGAAATAGCAGACTCAGAAGTTCACCTGCCCCTTGCTTGTGCCTATCACAGGCAACTCACTACCTGCTTTTCAATTTAGGTTTTGTAAGACACCTGCAAATACATTGTCATTCTTGATTTCATACGTTAACTCTTTAAGTAGCATAGAAGTAAGAACCCTAAGGACTCCCTTGTTGAGAGGATTGCTCACTGAGTAGCAGCTCTCCTGGGCCCCCTCTGTGTGCCTCCTGCAAGCAGCAGGGCACCGGTCAAATCCCATGATCAAAGTCTGTTTTCTAATGATTGCTTCAATCATAGTAAAGAAGATTTATTTATTACTTCTCGGTCTTGATTGGCTAGAAATAATAGGAACTATTCATTCCATAGGAGACAATATAGATGATTCTAATGTATCAGGACTCTTTTTATACGTACAGAGAGAGAAAAAGGAAGCAAAAAAGCTGTGCAATGACTAAGATGCAGCAATTTGCAAGACAGTGACAAGGGACATAGAGCCTAAGGAACTGGCTGCCTGGGTAAGCTAGTAAATGCTTTGGTTTCTATGTGACTTGCCCAGTGAAAGCCATGCTGATCACTGACACTCAGTAGAGAGTGCCATAGACAATGTTCTATTGGTCCTGCAGCCAAAGTCTCTCTGTCCGCTGCCTTTGCTCTACTTGCAGAGACCTGGCCTCCTTGGATGAGTCCTGTGCACTCGGGCCAGCCCCAGGAACATGAAGGAACTGCCTGGTATGACTTCCTGAGAATGACTTCCCAGCCTCACCTCCTCCTCCACGGTCCGCAAGGAGGGACAGGCTGGCTCCGCTGGTACTTAGAAGACATGAGGGAGCCTACTAATAGTCTTGCCCATGAAACATTGACCTGTGTGCCTGCTCACACAGATCATTTAATTCCTGATTTAGATAAACTTTTAGGGAATTTAATAAGAACTATTCCCAGGGACCCCTCAAAGTTGGGTCTGCTATATATACATCTATTAATTTAAAAGAATTGATTAAAAAGGACCCTGAAAAAATATATAAAGTAGATAGTACCAAAACATGGTTTGAGTTACTCTGCTGACTTCATGAGGTAATTTGGATGATGGAAGACATGCCACCCAAAAAAGCAAAATCATCTAGTGAAGTGGTAGAATAAACCTACGCATTCAAGCCATGACGTCCATGCTCCTAGCCAGGAATGCAGTTTCCCCCTCTTTCAAATTATTCATTTCCTTTTTAATAGGTCACGTCTCATTTACCTTGATTTAGCATCAGACCAAGTACAGTTATGTATCTGGTGTGGGGGAGAAAAAAGGAGAAGGAAAAAGAACAGGAGAGAACTTTACGTGAAATATGGTGACCCCGTCCTTAAAATCCAAATCCACGCAGGTCAAGAATTGCACCACATCTTTGGTTCTTTTTATATTGTGGAAAGAGAATAGGGCTTCCCTATGTTTACATACTTTAAAGAATAATGAGAAGTATGCTTGAAAATACTGTTTGATGAATAACGCTTTAGCGTGTGTCACTTTGAGGAAGTAGCATAATGCACATTTCACCACAAAGCCAAGGAGAATATTTAAAAAGAAAACTCCACTGTAACATGAAAAATAGACCGATCCCTACATCTGTCTACAGGATGAATAAATCACTAAACAAATATTTTAATGGCCTTAAAATAAAATAAAAAAGAACAGTTCCCTAAGGTGGTTAGCTTGAGTCCTCATTAGAAGGTTTATTTTCTTTGAGTGTATAGATTGTTATATATCTACAATTGCAATTATGATAAATTTACAGGAAAAACATTGCGTGACTACATCATGTTAAATGGGCATTCTACACGTGGTAAGGAATAGAAGTAAAGCATTGAGATGAAGAACAGGCTGTAATAACCACCCTTGATGAAGGAACTGCCACGGTTTGAGGTTCCAATTCTGACAGGAACTTTAGGTGACCTTAAAAAATCCATCTAGAACCCTAACTTCTTTCCACTAAACTACCCTCTGTGGTACCTGATGTTACATTATATTACTTACTGCTGTACTTACAAGCTTGTAAAGTAAGCGTAGCTTACTATACCTGTTGAATAAATAAATATTGAACCCCATGTAGTTCTTAATGCTCTACTAACTTTTAATAACATTCTTTTTGTTTTTTAGAAAACTTACCACTAGCCTGGTGGTTAGAGATCATTTGATGAAAAATTGGAAAATTATCATGATTTTCAGATGTGATGAACCTTCAATAAAAAGTTAACATTTTTCCCCCAATAAAATCACTTACTAGAGTGCTTTGAACATTTCACGCAAGGTCTAAAAAAATTATTATTTTTTAATCAAAAAAAGCAATACAATTTTGCCCCATCAAGTTAAACGTAGAAATGCATAAATTATGCCAAATGTAGTAGTATTCTTACTGAAAGTCAGTCTCAGTCCTCCGAGGTAACCATCGTAAACAGGGCAAGATGTACTCTTTCAGTAGTTTTTTTTTCCTATGTTCTTGCAAATGCATAGAAACGTTCTTTTTAAAATTTAAGCAAAAAAAGAGTATCGTGCTATACACATTGCTTTTCAGTTTGTTTTTCTCTTCAGTCATGTGATAGACCGGGTTCCAGACCAGCCTTCAAAGAAAGGGGTCTCCTTCATTCATTAATCCATTCTTGAGCCTTAATGGTGTGCCTGGCACTGTTCTGGGCACAAGGCACATGGCAAGGAGTCCCTGTCCTTGGCTGACCTCCCTGGATTACTACTCAGCATCTCACTGCGAATGTTTGTCACCTACCTCTTGAAACTCTGGGAACATACATTTTAATTACTAGAAGAAGCATCTGATTGCAAACCTTTCTTGGGGTACGGTGTGCTAAATTATAAAATTTAATTGAACTAAATATATTAGCTAATAGGCCTTTATTACATACATTTTGTATAATTTCATTGAAACCAAAATATATTTTTATTTTTTAGTGTAGACTAGAATATATTTCGCCTTCCTGTTGTTTCGTTTGGGGATCCTCAATGTGCAATACAGTGTGGCGGCAGCTCTTTAATATCCGGTGTGTCTAGCGAAGGGGTTAGGAATCCCCTCGTACCACCAACTTATGCCTAAATCACACCAACTACCACAAGAAAAAACATTCCTCGGGAGGAAGCAAGCCTGTTCTCATACACTGCAGAGAAACTGCTGTCATGGCTTAGCTAATATTCCGGAATGGAAATACTTAAGCATAATGTATTAGAGAAAAAAGATAAATGCCTTCTAGATTTTCTTGTTTCATGTGTTTCCATAACTAGGAGGAATAGCGTGTGTGCCCGTGTGCACATATGTGTGCACGCGTGCACACACACACATTTAAATCCTCGATGGTTGGAGTCCAACCTCCTGGAGCCCTGGAGTCAGGTCGGTTATTCACTGCCCCAGGCCCCAGCAGCTTCCTCCGAGGGGTAAATGCCAACCCTGTAGAAAGGAAACTATCTGAGAGGCCATTTCTTACTGCTCTCTCCCTCCCACACAACTCATTGGTTATGAGAAGGGGCGGAGCCTCAGTCGCTCTCTGCAGGCTGCTGGCTGGCCACCCGCCCTCCAGGTCTCCCGTGGGCACCCAGTCAACCAGCTCCCTACACAGAGGTCCGATTGAGGCTCAGCTCTGGCTAGCTGGTGGTCTTGTCAGGGTGACATTTAAAACTACCCGCTGACCTTGCTTGGCCCACTGTAGACTGTGTGGGCATTTTTGCGGGCCCCCGTGGGAACACCTCTGCCCAATTCTCAACCTTGGACAAGAACTTTTTGAGCCCTGGCAGCTGAAATGAACTGCCGGGGGGACAAAGAGGCATTTGCTGGGGCCTGTAAAGGAACGCCCTCCAGGTGACTGAAGGCAGTTTCTCAGCCCTGCTGGGCTGGGCTGAGGTTGGGACAGCAGCTTTCGGGGACAGGGAGGGGACTCTATGTTGGGAAGAGGCAGTCCAGCCTGGGCCTCGTGTGTCCTTGTATGTCCTTGCTGAGTGTGTCAGACTGCAAGGCTAATAGTCCTTTGACCCTAAGCTGTTTCTGTAGCTATAACTAGTCATGTAGACAATGAAGCAGGTCAAGGTGACCACAGCATGACCACTCTGCTGTCCACTCGCTCACTGGCGGAGAGGGGTGGCTCTTTTACTACCTGATGCAAATGGTGCTGAGTTCCACCCAGCCAGTGTGGCTCAGTGGCTGAGCATCAGACCCATGCACCAACAGATCACCGGTCTGATTCCTGGTCGGGGCACATGCCTGGGTTGCGGGCTTGATCCCCAGCCGGGGGCATGCAGGAGGCAGCTGATTGATGTTCCTCTCACATCGATGTTACTATCTCTCTCTCCCTTCCTCTCTCTCTAAAAATCAATTTTTAAAAAACACATAAAAAATATAAAAGGTGCTGAGTTCCTGGCCCTGGGTTCCTTAGCTGCAGCTACTGTGTACACAGCGGCCATCTGGGCCCATCACAGCTCCCATGGCAGTTACCGATGCGAATCTGCTCCATGAGGGCAGCTCAGGTGGGTGTTCCTGGCTGTTTGCTGTGTTATCAATAACAGCTGATGGGAGTCTCCCTGTCTACTTGCAGTGCTTGTGGAGTGGTGGTGAGCCAACCTGCTTGCTTGCTGTATTTGTTTCCTATTGCTGCTGAAATAAACGACCACGAATACAGTGGCTTAAACAACACACACATATTATCTTATAGTACTGGAGACCAGAAGTCCCAAATGAATCTTACGCGGCTAAAATACAGGGGTCAGCAGGCCTGCATTCTTTCTGAGGGCTCCAGGGGAGAATGTGTTCTCTTGTCTTTTCCATTCCTGCCTTCCCTGGATTGTGGCCCCTTCCTCCAGCTCTAAGGGTATCACTCCAGCCTCTGCTGCTATTGTCCCTTCTCTGTCTACAGCCTTTGACCTGGCTTCCCTTCTATAGGATCCTAGTGATTACATCAGGCCATCCAGATAATATGGGATAATATCGCCATCTCACGATCCTTAATCACATTGCAAAGTTCCTTTTGCCATGTAAAGTAACCTTCATAAGTTCTGGGTATTGGGACATAGACACCTTTTGGGGGCCATTATTCAGCCTCCCACACATGCTGAGTCATCTCCTTGTTACTTCTCATCATTCTCTGTGATGTTACTTCCTGTCTAAGACTCCAAAACCCAGAGCTGACAGAAGCACACTCTTCAGGGGAATTTGTCCCCCTGGTTTTACCTGATGCTCTGGTAAGAGGGTGCTGCTTGCTATTCCTGGGCCAAACTCAGAGGTCTGGTACCTGTAGAATGGAGCTCCAGGAGGGTAGAGAACATTGCCTGATGTATTTACCACCCAGTGCCCAGGCCAACAACTGCACCTCCTGAACGTGGTGTGTACTTCACACGTATCTGTTGGATGGGTATATTTATTCAGCTTGCTTGTTGCCAGTGGCCCACTTCTACTCATACATGAATTTTTTAAATTACTCACCACAGAAAACCCCTTACCTATGTGATATATTTACTTTCCCTGCCTCGGGTCTCAAGGCTGGATGCCTGGTGGTGCCTTCATCAGACTAGCAAGGAAGAAGGTTTGGAGGGAACGTAAGTTCTGACTGGTTCATACTAAGTATAGAGTGCTAATGAGCCATCCAGGCGGAGATGTCAAGCAGGAAGTTGGAAAGGTGGTAGAGAACAACGGCAAGGTTGGAAACAGAGACCTAGGAGCCAACCTTGTTCAAGAAATAGAGTAAGGCATAAGATTGATGAAACTCCCACAGGAATGGATATGGAAAGAAAAGAGAAGAGCTAATTCAGTTAACTTTCCAACATCTAAAATTAGCATTGATGTCAGCAACATTTTGGGGTAATACTCATATACTTTAATGATTACACCACTGACACATATATCTTTAGATTCCAAAGTCCTAGTAAGGTCATATTCCTTACCCATGAGATCTTATTTCCTGTCCCCTCTAGCCCCAAGTATCTCTTCGAGAATGAGGTTCCTGTGTTTTACTCAACCACTCACATTTAAAAAATCTGTCCTGTGATTCCCACCCCACCTGTGGGGGCCATAAGCAGTGGTCCAGCTGTTTCCTTCCCTGCACACCTTCCACCTCCGCCACGAGTCATACCACGTGGACCGCCAAGCTCAGACACCAGGATCTGCACTGCATGGGTCTCCCAGTCCAGATTTCGGTCTGCAATGGTAAGCAAAGGGTCTTTTGATTACAGATTTTTATGGAGACAAAACACTTTGGCTGACACTAGTCTTATGATAACAAAACTATGTCTGGCTAACTTAAGTATATTGTGAATAATCATAGAGCAGTTTTCTGCTATCTGCTCCTAATTCTCTCCTCCTCAAAAAAGAAATTGGCAAAAACCCATCGCCACTGTGGTAGCCAGCTTTCAAGATGGCCTTGACGGTCCCTGCCTCCTGGTCTTCGCATGTCGTAACTGTGCGTCTGTGTGACCAACAGAATGTGGCAGAAGTGATGGTATGTCACTTTCATGATTAGGTTGTAAAAGGTACAGAGGCCTCCATTTCAATCCCCCACGAGGAAGGGGAAAACCACCAGCCACACTGTGAGAATACCCTGTGGAGGAACCCACGTGCTGAGGAACTGGGGCCGACAGCCACGGGCGTGAGCCTCCTTGGAAGTGGCTCCACCAGCCCCAGTCGAGGCCTCGACTGCAACCTCACAAGAGAACCCAAGACAGAGCACCAGCTAAACTGCTCTCAAATTTCTGACCTACAGAAACTGACATAATATCTGCTCATTATTTTAAGCCATTCAGTTTTAAGGGCAATTTGTTACACATCAATAGATAACTAATATAACCAGGGATGGGGGTCACCGCCGATGTATTCTTCCTCTGGATGTCCTAGCTCAGCTAATCTTCTCATATCCTTGCTGCTCTCACCACAGGGTGGTCGGCATTGAGGTGGCAGCATCCTTGTACCAGGAATCTCATAATCATCCTTAGCCCCAGTCCATGGCCTTGTACAATGTATACTTTAAGAAGGGATAAAATACACATTGTTAATAAAGATTTGAAAAAATAACTATTTTAACTGGTAACTAAAAATGAGTAAATGCAAATATGAGATTCTACCTTATCTGTCAAAATAGGTCTAAAAAAAGAACTAAAATAATAAATGTGTCTTCTTTGAGTCACTAAGAAAATAGGTTTAAAAAATATTTATATTTAGTGGTGGCTCTATGTTTCTGAAATGTATGAAGAACAGTAAAATTTTCCCAAATTCTTGGATGCAGAGGCAGTTACACCTCTAGGAACAGACCTTCTGAGAGCAAGCAGAGATGCAGATAGAGGTGTACAGCTGACGATGTTCATGTAGCACTTACAGCAGCAAAACACTGGACACAACCGTTGTCCTACAATAGAGGATTTGTTTTGCAAGAAATTGTGGTGCATCCATTTTATTTGAAATTATGCTGAAAACTAAGGTTATGAAGTTTTTTATTATGTGGGTAAACGATTATGTGGAAATGCCAGATACAAAATTATACATGTAGTATAATTTTAACTCTAGAAATATAAACTTACATGAGTCAAAGACTGGAGAAAAATGTGCTAAAATATTAGCATCACTTATTGTTTGAATAATTCTCCCAGGCAAGGATTTGGGATAATTATTTTCTTCATACTTCTCAAGTTTCACCTTGATAGGTATTAATTTCATAATCAGAAAACAAAACGTTTAAAAAGTGCAAACGTGTGGAAAATCTCATTTCTTAGAGTATCTAGTATTTGCATTGCCCTTTAACCATGAACCACAATATTTTGGGTGATCTGTGAATGATTGACATCAAAATCCCTGACCACATAAGCTTCACAATTCTGTTAGGTAGAGGGCACCAATGGGCATTCTCTGACATGACTGTGGATAGGGAAGTAAGTATGTCATGAGCTCGGGGAAGGAGATGTGCCCACTGCAGCGCCCAGGGTGTGGCAACCAAGTGCCCCGGGTGAGGTGCTCTGAAGGAAGTCCTGCGAACTCAGGACTCTGTGTCCTTTACTTAGACGTGGAAGTGGGAAGAGAGAATGTAATTACAGAAAGTTGGTCACTGACTCTGAAAAAGACTCAAGTTACTGACAGCTTAAAGTAATCAACGCTATGAAAGCCATAATTATCCCAATACTGTAAAGGTTTGGAGTTTAAAAAAAAACATCTTCCAATCTGTGTCTTTCTGTCTGGATCTCTCTGGTTACATAACTAGAAAAGGGAATGAATCACAGATGGCTCTGCTAAGTGTTTGCTTTGAAGTCGGTTCAACTTGATTTATCTGGTCCGTGGTTAGAGGATGGGGTGGAAGAATCCAGTGACACAACAGTGTCCGGGCCCAAAATTAGGGACAGAGCATCTGATTCCTGGGCACAGTACGTGAGAAGAGCACGTGCCCTTCTGGGGTGCTGACGGTGAGGCTGGCTGCTCGGTGGAGAGGGGCGCATGGTGCTCTTCCTGGACTGCTGGCTGAGGCTGCGCCCTGCCTGCTGTGTGACCCTGTGGCTCTGAGCCTGAGCACTTTGGCCTGCCTGGTACTTTCCAACCTGGGAGGCATCAGACCACTCTTAGCTGGGTCAGGTCAAGTGGGGCCCTGGTTTCAGTCTCCACTGTGGGTCTCGGTATTTATAGGTTGTTGCTCTGTTCATTTTCTTTCTGGGGGTTAATTATATCATTCCTCTCCACTTTTCTGAAAGGAATAATTGACTCAAGAAGTTGGAGTGTCAAATATTTGTGGAGGGTGGTGAAGGTGACTGTGGGAGGCAGCGAAAGTGAAAAGATGTCATTGAAGAACAATGAAGACCAGTAGCAGGAAGGCACTAGAAGTCACCTAGTTCGTGGGCTGCAGACCAGACACCTACGGGGACACAGCTTACCTAAAGGCATGGAGCATTCCTAACGGCATACGCTAAACAAAAAGTCATAGTAATAATTCATAGGGGAAAGAACACAACTGCAGGTCGGATTTGGCCCAAGGGTCAGCAATTTGACATTTTTGTGTGATCCTGCCCCTTCAATGTACAGATGATAAATAGGTCCAGGGAGACAACCCATTCAGTTAGTGACCAGCTGAGCCAAGAACCCAGGTCTTCTCGCTCCCTGGCCCGGGATCTTCTGACCTGGATCTCTGCTGAGAAACTGAGTTGATGGCAGCCCCTACTTCCCAATAGGGGCCATGATAACAGTTTGACCACATAAAGTTCCCCATCAACCCAGAAACTTGTCGCAGGAAATGACTAGCCTCGAAAAATCCTCCACCTCTAGCATGAAACAATCTTCATTTGAAATGTCCCCAAATTGCTCACTTGCCCCCTTGCAGCCTCATGGGCCCAAAGATCAGTTAGGAAGTGTCCCTGCTGCCCAAACTCCCACCTGGACAGAATGCTTGCTCATCAGAGGCTTTCTCAGTATTTACTCTTTTTACTTCATGAAGCTGCAGTCTAACACCGTGAAACAAAAGAGACCTGCAGAAAAATGTATGAATTAACAGCCTGTGTTCATTTTGTCCCAAACTTAGTTTTGCCTTTGTCACTGCCAGAATCAGTGCCCGGCCACCGGCAAACTTGAACTGACTTTCCTAAGCAGCCTGCATTCCTGGGATGCCAGCTGGCCATTCCCCACCCCCCGCACAGGAGCCACAGAACAGGCACCTGAGCCCGCTGGGTCCTGGGCACCTGTCTGTCTGCGCCCCACCCCCGAGGTCTTGTTCTCCTGGACCCCTAGGCTCCCCACCCCTGCCCTGCCTCCTTGCCAGCCAGCCATCCCTAGGGACCTGTGATCCTGTGAGTCACATACCTCTCTGCACTGCTGTTTTCTCTCAGCTGTGAGAACAAAAACACATCCAGTCAATATCCACTTACTGAATATTTTCTCTGTGGTTCAAGTCTGAGCAAAAGCCCAGTAACCAGGACCCCTCTCTTTCCTGGACCCCAGGAAGAATCTGCTGAAGACCACCACCATTCCAGTCGTGAGCACTGATCGAGACTTCCTATTCCCCAGGCACAGAGCTCAGCACCTTCTGTTCTTCTCCTCTTCAATTCTCACAAAAGTCCTATGAGGCATTCTTATCCCCTTTGTGCCAGTGATGAAACAGGTTCAGAGAGGTTTAGCAAGTTGCCCGGGGTCACACAGGGGTAGAATTCAGACTTGAACCCAGGTTTAAGCTGGACTCTGGACCACCTTCCTATATAGCATGTCTGCCTTTCAATGGGAGTGTCAGGCTCTCCCTCATCCCCCTCCCACATTACAGCCCCTGTCCCCAGGTGAGGTCATCTCCTAAACCCAGCCGGGCCTGGTGTGAGTTTCTAGGGTGGGGAGAGATCAGCACTAACTTCAGTCTTTGTAGGTCCTAGGGCATACTGGCTTTACAGGCGCCACTCCTATCCCAGCAACTATATTCAAATGCTCCTAATTTAAATACAAATGCCACTGAAGACATTTTGTAAAGCATTTTATAACTTTGCTTTGGAAATATTTTTTTGTCTTTACTTGGCCACCTTATTTTCTGTTTTTGAAATTAATAGAATTTTTCATTCGGAACCATTTTGTAGGTTATTGAAAAGCCCGAGGCACTGGGCTTATGTAGTGCTTAAATGATTTTTTAAAAATCGTTGGGACGGGGAAGGGCACATCTCCACATAGTTCCACACGCTCGCCAGTGTGTAAACCTTTGATTCACTCTCCATGAGCATTATTTTACCTCCCGAGGTGAGCAACACTAAATTCTTTATGTTAGTGCCTTCTGGAAATTCCTGACCCCGAATCTGCTGTTTTGGTGTTCTTAACATTTCCACCTGGGTGGTGCTGTGGGAGGTGAATGATTGAAAAAGGAAGTGTGGTTTATGCTGCCATGCATCACAAATCCTCAGCTCCCAAAGCCGGGTGCCCTCTTCCCCGAGGAGGGTCAAAGACTGGGAACGATGTGAGTGAGAGACACTGATGGTGCTTTATCCCTGCGAGGGTGTGTCCTTGCCGGGCTGCCACACAAAACACCACAGGCTGGGCAGCTTAAGCAACAGACATTTGTGTTGAGTTTGCTTACCGTGTGTGTGTGTGTGTGTGTGTGTGTGTGTGCACGCACACACGCGAGTGTGTAATGGAAGGAAGTGATAAACAACTTCTTGCTTTGTGCTTTGTTTTGTTTTGCTGGTTTTGTTTTGTGTAGGGTGGTTCAGGGAACTGCCCTGGGAAATCACCCGTAGCTGGGCCTTTGGTTTCAAAGATGAAGGCCCAGGAAGGGAATTTGACTGATGGCCAGGCTGTGAGCTTGAGAAGAGCCCCCACTTGGTCTCCCAAGATTTGGAACAGGTCTATACAAACAACATTCCAGGAGTGGCAGAGGCCAGAGCCCACTCACATACAGGGAGGGACCCTGAGGTAGCACAACCAGGATGCCCAGTGTCTGTGGAGATGGACACTGACCCCTTCGACTCTGGGACCCTCCACGATGCTTCCTGAGGCCCAGCCTGGCGTGGCGGGAAGGACACGCTGGGGGAGCCATCCTCCTTCAGACGGACGCAGGGATTGATAGATGAGGACTGACCCTGCTGCCCTGCAAGCCCAAGGGTCCTTACATAGGGGGAATGCAGAACCCCAACAACTGGTCCTGAGGTTCTCAACATCTGGGAGTGGGTGTGTGTACTGGATTTATTTCAATTTAGAAGAATAAATGTGACATTTATTATAATTTGAGTGTCATGGAGCAATTGATATTGTACATTTATTTTGGCTCCTTTCCAATTTTCCCATCTTGTTCAAGCTGTGGGATCCCAAATTAGGTATGATAGATTAGTCAAGAGTGTATAGAAAGGGGCTTGGAATTCACACCAACCAACCAGCCGTTTCCCGTTTCCTGTTCCCCTCACAAGTAGCTCGTGTACAAGTGTCACGTGGGTACTTAGCTGCCACATCTGCATGTGGCCCATTTTTCCAAACCGGGTTCCTCCGAAGTAGGAACCAGACCTTTCCCTTGTTCTCTCTCCCCCTCTTGTCATGGTCAGCACAGAGCCCAACCCCTGGAGAACGACAGAGCTGCCCCTACAGTGGGCACTGATCCCAGCCAACTGCGATTGGAGCAGGGTTTTTATGGCAGAAGCAACACAGTCAGACATTGCCTGGGACCTCTCAACAGGTGCTAGACAAGGCGCACCTGGAAGCTGTTGGCAGCTTTCTGCCTGTTCTCGACGTGCCGGACCCTCAGCTGGCCCGGTGGAGAGACGACTGCGTCAGGGGCCAAGAGACTCGGGTTTTGAATTATTTAACCTTGGATGAATTCCTTGGCTAAATTACTTAGCCTTCCTTAACCTCATTTTCTGGTTTTTAAAATGGGAAAAAAAAGTAATTGCATTAAGGAATTTCTAAGAGAATTAAATGATATAACTTACACAAAGCTGCATCATCGCTGGCCTCTGTACCTCCCCTACCCCAGGCCTCTTTCCTTCCATTCCTCAGGGATAAGACCAGCATCCATGCAGAAATGCTCCCGGGCAGAGGAAAATAAGCACTAGAAAGCATTGCTAAAGGAAAGAAAATAGCCTGGAGACTGATCCAGGCTGACTCGCAGACTTGTGAAACACACACACAAATGCACAAATGACTTTAGGACAAAAAATGCAGCCCATTTGGGGACTATAATTTGTGTCCCCTTGGACCCACCACTGAGAGCCCTGGCCCCTGCTTGCCCCACCTGAAGTCATCTAGTTGAACAAACAGATAAACATACAGGCTCACCTGGAGGCAGCATGGCAGGATGGTAAGATCACAGACCTGAGTTTAAATCCTCATCCATCACTTACTACCTCATGACCTTGGACATGTCACATAACCTATCTAAGTTTATTTTATCCCTTGTAAAATAAATTGTGTGAAGCACCTAGCATGGTGCCTGGCTCATAGTCAGCACACAGAGGCATGATGGCATTATAATGTGGTGGTTAAGCCCTGCCTGGTTTGGCTCAGCGGTTAGAGCGTTGGCCCGCGGACCAGAGAGACCTGGGTTCGGTTCCTCCTAAGGGCATGTACCTCAGTTGCAGTTTGTCCCTGGCTCTGGTTGGGAAGTGTCTCTCTCACATCAATGGTTCTCTCTCTCTCTCTCTTTCCCCCTCTCTCCCTCCCACTCTATCTGAAGATAAATGCAAAAATGTCCTTGGTGAGCATAAAAAAAAAAATGTAATGTGGTGGTTAAGAACTTGGTCTCGGGAGCCTGGCTGCCATTTACTAACTTTCTAAACGTGGCCAAGTAACCAGCCTCTCAATGCCTCCGTTTCTTCATTTGCAAAATGGGGACAGTAATATCACCGAATGCTCTTGGTTTGGGTGTCTCCAGAAGCTCTGAGACAAGGATCTGAGAGCAAGGAGTTTACGTGGAAGGTGCTCCTAGGACACAGGATTAGGGGAACAGCGAAGTGAAACAGGGAAGGGAAGGAAGCTAGTGAACAGTTACCTCTGTGGGCAACTGGAGCTTTTTGCACCGGGGAACCCTGGGAGAATGCGTGGAACACCCCCAGATTCCTCTCTGATGATCGAGTTGGCTGGGCTATTAATCCACCGAGTCCCCATCTGTCATTGGTTGAGGGCTATTTGTGAGGATCTTCACTGTCAATATCCCAGTGTCCTGGATCCTTCAGCCAGGGGGAAAAAAGGGTCATTTAGGCAGAGGGTTTCTGGTGCTTGGAGTGACAGCCTACAGTGTAGAGGAGAGTGAGAAGGGACATGGACAGGGCACCGATAGTGTCTGCTACACTCCCTCGTAGGATGGTTATCATAATTTAATAAAATAAATACATACATTTCTTAGAACAATGTCTGGCATGGAGTCATGCTCTCCCAGATGACATGCACACTAAAGAGGTCCAAATAATCTTTCACTCAAAACATTCTAAAGTCCTTGCGAATGTTCTTAATCATTTCTTATTTAATATAAGGGAAGAATTAGGGGAAAGTAATTCAATTCAGTAAATATTTATGAAAAGTTCACCATGCCTTTGAGGCACTGTGTTCCATAGTAATTAACAAAAATAAAGAAATTGTGTATCTGAAACCAGGTTCTACTCCCACTACCTCTTCCTAAGCACATCCTTTTGCTTGTTACCTTTTTTAAAATATTTTTTTTCTTCATTCTTGATCTCCTCCTTATTTCAGTTTGCAATTTGCAGGTGGGGTTGCTGCTAATCTTTGGAAAATCATGGATAGTATATGAATTGCCAAAATCATGGAGATAAGGCAAATCCCATTTTTCAGTTCTATGAGCTATAAACCAATGAGTATTTCCAATAAAAAAAAAATGGTAACCAAGAGCTCTCAGCAAGCCTACTCAACAGCAGAAAAGATTCATACCATCTTCCCATATTATGTACCTAGTCCTTCACTCTTAAACATAGACCATCAAGAATGGACCATCGCCTGGCCGGTGTGGCTCAGTGGATTGAGCATCGTCCCATGGACTGAGAGGTCCCAGTTCAATTCCCAGTCAGGGCACATGCGAGGTTTCAGGCTCAATCCCCAGTAGGGGGCATGCAGGAGGCAGTTGATTGATGTTTGTCTCTCACGTTGATGTTTCTATCACTCTCTCTAAAACATCAATAAAAACATTTTTTAAAACGGACCATCAAGAATTAACAGACATTTGGGAAAAATAAATACATAAAAGGGAACCAAAAGTATAAAACAGGATAATCTACAACAGAGGGAACAAATATAATATAGGAGATAAAAGAAAAATTTTGAAATTGATAATCATATGCTGTGAGAAACTTGAGAAGTTATTGTAACCATAAAACAAGAACAGCTTGTTATGAAAAAGGAAGCAGAGAACAGTAATGAGAGTTCTTGGATATTAAAAATACTTAGGTATAAACTTAAGACATGTACAAGACTTGCATGCTAAAATGCAGAGTAATCTATGAACCATGAATTTAAGGAAACTTGGGCATCAAAATGCTATTGTACAATAGTGTAGACCCAAGTTTGAAACTTGGCATGTCATTAGCTGTGAGGTTTTGGCAAATTAATCTCAAATATCTACCACTGAAGCATTTTTATCATCGCTGCTTTAAAATTGTTGCCAGATAATCCTAACATCTCTGTCATTTCAGTGTTAGCATTGATTGCTTATCTTTCCTCTTTCAGTTTGAGATCTTCCTGGCTCTTGTATGACAAGTGATTTTCAATAGAAACCTGGACATTTTTGTATCATATTAAGAGACTGGGTCTTATATATATCTTCTGTTCTATCTCCTCCCTCTTTTTAACCCCACCCCAAGCAGGTAAAGAAGGTGGTGGGTACATCACCTTGTTGCTTACAGGTGAAGGTAAAAGTTCAGGCTCCCCACTTGGCCTCCGTTGACACCTGAGGTGGGGGTCCACTTCACTGCTGTGTTGGAGGTGGGGTTTCTGGACCCCCATGTGGTCTTCACTGACACTGAGGTGGGGGTGGCCTCATTACCACCGGCAATTGTGAAAGCTCTGACTCTTTACTAGGCGTCCTCTAACCTCACCTCAATGGGAAGAGGAGGGGTTCCTCATTACTGCCTGTGAGGGTAAAAGTCCAGGTGGTCTCCACCTGACACCACAGGGGCGGGGGTGGGGCCTCACTACCAACTAGTTGGCATAAAAGTCCTGGCTCCCTATTTGGCCTTCTCTGACTCCATCGTAGTCGGGGTGTGGGGCGCCTCATCACAATCTTGTGAAGGTGGGCGTCTAGACCTGCGTTGGCGTGGGTGGGGTAAGGCCATAGTTTTTTCCTGTGGCGTTTGCCTGGAGAAGATTGATTATTATCTATGTTTTCTGTTTTGCTAGGATGCACCTCTTCTGGACCTCTGGCTAGAAGGAGAGGCTTTTGTTGGGGCTTTTTCTGTCTGCACTCACTGGCATTTCTTATGTGCCAGCTCTTCAACTCCAAGACTAGGATTTATGAGGTAACAAGACAACCCGGGGAACTCACCTTCGTGGCATTCCTTCAGCCCTCTTGTCCCTAGCTGATCTGCCTTCTTCCCTCCGTCTTTCAGTCTTCTTATGCTTGTTTCATATATAATGTCCAGAGTTTTTACTTGTATTTAGTGGCAGGAATAGGAATAATATGTCCATTCTACCTCCTCTGAGGTTGAAGTCACTCCTTCTTCATTTTTAAGTAACTAGTATAACTAAAAATTTCATTGCAAGGGTTGGAAAATCCTACTGCTAAGAAATAGTCATGATTTTATAGGAACCCATAAAAGCTGATGTTTAGGGGCCAAAACTAACTTTTCTAATAAAGAGAGACTTTATATAAGTTTTCACTCAATGTTATTGTTTTCTTTGGGGGACCCCTTTCGACCTGTGATACCTATGACATGTCATAAAAAGAATATTAAAAGTGCCAGGCTGTCACTGTGCTTTAAATGATTTGATGATAAGTGTAAGGGGTTTTATTACATTTAGTAGCACTTGGAGGCTTTAGGAGGATCCTGTTGCCTGGCTGCTTTGAGTGAGAAGGTAAGTTATTCTAGGCCAAGGGCTACATTACATCTGAGTGGTCTGCTTAGAATCCCCAGTCAATTACATCACTGATACGTGTGCATGCCAGGAATACAGGCAGCAAGTCTCAAAAAGTGGGAAAAAATTCCCTTGGTTACCTCCACATGGAACTGCATACACTGGGTTCAGGTTAGAAATGAGCAGGCTGACTAGATAACTTAATGAGCCCCGAAATTAAGTATAAGTTGTGCAAAGGGAAAGTGACGATCAGGAGAGTCAGGTAACATGCTGGGATTCCAAAAAATTTTCAGAAAGGATTCTATTACTTCTGGTAAGCTGCAAATTAAACCATTTTTTCTCCACTTAAAAAAAAAATACTCACTGACTTGCTGGAGTGAGACCCAGACTTGGGTGATGAAGACACAGGAATCACGCTGGAGCAGTCCACATTTTGCTGGCGTTGAAATATTTAGCTGGTGGTGTTTCAGTCCAAGTGCACTGCGGTCTTGAGCAACGGGTGGGAGTCTTGGAATGGGGGAGGGGTGAGGACAATGAAAACGCAACCCATGTGTTCTCTGCCAGAGGGGAAAGCAACTCTCCTTGACACACATCAATTTTCTTTCCCAAACAGTTCTGACAGAGCCTTGTAGTATCAACTAGATATTCCCAGAGAGTGCCCATAACCCTTTAGAGATCTTTGTTTTCTTATGTCAATATGTATATTAGCAGCAAAGATCTCACTATTCAGAAAGAAAATAACTCAATGCTGTTCAGCCTCAGAGCACTAGACTGATTTTATTTCATAAGGCTCTATTTTCCACATCTTATGTAATGTTACATCTTGGAAATCCATGAAACACCAGTGTCTGGGTTCTAAACTCCCACAGACACCTCTACAATGGTGTAGAGGATGGATTTAAAGGCATGCGTGCTAAGCAGGTCGTCTCGCTAGCAAGAGCCTTCCTTCAAAATCTAACAATTAGCTGTCTGGCCAGGACCATGTGGCCAAATCAAATGAGAACACTGACAGACCAAGATTCAAAAAGCAGGCCCACATCCAGAGGTAACATTTGCCAAACTAGACTTTATCTTTTCCTTTTGCTTCCTCAGAGGGAGTCCAGTGTTCTGCACGCTTTAGAAGAGAGTGTGAAGACACGGCAGTACTTAGAATACTCTCCACTCTCAAAGAGTGCGACCAACGAGATAAGGAGGAAGCCTCTAGTAAGACTGAGGAAGGGAAGACTGAGAGGAAGGGAACAGTCAATCAGCAAACAACAGCTACGTGCTGTTCTCATAGGAAAGTGCTAGGAACTGTGGGAAGAGACAAAAATGAACCAAATGGTACTCTGTGCACAGTAAGTCAGATTTTCTAAGCCACCACACCCAGGATGACTGAGTAGTCCTTCCTCAGCCTAAAGCATGTGCACAGTTTACCAAAGGATGCAGGCTGCAGTGACGGGGAAAGCATGGCCCTAGAGCCAGGAACACTGGGTTTGAATCACAATTCCATTGCTTACTAGCTATGTGAATGAGTACTGATGGCCTTCTCAGAATATCCATTTCCTAAACTGTAAAAAGGGCACTTATTTAGCATTTATTAATGCATATGTAAAGCATCTAGTATCAAGACTAGTACATGGAAGATGATTAATAACTATTATTTCTTCTCTCTCTCTTGCTGTCTCTCTTAATCTTTTGGGGGATATAGAAGTAGTTTAATCTCAAACAACCAATTGTTCGTTGAAGATAAATTATATCATCTCTACCTCCAATACACTGAAAGCTTCGCTCCATGGACTCCTCTTAGGGGAATCTGACATCTCAAATGTTAGGACCTTTCACTAGGGCTTGAGATGAAGAGGTGAAGGGAGTTCCAAAGGCTTGCCATCATCCACCTGTCCTCACCAATGCCCCAATTCTGAGTCAATTCTTGGTGAACTTAATGTCATATAAGAGGCAGAGTCCTGAAGGTGGAGGGTGTGCTGGGTCACTTCCCTGAGCCACTGACTTGCCATATGACAGAGGTAAGGCATTTAAGACAATAAAAACAGCAGCCACCACCTACTGCATTCCTTAAAAATGCCCCCACTAGACTAAAATTCCTTGAGA
Source organism: Tadarida brasiliensis (assembly GCA_030848825.1). Taxonomy (NCBI): domain Eukaryota; kingdom Metazoa; phylum Chordata; class Mammalia; order Chiroptera; family Molossidae; genus Tadarida; species Tadarida brasiliensis. The sequence continues at coordinate 47,302,514 of CM061258.1, forward strand.
TAAGGACTTATTTGTGTCCCTCCTTCAGTGACAACAAAAGCACAAATAGTTGGCACTCAACATTTGTTGAATGTAAAATTGGAATCATTCTGCCTTGCCCATGATTTTATGAAGATCAAATAAGACCATTTCTATAAAAACTCTTTGAGGTTGTAAAATACTGTGCAGATGTAAGGGATTAATATCTGCCTGGGAAGGAAGTAGCAAAAAGAGAGAAGAAATGGGAAGGATGAAAGAGAACTGGGGTGGGGTGGGGGGGTGGGGAGGCTGTTGGATTTGAAAGCAATCTGAAGCTACTCTGAGGTGGAGGAAAGATATTTCAAGTGCTTTAAGAATTGGAGGACCACTACTCCAGCCTGACAGTCTTTCAGTGACTGCCCTTTAAGACCTACTCAAAGACATTCTGTCCTATGACCAGCCTTGAGGTATTTGGGAAAGGAATTATGACAGTCATGTAATATCATGGAATACCACAAAGCCAGGTTCGCGAAGGTCATGCTTCATAGCAACTGTTAATGACATGGGGAGATGGTTGAGAACAAATTAAACCATTTTAAAAATAAAGTAATTAGGATCTTAATTTTGTAAATAAATACATAAGCATATAGAAGCAAGAAAAAACATTGAGAGGAGATAAACCAATAAGTTAACAGTTGCACATTATTCTAAGTAATTATAATAATTATAAGTAATCTTTGTTGTCTTGTTTATATCTGCATAGGTTTTATATAATCATCAATGAATAAGTATGACTTTTATAATTGGAAATATATCTGTGTGAGTGTAAGCAGACATTCTCTTCTTCACTGGTTCTTGCATTCCTTCTGGGAGCTGATTCCGATCCAAATCAATTGTTCCAAGAACCAAATCACCAGGAACCAAATCAGTTGTTCCATCCAAGTCCCCACTGGCAACACTGAGACCCATAATTCAGCTTTTGGGTTTTGTCATCTGCGAGGCTAGATCAAGCTCTTTCCCCTTTTATCCCAGAAGCTGGACGCCTGGCTTTCACTCACAGCTCTCTCTAATAGCTGTGCGCTCTCAAACCATCGCTGTCCCTTTCTGAGCCACCCTCCTCCTCTGTGAAATGAGGGAGGGTGACTCTGAGGATCTGGGACCACCTGGGCAGTTTTTACACCACTCACCACCTCTCCCGGCTCTCCTCCTCTGTGTGTATTTGTTTCACTTCACTCCCCTGACAATTCATCCCCAGGAAAAGAAGTGAAGCACAAATGAGCCTTTTGAGTTTTTGTTGACACTTGTAATTGCAGGTTGAAGACCTGGCTGTCTGGAGTGAAGGGTTCTGCTTGTTGGAGGAGTCGCCGGGCCTGAGCCGGGCCTGTTCCCTCTCCCTAATCTGGGCTGGCATCAGAACGGCAACCAACATGTGGTTGACATGGGACATAATTTTTAATCAGGGGACGGCAGAAATGAATACAAAGGCCTCTTTTCTCCGAGCAAGTCTGAGTATCTGCTTTTGGGTTTGCGTCTGTCTGTATTTGGGAGAGCTGGTCTTGGGGACGATCTGGCATTTATGACCAAAGGGTCAGTCTCCTTCCTTCTTCAGGATAAAAGCAGCACAAATTGTTCTGATCAGGGAGCCATAACATGCCATGACCCCCGATCTCCCTGACAGCCCGAGGGGGCACCCAATCTCCCTGTGCCCCAGTCACAGCAGCTCATGGCCCCTGGGCCCCGAGGGCCACAAGCCTCACATCTCCCCAGTTCCAGCCTCCTTTCAAAGGCCCTTTATTAAACCCCCAACTATTTGCTGTCGAGACATTTAGGATGAAATCATTGTGTTAAACAAATAAACGCAGTTTCGTCCAGATTTCTGCTCTGGGAGCAGAGTAAGAAAATAATTTCTGTCTGCTCGCCACAAAAGCGGCTGGAAAGGCCCAAAGAAAAATATTATTTTTACTCCATTGTGTGAAATATTGTCCTGGAGGATCTGACGCACTGAGCGTTTGAAGAGTTTGTGCTGGCCGGTTTCAGGGGTCCCCCGGGCTGGCCCCCTGGGGTTGTTTTCTGCATTAATAAACTTAGCATGATGTGTGTTAAAAGGAACATTCTGTTTGCTTTGTAAACAAGGGATGTCAAACAAGAAGCAGAAGCCTTACAGACACTAGGTGATGTGTTCTCAGAGCCCGGAGAGGGAGGCGGGGAGAGACAGGCACCCTGGAAAAATGGGCATTGCTGGGGCTCCCTCAACGGAGCTGAGGCCTTGCTGGGAAAACAAACCAATCTGTGTGAGTCTAAACCAGGCCATTTCCTCACTGATCCTGGTGGGAAAGCTGCACACTTTGCCCCAAACCAGCAGGATACAGGCTTGGGAAGGAAAGTTCTCAAGTGTCTGTCAGCTGCGTGGTGGAGGGGAGAGGATGGCGCCTGGCGGAGGCCCTCCCCACCCACCCTTTTTGGAGAAGTTTTTTGGTTTGTCAGGATCTCCCCAACCTGGCCGGCAAGAGGGAACAGAGGTGGAGGCCGTATCTTCGGGAACGATGACCTATCGCTTCTGCTCTAGGGCTCCTACGCCTCCCTCAGATGTCACTGCAGCTCCTGAGCTGGTTCCCCTGTCAAATTCCTGACGGGCCCTGGGGAACACTGACATCGTGGGAGACACGTCACCCTCGCCCTGTGATCTCTGCCTCTGCGGGGAACCTGAAAGAGCCAGGGCAGGATGTGTACCGTCTCCGCTCAAGTGCTCGCTATTTTCACAGGTGCCCCCTCCGTTGTCCAGTCCAATGTTATTGAAGGCTCCCCAGACCTCCCAGGCGTTTCCATTCCCCCCACTGGGCGGCTGGCCTTCCCTTTCTCCCTACACTCTCCACTCCCCTCTGCGGCCCTGGGAGGACTCCTCTGGCATCTATTTCTATTCTGGGAAGTCCTGGTTCTCGCCTGCTCAGAAGTTCATGCTGTTTCTTGAGGCTTTGGAGGAAGGTGAGGACAGGGAATGCTGGGTTCAGTTCTGTGAGAATCAGACTCTGAGGGAAACAGACACGGAAAGCGGGGGGCTGCGCCGTGGGCCCCATGTGAAGCACCTGGAGAGCATGCACGTGTTTTCTGAGCCCACACCCAAGTGGTTCTGCTTCAGTTACTTTGGGGTGATGCTCGAACCTCAAACCGCTGTTAAGTTTTGGTGACTCCAGGGGTGGGTGAATCCAGGGCAGCAACCGATTAAACTGGTCACACGCCACAAGCTCATTTCGTGGAGGAGTAAACTCATGTGTCCCAGGTCCCTCTATTAGTTTCCTGTGGCCGTTGTAACAAATTACCACAAACTGGCTGGCTTAAACAACAGACACGTATCTCTAACAGTTCTGGAGGCCAGAAGTCCAAAATCAAGGTGATGGCAGGGCTGTGTTCTTTCGGGGGCTCTCACAAAGGGTCCTTCCCGCCCCTTCTGGCTTCCGGTGCCTCTGGCATTCCTGGGCTTGCGGTGTGGCTGCATCTCTCTGCTCTGTGCTCACACTGCCTTCCCCTCTGCAGGCTCTGTGTTCTCCTCTCCCTCCGTGTTATCTCCCTCGTCTATTTCTTTCTCTTTTTTTGGTTAATCCTCACCCAAGAATATTTTTCCATTGATTTTTTATTTTTTTTAGAGAGGGTGGAGGGGGGGAGGGGGGAGGAAGAGAGGGGAGAGAGAGAGAGAAATTGTTTGCCTCCTGCATGACCCCGACCAGGGCCGGATTCTAACCTGCAACCCAGGTACATGCCCTTGACCAGAAACCTGTGAATCTGCGAACTGAACCTGCGACCCTTTGGTCCACAGGCTGATGCTCTAACCACTGAGCCAAACCCGTTCAGGCCAGGGCTCTTATTTATTTCTATAAGGACATTTGTGATGACATGAAGGTTTCATCTAGATAAACCAGGATCAGCTCATCCATTTAGAATCACTGATCTCATCTTTTACTTTATATTCTTCTACCATATAAGGTAATATTCACAGATTACAAAGATTAGGACAGACATATTTTTAGGGGGCCACCATTCAGCCCATTACAGTCCCTCAGTCAGTAGCAGATTCAGACTAGAACCTGGTTTTTTTCTTATTGACACTGTTACAGATGTCCCCCATTCCTCCCCCACTTTTGCCCACCTCCATCCAGCTCCACCCCCATCCCTGGCCTTCACCACACTGTTGTCTGTGTCCATGGGCTACTCTCTTCACCTTCTTTTATCCAGTTCCCCCACACCCCTCCTTCTGACTTCTGTCAGTCTGTTCCATGTATCCCTGCCTCTGTAGAACCTGGGTTATTTTATTTGTCATAGAACATACCTGCTGCTACTCGGCCACACACTTCCCTTTGAAGCCATCTAACGTAGAACTTATGTGTAGAGTTTTACTGTCAGCAGCCCCAAGTTCAGATCCCATCGGCTTTTATTTACCACTGGTTCCTCTTCTGTCACTGGAGACAATCACATAGCCTTGTGTGAAGGGTTCAGTGAGATAATGTATGTAAAGCACTTAGCAGGACCAGACACAGTAAAGGCTCAGTGATAGTTATCAACATTATTGGCCTGGCAGGGGTTAAATATGTTACGAAACATTAAATTTCAAATCACATTTCTGATAAAGGATTAATATCCAGAACATATAGAAAACTAAACTCAACAACACAAAACAAGCAACCTGTTTCAAAATTGGCAAGGGACTTGAATAAATATTTCTCCAAAGAAGATATACAAATGGCCAATAAGCACATAAAAAGATCCTCAAGGTCAACAATCATTATGGAAATGCAAACCCAAACCACGAGTTGCCATCTCGTAGCCATTAGGATGACTACTATCAAACAACTGGAAACTTGTTAAGTTTTGGCAAGGATGTGGAGAAATCAGAACCTTTGTGCATTGTTTTTAGAAATGGAAAATAGTCTGGCAGCTTCTAAAAAATTAGAAATATAACTACCACCTGATCCAGCACTCCCACTTTTGGGTATATATCCAAAAGAATTGAAAGCAGGGTCTCGAAGAGGTATTTGTACACCCATGTTCACAGCAATATTATTCACAATAACCAAACGTGAAAGCAAACCAAATGTCCATCAATAGATGAATGCATACGCAAAAAGCTGTATATACATGCAATGGAATATTAGTCAGCCTTGAAAAGGAAAGAAATTCTGACGTATGCTACAACATGAATGAACCTTGAGGACATTATGCTGAGTGAAACAAGCCAGTCACAACAAAGACAAATACTGTATGATTCCACTTACGTGAGGTACCTAGGGCAGTCAAATTTGTAGAGGCAGAAAGTAGAGTGGTGGTTGCCAGGGGCTGGGGGGAATGGGAAAGATGAGTTATTTAAGAGGGTATAAAGTTTTAGTTTTGCAAGATGAAAGACTTCTGCAAATGAATGGTGGTGATGGTTGTACAACAATATGAAAAAAGACAAAACTCTAATATGCAACAAGGATATTGCTAGTGCAATATTAGCAACCTACAACTGGACTGCAATTGGACAAAGAAGATAAAGGCACTGGAAGCCCCTACTTGGGAGGTAGGGGAGAGGAAGCCACACTGGGCACGGGGCCTAGAGTGTAGGGGTGACAGATCAAGGGTAGAACGATTTCAGGGAGCTGCACAGAGGTCCTCTCCCTGGCCTCAAAGCTAAGTGGACTTCAAGGAGCTGGGGCTGCCACTGCACAGCCTGGCGACACTCAGCAGTAGCTAACCCAGCCCACCAGTCTGTTTTAGTATCATCCACCTGCCTGAGCAGGTGAGTCAAAGAAAGGCAGGGAGACTTAAAAAGTTACCTTGACAACCGTCAGAAATAGGGGTTGTGTCATCTAGTGGCCTTTGAAAGATTCTATCTTGCTTTTGTAAAGTCTCTCTCTTCCCCCTGCCAGTGTCAAAGGGAGAATCTCTCGTGGCCAGAGTTCAGAGCAAATCTGCCAGCATCATGGCGTTGCTGACCTCCCCCATCACACTTTAGTAGGCAGCACAATCATACTCTATTTTACAAGGTGACTACTGAGGGCCTGGTCTACCCTCTGAGACCCCCTGAGCAGCCCCCACCCCCAAATACGCACAAACTGCCAATGGATCTCCACCCAAGCCCCAGCTATTCTGTTGCTCTTTTCACTGCAGACCTTGGTCACAGACTCGCCCACCAACGGCACAGAGGGATTTCAAGAATGCCACCAAACACCCGGGTTCAAAGTGCAGCTTCCCGGGGCTGGAGAGCGTGAGCAGGCTCCCAGAGGCCAGCTCCTCTTCCCTGGGGCCTGCCCACCTGACAGAAACACCAACAAGGAGGAGAAAGTAGCTTTAGAAGGTTCCGGAACCTTCCCGTAATTTCTCCATCCCCCTGTTTCCCAGGGATTTCTTTTCCTAACCCTGCTCCGTAAGCAGGAGGTTACCAGAAAGCCTTACCTGGCTCTGGGGGGAAGTTGCAGCCAGCAGGTGGGTGAAGCCGAGGCCGCAGAGCTCTCCTCCGTGCAGTGAGGGCCAGCCCACGGCTCAGCTCTCCCAGAGCTTCACACGGGGGCAGCCCGGGCCAAACCCACGCCCGCGGAGAGCGTGTCCTGTGCGCAGGCATGTGATCAGAACAAAGGGAAAACATGCTCCCTTCTGTGTATTTAATGTGTGTCCATTGTCCTCTGCTCGTTAGTGCCACTTGTTGTTTTTCTCCTGACCTCTGACTGATTGTCTTTTAATATAAATGTCAAAGTTGTAGCCAAATAAACATTAACATCACACCAGAAATGGCTCTTTAAATATTACAGGAAACAAAGGAAGATGAAGACCCAATAGTTTCTGTGCTATTTCATCCCACACAGCATGCAGCTACTTTTCATGGTGCCTCCAGCCCATCCGCTTTGCCTTGTGCTCTCTGCCAACGGACTAATCCAGGGAGTAAGAAGAGCGTCAAGTAGCTCCAGCTACGGGTATCATCGGAATCATGATGCGGTCACACTATTTCCATGGAGGTTTAAAATAATGCTGGGGGGCGGGTGGTAGGGAGAAGGGTGTCTGTGGGGGAAAAAGGAGAAACATCTGTAACAAAAATAAATCAATTAGCCCTGGCCGGTTTGGCTCAGCGGTTAGAGCTTCGGCCTGCGGTCCAGTGAGACCCGGGTTCGGTTCCCGCTAAGGGCATGTACCTCGGTTGCAGTTTGTCCCCGGCCCTGGTTGGTTGTGCGGGTGGCAGCCACTCGATGTGGCCCTTTCACGTCGATGTTTCTCTCTCTCTCTCTCTTCCTCTCTCTCCCTCCTACTCTATCTGAGCAAAAAATGAAAAAATGTCCTCGGGTGAGGATAAAAAAATAATAATAATAAATAAATCAATTAATAAAATAACGCTAGAGTATCTCAGCAGCTTACAACTACTACAATCTCTCCTGGGGTTCTTGCCCCGAGCACACTCTCGAGGGTGGGATTCTTACTCAGAAATGACTGATAAGCACATGGAAGGGTGTTCAACATTGTCAGTCATCAGAGAAATGCAGATCAAACACAATGAGATATCACTTAATATCCACCAGAAGGGCTATAATAAAAATTAAAAACAACAATAACACAGAAAATAACAAGTGTCGGTAAGTTTGTAGAGAAATTGCATCCCTCATATATCACGAGTGGCCATGTAAAACGGTGCAATCACTTTGGAAAACAGTATGGAAGTTTCTCGAAATGTTAAACAGAGTCATCACATGATTCAACAATTCCCACTCCAAGCTCTATACCCAAGAGAATTGAAAACATATCTTCACACAAAAACCTGTACACAACTGTTCACGGCGGCTCTATTCGCAATAGCCAATAAATGAAAACAACCCAAATATCCATCAGCTAATGAGGAGATAAACAATAGATAATGCAGGATAGCCATACAAGGGATATTGTTCCGCCATGGGAAGGAATGAAGCACTGACACATGTTGCCGTGTGGATGAGAACACTATGGTGAGTGAAATAAGCCAGACATAAAAGGTCACATATTGCATGATCCGTTTATCTGAAACATTCAGAATAGGCAAATCGCAGAGGCAGAAGGTAGATTAGTGGCTGCAAGAGGCTGGGTGGAGGGGGAACGCAATGTGACTGCTAATATATGGGGTCTCTTTTTGGGGTGATGAAGATGTCCTGGAATTACATAGAGATGAAGATCACTCAACTTTGCAGGTACACCAAAAGCCACTGAATTATACATTTCAAAGGGTGAACTTTACGATATGTGAATTAAATCTCAATAAAATTGTTAAAAAAAAATAAAAACAAAAACATGTCCTGACTTGGGGGAAAGTGTGGGGAGAGGAAGGTATGATGGGGCAAGAGCCAAACTGGGGGATGAGGGACCCAACTCCACCCCTTATTTGTTCTTATGACCTTGTAAAAATCCACCTTTAATCCCACTGATGCTGCCTCCTCATTTGAAATACAGGGAAAATGACATCCCTCTCAGAGTGTTTGTGTATGGTCAGATAAGATAGTGTCTATAAAAGCATCTCATAACCTACAACTTACTATTTAAATGCTAGTTATAACCCTAAGGTCTTAAGTTTTTCTCTGAAATAATAATTTTCCATAAGATTTGAGCTGCTTAAGAGTGACCGAGTCACTTTTGCAAATTCTACTCCCCCTCCCCACCAGCCCTCAGTGCTTGACAGTGTTCAGCACAGTAAATATTCCATAAACTTATTCAACAATTGAGCAGCAGTGTGGGTCTGGGGCTATAAACATAAATAAGATTTAATTGTGCCCTCAGGAAGGTCAGTCGAGTGGGATGGAGGTAGGAGACAGATAACTAAATTTATAAGTAGAATACATGTGCACATAATTATAGTGAGATGAGCAGGTGGTCATGTGCACACGCCCACCCTTTCCAATGTGTGTCTCCTCGAGATAAAACACGAGGACTTGATGGGTGGGAAAACTGTGTCTCCCACTATTGGGTCCTGCATGCTTTCAATAAAAGGAGAGGGTTGAACACGGTTCAAAAATTTTCTGAAGATTTATGATGTCGGCTATTTAAGGAAATAAAAACATCACTAACATACGATTGCTAATAGAAAGGGAACTTGAAAAAATACAGTTCTGCAGAGTGCCACGCTTAGCTCACTCTCTCGTGGTCTCGTGGTAACCTCTCAATTATTTTGTCTTAAAAACCCTAATAAAAACATCATGGAATTCCGCCCAATACTTCGTTCAAAGTGAAACAACAGAGGGAGAGGATCAGCCCATGTATTTTCTAAGTTATTCATAGGGCTCAAGCCCCATGAGGGAGGCATTAGATGTACCCACGTCTGTGAGGTCATATGTTGTTCACAATGAGTTCCTTGCAATCCAGTTGTCTTTCCCTGGGACCCCAGGATGTGATGACCAAACACATACATTTCAAAATCTCTCCACCTCCAAAGACCTGTTCAGAGGGGGTTTCGCTGCTGCTTTCCATTCTTAATATTGAAATATTTCCATTGATGACTATTTGGCATAGTAAGCTTCCAAACCTTGGTGTTTGGAATAGCTTGCTAATGTTTTCTTAAATTACACCCTCCTGTGGGTCCATAAAATCCCAAAGTTATTACAAATAAATAAATGGAGTTTCTCTTCATGATGTAAACCAGCTTTCAATGAAGTCATTGAGGGGAAGTTTAGTTTGGATGGAAGCAGCGCCTCCTGGGGAAGGTTCTGCTTTCCAGGGGCCGGAGACGCTGGTCAGCAGCTGCTCTCGGACAACCGGAGGCAGCAAACCCCTGCTGTTTCATTTCTTGTTTTAACTTCCAGTGGGAAACTCAACATTTTAAAATGCTCTTTTTTCCTTAAGTCCGCTGTGTGTGGTGGCCCGTGCTCAGAGCTGGTTGAAGAGAGAGACTTTGTTGGCGCTCACTGCCCAGTCCAGACTTGAGGTCCGGGGGCAATCCGACAGTAGGCGGGCACCCCCAACGCTGGCGTGCCTCTCCCCAAGCCACAGGCTGCAGCCTTCCCCGGGCACAGTGGTAAACACATCCTTCAGGATGAAAGAAAGATGGGACTCAGAGACTGGCTCTGCAGGCCTTGTCCTGAGGGTCCTTCGGGGGCACATCCTGGGAGGGAGCAGTCCTTGTGGACCCCCCTCATGGGGAGTGCTCAACAGGCAGCCTCCTGTATACCCGCAGGAGTCCAACTTGTCACTGAGGCATGGCACCTGAGTGTAAGGCAGAGCGACAAGGCAGTATCCGTGTGGAAGAAATCACCACTCGCGCACACAGTTCAGGTCCAGAGAGCCAACATCCACAGCCCTTCTGGCGGTACAATTTCCTTTTCTGCTTCTTTAAGTACAAAACAGGCTCTCCTCTCTGCAGGGTCTCTCCATCCCACCTCTACTCCACAAAAATAACTCTCCTGTGCTTATCGTCCTCCAGAAGTATACTTTAAAAGTAATAATTAGAGCATGATTTGGAGTTGGAATTATAAGGGCACTGCTGCTGATTTTTAGGTGATGTGGGCATACTGTGAGCTGCTTCATTCTTTTCCTCACTCGTATGGTGGGAACTGGCATTTTATAAGGGTGCAAAGCTCCCCACACTCAGGGTCCTGCCTTTAAATTTGCCTCTGTCGCTAAATGAAAATTAACTCTAGAGCTAGAGAGCCTAAGGCTATCAAGTGGCCGCAGAGGAAAAGGCTGGTTTTAAGTGAGGCAGGTCGGCCTTTGACCAAGTTAGAGGGAGAGAATGAAGATTCCAAATTCATCAGTGCCCCTACCTTGCCAAGACAAATGCACCTACTAAGTACTGAATAGAAACTGAGAGGCAATGCAGAGAACTGCTTGGGACTATGGGACCTGAAGTCAGAGAGACTGGCCCTCAAATCTCTGCTCTGCCAATTTAACACCATGATCTTGGGAAACTCACCATTTTGAGCCTCAGTTTGCATATCCCTAAAATAGGCATCAACACTCCTACAGCACATTGGTGGTGAAATTAGCACATTTAGAAGAACTGGCACCCACCCTGGCCAGTATGGATCAGCAGTTAGAGCACTGGCCCGTGGACCAAAGAGTGGTGGGTTCGATTCCCGTCAAGGGCATGTACCCTGGTTGCGGTTCGTCCTCGGCCCTGGTCAGGGTCGTGCAGGAGGCAGCCAATCGATGTGTCTCTCTCACATCGATGTTTCTCTCTCTCTCTCTCCCCCTCCCACTCTATCTGAAGATAAATGGAAAAAGACATCCTCAGGTGAGGATTTAAGAAAATAAAATAAATCAAAAAATAAAAGAACTGGCACCCAACAGACTGATCATCAAGGAAATGCAAATCAAAACCACAGTGAGAAATCATCTCACACCTGTCAGAATGACTATCATCAATAAATCAACAAACAACTGTTGACCAGGATGTGGAGAAAAGGAAACCCAGATATACTGTTGGTAGCATTGTAAATTGGTGCAGCCACTATGGAAAACAGTATGTCTGTTCCTCAAAAATAGAACTATCATATGACCCAGCAATTCCACTTCTGGGTATTTATCTGAAAAAAATCCAAAACACAAATTCAAAAAGATATATGCATCCCTATGTTCATTGCCGTGTTATTTACAATAGCCAAGATATGGAAGCAACCTAGTGTCATCCATCGATAGAAGAAAGGATAAAGAAGATGTGGTATGTATATACAATGGAATACTACTCGGCCATAAAAAAGAATGAAATCTTGCCATTTGCGACAACATGGATGAACCTAGAGGTTATTATGCAAAGTGAAATAAGTTAGCCACAGAAAGACAAATATTGTACAATTTCATTTATATATGAAATATAAAAAAACAAAATAAATGAACAAACGAAACAGAAACAAACTCATAGGTACAGAGAACAAACTGATGGTCACCAGTTGGAAGGGGGTTTGGAGGAAAGGGTGAAAAAGATGAAAGGGAGCCCTGGCCGGGTGGTTCAGTTCGTTGGAGCATCATCCTATGCACCAAAAAGTTTAGGGTTTGACTCCCAGTCAGGGCACATACCTAGGTTATGGGTTCAATCATCTGTCGGGGTGTGTACAGGAGGCAACCCACTGATGTTTCTCTCACTTTGATGTTGAGAGAGAAGAGAAGAGAAGAGAAGAGAAGAGAAGAGAAGAGAAGAGAAGAGAAGAGAAGAGAAGAGAAGAGAACACAGAAAGCAGAGAGAATCAGGAGAGAACTGTGACCTCCCCATCTTAGCATAGCCCAGGGTTCCCTGTCCTCGGTCCTCTTCTTGTCCTCATTTTCAAGCCTTTAAATACCACATGTGCACTGCTAACCTGTAGATTTCTATCTCCAGTCAGACCTCTCACCTAGGCACAGACTTTTATTCCAACTGTCTTCCTGGCATCTTCCCTTGGAAGTCTCCAAGGCACCTCAGATTTACTGGTCCCAAACCTAACTCTAGATCTCTCCTAAAACTAGCTCTTCATACAGCCCTCCGTATGACAGGCAGTGGCACCCTCGTTCTGTCTGCTCACAGTAAAAGCCTTGGAGTCATCTCTGACTCCCTATCTTGTGCTCACATGCAATCCATCAGCGAATCCTGTTGAGCCTTCTTTCAAAAATTATTCACAACCCAACTACTTCTCACTATCTCCACTGGCACCGTTTCTGGCTGAAATTATTGCAATAGTCTCCTCATTGGTGTCCCTACCCCAGGCAATGATCCTTTCCACCATGCTAAAATGCTGTGGTTTTTACATCCTTCTGCTAAAGTTTGAGGAGTGGTAAGAACCATGTATTAACAGATACACAGAAGTATTTCCCCATGAATATACCCGCAGAGAAATATATTAGGTCATAGGCATAATATTGACTCAATTTCAATGTTTGATTTTATAAAGATTCCATCCTAGGCTGTGTCTAGAGATCTACCATTAAAGATCAAATTGTCTAGGACTGTGAAATGCTACTTCCATATTTCTTCATTTTTAAAGAAGCTAATATACATAAAACAGTTTGGTCACTGCCATTTTAATCCTGTTTATATTGACACAGACCTTAAGTATCTTATAAACTTGTATTAAAGTGCATGTTTCTTATATCAAGAAGCCCCAAAATATTAGGGAAACCTGCATAGTTGGACTCTATTTGATGTGCACATTCCTGGAAGCCAAATTTTTGAGGTGGGGCTACATAACCACAACAACTGATCTTGTATTTTAGTTTTTCATTACTAATAGTATTTCTCACAAACTGATTTCTAAGTTGTCCAAGCATATCATTAATTTTAGCATTACATCATGGTCTGTAGTTGCCTTTCTTTTAAAAAAAAGACAGAAGTAATTCTAATTATTTTACAAGAATTCCTTTAAAACTAACATGACAATTGTTTCATTGCCCCGACAAAAATATGTTTCTAATTATCTTTATCCAGAAGCTCTCCAGCAAACACAACCATTATTATTCAAAATTCTTAATACTCAATAAAATATTGGCCAAGCACTTGATTACTAAGATTACATGCAAAGAGCCATGGAGAGTGTTATCTGTGGTTTATTCAAGAATCCAAATGGAATACCTACTGTAACCACAAAACCATGCTGAAATCTATAGAGACAAACAGACTTCCCTTCTCCTAAAACCTTGCTGACTTGCTTTGCAAAAGTGAAACGCTGAGTCAATTCTCTGAGAAACCAGTGGGGAAAGAGCAGCTCCCTGAGGCAGGCGGTGCCTGTGTGCAGGCATCCTTCCTGGAGCGAGGAGGAGGCGTTTCCTGGAGAGCGAGCACTGCCTGGTCCCTCCCTCTGGAGGCTGAGCAGACTGCCTTGGCAATCGCACTTCCTTTCTTTACAATTCCCCGAAGTCACAAACTGGGTGCATTTCCTCCAGCTCCCGTTCATATAATTGCTGCTACATTTTCCAAGTCTGCTGTGATATTTGTGATTTTTTTCCACAATGTCAAAGGACTTCCACCAATCCCTAATTGCCTACTAACTTTACCCTGTGTTTACTCAACCATATCTTTAAGGAGGCAAGAGCTGCTGTAAAACTTACAATTGTGGTCCAGCACGCTCTTGCCTTTGTTTCTCTGGAACAGGTCCAGCACAGTTACTGTAGACCTTTTTCAGCCATCAGGGTTCTACACTGTTGGCAAGAACAAAATGCAAATGGCAGGAGAGGCCACAGCAAAGCAAACAGCCCACTTAACGATGTTGCCTAACACACTCTACCCAGAATAACCTGGCAGGGCCCTCATGGCTGACTGCATGTGCAGGATGGGGGGGCTCCTGCTCACTGGGGGCTGTGCTGCTCTCATTGGCTAAGAGCACAAGTGAATGGGAAACGTATACATTATCTGTGGACACTAATGATTTACTCAGAGGTTCTATGTGCGTTGTGAGCCTCCTGGCCCCACCCCCTCAGTACCTGAAATGCTAATGCCCTATTAAATCTTTTGACAGGAAAAAAATGGCTGAAGACCCCTACAAAGTCGATTTATTCAGCTTACTTTACCTAATTTGACTCAGATTCACTGTATAAATGCTCCATGTTCTAGCTCATTTTGTGTAACAGTCAAGCTGAGTAGGAGTAGTAAGTTTCAGATATTCCTTTAGCTCATATCCAGATATGGTATTACCTTTGCCAGAACTCCCATAAAGTTAAGGTTCATTGTAAACACATAATCATTTCACTGCAGATAACTGGACATCCTCATTCAGACAGAAACTGTCATTCAATTTAGTTTGTTTCAAGTGATTTTCTGTACTTTGAATGAAATAAACAATGGTTGGCTTTTGTCCACCTAGCATCTGTTCCCTTTTCCTAATTAGCACTCATATTACTTTTGGGGGAATTACCTTCCCCCCTCCTGTGTAGTGTTGGTGGGACCACACTCACTTCCCATCACAGACGCTGAGGGGCTGGATCGCTTCCTCTCCTGTCTGGTTAGGATAGCCACCGGCACACCTGCAACAGGAACTCAACCAGCTGGGTGCCCCGTGACTTCGAATCTTGAGTGATGCAAGGGTGGCAGCTTTGCCTTACCCAGACTGTCCCAGCTCTGGCGTCATGCCCATACTATAGGCAGGCTTGGTTTCTGCCTCTCCTCAGGCTGGTTCTCCAGGCTCCCTGTCAATCTGCGAACACCAGAGCGCTGCCCATAAACTCCCCTTTACTTGGGTCGTCCGGAATCTTCTACACCACAGCCCTCTGACTAACCCACGAACACAATTGAGGAAAATATACTTCTGAATCCACAAATATCTTCTCTGTGGTCTACAGGAGATAGCTCAGAAAGCTCCTAATGATTAAGGCTGTGGACAAAGAAAGGGGGGGGGGTTCTATGGAAAGTAACCTCACAGGGTGATCTGATCATTAATTCCTAGCTGTGCACGTCATAAGGGGTAGTCATGACACAGACACATTTTTTTAGTGAAAGGCTTATCTTTGCCTTAAGCAAGCCCTGTCCATTGTTTCTGTGCATCTGTGTTAACACACCTTTGAAATAGGCTGTAACCACCCGCAAGAGAGCACATAATCTGGTTCACTGTCCTGTAATCCAATCCCCACCTTGATTTCTCCCCTTTCCATGCAGTTCTCCTCAGTTCCCTCCTTCATTTGAAATGCGTAAAAGAAGCTGCAACACTGTTATTCTCCAGAGCATTTGAGATCTTGCTCCCCGGCATATGTCATCAGTTTGGCTCAAACTCCTGTAAACATTCTCTACAGCCCTGGCTGGTATGGCTCAGCTGGTTGAAGCACCGACCCATACACCAAAAAGCGGCAGGTTGGATTCCCCGTCAGGGCACATACCCAGGTTTGGGGTTCGATCCCTGGTCGGAGCACGTGCAGGAGGCGGCCGGTCAGTTTCTCTCTCACATCAATATTCCTCTCTCTCTCTCTCTCTCTCTCCCTTCCTCTCTCTAAAAATCAATAAAATAAAATTTAAAAATTAAAAATAAAATAGAAATTCTCTACAGGTTTGGATATTTTTTTGCATTGACAGGCCTATGTGTTTTCATTAAACCTGCAGATACATGATCAGGCTCGTTCCACCAGCACTCCTGTGGACCACACGATGACCACTATCCTGATGTGAATCACTGGAATAATTTTCAACCCACTTGACTATTCTGGGATTTAGTCCTCAGTTCAAACAGTAAATCCAGAGCCTTTGTTTTTATTAACTAACTTAAACTATTATGGTCCGATGAGACAGCGCTGTCCTGGTTGCACCATGTCCCAGCATGCCTGCTGGAGAACCTTCGGTGGGTGTGATTCCCTTTCCTTCCCGGAGCCAGTGTGATGAAAAGCTTCCCATTTTACCTGTCCTTCAGAGTCACCTGTGGGAATAACAAATGTGCTTGTCTGAAGTGGGTGAAAGGTAAGCGGGGTCCGGAGTGCCTAGACTGGGGCACCTGTGACAGAGAGGAAAGAACATCACCCACCTGGAGAGCAGGAAGTCATGTGCGAGAGGTGGGCAGGGAGGGCCGTGGGGCTTACAGCCACGGGACCGCAGTGAGTGGGCACAGAAAGTGCCCAAGCTGCCGCTTTGATGAGATTTACACCCTGAGAAACCCTCACACTTATGGCTAAATAGATGTGTGGGTGCCACACAAGGGGCCTCAGGGAGGTGCTGGTGGTGGTGCCTGCTGGGGAGGGGACAGGCAGGAGAGGAGCAAGCAGAGGCGTCCTCGGGACCCCGACAGAGGCATCTCTTTACCCCAAGCTTTGTCTCATGGCAGCAGAAACAACGATGGCAGCAGAAAAGAACAGACTGCCTGAGTTGGCAGTTTGCCACGCCTTGTTTATCAGTCAGTCTCTTAAAACAGCCTCCCTGCTGCTTTCCAACATTTGAGAAATCCGGCTTCCACCGGGCACCGCTCACAGGAGCAGTGTTCCCAGAGACAGAGTGCTGATTTGAGATCTCTATCTAGATCAACCAGCCCCCCAAACCAAGGCATAGCGCAGACACAGGAATATTCCGAACTGAATACCCATCTGAGTCTCGGGCGATGGTCACTGAAGTGCAGAGGTGTGGCTGGAAGGTAGAAGGAAAGACGGAAGAGCCAGAAGATCGGTCCAAAACACGGGTCTGGGTGTGCAAGTGTTTGGATAAGGTTCCCATTGGCTCCGAGGAAGAGAAGGAAAGGGGGCTGCTGCTTCCTGGCAACACTTTTTTATTGCATTTTTAAAATGTGATAAAATTCACCATTTTAAAGTGTGCAATTCAGTGAGTTTTAGTAGATCCACAATACAGAGTAACCATCGCCACGATCTAATTCCAGAACATTTCCACGGACCCATGAAAAAACCCCTTGCAGTCACTCCCCGTTCTCCCTTCCCCCAACCCCTTAACCACAAATCAACTTTCTGTCTATGGATGTGCCTGTTCTGGGTATTTCATCTGAACGGAATCACACCGTGTGCGGCCTTTGGTGTCTGGCTTCTGTGACTTCGCATAATGTTTCCAAGGTTCATCCAAGTTAGAGCGTGTCAGTACTTTATTTCTCTGTATGGCTGAATAATATTCCCGTGTACGATCCATTCGTCAGTTGAGCACACAGACTGTTTCCACTTTCTGGCTATTGTGAACAGCATCACTGTGAACATTTAAGTTTCACATACAAGTTTTTATGTGAAGAT
This sequence comes from Tadarida brasiliensis, assembly GCA_030848825.1. Taxonomy (NCBI): domain Eukaryota; kingdom Metazoa; phylum Chordata; class Mammalia; order Chiroptera; family Molossidae; genus Tadarida; species Tadarida brasiliensis. The sequence continues at coordinate 47,320,046 of CM061258.1, forward strand.
CTGCTTTCGTTTCTCTTGGGTGTAGCCTGGGAGTGGACTTGCTAGGTCAGAGACTTCACTACTTCTTGCACTTCTGTCCTCAGTACGGGAGTATGGGGCAAAATGACCGCAGTGCTGTCCTTGCTGCCGTGCGCCTGGCACAGAGGGTGCCGTGTGTGGTTTGACATGAGCCCTTGCTGCCTGCAGGAATGTGGTTGGGACCACAGTCCCCGGAAAGAGGCAACCGAAGGTGATGGGGCACAGGAAACCAGGTCCGAGTCAGAGGACCTTGCAGGGAGCGCGACTGCCTCCTGCTGTCAGCTCAGCTCCTCCCAGGAGCCTGAGGCCCATCCACATTCCATCCACTGCTGTTCTTCCCAGAAGCACCAAAGCATGGGTCGGGTAGTCAAATGAATCGGTGCCAAGAGCTGGTAAGATTTTTTAAGCACTGCTTTGGTGTCTTAGTCAGTTTGGGCTGCTGTGATAGCCTACCATGGACTAGGTGGCTTAGAAACAACAGAAGTTTATTTCTCTCAGTTCTGAAGGCTGGAGGCCAAGTCCAGCACAGACCTGGGGGGGTTCTGGTGAAAGTCCTCTTCCAGGTCGCAGACTGACACTTTCTCACTGTGTCCTCACATGGCAGAAGGCGTGAGGGAGCTTTCTGAGGCCTCTTTCGTGAGGGCACTAATCCCATTCCTAAAGACTCCACCCTCGTGACATAATCACTTCCAAAGGCCCCACTTCCAAAATCTATCCCATTGAGGAGTAGGTTTCACCTTATGAATGTGGAGGGGACACAAACATTCAGCCCGCAGCACCTAGGGACTTCACTTACTCACTTTTCAAGCCTTTCTTCCCTTTCCCCGTGTTCAGTGATGCCAGTCAGAGAACCACCAGTCTGGAGCCCTTGCTCACACTCTGTCCCGGCCCATCTCATGCCCCAAATGTCCTTCTGAGACAAGAAGAATTTGTGGTGCTATCTGCACCCTCTGGGAGAAGGCACCCCATGACACTTCTGAACCAACGTGATGCTCTGTGCCTTCCTCTTCACTGCCCCTGGCAGGCGGCAGAAGAGAAGGCACACCTCCCTTCTCATCTCAGTGTGTCTCCCTCTGACCTCTCAGATAAACCCCACAGGTCCCGCTGCGATAGTTCACATGGATCCTCACCCCGAAAGGGCAGGTGCCGAGGATGCCCACAGGATAATGATGCTGTTTTCTGTTCTGTGGCAGCTAAGACTGAAATGCTGTTTCTGGAGTTAATTAAAAGGGAAAAAGGGCACTCTTCCTAAAAGTAGGTATTAAGGTGGCTCTCTGGGGGAACTGTGTGCTAACCTGCACCTGGAACCTGTGCAGACCCAGCCCAGGTGGCTCAGGGTGCTGGCAGGTGAGAGGGCCCTGCGTCTGCTCGCAGGGCCCATTCTAACCACCGTTTTTCAGTGCCCGACTTTCTGTGGTGGGTGCGCTGCTAAGAGAAGGAGATGAGAAAATGAATAAGACACACTTCTTGTCCTCAGGAATTTATAATAGTAGTAGAAACATGTGAGGGAAGGTGATGCGCGGGCAAACGAGAATAGTTGAGGTTATGAGGGAGGGGGAGGGACAAGAGCGTTTTGCTTCACCAAGTGCTCTGCCGCTTGAAAGCCAGAAACCATGGTGTGAATACTTTCTGCCTAGACCTTCCTTGGATCTAATGAGTCCACTTGGCCTTTCCTCGTGGCCTTAAACTCAGCAGAGCCCTCGTTCTAGACACTACTGAGATCACAAGCCCTAGACGATCCTCATGGTGGAATTATTTGCTTGGAAAGCAAAAAGACGCTGGTGGCGTCTTTCAGAAATGTGTTATGTTGTGGGAATTAATTAAATCAAGCGATCCCTCTAATCCTAAGGGCACTGATGACTCCAAATACTTATGCTAACACACTTAAGCCAGGAGGCACTGAGGGTGGGGGCCGTGGAAGCAGCTACAGCGTGGAAGCTGCTCCCTCGCGGGCCCTGTAGGGAAGAGCCCAGGGCCAGCCTGGAGGGGCCACCACAGCATACTTCAGCCTGGAGGGGCTTCTTCTGCCAGGAACTGGAATGTTAGCACATTTTTCAGATCTTTGTCAAGAGTTCTGAAGAATTTCGGTCACATAGCTCTGTCTGGAATCAACATTGATCAGGTCAGCTGTTGGTCTGGGAGATACTTTGATAATGACAGCTGTCATGGAAATGGGACTTTGTGAAGGACCTGTCACTTTGTCAGTGACTGTGTCTTTGGAGTGACGTTTTGTATCCTTTGGGGCCTTTCATCTGAAACCACTTTGTAAACATGAGCCTTCTTGCTGCCGCTATGAGGTGAGCATCCCCCTTTGAGGAAGCTGAAGGAACTCCCCCAGATCTGGGGGTGAACCTGGAAAGCAGGACTCTCAGGACACAGCCCCTTGCTGCACGCCCCTCTGCCCCTCGGAAGGCAGGGAGGCAAAGGCAGCACCAACAGGAGGCCTTCAATGCTTAAACTGTTAACTAGCACTTCTCCAAAATGTGTTTCTGGTTAGTTTAAAGAAGGATAAACAAAATTTAATAGCTGGCAATGAATCACGTTTTTTTTTCCTCCCAAAATGCTATTTGGATCCACTCAAACGCCTGTCGTTCTACTTTTGTACAAATAAATAAATCTCCTTTTCTTTTGTGCATTTTTCTCTGTCCTGCATTTCCTAAAATACAATTTGTTTGACGGATGAGTTCAGCAGTACTGAAGTTTGTTTTTGGCTCTGTAGGCAACTAGGTTGTTTTCTCACCATAATTCAGTGGGACAAGGTTATCACCCCACAAACACTAACACTTCATTCAGAACCAGAAGTAACCCCCCCACCCCCCACCCCCCGCACACAAGAAAGCAATTGCTAATATTCTCGATACAAGTTTCGGTTGTTACATATGGAGTTTCCTTGTGTTAACATCCCTGCCCTGGCCTTTCCCTTGCCTCTTGTTTCGGTTTTGCTGGGTGTGCTTGGTGCACACACACATTCTGAAGTGGAATTACAGTCAGACGGAAAGTAAACTTGGAGAGGAAGCCCGTCATCTGCTTAGGCTTGAGGCTCTGGGACCAAGAATCTGACAAACAGGGACAAACCTAACTGCAATCTGAAAGCAAAATTAACCCAGAGGGTCTTTTTTTTTTTCTGAAAACCAAACCACATAATCACGGATTTTTTATTTTTTTATTTTTTTTTAAGACTAAGACCTGTGAAATAGTTGCACTGAAATTAAACCTATGTATTTTCTAAAGTAATTGTACCAGAATGAAACTGAAATATTCTCCAAATAGACTGAATGAAGCTCACATTTCATTTGGTTTCAGTATCTGGTTAAACAGAAAGTGTCTTTTAAGTAATTGTCCATTATAATCAAAGATAAGGCCGATCTATAAAGATATGTTGAAGGCTTTATTTGCAAATTCTCCTCACTAATGCAGAGCCTCTGTGAGACTGTTTCAAATGCTCTATCATGCTTCTCATACGCAGAAACGTTGTTGACCAGGAAGAAGGCAGGAGGTTCTAAGAAAGGGGCAAACCCAGAACCCAGATGTGGGATCGTGTTTCTGCTGGTTCTCAGCAGGGCGGTTGGGGAATAAAGAGGGAGGAGCAGGGTCCCTCTCGCCCCATCCCAACCACACAAGTTCAAGCACAAAGCCTTGAAGCAACACGGCCTAGTCTGAAGATTTTTTTCCCCCAAGTTTTTCAGAAGACTTTTTTCTATCACAGTACTTCTTAAATCTGCCTCTAAGTACTTATTATATTGTATAGCAACAATCTGTTTATAAGCCTATAATTAATTATGTCAAGGACCTTACTGTGTTTAGATCTCCCAGTATCCAGCACAGAGCATATGATAACCAATAAATAACTAAAGAAGTGATTGCATAAATGAAAGAATACTAGACAGCATTGATTAATAATCAATTTCCTTTCCCAAATTTCATTTATCAGCTATATGTAATGAAGCATATAATTTTTAAAAGAAACATTAAGAGTATGATTTCCACTAAGCTTCATGAAGTTTTGAAAACAGCTTATGGGGTTTCAGCATTATGTCCACTGGGTCCTGGGGTCCAGAAACCTGAACTGGGAACCAGGCCAGCGGTCCTCAAACTTGAGTGTGCATTAGAATCACTTTAAGGGCTGCTTAGAACAGATTCCCGGGCCCCACTTCCAGAAGTTCTGATCCAGTAAGTTTGGGGTAATGCTGATGCTGCTGGTCCAGGGATTACACTTTGAGAATGAGCAGGGATGGCAGCTGATGAGTTTGTAGTTCTTGTCCTGACTAAACTGCATGACTTCTGATAGACCCACCATTCATCCACCTCATGGTGGCCCATGGAAGCTGGGAATGGCAATGGCAACTTATACCCACAAAGCACTTCAAAACACAAGCCCTGGGTCGCTCATGTGATCACACCTTTCACCTTCTTCACAGTGATGTAAACTAAAAGTGAGAAAAGAAGAAAATCTGATGGTGCTTTGGAACATCAGAAGTACTAGAGAAATGTACTGTTTTATCATCACAAAGATCCTAACTTTGAATTGGGCTCTTCCCACTGGGGCCCTCCTGAGCTGGACTTCTTAGCATAGAAATACTGATGTTTATTCAATGGAACAAACTTCCTGTTTTAGAAAACATGAAAAAATGGCTGAACAATTGTATGTGTTGGGGTTTGCATCCTGGAGGAGTCCACAATTTCCTGGGCATTCTACTAAGCTGATAGAGAAGGACTGGCATCTGCTCAGTACATATTTGTGCATATGTCCCTACCCACTGATGCCACAACCACCAGGGTTGTTTCCTGGGAATCTGTGCACTCACACGACCTCGCTGCTGGCAGCCCTCACTCCGACATTAATCAACTTGACATCTGGAACCAACCTGAGGCACCCCATCTGATTGCCACAGATGCCTTTACTTTTCAGCTGTCAGTAAAGAGATTATTCAGTCTAGGGTGCCAGGTCTACACCACACAGTCTGCATGGAGGAGGACTGAGGGGTGTGTAAAAAGTAAGCTGAATAATCTGGGAGTGTGGGCGAGACAAAAATTTCCTTCAGTAATCTGTCAACTCAAACCTACACCAGGAAGGCATTTTGCCTGCAGCAGCAAAATCACTGCGGTTGGGTAGAGCTGGCCAGATGATGTTCTACATATTCGAGTGCACATTTTGCCCATTTTACAAACTACAATCCTACTTGAGTTAACTATATAGCGACAGCAGCAGCTACTTTCGAAACCCGTTAGCATCCATTGGTCTGTGGCAGCCAGGGCTGCATTTTGTTTGTTGCTTTTTGTTGTTGTTAATCCTCACCCAAGGATATATTCCACTGATTTTGTTAGATAGAGTGGAAGGGAGGGAGGGAGAAGGGGGTGGTGGAGAGAAACATCAACGTGAGAGAGAGACATGGATTGGCTGCCTCCTGCATGACCCCGACCGGGGCCGGGGATCAAACCTGCAACCCAGGTACATGCCCTTAACCAGGAATCAAACCCGTGATCCTTCGGTCCATGGACCAATGCTCTAACCACTGAGCCAAACTGGCCAGGGCCAGGGCTGCATTCTTTAGTGGTGCTGGGAAAGATGGGACATTCGCCTGTCTTTAGGTGAGTTCCAAAGAAGCTGGGCACTATTTAGTGAACGGCAAAGTACTCATTGTCATCATTGTGACAGCAGCATGGGACTGGGCTGGAGGGTACAATGTCAATTACATCCCTTTTTAGTTCAACATTTCACATATTTTAATATGGAAAACAAGGCCCAGGACACTATCCAGAAGAGTCGATGTTGGAAATTGTGATGGGTTAGGGTAAAGCAGGCAATTAGGAATCAAACTTTACCTCATCAAGGAGGAAAAGAAATCTGTAGATAACATTGTAAATCAGCCGGGAGACAAATGTCTGCCTGGATGGTCACCCACCACTTCATGGCACTGATTTCTCAAAGCCTAAAACCATAAAGAACCCAAACCAGAGCGGAAGGGCATCCTGGCCTCCCATGTTCACTGATTTAATTTTCCTCTCTGAACACATGCAGCCCATAATTAGAACATTTACCAACCATAAATACAATTTAAACTCTGTACATGTGTGCCTACATGTTGGAGAAGCTTAGACTGAGATACAGTTTCAATAAAAACAGTCCTTCTGCACTGATTAGAATGTGTAAAGAGGAAATCTGTTTATACCACAATCTACTCAAAACTTGTGTTGGCAGCAACACTCTCAGCTAATAAATGTCAATAGCAAAGCTCCATGGAGGGAATGAATTAAACTACTCACAATCTGGAGGGCTCTAAAATGCCACGTCCAACTCATTCTTCTATGTCCGTCATGAAGGGAGACCACGACCCCTTGTCTGAATCTCGGCCGGCTACCAAGGGCAGCACGCTTGGCGATGCCCTCCCACTGCTAAGTTCAAGTCCACTCCGAAAAGGAAAGGAGTTTTTAGAGAAAGCTGCAGAGTCCTACAATGTTTGAGAAAAGCGTTAATATTTATTCTCCGTCTCTCAGAATAATGGTGGTTATCATTCTGGATCTATAGTAGCATGAAGAATAAGGTTATTGAATTAATTAAAAACCAACAGGGCATTTACTTTTTTGATGTTCCGTTTTTTTTGTTTCCTGCTGCTTTTATAAAAATCAGGAATTAAGCACTGTCCTTTGAGTCCATCCACCCACGTACTCATTCAGACCAATAGCAGCCCTGGGCTGAGCAGTGCAAGAGCCCCTGAGAGTCTACAGGACACAGAAGAACCCTTGGTGACACTCAAGAACCAGAAAGAAGAGGAAGAACCAAGTAGGAGAGCTGAAGACAGTGAACAAACACAAGTGACAGGTGGAGACTCCATCCACAGGTAGAGTGAGGGTGTGACATGGAGAGCCTGCTGGGACGGGTAAGGTGTCCCTTCCTAGAGGACTGTTAAAAAGCAATCTTATCTGGAAACAGCCCAAGTATCTATCAGCAGACGAATGGATAAAAAAGCTGTGGTACATATACACAATGGAGTACTATGCAGCTGTAAGAAAGAAAGATCTCTTATCCTTTGAGACGACATGGAAGGACCTAGAAACTATTATCCTAAGCGAAACAAGCCAAGCAGAGAAAGACAAATATCATATGATCTCACTTATTTGTGGAATATAATGAACATAACAGTCTGAGGAACAGGGTATCCCAGAGATGTGGAAGTAGGGTATAGACTGACATTCCCCAGAAGAGGAGTGGGGGGGTGGGGGGGAGAGACAAACCACAGAATTTATATGCATGTATGCATAACCAATAGACATGGACAACAAAGCTGGGGATGGGGTGGGGGAGATGGGGAGGAGGGTGTCAATGGGGGAAAAAGGAGAAACATCTGTAACAAAAATTAAAAATAAATAAAAAAAGCAATCTTAGAAGGATGCAGGCATGACCAGTGGTACTGGTGGCAGCCACAGAAAGATCTCTGGGTGATGCAGTCTTCTCCTTCAGGTTGGCTGTGGGGTAATCTATGTTTATTGAGCTGGAGGTTTCAAAAGGGAAGGGGCCAGCTCACCTACAACAATAATGGAAACAATAACAATAATATCGGCAAATATGTGCTGCCCGCCCGACACTGTTCTCAGCACTTGACATGTAATCATACCAACAACACTAGGAAGTAGGTCTTATTCCCACCTCCACTTCCTCTCAAAAGCACCAGTACCCAGTGCATAGAGCACTGTTCTAAGCAGGGGCTCTTATAACCATCACTCCATACTGCCTCTCAACATGGCTGGCAGTTGACTGAACATACCCATGTGCCCTCTGCCTTTTTCTTTTGCCCTGTTACATTTTCTCTAACTCCTGGCTCTTGCAGAACCCACCACACACTCTGAGTTTTTATTTGTGTGCTCCTGTCCCGTCATTGGAGGTGCAACGTGGGGCCCCACCCTTGGACCAGGCTACTTTTTCCTTCTCTGGATATTTCAGACATTCACTCAGATCTGATTCACAGTTGGAGAAGGCTGTACATACCCAAATAAATACAGGGAAAGAGTCCAGGCAATTTTTTTTTTCTGATGATTCAGACACAAGAAAAACTCCAGATAGCAGTACGGTCATTTATAGAGCACTTTCAATATATGAATTCAGTGCCTTCACATGTGTTGTTTCATTTAATTCTCATAGCACCTCAGTGAAGTGGCCATTGTAGGCTCGGACTTCAGTGGGAAAAGTACATAAGATTCAAGAAAAGCTATGTGACTTGCCCAAGGTCACACATCTAGTAAAAATCACAGCTGGGACTCAAAATCCATGTCTACATCACAGTGTTACCACACAAAACACTAATCTTTCCTTCAGCCCTTTACAAATAATAATACCTAAAAAAAAAATCTCTGCCCTCAGCTTGTGGGACAAGAGCTGTTTTCAGCTCAACTGGACCATATGCGTTGATTCATCCATGCAGCCGACATCCATCCGAGGTGGGACAGGCTCCATGTTGCTTCGTTCCTCTGACCTCTCTTCTTGAATGAGACCAGTCTCCACACCCTGCCCTGGAGTGCATTTCTAGGGGGCTGGAAGCAGAGGGTCTTCCATAAGAGGCCCTCCTCCATAAAATACCATTCCTCTTGTTCTCCTGAGAGCCCTGGTTACTGACCTTCCAGGCACGATGAAAGATAGCTCTTTTTGGTTTATTTTCCCTAGATAGTTGGAGGAATGTTGTTCTGGGCTTGTGTTCAGTGGGTTTGTGTTTTTTGTTGCTGTAATGGTGTTTTGCTATAGTGGTATTACCATATTTTGAAAGTTTTCTAAGCCATTGCCCATGCACCCAGGGGTGACTATTAAAATGATGAGGACATTTTTATAAATCACAAAAATAAATAAATGTATAAAAGCACAGTTCGAAAAATGGGCAAAGCTAACTCAGCTAAAGAAACAACTGAAAGTGTCTTTCACAATCTAAAACGAGTTTCATGACTAAAAAGAAGTCTATAGAATAAAAATTCTGTACATTTTAAGAAAAAAATAATTTTTATGACTAATATGATATACGGTAAATGCTGACTTTGATTTCAGATTCAACCTAGGTATCTAGATGGAAGAAATACAGATGGAAAAAATTAAGCATATATGCATTAGGAATAACTAAAATGTTATATCTTATTTATGAATAATCATTGTTTTGCCAGAATTAAACATGCATTATAATTTTTTCTTTTTAAGTTGCTTTTCTTTAAAAATTGATCCTTTTGCTCTTTCTCATCTAATATCTATGCTCTTTACCATATCTGAAAGCATAGCAATATAAGATCATGGCCAGAACCTGCTAAGAAACATTACAAACTAGAATTTCCAGATCATCTGCCCACCGCCTCTCCCTCCCTCTCCTTGTCCACTGCTGCACTGACCCCATCCGCTACTCTGCCAGGAGCATGGCCTCTACTCGTTAGAGGCTTCACTGACTGCATAGAAACTTAATCCCAGTCTCCATGGTCATCCCTGAAAACTCATATAGGTGGTTTTCCAAAAGAGAAGAAACTGATTGCCAAATGCTCCGTGGGCTGGGCAAAACTTTAATGAGCAAAGGAATACATGGAGGGGAAATGCTTAATAATTTCATTAATAGGAAAAAATCCAACTGTTCCTAGGTTGACAAAGCTTTTAAAATAAGTATTATGCTTCAGATATTTTAGGGGCAGGCAAGACTTTTGGTCTTCAGATGGGGAGCGGGAAGGTGAACGTGGAGAGGCCAGGCTGCATCTCCCCTGCAGGCTCCTTCTGGATGCCCAACAGAGGGGCTGAGCCCTGTCGACTGGCACAGTGCTGGGCAGATTCAACAACAGAGGTTCATTACCAATGATCAGAGTTATAGACCTTGGACAAAATCTGAAGAAAGCAGATTGCAGACCAACTGGACTTAAACTAGCTATGTTTTAAATGACAAAGCAGATGGGCCATGAGAGTCGCCTTACCACATCCCACATTATTACGAAAGTGGGGGACCTCTTCCCACAGTGCAATAGTGTGAAGAAGCAGGTGGTCAAAGAGCAACTCTTCTGCCAGCTATAGAATCGATAAGACTATGATCACTTGCGGAACATTCAGTTCTCTGTGTGTGTGGTCTGAAACATCAAACCAAACAGACTGTGTGTTTAGGGGGTGGGGGTGGGGGTGGAAGGAGAGGACTGTTAGAATCAAAACAGCAACTGTATCCGGATATGTTTTTAACTCTGCCAAAAGCGTGTGGAGTAACAGAATCAAACCATTTTCTCAAGCAGAAAGAATTATTTTGCTATCAGTCACCAACCAGGTAAAAATGGCCTCAAAAATGATTAGAAATGCAGCGGCTGCTCCACCATGGTTATTCTTTCTAATCACATACAAATTTCAAATACTTCTGTAAATTACTCACAGGCAATTAAGTCCTTTAGATTCATCCCTTGATGGTGGCAGTCTTGTCGGGCAATGTTTGTCCTAGAGCAGCTGTTGAGATCCTAGCAGGGGGGGAAAAAAAAGGCCACATGATTCTTTAGTTCATAATCCAGTTAGTTTATTTTCCCGAGATTACACGTGGGCACATCATGTTGATGCAAATAGTAAGGCAAGTAGCCCTGGGTCAACAGCCAGAAAATGGAGCTCCCTAAGCCCACCACAGGTGGAGAATGATCAGACGTGGATTTGGCCTTTCCCTCGCCCACCGCACCCCTACACTCACACAGACATACACCATGCACTCCAGGGTTTCCCTTCAGTCTTTTCTGGTGCCCGCTACAGGAACAGAAGGGGCGGGAAAAGAAGCACAAAGCTCAGCCAGGCCCATCTGGCTGCTGGCTTCCCGATCTCCTCATCTGGTTTTCTCTCCCACGTGACCTGAAGGTCACTAGGGTGACCCAGAAAAGATTCCTGTGACCTTGTGCTCTAATGGTGCTGCCAAGAAGCTGGTGGCTTCCTCACTCTGTTCCCCCAACAATATTGTATAGGCCCTTCCTATTCCTTAATGAATATGAATACTCTAAGTTTTCTAAGTCTTTTCTCCCCAAGCAAATTAGAAGCTCCCAAAGGAAACACGTCTGTTCCTTTTGTGCCCTTCCGTTATTGCCAGTACAGTGCTAAGCAAAGAGCAATCTCTCAAAAACAAACTGTGTGTGGAGTCTCTTTGGTGCAAGTTTAGTCCGTTGTAGTAGACGGTAAGAAGGACAAAAGAAAACAAACAACAGGGAATGACAATTAGTAAGGCAAAGTCAGCCTCTACTAAGAAACCCTATTAAGTTAAAATCCTATGTCTGTGATTGCCTTGGATATGTGAGCACTGTACTCTCAGATAATTCTGTTGTCTTTCCTCACGCTTTGTGGCTATGCTGACCATGAATAAAAAGTAGAATCGTGACTTTAAAATCATTGCTTTTCAGGACTACCCTTCAGGTTCAACTTCACTAACTGACTAAACCTAGCTTCTAGAGCTGGGGTTTTCTCACATCCTCTGTGGAATTGTTTTTCATAGAAAGTACTAAAAATGGCACAGAATAAAATGTTCAAATATCTGAAAAGAGAGATTGTGCCTTATTCAGATCTATATCCAAGCAGTTACGGAAATCAAAATTCTCGTTCCTTTTGGGGTGGGGGGGCAATGGATTATTTGCTTCGGGGGTTTGGAAGTAGATTGGAATTGTCACTCCTTTTTCTTCACATACTCTTTATAAGTCAAATGAAATAGGGACTGTACCGTGGTGGAGTGAAGTCAGGGCTGGGCAGCATGAGGGTGTGTGTGGGAGCTTATTTCCTTCCACCTTTGGAGAAAATGGACGCTTTACCTGTGGGGGCACAGGTTCTGGCCTCAGACTTTTGTTTTCCTGCATTTCTGCAGGAGCAGGCCTCCACCCTAATGGAGTTAGCAAAGGTCACTTCTCTAGCACCTAAGACTAAAATTTGGGGCTGCCTTTGTAGGAAGCCCTTGAGTGACTTTGCGGCCTTCCACAGACAGTTCTGACTTTCTAGTACTGAGGTTTAAAGGAACAACCAACTATTGCCCCCTTCGCACCTTCACCCAGACAGCCTTGGCCACATTTGGTACTGTGTGTAACTCATGGTTTTCTCTACTAACTTTTCCTCCCCATGAAAGAGTAAGTTAGCATGGGATGAAGAGGAAATGGCTAATTTCTACCAGGACACGGGCAATTGCCCAAGTTAAGGCCACAGATATGACTGTCAACAACTTCATTTTCACATTCTTTTTTCAGTCCCCAATCTTTAGGCCAAGGAAGCCCCCAGATCAGACACATATCCTCGCGTCATCCCACCTTGTCCTGGGCACTGGGTCTGTTTCCTAGAGCAGACCAGGAAGAAGCCTGAAGGTAGGAGGTTAGCCTGCCACCAACCCGAGGCTTTTCACTGCCGGCGGGGATTAAGTAACACCCGCAAAATCAGCATTTGCACACATGCCAGGGGCTGATTACGGGGCCTCTCAGCCAGGGCAGCCGACACGATTTCAGAGCAATTTCTCAGATTACTCAGCCTCAGGACAGCCGGGGCGAGGCTCCAGCGCACACTCCTGGGCGTGCGGAGCCCCCTACGCAGCTGCCCGGCGGCTCCAAGCTCCTCAACCCGGGTGGGCCTTGGCAGGCCCTCACCAAGGGCAAAAATGAGACTGCCACCCACCAGCACCCGTCGGCGCAGAGCCTCTGGCTTCACTGATCGGGTCCCTTTCTGTGCCCCCAGCCCTAGGAAGGAGACTTGTCCCTCCTGGGAACACATACACTTCCAACCGCCCTCAATCTACTAAACACGGCGGGCCAGAGACCCACTTGCCCTGGGCTCACGCCACTTCTCTACAGTTGCGCAATTGGGGGTCTGGGCCCATAGCTGGAGATCGCCGAGCAGAGAAAAGAGACGTGCGTCTTTGGGACCGGAGGAAGGAGCAGCTGGCGGTCGCTAAGCGTCAGCGTAGCCCACCCCTTGTAAGCCAGAACGCGTCCGGACTTTACCCCTGTGACCCGCTTGCTCCCCGACCGCTTGGCCACCTCCCGGGATCCGCGCGTCTGCGTCTCTGGCCATCGCCAGAGACCAATTGGTTTCCAAATAGTTAAGATAAACCTAGGATCTTAATTTCCTTGATGGGACCGACCATGAGGCTGTGTAAATGTCTCCTGACAGACGTAATGGAGGGTTATTAGCAGTACAAAGCCTGTCGGACCCGTAGCATTAGTTCAAGGGAATATTTCGGTGTCGCACCGAAATTGCTGCGCATGTAAACCAATTTCCCCGACAGAAGGGTAAACACAGACTCGTTTGAACCGCGAGATGAAAACAGATGGGATATCGCAAACAGTTCCCCAAAATACAACAGACTTCTAGGCCAATTACACGTGGTTAGCTCTGAATGGCAGAGGAAATAGTTTTCCTTGCTGCTAAATGTCACAAAAGTCACCTAAAGGCACAGAAGGAGGCCGCTTTGTTTTTGCGAAACTTGCTAAAATTGATCTGTGCTGGAGCCGCTTGTAAAAAGCAGAACAGCCTCCTCCCCTTCGCCCGCCGCGGGGTTTCAGGCCTTTGTGAAGGGCAGAGCCGTTGGGTGGGGGATCCGAACGCCAGGGCTTCCAAGTCTGAATCTGCCAGTCGAGAAAACTGGGAAAGAGACAGAAAACCCAACGGGCACTCTCCGGCCTCGAGGGTCCAGGGCGCACGCTGGGGCTCCGGCCCTCCCCCCATCTCGCACACAGACCGGGCGGAACCGGCCTCTTCTCCCCGCCCCAGGAGCGCGCTCCGCCGGCACACCCGCCTCGGCTAGGGAGATCGGGGCTGCCCACGTGCATAAATAATAGCCCGGGGCCCGGCCACGCGAGCGCCAGGCCCAGAGCCTCAAGAAAATTTCCTAGCCGGCAGAGGCCTGGCTCGAAGCGGGTTTGGGCTGGGAGGGCCACGCGCCGCAGCCCCGTGGGTTTGGCGCCCGGGTCTGGTGAGGGCGCGGAGACTACGGGGAGGCCGTGGGCAGGACCAGGCCTGCACCCCGGGCCAGACGCTCAGGAAGCGTCGGCCCAGCCCGTTGGACCCTCCCAGCGAATGCAGGGCGGGGTAGAGGGAAAAGGGCCGGGCGGGCAGTGCCTGCGCCCGAGCTCCGCTCTGTCGCCGCCAGGGGCCCAGGTCACCGCGCTCCCGGGCTCCGGAAGCCGCGCTGGCGGGGCCGCGGGCCGGGAAGACCGCTGCTGGGGCGGGCCGGCCGGAGGAAGCGGCTCGGGCCGAGCCGCCCGCTCCCGGAGCGCGTGCAGGGTTCAGCAGTGTTTCGGTTGCCCTCTGACCTGACCCTGGGCGCACAAAGGCCTCCTGGGTGCGCTGCCTTGGCCAGCCTTCCAGTCGCTGCCAAATTAATGAGCCCACGTCAGGTTGGGTTTATAGCTCGGCCAGGAAGCAGCCGAGTGGAAAATGAGCCCCGGGCCGCTCCGGAGGCACCTACACGGAGGCAGAGGCTGCCTGGCGTCCTGGAGGCCGGGGAAGTCGAGGCCCGCGCGGTTCTGCCCTCGGCTCTCCACTCAAGTCCTTCCGCTGACTCCCGAGGGAACATACCTGCCCCAGGGAAACCTGCTGGTCTGTGAGAAGTGTGTCTGTCCTGCTTTTTAAAAGCAACACAGACCCCACATTTAACATCCCAGCAGCACAGGCCAGACATGCTTGCCACTGGTGGTTGGGTTGCGGTTTGGCGGACCGATGTCTCTGCGGCGCCCTGGGCCGCGGGGCTTTGGGGGCGCCTTCCTGGGAATCCGTTCCTCCTGACCTCGGAGGACGAGGGTGTCCCCAACGGCTGTGCGCCATAGGGAGAGGAGAATGGTTCACCCCTCCTAGGAGCCAGAGTCTGCAAGGCCAACTCTGACAGGAGGCATTTTCAGTCTGTGGCTGGGTGCCGGTTTTGAAAGCCAAAAATAAGTGGGAGAAGGGATTTGTTGTTTGTTTTGAGTAACAGTCGATCTACTAGTTCATCCTGAAGTCTAGAAGACTGGCTTCCCAGGCCGACAGCTCTGCTTTCTTATTGCTCTTTAAACACTGTGGGGAATTCGGTTCAAGAAAAATGACTAAACTTGAAGCTGGTAAAGCTTAAGGCATTGATTTATATTATTCCTTCCAGATTTTTCAAATATATTAAAAGAAAGAGTTTTCATTTAAAAACACTCAGAAGGTCAGAAGAGTAATGCTCTGAAGAAGCCCTCTTTCCCTGCAGCTTTGTTTGCTGTTGAGAACCAAGAAGGGCCCTGGCCGGTTTGGCTCAGCGGTTAGAGCCTCGGCCTGCGGACCAGAGTCCCCGGTTCGGTTCCCGCTAAGGGCATGTACTTGGGTTGCCGTTTGTCCCGGCCCCGGTTGGGGTCGTGTGGGTGGCAACCAGTCAGATGTGTCTCTCTCACATGGACGTTTCTCTTTCTCTCTCTCTCCTTCCCTCTCTCCCTCCTGCTCTATCTGAAGATAAATGCAAAAAATATCCTCAGGTGAGGATTAAAAAAAATTTAAGAGAACAAAGAAGGTTAAGAACTGGGAGAAACTGGTGTGACTGTTGACTCCTGCATTTTCTCATCCTTGCTTTAAAGAGTGCTGCCCTTCAGCCCTGGCCAGTTTGGCTCAGCGGTTAGAACGTCGACCTGCGGTCCAGAGAGACCCAGGTTCGGTTCCCGCTAAGGGCATGTACCTCGGTTGCAGTTTGTTCCCGGCCCTGGTTGGGTCGTGCGGGAGGCAGCCACTCGATGTGTCCCTTTCACTTCAATGTTTCTCTCTCTCTCTTCCTCTCTCTCCCTCCCATCTGAACAAAAAAATGGAAAAATATCCTCAGGTGAGGATGAGGATAAAAAATAAATAAATAAAAATAAAGAGTGCTGCCCTTCAGAAGTGGAGGGCCCTGCTACACACCCCTGTTCTTCTGGTGACCTAAGCAAGGGCAGCACTAGGTCACCTCTCACAACCCTCCCTGCACACACACACACACACACACACACACTTACTCATCAGTTTCCCTTGTCTAGATTCCACACATGCCTTCTGGCATCTTATGGGCACTTGTAAGCCTTGCAGACCTGGCTGCCCTCCCTGTCTAAGCCCACACCTTCCTCTGAAATCTCAGTGTACTTAGAAGGTCAAGTTGCCTTTATGATGTTAAGCAGTCATTGCCTTTAAGATGTTAACTATCCCCAAGAGTGCACACAAGTAAACTATGATGTACTCCAATTACTTTTCTAGGTAAACTATCTCCTCAACTAAAATTTTAACCCCTGGGGACAATGACTAAGACCAATTGTCTGTGTTGTTTCACAGTACAGTGCCAGATCGAGCAATGTTATCTATATTGATTCTACAACTAATTAGAATCTATACAGTCCTTTCTAAAATGAATGCTAATAACCAGAGTGGTGGTGGGGGCGGGGTACCAACCCTTCCCTCATTCATTCCCACTTCATTCTCAATTATGTAAATAGATTTGTTTTCTTCTGAACTGCAATTGAGATAGTACCATTGAAGGAATTGAAATTTTTATTGGGAAGGACATAGGGAAAATAATAGAGATGGGATCAATACACAGTGAGGATACCTTAGGAAACAGGAAGGTACCGAGGAATTAGGGAGCAAAAACACCACTCGAAAGTGGGCCAGAAAGAGAGAGAGCGGAGGTGGGCCAATGCCAAGGACAAATCTCACCTACTAAGAGGCAGTACGGTATTGTGGCTAAGAGTTCGTGGTCTCCACTGTTCGGTTGTATGTCCCTGGACAGGTTATGTAACCCTATGAGCTTCCGTTTCCTCACCTGGAAAATGAGGATAATAATAATAATGCTTACATCACAGAGTTATGACGGTTAAATAAAATAACATGCACTTAATAAATATTAGCAATGGCTGCTCTTAATTTCACCTAGGGTACCATGTCATAATGTGAGGCCTTTGGCATTCCTCTTTGCTCTAATATAACAATTTACCTTATTAGTAGATAGTGAAGTGAGAGAAAATGCTGTTTTCTTTTACATATGAGAACGTGAAGAAGAATCATAGATATTTTAAGGAAAACCTTTGACAAAAGACAAAAACTAAAATGGAAAAATAAGTAACTGGAAAAAATTAGAGAAAGTTTTAAAGGAACATACAGACACACATACACACACACACTTATACAAACAACTAAATCCTTCAAGTAAAATCCTTGGGAAAATAAGAAAAGGTACTGCATCCATGAAATTAGAAAAGAATGCTCTAAAAAAGAAACATGAAGAGGCCTGGCTGGAGTGGCTCAGTTGGTTGAGCATCATCTTGCACATTGAAAGGTTGCCAGTTTGATTCCTGGTCAGGGTACACACCTGGGTTGCATGTTCGATCCCCAGTCGGGGCATGTATGGAAGGCTACTGATCAATATTTCTCTCTCTCTCTCTCTCTCTCTCTCTCTCTCTCTCTCTCTCCCACTCTCTTTTTCCCTTCCTTTCTCTAAGCATGTCCTCGGGTGAGGATTAAATATTAATTAATTAATTAATTAAATAAAATGTTAAAACAAACAAACCATGAGAACAAGAAAGAAATTTTGGAAATTAAAAATACAGTAGCAGAGTTATTAACCAATGTTACCCCAATAAATTTAATTAAATAAATAAATAAAGTAGCAGAAATAAATTCAGTAAAAGAGTGAAGATGAAGTGAAAGAAATTTTCCAGAAAAGAATGAAAGGACAAAGATATAGAAAATAGAAAGAAAGATAAGAAAATTAGAAGATCAATACAGGAAATCCAACACTCAACTTGAATACCAGTAAGAAAGTACAGAGATAATAAGGAGGAAATTTTTTTTTAAACAATATAAGAAAATTTCCCAAAATATACTGGGATAATTTCTCAGACTAGAAGGACCTATTTGGATGCCTAGCACAAAGAATGATAGAAAACATACCAAAGGACATAATCATGAAATTTTAGAAACTCATGAATAGAAACTCCAAAACCCCTCCAGAAAGAAAAACAGGTCCCATACCAAAAACCAGGAATCAGAATGGCATTGAACTTCTTAAAAATAACACTAGATGGGGAGGGGATGGGGGCAGGAAGAGATAAACTAAAGAATTTATATGCATATATGCCTAACCAATGCACACAGACAACAGTGCAGTGAAGGTGGGGGTGGCTGGAGTGGGGAGGAGGGTGTCAAAGAGGGAAAAAGGGGAGACATCTGTAATAAAACAAATTAATAAATTAAGTATTTTTTTAAAAAGAAACATATCCTCAGGTAAGGATAAAATAAAATGAATTAAGCCTTGAAAAAACAAATAATGTTAGATGTAAAAAGAAAATAGAGCAATGCTTGTATAATTCTAAGGAAAAGTCATTTCCAGTCTAGAATTCTATATCCATCTAAACTATTCATCAAGTGTACAGACAGAAAAAAGACATTTTCAGACATGCACAGTTCTCAAAATTTTATTTTTATTTACCCTGCAGCAGATAATGTTGACCCACTCAACAGCCATCCTGGTCTTTCTTTCTTCTTATTATTTTTTTTAAAGCATCACATAGCCAGGTGCTTCTGAGAAGCCAAGCCTTTCCCCAGCCCCAAGGAGTAGCCTTGGTTAATCTAAGCCAACAAGTAATTCCCTACCTCCTAACAACAATTGGCCTAGAAATGGGTAAATTACACAACTCAGATCACTCAAATCTGAGGAAAAGTCTACTAGGGATGGGAAGATTTTCTTCATCTCCAAAAGGGGTATAAAAAAGACTTACTTTTTCAGCTGGCCTTTTTATGTAGTATGTGAGGTCATAATGATCCAAGTTGCAGCAGTTATCTTATCAAGGAGAGAATCCAAATATCTTGATGGCAGATAAGAAAGATGAAAAGAATCTGGGTACCTGATGGTGTCATTGAGCCACTGTATTCATCAAACCAGAAACTAGTCAACATCCAGAATTCTTGTTATGTGAGTGCCGGAATGCAAACTCTGTGCACGTATGCTCACCTCTCAAGCTAAATTGTATAGTGAAAGCAATAATAATTAATAAAAATACCTATCATTGATTAAGTACTTAGGTACTGTTGAATGGTCTTTTGATTACTGGCTACAAAATGAAATTATATTATGTATATTATTATGAGGAATTATAGGCTTAAACAAGTAGGTAAGTGAGCCAGATTTGTACCCATCACTCTCTGACTCCAAAGTCTGAGTATTTAACTCTGCTTCTGTGCTCAGGGTTTGTCAGATGATACTTAGAGAGATGATAGGAACTTTTGTGACTGGGGCATGGGCAAATGTTCAGAAACAATATGCTGAGTTCAAACATGTACTTAAAAACCACTTTTAATTCATTTAGTTGTTTGTCAAAATAGTTCAGATTTGTGGTAAGCAACCTCCAAAATGGCCTCTGAAGATCCTCACTTCCTGGAATTCATGATTGTGTACAGTCTGCTCCCATAATGAATAGGGCTGACCTGTGACTAATAGGTTATTATGACAGTGTGTAACTTCCAAGGCTAGGTCACAAAAGACATCGCGGCTTCCGCGTTGCTCTTTCTCTTGGATCACTCACTCTGGGGGAGCCAGTTACCACGTCACACACACTGAAGAAGCCCTATGGAGAAATCCATGTATCAAGAACTGAAACCTCCTGCCGATATCCAGCCCCATCAAACCTTCAGATAACTGCAACCCTGACCAACACTTGACTACAACCTCATGAAAGACCTTGAGTCAGAATTACCCAGCTAAATCACTCCGGAATTCTGGAGTCACAGAAACTTTGAGATAATAAATGCTTGTTGTTTTAAACTGCTCGGTTTTGGGGTGATTTGGTACATAGCAATAAATAAATTAATATACTGGATAATTGAGTAAACCTCCTCTTAACTTTAAAAGCAAAAAAAAAAGAAAAGAAAGAAAAGGACCTTATGTTTGTAATCACTTTATGTTTTCCAAAGAAGACATATCTGGTCCTCACTGCAACTCTGAGAGGAATAGAGAAAGTGCCATTTTAGAAAACTGACCATCAGCCCTGGCCGGTTTAGCTCAGCAGTTAGAGAGTCGGCCTGCAGTCCAGAGAGACCCAGGTTCTTTTCCCGCTAAGGGCACGTACTTCGGTTGCAGTTTGTCCCCGGCCCCTGGTTGGGTCGCGCAGGAGGCAGCCACTCGATGTGTCCCTTTCACATCGATGTTTCTCTCTCTCTCTCTCTTCCTCTCTCTCTTCCTCTCTCTCCTTCCCACTCTGTCTGAACAAAAAATGGAAAAGTGTCCTTGGGTGAGGATTTAAAAAAAAAGAAAACTGACCACCAGACAGACTCACTCAAGTTACTCAGGGACAAAATTAATAGAAAAGCATTCAGGATCTCTTTCACTGAGCCTTTAGAGTATCATTGTTTAGAAGTTGGCTTAGGCAGAAAGACCCTAAGAATCAATACAAAATAAAACAAAAATGAAAAAAATTCCCAAAGAGTCCCTAACTTTAAAAATATTTCCTAAGAGGCAGTCGGCATTATATAACACTCCTGCTGCTCCCAGCCTCCCTGCCTCCCTGGTCCTCATTGCACACAAGAGTTTGCGGTCTTGGATCTTGCCCAAAATTGTAACTTGTCATCGATTTTGAGAACATTCATATATTCTGAACAGTGAAACTATTAATGATGATTGTGTTTATAGCTTGGGTTTAAATAGGAAATGAATCAAGGTAAAATCTCTGTTTGATAAGGTGCTCAAACCCCAGTGAATGGAAAGAAAGTTTTCCTGTTGCACGGTGAGGTCTCCAGGTCCTGACTCAGAAACACAATCAAGGGAGTGTCAAAACTACAGAGCTAGTGCATTTTTCATAGAATGAATATTGAGATGGTAAGTGCTAGTTTTGGACAATAATGAGTGAGTGAGTGAGTGACGAGCTGAATCTGCTTCTTGTTAGGCACAAGCCCTGCAGAATTTGCTTTGGTTTCCTGTTCACTTTGAAAGAGCAAGCAGAATCTCTGGGGCCAAAACTGCTCCGACAGAAAACTCAGCTGATGACCCTGGCTTCAGTTGGGACAAACACTTGCAAATGAAGTCTTCTCTTTGCTCCAGAGGTAATAAAGTTGTAATATGTGTGGCCTTTCAGGAGTAATCATCTACAGCAGGGAACTTGGCAGAAAGGCAGCCCGAGTTTGTTTCTTAGAAGCTGTATGTGTTCAAGTCTAAAATGGACTGCAAAGTACTTACACATCTGCAGTAGATGTTGCTACAGGTGTAGGATGTTGTGGTTTCTAACATCTTACATGTGTTCTCTAAACAATACCTCGAGTGTCTTTTTGTTTCTGGCCTGTGTGGTTTCCTGCATTTCCGGCAGCTGATCCTATGTAGAAAGGCAGCTGCCTGCAAAGCATTACTGAAAATTATGTGTAAAGACCTGCATGCAGAAAATGGTGTTGGCTCTGAAAGAAGCTCACCCGGACCTCAGAGCAGGATGGAGCCTGCAGTACTTGGAGAAGCTGAAATTATACACCGTTATCGACGTCCAGGCCTGAGCAGCTTCTAAGCGCCCCCAGGAACTCCTTCAGTCTCTGAGCCCTTGAGCTCTGTAGTAGACCCAGGGACAGAAGTCTGAATTGGAAACATGGGAGCAAGCTGGAGAGGAAAGGGAAAGAAGGCTCCTATTAGGTGAGAGCTTTTGCCAGCATTCCACAACCCAAGAAGGGAATGTCAAGAAGTTATTGTGTGTGAATCATCCAAAAAATAATCATCCAAGCAAGCTTTGTCCCTAGAGGCAGAGATATCTCTGGGACACAACTAGTCTACAAAGGTCCAGGATGTGGCACTTAAGATTCTGGACAGCCAGGTACTTTGAAAAGCAAACACATAGACAGTCCTGAGGCCTGTCTACATATAGTCAGTTCATTCACACTTTCCTCCCATGTCTGCCAAGCTGAGGGTCCTCCCTTCCCACCTCCCATAAACACCCTCTTGAGACCATGCAATTCCCATTTTGAAGATTCTTTCCCGTTTCAGGGTTGCCTGATATTCATTCAGGTCTCATTTGCCCTACATAAAAGTACTGAAGGGAGTGTGGGGTGTGTGTGTGTGTGTGTGTGTGTGTGTGTGTGTGTGTGTGTGTGTAAGTAGGTAGTTGAAAGCTTCCCAGGTAAACTCCCTTACTAAGTATTGACACTGTTGGGAGCTCTTAGCTTTAAAAATGTCAAAAGCTTCTCTTTATTCCTTTTCCCAAAAAAGTGATGGAAATGAGAGAGGCAGATGAAACTATCTCTTGGCAGAGATGTGGTCATCCACTTGGCTTCTGAGAATAGTGACCTGGCAGAATCCCAGTCCCCGACCCCATAGGCTGGGCAGCGTTTAGTGGACCAATGAAGTATGTGCTTCCCTCTTCTGTCCTGCAGTTGTGTAGGGGACCAGGGAAAGGAGAGGTCGAAAAGGGCAGCCTGCCCTGGCTGGTGTGGCTCAGAAGGTTGGAGCTTCTTTCCGTGCACCAGAAAAGGTCTCAGGTTCAATTCCTGGTCAGGGCACATACCTAGGTTGAGGGTTCAATCCCAGCTGGCGCGCATACAGAAGGCAACCAATCAATGTTTCTCTCTCACATTGATGTTTCTCTCCCCCCCCCCCCTAAAATCAATGAAAATATAACCTTGGGTGAGGATATAAAAAACAAAGGGAAGGCTGGAGGGGCAATCCCATGACTATGCCACTGGGTAGGGGAAGGAATGGATTCTTAGAGTTTTAGGGCCTCCTCTTCCATCTCCAGTTCCAGTCTCTCCTCCCATTTGTAGCCTTTCCATTACTACCTAGCAATCAGCCGTGGGAGGTTAGGGTAGAGAGGTAAAGTAAGAGTCTGAAATCTTCCCTGAGACTCTTGGGTTGTGGGTACAGTGTATGCCTAAGGGTGTAGGACTTCCTTAGGACCTCTAGCCAGCAGAGCAGTGATATGAATCAAGGATCCAACCTACAGATCTGATATTGGAGAGAACTGACAAAGGTACTACTTTCCTTTTAAATTAGCAATTTACAGTAGACCCTAGGCTGTATGTGTTTCAGGCACACAGAGGAAGCTTACTCTGTAGAACATTAATTCTATTTTTTCTTTAAAAGCACATCAGATTACTTAGTGGACTTCCAGTTAAAGATAGCTGGTTGTACACATACATTTGCCTCCACTCCCTCCAAAACTCCACTGAAGTGACAAGTAAGGGATTGAGAAAACATGTAAAAAACAAAGGTAAACAAAGAGAAGAAGAGAAACATTGACAACATTTTAGAAGCTGAAGAGCATTTGGAGGAGTAATGACATAGCAGACCCAAGAAAGTAGAAAAGCTGACAGGTAATCTGATGTACACCATAGAATCCCCAAAAGGTCTAAGAACTGGCAGTACCAGTTACCTTTGGAAGTGGGGATAGTGATAGGGCTAAAATCCAGAAGATTGGTTGAACTTGTTTAAGAAGAAGTGAGAGCCCTGGACGGTTTGGCTCAGCGGTTAGAGAGTTGGCCCGCAGACCAGAGAGTCCCAGGTTCGGTTCCCACTAAGGGCATGTACCTCGGTTGCAGTTTGTCCCCGGCCCCAGTTGGGATCGTGTGGGTGGCAACCAGTCGATGTGTCTCTCTCACATCGATGTTTCTCTCTCTCTCTCTCTCTCTTCCTCCCTCTCTCCCTCCCGCTCTATCTGAAGATAAATGCAATAATGTCCTCGGGTGAGGATTTAAAAAAAAGAAGACGAAGCAGTGAGACCCTATCTCCTCCACCATTCTGACAGAGACTGGAACTTACTCCCTGAAGAGGATAAGACAAGCATCAGTTGGACTGAGGGAAAACAAGAATAGTCAAAGTAGAAAAGTGTCCTGAAAACAGGCTGAATGAGTAAAAGCTGATACAATGTTGAAATTAATCCCACTGTATTTTGTTCTCCTAGTTAAAGAGACTTCTTGAGGGGAATCTAGCCAGCTAAAGGAAAAGACCCAGGGACTGACATGGGGATTCACTATGAAATGGCCCAGCCAGATCACCCCGCTGTGAAGCTCCGAGTTTGGCAGGCCCTGCTTGCAAACAGAGCTTCCTATCAGCTGTGTAGCACCCTACTCTTACATATGAACAGGAGGCCAAGATTACCAACATCTGAAGGAAACTTCTAATAGGAAAGAAAGAGGCCAAATTAACACGAAAATTTACAACAACTTGGAATAAAATAATATATGGAAATGAAACCTTTAAAAAATGACTATTACATGCAGGGAACAAGATGTTATATAAAAAAGTAAGAACCTTCAGAGACTTAACAGTAGGAAGTAAAAATGAACATCTCGATAAAAATTTCAAAAAAGAAGTTGAATAAATATCCCTAAAGGTAAAACAGAGATATAAAATAGGAGAGAAATAGTAAAACATTTAGAGAACCAGCCTAGGATGACCTTCAACTGACGAGTAGGAGTTCCAGAAGAAGACTAAGAACAGATGGGAAGAGATCATCTAGTAGTTCATTAAAGTCAGCAGAGCTATGCCAGGGGCTGGCCACAATGGGTAAACGTAGATCTTACCCAGGCTCATCATTGTGAAATTATAACACTTTAGGACAAAGAAAAGAGCCTGAAAAATAGATACAAAGTATCAGGAGTCTGACTAGCATCTGACTTTTCAACAGCAACACTAGAGATATGAAGGCCAAGAAGCAATGTCTTCTATTCCTGAGGAAAAAATATTTCCAACCTAGAATTTTATGCTCAGCCCCAACATTAATCAAATGAAGTGGTAGAATAAATATTTTCAAAAATGCAATTCTCAAAATATTCACCACCACGTACCCTTTCTCAGAAAGCTCCGGAGGATGTGTCCCACCAAACCAAGTGAATAAATCAAGAGACATACATGAAGTCAAGAAACAGGGAATTCAAGGTAAGAGAGAGGCTAAGACAATGCCCAAGATGATGATGAAGGGAAATCCCATGATAACAGATACATAACCACATTGGGGACCAAACAATCAAGATTGGAGGGGCTCAGAAGGCTCCAGGAGTGACTTCTGGCAGTAGATCTAATGTGTCTGAGCCCACTGAGAGGCAATTTCCATAACCGGAAATTATTTGGTGCTTATTTGGTGATAAATATATAGAAAGCCAAGCAAAGGAAAAAGTAAGACAATTATTAGTGCCAAGAAAACAGTAAGTTGTGGAGAAAAGGAAAAGTAATCATAGTATACTATATAGCTCAGTTGTAAATAGCATTTAAAGTGGTCATTAAATGGGAACATATAGATTGCTCTAACTAAAAGCATATAAAACTATTAGGGAGTACAGAGTGGGAGGGTAAGGGGTCATGTGAATATGGGTGGTGGGAAGGGGTGAGAAAGAATGTTAAATTCTTATCTTCCATTGCTGGAATTAATAGATATTTAAAAGTGAAAATTCAAGAAGTAGCAGTAAAAGCATATGATTTAGAGATATGGATATAAACACCAAGATAATCCTTTGGAAAAGTCGAGTGAGTCTGCCTTCAGAAAGTGGGAAGTGGGAGAGACAGGGCGGAGACTTCCGTTTTCCATGCAAGCCTTGTACAACTCCATGACTCTTTACATGAGTGCACATGTACCTTTGATACAAGTAAAAACTGAATAAAAAGCTGCAGCATCACAGAACATCTGCTTGGCACATTCTTGAAGGCTATTGATATTGAACACACATCAAGAGGTGCTGCTTTTTTCTCAAAGCGTTGGTCTCATGCATCTTTGTTTTAGTTCTAGTGTGAAACACACGTGATTTTCATGATTTCCTAATCCATCATGACATTCCTCAGAACCCTCTGCAAGGCAAGGCTAATTGATGAGAGGTACAGCTGGCAGTCAGAGCACTCAGTCTCTTTTCAGTGATAAGGAGGGAGCCTCTTCAGCAAAAACAAGGCAGGGACCAGAGCACCTTAACAGTATCACATTCTGAAAGTTTAGCCCTTTCACTTTCCACGTGTCTTAATGGAAACCCTCACATTTCATAATCTTATTTACAAAACCAGACTAACAATTTGGACTATTTATGACTTTTTCAAGCATTTTCAATTAATTTCAGCATTCCAGTATAGTTAACTCAAAAGCATATGAAGTTTTCCAGTTTGAGTTACACAGACAATACAACTCAGACATAAACAGTTCGGATGACAACGTGGTGAAGGCTCCAAGGACAGATGTTCCAGAC
Organism: Tadarida brasiliensis; assembly: GCA_030848825.1. Classification (NCBI taxonomy): domain Eukaryota; kingdom Metazoa; phylum Chordata; class Mammalia; order Chiroptera; family Molossidae; genus Tadarida; species Tadarida brasiliensis. The sequence continues at coordinate 47,346,153 of CM061258.1, forward strand.
TTGTTTCTGATTCTCCCGTGAGGAGGCAGCCACTGAAAAGCTGCCTCAGGGAGACAGACTGTCCAGGAAGAAGCAGAAGCAGAGCAACATGTGGGGAGTTCCCCATTAATGAAGAAGGACTTAAGGTAAACTGAGGGAGAGTGTTTCTGTTTTTTTCTTTAAAGAGGGAAGTTTAGAGAGAAGACACGTAAAGAGAGTGAAAAGAAAAGTTTACCTTTTCTTTAAGAGATTTTGAAGGTAAACTTTATCCTATTTCCAAACAAATTTGGAAATCCCATCTTATGCACAGAATCTTCCTGACGCTAATTTTGTGCAAGACAATGTGCTGATTGCTATTGGTGATATAAAGTGAATTAAAAAAGCACTCACCTTAAGAATTTTACCAGCAAAAGAAAAAGAAAAAAAGAAAGAAAGAATTTTACCAGATCTGAAACTCCTATGACTTCCTATCTCTGAAAATGGGTTTTCTCTCAGTGTAGATTCTAGGTAATTACTCTAATCACATGTCCTTTACACAGGCATCTCCATCACTGCTGATTTTGGGGGACTGTAAATTCATTCTGGTACCAGAAACAAATATGATTATGATTGAATTGCACGTGTTGTATTTGGAGATGTTAAAGATGATTACAATAATGAAGAGCAATATTTTCCACACATACCAAATAAAAAGATAAAGTCATTATTCCTCAACTGCCCATTGACAGTCTAGATATTACTGATACAGTTTTGCAGGATCGCGTCTATAAACTAGCCTCTAATTTCTTCCATTTTCCCCAAAGCTACCATGTGATGTTACATGGTTAAAATAATTTTAGATGACCACATTTGTTTTAAATTTGAAGTCTACTAAACTATTCTCTCTTTTTTAAAAATCCTCACTTGAGAATATGTTTTTATTGAGAGAGAGAGAGAGAGAGAGAGAGATAGAGAGAGAGAGAAACATCGATGTGAGAGAAAAACATTGATCGGTTGCCTCTTGCAGGTGCCCCAACTGGGGATCAAACCCACAACCTAGATATGTGCCCTGACGAGGAATCAAACCCACAACTTTTTGGTGTATGACACTCCAACCAAATGAGCCACCTAGCCAGAACTATTCTCCCTTTTTAATAAAAATAAATTTTCTTGGCCCGGCCTGTGTGGCTCAGTGGTTGAGCATCGATCCATGCACCAAGAGGTCGCCAGTTCGATTCCCAGTCAGGGCACATGCCCAGGTTGTGGGCCTGATCCCCAGTGGGGGGCATGCAGGAAGTGGCCAATCAATGTTCTCTCTCATCAATGTTTCTATCTCTCTCTCCCTCTCCCTTCCTCTCTCTCGAAAATCAATAAAAAAATTTTAATGGATTGTCTCATCCTTATTTTTTTTTTCTTTATTGATTTTGGAGAGAGAGGAAGGGAGAGAGAGAGAGAGAAACATTGATGAGAGAGAACATCAATTGGCCGCCTCCTGCATGCCCTCCACTGGGGATCTGGCCCACAACCTGGGCATGTGCCCTGACCAGGAATCGAACTGGCGACCTCTTGGTGCATGGGTTGATGCTCAACCACTGAGCCACATTGGCCGGGCTCATCCTTGTTTTTTAATCAGGTAGTTATATAAAGATAATAACATATGAAGTATAAGCCAGAGATGCATAAATAAACCTCAGACTTGCTGTTCTGCAGTTCACGGTCCAAACTCGTCCTTTATGAGGACATGACACAGTACTGCACTATCTCAGGGTCTAGTTTACAAAAGCAAAGCCTATGACCTTGAGGGCCCAGATTCTTCTGTGTGTTTATCTTCCCAAGACATCTTGGACTTCGTGCCCTGATGGGCAGTCTATGTAAAGTGAAAGCATCTAGGCTCGTTTATCTACAAACGGCAAGTGAAATCAAAAGCAGAAACTCTAGCTTCCAGTGAAAACCTCCCGTGCAGGGAAAGGAGGGTTTCCTCTGCGCGCTTGCGGAGAAATGTCCCCGTCGGCTTCCGCTGCTCATCGCCGGCTCTGTCAGCACAGACTAGATGCCACCTTTGTGTCTAAGTTACAAATGAAATGTTTCCATGCCAGTGGGGGTTGGAGCTCAGACTCAGACCTTCAGCTTCCAGGCCATGGTCAACATTGCTGTTTTAAATTAGACCAGAAAAATTATTTGCTCTGTCCAATCTCTGTGTTAGAAAAGACAGGATTTTTCTTCTTGGATTCAGACAATCTGGATTCATCAGACAAAATTTGTCAAGTTATTTACATTTTTAATTCATAAATTAAAGATTTGTACTACTAATTATCAGAGCTAGAAGAACGTAAGAAAATAGTATGCATGCCTTATGAGTAGTTAAGAATTTCTTTCTAATTTTAAACTGTTTCTTTAAGTCTCAAATCTCTAACTTGGTCTTGTTTGTCTGAGAGATATTTTAACGTTGTATCTGCCAGGGCTGTTTCTGAAGGACCAGAAATGTTGTTTTCGCAGTTTCTCTCCAAGTGGAGGTTTGTATTCTCCCCAAAGCTGACGAGTTAGAGGGACTAAGAACCTGCTTAGCAAGGAAGGCCAGTGTGGACTCTTCTGCTGATGTGTAGTATAATCTGATGTTAAAGTTTAACAGCTACCAAGAAGAAAGTTTTATTGAGTGTTAACAGCAGTTCTGTGGGGTTGTGCTCTCAGAAAGGAATGTTTTAAAACACACAGTAGGAAGCTCACAGACGTTCTTCAACTGGACAGCACCGCCTTGGTCAGGAAACCGGCTACGAGCTCAGGCAGAGGCATCCAGAACAAGGCTTCTAACAGTGCCCACAGCACTCCAGGCTGCACAAAGTGGCCAGTTTGCTTAGGAAGGCTCCTGAGCAATGGTGGTTAATATTTAAACCAACTTGTATTATTTGATGATGCAAGCCTTTTGCAGAGGTGTTATTTCTCTTAGTGCACTCAATCGGAGACCTCCCAGACAAGCAGAGACCAGAAACCTTCCTACTCCATTTCAGATGCAGCACAAACTTACCCAAATTGGAGGGAGAGATCTCCTGAATGTTCCCCCTCCTCCCTTTCTGCATGGTCTGCTTCATCTTCATGCATGCATGCATTCATTCAACAAACACTTATAAGGCATCTGTTCTGTTCCAGATACCGTTCTAGAATTGTGCATTCAGTGGCGTTCAAAAGAGGCTCAAACTGCTACCCTTATGGCACTTATACTCCAGTCCCATGACATTGCCCAATAGGCTCACGAACAAAGTGGCCATGGTAGGGATGAAGGTTATGTATGCATGGACTCAGCAACACGGATTTCCATTCACCAAGGCTGATTTGCCTATAGCCATTGCTGAGTGCCCAAACTTCCACCAGCTCTTGAGCTCCTAATATGGCACAATTACCCAGAGGTATCAGCCAGCTAGTTCATGACAAGTGGAGTACATTGGACTATTTCCATGGTGGAAGGGGCAGCACTTTGTTCTTGCTGGAATGGGCACTTACTCATCTTGCCTTCCATGCCTGCAGTGTTCCTAGCTACACTATTATCCTTGGACTTACAGAATGTCTTATCCACCGTCGTGTTATTCTGAACAGCATTGTTTCCAACCAAGGAATTCATTTCATAGCAAATGAAGTTGCAGCAGTGGACCCATGCTCATGACATTCCCTAGTCTTATCAGGCTCCCCATCATTTTAAAGTAGCTGCTTGATGTAATAGTGGAATAGCCTTTTGAGGACTCAGTTATGATGCCAGCTAGGTGACAGTACCTTGCAGGGCTGGGACAGTGTCCTCTAGGATGTAGTATATATCTAAACTGATGTCCACTATAGGGAGATTTTTTATACCAAAGTCAAGATTCATGGGTCTGAGACTCAAGGGGTGAAAATGGGGCGACTCTTATCACTATTACCCCTAGTGATTCATGAGAAACATTTTTTATTCCCATCCCTGCAACTGGGCTCTGCTAGTTTAGGAGCTTTCGTTTCAAAAGGAACACCATAGTGATTCCCGTGAAGTGGACGTTGAGACTGCCACCTGAACACTTTGCGCTCCTTGTGCCAGTGAATCAAAAACCAAAGAAGAGGGTTACTGTATTGGCTGGAGTGATTGATTCCGATGATCATGGGAATATTGGGATTGCTACACAACAGGGCTAAGGAACAACATATTTGGAATGCAGATGATCCTCTGGGGTACCTCCTACTGTTCCTATTTCAGAGGATTAAAGTTAATGGAAAACTAAAACATCCCAGTTCAAACAGAACTGCTAATGACCAAGATACTTCAAAAATGAAGGTTTGAGTCACCCCACCAGGCAAGAAACCATGACCAGCTGAAGTGCTTGCTTAGGGAAAACGGAGTGGGTAGTGGAGAAGATGGTGGTATATATCAGCCATGGCCATGTGACCACTGCATAAATAAGGACTGTAATAGTTTGTATGTTTCTTCCTTATTTTGATATTTATATATTTGTATATATATTAACCAAACATGTTTGTTTTCTTTCCCTCCTTTATCCTCATATTACCTAACCTAAAATATGTTAGATGGTAGTTAACTTTATATTCCAATATTTAAATTACAGGGATTATCAATTAGCTAGAAGAAGAATTAACATCACCCAAAACAAAAAAGCGGGGACTCTGAATCCTCTTCTGAGGAATTACTGTGTTTTTGGCTGTATGTGTGATGGTTGTATCATGTCAGGCAGAAGCATGACTTAGTTATGGTTTTCATTTGGAGATAAAATATGGCTTAAGGAGCTGTGTACAGTGCAAGTTGACAAGGGGTTGACTGTGGTGACATTGTAACGTGTCAACATGGCTAGACTGAATTCTATTTCCCAGAGTTCACTCCCTGTATGTTTCCAGTTAGATGTGTCACAAGAGATATTGTTGTGTGAGATCTGAAGGGCAGAAAAGAACTGGCAACCGCTGTTGTTGATCTCCGGGTTCACCCTATTGGTGTGACGCAGCAGCCAGGCCGCACCACTCCACCCTCTCTTGGATCGTCCTTCACCTTCTCAGACTTCGGGGCCAGGTATGTGTTAAGTCCACGATGAAGGACGTCAACTTCTTCTGCAGACACTTATACCATGAAGGTCAAAACTGCCAGCTTGCCCAACTGGTATGGCTCAGTGGTTGAGCATCGACTTATGCACCAAGAGGTTGCTGGTTCGATTCCCAGTCAGGGCACATGCCAAGGTTGTGGGCCCAATCCCCAGTGGGGGGCATGCAGGAGGCAGCCAATTGATGTTCTCTCTCATCAATGTTTCTATCTCTCTCTCCCGGCTCTTCCTCTCTCTCTAAAATCAATAAAGAAAAACAATTTTTTTTAAAACTGCCAGCTTATGCTTCTGGGTTCCACCTTATCCTTGCTCTACCCTGCTTTGCACTCAACCTTTCCTTCCCAGCTTCCTACCCTGAGGACTTTGATTTCTAGCATCAGTCATAAAGACAGCCTTAGAGAAACTGCTTAACCATCTCCTACAGCTGCTTAAAATCAAATCTGTGTACAAATCCCTTATCACATGTATATTTCCCTGTGCACTTGTTTCTCTGATTGAACCCTGCCTGGTTAGTGGCTTAAAGAATAGGGGAATTTATTTCCGTCACATGTGACAGTTCAAAGGTGAGCGATCCAGGTGAACAGCACAACTCTGCTCCCCACGAACGTTCAGGGACCCGAGTTCCTTTCATTATATTGCACTGTTGTCCTAAGGCCTTGTCTTTACCCACCTGGTCAAAGCTGAGTGTCTACATCCACATTCCAGCATCGGGAAGACACGAGAGGAGGGTATGGAGGAGGCATGCTCAACATACAAGGCCCTCCAAGTGGCAAACATCACTTCTGTTCACACATTGTGGGTGAGAACTTCATCACATGGCCTTGCCCAACTTGTAGGAAGACTGGGAAATCTGTTCTTTTTTTTTTTAATCCTCACCCGAGGACATTCTTGCATTTATCTTCAGATGGAGCGGGAGGGAGAGAGGGAGGAAGAGAGAGAGAGAAACATCGATGTGAAAGAGACAATCGAGTGGCTGCCACCCACACGACCCCAACCAGGGCTGGGGACAAACTGCAACCGAGGTACGTGCCCTCAGCAGGAACGGAACCCGGGCCTCTCTGGTCTGCAGGTTGACACTCTAACCGCTGAGCCAAACTGGCCAGGGTGGGAAATCTGTTCTAATGAAGTAATCATGTGCCAAGAAAGAAAGAGTAAAGGTATTTTGGTGAACAACTAGCTGCTCCTACCACACATACATAAATTAGTTTTAACAGTGTGACTATTACTATATATAATAGGTAATATTAATATATAATAACACCACATAATAAATATACTATACTATAATAATGTAGTATATTATACTATATGTAATAAAATATATAGTTTATATTATACTATCTATAATATAGGTAGTAATAGATAATAGGTAGTTATATATTATGATGCTGACCCCAAAGTCCTAAAAACGGCATAAAAGAGTCACTAAAAAATGAGCTGCTCCTGAAAAACAAAGTCAGGAGCAGCCTAGTACAATAAAAAATTGAATTGAATGCTTCCAGATTTAAGATTTTTTTGTGCCAATAAATAAATAAATAAACTACTACTGTAACAACAAACCCCAGGAACTTTCCCAACTAAAAATCATAATTGATTACAAGCTGTTGCCTACAGTATTGAGTTACATTTTGCCTTACCAACGAAATGCCTCAGTAGTTAAAATGATTTTGTTTGAGATTCACATGGATTAAATAGCCTAGAACACGTCCACCCTAGGCTTAATCTAAGAGAGAGGAGATTTGGTTCAAATGTTGCTTTTCAGCATGTCAGGAAATGTTTTCTTCAGTTAAGTAATCTTATTTTAGAGTTAACTCTGTGCCAAGAAAATAAACAATATATCTTTCATGAACACATCCACTCTGTTGTATAAAAACTTTTATTTTCTGGGAGGCTGCTCTTGGAATTTGTACATATAATGAGATCAGAGCTGGAAAAATCCTGTTTTCTTTAGCATTTAATGGCTTTGGAAACTATAAGGGAGCCATGTGACATGGTATAATGACAAAGCTCTGTGAACAAATGAATATCAAAGATCAACAGATAGGCTCCCCCCACCCCAAAAGCTGCAGTTCTACGGGAACGCTGCATTGAGTCCAGTGGCATGTTTCCACTCAATCTTGAGCTGCGTAAAAATTAGTTGCAAGAAAATCTGTTGCTGATCACAGACCAAATGCTGTTATGCTTTCAACGCGTTTAAAGGGATTAGGCATTATGGCTATGCACTTCTAAGATCAAGTTGCAATAATGGGAAGTCAGTCAAAACTCTTAAAGTCCAAGTGCCTGGCTATCTAAAGGATGGCACCATAGCAGGTAAAATGCTTGGGGACTTCTTCTTGGAGTTCTGTGTCCCCCACCCCCAGGGGATGGCTCCGGATGGAGGCTGGAGCAGGAGTTGGGTTTGCCCCATCTCCCACTGTTCCCAACACCCTCTGTCATGCTCCAGCAATACCGTGACTCCCAGTTCCCCAGATGTGCAGTGCTGCTGCTCTCCATGCTTTTGTGTATGTTGTTTGCCACCATTAGAGCTCCTTGCCGTCCTATAAGACCCAGCCCCAGCATCAGCTCTTCTGTGAAGCCCACTCTCCTACTAATTTCTTTTTCCTTACTCTCTTCCAGGCTGGTGAGCTTCTGAAAAGCAAGAAGCCACCTTGATGTTATTAATCTTACATTCCTGTTGCCTAACAAATCCAGGCTTATGGTGGGTACATGATATATGTCTGTGAAATAAACAAGTGAATGTTAAATCTAACAAGGTGGGATAAGGGAACTTCCCAATTAGCCCACTGTGGCTCCCTTTCTGACACAGTAAAGGGCAAGTCTCAGGGTTCATTGGGGAAGAAAGTAAGAGAAATTCCTCTGATCTGTCTCCTTCTCCTCTCAATCTGTACCTGGGTCAACCAAGACCAATAGTTAGCTTCTAGTGGCCAAAAGAGTTGTAGCCCTCATATTTCCCTTGATGACTCATTTCCTTGAATGCGCTAACAAACATTTGCTGTTAGGAACTCCATGGCAGACCCTCTACACTTAGAATTGCAATGGTATATCCCCTTTACAGACATACACCAGGGCAAGCACTGGTGTAAAATAGCAACACAGAAGAAAACTTCCCCAGACCTGCGTGGAAGAGCTTTGATTTACTCAGAAGAAAAAATTGACTTTGCTCTGCCTAGCTTTTGTGAGCTTTTCAGTGAGGGCTATATCTACCCAATCACCTTAACAATGAGGTGCCAAGCTTTGAAAAAGTCTGTTTCTATAAAACCTTTTTAAAACTTACAAGCGTCATACCAACACATGCCTTATCTCCCACGACTCCCTTGCAAGTGCTCTGTCAGTCCACCCGGACTTTTCTCTAGGCTACAAACATACTGTGCACAGGCCCTTGCACCTGGGAAGCAATGCCCCGTTAAAATTCTTCTTCTTGGCTAACCTCACCCATGGTGCCGTGCAGATACCAGGTGCCCCCTAACGTGGTGTGATAAAGAGGGAACTGCTCCTCTTGTTGTTCTTCCCAAATACCGTAACTCTAATCCAAGCATAAGAAAAACATCGGACAAGTCCAGACTGGGAGACGTCCTACAGGACACCTGGCCAACACACCTTAAGATTGCCCAGGTCATAAAAATAAGCAAAGACTGAGAAACTGTCATAGACCAGAGAAGACTGTGGAGCCATGTCAACGAAATGCCATGTGGTCACCTAAACTGGATCCTGAAACAGAAAGAAGACATTACAGTCGTCCCTCGTTCATCGCGGTGAATCCGGTCCAGACTCTGGCAGCTGCACCTGGCGCTGAAGGATTCCTGGGGTGCTCGAGTACAGAGGCCTACAGTCCATACGTACAGTAATTTTAATTTTAATTGTCACACAGGGGTGTGTAATTGACTCAGACAACTGAGCGCGTGCTGTATCATTTTCACTGTCTCGATCAACTTTTTAATTGAATATATTTGAAAAAACCGCCATAGAGTGAAGCCGCGAAAGTGGAAGCGCGAAGTGGCGACTGTAATGGAAAAACTGGTGACATCCCCAAACGTGTAAAGTGTAGTTAATGGTAACGTATCAATGTTGTTTCTTAGGTTTAGCAAACATACCATGGAAACGTAAGATGTTAAGAATTGGGAAACTAGATGAGGGATATGTGGGAAACTTTCTGTACTATTTTTTGCAACTTACTGTATATCTTAACTTACTCCAAAATAAAAACTGTATTAAACAAAATTCTACTTCCCCTTCAAGCTCCACCCAGATCTCACCCCCTGTGATGCCTTGCTCAACTCCCCAGCTCGCTGGGCCTTCCTTCTTCTAAACCCTCCCAGCACTTTGCTCCTCCTTAAACGACAGTCTCCATGTTATAAATGTTTGTGTACTGTTCAAACCCCCACACACACGTGCACATACTGAGATGCGAGCAACTTGAAGGTGGTTCTTTTCAACGGCAGGGCCCAGCGCGGTTCCTGACACACAACAAACACCTAATGCGTGTTCTGAGCGGATCCGTGGGTGAAAGCAGCAGCCTGTGCTGTCAGAGGGCAGTGATTACACAGCAGGTTCATCCTACCCAGCCTGAGCTGGACAAGACATTTCCCAAATGAGAATTCATTCTGTCTGTTAACAAAGGCATAACTATACAGGAATAGGCAAAAGTGGGTTTACAGTTGTTCGTATGGAAAAATATATAATACAAGAATAAATAATAATACCAGAATAAACTCTGGAGACTTCCAGTCAAGATGGCAGTGTAGGTAAATGCGGTATCGCCTCCTCCCACAACCACATCAAAATTCGGACTAAACTATGGAACACCTACCATTCAGAACTGCCTGGAATCTAGCTGAATGGAAGCCCTACAACTACAAAATTAAAGAAGCAGCCACATAGAGACTGAGAGAAAGGAAGAAAGAGAGAGAAACATTGATGTGAGAGCCCCCTACCAGAGATTGAGGCTGAAACCCAAGCATGTGTCCTCATCAGGAATCGAACCAGTAATCTTTGGTGCACAGGACGATGCCCAACCAACTGAGCCACACTGGCCCAAGCTATACCTCAATTGTTAAAAAAGTAATTTTTAAAAGTCTACCAATTTCATAAGTCTTTTCAAAGTACAAGCTGACATTTATTAATTCCATTATTCATGATTTCTGATTCTAAAAACCATCTTTTGAAATATAAGAAATACATTTTATTATAGATAAAAAGAGGCGGTACATGCAAAAAAAAAAAAAGAATAAACTGTGTTTCGTGTACTTACAACAGTAAACCTACTTTTGCTCACCTCTGTCTATTTGTAAAACACCGTTCATTCTAGACTTTTAAAGTAATTTAGAAACCATGACTTATTAATCATCACACCCCCTTCACGTGACATGCTTTTGGCATAATTTAGTAATCCAAACTGTACATACCATAGGAGATTTGAAAAGTGCCTAATTAAAGATACAATGCTGTGTTCGCCTTATCTTGGGCTTAAATCCACTGAAATTAGTGACCATTTGGATTCAAAGGAGGAAGAATTGAGGCATTTTTATAGCTGTAGATTTGAAGTGATTTGGGGTATCGGTACACTAGGTTTGAATGAGAAAAAAAGGCTAAAAATCAGGAATAAATAAGATATTTGGAAGCCAAACAGGATGTCAGAATTAAGAAAGAAAATTGAAAAGGAATGGAAGCATTACACTGAACTGCTAAATCAAGGGTGTGGACGAGGCCAGCACAGGGTGGGCGGAGAGGAGGGAACGGGGACTGTGAGAGACATGAGAAATGTCTCAGCCTAACTTCCATCTTTCTAAAAAGCAGAGCCGAGACATGGGTTTGCATATAGGTGGTGTGCTTTTGGAAGTGAACCCAAGTGCAGGAGTGGAGGGCTGGGTAAGTAAGGGCCTGGCAGGTTGGAGGTCTCACTGTGGAGTCATTAGGTTTCTCACATCACCTGTAGTAACTTGGAATGCACATGATTAGGATAAGTTGCTGTTATGTTCAAGCAAATGTCACAGTTCATGGTGCTTTAGCTAAATTTTGTATGTGTTAAAGAAAAATTTCAAAAGTAATTTTCATAGGTTTAAAACTTCTGACTGAGGGGATGGTAAACCACTTCATCCAGTGAACTCTTTCAGGGAACCAGGTGCTATTTTAAAAGTCTGTATGTCAGCCAGGTCCAGAGGCCATAGTACCTTTATAACTGGCACCATTGTTTTCATTTCTAAACCAGCCCTTGGGTAAACAGCAATCACTACTACTATTGCACCACTGTGTTAGCAGGAGGGCATGCATTTGTCCTCCCAGACTCTCATTTCACGACGACCTGCTACTTTGCTGAAGCTGATTCCACATACATACGATTATAACAGTTGCTTGATCATATATTTCTTCAGCCTTTTCCTCTGAGCTGTTCATCTAAACATGGTCAGATTAAGTGCCTAGAGGTTTCTGAGGTCAAAAAACTCTAGCTGTCAGAAACAGAACTCTCGGGTGAAAGTGGGTCCGGACCTCCATCGGTACCACTGCGGCTGCTGTTGTTTTTCTGGTGTGGCAACGCAGACTTTCAAAGTGACTCTGGGCCATCGCCTCTCTTTCTTTCTCTCTTTCTTTCCCCTTTGCTGTGTGCCATTGCAGTCATGGGTGGAGCGAGTTGAGAAAGGCGCTTTGAATGAGTTCTCTGTAACTGCTGCAGCATTCAAAATCCAAGCAAGCTAAAAAATGTAGCCCCAAGAGATGTGCTTTGGGCCACCAAGGCACCAGGAGCTCATGCTGCTCTGCCTCGGTGTTTAACAGAGACCCGCTTCCTCTCCCTGGAAGGTCTGCACACTTCGAGCTTACCCAGGCCGCCCGCTTTGTGAAAGAATTCTGCTTTTTGAGGTTAGTGATCTGGTTCTGTTTCCAACTGGCCAAGTGACCTCAGATAATTCAGTCTCCCAAGACCTCAGTTTCCTCAGCTATAAAATGTGAGTGGAGGAATAGAGGGTCTTTCAGCTCCAAGATGTTATGATGTAAAAATCTTGCCAAGACAAATATCTTAAATTTGTTTTCTTGTATTTCCACACCTCCCTCCTCTATACTTGACCTGCACATGGAAAATATCTGATGCCTCACCCTTCCACACCCTCACCAGACACTTGGGAAAATCCGAATGTTTCTTTTATAAAAGAGTTTGAGCCATATTTTCTGCACATTTGGCTCCACTTGGCCAGTAAAATCCCTGCCACCTCTTCCAATCACAGTGGATCAGCATTGTATCAGAAAGATAGCTGATTCTCACCAGGTTCCTTCAATCTAGTATCAGATTTCAGGCATCTTTTTTTCCTGTGGATCAGGTGATAGCTGGGTCTATTCATCTCTGACTTACCCTGAGGGAATTTGAAGTAAGATATTTTTCATGGGGGCAAAGTGTGTTTCAGGAATTCCTTTGCCTGACAGATATTCTGGCCTGACAGAATTCCAGCTGACAACCTCTGGGAAGAGTCACAAACCTACATTTTCAGTTCCATAGATGTTATTTATCATCACAAAGTTGTGAAGAGTTGGTTGGGGCATGAGGGTTAAAAGCAGCTCTTTTGTTCTGATCTTAAAAGGAAATTAAAAATCAATTTTTTAAGATGCCTCACTTCATCCAGAATCCACTGAAAATATGACTTCTGATAGCCATGTCTGCGTGAAGATACAGAACATCACAGTTATGCAGGGCACTTTCCAGTTTACTGAGAATGTCCCTGTGCTGGTTTCCTGAGTTCGGTGCCCTTTTGGAAGCCTTAGGCAGTGGCCCACTACTGAAAAGCCATAGATTTGCTAGCATTTAACTTGCAATGTCCTACTTCCCAGAGACGTGCTACATTACAGTGTAACATGACAGAGAGGGCAAAGAGATGGATTGCTGCCGGCATATCAGTTCTTTCCGCTAGTAAAACACTCAACTGAGTCATTTTTCTCTGGCCACTTTTCCATTGTAAAAAAACTTAAGTCGGAGAACATGACTGTGCACCCAGCACCAAACTCCTCTGATATTAAGCCCCCCCCCCCTTTTTTAATCTCCTCATGCAAAAATCAAACAAAAAAGGAGCAAAAACAAAGAACTTGAGGTGCATTTTTTTGCTTGAAGTCTCTCTCACTTTTACTTTTCATGTTCTTTTGACCATAGTTGTAACCTCAGCCCTTCCTGACTTTGTTTTATTCTCTAAGATGGATTTTATTCTTTCCTTTCTAAAACATCCAGATGACCTTTGCTTTGGGCTTTTTCTAAATCACCATATGTTAGATAATTGTGCCCAAAGGAATTACTTTCAGAGTGGCCTAAACACAAAAGAAAAACACACAGCCAACTTTTTCTCTAGAGCAGTGCAAACATTTCTTTAAACCTAAGTGTCTCAAGAGGAAAATTGACAGAATAAACCTTTCACCCAGTGAGTCCACTCTGTGTAGTGCTTGTACTGAATCCTTCTTCTTGCATTTTTACATCCCTGATTTATCTACTGTTTTGCCAATAAAAGCAGTCATGTTCTTTGATTTAAGTTTTTTTACAATGGAAAAGTGGCCAGAGAAAATGACTCAACTGAGTGTTTTATTAACGGAAAGCACTGATATGCCAGCAGCAATCCAAGCTCTTCGCCCTTCTCTATCATGTTACACCGTAATGTAGCACCTCTCAGGGAAGTAGGAGATTATAAGTTAAATGCTAGCAAATCTATGGCTTTATGGCTTTTCAGATGTTAGGTTCACTGAAGTGCCAACTACAAAACATAAGGAGCTTCAGCATTGAGAAGTGACATCTATTCATATAATTTAACAATTACAAAGCAACTAACAAAAAGGGGGGGATTTTCTTAACATGTCTTATAAGGTGTTGGCTGGACCATGCTCCCTCCAAAGGCTCTGCTAGAGACTGCTCCCTTGCTTCTTCCTAGCTTCTGGTAGTTGCTGGCGATCCTTGCCATTTCTTGGCTTGTAAATGCATCACTCCAATCTCTGCCTCCATTGTCGCATGACCTTCTTCCTGTGTCTCTTCTCCTCTTCTTAAAAGGACCAGTTTATTAATCTACTTGGCTGCTATAACAAAATATATTAAACTGGGTGGCTTAAACAACAGACATTTTTTCTCACAGTTCTAGCTCTGGAGGCTAGAAGTCCAAGATCAAGGTGCTGGCCCATTTGGAAGGACATGAATTTTCAGGGGACACTATTCAACCTACCGCATCCCCCTAAAAAAAATGATAATCTCTTCTGTGTTTAAATGAAATAAAATCTTAAAATGTCTTTACAAAGTGTTCCAGAAAAGTAAAGCTCAGTTAATCCCCTAAGAATCCATTCCATTTAGTCATCTACTCCATTAGTCCTCAAAGTGTGATCTAAGGACCACTTTGCCCCAATTCAGCTTCAGGAGGGACTGACTCTGAGCCCTGAGTGGGTGGCTGAATTGGTTGGAGTGTCGTTCCATACACCAAAAAGGCTGTGGGTTCGATTCCCTGTCAGGGCATATTCCTAGGTTGCAAGTTCGAACCCCAGTCAGGGTACATACAGGAGGAAACTGATCAATGTTTCTCTCTCACATCGATGTTCCTCTCTTTCTCTCTCTCTCTCCCTTCCTCTCTCTCTAAAAATAAAAATCAACAAACATATCCTCAGGTGAGGATTTTAAAAAATGCAGATTCTTAGGCTTAACCCCAGATTAACCAAGTCAAAACTGCTAAGTGTAGAGGCCAGGAACCTGAATTTTAAACAAGTTCCTGAGGTTTTTGTACACACTAAAATTTGAGAACCACAGATCAATAGTGTCAGAAAATGCCTTATATTCCCCATGCTGCTACTTAAATTCAATTCCTTTTATTTCTTTATTTTTGGTCTTTTCAGGTGAAATTGAGAACAGCTGGTGGTCAAGAAATTTTTTTATATTTGAACACCACTAAAAAGGTATTCCTTATTCCTTTTCCCCCTCCAGACCAAATATATAAATTCAAGTAATATTAATTCCTTAGTTTTGATAGGATGTATTTTCTAATCTTTAAATTATATAAACTCTGGTCAAATTCTTGTCGTCTCCAGAATCATAGACAATACCTTTGGCCATGGCAGGAGATACCAATTTTCCATATTTCAGATTAGAAAAATCAGAAGTCACACTGAATCATTCTAATCAAGGTTATTTCCAGCCATTAAAAAAAGGTACATACTTAAGTATTAATAGTGTATAAGGTAGAGTCTGCCTCTAATCCTCCTTCCCTCCTGTCAGCCCTTTGTGTCAATTTTTATGAGTGAGGAAACAAACCTACCAGCTATGGGCTGTTTGTGTTCAGAGCCCTGTGGTGAGGCAACAGGGGGGTGTGGAGGTGATGAGACCAGGAGAAGAGGGAGTCATGGAGGTAAGACAAAAAGCACCTTTTCAGCTGAACTGAAGCTTTTGCAAGAGAACCAGTCACTTCTCTTTGAGCAACACAAAAATGACACTTGGTGAGGTCCATACATGGCATTCTGATTCTGCTAGAACCGGAAGGTTTGAAAAACCTTGAACCAATAACTACTACTTCTCAGCCTCGAATTTTGTTCTTACCTGAAACAGAACTCCATGCTGATCGATCCTTCACATATGCATTCACCAAACATCAGCCCACATCCCCTGAGTGCTCCCAGTCTTGACATGGAATACTAGAGCTACAACACGTACCAAACTGCTCCAGTCCCCGGGATTTTGTTATTTATTTTTTTTTTTTTATCCTCACCTGAGGACATTTTTCCATTTTTTGTTCAGATAGAATGGGAGGGAGAGAGAGGAAGAGAGAGAGAGAGAGAAACATCGACGTGAAAGAGACACATCGAGTGGCTGCCTCCCGTGCGACCAACCAGGGCCAGGGACAAATCGCAACCGAGGTACGTGCCCTTAGCGGGAACCGAACCCGGGCCTCTCTGGACCGCAGGCCGATGCTCTAACCGCTGAGCCAAACCGGCCAGGGCAGTCCCCGGGATTTTGAACCAATCAATGGGTCAGGAGGGCATCAAAGAGTTGTGTGGGCAGAACTGTTGAATCTTAAAACTGAAAGGTATTTTGTAAAAGTATCACATTAGCTTATTAAACTTAGTGTGAACTGAGAAGTTTTCTGGAAAACTTCTCCAGGTAATAGAAATGACTGTCCAAGTGAATCTTCATTTCCATCTCTATTGCCAACCTGGGACATTTCCAGAGTTGCATCTTCTCTTGAAAGTATTATGGCTTGATTCCAACTGCCATTGCCATGCCTGGCTCCTTGTAGTGCCCAGTTCCCATTTAAAATTTCTCCTGGGCACAAGTAAACCCCCTTTCTTTAGTTTCCCTTCATGCAGCTGAGACAGGCTGGCATTTAAAAATGACTTAGCTGAGCCCGGCTGGTGTGGCTCAGTGGATTGAGCGTCTCCCATGGACTGAGAGGTCCCGGTTCGATTCTCAGTCAGGGCACATGCCTGGGTTTCAGGCTCAATCCCCAGTAAGGGGCATGCAGGAGGCAGCCAATAGATGCTTTTCTCTCATATTGATGTTTCTATCTCTTTCTCCTTTCCTCTCTCTCTAAAAAAAAAAGCAATAAAAACATACATATATATTTTTTAAATGATTTAGCTGAGTTTGATGGGAGAACCAAAAGAAAATACAGGCAACATAACAATAGGTTTTCAAGGCATAGAGACAGTTCTGACTCAATGTTGAGTCAGAGACATCTTCCTTCCCAGCTCCCTGCAGATCTTTGCCAGGTGCTCTTGAGCCACGGCTTGTTTTCTAACCTCCAGAAGCCTGGCCCTTCCTACCAACCTGAAGCTGCTAAAGACCAACCAAAAGACACTAGTCTCCTAAGTCAGGCACTGGAGGATTCCATGAGTACTCACTGTTAGCAGAGGGAAGAGTCTTTTCTTCCTTATTGCTCCATTGCCCAACATAGCATCTGGCACATATTGGGGCTCAATGTAATGTCTCTTGGATGAAAACTCAAAATTTTTCCTTATGTACATGATCAGAGCTAACCAAAGTCTTCCCATGTAACTCTAGTTTTAGATGTGATGGTCATGTTTTTCTGAAATTGCTGGGATTGGGATGATGGGCTTCATGGCTTCGGTTATCTGTCCCATTCAATTCTGGAGCACTTTAGGGCCCTTCTCTCAGGATAAGCTCCTTGTTCATACACTGAACAACTCAACTTCAACACATGTACATAAAGCAGGAGTCCTCACACACTCTGAAACAGGAGCTGGCTCATAGACCTGACCTGAGATCAGCAAACCAACCTCTGCATTTTGAAAGAAGGAGGCTGAGGCCTAGAGAGTGATTAGTAGCCTTCTCAGGCTCCTACGGCCATTCGTGGCAGAGATGCACCTGGAACCCAAGTCACTGAACACCCAGGTCTGTGTCTGTTTCACCTCAGCACTCTTCATTGCTTTGCTCCTCTGCTTGGTAACTTCAGAGAAGCCGCGGGAGGTGCTCCCACCTGGGGCCCACAGGCGGTCCCAGTCTCCCTCTCCCGCCCCCAGAGTCCGATGGGCCTCTTGCTGGTTTCCAGATGCTGCACCCTCCTTTGTGTTCACTCAGAATCCTTGCAGATTAATTTGTAAAAATAGACACTGCCCAAGCCTGGGCTCACCTGTGCAGGCCTCTGGGCACTGGAAGAAGGTAGAGTTGTTTTCCATTGGGTCCCAGAGTGGGTCAGAAATACAGGAAAGCCCCTGTTGAAGGTAGCGCTGTCTTTTCCATGTGTGTGTTTACTGCTTTTTTGGTTTTTTCTCCATTGGCCCACCTCCACCTTCCTAAATAGATGTAGGCAGGCCCTCTGAATGCCTGATCCCTAGGTTTTGAACGGATAAATGAGAAAAGCCAGTAACTCCATGCCTGCTGAACTATAATTGGTGCTTACCTCAAGAGGACCAATATCATTTAAGAATAATCCTGTTAATACTTTACCTGACTCTAAAACTAACATCTACTTCTTGGACCAAAACTGGAGGTGTGGGGGCAAGAGAAAAGCAGAGAAAGAAGTTTTAAAAAGTATCCCACTACCACTGTTAATGTTTTCAGGTATTTCTTCTCCATCTTTTTTTTTTTTTTTTTCCTAAACACATACACAGAACTATCATATGGTTCCAGGCAAAGTAATGGTTAAAAAGACTCAAAGTCTTAGGTCACAAGAACAGGCAGAAAAAGAGGCCTGCACATCCAGGAACTGTTGACATGTGTATAAAGATCAGAAACAAGAAAGCTTCATTTCTAAACTTGGAAAAAGAACACTGTGTGTGGTATTCATGTTATCGTTGCGACTGGCACTTTTCAGTGAAAAGCTAGGTATTAATTAATGTGTTGGCCAGGGTGAGAACAAGTGTTTGCTGCAGCTCTGACTGCAGTCGGTGTCTGTTCTTTTGCTGAAGTGGAGTGTGCCCATTTTATGAATCGATGTGCTTGCTGGACCGGGAAGTGGCAGAGGCGATGGCGGCGACAGCCTGAACACGACAGCCTGAACACGGGAAATCACATTTGAAGGGGAAGCTCGGGGCTGGCAGAAGCCTGTTAACCTTTCATCCATGTCATTTGGGTTTTATATGTTAACTTTGTAGTAAAAGCTTCTTCTTTGAGCTCAGGGTTCATAAAAAGTGTTACTGGTCCTTGATGTTCCCAGTTGAGGATAGTAAGGAAAACAGAACCCTGAAAGCTCACATTGATTGAAGCAAAGACAGAGCTGGGGGGGGGGGGGTCAGCCCAGTGCCCCAGCTCCTCCCCAGCCTGACAGAACTGAACGGCTATTCACAGCTGCTGGAGCACTTCCAAGCTGTGAGCGTAAATTTACTTGTATCATCTTTGCAGAGAGGAACTGTGTAGTCCCTAGTGCTTCCTGGTTGATTCGGATCGACTGTTTATTTGTTTAGTCCTGTAATGATATTATCCACAGGGCTAGAGCCACACAGGGAGGATGAGGAATTCCTGGAGGAGGGAGGCTGCGTGTGTTTATTGCCCTGTCAGCCCTTCACGACAAAAGACAAAAGTTGCTGTAATTGTGTGTTCCCACACACATGACGCATATGGACAATATCGAGTATAGGTGCTGATGAAGAAAAAATAGAGGATTACCAGAAATCAAGATGCCAGCTGCCTTGTGAGAAAGGCAGAGAAATGCTCTCACAATGAGCCTCTGATTAAACACCACAGTTCCAGAGCTGGAAGGAATTCTGAGATGTTATCCATCACCAGAGGTAAAACGAACCACCAGCTCTTGACTGACTTGGGCCTTGTGATGCCTTGGACCTTGAGCCTAATTTTTTTTCTTTTCGTGCTCAGCAATTTCTGTTGCCTTAGCAGGTTTCTCCCAGCAATTCCTGTTTGGAGGGACCATGGCTTCCCTTTTCCTGAGCACATTTGTTTATAGCTCAGTTTCAATGTAGTTCTTAGCTGTGGGCACGTTACCAGCGCCAACTCTAGTTCATCTTCTCAGTGTCCGACTGAAACCCCTAAAATGTGCTGCCAGTTAGTTCCTGATTGTTTTTCTGGAAGCCTGCAGTTCTGAAAGCTTTTTACCTCAGGAACGTGCCTTTCATCCAAGAAACACACTACTTAAAAATTTTAAAAAAGGGCGAAATGAATCAACAGAGTCAGCATGTCACTCAGTGGCTGGCAAGCAGGGATGTGCTGAGGAACAGTTGTGCCCAACCTTCTCGCTGATGTGGGTCCATTATGGCCCTGCCACATAGATGCTGCCATCACGCGGTTTGATGGGTGCCACCTGAGTGTCTCACACAGTTCATTGATGCCAAGACGGTGAAAGGCACTGCAGGGAGGGCTGACTGGGAAATAAATGCCAGTGGGATGGATGGCTGCCACGGGCCTTGAGAAACACACTCACCGACATGCTCAAACCACCCCAGCAAAGTGATACAACACTGCTAGCTGCCAGTGAAGAATGATGGCACAGCCGGTAACCTCAAGCAGCTGGGCTCATTTTGAGTAATGGGATAAGGCAACCATCGATGGATCGTGAGCAGCAGCGGTCCCAGAAAACTGCCATTTGTGGTTCCCAAACAATGGAGACATTTCACGACCAACAACATGGGAAGAATATAAAGAGCCACCTCACCTTCCTGGCAGCAGTATGCTAAAGCAGCCCATCCACCTGAGACACACTCCTCCGGTCTGTATCTAGTGAAAGCCAAGCCGTGTGTACGTAATTATAATATGAATACTAGGACAAAGGAAAACAATGCTTGACAAGTGACCCAGAGATCCGTCAGTAATCCCCAGTGCCCCTGAACTGATGAAGATCAGCGATGGAGAGGCAGATGCTGCTGCGATTCGGATTTAACGTCAGGCTGGTACCCACCAGTCTGAGTTCGCCTTTTCAGCTCCTCTAAGTAGGAAATAAAACCTAGAAGAATCGCCTCTCTTTGCTCACTGGGTGTGAATTGGGAAGCAAGGATGGGAGGCGAGGGAATAAACTTGCCCTAGAACAACTCAATCAACCATGTTAAACAGAGGTGCTGTTATAAAAGCAAAATATAGACGGCGCATGTATTTTTAATGACCAGGACTAGGGTGCCCTGTGCAAACATCAACAGCTCCTGCCTGCGGAGGGCTAGAAACCCGCCAGTCGTGGAGCTTGGGTTCCCTGCCACCCCCTCCTAAGGGTGCCTGGCCCTGCCAAAAATCATTTACAAATAAAGAGCTCTCAGAAATGGGCCCTACCTTCGGCCAAAGAGGAGAACCTCTTTTCCAATAAATATTTGGCCGGGGAGGGGGGAGGGGAGCCAAGAGTAACAAAGGGGGCCAGCGGCCTGGGTTTGTTTGGATTGCCCGGCCGGCGCAGGAGCGGCCGGGCGCAGCTGACCACGGGTACAGATAGGTTAATTTCCACATGGAGCTGCAGAAACCCTATCCGCGGGTTGCGAAGCGTGGGTCAGCCAAGGCATGTTAATCTGTTTAGCATGTGCGCCGCGCGGAGGAGCCAGACCACCGGGGCGCAGGAGGCGCGGCCGCAGTCGCGCTGCTCCGGGGAGTTAATAAAGAGCTTAAGGCAAGTAAGTGTAGCGGGGTTGCGGCGTCTCGGAGCCGCCGCGCCCGCGGACCCCGGGGAGGGCGAGGCCGCCTGCTGCCGGCCCCGCGCCCCGCAGGCCGAGCGAGCCCGGTGCAGCCGAGGCCGGGCGCGCAGCAGCGCGGGGACCCGCGGGCCCGGGAGCGCCGCCCCGGGGTGGGGGAGGGGAGAAGGCCTCTGCTCCGCGCTCGCGCTGTGGGGGAGCAGGGGAGCGAGGGGTTAGCCATTTAGAACATTTTTAACTAATCAAAATATTTGCTGATGAGTATTTATTTTTACAAGAACTCGGTTTGGCTGGAGACTTCCCGAGCAACAATATGGGCTGCCGTATTAGGTTTGTGACAGAGCCAAGTGCGGTTAGGCTTATTGAATCTGCGCGCCGGAGATCACTCGCTCCGGAGATGTTTCTCTATTCTGGGGAAGAAGGTTTCCCAAGACCGTCTTTCTGCAGATGGTGCTTAGAGCACAACCACATGTCCCCCAAAGCACGAGAGGCTTCGTGTATTATGTTTGGGCTGAACGAAAAGAGGAACGCACGCCTTTCCTATCCAACAACAAAAGGGAAAGAGTGGGAAATGTCCCAGTCTTGAGAAAGGAAAGCCAAAGCCCAAAGGTTAGAGCGTAAACACAAACAACAAAACGGGATTAACACAACACATCTATCTCAATACATCCCTCCAACGTGCTCATCTTTCCTTCCTCTTTAGTCTTTCTTCCTCCCAATACTCAAGAAAGACTCACTTTTAACTTCACTGAAATAAAGTTGTTGAATCTAGTCCAAAGTGACTAAACAAGTCATTGCAATTCCACTGGCCACTATCTAGGAAAACCCATGAAAGATTAAGTGAAGTTTGAAAAAGGACAAATGAAGGTTCATAGCAAACAACTTTGGATTGTAAAGATATCTGCAAAAATACTGGACTCTCATTTTTAAAATGCTGTTGACTAAAAACTGGATTAAAATCACTTAATTCATAGCAGTGACAGTCATTAAGAAAATGGATTGGTGTGGCATGAACTCCTAATTGTTAACCTCAAACAATTTAACAGTTAAAAAGTACTTCTTAAAGAAGACTTCTCAGTGGCTCTGTCTTGGGGAAAAGGGGATTTGGGCATGGTTCTCCTGGAAGGGGGCATGCAGGGCATCCCTGCCTAGAAGTGCCTGCAGAAAGTGTAAATGAGCATATATATTCAAAATATGAAGTTGGGTCAGAGAAGCAGAACATAAATTCATCCATCATGAAAAAGAAGACTTCCCAAGTACAAGATGAGACAGAACTGGTTTATATGCATAGAAGAAAAACATCGAAAGAGTTCTAGAGACCCTAAGCTAAATATCACTTGGCAGTGCAATCTGGTAATTTTCAAAAGCAAACATAATACTAAGATAAAGAAAGTCACCTGTTAGGAACCATGAACCCACTTCTCCCTTTATTCAATATTAGAGCATCTTGCTCAATTTGGGGAGCCAGAATTAAAGATATTTGGAGAATTAAAAGTCTTCCTTCTTTCCTATAGTTCCTTCACTTGCTTGGTTTATATTGGTCATTAAGAGACTTGATCTTAATGACAGTTGCCACCTGTCTAATTTTGGCCCCAATGCTTCCCCAAATCAAGATTAAATTATCCATGTCTCCATGAAGTGTGAAAAAAGCTTGTGGCTTCTTTTGATCAAAGAGATCCATGGCCCTGAATTTAAAACAGAACAGGAAAGACAGCACTAATAAAAATTGTCTGCACTTTATATTATTTTGAAACTGGTTGGCAGAGATGAAGGGACTAAGGAAAGTAAAAGTTTCAGAGGGCCAAAAATAATCATAGCTGAAGAACTTAAATTCTTTGGAATCAAGGAAGAGAATGGGTTTCAGTATTTCCAACCCAAATTTCCTTGACTCAGTGACTCCAACCAAAAGAGGACACTTTGCTCCTGCCAGTGAAGAGAAAGACATCAGTAAAATACCTGGATGTCCAGTGAACCAAGAAGCCTGCCTGTTGGGTAAGTGTCTTGGTCCCAAGTCTAAGCCAAGGCTTCTGATGACCCCTCACCTCCACATGAGAGTGTCTCAGTCAGCTCAGGATGCTATAACAAATACCACAGACTGAGTGGCTTAAATAAATAACAGACATTTATTTGTCACAGTTCTAGAGTCTGCGAAGTCCAGGATCAAGGTGCTGGCAGATTCAGTTCTTGGTGAAGGCCCCCGTCCCAGCTTGCAGATATCTCCCTGTGTCTTCACATGGACACAGAGAAGTGAGCACCTGTCTCTTCCTCTTATAATGACACTAACCCACTGGGGGGGGGGAGGGGTAATCCTCCTGAACTCATCTGATTATCTCCCAAAGGCCCTACCTCCAAATACCATGGGGGGTTAGGGCTTCATCATATGAATTGGCGGGGAGGGGGATGCACACATTCAGTCCACAACAGGGAGGCACATATCATTGTAATGCAACAATTGAACTGATGGGATGGGGACACTGGGGGGCAAATCCCACCTCACTATCAAGGCACAGACCAAGACCCTGCAAAAGGCCTACCTCCTCGTTTGAACCTTTGTCTTCCTTTTTTGAAATTCTCATCCCTCTTTTAAAATTTTTCCATCCTTGTTTAGTTCCTAGCCTAAGCTACTTTGAATTGGTTATATTCTGTGGCCCCAAATGGAATGTTAGATCCATAACAATGGTGATATGGCGATGACAGCAGCTAATGTTGATTTGACCTGTCTCATGTGCCAGTGCTTTGCATGCATCACATTATGTAATTTTCACAATAAATTTGTGAGATAGGTATTATTAGTGCCCTTTACAAATGAGAAAACTGAGGCTCAGAGAAGCTAAGTAGCTTATTCACCAGGTTAATTTGTGGTAGAACCGGGTCTCAAACCATTGGCCTTCTGAGCCTAAGCCCTAACCAGTTCACTGTCACATAATCCCCTCCTTATGTACACAATGGGTCCCCCAAATTCTGTAGAGAATAATAATGTTAAAGTTTAATGTCCCCAAGATCAAAGAAAGCCTAAATTTTTTTAGTAGCAACCCTTTTCTTACTGGGTAGAAAAATTATATTTCCAGTTTCTACAATGTATTAATTCTTACCCCAATCCCCCTTTTTAAACTAAGGTCTTTTTCCATCACTTATAACTAGATTCTGTTTTGCACTTTCCCTGAGGTTACATGTTTCCATTGGTTGCAATAAGTGATTGACAGCTTTAATTTATAGATGTATTAAACATCAAAGTGGCGGGAAATTTTATTTATCCCATTTGTTGTTCTAAAAAAAAATCTAAGACTGATGAGATATAGGGAGAAAATCAGACTTACATCAAACTGAGTTTCCCAGGACCCCCAGTAGGTACATGGAATCGGGACAGGAAATGAACCCCAAGCTTGCTGAAATGCTCCAAGGGCAGAGAGTGCAGAGACACAGTTAAGATGCCCAATGGGTCTGGGAATGGCCTCCTACTATGACAGTTTTTGGATTAAGAGTTGGATTTCCATCAATCAGAGAAAAAAGAACATGGCCAGGAGTCCTGATTAGCTCATGGGTCTCGTGCTTAAAACAAAGCTGGTAATGCTTGTGGCATCCCTCCTAAGTAAGTGTACTGTCAAACTGAGAGGGCAAATCTGGCCAAGCACCTTGGGTGCCTCTGAGGAAAGCACCATGGAAAAGTTCCTTTCTAAAATGACGTTGCCTCACTCCATCACCAGAAAGTATTTCTTCCCAAATAACGTGATTGATGAACTAAATAGCTTTTAAATCATGACGAATGCGTGTTGTTTAGATAAGCCATTTGTCTGGGGTTCCAAATGAAAAAGAGGATCCATCCCCCAGAATTCCTCAAACACCAGGTGCCCTTATATGGGCCAGACTTGCCTGGAAAGAACAGAACGACTTTGCTTAGTGAATCCCCCAGGCTTCACATTCCAAAAGTGTCCCATTAAATGAGTCCAAGCAGTTGCTTCTGAAATCATAAATTCCAAAAGACAATGAAAGTTGCAATCACGAGGGGTAACAGAAGCCAAACACATTAGGAACATGTTCCTTGAGCAAATAGCATAATTCCGGACACGCGGGAACACATGGTTTGCCTCAAACATGTTTCATTTTGTCATCGCACTGAGTGCACAGTATTTCTCTTTGGGTGCAAGAGTGATTGATTTCGTTGGGAGAATTGTTTGTAAGAACATGAAAGTTGCCAAAGCAAACACGTTGGAGGGAAGTGTGGAGAAGGGGAGTAAGAGTATTTGGAGTAGATCTGGGTTTGGGAAGTTCATGCAGAGGTGAGACAGTGAGATGTAGAACAAATAAAAACATTCTGCACACTTCATCTACATAAATTATGTTCAGAAATTCACTCTGTGTAGACATTCGCTGTGCAGCTACAACGCTCCCTAGTGTGCCTCTAGAATGTGGGCACTCAGCCAGTTTTTAAGTGAATGATTTGTAACTTTTCCTCCACATAAATTAATCTATTAATATTTAGATCATCCCGATTTTAATCCACAAAAGTCATGTAGTCATTGGAAAAAACCCTCTAATCTATTTGTCTTTTATGATAGAGCTCTATTACTGACTTGTACTAAAATAGATTGTCTCAGGATATGTTGACAAAGTAGAAAACATTAAGAATATTTCCTTTGATCTGTTTCTCTCCTATGAAAAAAGAAAAACGAAAAAGCTACCTAATGCCCTGGCTGCTGTGGCTCAGTTGATTGGGCATTGTCCCATGCACCAAAAGGTTGACAGTTCAATTCTGGGTTGAACTGGCTGGGGTTGTGGACTCAATCCCCTGTAGGGGGCGTGCAGGAGGCAGCTGATCTATGTTTCACTCTCACATTGATGTTTCTCACTCTCCCCTTCGCCTTTCCTCTCTCTCTAAAGATCAATAATATATATATATATTTTTATATATATATATATAAATATATATATATATATTTTTTTTTAAAGCTACCTAAATAATCCACAGCAGCATTTACAATTATGTGAGTTTGAAATGTTCTTTTTGGTCATTTACATAAATGTGATCATGCTAGAGATGGGAATTTTTTTAGCTCTTATCTGCCTATAGGTATTAGCTTCTAAGAGATGTAAATTTGTTATAAACTACTCATGATTCTCAGATGCTTAAGTGTGCAGATACGTCACAAACTAACACGTGGAATTTTTTGTTTACTCCATTAGCATTTTGTTTTCCATATAGCTATTCTTGGAGTACAAAAAGAGAACTTGTGAGAATTAGCAATAGACTATCCAGATAAACATTCTCATTTAAAAATGACACTCTGACCCTCTTAAGTCCAAAATAAATTAAACTCAGAGAATAGAGACATTTTTATCCTCACCCAAGGATATGTTTTTTGTTGATTTGAGAAAGAGAGAGAGAAGAAAAAACATATATTGTACACACCCCGATCAAACCCACAACCTAGTTATGTGCCCTGACCAGCAATCAACCCTGCAACCTTCTTGGTGTACAGGATGATGCTCCAACCAACTGAGCCACCCAGCCAGGGTGAGAATAGAGACTTTTGAACTGGCTGGTACAGTACCAGTGTAGCTCTATGTGCAGGAAGGTTCTCATCACTCATGCCAAGGCACAGTCTCTCTCAGCTTCTCTCTCTTGTCTTGCTACCCAGCTAGTACCTCATGGAACAAGAGGAGGTCACTTGTATTAGTTATCTATTGTTGCATTAAAAATTACCCCCAAACTTAGCCATTTAAGACAACAACATCTGTATCTCACAGTGTCTATGGTCAGGAGTCTGAGCACAGCTTAGCTGGATCCTCCAGCTCTGGATCTCTCACATGGCTGCAGTCATCTCAAGGCTTGATTGAGAAGGATTCTCTTCCTAGCTCACTCACATGGTTATTGGCAGGGTTCAGTTCCTCGATGATTTGTGGACTAAGGTCGGTTGTCTAAAGGCCTCCTCAGGGTCCTTCCCACATGGGCTTCTCCAATGAGCATCTCACCACATGTCAGTTGGCTGCATCAGAATGAGCAAGCAAATGGGCAAGAGAGAGGCCACCTAAAGAGACGGTGTGTATCAGCAAGATGGAAGACAGTCTCTCATACCCTGAGCATGGAAGTGACACCCCATTGCTTTTGCTGCATTCTCTTTGATGGAAGCAAGTCACTGTGTCCAGCTCATACTCAAGGGGAGGGGATTACATCAGGAGCTATGTCAGAAACTGCCTACACGTCCCTGATAACTATTGGGAATACACTTCCCTTGCATCCTAGGCCCACTTTATACTCTAGGACAGTGGTTCTCACAGTGTGATTCCTGAACCAGCAGCAGCACTTGGGAACTTGTTATAATCGCAAATTTTCAGGCCCCGTCCAGGCCTACTGCATCAGAAACTCTGGGAATGGGACCCAGAATGCTAACAAGCCTGCCAGGTGATTCTGAGCATGCTAAAGTTTGAGAAATATTGCCTTAAAAAGAAAGGAAGCAGAGCTGGTTGGACCTCCCAGTTTTCTCCTACTCAACCAAGAACTCTGTCCTGCGAAGGTCTCCCTACATTGTCAGCATACTCATGAGTGCTAATGGTTTTCAATAATGCTTTTAAATAATGAGGATAATGTTTTTTTTAAATAATCATAAACCAGGAGACATCTTGCAATGGTACCTCATATGACATACCCAGAAGACTTATTTTACTTAGATTTAAATTTTTCAACCTAGTAAGCCTCATTCACCTAACTCCAAAGACAGTATTTTGTAGGTTTGGTAAGCAAAGGGAATGAGATCACTTGAACAAAACTTCAAAGCAGCTAATCAACAGTAAAAATTTCATTCAGTTGTCTAAATGCCAAACTTGTTCAAATACCTTGATTCTGTTGGTGGGTTCTTCTTAAACTGTGTATTTGTTCTCACCAAAAAAAAAAAAAAAAAAAAATGTCCACAGGCGTAAGGTGTCCGGTGGCTAAGAAAGCTAATTCTATGCACTAAGTTCTTCTAGTAGCTTCTAGTAGGAATGCAAATTCTGAGGTGAGTTAGCACCACACATGGAATGCTATGGCAAAATCTCGACTCCTCCCCAGTTGTGTCCTTTTGGTCTCTATCATCCTCCCAAACTCATCATCTTTGGGAAGACTCCATGGCATTGTAAAAAGTTAATCTGCAACATATATTGGGCAATTTGGGAGACTGAAGGTAAGGAGACCAGAAGGGAAAAAATATTTCAGTGGTACAGGCTCAGGCTAATAGGGCCCTGATTTTAACAGTGGGAGTAGAGAAGAAGGGGGAAAAGGCAGATCTTTGCAGAGGAAGAAGTGACCAGACTTGGTGAATGGCTGGGTGTGAAAATTAATATACTGAAGGAATAAAAGGTGATTCTAAAAATGTTAAGCCTGGGTTAATAGGAAAATGGAGAATTGTGGATATATTATAAGTAAAGCAGTCAAGAAAGGAAGCTACTAAGAAGCCTGAAACACCGATTAGAAAGAATACATGCACCCCTGTGTTCATAGCAGCACTATTTACAATAGCTAAGATCTGGAAACAGCTCAAGTGCCCATCAGTAGATGAGTGGATTAAAAAGCTGTGGTACATCTACACAATGGAACACTATGCAGCTAGTATGAAAGAAAGATCTCTTACTCTTTGAGATGACATGGAGGGACCTGGAGAGTATTTGTCAGAAAAAGACAAATACCACATGATCTCACTTATTTATGGAATACAATGAACAAAATAAGCTGATGATCAAAATAGATCCAGAGACATGGAAGTAGGGAACAGACTGACAAACCTCAGAGGGAAGGGGGTGGGGAGTGCGGAAGAGATAAACCAGAGAACTTATATGTATAACCAGTGGACTCAGACAATAGTGTGGGGAAGATAGGAGGTGTGTGGGAGCAGGGAGGAGGGGGTCAATGGAGGAAAAAAGAGGAACATCTATAATACTTTCAAAAATAAAGATTTTTAAAAAAACACTACCCTATCTGAGTCCTACCTTTGGAGCCTAACTCCACATTCCCTCTAAAAAAAAAAAAAAAAAAAAAAAAGGAAGGGAAGCTAATTATGGAAATATGCTTCCCTTAAAAAAAATAGGGATATGTTTAGCAAGTGTTGGAAATTTAGTACTAGAGTTTGGAGAAGATGTTGGGGATGAGACCTGGTTATCACTTAAATGAGAGAAGGCGTGATGCAATGTCTAGAAGTGACATCACCGTGAACCATCAGATTTGTTCTCCCTATGCCTAGCTCACTATCTTCTTCACTTTTCCCAGCTGGCCCCAACTAGTAGTCTTGCCCTCTATCCCTTAATCCCCTTCCACCCTTTATCAGGATGGAAATTAAGAACAGGCTATAGTGGCCCTGGGACTGAAGAGTTGCAGGTTCGATCCCTGGCCCCGGCAGGGGCATGTGGAGTAGGGGCATATGCGGGAGGCAACCAATCAATGAGTCTCTCTCACATTGATGTTTCTCTCTCTCTTTCTCACTTCCCCTCCCTCCCTCCCTTCTGCTCTCTCTAAAAAAAGGAGGGGGGAATATTCTTGGGTGAGGATTAACAACAACAACAAAAAGAACAGGCTATAGATGACTGAGACCTGTCTCTAAAATTACTCTTTCTCCTTTACCTCTTCCCCTCCACCTCTTCCTCCTTGTTTCCCCCAAAATTACATATTCCCATTTTGGCGTCAATATAATAGAAATATGCTGGAAGGGTTAAATATACTTCAACAATTAACCACATAACTGATCTTCCCTGACCCTCCCAGACATACTTATTTCTTTCTCTGGAATCTTATGTTAATCAGTTCATACTTCTAATGAAGCACATTATTTAATATTTTAAATAGTATCTATGTCTTCCTCACCCACAACCAGGTGTCTTATTTTTCTTTGTATCTACAGCATATCACAGCATGCCTGAGATATAGTAGGTGCTCACTAAAAGCAAGATGAATTAATGAATAATGATCAAGAGTAGGTCTTTGGTTTCCCTGGATCATTTGTTTTAGTTACAATATCAGTATTTGAATGTGACCTTTATTTGTATTTTCTTCTACCTTTATGCTATTTTATGCCTAGAGTGTCATATAGACCCAATAATCTGGTAACAAATTCCCAAGTTTTGACACTTTTTATAATGTCATAAGAAGTGGTTTTAATTTGTTAATTTTTCATGTATTTTACTGAATTTTTCAATGAAAATGTTGACAACTTTTTCAAGAATTTCTGTTGAAATTGAGCAAAGTAACGTGCCTTGAGTGGCTTTATTTTTAAAATAATTAACTGTTGTCAGGCAAATCAAGAAGTGAACAAAAAACTTCAAGCTAATAACCACATATTTTTCTATAACAAAACCAAATCGTTGTCAGATACCCATGATCTGGTTCTTCTGTTCAAGTCTCAGGTTCTGTGTGGTCCCTTCTGGCTTCTTTAAACAGATGGGAGCTCATCTATGTGAACAGGTAAATGAATGGGTGGAATAAAAGAAGTTAGTCTCTCTCTCCATATATAAATCTCCAAAAATAATAGGATACATGTGTGGAAAGTAGTAAACCACTAATAATAGTTAGAAGTCCACAATTCCTAGTGGAAATAAAATAATGAAGCAATAAAAACATTCAAGGAAAAGAACAAGTACCATGGTTAAAACACTGGCACCAGGACTCAAAACTTGTCTGAAATCCAGTCATTCATGATTTGGTCTGCTTACAGTAGGAATTTAGATTGTTTTTATGTCATGGTCCACTTACAGATTGGCAGGCCAGATCTCATGGGCAGGATCTGCATGAAGCCCCTGCTGTAATTGTGCCAGCTGTTGATCACGAAGGCTGAACACATTCATCGTCAATGGAGATTTTTAACAACTTAACTAATGGTAGTACTGGTTGAGCCACCCTAGGCTTTAATGAAGGGAATGAGAGAGTTACGACCATGTCTAGAGTTAAACATTTCACTTAAAATAGTTCAGAATTGCAAAATCAGTAAGATAAAGTGTACTGCTTTGCTTAGAAAGAGATTAATAAATACTATCCTTTAAATATGCAATACCTTGTTTAACATACTATTTCCAAAATAAGATAAAGTTTTCCAAGAACCAAATTAAAGCCTGGCTCTAAAAATGGGGCAGAATTTTGAAGCTTCAACAGAACTTATGCATGCAAATGAGTGTATCCTTCTAAGCAATCACCCTAGGAGGCCATAACAATACCAGTGATGCTGTCATTCCCAAGAATATGTTGAGAACTCTCCTTTTGTGACCAGCTTATGCAAGATGATAAATCTTCAGGGACACTTTGGCTTTGTAAAAAACTGTTTTACCCAACTTGGTCATAATCACAATATTTGATTCTCAGGCACGTTTGGTTATTTGTAAAAATCAAATCCACCCTCAAATGATAACATTTTTCAAACGAATGGACAAATGTTTTTATGTTCTAAAAAGCCTCCAGCATTGGGCCTATTAATAGAACATACAAATAAAAATAATCAGTCTTTTAAACATTGCTTATCAAATACCTGTCACAAGGACAGGGCTAACTTCATTGCTGTTATTAATTATGAAAAATCAATCAAGGAAAGGTCTTGTGATCAGCAAAGTTCTATTAATGAGACACCGGCTGAAGGATCTTTTAAGTATTTTTTTTAACTTTTTATTCTGAAATAATTCTAGACTCATAGGAAGTTGCAAAATTAGTACATAGAGTTCCATGCACCCTTCAACCAGCTTCTGCCAATGGTAACGTCTTATATAACTGCAGCACAATATCAAAACCAGGAAATTGACATTGTATAACTCTGCTGTGTAAGGCATAGATTATAAGACTTGTTCATGCTTCACTATTTTTACATGCATTCATTTGTGTGTGGGGGGGGGTCTATGCAATTTTATCCCATATATAAATGTGTGTAGTCACAATAATCAAGGCACAGAACTCTTCCATAACAAGGAACTCCTTCCTGCTACCCTTTTATATATGAACCCCTTCCACCCTTTCCCTGTCCCATGGCAACCACCAATCTGTTTCCATTCTATAGTTTTCTTATTTCAAGAATGTCATTTAAAGAGAATCATCCAGTATGTAACCTTTAGAGATTGACTTTTTCACTAAGCATAATGCCTTTGAAATCCAGTTCATTGCATGCACCAATAGTTTATTCCTTTTTATTGCTGAGTAGTATTCCATTGTATGAATATGCCAGAGTCTCATCCATAAGGGCATGTAGGCTGTTTTGTTTTTCTTTTGCTGTTATTACAAGTAACACTGCTATGGACATTTATGTACAGATTTTTCTGTGAACATTCATTTTCATTTTTCTGGGGTAAATGTCCTAGAGTATGGTTGGTGGGCTGTATGGTAAGTGCATATTTAGTTTTGTAAGTAATTGACAAACTATTTTTCAGAGGGACTGTACCATTTTACATTTACACCATGAGAGATCCAGTTTCTCTGCATTTTTGCCAACATTCGGTATTACTGCCATTTTAATTTCAGATATTTTAATAGGTATGTAGTTTTTAAACTTATTTTCAGAAAATACTGATTCAATGTATATGCCTGGTACTATGATAATTCAGTAGGAATGACTTTTTGTCTTCACAATGTCTTCCTGAGTATGAACTCCAAGACTTGTATTTATATTAATCTTTAAATTTAAGATTTTAAAAAGATGTGTTCTCTACTTCAAATTTACCAATGTCCAATAGCAAGCAATTAAAACCTCACCTCAGTCTCTTCTACCTGGGCTCAAAAATTTTCCCATGGCACAAACATGCCCGTGTCTAAAAATGCTCCCCCTTCTGGGGGGCAAAATATCCTACTGGGTGCTTTCTCTCATTTTAATTGGGGTGGGAGGAGACTAATGATGGGCCATACTTGTTGTCTCTGGTTGGTCACCCACAGCATGAATGCATGACAGAGCTGGCTTTGTGGCTGATTGCTAGGGATGCTAGGAGAGAGTGAAACAATCATAATTCTGCAGTTTTGCTGTGCTTTCATTTCTAAAAAACAGCTTTTCTCTTTTCAAAGTTAACTGGCCTGTATAATAACCCATAGATGGGACAAAGTATAGACGGCTGGGTTAGTTGCAAACACTTTCAAACAGAATTCAAAGTGCACTTGAGAGGCTGCTGCATCAGATACTTGCATATCTGAGGTAGAACAAACTGGATGCAATTTACTTTCCTCCTCAAGTTCATGCCATCTTTGTGAAGAGGCCCAAAGTACTTACCACGAGTGTTAGGGGCTGAAATGGCAAGTAGGAAATAGAATCCAATTACAAAAGTAGTTTATGGCTTCTGTTCACCTTACATTTACCCACAATTATATCTTTAAAATGATGTAGCTAATAGTTGCTATGGTAAATATTACATCATACTTATTTACTTACTTGTAATAATAAAATTACCTCTGCTGTTTTATAATGATGTGGTTTTGGGGGCATGGAGTTTTGGAAGGAGGAGGTGTTTGTTTTTAATTTAATTTTGTTTGTTTTTAATTTCCAAGTAAGGTAAAGCTTTCCAGTATCTGCCTACCCTTCTTGACCTATATAAATTGACTTACCATTTATATTGTCTTATAAATAGGAGTTTTAGCAAATGAATTTCAAAAACAAACTGATGAGTAAAACAAACCAAACAAAAGACTAAATATACACTGTATGATTCCATTTACATGAAGTTCAAGAGCATTTAAAACTAATCTATGGTGCTAGAAATGAGAATAGTGGTTGGTGGTGGGGTAGTGTTGACTGGAAAGGGGCATAGAGGAGTTTTCTGGGTGTTTAAACATTTAATAACTTGATCTAAGAAATGGTTACACAGGTGTATATAGATGTACAATTCATCAAGTTATGTGATTAGGAGTTGAGCACCTTACTATGTTATTCTTAAATTAAAATTTAGATTAGCAACTGAAAGGAAAAAATAAGAGGTTTGATGATAAAATCACAGATGGAATAGATTTCTGGTTTTTCATTTCGAAGTTTCAAGGATTTTTTAAATTTTGAAAATTATAATTTTCTCCCATGCAAATGGATCATTTCTTTCCTCTGCTCTGCCCCTTCCAAGCTTCTTAACTAGTTAGATTTATGTTTTGATGTCATGCATTTTGTAACTGTTAAAATATTGTGAAGCAGGGTGTGGAAGCAATAAAATTCTATTAAGATCTGTTTAGGCCTTTAAAAATTCCATAATTCTTTTCACTCACATGATGTCTTTCATTCCTTTTTTTGAAGTTTGGATCCAAGGAATTTTGCATGCTGTGGGTTGACATTTAGTTAATAGCATCTTTTGCTGAGGTTCCATTTTCTAAATTAACAAGATCAAGAAGAGTGACCTGATGATATTTCTTTGTACATCTGGCTCTTTTCCAAAAAGAAGGATTAGGGCAACAAAAAATGAGAAAGAGAGGAAATCAAACCTTCCTGGTCACCTTTATTCTAGAGCAAAATGTGTTTCACATTTTTGTAAAAATATCAGATACCACCGTGTTACCAAGAAAATGAACAAACAATACACATACACAAAATCTGTAGTTGCAATATGTCTGCTGCTTCTCATTTCTATCTCGTGTTTCCCTAATAACTTGTGTCTTGGTTCCTTCCTACTAAGCCATGAAAAAGATAAAATCTACATATATACCATGGAGATAAAATCAGCAGCTTTCTTAAGGAATTGAACCAAGTCAGGTTTAATTTCTTAAGACATATTTGGGGATGGACTAAGAGGGAAGGAAGAGGCTGAGGAGTATGGTAAGAATCTATCTGTCTAGGCACATAGTAGGTGCTCAATATACATCTCTTTAAAAGACCTGTGACAAATTATTTATTTAAGTGAAGCACTCCTAAAGCAAAGTGTGCAACCAAGACAGAGGATCAGGGGGACACCTAAAACTGCCATTTCCAGATGCTTGACTTGGAAATTCCATGTTTAAATGGGGGGGGGGGGGAGTAGGGTTTAAGACCAAGCTATACATAGACAATATGAGAAATACCGAGGAAGACAAATGAAGGGAAAAACATGGAGCCCACTGATTGCAAAGGGGTGCTTTCCAAGCCGGGAGCAGGCAACTGGAGCCCTTTCCGCTCGGCTGCCCCCAACCTCTCTGCTGTGCTGTGTGTCCTAAAGCAGTTGGCTCAGCCTTCAGCTTGGGGCGAGAGCGAAGGGGCTGTGGATGGACGGGAAAGGAGGGCCTGGCAACAGGTGGGGAGGTGGCGGACTTTTGTCTCGGGGGAGGAAATCGGCTACGCTGAAAGGGCGGAAAGCAGCAGCGCTTAGGACTGAAGTCTGCGGGGCCTGGCATTCTCGCCATCGCCTTGGCCTCCTCTAATTAGAGAAGGGATGCAGGGTGGCATTAGTTCCCAAACAGTTTAATCGAGCCTCTCTTCAATGGCCAGGGATAAATGTAGTCACTGTTACTCTGTGCTGAATGGGTCGAGAAGACCCCCGCCCGGCCCCCAGCGTGGCCATTCAGAGCTCTTTTCACAACCTCTAAGCGTTTCAGTCCCTGGGCCGAGCGACACTCCAGAACGCTCCTAATTAGTCTAATTAGAAAGGTGGATTGATAGATGGAAAGAAGACAGAGTGGGTTAGGAAGATGCTCAATGCTGCCAATCTCGGTTGGATTGCCGCTTATTCTCTCCGGAAAGAAAAGGCCGAAAAGAAGGAGGTTGGAGTCCGCCCGCC
This sequence comes from Tadarida brasiliensis, assembly GCA_030848825.1. Classification (NCBI taxonomy): domain Eukaryota; kingdom Metazoa; phylum Chordata; class Mammalia; order Chiroptera; family Molossidae; genus Tadarida; species Tadarida brasiliensis. Next base: position 47,381,831 of record CM061258.1, read on the forward strand.
CGCGCGGAGGCTCGGCTGCGGCCGGATTCGCGGGCCGGGCGGTCGCTGACCCCGCAATTCCCGCCCCCAGCCGGGGCCTGGCCGCAGGCACCTCCCGCTTCTCCAGGGCAGGTCTCCGGGCCGCGGCCTGCCCAGCCAGGCGGGTAGGAAGGGCCGTGGACGAGAGGCACACGGCCTCTCGCCCCAGCCTGGTGTCCCTCGTCCTTCCCGGGCTCCTCACCAGGGACGTCGCGCGGAGGCGCGGCCTGGACAGCGCGGGGACCAAAGGACCGGCGCAGGGCCGCGCGTTCGGCCGCGCCACGTGGCCGCTCCCGCGCCCTCTCCGCGGGCCTTGCTGACTCGTTGCCTTATCCCAATAAAGCCGAAACCCCAAGAAAGACAAAAACGTTGGTTTGGGGACGAGGCTTAATTGCGCGCGGCTTCGGGTAGTGTCCGTGCGAGTTTTCCGGGCCCTTATTCCGGAGCAGGCCCCCCACCCGCGCCACCGCCGCTCGGGTCCGGGCGCTCGCGGCCGCGCCGGGGCCTCGGTGCGGAGGGCCGGCCCGGGAACCCCAGCTCTCGCCGTCTGGCGGGAGGCGGGGAAGGGAGCAGCGCGGGTGGCTTCGAGAACACTGAACCTTTAATTGGGCTATAAATCAGATAGGGGAGTGCGGTGGAGTTTGTGCAGGTGTAAAAACAGAGGGGAAAGCCGGGGCTGAGCAGCCAAAGCGCCCGGGCAGGTCAGAACCTCCAGCAACTAACATCTTGATAAGTCCGCTGACAACAAAATAAACAATGGAGAGGGCAGGGGCGCTGCGAGCGCAGTCGCCCGCGGCCCGCGCAGCGGCACAGCGGCCGTCTAGTAGAAAGCAGGCCTCTCTCGGCTTTTGTTTGGGGCTTTTTGGTGCGGGGGTAGATAGGAAGGAGAAGCAACATCATCTCCCTTTTCGCCCTCTTGCCTTCCGCATCGCATCCCGGTGGACAGAGGACTGTCAGACAAGTGAAAGGTTTGGGAAATGCGCGCTGCCTCGCCCGCTCCTGCGACGTCCGGGCGCCCGAGCTGTTGGCCTCCTGGGCCGGACCCTTGAGCACCGGACGCTGGGCTCTCGGCAAGTGACGACGGGTCCCTGCGCCCCCTCCCAGACGCGGCATCACCGAGAGACAAACCATCGGCTCCTGCTTCTTTTTAGGGGCTGACGCTGGGAAAAACACTGCTGCGCCCCTGGCCCAAGGAGGTAACAAACCAAGTAGAACAGGCGATCAAAAATTAATTCGGTACACTGCTCGGGAGCAAAACTCTGTCAAAACCCTATCGAGACGTTGGCACAAGCGGCAAACGGATTCACAGACAAAGGAAAACAATGCAAGTCTCGTTAGATCATTTTTCTGGACATTGTTTAAGGCCTGAAAGGGACCAAATCGTTTCAAAATGTTGCCAGTAAAAATTATCCTATGTGGAATGCAACTAATCCTTTTAGGTTCCTGTCAACTGTTTCCACAAATGGAATCCGATTTTTCAAATCAAAGATCCAAAAGTCTTTAGGGAGAGATTTATTACATGCCAGAGCTTTAGTTACAGAATAGAGTTACAATAACAACTTGCACCCACCAGCCCCCTAAAATAAGGGATCCCATCCCACAAATTCTAAAGACGTGTGGGGGGTAGTTTGCTGGATTCCTGCTATGTATGCAGATAGATGGGGGGGGGGGGAGAGGAAGGCAAAGAAATATTAAATTCCTTAAATAGAAAAACAGAACATAGAGCTCCTCCACATTTTATTTTTGTCCTCTGTACCCAGTTATGTTTGTAGAAGAAAACAAGACCCAAACCTGATGACTTACCCACAGTCTCTTGGTGATAATTTAAGGGTGAAGTTAATGCTTTAATTGAATAGTTTACAGACGACTGAGATGTTTTTTTAATGGTTCCGTTAAATGGATAAATGGGAAAAAAAATTACCTTGTTAGCCGTCCCTCCACCCCACTGTTCCCTGCTGAAAGGTTTGCTTCTCTTGTCCCATGAGTGTATGCTTATGTTATTAGAGGCAACTTAGTGGTGGGAAGTCTTTCATTTGTTTCTTATATTTAAAGTGAGAATAAGAAGATTTGCAATGTAGCAGGTGCTCAATAAATACTGCAGACTAATCACAGTTTTCAAAGCTTAGAGGTTAAAGAGATGACTGGTAGATAACTAGAGAAAAAAATAGAGCAAGAGACTAGAGGAGTGGATTTAAAACACTACTGGTTTGTTTATTTTAGAAGGGAGGAGAAAGTTATTTGTCCAAATACACATCTGGCTGAAGTAAGAGAAACTTCTTCCCCCTCACCATTTCTACAAAGGGTTAGGTAACAATTTATTTCATAGATGGGATGAAAATTTTAAAGAAAGATGAGTTTTTACATAGACGCAAAGATTTTTTTCTTAACTAATTTAGGGATTTTGGTGTACTCCAAAGGTTAGACGTTTTTATTTCCTGGAAGAATAAGGATGTGGGAAAGAAGCCACAAAGGAATCATCATTCTATACATTTGTTTTGGTTTTATGTTTTCCAAAGCATTTTCACAGAAATCGTCTTATTTGATTCCCACAACCCAGGTCCACACTCCCCAAAACTATAAATGAGTGTGAAAACTGATCTAACATTTAACCTAGTCTTATTTCTTCTGTTGTGGGCTTTGGAGATTTTTTTGTTTGTTTGTGATTCCCCCCCCCTTCTCCATAGTCAATCATTTAACAAAACATAATTTTGTCACAGTCATTTTCATATATATGAAATTATCTGCATAAAAATAATACAAAAACAGAAATAGAGAACCAAGTTACTTTTCATTCATGATAACCCTTCATTGCTGACTTTTCAAAAAATGTGTCACATCCTTTTATTACTGAAAAGATCTGCCTTTGAGTTATATTAATGGGAATTCCCAAGCAAGCATGCAAAGAAGCTTCTGCTTTCTGCCATATTAACACCTGCCCCCCTCTTTTTCTTTGCCAGTCTGTTATTGATCAGTAGTTGCACATAAAAGAGCATCCTCAGTTTGTGCCTGCCTGGCTGCCTCTGGAACAGGGCCTCAGCTCCATCCTCTACCACTGGGGCCTTCCTGATCCTCTCCCGGTGCTCAGTGGGCTTGCACTCTCGCACAAATAGATGCATTTCATATAGCTTGCAGTCTGCCTCCCAGATGAAATAGATTCTCCTTAGCTCTGGCATCCTATGTACAGGGAAACGCCCTATCTTGAACAACAGAGTCAATCTCGCTTTGAGAGTAGAAAAATATCTTTCCAGACTCCTCCTCATTTCAAATTCAGAATCAGAACTTTCCAGGTTTTCTAAATAAATCTTCTAATATTAATTGACTGCTTTTCTTCCTGGAATGGGTTTTTATTGTCTTTTACAGTGTGGAATTTAAAAGAAAAAATGTTTCTGATTTTTAAGAAAACGATTCTTTCTCTAGAAAATCAATGTTATCTTGCATTAAAAACTGTCCCTTGAGTGGGGGTGGGGGGTTACCATATACACTTTTGCAGGCAGTCTGCAGCTCACGGTTAGTCAGGTGCAATACCAGCATTGACTCCAGCCTGGATGTCCGGTAAGGAACAAAGCACTGGCCCCAGCACCTGCCTGAGGAAGCTGGGCTTCAATGAGGCTTCTGTGGCAATGGGCAAGGATGGGCTATTCACATCAAGGGAAAGATGTGATTCCAGCAGGTGGTCTGGAATTCCCTCCTCCCAACAGCATTTTTAGGGAGACCTCTGGCCAGGCAGGTCGAGCTCCAGGTGGGATTGCCCCTGGGGGCTCCAGTGCAGTTGATTAATTGTGCAAAGGCTAATAGGACCCACTCTAGCCACATCACACCCAGCTGTTCAACAGCAGTAATGTTCAAGATGGTGTCTGAAGGGAGGGTGGGCACATTCACAGAAAAATGATTTGCTTTCTCATTCAATGTTGAGTTAGTTGATCTGACCCTTACATATTCTTCCCTTTTTCACATGGGAAGGATGTGACCCAAGGTCTGATTATAAAGATCTCCTTAGCAGTTTAGCAAAAAGTTCTGTCAGTTTGGCAGATTTTGACCATTAAAAATCAGTGAGAGAAGCAGAAGAAATGGACAAATAGTACAAAGGTGAAAAGGTAAGCCTGTGTGTGTGTGTGTGTGTGTGTGTGTGTGTGTGTGATGTTTTAAAGAAGATTGCTGCTGCCAAAAAAATTTTTTGAAACATGATGCTAGAGGAGTGTCATATAGAACTAGGTGGAGGAAGCTGACACATTCGAAATAATTAGCTATAGATTCCGAATGCATCTGAGTAGAGATAGCAGGAAGGAAGGTCTAGCAAGAATCCAAAAAAACAGTGTATAAGAAATAAATGACTCTTCTACACAGTGATCTCTAAGGCAATTACCCCATCTCAGTGGGTGTTTAATAAATCACAATAATGGCAACAAAGTGGCAGTGTAATGTAATGGAAATAAAATGGGATTTAAATGCTGAAGTCCCAGTAGCTATGACACTGGGCAAGTCACTTCATATCTTTTGAGCCTTGCTATCTTTATTTATAAAATATCCTCTCTATTTTACAGTGTGGTTGAGAGAAATATTAGTGAAAGTCCTTTTAAAAAGTTAATGTGTGCTGAGAGTAGTGGCTGGAATACACCGGAAAGGGGTTTCTATGTTGCTGGTAACATCTGCTTCTTGATCTGATGCTGGTTACAGGGGTGTGTTTACTTTGTGAAAAGTGGGTGAAATTTTGTGCATTTTTCTGTATGTGTATTATACTTTCCTTAAATGTTTACTTTTAAAAGTTAGAATAGCTCAAAACAGTTTTAAAATTAGGATGATGATGATGAAGGCAAGGAAACTTATAAATGTGGGTCTGAGCTCACAATCTAGCCTCATTTCTCTTCCTAGACATCTTATCACACCTGGAGACTCAGGACTCGGAAAGGGATTGGTGATAATAATCAATTGTTTTCGCTCTGTGTTTTGCTTGTTACTGAATAGTGTTTTCCTGGTTAAAAAAAAAGCAAGAGGAATGAACCAGGAAGTTTCCTGCATGCCAGAGGGGTCAACAATAAAAAGCAAAGAGCCCAAGCTGGTCACATCAAGGGAAAGATGTGATTAGAGAGATGTAACATGCAAAGAAATTATCTGAAAAGTGAATTTAGTTGGGAAAGTATAAGCCCCAAAGAGCCTTGAGCAGCTGGTCATGATCAGATTCTCCATCTTTCTGTCAAATGTAATCATATCCGAGTTGGCAGGGTATTTATTGCTAAAGTCGAAGGTCCAGATTTTACACTAAACATATTTACACATTTACATTTGTGGCCCTATAAACACTCCACGTTTCACTGGCCATGACATCAAACACATTTACCAACAAAAAGCATATGCCTAATTACAAAATCATAGGGGAGAGGGAAGGCAAGTGGCAGCTGACGGGCAATGAGCGTGCATGCCTGTGTGTGCATATGTGTAACCCAGCTGCAATGCCAGGAAACCGGTAGAGACAAGAATGGATGCTGACAATGCCCGGCCCTCTTCACTTGTCCTCTGCTCCCCAGGCCTGTCTTGTCTGGTTCAGTTCTAAAGGGGGAAAGGGACCCCTGGCATTCCAATTAGACCCAAGGTGACCCCCTGGAGGAGCCCAAAAACAACAGGGTTGTTCCTAGGCAGATTTCGGATTTGGATTGAGTTTGATGCTGTTATGATCTGTAAAGTTGCCGTCAAATGACTTTTCTCAGTCAGTAATAAAAACAGGTGTGAGCACAATGTGTAGCCAGCAGAGAATTTAAAAATTAAAACTGAAGTCTTTAATTTCTGGCTTTGGGTAGTAAGATCATATCCCTACCCATCAATAGCAGTTGTAATAACACCGTTAGTTGCTCCAAGCTTGGTTCTCAGTCAAGCAAGGAAATCAGAGCCACCAGGGCCATGGAGAGGAAAACAAAACCGGCACAACCACTGGCCTCAAACAGCCTTTAATAAATGATACAGGCTGGTATTCCATCAAAATAATCACCTTCCATCAGAACAACCACCTCCCCCAGCTCTCTCAGAGGACAAGCTACAGGAAGAAATGGTGGGTTAAAAAAAAAAAAAAATACTGTGAAGGGCAGAAGCCTTTCTCCCAAATGAACTTTGATAATACATATACCCAAAATTTTAGTTCCATCAGCAGAAAGTTTGAGTCGGAAAGGGCCCTTGAGCAGGGAACAAGTAAGTAGAGATGTGCAAACAGACAGATACCTCAGTGAGTAAAAAAGAGAGAAAATTGGTCCTCACATATTTTTCCTTCCCCTCCCCAGTTTCTTTCTCTTTTTCTTTTCTTTTTTCTTTTTCTTAAGAGGAAAGGAAGTGGCCCTTAAATAAATGCAGGGATGGAGATGGAGAGTAAACGCGTTGAGCAGAAGCGCTAGCTTCTTATTTTAAAGAGATAAAATAATTACCCAATAGAGAAAAAAGAAATCAACCAAGAAACAATCTAAGGTCCTGACACCATGTGTGGTACAAGGAGCAATTCAATCCATAAGGGCTTCATTACCTCCGCAATAGATAACATTTGGCTAAATCTAGCTGCAGCTTAAATCTCCGCGGCACAACAGAGCCCTGAATGGAGAGGCTCCTTTTTGTGTGGTCCTTCTCCGGGATCTGCCCAAACCATTAGCCCCAATATATCCCTCTCCCTATTAACTGCAATTCCCTCCCGACTGCGCTTCGGTCATTTGTCTCCAGGCTCTACCGGGGCGTTTGATGAGCAGAGAAACGAGGAGAAGGGGAGAAAAGCGTCGGGTTAATGAGTTGTAGCAAATCCACACTTTGTAGTTGGGAGGAGGAGAGCTGGTGGCCAATGTTTGTCCAACTGGTTTATTTTTCGAGACCCAGCCATTGAGGAAGGCTTGTTCAAGCAGGCTTCATCCTTACAAACACACAAACATCCTTCTGTTTGCCTTCAAAGAAAAGGGGACCAGAACTGGATTTGCATGCGAATGAGGAGCCCCGGGAGGAGACCTCCTTGCCCATCAAAGGCCACGGTAGCCAGGCGGCCTTTGTTCCAGCACCTGCTCGTCCGCGCGGCCTGACGGGGCGCGCCCCGCGCTCTCGGCTCGCGGGGTCCACGGCCACGGCCCAGCGTCCCATCCTCGCCCGCCCCGGGGCCCTCGCCCCGCGGGCCGCCCCGCAATCCAGAGCCCACTCCCGTCACAGCCCACATGTCACCCGGCCTGCTGGCCAGTTCAGAAGGGCCAGCAAAGCCGACCATGGAACCACAAACCGGGAGGGTGGAGCCGCTTGACTGGAAGGACGCAAAAATCTACTGAGGCAGGGGGGTCGAGTTTACTTTTTCTTACGGCTCAGGGCTCAAGATACTCTTGGTGGTCTCTCTAGCGTACACGGACAAAGCGGGACCCGAACCCTGGGACCTGCAGCGAGGCCATTGCTGAATCGCCCAGCGCCTACCTGCCATTCCCTTAAGGGCACTGGCAACCTGGAAGGTGGGGCCTGTTCTGGCACTTGTTTTTAAAGATGCGGGAATGTGAACTTTAAAGAGGGATTGGCTGGGATCCCCCGCTTTCAGGACTTCCAAGCCTCATGCAAATAAATAAACACACGTGTTTGTTCTTTCGCTCTCTCTTCATCATTACTTTCAGATCAAACAGTCAGATCTATGCGTTGCAGAGGCTGTGAGCTGCACCAGCTGTACCTGTGCCGTTTGGGTTCCGCCTGCTAACGCTTCTCCACCCCCGCGGCAGCGGCATCGCGTGTCCTCGGTTCCAATGCCTCCTCTCCTTTAGCCGGGCTAGAATAAAAATAACTTTTGCATATAAGATCTTTGTCTCATGATACTTCAATCTGTATCTATAAATTTAGTGGTAAATTTGAGGGTGAATGTGTTTACTTTAAACTCATTTAATTTCTCCCAAACACTTCACAGGGGGAAAAATGGAATTAATTTTGAGTCTGTGAGTCAGTTTTTTCCTTTCTAAAAATAAATGAGAGGACAGGGCGTCAAGAATACATGTCACTGCTAAATACTGGCCTATAATTCAGTCTTTACTAACTTGCTAGGTTAAATCTGTAGATCTTCGGATATATACCTGTCCAGATGGTTGAAAAAATTAATAAACAGATTTTACTTACTCTGCAACTCACTGACATTTAAATTACGTATTGCACACGCTCTGGTTTTATTTGGAACCCTCAATAGCATCTGTAGTCATCAAAACCAGTCTCACATATTTGCAAGATCTAAAAATCGTCTGCAACAAGTAGTTTAACATAACACGAACAATTTTTTAAAAGATAGTCTAAATTATCTAAATTGTATAAATATAGATAGTTCAATAAACACCTGATGCATTTTCATGTTTATTATTTATTATTCATGTAAACTAGAACGTTGATGTTTGTCTTTTAGGATAAAAACGTCTTTATGCAGTTACTGGAATCCCTTCTGTTGAGAAAATAGTAGTTTTAAATACCAGGACTTACATATACAACTTATTTTGTATATGCAAATATTTTCTTATTCAGGACTTTAAAGCTATTTAACTGATGATCATGTCTATTCAATTTTTAAAACTAAAAATTGCCTACTTACTTGTGTTGCTTCCATTTTTATATAATACTATGTTGCAGAGATTTTACAGATATATACAATATTGTGCTCTAAACGTGAGTGGAAACTGCTTGAAGTGGGAAGCTCAAACATAAAATGAAAAGATATATAAAATTATCCTAGGCTAACTGTGTTTTTCATTTTAAACAGCCTCAATGCTCATCAAAATGGAACAGAATGAGATTTGAAAATGTATACCAAAGTGACTTCTTTTATTTGTAGTCATTTAAAAATAACTTCTGATCTCCTGCAATGATGCTTTGTTAAATTTTCTTTGAAAATAATTTAGGGCTTTTCTATAATGGAGTCCTACTTCTCTCACATAGAAACTTTTTTTTATAGAAAAGAAAGTAAACTAAGAAGGGGACAACTGAAGCCAATTCTTTTGGTAGATTTTCTTTGAAAATTAAGCATTTTATTTCTGAAAAAGTGTAAAAATCTTTACACTACATTAGAATGGTACAATAATTGCCAGTAAAATTTACAATACTCCTTGTAAAGAATACGCAGTAAGTACAAAATAAAAATTCCGCGTGTCTATTATGATACAAAACACAGGTTAAAATAAGAAGTAATTCTGACTTTTTTCCTTGTGTAAACATGTTAATCATTTTTTTTCCTTTCATGAAAAAGTACACCAGACAAGTGTCCTCAAATAAAAACTACTGCTTCGCTGGCATTCTCTGGGACCTTTACTATTTTTGTATTCGTCTTTTGAACATTACCTATTTTTTAACGCCTGGACCTGAGACTCTCTAGACCTCAAAAAGGCTTAGAATTTTTAAGATTTCCCAAAAGTCAAGGAAGCCCCTTGCGCCTAGACAGGCGGCATCCACCGCACCCCTTCCTCCCCACCCGGGCGAGAGGCTGCGGCTCGGGGAGACTTTGCAGAAAGAGACCCGCGGAGCCCGGGAGCGCGCCGCGCCGCCTCCGAGCTGTGTCCCCTGTGCACCCGAAGCGCCCCAAACGGGGGCGTGAGGTCGCGAGGGGCCGCGCCAGGACAGCGAACAGAACAGCAAACCACCAGGATGGGAACAGCAGCGGGATCCTACCTTCTCTTTCTCAAGCGAGCTAACATAGCGTTATTAACAATTTGAAATTCTAGCGGTAAAGTTCTCGACACTGGACAGGGCAGTCCCTGGGTGCAGCGTCCCCAAGGCAGCCGAGGACGAGACGGAGGAGGCGGCGGCGGCCGCGGCGGCCACGAGGGAGCGGGTGAGCGCGGCAGCGGGACCCACGGCCGCCTGAGCTGCGCAGCCGCCGCCGCCGGACCCGGGAGCCGCCGGCGTCACCACCGGCGAGGGCGAGGGCGAGGCCTGCACGGCGGCGGCGGCCTGCGCGGCGGCGGCGGCGGCGGCGCCCAGGCTGCCCCCGATGATGCTCTCGATGGAGAAGGGCGAGCGCGCCAGAGCGGAGGCGCCCGGGCCGCCCGCCTTGGTCGCGGAGGCCTGCAGGGGACCGGGCAAGGCGGCGCCGAGCGGGTGCGGCCGGTAGCCGAAGGCGGTCCGGGCCAACTCGGCGGCCGCGCCGTGCGGCGGCGGGGGCGGCGGGGGCGAGTGCGGGTGGAAGGCGGCGGCGGCGGCGGCGGCGGCGGCGAACAGGGCCGAGGGCGGCGCGTAGGGCGGCAGCTGCAGGCCGTAGCCGCAGCCGTAGGGGCCGTAGCCGTAGGCGTGCGGGGGCGGCGGCGGCGCCGGCGGGAAGAGCGCGGCGGCGGCCGCCGGGTCGCCCGCGCCCCCCGCGCCCCCCGCGCCGCGGAGCAGCAGCGACTCGGCGGCGGCGTTGGGCGGGAGCAGCGGCTGCCGCTTGAAGCGCTTCCTCCGGCGCAGGAAGCTGCCGTTGTCGAACATGTCCGCGGACTCCGGGTCGAGCGTCCAGTAGTTGCCCTTGCCGGGGTTGCCGGGCTCGCGGGGGATCTTGACGAAGCAGTCGTTGAGCGAGAGGTTGTGGCGGATGCTGTTCTGCCAGGCGGGGAACTTCTCCCGGTAGTAGGGGAAGCGGCCGCTGATGAACTCGCAGATCTCGCTGAGCGTCAGCCGCTTCTTGGGGCTCTGCAGGATGGCCATGGTGATGAGCGCGATGTACGAGTAGGGCGGCTTCACCAGCGGGTTCTTGGCGCCGCCGCCCGCGCTCCCGCCGCCGCCGCCCGCGCTCCCGCCCCCACCGGTCCCGGCGCCTGTCGACGGGGCTGGGCCCGGGGGCACCGGGGAGCCCCCAGGCCGCGGGGGCAGCAGGATGTCATCGTCCTCGTCCTCCTCCTCCAGGTCCTCTAGCTCGTCCTCGCCGGCGTACGAGCGCCGCCGCCGCCGCCGCTGCGCAGGGACAGCCAGCCGGGGCTCGCCACCGCCGCCCTCGTCGTCGTCCTCCTCTTCCTCGTCGTCTTCGTCCTCGCCCTCCCCCACTACGTCGATGTCTGTCTCCTCGGCGAGGCCGGAGGCATCGGACATCTCCGTGCTCAGGGTCATAGCTGTCGCGCTGCGGCGTTGAGGCGGCGCATAAGGGCGCCGGGCTCCCGGCTCCCGCCGCGCCCCAGCCCGGGTCCCGGGCGGCGGGCCCGGCCCCGGGGCGCCACGCTGGGGGCGCTGCCACTCGTCAGGCTGCGCTTCGGCGTTGCCCCGCGGCGGCCGAGGCTTGCGCTGCGACTTTGTAACTCCTGCGCCGCCTCAGTCTCCCCGCAGTCTCTGCGCTCCCTTAGCTCTGCGCGCCCGGCCCGGGCGGGGACCTTGACCTTCCCCTCTCGGAGCGCCACTGGCCGGGTCAGTTGAGGAGGCGGTGGCAGGGTCCTGGGAGAGCAAGTCAAAGCGTCGGAACGCCGGGGAGGGTGCGGGACCGGTGAGAGTCTAGGGACAGACCTCGGCGAGTACTAGGCTGAGACCAGGAGAGGGCGGACCTTTACTCGGCTTATAGCAGAAGGAAGTCTGTCACATGGTGTGCACGTCAGAGCGCTACCGAGGGAAGGGAAAGCAAGCCTAGGAAATCAGCCCTGCTCAAGAGAGAAAGTTCACCCGTAGGAGGGAGCAGGAGCTGAGACGAGAGAGCAAAAGAGAGGACCCCATCATTCCTTGCCAAAAGGGCTAAGACCTGAATTACAAGCTGGCCCGCAGTGGTCTGGACCCATGGCACGAGTTCGAGTTCCTAGCCTCCTTCGTTCTCACCCCTGACTTCAGAAGCTCTCCCGTGACTCGAGACCACTCCACGGCCTGTAGGAACCGTTCAGCCCGGGAATAATAACGCCCCATCGTCTCAACTGGTTCCTGGGGAATAGCTTGGAGGTCTGTTGGGTTGTCCCATCTCCCCTAGACTGGGCAAGCAGCTCCCCATCGAATCTAAAGAGAACCTCCTCCCCAATTTAAGCACAATAATTGTTTATTGACCTTTTAACCTGTCTCCTTCGGTTCTTCTCCAAAGACGTTTTCCACCATCTGTTAATAAAAATACCGTTACGCTGGCGTTTTAGTCACTTATCTGCAATTGAATGCCCTAGAAACTTGACAGCTAAACTAAGCTATTCTAATGAGAGGATCTGAAAATTGTAATGGGACTAAAGAAAGTAATGGTTGAATGCTGAGAAGAAATAGAAACACTTATTGGAAACCCAAAAACACACATAAAATTGCACCTAGAAACTCAAAAAAAGTTTTTTCATAATGGGGTAAGGAACTCTATAGTTAGCAGTAAGAGGAACATCCTAATCAACACTTAACTGTAATCTCCAAATACTTAAATTACTATAATGTATACATACATCTCTACTCAGGTGGGCTTAATTATAGAAATGACAATGACAAAAAATTTCAGATCTGTTTTTTAAATTTTTTTTAATTCACTAAATATTTCCAATAGCTACTGGTGAAAAGAAACGAAATTTTGAAAATATTCAAGTTCTGGTCAACTCAGTTTTTATTTTCAGGTGGCAGGCAAGTTAGTGAGTGGAAATAATTCAAATATGATTCTAAGTATACCTATGTTTGTCACAAACTCTATTTTGGCTAGTGAAAAATTCTAATAGCTGTGGAATTCACACTCACATAATACCTTTTGGATTTTGGCATTTCCTAAAACACTTCTATTTCAAAGTGGGGAACTTGCCTCAACATTTTAGATTTCTGATTAAAATGACCACTTGACAAGAACTGAGAATCAAAACTCAGTGGCTTTCTGTAGGAACAATCATCAGCTGCCCTTGTGTATATCATTTTATGGACCAAATACTTTTCACATTTTAAAACGTTTCGTTATTCCCCTTATCAATCACAGAGCCTCAAAAATAAACTATTCCTCCATTTAAGACTTCTTTTAAAATCGAGTTTTTGTTGCTGAGAACAGCTACCAACCAGTTACACTTACAAATGACCCATAAAGTTCATCATAGATTTGAAAGATCTATGAGAATGTCTCAAAGTTCTAAATAAATTATTTTTCATTGACTCTCGTTTGATATATGACTGAACCATTTAATTATTGTAATGGGGTTTAGGATTAACCTGAGCCAACATTAATCAGCACTATTAATCAGGCATTACATTGCTTTGTTGATGTAGCCAGGAGTCCTTACCAAGGAGTTCACTTTTACATTTGAAAGTTTAAGTTTTATAAGTACTACTCAGTCGGTATCTAAATAAACACCATGATTTTCGTTGGACTGAGGGTTGATGTGTGGCGAAGTATTTAAAGATGAAACGGAGAGGAAGAATTTGTTTGCCGACCATTAGTTACTTTAGATGATCAGTTACAGCCCTCATTCCGTTGTTACCACCGCCCTGTACTTGTCTGGCCAAGAAGGGCGCAGAGATTGACCTGGCGTTCCATTTGTAACTGTCTGAAGTTCCCTCCCCAAAGGTTTAAAGGGCTGTTCCCTGAAAGAGTTGGGTTTTTTTGTTGTTGTTTGTTTTGTGTTTTTTTTTTAACGTGGCAAATTATCTTCTTACCATTCAGGAGAAAGTGTTAGGATTTACTGAAGGTCAGAGCGGAAGATCAACTCAGGAGGACCGCTGCAGCGACAGAGTGTTAAGAGAGATTTGGATGAGCTTTCCTAAAGCCCCACATTTGGGCAGTCCACTTGCTTTATTTGTTTTAGTTAAGCTACACATTTGGGTGTGATTTTTAGCTCTGCGCTCGTAAAATTCCCCCAGCGCGGAAACCCAAGCGTTTCATTTCCCGCGCGTCCCCCTTTTGCCCCCTCATCCCTCAACCCATCGCCCTCCCTCCCTAACGCGCACCCAGATCTTGGCTGAGGCTGAGGCTGAGGCTGGGAACGCCCTCCTCCCCCACCGCCCCCCAGCCCCTAGCTGGTACAAGGGACGAGACACCTTTCCTTGAGGCGGGCCGGGGACAACACGGTGACCCCACTCCTGCGCGTCCCGCTGGCGTAGACGCGGAAATTGGCGGGGCGCCTGCGACGCCGGATGGAGACCCAGTGGGGGAGGGCTGCCCCCTGGCGGAGGCGCCGCGCTCCGGCGCCGTGCTGGCCCCGGCGCTGGCTGGGATCTGGAGCTCGCCAAGCAGCTGGCGTTTCGCTTCATTCCCAAAGAGCTTTTGGACTCCCAGGCTTCCCCCCCACCCTCTCCTCTTTTCTTTTTTCTTTTCGAGGTCTAACCTCTCCTTTTCGGAGGCCACTGAACTGGCGAGGAGGCATTTCTTGGACTGCAGAATGCGGTTGGTTTGGGCGCTCCAGAAGCCCCCAGGGGGGTTACTGGGATTATGCGCTGCAAGAGCCCGGGAGGTCTGCCTTCGCCTGCTGCCTTCGCCCGCTGCCCTCGGCTACTGACCAAGAGCTCCGTAAGGTCCAGGGGTTTCCTAAGATGGGAGAAGGCTGGTGGAGACCTGGGGTATAAACTCGCGGAGTGGAAACCAGGATGACTCCTCTCTAGGCCCCTAGCTCAGTCCAGGAGTTGACCCATGAACATCAACCTGAATGTGTTTCCAAACGGCAGATACTTGGGGCCGCGTCCCTCCTGGAAGAATCATTCCACAAGCCTGTATGGAGATGCTACTTTCGGGCTGGCACTCAGTTCTGGAGAGAGAAAGAAAACAGGAGTCCCTGGTGTGAGGGTACTCACAGTCTCATGGGGGAGCCAGGTAAATAGATAATTGTTATGGCCAATAAATGCTTTCTGAGTCCCCTAGCTGAGAGTGAGCTATACTTCAGGGTCCCTGCCTGCTCCAAAGAATGTCTGCTCCATTCTTTCACCCTGCACTGCCTTCCATTGTGGCTGTACTTTCTCTTTTTAGACTCAAACGTCTGGAGGCCAAAAAAGGGCTCCTTGTGTTTGTTTGTTTTTGGTATGTTAAAACATAGATAGCATAAAATCTACCAATTTAAGTGTACAGTTCAGTCACTAAGTACATTCACATTGGTGCAACCAGCAGCACTATTTCTAGAACTTTTCCATCATCCCAAACTGAAACTCTGTACCCTTTAAAGAATAACTAACTCCCATTTTTCCCCACCCAACTCCACCTGCCAGGCTCCTTGGCAACCATGATTGTACTTCTATGAATTTGACTATTCTAGCTACCTCATATGAGTGGAATCATACAATATTTGTCCTTTGTGTCTGGCTTATTTCACTTAGCATAATGTCTTCAAGGTTCGTCCATGTTGTGGCATGTGGCAGAATTTCATTCCTTTTATAGGAGGAAAAATATTCCATTGTATGGACACACCACATTTTATTTATCTATTCACCCATTGATGGGCATTTGGGTGTTTCCTCCTTTTTTTTTTTTTTCCTTTATTGATTTTAGAGAGAGGGGAAATGAGAGGGAGAGAGAGAGAGAGATAGAAACGTCGATGAGAAAGAACATCGACTGGCCGCCTCCTGCATGTCCCCCCTGGGGACTGGCCCACAACCTGGGCATGTGTCCCAACCGGGAATCGAACCGGCGACCTCTTGGTACATGGGTCGACGCTCAACCAGTGAGCCACACCGGCCGGACCCTCCTTCTTTGTTAGAACCTCCACTCGCCTAGCTCTTTGTAACACTCTGCACGCAGTAGGCACTCAGTAAAGGTTTGTTCATTCATTTTCCTATACCCTTTCACCTCAGAAATCCCCAAAGGAACCCCACTGCCCTAACAGAGCACACACATTTGAAGTCACAGTAATGGTTTCTGCCATGCCCATCTGAATCTGTAACCTCAACTTGCTCACAGTTTTGAGACTTTCAGACTCAGATTCTGTACATTATGCTCAGTAAAAAGGTAGGACTTAAAACTCCACCAAAATTAGTTCCAGACGAAATTGTGATAACCCCACACACACATCCCTTTTATACCTTATTACCTGTCTTAACCCTTGGGGGCCCAAGATGGCCTTAAAGGTTTTCTCTGGTTGTCCAGGACCTTCCACTTGACATTCTCCTGTGATGTAATATTACCTGGCATGAATGTTGGTTCACATGTGCCACTAAACTAATTTCAAGGTCACAATAACTGGTGAACTGGGTATCTCCACATGAAAGCTGAGGAAACAGGTTCTGATGGTTGCTGCTAGCTGTCACTGAGGTAGTGATGGCAGAGAAGAGCCTTCTGTTCCGGTGTTCCACTTGAGAAGCCTCTCCCAGTGCAGAACACCAACACCTTGGGCCATGCTCTTTCCACCCCCAAAATCTGTTCTTCAGGGCCAGTTAGGTAGTCTGAAAATAAGTTCAAAGCAACATATTACTGGCTGATAAAAGTTGGTACCTCTCCCAAGAGCAGGCACATTTTAACCTGGGAATTCTGTGGATAAAATGCCCTAAATCCAGTTTCAAAGGGTGGGTCTGCAGGCAATGTAGTTGGGAGGTGAGACTCCTTTGTGAAGAAGCTATTTTGGTGGCCTCCTGGGTCTAACTAGGCAGTCTGTGCTTGCACAATAGCTCCTTAAACAAGCATTTCATGGCCTGGGCAGGATTCAGAAATCCTCAAGAATTCAGAATGTCAGCAAAGGTCTAAATCTGTGTTTTTATAACAGCACAATTATTTACACTGACTCAGGAATTTTCATTACCAGTTAACCTGGACTAGCCCTCTCACCCCAACACATACCAACACAGAGACTTATTTAGCTCTGGATCTCAGTGGTTTACAGTAGCATGCATTTATATTTTGTACTCCAAAATCAAAAGTTCAAAAGGTTCCTTTTTTTAAAAACAAAAAAAAAGAATTTTTCTTTTTTAAAATTCAATATTATTTTGTATTAACTTCAGGTGTACAGCATAGTGGTTAGACAGCCATATACTTTACAAAGTGTTCCCCCCAATATTTCCAGTACACGTACCTAGCACCATACATAGTATTACAATGTTATTGACTATATTCCCTATGCTGTACTATTTACATTCCTGTGACTATTTTGCAACTACCACTTTGTACTTTTTTTTGTTGCAATTTTTATTAATTTATTTTTGTTACAGATGTTTCTCGTTTTTCCCCTCTAGGCACCCTCCTCCCAATCCCCCTCCCCCCGCCCCCAGCATTGTTGTCTATGTCCATTGGTTACTCATACATGCATATAAGTTACTGGTTTATCTCATCCTTCACCCTCGCCCCCCTCCTCTGAGGTTTGTCAGTCTGAATCATACTCCTTTCTATGTCTCTGGGTCTATTTTGTTCATCAGCTTATTTTGTTCATTATATTCCACAAATAAGTGAGATCATGTGGTACTTGTCTTTCTCTGATTGGCTTACTTCACTTAGCATAATACTCTCCAGGTCCCTCCATGTCGTCTCAAAGGATAAGCGATCTCTCTTTCTTACAGCTGCATAGTGTTCCATTGTGTATATGTACCACAGCTTTTTTATCTGCTCATCTATTGATGGACACGTGGGCTGTTTCCACATCTTAGCAATTGTAAATAGTGCTGCTATGAACATAGGCATACATATTTTCTGATTGGTGTTTCAGGCTTCTTGGGATATATTCCTAGAAGTGGGATCACTGGGTCAAATGGCAGATCAATTTTTAGTTTTTTGAGGAAACACCGTATTGTTTTCCACAGTGGCTGCATCAGTCTGCATTCCCACCAGCAGTGTACTAGAGCCCCCTTTTCTCCACACCCTCGCCAGTACTTGTTTGATGATTTGTTGATGGCAGCCATTCTGGCTGGTGTGAGGTGATACCTCATAGTCCTTTTAATTTGTATCTCTCTGATGATTAGTGACATTGAGCATTTTTTCATATGTCTCTTGGCCATTTGTATGTCCTATTTGGAGAGGTGTCTATTTAGTTCCTCTGCCCATTTTTAATTGGATTATTTGTCTTCCTTTTGTTGAGTTATATGAGTACTCTATATATTTTGGAAATTAACCCCTTATCTGATGTATTGTTGGCAATTATGCTCTCCCATATAGTGGGTTCCCTTTCCATTTTGATGCTTGTTTCTTTTGCTGTGCAGAAGCTTTTTAGTTTGATGTAGTCCCATGTATTAATTTTTTCCTTTGTTTCTCTTGCCTTAGGCGTTGTATCAGTGAAAATTCTGCTGCTGTGATGTCTGAAATTTTGTTGCCTACATTTTCTTCTAGGATTTTTATGGATTCACGAGTCACATTTAAGTCTTTTATCCATTTTGAGTTTATTCTTGTGTATGGTGTAAATTGGTGGTCTAGCTTCATTTTTTTGCATGTAGCTGTTCAATTTTCCCAACACCATTTATTAAAGAGGCTGTCTTTATTCCATTGTATGCTCTTGCCCTCTTTGTCAAATATTAATTGAGCATAATGTCTTGGGTCAATTTCTGGGTTCTCTGTTCTGTTCCATTGATCTGTATGCCTGTTCTTGTGCCAGTACCAAGCTGTTTTGATTACAATGGCTTTGTAGTATAACCTGATATCCAGTATTGTGATCCCTCCTACTTTGTTCTTCTTTTTCAAGATTGCTGTGGCTATCCGTGGTCTTTTTTGGTTCCATATACACTTTTGAAGTATTTGTTCTAGTTCTGTGAAATATGTCGTTGGTATTTTAATGGGGATTGCATTGAATCTGTAGATTGCTTCGGGTAGTATGGACATTTTAATGATGTTAATTCTTCCAATCCATAAACAAGGTATATGTTTCCACTTTTTTTTGTATCTTCCTCTATTTCTTTTTTCAATGTCCTGTAGTTTTCTGCAAATAGGTCCTTTACTTCTTTGGTTAAGTTTATTCCTAGGTATCTTACTTTTTTTTTTTTTTTGCCTCAGTGGTAAATGGGATTGTTTTTTTAGTTTCTCTTTCTGTGAGTTCATTATTGGTGTATAAGAATGCCATTGAGCCCTGGCTGGTTTGGCTCAGCGGTTAGAGCATCAGCCCGCCGACCAGAGAGTCCTGGGTTCAGTTCCCACTAGGGGCACATACTTCAGTTGCAGTTTGTCCCCAGCCCAGGTTGGGGTCGTGTGGGTGGCAACCAGTTGATGTGTGATGTTTCTCATTCTCTCTTCCTCCATCTCTCCCTCCCACTCTATCTGAAGATAAATGCAAAAATGTCCTTGGGTGAGGATTAAAAAAAAAAGAATGCTGTGGATTTCTTGATGTTAATTTTGTATCCTGCCACCTTGCCAAATTCATTTATTAAATCTAGTAGATTTTTGAAGGAGTCTTTAGGGTTTTCTATGTACAATATCATGTCACCTGCAAATAATGACAGTTTCACTTCCTCCTTTCCAATTTGGATCCCTTTTATTTTTTCTTCATGTCTAATTGCTGTGGCTAAGACTTCCAGTACTATGTTAAATAAGAGTGGCAAGCCCGGCCAGTGTGGCTCAGTGGTTGAGCATCGATCCATGCACCAAGAGGTCGCTGGTTCAATCCCCAGTCAGGACACATGCCCAGATTGTGGGCCAAATCCCACATAGGGGACGTGCAGGAGGCAGCCAATCGATGTTCTCTCTCATCAATATTTCTCTCTCTCCCTCTCCCTTCCTTTCTCTCTAAAATCAATAAAGAAAAGAAATTTTAAAAAAAGAGTGGCGAAAGTGGGCATCCCTGTCTTGTTCCTGTTCTTAAGGGAAATGCTTTTAGTTTTTGCCAATTGAGTATGATGCTGGCTGTAGGTTTTTCATATATGGCCTTTATTATGTCGAGATATGATCCCTCTATTCCCACATTGCTGAGTGTTTTTATCAGAAATGGGTGCTGGATTTTGTCAAATGCTTTTTCAGCATCTATTGATATGATCATATGGTTTTTATCTTTCATTTTATCTATCACATTTATTGAATTGCAAATATTGTACCAGCCTTGCATCCCTGGGATAAATCCCACTTGGTCTTGGTGAATAATTTTTTAATGTATTGCTGGATCCAATTTGCTAATATTTTGTTAAGGATTTTGGCATCTATGTTCATCAGGGATATTGGCCTGTAGTTTTCTTTCTTTGTAGTGTCTTTATCTAGTTTTGGAATTAGAATTATGCTGGCCTCATAAAACGAGTTTGGAAGCCTTCCTTCTTCTTGAATATTTTGGAATCGTTTGAGGAGAATAGTTCTTCTTTGAATGTTCGGTAACACCCCCAACCCCCGTGAAGCTGTCTGGGCCCGGGCTTTTGTTTGCTGGGAGATTCTTTGTTACATCTTCAATTTTCTTAGTTGTTATTGGTCTCTTCAAGTTTTCTACCTGTTCCCGGTTCAGTTTTGGGAGACTATGTGTTTCTAGAAGTTTGTCCATTTCACCTAGATTGTCCAATTTGTTGGTGTATAATTGTTCATAGTATTTGTGAATGATCTTTTGTATTTTTGTGGTGTCAGTTGTTACTTCTCCTCTTTTGTTTCTGATTTTGTTTATTTGGGTCCTCTCTCTTTGTTTCTTGGTGAGTTTAGCTAAAGGTCCATCAATCCTGTTTATCTTTTCAAAGAACCAGCTCTTTGTTTCGTTGATCTTTTTAAATTTTTTTAGACTGTATTTCATTTATTTCTGCTCTGATCTTTATTATTTCCTTCCTTCTACTCACTTTGGGCCTTGCTTTTTGTTCTTTTTCTACTTCCTTTAGGTATAAGGTTAGATTGTTTATTTGATTTTTTTTGTTTGTTTCTTGAGGTAGGCCTATAATGCCACAAATTTTCCTCTTAGGAAAGCTTTTGCTTTGTTGCATAAATTTTGGGTTGTTGTGTTTTCATTTTCACTTGTCTCAAGGTATATTTTGATTTATTCCTTTATCTCATTGTTAACTTAGTCATTGTTTAGTAACATATTATTTAGCCTCCATGTGCTTGTGTGTTTTTCAGTTTTCTTTCTTGTGATTGGTTTCTTGTTTCATACCATTGTGGTCAGAGAAGATGCTTGATATGATTTCAGTCTTCTTAAATTTATTGAAACTTGGTTTATTTCCAAACATGTGGTCTATTCTAGAAAATGTTCCGTGTGCACTTACAGAGAATGTATATTCTGTTGCTTTGGAGTGAAATGCTCTGAAAATGTAAATTAAATCCATCTGGTCTAGTGTGTCATTTAAAGCCACTGTTTCCTTGTTGATTTTCTGTCTGGAAGATCTATCCATTGATGTAAATGGGGTGTTAAAATCCCCTACTATCACTGTATTACTTTCAATCTCTCCCTTTATGTCTATCAAAATTTGCTTTATATATTTAGGTGCTCCTGTGTTGAGTGCATAAATGTTTACAAGGGTTATATCCTGTCGTTGGATTGATCCCCAAAAGGTTTCTTTATATATCATGAATTTAATTACAAAATATACACATCTCCATTCCAGAGAGGACTCCTTTTGGGGGCTACCTTGAATATAAGACCCTCATAAGTATGTGTTTGTGGTTCTGTAATCTTCTAGTATTTATTTACATTGTTTAACAAGTTAATTTTCTGGAAATAAACATATTATTTCTAATTCTAACATAAGAATTACCATGCCTAGAAAGGGTGCATTTATTTATTTATTTTTCTTTGTCGTTCATCCAGGGGTTGTCTGTGAAGATAAATCTTTTTGCTTAGGAAATATGGGGCTCTCTAATGTGGTTCTAGGGGTGCAGCTGACTACTGGACACTCTGAAAATTTAAAGAATGCTCATAAAACCATGAGAAAGTCTTGTCAAAATTGTAATTTATTGTGCATTTAAAATGTATATAGTGCCCTGGCCGGTTTGGCTCAGCAGTTACAGCGTTGGCCTGCGGACCAGAGAGTCCCAGGTTCGGTTCCCGCTAAGGGCACGTACCTCTGTTGCAGTTTGTCCCCGCCCTGGTTGGGGTCGTGTGGGTGGCAACCAGTCAATGTGTCTCTCTCACATCGATGTTTCTCTCTCCACCTGCCCCTTCTGCTCTATCTGAAAATAAATGCAAAAAAAAAAGAAAAAAAATGTATATAGTGACCAACCTTCTCTATTATACACACACACACACACACACACACACACACACACTTGTTACTGCTTGATGCCCAGGCTTAAACCAAGATGGAACTATCACCCCTCTGCTCTAAATATGCAAACACACTGGAACCTTGATGTCCACTCTCAAGGGCAACCCTTCACTTGACACCATGATCTGACACCAATAGGGGTGGGAGGTTGGTTGCAGTGAGTATAAATATAGGCCCCAGTGCAGAAGGCATTCTGGATATATTCCACTAGAAGCAGGTCTGAGCAAATTGCCTTTGCCAGGAAGCTTTGTTTGGCTAGCCTTCCAGAGCAGAAGAAATTGGGGAAGGGCCTGAACTCAAAATTTATAGATAAGTAAACACAAATAATGAATGATCACTAGTAATAAAAGACATGCAAATAAATTGGAAAATGGTGAAATGCCACTTTCCTCTATCAAGTTAACAAATTACATGTGGGCGATGGACCTGATGGTAGGAACTCAATCATATGCCACCTGTGGAAGTTGTAAAGTGATACAAACCTTCTAGCAAACAATTTGGCTATACAAAACTTAAATTGTAAGTGCTCATTCTCTTTGATTCATTCATTATAAGATTTTATTATACGGAAATAACCAGAAATATGAACAAAAATGTATGTACAAAAATATTTGTTGCAGTGATTCTTTTAAAGGGGCAAAAATTGGAAACATTCTAAATGCCCAAGAGTTAAATATATTACTATATATCCTTACAATGGAATATTTTGCAACCATTAAAAATTATTAAAGTTTTAATAACTTGAAAAAATCTTAAGATTAATGGTAAATAAAAAGTTCAGATAGAAAATTATGTACAATATTTTATCAATTATTTAATATACTGTACATGTATGTAGTATGACTGAAAGGAAATACACTAAAAGGTTAATTCTGGGAGGTGAAATTATGGATGGCTTTATTTTATTTATATTGTACTTTTCTGTGTTTTCCAAATCTTTCATAAGGAGCAATTTCCAAATTGCTCAGTTGAGATACCTAATAAGCACAATTAGTGTAAAAGAAAGGCTACACACTGAGCAGTTTATATCTGAAGCATAATTATTGGAACAGGCACCAAGAATTTAAAATAAGCATGGTAAGTATATTAAGGAAGGAAGGAAACTTATTAGTAACATTAAACAAGAAAAAGAAAATTAAAAAATCCTAGTGGAAACATGAAGTATGAAGAATGTAATTGATAAAAGAACAAATAGAAGGAATAAATAGCATAATAGATACAGCTGAAGGATGGATTGAGTTTGAAGATCATTTTGAGGAAGTCTTTCAAAAGCAGCTGGAAAGGACAAAATTGTAGCTCATGAAATAAATTTACTGGGCTGATGGGATGGGAAAGGATGGGACAAGACAGGACTCGATGGGATAGAATAGAATAGAATAGAATAGAATAGAATAGAATAGAATAGAATAGAATAGGAGAGTAGAATAGAAGACATGGACACTTGCCTTCCCACCTTTCTGTCTCTAATATTCATGCCCTCATTTCACATCCCAGACAACAGGGGCTGATTTGCTTCATAGTGCCTGCCTTCTCTCCTGTTACCTCTCCTTTGGTTGTAACTTTGACCAAGATTGCAGCTGCAGCCCATAACTGACTCTCCCAATTTAACACCACCAGTTTCCAGCCAACAAAAACTTCACAGATTATATAAAAACTCAGTCACTCCAAGAGCTTTGATATTGCTCATCTGGAAACTGGGGATGTGGTATTGCCCAGTGTTCTGATGAGTAAAGTCCTTGCTTCTTGCTCTGGCTGGTCTCTGAGGGAATGGCAAGCAGACCCTCTCGTGACTGCAATGATGACACAGCAGTGGTTCTCTGACTTTAGGGCGCATCCAAATCACCCCAAGGACTTGTTACAACACATTGCTGTTTGCCACTCCCAGAATTGCTGATTCAGAGGGCCTGCAGTTCAGCCTGAGAATTTCTAAAAAGTTCCCAGGTGATGCTGAAGCTGGTCCAGGGACCAGACTTTGAGAACCACTGTGGTAGAGAGTGTCAAGGGTGAACCAAGCTACTGTAGGGATGGGGGGTTGGTGAGTGAGCAATTTGTAACCTTGTGATATGCATTCTTGCAACCTGACCAGCCTAGGATCAAAGTGTGTGTGGACAGACAGGTTTGACTAGAAGGCAGGAAAACCGCCTCCAGTGCTTCTGAATGCTTTGTTTGCATGTGAATAAGATAAGGTTTGAATGACAAAGGGTTGGAAGACCACCTAGCCAGGGTAATGGGCCGTAGGCCCAGGTGTGGCTGGGTTTGTTATTTTTTAGCTCTGAAGTCTCTTTCCACCTAAAAAGCGAGAGACAAGGCTAGGCTGTATGGTTTGCAGAGACACCATCTCAAGGAAATAATTTACATAGATCCACATGTAACTTGGAAACGAATCTGCAAATAAATTGGGCTGCATCCAGAGATCTGGAGCATTTGCTCCCTTGCTATGCTCCCCCTCACTCCTACCAGCGTGTGCTTGTAGTTCATTGCGTTGTGCCGATCCCCGATCCCCGGCAGGCTGAGAGAGATGGCAAGCTACTACTGACTTGTTAAATCTAAATAGTGGTTCTCAAACTTATCTACATATTAGACATACTAGAATCAACTGAGGATCTTTAAATTTTTCAGCTGCCCAAGCTGCATTCTATTGTAAATTAGAATCTTTGAAAGTGTCAAGAAGATATCAGTATATTTAAAAACCTCCCAAGTGCTTCCACTGTGCAGGCAAATTTGAGAAACAGAGATCTAGACTAGCAGTTCTCAACCCTGGTTGTAAATTAGAATCATATGGGGAGCTTTTAACACTTATTCCTGCCAGGAGCCCCACCCCAAACCAAT
Source organism: Tadarida brasiliensis (assembly GCA_030848825.1). Taxonomy (NCBI): domain Eukaryota; kingdom Metazoa; phylum Chordata; class Mammalia; order Chiroptera; family Molossidae; genus Tadarida; species Tadarida brasiliensis. The sequence continues at coordinate 47,406,575 of CM061258.1, forward strand.
TAAATCAAAATATCTGGGTGAGAGACCTGGACTGCCTTCCTTCCTAGTTTCCCATATTTTTCTAAAGTTTAGTCAGTTTTTGGGATTACTGATCTGGACTTCAGTGTACCCCTATTATATACTTAGTTCTGTTCCAAATGATAAATCCTTTCTTGTTTTGAACAAAACAGATTGGGGGTAATAACATTTACTTTTTGAAAACTAGAGGGGACTGGCCTGAATAATCAGGGTGGGGTGGGGCAGGGGACCAAATCTTCAGGGCAGATCCCCTAGCAACAGTGCCAGACCTTTTCTAAAATCAGCCAGAGCAGCACTTCTCAGAGCCATCCTGGCCCGGCAGCATCAGCATCCCCTGGCAGCTTGTTAGAAATGCAGTTTCAGGGCTTACTCTGGACATTCTGAGGGTGGGGCTCTGGAATCTGTCACAACAAGTCTCCAGGTGATTTGACACATCTTAAAGTTTGAGAACCGCTGACCAGGGAGATAGCAGTGGGGAAATTAAGATCTTACTTTTCCATTTCTGACATTGATACCTCTCTCTCTCTCTCTCTCTCTCTCTTTCTCTCTCTCTCTCTCTCTCTCTCTCTCTCTCTCTTTTTTTTTTTTTAACACACCCTTCCACACTACTTCTCAAAAGGAAGACTATGGCAACTACAGCAGCAGCAGTGCCAGAAGCTACCTGATTTTATGGCAAATGAGTCAATGTGAGATGGTACAGTCAAATCTCTACCACCCCCTGCTGGGTATGGGCTTCCTTCCCAACCTTTTGTTTAGCCTTAACACATGGTTTTTGTGTACTTACCACAATGGCCGCAGATAATCCCCACATTCTAATAGCCATGAGCATTTAGTAGATGCTCCAAGATGGCACAGACACCCCAATGTGATTAAAGCATCTTGGGAGGCTCTTTGGGGCTCCTGTTTGCCCATCTTCTGTTTTCCATTTCCTCACCAGATGGGGGTCACATACTCTACAATTTTTATGCAAGCCACAACACATGAGCCTGTGCAGCCAGAGATTTGGAGGGAGGCCCTGATTGATTGAACCCATCAGTATTTTAGCAGAAACCAGAGCCTTCCTCTCAGCCTGGAGACCAACAAAATAGGTGGCAGCTCAGTTTTTTCCAAGACCCTTTCATTAAGGGTTAGCAAGAGCTTCAGGCAGTGTAAGGCCTCGGGCCTATTTGAATGGAACTAGAGCACAAAGGAATTGTGAAGGGACACCTGTGAAACGAGTACTCCCTTTGCTGGTGTTCTTGGCAGGAAGGGAACCTACTTTTGTCGAGCTTATACTAATTCTCAGGATTTTACAGTTTTACTTAATCCCCATATTGTGAAGTTAGTAGTATTATTCCTACTTACAGAAATACAAACATAGGAAACAAATTCAAGGAGATTGCATGATGTACCTGAAACCCCACAGCTAATAAAGTGAGATTCACCCTCTCACTGTTACCTCTCTGCCCATCTGGGGGTGGCTTTGCCATCCACACCACACACATTGCCAGCCCTGGCTTATTTCTACCTCTGCATTATGTTTCCTGATATAAATGTTTAAAATGGATACAATTTAAAAAAGAAACGAGTATAAATGTGTGCTGGGTTTTAAGAGTTGATTCTTGGGATGCTCTATAAAAATCAAAGCCATGAGCAAAAAAGACTTTATGAAGGGAAACCTAGATGTAACAGCATTAGAAATCAACCTTATTCCTAGTATCCTCTTGAATCTGTTTTCCCCTTGCTCTCCAGCTGTCCAGCGTCCTACCCCATCAAGAACCTTCATGCATTCTCTAGCTGAGCTGGCCAGGACTAATACCACACCCAACCTCTTTTAGGCCCTATGTTCTCCACCCCTGACAGCTCCACCCCTTTCTTCCACACTCCATCCTAATTCCCACCTGTGTTGAACAATCCACCTGAGAAGGGGAGAGGACCCGCATTGATTGAGCACTGTATTTTTTAAATCTTTGCCATTAAAATAGTAGCAATAAAAATCTCATTATTTTCATTGGCATGTTCTTAATTGCTGTTGAAGTTAAGGACATCTATTTGAGGGTTTTTTGTTTTGTTTTGTTTTATTGTTAATTGCCCTTTCATGTTCTGTACCCACTTTTGTTTGGGAATGGTTCTTATTGATGTATTAGAACTCTTTTATTTACTAAGGATATTAACTTTCTGTCATATATGAGCAAATACTTTGTCCTAATTTGCTTTTGACTTTGTCTTTGCAGCACAGGAGTTTTATGTGGTCAGAGCTCTGGTTTCTTCCTTTGGGGTCTTTCTAAGAAAGACCTTGCCCACACTAAACTTCTAAAGTTATTTATCTCTACCTTGTTGTATAACTTTATGTTTCACTTTTTACATTTAATCCATATGAAATTTATTTTGTTGTAAGGTATGGGAAAGGACTCTAGAGTTAACTGTCCCCCTTAGATGGATAGCCAGTCGTTCTAACACCATTTATTGAATGATAACACTTTCCTCACTGATTTAAAGTACTACCTTTATTATATAAATAATTTTTTGCATGTACTCTGCTTTCTTTCTAGACTCTGTTCTTTCCACTGATCTATCTATTCTTGCACCAGTACCACACTGGTTTAATTTCTGCAATTTTATAATTCATTTTAATATCTGGTAGAGCTAGCTAGTTCATTCCTTCTTTAGTAACATTTTTTTTCAAATAGTTCTTTCTTTTTTTTTTTTAATCCTCACCCAAGGATACTTTTCCATTTATCTTCAGATAGAGTGGGAGGGAGGGAGGGAACATTAATGTGATCAGACACATCGATTGGTTGCCTCCTGCACAACCCCGACCAGGGTCTGGGACCGAACCACAACCATGGCACATGCCCTCAACTGGAATCGAACCCGGGACTCCTCGGTCTGTAGGCCAATGGTCCAACCGCTGAGCCAAATTGGCCAGGGCTCAAGTATTTCTTAACTACTGTTGAACATTTATTCTTCCAAATGAATTCTGGAATTATTTTGTCAAAGCTTGACTTTTATACTTACTGTTCTAGAAATACCTGGGTCAATCTCTCTTTGACGCGTCTTTCTAATATTCAGTAATCATTACCTATGCCTACTGTTAACCTGGCACTCTGCGAGGCACTGGAGATATAAAACAAATTTGACCCAATCCCTACCCTCAAGAGGCTTATCACATGTAGGAAAGGAATATTAACAAATAGGGGCATTAAGTCATGACACCTGCTAGGGGGAGGACTGAAAAGGGTAGAGTACCCAGGAAGGTTTGCTACATCTCCTGGGAGAAGGAGTAGAAAAGAAAATAGCAAAAGGTCACCAGTGCTTCACCACTGGGCCTGGTAAGTGGATGCAAGAAGTTGTCTGTGATGACTATGCAACGTTGGAACCCTAGGATTTCAAAGATAAGTTTTTAGGGGCTTAAAACAAAAGTTTGCATCCCATCTGAGTGTTGTCCAGTGGAGTATGCATTTCTAGTTTCTCACACCCTGTGCTAAATATTCCTCCTACATGTTGGCAATAGTGCAGTGCCCTCCCCTATTGTACAGCTCTTTATGTCTTCCAAAGCATTATTTACATGTTTTATATAATCTAAAATCCCCTGCAGTCTTGTGAGGTGAGTATGATTTCTATTTGAAAGATGTGTAAATGGATGTTTTGAAAAGCTAACACATAAAGTAAGCAATTTTGTGTAAATGGATGTTCAGAAAGGCTAACACGTAAGTTACGTGATCTGTCCAAAGTGCTAGGTGACTGAGCCAAGCCTGGAAGGGAAGTTTCAGATTCCTGGGCCAGTTCTATTTGTATCACACCCTGTGGCCTACAAAGTATTCAACCTACAGAATATATGTCTAGAACTCCACTCTGTCTCTCCTCTACCTTTCACCCCCCACCTCTAGAATGAAATGGGGAATTTTCTTTCTTTCTACTTCTCCATCCAAAACATGGAATTGGGGAGAGGAGAAAGAGGCTAGGACAAGACCAGGATGAGGATCTAGATGGAGACCAGAAAAGTGGAGTAGAGGGGAAATGGGCCTCTCTGGGACAAGGGTTCAAGGAGTTGTGGCTGTCAGGGTTTCTGACTAAAGTATTTCCAAAGGCTCCCTGGCTGGATCCCCAGTCACTGCAACCCACCTGCTTCTGACACTGCCACCATGAGCAGCTTCTGAACAGAATTTTTCTCTTCCTCTGGGCAACTGAAAGACAGAATTCAGACAGCTTTTCATCTGTTCAGATATACCTTTTAAACACACACACACACAGAAAAAGAAAAACAAAACAAAAAAGTAAAAACACAAAAATTAAAACACACACTTTCTTAAGGGTCTGTTTGTTTTGTGTATTATTATTATTATTATTATTATTATTATTATTATTAAGAGTTTGTACTCTTACTAGCAGTGGAGAAGTGGTAGAGACTTGTGCCATTGCATGTAGGTCCTACAAAGAAGGGAAGACATTTCCCCCAACCCCAGCTTTTCTTTGGGAATATCTGGGACAGGAGATTGATCTGCAGCTCTTGCTCACCTGGGTACTTCATTGCTGGAGCTCAGAGTTAAAGAAGTGGGGAATTTGGGGTCAATGTGGGGAAATGAGCTGGAAGCTGCCAAGACTAACATTAGGGATGGATGGGGGGTGAGAGGAGCTGTGGGGGTGTGTTCTTCCCTACCCCAGCCTCCAGACCTCACCCTGGACCAGCTGGAAAGGATGAAAAGACATTGGAGCTGGGGATCTGGGCCAAAGAAAAGACAGGAAAGAAGGGAAATCTTAAGTCAAGAAATTGGGAGGGAATTCCTATAGCAGACTTGGGCAGGAGGTGGGAGGGTTTGGCTTCTTATGCACATGTGTGGGGGGAGTGTGTGGGGGGAGGTGAAGTTAAGTGACCTAGGTAACTGAGAAAAGTCAGTCTTGTAAGGCCAACTGCAGAGCTTGCTTCTGCACCTAATGTGTATACCATCTGTCTCTCCATGCCAGTAGAAGCACTAATAAATGTTACATGTTGAAACTGTTGCACTAGCTTGTACATAAAAATTCCACATGCCAACTGACTGGACTACATGAACACATCTGTCAAAAACAGGTCTCTTAGGCATAATTTAGGATGTTCCAAAGCAGCTTTATAATTGTTTCAACCTCCAGCTGGTACGAATTAACTCTCATAAGCCAGGTCTATTCTCACTGAGTAAAGAATTGGGCCAAATGTCCAAATAATTCAAGTTAGAAACACTCTTTTGCCTTCATTATAGAGAGTATCAGTAGCAAGACCTTTTCCTCTTAAAATTATGCTGCTGATTGACTCCATGTTAGATGTCACACTGCTAACATATGGTAATATAGCCAAAATGATAACATACTTTTTGTATTATTATGAGGTTGAAAAGGGCCATATTTTGCATTTTTACAAGATTCTGCTACTCCGATAACATTTACAATTTATAATGTACATTGACATATATTAGGTGTTTAGATCTCAGGTGCCAAGTGGATTTCATGTTGAAAAGTCAGTATGTGAAAACTCCTGAGATGGCCCTTTCAGATCTCTTCTGTTCCTACAACGGAAGATGCATGGAGGAATGAAATCCTCCCCTTTGGGGCGGGGGGGACTTAGATGTAAACTTCATGTGCTCAGTCTTGGCACCTATATAACTCTAGGAACTGGGAAATTTCCTTCTTCCTTTTTGTTCATAGTGATTTTTTGCTTATGTTCTTATTAACTTTTATTTTAAAATCTTTAGAAAAGGAAGTAAAAATAATGAATGAATGAATGAATGAATGAATGAATGAATGAAAGAAATAACAGAATCAGGGTCTTCAAATGTCTCAACATGATGGAACAATGAGAAGAGTCTAACAGAATAAAATGTAGCCAGCGTGAATGCAAACCACACCTATGTCTCAGTAAACCAGAACTGGATTGGGGAGAAATTCAGCATATCAGCAGAGGCATGAAGAAAGGCTTGGGGATTTCAGTTCACTACTCAACAGGCATCAGCAAGTCATTCAGGCTGCCCTGGTGAAGTCTTAGACTATGCTAGTAGGTGAATACCTTCCAAAACAGGGCAAGAAATCCTTCATCAACTCTGATTCAGACACTGTGTTCAGATACAGATTCCTCATTTTAACAAGCTGGAGTGGATCCAAACAGGGTACCCAGCCTGGTAAACAAGACATAGTACCTGTCCCTAAAGGCCACCTAATGCAGTGGGGGAAACTGAGTCAAAGAGTGCCAGTTCAAGGAACCTGTAAGTTTAGCCTTGGAAAGAATGCTTAGAGGAGCCATTCAGTATAGAAGGGTTATAATTTTGGTAACCAAATATTTGAGGATGTGTCATATAAAAGAGAGATTAAATCTGTTTGGTATAGGAAAATTAGAACCAAAAAGTGAGCTTTACTGGAAGACAAAGTTCAGCTCAATGTAAGGGGAAAAATTTGTTCTTTAAGCTACATATTATATTAGTATATCCATTCTCAGTGGGAGTAATAGTGCCCTCAAGGGGGCAACAGTTGATTCTTGGGAAGGGCAAGAAATGATATTACAATGGTTTCTAGCCCTTTGCTAGACCTAAAGCTCAACCCTACCCAAAAAAATCTTATTCCTTAGTATTTAATTTCTCATGTTGAGCTTTCTTAGGTGTTACATGAGCATCACTGACACTGACATGGAAGATACACAAAGTATGCATGATCAGTACTACAAAACCGAATAGATGGCTGTGATTGGAGGGCTCTCTCTCAATCGATTGCTCCATCTCAGTTATATTGTTACAGGTGGCTTGCATGTGCTATGGGCTACCATTGGCTGCCTTGAGGATGTTGTCTGTGTTTGATCCTCAGTGCTTTGTGTGTTACTTGAGCTTTGAGAATTAAATAAAGGTGGCTTATATTTTACTATTTAATTCTACAGAAGTTATTCAGCCCATCATTAGCTATGTCAAGTGCTACAAAAGTGTCAACAATACTTGAATATCTAGCATGCAGTTAAGTTAAAAGCCATTTTTTCCATATCAAGTGAAAGTTAAATGTTAGTATTTAAGAAATTAACTCTTCTCAGTTGTTTTACTTTAGTTGAAAAAATAAATTTTGAATAATTTTTAAAAATTGATCACATTGTGCCCTGGCCAGAGTGGGTTCGATTCCCAGTTAAGGGCACAAACCTGGGTTGCAGGTTCAATTCCTGGCCAGGTCAGGGTGCATGCAGGAGGCAACCAATCAATGTGTCCCTCTCACATCGCTGGCTGTCTCTCTCTCTCTCTCTCTCTCTCTCTCTCTCTCTCCCCCCTCCCTAAAAAAAAATCAATGGAAAAAATATCCTTGGGTGAGGATTAACAACAACAAAAATTGATCACATTGTTATTATTATGTACTTCTAAAAATTGCTAATATGCATATATAGAAACATTACAATTTATAAGTAAATAAATTATATTGAAAATTATTCAGCAAATGCAGTTATAAAGATAAATGTTAATAGCTTTAACTTTCAATTTAACTAAAATTTTAATGTAAAATTTTATTTTGTTTTTCTTAGCCCTGCATGATAAAAAGAGAAAGTTTATTTAAAAATTTTTTTTTATCCTCACCAGAGGACACTTTTTTGTTGTTGTTGCATTTATCTTTAGATAGAGGGAGAGGGAGAGAAGGAGGAAGTGAGAGAGAGAAACATCGATGTGAGAGAGACATGAGTGGTTGCCACCCACACGACCCCAACCGGGGCAACCGAGGTACGTGCCCTTAGCGGAAACCAAACCCGGGACTCTCTGGTCCGTGGACCGAAGCTCTAACCGCTGAGCCAAACCAGCCAGGGCACTAAAAAGAGAAAGATTTATTCTTATTATTATTATGTATAAAGCCCAGATATGCACATAGTACACAGACTGATACACAGTGTACTTGTGGTATTAAAATTTCATGAGTGGGTGATTAGTCAAAAATAAAAAGGCTCTTTAGGAGAACAAAAATGTTTTAAAAGTTGAAAAAATTAATTAAAGCCATCTAAGCATTTCAGGGTAAAAACATTTGGCTATTTGTTTGCCAGGATGAATCCCAGCCAAAATTTGAAAATAAGAATGGGTTTATTCACATTTTCTTCTTGTCCTCACATCCTCTTTCTTGCTTTTTGTCACCCCAAGTTGTTGTATGTCTTCGAGTAGCAGAATCACTTTTTTCTTTTTGGGGCACACTCCCATTCCCTAGCTCCAGTGGTAGTAGGTGACCCAGGCCTGGCTAGCAGTGGGCATGTCACTTGAACCAGGACAATCAGAGTTAATCCTGGGACTTTTGCAGGAACTGAGAAGAGGCTATCCTTTTCTGTAGGGGTTACATTTGTCAGCTGTGAGCCTGAAGTTGCTGGAGTCTCTGTTTCCCATAACCCAGGGAAAGCCTACCAGAGAAAAAAGCCAACCCAGCAGAAAGCAGAGCCAGAGAACGAAAGCAGAGATACAGTATTCAGTGATACCACTGAGAACCTAGATCTAGTCATGCTTGAAGCTACCTGAATCCCTGGAGCTCCTGGGGTGCTTTGTGGCTTAACCCAACTGGAGATGCCTCTCTGTCACTAGCAACCAGGAATAATTAACCAGTTAATAGCTGTGGGCCAACTAAGAAAAGATTGCTCACATTCCTGAAAGTATGTTGGAGTTTTGAATCAACCTCCAGGCATCTGTTGGCTCACCACTAAACACCATTGCATCCTGTGTATGCAATAGCTTTCAGCTGTCTGTAGCCAATTAAAAGCAGTAAATATTTCTTACTTATAGACTGTGTACCCATCCTAGAACCGCCCTTTTCACCTTTTCCCACTCCCCTTATCTGTAGCCAATGTAAATTCTTTTAAACAACTTATATCTTTCTTTCCGCAAACATAATGTATAAAAGTGCCTGTCAACTCCAGTGGCAGACATGCTTGTCTTTCCACCTAGCCATCTATGCTGCTGGTGGTTTAGACTTCATGCTCCAGAACCTGGTCCTTTTCTGGCTAGCACTGGCTCAATAAAACCTTTCTTTCAAAAATTCAGCTGTGAAAGTTTTTGTTTAATATATCTATGTGACATTCTATCATTATCAGCTCACTTATCAAGTATGTATCATTACCCTGGCCAGGTAGCTCAGCTGGTTAGAGCATGGTCCTGATACACCAAGGTTGTGGGTTTGATCCCCAGTCAGGGCATATACACGAATCAACCAATGAATTCATAAATAAGTGGAATAAATTGATGTTTCTCTGTCTCTCTCTCCTTTCCTCTTTCTCTAAAATCAATCAATAAAATAATTTTTGAAAGTATATATTGTTTTGTTTTTTTTTATCCTCCCCTGAGGACATTTTTTGCATTTATCTTCAGATAGAGTGGGAGGGAGAGAGGGAGGAAGAGAGTGAGAGAGAGAAACATCGATGTAAGAGAGACACATCAACTGGTTGCCACCCACACGACCCCACCGGGGCCGGGACAAACCGCAACCGAAGTACATGCCCTTAGCGGGAACTGAACCCAAGACTCTCTGGTCCGCAGGCCGACACTCTAACTGCTGAGCCAAACTGGCCAGGGCAAAAAGTATATATTGTTAATGTACTACATACTGAAAGGCAACAAATATGAATGTATACTTATGAAATTGTACTCTAACCTCCATGAAAAATGCCTATTGCTAATTTATGACAGATAAATAGAGGATGAAACTGATTTAGATAATTATATTATAAAGTATATCTTTCACAAATATTTTAAAAATTAAACTGAAGTATATTGGCTAAATTTTAGAATGTTTAAAATAAGGTTCTAATCAGTGCAATCACTAGCAACTAAAGCTCTTTAATATGTTCAGTATTCCTTGTGAGTAGTCCATTTAATAGTCTTGTACTCAATAATCTGAAATTCAGTGAATTCTAGATTTTCCACCCTACTGCCAATGCTTTCTCCTAAAGGCGGGGTGTGGGGGGGGGGAGGAAGAGGAAGAAAAGAAAAGAAATTGAAATTCACAAGTCAAAGATACAAGTAGCAAAAGATGGTTTAATTCTCTGGGTGTACAATCAGTTAACACTGTCCATTTCTCTGTGGACACAAATCATGGAACAGAAGATCAACTAATGGAAGGTGAAGTCCTAGCCTGTAGTTCTGTAGTGTATCATTTATCAGCTTCAGCAATTTGCAGTCAAAATGGAATGGTTAATGAGATTTAACTCACTAGGAAGATTTTGGTTGGGATACACTACACTTGAGGACATCCAAAGGATAGAGATTCAGGAGACATCAGAAGATACAGCCCTGGGAAAAGGGGGCCAGGGTTTGTAATACACATTCAGAAGTCAGCAGAAATTCAATTGTGGAGGCTCAAACGATGGCTGGATTCTCTGGAGGAGAGAGAGAAAAGCAGAAGGACCTGTAGAAAGTCTAAGGTCAAGAAGAGAAGGAAAGCCTAAAAAGGCATTTGAAAAAAATAAGCCAGTTTAGCATCAAAAAGTAAAAAAGCAAAGAACAAAAGGCCACATTGCAAGTGCCTGTATCTTCACAGCTGTTGAGAAGGTGGGAAAGGAAGTCTTATAATTGAGGCAATCTTTGTTTAGGTTATATGTTATATGTTAAGTCATCTAGTGGGTAGGGCTTCATTTTGATCCTAGTTGATAGAACACAGATGTCTGGCATCTAGTCTATGACCAAGTATGGTCACTGTTTTATAGCAGCTGGCAGTCATGCCTGGCCCAATTTCTTGGGGTGGGGGGAGCGGGCAATGACTGCCAACAGTTGTGTATACAGATTTTGGGGGACTGAGGAGTAGTATGAAGCATTTCACCTAAATTACATGGAAGAAAGGGGTCTGGGTTTGTCTTTTAATTGTACATATTTTTGGTACCAATTATAAAGCAGCTGTAATTTTGTTATATTCCAAATGTCTTATGAAATTTCAGCATGGAATATTACCTCTGTAACTAATAATCTGTAGGGTTGTCATGCTTCATATTGTTAAACTAGCTATTCTGTTCATACCTAAACTATAGCTATCAGCCCAATAGGGCTGAAGGTCTTTAAAGCAATCAACTTCACCCCCTTCAGAAGTCTCCACTGATTTAATGAATAGACCAAGTCCATCAAGAAGAACAGCTTTGAATTATCTATAGCGAAACCTCTGAGAATTCCTTCTATTTGTCCTCTCTCACCCCCCCCCCACCTTCTCCACTATCTTTTGTGGCTGTTTCCAAGTTTAATCCTCTTGTTTAGCACTCTTCTGGACTCCCCCATTCACTTCACAGTAAAACTCAGTCCTTAGCCTTGCATCCAGGGTCCCTCATAATTGCTCCTTTGTCTTGTAGCCTTATCTCCTGCCACTTATCTCCGTCAAGGCTTCAAAAACTCAGTTATTCATATACCTTCTTCACAACTTTTGCCATACCAGAAGGAATGATTAAAATAAATGATTTTAAAAAGAAAACTGTATCTCTAACAAAAATAGCAAGTTAGTTTCAACTACCATAAAGTAACAATGCTGTCAGCTAAAGTTCTGAGTTTAAACCTACACTTAAAAGATTAGCAAATGTTTCAAAGGTGTTACACATTGGAACCCAACAGACTTTCTTCTTACAAAAGAATATGTGAAAAAGAATTGGCAACAGTATAATTCTATCACTATATAATGACTTATCTGACCATGCACCACCTAAATCTGAGTATTAGGTGTGATGTGTCCTAGGCTTTGGGAAATACTACTTACTCTAACTTTCTCAAACTGCTGTAGTTTCATGCCTCCTTATTCTTCTGTCCCTAAAATGGTCTCCTCTCCTTCTCATACGATTGATTCCTCTAGCCCTTCAAGACCCAGGGAAATCTTCCCTGATGTGCTATTCCCATAGAAGCGTGAATGCCTATCCTTGTGCTTCCTCAGCATCTCGTCTGCCTCAGAGCATATAACACTATATTGCTTTAGCAGTTTGTCTGTCTCTACTAAACTGAGAACTTTAGAACTTTAGGTCAGGCCTTTCATCTCTGAAACCTTGGCACTGTATGACAATTCCCAGTCACTAAGTGCATGTTTGTCCCTATACATATGCATATATGTATAAATAAATGCATGAATCAAGTAATCAATTCATACAAGTACACTAAGACAACAGTTCTCGAATTTTGATGTGTAATGAGAATTACCTGGGGAAACTTGGTAAAAATACAGAGACCTAGGCCCAGCCCCAGCCTGCCTCAGTGAGCTTGGGACTCTAAGTGATTGTGACAAACATCAAAAGTTTGAGAACCTTTCAGGTGAGAAAACAGATTCAGACAGAATAATCTGTTTGTCCAAAGACTGATATGGAAGTGAAACTGGGATAATTCACCATTGTTTATTAAAGTTTTCAATTCGTTTTTATAATATGCATGAAAAGGCTGTTCATCTTGGAAATATGAAACTATGGTTCTGTTCTAGTCAGTACAATAAATCTCCTCAGTTGTTTGAATCAATGGTGAAGGATGAAGTCTGAAAATTAGCCACCATATTTAATAAAAACAAAGCTCAATATATGTTGTAATTTAACACAGGTTTAATGCAAATACCATTCTCTTCATGTGCATAGCAGATCTGAGCTCAAACCAAACAGTATGCTGAAAGAAAATAACAAGGGAGTATGACATTTAAATTTTGAATTCTGTTAAACTATAGGAGACTGAAAACTATTCCTCTCTACCACCTAATTTACATTTCATAGCAAAAAATACCTGTTGTCCTATAGGCAATGCCCAATGATTAGAGACGAGTTAGAAAAGCAGATGCTACAGCCTGGCACTAGTTTAAATTTTGATTTGACAATGTTATTTTTGCAAACAAATCAGAATAAAATCCTATGACAATAGAGAATCTGGAAAAGCCAGAGAATGCTGTGTCCCACCCACCACTTTAACACTGTGTCAGGTTTAGTAGAATCCTCTAAGATAGAATGATCCACATTATATCACTAATTTACATTACATAATCTTAATGAAGAGAAGCTCCAGCCATTTATTTGTGCTGAACTAAGGCTAGAGCCTAATTCAAACTTTTCTTTCCTTTCAACAATAAATATAAGAAAACAAAACAAAACAAAAAACACTTCTTTCTGAAAAAAATCAAATCACAGATACAGACAACAGAATGGTGGTTACTAGAGAAGAAGCAGAGTGGGGGAAGGACAAAGAGGGTGAAGGGGGTCAGATACAAGATGATGGGAAGAGACTTGAATTTGGGTGATGAACACATAATATACAGATGTTGTATTATAAAATTGTACATCTGAAATTTATGTCATTAGCCAATGTTCCCTTAATTTAAAAAACTTTTTATTTCTTGTCTTTTATCAATGTAGAGTTGGTGCACCCTCATTCTCTCCCACTCTTTCCTTCCTTCCTTCTCTTCTGGCTTTCCTGTTTTGCTCCCTGTCATATTTGCTCCTATAAATTTTTCAGTTCCTCAGTGACTTAAAAAAATTTATTGAATTTATTGGGGTGACACTGGTTAATAAAATTATATAGGTTTTAAGTGAATAATTCTATAATACATCATCTGTATATTGTATTGTGTGTTCACCACCCGAAATCAAGTTTTCTTCTGTCACCATTTCCATTTATCCTCCCTTTACCTTCTTCTATCCCCCACCCCTCTTTCCTCTGGTAATCACCATACTGTTACCTGTGTCTATGAGGTATTTTTGTTTTTGATGGTCATTGCCTATTTCAAATTAGGACTAAGGAAGTTGACAACAATTGATGGGGAATGGTCAGTTCAAATATTACTTTACATAAGCACTGCCTCAGACTGACATAAATTCATCATTCCTGGTATTTTGACCCTATTTATATTTTCAAAATTAAAATGAAGGCTAGGAAACATTTTTCTGTTGTTATTTATGTGTTCTGTACAGCCCAATTATGTAAGATACTACATTGTAAGAATTAGGTGATGAGATAAAATCTATGTAAAGATAGATTATGTGTGGTTTTGTAGGTCACTGTAAAGAATCTAGGTTTTATTCCAAAGGCAATGGGCAGTCATTGGAATGCTATAAGCAGGAGAGTAATATCATTTGTTTTTTGTTGTTGTTGTTGTTGTTGTTTTTTAGAGAGGAAGAGATCCATGTGAGAAACATTGATCAGCTGCCTCCTGCATGCCCCCTACTGGGGATAGAGCCTGCAACCTAGGCACATGCCCTGACTGGGAATCAAACCAGTGCCTCTCAGTCCATGGGACAATGCTCAATCTACTGAGCCACACCGGCCCAGCTCATTTGCCTTCTAAATAAACTGCTGTGTGCAGCATGAATTGCAAGGGGCAAAGTGGGCACAGGGAGGTAAGTTAGGAGGCTTTATAGTAGCCAAGGTAAGTGATGATGGTGATTTGGATTAGGGTGGCAAGAGTAAACATGGTCAGTAGACAAAGTTGGGATATATTTTGGAGGTAGGACTAATAACATTTGCTGATGGATTGGATATGGGAGGTTATAGGAAGAAAGAGTTGACTCTTAAGTGTTGATTTAATAGTGGTAAGTGGTATATTTGGGATCTCTGTTAGTCATCTAGGGAGAGATAATGAGCAGGCAGTTGAATATATTTTTATTAGATACCAGGTTGAGAGGGGAAGTAATCATATTCTTCAGTAGTCAGTAGTATAATATAATGGTTATAAACACAGATTGTGGAACAGACTGCCAGGCTTCATATTTCAGCTTTGCAACTTATCAGCACTGTGTAAGTAAATTACTCAACCTCTCTGTTCTTCAACGTTCTAATTCTGTAAGGTGGGAGTAATAACACCTACTTCATAGGATCCAATGAGTTAAATTGTACAACACTAAGAACAATGCTTAATGTAAAGGCTACATAAACATTAGGTATCACTAGCCCATTATCATCTTCAGTGCATGCAATGCCCTCTCACTGAGTTTTCTCCCTGATCTTCACTCCCATTCTCCTCCCTAACAAAGCTGAGTGTTTTTTCCCCACACCAACAACCAATTCTCTGGACACCAACTGGGTGTCCAATAATTCAATTTCATGATGACACTGTCTACCTGGAATTAGCATTAGATCTTCCATGTTCAAGGGGTTCTATCCCATAGACTGCCCCCAATTTCAGAATCCAGTCCCAAGTCCTGGGCCACCCTTAGTTCTGACCAACTGTCTAAAAATTGGGGGTTCCCATGTCCCTTCCTTGGGTTCAGTTTGCTAGAATGGCTTATAGAACTCAGGAAAATACACGTTTGCTAGTTTATTATAAAGGATACAAATCACTACCTGGCTGGTGTGGCTCAGTGGATTGAGCATCGTCCCTTGGACTGAGAGGTCCCAGTTCAATTCCTGGTCAGGGCACATGCCCGGTTGCTGGCTCGATCCCCAGTAGGGAGTGTTTAGGAGGCAGCCAATCAATGTTTTCTATTTCTCTCTCTTAAAAAAAAAAATCAACAACAAAAAAATAAAGGATACAACTCAGGAACAGCCAAATGTAAGAGATGGACAGGGGAAAATATGGGAGAAGGAGGATTTTCAGAATCTCTATGCCCTTTTTTGGCTCTGGTACCCTCCTAGTACCTTCATGTGTTCACCAACCTGGAAGCTCTCCAAACCCTGTTGTTTAGGAGTTTTTATGGAGGTTTTACTACATGGGCATGCTTGATTAAAATATTGGCCATTGGTAACTGAACTCAACCTCTAGGCCCTCTTCTCCCTAGAGGTTTGGTGATGGGGGTAGGGCACAGGACTGAAAATTCCAACCATCAACCCTCTAATCATGCCTTGGTCTTTTTGGCAACCAGCCATGTCCTGAAGCTATCTGGAGGTCCCCAGCACACTAGTCATCTCATTAGCATACAAAAGACACTCTTAACATGTCAAGGGGTTTAGGAGCTGTGGCCTAGAAATCTGGGACAAAGAGCAAATATGTATTTCCCCTCATACAACACTGTTAAAAAATGACCTTCAATATGTATCATATATGTTGTTTTGTGTGATTTTAAAAACCTTTTATTGTTACATACAGCAAATATGGAAAACTGCATACCCTCTACAAAGGTCAGAAGAGAAATCCTTGCAACCCTAGCAATGTTCCATTTGCCAGGTGTCTCCTCCCAATTACAATCCCCTTTCTCCTCCCAAGAACAATTACTATCCTGATGTTTATGATAATCACTTCCTTTTCAGTTGTATCACCTATACCTGCATCCCTAAACACTATTGTTTTACCTGTTTTTCTTTTGTCTCTTAGGTCTCTTTTTATCTAAAGAATCCCCTTTCTCCTCTTTTTTTTCCTTGGAATTTATTTGTTGAAATAGCAGATTAACTGTCCTGTCATTTTCTGTAACTTGAATTTTTTATTGCATTCTGTGGAATAATTTAGCATGTTTTCTGTCCTTTTTATCGATTCATGGCTGGATCACCTTGTGGTCAAAAAGCGATATATTTCTATTCAACACAGGTAGTACAGACAACTTTAACAGACCAGGAGGGATATTTGCAATATCTAAAATGGGAGAAACAAAAAATAAAGACGATATCTAGTAGTCCAGTTAACAAAGAAAGCACAAGATCTTTAGGTTTTCTCTATTAAAATACATAAAATATTTGAAGAAATAGATACACTTGTTTGTGGATGTGAAAATTTGGGAGCATAAGGTAAATTGGTAAAAACTACATTTCCAGATATCCTTGCAGTTAGGATTCTAACAGGTAAATGATTTCTGCTAATTAGGTAGATTTAAATAAGAGTTGGAAGGTAGACATAAGGCAAAAGCCTTCTTCCTGCTGCTTTTTTTTGTTTTTTGGCTGGCAAGCATGGTGGTGAAGATAATAGTATTTTCTGCAGCAGCTTTGTAGGACACAGTCATTGCTTTTTGGGTTTTGAGTATTTTTTGCTACAGTATATATTTTTTATTCCTGAATTATAGCTACAGTAGTGAATTCTTAACATCAGTAACTCCTACTGTGGGGTCTTGATTCTCTATTTCCTTAATGGATGGGGGCAGTAGTAGCAGCTCCCTTAACAGCCCAGTTCTGCACTATTATCCTGAGGTTCATTTCTGGTAGCCCAGGCTAAAGCCCACTCCTCCAGCCCTTTAAACAAATTTCTAAGCACCAATTCCCTATATTTAAAATAGCCAGATATATTTCTTTCAACTGAATGCAGACTCATACAATAATTAGTAAAGATATAAAAGCTTCCCAAATTAATCTACACAATCAATCCCAATTAAAAATTTTAAAAGGAACAAAACCTAAAATGTATATGGAATAAAGGTCTGCAACTATGTCAACTTAAAAAAAAAAAAAAAAAAAGGTACTGACCCTACCATGTATTTAAAATATTGAGTCTACATATTTATTTAATAATAGATGATGCTGGGTGATGGGCTTATGTAGGTTCATTTTATGATCTTTACTTTTGTGTGCCTGAAAATTTCCTTAATAATGTAAAAAGAATATTCAGTCTGATGTTCAAAAAGTTAGGGTTGGAGTTATAAATTTGGGGCTCATCAAAATAAAAATAAAGATTTAAAGCCATGGGAGTGGATAGAAACCATTTAGGGAGAGTATAGATAGAAAAGAATAATGTCCTGCAGCTAGTAATACTTGTAAACTATTTCACCACGAACCACATTTATGCAGATGTATATACAAGAAGTTGGGTGGCTTGAATAAAAATATCATGCAATAAGAATAAAGTATTTAACTATTTTTTAAAAAAGAAAAGAAAATGGGACTAAAATGTGAACAACTCTAATATTTAGAAGTCAGTGAAAAAAGATAAAGTAAAGTAGATTGAGAAAATGCCATGAGGTAAGAAGAAAGCAGGAAGTGAGATGTTCTGGAAGCCTGAAGAAGAAAATGTTTCAAAAATGTGTGAACGGTCAAATGTGTCAAATGCTACCTAAAGGCTAAAATGAGAACTGAATTTGTCCTCTTTTTAGGTATCTGATACTAAGGCATATTAGTGTATTGGCAGAATGATGTAGTTGAAAGGGGGAAAACAGAGATACAGGAGGAAAACAGTAATAGAAGAATCAAGGTCCTGAATGAAATAAACAAAGTACAAGTAGAGGAAATATTTCTCCCATATGTAACAGGAGTGAAAGCAATATTTATAGGTTCAGATACATACAAATGGATAGATTTGGTGGAAGGGAGATGAGATTGTTTATGTCTATTTTCACACCTGTAACTCTCAAAGCCTCGGTTCCCTCACCAGTAATATGGGAAGTACCTAATTCATAAGATTGCTGAGGATCCAACGACCAAAGAGCCAACACTCAATATTAAACTAGTGGGAGATTGTTATTAATAATCCTAGTTCAATCATCCATTAACTCAACAAAATTATCAACCTCTCCTTTTGCATTTAACAAAATACCACAACTAAAAATAACTATAATGACTGTAACTTAATGGCATTGAGGGTGTCAGAGAAGGCTTTTCTGAGACATTTAAACTGAAAGCTAAATGACAAAGGTAGTGCTAGGAGAGTTTACGGAGGTTTAGAAACAAGCATACAAAAAGCCTGTGGCTATCAATCAAGAGCCACATCATGAAGCAACTAAAGGCATAGTAACATTTATCCTCAGTGGTTTCCAATACCTCTTGTGGGTCAAAATAGGACTCTTCAGAAATGAACATAATATAAATATTCTAGCTCTTGCTGAAGCAGACTCAAGTCCAACTGTGACATGAAAACAATTTATGAACTTTGATTAGACCATAAACTATAAACCAAGGAGGGAAAACAGGTTTCTTGTTTCTTGCCTACTCAGTGCTGAGTAAATGATTCTTAGGCTTGTTCAAGCTCAGCAATAAAGTGTGGGGCCAGTCATCCCTATTTGCCATAAATACTGGGAGCACACAGGAAATGGAAGCATGTAAATTACTCTTTTGCCATCCCTGAGCTAAGATAGCAACTTAGTAACTATTTTAGAGTTTAAAAAAATTATTTTTTGTAAAGTGGTATATAAATATTAGCAGAAGCATAATTCTGCTAATAAAATTAGCACTCAGAAAATAAGCAGAAGCAGCTGAAGAAACCAAAAATCAAAATATTTTTTTTATTATTAGGGAACCTTTCAGGATTTTCAACATGGTGCAAATCAAAGTTACAAAAGAACAATAGAGAAAAGTGGGAACCAAAAGAAAATAAAAATTGACCTGGAATATTCCTGAAAACAGGTGTATGAAAGGTGAATCAGAACTTTGTGTTTATGTAAATAGTCAGAAAACATCACATGACTAGGAAGCTTTGAATACACCCATTATAACATGAAGGGGAAAAAATCGTTCCTGAACAAAGTTTCAAAAAGGGGAGTATTTCTATGTATTTTGTAACATTTCCATAGCACTGAACAGTGTTGGCACAGTCATTTTGATCTTTATTGTTAGGATAGTGACCCACATAGCCTGACAGTACCAACACCCTTTTCTGTGCTACACTTGATTCACATTTAATAATAGAAGCAACATTGTTTTTTGAGAAAATAGCATCTGTTACAATTATCTTTAAAAGAGACACAACTTAAATAAATTTAAATAAACTATTCAAAATAAAAATGATTAATCTTCATTAGAGAGAAATCTGCACCTACATGTTTCTTGCTATATAAATTGTATTTTCTCTAGCTAAGATTTCGAGCTCATTTTTGAGTGTGCAAAGGCTTTTTTCATAGCTAAGACCACAAGAAGGCTGATCTCAGCATTTTGATTTAAATTTCCATTTTTAATATCGGTCGTTTTACGTTAAGATTGTCTTAGCACTTGTCCTAGAGTTTAAAACATTTCAACTCACACCAGTTTAGCCTCTTCAAACACACTGGGCACAAATTCTTCTTCGATTGACTTACTAGTTAAGAAAGGTAGTTTGTTGAATTGTGACTCGCTAGTTGTTAAATACATGCCAAGCGAGACAACTTTTGGTCTGTTAAAGAGACAAGAGAAGGTAATCACGTACACGGGTCTCAGGTGAGTAGCCACCTGCCACGCTTGCCGAAATGCAATTACCCTGTCCCATCCCCAGTCCGACTGAATCGCTTTCTGCACACGCTCCCCAGGAATTTCGAACCATGGTCCTGCAACATAACAAACCACCTAACCTTAGAAAGCAAAATTAGCTTCATTGTTTTTGACAAAGTTTTGACAAGATGTTTTGGTAAAGGCTCGTTCGGGCCGAAGGGTAAATTCTACAACATTCAGAAGATGGCTCCAACCTACGTCACCCAGCGAGCCGCGAGCGGCTGGAGAAGTGAGCACACTGGGCGCCCCGAGCGTTTCCGCAAACCTGAACAGTCTCTTTCTTCTGCGAGTCAAGACCTTGGGGATCAGGGATCGAGGGAGACAGGGCCGACTCACTCAGCCCTGACTGTGCAAGGAACCGTGCTCTCTGACCCCTCTATGGCCTTCCCCAGGGCTCCTCGCGCTGCCTCCAGCCCAGTCTCTAGTGTGGTCTCCACCCGGCCAGCGCAGGATGAGAAGGACGTCCACGCGCGACGGTCACAAACCCCGCGTCCTGGGGACGCGCTTGCGCAGCAAAGCCCTGAGCTCGCGGCGAAGTCCGTTTCCTGACTTTTCAAGGAAGTGGCCTTGCGTCACTTCCGGCCGCCCTCTAGCTGCCATCTTGCGTCCCCGCGTGTGTGCGCTTATTCTCAGCTGGTCTGCCCAAGACCCCCTGAGCGCCAGCCCTAGTCCCCCGCGCGGCCCCGTTTCCTCTCCAACAAGGTACAAAAAGGCTGTGGACGCCGGCGTGGGAGGAGGACGGGAACGGGGGCGGGAAGTGCCCGGAAGGAGCGAGACAGGGAGGGACAGGGCTGAGGAGAGGAAGGCGATGCGACGGACAGGCGCACCCACTCAGGCTGACTCTCGGGGTCGAGGTCGAGCCAGGGGCGGCTGCCCTGGGGGCGAGGCGACGCCGTCTCTTCCTCCACCTCGCAGCGGAACCCGAGGACCGGAGCCTCAGGTACCGCGAGGCTTTCGGAGAGTGGCCGGTTCGGGCAGGCCCTGGCTAGGCCGAGGCCGGGCCGAGGCCGGGCCGGGGCCGGGGCGGGGGGTGCTGCCCGGGCGTGGTTTAGACCCCATTTCCCGGGCCTGTAAAGGGGGGAGTTGTTGGGAGGGGCGGGTAGGAAGGTGGGTGCCCTTTGGGCCCTCTGCAAACCCAAATTGGGACCTTTGCGGGGTGGATTTGGGATCCAGGCCTCGGCCTGTGCGGGACATTTGTTCGGGTTTGTTGGGGAATAACGAGCGTGGAATGCTAGCGTGAACTAGACCTTTCCCTCGCTGAGGGTTTCCTGTTTTTCTAGATGAAAGAAACTATCATGAACCAAGAGAAACTCGCCAAACTGCAGGCACAAGTGCGCATTGGTGGGAAAGTAAGTTTTAAGGTTTAGGTTTTTTTTCCTTTGCATTTCTAATCTCGATGGCGTGTCACTTTATCTACAGAGGACATTTCACAGAACTAGCAAATTGTGAGGAGAGCTGCGGATTAAATTAGATGTACACTATAATGTGTCGGTGAATCATGCAGGTTGTATACTCAAAGGGAAAAAGCAAGTGAGTCGATACGAAAGAGTACTTAAACTGCAAACATTGTTTTTATGTAAATATACTTTCCAGTGTTACAGTGTTTTAAGTAGAACAAAAGTGTTTCCTAAGGTAATGTGTCATTTCAGTTACATATCACTGTGGCCATCATACCCCTGACTTGTTTTGGTCTCAGTTGTATGCAGTCCACTTAACAGTGAGAAATTGGTGTCTTTTGTAAATTAAGACCTTTTTGTAATGCTTCCTTAGCTAATGCAATCCAGTGCAGTAGTTGTATATTTCTAGTGTATTTGAAGATCTTTCTTACAAGTACATTTTGGAATTTAAAAGCAGTGACTATGGATTTGAAAATACTGCCTAAGTGGATGTCTTTTCATTTTGACTTTGCAATTTCGCTAAAACTGAAGGAATAAGAGTGTTTGGTGAGTTTTTAAATGATCAGTTTTTGGTTGATTGTTTTGTTTGTTTGTTTTTTTCTGGTGGATACTGAGGCCCTCAAGGGGATTCTTTTTTGAACTTAGTAAGTTTTGAGATTGTTCTTTAAGTAATTTACATAAATTGGAAGTCCACTCTAGACAGAGGGCTACCTGGTTACATTTTGCATTGTCAGCACATTCCTACTATTTAACAAGGTGTGGTGTAGCCTGTTGGAACAGAGCATGTCTTCACTTGATAAAACTTGTAAGGTATTCATTCACTTGTATGGTAAAAACTTCTGTACTGTACTACAAGTTTATTATCTATTAGTTTTTTTCCATTAACTTCAAGTAGAATCTACAGTGAAATAGCCAAAATTTGCACTTGGACTTAAATAGTAGAGATGTACATCTGTTAATTACTGGACTTTGCCAGCAGTATATGTATACCCTCTTTTTTTTTTTCCCCCTGAAGCTAGTAGTATTCCAGATCCACACCTACCTATTAAAAACAGTAGGTGTTTCTTGTTCTGTTTAGCAATTATAAGCTAGGTGTGGCCTTCAAGTGCCAGCAAAAATTCATCATATTCTTTGTGGGCCAGTGTTTGGATTCTCTGATTTTTTGTTGTTGTTGTTAAAAAAATTTTTTTCTTTATTGGTTTTAGAGAGAGAGGAAAGGAGAGGGAGAGAGATAGAAACATTGATGAGAGAGAACATCAATTGGCTGTCTCCTTCATGCCCCCTCTGGGGATTGGGCCCACTACCTGGGCATGTGCCCTGACGGGAAATCGAACCGGCGACCTCTTGGTGCATGGGTCAGCACTCAACCACTGAGCTACCCTGGCCAGGCTCTTACGTAGTTTTTAACCATCATGCCTTTTAGTACAGGTTTCAGAAGGAGTAATTTGAATAATGTGCCATTTTTTGTTGTTACTTTGATCATTCATCTTTAACTTGTGAGAGAAATCATTCTAGGTAAAAGAAAGTCAAGGTTTTTTCTAGGATTCTTAAGGCTGATGTACGATCAGAGTTGACTTGTTTAGTAGTTAATAGGGGAAGTATTTCTGTCATTGTAATGTGGAAACATTTTCTTCACCTTTTAAGAAACCTACTTATGGGATGTGAAATTAGGTGAGTGAGTTTTGCCTTAGAGAAAATAACAAGTGTTAGATACTAGGTAAGTGTTATAAAAGCTCTTTATTTCAGTATCTGATCAGAGCATTAATGATAATTATTTCAGTGGAAATTGAACCCTGTGTATGAAAACTATAGAAGGTATGCTGGTTTTGTTTTTTAGAATCTTATAGTAGTTTCTTAGAATGTGTTTTAGAGAGTTTTCTCTGGAAACCAGGTATCTATATGACCACTTTGAGGTAATTGTTATTTTTAAAGGCTTTTTGGGGTAGGGAAGTTCTGTGTAACTCTGATATTTTCTTCAGTTAAACTGTGGTTTATTTAAGCTTTTACTATGCTGGATCCTGAGAATACAAAATTTAGGTAGTTTAAAGTGTCTAGGGGGCTTTAAGTTTAGTAGGGGGAGACAGCTTTTTTTTTTTTTTTAAATCTTTTTCACAGTGTAATACACATAGTGCAAGAAGCATTTTCAAGATATAGAGATGGGAGTGATTTGGCTGGGTGGGAGTATTCATTGTAGAGTTTAGGGAAAACACGGGAGAGATAATGGATGGAACAGGATTTTATTTTATTTTATTTTTTTTAATTTCTTTTTTTTTTTTTTTTTTCTTTATTGATATGAGAGAGAGAGAGGAAGGGAGAGAGTGAGAGAGATAGAAACATCGATGACAGAGAACATCGACTGGCCGCCTCCTGCATGCCCCCCACTGGGGATTTGGCCCACAACCTGGGCATGTGCCCTGACCGGGAATCGAACCGGCGACCTCTTGGTGCATGGGTCGATACTCAACCACTGAGCTACACCAGCCGGGCTGGAACAGGATTTTAAAGAATGATCAAAATTGGTGTGGAGGTTGGGGACAGTAAGGTAGGTGGGTGCTAGTCTTTCCGTGAAGAGCCTGTATACAGTGTAAATGGCTTAGCCTATATAGGAAAGTCTGAATGTTGTTAAAGAGTTTTAAGCAGAATATAGGTGGTCACATTTCCCTGGTTTTGGAAGTTTATAGGGTATTTTAGAGAAAGGGGAGATTAGAGACTTGACATATATGTATAAGAGACCACAAGTTTTCCTGAAGTCTGTATTTATTCACTCATCAAGTTACTGAGTACCTTCAATGAGCCAGATACTGTTCTAGTTACTGAGTTTTATAGCAGTAAATAGAATAGAAGCCTTCAAGGAGTTGACATGCTAGTGTGGTAGACAGACAATAAAATATACTTAACTCTATCAGTAATAAGTGTTATAAAGAGAAGTAAACCTGGATAAATGGAAAATGGTGAGTATTGGAGCTGGTATTTGATATTGGGTCATTGGGAAAGGCCACTCTTGATATGGTGACACAAAGCAAAGATCTATAGTGAGAGAGGGAGCCATACAGATGCTAGGGAAGAAGAACAGTGTCTAAGAGCTCCTGTTTGGCCTGTGTTAGTAACAGTAAGGAGGTTTATTTGGCTGAAGATGAGTTTATGTGTGTGATAGGAGATGTGTGTGGTCAAGAGTGGCATAGTAGGGGGCAGGACAGATCAATATTAAAATAAAAATTTCAGATTTTACTCTTGAGTGCTATAGAAATCTCTACAGACATTTGTGTTATGCACTGTCTTGCCTGTGAGTATTAATGGCTGTTGGTTTTTCTTTAATTCGTGTAAAAACAGAAAAGTTAGTAGTTCTGGATATTGAGCTTCTAAAGGAGGCTTAATTTAGGTTGACACCTCTGTGAGCACTTTAGAGCCAGTTAATGTAAGAAGTAGGACTTTGGCCCTGGCCTGTGTGGCTCAGTAGTTAAAGCGTTGGCCCTCAAACAGAAGGGTTGAGGGTTCCATTCATGATCAAAGGCATGTACCTGGGTTGCACGTTCGATCCCTGGCCCTGGTTGGGGTGTGAACAGGAGGCAGCCAATTGATGTGTCTTTCTCACATCCATGTATGTCTCCTTTCCCCCCTCCCCCCACCATTCCCTTCCCCCTTCCCCCTTTCCCTCCTTTCCACTCTCTCTAAAAAATCAGTGGGGGAGAAAAGTAGGACTTTGAAAAGATCATTCATTTATATCTGACAAAACTAGAATTTTAGAAATTATTAAGGATTTGTAGATAGTTCCTTTCCTTTCCTTCTTTTGACTTCCATCATTGCTTTAACCTGCCTACTCACTGCATAAAAGTTTGTGGTCGTGGTAATTTTCTTATACAGAGCCAAAGGTCAGAAAGGAATTTGAAATTGTTTCTCTTTGAAAAT
The DNA here is from genome assembly GCA_030848825.1 of Tadarida brasiliensis. Lineage (NCBI taxonomy): Eukaryota > Metazoa > Chordata > Mammalia > Chiroptera > Molossidae > Tadarida > Tadarida brasiliensis. Next base: position 47,431,857 of record CM061258.1, read on the forward strand.
GTCTGTTGTTATGGTATAAATGTGTGCTGTGTTCTTTCCTTTCTCCCCACTTTAGGGAACTGCTCGTAGAAAGAAGAAGGTGGTTCACAGAACAGCTACAGCAGATGATAAAAAACTTCAGTTCTCCTTAAAGAAGTTAGGGGTAAACAATATCTCTGGTATTGAAGAGGTAAGTGTCAAGTTTTATTTCTTTATAAAAACAAGATTTGTCTGAAAAAAGCTTTAATGTTAATACATTAAATGACTTTTTTTATTCTACAGTATGTTAAACAGAATATTTTGTATTCCTCTAAAATGTTCCTATTCTGTTAATGAGTGTCAGGGAGATTGTGCTTTCCATTCCACTTCTGCTTCACAGTGAAATACTAGATTAGTTAGCCAGACTTCAGTTTTTGCTTAATAAAATATTTGGATTTAAAGGAAATTTGGTGGGCATTGCTAATTTAAAAAAAAAATTTTTTTTCTTTATAGGTAAATATGTTCACAAACCAAGGAACAGTGATCCACTTTAACAACCCTAAAGTTCAGGCATCTCTGGCAGCGAACACTTTCACCATTACAGGCCATGCTGAGACAAAGCAGCTGACAGAAATGCTACCCAGCATCTTAAACCAGCTTGGTGCAGACAGTCTGACTAGTTTAAGGAGACTGGCTGAAGCTCTGCCCAAACAATGTGAGTTTTGCATGGCTTACTGATTTATCAATAGATTTCTAAGATGTCAGAGTGCAAATGGGATGTGAATCTCTTCAGATTTGGAAATTCAACCTTACCTCTAAAAAATACCAGCAAGTATTCTTAGTGTATTCAATAATTTAGTATGCTGTGATTATTATACTTGTTTGTTTCCTACTAGCTTTCTTGCTTTGGATGAGAGACTTTAAAATACTACCAGCTGGTGTAGTAAAAGAAGGATCTGTTACCCTTTGAGACAGCATGGAGGGACCTGGAGAGTATTATGCTAAGTCAAATAAGCCAGTCAGAGAAAAGACAAGTATCACATGGTCTCACTTATATGGGGAATCTAATGAACAAAATAGGCCCAGTGACATCTAAGCATGGCACAGACTGATGGATCTCAAAGGGAAAGGGTGAGGGAGGCGGGCAGAGAATAACCAAAGAATTTTATATGCATAATCCATGGACGCAAATAGTGTGGTGAAGGCCTGGGGTGGGGTAGGAACTAGATGGAGGGGGGCAGTGGGGGGGAAACAAGGAACATCTGTGATACCCTCAACAATAAAGATAAATCAATTTTTTAAAAAATGTGAAATGTTAATTTTGGGATTTTTGATAACTGGCAGTTTAAAATTAAATATATATATTATAAATTATCAGGTTTCTTCAGTTATATCTAATTGTCATGCCATTATTCTGGTATGTTTAATAGTATGATATGGATTTTGTTCAGGGCAGAAAATCACATAGTTGAATAAGTGTACCTCAGGAGTATGGCTACTTTATGCTGAAGCCCTCTGATTAAAATTTTGAAGAATGGGAATGTAGATAGGCTTATTATATGGTCTGTTAGTTAGTCATCCATGTTTCCTAGGCATTCTCTCTCTCTGCTTCAATTTATATATTGTTTTGTCACATTGAGAGGCATAAGAGTTTGGTCTTCTTAAGCTTTCAGAGCTGAAATAGGCATTTGAAACAGCCCATTGAAAAATCATATGGGGCGCCCTGGCCGGTTTGGCTCAGCGTTTAGAGCGTCGGCCTGCAGTCCAGAGAGACCTGGGTTCGGTTCCCGCTAAGGGCGTGTACCTCGGTTGCAGTTTGTCCCCGGCCGTGGTTGGTCGTGCGTGTGGCAGCCACTCGATGTGTCCCTTTCACGTCGATGTTTCTCTCTCTCTCTCTCCCTCTCTCTCTTCCTCTCTCTCCCTCCCACTCTGTCTGAACAAAAAATGAAAAAATGTCCTCAGGTGAGGATAAAAAAAAAATCATGGGGCTAGTACTGTGAGGTCTGAACTCTCAAGTGTATGGTAGTTCACTTTCTTGTGTAATAAAAGGAAACTGGATGCTTACCACTCAAAAGACAATTAAAAAAAAAATCTTTATTGTTGAAAGTATTACAGGTGTCCTCCCCCCATTGACCCCTTCCTCCATGCTCTCACCCCCCACCCGCCTTCCCCACACTGGTGTCTGTGTCCATTTGTTATGCATATAAGTTATTTGGTTTATCTCTTCCCTCCACCTCCCTTCCCTCTGAGGTTCATCAGTCTAACAACCAATTTGTACTTCTTAATCCCTTCACCTTTTTCACCCAGCCCCCCTTCCATCTGGAAACCAACAAAAAGGTCTCTATATCTATAAGTCTTTTTTCTGTTCTGCTTGTTCATTTTGTTTGTAGGTTCAGTTGTTGGTGGATATGTATTTATTGCCATTTTATTTTTCATATTTTTTATCATGTTCAAGAAGACCCTTCAACATATCATATAATACTGGTTTGGTGATCATTTTATTTTTATTTCGGTAAAGGTTTGTCCCTTATACCATGCACAACACAACAGGGTATTTGAGAAAACAGCCTTTTAATTTGCCTCCCAAAATAAAGCTTACCATATTTGGTGTGTGGATTTACTTGTGCCCTGGGAGCTCCTTATTCTCATACTCCCTCAGTGTCTGTGGTGGGCCAGAGGATTGAAAGGATAGGTATAAAATTCGGTTTGTTGGCTGTTACTAGTGTTCTAGCTCATTTTTATTGCTGGTACTATGGATGAAATCCCAGATGTCACATGATGAATATAAACTTTTCATCTGTACTTCTTTTGGTTAATGTTTATTAAAGACAGACAACTGTGTGAGTAACGTTTACATTTCCCTGTTTCACAGCTGTGGATGGAAAAGCACCACTTGCTACTGGAGAGGATGATGATGATGAAGTTCCAGGTAGGAATCTTCACTTGTGGTTAAACTGGAGAATCTTAGCAAGGAAGAATAAAGAGACTTTATTCTGCCTGGCCGGTGTGGCTCCGTGGTTGAGCATCAACCCATGCCCCAAGAGGTCACCAGTTTGATTCCCGGTCAGGGCGCATGCCTGAGTTGTGGGCCTGGTTCCCAGTGGGGGGCATGCAGGAAGTGCCCAGTCAGTATTCTCTCTCATCGATGTTTCTATCTCTCTCTCCCTCTCCCTTCCTCTCTCTCTCTCTAATATCAATAAAGAAAAAGAAACTTTTATTCTATAGGAAAGTAATGCAGTGTTATTTCACTGGGAGTTATGTTTGTGGACTTGGCTTCTTTCTGTTTGGGATCCCAAGAAGTTGGAGGTATATACAGTGAGCCCTCGTTTATTGCGGTTAATCAGTTCCAGACTCTACCACGATAAATGAATGTCCGCGAAGTAGGATTCTTTCTTTATATACAGTCATCCCTCGCCACTTCGCGCTTCGACTTTCGCGGCTTCACTCTAACCGCGATAGAGTGAAGCCGCGAAAGTCGAAGCATGAGGTGTCGAGGGACTGTAACCTTAAGTATTGAATAAAGTATATGTATATTGTTACCTAAATGTAATAACTAAGTACAGATCACAAGTGACCCTTGTTTCCTCCTATGAGATCCATACATTTATAAGAAGGCATGGAGAAGTTATTCAAATATCTTGGGATATAACCATTCTAAAATCAGCAGAAAAGCTCCTTTGGCAGCCATGAGGCATTTTTCCATCTTAGCTTTACTGGATAATTTTTGTGTGTGGTAAAACAAATATTTATTGGGCAGTAGAATCACTAGATCATAAATAATTCCACTTTGCATGGACAGGTGTTCTTAAGAATCCAGGAAAACTTGAGAATTGTGTGCCATGGTGCTTTTTAGTTCAGCCCCCACATTGACTAATGTGTTACATTGCTTAAGTTTAATTCTTGGATTGCGATGGGAATAGGAAGGGTATATACATATTCTTTCGGTGCAGTGTTTGTGCCATGGGAAGATTAATGACTTTTCCTCTTTCCCTTGTTTTAATTATATGCCAAGATATATACTTTAAAATAAAAACTGTTTAAATTTATATCCTGATTTAACTGTAGGATATATTTTGAGAGCATTTCCTGATTTCCTCTTAAGAGCTGTATTTGTAGATTTGGCTTTTTTCCCTGAGTTTCTGCCTTTTTTTTATCTTTTTCTAGATCTTGTGGAGAATTTTGATGAGGCTTCCAAGAATGAGGCAAACTGAATTGAGTCAACTTCTGAAGAAGATAATCTTGAAGAAGTTACTGGGAGCTGCTATTTTATATTATGACTGCTTTTTTCAAATTTTGTTTATGGATCTGATAAAATCTAGATCTCTAATATTTTTTAGCCCAACCCCCCTGGACATTGCAGCTCTTTTCAGTTTTTGCTTATACATAAATCATTCTTTGCAGCTAATTAAGCTGAAGAGGCCTGGGAATAAAGTTTGAAACAGGTTAATAAAGTTCTTTGCCTAGTATAGTTTTATTTTGTATTTCATTGACATTGTACACAGAAAACAAAGTTTGTAGAAAGCTAATCATGGCATGTAATTTGACATACTCTTTGATGGAATTTTATTAAAGATTTAACATGATAGTATAATGTAACAAAGGTGGTATAAAGTTCCTCGTGTTTGCAAACATTTCTCCAGTAGTCCTCAAGGCTTCCATGGTTTATGCGATGGGTGTAATTATAAGACGGGAATAGAATACTCCTTTGTGGGTGAGCAAGGGTTTTTTTCTTTTGATGTTGTTTATATTGTAAGCATATATTGAGTGCCTTATATGTACTTCTACACTTAATTTTCTCTCATTTAATCCTCAATCTATGAAGTAGGAACTAGTTGCTCCATTTTATAGATATAACTGTAAGTTACTTCAAAAAAGTAAAAGTAGTTAATCCTTTCTATGTGGGATGTTCTATAAAATAGCTGGGAAAAAAGTAATAGGGATGTCACCTTGTCTTTTCCCTTAAGTGATAACACTGAATAGGGCTACTTTTTTTAAAATTGCTTTTTAAATTAACCTACAGTAAAATTGACGTGTGTATGCATTTGTAAGAATTTTAACAACACGTAATTGCCACCATAACCAGGGTACTGAGTGGTTTCATCACCTCAGAAAGTTCCCTCGATACTAGAGCTCATTTTTAAAATGTGTATTAGCAATTATAATGTTGAAGCAATTTTAACAATTTTACAAATGGTAATTAAAACAATAATGTGTGCTCTGCATTAAGGTCAACTGGAAATTGTCTTAGTTGCTACTTCAACAATAAGAATTCGTCTTAAATTTTCATACCAACTTGCAAGTACCTTTTGAAGGTACTGTATTAGCTATATCAAAGTATTAACTACCAAAAATGAAATGTGTAGCCCTGGCAGGTTTGGCTCAGTGGTTAGAGCGTCGGCCTGCGGTCCAGAGAGACCTGGGTTCGGTTCTCGCTAAGGGCATGTACCTCGGTTGCAGTTTGTCCCCGGCCCTGGTTGGTCGTGTGTGTGGCAGCCACTCGATGTGTCACTTTCACATCGATGTTTCTCTCTCTCTCTCTCTCTTCCTCTCTCTCCCTCCCACTCTATCTGAACAAAAAATGAAAAAATGTCCTCCAGTGAGGATAAAAAAAAAAAAATGAAATGTGTAAACAGTATTTTCGTATTTTAACATTGTATTGTTTTCTTTAAAGTATGTGTATCAGTTAAACTACACTGCTACAGTAACAAGGACTCCAAAGCCTCAATGATTTACAAGATTACAAAACAGAATTACATGTTTCCAGACCATTGTGGGTTAGCTCTGGTATATATTCACTCCCGGTCCCAGACTAATGGGAAAACCTCTAGGGCACTTGGCTTTCTGGCAGAGTGAGAAGATGGTGGGTCACGGGTATGTAACCAACCACAGCATGTGGAATGGGTAAACAAGGGCAGAGGATCGGGACTGTCTGGAGTGGGGCCTGAAGATTTGCGTTTCTGATAAGCTCCCAGGTGATGCTGATGTTGCAGTTCCACTGGCCATGCTTTGAGTAGCACAATTGGAGATTCTCCTAATTCATTCCAAGAAATTGGGGTGATTGACAGGCTGACTTGAGCATGTGGAGAATGCCACTATCTGAATATCCAGTTGTTTACACTGGATTTGTATAGGTAAGGGACTAAACAGAAAAGTGCAATGGATTTCCAGGCTAGGCCTATCCCAGGGCAACTTGCTTGTAGCAGTTGCTGGCTAAGGTTAATCCTGTTTTGCCTGTACTCAAACTTTGTTCTAACATTCTTTTTTTTTATCCTCACTCGAGGACACTTTTGCATGTATCTTCAGATAGAGCGGGAGGGAGAGAGGGGGGAAGAGAAAGAGAGAAACATCGATGTGAGAGACACATCAAGTGGTTGCCACCCACATGACCCCAACCGGGGCCAGGGATACACTGCAACTGAGGTACATGCCCTTAGCAGGAACCGAACCCGGGACTCTGGTCCGAGGTTCTAACCACTGTGCCAAACCAGCCAGGGCCTAACATTCTTTAAAGATGTTATTTCTTTGGTGTATTTAAATAATCCAGCCCTGGCCTGTGTGCCTCAGTGGTTAGAGTGTTGGCCTTTGCACTAAAGGGTCTTGAGTTTGATTCTCAGTCAAGGGCATGTACCTGGGTTGCATGTTCAATCCATGGCCCCCATCAGGGTGCGTGCAGGAGGCAACCCATCAATGTCTCTCACATCCATGTTCTCTCTCTCTCTTCCCCCTCTTTCTCCTTCCCTCCCCTCCCCTTTTCCTTCCTTCCACTCTAAGAATCAATAGAAAAAACATCCTCAGGTGAGGATTAACAATACATGAAGTAATCTGGTATGTGTTGGTGGCTATGAATTAATAAAGGATCTTGTAATATCTTTAATATTGAGATAGGCAGGGTTATATTAGTTACTAATGACTAAAAATTTTAGTTGCTACACAGGTTTGTTGCACTTGATGTTAATGGTTTGTCTGGCTGGGCCCCACTTTCCCCTAGGAGCAGCCTCTAATCTGAACCTTGGCAGTCTCAGGACAGGGAAAAGAAATAGCAAACAACCAGCTGGCTCTTCAAACTTGTGTTGGGAAGTGATGCACATCATTAATAACCACATTTCATCAGCCAGAGCAAGTCATGTACATAGTCAAGTCTGACGGCCAAAAGGACTGGGGAAGTACATTCCCTCCCCAGAGCAGGATAGCAGTTAATTTTTAACAACATAATCTACCATATTCCTTTTTTAAAAAAATTGATTTGAGAGGGAAATAATGATTTATTGTTCCACTTATTTATGCATTGTTTGGTTGACTCTTGTATGTGTCCTGACCGGGGGGAAAACCCCGAAACCTGGGTGTATAGGGACGACACTAACCAACCTGAGCTATCTAGCCAGGGCCAATCTACCATATTCTTACAATTTTTCTTTAATTGCTCACAATTGCTGTGACTATTATATGTTAAACACTGTATCACTTGTGTTATATCTCATTGCTTAACATAATCCCCTAAAAGCACCACCTTGTACAGACAAGGAAACCATCTTCAAGAGGTAAAATTGCTCTTGTGAGATCACACTTCCCCTTAAGTGGTAGGATGAGATTCAAACCCAGCTCTGCTCTTAACCTCAGGACCTACTGGAGAGAACTTCAGGCCCTGGCAGGCTAGAAAGGCAGATGGTTCTGATCTGGTTGAACTTTTGGCTGTTGTCACTGCTTGCTGGCTGTTGTCCACTATTAAGACTAACTGGGCCAAAGTAGCTTTCAGCTGGATCTGAACCAGGGCTGCACTAACAAAGAGACATTGATTTTGATTAATACCCTTTATTTTTTTTTAAAGAGTCAAACTAGAGTACACTTGTATGACATCTCCATAATAACCATGTGTGCACAGGGCAGAAAGCTACATTCTGAATTTTGGAAACAAGTTTAGAAATGGGCTCAAGGTCATTAAAGTTGGGAGTCTGATTTCTACTAATCATTATTTTTCTCTATTACATAACGCTGGCTTCTCTAGTAGATTACCCCATCCCCCCCCCAAAAAAATATGTCCATTTGTGTGTGTGGGGGGGGGATCTTAAGGCAACTAATAGCAGTTTTTAGCTTTTCCAATAGAAAATTAGAAAAGTCTTCTATTCACATAAATTTTCATCACTCCAATCAGCACAGTCTTGAATGCCATTTTTGCAGCGAGTTCTGGGAATGCAGGCACAGTCAGCAAAGAAAACAGTATCACATCTCCAGCCTGAACACTCTGGGCACTGTGAAACTAGACAATTTTATTTATTTTTAAAAGCATAACTGTTAAAATATCAAGGTGGACTGGAAAGGATGCTATTGGAAATAAAATGGTCCTTTGGGTCTTAAAAATATTAGTGAAAACTGTCCAAAGGGGAAATTGTGGATGTTTATTAAAGAGTCTACACATTTGGGTGAAATAAGTTGTACTTTGAAAGCCTGCAAATAAGCACAAATGATGTGCTTCATAAACAAGCAAGGGTCCATATGAGTTTGTATGTTCAGTAAGCAAGGAATAGAATTAGTATTTGCTAATTGGCAGCAAGAAGAAAAGGATTTGTTTATACTTTTAGCTTTTTGTTGCCAACACATTGTTAGATAACACGCAACTCCTCAGCAGCATTTCTTTTCCTACCTTCCATGATGACCAGGCAAAAGGCAAGAACTTATCTCTGTAGTGTACTATATTTCTGATAAATTTTTATACCGATTAAGGTCATGAGGTGTTGGAGCTGTATCTACGGCCGTGGTTTTAATAACTCAGCCTTGCCAGACTGCAAGGCGATCAAGGGTGCCGCACTGAGCTAAACCACCGTAGAGAACATTGAGAAGCAGAAAGGAGAGTGGGGGAGGAGCAAGGAAATACCAAAGGTTAAATAAACAAAATAAAATTCCTAAACCCTGGCCGGTTTGGCTAAGCTAAGCCCTGGCCGGTTTGGCTAAGCGGTTAGAGCATTGGCCTGCAGACCGAAGGGCCTTGGGTTTGAATCCTGATCAAGGACACGTACGAACATACCTGGGTTGCAGGTTTGATCACCGGCCATTGTCCTCGGGTGAGAATTAACAAAATCTTTGAGAGCCAACATATTCAACAGACTTTGCTTTGATCTTTACCAAAATTTCCAAAGAAATCCAAAAGGAATTTAATAGCAGACAAGAGTTATCCATCAAGATTAGTATTTTCTTTGTTAATCTGGCTTTATTTGCTTTGCCTTTTTTGGGGGGGGGGGCGGTTGTTAGAGAGAGGAAGGCAGAGGGAGATAGAAACATTGATGAGAGAAGCATCAACATGGATTGGCTGCCTCTTGCAGGCCCGCAACCCAGGCATGTGCCTGACCAGGAATCAAACCAGTGACCTCTTGGTGCATGGGTCAATGCTCAACCACTGAGCCACACCAGCTGGGCAGGCTTTATTTGCTCCTTAGCCAAAGAACTCACCTACTTGAAATATGTAACTACTAGAAATGATGGAATTGCTTAATTCTGAATGTAAATATCCTTAGGAAGTTTTCTAAGTATGGGTTAATTTATGTCATTGAACCCATTAAAATATCAATCCCATATTTTCATTGTTACCTGATTCATCTGAACAATCACCACAGTCATTTCTTGCGTCACACACCTTGTCCACATACGTCCAAGTCTTCTGGTTGGGACAGTTGAATATCAAGTTTTGTGGGAGACGGCTGGGCATTTGGTCTATATTAAACAAAAGCATTATTTCTAATGAAAATCATTCATGTATGGTAATATTTTAATTATAATTCTAAATTGTAGTTATCAGTTGCTGGTGCCTATTCTTTCATTTTGATCATTTGTCCACCTCACCGCAGTAGGCAGCGGACTCATCTTCGCCGTGACTGCAGTCCAGCTTGCCGTCACAGAGCAGGGAGGGTGGCAAACAAGTCGTGAGGTCCTCACACAAGAAGCCAAGGTGCTGTGAAGCTGTTTTACACTGTCGATATGGCCAATCTAGAAAATGTTTAAAGACAAGTGCTGGATGTTGGTGTATGCATCTATAACCTTGAACATCAAGCTTTAATAATATAATAATATAACAATCTGCTTCCTCCTTCCCCCTTCTGCTTCTTTCCATTGTTTTTGTGGGGTTTTCCCCCTGTTATTTCTTCTCTTTTTCTTTCTTTTTCTCCCCCACACTCCAAAACTCTCTAGGCCTATTTAGCTTGCCTTTCTTGCAATACCACTGACTTTGGGCAAACAGGTGTGGACTCACTCCTACCTGAGAAGGAATTGAAGGTGCCTGGGAGGGGAGTCAGCAAGCCCGGGCTCTGCTGTGAGCTTTGTTGTGGATTGGTTCCATGGAGCCCCCTCCATTATTTTCTCTTTTTTGTTAAAAAACATTTTTTTTATTACAGTTGACATTCAACATTATATTCATTTCAAATGTACAGCATAGTGTCTAGACATCTATATAACTTATGCAGTGATCACCCCATAGGTTGAGTACCCATCTGCCACCATCCATAGTTACTACAATGTTATTGACCTCACTGACTTCCCGAAGCTGGACTTCACATCCCGTGACTGTTCTGTAACTGCCAGTCTGTACTTCTCAATCCCTTCGCTTTTCTCACCCAGTCCCGCAACCCCTCCCATCTGGTAACCCCCAGTCTGTTCTCTGTGTCTATGAGTCCGTTTCTGTGTTTATTTTGTTTAGATTCCACATACCCGTGAAATCATGTGGAATTTGTCTTTCTCGACCTGACTTATTTCACTCAGCACAATACCCTCTCGGTCCATCCATGCTGTGGCAAATGACAAGGTTTCATTCTTTTTTGTCGCTGAGTCATATTCCTAACCCCTCCATTATTTTCTTAGCTCCATAAAGATAACTTGGTATAACAATCTCTAGGAGACACTGTGAGTTAAATTGAGATCACTGTTTAAATACAATGAATCTGTACACTCAAAAAATGAGTGGGAGTTTGTCAAAATAATGTGATGGTGTTTATTTTTAAATATGTTTTTATTGATTTTTTAGAGAGAGATGAAGGGAGAGAGAGAGATGGAAACATCCATGTGAGAGAGAAACATCAATCGGCTGCCTCCTGCATGCCTCCTACTGGGGATGGAGCCCACAACCCAGGCATGTGGCCTGACTGGGAATCGAACCAGGACCTCTTAGTCCATGGGACGATGTTCGATCCACTGGGCCACACCGGCTGGGCCGTGATGGTGTTTTAAAAAATGTTTAAGTACTATAAACTTTTCATGGAAGTTAAGATGTAAATAGCAGATTGATAACACGTATCTCAAATATATTTATACCTAAAATAATGTATCTCCAGAAAATTCTGGTTTGGTGTGTAGAGTGGTAAACAGGCTGGAAATATTTTAGATATCTGGTGTAGCATTGGTGAGGGCTTGGTGAAGGTGCATTTTGCAACTTGAAAGTTTTGTAGTTGGGACCTGGTTGATAATTAAGAGGCAGATGACCCCACATGTATCCCTTCATGAGGTGCTCGACATTGTGATTGTGAATGATTTTTCTCCACTTAGCAACAATATTTAACAGCGAATTTAATACTGAATTACATGCTCTTCTGTCTTGTTCACCACTGTTTCTGTAGTCTCCCTGATTACAGCAGAAACTCGTAAAGGTAGAAACCATGTCCTGCGTAGGCTTTGGAGTTGGGCAGACCTGGATTGGAACCCTGGCTTGTCGATTAACCAGCTATGTGATCTTGGGCAAGCCACCTAACTTCCCTGAGTCTCTGTTCATAATGGCGGTAAGAGTAGCCACCTCGTAACATTTTTTAAAAGAATGAAATAAAGATGTGTGAAGTTTCTAGAGCAGTGGTAGCACATGCTATATGCCAAACACCTATCATCAGAAGAGTCACCCATTTTGGAAATAATAGGGGGGTTAATATACTTTCATTGGTTGTGTGAATTATTGGCATACCTGTCACCTAGGGGAGACATACTTGCAGGTTTTCCAGGCATCCCAAAGGTAATCCCAAGACCGACCACAGCAGCCAGAACTCCAAGCACAAGGACTGCCACGCACGAAATCCAGGCGCACTGCTTGGTGGGAGGCCAGCATTGCTCTGTCACGGCAAAACACAACACGAAGGAGAAGGCTGTGTTCAGCTCAGAGCAGAGGCTCATGTTGGGGAGACTGTCAGCTCACCAGATGTTCATGGTTATCTCAGTGTGAAAGGCAGGAACCAAAATTACAGGACCTCAGACATGTGCTATGAGTTATAGTGGTGCTTTTTCTGTCTACAGTTTCTAATTTGATCTTCTGGGCAACCAGCCTTATGATGAATGAGTGTTGCTCCCCCAGTTATGAAAATGAAATTTTAAAATGAAAAAACAGGGCCAGTGAGGTGATATGACTTCTGAGGTTAACGCTGATGTAAGTGGAACTATCTCACCTCAAACCCAGGTCTTTCAACTCCCTGCCCAGGGCTGTCTACTATGCCAGCCTTTCCCCAAACCTGGCTTGCAGGTTGCCTACATCAGAATCACTGAAGGAAATGCAGATTCCTGGGCTCCACCCAGACCTACAGAGTCAGAATCCCTAGGGCTTGAGGCAGGGGATCTGCGTGGTTTTTGAGCACTTATACACACCTAAGTTTGAGGACTACAACCCTATACCAAAGATGAAGTGCAGACTTTGGCCTGGGGTTCCAACCAGACTTTCCCAAGGACATAGCCTGGTGGTTCCTGGAGTCAGCAGTCCTTGAAGAGCAGGAGAGGGGAGCTGCTTCTCTCTAGAGAGGCTTGGCACTCCGGGAACTTGCCTGACTGGTTTTATTGGCACACCATAAAGAGAAAAACAGAGTGCACAGTCCGCTCCTGATCGTTTTGTCAGTATGACCTTTTGCAAACTAAGACTCATCCTTGCTATTTCTGAGGTGACCCATTGACCAGAGTCTTGAAAACTCTCTGAACCTTCTTCAACAGTCTGCAGATGTGGGATTTCCTGGGCCCCCACTGAAGGAATTAGTATTCAAGAGAGGTGGGATAGCCTCTTTTCATAGGAACCACTCCTAGATGCTAAAGTTTTATGCCTTTGGAACTATATTAAGTATGAAAATGAATTCTTTTATCTCTAACATCTAATAGAGCTTTAGAATCAGCTGGCCTGTCATGCAGCTATGAATATTCATATTATTGGTGAAGAAACGTAGGGTTAAAAGTGAAAGTGTCACAGCCAGTAAGTAGGAAAAACAGGGACTAGAACGCAGTCAGACACTCCAAATCTTTTTGCCACATCCAAAGCTCCCAGGAGGAACCTCACTCTGCTGGATCACAAACCCCTTACAAGCCTTTGCTCCTTAAACCAGAGTTTCCTGCTCCTGGGTCAGTGTTAATTTGTCCTGCCCATAGTAGCTACAGCCTTTAAAATGTTCTTAATCTTTGATTTAGAAATCCCACATCTGGAACTCTATTCTATGCATATAATTGGATGTGTAGAAGAAAGCTTTATGCAGAATGCTTTTTACATAGTGCAGTTTATCATAGGAAATGCTAAATGCTAAACAGTGCTAAAACACTTCAGTCACTTTAAATATTAAACACCTATTTATTAAAAGTGATCAAATAATTTAGTCAGTTTTATGTATGATGGGTTCTGAAACATAAAAAACAATTATATAAAAACATTAAGCATGAAAACAAAGGCGGGGGGAGTTAGCAGCAGATGTCTCTGGATTGTGGGTCATGTGTTCATTTTTTCAGCAAGTACTTGTGGAACATCTGTGTCAGGCAGTGTACTAGGCTCTGAAGATACACTGGTGAACAAGATGGATAGACATGAGCGTATAGTCTGGAGAACAATGTGATTTTTTTGCAGGTGATGGGGGTTGCATCAGAATCACCGGGGGTGGTTTTTAAACATTCACTCTGGGGCACGATAATTTTTTTTAAAGCTCCCTCAGTGATTCTGAAACACAGCCGGGATGATGCTCTTCTAGAAGAGAGGTCTTCAGACTTTTATAATTGTATATGCCTTAAGTAACAACATAAATAAATGAAATAAAATTAGTATTCCCCCAAATATATGACTATTTATTTATAAATCTATGCCTGTACTGGTCCACTAATAAATATATTATGTATATTGTAAAACATTGTCCAAAATTGAAATTCAAGAAGAATGAAATTAAATATACTATATTAAAATAAAGGTTCTCCATTTTCTTCCCTGACCCCACTGGGTCCTCCTGTGTACCTTGTGTGGTTAGTTTGAACATTACTTCTCCAGTCTAAAGGATAATGAGGCTGTGATTGGAAAACAAGAAAGGAAGCTATTTTAGGAAGTTATTGCTTATTTAATATGACAGCCCTTAAAGGTGTTCAAAAGGCTAATGCAAACACTAATGGTTGAAATAGAATTGGACATTAAAATAGACCTGTGACATTAAACTGGAATTAGATCAACAAAGCGTGTCTCTATCACCTCAGAGGTTAATGTGTGATTGGCCATTCCACTGCAGGTCAACAGACATGAGGACACTTTATGGAGTCTCTGGGCCCTAAAATCCATCTTAACTAAGCCCTAACAAGCAAGAGGGAGGGAGAAGGAATTGTGCAGACTGCAAGATAAACAGAGGGGCTTACACAGGCGTGGAGGCCTGAGGGTCTGCAGTGGCTCAGGGTCAGCTCAGGCCAGGGGGATTCTGAGGAGGGGCTTGGGGCTGGAATGTTGAGCTGAGGCGCCCAGAAGCCTTGGACTTGCCCAATAGCGTTTCCTCACTTGCAGCTGAGACCCCACTCAATGCCTTCTTGTGTACTGAAGAGGGCAGCAGAGAGCAACAAATGGGCTGTAACTTCCTCTTGGGATCCTCTCAGCCCACTAACCATTAACTATACCACCTCACTGGCCCAGGAGTGGCCTGGACAGGAGGAACTGGAAGGGCCAGGAGAGATGCACGTCTGTCCCATGCTATTTAGGGATGACTGGCCAGGACATTTTAAAGCACTGGGAGGTAATGCAGCCACCTGCCCCTGCCATTGTGATTGTGTTTTCCATTTGTAAGCAATGGAAGGATTGTTTTAGCACCTTCAAATACACTGTCTCATTCACTTGCAGAGTGAGCCTGTGAGGTAAATGGGATATGTAGGACTGTTTTATAGATGAGGAAACAGATGCCCAAACAACCTTCCATAGCTAGTTAGTGGCAGACCAAGACTCCTGAAAGCAAATGCAGTTTATATTTCCCAGCTAAACTAGTCTTTCTCCGTGTTTTTGGACAGTTTCTCAAGGATATGCAACTTCTCTATGAGAATCTAAATTTTGGTTTTCATTGAGACGATGGCCTGTAACAGTTATTCTCAGCACATCCGGAGTCATCTGGGCAACCAGATCAGTAGGGGTATATGTATCATCAGAATCCTTACGTTTACCCTTCAATGTGTGTTTATCTTGGAGTTCACACCAAGTGAAATCCAGGTGCTTCACGGTGAACTCTCACGGAGAGATTCTGCAGCAGGCTGAACATGGAAGTGTGGTGGGAGAACGGAATCATCTCAGGACACACAAAATACAGGCCTGTCAGGCTAAAAAGGAGCGTGCCCCATAACCCTGTGCACATTTCCAGCAGACGTGCACTACAGTCTCAGTCGTTGAAAATATCACCTTTCAACCCTTCCATTGACAATAATTGTAGTGGTAAGTATGCTTGAAGAATGGCTCTGTTCTGGAGTGCAACAATAATTAGATTAATTGCCCGCTGAATGCAGACTCGTATCTTCCAATCCAAGAGAGAACCTGGCAGCGTTATCAAGCGATATCTGCATTGCTCACCTCCAGGGTGTTGGTTAAATGAAAGGTTTGTTTCTCCTGAGCTACAAACCAAGGCTGGAATGTACTGACACTTCTGTTTCATATGCAAACAGATGTTCTCAGGAGATAGATGTTCAAACTTACAATATAGAAACAGACTAAATATATGACGAGACCCGAATTAACATTTTTCTACCCTTTACCTCAAATTGGCAATTGAGTCTCTGAAAGATAATACCATCCACTTATCCATTACATTAAATTAATGTCACAAATTTGAACTTTATTACCTTTATGGTATTTGATTGTAATTTCATTCTGCAATTATATAGTGATCTATAAACATATAATTTATACATTGTTTTATGGTTGCACATATTGAAATAAAGTTATAATAAAAATTAAAACAAGAGCAACATGGTGAAGAAGCCTGCAGTAATTTTCCAAGACTGTGAAGGGGTTCGTTAAGTATTTGGGTTTGAGGGCCCTGCAGCAGAGGACGCTGTCCTGTCTCCTCCTGGCAGTCGCAGGGCGCCCACCTCCCACGCAGGACAGCTCACCTCCGAGAGCTGCTTCTACATCCAGGCTCTTCTCCCCCTTTCTTCTTCAGCAGTGTGAGCCCCAACACTGCTCTCACTGAAACTTCACCCTGAGCTCCTGTGCCCGTCAGGGACTCTCCTTGGGAAGAGTTTCGAGACGTTCATCTAGTCCAATAATCTTATTCACACGTGGAGAATCTGGGGCCTGGATGCGTGGCCCGGCTGCGTTGATGCCCCGGAGTCCCCGACTTCCCTGCGCCAGTTTCTGACTGAAGGCCCGTCACTGGTCAAAGTGGTGAAAGGAGAGAGAGGGCTTGTGACCTACACGTGGGGAAGCTTCGCTCCTCAGCCTGCTGCCTCTGGCCACATCGCCTGTTCCCAGAAATGCACCATTGATTTGAACACTCAAATGGCTGGAAATACTGAGAGCGAGTCCAAACCATCAGAATTGTTGGCTCCCACTCTAGCAACGAAGGATAAACAAAATCTTTCTGAACTGGAAGGATTATTTTTCTTTGCTTTTCCAGCTCATCAAAAATAAGCTTTCAACACCAGAATGTTTTATTGAAAGTTTTCTAATAGGCTTCATTGTTTTGTTAGCCAAGCTTATCACGAGCGCAGCATCTTTATATCTGTATTGCTAATTGGCTTCTTTCAAACCAGGTTGACATTTTAGTTGTTTTTGAACCACCTTTTTTTTTTTCTTTTTCTTTTCATGAAATAGGTCATGTATTATTAGCTTCTTTGAAGATTGGCTGCCTTTTAAGGGACATTTTTATCATACTGACTTTTGTGCTTATAAAATATGCAGTGAGGACAGATGGACAGAAGGCTGCCTAGTGCAAAGCCTGTACTTGCAATTTTCTATGTATGCCACAAACTATAAAAGGTCACAAAATACTGGTGTGAGCTATTTAAGATAACACAGTTGTTTTGTGTCTGGTCTCAGCCTAGCAAAGTGATGCTATCAGGTAGGAATGCCTGGGAGCATCCAAGTGGGTGGGACTACTTACAGAGCCCCCACAGACATTTCCCAACCAATGTGGTGGCTGGACCTACTCCCGTGGTTCTTACCATGATTGCGGAATGTACCTCAGCAACAACCACCAGGAACTTTGAAAAAACAAGTGTTGTTACCCACAGCGAGTCCTAGAGGGTACATGGCACACAGGGAGAGAGAGAGGGAGAGAGAGAGAGAGAGAGAGAGAGAGAGAGAGAGAGAGAGAGAGAGAGAGAGACACCTGGAAGTCTCTGGGATCTAGGGTTCTGTCTTTATGAGGTTGAGGTTGGGGTGCCTAGGGTTTCATGGGTTCACTACTGGTGAATTCTAAAGCTAGGATTAAAAATTGCCCAGCCTGTGTGGCTCAGTGGATTGAGCGTCCTCCCGTGGACTGAGAGGTCTGGTTCCATTCCCTGTCAAGGCACATGCCCGGGTTGCGGGCTCAATCCCCAGTAGGGGGCGTGCAGGAGGCAGCCGATCGATGTATCCCTGTCACATCGATGTTTCTATCTCCCTCCCTTCCTCTCTCTCTAAAAAAATCAATAAAAACATATTTAAAAAAAAATAACCTAGGTTCTAATATTATTGTCTGATCCCCATTTAAAATAAACTCTTATAGTTGTATCTTGCTTCAAGTAAGCCGTTGTATATTTCATCAAATCTCAGGTGCTTTTGAGGTTGAGGATTTTTTTTATCCTAACCCTAGGTGTCCGCGGAAGATTTCACATTGTTTCCTCATGACTGTCACCTGGCGGACAGTTGTTGTATGACATATCAGCTGCATCCTGCTTTCAGAGGTGCATGCTGATTTTAGAGAGGTTAAAATGGGAAAACAAAGAGTGCACTTTAGGATTGTTGGAACAGAGTATATTTGCATAAAATAAAAATTAAGGATTAATCCTTCATTTTGCATAAATGTTCCATAGCAGGCCCTTAATGACTCTGGTCCTTTAAAATACGATTTGGTTTGCTAAGTCCTAGTTGCCACCCCACGTTGATGGACTATCACCGTTACCGGAAATAGGTGACAGCTATGCAGGCCAGCCATGCTTGCTGCCTGGCTCTCACCTGCGCAGAGAAAATCGCTCTTTGCCAGTACATCATTCAGTCCTCATAACAGTTCTTTTGCTTTTTGTCTTTCCTTTTTCAAAATGTAGGTAACAGATAATTATTTACAGTCAGCCTCTTCTCTTTCACGTAAAAATTAAGAGCAGACCTCATAAGATAGGTTTAATGGTTTTTATTCCTCAGTATTTCAGCCTGGAAAATGCTGAGGTATAGTCCTGGTTGGTCTTACTTTAAGCATGTTCAAAGCACAAGCAAAGGCCCGACTCCTTTACTATTTACTGGCTGAGCAAGTCGTATTCCTCCTTGGGTCCTGGTTTTCTCAGTTGTCAAATGGATGTGTTCCCCAATCCTTCCACCTCCAAGGGACCCCTGGGTGAACCAAACAAGGCAACCATTTCGGTAACTATTAACAGCTTTATACCAATGTTTCATGAGAATCACTGATAATACTTGGAGAATGTTTTGACAAGTGCTGCAGTAGTAGAAACAAATCTTTTCGGTTTATTTTATTTTTTTACTTTTAAAATAATTTGGAACAAAATCAAAGGATTGGATCTAAGTCTGTGTAGTACAATGAATTTAGTCTATTTTTAGGGTTTTAAAATGATGACAAATTGTTATTCTATGGGACTGCCACTGAGCCACTGAGGATGGTGTTAAAGTCCCACTTAGTGAGTGGACACAAGTTTGGTGCACAGGTTGCTGGGAAGTCAGCCCCAACAGCAGCCTCAACTTTCCCCCAGGTGCACGTTTACCTGGCAAGTGGGTGGGGACCTTCTGAGCTGGAGCATGAACCCCTCTCAGAACTTTAGGCAGCCAAACTCTTAGAACTCAGGTTGTCCCCAAAATGAGCCTTCTTGAGGCCAAGGGGAGCCTGTGCCTCGGGGACTCTGTGGGGAGTGGGCCCTGTCTACCCAAAGCAGGAGAAGGCAGGGGCTTTCCTGAACTCTTCTGTGGGTGGGTCACCTGGGAAACCCTCTCTCCTTTTCCTCTCAATGGACATGATTTGGAATAATCCCTGGCAGGGATTATATGTGAGTGTGACCCTGACACTTGAAGATGCAGAAAATCTGACCCTCGAGTTCCTGTGGTTTATGAGAAATCTGTTGAGGTCACCATCATGGAGAGTTGTCTTCAACAGGAATGAAGATTACTGCTGGCTTTTATTATTTTGTGAATGGTTAGTCTATTTATAACTTGTAGGGCAAAACGTTTTTAACAGTTCAACTATATATTTCTTTTAATTGGAGACTATGTTTATGTATATCAATAATTTATTAAAATGTTTTATAATGAAACCATTATATATGTATATATATATGTGTGTGTGTGTGTGTGTGTTATATGTATATATCAATGTAAGCATATTGATATTTACAGAAAGTTGATTATTGAAAATGACTGTCAGTGAATGTAACTGAGCAATTCTTGTGCACAATCTTAGGTCCCTGGAAACTCTGAAGGTCTAAGAATGACAGAGGCAGCCAGTTGTACCCCCACCAGCTCAGTCACTCGGAATTCACCTGCTTCTGCCCTCCAGCGAAAGCTTCCCAGCAGCCAGAGTCTAGGACACCCCTATTGGTACTTTATGTGCCTGGAAGCATCAGCTGAGGGAAAGTATTACTGGGTGTCTCCTGGGACAGGACTGACGTCCAGGACATGATTCCTATTTGGCAGATCCATTTTATTAAAAAAAAGTTTTCAACAAAAGTAGAAATGTCACCTTTTTTATGATCCAGATCTAAAGGCATTTCCTTTGCACTGAAAAGAGAAGCGACGTCTGTCACCTGCAAGAGAAGGAACAGCCTTGACTACACGCATGCACAGTGACTGACTTAGTTACGGAACTTCCTGGAGTGACGTGAGGCTTCTGAGAGACGGCTGAGCTGAGCTCTCGTTTCCTCATTCTTAAGGTGCTCCGTGAACGCTGTGGGGGACATGGGGAGGGGAGAAGGACACTGGCAGGTTCAAGCCTTTAGGAAGCGGGTATCAGGTTCAGCAGGAATAATTTAGTCCTGCTAGAGACAACCCAGGAGGATCTTTTTAGAAAGAGGACAGTTTACTCCTCACAGTAACTAACTTGTCAGTATGCAGGAGGTTCTAACATAGGCACACGTGGTTCCTAGCCTGACAAGTCAGACTTGTCTGTCTGTAGGAGCGAGTTGTGTGGGTGGAGGCTCTTTGCAGGGAAGGTTTGTGGAGGAGGTTAAGGCAGTGAGGGATGGGGAGAGAGTGCGGTGAATGTCTCTGATGCTGGCTGCTGGGCTGGTCCTCTGGGATCTGGAATCATACCTGAGCCCTGGAGAGAGTAGGGAGGGGCAGAAAGGGGAGAGGAGGGGGAAGGAAGTATGACTTTGGCTAAAGAACCTGTTTTCATGCAGGATCCCTTGTGCTCTGGTGGCAAAGTGGGACACAGAGTCTGGGAGAGGATGTTCTCCTTATTTCTTTGTAACTACCAAAATTCTCAACATTAGAGACCACCTCTGTTAAACAGAAAAGGGATTGACTGAAAAGCTGTTGGTTCACAGAAATACCAGGATGTCTTGAGAAGCAGGCTGGACAAAGGCGAGCAACAGGGAGACCGGGCAGCTGCAGGGCCACAGCCGACTCTGGCCAGTGAGACTGGCCATCACGTCTTGTACAGCATCTACTGCTCCCAGCGACCGAATACTGCTGGGGTTGCCACTGTCACTGCTGTGGACTCTACTGCTCTCACTGCTTTGGGTCAGTAGCTGCCAATTAAAACATGGGGGGTGGGAGCATCACAAATCTGGGAGGGGAGCATGTTAAACCTCCATCACATACTTGCACTCTAGCGGCAAAAGAGGCTGGAGGGTGGGTGCTGGGCAAAGGGGAAGCTAGGAAAGAAACCACCTGGACTTCTAGTCCTCTTTATAGGGAGGTGGTTTGAGACATTGTTTTGGGAGCAGCAGTGAACTGTTAAATTTCACACAAAAATAATGTATGTCTGCTCTGAAAAAATTAACATAAAGCTAAAAGCCAAATGACAAATTGGTTGTTGGGATAAACTTCCTGAAACCCCTTGTTTAAGATGAGTTAGCCAGTCGTCTGTTCACTCTCCTCTACGCACAGGAGAAGAGAGAAAGGGCGTTCTGAAACTATCGTTTTGGGTTTTTTTGTACGTGCCCCTAGCGGGAACCGAACCCGGGACTCCTTGGTCCGCAGGCCAACGCTCCAACCGCTGAGCCAAGAGACTATTGTTTTTAACAAAGAAGAGTTAGAGGGTAGTTTATATTTTCTAAAGTTACAAATCGCCATGTGAATATAAGTATCCATGACAGCCAGTTGGCACACAAGGTTTTTAAAATTAAAACCTATGTTTTGCAGGGAGCACATAAAACTTTGAAAGCCAGATATCCCAGAAAAGGACTTTTTACACACAACCTCACAAGGAACCTCTTGTGGTTACTTAATCTAAAATAGAATATCATTCTTGTAAATATTTCAGCCTCCAAATTTATCTAAAATTATTATTATATTTTTTAATCCTCACCCGAGGATATTTTTCCATTTATCTTCAGATAGAGCAGGAGGGAGAGAGGGAGGAAGAGAGAGAGAGAGAGAAACATCAATGTGAGAGAGACACATCGATTGGTTGCCTCCTGCATGACCCCAACTGGGGCCAGGGACAAACCAAAACTGAGGTACGTGCCCTTGGCCAGAATCGAACCTGGGACTCTTTGGTCCACGGGTCGATGCTCTAACCACTGAGCCAAACTGGCCAGGGCTAAAATAGCATTTCATCTTTTATGCTGGCATCAGTGACTCTATTGTCTATTATCTGCAATTAGTAGGGCTTGCTTCTTCAAGGTATAGAAGTCTACTTGCTAGAACTGAGCCCATAAGTGCAAGGCTGAAAGAAAGCCAGACTTGATAAAACAATAAGGGACTCTGGCTGTACTACCCTGCCTATGTGTAGTGGATGCCCTTAGCCCTTTCTTCCTGTGTCATTCACATAGGCTGACATTTGTTTGGGGAATTTTCTATTTCCCATTTTCATCTATATACTTTGCTGGGTGAGGGTCCTAATGAATTTAGACTGATCACCATCTACTCCCAACTTGAGCCAACTAATTAGATTAGGGATGGGAACAAGACCTAGTCAGAAAGAGGGAGGGAGAGGGAGAGGGAAGGAAAGAGGGAGGGAATATGACCCCAAGGGGAAGCAGACTTAGGATAAAGCTAAGCTGTGCCCAGCAGAGTGTAGGGACAAGGAACCTGAATCTTACTTAACAGCAACCAACCTTGAAGCCCACCTGATTCTGGACATCCTCTTTTATGGGCAAATACATTAACTTATTTTTTTTTTTCTTTATTGATTTTAGAGAGAGAGGAAGGGAGAGGGAGAGAGAGACAGAAACATCAATGAGAGAAACATCGATTGGCTGCCTCCTGCATGCCCCCCACTGGGGATTGGGCCCACAACCTGGGCATGTGCCCTGACCGGGAATCGAACTGGCAATCTCTTGGTGCATGGGTCGAGGCTCAACCACTGACCCACACTGGCCGGGCTAATTTATTTGTTTAAGCTATCTTAAGTGGGTTTTATTTTACAGCTGAAAACACCCTAACAGATGCAAGAAGTATACATTACTTTTATATTCAGTAAAGTAATACTTCTTTTAAATGCCAAGGTATTGAGGACTCTGACCTTGGCTTCCTGAAGCCACAGAAATAATTTTCTTCCTCAAATTCCTTCCTTCCATGTTAACTTTTGTTATCTATTCCTTGACATTAATTTGTTAATCTGTTACCTCATATTACTTGGTGGTTACTGAACTTGTGCTGTATTCCCTCCCGGACGAGACCCCTGTGGCTCAGTGGCCGTGTCTCCAGCATCGCGCAGACCTTGACATCTGTGCTAGGCTTTCTCATTTGATATAGGGGTTGATGTGTTTCGTTTCTTCCCAGGTGGAAGGCTGTGTGAAAGCTGACCAAGTGCACATGCTCTCTTGGGGAGGGCCCCGTGACATCTCATCAACATCGGCAAGGCAACACTGTCTTTCAGAGAAAAATCTACAATGGCAGGGCGTGATTTCTTCTCGGGAGATGGCAGTGAGCACAGTGGGTGGAGCGGGCCCTTCCTTAAATGCCGACAATCTCAAGCGGCTGAGGGACCTCCGAGACAGGGGCACACACAACGGACCTCATTCTTGTTGACAGTCTCCTTGGTAGCAGGGCGAATATCAGGACAGCCAAGTAAGAGGAGAGAGAAGTTTTCCTAACAGACATGCATGTGGGAGGACGGTTACCTGGCTTTGTGGGTGAACTCTGTGAGCTGGCATGAGTTCTGGAGGGCCAGTGCTTCTGTCAACACCTGGGTCCCAGAGGAAATCCTAGAACAAAGGAATAACAAGAAACCTCTTCGGCACTGGTTGGTACAAACTATTGTCCTGGATGTTCAGGACTCTTTCTTTATCCAAAAGGTAAGCAAGGAAAGTAAACAACTGTGAGGCATCAGAAGTGGGCTCTTTCAGAAACACAGATTAGTAAAGGACACAGTCACAAATGACATCTCATTGAGTGACAAAAGGTGAATTACTCACAATAGGTAAGATAAGTATTTTGAAATTCTTTGTCACATAGGCTTTAAGGGGAACATGTTTGTCTTTACAAAAGAATCATGGCAGGTACCAACAGGTCAGAGAGAAAAGGTAAGCTAGGTTTTTTCAGAAGGTTCTTTTGTAGATAAGGGGCAATGTCAGGGGCAGATGTTAGAATGTGCTTTGTAATGTACTGGTTCCACCAGCCAGGAGCTTACTGCCCCTAGAGCAGTGGTTCTCAACCGTGGCTGTATGTGAGAATTACTTGGGAAGCTGTTACATGTCCCCATCCCAGACTAATACAACAGACTCTCTGGAGGGGAGAGCCAGGCCTCAGTGTTTTCAAACCTCTGCAGATGATTCCACTGTGCATCCTAGGTTGAAAACCACTTGACCTTGGAGTGGAGCTTTCTTTCACTGCTCCAAGATCCTCAGTCCTCTGATTGCTCCCAGGACACAGAGTTTCTGATGTGCCAATAAGGAGGACTGATGTTAGACACAGCAGAGCAGTTTGTATATGAGAAACCCACTACTAGGCACAGTAGAGGCTTGAACATGCCCCAGCTGGCACACAACATTTTTTTAAAGATGTTTGTATTGATTTTTTTTTTTTTTAAAGAGAGAGAGGAAGGGAGAGAGAGAGAGAGAAACATAGATGTGAGAGAGATTCATCGATCAGCTGCCTCCTGCAGGTCCCCTACTGGGGATCAAGCCCGAAATCTGGGCATGTGCTCTGACAGGGAATCAAACCAGGACCTCTCAGTCTGTGGGAGGACACTCAATCCACTGAGCTACACACGACATTTTAAAAAAAAATTGATGTTAAAGAGAGAGGAAGGGAGAAGGAGAGAGAGAACGAAACATCGATGAGAGAGAACATCCATTGGCTGCCTCCTGCATGCCCCACACTGGGGATCGGGCCCACAACCTGGGCATGTGCCCTGACTGGGAATTGAACTGGCAGCCTCTTGGTGCATGGGTTGATGCTCAGCCACTGAGCCACACTGGCCGGGCAACACACGACATTTTTAACTTGTCCTCAGAATGTATGGGAAGAGGGGAGACACTTTTGAGCAAAGCCAAACTCATCCTGGAGGCAGGTTCACTATGTGAGGTCTGTAGGGGAGGACAGGGAACCAGGTCTGTGTGGGTCTCCACTGCACTCCCAGGGACCAGCCCACATCTAGTACAGGGGACGGGCTCAATAAATGCGTGTTGAAGG
Organism: Tadarida brasiliensis; assembly: GCA_030848825.1. Taxonomy (NCBI): domain Eukaryota; kingdom Metazoa; phylum Chordata; class Mammalia; order Chiroptera; family Molossidae; genus Tadarida; species Tadarida brasiliensis. The sequence goes on from CM061258.1 coordinate 47,456,968, forward strand.
ACTGAATGATTGTTAGGGGAAATTTCTTGTCTCAAACATTTAACCTTTTGGAGAAGAAAGGATGAACAAAAGATCAACTGAGCACCAAAAAGATATTTAGGATGCTTTCCAAGAATTGATTTTGGGGTATGTAATATATCCAACTATTCTCAGTGGATGTGAGAAGGGAAATTAGCAGAAATACCTAAAAATTTAAGATGCTTCCCCTAAAGTAACATGAGCGAATCTGTCTGAATAGAAGCAATTTCATTGAATTTGTGAATTTAAAAAAAATCAGTGGGGCAAAGGTATCTATAGTGGTCTGTGCTCCGTTCCACAGAGAGGAGAATTCAGCAAGCAAGGAGTTTGCAATGGTCTACTCTCAGTGAAATAATTATGTGTCTGATTGTGATTTCAACCAAAGAGCATAAAATCACCAATAATAAAGTTTCTTGCTTCCAGTCACGGACAGGGTAATAATGCAGGTGGGTTTAGTTCCTGTGCACACAGCTGGTATCACACAGCTCTCACTCCAACAGAAAGGCTTTACTGTCTGAAAAGATTTACTGTCCAAATCTATACAAAAGACAGAATACACCTTTGAAGTGTACTTTAATCTCAAAGAACATTCATACAAATCTCTTTGGGTTGTACTCCGTTTCTTAAATGATTGCATTTCCTGTCAAAATGCACACCTAAAAATTTTTATTCATGTTACCATCCCCCTTCATATCTTTACTGTTATTTAAAAACCAATATCCACATATTGTAAAACTTTCTAAACAATAAAAAATGTGAGAAGTTCTTGTTTTCATTTTGAGTTTTAGCAATAGTATGCACTATAAAGAGTAAGGTGGTAAATGGCTGAAGCGCTTGCTAGGCATGTGAATGTGAGAAGGCCTGTCACAGAAAAAATCTAACTATTAAAGGAAAGAACACTTAGTTTAAGAATTTTGTAATAGCCAGAGTTTGTTCTGCTTTTCATGCTATGTTTACTTACTTTACAAGTATTAGATCTGTAAACATATTGTTTATCACACAGGAACTCACTCAACAGATATGAATACATTCAATGTTACCCACTGGAAATGTAAATATTCAATGATATAACTTGCAGAAAATATCTTTAAAAAAATATATATAAACTCACTGTTTTATATATATATATATGTGTGTGTGTGTGTATATATATATATATATATATATATATATATATAGCCAGTTGTAATAAAAAACTTAAGCTTTTAAATTTTTGTAATGTATAAAGATAAAAAAGTACAATAATGAAATTACACAGAGTATTTTCTAAAAAGCAGTAGGCTACTGGTATTTCAAAGAAAATTCAAAGCTACAAACTTTAAAATCTTTATAGTTTGATGGTTAACATCATCCATAGATTTTCTTTTAAAAATATACATTTTTCAAGCTATTGGCAATATATTTTTAAACTTCAAGAATATTAAAATTATTAACCTTTTTCGTTCAGATCTCCAGTTTGCAGCCTGTTTCACGGTGGAGGAAATTATGCAGACTAGTCAGGAGGGTGATGTAAGAGAAGCGTTGTCACCAACACGAGGACACCTCTTAGTTTGCTTCTCAGGTGATGAAAGAAGGGTGATTACAAGGTGATTACCTTAACCTCAGGCTGGCTTTCACTGAAGTATTAAAAAAGGTCAGGGCCACGTGTCTTTTCCATGTCCTATGAGATGAAGGCTACCCAAGGATTCTGATTTATTTATCAAAGGTCTGTCTGGTAATTTCTGACTTGTAGAAATAAGATAATTTCCAACTTTTGGAAAAGATTCCTAAATTGAAGATTTATGTACCTGTTGGACATTAGCCAGATTTGCGCACAACCCAGCAATCTCATCTTCCTGTTGCCCAAAATGCCCAGCTTCTCAAATGTTCTTGGAGCCAGTTTTCAGATCTTACATTATTAAGTTGAATAAAGTCTTTGTCACATGCTTATTTTATTGTATGAGTCCTATAACCTTTTGAAAATGACATTTTATCACACAGTGAGATGTTCTGAACGTCATGCAGTGAAATGGTTGAGAGGCTTAACCTGGTGGAGAAAAACTGATTGGCCCACACATCTTTTCTTGGCTTCTGCCCTGAATTCTGAATGCCAACAGAATTTTAACTTTTCTGACTCTCTAGTTCTTTTTTTCCTTTCTACTGATATTATGCACTTGTTTTTATTTCTGGTTTGTACACCTTCAAGGAGTTAGTCAGCCTTGGTGGCAGCGATGGTTGGGGCTTAATTTTGTGGTCTATTTGGGGATGTTTGTTGGATGTATAATGAAGACCTATACTCTGCTGGGTGAGAAATGCCAGAGAATCCAACTTATTAGTCTCTTCATTCTGTTTTGTTTATCGATTTGTTTGTCTATTTGTAAGCTCAGATCTACAAAGAATCATGTGCTCATTGGAAAGGAAAATAACTTTTAAGTTTTTTTCAGGTTTACTTCCGACTGAGGCTTAGTTGTAGGTCAGAAGCTGTGCACTCTCCATGCGTTTGTGCGTCTGCAAGTCTGTAACTGAGAAAGGCGTAAGTATGGTGTAAGTATGAAATCTTTTCCTAACACTGGAGATATTGAAAACTGGATTACAGTGTGTCTTAAACTAAAGAAACATCATTCTGATTGGCTTATAGCACAATCATTTATATGACTCGGAAGTTCCTACAAACCCCAGAAAATAAAGAAATTGAACCTCTAGTATTTTAAGTGTGCTAGACTTAAAAAATAATAATTCTTATAGAACTTGTTAGCTCAGAAACATTTTAGGAATCAAAGTTCACATAATGAAGGTGAGTGTTTGAACAAATTATCTTGGTTTAATAATTTTGGTTTTAAAAACTAATATTTATATGTCTTTAACATGAGTTTATCAATATGGAGTATGATACAAGCATAGATTTAACTTTTAAAAATAATATTTGGGTTTGTTATCTCAGGAAAAGTTTAATTAATCTGAATTTCCTAAACTTTTTATACTAGTTTACTGATCAAATAAGATAAAATACCACTACCTAATGTTTAAGATTATAAAAGTGTAAATTTGTATCCAACCAAATTGAGTCATAAATTTGACAAACTTATATCACCAGTAATTGTATTTTATAGTTTGCTAGCTTAAACATAATTTCCAAAATCCTTAAGCAACTTAAAACTTTAATTAATAATTGTTATTAATGCATAATTATTAGATACGTAAGTAATTTCCAAGTAATATGAAATATTGAAACATTGATTATTAAGCATATTTAGGTTTATAGACTTTTTCTTATTTTTATTTGCTATAGATTAGCTATACCTTTGGGACACATTAATAAATGTGTTCATTTTTACCACTTTAAGAAAATATAAAAGGCATGTATGTGGTTGTAGAAAGTTGTATATTCATGAGCTTTTCTACCCTGCGAAAATGCTTGTATATGACAAATAATCCTCAATTATTTACCTTCCAGTTTCCTCCATGAGATAGAATTACTAATTTGGTTAAAAGTTGTAATTCATAGAGCTGATTGAGACTGTACTAGAATCAGTCATGGCAGAGAAATGCAACTGTGGATGTTCTTTTTGTTTTTCAAGAAAAAAGGTAATAATTTTGACCTAAAATAATGTGTTAGTTTGTTCCAGAATATGAGAGCATAGAGAAAAGATAAAACTTGGGTATAGATAACAAACTGAAGAGGGGATGAAGGAAGGGAATTTTATTTCTCTTGATTTGTAACACATCAGTCTGAAAATAAGCTATATAAATATGTTAGAATTTTGGCAAATTTCTTGCTGTTTTGATGGCCTTATATACAAGATGACTTAAGGGGAAATAAAGGAGATCACAAAATCTTTACTAACCAATTTTACATTAATGCAAAGCTATAATTTTGGTTTTCTTGCTGTTAAATGATAAATTGGTCTTAGAGCTTTTAACTAGTGGCAGTAAAGGTTATTCTTTATCTTTTGCATGATCTGCACAGATAGTAGAAATTCCAGGTCTCACCGGAATAATTTCTCTGCTTTGTGTGATTTTATCTTGTTCTGGATTACAGTCCTGTTTGGCATAAGACATTTCGGTTACTGCAGGACCATATGTACAATGGTGGTCCTGTAAGAGTATAATGGAGCTGAAAAATTCCTACTGCCCAGTGATGTCACAGCCCTGTGACACGATGTCCCAGCGCAATACATTACCCACGTGTTTGTGGTGAGGCTGATGTAAACAAACCTATTGCGCTGCCAGTCATATAAAAGTATAGCACATACAATTATGTACAGTACATACTACTTGATAATGATAAATGACTGTTACTGGTTTATGTTACTGGTTTATAATATTTAAAGATTATTCTTTAAATCACAAAAAGGCTGATCTTGTTAGGTTTGCCCTGATTATTTACACACATGCAGCAATTTAATCATATAGGCCTCAAATTTTCCCTGCAAAACTAGAGCCTTAGTTTACTGAGCAACTAATTAGGCCAAAAAAATTTACCTTCTATTCAGAAACTTTCATAAGGAATCTCAGACTTTTAACACGCTTGATTATTTGCTCCCCTATTCCAAGGCTAGGGGCGTAAGCCCAAGAAAGTCTTTCCACCAGATTGCACCTACAGTATCACTAAATCAGGGTACTCCTCCCTTCTTGAGGTCTGCAAAATTTGCTAAGGTCCTTGGCTTTCCAGGAAGTGACCTTCCTCACTACCAGTCATTAGGACCTGTTGTCTGTTTTTGCTCAGTATGTCATCCTAGCATCAAGCATGGTGTCTGGTACATAGGCTCCAAATAAATATTTGTGTAAACAATAACCACTACCTAAAAGGTATTTTATTTTTGAAAGAGGAATTTTACAACTGGCCCTTAAAAAGTGTCTACTTCTTAAAGGGGTTTTTCTGGGGTTTGTTATCAGGGACTTTGAGGCAAAAGATGATGGAATTGGAAAGGGAAGTTTTCTTTAAGATATTCTCTGAGATCTGTTGGTTGTCAGGACTAGAAGTGAAGTGGTTATTACAGAGACCATCTCAGCATAGGTCGCTGGGGTGTTCTTCAGTTATCGAGAGCATGTGCAAGCAATACTCAGAGTGATGTGCCCAAACGGATCATTGGATTCTGTTAACCTTATAATATGAACAGGAACTAACACTTCATGGATATGTGCCATTAATAAGGAAAGGAACCAAATGAAAGGGTGAATGGTTTTAGGTAAATGGCTCAGAAGTGCTAGAAAACCGTTGCCCAACTGACAATGGGTGAAACACTAGTACTATTTTCACATACTATTTAGATGGCCTTTGGAGTGAACATTTATGGTTTTTCTCTCCCCGTGGTTTTCCTCGAGGCACCTTTGCCTCCTGCATTCCAGGTGGTCTGGGGGCAATGGTGGATTGTTAACCAGTCATCCCCTTCTACCCCCAACTCCATATAGCAGTACATTTATATCCCATCTAAACCACTTTCTGCTTCCTGGAAATTTAAATCCTGAGCAGAATAAGCAAGGCGATTTAAGCTAACTACAGTATTACTACAGCAGCATCCAAAATGACTGGCTGTGATTTCCCAATTGAGATCCCTGGCCTAGTTTCATTTCTTGGTATTGCCTGCTTCTTCAGCTTTTCCTTCCAGTCTGCATCTTTCCAATAATTCCCTTTGCTTAAATGAGATAGTTTATGTGGCTTACAATCAAAGTATCATAACTGATATAACATACATTTTCCAGATGAAGTGATTTAACCCAAGTCCCACGCTCAGTAGTTAAGTCAACTTTGAGTGCATGGCTGGCTTCTAGGTTCTGGTGTAACACAAGTTTATAGTGTTCCTTTAGTAGAATTAAAGAGCATCTTACTTTTATTGAAGAACTGAGTTATTTTCACAGAAAATTTTTCCTACTGGAAAACTTATTTACAAGAGAAAACTATTATAAATATCCTTCTAGAAATGACAATCAGTAAATTTCTGTTGACTTACATTCAATTTCTTTTTTTTAAAAAAAATGTTTTTATTGATTTTTTAGAGAGGAAGGGAGAGAGAAAGAAACATCGATGTGAGAGAAACATCAATCGGCTGGCTCCTGCCCACCCGCTATTGGGAATAGAGGCCAAAAACCTGGGCATGTGCCCTGACCGGGAATCAAACCGGGACCTCTCAGTCCATGAGAGGACACTCAATCCACTGACCCACACTGGCTGGGCACATTCAATTTCTTTTAATTATATTGTTTGACCTAATGGAGTGTTGTGGCAGAACAGAAGGGTAAACTAAAAATCCTAAAAGAATCCCTTAATAACCTTACGTAATTAAAAAAAAAAAAAAACCAGCATGCAAACTAACAGAAAATGTACTTTATTTATAACATTTTGTAAACAATCACACTGTGCACTTTCAATTCAATAATAACATTTTTTTTCTATGGATTTATAGCAAACCCTATATAAAGTCAATGAGTTAATACAAGAGTAAAGATGAATAGGGTAGAATAATTTCTGAAAATGTTAAATTACAGCACTTGATACAAAGACAGATTATCTGTACCATAAAAATTTACACACCACAAAACATTAATTTATAATTTTAAATATGCCATAAAACACATTTATAAAAAAAGCATCAACATTAATTTTATTATAAACCAGTGAATTACTCAGAGGAATATTTATTAAAACTTAGTAAAAATCAGTAAATATTGCAACTGAGGTAAAAACTTATAAGTAAACAAAACTATCATTTATAAGGGCCAAAAAGTAAACAGAAGGGCAGACAATGTTTTCTGACGGCTCTGTCTACTCCTTGATATTTTGAAGCAGCTTCAATAAATGTGACTCAATAACCTGTTGAACTAGAACAGATAGGTGATCAAGACCATAGCATGTTGATTTAAAAGTTTTAAAAAGAATTATCAAATTTAATTAACATCTCCAACTTTATCCTAAAATAAAGTTATTTCTAAGTAGAACATACTCATATTCTTTTGGCAATAAGATATTTAAATATACTTAAAATTTAGCCTCTCAGTGACTTAGTAATTGCCCAAATTACTGAATTTTCTGTTCTTGGTTTCTAAATTTTAAACTGAAGAAGAGTCCAGAGTACAAGGTTGTTCTAAGGAACACAAAAGGGCAACTATAAGAGCATTTTATAGTTAGCTACAAAAATGTTAAACACACCTTGTAAATAGATGTGCACTTATCTTCCAGCAACTGATTAATTGGGTTGGTAAAAAGGAATAGTAACAAACTCATTTCTAGACTTTGTAGGAATTTGATTCTGTCCACAGTTAAAAGTGTATGTTGGGAGTTAGGATAACATGCAATGTTCTATGACTAGAGCAATGAAATTGGTTTGGATCCCTGGTTTGTACTATTTACAGAGCTTTACTCAAATGAAACCTGAGCATTCTGAAATACTTACCACTTCTATAGCCCAGGGCTACAGCCAAATCCATAGAATTATATCCAGAGTCGGTTTCAGTTGTTGGGTCAGCTCCATTTTCTATACCAAAATAGAAAAATCTACATAAATAAATGAAAATGTGGATATGTTTGTCTATTACTGACCCATGTGCAAAATAGCAAGATTGATTTTCAGAAAATTTGGAGAGTATCTTCAGGATGGTCTGACAAAATATAGAGTATATGGAGTGCACAGAATTCACTTTGGTGGGTTGAAGGGAAGACACTTCAAATAAACAAGCATCCTCTGGAGCAGTTGAAACTCACAACTAGAGACAGAACTTATGCACAAAGATTCTGCAGACAGAAAAACAACTGTGGATCCACATGTGACCTCCAAAAGGAAAGCAACCAGGACAAATGCTCCAATTGCAGGCATGCTGTGTGATGGAGCTGCTTCTCACATGGGCAACACTATGGTAGCAGGTGCACCATGGTGAACAGCAGCAGGATTAATGCATTTTACGGTAATTAATGATTCTGCTGAGTAATACAAGGGGAGGCCAGCTTGTAGAAAGTAAAACAGAGTCAGCCCTGGCCAAGTAGCTCAGTTGGTTAGAGCATCATCCTGCTACACCAACGTTGTGGGTTCGATCTCTGGTCAGGGCACATACAAGAATCAACCAATAAATGCATCAATAAGTGGAACAATAAGTAGATGTTTGTTTCTGTTTCTTTCTCTCTCTCTCTCCTTTCCCTCTTTCCTCTCTCTTTCTAAAAATCAATAAAAAAGTAAAATAAAGTCCTCATAACATTTTCTAAATATTTTCATTTTTATCTGCTTACCTAAGAGCATTTTTACACATTTCACATGATTTCCATGTACAGCATAAAGCAAAGGTGTACCTCCATTCTATAAAAGGAAAAAGTGATTTAGTTTGTCCAGATGAGCAAGATTTAAAGAATTTAATGCTGCTGTGAGAAGTTTTACTAAGAATTGGGCACGTAAAAGTAGTAGTTCAAGGTAATTTTAATATTTTGTGAAGAATACTTAAATCAGAATTAGTAACTGAGTTTATGTCATTAACTTTTTCTTCCAGGTGTTTAATTAACTAAATTAATTATTCTTCCAAGTGTTGAATAAACTTTTTATGTCTCCCCAAACCAAATAATTCCTAGAGTTTGCTACAGTAATTTAAAAATCAGTGTCATAGACTCACCCAATCATATTCATTCACATCAACTCCACAATCAAGCAGCATTTTGACAATATCTGTGTAGCCTTTGCTGCAGGCCAGGGACAGTGCACTTTCTCGACCTTTTCCTAAAAGCTGGGGGTCAGCACCCTGGAGTGGGAAGTGGAGATACAAGACTTTTCGATTCATTTAAACAAGAATATTGTTATTTCTGTCGATAATAATTACAGTTCAACACTTAGGTCAGGTAATGTTCTGGGGTTAATAGAGAAATAATGCAAACTTCTTTTCATGAATGCTCTTGTTATCAAGGTTGTCTGGATGCCTCTATCTCAATCCTAACTATCCTTTCACTCTGGAGTCAAATGACATCTCCTCTATGAAGCTTCTCCTACCAGGCTGACAGTACTTTGTTCCCACTGCACTTACAGGGGGCTGGGCTTTAAAATGCTCTCTCACTGTTCCATGTATGATTAGTCTTGCCTGCCCAACTAGATCCAAGTTCCACAAGAATGTGATAAGCATTTAAAAGTTTTTTGGATCCTCTACCATTACATCTAGTTGGCTGGAGATACTAAACTTTACTAAAGACTTAACTGATTTTAAGTAACTGTACATATACATTTTCTGAGGCATTTTCCTTACATTCTGAAGTAGAAACTCTACCACAGCTATTTGCCCGTGTGCTGCAGCCCACATCAGAGGAGTAAATCCTTCTTCATCCGTGTGATTGATAACATTTTCTATTTAAAAGAAAAGCAATTTTTGTGATCTAATTTAACAACCACATATTAACATCACTATGAAAATACTGGCACTCTAAAAAGTTGATTATAGTACTCAGTGAGGATCACTTTGTGCTGACTTGTGTTCACTGAAGTCTTGTTATGTGTTGTTGTAATTTGCAGTCTGACTGGATTAAAATGTGCCTCAATGCATACACTGAGTTCAAATAGCTTGTTATTTAAAGTATAAACTACTAGACAGGACATAATGCTAGGTACAAGGTAGTTCACAGAACACTGGACTCGGAATCAGGAGACCAGAGTTTGAATCCTGGCTCTGTCACTTTCTAAAAGTGTGATTCTGGGCATTTCACTTAATTTCTTCAATACATAGAATACAACCTTGCTTATCTCAGTGTGTAGTTGGGAGGATCACAATAAAAATGAATTTATATAATAGCCCTTAGCATTACATAAATATATACTATTATAAAAACTCCAAAATCTTGTTAAAGTTACGTTCTAGTCTATAACTAACATTGCTGCCTTTGAATTTCATTCATTCTTGGTGGTTTGCTAAAATAATATAATGTGAATGAAGACTAAGTAATGTGAAAGACAGTACCATGCAATTCTGCCTTGAACCAAATTTTGTTCCCAAGATTTAGTCTACTAGTTATCAAGTCCACAGTTTTCCCCCTAAATTTATTTAGTAGCTTGAGAATGAAATCTTCAAATATTTATAAACAAACAGAAATATAATGAGAAAGTTTTTCTTATAAAAAATGATGATTAAAAAAATAAACATCTTCAAAAAAATTCTTTTTTTCTTTATTGATTTTTAGAGAGAGAGGAAGGGAGAGGGAGAGAGAGATAGAAACATCAATGAGAAAGAACATCGATTAGCCGCCTCCTGTATGCCCACAACCTGGGCATGTGCCCTGACCAGGAATCGAACCGACAACCTCTTGATGCACGGGTCGACACTCAACCACTGAGCCATACTGGCTGGGCAAAAATAAACATCTTTTATCATGCAGATTGTATTCAATCAATAAAGTTGGGACAACTGACTTTTTGGAAAATGAAAATAAATGTAAAGCTTGATCTTTATCTCATTACACCAAAACATATTTCTGTGTGTCAAAGACTGAAATGTAAAAAGAAAACCACAGAAGTTCTATAATAAGGCATGAATGAATTTATCTATAATCTTAGAGTACAAAATCCTTTCTAAGCAGGACATAAAACGCAGAAGTTATAAGGAAAAAAGTAAATTTACCACTTAAAAGTATTAAGTGCAGCCTGGCCAGTGTGGCTCAGCGGTTAAGTGTCTACTCATGCACCAAGAGGTTGGCGGTTTGATTCCTGGTCAGGGCACATGCCCAGGTTGTGAGCCAAATCCCCAGTGGGGGGCATGCAGAAGGCAGTCAATCGATGTTCTCTCTCATTGATGTTTCTATCTCTCTCTCCCTCTCCCTTCCTCTCTCTCTAAAATCAATAAAGAAAAAAAAATAAAGTAAAAATATTAAGTGTTTGTTTGAAAACCATAATGAAATCAAAGGAAAAATGACAAACTGGAAAAAAATATGCAACATAACAAAAAGCAAATTTCTTTAATCTTGATAAGGGTTCACAGAAAAGAACAAAAAAGGAAAATATACCATAATTTTAAAAGTGTAAACAAAACCAGGATGAGATACCATTTTTAGATTAGTCTGATCATATCCTGTGTCAATGAGGGTAAGGGGAAATAGAAACCCTAGCTCTGGTGTGAAGACAGGACAAATATCTGGTAATACAAATAAAAATAAAAATTTATATACCTTTTAACTCAGCAAATATTCTTGAAGAAATTTACCCCATGGATATACTTAAAAAGAATACCAACAATATTGTTACTAAATAGCAACAAACAGAATCACTAGGGAGACTAGTTAAAAAATAAAAAAACAAAATATATGTATATGTAATATAATGCAAAATCTTGGACCTATTAAAATAATAAAATAGATCCTCATATGATTACATGAAAAGATTTCCAAAATATTAAGTGAAAAAAAAGTAAAGTGCAGTATTTTTTCTCTAGTGTAAATAAGAAAAAGCACATATTCTTACATACAACCCCAAATATAAACAGAAACGTTTCCTAGAAGAGTTTTCTGAAAATATAAGAAAATTATATTTGCTTTTGGGGGAAAGGCTAGGCTGGTAAGGGAAGCTATAACTTTTATACTTTAGAGTACTTAAAAAAAACAACTATTACCTGCCTGGTGAGATTACATACCTTTTTTTTTTTTTTTTTGTCTTTATAAATTCCTGTATTAAAAAAATAACAAATCCAATAAATCCTACTAAATTTGTTTCAAATACATTTTAAAAATAGGCTATTACCTTGTTCAATACGAGTAGCCAGGTAGAGCATCTCTCCCTGAGCAGCTAACTGGTGAACAGATAAAGCTGAAACAATACCATAAAAAGCTTCATGTATACATGTAGTGCACACTTTCATCATCTCATTGTTCATGTTTGTGCAGCAATTTTCTTTTCCCCAAAACTATCATTTTATTGCTTAAAAAAAATCTAACTAAAATATACCCTAACATTGCAAGTAATCATTCTGTATCTGAGAATTGATTCTTATATGTTTAAGGTAATTCTGACATCTACAAAATGTTATTATCAATGAATATGCAAATTGTTATGATCAATTACTAACCTTGCATATTGTTACTGAGCTTATCCATCAAAGAAATGGTTTAGGTACTTTTAAAAATGCCATCTCTTTTTCAAACTTATAAGGAAGTTGGGTCTACAAGACAAAGACACACCGTTTGTCTTTCCATTGATTAAATCCACTGAAGTACCAGATATCATTATTTCAAGACTCTGTAGGTTTTTCTTAACTTTAAGAGGAGTGAGGTAGTTAGTGGATAACTGACATTGAAAGTAAATTCTTGAGTGCAGACCTAGCTGTGGTTGATTTGTATGTGTCCTTAGATAACTAATTAAACATTTTTGCCTGTAACATGAGGTATGTGAACCACATGATCTCTAGATGTTTTGAGCTCAAAAATTCTATGGTTGGAATAGTTTAAGACAATCTCTCTACTTTAAACAAAGCCAAACAAGCACTGTTCTATGAGAGTTCATATTAAAAATCAGTATCACTTGATCCTTGACTGCAGTGATATGACTGGGTAGCCTTAATACAGAAAGGAAAGCAACTGGGAGGCACACACAAATTTATACAAGTAAAACGGAAATGGCCAATAGGTGGAGTAAGTCATATACTACAGCATGCGATTCAAAATCTGGAGGGATATAGAGTTTCCAAAGTACAGATATGTATTTCACCATACATTAGAATATGGATGCATTTACATTATATTCTCACATATAGTTCCTAACATCAAATTGCTAACTGGTTTCCTCTCATTAACTTACCCATACTATACAGAATATAGTTTATATAGAAAGCTTCATTTTATTTCTTGTAGAATGATTATACATTTTTAAAAAAATTGTGGACTCAAACTTTTTAAAGAAAGGTAATTTCATATTTATATTATTATATTCAAATTCAAAATTACAGTAGAAATCACTCAGCTTTTACTACAAATAATTCATGGATCAGTGATCTAGTTTATAAGCAAAATGTGAAGCCTTGCACTCCAAGAACACAAAAACACAATATCTTACTTTGCACAAAGCTTAGAATAACTCACTGTTTTTATAGTAAACTACAAAGGTTTTAAGAATTAATATTTCAATTAGTATTTGTTTTAAACAGAGAAACATAAAATATGAACTATTTGAATATGCAATAATTTGTGGAAAAGTTTTAAATTACTATAACTATGAGCACATCACTTCAGCTTTCCAAAATGGAATATGCATTTAATGAAATTAATTTTTCAAAGCCAAACTCTTGAAACCATTATGTTAGTAACAAGAACAGTTTAATACAACAGTGGGAAATACTTACAGTTTGCTAAGAGAGGTGTGGTTGAGACCTCATTTCCTCTGTGTTTGTTGGTTAAGGTAGTTGACTGTTTTATGGGTGAGAAGTGCTTTGTTGTAGAGGGAGTGTAGACATGCCTCACTTGGATTCCCGGAGAAGGAGATGTATGAATATTGCATTCAGCTAAGTAAAATAAATTTAAACACATTAAAACAATATTTTAATGACAAAGCATTTCAAAGTTCTATGTGAATGTTTACACTAAAAAAGAACTACATGAGGTATATAGTTAAGTTTGTTTCTCAAGTGAGAGTAAATTATTTTTTGCCATAAAATGTCTGTACTACCATAGTGAATATTTCAGAAAAAATTTGTATTAATGTTGAGCAATTTTATTCTGGGATTAGTATTTTTATTCAATAGATGGTTATAAAAGTAAATCTTCAGTATGATAATAGATTTCACAGAATTAAAGCATAGGAAGCTAATGCTAATAAAGTATTCAGAGAATAGGGAATATTAAGCTAATTCATTTTTAAAAGGCACCAATAATATTTTTCTCCTATGACTTAAAAAAGAACAATAAGGAACTTTATTAGAGAATTTCTAAATAAACAGAAGAAAAATTTTAAAAAATCAACATGTATTCATGGACATTATATAAACATGAAGTCATTTAATTTTGGTTTTCTCACGATTCTAGAAAATCATATTAAAAATGACTTCCAAAGTTACTTCTCAAACTCAAAATCTCATGATTAGAAAGGAAAGAAAAAACACACACCAAATAAACAAAAGCAAAACAAATGCAGATATTTATACCATAACTTTCAACCTTTAAATAGGACAGATGCCACCTCCAGGTCAGAGTTAACCTGATCTTGAATATTTTTACTATCCTCTTCATTTAAGGACTTCACAAATCGAGAACACACGTTCATATCAAATCGGTTAGGCAATATGAATTTCATTCCCATGGCAACACCCTGAGCTGATCCTTCTTCTGCATTCGAGTCCAGCTGATGTTCTATTTTAATGTCTGGCATGCCAGTTAGACTATAACTGCTGGGACACTCTTCCACTATCAGCTGGGCTCCAAGATCCAGATTTGCTGATGTAGTCATGATTTCAACTGTAGTTTCAATAACTAAAACATTTCTTCATAATTTCCTCTTGGTTTTTAAAGAGTGGTATCCAGTGTATTTTTGATATTTGGATGTTAAAAAAATCTGAAAGAAAAAAATTAAAAATATTATATCAACTTAGGTAAAAGTACATAAAATAATCATTTTAAATCAAGTGTGCAAACAATGCTCTTATAAGCACCTATTAATAACAGAAAGCATACAATGTTGAGTAACCTGTGCAAGTTACTCAACCTCTCTAAGCCTTAGCCTCACTTGTAAAATGGGGATACCACCATTAACCTCACAGGATCCTGGTAGACCAAATGAAATACAGTAACATTTTCACCTCCATCACTAGGTTCCAACATATTTTAGTCACCCTTTTCTCCCCTTTCCTATTCCTGAATATTGCCAAATGGATAAAAAGATCAAGCTAACAATAAAAAATAAACTTTCATGTGAAAACTTGAACCTCTCACCTTAGGTTCATTTTTTAGCATGCTATGTTTATAAGTGGCTCTCAGTTTGAATTTAAGATACAACTCATGTTGTACCCAAGTGTACTGGAATCTAAAGCACCTGTGATTCCTGGATAGTGAAAGACTTTACAAAGCTTTGGTTATGATAAACTGAAAATATAGTTCTTTATCAGTTTTTGTGCAGATCATGTGTTACCAACTTAATATAGGGTTTTTATGAAAATAAAGTGTGGAGATTATAGATTGGCTTCCTTTGCTTTAGCATCTCTAGGACAACAGGATCTCAACCTTTGTAATAAGTATTAAGAATGACTTTTTTTCAAATATAGTATGTCGAGACATGAACTAAAAAATACTAACTCTCAAAGCACAGATTATAAACACATGTTATTGAATCATTTACTATTATTTAAAAATTAGTTTTCAGTAATTATTAACACTTCCCTATGAACCTGAATATAATTTTAAGAGACATTTCACTGTTGTACCTAAAATTGGTTCTAAAAAAAGAACTCTAAGATATATAATTGTCCTAGATTATAATCACTGAGACATGGAGACAATAACATCCAGTTAATTATTTCATGTTAGAGTTTACTGCCTCTTAGAAGTTTTGAGAGGGTGCAGGGTGTTTAAAATCGAAGTATGACTTAAGATCACCGTGAAGCAGAGGTTGGCAAACCATACATTTACTGGTAAACATTCTCCAAGACTAATCCTTATAACAATCCATTGAGTATTCAGGGCAGATAATCATTAAGTATTCAGAGAAGAGAAAACAGGAGCTAGTGAATTACGAAGGACCTATCCAGCTCTCCTCACTCCATCATGCTGTCCACTACAATAAGCAGCAGCACCAAACTAATCCAAAACTTCCATGGGAAAAAGAGTTGAAGAAATAACAAATTGTAATAATAATTTGAAAAAAAGAAAGTAACAGATAACAAAGTCAATACACTTTAGCAGGAAGAAAGAAGGAAATCAAAGTAGAAGATATGAACTGTTTCCTTAGCTGAGAGCCAACCCTACAGACTCCTACCCTGACGTGGCCTAAGTGCAACTCCCCTGGGCTCTCTCAGCACCTACATATATTTCATTCTCTTGAAAATTTCCATTTCAGCTCCCCTCAAATTGAAAACTCCTCTAGAATGGGGACTACTCTTATTAATTTTGCACCCAAAACATTGCTTGGTCCTATTAGGTATTCCGTAAATGTTTTCTGCTCTAAACTTTAACATGTGTCATACTGTTTTCTATCCTGACATGACTTTGCATGAAGCTCAACAAATATTGCTGATTACATCCGGCGTTCCATTCCCAACAACACTTCTAACTAGCTGTGCAATCCTGGACAGACAAATCATGTAAGTCTTCTGAGACTCATTTTATTCATCTACAAAATAAAGATGGTTGAAATAGGCATCTCTAACAGTCTTTCCAGCTCTAAATACCTTCCATGTAATAAATCAGGGATTATAGATGGAACCACGGGTCTTTGAAGGGAGGAGTGGGAATGTACTTGGGGGAGGAAGGAGCAGAAATAGAACGCTTATCTTGGCACTACTCTAGTGAGAAGCAAAGTTCACTGGTTACGCCAAAAATTTTAATTATAGGAGGGGAAAAAAGGATGATCGGGAAGAGAAGGCGGTGAGAAAAGGAGGGAAGGCCAAGGATCACCTCGATCTAGCAGAGCCCAGGGACAGAGAGAGAGCCTAAGGAGATAAAGTTGGCAACTGCGCTACTCCGCAAAGGGCGCTAACAACAGGTGCCTCCCGGTTCTTCCTAATCCTGGAATTGTCCTACAAGGGAAGGAAAGGTGCTATGAAAATGAATGATGCCTCACAGGCGACAGGGGTCCCGGCGTCCCAGGACAGGAGCCCGCTAGGGGGGAGACTGCTGTGGGGAGGGAAGTCCGCTCTGTCGCCAGCTCTGCCCGAAAAGTCCCGGCGCGGCTCAGCGACGGCAGGCGGGCACTCTGGCTCACCCGCGGCGGGCGGGTCCGGGGGACAGGGGCCTGGGGCCGACCGGGTGGGAGCGCAGGGCCTCGCGACCACCTTCGACAGCCAACAGCGAGTTGGGCCTTTCCATCAGCGGCCACAGGTTCACTACAGGCCCTCAAGCCCCGGCTTGTTTTGACCGCGACGTCACTTCCGATTTCTCCTTTCGCTTTCTGGACAGAAAACGTCCCGCATCACTGCAGCCGCGAGGCTTTCCAGGTCCTTCCCAGCCGCTGCGCCGCGCGGTGCTGGACGCCCGAGTACTACAGAAGCAGGGTCATTCCAGTGGGCCACTCGGACTAGTGCCAGGCCCGAGCTCGCCCCTGGGTCACGCCCCCTCCTCCTCGTCGCCCCGCCCACCCGACCTGCCCCGCGACACCCGGACGGCGAGAGTCGGCGAGCCTGGGCCGTTACGTCATCATGGGGCGACGGGCCTGGCCGTTCTATCCGCCGTGTGTCTCGGCGACTCCCTGTAGGATCCATGTGATCAGCTCCAAGTGATTCTGGACAGCCCAGGGAGGGGTCTGGCGGAATCCAAGAAATTCTCCTTGGCGCCCGGGTGTCTCAGCGGACCCTCGGGGCCCACCGGAGGTAGGTGAAGGTGGCTCCCAATGCGGGTAGCCTAGACTCACGTTGGGCCTTCCTTGGTATCTGGCATGCTCCTCGGGCTCCCCAGTCTCCTCACAATGGCTCAACTCCTTAACCAGCCCATGAGGATCCCTCAGTTTCGCTTCGACCCAGATTTTCCTCCTTTACAGTCACATCCTCTCACACTTAACACTGTGATTCGTCCCCGGAGTGATCCGCACTCTTGCAAGGCAGTGGGCAAATTGCCATCTCCGTCCTCCGTCTATGCTTATGAGGTCTCCTCCGTTTCGAATGCTTCCTCCTCCGCCCCCACCTCTGCGCGCATCTTAAGTGGTCAGTCTGTTTAAATGTTCTCCAAAGCCCAGCTGAAATGCATACTTTGAATCTTTCCGGGAGCTGCCCAGTTAGAATTAAAAATCTCTCCCTAACTCTCAGTGCTCTGTACGTTACTTAGAGAATATATTTGATACTCTGCATTATAGTGTAGTACCTATTATACATTTAGTCCCAATTTCTCAGGCTCTGGCCTTTCCCTGGTCATGTTTTTACTTTTCATTTTCACATCACTTCTTGCCTCCATGCCTTTGCACTGTGTCGTGCTCCCCCGGCTGCCAGTGCTGTTTCTCGCCTTAATCTGAACCACTGCTATTGCTCCTCAGGTCTTCCGTCTAAAGTTTTAAACTGTTTCTCTCGGGACACAGCCATGTGCTCTTTTGCCTGTACTCTAGTATGTGGCAAAGTCCTGCAGGCTATATCTGGCCTGGTGCTTGTTTTTGGGTAGCGGGAGAGCCAAGAATGATTTTTACAGATGAACATTTGCAGTCTGTTTGAGGATAGGAAACACTAACTTTGAACCTGAAGTAAGTGAAATATCCTCCTCCAAGAATCCTATTTTCATTCATAAATAAAAAAATTGTACTCAAACTATTTTGGGGGTTTCATTAGTAAAAGTATTGGAAATTTTCTTCTTACCATGTAAATAACTACATAATATCCTCTATTTTGTCTGTTGGCTTGCAAAGCCGAAAATATTTATCATCGATGTATCCCTTTATAGAAAAAGTTTGTCAACCCCTGTTCTATAGCAATGTGCATCTTATAGACACCACTTGTGATTTAAATTTTGTGTTTTCCCATAGAATCTAACACAATGTTTTCTTTTCTTCCTTCCACAAACATTCTTTGAGCACTTAAAAAAAAACAACACCTTCCAGACATGATATGTTCAGTTTTTCAAAAAAATGTTCCGTTTAATCACACATGTGATTATGTGCATTGACATAACTGTGCAGTCAAGTAGGATTATAGAAGACAGGCCCTGACCCAGTGTAGGGGGTCAGAAATGTTTTCCTGGGGGATGTGATCCTTGGGTTGAGCTCTAAGTGATAAATAGGGAGTAGGTAGAAAGAGGTCATTCCTGGCAGAGGACAATGAGCAAAGACATTGAAAGAAAAAGCATTTTAAGGGAATACAAGAGGTGAGGCTGAATAGGTAAGCAAGGGCCAGATCACAGAGGACCTTTCATGCCATGTTAAGCAGCTTGGACCTTCTTTTCTGGGCATTGTTGGGCTTTGTAGCAAAAGCCAGATTTGCATTATAGTTAGATAACTCTGATGGCTATTTGGAAGATGGATGAGGGAGTTAGGGAGACTTTATCTTGCACTATTTCAGTAGATGAGAAGATCTGAATTAGGGCAGTGGAACTAGGGGGAGTGAACATGATGAAGTTGAGAAAGATTTGGGAAGTAAAATCAGCAGATCTTTTTGGATGTTGGAAGTGAGAAGGAAGGACAAGTCAAGGCTGATTCCAAATTCCTAGATCATGCCCAATCACAAGCTGAGGTGGAGGATATTGGTGTGTGTGAGGGTGCAGACCATGACTTTCAATCATCATTGTATCCCTAGTGCCTAGAACAGTGTCCTACACATTGTAAATACTTCACGGAAAAGTTTTCCCTTTTTTTCATCATTGATTACCATGTTTCATAAAAACAGCCTTTAAAGTAAGTTGCACTTATATATTTTGGTGTTACTAATGCAGTATTTTCAGGCTTTCTGGAATAAATGATGAGTTACAACATTGGAATCATTCACTTGATAAAATTGAATCTCTTGCAATTGAATAGTTCTGGAAAGACATTTTGGCTTACTTACATGCCAGTTAAAGTTTTAATTCATTTTTATCCTATTCTCTCACTTTATAATTTAATTTCAGAATTGCTTTATTCTTATTTTCTTATTGTTTAAATCTTTTTAAAATTAATTTAAGCTTTTACATCAGAATATTAACTTTTAGTTTTATTTTCTTTTAAACTTTTAAATTTAATTTTAAGCTTCTACATTAGAATATTAACTTTGTTTTCCTTTCTTTTTGGCATTATTAGACTTTCAGGAATTCAAGTCCCTACACTGTCTTCTTAAAGATTACATGTCATTTAAAAAAAATTTTTTTTTTCTTTATTGATTTCAGAGAGAGAGGAAGGGAGAGGGAGAGAGATAGAAACCTCGATGAGAGAGAACATCGATTGGCTGCCTCCTGCATGCCCCCCACTGGGGATCGGGCCCAGAATCTGAGCATGTGCCCTGACCAGGAATCGAACTGGCAACCTCTTGGTGCATGGGTTGATGCTCAACCACTGAGCCACACCAGCTGGGCGAGATTACATGTCATTTTAATTTAGTTTTAGGAAACTTGTATTTGTAATCTCACCTTCAATAAATGAACATTCTAAGCCATCATATTTCTCTCTGCTTTGGCTGCTGGATAGCTAAGCCAGATTTATTCCCAAGTGTTATAAATTGGTCAGTTAGGTGTGAGAACATTTGTGTATAACCTCTGGGTATAGCCGAGTAGATGGTACAATATGGTAGCCCTCTCTGTAGTCTTTCTGCTTCCTTTAGATTGTTTTTTCTGTTTTATAATTAAGTGGATTATTGATCACTGAGCTACTACACAGCCTTTTGAAAGGGCATAGAGTGAAAATCATGACTATACAGATACAGGTTTATGAATAACATTTATATAAAATGTTTTCTTTTTCAGGTGTAAGGCAGAATCACTATAATTATTTCTAACATCAGTTTCACACTAACTTTTGGATAACAGTCCAGTTATATGAAATTATGGCTGGTTATAAGCCTGTAGCTATTCAGACATATCCTATACTTGGTGAAAAAATCACCCAAGATACATTGTACTGGAACAACTATAAGGTAAGTATTTATGCCAGTTTCTCCAGCATGTGTTATACTTTGGATACTCCAGTAGAGAACTAATAACTGAAAAGAATCTATCAGCAGTTTATAGTTTGGGCAGAAAATTTGATATCATATATTTCTTTGGAATTTTTTAAATTTTTTTTTTCTTTATTGATTTTAGAGAGAGAGAGGAAGGAAGAGGGAGAGAGAGATAGAAACATCGATGAGAGAGAACATCGATTGGCTGCCTCCTGCATGCCCCACATTGGGGACTTGGTCCACAACCTGGGCACGTGCCTTGACCAGGAATTGAACCTGCGACCTCCTGGTGCATGATCGACGCTCAACCAGTGAGCCACACTGGCCAGGCTATTTCTTTGGAATTTTATATAAAAGTCCATGCTGCTTAATCAGTTTAATCATACAAGTGCCTAGAACAGAACAGTCAATCAACAACAAATGAATTACATTTTAGAATTTGAATCTCATATGCAAGGTTTTTAATTTTTAAAAATATATTTTTATTGATTTTGTTTTAGAGAGAGAGGAAGGGAGAGAGAGGTAGAAACATCGATGTGAGAGAGAAACATCGATCAGCTGCCCCCTACTGGGGATTAAGCCCACAACCCGGGCATGTGCCCTGACTGGGAATTGAATTAGGACCTCTCAGTCCATGGGACGAGCTCAATTCACTGAGCCACACCTGCTGGGCTGAAAGGTTTTTTTTTTTTGCCTTTCTTAATCTAAGGAGGAAGTGATGCAATCTAGACTATAAAGACAAGTGATTTTTTAAAAAGGATGAACAACTAAATGGGAAAAGATTGAGAGTAGGAGATTAATGCAAGTAGAAATTTAGTATATGTGCTGCCGAAGAGCACAGGAAAAATATTTAAATAGCCAATAAATATAAATATATTGAAAGAGTCTCATCTTCACTCATAATGAAAGAAATGCAAATTAAAACAATAATTTGGATACTGGTTTGGATACAAGTGAGAAATTTTGATTTACTACTTGAGGGAGAGACATTGGTGCAAACTTTCTGGAGGGCAATTTGGCATTGTCTAACCTGATCTTTCAGCTTTGTAAATTCCACAGGTTGGAACTTAGTCAGTGAATATACTTTGCCAAATTTGTTAAGATATATGTAAAAAGATGTTCATTGAAGTATTATTTGTAATATTAGAAATCTCAGAAAAACCTATGTCCATTAGTACTGGACTAGTAAAATAAATTATGGTGTATCCTATAATGGATGATAAATCTATTGCTCATATTAAAAGTTAGCTAAGATGTGGTTTGAAGTGGGGGAAAAAAAAAAAAAAGCAAGGTGCAGAACAGCCTGCATGGTATGATCTTTGTGTCAGTTAAACACATACTTCAGTGTGTGCTGGTATAGGCATAACTCCCCCCCCCCCCAATAATAATCACAGAAAACTCCACAGCTGAAGAGAATGAGTGGGGTATGGCTTTCCAACCATATACTTACATACTTCAGTGGCTACAGGAATAGGATAGGGTGATGGGATTTGGACCTTTTGCTTTCTTCATACTTCTGTATTAAATACAACCTAGTAAATGTTACTAAGAACAACAAAAAATGGTCAGTAAGAAATTATATAGTGCTTGAATAGGTATTACCAGTTGTAACTCTGTTAATACTGCAATTGTTAATACTCTGTATTATTTTTTATTAAGACCCCTGTTCAGATCAAGGAGTTTGGTGCAGTGTCAAAAATAGACTTTTCTCCACAACCTCCATATAATTATGCTGTCACAGCTTCTTCAAGGGTAAATACAACATTAAATTTATTTTTGTTTTGTATAGTTTATATTTACTACTGATTGTGAGCCATCTGGTGAAATACTATGTTTTTTATCTTGTAGATTCACATTTATGGTCGATACTCCCAAGAACCTATAAAAACCTTTTCCCGATTTAAAGACACAGCATACTGTGCTACTTTTCGACAGGATGGTAGATTGCTTGTGGCTGGCTGTGAAGATGGTGGAGTTCAGCTTTTTGATATAACCGGGAGGGCTCCCCTCAGGCAGTTTGAAGGCCATACTAAGTAAGAGATAGTTTTAAAAATTTTTTGTTAAATTGAGGTATAATGAACATACAACATTATATTAGTTTCAGGTGTATAATATAGTGATTTGATATTTGTATAGATTGCAAAATGATCACAATAAGTCTGATTCATTTTTTCACCATACAGTTATAGACAGTTGGTTTTCATGTGTTTTTGTTTTGTTTTGTTTTGTAACCTCTATTTGTTTTCTGGGCTTTGAATAAAACATAGAGACCATTATGTACCTTTATGTATTTTATTTCCTGGTTGTTCTAAGACAGAGTCTGTATCCTGGTTCAGTCCTAAGGTCCAGTTTGATGGGGCTCACGAATTCCCTAGAATTGTATGTGACATTTTAGCAAATGGATATTTATCTAGGAAGACACCCTGTGACCCGACTGAGATTATAAACCACTGATCTAAAGATAGCCTCACAACTGTTAATGAGAACTTTATAAACCTGGACTGTATTAGAAGTTCTCATTTTGAAGTCAGTTGGAAGGTGGATTTTCTTTTATTCTTGGATTTAATACTTTGCCCTTTGATAAATTGAATTGTCAGGGCAATTTTATATTAGAACTTTGTTTCAGTATTTCCAATGTCGTTGCTATAATTTACTATTGATTTAAAATCTCAAGAGTGTTTTTTATATTGTATTATCAGGGTGGTCTTGCCCTATCAGTGAAACATTTAAAATATAACAAATTCATTTAACATGATCCTACTTAACGGTAAATCTTAGAATTTTTTAAAGAACTACCCATTTTGAAAATTTTAAATAAAAGTAACTTTGTATCAACATTTAGAATATTTACTTTCTTTGCGCAGCTAAGTAGAGTTGTTAATGTATTAGAAAATATAACTTTAAGGTATTGTTTAATATTCTTATCTACTTCATAGTGTAAGGGTATTTAAAATTTTTAATTAACTTGAGACAAACATCTGTTTTAAAGATTTTCTTTTTCTCTCATGACTTCACCCTGCAATTATTCCCTGAAACTGAACTGTTTTTTTTTTTTGCCATTTGGGGAAAAGGAGTGTTTTATGTTAGAAGGTGCCAGAAGTATATAATGTTTTCTTGCTTTTTAATCTACTGATCCTTGATCTTTCAGAGCAGTTCATACAGTAGATTTTACAGCTGACAAATACCATGTGGTCTCTGGGGCTGATGATTATACAGTTAAATTATGGGATATTCCAAACTCCAAAGAAATTCTGACATTCAAAGAACATTCTGATTATGTGAGGTGTGGGTGTGCTAGCAAACTGAACTCAGATCTCTTTGTAACAGGTTGGTAAACTCTTTTTTTTTTTTTTTTTTCTCCTGAAATTGATAACTTTATTGTTCTAGACTTTAATATGCTTTGGGACTCTTTTGGGATAGAGGAGTTTAAAAATTTTTTATAAAGAAATATGTTTTTGTTTATCCAGTTGTTTTATTTTCTTTTTCTTCTTTTGGTGGTTGCTCTTATTTTCCTCCAACTATATTTGGAAACATCAGGCTCCTTGAAAACATAAGATAGCCAGAACTGTGATGGGTTTAGTACTCTGATTTCAGAGCGTCTAGCAGCCAAGAAACAAAGACAATGCAGTCAGTCTTTGTGGGTGCCTGTGCAGAGGTTCCCAGATGATTCAGTCGTGACAGAAGCCTGAAGATAGGAATAGTTTAAGATTCTGTGTAATGCAATATTGTGCTTCTTCAGAAAGTCAGTGGTACCAAAGAGTTTGGAGGTACTATATCTTTATGAATTTACATGTGTCTTTTAAAAATTTTATCTAAGCCTTTCTCCTTTTAAAATTTATGTTTGAATACACATACATGCACACACACAATATATATAGTTTTTGTTATTTTGAGTAGTGAAACTCACATAATACAAAAATTGACATTTTTAGGCTCATATGATCATACTGTGAAGATGTTTGATACACGAACAAACAAGAGTGTTATCTCTGTTGAGCACGGGCAGCCAGTGGAGAGTGTCTTGCTTTTTCCCTCTGGAGGTCTTCTGGTATCAGCAGGTATTTCTTTTTAAAATTGTTTTTACCAATGTTGTTGGTCTTGAATGAGATAATTTCTTTATCAGTTACTTTTTGTAATTTATCAGTGTTGACTTGAATTGCCTATCTAGGTGTTTGCTCAAAAAACAATTGATAAGTGGGACAGGCAAGCAGTTATCATTTATTGAGTACCTAATGTGAACCAGACACTATGCTTTTATACAGGTATATTATCTCTGATGCCCTAGATGAGCCCAAAAGGTAGTTCATTTTCTCCCTGTTTTGCAACTAAGGAAATAAATAAAAGTTTTAACTAATTTGTCCAAGGCAAAACAGAAAGTAGATCCTAAATCCCAGAACTTGAGAGCCTACTTATGTCCTTAACCCAGAAATTCAGGTTGTACACCTGCTGTTATTTAAGAGATCCGTGGCAGCTTTTGAAAACACAGTTTCTTTCAGATGTAGACTCAGGCTTTTCTCTTTTCATGTGACTCTTGGTATAATGGCCTTACCCAGCAAATAGCTGCTGATGCTGGAGGAGGAGGTAGTGTGAGGTCAAAAAAGGCTGTTGTTACATTTTTCATCTAGTTGGAACTTAGGTGTTTTTGTTATGTTGATCATAGTGCATTTTCAAAATTATAATGGAAGAAGTAAATTGGCTGTTTTCATTTGTCAAGTCCAAATTAATGTGTTGACCTTAGAAGAATACATAGGTAGTATGTTTACTTTATAGCGTGTACATGGCTGTGTAGCCTTTTTAAAAAAATTCTGAAATTATTCTGTTTTATACTCTTTCCCCCAGTACCTGTTTGATTTCAAAATAAGTTGATAACATTGTCAGACATATCTATTTGTCTTGCTATTGTTTGAGAAATGGAAAGTTCAAGATGAACAGGGACAATAGGTACCTGTATGCTAATCTCCACTGTGCTACTGGTTATGTGACCTTGAGCAATCCCTTAACTTCTTGAAAATGAGAGGTTGGGCTAGATCAGTGGTTTCAAACTGTAATCTCTCTCATGAGCCACCACATGTGAGGAGACAGGGGTTGTGAATTGGGTTCCAAGCCCTTTTGCGCAGTCAGGATAGGTAAGAAATTTGCTCCCTCCTCCACAACTCCTTTTTCTATTTTCCCTATTAAAATTTTGCTTAACAGTTAATTGAAAGAAAAGATGCTGTATTAAAATTTTTCTTTTTAAACATTGGATTAAATTGCCTTTTAGGATCCTTCCAACTCTTAGAGTAAAAAAAAAGTAAAAAACAAAAAATTTTATCAGTTTCATTGGGATTCTCAAAATTTTAGGGAAATAAAATCTACATTATTTCCATGGTTTTGCAACATTGCTTTTGAAGAATGCTTTTGTTATAATTTTCTTAAAATAAAATCTTTTGGTTTTACTTTTTATTTTACCAGGTAGTTCTGTGTACTTTACAAATATAGAATTATTTCATTGTTATAACAGCTCTATGAGGTAGGAACTATTATCATTATCAGTTACACACCTAGTAAATGGTCAGGTCAGCTTTGAAACCAGGAAGTCCGGCTCCGGAATCCCTCTATGCTATGGACTGTCCAGTGCAGAATGCTTTCCAGATCTTTAAAAATCTTAATCTGTAGGTGGAATATCAAACTAATGATTATTTCTTTTTATAGGAGGTCGTTATGTTAAAGTCTGGGACATGCTAAAAGGAGGACAGTTGCTAGTGTCTTTGAAAAATCATCATAAAACTGTGACGTGTTTATGTCTGAGCAGCTCTGGAGAGAGGTTACTCTCTGGTTCACTGGATAGGTTAGCATTTTCATTTTCTTTCTTCATCATTATTAGTATACAAGTGTTTACTGCTTGAGGAAATTAGTTATTTCTGCAGTATTTGTGATAAAATAAGTATTCTGTGAAATGATTTCCATGTAAAAAATTCTGTTGAGTTGAAAATAGTTTTGACCCTTTATTTTCATATAGCAAATTAATTTTCTCCTTTGTTGTAGTTTATTGCTTTAACTTATATACTTAAGAAATTTTAATCCTCACTTGAGGATACATTTTTTATTGATTTTAGAGAGTGAGGAAGGGAGAGAGAGAGAGAAAAACATCAATGTGAGAGAGAAACATTGATTGGTTGCCTCTTCTGCATGCCCTGGACTGGGGATCGAACCTGCAACCTGGGTATGTGCCCTGACCTGGAATCGAACCTGCAACCCTTCGGTGCACAGGATGACGCTCCAGCCAAGTGAGCCACACCGGCCAGGGCATACTTAAGGAATTTTATTGAACCATTCAAACATTGGTCTTTTAAGACAGTCTATATTCTATAGTTTCTTTTAAAATCATTATTGTATATTTGCATATTTTCAAATGGTTATAATGAGTATATGTATATATTCTAGCTTATATTCTTTAAAATTTAAAACTTTATGTAAAAATTTCTATATATTAATGTAGTCCAATTATTACTATTTTAAATAGGTATTAATATTCAATTAGTTAATATTCTAGAACAGTGCTGTCCAATAGAAATATAATGTGAGCTATATATGTCATTTAAAATATTTTAGTAGCCACATAAAAAAGGTAAAAAGAACTAGGTAAAATTGATTTAATCTAATGGATCTAAAATATTATTTTAATATGTAATCAGTATAAAAATTGAGAGACTAGAAACAATTTGAGCATATAATACATGCTCTATGATGACAATAATATTTTACATTGATTAAAGTGAAATATACCAGTATTTAATAGAAAAATATTTTTATACTGTCTTAGCTTTAAAAATTTAAATATAAGTTAATTAAAATTAAGTAAAATAAAAAGTTCAGTTCTTCATATTCACTAGCACATTTCAAGTGCTCAGTAGCCACATGTAACTAGAACTGTGGCATAGTTCTAGAATTTACTTATAGTCATCTGTTGTTGGTCATTTCATCCATTATATTTTCCCCCTGTTATGTAAAGCCTTGTTTTTTTCAGCTTGTTTATTAAAAAGTATACATATTTTAAAGCTAGAAAATATTCTTTATACAAAGGAGTTTATTTTGTAAATATATAGCAAATTCTCTCTAATGGTGTTACCAGGCAATTTTGGACTTGATTTTTAGATATGTCCCTTAAAAGCTAAAAGTTGCTCTATCTGCAGTAGTTCTCAACCTAGAGTGATTTTTGTCCCCCAGGGTATATTTGGCAATATCTGGGGATGTTTTGGTTATTGTCACAACTTTGGGGCGGAGTGCTGCTGCCGTACAGTGAGTGGAGGCCAAGGGTGCTGCCAAACATCCTGCAGTGCACAGAGCAGCCCCACAGCAAAGACTCATCTGGCCCAAAATGTCACTGACACGGAAGTTGAGAAAGCCTGCTCTTTTGACTTCCAGTGTACTTTCACTGATGCTTGTTCTTTACTCTCAAGTTTTATCTTCAGGCAACAGTGGTTCATGGTCTATCTTTCTGGTGGCTAGTCAAAGTTAGAGAGAGAGGAAGGAAGAGAGAGATAGAAACATCGATGACAGAGAAACATCAGTTGGCTGCCTCCTGCACACCCCCTACCAGTGATCAAGCCTGCAACCCGGGCATATGCCCTGACTGGGAATTGAACCAGGACCTCTCAGTCCAAGGGATGACTCTCAGTCCACTGAGCCACACCTGCCAGGCTAGTCAAAGTCTTTATACAAACATTATGGCTAGTCCTAATAAATAGTTATTTTAAAAAGCGAGATTCAGTGACGAGTTAGTTTGTAATTAATATTACTAATTGTTTATCTTCATTGTGTAAATTTTAATATTCATATATTGAATTTTCAAAAATAGAAAATTTGCATTTTATACTTATTTCCAAGATGATTTGTGACGAAGCTATCTTTTTTATTAGGAAGGTGAAAATATATAGCACAACTTCCTACAAAGTAGTCCACAGTTTTGATTATGCAGCTTCAATTTTGAGTCTTGCACTTGCAGTAAGTACTTTTATTTCCTTTTAAAGCTTTCCTTAACCTTGCCTGTTAAATGAAACTAAAATGGAATGTTAGGGTTTATCTTTGTATTTGAATAAGTCTTATTTTCTTCTTGCCACACTAGAGAATTGAATTAAGACAGTTACTAGAATATATGACTTGTCCCAATAACTTAGCATGTGTTCAGATTTAGGTCCCACTCACTGCATAGTTTCAAACCAAGTACAGTGCTGTAGGCATTGTTAACACTAAGGGTAGGACCTGGGAAGCTGATAAATCTCTCTTCAGAACATTTAACTCAAGGGTTAAATACTTTAGAAAGTCTAAAGTATTGGCTCTTTGAGCAAAAAAAAAAAATAAAGAGGCGGGGGGAGAAAAAGGGACAACAAAATGAAGTATCTCCTTTTCTTTGTTGACTGCTCTTTCTGGAATGTCCACTGTCAAGTTTCATGAGCCATTGAGGAGGAGGATATTTGAATACATTATATAGAAATCTAAATTGGGAGAGGAAAATCAATTATTTTCTTTGCTAGCATGTAAAAAATCATGTCACTGCCTAATCCTTTTTTTCCAGTAAGAAGATGCAGAAAAAAAATACTTTAAAGTTTTCCAAGATGTCATTAACTGTATATTATTATACAAACTGCCAGTGATAATTTACAACAGGTATAAGTTCTGTCAATATAATAGTATCCTACAGGAGAAAATGATTTTGTTCTAACTTTTTGCATAGATCATTGTTAAGCAGAGTATCTCTATCTGAATGGAACTCTTGGTGAAAGTATAGATAAGCAGCACACGTGTTATAAATGGTATTTTGAAGAAAAGTGAGATAAATTATGAGTTAGGAATAGTCTAACCTATTTTTCTAATTCCTGTTAGCATGAAGATGAGACAATAGTTGTAGGAATGACCAATGGAATACTGAGTGTTAAACATCGGAAATCTGAAGCAAAGAAGGATTCTCTTCCCAGAAGAAGAAGGCCTGCATACAGAACTTATATTAAAGGAAAAAATTATATGAAGCAACGGGTATTTATATATATATATGTATATATATATATATTTTTTTTTAACATGAAATTTGTTCGAGTAGCTGACTCTTTCCCTGCACATTACTGGAAAATGTAGTTTACGTGGCACTTAACTTTATTTTGCTTCTTTCTGAGTTATCTCTAGATTGCTGGATTGGGGACCTTACAAATAAGCAGTGGGGAATAAGGACGACTTTATTTAATACCCTGAATCATAACAATGTTATAGTACCTTATCATACTCAAAGCGAAGTCTCTCACACGCTATCTGATTTATCTTCTAAAAAACCCTGACATGTGGTAGAGTCAGTAATGTCTTCATTTGGCATCTGACAAGATGGAGACAGAGAAGTTGTAATTGATCCAGAATTTCATTACTGGTAACCAGAATTGTTGACTGGATCATAATTTCTCTGAATCTTGTTTTCTCTTTCTACTAAATCACATTGCCTGACATGTAAAGAGAATAGAAGTCAGTAATGTTTTCCCAGAATTGAGGTATTGTGTATGCATTGTAAGTTAAAATCATAGGAGAATAAGAACATATTGATGTGACAAAATGTTCCATTTTCATTGTTTCTATATTATGGGCATATGACCATTATTCATGAATAGTTCAGGAGTGCCCTGGTATAAAAAATACCATTATGAAAAAGTTTATTTTGAGTGAAACTTTATACAGGTGTTGATTTTTCTCTATAAATTTACTTTTCAATGCAGGATGACATTTTGATCAACAGACCATCAAAAAAACACCTAGAATTGTATGACAGGGATCTGAAAAATTTCCGGATCTCCAAAGCACTTGACAGAGTCCTTGAGGTGAGTAAGGAGTAAGAGTGTGTGTGTGTTGTGTGTGTATGTGTGTGTAAATATTTTTTAGAGCAGTTTTAGGTTCATAGCCAAATTGAGGGGAAGGTACAGAGATTTCCCACATAGCCCCCGCCCCACACTTGCACAGCTTCTTCCATTAACAACATTCCCTACCAGAGTGGTACACTTACTACAATTGATGAACCTATAGGGAGCATATATATATTTTGTTTGTTTGTTTTTGTTAATCCTCACCTGAGGATATTTTTCCATTGATTTTTAGATAGAGTGGAAGGGAGGGAGGGAGATAGAGATAGACAAATCGATGTGAGAGACATCGATTGGTTGCTGCATGACCCCGACTGGGCCAGGGATCGAACCTGCAACCCAGGTACATGCCCTTGACCAGGAATCAAACCTGCAACCTTTCGGTCCGAGGGCTGACGGTCTAACCGATGAGCCAAACTGGCCAGGGCGGGAGCATATTTTTAAAAGAATCATTTTATTACTTGTCTTGTGCATTACCATGACTCAAAACTGTGAAGTTGAAAACATTTAAATCTGGCAATTGTTAGTAAGTTCCAAGACAATAATTTTTATTGTGCTGTCTTGTCTGCTTATGTTGACTCTGAAAATTTTTCTAGCCCAGTTGTACAATAAAGACACCTGAGATTACAGTGTCCATCATAAAGGAGCTAAATCGAAGAGGAGTTCTTGCAAATGCCCTTGCAGGTCGGGACGAAAAGGAAATCAGTCGTGTTCTTAATTTTTTGATAAGGTATGTTTCATGTGTATGAAACACATGTATTTTTTACATCTAAAATCTTTTATCCCCCAAATGAGAGACATTTACTTTTAATTTGATCATTGTAGAGAACTGATAGAACAACTCTGTAAATCTATTTTAAGATTTAAAAAAAATGTTGGCAAGTTTTAATAAATAAATTTTGCTTTGTAGGAATCTGTCTCAGCCAAGATTTGCTTCTGTTTTGATCAATGCTGCTGAAATAATTATTGGTAAGTAGTTGTTAAAACTTGCAAAATCCTAGCATACTTGCAAAAGTGAGATGTCAAAATATAAAATCAGCCTGGCCAGTGTGGCTCAGTTGGTTGAGCATGGTCCATGTACCGGGAGGTCACCAATTTGATTCCTGGTCAGGGCACATGCCCGAGTTATAGGCTCGATCCCCAGTAGGGGTCATGCAGGAGGCAGCTGATTGATGTTTTGCTGTCATTGATATTTCTGTCTCTCTCTCTCCTTTCGTCTATCAGAAATCCATAAAAACATTTAAAAAATGAAATCAAATTTGGAACTCATATCAAAATTTCTTGTTTTTATCAATTCTTTAGAGAAGATTTTTATGGAGAAAACAAACAACAGTAAATCAATCCATTTAAAAATGGAGTAAAATGTCTACAGTGGTTTGACTTTGAATTGCTGGGACTAGGGTTATGATAATTAAAAATTTTTTTTCCTTAAACATCTATAGTGACTATGACTATTTTTTAATGGGAAAATGAAAATAAGTCAGAACTTCTGTGCTATACTTTTTGTAACTTTTTTTTTAGTTTATTTTTTATTGTTGCCAGTGTTACAGATGTCCCCAGTTTTACCCTCCACTTTCCCCCTCTATCCAGCCTTTGCCCCACCCAGGCTTTCACCACACTACTGAAATACATTTATTCAGATGAATTGTTTACTTTCTGTAAATCACAAATTATAAAGTAAGTATAGGTTTTTCAGTGTCTTTATATATAATATTTTTATGCTTTTTCTAAATATTGTTCATTGATTGTTTGGAAAGATATTTCTAGTTAATGTGTTTGCTCTCTCTTGTTTCTAGATATTTATCTGCCTGTGATTGGTCAGTCACCTGTAGTTGATAAAAAGTTTTTGTTACTTCAAGGACTTGTAGAAAAAGAGATTGACTACCAAAGAGAACTACTAGAAACCCTGGGGATGATGGATATGCTTTTTGCTACCATGACAAGGAAAGACAGCACTTCTGTGCTGCAGCTTGCATCAGATGAACTTCCAGAGAACAAGCGGAGAGAGTCATAGTGCCTGCTAATAAGACACAGAACTACTAACTTGGGATAGATTTGATTCCATTACTATTGGAAAGAGTAGCTCTCTGACACATTACAAAAAAACTATTTACAGAAGCAATTTTATAGAAGAGACTGGAATAACTATGATTGGAAAATAAGTATCTGTTTTTTGACATGGTTTTCCATGTAATAGTTTGAATTATTTCGTGGCATCTTTGGCTAGAAGATCTCAGCTGTCTTGGTCATAGTGCACGTCCACCTTGGACAAGTTGATACTAGTTTTAATGCAGCAGAGTTCTGTGTTGGCATTTGGGTACACATTCAGAACTGTGGAGAGAGTTTCAACTGGGAATCATGCCAAAGGCACAGGGCTTTATTTTTTAATCCTAACCTGGAAGAAAAACAACAAAACAAATGGCAACAACAAATAAAGTATTTCTTTATTCAGTGCCTGGGATTTCCAGGCCCCAGCTGAGCCTGCCGGCCCTCTCCTTGACTTCATCACTTACCCACCTAGGTCACAGGTTCTGCTTCAGCTGATAATAGGACTGGCTGTTCCCAAGTGTGGCAAATCAGCGGCCAACTCTGAATAATGACACTAGTTGGACTATTCAGAGAGAGGGATGAGGCAGATTTGATACCTAACAATTGGGCTCTCCACCCCAATTTTTCTTTTTATTTCTTTAATCTCAGTTATACTTATCAGATTAAGGTCTATGGAGAGACCTTATTAGGACCATGTTTTTTGTTTGTTTGTTTGTTTGTTTGTTTAATTCCCCTTAATAGGCAGCCTTTCTACTGAGTTCTCAATTTGCTTCAGGTCAGAGGAATGATAAAATTTGCCATTTCTCTGGTAATAAATAGCCTTTTAGCCTTTTATACATTTGTATTTTTTCAAATATGTTTTTATTGATTAGAGAGAGAGGAAGGGAGAGGGAGAGAGAAAGAAACATCCATGAGAGAGAAACTTCAACATTGATCGGCTGTCTCCTGCATGCCCCCTGCTGGGGATTGAGCCTGCAATCCGGGCTTGTGCCCTGACCAGGAATTGAACCTGTGATCTCTTGGTGCATAAATCAATGCTCGACCACTGAGCCACAGCGGCCAGGCTTATACATGTGTTTGGAACTTATACTGTAGCTATCTACCTCTCTGGAAACCATTTTCTCTGATCTGTATTTAGATTTTTTTCTTTACACAATCATCTTGCAGTTCAGAACCCAAGCCAGAGTAGCTTGCTTTGGAAAATAGCTGTATTTTTTTAAAGTTCAGTATAAATCACATTTTTAAATAAAGAGATTCTTATTTTTTTCCTTGGCTTTCTGAGATGTATCAGTTGCCGATGGACAGTCACCGGCTATTTTCACACTTGCTACCTCTTCCATCTTCCCCCGATTCCTATCCCACCCCGAGTAATTAACTGTAAGGAAACATGCCTTGGGCTAGAAGAACCTTCAGTTAAAGGAAAATTTTATAATGGGAATCTTAAAATTTTAGTCTGTGAATTCAGATTATTTTTTTAAAGCAGAAAAAATCATTTCTGTGTTCTGGTAAGGGCATATGCTCAAAAAGGTGTCTCGTTTCCCTTTCCTGAGTTGCTTTAAGCAATCATACAGCACAATGGCTGTAAGAAACCAGGAGTTTGCTTCCTGGAGTAATTATGAGACTAGTCAAGGTCAAACTGTTCATGTTGAGAAGGGTTCATTTATATAAATATATTTGTATTTAAAAGTTTTTTTTAAATTAAACTTTATAAGTATGTATACTAATAAAAATTAGAAGTTGAAATTCTATCTAAAACTAGTTGCCGTCGAGTGTGTAGTAACATGTGACAAGGGTTTCCCATACATTATTTGATTCTCATGACAACCACCCAAGCTTGATATTTTCATTTAATATTGAATTCACTGCAATAGTTAATTTCACTCGAATTCCCCAAGCTTGAGTTCTTCATCGTCCCAGCACTCTGAGCTGATCTGCCTGCTGGGGCTGGAAGTCCTCATTCCCTTGGACAGAACAACACTGAGAGCTGCAGTTAGATGCTGTTTTGCATTTCAGTTTTCCCACTTACTATTTATTAGAGATTGCTCCATATTAGTACATATAGCTCAGCTTTATTCTTATTTACGCTGGGCTCCGATGTCACTGTATAGATGTGTCGTAATCAATTCAACCAGTTTCCTATCAATGAGCAATTCGATGGTTTCTATTAATATTTTACAGTCACAAGCAATTCTGCACCAAGCAAGCTTTTACATACATTCTCGTGCATTTTGAGCAGTGTTTACTGGGATAAATTAATATGAATTCTGATCTAGAGAGGGAATCTTTGTGTCCCACCCCAAAGTCTATTTGGTAATGTCTCATCCCTGCTGCTCATCTTCATCTAAGGAAATGCCATCTGCCCTTCTACTGAAGACTGCTCACCAGTATCACTTCTAAGATGTATTCCTTGAAGACCTTCTCAGACAGGGTACTTTGTATTACACAGGATACTTAATAATTATGGGGCAGGGGCTACTATTATTCCCACTCTGCACGTGGTGACACCAAAGTGATAAAGTCGAGGTGACCAGTCCAAAATCATGCAGGTTAGTGGCAGATCTGGGATTTGAACTCGGGCAGTGTGGCTTGAGAGTACACATTCTCAACCATTACAGGAATAGCATTTCATACTCTAGAAACATGGAATATGTCCTTACTCATCTTTATTCTTGACTTTTCACAATGCAAAGTTGGTGTTTAGTGAGTATGTGCTGAGTGAACAAATGCTTACTGGATCCAGCTTGGCAATTCACACGAAAACAGCAGTTTGGTTATACTGTGCATGAGCTGAAATTATTTTTCTGAGAGCTACAACTCAATGTTTCTGGAAGTGTTTCTTAACACCTATTGAGAATTTTAATCAAATGAGACAAAAACCATGCATTAGGGCAACTTACCTTAGCTCACCATTTGTCCACGAGGTGGCAGTATTATTTTGAAAATCATGAAAACCTGCTTTCCCACAGCCCTTTCTCTGAGTCAAGTTGGTCTTTCTAAGGAGTTAAGGTGAGTTCTCAGCAAACAACCAAGATATTTGGTTATTATTATGTTGATAAAGTGGGTTCAAAAACAATCTATAATTACTAGAAGCTAACCAGAAATATGGAAATAAGTCTCACCAAGGCCCTCTTTGAATTAAAGATTAAACTTTTAAACAATGTAGAATAATAGAAAGAACATGAGCTTTATGATCCGGGGCAAGTCCCAGCTGCTCTGGGCCTCTGCTTCCATATTATTTTGATTTTCAAAATAATGCTGCCACCTCGTGGACAAATGGTGAGCTAAGGTAAGTTGCCCTAATGCATGGTTGGTTTCATTTGATTAAAATTCTCAATAGGCGTTAAGAAACACTTCCAGAATGGGCTAATATCACCTCCTTCACAGGATTGTTGTGAGAATAAATGCAATGATATATAAAAAGTGTCTTACCTACCTTACTGCGTTTTTCACGTCTGTGATTATGGAAAATCTACTTGCTCTACACCAGTTGGGAGATTTTTCTTAGCTTCCCTGATTATTAACATCATTTGAATCATTTAGATAAGGGTTGAGTCGAAGTTTTCTTTTATATAAAGGATATTTTCTAAATAAATCATATAAATCATAAAATGAGGGGTGTAACTGACTTGAGACAGATTGTTTACAAGCATTTTGAAAGTAAATGGTATGATTTACAATATATACAAATAAGACATTAGCTACTTATTCATGAAAAGTAATATGTTAATTCCCATAGAATCATTAGTGTTGTAGTTGCAAATAGAATTGTTTTTAAGCATATTGATTAATGCAAACTTTTCCTTATTCAAGTTAACTGTATTAGCTCAGACTGTGTGATGACTTACTTTATTGACCAAAAGGTTAAAAATATAAACTGTGTTAATTTAATGAGGATTGCCAATTCTCTATCAATATTACTATAAAACATTGGACTCATAAATATTTTTTCAAGGTTAAAAAATCGAGATATAATTGACACACAACATTATATTAGTAAAGTGCTCCCAGTGAAAGAAAGAATGACCCCTGCATGGAAGCAGTTTTCTCAGAGGAAACAAGTAAAAAGCAGTGGTCAGATTTTTTTTCTTTTATTACTGTCCACTTTAGGGTAAAAGATGTTGAGGCTTGCCTGCCTAACCCATTCCTATCTTCCAGTGTGAAAAGATCTAGACAGTAACAAAGAGCTAAGAAAGAAGAAAATAGAAAATTGCAGTGCAATTTATTGACAGTAGCATATATTAATTTCCTTATTCTATAATTTCCAAGTGAACACTATGAGTTTATACACATGGTTTTCTACCATAAGATCATTACTCATACACTTAAACATAACCTAGCATTCTTTTTTTTTTTTTTTGGCATTCATCTTCAGATAGAGTGGGAGGGAGAGAGAGAGGAAGAGAGAGAGAAAACATCGACATGAGAGAGACACATCGAGTGGTTGCCACCCACATGACCCCAACCGGGGCTGAGGACAAATTGCAACCGAGGCACGTGCCCTTAGTGGGAACCGAACCCAGGACTCTGGTCCGCAGGCTGACACTCTAACCACTGAGCCAAACTGGCCAGGGCTTTTTTTTTTTTTTTTTTATAACTCTCTTTTATTTTATTTTAATTTTTTATTTATTTGGTTTTTTTTTTTTTTTTTTTTGGTACGTGCCCCTAGCGGGAACCGAACCCGGGATTCTCTGGTCCACAGGCTGACGCTCCAACCGCTGAGCCAAACCAGCCAGGGCCTAGCATTCTTATTTACTTGTGAGGACATTACAAGTTATTTATGATAGTGTAAGTCAAGACATTACTAATGATAGGAAATTCTATGGTCAACTTGTAAAGAAGATTATGTAGAATTCTGCCTAACAATAATTATAAGGGTGATCAAAACTGGAAAATTATGGACAATAATAATGATGGCCAAATCTAATAATATGCTTACTAAGGCACTATTCTCACCAATGTACATATATTAACTTATTTAACCTTCACAACAACTCTGGGGTAGGTACTATTACTATCTCGATCAAAGTTACTTTATTTGCAAATACTCAAAGTTACTTTATTTGCAAATACATATTTCGATACTGTGTAAAGTTGATACACAGTAAACAATTAGAAACAAGGTGGTAACTGTGAAGCGGTGGATGCGTTAGCTTGGTTGTAGTCATTTCATTGCATACACACATCAAATCATTTGTTGTACAATTTAAATATATACAATTTTTACATCTCTATTATACCTCAATAAAGCTGGAAATAAAGAATGAGCCACTTAAAAAATAACCAAGACTATTTGACAAAACTTTATTCAAATATATTTAACAAGTTGGGTTACATGGATGTTTTTCTTGAAGTATAAATGAACCAAATAGGTCCCAAAGAGACAGGAAATTGAAACAGAACACTGACCAGGGAAGAAATTGAGAAGGTAATCCAAGGAGCCCTGGACTCAAATGTTTTATTAGTGGATACTTTCAAACTTTCAAGGAATGGAAAATTCTAAGGTACTTGAACTGATCTAGAACTTAGAGAGAAAAGAAAAATTTTCAACATTATTTATGTTAGCCAGCCAAACATAAATATCAACCTGACACATCTCTTTTTGATAGGTTGTACTATTGTTCAAAGTATCTACTGTCCCTCCTTGGGGACAGCTTATAGTTCTTCATGCCAGGGACATGAGGCATTCCTCCCAGTGAAGGATGATATATCCCCACCCTGTGGAAGTCATGTGGTGTCTCGTAATTTGCCTTGGCCTATAAAATAAGGGCAGAATTGTCCTTGCGCCACCTATAGGCAGACGTTTTTAAATCCTGTTCGTGGTTCACCAATTCTCTCTTGCTATGATGACCAGAAACGTGCCAGATGAGCTACTTCATTCAACTCACCCCAAAGGGAAGATGACCTGGAGAAGAGACACAGTGGACATATAATATGAGTAAGAATTAAACCTTTGATACTCCAAACTACTGAGATTTGGAGATTTCTTATTATCACAGCATAACCTAGCCTACCCTGATTGATACATTCCTGTTCCCCACAAAATAAAACTATAAACTATATTTAATTATGAATGCCAATGTTAAAATCTTCAATGAATAAAAAAAATGCTTTCAGGCATTGTAAGAATAACGTATCCCCAGGTAAGACCTCTAAATAGATATGTTCACCACTGAAGACTTGGAGATCTCCCACTTTACGTGTGTGTGTTCCCATACGAAAAAGGGCAACATGGATTAGTTTGCAAAATGTGTAAGCATTTTTGTCCCCTTCCTCCTCCAATCCATTGTGTCAGTATCAATAAAGAATTAGGGATTCAAAGGCTTCATGGCATCAAAAACACCGGTAAGTGGGAAAATGTGCCTGAGAGGTGAGATATGGAAGAAGAGTATATTAAATCAAAGTTCCCAGGGCTCATTGCCTCATAAAATTTCATGGTGTAGTGCTCTTTATGAAGGCATAGGAAATGGTTCTTACTCCCTTTCTGCAAGTGGAGAAATTGAAGTAGCAGGGAGACTCGGATGTGGACTCCCATCACCCAGCTCCTGATTCAGTTTGACTTGCTGATTTTTGTTTTGTTAAAAACAAATCTACCATTGCTTAAGTCAGTAAATTTCTTGTGAAGATTCTCTAATGTTAGCCATAGGTTTTTTTTTTTTTCCTTTTTCCTTTAAGTAATAGTGGACCTGAAGATATCTAAGTCATTAAAAGATGACTACATCAAGACCTTGCAAAGCATCCCAGACAACTGGTTGTCCTTGTAAATAAAACATTGTCTCAGCTATTGCTTTAAAACCCAAGGGTTTTTATTTTATATTATATTATTTTATTTTAGAAATCATTTTAGACTTCCAGGAAAGTTCCAGGAATAGTGCAGCGTCTCCCAGCTTCCCCTCATGTTAACACCTGGTGGTGTTAACCACAGTACAAGGAAATGACATTGGTGCAGTGCTAGTAACTAAAATACATTGGTTTCTTCAGTTTTCTCACTGATGTCTTCTTTCTGTTCTAGGATCCAATCCAGGATCCTATACCACCTTTAGTTGTGTCTCCTGCATTTCTTCCAGCTCGTGATGGTCCTTCAGTCTTTCCTTGGCCTTCATGATCTTGAAACTTTTGATGAATACCAGCCAGTTATTTGGTTGAAATGTGTATTCATTTTGGGTTGCCAGATGTTTTCTCGTGATTACATTCATGTTACATGTTTTAGGCGAGAATACCACAGAAGTGATATTGTGTCTTTCTCAGAGTATCCTACCAGGTGCATATGATGTCAATATGCCTTGTTACTGCGGATGTCCACTTTGAACCCTTAGTTAAGGCACTGTAGGCCAGGTTTCTCCACTATTATTATTTTTCCCTTTCCTCAATATATATTATTGAGAAATATTTAGGGGAGATACTTTGAGATGATGCAAATATCCTATTTTGGCTTAAAGTTTCACCCACAAATTGTGGTTTTGATTTGCATTTCCCTGAAGATTAGTGGTGTTGAGCACTTTTTTATATTCCTGGTGGCCATCTGTATGTCTTCTTTGGAAAAATGTCTATTCAGGTCGTCTGCACATTTTTTAATTGCATTATTTATTTATTTTTGGTGTTGGGTTTTATGAGTTCCTTTTAAACCAACCCCTTATCAGAGAGATGGTTTGCAAATATTTATGGACAAGCTGTTTGTGAGGGACCAGTAGGGAAAGGATCTGCGAAACTTTCTAAAAACTAAGTTATTATTAACTCCTACTTCAAAATATTATTTTAAATCTTAGGCAATATGATGCTAATTTAACAAAGAAGATAAATGATTTCATTAATAATGATAATTAAGTGGCTGCTCAACTTATGTATGCTATTGCTAGCAAGAAATGAAAGTGATTTTATTTCTGTACCCAGTTAAGTTTTCTTTTTTTTTTTTTTTATAATTTATTTTATTATTAATTTGTTTTTGTTACAGATGTTTTTCCTTTTTTTCCCCCCATTGACACCCTCCTCCCCCTACCCCTCTCCTCCTCCCCATCCCTGTTGTCCATGTCCATTGGTTATGCACCCATGCACATAGGCTCTGTGATTTAGCTCTTTCCCCCACCTCCCCCCCTCCTCTGAGGCCCGTCATCCCGTACTCCACCCTCCATGTCTCTGGGTCAATTTCCTTGTTCAGTTTGCTCAGTTCTCCTGTGTGTTGCCTGCTTCCTCCGTTGGTGGGGGGGTCCCCGGGCTCCCCCACTCTGCCTGGGCTCCCCCACGGTGGGGGCGTCTCCTGGCTGCCCCGCTCCACCTGGGTTCCCCCGCGGTGGGGGGGTCACCCGGCACCCCAGTTAAGTTTTCTGCTTGAATGTGTAAGTTCTTAACCTGTGGACCATGAATGGGCTTTGGGGTAGCTAAGAACCCCCTGATGAGTAAATTCACAATTTGGTGAATACGAGATAATGTGTATTATATTGGGGTGAATATCTGAGCTTTTTTTCAGATTCTCAAATGTGTTTTGACCACACTCTTTCCCACCAAAGCCTTATGCCTTTAATCAGCCTAGTGGGCATAGATCATTCTTTTACTTACTGAAACGTTCAGTGCTGGGTTCGGCAACATTTATACAGGATGATAGAATAAACTTTAATTCAAGTTGATCATTTTGGTTGGAGAATAACTTGTCCATACAATGGATGAAAGATAAGTTTCCCTTTTATGTTGCCAAGTACACAGATTTGGATCAGCATTGTACCATGAGAAACAATTTTAAACTACAGAGAAACAATTTTGATGCCAACAGAAAAGCAAATATGTGTTTGGTATGATTAATGATACTTTCGCACTTGGGGCTTTAATCTTGTGGTGTGATGTTTACTTATTATGGTTGATACAGTTTGTCATGCTGTCAGTATCACAGGTGAAAGTCAAACAGCGGTATGTTCAAGGTTTTATGGAATACCATTTCCATTCTTCTCTGAAACACTTTTACCCAGCTTCTTAATACAGCTTATATTGTATAAAAGAAGAATGCACTGCTTTATACTGAGGAACAGTTTAAGACCTTTATTTTGTGTTTGTCATCAAAGTTATTTTAGTGGCACATTTTAACAGCACTGAAATGACTGGCAAAACAGCTACTGAGCTAGACACGTGTGACTGGGGCAGGGGGGCTGTGTGAGCATGATGGCCAGTAGGGTTGGTTGATAATGTCTTCAGTAATCCTGGAGTATACCATGAGTGTTCCAGGGAAGTAATAGAAATTATCTATAAAATTCCTCATAGAAGTTGTAAGAGAATATTTGTTATATATAAAGCCAAATACAAAGTCTTACAGAGGAATTGTAAACAGTAAATGCCACTCTGTGTTTCTCCTCACTTGGCTTATGTATGTCCTTGACCACCGCGTGATTCCATTGGCAGTTCCTGCTCATCTTTTTTTCTGTATTTCCTTGAACTTCACAAGGTGCAACTAATTCTGAAGACCTCAAATCTTAAAAGTTAAAGATAAGGGAGTTTGCATCTACGACCTTCATGTTGTAGACAACTATGAAATGTTTCAACATGTCGGGTGTCTATTTTTTGGAGCCTCCATCCGGAATTCCTAAGACCCTATTTCACCTGTTGCAGTAGGTCCCCCACTAATAAGTTTAGGTGGGGGGTGGGGAGAGGATTTAAGGTTGATAAGGAGAACTTTTCTTTTAGAAGAGTTGGGGTTTGAATGGGGATGGATCTTTTGCAGATTAAGCAAGAGTGCTGTGTCCCTGGCTCCACAGGTGTAGAAAAAGAATATAAGTATATTGGGGTGGGGTGCAGAAGGCAAAGTAGGAAAAGATGCAAGGAATATGAGTCTGTAGTTTCTAGAGATTAAGTCTTGACAGGGGCCGGTTGGAAGATGTTCCTTCTTGCCCCAGACTTCAGAGCTGAATTAATAAATCCTTCCTGTAATGTGTGTGTGTGTGTGTGTGGTGGGGGGGGGGTGAAGTTACCATTGATGCCAATATTGTTTATTCAACCACTAGTATCTCATAGTGTGGTTGTGAGGAGTAAATGAGTTAATATAAGTAAAAGGCTTAGCACAGTGCCTGGTACATGTGAAGAATAAGTGTTAACTGCCGTTGTGGTG
This sequence comes from Tadarida brasiliensis, assembly GCA_030848825.1. NCBI lineage: Eukaryota > Metazoa > Chordata > Mammalia > Chiroptera > Molossidae > Tadarida > Tadarida brasiliensis. Next base: position 47,499,658 of record CM061258.1, read on the forward strand.
ATTCTGAGGCTGTGATCCACTGTGCAATTCTTTGCAGCACTGGTGGCTGAGACCAGCGGCCAATGAGAAAGTGGCTTTCTGGAAACTGTTGCCACGAGTAGCTCTTCAGAAGGGAGCACAGTTTACATAGGTGTTTCCCAAGGGCAGAGTGAGGGAGGAACTTAACAGAATTACCTTGGGAGCATTTTGAAAACACACACGTCCAGGATGCATCCCAGAACTGCTGAATCGGAAACTCCAGGGTTGAGGCCTGGGCATGAGTAATGGAAAAGGGTTTCCAGGAGATGGATGGCTCTGCCTAACCTTGGAATAACAACCTGACAAGGGAATGCATTTAGAGTAGATACATGACAGGTACAATGTGCTGCAGGGGAATTTTCCTGAATGCACAGAAGAAATCAAACAATCTCCCTTTCCATTCTGCAGTTTGAAGCTCCAATGTGCAAATGTCAAGAGACAGGGAGAGGCAAAAGATAAAAAGATAGGAGCAATGGGAGAGCTTTGCAGCCAGAGGGGTTAAGGCAGAGTGCCCTGCGCTGCAGAGACCTGACTTAGGTCAAAACAAGAGATGGTCCGAAGAGCTTTTGCACAGCCTTTGTGCTTCTTACATCCCAAGCACCCATGGAAGCACTGATGCAGGTGAACTCCCTGGAGGAGGGGACACGGATGGAACTGGCCAGGCTTAAGTGCATTTCCACATTTGGTACTGAAAGGGACGGTCCCATGTAGGTGTTTGTCAGGAAACGCTCGAAAACAGGCACACTGGCCACAGTACACCCAAGGGAAGAGTTGTTAATGTAAAATATATTTATTAAACCATGAAACATAAAAAAGGAAAAGAAGCAACAATTATTAGGTGTCTAGAATGTCAGAATTTCAAATGTCCCACAAGGAGCTTTCTACAAAGTCACTTTCCATCCCTGGGGAGATTTAGTTCCTACAGCTTCCCTCCTAGCTCTGGGGCACTGCGATGGGCCAGTGCCATTACCTCCACCGGCACAGGCTGGCCTCATGCTGCCACCTTAGAGCTCTCCTGCAGGCCTGACTGGAGACCTTCTACGAGCTGAAATGACTCTTGTCAGTACTGTGTTAGACATGGGGTGCACAAAAAGATAAGTGAGACGTGCCCTGCTCTTAAAGACCTTAGCATCTAGCAGGGAAGACATAAGTAATGATGAAGGCCACTATTTCCCGAGTTCTTGCTGAGTATTAGGCTCCAATCCTCACCAGAACCTTAAAAATGCCTGTAAGATTCATGTTAACGATCTTCACTTTAAGGGTGACAAAAACACATCTTAGTGAGTTAAAGTAACTTGCTGGAGCAAAATAGCACGTGGAAAGTTGGGTCCGTCTGGTGACAAGTTCATGCTGCTCTTTCTACTCAACCACATTGCATCTTAACCAGGAAAATGACAACCAACTAAAGCACAACCTGGTAGCCATTATTATAGTGGAATCTTCAAAGCACCATGGGCATATGGATGAGAAGGAGAAAGGCTGACTTCTGTCATCATATGCAGACTAGATGTCTACCCTGTATTAGTAGGGTACGTAGTTGAGTGTTACTACTCTTTCTAAAAAATTGTAGAAGGTTGAAAGTTTCTAAATGGAGCAGGATCACATGTTTTTAAAAAATTTTTTATTTATTCATTTTAGAGAGAGAAAAAGAAGGGAGAGAGAGCAAGAGAAACATTAATTTCTTGTTCTACTCATTTATGCATTCATTGGTTGAATCTTTTTTTTTTTTTATCCTCACCCGAGGACATTTTTCCATATTTTGCTCAGACAGAGTGGGAGAGAGAGAGAGAGAGAGAGAAACATTGACGTGATAGGGACACATCGAGTGGCTGCCTCCCACACGACCAACCAGGGCCGGGGATACACTGCAACCGAGGTACGCGCCCTTAGCGGGAACCGAACCCTGGTCTCTCTGGACTGCAGGCCGACGCTCTAACCGCTGAGCCAAACCAGCCAGGGCCATTGGTTCAATCTTGTATGTGCCCTGACTGGGGATCAATCCCACAACCTTGGTGTACTAGGATGCTACTCTAACCAACTGAGCTACCCGGCCAGGGCAGCACCACATGTTTTTGTAAGTTCAGATATGTAACTATGAAAATTATAAATGAACTACTCAGAATTAAAAAATTCAATTGTGGTAAATATTCATAACAACATTTACTATCTTAACCATTTTTAAGTATGCAGTTCAGTAGTGTTAAGAATATTCACTTTGTTGTGCAACCACTTAGCTACTTTTAGAAGGAAGCAGCTATAGGGGTTTTCTAATTTATTTTTCAATTTTATTTCTATGCTTTTAAAACTCTAAGTTTATTTCTCTACATGCTTCTTTATGAATGAGAAATCATTTCATTTCTTTTTCCCTTTTCTGATTTAAAACCTTTATTCAGCCTTATTTTCAGAGACCTTCACAGTCTTACCTAATTATTTGACAGAGGTGGTTAACAGTCCTTCTTCTTTATTCCTAGAAGCCTTGTATTAATAGGAGCAGCAATAGTCCTGCCTTGAAAAACCTACATGTTTTCAGCCTCCTGTAACTGATAGGGGTAGCCAATGAGATATAAATAGAAGTTGTTGGGTGGGGATTCCAGGGAAAATCTTTAAAAGAAGCTGACTGAACTGGGAGGTATGCCTCTTTTCTCTTGATCCTTCCTCTTTCCTGCTGTGTGGAGCATAGATATGATGGCTGGTGCTATAGCAACCATCTTGCAATTATGAGGATGGAAGCCAGAGCTAAAGATGGTGAAGCAGGAAGGGAGAAGGAATCTTAGGCCCTGATGACAATGAAGCAATTGAAATAGCCTATGACTGTATGCCTCTAGACTCTTTCGACATGAAAGAAAAGTAAACCTCTATCTTATTTAAGCCACTAATATTTGAGTTTTCTATTATATGCAGCCAACCTAATCCTAATTAACATGATCCCTCTAATCTAGATGGGCTGCTCACTTTACCTTTGCATGAATGCTGCAGGCTCATTACCATCCATGTCTTCACTCTTGCTGGTTGTCTGGCCTTAACGTTCTCCCTTCTGTCTTTGCCATCTTCAAGTCTCACTTCCTCCATAAGGCATCTTTGGCTACTCCAGCCTTCACTGGTCTCTGTCCTCTGAGTTCCCTGGCTTTGACATACTGCACACTGTGGCAGAAGGCTATACCACTGAGCCCTGGTCACTATTTGCCATCCATGTGAGTCTCTTCCCAATTCTAATGTAAGCTCTGGAAAGGCCAGGTAGTGCCTCTTTCTGCTTGTGTTCCTTAGCTGGGTTCATGGTCTTTCTCTAAAGAGGAATTTAATTTTCTTTTCATCCTAATCCCTGATCATCTTCTGTTGTTTCTTCCCTTAGATATTGTAAAGGGCAAAACAGTTTTTCCTCTGCATAATATTTTAAATAATCTACTTTTTGTTTTTGAGTATTAAAAATTACAGAAGAAAGCCATGTATATTGTAAAAAAAAAAAAAAAAGTAAATGTAAGTAAAAGGGCTGTTCACTAATCCCCAATCCCACTCCTCTCCCAAGAGATAGCCACTACTTCTTAAGTAGCTTTCTAGACCTCTATAATGTATTCGTAAACATATATTGATCTATAAACATTTTATTTGTATTTTTAAATAAACGTGAGCGCCTAGAAAACATACTGTTCTTCAACTTGCTTTTCTTACTTAGCAGTATATCCTGGACCTCTTTCCATGTTAGTACATTCAGAGCCATGTTATTATTATTATTATTTTTTTAAATTGCTTCTAGAGAGGGAGGAAGAACGAGAGAGAGAGAGAGAGAGAGAGAGAGAGAGAGAGAGAGAGAGAAACAATGCGAGAGAGATACATGGATTTGTTGCCTCCCATATGCACCCTGACCGGGGATTGAACCCATAACCTAGGTATAGGCCCTGACCGGGAATGGAACTCACGACCTTCCCATGCACAGGATGACACTCCAACCAACTGAGCCACACCAGCCAGGGCCACATTATTATTTTTTAATTAACTACATAGTATATGTATTTCATAATTTATTTAATCAAATAACCATATGAACAAGTAGGTTGTTTCCAATTTTTGCTAATACACGAATGTTGCACTGAGCATAGTTGTGTATGTATATTCTCACCCCTGTATATATCTTTAACATAAATTCGTAGAAGTAGACTTTTAAGTTTTGAGCCTAAAAAATTGTAGCTTAGATCATTTTTTTTCTCTTTTCCTTTCTTCTCCTATAACTCTTTTTAGTGCATATGTGAGGTTAATCCTAAAAAACATTTTTGTTTTTTATTTTATATTTTCTATGCATTTGTCTTAAAATTTCTGGAATATTTTCTCAATTTTATCTTCAATCCTCTGTTGAATTTTTAAACTCTACTATCTTATATTTTTAACTTGCAAATCTACTTTCTTGTCCTTTGTTCCCTTTTCATAGCATCTTGTTCTTGTTTGATAGATATATTATTTTCTTTTATACCTCTGGAGTATATTAATGAAAAATTATGGAAAATTCTCTTTTCTGCCCTGTATGATCTCTGTTTTATTTTTTTCCCTACAGCTTAATTCTTAATTTCTATAGCTTAATTTTGGACTGTTTTTGATATGTTATGGCTTTCCACATGATTAGCTGTCCATATTTGAGGCATTTTTGGTTTTTAAAGCTCTGCATGTTATTCCAGTGGTCTAGAGCAACGGGTAGGCAAACTATAGCCTGTTGGTCAAATCTAGTCCACTGCCTATTTTTGTAAATACTTTTTTTTTTTTAAACATACACAAGCTCATTTGTTTACATATTATCAGTCACTGTTTTTGTTCTACAATGGCATAGTTGAGTGGTTGTGACAGAGAGCATATAGTCCACAATGCTTTAAAAAATTACTACCTGGCCCTTTGCAGATAAAGGTTGCTGGTCCCCGGTCCAGAGGGAGAAGCAGGGCTGTCTTGTAAGCTGTCTGAGCTGGTCCACCATTTCCGTCGTGGATGCTTCCCATGCTCATCTATCCCATCTGGCTGAAATGATTTTTCAAAATGAAAAACAACTAATTATTTGTACTGTGAAATAATATCAGAGAGTGATAATTTAAAGACATTTTCTTTGATAGAGGAGAATAAACTGCCTTTTATGGGAGGGCTCTGAGTAGGACAATTAAAAAAAACACCAATAATAATTATAGACATTATTTTTAAATTCTCCATTTTTTCAAGTTTTTTTCAATTTTCCTCTGTATTTTATGGATGATTCTTAAGTCTCTTCATGTGAGTTGGAGTATTAAGGCTTTGGTAAGCTTTCCTGCTCTACTCGCCTCCTTAGAGTGCTAAGGAAGAAAAGATCTGCCGAGATGTCCAACGTCAGGGCAGAGTGGGAGTGGGGTCTTTCAGAATTGAAATTAACAAAACAATAACAACAAAACAGTTCCCATGCACTGACGTTGGCATTGATTACCTAGATCTTTTGAGCTGAATTCAGACATTGCAGGATATTTAACTTAGGCAATTAAATAACATTCTGGGATCCTTTAGTTGGCAAGATTCCAAACTTAGTTCTTGAGTTATATGTTTTGAGAAATCAAATGGGTCTGAATTTTAAAAAGCTGAGTTAAAATATTTTTATGTATTTTTTTTGGGTGGGGGTGCTGATTCATACTAATTTTGTTTAGAGATTTTCCTGTCTTTTCCTTTCCTCTGCCTGCCCTTTGTAAATAGAAAAACAGGATCTCGATCCTCTTGAATGAGTAATAGCTGCCCAAAGGTATACGTGCATTTTGAGGCTTCCAAATGATGTCATGTGCAGAACAATGAAGCTTCATTCTCACCATCTGTATGTCACCAGAAGTCTTAAACATAATTACAGCCCATGTGACAGGTGCACACATTATTTCCCACCTGTATTATCAGTGACTAGTGGTTGCATCTCCCTAATTAAAATGGTGTTAGTGTCTCTAGTATCAATTCTGCTTTTTTAAAGGGCTTTTATTATATAATTAAAAACTTGCTCCAGGCTGGGATTTAATATGTTCATGTGAGTGTTCAGCAGAGGATTGGAGAAATGCTAGATATTGAGTTATTCTGCTCCACACCCCAGACCTGTACACTCTAGTGGTGCTCTTGGAAACAAAATTGCTGACTAATGGGAGATTTATAGACAGATGCACTTCAGGCATTCTCCAGCTGGCCTGCCCGGTACAGTTATGCCCTGGAGAGCAAAAGGGGACCTTTGAGTTGGTTTAAAATTTAAGACATCAACTACAACTTGAGGACAGCTGGAGCCATTTTGGGAAGGAAAAACCCAAACCAGTGATGCAAATAAACAATCACTTTCTGAGATGAAGGCTGTTCTAGAGCTTAGGGAAAACCTCTGCAGTTCCTTTGGTGGAATAGGATTTACTGGCCCTTCACGAGTCAAAAAGGTCTAGTGCAGTGTATGCAAATTTCAGAAATTGGTGTATTAGACTATTTTACCCATTTCATTTCTAAATAAACTCTGCTAACTTGGAGACAGATACTGCTCCCTGTCCGGTTCACTGCATGCGTATGTGGTGGGGATGAGTACTCAGGGAGAGCAGGGATCCAATGAAAGTTACTGGATGTTTTCTATACATAAAAAAAAGTCTGGCTTTCTTGAAGGGCAGGGAGTATCAATAAAATGTCGTTTCCTAGAAAGTCTGGTTTGGGAGATTCAGAAAAGAGCAGAATGACTGATTATCTGTCTAGTTGTAAATCAGTTAACAAATGGACACAAAAACATTGTACCGCACAATTCCCAAACTGTTCTGTATTTCAGAGGGCCCAGGAAGGGTGGCCCCTACTTTACTCAGAACCTTTGGACAAAGTGCTGTCCAACAGAACTTTGCGGGATGATGGGAATGTTCTATATTTGTGTTGTTCAATAGGAACATGTGGCTATTGAGTACCCAAAATGTGGCAACAAGGAACTGATTTTTCAATTTTATTTAATTTTAGTTAATTTAAATGTAAATAGCCACACGTGGCTATTGTAGTAGACTGTAAAACAATCTGTAATGTTTGTCGAGGTTACTGTAGTGAATAATAGTGATGAAAGTGATGTTGTTTAGCTATGAATGACTGCATGTCAATTTTTAGGAACTGGTTAGAATTGGTGCTTCTTTTATTTTTTTTCTTTATTGATTTTTAGAGAGAGAGGAGGGGAGAGGGAGAGAGAAGTAGAAACATCGATGAGACAGACCATTGACTGGCTGCCTCCTGCATGCCCCCCACTGGGGATTGGGCCCACAACCTGGACATGTGCCCCGACCGGGAATCGAACCAGTGACCTTTTGGTGCATGGGTCAACGCTCAACCACTGAGCCATACCAGCCAGGTTGGTGTTTCCTTTAAAATGGAATCTCATCATTATGTTTTTTTCTTTTCAAAGAAAATCCCCTGAGAAGTTTCTGAGATGTGGGCCTGAAGCTGTAGGGTAAAAAGAATTAGGTCTGAAAGAAGGTCAGTGTTACAAAAGATGGGTCTCTAGGTAGTGAGAATCTCTAAAGCCTGGCTCTGGAGGTGGACTAGTTCTCTAATAGTGGAATTTTAGAGCCTCAGGAATCAGCTGTAGAACAACTTTTTTTGTCAATGAAACATACCTAGTATTCCTCAAATCACACGTGGGAGGTGTTGAACTTTGTATATTTATAGGGCCAGCTCTGCTCAAGAGGTAATTTATATCTTCCCCAATATCTTCTGTTTATCATGTAAATATCAATATTCAAATATCAGCCACAATAGGCTTCATGTACTTTTCTAAAAGTACCTGGAACTAAAATAGACTTTGAGCACACAGCACATTATGTCTTTTTTTGGGCCCTAGGTACTTTTGCCTTCATGGGTCCCTTCCTCCATTAAAAATAAAATAAAATAGGCCCAGCCGGTGTGGCTCAGTGGTTGAACATCGACCCATACACCAAACGATCGCTGGTTTGATTCCTGGTCAGGGCACATGCCCAGGATGTGGGCCCAATCCCCAGTGGGGGCATGCAGGAGGCAGCCAGTCAATGTTCTCTCTCATCGATGTTTCTCTCTCTCTCCCTCTCCCTCCCTCTCTCTCTCTAAAAATCAATAAAGAAAAAAAGTAAAATAAAATAATTACATTTTACTATTCCATTGTCATAAAAACAAATATATAAATACTATATATTAAAACATTTTCTTTGACCTAAAAGTTCATCTTTTTTCTTTGGGTTTTAAAAGAAATTAAAACATTTTCATTGGCTCCTACACGTATTGCGGTCCCTGGGCACTGAGCCTGCTGTGCCTAGAGGAGAAGTTGGCCCTGTTTGAGAGGCTGTACTGTCGTCCCTTTAGGGAAGACCTCACACTTAAAACTGGCTAGAAATTCCCTAGTATTTTCTTGAAAGATTGCAAAATATATTTTGTGCATAGTTGGTGTACAATAAACATTAATTGATTAAAAATATTCAGAAATATCAAGATTTCTCTTAATGTGAATATTTCTCTCCTTTTTGTCCTAATGTCCGTTTTGGATCTCTATTATTTTGCTACTCAGAGTATGGTCCACAGACAAGCAGCCCTGGCACCACCTGGGGTTGTCAGAAATGCAAAGTCAGCCTGCATCTGATACTGAGTTAGAATTTGCATTTGACAAGGTCTCCAGGTGATCCATAGTGCACACTACACCGAAGCACTCCGGCCTGCAGTTTAAACAGGATTGTTCATCATTAGTGGAAATGGAAGAGCTGATTCCCTTAACCTCATATAATTGAGGGCTGGCTCTCACCTTTCTCCAGTGGCAATAAATTCAAATCCTTTAGTCCAGCTGTTCCCAACGTCGGTGGACCATTGGAATCACCTGGGGGAACCTGAAAACGGTATCAGTGTGTGGGCCCCATCCTCAGGAGATTCTGAAATAATTGGTCTGAGGTGGGATTGTGGGAATCAAGATTTTTTTTTTTAAACTTCTCAGAGACTGTGAGCATATCCCCGACAAGATTGGCCCCTGGTTTTGATCAAGTTGGCCTCCTTTCTCTGTGTTCTCCAACCTCCTCAGTCTGACCAAACGAGTGTACAATCCAGAACTAGTTTCTTACCTCAGAGTCTGACGCACTCTATTAATTATCTCAAACTCTGAAGTGTTCTCCTGATAAATCCATACTCTGAAATATTAATTGCAACCATTTCTCGCATCTTTATTATATGTCTTATATCATCTCCAGTCATTTAATCTTCACAATGATAGCAAATCTATTCCTGTGCCCACTTTACAGATGAGGAAATGGAGGCTTAATAAGGTTGAATCTTCCCAAGGTCATCCTATTTTAAATTCTAAAATGTGTCCCCTTCCTCCAATCTATTGCCATCTAGTATCATGCTAACTTATATGGCCAAACATGAAATTTACAATTATTTAATCACTGAATTATTGGCAAAGGAAATAGAATGAAGAGCAGGAAAGAACTAAATAGGTAATAGAATTTGGAGTGCTTATAATCTATTTAAAAATAGTTTGAAAATTGTGATACACATTTTCCTTCCTGTATAACTGATGTGATGGTTCACTTAAAAAACAAATACCAACTACCCCAGAGCTAGGGTCTCTATATGAATATTAAATACTACAGAGGTGCCCTGTGTTAGGACTATGGAGGTTACCGGGATAAGAAACAGTCTTTGTCCTTGAAATGAGAAGTTGAAGAAAGGATAGGAACCTGTAATAGTCCAACATATGACTGTGAATAAATCAGGTGCTAAATTGTGTGATAAGGTCAGTAAGCTTTGTCAAAGTTCAGAGGCTGGCAGGAGCCAGGACAATGAAGAAAGAAGTTATGCAGGAGGTCTGTCTGAAGTCTGTAAGAATGAATGGAGACTGAATAAACAGAAATGACAGAGCTCAGCTGGGACAGTGGCATAAGACTCACCAAGAAGTTAGAATTTTCCCAAATAAATTGCCAACCTGGTTTCTTACTGGCTGAATGTCCTTTGTCTGGGGACTGAGAGAATACTGAGTCTTCTATCTCAGTGTCCTGAGTGACTTATGCAGCAAAATCAATCAGATGCAAAGGGTTATTTATGCAATTGATAGCTTCCTGACTCATATTTTCTCCAGCTTCTTTTAAGGTTGCTAGAGTACACTTTACTTAATATTTGAACCTAGAGAAGTTGAAAGCCAAGTACTTATTTAAATATTGATCAAGCTCAGTGCTTGAGAGAAGGCAAGAAAACTGCAGATAGCATGATTGTATGTCCTCAGCTAGTGAGGGTTTCACAACGACTAGTTTTGCCTGTTTCTTTTTCGTGGGGAAGGAGTTTGGGGGCAACTTCTTGGAAGAGTTGTTCCTCCTCCCACATTTTTTTCCCCTATCTACATATCTGATAGAATTTTTTTAAAAAAGGTTGGGGGTTGGGTTGGGGAGAAGAAAGAAAAGAAAATACACAGTGATTCAATACTAGTGAAGTAAAAAGAAGAATAACAACAAAAGCCACTAACACATCGATGTTTTTGCTCACCAGAGTCTGGAAGCCATTTTGTCTGGTGTGTTGATTCAGTTAATCTTCAGTAGACGTAAGGTTGGAAAATTTTTTAAAAATTGGATTTATTGGGGGAAAAGATTTAAAGGGTATTATTTGTTTTCATTTTTATCTTGAGTACCTTGAAGTTCTGGCAATGAACAGGAAATTGTTTTTTCTTTGAAAGATAGAACATGAGGCCAGGCCTTGGGTTTGGTGAAACAGAATCAGCTGGGATTGCCGCTCAGAGTCAAGTGTGCAGCGTCAGCCGGGGATCCCTTTATTAAGGCAGAGTGCCCCACCTTTGCCTTGGAGCAGGGCTGAGGACTTCAGACACACGACAGTGTATCCTTGCTGTCTTCATCCTTCCTCTTGTCCTCAGGGCTGTGTCAGCAAGGTGGGCTGGACACGGTGAGATGTGAAGGGAGGCTCAAGCGCCAGGAGAGGTGTTGGTGACAACGAAGGAGAGGTGCTCCTTTCTGGCTAGGTGCCTTGGTGGCCAGCTTCCTCCAGCTACACCCCTGTCCTGGTCCTGTGGGTGGCAGGGCTTCGCAGGAAAAACAGAGACTCACAGTAATTACAAGAAAAGTCAAATTGAGATTTTTGCCTTTAAAGCTGCTATATTGTCTGAAGTCTGTCTTATGAAGGCCTGGCTGATGGAGAGGCTTCTCGGCTTGCAGTTGGGATGATTTCAACTAGAGAAGCACGTTGGATGGATGGTAAGGGAGTCCCTCTCAACTTGTAAAAGCAGGTTACAGTTTTCATGAGAATGTGTGAATTAGGAAGGCTTCCAATGGAGCCACTTGTGTGTATGAACACCAAGAGCATCGCAGCTCGCCAAGCTCTGGCCAGATGAACACGAGCCTCAAGATTTTAAAGTAATACCTGGGCCATGTTACGTCACAGGCGTGGTGGCTCTGGGCTGAGGACAGCCTAAGCCTCCCTCGGGCCTGGCACAAATCCTTCCAGGAGCGGGCAGGCCAGCGTCTTCCCCAGGCAGCGCCGAGGCCCGTGGGAGCCTGGGGCGCGCAGGCGCCTCCACCGGGGCGCAACCTCGCCCCCCTCTGGCCGGGCAGGGCCGCGCCAGCCCCTGCCCGCCCGGGCGCTCCGTGTCCCGGGAGGGAAGCCGAGGCGAGCCGGCCACCGCCCCGCGTCGGGAGGGGGCTGGCGGAGAGAGCTCAGGCGGGGTTTCGGGTTTCCTCCTGGAGCCGGTGTCGGGCGCGGCGGCGGGCGGCCGGGCCATGTGATGCCGGGCCGGGCGGCGGGCAGGCCGGGGATCCTGTGGCAGCCGGCAGGCGCGGAGGCAGCGGGGGCGGCCCCAGCCGCGGGCGCCGCCAGCCCGGCCCGGGAGCGCGGCCGCGGCTCCGCCCCCTTCGCGCTGGCCGCCGCGGTGCCGCCGCCGGGCGTTGGCAGCTTCGGGAGCGCCTTCCCGGCTGCGGGCGCCCTCGGGCAGGGCGCGGGGGCAGCGCCTCGCTAGGGCTGCGCGGGCTGCGGGGGCCACAGCTCCAGGTAAGCGCTCTTGGGGGCTCCGTCCCCGGCGTCTCTGTTGCCCTGGGCAGAGAACTTGGGCCACCTCACCTGAGTTCACGGTCGCGGAGCTACTTTCTCCAGGATCCCAGGGGACGCGAGGGTCAGCCGAGGTGGGGAGGGGGCGCTGCTGCGGGCGCGGCGGCGCGAGGGCTGGCCGCCGCCTCCTGGCCCCTCGGGCACCGCAACAAGTGCAGAGGGTGCACAGCCCGGCGCGGCGGCGGCTGCGGGGCGCCAGGTCGCTCGGGCGCAGTCGGGAGCGCACCGAGAAGGCAGCGGCGGCGGCGACCCTCTCGACCCCGGCTCCGGAGACCGGGGATGGGTGGGTGGAAGCCCGGCCGGGGTCCTTCGGATGCTAGGGAAATAACTGGCACATCTACGGTGGAGAAGGAAGATCCTTGAAAGCTGGGGTCTCCTCTGCCCATCGGTGCCCTCGGCTGCGGGTTGAGGGTGGATGGCGGGTCTCCAGAGAGCAGACCAAGCACAGGCTGAGCACAGAGGCCCTAACATTTCCTTCGTGTGGGAATATGTGCTGCGTCTTAAAAGGTATCTACGGTTATCTTGGTGAGAAGAGGTCAGAATTCTGTTGGATTTCCTTATGCTTATTTTGTAGGTTTGTTTGCCCCTTGTGTGGGTGGCGGTACCCTAACCTTCCCGTGCTTAGAGCTTCCACAGGGGTCATAATGATGGGCCTGTGCTTGGCCGAGGAGGTGTCCTCGCTTGTCCAGGGCTTTGTGGAACCTAGGTGCTGAGGCCGCCTTGGAAAGCCAGCTCTGGTTTCCCAGACACCAATTAGATTTCCAGGAGAGAATGCATCTGCCTCCCTAGGAACGCACAGCGTCTCCCCATTGGTTGCAGCTGGGTGGGTCAAGGAAAGGCAGCAACATCTGTGTTTGCGCAGCTTCTCCCTCCTTGACTCCTGCCTGGGTCTCGACAAATATCCGCAGACCCAGAGTTATGGAGGTTAACCCCCAGACCAGCGCCGACTGGGTAAGAAAGAAGGAAAAGTACCACGTTCAGAAAGAACTGATCATTTGAGGTCGCACGGGGTCTCCGCTTTTCTGAAGCTTTGACATCTAATGTACCTAGGCCCTGAAGCTGTCAGGGGAAGCAAATCCTGTTTTCACAACAAAAGCAAAATAAAAGACCTATCCTTGTTATGTTCCGTGGGTTACTCTTTGCACATGATTATCCAAGCAGAGTGATAACTTTACCTGGGAAGGTTTCTATATATCTGTCCTGGGTTTTTTTGTGTACACGTTTTTAAAGCACATAGGTATTTGCCTGCTCTTAATTAATGGCCAAGCTAATTCCTTTGGAGCCTTTGGAGGAAAAGAAATGAATACTGCAAAAGCCTTTGGAATTTATACAATATAGTATTTCAATGTAATGTTCTGATGTGGAATTTCTATGTGAATGTGCTCATTAACTTTGGTCAAATATGAATTTGAATAGCATCAGACCTTGTATTGAGTGGTTAGGGAAACTGAGGCACAGCTAGCTGCTGGGTGTTTGATTCAGGAGAATGTCCTGGCCAGTGGGAGAATGGAGAACAGAGAATCAGTGTTTGTCCTGCTTTTGACTGTGTTTCCTTCCTTATCAAAACCTGGCTAACCAAGAACAAGTTATGCAACAGGTGTGCCATTAGACTTTCCTTTGAAGCACCTGCCCTGTCCTTTAAGCCGTTTAGAAACAAAGAGGAAAGGAGTACTGGCATAGTTCCTAAATATTTTGGGTTCGATTCCATACCTCCACAATAAAGAGTGTATCACAATAAAGAGAATTGCAATCGTTTTTGCCAGTGGAGGGTCTTGCCTTCAATTGTAAAAAATGCAACATCTGTGAAATGCAATAAAGTGAAGCGTAATAAAATGAGGTATGCTTGTAGTTGGTAACTAAAGCTCTATGAAATTTCATCAGGGGCCTCAGTTGAGTTTCACACCTTTTTAAAAATCATGTGAATACTGCAGAAGAATTTGGAATATTTTCCCATTGTGCTCTTATAGGAGACTACTGTTGTGGCTAAGACTTAAACTGGGCAGGAATTTCAGGTGAGCCTCTGATACATGACCTCCTTTAGTATATGCCACATGAGAAAAGGGAATGTATTCTAAATAGGTTTTAAAGTAAATAGTGGAATATAATATTACTTTTATGTTAAACATTCTGTACAAAACTGGTATCCACTATACTGGTACTTAAACTCCAACTTTAAGTCATGCCAGGGTCTATGGCCAAGTACTGACTCCCTAGAAAAGATTTATTACATAATGTCATAAATGTTGGAAAATACTTTATGATTCGGGCATGGCTAGGATGGTACTGCACAGATCCCAAATTACTCTCAAACTCCCAGCCTGACTATAATTTTATTACACTTTAATTTACTAATCAGATATGACAGATCTGGTTTATGTAGGTTTTCTCTAATTGCATTTGTATTTATGTTGCTTTAGTGGAGCAGAGAAGCTATAGGATTTTTGTTTTTGTTGTTGTTAATCCTCACCCGACGGTATTTCACCATTGATTTTTAGAGAGAATGGAAAGGAGGGAGGGAGGGAGGGAGAGAAAGAGAGAGAGAAACATCGATGTGAGAGAGACACATTGATTGGTTACCTCCTGCACACACCCTGACCAGGCTGGGGATCAAACTTGCAACCCAGGTAGGTGCCCTTGACCAGAAATCAAGCCTGGGGGCAGACACTCTAACTACTGAGCCAAACCAGCCAGGATGCTATAGGATATCCCCCCCCCCCCCCGTAACATTAAATAAGATTTATTATGAAGAGATGGGTCAAGCTGGGCAACTCCCGTTGGGAGTTCTAAATTAAAAAACAGTGTTGTATTTGAAATGCACCAAATTCAGGGACTTTTGCCATGTTGGAGTTGTACTGTAAACATTATGCCACTCTTGTGGGTCTTGAGTCCACATCCCTTGCTAGGATTGGTGATATTTTTCTTAAGAAGTGCAGGTCAGGTCCTATACTACTGAGCATTTTGCCCTGATTGGGTGGCAGTCTGTCATTTTGTCCAGTATCTATAATCCTTAGTCCTTTTGTTATTATCCTAGTATTAAAAAGTTCTCAAAAGCTCAAAGCAGTGTCACTCTGCTGTTCAGCTGTTTTGACAGTTTCTTTCATGCTCCTCTTTCTGTGACCATTTTCTTCCTTTATATTCATTCAACAAATATTTGAGGGTTTACTATGCACTTGACACTGTTCTTTGCTTTAATTCTCTGAACTTTGGCTTTCTTGTTTAAAGCAATACTTTTCTGGTCTTAGAGTTTTTAGGATCTGTTGCATTTTGAGTGGGCTTTTGCATAGTTGACACTAAGATATTTGGCTGGTAAAATGTCATGTAACTTTTTTTATGTGATAGTACATCTGCTTAATTGACTGCAGTTTTTCCCTTGAAATTTGATCTTAGGCACAATTGTAATTTGTTTATTGCTACCATTACTGCTCCTGGACTTCTTCTCCTGGATAACCAAGATAATGAGATTTGACATCATTTTTAATATGAGAGAAAGTAAAAGACTAACATAATTGAATATCAGGTATTTGTTTCAGTGATCTTGGTTTTGAACACTTTTATCAGATGTATTTTTATTTGTCTTCAGTGGTGTCTTCTCTTACTTTAGTTTAATCTTTTCCTCAATTATCAATTTGAGGTTGGATTTCTGTAGAAAGTTAATGTGAAAGTAATGTTCTTTTAAGAGCAGAGAAGACATCTTGTATCGGTGAGTGAAGCCAGCCCAGGTGAGATCAGCGATACCTTCACTTTCCAAGGCATGTCCAGAAGAGACCCTTCTAAAACCAGCACTCAAATAACTTTCTTCCTGTCTCAAGTGGCAGGCTTTGTTTGACTAGTATACACACACAATCATTCCACCTTTTAAAAAAATGCTTAAAATGTTAATATGCTTTATGTATTTTCTTGTGGTATGTACATAGACTTTCCCTTAACTTAATAAATAGATGATCAAGAGATATATGACATATATTAATGGAATTTATGGTTTAGCTCTTAAATTCATTATCAGACACTAGTGATCATGCTCTTTGTGCTACGACTTGCTCCTTTTCTTCCATCATTTTATAATTTAAAGAAATTATCTTTCATGAACCATAACAGAGTGGTTAAGAGTGGGGACTCTGGAGCCAGACTGTCTCGTTAGACAGCCCTGGCTCTGTCCTGGCCTGCGACCTCTCTCTCCTTCAGGATTTCCGTTTGTGAAATGGGGATAACCATTGTAACCTGTCCCCCTGGGTGGTGGTGAGAATACAATGAGTAAATTTACAGAGAGCTCTCCTAGTAGTGTTTGGCAGAGAGTAAGGGCCAGAAAACGTAGGTGGTTACATTTGTAACAAATGGAAAACAGACATTTTAAAAAAGTAGCTTTAACAGGTTTCCCAGGTTTCAGAAGGCAGTGTGACCTCAAGAGAAAGCAACCTAGGCTTTGAGTTCAAGGCAGGGATAGAGACAGCTTGTGGACTCTTTGTTGTGTAACCTTGGGTGAGTATGAGCCCTCTTTGGGTCTCAATTTTCTCATCTGGTGAAATGGAATGAGTAGATTGATGGTCTCTAAGAACCTGCCAATTCTAACATCATGAACTTTCAAGGTGAAGAGGGCATTGGTCAAGTCTGTCTTTCTGTCTTCGGCAGCACTACTGTCCGTAGGGTCAGCCTTCAGTGGGTAGTCAGTCAGCATCTGCAAGGATTATGAACTATTACTACTGTTAATGTACCTCACCTTGATCACCAGACAGTTATCAGGTTGTAATGACTGAGATATCTTTCTGGACTTAGTCCAGAGAGATTTCAGACATGAAAGTCTGGATCCCATGGATATAGGTCATAGGCTACCCTGCTCCCTCTCTTCTGAGGAGCTCCCCATGGGGAAGAGGGGTGGGGCAGCTCTGGGAAGATGAAAGATGAGTGGGTTGATTGTTTCTGAATTTCATGATAAAAATTTCCACACCAGGTACACAGGAAAACATCACCATTAGCCTTTGCAGGGACGCCATAAACCAGGACTTGATGCAAAGATCTTGGACTTATGAGCATTAGCGAAGATCAAGAGGTTTTCACTGAGCTGGATGGTGCATGCAAAGTCCTTCTGAGGCAAATTTCTTTCTCCCTTGGTGACCCTTGTTTATGGTCTGTGCATTGTCACCTGGTTTTTGTCAATAGTCTTCCTCCTTTTTTTTTTTTTTTTTAAAGTATATTTTTATTGATTTTTTAGAGAGAGAGAGAGAGGAAGGGAGAGGGACAGAGAGGAGAGAGAGAGAGAGAGAGAGAAACATCGTTTGGCTGCCTCCTGCACCCACCCCAACTGATGATTGAACCCACAACCTGGGTATGTGCCCTGACTGGGAATTGAACTGGTGACCGTTTGGTGTGTAGAATGACATTCAACCAACTGAGCAACACTGGCTAGGGCAGTCTTCCTCCTTTTCTTGCTCTACCAGCCTCATGGTTTGCTGAATGACTAGTTGTTAGTTTCAAATGGTAGGGGGTGATTATGGGTTATTTGAGCCCCTAACCCAGGATTTCAAGCCTGGTTATTCATTTGAAGTACCTGGGTTCAGAATCTCTCAGGTGGGCCTGACATAATGTTTTAAAAGATGAAACAGCCTGGTTTGCTAGCTACTTGCCCAACCTCTAGGTGTTTCTGGTGCTATGTATCTGAAAGTATCCAGGAAAGGGCAATGACTGCATTTTCTCATGGTGTTTCTTTTATGCTGTGGGCATCTCACCTGTTCCCTGCTGCCTCCTCTTGAGAACCCTCCACTTCCAGCAGCCAGGACTAGTAATTGCCTAATGGAACATGCTGTGTACTTTCTAACTTCTTTGACTTTGTTCATGGTAGGCATCTCTTCCTCTCTAGCTAAAATGTATGGGCATACCTCAGAGATATTGTGGGTTCCGTTCTAGCCATTGCAGTAAAGCGAGTTGTAATCTTTTTGCTGGCGGAGGGTCTTGCCTTCAATTAGTAAAAACACACATCTGTGAAGCACAATAAAGTGAAGCACCATAAGATGAGGCAGCCCTGTACTGCGGTCCTCAAAGCATGCTCAAACCACCTCCTCTCTGAAACCTTTGACCAACTTAGTAGCAACTGAGCTCTTTCCTTTCTGAACTCCTATTTTCCTGTTGCTAGTATCTTTCATTTATCACTTTCCACCTGCTCCTGGGTTCATCATATGCTCCTGTGTGTAAGTCTCATCTTTCCAACCTGACTGTAAGCCCATTGATGGCAGGGACCCTGATTTAGGCTACTTTGTAGGGTGCTCAAAGTAGAATATACAGATGTCAGTTGTTAGTTATTTTGCTAACTGTCATGACAAGTCCTTTTGGTTTACAGCCTCCCTGCAAAAGCTAATGGTGATGGGTTCTTGTGTATCAGGTGTAGATTGCATTAAAAAATATTGGGATGCAGGGGAGGGAAGATAAAGGTTACTCAGGAAGTTAGATGGCTAGTCCTTCTCAGATGTGAATGGGAGACTCCCCAGGCCTCGCTTAGAAAATTGTACAATTTGGGGAGATGAATGAAATTCTTGATTAGAATCAATCTTTGGATTGAAAGAAACCTTAAAGTTTTCTCCTAGTTTTTAGCAGATTCACAATCTCCCTGTATAGCATACCTCCAAATGGTTAACCATTTAAATACTGTCCTTGAATACATTTTGGTGGGGTACTAATAACCATAACGATAACCCAGTCTATGTTCTTTTCCTCAACTTTATTGAAGAATAATTGAAAAATATAATTGTATATCAAATTATGTATACTTTAAATATGTAAATGTGCATTGTGGACTAATTATCAAGATCAAGATAATTAGTACATCCATCACCTCATATAGTTACTCGTGGGTGTGTGGTGAGTACGCTTAAGATCTACTCTCAGCAACTTTCAAGTATGCATTACTACTGTAACTCTAGTCACCATGCTGTACATTAGATCCTCAGAACTTGTAACTAAAAGTTTATACTTTTTGACCTACATCTCCCCATTTCCTCATGCCCCTAGGCCCTATTACCTGTTTCTGTGAAATTGGCTTTTTAAAAGATTCGACATATTATTGATACTGTATTTTATAGCAGATAGTACTTGTCTTTTTATGTCTGACTTATTTCACTTAGCATAATGCCCTCCAGTTTCGTCCATGTTGTTGCAAAAGGCAAAACTTCCTTTTTTATGGCTGAATAATATTGTTTATGTACCACATTTCCTTTATCCATTCATCTGTGGATGGGCACTTAGGTTGTTTCCATGTCTTGGCTGTTGTATGTAATGCTGCAGCGAACATGGGGATGCATATAATTCTGAGATAGTTATTTCATCTCCTTAGGATATATACTGAGAAGTGGGATTGCTGGATCATATGGCTGTTCTATTTTTATTTTTTTGAGGAACCTCCATCTTGTTTTCCTACTATTCTTTTCTCTGTGGGCTGAAATCCCTCCTAGGGGGACCTTCTTGGCACCAAGCTGCTTAGGACTGGGTGGTGGAGTGATGGGGTAAAATGCTTCCTGCGCTTTTCTGTGCAGCCATCCTCAGTTTTTGAGTTCTGCAGCATTTCTGCTGCTGCTTTGTTGTAGTGCAAAACTTTCCCAGAGCTATTTTGGTTGTATTTTTTTGCGGCGGGGGGGGGGGGGCAGGTGATGAATGTTGGGACTTCTTAGCCCTCCATTTTGCTGCCATCCCCCCTCCCCAACTCACAGTCTATCTTTGGAAACCTTAGGATATTAAAAGCAATC
Source organism: Tadarida brasiliensis (assembly GCA_030848825.1). Classification (NCBI taxonomy): domain Eukaryota; kingdom Metazoa; phylum Chordata; class Mammalia; order Chiroptera; family Molossidae; genus Tadarida; species Tadarida brasiliensis. The sequence goes on from CM061258.1 coordinate 47,519,436, forward strand.
TCTCCTGTATTAAATTTATTATACTTCTGCTTGGGGGCCATTCTGAACAATTTCTCTTACATGACAGCCCTTACATTTTTGAAAATTAAATACATATCCTACACTTAAGTCTTATTTTATTTAAGATGGAAAATAAAAATCTGGCCCTGGCCGGTTTGGCTCAGCGGTTAGAGTGTCAGCCCATGGACCAGAGAGTCCCAGGTTTGGTTCCCCCTAAGGGCACGTACTGCGGTTGCAGTTTGTCCCTGGCCCCGGTTGGGGTGGTGTGGGTGGCAACCACTCGATGGGTCTCTCTCTCTCTTCCTCCCTCTCTCCCTCCCACTCTATCTGAGGATAGATGCAAAAATGTCCTCAGGTGAGGATAAAACAAACAAACAAACAGTTTCTTTAGCCTTTGTTCAGTGATAAGATTTTGAATTCTCTCACCCCTGGAATACTGAACACATCCCAATTTTCTCTATTCTTCTTAAAGTGTAATACTTCCATATGCTGTCGAGCACAGTAGAACCATTCCCACCCTTGCTGAGACACCCCCACCCTCCTTCTAGGAAAACAGAGAAGCCCCAAGGTTAAGGTTGCCATTGGCTAATCAGAGACTTGGGGGAGACTCAGCTCTGCTACTTTCTACCTTGTCTTGGACAAGTCACTTCAACTTACAGCCTTAGTTTTTACCTATTTCTTTCATAGGGTTGTTATAAAGATTCAATAAGTTAGTCTATGTAGAGTGCTTAGCACAGAAACTGGGTTAGAATAATTTCTCAAACAATGGCTTTCCAACTATGGTACTTCTGAACATGGCTGTTGACTCTTGATGTTCAAGTCATCTCAACATTACCATTTGTTTTTATACTGCTGAGCCCCATCTCATTCATGGACTTGTGCAATTAGTTTCTTAGTCCCCTGAATAGAACTTAATATTTCTCTCTTAAATTTATTTTCCTGTATGTGACCATTTGTTCTAGCCTTTCAAAGTCTTTTAGATTGTTCATCTATAAACTTATGTTCACTACCCTTTTTTTTTTTTTGGCTTTGTTTTATTTATTTTAGTTTTATTTATTTTTTATTGTTGAAAGTATTACATATGTCCCCCCCACCTTTTTCCTCAATTGATTCCCCTCCTCCCCACTCCAACCCCCTCCTTCTTTCCCCAACCTAATATCTGTGTTCGTTGGTTGTGAATATATGCATGTAAGTTCTTTGGTTTATCTCTTCCCACCCATCCCAACCCTCCATCTCTCTCAGGTTTGTCAGCCTGTTCCCTGCTTCCATGACTCTAGATCTATTTTGATTGACAGCTTATTTTGTTTATGATCCATAAATAAATGAGATCATGTGGTATTTGTCTTTCTCTGACTGGCTTATTTCGCTTAGCATAATACTCTCCAGGTCCCTCCATGTCATCTCAAATGATAAGAGATCTTTCTTACAGCTGCATAGTATTCCATTGTATATATGTACCATTGTATATATGTACCACAGCTTTTTTATCCACTCATCTACTGATGGACACTTGGGCTGTTTCCAGATCTTAGCTATTGTAAATAGTGCTGCTATGAACATAAAGGTGCATATATTCTTTCTGATTGGTGTTTCAGGCTTCTTAGGATATATTCATGGAAGTGGAATTACTGGGTCAAATGGCAATTCCATTTTTAATTTTTTGAGGAAACACCATATTGTTTTCCATAGTGGCTGCACAGTCTGCATTTCCACCAGCAGTGTACTAGGGTCCCTTTTTCTCCATATCCTCACCAGCATTTTTTGTTTGAGGATTTGTTGATGGCAGCCATTCTGGCAGGTGTGAGGTGATATCTTATAATCATTTTAATTTGCATCTCTCTGACGATTAGAGATGTTGAGCATTTTTTCATATGTCTCCTGGCCATTTGTATGTCCTGTTTGGAGAAGTGTCTATTCAGGTCCTTTGCCCATTTTTTAATTGGATTGTTTATCTTCCTTTTGTTGAGTTGCATGAGTACTCTATATTTGGTTATTAACCCCTTATCTGATGTATCATTGGCAAATATGTTCTCCCAGAGAGCGGGTTCTCTTTTCATTTTGATGCTGGTTTCTTTTGCCATGCAGAAGGTTTTTAGTTTGATATAGTCCCATTTATTAATTTTCTGCTTTGTTTCTGTTTCCCTGGGCAATGCATCAGTGAAAATTCTGCTTTGTCTGATGTCTGAGATTTTTCTGCCTACATTTTTTTCTAGGATTTTTATGATTTCACGAGTTACATTTAAGTTTTTTATCCATTTTGAGTTTATTCTTGTGTGTGGTGTAAGTTGGTGGTCTAGCTTCATTTTTTTTTGCATGTATCTGTCCCATTTTCCCAACATCGTTTTTTGAAGAAACTGTCTTTTCTCCTTGTATGCTCTTGCCTCCTTTGTCAAATATTAATTGTGCATACTGTCTTGGGTCAATTTCTGGGTTCTCTGTTCTGTTCCATTGATTTATATGTTCCATGTTATCCACAGATTTTATATGCATTTCTTTAATGCCTTAAGGAAATAAACCTATTACCTATTCTGAAGTCTAGGGCGGAGCAATTTAGTACATCTATACAAATCTCATTTCAGATGTTTGTCAATTTCATGTCACATTGTTCAATTATTCTTATTTGTACTAGCATCTGGTTCTTAGTCTTTGGACTTGTCATCGGGATATACACTGTCTACCAAATCTACTATACCCCTGCTATATGGAGTTACTAGTTTTAGTAACCACATAACATAACCATATAACTTGGGGTTATTCTCAAGTGACTTATTCTTGGGGAACCCATACTGGATCCAAGTAGCCACTGCTTCCTCTATGAGGTACTCAGACATCAAACCTTTAATATTCTGCTCTAGGATCTTGTCTAGAATCAACATGAAGCACTTTCTGCCTATAATTTGTAGAATCTGCCTTTTTGGAAATTGGAATGACATATGCCTGTCTTCTGTATTTGAATCCTGTCATTCTCCACAGTTCCTGATGGATTATGGTTGGGAATCTCAATGGATACTTTCCTATCCTGGCACTTTTCCCTATTCTTTCCAAATGGGAGGTCTTGGTTGTTTTTATGAATAGTGGTGATCTCTTTGGGTAGTGATTTCATTGGCTGTTAATAATGTTTGAAGAAATAGCATTTGGATGGGATAGAGTGAAGGGAGAATACCTTTCTATATAAGAAATGGCTCATCTAACCTTTTAGTGTTGACTTTTATGGAATTGCCAGCTTTTCAACTTCTCAAAAGTTCTCAGGGAATAGATTTCTGGAAATTGCTTTTATACCAATTATTAGAGCCCCTAGAGACTTAGCCAGTTTCCAGCTGACCACTCCCATTTCTTGGCAATAAAAGACAACACACAGAACCTATTACTGATGACTTAATAGGTTTTTAATTGATGAATTCATAGGGAGAATAAAGTAGAAGTACTTCTCTTGTTACACTGAGTTTTTATGTAAAATACTTAAGTATTTTCTCCCATTTGATGACCAGAAATATTGATAGCTTACTCATTGAATATAAAAGAGTGTCAAAAATCTTTAATATCTCACTTATGGGAATTCTAATTATTCCTTAATCTTTAGGAAGGTTTCATTTTGGACAAATGGTTATGAGACAAAGGTCTCATGTCTTATGATTTTTAGCCTTATAAAAACATGTTAAAATATTATGTAAGGCCCTGGCCAGTGTGGTTCAGTTGGTTGGGCGTCATCCCATGCACCAAAAGGTTGTTGGTTCAATTCTTGGTCAGGGCACATGCCCAGATTCAGGGCTCGATCTCCATAGGAATGCAGGAGGCAGCTGATGTTTCTCTCTCACATTGATGTTTCTCTTTCTCTCTCCCTCGCCCTTTCCTCTTTCTCTAAAAATCAATGGAAATATATATTTTTTAAATGTCTGAAAAAAATTACAGTGCTCAAATTGAAAGAATATAGGTAAAATTTATTAGGAAACTTAAATTTGAGGGCCTTACTCTTTAAAAAAATCTTATGTAAGAAGGTGAACTAGATTCACATACAGATAAATTAGGTTGTTTTGCAATAAAAATGAATGTTCTAGGTTATCTTCATATCTGCAAAAAGTCCCAAATTAGCTTTTCAGTTGGCTTACTTACAAAAATGGGGCTGTGTTGGGGACATTTCAACTTTACTATGAACAGTTAGAAAAATATCATCTTGATAGGAATGCCAAGTGTAATTTTGATTTTGATTTATTAGAAGGTTTTAAATTTAAAAATAGGAGTAAGCACTTTTTCCTTTCACATTCATAGTAGGAAGTTTTATGTTCACTGGTTGTTACGGCATCTTTGTGGATAAGCAACAGCAGAAATTAGTAGAAGCAGACAAAATATCTGGATTTAAATGAATTTAAGAGCAATTTTAAAAATCTTCACTTGATTTTATCTTATTGATTTTAGAGAGAGAGGAAGGGAAAAAGAGAGAGCGAAACATCAATGTGAGAGAGAAACATCAATTGGTTGGTTGCCTCCCTTATGCCCCTTGACTGGGAATCAAACTGCAACCTTTTGGTGCATGGGGTGGCGCTCTAACCAACTTAGGCACCTGGCCAGGGGAAGAGCAATTTATTTTAGTGGGAGTTGTACATGATTGGTCTTTTATGTCATTTATTTAAAAAAATGAGCCTGGCTGGTGTGGCTCAGTGGATTGAGGATTGTCCCATGGACTGAGGGGTCCCAGTTCAATTCCTGGTCAGGGCACATGCCTGGGTTGTGGGCTTGATCCCCAGTAGGGGGGATGCAGGAGGCAGCCGATCGATGTTTCTCTCACACATTAAAGTTTCTATCTCTCTCCCTTCCTCTCTTTCTAAAAAATCAATAAAAACATATTTAAAAAATGATAGTATGTTGTGTGCAATAAGGTGTTTAAAAGGCAATCTGGGTGAAACAAAGTCTGAATCAGAAGCAGAATTTAGGTTGAAATTTTAGCATTGTGACTGACACTCTTACCAGGTGAACCATGTCAGCTCTCTGGGCCCTGGTGACTTTATTGGAAACCTGAGGGGTTAGGCCAAGCCCTTCTCCATGGTGTGTCCTATCTCTCAAGTTGTGTGTTTCTGTGGAGATAAGGATGGCATCTTAACCCTTTCTTGGATCACAGCATAATTCTTGATTCCCAGAGTTCTTTCAGACACGTGACTGGCAGCATCTAAATTGTTCAGGAACCTGGGTTTGAAGATGCTGCTTTAATGTGGCATCTTTACAGGGAGAAATGATTGCTCATGCCCTGAGACTTCCCTGTGATGGCAGCTCATGTTATTGTTGTCTGAATACTTCATGAGCAGTGAGGTGGAATCAGCCAGGAATAATCTAGTAATTATTTTTAATTGAATTCAAAGATGACTAAAAACGGGTATTCATTTCATTTTAGCCGATGGAACTTCATGTACCTAACTCCATTTAGGCTGGGTGGAGCATGTGCCCTGAAATTTATGGCATTTTTGATAAATGTCTATTTTTAGCTAAAATAACATTTATAATGGTTCTCTCTCTTCTCCCCTCCCTCTTCTCCTCTTCTTTACTCCCCCTTTTCTCTTAAGAAACTTGATGAGTTCTCTCTTGTTTGATTTCACAACTTTTTTTTTCCTAAAGTTATAGCAGATTTCTAAAACCTCTAGGATTTCATGTAGCTCCTGACTAGTAACATGAAAGAAAAACTTGTGCTCATAAAAAAGATGACATTTTAAGGCATAACGTCCCTCCACTTCTCAGAGAACCTCAAGATAAAGACATCCTATTAGATTGGTGATTTGGACATTGGGCATTACTTTTTATTCAGGCTTTTACTTGCTGGATGTGGGGCTCTAAACACTCTTATCCTGGTGTTCTTTCCAAAGCTTTTCCATCCCATGGAGTTTGAGAGTTCTATTTGAGTTGAGTTTGGCTAGTAACTACTACCAGGCAGGCATATACTGGGTGTTGGAGGCTTAGAGATAAGAGGCTTGGGAGTAGCTCTGAGGAGTTCTCAGTGCTGCCAGATCAGCAGCCTGAAAGCAAATAAATATATTTTGAGGTGGAGATGGTGTGGGGCAGGGCGTTCTCAGCAGCCTGAGTGAAGGCATTTTTCTGGGAGCCGTACCTAGTATAATGGGAATCAAAGTATTGTCCAGTATTTGTTTCTGTTCTAAAGTCCTAAATACATTCTACATTGTAAATATGTATGTTATAGAAACAAGTGAATTTAAGAAACAGATATTTTAGTGAAAATCTGTATAGTTTATCTTAGTTCATAAATATAATTGGAGTGGATATCTTTCAGATGTCACATTCCATCACAAGCTCTTGCACTTGCTTTAAAACTTTTATTTACTGAAGTAACAGAATTGCTTGTTGCTAATAATTTAAAAATCCTTTTAAATGTGGGCTTATAAATAAATTAAACATTTACAGTAAACATTTGGTGGGGGAGAGAACCTTGGATATTATCACACAAAAAAGATTGTTCTTTTGTATTTTAATTTGTTTTGGCAATATGCTTGTAATGACTTGACATCTTAAATCTGTATGGAAAAACCTGGCTTTGTATATGGTATCTTTTTTCCAACTATAGATACTTGACAGTGAAAACGATCTTACAGAATTCTGGAGATGTTTGCTCAAGGTCTTGGTGTTCTGCTTGACTTGTCAAGAGTGAACTGATTCTGATGTTTCTGTTGTTGGGAAAGCACTCCAGTCCAGGGCTAAGCTTACTCCGCGACTCAGAACTACATGGATGGCCACAGTGTTAGCCAAAACTAAATTAGGGGAGGCAAATGAGAGGGCCTGATCTTAGTGACCTTAATTTCTTTTTTTCCCTTTATTGATTTTAGAGAGAGAGAGAGGGAGAGAGATAGAAACATCAATGAGAGAGAACATCAATTGGCTGCCTCCTGCGTGTCCCCCACTGGGGATTTGGCTCACAACCTGGGCATGTTCCCTGACTGGGAATCGAACTGGTGACCTCTTGGTGCATGGGTCCGATGGTCAACCACTGAGCCACACCGGCCAGACTCTTGGTGACCTTAAAGAGGACTGTTGTGAATATGATGAGTACATGCTCATTATTTATTAATTTTTGGGCTAAAGATTTGTTGACAGGATCATTTGAACAGCTTAGTACTTACAAAATTTAAAAAATCCTTCTGTGCCTCAAAGAAATATTAATAAACTTAATGGAGCATTTAAAGTCTCATAGTATTTAGAAGATACTAATCAAATGAATCACGAATTCATATGTTGTTTTGACAGGATGTGTATCACGTCTCAATAATTTCCTTAAAATTATTTCCTGCCAGGTGCCTGTGTTCTTCTTGTTAACTTATTCCCATAGAATTCCAAATATGTGGTTGATTTCCATACTGATACACTTTCACGGTTCCTTTTCCTTTTTTTTTTTCCCCCTTCTTTAAAGTAGCGAGTATGCTTTTGTTTGCATTGAATTTAAGGTTTATTACAGGGCAGAGAATGAGTAGCTATTTTGGAGACTGATGACATCCAGCCAGGATGCCTCTGTCTGGTGAGCAGATCTCCTTGGCTCCAGCATGTAGGATTTTACCAAGTCGATGTTAAGACGTGCCTGCTGGCAGATCCAGTTAAAGGCCAGATGTACATGAAGTATTGTTCATTCAGTCATCTATGGAGATTTTAGAGGGAATTTCCATTTTCTAATTTACCACACATTTTTAAATGAGCATGAGCTATCTTGAAATAAATCAAATTAGAAACATAAAATATTGGTCTCTGTTATAAGCAAGGTGCTGTACAAGGAAATGTGAAGGATGTGAAAAGTTTGCTGCCGCCCCTGGCTGAGGTGTGGGCACACAGATCCCCCCACAGGGCAGCCTGTGTGGGGGCTGCGAGGGCAGGTGCTGGGGTAGATCCCTGAGGCGCTCAGAGCTGGGGGCCCTGGAGGGGAGAAGAGCCAGCGTGTGAAGCAGCCTTTCTTGGCCTGTAGCATCTTCCGGTGGTAGCAGGTACAAGAAATCTCCTTTTTGTAAATTAAGAAATTACATGAATATATGCAAAGAAGAATTCTTAATTAGTTCAGTAACTTGTACAGCTGTTGGGAACATTCATGTATTTGCCTTTGGATATTGGGTCAGTATATTTCTGACTAGTAAACATGTATGTACATTTAGTTATGATTATATATATATTTCATTACATAATAAAAACGCTCTTGTAAATTGTGTTGATTTTCATAAGTGAGAGTTACCAGCTACAGCGTTCTTTTTCGTCTCCCTTATATTTTTGTGCATGACTTAAATCTAATGATTAACTGTTTGTTTTCTTTGATAGGATACATTTATAGTTCATATTCCCTATTTTTCTTTATTGAATCTAGAATTATTGTATTTTAAGTACAAGTATGCAGTAGGTGATCTCTTTTAAATAAAAATGATAGTGTTTTAGGTTTCTTCCACCAGAAGTCTTCCCTTTCTTGTAATGTGGGGCTACATAGTACAGACGGTGAGGTTGACATCACTGGACATTTAAAGGCACATAACTTTGCAGTGTATCCCATGTAACACTGAAGACTACAAATGGACTCTTAAGAAGGCATGCTTGTAGGGGTCTACACTTACACAGTTATAGGCCGTCTTTCTATGCACATCACTATAACTTCCTAATTATGCTTAGGAAACTAGTTTTCTACATTGTTTTTTCACATTTGTGCTCTTTCTTTTTCTATTTAGAAATAACAAATTGTGTGGGAAAATACCATTCATTGGCAAGCCAATCAATTGCTTAATAAATGTTTACAATAAAGTCAATGTTCCATTTTTATATTGTATCTTATTAGTGGGGCCGAATGTCAAAACCATAATATGGTTAAGGTGACTTGCACATGTAGGAAATAGCTAGTGCTTTTGAAAATGGCAAGTCTAGGACACTAGAACTACAAAACCCGAAGTGACTAGGGGTGTGTGAGCTGGGCCTGGGTGGGCACTCCCAACCTGGGCTCTTGCCCCGCATCCCAGCTCTCTTTCTTGAATTCTTCTTTGCACTTATGTCACAGGGATCAGGCAGGTACCTAGCCCCAAGCCCATAAGCGATACTCATACCCCAGTTCTCAGTTTCATCATCTGTCACCTTCTATGATGCTATGAGCAATATATAAATAGTTGCATGTACAATATAAAAAGCCCTAAGAAAGTTAAACAGCCTCATTGAGTACATTTTGTGTGCCTTGCATCAGAATGCCCTTTAACTATTGATTAGTTTGGCAGGGCTTTGATGTTCATAGTGCCAAAGAAAATTCCAGCCAGCGGAGGTCAAATGGTCACGTGCTCTGTTAAAGCAGCCCTTTCTTCTGTGTTACTAACATTAACCAAAATTAGCTAAAGATTTGTTGACTGGTCACATTTGCTTAAAATGCAGTTGTTCTCACTTAGAGTCTTAAAATAAAACTTGAGATGGGGTGCAAACCTAGTTTAACTTTAGATGAGTGTTTTCCACTTCCAGTTTCCTCATCTATGAAATGGGGATGATTCCAGCCCTAAAATGGTGGTTTGCCAATCAAATGAAGTTACAGAGGGAAATACTTTGGAAAGTGTACATGATATATAAGTTTGAATTATATATATATAAAACCAAAGCCAAAAAAATGGTAGCTCCCTCGTGAGAAGTTATTGATAGCATTACTTTATTGTTGCTGCAAACATGCATGTGGGAACGGGAACCCGGTGGATGTGATCGGGCGGTGCCACGCCAGCTCCTCCGGCTTGGGTTGTTCATTTCGCACTTCTGCATTTAATAATGTGGAAGAGAAATGTGGAGCCAGTTCACGAGGGGAGGAAAGTCTTGGGCCCATTGTGTAAGAAAAGGCTGATGAGTGGCCATGTTCTGGGAGGAATTTTAGTTCTGTACTTGAGGTTGCAAAAAATAAAACACAAACAAAAAATCTCAAAAAAACCCCACTGTTTTCCTTTCCTTCTGTTGTTTAGTTGGAGTATAAAGACACTTGAAAAAAAGAACGAGTGAGGCATTTTATTAGACCTCGAATGCCCCTTTCAGGAAAAACTACCCAAAGAGGTTTTTGTGAGTACTTCTCTCATATTGGGACTATATACATTTAAACAGTTTGTAAATGTTTGGCTCACTCATTAAGAAATAAAGTTTCTTCAAAGCCAGTGACAAAAAGACCATCCTCTCTCGGACTGGTGTCCAAAGGTGATGGCAGGGTGAAGAACTGTTTTTGCTTATTCCATCTGGATTTGGAATCATGTTCAATTATGACAGTAATACAATATCTTATTAGTTTATTCTTCATACTAGAAATGTTTTGGGTTAAGTATGCATCAGCTATCCTGGAGTCTTGAATTGTGGTGCTCTTTGGGAAGGACCTGGCTCTTTAACACTGAAAAAAAAAAAAAAATCTCCCTTCTGGATCTTCTGGAGGGAGGGCACACAGCATTCCTACTGCAGAAGATGGGGACTTTGTTTAATTAGCACATGATTGCCATAGGTCACAGTAGACAGAGCCCCTGTGTAAATGTCCTTTTGCAGTTGGAAAAATGAAGCTTACCGGGTTTATCCAACTATCCAAGCAGACCCTGTAGCATTTGACGGCCCTATTCCAGGGACTATCTGGTAGAATTTTCCTCAGCTAGAGAAAGACCCCTTTGTGCAATTTGGTTTGGAGTTCTGGAGTTTGATAATAATGAAGATGATAACCATTATTATCATCTTCAATTTGTCAATTGCTTTCCCTTTGTTCGGCTCTAAGCTTGTTATCTTTGATTTTTACAACCACTTCGTCACCTGTTTTATAGATGAGGAAGCCAAGGAAATGTGAGAGGTTAAACAGCCGGCTCTAGGTCCAGCAGTTTATTGATCCCTGGTCTGTGGAACTTCTTTCTCTCTTCACTTTCCCCTGGTGTCACTCAGAGGGCTTAGAGGGGAAATCCAGCTTGTTCACATGTAAAAGACACCAGAAGAGCTTATGCTCTGATAAACCGATCTGAAAAGGGTTCACGGCCTCTACATTTCCTGATTTGACTTTATGGTGAAACTAAGTGCCTTGTCTTTTACGCTTGTCACAAACTATGCGAGGTACTTGTGTTTGAGGACCTGGTATACGTAGCTTATCCTAAATCTTTCCAGGATGAAAAATAGAAATTAAAAAAATCTTTTTTCATAGAGTCTAACATGCTCTCTGGTTGGTCCAGTATGCCCTCCGAGTTCATGGCTCCTGTTTCTTAGAGGAAAAGCTTCAGACTAGGCACAGAACTCTGGACCCAGAATGCTGACCTCTCAGTACCTGGGCTCTGTTCCCAGCAGCCTGTTTGCATTTTAAATGTGTTGTATTTTAAACTTGAAGGTGACTTCTCATTTAGTCACTCCCAAGAATTTATCTGTTTGCTTTTGTTCTGTTCTCTACCACTCTGCGCTTATTCTTTATTGACCTTAATTCTGTCCTCTTGGGCCTTCTCAGTTTCCAGTGGCATCCCAGGGGTGGGCAGTGGCCATGCCCCTCCCTCCCCCACTTCCCAGGCCTGGCCAGGGTGCAGACAACAGGGGGTACATTTTCTGCAGAAAAACACTTAGAATCTATTTTAGTTAGTCTGGTCTTACTATCACCATGCACTAGAAATTCTAAACAAAATCTGTTAGTGTTACTTCTGCCCAAAAAATATTCTTCTATTGGTCTAAGTTCTAAATCACTGGAGCAGTCCCTGTTGCACGTTAATATCCATGTAAGCTTCAAATCAGTGCATTTTAATGACTTGCCCTTCAATAAACATTGTGTTCAACATGGAATTTAATTCATGCGACTCCCAGTTTTATTTATTTATGTATTTATTTATTTTTATTAGTTTTATCCTCACTGAGGATATTTACTGGTTTGAGAGAGAGAGAGAGGGAGGGAGGGAGAGAGGGAGAGGGGAGAGAGAGAGAGAAACACATTGATCGGCTGCCTCCTGCACCTGCCCTACCGGGAATTGAACCTACAACCCAGGTATGTTCCCTGATCAGGAATTGAACCCACAACCTTCTGTTACGGGATCACGCTCCAACCAACTGAGCCACCTGACCAGGGCACAACTCCGTTTTATTGTTGGTCCCCAACATGTGCTACACAAGTTTGTTGAGAGAGTAAATTCACAAAGATTTGGCATTGTTCAAGCTACTTCAGGTCCGGTTTGTGTGTCCAGTCTCTGTAGTACTACTTAACAGTACATTTAAACAGTAGATATGAAACAAGCAATGATAGCATAGTGTTGGTAAAAACCAAGAAACGAAACTTGGATTTAATTTAATTTACTTTAATTGTGTCATTCTGTGTGATACCTGGTAGTTTTTGTGTTTAAAATATAGAACGGTGAAACAGATTAAGAGCTGTGAGTTAATATTTTTGTTTCATAAGTGAAAAATGTGTATTTGAAATATTTTATTGAATTTAAACAATATCTTTCAAACTGAAATTTTAAATGGCCTTGGAACTAAAAGATGAAGGAATGAAGTTACATGACTGCACAGCTTAGTTGCCTCCATTGTGTTTTTTGAAAACATTTAAGAGTTTAATTTTTGTTTGCATTTATTTTTTGTTGGTATGATCATATATGTGTAGTTGAGTAAAATTAGATTTTCACTGCACTGCAATTTTTATTCATTTATTTTCTATAGTATATTTATTTTTCACTGCATTTTTTTGGTCATTATTGTGCATATAAAATTATTACTGAAAATTTTGTTGTATAGAAGAGGAAGATATTAAATGACCTGCTTTTGGTATGAAATATACTAGGTATGTCACTGCTGGCATCACTCCAAATGCTGCTCTTGTAACTTCCCATCATGCGTTATCTGCCAAGTTAGTGAGGATCTGGATTATAGAGAAGCATTTAAACTAGCCGGTCCTGAGTGACCTTTTGTGGAATTCTTCCTGTGGCCTGTGCTGTGTTCCCTGTGGCTCAGGTTTTCCCATTTCTCTGGGTTACTGTAATGACTTCCTGACTGCAGGCCCTGTGTGTAGGTTCCCCCCACCTGTCTGCATCCTCCTACCTCCCTTTACTCACACTGTGCATCTTCCACTCCGCTCTCAGGTTTCTAAAATACAAACCTGAGCATTTCGGTTTTCTGCTTAGAACCCTTCACTAGTCCTCATGAGCCTTCATGGTCTGGCTCCTGTAGCCCTCTCTGACCCTTCCCTCCTGCCCAGCAGGTCTCCTGGAGCTCCCCGAACACACCTTGCTTTTCTGCCTTTGCACTTTCCACTCTGCTCACCATTATTTTCTCTCTGCTCCCCTGCTCTCTAAAAAACTTGGGCAACTCCTATTTTTCCTAGAGTCTGGGTTGTTCCCATGAATGGATAGACTGACAGCCACAGATTCCAGCCAGCTGAGTTACAGTGTATGCGAAAGGGTCTGTGATCTGGGACCATTTTCTAGCTTAGAGTCCCAAATCTAGCTGGACATTAGAACTACTTGGTGGGGGTGGGAGTTTGAAGTACAGTTTCCTGGGCACTGACACCGCTCCAGTTAGGATCTTTGGCAAGTTGGACCTGTGAATCTGTATTAAACGCCACTGGTATACATTTTTTGCCTAGAAAACTTTTTATGAAAGTCATGGTTAATTATTGCTATTGTTTTCTCTCTATCCATGATCTTGCTGCTTCATCCAAGAAAGATTTTACTACTCTTGCAGAGTCCCTTCTGTATAAGAAAACTTGTTTATCCTTTTGCAGTTTACAAAGGACTCCTATTTAACATCTCATTTAATTCTCAACAATTCTGGTAGGTAGGAAGGTGGGTCAGATTTCATTTTAAAGATGAGGAAACTGGAGCTCAGAGACGTTAAGCAGGTTACTAGGGTTCCCAGTTACCTGCATTTTTCAAAATTCAGAGTGATGGAATTTCTTCTCAGGCTGTTTCCTAAAAAATAGGCAAAATAAACATGTAACTTCTGCAAAAACTGCATATTCCAATGGATTCGAGCACTGACCTCTTTCTTAATCTCATTTTGACTAATTTTAATTTTGAACAAAACTTAAAATGGTAATTGTAATATCTTTGTGTGATCCTTCCTCAGAAAACATGGTAATGTACTACAGAACATGAAGGATCCTGCCATTTGGGATTTGCTATTATTACCAATTGCAACTTAATGTAGAGGTTAAGTAAGAGTCATTTTGAACAAAAGTTCGGCCTTGAATCCTTATTGAATCCGTGTTCTCCATTTCCCCCTAAAAAACGTGTGCATTTTGTTTCCCTGCTTATTTTTCTGAGAAGAGCCTGGAGCATCTCAGCAGTATCTTACATTCCTATGATTTTGATTCCTTTTTTCCTCTCTTCCTATTCCCCTCCTCCATCCTCCTAGCACTTACTGTCCCCTGGTTTAGGTCATCGGTGTCTGTGGACACTGGGTGTTTACATACATGCTCACCTGGAATCCGCATCCTTTTCCTGGTACCATATTTCAGCTGGGCAAGAGGCAGCTTAATGATGTGACGGGCATGAACGCCGGCATCTCAGACTCAGTGTGTTCGAAACTGAGCCTGTCACTTCCTTGCCTCACTCAAAATGCCGCCTCCTCAGGCCTCTCCTGCCTAGTTGTTGGCACCCTCCCCTAAGCTCAAGGACTGAGAGTCTGGCTTACTTCTCCCTCTTCTTTATTCCCTAGGGGTGACTCTACCTTTTGAACAGGTCTTAAATCTATCACACTGCTTTGCTGCAGGTCAGACTCTGATCACACCTTGTCTGGAGTGCGGCTATTCCCTGCCTTTGATTTGGCCCCCTGAAAATCTGTTTTCTGCATTGACACCAGAATGATGTATGAGAAAACGGAATTGATCCCTCCTTGGATAGGATATTCAGTAGCTCCCCATTCCTACATGACAAAAGTTCAAGGTTCTCAACCCATCATTCAAGACTGTGCAGCATTTGACTGGCTTGTGTCCCTTCAACAGTTGGTGTTGCCTGTCTCCAAGTGTGTGCTCCTGTGTGAGAGCTCACTGAGCACACACCCTGCTGACCCCTGCCTCTCTGTCTTGGCTCTGTTGTCTCCTTTGCCCCAAACACCCTCCTTTATGGCTCTTGGTCATTATGACCAATATACCACTCTCACCTGGCAAACTCCTACTCTGTAGGAGATCTTTAAAGGTATGATCTCCTTTAGGAAATGTCTTATGCCTTTCTGTGTTAGTGAGAATACAGTTGAGGTACTTCAAAGAGACTTAAAGAGATGATTAAATAAGACAAGAATTTCTCTTATGTAAAAGCCTAAGCTGGAGAGTAGGGTGGCTCATTCTGAGGTTATCCAAGGACCATGTTCCATAGGGCATTATCTTTATTGGCATAATTGCAGCTGGCTCACCACCATTCATCTGCATCCAGCCAGTAAGAACAGGAAAATAAATCATGGAGAGCACCTTCCTTCCTTTGAGAAGCCTGACTCAGACATTGTGTACATTGCTTCTGTTCACATCTCCTTAGCCAAAAGTTCATCATATGCCCACACCTAATTTCAGAGGAGGCTGGGTAATAGTCCTTAGCTCAGCACTAATATAATGTGAGCCACATGTGTAATTTAAAAATTTAATAGCCATGTTAAAAAAAAATTAAAGGAACAGGTGAAAATAACAGTATACGTAACCAACCCAGTATATCTAAAATGTTACTGTTTCAGCATGTAGGACTAGCCACATCTCAGGTGTTCAGTAGCCACATGCAGCTAATGGCTACCACCCCTACCACTAAAATGAAGGGGAGAATGGATATCTGGGGTCAGCTGGTAGTCAGTCTCTGCTCCCCCATTCTAATTTGATGCTAGTGCTTGGCATTGCCCACGACATAGTATGCATATAATTATCTGTTTAGTCTGCCGTTGCATTTTAAGGGTGAAAGGTGAGTTTTCCTTTCCCCAGACCTGAGTCTAGTACTTGGCAATTTGTAATTACCCGATCTGTTAAGTGAGTGAATAAAGTGAATAGGAGTTTCATTTAATTCCTCAACTGTTTTCATTTTTCCTAGACGAATGGCTATGATTTTCCTCACCAATATGGATAACCCTCTTTCTTGTGCATGTCAAGTTATATTGCTCTTGGGATGAATTTACTTTGTTTTTGTTGGGGGATAAATTTGCCATGAACTCACATCAAGAGATGCGTTTGGGCCCAGCCAGTGTGGCTCAGTGGTTGAGCGTTGACCCGTGCACCAAGAGGTCGCCGGTTTGATTCCTAGTCAAGGCACATGCCCAGGTTGTGGGCTTGATTCCCAGTGGGGGGCATGCAGGAGGTGGCCAGTCAATGTTCTCTCTCATCGATGTTTCTATCTCTCTCTCCCTCTCCCTTCTTCTCTCTCTCTAATATCAATAAAGAAAAAAAAGATGCTTTTTTGTTGATATTCACATTCTGACATAACGACAGGTTCTCTGCTTCCATGAATGATGTTTTAGAAAATATATCCAGTGTCCAGAAAATTCATTTTCCTTGAAACAGGGAATCTTCTGTCAAGGGTGCCTGTGCACTGAGAGGACAGGATGGAGCTGTTGGCATGACACCCCGTACATTGAGAGTTCCTGTTCAGCACTTGGGGAAATATGCCATTTCCAGGAAATATTATAAATAATATTTGCTGCTAGAAGACAGAGGCCGAGGATAATATTTTACATGTGAAAAAGTCAACAAGTGAACGAAACTTATTAATGCTTCCTAGAATCAAATGAAACACGAATGCAGCTTCTCACTAAATGAGAAGGTGGACTGATGTTCCATAAACAAGTTACATTCTAGATGTTACGGGCTGCTCCTCTCACACAAGACTGTCTGGCATCTCAGAGTCAGTGGCTGCAGGAATGCCTTTCCTGAGCTGGCCCTGAAGACATCATGGCTCTTCTCCCTTGAGAATGGAGGGCAGTGAGAGGAAGGGTAAGTGCACAGGACTGTGTCTCTCCACTTTTCATTAAGAACATCCCTCACCCATCAGCCCATCTCTCAGCCCCGTGCCCCCTGCCTCCTGCCTCTCCTCCCTATCGTAGGAATGGCTCATGGGATGAGTATTCTAGGCTAGTCATTCTTTGGGGAAGAATCTCATTTCAATCAGGCAGTGGCATCCTTCAGGAAAATAACATTTGTAGCAGCAGTAATCTCTGCCACCATCACGATAATGACATTACAGTGTGTGCATGTGCCAGGCTCTTGCCCAGGACTTTGTATGTTACTCATTTATCCTTTTACCAACCTTATGAAACAGCATTATTATGACCTTCATTTTATAGGTGAGGAAGCAGGCTTAGACTAAGTGACTTGCCTCGAGTCAGAAGCTTATAAGTTGCTAAACTAGGTTTACACCCATATCTGAATGTAAATCATGGCCCTTTAACCATTATATCGTCCTCTCTCCTAAATAGCATGTATTTGGCTTCTGTTCTATTTGATATGTTTTTGGTGGTGGTGAGGTTGGGGCAGAGAGGATGGGGTGAGAGGGGCCCAGGAACACCTGATCTAGAATAAAAGAGTTTGGGGGTTTGGATGAGGTTTTTGGAACAAGGATGATTTGTTGGTAGAGCAAGGAGGAGCCAGAAATATGAGACTCACATTCTGAGTATTAGGAGAGTTTTCATTGTAAACCTCTATGATTGAGGAGCCGTAGCCACACGGCAGTTCAGTCCTCTTGTTTTATTGACCAGGAAACTGGAGCTCAGAGACTTGAAATTACTTGCCAGAGGGCATTCTTCCAGTGAATAAAATAAGCAAGAACAGGGTACTTGAACCTCCTCGGCTGATTTCAAGTGAATTTTATTTAGTTACACTGTTTTAGTGCTACCTTTTAGAACTTTGTAACCAACCTTTGTTTGTTATTTCTATTATGTGTTTCTATTTGTTACAAATAGAAAAAGTGCCTGGAAAATATAAGAAGGGAATGTGTGCTTGCTTGAGGAATAATAAGGTAATGGAGAAGCTGGGTTAGAAATCTGTTTCTTAGCTGCCCAAGAAGTGCAGGTGAAGGAAGGGGCTGACACAAGGAGTGGTGGCAGGGAAGGAAACTGTAGGTGAGCCCCTGGGTCCCTTTGCAGTAAAGGGTGTGTGTGTGTGTCATAGATGACTGATGCAGGGTCCTCAGAGTTCCTCCCTTTTCAACCTCCTGTAGTCCTCCCACAGGCCCTGTTTCTCACAGGAGTTTGGCTGTCTCGGCTTTCATGTCTTATGGAGGGAGACATGTCTAATCTTACCACCAGGGTTGTAGCAGGTGGAAGTATGTTTTTGGAATTCTACCTGGGAACTCTGATTGCCCTATAACAACATGGTGCTTAGGGCAATACCCAGAGGTCGGTGTTTGAGGTAAAAGGGTGTTGTGGACTGAATGTCTGGCCCCCAAGGCATGTGGGATAGTTTCAGAGCTGCAAGCAACCCACTTACAAGCCTTGAATCTGGCCCATTCATAACCTGAGGTTGAAATTACCTGTATACATAGGGTTCTGAGCTCCCCAAATGAAAGCCTTGTCTGTGTAAATGTTGCTCAATAATTAGCACATGGAAGAGTTAATAGACACTCTGAAATGCTACAACTCAGGGAGACCAAAATACTTTTGAAAAACAAATACCCAAGACAGTTAAGTTTAATATGTTTAGAAGAGTTAAGGTGAGCTCTTGAATCGGGTAAAATTTCATGGGAGCTC
The DNA here is from genome assembly GCA_030848825.1 of Tadarida brasiliensis. Taxonomy (NCBI): domain Eukaryota; kingdom Metazoa; phylum Chordata; class Mammalia; order Chiroptera; family Molossidae; genus Tadarida; species Tadarida brasiliensis. The sequence continues at coordinate 47,538,048 of CM061258.1, forward strand.
AGCCCTGGCCTGCTCACATATGCTGGGGCTTTGACAGTCTGCTGAGTTTGGGCCCAAGAAGGAGATGGAAAATGCTCTTGGCATTATGGTCCAGATAATGAGACCTGAATGAGATAGAGGCGAGTTTAATTCGCAGCTCGGCCACTTTTTTTTTTTTTTTTTAATCTGGTGGCCATGGATCCTCATTTTTTTTTCCTCATCCTTAAAATGGGGAAAAATAACACTTTATGGATTATTGTGCAGAATAAATGATTAACATGATAAAAGGCAACTCAGCTTTTCTATTGGTAGGACTAGAGGAAAAGCCATTGTACTAGAAGGTGGGATCTTGTCTTGAAAGCACACACATTGTTTACTTACGTTGTGTTATTTGGAGGAAGCTGGCATGTTAGAGGTCTCACCCGGGCTATCCTCGGAACTGTCACTGTGTGAAGTGCTAGCAGACAGGGTCCGGTGTGAGCAAACCTGCCGCCAATGACAGCTTGTTACTTCACGGTAATGTAATGGAGATCACACAGTATATGCACAAAACATCCTTTAGTTTTCACTTTTTCTACTGTGAATGTTTTTGTTATCATATATCCTTCGAAAAATCATCCTTTTTAGTGACTGCATAAAATCCGTCTAATATTGTACTATTCTTCATGTGGGACTTTCAGATTATTTCCAACATTTTGCTCATCTCAGTGTGTGAAGTGCATCTTTGTCTATATTGATGGCTCAATTTCTGCAAGTGAAGAAGCAAGTTTATGTTTGTGCTATGGTTGTAAATTGAAAGTCTGAGTTGGGGCTTCAGTAGGTATTGGCCGTGCGGCATCGGAAGCCAGCTGCGACTCCTGGATGGCAGCAGGGCGCAAGCCACGGGCAGACAGGGAGGCTGGGGCCTGCTGTGGGGTGTGGAGGCCGTAAGGCAGGGGTGGTGCAGATATGGCCAAGTCGAAGAACCACACCACACACAACTAGTCCTGAAAATGGCACAGAAACAGCGCAAGAAACCCCGATCACAAAGACATGGCTCTCTTAAGGGGGTAGACCCCAAGTTCCCGAGGAACATGCGCTTTGCCAGGAAGCACAAGAAGGGCCTGAAGAAGATGCAGCAGCAGTGCCAAGGCCATGAGCGCACGTGCCGAGGCTGCCAAGGCCTTCATAGAGCCCAACGAAGCCCAGGGTCAAGATCCCAAAGGGCGGCCGCTGCGCTCAGTCAGCTTGTCTGCATCACTCACCCCAAGCTTGGGAAATGTGCTTGTGCCTACATCATCAAGAGTCACAGGCTCTGCCAGCCGAAGTGCAAGGCCAGGGCTCAAAGCAAGCCCCACGCTGTGGCTAAAGCTCCAGCTTCGGTTCCCAGAGGTGTCCAGGTCTCCATGAAGGCTCCAGAGTAGAGGTCTCTGTCTGCCGATGTGAGGACAGAAGGACTGGTGTGACTCCTGGGCTGCTGTCTGCATGGGGCTGGTGTCCTCCTGTGCTGTTTGTACACATAAACCCAAGGCAGAATCTATCAGAGCAAAACAAAAAACAGTCTGAGTTGGAATCAGGTGCTCCAACCACCCCGGACCCAGCTTCCTATGCTCCCTAGTCATTGACTTGCTTGCTCTCGAGCCTGTAAGACCTGGGAACTTGCTCTACTCAAATTGGTTCCATTGACATCCATCCCAGAATAGGTGCTTGTGAAAGGTTTACAGAAATGAGCTGAAGATACAAGTTTTGGTGCACAAAGAGGTTTGAGAACCTCCAGTCCATGCTTTTCTTCTCTGTTACACCATTCTAAAGTTTTTGGGAATGGAGAGTGGGCATAAAAAAGATATTATCTTTTCTCTCAAGAAGCTAATTATGTAGTTGAGGAGACAACACTAGAAGAAAGGAAAATTAGAATTTAGTAAAAATCATATGAATTGGAAATCTGGTGAGGAGTTCAAATCTAGGAGAGAATCTTTATTGCTGGAGTAATGAAAGGTGTAGTGGATCAGGTAGAGTTGGGTTTTAGGATTTACTCATTATCTACCTAGGTAGGTAGAGGGGTGAGAGATGGGTGCTTTGGGCAGAAGAGCCAGGAGAAGTAATTGTAGGAGTGGGTCTGAATGTGGACCACAAGAGGCACAGTGTGAAAATATTGGGGAGCAGAAGGAAATGCAATTAACCAAGTAGGGTGGGGCCCCAATAAAGGCGGTTGTAAGCCAAACAATTCCAAAGAGGCATAATAAGCCATAAAGAGTCTGTAGGTTCATGAGTGACAGAGGAAAGTGGTTGAACTGGAAATTCAGAGGTGGTGTCAGAAATCTCTCTGAGAAGGCCACTTATAAGTACACAAGTACTTGGTAATAATATTTTGCATATCTGATGTCCTTAAAAGTTTCCACAAATCTCATTGAATTCCTACATGTCCAGGAGTGGGCAATGGTTATTGTCCCCATTTTCCAGAAAATGGAGCTTCCAAGTGGGTGAGTGACGTAGGAGCCCAAATCTCCTTCCTCTTGGCCCACTGGTTTTCCAGTGGTGTGTCAGGGTGCAAGGGACATGTCTTCCAGAAACTTAGGCCTTAGTTGAGGGAACTGTTTCTTGGAAAGAAAAGGATGATGACAGGGTATTGCTGATATGCACCAAGTGTTTTGCCTACATTTGATTCTATCACTCTAACAGTCTTGTAGCTACATTTTACAGATCAGGTTGGAAGAGGTTAAGTAACTTGCCTGAAGTTGAACATCGAGTTAATGGGAGTGGGAGCCCTCACCCAGGTGTGCATGCCTCTTTGCTGCATCGGTTCTTTCCAGTATCTTGATGCTTAGCCACGTTGCAGCTACTTCTGTTTCCTGCTTTGCTCAGGAATGCAATAGGGTGGATTTTTCAGGTGCTTATGTTTACAAAACTAAATTATTTTGGAATGAGTTTAACTAAAGTGGGTGTCTTGGCTTACTATTACACCGTATATTATGAAGGTGAGTGTGTATATTAAGAGGAAATATGAGGAATGTCAAAAAGCTAGTTAGGAAAAATGTAGAATTTTGATCTCTTTTAGGCTTTTGGGGACTTATTCTTGTACTTCTTCTAAGCCCCCCCTTTAACCTTCAGGATAGAGACTCAAGTCATAAGGTGCCAAGTGAGTGGAACTCTGCTTATGTCTCCAGTCCCCCTGGTTATCTTGTGCACAGCTCTAGAGCAGGAACTTCAAATTCTGCACCTAGTTTGACATGTTCTCTGCCCTCAGTGTCTGTGGTGGAATGCATCTCTCTGTCTTTCCTTTTAGTCTCATTAACTTGTATTCATACGTTCAAGACTCCGCATGCCCCACTCCTGGACCGGGTGTGGTGTCCCTGCCTTGTGCTTGCTTCCAGCAAAGTGGCACGGGGTGAAAGTGTACATGCAGCATTGGGGGGGGGTGCTGGGTGGGGGCATACTGAGTAGGCCACTCTGGGTAGAATGGTTGGTTTGTAAAAGGAAGCTGTATGAAATAAGTGGGGAGTGCCTCAGCCTTCGTTCTTGGGTGCTAATAACAGAAGCAGACTTTGATGCCTAAATATGACTAACTACTACCATATCATTGATTGCTTAAGGTTGGACCCCTGATTACGCGCCCTAGCTGTGTACCCCCGCCCTGACTACACTGCGACAGGGAGAGGGATGATGAATTCCATCGGCTTCTGTAAGGACAGTGGGATTCTACTTCCAATCACAGGGGTGGGGGTGTGGAGGGGAGGTGGTTCCCCAGAGGAGGACATCCAGGTGCAAAAGGAAAAAAAGGAAGGGTGCCAGACAACCAGATCTGTAAGCGTCTGCTCTAGAGGAGAAAGAAGTGTTGTATGAGGCACTGAGAGGGACTCCCGCACAGCAGCTTTGAATGGCAGGTACAGAAACCAGTCTTTCCTTGTAGACAGTGGGGAGCCACTGAGGAGTTTAGAGTAGGTGAAGGGGGCTGCACCCCAGAGCAGTGTTTTAAAAAGTTGAATCTTTTGGTCATGGGCCCCATGGACTGGAGAGAGCTGGGGCTGAAAGGAGAGAGACCAGTTGGGAGATTCGTGTCAGTGTGCAGTCAACACAGCACTGAGATTCTGGAATTTACATGAGTCATTAGGGATTAGAACTTGCTGACCTTGGGCAAGTTGTCAGACTTCCCTTGCCTCAGGTGCCCACAGCCAGGTGGTTAGGCCGGCCTACTTGGGAGACAGGGTGGGGATGAACTCATCAAAAGCTTTGGTCCAGATTCAGGTTAATCATGGTCATTTTTAGCGTGTAGCTTATTTCCACTCTTTGTCTGATACTTTTCTAGGCACCATTCACTTTTCTTTTTGAAATGAAAAGTTGAGGGAATTGTGTGTGAAAACCTGATGTTCACAGTAATTGGAGCACATCCTTGCTTTGTCGGGGAGAGATGTCACTCCAGATTGTGTGTTCATCTGGTCGCTGGCACATTCTGAGCCAGGAATGGGACAAAGTGAAAGGTTGTTTGAATGCTGATGTAAAATCACAGTAGGCAGGGAAAACCATCTATTTGGATTATGAACAGACTATATACAGTGGCCTATTCACTTCTATGTTAATTGTGCCCGTTTGAGTGGAGTTGGACAGCATTTAGAAAATAAGGAAAAACGCCTTCAACAAAGCTCTTTTCATGGGTGGCTCTTGATTCTACGGCTCTTAGACAGAAGTCTGTATCTTCTGCTGGAGTTTTGTCATGCTTCTAGCAACAACGAGGACTTTGGCCTCACTATAGTTCACGTGTTAGCATGTTTAATCCCCAAGTGGAGTATTTTTCATTGTTTTTTTTAATGATTTTTGATTCTTTTTAATATTGCATTTTTATCAAGAGAGATTGTTTGTAGGTATCTTCACATGGAATTGTACTTTACAACGAGCATCCACACATGATCTCATTTTGTATCTTTGGGCCCGCACAGGATGAGTTCTGATATCACAGTCTAATTTTCAGTGGGGTTTGTAAGGAAAGATATGGCTCTGTCTGGACCTCAAAAACTCTCAAATAGAGTTTCATTGTCTCCTTATTTGAGTGGCTCATAGTGTTTTATACACATTAATTCATTAATCCTCACAAAAGCCGTGTGTGTAGGCAGTGGAAAATATTTTTTCCCTGCTGCAGTATTTACACACCGAGAAACCAAGTCACGAGGCACAGGCAGGGCGGGGCTGTGGCTGGGAGCCAGGGGTAACTGGGGCTGCCCAGTTCTTAGTCTCGTCCTCTCCCTTGACCATTAGGAAACTCAAACTCATTTTCCTTTGGGAAATAATTGTGCTTTCCAAGGGAAATAGACCTGTAGACCAAATTCTACCTGGGGAATGGAACTGGAAGAAGGAAGAGTTGGGGGCAGTTTTATCACAAAATGGTTGGTGGGGTTTCATTTTCTTGTGTCGATGTCATGCATTTGACGGTAGCCGAACCCACATGGTCAACATGGTGGCTGTCCTGTGTCTAAAACCACATCTCGGATGTATCCATCTCATTTTTTTGTTGATGTTAGAGTGGCATCACCTCTGTTGTTCCAGCCTAGACTTGTGCCATAGGTGGCAGAAAAGTCTGACGCTTTCCTTTCTTCCATCTCCACTTCCTCAAGGGCAGGGAACCATCTTCCCACTAGTGCTTTGAGAGGAGTCAGTCAGGAAAAGGAGTGGGTGGGCAGAATATACTGCAGACTCAGTATCTCAGTGTCTACATGACAGCTCCCCACGTGTGGGCACCTGAAACTTACTGTGTCCCAAATCTACACGACTTACACCACTCCCCATCTCTGTTAATGGCAATTCCACCCTTAGCTCAGGCTTCAAACTTGGGAGACATCCTCTTTCTCTCCCATCCTAAGTTCAGTTTGTCAGGAAACCCTGTTGGCTCTACCTTCAGAATATGCTTGGAGTCCAGTTACTGCTCACAGCCTCTCTAGCTATCACCCTGTTCTGGCCCACCATCATCTCTTGCCTGGATTATTGCAGTTTCTCCAACAAGCTCCCTGCACTGCCCTTGGCCCCTCTCAGTCAGCCTGAAGCATAGTAGCTGGAATGATACTGTGAGTATTTATGTCCGACCATGTCACTTGGAATCTTCCAATGACCCCTCTTCATTCTGAGAAGAGGAAGCAAAGCCCACATGATGACCTACAAGGCGTTATGTGACCAGGCCCTCTGTTCTCTGTTCTCATCTTTGATGCCTCTCTTCTTCACTCATTCTGCCTCCTTGCTGCTCCTTGATCACACCCACACATGTTCTCACCTTGCTGCAGGGCTTCCCACTCTCTACTTCTGCTGCCTGAGATTCTTAGCCCAGACATCAGCCTGGCTTTCTCCTGTATCTTTTTTGTTGTTGTTAATCCTCACCCAAGAATAATTTTCCATTGAGATAAATATAGATATAGATATAGGTATAGGTATAGATATAGATATAGATATAGATATGTGTGTGTGTGTGTGTGTGTGTGTGTGTGTGTGTGTGTGTGTGTATATATATATTTTTAGAGAGAGTGGAAGGGAGAGGTGGGGAGGGAGAGAGAGAGGGGGGAGGAGAAACATCGATGTGGGAGAGATACATCAATTGGTTGCTTCCTGCAAGCACCCCAACTGGGGCTGGGGATCGAAACTGCAACCCAGGTACATGCTCTTGACTGGGAATCAAACCCCTGACCCTTTGGTGCATGGGCTGACACTTTAACTACTGAGCCACACTGGCCAGGTCTCTCTCTCCTGTATATTTTATCTTTGCTCAAATGTTACAACGAAGTCTTCCCTGACCACTGTATTTAAAATTGGACCCCACCTCTTACTTCTACCACTCTTTCATCCTTTGTTCCATTTTCTAAATAGCACATATCACTTTCAGATATACGATCATATTTTCCTTTTTGTCTAAATAAATTGTACTGTAAGTTTCAGAGGGACTGGGATTTTGTTTTTTGTTTGATTATACATGCTGCTCCACTTACAGTAGGGTTACATCCCAATAAACCCATCATTAGTTGGAAATATCATAAGTCAAAAATACATTTAATACACCTAACCTACCAAACACCATAACTTAGTCTAGCCTACCTTAAACATGCTCAGAACACATACATTGGCCTAGAGATGTGCAAAATCATCTTGCTGCCATCGTCCAGCATCACAAGAGAGTATCATATTACATATCACCAGCCCAGGAAAAGATCAACATTTAAAATTTGAAGTATGGTTTCTGCTAAATGTGTATAACTTTCCACCATTGTTAAGGGGAAAAATCATTACGTTGAACGATCATAAGTTGGGGACCATCTGTATCTCCCCAGCACATAATATCCTGGTGCCCAATAGATGCTCAAATATTGTTGAATGAATGTGCAGTGTTTTCAGAACATTCACTTTTGCCTTCCAGTCCTAGTTGAAAACATATGCTGATTGGACTTAGTCTCCTAATTAAATTTTGGGATGTTCGTACGGGCACAGCAAAGGATGCAAGAGGAGTAATTTCGCTGGGGAGATAAGACAAACACATGAAACAATGAACAAAAAGTGCTGAGATATATAATTGAAGGTTAGATTGTAGAATAAAAAAATGTAAGGGAGATCACTGGGAATATGGTGGGAAGGAAGGTCTTGGAATTTGATACTGAGTGTCAGTACTATAGGTGTTGTGCCTACTGGATTCCATTTGGTCCATACAACTGGTGTTGTGAGACAAAAGAGGTAGCCCCAGGTCATAGAATTAGTAGGTCTTTGAGCCAAGAGTCACAGATTATCTCTTAATTTTCTTTCTTTGCTATTTAACCTGTCCAGTGAAGTTTCAAGCACTATACCTTTTATCTTCAGGGGTTCCATTTGGTTCTTTGTCAAGTTGGCCTAGTCTTTTAAGATAGTATCCTGATCCTTTCTTATGTTTTCAGTTTTTTTTTTTTTAAATATATTTATTTAAACATACTTATATTACAAAATATTTGGTGAGTCTATTTGAAGTTCTGAGGCTCTAATTTTGCTGTGTGTACTGTTTTTCTGGTGATGGGTAGTTTTGTCAAGTGTTTGATAATTTTGACTTGTGAGCCTATGACCAGTGAGATGTAGAGTGGTAGTCTTGTAATTCTGAGTTAACCCCAAATGCATCATGACCAGTCTAGGACTATTTTGTGTATTAATTTTTCAGTTGAAGATTTCCAGGAAACATTTCTCCCCCTCATTAAAGGCTTAGGCTGAGACAAAAAGTCCCTTGTCTTTTCCTAGTGGTCACATGTTTCTATTACTTGACTAAAGGTGTAGCCCTTTGGGATATTGCCTTATGCAGAGTTTCAGTTCTAATTTCCTACCACACATGGATCCATGACTCTGTTTCTTGCCCTCAGTGGCCATTAAACCCAATTTTCTGGGCTGAGACCAGCAAAATTCTTCAGGGAAAAGATTCTCAGTAGGATGTCGCTACGTCTTTTGATTGAGTCTCAATTTTCTGACTCTTGGAAAGCTCCCTTATTCTCTTGGGAGGGTTCAACTACATGTTTAAATTAATTCTTAAATTACTTAATAGTCTAGCTAATACTTTGAACAATAGGGTCCTCAGATCACTTAATCCAACATATAGACAGTAAAGAAGTTCATTTAAAAATTTAAGTTAACTTGTCTTTGTCAAGTCATCTTACAAGTCTACCCTGCCCGTTCCCAGCGGATAGTGCCTTTCCTATGCTCTCTGCTAGCACTCGGGGCTTCTCTCTATGCTAATGTTTGTTACATGGTATTGACTGTTTAATTGGCTGTTCGGTAAATCACTCAATTATTATAATTGAGTTTTCTAGAACCATTCCACACCTGGGAAGTATTGATGTTTCACTAAATGCTAAATGAACTCTTATTTACAGTGAGGATTTTCCCACAAACATGTAATCTAAATTTATAGTCCACATGCCTAGATAGGTCTGCAATTTATTCAGGCACAAACACACACACACACACACACACACACACACACGCACACGCACGCACACATGCATGCACACACACTCGGGGAACTGGGTATTTTTTGTAATTTGGCTAATAGACCTGCTTGCCCCAAACTGTGTGCCCTGCATTCCTTCTGTGTTCCCATCAGTTCATGTTTTGAATCAAAGCACCGTCTTTGGTAGCAAAGATTGGGACTTTATACCCATTGTCACTGTAACCTGTATTATATCACTCAGTTAACTCTCACCTAGTAGAGAATAGGAATATAAAGAGGTAGAAGACACAAGAGGTAAAAGTTTTTTAGGCATTTGTGTGTGCGCATGTATGTGTGTATGTTGGGAATGGGGTTGAGATGAACTAAAATTAGTCCTGTTGATCAGTCCTAATGTGATGAGAAGTATCAATTAAGCACTAACCACATATTTAGCATTATCTTAGTCTGTTCAGGCTGCTATAACAAAATGCCACAGACTGGCTGGCTTATGAACAACAGAAATTTACTTCTCATAGTTCTGAAGGCTGGAAGTCCAAGATCAGGGTTCCAACATGTTCGGGTGAGGGCCTTCTTCCAGGTTGCAAACTTCTTGCATCCTCACGTGGCGGAAGGGGCTAGGGAGCTCTGCGGGGTATTTTTTTATGAAGACACTAATGCTACTCATGGGGGTTCTACCCTCATGACCTTAGCACCTCCCAAAGGCCTACCTCCTAATGCTATCACCTTGAGGGGTAGTGTTTCAACATAAGAATTTTGGAGTAGGGACACAGACTATAGCAGTCATGTATACACCTATATATTCTGTTGCTGCTAATGTTAGTTTTTCAGATCGAATTTCTTTTCTGGAGCAGGTAGAGAGTAGTTCAGTTTATGGCATGTGAAGATCTGCCTTGATTTGGCCTTTATAGCCTTCGGTTCTGCAAAGTGTAGCATTTATTTCCTAGTTCCTTTGTTAATAGTGTATTTTTTCAAACCGTGGAGCTCAGTTTTGCTTTAGGAAACATTGTTACACAACGGCCATAGAAAACATGATCTGAGAAGGGGACTTTTCATTTTCCTGAGGACTTAAGTAAATACAGCAAAGATGGAAAAGGCCCAAGTTCTACCTGCCTCACAACAGGCATTGCATTTTTTGGAGCACATCCAATTTTAAGCTTGTCCAAGTTCAGATTGCCTAGAAGGACAGAACCTTATTCTTTGGTTTCTCTTGGTGAAGAATATCAACAAGGAACTTATACACCATAAAATGAAACCATTCACTCCAATGGAATCTGGGCAGGTTCAGATATCAAAATAATTTTTACAATATTTTTGAAATATTGCATTAAGACTAGTGTTCTATATTATTTTTTTTATCAAAAACAAATAGTAATATATTATGAAGTATGAGTTGGGTTATCAAATTGTAATAGAAACTAAAATATTTAGGAATTCTAATGATATTAAAAATTATATGCTAATTTCCTGGGGAATTACATCAAAGACAGTATTTTTTAGTTAATTGATAGGACTTTCTTGAATGTGGAAACTATCCTGTGAGGAATCCCTCATTTGGAGGAGACTTTTTGAGGCCAGCTAGCCTTTCTCTTTGAAGGAAAGACATACCTAAGCCATCAGAAGCAAAATTAAAAATCTGTCCAAACTTCAGCGAAGGACGTGGGATGATTCTTCAGTGTTCCGGACTGTCTCTGTTACAGCTGAACAACCCCGAGTGCTGAGCACTGGGATCGGTTCTCCCCAGCCTCTGACACCTCATTTCTTTACCCATCCTGTGAGCATGCTTAGGTCCCTATCAACATAAAAACAGACAAAACACAAACCCTTTTATTTTTTCAGAAATACCATTCTCTTTATTTATGTATTTTATATTAGTCTCAGGTGTACAGCATAGTAGTTAGATAATTTACAAAGTGATTTCCCCTGATAATTCATGTGCCCACCTACACCACACACAGTTATTACAATATTATTGACTATAGTCCCTATCTGTACTTTACATCTCCATAACTATTTTGTAACTACCAATTTGTATTTCTTAATCCCTTCACCTCTTTCACTCAGACTCCCAAATCCTCTCCCATCTGACAACCATCAGTTTGTTCTCTGCATCTATGAGTCTGTTTCTGTTTTGTTCATTTTAAATACATTTTAAATCCTCACCTGAGGATATATTTTCATTGATTTTTTTTTTTTTTTTGAGAGACAGACAGGAGGGGGGAGAGAGAGATTGATGTGAGAGAGAAACATCAATCGGTTGCCTTCCATATGTACCCTGACTGGGGATTGAACCTGCAACCTAGGTATATGCCCTGACCAGGAATCAAACCCTCAACCTTTTGGTGTGTGGGATGACATTCCAACCAACTGAGCCACCTGGCCAGGGCTGTTTGTTTATTTTGTTTTTTAGATTCCACATATAAGTGAAATTATATGGTATTTCTCTTTCTCTGGCTGACTTATTTCACCTTAGCAGAATACCCTCTTGTTGCAAATGGTAAGATTTTATTTTTTCTTTAAAAGAAAAATCCCCCACCCGGCCAGTGTGGCTCACTGGTTGAGCATCAACCCATGCAACAGGAGGTCGCCAGTTCGATTCCCTGTCAGGGCAAATCCCTAGTGGGGGGTATGCAGGAGGTGGCCAGTCGATGTTCTCTCTCATTGATGTTTCTATCTCTCTCTCCCTCTCCCTCCAAAAATCAATAAAGAAAAAAAATTAAAAAGAAAAGAAAAATCCCTTATTTTTCTATCCATTGCACTTAAAATGCTAACCTGTAACTTCCTAATTTCCAAAGACCGTGGCCCCTTCAGAGTCCTCATTCTTCTTGACTTCACTGCAGTCCTTTGTAAGCTCTAAGCATTGTGTATTATCGAACTACTATTTAAACTCCTGAATTGTTGCTGAACTATTCATGTGTTTGGACTTGTCTCTGTAAACTTCTAGAGGGCATTATCTTACACTTCCTTGTGCCAATATTAATATTTAGGACAATGTTTTTCATAAATAATTTGTTGCAGATTTTTTTTTTAAAACTCATGCAGTGTTTTATTATTTATCCTATAGGAAAGTTCTTTTTTTGTTTTAATCTTGTATCCCAAATGCTGAATCTCATGTCTTTGTTTTGTATTTGATAGAAATTTGTGGATATTTTTCTTAGCATATGTAGGTCACATTTGTTCAGATTACAGGAAGCTACAAGTATAGCTGGATTTCATTCGCAATAACAAAACAGTTTTGATTCAGTTTTCACCATGAGACCATTCAAACACCAGTTCTCACTTCGTTCCTTCCTTCAAGACACAGCTCATGATCCGTTTTCTCAGTGCAGTCTTTTCTGATGACGACAGCTACAAAGCTTTCTCCTTTTCCTAAACTTTTGCAGCATTTGCTGTTTAACAAGATTATCTCCACTTCTTACCTCCTGGTTACTGCTCCACCCACCCTCATAAGGCTGGTCCTTACATCAACACGGCTGTGGCCGAGGGAGGCCAGCCAACCTCTCAAATCAAGGCCCTAGGGGGTCCTTCTCAGTTCTCACCTTGCTTTGCGTCATTTATCCACAGGATTTGCTGCCTTGTCCATCTCTCTTGGATTTTGTCACATTACTCTCCTTCCACATTTCTAACATAGCAAGAGAGTCAGATGGTTGGGAGTGTGGGATCTGGAACCAGACTGCCTGGGTTTGAATCCTGGTTCAGCCACTTACTAGTGTGACCTTGGGCAAGGTGCTGAACCACTCTGTGCCTCACTTTTTCCATCTGTAAAATGTGGATAATACTCTGTATGGTTGTGAGGATTGGATGAGTTAAAATGCACTCAGAATATGGTTTGGTACAATAAATAGTGTTTAATAAATGTCAGCCCTGATTATTATTTCTCTTTTAATGTTTTTGTGTGAGCTCTTCTTCCTCTACCTTTCTCTTGGAGTTCTCCAAGTTTTTCTTCTAAGCCTTTTTGAATTTGTGTGCGTCTACTCCCTTGATCATTTAATTTACTCCCGATAACTTTACTGTACCACATCATCAGAATCTTTCTCTCTAGCCAAGACCTCTTTCTTGAGCTCCAGATCTGGGTTTTTGACCTGCTTTGAATCACACCTCAAACTCATTATGGATAATACTTTTTTTTTTTCTTTTCTAGTCCATCTGCTTCTTCTACTTTCCCCACCTTTGTCGATGATACTAGCTACCTGGTTTCCAAACTAGGAACCAAGGAGTCACCTTGGATTCCTCCTGGTCCTTATCCCCTGCATCTAGTTAAACACCAAGGCCTGTCTGTTTGTCCTTGAATCTCTTCAATTTATCTTTGCCCTCCCTGTGATGTTGCTTTCAGTCAGGCTCTCCATGTCTTTCACTGGAACTATAGCAATGGTCTCTTGCTTGGTTTCCATGACTTTGCCCTCTCTCTCCTTCTAATCCATCCTCCACCTGCTGCCACAGAGAGCTTTTTAAAATACTCTGCTTAAGGCCACTCACTGACTTGAAGTTCACATTCCTTAGTATGACACCACTGGGGCAAAAGTATCTCTCCTTCTCTCCCCCAGTACCCCCCCACACTTTTCAGTAGACCTGGAGATGTTTGTAGCTCCAGGAACAACCCTTTCTTTTATGCTTCCATGCAGCTGTGCTTATTTCTTTTGCCTAAAATGTCCTCTCATTTCATGGTCTACCTAGTGAACATCTGTTGTCTACCTCGATGATTTTTCACCAGGAATCTCCATTGGCATCTGGGCAGAACAATTCTTTGTGCAGGTGGATTAGGCGGTACAGGACCTTAGCATCCATGGTTCCCAGGTGCTGAGTGCCCAGGGTAGCTCCCTTACCCTTCTGCTCTTCCCCACCCCACCCACCCATTCATGTCAGAACCAAAAACGATTCCCCATCCCCATCCCCATTTCCAATTGCCTTTCTGAGTAAGAATGCCTCTAATGAAACACAACCAGGTGCTTTTTTTTCTTTTTAAAAAAAATATTTTTATTGATTTTTTTTTTTTAGAGAGAGAAACATTGATGTGAGAAACATCGATCGGCTGCCTCCTGCATGCCCCCAACTGGGGATTGAGCTTGCAAGCCAGGCATGTGCCCTGACTGGGAATTGTTTTGGGACCTCTCAGTCCATGGGATGGCATTCAATCCACTGAGCCACACTGGCTGGGCAAAACAACCATATTCTTTAAGAATTAGCTCAGGCCTCCTCTCCTACCCAGGGAGCCATGTCTGATACCTCAGCTGCTGACTTGATTGGAGTATTTCTGCCTCTTCGTATTCATAGAACCCCGCACACATACTTTATATTCTCATTGTTTTCCTCTCTCTCACTATGCTGGCAATTCCTTTAGGATAGGGTTCATCTTTACATCTCCAGTTCCTAGGATATGATAGATACTCTATAAATATCAGTAGGATAAGTGAATGTTTCTATTATCTTTGGTATTTAGTTGTCTATTCCTTTAGCTTGTTATTTATGTATTTCACATCTATATGCCCTTTTTTTCAAATAGTGATAGATACTTTAAGGGAGTTTATTATTATTATTATTATTATTATTATTATTATTATTATTATTATTTAAATCCTCACCCGAGGACATTTTTTGCATTTATCTTCAGGTAGAGCGGGAGGGAAGGGGGAGGAAGAGAGAGAAACATCGATGTGAGAGAGACACATCGAGTGGTTGCCACCCACACGACCCCAACCGGGGCCGGGGACAAACTGCAACCGAGGTACATGCCCTTAGCGGGAACCAAACCCGGGCCTCTCTGGTCCACGGGCCGATGCCTTAACCGCTGAGCCAAACCAGCCAGGGCAAGGGAGTTATTAATACTTATGCTTTTTCTTAAAAAAACAACAGCCCAATCCTAAGCATATAGGAAGTTCTAACTAAATGTGCTGAACTAAATTAAACATTTAGAGACTGGTCATATTTCTAAGGTTAAAATTCATTTTTTCTATCTTTGCTTTAAGGGCATATTTGTAAATGTTAAAGCATTATTCTAGAATTTCTTAGGTTTTGCACATTAGATTTTTTAAAATTTGTTTTTTTAAATGTTTTTATTGATTTTAGGAAGAGAGAGAGAGAGAGAGAGAGAGAGAGAGAGAGAGAGAGAGAGAGAGAGAAACATCGATGAGAGCCAAACATTGATCAGCTGCCTCCTGCATGCGCCCACCGTGGAAAGAACTTGAAACCTGGGCATGTGCCCGTGACTAGGAATTGAATCAGCAGCCTCTTGGTGCATGGGACGATGCTCAATCCACTGAGCCACACCGGCTGGGCTACACATTAGTTTTATAGTCTAGAATTGGGTACACTGGTCTGGCTATTCTAGTTAAAGAATGTCTTAATTTTTATGAGGGGGAGAGTACTTTTCTTTCCTACAGAGACTGTATAGAGCTTAGTTCGGTCTGGGGACAGGGCAGGGGTGGTGCATAGCCAGGTTTGTTGCCTGAAATACAGATGAAAGCCGTGAAGGAGGTGGTGGCTGTCTCCTCTGGTTAGATTTGTTAACTTCGAGGACTCCTCTCTGGCTAGAAACACTTCCGGGTATCAGGATAATCTTCCAACTACTCTCTTTTCTCCACTTTCTTCTCTCTCCAGTCTGTCTATTCAGCAGTCTTTGGGTCCATCTCATGAAAAGGCAACCTTAGGTAAGTTATGGCCTCACTCCAAACCTTTCAGTGCTTTGCATTATCTCTAGGAGTTTTTCAACCAGAAAAATGTGATTTTTCTCTTGGATCTCAAAACCTTAAATTAAGCCCATGACTCCACACACACAAAAAAACTAGTCTCATGGTTTAAAAGTTACTTTATTTTCACCTGTAAATATTTCCTACCTTTTCTCCCTAGGGTGGGAAAAACTCACATTTCTTCCCTAGGGTGGTTCTGAATTTCTTGATATTTTAAAAATTCAAATTTGCTTCTAAGGATAAAGCCTTGTTACCAGACAGAATAATCAAAACATGCCACAAGCTGGGAAAGAAATTCTAAAAATGTTATAAGCAATGACAATATCATTGGAAAATACAGAGAGAGAGAGAGGGAGGGAAGAGGTTGAGAGAGAGAGAAACCACCTGTGGTAGCCACCACAAGAGAGAATTGTTTAGGAGACATAAATTCTAGCATGATACTTTTAGTTGACAAATTTGAGATAATTGTAGATTCACATTTAGTTATAGGAAATAATAGAGATACTTTGTATCTCTGCCCAGTTTCCCACAATGGTAACATTTTACAAAACTATAGTATGCTATGTCAATCAGTATTGACATTGATACAATGCATCCATCTTATTTAGGTTTCCCAGTACTACTTATATTCATCAGTAAGTGTGACTTTAAATTTTGAAACCATTTTGTCCTGTGTAGGCTCATGTATCCACCACCACAGCCAAGATACTGAAGAGTTCTAAAATCACAAGGACCCCTCATATAGCCCTTTAAAAATTTTTTTCTCCCCCTCCAATA
Organism: Tadarida brasiliensis; assembly: GCA_030848825.1. Taxonomy (NCBI): domain Eukaryota; kingdom Metazoa; phylum Chordata; class Mammalia; order Chiroptera; family Molossidae; genus Tadarida; species Tadarida brasiliensis. The sequence continues at coordinate 47,554,389 of CM061258.1, forward strand.
CTCTTTTGAACTCTTATCAACTTCTAATCTGTCCTCTGTTTCTATAATTTTTAAAAATTTAAAAATATTGTATAAATGGGATTATATAGTCTGTGACCTTTTGGGATTGGCTTTTATCACTCAGCATAATTTTCTGAAGATTGATCCATGGTGCGTGTATCAAGTTTGCACCTGTTCATTGCAGAACAGTGCGCGTTGCTCTGGTGTGCATGTATATGTGGATGTGTGTATGCATAGCGTTTAACCATTCCCCCGGTGAAGGACATCTGGGCTGATTCTAGTTTTTTGCTATTACAATAAGGCTGCTATGACAATCATGTACAGGAGTTTGTATAAACATAAAATTTTATTTCTCTGGGGGAAAAATACTCAGTAGTGGCATTGCTGGTGGCAGTTGTGTGTTTAGTTAAGAAACTGCCAGACTCTTTTCCAGACTGGCTGTATCATTTTGCATCCCCACATCAAGCAACACATGAAATGATTGTTTCTCCACGTGCTCTCCAGCATTGGGTGATGCTACTATTTTTTATTTTAGCCATTGGAATGGTATGTATTGCTATCTCATTGTGGTTTTAATTTGCATTTCCCTAATGGCTAATGATGCTGAACATCTTCCCATGTGCTTGTTTGCCATCTGTATGTCCTCTTTAGTGAAATGTCTGTTCATATCTTTTGTCCATTTTTCTAATTGGGTTGTTTGAGAGTTATTTAGGCATTCTAAATGCTAGTTGTTTGTTAGATATTTTCCCTAGTCTGTAGCAGGTCTTTTCACCCCCCTCTCATGGGCTTTCACAGAGCAAGCTTTAAACTTTGATGTCTAGCATGATTAAAAAAAATAGTTCTTGGCTCTTTTCATGTTCATTGGTCCATTGAGAGTCTGATGAAAGCTATAAACTCTTGTCAGAAAAATGCACATGCACGTGAAACTTTGCATCTAATTTCATGGAGTTCATGGACTGTATAAAGTCAATTGATGGATCATATCTTGTGAACCCCTGGCTTAATCACTGTTGCATTAATTTACAGCCGTATAAGACTCCAGGGAGAATTGCTGTCACCAAAGTAAAAAGTGGGAAACCCTGTAGCTTACAAGATCAGAGCAAGCTTCTTAGCCAGGCTTTACTGTACTGAGACCTTAACTCAAATGCCCCTTTCTCAGCAATACATTTCTTGACTACTCAGGGAGACATTGCAGGATGGCTACTTTAACTTTTGTAGGTTGAACAGCTACACTATAAAAAAAATATTTCTTATATTGAGTTCAGACCTTTAGGCATCAGCAATGAATGAACTTGTGGGCTTTCACACCTGCCAGTTCAGTTTTAGCAGCAGATTCTTTTGTCTTTGTGTGACTTGTTTTTCTTGCTCTGTCTCCTTTATAAAACTGAGTGGAAAATAAGAGAACCGAGATGCTGGTGAAGAAGCAGGAGTCTGATAAATTTTGATATGATCATTATCTGTGCCCAGGCAGAGAATTGTCAGTATCAGCTGGGCTGTCATTGAATTTGATTTGCTTCCTCCTGAATGAAATTCATAAAGAAAAGCACATTGTAGGAAAAGCTGGAAGATATTTTGTTGAAAATTCTGACTGAAATATAATGTGTACATTTGACCCTTGAAACACATGGGTTTGAACTATGTGGATTCTACTTGTACGTGGATTTTCCCCCCCAATAAAGACTAAAAATGTATTTTCTCTTCCTTATGATTTTCTTAATAACATTTTTCCAGCTTACTTTATTGTAGGAATACAGTACATAATACATATATAACATATAAAATATGTGTTAATTGACTGTTATTGGTAAGGCTTCCAATCAACAGTAGGCTTTTGGTTAAGTTTTGGGGGAATCAAAAATTTATACATGGATTTTTGAGTGTGCGGGGTCAGTGCCCTAGCCCCTGTGCTGTTTGAGGGTCAACTGCAATTAGGAATCTTATTGCCAGATCTCTGGCCAAGGATGTTGGACCCCTGTAAGTCTGTTCACTTTTTTTTTTCTGATTTACTGTGCATATTTAGAGATAGATTATTTATAAAAGTAGGAAGTCGATGACCTTTATTCTCTCTGGCTACCAAACCTGTTACTCCAAACTATCGAACTCCTTACTGTTTCCTAAAAATAGTATTCGTGTGTGGTTTCCTTCATGTGTAGCTCCAATTCCTATCATATAAACTCATTTACCACTTCACGCTTGCCCATGTTCTGCCAGGTCAGTGGTATTATTACTCCTTATGACCTGTAGCTTTTCATGGATATAGATGTTATCCCAACCAGGCTGTGAGCTCATCAGTGATAGGGGCAGTGTTTTCTATATTATCCCTGCCCTGACAGGACACATGGTGTGCTGTGTACATAGCAACAGTGAATCCACTTTTGGACACACAGAACTTGAGAGATCTATTGCTACTGAGGACATGGATGCCTTGATAGGTTGTCTCTTGCTCGAGTGATTGAGATTTGTGTTGACTCTGAAGGATGCACTGATGGATTATAGCATAAATGAGATTATAGAGGGGGTGTACGTGTGCAAATGATTTATAAAAAGCTTCTTAAGGGCTTAATCTCTTTGTGTGCAAATACGTTCTGTGAAAAAGTGAGTGTGACAGCTTTGGTGGAACATTCTGTTAGCAGTTAGCTCACGCTGCTCTTGGTGCTTTATAAACATTCGCTAATGGAGACTGCTCCATTTCAGCCCGACTGGCTCCCCTTCTTCCTCCCTCCCACCCCCATTAGTTTGAATTAATGAGATCCTATTGAATAGTTACTGTTGTTTCCTTTCTAATCTTCAGACATCTCCCCACACTCCGAGTTCACCAAATAATGCTTCTTAGACCTGCATAACTCAGGTGGATAACTCTAGTCTGAAGCAGGTCTGTAGATACCGTTGTGCAGTTAACAGTAGGTTTATTTCTAAAGTGCTCTCTTCTTACCCATTGCCATTGTGTTAGCACTGAAGGGTTTTACTTAGACTTGGCCTTTCCTCCCAGTTGTGTAACTGTTCTTTCCTTCTTCTCTGGTTAGTATAACAGTTAGTAATTATAATTCTACACTCCCAGGTTTGTATAAGGAGCTGTGAACCAGCATCTCCCTCTCAGAGGCTTCAAACTGAGGTGGAAATAGAGTTGCTTCAATAGTAATTGCTCTGCCCTTTGAATTTTCAAACTGTAGAGGGAATATTCAGCTCTATAAAATCAAATAAAATTCTGTAGAGCTTTACACTATTGTATTTATCTGGTCCAGTGCTCTTCAGAATTCCTGATGCCTAGAGATTCCTCTGGGCTGTCAGGGTGAGGCTGAGCTGGGTAGGTTCACTGACCCGCCTGGCCCCAATTACTGCTGAATCATTTTAACCAGTCTAATATGTAGAGGCTCTGAGTGGTTTCATTTGAAATAGACACAAATGCTTTAAAAAACTACCCCTTTGTGTATGTTTAATGTACGATAATAATAAATATGTAATAATTACAGCTGGCATTCATTGCATGCTTATGATAGGCACTGTTTTTTTTTTTTTTTTTAAACTCTATCAAATCTCTTAATCCTCACAACAATCTTACGAGGTAGGCACTGTCAGTAGTTGTAAATTGGCCAGGGGAGGTGAAGTAACAGGCCCAGAGTCACACAGTTAGAACGTGGCAGAGCTGGTGTTCGAACACAGCCGGCCCCCAGCCTGTGCCTTCCGGCATTTGCTTCCTTCAGCCAAGCATATCGCTGTCCTTCAGGCCATATTTATGTGACAAAAGGACTTTGTGCTGAAGCTGAGGAGAGCATGGGCTCTGGGGTCAGGGGGGCTGGAGTCGCATGCCAGCTCGACCACTTCCAGCTCCTCGACCTCCGCCAAGTGGCATAACTTTGCTGAGCTTTTCTTTCCTCGCGTGTGAAGTGGAGACCTATGTGGGGGGTCCTCTTACCTGAGAGCCAGAGTCTGGGAGAGCTTTTTAAAGGGAGCCTCCTTAAAATGGGGACCAAGATTTCATAGGAAACAGTGGTGAAAAAGGATTTGCCTGGGGTGCTAGTTTCTGAAAAGGAAACTAAAATTATGAAATTCAGTATCTCATTTATTTTAGAAAATGTGTTTTATTTCTTGGGCTAAAAGGCGGCATAGCATCATGGTTAGGAGTGGAGGCCCTGGATCAGGCTGCTGGAACACCTGCCATGTTCTGTGTGACCTAATGCAAATTTGGTTTTGAGTTCTCCTAATTCTTAGAATGAATATAAAATAAGGTGTGTGTGTGTGTGTGTGTGTGTGTGTGTGTGTGTGATTAATGGGGGGAGGGGTGGGGTCATGACTTTTACTCACAAAAGTAATTGCATAGTAGGACGTTTCTGCTATCACATTTGGTTTTCAAAGCCCTGTCATGGGGGTCATTTTTATTAGAAATACCAAGAACTTCTTCCATTTTCTCGTAGTGTAGGAAGAAGGTACTCATATTCCTTTAATACTGAAATTATTATCTTTAAGCCTTTTTCTTTTTTTTTAAATTCATCTTTATTGTTGAATGTATAACAGATGTTCCCCCTTTTTTTCCCCATTGACCCCCTCCTCCCCAATCCCGCCACCCTCCTGCCTTTCCCGCACTATTGTCGGTGTCCATTGGTTATGCATATATGTATAGAAGTACTCTGGTTTATCTCATCCTGCCCTCCCTGCTCCCTTTCCTTTGAGGTTCATCAGTCTAACAACCAATCTGTACTTCTTAATTCCTTCATCTTTCTCACCCATCCCCCCATCCCCCGCCCATCTGGCAAGCAACAAAAAGTTTTCTGTGTCTATGAGTCTGTTTCTGTTCTGCTTGCTCATTTTTTTTGTAGATTCAATTGTTGATAGATATGTATTAATTGCCATTTTATTGTTCATATTTTTGTTCTTCTTCTCCTTCAAAAAGACCCTTCAACATTTCATATAATACTGGTTTGGTGGTGATGAACTCCTTTAACTTTTTCTTGTCTGGGAAACTCTTGATATGTCCATCAATTCTAAATGACAGCTTTGCAGGATAGAGTAATCTTGGTTGTAGGTCCTTGCTTTTCATCACCTTGAATATCTCTTGCCACTCCTTTCTGGCCTGCAAAGTTTCTTTTCAGAAATCAGCTTATAGTCTTATGGGAGCTACTTTGTAAGTAACTAACTGCTTTTCTCTTGCTGCTTTTAAGATTCTCTCTTTGTATTTAACCTTTGGCATTTTGATGATGATGTGTCTTGGTGTGGACCTCCTGGGATTCATCTTGTTTGGGACTCTGTGCTACCTGGACTTGTATGTCTGTTTCCTTCACCAAGTTAGGGAAGTTTTCTGCCATTATTGTTTCAAATAGGTTTTCAATTTCTTGTTCTCTCTCTTCTCCTTCTGACACCCCTATGATGCAAACGTTGGCATGCTTGAAGTTGTCCCAGAGGCTCCTTATACTAGCCTCATTTTTTTGAATTCTTTTTTCTTTTTGCTGTTCTGATTGGGTGTTTTTTGCTTCCTTATATTCCAAATCGATGGTTTGCTTCTTGGCTTTACCTACTCTACTATTGATTCCCTGTAGATTATTCTTTATTTCAGTTAGTGCATCCTTCACTTCTGACTAGTACTTTTTTATGTTGTTGATGTTCTCACTAAGTTCCTTGGAGTTCTCCTTAAGTTCCTTGAAGGTCTCACTAAGTTCCTTGAATGTCTCACCAAGTTCCTTGAGCAACCTTATAACCAGTGGTTTGAACTCTGCATCTGATTGATTGCTTATCTCCGTTTTATTTAATTCTTTTCCTGGAATTTTGTTCTTTTCTTTCATTTGGGACATGTTTCTTTGTCTCTTCATTTTGGCTGCTTCCCTGTGATTGTTTCTATGTATTAGGTACAGTTTCTATGTCTCCTAGGCTTCGTAGGGTGGCTTATTGTTGTAGGTGTCCTGTAGGATCCAGTGGCACAGCGTCCCTGATCATCCCAGCTGGGCCCTCGAGGCGCACCCCTAGTGTGGACTGTACACCCTTCTGTTGTAATTGAGTCTTGATTGCTATTGGAACATCAGTGGAAGGGATTTACTCAGGCTGATCAGCTTCAAGGACTGGCTGTGCCCACTGACCACTGGCTTCTGACTACCTTGGAGGATCAGCTGTGTAGGGGTCTACCACACAGAGTAAGACTTACCTTATCAGGGCTCTGGTACCCACTGAGTCCGCTCATTGAATATATCACTTGTGGAGGTGGTTGGGTGGTGCTGTTTTGATGTGGTCTGAAGCTGTCCACTGGGTGTGCTGGCTCTGGGGCAAGGTCAGCCACTGCCTGTATTCTATCCGGGGCCACCTGGCATAAGCTACAAAGTGATCTGCTGATGGCTGCTTCTTGTGCTGGGCTTGGAGGTGCCCAGGAAAAGCCAAATTGTGAACCAAGGCTGGCTGTTTCTAGTGTCAGGCCTGGGGCCACTTGACGAGAGGTATGGGGCTTGCTGAGACCAGATGCTGCTTGTTTGAGAGATTTTAGGAAACTCTGAAGCAGGATCCAAGGCAGGCCAATCCTATGGTAAAGCCTTTGGAAACAGCTTGGGTGGGGCAGGGTCTCAGGGAATCACCAGGGCGGGGCAGGCAGTGTGAGCCAGGTAGCTGGAGTCCCAGATATGGCGGCTGTCTGCCACTCCAGGGAAGGGCTCACCAAAGGAACATCAGCCTCCATCAGCATGTCTGTCCAAGAGAAAGCCGCCTCTCCAGTCTAGTCCCAAGGCCAAACAGATCAGTTCTTCCCTGTATGTCTCTGGCGCCCTTCAAGCTGCCTCTCCTCCGAGCTTAGAGGGAGCAAGTCCGAGTAAGTCTGTGCATGGGCCCTTTAAGAGGAGCTCCGTGGGGCTCTGGCAGCCTCAGCCTCAGTTCCCGCTGGTTTTACAGCCAGAAGTGATGGTGACTTCTCTTCCTGGCACTGGAACCCTGAGGTGGGTGCCTGGTGTGGGATGGGACCCCTCATTCCTCAGGGAGGACCTTCCCAGCTCAGGTGTCCCTCCTGATTTTTATCTGCCACACATGGGTGTGGGACCAGCGTGTGGGACCAGCTCATCTCGCCTCGCCTCGCCTCCGCCCCTCCTACCAGTCTCGATGTGGCTGCTTCGTTAATTTCATAGTTGTAGGACTTCCATTCAGCTTGATTTCAGGCGGTTCTGAATGATGGTTGTGTTGTACTTTAGTTACAATTTGATGTGGTTGGGGGAGGAGGCGAGTGTTTACCTACACCGCCATCTTGACCAGAATAAGCCTTTTTCTCATTATGATTTCTTTTTCACTTGTTAATGGGTCTTTGACACATTCTCATTGATCAATAGTTTCACGATTTGAGAAGTTCTCCAATACTCAAAAATACTTTTCCCAACTTTATTTAACCTTATTTCATGCTTTAGAAAAAGATTTCCAATTTTATTTTGATTTGTATTTTATTTACATCTGATAACCGCATGAAGATCAAAACAAATAACTACAAAAAAATCTGTTGATGTACCATGCACCAAGAGGTCACCGGTTTGATCAGTGTGGTTCAGTGGTTGAGTGTCGACCCATGCACCAAGAGGTCGCCAGTTTGATTCCCAGTCAGGGCACATGCCCAGGTTGTAGGCCCGATCCCCAGTGGGGGGCATGCAGGAGGCAGCCAGTAGATGTTCTCTCTCATTGATGTTACTCTCTCTTACTTCCTCTCTCTAATCAATAAAGGAAAAAAATTTAAAATAAAAGATTATGTTTAGGTAACTTTTGCTTCTCAGTGTAATGTTTAATTGCATGGACTTTTGTAAATGAAGATTCAGGTAACTAGGACATCCTATACATTCCTCTCAGGGCTGTTGTGTGAATTCTCTGAGGTGAAATTTGTAAAATAGTTAGCATGGTGCCTGACATATCATTATTCTTCCTAATGCAGTTACTAATAGTCTTGATAAATATTCTTTGAGCATTACCTGTGAATAGGTTTTACAAAAGACATACAAGGCAATGATTATTTTATGTTCAAAGACAAAACTTAAGTCATGGGTTTTATATTGAACACCTCATTTAGATGCAGAAACATGAGCAACCCAGAATTTCATAAAGGCGAGAACTGATTTTTTTTTCTATAAATGGAATCTTATATTTTATTTCCTCTTTTTCTTAAAATATCTTTACCTATTAAAAATTGTCTATTTTTCTTTTGAGTTAACTTGCAATCAAAGATATTGGGATATTTATTCCTCATAATATCTAAAACATTGTATCTTGATGTTCTTTTCATAAGATGTTTTTCCCTTTTGGTAGCAAACTTAGAAATTGTGGCTGTGTACCGGGACCCCAAATCATCCCCTGATGTCTACCAGCAAGAATGGAAATATTTGGGCTTTTACCTCCCTAAGAAACATTTTTTAAAAATGCAGTATGATTAAAGGAAAAAAAAGTACTTGAATCTGAAATTTTAAATTACAGGTGGAGAACTCAAGCATTAGAAAATAAAATGAAGTGTAGAACGTGACATTTACGTAGGGGAAAGCTACAGCGTGAAGAATTCAGGCAGTTGTAGCTTCCCTGCAAATACAACTTGTGTAATTATTCAAGTTGATGTAAAAAGAGGCACAGAATGGTTTAGCCATGCAGTTCTGCAGGTGAGCACAGAACTTACTGCTCTTTACTATAAAAGAGAAATTAATTTTGGAAAAATCCAAATGAGAATATATCTTTCAGCTTGAAGTTTATTTTATCAAGTATATAATTTGCTCTGAATTATTTTTTCCACAATTCAACTAGGAACTTTTGACAGGGGTTTCACTCTTCGGAATATGTCTTCACATTCTCATCAAAAGTGGTTTCTTTTTGATGTATTTTATTGTCAGACAAATCTAACAAATATCACATGCTGAGGTGTGGATAACATCTGTACTTTCATGTAAATAAGTGTATGGTAAGCCTCCCACACAGCTTAGTTTGTTTTAATATATTTCTTAAAAATTTCAAATCTTCAGCCCTGGCCGGTTTGGCTCAGCAGTTAGAGTGTCAGCCTCGGACCAATGTGTCTCAGGTTCAATTCCGGCCAAGGGCACGTACCTCTGTTGCGGTTCGTCCCCAGCCCTGGTCGGGGTCGTGCGGGAGGCAACCGCTCGATGCATCCCTCTCACATAGATGTTTCTCTCTCTCTCCCTCCCTCCCTCCCCCTCCCTCCCTCTCACTCTATCTGAACAAAAATGAAAAAATATCCTCAGATGAGGATTAAAAAAAAAAAAAAGGAAAAAAAAATTCAAATCTTAAAAGTTTTGCTCACAAAGGAATGTACTTTAGTTTGTTGCTTTACTATTTTCTGTATATTATTTCAGTCTTTTTAAAATCATTGCATTTAAGCCCTGGCCGGTTTGGCTCAGCGGTTAGAGCGTCGGCCTGCGGTCTAGAGAGACCCGGCTTCGATTCCCGCTAGGGGCATGTACCTCGGTTGCAGTTTGTCCCCGGCCCTGGTTGGTCGTGCGGGAGGCAGCCACTCGATGTGTCCCTTTCACGTCGATGTTTCTCTCTCTCTCTCCCTCCCACTCTATCTGAACAAAAAATGGAAAAATGTCCTCGGGTGAGGATAAAAAAAAAAAAAATCATTGCATTTAAAAAATTTACTCCTTTAAACATTTATTTTAAAAAATAGTTTATTAATTTTTAGAGAGAGAAGTGGGGGAGAGAAACATCGATGTGACAGCATAACATTGATTGGCTGCCTCCTGCACATCCCCTACTCGGAGCTGAGCCCGAAACCCCAGGCCTGTGCCCTGACTGGGAATTGAACCAGCAACCGTTTGGTGCACAGGATGATGCCCACCCCACTGAGCCACACCAGCCAGGGCTAGAATGCATTTCTTATGCTATCAAGTAGAAATGTTGAATGATTTTAAAATTTTATCAAGTTCAGTGAAATATAAAGCATTGGAATTGTGTATGGCATGACTATAAACGGAAGTGAAAATATTGTTAATCTCTCGAGGCACAGTGTCCATTTAGGGTCAGAGGTCATGATATATGGCAGCAGATATTCATTTGTATTTTAAGTGCCTTCTCTATAATTTTTAATATTAGGGGGATCTACTTGTCATTGCTCTTGGATTAGTTGTTATTTTTATTTCATAGTGATAAGCAATTTATATTAGAAACGGGAGTCTCAGTTTTGTCATACTCTTGTTAGTATTGTCTTTAATTTGAAGTTTCTTTCCTGGACTTCCTAAGCCATTCATCCAATATGTGAGGTTAGTTTCATTAAAAGTCGATGAGCTTATAAGTGGGTACACACAGGGCACAATGTGTTGAAAATGAAGGCCAACTCCTTGGGTTGTGGGACCCTCCGTCTTCTCTCAGGATGACTCATGAAATGTAACTTGTGACCTAGGAGGATGCCAGTGCCAGCATATATATAAAGTATTAATAAATTAAAGGATTTTATAAAAAATGAACGTAGGACTTTTTATATTTTCCTCCCGGCCAAGTTTGTCCTCTGGGGATTACTATACCAAATGTCACAATTTAGACTGCTATGTGCCTGCCTTCTTAAGAGAAGTCCCCAAAGTACTGTAGCTGGGCTGTGGCCCAGGAACCAGAGCCAGGCTTGGCCCGGTGAACAGAACCCTGTCCCACTTCTGTTCTCTGTGGGGCAGGGGAGAGGGACGGGTGGCGAGTCTCCCTTTCTGCCTCATTCAGAATTTTCCTGCAGCCCACTCTTCACTTTCTTCCAATCATTTAGTCTCTTTTGTTTAGCTATGAGCTCCTTGAGGGCTGGGCTTCATAGTAGTGTTCAGTGAATCCTCCTCCCTGTTTTTTTTTTGAGTTACAATTGACATAAACATCTTATTAGTTTCAGGTGTACAATATAATGATTTGATATTTGTACATATTGCAAAGTATTCACTGCAATAAGGCTAGTTAACATCTGTCACCATAGAGAGTAATGGAATTTTTTCTTTGTAACAAGAACTTGTACAATCTATTTTCTTAGCAACTTTTAAATATGCAATATAGTAGTATTAACTATAGTCATTATGATGTACATTACATCCCCATAACTGATTTTATAACTGGAAGTTTGTGTCTATTTGACTCCCTTCAATGAACCCCTTTTGAACGGTGCTGGCTCCTTTCCTCCTAAGCTGAAAGCTGGTTTCTGGGTGTGGGTTTAAAAGGGGCAGGCATACCTAGAGGCAGACGAAATGCGTGCCACTGGTGAAAAGGTTGGTTAGTGTGACAGCAGCCTGCTTTCCCCCAGACTGAAATTTCTGGCCCTCTCAGATCTGCAATAGCATGTTCCTGTCACCATTGGCTTCTGCCTTGTTTGGCCAAAGGTGGATTCTGACCTCAGAGAAGCCTGTGATCCAAGCGATTAACAAAGGTGAAATTTTCAACATGCTTATGTTGACTTTTCTTGCCTTTCTGAAATAGTTTCTATTCTGGGAACAGTTAGTGGGATAATGTCTAGGGTGATAGGTTTCCTTATATGTGGAAACTAACATGAGATAAGAAAGGGGGTATTTTATACAGGTAGCATCTCATTTCTGTATTCCTATATAATTTTGTCTGCAATTTTTCTGTCTGATGAGTTACTCTTCTTTTGACAGTGTTGATACCTGAAGAGCAGGACACAATTCTGTTGCTTGGTTACATGGGGACTCCTGCAATAAATGCTCTTCTTCTTATTTACAGATGCAGAAGCCATGGAGTTGAGCTGCAGCGAAGTACCTCTTTATGTAAGTTCCTAAGCACTGGGCTTCAGGTTTAAGCGACCCTTTCTTAGACTCCAAAGCCATGTGACTGAAGTGGGGAGAAAGGCTTTGCTCATTACTGAGTTGAGGCTTCTGAGAAACAACACAGTGCTACTGTCCAGTTTAAGTATTTGCACGAAGCCTTTTAGAACTGGTTGGCTCCTAGTTCCAAAGTCTGGGTTTTAATTGTAACTTTTCCTTAACTGTGTAAGTTCTGGACTCAGAAATACTCAGTTCATTCATATAGATGGTATTTGAATGTATTATTTTATTATAATAGCCAAGAATGTGTTCTGTGTGTGTCTGTTTGGGGGAAGGTTCCGTGATAACTGTCGGTTAAAAGCATGAAATAGAAATTCAAAGGGAAAAGTGCTGGGATAGCTGTAGATCATGTGGGGGTTTGGGTGACAGATTGCCCAATGAGATTCTCAGTCAGTGTGTCTTCTGGGTTGAGGGAGGATTCTGTTCTTGAGATCAGAAACTGGGTGTAACAGGGAAGTGAACCGATTGTCTCCTCTTATAAAATGGCAGATGGCTTCCTCTTCCCATCTTCCTTATTTCAGACAAAACCTCTTTTCTTGGAACCTGTGTTGACAGGGAGGGTGAGTATGATATGTGTAGGAGGACTGCTATTTCAGGTGACCTTTGAGTTATCCACTCATGGAATACAGCACACGTGTGGGATCTAGAATAAGGATAAAACAGTGCAGATTAATCCCTAATGGAACAATATCAAGGATTTGGAACAAGTTTAATCAGAATCCTCAGTCACTCCCTCTTACCACACTTCACTACCCAAGTAGCCCTCCCTCCTCCCCCCCTCCCCCCTTTTACATGTATCCCACTGTATTCTTTGGAGAAATACAAAATGATCAAATAAATGGATATCAGAATAATAAAACCCCCTCCTGGTTATCCAGTGGTCTATAGCACTCTTTTCAGGTTGTGATTTGCAGGTTATAAAATGTGTCTGTAGACAGGCTTGGCCCAGCCATAATTAAACATTAGAAAAAGACTGGTTCAAGGTTACATTGTAAAATACTCTCAAGTTTTATTTATTTATCTATCTATTTATTTATCTATTTATTTATTTATTTATTTATTTATTTATTTATTTATTTTATGCCTCTCTCCTCAGCTCTATTCATGCCACCCTGCTTTTCTTCCTCAAACCAAATAAACAAATTCACAAACCTAAGCATGATAGAAAACCTTGTGGTTTGTCAACATACTGGTGTAGCTATGTTGAACATAGACCTACACGATTATGACCAGACTAGGGAAGAGTCCATTAACATTGGTTAAGGGAGAGAAGAAATTTAAATTTACAGACCAAATAAAAAAATTCCTAACTATCATATAATATATACTAATTGGAATAAAATGAAAAATACCAAAGTGTTAAGAAAATAAATCACCCATAATCTCACCCCTATCTCACCCCCCTATAGATGTTATGTTAAAATATCAATATATTTGATTAATTCTAAGGCATGATTTTTTATTTTAATGTCTGTGCAACTGAGATGCTCTTACACTGTGCATCCTGGCAGAAGTCCTGATGTAGCCGTCATTAACTATGCATGCATGACCTTGGTCACAATGGTTTATATTGTTGTCACTTCAGAATAGTTATGAACTTTGCTGGTACAGCATGTGCTAACTGCTTTCAAAATTATTTCACCATGATTTGGTATTAAAAGGCAAAGTTACTGTGTATATACAGACACGTGGAATCTGCAGCGTGATACATGATGAAATATGTAGAAATAAGTTAATACAAAATTCTAACATCATAATTGGCAGTGTTTATTTTAGTGGAATATAAAATGCATATTATAACTGATGACATATTAATTGTGTATATTTCATAACTGACATAACTGACTCTAATTGTATATATAGGTCTAACCTGATTTTTTTTTTCACTTAACATTGTATGTTACTATTATTGCAGATTGACCTAAGCCAATCTGACCATTTGATCTCATCAGTAAGGAGGTCAGTGGAGGGGGGGTATATTATAATGAAAACAAGTCTTAAACCAAATTCTATCAAATAAGTAATATGTAAATAGAGCAGACATAAAAGCTGTACAGCGACTTGTTTCTGTATCTTGATGCAGTGCTGCTCTCTGCCTTTCTGTCTTCAGAAGTTTGATAAATACCCACTTCTAGTGTCTCCTAGTTTACTACAGTCTGGTTTATAAACCCTTTACACACACACACACACACACACACACACACACACACACCCACCCCATCACACTTTTATTAATCCTCACCTGAGGATATTTTTCCATTGATTTTTAGACAGAATGGAAGGGAGGGAGGGAGAGAAGAGAGAGAGAGAGACAGAGAGAGAGAGAGAGAGAGAGAGAGAGAGAGAGAGAGAGAGAGAGAGAGAAACATCGACTGGTTGCCTCCTGCACAAGCCCTGACTGGAGCCAGGGATCAAACCTGCAACACAGCTACATGCCCTTGACTGGGAATCGAACCCATGACCCTTTGATCTGCAGGCCAATGCTCTAACCATTGAGCCAAACTGGCCAGAACTATAAACCTTTAATATTTAAACATTCATATAATACTTCATATATTATTTTGAAAAGCAAAAAAGAAATTAAAACAATGTTTAACCCTGTTATCCATGATAAGCACTATTGACATTTTTATATTTTTCTTCCAGAATTTTACCTATATTTGTATGGAATTTTGGCATTTATTTAGATGATGTGTTTTTTTATTTGACTAATTGTGATAAATTATATTAGATCTCTTAATTTTGATGCTTTCAAGTACTTCTACCAGTCCTATTAATTGTTATAACTGGTTCTTTTGGGAAAACAAATTAAGATAGCTCTGGTAAGTACATAATTTAGATAGAACCCAAACAAAACTAGAAATTGTGAAGAGAGTGCATAACATTGAGATGATATCTTAAGACTGTAAAAATACTAAGCATAATAGTTATATGTTCATACACTGGAAAAGTCTCATTAAGATGGGCTTTAAAAATATAAATTACAAGATCTATCTCAAGGAGAATTAGATCACATAAATAGAGCAATGGTCATGGAGTAAAAAAATTGATAGAAATTATTCCTCAACTTCTACCCACCCTTTAAAAAGAGCACCTCATTCAGGTGGGTCCCAGAGGTGATATTTTATTTAAGTATGACCTGTTTTGATTGAATTCTTGTAACATACCTACACTTAAAATGTCTTTCTGTCTCTCTTTTTGGGTCACTATAGAGAATCCCTCCTGAAGGTGATAGTTACTTAATACGTACAGAAAAATCTATGGATATATAAGTCCTTTTCTGTCCCATGCATTATGTTTGGATCTATAAAGAAAACTTGCAACTCTTTTTAAGGTTTATTCTTCTATGCTTTTTACTATTTTTTACCCTTTCTGGAACAACTGATATTCCAGGGTCGGGCCATTTTGTCCTTTCTTTTTTTGGGGTTGGGAAGCATGCTTTATTTTCTACTTAAGTTTTCTGTAGGTCAAGATCTTTTCCCCCTTTTCTGCTTGCCAGCAGTTTTAGGTTCCATTACTTTGTTTTTAGTTTCTGTGTAGTATTTTCAAATCTTGGCCTATTTCTTCATATGCCCATATAGTTTTAGAGAGAAATATTTTATATTTTATTGTGAGCACAAAGCAGGAACTTAAAAACTTTTTAAATCTCTCAGGAATCTGTTTCAGAGGGAGATGCAGTCTCTGATTCTATCTGTTATGCTGTAGAATATTTTGGCAAACATTTTTTTTCTCACTTTTTTTTTGGCAAACAGTTCTGTTTGTTCGTCTTCGGAAAGGAGACTCTATCTTAGTATTGAGGATGCAAGGGTATTCCTGAACTCAGCCACAGACTCACTCTAACTTTGAAAATGAACCACGGAGATCCACGGAGTTGCTGTTGCAGGGAAAGAGAAGCACTGTACTATGATAACATTAGAGAAGAAGCAGGATTGGCAAGACTGGTAGCCAGGGGATTTATAGTATTGACTTGGAAACTTTAGGGATGTGGGCGTTGCAACTCCAATTTTCAGCCTCTGAGCATCTTCCTGCATTTGTACTTTATTATTATTATTATTATTATTATTATTATTATTATTGCATTTATCATCAGATAGAGCGGAGGGAGAGAGGGAGGAAGAGAGAGAGAAACATCGATGTGAGAGAAACACATTGAGTGGTTGCCACCCACACGACCCCAACTGGGGCCGGGGACAAACTGCAACCGAGGTACGTGCCCTTAGTGGGAACTGAACCCAGGACTCTCTGATCCGCAGGCTGATGCTCTAACCGCTGAGCCAAACCGGCCAGGGCTGTACTTTATTATTATTATTATTATTATTATTATTTTTTTTCATTTTTTGTTCAGATAGAGTGGGAGGGAGAGAGAGGAAGAGAGAGAGAGAGAAACATCGACGTGAAAGTGACACATCGAGTGGCTGCCACCCGCACGACCAACCAGGGCCGGGAACAAACTGCAACCGAAGTACATGCCCTTAGCGGGAACCGAACCCGGGTCTCTCTGTACCGCAGGCCAACGCTCTAACCGCTGAGCCAAACCGGCCAGGGCTGTACTTTATTATTTAAAAAAAATTTTTTTTCTTGCCCTGGCTTGTTTGGCTCAGTGGTTAGAGCGCCGGCCCACAGACCAGAGTCCCGGGTTTGGTTCCCGCAAAGGGCACGTACCTCGGTTGCAGTTTGTTCCTGGCCCCTGTTGGGGTCATGTGGGTGGCAACAAGTCTATGTGGATGTGTCTCTCTCATGTCGATGTTTCTCTCTCTCTCTTCCTCCCTCTCTCCCTCCTGCTGTATCTGAAAATGTCCTCAGTTGAGGATAAAAAATTTTTTTTTCTTTTTTTCTTCCTTTTTTTTTTTTTGAGAGAGAGAGGAAGGGGGAGAGAGAGATAGAAATGATGAGAGAGAATATCAATTGCCCACCTCCTGCATGCCCCCCCACTCCACTGGGGATTTGGCCCATAACCTGGGCATGTGCCCTGACCGGGAATCCAACCGGCGACCTCTTGGTGCATGGGTTGACACTCAACCACTGAGCCACACTGGCATGGTCCTATATCTGTGCTTTAAAGGGCATTAAAGGAGCAGTTCAGGAAGGCCAGGCTGTTTGTTCACAACAGAAAATACCCAGCCTGGTTTGAGATCTAGGCTTAAATTTTTAAGTTGAATGATACCTTGAGCTGGTGAAGAGTGGTAGTGATGAAGCTGATAAGAGTGAAAGTCTGGAAATGTGTAAATTAGAATTAGTATAACTGATCTAAGATGTTTATAGCATAAAACTCTTTGACATCATTTGGGAGTTTGAAAGTCCTATATGTTATTTTTATTTTGTTTTAGTTTGTTGCTTTTAGTCTTATATTTGTCATTTTCTAGTTTGTACATAAAAAGAGATAGGAAATGATGCAAGTAGAGCTTGAAAGGAGAGATTTTTGCTGACTGGGTATTTGAATTTTGAAAGAGGAAGAGATTTTGCATTCACAAGCTAAACTGTGTGTTTTTGCTGGTGAATGAATGTTTTTTATGATTACTTTTTAAGTTGAGTTTTCTCTAAAATTTTTGTTAAGGAAGGTTATAAAACAAATACATGTTATATACTGATTTACTTATTTACCCCTTTTTACACTAATTATTTTTTTATTTTTATATAAAGTATAATCAGCAATAATCTTCCCAAAATATCAGTTCAGTGCTGTGACTAAAACAGAAGAGCTCTTTCTTGGGAAATTGTTGATTCCAAAGCGCCCCCCCCCCCCACTTTCTTTCTCAATTGAAAGTTTTATGTTAAGCGATTATGTAAATAACACTTGCTCATTATAAAAAAATAAGTAAAATTATTAAGGGGAAAGTAAAGATCACCTGAAATTCTATATTTGAAAGAACTTTCCTTATGTGTGTACACACACACACACACACACACACACACACACACACACACACACACAATGTTCCATTAAAGGAAACATGTATAAAAGCTGTTTTTATGATCTTGGACAGATCTCATCAATCCTTACTGCACCCCCTCCATTTACTATCCTCCTTTCTGTCCTCCGACCTAGTACACTTGATCTCAGGAGAGTAGCATCCCCGGGGAACTTGTTGCAAACACACTTTCTCCGACCTCATCCCGGACCTACGGATCAGAAACTCTGGGGATGGGCCCAGCAATCTGTGTTTTAACACAGCCTCCAGATAATTCCGATGTAGCGCACTACAGTTGGAGAACCACGGACAGTGTACAGATTTCCACACTTTTCTGTGCTATACAACCCTATAATACACAATGCAGATACAAGCTTTAATAAAATCATGAAAAAAATCTGGATTATATTATGTAGACTTCTCTATCTTTTCCAACTCAGCAGTACTTTGTAGAAATTTCTCCAGGTTATCAAGTGTAGCTCAAATTCATTATTTTAAATGAATGGGTGTGGATCAAGCCACTTCCCTGTGGATAAGTAGTCACTGTATTTTGGTCCTTGGCAACCATGAACACCCTTGTCCATGTGTCCTTATATATTGATACTTTTGTCTTGATGAATTAGATTCCCAGGAATGGAATTACTGGATGAAGGGTGTACACATTTCAGATTTTAATGGATTGTTTTGCAAATGAGATGTAACAGTTCACATTTTATTCAGCAACTATTAGAGATATTTAATATCCAGTGCTTTAGCTTTAATAACCAGTAATTTAGTAACCTGGCCAGGTGGCTCAGTTGGTTGGAGCATCATCCCATACACCAAAAGGTTTTGGGTTTGATTCCTGGTTAGAGCACATGCCTAGATCTGATTCCTAGTAGGTCAGGGCTCGTGTGGGAGGCAGAGGGAGGCAGCTGATTGGTGTTTCTCTCTCTCATCAATGTTTCTCTCTACCTCCCTCTTCCCTCCCTCTCTCCCTCTCTAAAATCAGTGGACCTGTCCTTTGGTGAGGATAAAAACAAAACACCCCCCTCCGGTAATTATGAAATTGGGGGCTATGTTCTCATTTTCATTGTGCAAAGAAAGGTAGCTTCTTAAATTTTGTTATTAACTTCATAAAAATTCCAAAAAATTATCTTGCTTTATTTAATCTCTTCCCACCCCCTATGGTGCTTCATTTCTGCTCTTTCCCCAATTCTGGTTAATATAAGCATTTAATCCATGGAGATTTTTATAACATCTGCAGAGGGTGTGTCTGTGAACCTTTGCGTGTGGGCTCTTGCTCTCTTCCACCCTTCAGGAGTGTTAATTGTAGCAACTGACTGAGAAGAGTATCATCATTTCTTTCTCTGGAGGTTGCAAGTTGTCTAGCTGTTTGGGCAGTGGAGTTTTCACTGCAGTAGCCTGTTGCCAGCTGGATCCAAGCTGCTTCCCTATTCCCTTGGCATTTTATGTTGATATTATTCTTTTATTCTGAGTCACAGGCTTCTGCTGTTTGGTCCCAAGAATTATTGGTTGCTGCTGGGCTCATTGTGTATATTAATCGATGGTTCAGTCTGATGTTTATCGATCTGATTAGCACTTTAAGTAGCTGAGCTAAACCTCCCCCATTTAACCTCTTCTATTTTTGGGGCTTGGTGTAGTTTTCTTGAATCCTTGGCCAAGTGCACTCCTCTTGGTCCCAGCCTCCTGGGGGGAGGACCTGAGGACAGGTTCCAGGGCCTGTTTCCTAGCCCAGGGAGGCAGCTTCCTATTGAGGCGGTAAGTGACTTGGTGGCTTTGTTCTGAGTTCACCTGGCAGACGCCTCCTTCCTGACTCCTGCAAATCCCTCTGGCTTCTGGTTCCTGTTGAAGGAAATCCTGTCCTCCAGATGCTGCCCCTTCTCTGCTTGTGGCGTGCATCCACGATGGCCCCGTGACCAGCCTCTCTTGACCATGAACTTGGAATATTTGTACGTGAGAATACCTTTGAGACCTTTGACTTTGCTTTTCAAATGAGGAAATTAAGGTTCCTAGAAGCAGTGACTTATTTGACCAAGTTAGCTCAGCTGGTTTGACACTCAGGATATTTAAATGCTGTGGTAGAAGCCATACCCCCCCCCCCACCCCGCCCTGCCCTCAAGAAAGTGAGTAGTAGATTCCGTAGCCCTTCAGGCCATAGGCTGTACCCAAGGCACCAAGCCTGGGGTTTTCCCTCCTTCACTGGTGAATGAAAATGACTTTCCCCATTGTGCTGTCGGCACAACTCAATCCCCCCATTGGCCAGGTACTCAAGGGTGTCATTTTGTCCTTTCCTGACCTGCAGTCTCCCGTGAGCTTTACGACATGAAGGATGGTGCCATCCTGGACCTTAAAGTATCTCATTTGTCTCACACTGATTGTCCTTTCAGAGGATGCTGCCTGTGACGAAGTCTAGACAAACCCTGACCCTCTAAAGCTCATTTGCTCACAAAAATCTGGGCCCAGTAATCTGATGGTCGTTTGCCTCCATCAAGTTCTCCAGCTCAAGTTAACAGAAATTTCATTAGCTCAGGTGTCAGAGGGCATGGGTGAAGGTTTTTGTTTTTTAAAACACATATCAGTGTAGATAATTCTGGTTTTGAGAATGGAATCAGGAGGAGCTTTTGCCTGAAATCAACTTAAGATCACAAGTTCACTTTGTGAAAATTTGTTTTTTAGCAAATTATATTAACATTACCCGTGTCTCGACTTTAAAACAGCAGCGTGTACATCTCATCTGATTGCCACCTGTTGGGTGGTTCCTGTTGTTTGAGCTGGGCTGGCTGAAGTGGGCTCTCCTTGGTGCTCTCTTGCTTTCTGCTAACTTAACTTGACCTTTTTCTACCTTCTCTGCCTGGTTGTGCTTTTATCTTTTTGTCTTTTCTCCTGTTTTTCTGTTGATGGGGCAAACCAACTCCAAAACAGCATGTTCTAATCATAGAGCAGGAGAACCATGGCAACTGCTTGACTCTGCCTGGTCAGCAGCCACCAGATGTCAGCTCCTGTGAAGTCTTGAGCTCCTTAGCTGTTGAAAGAGATTGCTTGATGGTTCTGGCAGGAACAGAGGGGAAAAAACCACTTCTCAGACTTGAGCAAAACCTCTGACTTAGAAATGTTATGTAAATCCTCCATTAGCTTCACCCCTCTCCAGAATCTTAAAGAAACAGTAGCGTTTCCTCTCAACACAATGGCACTTTATAGTGTCCCCTTGTACAGTCACCAATGAGACGACAGACTTCTGATAAAAGGCCTGAAGGTAAAATGACCAGGAAACTGCAGGCAGAATGAGTCCCAGCTCCCATCTTTGAAGGAATTCCTTTGTGTCTGGGAGCTGTGAGTAAATAAGTACCAAGTGTTCTTAAAGTCTTATTGTCTCACTTCCCAGATTTCATTGACAGCCCCCACAGTTTTGGGTAATATGTAATCTTATATATATATATATATATTTTAACACAGAACTTGAAGTAACTGACATTTATTGTATTTGATTTTAAAAAATTATTATCATCTTAAGCAAGAATTTTAGGCATGGTGGGTATAGGTCAGATTTTTCTCTGGGAGAACCAAAGAAGAAATAAGGTGTGATCTGGTGAAAATATTTTATTTACACATTCTGGAAGGCAGCTCTTACAGAAGGCGGGCTGTATAGGAATACATTATCAACAATTTATTCTGCTCACCCCTATGGCTGTGTGTGTGTGTGTATGTGTGTGTGTTTTAAATAATTTGTTTCTAATTCCTGCCTCCTTTTCTTCTCCATAATTTGATGCAGTCTGACTTTAACCTTGTTCTATTTATCAAAACCGATTTCATGAAGGTCACTAATTTTGCTCTTGCTTAATTGAAGGTTTCTTTTTCTTAAGTCCTTTACTGCAACGTACTATTCCGGAAACTAAGAATATAGCAGAGACGGAAACAGACAAGGTCCCAGGGCCCCATTCTCCCAGAGCCCACTTGAGAGTGGAGAGATGGACAATGAGTAGGTACACAAATGAAAACAGAAGGACTTCAGATACTGGTATGTGTTAGGACAGTACAACAGTGTGATATGGTAGAGAATGGTGTGGGAAAGAGTGATTAGATAGGGTGGGAGCCAAGATCCCTGGAGAGCCTTCTAGAAGAAGGATCAGAAACAAAGGCCCTAAAGTAGGAATGAACTTTGAGGGACAGTGAAAGGCCAATGCGGCCAGTGCATGGTGATAGAGGAGACAGGTCACAGAGGTGGGCAAAGCTAGACCATGGAAAACTTTAGTGGCCAAGGTAATGAAATGAGAAGTCAGTGGGAAGTCTAGGTGGGGAAGTTATCTGATCTGATTTATAGTCTAAAATGTACTCTTGGTGTCCTCCAGCTCTGCTGGTTCTCTTTCAGGTTCTTTCTTTCTTTGTCTGTTGAACTTTCTTCTCTGCTTATGTGGGTGTTCCCCAGGCCCGCCCCTTTCTCCTCTCTTTCTAGGCGAGCTCATCTCTCTTTGTTTCAACCACAGCTTCTCCTTGAAGGTTCTCTTCCTGACCTCTGCCCATGACACATCTTCTGTTTCCACCTGGCCTGTTTGCTCTTTCTACTCAATTATTCACCTTAGCTTCACACCCAGACTGTTAAGTTAAAAATTTGTTTTCAAGTTCTTTTCTAAAGTAACTCTCTTTCCAACTTCCTCATGCCTATTACCATACCACCATTCTCCCAGGCAACCCAACTTTAGATATGTGTTTTCCTAATCACTCCATTTTTAAATTCTCTGTAGTTGACAGTTATCAAGATGTGCTGATGGTCACGGCTGTTTCTTTTCTCTCCTCTGCCAGTATCCTAATTTATCTCTGGATTTCTGCCTTTAGCCTCCTCAGAGTTGCCATATTCTCAGACTTTGGGAACACTTTATTCTCCTCCTCCAGTATTGGGTGACCCCCTACGTTTATCTTTTGCTTTATAACCATGTCCTCTCCCTACCTGGATGGGCTTTCTTCTCTTATTTGCAGGACTTTGCCCAAGCTGTTCTAGTTTCATAACCAGGACTATTGCTGAGGTAGGAATGGAATACCAGGTTGTATCTAGGTTATGACACTGGAAAGCTGTACATTTGGTATATTCTTGGCAATTTTATAAGGCTTGATTTCACTTTATGGATTAGGTTACCATTTTGGAAGCTGCTTCCTACCTCCTGGGTACTTTAGCAACAATCAGGATGTATTTCTATCCCATGATGTCTTGGGTATGGCCTATGGCCTGAAGGGCTGGGCTTTCCAAAGCCAAGGCTAATTCACAGAGGGTAACAGCTTCCTGCTTTAGGAAAATGAATTATAATTTAAAAATTAAAATGCCATTTAATAATGCCAGCATTCACATTTTAGTAGGACAAATCATCTAGAGCAAAGTAAACACTTGGGTCCAGTGAAATAGCTTAAACACCAAACATTTCTAATAAATCTGTTTTGTGCTAAACACTGTATAGTACAGTATACTCTTTAATGAGTTCTCATTTAATTTTTCACAAAAACCCTGTGAGATGGGAATTATCCTCTATTTATAGATAATAATAAAATTGAGGTTCAAAGAATTGGGATTGTATTCCTTCATCAGCATTTGTCTGTTTGGGCCAGGAACTGTGATTGGCACAGAACTGAATGAGATCTGGCTAACCAAGTGAATTATGATGGAACTTGGATTTGAACCCCAGATCTGATTCTCAGACCAGGGTGTTCTCAGTTGTTGGTGCTACAACTGTCCCATGGATACAGACTGTTACCCTTTGTTATATCAAAATGTCTAGTGTAGTGGTTCATTGCACTGTAGACTTTCAGTAATGTTTACTGATTGAATTTCTGCAGAATCACTGACAGGGAGACAGGCTTGCTCTCTGACCCTTTATGGGAGCATTCCAGATAATAGCTATGGTTGTTGTGGGGGAGGGTCCTATTGACAAAATAGTTGATGATAATTATAGATGGTGCTTGGGTGCCGGGGTCCAGCCTCGGCAGGTCCAGGGGTTCCCAAAGGTGTGGACGGAGTCGGCGAGAGAGAGAGAGAGAGAGAGAGAGAGAGAGAGCGAGCGAGCGCACGCAACGTGGGAGACAGAAAAATCCTTGATCTTACTTCTGCTTAGTCTTAATGCTTCTCCTTCTCCTTCTGCCCCAGACTAGCAGAGCCTTTTATTATGTATATCAATCCACAGGTTACATTGTTTCCCCCAAACCTTTTAGGCAAAAAAGTACCGACATTCTTTTGGTTGTTTACCCAACTCTTATGTATATTACATGTTAATTACTAACTATTTTCACCCTTCATCCAGACATCCTCTTAAAACTCCTGACCTTTCCTCCTATCTAAGATCCTTTTAAGCTTCCACATTTCTATCCTAAATCTTCATTACTTTCTTGCTTTTCTTCTTGCAAACTTTTCCACCATTTACATCATTAGTCATCTATATGTTACTTCTATAATAATTTCTAACAGACAGCTAACAGATAGAGAAAGCAAAGATTAGTCTCCTTCAGTTGCCATCCTGCATTTTTATTTTCCCATTTACTTTATATCTTCAGTCACTGTTCTTCGTGATTCCTGCCACGCAGTGAATCCACTTCTCCAGGGACAATGTCAAACCATGGAGCTCACCCGGGACTGTGTCAAACCGTGGTGGTCCTCGTATCTCCAGGGACTGTGTCAAACCATGGAGCTCACCCGGGACTATGTCAAACCGTGGTGGTTGCTGTTCCAGTGACACTGCTCCCAACACTTGGGTCCTGGCCAGTTTGACTCAGCAGTTAGAGCATTGGCCCACAGACTAAGGTGTAGCAGGTTTGATTCCCGGTCAAGGGCACATCCCCTGCTCCAGTCAGGGTCGTGCGGGAGGCAACCAATCAATGTGTCTCTTTTACATCAATGTTTCTCTCTCTCTCTCTCTCTCTCTCTCTCTCTCTCTCCCTCTCCCCTTCCTTCCACTCTCTCTGAAAATTAATGGAAAAATATTCTCAGGTCAAAATTAACAACAACAACAACAAAAGATGATACTTGGGCACATCTGTGACATTGTATAGACTCCTTGCACCATAAACTCTAGCCATACCTTCCTCCTCTCAGTTCTTCATAAATGTCATACTTCTTCTCTCTCAAAGTCTTCTAGACACTCTACACTTTACATATTTGAGGGAGTTTTGTTTAATGTCTCTTTTATTAAGCTTGTGAACACCAGGACAGCAGAGATATAAATTTTTTCAGTCCATTGACTTTCCAGTACCAGTTTGCTGCCATGTTCAATGAACACTTGTTGAAAGAATACATGTTCTATTTAGTTCCAGTCAATAAACAGTGTTCCAGGTTCAACCTGGAGCACACTTTAGTTTTGTTGTTTGCTCATTTCTCTCCTGTTGTGTACGTTTTCCTAGCAGAAATGTGCTCATCTCTATTTTGGGATGAGGAGAGTCATGTTGTTTTTTTGTGTGTGCTTAGGGTGCACAGAATCAGAGAGAAGGTCAAGAAGGAGGTAGGCTATCATCATGAAGGTCAGGAAATTGGGAGGTTTGGGGGATCATGTTCCAGAGTTTGAATCTTAACTAAATTTTGAAGGCACTATATGGAATATATAAAAATTATGCACTAAAGAAAAAAAATTAAGGAAGTTTTTGTGGGGTAGGCAATTCCTAGTTGAGAATTAGAATTTAACAATGAGAAAGTTCTAATAAATAGTAGGGAGTGAAAAGCTTATCTTCTCTAACAGAAGTTACTTGAAGAGTACCCTAACTCGGGAAAGATGATTTATGAACTATATCACACAAACTTTTTTCCCTTTCTTCTTTGGCATTATGTACTAGAATCACTAATACTCATAGTTGCTATGCTCCATGTCTCTGGGGGAAAAATTATTATACTACTGTCTCGCCTGTTTAGAGCACCTTGTAGTGCTCTACGAAATGTTCTTAGACATCAGCTATTTCATTAGAATCACAGAGTGCTCTTTTGCAGAGGAGGTGAACTTAGAGATGTTAGGTGACTTGCCATGAGTGCATTCGTGCATGCATTCATTCACACGACAAATGTTATGTGCCAAGTTCTAAATGAGATGTACCGGCAGGGACAGATGGAGTGCTTGTGGGGCCTGAAATTTACGTAATTTGAAGGATTCCCTTTCAGGAAAGGAATATGAAACTATAAATATAAAATTAGATCAAAAGTGAGTACAGCGATAAATTACAAAATGTTAAAAAGCTGACAAATTCCATAAACATACAAAATATTCCCAATTCACCTTCCTCTTAACCAGATCCTGAAAATGCCCCCAGACTCTCCAGTGCCACCAACAGGAAGGGAAGTGGATCGTGAGAGAGATTTAGGGGGAAACTGAGAGGAATGTAGAAACAGTTGCTGGTGTAGACCGTGTTAAAGACTAAGTTTACCTTCTATGAAATCCCCAAAGACTTTGTGCCAACTTGTGAAATGACCAGGATGTAGAGCAGCATATAGATGAGGGCTGGTTTCTTTGGGTGATCTTGGATGTGGGAAGTGGTGAACATGGCAGAGGATTTGAAAATGCAGGTCACTGAAACTGAATAATGTATTTAAACATTGACATAATTGTTTATCATTTAGAATATGGCCTTAGTGGCCCTGGCCGGGTAGCTCAGTTGGTTAGAGCATCATCCTGATACATTAAGGTTGCAGGTTCAATCCCCAGTCAGAGAACATATAAGAAGCAACCAATGGGCCTAGCTGGTATGGCTCAGTGGATTGAGCGTCGGCCCATGGACTGAGAGGTCCTGGTTTGATTCCCAGTCAGGGCACATGCCCAGGTTGCAGGCTTGATCCCCAGTAGGAGGGATGCAGGAGGCAGCCAGTTGATGTATCTCTCTCACATCAATGTTTCTCTCTCTCCCTTCCCCTCTCTCTAAAAAATAAATAAAATAAAATAAAAATATTAAAAAAGAAGCAATCAATGAATGCATAAATATGTGAAAAAACAAGTCGATATTCCTCTCTCTCTCTTCTTTCCCTTCCTTTCTCTCTCTCTCTCTCAAATCAATTTTAAAAAATTTAGAATATGGCCGTAGTTA
Organism: Tadarida brasiliensis; assembly: GCA_030848825.1. Classification (NCBI taxonomy): domain Eukaryota; kingdom Metazoa; phylum Chordata; class Mammalia; order Chiroptera; family Molossidae; genus Tadarida; species Tadarida brasiliensis. The sequence goes on from CM061258.1 coordinate 47,581,081, forward strand.
TTGAAAGTGTCTTTCTAGAAAGTGGAAACATAGCTTCATGTATTCCTTTGAGAACAAATAACAAATCCACAGAAAAAATAAAATGATTACTGAAGTATTTATTTTCAGCAGAGTATTCAATAAAGTTGCATCATTAAAGCATTAATCCATTTAAATGGCCACCCATAAGTTAGATTAAGAATATTTGCAGATCAAACAGGAATCACACATCTTGCCATTTAAACTCATAAAATGTTGTATAAGTGGGGTACTGCATATTTTGTTAAGAAACTGAAAACATTTTGCATGAATCAGAATATAAAAACATCCCAAGGATTAGTGATACAAACACAAGTTGAATGATTTTTTTTGGTCGAAGATTAGCTTTCATAAGAATCCAGCTGTCTGCTTTTATTTTGAATTGTGACTTTTATGGTTCTTTACACCTATTCTTCATTAAATAATAAAAGTGTTTTGGAAAAGTTACATATAAATGAAATCATATTTTAGCAGGAGAGTGCCCTCTTTAATGAAACTCAATGGTGAACACTTTTGATAATCATACTAAAATGTTTGCACTCAGATTTTTATATATTGAATTCATTTGAATTGGGAGCACCCTATATACATCCTTGTGTGTTCTTGAATTTTAAAAAGTATTTATACATGAGTAGTAGAGGATTAAACATGAAAATAGATGATATTGTGTCAAAACCACTAACTGAATTCAATTGTAAGCTTTCCCCCAGGCAAAACAGGAAAGAAAATAGGCCAAATTGTGGTGAGTATAAGTTGATAGCTGATAGGTTGTCAGGGGAATTTCTGTGGGTAGCTGCCATTGTGCTTTCAGTGGAAGTTGGGATAACTGGGAAGGATAATGAGCCATTAAATTGTGTGTAGTCTTTGATTAAAGAATGGGTACACAGAATAATTTCTGAAGCATTTTTGATGACAGAGAATTAAAAGCACATTCAGCTTCCATCAATGAGTAGATAAATGATGGTATATTCATATTTTGTACTCCCTCCTCCCTCCCTCATCCCTAACCCCTGGCAATCACTAGTCTCTTCTCCATCTCTATGATTTTGTCACTTCAAAAATGTTATGTACATAGAGTCAAACAGCACATGAATTTTTAAGGTTGGCTTTTTTTCATTCAGCATAATGTCCTGAAGATTCATTCAAGTTGAATGCATCAGTAGCTTGTCCATTCTTGTTGATAAGTAGTATCCCATGGTATAGATGTATCACAGTTTAACCATTTACCTATTGTAGGACATTTGGGTTGCTTTCAGGTGCTGGCTATTATAAATAAAGCTGCTATTAACAATTGTGTATAGGTTTTTGTGTGGAGATAATTTTTATTTTTATGGAATAAATGTCCAGGAATGCAATGGGATGTTGGGTTGTATGGAAAGTGTATGTTTAATTTTCAAAAGAACCGCCAAACTAATTTCCAGAGTGGCTGTACCATATTGTGTTCACACCAACAATGTATGAAAGATTTACATTCTATGCATCCTTGTCAGGATTTCACATTGTCAGTATTTTTTTTTTTTTATTGATTTGAGAGAGAGAGGGGAAAGGAGAGAGAAACATAGAGAGAGAGAGAGAGAGAGAGAGAGAGACATTGATGTGCAAGAGAAACTTTGATCTGTTGCCTCCCATACGCACCCCAACCAGAGATTGAATTCACATCCTAGGTATATGCCCTGACCGAGAATCGAACCTGCAACCTTTGGGTGTATGGGACAATGTTCCAGCAAACTGAGCCACCCAGCCAGGACTAAGTAGGATACAGCCTTTTATCCGGGTCATTTGATCACCTTTATTTGCTAGGACTTTTGGCCTGAATTAGACAGGAGACTGATTGCATGAGGTACTTTGATTTGCTTTTGTTGTTGTTGAGTTTTTCTTTGTTTCTGTCTGACATGCTCAAAAGTGTACTGTTAGGATTTGATACTCCATAGTGAAGACTACTCGTCAGTGTTTTCAGGAGGACCACATTTCACCCCACCATGAAGCTGTTTAATCACTTGGGTTGGGATTTGTGACTGGCCAGCAGGTTCAGTGACCACCACAGTGTCACCACATCTGAAAGAAGAACTCACAGATTAGCTCAGTCAGTGTACTCTGGTTCACTGGGACCTCATCCTGGTGTATTGTGGTTTCTTGAAGTTTCTGCCCTACCATCTGTTAATAGTCTATAGAGGCAGGGTGGATGGGATAGGAGGTTCATGGACACAATTTGGGTAGAATAGGTAAAACACTTTCATGGGTGTGTTGAAGGATTTAACGTTTTGGGAACTGGGTACTTAAACATTTTAGAACTGAGATGCTTCTATTTGTGGCTTGTGACCTCTTTACTTAGATGGCATTTAACCCTATGAATTGCTTTGTCTTCATAAAGCATATAAAATAGAGGTGGAGGATCTCCTATCTATTGAAAGCCATTGACACATGGGGGCAGAAAGAACCAAGACAAGCAACCATTGAGTCAGGCTTATTAAAAAAAAAACCCCAAAATGTTAAAAATACACCACTCCCTGTTCTGTTCTGGTTCAGTTTTCAGCCTTCTTTACTCAACCAGTGCTCACACCTTCTCTGCTGACCAACTTCACACTTCCTGCTTAATATCTCTCTCCCTCCAGCTTTTGGTCAACTATATGATGTTTGAGGTGAGCATCGAGCAGTGCCTGGCACAGAATAAGCACTCAGAAAATATTTTTCGATTGGACTAATAGTCACAAATACTGTGATCAGCATAACCTGTCCCAGTTTTTCAATGAATGAAAACCACCGAGTGGCCACTGTCCTAGCTAGATTAACTGCTCCCTCCGAATCATCTCGAGTGTGCATGCCTCTGAAAGACGGGCTGGCCATTTGACTTAGTGTTGATTCTGGGGGTAGAGGGATGCAGGGCAGCCCATGGAAGGAAACCTAGTTTTAATGTGCCTGCTTTGTGCCAGGGGAAATCAGTTTTGTCCAGAGTTTCCAGGGATTGTGATTTCCTGGACCCTTCTAGATGTTTGAAGAATATGTTTCTATAGACCATGTTGTCATCTCAGATGTTGACCTCTGATAACAGGAATGACATTGGCAGTGCGTAAACTGGCTCATTACTAATTACTGAGGCATGTGAGTGCATACCAGTGCCTGGCTGTCCACAGCCTGCGTAGACCCAGGTTTCAGGAGTGCTGGGTGGTGTTCCCATGGTGGCTGCTTTTTGTGGTGACTAATGTGGGTAGGAAAAAAACTATTAATCCCAGAATGCTTAGGCAGAAAGAAGGACCAAAAGCCATCAAAACTCTTAAGTGGAACTGAGGCAGCAAGGGCTCTCTTCAGAAGAGCTCCTTGGTCAGAGCCACAGAAGTAGCCTAGAGAGGAAGCAGATGAAACCTTGTTATCCTTAGCCTTTTTGTTTTTGTTAATCCTCACCCAAGGATATTTTTCCATTGATATTTTAGATAGAGTGGAAGGGGGGAGGGAAAGAGAGAAAGAGAGAAACATCGACGTGAGAGAGACACATTGATTGGTTGCCTCCTGCACGACTCTGACCAGGGCCAGGGGTGGAAACTGCAACTCAGGTATGTGCCCTTGACCAGGAATCAAACTCGAGACCCTTTGGTCCTCGGGCTGATGCTCTAATGGCTGAGCCAAACCAGTCAAGGCTGTCCTTAGCCTTTAAGGTAGACTATTCAAATGAAGGCCATTAAAAATCAACCAACAATGCAACATTGACAGTGATTTTCATTTCTCTGTGTCAAAGTTAAATGTACCATGGGGAGACATACAGGATTTAAAAAAGATTCTGTTAAAGTTCATATATCACAATTGGTCTATTTTCTCACTGGAATGTGAGCTGTGAGAGCAAAGACTTTGCCTCTGCTTTTCGCTGCTCAGTCTCAGGTACTGACCGTGCTCTGCAAACACTGAATGAATGGTACGTACGTAAAGGAAAATGACATTAGTTTTATATTTATAAATCATGAGTTGTAAGGAAGCTGTAGGTCAACTAAGAAGTTTGGAGAAAAAGTTCCAGTGTATGACTTTCACTTGGAGGAGAAGACATGTATATAAAGGCTCCAGGTAAGACAAGACCGGGTTACCTGCAGGAAGTCAAGGTGGTGCCTAAGGGGGACAAACCGCTTCCCAAACAACTTCCTTGAGAGGTGTCCTCTTCGAATCTTCTTCCTCTCCTTTCTCCTCTCTTCTTGCTCCTGCTTTAAGTTAAGCAAATATGATTATCTGCAGATGTATGAGTAATATGTGACTTTAATCCTTAACTCAAAGGACTGGTAATAGGGGTGTTTTCAGATCAGTAGCTCTGCCCCTGCAATGCTTGGTCTCTGCAGAGCTGGGAGTGCTGGAGTGAGGATCCTGACCTGGTCACCTGAAACCTGCTGCCTTCTGTTCTCTGAGTCTGATGCCTACATAGACCCCAGGTCCTCTGTCCCCAGGATGTGTGGCTGCCTACCTCATTCCCAAGTGGTACAGCATCACATACCCTACCCTACATGGGCACCTGGCCAGAGTTGGACCTTAGAGTTAGTGTCCCTCTAGGTCCTGGCCCTTCTTGCTTGATCTCATCTTGATAAGAACAGAGAGGCAAATTCAAAAGGTTGACCTTCCAGAGGGTGACTTATCTTTGAGGTAAGGGTGATAGTGTATATATGTAAAGCATGTAAGGAAGCAGTAGTTGGAAATAAGAAGGTGACTATGCTTAATCCTCCCTAAATTGGTAGGGATATTAGTTTTGTCTCTCATCTGACTGAGACATTCCTATCGCAGTCCAGGGATAAGGAGACGAGCTTGACAAAGTGGACTGACTTAGAAGTTCTAAAGAACAGACTTACAAATTATCTTTTCGTACTGAACTTGAGCAGAAATTGGGGAATGCCTAGGTACACAGATATAAATTACTATCATATGTGTCTTGAATTGAATATGTTCAATTTAATTTAACCATCCCTCATCCCTGAGCAGTATGCAGAGACAAGCTCATAGACTTCTATTAATTTTCTTTATTCATAAAGTTTTAAAAAAAAATTTATGTAAAATTTTATTAGGTCTCTTGGTAGTGATTTTCCATTAACCAAATGAATTCATTAATGCTCTTCTAATTAAACAAAATACAAATGAAACAAACACTGTATTAAAGGTATACATTTTTATACTTTGTGTGCTTCTGGAAGATAGAAGTTGATGAGTAACCCTGTACAGGCTGGGAGTAAACTAAAATTCTAGAATAATAGGCTTGGGAGGGAAATTGAGAGACTGCCAAATCTACTTTCTGTACTCAGTGATTATGAAGAGCTTATTGCATTTGTGGGAATAGCTTCCCAAATCTTCTGCGAAAGAAAATTCCGTCTGATTGGTTGTGAGTAGCTAGGAGTTTCTGTTGCAACTTCCATTGTCTGGCTGGTTAATTAATGGTCAAAATATGTTTGTTTGTTTTTGGTCTCAAGGTAGTTTTATTTACTCGCAGCAAATAAAGGAGACAGGGGATTAATATCCAAAGCTCTGCCTCCCCAAGGGAGGCTAACCATTGCTGATATACACTATTTGGTCAATTACATATTGATTTCTTCTTTGCAGTTGGCTACTTTCACCTGGTTGAGTTCCTGTCAGCTCATCCTATTTGTAGCTGCATCTACAAAATGTTATGCTACATTTGAACATTTAGCGAGAAATAACATTCCAGACTGCCCAGATCTTGAGACCACTCTCCTATTTAACATTAGTATAGTCTCTTAAACTTTCTGATCTCAGTTTCACCACTTGTGAAGGAGAGGTTCATACTAGATAACTTCTAGGATTTTCCAACTCTGATGTTCTATTATTCTGTTATTTTCCTCCTCCTGCCATTCTCTCACTCACATTTCCTTTTTGTTCAACTTGCTGATTTTATGAGGGACATCAGGCTCCCTCACCTCTTCCTTGTGTCATTATTTCATCTATGTCTCCTGCTTCTTTTTAAAAAAAATATGTTGCTTTTATTTTTTATTTCAAAGAACAATAATGCTGGCTCATGCTTTGCTTGTGATCATCTGTGACAACAGATATGAGCATTGTCTTTATAGATCTGTATCAAGACCCTGCTAGTTTTGAAGTTCTAACAAACATCTAACCCAACCACCTTATGTAGGTAGTGCTTACTCATCTCCTAGCAGGGAATGAGTTTTATCCATGTCATGGATGAGGGACCACGCTCGAGCACTCTGGTCCCATGTCCTGTGCTTTCCCTCTGGGGCCTATTTGGTTTCTTCCTTCACTTATCAAAATATTCTAATATTTATTTTGGGGCATCATGGACCTCTACTATTTATTTTCCAGCTTTATTGTGATATAATAATCTCAATAAATTAAGATCAGTAGTAATATATTACATATAATATATTATATAATTATATAAATGTATTTTAAAATCTCAATAAATTATTTAATTGACTTATAACATTGTAAGTTTACATTGTGCAGTGTGCTGATTTTACATTTATGTATTGAAAAATGATTACCATCATAGTGTTAGCTAACATCTCTATCATCTCATATAATTACCATTTCTTCTTTTGTGATGAGAACATTTAAAATCTACTCTCTTAGAAACTTTTGTATATAATATTGTTAACTATAATCACCATGCTGTACATTTGATTCCTCAAACTTATTCATCTTATAACTGAAACTTTGTACTTGTTGACCCAAATCTTTCCATTTCCCCTACCTACCCCCGACTCCCCTCAGCCCATAGTAACCACCATTCTATTCTCTGTTTCTATGAGTTTGGATTTTTTAGATTTCACATGTAAGTGTAATTTGTACAGTATTTATCTTTCTCTTTCTAACTTATTTCCCTTACATAATACCCTCAAGTTCTGTCCTTGTTTTTTGAAAATGGTGGGATTTCCTTCTTTCTCGTGACTGAATAACATTCCACTGAATGTGTCTACCATGTTTTCTTTATCCACTCATTCTTTGACTGACACTTAGGTTGTTTCCATATCTTGGCTATTGTGAATCATACCGCAGTGACCATGTTTATTATATATTACTATTTAATCTCTCACATCATTAGTGAAAGCTGAATTTTCTATGAAAATCACTCATTTCTATTACTTTAAATCATTGATAACCATTGAAGTATGAACTTCCAGTCAATTTATTCCTCTTCTTAATCTGTGCTCAAAAAATATTAGAAAATTATCACAAAGGCCTGGTTATTTTACCAATTAGATATTCTGCTTTCATATGGTAACCTGTTCATGAAACAGGTCAAATAGAATCCCAGAAAATATTGTTTCCATTTTTATTTTCCTTAAAACTTTTTATGTTGAAATATTTTTAAACAGAAGAATTGAGTGCTTATATACACTTCACCAAGCTTCCCCTAATATTAAAATATTATATAACTGAACTTCCGGTCAAGATGGCAGCGTAGGTAAGCGCGGTATCGCGTCCTCCCACAACCACATCAAAGTTACAACTAAACTACAGAACAACCATCATTCAAAACTGCCTGACATCGAGCTGAAAGGAAGTCCTACAGCTACGAAATTAAAGCAGCAGCCACATCGAGACTGGTAGGAGGGGCGGAGGTGCGACGGGCTGGTCCCACACCCACATGTGGTGGATAAAAATCAGGAGGACACCTCGGCTGGGAAGGTCCTCCCTGAGGATTGAGGGGTCCCTGACCCACACCAGGCACCCAGCTCAGGGTTCCAGTGCCAGGAAGAGAAGTCCCCATAACTTCTGGCTGGAAAAACCAGCGGGAACCCAGGCTGAGGTGGCTGGAGCCCCCCGCCCCTGCAGCTCCTCTTAAAGGGCCCGCGCACGGACTTACTCGGGGTCACACCCTCCAGGCTCCAGTGTGGCAGAGGCAGTTTGAAAGGTAGCTTGAAAGGCACCAGAGTCATATGGGGAAGAACTGAGTTGTTTGGAATTGGAGCGAGGGCTGGAGAGGCAGCTTTCTCCTGGACAGATGTGTTATCAGAGGCTTTTGTTCCTTTGGTGAGCCCTTCCCTGGGCCGGCAGACGCCACCATATTCCCTGGGACTCCAGCAACCTGGCTCACACTGTTGGCTCTGCCGTGGTGATTCCCTGAGGCCCCGCCCCACCCAATGTTCAGGCCCACCCAAGCTGTTGCCAGCTGCTTTACTATAGGATTGGCCTGTCCTGGATCCTGCTTCAGGTTTTCCTAAATTCTTTCAAACAAGCAGCATCTGGTCTCAGCTAACCCCATACCTCTTGCTAAATAATACATAGAAACAAACAGAGGGAGGCAGCCAAAATGAGGAGACAAAGAAACAGGTCCCAAACGAAAGAACAGAACAAAACTCTAGAAAAAGAACTAAGTGAAATGGAGATAACCAACCTAATGGATGCGGAGTTCAAAACACTGATTATAAGGATGCTTAATGGATTTAGTGAGAACCTCAGTGGACTTAGTGAGGGCCTCAAGAGAATAAAAAAGGACCAGTCAGAAATGAAGGATGCACAGTTAGAAATGAAGGAGGCACTAACCGAAATAAAGAATAGTTTACACAGATTCAATAGTAGAGTAGGTAAAGCCAAGAAGCAAACCATCGATTTGGAATATAAGGAAGCAAAAAACACCCAATCGGAACAGCAAAAAGAAAAAAGAGTCCAAAAAAATGAGGATAGTGTAAGGAGCCTCTGGGACAACTTCAAGTGTGCCCACATTCGCATCTTGGGGGTGCCAGAAGGAGAAGAGAGAGAACAAGAAATCGAAAACCTATTTGAAACAATAATGGCAGAAAACTTCCCTAACTTGGTGAAGGATACAGACATACAAGTCCAGGAAGCACAGAGAGTCCCAAACAAAATGAACCCCAAGAGACCCACACCAAGACACATCATCATCAAAATGCAAAAGGTTCAAGACAACAGAGAATCTTAAAAGCAGCAAAAGAAAAGCAGTTAGTTACCTACAAGGGAGTTCCCATAAGACTGTCAGCTGATTTCTCAAAAGAAACTTTGCAGGCCGGAAGGGAGTGACAAGAAATATTCAGAGTGATGAAAAGCAAGAACCTACCACCAAGATCACTCTATCCTGCAAAGCTGTCATTTAGAATCGATGGCCATATAAAGAGTTTCCCAGACAAGGAAAAGCTAAAGGAGTTTATCACCACCAAACCATTGTTATGTGAAATGTTGAAGGGTCTTCTTGAAGAAAAAGATAAAAAAAATGAACAAACAAAATGGCAATAAATACATATCTATCAACAATTGAATCTACAGACAAAAAGAACAAGCAGAACAGAAACAGTCTCATAGATACAGAGAACTTTTGTTGGTTACCAGATGGGTGGGGGTTGGGGTAATGGGTGAAAAAGGTGAAGGGATTAAGAAGTACAAATTGGTTGTTAGACTGACAAACCTCAAAGGGAAGGGGGGTTGGGGGGTGGGAAGAAATAAACCAAAGAACTTATATGTATATATGCATAACCAATGGACACAGACAACAGTGTGGGGAAAGGCAGGAGGGGGGTGGGAATGGGGAGAAGCCGGGCAATGAGGGAAAAATGAGGAACATCTGTAATACATTCAGCAATAAAGATAAGTTAAAAAAAATATATATTATATGACCATAGTACAATTATCAAAACTAAGAAATGGATGGGTACAATACTATGAACTAAACTGCATGCTTTACTTGGATTTCATCGGTTTCCCCACTCATGTCATTTTTGTGGTTCAGGACACTATATTACATATAGTTATCATGTCTTCTTAGTATCCACACTCTGTGAAGTTTTTCAGTCTGTCTTGTTTTTCATACCCTTGAAGGTTTTGAAGAATAGTTCTTACGTATTTTGTAGAATGCCCCTTAATTTAGGTTTGGTTGATGTTTTCTCATGATTAGACTAGGGTTATAGACCTTTGAGAAGGATACCACAGAAGTGAAGTACCCCTCTCATTGCATGATATCAGGAGGTACATGATATTAATGTCTTATTACAGGTGATATTAACTTCATTCACTTGGTTAAGGTGGTGTCTGCCAGGATTCTCCACAGTAAAGTTAATATTTTTTCCTGTTCCATACTCTATTTGTTAGAAGTGAGTTACTAAGATCAGCCTACCCTCAAAGGAAGAGGAACTAAGTTCAGAATTTATGGATATAAGTTAAAAATCACAGTAATTAATATTTTGTGGGAGAGAATTTGAGGTGATTGCAGGACCAAATACATGATTTGTGGGGGCCAGAACAAATTGAAAATGTGGAACTCTATGTTCAAAATTAAGAATTTCAAGATGGTAGGAGTAGAGCAGAAAATGTGTGAACCCTGTGCATCTGCAAGGTTGCATGACCATAAGGTTGGCCCTGAGGCTATTCACATTGTTTTTTGAGGCTATTCAAACTTAAAAGTTTGCCCACCAATTTTAGTGTTCATTTGTGAATCTTCCTGCAGCAGTTAGAATTCTAATGTTCCAAAGGCAACTTTCTTTTCTCCTCATTTCTTCTCTATTTATTAATTTGAGTTCTTTTGTAAGGTAGTCCATATCAGTATGGGCTTGAGGATACATATTTACATTATTCTTTGGTTTATATTCTTTGGTTGTTATTTATTGCTCAACTTATTCTAGCTTTGGACATTGGAGTTTTTTCTGCTTGGTTCCTGTGTCTCTTGGAAATCCTCCCATCTGCTTTTGTTGCTGAGCACTTTCTTACTTTTTGGCACCACAAGATGCTTCAGGCTCATCTTGTGTTTTCTTTGACACAGCCTTAGTTTCAGCCATTTCTCCAAGGAGGCCTGGTTCCTTTTTATTGAAAAATGGCATTTAGTAACCAAGATCTGGGTACTTGGTGTGCTCATTGCCACTGGGGTGTCACTGCTTCTAGGCCTTCTCAGTGGACAGAGCTTTGAAATGTATGTACACTAACCCGTGTATACAAATATATCTATGTTTTGGTATCTACCTGTCTTACTTGCAAGTGGAGGAAATGCAACAGCCCTAAGAAAACAAAATAAAATTACTATTTGGAAACCAAATTTTTATGGAAATGCAGTATTTGATGAGGCAGTTATTATTATTGTGAAAAATTCTTAACCTCTCCATAAAGGACTTTCTTTAAGTCAGTATGAAAATCTATTTCCCAGGGACCAGACTGATGAAACCCATTGTGCGGGCAAACTCTACGGGATCAGTTCCAACATATATTTGCAAATGCATCCAGCCATTCTCCCATGACCTCTTAGTCTTTCTTGCTTTCTTCATAATTACTTTGTAAAACTCTTCTTTGTTTTCATATTCTCTCTCTCTCTCTCTCTCTCTCTCTCTCTCTCTCTCTGTCTCTCTGTCTCTCTGTCTCTCTGTCTCTGTCTCATTCTTTTCTTCCCCTAGGCTGTTGATCTGGTGTTGAGTTAAGGAGACAGGGCTAACTGTCAAATCCTAGATGCTGTAGTTTTCTGCCTAACACAACTTTACCTTTGCCTCTTGAGATGGGTGAGGGTTGACTCAGACTGAGGGAATGGAAGGTAAGGGTACAGGAAGAGGACATTGGGCTACTAGTGTCTTTCCGGGCATGTTGACATCAAGTTATAGCAAATGGAAGTTTTTGGCAGAGCTATTTGAGATATGATCTTAACATAATTGTGAACATTACTACTCAGAAGTTTACAGAGAGGGAAACATAAGTATCTTTGGAGGAGAGGAGAGGGTTTGATCAATCTGAATCATCCCATCTGCTTTTGTTGCTGAGCACTTTTTGATCATTCTGAATATGTGTTGTTTGTAAGAGGGACTTTTATAACTTAGGAATGACCATAGAAATTTTCATGGCAAATTAAATATTTTTAATTTTCATCTTGAAGAAATATAGAGTAATATATACAGCTTTTGGGTTGACATAGTCCTTCCTGTCTTCCGTGTGTGTGTGTGTGTGTGTGTGTGTGTGTGTGTATGCAGAATTTGAAATGGCAAATGGTTATCTTTAAAGAGAAAGTATTAGTTTCTCACCAGGGAAAATGAGTGAAAGGAAGAGGCTGAGCATATCCTGGATTTTGGATCTAAGTAAAAGGGATGGCTGGGAGACAGAGGTTGAGTCAGTCCTCCTGTGTTAGCACTTTAACCTCAAGGAAATAATTTAACCTCCATGTGCCTGTTTCCTCATATGCAGAGTGATAGCAGTAATAATAGTTGGCCATGTAAAGTGCCTGCATCGGGACGGGCACATAGTTAAGTATCATCTCTGAGACCAGAGAGTGATCAGGATTACTTGACAAGAAAACAATACATGAGGGCAGGACTTAAGGAAGAAAGAAGTGGGTCTCTAGACTTGGGAGTTGATATGCAGAGTAAAGTGGGGCATGTAGGACTTAAACTCTCTGGGCTGGAATCCAGATTTTTGCTTAAGAGGCTGGAGGTGTGAAGAGAAGTGAAACTAGAACTGGGTGTGTCCGTCTTCAGGAGGCACTAAAGGGCACCACTGGACATTGAAATGTATCCAGTGGTAATTCTTCTTTCATCAGAACAGAATGCCCAGGAAAATCTGAAGTCAAAGGAGATAGTGTGTACAGATGAAGTTCATTTTGAGGACATTCTTTGTGTTTTTTAATCATCAATATAATGATATCTACATCAGTGCAGTTTCTGGGCCATATGTCTATATGTCTCTGTATATTATTTATAGAGTTTATAGATACGTTTATAGATAAACGTACATGCAATCATGTATACAAATCTTAAGATTACACGTGGTAAATTTTTATAAAATATACCCAGGTCATCATCAGCCAGATCAAGATGTGGAACATTTCTAGCATGCCCTTGTGCCCCCTCCTAATTCTTGCCTCCCCAAAGGTAAACACTGTGCTTCTGTTGTCTCAGATTCGCTTCATGCAGTAAGAGATTTGAACTGAACATTTACCTTTGTAACATGTTAGTATCGAGAAAATACAGCTTCAGCAAGACACAAAAATATTTAGCTTAGATAGAAAAATATAAAGTGAGATCTCTGATTATATTATCTTTACCAACAACTCCATATTACTCCTTATACAAAGCAAATGCTAATTTATGGGGTTAACTAATTTCTTATTACGTATGTGAAAACATCTCTCCCATTAGTGAGTCAGAGCTCTTACTTGCAAGCTACACAACTGTGATTTGGGCAAAACATGAAGTAATTAGAAGGCAGCCTGTGTTTGTTTCAGTTTGCTTTGTTGTGGAAACACCACTTCTCTCCTAACTGGCCCACCCCAGGTTCTTAGTTACCTTCTATAGACTTTCTCCGAGTGTATGTTTTTCAACATTATCCATAGTCACACCATTGTTCCATGATGAAGGTCACTTGAAGGACTATTTGATGGCTTGGAGAAAATATTTGTTTTAGCTAAATGAATGCAGCTTAAAATATTTAATTAATATTCAATATTTTCTAATATTAGGAAAATATCTGTGAATTTTAAGGCTTTTAAAATATTATAAAGTTCATATTGGGGTTGTAAGTTTCATTATTGAAAGATGCTCTATGCTTCCTGTGCTCAGAATTTCCAGATAATTTTCACTCTAAAAAGCACACTGCTGCTGTTACCAGTGACCTGTTTGCATGCTTAGAATAAAGTATCTTCTTTATTTGAATAGTTGGTGAACCTAGAGCATTTACTGAGACAGAGGATTCAGAATGAAATTTTAAAAATTCTGAAAAAATCCATCTAAGCAAAATCCTCAGTTAATTCATATTAATAAATTAATGGGACCTCATACTACCATAGTTATAGTGTGTAGTTAACTCAACTGTGTAAATGAAGGCCTGTTGTTACACTAGCATGACAAATGATTTAGTGTGTTTGATTTGCCCTCATGTAGACTCCAGCCTGAGGCATTTGGTCCTTCCTTCTCTCCTCCTCTCTTGGTCAAATAAATGGTTTCCTGGAAATCTACCTATTAAATGGCTCATGTTATGTGATTGTCAAACTTCTTTGTTTCTCTTGTCTTTATTCTTGTCCTCTTTGCATTGTGGTCAGTCTCTCCGCTCTCTTCTCTGTAGCTGCCAGTCTCTAGTCAATTCTGGGAAATCTGTTTGTAGAATATTAGCATGAGGTTTAGGAAAACTGGAATGATGACAGTAACTTAGGTTACATGCAATATAAACACGACACCAATAATAATGTAGAAAGTAGTTGTGTTTTTATTTGTTATTGAATGTTCATTCATTCATTCATTAGTACTTTCATTTATCCAGTCACAGTTTGAGTGCCAGCTACATATCAGGTATTACCATAGGTGCTGGAAATACATAAAGAAGACAGCTCATAGTTTTCTGAGCATAGATGGGTAGAAGGAAGATAAACCATAATTATAGCGAAAGAGTCTTATTTGTAAGTTTATTGTTGTATCAATTGGAGCAGCAAAGAATTGTTGCTATTGGTCATGGAAATGATGCTGTTATACTGAAAATAGTATTTATTAAAATGAAATTCTTCTGTAAACTAGTTAAGAAGAGTTTATATCTCCTCAAGCTATATTCAGGTATACAGAAGAAATGTAGTTTTCTTCATCTTTGTAAGAAAAACTTGTCCTCCTGACCCCCTCTCCACTAGGAGACAGCAAAATGAGTCCACTCCAGTACGTGTTGTCTGATGCAATGGTATGAATAATTCCTTTAGATTTTGTATGCTCACTTATTTAGACAAAATACTCAGTATCTAGATATTTGGCTCCCTCTTCTGTTCCTTTCCAGGGTGATTTCTGCATGTATGGGGAGGGGAGTGGGATTGGGGGTTCCCTGGCTTTGATGGACTTTTCCATCCTTGGGTGTCCGGCTGGGATCTGCTGATGGAGTCTGCAGCTGTGTAGTTCATGATCTGGTCTCTTTCAGTTGTCAAGGCCCACTGGTGCTTCTGAGCTGACCTTGACTCCATCTCCTCTCAGCTTTGTTGACACTCTTCTTGGACCCCTTCATGTCTCAGTCACATCATCCAGCCTGTGGCCTAGGATGTCACCCCTATAATCTCAGCTGTGGGGACATCTTTCTTCTAGCCAGGCCTGCTGCCTCTCAACTCACTTCTGCCTACATCCTCCTCAGGGGTGCACAGGAACTTCTGGTCCCATCCATATCACACCAGAACTCAAATTAGCTGGGGAAAGCTATCTGGCCACTTCATGTGGCTGTTTACTCTGCTCTAACTGGCTCCTAAGCTGATGGAAGAGTAGCTTCCTCAAATTACAGTGGGTCAAATGCCACTCATTTTTGGAGTACCGGTAACTTATCTGACACCGTTTTCCATTGTTGGGGCCAAAACCCAGAGAAGGTGGATCAGGGCATTTTTGCTGACCACCTTAAGATTTGAAGAACCTTTGGGGGAATTTGAAAGGCCTTAGCTGGTTAAAAATAGCAGCTTTATACAAAATTTGCTGATTTTCAAATTTCCTCATAATAAAGTCAAACTTATAACATTATCATTTGTTTTAAAATAAAAATTAGAGCATTTCATTATTTAAATTTTCTCCAAGGTCTTTGATTTTGAGAACCTGGAGAGCAGGAAACTTTTGAATCTGGAATCCTCTCCTTTCTCTTTTTTCTTTTCCCCTCTGGCTGTGAAGGGCAAGGGAGGCCGTAGAGGCTGTTCTCCCCAGTGTGTGGTGTGCGAGAGAAGATAGGGAAGGTGAGGTGCATTCCTTTGCCTCAGTGTCCACACTGGCCTCTCTCTAGTATGAAGGTCTCCTTTAGGGCTTTGTGGATGCCCACTGGTCAAAGACTTCCTTCTCACTTTGATTGTCTTCTGGAGTCAGGGCTTATAGCAGCTCATCCTGTAGAAACTAGAAAAAATCTAGCTGATGACATCTTTGAGATGCAAAGTAAAAGCAATCGATCCTGTTGAATGGGCACAGAGGGAAAATTCTTTTTATTTTTATTTTTTATTGTTGGCAGTATTATAGATATCTCCCTTTTATCCCATTGACCACCCCCTTCCTGCTCCCACCCCCGCCTCCTGCCTTCCCCAGCCTAGTGGCCCTGTTGATTGGTTGTGCATATATGTATATAAGTTCTTTGGTTTATCTCTTCCCACCCCCAACCCCCATCCCTCTGAGGTTTGTTAGTCTGTTCCCTACTTCCATGACTCTGGATCTCTTTTGGTTGACAGCTTATTTTGTTCATTATGTTCCACAAATAACTGAGATCATGTGGTACCTGTCTTTCTCTGACTGGCTTATTTTGCTTAGCAAAATACTCTCCAGGTCCACAGAGGGAAAAATTCAAAGTGACTATACTGCCTTTAGTTTGGTCTGTGGGTCAATGACTTTAGGTATACTTACCTCCAGAAGCTGCCTCTGCTTGAGTGCTGTAGGGGCCTTTGTTGAAAATGAGCCTGAATTGGGCTTCTCAGGCTAGTTGCTTTTGATTTAAAATTTTCCTAGAGGTTTTATTTATATATTTTTTAAATGATGGGTGTCTGTTTTCTTGTTGTATGTTTTTTGACCCTGGAGTTAGTATTTGTCAGTCCTGTGCCTTTTGCCTGGTAACTATTGAGGAATCTTGCTCTCATCATACTGTTTTCCCTTTGTCTGAGATGGCTTTGGTGTAAAGGGCTTAGTGGCAGTTCTGACAGGAGCCTGGTGCTAGTCCCACACCTGGAAAATTCTCTGTAGACCTGGGCACACAGTGTCTAATGATCATATCTGGGAGCTGGTCAATTTTGGGCTGTTGCTGCTATTCATTGCTCATTGAAAAATAATGAAGCAGCCCTGGCCGATTTGGCTCAGCGGTTAGAGCGTCAGCCTGCGGTCCAGAGAGACCCGGGTTCGGTTCCCGCTAAGGGCACGTACCTCGGTTGCAGTTTGTCCCCGGCCCTGGTTGGTCGTGCGGGTGGCAGCCACTCGATGTGTCACTTTCACGTTGATGTTTCTCTCTCTCTCTCTCTTCCTCTCTCTCCCTCCCAGTCTATCTGAACAAAAAATGAAAGAGTGTCCTTGGGTGAGGATAAAAAAAAAAAAAAAAAAGAAAAATAATGAAGCAGTAGCACACACATATATCTGACATGTGTGGGCTTAGAGATAGAAAAGCTTGTTTCTGTGCTAAACTTTTCAGTAGACTAAGCAAAAAGATTTATTGTGAATATGTAACAAAAACTTTTCAGAAGGAAGGGAGTGAGAAAAAGAGATAATCAATATTCTTGAACATCCACTACATACCAGGCACCGTGCTGCCTTTAAAAAAAATCTAATCCCAGAGGCGGAGTGAATGGAAGCTACACAGACCATCTCCCAGGACCAAACTGGAATTGCAACTAAATAAAGACAAATCATCGGGAAAAACCAACAGAAAGCAGCTGGAGAGAACCCGTATAACCAGGGACAGAAAGAGGACACTAAATCAAACCTAGTAGGAACTGCAGAGGTGTGAGAGGGCAGGCTAGGAGCCCACAGACAGCAGCTGTTTTAGCTGTAAACAGCTCCCTTGGGGTTAAAATTCTAAGCTGGCTACACACCCCAGAGGGCTGGGACAGAGCACTAAATTAGCTACAGCCACTCACCTTGGGCTTCGGTAGAGGGAGGGGAGACTAGGCTGGAACTGTATGGAGACTCGGGAGCTTGGAGAGCTGGGAGGGCAATGGGAGTTTTTTGCTGAATCACTGCCTCACAGGGCAGTAGTCATCTTACTCAAAGAGCCCCTTCCCAGAGCCCTGGGGGGAAGCAACAGCCCCTCCCTCAGGAATTTAACACCACCCAGCCAGCCCAGAGAAATGCATATTGAGGCTCATTAACATTGAGTCTGATAGCAAGTAAGTGCCTCACTCACTGGAAATCCTCTTACACCTGAGGGCTACAAATCGAGGCTCATCAAGTAACAGACTAATAGCTTCCAGGCAAAAAGCTAGAGGATAAATGAACCTTTCTTGGGCTTGCAAATCTACTTAGGAGAATAAGATTTGACAGTGGTGTTTAACGTGGGTCCTCCCACACTCATCCAAATGCAGCAGAGGGAGCCACAACCAGCAGAACACCAACACCCACAGGGAAAATTTGGCAGACTCCAAAACCCACTGAGACAGCCAAAATGGTGAAACAAAGAAACAAATCCCAAATGAAAGAATAAGAGAACTCTACCAAAGAAGAGATAACTGAAATGAAGTTAATCAAGTTATCAGAGGTAGAGTTCAGTGTGATGATAATGAGGAAGTTTAACAGCATAAGTAAAAATATAGAAACATTGAAAACCAACCAGTTGGAAATGAAAAACCACCAAGCAGAAATGAAGAATGACATAGCAGAAATAAAGAACACATTGGAAGGAATAACCAGCAGAGTAGAGGAGGCTGAGAATCAGATCAGTGAATTAGAAGACAGGGTATAAAAAAATCACCCAGAGAACCAAAAGGAGAAAAAACAAACAGGAAGACAGCTGAAGAGAACTGTGGGACAACATGAAGCATATGATATCTGCATCATAGGAGTTCCAGAAGAATAAGAAAATGAACAACGGTTAGAGGATATATTTGAAGAAACAGTGACAGAAAACTTCCCTAACATGGTGAAGGAAAAAGGCATACAAGTTCAAGAAGCACAGAGAGCCCCAAGTAAGAAGACCCCAAACAGGCCCACACCAAGACACATAATAATTAAAATGCCAAAAATTAAAGACAAAGAGAGAATCCTACAGCCAGCAAGAGATAAGCAACAAGTTACCCACAAAGGAGCCCCCATAAGGCTATCAGCTGACTTCTCAACAGAAACACTACAAGCCAGAAGGGAATGGCATGAAATAATCAAGGTAATGAAAAACAAGGATTTGAATCCAAGCAAACATCAGACATCACACGCAGCAGAATGTTCACTGATACAACACCTAAGGCAAGAGAAACAAGGGAAAAAATTAATACATGGGACTACATCAAACTAAAAAGCTTCTGCACAGGAAAAGAAATAACCATCAAAATGGAAAGGGAACCCACTATATGGGAGAGCATAATTGCCAATGATATATCAGATAAGGGGTTAATTTCCAAAATATATAGAGTACTCATACAACTCAGCAAAAGGAAGACAAAGAATCCAATTAAAAAATAGGCAGAGGACCTAAATAGACACCTCTCCAAAAAGGACATGCAAATAACCAAGAGACATATGAAAAAATGCTCAATGTCACTAATGATCCGAGAGATGCAAATGAAAAAACTATGACATATCACCTCACACCTGCCAGAATGGCTACCATCAACAAATCATCAAATAACAAGTGCTAGTGAGGGTGCGGAGAAAAGGGGACTCTAGTACACTGCTGGTGGGAATGCAGACTGGTGCAGCCACTATGGAAAACACTATGGTGTTTCCTCAAAAAATTAAAAATGGAACTACCATTTGACCCAGTGATCCCACTTCTAGGAATATATACTAAGAAGCCTGAAACACCAATCAGAAAGAATATATGTACCCCTATGTTCATAGCAGTATTGTTTACAATTGCTAAGATGTGGAAACAGCCCAAGTGTCCATCAGTAGATGAGTGGATAAAAAAGCTGTGGTACATATACACAATGGAACAATATGCAGCTGCAAGAAAGAAAGATCTCTTATCCTTTGAGACGACATGGAGGGACCTGGAGCTTATTATGCTTAGTGAAATAAGCCAATCAGAGAAAGATAAATACCACATAATCTCACTTATTTGTGGAATATAATGAACAAAATAAGCTGATGAACAAAATAGACCCAGAGACATAGAAAGGAGTATGGTTCAGACTGACAAACCTTGGGGGGGGCGGGGAGCAATGAGATAATCAAAGAACTTGTATGTATGTATGTATGCCTAACCAATGGACATAGACAACAATGCTGGGGGGGGGGGGTCGGGAGGAGGGTGTCCAGGGGTGAAAAAGGAGAAACGTGTGTAAAAAAATTAATAAAAAAATCAATAGAAACATTAAAAAAAATCTAATCCCCATGAGTTACTCAGTGTGCTAAGTCTAGTGTTCCCCTCTCTAAGGCTCAGAAATTATGGATATGTCCAAGGTTGCACAGCTATTTAGTGGATACTCTGGGACTGTCAGACTGGAAACACGCCATGTTTGTGGAGATGAACAAAGAAGAAAGGCCCAGCTCTTTTGACCTGCAGCCGAACCAAGTTTCCACATAACCATTTTGTCTCTCATTTCACCAAGTATTTTTCAAAATATATAATACTTTGTTTATCTTTTAGGAAGACCCAGTTTGCTTTGAGTAGGACATGAAAATTATGGGTGTGAATTTTCTTACACATATTTATTGTTGGGCGTTTGGATGCTGATTCAAACCCCACAGTGCTAGTCCTGATGTGAGTTCAATGTCCAGAAGAGCCCTGATGAGAAACAGTCAGACACAGGGCTATCTTTTTTATGATAAATCCTTATTAACTCAGAATTTCAAGGACAATGAAGACAAAGAAGATGAGTGTGTGTGTGTGTGTGTGTGTGTATAAAAACAAGGTTAATCAAGTTTTAAAAGTAGTCGTTCTTTGGTGACCTGGTTTAATGAACAGATTAGGATAATTTCTCTCTCTCTTTTGATGTAGACAGTCCTTTTAAGACCTTAAAATAATTTAATCTCTTAATTAGCCATAACATTCTCTTTTAAGAATATTAGTGTGCTAGTCACCCTTTTGTATATAGCATGAAAATATATTTCAGTCTACATTTTAATGTAGGAAAAGTTTACATTTTTAAAGTGCCTAAGAAAGAGATCAATGTAAGTGTTGTGCAGTAATTATTCCTTTACCTGTCCTAGGCCAGTTTCCTCTCTTCTTCATAGACAAGAAAAATGAGTGTCACTCTCTTCCTTTTGGAGAAAAAGAACGTTTCGCAGGCACAACAATTTCCTACTTTATAAAAACCAGTTTTTTTCTTCTCTGGTCTAATTATACCCTTTTAAACTCATGTTGAGGATCAGTTAGGCTTATTTATATGCTCGTCTAAAAGAAAAAAGAACAAAACAAAACAAAAACCAGTTCCTTCATTAAGCTCAGGGAAAGTTCCTGGTCCCCAAATCCGTTTAGGAGGCTAAGCCCTTCTAAATCTCCTCCTACACCTCTCAGAAGCACTTTCCTGTATCACAGAGGTGTGCAGGGCATTGTAAGCCCTAAATTGAGCAAAGAAATTGGCTTGGCAACTGCTTAGTCATGCACTGATTGGTCTAGAAATGGTCCTAGCATAAGCATTAGGGAAATTAAAAGTGCTCAACTACAACCAAAGCCCTGGCTGTCTGGAATGGATTCCAGAGTTTGCATCTGAGCCGCCTCCCTGAAAGTATTAGGCTGGGAAACGGTCTTCTGTCCCACTCCCCTTTGAGCGTCTGCTCTCTAGCTCAGTGTAGAATCCCTTGGTGGTCGGCTAGTGGCCCACAAAGGTGCCCCTGGCAGGGTCTGCAGGGGCATTAAATTAGGATGGGTCTGAACCTTGTTTATTCCACTCATCTGTATTAAAAGTTCTCATTCTGTTTCACATTCCTTCAGAATTTTGTGCCTACTAGGTGATGATTATATAATCCTAAAAAAAAAAGTCCTTTTTTAAAATATAGATACAATTTGGAAAAAGATTATACAGAACATAATATATTCTGTACATAAATAGACTTTTAGTTTCAAAGGGTGTTTTTTAAAAGGCAAGTTTATTAAGATATAAAGTGCATATAGTAAAATTTACCCTTTTTATTTATTTTTATCCTCACCCGAGGACATTTTTTTTGCATTTATCTTCAGATAGAGCGGGAGGGAGAGAGCGAGAGAGAAACATCGATGTGAGAGAGACACATCGACTGGTTGCCACCCACATGACCCCAACCGGGGCCGGGGACAAACTGCAACCGAGGTACGTGCCCTTAGTGGGAACCGAACCCAGGTCTCTCTGGTCCGCGAGCTGACGCTCTAACTGCTGAGCCAAACCAGCCAGAGCAAATTTACCCTTTTTAGTGTACTTTTATGAGTTATGACCAATACATATAGTCCTGTAACCAACACCACAATCCAGATACAGAACATTTCCATTGCTCCCCAAATTCCCTGTGTGGCTTCTTTTTTGTGGCAAATGCCTCCCCTAACCCCAGTCTCTAGCAACTGCTGATCTGCTCTCCTCTCTATAATTTTAGCTTTTCCAGAATGTCATATAAGTGGACTCGTACATTATGTAGCCAGTCAAGTCTGGTTTTTCCCATTCAGCATAATGCATTCGAGATTCATCCATTTGTTGCATGTCTCAATAGTATTGCTGAGTAGTATTCCATTGTGTGGAGGTACTACAGTCCATCTGTTCAACCACTGAAGGATATTTGAGGTTTTTAGTTTTCAGTGATTATACATAGAGCTGCTATAACTATTTGTACACAGATTTTGTGTGAATGTAGGGTAGGGCAAAAGTACATTTACAGTTGTTTATATAGAAAATAATACAATAATAAATGATAATATAAAATAATCTCTGTTTTGCATACTTAAAACTGTAAATCTACTTTTGCCCCACCCTGTAGAAGTTTATGCAATATCTAGATAAATACCTAGGGATGGAATTGTGGGTGATAATGCTAAGTTTATGTTTATCAAAGGGGATTGTTAAATTTATTTTAAATTTTATTATTTTTTTCTAATTATAAAAGTGATACAAATTTATTATAGAAAACTTGAAAAATATAGAACATTTATTAAGAAGATTAAAAAAACCCTTTCACCTCATATATCTTTCATTTTCATTTGGGTATGTGCAAATTAAACAAAAAATGGTTGATATTTACCTATTGTTTTGTGACCTATTTTTCATTTCACAAATATTTTTCTGTATCATTAAATATTATTTTAAACTTAAAAAATTTTTTTTCTTTCCTTTATTGATTTTAGAGAGAGAGGAAGGGAGAGGGAGAGAGAGATAGAAACATCGATGAGAGAGAACATCGATTGGCTGCCTCCTGCATGCCCCCCACTGGGGATCAGGCCCACAACCTGGGCATGTGTCCTGACCAGGAATCGAACTGGCGACCTCTTGGTGCATGGGTTGATGCTCAACGCCTGAACCACACTGGCTGGACTCATTAAATATTATTTATCATAACTTTTAATGATTTCATGATACCCAAGAAGTAAATTTGATGATCGGAGTATCATGAATCATACCAGACTAGTATAGGAGATATTTTGATGCAGGGAACTTACAATTCCTCCGTTGTAACTGCTTGCACATGCCTAGTCATATTCACACAGCCCTATATTATGTAAATTCATTTAGGAACACTTAGAACTGATATGGCCAATTGCTTCTGTGTGGATATGCCCTTTAGGTTTGAGGCTTATGGGTATGAACAGAATTTCGGTATGCTCCACATTATTTCTTTCCCTTGGGTAAATGCAATAGCTGTGAACATTGCTTTAAAATTCAGTGGTTCTCAACCTGTGGGTCGAGACCCCTTTGGGAGTCGAATGACCCTTTCACAGGGGTCGCCTAAGACATAACAGTAGCAAAATTACAGTTTTGAAGTAGCAACGAAAATAATTTTATGGTTGGGGGTCACCACAACATGAGGAACTGTATTAAAGGGTCGCGGCATTAGGAAGGTTGAGAACCACTGCTTTAAATGGTGACTGTAAGAATATTATTGTTCATCACTTTCATAAAAGAATTTGCACTATTTTTCTTAAGTGAAATTAAGGTTAGAGACTATCATATATTAAATAACTAGCTAATAACTAAAAATCTTTTTCTTTTTTTATATGCTACCTGTATTACTGATTCAAGTGAGTTCTCTGTACTGAGGTAGTCAGTGAATTTGCTATTTTTGTTGATATTTGGGAAAACTAGGGATGTTCTTGGGAAGAAGTACGTTCATTCACATGCCTGGTTCGCAAAGTCCTAGGCACGTCAGCTTTATTTTCCTGGTTCTCTGAAGAATAGACTAACAATTTAGCTGGGCAATGAAGAATAGTGGAAAAAGATCTGAGAAGATCCTTATTTGGGTGTCTGGAAACCCTTTCTTTACCTAAGCATTAACCCCTTCTTCTGCCAGGCCTCAATTTCAAGATACTTATTTCTTAAGAAAGCGTTAACAATGAAATGCCTCTCAGAATCAATTACAAGAATGCCTCTAGTAATCAAAGAGACTAACTTGGGCAATGTGAGCTACTCCTCCCATTGGACTGAGCTTGGTTGCAAAGACCAAATACTTCAGAGTTTAAACCTGTGAGAAAATGTGTGCGTGTGTATGTGTGTGCATGTGCGTGAGCCAGTGAACTTCTTGATAGAGTAAAAAACTCACTTCCAGCCCAGAACAGAGGAGCCCAGGGTTCAGTCTTGAGCTTGAAAAGAAGTTCTTTGAACGTCTGGGCTCTGAACTTCCTGCTTGCTAGGTATGACTAGCCAACCTGCAAACAAAATTCAAGTTATGTAGATACTAGTTTGTTGTCTTGCGTATGGACATACCTAAAACCCAGCTGTAGCAGTAACAAAGAACAGTTTCTTTTAAAAGTGTTGATTTAGAGCTTAGTTTTTCATTTCTGTCAGGGAAGCATTTAAAAAGAATCTAGAACATACTTTTGAGTTAATTGGGAAAGTAAGGAGTCTTAATGGAAAATTGGTGGGTTCTCAAGTAGGCAAATTAGTTTGGTGCAGGAGTTTATCAACGCAGTATGTGATCAATTTACTAAGCACAGTGTAAGTTGCTAGGAATACAGCCAGCCAGAATTCTATGCTAAGCAGTATTTCAAGGCGACTTTGTATTCAGGCAACTTATCTAGTTCCTAAGGAAATGAGAGAACAACATGTTTTATTTAATTTGTATTTTGGTACCTGTTAGGTAAACTAGGCATTTTTAAGTACTTAATGTTGTCACTAGCCCTTTAAAGCCTCCTGTATTCCTGCTGCCCAAATGTCGTTTCCCCTCGGTTTTGAGTGATGTTAATCTAAACACATTAAATTTCAGTCTTGTTCTTTCTGCACAGAGATAGAATGCTGGGTCTGAAAAGAATAGCAGGGCTCTCACACAAGAAGGTCAGTGTTTGCTCAGAGAAAAAAGTGTGTAAACTAGTCTGGTAATGGTTTTTACAGCTGTTCAGAATGGCACTTGGCATTTAGAGATTGGAAATATTTTAAAATTCATTGCTTAATATTTTTTCTTTGCAAATATTTTTCTTTATTATATGTTATTATGTTAGTTCTGTCATGATCATTACAGAGCCCGTTTTGGTATCCATATGAATTGGTATGATTGGCGCAAGAGAAATTCAGATTATACATCAGGAAGAACCTCCTGAAAAGCCAGGATGATGAGAATACTAAGAGGATGAGGAAATAGCATCTTGGAGACATCAAGAGAACATTTTGCCATGATCTTTGCAGGGCAGTTTGGCTGTGTCTTTGCTCAGAATCAGGGGAAGGGCATGAAATGATCTTTTGTGACCATTTCTACTTTGTGCTTTTGTGATGCTCTAAATATAAGCAAAGTGGGAAAGCCCTATGCAGCCAGTGTGAGTTTGAGTCTTATTCATCATGGAAACTTATGTGTAAAAATTCCCTCTGACAACAGGCACAGGTGGTGATTTACTCTCCTTAAACACTTCTGTTGGTGGTGAGAAACCTCTTTACACAATAAGGAAGAGCATCCATATTTGGACCGTTTTATATATTACAAATAATTTTGAGTTGTGGTCTAATATCTGTCTCTGGTAATTCTCTTGATTGATTCGAGTTTCGTCCCCAAGACATTGTATAGGACTCTGCTCTTTCTTGTACGCTATCCTTCAAAAGTTGGAGAACAGCTTTCACATCTCCCTATTAAATGTTCTCTTTGCCAGAGTAAATCCTTGATTTCAACAGTCTTTCTTCACATGATATGAGTTTGAGAGCTTTAATTACCCTGGTGACCCTCACCATCCAGTTAAACTGTAGTGCTCCTAATAAAACAGAAAACCCTGGCAGGTTCTGTTCCATGCAGAGGACAGTGGAACTGTTCCCTTCCTTGTTCTGAACACTGTCCTACAGTCTCAGGTTGGCCTCAGCTTGTTTTGGACAGCTGTGTTATACTGTTGACCAGCCCGAGGTTACTGCCATTTGAAATCTTTAGATCCTTTCCACATCAATGATGTTTCTTTGGTCCTCTTCCAGCTCTTATTGAGCTGCCGAGTTTTCTTTAAGTACAATACTTTCATTGATAGTTGGGAAATTCATCTTGTTAGTGTTGGCCCTGTCTTTTTTGAATCTTGATTTGCAATAACCGCCCCTCCCAGTTTTACTCCTGCCATTTGTAAATTTGATAAGAACACCTACTGAAACCATTACTAAACATGTAGAACAGGAGAGTCCTGCTTTTTTTTTTTAAATGAAAAGCTTATCGTCCGGCTGGTGTGGCTCAGTGGTTGAGCATGGTCCCATGCACCAAGAGGTTGCCAGTTTGATTCCCAGTCAGGGCACATGCCCAGGATGTGGGCCAGATCCCCATTGGGGAGCATGCAAGAGGCAGCCAGTCAATGTTTCTCTCTCTCTCTCTCTCTCTCTCTCTCTCTCTCTCTTTCTCTCATTTCCTCTCTCTCTAAAATCAATAAAGGAAAAAAAAATTAAAAAAATAAATAAAAGAAAAGCTTCTCATTGTTAAAGCAATTATTTCTTTGTTTTATCTCAAAATAGTAAAGAAATGATTGGGCTAGTGGCTGATTGAACCATGGGTCATAGTTGGTGGCTTCCCTTTGTGGTGCCTCTGTTGATCTTGGAGCAATTCCTTAGCTTTGTAAGTCTGAAAATTCAGTTTTTCTTCAAGTCAGATATGATATATAAATCTGTTACTGAAAACTGCTTTTAAAGAAGTTCTTTTAAAGAAGTTTTAAAATTATAAAATATTGGAAATATAGAGAACAGTGCATAAAATAATTCAACAAAACCCTCTTTAAACTTATCACTTAGAATTAAGATAAATGGAAAGGTTAATATTTTTTCCTCTTGTTCAGAATGCTAAAGACTATTCTGTCACAGAGCACTAGTACATGTCTTACACTGGACACATGGTACCCAATGCTCTGCCCAGGGAGCAGGTTCCCATTGGGGAATCCTGATGAGATCAGCCAATGAGTGAGCAGCCAAGTGACCCTGGGTTAAGTGTTCTGCAAGTCATGTTGGTGTCTGTGGCTGCTCTTTGCACCCTTTACCTTACATTCTAAAGGAGCAGTTTTGATGCAAGATGGTTGACCAAAGGTTTGTAAACTTGCCTCAAGAAACAAAAGGAGAATATGGTGATGGGCAATAAAATGTGAGTTTTAACAGCTCAAAGTGCAGTCAAGGAAACAGGTAACAAAGATGAGCAGAAAATTAGGAAATGGTAGAAAGCCCTGGGCATGATGAAGGGCCTTGTAAATATCACTGGAACCTGGAAATATTGACTCGCAGTTATGTATATATAGGTAGAAGCACGTCTTGGTGTCAAGGGTTTTGAAGAGCCTGTAGGGCAGTGGTTCTCAACCTTCCTAATGCTGCAGCCCTTTAATACAGTTCCTCGTGTTGTATGTGGGCGTATCTGCGTGTGGGCAGACCCTCTTGGAGACGGATAGAGGAGCGGTGTCTCGGTTCCTAAGACCATCGGAAATATGTGTTTTCACGGCGACCCCTGTGAAAGGGTTGTTCGACCCCCAAAGGGGTCGCAACCTACAGGTTTCGAACCGCTGCTGTAGGGATTGCTAGTGTGCGTAACTGCATCTCTGTAAGGACTTGACTACAAGAGGTGAGGAGACTGCCTGGTTCCTAACTAGTTGTGTGACCTTGGGTAAATTATTTAAGCACTTCCTCTCTCAGTTTCCTCATTTGTCAAATAGGTGTTCTAATTGAACCCCTACCTCAACGGATTGTTGTGGGATTGAGTTAATATACTGAAAGCAGTTAGAACTGGGCTTGGCATATTGGTAAATGGTGATAAGTAATATAGCCTATGTTCTATTAATGCTCTAATAAAGAGGATGACCATGACATGTCCCCTGAGCTATAAAGGAGGACTGTTGCAAATGCTGCTTTAGGGAGCTGTGGGTCTCTATTGTCAAACTGACTGAAATATTCAAATTAGTTGGTAATGTCTTCTTGTCTCCAGGAAAACAATAAAGGTAGAAACATTCTCACTCTCTAGGTTTTTCTATTTCTAAAAATCATTTAGATTATAATTCTTTAATTTGTATTCTTTTTTAAAAATATGTTTTTATTGATTTTTTAGAGAGAGAGGAAGAGAGAGAAACATCTATGAGAAACGTCAATCCATGCTTCCTGCACGCCCCCTACTGGGGAACGAGCTCAAAACCCAGGCATGTGCCCTGACCAGGAATCAAACAGGGACCTCTCAGTCCTTGGGCCGACACTAAATCCACTGAGCCACACCGTCCGAGCTAATTTGTATTCTTCATTATTGTATCACCCTTTATTTCAATGCACAGTCAAAACACATTAAATTTGTCATTTATTTATGCACTGATCACATTATGCTCTTTGATATTATGGAGGCAAGTACTTTTCCTTTCCTCAGTAGGTGTCCAAATTATACTAAGTAGCCAGTTTCATCCAAAATCAGTGGACTATACTTTTAGTTAGAGTGGAGCTTCATAAGTTGGGGCTTGTCTTTTGGGGGCCTCTATATACCTGTGGCCTACACTAATAGTTATTTTGATCTTGCAATAATAGCAACCAGTAGATAGACCTGAACTCAAATCCCAGTCATGACCTGCTAACTTGTACTGAATTCGACTTTCTTAATTTATAAATGGGAATTATAAAACTCACCTTGCAGTGTTATTGTAAGAATTAAAGGTATTTCCTAGCAGTGGTATACAGTGGTATTCAGTGAAAAGCAGCTTTAAAAAAAATTACTATAATCCTGGATAAAAATCAGTTTTGGTTTAAAGTTTAAATGAAGACATTAACATACATATTATTTATAGTTTATGGCTGTTTATACTTTCTAAAATATAAACTTATAGCTTATGATTCTGTTTATACATTTGTAAAATAAAATTTAATGAAATCTACCCAATGTATCCTTAAATCCAGAGGTTTTAAACAGTAAACTGCCCAGGCAGACATGTTGTATGTTCTTACAGAATAGGAGTTAGGATAAAAATGCTTCTCACCCTGTTAGCAAGGTGTGCCAGCAAGGCTAAGAGGGAGGGTGGTGCCTGGATGCAACCTACAATTAATACAGGTTAAAACTATTTGCTATGAAGAAGAATTTCTTTAAAGATTGATTTCTTTAGTGGTTTAAAACTTTAGAGTTGAAAAAGTTCTTCTTTTTAGGTTACCCTAACAAGTACCCACCTGTTTAGAATCTGTTGGTGTTTTTACTTTGTGTTGTGTCTTTAATTGAGATCAGCCTCTTGAATGTGTTTGGGACCATTTAAATCATTGAACTGGATTATTTTTATTGTAATCATCAGTTGAAATTCTTTAATTTGTTTTTCCTTTCTCTGCCTTTAGGCTTTAAAACAAAACAAAACACCTCAGATCTCTTATCCAGAAATGTAGAAGGCTCTTGATGTTTTCTGATAAGAATAATCTATTTTTAGCAACTGTGTGCTCCGTATGTTCAATATTTAGCATATTGGGTTTCAGTGGGAATGCTTTAATTTCTGTAATTATTGGTAACATGTTTACATTGAATGGGGGGGGGAGTTGCATGTGCTTTCATTATATGGTCAAAGGTTTTGGAGGTATGTAGTTTGGAAGGAGGGTATAACTACTTAAAAATGAGATGTGAGTTCGTGCCTATCCTGTTGGGCTCACTATAATTTAAGGATTTCTTCAGTTTGATGTCTTTAAAAACACAAATTATTGTAAGTCTTGGGGGTGGGCTTTAGCTTGGCTATTAAGGAATTTTTTCAGAGACAAGGGTCTTGTGTAATAGTGCTCATTCAGGTTCAAGGAAATAGTTGGGACACTGGCACAGTTAGCAGAGTGGCTGACAGGTTTCTGTGTTGTCATTTACTTCAGAAGACCCATAGTTACCTTGTGGCCAGCAAATTCCTCTCTGAATTGTTGATTTTAAAGGGATAAGGTAGTTATGGAATAAGAATTAATGTGCTTCTCTGATCTGTAAATTATAAAAGTCATATACCTGTGAAAAACTTTCAGTATCCATTAGTTTTGCTGTGCTTTTTTTTTTAAATCCTCACCCAAGGACATTTTTCCATTTCAGATAGAGTGGGAGGGAGAGAGAGGAAGAGAGAGGAAGAGAGAGAGAGAGAGAAACATCAACGTGAAAGGGACACATCGAGTGGCTACCTCTCGCAAGACCCAACCAGGGCAGGGGACAAACTGCAACCGTGGTACGTGCCCTTAGCAGGAACTGAACCCAGGTCTCTCTAGACCGTAGGCTGATGCTCTAACCGCTGAGCCAAACTGGCCAGGGCTGTGCTTTTGAGTAATCTCAAGAGCACAGGGTAAATGGCATAATTTAATCTACAATATCAGAAATATCCTTTATCATTAGGAGCGACATTTAAAGTAATGCATTTTTTCTTTTTTAAACAAAACTCACATTTTATTTACGTTGAAATAAACTATACAAAATTGACTTTCTTCACCAAAAATAACAGCAATATTTTCTGTATTATTCCTAGATAACTACAAAACACATTTTTGTAGGTTTTCCAGGTTTTGCTTATAATTCAAGATGAGGCAGTAGATACAGTCATGGAAAAAGTGCATTTTTTCTTTATTATGTAAATAATTCTTTATTGATGAAGCTGTTCTCTCCCAGCGCCTCTCCTCTCTTTTCTGAGTTAAGGGACACTTGCAGGAATATAACTTCTGGCACTTATGTTTAGGGTAAAAATGTTGAGAGAGGGAGGGTGTGTGTGTGTGTGTGTGTGTGTGTGTGTGTGTGAGAGAGAGAGAGAGAGAGAGAGAGATATGGATCATTTCCTACACAATCTACCAACTTTTGGCTTTCTTCTCATGGATTTTTATTTGTTTGTTTTTATGTGTAGAATTATTCAGTTTTGATTAAACTGAATTTGAGATTTAGTAACATTTTTAGCTCTTAGATATTTTCTGGAATCACTCATTGTGCCTGAGCCTATGGCAGAGATTGTGCCAATAACCAGACCATTCCTGCCTTCTGTTGGACACATAGCTAGGACACGTTTCCATTACTCTTTGTAGGTGAGTTCTTGCCAGTGGAACGGGAGTGAAGAGATGGGTCCTATGCTCGGGCCTGGACAGCTGTGACTGTCCATTTTCTTTCCTCCTTTTGGCTGGAATAGAACGGGATAACTTGGGATCCAAGTGTTGCAGGTGGCAGAGCTACAAGGTGGCGAGAACCTGGGTCCCTGGAAGGCTACTTGGAAGAGAGTCATCCAAGCAATGATAATAGCATTGGGGTTATTACGTGAGCAAAAATTAGCTTTTGTTGTGTTACACCAACCAGCTTTCAGCATTTCTCTATCACAGTAGCCCTGTTACCATCCTACCTCCCCTCACTATCGCTCAGTTTACAGCACTGGAACAGCAATCTTCATTTCATACCTGTGTCTGGGCATGGGAACACAGCTCTCACTGGTTGTTTCTAGCAGATTTGCTGTGTTCTTCCTGACCTTTCATTTTTTGTTTCCTTCCCATTCACTCCATTCTCATTTCTTTCTCTTCGCTTAGGTTATATACCTGAAACTAATATAATATTGTATGTCAACAGTAATTGAAAAATAAAAATGACTTAAAAAAATGATTAAACAAACTTGCAAACCTTGTTATTCAGATCTGAGCCTCCACGCCCTGCCTCTCAAAATCTCCCATAGAAACATATACTTGAACGTATACTATATAATCTTATTAACCAATGTCATCCCAATAAATGTAATAAAATAAAATAACAAAAGTTCAAAGATCTCCCTGACCACTCAGTCTAAATAGCTCCTTGGGTACATCTGAAATGAATATAATATTATACATCAACTAATTGAAAAATAAAAGAAATATTAAAATAGTAATAAGCTAGCTCCCTGGGGACTTGGTATTATTCTATTTTAAATTCTCTGTATAGCACTCATCATTGTCTGATATTTTCTTGTTTATGGCGTCTTTGTAGTAGAAGACTAAAAACCATGAGAGCAGGGATTTGCTCATTTCACTTCTGCTTCTGTCATCTTAGAACACTGTTTAGAAAGAATGTGCTCTAGTAAGGACTTACTAAATATTTGATGAATAAATATATGAAAGTATATTTTATTTTGAATTAATAAAGTGGTAAACTAAAGATCATAGTGGAAACACACATATAGTAGGAAGTGATTTTTTTTTTTTTGGTTTACAAAATGTTCTTTACCTTTAACTCTTTGAGTCCTTTCTGTGCATAAGATGCTGTCGTGGTCCCATGGGACCTAGAGACTGCCAAATATTTGAGGGACATTTGGGATGAAATAATTCATGAACACCTTGATTATTATCTTTTTTTTAAAGGTAGTTTATAAATAAAAATAAAAAGATTTACTAACACTTACTGAACTCTTACCTTATGCCAGGCATAGGCATTTATTTATCTCATTTGATCCTCTACCATGAATCCCATTTTACAGATGAGGAAAGGAAATTAAGTCACAGAGAAATTAGAGCTCTATTTAGTTTAAAGCTAAATAGCAATAAGTGGTGGAGGCAGGATTGGGATCCAGGCTGCCTGACTTCACCCCAGAGCCTGTGCACTTCACTACCATCTTCACCAGCTCTCATTATGTGACCAGGTAAAAATAAGCATGAAAGGAAAATAAATTAGTAAATAAATAAAAATGGAGACTCATATTTTGGGCAGAGGGAAAAGAAAGACTGTGTAAAGTAGGAAGAGCTAAATACTATAAGAGAGGTTGAGATAAGGTCACCTGCAGTTTGGAGGGGTATCATGGAGGCCTGCCTGGAAGAAATGACCTTAAGGGGTACATGGGATTGAGGTGGACAGAAGGGCTAGGGGCAGAGTGTTCACTGGTGATGAGAAGGTATAAAATCCTGGGAGTTTCATTCCAGGGTCTTTAGAAAGACAGAGGAACAGGATATACATCTAGACAAATTGCTACTAGCATTTGTGCTTAAAAGAGGAATGAAGATTATTGTGTGTCCTTGAGAAGGTTAAGACAGGGTGGTGATTGAGCCTATAGCACAGGTAACTGTTCTGTGCTCTCAGGGCCTGTTGCTTACACCACTTTCTATTCCAGAAAAAACCAGATGCACAGCTAAGATAAGATGCTGAAAAAAGGAGCACTCTGTTGATCCTCTAAGCAGATGGCAGAGCATCCAGGTCCAGGACAACGTGATAACTGATACCATTCTGCCAAACTCTGTTAGCGTGAACTCTCTTCAGGATACATATACCTCTAGTTTTTGTTATGGTTATCATTTCTGCAGTTTAGAGGGAAGACTGTTTTGAAGTGGAGAGGGTTTTCACTGATAAAATGTAGTCTTTTTAATGGGTGTATAGTGCTTACTTTACCTTTTTACTTTCTTTGAATGTGGTTTTTGGCTCCCAGAGGATGGGGAGGGAGGGGTCATTGTAACTTTGGTCAAATAATTTATCCTTTTGAGCACAGTATCCTCATCTGTAAAATGAGGGTATTGATACTGTACCACCAGGCTCTGTGTTGTTTTAAGAAGAATGGAGGGAAGTGCATACAGTAGGTTTTCAATAAATGTTTCTTCAATGAACAATGGATATTAATAATAATGTTGATTTTAGTACTAATAGTCTAACAGCTACCTAATTTAGTATTTATTAAATTATTAAACACTCATTGAGTGTTAGGTGCTATGTAGTGTTAATATACCTGACTTCCTCTAGTGTTCCCAATGAACCCATAGCATAGGTAGGTCTGTTTTTATCCCCGTTTTACAGTTTAGGTAGCTGAGGCAACTGGGATTGGACCCCAGGTGTAATTTTATTCTAGAGGCTTCATACTCCACCTGTACCTTCCTTCCACTAAAGCATCAGACGTGGCAGGCGATCCAGTCCTGCGTCTCTTGTCTGCATGTTCAGTCAGGATGACCCAGATCAGTGCGTTCCAAACTCCTAGTGTTATTATCAGTACTTCAAAAAATTACGGAGCAACAGGTTACTATGAAAGAGACTAGACTCCAAGAAAGGTCAACCTCTGTATCCTCCTTTCTGGTTTCACTACCTCTGTCCCCTAGATCAAATGCAGATTTGATTGTGTCACCCCCTGCTCAAAATCCCCTCCAGTGATTCCCTGTCCCCAAGCCTTGCGTGAGCTGGCCTCTGCCCTCATATGCAGCTTCCCCTCCGGTCCTGCTTTCCAATTCAGGTGTTACAGCCTGGCTGCAATAAACTCATCCCCCACGAAACCAGTCTTCATGCTTTACTTGGCCCTTCCATTGACAAAGTCCCCTCCATCTTCTGGGAGATTTGTTCACCTGCACGGCGGGCCTGGTTACTCCTGACCCCTCTTGCGGAGACCCCGTATGAACTTGTTTAAGCTTTTCTCTCCCTACCAGGCTGTGAACTCCCTGAAGGTAAAGACCGGGTCTTTTCTTCCTACCACATGTGCCTGGTACACATCAAGTATTTGTTGATGAAGGAAGAAGAGAGACTAAAATAGTTTAGAAGTGGTCACAATATTCACACTTAGTGTCTTTTTTTTACCCCAAGTTCTCAAGGTATATTCCTGTGTCAGTTCTTAAGACCGGTTGAGGTAGGTCTAGGGAGACTGTCACAGTCCATCAACACAGTGGGCTAGCTCCTGCCTTCCACAGAGGTCCAGCCACCAGGGGCTGTGGCCCTGAGCACAGTGGCAGGATGTGCCAGGAGCCCACTTGGCAGAGATGGCTTTGACTCCTGGTTCTGCCCCTGAGCCTCCAGGTCACCAGGGTCAGGGTACTTTACCTCTCAAAGCATCAGTTTCCTCATCTGTAAAATGGGGTTGATGGTTTCTACCTCAAAGGATGGTTGTAAGGACTTAATGATATAATTCTTTTAGCATGGTGCCTGGTACATTCAGATGCATAGTGCTACTGATTAAAATGTCAAGGTTTCCTATGATGGCCATTTTAACCCTTATGGGTTCCTAAGCAACCTGAATTAATAAATTGATAAAGACTATTGTTTTCATATTGAATTTCTATGTTAGGCAGTGATAAATTTCAT
The DNA here is from genome assembly GCA_030848825.1 of Tadarida brasiliensis. Classification (NCBI taxonomy): domain Eukaryota; kingdom Metazoa; phylum Chordata; class Mammalia; order Chiroptera; family Molossidae; genus Tadarida; species Tadarida brasiliensis. The sequence goes on from CM061258.1 coordinate 47,616,135, forward strand.
ATTCTGTGTAAGTTAAAACAAAGTCTGGACTCCTCTTTCTTGAGATTATTTCAGTAAACATCTATAGGGTAGGGGCTTTGATAATGTTGAGGTATCTGTAAATAGGCAACCGTCATAATAAGGTTTGTAAAGCATATTAGATTACATTTTTCCATTGAATGTTTATAGTCAGCCTTATGAAAAGTGGAAGTTTATATACTACAGAAGTTTGGATTAGAGTTGGAGGATGTTCAAAACTGTTTCATGTTCAACTTGAAAAGCTATCTGACCGCAATTGCTGTTTGAACTTTTCTTTTGCCTCAAAGGTTTTTTATTTGTAAAATCTGGACAGAATTTAGGAAAGTTACAAAGCAACAAACACTTATAACATGTGCTTATTGATTAGATTCTACAATATGGCTTTCAGCTATTTGATCATTTGATGTTGTAAGTTGCTGATAGATGAATGCCAGTTGAGTGGTGAACAGAAGCGTCCGCACGATCCATCCCTCCATCATCTGCCTGTGTTTCTGTAAGAAATGTCAGCTGTTCCACAAGGGCGCTGGAACACCTGCCCACAGAGGAGAGTGTCCTTTTCTGCCCTTGCAGCTCCCATCATCTCGCTGGCACAGGGTTGCTGGAGCTGCTGCAGTCAATGATAAGCAGAGCTGAATAAATACGTAGTCTCCTGGGAAACCTGTGGATTTGTCTCCTCTTGGCAGAGAGAACATCACATCAAGAGCCTCTGTGAAATGGCAGAAGATGCCCTGAAAGAATGCCCAGTCGTTCTTGCCTGGATTTCTGCTCCTGGACTTCAGTGTTGTCCCGTCACTGTCTATTCCCAAAGCAGCCGGAGCAATCCTTTTAAAACAAAGTCCAGCCCTGGCCGGTTTGGCTCAGCGGTTAGAGCGTCAGCCCACGGACCAGAGAGACCCGGGTTCGGTTCCCGCTAAGGGCACGTACCTCAGTTGCAGTTTGTCCCCGGTCCCAGCTGGGGTCGTGTGGGTGGCAACCAGTCGCTGTGTCTCTCTCGCATCGATGTTTCTCTCTCTCTTCCTCCCTTACTCCTTCCTGCTCTATCTGAATATAAATGGAAAAAGTGTCCTCGGGTGAGGATTAAAAAATAAGTAAATAAATAAATAAAATAAAACAAAGTCCAGATCTTGTCGCCTTTCTATCCAAAACTAGGCTTCCCATTGCAGAGTTAATACCAAAGTCCTTACAGTGTCCTTTGCTCATCCCTGACTTGCCTCCATTTCTCTCCTCTGCTCCAGCCTACAGGTATCCTTGCTGTTTCTCAAACACTCCTGGCCCATGTCACTTCAGGGCCTTTGCATTTGCTGGTTCCTCAACCTGAAATGCTCTCTCATATACACATGGCTCACTCCCTTGCTCTAGTCAGGTCTCTGTTAGAATGTCACCTCATTAGAGGATTTTTCCAACACTTCTATCTAAAATATCTCTCTCCTTACCCCACCTTATTTGTATCAGTTCTTATGAATTCCTCACAAAACACACACTTAACTCTTGGTTTATTGTCTGTGTCTTCCCACTAGAATCGTTTTGTAAGGGCACGTAGTAGACACCCAGTACCTATCTACAGTGAATGAATGAATAAATGAGGGGACTTAAGGGCTGGTTCTGCCCGCCTGGGGCACTGTGGGCCAGTCCCTCACCTGTTTGTGTCTCTGGGGTTGTGAGATGCAACCAGGATAGCATACGCAGGAGTGCCTTGCAAACAGTGAAGTGCTGAGGAAATGGATGGTATTATTCTTTATTAAAGTTTTATTTTTATTAAAGTTTGCATTCAACACTTTTTGTATTAGTTTCAGGTATACAGCACAGTGGATAGACATTCACATAGGTTACAAAGTGTTCCCTCCGATAATTCAGGCGCCCACCGGGCACCATGGTTAGTTACTACAGCATTGTTGACCACGTTCGGTATGCTTTACCTGACATCCCCATGCTTATTTTGTAACTACCATGGAAGATATAATTCTTAACAAGATGAATGGCATGCTCAGGCTTTTTGGATGTCTGTGTTTGTTGCTACCGACGTTGTTCTTGTACTTTGGGCTTTGTGCTGAATTAGGGTGAGAGGAGTGACTCCAATTGACTTTTGGTTGAATAGTACCTTTGGGGAAGCCAGCACTGGCAGCTTTGTGTGTAGGTCCCGCTTTTCACTGTCTGAGAGCCCCGTCCAGTTGACCTGAAGATTCAGAGTCCTAAGTAAAGGGCAATAAAGGACAAGTCCAGAAAGATGGGATCCTGCGTTCTAAAGCCACTGCCTACTAAATTTTGAGTGAGAGTGAGAAAGGAATGGAGTGTGCCCTGCCCTCATCCATACGCTATTGAATGTGATAGAGGAAAGACGGACTTACCAGACTGGGGGTATGGCAATTAGTTGGCTGCGAGCAGTTTGAAAAAGCACCGTCTTCCCTTTATGATGTGTCACAGAAAGACGTGTTCCATAGTGCTTCTGTTGCCCTTAGTTCTTGACTTTGATCAGATGAAATGTTCTTTGTCAGCTTCAAAATTCAGCTCCTTTTCCTCCCATGCCACTCCTTTTTACAAAAGTGTTTCCAGATTGAGGTTCCTGGCAGGGTGGATATTTCTCTCTTCTGCTTATTTTCACTTATCTATTTATTTTCTATCATTCTTGCCCTTTTCCTGTTTTAATCAAATTCCACGTTGCTTTGTTTTTTTAGCCCTTCCTCCTCTTGTCATTGTCATCACTCCCCAGCTTGCTGCTGCTGTTTTCTTTTCCCTCCCCACCCAGCCCTCATCCTCCTGTCTCTGTCTTTCCTCCCAAGCCCTCTTTTGGAGCTGGGGCTGCACAGAGCTCTTGGTGCCCGTTCTTCATTGCCCTGCTTCTCTTGTTTCTATGGCTTCATGGTGTCCATGCTGTGACTGAGCTGCCTTTTACCTGCTTGTGCTGATTTGAGAAGGAAAGAGTACAGAGAAGAGCAGCAGGCCCCGAGGTGCTCTGTCATTTGACAAAGGTGTTGGGAGTCTAGGAAGAGAAGAGATGAGAGTGGAGGGCTATGGATGTTGTGGGGGTGGGCGTTGAGGAACTCAGAGAGTTGATTGACTTCTGAATCTGACTTGTTTCCATAAAAGTTGTTTCTAGTCCTTGCAGGAGGCATAGGGGCTCACTGCAGGGTCAGAGGCTGCAACTCTTCTGACTAGTAGCTTTGAGCAGTAGGAAGGATATTAGATGGAGGGTGAAGACCCAGTTTAGGCCCTAGGTTTGCTGTGTGATAGGACCCAGAACAGGTTGCCTTCAGTTTCTACGCTGTAAGGTAAAGATTTTGTAAGGGTTTTGATCCAGATGTGCTCTAAGCCTTCTTTTAGCTCTATATTTTATAAATTTCTGAGTCTGTGCTTCTCTTAGTGAGGATTCCCTGATTCTTTTATTTTGCACGGGGCATTACTTGGCAGGATCTTCAGTGCTCTTACTCAAGAAAGGCCTGCTGTGTGTGTGTGTGTGTGTGTGTGTGTGTGTGTGTGTACAAGTGTGTGTGTGTGTGTGCATTGGGGACAGAGAGTGAAAGGGGTGTTCTGGCACAGATGCTGGTCAGATGAGCGGGGTAAAGAGTCAGTACTCTTCCCACTGCTTGAAGCTATTAGTCGGAGGATCTACAACCTCCGACTCCCCAGTGAGCCCCTCCTCCTCCTCCAGGGCTCCCTTCTTTTGTACTTTCATAAGAGGGACATCCTGTGGAATACAGGAGCTATGTGGTCTACCCTGAAATAAGAATGTAGACAGTTGTGCCACTGTTCTTTGCCCAGGAGAGATCGATTTACAGAAACGTAGGGTTCTTTGTATTTCCCACAGTCTTGGTGTTGATTTGGCACGTTCAGTGCGGTCAGCTGATCCACACTCATCTTCAGACAACACTTGGTTTGACATAAATCTGTAGTCTTCAGGTCTTAAGTAATAATCCTGTACAATTACTGTCTGCATGGGTTCAACCTGAGTCTGAAATTGATGAATTGTCATCTTTACTGTATTGCAAGTATAAAGCTTGTTTGAGAGATGAAATATAAAATGAGCCAGTAGAACTTTATCTTCCAATATAAACTAGCAGAGGGTATCCTAGAGTCAGGGGGTCTTAGAGATGAAACAGATGGTGTTTCAACTTTTTTTTTTTTTTAAGGACAAATAATTTTTTACAAAGAAAGTATTATGGAGAACTTTAATATATATACTTGATAAAAACTTTATTATACATATGTTCTTCAAATTTAAATTTTTTACATTAATTTGTGAATTTATTAATGCAATGAGAGCATTGACTTAGCCTGGCAGTTCAGGTCTTTTCCAATGTATTAAAATTTGGTAAATAATACATTTAAGTAAACGCATTAATTTTAGATTAAAAATAATTGGAAACATATTTTTCAAAATGAAATTTAAATAGGATATTTGAATGCCTAACATTCTTCTATTAGAACCTAGGGTTTCCCTGATCTCAGTTTGAAAACCACTAATGCAGAGAATTAAAATAAGCTAAGCTTTAATCAAAGGAGCTAGGAGGTAAATCAAAGCAAAAGAATGAGGGAGAAATTAATTAAAAAAAAAAAGAAGAACACAAAATACCAATTACCTACAGTCACCAGTTCTTTTTTTCATATGGAAGGTACTAATGTGGAATTATATACCAGCTACCATAGATTCTAGCCTTTCATGACTAGATATTGTGTCCCAATTTCTCTTAGAACAAATAAGCAAAGCAAAAACAAAACCACCATTTCCTGATAGTGCTTATTCCTCCTAAGCTGAGGCAGTCCTTGTCATCCTTGGACATCTCTGGTCCTTACAAGGCTCTCGCTGTAGAACTGAACTGTGTCCTGTCCTTCCCCTCATTGTTTTAGGCTTTCCCCTTGGGGCCTGCAGAACATGTCTAATCCCTTGTCTGCATGACAGACCCTCAGATATTTGCAACTGTGACCGTTTACCCATGAGTTTTTTCTTTGGCAAAACAGTCCCAGTTCCTTCAATTGTTCCTCATAGGACCGCATGGTTTTTGAGTCCCTGTGGCATCCTTGTCATTTTCCTCTGAACACGCTGTCAGTTTGGTCTGTATTTACATTACAGTATTCCATGGCTCAGCTATGTCTGGTAGGTATAGAAAAGAGCTGTCCATACTCATTCCTAATGGAAGATTAGATTTTCATCAGTGTAAAGTTGGGCACAACTAGCATTTTAGTCTCGGTGATGACTCATGCTTAGTTGATTTTTGACTAAAATCCCAACTGGTGTCCAACTGTTAAACTGCATTTTGCTTCATTCTTTATTTTTGCATTTGATTATTTTGAAACCAAGGGCAGGACCTTTATTCCTCAAGAAATATTGGGATAATGCAAAAGTAGAGATTATAATTTAAGTATTCTTATCCCCAACCCAGTACGTTTTCTCCTATGATCTGCTTAAAATGTCAGATATTTGTTTTTAATGTCTAGGGGTTCAATGTGTATATGGAATCTGTGAGTGAGTTAATGATTTAAAAAGGAAACCAACTAAGGAGCTTTTCAAAGCCTGCTTCTGGTCTTGTGAGGAATCTGGAGTCATTTACTAGCCTCTGTCATGAATTGTTTTTTGCTCAATTCAGCTGTGTTGCAGAAACAAAGGCTATTTCAGTTCTATAGTGGTGAATCATTCCATCGAGCATGAAAGTCATGGAGAATTTTTGTGTTTAACTGAGTTTGATGCAGACTTTTGAATGATGGATACCTTTTAAAATAAATATTACTATATATACTTAATTTATGGTAATTATTCCTTTTTATTAGTAATCTTGTTAATTGTGTGTCCTTGTCTGTTTTTGTCTGTTTGTTCTATCAGCTATTGTGAGAGGCAAGCTAAAGTCTCCCATTGTGATTATGGATTTGTCTATTTCCTCTTGGGTTTGTTAATATTTCCTTTATATTGTGAAGCTATGTTTTTAGGTACATGCAGATTTAATTCTATGATATCATGCTGTTCAACTGACACTTCTTATGATGAAAAGTTCCTCTTTCTCTCGTCATATGTCTTGCTTTAAAAACTACTTTGTCTAGCCCAGGCCGGTTTTGCTTAGTGGTTAGAGCGTCGGCCCGTGGACCAGAGAGACCCGGGTTCAGTTCCCGCTAAAGGCACGTACCTCGTGTTGCAGTTTGTTCCCAGACCCGGTTGGGGTCATGTGGGTGGCAACCAGTAGATGTGTCTCTCTCACATCGATGTTTCTCTTCCGCTTTATCTGAACATAAATGCAAAAATGTCCTCGGGTGAGGATTAAAAAAAAACTACTTTGTCTGATATTTTGGCTATATTAGCTTTGTTTTGGTTAGTATAGCTTAGTATGACTTTATACTTTTAAGCTTTCTATGTTATTTTTTAAAGTGTCTCTTGTAAGCAGCATATAGGTATTGTTACTGTTTTTGAGTTTTAAAAAATTCATAATTACTATCTTGGTGTTGTATTTGGATCAATTAGTTCATTTATATTTAATATAATTGCTAATGTAGTTGGACTTATGTAACTTTCTATTTGATATGTTTTATATTCTTTATTTCTCCTGTTTTGTGTTTTTGGTTAAATATTTTCTATTTAATTTTTTCCTCTATAACTTGTTAGTTATGCATTCTTTTGAATATTCTGTTAGTGGTTACTCTCAGCTTAAACCATGTATACTTGACATATTATAAATATAATAATTTATTTTAACACTTTTCCAAAACTGCTAGATACTTTAATTCTGTCTCCCTTTTATATTATTATTTTCAGACATTGTAGTTCTACAAATATTTAAAACTCCACAACATTATAATGGTTATTTGTACATTAGATATTAATTATATTTACTCACATATTTACCCATTTTACTGTTCCTCATTACCTCTTGCATTTCCATGTTTCTGTTTGAGATCATTTTGCCTGTGCATGAATAAGTCCCTTTGGTATTTTAGGGCTGGCCTGCTGGCAATGAATTCCCTCAATATTTGTCTTACATATTTTAATTTCAGCTTCATTTTTAAGGATATTTTTGTTAGTAATGAAATTTTAGGTCATCAGTTATTTTCTTTCATTACTTTATTCTGGCTTCTGTAACTTCTCCGAGTGGTGCTCCACTTTCTGAAGTTTTATTATATTTATCCTCATTTCCATAGTTCTCTTTAAGAATGACTTTTAAATTTTTCTGTGTTTATTTTCTAGTTGTTATCAGCGAGAATATTGACCTGCTGTGCTCTATTTCATCCTGTCAGGAAATGGAAGCCATTCCTACCCCAAGGGCTATTTCTAGAGAAATGTCTTAAGTCTTTTAGGTCATTTAAGTTTACATTCCTTTAAAAAATGACATTCTGATATTTCTTCCTGGATCTAAACAATTTGTATTCACCTGTATTTTTTTTATTTTTTATTTTTGACTTAGCTTTGGTTTGGGATAATAAATTGGAATGATCTTGATATTTTACATAAGATGCTTTAAACATGCTTTAAATCCATGGTTCTTAACCTTTTGAATTATATGCTCCTTGTACCCTCCTGAGAATCTCTGATAGAAAGACAGACAACCTCCCCAGATGAGTGCTTAAAACCGTGCATATGTCTTCAGGGGAACATTTATCTGAACTCCCCTCCCCCCCTCACGTCTATCCATGGATTTCAGGGTGGGAATCCTTGTATTAAGTACATAAAATAAATGTTGAGTGAAACATAAAGGTATAGATAAGTCAATCAATACTGGGCATTTGCTGTTTGTACAGTGACACGTTGGGGAGAAATGTGTGCTGGGTTGGAACAGGAGGATCTGGATTTGATCTGTGGCTCTGTCACTCGCAGGACCTGCTATTGTCAGTGCTCTCAGCTGCACAATGAGAGCTGTGACTGCTTCCCAGGGATTACTGTGGGAATAGGATGAGAAAATACACAAGGAAGCACTTTACAAATTGTGAAGTATTCTGCACAGAAAAGATAATACGTGTGTATGTACATAAATATGCATATATCTACATATAATATATGTGCACACATATAAAGCTAAATTTTGCATTTTCACACTTTGTTTTTAAGAAGTACTTCAGTGAAATACAGTAATTAAAAATAAAAGACTTTGTGTGCCCATAGCACTTTCTTTAGAATTGTACTTGAAGAATATACGGAGAAGAACCTAACTTGGAGGTGGGGGCGGAAATCAAGAAACCCAATACTGTGCACTTGGCTCTGGGATCCTGAGCTTAGTTAGTAGTACCTGCATGCTAATCCACTTACCTATAAAGTGGGATAATGGTTTTTTTTTTTTTTTTTTGTATTTCTAAAAATTTTTTTCATGCATTTTACAATATTCACTACACTGTGCTCTGCAAGGAAGACTATAGGCAGAATTACTTTTTTTTGTTGTTACTGTAAACAGGACAAGTTTCAAATATTAAAAACAAAGAATCAAATTTAATCACTCAGAGCATTATATTTATATTATGATAATGGTTTTCATTGCATGTATCAGTAAACTTTCATCATAATATTTAATACATCAATTAACATTTACCCTCTTTGTGCTTCTATCCTAAAAATTATCCCACTGTAGAATACTATAATACCTTAGAAAATAGTAGAACAGTTTTACTGTCATATAAAAAGGTGACCATTTTCATTAAAAAACATTTAAGTTTCCATTTTTGTTTGTTACTATAAAAGCGAGAATTCATAACATTCTTTGAATCTTTGGATGCCTTGGAGAATATAATGAAAACCATAAACCTTTCCTCAGAAAATTTGACACATATACATACAAAAACAATTTTGCAAACAATTTTGCTAACAATTTAAGGTTCCTAGACCACCTGAAACTCATTTATGGACTCTCCTTGTAGCCCCAGATTAAGAAACCCCCCGCTATAAAAAAGATGTACTCTTTGTTCTCATTGTTACCGTTTGAAATTACAGTATTTGTTTATTGTCTACTCATGCTAGACATTTTAGAAACTAGATGGTTAAGGTTGTCCTACAAATAATGTTGTTATTAAAATATAATTCTGTACAGATACATTGTCTATAGAAAGTGAGAAAGAAGAAAGGGAATAAAGAAGGGAGAACTTTAGTACAAGAATCCCCAGTGATTAGGATAATTCAGCCACCAGGTTATTTAGGGTGTTAGAGATCTTGAATTAGGGACTGTGACAGATGAATGGAAAAATACTTAGAATGTGCACGTTAGTGTCAGTGACCACCTTCATCATAGGTGCCATTGGAAGAGGAGTAGGAGAGTTGGGTGAAATAGTTTAAGGTGGCAAAACATTTAACATCTTTTTGGTTCTTTGAGAAGAAATTCATAGATGTTGTAGCATTTTATGCAGAAGGCTTGGTCTTTGAGAATTACTGATGAGTTTTGCAAGTAGAATTTCTCTAGGGGGCTGCTTGATAGTAAAAAAAAATGTTGGTTTAACTTGATTTTTTGTTTGTGCTTATATTGAGATATAGTCTATTGATTATCCTTAGTTCAGCTTTTCTTGTTTACATTTTTCATTGCTGTTTCTATGTTACCTGACCTTCAGAGGTTTTGCAGGAGAATTTGAGTGCTTTTTATTTGGGCATGAGAAGGGAGATAGGTGGTACACCTTCACTCTTCAGAGGGGAAAGGGAATGTTTCTGATGCTGATTTCAGTTGGTTCACTTGGGAAAATGAAAATGTTGATCTGTGTAAAGCAAAGGTGAATAGAAGAGGGAAGACCAGAGTTCTTTAAATTGAAATTTAGTCAGGCCCTAACAGTGATGGCACCATTTAATAATAGACTTTTATAAAAGTGGGCAATAAATTTCAGTGGCAATGGAAAATATGAATTAAATCAATGAGGAATTGTTTATTATTTGTTAATTTAGGAAATGCTAAAAAAGGCAGGTTTTGGCAAAGTTGGGATGAAAACAGTATGCTTGCCCAATACAGGTAGTGATGAAAGTTGATGTAACATTTTTGGAAAACAGTTTTGCAATTTGTGACAATTTTTCACATTCTTGGACCATTTCTGGAATTTTATTCTAAAAAGTGATTTAAAACAAAAACAATGTACATGAAAATGTTTACTGTAGTATTTTTTTGTAATGTTAAACTACAAGTACCCTTAATGTACAACAATAGAGGAATGATTAAATCATGGAGCATCAAACACTCAATGGAATGCAATTAAAAATGGTGCCAAAGATTGTAACAACATGGAAAAATATTTTTGATGGAAGAGAGCAATGCACAACTATATGTGATGTGTATTTATGCCACAAGTGTAGCTATGTAATAATTAGCTGTGCATTGAACAAAGACTGGAAGGAAATAGGAAAAATGAAAAACTGTTGATACATTAGGGTGGTGTCAGTATAGATGAAATTTAGATATCTTTAATTGCTATCATTTTGTGCAATAATGAAACATTTTAGACCGTTCTAATTTTATGTGCTTATGAATTATGTTCAGTATTGCATTAAGTAAGAATTTAACTGTTTGGCATGAATAATGTTTTTGCCCTTCATGGATAGATAGCTATTGTTTCAAAACTATTTATTGAGTAGAACATCCTTTCCCCACTGATTACCTTTATTACATAATTTCCATGCATCTGTTTCTGGACTCTGTACTTAGTGGTCTGTCTGTGTGCCACCACTGCACTGTTTAAATTGCCGTGGTTTTATTGGATGTTTTGCTTTGTGAGGGGTAAGTTCTGATCACTCTACCCACCCAGCTCAAACATCATTCTTTCTCAAAACGTTTGTTTCTTGTCTTGTGTATTTATTCTTCTAGATGAACTTTAGAATAGACTTGTTGACTTTAATTTGAAAAATTCAATTTGGGTTTTGATTAGAGTACCTTAAATTTATGGATTAATTTGGGGACATAATTTTGCCCATTATGTCTCTTATTGTTTCCAGAAGTTTCAGTGAAATAGCTGAGTGTTTTTTTATTTGGGATATAGTGAATTGACAGAGAAGTGATGTAACACATCTCTATTATTTCTGCATAGAAGCAGAGTGATTCTGGTATGGATGCCAACAAATTCACTTAGGAAAGTTTACAATTTTCATTAGCTTAAAACAAAGTATGTAATTGAATCCAGATGGAGGAATGAGGAGGCACCCTGGAATTCTGTACACACGAATTTATCTTTGCCATTAGTAGAGTTAGTGTCTTTTTAAGTAAAGTGGCAGATTTTCAGTGGCCACAGTGATTAGAAAGAGCCCCAGTCTTAGTGAAAAATTGTCACCTGTGGCTGATTATTTTGTACCTTGTTCCTCAGCACGTTTTCAGAAGCCCATTCCTCCTGCTGATCTCCTTTGTAGCTTTATGTGAACCTTCTTTGAGCCTAATCTAACTTTCCTGAATAAAGATGTTCTTTCGTATTCATATTTCCATCTTCCTCCTTCTCTCTTGCTACCTCCCTCCCTCTCTCCCTCATCATCGTCTTCTATCTCATTTGGTCTCTCTGTTGATTTCTTTATCACCCCCTTCCCTCCTTCTTCTATAATTACATCATGCCTTTCTGGTCTCTTTGTGATTAGCAAATAATAAACTCCTTTTATGCTGAATATTATTCTTTTTTTTTTTGGTGTACTTTAAAAAAAATTTATATTAATTTATTTTCGTTACAGATGTTTCTCCTTTCCCCCCCATTGACACCCTCCTCCCCATCCCCCCTCTGCCCCGTCCCCAGCTTTGTTGTCTGTGTCCATTGGTTATGCATACATGCATATAAGTTCTGTGGTTTATCTCTCCCCCCACCGCCACCCCCTCTTCTGAGGTTTGTCAGTCTGTACCCTACTTCTATGTCTCTGGGTCTATTTTGTTCATCAGTTTTTTTAGTTCATTATATTCCACAAATAAGTGAGATCATGTGATATTTGTCTTTCTCTGCTTCGCTTGTTTCCCTTAGCATAATACTCTCCAGGTCCCTCCATGTCGTTTCAAAGGATAAGAGATCTTCCTTTCTTATTGCTGCATAATATTCCATTGTGTAAATGTACCACAGCTTTTTTATCCACTCATCTACTGATGTACACTTGGGCTGTTTCCAGATCTTAGCTATTGTAAATAGTGCTGCTATGAACATATATTCTTTCTGATTGGTGTTTCAGGCTTCTTAGGGTATATTCCTAGAAGTGGGATCACTGGGTCAAATGGCAGTTCAATTTTTAATTTTTTGAGGTAACACCATAGTGTTTTCCATAGTGGCTGCACCAGTCTGCATTCCCACCAGCAGTGTACTAGACTCCCCTTGTCTCCACACCCTTGCCAGCACTTGTTGTTTGATGATTTGCTGATGGCAGCCATTCTGGCAGGTGTGAGGTGATACCTCATAGTTGTTTTAATTTGCATCTCTCTGATGATTAGTTGCACCTTTTTTCGTATGTCTCTTGGCCATCTGTATGTCCTTTTTGGAGAGGTGTCTATTTAGGTCCTCTGCCCTTTTTTTTTTTTTTTTTTTATCCTCACTGGACATTTTCTCATTTTTTGTCCAGATAGAGTGGGAGGGAAAGAGAGGAAGAGAGACAGAGAGAGAGAAACATCGACGTGAAAGGGACACATCTAGTGGCTGCCACCCACACGACCAACCAGGGCCAGGGACAAACTGTAACCGAAGTACATGCCCTTAGCGGGAACCGAACCCAGGTCTCTCTGGACCGCAGGCCGACGCTCTAACCGCTGAGCCAAACCAGCCAGGGCCCTCTGCCCATTTTTTAAATTGGGTTCTTTGTCTTCCTTTTGTTGAGTTGTATGAGTACTCTATATATTTTGGAAATTAACCCCTTATCTGATGTATCATTGGCAATTATGGTCTCCCATATAGTGGGTTCCCTTTCCATTTTGATGGTTGTTTCTTTTGCTGTGCAGAAGCTTTTTAGTTTGATGTAGTCCCATGTGTTCATTTTTTCCTTTGTTTCTCTTGCCTTAGGAGTTGTATCAGTGAAAATTCTGCTGTGTATGATGTCTGAAATTTTGTTGCCTACATTTTCTTCTAGGATTTTTATGGATTCATGAGTCACATTTAAGTCTTTTATTCATTTTGAGTTTATTCTTGTGTATGGTGTAAGTCTGAATATTATTCTTAATGCTAGGACTTGGGGGCATCTTTCTTTTATGGACATGTGTAATGTTCTAACCTCACTGTTGTTTATCTTCCTTCATTCGTGTAAAGCATGGTATGGTCTTGAAAGGGAGGCATAACTGAGCTGTAAAACTACTGTCTTGGACTGCACTGAAAATGGTTGCAGTTAACCTCTTTCGTAAGTTGTAGTTCTTGTTTACCCGACCAGATAAAATAGTAATTTAATCGTTGTTTTGAATTGATGTAGACAAGATATCCTTGTGATTTGTGAAAAATTCAGATCTGTTTACACAATATGTTTTCTATTAAAAAACAATCAACAGGTCAGGTCAGATTCTGTCCATGAGTAATTAACAGTCCCTTTGGCAACCAGGAACATGACTAAAGCAAGCTGTTCTTCCTTTTTTAGGAAATGGAATTTCATCTAAGTTTCCTCTCTCAGTCATGTCAGACATTTGTTATTGTTTTTTTGTTTTTGCTTTTCAGATCCTCTTCCTGAACTTTTTTTTTTTTTAAGCTATTGTATGGTAGATTTTTCTTGGCATGTTACTTTCTATTGATTATGTTTGTGCGCGCGTGTGCGAGCTCACACGCAGAGAAAAGACAATTCAAAATTGGGAACTGGTGACTTTTTGTAGAACTCCACCATTTGTATTTATACCAATTCAAAATTTAGGATAATGTTTTGTGTGTGTCATGGATTGCAAACTACTAGAGAAACATAGCCTTTTTATTTTTAAACATTTAGAAGAAATAACCATGTGGTTACTGGGAAGAGGAGCTCCACCCCGATTTTGTTTTTGATACTGATTGGCCTAACTCTTGAGATCCTACGGAATATCATGCTAATACCCATCAAAGACCAACAGCTGTTAAAGAGACTGTAGACTTTTCTCTGAGCAAGCCTCACCATTGCAGGGTGAGGCTTGCTCAGAGGGTGGCTTTGTTTTTGTTGGGCAAGCACACAAAAGCCCAGATGCTCCTCCACACTGGGCTGAGCTCTGGAGGCCCTCCAAAGTAGGCGACCCTTCCCACCTCCTGGTTTCCATTTCCCTGCCACTCCCACAGGCTGGGCGGAATGTACCCTCTCCCTGGAGGTCCCCTTTGTATTGCCCTTTTTATGTTTGAGGGGAAGGAGTGTCCCGAATCCTTCAAGGTCCCAAGATCACCTGGCAGGCTCGTCCATCGCTGCTGCTCCCTTGCCGTGAGCACTGCTGGTGTGGCCCCTCCGCACAGCCCCTGGATGGTCATGTCCTGGAGAGCACTAGCCTGCTGTGGCCCTTCCTGCCATTCCTTGCTTCCTCAGAGTGTGCCTTGGTGACTTAGGGGGCAGCTCCTGTCCTTGGAACCAAGGCACTTAGCAGGGCTCTGGTCCAACCAGAAGCTCTCAAGAGAAAGTGTGAGGCTAGGCCGGAAGAGAAAGAGGACTTGGAAATCCCTTAGAGAAAACAAATAGCTATTGGAAAAGGCACCACAAGCATGGGAGCGTGTGGTGCTATTTATTTGGCAATGTGTACGAATATTTAAGGTTCTTACAACCGACTGTGATGTATGTAGTACAGGGTAAGATCGTAACTAAAAAATAATTATTTTGAACCTTTATGCCATGGTGTTATCACAGATAGAGGAAAAGTTAATACAAGCAATGATGTTCATCAGGGAGGAATTCTGAGTAAAAGACAAAATACTACATTTTCACATCCCGTAAATGAAAAATTCTTCCCTATACTCCAAACTTCTTCAGCATTAAAAACAGAACAAACCAGCTCTGACAGCTCATACTTCAATGTATCGGAAAGCATCTCCCTGTCATCCAAAATGTTGTTGGAAAGGATTCGTACTGTTTGAACGCACTCACCAGAAGTGAATGTGACAAACCACCCTGGTTGGGATGCAGGTCCTTTTCATTGGGGTTTCTCAGAGCCAGGAAGAGGACGTGTGATGATGCCCTGACTTATTCATTTTTCAGGGGCAGATGACGGTCTATGCGAAGTTTGGCAAAAATGTATATCTTCCTAAAGATGCCGAGTTTTACTTTATTTATAACGGATCTCACCAGAGACACATCGTGGTTGCAGAGCGCACGGAGGATAACGTTCTCCAGTCCAGCGTTCCAGGTGAGGTGTCCTCTTTACTGTGAAGTTGGGAAATCTGTCTGGAAGCGTCTTCCACCAGGGCGATAGGCTGGGAAGAAAACCAGGAGGAGAAAGGGAACAGTGCTTCTCGGAGGGATGGGTGTGTGAGAGTGTACGTGTGTGTCTGTGTGTGTCAGGAAGAGCACCCACAATGGGTTATCTCACCTCCGAGGTTCTTCCAGCTATCTCTGCAGCTCTCTAAGCAGCCTAGCCTTAAACTCAACTCTCACGGTTGGGTGTACTTTGTATGCAGTCCACTGGAGGTGGCACTATATCTCAGGATCACTCCTGTAGTCCCAGGTCCCATTGCCAGGGATGGCTCGGGCAGACAGACATTGGCAGTTGTCTTCATTCTCCCTTCCTCATTCCCTGTGGTCAGTCCAGCAGGCCCAGGGGCTGCCTCTCCCTGCCTGCTCCTTTTGGTGGCTGACGTTCCTTACCTGGGACCCTGTCCATCCAGACACTTCCTTGCTGGATCTCAGGCTCCAAAACTTTCTCTTCCCGCCACCAAAATGGTCAAGTTCTAAAACCTGTAATGCTCCCAGTTATCTTCTTCAGTCACCATGGTGGCAGATGACAAATTAATGTATCAATGTTAATATGTTATGAGCTAATAGCCCTTTTCAAATACAGTTGCTTTGTGCTTTCACTAGGGTGTGGGTTGTACATTGAGACATCAGGCTCTTGCCTAAAGGTGTAATTAAGATGTCATTACCTACAGGAAGGGTTTTGTTGTTCTCGCTTCTAGATTGATCAGTTTTATTTAACTGTGGGTCTTTCAATTACTCTTAGATTGTATCATGTAGAGAACCATCAAATTTTCTTATAGGTAAGATTGGCCTCATTTTAGAACAAAAATATTTCTAAGTGCTTCTTTCATGTATCTATTACATACGGAAAGAAAGTAGACAGTAGACATGCAAACATGGGTGTGGTTAGAACTGTAGAGGTGTGCAAAACCTTGCAGCTACCTGGGCTCGAACCCATCGGTTGTTCTGTGGGCAATTCTAAGCACTTCTTTCTCTGGTTCAATAACTCCCATCTTTATAAGAATAAAAAGTCAAACATCATTAATGACACAGAGGCACTTTGACTGCGGGTGTCTTGTCTCTGCTCTTTTGCTTTGGCATTTTGCCTTTCCTGTCTTCAGCTTCCCCCTCTTTTTTTGGTTTACTTTCTAATGAAGCCTTTTATAGAGAAAGAATAAAAATGAAACACCACTTCTAATATCAAAACTTTTGTTTCATCTTTTTCTTTACTTGCATGTAGGGGTGAACCTCCTTGTGTGTTAAAGAAAATCTTGTTGATTATATTGTGGCCTGCTTAGAAGTGAGGGTTTTTTTACCTTCATTTTAAAAGTCTCTGAGCCTTAAGTTTCTCTGGTTACAGCTTTACCAGGGTAACCTTTCAGAAGTATGTAGAACAGACTTCTGAATTACATATTGGGCATGTGTAGGCTGGGGTGGGGGCTGCATTCTGTGCCCGCACTTTAGACCATTTTTTAAAAGTGGATGTGAAAATGGCAGTAGTTCTTGCTTAGTAAACCTGGGGTGCTCTTGTCCCTTGAAGCCTGGGTGCATTGCGTTTGGAGAAAGGCTTTGGAGAATAAGGGAGAGCAGGAGTGACTTGCACTCATTAGCCATGTGCGTGGGGGCCAGTGGGAGCTGAATGTTAACCTCTGTCCAGCTATGATTATCATAATTACAGAGATTTGGTGGTACTAATTCCTGGAACTTTGCCAAGGGTAGCATAGAAATAGACGTTTGCCAACCTTGGCAAGATGAAAGAAGAGAAGTGTAAGGAGGAGGAACAGATAGCAGGATTAGGTAACCACCCACAGCAGAAGTATTGAGAACACTCACAAGACAGAGAAGCCACTGTCAGAAGTGGGGGGCACTGAACAACATATATATATGTATATATATATATG
This sequence comes from Tadarida brasiliensis, assembly GCA_030848825.1. NCBI lineage: Eukaryota > Metazoa > Chordata > Mammalia > Chiroptera > Molossidae > Tadarida > Tadarida brasiliensis. The sequence goes on from CM061258.1 coordinate 47,633,253, forward strand.
TATATATATATATATATATCTTGGAGAAAACAAATATATATATATCTTTCTGTTGAGTAGTTGTCACCCACCCGACTCACCTGCAGTGGAGCTCTGTGGGATGAGGGCGAGCTTGTGTCACCTCGTTGTGCTACTTTATAAAACCATCACCTAAATAAACACATAAACAGGTGTGACTCAGGAGGAAACGGTAGAGCAGAAGAGGGCAAAGACCTTTAAGACAACAAACTTGAATTCAGGGGTTAGGGTTGATGTAAAGGTGAAGGTGTGCCAAATAACAGTGTCTGGCACTCTTAGGAGAATAGACACTGAAATGCTCAGAGCTCATAAAGGTTAGTTTTAAATCAGGCGTCTCTGGAAGAAGATGGAGTCAGCTTTAATCTGGCCCACAGGCTTGGCAGTGTTTGAAGATAACTGGCTGCATTTCCTTTCTGCCTTTGTCTCTTGGAGCGTGTGGTCTGCTTAGGCAGCGCAGTGACCACCAGCACTTTGGACACTGTGACAGCATCTCCTATAGACTCTAGCTGAACTGTTCACTGTCTTGTCATCTAGGCCATGGACTTCAGGAGACGGTGATGGTGTCTGTGTGCCTCTGCTCAGAGGGCTACTCCCCGGTGACCATGGGCTCCGGTTCGGTGGCCTACGTGGACAACATGGCATGCAGGCTGGCCCGTCTGCTGGTCACCCAGGCCGATCGCCTCACTGCCAGTAGCCATCAGACCTTGCTGACCCCATTCGCCCTGACGGTGGAAGCATTGCCTGCCTTGGACGAGGAACTTGTGCTGGCGCTGACCCAACTGGAGTTGCCGCGTGGGTGGACTGTCTTGGGAGATTCTTCACTTGAAGGTGGGTCTTTACCAGAAAATTTGCATGTCTTCTCTCTGTTCAAGTTCAGAATGTGTCTTACAATTTATTGTCAGTTTTCCTGCCCACTTTTGACCCACGGCTCTATCTGATGTGGCTGGTTTCCCTGAGGTCCTGAGCCACCCATCTCTGGGCTGGTGGCTGCTCCTCTGGTCCAGGAGGTGAAGAGCTCGGCTGCAGGAGGGACGGCTGTTCTTTGTGGAAGGCCCTTGAGCCAGCTGCTCTGGGCTGTGGCTCCACTTACCCTGCATGTTTCCTTGCTGGGAGAAGGGGATATTGCTGCCTGTTTCTGAGTAGGTAGAGTCTTTGGGCAATGAAGAGCATGCAGCCAACTCTGTGGAACATTGAGAAGAAATGTGGCCATGAAGGAAATGTAACCACTGTGTTGACATTTTTAAAAACGTCAGTGTCGCTGCGAGCATTCCTGTTATATTTGTACTAACTTTTGGAGTTACCTCTGGATGCCTCCTGTTTACCAAAAGTCTGAATAGACTTTAAACACCAGCCGTTTGGAATCTGTGTGTGAACAGAGATGATGTTGTATATAAGTCCATACTGGGCATGAAGCTAAGCTGTTCAGTAGATGCTTGTTGCCCGGCTGGTGTGGCTCAGTGGTTGAGCATCAACCCATGCTCCAAGAGGTCACTGGTTCAATTCCCGGTCAGGGCACATGCCGAGGCTGTGGGTCAAATCCCTAGTGGGGGACGTGCAGGAGGCGGCCATTGGATGTTCTCTCTCATCGATGTTTCTATCTCTCTCTCACTCTCCCTTCCTCTCTCTCTAAAATCAATAAAGAAAAAAAAATAGATGCCTGTTATGGTAATATAAATGACATAGTTTTATTGGAACAACAGAGATATTGCTCTGTATTTTATTGAACACGACATACACTATTGCTGCTTTTCTGTATTCTTCCCATGACTTTAGTTTTGTGGTTGGTTAATGCTGTTTTCAAGAGTTTCTGCTTCCTGATAAAATCTGGTTACAGGTTGGTTTAAATTTGACCATGGACAACATTAAATGCACTACTCTAGGTAAAGGGGTATGATTTTTGTAAGCAGAATCATACAGCCATAACTACAATCAGCAAGGATCTCTGTTTCTTTCTTTTTGTCTGGGTTATACAAAAACTCTCCTGGGCACCTAAGAATGCTTCTCATTTCTTAAGAACTCAAATGAGAGAAGTCACAAGCCCAGTTCAGCGTGAAGCCATGCCCGACTCCTGCTTGCTGCACTGTATGGTGGCTGATTGACATGTACGCAGGGGCTGGCTCCCTGCAGGAGTGGGTGGTGTCTGTTCTGTTCACCATTATCCCCAAGAACCTAGCAAAGGGCTTAGAATATAGCAGGTGCTCAAGAAGCATTTGTTGAATGAATGAAGGTTGTATTCTTAGATCTTCAAGGAATCACATATCCTATATATTGCTGTTTTAATTATGCTGTAACATACATAGGGAAAAAATGTTTCCTGGCTAAGAAACTTTATTCATATATATACACACACCTAAGTATATTCATATATATGCATTCATATGTACATGTATATTCATATATTAATTCATTATATACATGTAAATTTATATATATTCATATATATATACATATATGTGTTTTTTTTCTGGCTAAGGATGATCATTTTCTTCAGTTTCCTGGCTTTTAAAAAAATTCTAACAATAACATTTGAGGAGTTTTATTATTTGGAAGGGAGATCGATTTTTACCAAGACTTAAAGCTTTCATAATTTCTCACTGGTTGCTGCTCTCAAAGCCATAAGCAAAGATCCTGAAAGCTTCACAGAGAGGCAGATGCAGGCCAGTCCCAGGGCTCCTTCCCCAGGCAGCAGCTCCCTCAGCATAGCAGCTTAGAGGCTGCAGTGGTTCAATTTGTGCTTCTGTTAAATGGCTGATTGTTGCAAGTATGGAACGTTATAAATGTACATGAATAGCTTAAACTAGGTCTCCAAAATGGGATTTATGGTACCCACATGCTATATTTATTTTTCATCCCAAAATTTAGAAATAAATTAAGATTTACTAATCTTTAATTTGTAGATTGACAATAGTACATGTATACGATTTCCTGAGCAGGGCTGTTGAAGGGAGGACATTGTGGACATCACTCATTCATAGGGTAGCCAGGCGTTGGAGCTGACTCAGCAGCACGTAATGTGCACAGTCTGTTAGAAGTGCATGTTTGGTTATTTTTGCTGTCAGAGACATATGATCAAATAAGTTTGGAGAGCACTGGCTTACCCCCAATTAGCTACGGGTCATTTTATTGCCATTTTCATTTCTGTTTGGAGATGTATTCTTGTTTTCCAAGCCTGCATCTATCATAACTTTTGGTTTATCCATATCCTTCCAACAGGCTGACTTATGTCACCAAGAGGTTCTTTCTGATCTCTCTGCCATACTTATATAGATAGATACATATTTTTTTATGAGAGGAAAACCAGAGCAGTTCCTTTTTGTGGTGAGACATTGTATTCTATGGGAGAACAAGTCTAGTATCACAGTCATTAGGAATATGTGCTCTGGGGCTGGGTTCAAATCCTGGCCCTGCTGCTTCCTGGCTGTGAGACTTCCTGGGTAAGTTATTTTAGTTCTGATGCACAAAGTTATCATTTCTAAAGTGAGGCACAATAGTATCCCCTTCATTGGTTTGTTGTGATGGTTAACTTAGATAATGTATGGTGAAGCTTCTAGAACAATGTCTGAATGTACTAAGTTCTTAGTCTATGTTGACTTCTGTGTGTGTATATGAATGGATTTCCATATATAGAGAATATATTGTATGTACATATGTGGAAAGCAAATTGCAGTTGGTCTGGACAAATGAAGCTACAGGTAAAGGGGGTAAAACCCTGATATTTTGAACAATTCCTTGAAGACTTCTAGGAACTTTTTTAGACTTTCTGTAAGAACAGTTTATAGACCTTGAGGTAACATTGCCCACAGTCTAGACTTTATAATGGAACCTCTCTACACCATCAGTGTTAAGGGACAGGGTTAATACTTCGTTTTCTTTTTGCTTCTCTGAATGGATGAATTCCACTACTCTGTCTTCAAGTTCACTCATCCTCTCTTCCACTAATCTAGTCTGCTATTGTACCCTTCTATTGTATTTGTCATTTTAGTGATTATATTCTTCAGCTCTGTGATTTCTGTTTGGTACTTTTTAATATTTTCTGACTTTTAGTTGAAATACTTTGTTTATGCATTGCTCTCCTGACCTGGTGAGCATCTTTATGACCATTATTCTGAACTCTCTATCAGATTAATGACTTACATCCATTTTCTTAAAATCATTTCTAGAGATTTATCTTTTTATTTGGAACATATTCTCCTGTTTCTTAATTTTCTTTGACTTTTTGTCTCTTTTATGCATTAGATAAAAGAGACACCTCTCCCAGTCTTGACAGACTGATCTTATGTGGGAGATGAGCCTCATCGGTTAGCCCAGTCTAGGCTCCTCTTTGCCTCTTAAATATTTCTGATTGTTCAAGTCGCTGTCGTTGTGCTTAGTGGCCCCCAGTACTTGAGGCTGTGCCAAGACCCATCAGTGTCCTGAAGGGGAGGATCTCAGTCAATACCTTCCAGGGAATGACTGGGAGATAGGCTTTTTTTTTTTTTTCCCCTTGCTCCTTCTGTGCTGAACTTTGGTGGGATAGCTGTAGCAAGTGCTCATGTGTGCACCCATTAGCTGCTGCTTTATCCACTTCAGTCCTTGATAATGCAAGCCCCATTGGCTATCAGAGGGGTGATTTGAGAAGCTGTTCCTTGGGTGGCATCAGACATGTGTACAAGATCCTTCCAGAGAAATGCTGGTGATCTGTATTGTTAAAGTGAACTGGAGTAAGAAGGGGGGAAGTGCCCCTAGATGCATACTAATTAGAAATTGAACCCTCAGGCAATAGCTTGTATGCAGTCAGATCCTTTCCAGGGAAAGACTGGGACATGTGTGTTTCTGCCTGCTCCCTCTACACTGAGCCCTGGGGAGATGGCCATGATGCATGCTTGTGTGACCATTAGGAACTGCTTCTTGGTTTGCTATAGTCCTGTGGGATTCATGGATACAAGCTCCTTTGACTTTCAGAACTAGATGTTTTGAGGGGCCTGTCCCTCAGGTGAGAGTCTTAAAAGTTGGGGTACTAGATGTGTAATTCAAAGCCTTTGCTACTTAGGGAGAAGCTGGGAGTTGGGGGTTCTCTTCAGATTGTATGGCTCAGTGCTGGGGAAGAGGTTTATGAGAGTGAGTCTCAGTAACATCCACCCATTTTGATGTGGATCTCTTCTCTTCACCTTACATATAGGAGTCATTCAGGTAGTTTCTAGATTTCTCTCAGGGAATTGCTCCATGTATAGCTGTCCATTTGGTGCTTCAGTGGGAGGGGGGATATCTCGGAGATTCCTATGTCACCATCTTGGATTCTCTTCTTCAATCTAGTAGAGTTTTACTCTAAGCAGTTTAGAATCTCTTGTGCTCAATGCATCTTTTTCTAGTGTACATATTTCATTAATGTTGCTTGTCTTTAAGGTATATGAATTATAGTAATAAAAAAAAGAAATAAACTGAGGCATGGGGCCCAGTGAAGTTTATCCTATGTTAGTGGGAGGGGCATCATAAGTGGAGTTTTTTTCCTAGTAATTATTTCTTCTAATACTTATCCAAAAACTATTTAAAACTTCACTATTCACACTTATTAAAACTTTTTTCGTGTTTATTTATGTTTTTCAGGGGTATAAATAAATGGATATTACTGATGAATATTGATTTCTGTAGTGACTTTGTCATGGAAAAGTCTGATTGAAGCACTACTGTCTTCCTTTTCCTTTTCAATCACTGAGAGTTATCAGGAAGGCCTGAGATCCTGGAGAAAGCCCAGAGTCTGAATGGACTGTGTGTCTCGTAAAGAAAAGCAAAGCCTTTTCTCGTCCCTGCATCTTACCCATCATTACTCACAATGCAACTTCGTTATGTGTTCTAGGGAAGGAAATAATCCCGGGTTTTATTTAATTTCGTGCCATAAATAAAATTGGATTCCTATTTTGTAAAATTAAACCCATTCTTTCTATAAAGAAGCTTTCATACTAAAAGGTTTTGCAGGGTCTCTGGACCCCAAATTTGCAGTAAAACTAGAAATATTCATATAATAATTATTCAATAACATTTCATAATTTTTCTGTTTTGGGACTTTTGCTTGTTTGTTTCTTGGACAGATATCTTTTCTAAGAGATTGACATATTTTGGAAATTAGGTTAACTGGGATAAAATATTCTGTTTTATTTAGTTGGTGCCCAGATAATTTTTGAGTTAAAGTCTTCCCTTCCTGCTCAACTGAATTACTTTCCTTCACTTGTGTTCCCTGATGCTTGACATTGCTGGCAAGCATCAGGCTTTCCATCACAATGGGGGAGGCTGCTATTTGAGTAAAGAGCCCAAAGGGGCCACAAATGCCACCTCAGAGGACTGATAGCATTGCCTCTGGAAACATAGTAGGTCCTCTCCCAATGGAAGAGGCAGAGCTTATCCTGTTTGTTTTTATTGATTTTAGAGAAAGAGAGGGATGGAGGGATGGAGGGAGGGCGGGAGGGAGGGAGAGAGATCAATTTGCAGTTCCATGTATTTATGCATTCATTGGTTGATTCTTGTATGTGCCCTGACTGAAGATCAAACCCGCAACCTTGGTGTATCGGGATGATGTTCTAACCAACTGAGCTATCTGGCCAGGGCCTGTGCTTTCTGATTTAAGGGGAAAACCCACTTACTTAAAAAAAAAAAAAAAAAGCCATACAGAGAATTCCATATATATTTACACTTACAAACCAATATATAGCAACAATTTGCAGATTCAAGATTTTTTTTTTTTTGCCAAAGTAAATTATTATTTTGAAAAACTTATTTGGACTTTTTTGCAGTTCTCTAGGTAAAAGTAGTTCATCTGTTCAAAGGTCTCCTTATAGGCTGAAGTTCTTTGTTGCAGAAAAGATGGAACTCCTTAGTATACCAATTATAAAATAATAACAAAACCTGTTTCTTCCAGCTTTGGAAATATAATTGACATATAACATTATATAATTTCAAGGTAATACAGTGTGTTGACTTGATATGTTTATATATTGCAAAATGATTATTACCATAGCATCAGCTAACACCTCCAGCCATCACATAGTTACCATTTCCTTCTTGTATGGAGAACATTTCAGAAAGATGATGCCATGAATTAAATCTTCAGGGCAAACATATTATAATCTTTAGTAAAACAAAGACAATTTTATATTAGATTACTTTATCAAGTTGAAAGAATTAAACTTTCCTCCTGCCTTCATAATTAATTCTATGAATGGAAGAAGTTTTAAGGGTAAGCCAATTGAGCTTTTGCAACTTTTCTGCAGGGCTGTCTTGGGCATAAAGTTAAACACAGCTGATGTATTTAGAGAGTCAACTTTTCATTCTGTGGATGTATGATTGGTTGGAGAGCTGTCCCCAGGGAGAGTTAATTGTTCGAACTAGTAAGACCTACTGAGAGTGGCTTAGAGAATTAATTATTTTAATTATTGATTCCAAAGATCACATTAAGAGTTTGTTTCTTACTGTGCAAGTAACATCAATGGAGTTATAGCAACCACAGCAGATTTAAACTTGAATCCGGAAGTTAGAGAAATGGTTTGTTAGTTGTAGAATCCATATTATAAGGGCAAGTTCAAGTAGAGTGTCTGTGCAAAAACAAGCTATGGTGTCCGGCCGGTGTGGCTCAGTGGTTGAGCGTCGACCTATGTACTAAGGGGTCGCTGGTTCAATTCCTGGTCAGGACACATGCCCAGGTTGTGGACCTGATCCCCGGTGGGGGGCATGCTGGAGGCGGCGAATCAATGTTCTCTCTCATCAATGTTTCTGTCTCTCTCTCCCTCTCACTTCCTCTCTCTGTAAAATCAATAAAGGGAAAAAACAAAAAAACAAAACAAAAGAACAACAACAACAAAAAAACAAGCTATGGCATAATGAATAATGAACTCGAAGGAAGAGAAGAAACCTTGTCATGGACCCGGGTTTAATGTATAGGTTATGTAATGTGATGGTGTTACTAGGAAGAAGGGTGGGTAGCACTATGCTTTGTTTTATTTATAGAGTTCTCATAAATTAGTTCTCTTTGAAGGAGAATGTTTGTTTTTCTACACTTTAGAACTATTGGGGAAAAAGGAAAGCAATGCAGAGGGCCAAAAGGACTTCAGAAGAAAGTTTATAAGAGTAGGGGTTATTCAGCAACTGTTAAAATGTGTCTCGATAGTTTAGTGTTCTCTTAGGGAGTTTAAAGAGCAGTCATAATATTTCTTCTTATCTGCAGGAAAAGCCATTAAGTGAGAATTAACAGTTCATTACGAAAGACTCGGTGGGAACTGCCAAATTTCTGTGACATCTACATCTTGTTTCAGGCCACATACCCAAAGCCATCACTTTCTTTCTAGGCAACAGAAGAGAATGTGTGGGCCAGCAATGTTTGACAGAGGAAAATATCTGTTTATCTTTCTCTGAATAGAGGAAAGAGATCTGTAACTAGTAAGAAGCAAGATTTGTTTAACACTTGAAATGAGCTTGGCTGGTGTTTTCATCCTTGAATACCGTTTGTTGGCTGTAGAAGTAGAAAACAGAGCGAGGCTCAGGAGCTTGGCTCCGCTGGTTGGCCTCGACTTTGTGTTCCAGGTCTTATGAACCAGGGGATGGCACATTGAGTTATAAGGCTTGGCCCACAGACTGTGTGAAATGTCATCTTTGTTTTTCTGCCCCCAAACTTTGTACTGGAGCACAAGTTTGAAATAGCATCAGCTGAAATACCAGTGGGTAGGAAACCCATAAAGGACAGATTTATTACAAAATACAAATTTCCAGGTTTTTAAAAGCCTTTTTCTGAGTTTTGAAATGAATGCATTATGGGTATTGACTGATTCTGGGGTTTTATGTTTCTCTCGGAAATCTTGACATTTTTCAAGCAGTTGTATTTATACTCAGTATTTCTAGCCTTCTATCACTTTGGATAGTATCTAAAGGGACAAATATCTCCACGCTTTCTTTTCTGACATTTAAAACTGCAATTATATTCCTTCAGTTGCTAAGGTAACCAACTGGATAAGTGCTAGAGGTGGACAGAATGTTCTTTAAAATAGGTCCAATGGCAAATTGGTGAAATTGCCTCACAGCACGTGACCACCACACGCACCCAGATCTGCATCATTTGTGAATGTTTTCTCTGTCTTCTATCCCTTTTTGAGCTTTTCATGTTGAAGGAATGGCTTTTCTGGCAGTAAAGAATTAAATACAGAATTGAGCTCTTAAGGAAAAGGACAATCTCCCCCTGTCCGTTGAAGTTGAAGCTCATATCCACAGTTTACTATTTCTCAGTCTGGGCCTTTGGACTGTGGTTCTGGCTTTCAGGGCGGACAGCGAGTGGACCCTGCCTGACCGCAGATGAGTAGCCAGTGTTCTGGTTGTGCTTGTACCAGACTCACATTGAAGACTTCCAAAGCCCATTTCCAAGATATGATGAGTCTACACTTTTTCTGCTTGTCAGTAATAAAATTAGATCGCATTGTATTTTCATTTGTCTCCGAAACAGAACAGGGCTCCTGGAGGGCGAATTGGAGGGGGCCTGTGCTGTGAGGGGAGGGCAGAGAATGCCTGGCACATTTAGGCTGTCAGCAAATATCTAATGAATGCACGAAGGCTAGATGCAAACCATAGCCTTGGAGAAATATTAACAAATGAAAAAAATCTTTGCACATTCTGGAAAGGGTGCATGACATGATCACTGCTGATGGCACCCAGCGACCGCCTGCTGCCCGAGGCATGGCTGAGGCACATTCGTCTGATGGCACATCTGGTGTCTTACACTGATGCAATTACAGTGCCTCCAAAGCAGACAGCTAGTTCCCGCAAATTATGCTTTTAAATTATAACCAGAGGAAAACTGTTTTCAAATGTACCACATATCAATTTAGTGACTGTTTATTACATTTTTTTGAATTAAAAGATCAGACAAATGTATGTGACTAATCAGTGGCTTTCCTAGTCCTTGAGAACTCCATCCCATATAGTATTTTCATTACAGCCCCTTGACAATCCCCGGTAGAAGGCTGGGCAGATTGCACTTTCCTTTTACAGATCAAGCAACTTAAAACTTGAGAATTAAGTGGTCTGCTCAAAGCTACATCTCTGTAAGTGTTCAAATCCAGACATTTCACTCCTTTAGTCTGTTCCCCTTTGCACTATACAGTGTTGTGTCTGGATTGTTAATATCTTGTATAGATGCTCATATTTTATAATTCAGTCTGGACATGTGCAGGCCAGAAATTAGATTGCCATCTTTGAATTCTGATAAAGACTTTTTAGTGTTTCAACTGATTTAGTACTATTTCCACAAGGTAAAATAAAGTAGAACCAATCTATATGAGATGTGAAGTACATTCCAGTGTTGTACATCACAATGCAAATGTTGTGGAATAATTGTGTGATTGGTGTCTTCACATATTGTTTTCATTCAGGGTGGTTGTAATCTGAGTGTCCCAAATGCATCCAATGCAGACAAGAAGATTCAGGGAACGAAAACCTGCCATTATGCTTGTTTCACTTACCTTCTACCTCTTGGCTTTATGCTCCAGCCACGCCTCCCTGCTGGTGTTATGCTCCAGGGGACAGATGTCCTATTTCCATATCTTCCCTATGAGCATGTTTATATTTGTAATTCCTCTCCTGGAGTCACCAACCTCAGATCTTGTGCGAAGGCTGATTGTTTATACACATGCCAAAGCCCTGATTAGACGGTCTAAATGGAAGATGCTGTAGACATGATCTCTCCTTCCATTCTCATTGAGAGTCCTGAAAAAATATGAGATCGTGGTGTTTATGCCAGATTCTCTCTTCAACTCTCCATGTATATTTTGGTAATTTTTTTCATTCTCTTTACTTTTTACTCATCGTTTTGGCATTTTATAAACATCTTTACATTTTCAAATCATGATACATGATGTAGGTTGAATTAACCAGCAGAGCAGCTTTCTTGTAGGTCACATTGTGTCCTTATTTCTACTCACACCCTTCGTGTCGGGCCTACAACTGTAGTCATCAGACTGATTTCACGGGCCCGATATTTATTTTACTCTGAACAAAAGTGGGCTGACTGTGTGCTTCTCAAAGAGAAGGACCACGTCCATTTCTGGGTCCACAGGGCCTGGCGTACAGTGTTACCAGGGTAAAGGGGTTGGTGCACCTGCACGCATCAAAGTCCAATTAAATACAAACAGGAGTTCGCAGCAAAGAAAGTAGAGGTTTATTAGTTGAGGAAACGCTGCTAAGCCCAGAGTCACAGGTAAGCTAGTGCTAAACGACCTGGCTTGCCCATGGCTTCCAGGGGATGGGTTATCTAGGGGGAAAATCATTCATCGTGGTGGCTAAAGGAGTTGGGGTGGTGGGCTCTACTGCTTGGTTGGGGCCTGGGTAGGGAATAGTTGATCATTGTACCAGGTCCTGATGTCAGCTATGGCATTGTTCTGTCTGATTTCATGAGGGTGTGGTCTATAGAGTCATGTGCCTGGGGCTGATGGTATGTTTACCTTGACCAAATTCTGTTTCTGTGGTCAGCAGACATGAGGCTTTGTTCTTACAACAGTTTGATACTGGCCAGAATCTGATGTCCTAAGGACTTAATGATTAAGGAAGGGAGTGGACAGACAGAAAGGAGAAAGGGTTATGTTGAAGAGGTGGAGTTTCTGCGTGGTTACAATAGTAGTAGTTTCGTTCAGTGTTTATCTACTGAATGACTTAGATGCACAGATTGAGACCTCCATGAAATACATATGTGTGGCTTTGGAAACCAGAGTGGAACTTATTTATTTTAATGAATTGGGCTTATGTGAATTTAAAAAATCGTTCTTTATAAACCTACAGTTCAATGTATTTCTATGGCTCCACTCAGGAATTATGAAACAAAATATTTGCTTCTAGATTATTGTCCCCATTACATTGTAGCTTAAATATTTTTATATTTTTAAATATTTTAATAGTTTATAATATTTTGCTCAATATTTAAGGCTCTATCCTGACTTAGCAGCAAGTAATGTGAATTAAAAATAACTTGCAAAAGTCACATTGTTTTTTTGTTCTTATTCATTGGTGAAATTTTTTACCAAAGAGATCTTAGGAGCCAGTTGGGAGACAGAGGTATAAATAGAAAGCATAGATATGTATTTTGTTAACCACTTACTTATTTAACGTAGGAGATCCCAACCCTGACTTTGCATAGGAATCACTTGGGAATCTTCAGAAAAGATTAATCCTTGGACCCCACCCCAGAAATTCTGTTTTAGTTGTTCTGGAGAGGACCTTGAACACAACTGTGTGTCTTGGTGGGATGGGGTGGGGGAAGTAGAGTGGAAAAGACATATAGACACTATTGACTCCAGAAGTTCCGCCACCCCTCATCCTTTTCCAGTCACAGTTCCTTAGTCCCCATTAGAAGTATTATGTTGACTTGCACAGTAACCATTTGCTTGCTTTTCTTTATAGTTTTACTACTTATGTTTGTGTCAATAATATGGTTTAGTTTTCACTGTTTTAAACTTCATATTAATTGAAATGTATAGTCTATATATTCTTTTGTGACTTTTCTCTTCAACATTATATTTCTTACTTTCCTCTATATGAGTCTGCAATTCATTCTTATTTTTGTTAGAATACTAGTGTATGATTATTCTGCAACTTACTCTATTATTGATGGACATTAGGATCACTTCTATTTTTAACCATTTATTTTGGGGCATGTTTTCTGATGTGTAAAAAGCACAGTCCTCACCAGGTTTTATATGTAGGAATGGAATTGCTCAGTCATGAGACATTAGTTTCTTAAAATTTATTAGATTATGGCTCTGTGTTTTCCAAAGTGGTTGTACTAATTTATATTTTCTCTAGTAATCAATGTGAGTTCATGAGGGGTTGGTAATTAATTTTTCAATAGTCCAACCTGAATTTTTTGCTAATTGAAAGGCATAGTCAAACCTTGTGTAGGTATGATAATGACCTTAAATTTGGACTGAACAGTAAATAAAATCACTTTCCTTAAGTAATAACCAAACTGTCTGGCCAACCCTGCTCTTGTGTCTCAGGCATGCTGGAAGGTCTCCTGTGTGTGCTGTGTTTCATATATCCCCTGTTCTGAAAAATCCAGGGCAGGAATGAGCACTCTTAGGACCTTGGGTCTCTGATGTGACAGCCTCGCTTCCAGGCAGAGAAGCTGAGGAATGGCAGAGGGAGGGGCATGGACTCTGAGCCTCCTTCCCTGTCTGGGGCACATGGGCTTCTCTTTATGCCCTCATGGGAATGTTGACAAAATGACACAGCCTGATCAGTTCCTTTTTGTTTCTGGGTGATCTTGCTCCCAGGATGTTACAGGTCATACCTTTTAATGTTTGCCATTAGAGCAATTCTTAGTAATTCTGTTGTAGTTACAATTAGTTCAAATAACTCCTGGCACCAGCTAAACAGGAAGAGACCTATTTATTTGAGGAAAAAAGATTTCATTTCAATTGAACACCTCCACCTCTGCCAAATTGATAACCCCTTTCAGAGCTTGTTTTCCTGACTGCTGTTAAGAATCTGAACCTCTACAACAAGCATAGTAATTTATATATGTCGTAATGTTTCCTATTTCAGGCTGTTTGCCTGATTCTGTGCTCTGAACTTTTATACTGAATGAGAAAGCACTCTCTTAAAACATTTTGCTCAGCTTTTTATTTACTTTTTCTTCAAACATTAGAAGATCTCTCTCCCCCTGCCTTTCCATCTTCCTAGGAAGTGGGTGGATTCTGGAAGAAGAGGGGTAAAGGGAGGGAGAGAGAGTGCGATTCATCCCATGTGTTCACTGTTTGTTCCCATTGAACTAGATGTGGGGACAGAGCCAGAAAGGGGAGAACAGGGGACTGGACTGACAGAATGGCCTGGAGGAAACGCCCCCACCCTTGCTCTCACACACACACACACACACACACACACACACACACACACTCACACACACACTGTCAGTCAGGCTGAATACAGTGAGCTACTCCTGGGGTTTGAGGGTGTTTAGGCCCTTTACCAGGCACTGTAGGGAGCACCATTGAGATGGTTGACACCATGCTTACCTTTATCAGTGGTATTATTCTAAAGGGGAAAACAAAAGGTTTAGATGTTCCCTTTTGGTCATATTTTTCTTGGAAGAAAATTGTCTCCTGTATATCCAGGGACATGCTCAACAGATTCAGATTGGGATTGGTGACTTAGAAATTCCATCCGGTGTGGCCGGTTAGTGTCTCATGCTGACAGGCATGTTGGGGAGTGTACATGCATGTTTGTTTTGTTACCTGATTCTAACAACCCTCTTCCTGATTATTATTTAAGAAGAAAATAAATGGAAATGTTATCAAACATGCCTTGTTGGGAATCGGCTAACAATAAAAACCCTACTTGCTAATAAAATAGGTTTAAAGGTCAGAATTTAAAGGATAAAATAATTAAAGATAAGCTATTTAATAGCCAACACAGCTCTTCTGAAGATATCAAGTGTATTAAAATGTCTGGCGGGGTGTACCACCTTCTCTGTGTTTAGGTGCTTTGACATTTCAGATGTCACCTTACTGGGGGAGGTTGTGCTGTGTGGATGAGGGAGCAAATACACACAAAAGTCAGTGTCATTTCCCTGGGAGGGCTCATTTACATATTTAAAATATAAGGCCTTATGCTCATTGATCTAGATCTAGAAATAGCAATATAAATTAATTGAGATGTAAATTGAGCCATTTTCTTTTGCATCCATGTGCAGTGGAGTGTTTCCTGGTTCTTTCAGACGAGGGCTTTGCTGGGTACTGGCTCCCCAAATAGCATCACCACCACCTGCTAGTAAGGAAAAGCTGTCTGTGGCATGCTGTGGTAAGGGAGAACTCCACCTCCACAGAGCCTTAGCAGTGTCTCCAGTGGGTAAGGCAGAGTGGAATTTATTGAGAACTTGATGTTTGGTTTAATGAGGGTCTTCTAATGCAGGGGAGGGGTGATGGGGAGTAGTGGGCAGGGAGGGGAGTTCGATTAGGATTGGGTCAGGATCATGATATAATAAACATTGGTTTTAGGACTTAAAAAACTATCTGTTGAAGAGTTGATAGGTTTTAAAGAAAAGTTCCCGTAGTGGACAGTCAGTCATTTGCCTGCGTAAGTGAATGAAATAGTCAAGTTATGCTGCTGAAGACAATGGGATAGTAAAACCGTGTTAATGTGGACAGTAAGCTGTGTAGAGAAGTTGGTGGTTTTTGTCCTCAGTGTCGAAGTTGTGTGTGGGAGTACGTGGTTTGTGTCTGAGTTTAGTCAAGAGGTATCAGAGGCAGAACTAAGAATGACAGACACTCCAAATGGCAGCTGCAGATCCAAATTGCTATAATTATGAAAAACTAACTTCCATGGGTACTCACCAGGGAAAGAGCCACTGGTCATTTATTCCTTCATTCAATAAACAAATATTTATAGAGCACATACAACATGTGCCAGGCACTGTGCTAGGAGAAAAGACAGACCAGGTCCCTCCCTCTCAGGCCTGTCACCCCGTGTGATGCAGTGCCGTCTGGATCCCTTTCAGATTACACAGCCAGTAACATTACTTAGCTGGAGGGTGTGTACAACTCACATTCTCACTGCATGCATATTCCAACAGATCTTGATTGTTAGAATTTTCATGTTTGTTAAGATTAGGCTTGTTTTAAGGTGTGTCTTGATGTCTATGCAATTTACATGCCTAGGCTCTTTTTTTTTTTTAATGTAGGCAAATTAGTTCTTTTACATATTTCCAACGTAATGTTTACCTTGGGCCACTTGTATTCCAGGCACTGGGTCATTGCCGTAGAAATACAGGTGTACAAACTCTACACAAATCAGGCAATTTAAACATACACAAATACTTGAGATTTTAACTGTCAGTTGCCATTTGACTCCACAAATACCGAATGACTTCAGGTTGCCAGATAGGATGCTGGATGTTAGGAATAAAAAACTTCAAGGACCCCTTAACCTGTAAGATGATACACTTAGGAAACAACCATAATATAGATTGGCAAACACCACAATGAAACCGAGACTCACAGTCCAAACAGAAGCTGGGGTGGCTTTGGCAACGTTGAAATAATCCCACAGATCTAATAGGGGGATGAAGTTCGGGGAGGACCATGGTTTTTAATTTTCTGGACACGTGAAGCCCCAGTTTGTCATCCGGGGAGAGCACCTCCGAGGACAAAGGGTGGGAACAGAGGCTGCTTTCCAGTGCTGGCCTCTGAGAGCCGGCCCTGCTGGAGTGTCACCGTCTCCCCAGATGGAGTCTGTTTCCAAAGGCTGCTCTGTTCCTAACACTAGTTTTCCCTGGATGACCTCACTGCACGTGAGTGAAAGGTGATGCGAACGTGCACTGTAGTGGGTGGAAGGAGCATTGTACCAGCAACAGGCGGGCCTGACTCCAGCACCAAGGCTACCTGACCTTGGATACATCACTGGGCTCTCTGTCAAATGAGGTGCTTAGGTTAGATGCTTATGATGGTTCCTCCCAGCTCTGCCATCATTTTTATGTCTAATACATGGTCTCTAATAAAATGTGTGACACAGAATTTGTAAACAGAGGGACTAATATATGTTTGTCTTCTTTTCAGTTACTCTTCACAGAGAGTCTCTCCTGCACCTGGCGGTGAGATGGGGCCTGCCTAAGCTGTCCCAGTTTCTCGTGTGTCTCCCAGGGGGAGCTCAGGCCTTGGCTTTACCCAGTGAAGAGGGTGCCACACCACTAGACTTAGCCTTAAATGGTGGACACTCCACGCTGGTTGAAGACTTCACAAAGTGAGTTTGGCTACTTGGTAGTTTCTCTCTTAATCTGTTTCTGTAAAGTCTGCCAAGCGTTATGGAACAACTGAAATAACCAAGCCACAAGCTAATATTGGCTTATGTTTTATGTTTAGTCCTCACACATACACAGGTATACAGATATGTTTGGCATTAACACTTTATGTGTGAGAAGGAGTTAGGAGAAAAAGTCTCACAATCTCTATGGGGAGTGATACTTAATAATAATTAATAACCCCTACTTATCTGTCAGGTTTCAGCTTACATGTCACTTCTTTAGAGAGGCCTTTCGTGTTATGGTCTTTTATGATTATTAATTCACAAAAGTAATTATGACTAAAATTATTCATAATATTAATTGTAATTTAGAATTTTATATATATATAGTGATCACCTGTTTCATATGTCTCCTTCCTAAATCATGTAAGGGCGAAAACTATTTCTGTTTTACCCATTGCAGTGCATGACATTCATTGAAAGAATATACATTTTTGTTGAATCAATGAATAACAGGCAAACCCTAAAATACTATAAAGCCAATGGGTGGTTATCAGGATCTAGTGAAATAATGTAAAAGAAATAATGTGTCAACTGTAATGTTGTCTATGTTGATGATATCCACACTTTCAGTGAATTATGAATGTATTGTTTGTCACTTATGGTTCAGATCAGTCATTATTCTTAAGTTATGATAGGAGGATTCGTATATGGTAATTTTCTTCACTTAACATGTGGTTAAAAATAATCCAGATAAATGGGAGAATGTATTAAAAATTACAAAATGCTACATAGATATTAAATGTCATCAGCATTATTATAGTATTAATGGACTGAGTTTTCATGTTTGGCTTATAGAACTCAATGTAATTAATTTATGGTTTTATAATACATACACAGACATTGGAGAAGTCAGAGCTTTTTGTTTTTTCCCCCTCATTTGGTTAAATGATCACCAACCAAGGAAAGAGCCCATCTACAGAGAATTGCCCTTTTCTTTGCTCTAACATGACCCCACTTTCTTGGCTAAGAAAGAGAAGGCAGGACTGTTTCCTTTGACTTACTCAGTGTTACATTGAGATCCTGGAGGCTGACTTCTTCATCCTTGGTAGCTTTTATCTTTCTACTGGGTCCAAGACCAGCAGATATTACGTGTTTTAAAAGTTTACACATCTAATAAATCCATTCATGGATGGGATTAGAAGTAGACTGTAAGCTAAATCTAGCAGTTCTATTTTCTAAATGAATAGCAATGATCTGATTGCTCAGGCTCAGAGTCCATTGTCCCTTTGCCTCAGTGTCTTGTTGTTGGAATAGAAAGTTGTTTCCTGGGAGATTCTGGAGTCCCTGCCAGTAATTAGTGCCAAAAGTTTAGGGAGATGCCCCAAATCTTAGAGTATACGTGCTCTTTATAGATCTCTTTTTGTCACTCCATACGACGGAGATAACATTTATTTGGTAGGAAGTACACTGCATTTTTGAAAAGCAGATGTTCGTTAACAAAATGAGGTCGTGGGTGAAGAGGAAAGAGGCAGAGCGCTAGTTCTGTGACGTGAGAAACTTGGGAGCAAGGTGCTGGGACGTGACAACGTGCTGAGGGGCTGTTATCTGCGAGCCACTCACATTTTCCTCGCGGGGCTGCTTCACTGCTTTCATCGCGGGACCTGATAAGCTATCTAGAATATTATGGTGCTAGCCATGAAGCCTACATAGAGCTAACAAACGTGGAATTGTTCTTAGCCAAACCAGAGCAGACAATAAGCTGATATTTCAAGAATTTAGTTCGGGAATATTGTTCCTTTGTTTATGAGTGTGTTCAAGAATACAACAAAATTATGCATGTTTTAATTTGCATGAGAAAATGATTTACAACAGTTGGCCAGTGTGTTTTGAATATCTCACTGTTTGTAACATCCAAACCTTACCGTGTTCCCTGGAGATCATCTGTTTTCTCTGTAATCATCTAATAAACTGGTGGCTGCCAGCTCATTTGTTCTGTTACATGTGGTCCCATTAAAGGGAGAGGCATCCTTTCAGATTGAAAGGAGAATGAAATATTGAGGTACTATGTTTAAAAGTCAGTACTGTTTCATTATATACATAAATCTTTAATGTATATAAAACATGTGAATGGCTTTTCAATTGATCTCTAGGTGGAAAAAGAAAAATGGTTTTGTTAGAACCTGTTTACATGATCTTATGTACTTATTGTCAGTAGGTGGCTTTCTTGGATCGTTTTGGCAGTTGGATTGTGATATCAGGGGCAACGAGGGTATGGGATTTGGGGGTTGGTGTTTCCGAGCTGTGCATGGGTTTTGATTTGTGACGGTTCAGTTTCCAGGGCAGACGCTCCCCAGGCTTCTCCCGAGTGCAGCTCAGCGAGGACGCCTTCCTGCAGTATATCCACGCGTCAGACACGCTGACCCTGACGCTTAACCACACAGCCAAGCATTTGTTGGAGGCAGATATTAAACTCTTCAGGAAATACTTTTGGGATAGAGCCTTTCTCATCAAGGTTTGTACCCCATTATTCTAGTGTACAATAACACGCCTGGACACTGCAGGGAGCATTCATCGTTTGGGGAACAGTGTTTTTCTAATAGAAGCTTGGGGGACATATGAATGAAGATTATTATGTAATATTTTGGTAGTAGAAAATAGTAATTTATATCATATTCTTATTTCTTTTACATTGTATGAGCCAGCTTTGCCAGTGTTGGGTTTTAAAATTCTAATATGGGATATTTTCTATTGAGTATAATTCTTATCTAAAGCAGTTGCATTTAGGGTAATTTTATAGGTAAAGTATCTACTTGTGGGGTTTCTTCTGGCTTAGGTGTAGTTAAGCATTTGTCCCAGTGTACAGATTCTTCTTGAATGGGGTCTGGTCACTTGAAACCGGTTCTTTTTCAGAGAGGTTTCCGCACTCCCGCCAGGGTCCAAACACCAGCGCCGAGTGCTATGGTAGCATATCCATCTCAGGGTTTAAAATGTTTCATCTTCATTTTTTTTTTCATGGAATCTGGAAGAATATAAGGAATATTTACATCTTTTAATTATTATTAAGCAAAATGCTCTTTTGAGTAAAAGGGCTGAGTCAGTCTAGTTGAGAGTGCTCAGGGGAATCATGAATTCGCTCCCAGATCCTGTGACCCCTGTGTTCTCAAGCACCCCCATTAAGTAGGCCTGGGTTTTAGAACTGTGTGGACTTTGCATAGTACATAGTTCAGGAGACTGATCTTGTTATTTATCACAGGTTTTGTCAAAAATGTTTACTTCAGAAAATTAAAGATTTAGCCCAAAACACTACGTGTAAAATAAAGATTATTGTTGGCTTTTTCCATATAGGGTTTTATTTAAACAACTAGAATGAAACATGCTCTTCAGAATGTGAACTACCCCCTTTGGTTGGTTTTTTAGGAAACTTAGTCTATAATTTTCTGGCATATGGTGATTCCTCATTTTGTTTAATGATACTTGTCATGTAGAGATACTAAGCCTTCAGCCATCCCCGTGGCTGCCCCGCAGGCCCCCAGAGGCTTGGCCTGGGCAGCAGCATTGCTCAGGATGCACTGGGCCCCGTGCAGGGCCGTCAGGGCAGAGCCCAGCAACCTGTGTGTCCTCAGGAGGGCCGCTCAGACCACAGCATGGAGCCTGGTGGCAGAATTCCTGAGGAGGGTGGAGCAAGCTCTGGGTAGAGCAAAAGTTATTGAACTTTCTTTCCATTATAAAATCCTCCAACTTCTTAGTTCGGATTTGTGATTTCTCATAGCACATTTGAGATAACACTGATCACCTTGGGGAAGATTTAGGAGTAAATGTAGATACGTCGATAATCTTTCGTAGTGGATCTTACAATGACAAAGACCAAATGGAAATTGCTTTCAAGTTACTTGGAGATTTTCATTTCATGAAAAACAGAGAAAAATCTGTTCATGATAAAATGTTAGTAAAAGACACAGCTACAGGGGAATGACCTTGTGTTCCAGGCGTTAGCCCGCCTTTTTTTCCTTCCTACCCCGAGTTGTGTGGCTGGATAGTAAGTGGGGGCACAGGAAGGGAACAAGGCTGAGGCTCTTTAGGACATCCAAAGTCATTAATTCTTACCTGCCCAACTAAATGTTTTTATGGTATTAAATTTAAAATTTTTGTGGTCTTTCTTACTTGGTTAGATGTTATTTTAAATGTAAGCAGGTAGTAATTGCTCTATAGGTTGTCCACATTAAAGCTTTACAGTTTTGGGTAACACACATGAGATTATGTATTGTAATAAAGCACTTGTGCTTTCTTAAATCTTAGATGCCTAAAAGTCTGTTTTTATATCTGACTTGATCTGAGGGACTAATTCATCCTCAGTAACCAGTATATCTGCAGAGTTGCTAAGGGGCATCTTCGTTCTCTGGTTTTGAGCATTGCCCAGTTATCTGCAGCTTCCAGAACAATGCTAAAACCTTGCTGCAGAAACCTAGGTTTGCTGTAGCACGTCCGAGAGCCGTTTGGCTGACCCCATTCAGAGCCATGCTTGTTCAGAGTTGTGCAGGATTCATGTCCTCACATCCTATGACAGCTGACAATGGTGGGCTGGTCATTTGTAATGAATTATATGTTAAACGATGATAGGTTGGCGCTATATATCCAAACTGTCAAGATAGATATTAGGAAATCAAATAATAGGCAAAATCTTAGCTATATCTTTTACTCCTGTTTTGGTTCTCTCCCTGTAGCAGCTTTTGGTTCGTCAGAATGCTGAGAATTGATACACTTAATCTCATGCCCAGGGGGATTCAGGTGTCAGTTGTAGGGTTGTCCGCCCAAGTTTGCCCATGTGTTCCATTTGGAACAGGTGCTGAAGCAGTCTTAGGTTGTTTTACCATTTGACACATTCACATACAATTCTGTTTTTCTTCACATTTGCACTGGCTATGGGAAATCCATTTGAAAAGAAAATGCAGAGGGTTTTAAAGGGGGTAGTTTCTCCCCAAGGCTCACAAACTCAGTCTCCGCCGGGGAAAACCTGCACCTGTGTATGTCAGCTTGCAGCCCACGGCCCATGCTCAGCCTGGGTCCTCCGTGTGAAGGTGGTCCTCCCCTATCATCTGGGCTCCCGAGGTCCCTGTGTCCTAGGGTGTGGGTGGGGGTTGGTCTAGTTAGGCAGATGCATAAAACAGTGGCCCTCCTTTCTGGTTTCAACATTTTCTGTTTTCTGCCCCGCTTTTTGGTTCATGCATCACATTCCTGAGAACCTTGTGACCTGGGGAAACAGTAAAGGATTAGTTCCAGGGACAGTTTTGGCCCATGCCTCCAGGTTCCCCTAACATCTCTCACCATCTTCCTGGGGTGCTGCCTATCTTTCCCGACCTCCACAGGCCATGCCTCTGGCCTGTCCCAGCTCTGAGATCCTTGAATGTGATTTTATCTCTTTGTTGCATATTTGAATCCTCAAATGGTATTCAGTGATTTTTTTTTTCTTGCTTCCTTAGACTCTTGAAGAGCAAGAAACCAGGACAGAGGAAAGACCAGATATGCCCTCCAGTGCTGCAGAAACCGAAGAAGGTATGCGTGTTCCTGCTCCACGGGGAGCCCAGGAAGTGCACGAGACTAGCTAGCTCCCTGGGGTTGCAATGCACGGGGAAGCAGAGCCACAAGGAAGGGGATCAGAGGCCTGATCAGGGTTGTGGGATGCAACATGGCCCCTGGATCCTCTGACAGCATCAAAAAATACACTGTGTTTTACTGCTTTTTTCTTCAATTAGCATTTACTGAGTGCTGCTTGCCAGCTCCTGGGCCAGGCCCTCCCACGTTCCTGATTGTCAGGGAACTCTCCTGACACACAGATCTTCCCCTCATTTTCAAGTTCGGTTTGTTCGTCCCCTTCAGTCCTTCATTGCTTGTTTGTTCTTTAACTTGTTTCACCATTGTGGAGCCCCACTCTGTGCTGGGCTAGCGGGTCTTAATGACCATGGAGGTGTTTTTGTTGTCACGAGGGCTGTGGGCAGCATCACTGGCATGCAGAGGTAAGGGGCGGGGCTGCGGGGTGTTCCCCAGGGTACAGACAGCCCTGCCCAGCCCAGGTTGTCCTGCACCGTGGTCCACAGTCCTGAGGGAGCTTCAAAGACTGAAGGTACAACTCTGCCCAAGGCAGGAGTCCTGGCAGGAGGTATAATTTTTATACCACGTCGTCATTACTCCGTTCCACGTCATAACACATGGAATCGTGTTGATGCCGCACTTGTACATGACACCCAGCTCATTTGCTGGGACATGGTACTTTCTTATTTTCTCCAACTTGGCAGTTTATCTGGGCATGCAGTCTCCACTTCAGTTCTGGTTCTTTCCTCTTTAGTTACACAAATAAGTCTGATCTGTTAGCGAGTCCTAGCAATAACACACGTTTTGATTCTAGGGAGCATTCTCACCTCTATCCTGGAATATTCCTGTGCTTGTCGTATGGAAGGGATTCTGATTTTTTTGTTTTGTGTTTGTTTTATTTTCTAAAACGAAGTAGTTCCAAGAATATGACTACATCACTATGTCTTCTAGCGTAGTTAGGGAAAAGGTTTTATATATTGAAATATATAAATATATATATGTACATGATCTTTGATCAGTTTCCTTTTGCTTTACATTTTAGAGTATTGTTTTTACATTTTGAAATTATATGCGAGGATAGGGTTATACATATTTTGGAGTAGGGTATGTTATCTTTGTAAATCCAGGATAGTGGAAGGGGCATTACAAACTACCTGTTAATGCAAAGGGACAACAGACTGATAGGGCTGAGAGCCACCATACTAGACGCTGGGGTTAGGGAGAAAAAATAGGACAAGGTCTTTGCCCCTAAGCCACCAATTGTTGACAGCTGGTTAATACCTTTGATTCTGCTTGTAATTAGAGACATAGAATCGTTGCCTTCCAGGTATTTGTCAGGTAGTATAATCTTAAACTCTTTGTCCCCATGTTTGCTAAAAAGTCACCTTGGAGAAGGAAAGTTTGTGGCGGGTTGTTGGAAGTCTGTGTGGCCCACCCACCTTGCACACACTCCTGGGTTAAGCTGACCAGTTGAGCTTTCTACCCAACTGCTCCCACCTGGGCCCCTGTGGAAGCCCTCACTGTCGTCTCCTGTGGGTGATGTGCTGGCTGCATGGAGGGAGCTGCAGCTTGCCCTGCCTGCCCAAGGCAGAGGTGGGTAACTTCACACTGTTTTGAAGACTGACTTGTAGGGGAAGCCTCTTCAGGTCTCATGTCAGGAATGCTGGCTTCTTCTGAGCAGTTGGCTGGCTTTACTGCTCTAACTGTAACTGATCAGGTTTCTTGCTTCTAGTTGGCTGATAAAAAGTTGGAGCTAAGTTTCTGACTGGCCAATTGCAAATGTGTAGGATACTGCTGGATGCATTTTTGCATTACCTTTATTTCTTAAGCCTTCACCCTGTTTTCCTTTGTTTAAAAAAAGGTCAACTTCTGAGTTTTACTTAATGTCTTGTATCTTTTTATTCCCGTGTAATACACCTTCAAACTAATTTAGAACAAAGTAAGGTGTAAATATGTACTTAAATTATAAGTTTTTGCCCTATGGGGTGAACAATTTGAGATCAGGGCGGGAAAACAAGCTGTCCCAGCACATTATGGTAACTGCTACAGGAGTGACTATAGCACTATGAGAACTCTGTGGAGTGTGATGGTGGAGTGGTCAGGGAAAGCTTCCTGGAAGAGGTGACCCTAGAGCTGTGATCTATAGAGGGAAGGGAATTCTAGACAGAGGAAATATATGCAGTACAGAATCCTGAATCAGATGATGCATTGGGGGAAATCTAGGTCATTTTGCATCCCTGGAGTATGGTGTGTGTGTGTGTGTGTGTGTGTGTGTGTGTGTGTGTGTGAGAGAGAGAGAGAGAGAGAGAGAGAGAGAGAGAGAGAGAGAGAGAGAGAGAGAGAGAGAGAGATGCTAGGGACATAGGCGTGGGATAGAGGCAGGTCGTCGGCAGGGTTTGCACACAAGGTGAGGAGCTGAAACTCCACCCTGACAGCTCTGGGAAGCTGTTTGAAGTAAATAAGTTTAGATTATTATTTTAGAAGGGTCACTGGGAGGGTGTGGAGAATGGACTGGAGAGGCCAGGTTGCTGCTGAAAGTAATGCCGAGGAAGCTTGGCATCATAGCAGTGTAATGAGTTTGGAGAGGTGGGGACAGTTGGGCTCTATCCTGTAGGTGTAGCATGTCACATGGGTGTTAGCGGTGAGGGGAAAAGGTGATTCCTGGTGTGTCCCTGGAAGCAGGATCAGGACAAAAAATGTATTCAGTTTTGGACAGGTTGTGCTCTATGGGCCTAGGGGACAGACAAGCTCATACATACCTGACTGCTAGTTGGACTGAAGTCACTCAACCAATAAGCAAGATAATTTGGACAGAAATTCAAGTCCTCTAACTCCAAACAATGAGTGTATCTATAGATCTTCTAGACAATGCTTTCATTTGTATATGCTTGTTGGACATTAGGAACTGTTTGCATGTTCCAGTAGAGGGCAGTATTCAACTACAGTGAAAATATTCAATTAGTTTTTGTCCATTCATAACCCTGGAGGTGACTCAACTGGAAGAACAAAACATTCTGAGGGTAAGAGCTTGCTTTTTCCCCTTTAAACTTCAAAAGCAAACTTTCCCTTTGACATCTACCGGAAGATTCTCTAGCACGTGTTTTCCTGTTCCTCCTCCAGCAGTAGATGGAGGGGGATGCTGTAAGCTTGTATCTGTAGCTGCCATTGATTAAAAGACTATAATAACTGTAGCCTGGAAATTTACTGTACTGTTTCTGTTAGTGTGATACATGGTTTTATTATTGTCTATGAACCAATTATGTTTCCATAATTTCATGATTGTAACTGTACTTCCAGAATGATGGGAAGTTATTCCAAATGAATTAAATGGCCCCAAAGTCATCTAGTTTTTAATATGCTGAGATGAATAAGCTAATGATTAGTATTTATTAATCTCCCAACTGACTCTGTTTATTCCCTTTTATTTTATTTTGTCCTTATTTTGTACTTTATTATCTTACGCTAGGATTTCCAAAGAGCCTCATACAGAATACCAATCTTGGAAGGTGTTCTGAAAAATAACGGTTCTTTGGCCAGATAACTAGAAAATGCTGTATATGAAAGCCCCCATGTTGGAGACTGAGAATACACTTAATCTTTTGTAGGTTCTAGTACATCTTGCAGTCAAGAAACTGGTGTAATCTCTTTTAACCTAACATGGACATGAAATTGATCATGGAAGAATCTCTTTTTCACGGTTCTCAGCATCTTAGAAAGTGGTCTGTGGAAGGTGCTTTAGAAATGCTGCTCTTCCTCGCCTTCACTGATCCTGTCCTTTCCAGACTTTATTTCCTCCTCCTTCACTATCACTTGGGTTCTCTCCATTCATTAGCTCCGTGATGCTCACACTGGGACTGTGGCAAGGGACTACACCTGGTCATCTTGAGTTTTCAGATCACCTGTGCCTTGCCACACACTTTTGTGTTGTTTGGGAAGCTGTTGTCTGCCTAGAATGTATGGGGCCATAAAACAAATACCATTGACCACCCTATAAATCCATTTTCTTTTTCATTCTTTTGTAGTTTTTAAAACTCCCTGCGTGATTTGCTGTCTTAACTTATGTGTCACTAGTTTCTTATCTTAATTACCTTAATTATCTTCCACATTCTCATTAACAAGAAAAACGGAGTTGGGATTGGGACATGAGTTCCAGTCACAAAGGAGAGCGGGCACAGTCATCTCCTTCAAGGCTGAGGCGGCAGCTGCAAGCAGGCTCGGAGGGATTTCCTCCTCACGATCCCTTGTGGAAGGTGGGAGAGGCCCTGGATCCAAACGCAAGGCACAGCCGAGGCGACAGATGAGAGTCCTGTAGGCTCGCTTACTTGTCCATTCAATAAACATTTACCGAGTGCCCACTTTGTGCCAGGCGCTGTTCTAGGCACTGGTGATAGAGCAGCAACCAAAAAGGCAAAGCGAAAAATCCCCGATCTCAAGGAGTTGACTGTCATGTCACTCAAGCATTTGCTGCGTGTCAGGCACTGCTGTGCGTGCTGGGGCGTCAGCTGTGACCTGAGCAAAGTTTGTCCGTTCACGGAGCACACATTGCAGTAGTCACAGAGAGGGATGTTTCTGGGGGCCAGAAATCAGTTGTCCCCATTTTAGACATGAGGTGGTAGCACAGAGAGGTCACATAACTTGCCTGAGGTGACGCAGCATGCCCAGGCAATCAGAACGCACTACACTAGAGAGTACTCGCCACCCTTCTATAACAGAATATTAGCCCACTAGCTTTTGGACTGCTGATCTAGGCTTCTCCCAGCATCTGTGTGATGGAAAAGTTTAAAATTAACATCATTGCCTCGAGATGCGCTCTCTTCCACACGACTGGCTTGCCTCATAAAGTTCTTATGACGGGAGATTTGTGACGCACAGACACAGACATGTCTTGATGACACACGCTGGCAGCAAGCACACTTAAAAACCTCAGCTCTGCCGAGAAAACTGCCTTCTGAGCATGATGCCGGTGACTTCACTGTGGTTTGTTTTGGAGAAAATGCGGAGGGGGTGTCAGGTGTCATTAATACTCCTTCATAGTAAGGCTTAAGTGAGAACATAACGACAGAGCACCTTGGCCAGTCTCTGTCAACTCTGTCATTATGAGTGCAAGCTACATCATGTGGCTAGAGTGTACTCAGTGGTGACCACCCATGTGTTGGGACAGCAGGTCATAGTTTTGTGTCACAGTGACAAGGTAAGCATACTTTTTGCTAGAATACTATTTAAATGAGGGTGCATTACTTCTGTGTGCTCTGCGCGAGTGAAATGTGAAGAGGGAGTTGCATGATGCACTTTATTTAAATGTCTCCTGTTAGATATTATTGGGAAATCAAGAGGGCTTTTATCCATGCAAAATTTCCTCTCCAGAATTTTTCATTTTAAATACTCTAATTCAGTGACTTTTTAGAACTGTTGAATGTGGTTCCAATGTCTTATCAAGATGTAGGTTCCGCCCGGCCGGTGTGGCTCAGTGGTTGAGCGTTGACCCATGCACCAACAGGTCGCCGGTTCGATTCCTGGTCAGGGCACATGCCCAGGTTGTGGGCCAAAGCCCCAGTGGGGGGCATGCAGGAGGCAGCCAATCGATGTTCTCCCTCATTGATGTTTCCATCTCTCTCTCCCTCTGCTTCCTCTCTCTCTAAAATCAATAAAAAAAGAAAAAAGAAAAAAAAAGATGTAGGTTCGTTACACCAGGATGGCTGGGGCCTGCGGTGGAAGGGACCTAGAACAGCATGAGGCAGGCTGTTCTGCAGAGGGAATCACTCAGTTGCGTACATAGCTCTTACCTTAACTCTGGTATGGCGTATCCATCCAAGGACTTGATCAGCGTTGTTCACCTAAGAATCGGGCATTTTGGCATTTTCAAGATAATTACAAATCACACCCAGGGAATGTATTTCTCAGCTCAGGGAAGTGTGTAATTGTTTTTTTCTTTGTACAGCTCAGCCTTTTCTATACTTTCTTTAGAGATTAACTTTGACAACCCACTTTCTCCTCCTACTCACAGGATAAAATTTCACAAAGGACAAAAAAATAGGATATCAAGCTGATATGTTGCTCACTTAGTATATTATTATAATGATGTTAGTGTTTTCTCATACAAAAAAGAAAAATTCTCCTCCTTGCCTCCCTCAGTTTATCACAGAATTAAAAAATCATAGTTTTATCTGGAAAGAGTCTGAAATTCCTCAGAATGCACCCAGATACAACAAATTCTGTTGTCATCTGCTGTGGATGTTGGTTCCAGCTGGGTCAGAGTTGCTGGCTGCGTGTGTGTGTGTGTGTGTGTGTGTGTGTGTGTGTGTGTATGGTGGGGGAGGGAGCAAGCATTAACTAAGCATATCAACTAAGCAGTGTCATATAATTGAAACAAGCTTTAGTTGAAAATATAGTGGAAGGGTTTCTTTCCTGAATTAAAGTAGGATCTAAGTGTGACATACTTTTATGTCTTAGCGACAAAACTGAACCTTGTTTATCTTTGAAAGATGTCTTGCCTCATTTTATTCAAGAAATTGAGTAAATTAGGAAAAGTATGTCCTGATCTCAATTTGAAATATAATGATTTAGAGCTTCTGCCTAGTTGATAGTTGCAACCAAATTTTTGGGCTGAGGGTATCTTTTATTTCTCCATGAATAAATTCTTTACTCTTTGAGATTTTATGGGGCGGGGAGTATATGTGCTCTCTGGAGATGTAAAAAAATATGTATTATAAAAAGATAGTAAACATAGAGTTACCATATGACCAAGTAATTACATTCCTAGATATATACTCAGAAGAGAAATGAAAATATACATCTTCATAAAAACTTATATGCAAATGTCCATAGAAGCATTATTCATAACTGCCAAAAAGTGAAAACAACCCAAATGCCCATCAGCTGAGGAATGGCTATATAAAAGGTTGTGTATCCATCAAACGGAATAGTAGTTGGCAATAAAAAAGAATAACGTACTGATTTCTGGTCAAGATGACAGCGCAGGTAAACTCGGTATCACCTCCTCCCACAACCACATCAAAGTTATAACTAAACCACAGAACAACCATCACTCAGAACTGCCAGACATTGAGCTGAATGGAACTCCTACAACTACGAAATTAAAGCAGCAGCCACATCGAGACTGGTAGGAGGGCGGAGGCACGGATGGGCTGGTCCCACACCCACGTGTGGTGGATAAAAATCAGGAGGGACACCTTGGCTGTGACGGTCCTCCCTGAGGAGTTGAGGGGTCCCCGTCCCACACCAGGTGCCCAGCTCAGGGTTCCAGTGCCAGGAAGAGAAGTCACCATCACTTCTGGCTGGAAAACCAGTGGAAACTGAGGCTGAGGGAGGCTGAGGCTTCTGGAGCCCCAGGGAGCTCCTCTTAAAGGGCCCACGCACGGACTTACTCAGACTTGCACCCTTCAGGCTCCATCGTGGGGGAGGCAGCTTGAAAGGCACCAGAGACATACCGAGAAGAACTGAGTTGTTTGGCACTGGGGCAAGAGCTGGAGGGGCAGCTTTCTCCTGGACAGTCCTGCTGGTGGAGGCCGTTGTTCCTTTGGTGAGCCCTTCTCCCACCAGCCAGCAGACTGCTGCCATATCTGAGACTCCAGCAACCTGGCTCACACTGTTGGCCCTGCCCTGGTGATTCCCTGAGGCCCTTCCCCATCCAACCTTTGGGCTCACCCAAGCTGTTTCCAAAGGCTTTACCATAGGATTGGCCTGTCTTGGATCCTGTTTCAGAGTTTCCTAAAATCTCTCAAACAAGCAGCATCTGGTCTCAGCGAGCCCTATACCTCTCGTTAAGTGGCCCCAGGCCTGGCACTAGAAGCAGCCAGCCTTGGTTTACAACTTGGCTTTTCCTGGGCACCTCCAAGCCCAGTGCAAGAAGCATCAGTCTGCAGGTCACTTTGTAGCTTATGCCTGGTGGCCCCAGGTAGAACACAGGCAGAGGCTGACCTTGCCCCAGAGCCAGCACACCCAGTGGACAACTTCAGACCACATCAAAGCAACACCACCCAACCACCTCCACAAATGACACACTCAATGAGTGGACTCAGTGGGTACCAGAGCCCTGCTGAAGTAAGTCTTGCTCTGTGTGTTGGGCCCCTACATGGCCGATCCTCCGAGGTAGTCAGAGGCCAGTGGTCAGTGGGCACAGCCAGTCCTTGCAGCTGATCAACCTGAGTAAATCCCTCCTATTGATGTGCCAACAGCAATCAAGACTCAATTACAACAGAAGGGTGTACAGTCCACACTAGGAGTGCACCTTGAGGGCCCAGCTGGGATGATCAGGGAGGCTGTGCCACTGGACCCTACAGGACACCTACAACAATAGGCCACCCTATGAAGCCTAGGAGAGACATAGCAACTCTACCTAATACATAGAAACAAACACAAGGAAGCAGCCAAAATGAGGAGACAAAGAAATGTGTCCCAAATGAAAGAAAAGAACAAAAGTTCAGGAAAAGAACTAAAGAAAATGGAGATAAGCAGTCAATAAGATGCAGAGTTCAAAACACTGGTTATAAGATGCTCAAGAAACTTAGTGAGACCTTCAAGGATCTTAGTGAGACCTGTAAGGAACTTAAGGAGACCTCCAAGGAACTTAGTGAGAACATCAACAACATAAAAAAGGACCAGTCAGAAATGAAGGATGCACTAACTGAAATAAAGAATAATTTACAGGGAACCAATGGTAGAGTAGGTGAAGCCAAGAAGTAAACCATTGATTTGGAATATAAGGAAGCAAAAAACACCCAATCAGAACAGCAAAAAGAAAAAAGAATACAAGAAAATGAGGACAGTATAAGGGCCTCTGGGACAACTTCAAGCGTGCCAACGTTCACATCATGGGAGTGCCAGAGGACAAGAGAGAGAGCAAGAAATTGAAAACCTATTTGAAATAATAATGACAGAAAGCTTCCCTAATTTGGTGAAGGAAACAGACATACAAGTCCAAGAAGCACAGAGAGTCCCAAACAAGTTGAACCCAAAGAGGTCCACAGAAAGACACATCATCATCAAAATGCCAAAGGTTAAATACAAAGAGAGAATCTTAAAAGCAGCAAGAGAAAAGCAGTTAGTTACCTACAAAGGAGCTCCCATAAGACCATCAGCCGATTTCTCAAAAGAAACTTTGCAGGCCAGAAAGGAGTGGCAAGAGATATTTAAAGTGATGAAAAGCAATGACCTACAACGAAGATGATTCTATTTTGCAAAGCTATCATTTAGAATCAATGGACATATAAAGAGTTTCCCAGACCAGAAAAAGCTAAAGGAGTTCATCACCACCAAACCAATATTATATGAAATGTTGAAGGGTCTTCTTGAAGGAGAAGAACAACAAAAATATGAACAACAAAATGGCAATTAATACATATCTATCGACAATTGAATCTACAAACAAAATGAATTAACCTTGAAAACATTATGCTACGATCAGGGGTGGGGAACTTTTTTTCTGCCAAGGGTCATTTGGATACTTATAACATCATTTGTGGGTTATACAAAATTATCAACTTAAATATTAGCCTGCTGTATTTGGTCAGGCTAATTTGGTGAGACGTGTGATGTTAGCTGGTATTGATTTCAAGGACCTTATGTGGTCCGCGGGCCAGACATTTCCCACCCTTGCAAGAGGCCAGTTACAAAAGACTGCATATTGTGTTTCTATTTATATAAAATATCCAGAATGGGCAAATCCCTTAAGATGGAACATAGACTAGTGGGTGCCCAGGATTGGGGTTAGAGTCAGGGTGGTTGAGGAGGAATGGGTAGGAGTGATACTGGGTACCGGGGTTCAAGCTGGGATGGTAAAAATGTTCCAGAATGAATTGTGGTGATGAGTGAACAACTTTGACCGTATTAAAAATCACTGAATTATACCCATTAAGTGAGTGAGTATATGGTATTCAATTATATCTCAATAAAGTTGTGACAAAACTATATATATATGGGGAGGAGTATGTACTAAAACATCAACAGTGGTTTTATTGATTGCTTTTCATAGTCCTTTTCAAATTTTCTTAAACAATTACTTTTTGGCTCAAAAGTGTCAGGAATTATTTAAAAAAAAAAAAGTTTTCAAAAGCAATGTCTTAAATTCTTTCTGAAAGAATGCAGAGTACAAATATAAAAATTATATCATAAAGGAATGCGTTTTCGAGTTGCTGGAGGGCAGGGATTTCTTCTCTCTCCTTGACATGCTCTCCCTGGTGGTTGATGCTGCGGTTCATTGGGGACCTGGTTCGCATGTTGAATTGAATGGAATCGGGGGGCTTGTGGACTGGCGCAGCTCACATTGATATTTCTACAGATAAGTGCCTCACTGTTTATCCCAGTCCATATTTATTCTTATTTGTATTCCCACATTTGGGGGAACAAACATGATTGGGGTACTGAAACAGAAGGTTCAAATGTTGTGGTAGCCCCTGAAATAATTTGGTAGATAGTTTCTCAGATCTGTTCCCTGCACCATTTTGATTCTCAGGCTATTGTGAATCAGATGTGTACACTAGGCTAAAACGTTAAAGAGACACCTGGAAGTGAAGTCATTATCGGTGAAACAACAATGCCTAACGGAGAGGAAGGGGCAGATTTGGTCTCACAGGGTGGAGGGTGGGAGGAAGCAAGGGGAAGAGCGTTCATTTGTCTGATCCATCTGGCAGTTCAGAGTTCTGATAAAATAGTGCTAGTATTGGAAGTGTTTGAGGTAGTAATTCGAAAAAGTATAACTTTCCCTTCCCTGGCTCACCCCCAGCTTGCCTAATGATCTGCCACATCTCATTGGCTATTTTGGGTCCCCAGATCCAAAGAGAAGCATTTACTCAGTACCTGTAGTGTGTTAGGCACTCTGCTTGGCACTGGGGATACAAGTGTTGGGACAAAATCGATTTGGACCCAGCCTTTCCAGAACTCACAGGCTGTTGGGAGAAAAGGATTGAGTTAAAGACTATGAACTACCCTAAAGGCTCCTCTGGGCATTTGTAGGGTGGGTAGAGCAAGCTGAGAGCACAGACTTGTTTCCAGTTGTGCTTTTGATGCTGCCCTGCACATCTAACTAGTTGTGTACTTGACGAGGACAGTTAAACCTGAGGGTAGGGATGAAACAGCAGTAGTTATCTGGCTGGCTCTGATCATGATTCTTCTTGCCTCCTTCCTGGGGAGGAGTCAGATGGCACAGCAAATGGTGGTTAAAGGAGAATACTGAGCATTCTATATTTTCAATGTAAGCATTTTCTTTGCTTAAGTCTAGCCTCCGTGGTCCCATTTTTCAAAAGGAGACAGGCTTGTGCACAGAGTTGAGATCTATTAGGCTAATCTGTTTCTTAAGACATGGATATTAATCTTACAGCTACTTAACCCTGTTTTGAAAACCCTGTTTGCCGGTGCAGTGTCACTGGTAAACATTATTAGAGATTATTTCTTGTTCCATTATAGTTTGGCAATAAAAAGTATGTTTATAAAGTTGGTAAGTCTTATTTAGAGGGGGTACTTCTTACTTCTGGGTGGGCCTTGAAGGCAAGATTAATAGGTCTTTAAAACAGAATAGCTTGGAGTTACTGATATCACTATCTGCTGGAGGTTGCTATAGCAATGAGTGGTTTGATTGCACTGTGCGTTGGTGGTACAGTGGGTGAGTGTAAAAGGATCCTAGTAATTTAGCAGAAACTCTCCTGGAGCAATTTAATTAAACCTCAGTAGAATGAGTGCCAAATTCTTTGAAAGCTCTAAGATGCAGTTCTGTATACACCTAGATTAATTAAAGATACATTATTATCCTGAATTTACATGCTGTCACAAATATCTTAATGATTTTAGGAAAAAGGTTTTATAACTTTGT
Source organism: Tadarida brasiliensis (assembly GCA_030848825.1). Classification (NCBI taxonomy): domain Eukaryota; kingdom Metazoa; phylum Chordata; class Mammalia; order Chiroptera; family Molossidae; genus Tadarida; species Tadarida brasiliensis. Next base: position 47,667,421 of record CM061258.1, read on the forward strand.
AAGTTACATGATGGAGTACACATTTTATGAAGACTTGCCTATTTAATAGAGTTTTTTTTTTTTTTAAAGGAAACAAAATGACACCAGACAATTAGGGAAAATGTAGGTTGGCAATGAACAAAGACTAGCTTTTTGAGAGGGGCAGGAAGCTGGAGTGCGAATGTACTACCAGGAGTAAATGCATTCTTTGTTATTGCACGCTGGATTAATGCAATCCAGATGATATAGCCTTCTTTATTAGCAATCTTGAATAAAATGTGCACTGTTCTGAATCACTAATGTAGGTATAGAATTCTTTATAAATGTAGAATCATCATAATTGAAAAGCCTATGATCTGAAATGGCTTTCAAGGAATATGCTATAATGGACAAAATAAAAATGTGTGTGACTCCTGATGTCTGCGCAGACGTGTCTGTTGAGACTTTGGTTCTGGTTATCCCCCCTTCTTTTCTAACACGTTGCTGGTATCTTTCCCAACTTACCCAGTTTTTAGGGTGTGGGTATACATGTTTCAAAATAAAACCCCTACTATGTTACTATAATGTGGTGAACAACGTAGTAGGTGATTCTTACCAACTTTCTGCATCTGCACAGTAGGATGAAAAGCTTTGGAGTTAGGTGTTTAAACAGCAGACTTTGAAGGGTGAAGTTGGCCCAGTTGTCACACATATTGCTGACCATGTTGTCCTGCAGATGTTACTCTGCTGCCACCTGGAGGCCTGTGTGGGGTGTGCATTCAAAGGTAGGCAGGGATGCCGCGGAGCAAAAGCTGCCCAGGCTGTGCCAGCTAACGCTTTGTCCTTATTCCCTGTCGAAGTCAGTTGACATCACCACACAAAATGAGGCTATTCCCTTTTCATTTTTCCTTGTAGAGCTAACATACACTATGAATGAAAGAACAGTATGCTATTGTGGAGAGTTAATATCTTATTACTTGTTTAATATAAAGCAAATTCAAAGTTATTGTTATGTAGATTTTTTTAAGCCACTTCATGCCAGTGAGAAAGTTGACCTCTGCTTCATCCTTCCCTCATGGTGTAAATGAATCCCTTGGTCTTTTCTAAGCAGAAACATGGATGAAAACTCCTGACAGGCAGTGAGAAGAGCTTGAAAAAAATCCACTTGGAGGTCTGAGGTCTCAGGTGACTTAAATTAATAGGTGTGGCCAAGTGGAGTTGAGGTACCTGCTGGGGAAAGCAGTGGGGTTTCCCCAGAATCAGCTGCAGGCGGGGCCATGGGGGCAGAGGAGGTGAGGGGTCCAGAGCAGGGCCTTGGGGCCTAGGGTGTTGTATATTAATACAAATTCAGGCAAAGATTCGTAGCCATCTGCCCTTTTATTTTTCCTGGGCCCGAACCCGCTGTTGGTGGTTATTTAACAACAGTGGCCCTTGTTTACCAGCAACTGGGCGTTTGGGAAGAGAACCAATCAGTCAAGGCACAGAGAAAAATACCCCTTAAGTGAACCTTCCTGTGCATCCAGAACATCCTGACCACTGATATTTCCAGGAAAGTCTTTGTTCAGAGAGAGGGCACCAGCGTGCCTGTGGCTGGTCAGCGCCGAGCCTCCGCCGTCGCGGGTTGGAGTCTAAGGGCTGTGCTGGTGTTGCTGACTTTCACCGAGGCTGGAGGAAAGGCCAGCCTTCTAGAATGAATGGCGCTCTTCTGAAATATGAAATCTGTGGTATTTGAGGAAATAGACGTTCGGGATTTCCTCAGGTGGGTCGAAGTCATGTCCTTAGAATCTGTGCTGTTTTGATTAGTGAGCAGCCTTCCTTCGGAATCAAGGGCATTTATTTACTTAACGATCGTTTTTGTTCCTCAGGATTTCCTGTGAGAGCTCCTGGGCTTGTTTACGTCTAGGTCCATACAAATACTCACCGGAGCGTGGGCAGTAAGGTTATGAGATACACCGCAGAGTGTTCATTTTTAAGAAGCTTAATCTAAAAATCTAGATTCATGCATGCAGCTCCTGGGCAATTCATTTATATTCTTCATCTAGTTTCTTTTTTTCTCTCCTCTTTTTTTATTTTTTTTAAACCAAAGCTTGTATCAGCAGATCCTAATTAGAATTATTCCTTTTGCAGAGATTAAGAGTTTGATGTCCAGTAGATCATCACTTGAACAGGAGGATGTAAAGGTAATGATTCCCCACCTCCCTCCCCCATTTCTTCTCTGTGCTTCTCTCCAGAGTTGATAGAAGTGAAGATCTAGCGGTAATAAATTTTTTACAAAACCAAAGAAATAAAATTAAAATAAAACCCAAAGATGTGCCCCAGGTCACATTCCGAATAGCTTGGAATTCAGTTTTCTGTTTTGATTTTTCCATCTCTGCTGTTAGGTATCTTTCTGGGCTGTAGTTGTATATGCAAGATGACTTAGTACATTTTCCAAAACAAATTTGTACCTGAGGATTGACAGCCACAGATGTGTGCCAGCAATGTGTTGCTGGCGTAAACCTGGGCAGGACTCTCTGGAATAAGGTACCCTATGGCGAGCTTGCAGACATGTTTCAGCTTAGCACAGACCCGTCTCTTATTTTTAGCTCTTAAATAATATCAATTAAGGACAAGACTGGTTTTCTGTTTGTGTGCGGTAATACGTGTAACATGTCTTTACTGATGTTCTCCGAGGTTGTTTTTCTAGTTTACAAAAATAAGGAAACATCCGTGTGGTACATAGTAATTAAAAAAACACCTGACTTTATCTTTTCCAGTGTATGAAAAGCCTGGTGGTTCAACTGAATGAACATGAAGACCAGGACAGCCTAGCTATGGGTATGTTCCAAAATATTGCTTTCCCTTGTGCTCAGACGGGTCTCACAGTCCAGGTATGTGGAGGACAAGAAGACAGTATATTAAAAAAGAAAGTCTTTCTTTATGGGACTCTTGTCGGTTTCTTGAAACCCACTCCGATAAATTTTCTTTGCAGCATTAGTTGTAATACTCTGAGTTCAGAGGTTGAGTCTCCATCTCTGATCTAAAAAGCAGAACAATCAACACAAAGCAATGAAAGCGTGTCCTGAGCAGCTGTTGACTCCGAGCCAGCTCTGGCTGGGACCTGTCCCGTGTTACCTTGTTGTTCCTGTGAGGTAGGCACTACCGCTGTCAAGTGAAGCGACTCCACTGGTGGAGAGTGCGTGGTGGAATTGAGACTGATAACTCTCCTTCCTCTTGGCCCTGGACCCCCCAAGCTTATTACCACTATCCCGTTTTGATACCCAGTGAGGACTCTTGAAGTGGAGCCTGTAGGATCTTACCCCCGGCCTCAGGAAATGACCAGGTACTTGTCCTGGGATGTGGCTCTGATGTGAGTGTCCTTCGGAGAAACCAGGTGCTCCCTTGGCAAGGTGAGGTAGTTCTTCCCACCAACCTGGAAATGTTCATCTGCTCACATGCATTCTAGTTCACACCTCCCTGAGGACACCTCCCCAGATCTCCTCCCCAGACATTTTCTAATTCTTCAGAACTAATTTGGGTCCCAGACTCCTCTTGTCAGTTAGAGCATGATGAAGCTGTTGGGTTTGAGGACATACGTAGGCTGGGTAGATGCCTTGTCTGGACAACTTGGATGGTCTGTGAAGGCGTCTGGGCTAAGTGGACAGCAGATAAGCACAGACTTTCCTAGTTGGTTTCTTCAGGCTCAGCAAGACTGCAGCAGTTCACATACCTGGAAAGCACAAGGGCGAAGCAGTCTTAGGAGTTGGAGAGGGTGAGGTGGTGGTGGCCGTGTGGTGAAATGCTCAGGCTGATGTGAAATCCAGGAAAACCAAGCCCATGCCCCGGGTGCGTTAACAGTGGTGGCTGGCCCGCAGAGCCGAGTGGTCAGGGTGCTCCCTGGAGGCCGATGGAGTGTTATGGGCACTTTTGGCAGACACTTGACAAAGCAGTTACAACAGTTGGGAAATCATGAAGAATGAAGCTGGGCGAGGAGGAAGCACCCTCAGGGGTGGTTGGCTGTGTGCTGGTGGCTTGGCCACAAGCCAGCGGTGATTTGCTGGCTCTCCTTGTGTGAGGTGCTACTGAAATTGGAACAAAAACTTAGACCATACCCAGCAACAAGCAAACCTTTAATATTTCTGCTATATAAGGTAGGGGAATAACTGACTCCTGGAAGGGGAAAGAGGAAGAGAAATGAAAGCCAGCATCTCCGTGTGGATGGTGGTTGTGGCCACTGGGGCAGGAGTGGAGCCCTTGCTCACGTGAGCACAGGATGTTGCGTCCACAGAGTGCATCATGCTTCCAGGAATGTTAGCTCTGAAGAGTGTTTACCAAGACAGACTGCTGGTGGGGAGGAGTGCTGGCTGGTAAAAGTATGAAATGCCAGGATTATTTTCATTTTAGGTTTTCAAAAACTCACTCCACTCTCCAACTGGTATACTTGCTAGGTAAAGAAGACACGTGTCAAGGGAATAGTGGTCGCCTGACCTAATCTGAGTGTTCTGTCAGTAACATCACTGTGTGTGAGGAGGATTGTATTGAAGGATTTGAGAGAGACAACCATGTGTGACATTAACCCAATGATTTATGAAAGGGCTGTGAATGATTGTTCCTTGTGCTAACATGTGCTTTTTGGTCAACTTAAACTATTTTCGAGTAAAGAAAGTCGCCTAGCTTTATGCAAAGAAAATGAGAATAGATTTTAAAAGAACTTCTGAGACGGAGAAGGGGGCAACAAGCAGTGAGCAATAGTCAGATGACAAGCTGCAGTCTGCAGCTGAAAACGGCTTTTCCCCAAGGCCATTTCCAAACCGTTTTGCTATTCTATATTTTGCTTATATTCTACTAGTCTCTAGGGAAGGGCTGATACATGTGGGGTCATGGTCTGTCTTTGCTGACTTGTATTATTGAAAATGGTTTGATGTGAGTTTATTGTGATCTCATAAACTACATCAGTACTGTTTGAATAGAACTTTCTGTGATGATGGACATGTTCTTTATCTGCGCTATTTAGCATGGTCACCAATAGCCACATCTGTTTCTAGAATGCCTGATGTGTGACTAGTGTGACTGAGGAATTGACTTTTTAATTTTATTTAATTTATTGCACAGCAAGTTAACTTTGTATTGTTGTTGTTAACTCGTCAGAGCACCAGTAATCATACTGACCATTAGTTTACACACTGAGAATGTTGATTGGAGGGATAATGTGGGTAACAGTGAGGAAGCTCGTCCAAGCCAGTGCCCCCTAGCCACCTCAGCGAGCAGTGATAGTAGGATTCCGTTTCTGGTGACTCAGCAGTGATGGCCCCGCTCCCTCTCTGTAGATGCTCGAAGGGCCTGGTATTTTGCTCAGAAGGGAGAATATCAGTTGAAGGGCTGGGATCCGATTCTGTTGCTGTCCCAGTGGAGAGTAGGACTCCCCAGTCTGTGATTCCTTCACATTCTAGGCAGGTGGAATGGGAGGAGAGGGCAAAGCATTGGAAGGAATGGAAACAGAGAAGGTAGGTGAAATGGGTGAATACAGAAATTAAGAAGGAAGGGAGGGTCCATTTGGCTCAAGGGTCAGTGTAGAAGTATAGGGGACTAAATGTGATTTAAAAATAGAAGCTCAGTAGTGGGCAGCAGCAAAGCCTGTGCCTAGGAGAAGGGAAGTGAACATCTGTCAGGAACAAGTAGGCCGCCTGGGATGACCGAGCTTTGGCTGCCCTATTGGAATCCCAACTGCAAACAGAGATGCATCAACCATCACCAGATCAGCAAAGCTGTAAATGGCTTGATTAGTCGCTCTCTTGCAAACTCTACTTTTTATTTTTTAAAAATCCTCACCCCATGCCCTAGCCAGTTTGGCTCAGCGGTTGGAGCGTTGGACTATGGACCAGAGAGTCCCGGGTTCGGTTCCTGCTAGGGGCATGTACCAAAAAAAAAAAAAAAAAATCCTCACACAAAGCTGGGGACAGGGTGGGGGTGGGTGGGGGAGGGGGTCAATGGGGGAAAAAGGAGAAACATCTGTAACAAAAATAAATTAATAGAAATAATTTAAAAAATAAAAAAATAAAAATCCTCACCTGAGGATTTTCCCCCCCAGTTATCTCATTTATCTTCAGATAGAGTGGGAGGGAGGGAGGGAGAGAGAGAGAGAGAGAGAAACATCAACTGGTTGCCTCCTGCATAACCCTGACCAAGGCTGGGGACTGAACTGCAATCGAGGTACGTGCCCTTGACTGGAATCGAACCTGCGACTCTTTGGTCCACAGGCCAATGCTCACTAAACCAGCCAGGGCACAAACTCTACTTTTAAATGGTTGAATCTGAAAAATTAAAGTGCCTGGTGGGAGGGGGCTGGGGGGATGGGTGAAAAAGATGAAAGAATTAAGAAGTACAAATTGGTCGTTAGGCTGATGAACCTCAAAGGGAAGAGGGGAGGGAGGGCAGGAAGAGATAAACCAAACACCTTCTATGCATATATGCATAACCAATGGACACAGACAATAGTGTGGGGAAGGCAGGAGGGGGGCGGGATTGGGGAGGAGGGGGTCAGTGGAAGAACAAAGGGGGGACATCTGTAATACATTCAACAATAAATATAAGTTTAAAAAAAAAAAAGTTAAGTTCATGCTGAGGACTGTAAAATGAGAGTGCCAGCATCTCAGGTGAATTACAGAAGCCTGTGGAAGGTGACACTCCTGCTCTCCCAGCAGGTGATATTCAAGAGGGTGAGTGGGGTTGTCTGTGACAGCCAGATTTAGTGACACGCATACTGAAGTGGATGTTCTTGCAATAATTTATCAGCCATGGCTGCGCTGGACTAAAGATGACGTGAAACTTACTTGGCTAACATTGTATATTGTATGACTCTTGGATGGGGAAACAAATAAAGGGTTTGGTGAAACTGATTTATTAAAACAAGAACTATGTGAGCATGTTTTAACTTTCCTTGTCAGGGGACATTGGAGGGAGGGAGGGAGAGACACTAGGGGAGGTGGTGATGGCGTTGGCTGGCATCGTCCTTTTTGCTCAGGACGTCCCAGTACCTTCAGGCCCTGGGTCTGAAGCAGTGCCGTCTCTGCTGTTCCGGGTTTGGTTGGCAGACAGTGGGCTTGGCACAAGTGCCAGAGAATATTTTAAACATAATATCATACTAAATAGCTTCTTGGGAAAAGTATTTTTTTAAATTATAAAAGTAGTAAATGCTCATAGTAGAAAAATCAGACATTTTAGAATGAATAGGAAAAGAGAAAAACATCCCTATACTTTTCCCACTCCAAAGCAGTTACTATTACATTTTGGTATATTTCCTACCAGTATTTTTTCCTATGTATCTCTTGTTTATATAGTTGTGATCATGTAAACAATAGAATTTTGTGTCTTGCTTTATTCATTAAACATTATACACCGTAAGTATGCTCCATTTCAGAAGGTATGTTAAAATGATTCTGACTGTTTTTCTACAAAAAATATGGGTTACTTTTCTAAGAAGAAAGGGAAAATGTCATAGACTCTCCCAAGAAGTATATTACTGGGTCAGGAAAAACAATAATACTCCTTCCCTTTTTGAAATACTGTGTATTATTTGATTTTATGGAGTGGCCTAGTTGTCAGTACGTGCTGAGGCTTGAATCCCAATTATTCTTTAACACTTTGGGTCACTTCATTGCTATTGCTGTTTGTTACTTATACATGATATGAGAAAAAGAGAGCCTCTTAGTGGGTGTTGGGACTGGGAGGGTGGGCAAGGGGGAGACAGATGAACCAAAGTGGGATGTGGATGGAAATCTGACTTGACACCCCAAAGCCCAGGCAGACCAATCGGGAAGAGAAGGAAGCGGAAGCAGAAACAAACATTAGGAAGTGAGGTGCTCAGATCGCTCAGCCTAGGTGACACAGACCTTCCCTCACCATAGACAAGACCAAGAAGGAGAAACAAAGGCCCCACACAGGAAGCTTAGGAAAACGTCAGCAAAGGGAAGCTGGAAGGAAATGATTGGAAGATCCAAAGGAGCAGCCGCTCTTGAACAGCATGCTGGGTGTAGTACAGGCTCCTCTGCCCAGATCTCATCTGTGCATCTGTGTGGGAGAGGTCCAGGCCCGTTGTTCCAGTGGTGAGCCGGGTGGAAAAGTGCTGTCAATATTGCTAGTTTGGCAAACCACCTAATAAGTAGGACTAATTAGGCTACTATTTCTTTCCTTCTTATGTTAACTAAAAGTTTGGAAATGGAATTAATGCCATTAAGCTATAAAAGCTCATAAAACAGTATTTTTAAGTTGTTTGTGAAAGTACAGTTTCTCAGTGGTCCCAATGAGATCTTAAGCATGGAATCCTAAGATCTAGGACCTGTGTCAGTGGAAACTGGCCCTCTATTGGCTATTATTTGAAAACACATATGTATCTATGTTGAGATCTCAAGAATGTTACACAAAACGTGAAACAAAAAAAGGCGGGGGTGGGGGCGGGCGGAGAAAACCTTAGCAAAGCTCCTACCCTTCTGGAAAATAAGTTTTCAAACCACGTTTTTTTTTGGCAGATGTCTCTCTATGCCCTGGGCTACAGAAGCTTCTATGGACCCCCCCCCCCCGCCTTTCCCCCCCTGTTTACTTGGGGGGTGGGGGTAGTCATCCTCTACCACAAGCCAAAGCTTACCAGTGATTTGGTTTTGAAAGCAGTGGGCTGGGCTGGAAAAAATATCCCAAGAAGACCATTGGGAATGCAAAGTTATTTGTAAAAATTGACTCACATTTTATGCATTTTGTTAACTTCAGTGAAATTTTCTTATTGCAGTTGTTGAGGTTTTAAAAATTGTTTTTGGTAGAAGAAATGACTGACTTACTGGAATCCTGCTGAGTGTTATAAGCTCAATTTGGTTCTTTTATCACACATGTCCTGCCTTTTATATTCGCAGCTTCATTGTTCGGATAACATTCCCTTTGTGGAATGCAAGTAGAACGTTTTTTCCTTAAATTAGACAATTGGAGTGTTTATTGGAAGACTTTTATCCCATAAATCAGAAGAAAGAATTTTGGAATTTTTTTAGGTTGATATGTACTATAGACTAGGAAACATGAAGAAACTAAAGCCTTACTAGAGATGTATAGTTGATCATATTGTCTTTTCTTCTGATTAAAACTAGAAAACAAACAAAAAGATACCTGCCTGGCTGGTGTAGCTCGGTTGAGTGTCGTCTCGTCAAGTTGCCGGTTAGATCCCAGTTGGAGCACATAGAGAGGGTGGCCGATAGAGGGTGGCCGATAGACGGTCCTCGCTCTTTCTCTCCCCCCTTCCTTCCTCTCTCTAATCACGTCCTCAGGTGAGGATTACAAAATAAATAAAAATGTAAAACTTAGATGATAATTTCCAAGTCTAGGAAACAGTGATGGGTCTAATGTCCTGCTTAATGTCTGCTCACCAAGGTTAAAAAAAAAAAGTAGCAAAATGAAAGTGAGTGTAAGGTAGGAGTTACTAATCTAAGCATTCAGTTATCCTATGGTTTAAACTCTTCCAAGTTTCCATTTCAGTGGAATTACCTTGGAGCTGTAACAGTACTGGAGCCTGGATCCACCCCCAGAGAGATCTGGTTCAGTTGGTCTGGAGTGTACCTGGGCTTCAGGAGTTCTAAAAGCGCCCCAGGTGATTCTCAGGTGTGGCTGAGCTGGAGAACCACGGACATGGTTCCTTAACTTAAGGGAGCTCTGCTCTGCTGAAATCACCCCTGTCTTACTGGATCTTTCATATTTTTGGAAGTTAGATTATAAAAGCAATTAATGAAAGCCAATTTGTATTAGCTTTGCAGACGTTTAATGATTATCACCATCAGTATCATCGACGATGTGGGAAATGTGAAAACTTGGGGAAAAAATTATCGAAAACATTTCCTAACTACTTGAACTTTAATGAGATGGTTGACTTTGAGGTGCACAGATTGGGATGAAGGGAGCTGGGTTTACACTGATGTCACGGGGCATTACGACGATGCCTGATGTTTTTGGCCTTGGTACCTGCAGTATAATCTAAATTGTTTTCATCTCACAAACCACCTTAATTTCTGAAATGGCACTGAGGGAGAGGAAATGGCAGTTTTTTTTTTTCCCTCTGAACACTAAATTTTTTATTCTCCAAAATAATATCTTCAACTTCAAATAAACCAGCTTAGTGAATAAGTTAATTCCATAGGTTCCATCCCTACAGATACTATTTTGATGTTTAAATCAAATGATTAGCTTATACATTTCAAACAAGCATAACATTTAAGGAAACTATAACTAATTATGAAGCAAATGAAAAATATGAAATATATTCTGGAAATAGCATTTATAAAATTTTTATATGGAAAGTTAAAATTCCACTCAGGAATTTCTTCCGTTTTTCATGTGTTGAAACACTTCAGAAAACTTGTATGCACACACACTTAATGAAAGAACTGCCCTCACAAAGGAATCACTAGGCTTGGGCTTGACTGCAGTGCAAATGTGTTCATGTGCGTTTAGGCTTGTTTCTTTCCCGAGCACCAGTGGTTAATCCCTTGGAAGGGACTTGAGGGCAATTAAGATTCTGGTTAGCTTTCATGCCAGGCAGTACAAGCTCTAACAATTTATTGGGACAATTTGCTTTAACTTTTAGGGTGGCTAATTTAGAAGGCATTTTTATGAAAGATATATTCTCTGTATGAGATTCTGCTGAAGATTATGTGTAGTTAAAATACAGAGAAGTGATACAATTAGAGGTCAAATAGGAAATCCAGCAGTAAATAATCTGTTTCTTTATAATATTTAAAATCACAAACAAAAAATCAGAATAAGAGTGAAGTTGACTATATCTAGGACTTGAGAAGAAAACTTCAAGTAAGCTAGTTGGGTTTCATCCTGGCTGTTGAGATTTGTCTGCCGAGAGGGTTTCTGATGACTAACTGAGGTAGTCTCACCTGCCCACAGGTGGCACATGGGAGCTTCTCATTGGGTTTAATTCTTGGGAACTATTAACCCCAAAGAGATACTAGTTGTTTCTAAAAAAAATATTAAAATTTTAGCATATAATTTTTAAATGTCTACTTAGTTCCCTTAAAGTTACACAGTAACTTTACATAAGAAGTTAAGCAAAAGGAAGTGGAATTTTATACTTGACTTGAATTCTATACATCTGAATAAGTGATGCATTCTTTTAACACGAATTCCACACATTTAATCAACCTAGATTCTGTACATTTTGTCTCCATCCTTTAAATTTTTTAAACTTCATTTTTAGGAATGGTTTTAGATTTACAGAAAAGTTGTAAAGATAATCGAGTTCCCATATGCCCATTTTCCCACTTTCCCAATTTCTCCTATTATGAATATCATATATTATTATGCTACATTTGTTGACAATAAACCAGTATTGATACATTAGTACTGACTAAAGTCTATATTTAGATTTTTAAATTTTTATTTGATTTCCTTTTCTGTCCCAGGATGCCATGTTACATTTAGTTGTCTTGTTTCCTTCAGTTTCTTTTGGCTGTGAGAGTTTTTTAGACTTTCCTTTTTTGTTGTTGTTGTTAATCCTCACCCGAGGATATTTTTCCATTGATTTTTAGAGAAAGTGAAAGGGAGGGTGGGAGGGAGAGAGAGAGAGAGAGAGAGAGAGAGAGAGAGAGAGAGAGAGAGAGAGAGAGGGAGGGGGAGGGAGGGAGGGAAACATCGATGTGAGAGAGACACATCAATTGGTTGCCTCCCACAAGTGCCCAGACCAGGGCCAGGGGTCACACCTGCAACCCAGGCACATGCTCTTGATGCTCTTGACCAGGAATCAAACCCTCGACCCTTCAGTGCAAAGGTCAACGTTCTAACCATTGAGCAACACCAGCCAGGGCAGACTTTCCTTGTTTTTGCTGATCTTGACAGTTTTAGGAGTACTGCTCAGGTATTTGTAGAATGTCCCTCAATTGGTATTTTCCTAATATTTTTCCATCATCAAACTGGGGTTCTGGGTTCTGAGAGGAAGTCCACAGAGGTAAAGTGCCATTTTCATTACATCAGATCAATGGTATATACTGTCAACATTACTTATCACTATAAATAATGGCCTTGATCACCTGGCTAAGGTAGGATTGGCCAGGTTTCTCCATGGTACAGTCTTTCCCACTGCCTTTTCCGCGCTGCGCTCTTGGCAAGGGAGTGATGATAAGCGGCTCACTCTTCACGAGGTGGAAGTTATCTATATACTTCCTTGTGGGTGAAATAGCTACATAGAATTCTTCCATGTAGGAGACTGGTATCTCCCCACTTACTTATTTATTCAATTATTTATGTCAGTATGGATTCATGGATATCGACTGTATACTTCGGGTAACAATCTAGTACTGCTACTTGATTTGTTGTTCAGAGTTCTGTCTTTGGCAATGGGAACTCTTTCGGTTGACTTCTGTGTCTTTTGCACATCATCCTGTCACTGTGGGTGTTTTGTCGAGGGTGGTGAAAGGATTCTCTGTGATACTGTGATGGTGGGTACATGATGCTGCTTTTGTCAAAACCAGTAGTGTATATGGACACAGAGTAAGCTCTAATGTGTGCAAATAAAAAAGACTAAGAAGTTGGAGGAGCCTATGAATAAAGGCAGAATGTGACAAAAGAATCTAATGACTAAAAATGTGTGAAATACCTTACTGTGGGGGGTGGGTGATGCAGACCCCAGAACCTTAGGAAATGAGAAGAGTCTGTAAGAATCAAGGCAAAAGAAACTGTTGTAAGCACTGTCTTCTAGGTGATGAAGTTGTTTCCCACAGGGTACAGGTGAACAATTCGGACACCACTCTAAATGTGTACTGGAAATGAACGACCAAGTAAGTGGATTATGGATAGTAGGTGCCAGGTTTCTCACCCTTGGAGTGGGAGTTTACAGACAAGCAAGGGGTGGAGGCTAGAATGATTCATGTGCTAATGAATTAGAGTTGTAGACATCAGTATGCATTCATGATTAATTAATATAGATATATATGATTGTATAGACAAGTATTTGTAGATATGTGTCTGTACGTAGGTTAGGACACACACACACACACACATTTCCTTGCCCTGGAGTTGAGGTGACCTAGAAGCAGCGATATTCCATCCAGTGGTAAACGCAAGATGAGCCAGCCATTGTATTTTGTGTGAATTTTAGCTTCAGAATTGTGGCACTGATAATTTAGAGAATGTTAAAACTAATAAAAATAAGTTCGTGAATACGTTTGTGGCATGTCAGAAATGTTTTTGGCATGTTTGGGAAAATTGGAATTGGAACATTATCAGAACAAACCTGAAATGTAATTACAGATGTTGCTCTCCCTCAGTGTCCTGGCTCTTCCCACTACAAGAGATTGTTTTCTCCTTAGACTATACCCAGAATGTTTCTACCCCTTCAACCCTTTCTCTGTCCAGACCCATGGCTCGAATCCTTGCTCCTCCCACCGCCAGGGCCCCTCTCGTCCACTATCCACAGCTGCTTCTCCAAGATAAACTCAAAATTCCTCATAATTTATTATTCAGAAAACCTTAGCCATCTTGTCCTAATTCTTTCCATTCAGGTTATGCCCAGGCACTTTAGTGTTTAAAACAAAATGATGTTCACCAGGGATTTTTTTTTTTCTTAAGAGAATCATCTAAGTTGAACCAATACAATACAAAATGCTGGTGGAAGCTTTGACAATATAATCCTTTAATATGTTGCTTCAGTCAGAAAATCTCTTATTTTTCTGTCCTAAAGTGTTTTAGGTATTTCCTTCTTATACTACATGTGGATGTATCATAAGACAAGTAATGTCCTCTTGTTGGATTTTTAGATCTTATCCATTTTTTTCCATGGACAATAGAGTGATATTAGGGGGCATATCAGAATCTCTGAAGTGGGATGCCATTTTTGGTTGTTGTTGTTGCTGAAATAAATCAAGGTTATAAAGGTAGATGAGAAATTTTTAAAAATCTTATTTTTAAAAGTAAGGTGAAGGAGGGTTCCATTTTTTCACAGTCTCTCCAGATGTTTACTTGTCTTGTTGATAATAGTCATTTTAAGGTGTGGGGTGGTATCTTATTGTAGTTTTGGCTTGCATTTCCCTTGTAGCTGGTGAAGTTGAGCATCTTTTCATATATCTGTTGGCCATTTGTTTGTCTTCTTGGGAGAAGTGTCTGTTCAGGTCCTCTGCCCATTTTTTAAATTTGGGTTGTTTGTCAGACAGAAAAAGGTAAGAGCTGTATGATTTCACTCATATGTGGGATATAAAACTAAAAGCAACCAATGAACAAAGAAGAAAAATAACCCCAAACTCATAGACTCAGACAATAGTATGGTGGTTACCAGAGGGAAAGCGGGGGGGGGGGTTGTAAAGGGTAAAGGGGGTCATATATATGGTCAAGGAAGATGATCTGACTTTGAGTAGTAGGTACACAATGGAATATACAGATCATGTATCATAGAAATGTACACTTGAAACCTAAATAATCTTATTAACTAATGTAACCCCAATAAATTTAATTTAAAACATTTGAACTCATAGCCCTGGCTGGTTTGGTTCAGCGGTTAAAGCATTGGCCCACAGACCAAAGGGTCTTGGGTTCAATTTCTGGTCAAGGGCACAAACCTGGGTTGTAGGTTCGATCCCCTGTCCTGGTTGGGGCACATGTGGGAGACAACCAATTGATCTCTCTCTCACTCTCTCTCTCCCCCTCCCTCCTTTTTTCCCTCCCTCCCTCCCTCCCTGCTTCCCTCCTTCCTTTCCATTCTATCTAAAAATCAATGGAAAAATATCCTTGGGTGAAGATTAACGACAACAATAAAATTTGAACTCATAAAAACAATAAAAGTAAGGTAATGTTATGAATGGTGGAATCCTAGAATTTCAATTCATGACAACAAAGATTGCACCATGCTCCCAATTATGTGAATTCAATTTTATGGGCTCTGTTTAAAATATAAAACAGAATGGGGAGGTAGGGAGAAAAATAATAACTTGAACCTTGGTGGCTCCTCTCATGATTGCACTGTACGAATATAACATCCCTGCGTGAGTGGGACACTGGGGATGTGGATGTGCCGTTCCCACCGTGCTTCTCGTAAGTGAGCGTATCTTACCACACGGAGATGAGCTGTGCTGTTCAAGATCCTCGTTTTCTGTATAGTGTGGCCTCTCAATGAAAGCCAACCATTTCACCCAGCGCCCAGCCAGAGTAGTGCTGTTCTCCAACAAAGAACTGCTTGTGTTGAACTTAGATGACATGGCGTCCTTCTAAGAATATTTTGGAGGAAGATTTTGACCATCTCTGATTTTCACCCAATGCTAGAACTTGAGGCTAAATTTAGTTGTCACTGTACTGGCTGAAGTTATCCAGGATCGGCGTGTCTTGGTGTTAGGGGTCTTGCCTCCTCTGGTCTGTACTTTCTATGACTTTTTCAAGAATGGTGTCTAGCAGTGTTAAAAACTGTGATCTCTAGTGGTCAAACGAGGAAGCAGAAATGAAAAACAAATCTTTCTCCTCCTCCTTCTGCCTGGTATGATTTTTTGGAACTTCTTTGCACATTGCCATATCTGAGTTTTGAAATATTGCTTCTGAGGCAGAGATAGGAATGATTCAGTGTCTATAACGTAGAAGAGAAATGTAATGAAAGGGAAACTTTAATTTTTAAGCTAAAACTTATTGAAAACTTAGATAAGTTCTTTATCATTATATCACTTGATCCTCACAAATCTTGAAGTACAGATGTTATGGTCTCATTTTGAATGGAACAGCTGAGGATCGGAAAGTATGAGTGACTTGATTGGGTCTGCTGAGCGAATAAGTGACAGAGCCAGTGTTTGAGCCCAGATATACATGGCTCTGAAAATTCACGATTTTTCTTTTTGGCTTGTGGCTCCTTATATAAGTTATGACACAGTTCTTGTCCTCCAAGAATTTAAGGCTCCATTGAAGGATAAGAAAACTGTACAAATCCTATAATTCAAATCAAAATATAAATGCCCTTTTATTTAAATTTATCAAGGTTAAAAGTAGGTAGGTGACCTGTTCTGTAGATGAGGAGAATCGAGGAAGGTTTCCCTTCTATAGGGCTCTCTTGGAAAGCAGAAACTTCGGGGCAGCAGAATCTGCCCTGGATTTTGTAACTGGATGGAGGTTATTGTCTAAGTAAAGGATTTTCTAATTGAAGGAGGCACAGTGAGGCTGATGAAATCATTCACACTTGCATTGTAATGGTTGTATGCTATCTGGTGAGAAAGTGGCCTTGGGAATATGTCATTGAATTCTGCCAACTGCAATTGCAGTCAGCCTGAGAAAGCAAAGAAATTAACCTGTTGAATATGAATGAGATGTAAATAACATCTTGAATTAATTTACATATTGGTACAATGGGAAAAAAAATAGTCTATTACTATAGAAAATGAGGATAAATGACCTACAGTCAGGAGAAATTTGGGGGTTCGTAAAAAATGAGTTGGCCTAAAAATAAAAAGCGCTGTGCAAACACGGTATTTTCCACTTCACTTTATATGTTAACTGATCAGTGTATGGTTGGTTAGTGGAAATCATTTCTTTCTTTATTTTTATGTATTTGTTTGTTTATTTTTCTTTATTGATTTTAGAGAGAGGAAGGGAGAAGGAGAAAGAGATAGAAACATCAATGAGAGGGAACATCAGTTGGCCACCTCCTGCATGTCCCCCACTGGGGATTGGGCCCACAACCTGGGCATGTGCCCTGACCAGGAATTGAACTGGTGACCTCTCAGTGCATGGGTCGATGCTCAAGCACTGAGCCATACTGGCTGGGCCATTTCTTTCTTTAAAAGATGTTGATAAGTAATAAAGCAAATGAGATTAGAAAATTTCTTGTTGGGCTTCTCACATGTATTGGTTGGGTAGTTCTACTAGTTTTATTGTCGGAATAATTTTCGTATCAATAATCAATTGATATGCAATTGATCAACAAGGACTGTGCTTTGGGGAAAATTATATTAAGATGGATCTATCTACCTGGAATCTCAACTAATAGAAATGTGTTTTACAAAGTTCTTTCAAACCTCTCTTGGTCTGCATTGTCCTGAAGTTCTTATCTATTACTGATGGTCAAGAGAAGAGCAGCCAGCTCCTGTAGTTTATCCTAGTTAAGTGGCTCTGAAACGTCATCTTGCATGAGGATGAGAGGAAGACATTAGTATCTCCTGGTCCAACACTTTCATTTCAGTTTGTTGATTGTCTATTCTGGTGGAGGTTCCCTTTCTTTGGTCTGTGGACATCTCTGAGGCAGCCCAAGGGTACATGGACCTATTCACACCCCAAGCATTGCCTGGAGCCTTAAAGAAAGGCTCCATACTTACTGTTTTGTTTTCAAATATAGATACTGTTGTTATGAATAAAACACAAACACATACTTAAACACTTTACAAGAGTTCATGTAGCGTTCTAGCAAGGTACATGTTTACAATAAGAGTATATAAAAAATACTACAGCTGTTATGTAAAGATTCTTTACCCACAAGTTAAGACTAATAAGTGTAAATCTTCATTCATTCAGCACATGCCTACAATGTTTCTGGCGTTGTTCTGAGCCCTAAAACTGAGAATGAATGGAAACACCCATCCACAAGATTTTATCTGTTTTCTTATTAAAGACCCATATGGACTAAAACTATTACCTAATGTAAGGGTTGAAAGTAGTTTTTCCTTACAATTGCACCTAGTTGATGAATGAGAATACATAATTATTCAAATAAAAAGCCACAAAATAGAAATGTATCAGTGTTTATTTTCACTTAGTTTAATGCTTGCAATTATCTTCTAGTTGTATTTTGTTCTAGTTATATTTATGTAGCAGCCATATAAAAACACAGTAGTGATTTATGTAATTCTGATTTTGATTTGAATTTGAGATTAAGTGACTTCTCCCGTCTCCACTTCTATCTGTGCCCCTCACCCAACACCTCCCAACAGGGTTAGCTGTCACGGAGCAGGTTATGTATCCGTTTCCTTACACAGCCTTGCATGATAGTGCCAACAATTTGGGAAATAACTGAAGTGAAGAGATGAATGTTAACTAAGGCACATATTGTCATGTTCCAAATCTGCAGGATCGAGCAGATCCTCATACTGTTTTCACGCTTCTTTAGTTTATTTGGGTGTCAGACGACCTCACAAGACAAAACACAATACTTCTTGCTGTCACTACTACTTAAAGAAATGCTTAGAAGAGACACCCCTGTGAGACTTGGGATACATTTTTTTCCCACCGCAGGTCTTGGTTGCTATGCTTGAGCTTATTTGGGGCACGTGTATCTGTGTGCTTCTAGGGAGCAGGGAGAAAGTTTGAACAGTGTCACGCTTTATGGGGAGGCGGTAATGAGCTTCCACCGAATGCTAATTACTGGAGAGTTGTTCAGGGAGACTGCCTAAGAACTGCTGGTTTGCGGTAAATTAGTCACTAGCACTATTGAGATGAACTGCAGGTTTAGATCAGAGCTACAAAGACACCCCGGTCCTTGTGGTCGACAGCCAGACTTGGTGACAATTTAAGAAAATACCTCAATTGTGCTAAATGGTAGTAGATGACTCCGCCTGAATTTAATGAGAAAAGTACAATTCTGTGTAAAATATAAGGCTCTCAACCACTTCAGGATTAAAAAGTTGGGAGACTGGACGTAAATGAATGATCAGAGCTGTTCTGGCTCTTAGATCTGAAAAGCTGCCAAACCTGCCAATAGTCTGAAAGAATAGATTGCTCTGGAAAAATTCTTGCCCTGGGTGTGATGGCCTTCATTTGTGTGTAAGGCGCTTTCTGGCTGTCCACACACATAAACCGCAGCCTTGACCTAACACTGCACGGGCGGCTTTTCTGAGAAATGATACTCTAGCTCCAGATCAAAACAGTCGCCTGCTTTTGGAAGCTTTTCTTGAATCACAAGCAGCTCTTTCAATTCCCAGTTACCTTTCATCTTCATTTCCATTTCCAGCAACCAAGAGAGGGGAGTTAATGATTCATTGGCTCTCATTGACCTTTTGAATAACTGGACTGTGATGTACCAGTGCGACTCTTAGCTCCCTCTCTCTCTTCCTTTTACTTCCCTAGTTTGGCTTTAATATTTACAGCCTCCTTCTCGGTCTACATGCCTGAATGCCTGAAGGAAGCAAAACATTTATTGCCTCTCCCTCCCGTGTTCGCCAGCGTTTCACTCAGTCCCATTCCTTCCTTTTACATCACATGGGAGACTCGCCTCCTGGCTGGGACGCCCCAGTTCTTCCTGAGTCTCCACTGTTGCATCTGTCGATTTCAGCAAGGCGAAAAGATGGATTCTGACTCAGACTCACCTTTTAACTATTCGTGGCCTTCCTTCCCCAAAATGAAGATTCGACGGAGGGCGTCCAGACAAGGTAGATCACGGGCTCTTTTATTTTCCCCAGAGCCAAGCCAGGCATCTTCATATTCTCACGTTTTCCTTCCTTGTTCCTTTGCCAGACTGTTTTCTGATGAAGTACGTGTTTATACATGTCTTTATATTACTCTCACTATGTAGATACTTTACATATAGACTCCGGAGGTAACCCTACTCCTTCCTATGTTTCTTTCATTTTGAATCTACCTTTCTGCTGTATTGTGCGTGTCTAATTCTCTTTTTAAAAATAAAAGTGAAAGGAGTTTAGTACAAGGTGAATGTTTTGGATTCACTTAATCAGAGTTACCTTGACAATAAAAAGTCCTGTTGATTTAAATGTGTCCTGCTGTCATGGGATATGAAGTGAACTGTACATGCATTTGATACCCAGTTTCTGCTTCTTCTGTGTTTGGTTTTCAAGTGTGTATTAATTTTTAAACGAATATTTTTTACTTGAAAAAAATCGTTCTTTCTTTTTTATACCATTTTATTGATTTTTATAGATGCTCTAAAGAAGGGACTTTATTAAAGTAATTGCAACAAGAAAGCCTGTATATCTCCAGGGGATACAGTGATATATTAAAAAATTTATTAACAATAATTACCAAGTATGCAAACTCCTTCACTACCAAAGGAATAAGAGCTGTTTACCTGCAGCATGATTAATAACGGAGTGGGTTTACACCAGCTATTTTCCCTCACCTGCAACCCACTGGTGGTGCAGGCCTTGGAAACCGAGAGACAAATTGGTGTTCAGGTCCAGCGAAGGTGCCCTGAGCGTCTGCTGACTGTCCTCACTGGGCTCAGCAGGTGGTGGTTGTGGCCTCCTGGGGTTTACCAAAACAAGAAAGCTGCTCAGTAACCCCTTTCCATCTCTTGTCTGGTGCTGGGGCTTATGTGGTGGTTCTTAATTAAAGGGAAAGAAACATTTTCATGAGCTTACAAGCAGAAGTGTTTCTGAAAGTGGGTGTCTCTGCAGCACTGTTTTTGGGGAGCAGAATTCTTTACTGTCTGGGCCACAGTGACCTACTGCACCACCGCATACTGTTCCCAAGGAAAAATGGAGGCTGGCAGTTGTTAACATACCTGGTTCTCCTCAAGGATCTTTTTTCCTTCCTCTAGAAGAAGGGTGTGTGTGTTTGTTTGCTCTTTGGCTGGGATCAAGGCCAGCCCCAGGAGTAAGATGAGTTGACCATCTAGGGGTGGTAGAAAGTCTCAGCCCGAACAAACCTCCCGTGCTGCTCAGCTTCCATGCCTGAAACCCTGTTGTGGGGAACTTAAAAATTTATACAGTGTTCTATTTTCCTGTTAATTCTGTTTTAAAATTTAATTTCTTCTTTGTAGGGGTAAAGGGCTATGATGTATGCACCTTGCCATTTAATGGTTCAGGGGGGAAAATATACCTATGAGAGAGTACAAGTGTGTGCATGTAAAAGCAAGTTTGAGTACAAATAGAAAATGGAGTAAAACGTTAACAATAGGTAAATCTGGGTAAAGGTAATATATTGGTGTTCTTTGTGCTCTTCAAATTCTTTCAGCCTTTTTGCAAGCTAGGAATTTTTTCTAAATTATGTAACTTTTAAAAACTTTTAAATTACTTCTGAGAGGGAAGCTACACAAAGTCACCAGTACTTTAGAGTGAATATTATTAGTTTAGGTACATTGAGAATTCATTCAGTTCTGTAAGACTACTGCTTCTTTTTGCTAATTCTAACCTAGTGAAATTTGAGGGAATAATCTGTTTAATATATTTCTGTATTTATATTGCCTGGCTGGCTGACTGGATGCCTATGTTGTTGGGGGCCTAGGTAGTCTAACCGCCTGGAGAGACATGGGATTAATGATTAGGAGGCCAGTGAAGAAGCTTGAGAGTCCAGTGGAGTTGGAGGGAATGCATTAATCACACTCTCCTTTGAAATCCAAAGTTGGAGCCCAGCCACTTTGAGCTACAACAGAAAGTCATAACATAGCTATGTGTAAATTAAACTCAATTCAAGTGAAAGCAGGTACCCAGAGTATGAGAATGATTAACTATTTGCTGCTAATAAACAAAAGACAAGTGCAAATAAGATTGGTAGCAGAGAGCTGAGGATCGTCAGACAGTGTCCTATGCTTCCTTCCTTCATTCAGTGGTCATGACCTCGTTGCGAAGAGAGGTTTTGGTCATACTGTAGTGTTAGCTGGACAGGGTCCCAGAACCGTAGGTCTCAGAGATGACCTGGTGCAACCAGTGCATTTTACAGATGAGGGTGATGGGACCCAAAGAGGTGAAGTGATGTGACCCAAAGAGGTGAATTGTTCACATGTCCAACAAGCATTTCCAGAGTATCGGACACTGTCCTGGAGGGAAGGGCAAAGTGGGAACTAGACAGATACCATGTTTACAGGGGTCTTAGTGTTGGGAATGGGTCCCACATCTCCCAGGACCCAGACATGCCACCTCCCTGTGATAGAAGAAACACCAAGAAAGCTGAATTTTTTTTCAGTGCAATGATTAGTTTGTGAAGAACCATCATCTCTTGTTTCTTAGAGGATGGTCTAATTATTTAGCCTTTAAAACTAAGGTGGCTTGAATTTCTTTCTCATTTGTTCCTTCCTTCTAATCATCATCATTCTCAGAATGCAGGTTCCGGTCACCTGGGAAATCATGAAGGAGGTTTTATGGGCTTGGAATTTCTAACTTATGAACAAACCTCTCTTATATTTGGTCAGAAATATTCTCTTTTATTTTCTATTATACTTTTTCTTCCTACCCCTCCCTGTTATATTATCTTTCTTGTAACACCCCTTCTGTTCTTATTATCACTATTCTTTGATAGACACATATATACATACACATAGCTGGCTTGCTTAGAGAGATGTGAAAATTTAGAGGATTTGGTAATAAAAGGAAAACTAGATTAGCAGAAACTCACCAATACTTATGTATCAACTAAAAAGTACATCTAGTACTGCACTTTCTTATTCTTACGCCTTCAGAAGGAAAGAAAAAAGGATGTCGCTTAGAAGCAGTATCTTTGGAAGTGACCAGTATCTAGAGGAGAACGTAATGTAAGCAGAGGATGAAAGCAGTTAAAACCGAGCCACCTCAAATATGGTCCAGGGATTCTCAAAAGTTGCCCTTTGTCATTTCATGGGCAGCCCGGGGACAGGCTGTACTGGGAGCCTAGTGGTTAATGACTGGAGTGGGCCACAATCCATGACTGTTCTGCTTCAAGGACTCCAGGAATGCCTGCATTTTTGTTTTGTTGGAGATTTTGTTTTCAGTAGGCGAGTCAACCAAGAAATGTAATGTGTATTAATCAAAGATTTAAAAATATCAGGATTGAACTTTACCTAAGTTTCACATAATTATCATTCAATCTTTAAAATGCATTCTTTAATATAAATCATCAGGGCCTCGGGAATGTCGAACTGTTCTCTGTGCCTTTCATCTACTTGTGTAGCTTCTCTTCTGGTCTCCCGCTCCAGCTCATTTCATGTGCCTCTCTGAGGACACAAAGTGTGGAAGAGTGCTGTCACTTTTTTTCCTTTTTGCTGGTGCAGAACCAGTCTGTGGTTGCCAAAGAAAGGATTGCCTATCAGAAAGCTTAACCACCTTGAAGAGCTTAGATAGTGCCAAATTTTCTGTAGTCCTAGTCAAAATAATGAATATTTATGTAGTACTTTATTAATCATAATAACCACTCTTTACTAAGCTATGGTAGTTACTTTAATAAATGATATATGATTCTCAAAATAACTCTATAAGATAGACACTGTCTCTGTTTTACAGATGAGGAAACTGAGGCTTAGAGAGTCTTAAAGTTTTACCTAAAGCCATACCAGGAAATGCAGGGAATAGTAGTCATGGTAGTATAAGGAAGGAAATGAATGAATGAGTGATCTATGTGTAAGGAGTTGTTCACATGTTATCTTATAAAAGCCCAGTATGTTAGATGTGGATGTCATCTTCATTTATTATTGGGGGGCTCTGAGGCTCAGAGTGGAGAAATTAATTGCCTAAAATCAGAGCTAATAAATGGTAGAGCCAGGCCTGCAACCAGGACATTGAGTTAAGTTTTATTCTTCCCTGAATGTTTCACCACCTCTTAGTAGAGGTAAGGAAGGGTAGACTTCATGGGTAGCTAGCTACCTTATGTTCAGAAGGTGCCAGTGTGTCTTAGCTTTTCCTTCTCTTGTGAATCTTGGACTAGGATTAGAGGTGCAGTGGAAACTCTGGAGGAGCAAAATGGGAGTGCTGTTTCTACATCTCGATACACCCAAACACATAGGTATCAAGTACTGACACACATCATTGGTTTGAGTGGGAAAAGATGGGCAGGGGACTGGAGCACTGGATAGCTGGCTGAGGACAAGTTGAGGAACGTTTGGGATGGTAGTGCTTCCAGTGTGTCCTGGAAAGTTCCCAGCTTTGTCCAAGACAGAGAGAGTTTGAGAGATTGAGTGTGCCGGGAATGGAGATGAAAATCACGGGACCACTGTTTTGGCCTTTTTCATGAGTTCATTGAGTGTTTGGAGGGCAGGTACATCGTCTGAAAAATAATCCCTGACATAGTAGGTATTAAAGGTATGATGACATTTTAGAAGGTTTAATGATCTTTTTAAAAAGTGAGTTTTTATCTCATGAATTTATTTGTTCTCTTCCTCTTTCCTGCCCTCCGTACCTTCCTTTCATGAAGTTTCATTGAGTACACTCATGTGCTTCCATGTGCTTTTGTGTATTCAGTTCAGAAACTTCCCAAAGGATGCCTTATTATCATGGGAGGAATAAGTCACTACAGGAATCCTTATTAAGGAAGAGAAACATTTTCATAAAGGTGACATAACCTGCTAAGATTGCATTGGCTCACAATGAAGGTAGTGTCCAACCTCACGGAGAGCAGTTTCAATTTCATTCTCTGCCTGGCGGACTACCTTTGTCGGCAGAGGGAAGGGGGCCCATTGTAAGCCTGTTGCCAAACCACATGGCTATGTATTCCTCACAGCTACCTTTAGTTAAATAAAAACTTTGCCAAATATTTGAAACTGTTTTTTTTT
Source organism: Tadarida brasiliensis (assembly GCA_030848825.1). Lineage (NCBI taxonomy): Eukaryota > Metazoa > Chordata > Mammalia > Chiroptera > Molossidae > Tadarida > Tadarida brasiliensis. Next base: position 47,691,758 of record CM061258.1, read on the forward strand.
TCTTTTCTTTATTTTTGGGCTAGGTCAAATTCTTAGGCAAGGTATATTTCTACATTAATCCCTGTGAGTGGAAGAGAGGCACTATTCCCATTTATTGCCTCATGTTCGTGAGACTTCTCTCTACCACTCCAGTTTGGGGGAAGGACCATTAGTTGTTTGTTCAGGTACATCAAGGCAGAAAGTCTCATAAGAAAGTCAGGACAAATTACTGTTGAAGTTCAGGGTGAAGATACCAGTTCAACTTGAAGCCATCATGAAAGGGATGTCATCTCAATAGCCTGTGGTGAACAGGCAGGAGATCCCTCCAGAGAGATGGGGAGAAGCATACATAGAGTGTGCCAGAATGATAGAAAATAGCCCAGGCTTATGCATCAGGGATTCATGGTGGTGCAGAAATGTTGAGTGGTGCCAAATGTTGCATTGGTCTGGACGGTTAGTTTTGTCTGCCTTGCATACTCCTTCCCTTCATTGAACAGCACTCATATTTCATGGGTGGTCCTTCCACTGCTCTGGCCATGGGTCCAAATGCTGCTGTCACCTTCTCATGTGACCTTGCCTTCCTGGATGTGGTGGGCTGAGCATCCCACCCAGGTGAGCAGATCACAGCACCTGTGCTGCCTGGCCACAGCTATTGGTCCAGGGTGAGCAGATGACTCAAACTTGGCCAATCAGAGTCCTTCCTTGGGATTCTTCCAACTGGAATTTGGAGGGAGATACCTTCCTTCTTGGGTAGCAATGCTGGAAGGGTTGGAGTGGAAGCCATTAGCTGGGAGAAACCAGTCTGTAGTAGGAGGAAATACTGCAATCGTGTAAAGAGAAGTCACCATGAGACAGGGCACTGCTAGATTCCAGCCCTTGTTCTAGTCTCTGGGGCTCTCTTGCTGCCCAGGTGCCTCCCTCTCAACATTTGGATGCTAAATTCCTTCAGTTCTGTGGGCTTCCCTCATGCCTCCAATGAATCTTTCCCCTCCCCATTTAATTTTTGTTTTAGAAAATTCAGGTGCATATTTCTTCCAGCTGGAAATCTCCAACTTGTCCTTTAAGACGTAGCTTGAGGGTCCATGGTCTGGAAGCCTTCACTGAATTCCCTCAGAGTTCATTATTTTATCCTTTGTGCCACACTGACTTGTGTGTAATTTTATAAGATCCCTCTCATTACTGTATTGCAGCTATTATTTAATGTCTCTCACCCTAAGGCATTGAATTCCTTGAAGATGGAGACCGGCTGGCCTGTCTTCACACTTCCAATGTCTGGATCACAGAAAGCAGGCAGTAAATATTGAAAGTGTATTGTGAACAGATTTACTCACACTACACTCAGATACTTCTTATTTTGCCTTTATCTCTTTATTTTGTCCATAATGGATCTGTCTTATGAAGTCCTACCCTTTAGGCAGTAGGAAGGGAAAAGGGTATATTTTAGTCTGAGAAAATTTGGTGCTATGTAATAATGATGAAAATAGTCGTTTTCTGTAACTGCTCAGTCTCTTTAAGTAAAATATCCAGCCTCTGAGATTTATTCTTCCTCCTCGTCTTCCTTGCCAAGCTGGTATTGAATGTGACTTCCTGGTGAGGGTTGGGGGGCAGTGGGTGGTAGGGAGAAGGTGGCCCCATCTTTGAATGCTCTCTAGGTCCTCCTGGTCTGCTGCAGATCTGCTCACCTGGCTGTTCCCTCAGCCACCAAGTTTTATTACTGGGTCTTCTGGCATCTGTGACCAAGGTCCTGCAGTTGTATCTTCTCCCTGGTATTGGTCAGGATCTGGTGGTTTTTCTTCCCTGCAGAAATCTTAACATCTGTGCTGGCCACTGGCTCAGGTGCTTCCCTAAACACATCTTCTATAGGGCCCCTTCCTTCGCACCGTAGTGGGCCCCGGGGCAGGCCACAAGTGCTTGACTTAGCCACTTCCTGCTCTCAGAGGCCTGTGGGATCCTAGGGATCCATTTTTACCACTTAGGCAACTAGGAGCAGCCCAGGAAAGCTGGCCCTGCTGGCCCTGCTGCCTGAGCTTGCTCTGCTACCAAGTGTGCTTGGTGGTGGTCCTCATGCTGGTGTGGGGCAGCCTGCCAGGTGTTGTCCTTCGGAGCCCCAGATGGAAGTGAGAAAAGCCCAGTCACCCTCAAAGTAGCCCCTGGCCTGTTTCTCACTATTCCCACAAGCAGGGAAACCACTTTATTATTCCTTTGATCTCATTTAATGAATATCTGATAACCTACTCAGAGGTGCCCAGAGTTGCTCAGGATAATGGAACAAGATTTAGGAACCAACCCAGAACAGTTTGGAGGAATGCCCACAGTGCTTGGCTTTCATTATTTATTTATTCATTCATTTATTCAAAATGTTCTTGCTGAGGATACATAAAATAAGTGAAAGTTATTTGAAAGTTGCTAAGAGAATAGATCTTAAAATTTCTCAACACAAGAAAAATATTGTAACTATGTATAGTGATGGATGTTAACAAGACTTATTGTGATCATTTTGCAATATTTACAAATATTGAATCATTATGTTGTATACCTGAAACTAATATGCCTATCATTTATACCTCAATTTAAAAAAAAGGGGGAGAGAATTTACATTTCAATGGAGAGTTTTTTTATTTTGCTAGCATAGTTTCTTGTCTGTAGTAGAACTCACTTCTGTTTAGGATATTAAGGGGAGTTTAAAACACACATGTCTAGAGACAGGTACTAGAGAATCGGAGCACCTCATGACTTTTGAAGTGGACAAAATCATTTTTATGTGCCTGAGTCTTTCCATAAGATTATGCAGGATTTGTATTATTCATAGGATTTCTTGTAATGGCGACATATGGTTTATGTTTTTTCTGTCTGGAGTCACCTGAAGTGGTCACGTCAAAGTCCTGCATGTTATTTGAGGTCTTTCACTTCTGTCCTGGTGTTTGTATAATGTGTTAGTTTTCTTCCCCTCGGCTTGCCCATTTTCCCTTTCTGTAGATTAATTTGCTTTTGGCCTTGGAGAGCTGCATCCAGAAGGAAAGGAATTGCTGATTAAACCTAATCACACACAAGTCTACACACCACACATGACTGAATATCTTGATAGCTGGGGGGAGGCAAGGGCAGGAAAAAGTTGTTATTTTTCTATTTAAGATCCTTCTTTTCCAAACATAAACGTATGTCCTCTTGAAAGCTACTTTGTGCTACTATAATTAGGAATGAGAACTTGGAAATATTTGAGAGAAGACTGTCGTTCTCTGAGTACTGTGTTTTCCTCCTTCCTCCCTCTTTCCCCTCTCCCCACCACTTTTTCTTCTCCAGTGCATTACAAGGCGAAAGTCTTGTTTTCTTTTTCAATAATTTTGATAATTAGGTCTTTCAAAAGAGCAGAATAAGACTTCCTTTAGGATCTGATTTTAGAGTACCACGTTGTAACTTGTTATTTAGAAGGGGTTTTGAACTGCTGTTGCGAGGGGGAGGGCTGGAGAAACAGCTCTCATCCCGGCACCTCTGGAATCCCTTCACTTCTGTCCTCAGCTGTTACTGTCGTTAACAGGACTGGTCAGGAGGCTGGCCAGACCTCATCCCAGGGTGCACTTTTCCTTTTACAGGATCCCAGGAGGGTGAGGTAAGGTCTGAGGGTGAACTGGACGCTGGATGGGTGTTCGAGGCTCTCCAGCTTGGTAGACAAAGGTTCCCTGGGTTCTCCCAGATTCACCGCCGTAGGACTAAAATCTTCAGAGTAACTTTAGCTTATATGTGACCCACAGGAGATTCCTGGGCTGAGGATAATTTTGGAATTTGGATGGATCCTCCCTGTCACCTCCAGTCTAACTTAGAAGAGTGAGGCCAAGAGATTTTCCAGACCACGACTAATATCAGGAACATTCTAAGGGAACCTTTGAGAAGACTAGGCAAGGAGATAAGTGACAGCTTATCTCTGAAAAGGTTCCCTCTCACCTGTGAGGGTGGGTTTTTCTGTCCTCTGGAGCACACTCAGACCATTGGTAAAGAGGACTCTCTGTGAATCTCAGAAGATGGCAGTTTCCCTTGAATACGGGGATTTGGGAGGGAGTGTGCCATGGTGAAGGGTGTCTCTGTCGGTACTGTGTCTGCCTTCTGGTTTACCTCTTCATAACGTCGGCAGGTCAGTCAGTCTGCTTGGGCCTCAGCTTTCTCGTCTACAAAATGAACGTGATAATACATGATTTTGAAGAGCAGGGCTGGCAGATGGGTAAAAACAATACTGTGTACTCTTGGGTAAAACATTTCCAGCGAATACATTTACATTTGTCTTATCTGATATGGTTGATTTACTGATAATCGACTATTTTGCATGAGATTTTGCAGCTGTTCTTTTACATGGCAGACAAGTTTTAAACATATAACTTGTTTTCCCTCTTATTTTAGATGTAAAAATGGTTATTGCTGGAAATCTAGAAATTACAGAGAGTAAAGACTTAAAAATAAAAACCACCTGTAATCCATCACCTAGAGATAGAAGTTGGCGTCTTGGTTTATCTTCCCAGTCCTTTCTCTTGATTGTTTTGTATGTGGTTGTGTGGTTAAGCAAAATGAAATCACACGTTTACTGCTCTGTGAATGTTTCCTCAGCGAGACTCACACTTTCATATTGCAGCAGGAAATCTCCGGCAGCGGATCACACAGGCCCAGGGCGTGAACAAGCACACCTAGGCACACTTGTATTGTAACACATTAATGAAACTTCCTTATGGGAAAATACCAAACATTGCTGACATACCATTTTCTTTGGCTCAAAATAGGGTACTCAGTAACCCCAATTATTAAATGAAGTACTCTGAACTACCTAACAGGGTGCCTACCTACAGCTACCAGTTACTAGTTGTGTGACCTTGGGAAGTTACTGAAATAATACCACAGTTCTGCAAAATGGAAATAATAAATAGTATAGCTACAGAGGGTTGGTTTGGGCATCAAATGAGTTAGTGTATGTAAATCAGACAGTATCTGGTTCATAGTAAGTGCTGGACTCATCTGAGCTATAACAGTAGTATTACCCAGTATAATTACTCAACATAGAGCAGGTGTTCAGTAGCTGCTTACTCTTGGAGTACCTAATATGTTGCTTTTCCTCTCTCCCTTTTAATGTTTTTGTTGTTGTTTTTTGGATCAGCTTCTTCCCAGTACCTTTGCAAATTTACCTGATCATCCTATTATACCTTTAGTAAAAGAGTAACCTAACTGATATTTTAAACAGATTAAAGAGTACCTTTTTGGGCTACTATTACCAGAAGGTATTTAGATGGTGTCCTATAGGAAGTGCTTGGCATCTGTGATATTCTGCACAATGAGAGAATGTAATGTGTTTTAAAGTCAGACCCTATGAAGAAGTTACTTGTCCTACCAGGAGGGGCAAAATGAAACTCTTATCATCAAAGTGCATAGAAGACACAGGACTAAACACAGAGGGCACAGGCAGGAAGAACTCAGAGGAGCAGGACAGCCTCGTGGCTGTTTAGGGTCTTGTCAGGGGATCTCCTGGGGAATAGTCCATAATGACTGTGCATTGAGGAATTTTTAAAGAGTCATAGATGGAGGCTGAGAGCCCTGGCCAGTGCCCAACAGGTAGCACAGTACCCGGCAGGCAGTCGATTCTCAGTACTTGTTGAAAAAGAGAATGAATGGGTGAATGGATGAGAGAAATAAGAAATTGACACTCCCATCACAACCTGGGGTAAAGCTAGAATAGCTGGGCTATCCACAAGAACCTCCAGAATCTGAGGAAACTTTACCAGACCAGAAGAGGTTAGTCTCCTAGTTGTACCTGGCATCAGGAGATTGTTTTCTTAATGAGAAAGAATTCACTCCTTCAGAGAATATGTGTTAAGTATCGACTATGTGACATGATTCTAGGCATCAAGGATACAGTGAATAAGGCATTCAAAGTCACTCTTCTCATAGAGCTTACATTCTAATGGAATGAAACAGATAATGTACAATAGGTACAATATGCAAACTGATGATATATGGTATAAGGGAAAAATAAAGCAGGGCTTAGGGTGTTGCTATTTTATGTATATAATGCTCAGGGAGAGACTCTTTGATAAGATAATATTTGGTAGAGAGCTAAAGAAAGTGAAGAAGGAAGACATTTGGATATCCAGGGGAAGAGCAATCCTGGTAGTGAGAACAGCAAGTGCAAATGGCCTGAGGCATAGAACAGCAAGGCCAGAGTGGCTAGAGTAATCAGCAGCTTCAGAAAGTTTGGGTGAGTGTAAAGGAGGGCAGGTTATATTTAGGGTGATATTGTAATTTATAATAAGAAATACACATTTGGTCTTTGTCACCATTTCTGGCACAGAGCTCCTAAAACTCTTGAAATGTCCTGAGTGATGAGAGTAATAAAGGTGTCTTTTGTTATGTTAATGAGGTGACTTTTGGACCTAAGGATGGAGGTTAGTTGCCAGGAGAACCAACCTTATGTTTAGAGGGTTGGAACTTTCTATCTTAACCAAAAACCTCCAGAGAAGGGATAGAGGCTGAAGACTGAGTTCAGTCACCAATGGGCAAAGATTTAACCAATCATACCTATGTCATAAAGCAGTGGTCTCAACCTGTGGGTTGCGACCCCTTTGGGGGTCGAACAACTCTTTCACAAGGGTCGCCTAAGACTATCGGAAAACACATATTTCTGATGGTCTTAGGAACCGAGACACCGCTCCTCTATCTGTCTCCAGGCGGGTTCGCCCACATGCAGATATGCCCACATACAACATGAGGAACTGTATTAAAGGGTCGTGGCATTAGGAAGGTTGAGAACCACTGTATAAAGCCTCCATTAAAAACCCAACAGAAGCCCTGGCCAGTTTGGCTCAGCAGTTAGAGTGTCGGCCTGCAGACTAAAGAGTCATAGGTTCGATTCCGGTCAAGGGCACGTACCTCAGTTGTGGTTCAGTCCCCGGCCCCAGTCCTGTGGGAGACAGCCTGTCAATGTGTCTCTCTCACATCAATGTTTCTCTCTCTCTCTCTCTCTCTCTCTCTCTCTCTCTCTCTCTCTCTCTCCCTCCCTCCCTCCCTCTCCCACCCCCACCCAATTCATCTGAAGATAAATGGAAAAATATCCCCTGGTGAGGATTAAAAAACAAAACAAAACCAAGAGGATAGGATTCAGAGAGTTTCTGGTTGATGAACACATGGAAGTACTGGGAGCTTGGTGTGCTCAGAGCACAGAAGCAATGTGCCCCTTCCTATATACCTTGCCCTATGCATCTCTTTCATCTGGCAGTTCCTGAGTTATACCCTTTCATAATAAACCAGTATTCTAGTAAGTAAAATGTTTCTCTGAGCTCTGTGAGCTGCTCTAGCAAATTAACTGAACCTAAGGATGGGGCTGTGGGAACCTCTGATTTATAGTTGGTCAGAAGTACAGATAGCAGCCCAGATTTGTGATTGTCATCTTGAAGTCCAAGGAGGGGGTTGTGGGAACCTCCAATCTGTAGCCATTCAGAAGCACAGATAACAACTTAGACTTGAAATGGGCATCTGAATTTGGGGGTTGGGGCAGGCAGTTTTATAAAACCAAACCCCTTTAACCCCTGATGCTATTTCCAGGTAGTGTCAGAATTTAGTTGAATTGTAGGACACCTAGCTGGTGTCCAAGAATTGCTTAGATGTGTGGGTTCCCCCTCCTTGCCCCACCAACACACACACACAACACACACACACATACGCGTGCGCACACACACACAGGAATTGGGTCCCAGAACCATTTGAGTAAGGCACTGTAGGTTGTGGTAAAGTTTGGCTTTTACTCTAAATGAGATGGGAAGCCACTGGAGGATTTTAGAGACATGACATGATTTTATTTCCTGTGTAACAGAATTGCCTTGTCTACATTGTGGGGAATAGGCTGTGAAGGGTAGAAGAAGAGAGACCAGTTAAGATACACTAGTCTTGCAATAGCCTAGGCAGGAGATGGTGGTGGCTTGCCCTGGAGTGTCAGTGGAGATAATGAGAAAAGGTCAGATTCTGGATCTATTTGATTGTGAGGGAGATCAGTCAAGGCGACTCCAAGGAAAGATCAAGTTGCCATTTACTGGGAGGAGCAAGTTGGTGTAGGAGGGAAAAAGCAAGGGTTCTGTTTTGCATCTGTTGTGCTTGACATGGCTGATGGACAACTTAGGGGAGATATCGAGGAGATAGTTATAATGCAGGGGAGAGGTCTGGGTTGGAGATGAAGAGTCATTATGTAATGGTATATGATGCCATGTTGTTAGATGACCCATGGAATGAGTGGAGAGAGGAAGGGAAAAAGAGGATTGGCCTTAGAGTACTGTTACCTCCCCAAGTCTAGAAGATGGAAGAAGACTGAGAAGGAAAGGCCAGAAAGAGAAAGAGTGGTATCCTAGAGGCAAAGGGGGGAAAGGGAGCAATCAACTGGATCAGATGCTGCTGGAGGTCACACAAGGTGAGACCCGTGAACCAACCACTGAATTCTGTAATAGCAAGGTCATTGGTGACTGTGATGGACACTCTTAGAATGCTGGCAACCAAACTCTAAAATAGGTCTTACCCACAAATACCATAGGATTTCACTTATATGTGGACTCTAAAGAACAATATAAATGAACAAACAAAACAGAAACAGATTCATAGATACAGAGAACAGACTGATGGTTCCCAGAGGGGAAAGGGGTTAGGGGCTGGGTGAAAAGGTGAAAGGATTAAGAAATACAGATTGGTAGTTACAAAACAGTCATGCAGATGTAAAGTGTAGCATAGGAAATATAGTCAATAATATTGTAATAACTGTGTATGGTGCCAGGTGGGTACTGGCAATATCAGGAGGAACAGTGTGTAAAGTATATGATTGTCTAACCACTATGCTGTACACCTGAAACCAATACAAAATAATATTGAATGTAAACTGTAATTGAAAACATAAAAATTAAATAGAAAATAAATAAAGACCAACACAGCCTGGCCGGTGTGGCTCACTGGTTGAGCGTCGACCCATGCACCAAGAGGTTGCCGGTTCAATTCTCGGTCAGGGCACATGCCCAGGTTGTGGGCCCGATCCCCAGTGGGGGGCATGCAGGAGGCAGCCAGTCGATGTTCTCTCTCCTTGATGTTTCTATCTCTTTCTTCCTCTCCCTTCCTCTCTCTCTAAAATCAATAAAGAAAAAATATATATATTTTTTCTGATTCTGTTTCTTTTTATTAATTTATTTTGTTATAGATGTTTCTCCTTTTTCCCCTCATTGACTCCCTCCTCCCCATCCCCTCCCACCCTGTCCTCAGCTTTGTTGTCTATGTCCATGGATTAGGCATACATGCATATAAGTTCTGTGGTTTATCCCCTCCCCCCCCCCCACCCCTTCTGAGGACTGTCAGTCTGTGCCCTACTTCCATGACTCTGGGTCTACTTTGTTCATCAGTTTGTTTAGTTCATTATATTCCACAAATAAGTGAGATCATGTCATATTTAAAAAAAATAAAGACCGACACAAAAAATGTCTTACCCATTTTGTGGTGGGTAAGACTAAATCCTGTTGTGTTCATAAACTTCTAGGTTTAAAACAAAACAATGAATGAATGAAGCCAACCTTCCCAGCCGTAGTTAAGAGATATCTGGACTGAGAGGCCCTCTCTTGAGTTTCGTAGGCCAGACCTTGGCACCCGCAGGAGGCCAAACCAGGTCAGCAGCAGGTTTGCAGAGGGCTGCCTTCGCTCCATTTGTTTATGTCTGGGTGTGGGTCTCTTACATAACCATGCAAGTAGGCCACATTTTCCTTTAGCTACAAGGCTCTTCGCTTCTTGAGGGAGAGTTGGATTTCATTATAAATCAGGTGGCAGAGGCCCTAGGCTGGTCTGTGCTCTTAACTGTTTCCTGCCAGATTTGGGGTAGTTGTAAATGTCAGAGAAAGGGAGGCATCTGCAGCTACCTTTCTCTCTCCCCCCTTACTAGTACCAATATGCCTTCATTCTGTGGGTGAAATATACTTACTTTCAGATGTCACCTAACTAGAGCCTCTAGTACAGCAAGCAAGTGCTGATAAAAAATGCTGCTTCAGGGAGTCCTTGTACAGTTCCACAGATGACATTACAGGGCGTTGAGAATAATGGGAGAGGGGCGAGCTGGGGATCCCCTCAGAGTCACTGTTTATCCTCTAGGCGCTCTGCAGCAAGAACCTGGCCCGAATCCACTTCGTCATGTTAGAACACAGTAGTTTCTGAAATCCTCCCTTTATGCTTGAGACATGCTCTCTCTGATAGTTTGACTTTATAATTTGTTTGTCCTGCTGTCAGAATCGCTCCTGTTTCAGGAGACCTCACCCTTGAGTTGTTACAGGTAACTCATACTGGGAAGCTTGACTTTATTTTTCAGTGACCATGTTAAGGATGGGCTTTTCTTCACATGAGCTAAACCAGATATGAAAGAATTACAACATTTTTAAAGCTCTTTGTGTAGCGAATGGAATATTTTATGAATTCCAGTTGCCTTGGGTTGGTTCTAAACATGTAAAGTTATAACCATGGTTGAAATAATATTTTAAAGAATTAAAACTACATAAAGTATTAAAACTATGCAACCTCATTTACTTATACAGTAATAGCAAGCATTTATTTAGTAATTATTTTGTGTCAGATTATGTTCTAAGCACTTAAAATATAAATCATCTAATCCTTAGGATAATGCTAAGAGATAGACATATTATTATCCCTATTTTACAGATAGGAAATGGAGGTACAGAAAGGTTAAGTAATTTGTCCAAGGTCACACAGCTGATAGATGGTGGAGTGGGGCCTTGAATCTGGGCTGTCCAGGGCCCATGCTCTCAACCACTGCGATGCACTGCACTGCTTTTCACTAATTTAACATTTGCATCTATGTGGATGGGAGCTGAGTTAGCTGTTTACAAAATATTATTAATTAACTGATTTTAATTTTTAATTTTTATTGACTTTATTGGGCGACACTGGTTAATAGGATTATATGGGTTTCAGGTGTACAATTCTATAATACATCATCTGTATATCGTATTGTGTGTTCCTCACCCCAAGTCAAAAAATAGCATTAATTTAAGACAGCTGATTCCTACTGTAAAGTACTTCTATAGGCTCACTGACAAAGAACCTGAAGGACTTTTTTGGCAATAATTTTTCAGTTAACTTGCTACTAAAGTGGTTACATATGGAAGCAATAGAATCATATATCTTAAAATTTTGAAAAGATCAAGTTTCTTAAGAAAATGAAACCATTTTACCTTTTTCTTTGTAATGGACTGAAACAGTGCAGCAATTAGCCACTTTAATATATGTAGCTGATGTTTATTTGAAAGTACTTTTAAAGACTTTTTCCCCCCTAGAATAAATCTTATTCTTCTAGTCTGAAGCCCATTATTTGCAGTGATGATTGTTGCAGTTAATAAAAGAGTGGAGGGCCCTGGCCGTTTTTGCTCATTGGTTAGAGCGTCGGCCCACTGACCAAAGAGTCTTGGGTTTGATTCCGGTCAAGGGCACATACTTGGGTTGCAGGTTCGATCCCCGGCCCCTGTCAGGGTCGTGCAGGAGATAACCAATCAATGTATCTCTCTCACATTGATGTTTCTCTCTCTTTCTCCCTCCCTCCCTCCCACTCTATCTAAAGGTAAATAGAAAAATATCCTTGGGTAAGGATTAACCAAAAAATAAAAATAAACAGTGAAACTACATTCTGGCTGAACATAGTTGCCTATGAGAGCTGGAAAACTTACCTAGGTCATGTCATCATCCTGTCAATAAAAATAAAAAATAAAAGAATGGAGGTCTTACAAGCCTGTCATCTTCTGCCTTGTCAGTGTCTGTTCACTTCTAGATCCTATTATCTGTCAATGTCCTTTGATAAGGAGAAGCCATGGCTGCCCCAGAGAGTTATAATGAAAGGACTTCTGGGCCAATTTTATAAACAGTTGCAGTGAGTAACCCAATCTACATGGCAGGTTATGGGTGACAGATCTAGGGAGGAGACAGATTTTCTCTTCTTACTGCTATATAGTCATGTGCGCCCCCCCCCCCCCCCCCCCCGCAAGACTTACTCAGTGTAACCATTACCTAATTGACAGGATGATGGCATGACCTAGGCAAGTTTTCCAGCTCTCATAGGCAACTACGTTCAGTCAGAATGTAGTTTCACTGTTTTGTTTTTATTATTTTAGTATGCATAAGTCCCATTTACAGTGGGGATAGGTATTTCTTCGAAAATCTGTTTTATGTAAAGAGAAAAAGGTGAGTCAATCTAAAGACAAGTAGTAGAGCATATAATAACACAGGGGAGATGTAGCTATGGAAAATTGTGAATTTGTCAGAGGAATGACAAAATCTTGGTCTACTTTCTGCTATGGTTAATTTTTGTGGGGATCCATAATTTCTTCTTTGAAACTCTTGGGACCAGATATGTTTTGGAATTAGAAATGTTCAGATTTTTTTGGTATAGTGCTTATAATATATATGATATGACTCCCGTAGGAAATACTGGGGCAATGCCATCATCCAGCACAATGATAATTCTGTAGCACGACATTCACATGGGAGGGGGGTTAAATGGAGACTATACGTGGCCTCATGTGGGTTCAGGTTAGATGTTGCCACCACATGTTTTTGAACCAAACTTAGGGAAAAAAATTTTGATTTTTCAGATTTCTCTGGATTTCAGAATTGCAGATAAGAGATTATGGACCTGTCTTGTAAATAAATTACATCATTTTCTAAGACATTGATCAACTGAATCATGCAGAAAGCAAATTAGATTCCAACTCGGTCTAAGTAACCAAAGTAACCCTGCCATCTCTGAGTTTATTTGTACTGCCTGGTATGATTTCCGTATAGATTCTGACCGCCACGTAGGGCCAGGTGGATATATTTGTGGGAAAAAAGTTGAATCCAAATGACTTTTACGTGTGCATGTGAAAACAGAAGTAGTTCCTGGTCTTGCTCATCCCTGAGGTGAAGGTCAGTTTTGAACACGGAGCTTGCTCTCCTGGCAGCTCAGAACATGGCTGTCAGATGACTGGGCGATGTCACTGACACCAGACCATTGGGGTAATATTTCATTTGGTTCTAGGTTTCTGAAATGAAATCCATTAGTTATTTGCAGTAGTTTTATTAACTGTCTTCTTAGTTCCTTAGTCTTGCAGTCGGTGAAGTTTTACTGTAGCAGTGATAGAAGTGGTAAAGAGGGGCATACCCAGCCTCCCAGGTATGATGGCGGGCACGCCAGGTGTGTTAGTCTGTGAAGTTGTGACATGAGAGCAGTTACGCTGGATTAATTACACTTCAGAGAACCATGTTGACTTATTGATGATTGTTTTTCAAACATTCTGTACAATGACAAATGAGCAAGTATTTTCTTACTTCAGAACACAGTGAAAGGATTTTGTCAGATTCTTGATTTATAGCCTTTGGAACATGCTTTTATTTTGTGTAATTAGAATAAAAGTGTATAGTAATTGATCATAAAGGTTATACTTGTGAAGTATTTGTGGGCTTTGTATGTTATATTGCTAGCTATTTAAATAAATTGATAAAACAAGATAAAGTTTTACATTTACATTGTATATTTCCTCAAGGAGCTTAATAAAAATCTCAGATAGGTGTTCTGTGGGGAAGAGATAGATTTAGATGCAGAATCATACGCCATTTAGCTCATACAACTCATATATCTTTATAACTTCTATTATGTCGTCCAGGACCTTCTGTTAAAGAACAGAATTTCTTCCTAGTACATCAGCCAAAATGTTCTGATTCCCTCCCATGGGTTTACCTGGGTTTTATGCTATGACATAGATAAGGCAGGTGGTGGAATAAGTGCCATTTCTGATGGGATAGAGGCACCACTATTCCTTTTGTGTTCACGCAAGAAAATCTAATGGAATGTCAGTGAGGATGCCGTTCGCTGTGGATATACCTTTGAATCTATCCTGTTAAATTCATTTATAGGTATTGATAATTTATTATGATAACACCCTGTGATTAGTATTAATAACCTTGTACCTCACATTGAACATGGTTAAAATTACTACTAATAGTAACAAAATATAATGATAGTGACAATGTTTATTGAGCACTTACTAAGTACTTAGGCCTGTGTTAAGTGCTTTACATGTCTGAACTAATTTAATCCTCATAACTACACAATGAGGAAGCATAATAATAATCCACTTTTACAGATGAAGAAGCCCTGTAAAGGTATCTGGGGATTAAGCAATTTAGCCAAAGATACAAGAAACGAAGCATTCTGGCTTCACTATATTTTGTTGCCTTCAACTTTATGTCCCCTACAAATATAGTAACATCTCAACTCTCTGGGAACCCACTTTGAGCGACCTCATCTATTTGGAACAAAGCTGAGAACAAGGAAGCAAGCAAAATCAGTTCTGTATTTGAAACAGAGAGTCTGCATATTCAGCAAGCAGCGCAGAGCCAGAACTGCTAGACTGTGTGCCATTTCGGGTCCTTTAGTAAAGGGTCTGGAGCCTGAACCCTCAATGGCACCTGAGGATCACAGTGCAGTCGCTGATGCTTCCAAGTGATTCATACAGTGAATTTTAGTTCAATCTGTTAGAAATTGAAAGCAAAAATCTCTTTGAATTTATAAAAATCTGTCAAGATTGGAAAAACAGTGCTTGAAATGGGCATATACTTACCTAGAACGATGCATTCTTTATGACGGTTTTAGATATCTGGGAAGGTTTAGATATAGAAAATAAAAGACTTGCATGTCATTCTGAATAAGTGAAGGTAGCAAAATGCCATCTTAAAAAAGTCATTCTTGACTTTTGTCTTATAGTTTGATTAAGAAGGTAAAGGTTGACTGTAAAATAAATTCCTTCCACTTTATTTCTTCTGTTTTCATTTTTCCTCTAGATCGTTCCTTTGATGTCCTCAAAAAATCCAAGCAGCCCTCCACGTTCCATGCTGCAAGCAGGCTTTCTGACATGCTGAATGGTGGCGATGAAGTCTACGCCAACTGTATGGTGATAGATCAGGTAAGGCGTGACTGATGTTACAAGGTGGGTCTGCCCTCGTTCCAAAGCCCAAGCATATGAGAAATATTTTCAGCACTGTTGCGTTCCCCTGAAAATTTTAGCCTAAGTGCAGCCCCAGTGATGCTACAGTGGAGTCTCATCATGTAAGCATTTAACTGGGGTCCCTCCTTCAGAACACAGCACACCTTACCCTACCAAGGTGTACCACGAGGGAGGGGGTCTTTTGGCACTGCCAAATGAGAGGAGTGGGGCCAAAATAGGAAATGACAATTGAGAGGCCAGTTTCTTCTCTACAGCTTTTCAAACAACAAAGTGTGTGTGTGATCTGCTGTAGCAGTGTTTGTATTTAAGTCCAGCAAGAGCTTGACGTCAGCCCCATAGGATGCTGTCACATCAATTACTTGTTTAATCCTTACAACACACCTTATTACAACAGGTAATAAGGTTGTAGAGCTTTTTTTTTTCAATCCTCACCCGAGGATATTTTTTCCATTGATTTTCAGATAGAGTAGGAGGGAGGGAGAGAAAGAGAGAGAAAGAGAGAGAGAGAGAAACATGGATGTGAGAGAGAGACCTTGATTGGTTGCCTCCTGAATGACCCCATCCAGGGCCAGGGATCGAACCACAACCAAGGTACATGCCCTTGACCAGGAATCGAACCTGTGACTCTTTGGTCCTTTGTCCTCAGCTCTAACTGCTGAGCCAAACCAGCCAGGGCAAGGTTGTAGAGCTTTACTATGAAAACAGAATGGTGTCATGTTATAGGGAAGGGGAACCTTTTAGAATCCCCACCCATTCCCTGATAGAGATTTGTGAGTTAAATCCCATAAAGGCAGGTGGTTTGTGCATCTACCTATGGGTCTATCCTTCATTCTTTTCTTTAGCTTGCTGACCCTTACATTTTAATATTTATAAAAATTAAAATACAGTTATAGATTTGAAGATTCCTGCACACTCTAATTTATGGTAGATTTAAGGGATTCAAGGGGAATTTTGACAAAACAATGTCTCCACTGACTTTAAAGCCTAGTTCTCATATAAATGCACCATATATGCGCTCCTTGAGCAATAGGTATTTTACGCTTTTGTTGTTTTTGTTAGTATGCATATACTATATACTGTTACTTATAGATGTTTGCTGTAATATAAACATTTTTCTGTCTGCTAGACTGCAATTTCATCCCCATAGTCGAACATCTCTGCTTTTTCTTATAAAGCATTATTACCTCAAATGCATCGTATAAATGCATAGGTTGGGATGATATTCAAAATAACAGAGGAATGAACATCAGGACATGGACATTAGGCTAGAATAACTGGTATAAAGCAGCTGACCATGAACCCTAGTTATGAAATCTAGGATGAGACACAGAGTTTAAGACAAAGTGGGGACCTTCTTTGAAGATACAGGCTAACTGGACTTGGTGTACTCTAGCCACATTCCGATTTTAATGGTTTTATTCTGTGGCTATATTTCTGAACGTTTACATGAAATACTTCTTGAGTTCTTTTTTGTTTTGTTTTGTTCTTAGCTTCAGTGAACACTAACATTTTCACTTACCTCAAGTAGCTAAAATTGTACATGACTGGATATTATGAGAGGGGAAACCGTGTCTTTAGATACATTAAAAATACAAAACTTTACAAACTAAGGATGAAGTTAGGATGTTATTTGTTTGGGAATGATTTTAGTGAGAGAAGTATTGCTTTAATAATGTGAAGCATACATTTGAAGAGAACTCAAACAGGCTAATTGATAAACTAAAATGTGGCAGAGGATTGCCAAATATGTGCAATGAAGACAAATAAAACTAAAAACCTGGATACAAATCACAAAGTTTACTATATCAGTGTGGTATAGATATCATATCGTTTCTCTTATTATCCCCATGTCCACTTGAGTAGCAAAATTAAGGAGTCCAAATTCTGCATATTTAAAATAATTTCTAGCAGTAGCTATAAAGAATCTTATCTATTTCCTCCATCTCCCTCAATGTGGCACAGAAACCTACAAAGATTGCCAGCTTGTTTGCATGCTGTTTCCTGTGAATTCTCAAGGTTATCGACCTACTTGATGAGGACATTCACATGTTAAAACTACTTTGAAAATTACTCTGTTGTATACACTACTTTGAAAAAAACATACAACCACACATTGTATTTGGACATCATTTCAGGCCTCCTTAATTCAGTACAAAGAATCCCTGTATACTCTTTATGAAAACTCCCCAAATGTTAATATTTTACTTTATTATCCTCTGAGTGTTAGTGTGAGTGTGCCTGCAGATGCTTAAAATATGTATATAAATATTTTTAACCATTTGAGAGCAAATTGTACGGTACCCCTGTACCCCTCAAGGACATTCTTTTTACATAAACACGTATAGTTATCAAAATCAGGGAATCGTCATCAATATAGTACTATTAATGGTGTACAGATCTTATTCAGTTTTAACCAGTTGTCTCAAAGTTCTTGGTAGCAAAAGTAAATTTAATTACGAGTTATATTTTGTTGTCATGTGTTTTTAGTCTACTGTAATCTGGGGCAATTCCTTAGTCATCTTTTATGACATTGATCATTTTACTGGTGATGTTATCTTTGGTCTACCAAATTTATTTTCAATAAAATTACTATTAAAAATATGTTAAGTATCTTTTGGGAGATAGTTTGAGTCACTGTAAATATCCTTGTTATTCATTTGACTCACATTCACTGGTTGGAGATTCCTTGATTGCTTTTGCCTTAGTCGATTATCATGATGATGATTGATTTAGGACCTGAATCTCCCCTTCTGCTTCATTTCCCCTCCACCACCCTATATCTAAATGGCATCATCCTTTTATTTTTACTCTCTTCTCCCCCGGAAGTGATGCCTTTTGATGAATGCCACCTCAGATCCCCTATATTTTTAAACCCCTTCCTTAGACAAGTGACTTGATCAGCTGGTGCTCTTTTCCACATGTGGACTTTTCTCTTCCCATGATAACTGTTAGATCAGTGTTAGGCCCTGTACTGTCTCCCAGAGATAGTACAGACTGCACTTTCTCTCTTCAAAGGTTATGGCAGGAGTATGGCAGGTTGCTTGCGGAGATTTGCTGTTTATTTTATTATTTCCAGGTAATTTGAAGTTTAGGGCATATTCTATCTTATAGTTGTGCTAAGTCCATGCATCTTATGTAGTTTTATTCTTATTTTTGTTTGGTAGTGTTTTTTGGAGACTCAGATTTATGTAACCACCACTACTACCTTGTTTACCCAAATTCCTATGAATTACTTTTTAAATCAGACTGCCTGCTCCTTGGTTTTTCTTCTCAAGTATTTAAAGTATTTCCTCTCATTTTGAGTCAATGGTTCATAAAATGTTAAAATGCTCAGTTGGTCTTTTTCCCTTTGTTATGGGATAGCAGCCAGGTGAA
The DNA here is from genome assembly GCA_030848825.1 of Tadarida brasiliensis. Lineage (NCBI taxonomy): Eukaryota > Metazoa > Chordata > Mammalia > Chiroptera > Molossidae > Tadarida > Tadarida brasiliensis. Next base: position 47,710,141 of record CM061258.1, read on the forward strand.
TCAAAACATACCATGAAATAATTCTCTGCATACATAAAGCAAAACAAAAACAAGAACAAATAAAACAAAAAAGATAAAGTGGAAGGTTTTTTAATTGGGAGAATTATATTTTTAGCTAAGTCAATCTGTCCTGCTTTTGCTTAGCGAATATTTATCTTTTATCTATCAGGTTGGTGACTTGGATATTAACTATATAAACATAGAAGGAATCACTACAGACACCTGCCCTGAATCCACGGGTTCTACTCTGGAACCTCCGAGCTGCAAGCATATCCTTCCTACTGAAACCAGCCCTGGCATGTACCCAGCAAGTGAGAACAAGGAAGTCACATCAAATACTGAAGCTCAGCAGTCCTGCACATCACCATCTAGTTTGTGTGCTTCCAACTTAAATCTTTCCTTTGGTCTTCATGGATTTGAAAAGGAACAAAGTCATCTAAAGAAAAGAAGGTAAGATACTATATTTTAGAGAGAAAGTGTAGACAATCAAAGCACCTTGTAGCAGAAATTGGAAAATTCTATTTTATTTTCTATTGTCCCCACCATTTTTATCTCTACATGAAAATGTTGCCCCCTTTTAGGTGTCTGTATTCCTCTATTTGAAAGTAAGACAGTTAAGGAAACTGTCAGAAATCATAATAGAGGAAAACCACAATGAGATATTTTGGCAATACTATATTTTAATGAAAATGCATGCAACAGAGACTCCTATTACTGTTGATAGGAGTGGAAATTGTTTAAAAACTTTGGAAAATAATTTGGACATGCATAATTCATGACCCAGCAGTTTTACTTCTGTGTTTTAGGAGACATATACATGAGTAGTTATAGAGCAGGAAATTACCCAAATGGGAAATGAATAAATTACAGTATAGTGACACAAAGGAGTGCTATACAGTAGTGAAAATGAACTAACTACATCTACATACATGACACGCATCACAGAAACATGAAGTTCAACAACAAAAAATAAATCACAGAGTACTTTAGTTAGATTTCATTTTTATAAAATGTAAAACAAAACAAAATCAGTTTAGTATTATAGGGCCAATACATATGTGCTTAAGCTATTAAAAAACAAACAAGATAATGAAAAGGGGGGAAAATCCCCAAATTCAAGATAGTATTACGTCTAGTGGGGAAAGTAGGGAATGAGAATGGAATGCAAAGGAATAAAAAAGGTTTCAATGGTATGGCTAATGTTCACGATTCAAGTTGGGTGGGGTCATAGGTGTTTGCTTTATTTTTTATGCTCTGTAACTTAGTTACTTTGCACATATTTTCTTATTTATACAAAAGTGTTGTTAAAACAACAGTTTTGATATGATATGATGGTATATTTTTACATGTGTGTGTGCACGCATGTGTGTTTGTATTTTTGTATCTGTTTCTTATTCATCCATCCTGTTGTCTATTTTCTTTAGGAAATAGACCAATTTCTGCTAATTTCATTCTATTCTGCTGTCTACTTTCCTTAGGTAATAGCTTAGTCCCCCCCCCGCCCCAGACCCAAGACCTCTGATTATATGCTCATTTTTATACATAAAATCTGAATCAAAATGAATGTAGAATACACACACATGAGTGTGTATATAATTATTTTTCTATGAATGAACATCCACATAGGTAAGTAAGTATTCAGCAGAGATTTAATTGGTCAGAAAGAAGAGAGAGGGAAGGGAAGCAGCAATCACTAGATGCCAGTCACGCTGTACTTTACACAGATACACAACCACTTGAAGCTGGGACACTTTATAACAGGTATTGGTATTGGTACTAAGGGTAACATCTGATACATAAATAATGAAAGATTTTCTTTAGATTTGTATTTTTTGAATTATGGTTTAAAAGATACTGAGTGGTCATGGCTATAAATTAAATTGATAGGAAATTTTGGGCTCTCCACATACCTGCTCGGGACAAGAGGCTGTTAGTCAAGGCAAGAGTCTATAGATTTCTGCAAAAACAGATTTAACTCTGTGTTATTGGTGCATTCTGGTAGGATCTTTATGATCTGTCCAGTTTGTGACCCAGGTCTCTAGAGGTGAATGAATTCTTTAGGAAGAGAGGTAGGAAAGGCACAAACGGTGTCTCTGTTCTGCTTATGCAAACATTCGCAGGCATTCTAAATTATACTGTCCCAGGATGGTCTTGTTCTGGGATGTTGAAACATCTCACTGCTGCAGCTAGAATTTTGCCATCTTAAAATATAAGAAAATGTATCCAGTTTGAATAAAGGTAATTTGAAGCTTCTGTAAAAATGTCACAGCTTATGGGGGGGGGCGGTAATGGGGGTGAGGAGAGGAAGATACCCTAAGAGAAAAACCTTCCAGCTAGTCCTTTGGGCCAACTTTATCTCTGGCACATTCTGTCTCCTCTGAAAAATGTAGGGATGAGGAGAAAGGACGTGTGATTCCCAGAAAGCCCCATTTTGACCCTGGGATGGCTGTGGGATTTTCCCTTCGCTGGGTGTCATGGTGGGAGTGTGTAATACAAATAATAATGAACTTGAAGTGCAATGCCCTATTTTTATTTATTTATTTATTTATTTTTTTAATCCTCACCCAAGGACACTGTTGCATTTATCTTCAGATAGAGCAGGACGGACGGAGAGAGGGAGGAAGAGAGAGAGAGACATTGATGTGAGAGAGACACATCTAGTGGTTGCCACCCTCACAACCCCAACCAGGGCCGGGGACGAACTGCAACTGAGGTACGTGCCCTTAGCGGGAACTGAACCTGGGACTCTCTGGTCTGTGGGCCGATGCTCAACCGCTGAGCCAAACCGGCCAGGGCAACAATGCCTATTTTTTAAATAAGTGAATCATAGGCTGAGAGGCTAGGAACTTCTAATGAAGGAGAAATTGTGAGGCACACAATAAAAACTGAGGTTAACACAGGGACAAAGCTGACTGAGATCTAAGTCCTAAATTTTCTAAGGTTTAAAACAATATTTTGGCCCTGGCTAGTTTGGCTCAGCAGTTAGAGTGTCGGTCCGTGGAGAGACCTGGGTTCAGTTCCCACCAGGGGCATGTGCCTCGGTTGCAGTTTGTCCCCGGCCCGGTTGGGGTCGTGTGGGTGGCGACCAGTCGATGTGTCTCTCTCACATTGATGTTTCTCTCTCTCTCTCTTCCTCCCCCTCTCCTTCCTGCTCTATCTCAAGCAAAAATGTCCTCAGGTGAGGATAAAAAAAAAAAAAATCCTATAAAACAATATTTTGGTGAAAGTAACATTGTATGTACAATATGTAACCATTATATGATTTAAAGTTAATAGGTATTTTAAGAAGTTACAAGGGGAAAATAAACAATGCAACATTTATTTTAACAAAATTTACTGCAAAAAATTACTTGATAGAAGATAAGTATTTGTTCTGTTCTAAAATATATTTTTAAAACCATTTTTTTGTTTTCCCGTAGTAAGACATTTGTCACACCATGAATCATCCCCTCCCTCCCCGCATTCACATAAAATTTAAACATTTTATGAAATGTGTAATGTATTTTGATATTTTTTACTCTATACCATTTTTTTGTTCATTAATCCTCATCCAAAGATATTTTCCCATTGATTTTTAGATATAGTGGAAGGGACGGGGGAGAGAGCACAAGAGAGAAACATCAGTGTGAGAGAGACATATTGATTGGTTGCCTCCTGCACACCCTGACCAGGCAGGGCCGGGGGGTTGGACCAGCATCCCAGGTACATGCCCTTGACTGGGAATTGAACCTGACACCCTTCGGTCCGCAGGCTGACACTCCAACTGCTGAGCCAAACTAGCCAGGGCTACTCTATACTATTTTATTTAATTATTTTATAATTTTTTGAACTATTTTTTTATTTTTTTTGTTGTTATTTGTTTTTTTTAGAGAGAGGAAGGGAGAGAGAGATAGAAACATCAATGTGAGAGAGAAACATTGATCAGCTGCCTCCTGCACATCCCCTATTGGGGATCGAACCTGAAACCCAGGCATGTGCCCTGACTGGGAATTGAACCAGGACCTCTCAGTCTATGGGATGTCGCTCAATCCACTGAGCCACACCAGTCAGGCATACTCTATACTATTTAAAAAGAAAATTCTGGTCACAACCTACTGAATTGATTTCATATCCCATTAATGAGATTTTGGAAAATGGTATTATAAAAAAGAACCTAGAAGTAATTTTGAAAAATATTGTCTATAATATTGAATATCTTAGGTTAATAACTTAGCAAAGAAAAAACTGTAGCCTGATTTGAATGAACAGAAAAATGTTTTAAAGTATAGTGTGCAAAATAAAATAATACTCAGTAATCCTTCTGGGGTATGTTCATAGTGAAGGAGAAATACTGTATATACCTGGAAAGACTTGTGTTGAAATAGGATATTCTTGCAGGCAACCAACGATTTGAACTAATTTTCATTAGTACAGAGATCACAAATTGAACGACAAGCACAGAGGTACAAGATGTCAGCAAACCTTTGACCTCCCACCCCACCCCCAGATCTCTTTCTACCTTCAGATTATCGTTGAATTAAGGAAACTACACAGCACCGTGAAAATACCTCTAATTATATCACTGTAACATTCAGAGGACTGACATTTACTGGGAAGGTTTTCTTAACACTAAGCTTTAGTTTTCAAGAGAAATAATTTTGTGTACTCCAACATATTTGAGTGTTGAATTAAAGAAAAGTGTGAAGTCCACTCCAGTGTGTCCTTCCCTTCTCAGTGCCAAGGTGAGGCTCTCAATGTGTCCTTTAAGGAGAAAACTCCACTTCAGAAACCTCAGTGGTGCCCGTCTTGACCTTCAGTTGTTGCCAGGTGTGCTGGTGCCCAGGAGGGCCTGTGAAGTTCAGGGATTAGAGACACATATAGGACCAAGTGTCATGTAACTTATTAAGTTGATGTTCAATGGCCATTAAATAGCCTACAGTTTTTAAAGAAAAATAACCCAAACGAGTTAGTCAAAATTTTATTTTCTGGTTCTCCATATTTCATAAGCAAGATGGTTTCATTATATTGTTTTTAGAATTTTAACCTCAGAACTGTAACAACCAAAGAAAAATACTTTTAAAAATGCACTGTTTGATGTTCTCTCTCCCATTTTTTTCGTGTGGGAGGCAACCAAATTTTTGGTGGCCTTGCTTCGGCAAGGCAGAATTAAAAAAAAAATGCACTGTTTGTTCAGTTGTTGCTTTTTGTTTTATTTGCAGACAACAGAATAGTAGAGGGTAAAGAGGGTCAAATATATGGTGACAGAAAGAGACTAGATTTGGGTGTGAGCATACAATGGAGTTTACAGATGTTGTGTTATACAGTTGTACAACTGAAATTTACATAATGTTATTAGCCAATGTTACCCCAATTTAATTTTTTAAAGTTGCACTGTGCAGTTAACATGCTGATGGCCTCAGCGTTTGAGTGGCTTAAAATGTAAATGTTATGGAACGAGCCAGGAATGTGGAAGGTCACATTCTTTCCTTTAAATTTTATGGTTATCCAAGTTAAATGAGGAAAGAAAAGCATTAGTAATTGAGCAGTACTACCTGCTTCTGAGGTGGATTTCTCATGGGATAATTTTTTTTTTTAATTTCTAAAAGTGATCATCTAATATGACACATTGGGACCCTCCTGACTCCTGTCTGACCTGTATCGTGACAGCAGCTCTGGAGTGAGACCCTTGCACATGTCTCCTTACCTGTGCCTCTGCCCGCTGAGCTTTCCAGCCCAGGGCCAAGGAGGGAATGCCACACTGCAGATTTTCACGTGCGGATTCCCCCAGCGCCCCACCCCCAAACAGCCCAGTGGCTCTGTTTTGTCTGCATTTTTAATATTTGAAGGGTAACTATTTGGGGCTTGTAATCATTACATTTACAAAACAGAAATGGGATAATACTAACTCGAACCAGCTTTTGTTTCTTAAAGTACTTGAGATGGGTTTTGTTAGGTAGAAATGTTCACTTGGAGAAACAAAATTTTGTTGAAAGCGAGGATATTTGGGGGAAGAAAAAACAATACAAACTACTGAAATATAAATTTTATTAGAAGTTGGCCCTGGCCACGTAGCTCAGTTGGTTAGAGCATCGTCTCAATATGCCAAGGTTGTAAGTTCGATCCCCAGTCAGGGCACATACAAGAATCAACCAAGAATGCATACATAAGTATAACAACAAATTGGTGTTTCTCTCCTCTCTCTCTCTCTCTCTCTCTCTCAAATCAATCAGTAAAAAAAATTTTTTAATTAAAAGAAAAGAAATTAAATATATACCCATTATACCTCACACTAATGAAGAATTTGAATTCAGATATAGAAACCAATGACTCTGATTCCTTGATTGTTTCCTTGTGTACTTACTTTGTGCTTCAGTTCTAGCCTTGATGCCCTGGACGCCGACAGTGAGGGGGAAGGGCCTCCGGAGCAGTCACACATTTGCTACACACCAGTGTCTCCGAGTTCCTCCAGGACTGGGATTCCTAGTGGGGATGAATTAGATTCTTTTGAGACCAACACTGAACCAGATTTTAACATCTCCAGGACTGAGTCACTTTCTTTATCAAGTAACCTGCAGTCAAAGGTATTCTTGTTGGTATTAATATGGTTTATTCTAAGCAGGAAAAATGTGTAGTCTAAATCTATCCATCTCTGAAAGACAAATAATGTTTTTTTCACACGTATAAACTTTTTTTGGGGGGGGGCGGAGATCTATGAGCTGACTGACTGAGTCTGTCTTGTTACTCTTTTGCACTCTAATCTGTATATTCCTTACTCACAAGTGCTGGTTTGTTTTCATTAATTCACCACCAGTACATGTAATCTTACACATACATGGAACATTTTACGATTTTACACAATTTCTGCCATCATCTCTTAAGCAAAGGGAGGAAAAACTGGTAGTATTCAGTGGGTTTAAGTGATCAAACTTGTTTTGCTCACATGAAATTTTCCTTGGCCTGGGCGATGAGGTAAATAATGTTACTAAGGCAGAGGTGATGTTTGTTTAGCATTCCTGGCTGCATGAACTAATCTGGAACTCCATAAACTTTGTTAGTTTTTCCATAGGAGACAGATTTTCTCTCACTGGCACTTTCTCGTGGGGTTTCATTTGGTTGTGGTTGCTATTTATTTATTTTCAATTTCTTTTTCTTTTTTAAAATTAAAGCAGTTATTGAATTTATTGGGGTGGCACTAGTTAATAGAATTATACAGGTGTCAGGTACACAATTCTACAATACACCGTCTGTATATTTTTTGCAGAGAAAGCCCTTTTGTATTTGGGTATGTTTTCTTCCTTTTTGATTTGTATTATTGTCTACTTTTCCTTCTTAAATTGAGTTTACTGCTATAAAATAATGTGTGCTATGCCCAAACAGTTCTTTACCATAAACGCATGGCTTTTATTATAACACTGTATTTTTGTAATATAGTCTACAGTATATAAACATGTTTTATGTATGTTCAACATATGTAATTTTATCATAACTCACCAGAACATAAGTAGTGCTTTTATTTTGAGCAGATGAGGTTCTGCAGAGATTAGATGTCTCATCCTGGGTACCCAAACTCGGTGAATAGTCAGAACTCAAATCCAGGCCTTCTGACCACAGAGCCTGAATCCTTTCCCTCAGCTCTGAAGCCTGTAGATGTCATCATCTTTGGAACCCAAAGATCATGTGATATTTCTGGGTAATAAGAAATGAGCATGTCTATTGATGTGGATCCTTCTTAGTTTTGCATTTTGGATGGAATTGTGAAACACTCATCATTACTGTGAAAAGGAATTCAGTCTTTGTGAAGCAGTTCAGTGTTGTCCACTTTTAAGAAGACTCTGTCCTTTAAAATGTAGCTTGCCTTACCTCTGTAATTACCCTATTACTTTTTACCTGAGGGTTCTGGATAATTTTCAAAGTCCTATTATTATACAAAATGATTACCATATATGATGTTAATGCAGAGGATGGCATTTGGCTAGGGCCCTTTGTGGCCAGCTCACTCTTAGGGTGATAGGACAGCTTGGGCTGGCCTCCCTGACATTCAGACCCAGAGGGTCCTCCCTAATAAGTCAGGGGAGCCACAGCCCAGACCCTTTGAAGCAGGATCAGTCATCTGTTTTCAACTTTGCTCCAGGCTCTTTATACTGATGCACTTAGGGAAACCATATGTTTTCGCTTAGAGGGAACAGAAGAGACCAATGCTTATGACGGACAGTTGCTGATGGCTTGATTTTAGTAATAAATTTTGCATTACTTTATTATAGCCCTAACTTTAAGTTCTATCTTACAAATGGATGGGTGGGATGAATCCTAAGGCCACTAGGCCTCTCTCTATTGGGTGGGAGTTGGGAACCCCATTGGCTTTAATGGCCTTCTGTTGCATATTCATTTAAATTTTCTAGAACATATTATCTTGCCATCTTGCATTTTCACATATGTTGCAAATATTGTAACAGAAATACTATGTAATTGGGAAAACAGAAACAAAAATGACAGGTCATTTAAAAGGAATAAAGGTACATAAATCAGTGATTTTCAAACATCATCCCAGGAAGTGCTGGATGGAAAGTCTATTAAAAGATGAGCACAGCCTAGGAAGATTTGTGTAGTGGTCTGATGTGTGCTCCCTAGAGGCTGCAGCTAACATTATAAACTCCAACAGCTGTTTGGAAGTTTGTAAAACTCTTATAATTATAAGTGGTTGTCCCTCTATCTTCTAATAATCATTAAGCATAGAGATACATATTAATACAGAATTTTGCTTGAATACTACAGTGCAAAGTAAAAATGACTGACAACTGCCCTGGCTGGTGTGGTCCAGTGGTTAGAGTGTTGGCCCTTGCACTGAATGCTTATGGGTTAAATTCTCAGTCAGGGGCACATACTTGGGTTGCAGGTTTGATCCCTGGCCCTGGTTGGGGCACATGCAGGAGACAACCAGTTGATGTGTCTCCTTCACATCAATGTCTCTCTCTCTCTCTCTCTCTCTCTCTCTCTGCCACCTCCCTCCCTCCCTTCCACTCTCTCTAAAAATCAATGGAAAAAATATCCTCAGATGAGGATTAACAAAAATTTAAAATAATAATAATAATAATAACTCAGGTGAAAAAAAGTCAAACTCATTTTTAAATATACAGAGAAAGGGTCATTTGACTTAATTTTTCACTTTTAACCAACTTGATTGGAATGTCATAAGTACATCCTATATATAATTCCTTTATATAGGAACTATTCCCCAAAGCATTTTGTCTTGCAGACCACCCAAAATACACCTCAAAGGTAAGTTTCCCTTAATAAATTTTACTACTTACAAAAAAATATATATTTAAAAATTGTGACCAGCAAACAGAAACAATAAGATTGCATCAGAAATGTTCAGGTTGAATCCCTTACAAAGATGCTGATTAAGTAACATTCATGATGAACACATACTTCCAAGTCTTGTGTAGCATTTGAAATAAACTTTATTATGATCTCTTTTAGGAATCCTTGCTTTCTGGAATCCGCTCACGTTCTTATTCCTGCTCATCACCCAAAATTTCTTTAGGAAAAGCTCGGTTGGTGCGTGATTTTACAGTGTGCAATTCAGGTGAAGGTGAGCCGTACTTACCGCTTGTCTTTGAAAGTACTCTATTCCAGAGCAGAGTTTCCGTTAGTAAAAGCACATAAAATATACAAGAACAGCAGGTACTCTAGAGTTTTCCATTTTATTTTCACAGTTGATTTTTCTAAGTTTAGCAAAATCTTTTTCATTAGATATCAGACAAGTTAAAGATTCAATTTTGATGAAATTACAAATTTGTACACCCATCTCTGTTGCTTTATTCTTTGAGTAAAATGTTTTCCTCAAGGGTAGTGTAAACTAGAATTTATTCTAGGTTCATTATTGTGAGGGCTTTAGAGGATTTTATTTAAGTAAAGTATAAAAATTACTCTTTCCCTAGATATAAATTCTGAAATAACCTAACTCCTCAGAGACAAACCACTGCAAAATAGATTTTCTTTATTTAACAAGGGATTTTAGAGAGTTGAAATAAGAGAACATGTTTGAAACATGAGTGAATGTATCTCAACATTTTTTGTAGCAGTGTAAGCATTCAGAAATGTAAGCTTTATGCAATAAAATTTTAATTTAAATATAGTATCCCTACAGAAAGGGATGCAAATTATAAGCATATAGTTTGATGAATTTTTAAAAGTGAATTCAGATCAAGAAACAGGACAACTATAGGCCACTCAGAGCTGTCCTTGTGGCCTCTCTCAGCTACTGCCCCCATCAACTTTATTTTGAAATGTAATTATTTTATACTTTCTGTACATAATATGTAATAATTGCATTTCAAGGCATGTTTGGAGGTATTCATGCTACTCTGTAATATATAGCATTATAATAAAACTTTTGTCACTATATTGGATAATGCCTTTTTTGCCTATTATCCTTAAGAGTCTTAAAAGACTCAGAAAACAAGAGATGTGCTTAAGTATTCTCAATGTCTCAGTGTAAACTATTTAAAACAGGGTTTATTTTACTCCTTTTTCTTTCCTTTTATAAATTCTTGCTTTATTATATTGTTATTTTTGCATTTTATGCTCTGTAGAACAATATTACAAGCATAATCTTTGTGCTTGGAGCTGCCGTCCTAAACAGGGACTTATGTATGGGAGATAATCAATAAATAATTGTTGAATAAATATAGTAGTCAAGATACACAGAATGCAAAACCAGTGCTACCAGGTGTGTTCCCCCACACCCCACTCCGCTGCCCCTCCTGGGAATTCTTTTGGAAGAGGAGAAAGCAAGACTACTGATATGTGTCTGTTTTAATTTTGGAATGGGAAGATAGAGAAAAGGACTAAGAGGAAGAAAGGAAACAATTATCCTTTAGAGGACAGGAAAAGAAGAATTTGCCCTGGATATTTTTTTTTTCCATACCATGAGTATTTCTAAGATCTCCAGCTCTCCCTAATCTTAATTTAGGCTGGGAGTCCCTTTAATGGCAGCTTGACACCATTTCACTCATAGTCCTAGATGACGAATTAACTTTATACTGTAACTATTTGAAAAACACTTTTAAGTCTTCTGTGAAATGTGCAAAAGGGTGGATGGTAGCCTTGCCTTTATATCTGTAATATCTCTGATTCTAAGTCAGACAGTTCAAAGTTTGAAATTGTTGAGAGATGACTAAGAGGAAATTGGTTGTTTATAAGGGAAAAGAGCCCATACTTATGAATTCTTTAATGAATAAGGTAGATTGTCTTTGCCTAGCATACAATCCTTAACTCTTGGCATTTGAATTAGAAAATAAAAACTGACATTCTTTGTTTTTTTTCTGCAAGTAAAAGCTTATCTTTAGACAGTATATTTTATTTATTTATTTTTATTTAATGAATTTATTTTTGTTACAGATATTTCTCCTTTTTCCCCCATTGACACCCTCCTCCCCCCAGCATTGTTGTCTGTGTCCATTGGTTATGCTTATATGCATAAGTTCTTTAGTTTATCTTCCCCCCGCCTCCTCTGAAGTTTGTCAGTCTGAACTTTACTTCTATGTCTCTGGGTCTATTTTATATTTTAAAACAGGGCTATTTGAATGAAGTTTGATATTCTCCAAAAGTTAAGAATGACAAAAAGGTAATTTAGATTGAGGCTACACACTAAATGTACCAATTCCAGCAGATACTCATGTATGGTTGCAAATGTTTTGATTGACAGCATTTATCATGATAAAAACTCTTGGACTATGAAGAACAAATTACCTCTTAAGGAAGGAGGAATAATTTTGATTGTGATCAAAGCACAGGTGTGAAAACGCGACTAGTTCAAAGATGTTGTGTAATGTTTCATCGTTTAGTTTGCTTAATCAGAAGTAAATTGATATTTGTGGTGTTAGAAATTCCCTCTCAATGAGTTTTGAGTAGTCCTAAACATTTTCTCTATTTGAATAGATTCCAAGTCTCCTTTTGCCCCAATGGAAACTCCCATATATGAGCTGTAATACAGATATACAAAGATAGGATGGTCTTTCTGTCCTTTTTATTCTTATTGTGATCTCTCTTACTTGTCACTTCCAAAGGGTTACTATTATCATGTCTTATTCTTTTTTTTTTCTTTTCTTTTTTAAGCCAAGAGTACAATGGCAGCAACTTTATTATTTAATACTTGTATATATAAAACAAAATCCAATCCTATACATAATTCCCTTTGGTACATCATAGGTTTAGATAGAACATTGTCAATATTGAGATGATAATTATAACCTCACCAAGATGGACAAAAGTGTTCTGCATTTAAGAATCCAAGGAGTGAAGTAAATATACTTTTGAAAATTATTGTGCACTGATGGATGGAATCCTATTAGACTTTGTCCAGTTGCCTGAATCTGGTTCTATTACCTTATTAGCTCAATTATTTTGGACAAGAAGCTTTATTCTCTTGGTACCTCTTGTACCTCAGCCTATTTACAACAAAGATACTGATTTCTGCCCATGATTTAATTTGTGGAACATTTAATAGCAATAAAGTAAAGTTTTCAAATTCTTCAAAGTAGATTTTCTATCCCCTACCAGATAGAATGAGGTTCAACATAGATATTTACACATTTCATGAGATATATATTTGTTAGTGTTCCTCCTTATATATCTGGCCCGTCTTCCTTTGCAACCTAGTTTTGCCTCTTCCCACTTCCGGATTGTAACGGTAAAGGATTTGTCCCTGCTCTGTAGATGGTGTGCTCCACAGTGGCCGCTCCCTCCTTCAGTCTCTCTCCCTGTCCAAATCAGTGTCTCTGCTCCATCCCTGTAGTAAGTACTCCAGTTCCTTTGGGAAACGAGATGGTGCTGAGCTGCTTGCATGCGCCTGCCCTCCACCCCCAGAAGTCCCCGGGACAGGCGGCCCTCCCTTTCCCATGAGCCACAAAGCACATCTCTGAAGTGGCTGCTCCTAGGATTCTGTAAAGGCATTGCAGCTGTAGTCAAATGGTCTCTTCCTTAGGCTGGCCTTCAAGACGTTTCTTTAGAGCTTCGCTTAAAGAGCAGCTAAGCTATTTATTTATTCTGTATGTTGGGGAATTAGTGTTACAACTAAGGGATGAAGCTCTGGTGAGAAATATCCAAAAAGAACTAATTTTTCGCTCTTCTGAAAATGTTTGCTGCCCTTGCTGATGCTAACTTAGTTCATAAAATCATTAAATGGTGCCGTGTTTTGGCCTCTTCCCCATTCCCTCCAAACTAGGGAAAGTGATAAAGATATCCAGAGCAATGCCCTACTTGTATAAAGTGACTTATTTTCTCATAACTGCTGGTGTGGATAATGAAAAATATGATTGAGTGTGTGCATTTCAGACTAGCACACGACTGCTAATTTGTCTGTCTTAGTTTGCATTTTATTGTTCTCTGTCTTCTAGAGCAAAGAGCTTACAGCTTACCAGAGCCACCAGGAGAAAAAAGGTATTTGAACTGTTTCAAATTTCCTGAGAGACTGCTTGATCCATCTTTGTAAATGTGTGCGCATCATTTGGGATATTTGTTTATTAGTTTATGAGGTTTTTATGTACTGGCGCTGCCTGAACCCTTTGCTTCCTTTGTGTCTGTATAGGTTGGCCAGCTGCTCCTTTCAGTCCCCAGATGTACAGGTCCCTGGACTGGGGACAGAGTATTCTATTGGGGTATTGTCAAAACTAAACACTTACCAACATACAGGACCAAGGGGAACAGTGTGAGGACCACCTGCTTTAGAAAGGCATCAGGCCCTGGCCTGCTAGTTCAAGTGTTTAGAGTGTTGTCCCAATATGCCAAGGTTGCAGGTTTGATTCCTGGTCATGGCACATACAAGAAGCAACCAATGAATGCATAAATAAGTGGAACAACAAGTCAATGTTTCTTTCTCTCCCTCTCTCTCCCTCCCTTTCTCTCTCTAAAATTAATTTAAAAAGAGAAAATAGAAAGGCATCAGGATCTGGCTAGGTCTGTCTGCCATGACAAAAAGCTTTATTATGATAACAGGCTCTGGGTGATCAGTTATAGAAAATGCCTAAATATCTGTTACCTGTCTGTATAGAGTAGTGTTTGGAAGTGTTAAGTTTGAAACAAAGAATACATGATACACAAAGTACTTTAAGCATTATCAGTTTTCTAACTGATATGCAGATTTGAAAGCTTTATGCCAATTCTCCTTTTCCCAAAAAACAAACAACAACAAACACACACGCACACACACACACTGGAGTAATGTTTGGGAAGCTGACTAGGAAGCAGGCAAGACTATTGAGTTCTTTTGGCCTCAAGTAACTAACTATTCATGAGGCCCACTGTGAAATAGCCTTGGGGTTATGTCAGGAATGGCAGAAATGGCAGAAATGTTTGGCTTTAAGAGACCATATGAAAAAGAGAAAAATGGTTTTAATTTTGGTGATATTAATCCTAAAACTGTGAAACCTTTTAATATATAGATCAAGGTGGACTATTGTGCTTTAAACCTTGGAATAAAAGTGTTATTCCTTTTGCTTGTCTTTGCATTTTGAGACCAGAATAGAAACTTTGAAATGAAAAAAACCTGAAGACTAAGAATGTCCTTTAAGAATAATGATGAAGATGACATTATGATAATGATGATGATGGCAAGAGCAGCAGTAACTGACTATTATTGTGTTTTTTATGTGGTTTGCGCTGTTTTGAGCTGCTAACATTTATTACTTCATTTAAGCAATTTATTGACTAATTCTGGAATTTGTTCATCATCCTTGTCATCATTTCGATTAGGAATCTTCTCTCTGCATCATTCTCACAACTGGAGAAGTAATGGACTGATTGTCAAGATTTTTAAAATAAAAATATTTATTTTCCATTAGGAGAGGGATTGAAGGCTAGAAAAGCCAGTGTCATAGTTGGTTAAATATTAGCCTATAAAATGCTTGAACTTGGATGAGATGTATATGGAGTGTCCTTTTCTTTCTTATTCCACACTTTCTGTCATTCCATTTTATTTTTCTTCTGTCTATTCCTTAGTCTCCCTTGGTCTACATCCTGAAAGCATCTGACTTTCTCAGTCATCTCCCCTAGTGCAGTAATTTTCAACCTTTTTCATCTCATGGCACATAAACAAATTACTTAAATTTTGTGGTACACCAAAAAATATATCTTTTACCAATCTGACAAAAAGAGTAGGTAATATTTTGATTCATTCACACTGCATGGCTATTGTGTTGGCTGTTGTAATTTTTTTATTTGACATTCTAAGGGAAAAGAGGTCAGCGCCTCTGACTGTATAGTCAGGTATTGAATGTTTTAAAAATTCTTGTGGCACACCTGTTGAAAATTGCTGCTCTGGTGTGTCTCGTAGAGTAGATCTTTTTTTTTTTTTTTCCATTTCTCTTCAGATAGAGCGGGAGGGAGAGAGGGGGGAAGAGAGAGAAACATCGATGCAAGAGAGACACATTGAGTGGTCGCCACCCACACAACCCCAACCGGGGCCAGGGACAAACTGCAACCGAGGTATGGCCCTTAGCGGGAACTGAACCCGGGACTCTCTGGTCCGCGGGCCGACGCTCTAACCGCTGAGCCAAACTGGCCAGGGCAAGATCTTTTATCTCACCGTTCTATTCCTGATTTCTTGTTGGATATGCCAGTAAGAGCCTTGGCCATGCCTATGGTTTGCTTTGGTCACGTTGCACATATTTACTTGAGGGTCTATCTACACTGGAATTTTTATTTATATTAATCACTTAGTTTCTGGAAAAGAATGCAGCGAGGTAAAAGGGGCACTCATTCCAGACCTGGCAGGCTCATTTCTACAGATCAGACACTACCTAGCCCAACTTCTTCAACATTGTATGGCATGACGCACTTATTTTATTGCTACCATCTGTCTAAAATTTACTACATTTTTACTTTCTATTAAAAAATATATTTTGAGCAGTTGAGTGTTCAAAGCAGTCTCACTGTGTCAATCTTCAGTTTGGATAGTGGGAACTTTCTTAACATTTAGATGCCCAGTTTTTATTTAAAAATAGGTTATAGATATAATAAATTAAGGATTAAGATACTGAAGATACATATTCTTAAGATATTTTAAATATCTATTTACCTATTTAAAAGACAATACCAAGAGAGTCTCTGAAGAATGGAACTTGTAAAACTTTACTCTGTGGGTGATTCCACTGGGCATCAAATTGATAACAGAGCTTAGACATTCTTGTTCTGGGATATTGAAAAGAGTTTAAATTATTTTTTTCCAGATTCTTATAAATTGAAAAGCTATTTAAATTCTGTTGTGAAATCATTTAGGATTTTTCCCTTCTCAGTTTTTCACTACAGTACTTGTTATATAGATTAACACCACACATAGTTAGATTAAGTTTTCAACATGGAAAAACTAACCTTCACATTTGCCCAAAGGTTACACTGTGTTACCCATTCTCATAATATGACAGTAGATTGTGTCTATGATATTCACATTTCTATCAGATTGGATGGTTATTCTGATTTAATATTTAGTGTTTCAGTATTTTTTGTGTACATTATCATGTATCAGGTCTTATCAGCCTTTGAGCTTGAAAGTTAAGTGGTATAATTTTATGTAATTTTGATATAGGATACATGATAATTTGTGCATGTATACGTGAAACATTGTTCTTGATATTGTCTTCTATAGCATGGGAAATTTGGAGTATAGTTGGATAAATAATTTTGTTTTATTTGAGAGAGTTTAGTTGTGTTTCTGCTGGCAAGTAGGGGAAAGGACTTCTTGACTTCAAAATCCATTTTGACCTCACCATTCTTTTTATTTTATTTTTTTAATGTTTTTAAAATTTTTCAGAGAGGAAAGGAGAGAGAAACATCAATTGACTGCCTCCTGCATGGCCCCCACCAGGGATTGAGCCCACAACCTGGGCATGTGCCCTGACCGGGAATCAAACTGGGACCTCTCAGTTCATGGGGCAATGCTCAATCCACTGAGCCACACCAGCCGGGTGACCTCACCATTTTTTAGTTCTGAGATTTAGTCTCCTCAGCTTACTACTGTTCTCTTATGCATTGGATGGCACCTTTTGTGACTCAAATGTGTTTTTCTCCCCACTCTCAAAGTGAGCCTGTTGAATATTATACAATGAGTTTTGAAAGTTAGCATGCTTAAGACATAAGAGGTATGAACATTTACAGATTATATTAATCAGTCAGTTATCTAAGGAAGTGGCTGTGGGAAGTAGGAAATAATAGGGTCTGAGTTCCTTTTTGTTAGTCTGAGTAGTTGTAGGATACATTCACTTCTATTCACCCTCTTTCCTTTCTGACCTTTTCAACTGTTCTCTCTAAGTAGCAAACCCAGTTCCACTTATTGTGTAGGATTTGAAAAGCAGGACACACACTGTCCTGACTGTGCCTTTAGATCTGCATGACCAAGAGGCAGCCCTGAGCCATTTATTATTATTGTTTTTTAAATACATTCATAGGTTTGAACTCTCCATTATCTAGTATGGAGGTTAAATAAAGTTTTGTGTAATGTGTACCAGGTAAGTACATATTATATTTAAGTGTGAGAAGGCCCTTAGAAATAATTTAGTCTAAGGCTGTCATTGATCAGATGAGAAAACTGAAGTCCTAGAAAGTTGTCATTGAATTTATTTTCACAAAAGTAATCATGTATATTTTGGTGCATATCTATGATATGATTGCTTTTGAAAAGTATTTCCCAGAGATGAACGTGTTAGCCACTAATCCTGACAAATAAGAAAGTTTTACCGGGGAGGGGGTTGGTAGGAGAGACTTTGGTTGTATAATGTTTATTTTGGAAACACTCAGCCTGCAGAAGTGTTATCTGGTTTGACATAATACATACTTAGGTTGATATTTACTATATTCGCTCTTTCTCTTTCTCCGTTATAATACTACAAATGTGAGACTATCAGAGAAAGTTCCAGGGGAAATATAACTTTTCATAGCTGGGACTTTTTTTTCCCCTTAAAGAATGATTATATAGGTTAGAGGAAAATAAATGATGTTCAATGTGTTCATGGATTGGGTACAATTACCTCTAGCTTGCCTCTTATTTTAGGGGAGATCCAGTGTTCTCTCCTTTACAACCTAGAGAGTTTCAGATTGCAAACAGCCTGATTGAGTGGGAGAGACTGGACCCAGAGGCAGACCATCTGCTTCTCAGGCTGTATTGATGAAGGAAATATGTGTCTGCTGAATATTACCTCTATGTTCCAAAGATAAAGAAAACCCAGTTTTATGGTGTTGGCTATTTGGCTTCTCTGTTCCAGAGGAAAGTTCTGTTAGTGTAATAAACAGGGCGATGAATGTTTTCAGAGTAAATTATAAATTTCAGTGATCCTTTATTTCATAATATTTTATTATGAAAAATGTTAAGGTATACAGAAAAGTTGAAGGAATACCTTCAACTGAATACCTACCTTTACCACTTAGAATCTGTAATTGTTAAAAGTGTGAGATGTTTGCTTTATCTATCTACTCGTCCATCTATAAATGTTTTTTAATAGTTTGTATCTTTAAAATAACCTTTAAAACCAGAAAATATATGTGTATAAAAACATATATATATATATATATATATATGTAAAAACATGTGTTAAAATATGTATATATGTGTGTGCACAACATGAATGTTCTGCATTTTGCTCCCTCTTTAAGTCAGGTGAGCCGTGGTAACATTCTCTTGTTTGTAGAATTCCAGAGGAAGAATGGGATAAATACATCATACCTGCCAAATCGGATTCTGAAAAGTACAAAGTGAGCCGAACTTTCAGTTTCATCATGAATCGGATGACGAGCCCTCGGAATAAATCTAAGGTAGCTAATGTTTTGTGCCTGTCATCCATAAAACATAGATGTCTCAGTTTCTCAGCAGTTAGCAGTTTCCCCTCCCGCTTTAAAATCATTTACCTCAGATTTAGTACATGTGCATTTGAAAACCTCTACATTTTACGTGGAGTATTGTCTAAGTCATCAGGAACGCTAAGACAGCTACATCTGGGTGACAGTACATTTTGGCATTATTGTACCGTGGATGTCCGGGCCTCATATGCCTGTAGAAAATGTGGAGACTTTGTTTGTATGACTTCTCTAAGATGGTTGGCTCTCAGTGTTTCTCTTTTCTCGTTTCCCCCCATCTTTCTGCTGCTGCTGCCACACCTGAAGACAAAGAGCAAGGATGCCAAAGACAAAGAGAAACTCAGTCGACACCAGTTTGTCCCGGGAACACTCTCTGGGGTTCTACAGTGTTTGGTTTGTGATAAAACGCTCCTGGGAAAGGAGGCATTTCAGTGTTCCAGTAAGTTCTTGGGCCTTGTACATGTTGTCTTTGTGCTTTGCCTCCTCAGACAGTAAGATCCCGGAGAACAGGGTCACTTCTGAGCATATTCACATGGACTTTTGTTTAGTGCTGTGCATATGATTTAGCAACTTACGAAGCAATGACCCATGATGGTTCGAGTCAGTACTTTTTATCCACAGCCTCCCAGAACCAGAATTGTATACCCTACTGTCAACTTAATGTCTCCACTTGGGTGCCTAGAGACTTCTCAAATGTTACCAGTCCTAAATGGAACTCTGCTGTCCCCTGCCTGTGCCCACCTGCAAGCAGACCCTCTGTTAATGGCATCCCCATCATTCCAGCCAGACTCTAGTGCCAAAAATCTTAGAGTATTTCTGTATGCCTCTCTTTCTCACATCCCACATCCAATTCTGCAGCAATCTTCTTGGCTCTATCTTGAAAACATATATAAAAGCCAGCCACTTCTCACCCCTGCCACTGTTATCACCCTTATCTAAAGCTAGTATTTCAATAGTTTCTTGTTGGCTTCCCTGTGCTTTTACCAAAACATCAACCTGAGTGAGCTTGGGAAGGCACACAGCCCTGTGTTCCCAATCCTGCACTGGCTTCCTGTCATCCCCGAGTACAAGCCAAAGCCCTGCCAGTGGGTGCAAGGCCCTGCTCTCTGTCCGTTGTCTTCCCTCCCCTTCCCCACCTCTGCTCCAGGCCCTTGGAAATCTTTGCTGTTCTTCAAACATGTCAGGTATACTTTTGCCATAGGGCCTTTCCTGGCTGTTTCTTCTGCCCACCATGCTCAGATAGCTGTAAGGATGGTGCCCTCACCTGCTCGGGTCTGCTCAGATAACAGCTTCTCAGTCAGGCCTCTCCTGACCATCCTCTGCTGGACTCATTCTCCCCTCGCCCCATAGCATTTAGCACCATGAACTTACTGTATGTTTTACGTATTGATTTTATTGTCTGTCTCCTTCACCAGAGTATAAATTCTATGAGGCCTGGACTTTTGTCTGTTGGTTTTGCTCTCTGTTATATCCACAGTGCCCAGAGCCAATGCCTTGTGAATAGTGGCTTAGTAAATATTTGTGGAGTGAAAGAATTATTCAGAGCAAAAGAATTCAGGGCCAGGCAGGTGAAATGCATTGTATGGTATTTGTTGGTGGCCAGAATTAGGGAGCTGAATGGGAGGAGGATGGGAGCACAGAGGAAAGAGAAGAGCAGGGGAAAGTTTCCATGTAAATTCCTCTTTAAATTCCTAGGAAATAATTCAATTAAAATTTGAACTATATTGATAGTTGTGCATGTCATGAAAACACACGTGGCATTAAAGGCAGATTGCATTTTCTTCTTACACTTGACACCAGCTCTCTGCGTGCTTCACTTTGCTTTCCTTGGAGACTTGATTTATTTCTTTTATGGGATCTGAAATAGCATCAAGCAATTCAGATGTGATTTAATTTGCTAATTTTTTAGAAATTTGCTGTGAGTATTGTTATGTATTGTTTCTGGCTTGCCAGCAGTCAGTTTATATGTGTGATGCCATCCACTTCGTGGTTGTCACTCCACCCCGCTCACAAGGCTGGATCCCTACAATTGTTCCCCCAGCCAGGTCCACGATTTTTCTCTGCCCTCATTTTAAGATAAACCCCTCAAGGAGCGGTGATCTCCACTCACCGCTCTAAAGACCATCCCTGCCACATCTTCTTTAATCATCTGCGCTTTGGCCTCTGTCTTTACTACTTAATAGAAGTCCTGCTTTTGATGGAAACTTGGCATTACTTTCTAGTCAAGTCTGAGAGTCTGCTCATTATTGAGACTCCCTGATGTGTCTCCTGCTCTCATGTTGACTGTCCCTTTGTTTAGGTAAACATTCTCTTTCCCATGGCACACTCCTCGTGTTTACCACTTGTATTGTCTTTTCCCTAACTGAGTGCCCTCCAGACTCAGTTCTTATGCATTTGTTCTTTTCCCCTTTATGGTTTCTAAGCTAGTAGTCATGCAGTCTTTTGTTCTAAAGTACTATATTTAGACCTATTCTTCCCAGGTTGATGTCTTTATCCCTCACTTTCCATATTTCCAGTTGCCTAGAGAGGCTGAACAATCCTGTAATTTGTGGCCACATTTGAGAACATGGAAAAACTACAGGGATAATAAATATATCAAGACTGTCCCAGTCACACTGGCTCAGAGTGACCCTCCCTGTGGGCATCACCACCCAGAGATTTCGTGTCTCCCAGACCAGTGTGGCGAACACCAGCCTCAAAACCCACTTGCTGTACTAATGGTACACGCTCAGGCCTTGGGCACCTTGACTCCTTTTCCCCTTTGTCCCCCCATCAGAGTTGTCAGCCATCTTTCACTTCCCACCTCACTGGGACCACTCGGGTAGGTCTTCCTCACCACCTGGGGACTGCCGAGAGCAAGTTGCCCTGGTTTCCCTCTCCTGGTATTTTCACTGACAGTTTATTCTGAATACATCGACCACATCCGTCTTTGTGAAACACCACTTTCCTCAGCCCACGTCCGCTGAAGGACTCTCTCGTGCTTGTTTCCTGGACTAAGCCCAGGCTCTTCAGGTGTGCT
Source organism: Tadarida brasiliensis (assembly GCA_030848825.1). NCBI lineage: Eukaryota > Metazoa > Chordata > Mammalia > Chiroptera > Molossidae > Tadarida > Tadarida brasiliensis. The sequence continues at coordinate 47,731,985 of CM061258.1, forward strand.
TGGTTCTCCGCCTGCGTCCCGCTGACTAGCTTCGGTTAGTTCCTCCGTCAGCCTTACAGCCAGAGGCCAGCCCGGCCTGCCGTCCTCTTCTCCCTCCGCGTGGGTTCTCCTGCCTCTGTTCCTTCACGTACGGTTATTTTCTCCCTTTGTCAGCTTGCCCGTCTCTGCGTCAGTCCACCTTTCTTAACCTCCTTTTTGGAGATCTTCCCTGACCGCTGTGGCCTGAATTCCCGCACATCACCTTATGACCTGCTTTTCCTATTCTGTTTAATACGGGGTATGTACAACCTCTTTGGATTTTAACTATCAAAATAGACTTTAAGTTCTTTAAGGATTATAATCACAAAGATCTTTTGTATCCCCTACAGCAGCTATCACTAAGCTGGGCCCTTAGACACTCATATGTAGTTAATATGTAATTAATAATACATAGTTGGATACTCATATGTAGTTAATATAGCTTAGGGAGCCAGGGCTCGCTGAAAAGTAACCTTCGTAGTGTGGAATATGTTGGGTCATACCGACTTGGCCATGGAAGTTTTAGTGGAAGATGGAAATTACTGAAAGTACGTAGGATATGTTCAACTTTTAGAGTAGTCATTAAATTTTTTAAAATGTAATAAAATTCATAGCAGATACAAGGCTTAAGGTGAAGCTTAAAATTATCCAAAATTTTACCACCTAGAGAACATTGCTACTTAATATTTTGATGGAGTCCCTTCTAATAAAAAGAGTCAGCTGGTTGTGCTCATGTTTTATTTGATGATGCTATCACATGTGTTATTCCTTACTTAGTGTACATTTAAGTTTTTTCCGGCATAATGTTGCAGTGAGAATTATTTTGCACATACAACTGTATATATCTTTGATTATTGGCTTAGATTAAATTCTAGAATCGGTATGAATATACATTTGATTTCCTCTTTAACCCACAGCTTTTTAGAAGTTTTAAGATTTATAGTTTTGGGGGTAAGGGAGTGTTGGAGTTTTAAACTTCGTATTAACTTTACGTTTATTTTATATTGGATAAGGAAATATGACATGTCCAATCTCTGCTGTTTTAATAATCCTATTTCATTGGTGTATTTTTGTTTTTAATTGTGAAAGTTAATATTTCTAACCTTTAAAATATAATGTGAAACAAAACATGATGTAAATATTCAAAATCCTGGTGTTTGTATTTTTCTCTGTTAAAGCCTGAGTTGCTAGTTTTTCACAAGAATTGTATTTTTATGAGATTTTCTTGTTTATAAACAGATTTCACTGCTTTTTTTTTTTTTTTGATGTCACATTATTTGGTTCACAGATCATACCTTCATTGCAGATTTAACTTTCATCAACATAAAATTACCCTTTTAATGCCATTAAATGGCTTTTGCATTGAATTTTAATTTATTTAAAATTAATATTCCCTTTGTTTTCCTTTTCTTTATATTTCCCTTAACTAATTCTGTGTTTTTGCTTTGGGGTGTATGTCTTTAATTTAGGTATATGTACCCTGTAATGTAACTGAGAGGCCTTGTTTTATAACAGTTTTTTCCTAATTTACATTTAATTTTACAGCTATCAACTGTCTTTTTATAGTTCTATGCTATTTTCCTTGATGTCTGATTTAGCTATTTGCTTTTATCTTTTTCAGAGATTTGGCAAGGTGATATGCTCTTTTATTATATATTAATAACAACTTTAAGGCTGTATAAGGCTTATAATTACATAATCTTTTATTTCCCTTCTATTTACACTTTTTACCCCTAACCTCTGTTAGTATACTAAGTTCATCATTAAATTATTATTTTTATATTATAGGTATAATCTTTCAAAAATAGTTTTCTATTTCAGGAATAAGTAGATACTTGTATTCAGCTCTGTATCTCTACTTACAATTTTTTAGATACAGTTCTTTGTTTAACTGCTTCCAGTGCCCATTTTTGCTCCTTTTTTTAAAAAAAAAATCTGATTTAATTTTGATTTTGCTTTTACTACCTTTTTAAAGAAGATAATCAGAGTGGTCTGTTTTCTGAAATCTTGTATATCTAAGGATATATCTTTGCTTCTTTCACACAAGAAAAGCAGTTTATCTGGCTAAGTTTTTAGGCCAGACATTTTCCTCTCAGTACTCTGTCAACACTGGTCCATTCTGTCTGAGCACTGACTATTATAGTAGAAAAGTCTGGGACCTGCCTGACCTTATTCCTTCGTTGGTAACGTGCTTTGTCTGCCCAAGGACTTTTAATTTTTTAATCATACAGATATCGTCAGAATATTTCTATAGAATAGGTGTCATTTAATTATTTTTTCTAGGAAACAGTGCTTTTGATCTGTCTTTTGGGGGGCAGGTGTTAGCTTTAAAAAGGTTTTTGTCAGTTGTCGCTTTGACTATTGCTTGTGATCTAATTTTTCAGATTTTTTCCTTGGAGAAGTGTGATCTCTTTTCTCTGTCTTTTTTGTACGACACCTTCTATTTTATAATTATGCCCTTCTTTTTCTCCACATTCTGGAGGAAATCTTTCAAGTTTAATTTCAAAGTGTTGCTTTGGTGTTTTTGTCACATTGATTCTTTGCACTCCGATTTAAGTTCTGCTCTTGACCTTTTCCCTTACTTGCGGTCCTTGCTCATCCCACAGAGCTGTTTCCTCTCACCCTGTTGGTGCCTGTCACATCCTTCTCCCTTCATGGGCCTGTGGTCCTGTTGCATGTCTATTTTGTGTCTCTTCGGGAGACTACATTTAAAATATCTAAATTTTGCCCAGCCGGTGTGGCTCAGTGGTTGAGTGTCAACCCATGCACCAGGAGGTCGCTGGTTCAATTCCTGATTCCAGGTCAGGGCACATGCCCAGGTTGCGGGCCCAATCCCCAGTGGGGGGCATGAAGGAGGCAGCCAATCCATGTTATCTCTCATCGATGTCTCTCTCTCTCTCTCCCTCTCAGACCTTGCTCTCTAAAAATCAATAAAGAAAAAAAATTTTTTTTAATCTAAATTTTTCTCTATTTCTGGATTTAATAATAATCTGGCTCGCTCTGCCTGTTTTAGTATAACTTTTCTAGGGTAGCTCATAGCTTCTTTTTCCTTTAACTTTTATTTGCTTTTCTGGAATGAGGGGAGAGCCATCCAATTTCCACATCTGCTGGCAGGACCAGCCTGTGGATCAGCCTGGGCTATGCAGACCTCCAGGTGGGAGGGTGGTTGGGTTCGGCTTCCAGGGGTTATGGGCACTTTTCCAGTGTGGCTTTGCTGGACCTGAACGGAACTGTCTATGCCTGTGGGAGAATTCTTCCTAACGAAGCTTCTGATAGGCCCAAGTTCCTCCATCTACACCCAGCATGGGGTGGATGGGACAGAGTGGTCCTGGTGAGCGGGAGGGGAGAGAGGGCAAGAAGACAGCAGGCTGGCAGAAAGCGGTCCCCACACAGGGGCAGTATTTTGTGACGACAACTTGAGTCTCTGAGCCAGTGGGCAGAAAGGGGCAGGCAGTGTTCCCTTACTTCTTTCAGTGAGATGAGGCCACAGTGTTTCATAGAGTAAAACACAGGCAGGCCACTAACTTTTCTCTTTTACTTTGGCTACTTCTAGTTAGTAAGAATTTCTGTCGGAGCGGATGATATGTGTTTTTTTTCAGCCAGCAGTGTTGCCAGTTTTTCTTTCTTTCCATTTCCAAAGGCATTTTACCTGCTGTGGGAGTGGGCGGTTGCTACCAGCCAGATGTCAGAAATTGCTTGCAATATAGGCAGATGATAGTGAGTGAGTTCTCGGGCAGACGCAGAAGGGTATGCCATGCACAATTCCAGGTGTCATCGTTGATGAGGCCCTGTGCAAAAGGGAACAGGATCGCTAAGGAAATTAAACCATGTATTCACAGTATGCTTGTGCTTGAGTGGTGGGGCTACATCTGATGTAATATTTTTTCCTTCAGTCTTCTAAATATTTTAATGTGAATGTGCTGGTTTATAATGGCCAGTAAAACCATGGTGAAATCTTACTCATTTCTGATTAACTTAAATAAGACGGACGCTTTTCTGTCTTCTCCTGTTGTTTCAGGCTGCAGTGCAAATGTACATAAAGGATGTAAAGATGCTGCACCACCATGTCCCAAGGTAATCTCTGTCACTTGTGAATGTACATGCTTATATCTCGCTTGGTTGCTTCACATTATCTGTTTAGGTTGTTACTCTTCTACTATTGTCTAGATTTATTTCTAAAATGATCGCTGCAGTGATAAAATGACACATGCTCAGAGTGTATGGTAATTCCCTTAACACTGTGCTCTCAGAACGAGAGGGAAGGCTCGGGTCTGGCCACCTGTGTTGTGCAGTGTGGGCGGAACCTGCTTGGCCTACCAGTGTGAACCCTGAGCATATGTAAATGAAGTCTAGAACAGTGATTCTCAAACATCAGAGTCACCTGCAGGACTTGTTCCAACGCAGATTTCTGGGCACCGCCTCCAGAGTTTCTGATCTAGGAGGTCTAGGTGGGGCTGAGAGTGTGCATTTCTAACAAGCTCCCAGTGTTGCTGCTCGTCCCGGGACTGTTCTCGGTGTTTGGGGGTGGGCTTGAGTAGATGAAGGCACCTATCATTCTGTTCCTTTCTTTCCCACTCTAAAAAAATGTCAGAAATGCATGTGGCAAAGCATGAATGACCTTCAGAGGAAAACTAGGAGTCACAACCTCCATTTTAATTGCAACACACGCTGTGTCAGGTCACAACGTTGAGGTGACGTTTCAATGCTCCAGGTTGTGTCCTGTAGGCAGGAGGAATAGCCAGGAGTAGAAAGAAACAAGTAGGAGAAAGGCAGAGCTAATGGGAACTCCCCTTTCAGCCTGCGTCTGGACATGCAAGCTAGAGATTTCTGGTTCCTCTAGGCTTTTAATAAAGCTGGGATGTTCATGAGACACGTGTTCATGAGACACATTCACTGTAACTTGCGCATCTTGTTATAACATTTTTCTTCATTGCATTTAATGTCTTTTGCTTTGAATTCCTCTTTGAAATAACAAAAATGATGTAGATAAGAATCCTATCCTGTGTACTAACTGTGTGGACATTCTTATAGTTCATTGGTGCTTTGATCTTATGTGTTTCTAATATTCTTTACCAGAAATTCCAAGAGAAATATAACAAGAACAAACCACAGACCATCCTTGGAAGTAAGTGATGTGGAAAACAAGAACTTTTTCAGTTTCATACATACCACACATTTTTCCAGTGTAAAATATCCCCTCCTTTTGTTTTCTGATTTGCCCAGTTATTTCTTCTTTCATAACATACACTTGGCAAAATTTTTAGTTATACAAAGAGGTGAAAAAGGGCATAAACTTCTATGGCAACCTATATGATTTAATTTTTTTACCAATTACAGTTTAATTTTGAGATATTATTCTGGATTAGTTTCAGGTGTCTAGCATACTGGTTATGATCTTTTACATTAGGGAAGATTATATGGAGGAGGAGGAGTATTTTGCCTCAATTGTAAGATGCCATCTGGTGTAAGGTGCACTACTGATCTAATAACCTTTTAGGGGAAAAAGAAACACTACATTAAATGTACATAATGTTAGCATATTTATCTATACAAGTACACAACACAACAGCACAAAGTTAGTGGGGGTGCTCTTCAAGTCTGGAATCGATAGATTCTTATTATTCTCTATTGTCCATTATCATGACAACTGGGTGTTTTTCCTAGTTGTGCTTGAGGCTGGGATCGCATTAGCTCCTCTAGGATGGCTGTGAAATTTCAAGGCATGTCCAAGTTTTGTTTGCATATTGTTAGATTTGGTGGTGGTTTTTTTTTCCTTGAATTATATATGGCTGAAGTGTAAACAATTTCTCTTGAACATAATTGCAGCCTTTGACAATTCTTTACACTGCACGCAAGAACCAGTCATACCGTCATCTCCTAAGTTTGAAATCCTTTGATTGGTTGTGAGAGATTTTGCAGTTTCCTCTGCCTCAAATGATGTTGTTTGCCATGTGGCAGGCATTTGAAGTTTTTGGTTCTTTTTCATTTCAAGGCTGTAATAAAATGTGACCAGTGTTTTTAAAACCACGTGAATTATGCTACAGCTACAATATTATAGGACTAAAACATTGTCTGCGAGTTAGTGAGAGTACACATCAAATGCAAAGGCACCCATGCCCACAGCATTTTAGGACTGACCAGAAAGGTACTGAAACACCATTTAGTCTTCAGTGTGTGAGAGAGAACAGCCCAGCTTGGCTTGAAGGTTTTATTTGCCTGAAATTCTTAGACCATAAAGAAACAGACTCCCCAGCATCATTCCAATCCCCTGACATGCTCTGTGTGTGCGTGTGCTTGTTTATACACACAATATGCATTCTAGTAATAGTGCTAATAACACGTTGCATCTATTTGAAGCTGGCTCTAAGGAGTGCAAGCAGTGGTTTATGAGAAAGCTGTCCCAGTGTTTCCCTGTTCCATTTTCTTGTTTGTTTGTGTAATCCCAGCCGCCCACAGTCTCCAAGTGGATGTGCTGGAGCAGGCCTGCAGCCTGGCTGTCAGGAGGGTGTGAAATGGAAGGGACATTTGAAGCAGGTGTTGGGATGTGGCCGGGAGACTGGTTTCAAGGCTGAGCATGTGATACATTAGAAGCAGCCATTTGAGTGTTTAGCTTTCTGGCTTTTAAGCGACTACCTGTACTGGCAATTAACTGCCCTCTATGAAAACGCATGAAGCATCCATTCTGATTTCCAGATTCTTCATTTAGAGACGTCCCACTGCCTGGTCTCTCCTTGTACCCTTCTTCCTCCATGCCCATTGGATTGCCAGCTGGAAAGAAAGACACCTCGGGGCAGGCCCACTCGTTGTCCAGAAGTGTTCCAGGCACCACCTTGGACAGGTAAGTCAGCATGGGTTTGATCTTCACGTCTCAGAGCCACTGCTGGGCTAACTCTTCTCCCTCCCTCCCTCCACTTCAGGAGGTCAGGGACATCCTTGGAGTCTGAGAGTGACGGGAACACCTGGAGAAGCAGGTCTCATTCCGATGAGCTTTTACAGTCCATGGGCTCATCTCCCTCCACGGATTCTTTCTTAATGGAAGGTGAGAAAAAAATGCTTTTGCATTTACTTGTGCTTCTGTGAGCATTTGCCAAAAAGAATATTTTCTGAAGGATATAAGATTGAAAAATATTATTTGTTCTTTTTAAAAGAATTCTGTTTCATGATGTCTCTTTGGTATAGGTTCTTCTGATTAAAAAAAAAGAAGAAGAAGAAAAGAGAGAGAGAGAGAGAGAGAGAGAACATTTAGCCCCAAAGAAAACTTCCATAGAGTGACCAAGGAAATATGATGTATTTTGTTGTTGTTGTTAATCCTCACCCAAGGATATTCTTCCATTGATTGTTCAGATAGAGTGGAAGGGAAGGAAGGAGGGAGAGAGGGAGAAACACTGATGTAAGAGAGACACATTGATTGGTTGCCTCCCGCATGACCCTGACCTACAACCCAGGTATGTGCCCTTGACCGGGAATCAAACCTGAGATCCTTCAGTCCTGGGGGGCCAACACTCTAACCACTGAGCCAAACCAGGCAGGGCATATAGATGTATCTTTTAATGGACATATGTCATAAACATAATGAAGAGAATGACATACAGTGTATGTTTGTTTGTTAAAGTTTTACAGCTGTTAATGAATTGAAATAGGATTATGCATTAAAAAGATATATAATATTTCAGCCCTGGCCAGTTTGGCTCAGCGTTAGAGCATTGGCCTGCGAACCAATGAGTTGTGGGTTCGATTCTGGTCAAGGACACGTACCTCAGTTGCGGTATATCCCCGGCTTTGGTCGGGCCATGCGGGAGGCAACCAGTTGATGTGTCTCTCTCACATCGATGTTTCTCTCTCTCTCTTAAGAAAGGACCTGCTTGGAACTCTGGGATATTTATCCCCATTCCTCTACTTGCAGAAGAATAAAAGCACTTTTTTAAAAAGAGCATATTTTGTACTATAGGACTTAATCTGGGGAATTACTTTCCATATCCACGTTGTATCAGTAAGTGAAAGAGAGCCGAATGAAAATAGAGTAGTGGCAAGAGAAAGAGTGAACTCTGCCCTGGTGATCTGTTTCTTTTATTTTAAACTTAAGACTTTAAATTCATTGTCATGTCATCTTTAGTGCTCTGAGCAGGAATCCTCCTCAGGAGTGCTATTTAGACACATAGCATTTAGTTTTCCTGAAGGGGGTGTGTGTGTGTGTGTGTGTGTGTGTGTGTGTGTGTGTGTGTGGTCAAATTCTGTCAGAAAACTCTGCACACATGTGACTTGAGTCCTTACACTGTGCGCCATGTTTATATTAAGGACAGCAAGCCAAGTAAAGAGCAAGTCAACTGGACAAGTACAAAATTCAGATTTGAGTAAACAGTGCAAAACAGCTCGGGGCAACGAAAAAAAAATCCATGTGTTCAAGATTCTGTAAGCACATGTGGACTCTGAAGGTTACCAAAAGTAAAACTAAAATAGAGTGAGCCAAAACAAACAAACAAAAGAATCTTCAAATGCCCTTTTTTTGGCATATACACAGTCACTGCCTTAATGTCTGAGTCTTCTTTGCTTTCATAAGGGCAGTCTTGGTTTTCAGATGTTTCAACTCCCTATCAACAGTATCTTGGCTTAGTTGTTTCTCTGTTCATAGCACATTTATTTAGTGTGATGACTCCATAAACATGGGTACTTGTGAAGGTCTGTTTGTGTTTGACATGTCACTCCACTTCTGACTTTTCTAAAAACACCTTAGATGTCGTGGATTCTTCTCTATGGAGTGACCTCAGCAGTGATGCCCAGGAGTTCGAAGCAGAATCTTGGAGTCTTGTGGTGGACCCCTCGTTTTGTAGTAGGCAGGAGAAGGATGTCATCAAAAGACAGGATGTCATTTTCGGTAAGCTTTTCAGTTATGCTCCTTGGGATGAAGCGGTGTCATATAGAGGAAGAAGTCTGGACTTTGAAACCATTCAGACCTGGGTTCAAATCCCTCTTCTATTTTCTAGTTACTTGATCTATGATGAATTGTTTAACTCACCTGGACCTCAGTTTCTCTATCTGTAAAATGGGGATAATGATACTCAGGCTTTAAATGTTGTGAGGATTAAATGAGGCATTGTGTGTACCTGGTACAAAGCAGATTTTATTTCTCATACCCTTTTCAAGTTTACTTACACATGGCCTATATACTTTTACCTCTGCTATTATATGAATCAGTAAAATTTCACATATGTTAATTTCTTTTTGTTGTTGTTGTTGTTACATTTGTCCCTCCTTTTCCCCTACTGACACCCTCCTCCCTGCTCCCATCCCTCCCACCACCTTCACAGTATTTTTGTCTGTGTCCATTGGTTATGCATATATGCATGTAAATTCTTTGATTTATCTCTTCTCCCCCTCCCACCCCCCTCCCTGTGAGGTTTGTCAGTCTGTTCCCTACTTTCATGTCTCTGGGTCTATTTTGTTCATCAGCTTATTTTGTTCATTATATTCCACAAATAAGTGAGATCATGAATTTCACATATGTTGATGTAGGGTGGACAGGGTTGCTGCATATATGACCCTGTAATTTGCCCGCAAACAGAGGTTGCCATTCACGTAGACCCCAATGGGATGGGCAGCACCTGGATTAGGGCAATGTGACAGCGTGCTGAGGTCCTGTGTGTGAGTTCAAGTCTGGTGACATTTTACTGTTTCATACTTCTCGGGGTGGCAGCAGTCTGATCAGGGGAAGTTCAATTATATACTAGTTAGGAAAAAATGAGGTTTAAAAATGTTCAAGTGGAATGTAGATGCTAAATAGTGGTCCCAAGAAGACATCCTGTTTGAAAGATAAGACTAGCTCTTAGTTTTCATTGATCTTGTGTACAGGCAGATCTTGGAGATATTTCAGGTTCAGTTCCAGGCCCCCGCAGTAAAGCGAATGTCACAATAAAGGCAGTATCGCAATAAAGGGAGTCATACTTGTTATGCGGGTGGAGAGTCTTGCCTTCGATCTGTAATACATGTACAGTAAAGCAAAGCGCAATAAAACGAGGTATGCCTGTATGCAGGTATGGCCCCAAAAGTCCATTGGCAAATGAGGACCCCTTCTCACCTGGGTCAGGTGGTGATTATGCAGGTCAGGTGAGATGACATGCAGGTCGCTTTGAAATCTGTCTAGAGATGCATCAGCGGGAGTTATTTTGGAAAGGAAGATGCTGTCCCCTATTGTATTTCTCATGGAATTTATATTATACTGTAATTTTCCTTCATTTATCTCTTGGTTTCATATATTATTTAAAATAACCTAACCCATTTTGGATGAATTTATCACGTAGGGTAGTTCACGGCATGGCCTTTGTGTCAGAAAGGCCTGGATTCTGGGAAAATGCCTTCGCCTTTCTTTATATGATTAAAGGATTAAATGAAATGATGTGTTTAGCACTGAAACATGGTAGGAAGTATTTTAAAGTTAGTGCATTCCCAGTTAAAAAGATTTTTGTTTATGATAAAATAATAAAACTACAATTAGATCTGTTTACGCTCCATGGCTAATATTTTATTTTTTCTATATTTTTCTTGTATTTTTTTCTTTATCTTTATTTTAGATTCTTTCTCAAAACATGTGAGTTTAGAAATACTAATGTAGGACTTCTGGTGCTCCTACAAATTGTGAATTATTATCTTCCTCATGATACATTCTTAAAATTGAGATTAAATTTACATACCATAAAGTTTACCCCTTTATAGTGAATAATGGTTTTTAGTATAGTCACAAAATTGTGCAACCATCGACTGCTATCAAAATCCAGGGGATTTTCTCTCCAGAAAGAAACCCTCTACCCATTAGCAGTCATTCCCCATGTCTCCCTCCCGCTTAGCCCCTGGCAACCACTAATCTACTTTCTGCCTATCCTGGACATTTCACATAAATGGAATTGTACACTACGTGATCTTTTGTGACTGACTTCTTTCACTTAGTGTCCTGTTTTCAAGATTCATTCATGTTATAGTGTGTATCAGTCTCCATTCCTTTTTATGGCTGAATAATATTTCATTGTATAAATATACCACTTTCTGTTCATCTAATCATTAGTTGATGGATATTTTGGGTTGTTTCCACTTTTGGGGTCATATGGTAACTTTATGTTTAACCTTTTGAGGAACTGCCAGGCTATTTTCCAAAGCAGCTACACCATTTTACATTCCCATTGGCAATGTATGAGAGTTCTGATTTTTCCGCATCCTCACCTCACCAACACTTCTTTATTGTCCATCTTTTTTATTACAACGATCCTAGCATGTGTGAAGTGGTGTCTCACTTTGGTTTTGATTTGCATTTCCTTGATAGCTAATGATGTAATTATTGGCCACTTGTATATCTCTTTGAAGAAATATCTATTCAAATTGTTTGCCTATTTTGAAGTGGGTTTGTTGTTGTGAGAGTTTTTTTTTATATATTCTGGACATAAGTTTCTTACCAGATATATGATTTGTAATTCTTTTCTCCCATTCTATGGGTTGTCTTTTTTCTTTCTTGATGATGTCCCTTGATCATGACACATTGTTTTCCCCTAGTGAAAGTGGAATTTTAGAGGCTGATCCAAGGATAGAAAGGACCTACTGCTGACTGCTTTGAGGAACTTTATTATATTTAATTCACCAAATTAATTGTGCTCCTACTCAATGCAAACAAACACCACCACCCCGAAAACAAAACAACAACAACAACAAAACACAGAAAAACCCAGACAAACTAAGTTATATTTTAGAGAGCACTCAGGGGAGAATAAGACCTGGCCCCTAGCCGAGGGTACCTAAAGCTGCTAGCTAGTTAGTTATGTTATGAGAGTTTCAGATACAAGGGATTCTTATGTCTTGGATTTGAATTATGTTTATCCTCTTATATCTGGGGGGTGGGGGGGAAGGAAAATGCCAATTAATTTAAGCTTACATTAATGTTTACAGTCGGCCCTCGCTTATCGTGGTTAATCAGTTCCAGACTCTACCGCGGTAAATGAATTTCCACGAAGTAGGATGCTTTATTTATACACAGTCGTCCCTCTCCACTTCGCGCTTCGACTTTCGCGGCTTCACTCTATCACGGCAAAAGTCGAAGCGCGAAGTGGCAAGGGACGACTGTAATTGACTCTGACTTTTATAGTGGAAGAAGGTTATTTTTAAACATTTCCTCTGTTTAATTTGTGTAACCCATAGGATTTAGCTACTAATTTAGGTCAGTAGGGATACTTGTTTTTTAAAGCTTGTTTCTGCTCGCATGTTTCAGAGCTAATGCAAACGGAAATGCATCACATCCAGACCCTCTTCATCATGTCTGAGATCTTCAGGAAGGGGATGAAAGAGGAGCTGCAGCTGGACCACAGCACTGTGGATAAAATCTTCCCCTGTTTGGATGAGCTGCTTGAAATCCATAGGCATTTTTTCTACAGCATGAAGGAGCGGAGGCAGGAATCTTGTACCGACAATGAGAGGAATTTTGTCATCAACAGAATTGGGGATATTCTAGTACAACAGGTAAGAGAGGTTTAAAGGCCCTAACCTCAAAAACCAAAAGGTTTGCAGATTCTCATAATGTTACATGCCTGTGGAGAACTGGGATTGATTTCATTTTGAGTGACAGATGATTTTGGTTGTTTTTTTTATTTAATGTTGGTTTGTATGGCTGATGCCCGAGAGCTTTGATAGCCAGTGACTGGCTCAAGACTTGGCTGGATCGTCACTGGCCCTATCACTGCCTCCACCAGGAGTCACAGCCATAAATAAATCCCCTAATGAAAATTCTACTGAAACTTCTTATTGTGATGGCTTTCCAATAATGCAGCTCCCCCAGTGGGCCTGTGATAGTCTTACCAACATCTCCAGGCAAACACTGGCTTGTTTTAGGAGGAGTGAGGCAGATCTGTTATTATTAAAGCCCTAGAGTTCATTCCTGGGAGACAGAGATTTTTCTATAGGTCAAGCTTATTGAAATATCTATCCCACATCTCTACTTCTATTCATTAGTTAATTGGTATTCTAGTTATTCACCTTTCTCTTTCATCTTGGCTAATGATTGATTACCTGCCTCTTGATCCATTTGTGATGTGCCGACAAAAATCAAATTCTCGACTGAGGACTGAGTCCATGGACATGATCAGTTAGCCAGTGTAAATGCCAACCAGTGAGAGGACCCTTACCGAGGACCCCCAAATGTTGCCACGTAACCCTTTCTTCAATCTATGAAAGTAGTCAAAGTATAATTTGAAGTGATAAAGTTGCACAAACACTAAAAAAAGAATAAAGTATATCAAATGTTTTTCATTTGGTTATGTGATAATTGAATTAGTTCAATATAATATGATCACATTAAGTCACTGTCTTCCCTTTACCTCTTGACTACTTCCTTTTTTTTAATTTAAAAAGTATTAGGGGAAGAGAAGTGATTGTGTTCAGAAGTTCCATGATGTTTATTTATTTATTTATTTATTTATTTATTTATTTATTTATTTATTTATTTATTTATTTTAGTGTAAATAGTTTATTGCTCATATGCCATGAAAAAACCTGAAAAGTATTATGAGCTGCTTTTATAAAACATTTATAATATTGCTAAGAAGCAAGTCCATTAATAGACAAACAGAACATACCAACATTATTGTCTATTTGTAGATTAATAAATACGCAATTAATCAAACAAAGTGCTGGCAAGGGTGTGGAGAAAAGGGGACTCTAGTACACTGCTGGTGGGAATGCAGACTGGTGCAGCCACTGTGGAAAACACTATGGTGTTACCTTAAAAAGTTAAAAATTGAACTGCCATTTGACCCAGTGATCCCACTTCTGGGAATATACCCTAAGAAGCCTGAAACACCAATCAGAAAGAATATATGTATCCCCATGTTCATAGCAGCACTATTTACAATAGCTAAGATCTGGAAACAACCCAAGTGTCCATCAGTAGATGAGTGGATAAAAAAGCTGTGGTACATATACACAATGGAATACTATGCAGCTGTAAGAAAGATCTCTTATCCTTTGAGATGACATGGAGGGACCTGGAGAGTATTATGCTAAGTGAAACAAGCCAAGCAGAGAAAAACAAATATCACATGATCTCACTTATTTGTGGAATATAATGAACTAAACAAACTGATGAACAAAATTGACCCGGAGACATAGAGATAGGGTACAGACTGACAAACCTCAGAAGACGGGCGGTGTGGGGGGAAGAGATAAACCACAGAACTTATATGCATGTATGCATAACCAAAGGACATAGACAACAAAGCTGGAGATGGGGCGAGAGGGGTGGGGAGGAAGGTGTCAATGGGGGAAAAAGGAGAAACATCTGTAACAAAAACATTAATAAAAATAATTTAAAACAAATAAATTAATTAATAGGCAATTATTTTAACATGTGCTCATCAGCATTGAGCTTTGGGAACCATGATGTTTATTCTCTATTTGCAAAGAATGTATTGAAATATATGAAAATTGCCTTTTCCCTTTAGTGTTTAGAATGGACTCAATTTATAAACCATCATTGAAATGTTTTTTTCAGTTTTCAGAAGAAAATGCAAATAAAATGAAGAAAATATATGGAGAATTCTGTAGCCATCACAAAGAGGCTGTTAGCCTATTTAAAGAACTCCAGCAGAATAAAAAGTTTCAGAATTTTATTAAGGCAAGTATTTTAAAACTCTATTCCACAATGGTAAACCAGGGTGGGAAAATAGTTCATGCTTATTTCTTACGTGATCTGATTACGTTTCCCATGTAGGTACTGTTATTCAGGGGAAGGAGAAGGAAGTATTAATAGGTTTGTGGCCAAGATGGAGTCTTTTCTCCTGTGTTTGTAAAATATTTCTCCTAAATCATTTTCTTTTGTAGCTTATATTTGTCATCATGTCCTCCAAGCCTATGAGCACCTTTGTAATATCCTGAGAAGCTCTTTTATTTCCTGAGAAGTTATAAATCAGAAGAATCATAGTAAAAATAAAGACAGAATCCCTCCACCCACACTGAATTAGTTTGAAGCAAATCTATGACTCATCATTTCATATGTGTCTCTAAACAATATAATATCTTTTTAAAAATAATGACATTATCACACTTATATAAATTAATAACTATTTAATATTTTCCAACAGCAGACCAGTATTAGAATTTCCCCAATTATCTCATAAAATTGAATTGCTTAAATCAGGAACTGTCCAAGGGCCTTTTAAAAAGAGATCTTTTAAATCTCTTTTAACTTGAATGTTCCCCTTTTCTATTTTTTGCATCGAATTTATTTGTTAAATTGTCCTTTAGCATTTCATGGATTCTAAATTTTTATCTACCATTTAAAATACTTTTTTTCCCCCTTCCCACATACATGTATATTGAGAACTTGAAAACATAAAGAATATTTTTTTAGAAAAAAGTTGCCCTGATTAGAGGGAACTTAAAGTTCTGTGATGAATAATAACACATAAAGAGGAAGCCCTGTTGGAAAAATACCGTTAACTGCAGACTCTTACTCAAAATCTAACTTTGATTTCTGAGCATTTTTCAAAACTTTTGCTGTTTATCAATCTAATCACTTATAAGTATAGGAATTTACTCACATTTGGAATTAACTACAAATACATCAGAGCAACTTTAAACTTCTTGAAATCTTGGAGAGCTAGGTTGTTGAAATTAATGACAAAGTATACAATTTAATGACAATGCATCAAGTTTCAATTAATGATATTGTGTACTGTGTTGTGTCTGAATAGAAGTATGCTGTTGCAGATTATTTGTATTATGAAATTCACACTTATAAAGAAAATAGAGAGGTTGTGAATATAAAAATATATTTATATATTTTTAAGCTCCGAAATAGTAATCTTTTGGCTCGACGCCGAGGAATTCCAGAATGCATCCTGCTAGTCACTCAGCGCATCACAAAATACCCCGTCTTAGTGGAGAGGATACTGCAGTACACAAAGGGTGAGTGATGACTTCTGGGACAAACAGTTGCCTCTTTCATTAGTTTGAAACATACCAAGGTGTTGTAAAGAACTATAAATGCTTGTAGCCTCTGATTCATAAAGATTTTCATTATGGAAAAACTGTTAAAGCCTTAGGATTTGCATCTATTTTGAAAAGTTACCTTTTAATGTGTCTTGGCCAGTAGTCTGAGGTTCTCCAGGCAGCCCAAACCTTGACACTGCCTTTCCCTTCTACAGTTTTTCCATATCCAGATCTTCCTAATACCTCTTCATCCTCATCTTCCTACTACCTTCCTGCTGTCTGATGAAACATATGCAATTGATCCTAGCAACAAATATCTCTTCTCTCAAGCAATGAATGATTAGATTGGGAATGATTTATGAAGGAGCTATTTTTGACCCTGTCAATTAAGTTCCAGGGAGTAAGTAACATCTAGGCATCCTTTAAGGAGCTATTAATGCACATGGTGGGACTGTGCATCCATCCCTCCTGGAGGGATCTAGAAGCCTGTGTCTGTCTGGTTCACAATTGGATCTTCAATGCCTCGTGCACTGGCTGGTACAGAATAGCCTATCAATAAGCAAACGTGTATCAGTGCAATGAATGAATAAATAAAAATGTCTGTTCTTCAAGCTGGCTTACTGACCTCGAGTTTATTATTAATTGGGGGGGGGGCGGTTAGTGTGTTATATAACAAGGGCTTGGGTTTGGAATTGTGTAAACTTGCATTGCTATTATATATGCTTGGTTTGTGGCTCATTAGTTGGGCAAGTTAATTAAATCAGCCTCAGTTTTCTCCACTACTAAGTGAGAATAATAATCTTTATCTCATGTAATTGTGAGGATTAAGTGAGATTGTCTCAGAAAATGCCCGGTGCAGAGCCTGGTATAAGCAAGGTGCTCAATAAGTGGGAGCTGGTTTATTATCTTTACTGTGATCCGTTGACTTAGAGACAATGAAAATGGTGTCCTAAGATACGTAAGATCAGTGAGATCTTATATGCCAACTCTAAAACAGTCAACTTCTAACATCCTTTTTTGGGAAGGGGTCTAGGTGAGTAGCATCTATTCCATGTGTCCCATTTTTGTTGCTCCTTATAATACAGTTGGCCCTCGTTTATCGCGGTTAATCAGTTCCAGACTCTACCGCGATAAATGAATTTCCACGAAGTAGGATTCTTTATTTATATACAGTCGTCCCTCACCACTTTGCGCTTCGACTTTCACGGCTTCACTCTATCACGGTTTTTTCAAATCAAATGAGAAGCACAATATACAGAGAAAAGCCTCATAAATTTTGTTTTCAGCAAAAGAATGAAAACAAAATCAAGACTTTCAGTTTGTATTAGTTCAAACTCTCTTAAGCTTAATACAATACCTCAAAGACTAAAATTTGTCAGATTATATTAGGTCAGCTCCAAGAATCACCCCATGCCAAATGGAAAAATAATGAATGAGTAACAATGATTGCCTACTGTGTGTCAACCACGATAATTATGACATATGACTCCTCACACACAGCCGTCATAGTGGCTGAGGATACTACCTTCCCAGGTCAGACCTTCCCAACAGTCAGTTCGCTATCCCTCTGGCTACTGGGAACGCTGGTTCAGGGGACTATTATGGCAGTGCTTCTCAACTTTTATTATGAATTACTCTTCACCTGGGGATCTTGTTTACGTGTAGATTCTGATTCAGTAGGTGTGAGGTAGAACCCAACGTTAGCATTCTAACTTTACTTCCTAGGTGAGGCTGATGCTGCTATACTTTGAGTAGCAAGCTATTGTAAGACCGTAATTTGTCCCTGAAGGCCAAAAGACTTTGAGCTTTTTCTTGGCCTTACCCCAAGTCACCTTGTAACTCAACTTGGACTTTCTCTACTCAGCTTTTCTATTTATGAAATATGCTCTTTAGAAAGAGGAACTTGGGGGTGGGCTGCTGCTCAGTGGGCAGTAGGTGTAGTAAAATAGTGAGGTGTGTCCTTTCACGGGCAGTGAGAAAGAACCTTCCTTGTTAAAGAAGAGTGGCTGGACCTTCTCCTTGAGGCTTTCTGACAGAGCCTCATATATCTAAGACATTGAGGACTTGAATGTTCACACCCTTTTGAGGACTGTTCTCATTCCACTTAACTGTTCTTCCTACATGTTTATTTCTGCTGCTCTAGACTCTAGAGAACCTTTTATTTTTCTCTGCCAAGTTTTTTTTTCTCATCTTTTAGCACCTTCTAACCTCCTGAGACTTTCCTCTTCAGTTCCATTTACCTCAATAAACATCAATTAGGTGGTGTTTTAAGTCCTCAAATGTAGAAAATAGCTACACTCAATTTCATCCAGAGTTTCAAGAGGCTGTTTCAGAAACTCCTCCAGAGTTTTTGCTTAAGATAATCCAGAGTGCCTGGCTGGTGTGGCTCGGTGGTTGAGCATCGACCCACCAAGAGGTTGCTGGTTCGATTCCCGGTCAGGGCACATGCCCAGGTTGTGGGCCCAATCCCCAGTGGGGGGCATGCAGGAGGCGGCCAATCAATGTTCTCTCTCATCGATGTTTCTATCTCTCTCTCCCTTCCTCTCTATCTAAAATCAATAAAGAAAAAAAATATATAATCCAGAGATAAAAGCAGGTGGCCAGTGTTTTAAAGAATAACAACTGGAATTGGTAATTATCTACTCTGTTGGCATGAGCCACTAGGCACAGTGCCTTGGTCCAGTTTTTTCGTCAAAAAATGTTTCATATGTACTATTGATGTAGTCATCTTCATGCTGATGCAGTTGTAAAATATAATTTTGAGTATTATTTTTATGGAGGAAGGGATCCAGGAAAGCAGCTAAGTCTGAGGCCCATTCAAGGTACCCTGCTGCTCCAACTTACAAAAGGACTCCAACCTGGGCCTGTGGCTTGGTTCAGTTCTGAGAAACTTGGTGTGGGGATTAATTGATGACCTGTGTCTGGGAAGGCAGAAGGAAGGCCTAAGTTAGTGTATAGTTGTTCATATGGAAAATAATGCAATCACACAATAATTAATAAATGCTGTGTTTCGCGTACTCACAACTGCAACCTACTTTTGCCCCAGCCTGTATATAGACTCCCTGCTCTAGAGGGAAGGTCAAACTAGTCCCTAGAAATCAGACATCCTATTTTCCCAGTGTTTCAGCTAGAGCACATCTGATAAGCAAATCTTTCAACATTAAATATGTTAACAGTAGTTTTGGGAGGAGAGGTGCATAGTGATAATGTCACATTTGAATTTCATCCAACATTTTTGTTCTGAGATTTTTGCTATTTGGATGATACATCTAACTGGATTTTGAAAGTATAGGAAAAAATTGTCTTCCTTAGCTCTCTGGCTTATTGCATAATGTTTCTTTCTTTCATTTTCCCATGCAGAAAACACGGAAGAACATAAAGACTTATGCAAAGCTCTTTGCTTAATTAAAGACATGATTGCAGCAGTGGATTTAAAAGTCAGCGAATATGAGAAAAACCAAAAGTGGCTTGAGATCCTGAGTAAGATCGAGAACAAGACATACACAAAGCTCAAAAACGGCCATGTCTTTAGGAAGCAGGCGCTGATAAGCAAAGAGAGGACTCTGTTACATGATGGCCTTGTTTTTTGGAAAACTGCTACCGGCCGTTTCAAAGGTACTGTGGTGCTAACAGGCCGATTTCTCCTTTGTTTTCCACACATTGTTCATTTAACAGAGGACAGATTTTAGACAGAAAAATGGTTCAGAGATGTAGGCACCCACACAAACCCTGGGTCAGTGGAACAATTCCTGTAGGATCGGGCCGCGAATGTCCATAGTACAAACCTTTGGTGGCAGTCTACTGCTCCAAGCAAAAACCTTTATGTATATCTTATGAATGCACAAGTTTGTGATGTTTGAGTCAAAGGAACTGGGAATTCTGCTAATTGTTGGCACAGAAATATTAATCAGGCAAATGTGTGTTTGAAGTGAGATGGTATATACCTGCACACCCAGCTCAGGACTGACAGGCCAGGGAGGGGAGAAATGAACTCTGAATGTCACCCTTGGTACTGAGTAATATGCTGCACAAATAGACACGTTTACTTTGGTGTAGCCTCTTCCTCAGTGCTACTGTTTGATTACAGCATTAACTTGACTCTGCTAATCTGGTTTGAGGCTAAAACAGTTTATCCAGATTCTTAAGGGCTGATTCTGTAGCTAGCATCTTGCCTGATCTAGAATCGCCCCTGGCCACACTCTGGAATCACCGCTGGAGCTTAAAAAATGTACTACTGCTTGTCTCCTCCCAGAAATTCTAAGTTTATTGGTCTGGGGATGAAGCTCAAGTGTAGGGATGCTTAAAAGCCCCCAGGTGAGTCTGCTGTGCAGCCAGGTTAAGAACCTGTAGTCTGCTCTCCTTGTTTTTTTGTTTTGTTTTTTTAAACACATCCTAACATCCTTAGGTAGGCACTATTGATCCCTTTGGAACAGTGGTTCCCAACCTTCCTAATGCCGCGACCCTTTAATACAGTTCCTCCTGTTGTATGTGGGTGTATCTGCATGTGGGCGGACCCGCCTGGAGACGGATAGAGGAGCGGTGTCTCAGTTCCTAAGACCATCGGACAAATGTGTTTTCCGATGGTCTTAGGCGACCCCTCTGAAAGGGTCATTCGACCCCCAAAGGGGTCATGACCCACAGGTTGAGAACTGCTGCATTGAAGGATTGTCAGATTTTGCAGGTGGTTGCCACTAATGACTGAAATGGGATTTGTTGATCAGCAACTTGCCAGGTTGCACCTAAACATTAGCCACAATTAGAATATTAACCAAACTAAAATACTAAGCACAGTCTGTAGATCCTGTTGTCCAAGTAATTTGCTCTTGATCTATTTCACTGAATCACTAGTCTGGTAACTGTGTCAGAATGACCAGTGGTACAGTGAAGATTGGTTCTTGTGAGCAGTTTGTAAGGGACGTGGAGGATCTCAAACTTCTCTCAGATCTGGGTGGAACAAAATAGCAGATACATAAGTCAAGACAAAAGCTGCCCTCAGCATTTTAAGTTAAGCACCACCCCCCCCATAAAGGTAAGGGCTTGCTCCATTCTGTTAAAACTTCATATATATATATATATATATATATATATATATATATATATATATATATATATTCCCTTTAAAAAAGCTGTAACATTAAATTTTGCTGGAGATTTAGCAATATTTACAGGCATACCTAAACATAGCTTATGTGTTGTCTATAAAATATCTTTGGCTATCATAATACAGGCATTTTTATAAAGGTTTCATAGTTAGACTAAGTCTTTATAGTTTTAATAAATGCATTTAAATCTCAAACATGAAATCACAATGTTGAATGATGGCATTTGAACTGTGGTTTGCTTCATGGACACTAATAATTCTTTTTTCTTTGAAGATATCCTAGCTCTACTTCT
This sequence comes from Tadarida brasiliensis, assembly GCA_030848825.1. Classification (NCBI taxonomy): domain Eukaryota; kingdom Metazoa; phylum Chordata; class Mammalia; order Chiroptera; family Molossidae; genus Tadarida; species Tadarida brasiliensis. The sequence continues at coordinate 47,753,354 of CM061258.1, forward strand.
AACTGATGTGCTGCTCTTTTTACAAGAAAAAGACCAGAAATACATCTTTGCAGCTGTTGTAAGTACATGACCATGTCATGCATATTTTAAATGGTTTAATCCCACATCTCCTTGAAAAATGCCTGAAATTCCTAGTGACGTTAAGTAGTCATGGGCAAGAATAGGCTGCGGCTATATTCACATTGTAATTAGTGACCGCAGTGTTTAGGAACAAGCATCTAATTGGATTTAACTAGCATGATAAGTGTTGGGTTATCGCAACCAGGCCAGGTAGTTAGCTGGTTCAGCAGTTTAACCAATTATGAAAATATTGAAGTAGTTTGGTACTGGTTGGTGAATAAACACTGCCTTAAGCCCCCCACCCCCACCCCAGTGACCCTCTGCCATCTGCTTCTCTTGGTCTTCCATCCAGACACCCACCCCTTTGGCTTCCTAGCAACTCCAATGCTAATGCTGGTCACTTCTGGCACCTTGCTGCCTGTTCCCACTGGATGGTGCCTGCTGCACCTGTTGCTAACCCTATTCATAACTGTCATGGCGTTCCTCTGTCTAACAAGAAAACACCATCCTGGTATCTAAATTTTAAAGATTCTTTCTTATCTCTACTATCATGGTTACTGATTACAAAGGCTGTTCGTGTAACAGTTATCTCTGTAGTGTGCTATGTTCATCTCATTGCCAACAGAGTTAGACTTCGATTAGCAGTAAAACCAGAGTTTGACGAGCATGTCTTACACAGCATCTTGTGGTCCCAAATGACTCGCTTGAAGAAGGAAGATGTCATCATTAACCCTTTGTCAGCATCATGGAGCATCAGGAGCTATGAAAGGAAGGAATCTAGGACGTAGCACCAGTGTGGACAGTATCATGGTATCCTTCTAAAATGCTAGTGATTATCATCCATTGACTGATAGGCTATTCAGGTATCATTAGCAGATATCATCAATGCCAACTGGTTTTGGCAAATTCAAAGCTTCACGAATTTTCTGTTATGCTGCTCAGAATAACCAAGAAGCTTGCCTGCCCAGTGCTGGGTGCTGGGGAGGAAGAGGCGGGAGCAGTGCCTCTCCCGTCCGCCCGAGCTGTCAGGTTGGCGCAGTCGGCCTCGGCAGCCTGTCCAGCACCTTCCCTCTCCTCAGCATGGTGTGCAAGTTGTATAAAGGTCAGAGTTCTTTCACAAAGCTACACCAGAGGAAAACAAGAGGCCTTAAACAAGTCCTCATGTCCCTGGTCCGTTTGAATTATATATATTGCAAATTTAATCACCACCTACTGGGATTTGTCCAGCAACCCCTCTCTGCTGTGATCTTGGTGCTCTGAAAGAACACAGAGTAAATAATTGGGAAGGTGGGACCATTTTGTTTGACCTGTGTGTCCGTGAGGGCCAAGCTGGAAGAAAAAACAAATTTACACCACCACATCTTTATAGAAACGAAGCTTCTTCAAAACCAAAGACCTAAAGGAGAAGCAAATCCTGCTTCTTGGGTGACATGGGCAAGACAACCTGATGATGGATCAGGAATGAGGCACAGCATATGGACAACTGTTTTGTTTTCTAGGACAACAGAGCATATGAATTCAGATCAAGCTGTGATGCTGAACTTATAATATGACTTGAAATATGGATCTGTCCCTCTAATCTGACTTCTTGAAGAGTTATCTGTGCCACCCATAGGTCACATTTACCATTGAATGGGACTTTAGGAATGCAACCCACCAAATGCCAACTTGAAGGCAGCCACAACTCAACTCCTCATAGTAAAATGTGTTTGGCAATGGACAGCAGTAAGGTGATGCTGATACTGTTTCCTCAAGATGTTAGCCTGACCTGTAGCTGCCTTCCTAAAGGCCAGCTAAGCTCTTGCTCATGCCAGGAAGCAAAAGAGAGAACATTATCCTTAAAGAGTCAAGTGCTCCCTACTGTCAAAAATATGCTTTTTAGTTTCATCATATATTTTTAATTGACACAGCTCATGTGTCATAAATATCTTATCATTAGTATCTTGAGGGAATTGATGCCTTGGCTAGGAGTGTACAAATATCTGGATTTCCTGGTTCTCACCTGAGTATTTCAGAAGGTTATCTTCATGCTCATACCTACAGGTGCGATTCTCTGTCTCTTGTGCTATTAGAAAATTCTTGAGTAAGTGCTTGCTACATATTACAGAAGACATGATGAATTTGGAAGTGGCCAGAAGATAGGCAGCTGAAAGTAGCAAGAGGATGGAGTAGCTTCTCTAAAATATAATTTTGTTTGTTTTAAAAAAGGACTCAGCTGGAAATGGCAGTAGGACCTAAATATATGAAATGAATAGGAAAAAGTAGATGTGTTTACTAAATCCTGGAATAGTGAATGTAGCAGGCTGTCTTAAATATCCAAGAAGGTAATTTCAAAATGAATGACCAATTAAAAAAAAGTGACCATGTAGATGTGCAAGTTCAAACTAGGACGCGGCCTTAAGGTCTTGTTATCACAGTGGAATCACAAAGTCACTCACTGATAGAGTCAGCCACTTTGTGGAATCACAATGAATATATTGTAACAGTGGGGCTAAAGGTAGCAGCTCCGTTTCCTCTTCTTCAATGGCAGGGGCTCGGGGTCAAGGAGCTGATAGAGAGTGGTAGGGACTGTGGTGAACAGGTGCGTACATGTCCCGTCTCAAAGAGGGCAGGGATTACTCTGCTACAGTGTGCTTTTAAATGAGGATATGGGCCCAGGATTGCCAACCTTCTGCTTTCCCAAGAACCCAGAAATCTAGAATTATTAACGTGGAATCCCCCAGTTTTAAAATGTCGACAACTATTGGGGGCGGGGAGGTCTGGTTTTAAAATGCTGTGGCACAAACGAAACACGTCTGCAGTCTGGCCGTGGCCTTCGCACCACTAGTTTCTGACATCTCATCTCCCAAGTAGACCCTATACTGCCATTCCTAGAGACTGAATTTAAATTCTTGATCATCTCTAGTGTTTGTGTGTGGTTAGTATGAATAATGACAGACAGGTCCCTGATGTCTCCTGGTCTGATGGTGACTTAATTAATGCTACATTCTACTCACTGACCTATTTTTTTATTTTTAAAATATCTGATCCCCCTGACCTCTCCTTTTCCTGCAACACTAACCAACTGGTTCAAATAATGTTCCTCTTGCTTATTATGTCTTAAGCAATTCAAACCTACTCTGCCTCTTCATATACAGAGGCTTGTTTATATTGTAAGCTGAGGAAGCTCAAACTGCACATTGAAAGAAGAAGAGGAGATAAGGTCTTAGGTAGTCTCCCCAGTACTCAGGGCCTCTCCCTAACTAGAGAGGGCAGGATTCAAAAAGCACGGCCTCAGAGCTGCTTTTGCTTCCATCTGTAGAGGCCCAGCACAGGGCTGGGTAGACCAGTGGTCTGTGCCCTTTTTAATTCTTATTTTCTCTGTTCTAAGAGAAATGGGGTGAAGAGGTACGCTGGGTAAACCCCTGCACACACCCTGAGGTGTGGTAGAGCTGTGTGATGCCAGCGAAGCCAGTACTAAGGAGTCAGCAGTGAGGGACAGAGTGACATGCTCTGGACAAAGGCGTTGCCCAGTCCATGAGGGAGAAGCAAAGCCACACACGGCAACTGACTCAATAAATAGTGGTGGAAGCCACAGACCAAAGAAGATTCTTCATATTTACCCCCAAAACTGCAGCAGGCATTCTTTGGGCTATTCTTTCATCTACAACTGCGTAGCTACATTACTGTTGTCAGTGTCTTGTCCATCTCTGAATCTCCAGGACTTAGAAGGGGACAGTAAATGTTGGGAGAAGAGGTGATTTAATAATGGCTTGGATGCCCAGTTTTAGACTTCCTTCCTATTCCCCTCTGATGGAATTAAGCTAAATCTAGTTCTACAGACATTCTTGAGTGCCTGCTCATGCAAAGCACTGTTAGACATATGAAGATGGATTAGACCCACTCCTGCCCACCAAGGGCTCCCCTGGTGGGTGGGAAGAGAGAAGTTTGTAGGTAGAACTATGGAAGTTGTGTTGCTGTGCAGTAGTGGGAGATATTGGTGATGCCAGGGGAATCTCAAGTGGCCTCCTCATTCTTGCCTTTCAGTTTTTACATTCCACTCCTTGGTATTTGGGCTTCTGTATCCACCCCCTTATTGAAACAGTGTTGCTGTTAATTGCCAAATCCAGCTCTCTCAATTTCCAACCCTCTCAATTTCTTTGTGATATTTGTGATATCAAATAGTGATATTTGATACACTATTTCCTATGCCATTCCCTCCTAGAAAAATTCCCTGCGCCCCTGACTGGCCTTCTGATGTTTTTTTTTTTCCTTAATGCTATGATGGTTCTGTCTTTTTAAAAGTTGTCCTTTTGCCCTGCCCAGTTTGGCTCAGCGGTTAGAGTGTTGGCCCGCGGACCAGAGAGTCCCGGATTGGGTTCCTGCTAAGGGCACGTACCTCATTGCAGTTTGTCCCCAGCCCCGGTTGGGGTTGTGTGGGTGGCAACCACTCGATGTGTCTCTCATGTCGATGTGTCTCTCTCATGTCAATGTTTTTCTCTCTCTCTTCCTCCCTCTCTCCCTCCCACTCTATCTGAAGATAAATGCAAAAATGTCCTCGGTGAGGATAAAAATAAATAAATAAATAAAATAAAATAAAAGTTGTCCTTTTATTTTACTTTATTTTTTGTTGCAAGGTAGTTTTATTTACTTGCAGCAATTAAAGGAGATGGGATTTATATCCAAAGCTCTGTGTCCTGGAAGAGAGGCTTAGCCATTGCTTATATACACTATTTGGTCAGTTACATGTTGGTTTCTTTAAAAGTTGTCCTTTTAAACCACCAATTCTTAAGGACACACATTCTCCTGTGTCTTTTTTCCCCCATCCTCTTCACCATACCCTTTCCATGGCGATCTTACCAACATCACTGCTCTCTGGAGGAGACTCAGTGATAGTCATTCCCTAGCACTGTTGCTTTCCTTCGCCAATGTGTTCTGCAAGACCCGCACTGGGGATAGGATGCTGTTTCAACCGCACGTCCTCCTGTTTTATGTAGGATCAGAAGCCATCCGTTATTTCCCTTCAGAAGCTTATTGCTCGAGAAGTTGCTAATGAGGAAAGAGGAATGTTTCTGATCAGTGCTTCTTCTGCTGGCCCTGAGATGTATGAGATTCACACCAATTCCAAGGAGGAACGAAATAACTGGATGAGACGGATCCAGCAGGCAGTTGAGAGGTAACGTTTCCTTCTGTCCGTAACCTAGAAAATGGGCTTGTTCAATTGGGGAAAATGTTCTAACTGTGCCTCCCTTGCATGGAAACTTTGCCTCATCCTGAGTGCTCTGCTCCCCTGTACCTGCCTGTGATAGCCCCTCAGCTGCAGCTTTGTCCTGTGCATCTCCGTCTCCCTGCATGTAATCCCCCACCTCTCCTCGGCCTGCGGCAATCCTCCCATCTTGGTGCAGCTCATGGCTCCCCTCCTTGGTGAAGACCTCTGTTCCAGTGGTCTCTTTCTTACCTGAAATTCTCTAACACATGCTCTCTAAAGCATTTATTTGGTGCTTGTCACACACTGCCTTGTAGCTATAATCATTTTATGCATATATGTTTGTTTATTAGATTAGAAGCTCCTCGAGGGCAGGGACCATGTCTGATGTTTCTCTGTGTGCTGAGTTCTGAAGAATCATTCAATAAACGTTTTTAGATTAGTGGCTCTAAGTGTTCTAAGTCAATTTACTCATTATTGTGCAAGGGCAGTTTTTATAAATGAGAGTGGGAGGGTGGGGGTGCTCATTCTTCGTAGTAATTTGATTTGTTACATCTTGAGTGATGTTACATAAAATTCCTTCATCGCTACTGTATCCCATGCAACCTGGCACCCTACTCCCATTCCCTACAACTCCTCTACTCTACCCCATTAATACTACTGCCTGGGGGTAATAGAAAGCAGAAATTGTTATTTTAGTTGTATCTAATGCTGGCGTTGGTATTGTGTGCATGCGTGTACATGAGTGTATGTTTGTTTATATGTGTTATGTTGGAACATTTGAGCCATCCTACGCTGCTGACTTTGAGGGCTTGTTACATTATGCAAGCTCCTTTGCATACTCAGGAAAACCAAATCTCTTGGTCAGGGTGCATGATGAATTCTCTTTCTGCTGAATTTTCCTGTGAATAATTCTGCCAGGTCCCATGTCTTTCTAACGAACCTAAAGATGCTTGGCTTTGGTTTCAGTTGTTCCTCTTGACTGTTGTCTTTTAAAGTTGCCCAGAAGAAGAAGGGGGAAGGACCAGTGAATCTGATGAAGAGCGGCGGAAAGCTGAAGCAAGAGTGGCCAAAACCCAGCACTGTCAAGGTACAGCGCCGGCCCCTTGGGCTGCCTGGCTGTGTGTGTCTGTGCACGGGAGAAGGCCCAGGTCCATCATGGGGAGCTGTGGCTGACTGATGAGTCTAATTCTGGGCATGCAGGGCCCCCTCTAATCATGCTAAAAAAAATAGTACTGGTACTAGAAGTGCTTCAATAAGATGTATCTCTCTCTGCTTCCTCCTTTGTGATTAAGGATACATATATATTTTAAAGCGGTGGTACATATATACAATAGATTAATACTTGGCCATGCAAAAGAACGAAGTCTTACCGTTTGCAACAGCATGGATGAACCAAGAGGGTATTGTGCTAAGTGACATAAGTCAGTCACAAAAAGACAAATACCATATGATTTCATTTATATGTGGAATCTAAAGAACAATATAAATGAGCAAACAAAACAGAAATAGACTCACAGATACTGAGAACATTTTGATGGTTGCCAGAGAGGAGGGAGGTGGGGGACTGGGTGAAAAAGGTGAAGGGATCAAGAAGTACAAAGTAGTAGTTACAAAATAGTCGCATGGATGTCAAGTACAGATAGGGAATATAGTCAGTAATATTATAATAACTATGGTGCCAGGTGGGTACTGAAAATATTGGGGGAACACTTTGTAAAGTGTATGGTTATCTAACCACTATGCTGTACACCTGAAACTAATACAAAATAATATTGAATGTAAAAAAAGGATATATTTTAAAATTTTGCACAGTAACTGTGGGCGGTGTGGCACAGATGGGCCTTCGAACTGCTGTCCAGTGGTTTAATTTTAAGGCCCAGCACTGTCAGGTCATTGTTGCACGACTGTGAACAAGGAACACAAGAGCTCTGGTCCTCGGTTTCCAAGTCTGTGAAATCCGGAAATTAGGTTAGCTCAGTGATTCTCATCTCTGGCTGGACATTAGAATCACTTATTCTAAAAGTGATTTAATCACAGAGGTCTTTCAAAATTCTGATGCCTGAGCTCCACCCTCAACCCATTCAGTCAGAATCTGTCTGAGGTGGGGTGCAGACACTAGTATTTTAAACTCTCCCCAGGTGATTTTGAGGCAGAGAGGCCTGAGAACCCCTGGATTGAATGCTGGTTAAGGTCCCTTTAAGCTTGAAGAACCTTGTGACATGTTGAAATCAGAGGAAAATGATACATGCAAAGATGGTCAAAGAAATTGGATGTTTAGAAATGAAAACATAAACCATTATGTTTGGTTTTGACCCAGGCTGGCGGAAGCCTGAGCAATTTCAGGCCTCTGCACAGTTTTCCCTCGTGGGTTCCACTCCTTGTGCATAAACCTCCTACCTCAGTTTCACTCCTGAGCGTAACATTTACTCATTTACTCGTTTACTCGTAAGAGAAAACGGCCCCAGCAAATAATAGCTTTGCGAGTTGTTCTGGAGTTAGGGGAATGGGAAAGGAAACAGACATTTATGGAGTACCACACTTATAGAAAATGCAAGGGAAGCTCGGAGAATTCAGTTATTGGCTAAAAGCGACAGTCACTAAATGGAATAGTTAGGATCTGAACTTGGATCTATCCTACCCGACAACTTTATTTTATCTGTTAGATCACACTGCTTGCTCATCAGCAACTTCTTTGTCTTGTAACTTGGATTTTCATATTAGTTGTTAAATTAATGTAATAACCTTCTATGGTAAATACTATTTCATAGAAATACTCTGTAATCAAGACCAACAAATTTGTACATATTTGGAAGAGAAGCTGCATATCTATGCTGAACTTGGAGAACTGAGTGGATTTGAGGATGTCCACCTGGAGCCCCACCTCCTCATTAAACCTGACCCCGGAGAGCCTCCTCAGGCAGCCTCGTTACTTGCAGCAGCACTGAAAGAAGGTAAGTTGCTTCCAGAGGATTTGGTTTGACAAGTGTTTATTGAATACCTACTATGAGACATGCACTGTGGTCTTGGTGCTGAGCATACAGTGCAATAAGACAAGAGTCCTGACTCTCCTGGAATTTATATTCCTGAAACAGCAAAATGTAAGGAAATAAATATTTCTGGTTATGTCAAGTGCTCTGAAGAAAAATGAGCAGGTTTTGGGGGATAGAGAGTAATGGAGTAGGGGAGGTTTTATTTTGGATAGTGTGGCCTGCAAAGGCTTCCTTTGATATAGTGATATATAAACAGACACAAGGAATGGAGAAATCCCAATAGAATATGGGAAAAGAATGTTCCAGGCATAGAAAACAGCAAGTGCAAAGGCCCTGAGGCAGGTGAGTGCCAGATTTGCTTGAGGAACAGCGAGGAGGACAGTGCAGGTAAAATGAAGTGTGAGGTAAGGAGTGTCAGGATATGAGACAGTGTTAACTAGGAGTCACGTTATCTGGATGGAGGTAAGAACTAGGAATTTCATTCTAAGTGGGATGGGAAGCATTATAGAGTTTTGAGTAGAGGAGTGATTTACTTTGTGTGTGTGGGTTTTTTTTTTTTTTTAATTTATCTTTATTGTTGAATATTACAGATGTTCCTCATTTTTCCCCTATTGACCCCCTCCTCCCCACTCCCACCCCCCTCCTGCCTTTCCCCACACTGTTGTCTGTGTCCATTGGTTATGCATATATACATATAAGTTCTTTGGTTTATCTCTTCCCACCCCCCCAACCTCCTTCCCTTTGAGGTTTGTCAGTCTAACAACCAATTTGTACTTCTTAATCCCTTCACCTTTTTCACCCATTCCCCCAACTCCCCTCCCATTTGGCAACCAACAAAATGTTCTCTGTATCTATGAGAATGCTTCTGTTCTGCCTGTTCATTTTGTTTGTAGATTCAATTGTCGATAGATATGTATTTATTGCCATTTTGTTTGTTCATATTTTTTATCTTTTTCTTCAAGAAGACCCTTCAACATTTCATATAATAATGGTTTGGTGGTGATGAACTCCTTTAGCTTTTCCTTGTCTGGGAAACTCTTTATATGGCCATCGATTCTAAATGACAGTTTTGCAGGATAGAGTAATCTTGGTTGTAGGTTCTTGCTTTTCATCACTCTGAATATTTCTTGCCACTCCCTTCTGGCCTGCAAAGTTTCTTTTGAGAAATTAGCTGACAGTCTTATGAGAGCTCCTTTGTAGGTTACAAACTGCTCTTCTCTTGCTGCTTTTAAGATTCTCTCTTTGTCTTGAACCTTTTGCATTTTGATGATGATGTGTCTTGGTGTGGGCCTCTTGGCGTTCATCTTGTTTGGGACTCTCTGTGCTTCCTGGACTTGTATGTCTGTTTCCTTCACCAAGTTAGGGAAGTTTTCTGCCATTATTGTTTCAAATAGGTTTTCGATTTCTTGTTCTCTCTCTTCTCCTCCTGGCACCCCCAAGATGTGAATGTTGGCACGCTTGAAGTTGTCCCAGAGGCTCCTTACACTATCCTCATTTTTTTTGGATTCTTTTTTCTTTTTGCTGTTCTGATTGGGTGTTTTTTGCTTCCTTATATTCCAAATCAATGGTTTGCTTCTTGGCTTTACCTACTCTACTATTGAATCTGTGTAAATTATTCTTTATTTCAGTTAGTGCCTCCTTCATTTCTGACTGGTCCTTTTTTATGCTCTTGAGGCCCTCACTAAGTTCACTGAGGTTCTCACTAAGTCCATTGAGCATCCTTATAAGCAGTGTTTTGAACTCTGCATCTGTTAGGTTGCTTATCTTCATTTCGCTTAGTTCCTTTCCTGGAGTTTTGTTCTGTTCTTTCATTTGGGACCTGTTTCTTTGTCTCCTCATGTTGACTGCCTCCCTGTGGTTGTTTCTATGTATTACTTAACGAGAGGTGTGGGGCTAGCTGAGACCAGATGCTGCTTGTTTGAAAGAATTTAGGAAAAGCTGAAGCAGGATCCAAGACAGGCCAATCCTATGGTAAAGCAACTGGCAACAGCTTGGGTGGGCCTGAAAGTTGGGTGGGGCGGGGCCTCAGGGAATCACCAGGGTGGGGCACACAGTGTGAGCCAGGTTGCTGGCATCCCAGATATGGCGGCGTCTGCCGGCCCAGGGAAGGGCTCACCAAAGGAACAAAGGCCTCTGATAGCACGTCTGTCCAGGAGAAAGCTGCCTCTCCAGCCCTCGCTCCAATGCCAGACAACTCAGTTCTTCCCCATATGTCTCCAGTGCCTTTCAAGCTGCCTCCCCCATGCCGGAGCCTGGAGGGTGCGAGTCCGAGTTAGTCTGTGTGCGGGCCCTTTAAGAGGAGCTGCCGGGGGCTCCAGCCGCCTCAGCCTCAGTTCCTGCTGGTTTTACAGCCAGAAGTTATGGGTGTTGTAACCCAGTAGATCAACCTCCCTCGGACACCAAAATTATAAGTTTTAGGAGCTTTATTAACCTGCGCAGGGACTGCAGCCAACCTACTCAGAGGAGAACTGCAGCCCCGAGCCTCTAAAATGGCAGATTTTTATAGCAAGCAAGCAGCATTCACAGAAACAGATATCAGCGGTTAGCAGTTGTTTGATTAACATTTCTCAAACTCCATATCTAACAGTTGCCCGGGGGTCTCCTGTTTGTCAAGCAAACAGAACAGGCCTCCCTCCCCTCAGGGAACCAGTGCAATAGTAGGAGTGACAGAGACCACAGAGGTCAAAATTAGCATTAAGTACTTGCAAATACCTATACTCAGGAAACCGCAAATGCCCCCAACACATGGGGCAACTATAACCTTAGGCAGAAATTCCTTCCCATCTAGGGGCAACTAACCCATTATGGGAAGAATATCGAGGAATGTCCACTGGTGACAAAATGTAGTCCTTTAGTCGCCCTAACCAAGGGGCCCACATAAAATGGAATCTAGTTGCCTTAGCCTTGGGGCCCACAACAATGGGGACTTCTCTTCCTGGCACTGGAACCCTGAGCTGGGCGCCTGGTGTGGGACGGGGGCCCCTCAGTCCTCAGAGAGGACCTTCCCAGCCGAGGTGTCCTCCTGATTTTTATCCGCCACATGTGGTGTGGGACCAGCCTGTCGCACCTCTGCCCCTCCTACCAGTCTTGATGTGGCTGCTTCTTTAATTTCATAGTTGTAGGACTTCCATTCAGCTCGATGTCAGGTGGTTTTGAATGATGGTTGTTCTGTAGTTTAGTTGTAACTTTGATGTGGCTGTGGGAGGACGTGATACCGCGTTTACCTACACCGCCATCTTGACCGGAAGTCTCTACTTTGTGTTTTAAAATAAACGCTCGGACTGCTGGGTGGAGAATGACAGTGTCTGGGCTGTAACCGTGGGAGTTGGTGGCTGCGGTAGGGTGGAAGACAAGATCACGGAATGCCAGGGATTGGGAGTTGTATGTTCGTAGAATTGGATTACTGAGCATTTTGATAGGCGTAGCCTTGCGGGGAGGGGTAAATTGCACCAGGTGCTTAAATTGTTCAAGGAGTCTGTTGACAAATGGCAACAAGGAGTGAGTGGAATAAGGGAAATTTTAAGGTAAAAGGATTTAAGGGGGGAATGGGGCTGGAAGTGACAATCGGTACAGGAGCTTGGGAGATAAAAGAGCCACCACCTGAGAGAGTGGCAGGGCATGCTGTTGTTCAGAACAGGGTTGGTAAATTACAGACCACAGACTGAATGCGTCCCTCTGCCTGTTTTTGTAAATACAGTTTTACTGGGACACAGCCACACCCACTCGTTCACACGTCATCTGCAGCTGCTTCCTGGCTACACTGGCAAGGATGAACACTTGCAACAGAGACTGTGTGGCCCACAAGGCCTAAGATATTTACTGCCTGGTCCTTTGCAGAGAAAAGGTTGCCAAGCTCTGGCTTAGCATCTCAGAACATTAGCTGGAGGAGAGTTTAGGAGGCATGGGCTCGATCATCTTAACATCACAGTTGAGGACACAGGTCTTCAGAAGGGCGTCGAAGTCATCTGAAGTGAGGTCTGCTGATGGATTTGTGCATTCATTAGTCAAATATTTTTTGAGCATCTACCATGTGCACTGTGGCTGGTAATGCTTTCATCAAATCTAGTGGAGCCCTGGCTGGTGGTGTTCAGCGGTTAGAGCATCATCCCATGCACCAAAGGGGTCTTGAGTTCTATTCCTGGTCAGGACACATACCCAGGTTGCAGGTTCAACCCATCAAAGCACATGTTTGAAGCAACCAATTGATGTTTCTCTCCCTTTCTCTCTCTCTGGAATTAATGAAAAAAAAAAATGTCCTCAAGTGAGGATTTTTAAAAAAAAACAACTTAGTGGAGGAAGACAGACACAAGACTATTTCTGAAAGTCACAAGGAAATCAGATATTGGGATTGGCATGAGGCGAAGGGCTTTGCTTTAGAGAGATCAGGGGAGACCTCTCTGAGGAGATTCTTTTTTGAGAGGGAAAATGAAAGATGAGAAGCAGTCACCTGTCTGGAGATCTGGCGGAGGACCATTGCTGGGCAGAGAGAACACGGGGGCAAAGTCGCTGCATCTGGAATGAGCTTGTCCCGTTCAAGGGAAGAAGGCAGGCCAGGCTGGCAGGAGTCGGGAGACTGCTGTTGCTGGGCAGGGACCAGGTTCTTGTAGGCCATAGTTAAAAGTAAATTATTCCAAAATTGATGGAAAGTTATTGGAAGTTTTTAATCCTGGGTGTGCCGTGATCTTATTTTTGTCTTGAGAAGAACATGGGGTGCCAAATGGAGAAGAGATTGAAAGGAGACGAGTGTGCTTGGAGACTGTTAAGAAGCTATTACAGAAGCTGAGATGAGAGATGTTGGGGGCCTTGATCTAGACCGGACTGTTAACAGTGAAAGTAGAAAGAAATGGACAGATACAAGACATCTTTTAGAAATAAAGCTCAAAGGACTGTCAAATGGGTTGAGGAACACTGGTGACCTTCTCATTGTCTTCGATGATGTCCTTATTGAACAAAGTCACCTGCTTTCAATTTTACCCCAGGGCTTTCACTTGCTCTCCCACCAGAACTGCCACTAGCACTCGGTTTTAAGTCGATCTGCTTTCATTCCTCTGGCGCACCATGGGATGGAGGTGCTGGGGAGCAGCAGGTCGACCCAGCTGCTTAAGAGAACTCAGAGCAACTGAGGTTCCGCCTGAGCCACAGTCTGGATAACCCATCCCAGTTGTCGACCACCAACACCCAGACTGAGAGATTTAGCAGGAATTCTGATCAGGGTGAAGTAATTTTCTTCGGAAGGAACAGGTTCATCGTACACCTTGAGTTTCCCTGGGTCTTGGCTCTGCCCACTGCTTTTCTCCCCTCCTTTCTCCTCTCCTGTCTCTGCCTCCTGAGTGCCATTCACCCTCAACGTTCTGTCAGCGCTCACCTCTTTTAACAACTTCTTCCTAATCCCACCGGCTCATGTAACCCTCCTGCTCTTCTGAGCTACTGGAGCATTTTAAAAATATTTTTTAAATTATCAATTACAGTTGATATACAGTATTATATTAATTTCAGGTGTACAACATAGTGATTAGACATTTATATACCTTAAAAAATGATCACCCTCATAAGTCTAGTATCCACCTGGCACCATACATAGTTATTACAATATTATTGACTATATTCCCCATGCTGTATTTTACATCCCCTGACTGTTGTTACAACTGGCAATTTGTACTTCTTAATTCCCTTTTTTTCACCCAGCTCCCCAACCCTCCTCCCATCTGGCAATCATCAAAATGTTCTCTATATCTATGAGTTTGCATCATTTTATAATGCTCTAATACTTGGATGATAGAACTTAGTACTGAACACCTGCTACCTTATAGTACAGTTACTTATTAGTGTCTCTTTTCTCCTCCAGTCTGCAAACTCTCCTTACTAGTTATCAGATGCCCAGTAGCCCCCAGAACAGAGAAGGTTATCAATTTGCTAAATTAAATCATTGGACACAGTGTTTTAGAAATATTTATGGGGTCCTCAAAAGAATGCTATTCTACATGCTAGTTGAAAATCTTTTATTATAGCCCTGGCCGGTTTGGCTCAGTGGTTGGAACGTCAGCCCATGGATCAAAGAGTCGCAGGTTTGGTTCCGGTCAAGGGCATGCACCTTGTTTGCAGTTCAGTCCCCGGCCCTGGTCTGGGTCATGTGGGAGGCAACTGGTCGGTGTGTCTCTCTCACATTGATGTTTCTCTCGCTCTCTCCCTCCCACTCTGACTGAAGATAAATGGATATGTATTTTGACAACTCTTTAAACATGTCAAAAACTTTTTTGTTGTTGTTGCTCCTGGGCCATATAAAAACAGACATTTAATACGTATATCTATATGTATTTTTTAATACATATAGATATACATACACACACACACACAGGGTGGAGCAAAAGTAGGTTTATAGTTGTGAGTATACAAAACAGTTTATTCTTATAGTATTATTTATTAATTACTGTATTATTTTCCATATGAACCAGTGTAAATGTACTTTTGCCCCACCCTGTGTGTATATATATATATATGTGTGTGTGTGTGTGTGTGTGTATATATATATATATATTTTTTTTTAATTTACTTTTGTTTTCCTACTTCTTAGCTGAGAGCCTACAAGTTGCAGTGAAGGCCTCCCAGAAGGGTGATGCATGTCACTCATCCGAGGAAGGATGTGAAGACTCTGCCTTGACAGATGTGCCCAGTTGTGACCCGCCAGGATCGCCTACTGCCTGTAAGTGAAAACACTGGCCTTTGCAGTGAGCCTGCACGCAATCCCTGGAGCGCGTAGTGCTTACATACAGTGAAGGCAACCACTGTGTTCCTATTTGAAGGGAACTTAATATATTTTTTTAAATTTGGAAAAAACCACAAAACCCTGAGAAGAAATACGTTGGCCTTCTTTACTTGTAACGATGACACTGTTGTTCCAAGGGCAAGGACTTAAAGAACAATTAGCTGGTGGGTTATATCGCTCTGCTGCCCAGGCAGGCTTTGTGCCTTCCCCCCAACCTGCTGTCACATTTTTTATATGACTTATTGAATACAGTTTTGAAAGAACTTTTCAACTTTTTTGGGTTATTTTGAGAAAGGGTCCCTGCAGTTCATTAGAGAACAAATCCTTTAACTTAATCTCCTCTGCATCAGTGGAGAAAACATAACTCAGGGGAGTAGAAACAGACACATATACACACACTCACACACACACACACACACACACACACACACACGGTTTGGTGGTTAAAAGCAGTGGATGGACCTGGAGAACATTATGCGAAGTGAAATAAGCCAGTCAGAGAAAGACAAATACCATATGATTTCACTCATATGTGGAATCTAATGAACAAAATAAACTAACAAACAAAATAGAAACAGACTCATGGATACAGAGAGCAGACAGCTGTCAGAAGGGAGCGGGGGTCAGGGGAGGTGGAAGAGGGTAAAGAGGGATAAATGGTGATGGAAGGAGACTTGACTTGGGGTGGTGAACACACTATACTATATATAGATTATGTATAGTAGAAGTGTACACCTGAAACCTATATAATTTTATTAACCAATGTCACCCCAATAAATTAAATTTTTTAAAAAAACCTTCAAAAGAAAACTAAAAAAACCAACCAACAACACCCACCACAGAGTGCCAAAAGACTCCTGATCAGTGTTGTCAAACCCTTCAGTTCAGGTCAGAATTCATTTACTAAAACTTCCAATATTTTTTAAATACAGAAAAATAGAATGTAGAGAACTGATTTAGGTAATTTCTCTGCACCTAATTATACTGTTATATGTATAATGGTAAGTTAAATATTTAATTCTCCAAAGGTTACTGAAATAAGAGCATAAAATGATATTTACAACTATATTTTTTATGATGTTCGGGTGGTAAAAACCTTACTCCCACCAGGTCTTATATTTCTTTAGTAGCTAGAGACTGGAGGATTAAATTGTCTTAGAATTTCTCTACATACATCCCTTGGTTAATTAAGATATATGGAAGCAGTACAGTTTTTAAATTCTATACATTTTTTTTTTACTAGCATCAATAATTATTTTCCCCTCTTAAATTCTGCTTTATCTAATCCTGGGTTTCTATTTTCAGAATGTGCACATATGTTTTTCATTTCAACACAGCCCAGATTCATCAGGGGAGTTGTACTGCCCTGGGTGATTTCCTCTTTAAAGAAGAACCTCATTATGCCATTGAGGAAGTTCTCTCTAAAAATACATGTAGGGATCTGCTGCTCTCAGACTCGCCCCAGGACAGCTGGGAGGGGCTCTGTTCCCACAGCTGCTCAGAGCACGTGGCCGCACCTCCCCCCTGCAGGCCAAGCAGTAAGGCTCTCCCTGTCAGCGTCCACATCTCCTGGGACTTGGGAGCATTCCCAGGGACACCCATGACATCTGCCAGAACTACCAAGGCTGTTGACAGTGGCCTGGTATCAGGAGTCATGTGGGGGGGGCACACATTGGCAGGGTTCTGTACCCCAAATATCTGTTCAGCTCTGGGCTGGACTGGAACATGGTGCTACAAGAGTTTGATTCTCTTTAAAGGTGATAAGGACAAAATACTATTCCTAAATGAGGGTCTGTACCTGAAGGCTCACTTCTGGGTTTGACTTGACCTTGTCCTAAGGCAGGCCCGTGTCAGTCTGAGGTTCTGGACCAAGCAAGGCCCCCTTGTTGTAGTCCTCAGAACACTTAATCAAGTCGGTGAGTATAGTCTCCTCCCTGTAAGATTCCGGAGACCCTCTCATCCACTCTGAAACTGAATCCAGGAGCAGAGGGAGCCTGTCTGTGTTCCATTCTTCTGCCTTCCTTTGACCCACCACCACCAGCCGCTTTTCCCATTTGATGGTCCTCATTCCTATGACGGGGAAGAGAGAGAGATTGGCTAATTCTTCTGGTAGTGCTTTTGGCATCTCTCTAAGAGTTAGGATAATACCCAACAGTGGAACCAATGTTTAGTGACAGAAAAGTCTATAAAATGTCCCTTCACTATACATGAACAAGTGTTAACTGGCTCAGGCAACATGAACTTAATTTTTAGCTGATAAAATTTGAAGTAGTTTCTGCTTAAACAAAAACTTCTTTGTAATAGAAGACTCTCATTTAAACAAAGAGGGGGGAAAAAGTGTTTCCTTTATCAGAAATAAAGTTTCAAGATGGCCCTGGGGAAAAATTATAAACAGAGTCACAGTGTGAATATTTATCTCATCAGGGTCCTCATTGGACCTGGTTCCAGTGAAGTTCTATGTTTGAAAGGGCTTTAGAAGGTCCTGTTTTAATCAGTGTAAAGTGAGCACAGTGTAAGTTTAACTGAGTTCACATGGGTAAAGAAATAAAACCCCACTGATAGAGATTTAATGAATGGAGTGCAATCTGTAGGTGGTACTTAAAAAATATTTCTGGACTAGAAATATTTCATGTTTTTATAGGTTAAATATAGACTAGTTACAGTATTATAAATTTAGAGCATAAACAGGAGTTGTGAGGAAAAAAAATCCACTTGGAAATTGTTTTTAAAAAATCAGTTAGTTGGAGATAGAGACAGGTGAGGTCATACAGTGTTAGCCACCTTCACCTGCTCGGAAAGAGATTAGACTCCGCTGCTGGAGGACCCCTTCCTTCTGAGCTTTGTGTATGGTCTGCTGCTCTTGTCCTGGCCACCAGGGAGCCTGGCTCAGACCTGTGTCCTTGGACCTGGGCCTGCCGCCCTCGCTGTGCTCCTCAGTGCCTGTTTTCAATCTCACCCTCCCCAGGCAACTTTTTCCTATTAAGTGAAAGTAAGATGGAGAATCTACCCTCTCAGTGTCACCACCATCACACGAACACCTCTCTGCAAGAAAAGAAGAAAAATGAAAAGATGGATGACAATTGATGCCACTTGTCAGTTCGGTATCTATTAGTGTGTAAGCTCCCTGCGGGCAGGGTCCCTGCGTTGCTCTGCTCTATGTTAGCACCTCCTACGAGAGTATTTAGTACATGTGATTTTTATGGTGTTTGCTATTTGGAAATATGTGTCAGCTGTGTACAAAAGAGCCCAGTCCGCTGGCTGTTGTGTGATGATGTCCTTTTTGTTTCTGTCTCAACGGCGTGCTTCCAGCACTAGTCACAGGAGGGACAGAAGGAAGAGGCTGTTGGGATGTGGATCCCGGGACCCAGGGTGTGGGAGCCGACTTGGCGGTCTCTGATGCAGGGGAGAAGGTATTGTGAACTGATTTGTCAGTAAATGGCACTGGTCTACTCTGTGTAATAAAATAGCCTCGGGTCCTGGTCTGTCCATGGCCGAGGGTGGTATGAACATGTTTTCCTGAATTGTTCTCAAGTTCAATATTCATATTTAAACTTTCTAACTTATTTCTCCTTAAAATGTTCTTGCTCTTCCTATATCATGTAGGTGTAAACAAAGAAACACTTGAAAAGTTATTAAAAAGATTTAAAACTCCAGTGTTTATCTGTGTGTCTTCTGGTCTCACTTTCACTTTCCGCGCTGAAACCTCTAGCTTTTCACTCAGGACGTTCAGCACCTCTTGGCCAAGGGGTGGCCCGGGCACCAGGGGCACTAAAGCGGCAGAAGTCATTTTGACATTGGAATATCGCTTCTTACTTTGTTCTTTCTTTGTTTCTTTCTTTCTTTCACTTGGGGCTTCTTCTTTTATAATGTCATATCCATGTAAGTTATAACACTCTCTTTTAAAAATTAAATGTGCGAAACTTCCCATTAACTTCGAATGAAACTAAGATGTCAGCATAGAGAGGGAATACAAATAGGGTTCTGGGAGGTGGCTGGCGAGCCTCCGCAGGACTGTGTCTGGGCTCAAGAATTTAGCTTCATCTAAAATCGAAGTAGGTACATTGCCAAATACCAGTATGTGTTCATGTGGATGAATGACATGTCAGATCTTCATATATGTAGCATTTTATATATCATATATTTTTTAAAATATGCAAATGACTGAGAAACCAAATCCAAAGATATTTTTAAAAGATGGCTGTGACTGTTTAAAACTTCACAGGCCAAAATGAAAATAGGAATGCAATATTTTACTCCGCTTATTCTGACTGTATGCTTTCTGACTTACTTCTTTTTAAAATGTCTCCCCTTTCCATCCTTTCAGTGCAGACTTCACTGTTAAGTCGATAGCTCCCAACTGCTTTTACATTATTAGAGAAAGGGAGGGAAGGGGTTAATTACTAATAGTTTTCTCTTGCTGGAAAGCTGTGGTGACTGGCTCCCACCCCTAAAGTCTTTTCCTTCCATGATACAGTCACAGGTAAGTGAGATGAAGTGTCCAGATTCCTCTTTGGATGAACCTATCTGGAATATTTGCCATTTTGATCAACTGAATGAACTGACAGGCAGGATCACTTGAAATCAAACTTCTAAAAAATGTTTACTGTATATTGTGTAATTAGAGTCCTTAATAAGGAAAGCATTAAAAAAAAAAAAGCATTTCTGAAAGAATTTGAAAAAATTAAATTTGTGACCTAAATGGCTAAATATTCTGGAAATTACCAATTGCAGCTATGCACATTGACCACGAGGTGGCGGAACAACTCCATTAAAAAGATGATGTTAAACATTCCTGTCTTGTATCAAACCTGGTGTGGTTCTTGGAAATAAGTAACCACATGTTGCATAATTCATTTCTATGTGTCTGATTTTTATAGAATATTAAATTGTATATCAAACTACCTTTTTGTCACAAAAACCATGGAATGTGGAGCAAGGACAGAATCAGAAAGGTAGAGAGAATTCCAGAACTCACTACAGAATGGTGGTTCTTAGCCCCTGTTATCTTCCAGAGGGTTGGGAACAGATCTGATGACTCTAAACTTCATCCTTTTCCATCCTTTGTCCTTCCCCTATCAGAGGTGCTGGTTAATAATGAAATCTTTAATTGACAGTATGGGGGAAGAGATCGGGCTAGGGCATCAAGGCATCATCAGCCTGAACTAATTGAATTTAACAAGTCCAATGTCACCTGAGCACTGACAGCTGACTGCTTCTTGTGGTTTCGATTTAAAGCTGCTCAGACAAGAGCAATGGGAGACTGGAGGCCCTTTCATAGCATAAGGTGTGGAATACATGCACAGTGCCCGATATTTATTTATAGAATGGAGTGAGTGTCCATTTCATGCCGGGCAAGTTTGTGGATAGACCATTGAATACACAGATGAAATCCTGCTGTTCACCGGCTCACATCCTAGTGAGAAAAGACAGACAGTAAATGAATGGACAAATGTTCAGTTCAACTCCGGAAACTGGAAACCCTCTGTATCCACATATGCCCTTAGTGTGTGGGTAGAGACCCCATTCCCCCAGGGGCACGTGGTCCCTCAGCACCTCGTTCGTGGCCGCTGCTGTAGTGGTTCTGTTAAGGCATTCTTGGAGGGTAGGATCCGGAGCAGGTCAGCTAAGTGGTCCCCTTTCAGCCACCCCTGGGTCTGGTTACTTCTGCCCACCACTGGCTGTTTGGGCTTTGTGAATCTCAAACATTGAGACAGGGAGCTAGAGACCAGGCATGTTGTTGTCTAGCTTCCAAATCTGGCCTCCAGGATGCAAGGGGCCAGCCTGGCCTGGGAGACAATTTCAGCCCAGGCACAAGAGAGCTCAATTTACAGTGTGGTTTGTGCAGGTAAATATTGTCACTTACCAAGAGTGTGCAGCATTTCCTTACCATCAGCCCTTGTTGTTTTAAGGAATGGGTGGGTGAAAAGCTGGCATGCATCTCAAATACCGAGTGTGTACAGAGAAGGCTTTCATTAGGTGATTGTTCAATTCTAGGGGCTTTGATTTCGGGGAGGGGGGGTCACTATAGAAGAGTGTAGAGAGCGTGAAGTGATTTACCTGAGGTCATACATTTGGGAACACTACAGTGCAGCTTTTCAAAAGTGGAGTGATTATTCATTTTCTTATGTTTTTGTGTATTTTAGGTGGAATATAGAAGTTTTCCAGGTTCCTCTCAGTCCGAGGTGAGCTATGCATACCTTAAATATACCACCATACCCTCTTTATTTGTGGATATAAATGCTTTTCCAGAATTTGACACTTAGGATCTTATTTTTTCAGATTATACAAGCGATACAGAATTTAACTCGTCTCTTATACAGCCTTCAGGTAACTCTGCTCCCCTAATACTTGACCTTGCCAATGTTTCTCTTAATGTAGACCACTTGATTTGATGAATCCCAGATTTTAAAAATTAGAATATTTGAGAGGCAGTGAACGATCTTAAAAAGAGTGCCAACCCCACTGTAGCTCGGCGAGGTGTGTCGAACTTCACCTGGTTTTGTAATCACGAGGCAACACCACTAATACATTTTATACCATTCTCTTCTGAAACCATAAAACAGTTCATATCTTTAAAAAATACCGATGACTGTGACCTGGTTTGAAGTTTACAATGAAACTCTTAGGTGAGTGTAGCATGACTTCACATTTTCTGGTGAAAACTTAAATTCACACCTAAACTTCTTTCACTTCCACATGTTGGCCTTAGGCCTTTTAGAGCAGTTAAATCATTCATATGCTCCTTCATGCTTTTGTGTGTCACCCACCCAACATTTCCCGAGTGCTCCGTGCCGGCCACCACGCAGAGGGCTGCGTGTGCACCCAGGGGCGGAAGGACCACAGAGCGCTGCCGACGCCATGCGGTCTGTTCAGGAAGGACAGGCATCAGCATCGTGTTGCGTTCAGGATTGTATGTTCAGATGGTCCCTGAGGCCACACACAAGAAAGGCTGAATGCATCTAATTGCTTAATTTGTGGATTAAAAAATATTTTTAAATGATATAAAAGCAATGGTGGTATTGTAGCCAAATTTGTAGAAAAATCTGAGGATACAAATAAATAAAATAAAACAACTTGTGATCCTATAGAGAAAAGTATTATGTCACATTGGTGTTTAACCCTCCTGTGTCTTACAATCATAACACGTACCTTTTCTTTTTTTTTATCCTCATCCAAGGACATTTTTGCATTTATCTTCAGATAGAGTGGGAGGGAGAGAGGGAGGAAGAGAGAGAGAGAAACATCGATGTGAGAGAGACACATCGACTGGTTGCCACCCACACGACCCCAACGGGGGCCAGGGACAAACTGCAACCGAGGTACGTGCCCTTAGCGGGAACCGAACCTGGGACTCTCTGGTCCGCAGGCTGACGCTCTAACCGCTGAGCCAAACTGGCCAAGGCAGGGCAACATGTACCTTTTTTATGTCATCAGCGGTTCTCCTATAGCACAATTTTTTTTTTAAATCCTCATCTGAGGATATTTTTCAGACAGAGTGGGAGGGAGAGAAAGAGAGAGAGAGAGAGAGAGAGAGAGAGAGAGAGAGAGAGAGAGAGAGAAACATCGATTGGTTGCCTCCTGCACAACTCCAACCAGGGCCAGGAACTGAACTGTAACCAAGGTAGGTGCCCTTGACTGGAATCAAACCTGAGACTCTGGTCTGTGGGCTGATGCTCTAACTGCTGAGCCAAACCAGCCAGGGCTCCTATAACACAATTTTTAATGGATATATAATATTCCAGCCTATGGAATTTATTTATCCAATTTCTCATAGTCAGTACTTTTGTGTTAATAAACATTTCTTTGAACATATCTGAGTATTTCCTTAGGATCAATTACTAGAACTTTTTTCTTTAGGTTTTTAGTAGACATTGCCAGAATAATCAACACCCCTCTCTACTTGTGGTTGAAAATTGATCAAGGTATGTGATTGTCTTAATTTTAAATTTTTTGGATTATTGTTAAGATTACACTTTTCCCCTACCAGTCATACTTCCTATCTCATACCTAATGAATATTAAAAGAAAATCAAGTCTGAATTTAAGTTTTCACCAGAAAAAAATGGAAAGTCATGCTACATTTGACATTTTCTTATTTGTACTTCAACTGCATCAAGACTTCTTTCTCTTATGTTCTATTGATCAGCTGACGATTCTTGCTCTATACCACGAAATTATTCAAGTTTTAGATTACATTTACATATGTGCTAGTTTCCTCTATTACTTTTCTATGCCTATCTGTGTGTTCTCTCACGAGAGCCTTTGAATGGCTGACAAGTTCTTACACTGAGACTATTCAGTTAGAATCCCATTACACAGGCTGGGGCAGAAGAAGGTTTATAGTCATGAGTGTGCGAAGCACAGTGTTTGTTCTTGTATTATTACTTATTCATTTTGTATTATTTTCCATACAAACAACTGTAAACCTACTTTTGCCCCACCCTGTATTTATAAATTCAATCAGGGTGGATTGGCACTTTTGCAAAGATTAGTCCTCTTGTCTGAGAACATGTTAATCATCTCTAATTTTATGCTGTGCCGGGAAGCTTTGTGGTGATCTTCATGTGCGTACTGTTCGTTTTGTTTTGTTTTTGCTAAGTTTATTTCTAGGTATTGTTGCTTTGTTGCTGTTGTGAATGGAATATTTTTTATCATGTTTCCCCAGTGGTGGTTGCTGATAATAAGGGTATTGATTTTTATATGTTTATTTTGTAACTGGCCACTCATTGAATTTTATTTTTGTTTTAATAGTGTTTTTCTGTTGATTCTTTGGAGTATTCCAGATAGAAAGTAAAAATTTGAAAGTAATTTTATTATGGCTATTTTTCGGTAATTATATCATTTTTACTTTCTTGGCTTACCGCTTTGGCTAGAACTTCTGAAAATGTAGTAAATAATAGTGGTGATCGTAAGCACCCTTGTCTTGTTCCAGATTTAGTGGGAATGCCTTTACAGTCTCACATTGGACATGCTGATCTGGGGTGGATGTTCTCAGGACTGAATGTATCATGTGAAACAAGCATTCTTTCTTTTCTGTTTTCACTGAGCGGGATACAGTTTGAGTGTAGCTCATTCACTTTGGGGAGATGAAAACACGGAGCGTCCCAGCATGCGTGGCCTGATGAAAACGCAAAGTCCTATCTCTTCTTTTGAACTTTGAATGCAGCCCTGTGTGGATTCAGGGTTCAGAACAGCCAGGTGACCTGAATGGCCTAATCTTTGCAACTCATTAGGATGACGCAACATGGGGCTCGCTCTCTTTCTTTTTTTAATCCTCACCCAAGGATACCTTTCCATTGATTCTTTCAGATAGGGTGGGAGGGATGGAGGGAGGGAGGAAGATAGAGATAGAGAGGGAGAGAGAGAAAGAACATCAATGTGAGAGAGAAACTTCGATTGGTTACCTCCCACACAACCCCAACTGGGGCTGGGGATCAAACCCACAAATAAGGTATGTGTCCTTGACCGGGAATCTAACCTGCAACTCTTCTGTCCATAGGCCCACACTCCAACCCCTGAGCCAAACTGGCCAGGGAACATGGGGTTCTCTTAACCAAAGCTTTGAGCTGGTCTCAGGATATGGGCTCTGAGAGATTTCTGTTCATGGCACAGTCATCTCTTTTGAAGCTGCATTTCTTATGCACGATTGAAGTTTTTACATAAACATTTTTAGATCAGATGAAAATAAAATTTGATCCCTATGTTAGGAGAGCAGAGTTAGAGATGAAGTATAGGCAGAGCAGAAAGGGAAGGGCACAGAATTACTCCAGCATAGAAAAGTTAAGAGAAGTGAATTGGGAATTTCCCTAAACTTGAAAAGCAAGTGCTATTCTCTGTCCTAATTGTCAATGTCACTTTCAGTGTGAAAATGAATACTATCCAATCTTCAAATTCCACCTCTATGCTAAGAAGAGAATGGTCTTATCCCAAATGTTAAGTAGATATGAGGAATACTTCGTGGTAGCAATTAGTCTATTTGTAACCCTTACATGAGAATTATCATTGCCTGTGGTAGTTTTGACATACAAAATATTGGATTTTTGTTTGTTTTACTATACTGATGCCCTTAGGATTTGTTAGAATTAAATGGTGATGTACAGTCTACAGTTTGTCCACCAGGCCCTCAGAGTCCTGAATGGCTTATTATTTCATATTTAAAGATCAAAGTAATTGGTACCTATTCTCAGTAGTTATTGTTCTCTTTGTAATAACGTCTAAAAAACATTATGTGAATTGGAAATTTTAAGAATTCTTTTCAAATTTAAAAACATGAATTTTATTTCAAAAGGCCCCAGTGAATACGTTTTTAAATTTTATTCCAAGACAAGGTCCACTTTAAAATGTACTTTAGTTCTTTCACCTTCAAAAGTATAGGAAACTGCTGATCTAACAAAGAACTAATGGTCAAATCCCCATCTTCCCAGCATCTGTTACAGGGACAGCTTTAAAAATTCTTAGGAAAGAAAAATGTGAATTTATCCCTGGAAGAGAAATAATTTCTCATAATAAGTCAAAACACACACACACACCCAGTATGTGGCCATTTCCAACGTGTCCCCTCTGTGCTTCTTTGCACTTTAAATGGCAACTTTTAAAATTAAAAGCTTCAGAGGGTATTCACGGAGTTTTTTTTTGTTTTTTTTTTTTTGGTGCTGTGGAATCCTTCCAGTTCTTGGCAGTTACTTCCTGGGATGCTGCCCAAGTTTTCACAGGCAGATACCATAACTCAAAATATTTTTTTAATCTAGTTGGTCATGTCCTCTGGGCTGTTTAGGGTATCTACGTTTCCTTGCCCATTCTAGCCTCCTGCTAGCAGCTATTAAACACATGAATGTCATGTGTGACATTAGTGTCATATGTGTGATCTTCCTCCTACAATACAAAGAAATAAAAGTAACGAGATTAGCTTTACCGTGTACATATCCTAAATACGATATTAACTGTGATTCCTGGCATTATAGTATAAAAAGATTATTTACGGGAAGTCTACGAGTGGTTGACTTTTATTTTTATGTCTTCATCTATGTAATGTAGCTTAAGTAATTTCTGGTTTGAGATTCAAAGGATACTACTGGGCTTATATAGGTTCTTAACTTCTCGTGAATTCAGAATGAGCATGAGACTTAGAACAGGAATGCAGAGTCTTGTGAATGTATGCACTGAATTCTTATTCCAGTTTGCTTAAAGGTTATCCAAAACCCGGCAACAAACCCCATTTCTGAAAGTAGGGGTATTGCTTCTGGGCTTCATTTCTTTTGTGTGTGAATTCCCAGGCTGTGCCACTGGGAAATGTGGACAAGCCTATGTGAAGTGCCGAGGCTGGTCTTTGGAGAGCCCTGAGAAAAAGGACAGCAACGGCAAGAGAATAGCACTTAGTCAAGCCTTGTGTGTTGAGAGGTGGTGCCAACCCCAAGTGCAAGCAATACGGAAGCTTTCCCTTTCCTGCTCTGCTCCGACAGGCCGCCTTGACCATCCAGGACAGCCACATCGAGGTCCACAGGCTGGTTCTGCAGCAGCAGGAGAGCCTGTCCCCGGGCCTGTCTCTCCGAGGCGGCCCCTTTCAGGACCCAGAGAAGAACCGCAACCTGGAGAAGTGGCGTGAGGAGCTGGCCAACATCCCCAAGCTCCAGCACCAGTTCCAGCAGGACCAGCGGCGTTGGCACCGCAGGTGTGACCAGCAGCGGAGGGAGCAGGAGGCCAGGGAGAGCTGGCTGCAGGAGCGCGAGAGGGAGTGCCAGACGCAGGAGGAGCTGCTGCTGAGGGGCCGCGGGGAGCTGGACCAGCAGCTCCAGGAGTACCAGCAGAACCTGGAGCGGCTGAGGGAGGGCCAGCGCCTGGTGGAGAGGGAGCGGGAGAGGATGCGTGCCCAGCAGAGCCTGCTGTGCGGCTGGAAACACAGCCGGCAGAGTAGCCTTCCCGCAGCCTTCTCTCCAGGAAGCACGGAGGTACGGATCTACTGGGCTTGCCAAGGCAGTGTCAGGGCAGCTTCTTCAAAGACAGGGTCATTCACAGTCTTCCTGTCTCTTGCTTCTTGTGTAAGAGCTCTCAAGTTACTCAATATGTAGGTAGCAGAAGCTAGGAACTTTCAGAGACAATACATATGCATCGTTGTAGATTGAGACACCCTTACCCAAGGGAATGAACACAGAATGGAGCTGTCCCGGTAAGGCGAGGTTTGTCCTGGAGGCACAGGCACCGTGAGCATGCTGACTTGCCTGTAGGGGAAGGCCCCTCTTGTGTGGTCTGGTCTTAGACTTGTATACAGGTATACCTTTTAGTAGATCATTTAGCTATTAATGTGCACTCTGGGTCCTGAATTTAGCAAGTATACTACTACTCTGTTATTCCACGCTTATGCTCTTTTTGTCATTTTGACATAGTAAATTCAAAATCCCTTTCACTAATAATGGTTAACATGAGAATGCTAATTAATGACCGGGCAGAATAAAACCTTTCAGAAGACTCTGTGTTCCACTTGCACCCTCTCTAACCATACTTGACAATTCCATTTGTCCCAAGAGTTTATTTTTCTGTGCTATGTGCAAATATATGCTTTTTTTTATTGATAGTATGTAAAGTTGTCAAGTTGAGAAGCTTATAAGAAAGATTTGTTTCTGACCTTCCTTTCAAGTTGTCTAAATTACATTTATTGCAAATGCGTGTATGCATGAATATGTTTTCAGCTTTTTTATTTAGCAAAAGTTAAATAAAATGCTGCTTTCAAAGTAAAATGGAAACATTTGAATGGCAGAAAGCATTACTGCTTGTTTGTTGTTGTTTTTTTTAATCCTCACCTGAGGATGTGTTTATTGATTTTAGAGAGAGAGGAAGGGAGAGAGTGAGAGAGAAACATTGATATGAGAGAGAAACATCCATTGGTTGCCTCCCGTACACACCCTGACCGGGAATCGAACCTGAAACCTTTTGGTGTATGGAATGACGCTCCAACCAACAGAGCCACCCGGCCAGAGCTGGGGTTTTTTTGGTTTGTTTAAGATATGCTGTGCATAGTGAGTTGAAGTTTTTGGTACTAGCTCATTAAAAAGGGGATGGGAGGAAGGAGTCAAGGATAATGTTCTTCTTGACTTCACTGTCATTAGGAATAAATACTTTTTAAAACTTGTTCAAATGCCTGGAGAAATTATTGTTGTGTTTTTTTGTTTGTTTGTTTTTTGTATTTTCTTACGCAGGTAATGGAACTTAATCGATCTGAGAGTTTACGTTATGAAAATTCATTCTTCATCAACGATGCTTTAGTACAAATGTCATTTAACACTATCAACAAACCAACTCCATCAGCCATCCACCCGGATGCCACTTACCCCCTCAATATGTCTCACTCTGATTTGGTAAGGACTAGTGAAAATCAAGTAGACCTCAAGACAGACGTTTCTCAGCCCTCGGGCGTCAACCATGAACTGTGGACAGCGGCTGAGTCCTGTCGTCAGACACCCCCTCTCCACCAAAGCAGCGAGGATTCTTGTAAAAATGGTAATTAACACTTTAAGCATCATCTGTATAGTTTCAACAAGAAGCTGTGTCTCTGAACGTTTGGCTCTTTAGAGCGAATGCAAGTGGGCCCTAGAATGGGAATAAATTGGTGCTGATGAGCTGGGGTTTGTGGCATAAACTTTTCTTTGGGGAAGTCTGGGGACTGCTGTCACTTGTGAGTAGCTAGGCAAGCTAGACCGAGGTCGGAGGGCGTACAGGATGCCAGCAAGATGCTAGGACCAGACAGCGTTTTCCAGCCTGTGGGTTAAATGATAGCTTTCTCTTAAAAGTGAAGCAACTTGATATTTATTCCTCACTGTAGACACTACCACAGCAGATACACGTATTTGTTTACTGTCAGAAATAAAAGATATGGACAGGGTTTGTGGTAGGACTTTATTGACTATCAGCAATTTCCTGTAACGTTAGTGAAACCTGTACTTCTATTAAATGCCCCAAATGAAACTGTTAACATCATTTGTCATTGTAAAAAAAAAAAGGTGTTGTATCTCCATAAGTACCTCATAATAACACAATTTGCTAATCACATTAAAGCATTTGCCAAATATCAATGAAAGGCAGCTCGAGTTACTAACTCCACATGCATCCACATGATTTAAATCTAAGTGTATTATAAATTGTTTTCAGTGGGACATGAGGTAGGGAATGAGAAGAACTTGAAACCTCTCTACCAAAAAACAGATGGCATGCAATAGAATAAACAAATGGCTGGCCACATGGATGTGAAATAAATCACCGACAGCAAAATGTTTCAGAAACATAAAGCAAGCGGCAGCATAGAAATCTTCAGAACTGGGCACAGATTTGTTTCCATGCTTGATATATGTTCTTAGTTTGTCAGTAGGATAATTTTTCAGCAATGGAAAGTTTTGCAGGTATTCAGCTTCTCTGAATTATTATCACTAATTCAATAGATGTTGATTCGTAGTAGTGGATCATTCTTTATAGCCACAGCTATAACGTTCCTATTTCTTGTCAGCATGTAGGAGAGAATGAAATAATTCTTTAACATATCCTTTCAAATAGTCTTTCAATAAAAAAAGATGCAATAGAATATTCATTGGGATTAAATAAAATGAAGAGTCAGAAAGAATTTATAAAATGTAACCACTTAAATTTATCATATTGCAACTTGAATATGATGGAGCCCACACTGCAGAGTGCTTTTTCTAGGTACATGTTGCTTTGCTGCTTTGATTCATTAACTTGCTATTTCCAGTGCCTCAGATGTTTTGGTCTGTGGGGTTTTGCATACTGGCTGTGGCATAATTCAAAAACTCAGTTTGAGTTAAATCACATTCAGCTTTTGTTTAGAAGAATTATTTCTCTCATGCTTTTTGTGTATCTCCCATCTTTTTCTGTTGCTTGTGCTTCAAACTAGAAAGCCTTAAACACTTGGCAGCACACTTGCAGGAGATAGAAAATGTACTAAAGAAGTAAACAGCGATTGTATACAAAACCAGCCCTCCACATGTTAGGGATTAGATGCAGCCAAGAGAAATACTGAGATAAAGTACTTAGCTTCAGACATTGCGTGTCCAGTGTAGGTCAAGGACACTCGGGGCATTGACAGAGGAGAGGAAAATCAACTTTGGCCTAAATCTCTCTGAGCATCCTGGTGTGTGTAAGTAGGGATTAGATCAGAAGTGCAGTGTGTGCTGTTAAGCACTGGTGTTTTGCAACTAGTCGGAAAAACCCTATTTATGTTTATTTACTTAAGCGTGATAAACAGTTTCTGGAGGAGAGAAAAGAAAGTCAGAGATTAGGAGGTGATAGGGAAGTGGAATGAAAATTGGATATATATTCTTAAGAGGGTTGTCAGGGCCAGATAACATTGTTTGAATGACATTGTTTGAACCTGGGCAGAGCCTTCACAGCTCCTGTAATTAAATGTAGCACAAACTAATCCCCTGATGCTGGTCTTCGCTGGACCCTTGCAGGCTCTCTCTGCATCGTCTTGGGGGGCGGGTGCTGGGCTGGGACAGGCAGGCTCAGGGTGTGCCAGTGCAGGGGACAGGCCATGTGCCAGAATCAAGGACAGTGCAGAGCCATCGTCCCCAGCTTTCACACGTGGCTGCTGAATCTTTGGGTGAATGCTCATCAGTGACCACTCCTGAGGACCCAGAGTTCACAGTATTATAGCTAACAAAATGTTTTTGTAATGTTCTTGTCTGGTGTTCTTGCTAAATGTGCATTTAACCATGATGCAGTGAGTTCTGCCCTGAAGGTTTCATCGGTGGGCCAGCCCTAAGGTCAGCTGTTTTCAGGCAGCTCCTTAAAGGTGGGCTTGCTCTGTCGTGGGGTCCGGCACTGGGTGCACGTGACCAGCTCAGATGGGTGGAAATGTGAACTTCTGAAACAGTATGAGCCAGATGGAAAAAATTGTCTGTAAATAAAATTCTCAAATGTGTTTAGCTGTCACCTAGACTGGAATTTTCATCCGTTTGTTCAACCCAGCCTCACCAGATTTCACTGAGCTACTTGTGCTCCGGCTGTAATTGGCTTTTGAATTGCTGTGTCACTGCCACCAACAATTCTATGACACACATGACAGGTTTCAAGCTCTGAGCTAAGGTTTTACACGGAGAGACGCGATGAACACCACAATCCACTGAGATGGTTCTGTGATTATCTCCGTTTGAGAGGGGAAGCTGAGGTCTGGAGCGGTTCGGTGACTTGTTCAAAGTCATAGAGCGAGTAAATAGCCAGAGAGGGACCTGGGAAGACAGGCTCTGGAGTCCTTGCCCTTAACCATTACACTGTCAACTGTTGATTTCTAGAAAGCTATTTGGAGTTAAACTTTTTAAAGAAGCTGGAGTAGAAATAGAATAAATCCTGTTGTACCTAGGAGGATATTTATGATGAAGAGCCGGGGGTGGTGGTTGCTTACTTTCCCTCCCTCCCTTTAAGATTAGCATTTGGAAACTCTCTCTAAAACTTTTGGATTGCTGTGGGCAATGCTTGCATGGCTTCTGAGTATCTTCAGATATGATAAATACCCTTTAGCGTAACTCTTCCCAGAAGACACCTTTTCCTAAGGATAGTTTCTTTAAATATTTTTTGAGGTAGCACTTTAAAGCACTTTACTCTCCAGTTTTGGAAGTTGTTTCATGAACAAAATTCTTGGGTGTTTGAACATTAAATCCAAATTGGTATTTGGTTTTAT
The DNA here is from genome assembly GCA_030848825.1 of Tadarida brasiliensis. Lineage (NCBI taxonomy): Eukaryota > Metazoa > Chordata > Mammalia > Chiroptera > Molossidae > Tadarida > Tadarida brasiliensis. The sequence goes on from CM061258.1 coordinate 47,785,032, forward strand.
TTATAAAGGAAGAGATGGTTGGTTTAAGAGCTTAATCTGCACTCCCTCTGAGGGACACTAGCCAAGAGTACAGAAAATGTGAATTTCTTTAAACAATGTAATCCCTGTAGAACAATTGCTATGTAATTGGCCCCATGAAATGCTCAACTGCATTACTCTTCTTAAAGGCAAAACAAAGAAACAGTTTATGAGTTTTTTTCTCTAGTTATAGAATTCTAGAAATATTTAGGCAATGCATCTTTTAGTTTATGATGTTTGTGTTTTTCATTAATCAAGAGAGAAAACACTTTATGGTATGAAAATTAATCTGAAATGTTCTTAGTCTCCATTTTCAGCTATATTTTTTATCTGTACCTCAATATTTGCAGGTTACCTAAAAGGTTTCTCTTTAATGTAGTTAAAGCATTATAGTTTTGCCATGCATATGATAAAATTCAAATCAAGAGCCAAATTTTATGAGTTAGTCATGTAGATATTGGAAAAAGATAATAACTTTATGTTCGAATTCCAAAAGAATGTTTCTCTTTACTACATATTAGAATTTGGTGCCCATAAAAATATTTTCATAATTCAAAGCATTGTATTCAGAATATTTCATCTTGGCAATGATTTTAAAAAAATATACAGACAGCTGTGTTAAACTTTAAATGACATGTTTTTTTACATATGGAAAGAAATGGAAAATTTCCCAATAAAAAGCAATGCTGTAGTGAGTATTTAAGTAAGTCTTTAAGGAGTGAGTATATGATAATTTCTAATGTTTTGCAAATATTCCATAATTCATAAATGGCACCTTATTTGTGTAATCTGTGTGGAAAGAAGCTTTACCAAAGACCTTTAGGAAATGTCCCATAAAACAGAAACTGGCATTAGTTACTATAAGCTTCAGTGACAAAGGTATGTTTGAAAAGGGGATGTATTAGTCTGCTAGGGCTGCCATAATAATGTACCACAGACGGGGTGGCTTAAACAGCAGAAGTCTATTTCCTCACAGTTCTGGAGGCTGGAAGTCTGAGACTGAGGTGTCGGTAGGGTTGGTTTTTCTGAGGGCTTCTCTCCTTGGCTTGTAGAGGGTTGTCTTCTCTTTGTCTTCAGATGGTCTTTCCTGTGCATGTCTGTGTCCTGATTTCATCTTCTAAGAGTATCAATCATGTTGGATCAGGGCCTGCCCTAATGCCATCACTTAATTAATTCTTTGGAGGCTCTATCTCCAAATGCATTTTGAGGTAATCAGGGTTAGGATTTCAATATATGAATTGGGGAGTAGGGGCATACTTTAACCCTTAACACAGCATTAAATGATTATTTTCTTCTCATTGCAACATTTTTAGGTGTCTTGAAGGCTTTTTTATGAATGTACCGAAGTTGAACTATAATTTACCTACATTATGAGCTTTTTTACTTGGTTAGGGAAGTAAATTGAACTTTGTTAAGAAAAAAAAAAAAAGGCGTAACAGTGAAATTGTGATAAATATATATGTCTATATGCTTATAGATATGGGTATCTGTTATCAAGCCTATGTCAACTCATAGAAATTAGGGCAGAAAATATTGAGTCTGTAGATTCATTAGGCTGTATTTCCGAACCTAGGCCTTAATTAGGAGCATTGGGGATTCTGAGCTGTCTTTATGACTGGGAAGGATATTAGATGCCTTTATATTGGATTGCTTAAGTGAAACCAAAGCTGAAGGGTTGGGAACATTCGTTAAGAAATCAAATTATTATTCAGATATACTTATGAGAGTTTGTAGAAGTCAAAATTGAGAAATCATTGGGCAACTCGTTATCTTCTAGAATCTTGACAAACACTTTGGGTAACATTTTAAAGCAAACCGTAATATTGCTTGCTCTCAGTAATCTACATCTTGACAAGAATATAAAGAATTGGGCTCAAAGGCTTAATTTTAATCTTTCTCACTGACTAGTGTAGATGATTGACTTTCTCCTTTTGCAGATTTTGTACCAGGAAAGGGAAACATGCCATTTGCTTGTAGAGCCTGGTGAGCCACTGGTGCTGCCTGCCAACTTCCTGATTGCATAGTTCTCTGGGGGCAGATCGACTGCGGGAGCCAACTGGGCCAGGGCCATCCCTCCTTAGCGCACAGAGCCCAGTACACAGCAGGGGAGCAAAACCAGCAGGTGGGTGGATTCAGAGGCAGGCAGCCAGCCATGTGGCTGCCTGTGCATCCCACCCTGGGCTCCAGTTGGGTTTGCACAAGCTGCTGCAGTGGGAGTCCACTCAGCACAAAGGAGTCCAGAGGTTAGGCCTGGCCTTGGTTAGCCTTAGCTTAAAACATGAAAAATATATATGTGGTCTATGGGCCACAGATGGACTGCTACAGTGTGGCTTTTTTTCTCAAAGTGATTAAGGGTTGGGTCTGGAAGGGAAGTTTGTAACTATTTACATACAAAACACATGTAAAGGATAAGGCATGTTCCTATCAGTCTCAGTGACTCATGGGATAATGATCCATACTGGCAAAGGGCACATTGCCCTGTCCACGGATCAAAACCTGAGGACTGTCTCCTTCCTCACCCCTGTGTCCGTGCAACTGTGGAGATTCCATTTTAGGGTTTGATTAAAATGTGGAGTGTTCAGCTGAGGACTGTTATTTTCTGTTTCCCTAAGAAGAATATGACCATCTGGTTCAGTGGGTGGCAAAGTTTTTCTTGAAGGACCACATGGGAATATCTCAATCATTTCTGGCCACCAGGCAGGTCTGTCACGTATAGTCACCTCTGCCACTGTAGCCTGAAAGCAACCATGAACAATGCAGAAAGAATGAGATTAGCTGTGTTCTGGTAAAACTTGATTGATGAAAACAGGTGGTCTAACTTTTTATTTTTTCCCACTTAAATCAAGAAAGTTATATTCCTCATGGTTTGGGAAGCATCTCTTATTAGCACTTATCATAATTGTAATTAATTGCATGTGTAATGACTTATGTAATGTCTGTCTGCCCCACAATAAGCTTCATGGGAGTAGAGAACTATGTGTGTCTTCTTTAATTGCTTTATCACAAGCACCAAGCACAGTGTTTGGCATGTCATGAACATTTGATACATATTTATGACATGAATAAAGGAGTTAAGGTTCGCACTTTTTAGCAGAAATGAAAGCCACTGTGAGCTTGCGCCATGCAGCTTGGCTCTACTGAGGCATTGGAAGAGGTGGAGGAAAGCTGGTAGAGCTAAGGAGTGTGGTGGTTCGTACAGGTGGCTGGATAGTGCTTCAGGTCAGCTAACTGGAGCGAGTGAGTTTCAAAGCTTTTGTAAGATGGGTGGATGTCAGATGGCATTCTTTGATTGTTTGTTTTTGGCATTCTGTATTATTTTATTAGTTTCAGGTGTATAGCATAGGGGTCAATTATATAATTTATAAAGCGATCCCCCCAGTAATTCTAATATACCCCCCTGACACCATACATAGTTATTACAATAATATTGACTATATTCCCTATGCTGTCCTTGACATCCGGTGACTGTTCCGTAACTACCAATCTGTACTTCTTAATCCTTTCACCTTTTTCACCCAGACCCCAACCCCCTTCCCATCTGGAAACCTTCAGTTTGTTCTGTCTATGAGTTTATTTCTGATTTGTTGATTTTGTTCTTTAGATTCCACATATCAGTGAAATCACGTGGTATTTATCTTTCTCTGTCTGACTGATTTCACTGAGCTTGGTACTAGATGGCGTTTTTAAAATGTCAGGGTAACTGCAAGATTGTTCTCCTTTAATACCTTAGTGGATTCTAGGAAGCAGACTTTAACAATTACCAACTTTTCTTCCTCATTAATGTTGAAATAATTTGTTTACTGAGGTATAGTCTTATTTATCGGTTTGGTATAGGCACTCTGTACAACTCTAGAGAACATCCTTTTATATGAGTTCTTTTTCCATCTAGATCGTTGTACTGTATAGTCCCATATGGCCATGTGTAGCAAATGGAAACTTAAATGTGTTCTCCATAAATGCTTTACTTTATTCCAAACAAGTAGAAATGCTTCCATTGCTGTCATTTTAGGAAGTGGGCACATAAACAATTTAGCATTTAATTGTTGTATCAGTAACTATTAGCCAACTTATCTGTTCACTGGGGTATTTCTTTTTTAACCATAAAGTAGCTCGAAAACCAGTACATTAAACATGGGTGGGTAGCTCAACATCGATGAAACACTTTTGTAAATCCTTTTTCTTCTGCTAAATCCTATTTAACAGTCCAGTGTATCTCCCCAGGCAAAACAATTAGTATTTGTTTAGTTCAGTACACTCCTAGATGTGAACCAATTTCCCCGGCAGGACTTTCTACTTGTCAGCTGTAAACTATTGCCTGAAATATCACATTTATTACAGCAATCTTAAACTTAAGTGTGGTGGCATCTTAAGAAATATATCCCTTTGCTTTACCCCAGACTGACTGAAAGGCACCTATGTGTTCTCAGCTGGTCAATTCCCAGACACAGCTGGCTGAGGAGAAGTCTTGTCCTGTTGTTCTGCTCAGACTTCGAGCCAGATAATAAATAAGACTGGGCCCAAGTTTTGATCTGTGGGAATGTTAATTTGCCATGATAAATCACTGCTGAGTTTCCTTGGTTAAGGGGCCAGGGTATCCATTCTCTTTCTGGATGAGATATTAATTCAATTTAATTTGATATGTTAATGCTTGGTTTGAAATTTTACCTAAAGAAAAATGTAGTTGTACAAGGTTTTCAGTTATGCAGCTAGGATGCTGAGCCTTTTGCTGAACAATTTCACAGTAAGCTGTGCAGATGGGGACTCTGCCACAGTTCTCTTTGTGCAGCTTCCATTACTCTGCAGCCTTTTCTTCCCGTAGCATAATGTGCAGAATGTTGGGATTAAATATAGAATATTTGGATCATCCACCAGAAATACAGGAGACTCTGCTTCTCCAGTAAAGTGAGGCCATTTTGGAAGGAATGGCGCTATAAGGCTTTGGAAGCAACATTTACAAGCAAAACATTGGCAGAGTTAATTTTATTTAATGACCTGCTTCCTACCAGTGATCTTGGCACCCTGTGCAGTGATTTGCAATCAATTAATCATACAGAATGTTGTAACACGGCAATGAGGGCATTGCAGTCTGAGTCTCATAAATCCACCAGCAACAAAAACAGGAATTATATGCTCAAAGCCCTCTTCATGTGAAACACAGAATAGCTGATTTTAACATTCTATTTCCTAAGGTGTCTTCAGAAGCCTTGGTACTTTCTTACAGATTCTGAATTTTGAAGTTCCCGTTCCTCAAAGATGGCTTGGCCCTTTCCTGGGCTGTCAGTATAGGAGTCTGTGTATGTTTGCCTTGTTCAAGTTAGATACTGGTCATTTAGAAGAGAGAATTCTTGAGTCTTCTGGATTACTGAAAGAAGCCCCTCCCCCCCAACACACACACACACACACACACACACACACACACACACATTCAAGGCAGTCATGCCTAATGGCAGTAGGCCATATTTTTGGATGAATTTGTAGGAATGATTCAGAAAGGAAACATGTTTCCATCCAGAAAATACACTGGCATTTGTTCGAGGCAGATGGCAGAGGACAGTATGGGGTGATAGTAGAAATCAAGGAGACTTTACACACTTGGCTTTGCCAAAAGCCTCTAGAATCTGCGTGTTTAGGATCTTAGGCTTGTATTCTTGTCATTTCAGATGCGCCCTTGAAATTAACCGTTTAGCTATGCTGGTTCTTTTTTTCTTCTTGTTTTAGCATACTAAATACAGAGCTATTGCATATTCTTAAAAGTATATAGGCTTAAGTGTATGTATATTGTGTTGTCTTTACTTGCTTCCATATAATTCTATTTTGAGGATGTTCTTATAACAAGAATATGGAAGCTTAATGTATGTTCCATTTGATTACAATTTAATGTATATTCCATTTGATTACAATTGAACCTTCTTAAGAAACCAAAGGTTTTCAAAGCTGGTATTACTTCCAGTGAGTGGGCTAAAGTTCTGACTCTTGATGAATTTATTTCTATCAAAGTTGTGCTATTTTTTTATTGCTTGTTCATTTATCCGGATTTGCATGGCAGATTATCCACAAGTAGAGCTCAGCCTGTATTTTTAGATGCTTGGTGCTTCTGTTCAGCATAGGCTCAAAATACACTCACAAAGTTGTGCATACGCAGATTACTTTTCATTGGCACATAGGCTGGAGGGAGAAAGCACAAGGAACAATTTTGGCCAAAATGTGATGGTCTGTTGGTCTGTGTGTAGTCATGAGATCATATCTTGCACTCGGGCTCCAGTGTGAGGAGTGCAGCTGCACAGTGATGTCTCCCCGGGACCGTGCACTGGGATGACATCCCTCGGAAGGAGACTGCAGTGTTCTCCGAGGGTACTCCACTCAACTGCTTACATAGATTGAAAATTGTTTCAACTTATTTTATGCTGAACAAGCAGCCTGAGGTAAAGCATTGTGAAAGATCAGATACTAAATTCATCTCTTATGAGCTCCCTCTGCTCTGAGAAGCCTTAATGAGCTTGGTGGGGAGCCTGTATCTGAACTGTGTGAGTCTAAAAGCAAAGGAAGTACTTGGGAAAAGCACGTTAAAATTATCCTACTTAAAGAAGTTATCATTGCTCCTGGTAAGAATATGGAAGCATTTTCACAAATACCACTGCCAGTAAATTAAAATATTTCCTCTTTGTATTCATCAGATAAGAGACGTAGTTATATTGATATATAGAGATATGGCAGATGTGTTTGTCAGATTCAATCTCTTGCCTACTGCAGTACTTAAGATATCAAGATACTCACCCACACCTAGACACACCCACCCACCCACATAGGGACAGAATTAAATTTGTATTTTTATAAGTCAAAGTGGGCTTACAGGCAACATATTTATTTTCTGAAACAAATTTATAGTATTCCTATAAATATATGGTTCTGCAAATTAACAGCATTTATGGTGATAGTTATTGGTGATGATTTTTATTTTTTTAAGAGATGATTATTTTCAGGGTTTTCTTCAGAGAACATTGGCTAACTTTGAGAACATAGTTCAGGAAAATTCAGAAAGTATGTTTCATAAAAGGTTTGATTAAATATCTGAATCAAGACTGACCCAGAAAATCCACTAGGGTCGAAACCTGCTTGGTAAATATTTTTGACCCAAATGACCAAGACCAGACATGTTCCTGTGAGGAAAGTAGGTGACGTGATATTTCCCTGTCATTCAAAGGTGAGAAGATAAAGAATCCCCCTTCTCCCACCTCCTCAACCACGTTTCATCAAAAATAGACTAAAAACATACTTTTCCAGTGTAATGAATTTTACATGAATTTATCAGTACTTCACTTAAAAAAAAGAAAACAAGTATTTATTGACACAGAACAAAAATGAAATGTTGTTTAATTTGACAATATAAATGTAAGTCCAGATGGCTGAAAGTGGGGAAGAATAGTGAAATGCAGTCAAGAGATATTGTTTATAGTTGATAGAAACAAAAATAAATAAATAAAGGCAACTGAAAGAAAAACAAAATTTAGCAATCTAATTGTGTAAATGGGTTAAATCATAATCCATCATATCAGGAAGCTAATAATAGATTATGACTACAGTTAACAAATCAAAAGCTAGCATGTAAGCTTATAAAATAGAGATATAGGAGGAAATAACAGAAGAATCAAATGAAGTAAAAGTGGTTCTCTTAAAGGATCAAGGAAGATAAATACATTTACCTTTTTTTTCTTTTAAGTGAGTGATTTGAATGAATGAATAAGTGAATGGATGGAGAAATGAATGCATGAAGGAATGCAGTTGATTAATATTGAACAATGGAGACGGTTGACTGGCCTAGTGGTTAAGATAGAAGGCTCGGCCCTGGCCAATTTGGCTCAGCAGTTAGAGCGTTGGCCCGCGGACTGGAGAGTCCCGGGTTCGGTTCCCGCTGAGGGCACGTATCTCGGTTGCAGTTTGTCCCCGGTCCCAGTTGGGGTCGTGTGGGTGGCAGCCACTCGATGTGTCTCTCTCACATCAATGTTTCTCTCTCTCTTCTTCCCTCTATCCCTCCCGCTCTATCTGAAGATAAATGCAAAAAAAGAAAATGTCCTCGGATAAGGATTAAAAAAAAAAAAAAAAGGCTTGGAAATTATGTCTGGGTTCATATCCAGCTCTGTCACTTATTACCTGTGAAATTTCAAACAAGTGTGGGTGTCTGTTTTCTCATGTATAGAATTGGACTTCTGATATACCTACTTTGTAGGTGGTAGGAGAATTACATAAGACAAAACGTCAAATACTTAGAACTTTGGAAGTACTCGATAGACATGGTTGTTATCACTGTTACTACTATCCTTTGTGTTTAGCAACGGGGAAAATCAGTAGGAAGTGCATTGGTCACTTGGGCCACTGGACTGCTCCCCAAATGGTTGCTCTGGTGACCTGAAGGACTTATTCTGTCTCATTCGGGTGTTATCTGAGAAGGTACATCTCAAAAAATGTTCCACAACTACTGGCTCTTCCTAGGTTTTACGTGAAAAAAGGTTCCCATAATCAGGTAATACTGAGAAATGTTGGTTTGAGAACTACACAACTTTTTCAGCCCTCTTAGCGAGCTCATGTGTACTGTGAATCTCCAGAAGTGGCCTTCCCAAACCTGTGTAACCACGGCAGCCTCCTCTCCAGCCCAGCGTCGTCAGGGCAACTATTTCTTGAAACACACTGGAAAAATCACTGACGTAAGTAGATGCTGAAATAAATTCATCGCCTGTGGCATACCCTTCAAATACATTTTTCCCTCCTTGGGAACAGTTGCTATCTAAAGGACACATCCCAACACAATTTACCACATGGATTGTCTTGAAAACTAATTCAACATGATGGATTTGAGATAGAGCTTTGTTTGGCCCCCAGGCCAGCATCTGGACCTGTGGATAAGGGTTCATGTCCAGTCTGGGACATGTCTGGGGCAGCTTTCTTGGGCTTATTCAAACGTGCCATGTGCTAAGGTCGGTCTTCCCTGCTGAAGCACAGGAGGCATGTGTTTGGGCCTGGAGGACTGACCTGGCCTCTACTCTCTCAGCCTTGGTCTCACACTATTCGTCCATTCTCACCCTGTGGTCCAGCCATATAAAGTTGCATCAGTCGTGCAAAAGGGAAGGTCCCCACTAACTTTTGTACATATATTTCCTGTTGGGAATATCCTCTCCTCCATCCTGTTAACTCTTACTCAACTTTCAAGACTTAGCTCCAGGCCACTTTCTTCCAGACTCGATCCAGACCCTCTCAGTCTGGGTTAGGAGCCTCTCGTGTGTGATCCTGACGACCCTTTTATTACTTTCCACCATATTTTGTCACTTTTTTCCCCGTTAAACTCCAAGATGCTTTTTATAGTTTATTGATTGAGATATAATTTGCATACAGCGAAATGCTCGGCTGTTAACTCTATTATTCAATCAGTATTTTGGAAAGAATATCAAGGCACGGAATATTTCCACCACTCCAGAAAGCTCCCTGTACCTCTCTCCAACCAATCCCCACTCCCAGAAGCAAATAGGCATCTGCTTTCCATCGCCACAGGTTAATTTTGCTTATTCTGGAATGAATGGACTCAGACACTATGTACCTTTTTGCGTCCAGTTTTTTTTTTTCACTCAGCATATTATTTTTGCGATTCATCCATGCTGTTGCTTGGATGACTCCATAGTTGGTTCCCTTTTAATACTGAATAATCTTGCATTGAAAATTTTACCATTTACTTATCCATTCTTTTTTTGATGGACATCTGGCTTACTTCTAGTTTTTTGCTATTGTGGATAAAGGTGCCGTGATCCTTCTTGTACAAGGCTTTTTGTGAATTATGTTTTCATTTCTCTTGGATAAATACCTAGGAATAAAATAGCTCCTAGAATCGGTGCCTATTTAACTTTTAAGAAACTGAAACAGTTTTTGAAGTGATTATCCGGACTATAAACTTCCTGGGTGCTGAGATGAGATCTGTTGAACTTGGTTTCCCTAGTGCCCCGCCCAGTACGGGCACACAGTAGGCTCTTAGTGCTCATTGAAGAGTGAATGGATAAGAAGCTCAACCCAGTTTTCATTTTGACGTATCCTCTACTAATCAACAAAGAATGAATGCTTTATCCATCAAAGGAATGAAAACTTAATTGGCTAAATGTGGGCTCATTCCAGGCAGGCAAAAATCGGGCAATACAGCACTCCCCTCGCCCCTGCTCCTGGAGCCGAATCATCTTGTTTCAAGGCAGCAATACGTGCAGGTGAAGCCAAGTACATAGATTGATAGGGGGCCACAGAGGGTCCCAACACTCCCATTCAAGACCCTCCACAGCCTACCTTTCCAGCATCACCCCCTATTCAGCTTCACAAACTCATATTCCAGCCAAACTTGACCACTCCTATATCTTCAAACTGCACCTGAAACACCTCCTAGGAGGCCATCTCTTCCTTAGACATCCTGGCCAGCCTTCCAGGCTCAGTTCAGATGCTGTCTGTCTAAGTCTGTCCTGGCCACCACACCTGGAAGCTCTCGCTCTGGAGGCCTCTGATGTGGTATCCAGCTGCGGGTAGAGTTCGTGAGCCACTGAGCAGGCAGGAAGTCCTGTCTTTATTGTAGTTCTCTGGGTGTGCTCCTCCTAGTCTATGAGGGAATAGGCTTTTTCGGGGCAGCGTGCTTTGTGGCCCTCAGCGGTCTGGAAGGAACGGGGAAGGGGGGCGCTTGTCACTTCAGGAGTAGCTGAGGCTACTCTTTATGATTCTTTCTTTTGGTGGCTGATTCCACTAAAGAAAAAAATTACGTGGTAATGCTATGGTTCCTTCTTGAGAAGAGGAGGAGGATATGGTGCCAACTTGGGATTCGTGTCTGCTGGTAGATAATTAAAGGGAAATTAGCAAGCTTCTTGAGGCTCCAGTGTTAGTCACAGGTCACATGTCAGAAAGCACGAATATTAACAAGCAGAGGAGCTGCATATGACATTTGTATAAATAAGACAATTTAAAATGGGGAGAGATGGCTCTGAGGAGTAGAGCAATTTATGGTTTTGAGTAGGACTTGTGTTTAAAGTCCTAACTTTGCCTCTGCTCTGCAAACTGCCTCCTTCTTTCATTGTATAATTTATTTAAAAATACTTATTTTAGCCCTGGCCGGTTTGGCTCAGCGGTTAGAGCATCGGCCTGCGGTCCTGAGAGACCCGGGTTCAGTTCCCACTAAGGGCATGTACTTCCCTCCCACTCTATCTGAACAAAAAATGAAAAAATGTCCTCGGGTGAGGATAAAAAAAAATATACTTATTTTAAATTTAATTTTCAGAAATAGAATGTAATATCTTGAATTCCGATAACAAATATAAATGTGAAAAGAATGCCAAGGGTGTGAAAATCTGCATTGAGCAAAACATTTTCTATATGTTATATTGTACTTTTAAAGTTACTGTCATTTTTGAGGGGCATAAACTCAAGGCTGCAGTTGGAAAAAATATTTCAGGGTTTGGTTTCTTGGCAATATTATTTCAAATAAGAATTATGAAAATAGTGTTTCTGTTTTTAAGATTTATTAAAATTGATTTTTAGAGAGAGGAAGGGAGAGGGAGGAAGGGAGAGTGAGAGTGAGGCGGGGGGGGGGGAGAGAGAGAGAGACAGAACATCCATGTGAGAATGAACCATCCATCGGCTGCCTCCTGCACACCCCCTGCTGGGGATGGAGCCCACAACGCAGGCATGTGCCCTGACTGGGAATTGAGCTGACAACCTTTCAGTACACAGGATGATGCCCAACCAACTGAGCCACACAGGCCAGGGCTGTTTCTCATTTTTAAAAAGAATTATATGTTGCTCTGAAAACTGTAAATATCCATTTCTCAGAACAGGAAAAGCATGTAAGTTCTTTGACATCACATAGCTTTATAGTTAATCAAGAGAAAAATACCCTCATTTGTAGACCTTTCAAAACTTGGATGCTGTTTTTTTGTTTTGTTCTGGAATTAATATAATTATTAAGAAGTAGGTAGAACTAATTATCTTGGGTGTGTTTAGTTTAATTGCTTGCCTTCTGGTTTAGAGAAAAATACTGGATTTTGTATGCTTAAGAATTTGAACAGCTGCTTTTCCCTCTACTGAACCAGTAAGAAGTAAATGCAGCATTAAAATTCCTAGGTTGGTTTCCTGCATTACTCACCTGGCAGAGAAATGAATTCGATTTTTCTTCTCTCAGCAAAATGAGAGGCATAACTCTTTCAATGTGGGTAGGTAGGGTCACGCAGCAGGCAGTTTTCAGAAAGTCCACTTTATCGACATGGTACTTAGAAGTCCCCGGTCTCGACCTCCTTCAAAGGAATCCAGTGCCGTGAAAATACTGCCCTGTCCTTGTAGCTGGAGACGGACATGTTTCATTCAGCGCACTCTTAAAAATGTGTCCCTGCTTCTCAGCAGGGACTCCAAGATGTGAATATCTTAATTTGTTTTATTTTAATAATTGAACTTGGCATATTTTTTTGTCTACCTGAATGTATTACGGACAATTTCAGACATGCACAAAACTAAACAGAGAAGTATAACAACCACCCAATTTCAAAAATTAGGGACTTATGGCCAGTCATGTTTCAGTTAGACTCCTACCCCCCACACCCTGTATTATTTTGAAGCAATATCTAAAAATCATGTGAACCCTTATTGATCCATAACATTTCAGTATCTATCTCTAAAATAGAAGGCTCTATTTTTTAAACTATTATCACACCAAGGAAAAACATTAACAAATATTCCATAATATAAACATATAGTCAGTATTTAAAATTCCAGTTGTGTGTGTGTCCTTTTTCCAGGTTTTTTTTTTTTTTTTTTTTTAACTTAAGATACAAATAAAGGCCACAGATTGCAATTGGTTGCTGTGTACTTTAATGCAAAAGTTTTAATTATGAAAATTTTCAAACTTATAGAAAATATGTATCAGGCATGCATTAATAAATGTTAACGTTTTGCCATAACGTTTTGCTTTAGATATCTCTTTGCCTTTTTTTAAAGAAATGTTATACATACGAAGTTCCTTCCCCTTATCTTCTTTTCCTCTTTAGAGTTAGCCATTATCAAGTTTCCCATCCGCTTTTCTCCTAATGATTTCAGCAGCCACTGCCGGTTACTGCCAGGGTCCACTATAGGCATTTTATACAGAGTTTCTGAATTTGGGAAACCTCACCTATTTCCAGCTTCTCCTCCCTGATTTATCCTGGCATCTGGGTCGTTGCTTATCTCTTCCTTAGTCCACAATATGTTTACCATTCTCTAGTGCAGTGTTCCCCAAAGTGTGCCGCGTGGAACGCAACACTGCAGGGTACACTGTGAGAACACCTTGCTGAGTTTGGGGAAGGCCACGTTCTGTTTTCACTCTGAGATTTATAATGCAGGGGAGCCCGTTAGAGTTCTGAGGACTCTGCCAATAAAGAAACTTGATTTACCCGGCATTTCATCAACTTACTTGATCAGTGTACTCTTTTATTATTAATACCTATTAAGAATTCTGTTTAGAGAAACACACTTTTTTTTTTTTTTTAAATCGTTTTTGAAATGTATCTCAAAGAAGAGAGGGAGGTAGAAGCACTTGCCCCACCCTCCCGTGGAGCTTGCTGATGTTAAGGTCATGACTCCCTCACACTGGCCCGCTCTGGGCAGAAAGAAGAGTGTGAGAACAAACCCCAGTTCAGACAACAGAGAGAACTGGCACATCACGGCGTGACTTGTGTTGCCAGAATCGCATCTTCATTGTACTGACTGTTTCAGTTGCTGTGTCTCCTGTCAGCATTACCCATATAACCAACATAGATGATTGCAAATAGGTTAATTACTGATAAGGAAATGAAGCCCAATTCTAATAGTCACAAGTTAAGTTTGCATTCTTACATTGTACACTTACGCATGCACACCACACACGTGTGTGCACGCACACCCCCCAGAGCACACTTTGGTTATTTTATTGCAGGTGCAGTATTGGTACATGAGCACTAGTCAAGGGAATCATAGCACTCATTGAGACTGTTGGCTTCAGATAATCCATTCGAGCGTGGTTTTCATGCCAGAGGCTCACATCCTGTTTGTGGCTCACTATGGAAAATGGAGCTGAGCAAAATAAGGGACAGAGACCAATTTTCCTTTGCTCTGAAGACACCTCGAGCTTTATACAATAAGTGTTTTCCATTAGAAGGAAAACGCTGTGCATTAGTGCTCCTGAGAAAAAATAGTGATTGCCAGTAATGCCATCAGGAAACGATTTTTTGAATGTTTCACAGTATAAGCATGAATCAATCATTAAATAGGGAATACAACTTATTTTGCAGACTTGGAACATTAATGACAACATTTTTTGGAGGTAGAGTTATTTTAGGAGAGTGTGAATTTTGATTTTAGGAACATGCACAGGGGATATAGTAATAAGTGCAAGTCAGAACGCTTCATTAAAATAAACGCGAACGGAGCCAAGACCCAGAAGACACGAACCTCTGTTTTGTGAGTTTTGTTGGGGAGAATGGAACAGGATAAGACATGGCTGAACAGGGCACCGCCAATGATCTCAACAGTAGACTCAGCATGCTTTTTGTTGCACTGGGTGGCTGGGTGCCTGGTCACTGGGCACACTGTAGAGCTAATTCAGACCTTGAGAGTCGATCTTCGTAATGGAAATAATACTGGTGTTTTTAAATTTCAATAAAGCTTTTGTTTGAAAATTATCATGATTTGGAGCGCTTTTCTCTTCATAAAATGCAAAGGCAAAGACTACATTAATTAAATATTTTTAAATGTTAGACAACCCTTTCTGACTTGTCACAAACCTGTTCTGTATGACAAGTTACCCTTAAGGCGGCTGTTCATAGAAGCAAAGATCAAGTACAGGTCTAGATTGTAGACATTATCTTCCACTCATTAGGTGGCTTTCCAAATCCTATCCTTGAGGACTGTATGAGGAGGGCTCAGCTCAAAGATGTGTCGTTGGGAAGATTGAAGGTAGAGGGATGGGACATGTGTCTGGAAGTTTCCCTAAAAACATCATTTCTAGTGCAACATAAGGTAAAATACACGTGCATTTCTTGAGCATAAATCAACTGAAAAATGCATGCATTTGTTGCACCTCTAGATTATTATTTGGTGAGTCACTGAGCCAAACGCAGATGTAAAAATTCTTACATAGTAAAGAAGCTTAAGAGGCCTGAATGATGATTTCAGTTCGATCCTTCCTGAACTGAAGCCCAGAGGAAGGGAAATGACTTGCCCAAGGTTATGTTTTGCCTTATGGTTTAAAAGATTTCATTCACTTCTCAGTTTAGGAGGCGGTTTGTTCATTTGGAATATGGCACTTGGGTGCATTTTACACCTTGAGTTTATAGTCTGGCTTGCAAATAGCCAAGGGTTCAGTTGGTGCAAAAACATACTGAAGATGGTGAGCAATGAAGAGAAGGCTGACGTGACTTCCTACTGGTATCAGCTTTTCAGGAGCTGATTTCCATGGTTGTATGTCATCCCAGACTCCGGATTCGCTTCCGTGACAGTTTGACGTTCCAACAGCTGGTGAGCAGAGAAAAGTGTGAAAATGATAAATGCAAATGTCAACCAACAGGTTGCAACTAAGGGCTAAAAATAGGGAGATTTAGGGAACTGTCTCTGGGTATCGGTGCAGAAGGTACCAGAAGACTTACTTAGTCTTCCTTGTGGGTCTAAGGAAATTTCTCATGAAGGATGAAGTTTTAGGATCTGAATAAAAGTTTAGTTAACTAGGAAAAACAAAAAACAACAAACAAAAAAGCCTGCATCAAGAGTCTACCTCTTCACTTGGTTTAACCAGACTTTGGGGCTTTTCTGTGTTTCATCTTATTTGTTCTTATTTTAAGGTCAACAATGCGCACCTGTTTAGTTTCCAGAGGCATGGTAAGGGATTTCTTTTATGTCAACTAAGAGGGAAAGTTGTGTTGAGACACTCGATTGAAAGGTTCTTTGTAGTTTGAAGTTTTGTTTCATTATAGTAGCATTTGGCTTTTAGTTGACCAAATTGTGACTGTATTAATATTTCTTTGCTTCTTAAAAAAATAAGGTATTCTATTTTATGTCCAGCAATTTACAGCAATTCAAAGTTAATCAAATTGGATGATTAACTTTGCTCCTCAAGAATTCTGCTTTCTGAATCAGTGAGGTTTTATTTAACAAATGTTTTTTGAGTTTAGGGTTCTATATGATGATTACACTCTCTAGGGTAAAAAGTGTGGAAAAAGGTGGCTGACCTTGAGAAATGTACCATTGCTGTGCTCGAGTTCTTTCAGGGTTGAAGTGGAGTAATAAAATCAGAACTCATAGAACGGTTTTTAATTTCAAAGACAGACTGTCTGACCTCACCTAAACAGTTCAGGTAGGAACCAGGAAGGAACACGGAGAAGGAAATTGAGTTCCCCTCTAGGTGACACAGCACAGCCACCGCCATTCAGACATCTGGGATTACAACGTGGGCCATTCACTTCAGGGTCTGGCAAGCTGTCACCTAGAAATGTATTTTTATTCTTATTTGAAACAATTCTGATTAAACTTCTATACCCCTTACACACACGCGCGCACATTAACTGCCCTACCCCCACCCCCAAATCATTCTTGGTTTTCTATCTTCCTGAACTAAGGCCTACACTTGAACTTCAGAGAAAAGGATTCTTTCTGATATATTAGCTCTTTGGCTCTTTTTGAACAAGTTTTCTCTTGAAACCATTAAGGGGACTTTCCGGATACCTAGACTCACCAGTATTTTAGATTCTTTGCTAAAGTGTTCACACCCAGAGGAAGGAAACGACATGGGTCAAGGGCCTCCATGGTGCCTGCATTGTCGCATTTGTCACTGATCACCTCCCCACGGCCTCATTCAGTGCACGGTTGTTCGTGCTCCCTGTAGTATTTCTTGTGCCCCGGTAGGACCTTCGGTTGGTTGGCTAGGAGGCATCACTACAGTGTCTTAGTGAACTGTTCTTCAGCCTGCCAGCATCTTCTAGATGGAAGTTTTGAGGTTTGTGTGGGTTCCTTCTTTTTAGATTGTGTAATATTAAACATCAGTAGTTTAACTGGAAATATCCGCTTTTAGAGGTGAAAGGGCCTTATTCATTCAATGGCTGGGAAGGAGTTGAAGTTGTGAACGTGTGTTGTGGCTGCACAGGATGCTCTGCCTCCCGTGTGGTGAAATAGGACATGGGACCATCTGGTGGGGTTCTGTGGCTCTGATAGTGAGATCATTGCCTGGGGTCTTGTGTTTACCTGGTGAATGGAGGGAGGTGAGACCAGGCACCGTCCGGAGAAGGCACTCTGTACAGGGGGTAGTCAGAGTGTCCTCAGTCCACGTGTTTCTAGTAGTTAGTGAGCTCCCAGTATTTGAGGTACAGGATTTGATTTCAAGGTCAGTAAACCCAAGTCACCCCAACGTAAATGGATGTTTTTCCTTTGTGTCCCAGTGGCATCTGGAGTCAGGATGACCTAAACCTTTGAGGAGCTGTGGAGTGCAGCCTCTCCTCACCTGCCCTTTCCCTCCCTCTCCCAGGGGTCCTCCAGCTTCAGAGGCACAGGTCAGCTCCTCCAGGTAACCAGTGTCTGCTGCCTGTGGCCTCGGCTGCCCTTCGCCCATCCATCCTTCCTCCTGCTGGAAGACGTGATAAGAGGAGGTGGAGCGAAGGGTGCCATATTTCGGAGGACAGAGCCTTGTGAGGACATTTTGCTCTTCATTCCCACCAGGCCATGCTTTCTGCTTTCTCTAACAACGGAAGATCCTTGTCAAGGTGGCAAAAGTCACAAGCATTTTTGTCATTAGAATGCCAGCAGTTATGTGTATCCATCTAAATAATAGAGGCTTTGAATAAATGTGGCAAGGATTATAATGACTTCTGTTAATGACTGGAAAAAAAGCAGGTGGGCCTCTGGGCTACACATCTGTCCTACCTGTATCTCCATGCATACTCTGCTGTCTGCTCCAACTGGAGCTGGTTATTTGTAAGTTTGCCATATGGCTGAGCCTCGGGGAGGATGGTCAGTGGAACAAGCAGAGAAAATGGTTTGCAGCAAAAGCCTTTCTTTTCTTCAAATCAGAACCCCCCCTTTGCCTCCCCCTTAAACCATATATTAGAGGGTTTTACCAGAAGAAAATAGAATAGACTATGCCCTGCTGTTGCTAGGTAACAGGAAAAAATAAACCCAGTCATAGTTGATATTGGAACGATTTTCCCTAGGAACCTGGCTACTCTTGCTAAGTGATTTGTGTAGTGTTAACAGATTTGCATAACGATGAGGCTAAAGGGTTTCCATCCTTCAACTCCTTTCTCCCCACCCCTTACCCACATCAACAAAATCCCAGATACATTATTTGTCTTGAGGCCAATCCATTTGAGGGAAGGTGCTATGCAGATGAACATATAGTTAATTGCATGTAGCTAGAGTGTACACTGTATTTCTAAGATCTTGAACCCATTGTTTAAAATAAGTGGGTACCCCTTTCTCAGCATTAGCAGTATTTCCACAGCCCACAAATGGTGACAAGTCTCTGTTTATTTGACACTTCCCTAGGAGTATTTTATAAAAGTTATTTTTAGCCACAGGAGACATTTGTACACACAACCAAAAACATTTTAATGATAGTGATTAAATCTTAGATACCGACTTTTTTCTTTCTCACTGCACTGCCCCATTCTGTCTGTGGCTGGCTGAGTCAGAGTTCACCTGCCTTGTGAGTCTCAAGCTGACTTCCCTGTGACCTGTGCTGTCTGTCTGTTGCAGATTTGGACATCTCTGAGACTGAGCTCCCAACCCCCCATGACTCAAACCCACACGGCCCTGAGCTGCAGACGTTTATAGCAGAAGCAAAGCTAAATCTACAGACAGTGACCACACAAGACCGGGAACCTGGAGACCGAGCCGAAGAAAATATTGTTTACCTCTAGTTGTGTTGTCGTTATTTTTCCAAACGAAACAGAACACTGGCATTTTGGGGAGAATTATTTTTTCCTTTCCTGATGTGTGACTGTGTCCAAATAGCTTTAAGAGTAATAGTTAATATTTCATGCAAGTTCCTTTTTGGGGCATGAGTCTAATAATTAAATTATTGAAAGCAGCTCTGTGTGTATAATTGTTAACTTACCACACCTAATTTCAGATTTCTGGAGGAGAAATTCATTTGAATAAGCATAAGTATTTTCAAAGTTATAACTCTGGACTAAAATTCCATATTGCATTTTCTACTGAATCATCTGGTTGTTGAAATGCCTTTTAAGACCTAGATGAAGCAATTTGAAGGGAAAGAATGATATTCATGACCAGCCAACTTTCACAATCACAGCAGCTGATTACGGAGCGTGGCCTCAATGCCCCAAAGGCAGAGGAGGCTGTGGGAAAGGCCTTTCCTTGGTTAGTTTCTACCTGCTAATTTCTCTTTGGAACATCAAGGGGGTCGCTCCTGATGGTGACCTGTCCCAGTCACCGTGCAACCAACGTGTGCTGTTTGGGCTCTGTTCCGAGCAGGAGGCCACTCTGCTATGGACACAGTTTGGACACTTAGGACCCGGGCCACGTGCTTTGCAGATGCTCTTTCTCAGCCCAAATGCTGGTGGTTTTTCCAGCCACATCTTTCAAGAGAGCCCAGAGGCAAAGCTCCAGCAAGGTCAACGTTGATGTAAATAGTGAAACTGCAGTAGTGCCCTCACTTCTCTCAACTGGCCCTGTCCTGCCGGGCCTGGGAGCACCAACTACGCTCACCCGAATCATCTCTGCCCTGCAGTTCTTCAAGGACAGAAACTGCTCTCTCGGCAAAGCTTACGGACAGTTACGTGCTTTTCCACAAAGGACACCAGCGCGGTCTGTCTTCAGAGAAATATGGGTCTCTGTGTGAGGAAATAAACCGGAAAATATTTTCAGCTTGTTCTTCAGAAATACTTGTATATGTTTTGGTCAGTGTCAATAAATGTCTTTTACCTGTCTATTTCACTTCGTAATTTTAATGATCTTGTAGGACCATAGTGAAATCACGTTTCACACACAAACACAACCTCCCCTTATGAAGTGAAAATAAAGGCGAGTACCAAACCCCCCGGCATCGCAGCACTTGCCAGGACGGAGCTATGCTAGGAAGGAAAGAAAGTCACCCAGGTTCCATTGTTTGCTTTTTGTGTTCCTACTTAAAGTCGCCAGTTGAATACCTATTTGATATTTTTCACTTAGGCAAGTTAAGCCTTAGTGTGTGTGTTTTTAAAAGCCTTTGGGGGGGGGAGTGCTTTTTTTTCTGACTTGTTGCTTTTGGCCATTTTGGTCACAATCATATTAAATTCAGAGACTAATCTTCACAGAATGCATGCAGCTTATTAAAATTTTAGTTAATCACTTCACCTCCAAGCTGAACTCTTGCTAAATTATAAGATGCAGCTTCCATTCCTAAAGACATCTAGAGAAAAAAAAGTCTTCCCTCTCTCTCTCCAATAAAGTCTATTCCAGAATCCTGTGTCCCTGGAATAAAAACCATATAGTTATTTCAGTCTAAATCCTTGTTCCAATAACTATAAATAATGTTTCTTTTTTCTTGACAGTGGATATGGAAATACCCTTATGTTAAAATATATAAAAATGTTCAAAACCTCCATGGAGTTCTTTAAAAATATGTGTGCTCAGTTGATTTTTAAGCTTTGCAAAATCTGGGTATTCATGTAGCCACCCTGGGAAGCCTTAGCATCTTTGGAGTTACCTAGATTCATAGGTTTCTCTTTAATTTTATGATTTTTCAACTAAATATAACTAAGTTTCAAAGCTTTTTTGGTAAGTTCTTCCTTTTCACTTTGGCCTCACTATGTAATGAGCTCCGATCTCAATAGAGGTCACTCTGTGGCTCCACAAGAAATTCCAATTAACCTTCAGAGAAGATCACCCTCTTTCCCAGCATAATAAAAAGTTTCCCCCCAAAGGATCTACTTTTTCCTATGAACTAAAGAGCTTCAAGGAGACAGCCAGCCCTTTAGAGATTTGTGGTGGAAAGAAAAGCAGTGTTTTTGCCCTGTCCCAGACGGCATGCATTAACGTGCCATCTCATTTTATAGTCCAAGCTACTCTGCATTTCATCAGGACTGCATAATCACTGGAGTCACGTAACACCTTCCAGCCCACCTACAATCGGAACCCTATTCATTCAGAAAAGGGTAAAGTAAAAATACCTTCTGCAGAGGAGGTGGTGGCGGCTGAGTGTATGTATGTGTGTAAGAGTTATGTAAGGTAAAGAAGGTGAGCCTAATGAAATCATGGGATGGCAGATAAAGAAGCAGAAAGAAGTATGTACTCCTTCCTATGACCTAGGTCCACCTTTCAAAGTCAGAATCAACCTGAGGTTATTCAATCCAGCCACCTCTGTCTTTCTCATTGAGAAGCATAGCAGTCGAGAGTTGGATTCGGGAGCCAGGTCTTCAACTTGCTGTGTGTCCTTGGTATGTCACTTCACCTTTCTAGGTCTGTTTCCTCATCTATAAAGCTGGGTGATTACCTTATAGAATTGTGAGAATTAACTGATTAATATATGCAATGTGCTTCGAATAGAGCCTGAGACATAGTAATCATGAATATATGCTAGCTATTATAATTTTAAAAATCTCTTAATAATTGCTCAGCCTGGACCCAGCCCTCAGGCAGATGGCACCTACCCAGCCAGAAATGACGACTCGAGCAGTCACATGCCTGGAGAGGGCTAGTCATAGACTGGACGAGGGTTTCACAAGGCTAGCTTTCAACGTATTTGTATCTCTAAACCTCCACTCAACTTATTCAATAAATGTTTATTGACTGTCTGCTAAAGGCCAGATAATCTGTTAGGAATGAAATAAAGATGAATAAGCCTACAAGTTGTTGGAAAAACAAACACGTGAACAGATATGAAGAGGTACAGTTGTGCCCTGGCCCGTTTGGCTCAGTGGTTAGAATGTCGGCCAAAGGGTCACTCGTTTGATGCCTGGTCAAGGGCATGTACCTGGTTTGCTGGTACAATCCCCCACCTCAGTTGGGGTCATGCAGGAGGCGACCAAACAATGTGTCTCTCTCACATCTCTCTCTCTCTCTCTCTCTCTCTCTCTCTCTCTCTCTCTCTCTCTCTTTCCCTCCCTCCCTTCCACTCTAAACTATTAGTAGAAAAATATCCTCAGGTGAGGATTAACAACAGAAAGTACAGTTGCTATGGGAGCTCCTAGGGAGAGCCAGATGCCTGAGGCTTGAAGGATAAGTAGAGAGAGAGAGGGGAAAAGACATTCTGAGCAAGGAGAGCAATGCAAACGAAGGTCTAGAGGCACGAAACAAAAGGCATGGGAGACATGGGAGCAGGATGTGGAGGTACTGCAGGGCAGGTTCCCCCCTGGATGAAGGTGTCCAGGGGGAACCTCCATCTGGCTTTGCTCTTTCTGTACTAGTGTGAGGAACACAGAAGTTTCTCTCTCTCTACCTCTCAACTCGGTAACCAATCAGGTTCCAAGTCAAGCCAGGCTATGGAGAAATGGTGCTCATCACTCCCTCCCCTTCCGCACCCGCCTCCACCATAAAGCAACTGGGTTCTGGATTTCTGCCTACGTGACCCCAAGCCACAAGAAACCAAGAATAAAGGAAACCCCGGAACTACATGAAGATGCTATTAGAACAGAGGGGCCCAGAGGGATGCCTCAGGGTGATTCTGTGGGACCAAGTGATGACTTATATGAGTCAAAGCAGAGTTTTAAGTGAAGGGGAAAAAAAGAAAAAGTGCAGACTGACTTTGCTCTTCTTTATTTTCTAATCCCCGTTTTATTAACGTATTGGGTGGGGGGACATCTTCCTTTGTTTCCTCGTTTTGCTTGACTCGGTTGGTTTCTATGTACTGGATGAGACAGCCACCTCTCCCAGACGTGAAGGAGTGGCCTCATGTAGGAGCTCGACCTTACTGTCACCCGCCTTAGCTCTTGGTTGCCTCTGGAACCTCTGAGTGTGCAAGCCGCCTATTTTATTTTTTAGGGCTCCCGTAGTGAGTGTGCAAAGACCTGCAGTGCCCCATTGCGGACGATCTCAGGCAGCGTCTGGATTCTGGCTCACTGGAAGCCAGACCCTCAGACTCTAGCTTTTCAACTGGAGCTAAGTCCCCCTGGCCACCACACCAGGAGATCTGGGGGTGTCTCTTGGGCGACAGTTGCAAAAATACAGGCTCCAGACGGGAGCACAGCCAGGTGAGAGAGGGCGGCTTGCACACTCACAGAGGTTCCAGAGGCAACCAAGAGCTAAGGTGGGTGACAGCAAGGTCCATCTCCTGGGTCCCTGGCTGTGGGCCACAGCAGGAGCCGGGCCTCAGACCAAAGCTCCTGGACAGGCAACCGGGCCCAGTTTCAAAAGGCCCGGGGGCGTGTTTCGGTCCGGTCCGAGCAGTGCCCTGGGGGTAGCCTGCCCAGAACTTCTCTGCCGGTTCCGTCCCCTGGAACCGGGCCAGCCCACGCCCTGGCCGCAGCTGCACACGGGGCACCAGGTGGGTGTCACAGCTCCCTGGCAGGGACAGGAGCCGAGGATGGGGCCCCGGGGGCAGCCGGAGCCTGCAGCTTCTGAGGGAGGGGGCGTGCGACAGTGGCCCGGGTCGGGAGCGGGCAGCCGGCTCCCGCTGAGGGCAGGGGGACCGCCAGCGCCCGCAGAGTGTCAGCCGGCCCCGCGGGCCACCCCTGAAGGGCAGCAGGTGCGGGCAGGGGTCCGGGCGCCCTCAGACCAAGTCCGCGGCGTCGCCCAGCCCTCGCCCAGGCCCACGGCCTCGGTCCCGGACGCGCGGCCCGCGGGCTGTCCACGCCGCGCCGGCTGTCCACGCCGGGTGTCTGGGGGCTCGTCTCAGGTGCAGGTCTGAAAAGCTGAGGTGCCCTGTGGGAAGGATCTTTTCATTTTTCAGGGAACAACTCCGGGTATGTGAGCCCCCCGCCCACTCGTGAGTCCACCGCCCGGGGTGCGGTTGGGGCGAGATGGGCCGCAGCTCCTCCTACCCGCCCCGCGTCCAGCTCTGCCCTGCCCTGCCCTGCCCCTGCCCTGCCCCTGCCCTGCCCCTGCCCTGCCCCTGCCCTGCCCTGCCCTGCCCCGGCCCTGCCCTGCCCTGCCCCTGCCCTGCCCCTGCCCTGCCCTGCCCCTGCCCTGCCCTGCCCCTGCCCTGCCCCTGCCCTGCCCTGCCCTGCCCCGGCCCTGCCCCTGCCCTGCCCTGCCCTGCCCTGCCCCAGCCCTGCCCTGCCCTGCCCTGCCCGGCCCCAGCCCTGCCCTGCCCTGGCCCTGCCCTGCCCCGACCCTGCTCCGACCCTGCCCGGCCCTGCCCCTGCCCTGCCCCGACCCTGCCCCGGCCCTGCCCCTGCCCTGCCCTGCCCTGCTCCGGCCCTGCCCTGCCCTGCCCTGCCCTGCCCCGGCCCTGCCCCTGCCCTGCCCCGGCCCTGCCCCGGCCCTGCCCCTGCCCTGCCCCGGCCCTGCCCCTGCCCTGCCCTGCCCTGCTCCGGCCCTGCCCTGCCCTGCCCTGCCCCGGCCCTGCCCCTGCCCTGCCCTGCCCTGCCCCGGCCCTGCCCCTGCCTTGCCCCGGCCCTGCCCTGCTCCGGCCCTGCCCTGCCCTGCCCCTGCCCTGCCCTGCCCTGCTCCGGCCCTGCCCTGGTCGGCGGGGCGGCCCCGGGCTGCGTCAGGCCGCTTTCGGAGGACACTTCTCGGAGGGCCGTGGGCCTGGGCCGTGGGCCTGGGCCGTGGGCCGTGGACAGGCGGCGGGGCGCTGCCGCCCAGGACCGTCCCCGCTGTGCCCCTCACCTACTGGGGCCGTCCTGCCCTCAGCCCGCCACCTGGGCTCTGTGGAGAATGGACAGGGGGCAATGGAAATAGGAGTAGAGGGGCCACATGGAAGGAAGATTGCAGAATCACCTTGTGATCAATTTCAGAGTTCCGTGTGGAGTTTGCCCCTCAGAGCACCCGTGTTCGCGGGATCCTTGTGAGCAGAATCTCTTGGAGTTGCACAGTCCTGCAACCTTGCTTCTGAGCTAAATTTGCTAATCTATGGCTTATAGGCGTGTGTGCCTGTAATACCCATGCCTTGTGGAGTGAGAACTCTGAATTAAGCTCCACACAGTCAATGCCACAGAGTAACCACTCTAAAAATGACAGCAGCTATTGTCTGCTGGTGGTAGGAGTAGGAAGAAGGTGAGCTTCGGCATGCTCAAGAACTAAAATAGCATGTTACTTTAGTTTTCCATAGCTCATTTTCCTTGCCCCAGAGACGTCCAAGATCAAAGCCTGCTGTGATGCCGTGCTCGCTTTAAGAGCTTCGTGCCACTTCTTGAATGAGCGGATGAGTGGATGAACGAGTCTTTGGAACTCGGAGATCAAAGAGGCGACGGGACTAGAACTAGAACCCTGATCCTGTTTCCATTATCTTCGTTGCCTCTGGCTTGTGAATTCAAAGCAATCACTCCAAGTTGATGATTGAATATCATTTTGGGTGAAGTAACTTGAAGGGGGACCATGGTTCAGTGGTTTTGTGGAAGCTTCATGGCTGAGAAACTTCAACATGTCATTAATTGAATCCTAGTTGTGTGCCTACCAATAAAACTCTTTGAAAAGCAGAAAGTCAGAATTTTTAGATACTGCCAGCAGCCAAGAGTCTCCTATAGACAATTAATTGCCTGAGGACAAAGAATGAACTTGGTGAGAAAATAGGATTATACTTTGCTAATTTCACTAGATACTATAGTTACATTAGAGAACTGGCCCTTATTTCTCCAAGAACCCCTAGCCCCCACCTCCTCCAATGACCCTCTTTTATTCATAAGCCTGGGGACCTCCACAGGTACCTGGCTCAGCTTGGCTCTATCCCTGGGCACTCAGGGGATAAACTGTCCCCAGGGCCAATGTTCCCAGGCTCCACAGAATTCCACTGAGGAAGAGTTGGGAAGGTCCTCTTGTTCAGAGACACAACTGAGTGTCCCATTTTATGTCATAAAAGGGATCTAATTTTTCTACTAAAGTATGTTTTTACTTACCCAAGAGTTTGTCTAATTTCTTTTCTTCTCCCTTCTCAGCTGGTTTTGGGTTGTTTGCCTATTCAGAGAAGGAAGCAGCGAAGGGAAAAGGAGCTAGAACTCTGATGAATGGTTTATTTCTTGTTAGCAACTAAGTCAAACATTTAATGACAGAAGCCAGCATGGACTGAAGTACCATTCGAGGGTAAATGCCTGGCTTCATTTGCCTATGCTTTCTTGACCTCTGCTCCCTCGCACTGCCCCAACCCCGTGTATAATGCCTGAACAGGCTTTCTGGATAGTTGTCAGTGCTTATTTTTATAACCTCTAGCACAACAGCTTCAAATATAAACACAAACACAGCCTGCACCAAGGAGTGCATCTGTATAGGCCATGGAGCTAAAACAGACCCCCAGAAACGTGCTTGACATTTCCTTTGGCAGCATTCACGGGCTCCTTGGAGAACGTTAGTCCTCCTCTCTGCTGCTGGCAAGCTCTAATTTGGGTAAGAAGTTGGCAGGTGCCAGCCGAGGACAATAGGCCTTTAATTAAGGTCTGGAGAGCCAGAAGTCAGGAAGTAACCTCCTAATGAGTTTCTTTTTAACACTGGCATTCTTCGAACTTCCCTACAAACAATAACTGTATGCTCCATCAAGGTAACTGTGATCATTAATCTTCTGTAACATAGGAATTTCTTGTAACATAAAGGTAGTAATAGAATTTTTTTTTAATACCTTGAAAAATTATTGTTAATGTGTATTCCTGGTTTGAGGCAGTTGATTTTACTATGGTGATGTTGAATGTGATGTCATAACTTGGTTTCTCCATGCAAACACCCTCTGTGTAGAGTCCTCATTATATCTGACGTTAGAATTAATGTAAACATATTTTGGCAATGGCCATATTTTCAGTCACTCGCTTTAAGGAAGATTTCGAATGCAGAGACTGAGCCTGTTAAGTATCGTTGCTATGGAAACTGTGTGAGACTTGGATTAATTAAGGCCTTAATAGATGTTGTGAAGTGTGCAGAATGCACTGTTTTCTGCTAGTAATTAAAGAGGGTGTGTGTATGTGGGAGAGAGGAGAAAAAATTGAGACAGAGACAAAGAAATCAGACAGATGTGCTTGGCACTAGACATGTAATATTTCCCCCAGTGAAAAATAACTGCTGATAACTCCCTGACACTACTCCATTTTCTCCTCACCCATGACAAACAGAATGATCGCTTGAAATGGCCAAGCAGTCCGTCCATTCTGCCCTTTCTGGTCTGATTTATAAGAGGCATAGAATTTGCAAAAGCATGTTCTTGGATCAGTGGGTTGTCTGAACACTCAAAAACCAAACTGAACTGTGTGAATGGTTTTTAAATTACCTGGCAAGGAGACCAAGTTTGCAGACTGGAACTATATTCGGTGTTCAACCTGCCAGGAGTATTGTCATCACTGAATTGGTAGCCAAGATAGAAACTGGCTGTCCAGTGCCATGGGGAAATTATCAGAGGAATACCTTCAAGATTAGAAAATAAATGACATATCAATCTAGATTGGGTTTAATTTGGGGGATATTTGATTGTTTTAGTTTAAATTTAATCTGTTGGTTTTTAAAACATTATATTTCTATTTTCACTTGAATGATATTAATATTAGGTTTAGGTCCAGGTTCAGCAAATTAGGTTCTGTTTGACTCCTGCTTAGTGGCCTCAGTGACTGGTGTCCCCGTGTTGCCTCTTCCTGATAGGCAGGAAGGAGCTAATGGGTTGAGATCATCCCAAGACTTTTCTGTTGGACTGGCAGCAGTTTGACTACAACTGGTAGTTTTTGAAGCATGATCATTTTTTCTTTGTTTCACATCTGTGTTGTCTGAAAATGGGGACTCAGAAAGCATCACAGAGGTACTTTGTTTCCTGGGGGACAGTGTCCTAGTGGCCTAAATCAGCCTCTTCCCGCCCGCAGACCACGGAGGTGAGTCAGACTGGAATCATGTAATGAAGTGCATGGCCCGGGAGGCAGAGATGAGATAGAGATTTACCCAGTCTCTCCATGCCACCGATGACAGCCTGGTTCAGTCTATGAATGGGGCAATTTCTTTCTTTTTCTAAGGAGGTGAGGGCTGTAGGTGGCACTCTTACATCTTAGAGGTCAGATGCCTTACATTTGTATGCTACTGGGAGCAATAGAGCCAGGGAAAGAGGGGCAAATGGGATCAGTGCGAATTTATTACCACCCGGGGAAAAACTCAAGTGCGCATCGTCATTTCTGCATTGTTTCCTCCAGGTGTGACCCGTAGTTCATTCGCCCTCGAGCCGGACTGTTAAATCTGTTGTATTTTCCACTTTTCTTCTTATTTGAAGATAATATCCATTTATTTCATGGAAGAAAGCCCTGACTGAGGCTACAGAAATAGAAAGGATTAGTATTTGCCTTTTGAATCAGCTGTGGTTTATTTCTATCTCCTTGGTCATTAAGAAAAAATGACCTTTAAAAAAATATTTTTTTCTTTCCCCCAACTTGTTTAGATAAAGGGGAAAATATATTCTGGGTAATTTTTTTTACTGAAAAAATATTGGGATGGGAGAACAAACCAACAACAGTGGTTTTGATGCCTTTAGAGGGACTTCTGTTAAGTGTCTTAGTAAAGGAGCAACAACGGAAACCATGAAACAAATGGATAAAAACTGAGCCAGGTCAGGGAGTTAATTCAAGAGGAAAATCTGCTTTCCCCCCAAGTCGTCCAATTTTGAGACAGGATTTTATTCTTGTTAAATGTTAGTATGTCTTCTTTCTCCGTGTGTGTCTGCATATGTACGTGTACACACACACTATTTGTGGGCACTTTAATACAGGGTGGGGCAAAGGTAGGCAGGTATACAGTTGTTCATATGGAAGATAACACAATAATAAATAATAATCCAAGAATAAACTGTAATTCGCATATTGTAAACCTACTTTTGCCCCACCCTGTATACCTGCTGCCCCAGCAACAGACCCCACTGTTTACCTTCTATTGTGTCTTTCCACGTGTTAGTATGAGGCCAAAAGAACCCAATAGTCACCACGCTGTAGACACAATCCACAACCCCAGCAAGCCATGAAGACAGTAAGAAGCACAGAGACAGACTGCACTGTTGTTCTTACTAAGCCGTTGGCCAGTGGTCCAGATCTCTCTGTTCATCCATCCATCAGCCATGCATTCAGTATAAAGTCAGTGAGTATTTGCTTTCTTCAGGACTCTGCTTGACGTGGGGTCACAACAAGATGTCTATCCTAAGACATCTACCCTCCAGAAGGTCACCATGTGTGGAGCCAGTCAAGACCTCTGTCAGCAGTAAAAGAGCTGTATGGTTCAAGCAGCATCGCCAAGCAGTAAATCCCAACAATGAAATGAGGAGGCGAGCATACAGTTTTAGGAACTGAAATAAGTGGGAAACTCTGAGAGTGAGGACAGGCTTTGTGGCTGGCAAGTAATTTGGTTTGTTTTTTGTCTGGTGTGAGGATTTTGAAATTTTTGTTTTAACCTTGTCTCCACATGGGCAGCCCAGGCGTCAGGAGGTGTTTGGAAATGTGTGTAGGCTTTTTCGGTTGTCATAATAACCCAGAAGGATTGCTGGCATTTAGTGGAGAGGAGGACAGGGAAGCTAAAGGCCCTGCAATGGGTGGGACAGCCCGTCCAAGAACGTTGTCACACTCCAGAGCCCACTGAGAAACGCTGATCAAATTCCAGCTTTTACGTTATTTTATTTAGTCACCACATGAATTCAAAGGTGGGAAAGCATTTACAAACCTTGCATACATTCTGAAAAGTGACTGTGTATAGATACCAGTAATTTGGAGCATCTTGGTTTTTAAGCAGAGTTCAGATTTCTAAGAAGAGTTTCATAAGAATTCAAAGAGGAGTCTTAGTGCAAGCATTCTCAGAGAAATAATTTCCTTAACATTGTTAACCAAAAAATGATAGACAAGACCAACACAAAACCACAGTTAATGAGGCTCTGACATTTTTATAAAATACGTTCTAACTTTAGCTCATTTAAATGAAAAAGCCCAGCAGTGTAGCAGGGAGCTGATTGATTTGGAAGGCACGGATATGAGATAATGAGGGCTCTGCCGAGCTCTTCATGGTGAGGGGTAACAAATGGTCTATTCTTGGCCAAAAGCAAAGAAGTTGAGACACTTTCTGCATTTGAACTACAGAAATTTGCATTGCATTGAGACCAAAAGTTATTCAAATACTGCCTTTCTTCTGCTCACAGTAGCATATTTTCATATTAATCTCGATAACGAACAGGAAAAGGACCCCGATGGGCGTTTCATGTGTCAAAGACACGAATGGTTGCTTTCTTAAATTTCCCAGTGTGCTTTAGACCTACCAGCCTTCCAGACAGACAGGCAAAAATTAGTTCTATCAGAGGGATGGCCCTGCCCTGCCCTGTCAAATGTAGGAGGTTCAAAAAGCTCAGGTCAGAGAGCTAAAGCAATCCACCTTCATTTGGAGACCTAGCATCTGTTGTGGGAAGAGTGCTACGTTGTCACGAGGGGCAACATAATCAGCAAGCTGTGAGTAGGAAGACGTGATGAGAGGGGCCTTGTGCCCTTCTCTGTTGCCACGGAACTGTCACGCTTCAGTGTTCCCCGTCCATAAAATGGTCGGCTGGTAAAGTTCACCCTCTCACCGAAGATTAATGAAGTGAGACTTGTAAAGGACTTTAACTCAAGGATCAAACCCAAGATACTTTAAAATTCTTTGGAATGAAACCACTCCAGGGGACGTTTATCTGGAAGCCAGGTTGACAGGGGCCTTCTGGAAGCCCAATACAGATGAGCAGGACAAGAGAACCCTTCATTTCCTTTCAGAAAAACTCGATGCTCCCTTTCTTTGTTAAATGGAGATAAAAGCACAAGAGGTCTGTTCCAGGAGTCATGTCAATAGACACAAAATTTGGTCCCAGTGAGGTTTGTCTTTTTTATCAGGTTCCATTCATTGGTCCAAAATAACTTCCATTTTGACTCTTGTTAAGAAGCCATTGCCTCTCAGAATCAGAATGGGAACGACGAGATATTGTGCTCCCAAATATAGCTCCTGGTACTTACTTCCCTTGAGAGGATATGTCTCCTGAACATGTAAAAAGTATCATTCCCTTAGAAACCTGGAGTATCGACAATGGCAAGAAAGGAGCGAAGCAGAACAGTCCCTTTGGTCCTTGAACTGTGATGCATATTATCCTAATTAGATATTTTCTAAACAGATCAATGTGGAATAACTCTTGTGGTATTTATATTAATTTTCTCCTTGGAGAAATATTTAATTATCATTTTTAAGGTATTTCTTAATTTGGTTGCTGTTAAACTGTGTCGGAAAATAAACTCTCCTTGATTTTCCCTGTGGGATCAATCAAGAGATTGATCTTCAGGCAGCTTAATGAAAGACAAGCATCCATCCACATTGTTTTAGGAACTGTGCGAATTGCCAGAGGCTCTGCATGCTGGTTGGCAGCCTTGTGTAGCCCGCTGGGGCACAACTGTCCCACCCTTTGCTCCAACCCTGATTACAAAGGAAGAAAGGGCTTTGGAGGGACTATGGGATTCTAACAACTGTGAGTGACAAGCCTGCTGATGGACTCATCTGGGCAACATCAGGTTACATATTAGCATCTAGGAACAGCTGACAATTCCAGTGAGCAGAGCACGTCATTGCTGGCCCTGGTCATACAGTGTGTTGGGGTTTATGCTGCCAGTGGAGGCATTTCACCTCCAATACATTCTACTGAGTTTATATTGAAGTTCCAAAGTACTCCTCTAGGGGGAGCAATCTGAAGTTACCAACTAAACATTGAGAGTACAGAGAAGTAGTTTATGATTAACTCATCCCAAAGTAATTAGATCAGCTAGAATGTGCCAGAGAGAATCCTAGCTCTGCAGAAAGAAATTTAACTACATCATTTTCTCTACTTCATAGACATAGCTTAAATAGGATGCAGTAGGAACAGGGGCCTTAACAGATCTCAGGTGAATTTGCAAAATGTGGTATGGAGTAGTGGTTATGAGCCTGGGTTCTACGACCTGGAACTGAAGCCCAGGGCTACTGGTTACTACTTATATGATCTTAAGTGAGTTATTACTTAATCTTTCTGTGCCTCGGCTTTTCATTTGTCAGTTGGGGATAGTAATATTGCCTACCTCATAAGGTTATTTTGAAGTATATATAAAGCTCTCGGAGAGCTTTACCTGATACATAGAAAACCCTCAGTAAACCTCCATGACTATATTAATAGCCATTATTGGAACTTACTTTCAGATACTATATTTATACGAAGGCATTCACCATCCCCACCACTCCTTTGCAATAAGTGACTGATGCACAGAGGTCCCTTTAGCTCAGAAGTTAGAAGTGGATTGCAGACCTCTCCTTAATTCTCACAACTTCATCAAGATAAGAGAACATAATATTCCAAAGAAGCTACCAGCATTTCACACAAATATTAGCCACTTTCCCCCAGTGGAGAAGAAGAGCGGTTCCTCGATTAGCCTTGTTGTTAGAGATGGGGGAGCGATGCTGCGTGTACCTGGACTGTCATTAGCTGGCTGGTTCTCTGGCCTTTCCTGGTTCTCTTTCCACCATGTTTTGTGAACCTAGTGACTTCACCTGGGAAGTGCTGATGACTAATTTACCACCAATAAGGGAGGATAAAGGGAATAGAGCCTCAAGCTGTCATCACTTGGGAGATACTTAAATACAGTGGTGCTAACTTATCCCCAGGGGAAATGTTCCAAGATCCCCAGTGGATGCCTGAAACTTAGGACAGTACCAAACACTTGCATACACTATGTTTTTTCCTATACATATGTACTCTTGACAAAGTTTAATTTATAAATTAGGCATAGTAAGATATTAACAATGATAATAATAAAATAGAACAATTATAACAATATACTCTAATAAAAATTATGTGACTGTGGTCTCTCCCTCTTAAAATATCGTATTGTAATGTACACACCTATTTATTTAAATGAAGCATTTATGGCTTCTCTTTGGCATATCCAAATTGCCAGCATCACTACTCTTGCACTTTGGGGTCATTATTAAGTAAAATAAGGGTTACTTGAACACGAACACTGCAATACCTCGACAGTTGATCTGATAACCGAGATGGCTACTAAGTGACTGATGGGTGGGGAGCGTGTACAATGTGGACACACTGAACAAAGGGATGAGTCACATCCCAGGCGGGATAGAGCAGAATGGCATGAGATTTCATCATGCTACTCAGAAAGAACATCGTGCAACTTAAAACTTATGAATTATTTATTTCTGTAATTTTCCATTTAACATATTCGAACCCAGGTTAACCACAGGTAACTGATACCGCGGAAAGTGCAACCACGGACAAGGGGCACTGCTGAATGACTTTTTCGGTTTTCCACTCAGGAACTTCTGCTAGAGTTAACACAAAAACCCACAGAGCAAAAGGGAATGGCATTTGCCATTGCATTGGTAAAAGCTACCTCTCAGGCAAGATGCTGATTTTAGTAGAAATATGACCTTTTTGTCCCAGTATATTACATGTAGTCAACAGGAGTGGAACACTGGCTATTAGTTTAATACACAGCATTCCCAGGACTGTTTCAGTTCCGCTCTATTTCCCTGAGCCAAGATTAATATATCCCAGAACAGACTTGGAGAGAAAGGAGTCACTTCCTAAGGGTAGGGGCTTCTGTACGTCTCATATTTAGGTGTCATAGGAATTCCTGTTGGTTCTGTCTTCTGACCCAGTGGATTCTCAAGTACAGTTTGTTGGGCCCAGGGTGATGTGTTGCTGAATGAGGCATCAAATCCTCTGAGTCTGGAGTAGAAGCTCTAATTTTCTTCTTGGGCTTAAACTTGTTCCCACAGAATCTATAGAGAAGACCACCTTGAATCCATAAGTTATATACTACCAAAAGAAAAAAAAAAAGGACACAAGTTTGATTGACTCATTAATTGAACCCAGTACCTTTTCCTAAGCTGGTAATTCCAACAGAACCATTCCCTTATGTTATAGGGCCCATAGATCTCACTCTCTTGAACCAGAATTTAGTTGTCCCATGGCCCTTGTCACTTCTGCCCACTGCGCCCTGTTATGATAGTGTATACTTAGATACGTCAGCTGCTTCCATGTTACCTTTGTGGTTTGTTTACGCAGCCTGAGTTACTCACCCTGCTTGAGCTAAGCTGATAAACTCTGCTGATCCTAATGCAAAGGTGAGCCACACACAGCAACCTGGAAGCCGGGAGGTGCAGAGCCGGGAAGATGAAAGAGAGCAGTGGGCCTTTGATTTTACCGAAGAAAGTTGGCATGTTAGTGCAGATTTTTTCCTGCGAGATGACATGACATGATTCCCAGCAGCAACATGTCATCTGGCTGCAGTGCTTTTGGTATCGCTCAGCTCCCCACTGGGAGACGCAGCAGGCAGCCCAGGCTCAGCCAAACGCCTGCAGACATTTCGGCCTCAACGGTACCCGATGTGTCCTTGCCAGCTCGGCACCAAGTCCTGAAATCTATCGGCATGTGGGGGGACATGTTCTCGCTCTGCTTCTGAATGACCCTTTGCTAAAACCGATTAATATTCTCCTTCATAAGAGCCATTTTATGTACCAGAAATCTAACGAGTCTTTAAAAAAAAACACACACAAACAAGCTGTTTTATTTTGAATGAGAAAGTCTCCACCTGCCAAGAATTTTTTTCCAACCTGAAACTGAAAAACCACAAGCAAAGTAAGAGTTGTTCCAAGACTAAGCCAAACCACCTTCCAGATTTGCCTGAGATGAAACCATCAGCCACCTAACAAAACTGGTCAATGGCAGGCGGCGCAGTAAACCCAGGACCTCCAGGCAAGACACGTTCTAGAAGTAGGTGGGAAATGGGTAAATAGGCAAAGGATAGGAAGGCGCGCTTAACATCCTCCTTCCTATTCCAGAGGGTTTCACGCTGGGAGCTGAATTCAGTGACCAGGCCAGGGTCAGAAGTGAGGTCTGGTCAGCACGTGAGGACTACCAGCCACTGAGCGCGCACAGCATGCTATGCGTTGTGCTGACACGTCACAGGCAGTGTTTCTGCAGGTACGATTCTTAGCCTCAGATTACTGAGGAGTAGGCTGAGGCTCAGAAAGGTTCAATGATTGGCCCAAGGTCATTTTGTGGTAGAGCTAGATTTCATTCACCTATTGTCTGGCTGACTCCGAAACCCAAGTGTGATTTTTGGCATATGCTCCACTGCCACTTGAGTTAGGTATACCTAAAACAGCTCACTGTGGGCCTCTGTACAGGGTCCCCCGAGCATTTTATGTCTGTCTAAGGCTCCCTACTTGGGACGTTCTTAGTGTTTTACCATGACATTCAATTCCAAAATGTTTATTATCCCTGAAAACTAGGGATAATAATACCTAATATTTATTGAGCACTTACTAGGTGTGAGACATTATACCAAGTGCCTTAAAATATGTGACTTCATCTAATCACTACAGCATGGTTGGTGTTATTAACTCCATTTTACAGAAAAGAAAACTGAGGCTTGGAGAAGTAGTGTAACCTGTCCAAGCTCATGTGATATTAGGTCAAACTATATGCAATTGCCATTTTGTGGGTCCGAACCAATCAAATATAGGTCAACTTCATTTTAACTAGTGAAATTGGGACTTGAGTCCAGGTCTGCCACCTAAATTATTAGCGAAGGAACAGTCTATGCGGTGACATTGGATTCACCTGTCTTTGGTGTCTATTAGAAAACAATACCTTAGATCAGGGAGTAATGAACCGTTAGAGACCACTTGTGGTGGCTTTCCAGTGCCTGGACCCACATATGCTTCTAGAATGAACAGACACAAAAAGATGGTTGGGATGTGTCTAAGTGGTAGACTTTAAGCTCAGCCCTTGAATATCATACCACACCCTTCTCCCCCATCTTCTTGTTTCACACGTGATTCCTTCTGCTTCTTTTCAGCTGTGCTTCTTGATTCCTGTCCTTGGATTCACCTCAGACTTCTGCTTGTCCTGTCATGACTTGTTCTGGTCTGGCCCTCCTCTGCGTTGGCCTTGGGCATTAGTTGTTCCACGTGACTCATCCCCTCTCTTGGATCCCACCTCCAGCCTCACTCCAAACCCATGTACTTGTGCTCTCGATGTAACCTCTGTGGCTCTGGCTCTGCTCTCAGCCTGGCCCTGCCTGGGCAGCTGTTCACTCTGGAGCTGAACCTGATGTTCCCTCAGTTCCCAGTTCTCCACACCAGCCACTTTCTACTCTGGCGGACCCTACTTCCCTCCTTTCCCCCCAGCCCAGCGTGTGGGCTGGGACAGGACAGACTTTGAAGGTGCTGGTGACACGTTTGGAGGAGGTAGGAGGGCTCTGTTTCGTTTCCAGGAGCAGGAAGTTCTTCAGAGTGTGGGCAGCTCTGGCACAGCCACGAGGAGCTGGTGGCAGCTATGGTAAAGGGTATGGTGGTGGGTGGAGAAAGAAGGGGACATGTAGTGATTAGGTTCTGTTGGCTACCCAGTATGCAAGTCACTTAAAAACTTAGTTCTCAGAAGAAACCAACAGGCAGGCAAAAGAAACAAGCAGGTGATGCCCCTAAGGAGAGCGGTGGAAGGAGGAAGAAGCTGATTTCCACTGTTTAACTACAAAGGAAAATGTATGAGGCCTTCCTTTTTCTCAAAGCAAAAGTAGTGACTGGGGGTGGGACAGATGGCATGTAGAAGGGGAGGTAACTGATTTGCCTCTTTCCTTCCTGACAGAACATTTCTTCCTCCTGGCTAGCCATAGCATTTGGCTTCACTGTGAGATCGCCGAGGGAGGAACCAGGAGGCCAAAGGGATGCAGGAGCAGAATTTTATTCAGGACACCTGTAACGCAGACGGCTGAGTCCAAAATGGCGTCGGGCCCGAGCTGGCCGGGGCTTGCTGCTTATGAAGAGCTCTGGGCAGGCTTTCTTTTGGCTGGCGCTTTGGGGTATGTACGGGAACAAAGACCAGACAAACAAGATGGCAGTTGCTCCACCGAAACTGCCAAGGGTCAGGTTCCCGTCCCAGGGGGGTGGGCCGTAGCTACAGAGGCACTCCTATGGCCGGGTGCTCATGGGCCTAACATTCACCTCCAGGGGTCAATTAACTAAATGGATGGAAAATTGTAAAGATCTGGGAACAAGGACCCAGAGGAAAGCAATTCTGAAAGATTTTGGCAGAGAGAAGCCAATCGACTTTATGAAGAATGAAAAGGACCATAGTAGATATATTTGGGATGACTGGGAGGTGGCTGATAGGGAACCACAAAATGATGTGTAAACTTACCTAGGGTTTTTAATACGTGCCAGCGGTAAGACTAGGCAGTTGGTCTTATATATGTTTAAAGATCAGTGCAAAGAGGAAAGCCCTTTCCCTACAGGCCAATCATTCTTGCCCTCTCTGGGGTATAACTACATGGAGGGTTGTAGTCATACAGAACTTGGGCGTGGCAGTGGAAGGAGACGTAGAGGATAATGGCAGCTAGAAATTTTAATCAGGAGGTGCAGGGGGTCAAAGAGGAACCAAGACCAGAATCTGAGCCTATCCGTGTGAGCCCCAGAGGGTTTGAACACCTCCATTTCCACACTGACACCCTTCTTGGACTGAGCCCTTCCTCCAACCAGGAGGGGAGAGTTCCCCTGAGCCTGACGCTGTGTCTGTGGAGGAAGTGGTAGGATTACTTTGGTGAGCGTAAGAACATTGATCAGTGACTTAAGGAATGGGGTTTGGAGTCAGATGCCTGCCTTCAAATCCTATTTCTACCACTTTCTACCATTTAAGCCAGTCTCTTTATCTACTCTTCTCTTTCCTTAGCAATAACAATGAGGAAGTGTAGCTCCTTCATTGGATTCAATAAGAGCATGTATGTATGTAAAATACTTGGCATAAAGCTTCATTCAATACAAAATCCTGGAAAAAAATGGTAAGTGATGTAATAAGCATGATGATTGATGATTCCTAATTTGAGTCTCAGGTAGATAGCAAAACAAGAGGCTTTAGTCTTTAACCTCAGATATCTTCTCTACCTATCTATATTTAACCTTTGATCTCCAGATGTTCTCCAAAAACCTTGGTTTTCCTGCAGATCATGGGCCTCACACTAGACTCATAGATGCAGACAAGATGCCCATTTCCTCTTTCACATGGACTCCAGAGCAGTGTTCTTTCCCTCCCTGTTTATCCCACTCCTGGGGCAGATGGTGCTGCCTGACCTGCCCAGGAATACCCGAGAGAGGACACAGGGTAAAGTCCAACCCCTCTTCCATTCGAGTTGGAGGGGAAAGCACACTCTGACTGTCAAAGTGAAAAGAACCAACTGCAAATTAGCTCTACATTATTTCCCGCTGAGTTATCAAGTGCCATATAATGTATATCCTTTTAGGCAGCAGGGTTATTGAGCAGAAGAGTAATTTAGAAGGGCCTTATTTTGAGACTGTTACTCTAATGGAAAATATTTAGTGTCCATTTACTGGAAGTGATGCGTCTCAGTACTGTGGTTCAGTTGAATCCATTCATTAAAACATGCTTGAGCGTTCCATATGCTTGTGGTGAATGAACATCATACTCCTTTAGTTGTTCTGTTTCTGTCTTGTAATGTCCAGTCCTGCCTGTGTTATATGTGAGAGGGAGGGGGTTGAGGGTGCTTAGGAGGTGGTTTGTATTGGAATCCAATTGACTGAAGGAGTTAGTATGAGTCAATAAATATCCTTGAGCATATTTATTTAATTCTGTATTCAAGGATGGCAATATTTATAGCTTGACTCAAAATGGATTACAATAACAGATGGTTATCTCCTGAACATTGATTATTTTCTTATGTTTCTACAAATTGAACATATACACAACTTCACCTGTATAGAAACAACAGTCACATCTCTCTGGCATTATTAGGGATTTAAGTTCTCCACAATAAGAATTTTCCGGATAATTGAAACTTAATTCCCTTTAAGAGTGCAAACATAACTTATTTTAATCATTTAAATGAAAATTTTTTTTGAATCCTAAAACATATTTCTCTGACTTCCTAAACAGTGATTCTCAACACAAGTTAAACATTCCTTGATAAGTCAGAATGAAGGTTAAAAACCATCATCATTGTACTGATCCAAGACTTGCCCAAGTGTTATGAGATCCCTTCATGAGATGGCTCTGGGTGACCATGTCTATGGAATTCTGGCTTTTTGACTATTTCTTGTATTGTTCCTTGCTGTCATTCTGTTGGAGTAGCTTCTTCTATCAGTAGGTCTACTTACATGCTTTCTCCTTAAATCAGCCATGCTACCTAACTTTTGACTAAGAGACCAGAAAACCAATCTTAGTGAACTTTTAAATGAAACAAGAATAAATGGTCTCTGAGTGAGGGTTTTTGTTTTTAAAATAAAACACTTATATTTCAGTACATGGACTTTGTGAGATCTCTTTTGGCTCTTTTAATAGCCTTTTTCTGCTTGTTTTGGTGTTCTGGATAGGGGAAATAACAAGATGTCTGAAGTCTAGGTAACTGAGGTGTTGCTGTAACCTTGAAAAAGGAATCTATCACTTTAACTTGGTTTGCCTGTGTGTCTTTTAGCTCCCTAGTGAATGGTGCAAATCTTCCTCATTAGTCCAGCCCACATTCAGTCCTCCCCTGATTCCCTAAGGGTATCTATCACTTTGATCTCTACCGCACAATTAGTAGTTTATTATACACAGTAGACCCTTGGAATTCACTGGAGGTATATTCTAAAATCTTAGTGAATCCCCAAAATTGCAAATATTATTATAACATAATAATATCCCCCACACGATGCAATAAAATGTAGAAAAATTTAAGTGTTCCTTCAGACCCTTAATGACTCTATAAATATAGGACTTAAGTTACTTATAAAGTTGGTTGGCTTTCATTTTAGGGCCATTTCTTACAAAGAAATAAAATGTTATTATGTTACGAACATGACTGTGTGGGCCCTGACTGGGAAGCAGAGTCCAGTTTTGAGGGGGGTGCTGTGAGTTACACTGGGCTCCAGCATTCAGCTAAGTGATCCCTTGTATATACCAGACTCCCACCTTGAATGATTCAAGTTTGCATTCACAAAAATTACAATAGGTCGTGACCAAGGATTGCAACCCAAGATGCCTACAGGGCCATGTGAATGAGTGAAGAAGGACAGGTTCATGAACGCGTTCTATTGACATTTCAGTTGCTGTCTGTTCCAAACATAGCTTTCCATATAGCGGTTATGGCGACAACATCGAAGGGCACATCCAACTGTCACGTAAACCCCCTTCTCCTTTGTCTTTCTCATGTCTAGAGTCTGGAACTCGGTTTCCCAGTTTCCTTGCACCTAGGCAGAGACATGTGGCAGGTGTTGTGTGGGCCACAGGCAGAGATCACGGGGAGGGCTGCCTTTCGTCCATTTCATGCTTTCTGCCTGAAACATGAGAAATGCTTTTCAATCATGAACACGAAAACCACACAAAAGATGGTAAAACAGAAAGGTGGAAAGAGTCTGTGTTTCTGACAACTTTGTGGAGCTGCTGACCCTCATATTCACTTAAGTCCGTGTTTTCGAGTTCTCTATCACTCGCAGCTGAATATATTCCTGACCAGTTCACCGATTGTAGTTTTTACATATTTTATTTTATAATGAAACATTAAGCTGTGTTCTTTCATTCAAACACACCTTATCCTGTTAAACATGTGGTCATAGTCTTCCTTTCCACAGGAACTGTCGCCACCCCTACCCTCCCATTTTTGGAAAACAAAACAAAACAAAAACAAAATGCAATCCTCTCAGTCTATTTCTCTTTCCTGTTTTTCTGAAGAGAAAAACTCTAGGTGAAAAGATGAATAGCCCTGGCCGGTTTGGCTCAGTGGTTAGAGCATCAACCTGTGGTTTGATTCAAGGTCAGGGCATGTTCCTGGGTTGCAGGTTCGATCCCCAGCCCCAGTCGGGGTCATGAGGGAGGCAACCAGTCGATGTGTCTCTCTCACACTGATGTTTCTCTCTCTCTCTCTCTCTCTCTCTCTCTCTCCTTTCCTCCCTCCCTTCTACTCTGTCTAAAAATCATTGGAAAAATATCTTCAGGTGAGGATTAGGGGGGAAAAAAGATGAATAAATGTTAGCTGACCTCTGACTCAGTGCTGGAGAAAAAGTAGGAAATGGTGAGCACTGTGGGAAAATGGAAGATTCACACCCTCTCCAACGGGATCCTGAGTGGAAATACGGATCCAGCATTGCCTGCTTTCCAAAAAGATAAACATATTTGATTTTTCAAGATATTTCGAGCTAAAAAGGTAGATATTTGTGACATATCCTATTTTTTTTTAATTGGCAGCTAATTTATAAATTTGTAGATACTCTGTAAGCCAACAATATGCAAAGCAAGCTATACATGTGTGCCCGGACAAGTTGGCTGGTTGCCCGTTTGTATCTTCTGTCATGGGGAAGCTCATGAAAATTGCATGCTGGAGAATATCAAGAACCTACAAGTCAAATTATATTCTTTATTGTTTCATCTATAAAATCTTATTTCTCCCGCTCAATTGTGGGCAATCCAAAAGGAAGGAGCCGGCTATAATTTTTTCATATTCCTTAGGACATCCTTTCTGTGGCTATCTGGTGGGTCTTTGTAGGATATTTTCAAAGAAACATGATATCCGGTGCCCAACCTGACACACATTTAGAGAGTGTTAACAGGGGGCACAACACCGCGAGAAACACAAATGAGTGTGTGAGAAACAAAAGAGAAATAGAAGAAGTTGATAAATCCCTGCAGTCTAATGGAAGGGACCACACTCATGTGACCTAGTAACCCAGAGACTATCAACTCAGGACAGGGAGTTGCACAAATTGCATACACATATCCTGAGGGAATGAGAAGTAGATGTGCTATTACTCAGGGAAACCTTCAAGCACGGTGTGAATCTTAAACTGGGTCTTGAATGGAAGGAGGACCCACCACGCTGGGGATACAGCTACTCAGGGTCCAAACAGAGAGCCTGTGGAAAAGTGAGAAACCTCTCTCTTAAAAAAGAATCTGAAACTTGAACGTCTTTTCTTAGACAGAGTGAAAAATCATCTCTGCATGAATTGTTTATTTGTATACACATAGCATGTTTCATGACGAGTTAGGTGAAAATGGAAAATGTGAATGCTGAGAGTATGCCAGATGTTTGTTAAACATTAAATGATTTCTGTGATAATGAACGCATGCTTACTGAGCTGTGAAAATTTCAAGTAAGATGAACTACCAAGTACCTTGGTACATTTAACAGTGCTGGGATGTTATCAGGGCTGGGAAGTTAAATGCAATGCTGTACATTGAACACCCAGCCAAACACCTAAAGAATGTGGAACGAAAGCTAAGGGAGCCACACATCTTTAGAAAAATCCCCAAACTTGACCAACGACATGTGCTTGCTTGATTCCTCAAGTTTCAGTAGGCTGAGAGCCAAATTTTCTGAATTCATTTCATACCTGCTAAGGCTTCCAAAACTAATAGTTCTTGCTTTTGTTCGGTACACAGTAGTCACGGATGATGTGGTGACAAGGTGGGGAGGAAGCCAGAAATGGACAGGGCAGCTGTTAGAAGTCCGAAGTGGAGTTAGCCGACCTCAGTAGAGAGATGGCAAATCAGAGAGATTTGTGAGGTTCTAGTTGGTGTACGGCTGTGTGTTGGGTCCTGTGAGGGGGCCAATGACATGTAAGTGATCTGTGTTCCCAAGTAGCCTGCAACACGGGCATTTTAAAAATTAAGAAGATTCTCTATGGAAGCAGACACCTAGTTCAAGTCTCACCTCCATCACATCATGTATTAGCTGTATGACCGTGGGCATGTTACTTAACGTCTTTGAACCCAACATTAGTGTCCTCATATGTAATATGGGGCCAGTACATCTTACCTCAGAGGGTTGTTGAGAGGGTTTCATGAGATAATGCAGACAAAGAGCTTAGGTGCTCTGTACAGAATCCCCATACATTAAAGGCTGGCTGGTATTTTTGTGGCAATGACTTGGCATTGTGCAAAAGGCTACATGAATTAAAGGGGATTCCTACACAATGGCTTTATTAACCAAGCAAATAGACGTAAACCACATCTGGCTCAAATGGTGCCCTGGACTGTGTTGCGAAGGCACTCCTGAGGGAGCCTCGCTTGGTGGGTGCAGAGCGGGCTGCGGCCTGCTGTGATCTTGTATTTTTGGAGCCCAGCACTGTGTCTGCCACTGGCTAAAGTGTGTTAACAGATGGTGCCCCTGGGAATTTAGCTAGAACCGTTTAGAAGGCAGGCCAACAGAGTCTCTAAACCCGAGTCCTAGAAGTTTGTAGCTGAGCATGATTAAAGGTCATACCTTCTAAACACCTCGTTCGATGGAAGCAGACATTTGCTGTCCTCTACTCATGCTCCAGCACGCATCCCCAGCAGAGATGGCAGGAACAGCAGCCTGGGGAGTGGTTGGCTGTGTCGCTCATCTTTTAGAATAGTTCTTCCTCTGCCTGAACCCTCCATCACCCCACATTTCCCTTGCCATTACTATGTCAATGCAGCCCTAGTTCCCACTGAGGACAGAGCAGAGGAAATGGGAAAGGATGGGCT
Organism: Tadarida brasiliensis; assembly: GCA_030848825.1. NCBI lineage: Eukaryota > Metazoa > Chordata > Mammalia > Chiroptera > Molossidae > Tadarida > Tadarida brasiliensis. Next base: position 47,828,626 of record CM061258.1, read on the forward strand.
TCTTGCAGAGGCTGAGCTGTTCCCCCAAGGGAGTGTGGCTGCCCATCTAGCCTGGGATGGTTTTGATAAATTTCTGGCATAAACTAAGATGATTCCCAAGGATGCTACTGATACTATAGAGGCCTGAGGTTTAAACACAAACAAACAAACAAATGAACCTCCATTAAGAAAGGGAAAGAATGAGAAAGCTGGCATTTCCCTTAGGATTGAGGAGCCCATGAAACGAGTCATCTGATTTGAGTCTGTGCCTCTCTAGCCACTCTGTGCTTTCTAGAAAACAATTATGTCAGAAAATTTCATTAATTTTATGTCTTTGGGTAATTCACTGACTCTAATTGGCTTTGAGAGCGTGGTGATTTGCAGAGCCGCTGTGGGTAAGCACACAAATGAAAACAACCTTCTCTCAGTGTGATGAAATGTAATCAAATGATGACTCCAATTTTTAACAGCCCCCCGAACATTCGCACTCTGGGAGGGCAGCTATCGCTATTGGTTGCAAAATAGCACGTTACCCAAGTGTGCGTGAAGCACCATGGTGATGGCAAATGAAGTCCATTGCATTTGCCTCGAAATAACAACTATAAGACAACAACAACAACAATAATAATATCTTATAATCTGCTGAGAGTTAGGTACTATTCTAAAATTTTTGTGTATTAACTCATTGAAACTTCACAACAACCCTTTAAGGTAGATGCTATTGTAATATACTTTTTGTAAATGTGGAAGCCAAGGCACAGAGAAAATTAAAATTTACTTAGTTTCCCATAGCTGGTACACTGTAAAGCCGGTCAGAGAAATATTGCCGACACCCCGGCAATGAGCATATATTGGACATGTTGGTTTCCTATCCACTTTGCTAACTACTTGGGTTTTCATTTGGCTTCATCCTTTTCCTTACACATCCCCTGTGTTAGGTTGAACCATATGAAATTGCTGTCTTTACAAGTCAAATATTATGGACTATTAGCAGTTTCAGATGGTTCAACCTAACATTCCATGGCCCAGGGGTCATTCTTAGTTGATCAAGTTAAGGAAGACAATAAACACATTCCATTTTCCAATCATGGTCATCTATTCAGGAGGAAGGCATGTGACCAAAATAATCCAATTAGGATTGACCTCACAACTCTTGCCTGTGATGTTAGGATGGTAGTTGTTATTCACGGACACAAGGTCCAGAACTCCTAAAGCTTAAAAGTGAAAATTACCCATGGAATTTTCATCTATTCATAGCCAAGAGAACTACATAGTGTAGAGCTAGGACCTTGTGCAAACCACACCTGATCACTGACCGATCTCCCTACTTTTTCACTTAGATGAAACAGTCTTCTTTGTAGTTTAAGGCAACTGAATTGGCTACTGATTTGAGTTCTTAAAATTACAGTTCAGTCATTCTTGAGTAGAGAGAGACAAAAGAGGATTACCACTTTGCCACTGACATAAGTGTTGGAGAAGCCAGAAGTGTGCATGACCCTTTATATCTGAGTCCTCTGGCTCTTCGGCCAATAAGCCACATAATGCTGAGATGAGCCTGTCTTCATTGCAGGACTTGCTTCCCCTTTTTACCTGCAATCCTTTGAACTTCATCTTTGCTGTCTAAAGCAACATCTGCTTGACAAAGATGCACAGTGAAATGTAATGTGCCTTTTTTACTTGCACCCAAGCCCCTCCTAAAGCAAGATAGAGGAGGCCTAGGCAGGAGAGGTTCCCCAGGTTATGGAGGACACTGTACAGTGTGAAGTTTTATATCTAGTGAGAGCTTATTTAGGAAATGTAGGAAGTGGGGAGTAGAAGGCAGTGTCCTTGTCTTTTGTTATGAATTCACTTTGAAATTTATCAGAAGTCATTTCCATGTAGTGTTTTTCCATCTGGAATTAGCAGCTACCCTTATTTTTCTCCACTTTATGGGGATTTGATGAAGAGTAAATAAGGATGACATTAGTGCTCTGGTTGCCCCATAAAAGGTAGACTGTTGGTTGCCTACATAATACCCATCCCCGCCCCTTCCTATGTCTTCCTAGCAGAATCCTAACTTTGTGCGGAAAACCACGAGTAAGAATGTTTCACAGTACAATGTGCAGCCTGGGTGGGGCCTGTACATGAACTAAAGGAAGCCAAGCCAGTTTTGGAGATGGAAATGATTATCCCAATTGTTTAAGGGCAATGTTTTCCTGGTAATTGATGACTGCTCTGTCTAGGAATATCGAAATTGTGTATTTCAGTGGTAATATGAGTAATATTCTTTGATCATAAATGATTTAATTATGGACTCCAGGACCTTAAAATATGGAGAGCCTCTCAATGTTATTCCACTGAACGAGTGTTAGGAAACACATGCCATTCAAAATGGGACTGGGTCCCAGAGAGAGATTTTATTTCTGGTCATGGGTGGAGATGGGAAATTAGGGGAAAATCTGCAGGAATTGATTGACCTATATTCATTGACAGAAAGTCAGGGTCCTGCAGGCTGAGGGTTTAAGCTGAGGAGCAAAAGGGCTGAGCTGCTGGTTTCCGTTCTCACGTCCCAACAGGGCGCCCCACTGGACCCCCAAGACACTCTCATTTCTTGTGAGGTAGGCTGCACCAGTGCTTAACTTCCGGTTACTAAGCTCACAGCTGTTCCGTTCACCCATTAGAACATCTTTTCCTAGGACTGCAGTGAGGCCGAGGACATTGCCACCAGGTGTGGGGGGGCACAGGCCAGATCCAGGAGTGAATGGAGTAAGACAAGATCACGTCAAGGGTGGTTTGCAGGGTACGGACACTGGCCATGGTGCTGGTGGCCAAGGCAATTGGCACTAGAGCATGTTCTAGATCCCTGAAGTTGCACGGAGAGGAAGGAGTCGCTGGTCTTTCTGGTGAGGTGGGACGGCCTGGGCGAGTAGGGAAGGAAGGAGAGTACATAATGTTCAGGATCCTTCTTGGGGAACACGGGCCCCTCCTGCAGCACACACACGGAAGCTTTTGCAGGCAGACAGGTAGAAGTGAACCACAAGGCAAGCCCTTGAAGGTAAGAAAGACATGCAGCCTGCTGTCTGAGAAGAGGTGACGGATGAAGCCTGGGAAGCCCTGTCCATTTGGCCTTGGCGACAGTGGGGAGCAGTTATAAGTCTCAGAAATGTTGAAAGCTCTGTCTGACTTTCATCATTTTTTGAAATATCTCCAGGATCAGGAAAATAGTCACTGCAAACACTGATTTTTATGTCCTGAACTAGGAAAATGAGAAAATAAAATGGAAACTGAAGTTTTATTGTGTGAAAGACAAGCCAATTACAGTGACGTGCGTGAACCGCTCATCACGGATTCCTCGTGACTGGGAAAACAATGAGGGTGACTCACGCACACGCTGGATGGGGTGCGACTCACCAAGCACTACTCGATTCCAGTAAAAAGGCTGTTATTTATGCGCTCGATGTGCGTTGCTTGTATGTCAGAGACATTTTGTCTGTGATGTAAATACTTTTAAGAGAGCATTGTGGAGGATACTTTAGTGTTTTATAGATCAGAATGGACTAAATTTCCTGACAACAGGGCGCCTGGCCCATCCGTGGGTCTGCCTTAGGAGCCAGACGCAGGCTCTGCTGTAAGCACAGACTCGCTCAGCCTGGGCAAAGCTTGAAACGGCCAGCGGCCCAGAGCCACTGGCAGCCATCACAATGTCACCATCATACCAGTGACATGATCACTGGCTTTTCATTCGGGCTTACGCCATGCCTGGTACATGCAAAAGATTATATACATTGCCCTATTTAATTCACACAGTTACCTTATAAGGTAAATTAGTATTTCTGTTTCACAGATGAACAAAAGGACACCAGCACCGCACAACTGATAAGCACAGAGCCAGAAGGCGTGTGACCCCACGGGAAGCACCAGGCTGCCCGAGGAGGCTGAAGGGCACACTGGACCCTTGAAGCCACTCTGACAGCAAGTCCTGTCTCAGTGCTGTGGGAGGAACAAATGTTCCTCCACCCCCAGTGTTCTTCTGGCTGGTCTTGTAATCAGACATGAGATAGATTAGCAAGAGAATATAACCAAATTTAATACATACGTAAGTGTGGGAACCGCACGTGCATGAGAGAATCAGAGACCCCACGTGCACGAGAGGTTCATAGAGGGAACATGGGTACATGAGACATCCCGAGCTAGGGGTGAGGTAATGCACTTGGGGCTTCAAAGGGTCCTTGTGGGATGATGAGAAGAGCAAATGTTTAGTAAATACACATCTGTCCTGTCCTACAGATAGGTCAAAGGAGGTTATCTTTGACAGTCTCCCATTATGGACAAGGCCCCTAATTCAAGTTCTTCCAGGTAGTCAAGGGAGCGGCAGAAGTTTGTCCTGAGCCCGCAGCTGATGTTGCCCTTAGCTCAAGACAGCCCACACAGCACAGGAGCGCACCTTGGACTGCCCAGCTCCGAGCCCACAGTGCCACACTGGGTTCTTCACCCTACGTGACATGCAGCGCCCTGGTGTGGGTCCGAGGGAGGGAGTCTCCTAGAATTCACATACGCAGCAAAGGAGGCCTTGCCGCCGAATTCCAACATAGCCCCATGACTCGATTTAGTTTCCAAACGTTCACTTTTGCCTCGGGGCATTTTGGAGAGGGTGCCCTTTCCTGCCAGGCTGCAGGCACTGGCCTGCAGAGCGCTGTCCCTGTCTCTCAGAGAGGTGGAGTGTCGGAGCCACCGCCAGCCCAGGCTTGGAAGCTCCGCAGGAACTGTGGTTCCCGCCAGTGGCGGCCACCCTGCCAAACCCGTGGCTCCTGCACACTCAGACAGGTGCCAGAAAGATAAGAAGTTGCTCTCAGATTTCACCCTTGAAAGGTCTTCCTCCCTTTTTCAACTCGAGGATTGATTCATCTTGAGTTTCAAGATAGGGGAAGGTGAGGGTCAGCAGGAAATTTATAGGGCCACTTCCCAGGGCGGTTTCCAATGTTTAGCCATAAATATTTTCAGGAGGGATAAAAGCAGTTACTTTATTACTACCTGCCAGCACACAAACGGTCCCTGGGAGGGAGCAAAGCTGCCAGCAAGGGAGTGTGGGAAGGCAACCTAACACCTCTCCTTCCTGTTTGCCCCGGGGAGGGAGGGAGGCGGCCTGTTGAAAGTGTGGAGCACAGACCCAGCCTCCCAATTTGTACTTAATCTCTCCAGACAAGCATGTTCTCCCATTGCCAGGCCCAAGTCCATGCCGGTAGTTCCCATTTCCTCCCAGCTCCGAGCAGTTAGCAACAAAGGAAAGACAACCGAAGAGCCCATGAAATGTTTTTATTGAAATCCTGTTCTCCAGAGAGAGAATGAGGAAGCCATTGAAGCCACCTTATTACAAAATTAAAATGTATTCCCCTGACTCCATGACAGGAAATGGGAGAAAGAGAGACAAGCCCGTAAAGAAAGCACCCCCTCCCCAAAACAAGGTTGCAGGACTGGAACCATAAAGAGATGTTAAATCATTATGCGGAAAACAGCAAAAAAACAGCATGAGACTAAAGAATTATCTTTTCTTTTTTTTAAAGTGTACACATAATATTGCTTCAGGCGGGACCTTCTTTGGGACGTTCTGCATTATATTTCAAAATTTCTAATTAAAAAGATTCATCAAGCTGTGTGTAAAAGCCAGGAGGGGAATTCCTTCTCCTCAACACTGTCCCTATGAGAGCACTTCCGACGTACTGTTGACAGTGTTATGAAAGCGTTTGGCAGTGCTACCGGAAAGATTTCAGGTGCTTCCTGTTTTGTTTGCAGAACACTTGTTGTGTTATACCATAATTTAGTGGCATCTAAATAAATCTGCTCATTAATGGAGCTGATTAAAAAACAGACACAACCTAGCTGCTACCCTCCTGCCCTCCCACCCCATACTCAGCCTGGCTGAATATCGGCTGACGCTGAAGTGAACGGGAAGTGTGCCCTGCTGAGCTCTTTTTTAGGGTCCTTCTTTCTCTCTCTCCCTCCCTCCCTGTATTTTTTTCTGTTTTGCTTGGCTTTGATTGTTTACTGATGGCTAATCTCTCACTTAGATCCTGCAGGCATTTCAGAACCCATGGATGGAGTGAATTCTACACAGGAAAACGTCCTCCTGTGTTTTAACGCGCAACAGCTTGGAGATTCCAGCCTAGAGTGGGCTGGGACGGGCAGAAGTGCTTGGACTCTGGAGGTGCCGAAAAGCAAGGCTTACCTCCGAAGGGCTTGTTTATTCCGGAAACACTGCTCCTGTTGGGATTGATGTTCTTTGGCTCTGAGTCCTGCTAAGGGCCTTTTGTGCCTGTGAGGAGTGAGGGGTGGAGTGGACTGGGGAGAGGAGCCCTCTTTCTGTCCCTGTGTGTGCCCACCTGCTGGAAATGGAACTTGTGACTGCTAGTATCAAACAGTGTCACCCATGAGCGGTGGTCATGGGGCAGGCGGAGTACAAAGCCTGGGCAGTCCCTGACTGATCCCCTTGGTGTGTCCCTTGGGGACTGGTGAAGGGAGGGAGGAGGGGTAAACAGATGGGTTTGGGGGAAGGGGTGGGGGGTTAGTGGGGAGGGGTGGTGGAGTGGGAGGCCAACAAGGTGAATGGCATGTACAGAAGGTAATAGATCTAATCTACATAAAGTCTTGTCTCATCTCCTAGTCCTAACCTCTGGTGGTGGTGGGGTGGGGGCTCCCCTCCTTTAAACTTCCCCAAATCATGCCTGCAGATGTGGCAGCGAACCAGTGGCATCCACACTGGAGACAGAAGCTGCATGGCACGTGAATTCTCCAAACTCAGAGCACACTATAGAAAAGATGCAGAATCTGAGCAATACTTGATCTAAACGTCCCAATTTTTCTCTTAAGAAGCTTTTAAGCTTTTAGGCGGAATAAGGCTGCATGAAATCAAGGTAGTAAGCAGAATTATTCCTCTAGGCATAAAGAAAGAGTCAGAAAGAGCTTGAATTTTAAAAATAAAAACTGCTGCCTTGCTTAATATATTCACTCCTCTAACAAGCCACCAAGCAGCTATTGTACTCTCCCAAGCCGGCGGACATATATCTTGCTGAGACACATGCGTCCAAAGTCAGGATATTGTCTGGGAAACTTGAGCCCACAGCTTGTGCAGAAGCCACCATCACCGCATAATTCCTTCCAGAAGAATAGAAACCCAGGCACAAGGCCGCAGTGCAGAGTCCCCAAAGGACACGTTGCCATTTATTTTCAGTGTGATTATTTTCCATTACACATTGTGCAAGGGGCGATTTTGAATGCTATCTTACTTTCTTTTCATGTCCCTTCATTTACTGCACCCCAGGAGACAGTCAAAGTCTCCAGGCCGCACTCTGCAATAAAAACCCAGCAAGTCTGAAGGATACAGCATGAAGCTTCCCAGATGGCCAGGAAGTTCTGCTGACGGTACTAAAATTCAGGAGCTTCATCTAGCATCCCAGGCAGGTGTGTTTATTTAGCTAAGGGGAAGCTGGAAATGTTTCCTTTGAGGATGGCCTCTCTCCTTCCTGCGCACTGAGAGCTGGTGTGTTTTCCTCCCACACTGCCTCGATCCCCGGCTTTGCCACTCCTGGGTCTCAGAGCCGCGCAGGCGCTCTGTTTGGATTCTGAGGTCACTTCCCTGAGGATCTTGTGTACTATCGAGGGTAAGGAAGAGCCACTTATGAACTGTGATCTGAGAGCAGAACCTTTTTCCACTCAGGGCCTTTCTTGGACTGCCCCTGAGTGGATGATGACCCACACAGATTCCTGATACGTGTGGGCACCCTCTCCTTACGTGTATATTCATAGCAAGGGATATGTTCCCTCACCGAAATAGACTCAGAGACCCTCTTTCAAATGAAGTGGCTCACTTTGCATGTCACCAAGGGTACCCTCCTAATTCTGTGAATTTCTGAATTCTGACTCAAGGTCGCTTTGGTGCGTTTTGGAAAATGCCTCTGTTGTCTTAAAATCAGTGGTTCTCAAAACTTACAAGTATCAGAATCACCTGGAGGGCTTGTTAAAATGGCTTGCTGGACCTCTCCCCCAGAATATGATTGAGTAGGTCTTGGGTGAGGCCCAAGAATTTGCATTTATAGCTAGTTCCTGGGTATAATGGGTTGGATAGTGTCCCCCCAAAATTCATGTCCTTCCTGGGGCCTCAGAATGGGATCTTATTTGGAAATAAGGTAATTGTAGATGTAATTAGTTAGGATGAGGTTATACTGGAGTAGGGTGGACCATTAACCCAGTTTGACTGGTGTCCTTATACGAGAAGGAGAAGAGACCCAGAGACAGACACAGGGGAGAAGGTCATGTGACCACAGAGATGCAGACTGGAGTGATGTGTCCACAGACAAGGACCTCCAGTGACTGGCAGCAACATCACAAACTGCGAGAAAAGCACGGATCAGGTCTGTCCCTAGTGCGTTCAGAGGGAGCATGGTCCTGCCCACACCTTAATCTTGGACTTCTGGCCTCCAGAACTGTGAGAAAATACATGTTGGTTGTTTTAAGACACGTTTGTGACCATTCGTTTTGGCAGCCCGAGGAAACTAATATTCCAGAGATGTGACGTTTCTGGCCTTGGAATCACACTTTGAGAACCACTGATCAAAATTAACCAGATCATCTCCCCTTTCTTAACTCCCATTTCTCCTTTCGGTGTCCGTGTTAAATTTTCTAATTCCTACTCGCATCTGCCAGCACCTGCTTAATTCCCTAAGAAGAATTTTCATCAGCTCCTGATTCCTTAATACTCCCCTGTTTCTTGTTCCTGATCTTTTTACCCCCATGTAATCCGTGGGGTTCTCTTCAGCTGTACTGTGGTCAAACCGTATCTCTGATCCCACCCCACCACCACCCTCTCACAGCCTGATAGAAAATTGTGACTTGTCTGGTTGGGTTTCATACACTCTAATGAGAGGGAGAGACACAGGTAGCAGGAAGCCATTGTAAGAGACATCAGGGAACTGGAGGGATGGGGTGGGAGTGAGGGGATTTTGGCCTCAGGAAGACAAGCATTAAGAGGGATATATCTGCCTTCAAATATATGAAGTGTTACTGTGTGTACAATGCAGACAGCCCGCCTCCACCCCTCTGAGAAGGGGCCAAAGCAAAGCAGGCTTTGGAGGAGACCTTCCAGTGGGCAGAAGGAATTTTCTGAGGTTGAAGGTTTTAAGTCACTGGAATGTCAAGGGAGAAGTTTAAGAGCAGACACCTCTTCATTAAATTTGCTTTAAGTCGGGCCCTTCCTGGAGCCAGGAGAATGAACGAGAGAGACTTCCGAGGCACTCTGCTCTTTGAGTCTGCATCCTTGCAAGAGATGGAAAATGCGCAGTGGGGAAAACATCAGCTCAAAGAGAACAAGCATCTCTCTGTTGGTGTATCTATTTTTAATCCTAGGTAGGGAATCTGCCTATATTTCTTCTCCTCCTTTTCCTCCTCCTCTTCCTCCTTCTTTTTAAAAATTTCAGCTTTATGGAGGTATAACTGACACATAAAATTGTAAGGTATTTAAAGTGTACGTGGTGGTGATTTGATGTGTGGACGAACACCCTGCACCCATGTAGCTAATGAACATATCCACCACCTCACATGTTTCCTTCTTGTTTTTCCTTGGTGAGCACATTTAAGTTCTACTCTCTTTGTATTCCTTCTTTCCTGTTTTTACTTTAATGCCTAGAAGAAATCCTGCTGTGCTAAATTAAGGAGTTAGATTAGTTAGAAGGTTTGTTTTTTAATCCTCTGATATTTAGTCTTGTCAAATTCAATCTGTCAACTTGTATGATGACAAAGGTAGTGCATATTCATTTCCTACTGCGGCATAACAAATGACCACAAATTTAGTGGCTTAAAACAGCACATATTTGTTATCTCAGAGTTTCTGTGGGTCAGGAATCTGGGCATAGCTAATTGGGTCCCGTCCTTAGGGTCTCACAAGGCTGTAATCAGGGCCTTGGTGGTGCATTTCTTTCTGGATCTCTGCGTCCTCTTCCAAGCTCACAGTGTTGTCAGGGGAACTCAGTTCCTTGTAGCGTAGGGCTGAGAGCACCACCTTCTTGCTGGCTGTCAGCTGAGGGCTGCTTCTTAGGTCCTCGTGTGTGACCTCCGCTCAAACCCTATCTCAACACATGGTGGCTTCCTTCTTCACGGCCAGCAGGAGACCCTCTCTCTGTGAAGGTGACATGCATCACCTTTGCCATTCTCTACTGAATAGAAGCAGTAATGGGTTCCGCCTGCACTCAGGGGGAGGGGATTATGTGAAGGCGTGACTCCGGGGTCACCTTAGAATGCTGCCTCCCTCATGGAGGCTGGGAAGGGGCTCTTCTGCTCCTGCTTGTCCCCAAGGAGCAGCTGCCAGGGCGGACTGGACCCCGAAGACTCATGCTTCGTTTGGGGTTTATCTGATTAAATAGATACACAAACGGAACGCAGGAAGTGTGAAAAATCCCTATTTTACACACCAGTTGTGCACGAAAGTTCAATTAGCCAATTGTTGGAATTTCAGTTCTTTAATCAAGAAAATATTAAAACCAGCGATTTTCTGCCCTTTTATTTATTTTTGGCAGGATAGCGTAGAGGATATACACTTTGTAACCAGACTGCCTGGTGAACTCTGACTCTGACCCTAACTAACTGTAGTCTTAGGCAGGTCATTAGCGTCTCTGTGCCCAGTTATCCTCATTTATAAAACGGTGATAATAATAGTACTTACTTCATGGATTGCTGTTGAGAATGAAACGAACTAATATGTATGAAGCATTTAGAACATGCCTGGCACACCATGAACACTGCATGTGTGTTAGCTGTTATTTCAGTCAGGACACCACACATGCCATTCACATGCGTGATACTCCCCAATAGTCTTAGGACTCTGAGCATTTCTATGGCTCTGCTTCTTTCTCTTCCACTCAGACTGCAAGAAAAATGACCTTATTCCAGGGCTAAGTTGGAATTAGAACTGATTTCTGAGTCAAATTTTTTATAAATATCGGTCTTCCTAACTAGTAATAATAATGGTGATAGCTGAAATATATTGAGCATTCGTTGTATGCCAGAAATCACTACGAAGGGCTGTGATGGGATCTCACCTCTGAGGTAGGTACTATTCTCCCCTTTTACAGAGAAGGTGTGAGGCTTAGAAGTCATTCGCTCAGCCCAGCTGCTCAGGGGCAAAGCCACGGAAGCTGTTGGACTCCAGACCTTCAGCTTCAGTATCTGTCCGGTACCATTTTCCCATTTCGTTGCTGGCACCTCGGCTCTCAGCCTGTGTGCTGCGACGCGACAGTCCAACTCTAGCATGATGATACGGAAGGAGAAGGAACCTGTGGGCTCTTGTTGGTCTGTTAGCTGGGTGGGCATGATAAACAGAGACAGAGGGCAACGACTCAGAAGGTACATGTAACAGATGAGCACCTGCTGGGGCCCAGGCACGTGCAAGGTCCTTTCTCACCATGTCTCATTGAATCCTCAGAAACCCTGGGGGGCTGTTACTATCTTCTTTTGGCAGATAAAGAAATTGAGGTTCAGAAGTTGCCAGTGAGAAGTTAAACCAAGAGTCAAACCCAAAGTTGTTCAGGCCCCGAAGCCCGTACTGTCCCCGCCGCACAATGTGGTCTGAGTGGTGAGCGACAGAAGAGGGACCGGCGCTGACACAGCCCACAGTGCCCCTGTGGAGGGAGAGAGGGCCCCCGGCCGGCAGCAGGGACATCAGCCTTGACTAGCTGGGTTGCACGTCTGATGGATTTGACATCAAAGTGCTTTGCTGGGACTTCATTCTGCCAGGTACCACCGCTTTAACACAGGGCAAACCACTCAAATGCCTTCAAAACACCAGTTCCTCATTGTTTTTTTCAAATAAAATTTACTTTGTATACCTTGTTCATGGATTGGAAGTATTAACATCATTAAAATGTCCATATTACCCAAAGCAATCTGTAGATTCAATGCAATCCCCATTAAAATACCATCGACATATTTCACAGAACTAGAACAAATACTCCAAAAGTTTATATGGAACCAAAAAAGACCCCGAATAGCTACAGCAATCTTGAAAAAGAAGAACAAAAGTAGGAGGGATCACAATACTGGATATCAGGTTATGCTACAAAGCCATTGTAATCAAAACAGCCTGGTACTGGCACAAGAACAGGCATATAGATCAATGGAACAGAACAGAGAACCCAGAAATTGACTCAAGACATTATGCTCAATTAATATTTGACAAAGGTGGCAAGAGCATACAATGGAGTAAAGACAGCCTCTTTAATAAATTTACTTTGTTTGCAAGCAGAGTGAGATCATTTTTGATAGCCCTGGGGAGATGCTATCCTACTTTACTCTTCTCATAGAAATAGATACACAATGTGTGGAGGCAGAGACTAGGACAGGATGAAAGGAGATGAGCCTCAGGCAGCGCGGGAGACAGCAGCGAAGGCGACACGCCATCTGGGAGATGCTGTCATGGTCCTTTGGATAAGAAAGCGGTTCCGTCCTGGAGCCTCTGATGTCACTCCAGGATGCTCTTTCAGCCTTTTCTCAGTCTGCTTTCAGAATTAGACACAAAGTGAGTGACCAGAAAACTTCCTGATAAACAGAAGCCTATTGAGCACACGGTGGGGAGAGCAGAAGCACAGCCCAGTGACTGGCACGGGGTGGGTCCTCAGAAGCCTTCTTGACATTCTTCGTTTCAAAGGCAGAAGCTGACAAAATGGACAAGGAGTCACACACGCTTGTTTCAAGTCTCAGCTCAGGAACTGAGCTATTACCTTGGGTAAAATCTCCCTGAGTTTCTGTTTTCTCATTTCTGAGACAGAGATAGTACCATCAACTTGGCAAGGTGTTTGAAGAGATTAAATTACGGCAGTGATTCAATCAGCGATTGTGTGGCTCATAGAAAGTGCTCGGTAATAGGACCTGCTGCGGCGGCTTCTATCCTCCTGCCATATCATACCTATAAAATAAGAATGAGACTGAACACATGTGGTCATTTCAGTGTAAGGACTGTTTAGAGAAGTTCTGATCTGAGCCCCATGCTTGGATTCCAGCATGTGGGAGACCGAGGAGTGGAGGGAGCAGGCAGGAGGGGTCATGTCCCAGATGCTATGTCCACACGTTATGCCTGGCACTGGGAACAGGGTGGCATGAAAAGAATTCTGAGTTTCAGGAATAACTGGGTGATGACATTGGAAAAGAAGCCATGAGCCATCTCTTGGGTGCATTGGAAATGACAATGACACCTGCTTGAGAGTGGGGTGGGGATGGAAGGGGATCCTTTTCTATACATATGTCAACAGGCCTAGCAAGGTTGTTGACAGTACAGTCCAGGGCAAGGGCTGAGAGTCAAGGGCAGTGAGTCAGGGGCACAGACTCATAGGTTTGGTACCTACGGCCTCAGACAATTTAGTAAGCCTCTCTCTGCCTCAGCTCTCTCATCAATAAAACCAGAGGAAGGATTGTAATAGTGCTTCCCACACAGACTTCTATAGTGACTAAATGTGACAGCATACATCTGGAAGCTAGGTACACATTAAAGCCTCAAAAAATAGTAACTCATAGCTACCCCTATTATTCAGCGGAACCTGGGATTCAGCAAAACCAAAACAAACATAAAAAATTAGAAGACAGGAAAGGTGAATTTTTGCATCCAGATGTGATTCCACCTCATGGGTATCACTGTCCCTCCTACCCTTTTCAGAGTTAGGAATTCCCTTTATGTTCTGTCCCCTGTCTGTCTGTCCATATTGTACTGAGACACACATTGTTGTAGAAGTGTGTCTGGAAAAGGTATGTTTAAGGTGCCCGCGTCTTCCGTCTCTGGCAGTGGAGGGGGCTTTGGATGACTTCTGAGGGAATTTAGAATTAGTTGGAAAGGTCGGTTGTTCTTTTAGGACCATGATATCATTACAAAAAGGCTCCATTTGACCAACCAAGAATCATAGTTTATTAAGTATTTCTACCAGAGGTAAAAATTATTAGTTTCGGATTCCTGTAGTCTTCCAAATGTTCCAAGTACAATACATACCTGAAAGCTAAGTTCAAAAGTCAATTTCAAAAGAAACTATTAGGCGTGTCCTGAAAGAAGTCAGTTGATTTCATTTGCTTGGAAAATGCATTTCAGCACAAAGAGGTAAAAAAAAACTGGCCTTTTGTGAAAGACCAGTTTTTGCAGGGGTCAGAAGGAAAGGTGGGTCTGCTGATGGCGAGAGGTGAGTCTGAGGGAGACCGTGCAGGCAGTCTGAGCAGGGAGCCTTGTGCCTTACACTGGAAGCTTAGCACCTAGACAGAAAAATGGGAAGATTATCCCTGGCTTTCAACTGAGTGCAACTGGAAAGGAAAAACTCACTTCTGTGTGTCTCCTTTACTGCTCACGCTTCACTTCATTTTTTTTTTTTTAAATTGAGTTTTAGAGAGAGAGGAAGGGAGAGGGATGGAGAGAGAGAAACATCGATGTGAGAGTGAGACATCTATAGACTGCCTCCTGCATGCCCCCTACCTGGGATCGAGTTTGAAACCTGGGCATGTGCCCTGACTGGGAGTCAACCCAGTAACCTTTTGGTGCATGGGACAACGCTCAACCAACTGAGCCATACTGGCCAGGACAGAACACTTCACTTCTGGCATTTCTGGCCACCAAATGTATTCCCCCCCAAAAACACACACACACACACACACACACCTCAAGCATTTCTCAGAGACACCAGCTAGGTGTCCTATAATTCAATTCTAACACTATCTACCTGGAGATTCCTCGTTCATATCATCCCTGAGATTCAGTTAGTAAATCTGGGTGCAGCCCAGGAATCAGAAATTTTATAAAGCGCTCTGGTTGTTTAGATAATCATCCAGATTAGAGAGCCACTGGTCTGCATTACAATCTCCGTTTCTCCAAGGAACTAAATGGGAATTAATCTTGTAAACAGAATAACTGAACATTACCTTCATAGACCATCTGACCTCTCATCTCCCTGGAATGAAGGAGACTAAAATGAAGTGAGCCAGTGGCATGCACACACTATTCGGCAAGGTGACGAAGTCTGGAGACTGAGGAAAACCTTTATCCTTTTTTAGGAGGACATCAGACAATAGAAACCCAATTTGTTTACCTGTGAATACACGAGAAGCCTTGGGGCAGAGGCCTCACGATCTGTAAAATCAGAGTAGTGGGTGGGTGGAATTAACTCAGAACCCCTCCAATGTGCAGAATTGGAGAGTGAGGACTCAGGGTGAGCATGGCTGGATCATAGGCTCCACCTCAGAATAGATGGTATAAGTACTTCCCTCTTTCTGGCTGTTCCTGTATGCCAGGTTCAGGCAGTTCTCCTCGAAGATTTACTCTGCACCCAGATGCGCCCCCCTCTCTCCCTCTCCATCTCTCTGGACCAGACTGAGTTAAAACTCCGAAAGCTGATTCCTTGCCCAGAGCTCATGTTCTTTCCTGCTTGTCTCTGCTGATGAACGAGGCTTTTATTCCCAATGACCCAGGACCCTAAGTCCACATCGAAAGCAACAGCTCAGTCCCGGTTGGTTTGGCTCAGTGGTTTGAGTGTCGGCCCACAGACCAAAGGGTTGCAGGTTTGATCCCTGGCCCTGGTCAGAGTCGTGTGGAAGGCAACCAATCAATGTGTCTCTCTCACATCGATGTTTCTCTCACTTTCTCCCACTTTGTCTGAAAAAATCAATGGAAAAATATCAAGTGAGGATAAAAAAAAAATTTTTTTTAAAGCAACAGCCCAGAGAGGCACTGACCAAAGCCTGTGGTCAAATTGTAACATCGTGTCTTCCAGAGACCTGGGAAGAGCTATGTGGAAAGGGGCCGGGAAGGATTTCCATTGCCTCTTGTTCTGGATGAAGGATTCTATTGGCTCAGAAAAGAGACCCTCAGTTTCAAAGCCATTTTTTTTTCTTCTCCACAGATACTGGTTTTCCCACACCATCAGCAATCATTTATCAGGTGGGTGCACACTTGCTTCATTTTCCCTGTGGGTGGGTGATACTCCCACTTGTTGAGAGCCAGCAGGTGCCAGGCACTGGGTAAAACGCAGCATACTAATTCTGTGATTTCACCTTTCACTGGGGTGCAGGGAGGTGAAATGACGTGACCTTCCCATAGGGAGCAAATGGCAGGGGAAAGGTTCGGTCCCTGCCTGTCTGCCTTCAGTGCCCACACTTCCTTTGCCTTTCAGGACCTGAAGCACACACAATGGATCAGGTTAAGGGGAATATCTTAAGAGCTGTGAAGATTGCTAACTTTGTCAATGATAAGGGCCTTTTAGTAATATCCAAGTCCAATTTTCTTTGTTCTTGTACAAGTTTATTTTATTGTAAAACTGTAGTTGTCAGTTATTTTTCAAAATGTGTAGAGATGATGAGAGCCTACACTTGAGCATCTGCTGGTGGGCCTTGTTTTTAAAAGACATTGGGAGAAAAATACAAAATTATCACATTAATTAGCATGAGCTTATTCTTCTCATGAGGATTTTGGTTTGCAGAAGGATTTCCTTGAGCAGGAATGGGCCTTTCCTCACCACTTGTTAAATTGGTGCCTACTTACAGCAGTGACTCTGAGCCCGACGCCCAGTGCGGGGTCCAGAGCTTGTGACGTAAGGGACCTGAGGTGTGGCCTGGCGTTGGGAGTTTCCGTAGCTCCCAGATGGATCCAGTGTGTAGCCAAGCTGGAGAACTGCTGATGCAGATTGGTGGGGGAAGAAGACGAGGGGAGGGAGGGCCATAAGCTAAAGGATTAGGAAGCACTGAGGGGTAAACCAACTCATCCCAGTTTGCTATGGACTCGATTTTATTTTATTTTTTTTATTTATTATTTATTTTTTTTAATCCTCACCCGAGGACACTTTTGCATTCGTCTTCAGGTAGAGCAAGAGGGAGAGAGGGGGGAAAGAGAGAGAAACATCGATGTGAGAGAAACACATCGAGTGGTTGCCACCCACACCACCACAACTGGGGTCCAGGGACAAACTGCAACCAAGGTACGTGCGTGCCCTTAGCGGGAACCGAACCTGGGTCTCTCTGGACCGCGGGCCAACGCTCTAACCGCTGAGCCAAACTGGCCAGGACTGGACTCGATTTTAAAACGGAAAATCCTGTGTCCTGGCAAACCGCTCAGATCCAGGCAAAGTGGGATTGCTGATCACCCTAACATACCACAAGTGTTCAGGAAAGACAACAGTTCTCAAATGACAATCTCTGTCCATGAGAAAGGGATCTGTTTGCAGAACTTTTCTTTGTACAACACTTTAAAACCAATGGCTCTTACCTGGAAACACACATCCCATTCCATTTGAATCCTAGCAGAACAAATGTACACATCTGCTTTCACGACCCATGTTCCCTTTGCTTTGCCCTTTGGTGCAGAGCCTAACTATCGTCCGTAAAGATTCAAGCACCAGTCTGGCTCTGTGGCGTCATTGCATGGCCCTGTGATTTGAGAAAAGACTTGCTGATAGGTCTGTTTTCTTCCTGTTGCCTTTTAGCAAATAATTCCCAACACCTGTAGATTATCAGCGCTCTTTGAAGTGCCCTATGATTCTGATTCTCATCAATTTACAAGCGATGTGAGATAACTCTGAATTTACCCACATTAATGTATAACTTTTAGAAGCACTCCGCCCCCTGTGAGCGCCCTGACTGCATTTCGTGGAATCTCACTTGCTTCTGACTTCCCACGGGCTCCGGAATCTGGCCATGGATAAGGAGGCCGTCATTCCTGCTCACTGAGCACGTTTGGCAGCGTTTGCGGTAAATACCAAGGAGACGGGTCCTGCTCTGACATGTTGCAAGTGTTGAACCAAACTACAGCTTTCTGGTGGGCCCTGCCTGCCCAGCCTGGTGCAGGTCCCCCGAAGGCCCAGGTATTGGCAAGTGGCCTGTAGTCGCAGACCAGAATGGCCACCTTCATTGTCAACATGATGCCCTGTGGAAACCCCACATTTGGAAACATGACAGGAGATCCAGGGTGCTCCTGTGTGATCCATCTCACGCTGGAGGGCTCCCTGTGTGCGAGCCATCGTGCTGGAGCCCACAGACATGGCCATTCTTCATCCTCACGATAAACATGGCAGGGAGTATCCCTACCAGTGATTTATGGAGGAGGGAAGGCTTGGTGAGGATAAGCTGCACAGCTGGTAAGTGACAGGGATGAGAGATGACAGGGCTTCCTGACACCAGGGCTTTTTTTTTTTTTTTTTTTTTTGCTGTGGACTCCAAGAGTGCACATTCTAAAAAGTGCAAAGAGAAGATGTTGGAAAGACAGCACATAAAGCAGATGAATTTAGACAGAAAAAGAAATGTAAAATGTCAAGAGTATAGCGTAATGGTTACATGCCTGGACATGGAGCCACACTGCCTACTTCCAAATCTTGCCTCCACTTATCTATAAAATGGGTTTAAATAAGTTAATCTGGTTAGAATAGCATTAAGATCCGTGGGCCTACTACTCTCAGTTGTTGTTGCTGTGTTGCTCTTATTATTATCTTTGTTGTTGTTGTTGCTGTTATATTATTATTATTTTCTTAAGTGTCTTTGTTGAGGGCATACCTTGAGCTCCTTGGGCAATCACAGTGCCGGGATTACTAGGATCCTGGAGCAAGAAACCATTCAGAGCAGGGCATATTATATTTTTTATCAGATCACTTGTTTTCTTAAAGATTTTTTTTTAAAAAAAGGAGTAAAGATCCTGAAACCCCAAACTGCTAATTCTCATTTAAAAACTGTTGAAGCCAGGGCTGTGTTCAATGCTTAACAGTTGATCCTGAATAATTTGCAGCTGGAGAACATTTTGCAAAGAGGACTTTTAATTGGCCTCCACCCCATTCTTGGGTCCAGATTTATTTTATATTCCGCAGAGCCACCTTGGATTATGAAGAAACACCTGATCATAGGTTTAAATAGGCAACTATAAGTCACCTAGTTCAGTTTTCTCTGTTTTGGGAATCCCTTCTCTGTCTCTCGGCATTTGAATACCTCCAGTGTTGGGGCACTCACTACCTCAAGATGAAGTCTGTATCACTCTCCACTAGCTGTAAGTGTTACAGATTTCTTTCTGGGTAGATCTAAAACCTGCCTCCCTCTAACCACATCAACAAATTGACTGCAAGCCCGCCACTTGACAACTGGGAGAGTTACCACGTCCTCTTCCACAAGATGGAGATATCTTCTAAGCCCATTGTTTAGATAGTTGGCAATTTTGTTGTTTTCAAAATTTGTTTCATAGAGGAAAAATTCTCCAGTCTTGGAAGACAGGTCTTAGTATTATGTGGGGAACAATGCACTTACTGTGCGGACTGTTTTTTGCACGTAAACAACAAGCATTGCTTAACCGTTTTGTGCAAACATGTTCTAATGGGCTTAAGTATGAGATTTGGTGATTTTAGCCCAAGGCTAGACTGGCCATGGTTCAGGCTTGCAATTGAATCACTAGTTCATAATCACCTTTATCACCTGGCTTGTTTAAGTTGTTTCCTATATGTGAGTCTTTTGCTCATTCAGATACCAGTGGGACCTGATCATTTTTGCCTATTTCCATTTTCAAGGTGGAATTGTTACTTTCAGTTTAATGTATCTGCCTGAACCCTAGAAATAGAGAAGGTTTTCTATGCAGGAGTCTGCAAGGGCACTGCTTTCTAGGATGAATATTAAGTACGAGAAGAGAATTGCTCTGGTTTTCAGAAAAAGGGCTATCCCGTATTTGCACTAATAATAGCTTTCCTCTTCATAGTCACTTCCCTTCTGCAATGGAGTTCAAAATGCTTTACAAGCATGGCCTAATTAGATAGTTCTTATTGTTTTTGTTAAGTATGAGTGATGTGCTATATTATTAGTCCTACTTTATAGAGAGGGAAGTGAGGAGTAGGGAAGCCTGGAGCATGGGAAAGCAGGAGGACTTGGAAATCTGGATCCATGACCTCATTCTGGTTATTTCTCACCTTGGCAATGTCTTCCTACCTGCCCATCTCACCCATTCTTCAAAGGACATTTCATGTGACTTCAGCTTGATGGAGAATTTCTCTTCCCAACCACTTGTTGTTTGCCATATAACTGTTTATTTGATTCAGATCTTTTTTTTTTTAGGTGGCTGTTATGGGGCATTATGATTCAAAACAATTTGTTTCACTTGTCCATGTTTTATTCTTTAAATATTGAATGGAAGCTCCTTAAGCCAAGGGGCTATGTAATCTATTTCTTGTGTAGCCAAATAGCTCTTGCATAAAGGGTGGCTACATAGTGTTTACTCAACACAATCGTAGCTGTCTTGCTAGAATTTAGATGATAGGATAAGCCACAGTAGGAGTGATTGATTACTCATGCCTTGAATGTGGGCCTGGAGAGGAAGAGACTCAGCCAGTCAACATAATAATGGAGTGTCCTCCATTGTAGGGCATTGTGTTATGTTGTGAATACCATGCAAAAAAGGGAGGATCCTGCCTCTGCCTTCAGGAACTTACAGTTTCCTGGAAGGGGAAAGGACCCTACTGCAGAGTGGCCGGTGACAGGCTAGGCACCACGGAGACCTGGCTCTGAACCTCTGCTCTGGCACTTGTGGGCGGCCTTGAGTAGATTGTTCAAGCTCTTTGAGCCTCTGGATCTTCTTTTGTAAAATGAGAATAATAGTATAGTAATGATAAATGAGATAATGTCTACAAAACCATTTGACACAGTGGCTTATACAGAGTTAAGAATCAGTAAATAGCTGCCAATTAAGCATTATTATTAAATGGCTGGTGGTTCTAGGTAAAGTAAAAAAATGGCACAGCAAGGGCATGTGTGGGAGTTCAAAAGAGTGGCCAGTGAATCACATGATGAAGAGGGGCCTGCAATTAACCTTGAAAGATAGTGAGATTGTGGTTTTGAGAAGTAGGAAGAATGGGGGGCGGGGCTAGTGGAATTTATGAACCAAGCTTGGGGTGAGAACAAGTGAGTGGGCTGGGATGGATGGAATCAAAGGTGCACCTGGAGGAATGCTAGCAGACAATAATAAGAAAAATGAGAGCAATGCTGCTACTACTAATAGTTGTGTTTTCCTCTAGTAACATGATGAGGTAAGAATTATCACGGCCGTTTTAAAGATTAGGAAGCTGAAATCTGAGACAAGCTGCAAAGTTAGTTGGAAACAAATGCAGAGGTCTTGGTTGGCGAGGATGGGTCCTCTCATACGCTGTTGGTGGGGGATAAATTGGACACAGCCTTTTGCAGAGCACTTCAACAGTATCTATTAACATTGTTCACTTCACCTCAAGATGCTGATCCTGGGGAAACACTTGCATATGTAATCAAAGAGGCATGAAGGAAGATGTTCACTAAATATTCCACAAACTTGATGTCACTCACGTGTCCACTAATGATGGAGTACTTCAGTAAATTGTGGTATACCATAATGTGGTATATTATTCAGCTATTTAACATAATGAGGTAAATCTACATGCATGCAACAATCGTTGAAAGAAGCTGTTTAGTGAAAAAGAAAAGTTGCAGATCCTAAAATCATTATACTGCCATTAAATCCTATACATGCATAGGTATATTTGTAGATGCGATAGAAACATAGAGAAAAGGCCTAAATGGAGACAGATCAAACTTTTAGTAGTGATTCTCTCTGGGGAGTGGAGATATACATTGCGAGGGTATATGTTAAAGGAGAACTTGCATTTTAGTCTATATACTTTTGTATTATTTACAAAGAAAATATATTTACTACTCAAATTCATCAACTAAAATTTAAAAATATTTATGCTACATCAACATTGTAGAACACTATATGATCACTCAATTATGTTAAAATATGTTGTAAAATATATTGGTTCGGAAGAAATTTCCCAAGTAAGTGAAAAAGAGTTTCAAAGAAGTATGTAATATATACATATTGCTTTATAAAAGTTAGCAAATACATAGCGCCAACACATACATATACATACATTAAGAAATGCTAGGCCAAATACGTACACCAAAAGTTGATTATCTCTGGATGTTGGGGTTATGTGTGTTTTTTATTTTCCTCTTTCTGCTTGTAGCACTTTGCGTTTGCCACAGAAATGCTGTGTAACAAACCACTCCAATCTCAGTACCTTAACAACAAACATGTTTTTCTCACAACCGTGTGTCTGTGGGCCAGCCAGTCGGGGTTGGCCTCAGCTTGGCTAGGCATAGCTTTCAGACTGCAGGCTGGGTCCAGGTCCGCTCTGTGCATGTCCTCTTTGTTAGACCAGTGAGCTAAGCAGAACATGTGCTTTCTGTGGCAATGACAGAAGTGCAAGGGGGTGAGTGGGAACATATTATCTCTTCTGGCTTTGGTTTAGGTTGGCACACTGTCTGTTCTGCCCACATGGCCAAGCTTAAATCAATAGAGGAAGGAAATAGACTCTGTTTCTAGTGGAAGGATCTGCAAAGTCATGGCAACAGGCATGGATACAAAGCGTGGTGACGTCTGGGAACTATAATGAACCTACCACAACTTACGTGTTCCCTACTCCCCCCTTCGCTGTTAGTGTATATTACTTATGAAACAAACATCTTATTACTCCGCATAAAGAGGGCGATACAACAAGGTCTGAGAGCAGCAGTGCTTTGATTGGTGCTGCTCTGGCTCAGTTCCGGTCCACGGGCTTTGTGGATTATCTTTCATCTTATCCCACCAGTCACGGCCCCACCAGTGCCCTTGGGCCCACCGAGAAGAACTAGTCTTCTCATTTGGGCAACTTTGCAGGCCTCATCTTTTCTTATCAAAATTCCTTCTGTGGCCCAGGCCAGTTCAGCCCAGCAGTTGGAGCGTTGACCCATGGACCAAAGAGTCACGGGTTCGATTGCAGTCAAGGGCATGTACATCGGTTGTGGTTCATCCCCGGCCCTGGTCAGGGTCGTGCAGGAGGCAACCAATCAATGTGTCTTTCTCACATCCATGTTTCTCTCTCTCTCCCTCTCTCTCTCTCTCTTTCTCTCTCTCTCCCTCTCTACCTCCCTCCCTCCCACTCTATCTGAAGATAAATGGAAAAATATCCTCGGGTGAGGATAAAAAAATAAAAATTAAAAAAATTCCTTCTGTGTTGGAAGAGTTCATGTACCTCGGGAGAATGACTTGGAATGCTACCTGTTTTCTGCGGAATATAAAACTATGAGCAAGAATGACAGCCAGTCACTGTATTCAAGGTGGGCATACAATAAAGTTACCAGAAGCCCGTTTTGTACTGTTTTGTAAATCTGAAGTGAAACAATGAAGTGTATACATTTCATGCAATAATGGCAGCCAGTAGGTCACTATCTCAAGGCATACAGCAATGACAACAATTTGTTGTTTCAGAATGTTTCTTCTGACTTTTTCCCTGTCTGATTGCACAAAAAGCAACACCTTACAGTGAGGAGAGATCGTTACAAACCCCCAAGCTCACCTCCGCTGCTCTCCTTGCCGGGACGCCAGCCCACAAAGGAGACTACCACTTTCGGAGAATGAGCTTGGGACAGAAATCTCCCTCCTTCTTGTTCCTAATTCCGTCTGCCTCCCCAAGCTGAACTTCTGGTTCAAATGCTGCGGTTCAGTTCCCCCGTGAGGAGCCACTAGACCCTTTCAGGTGTGCAATAAATCTTCCACCAGGGTATGTATTTTAAACCCCTTAAAGGGCAAGCATTAACCCCATCTGTGGGGTGTTGGTGTATGTGTGCATGCATGTACATGTGTGTGACAGAACATTTTTCACGATGCAAATATTTATGGACTTTTTAACCTTCTTCTCTAATCTTAGTAGTGTCTTGGCCAAACTATCTCAACTGCTTTAATCTTTCTTTATAAATCACTCAGTGCCTCTTCCTTTTCCACTCTCGTCTGTCAACCTCTTTCTTGTTTCTCAGGTGCCCAGAGTGGAGGGCAGAACTGTCCAGATTTGCTCCCAGATCGTGTCTGGGTCCCACAGAGTGTGGTCTCTATCAGAAGTGGATCTGAAGGATTTAGGAGCAGAAGACTTCCTCTTGCCACTTTAGATACACTCAAGTGCCCATTCAACTCAAGAGACAGCGTTTCCATTCCGAGCAGCCAGGCAGCAGAGAAGAGACCCGTCAGGCTTCCTCACACAGAGGCGTCTCTGGGTTTTACTGTCTGAGGCAGCTGGACGAGAGGGGCTCTGTGCCTGTGATTGGTGGGGAAAGAGCTTGTGACAGAGACACCGCACTTTCCAGTTTCTCTGGCCCAAGACCCATCTACTGGTGATTTAGTCACGCATTTCATGAAGCTTTGCATCTTATTAACTGCATATCTATACCTTACCTTAAAAATATTTAGGAGAGGTCACTACTTTTGGAGAATGTGCTTGGTTGGGACAGAAATCATTCATTCACTCTGCCCCTGCCTCCTCTCTACCTCCTAATCCAAGCTTCTCATTCAAATTCTGTAGTTCAGGGTCCCTGACAGTAGCCACTGAACCTTTTCAGATGTACAGGCTGTGCTTACCCCTCACGCCCCATCCCATCCCTCTTTGTACAGGCCATTCTCTAGGTGTGTTTCTCAGAGGCAGGGACGAGGTTCTCAAAAAAAAAAAAAAAAAAAAAAGCCTTAATTGCTCCATTTGCGGCCATGCTCGGTTCTGGGTAAGGGTGCCTTTCAGAGCTGTTCAGGACAGTCACACAGAGCAGGGGCGGCAATGTTCTGCAAGAACCTCATGGCTAGCTTGATGAGGACCCCTCAGGGGGCTCTGCAGAGTGGGACGTGATCCTGCGTAAAAGAATGAATGAGCCGTGCCTGATCCAATGCTGCTTATGAACAAGGAGAGCCAAGATGTTTCCTGGGATCTTAAAGACGTGAGGGATCAAGTCTAGGAAAGGCCACTATTTTTAGCAAGTACGTTTTGAACTCGGAAATGTGTCACCTAAGGAAAAGTCCTCTGAATCTCTGCTGTGAAAGACATCACTCTTGGGGTTTCAGCTTCCGTTCCCTGATCGCTGATGCCAATTAAGTGCTGTTGGAAAGTTATTCAATTATTTATGTTTTAGTTGACGCTAAAGGAAGATTCTATAATACAGAAAACGCAAAAACTTGTTCTGCTTATTAGAAAAGGAAACATTTTAAAAAACAACTTAGTAAATTACTGTGGTAATTTACTAAGAAGGGCCACCTTTCCGGGCAGGGATTGTGGAGTAGACACAGCACCTGTAGTCTACCCAGGCGGGGGGTAAAGCATGTCAGGCATCCTGGGGATGGAATAACTACAGTGCTAGTAACCTTTGGATTTTAGGCAAGAAATGGACAAGGTTCGCAGTATCTCTGGCGGATTAAGGGTTTAGGAATAACAACAGAGGGGAAGACCTGTTAGTCCCTCCCAGTGTTCCAGGCCAGGAGGGTTCCTGGGGGAGCAATAGATATCTATTTCTGAGGTCCCATCTTTGGCCTGAAAGTAATTTTCATCACCTGTTTGAGGTTGGTTTCAGGCGAGGAAAGACTTGAGGAAGTTATAGCGCAGCATTTCTGAATGTGTGCTCTGAGGACTACAAATTCTATAGACCTGTCATTAAATGTAATAGAAATCTGATCACACAAACTTGGAAACACTGATTTAGACAACCCTAAAAGCTTTCCTTGCTGCATGTCTTCGGGGCCTTTTGGATACTGAGGTGCACTCTGATCCTCCAGGTGGAAGGGGGGAGCTCGGGTAGACAGACACAGCGCATATAGACTGCTCCAGAAACTTCTCTCCGTAACACCCCCTTCTGCCCAGAAAATGTCCGGGGAAATCTTTTAGAACTGGCAACCCATGAAAAATTCTGTGACCCATACTGTTCAGGTGGAAAAAACCCAGGACTGGGGATTCGTTTCTCAGGGCTCCAATTCTGGCTGTTCAACTTTGGGCATGAGTTTACTCTCTCTGAGCCTCTGTGTTCTCACCTGTAATAAGAATGAGTTTGTTTTAATGGTTCTAGAGTCCTATGCTTCTTGTGTGAGCATTTCCTTACATTCATCTCTTTCTGACCCAAAGTGTGTCCTGGGGACTCTTTTGGGCAGAGTCAACCCTCTACCAGTGAAAGAACCCCCAAGATGAACAAATAGCTGTAACCCACTACCACTTCTGTGGCTTACCTGTGTATTTATAGAACCAAATGGGTTTGCATTAAACCAACACACCACTAGCCAAGCCTTCCTGCAAAGAACATTTTATACTGTTGAAAGCTCTCTAGACAGATTGCTCTCAAAGAACATGAATCACACTTTGAACTTCAAATCCATTTGCAAAACTCATCACATTTTTCAGCAGGGCCAAGGAGAATTTTCAGGGTGGAGAGAGACAGGGTCATTTACCCTGGGGCTGTTTGTCAGAATGATAAATTATTCTAGAGCAGACAGGATCTCATAAAATAGATGTCACCATCATCATCTTCTTCATCTTCATCATCAAGAGAGGGTTCCTTTTATAACATTCCTGCCAGACTGAGTATTATTATTTAAAGCTTTGCCAATTTTGGAAGTGAAAAAATGCTATTTCACTATGATTTTAATTTGAATTTTTGATAGCTGTATTTTTACAACGTTTAACTCAATTATATTTTTAAAAATAAAATTTTCATTTACATGTTAGGATCTTAGTACGTTTGAAGTGAATACATAAATCCAGGAGAGGACCTAATGTCCATGAGCATAGTGATGATGTTAAAACTGTAGGGCAGGTAATAGGGTATGCAATGTGTGTGGGCAACACTGGAATACCCATCAGATGCCAGGCACAGCCCCAGGTCTTCTCTCTGCCCAGCCATTGTGTTTGCTGTGACATCTTCCACCTCATGCCCACCTGCCCTCTACCTCTCTGAGCCCAGGTTTTGGAGTGGTTGTTCTTCTGGACTGAGTGGGGGTGCAGGACTCTTGCAGGGCAAAATGTGTTCTGTTTCTACAGAGGTGGCATGCACCCAATACTCAGCCACTTTGTTTAGGTATCAGAATTCCCCTGCCCCCTTACTTACCTTCTCTTCCTCATGTCCTCACATGCATTTAGAGTCCTCGCAGGAGAGGAAACACAACAGCCCATCTGTCTCACAGAGCAGAGCTCATGCTGGAATGGCTTCCCCAAGGCAACCCAAATCCTCAGCACACTTGGAAGTCAGCCTCCTGGCCTCATTTTACTCTTTTCAGATCCTTTATGTCCCACACGATACATACCCCAGGGAGGGGACACGGGGTATATACAGCAGGCTCGTGTGAGAATCTCTGTGGTTCTGTGGCCCAGAAGATGTGTGTGGACAGCCACCTTCCTAATGGTGATGTTCTCCTCACCTACTTGGATGCTTTCCCACCAACCTACTTTTTCTCCTGCTAAAAAAATATTTGAGGCCCCCAAGTTTCCTTCTTCCTCTGCTCTCTGCGTTAATCAGTGAGTAAGTTCGTCATTTGGTGGAGAATTGTTCCAAGGCTAAACTCTTATTTACAGGTTTTATCTTCCCAGGTCAGAACGTGATGTTTTCTACCTCAAGAGGTTTAAAGGAGCCCTCTCAAAGGGGCCTTATTTCACAAATGTCTGCCAGGCTTTGAGGTTTGATAATGAGTCATGATTTTAATCATTCCCAACCTGTGCCTGTCATTGAAATAGAGCCATTCTCTCTTCCTGCTTTCACCTTGGCACAGATTTGTTGAAGGTTGACTTCCTCTTAGTGACGGGATACCACAGAGTTGGGGTGATTTCTGCACAGCTCTAAGACCTGGGTTGAATAGTCTTCCAAATGTTGTTTCTTTCATTATTCAAGTTGACCATAGTGTTATTCATGCTCCCTCTTTCTTCTCCTAATCACCCATGACTAAGGATAAGAAATGGTAGATGTTTGCCCTGGCCAATGTGGCTCAGGTGGTTGGGCATCCTCCCATGCCCTGAAACGTTGCCAGTTCGATTCTGGTCAGGGCACATGCCCAGGTTGTGGGCTCGATCCCCAGTAGGGAGCGTGCGGGAGGCGGCCAATAGATGTTTCTCACATTGATGTTTCTCTCTCTCCCTCTCCCTTCCTCTCTCTCTAAAAATCAATAATAAAGAAACAGTAAAAGTTTGGAAAAGAAACTGAGGTTAGGGCCAATGTCTCGAAGTCTCTTTTCTTTTATTATTTTTAAGTTTTCATTTTTAAAATTTTATTTTCAAATTATAGTTTATAGTCAGCATTGTTTTACATTAGTTGCAGATGTACAGCATTATGGTTAGACAGTCATATACCTTACCAAGTGTCATCCCCAACCTCTGATATTTTCAGTACCCACCTGTCACCATATATAGTTATTACAATATTATTGACTATATTTCCTATACTGTGCTTTACATCCCCAGGACTATTTGAAAACTTATCAAGTTGTGCTTTTTCATCCCTTCACCTTTTTCACACAGTCCACCAACCCCTCTGGCAACCATCAATCTGTTCTCTTTATCCATGAGTTTGTTTCTCTTTTGTTTGTTTCTTTTGATCCATGCTGTTGCAAATGGTAAGATTTCATCAAACTTTAAAATATATATATATATATATATCTCACTTAAAAAAGTGTTAGTCCCGTCATGGACCCTGACTCGGCTGCCCCTGGGAGAGTGCCTGCTTGTAGTTCACTCTAGCAGAGGAGCAGGGATGGGAAGATGTGAGAAGAGAAGCAGCAGGTCCAGAGAGCTGCTCATCAGGGTTAGCTCAGCCAGCCCCGGGTTCTGGACCATGATGCTGTACACTGCGCACCAGTGTGTGTCCTCTGAGGAGCACTTTTCCCTCATTGCTAATGGGAGCAACTGCATACCTATGGCACCTGTCTCATAGGGTTGTTGAAGAACTAAGTTAAAACAAGTAAAAAACAGCATCAGTTATATAATAAGCATGCAATAATGTTAGCCCTTATTGTTATTATTGCTATGATGATGATGACGATCAGAGTAGCTCCCATAAGCTGCCAGTGGGAGCCTCTGGTCTCCCCGAGGAGAGGGGGGTATTAAATGAGGAGTTTCAGAATTACTGACCAACTGCAGCAGGAAGCGTGTAAACTCCTTCTGGCCTTAACCTCATAGTTGATCAAAACAAGTTCAAAGTATTATACCTCTGCCCATCTCCTTGGCTTTCTAAAAAAATAAAACAAATTAATTTTTACAAAATTCTTTGGCAAGGGAAATCAAGCTATCATCATTGTGGTTTTCTTTTCAGCCATAAAGTCGCTAAGATTTTTTTTCCCTGTCACTAACACAAGTGAAACAGACTTTTTTTTCTTTTGTTGTCTTTTTTTAAATGGCCTCAGAATGTTTGGAAGAGTTGCTTTGAAGGCTTATAGGGTTAAGCCAGATCATTCAGTCATTAGCTCACCAGCACAACTCGTGTACAGAAAGGTATCAACACAGAGAAGCACTCAGCAGGCAGCAAGAACACAACACAAGGAAATGCATGAGATCTTTGTCCAAACAATAGCAGAAAACACAGTCAGGAACAAAAATGGTCTGCCTAGGAAAAAAGAAACTCGGGGAAGACAAAATAGTGGAATGGCTGCCTGGGGAAGTCAGAGTGCCTGTCTGGAACAGGTAAAAGAAAACCGTATTCACTGTGAACCTGTGCATCTTCTCAATTATATTTGCTAAAATTTACTGGATATTATCTGTGCTCTCAGCACTTTCCTAAGGGGTCTCCAATGTCTTATCTCTTTTAATTCTCACGAATAACCCAATGGGGTAGGTATTATTATTATTTCCACTTTACATCTAGCAAAGAGAAGCCCTGACAGGTTAAGTAACCTGATGAAGATGATGTTAATCAGTGGCAGAGCCAGGACCTAGTGCAGATCTGTGACTCTACAGCTCACCTTGTACCTGTCATGCCATCTGCCTCCCACATTCTTGAATGGTGTGTCTCAATAGCCTCTAGGGTACCTGTATTGAAAAGGTAATAAAAATGTGCCCCCCCAAAGGAGGTCATCAGCTTTAAGAGGGTGGGGAAACATCACATCTTCTGTTAGAATTGCTCTTTATCTTCATTTCAATTTTGAGTTTGTGAAGTGATGCCTTTAAGGGCGAGACACTAGTAGAGGAAAAATATATCCTGGGCCCAGCATTTCCATGGTAAGTGAGCTAAGATGTGAGCCCACAAAGAGCTATGCATCACTGCACCCAGCAAACCATAAATAATAATGGCAACTAATAAAATCAAATTCACGTGCTCCGATGTGATTACTTGAGCATTAGCCTTTCCAGGGAGAGTCCAGCACATCTGCTGTTGTAACTCAAAGGAAATCAGTCTCCTGGTATTTCTAGTGGGCAGTTTTGGAGCTACTTTTTAAGAAGTCTGGAATAATCTTACATACTTTGGTGAATATGCAATTGACAGATAATTTACTTCCCATTCATCAACATCCTCAATGAAGGAAAATGTTGGAGTGATTAATATGATGGTTTAATGGGGGAGGGAAAGAAAAAATATCAGTTTGGAAACTTGGTATTTGGATAATTTATGGGCAGTAGGGCACAGCAAAGGCTCCATCAGTTTTTGCACAAGTACAAGTTATGTGCCTCAACAAGGAGCTTATAAATAAACATGAAGGCCTAGCAATCTTGAACTTCAGAATTAATCTCATCTGAAGCAATAAGGGACTCGGGTCCAAAGAAGAAAATCTAGGGCAGAATGCCCAGCTCAGTCAATCCAAAATTAAAAATCTCTTCTATTAATTTTATTTTTAAGCTTAAACATCAGAGTACCAAAGTTCTTTGCGTGTAACCTCTAAAATTTTAAAATAGATTAATTTTTATAGTGAAAGGGGCTTTAAAAATCCATCTAGTCCAACCTCCTCATTTTATAAAATCAGAGAGATCCCAAAGAGCTAAAAAGATTTGTATATAGTTACATGTTCAGCCAGCCTTCATCTCTATTCACAAGATTTTAAAAATAATCATAATAATTTTATAATCTTTCTGATTATAAAAGTGACAAGTGCTTATTGAAGCAAAATAAGAAAGAAAGGAAAAAACAGCAAAGCAAATTGAAAAAAAAACCACCTCACAATTCTTTCACTTAAATGGTTGTTACATTAATATTTGAATGTATTGCCTCTTTTACTTCTTTTCTATACATTTATACTGAGTTTGTATTTCCCTAAGTGGAATTATACTATCCTTTTTTTAAATTCTGACTTTATTTTGGAGATTTTAAATAAATAAAAAATAGCTTTATTGCTTTCTTATGACTATAAAAGTAATACATGTTTATTGTAAAACATTCAGACAATACAGAAATGATAATGAAAATAAGAATCACCTGGAACTTCACCATCCAAAGGTAATAACTGATAATATTGATTTATTTTCTTTCAGTTTTCCGATGGTACCCTTACCACCCAAATGTACCCCTCTCTCACCAACTTATGGGTTTATATGAAGTCTTTTAAAAATTAGTACATTTTCTAGCTCCCTGCGGGATGTCCAGTGCTGCCTCAGTCTCTCCCACGATCATTTCTGGGTGTCCCTGGGGTAGCGCAGGGTCCTGTCTACAAAATATTCGTGGTTTCTTTCTTTCTTTTCTTTTTTAGATCCTCACCTGAAGATATGCTTATTGATTTTAGAGAGAGAGGAAGGGGGAGAGAGAGAAACATTGATGGGAGAGAGAAACATCTATTGGTTGCCTCTCGTATGTGCCCTGACTAGGGATCGAACCTGCAACCTAGGTGTGTGCCCTGATGGGGAATCAAACCCACAACCTTTTGGTGTATTGGACGATGCTCCAACCAACTGAGCTACCCAGCCAGAGCAAAATATTCATGGTTTCAATAGACTCTGGAGCCTCCTGGCCTCCTAGACCCTCCATATGGCCTGCTCAGGAGTATGAGGCCTCTCTCTCCACCCCATGCTTTTGTAGGTTCTGCATTCCTATCTCTTCTGGGGAGGTCAGTGTGCTTAAAAACATCTTCTCCCCACCCTCCAGTCAATGCAAATCACCTCATGCAAATTAATGACTGAGGACCTCTTGGCCTCAACTAAATTTAGCGTCCCCTGTGATCTGTTTTGGGTTAATTTTTGGATATTTGGGTACATTTTTGGATGTGATATAAGATATGGGTCAAAGTTGTTTTTTTTTTGTATATGATATCCAATAGTTCCATCATATTTATTGAAAATACTATACTTTCTCTACTGAATTGCCTTCACACCTTTGCAGAAAATCAGTTGTCTTGTTATGTGGGTGTCTATTTCCAGACTTTCTATTCTGCCCCTTTGCTCATTGGCCTAGCTTGATGCCAATCCCACCTTGCCATGATTAGTGTATAATAAGTCTTTAAATCAGTTAGGGTTAGTCTGCCAACTTTATTCTTTTTACTTTTAGGTTGTTTAGACTATTCTAGGTCCTTTATATTTCTATGTGAATTTGAGCATCAGTTTTTTAATTGTTATAAGAAATAGAGCTGGGATTTTCACTGGGATTGTGTTGACTCTGTAGACCAATCTGGAGTGTTGACATGCTGATACTATTGAATCTTACCACTCATTAGCATGATATAGCTCCCCATTTATCTAGATCTTTAATTCATCTCAGCGATGTTTTATATTGGTCCCATTTGTTCTTGGTTCCTTTTTTCCCCTCTTTTTAATGTCTTATTTTGGATTACTTGAATATTTTTAATGAATCTATTTTATCTCCTCTGTCTTAGTGATTATAACCTTTAGTTTTGTTATTTAAGTGATTGCTTAGAGTATATGATTTCATCTTTAGCATACCACACTCTGCCTTCATGTGCAGTGTAAGAATCTTACAACAGTACATACTTCCATGTCTACTCTCTTAAGCTTTGTGGTATTACTGTCATACAATTTACCTGTGCATCTGTTATAACCTCACACTTCATTGTTATTAGTTTTGTTTAAACAGTGAAGTATCATTTTATGATATTTTACTAATAAGAAAATAATCTTGCCCGGGCCGGTTTGGCTCAGCGGTTACAGCATTGGCCCGCAGACCAATGAGTCACGGGTTCAGTTCCGGTCAAGGGCATGTACCTCGGTTGCAGTTCGTCCCCAGCCCTGGTCAGGTCGTGCGGGAAGCAACCAGTCGATGTGGCTCTATCACATCAATGTTTCTCTCTGTCTCTCTTTCTCCCTTCCTCCCACTCCATCTGATAATAAGTGGAAAAATATCCTCGGATGAGGAATAAAAAAAAAGAAAGAAAATGTAGTTACCACTCTGGTTCTCTTGTTTCCTTTGTGTAGATGTATATCTGATATTATTTTCCTTTTCCTTGATTGATACACTTTAATATTCTTCCAGTGGGGATTTGATGGTGATAAATTCTTTCAGCTTTTGTACATCTTAAAAAGCATTTATCTTGATTTGGCTTTTCAACGATATTTTCCCCGGATACAGATTCTAGTTTGACAGCTTTTTTTCTTTCAGTACCTAAAAGAGATTGCTCCACAGCTCTGTTTTCCTATATGTTAATGTGTCTTTTTCTCTTGCTGCTTTGAAGATTTTCCTCTGTCACTGGTTTTGCGGATTTGTGCTTATTTGATTCTTGTGCTTTGAGGTGGGTCAAGCTTCTTGGAATTTGGGGTTTATAGTATTTATTAGTAAAATTTTGCCCATTATTTCTTCAAACATTTTTTTTCCTGCCCCCTCCCACACCCCCTACACACACACACACACACACACACACACACACACACCATTCTTTGAGGACCGATTACATATATATATCAGGTTTCTTGAAGTTGTCCCACAGCTCATGGATGCTTTGTTCGTTTTTTTAAAAAGTTATTTTCTTTCAATAGTTTCTATTGCCACATCTTCAAATTCACTAATTTTTCTTCTGCAATGCCCTATGTGTCATTAATACCATTAAGTATATTTTTCATTTTACATATTGCAGATTTTATCTTTAAAAGTTTGATTTAGAGTTTTTGTGTTGTTTTTTTTTAATTTTTATTTTCTAGTCCCTGAATAAAGATAG
Organism: Tadarida brasiliensis; assembly: GCA_030848825.1. Classification (NCBI taxonomy): domain Eukaryota; kingdom Metazoa; phylum Chordata; class Mammalia; order Chiroptera; family Molossidae; genus Tadarida; species Tadarida brasiliensis. The sequence continues at coordinate 47,862,479 of CM061258.1, forward strand.
GGGGAGGGTCTTCCACATCTCTGCTTAACTTCTGAACATATGGAATATAGTTATATTAACTGTTTTCATGTCCTTGCCTTATAAATCCGAAGTTTGTGTGAGTTCTAGTTCAGACTTGATTGACTGATTATCCTCCTCATTATAGGTCATATTTTCCTGCTTCTTTGCATGACAGTTAATTTTTTACTATATTCCAGACATTGTGAATTTTACTTTGCTGGGTACTGAATATTTTTGGATTCCTATTAATATTCACGAGCTACGCTCTGCGACGCAGTTAAGTAGTTCAGAGATAGTATGATCATTTTAGTCTTGCTTTTAAGATTTTGGGGGCAAGACTGGACTAGTAGTCAGTCCAGGGCTTACTCCCCACACTGCAGCGAATCCTTCTGTGTATCTATCTAATGAATTGTCTGTGGGAACACGCCCTACATCCAGTCCTGTGGGAGCGTGGGTTACTGCGGCCTCTAACCCTGTTAACTGGTCTATCCTCTCCGTGGGCAGTTTCCTCTATGCGTGTGCTGATCACTAATCAGCTAAATACTAAGGGAGACCCTCTGCAGATCTCTCTGTGGAGCTCCTACCTCTCCAGTGCTTCGTTCTGAGAACTCTAGTTGCCTTGGTCTCCCCAGAATCTCAGCTCCCTGTCCTCAACTCAGGAAACTTCTGGGCTCCCTGTCCCTGCACCAGTGTCTGGGAACCCTCTGGGCTCCCTCTCCTTGCACCAGTGTCTGGGAACCCTCTGGGTTCCCTCTCCTTGCACCAGTGTCTGGGAACCCTCTGGGCTCCCTCTCCTTGCACCAGTGTCTGGGAACCCTCTGGGCTCCCTCTCCTTGCACCAGTGCCTGGGAACCCTCTGGGCTCCCTCTCCTTGCACCAGTGCCTGGGAACCCTCTGGGCTCCCTCTCCTTGCACCAGTGTCTGGGAACCCTCTGGGCTCCCTCTCCTTGCACCAGTGTCTGGGAACCCTCCAGCTGAAGCGATTTTGTAGGGCCCACTTAATTTGTTTCCTGTCTTTCAGAAAGACTCTTGAAAACCATTGTTTAATATATTTTGTTTAGTTTTCCCCCTACTCCTTTGTGGTAAATGCAAGCAGGAGTGTAAATCTGGTACCTTTCACTCTGTCTTGGCTGGAAGCAGAAGGTGTAGCAGCATTTTGAAGATGTTTTCATACATGTTGCCAAGTTGCTCCCCAGTAGCATCAGTCAATAAATGGCAGAGCAGTTGAATCAAGTTTACGTATCTACAATGACCATTCTTTTATTAAAACCATGTCAGTTTGAAAAATGGCAAATATTATATTAGAACCTGTCATTCTTTGACTGACCATTGAAATGCAATGCACTTCTATCTCTTTATCAGCCATTGGCATTTCCTCTTTGGTGGGCTGTTCATGGTCTTTATCTTATTTTCATTAGTTTCATGGAGCGCACACAGGATCTGAGTCAGCACCTAGGGCAGAGGGGCCAAACACTTCAGATTTCTGTTCCAGAAAGGTGCTCTGTGTGCAGAAAGGCTGTGGGGCAGGAGGAGAGGTGGAATGGGACGGAGAAGCTATGCCAAGGTGCTTTGAAAGCCGGAGAGAGCCTATTACCTAACCCAGAACATAAACTAACTAGACCTTTGTTAGCAGCAAACAGAGGTGTAATTAAACTCCAAGAACCAAACGCTGTTCACAGCCCCTTCCAACAGTGAGCTGCCTGTGCGTTTGCAGGTGGTAGCCAGCCATCTGGATTCATTCCAGCCTGGTGGAAGTGACTGGGGTTTTGGCAGAGAGCTGTGTTGCTCAGGTCTGTGATTAGTCAGCCCTGGTCTGTAATGTCTGCTTGGGCCAAATAATACTCAATTTTTACAATAAAGTTTTATTTATTGTTGGCCCATTTCATTAAAAATAAAAGACTTTATAATTTGGTTGATTTCCCCCGTCCTCCTGCTTCAGAAGCAGATAGATCAAAGTAGACACAGGGTTATCTGAAACTCCAGGTTTACTTCAACAGACTTTGAAGTGCTGTCTAATAGCCGGCATGTCTTTGATTATGCTGAGTCTATACAAGTATGCGCAAGAACATTCTCTATTAATCATGGCAATTCCCAAAATGAGTAAATAGTTTTGAGTGAAATTGAGTTATATTTCATTTGGCAGATCAATCGTAATAATCTGTGGATTGTCCAATATCACACCTTCTCAACAATCTTTATATAAGTAACCTGTGTACCAAAGTAAAATGTCAGAGTAATACATACATTTATGCATACAAATACATTCACACCTATGCCAGGGCCATTTACCACGAAGAACCAGGAGATGTTCAAGGCTATTTCAGCAATTCATTGGTGTATTAGACGGCCAGGGCTGCCATAACAAAATACCACAGACTGGGTGGCTTACACGACAGACGTGGATTTTCTTACAGCTCTGGAGGCTGGAAGTGCAAGAGCAAGGTGCCAGCAGGGTTGGTTTCTGGAGCAGCCTTTCTTCCCAGCTTGCAGACATCCTTCTTCTTGCTGTGTCCTCACATGGCCTCTTCTGTCTGTGTGTGCCTCCCTGGTTTCTCTTCCTGTTCTCATAAGGACATCAGTCATATTGGGTTAAGGCCTCGCACTTATGACCTCATTTAACCTTAATTAGCTCTTGAAAGACCCAATCTCCACATATAGTGACATGGGGGCTTGGGGCTTTAGCATATGAATTGGGGGAGGGGGCAAAATTCAGTCCATGACAATTTGAAAGGGGGTTCCTGTGCTTTTGGGGGAGGTGGAAGAAATACAGGAGAATTCAGACTTAGTTTCAGATCTCATGTTTCAGCCCCTGGATGGAGAAGTGCTGGTGGGTTTGGGAGAAGTGTTATCTTTAGGAATAAGAGAACTCACCAGGGCACGGGGAAGGGGCAGTGAAGGGAATACTAAGGCTTTATCTGCTTCCTTAGGGCAACTCTAGGGAGCTTTAGATAATGAAATGGGATTCTGTTTTTTTTTTATTTCTCACCTGAGGATATTTTTCTACTTATTATCAGATAGAGTAGGAAGGAGGGAGAGAGAGAGACAGAGAGAAACATCAATGTGATAGAGCCACATCGACTGGTTGCCTCCCGCAGGACCTGACCAGGGCCGGGGACAAACTGCAACCGAGGGATGTGCCCTTGATCGGAAATCGAACCCGTGACTCATTAGTCCGCGGGCCGACGCTCTAACCGGTGAGCCAAACTGGCCAGGGCTGAAATGGGATTCTTAATTATTGAATCCTACAGGTTACAAGGTTTACTAGGAAAACAAAAGTTATCATAGAACAGAAATGTTCACTAAAAACTAACCAATTTAAAAATCAGTGACCGCTCAAACATCACTTCCTGCTTAACACTGGTCTCTATCCAGTGATGTGTTGAGCCAGCTCATAAGGCTTTCCGAGTATACACATCTCTTCCCAACTCTGCCTTCAGTGACATCACCTTGGTCACTTGGAATTGGTCATGGTGGAGTATTTACACTAGGCAATTGGAAACCCCTATAAATTAGAGCTCTTTGTTTTTCTGAGAACCAGTTTTTAAAGATTTACCAGCAAATCGTTGTATTGATTCATGCCCATTTAACAATATCATTGCTGGACCATTTCCTGCCTATTGTTTAAAATGCCTAAAAGAAAATAAAACTCAGTGTATATAAAAGGTAGAATAAAACTCTGTATCTTGCAAAAGATGCATGATGTTATGACATTGATGAAAGTGATATTGTGCTACTCCAAAACCTAGAGATAGCTACTGACAAGTAAAGATGTGGGAGAGTTTGCTCAGTTATCAACTGACCAAAGGAAAAGAACAAAATGCATTCTTAAATGTAATAAATTACATATCAAAATATCAGGGAGACCCTGGTGAAAAATAATAAAATCTTGAATTTTTTTCTAAAATATTCCCTTTATTTATGGCATAGTGGTCCAACCTGAAATTACAAAGTCTTCCTAGATGCTGTCAATTTTTAAAAAAATTTCACCCCCTCCAGTGTATGTTTAAGTAGGTACTATTCTAAAAGCAATACAACCGCCCTGGCTGGTTTGGCTCAGCGGTTAGAGCATCAGCCCACGGACTGGAGAGTCCCGGGTTCAGTTCCCGCTAAGGGCACGTACCTCGGTTGCAGTTTGTTCCTGGCCCCTGTTGGGGTCGTGTGGGTGGCACCACTCGATGTGTCTCTCTCACATCGATGTTTCTCTCTCTCTTCTTCCCTCGCTCCCTCCTGCTCTATCTGAAGATAAATGCAAAAATGTCCTCGGGTGTGGATAAAAAAAAAAAAAAGCAATAGTACTTACTTAAACATATAATCTAAATTTGTATTATAAAAATTTATTTTAATAATTTAAATTTTATTTTAACAAAGTTCAACTTAATCTTTTCTTTGTCATTTATATTTTAAGTGAATTTACTTAAAGAGTTCTTTCTGGAGTATCAGTTATGGTCAGATAATAAAAACACTGATTACTTGAAAATGTTTATTGCACATCCGTTTTTGCATCTATCCATTCATTCATTTATTCATCAAACAGTAACTGAGTATCTACAATGTATCAGACACTCTAAAAGTGTCTGGGAATAGTGAGATAAATAAGAAAATGTTCCTGTCTTTAAGTGTTCATTCTAGGAAGAAGACAGATGTGTAATTAAATTACAGTCCAGCCAGAGAGGAAGTGACAATAAAATCGTGTACAAAGTCACAGAAGTTTTATAGTAAAGAAAGTGATTATCGCTATGCTGTGAGCTAGGAATGACCTAAGAGAAGGAAGGCTAAACTCAAGCATCACCCCTATGGAGAGCTTTCCTTAAACCCCTGGTCTGGTTTCTATGTCCCTCATGTGTGCTCTGACAGCACCTCATGTAAGTTCTGTTGAGATTGTCAACTTATTTGTCTGTCTCTCCATCTAGACTAAATGTATCTTGAGGGGAGAGATGGTTTGTATCCCTAAAATGTAGCAAAAGCTCTGCCTTGGTGCTCAGTTGAGGTACAATGAATGAATGAAGGAATGATGAGTGGCATTAGGAAGATGTTGCCTAGGAGGAGTTTCTTTGTCAGTTTGAGCTGCTATAATAAAATACTATAGACTGGTATCAAGTTACTGGCAGATTGAATGTCTGGTGAGAGCCCCCTTCCTGGTTTGCAGACGGCTGCCTTCTTGCTGTGTCCTCACATGGCACAGAGAGAGAGAGAGATCATTTTTGTCTTTTCTTATAAGGGCACTAATATCCTCATGGAAGCTCCACTCTCATGACCTCATCTAAACCTAATTACCTCCCCAAGTCCCCACCTCCAAATACCATCACATGGTGATTAGGGCCTCCGCATATGAATTTTGGAAGGATACCAACATTCAGTTCATAGTAACGAGTTTGAAGAATAAGATTTTCCCAGGAGATCTGGGAATGCAGGGTGTGAGTGAAGGCTGAGGGATTAGCATTCAAGCACGAGGAACCATAAAACACCGTACAGTGTGACAAGTTTAGGAACTGCAGGTTGTTTTTGTTATTGATGATATTTAGGACTAGAGAAGGCAGGAGCCATGTTCAGTAGCTTATATATGTTACATAATTTTTCTCTTTGCAAGAAATGAGATTATTCAAGCCTTCAAAGCAGAGACCAGGTCTACATTTTAGGAACATCACTCTTCTGGTAAAGAGGAGGTTGGATTGGAAATGGAAAGTTGAGTCCAACAGGCAAGAACCCGGTTTGGAAGCTATTGCAACAGGCAAGGGAAATTATAATGAAAGTTTGAACTAAGCGTTTGTTTACTTTGTTTTTCTAAGGGGGAAAGTTAAATCATCCCCTGTAGATCAGCAGAGAGTAAGAAGGAGAAGCTGGGAGTAGAGATTGTCCCACCGAGAGAAGAAATGGTTTGTTACTACATGTTTGGCCTGGACTGAGGTCTTAGAAACTTTGGATGGCAATAATAGTAGTGTCCATATATTGCAGGTTCACCATGGGCACTGTGTAAGATGCTTATGCACATTATCACGTTTACCCTTGTAAACGAGAAGAGCACTGTGATTTCAAGCCAAGTTTGACCCCGAACTAACGCTCCTGACCATTAAGCTCTCCTACTGCCTGCCACAAACAGCCAGAAATTGAACTGGAAGCTCATTCTGAGATGCGAGGAAGCTAGGCCCCGAAAAATAGGCTGTCATATATATACACACCTAGACTTTAGGGTGTGTTTACCCTCACACACACTAAGTCTTAGGGAGGGAGACTGGCATTGCCGCAGGCCGAGTTCTCCAGGGGCAGAGACCGAGGTGCTGTCTGCAGGCTGTTTGTTAGGGATCGACGCCCATCAAAGGGCACGGAGGCAGTGGGACTTGGGAGAGGAGAAAAGCGTATTGTGATTCAGCTCCGACACAGTCTTGGTTAGTCCGAGCTGAGCAGCAGCCATCAGAGCGGTCCAGCGTTGGGTGGACGCGGCTGGGCGTCGTACCCCCAGGCAGGGCGGCTTCTCAGGAGGGGCGACCCCGTGCAGCCGGGGCGGCCCCGGGAGTTGCTGGAAGCTAGGTTCCGGACCACACTCCTCCGGCTGGGCAGCACGTCCTCCCTTGAAAAGAGATTTGGAGGTAAATCTCCGTAACTTCCGTTGCCATGGAGTTCATCTTAGCACTTTTGGGAACAGACGGACTTGTGTCAAAGCCTGGTTCTGACAGTGGCCGTTTTCTTACCATCTCTGTGCCTCAGTTTCCTCATCTGTAAAGTATATGTGTGTCTGTGGTGAAGGCTAATAGTAGTATCTACCTAATGGAGTTAGGTGAAAATGAAAAGAGATAATATGTCAGAGAGCCTGGCACATGGTAAGCTTTCAATAGATATTAGTTATTATTCAAAAGATATTATATGCTTTTAAAATTTGAAGGTTCTCCATTGAATAGCTGAAACCCTCTGCCCAAAACATTTTATAGTGAATTGCATTTCCTTCCTACTGAATCCAAAATATAAATATTCATTCTGTTCAATGTAACTTACATGAATTAACTTCAATATAATAGCAGAAAGAGAAATAAAAGATGACTGTGAATCATTTTGGAAGTATGCTGAAAGTTAATTTTGTAAATGCCTTTCATTTTTTTTCCTCCAATTTTTATTAATTTATTTTTGTTACAGATGCTTCTCCTCCCCCCCCCAGACCCCCTCCTCTACAATAAATGCCTTTCTTAAACAGAAAGTGAGATTGCGAAATGTAAAAGTGAAAAAAATAACTTTAGGTTGATCATATTTCCCTAGATTCATTTCATCCTCTTCCCTTTTTAACCTATAAAAGGAAGAACTCAGATCTCCTGTTCTCTGAACTCATCTGCTTTGAGTGGTTTGTCCAAGTACGCACTCACTGTCTGTGTGGTTTTCTTGAGTTTATTTTTCTCCCCTGCCTAGATAAAATGTTTCTTAAGGCCTGAAACTGTGTCTTAATCTTTTTATAGATGTGTATACATACATTTTGTCAGTTATGATATAACAATGAAAACACGTAATTTAGATGCCCCCGGGACCAATGTATTTCCACACCAAAGGAGCACAGAGACCGTAATTTTCTGAAGCTAAGGTACTCAGTATTCCTCCTCAAATCCATCCTGTTCAGATTCCAACATTTGGCTCAGTAGCACTAATCCTAAAAACACATACCAAAACGGCCACCTGTGGTAGGAGGCCAGATAACCCTCGATGACCAAGATCCTTTCTTTCAATTGACTTTTCATTGGATAGCAAACACCTATAAAATGTCTCTTCAAGGGAGTAGCTTCTCTTCCTCTTTCCCCATGTACATACGCAGTCATCTTCCCTCTCGAATACCGGTCTAAAGTGGGGAGAGCTGAGAGGTCCAGCCGAGCATGGCTGCACCCACGCACCCTGGCACTGCCCAGATCACCCATATGAGCGGCAGGGCAGGAAGGGGGTGCCGGGATGTGGTGGTGGGAAGAAGCAGAAGTCCCGGGTACTTGACAGCATAATTGTTAGATACCTAGGTCTCATTAACATTGTAGTAATAATACCAACTAAATGTTTTAAAGAGTAAATTATCATCCAAGAGACAGCGCCCGACATCCTGCAGTTTCCTGCGCTCTGTGCTGGAGGGTGACGGGAACTTTTCATTGCTTGCGTCTTGGCACGTGCATTTCTGCTCCTCACTCCTCCTCATGAGGTTCTGCCTCTTCCATAGCAGCTCAGACATTCTCTTCCCACTGCAGGAACAGACAGGCTTTCGAAGGTCAGAGCCTCGTCACCACCTGCTCCCCCTCACAGACCTGCAGCTACGTCTCCTGTTGTCTCCCTTCTGAAAATGCCTGGGGGCTACTATACTTCCCAGCAAGATGGGGTTAAACTAGTTTCCCAAAATTCTCTCATGCTTTCCATCTCCCTGGAGATTTTTTTAAAATACAAGAGTACTTTTTAAGAGACATTTTGAAGCCTAATTTAAAGACTAATTATGAATACTTGGGAAATACACTGCTATGAAATGAACGGTCTGTAGACTCAGGGAAAAGTGTTGTGCATGACTCAACGGGCCCCTGGGCATATATCAGTGGATTTCATGTCTTCTCACAATACAGGATTGTCTGGGAAGGGAAGGCTCTGCCAGGTGATAACTGCACTGCCTGTGAGTTTGGTAAAAACTTGGCTCCAAAAAGACCTCTCACGCGGTGTTCTGTTTAGAACAGCTACAACTCTGTGCCTCTTCTCTCTGAGTGGGGGACTTTCAACTGGATCAGTCCCAGGTTCTCTGTGGATTGCAGCCTTTGAGGGGCCCCGTCATCACCACCTCAGCTCCCCCGCCCCAGTCCTGGTCCCCTGCCCTAGGATCAGCGAGCCCCACCAGATGCTAATCATCCGAGGTTCTGAAACCCAGATTTTATTGTAATTTTTTTATCATCACCTGAGGACATTTTTGCATTTATCTTCAGATAGAGTGGGAGGGAGGGAGGGAGGGGGGAAGAGAGAGAGAGAGACACATCGAGTGGTTGCCACCCACAGGACCCCAACCGGGGCGGGGACAAACTGCAACCGAGGTACGTGCCCTTAGTGGGAACCGAACCCGGGACTCTCTGGTCCACGGGCCGACGCTCTAACCGCTGAGCCAAACCGGCCAGGGCTGAAACTCAAATTTTAAATGCAGGAAGGGTAAACGCGTGTGTTTTGGTACCTGGTCCTTGTGTCCAGAAGTCGCCAGACATCTAAGCAGGAGGGGCGTGATTTGCAGCTAGGGGGATTAGGTTTGAATCTTGCTCTCCAATGATGAGCTGCGGACTTTCAACCCCTCCCTGGGTCACGGTTACAGCTTTAAAGTGAGGGGAATTTTACCAGGAACTCTAAGATCTCTTCTCCCTGTTAAAATATGCAATGTTTTCAACTCTGGTTGCACATTAAACTGGCCTGGGCAGCTTTGAAAGCATGCCAGTTGATGCCCAAATCACATTCCAGAGAGTCTGACTGAGTTGGGTTGGGCAGGGTCTAAGTACAGGGGTGGATCCAGGCTTGTGAGTCCCGAAGAGCATACAGTTTGAGAGCCCTCGTTAATAAGAACAAAACACTATCTTACTTCTGTAAATTTTGCAAAAATGTGATCTTGTGAACACATTGCTAGGATCCTTCCCATCCCAGGACCTTGGGAGGGGTCTTGCACAAGTGAGTGGCCCTAAAGGTCAACTTGATTGTGTCAGAGTAAATCTAGGGGTGGCCAGACATTAGTGAGTTATCAGAGCTCCCCAATGGATTCCAGCATGCACAGTTCCCATGTGAGAATCCTGGGGCAGATTCTGAATCCTAAGGTGAGGATGAGTGTGAAAGCCCATGGGTTCTGTACAGCTCTGCCTGGAGTATCCTTGCTTAGAAGTTTCCCCCATGTACCTCTCTCCTAACTAATTCCTACTCCCAGTAAGGCTTAGATTTGATGTCACCTCCTCCAGGAAGTCTTCCCTAATGCTCTGGTTAGGTTTTCTCTTTTGTATTTGTCTCAGATTAGTGCATGTCTCTGACATAGCCCTTAGCATGCTCTAGTATTATTATTATTATTATTATTATTATTTATGGCAGAGATTGTATCTTAGACATCCTTTTCATCTTTGCATCCCAGGACCTCTCACAGTCCCCAGAACACAAAGCCTTTATGAAATAAAGAGAGGAAGAGAGAAGGAAGGAAGGAAGGAAGGAAGGAAGGAAGGAAGGAAGGAAGGGAGGGAAAGAAAGAAGGAAGGAAGGAAATTATTACTATTTTTACATAGATTTCCCCCTCTACTGCCCACATTGTATTTTCTAGCCTCTTCTCTAAAGAACCAATAAAAATACCACACTTACGATCTAGTCCGAGTCTCCTTCTTTACAAACGTAAGCTCTCAAACCTGCTAGCAAATACCTAATTTAAGAAACGACGTTAGCTATTACCCAATAGCACTATTGTTGGGCCGGAAGCACGTCTGCGTGAAATAGGGGCATATCAGACAGGATCCTGGCAAGGACTGAGAGGCACCCCCACTGGGATTGGGACTATGTACAGAGTTGTATGCAGAATGAAGGAACCAGTAAGGCAACTTGAGGCACCTCCAGGGACCCAGTGTTCTCCAGGTCTTAGAAGTAAAGGGAGGAGACCGTGTTCCACAGCCATGTTGAAGGCTGGAGCCCAGAGGAGGGACTGCCCAGCAGGAGCTCCAGTTCTGGAAGGATGTAGGCATCACCATAACGATGGTGCTGAAAAAGACAGGAGCACAGGCAGACATTCTCAGATCTCACTCCTCCTGCCCTCCAGTCTCCTCCTGGTGCCTCCTGCTGACCCGCCAACTGAAAGCCAGAGGCAAGGGGACGCTAGTGACGCCAGAACATAATTGCTCCCTGGACCCCAGCTCAGGGTCAGGGCATAAAGGTGGAGATGGATCTGGGAGGGAAGATGAGACAGAAAAGCCGGCACAATGAACTGGGCGATACTACATCACAGGGAGGAAGGGAAATCGGATGCTGTCTATGTCTGTAGTAAGCGGACATGGTTTGAAGTCGTCCTGCCGTACTTATTTGAAGTGAAAAACTGAGGTCTGGGCAGATTGGAAGGACAGACAGTAAAAGTGACTCCAGCTGCTGTTCTCCAGGGAAGAGAAGCAGCAATATGTAGGAATTTTGACCCCACTTCCTATCCCTGCCCCTCATTTTTGAGAGGTAGTTATTTTTGTTTCTGGTTGAATCTTGATTGCTCCTCAGGCCTCACAGTTGTTGGCACCCTACTTCTTTGCCTACCACCTCTGAGGTCACCTCAAATGTCTCCAAGCATTTTTCCTTCCCGGTGTGAGGACCTGAACTTGCCTATGCGGCGAGAGCTGTCAGCTCAGTCCCCTGCCTGCATGCAGGGTAATCACCCCAGTGTCGCTGTAAAGGGGCCGCGCACCTGCACACGTGAAAGGCGTGTCAGATGGGAACAGCGGTTTGCAGCAAAGAAAGTAGAGGTCTGTTAGTTGAGGAAATAGCACCAGGTCTGGAGTCGCAGGTAAGCTAGTGCTCAAAGACCTGGCTCCCCATGGCTTCCAGGGGCGGGGTCATGGGGGGGTGGAATCATCCATCATGGTGGCTAAAGGAGTTGGGGTAGTTGATCATTGTGTCAGGTCCTGATGTCTGTCATGGCATTTTCTCTCTGGTTTTGTGAGGGTGGGTCTGCAGGGTCCCGGGCCCGAGGCTGATGTTATCTTTAGCTTGCCCAAAGACCTGAGGCTTTGTCCTTAAGACAGTTTAATAATGACCAGAACCTGATGTCCTAAGGACTTAATGATTAAGGAAGGGAGTGGACAGACGGAAAGGAGAAGGGCCATGTTGAAGAGGTGGAGTTTCTGCGTGGCTGCAGGTGGGCCATAACATCCGGAGCTTGCTGGTCCCTCCCCAGCCTGGAACCTCACTGCTACCTCGAGGGGAACGGGAACAGCGGTGAAGCCTGTGTCCACAGGGGAGGTCTCGCACTAGGTCTCTGGTACTAAGGGACACCACAGTGTGCTCACGGGTCCCCTTCCTCTGGCGCTCAGCTGGCTGACCTGTTCCCTTACACAGAGTCACCATAACGGAGAGAAGAGCACACTCTCAGAGGCTTTGCCAGGGACTGTGTTTGCCCAAGATCCACCATTCCCCCTGAGTCTGGCCGCCCGCTGCCATTCCATCCCCATGGCGCTCTCGTTTCCCACAGCTGGGGGCGACCATGTCAGGGTGGGGTGGAGAGCAGGCTTTCGTTTCTCAGGTTCTTAGAGTACTTGCAGGGGAGAGCTTCGGAAGAAGGATGTGGCTGAGCCCAACGACGTTTGGATTGTCTAGTCTCTGAAGCTTGTGGTTACCACCGGAATCTGGTGTGGGCAACCACATCTGTCAAGGAGACATTCTTCTCCTCAGCTTTCTAGAAAGAATGAGGGAGTTCTAATGGAGTTAGATCATGGAGCTCAGCAAGGCTGGGGAGGAACAAAGAATTCTCTTGGCTGAGGTTGGGGGGCCTCCAGGGGTTGTCAAGCAGGCAGTTGAGGCTGTGGTTGCCTAGAGAGGGCAGAGGGGCTCATGAGGGTGGGCAGAGGGGGCCAGGTGCAGAGGCGGCCAGGGGTCTGGAATCCCCCGAGCCTCCCTGCGTGTGTGTTTTGGGGTGGGGAGAAACTGCAAAGATTGCTCTTTTCTACTTCTAGGGACTGTGAGTCACGGGGTTGCCTGCAGGGGATGGCCCCCGGGAGCAGGGAGTCACTGGACGCACAGCATAGCTACCCGGTTAGACAGGGAGCTGCCTGAAGGAAGGAGCTGCAGTGTCTGCAGGTCAGCCCAGCTAATGTATGACACCTGATGCTCAGCAGGTGCCGAATGGGGTTGTTGAGTGAATGAATGAATGAACGAATGAATGAATGAATGAATGAAGACTAAAGATAGTTGGTATTTTTCTGTGAACTTTCTCTCTAAACTCTATGGTGAAAACGCTCACAAGCTGGCTTGCCAAGCAGGTAGAGCCTTTCTTTCTGGATACTGGACGGGAGTATGTGCCAAAGCAGAGTAATTCCCCTGCTCCCTTCCCCCCTCTCTGTCTCCCCGTCTGCCTCCCCCACAATAACAGGTAACCTGGGGCTCATGCAGGGTCCAAGCCAGCTCGCTGAGCAAGTTCCAAGCACATGTGTCTGCCCCGGTCACTGGTAAACCTGGGCCTCAGAAGAGCCCGCAGGAGGACTGAGAGTCTGACCTTTCTTTCTCTCAGCTCTCAAGTCCAAGGCTATAAAACCAGACCCGGAGCTCAGACAGGGGCGTGCCCTTGGTGTGCTGAGCATATGCTCCAGCAGACAGCCTTCCAGACCACAAGCTTTGTCCAAAAGCAATCTCTCTCTCTCTCTCTGTGGGGGGACATTTGTGAATAACCATCACCATGCCCAAACTGGAGATTTCCAGGGCCTTCAAAGGCCCTGAGAGTACCAAGTTCATGGCCATAAAAACCAATGGCCCCATTGCCTACCCTGACTCAGAGGGCTCCGTGACTCACAGGGCTTGTGACTCAGAGCGCTCCCAGGCAGGTCTGAATGGGTTTCAGGAGAGCTACACTCACCACTTCCTCTGAAGACAGGAGGGAGGCTCTGCCCAGGTGATAATTGCCTTGACCTGAGTCTACTAAAAGCTGGCAAAAAAACGTTATTGTAACCTTGGAGTTTTCAGTGCTTGAGAAGAGCAGAAGCAAAGCCAGGGAAGAGTAAAACCTGGTTTCACAACTAGGCTGAGAAATGAAATGATCTCATGAAACCCAGTAGAGAATCTTCTGGCTTCAGGAAAAGCCCAGACCTAGTTAGTAGGCATAAAGCTACGGGGGATTTATTGTGATGGCCCCAAGTGGAACCTGCAGCCTCAAACCTCCTAGCTGAGGTCCTTCTAGCAGAGGGTCCATTCTTTTGCTGATGTGCAGCAAATTCTTTACAGAATCATTATATTTAAGCAGGCCACCAAGATATTGCCAGTGGCTACTCAACAAGCTTGCATTAAGCTGCCCTATGGCAAGCCCTGTCCTCAGGAAGTTCATTGTCTAGGTAGGGAGACATTCAAACACACAATGTTGACAGAGGGCAAGGGCCCTAAGGCAGTTGTGCTTGAACTAGCCTGTCTCAGAATCATCTGGCAGGCTTGTCAACACACATCGTGGCCTCCACCCCCAGCCACCCTGATTCAGCAGGTCAGGGACCATGCCCACACAGTCACACTCTAACCAGTTCCCAGGAGTGCCGATCCTGCTTTTATGGACCACTTTTGAGTGCACTGTTATAATAGAAGTCAAAAGTGATGGGGTTATTTATAGAGGAGGGAGAGAGTACTGAATTATTTTGAGGGTAGGGTGGGGTAAGAAAGGGCACTCTCTGGAGTGACTTCATGGAGGAAGTAGTATTTAAGCAAAGCCTAGAAGTATGGGTAGGACTTGAGCAAGTTGAGACTAGAGGAAGCGTTTTTACATAGAGAGCATGCTTAAAAGTCAGGAAAAGATGCACAGTATATTCAGCAAGCCGGAGAATAGCAAGTGTCTGTGCTCAGGAAGGGAGGGTGGCAGGGGGGAGGGAGGGTGGCAGGGGGGAAGGGAGGGTGGCAGGGGGGAAGGGAGGATGGCAGGGGGAAGGGAGGGTGGCAGGGGGAAGGGAGGGTGGCAGGGGGAGGGAGGGTGGCAGGGGGGAAGGGAGGGTGGCAGGGGGAAGGGAGGGTGGCAGGGGGAGGGAGGATGGCAGGGGGAAGGGAGGGTGGCAGGGGGAGGGAGGGTGGCAGGGGGGAAGGGAGGGTGGCAGGGGGGAAGGGAGGGTGGCAGGGGGAAGGGAGGGTGGTAGGGGGAGGGAGGGTTATAGGAGGGAATGTTGGACATTGGTTTCTAGAAGACCTGGGGGTTCAGGCTGAGTTTGGATTACTGTGTAAATGACTGGGAGCCACCAGGTGTTTCTGAGGACAATGCTATTAATTCAGTGACCTGACGCTTTCTGTTTGTGGATGGGACAGATTAGAGGAAGTGGTGAGAAACAGAAAGACCAGCTGGCTAGCTAACTTTTGAGGAATTCTTAAGCACTAAGGAGGCGGTCTGGAAGTCTGAACAAGGCCAGGGGGAGCAGAAAGGGGATTTGGACGTGAAAGACAGTCGAGGGAATATCATCAGGATTTTAAAATTAAGTTGCATGTGGTAGATGAGGGAGACGGACAAGTCGAAGATCGTCCTCTCGAATGCAGCCTGAGTATCGATGCCAGTGGAAAAGTCAGAGGTTTTAGGAAGAAGAAAGATTTAATGAGGAGAATAACGACTTTGGTTCTGTCCTGTTGGGTCTGAGGCACCTACAAGCTACCTAATAGCTAGCAATGCACGCCTGGGTCTGGAAGAGAGGCCGGACCGGGCATTTCTATTTGTGCAGAACCTGCAGGAGATGGTGGGAACTAGGCAAATAAATGCCGTCAGCAAGGCTGGAGTGGAGTGAGGAGATGGAGATGTCAGCAACAGAACTCGAAGGCGTGTCCACGGGAAGTGCCGGCAGAGAAGACTGGGAGGCTGTGGTCTGGAGAGGCCGCTGAAGCTGCCAATGAAAGACGGAAAGGTCGTGAAGGTCTTAGGAATATTCAGAGCGCTGACCGCTGGAGAAGACGAGCGGGAGCGGCTGTGGCTGTGTCCACGGCGGGGCAGGGCCCAGGCTGCAGAGTGGAGGGAAGGGAGTGGAGGGAGCGGGTGCTGAGTGATGACAGGAGGAAACTGGAACAGAAACTCGAGAGGGAAGCATGTTCATGGGTGGGTTTGGTGGTGGTTTTAGGATCTGGGGGACCAGAGGGAGCATGTAGGCCAAGGGGAAGGAGCCAGGGGAAAGAGATTAAAGAGGTAAGAAAGAGAGGAAATGATGGATGCCGCAGGGTCTGAGAGGAGATGAGAGGGTGGGACAGAAAGACTTGGGACAAAGGACCACTTTATAACAAGGTCCTCTGGGTGTTCTGGCAATTAGACTACCTTGGGTGGGCTCCAAGCAAGACCCCCCCCCCTTTCCTAAGCAGGCACCAAGGCAGCCCTGAGAACCTCAGATACAGAGGTGTCTGCTTCTTCCTAAGGCCAACCTCTCCACTTTCAAGCTTACACAGAGGACCGAAGGTTAAATTAGAGTTTCAGTATTCTAATTTTCCAACAAATTTATTTCCTTCCTGGGTTAGCCAAATCGTGGAGTCTTTATCCTCACCTGAGTTCCCAAATTTAATTAGCCAACTTCCTCCTTCCCCTCCGAGGGTCAGAAAATAGACCTTGCTTCTCTCCTTCCCTTCCCAGCTTTGGTTCTCTAAGCTAAGGGCCCCACCGGAGCTTTCAGCTGATTGATTTCGGCTGGTCCCTCCTAGCCGCGGTGACTGGGTTAACCTTCCTGGCTCCTCTGGGACCATTTTGAGGAAGGTTTGCTAGGTTTTCTGACCTACTAATAGGTCCCGGAGGGGAAGTCCACACTGTCACAGTAGATCTTACTACCTAACACCTAGTGAAATCCTAGGCTTTGCTGAGCTCAGCCAAGACACTGCAGGAAACGCCTGGGTTCCCAGGGAGAGTTCCTGCATCTCAAAGAATAATGCTAAACAGACGAGGACAAAGCTGTCTGCAGCGGGAGGCTTTGGGGTTCTATTTTAAAAAGCTCTCTTTTTTCCTAAAACTTTTTTAGGGGAGCATTCTAACGAAGTATGAGAAATACATGAAATGTAGCTGTTTCTTCGAGTTCATATTTTCAGTAGCATTATGGCATTATTAATTATGAGGCAAGCAAGGAGCTGTTTGGCAAAATATTACCAAAGGCGTTGTCCCCTTCTGTCTGCCCGGAGGGAGTGGCCGGCTCGCTTGGCTCGCTCCACACGCTAACGGTTTTTTAGGGACAGGCCATTAGTTTGAGCGACAGAAACGTGTTCCGCACCCTTCATAGAAGCACATTAATTTGTGTTCTTAAAACGTTCTCCTGAGCATCAGGTTCTGTTCCATACGGTTTACACAGCCAGAGCACTGGGAATGCTAACTCTGTCTCAACTTTCATGTTCAACTGAAGATGCCAGGAAAAAGAAAATGGCCAGACATGATTATAAGTATGACAAGTGGGACATGAACTGCTGCTCTGAGACATTTTAAAAAGTGTTATAACACATATATGAGTTTATTTTCTACTGTCTTTAATTTTTGTTTTAGGCTTTGAAACTAAGATACTGATTGAAGTTATGAGAAATATGTATTCAGTATAACAATGTGCTGTGCTGTGGAATTAAAAACGGAGCAAGCCATACGTATCACTGCGTGTGACACGCATGCTTTTGGTGCAGTGGCATGCTAATAGGTCTGTATTTTGTTTTTGGAAGTGTTGGTCTTCGTCAATCTTTATGTTGCAGAATGAAAAATATTTATTATGTCTTCATGGAGTTCTGTGGTCATGTTGCCTCAGTGGATGCGATTGCTAACCTAAGGGGCTCGGTGAGTGTGAGGAAGAGCGTCCGCCCATGTTTGCTGTGTCCAGTTAACCTAAGGGGCTCGGTGAGTGTGAGGAAGAATGTCAACCCATGTTCGCTGTGTCCAGTCTTCCCGCGTGAAGAGCAGCCTTGTAGGGAGGCTAGGCATGGAGGGTAAGAATCTTGGTTGAAATCATGATTCTCCTGTGACCTTCATCGATTTACTTATTCTCTGTGACCCAGATCCCTTTTCTGTAAAATGGGGATAGTGATAATAGTACCTTTCCCCAAAGTTGTGGTAAATGATTTAACACCTGTAAAAGGCTGTAATAGATGCCGCTCCTGCTCCAGCAGATCTCTCACAGACACCCACACCCATCTCGCCGGCTGCAGGTTCGGGCTACTCAATAGCTCACACCTACACCCTGCCCAAGACACTTGCCCTTAGCTGATGGGGCTTTCTTGCTGGCGATGCTTGTTATGTGCTCTACCCACCCTAGCCCGTGTGGGGTGGCCCACCGCCCGCAGCCTACGGGTTCAGGGATATAAGAGCCAGCACCGTTGCTTCTGGAAGGAATGGATGCTGGGGTGCAATTTACCACCCATAGCTCCATGGGACCAGGCTGAGGCTAATCTCTCTAGAAAGCACACTTTGCCCGGCTCCAGCCCCTGCCCTGCCCTGCTTCTCTCGCTCCTTTCCCGGTTTCTGCTCAGTAACGGTTCTCCCGGCTTGCACAGGAGTCCCCGTCTCAGGCTGTGCTCGGGAACAACCTGAGACCGCTAGGCAGAGAGTACTGCGCACTCAGTCCTCGTTCAAGAAGTGTTAGCAGTGATTAGGGACTGAAATTAATCACTTTTTTTCCCCTAAATCAGGTGTATGAACTGGAGAAGAGTTTATTGAATGAGTAGCAAATTTGTCATGAGAACTAAAAAATAAGTGCTTCCACAATCAATTGTCTTTTACATTTTTTTCTCATCCTGGCTGTGCTTGAGTGCCTAGAGCAGGCAAGTGAAGGAGGTGTCAGGGAGTGGTCAGGGCAGGACTGAGGGTGCACACGCAGGACGGGGGAGCAGCCCACGCGTGGCCCAGCAGGCCGAGTCTCGATGTCCTAGGTTCCAGGGTCTGGGGGCTGTAACTGGAGGGACAAAGCAGGAGACGAGGCAAAGCGGCAATGACTCTGGAGGAGAAATGGCCCCGTTCTTGCTCATTTCTTCAGAGACGGGACAGTTTTGAACCCTGGGGCTCAATTGTGTGGGAATCAGCTCTGAGGTATTGTTTTCTTCAAATCGAAGCGGAAGAACCTCCTCTCAGTATTGGGAAGGAAGAAAGAAGGGGAAAGGAGCACAGGAGAGGAGAAGGGAGCTGTCGCTGGCAGCAAGTCATGACCCTTCTTGTATAGCAGGGGAGAGCGGAGTTAGCTACAGTTAGGACAGGGACAGGGAGAGACTCCTGAGTGAAGCTTGGCTGCTGCGCTGAGCTGGTGTTGACAGGCAGGCAGCATTCTGTCCTGGAATGTGTCGCACAGAGCCAAGGGCCCTGTTGCAGGAGCGCAGCCCCTGGAGGGAGCTCTGCCACCAGCCCTAGGTGAGTGCCCGAAGTGGCCGGCGACACAGGCAGCCGAGCCTCGGAATTTCAGCTCCGTCAATCCAAAGGCAAACTCGAAGAAGTTCTCTTCCACTGAGCATCGCATGGTCAGGAAATCCGAGACCTGTGCCTCAGCTTGCAGTTGCTGAACATCCCTTTCATCAGTAGTTGTTCTCCTGGACGGTGCCGCTGTCACTCACATCATTTACAGCAGGTAGGTGTGAGACACCAGTGTGTAGGTAAAAACCTGGCTTCCTGGGACTGCGAATCCGACATGGATTTGCTTTACTACCAGGATCACTCACGTGACAAAGTAAAAGCACCAGCCAGGAGTGAGGTGGCTTCATGGGGAGGCAAGATGGTAAGGCTGGCTGCCTCACTGGGACGGGAGGTAGAGAAGCGAGACTTCTTCGAGCAGGTGAGGTTCTCAGCCAAAGGAGGGCGACAGGGGGCGCTCTGGAGCTCGTGTTCATGGCACTTCTTGGGCCCATGGTCCAGGCCCTTGGGGTCACTGCTCTGGAATGGCAACACCGCTGTATATTGGCTCTGTTGTAGAGTTCACTTTTCACTTTTACACATTGTCGTGGTCAACCCTCAACACAGTGATATTGTTATTTCCTCCCTTTTTGATTTTAAATGAGAAAACCAAGGTTGAGAAAACTTAACCCAGTGAGAAAGTGGGGAAGTCAGCATTTGGACCCCGGCCATTTGCCTGGGGTCTGTTCTTCTTTATGAGAGAAATGAGCCCGACTGCAAATATGTTCCGAGAGAGTGTGTGTTAGCACGGGGCTTGCCGTTCTGGTCTTTCTTTCTTGATTACTAATATATTCACATATATGAATACCCAAGTAGGCCCTGGCCAGTTTGGCTCAGCGGTTACAGTGTCGGCCATGGACCAAAGAGTCTCGGGTTCGATTCCGGTCAAGGGCACGTACCTCGGGTGCAGTTTGGTCCCCAGCTCTGGTCGGGGTTGTGCAGGAGACAACCAATCGACGTGTCTCTCTCACTTGGATGTTTTTTCTCTCTCTCTCTTTCCCCCTCCCACTCTGTCTGGAAGTGAATGGAAAAATGTCCTCGGGTGAGGATTAAAAAACACACACACACCAAAAAGGATAAAACTCTCCCTACTGTCATTGTCCCTCATCTGCCAAGTTGTTCCTTCCCAGCCCACAGGTGCCCACTGGTACTGGTTTCTTACATACTCTTTCATAGACTCTCATGCTCTACAAGAAAAATTCTTAGATTCTTTTCTTCATCTTGCTTTCACACACAAGTTAGCATATTATAAATATCATTTAACATATTTTTTTTCAATTAACTACCTGCTAGAGATCTTTCTATATCACTTTACAGGGAGCGTCCTCGTTCTTTTTACAGTTGTATAGAATTCTGTTATATGGATGTCCGATAAATTATTAAATCGATGCTATACTGATGAAAATCTGGGCTGTTCCCTATTTTCCACTATTTCCACTAAAATGCTCCAAGGAGTAATCTTGTACATTCACCCTTTAGCACTTACACAAGTATACATGTAGGTTAAATGGCTGAAAGTAGAATTGCTGAGGAAAGAATGTGTGTGTGTGTGTGTGTGTGTGTGTGTGCGTGTGTATTTTTGTGGAGAGTCACCAGAAATTCTGATGAGGCCAAAACAAGACAAACACTTTCATCCTTCGTATCATATTTTAATAGTTGACTTGCCAAGTTTACACTCAGCTAACAAAGACCCCAGCTGAGTTCCTCTTACTGATTTAGGTACCAGCCTGGCCCCTGCCACTCATGGTAGCAGTGACTCCCGGGATCTTTCTTACCTTTGGCCTTTAGATCGTTTTCCTTCCTGTGCAGGTTGTAAGGCCAGGAAACTGGACATGTGTTTGAAGTTTTTCCTCTTGCCCTTAGCTACGTCATACTAGGAAACAGAGCTGAGACATGCAGCTCTCTGTGGTCTGTCTTAGAGAAAAGAAAAAACAAACAAACAAAACAACAACAAAAACAACCACACACACACATAGAAAGATACTATGTTTCAGTCTTAGCTCAGTTACTTTCTATCTGTGTCATCTTGGGTGATGTTTTTAGCATCTCTGGGCCTCAATTCCTTTATCTGGGGAAGAGAGAAAATAATGGAACTCATCTAAAGCAGTTGTAGTGAGGATTAGAGATAATGTGTGCAAAGCTTACCAAGTTTTCTATAAATGATTACTATTATTTCATAGAATTATTTTAAAATCCATGCTTATAAACGAATTCTTTATGTCTGTGCCATGGAGGGCCCAGCAATGGTCTTTGCCTGGCATCCATATTAATGACTCATGACCTCAGCTGCAAAACTGTCTCATTACTGATGGCTCGACTCTCTGCCACATCCCATTGATTCAGTGCTCCTCACGATACAGCACATTAAGCTCCAACCACACTCTCATAACATCAAAGGACCCCGGCTCATTCATTAGTTAGAAAGCAATTTTTCACTATTCAGTCCAGTACCTAAGCTGGCCCGTAGAAAGCACCAAGGGTGATCTAGGGTCCGATGAGCTTGGAAATCCTACATATAGGGCCACCCACAGTCTCCTAGTCTAATGACAGGTGTCTGCACTTACAGGAAGCCAGGACCCATGGACTACAGAGCAGACGTTCTCAGGGCTGATCCGAGCTGCTGCTTCCAATTCTCTTCTTTCATCTTTTTCATATATCTTGACACCCAAATCAGCACACAGAGGTCTGTGTCCTCTGGTGAAGGAAATGAGCACCCTCTGAAACACAGACAGTTCGGGTGATGGCGGTAATGCAGTGATGGATTGCCCTGATGTTTCTTCATGCTCTGAATCCATTAAAAGGGGGAATTGAATTCTATCTAGTCAGGACCCTCATTCCTTTCCTTAACTGTTTTTTAACTACTGAAATGAAAAGTTGCAAACAAGGCACATATTAGCTATTCTTCCCGTCTTCAGCCCATTCTTGCCAGAGTCTCCTTCTCTGCCCTTCAGAGTAGCTCAGCAGCAAAATGTTCAAGATGGTGAGTCACCCATAGATTGTTCAGACGACCGGAGAAAAATCTGCTAATGGGATTCATAGTTCTTATAGAAGAAAAGAGTGAGGTGTGGAGCGGCCATTGTGTAAAAGGGTCCTTCCATGTTCAGAGTAATGAGATTCTGGTTCAGCTTCTTCCTGAACTGAAATCACTGACCGTGTATTTGCATATTCATTTTTGGACAGTTTGATCTAAAAACCAGTCCATGGAGAAAGTCGATCTAACTAACACCGGAGAACTGTAGGCACTTGAAAATAAAGGAAAAGTTCTCTCCTAAGATCATCTCTTTCATCAACTTGTGTATGGCCTTGACGAATAGGTTGAAAACAAACTGAGTGTCTTGGGTGACATGCTTGCTGCCTATTAAAAAAAATCTGATAAAGTTCTGTGGCAGGAATATTGACCTGTATTTGCGATTTTTGTCTTTTATTCAACAGAGACTAGTTACAGCCTTTTATATCATTGTAGAGATTTGAGTGGAAACTTTCTTATATCTGTTTAATATGGTAGCCATGGAAAGTGACGAGCACCTGTGTGATGGACATTAATCTCCCAGGCCGAGTGTGATGGAGAGCTCTGCAGTAGTTAGTCAACCAATTATCAGCTTCTTGTAAAAGCCTTTCCTCCTTATTAACGTGGGACTTGACTCAGCCTGGATAGCAGCACTAAACGTGGTTAGCTATAGAGATAGGCCTGCAGACTAAAGTTCATGCATTCATGGTTCAAGACCTAATTTAGCATAATGGCATTATGTGTAGTAAGCAACCCTTCTGAATCACCAAGTTTATCCAAATTTCTTGATTAAAAAAGAAAGTTGAGTCAGGAGTATCAAGACCTGCTTTGGAAAACAATGTTCCCCCTAGAAAGGAAATGTATCAGTTGCATATATTGATGTTGTTCAATTTATAAACATATGCAAATTTCCCATCATTTGAAATAACACAAGAGTTGGGTCAGATCTATGCAAAAATGAGCAAACAAAACACCCCAAATTTAAGAGACTGCATTTTCTGATAATGAGTTTACTCTCAAGCCTGATGACTGAGTCTACCTTGCCTTGATGTAAAAAAGTATATGAGGCAATATTATGTGTATTTTATGAGTAAAATCTGCTCATTGTTCAATATCCACATGTTCTTTCAGAGATATCTCTTAAGGAGTTAATGGCTGTTATATTTCCCTCCTTTACTACCTGCTTTCCCAAACCCACCTACCACCAGCATTCTTATTCTAGTAGATACCATCAAAATCAACACTACCAAAAGGAGTTTTGAAAGGAGAACCAAAATTCAAAGGACTAAACATGAACATCAATATGAATTATTCTATGAGCTTCATTTAGGGGGACAAAGGTGGCATTATGGGCTTATTTGATGTGTATAAAGTAACCACCTCTTAGAGGGCTTATTCTGCGCCAGGCACTGTTCCCTGCACTCTGTACTTACTCATGATCACTGCAGCCCCATTTCTCTGATGAGGAGACAGGGAGAGGTTAACCAATCTACACAAGTTCACATCCAGGCTACAAAACCAGGCGGTCTAGGGCTGCAGTCTGCTCTTAGTCACGAGGCTAACTGCTTCTCTGTTTGTGTCTTCCGTCTGCTTCAGCACCTGCTGGGCTATGCCCTTTGCCTCAGTGTAGTCCGGTAGAGTAGGCAGGTTTCTGGAGCTGGAGGAAAGCCTCAGAATGCGGGATGAGAGCCCTGTGGCGTGTGCATGTCTGATCCAGAAGGTGGGAGGTGAGCTGAGTAACCCCTGGGACGCTCACCCGGGCTGTTTTTGTTGGCCAGGGGTGGAGGGGAGAGAAGCCTACTCTCCACCCACCATGCTGCCCCCACCCCTCACCCCACCCCAGCAGCCTCTCCTTGGTCCTGGCTTAGGCTTCTTCAGGGAAAGCCAAGAGCGGTCTGGTCCTTGTCCTGTTAGCATACTCTCTTTTGTTTCTGTGTTGTTGTTTTTTTTTGGTGGACTTGGGGTAACGAAGCACTTGTGAAAGCTGGAGGGCTTGCAGTATCTTAGGAATAGAAAATTATCTTTGGTAAGGTCCCATTTAGGTCCACAGTCCCCTTGGGTAACACAGGGTCTCAGCTCCAAAACACCCCTGCTTAAAAAAACCATATTAACAATTAAAATCCAAGATAGAGTTTTATAAGAAAAGAAAAAAAAAAGATTTTCCTTTGTAGAAGCACCAAATTAACCCATCACTAATAGCTGCTCGGGCATATAAATGCGAGCACAGTGTGGTTAAATGCAGCCGGAAACGCAGTTTATCCAGTTAGCAGACTGGACGGCACAGTGCGTGTGCCCTCAGCAGTCACGGTGTGTTTGTGTGGCTGGGCTGGGAACTGACTCTCCTACCCCTTATCTGTACAGGGTGACTGACAGAAGGTAGGGTTACAGACAGGAGGAGAGAATGCTTTCCCTCCTCTGCCTGGGTGGTCTCTTTGTTCCTATCTTCCTAGGAAAGATGATTAGATACAGTTCTGGGGTGGGAAGGAACCTTAGGGATCATGTAGACCCACCGCATTGTTGCTTTGCCGATAAGTAAACTGAACGTTGGAATGATAAAATGACATGCCCAAGGTCAGTTAAATGTCAGAGATTATGATCATGGATGTCATCCAAAGAAAATTCCAATTCTGTCCCAAGCTACTAAGTGGGACCAATTTGTAATATAGTTTCTTTAAGGTCTTTGATGCTATATCTTGGTAGAAACCTCAGTATGTGCTATTCATGCATGGAGCCCTCTGGGCAAAGGCAGTGAGGCAAAGAAGGTGGTTTTTAAAGTTATCATTTATACTGGGCACTCTGCTACCTGTCTAAAGGAATTTGCAGTGGCTTGCAGTGAAACGGAGGCATATAGTAAAGCCACTGGAGTATAACAAAATGTAAAAGAACAGGAAATAATTATATCAAACTTCTCAGTTAAAGGCAGCTAAGGGCAACAGTGTGAGTGATTCGTTTCTCATTATCTGTTGAAACATACCAATTCTTCAGGTACCACACCCTTGGAGAAAAGTTAGCTGGTTAGCTCACTATCTTTCCCCAGCGATTCTAGAGTTTTTTGCTTGTTTGTTTTGTTTTTAAATCCACCCAAGGAAGGGCTCTGGGGCCAGCAGTGATGCTCTGACCCTTAATGACACGGTGAGGTGCCTACAGGCATTATTGTCATGGCTTCACCTTTACTTTAAGACACTGTCTTCACGGTGCACTATCTTGACGCCATATTGATGACCATAATTTTTACCTGGGTACACACATTGTCACCTGATAATTTAGTTGTCTTTTGAGATGTCAAGGTCTTTACTTCTAAATACGGGACATGTCTGGGCATACCCTAGGCAGAACTACAAGCCAGGGAGATCTCATTAGAATTCATTTATCTGAATTCAACATTATGCATATATTGAGTACCTACTGCATATCCCAGCCTTGCTGAGGAGCAGGAGATAAGATTCACTTGAGTTGAGCCTGAGTGGTAGATAGATGTGGGTCCATTGACTATAATATGATATAATGACAAAATATGATGTAATAGAGCAGTGATCAGAGCAATGTGTTTTAGCAACATAACATAATAAGAGACTCTGTCCAGAGGTATGAGAGGAGGCCTTCCAGGAAAGCTAAATTTTTATTTATAGTTTTCAACAAATAAGAAATGTCAATTTTCTCCAGACATTGGGTTGGGTACTGGGATGATTAAAACAATCCTGGTCCATATTCTCATGGAACCTGAAGTAAGAGGCTATGTATAGAGGGGGAAGGGGACACCTAGAGTGTATTCCAGGAAAAAAAATGAACCCTGTAAGCAAAGATGAAAGGGGCACGGAAGCTAAAGAATGACCAGATAATGTGAGAAGCATGAAGGAACTTGAACTTGAGCTTAATCCTATAGACTCTGGAGAGAGAGGGAAGAATTTAAGGAGGGGAGTGGCATGATCAGATTTGTACTTTCAAAGTTAATTAACAGAGATTTAATTATATTTATTAAAAAGAAGAAATCATATAAGTACTAGAAAAAACGTAAGTGAATATTTATATAATTTTAACATGGAGAAAATCTTTCCATGTATAGCATGAAAAAGTTAAAACCATATAGAAAAAAAAAACTAATAAATTTTAAAATGTAAAGATTTAAAAACTGTATATCACCAAACAACTATTTTTAAAATGCCTGGGAATTGAACTGGCAACCTTTTGGTATACAGGACAATGCTAAACCAATTGAGCCACTCCAGCCAGGCAAGACAAAAGTCTTTGTAAAACTTTTAAAAAGTTAAAAAAGACAAATTAGAGAAAATGTAATAGTCTTGATATATAAATGGCACATACACATAAATAAGAAAAAAAAACCTCTAGAAAATGGGCAAAAGAAGAAATTCAGATGTCCAATTAAACAGATGGAAAATGTTCAATTGCACAAATAATCTAAACAAATTATAATAGATATATACCGCTTTTCATTTACCAGATTGACAAGGATTTTTTTTAATGCTGATGCCTAGTGTTAGTGAAGGACTAGAGAAACAGACACTTTCAAGCATCCATTTAAATGTGGTTTAGAAGAGCAATTTGTAATATGTATCAGAATGAATCGCTACACTGACTCAACAAATTTACTTTAAGAAATATAGCCTAAGAAAATAGGTCAATTCACAAAAATTGTTGTTTCAAATAGTTCATTCCAATGTTATTTATAATAGCAAAACAAAACTAAAACTAAAACCCCAAATAGCAACAACAAACCCACAAGGAAACAATGTAAACACTCCGCCCTTAAATAAAGGATTGGTTAAAAACACAATCACAGCCTGGCCAGTGTGGGTCAGTGCACTGAGAGTTGTCCCAAGCACCTAGAGGTCACTAGTTCAATTTCAGGTCCGGGCACATGCTCAGGTTGCCCTCTCCCTTTCTCTCTCTCTAAAAAAATCAATAAAATTATACTAAAGAAGAAAAATGGTATAACCACATATTCAGATGCTATGCAGCCAAGATATGAAAATTTCTCCATTGTTGTTAAAGGAGAACAGAAGATTATAGAGAATAATTGTCACAGGATCCTATTTTTGTAAATACGTGTTTTATGTACATATACATAAGAAAATATCTGGGAGGAATGATAAAATATTCAATGTGATTTCTAATTGTAATTGATATATTTTTAAATTCTGCCCATATTTATTTTCTCATTGTTTTTCCATCCAACATGGATCAGTAGAGGAAATAAATCATTATGACAACACATTAAGATGATGACCTTAGGTGCAGAGGACCAAGGACATTTAGGAGCCTTTTGCCATAATCCAGGTAAAAAAAAAAAGAGAAAGGCTTGTGTTGGGCTCTGGTGCTTCCCAACCCTGGCTGTGCTTTAGAATCACCCAGGGAAGTATTAAAAATACTAATCCCAGGGCACAATACCAACTAATTAATTTAGAGTCTCTGGAGTGAGGCCTTGACACTGGGATGGTTTAACCTCTGTGCTCCCACCTTCACACACACACACACACACACACACACACACACACCCGGCTAAAACGTGCAGTCAGAGATAAGACCACTACACTCCAGGGCGGTGGCAGCTGGAAAGGAGAGAGGGTGTGATGTTTCATGGATGGGATCTCTGAAAACGATGTTAATCTTAAGATACCCACAGAGATAGCTTTAGTGCGTTTCCTTTCCTTCTACATAGCTTTCAAGGTCAAGTGTAGAGCTGAGGAATGCAAGGGCACTAGAAAATGCCTCCGTGGGTCTGTCTGGGCTGAGCTGCAGCTGGTGCGTGGCGCGGAGGCCGCACGCAGTCACTGCACGTGCTGCGGAAACCAACCACCGCGCCCTGCAGCCGAGCAGAGCCCTCCGCAGGCCAGCAACGCAGAGAGCTGGGCAGTGCGGAGAAAGGCGACATTTCATGTGTGAAGGGGACTGTTACTTACAGGATGATTTTTCCTAGCAGAGGTTTTGTTTTAAAGCTTTTGGAGTTGGCTGTTTCACTTCTAATTGCAGAGTATGTAGGTGTTAGCTCACATTCCGATCCCCGAGTGTTTCCAGCACTGCCATAGCTTCCCTTAAGGTTTAAAAATTATGATTTGCTTTTAATTGCTACCCTTCTTAATAGGTGTTACTCAAACAGGAAGGGAAGCTCCGTGCATGCTCACCAGTCTTTGATGGGAAAGGTTACTGAGGCAGTTTGGAGAGGTATCTTACAAGGTGTCAAATAAATACAGGTGAGTTTTAATACATGATGTGCATTGACATTTTTATTCTGTACAGCAACAGAGAGACTTTTGTATAACTGGGGAGGAATTATATCAGATTCTGGCTATGGCCACAGGATTTCTTGCTTCTTATTGGCTGAAAAAATAAATGAAAGCCATTATAAACAGTATTAAAATATTAACCATGCCTTCCATAATTAAACACCCCCTTTAAAAATAGAAGTTACACAGTCTGTCTTTCACTTCAACTTTGACTTTTATCCCAACACCGGTGTTGGAAATGAGCTGTAGGAATCACAGTTTAAGGTGACTTGACTGCAGAGAGCAACAGTGTGAGTGGGGACACCACTGTGTCTTCTCTCCCGCTTGGGGTCAGTGTTTCAGTGGATGAGAGAAGCTGGGAAACAGGACAGGAAATGTCAGTGCTTCCACCAAAGGTCAAGGGAGCATTAAGATAACGGCTGCATCCCAGACCCGATGCTGACAGCCCTCTTCAAAGGAGATCAGGGGTGTAAATAGGGACTCAGATGGGCTTCCAAAAGGCACCACGAGGTCAGGAACCTTCAGGAGAGACAATGCACGGAGGGAGGGGGTTCAGTGAACAGCTCTGAAGTTACCCTTCCAGCCAGTCCCGAACATCAAAGAGCATTTGTCTGCCCTAATTGGCAGGTAAAAGTGCTGTGCAGGTGACAACAGGCCTCTGGGAAGATAACAGAAATCGCTGAGCTTCAAGTCACTGATCTGTGTGCTTCACTGAAAAGGGTCCTCTCTACCTGGCTTGTCAGTCCCGGTGGAGACTGACTCCCACACCCTGAGGGCAGAGGCTCTGGGATTCCCTGTGTTGTCCCCAGACCCTAATGTGCCTGTGCAGTGGCTTAATAAACTTTACCAACATCATTTCCATTTTAATTTCTAAGGATGTATATGTACTTGGTAAATGAAAGTTAAACAACACCAAAAGGTACAGAATGAGGAGCAGGCCTTTTTCTCTTCCCCTCTCTGTCTCCTAGACCCCCCCATTTTCCATTTCCCTCCCTGGAGACAACCACTGCAGTCGTTTTTTAGACATTGCACTAGAGATGGATCTTCTCCTCCTTCTTCTTCCTCCCCTCTAATTCCTGTGTATAAAACACTCATATGCCCGGCTGGTGTGGCTCAGTGGTTGAGCGTCGACCCATGCATCAAGAGGTTGCCGGTTCAATTCCCGGTCAGGGCACATGCCTGGGTTGTGGGCCTGATCCCCAGTGGGGGGCATGCAGGAGGCGGCCAATCGATGTTCTCTCTCATAGATGTTTCTATCTCCTGCTCCCTCTCTCTCTAAAAATCAATAAATAAAATAAAACACTCATGTGTACATATAAATATATAAACATATACATATAATATATATGCACACTTTTTACACAGGTGAAAGTTAGTTTCACTCACTGTTCTCTATCTCACTGTGTTCTCCTATGTTCACTTATCAGTAGGTTCCGGAGATCATTGCACACCATTCCATACAGAACCCAACCCACTCTGCGAATGACTGCACCACACTCCACTGCAGGGTGGAGCCCTGATGTGTCCCGCCAGGCCCCTAACTGATAGGTTTCAGATTTTTCCAACCTTTGTCAATGCTGCAGTGGACGTCTCTGTGCAACGGTCTTTGCGTGGGGATATTTCTGAGGGATTAACTCGTGGACATAATGTTTCTGAGTCAGAGCATATGCATTTTTTATTTTAATTGATATTGACACATTTTACTCCAAATCTTGAGTCAAGAATGTATGCGATGTTGAAAATATTGTTAAGTGAAAGAAGCATGTCACTAAAAGGCCACCTATTATACAATTCCATTTATAATAAAATATCCAGAGTAGGGAAGTCACAGAGCTAGGAGGTAGATGAGTGGGCGGGAGGTAGGGTACCATAGGGGTTGTTGCCAGTGGGCATAGGGTTCCTTTTCCGGAGAGATGAAAATGTCCTGAACTTGGTGTGATGGTTGCACAACTTTGAATATATCAAAACCGACTGAGTTCTACACTTTAAAAGGGTGAACTTTATGATGGGTGAATTATATCTCAATAAGGCTGTTACTTAAAAAAAAAAGTACAAGCATACCTGTTTCCCCCTCACCCTTGACAGTTTATGTTCGTATTTTCTCATCATCATTCATTCTAATGATAGAAGTCTTTCTCCATTCTTCCTAAAGACGGAGGACCAAGCAGGAAATGAGTAGAAAGAGCTAAAGGGTCAGCCAGGGATCTAAGGGTTTGGGCTGTCAACTTTACAGTCTAAAAACAATGGAAATGACTGGAAACGATCAAAATAATCAAGTTGTCAATAATTGCCAGTGAACTCGGCAGCCAGGTCAGAATGGGACCTACAAAGTTTCAGGAAGGTATGAGAAACCCCTTTCTCTCGGCCGGGAGGACTGTGGAACCTCCTTTGCTCACTCACGCGAGGACCTGAATGCCGGGTCTTCCAAAGCAGGACCTACCCCAGCTCCGGGAGGAAGTACACTGACCGCCATGGGGGAACGAAGGGGTGGAAGCCAAGTAAAACGTGCCGTTTGTGAACACAACCCCAGAGCCTCTGACAGGCAGGAAAACTAACCACTGCCTGTCTCCTTTAAAGTTAACTGGTATTTTCATCAAGATGGGTTTACTTTGGATTCCGTTTCGCCCCTATTCACCTCTCACCTCGAGATTAACCCCACTCAATTCTTTTTCTACGATGTCTTATATTTCAACCTGCTTGTGCCCTGTGGGATTAAAAGCTAAATGCTCTTTAACAAGAGTAATCCCCTGAGTGGACATGTTTCTGAGATCGTTAGGCATTTGATCACAAAGGAAAGAAGAGAAAGGAGAGGGAGGTAAAAAAGTGAAGAAAATAGAGAGCTTGGAGATTTTCACCTTAGTAATAATTGATTGCTAAGGGCCCTCTGAACTGGTATTTGCATGAAAATAGGCCACTCTTAATTCCCAAGGATAAGCGCATTTTCTCTCTTCCTTTGGGAGACACTATGCCGAAGGAGCTGAGCTCCGCAAGGAGGGCCTTGCTGCACCAGACAGGTCCCAGTTTCTGTGACTTTAATAATAAGCTGGCACAGATAGAGCATTGACTGTGTGGCAGTCACTGGTCTGGGCACGCTATGTCATTTAAACTTCACAACAGTCCTGTGAGGAAACCTCTATTTGTACTGCTGCAATGGATGGAAGTCTGTGCCCCGCAAATTCATATGTTGAAACCCCAAACCCCAATGTGATAGTATTTGGAGACGGGGCCTTTGGGAAGTAATTAGAGGTCATGAGAGTGGTGTCCTCATGATGGGATTAGTGTCCTTATAAGAGGAGACACCAGAGAGCTTGCTCCCCCCCTCTCTCCACCATGTGAGGGCGCAGCGGATAGGTGACCATCTGCAAGTCAGGAAGAGAGCCCGGGCCAGGAAATAAAATTGGCCAGCATCTTGACCTTGAACTTCCCAGCCTCCAGAACTGTGAGAAATAAATTCCTGTTGTTTAAGCCACACAGTCTGGTATTTTGCTAAGGCTTCCCGAGTTCACTCGTGCAACCACCATTTTACAGAGGATGAAACTGACACCAAGAGAGGTTAAGTAACTTATCTGGTAGGAGCTAGGAAGACGATGACAGGGTTCAAACCCCACAGTCTGACTCCAGGGTCTGCATTCCCCCTGCTGTGGTTGATTGCCCATGATAAAAGCAGCGGTTTTCATGTGTTGTAGCTGCTCCTCTTTCTGCCATTTTGAGGCCCCAAGCATACCCTCACCTGGGCTGGGAAGAGATTGTGCTGCGCCTCCGCGGTGCCCCGTTCGCGTTATGTCAGAGGATGTGACCTCCATTCACCTGTAAGGTCTGGGACTTCTCTTCATTTTTGCACCCCCAGCTCCTGCCTAGGACAGTTCCTGGGTGTGTTATCTGAGTGACTATGGGTATAGTGAAGAAGAAACTGTCTAACTTTACAAAGTTTTATGACTAAGTCATTGTGAGTTTTTTGCAAAATAAGAGTATTGAAACATGGGAGGCTATTGGGGTGCTAACTCAGCTGTCCAGCAGACCTGCTTGCAGTCACCCAAGCCCCACGATGAGAGATTGTGCGCTGTTTTGTGATACTCTGCATGGACGTGGGGTATAGCCAAAGGAACACCAGTTTTCTGTTTCGCTTTTGGCTCCTTGCTCACAAAAGCCCTATTGCAGGTTGGATGGCTGCAGAAGCAGACTCTGAGATTGTACTTAGTGTGCAGGATCTATATGAAGGGGTGTCCTTGGGGTCCACACCTGGGAAAGGGGGAGGGCTGCAGCAGGACCGGTTGGAGAAAGAAGTGGAGATGTGATGCAGAGCCAGTGAAAGCCTTGGCCGACCCTGTGGGGAGCTCTTGAGCTAGGACGGTTGTTCAGGTTGCCCCAGCTTGAGCCAGATGGTCAGGTCTTTATACTCCATCATGTCGTGGCCACTAGATATGAGCTGCCCAGGAAGGGGCATGACCTTGGGCAAGATGGCTCATTGCAGCTGAGGCATTCCCCAAAGGGGCTGACAGCTGAAGGCTGTCCACCGACAGACTCCCAGAAGCTGGGGCAGCAGGTCTTTTATCTCAGGGAGAGGTGGGTGGTGCATCACAGTGTCCTCACATGAACATGACTTCAGAATGAGTGTTTTGGCAGCACAGGAGCCCAGCGTGCAGAGTCTTCTCATTATTACAGAATGTTACTTTCATCTCTTGAGCCAGATTTCCTTTTATGACTGTTGGCAGATGCCCAAAGCTCCGATGTCTGTGGAGGATCTTTCTGAAAGGTTTCCACATATGTTATCTCTCGTATGAGATTCCCTTCTAACAACATTCCACCTCCAAAACACTAGCTTTAAACTCATTTTCTTATCTTTCCTTCATATCTCAGAGGAAGACAGTTCCCTTCTCTTTACGCAGGTTAATTTCCTTCCTGTACCTTTGACCTGACCCTTCTGACAGAGCCTGTACTCTCAATGATTCCCCCTCATGCCTCCTCAGTCTCTGTCCTCTCCTATGCAGGGTAAGGCTCTCGAATATTATCATGGGCGATAGGGTCTTTGTAGGGGGGGTAACACAGTGACAGTGGCATTTTGGGAGGGATACGCTGGCAACTGTGTACTAGATGGGTTTGTGAATCTAGGCCTGGAAGCAGAATGATTTGCATCTCAGCTAGTGAAATACAATTGAACGCATCTAAGCAAGTTCTTCTAGGAAGCCCTCATTCATAACTCTTGGTTGCTTGTTACTCCGCAGCCCATCAGGGTTGCATGGGTAGAAATCTCATGGTAAAGTGAAGGGGTGTGGTTTTGGAGTTCGACTCTTAGCTAGGTCATTTCCTAGGTGTGTTGCTCCCAGCAGATTCTTCTTCACCTCCACAAGCTCAGTTTCCTCATCTGGAACGTGTGGCTTAATGAGGCTTCCTCAAAGGATGGCTGAGAGGGGACTTTCCTTGAGATGACATAGCTAGAGACCTTGCCTGGCATGTGACACACAGGAAGCCCCAGGACATATAAGCTCCCCCCCACACACACACTTTAAGGTGGTTCCGTTAAAGCAGTTGGTTCAGAGAGAGCCCAGGGGGTCAGGAGCCACCTGGTTCTTTATAACACGGGCCCAATCGCTTTCTAATTTTACACTGAAACGCAATGTCTGAATCCCCATCCTGCCTTTATTGGTGAGACATCACCTTCTCAATTGCTGAGGTACTAGGAGCTGCGTGAGTGCAAAACCGAACAAAAAGCCCCAAAACAATGTGTAAGTAAACTTCAGAAATGCTTTCAGAGTACCTTGAGCTGAGATGGTTTGTGCTTATTCCATTTAAGGATGGCATGTGCTTTCTGCAGTGACTACTGGATTGACTGTGACAAGATGGTTTCTTAGCACTGAGAAGGGCCTGCAGGACCTGCCTGTCACGTCAACCTCCCAGTGTAACAGTGCTAACTAATACAGAGATGTGTTCCTGCCTTTGGGGTGTGCCTTTGAAGGGTCAAGAATTCTTATTCTGTGAGCCCCTGGGAATTCATTTTAAGTCAACAAGCAAAGAATTAACTACGAGGAAGGACGGAGCAAAAGTAAACTTTATCACGCAGTTGTATCTCAGGCAAAGAATCGGCCAGAGTGTTTCCTTGTCTCAGCAGAAACTTCAATGCCTGTAACAGAGCTTTCGGGCCAGTCAGGTGAATGCTTGTACAGGCAGAAGGAAGTGGAAAGTAAATGTGTCTAATCAGATGAATCAGACACGTATCTGTAAGTGAATTTTGAAAAGTGACTTTGCTTTGAGGAAGTTGACTCTTATGGTTTGTTTCATGATTGACTGGATTATTCTCCACCTGGCACGTCGCTGTGTTGGTTCTGACACTAACCTGGTGGGGGGACGTAGAGGCAAGGCCACAGGTCCAGGTGTCAGGCCTGGGTCAGGACTCTGGCTTTGCACCTCCGACTTGTGAGACTTTAGGCAAGTTATGCATTCTAGAGTTCCTCTCTCTTTGCTTCCTAATTCCCAAAATATTCAGTGGGTTTTGGTCATGCGATAAATATCAGTTGCTACCATTTACCTATTAGTTACAACTTCTTTTCTTTTAAAAATTTTAAAGTTATATTTATTTATTTAATTTTTTAAATCCTCACCTGAGGATATATTTTTTTTTAAATTGATTTCAGAGAGAGAGGAAGGGAGAGGGAAAGAGAGAGAAACATTGATCGGTTGCCTCCTGTACACACCCGACCAGGGATTGAACCCACAACCTGGGTATGTGCCCTGACCAGGAATTGAACCTGTGACCTTCTGGTGTATGGAACTATGCTCCAAACAATGGAGCCACACCAGCCAGGACTAGTTACAACTTCTTGATGCAGAATACTGCATGCTTAGTGCTGCCATCGGCAAGTCTAGATACAAAGAGATGAAATTGCTCAGGCGGTTTAGTTCAGTGGGTTGCATCCAGGCTGTACCACTTATCAAATGTGTACCACTTATCAGATTGGACAATTTACTCAAGCTCTCTGTGCTTCCGTTTCCTCATCTGTAAAATGTGGATATCAATACCTACCTACTAGCATTACACTGAGGATTAAATGAGTTCACGTATTTGAAGCAATTCGCATGGTCTTGGCAATGGTAAGAGCTATGGAAGTGTTAGCTGTTCTTATTGCTGGCTCTAGATGATGTGTTTGTGACTGCCTGCCTGCTCACAGCCCCCATCTTTGGGCATTGCTTTCACCTACTACCCCCACTGTCCCCAGTGATGTTTGTATCACATAAATGGACCATCCATCCAACTCACAGTTGTTTGGATCAGGAGTGGACAGCTTATCTGAGCTAAATAAATCAGAATCCTCTCCTTGGATTGGGAATAGTGAGCAATGGGTTTCTGACCTGAAAGTTTGTGTAGACTCAGGTCTGAGGCCATTATCTGAGCCCTGGTGGGCGGGTAGAGAAAGTTTTTCCACTGAGAGAAGCAGAAAAGTGAGGCAGATACGAAAAACTAAACAACAGCAAAACAGGGGAGAAATTATATTGCCCGTAAGAGGTGAAGCAAGTGCTGGGAAGACAACGTGAAGTTACTGCGATCGGCCTGTCTGAGCACTGTGCCTGAGTCCTGCGAGAGCCCCAGTGCCCTGCACTGTCGCCCTCCAGCTCTCAGCCCCTCCCGGACCAGCTGCAGCAGTCCTCTCGGTTCTGTGCACGTAGAGAAGTGTGACTGAAACACTGAACTTCAGCAGGAAGTGGTCTACCTCCGTAGCCTACAAGCGGTTTTGCTCACTAAATTGCAGAATTCTGAAAACCTAATATTTCCACACATTTTCAAGTTGATATCTTAAAAGTTTTATCTTCATTTTGTGGGGTAAGAAACTTTTCTCTACCCTCAAGTTTCCTTTGGCTGGTCTAATAAATAGATATGAGACAGGTTAACAAGAGAAAATAACCAAATGCAATAATACATACATATATATGTATGGGAACCTTGTGTACATGAGAGTCAGAGACCCCACATGCCCCGTGCACGGGAGGGTCAGAGACAGGAAGGGAAAATGGGGATTTAAAACATTCTGAGTGAGGGATGAGCTTGGAGATTCGGAAGGTAACTGTGGGGAGAGAGCATGTTCGGTAGTTATTGTTTTGTCCTACCATATGTATAGGTAAAAAGTCATTTCTGGTTTTAACTCATTATCGTGGGCCAAGCTCCTAATTTAAGTTCTAGTTAGTGGGGAGCAGAAGTTTCTCTTGAGCCTGCAGGGTCCTGGTTGCCTTTACCTCAAACTAGTCTGCATACCACTGAGGCACATCTTGGGGTGACTTGTTCTGAACCCTCACAATATCATATATTCTAGAATCTAAGAGAATATTGATTGTAAGATATTATGCATCATACTGTTTGCTTTATGTTATGTACGGCTAAGGAGGTGAAAATACTGTTTAATTGTTACCCACCTACGTATACACAATGGAACACTATGCAGCTGTAAGAAAGAGAGATCGCTTATCCTTTGAGACGACATGGAAGGACCTGGAGAGTATTATGCTAAGCAAAATAAGCCAATCAGAGAAAGACAAATATCACATGATCTCACTTATTTGTGGAATATAATGAACAAAACAAGCTGATGAACAAATAGACCCAGGGACATAGAAAGGAGTATGATTCAGACTGACAAACCTCAGAGGAGGGAGATGGGGGGAGGGAAGAGATAAACCACAGAACTTATATGCATGTATGTGTAAGCAATGGACATAGGCAACAATGCTGGGGGTTGGGGGCAGGATCAGGAGAAGGGTGTCAATGGGGGGAAAGGGAGAAACATCTATAACAAAAATAAATTAATAAAAATTGCAAAAAAAAATTGTGACCCACCATTATTGTAAGATGCACCCCAATTTTAGAGATGTGAAACAAGTAGCTACAGACTCAGTGAAATATGTTACAATATGTAACATATTATTACCAAGGACATAATATGTTACATATTGTAAATATTGACATTTAAAAATAAGATGCTACGTTCTTTTTATAAGTGTATTCAAGGAATTGAAACACTGTAAGAATACAAAATTCACCACAGTCCAGTTGAAAAATGTCGATGAGCAAGGTCTACTTTAGCTTTTGGAAATTTGATCTCCCCTGGCCCTACCCCTTGATTCTGTATTTCCATTCTATTGCCCACACTGAATTTTATTCAAATGTAATATGTTCTTGTATAAAAATATATAAAAGTCTTTTATTGATTATTCCATCATATTCTTCTGCAAGAAAAACATGTATGTGAATTAAAAATGTGTCTTATTCCCTGTATCTATAAGGCTTCAAATCTGCACCATCGAATATGGTAGCCACTAGCCACCAGTGGCTATTTAAGTTTAAATTTATTAAAACTAAATAACATTTAAAGTTCACTTGCCCATCATATTAGCTACAAGTGTTCAGTAGCCACAGTGGCTCGTTAGGGGCCACCACCTTGGTGCACATAGAGAACACTATTTGATTTGCGTTTTGTTTTTGTGTGTGTGTGTTGTTCTCTTTTTGAGGTAATATTGGATAATATTCCAGGTAGTACCCAGAACATATATAAACCACTCATCACCAATGGTCAGCCAAAATGTCTATGCTAACAAGACTCTGTATCAATTTTGTTTTGCTGCTGTAACAAACTATCACAAAATTCATAACTTAAAAAAGTTTTCTATTATCCTACAGTTTTGGAGTCCAGAGCCCTAAAACCACGGTGTGGGACTGCAGTCCTTCACTTCCCCAGGCCTTTTTTGGCTTCCAGAGGCCACCTGTATTCTTTGACTCAGGGCCCCTTCCTTCATCTTCAAAGCCAGCAAAGTGACATCCTCACATCTCTGCTCTGATCCTTCTATCCCCACCCGCCATCCTTTCCATTGATTAGGAAATGAAAATGTAACCCCCTTGTGACTACACTGGGCCCGCCTGGATACCCAGGCTACTCTCCACGTCAGGCCCACTGATGGGCAGCCTTAACTCCATCTGAACCTCAATTCTACTTTTAACCTCAGATATCTAAGGTTCCAGGGATGAGGACACTGACATTTTGAGAGGCCATTATTCTGCCTCCTACAGACCCTAAAATCAGTTCGTCACTAAATTTCTTTTTTTTTTTCCTGGAAAAAACAAGAGGACCATTTGGTGTTATTATTGTTCCCTGTTGTTTGCCTGCCAACAGCGCACTAAACTCTCCACCAAAACATATTTCAGAACAGTCTTGCTCAATGTGCTTACAAATATGATTATTGTTAACATTTTCAATTATTTAACATTTATTAAGCACCAACCGTGCGCTAAGTACTCTTCAAAACATACAATTAGTCATGGTTGGATGCCTAAAGGGCTTACTATTTAAAAATTAGACAAGTCTAAAATTAGACAGATGCAAACACCTATAAATAGCAAGGCTCTGTGAAGAACTGACTCTCCCAGACACGTCAGATGCAGCTCTTCATGTTTTCTATTCTCCAAATCCATCTTTACTCCCAGGAGGCCTAGAAATGTATACGCTTCCAGAAAACTCACATTGGAACTTCATGTAGACAGGAAAGAAATGTACAAATGCCACTTACAAGGGCTTGTTTTCAAGTTTGGGACAACTGCCTTGCATTATTTCAGATCTTATGACAAATAAGGTCCTTCTGTGTTCTGTGGTTAGTAGGATTCATATGAAAAGAAAATACCCCATAAAAGATGCAGCATCATTTAATTGCTAACTGGAGGGTTTTTCCAAAGCGAGTGTGGTGATGACAGGCCAAGCTCTCGGAGGCCCAGAGTCGTGTGGGAGACCGTTTCTCACGGTGACTCAGGAGCAACCGGGAAACGATTTCTCCGGTTGAGAAGATGAACCAGCTGTGGTGTCCGTGTCCTCGCACGGTGGGGAAGTAGGAACACGTACACACTACTTGTTCTGAGCCTCCAGCTACTTTCCCCGCCGGTGGCTTGCTCCGTGTGCTATTTCTAGGGATGGGGGTCAGCAGAGGGGAATTTATTTTATGCATTTGCCCTTTTTAAAAAGATGGAAATGGGTTTACTTATACCAATATGTTTTGTTTGATAAACACTAGGGACAAAATCACCTTATTCATTTTAATGATGAACTGAGACCCTGAGGTAAGGTGAGTTGTTTAAGGTCATGAAACTACTAACATCAGAGACGGAGCTAGAATCACGGTCACCTGGCACACCAGCTAGGTGTCTTCCATTTCCCCTGATGCTCTCTGCCTGCCTCTCGTCCTGACTCTTTCTCAGTCTGCTCCACCCTCCACCACTACCCACCTTTGGCCTAAAACTCTTTAAAATAAAGAAGCGAGAATAGTATTGCAATGCCAGGTATCTGTTATCCAAATGTTCTTCCAAGGTGCCAGGTGGATTGTGGCGGTGTCAACCTACAGCTTCAAAGAAAGGCCCAAGTCCCGATGCTCCCCGAAGGACAAGGATCCAGGCTCTCCTTCAGGGTGACTGGTGGCATCTGAGCCCCTGACTGACCCCGCCAGTTAGCACCGTGGGCACCCACATGGGAGGAGCCTCTGCCTGCTCTCGCCACAGAGTATGTGGCTCCGCTGCAATGTGCCAGCAACTACTGTGTGTTTTCTGGGACGGGGATATAGGGGACAGATTGTTATCTAAATCAAAGTCACTTAGTGTTCATGCGGCCACTTCCCGGAACCAGAGCAGTGCACGGAGAGGCTGAACAGGGCTTTTTGTTCCAGGGTCTAGTGCTCTTGTTGGAAGGAGACTACACAGCCAGCTCCCCCCTTTGCACACGGTCACTTCAGGCTGAGCCTGGTGCCTTCAGCCTCACGGAGCCATCTGTCACCTGCAGACACCGCCCCCTCTGAGCGCTCAGACTGCCCAGCTCGAAGTCACTCACTACCTGTGTAAGAACTGGTGTGTTTTTGGGCCCTTCTATGTCTTGGTTTCCTCATCTGCACATTATAGCTGATTCTGGTATTTATCTCACAGGATCGCTGAGAGGGTTCAGTGAGAGAATACAGGAAAAGCGCTTAGGAGAAAAAGCAGGCGTGTTACCAGTGTTCAATACACGATGCAGTTGTTATGGTTATTGATGGAGCAACCGCGGCACGCCCAGTGCTGAAGGAGGTATGGGGCAGGACAAGAATACGGTGAGCCTTGCTCTCAAGGAGCTTCGGTCAAGCTGCAGGCTCTCTTTTATTTTATTTATGTTTTTATTGATTTTTTTAGAGAGAGAGGAAGGGAAAGAGAGAGAAACATCGAAGTGAGAGAGAAACATCCATCAGCTGCCTCCTGCATGCCCCCTCCTGGGGGTTGAGCCTGCAACCCGGGCATGTGTCCTGATCTGGAATTGGACGGGGACCTCTCATTACATGTGACAACACTCAGTCCACTGAGCCACATCGGCTAGGCTTCAGACTCTTTTTTAAAAGATAAAAATAATTTGGAAAGACCTAGGAAGTAGCTGTCAAAGTAGAAGGCGAATAACTATTGGGGATGAGATTTCCAAGCAGACCTCATAGAGGAAGAAAAGGATCAAGCAGGGACAGGAACAATGACAAGGCAGCCCGGCTGGTGTGGCTCAGTGGTTGAGCGTCGACCCATGCACCAAGAGGTCACTGGTTTGATTCTTGGTCAGGACACATGCCCAGGTTGTGGGCCAAATCCCTAGCAGGGGGCATGCAGGAGGCAGCCAATCAATGTTCTCTCTCATTGATGTTTCTGTCTCTCTCTCCTCCTCTCCCGTCCTCTCTCTCTAAAAAAAAATCAATAAAACAAACAAAAAATTGATGACAAGGCAAAGATGGGATCTTCTGTGTATATCCCCATGCCTCAGGCAGGCAGTTCCTGGTCCTCGGTAAGAGTTTAGTGACAGGAGATTCCCAGTTGCACGTAAAATTCATGTTTCATTGTGAGCAAAGTAGAGCAGCTAGGTCTAAATGGATTAATTTATTATATCAAGGAAAATCACACTTTCCGTCACCTTACCACTGTCTGGAAGTCAGATCTAAAATATACTTGAGGAGAAGGGGAGCTCAGGCAGTCACTGAACGTGTTTTTCTGGGTTCTCTAAGGCAGCACCATTTGATAGAAATGCAATTTGAGCCACAGGTGTACTTTTAAATTTTCTACTGGCCACATTAAAAAAGGAAAAAGCAGGAGAAATAACATTTAATATATTTTATTGAACTCAATAATTAAAAATATTTCAACATGTAATCAATATAAAAATTATCAATGAGATCTTTTAATTTTTTTTTTTGAACTAAGTCTCGAATCCAGTGTGTAAATTTTGCACTTATAACACAGCTGAGTTTATGCTAGCCACATTTTAAGTAGTCAATAACCACATGTAACTAGTGGTTACTATATTAGATATTGCAAATATATGCATTTTAGTGAGATTAGATATTAGAAGAAAATTATATACTTGAAAATATTTTATCTCAGAAAACAACCTCAAACGATGTGGAGAACGTTGTCTGTGCACACAGCTCTCTGATGGCAGAACGCACTACCATTGGTTCAGTAATACCCTCTTCAGCAATTTATAAATAAAGGCAAACACAGATCCAGTCTGAGGACTTGCTTGCCCTGGTGATTAATTGAGACATATGGGTGAGCATAAAGCAAGATTTCCTCCTACCATCAGTCTTCTACTGACCTTCATTAAGGACAAAGAGCATTTTAATGGATGAAGCCTTCACCTTTAATAAGCCTTTACTCTGTTATTTCCTATGGAACCATTCATTACATTAACAGAACAATGGTAGCTGGCTAATGACAGAGCTGTGGTCAGAACCCCAGGGACAGCCTATGTCACCATTAGCGCCTCAAGGCAAAATGTCACCCGGCCACCGCAGCCAATCCCGGCAAGAAGACATTGACCTATAATTGGATTCAGAGAGTTCAAGAGCTCAAGAGGTTACAGATGGGGCGAGTGGGTCCGTGCTTTGCATCATCATGTCAGCTTAAGGAAAGGATGTTTGAGAGCATAAACAGAGATTGATACCGGCACGGGGGAAGCTCCCAGATGACATTCTTGTTGGTCATTGACTCCTTTAGGGAGGCATGTTTGTTTATTGTTGAAATCTTGCCGGGGTCCAGCCTCGGCAGGTCCAGGGGTTCCCAAAGGTGTGGACGGAGTCGGCGAGAGAGAGAGAGAGAGAGAGAGAGAGAGAGAGAGAGAGAGCGCACGCAACGTGGGAGACAGAAAATCCTTGATCTTACTTCTGCTTAGTCTTAATGCTTCTCCTTCTGCCTCTCTTTCTGCACCAGACTAGCAGAGCGTTTTATTATATTATCGATCCACAGGTTACATTGTTTCCCCCAAACCTTTTAGGCAAAAAAGTACAGACATTCTT
Source organism: Tadarida brasiliensis (assembly GCA_030848825.1). NCBI lineage: Eukaryota > Metazoa > Chordata > Mammalia > Chiroptera > Molossidae > Tadarida > Tadarida brasiliensis. The sequence goes on from CM061258.1 coordinate 47,905,062, forward strand.
TTGGTTGTTTACCCAGCTCTTATGTATATTACATGTTAATTACTATTTTCACCCTTCATCCAGACATCCTCTTCAAACTCCTGACCTTTCCTCCTATCTAAGATCCTTTTAAGCTTCCACATTTCTGTCCTAAATCTTCATTATTTTCTTGCTTTTCTTCCTGCAAACTTTTCTACCATTTACATCATTAGTCATCTATATGTTACTTCTATAATGATTTCTAACAGACAGCTAACAGATAGAGAAAGCAAAGATTAGTCTCCTTCAGTTGCCATCCTGCATTTCTACCCTCCCATTTACTTTATATCTTCAGTCACTGTTCTTCGTGATTCCTGCCACGCAGAGAATCCACTTCTCCAGGGACAATGTCAAACCATGGAGCTCACCCGGGACTGTGTCAAACCGTGGTGGTTGCTGTTCCAGTGACACCGCTCCCAACAAAATCTATTTTTATTTTGCAATAATTTTAGAGTCATGGAAGAGTAGTGTGGACGAAAAAGAGGCCACATACTAAACCTGACAGGCTCAGGGGAGGCCTGTGTGGTGGGCCTTACAAACTCAGAGACCTAAAGTAACCACATAGGATGGTCTGAAACTAAAACCTCCTAACTAAAAGCAAGTCCTGATGGGTAGTCATGTCCTAGGCCGCTATCTTTCTTGTCTATTGTCTTTCCGCATCTAGGATAACAAACCTTTGGAATGTCAGAGTAATCCCCTTATCCAGACCCCTCAGGGCACAATCTCCCCCCAGAGCGGGAGACCACAGAACCCCTCATTGTTATCTCGTGGCCATCTCTATGTGTTGTACATGTTAACTCTCCTGTACTCACCAATGAAAAGAAGTGCGTGTCTCTCCATTTTACTTTCTATCCAGTCTCAGAGATTTCCCAGCTTTGCTTCCTCCAGCCTCCCTAATCTACCACCAGTGGATTTCTTGTAACCCCCTTACATTTTACCCTTTGATTCTAATGTATAAAATAAGTAACTGCTGTTTTCCTGAGCATTTTCTCAACCCGCTGAGATTTCGCTTCCTAGCAGTTGTCATCAGTTTGGCTCAAATAAACTCATACAAATTCTCTACACGTTTGGATGTTTCCAAGGTTGACAGTTGCAAGCATAGCACACAGAATTCTCATATACTCTCACCCAGTTTCTCCTTACACAACCAAGGTACATTTGTCAAAACTAAGAAGTCCACGTTGGAACATTACTATTAACTAAACCCCAGATTTTACATTGACTTAAAAAAAAAAAATCTCAGCAGGGAGAATTGTGTAAAAAAACAAAGTATGAAAACACCTTTAGATTTTTAGTTAAAAAACAAGATAATCCCTGTCTCGGAGAGAAGAGTGATAGGAATGAAGAATGCAAGAGACAAATTGATTTCATCACCCCAGGACCTCACCTTCCCGGTGGACACACAGATGGACTAGTATTGTTCAAGTCAGAGCAAAGCCCACTCCCGTATGAAGCCTCCCACTGCCCCAGTAGCCAGTGTTCTAGCACTGGAGAACAAACCTCTCCAGCACTTTGCACATTGCATCGCCTGCCACTAAGAGATACGCAAATCAGCTGAAAGAAAGAAAGGGACCCGAGTGTTCGAGGAGCAATTAGTACAGCTTCCCTCCCTCGCCTTTTGCCACTCCCCACTCTGTGTTAGCTCCTGAGCTTTCAGAAAGGCCCTCTGAAGGTTTTATGCATGAAGAGTTTGCATTGGGTCCTTTTCCTTTTGAATTATTGGAAGGGAGCTATATATCTCTAAAGGTATGTAGTTTAGGAATCATCATGGATAATACATCTTAGCATCTTTAGGTAAAGCTGTTCTTGCTCTCAAGCGCATTTAGTGGGAATTGGGTTTACTCACGTTAACTACTGACTTTCAATGAATATAATTTGAGCAACTGCCATGTATTTGTCACTGTTCTAGTCATGCTGAGGGTCAATCCTATGGGAACACTAATACACACGATGTTCCTGTCTCTGTCTGCTGGCTCTTCCTTGATGATAGGGACTGTAAGAACTGTGTCTTATTTAATCTCTCTTATCTTTATATTTTCGATGTGAAACAGTCGCCCAATATCTAGTAGATGCTCAGTAGTGTTCTTGAAACATTAATGGACAAATAATTATTGAATAGATAGTTGAATGAATGAATGAGTTCATAGGTAATTCCTAATCACTACTCTTAAGGTGACTACACTCTGTAGATAGGCACAGAGAAGCACACGAATGATTGTACTGCATGGTGGAATGAAGTAAGGACCTTTAGAGGTGGACATGTTTTTAAAAAGTGCTGTTTAGTTTTTGGGTGGGAATGCAGCTCCTGGGAAATAATCAGAAGCGAATGGTCCTTGGGACTGTCCAGGAAGGATGGACAGGATGTCACAATCAGCAGTGGGATGGGGGAAGGTGAAGACATTCCAGCCTGAGGGAACAGAGTGCAGGAACACAGCAAGTGGGAGGGAAATTACGAGTACTTTAAAGAGTTTCGTTTAGATAGCTTAAATGGCACGTGTAGGTGAGGAAGGGAAATAAACACGTTTCGCGCCCTGGGTCCACACCATGGGCATCCTTGAATGCATTTGGAAGTGATAACAGACAGATAAATCCTGAGGAGAAGCTGGCTTGGGGTGGGAGCAGTAAGATCGGTTTGTGTCAGCACATCTTCCGGAAACGTCATTGGTCTACGGAAAAGATTGGAACTGCAGGAAAGAAAAAAGAATGTGTGATAATATGATGATACAATTTATCATTAAGTTCTGTGATGAGAAATCGGAATTTTCTTATGTTTGTAATCTTAGAAGTCTATACCACAATTAAATTACTATATCTGTCCTGCCAATAAAATGCAAAGAAAGCCATTAAAGCATTTTTATTAAACAGGCAATGAAAAGAGCAACGGCTTTTGAACTTGCTGCTTTTTCTGTATGTTACATTCAAAGTTATGGGATGAAGCAGACCCGAGGTTTTTGAACAGAAGCTGAACAGTTCACGTCACACTGATAGACGCGAACCACCTGGGCTGAATTGCATTATAGCGACTCAAGGGGTTCAAAGGGGAAAATATGAGCACCTCGTGGGGGCAGAGCATTCTTAGTTACAGCGACAAAATCACCCATGAGCATCACGTGAATGCCCTTTATTTCAAGACTTTCCATTACAGTGGAATAACTCCTTAAGCTTCTACGAAAATCTTTGGAAAAGACACATTGAACCACTTTGCTGGGTGGTTCCTGTTCACTTCCATCGACGGGGAGCTGCTGCTGCTCTGGCTGGGTGTCTCGGGCTAACTGAGTGGCGGAGCCCCTCGGTCCCCAGCCCGGGCTCACCGGTGTAGAGACAGAGGCTGTCAGAGCAGCAATGGCTGGAGGCGCTGTGTTTGCGCATCGGCGGCGGCCTTCTGAATTGAGTTCAGGCCAGAGTCAGGCCACCCCCCCGCCCCCTCTATTTTCACTGTCACACCATTAAAGGAAATGAGATTATGGCACAAATCATCATTCACGTGACTCCAGGATAGAAGGTTATCGAGATATTACAGAAATAATTCCATAGCCGCCTTGGCCCCTGACAGTAATTACAATGTGACCACAGGGGATCCGCTTCTAATAGGCTTTTGTTCAGTCAATTCCGAGTCTGTTGTTTGCTCTGAGTTGGGATAATTAAAGTTGTGTCTCAGCAGCCACATGTGGTAGCTCATAATTATGGAGTGGAGTCTGCGAGGAAACTGAGGGGACTGACACCCGTGGAGTGAGGACCAGGGGCCCTGGTGGCCAGAAAGAAAGAAACCAGTCGCTCATTGGGGAACAGGGGATGGTGCTCACTCCACAGCCTCCACTGCTTTATTTATTTTAAAACAGAAATGAGTAATTATAGCCCTTCCCAGTCCAATCCCTCGTCCTCCAGAGGGACTTCTCCTCACCCTTTCCTATTGCCTCCAACAACAGAATGGTAGCTGGCCTGGGCAAGGAAGAAAATATAAATGGCTTATTTAAAAACCATAATGGTTTAATTATTTAATCATTTGCATGCTGAGTGATTTGCATAAAAGCAGGAAAAGGCCCATGTTGGAATTTGGCCCGTCTCTCCCCCTGATCCTCACTGGAGAAAAGATCTCGAGACTTGGCCTCTTTTAGGTTCCTGAACTTTGAAGAAATGTGAACTTTGGAAAGCTTAGATTTGTTATTTCAAGGACACACTGTTGCAAAGGAAAACAAACCCAAAGACTGCATCCCATTGGGTGGCATTTCCCAAGTCAGCCCGTGGCTGTCAAAAAGCGAAGTCGTAGATTCTCCCATGCAGCACGCCCTTGGAAAGCCATTCTCCCGAGCAAGAGAGGCACAGTGCTCTGGTTAGCGGGTGCCTTTCCACGTTCTAAGACTGGGTCCCAGATTTTCTAGATTCGGCATGTAAGAGAGGACTATTTTACCGTTCTGTTTAAAATGTGAAATGTTAGTACACGACATCTGCTATCTTAAATCTTTAGACCGTTTAGAGATTCTTGGAATATACTTCTAAAGGGCTTTGAATTTCTGAGGCTCAAAAGTACAATTCTGCTTTATTCTAGCATAAGACATCTTTTCCTCCAAGTTTTGCCAGGTAGAGAACAAACGCCTTTATTCTTTTCAACACTGGCGTGTCTTCTGAAGCGCAGTAAGGGTGTCCTCCACCCAGTGTGGGAACAACAATTAATATTCAAAATGCTGCCCTTTCCTAAGGCTTTGCCTTCATGAAAATGAAACATATTTTGTACTGAGCACCATATGGTGTTTGTGAAGAGTGGACACGCAGATGCTTCCTAATTAAAGCATTAAAGTTTGTCATGAGAAATGGCAGCCACAGATGATTTTGGCTGGGCGTGCGTGTGGGAGGGGTGGGTGGGAAGAGATCCCAGAGACTGGGTGAAGTGGGAGGCTGACTCCCAGCTTTTTCAAACACACTCTCTGATTGGTCCTCAGGGAACAGATAATGGCAAGAGGCAGTTAATTTGAAGATAATTGAGAGATTTCTTTCCTGTCTTCACACAATAAAATGAGGTGCCGGGCCTCAGCTGGCACTCGCATTCTGGCAGGAAGAAAAGGGCCCAGAACGGGTCTGCGAAAGCTGCCGCCTCATTTTCACTCCTCACACAAAGCTGGGACCCTCCCCGCCTCCACACCCGCCCCACCCACGGCCCCAGCCACACACCCACGGTTATTGTTTCAACACATCAGACCATAAATAAGAGTTTCCGAAGAGGATGCTAGAGGACTAGGGATGGTTTATTCTTCTGGAGAACAGGGGCTGTGTCCCTAAGAACACAAGCTCACCAACCAGCCAGAAAAGGAGCAAAAGGATCGGGTTTACTTCCAGAAGGTGAACTTGCTTTTGAATCTTTTTTTTTTTTTTTGTCTTTCTCAGCATCCTTGCTACTATGTGCCAATCTTTCCAAACCACTGACGTCCAGGAATACTGAGAGACTTTCTCGGGTTAATGGACACACTATAGAAGCATCTATCAGGCACGAGGAAGGGCCTTCAGCCAGCCCCCACGCCTGCCTGAGGAAGCCGCGTGAAAGGGAAGAGGTGACACGTGACGGGCCATTTTGGGGGAGTGATCCTTCTCTCTGTCCTGCCTGCCTTCCCAACTCCTTTTAATTCTCTTTTAGAGCAGCTTGCTTGTAAATTCTAGGAAAACTTTAAGCCAAGTAGGTGGAAAAATAATCTAATTTCCTCTTTTAACACATCCACGTGAAGAATGACTGGAAATTAGGATTACATAAGTGTGAAAAAGAATGTTGCCCTTTTCCTCAGCACTGGAAAACTTAATGGTGACAAGCTTCTGGGTAGAACAATGATGAAGAAGTTTGAAACATGAAGAGAGCCAGACTCACCAGACTTATTCCTCATCCGTAAAACCCGAGGGGAAAGATTCTCAGGAGTGGGCACCCTGGCCGAGAGGCAGGGGGCATCTGAATGAGAAAGCCAGCCGGGGAAGCTGAGTTCAGTGATGAACACAGGATGGCTTGGGGGTCATTAGAGGTAGCTACACAGCTGGGTTTGCTAATCTGATTTAACATATTTTTTTTAAGTGAAATATGTTTTTCTGTTGTTCTGGTAAATTGGGGCCAAGTAAGTTTCTTCCCTCTGAGCACTGGCTGTGATGGTCTCTCCACCAGAGGGCTGTCTGTAAGTTTGCTCCCAGGAAGCCACGGTGGTGGAAATATGGGTCTATATTTTCATTTCTTTGTTATAATTACACAGAAAAGGCAGAATGGGAATCAAGTGCAGGGACCATGGAAATAAAGAATAATAACATTAAAGTGAACAATTTCTGTTTATCAAATGAGACCTTCAAAAGGAAGCAAAGAGCCCTGGCCTGTTTGGCTCAGCGGTTAGAGCATCGGCCTGCAGTCCGGAGAGACCCGGGTTCGGTTCCTACTAAGGGCATGTACCTCGGTTGCAGTTTTTCCCCGGCCCTGGTTGGTCGTGCGGGAGGCAGCCACTCGATGTGTCCCTTTCACATCAATGTTTCTCTCTCTTTCTCTCTTCCTCTCTCTCCCTCCCACTCTATCTGAACAAAAAGTGGAAAAATGTCCTCAGGTGAGGATAAAAAGAAGAAAAAAAGAAAGCAAAGAGAGCTCTGGCTGATGTGGCTCAGTTAGTTGAGTGGCGTCCATGCACTGAGAGGTCACTAGTTTGATTCCCGGAGGGGTCACATGCCCAGGTTGAGGGTTCGATACCTGGTCAGGGTGTGTGTGGGAGGCAACTGAGGGATGTTTCTCTCTCACATCGATGTTTCTCTCTTTCTCTTTCCTTCTCCCTTCCTTTCTCTCTAAAATCAATAAAAACATATTTAAAAAGAAAGCGAAGCCCAGCCGGTGTGGCTCAGTGGTTGAGCGTCAACCCATGCACCAAGAGGTCACTGGTTCAATTCCTGGTCAGGGCACATGCCCCGGTTTTGGGCTCAATCCCCAGTGGGGGGCGTGCAGGAGGCGGCCGATCCATGGTTCTCTCCCACATCTATGTTTCTATCTCTTTCTCCTTCTCCCTTCCTCTCTCTCTAAAAATCAATAAAAATACATTTAAAAAAAAGAAAGCAAAGAAATAAGATCCAAACTTACAGAGGAGATTTCCAACATATAAACCAACAAATGTTTAATATCAAGAATAGATAAAAAATTAAAAGGCATGAAATCACAAAAGAAAAATAAATAGAAAAACTAAGTCAATGACAGAAATAGACATCTTATGGTAAAGGAAACACAAATGATGGATATGCACAGGAAAACACGCTCAATTTCACAAGTAGGCAGGAAATGTACATTAAACTCAAATGAGAACCCATCTTATACCCATCAGATTGGCTAACCGTTGAGAAGTCTCACAACATCAAGTGCTGATGTGAACACAGATGGAGGGATTGCTTGTACACTCCGGAGTGAGTATACTTTGGCACCACAACACTGGAAAGTGATTTGGCTTTATTGACTCACCTAGTAACTCTCTTCCAGGACATATCCCCTGAGTATCTTCTGGCATATCTACAAGAATGGTCACAGCACACTATTTGTAAGAGCTAAAAACTATCCAAACAACCCAAATGTTCCTCAATAGGCAACTTTAAGACTAGATAGTGATAGTAGAGTACTACACAGTAGTGAAAATGAATGTAACAGAAATATACATATTATGCAGAATTTCACAAATAATATTGAGTGAAACAGAAGAAAAAAAACCAAGTTTTACAAGATTACGTACAGTATGATCCCATTTTTCTAAAGCCCAAATCAAACAAATTGAACAATACATTCTTTGTAAATAGTGGATTCTTGTTATTCTCAGTAGATACGTTCTTTGCAAAATTACAATGAACATTTCTTTATGAAACTTTTTTTCTGAGTTAATTGTTGCATTGCCTTCCTTTTGCTTAGTTTCCTATGTCTATTTATGTTTTTATTTTATTTATTTATTTTTAATCCTCACCCAAGGACATTTTTTCATTTTTTGTTCAGATAGAGTGGGAGGGAGAGAGAGGAAGAGAGAGAGAGAGAAACATCGATGTGAAGGTGACACATCGAGTGGCTGCCACCCGCACGACCAACCAGGGCCGGGGACAAACTGCAACCGAGGCACATGCCCTTAGCGGGAACCGAACCCGGGTCTCTCTGGACCGCAGGCCGACGCTCTAACCGCTGAGCCAAACCGGCCAGGGCTATTTATGTTTTTAAAATAAAATTCCAACAGATCTGTTAAATATAATTTTATTTTCCAAACAGTCAAAATATTTGATATTAGTTCATTTTTTCCCCTGGGAGACCCCCTTATGTGACTACTCACCCGCTCTGGTTTACTAATCTTTCTGAATGTACAACTGATTAAGCATTGAAACTCCTGCATTGATGCTCTAATTTTCTTTTCTTCTTTCTGTTCTATTTATTTGCCTTTTAATGCAATTTTCTGGGCAATTCTTGTCTTAGCTCAGGCAGCCACAACAAAATACCATAAATTGGGTGGCTTAAATAATAGGAACTTATTTCTTACAGTTCTGGATGCTGGGAAGTCTGTGATCAAGGTGCTGGCCTATTCAGTTCCCTGGCAAAAGCCCTCTCCCTGGCTTGCAGATAGCTGTCTTTTCACTGTATCCTCAAATGGCAGAGAGAGGAAACTCTGGTGTCTCTTCCTTTTCTTATAAGGGCACTGATTCCATCCTGGGGGCTCCCTCCTCATGACCACATGCAACCCTAATGACCTCTTAAAGGCCCCGCCTCCTAATAACATTGCACTGGGGATTAGAGCTTCAGGCTGGGGGCTGGTGACACGCACTCTGTCCATAACTGTTCCCTTGACCTCACTGTATAATCCTTCTATGAAATTTTACATTTCAGCTCTCAGATTTCTAATTTCCAAGACCTCCTGTTCTTTGATTGTCCCTTTCCCTTTTCTCCTGTTTGTGTTTGCTGATGCCATATCTTCTTGATGGGGGATCTTTTAACTCATAGGCCTGGAGGTGACGCTCACCATTCTGCTCACATTCCACTGGGAACAACTAGTCATATGGCTCCATGAGTTGCTAGGGGCTGGACAATGTCATCTAGCAGGATGTCCAGGAAGAGAGGAGAACATTAGCAGCGTCTTTCACAGAGGATTTCCTTACTGTTTGATGAGCTCTGGCTCCCTGTTCATTTTTTAACAGTGAAATGCTGAAAAACGTGTTGCAAGCTCTGTCTGTGTAGGCAGGACATGTCCTTCCCTAACTGAGAATATGTAGTAGCTAGCTGACCTTTTTGTTGCAGGAACCTCAAGTATCAGTGTTGAAGCTCTTTACCCCTGAGGCAGGAGGATTTTTGTTTGTTTGTTTGCAGGAAAGAATCCTCCACCCTTCTGCCTGGGGGTGCATGCCTGATTATTAGCATTTTAAAGCAGAAGAAAAAAGAGAGCTCGGGGATTCTCACAATTCATATCCAGAATTTCACTAATTCTCCTGAATGATGTTCATGCTTCACCCCTTCTGTATCTGGTATCCCCGAGTCCAGAATCTCTCTGGTTCAATTTATGCAGAGACTAACCCTCAGCTCTCCTGTAGGAGTGAGGAGGAGAGGCTGAGTGGCAGGGCGGAGAATCCAACAGTTCTGTGTTAAGACTTCAGTCTATCCTCCGTTTCCAGCTCTGCATCTCACTCTGCCCTTAAGTAATAACTGTTGGCTCAGAGTCCTGGCTGCCTGTGTTCTGTAGGGTAAATGGCCCTTGGGATGTTTACCACGGGATTGTAGCCTCCTGTGTACTGAAAATTCATTACATTGTTTCTCTATCTGCTATCCTCCAAAAATTTGTTACAGTCTCTTATTTGTTCTTGTCCGTCTCTCATTCTCTTTGTCCCTGGATTTGCATACTTTTTAAATTCTTTTTTTTAATCCTCACCTGAGGATATGTTTTTATTGATTTTAGAGAGAGAGGAAGGGGAGAGAGAAAGAGAGAGAGAAACATTGATCAGTTGCCTTCAGTATGTGCCCTGACCGGGACTTGAACCCCAACTTTTTGGTGTATGGGACAATCCTCCAACCAACTGAGCCACCCTGCCAGGACTTAAATTATTTTACTCTTATTTTAAGTGGGTTTTGGAAGGGAGATGATATAAACACATGTGGTCAATATTGCCATATTTAATGAGAAGTCTTTAATAATTTTGTTAATATGGATGATTTTATAATGCTTAGTATATAAAGGACAAATAAGCTGTATCAATAGTGTGATTTCAAGCAGGTTATAATTAAAAGGTCTGAGCCGGTGGGAGATCACATCCACAATACAAGGCCAGTGTAGAGCAAAATGGCTTTATTGCACGCGCCTGGGTGCAGGCGGGCCGAGCAAAAAAAAAAAAAAGCCCAGCATTGAACTTTTTTTGTTTTCTGGCTTATATAGACACAAGCTACAGAAACTACAAAAAAACAAAAACAAAACAAAAAACTACATTTAAAAAAACCTACATTCTCTTGGTGCTGCTTTTTGGTGCCATGGCTGATACAAGCTGTCTCAGAGGTAAGGGAGGAATCTGCTTCAGCAGAGGTCAGGGCCATCATTAATCTCTTTCTTTTTGTGGTTCCTCCAAGTTTTCCAAGGTCACCATTAACCCCTTATCTTTATGTTTTCTCTGGGTTTCAGTCCCAGGGTTTTTTTTAGAAAACTGCTTGGGTGTTTACATGCAGGAATAACTGGTCAGAATGGAGTTTAATTTTGTTAAAACATTATTAACCCTTTCAATAATGGGTAGGAAAATATAGGAAGGAAAATATCAAAATGTGAATTTTTATTGCTTACATCTAAATGATGGATTAATGGTGATTTTTAGTTTCTCTTTAATTCTTTTATTTCCAAGTGTCTTTACTGAGCATGAATGACTTTTTGTAATCACAATAAATATTTAAAAAAATAATTTGCAAATAAGAGTAAGATCACAAAGTAAGATGATTAAGAAGAAATTTAAAATCATCTTTCTTGGAAGTGTTTTTCTCTGGGCATAGTGTACATGTTTGAAATTGGCTGCTGCTGATTCTATCACCAATAAATGTTAAGGAGACATACACAATGCTATTTATGATATTAGCATTTAAGATCTGTGTTTGCTATATGCCCTTCTATTATCTAATTGTTACAGTGATCACAGAGGTATTATTTTCTCCCCCATTTATAGATGAGGAAACTGAGGCACAGATGGATCCTCGTGTTCTTATGGTAGTAAATGACAGAGCCAGGGTTTGAACCCACCCAGTCCCACCCTTAACCACTACATTATAGTCTTTCATCACATATATTTCTGTATGTATATGTGTCCTTATCTAACTCCTTTTACATATGTGTGCTTATGTCTCCACATGTGCTCATACAATCAAAAGTATGCATTGACTCTTGAACAAATTGCAAAGTGAGGACAAGAAAGGAGGTCAGCAGGGCATTTCTCAGGAGCTATGACAATAAACACCAGCGGTGGCTGTACAACTGCTGGGTCTGAGTTCTCACCTCCTTTCTTTCTCCCTTTCTTTCTTTCCATGCCAACAAACAGTCTCCCACACACGGAATAAGGGAACCATGGGCTTCTGAGTGCGTTCAGGAAATCAGCCACACTCACACCTGTTCAGACTTAGGTTTTCTGACAGCTCTGAGGGTACAAATATGGCCCTAAGTCTTTGTTTTGAGTTTGTTGGGTGGAGGGGACTTCTTACCAGCCAGGTTGCATTAAAAGTTCATGGCAGCTGCTTAGAAACTACTACAATGTTTCCCATTAAAGACAAATAAACTAGTTCAGACTCCCAAATATTTACAGGAATGTAAGAGGTTTTGATGCTGTTGTTTTTTCCATCTTATTGTTTCAGAGATCTAATTAAACAATGCCACATGTAATATTCCCCAAGGCCTTAAGAACGAGGTAATTTGAATGATGTAGGATGGTCTAATTTTCTTTTTTTTTTCATTTTTTTTTTAATCCTCACCCGAGGACATTTTTCCATTTTTTTTTTGTTGTTGTTGTTCAGACAGAGTGGGAGGGAGAGAGAGGAAGAGAGAGAGAGAAAGAGAGAGAGAAACATCAATGTGAAAGGGACACATCGAGTGGCTGCCTCCCGCACGACCCAACCAGGGGCTGGGGACAAACTGTAACCAAGGTACGTGCCCTTAGTGGGAACCGAACCCGGGACTCTCTGGTCTGCAGGCCGATGCTCTAGCTGCTGAGCCAAACCGGCCAGGGCCTAATTTTCTTTTAAAAGTGCTCACAAGTTTTTAAGCCTTTCTTATTTACAGGTAGTAATTCTTGATGTGTAGGTGATATTCCAAATGTATTCCTTCCCTCCCTGGGGACACGCTAGATTGTACTGGGCAAAGGATTTATTGTGTTCAGCTTCTGTCTGTCTAGTTCTCCTTTGCTTTATGAAATTGAGTATTCCCCAGACTAATTTTTTTTTCCTCTTTTTAATGAGAGCTTTATTGGGATTCACCATTTTAAAGTGTATAATTGAATGATTTCTAGATATTCACAAAGTTGTGCAACCATCACTCCGCTCAATGTTAGAACATCTTCATTACCCTGAAAGAAACAAAAACAAACAAACAAAAAACACCCTAGGACCCAGACTGTGGTTTCTAACACCGTTCTCCAATAAGAGGAACCAGGGTTCCTTGGGAAATCGGCTGATTCTAGCACTGGGCAGGAGATATACAGATGAACCTGGAGCATCTTACAGTGCCAGAAAGTAAAAAGTGTAAAACAGACAGACACACCAAGAAAACAGATTACCCAAACCCCATTGTAACGAAAGAAACATCCAAAACAGGAGAGGATTTTTATGAGTTTATTTGAGCCAAACAGATGACAATTTCTGGGAAGCAAAATATCAACAGACTGAGAAAATGCTCCGGAGAATGGCAGTTTTACAGCTTATTTTATACATCAGAATCAAAAGGGAAGGTATCAGGGGGATACATGAAATCCACGGGTGATAGATTAGGGAGGCGGGAGGAAGCAAAGCGGGGAAATCTCTGAGACTGGATAGAAAGAAAAATGGAAAGACATACTGCCTTTACATTGGTACCAAATAGGGATATGAGGGCGATCTGGCTGCGACATCTGTCACCCCATTGACCGCCAGGGTTGATTCGGCTGATCTGGCTGGCTAGGCGGGTGTCCCCCTCCTCCCTCACCGATCCATGTGCATCCCTCCCGAAGCTGCGCGCTCGGTCGAAGAAGACGACCTTACCCCTGGAGGAGAGGACCGGTCTTCGGTCAAGGGTATACGAGTAGCTGCGCTCCCCTGCTAGAACCTCCAAACAAGCTCTCAAGGTCCAGACAGTGAACACTCACAATATAGAGATGGTATTTGGGCAACGAGATAACACTGAGGGGCTCTGTGGTCTCCTGCTCTGGTGGGAGATTGTGCCCTGAGGGGTCTGGAAAAGGGGATTACTCTGACATTCTGAAGGTTTGTGATCCTAGATATAAAAAGATAATAGACAGGCTCAGTTAAGGTAAACATTGAGCTTTGTCAAGGAAGACACCCACCTGGAATATGACTGCCCACCAGGACTTGCTTTTAGTTAGGAAGTTTTAATTTCAGACCATCCTACGTGGTTACCTTTGGTCTGAGTTTGTAAGGCTCACCGTGCAGGCCTCCCTGAGCCTGTCAGGTTCAGTCTGTGGCCCCTTTTCATCCACACCATATATTCATGGGGCATGTCACAGGGACTCTGGAGCCAACTGAAAGAGCTCCCCATGGATAAAGCTGAAACAATTTGAGCAACAAAATGAAGTATTGGTGTAACTCAAAGATAAAATAAATATCCATGAATTCATGCCAATAGAAATAAATGATTAAATAAATAAATGGGGAGGAAAGATAAAGCTTTATTGCAAAAGAAGGCCAAATAATTTATTAATATTAACTACTGATGAGACATTGTCACCATACCTTCCTTTACTTTTTAAAGTGTAGTTTCTGCCCCGGTTGGTCTGGCTCAGCGGTTAGAGCGTCGGCCTGCGGTCCAGAGAGTCCTGGGTTTGGATCTCGCTAAGGGCACTTACCTCGTTTGCAGTTTGTCCCCGGCCCTGGTTGGTTGTGCGGGAGGCAGCCACTCGATGTGTCCCTTTCACGTCGATGTTTCTCTCTCTCTCTCTTCCTCTCTCTCCCTCCCACTCTATCTGAACAAAAATGGAAAAATGTCCTCGGGTGAGGATAAAAAAAAAATAGTAAAAAAAATGAATAAAATAAAGTGTAGTTTCCTTTCCTCTTTTGAAGTCTTTGTCTGTTAAATCCAATATCTGTACCCTCACACAGGCAGTTTCTGTTTCTTACTTTGTTCCCTGTGTATGGGTCATACTTTCATGCTTCCTTCCATGTCTCATAAGTTTTTGTTGAAAACTAGACATTTTTAGAAAATATATTGTAGCAATTCTGGATTCTTATCTCCTTCCCCTCTCTGGGGCTTGTTTTTTTAAAAAAAATATGTTTTTATTGATTTTTTAGAGAGAGAGAGGAAGGGAGAGATAGAAACATTGATGGTCTCCTCCTGCATGCCCCCTGCTGGGGATCAAGCCCCCAACCTGGGCATGTTCTCTGACTGGGAATCAAACCGGGACTTCTCAATCCATGGGACGACGCTCAATCCACTGAGCCACACCAGCCAGGCTCTGGGACTTTTTTTTAATGTTGTGTACTTGTGTATTTGGCTGGCCCATTAAAGTGATGTCTATTTCCTCCATAGTATGAATCCTAAGATGTTGTTTCTCAGAGGGTGGGGCCTTGGTCAGTACATCTTCACCTTGGGATGAGAGTGGTTAAAGCAGGACTCTCTCTCTGACTGTTTTTAATTTTTCCCCCTTGGTTTATCTTGTTAAGGTGTGTGTCTCAGTTGATATGCCACCCAGATGACAGTTTCCTCTCATTGCTGGCTGACTGCAGTGCTGTTTTTGACACTGCCTGGTGCATGAATTGCTCCTCACCCTGATCCTGTTAAATCCATCCGCATTTGCAAGGCCAGTCTTTGAGGTTTGTTCTGACCCAGGTGGGCTTTCCTTGGCTGCCTCTTTCCCTTGTTCTCTCTGTTAAACTAGCTGACCTACTGTTTAGTTTGTTGTTCTCATAGAGCTACCAACTGCTTCTTAATTCGCTTGCCACCAAACCTCCAGTGTTTTGGAGAGCATCCTTAGGCTTGAACTTCCCACACTCCGTTTCAAACAAAGTCATTTCGTCTGGAAAGAGATGCAGAGCTCTCTGTTTTCGTGGTCTGCACTATTCCCTGGCAACCTCTGAGCCTCTGCTGGGACAGAGTGCTGCCCCTGCCTTACGCACAGGGTGCTGGGCAGGGGCGGTAGCCTTTGGACTTCTTGGTGTATTTCTTCCAGCATGGCACCTCCACCCTAAAAGTAAGCTGAGGCAAGTGTAATTGGGGTTCCAGTGTTCTTGGACTGCCGTGCCTGAGTTAGGACCTCTCCCTCATGAGTGGAGGGTTGGGGAAAGGACGGGAGTAACCTCTTAGCCACACTCGCCAGGATCATATTCCCTACAAGTCAGAGCTAAAGGGAATGAGACATGCTGGTGGCCATCCCCTCTGAGTGAGATACTGTATCCCTTGCCTGGCAGATAAGGAAAGAGGAGTCTCCTTTTTCTTGGCCACGTCTTGCCAGAGTGGAGCTTCTGTCTCTGAGCTTCCGGGAGGCAGAGAAGGAAGACATGGGCTGGGGTCCCCAAGGGTCAGCAATTTCCTGAAGAAATGTTTCTTTTTATTTTTATGATGAAATTTTTTTAAATTTATCTTCATTGTTGAATGTATTACAGATGTTGCTCATTTTCCCCTATTGACCCCCCTCCTCCCCATTCCCGCCCCCCTCCTGCCTTTCCCCACACTGTTGTCTGTGTCCATTGGTTATGCATATAAGTTCTTTGGTTTATCTCTTCTCACCCCCCCCTTCCCTTTGAGGTTTGTCAGTCTAACAACCAATTGTACTTCTTAATCCCTTCACCTTTCTCACCCATTCCCCCAACCCCCCTCCCATCTGGCAACCAACAAAAGTTCTCTGTATCTATGCGAATGCTTCTGTTCTGCCTGTTCATTTTGTTTGTAGATTCAGTTGTCAATAGATATGTATTCATTGCCATTTTGTTTGTTCATATTTTTAATCTTTTTCTTCAAGAAGACCCTTCAACATTTCATATAATAATGGTTTGGTGGTGATGAACTCCTTTAGCTTTTTCTTGTCTGGGAAACTCTTTATATGGCCATTGATTCTAAATGACAGCTTTGCAGGATAGAGTAATCTTGGTTGTAGGTTCTTGCTTTCCATCACTCTGATTATTTCTTGCCACGCCCTTCTGGCCTGCAAAGTTTCTTTTGAGAAATCAGCTGACAGTCTTATGGGAACTCCCTTGTAGGTAACTAACTGCTTTTCTCTTGCTGCTTTTGAGATTCTCTCTTTGTCTTGAACCTTTTGCATTTTGATGATGATGTGTCTTGGTATGGGCCTCTTGTGGTTCATCTTGTTTGGGACTCTCTGTGCTTCCTGGACTTGTATGTCTGTTTCCTTCACCAAGTTAGGGAAGTTTTCTGCCATTATTGTTTCAAATAGGTTTTCGATTTCTTGTTCTCTCTCTTCTCCTTCTGGCACCCCCAAGATGCGAATGTTGGTACGCTTGAAGTTGTCCCAGAGGCTCCTTACACTATCTTCATTTTTTTGGGTTCTTTTCTCTTTTTGCTGTTCTGATTGGGTGGTTTTTGCTTCTTTATATTCCAAATCAATGGTTTGCTTCTTGGCTTTACCTACTCTACTATTGAATCTGTGTAAATTATTCTTTATTTCAGTTAGTGCCTCCTTCATTTCTGACTGTGCGTCCTTCATTTCTGACTGCTCCTTTTTCATGCTTTTGAGGCCCTCACTAAGTTCACTGAGGTTCTCACTAAGTTCATTGAGCATCCTTATAATCAGTGTTTTGAACTCTGCATCTGTTAGGTTGCTTATCTCCATTTCGCTTAGTTCTTTTCCTGGAGTTTTGTTCTGTTCTTTCATTTGGGACCTGTTTCTTTGTCTCCTCATGTTGACTGCCTCCCTGTGTTTGTTTCTATGTATTACTTAACGAGAGGTATGGGGCTAGCTGAGACCAGATGCTGCTTGTTTGAAAGAATTTAGGAAAACCTGAAGCAGAATCCAACACAGGCCAATCCTATGGTAAAGCAACTGGCAACAGCTTGGGTGGGCCTGGAAGTTGGGTGGGGCGGGGCCTCAGGGAATCACCAGGGTGGAGCAAACAGTGTGAGCCAGGTTGCTGGAGTCCCAGATATGGCGACTGTCTTCCGGCCCAGGGAAGGGCTCACCAAAGGAACAAAGGCCTCTGATAGCACGTCTGTCCAGGAGAAAGCCGCCTCTCAGCCCTCACTCCAATGCCAAACAACTGAGTTCTTCCCCATATGACTCTGGTGCCTTTCAAGCTGCCTCCCGCACGCTGGAGCCTGGAGGGTGCGAGTCTGAGTAAGTCCGTGTGCGGGCCCTTTAAGAGGAGCTCCCTGGGGCCTCCAGCTGCCTCAGCCTCAGTTCCCACTGGTTTTTCCAGCCAGAAGTTATGGGGACTTCTCTTCCTGGCACTGGAACCCTGAGCTGGGCACCTGGTGTGGGACGGGAACCCCTCAGTCCTCAGTGAGGACCTTCCCAGCCGAGGTATCCTTCTAAATTTTTTCCGTCACACGTGGGTGTGGGACCAGCCCGTCGCACCTCTGCCCCTCCTACCAGTCTGGATGTGGCTGCTGCTTTAATTTCGTAGCTGTAGGACTTCCATTCAGCTTGATTTCAGGCGGTTTTGAATGATGGTTGTTCTGTAGTTTAGTTGTAACTTTGATGTGGTTGTGGGAGGACGCGATACCCGTTTACCTACCCGCCATCTTGACCGGAAGTCGAGAAATGTTTCTTAATTTGCAATCTGCCCTTAGGATAATTTCCAGAGAGTTTATATGATTCCTTTTAAAAACAGAGTTCCCTAGTTATGGTTGTTTTGCTGGGGAGTGACTCCATGGAGCTCCTCGCCAGCCTTCTGAAAGTAGCACCCTCATGTTTTCTTGTCCTGAATCTAAACTGTTCCTTATTTCCATGACCTCCCTGGTAAGGGTCCATCTAGCCATCTGATATGAATCCAGATTTTCTGTATGACAGTCTCTACGGAAAGTGAGCGGGGGCCAAATTCCCTGTAGAAAAAAAGTGGTGGGAGGTCTGAGTCCAAGTTCTGCAGTGTGTACCCAGACTGCTCTGCTCCATCTGCGCGGTGTCCCCAGTGTGCCCGGTGCGGCTGGGAATTCGGGGACAGCAACCCTTCTGACGAGGCCACACGTCAAAGGGCTCTCCGTCACTCTCTCCAAATTAACTCAAATTCACATACCATTTTTACAAATGGTACAGCATGGGATGATTTTATATAGTACACGACTAACATTTTTGGTTGGTTATTTATAGGTTTACTAGAAGAAAATTTATATAAAAAGATGAATAAATGTAGGTATAGGTAAGATTTATAGAGAGAGTGCTGTTAACACACAGTAGCTTAAAGATTCAGAGCGGGTGGCAAACACGGCCATATTTCCCTTCAAAATCAAACCAACAGATCAATGTAGACTCCCACGCGTTTCCAGGAAGGTAGAAGGTCTCTGATGCTGTTTTCTTTCCATTGTATTGTGTCGGTGCCCTAATTACGGAGCGCCACATCCGAACTTTGTTTCTCCCCAGAAAATCTGGATGAGATGAGATTATACATTTTAAAAATGATATACGCATCAACACACACACATACAGAGCACACCAAAGTTGTGGTTTCACAATATTGTTGCTTAGACAAGCCTAAAGCAGCTATTTACTTTCTTCTAAGTAAGCCAATTTAAAAGTGATCCAGAAACAGAGCAAAAAATTGTAAAGGTGGTATGAAAATGACTGAATTTTGAAAAAAAAAAAAAAAGGTGTAGACATCAGGTAAAAATTTTACATGATACCAAATCTACTTAGACAAAAACATTAATTATATTGGTTGTTTGACCATAAGCATGACAAGAAGGTGCATTCAGAATTCTCTCCTGTAATTAGTTACACCGGACAGCTTGAAAAATAGGGTCTGGAACAGACAAAGGGGAAAAAGAATGGTTCCTCTGCTTCCACCCACACAGCCTGCTCATTTGTAGCTTAGGGTACAGCTAATCTTTTCCTTTTCATTCTTCGCACAGCCCTGTGGAGATTAGTTTAAGTCAGCAGACACCCTGAGTTAAAGTAGGAGCCTCTGCTGGGCTCTGCTGACTTACACAATGAGCAGGGCAGAGGCCAAGTAGGAGGGAAGCAGCAGAGCCGCAGCTCAGACGGACCCAAATCTTCTCATTGATTGCTGATAATATCATCATTTTCAACTTTTTTTTTTATCCTTACTTGAGGATATTTTTGCATTTATCTCACATAGAATGGGAGGGAGGGAGAGAGAAAGGGAAATATCGATGTAAAAGAGACACATGGACTGGTTGCCTCCCACACGACCCCGACCAGGGCTGGGACGAACCGCAACGGAGGTACATGCCCTTGACCAGTATCGAACCCGCGACTCACTGGTCCATGGGCCAACGCTCTAACCACTGAGCCAAACCGGCCAGAGCTCATCATTTTCAACTTTAAGAGCAATCTTCCAGAGAAGGCTTGTGATCATTTTCATGGGCTGGTTGCCACCTGGACCACTTACAGATGTGAATTCAAAGCACTGATTTTTTAGTTGTCATCTCTTTTGTTATACAGTGTTTGTCCTAAAGTCGTCTTCAGGTTTATGAATATGTCAGATGGGGCTGAGGGGGAAATCGTTGTTCATATTGCAGTTCTGCCCGTCTCACGGCACCTCACGCAAGGTTCCCCGTGACGCTGACGGTAAACATCTGTGTTTCTCGGTGCTTGTGCCTCTTCATCCTGGTCGATCTTACCTTCTCTGCTCCTCCCCTGAGAGGAGGATCAAGTTTCAAGAGAATGGACACATTCAGCCCCCTATGCCCCCCAACCCCCACCCCACCCCATTTAAAAGAAAGAAGAAATTTGTTGAAGACCAGTCTTAAGCAAACTTGTTCAGAAGCTTTTCCTCATCCCTCAACGTAAAGCCTTCTGTCCTTATTCATCTCTATCTTGCGTAACCAGTTCTGCCAGCGAGTTTCTAAGTGACAGCACTGACCAGCTGGGCTTTGCTTCTCCTTCCCTCATGCCACCCTTGCAGAATACCTGAATAGCTGGGAGCAGTAAGATAGAGAATGGGGAACATTGAACAAGCAATGGGTCTGGAAATTTCTTGGCATAAAGGAAGAACTGACTGCAATTATAATAAGATGTATTTGTGGCAATAATGCCTGGTATAGGGTGCACCAGAGTCTCCTGGCCTCACCTGTCCCTGGATGGACAGCTGAGGGAAAAAACTCCACACAGGGCCTCATGGTTCCCCCTGTGTTGTCAGCTCTCCCCCCACTTCTGCTGCCACGCCATGACAAGATCTGCTTCTCCAATAGAGGCCAGGTGACCCAACACAGAAATATAGGGGGTGAACTCCCGTGGGGTTCATTTTGATAAATGGGAAAGAGGAGAGGCAGCAGGCAGTCAGCAGCAGGACCTTCTCTGTCCCTCCCTCTGGTGTATCATCTGAGGCTGGTTTTCACACAGCTTGTCCGGAGATATCCTGCACCTGTCAAGCCACTGGTCATGTCACTTCACACAGCAGGCGACGCAGTACCACATGCCCTCACGTGTGCTTCCCCTCGCTCCCTCCGTCCTTCCCCTCGCTCCCGCTGTCCCTTCCCCTCGCTCCCGCTGTCCCTTCCCCTCCTCCCTCCCTCCCTTCCCCTCCTCCCTCCCATCCGTCCTTCCCCTCCCATCTCTGTATCTACAAATGTTTTGGGGATTGCCAAAGTATGTGATTCCTGCTTTTTTTTTTTACCTTCAGAAAATCCCAGAGATGGGATGTATAAGACTAAAGAAGATGGTGGCAGCTTTTTCATTCAATTTTTAACTTTCTGTCTCAAATTTGCTAGCCTAACTTTCTAATTAATTTTGATCCTCTGCCTTTGTGTTTTCTTTCTTCTCTGCCTGACAAAATCTGACGTATTCTTTCAAACCGAGGTAAATGTCATCCGGGTGAAGCCTTTCTTGCCCACGCCTGCATGCCAGTCTACTATCTCAAGCTGTGATAGGGCCCACACCCGTGCGCCCCAGAGCGCGGACGTTGTGCTCTTCTTAGCTGGATACGGTGACTTTCCCCTTCCTCCCTAGTCTTACTCATTTTTTTTTTTATCCCAAGGACTGGCCCATAGAAGGTGTTTAACAATGTTTGCTGAGTGAAAGTGATTCGAGTTCTCCTTTTTTGTTCTTTGTTTTTGTTTTTTTCCTACATGAAATACCTTTATTTATTTATTTAAATATATTTTTATTGAGTTATAGAGAAAGGAAGGGAGAGGGAGAGAGAGAGAGAAACAACGATGAGACAGAAACATTGATCAGCTGCCTCCTGCATGCCCCCTACTGGGAATTGAGCCCACAACCTGGGCATGTGCCCTGACCAGGAATCGAACCAGCTGCCTCTCGGTGCATGGGTTGACACTCAACCACTGAGCCACACCAACCGGGCAAGTTCTCCTTTTTGCATCCATCATTGTTGCCTCCATCTCAGGACAGACAGGTCCACCTCACCTCTGGACGGGACAGTGGCCTCTTAGTCTCCCTGCTGCAGTCTCCTTCTGACGATGCAATCTGCATAAACCACCAGGCTGCTCCTTTCAGAGTGGTGTCTTCTCACCGCTAGGTCTCCAGCATGCAAGGAAAAGAGATAGTGTAGCATAGAAATAATATAAATGCATGAAACCCAGACAGACAGTAATAGCACTGAATAAATGTTAGATACAGCAAATCTGATGTAAATGCCTTTGTCTGGTAGTCAAGGTCCAGGTCAGCCTAACTCCTATATCTTTACTCACCCATACAAACTCCCTTCCTGTCAGGCATGGCTCGCCTCTCCTGCCTTGGAGTGACTCAGACACCCCTGCAACTGCCCAAATCGTATCCATCCTTCAATTTCCTGCCTTCATAGATGCTAGTGGAATTGCTATAACCAGACAGATTCACTCTTATCTCAGCTTTTGTAAGCATGAGAGATGTGCCATCCAATTTCTCAGGCTTGAGATCTGAATGTCTTAGGTTTTTCCCATCTCTTCCTTCAATAACACTGTAGGCTTTCCAAGCACAGGAACCACATTCAATACTTCTTCAGTAATCCTCCTAGTGCCCAGGCCAGCAAAGACTCAATAAATATTAGCTGATTGATTCATTGCTACAGAAATTAGCCTGACCAAACCTGGCAGAAGAAGTTAATGATAAGCTACAGCCTGTTAGTTAGAGGGTATCATTAGGTTTTAAACAAAAATTTAAAAAAAGGAATTTTCTGTTATTTTTACTTAACGTCAGCATTGAAGGAGAAAATCATGACACACATGTTTCTATATGTCTAGAGAGAGAAATACTACTATATGTTATAATAGTTCATTAAAGCCTTCTTCTGCTCCCTTTCCTAACATACACTATGAATCTTCACAGCAGTCAGGGTACATTTTTTTCCAATTAATTTTTCTCTTTTGTTTTTCTGGCAGTCAGTTTTTCTGATAGCCTTTTTTCTAAGTCAAACACTTTAATTAAGCTGGAATGAAAAATCTGATTAAAATCTAAATTGCCTCAAGGAGCTGTGATCTTCTGGTCTGCTCCTTGGGCTTACATAATTTATACCCCAGATTGCTACGTTAGGGCTTTGAGTCCATTTTCCTTACTGAAGGAGTTGAAAGAGGTCTGGAACTTTGAACACAATTATCCTAATTTGGGAGAACTTGCATACCCAATGTCAAGAATCTCAAGAAGAGCAGTAGGTTATGGAGTGATTTTCCAAAATGATTTAATTTTGGAGCAATTCCAAAAGACAGGCACGGTTTCTTTGCTGTTGGTTGCCTTTTCCATCCTAACTTGTATTTAAATGCATTTAATGCTCTTAAAACTAACTGTAGTTGATAGCTGCTCTGCCACAATCTGGAAGAAACTGATTCACTTTGAATAGATAAGTGAGTATTCAGGGAGAAAAAAGGTGATGCGCCTTAACTGGGCTTACCTTTTTCGATTTTCCGAAAACCTCTGTGAGGATACATTTTTAAAGGTAGCATTTGAAAATCCAGAAAAATCAATGTTGGGTTGAAACCCCCACTGCCAAAAAAAAAAAAAAAACCCAAGGGGAAAAATAATCTGAACCACAGAGTAAATTGATAGATCTGATTCTCACTTAGTGTCTCAGGTGGATGAATTAATCGTTTCATAAAAAATGTATAAGACCATCAGGGAAATCTGAATTAGAACAAAGGCTGAGGGAATGAAGCTGACAAAAATGGGGAGCATTTATAAGAAAGCAATTGAAGTTAGTCGGGTGTCTTGTTTTTCAAGCTCGGCTTGTGGGGTCAAGCAGGGGAGCTGGCCCGGTTGCTGTTCGCTGCAGATTGACGTTGGCTGCTGCGGGCAAAGGTCACCCCGTGGTATCAATTACTTGCTGCTACCTGGAAAATTTAATTTCATGCCCTGCAATAGGTCTGCTTTCTTCTCTGGCATGAATGGCAACTGTCCCCAATTGATAACAAGAGTAACTCATTTCCTCAGAGTCATTAGACTCTAGAAGTTTCTCCATTCAGAAAGGCCTCTGCAGATTGCTGGCATCGTCCAAGATCTGCTGCGGTAATATGCTGAGTGACGGGAATAAGAACTAGGTGTTTGCCCTATTTCTAACCTTTTAAGTTGTTGTTTGGGTTCTGATTTGTAGCTAGCTTCTGATTTAGGTTAGTCTAAACTCTTGTGTCCAGTTGATATTTACATTAGCATAGGTTTCTCCATGGACTTCCTCAAAGAAAGGACTGTTAGCAAACAAAAAAAGTCTGTATTTCCAAACAACTGGGAATCTGGTTGAAGGAAAATTTGTATTGGGCTTATTTTTTGCCTGGAAATATTGTTAAAAGGTCTATAAGTAATTTCTCCCTCTTCCCTCCCCCAAATCATAGTCTTCGGAGAGATGAGGTAAGAGCTGTTTGGATAATGGATTGATGTTGCACTAGGAAGCTGATAGGAATATTTAAAACAAAGCATGAAACAAAGAAGAAACCCTTTCCCTTTGGCCTGCTTCATTACTGACCTGGATGCAAGCTAGAGAGTGGAATGCCAAACTGCCAGCAGCCCTTGATCGCGAATGACCAAAGGAAACATTTTCAAAGGATCATATAGACGCTCCCCATTTTTTGTTTTACCTTTGTTCCTTTGGCCTTAATTCTAATTTTAAAGGGTTCCTAATAGTTCCATCAGCATTGCAAAGAAGGAATAAAATTATGACTCAATTAAATGTACATTCCACAATATCTAAGAATTTTTTAAGCAGACATAAAATATTAGTTATGAATCGATGTTTCTTGCAGGGTATGTGCAGGAGCCTGTTTGCACACACATACGTGTATGACACCCTAACCGTGCAGGTGTAACGGCGCCTTGGGCCTGCTCGCCTGTGATCCAGTGATGGGAGAACACAGACGGACCTCACATGCACCTTCTCCCTCTCCACATCACCCTGCTAATTCTCATGAATAAACCCCAACCCACCCTGGTCATAAAAGCTTGCCAGGGAGGGAGAAGCATGGGGCTTTGGGTGTTAGGCATCTCCGTGGGTGGGAAAGAGTGGGGAAATGAGGGAAGATGAAGAGGTGGGTGGAATTGCTTCTTCTCTGGCCATTAGTTCCAGGAACAATGCCCCATCTGAGAAGAGCTGCCATTGTCAGAGGGAGCGGCAACTGTTCCCTGCTGAGGGTCAGAGGTCATCAATTTATTCCATCCTTTTTGATACAAAGGCCATACTCTACCCCTCCTTCTCCCCATGCTAAGAAATAAAGGAATGAACTAATCATGTGTTGCTTTTGACTGATTAACTACTATTATGGCTCTATAAATGATTTTTAAATGCAGTTGAGTAAAAAATACTCTCAAAATAAAAACAACAATGAAAACAAAAGGCCTTTAAAAAGGAACAGAAGGAAAATTGGGTTTTTGGGTTCTTTAGAGCTAAACAAAGACAAAGAAATTATAGATTTTCTAGTGCAGTTCCCTTGTTCCGCAAAATGTGAAATTGGAACTTGAAAAGCAAAGGACTTGCCCCAGTTCACAGAGCTTCTTAGTCAGAAGTGTTATTAAAACCCATGTTTTTAAATCTGAAACAATTTGAATATCAGAATAAATGATCGTACTGTACTACTACCTTATAACCCATTGAATAAAGTAAAAATCCTAATTCTATACTGATATAAATAAACAAATAAATGGGAAGGAAGAGTTTTTCTTTAACTAGAATGACAATAAGACAAAATGGTTGATTTATAAAATTATCAGTGGATGCTAAAATTAGAGAATGAAAGTCCTGATGAGAAACACATCATCTACATAGTCTAAGAAAATTTCACCACAAATTACTTATTAATTACAAAGGGGAATAAGTAATTTTATAATGAAGAAACCTAGTCAGCAGCAATAACCATATAACCAAAGTTGGGATAAATATCAAATGTAAATATCACCAATATTGGGATGAACTGATATAATGCACTAAGAAGAACACAATGTTACTTTTGTGGTCTTCCCGTCAAGAATGCACCACCAGAACCTAATCATAAGGAGACAGCAGATAAAGCCAAATTGAGGGACACCCTAGAGGGTAACTCGCCTGTATTCTTAAAAAAATATCAAAGTGAAGAAGGACATTGTTGAGACAACTGACAAAACTGTAAATGGACTGTGGTTTAGATAATTATATTCTATCGATATTAATATATATATTTTTTTATCCTCACCCGAGGATACTTTTTCATTTTTTGTCCAGATAGAGTGGGAGGGAGAGAGAGGAAGAGAGAGAGAGAGAGAAACATCGACGTGAAAGGGACACATCAAGTGGCTGCCACCCGCACAACCAACCAGGGCCGGGGACAAACTGCAACCGAAGTACATGCCCTTAGCGGGAACCGAACCCGGGTCTCTCTGGACCGCAGGCCAACACTCTAACCGCTGAGCCAAATCAGCCAGGGCAATATTAATATTTTTAACAATGTTGATAATTGCACTATATGTAAGAGAATGTCTATTTTCTTAGGAAATACACACTAAAGTATTTAGGGGTATGATTCACTTTCAAAAGGTTTAGGGGGAAATGTATGTATGTTTATACACACACATGCATCTATTTGTATGTGTATACATATAAATACACATATAAATTGATTGCTAGATACATAGAATGATCAAGCGAATGAGGCAAAATGCAAACAATTGGTGAACTTGTGTAAAGGGTATGTAGAGTTCTATGTACTGTTTGTGTAGCTTTTCTGTACATTTAAAGTGTAGTATAACATAGAAAAAATCAGGGTTCCTGACTCCTAGGCCAGAGGCTACTTAAATACATTTAGGAACCAAAATCTTTTAAGACCCTCGAGGTTTGCATGTATGTACCATGGCTGCCTTCTTCAGGCAGGCTGCTATCACAAATCACCATAGATGTAGTGGGCTAAACAACAGAAATGTGTTTCTCACATTTCTGGAAGCTAGAATGTCCTAAGATCAAGGCATCAGTAGATCCGACGTCTAGTGAGGGCACACATCATGGTTTGCAGGTAACTCTTGCGTCCTCACATGGCGGAGAGCAGAGAGCAAGAGCAAGCGCTTGTGTGTCTCCTTCTGAGGGCGCTAATTCCATTCACGAAGGCTCCACCCTCTGGGCTAGCAGAGGTACACCGCCAACCCTTGGCCTGTAGCTACGTGGTGAACTCACGCTCCTGCTCTTGCCCATCTGTGTTCTGACCATGGGGCTGCCCTCTGTTCTGCAGCACTCAAAGGTTGTAGTGGTGGCAACAAACTTTGGACTGGCACGCAGGGCAGTCACCCCACCCCTCCATGTCAGATAGTTCTTCAGGGTAGTCACACCTGTGTCCATAAGGGCTTTCAGGTCCTTTGCTCTGTGATGCCAACAAACCTTTCCAACTAATGACCTCAGGGTCTCCCGGGTGGGTCTTAATGCCTACCAGATAAATGTGAACATTCTTTGTATGAATGGGACCAGTGTTCTAGCTGCCCAGGCCCTACACCCATCCTCCCTACTGATGGAGGTATGTGGGAGGCAGGAGTGCCGCCACATTAAAGAGATCACAATCTATAAAGTCACTGCTTGTGGCCTTAAGAGTTCAAGAGAAGATATGTTTGGAAGATGTACTGTTCTACATTGATGCTATAAAATTCTAAAGGGTAAATTTAACATGGCCAGAAGAGAATTATTGTTCATCTATTTCTACATACTCTGGGCAAGACTTACATTTATGGTCATCATCAATGAAGCCTTGTAACAATATTTGACAGTGTCACTGGCTGCCAAAATTCACAAAGAGCGGGATGAGTGATGTGTGTCAAAGATGTCACTGGCATTAAATCAGCAGTACTAGCAACACAGAGGCAAGGAGATCTAAATTTTTGCAACACAAACAGGTTCTGGAGAGCCACGTTGTCATCAGTAATAACAGTATTGCTACCTTTTTCCTGTGGTGACAGATATGAAATTAGCAGTGCGTTTGACAATTAAGAACACAAAAAGACAGTTTACTTCCTGGGCTTGAGTAGGAAGAGCCGGTGCTTGGACACTATAAGGAGTCTTTATGTACACTTATTGAACAATAAGCAAATGCATAAGGACCTCTTTTCTATCTATTATTCCAAGTCTCCATTGATAAATTACTGTATCTCACATGAGCCTGTGAATTTTGTAATATATCTTTTAATCAAATTGTTTATATAGATAAGGGCCCAATGCATTCTGGGGGATGCCCTGCCTGTAGTGATGTTTTACTTTGATGATGATAATTTAAGAAGGGTTACAAAGAGTATTCTTGAGAATTTGTGGTACCTCTCTGTGCCTCGGTTTTCTCACTAGCGGATGTAGAAGCCTAATTTATTATTTCATACTGAGGCTAGAAGGCTTGTTTATTATTTTACACTGAGAAATATTACTGTCAAGCCCAAGCAGGTATACAAATTGGCAGTCCAAAGCCCTCTCTCCTTACAGACAAGATCCTGGGGAAGCAAAGTTGCAAGATCAGAAATAGGGGAGTCTGTTCTGCCATGGGAATGTTTAATGTGGTGTTCAGGAATTGACAGGCAGATGTGGGTGGCCACACTGGGATGCTAGCTTTGGCCTAAAAGGGAATACTCTTTCCTAAACAGTGCCTAGAAAGTCCGCACCAGTCTTTAGTTCTGAATCTTTCCTTGTCTAAGATCATTAAACATGGCTGATCAGTCTTCCTGGTTGGAGTGCCCCTTATTTATCTATGTTAACACTTTCAGATAGGTTGGCCCTGCAAGGGAACTAGGGCTACATGGACATTGCATATTTTCATTTGTTATAGACTGAATGTTTCTGTCCCCCCTCCCAAATTTATATGTTGAAATCTCAATCCCCAATGTGATGGTATTAGGAGGTGGGGCCTTCGGTAAGTGATTAGGTCATGAGGGTGGAGCCCCCATGAATAAGATTAGTGCCCTTATGAAAGAGACCTTGAGAGAGCTTCCTTGCCCTTCCAGCATATGAGGTTATAGCAAAAAGACAGTCATCTGTGAACCAGAAAATGGGCCTTCACCAGACACCCAATCTGCTGGCACCTTAATCTTGACTTCCCAGACTCCTGAACAGTGAGAAATAAATTTCTGTGTTTATAAGCCACTCCACCTATGGCATTTTGTTATAGCAGCTCAAATGGACTGAGACACTATTCGAGTTCTTATAGTTGATACTTTAACTCTCTGAGGGAAGGTTTCACTCATTTACAAATTCTTGGGGAGCAGCTCATGTCTCTTTTGCCAGTGAGGGCTGACCTGTTCCACAGCAAGTATGAGCCTGTTGACAATGATTTCAGCTTTATTTTGTCTTTTGTTGGAGAAAGTTTGAGTGTAATCGAAGTCTGTATCTCTTCTTGAATGCTTGTTTTCCGTCTACCCACTTGTGATCCTTCTGGTTCCATCCTCTCGACCAGGCAGGCTGAGATGCTCCTTCCTCCCGTACTACTTTAGAAGCACATTCCTTTAGGAGAACATTTATTTTTCATTGTGCCTATTTTACAATTCTTCCCCCTCTTCTGAACTATGATCTCACGAGGGTGTGGACCATGCTGGATTCATCTTTGAATTTCCCAAGGCCATGGAGTGTCGTGGTCAAGATCTTGGTCTCTGGAGTCAAGCGGTCTGATGTGGGATACCTCCTCCAGTGCTTTTTCTGACTTCCCTCAGCCTCCATTTCTCACCTGTGAACAGGGGATGGTAATAGCGGTTGCCTCATAGGTTGTCGGGAGGAATATGGGATGACGTAGGTAAAATGCTCAGCATAGTAGCTGCCACTTAACACCTTAAATATCAGTGTCTAGTTAATAGTAGTTGGAAAATGAAACACAGTTACTCAGAGAAATGTGTACTGAGCCAATAAATGAATGAATGAATGAATGAATGAATGAATGAATGAATGAATGAATAAGACATGCAGCCAAACCTGTGAACTAAAGTCACAAAAAGAGATCCAAAACCACAGAATGGGGCCAACTGACACACAAAGACATTTACTAAATGTGACTGAAATAGGAGGAATTCTGGTGAGAACCACAGATAAGTGCATTAGTCTCTGGGCTTCCTGAGATTTTCAGCATCTCCTTTGCCCAAAGGGACCTTTCCTTAGAAATTCCTTGGTTAAGACCCAGCCTCATTGAATGGCAGAATTAATGTGTGAGAAAGGGACCTTAGAAACCACAGAATTCACTTTAGAAGTGGAAATTTAGACACACAGGGCTCAGGAGGCTTCCGGGGCTTTGTGTCATCCTTATTAAAAAGCCAGGGTGACAGTGGTTGGTGGCGGGGCTAGAGGCACAAGTGAAGAGTGTCTCATCTGTAAGGGCAGAGGTTAATGACAAAGTTTTCAGGCCCTTTTGAGGGGAGAGGGGGAGGTTCTCAAAAGGGCTGCTTCAGCACATAGGCACTGGCGTATGTCATTGTGACAGGTAGACACATCTTAAAACAAACCTCACAAATACAATTCAAAACAAACCGAGTCTGTAAGAACTAGTCCCTTACATTAGCTCATCAAGTCTCTCCCCTTGTCAAGAAGAATCGAATCTCCAGGTAGAAGAAAAAATACTTGATCCTTTCCAGAAGGCCCCGTGAATTTCACTTCTTCCCCTCCCAGAACTGATAAGATCTCAAATAACCACACTGGCCTGGCTCATAAGAGGAGCTGGGTCTTGCTTTGTTAAGAAGCTGGTAGTTGCTAGTGGGAGGCTGAGACCCCTGAACGGAGAGATTTTGAACTACATGGCTATACTTATGTTTGGTTTTACATCAGACTCTCGCTCGGTGCTTACCTCACCGGCTTGTTATGTAGACCAAATGAGACGTGCATAATGGAGCTTGAAACCACTGCGAAGCTCTGCAGTGTGATCTGTCCCCATTCTTCAGGGCATTGTTAATACATAATCCTTAACCTCAAAGAGCTCTCGCTTTGAATGAATTTATGGTCTGTATATTCAGAAGCTTTTGTGTGTGTGATTCTGATAAACAAAATCAGCTTGAGTGATAGCTCCTGGATATGGGAGAGAGAATAATGAAAATAGGCGCCTGAGCTTGGGGTTCAGGTTAGCAGTTACCTGTGTGACTCCCAAGCCTAAGGCACAAATTAGCAAAATTGCCCAAGTTCACCGTCTCCTGATACCACTTGTCCATGAAGAGCCTGGTTCCTGTTAAATGCCCCTCCGATGCGCTGGTCTGTGTCAATGGGTGTTTCTACTCGTCTGCCATCTCCCACTGGGCACCACCTTCTTCCTTTGCCAGCTTAGGCCCTGGGCACCACATGCACAACATAGTTGCACGCCATGCTTTCTCTAACTTCCCATCTGTATCACACTCAGTTGCACCCATGCTTTCTCTTCCCATCTGTATCACACTCAGTTGCACCCATGCTTTCTCTTACTTCCCATCTGTATCACACTCAGTTGCACCCATGCTTTCTCTTCCCATCTGTATCACACTCAGTTGCACCCATACTTTCTCTTACTTCCCATCTGTATCACACTCAGTTGCATGCCATGCTTTCTCTTCCCATCTGTATCACACTCAGTTGCACCCATGCTTTCTCTTACTTCCCATCTGTATCACACTCAGTTGCACCCATGCTTTCTCTTCCCATCTGTATCACACTCAGTTGCACCCATGCTTTCTCTTCCCATCTGTATCACACTCAGTTGCACCCATGCTTTCTCTTACTTCCCATCTGTATCACACTCAGTTGCACCCATACTTTCTCTAACTTCCCATCTGTATCACACTCAGTTGCACCCATGCTTTCTCTAACTTCCCATCTGTATCACACTCAGTTGCACCCATGCTTTCTCTTACTTCCCATCTGTATCACACTCAGTTGCACCCATACTTTCTCTAACTTCCCATCTGTATCACACTCAGTTGCACCCATGCTTTCTCTTACTTCCCATCTGTATCACACTCAGTTGCACCCATGCTTTCTCTAACTTCCCATCTGTATCACACTCAGTTGCACCCATGCTTTCTCTTCCCATCTGTATCACACTCAGTTGCACCCATGCTTTCTCTTACTTCCCATCTGTATCACACTCAGTTGCACCCATGCTTTCTCTTACTTCCCATCTGTATCACACTCAGTTGCACCCATGCTTTCTCTTACTTCCCATCTGTATCACACTCAGTTGCACCCATGCTTTCTCTTCCCATCTGTATCACAATCAGTTGCACCCATGCTTTCTCTTTCCATCTGTATCACAATCAATTTGAGCATCCACAGCAAGACAGCCCTTCATTTTCCAGAGGTTTAGAGAAGGTCTTCTTCGTTTTTATTTCCTGCCCATACTGTTCTCCTTTGAGTCCCACCTTGAGTGAGTCCAATAGTGCTACACCAGGAGCAAAACCAAGTGACCGTCTCAGTGTGCACAGAACTGCCCTTCCCTCCTCACAGCTGAGGGCTTGCTCTAGGTCCCTCTGGCTGTACCTAGCTTCTTTCCTCAAGGCTTCTCTCTCAGGAGACTCAGACTCCATGGTCTGCGCTGAGGACTAACTGTGTCACCCCCAAATTCATACGTTGAAATCCTAACCCTCAATATGATGGTATCAGGAGGTGGGGCCTTGAGGAGGTGATTAGGTCATGAGGGTGGAGCCCCCATGAATGGGATTTGTGCCCTTATACGAAGAGACACAGATCCTGATTGCCCGCTCCACTTTCTGCTGTGTGAGGGTACAATGAGAAGATGGCCATCAGTAAACCAGGACCAGGGCTCCCGCCAGACCCTGGATCTGCAGGCACAAGCCTCCAACACTGTGAGAAATAAATGTCTGTTGTTCAAGCCACATCGTCCAAGGTATTCGGTTAGAGCAGCCCAAATGGACAGATATCCCCAGAAATGTATGCTTAGACTTTACCTCCCTCTTTGCCTGCCCCACACCTGCCTTATAAAACTCCCCTTGCTTTTCTAACATTCATTCATCCCATAGATTTATTTGGAGTATTTACTATATGAAATGTTTCTCAAGCTGTAAAATGAAATTGCATTCCAACTCCAAGCAGTGGTGAAAATGTCCTGTAACTTAAAACCCTGTAACTAGAAGCATTTGGCTTATGAAAAATTGAGGGACTTGTGATTATAATTTATCACATATATTCAGTTTTAAGAGATGATTTAAATCCAAACACTGAAATAGATTTAAAGAGCTTTATTAAAACTATTTACTCAAAAATTACACCTTAATGAAACTGCAGTATATATCATTTTACATCCCTGAATCACAAAGTAAACAATCATAATTTGTAGTCACTTACCTAGTTCTCCTGGAGGGAAGCTCTGGGAGGAACTGGAGTCCTGCAGAAGCTGGATGGAGAGTGGTCTGGGATTCGCTAGGGGTGACCGGGGGGGGGGAAATGGGCCCCCTACCCCTCTCTTTTACCTTTCTCTATCCTCTGGCCCCTTAGCCTCTCTAGTTCTCTATGATGGCCCTAATCTATCTCCATGTGCCTGTGAAATACCTCCATTTGTGTGTGCTGGGTGGGGTGGGGTGCTGGGAGGTAGGACAGGATTCAGAGAGGAAGAAAGAAGGCATTCAACACAAATTCTGTTTATTTTGAAAGTTTTTCAAGAACCTCTTCTCCCATCAGAGAGCAGATTGCACCCTGACCCCAAGCTCCTTGTGCCCCTCGAGAGTCTGATAAGGGAAGGAGAGAAGGAGGGGCGGCATAGCTGTGCTCCCCACCCCCACTCCCACCCAGTCGTACCCTTTCTCTCCTTCCCCTTCCTGTCCACCCTCCATTTTCACTTTTGAAGATTTGGGCAGCAGCTCATCCCCACCGAGTTACTGAAATCAGGTCACTGGACTTCTCTGCAGGTGTGGAGAATAGTGGGGATGTGATCGTGTTGGGGTAGTGAAGAGGTCAGTTTGGGGCTGTGGTGTTTGGGAGGCAGATCTGGAGGGGCTGCTGAGGCTGCAGGTCGGCAGAGGTCAGCGTGAGAGTTGGGGAAGCCTTCCCTGACTCTGCCAGTTCTGGGCGAGGTGCCCCTCCCACCAGAGGCCTCCTCTGCGCCCAGCACTCATCTCCCTGCCTGTCTTGTGTGACCTTCCTATGACCTGTAAGCGGCCTGACGTTGCAGGCGGCTCCCTGGGCGGCAGTGGCCCGGCCCAGCCCTGGCTCCCAGGAAGAGCCCGTAGGGTTGCTGGTCTCTGAAGGAAGTGGGCTGCCACACTGGAAAGGTCACTGGACTGAGACTTGAAAGACACAGGGAACTCCTGCACTTCCATTCGTTACCGGGCTGGTCACTCAGTCTCCCTAAACCTGTTCTTTTACAAAAGCACAATGGTTTCGATGTGTCCGTTCTACTCGTGAAATAATGGAGCAAAGTGAGATGCTGGATGTGAAGGGGCTCACAGACAGCACGATGCTAGTCACGTGTAGGACACTGCTGTCCGGTGCAGCCTGGGCAAAGACAGGATGCGCCTGGTTATTGCATGTGAGCAAGGCTGCGTACTCATAGTACAGGCGTTTGTAATACTAGCTCACTCGCCTCAGAGTAAACGTATAAAAATGAATAAAATTACAATAATAAACAATTATGAAATAATAATAATTCAACGTTTTGTGACTATTGCATTTACTATGTGTCAGGAAATTATGCTGAACACTTGGCAAGCATTCGCTTATTTAAAACTCCTTGCAGCCATGTAAGGCAGATATTATCATTACCCCGAGGCCTGTGAGGCGTCCATGGCCATGTGGCCCACGTGAGCCAGAATTCAACAAGGTCTGAAGCCCAGCTGTAAACCAGACCACTAACCTGCCAAATAACCATTTGAACTAGTTGGAACTTCCTTAGAAGGGAGGTCTTGACTAAAGACAGGGGACCCTGTGTTTGAGTCTTGCTACCTGTAAAATTGCCACACGGTTGTTTTCTCCGAGAACTGCAGGGAATGATTGTTTTTCACACGTCAAGGGCACCCTGTGTGCTGTGTGGGCGGGTGGGGTGGCTCATGGGCCAGGCCAAATGACACTCTCTGTCCCTTGCTTTCACTGTCATTAATCGTGTTTATTTTTGTTTTTGTTTTCGTGAGACTCTTCTAAGGCCTGGGGGAGAGTCCATTCTCCAGAAAGGATTTGCACTGGTTTCACCAAACGTTGAGCTCCTCATTTGGAAAACCTTTGAGTTCACTTCTCTACTGAGGGTGTTCTCAGCCATGTGGGTGATGCAGATTCAAACCCCAAACCCACAGAGTGACAAGCACAAGCTGTAAACTTTCCCGGAAATCTCTTGTTCACCACTCGAAACCCAAATCAAGCCCTGCACATGTCCCTTTGCCAACGCACCATTCCCCTTAATCTACACTTCGACTTTATCAGTCCCGGATTTTGACAGGGTCTCAGTTCCACCTCGCTCCCTGACTCAGATCCTGTCCCTGGCATTGCTGTTAAAACCCAAGGGCACCAAAATTCTACCACCCTCAGCACCACCTGCCTTCACACCTGCTTCCCACTCGGGGTTCTAGCCCCCCTCTTTATTTTGGCCCCTAGGGATTTCCTTGACTTTCTTGTTTGTTATATTTTCCCAGCATTTCTAGGTATTTATAGTAGGAGGAGTTTTTAGAATATATAGTCTGCTACATTGGCAGAAACAGAACTCCCGCCAGTATTTTTACCCAAGTAAAATCTAGTTAACAACTAACGAAAAAAGGAACAGAAAAAAGAGCCTGCCACCTGTTGGGTTAGTGGCCCTACCCGTTAAATGAGAAGTCGGGACGGAGAACTGCAAGTTTGTTACGCGTTCAAGGGACAGAGCATTGGGAATAAGAACTGGTCCAGGAGGCCCACGAGTCCAGAGGAGTCAGGCAGCGCAGCCGGCGGGCTGGCTCACCGGGACCCCTGGCCGAGGAGCCGGTGCTGGAGCCAGCTGAGAGGGAGGCTCCCACGCCTTCCCGCCGCCTCTCGGAGTCACCACCGCTCATACAGCCCCGCAGAGGAGGGCAGAACAGGGCGGACGAGAATCCCCATCCCCTTGTCCTGGGGAAGGTCCCTGCTGTGGCCTTGAGCGCCTCCAAGGACAGGCTCTGCAGAACACTACGCATTCCCATGATATGTTTTTCTGCCACTCTCTTTTCCTGTACCAGGCTGGTAAAGAACTCGGTAACATTGGCTCTTGTCACAGGACACAAAAATGGAACACGAGCCAACAGCCAGCTGTTGGTCACCTTGCTAACCATAAGGTGGCAGTGAATGTTCTGGACTGAATCATGTCCATGCAGTGAGCCCCAGGCGTATCCTAACAGGCAGGTGCGCTGGCTTTGGGAGGCGTGGCGGTGGTGGTGGCGGTGGTGTGGCAGGCCGGTGGCCGTGGCAGTGGCC
Source organism: Tadarida brasiliensis (assembly GCA_030848825.1). NCBI lineage: Eukaryota > Metazoa > Chordata > Mammalia > Chiroptera > Molossidae > Tadarida > Tadarida brasiliensis. The sequence goes on from CM061258.1 coordinate 47,941,096, forward strand.
GTGGCAGTGGCGGGAGGGGAGTGGATGGTGAGGAAGGAGAGCTGCCTGGTTCCCTGCGTGCTGCCTCAGACCGACCACTGGACTCTTCTTATTACTTCCCCCTCTGGGTTTTCATCTTTATTATTAAATCAGGGCCACACTTGGCAAGTTGTATATGAACCATCTTATCTCATGTGAATTCTTCGGTGGGAGGAGAAACACCCCCCCCCCCATTAATTAGCTCTAATTGAGTGGCACTGGGGCACCTGCCCTGTCAGACACGCTTCAGCAAGTGAGGACAGACGCCTATTGATCCTGGAGATGGGGAACTTTGGACCTCGATCGGCAATGCTCTTGGAGTTTACATTTTTTCCCTTTCAGGCTACCAAAGATATTTAGCCATTGCAGAATCCACTCTGTATATTAAAGCTCGGTCCTTTAGTTATTTTTAAGACCGGAAGGGTTTTTCTTTCCTCCCGCCCTGCAAACCAAGGCCCAGGAGGGCTGGTGATATCCCAGGATCACACTGCTCGCCCAGGGGAGTCTCCAACTCCTAGAGCCGTTTCTGCCCCCAGACCCACAGTGCTTCCCATCAGATGGGGGAAGCAGACCAACAGTTGGAACCTCCCCCCCCCGCCCCAGTGGATAGGGTGGTTAGGGGGCCTGTCTTGCCTGCCATAGATTCAGTATAAACACTTGAGCAGAGACGCCAAGCAGACCGCACCCTGGGCTCTGTTTTTCAGTCTTCAGCCGAACACATGCCATGTCTGGTGAGGAGCTCAAAGAAACAAACACTTGCTTTTGATTTTCTCCATAGGATCAAATCACTTGGGCTACTTGTAAAGAGGGGACTATCATTTTATAGGCATGTAATTTCTCTAACTCTTGTTCCTTTCTCTGCTTCAAAGGCTGTCATAGCAACAGGGCCCGTGCTGGTGCCAAGACGTCTTCATGTTAACTTTCCTGGACAAACAACCTCCAAACTGATTCTTGTTTGAACCCTAGTCAGAGAAATATAAACCTAATGGAATATACAAAATGCAACGATCGATGCCAGTCTGGGCTCACTGCGCTATTGGGAACTCCTCCTTCTTCTTCCCTCCCTGGGAAGAGGAAATTCTCAGCTTGAGAGAAAGCCCTGTTGTAAATATCTGGCAACTTTGCCTCCCCAGTGCCCGAATCCCCCAAGATATGTTGGGAGCAGGGCTTGCCTCTCACTTCAAAGCAGAAGCAGGTCAGATGGTGCCTCTCTCAGCAACCTGGCTGCTGGCTTATGGAGTTGGATGCAGTTGTTCTGGCCTTGACATCTGAAGTGCGCAGTGCAGAGAACTATGGGATACAGATGAATTCCTGCAGGACCAGAGCACTAAGAGCAGCTCCACGCTGGGGACTCCGGGGCTCTGTGATGTCCAGACCCTCCTGTGTCATGGCCTTGGCTGTGTTTCTATCACCTGTACGTAGCTCAAGCCTAGTTCTCCATGAGGCCTTCTCATCAATTTTGCAAGTTATCCAATCTCCTTCCAATAAATTCCTTTTCTGTGTTAAGTTAGCTAGAAATAGTTTCTGTGGTTTGCAACCACAAATCCTGCCTAGCCCGGTCTCCTTCAGGTTGTTCGAATGGATGGGTGAGTGAGGAGTGAGCTCTGCTCATGTTATCTTATTAAAAAGGGAGCAAGAGCGTGGCTGCTCCATGACTGGGCCTCGAAGACGTCTCCTTCTCCGGCTGCTGGCAGAAGGGACAGGAAAGGAGGTCACTGAAAGCCAGCAGAAGGTGGTGGTCTACGTTAAATCACCCATGTGACTTGGCTACGGCTCCCGCACCCTCAACTTAAAAACAGGTACTGACAGGCATCCTGTGAATTTATTTTTCCAGCTCTGCCCTCCCTCTCTCTCTGACTCTCTTTTCCAGCCAAAAGTCAGGCCCCACAGCTGGATGAAATAAAATGGTTATATTGGGAGACCTTAAAATTAGCATGGTTCTGTATGTTTTAAAATTGGGGCCATTCCGCAAGTAAAGAATGGAGGCTTTTCTCACTTTCTCTGACGCAGCTGCTGGGGATCAAGTCAGAAGCTGTCAGCTCCGAGGGCTGCCCGTCCGAGTCCTAACACTCCACTCCCCCACCCTCCAAACCCAGTCCCGCTACAGCCGCCCTGTACCACGGCGAGACAACCCCACTCCATCAGTGGCACATTATCATGTGACTTTCCTTTTTTCTTAATCACCTTATTCCTTCATTCTTCCAAAGTTGAGGATAAATTATTTAACGAGTCTCCAGGGGTTAACTTTATGAGAACTTAAAGCCAGTGCCCATCTGCTACAGGTTAGGGTGAGCCAAATGCTGAAAGTTAATCCTTCTTGTTCCATTCTGGAAAACACCCAGCCGTGCACACACACGTGCAATCACACACGTGAGCAATCACAAACCCACACACCCTACAACAGCACCTCCCAGACCACATGGCCCAAGCAGTAAAACATCAAGGCTTGAATCACCCTGCCCAGGCCAATAAAAACGTAACTTTGCGCCCTCATAGAGTGGAGCCTGTGCTTGCAAAGTATCCCCCGCGCGCCTGGCTCTGTGATCGAACACGACCGTGCCTTTCAGATGAGGGAATAGGTTCCATTTAGACGTTCATATGCACCTATACCTTCGTGACACGTGCATTGGAGTGTGGAATGTCAGAGATGAAAGGGAACACATACGACGTATATAATATGCACACCATATTGTATAATTTTATAATTTATTAATTCCACCACATTTCACTTAGTTCTAATTTACGGGGCAGAGATCAGTTAATGCAATAGCTTTCTGTCTTTCACAGAAGTGGGTTTGGAACTTGGCTCTGCCACATTCTTACTGGACCTCTTTAAGCCACAGCTCGCTTTCTTTACCTGTAAAATGAGGATTAAAAATAGTATCTACCTCATAGTAATAGAGCGACACCTAAATGAAATGCCAAACCAAGTCATAGCAGAGAGTCTGACAAACAGAAAACACTATTATTAGCTAGGAAAATGGTAGCTATCATTATCATTATTATTATTCACCCCTGAATGGATTCTATTTTGAAGTAGTTTGCTAATAAAACTGCATTTATGAATTAATAACGTAGTTGCTCTCCCTAGCTTTCAGTTTTCTAGACATCCAAACTTCTCATCTGAGACATCAGCTGCTGTAACTGTGGTAAAGGTAAAGACCATTCTAATTAAGTTTAAGCCAAGCAGCCTTGTTGTTAATGGATAACGGACATTAGAGTTTTAAAGTATTTTTGATGGAACTATTTATGTAGAACTGGCCTCATGTAATTTCTCTACTTTTCAAAAGAAGAAACTAATTTCCCAAGAAGGGAGCTTGTCTTAGGCCACAAAGCAGAAACAAGAACCCAGGTCTCCAACCATGAGGCCAACTTCAGTTGACCATCATGTATCCACCTGAGAACTTATAGCCCAATTTCAAACTACAGATTGGTATATTTATAGACCGTATCCTAAATCAGGCACTGTGGTGGAAACCTATTGGGTTATATGTCCAACAAGTCACCCCTATCCCACCCCAGCCTTTTTTAGGAGCTGCCCTCCCTCCACCTATTCTCACGTATCTCCCATCATGGTTGCTGGGGCTCATGTTCGTAGTACCTGAATCAACCCCTAGCCATAGGGCCAAGAGTGGGCACCAGGCCCAGGCTGGGCCAGTAGGAACAGCTGTTTTTAGGAATAAAGTGGAGCATCAGTCTTTCCCAGGTAGATAGACATCATTGTTGGTTATGTTTTCAAGGGTGCTGCCCACCGAAGTAGAGAAAGCTGGGGTACAAAAAGAGAGAAGAAAGTGGACTCGCTGTAAGGAAGAGATAGGAGAGTCAGTTCTTAATGGCTTTTGCACCTCAGATTTTAGTTTATCTTCAGGTCTGCTGCATGCTTACCTTTGAGTTTTTGGAAACACTGTTGGATAAGTTCTTTCCTGGTTTAAGTTGGCTTAAGTCATTTATCAATTCCCTGCACACCCCCAGCGGTTCCATTCCAGCAGATGGGAGCTCTAGGGAGTCCACATCATATTGCCCATTAGAACATCCTTCCTATGGAGAGATACTTTCTTATCCTTAGCATTGGCTCTTCCAGGCTTCCAGTCTGCCCCTGGCCACGGTCTCTGAAGCTACCAGGGTGACAGTGATCTGTCAGACCTCCCATCTGCTGTCCCCTTGCAAATGTCTAAGGATTTCTACCAGGCCCCGACAGCCTTCTGCTCTTTCTTTCCACATCTACCACCACTGCCTTGAAGGTACCTTGGGCTTCCATGAAACGTGCATTTTACCACCCAGTAGCATGCTCTCTGCTGCCATTTGTCAGCTATGGCTCCAGGACTTGTACATCTTCTGTCAGCCATCTGGGATCAACACTGTTCCTCCGGAACACAAGCTGAATGGCTGAAGGGAGATCCCAGTGGAGCAGACAACGTGCATTGGGAGCACCCTCCTCTCGGGAGCTGGGGAGAGCACCTGTTCACCTCTGAGGCAGGCGGGGTCTGTGCTGGGAGTTCTGCCTGCCTGCAGAGCTAATCTGGTCCTCGGAGTGCAGGGGAAAGATAGATGAACAATGACTAAACTGGAGTGTTATGTGTGGATATGTTAATAAGTGTGTGTGTATATAAATGTCTCCAGGAAAATATTTCAGAGGCAAATATCATTTTAACAAATCAGCCCTTTGCAGCATGTAGGGAAATATATGCATTTGCAATTCAAAACATGCTTGCTTGTGCAGGAGCTAAGAAAGAATGTTAAAAGCTGTGAGAAATATTTGGCTTATTCATTCAGCAAATATTTCTTGGTTGCCTACTATGCGCTATTTAGCAACGCACAGAATAAAATCCCTTGCCATTATGGAGCTCCTATCCATGGGCATGAAGCCCTAATGGAAATACTAGCAATGGAAACTACTGATAAAAGTGTCTATTCAGTACCTTTTATTCCAAAATATCATGTTAATGTGGTTTTTATACATTGTTTCCTGTGTCCTACTGGACGATCAGCTCTATAAGTGAAGGGTCTGTGTCTTTTTATTCATCATTATATCTCCAGTACCTGATCCATAGTTGGTCTCTGTAAATATTTGTTGATTAAATAAATGAATGGTGCCTTCTTAAATCCTATGAGTTTGGTATTATTATGCCCATTTAACAGATGGTAAATTGAGGATTAGATAGGTTAAGTAATTTGGCCCAAATCACACAGCAAGAAGAGCCAGGATTCAAACCCAGTTGGTTTTCCATTACACCAAAATATTACCGGTGCCTGCATCAGTTGGACTAAAGTTTTCCCGGAGCTCAGGTCACTCTTGATTCTAAGCTGGGCCTGTAAGGATGAACCTTAGCACTTTCAGTACCTAACATACTACTCTGTGCTAACAGGGGAAACTGATCCCTGATAAAAGGGTTAACTTCGTGGTACTTACATGTTCCAGGCTTCACCAGCCCAACCAGAGGCTACCAGTGAGCTGTGGCTAACATCAAAGACCCAAAGCCCCTGTTTTTTGCCTCAGTCTGTAGCCTCTTCAGCATGTCTTTCCTTGATACAGCCAACCACCGCTCCACTTACCCCCCTCCACCGTGCACGCACCATTACTTCTTCAAGTTTTCATAGATCTCAGACTGCAAGTCAGTCAACAGCCACCATGGGTCATGCACAGCTCTAATCTGTTACAGCTTTTCATTGTCAGCCTGTATGGTGCACGAGGTGTGGGCGACTGCACTGTTGCTGCAGCTAATGGTGCCTTTTGGGAAAATAAAAATGATGACTCAGTCCTCCCAAAGCTTCCAGCCCTGAGGGCCCAAGACTGAGATGCTTTCTGTGAAGAGACCGGGAGAACGGCCCCCAAAGCCCACGTGCTCATGTAACCTGCCCCGGAAGCAGCACCCGCGTGCCCGGAATCTCACAGCGTCTCTCCATCGTGTCCAGCCAGGTGCTCTCTCCCGAGGAACCCACAACAGGCAGAGGAAGCCTGGAGAGCCGAGGTCCTCACACACTCAGGTGGAAACCCATGAGTCTTTCTTTGATCTATTAAACTTAGAATAACTAAGTACAGCACTGTGTTTGGCTAAATGATATATATCATCTTGGATTCTCATAATGACAAGTATTAGCAGACACCCAAATTTAAGCACATACCCTCAGTACACACACGCAAACTCCTTACAGTGGAGGGAATTCAATTTGCTAAGTGTGTGTGTGTGTGTGTGTGTGTGTGTGTGTGTATGTGTGTGAGAGAGAGAGAGAGAGAGAGAGATTGGGAAAATGACCATGTTACAGACATCCCCCTGTGTGCTGAAGGAGCAGGTCTGAAAGCACTAAGAAATGGCCGTTCAGGTGATCTCTTTTATTTTATTTTATTATTTTAATTTTTAATCCTCACCCAAGGATATTTTTTTCCCATTTATCTTCAGATAGAGTAGGAGAGAGAGAGAAACATCGATGTGAAAGAGACACATTAACTGGTTGCCTCTAGCATGACCCCGACCAGGGCTGGGGACTAACTACAACTGAGGTACGTGCCCTTGACCAGAATCAAACCTGCGACTCTTTGGTCCTCGGGCCAATGCTCTAACCACTGAGCCGAACCGGCCAGAGCTCAGGTGACCTCTCGAGCGGTATTCACAGCCCACAGCCCTGCAGTGTCATCCCTCTGAGCTCAGCTCTCCTTCCACAAACGGGTGGTTAGACTGGAAGCTCTGTGGGCCCTCACCCAGCTGCCGCCTTCTGAGACTCCCACTGAGGCTGGCAGGCTAGGGCGGAGGAGGCTTTGGGGTAAAAGCAAACAGTTTAGGGAGGAAAATGCCAAGAGGGGAGGTTTATTAGGTGGGAATAAGTTTATGATACAGCTCAGGACCTCACAGTGGCCTGTGTCTATAAGGGTAGCACTGTAATTATAAAGTTTTTAAAGGGAACATTCCCAGCCAGAAATAATATAATTTCAGTCTTTCTCCAGCTCCTCAGCGGCTAGGCACATGAACTTACTGAGCCCTGCAGACTCCCAGAATGGGCTGTAAGTAGCACTGTATCTTTTAGGCAACGGAAGGAGCTGTGGCCACAGAGAGTGCTGCCTTTGTGCGCCGGCGCCCGCGGCTCCGGGGGCCTCCGGGGTGGTCCAGGCCTCCCGGGCTGTCTGCAGGGGATTTCCAGGGGTCTGCGGGTTGGTCTCCCCGAGCAGTCATGCTTCGTCAAGAGCTCCGTCTCTGCTTATGCTCCAGAAGGGATCTGTAATGTACTTACGCTCCATCTTCTCGTGGTTTGCCAGATCCTAACGCTATTCTAAGTGTTTCCCTTGTGACGTGGTCCATGCCCACCCTGTGCCTCATTTTTACGATGCTGTTATTGAAGGTGTTAGGTGGTCAGAGTGTTCTCTGCTTCTGACAAAGTGGCCTTTTACTCTAAAGTGTTAGCTTCTCTGGCTCATCCAGAAGTTTAGTGAACATGCTATCCTGTGATTATAAATTTCAGCCCTGTGACTGGGCAGGCACTGTTCAGAAGTTATCTCCTCTTTTAATAAGTTGTTTTTCTCCTCCAAAGGCAGGTGGTGTTGTCGAGATGTCATCCAGGCTGTGCTAATTTCTTGCCTAGTAAAAGACCAAGAGAGAAAACCATGACAAATAGAAACATTATTTGTAGGTCAAGGTTTGTTTTCCAACATCAAGGTTCTGTTTTAGTGGAGAGTCAGAAAACACACACATGCCCACCCAAATCGTTTATTAATAAGCACATTTGTTTTCTTTTGTTATTGGCTGTTATTTCAAAGGCTCCTGAAAAGTATACCAAGAGTCATATATTTTTTTAATGTAGTAACTCTGTAAAATTTTACGTTCAAATGGAAGTTTCTATCTACTGACTCCGTTTTCCAATGAAATAACCCTTAAACTGCAACAGCCTGAGATCCCCGGAACCTTTTTAACTTCTGGTCTGTTTGTTTGACAATAAAATTTCACATCTTGGCTGACAAGCCTAGTATCAAGTTTTAACCTAACGCAACTTCAAACGCATGAAGTTGTTTCAGCAAGCCGGAAGACCCGGGCTTCTGTCGGAATTATAGCCCTTTACCCACAGCTTGCTGAGATACTGACAGTGCAGCCCTGCTTAGTGACCAATGAACACAGATTCCTGCTACAGACCAGTTTGCTAGAGAAAGCAGATTGCTTTTTTTTTTTAATTCTCACCAGAGGATATTTTTCCATTTTTGTTCAGATAGAGTGGGAGGGAGAGAGAGAGAAACATCGACGTGAGAGGGACACATCGACTGGTTGCCTTCGAACGACTCCAATCAGGGCCAGGGACCAATCGCAACCGAGGTATGTGCCCTTGACCGGAATCGAACCCGGGACTCATTGGTCTGTGGGCGGACGCTCTAACCACTGGCCAGGGCACAGATTGCTTTTTAATTCACTCCTCATCAGTTCGTCATCAGGCAGGGCCCAGACATCTAGCCCCACCCATATATCATCTGTGCCAGTAAATGCTCCCGTAACCCTATGTGAGGCTCAAGTCAACAGCAACTCAGTTCATTCAGACAAGTCCTCCTTCAGAGGGCTACTGCTCCCATATGAATTCCTTCCCGCTTCTTTTTCCTCTGCACACCACCTGTGTTTCATTCAAAACCGTAAAGATGCTGTAACAAACCAACCCCCAATTGCATAATGGACTCCAATGTGGCCAAGGCTTATCATTTCTTGCTTCTATAGAGTCCGGATTTGTGGCCTGCGCTGATTCAACATGTGACACAGAGGCCCAGGGTGGCTCTGTCATCTGTCTCACGTGCCCATCTGTGTTAACCCAGGACAAGAAGGAAGAGTATGGCAAATCACATCTAGGAAGTGTTTGAGGGTCAGGCCTGGAGCATCACATATCACTTCTGCTCACATTGCTTTAGTCATAAGACCAAGGTGAACCACAGAGAACCACAACGGAGAAAGAAGAGCTGGAACTCTGAACCATTAGCTGGTCTCGGTCCCACTTCAGCTTTAGCCGTAACACTTAGCTTTGTAGCACCCCCTGTTCCTGCCCCCTAGAGTTTATAAGGGCCTCCAGTACAGGAAATGTAACAAAATCATGTCTACCCTCCATAGTAATCCTGGACCCAGAAGGACGAATGGATGCGTTTTGGTCAGAAGGGGCATAGTGCGGACATACTTGATGAATCTCGGACCTCCTTATCGAGAGGACAGACTGTGGGGCTGAGCAGATGTAGCTGTTAAGGTCATCTTTTGCACAACTGAAAAAGGATTCTTGTCTTTTCTAATTATAAAAATAATGTGTACTAATTGTAAAAATTCAGAATAATGCTAAAAATATTTTAAAGAAGAACATAAAAACCACCCATGATCTCTCTTCCCAAGAAATGCTATTTTTTTGTTTTGTTTATGTACTCTGATAGATTTCTTGTGTGCATATCATTTAAATTAATTTATATCTACAAAACTGAGATCATACTGTACAGCATATACTATTTTGCAATTTGCTTTGTTACTTAACAAGATACATTATAAACATCAATAAATACATATAAATACAGACTGGCATCATAATTTTTGGCTAAATCTTATTTGATTATATAGACAAGAATGAGAACAATTGTATAATACACTTAGCTTAGTTGAATAAGTATAGACTGGGTGGTCAGTGAACCTGGGATTCTGTCTATTTTATTTATCAGTTTATTCCCAGGGCAAGAAATAAAGTCTTGCTCATATTAAATGTTCAATACTGCTCTGAATAAGCCTCTTAGATGTTTGTGTACATATAACTCACCTGGGGATCTTGTTAAAACACAGAGCGTGGTTGAGAAGACCTAGGTGGACCCTGAGATTCTGCAGTGTCAACAAGCTTGCAAGTGACGCTCATGTTGCTATCCACTGAATAGCAAGGGTCTAAGCTAGTGGATCTCAGGTGGGGGTGATGTTCCCACCTGAGGACATTTGGCAGTGACTAGAGACATTTTTGGTTGTTATGACTGGCGGTGTGACAGTGGGAGGTTGCCACTGGCATCCAGTAGATACAGGGCAGGGATGCTGCAACACGCTTACCATGCGCAGAACAGCCTGCACAACACAGAATGATCCAGCCCACACTGATAATATTGCCACCGTCAAGAAACTCTGATTTCGCCTTTCTCAACTGGTATTTCTCATCTGAACCACAGAACAGAGAAAATAACCTGTATGACTACTTTCCCAACTCTTCCAAGGATGGTACATCGCTAGTACTAAACTCGATGCATAGGAGATACGTTGATTAACTACATACAATGAATGCTTTAGGGAATCCCGGCTTCATTCTTTTCCAGAACCCTGATTTACAGCTGGGTGTAAAATAAAGGGATTGTCTCACATAATCATGGAGGCTGAGAAGTCCCCATATTTGCAGTATGGAAGCTGCAGACACAGGAGAGCCGTTGGAAGTGCTGGTCTGCGTCCCCAGGCCTGAGGCTGCGAGAGCTGGTGGTGTCGGTTCCAGTCCGAGCTGGCGGGCTCAAGCTGCAGGAAGAGCTGCTTTTGCAGCTTGAGTCCAAAGGCAGGAAGAGACTAGTGTTCTGCTCGGCAGTGGGCAGGAGGATTTCCCTCTTACTCAGCCTTTTCGTTCTGTTTAGGCCTTCATCTGATTGGTTGAGGCCCATCCCCACTGGAAAGGGCAATCTGCCCTTCAAATATTGATCTTATCCAGAAACAGCCTCACAGACACACCCAGAATAATGTTTCACCAAATGTCTGGGCACCCTGTGGCCCAGTCAAGTTGATTTATAATAGATATAAATATATGTCTAGTGACAGTATTGATAATTTTGTCCTGTCCCATCAGTGTGAGGTTCTGAGGCTCCCATGCATGTCTATTATGGAGTTACTTCTGCTGACCTAAACACTCCTGAAGGTTTCCTCCACAATTATGCCATCATGAGCCCGGCACAGTGCTGAGACCAGCTGGAGAGGACAGCAGGACTGTGCGCAGGGTGCGTGCCTGCAGCGCCCCAACTTTGAGCAGAGTTGTTAACTGCAGATCCTGGAGTCACAAAGACCTGGATGTGAAGGACGGCTTTGCTTCACCTTTCTCACCTTCAGAATGGATCAGTGGTCCCCACAGAGGATTTCTCTAAGAACGGAAATGACAAATGTTTTTGGAAATGCCCAGGACAGTGTTTGAAACACAGCAGTTGCTCAATACATAGCAGGTGTGGGAGTGAGCTGATGGACGACTCCAGCTGCGGGAGGCCATTAAGGAGTGGTCACAGCCTGACCTCGGGAGGTACACCAGCCTCCAGCGTGACTCCCAGCTCAGTGCCTCCCAGTTGTGTGACCTCGGGCAGGTTGCAAACCACTCTGTCTCAGTTTTCCAGTTGGTAAAATGGGGTTGTTCGGTAATCAAATTAGATATGCAAAAGTAAGTGCTTCAGGTGGTTTCAGATCTAAAACACGGAAAGCCCCTTTGTTGATTCTTTTAACAGCGCATTCATATCTTAGGGCAGTGAATCGTTCCGGACTTACTGGAGCAAGGGCAGGACCCTGTTTTAAAGGAAGCCTTGGACAAAGATCAGGGGATACTCCCTGCTCCCTGCCAGACCCCAAATTAACTAACAGATTCTCATTAGGTCACAAAGTGAAAAGATTCAGAATTCTAAGAACCAAGTATCGGGCTGAAGGAATTTTCAGCAAACTCTTCCATCACTTTTCTACTCAGGATGCCATTCTGTCGAGTCTTCTGCTGTTGAAGCACCTTGTCTTGAATACTTTCAAAGGTCTGAGCAGATCTGGAGATCCTCCCTTCTAAGGAGGTTTTCGGAGAAATAGGTCATTTAAGACCAGTGCTCTGTGGACACCATCTCAACGCAGTTTCTCTCTGCAGGCCTCCGTGATCAATACTGAAGATGGCTGAAGAGATGACACTCAGTTACAACTCTTTTCTTCCTGTTTGGCACAGAGAGGCAGGCTTCCATCTTTATAAACAAATATTACAAAGAAGCAAGCATGCCAGGATCATCATGAGGTTGGGTAAGATGTACAGAGTGAAGAACACGTGATGCTTTCATTTCCTCACCTTCCTCCACCATATTTAAATGATCTCGTGCGCACAGGATGGTCCAAGCTGGCAGTGCCAGGTGCTCCCGGTGGCAGGTTCCCAAGGCTGATGTTCACAGAAGAAAGCATGGTAACGCTGCAGCTGACCTAGCAGGACTGTCACAGGATTCCTGACACAGGCCCAGACATATTAACACTCCACAGTGATTCTGATGTGTGGTCAGGGTTGAGAACTGCAGATTAAAGGCTCCTGGATGTGCAGAATGGTCCCATTCCAACAGGAGCTGTGTTCTCATTTGACCAAGTGCCTTGCCAGTCTCTGTCGGATGAACGTTCTGTCTTTTAAGAAACTGTGACCTCCATGGGGCCAGATGGCCCTGTTCCTCTGGTCTCCAGGTGTCTGGTATTTACCCTGGAGCGGAGCTTGAATTCCCACAGTTACATAAGTCAGGGGCACTTACAAACATGACATTAGCTGGAGAATATTTGCTAAGCAAATTAACAGTGTAAATAAGATTAGAGGGAGGCAGGGAGTGGGTTGAAATGTTAAAATGCCCGAGGACAAACTGTGTTCAAGCATCTTAAAAGCATCCATTGATACTTCAGTAATTTAAATTAATTGCAAAGGCATCATACTGATTCAACCAGGCCATGCTTTGTTGACTTATGTATATATGTATTATTGTATATGTAGCTGTAACTCAGAAGCAGCTGCTTTCTAGCTGTTCTATGATCCACATGTTTCTTTTATATCTCAAACACCCGCAGCAAACCATGAAATGACATGACTGCTACTGCTCGTGTCTTAGAAACTCCAAGCCAAGAATTGTTCATAGAGTACCTTGCAAGACACCCCACACATGTGCGTGGAACTTCCCAAAGAGTGACTTCCATCCATCTGTGAATCTGCTTAGGGACATTGCCTCTCCCTGTCTCTGCTATCCATGTTCAGGCTCCGGGGACCCCCGCTGCCCACTGCCCTGACCTCAACCACCCTCCTTGGCTTATGCTGCATGCAGCTGCACTTGCCTGCACACCTGCCTCCCAGAGTCACATTCCTGCCTTTGACCTGGGCCCTTCCCAACAGGCCTCTACCCGGTGAAGGTTCAGCTAGTTCACCCTGGCCACCACCGGTGCTATCAGTCACCACAGGACCATGACAGCTTCACAGTCTCCTGTAAATTAGAAAGGAAAATATTCACTTCCTCTGCGTCACCTTCAGATGGGGGGTCCCACAGCATGGTTCCTTGAGCCTCGGATTATTACAAGGTTTATTGCAACACCTGTTTACACGCTCAGCTTCTATTCTTCAAGGAATGGACAAATGCCACCAGGGCTGTAGGGATGGGAGGGTCCCATACCGAGACACACGCTGCATGCATGTTCTGGGAACATCCACAACACTCTGCATTGCAGGCAGACCTGCTGCTGGGTCTGGCTGGCCAGGCCATTTTTATCTTTTTATTCCATATAGAGAATTCTCCCTTGAGGAGCCTGCTCTTTCTCCTCGATCCCCACACATCCCCTATCACCTCCCTCCAAATACGTCCACACACATTTGAATCCCATGTAAGATATGGTTCAGGCAGCAACTCACCCCACCCCCACATGTTAGTCAGTTGTTACAAATAGATTTGGGGGGTAGGGGATGGGATGGGGGGAAGGGTGGGGTAATATCCAGCACATCCCACAATCAAATACATATTTAATAATCTCAGATTTTAGCCAGCCAAGGCTCTTGTTATATATACATTCATTTTAGCACACACGCACACACACACAGAAATACTACACAACAATAAAAATGAATGAACTACTGCTCTACCAAACAACACAGATACATTTCAAAGATGTTATCTTGAGTAAAAGAAACCAACAAAAAAAGAGTATGTATTCTAAGACTGCATTTATGTGAAATTCAGGACCAGGCAAGCAAGTCTATGGTGATAGAAGTTAGGATAGAAGTTACTTCTGGAGAGGAGGTGAGGGTGGCGTTGACTGGAAAGGGGCCAAGGGAGCTTCTGGAGCTTGTGGGGATGTTTATGTCTTCATCTGGGTGGTGGTTACATGCATATATACATTTGTAAAAATCCACTAAGTCATGCACTTGAGATGAGTGTACTAACTGTAGGCATGTTATACCTCAACTTAATAAGAAGAGAAAAAGAGCCCATTTGGGAAGTTTAAAAGATAAACATCAAATATTTCTGTCTTCCTTTTTCTTATAACAATTTTAATTCTTCTCCAAGAAATGTGTACCTCTGACCGACTGGGAGAAGGGCCACAAATAAGAGGGGTCTATAAAAGAAAAACGTCCACATTTGCCCCCCCCCCTTTTTTTTCTACACGTGGAGAGACGTGTCCCAGGCCAGACGGTGGAAGGGAGAAAGAAGGAAACCCCAGCGGGCTGCCCTGCAGAGCCCTGGTGCCCAGCATATCGCTGTACACACACAATAGCAAACACTTGCTTATTTTTGCCTGAGTCTTTATAAGCAGACTGGCCCCGTGAAAGCCAAAGCAGCCAAGGACAACTGCCCGAAGTGCACGTGCTTATTTCACGAGACCCCTAGAGGGGACCACTCCTCTCCGTCAGAGCTGCTGCTGGGCTCAGGCTAGCTCCTCCCTCCCAGATAGTGCTCAGATGTTGCCTCTCCAGCCTGGGAAAGTCCCTTCCAGTTAAAACTTCCTGGCACGCCTCTCACTTCCCCTCCTGTGCTTGGTGGCCTCGGGTAAACTAGACATGCTACATTTGAACAATCCCATCAGCAGCAGACAAGCTTATCTCAGTCTAGCCACAGACTTAAAAGTACCTGCACTTTTTGTTTTGGAAAATCCATCCTGTGTCTACAGAATGAACATCCCCTCGCAAGGACTCCTAATAAATATCTGGAAGATCTCAAGGAATGAACTTTGGCTGACCCACGTGTACGCGTCTTTGAAATCCCTCCTTCCGCGCTTTCCGCGGAGCTGGGCGAGCGGTCTGAAAACCCTTGAACACTTTTGTGAGCCATAAATTCAGAAAACTGTGAGTTTGGGGATTTGAGGAACAGATTTCAGGAAGTAGCAAGGAATAATCATGTTTTGGGTCATTTCATCATTGTCCATTCCCAAGAGTTTACATATGTTCTCTGCCTGTATCCCTACAGATCCGCATTTCCTGTTGGAAGGAAAGGAACAGAGTCAGTGTTCTGTTTGCAAATGATATTAATCAAAATTGTATTTTAAGTGACAGGTCTTAGTGATGTGGGGATAGCTCCATCTCTCACAGAAGATCTATCCTGTCTGCTTGAATGTGAATGCAAAGCAATGTGGGTCCTCTCTGAATAAAGAATCATCTCAAAAATATATACTCCTCTCCCTTACGCCGCATCTTTTCAGCCCGTGTTATGTGTGCGTTCAGAGGGCTCGCAAGCAGTAGCTTTGAGCTGCATGACCAAGTTCATGTTATTTTAAGAATCTAAGGGTTTGACCTCAGCTCAGAGTCCTATTTAAAATGGATAGATTCTATGTCTAGCAATTGTAAATGGGAACTCTTTGCTTGATGAGTTTTTTATTTCATCATTTCTATGGGATAGGATAAATAGAGATAGTGGTAATTAAGGAAAGAATCACTCATTTTTCTCTGTGTAGAATTTACAGAACATTTAGTTTTTGGGTTCTAGCCTAGAAGTAGACTCAGTCGTCTGGTGTTTGAACTTGTTTATTTTGGTCAAAAATGTGACTACAGAGGAAAACGGATTAGAACATTTTTTGAATGACTTCCAAAAGCATCTTAGACATCAAAAGGGTTATATAAAACAACATTTTAATGATTTAATGTAAATGAACCAGAAATGGATTTATTGTGTTTCCTTTAGAAGTACACAGGGTTTAAAATTAAAGGGAAAATGCTTTCAGATAGAGTTTCTGACTTTATTGAATCAAAAATGTTTCTAAGACTACTTCTATGCTGGATAGGATGAAAAAAGAATAGCTTGCTTTTTCTAATAAAAATATTAATTATCTATTTTTAACTCATAGAATTCCATATTACCTAACTGTTTAAATACAAAATCATCTCCACTTGTCACTGAAAATGCTAAGGCTACCATGGTAACAATAGATTTCATTTTCTTCACACTAAAAGCAACATTATAGCAACTCTGATATGTAAACAATGTGAAACGTGGGTGTCAGCAGAAACCACAAGGACATGTTAAGCCCGAAGTTGCAAGCTTGTGGCCCATGGCTGAATCTATTCAGCACTGGTGTTTTATTGGGCCCAGACAACATTCAAAATGTTTTTGAATTATTTGCCAGTATTTAAATATTAGTTGATGTGATCAACAAGTTAAAATTTCTCCTTTCTCTTGACAAGTAGGAAATCTGGCCACAGTGACTCCAATTGCTGCCTGGCCGCCATCAGTGGGAGCTAAGGCCCATCTGCTTCTTCCGAGAGCGTGATCTCCAGCTCGCCAGGCCCTCCTGAGGCCACTTCAGCAGTCACAGCCCCGGCCTCTCCAGGCTTTGAACCTGTGATCCATACTGGGGAACAGAAGTAGAATGCAACACCTCCTGAGAACTGCATCCTTCTTAAGAAAGACACGGAGCATTTCTGCTCTGTGTTCTTCAAATGAAAAAGCAACTTGGGATTAGTCAAGGTTTGAATAATTCTCAAATGCAAGTTCTTTGCTTTACCGACACTCAACCCCAGCCCTCCCAGGTTGTTGCTCGGAGACCCTTCATCCAAGGGGCAGGGGAACCAGAGGGAGCACGTCTCTGCTCAGTACTTCAGCTCTTGATTCAGCTGCTGAGAGATGGCCCTTGAAACTAAAACGGAATTAACTGTGACACTTATTTCTCCAAGTTCTATCTTTAGCCACCATGAATAGGGAACTACATAATTCACTGGGCTATTTATTTATTTTATCCTCACCCGAGGCCTTTGTTTGTTTGTTTTTTTTTTTTTTGTATTCATCTTCAGATAGAGCAGGAAGGAGAGAGGGAGGAAGAGAGAGAGAAACATCGATGTGAGAGAGACACATCGAGGGGTTGCCACCCACATGACCCCAACCGGGGCCGGGGACAAACTGCAACCAAGGTACATGCCCTTAGGGGAACCGAACCCGAGACTCTCTGGTCCGCAGACTCACGCTCTAACCGCTGAGCCAAACTGGCCAGGGCCACTGGGCTATTTATTACCTGGAATCTTTGGTAGACACAAGGTAGCAATTGTTTCTGTTGGCCCAAGATTTTGGTTGTTCAGACATTGTCCTGAGAAGGACAAGCTAAGGAGAGCAAATAGGGCGTGGACCAGTTCCATCTATGACCACAGGAAATACCCCTAAATTAGGCCAACCACCTTGCATAAGTAAACTGCTTATTAGAAGAAGAGATTAGAAAGTGTACCTGAATCACTATGCGAACTCATCATCATGAATAAATAACTAACAGTTGTAAGCAGAAAGGGGTCATCTCATAACAGGCTTCGCTTATTCACATTTGCTTCCTAACCTTGATTTGAGTAAGGCTATGCAATGTGTCCAGTTATCACCCGTAAGACAGCCACTAACTACACCCTAGGATGGGTCCTGGTAACAGAAGAATGCCACAGCCATAGGGTTAGGATGGCACTTAGGTCAAGCTGACATGTGATTTCAGTAGAATTCAAAGCTGAAAAAGTTGATGCCTAAAGTTTGCCGAGATTCACCTTCCCAGCGGGACGAGAGTCAGTGCTTGGTCACAAACTCCTTCTCCTCCAGCTACAACTGATGCCGACAAGCCTGGCCCTCAGCACCACCCTGTGAGGATACAAGTATCTGTTCTAGTTGTGCAGAAAGACCCCCTTGATCTTTCTTGTGTTCAACTCGTACTACTATTGTTCCTCAAAACGTTCTTTGGATTTGCCGCTTCTCTCCACTGCGCGGAGCTCAGCCGAGAGGCGTCCCTCCTGGGCGAGAATCCTGGGGGCAGGGCGAAAGGTTTGGTGTGGAAGTTAGTTCCTGAGGAGACCAGTCGTAATTTGTTACTATAATTGATGACACCTGTTTGTTTCTCCATTCTAGATTTATTCAACAAATAGTTATTGCCTATATACTCCTGGCCGGATACAATTCCTGAGGCATGGCATTTAAATTAGTTAGCAGCTACTCCCCAGTATCTCCAGTGATGGAAAATGAAACCCTCACTCTGCAGCCATTGCTAGTATATGATCTTGCACGTAGTGATGTACTTTCTCATAACCACTCCAAAATTTTCATACTTATTCACAGCGTATCTATTGACTTAATGCTCCTCATTAATTATTTTCTGTTCCTGAAAATACTTTACAAGAACATATCATGAGTAGCAATCAAATCAAATGCCCTTTTATTTTTCCAATGAGTTAAACCCATTTAATAGGAATATTTTTGGTGGGTATCGTCCCCTAATGGAGAAATAAGCTAAGTCCTTTGTTATTGTTAACACGTTGTTCCACTCAGATAAGAAAATACTTTGTTATTGTTGTTATCCATTTGTGAGAGGTGGGCTGGCATGTCTCAGGGATGGTGTTTCCACTGTCAGCTCTCCTGTTTGTCACCACAGTTGTCCAGAGTTGCAGAAGGCTCAGTATAAGACAAGAGGTTCTAACCAGTTAAACTAGCAGCTGAAGAGTCGGGTAAGGAAGCACAGTGCTGCTGTACGATGCCCCATGACAGGGACGCCATAGCTCATGCCGGTGTACGTGGCGCTGCCCCTTCCTGATTCAGATCTACAGAGCCTGGCTTTGACGGGTCTCTTTGGGCACCCAGAGGGCTTTCCAAAAAAGACATCTTGCAGGGCCCTCCTGTGACTCAAGTGTACATGGAGGGAGAAGAATATTGTAGGAGATGTTGGACACCAGAAACTGGGACACACGGAAGGCTAGGAGAACACAAGGGAAGAAAATCTTCCACCTCCTCCCAGGATGGATGATTGATTACTTGGAGATACATATGTTGTCATGGGACCTGATGAGGTTATAGTGAAAGCTAACTACTGATGAACCTTACAGAGAAGTGAGATGCACAGTATATTGACACATGTAATTGAGTGGAGAAGTAAGTATCTATTCATTTGGACCTCAAACGCAATAGTCACTTATACGTGTTTCCATGATCAGACTTTTTGCCAAAAAGTCACATGATAAGGGTAATTGAGATGAATGTGCAGGTGAGAGGCCCTGAGAGCAATTTCTATACCACACAGCATGAAGAGGAAGGACGCATTAAGCATATTTCAGCTTTGCAATCTGCATCCACAGAATTAACCCTGTGCAATAGTCTGGCCAGCCACCAAGAACTAGACTTAATTTTTACCCTCGGGTATAAATTAGTCCAGCACACTGACAGCAGGACCCGGAGCTCAGCGGCGGCTCGGCTTGCCTGAGCCCACCATGTGCTGCAGCCGGGTCTCCTAAGCCCCCCAGCTAATTAAGCTAGCTTCCTGAAGGGAGAATTTCAAATGTCTGGGGTTGTGTAATAAATACAAGTGAAATGCTACTGAGATAGTAGGCAGGAGGAAGGGTCACATCTTTTCTAGAAGTCTGATATAATTTACACTTTTATAAATATGTATTTCTTTAACACCTACAGGGTGTGACTCATGTCTGAAAGTCAGAAGTTACATTGCAGCTTTACCTTGTATTGGAAAAGGCTGCTAAAGGAAAGAATTATGTCTATCTGACTCAGTCTAAAAAAACGTTCAACCCAAAACTGTTTTAGAAGCATTAGGTCAGTTCATAGGAAGTATAATTAGATCAACTGTTCATTTTATTGAGGGGAAACTAAGTCACTCTCCTGATATTGTTACCTTTTGCGCAGAGTGGGAAATTCAAGAGTAGAATTATAGTGGGAACAGAAAAGAGTATATGGAAAAGAACCTCAATAATCAGCAAGACACCTTAAAAATAATCTAAAACATTGCTGTTAGGAAATGGCATAGAAAAAAAAAAGGGATCAACACAATAGTGATCAGGGATTGGAGGAAACATCAACTACTTTCTGTTGGCACGATTTCACACTCGCTGTCACGTGAACTGTGATGATGGCTCTTTGTTCCTGTGACAGCCTCTTATGGAAATATGAGATGACTGCATGTTAAAACTGAGCAGGAGGACAGCAGGGATGGGTGTCGACTGGAAGGGAGAATTAAATGGCAGCCTACAGAGGCCCAGTAAGTGCCATTCCAAACAAGAACTCTAACTGGGCGAAGAACCCCGCAAGCCTTCCTGAAGATAGCTGGAAAGAGAGAGACTTGTACAGCGACAGAAATATAGCTGTACAAGGTTAAATATAGCTTAAGTTTGATAAGTTAGAGTAGGAGGCTAAAACCAGTCAACGGAAGTAACAAAGAGACAGAGTGTAAAACGTTAGCAAAGAGGAAAGACAGACGCACAGCAGAGCAGAGTGGGCGGGGCTCCGGGAAAGATCTGAGAGGATGGGGACACCTGTGACTGATGTGGCCTGCCCTGCCCTGCAGTGTGAAGGGACAGTGGGGTGAATCTAGCTGGGCTGTTCAGGCCCTGACCAGGGGCGATCGCATGAAAGCAACTGACACTATAAAACATTTAAGGTACGGATGTTTGGAGAAAAATGAAAATACATGGGTGTACCTGGGACAGAGGAAAGAAGGCTGATAAGTGAGCTTTTGCAACTCCGTACATATCCACCCCCAATATTACCTGTAAATTGAGTCAGAAGCATCTTTTTCCCATGTACGCATACGGAAGCATGATGATGTCAAGAACGGTGGAAAGTCTGAGATTTTACCCTATTTATAAGCTGTCAAGTTATCCTGCCAGTTTCACGGATGCTGGCAGAGGACACGGAGACGCCTGGGTCAGAGACAAAAGACATTATTTATAGAAATAGCTATAGCTAGGGAATCATCAATTTCTTGTGTCAGTTCCCTGATCCAAGTTCCATGGCGGTGACATAACTGCATGTGTAGTGGGTTGTTCTGCAGGGGAGGCATCTCGACCTGAGGAAACCTGGATCACTATTGTGTGCTGCTCACAAGTGCACCCCTCGCTCCAAATGGACACATCGTCTCTACTTCCAACATTGACCTCCGTACCAATGTTGTGTTTGTGAGAGTCAGCCACATTGGTGCGGGTAGTTCCAGATTATTTATTCTCGTTGCTAGGTAGTGTTCCATTTATGAACATTCCACAACTTATTTTTCTATCCATTCTACTGTTGATGGCCTTTTGGGTAATCTTCAGTTTCCAGTTATGATGGGTCACGTTGCACCTGCAGGGTTATTACGGGTAGTGTTGCACCTGTGGAATACGTGTCTTCTGATGAACACGTGGCTGAACTTCTGGTGGATGGAACGGTCGGTCCTGTGGTGTGCTTATATTCAGCTTTCACAGGTGCTGCCAAACATCTTTCCAAAGTGGTCGCAGCAATGTACACTCCGCTGAAGTACATGAGAGTTCTGGCGTCTCCACATCCTTGCCGACACTTAGTATTTTCCATCTTTTCCACGTTTGCTGTCCTAGTGGCGATAAACGGCTATAAATGAGTGTTAAGCTTGGTGTGGTTTAAACATAAAACAATTTTATTTTTCTAGCTTCTGCTTTCAATCATGCTGTCAAACCCGACTTTCTCATCACTTAATGGTATCTTGGGAAAATCTCATAAGGTTTTGGTCCTTTTCAGTTCTTAAAATTTAGTTTGGCTCGTTTTAAAATGTCAGTCTCTATCTGACTCCGAGCTCTCTCTCTTCGGTCCAGAGGAGTCTTGTGGCTTAAGAGGCTTGATGTGGAGAGGCATGCGGTCCTCTCTGCAGACTATCCCCGCCTTCCTCACACAGGTTCTGGCTTGGGGCAGAAAAGAGGGACAGAGTTTTGAAAATGTCTTGCCAATTCATTATGTGAGCTCACAGTCACCTGTTGGTTGTCGGCTGCCTCTCTGGCTGTCACTGGTGAGGTCCGATGAGGAACATGTCCGATCTTTGCCCCTGGTACCTGGCACAGAGCTGCAGAAACCCTTAGGATTTCCTAGCAGGAGGAATATCTTTGGTATGCTAATGAGGTCACTCTGAGGGGGTCCTAGATAGCTTCAGGACGGAGGCTGGTCACCAGAAAGACCAATCACATGATTAGAAAATTGGAACTTTTGTGCAGCCTGACTTCTGGGGAGGGGGGAGGAGAGCTAGAGATTGAGTTAAATCATGTGGCAATGATGTAATCAATCATGGCTGTTCAGTGAAAGCCCAGAAAAAGCTGTGGACACCAGTGCTCGGTGAGTGGTTGGGAACGTGCCGACGTGCTGGAAGGGTGGTGTGTGCTGATGCCATGCGGAGAGGGCACGGCGCTCTGCGTTCCCTTCCGGACCTCACCCTGTGTGTGCCCTTTACAGTACAGCTGTAGTCACTGTTACAGCGCTTTCTTGAGTTCTGTGACACATTCTGGTGAGTTATTGAACCTGAGGGGGGTGTGGGAACCACTGAATTCGCAGTCAATCGGTCAGAATTAGAGGTGGCTTGGGGACCCCACGTGCAGCTGATGTCTGAAGTGAGGGCAGTCTTGTTGGGGACCATGCCCTTTAACCTGTGGAGTCTGATGCTAACCACCCTGGGTTGGTGTCATAACTGGATCGCAATACATCCCAGTTGGGGTGGAAACAGAGCAACTGGGTTGTCATCTCTCTGTGGCCAGTGTCACGGAGTGGCACAGTGAGTTCCACAGAAGCCTGCAAGGCCTTTCTAGAAAATGAAAGAGCGAGTTCCACGTTGACCCTCCACACCTCCCGCCGTCAACACCAGCAGCCTGCCCATCAGCCGTTTGCTGCTGGAATGCCTAGAGCACAGACAGTCCTCACGGATGAGCAATTGACAATGCAGGTCACGTCCAGGCCCCCCAGGAACTTCACAGGTGGGAGCGCAGAGAGCTCCAGCAATGCCCCTTCCTCCCACTTTGCCATCCCTCTCCTGATGGCGCCATGACAGGGCACTCAGCCCACTGGCTAAGGCGATGTCCAATCTGAGACATGAAATGCCAGTCACCCCTTCCTGTAGGTGCTCCAGAGTCTTTACAAATAAATCTCGAGGCTTCTTCACACTCTACTGGGATTAAGGAAGGGAAAGAATGCCCCTGTCAAACATCCATGCCTCCCACCCCTCCAATTTAGGTGTCCAGCAACTCTCTCTTCCCAGTCCCTTTCTATGGACTATGGAGGGATACTTGACTGGCGACAGTAGGGGTCCCTCTGCCAGCTCTTAGTAAAACCCACAGGGAGCCATTGTTCCTGGACAAACAGAGTCCTCTTGTGAATTAACAAACAAGCAAGTAAACAAAGCTCAGATCAATCAACACATCTATTTTGAGCACCTATTCCACATACTAGACTATGGAATGAAGATGGCAAGAGTCGTAGGGCTGGTTGTGAGCGACCTCACTAGGGAGGGTACAGACATCCGAGACAGAATTCGGAAGCTGAAGGCAAGAGAGAACTGTCCTCACTGGGGCTCGATGGGACTCCGCATTGGCCGCTGATGCAGTTTGTCCCCTGTGCCCCACTGTGGGGCACTAATTACAGGCAGGGGAAGGTGAACCCTGCATAACTAAGTTGGATTATTTTCATTGTTTCCACAGGAACCACGCCATGTGGGGAATGTTTGTTCAGGGAATAGGCTGTGTTTTTGTTCATTTCACTCAATTGTCCACAAGAGTGATTGAATTTTATGTCCTATAACTTTAATACCACAAAATATGCTTGAAGTACACTGACTTTAAACAGAACATAAATTTCAAAACTCCTGAGTTATTCCTTTGCCCTGTCATCTACGTCCTTGTGCTCTGTTACTGTGCTATTTCGTTGATCTTTTATGACCTCTCACGCAGCCTTCTAACAGTGTAAGAGCCCGGGGGCCGTTTGCAAACCCCCGCCATTGCACTTCGGCCTCCCTCTGCCTGCTGGCCATGCCCCGAAGAGGAGTACAATGTGGTGGCGCTTCTGTCCCTTGTACTCTGGGTCCTGGAAGGGAGCAGGGCAGCAGGAAGTGGAGAGTCAGGGGTGGGAGGTCAGGCTTAACCTGGGCTCACATTCAGGTGCCACCCCTTAGCAGCTCCATGACCTTGGAAATTTGCTCACACTTCCTGACCCTCTGTTGTATTATTTGTACATAGTCATAAAAACACTACCTCCCCACACAGGGCTGTCGGGAGGACTAGATGAGATAATGCATGTAATCCCTTAGGGCAGTGCCTGACACATAATAGCGCTTAATAAATATGACATGCTGTTCTGAACAGGGTGGGGGCGGGTGCGAGAAGGAATGTTCTTAGTAAATGTGTACCGAGTCACTACAAATTTTATAAGTGCTATAGCATTTTTGTGGACGGCGCTGTCTCCAAGAGGGATATATAGCTTTTCATTAGGTTGGAGTGCCTTCTCCGTGAAGAAGGAAATTATCTCATCAGGGTTCATGTTCTGCGGTTGCGGTGCCTGCTGATGTTGATTTAGCTCACTCACGGAACCACACACCACGCGGTGTGCATCGCCCTCCCATTAGCTTATTAATCCCCCAGTTAGTCCTCTACGGTTCGAGGGCAGATCTGCTTTCCAGTGGAAGCGCCACGAGGTGCAATGACGTGCCCTAACCGGGACCCGGAGGGAGCGGCCGAGCCAGCTCTGTGTCTCCTCCAGCTCACCACACGCAGAGGTTTCATTTGCTCAGGGTTTTAATTGTAGGCGTTTTATTTGCTAAGTGAGAAAGAAGCAGCATGGGGGGGGGGGTAACAGAGTATAAACTGGACCTGTAATCAGCTTTGGCTTTTAGTGCCTTCCATGCCCTCCCGGGACTGGGTACAAAGAACCACGTCACTTCCCAGCCCTCACTCCAGTCTATACAATGCAGGGCGAGACGGAGACAGTCTCGAAGGCCCTTTCCTATGTGAGCACTCCATGGTTTGAGCTTTTGGAGAGAGGAGATGGCCCCTTCTAGGGACCCTAAAATCGTATTAAATTGGAAGAGATTTAAGTTTCACAATTTTCTTCTTTGTAATTAAATAATAGTATGCAAACTTTGAACCCTCCACAAGTGACAGCAGATTACTGCTCTGGGCATCGTTAGACCCCAAGGAAGCACAAGACAGACAATGAGAGCGCATCTCAACTGCAAGGCTGGGCATCCCACCCTGGGCCCACCCTGACCCTCTGGGCTTTATCCAGATGCTGTGGGTGGTGTTTCCTGCAGAGCTTCCTGGCAGCTGCTTCTCTGGGAGCCCTGTGTCTGAGGGTTGCCAAAGATAGTGAGCTCATGGCATGGCTGCCTGGCCCAGCATTCAGCTCCCAGAGTTCTCAGTAAAGGCCTCTCCCCATCCCCTCTCAGGCACACGTACAGCTGGCTTACGTGGCTTCTAACTGTACATAGCATACCCACTCACTGTTCTGGGGAAATGATGGGGGCTCAGCTCTATCCTCCTGACACCCTGACAATGCCCGTGATTGTCTCTTGGAGCTGCTCGTGGTAATGGTCCCCTGTTCCCCATGAATACACCCATAAGGGAGATGCTCCGGGAACTTCTTGGCAAGTCTGGGTCCATTGTCCCTAATGCAGCTTTCCTTGTGCTTGGAGTTTCTGAGGGAGGAGTCCCTGGGTAATTCTGCTGCGAGTTTAGAGACTGGGTCTTTATCCCTCACAGTCCCCTGCAAAGGTAGTAAACGCCCATTTCCCTGACCTCCTGACCGCCAGCTCTCCTGCGAGGCCAAATACTTGGCTATTCAAACTGGAAATATCAGTTTCTGATGGGAACAGGGAATGGGGATGATAATAGCAGTAAAAATACTATTGTTGGAGCATCTTGGGAATGAGCATCTTATGTGTCAAACACACCTATTATTATCAGAATCGTAGAGATCAGAAAACTAGAGACCTGAAGAAATGCTTTTCTCAACACCACGAAGCTCAGAAGTGGCAAAACTGGAATTTAAATTAGGGTGAGTCCAGCTCAAAAGCCAGGAGGAGCTGATGGCGGAGCTGGTGCTGCCTCAGCAGACAACCCTGCAGCCCCAGAGGGCCCACAGAGTCCCTTTTCACGGAGCGCTGCTGGCCTCACGCAGGGCAAGCAGGTGTGTCCTGCACTGTCCACTCCCTTGGGCACCCCCCTCTGCAAGAACCGTCAAGCTCCCATTCGAGGTCACGTGAGGGCGCTAAATCCTGCCCACTGCTGGAGAAGAAAGGGGCCTGCAAAGGAAGCTGCGGCTTTTCTGTAGAAAGGACTCCCCCATTATCCAAAATACCCCCAACAAGGAGCTGCAGGTAACCCCTGCAGAGTTGAGGCAAGTGCCCTATGGAGGAATTAGCCATCATTTGTTGTACCTACTCTGGTCCAGCCTGCTTTCTCAATCTTACATTTTTCCATTAGTCTTCCTATTTTTTTTTATTAACCAAAGTGTAATATATATATATATATATATATATATATATATATATATATATATGCAAAAGTGCTCATATCCCAAGTATGCAGCTTGATGACTTTGTTAACAAACTGAACACTCTTGTCCTAATCAGCACCCAGCCTGAGAAACGGAACAGCAGTAACACCTCAGAAGCCCCTATTTGCTCCCCATCCACAAACATAACCTCTATCCTGACTCTGTCACCACAGATGAACGCAGGTTGTTTTTGCACTTGCTAAGTACACTGCAAGTGTACATATACATGTAGACTAACACAGCGGTGCTCCTTCATGTCTGGTTTCTCCTGCTCACCATCATGGCTATGAGATTCACCCACAGTATTGCATGAAGTTGTAGGTCATTCATTCTCATTGCTGCCAAGCATTTCATTGTGTGACTATAGCAACTTATTCATCCATTCGTCAGCTGATGCACATTTAAGCTTCCATATGGGGGCTGCTATGAGTAGTTATATGCCTTAATTTTTAAAAAGAATTCGGTAAAGCCTCACCTTAGGTGCTGAGTAATTAGGGTTCTAAAATGATCATCCTATCCTCAGTTTAGCTTCCTGGATGATTGGGGTTAGCAGGTGAAGTCAGTGAGCACTGGGAAGCCTACAGTGCCAAGTTGATTTCAGACAGTTACTGCATGAACAAGCCTAGGTGGGAAGGAATATGGGTCAGCTCATGTCCTGAGATGCTACCAAATACATTGTGGGAGCCCAAGGTCTTCTGATGCCAAGAATCTTGCTGGTCTCCTCTGTGTAACACAGAGAAGACCACATTACAACCTAGCAGTGGTTCGCAACCTGTGGGTCGCGACCCCTTTGGGGGTCGAACGACCCTTTCACAGGGGTCGCCTAAGACATAACAGTAGCAAAATTACAGTTATGAAGTAGCAACGAAAATAATTTTCTGGTTGGGGGTCACCACAACATGAGGAACTGTATTAAAGGGTCGCGGCATTAGGAAGGTTGAGAACCACTGAAAAGTCTTTGAGATAATTAGGAACATTGTAATTAATGGCCTAGATCACTCAAATTTCACGACACAGCTAGAGGATGGGGATCCTGGTGTCTGTAGATTACATTTTGAGGTAAAACTCCGTGACCACAAATTCAGTGTTGTTCTCTGCAGGAAACATTCCAGGGAAGGCTGGGCTGCAGGCAGTCTTGAATGGCCTGCGTCATAAACTACATTTCTTAAACTACGGCATAGCTTGCAAGCAAGAACTGCGTAAAGAAAGGATGTTCTAAAGGTCGTTAGTCTTTGGAAAATATCCAGTTACATACCCGACTGTATTCAGAAAAGCAGAATGAAACCCACGGAGCCAGAGAATCTGATAGCGGCCAGCAGAGTGCGGGGAAGAGCCCCATGAGCGCAGGCTCCAGACGCCTGCGGTCTGCATCCTGCACACGCGTCTGAAACAGCACACAGTGGAAGCCACTGCAATTCCCTAAATTAGTTATTGCTTTCTTCCCTTGTCCCCACACTGCTGTTCACCAAAGAGGTAGTAGATACAAAATTTCTCTGACCTAGTGGCATTAAAAACTTGTTTTCTGACCCTTAAGTAACACTTGATCACTTTAGCAAAATTGGATCATAAAGAAGTATATAAAGAGGAAAACCAAAAAACAGTCAGCCTCTGTTAGCATTTTGGTAACTTACTCAGAGTCGTCTTAGTTTTCTGTAGATTACATTTTGAGGTAAAACTTAGTTCTCTCTCTCTCTGTCTCTCTCTCTCTCTCTCTCTGTCTCTCTCTCTCTCTCTCTCATCGAGTCTATACATGTGATCCCTGACTTGATGGTTTGACTTACAATTTTTTGACTTTTCGATGACGTGAAAGTAATACACATTCAGTAGAAACCATATTTCGAATTTTGAATTTTGGTCTTTTCCAGGCTAGTGATATGCTCTACGATACTCTAGTGATGCTGGGCAGGGGCAGCGAGACGATTGGGCCCAACTGCTGACTAATGTCAATGTCTGAGCACGTTCCAGGTAGGCTGGGCTAAGCTTCGATGTTCCGTAGGTTAGGTGTAGCAAAGCATTTTCAGCGTACGAGATTTTCCATTTACAATGGGCTTATTGGGATATAATCCCATCATAAGTGGAGGAGCATCTATAATTGGGTTCACACTATATAATAGCCGTTTAAATCCTCTTTATAACTTACTTTTAGATTGTAAATATCTTCACATGCCATTTGAATGGACTTGAAAAGCAGCATTTTTGTTCATCATACGGATGTGTCCAATTTATTTAACTTCTTCCCACCCCATATTATGGGTGATAAAACTACCTACGTTGCTGCTTTCTGGGTTCCACTTTATCAGTTAGATTCCCCCAAATTAGAATTTAAACATATGAAAATTACTCTCATTACTTCGTATAGAGCGTGACTGTGTAGCTTCTTTCCTGTCTTCTCCGAGGGAGGCAGAGTGTGATTTGTGGCTTTTCCTCCTGCAAACATGTCTGCTCACAGTTGTGAGTCTGTTTACTAGAGTTCTCGGGTTGAAAGCCGGTAACTTGCTACCCAGAATCAAGCTTCGGGGGATGGCGCGCTGAGGGGCCAGGTGCAGTGCCGCTCTGCAGCCCGCGCCCCTGTCACAGGAGAAACCGAGCACGCCACATCCTGTGCGCAGTGACAGCGTGGGATGGCGCGAAGGGGGCTAATGCATTACCTACAGTGACACCATGAGATCGTCACCTGAGCTCCCTCCCCAAGCCCGTCGCTCCTCTCCCCCGATGTCCAGGAGGTCCACTTCCTTCCCACAGCCCGCAGACCCAACACGTGAAACTGATACCCACATTAGAGCCAGTGCCAGGGAGCCGGTGGGTTAGCAGCCCGGCCGCTGCCCCCAGGAGGAAGGAAACTGACTTCTCAGGGAGGTGCGGTGGGTCCCGTCTAGGATGAGACGGGCACACAACTCAGCTCAGGCCGACTGTGCTGCACAGTGGCGCGGAGGATGCAGGCTCGTCCTGGTGGGGTCTGAAGGACCTCCATGAATTCGTCAGATGTCGTATAGGCTTTCAGTCCCCAGTCCCCTCAGAGGCACAATGGCCTCTGGGGAGGACAAGATTGGGAAGTCACTCGTTCTGCACACGCACCCCCACTCGCCCCAGCGCTGCCTTCAGCTGGGCCGAGATGCATATCCTCGACATGCCGACGGGCAGATACAGTTAGAGTGAAAGGAGTCTCCCTGCAGACGTGTGGAGCCCCAGGCTTCTTGGCTGTGGAGCCACACCCCGTCAGTTCCGGGCTGCTGGTGTCCTGTCGCTCCCCTTCCAGTTTCTCTGCGTAACCAGAACTGTTGGCCTCTTCTCAGCCTCCCCATAGGATTGCTTGTGTTTGTTCCAGAGCATTCCTGCCACCTGGAGTCACCTCTCTGTGTCTCCCCTTTGTTTCACTTCGGACCACAGCAGGGCACCACAATTTTCTCCCCTTCTGTTAATAAAAATTAAGCAATCAATTTTCTTCCCCTCCATTACACCTAATTCCCTCTGTAACTCAATTATTATTGCAACTCTGGCAAGTGCTTCTCGAGGCAGATGGCAGGAAAGACACGTTGCCAAAATAAAGGGCATTGTTTACAGAGGAACATTGTGTACACAGAGGTGATGACACTCTCCTTCCAAGGATAGATTATTTTTCCTAAAATCAAATTCATGTAACTCTATTAATGTAAAGTTTATACAAGTGCTACCAAGGTTAATGTAA
The DNA here is from genome assembly GCA_030848825.1 of Tadarida brasiliensis. Lineage (NCBI taxonomy): Eukaryota > Metazoa > Chordata > Mammalia > Chiroptera > Molossidae > Tadarida > Tadarida brasiliensis. The sequence continues at coordinate 47,971,254 of CM061258.1, forward strand.
GCACATGACACACCATAGCAACTATTAAAAATACTCGATACATATTACATTCCTGATTTAGGTGCTGTAGAAAGTTAGGGTAAACCTATTCTATGACTTTTATTCTGACAACAATAAATACAATGGATGCACTGATATTTGTCTGTGTTAAAATATCTGACTTGTAAAGGTGTTCCAGATTGTGTGTATTGTATTTGTCACACTCGAGAGCAAGCCTGGTAAGTTAAAAATATAGCCCTTTGTAATGATACTCAAGAAAATTCAGTGTGGTCAGGAATGGCAGAGGGTCCCAGCTCCAGGGCAAACTCCAGGTGACTGACTAGTTGTCAGTGACCGCCTGTGCTGAGGTGGGAGGGCCATGACAGAAAAGGATGGGCATCCTTTGCAAGATTCCGGGCTCCTGGGAGTGCCCAGAAAGGGGGGGAAGGGAGATAGTTTTCAGGCAGTCTGTCTGCCGCAAGGTGAGGCCCTGCAGGGTTTCAGTGGGCTCTTTCTGTACCATATTAGGCGTGACTATAGAATAAAGAAGCTGTTTTCTACAAGCCAGCTATAAGACCGATTTTCTTATTTTATAATCACACTATATTTACATCATTCTCTGCCCTGTTTGTAGAAACACCTCCATTTCTCCCTGCCCCTGACCTCCTTTGTCACTGCTTCCAGCAGCTTGGTTCCCCCAGCCAACAGGGAGGTCCCTGAACAGAGCTCAGAACCAAGACTTGCAGTGTGGAGTCTGCTCCCACAGCTCCCGCGCTCGGGGAGCCTGGACATCTGTGTCCCATTAGCTCCCAGAGTGGATGTGAGCTTACTTATCAGGACACATGAGGCTGGAGCGTCTGGCTAGAATGTTCCTTCTCCTTCTAAAATAACTTGGGTAAGAATTACATAAGTGATTAATGAACAGAAATGTAAAAAGAGTACATTTCCTTTGTTTTAGCACAGCAGGAGAACATATTCATTGTCGAAAAGCCAGAAAATATAAGTAAGCATAATAAAGATAATAAAAGTACCTATAATTCTACTGCATGGAGATAATAGCCATCAATATTTTATTATATCTCAACAGGTTTTTAATGTATATATGCTCTTAAAAATGAAATTAACCCTACATATTCCTTTGTAACCTCTGTTTCCCTTCAGTGGTATATTGTCTCCATTTTATCAAGTGTGCTTGCAGAGCTGGTGCCCTTTAAGAGCGATCAGATTAGTGCTTTTTTAGTGTACCCGTTTTTGAAGTTTGCCAGTTATTGTTGAAAGTAGTCTTCATTTATACAACTATTATTATACTTAGCATTACAAATCAGTGGCCCTAGGCTTGCAATGGGACTCAGATGTCTGTTCGCTTAGTCATTTTCATAATTTATTTGAAGAATTTTGCTCAATATTCATAAAGCCAAATGTTCTAATAGTTTACTTGCCAGGCTATTATGGCCCCGGCATTGTACGCAAGGCCCCTGTGTGAGGCAGGACTGGCGGCCGTGCCCCAGCTCTGGGAGGCACAATACAGGTAACGTGTTTTGGCTCCTCTCCCAAAACCACAGCTCACAGATGGTGGAGAACAAAAGGCCTGCGTGGCCCACCACGTTTCAGCTGTTCCTCCAGCCTTCTCCCAACCCTCCAGGGTCCGCTCCCTCTCCCCCTTCTCGGCTCCTTCTCTCCAGAGAGCTCCTCTCCACTCTCAGACTGACAAAGGGCCATGCTCGAACCCCCAAATATGGTGTCACTCAGTCCTCTCATTAGACTCTGTCTTCACTGCCCTCTCCAAATGGCAGAGAAATAAAGTCCACCTAGGTGCCAACAAATCCTTCTGATAGAACGGTTGCTATAGCAACTGTCTAGAGGAGAATTAACCAGCGAACCAGTCAGAAGGTGCTGGCTCGGAAACTGCTCTGTGTGGCGCCCCACCTTCTTTTGAAAGTAGACCGTTCCCTGTGACCCGGCATCTATTTTGTGTTACTGTGTTTCAGGCACAATTCTTTGTTAAGGTATCTGATTTACCATGGAATTAAGACTTGGGCTCGGGGGAGTGGTGGGGTGGAGAAGAGCCTAGAGACTGGGAAAATATAACAAATATAGGGAGATGATTTTTGAAAGGGGAGAGAGGGGAAGAAAGCTTAAATAGAATCAATTCATTCCACACCAGGTGCAGAAGAAGAATGTCAATTCTGTGCTCGTGAGATGGTAAAAGAAAATCAGCTCTATCTAATGTATGGGCTGGTTTAAAACAAACCTCATGTTATTATTAATATAATCCCTGCTTTTTAAGCCATGACATTTAACTGGGTAATTAAATAATAATTGAATAAGTCTGCGAGGCATAAAACCAGGCAGAAAGGCACATTCCCCTGAGGCAATTTTTATCAAATATTGACTTACTCTTCAATATTAATGACGGGAATTTAATGTTATATTTTATATTTACATACTAACATTGTTTGAAAGACATTTTGTAATTTATAGGTTTTCAAGTTACACATGTGACTTGAATTAAAAGCACAACGGAAAAATCTAGGGGGTGGGGAATATGCCAACGTAAGGTGTGGGGTGAGGGGGCAAACCTTTACTGCAATTAGTCCTGCATTTGTTGGGGTCCCTCACCTATCCTGGTCTTCATATGTGCATTGTAAATACTTGAATGTTCTTACTCTACAAAGACCGTCATTCCATGCTGGGCAGAAATGGAGCTCCCTTTGTGAGCAGCGTCCTTTCATTTTGCCAGCTTTCTGGAGGGCCCGCCAGAGAAGGACATGGTGTCCCAACCCCACTGGTGTGCGGGTCAATGGTAAACAACCAGCTCTCCGGAAAAAATACATATGTGTGATGTACTTAAGTTTATTCTAAATTCTACTGGTATAAAGGATATGTAGGATACAATTTAAGAAGAAGAATAAAATATACAATCTTCTTTTTCTCTAAATTTCAAAAGGCCAATTTATTCCCACAGACTTGTTTGGTTTTGCTGAACTTTTATTAAATCTGTTGTCAACCTGCAGTGATAACCCATTTGTCAATTGTTTGCAATGAACAGATAAGAATAGGTCCTACACGAATGTTGGGCGAGATGCTCCTGTCTGTTGAGTTTGGTGAAAGCAAAACAAGAAAGATGTGTTAAAACGTCACTCTGGTCACTGATATGAGGGACCCTTTTGCTGAATCAGGTGGTGGCTTTCCAATATTTTATTTTGAGCTATTCACAATGCAATAGCTACAGACACAACACACTTAAAAAGTTTTTTTTTCTTTATTGATTTGAGAGAGAGAGAAAGGCAGAAGGAGAGAGAGATAGAAACATCAATGAGAGAACATTGATTGGCCGCCTCCTGCATGCCCCTCACTGGGGATCGGACCCACAACCTGGGCATGTGCCCTGACCAGGAATCGAACGGGCGACCTCTTGGTGCATGAGTTGACGCTCAACCACTGAGCCACACTGGCCAGGCCACACTTTTAATTTTAATTTGCATTGCTAACATTTTCATCACAAAAATAACGGACAAAGCAATAAGTTAAGCCCTAATCTGTAGCATTTGCATTTTCTACTCTTATCCTGGCAGATTTGAAGCTACCAACATAATACCACTAAACAGAGAGTTAAGAAGATATCAGCTATTCAGAAAAAATGTTAATACTCCAAGAGAGAGTCAACAAAGAGTGTCACTGGAGAGACTTGCTTTTAAACAGAGGACAATACACACATGAGTGTTTGCCCTTTTGTGTTCTAAGAAGGATCCTGGATTTTCTTAGTTTCCAATTTCCACTTACTCTTTCCAGAAGTTCAAAATCATTCATAGATTCTTTTTAGCATTAAAAAAATTCCCCCCAAATTCCTTCCAAATATCTCAGCATTTCTCAGAGAAAGTAAATATCTCAGCATTTCTCAGCAAGCAAAGCCCAAAGCAATCATAAAACCAGCCAAACCTGTGGCTTAACTTTGGGTAGATTCCCCCATTTCTAAGGCTCTGGCCTTTGAAACCACATGATTTCCCGCTCTGGCTAAAAAAAAATTCAGGAAGTTTCTCTATACATGCAAAGTTCAGAGAAATCTTCAGTCCCACGTGGGACACGGTGCTGTTTACCTCTCTTAGAGGTCAGTCACTTTCTGTTGAGCTGTATCAACAAATTATAAACATGGATCATAAAATACCAGGGTGAGTGGATGTCAGAGGATGTGATCCTTTTAGCTATGTGCAAGTGGATGATTGGGTAATATAGTAACTTTTCTATTAATTTTGTTAATCTGCTGTCATTGGGGTAAATTGTATTCTACATTTGTGATTGCAGAAATTTTAAATTTAGAAAAATTTCCAACAATTACAATTGCATTTTTGGAAAATATTTTTCAGATGTTTTGAATTTTTTCTGTGTATTTTAATTTCTATTTATTTTGATGTCTTAATGATTTAAAGTTATGATAAACAGCCATCGTATCACCATCATTATCAAAGCTATAAGACAATGATCTCAAGAACTTTCAAAGTATTGTTTGATGCTGCCTTAAACTGATTTTAGACCAGTGAGTGTGCTTTGTGAGGTCCTCTCCTATTCCTTCATTCCCTCCCTCCCTCCCTCCTTCCTTCCCTCCCCCCTTCCTTCTTCCTCCTCCTCTTCCTTCTCCTTCTTTTTCCCCTTCTCCTTCTTCTTCTTCCTGCTATTCCCTAGCAGACTGTCCCTAAAAGCCAATGCTTCTCATTGTTTTCATTAATTAATTCAGCAAATAGTTACTTAGCACCAACTCTAAGCCCAGGACTGTCCTAGGTACTGAAACTTTGGCAGTGAACAAAACAGATCAAGCCTTTGCCCTCTTGGAGGGTGTATTCTGACAGATAATACCTACCTGTCTTCTCTCCTTTACTTGTCCTCTTATCATCTTCCAAACCAACAAAACTTAAAACTAAATAGAATTATGTTATATCATGAGTGAATAAGCTCTGAACAAGGGTGCAAGGGTCTAGCCCATGACTCATCTCATGAAGTTCAGTGCATGTACTACATAATATGAGTTTTTAGATATCGCAAACTCTTACTTCTGGTTTCTCAGCAGTGTGCCAGATGGTTCAACTTATGAGACAACGACCCCTGGATAAATGCCATTGAATACGATTAAGATGAATACGCTTTCTGAGAGAACAATTTCCCTCTCTCACCCAATGGAAAAGGACAGTGATACGTTACATAATGAGTCTTATGAACTTTTGCTTAATATTCAAAGAACTCATGGGATATATGATAACAAAGAGGTGCAGCCTGGAGCCTGTCTGCAGCTGCATTCTGAGTTGGTTTGGTATTGAGCATTAATTCCAAAGTGGAACCATAATGTACAAACATGTAAGAACCCAATGGCACCTTCCAGTCCCACTCCAACTGTGCCTGCACTCCAGCTTAGAGAAGAGTCAGACCCCAAGACCAAACCTTACTCTTTGGATTACCCCATGTTGGGGAACAGCCTGGCAGCTACCACCTGGTCAGCCCCTACGGAGCCTGGAACAGGCAGCCTGCCAACCTGCCCCCTGAAGGCTGTTTTTCTTTGCTGACTTGGTCACTGATTTTTTTTTTCCCCCATCTGTTTGGTTTTCTCATGTGTTCAAAGTTTGGCCAAAAGGAAAAAAATAGTCTTCAGTTAATCCAAGTGATCATGCATGGGAGCGAGAAAACCTGAACCGTTTCCTGGCTCCTTACCGACTGCCGTAAATTCTCCTCCAACACGTGAAGGGAGAGTGGAGCCAGGGTTTCCGTGGAAGGACTCCACCCAGGAAACTCCGGTTGTGCCTCCTTCTTTAGGGAACCACTCTGGCTTGCAGGCCCTCTTGCCAGCTCCACGCCACGGCAGAAACTGGAGTTGTCGTTTTTAAGGAGACATCGTTGACTTCAGATAGAAACGAAAATGCAATCCAAGGACTCAGAAGGGAGGAGAAGTTCTAAAAAGTGAGTTAAAAGTAAAGGCGTCCACACACTCTCAGTTACAAAGGAAAAAATAAAAGCCTCTTAAAAATACTTTCAAAAGCAGACATCACGTTCTATTTCTCTAAACCATTTACCTGTAAGTAATTAAAAATGACCAATTCCCCTCCCCCAATGAGGATGTAGTGTGCTCCTACAATCTGAGTGTGTGAGGTTTTAACAATGGAAAGGCCAGGGGAGGGGAAGAGGCTCATGGGATCCTATTCTCCCTCTCAGCACCTAAGTCAGCTGCTGCAGTCAGGAGGGACGCAAAGACCCTGCACCCCACCCCCCACCTGCTTTTGAACCCGTAAGACCCATAGTACAAGATATAGACTTTTTTCTAGGAGAGCTTGGGAAGAGAAAGGGTTCACAACTTCTCTGCCAATACAATTAAGCTTTCAAAGACAAATACCAGTTCTGAATTTGGGCAATAAATCTTTCAACTGAGCCAACCTTTTAGCAAATGGCAGAAAGGGGGCCTCCAGCCCCGCTGACGTTGAGGTGGGCCCAGCAGCCTCAGAGCTCAGCGGACGCGGGTCAGCGAGGTGAGCGGAACCCTCGGGAGCTCAGGGACGATCGGGGTGCGACGGGAACAGTTTTGCTCCCGCATTTGGACCCTGGAATCATCGGTAAACTTGAAGGCTCAAGTTGAAAGTTTCAATTTGAACATTTTCTCATCTCCGCGCCCTGGCTCCCACCTTTGCACCCTTTAAGTACAGTAAGAGGGAAACAGGGCTGGAGAGGGATAGAGAACTCTCACCGAAGACAGGAGATGCTGTAAGGGAGGAAGAAGACACTGGAATGAAAAGGCAGCTTAGGTCTCAGAGCCTATTTCTTTCGTCGGCCTATGAAGAGTAGAGGCATTATGAAGGAGAACGGAGGCAGGGAACACCTAGACCTGGGGCTGGGAAAGGGAGGAGCCAAACCGGGCTGGGTTGACTGGGACGGGGAGGGGAGCAGTCACAGAAACAGGGGACTGAGGATTCAGCATTTGGGGGGATCCAGTGAGCATTTGGCCCCCAGGGACAACCAGCAAAGAGGTCGTGGGAGAAAGGCCGTGGGTGAAGATGATGACTCTACACATTCCACTCAGTGGAAATACAAGGGTGAACTCCACCTTCCCAGCCTGTTTGCTGAGGGCTCTCCCTCACTGCCAGCTCAGCCTCCAGCCCTGCACAGAGCTATAGGCTGTACCTCTCGTATCCAACAGATACATCCAGTGAAGGAACGAATGCGAAGGTAGCATGGACACAGCAGAAAGAACGTGCACTTCGGAGTCCAAGAAGCCTGGGTTCAAATCCTGTGGAGCCACTTTTTAGATGTATGAGTCTGCAAAGTCTCAACCTCTCCAAACTTCACCTACAAATAAGAATAAGGATACTCACTGTTAATGCTTGCTGTGAAGGCTGAATGACATAATGCCTGTGAAGCACCTACGAAGGTACTCACCTTGCATGGAACCGGGCCAGTGCTAGTGCTTCATCCGTTTTCCCTTTCACTGGGGGCTCCCATGCTCACTACCTCACCATTTCCCTGAGCATCTCCATGGGGAGGGACACTGCCATTATTCAGAGCTTCTGTCTAGCCTCACCAGATCTTCAAGTTATCTAGTATTATGAGAATAACAAAGACACATCTACAGATTATTCATTGTATTGAACAAATGCTTTTAAAATACAGTTTACTCTTTCTACAGATGACTGAGCCATTCCTGCTTTTGGGACTTGGTTGGTTGGTTCTTTTTTCTTCTCTTCTTTTGTTTATTCACGTGGTCACTTGTTAAAAAGCTTGTAATGCTTTTCTTGTCTTGGGTAGTATCATGTTTTGTAATTCTACACCAAGTTCCTCTTTAAAGCAGCTCAAAGCATATTATTATTATTATTTTGTTCATACAAATAAACACAATTTTCCTGATACAGGTTAAAAAGTAGTTTTGCTAAGTCATATCATAATTACATAGAACACTAAAATTCACATATTAAAAATTTTTATGTGGTCCAGAAGAAACTTTAGCTAATATCTATTATCAGGAAAGAAGTAAGTTAATTATGTTTGTATTTACATAATTAATTAGTATTGATAAGCTGTCTCATTTTTACAGTTGATGTTGCCTTTGAATGTCTTTGGCTTTTACATTTATGTGTTAATTATGCATCTCATATTTTCTAGCAGAGGTTGGGGCCCTCTTTATGATTTCGAATAAAACACACAATCCCCATGTCAGCTAACAAAATGTTCATGATGACATTGCAGGCAGGATATAAATAAATGGATTTTAAATACGTTTTCTCCCCTTTGGAGTATGATATTTTGCTCCTAAGCACAGGTGGATGCTGACACTCTTTGAGATATTCTTGCACCTTACAGGTGCATGTCCAACTCCATAAACGGAGTCTCTAACACGATTTCCATTTCCGGCTCATTGGTTTTCATGGGGTGGCCTGACTGTGATGTCTCTGAAGTCAAATAGTTTGTCACTAATTTGAAAATGTTTCTACTGAAGGCCAGATGAAGAGGGTATTTACTGAGAATCTTCCATTTAACTTGAGTATTTATTGGTTAAAGCTAACTTTGATTCCAAATCAAAGCCCTGTTTGGGACCTAGAATGAATTTCCTGTTTGAAACAGGGCAAATAAATTACTTAATTATTAGAATAGTGTAAACAAAGTCTTATTAACCAAAGTGTCAATGCCATTTGCCCTTTCAATGCTAGAACAACAGAGAATTCAGAGCCTCAATCTCTTTTTAACATTACAAGAAAGCAAGCTTGGAAAATAGGTCCTAGGTTGACATGTGGGCAAGGGTCCTCTGTTTATTATTCTGAAGGGTCACTATGGCATACCTCAGATTATGGCCACGCTTGCAGGGTGCAATGGATTGAACGTTTGTGTCCCCCCAAAATCATATGTTGAAATCCTACCCCCTCACAATGTGATGGTATTAGGAGGTGGGATCTTTAAGAGGTAATTAGGTCATGAGGGTGGAGCCCTCATAAATGCGATTAATGCCTTTATAAGGAGAGACCTCAAAGACCTTTCTCACTGTCTTTTCACGGTGTGAGGATACAATGAGAACAGTGGTCTGCAACCCCAAAGTGGGTCCTCACCAGAACCTACCCATGCTGGCACCCTGATCTTGGACTTCCAGAACGGTGAGAAGTACATTTCTTTTGTTTATAAGCCCCCTAGTCTACCGTACTTTGTTATATAGCAGCCTAAACGGACTAAGACACAGAGTTAGGAGCACCACATTTAAGGAAAACCTATAATTAGGCCAGTGACCCGTGCATTGGCAGACACAATCGTTGTTGGTAAGGGAGGACTGCAGACCAAGAGCAGATCAGTGATCAAAAAGGAACTTGCCCTGATGATCGGAAAATCCGTGACTTCTTAAAACATCCCCTTGTGGCTCTCTCCAACCCCCACATAAGATAAAACACTGGTCTCTAAACACAGCACATGGAGTTCTTCGGGACCTGACCTGTCTTGACACTCCAAACTTAACTATCCTGGCTCACTGTCATGGTCTCCTCAATACAGTAGGAGGATGACGCAGAGGAGGGTGACGGCTGCTGTGGCCGGGCAGAGAGGCAAACCCGGTCCTCCAGCGCGGCCCTCTGCCCTCCCGAGGGCTGCAGGAAGGGAGCTGTCCCGAAGAGGCAATGAGACAGGTGGTTCATCGAGTACTCTGTTCACCAGGCTGAGGAAGCTGAAGACATTTGCCTTCCTGTGGGCTTTTAATGACTTACAATTTACACAGAGTGAAATGTGTACGTCTTAAATGTACAATTTGATCTGTTTAGACAGTTACATACTCCCATGTAATACCCACATCCCTACCAAAATATAGAATATTTTCATTACTCCAGAAAGTTTCCTCAGACCCAGAATAGTTAGATTCCTAGAAAGTAGAAGATGGCTGCCAGGGGCTGAGGGGAGGAGGACATGGAGATTCAGTGTTTGATGGTACAGTTTCAGTTCAGGAAGACGAACAAGTTCTGGAGATGGATGGTGGTGGGTCACAGAACAAGGTGAAAGCACTTAGTGCCAGTTTTGTACACTTGAAGATGGTCACAGTGGCAATTTTTATGTTTTGTCCTTATGCCTCTTCCCAGTCGATCCCTCCTCCTTCATCCACAGGGGCAACCACGATCTTGATTTCTATCACAAACATTCATTTTACCTATTATAAAACTTCATATAAGTGAGATCATACAGCATTTCCTTTTTTTTGTATCTGGCTTCTTTCTCTCAGGAGAATGTCTTTGACATTGATCTTTGTTGTATGTTTGTTCCTTTTTTATTGCTGAGTAGTATTCCATTGTATGAATAGAAGTTTTATTTACTCTGCTGGTGGTAAACACTTGAGTTTTAATTCCAGTTCAGAGCTTTCATGAATTAAATAGCTATGAACAGTCTTATACAAGGCTATTTATGGGTATATATATTTATTTGTCCTGGATAAATACTTATAAGTAGAATTGCCAGGTCATCGTTTTCCAGGGTGGTTGAGTCATTTCACACCTCCACCATCAATGTATGAGAGTCTTCATTGTTCCAAATCCCAGCTAACACTTGGTGTTAGTCTTAGTGTTAGCCATTCTTGGGAGTATGTAGTGGTATCACACAGTGGTTTTAATTTGTGTTTCCCTGATTAATGATGTTGACAACTTTTCATGTGCCTGTCAGTTATCTGAATATCTTCATTAGTGATGTATCTGTTGAAGTCATTTGCCCACTTTATATTGAGTTGTTTGTCTTTTTGTTATTGATTTGTAGTTTTTTTTATACATTCTAGGTACAAGGCCTTTGTCAGAGGTGTGTATTGCTAATATCTTCTCCTAGTCTATGGCTTGTCTTTTCATTTTATAAATGCTGTGTATTTGATGAACAGGAGTGTTACTTGTGATGAAATGTAATTTATTAATACTTAGTACTTTTTCAGTCCCTGTAATAAATCTTTTCTCACCCCCTAAAATCATGAAAATATTCTCCAATGTTTTCTTATAGAAATTGTATAGTTTCAACTGTATAGTTTAGTTTGTGACTCAGCTTGTATTAATTTGGGAGATGGTATGAGGTAGGGGTAAATGTTTATTTACTTTTTCATATATGTATCCAGTTTTCCCAGCACTATTTGTTGAAAAATACGTAACTTTCCCTATAGACTTGCTTTGGCAACTTTGTAAAAATCAATTGACCATATACATGAGGGCTCAATTCTAAATCCTTTATTCTGTTCTATTGATCTTTGGATTGTCCTTATGTACCAGAATATCTTGATTATTGCTGCTTTATAGTAAGTCTGAAAATCAGTCAGTGTGAGTCTTTCAGTTTTGTTTTTCTTCTTCAAGATTGTGTTAGCTATTCTAGGTCTTTTTCTCTTTCATATAGATTTTAGAAAGAACATTTCCATTTTTACAAAACTCTTGTGGGATTTTGATTTGGATTGCATTGAATTACAGGATAATATGAGAAAATTTATCTTAAATTATTAAGTCTCCCCATCCATGAAAACATTAAATCTCTCCATTAATTTACATCTTCTTTATTTTCTATACCAATGTTTTATACTTTTCTATATAAAGGTATTATATGTCTTTTGTTAAATTTTTACTAGTATTTAATTTTTTGAAGCTATTATAAATGTGATTTCTTTAGATTTCATTTCCATTTGTTTGTTGTTATTACATAGAAATGTAATTGATTCTTTCATTCTGATCTTATATTCTATAATTTGTTAAATTCACTTATTAGTTCTAGTAGGTGTTTCATAGATACCTTAGGCTTTTCTATGTAAACATGATGTCACCTGCAAAGAAAAGGAGCTTGACTTTTTCTCTTCTGATCTAAGTGCCCTTTATTTCTTATGTATTGGCTAGGATCTCTAGTACAATTTTGAACAGAAATCATGAAGATGGACATTCCAGATCGATGTATCTCTCTCACATCTATGCTTCTCTCTCTCTCTCTCCCTTCCTCTATCTAAAAAGAAATCAATAAAAAAATAAAATAAATGTCATTCTTAAGTATGATATTAATTCTAGATTGTTTTATAGATCCCTTGATCAGATTGAGGAAGTTTCCTCCTATTCTTAGTTTGCCAAGAGGTTTGGTTATAAATAGATGTTGAATTTTATTAAATGCTTATAAACAGAAGCCCATATAAACATAAGTATGTGTATAAAACAAAGCATGCTGAATTTATCCTTTCTGAGAGAACCTAGTGTACCTATGAACTTAGCTTTGTCCAATCTCACAAAATCTCCCCAAAAGCAACCTTACCTTCTTGCCATGAAGCAGCACAGGCCAAGCCAGCCCTCTGCCTCCTGTCCTTTCTTCCACCCCACCCTTCCCAGTGAAGAATGCAGAAAGCTATGCACCCAGAGTACAGTTCTTGCCTCCATCAGCAGTTTTCCAGAGTGAGAATTTAATATCTTCATGAATCCACATTTAGAGCTCAAATTTTTATGCCTCATATGTATTTCACTAAGTTGAAAAATGGGCACAGATAAAGAATAAACGAAGCCAGAGGTGAGTAAGACAAGCTGGTCATTCACTGCTGCCACTTCTCATTCTTGCGTTCAAATCATAAAACCTCCTTTGCTTCATCACCCAGCGCCGTGCCTCCCCACACACCCTACAACATACACATTCACTCCACTTTTTGCCATCTGTTCCGAAATGTAAAATCTTAATGCCTTAAATAGATTAGAAAATCTCTAAACTGCTTAATAAAAGTGCTTAGCTATTTAACAGATGAATAGGACACTTTGTGAGAAAATATGGCTGGCACAGTACCATCATTATGTCCCTCACCATCACGATTTTGCACCTGCCCGTCTGCTCAAGCAGCACTGCTGACAGTTGGCAATGCACTCGGGTGCGATTTGAAAGACCCACAACTTCCAAGCAGCTTTCTCTCTTGCTTTCCGCACATCATGGTGCCTTTTGATTATCCTCCCGTCTATTCCTCTGGCTTAAATGCAGTCTTATTTCTTTTCCCACCTTGCCAAATGCTCACTTCGATCAGTCTCCATTTACAAGTGATACATGAATAGATTTTATGTTGTGTATAAATTAGGAGACACGCCAAGCTGTGCGAAGAGTCGGGGTTAAAACTGAGGGCCCATTGTGCAACCTGACGAGCCATGACTTGGAAGCAGTGCAGCAGACTTGCCAACAGCCAACACAGTGGGCCTGTGTGGGTTTGCATCCCACCTCCGTCACTGGGCTGCGTGGCCACAAGTCACATTCAATTAAAAGGAGCAAGGCTGGCTACACAATTTGCAGGGCTCAATGCAACATTAAAATGCAGGACCCCTTATTCGAAGAGCAGGGAAAAAAGTGCCACTAAAGGTACTAAAATATACACATGTATTCGTTCTTCTGTGGTTCTGAGTAGGGACACTTGCTGGGTGACTGACTGTATGCTCTCACAGATGCCTGAGGGCCTGTCCCTGTGACTTGGCACCTGTCTGTGGCCCCCTGGCTGTCAGGTTGCCCCTCCTGCAAGCTGTCAGCTGGAGTCAGGGAAATCAAACTAGGTGTCTCCTTTCTCATGGGCCTGCTGTCCAACCCACAGCAGACAGACTGTAACCTCTTCAGATGGGCTCACTTAGTACCAGCAGCTGGAATGGGCAGGAAACTCTCCCCAGCACCTGCATGCTCAGGAGGTAGCCTGCCCAGGGTGGGGGCAATTACTGCCATGCCATGCCCTACCCCCAAGACACCATGGGCACATGCGCTTGACCCCTCTCCTCCTCGTGCTTGGAGGTGGAGACCCTCGGTGGTGGTTGTGCGGGGTTGGAGAGGCTAAGCATCGTCTCGGGCCCCAGGGCACAGGGCAGTGAGTGGCTGAGAACCTACGGATGGGAGGAAAGAGATGGTGGGAGGCAGAGAGACATTCCAGCTGAGTGTCTGAGACCTTGGCGCATGCTCCTGCATTCATCTGACCTCACAAAATGCAAACTCAAAGATAAAATTATAAGAATTTCAAAGAAATGCAGATTATTAAGCCCTAAGAATAGGGTCCTTCTGAGCAAGGGACCCTGTATAACTGTACTGGTGGCACGCCCATGAAGCCAGCCCTTGGTATAATGCCCTGAGCAGTCAGAGCCGATAACATAAGTTGTTGTTGTTATTATTATTATTATTAACTAGCTGGTATGTATGGAATAGAATATACATTACATATTTCAGGCATGTTTATGGATGTGGATATATTGGTGTTTAAGAAAGCAGTAATAGCCCTGGATGGTTTGGCTCAGTGGTTAGAGCATCGGCCTATGGACTGAAGAGTCGCAGGTTCGATTCCGGTCAAGGACACATACCTCAGTTGGGGTTTGGTCCCTGGCCCTGGTCAGGTTCATGCGGGAGGCAACCAATTGATGTGTCTCTCTCACGTCAATGTTTCTCTCTCTCTCCCCCTCCCACTCTGTCTAAAAATAAATGCAAAAATATCCTCAGGTGAGGATTTTTTAAAAATGAAAAAAAAAAAAGAAAGCAGTAATATAAAGAATGCTCGGTCCTAGGATGGTGTGACCAAGCCCAGCACGGGGCCTATGGCCTCAGACTGACCCAACAACCAGTCAATGAGGTACTTGTAATTGTCTTCGTGTGATTTGGAAATGCCAAAGAAGCTACATAGATTTTAGGCAGAGGAAAATAAGATTTCCAAAGTTAGCTGCTAAATTCAGTTCAACCTCAACTCACTCTTTAAAAACTGATAAGATGAAGGTGTAGTCATCATGGGATTGAGCAAAGCCTTTTGTGTGTCCTCTTGACCTTGCTGTAGCTTCATTCTGCGTTGCTGGGTGAAGTGACTTTGAACAGCTAATCTATGCAACAAACAGATGCCTGGGTAAGAACCATCTTGGCAGCAACTGTCAATCAAACTTTTGCTAAAAGCGAAGTGAGCCCAGGTGAGGTGCCAGCCATGCACCATCAAAGCCCCCAGACTTTGAGGGCCTGCTTTAACTGAGTCAGGCTTTCCCCAAGCCTGTAAAAGTGAGTTTACATACTTTTTAAACACATCTAAGATGCGGGTCGTCTGGGCAGCTGTGCTCATTTTAAAAGCTTCCCCCCTCCTTTTTGTGCACACAGAGATGTGCACACACTGCCGTGAGTGTGCTGCAGGTGTGCCCAGGACATACAGTGACGCTTATCATTCACACAGAAGGATGGTCCTCCACGTCCGGAAGTCAGGGAGGCATAAAAGGAACTGTCAGAGAAGAAAATCTGTGAACATCAAGAAACATTTGAAAATACATAGGAAAGGGCATCAAATGGGGGGGGGGGGAGACCTTTCATTTCCCCACCCAATAATCATTTACAAATTATTTTCTGTCCCTGTAAACTCGCCCTGGTAGCTGACAGAGGAAGCCAAAAAGTTTCTGGTCTGCAGAACAGTGGGTGTAAAAGATGCGTAAGTCACTCCGTAGTATCCTGAACTGACCACTAGCTAACCATCACTACTGTGTCACAACTGTGGCTGAGCAGTGCCTGTCACGTGCCAGCTACGGTCTGAGTCCTTCACGTGCATTAAGCCACAACCCCACAACCAGATGAGAAAACTAGTGGAGAATCACATGCCCGAGGTAACGCAGAGCAGAGACTCGAACCCTCCAGTGGTCTTCAGAACGCACACGCTCAACTCCTGGGCCCAAGTTCAAACTCTGCGACAGTGAGGAAGTTTCATTTAAAGACTGTGCCCAACCACAGTGACACAGGAATTATGCTCTGATGGTCTTTTTACAGTAGAGCTTGCTACTTCTAGGTACCTAGTATATTATTCATGTAATGGTCATGTGTGTGTGTCTTAGAAAAACAAAAACAAGAACAAAACACTGTATACAAATGGAGTTGCAGCAAAAACTAAAGCCAGGACATAATGTCTCCAGCTGTGGTGGCACCAGAAAGTATCCCCTCATCTCAGGAGCACCCTTGGATGATGGCAAAGGGCCACCGCATGGCAACAACTGCTTTGCTGAGAACGCGCTGTCGGGCACATGGTCGGTGACAGCCCAGCTAAGAGGGGTACTATAACGCTGGCTGGGACCAAGGCAGTCGCACTGGAGGTGATGAGAAGTGGCTGGATTCCAGATATGTTCTGATGTTAACGTCAATGGGATTCTTTGAAGGATTGAAGTGGGGTATAAAAACAAGAGACATTCTGAATGACTCCCAGGGTTTGGGCCTGAGCAGTCGGAAGGTTGGAGTTGCCCCTGAGTGAGAAGGGAAACCCGCTGAACCGACAGGCTCTGGGTGGGACTCTCTAGAGCTCAGGGTTAAACATATCAACACCGAGTTGCCCATTAGCCATCCAAACGAGAAGATAAATCAGGCAGTTAGATTGATGACTCTGGAAATGAGGGCAGAGGCCCTGCCGGGAGATGTAATTTGGTAGTTTCCAGCATGTAGAAATATTTAAAACCGACAGTGCATAATATCGTCGCTGAAGTGAGTAATGACAGAAAAGTCGCGGCGGTGCTGCTCCAAATTCCGTGATGCACTCGTCAGCCGCAGCATCACCTGGGAACCTAGCTCTGCGACTGCTTGGGCGCACCTACACCTATTCAGTCGGAAGCTCCCGCGGGTTTTAACAAGCCATCCAGGTGATTCTTTTGCCTACGAAATGCTGAGAACCACCGGTTTAGAAACTAGGAAGATAGGAGGAGTTGATAAGGACCAGGCAGAAAGGAGAAGCAGAACCGGAGGGTGCAGTAACCAAGCCAGTGCCACGTGCAAAACAGAGAGACTCCTCACAGGCTCCTGAGCTGGGTCCAGTGGATCGAACAGCGGAGGCCCCTGCTGCCGGCTGCAGGTGAGGTCCTGGTGGAGTCGCGTGGGGGCACAAGCCTGACTGAATGACTGCGATGTTAAAGGGAGGTGGGCGAGGGAGTCTTTGGAGGGGTTTTGCCTCAAAGTAAGGGGAAAATTGGCAGTATCTGGAGAGGGGAAGTGGAGTTAAGGAAGTTTTGTTGCTGTTGTTTATAAAGAAGGGAGCTATAATAGCATATTTTCATGATGTTGGAACTGATCCGGTGTAGAGGAGGCAAGTGAGGACTCAGGAGAGAAAGGCAGTCTGCAGGAGCAATGCCCAGAGTAGGCGGGAAGGTGGGATGACGTGCCCAGAAGAGGGGTTTGCTCAGCCAGGGCGGGAAGGAGGCCTACATGGGCCGGACGTAGGTGGTGGGTGGACGTGGTGGTGTCCTGGAGGTTCTACTCTGCTTGCTTCCCTTTGCTCAGAGTCATTTAAGAAGCCCGGCCATTGGCTGAGGGTGAGGATGGCGAAGGAATGTATTCGTCTTGGAGAAGGAAAGGGCCAGGGGAAAGAGTATAGTTGCCAGGCAGCGTGAGGCCCGCGGAAGTCATTCAGTTGTAAAAGACTGAGCCATCATCAAAATGATGATTTTTGTTTTCAAAGAAGCCTTCTGAAAAAAATTAAAGTGGTGCATTCTGTCACACACACACACACACACACACACTCATGCACAGAAGAGGAAAGAAAGATCAGAACACTGCTATGGAAAAATTCTGACCATTGGAAGTAAAAATGGACTCTGAATTGCCAGAGCATGAGAAGAAAGAAGGTCGTTGGCCCAAAGAACGACCTGAAAGGGGGCATTTGAGCATGGTCCCTAGATAGACATGAGAGAGGAGAATGAGAAAGCTGGGATGTATGTCACCCCCGTCAGCCACCCCCTCTACAGAGGAGGATACAGTAGACTTGGGTAGAGGGAGGTCTAAGCATGTGTGTTGGGGGCATAATTGTGGGTGAGAAAGGGGAGGTGGGGGTACAGGCAGGGGTAACCCAGCTAAAGGAGGTCAGGAAGTAGAAGGTGGCGCACAGGAATGGGACATGATTGGAGGAGATGCAGAGTGGGTCCTGGGCTCTGGAAGCAGACACTTCATCTGAGCCCTGACTTCCCCATTCCTAGCTACGTGGCTTTGGGCAAGTTATTCGATTTCTCTGAGTCTCATTTTCCTCCTCTAAAATATGACCCCATGAGCCCTGGTGAGTTTGGCTCAGCGGTTGGAGCGTTGGCCCATGAACCAGTGAGTCGCAGGTTCGATTCCGGTCAAGGGCATGTACCTCGGTTGCGGTTCGTCCCCTGCCCTGGTCGGGTCGTGTGGGAGGCAACCAGTCAATGTGTCTCTCTCATGTCTATGTTTCTCTCTCTCCTTCTCCCTCTCTCTCCCTTCCTCCCACTCTATCTGATGATAAATGGAAAAATACCCTTGGGTGATGATTAAAAAATAATAAAAATGAAATATGATACCATGATGCAAATATTTGCAGAAAGCACAGCATATACTGAGTACCCGATAGATGCTAACTGCTGTTACTGTGGAGCTATGGGAGTAAGGATGGACAGAAAAGGAAGGAGAAAGTATAAATATATTTTTAAATATGAAAAATATAGGGGGAAGTTAAAAGAAGAAAAGGAAAGTGAGGAAGAATTAATAGGAAGAGCAAAAGTAACAAAAAAAGAAAAGAACTGTGTGGGGGGCGGGATCGGGAAGAGGGTGTCAACGGTGGGGAAAGGAGAAACATCTGTAACAAAAATTAATTAATTAATAAAAAAAGAAAAAGAAGAGAAAATGAGAAAGGAAATAGTAGAATTAAATGAGGAGAAGAGGAAAAGAAAGAATTATATAGACAGTGAAAATGAAAAACATACAAATAAGAAAACAGTGGAGGAAAAGAAGGAAAATATATAATACACAACTTTAAAATCATCTCATCAAAATATAACCCAACCATATTTTTAACAAATACGTGATGAGGTTTGGAGCATTCATGTCTGGATGGAGTTTGGACAGTGTACACATCGAGATCTTGGAGTCATTGTGAATACCGTGATCAAAACCTTGACTTTCAATAGGAAATCCTAGGCTTTGATTGGTGCGTAGCTTTGGAATCCTACGATGACCACATCGTGCTCCAGTAAGTCCCGTGATAGCGTACGTGTGTTTTCTATTTTTAAAGGCCTTTTGCGCCATTTTTCAGGCAGTAATCAAAACAGCCCTGGTGTAGGACAAGGCCATTCCACACTCGCCTTAGCAAGGGTCTGTGAGCCCCTCTGCGATGGGGAGAAGGTGTGGAACAGTGACTCAGCTCACCCAAAGTTCTTCAGCAAATCAGCCATGGCACCTTGTCACACTGTCCGGACTCTGGGGGCGCTGCACGGGCCCCTTCTCTGGACTCTTCTGGGAACCAAAAGCGCAGGTTAGGGCTCTGAACTGGAAGGCTTTTCCAGCCTCAGCACTTTGGCCCTAAATACTTTTTAGCAGGAACTACGTGCCATTTAGAAACTTTCTAAAGCTAGTAAAAAATATAGCAGAAATGTAGATACGCGTGAAAGGCGCGTCTCCCACCTTCTGAACCTACCTGAGCTCATTTCCACTTTGAGCTCCTCTTCTACTGAGTGGAAAAACCAAAATCTCAGTCAATTCAGGCATCCTGGCCCCCTTTCCAAGCATTGTGTCCAAGTCCCAGGTGACTGCATAGCACTAAGGCATGGGGGAGGGGGGGAGTCATCTTTCCAGGCTGACATTCTCTGTTGTCCCATCCAAACATGTTACATCCATCCAAACAGTTTACTTCTTGGCCATTTCCTGCTCCTGGAAGTATCTGGCTATTCTCCCACAATTTTGGGGGCTGCTCAAGGCCCTTCATTATTTCCTTTGCTCAGCCCTGGACTGGACCGGGGTACACGTTCCACCTCCACTGAGATTCCGCAGACTCAGCTGGGACTCGACGAGAGGTTGCGCAGGACCCCCGGCAGTGACCACTGGATTGATAGCTTCTTACCCTCGGTCTGGGGGACCTTCCCTAGTGCAGGGGTAAGGGGTGGCACTGGAGGGGATGGAAAATAGCGCTAACTAATTACATATGCATCTGAATCTTTGGTGTATGTCCTGGGCCTAGGCTTCTGAAGGAGAGAAGCCAGGGGTTTGCTGCCTTTGTCCTCTTTGCTTGGGCAGCAGGATCCCTTCCCAGAGGCAACAAAGACAAAATACCCAGGTGTTCAGACTGGTGCCGAGGCGGGTTCACGTGGGAGAGCTTACAACCATTACCTCAGATTCATCCTGCACGTGGGCATGTGCACCTCACTCCGAAATTATTTCTCAAGCATTTCACCCCGAGCGCAGCGCGCAGTGTGCCAGGGTGCCGGCGCCCGAGAGACCGCATGTCAGCGGGAAGGCGCCCTCCTCCCCGAGGGAGCCGGGGTCCTGATGCAGGAGTCTGAGGCAAGAGACCCACGCGGGCTGTGTGGCACATTCTTGGATGAGCTCTGGAGTCTTGCTCAGAGCACGTTTCCTAGTCCTGGGGAAATTTGCTCGCAGGTTTCCACGTGATGGATTCTACCTGGGAGGCCCCATCCCACTTGGCATCCTCCCACTCCAAAGAGGCCCTGCTTGAAAACCTCATTTTTCTTACAGCAGATGCTGGGTTTCAGTCCAGATGCCTCAGACATGTTTGCAGTGTGTGCGGTGCTCCGGCGAGAATGGAAATAGAGCCAGAAAGCGCTGGGAGAGAGCGCAAAAGCCCCTGCTCCACACCAGGCTCTTTGAACACATGTGTTTTCTTCTAGAAACTTGGCTGGCAGCAGTCTGGTTACCAACGTGGAGTGGGTAAGAGGTAAGACCTGCGTCTGGATCCGATAGCTTTCTGGGCGAAATGCACTCGAGTATCTTAGTAGGACTCTGCCATCGCTGGGATAGCAATTTCAAACTTTTATCAGCATAAGAGTCAGCTGCAGAGTCTATCAACAATGCAGATTCCCAAGCCTCACCCTCAGGTATGGGGTGCAGCCCAAGAATCAGCATTTTTCTGATCCAGGTGTTCCCATACATCACATTGAGAAACACAGTAGTGGGGCCTCTTTGGTGGCCCCACGAGGCCAGTGGTAAGGACCCTGGGTTTCTCTCCAGTCACCTGGCCATTGCCTTCCTATAGCTAGTTCTAAGGCCCAGAACCCACCGAGTCTCGTACTGCACAGCCGGATGAATACAGATGCCTCCCACACCTGCCCAACCCTTTCCCGTGAACAGGAAACAGCACGCAGGCAATTGTGAACAGCATGTGTCCCCCAAACCTCTCAAAACAGGTGTCTGGAAGCTTGTGTGAAAAATAGTGGAAAAGATAACTTACTGGCTTGCTTCTACACTCGGGCACTTACTGGTCCATCTTACACAGGTCGGACTGACTTACAGACCGCCTCCCCTGCTGCTTGTTTTTTGTGTATTTTTGTCTCCCTAACAAAAACTGTAACTTCCTGGGAAGAGGCCACGATCTTAGTTTTTTCTTTTGTTTACCCCACAGCATCTACTATAAAATTGGTGCTCAATATAAGATGAGAGTTTCTAAATTATAATCAGGTTGTTTTCAAAAGTTCACTCTTAAGTCAGTTGTCTGGATCTTGTTTCTCATTAGGACAATGTTATAAAAGGCAATTATGTTCCCAGGGCAGCCCCTAAATGTCTGTTTAACCAGCAATGTAACCAAGTTATAGTTCTAATAGTGCTTCAGAACCTAAAATCATCTGTAATAGTCGCTTTTATAGGAAAACATGTTCCCGATTCCAGCTGAAGATGCCAGCAACTCATTTTTCTGGCCCCAGGTCCAGGACAGGGCTTGACCACGTGCAGTGAGGACCCCTCGCCCTCCCCCACCCTCATGCACGTGCACACACACACACACACACACACGCACACACGACTGGCTTTTTGATGGGGTCTCAAAGGGATGGCAAATCCCTGCTGGGACATGGAATGAGGGGAGAGTGCGGGGTGCTCCTGTCAGAGATCTGTCCAGCAGGCTACGGCGTCAGGAGGGGCTGTGGGGCTAGGAGTGACCCAGAGGCACCGCCTCCCGGCTGTGGGAGCAGAGGCCAGTCGGGCTGCTGCAGCAGTCGTGGCAGTGGCCGCAAGCCACGGCAGCCACGTTGGCCGGGTCCTAGCTCGGGCCTGCAGATAGGTTTAGGGGGTGGTGGTGCTTTGATGATTTATTGCGAGGTATAAACCACCCCAAAACATGCCGGTTTAAAACAACAGCCATTTTGCCCGGCTGGTGTGGCTCAGCGGTTGAGCATCAACCCATGCACCAAGAGGTCGACGGTTCGATTCCCGGTCAGGACAATCAATGTTCTCTCTCATCGATGTCTCTATCTCTCTCTGTCCCTCTCCCTTCCTCTCTAAAATCAATAAAGAAAAAAAAAATTTTTTTAAACCCAGCCATTTTATTTGCTCATGATTGTTCAATATGGGCTTGTGAGAGGTCACCGTGCGTCTGCATTCAGCTGGCAGGGAGGCTGGGTCTGGACTTGGTTGGGTGCTAGGACTCCAGGACTCACTCTCTCTTCACATGGTCTCGAGGCTTCTCCTTCTCTCCGTGGCCTCTCCACTGAATCCCTCCACACGGTTTCACCAGCCGAGCAGCCAGGTTTCTTTTTCTTTCTCTCTCTCTCTCTCTCTCTCTCTCTCTCTCTCTCTCTCTCTCTCTCTTTTTCTTTCTTGTTATCCTCACCTGAGGACACTTTTGCATTTATCTTCAGATAGAGCGGGAGGGAAAGAGGGAAGAAGAGAGAGAGAGAAACATCAATGCGAGAGAGACACATCGACTGGCCACCACCCACACAACCCCAACCGGGGCCGGGGACAAACTGCAACCGAGGCACATGCCCTTAGCGGGAACTGAACCCGGGACTCTCTGATCCGCAGGCCGATGCTCCAACCGCTGAGCCAAACCGGCCAGGGCTAGCCAGACTTCTTATATGGCAGCACAGGGTATTCAAGAAGCAAAAATAGAAACTACCAGTTCTTCTTAAAAGCAGTCTGGCCACTGGCACAGCCTCACTTCTGGTTAACGTGGTCACAGGGCAGCCCAGATTCAAGGGAGGGTCTGCCAAAGGCACGAATTCCAGGAGGCATGGCCCATGGGAAGCGACTCCAGTAACCGACTACCACGGCTGGGCCGTTCCACACGTGTGAGGGGCTCCAAACCCGGAGTATTTAGCTAAAGGCTCTCCATTGCCACCTCCACAGCCATATTGCTGACGTTCCTAGAAGAAGCCTCTAAATAATTAGTTGTTGTTGTTGTTAATCCTCACATGAGGACATTTTCCCATTGATTTTCAGATAGAGTGGAAGGGAGGGAGGGGGAGAGAGAGAAACATCAGTGTGAGAGAGACATATCAATTGGTTGCCTCCTGCATGACCTTGACCAGGGCCAGGGATTGAACCTGCAACCCAGGTATAGAAATCGAACCTGAGGCCCTTCAGTCTGTGGGCTGACGCTCTAACCACTGAGCAAACTGACCAGAGCTCTAAATAATTTTTTACTCATCATTTCTCTTCATGTCTAAAAGATAGATATTTGGCTACAAAATCTATCCTGTCACTTTCCCTTCACGCCTTCTCAGACCATTCTTCCTTTTCACGGACACAGCTGCCTACTTCATATAGGTTGTGTTCTTGGTCTTAATGTCACAACACCTTGGTAAATTACAATGGGCTTTGAGGCACACGCAGATAATAGTGTATTTAAGCCCCAACGTTTGCAAATGGTTTATTATATTTAAACAGTCAGGTAAAGTAGATTCAAAGCTGGTCCTATAATAGTGCTCCTCTCAGATTCATGCACTTACCTGACGGGGAGAGAAAGGTGGAGTTAGTGCTCTGGGAATTATATATAACCCTGGTGAAAAACACACCTAGCTGCTTCCCCCAGTCTCCTCTCTCCTGCAGGTAAAACTTCTCTTTCATTTGAGATGGCAATATGCCCAGCCTCTCTTCCAGCTAAGTATGGCCATAGGACCAAGTTCTGGCTAGTGAAATAGAAGGGGAACTAGTGTCTGGGACTTCCAGAAATGTGGCTTAAAGGGAACGAACTTAACTGGAAAGAACACTTGAGTCTTACTTTGTATTTCTTCTTCCTGTTGCCTGCACTATGGATGCAATGGTGGGCTCTCCAGAAGCCATTTGGGTCATGAGGTGACTTCAGAGTAGAAGCCACACTCAGGATGGTGGAGTGCAAAGGCAGATTGGACTGGGTTAGTGATGACCATGGATTTTGATCCTAGCCCTGAACTCTAGAAACAGACATAGAGATCTAGATCAAGATGGAGATAGAGAGGTCCCTTTAAGTTACCGTTACTCTGGATTTCCTGTTACAATTAATCCTGTCTTGTGTACCTGGTCATAGCACATTATAAATGCCATCTGTTATGTGTATTGCATCAGAAAAAGGATTAAGAACCACTTGTCAAGGTCACAGGAAATTTTCATCTGGACCATCTCCCAACCTCTCTCTGTGTTCATCAGCTCTTTTGTCTAATCAATGCTTAATGGATTAAGAAAGTGTTGCCCTCTGTTTGGGCTATAATGATCCCTGGTAACCACTGATCTTTTTACTGTCTCCAGAGTTTTGCTTTTTCCACAACATCATCAAGTTGGATTTATACAGTATGTAACCTTTTTCAGATTGGCTTCTTTCGCTTAGTAAAATGCATTTAATATGCGTGTCTTTTCATTGATTGATAGCTCATTTCCTTTTAGTGTTAAATAATATCCCATTGTCTGGATGTACCACAGCTTGTTTATCCTACTGAAGGACATCTTGGTTGCTTTTAAGTTTTAGCAATTATGAATAATGCTGCTATACACATCCATGTGTAGGTTTTATGTGGACATACGTTTTTAACTTCTTTAGGTAAATACCAAATAAATCAGTTGCTGGATTGTGTGGGAAGAGCATGTTCAGTTTTATAAGAAGCCGCCAAGCTGTCTTCCAAAGCAGCTGTTCCATTTTGCATTCCTACCAGCAATGAATGAGGGTCCCTGTTGCTCCACATCTTCTCTAGCACTGAATGTCGTCAGCGTTCCAGATGCTGGCCATTCTAATAGGTGTGTAGTTGTATCTCACTGTGGTTTTAATTTGCATGTCCCTGATGACAAATGATGTGGAACGCCTTTTCATATGCTTATTTGTCATCTGTATCTCTTCTTCGGTGAGATAGCTTTTAAGTTCTTTGGTCCATTTTTCAGTTGTGTTGTTTGCTTTCTTATTGTTGAGTTTTAAGAGTTCTTTGTATATTTTGGATAGCAGTCCTTTGCAAATATTTTTGCCAGGCTGTAGCTTGTCCTGTCATTCTCTTGATATTGTCTTTCACAGAGCAGAAGTTTTAAATTTAATGAGGTCCAGCTTATTTCTTTCACGGTTTGTGCTTTGGTGATGTAGCTAAAAAGTCATTGCCATGCCCAAAGTCATCTAGATCTTCTCCAGTGTTATCTTCCAGGAGTTTTATAGTTTTGCATTTTACATTTAGGTCTATGATTTACTTCGAGTTATTTTTTGTGAAGGGTGTAAGGTCTGGGTCTAGATTCACTCCTTTCATGTGGATGTTCAGTTGTTCCAGCACTGTTCCTTGAAGAGACACTATTTTGTTTCACCTGTATTTTTCTGTATGTATCCCCATTGACTGGCATGGTGCCTGACAGAGTAAACTTACTGTTTGTTGACTGAATAACAAACCTCCAAATCTTCCCCGAGGCACATCACTTCATTGTAGTAGCCAAGTGGCTCCTAAATTTTGATATCTCTTTACATTGTTCTTAAGGTTTTTCCCTTTTTTGTTTATGATTAAGACTTTTTTTTCCAAGTTTTTCAAATTATGAAGGTGGATACTCACTATAACCATTTAAATAGTAAAACTGATAGTCCCTCATTCTATTTTACTTATTTTTTTAACTTAGGACTTTATGAAGACAATAAAAGAATTTGATGAGAGTGATTGGCCAGATACTCTGAAGTACAAGCCAATATAATTTAGATATTAATTGCATATAATTAATAAGAAGGTACACCTTGAAGTCCATGTCAGCCCTGCACCCCTTCTACTGAAGCCAGAGACAACCTTGAACCTGTGGGGCCAAGGGAGCCATCTCTGGGTTGGTCTGGTCTGGAGCCTCTTCGGTACTCCATGGTGATCTTGACTCAAGCAGTGTTATCTGTACAGAATGTCTGCTTCTTGCCTTAGTGTCCTCATTATTAAATTTTACTTCGGGCTTATCATTCGTCCCAATGCAGGTTTTGAAGACTATGTTTTTATGAATTGATTTCTACAGATTTCACTCCTTTTTAATATGTTCTGCAAAATATGGGCCATCACTCAAGGATATAGTAGCTATCTATTCTCCAACTTGAGGGCTCATGGTTGCTTTGCAAAAATTAGCACTCTTTGCTCTGGTACCATAATATTAACATTTTGAAGTTCTGCCCATGGGAGGAGCCCTTTACCCACTGGTTGGAAAGAAGCTCTTTCTGCTTGAACTTTGAACTAAAAAGGGAGCAGTGTGTCCCTGAGGACCAGCCTGGTGGGAAGAATGGGGAACACTCAGGCAGCCTTCCCCTCTGTAAAGAAGGTCTCCGGGTGCTATGACCAGGAAAGATCTGTGTGTGTGTGTGTGTGTGTGTGTGTGTATTAAAGAGGTTGTGCCTTTGAAGCTTGTAATACCTACCACTGCTCTTATAACCACTGTCATGTACATAATATTAACATTTCTTAGAGAGGCTTGTTTTGTTTGTTTGTGTCCAAACATGGTTTGACTGATAGTATATATTTCTTTAATGCACATCCTTTTGAGTGCTATCTCAAGTCTTAAGATTTAGAAATGTAACTGTGTCAGCTAATTTGGTTGTCTATTATGTAGCACAGAGCTTCACGTAAACGGGGATGTTTAAAAACAAATTTTTATGATGCAGATAACTCATCAGCATTCGTTGACAGACACTGAGTTGGCCCTTGAAGGAGGGTGGCGGTCTCAGTACAGCTTCACTGCGGAGATGTAGGCACTTCGGAAACAGACAGAAGCACAATGTAAAAAAAAAACATTCAATCACACTTTCCAAGGGATCAACTGAGCTAGAAAACAGTATAAACAGCTCAGCTGATTGGCAATGATGCTGCTGACGACAATGATTTCAATCTTTTACTTGGAGGAATCTGACCATTTCTTGGAGATAAACACATCTGGACAGGCTAGAAGCTAATTATGTAAATAAGAACTAGCATCGTGCTCCCGTCCAAAAATAAATCCAAAGGGGCTGGTTGAGATTCCTGAGCAAGTCTTAAAGAAGTTGAATATCATCTGCTTTTCCCTTTGCTTACCTTTATTGTTTATTTGATTTCTTTTCATAGGAATCTGTATCATCACTCCAACATGTGCAAAAAAAACAAAAACAAAAACAAAAACCCAGCCCTCAGGTCTAAACATATTTACTTCTCAGCTCTTGTCATACAGTCAGAGCTGGGAAATGAGGGCCAAACACACTCCAAAGCCTTGCATGCTGAACGCTGCCCCGTCAGCAGAGGCTTGGCAGCGACGGTGTCTGGGACCAGGGATGCTGGGCTTTGTTTGGGGCTGTCCCCTCCAGGAGGGGCACTGCCTGCCCTTCGAACTTGAGCTGTAACCCACAAAATGACACAGCAACATTTGCTTTGTGCCTTGCTGAGTTTTAGAAATCTTTTGAAATTGTACTCGAACATTAACATACGAATGGAAAACTCTCCACTATTGCCACATGCGTGAGAATGTGGAATCGTTCTCTCCATTTTGACGCTGTCAATTTTTTCATGTATTCTAAAATATTTACTTTTAGGTTTCTTTCAGTTTGCTTTCGAAGATTCGCTCCCGTCCTGGCCTGTTTCGCTCAGTGGTTAGAGCATCGGCCCGGGGAC
This sequence comes from Tadarida brasiliensis, assembly GCA_030848825.1. NCBI lineage: Eukaryota > Metazoa > Chordata > Mammalia > Chiroptera > Molossidae > Tadarida > Tadarida brasiliensis. The sequence continues at coordinate 47,998,943 of CM061258.1, forward strand.
CAATGAGTCGCAGGTTCCATTCTGGTCAAGGGCACGTACCTCGGTTGCCATTCGTCCCCGGCCCTGGTTGGGGTTGTGTGGGAGGCAGCCAGTCGATGTCTCTCTCGCTCTCTCTTTCTCTCTCTCTCTCTCTCTCTCTCTCTCTCCCCCCCCTCCCTCCTTTCCTTCCTCCCTCCAACTCTCTCTGAAAATAAATGGAAAAATATCCTCGGGTGAGGATTATAAAGAAATAAACAAATAAACAAAATAAAAACAAAGATTCGCTAGCTTTCGCGGTCCTTTTCCCCAGGCTTCTAATCTTGCGAGCACTCTGAATAAACTCACTGCCTGGTAATTCAGGTTGGGAGAGAAGGACGATTTTATTTGTAGCATCTCCTCTTTACCAAGTTGTCACCTTCCCTCATAAGAAAACTAGTCTCAAAGGCCACCCATTACATCTTTACTATATTGACCTTTCGAAGGGACCAAGATATTCATCACTGAATTATTACCCCTGGGACCATTATTTGACAAAACATTTTAAAAAGAAAAACTGGTGTTTTCGGGGTCAGTTCTGCAACCTTAAACATCATTTTTTATTTAGCATCAAATCTCCTTTAGAGATGGAAAGTGACTTCATCAGCAACCTACTGAGATTTAAGCTCAGCGTTTTGTTCCAGAAAATGTGCATCTTGTTCTTGGCTTTCTAGCAGTGATCTAATTCTGATGGTTATATTTTAAACACACACACACACACACAGGATTTAAAGAGTCTTGTTTCATGTTGGGAGAACACTCGGTTTATGGCCATGTACTTAATCGAAACGCTCTATCTTAGTACAAGGAACATTAAGTTTCATACCAAAGAGATATCTAAAGATCTCCACTGAATGAAACGGCCAGGATTATCCGGGTAGATTCTAGACACGCTCTCCTGCTGGTAAGAACACGACAGCACGGCCTTTCCATAACCTGGTCCGGTGGACAGGACTAAGGGCCGTGCCCCAGGGTGTTAGATTCTAGAGCTTGTTAAAACACAGACTCGGGCCCCCTCTTTGAAGTTTCTGAGTCAGTAGGTCTGGGGTGGGGTCTGAGAATTTAAATTTCTACCCAACCTCCAAGGATGCTGATGCTAACCACACTTTGAGAACCACTGGCCTAGAGCTTGGGCAGGTAATGCCCACCCGTGGTCAAAGGAAGCAGCCTGGGAAATGTCAGAGCCTGGAATTAGATGCACTAAGGGAGTGAGGGAACACCAATAATGAGGGAGCTCAGGGTTATAGGCAGTGTGACAGGCGGAGAAGCTGAAAAGAAAGCGAACGGGCACTGAGATATCCCACCTGCCGAGGCAGCTTGGTCCAGTGATGAGGAGATCCAAAGGAAGGGGTTCTCGCAGGCCAGGTGGGGTAGAGCATGGAGACAGGACATACCAAGGCTTCCATCGCCCACCTGGGGGTCAGGGAAGGGCTCTACGCCCCAGGGGACAACTGGTAAGAGCAGTGCAAGACCTAGTCCCCAGGGACTTGGAGAACCCAGCAGATTACCAAAACAGAATTCAGTGCAATGTTAGGATAACTCTTGCTGCTGTAATAGAAAACACCCCAAGTTACAGTGCCTCAAGTTGTGAAAATTTCTCTCTTGCTAAAATAAATTTTAAACTAAGTATTCTTGTATGTTAGGCAGCTCTCCTCCAAGTAGTGACTCAGTGATCCAGGCACCACCCAACCTGTGGCTCTTCCATAATCAGATGTGACTTTTAAGGTCACTGATAGGAGGGAAAAGCATAGAGAATCACACATGAAAGGCTTGTAATGGGCGAGGCCTGGAAGGGGCACTTATCACTTCTGCTGAAAATCCACTGGTCAGGAACTGATCACATGGCCACGTTAACTCAGCAATCTAGATGTGTCCAGGGTGAAGAAGAAACAAGTTTGTTGGTCAATCTCTGAAACACTCAGATGAAGGGGAGCAAGGCAGAATTAGGATTATAATAATGCAGTCACAGAGGAATGTTCTCCCACCTACCAGTGTGATGCAACCGAATGTCCTAGCTCATTCAGCCTTGTCACTGCGCTGAGCTTGCAGGTGGGGAGCAGAGGTGGACAAAGAGGCTGGGAACCAGGCGGGGCCTTGAGACCAGCTTCTACTAAATACACTCGAGGGAGGCTGTGTTCTCTGATCAAACCTTCTCTCACCTAAAAATATCACATCAAGGAACTCAGTCGTGACCTGCAGCTACAAAAGAAGGTGAACGTTTTCTCTAGCTTACATCGTTTGAATGAACCCATCCAGAATTTCCTGGATAGTTCAGTTTTGGGTTTCTAATGTGGGTATACATTTCTTGCTTTGGGTATATTTTTAGAATTTGATTGTATTATCTGGAAATGTTAATTTCAAAAGCCTACCAGCAGGGGGTCCATAGGGGGGAAAAGGAGGGACATCTTTCAACAATAAAGGTAATTTTTTTTTTAAAAGCCTACCACTGAGCTTCCTCCATTTAACAATTTAGGGAAGATCTTCAAGGATGACACAATTACACATGACAGGTTTAGAATGGACGAAAAGGCCAAGGACTGTTTGTTCATTTTGGGAAAATGAAGACACAGTGGGAATATAATCACACAAAAATATCTGAAAGTGTCTTAATCAGTGTTCCCTTCTCATCGCTGCTCAAGAGAAATAACCTTCTCTCCACTTCCTTAACTTGCCTTGAAAAACAACATAAGTTCTAAGAATCTAAATCCCCAAAACATGCAAACCACAGAATTATTCTAAAAGCATTTCTAAAATGTTCAACCGTTCAATAAAGAACCCCATCATTGAAAGGACTGAGGAATGATTTGATGCCAGGCATGGTGTGGGATGGAGGTGTGACCTGTGGGCTGGGTCAGTGGGTCACGGCTGAATCCATGATGAGGCCACAGCAGTCTCACTGATACCTTGTGAGTTTTCACTGGTTTTTTGTTTGTTTGTTTTAGTTTGGGGAACTTATTAGTTGCTGCTGTTTATGTTTGGGGAGGAGAGTAATAACTTTTTAAAGCATTAATTTACAATTGTGTAAAAATATCACACAAAAATATCATTGTAAAATCACAGTGTTCTTTTGAAGTTACGCTATCTAAACCCCAAACAAATTCTTAATAGCAATTAAGTCAGATCTCTGTCATTCTGGCTAAGCAATCTTCTCCAATTCTTAAGAATGAATAGGGTAAGTGAGAACATAACCCTTGAGATTTCTCAAAGGAGGGAAAGAAGAGAGCTCACGTGCTCCTAAACTATTCACGTGTAGAAGTAAGGCTGTGCTGGAGGAGAACGAGGGGTTAATGTTTGACCAGGATGGTTCTCAACCCCACTGCACTTTGTTCACTTGACCTATGGAGGAGAGCAGAGGGGGAAATGCTCCAAACAGGACAAAGAGGGCGCCCTGGGGAGCCTTCCTGGGAAGAGAAGGTGGAATGGACTAAGTACCTAATCTGACCTGTGCACAGGCCCCACTAACGGCTTTGGTCCTCTCATCCTCTTTCTTCTTGTCATGAGGATCTCAAGGTTTTCGGCTGCTGGGAATCCAGAGTCCAATCTCATTATGTCTTTCCTAGTCTGCTGCAGTCCTGGGTCACACCCTATCTCCACTCAGCATGGTTATCAAGCTGGGATCACTGGCTTCAGCCTTAGAGTTTCTGCTGACTTTATGTCATTGGCATTCATCTATCCATTTATTTACCCCACAAATATTCACTTTCCTATGCTAGGCACTGGCAACTTATTTGGCACCTGGCCTGAGCTGGGTGGAGAAGTAACCAGATTCAAGGGCCTACCCTGGAGCCCTGAGGCTGTGGTGCTGCCTCTCTCCTGACCCTCGGTGATGCCGTTGTCAGGCCTGGCTCCTTGGGAGCAGCCTGCTGAGGGCCGTGACAAGCTCGCCCAGCACATCCAGGCTCAGGAAGTGTAGGCTGCACAATGCTGCTAACGACCTGAATCGGGCTAATTAATGCCAGCCAGCGCTACTCAGGCACTGGGATCGTTATGAGCTGAAATAACAGCTAGAAAGCTCCTCTTTGACGTTAACCTTTTCTCCTGGGCCGTGATTCCAAAGGAAAGACATTATTTGGTATAATTGCTTGTCACTGAGCCTCTCCGTTGTACCATTCAGCCTGGCTTTTCTCTGCCATTTCTATTGCTGGAAAGGTCATTGTCCAAAGTACACATACGAGGCTATATTTTGTAGTCTATCAGAGGAGGAACAGCTCAAAATGCTACCTTTGGGTGTGCTGTAGGTAAGTTATTTTATAATTACCGCAGATACCTGCCTTTAAAAGTTTATAGACCAAAGTTGTCCCAACCATACTTTATGTGCCAAATTTCAAGCTTCAGTGGGATCATTATTCAGAGAATTATTTGCCCAAGGTAAATTTTGGCCCCAACTATATAAGTAAGTGGGATTCTTAGCCTAAAACCAGGGAAAGGTAGAATAGCCCTGCCTTCAAGATGAGGAAATGTTTATCTCGTGACAAAGCTGAAGCTCTGATACCCGTACATCAGGGCACGTGGCCCGCTCTGCTTCCCAGCCCGTGGACCAGCCTCCAGGTTCTGCCTACCCCTCCTTCCTCCAGGCTCCCTGAGCTCGATCCCCATGGCAAGGGAACTCACCACAGTTATGGGTCTGGACCACATGAGCTGAACTCCTCAAAGAAATATCTTCACTGGGTTATGATTTAATAAACAGCTTGCCCTCGTGTTTATTGCAGGTCGGTGTAAGAAAATTATTTCTATACTTACCTGGCAGGGGAGATACCATGATCACGAAGGCGGTTTTCCCAGGGCGAGGCTTATCCATTGCACTCCGATGTGCTGACCCCTGCGATTTCCCCACATGTGGGAAACACGACTGCGTAATTTGTGGTAGTGGGGGACTGCGTTCGCACTCTCCCCTGAAAAAAAAAGAAAATTATTTCTACATCTTCTGTGAGCCATTTTTAGTCTATCTTGTCATTTACATAAAATCAACTCAATGAAAACCTCCAAGAATTAATCGCCAGGAGAAAACAGGTCGCTACCAAAGAACTCATAAGCTTCCTTGATCAGACACTGAACCCTATAAAACTCAACATTTCTCTCCTTTTCCTCAGATTGCTGAGGCCTGAAGCTCAGCTTGGTGCCCTGGTGCAGCAATTCTCTTTAGCTGAGGCCTCTGACGGGTTTGTCTTCTCTCTCTTCTCATTTCCAGCCTCTAACCTACTTTGATCCTTAAAGTAATGGTTCTAATGCACATGTCTTCTTTGGAAGTCGTTTGTTTTGAGAGTGGGCTGAGGCATCTAAGCCTCACTGCTTGATCTTCCTGCCTCTTGGGCTCAGGTAGCTCTCATCATCCCAAAGGACGGTTCCAAGGGAGCAAGATGGAAGTCATGTATACTTTGATAGGGTTTGGGACCTCCCATAGGAGACTAGACGCCAAATAGCAGGCTGTAATGGGGGCAGGGGTACTAGCCATCTAGGGAAATCCTTGTCTCAGTAGGGAGGCTGGGAAACTGAATGGACCGACGTTGTAAGAGATGGAATCCTGAAGACAAATGTGTAGTCAGGTGTTTGTTAGAACCATCAGCTCTGACTTAGAACCTATAGACTACACATACCTCTGTCTTATAAAAATGACAATGCTAAAATGCCCATACATTTTAGAGTTGTCAAAGCAGCACTTATTATTGGTGCATTATTTTTTTTTAATTTCCTTCTCATGAACAAATCAAAAGTAAGAGGCCGAGCTAGGATAGTTTTAACAGAACGTGCTGCCAGGTCAGTGGGTTCTGAACAGTCCTCTGTGGCCCTCCACAGTGGGATCTAGAGACTATGTGTCCAAGACCATCTCTGTTTCTCGTAACAGGGAGCCCTTCCTGCAGGGGTGCGACTGCTACAGGGGTGCGATACCCTCTGTAGAATTCCCATCCCAAAGCACCATGGATAGAATGGAGGGCAATAAAAGGAAGAACAACCTGAGAGATATTTGCAAAACATTGGGCAGCAAAACAAGACAGAAGAAGAGCTACCCTGGGGTAATGGCAGAGTTTACAGGTGGGAATTTAACTGGAACACTGAATTTGGTGAGAAGCGGGTGAAGAAAAGAGAACAGGAGCTTTGGACACTGCAAGCAGAAGGGAGGGGTTGAGGGCATGCAGACACAAGGTTGAAACAGGGAGAGAGAATTAATTGCCAAAGGAAGAGAGATGCTGAATGGAGGTTATACTCACAACGACAACAAAAATCAACGAAGATCAGTACACATGACCCAGGCAGGTGGGACCCAGGGAGGTGAGACCGAAAAGAATCTACCTGCTCATTCTTAGGCGTAAATTCTGAAACAGCTCTTTAAAACTGAACCAGTAGTATTCATCTTGCCAAGTTGTAATACTACCTGCACTGGGTGGGTTCTGACTTTACACCTGAATCCAGGTTTCTGTATAGAGACACGTGGGACCTTCAGGTGGGAAAAAAAAAAAAAAAAAAAGAAGAAGAAGAATTATTAATGAGGATCAAGAGTATTTTTGAACAGCAAATCATTCTTACAAAATGACATTTTGATTACTTAAGTATAAATGAATCAGAAACACTTGGATAGAATTTCTCTTGAAGCACATAGACATTTTCTAAAGAATTAAGAATAGAAAGTGTTGACCTACTCCATTTGGAGGTCTGGAGAATGAATGAGATGGAAGACAGAGTTTGAGACGTTCTGCTCAACCCAAACCACTACACGGGATCTCATAATCCTTTGTCATTTTCATGATAGAATTTCTATCCTCTCTCAGTGCCCATGATTTGGTAACTATTCTTCACTGAATGACTCTAACTCTAAAATCAGCCTGAACAGTTTCTGAAAACTTCTTTGTAGGTGTCTCTGAAAATACAATTTCTTACTCTGAGATTAGATCAGGGACAATGCCATAATCTGTGCCCGCTATATGCCTAGCAGAATCTGTAGCTTTCCTTGCATCTCTTAGGAGTGGTACCTACAATGAGCTGCTCTTGTCTCATCCTTGTGTAATATATTAATCATGTTAATGGCTTTTAGTCATGCCTCTGGTGGCAGATACAGAGATGGCCCAGGCCGACTCTAACTCAAGCGTACTTCACTTTTGATCCGGATCGTTAATTCCCTTTTGCATACCGTTACATTGCTGGTCACGTCGAATCATATCGCAGCGTATTCGAGTCATGTCGGGGCCACCACTTGCCGACCGTCTCGGCCTGCTGGGGGGTCGTTGCAACTCAATGAACTACAAGCAGACACTGCTAGGAGTGAGGGGGAGCATCGCAAGGGAGCAAATGCTCCAGGTCTCTGGACACAGCCCAATTTATTTGCAAAGTGGTTCCCTAGGTTACATGGTGTTTTAGGTAACCAAGTCCTTGAGATCGAGTCTCTGCTGACCTTACAGCCAAGCCCAGCATACTTCCTGTCTCTCGCTGTTTTCAGCGGAGATTCATAACAAATACAATCACGCTTGGGCGCTTTCAGGGGGGCTTTCCAAACCCAACATGCACACCTCATCTCTTCACACGCATACTTTGGTCCTTGGCTGGCCAGGCCAGGAGAATGCACACCTCAAGGTTACATTTTATTCATCCACCAAACCCCCAACCCTACAGGCCCAGACTCAAGGGCCCTACCTCTCAGCCAGCCACCTACTGCTGTCTCTCTAGGGAGGGATGCTGAGGCATGAACAGTGTTTGTTTGCCTGGAGCTCGGTCCCCAAATGTGAAATCCCTGGTCTTGGTGATTTGGGCAGAGCTATGGACATATGAACACTAACCGCTCCTTTTGCCTCTATACACAAAGGCCTGAGGGGAACACAACGCTCTTCACCCCGGTTTCCTAGACCAGCACCATGCAATAAAAATGTGTCAAAAATGTCAGCCACCTATGTATGTAACTTTGTCTCCTAGCAGGTGAAATTAATTTTAACAATATATTTTGCTTAACTTGATATATCTAAAATATATACCCTTTCAACATTTAATATTAAACATTTACTAAGATATTTTATATTTTTAAATTTGTACTAAATCTTTGAAATCCTATGTGTATTTTACACTTAGAGCCCCACATTTTAACTGCTCACTGGCCACGTGGCTACCACATCACACAGCGCAGTTCTGGACCTATATTGTAACATTGGCCTTGAAGCTGTCTCACTGATGGTGAGAGAAAGAACAGAAGAATTAAAGGAGTGAAGACACTAAGGCAAAAAGAATCTCATTCCTTAAAGGAATGTCTCTCCAAGTGGAATCTATTAACCTCCTGTGTCAAAATCACCTGGAATACACTTTATTTTTAATAAACATGCAGAATCCTGGGTTTGACCCTAAATCTACTTAATTGGAACCTCTAAGGTTGGGACCTGGGAATCTGCATTTTAAGCTCCTGGAATCATTCTCTTGCACAGTTATTGCTCTGGTGCCCAGAAGCGAAGTCACAGGCAGAGGCCACCTGTACTCACACAGCAGCTGTATTTTCTTTGTCCTTAAAATGTTTTTAAGTTGTTGAGCCCCTGCTTTAACAGTGGGATATCACACACACTCATGCACACATGCACAGCTTATTGGATAATCTCAAAGTCAGGAAATCTATAAAGCTGGGGCCTGCATTCCCACATGGCAACAACTGGCTGGAGGTGAGCACTGGACATTCTCTAGACAGGTCAGGGCTGACCAGTTTGTGACTGTCCCAACCGGGCCCATTTTATTTCTTCATGTTACATGCTAGCCCCCATAGGCTTTTTAAACATGTAGACAGGCAAACCTCAGAGATAGTGCAAGATCAGTTCCAGACCACCACAATAAACAAGTATTGCAATAAAGTGAGTCACAGTCATTTTGCTGGTGGAGGGTCTTGCCTTCAATTTGTAAAAAAAAAAAAAAAAAAAAAAAAATAGCAACATCTATGTAGTACAATAAAATGAGGTCTACCTATATATGTATTTTTTTTTCCCAAAATATATTTTTATTGATTTTTAGAGAGAGAAGAAGGGAGAGGGAGAGGGAGATAGAAACATCTATGAGAGAGAAACATCGATTGGCCGCCTCCTGCACGTCCCCCACTGGGGATCAAGCCCAAAACCTGTGCATGTGCCCTGACCGGGAATTGAAACAATGACCTCTTGGTGCATGGGTCAACACTCAACCACTGAGCCACACTGGCTACCTTTATATATTTTTTATTTTACAGTAACTTTAGATTGATTGCAATAATATTTCGGAGACTTCCCACGTTATGGAAGTTAACGTCTTCCATAACTGTCGTGCATTCACCAAAATTAAGAAGTTAACATTGGTGCAAGACTATTAACTAGACTAAAGATTTCACTTAGATTTCACCATTTCTTCCACTACCAGCCTCTTTCTGTTCCAGGAGCCAATCTGGGACCCTGCATTACAGTTAGCCCCATAGCCTTTTGAGGTTACCATCCCCAGTCCAGCAAGCAGACCTGAGCTGTTACTGCACGCCTCCTTTCTGCAGGTCCCGTCAGGCTGGCAGGGCCAGGAGACCCTCCCCCCCAAGTGGTAGGCACCCTGGACACACTTTAATTCCAGCAGCTGCACTGGCTGTACGGTAACAGCGGCAGCTGCAAATTAGAGAACAATCTTCACACATCCAGCGTGGAAAGAGCTCTTCATTACAGGTGTCTTTGAGGCACACCTGCACTCACTAATGACAATGCCGGTGGCATCATCTTCTAGTAAGACGACATTATGACTTACCTATGAAGATTATGTGACTACTGTGTTCCGGTGGGGCATGAGGTGCTGGATCTGTGACCCCACAACTTTGTAGGCACGTACTTTTTCCACAGACTTACCTAACCCGATGCCTCTTTGGTACTTGGAAATGCTTAAATACATCGTATCTGAATCTCCCATCCTGAGCAGTGACATTTACAGAACTTTCACTTTCCTTTCTGGCTCTGCTTAACATGTAAATTTTCTTTCAGTCCAGTAGGACTAAGTCTCTTGAGAAAGTGCTTTTATTTCTTGGCCAACCTTTCCTTGAGCAGAATTCCAAGTTTGCAGTGCCTGAAACCACTAACTAGCATATATGCTGATTTGCTTTAACTGCAAGAACAAATCCAATTAACAAATCCACAAGGAATCGGGTTGGAACTGAGCCATTCTTCCAGGTGGAAACATCTTTCTGTTACGCGGGCTTCTTGTACTATTCACCCCAGTCCTCTGACTGTCCAGATAATCCATGGCCTGACTGGATTATCTTCACACACTCTGGGGATCGATGACCAACACGTTCAAACTTTCCTCTCTAACCTTTATCATTTCCAGGACTGTCTCCCTTTGATTCTGACACCTGAAATAATTTAATAAGCAATTTAAAGCAAAAGCTTTTTGGCCGTAGTGTAACTCTGGAAAGCATGTAGTTCAGTTAAGATGGCATAAAAGCCAGGGTCCAAGCTTGAGGCTATCCGTGGGCTGGTTGGGGGCCCCGTGGTTGTGCCATGAGTGCCTAGCAGACACTGCAAACACAGAGTCGCTCGGTTCTTGGATTACTGTCTGGCAGTTTAACTACTGTTTTGTTGTGTCTGAAAGGAGATAAGACTTCCCAAGAATGCATGCACTGTTTATACACAACACCCTTCCTTTTAAAAGCATCAGTTCACTTCCAGTTTACTCGTTAGTACTTGATCTTCCTGGAAAAGTTAGATCTACCTTGCACGAGACAAGGAATTTATCTTAGAAAATAAAATAATAGCTTCTATTTGTAAGTTTTAGCTTTTCAAAATACTTTCAAGCCTGTTATTTCATTCTATTCTCTCAGTGGCCTTGGGAAAGGGATAATGTGTAGATTAAATACTATTGTGATCAGTAAAGGGAGAAACTTCATCCCTAAGGGGCATTAGGTAACTTTCCTAAGGCTGGGCACCTTCCCAGCAACAGTCTGAAATGGGAAAATTATGTTTGTTTCAAGATTTCTATTCCTCTATCATGGTGCCCCGTGGGCACCCTGGCCTTGGTGATTTCTCCCTTCTTCTTGGCAAAATGCTTCACAGTTTGGGACATTTAAAGGTGTTGCCCATTGTAGGGCTATTTGTGTTTTAATGGGATCCAGAGCTTTGAACTGAAGCTCCAATAGTAGAACTCACTGCAAGCCAGTGAGTGCAAGGGGAGCCCGGGGCAGCCGCCTTTCCTGGCTCTTTTGTGTTTGCTTGTTTGTTTATTTGTTGTGTTTGTGTTTGGAGTCTGGGGACAATGGAAAGGGCCTTTCTTCAATACAAGGTGGCAGGATAATGCTGGCCTGGTGCGGACATGCTCCTTGTTAATCTTACCGACCTGAATTCTGGTAGGCTCAACCTCCAGAGTCAGAGGCAGTGACGAGTTCTGATTAATGAGCTTCTTAGAGTTGTGGAATCAATTAGATGAAAGAAAATTAATTATCCAAGGAGCCTGTTGATTCCAAGTCTGCATTTGCCTTTGTTTTACTTTTACTAGCTAGATAAAGTCATTATATCATTGCAAAATAAAGAAATAAAATCATTGTTCTAATGCTCTGCTGAATGAAAACTTAACGGTTCTACCCTAATTCCAAAAATATGCTGTCCTCAATTAAACAATCAAACAGTGTTGAAATTAGGAGAAAGAGAGAGAAAATGCCAGAACTTGAATATATTTTGCTCTCAAATTAGGTTTCCCAGTGTCTGCCTAGCTCCCTTTCCCTAAGAGTTTTCCATGGTTCTCGTTTTTCCAAGACCTCCCAGCACCTGAGGTCCCACTTACCCCTCTTCTTCCCAGCAGTGTCTTAGGACCTGGGTGATGGGGTGGTGCCATGCATCCGGTCTCCAGAAACGAGCCGCCCTCATGTGGTTTGCGTGTGTTCATAATGACATGCTTGGAGTGTCAGCCAGTACCATCTGGGGCTCCTGGAGTAGTGTCTGGGAGCCCAGGACAACTCAGTCTGAGGCCAGAGGATGGGGTAATATATTGGATGATTACAATTCCCCTCTAGGCAGGGAGACTCTCTGGCATTAGGATGTCCACATCTGCTAAGCCCATTACAGTCGCTGCTCCTCACGCGTGTTACAATAATAATAGCCATCAATCTGGCTGCATCGCAGCTCCTTTCTGGCCACTATTCTTTGGTCTGATCCAGTCTGTGCCTAACAACATATAAGGGTGTGTCAGTCTCTAATTGGGCCTCCTGGTCAACCTTCTATCAGCTTATGTTGGAAAAGTCAAACCAGACCACTTGGTACTAAATTGACAATCCTTGAAAAGTCCGAGGCATGATATCACCCTGGGGTCTAACTGCTGGGGAGAGGACATGTGTCCTGAATTCAACACATCTGGCCCCTAGCATTTATTGTCTATACCAGTGCCTCTCGGTCTTTAAAATGCATAACAGATACCAGGAGAGTCTGTTAAAACAACATTCTTGAGCCTCATCTGGGGGGCAACTGGGAATTTAGTGACCACACTTTGAGTAGCACCTTTCTATCCCCTTGCAACAAAGAGTCTGGTCCCCATACCACCAGCATTGCTATCACCTGGAAGCCTGTAAAAAATCCAAGTTCTTGGATCCTACCCGGACCCGCTGAATCTGAATTTGTATTTTAACAAGGGCATTCTTTGTGCCTTGAAATTTGATATGCTCTGGTCTAAATCATTCATTTGGTGCTGAACCAGAGTGGGCATATCATGAACTTGGACGGATCCTTAGGAGTTCAGGTGCTCTAGGTCCTAGCTTTCAAAATGATAAGTTATTAATTCTATATTGCTTTGCTTAATCAACTTTTTGTGAATATTTGTGTCTTTCACCTAAATTGTAATCACCTCAAATGTCTTAAAGTCATTTCACAAAATATCTTGCCTATAGTAGGCATGTGTCAAGCATTTGCGGGCCCACTGGTTGATTGTGACAATATTGCAAAGACACCTCATAAAGTGAAGGTGCAGTCTGTTTTATTCATAAAGAAGCTGTGTCATCAGCTGTGATCCCTATTTAGTTTTTCATGTAAATTTACTCTTTGTTACAAGGGAATAGAAAGCTGGAGCCCAGTCTCAGATTTGCAGTGTCTGAACTCTCACTGGCATAGCCCCCTGTTCTGAGAGTGTGTTACTTATTGTGATTATGGACAAGGTATCTAAGGCAAATGAACAGTTGGCTGGGAAGTCCTTGTTCCTCTCAATTCATGTGGTGCTGGATTTGAAAAGTTTTACTTCAAGGAATGACATAAACTCTAAATCGGGAGAACTTTGGAAACAAACAAATCTCTTGAAAACAGTAACTGATTTCATCATGTCTTTCCAAATAGACTGTATTATCAATTTTTGCACATTTTGATAAAGGATAAAGGTCTCCTAAAAGCATCATGAAACCTTAATGCTTGGATAAAAAATGCCTTCCAATACTAGCTGGCTTGCTCTCCCCCAAAGCTAGAGACTTGGCTCTTGCACACCCCCGAGGGCTGAAAGAGCAGAAAACATATCCAACAGCAAATATGTATTGGTTGCCTACTAGAGCGGTCCACAGACCAGCAGCATTGACATCACCTGGGAGCTTGTTAGAGAAGTGACATCTCGGGCCCCGGCCCAGACCTCCTGAGTCAGAATCTGCATCCCAGTGATCTGTATGAACTTTAAAGTATGAGAAGGGCTAGCCTAAAAGGCCTTTCTGAGAACAGGATGTAATGTTCAAGTTAAGACCTCAGTGATAACAAGAAGGACCAGCTGTTTGGCTGGTCAGAGCAGAGCATTCAAGCACTGGAAACGTGGAGTGCTGGCCCACGATGTGGGTGGGGAAGAACAGAAGGAAGGCCAGTGTGGGCGGAGCGAGGCAGGAGAGGAGCAGGAGGGGAAGAGAGGAAATGAAAACCATAAACAGGAGACTGAGCCCATCGTGCCCTGAAGCCACCGTTGGGAGCTTGGATTTTTCTATGAGAGCAAAACAAGGCACTGATAGACTTCACGTAGGGAAGATTCACTCTCTGACTCAGACTTGGGATATGTTTTTGAGAAAAAAATCCCTAGGCTTAACTGATTAATTGGATGTGGGGTAGGACTGCAGGGAGTGGGGTATGAGGGAAAGAGCGAGCTTGAGAATAATTCCTTGATTTTGGGAAGCTTATAGCACTGTTTGCCACGATGAGGAAGACCAGAGAAAGAGAGCATAGGGTGGAGGCATTGGTGAGGGCAGAATCAAAACTTAAATCTCAGATGCCAGAAAACATCCATGTGGAGAGCAGGGCTTGGCAGCTGGACACTCAGGTCTGGAGATGAAGGCAAGCCAGGTCCAGAGATGCAAATCTGGAATCTCTAGGCGCCTCGATACCATGTTGTCCTCAATTTTAAGTTGCAGGCGAAGAGCTGTTTGGCAGAATATTCAAAACCTAGTTCTAGTGACAGTGATCCATCTCGACATTGTGCTCAGTGTTCCGTGGGAATACAGAAGCTTCGCATTTTCAGAGAGCCATGAAGCCAACAACCTCATTGCACAGTAGTTACTCACAAGTAAACAGAAATGGACTCTGAGCATGCAATGTTCTTGTATCCTACTTACCCTTAATTTATGGATAACTCCCCTAAGTGTGTTTACTCCTTCTGCCAGGCCAAAGCAAGTTAGAATTAACTTGTTTAATTGTGACCTTGTTTATTGGTTGCATCTCCTTCCGGCAGGTCTGTTCATCGAGGAAGCCCCTGGCCCTGGTTGTTCTCGGCTGGACTGTGCCCTCTGTCCATGGAAGCAGGCCTGGCACATAGTGGATGCCCAAAAATCGTTCTTAGAATAGAGGAGAGTGGAAGGAGGTTTCTCCAGACATATACATCAAAACAGTAACAAGTAAAGGTCTGACATCCAGGGAAGAGTAAGAAAAATTGTTAGAGCTCAGTAACTTTAAGACCCTGAGACATTTACCCAGAAATTTTCCCAGAGCAGCTCATAATTCAATAGGCCCTGACGTCATTGCTTATTCATGGCACAGTAAAATTATCCACGCTCACGGTGACGACCCTGAGTCATCACAGAGAGGTTGAAATATGTTCTGCCACTAGATTTAAATGTCAAGGAATATGAAATACATTTTTAAAATCATTTTTCTCCAAATGGTTCAGATGAATGTTTCGGACCTGAAGTCTTAGGATAACCCAACAACACATAGAAGTGGAAACCCTTATCACCCATTGAGACTGTCTGTACAAATGAAGCAAAACTACGTTATTCTTTATAGACAATGACCTTCCGCAAACCACACTCATCTTAGTTTAGTGACGGCCCTAATTGCCTATACCTTCAACTGGAAATTAACAAAACTCTTTTCTGGAAAAATGACAGACTCTCATCTCATGTGAACAAGGACACTCTCCTTCTGGACACAGATACCACCCGAACAGAGAACCCTGGACCTGTCTGTTCGAAGCAAACACAAAGCACCACCTGAGGACAGATAAACAAACGGATAGAAACCACGTGTTCAACGGAAGAAACCACGGGGAGAGCCTGTCGGTCATGGACTGAGGCTCGGACCCCCTCAGGAGCACAAGCTGTGTTCTTGTAGGTGCTGCCAGCATGGGAGCAAACCCACGCACACAGATCCTGGGTGTTCAATAAACAGAGGAAAGAACAGATAAAGGTCCGTTTCTTTTCCCTTCATTCGGAGGGGTGAGGATTAGAGTTCGAGTCTCAGGCAGCTCTGTTCCTGTGAGCTTTTTCATATTTAAGGGAGCAGAGTGGGTATTCTTTTTTTAATCCTTGCCTGAGGATATGTTTCTTTTTATCTTCAGATAGAGTAGGGGAGAGAGAGAGAAATATCAATGTGAGAGAGACACATCGACTGGCTGCCTCCTGCACGACCTTGACCAGGGCCTAGGATGAACTGCAACCAAGGTACATGCCCTTGACCAGAATCGAACCCGAGACTCACTGGTCCACGGGCCGATGTTCTAACCACTGAACCAAACCGGCCAGGGCCAGAGTGGGTATTTTAAGGTGGCCATCTCCGAAGAAACTACGGAAAACTTGTCCTGGCATCCTGGAAATGCTGGCAGTGAGTTTTGGATGGTGGTCTAATGCCAGTTAGCACAACTGAAATGAAGGTCCTCTAGAAATATAAATTTGTTTACACACACACACATTCACACACACACACACACACTCCTGAGGGCTGAGACCATATCTACTACAAAAAATCGAGGCTGCATTTGGGGGTTGAAGGTGAGATAGGGGTTAGAGAAACAGTTGTTTATTTCTGTTGATCTGACCTCCTGACACCATTTTAAGACGGTGTGAAAATAAAGACGTTTTCAGTTCCAGAACGGCAAGCGCCGTGTTTGTGTACTACAGGGCGATTGCACAGCTCTGGGGTGTATTTCCACAGCATCCCTGCCAGGCTGGCGTTAGGTACAAGCACCAGCTAAAAACGTGTGTAGCATGCAGTTCAGAATGACTACCTCCCTAGCCAAAGTGACTCACTTACATCAAAAATAGAATCTAGAAAAGAACTACATCCAGAGGGGAATATCTGTGCACTCCCAATGAGAGAGGCCCAGCGCTGTAATCATCATGGAGGATAATGATAAGACTCCCCAGCAAAAATTCACAGAGACCGTGTGCTAGCACCACGGTAAAGCGCCTTAATGGACCTTCTCACCTAATCGTGCCAACCCCAGGCGAAGGTACTGCCAGGTCTCCATGACAGTTGAGGAAACTGGGCGACAGGTAGGGGGCTCCTGCAACAGTTCAGGTGAGAGAGTGGTAGCGAGCGGGCGGAGAGTCTGGGAGACTTGTCTAAGGTCCCAGGACAGGTGGGTCGGGGAGGCAGCGGCCGCTACCCCTGGATTCCCTCGGCTTGGCACGGGGTGGGCTACATGGTTTGTATATCGAATGGGTCAGTTCCCCTTCAAGCCCATTCCTAGCTCACCAAGGTAAATAAAGGGAAATGTGGAAAACAGACAATTAGAAGGGCAAAGAAAGCCCTTTTCAGTTCTTGTAACATCTGGGCCAAAATGTCCATTTTTGCACACATCAGATATAGTTCTTTAAATATCAAAATACCACCAGATACACTGACATGTCTTTATGGCTACTCAGAGAATAGAAGTTTGATAAGAGAGAGCCACCACACCCGGGAGGGGAAAAAAGTCTGAAACCCTAAACTTTTGTGAAATTGGCTAAGGGCCAAATGTCAGCATTTTCACCTCTGTTCCCATATGGCAGGAGGCATTTCACACGGCTTTCCATAATTTCAATAAATCTGGTAAGTGATACGAGCGCTCTGCATGCCAAGAGACATATCATATGCGTATCAAAATAGATGTCTAGGTTGGTTTGTGACAAGAACCAGATTTCAGCAGAAAAGAACAAATCTGGTCTGGCTTTGGTTCAGCGAATGGGTGAGCATGATCCAGGATCACTTTCTGCTTATTTTCTTTTTTCTTAATTTTTAAATAATGTTTCTCCTACATTTGCTTATTCTCTAAAAACCCTTGACCATCTTGATAATTTCTTCTTATTAACATCCCCTACATCACTTACAGCCTTACCGGGCATTGTTGCCAGCTGGTGGCACACAGAGAGGATTAGGACTCAGGAACTCATTCATCCACTCAATAAATATTTAGTGAGCTCCAGCTCTGTGCCAGGAATTGTTTGAGGCACTGGGGATACTGTAGTGAAACAAAGAAAGTCCCTGCTCACATAAAAAGGCTGACAATGAACAAATGAACACATTCATATGCAATATGTCAAGTGATGATAAATAACATAAAGAAAAGTAAAGCTGGGTAGGGTGGATAGGGAGTGACTGGGGGTGTCAGAAGCCTCAATGACACATTGGTATTCCATCAGAGGCTATAAGGAAATAAGGGAACAAGTTGTAAGGGAAGAGCATGAGCAAGTTGTAGTGAGAGAGCATGAGAAGTGCAAAGGCCCTGGGGTACAGACTTGTTTATATTCAAGGACGGGTGAGGCCAGAACAGAGTGAAAGATGGGACAGTAATAAGAAAGAAGGTCCAAGGACTTTGAATTTTATGGGTGGGTTTTGAAGAAAAGAATGAAATGGTCTGACTTATGTTTTCAAAGTTTATTCTGGCTCCTGTTAGAGAATCCACTGAGGAGATGGGGTCTGGGCAGGGTGGAGGCAGGACAGCTCTCCTAAGGATGACAGTGACCGGGATGTTTTCAAGGCACAAACTAGAGTCGG
Source organism: Tadarida brasiliensis (assembly GCA_030848825.1). Lineage (NCBI taxonomy): Eukaryota > Metazoa > Chordata > Mammalia > Chiroptera > Molossidae > Tadarida > Tadarida brasiliensis. The sequence goes on from CM061258.1 coordinate 48,017,110, forward strand.
CTGATAGATCAGATGTTGAGTATGAAATAAGTTAAGATAATTTCAGTTACAGCTACAAACTTTGCAAATAAAATGGATTGCCTACAACAAACAATTTTCATGCCCCATTTTGTGTCATATTTTGAGCAAACACATTTCAAATCATCAGCCAGGGATTGGAGCCCGGCGTGTGATGCAGCTGGGGCTGATCTCTCTCCACAGGTTGTTCTGGGGCTTTCCGAGGACACAGGTCCCTGTTCCGTCTCTATCAAGTCATTATTAAAAACGAACATGGTGGCTCGTCTCTGGAGCCGTTTTAAAGGGGCAGCTCTACATGGTCCTGTTGTAACACAATCTCTGTAGAAAATTTGCAAAAGAGGAAGCACATATTCAAGTAAATTTTAAAAATTGCCCATCTGGGTGTCAACCGGGCCCACTAAGCTCTTTGGATAAGCTGCTTTGGTTTCTCCAGGTAATAGCACTAGTTTTTAAATGTGGTTTTGTTGTTGTTAATCCTCACCCGAGGATATTTTTCCATTTATTTTTAGGGAGAGTGGAAATGAGGGAGGGAGAGACAGAGAGAAACACCGATGTGAGAGGGACACATCGATTGGTTGCTCCCACATGACCCCAGCTGGGACTGGGAATCGAACCTGCAACCCTTCAGTCTGAGGGCCGATAGTCTAACCACTGAGCCAAACCGGGCAGCACATTTAATATGTTTTTTTAATTTTTAAATCCTCATCTGAGGATATTTTTTCATTTATTTTCAGATAGAATGGGAGAGAGGGAGAGAGAGGGAGAGAGAGAGACACATCGATTGGTTGCCTCCCACACGACCCTGACCGAGGCAGGGGATCAAACCACAACCAAGGTATGCACCCTTGACAGGAATCGAACCCGACCCCTCGGTCCGCGGCCGACGCTCCAAATGCTGAGCCAAACCGGCCAGGGCTGTTGTTTTTTGTTTGTTTGTTTTTCACTTAAAGGCAGAGGAAGAAGAGGTGGCGACCTTTGCTGGTGCTTGTCTACACTTTAGAGTCTGCAGCTTACAGGCTTGTTCATTTTAACTCAGCGAGTAGCCTAAGCTCCTTAGAGGTAGGTCCTGGATAATTATTCCGATCAGACCGAACTTGGTTGTCTTGGCTGGCCTTAACGTTCCCTCCGGATGATTGTGCGTGCCCAAGGTGAGCGGCTCCTGGGACCACCTAGCCTCACCTCACCACTGTGAAATCCACTGCTGAGGACCAGAGGACAAGGGTGCAGAAGGTTTGTCTCCTTGGCAGTTTCTGACCATCCTTACCTCCCAAGGAGGACTGTGACAAGAACCTAAGGGGCATCCAGAGGTCCCAGGTGCTGTTCCTTCCTTCTGTCCCCGAGTGACGAGGTCCGAAGACCCAGGCCGGTGGCAGAAGTGAGCTCTCCCTAAGGGAGCCTGTTATTTTGGCCTCACATCTCTTTCCCTTGACCCATTTTTGTGCTTTGTCTCAGAAAGTGCAGACATGGAGTAGGAAATGTTGGAGCTTCAAAGTGCCCGGGACAACCTTGGGAGCTGGACTAGGTGCGGAAATGGTGGTTCTCCAGGAAGCAACACGTGCTGCTCATACTGACTCAGGGATGGTCGCACTTCAGGTGTTCTGAAACCACAGTGGCTTGAGGGAGACATGACGGTGGTCCATTGGTTGGAGACAGGCAGGAAGGAGGTGGCTGGGGATAGCTCACAATGGACTCTGACAGCATGACTCTTCCTGGAAACCTTGACAAGGCTCCATGTATTGCAGGGGCCCTTTGCCCAGCCTCAGAGGGGGAACGCTCTAAGGACACCTAATCACCAGGTCACATGCTAATAATGTAACCCAAGAGTCTGCCTTCTGATAACTTCCAAGTCCTCTAGTCTTCCGAGGTCACACTCTTAACATAGCAATACAACGGCTTGATCTTTCTCCATCTAACATCTTCTGGGCAGCCCAGATTCCCCCTATACCCACCTTCCCCCTTTTCTCTAGCCATCTTTCTAGAAGGGGGTTGACATCCAAGACAGTTCACCCTGGCCCTAGCGCCCTGCTCGCTCCTGGCTGCAGGCAGCACGCTCAGCTCCTGTCGCTGCTGTCTTGCTCGGTACCTCTTCTGCCAACTGTGGACACTTGGTTTTCCTTCATCCCTCTAGAGACCACTCAGCAAGGTGTTCGGAACGGCAGACTTATGCTAAAGTTCTTGGGGGGAAGAAGGGAATTACAATGCAGTAAAAGGTCCAAGGAAAGAGAAGTCAAACATTTAACAAGAGACCTCCTGTGATCCATCCTGTGTTTTAGCTTAACCTCCCTGTCCTAAAGCTTCTCTCTCCTGTGAGCTTTCTCCATTCTACTTCGTGACCTGTCCTGGACCTCCTGGAAAAGCCAAAGTTCTGTTGGTTTAGTAAGAAAAACAGTTACGTTCTCTTGTTCGACTGGGACGTAGGCTCCAGCCCAGGAAGGCCAGGAGTTCATTGCCCGTGGCCACAAGTGCTCATTAAGCCATGGTAGACGAGGGGCAACGCGCTTGTCTTTCCAGCCTCCCAGTGTGAGCTCTGGAACCGCCCCGCGCTGCTTTCTGACTTCCTCCGCTCTCCGGGCTCAGCAGGGGAACAGAGACACAAGAAAGGAAAGCTGGGAAGGAAATTCCCTTCCTCCATCTCTCTCCACAGGGCAGAAGTCAGCAATGAGAATCAAACGTTTCATCAAGGCAACACATCCCAAGCCTATACACACTCATTAGGTCTCGGCCCCAGCCTTGACTTGCCATGACTCTAGCCATGGTCACACGGGATACAGACCAGGTCTGACTCTGCCGTCTCTTCATGAACTACTTCGAGCCCAGGCAAGTCCAGCTGAACTGTTAGAGTCGTCACATGGGCAGTGGCTGGGCTGCTAACAGTGTCCTGCTACTTTGTCCCCTGGACTCTCTGCTCAGTACCCCGTGCTCAGCTCCAAGAGTTTGCAAATGTTTACCATACACCAACTGAGAAAGTGTTTACAGTGCACCTCTACACAGAGCCAGAAAAGCTCCCCGTCCATAAAAGTGTCCTAGCAAAACCAAGGCCCCTGAGTCCCAGGGATGCCCAGGCTGCAGCCTGCGTGCTGAATGGCCCCTGTCAAAGGCCGGGAGGCCCGACTGCAGCAGACAAGCGTCCCTGTTTGCGGTCTTTGTGAGGTTTTCACAGTGAGGACCTTCATTCAGGTTGAGTACAATAATCTTTCACGATTCCCATAAATCAGAAAACTGCATATGTCAAAGAGGGTTAGGTCGCTCTGGGGGCTCCTGTCTGGAGTTTAAGAAACAGAAAAAAAAAGACACATTATATGCAGTGAAAGAAGCAGGGGGGGAGGAATGTTATGAATTGTGTTCTGAAAAATTCAGCTCAACAGTTCTAATAAGGCCAATATTTAGGCTACAGTGTTTGGCTGGATCTTTTATGCAATTCATCTTCCCACAAGCAGACAAAAATGATCTGACCCCGAGCCAATTTATTTTTATGGAGTTAAATTAGTCACTATTTATAAGCTGAAGAGGTTTCAGAAAGGCTATTTCAGGAGGGTGCCATTACTTTTTCCACTAGTATACTTGCCTTTCGATCATTCTAGATTGCTTTTGTTCGATTGTGGTTTCTGAGTAAAATAGTGGGCGCTATTTGTAAGGTTGGGCGAGATAATTTTCGCTGTCTGCGTACTTGGATTATTCATCTTAAAATGGGGATGGCAGATTGGGAAACTACTCTGAGCAAGGGCATGTGGCTTGGAGGCCTGAGCGCAAACATAGCCAAACGTTACCTGGATATCGGTTTCCGTTCACGGCGAAAAGGGAGGAGGACTTCTTTTCCCGCCGTGGCTTGCATCCCTTTCCCGCATTGGCATGAGATCTAAAGAGAGGGGGGCTGAAGAAATTACCTGATCAAATGCCTGATGTGACAGAGAGATGCCAAAGTTATGTAAAGACCCCCACCCCAGCTTTTCCGAAATTACCCATCCTTTTTGACTCTTCTTCATTCAACTTCATCTTCAGCAAACATACACTAGTGACCTGAGGGACGAACGTCATAGACTCACAGGGTGAATGATCAGCTGAAGATCTCAGCCATCATTTGTTAAGCAACCAGCTTCTACAAAATGGAAAATAACAAAAGTGGGAAGCTTGCCCAAGGAGAGAGCATGAGAATGAGGGCTAGAAGTTAGCTCTACAGACTGTGTCCTCCCTCACATCCCCCCAGAGGATCGGCCAAAGGTGAGGGTTGCTTTGAGAGGGCGGAAGCTGGGTATGGCAGGCTGGGCTTAAAGCTCCCACTCTCCTTATTCACCATTCCTTGGGGAGGAGGGAGCCACACCAACCATCTCCAGTCAGACGCCAGGTCCCACGGCCGCTTCACCAGCTCTAGGCTGCTCCAGGAGCACGTTTCTGGAACATTCCTCCTTGCGCATCTCTCCTCCTGGTCCCAACTGGACCATCAGTATGTGCTCTCCTGGTGCTCAGTAACCAGACACCACTTATACCTCTTCCAAAATGCCTTATTTGTATCCAGATTTTATCTCCGCATCCAAATACTTGTAAACTATAGGACTCAGGAAAGAAGTGGCAACATTTTTGACCACAGAAAAGATAGCAAGTACCCTGTCACCCCCTCCTCCCAGGTATTTATTTTCTTTAACTGCAATTACTGCTTCTCCAAGAACCAGCTCTGATCCAAGGGTCTGCCTCTTGCTCCCTGCTCAGAATTCCCACATCTTTCTGCTTCCACCACACAGAGAACCAAGAAGCTGCCCCATTTGTCCTCTCAGAGTTATGTGACAAATTTCCAGCGTGCAAAATAAAGAGTCATGTTGTGTAGATACAATGTTTTATTGCAATCAGTCTGCGAACACTGACTCAAACGGACTTTGTCAGAAAGAAATGGGTTGTAGTCTCAACTCTGCCACTAATTGTGTGTATGATCATGAGCAGATGGCACCTCAAATTAGTACTTTCTCTTCTGTAAAACAGGGTGATAACTTACTGAGTGGCATTCATTGGGCCTTTCCTTGGTCTCTGGACAATGGTGAGCCCTGGGTGAACAGGTGAGAAGCCTACCTTCAGGAAAATCACCAAGAGAAAAGCTGGCCACTCTTGCACTAAATTAAGAGTCAGTAACCAAAAATATTAGAATAGTATATCTTTATGGTTTGAAAGCCACTTGTAGGGTAAAAAAATATATATCTATAGTGTATTTCAAGCAGAGAAAATTGAGAATTATTTGAGAAAACTTGCACTATTTTCCAACTGTAACTAAATAAAGCAGAGCGCATGTAGCGAACTTTGAAACTGGATTACTGGAATTTGGAGCTGAAATACTTCCTGCACTAGACTGTATTTAAAATAAGAACCCTGATCAGTAGACAAGATTAAGCAATCCCTAACCAGTTCTCTCTGAGTCAGACGGAAGGAGAAGAGCTAACGCAGTTCTCGAAGCTCTGCATGTAGACCCAGTGTTTCTGCGCCACACGCGTTCTCCTTGCAGGGTCTGGGTGCTGAACACCGTGCCAGCTGTTGCAGGAAATAAAGGAAAAGGCTGCCCATGGCTTCACCCTGACAGCAGAATCCGGATAGGAAGTGCAGACAGACACTGGCAAGGATGCCGCTCAGTGTGACGGCACCGAAGGCCTAGGCAGGAACGAGCTCTCTTGCTACCAGGAAGGACTTCGGCAGTGGCTATGGCCAGAGAGGTTAGCAACGGCCTCAAGGAGGAGCTGGGCCTCTCGGGTGGTGGGTTATGGATGTTTGTGCCAAGGGAAGGGGCGGTAGCAGAGAGATGCTTTGAGGAAGGGAAAGGGAAGCAGTTGGTGGCTGACCCTGCGAGGCCTATGCAACCTGGTGTCTGGCTGCCTCTGACCTCTTCCCACACTCTCCCTGCTGCTCACCACACTCCAGCCCCATGGTCTTTATACTGTTTTTCAACCACCACAGACTCTGTCTCAGGGCCTTTGCACTTGCGGCTCTATTTTTCTGCATTATTCATCCCAGTATCCCTCCTCCTTCCTTCTGGTGCTTTGAATGCCACCTTCTCAGAGAAGCCTTCCCTGTCCATTTCCTCCTCCCCCTCAGCTGTCCCTTCACTGCTATCATTTTCCCCAGTTATCACCATCTGACATGCTCTGTATTTGATCTTTTTTTCCCGTTGCCTATCTCCCCCTCCTAGAATGTGTGCTCCGCGAGAGTAGAGACTTGTGCCCGCTTTGCCCACTGCCAGACCTTGCTCCCAGAACACCGTGGGGCTCATAGTAGTCCTTTCATTAGTATCTGTGGAATGGATGAATGCTGCTCTCTGCAGAATTGGAAATAACCATCGGTCTCCTTCCCAAATGTTTTCAACTCAGCATACTGATGGATTTTTTTCCATGGCAACGGAGCTCTGATTATCATAAAAGTCAACTGGAAAATATCATCTGCTTCACCAACATTCGCTCTATTTCCAAGCCTGTTAGCATCTACTTCGTAAACCGAGAAATGTACTTATTTGCAAAATTTCTGCAGAATAATCATTAAGAATGTCGCAGCCATGTAAAAGCCCCTTATTCTGCAAGGATTCTAAAAAGAATGTTTTGCCATTGTACAAATGTCCTGTATTCCTAGGCAATTTGGTAAATAATGCACTTTTTTGAGCCCAGGTAGAAACTACTACCCCATTGAAGAAAGTCCAATAACTTTTTAAAAAATGTTTTTATTGATTTTTTTTTTTTTTTTTTTAGAGAGAGAGAGGAAGGGAGAGAGAGATAGAAACATTGATGTGAGAGAGAAACATCGATTGGCTGCCTCCTGCACACCCCCTACTGGGGATCGAGCCCACAACCAGGGCATGTGCCCAGACCAGGAATCAAACTGGGACCTCTCAGTCCATGGGACAACACTCAATCCACTGAGCCACACCTGCCAGGCAAAAGTCCAATAACTTTGCAACAACATGGTCAAGTATTTAGCTCTCACCAAGTTACTTGCAGACTAGGTCCTACATCTCTACAGTGAATGATTTTCCTCGAGGATGTGAGTTTTTCTCAGGGCTTCCCCAGCAAGCACCAGTAGGACTCTCTGGGGTTTTTATATCAGGACAAGCATCTGCCCTAATGGGTCAGAGTCAGAGGTGCAGGCACAGAGGAGATGACAGACCAGCCGGGGAGAGGTCTCCCGCCTCCTTGGCACACGCCACCAGAACCAGACTGTGTTGGGGCAAAACCACCTCTTTGTCTCTCTCCTTGAAAACATGAAGATTCCCTGGGTCCTTCGCTTAAGCAAAACCCAACAAGTTAAAAGGAAAAAAAAAAAAGAACCATTATATTAGAGAGCATAGATGTCCCACCCCTTCTTTGGCCATCCAAACACAGGAGGGACTCACAGGGTTAGGAGAACTCCAGTCTCTCTCCATGGGGTGAAGCAATTCTAGCACAAAGGCCTAACTCCTCCCTGGGAATTAATTCTCTCCTGGCTCTATTATAAATTTCCATTCCAGGGAGTAGTTTCAAAGGCAGTATAAACCTTTCTAAGGGATTTATGTAAACCAGCTAGTGACCCAAAGTTTCTTGACAAAAACTCCCATCCCTGGGAGGCAGAAAGGCTGCGCTGGGCTCACAGAACTTTTCAATCGCATCTGCTCAGCTACAGCAAAGGCAAAGAACCCTCAGCTTTATCAGCCAAGGAGAGCTGTTGGCCTCTTTTTGTTCTTTCTGGGTCCTGCCAAGAATGACATCACCTCGCTGGATTATTAGCAGGCCCTATCAGCAGACACTATCCCATCAGTCACATCAAAGCTGCCCCACATGTGTTCGTGCTGGTCAGGGAGCCAGCTTCCATCAGCTTCATGCCCTGCTTTAAAAATGTTTGAGTTGGTCTCCTGGACTGAAAAAGTCACTGCTAGCAATATTTTTTAAACACGGAGGGAAGATTCAGCAGGACCCCATGATAACAGAGCATATATCACTATAGGGATTTGGCTATGCCTCTGGTCAAACTATTCCTCGTGAAAAGCAGTAATTGTGGCAAGCACCTGGATTGGCACGACCAACCTGTAGGCTGAGAGTCCTGAAGCATGTAGAGAAGCGGACATTCCTTCTCTTCTGTTGGTTAAACACACCAGCTTATGGACAACACGCCCAGAGGGAGGGGCAGGCGTGGGCTCTCCGGGTAGGGAACAGCAGAAATGGCCCGCTGCTGGGAGACATTCTCTACCTGTCCCGACACCCTGTGGATTCACCTGGGCTGGTCAGTGTTCATGCCAAGTTGGGCATTTCAGAGAGTATTAGCACAGGGAAGGCGCTTAATCATTCATCTCAGCCCTCATCTTGGAACTTAGTTTCATTAGAAAAGGGGGGTCTGAGGCCCAGAGAAGTTAAACACCCTCTAGACAGCTAACTAGCAGTGGAGCTGAGCCTAGGACCTGACCTAGCATGAGGGTGTCACTACCAAAGTGGATAGTTAAGGAATAGAGGAAAGGGGTAATCATTTGTTTATTTGAATGATATAACCACCCAGGCTAAAAAGTTACTACAGACCAGTATTCCTGCCTCTAAGACATAACTGAGCTCCTTCTGGATCCCATGAGAGTCTGTCGCTTCTCTCTAAGCGCAGAGCCAGACACAGTGCAATCGTGCTCAGTGTTCCTGCCTGCAGGGGGCATGTGTCCAGTTAAAGCTCTTACAGCCCAGACTCATCATCAACCTGGTCTGCTTTCTCCTCCCTCCTCCCCCTCAGAATCCCCATCTCCCTCCTCCAGCCAAGCTCATTTTAGAGAATATCAAGGGAGAAAGGGTTTTCTATTGCTGCAGTCTGTCCATCTGTCAGTCTGTCTGCCAGTCCGTTACTGAAGGCCTGCTGTCTGCTGGGCTCTGGGAACCCTGCACGTCTGAGCAGAGACAAAAAGAAACAGCCCTGAAGCCGGCACAAACTCCATAAATGTCCTGCACACTAAACAAAAATGCACCTCTCAGCATCACTAACCAGACCTAGAAAAAATACTGTTGCTTTTAGTGCCATGATTTTTAAAACATTAATAAATTAAAACAATCAGAATCAGAATTAAACCTATATGTTTTCTGAAACTTTTGAGTTAGATAGAATATTGTGTGAGACCAGGACCTCCAAGATGCAGACATCACGACATGAGTAAACATGCAGGATTTATTGGGAGAAACGCCTGTGCTGGGAAATGAGGAGGGAGCTGGAGGATGCTGGTCTGACTGTGAGGGCAGGAGAGAGGGCAGGGCAGGGAGCTGGAAGCATCCCACCCGGCCCTGCAGAGGAAGGCAGGCTGGGCAAAGCTGTCAGGGAGCCCGCAGCCAAAAGCCAGCTGCCTGCCGTAGGAGCCCCAGCCTCCAGGAGCAGACTGCGTTAGCATCACCGTCTGTGCTCTGTGCTCGGGTGCAGGCCTGGGGTCCCCGGTGAGAAGTGTGGCCTCCGTGCCAGCGTGGGGATGGATTTCAGAGCACACAGCAGGGCGTGGGCGGTTGGGCTCCCACAGTGGGAGGTCTGTGAGCACTCCTTCTGCCTGCACTAACATCCGAGGCTGTGTGGGGTGCAGTCACCGGTTTTTGAGTTCTGGCTCTGCTCTTACTAACAGTGTGACCTTGGGCAAGTAACTTAACCTTGCCAGGTCTCAACTCATCAGTTCTAAAATTTTGGATGATAACAGCACTGACTTCACAGGGTTGTGGGGATTAAATTAATTAATCATTAATTAACCAATGTAAAGTACTTGGAGCAATGCTAAATTCAGAGCAGAAATGCTCAGTCGATGTTAGCTCTATTATTAGGCTCCATTTTAGCTGTGGTCTGTTATGGGTTGACTTGTGTCCCCCTCCCAAAAAGATACGTTGTAGCCTTAATCCCCAGTACCTCAAAATATGACCATATTGGAGATAGTCTTTACAGAGGTTAAGTCAAAATGAGATTACCAGGGTGGGCCCTAATCCAATGCAACTGGTGCCCTTACAAAGAGGGGACATTTGGACACAGGGACGAACACCCATAGAGGAAAGACGATGTACAGGCACACAGGGAGGAGACGGCCCACAGAGGCCAAGGAGGAGGCCTGGATCACACCCTGCCCTCACAGCCCTCAGGAGGAGCCCCCCTTGCTGGTGGACCTTGGACTTCTGGCCTCCAGAACTGTGAGACAGGAGTCACCGTGGTTTCACCCAGGCTGTGGTCCTTTGTTCCGGCAGCAAACGAACCCGTGCCCTATTCTTCAGTTCTGAAACTGGTCCTTTCTGGGAAAGTTTTGAGTGAGGACACTGCCAGAAGTGGGTGCACTGGCCTCCGGCCCTAAGGAAGTGCGGGCGACAGTCCCAGCGCCAACTTGCCGCAGCAGCACCCCCTTCCCACGGCTGCTCAGGTCCCCACGGTGGGGCCCCGCCCCGAGGGGCAGAGCCGGGACCTTGCTGTTATTTAGACCACGGACAATTTACCCCACAGTGGCAGACTTGGAAACTGACATTTGCCCATAATAACTGTGACCTGGCACCAGCCCTGCCGGGGAACGAAAATGCCCAGCTCTCTCGGAAGCAGGCGCTCCACAGAATGAGTAGATGACAGAATTCAAGGTGAAGTTTGCTGTGATGTCACGTGAGCTCAGCCTGAAAACATGTGGTCAAATAAATTGGGCTCATTCGGGAGGTTTGAGGGGACTTTTAAAACCCAGCCGGAATCTAATTTCTTCATCTGAAATACAGTATGATCTTATGTGAGCAAATGTCTCTGCAAAGAGGTTGGGCTGGGAGTGAGACGAAAAGGAATAAAGAAGGAAAAAAGGAACATTTCTCTGATGTTATCTGCGGTTGTCAAAGAGTTTGAGCATGCTTGAGTTCCACCGATTTGATTCTTTCCATTATCTAATAGATTGATTTCTCACTGTGCCTCTCATACCATTTAAAACAACAATCCACTGCTACCCTGTTAGCTAGAGACACTCCCGGAGACGTCACAACAGAGGTTAGGGCGGGAGCCTCCGGGGACAGTTCCAGCCTCTCCTTTCCGCTGGACTGGAGATCTCCTGGGAGAGCCTGTTAGGTCCAAGCAGCGTGTGAGCAAAGGGATGTGTGCTTGGGGCTGAAGAGGCCTGATGTCTTCTCACAAATGGCAGATCAGGCCCCATTCATTCCTTAAACTGATAAGCACCTGCCGCTCTCAATAGGTCATGGGTAAGAAACCAATCCAAGTGAGGTGACCTTTTTTTTTAAGAAGCTCGACTTCCAAAGGTTTTGCAGGAGGAACTGAATGCACGAGGTTGGGGGGCATCCTGTAAACAGTGGCTATTTCCAGGATAAGAGAAAATGCCTATAGGACCAGCATCTTTAGGTTAAGTAAGTCTGGCCAAGTGGGGGTGGTGAAGCTTGGGGGAGCATCACTCTTTCTCCCCTCCACCTCTCTGTCTCTCCTGGCTGGGATTCACGTCGGTAAATTTACTACTTATTTTGTCATCCGAAGTGAGAGAGCAGATGAGCAAGACCAAGCCCCGTGTCCTAGCAGATTGAGGGAAGAGGGTGTGGACTAGGCAGGGCAAGTCACTGGTTCTCAACGCTGGCTGCACACAAGAATCACCTGGAGAGTGTTTAAAAGTCCCTTTCCCAGTTTTAGCCCCAGGGATTCTGATTCAAAGGGGCGGGGCTGGGGCTCAGGCAATGGTAGCTTCTAAAAGCTTCCCTGGCAACTCTCACGTGCAGCCTGGGCTGTAAGCCAGTAAAGCGGGTCCTCACCTGGGCCAGCGCAGCAGCGACCAGAAGGACTGCTTCCCCGCCCGAGTGCAGCCCTCGGCAGTTGCCCTCACCGACGAAGAGATGGAAGAAGCTTCGAGAAATGAAGGAACCCAGCCCAGCTGAGGGAGAAGCTGGGGGCTGGGGCTTCGGGTGGAATGTCCCTTGGTCGTGCACAGTAGCACTGGAGCAGGAAGTGTGCAGACACCGCCTTCCAGGGCAGGGACTAGGGTGAAAGGGAAAGTGTGGAACATAGGCAAGAGAAGAGAGGCCCAAGGGTTTTTGCCAAAAAGAGTGTGGGGGCTAAAAAAATATGAATGCTTTCACCCCCACCTTCTACGTTGTTCTAGGCTGGGTTAATAACAATGGAACACTATGCAGCTGTAAGAAAGAGAGATCTCTTACCCTTTGAGACGACATGGAGGGACCTGGAGAGTATCATGCTAAGTGAAATAAGCCCATCAGAGAAAGACAAGTACCACATGAACTCACTTATTTGTGGCACATGATGAACAAAATAAGCTGATGATCAAATAGATCCAGAGACACGGAAGTAGGGAACAGACTGACAGACCTGAGGGAAAGGGGTTGGGGGTGGGGGAGTAAACCAGAGAACTTATATGCACATATGCATAACCAATGGACACAGACAATAGTGTGGGGAAGGCAGGAGGGGGGTGGGAGTGGGGAGGAGAAGGTCAATAGGGGGGAAAGAGGGGGCATCTGTAATACTTTCAACAATAAAGATTAAAAAATAAAATTTAAAAACAAAACAAAGACAGTTTAACAGGAGAAAATCAAAGTTTAATACATGTGCATGGAGAACTCACATAGCCATGATCATTCCATGAAAATCCCAAAGACAGTGAGGCAACATTGGGTATAGAAGGCATTTTGGACGAAGGAGGGAGGAGCAAGGCATTAGTTTTCAGAAGTGCGAATGGGCTAGCTGAGGTGTGCCGGCAGCTGAGGAGTGGAACACACCTGAACAGGCACACTTTGTACCTCGGAAACAATGGACATGGGGATCGAGGTAACAGGGCCCTTGCCTGAAGCCTTCCACTTACCACATTCAATCAAATTAGGCCAAGGCAACATCCTGAATGTCCTTGCTGGAGCAGGTCTCTGTCTGAATCTCTTGGGCAGGAAAGGGGAGGAGGATCAAAGTTCCTTTCTGAGTCTTGTTTCTTAATACACCTTAAAATCTATATCCCAAAAAGGTGTTTTCAGGTGGCAAAATGTTGGTCCTTTCATCAGGACGGTAGAAGGGGCTCAGAGAGCTGGAGTCTGAAGCCAGGGATCTGTGCAGAGGCGAGGTGCGCCATCCCGTCTGGGGCCTGCGAGGAGACGCTGCCGCAGCTGGCAGCGCTGTGGGCCGTCCCTCCGTCCCAGCACCACAGTGCCCGCCTGAGGACTGGCGGAGGGGGCAGGTCACACATCACAAGGGCAGAGCGGTTTTCCTTCCCACCTTGAGAATAAATAGGATGCTATTAATATTTCACCCTTGATGTTGATGTTTTTGCACACAGTTCTATTATGACATCAGTTGCAAGTTGATTTTTTGTTTGTTTCATTTTTCTCTTCTGGAAACTGAGGGCTGTGGCGTGTCTTTGTGGTCTCCCACGCCCCTTCGGGGGGCTGCCCAGCCAGCTGCGTTTAAGCTCCCCACACTTCATGTCACCAGAGCTGGCTCCGCCTGAAGTGCGGTCACTCCAGCTACGAGAGAACAAGGACAAAGATGCTTAGCGTGGGGCAGGCTTGGTCATCTGGCATAGGGTCTGAGCCTTGCCCAGAGATGCCCTTCCTTCTCCCAATGTGGGATGTACGTGGACATGAGCAATGAATGTCTCCGACGGGAAAGGAGCCTGGAATCTGCGGCTTACAGCCTTCCCTGCTGCATTGCGTTTAAGCCCCATCACGGGGAAATGAAACCAGAGTGGCTGTGAAACGCTCAGAAAGGGTTCCTGAGCTGCCTTTGTCAGCCTTGCGTTTCTCTAACCTTGTCAATGAGAGGAGAGGGCTAGATAGAACATTTCTTGAAGAGAGAAGCGCTTTTGCCAGCTGCCAGGTCAAGGCAGGCTGTCTCACAGTCACCACAAAGAATTGCATGAGAGCCTTCTGGTGACCTCCATCACGGGGGGAGGCGCTGCCCCGCACCCCAGGCCCCTGCCCAGGGCCCTCCTGTTCTATCTGCGCTGCGGCTGAGGGCTGGCGTGGCCAGCAAGGGGCGCTGGGGCCTGGCTGCCGCTTCTGCGTCAGCCGTTTCTCCAACCAGATCATAGCTTTAAAAAGGAAGCATTTCCTATCGCTGGTTGGAAGAGACACTCAGGAGTAATTAAAAACTGTATAAAAGTACGGGTGCAGGGTTGCATCTTCCAGTAGCTAATTCTGAAGGAGATAAAATTGGCTTCGCTTAATTATTGGGCTCCTGCTGGCTGCTCATAACTGCCAGTGGCCACAAGCATGGGGGGGAAAACCCATGTAAATGACAGCTCTGGAGAGGGCGTGGGCGAGAGGGGACACCAGAGGCAGAGCCACTTTCTCCTCTACGCCTTCCCGGTAGTCAGAGGTTCGTGCCACCCTCGTCCCGCCACGTGGCCTCATAGACTTTGGAGTCTGGCCCAGGAACACTTCCTTTCCCTTTGTCTGGCTCGCTTCTCTGCCTCCAGATCCAGGTCAAGCCTCACGTGCTCGAGAAAGCTGTCCTGGCCTCCCCGACAAGGCTCACTCCCCTGTTTATGCTCGTGTCACACTGCGCATCTCTCCTTCAGAGCACACGCCGCAGTTGGCAGCTTTCCTTCGCTGTGCATCTCCCTTCACAGACTGGAAACCCCAGGAAGCCAGGACCTGTGTCTGTTCTGCTTACAGTTTGATCCCCATCACTTTACGCACTGTCTGGCGCATAGCAGGTACTCAATGTTTAACCGACTTACTGCTTACAATAGGATTTGTGTGCCGCCTGCACTTTATGAACTCTTTGTCCCTTAAAAATAAACTGTAGGTTTGACCACGATGGCGCACAATGATGCTATCCCTCTCCCGCAAACATCCACACACCCATCCACAGACACACATGTAGGCTTCCGAGCACTGATCTGGCCCCTGGGGGTGAGTATGGGTCACAAATAGAGCTATAGCCAATGCCTGGGGACATCATGCCAGGAAACCAGCCAGCCCTCCCCCACCTGGCCTTCCACTACTATTCCAAGACCCAGAGTCAGTTAATAACCCTTTTGGGCCACAAACAGAGTGGAAAAGGAATGGCCTCCGGGGAAGGGTGAAAGGGATGTGAAACCACAGGACTGTGCCCTGGGAATGCAAAGTATTAGACTAAATCCTTAAGGATCTAATCTCATCCTTGGAAGCACTATTCCAAAACCATATAGGCCTCTGACAAGGGTTGGCTCCACCCCCACTTATTAAAGCTGTCTGCAGGCCATTCGAGGAGGGACAAGTCCAATCCGTACATTCTGTGTCGCTAGGTTAAAGGCAAAGGCAAACAAATGCACTTGGAAGCAGGCCACAGACTATTTCCAGATGGGGGAACCTCGTGGATTTGGCTCTATCCAGACCCTCCTGGGAGGGAGGGAGGGGCAGCAGAAGCGCCATTAGTAGCTCAATGCAATCATCTAGGACCACAGGGGAGGGCGGTGGGCTGAGTGGGCTTGTTGGGTATGGAAGGGCAGGGACTCCAGGCATACAGACTAGGGTATGGACTGGCTCCACAATTTACACAGTAGAAAAACGTGGGCGAATCACTTAACCTTCCTACCACCCCCTATTTTTCTCAGGTAAAATAGGAATGATAATGGTCTCTATCTTGTAGAGCTGCCAGAACCAGTGAAGTAATCCACGTAAAGCACTTTGTCTCGCATATAGAAAGTGCTCAGTGAATATTAGGTATTAATATTATTAAGAATGAGGCACAGATCAGAAAAGAAAATCTACACAGTTCTAAACACCCTTCCCAAGTGATTGCATAAATGGAATACCGTACTATTATGCATGTACTTTGTTTTGTTTTTTAAGCTCACCTAGGACAATTTTTTTCCATTTTTGTTCAGATAGAGTGGGAGAGAGAGCGAGAGAGAGAGAGTGAAACATCGACATGAGAGGGACACATTGAGTGGCTGCCTCCCGCACAGTCCCAGGGCCAGGGACTAACCACAACCGAGGTACATGCCCTTGACCGGAATCAAACCCACGACTCTCTGGTCCGCAGACCGATGCTCTAACCGCTGAGCCAAACCAGCCAGGGTTATGCATATCCTTTTAAAATGTCTTTCTTAAAATATGCTCACCACCCTGTGCCCCCTGGGCCCCATTTGCTTTCTTTTAGGCTCCATGGCAACTGAGGTCTGGTTGCATCTTTTCAAAGCTCATGTTTGCTTTAAAAGTATGCGTTTAAGAGAATTATTGCGAAAGAACATTTGGGTAGTTTGGATACCATGAGTCAGGAGAAATTGGAGTTCATAGGATTACTGCCTTTTGTGCTATTGAAAATTCCAGCAATTCATGAGAAATCTCTTTAAAGGTAGATTCAGGTCTGGAGGGACTGAGGCATAGTTCCTCTAAATGATTTGTCTTTTAAGACATTCCTTAAATAATTTGCTTTGTTTGAGGCTCTTTTAAGAAACCACATGTAATTACACTCAACTATTCAGAAGGTTAAGCCTCAGACTAGCGAATGCCAAGAAACTCGAAGTCCTGATTGCCACCCCATCTCTGGTTCAGCCAGCAGCCTTTGTTCCTCCCCTGGAGCACGATGCTCTCGGAAAGGAATGCAGCTGCAGTGTCCATGCTCTGGCTTCGCTCTGGAGCATTCCTTTCCATTACTGGGGCCGGTCTTTGATATTAATCTATTCTAGTATTATTTATAAACAGTCCTGTCTAGGGGGGAAAAGCACAAACATTTTAAGACAGTCACTACATGCTAATGAAAGGGTGTCATGAGATTTTTCAAAGTCTAACGATGAGTCAGGTCTAAAAAAGTTCCTAAAACCTAGTTCTCAAAGGTTTATTATTCCTTATTTTGACGTATTCCCTTCTAACATGCGTATTCTTGCCTCCTGCGTGCAGAAATATTGCTCTTATTAATCATGGACTAGATCCCTGTTGAATTTAATATTTCTTCCAATCCTCGCAAACCATTGAGACCCCAGAAGCTTTTCTTTCCTGCAGATGCTTAAATCATCACCAGTGTATACGGCAAAAGATGAAACAAATAAAGCCATGCCCAAAAGAAATCCGACTTGACACACTTGTGATTTGCAGTTAAAGGCAAAATGTGTAATTATGTTCAGTGACCAGTCCGTGCTGGCTTCTCTTGAGCTTTCGATGCTCGAGGACTGTCAGATGAACACTGGCCACGTGGCTGGAAAAGCAAAGGAAGGCTGGTGAGAAAAGGGCTTCATCCGCTCGTTTAGCAAATAATTAGCAATGTGTGGTCGGAACCACGTACTGTTTAAGGCCCTGTGATTACAGACAAAAATGCCTGCCCTCGTGGAGTTCATACTGCAGTGTTGGGAGATAGGCAGTAAATGAAAGCTGTGTGTGGTGTTTCCATGTAAAGCGCATGCAGTGGAAGTGATATGGAGAAAAGCACAATGAGAGAGTGCTGGGAGCCAAGGACAGGTGACTACAATTTATAATAAGGTAATCAAGAACTGAATGAGTGATCCTTGTGGGTATCTGAAGGAAAAAAGCATTCGCAGCAGCGTGGAAACTTGCAAAGAAGAGGCCAGCAAGACTGGAGTGAGGGAGAGGACAGTGTGGCAGCAGTCAAGGCCAGAGTGGAAGGAGGGGAGGTTTAACTCGGGCTTCATGGGCCCTTTGTGAGAACTTGGCTTTTAATCCCAGTGAGATAGAGCCACTGCAGCCAGGTGAGTGGAGGTGAGAGGACTTGACTTTCACTTTAATAAGATCCCCTGGATACTGTGTTAAGAATGGGCTGCATGGAGACAAAGGCAGAAGCAGGGAGACCAGTTAGGAAGGATATTAAAAACTTGGACCAGAGGTCTGAGAAGCAGCCAGGTCCTGAATTATTTTAAGGGAAGAATTAATGTTCTGTGCTAATAGATTAGATGTAGGTTGTAAAAGAAAAGACAGGAGTCAAGAATAACTCCAAGATTTTTTGGCTTGAGCACCAAAGGATGGAATTGTTTTTTTAAGATAGGAGAGTAGGAAGGGGGTGAGGTTTGGAAGACTGATGTGTGAGGTCTGAGATGCTCGTTAGAATCCAAATGGAGATGTTGAGTGGGCCGCTGGAAAGACAAACCTGGAATTCAAAGGAAAAGTCCAGACTTGAGACATTTTTTTAGGTTTTTATCAGCGTTTGGATGATATTTTAGACCCATGAGACTGGCTGAGATCACTCAGGTAGTGAGTGTAGGTAGAAAAGAGAAGATATCCAAGGACTAAATGCTGTGGCATTCCAGCATTTGGAAGCCTACACATGCTGCAACTCCAGACAGTTGTGTTATTCATGAATGTCTAATCCTGTGTGGTTCAGAAAACCTGTATTTGTCAAATCAAGCAATTTAACATTGTTTTTCTCTAAATATTCTCGGCTGGGATGCTCCTGTAATAAATTAGTGCTCAACACTAAAATTACAGATAACGCTCAAGTTTTCCATCTTCTTTGTGCTGAAGGAATCTTTAGTCATTGACTTTCAGCAGCAAATATCAAAAGTATCTTTGTCAATGACTAGGCTAGTGCTGCAAACCCAAGCAAAGACAGCTATCTGGATGTCTTTCCCGTCGTGTGCATGAACGCAAGGGGACACTGTCTCAAGGCCAAGAGTGCAAAGTCCAATTTCATGTTTTACGAAAAGGTGGTGTATTAGTTATCTCTTGCTACATGATAAGTTGCCCCCCACCCCAAACTTAGTTGCTTAAAACAACCAGTCATTGTTATCTCTATTCCTATAGGCCGGGAATCCAGGCAAGGTTGAGCTGGACTCTCTGGCTCAGAGTATCACCTAAGATTGCAGTTGAGGTGTTGATTGGGACTATGGTCTCATGCACTGGCTCGACTGGGGAATGACCTGCAATTGTTCGGAAGCCACCTTTGTTCCTTGTCAAATGGGCCTCTCTAGCTTAATTGATTAGAGAGAAAGCTTATGAGAAGATCCAGACACAGAGTGCCAGCAAGAGAGTATGTGTGAGCAAGATGATAGTCACAGTCTTCCAAACCAATCACAAAAGTGGCATCCCATCACTTCTCCTGTATTCCATTAATGAGTAGCAAGTCAGTGGGCCCAATCTACGTTCAAGAGGAAGGGAGCAGACGAGGATGTGAATACCAGGAGGGAGGGATAATTGGGGGCCATCTTAGAGGTCTGCCTATCGCAAATAGCATGGGTAATTTTTAACACCAATGAATTTAGTTTTACACCATGACTTTCGGTAGTATGAAAGCATCTTCTAATTCAAAGTCACTGTTTGTCCTTTGAAATTAGTTATGCTCTCTCAATGTCTCTTAAACTGCAAGATGCAACTCCTTAGTAAGTCATGAAATAAATTTAATGGTCATGACCACCTTCTCAAAAATAAAACAGTAAAGTAGAAATTGTTGGAATACATTGCATGTAAAAGGTTCTGAAGATGTAATACCAGGTTGTGATGTTAATTGTATTTCTTTTTAAGGGTCATGGTCAAAACTGGTGATTTTCATATCATTAAATATGAATGGGCCACCAAAACATATCAGTATGCAAAGGAAAGAATGTCAAGAGAAAAGAAGCCCAATGCACTCAGATGAGCTAAATAAAATATGAGCTTGCCAGTTCATGCTTATAGACCCGGTTCCCTCATGGGGTCTGTAAAGAGTAATCAATAAGAGGCTGTAAAACCCTGAACAGACATGACAGATATGACATCTTGCCTCTGCAGAGGCAAAGCAGACACACCACAAACTAATGAAAATACTCTGCACAATGCTACCCATCTTGAAAGGTCAAAAGCAAGAATTTTTTTTTTTTTTTTTTTGACAAAAATGCAGCTGTGAATGCCTAAAAACAGTAGGCCTGCTCAAGACAGATAAGGCCATTTTTCAGCTGGAGCAGCCCCTTGCCTCTCCAGGGAGACAGCCACCACAGACAGACATATTTCCCTGCCACAGATAAAATGCAGTCAGTACTCTTCCCAAGGCCTTGACCTGTTTGGAGCCTGACATCTGGTCACTCCATATCCAGCTCCTGGTCCATCTAGATGTCCAGACAGCTCCAACTTCAGTAATTATTACAAATAGGTGGAACACAAAACACTGTCCAGTTTCATCACCCCTTCCATTTGCCATGTCCCTTTTAAGATCAATGCTCAGATTCTGCAGGGGAGACAGCAAAGTCTTCATCTCTCATCCATCCTTATCAACCAGACAGCAAACAAGCCAAGTTTTGGTTACAGAGTCCAGATTTGAAAAACACATCGTATGCCTGATGTTTCACATTTTCCACAGTGCTGCACTGCCGTCTTCCCGGCTTCATGTGAGAGTGCTTCAGAGCACAGGAAACCCAAGCCAGGAACTGGTGAGACATGCCGAAAGGCAGGGCGTCTTGGCAGTGTTGACTTTGGGGAGAAATGGAGGTTCAGTTAACAGCATGTGCAACCTATTAACGTTGGGCTCTGAGGGAAAAGGCTAGGAGAAAGAAGAGAGACAGAGGTGGAAGGGCTCCCTTCGTGGTTTCAGTCAAAGCTTTGGGCTCCCCTAATTCCGAGAGATGAAAAGAGCTAAGCATTTTGGAGGCTTTGCATGAAGTGAATTTGGAAGTCTTTCTGCATTTTCACTTAGCATTTAATAATCATAGTCTAAACAATTTCATTTAAAGTTGGATGATGGGCCAAAAGGCTTATTGTTCTACCCATCTCATTTGTTAAAGATACATAATCACAGCATAGGAGCCTGAATGTTTAACATTGTTTGCTGAGATAGTATGTTATTAATTAGTTAATTCCAAGATAGCTTTGACATTAACTGGAGGACAGTGTCTAGGTCTTAGACCAACTAGAAGTTGAGAAAGGGGATATTTCTATTTTTCTAAAAAATGAGTCACATTGTTGAAAGCTTTTTATGTGATAAAATCTCAGAAACATAGCTTGGGCTTATTTGTTTGCCATGATGTAAGCTGGAAGGGCCAAGTCACCCTTAGATTTATAAATATCTGAAGTAGTGTCTTCATAAACTGCTATTTGTGGTCTCGTCGCAAAAACAAGACATGCAGACAAGAAAGACTATTACCTCTCAGATGTGGGCCCCTTCTTAAAGTATTTATATTTAGATTAAGATTAGATTCACATTTAGATTAAGGGTATATTTAGATTAACATATAGATTTAGATTAAGAAGCAGGCAAAACATAGCCAATTTTAGCTTTATCAGTGAGGAATGGTTTGGGCTACAATTAACATCAAGCCCAACGGATGAAAGTTTAAACAAGCAGGGATTTACTTTACTCACATACAAGTAATCCTAAGGTAGGCTGTCCAGAGCTGGTCACGGTGTTAACAAAAACCTAGGCTCTCTTGACCTTGGAGCATCAGCTTATTGTTCCACTATTACAAGATGGTTGCTGCACCTCCACCCATCACATCCACATTCAGGGCATGAAAAAGAGCAGATGATGACATCAGCACCATCTGCCCCTTTTATCACTAATGCTAACAACTGAACAAAAGGTCTTCTGCTTGTATCTCATTGTCTCCAACTCTGTCTCATGACAAACGCTAGCTTTGAGAGAGGCTGAGAAAGCAAGTATTTAGCTTTTCCATTCTTTAGAGTGGAAGCGGGTGGGAGAGAAGGGCCTTGGGAATGGATGTGGAGTCAGCAGGGAATTCATGAGCAGAAACGCCGTCGACCCAGGGAAGAGCGGCAGTTGTCAGCTCTGGAGCCTCACCCAGGACCACTGCTACCTCCCAGATGGAAAGCAGAGACTTGCACCGTGTAGGTAGAAATATAAATAGAAATCTGGACTTTAAAGGCCAGTGGGGAAGTTCAGTACTATTTCTGTATTATTGTATAAGACTTGAACTGCTATTCAGTCTAAAGATAAAGTCTCAATGTCAAAGTTACAAATTGAAAGTCATATAAGTCATAAACCAAAAATGTTATATAAAAGAAAGAAATCAAGTGATGTTCATGATAACACGTGTGTACAGCAAATAGATAGACATGTTTTCAATGAGAAGTGGTTTAAACCATGACATTCCTTACAATCATTTCCAACATGCTTCCCATCTATGCATTCATTCATTCAAATAGCAACTCAATCATTTAAACATTCAAGTCAATCATTCAATAAGTATTTATGTGTGCCTTTTGCCAAGAATTGGTCTAGGTGATCAATAAGTGAGCCACCCCTGTCAACTCGGGGACTTTTCATTTGTAATCTGGGCAGAGTCAGGGCCATAATGTAGTTTTAAATGCCTTCCCTTCACATGTTGTTATTCCTTCTGGTTCTCTTCGTCTTTCACAAAATCTGATAAACCCACACCAATGTGAATTATGTCAAGGAAAGTGAGAAATGGGGCCTCAACGATGTTGGCTGCCTTCTCCATGGAGACCTTTGAGGAGATAACAGAATGGCAACACTGAAACCACTGTCCATTACTGAACGGCCAGGACCCTCAGCAAAGGCAGTAGTGACCTTCAGTGAGGTTGGAAAAGATACACTTTGTGGAGGAGCAGCTGGCTGTTACAGGACAATTTAGGAGCTAAACAGAGATAACCTCCCTTTCCCAAGCATACCAGAGGGAGGTGATCCTTAAGGGAAAGAGAAAATTGATCCTTGGTGTGGCCTTTATAAGACAAGGCCACGGATGCTGTCACATTCCTCCCATTGAGAAGTGAGGTTTACGTCCCCTCCCCATGAATCTGGGTGGGCCTGTGCCTGCTTTGACCAATAGAATAAGGTGGAAGTGATGCTATATGACCTCCAACGTTAGGTCATACAAGGTCAAGACTCTTCTGCTTTGCTCACTGGCATACTCTTGGAATCTGAGCCATGCAGAAAGGCCATGTGTAGGTGCTCTGGTTGACAGTCCCAGCTGAGCCCACCCTTTCAGTCACCCCAGCCCAGGCATCAGTCATTTGCCTGAAGAAATCTCCAGATGATTTCTGGCCCCAGCTGTTCTAGTCAGTTGCAGATGAGGCCCCAGATACTGTAGAACAGACTCAAGGCATCCACGGTGTCCTATCCAGATCCCTGCCCCACAGAATCTGAGTCACATAAAATGGTTGTTGCTTGACGCCACTGACTTTTGAGATGATTTGTTAGGTAGTATTAGACAACTGGAACAGTTGGGTTACACATATGATTTAACTGCCTGCCCGCCTCTAGTATCCCATGTTGCACATTCTCTGCTCTATTAATTTATTCAAGTCACAGTAAACTATGCCTGTCTTTGCCATTGTCTCATGTAACAGTTCTTGCTGAGGGTAATTTGATTGCATCAATTTCCAGTGAAGTGTGTGCTGTGTGAAAAGCATGTTAATAAGCTTTCAAGTCAGCCTGCTGAAGGCAGAAGTTAGTATCATGGTCCCTAGAAAGCCTGCCATTCCCAAACACCCTCCTAAGGGGTAAGTTCAGCCAAAGTTACCCCAATGAGCCCCACTCTTTGGATCAACAGTGATGAAATCAGGAACAAGTACCTGACCTAAGAACAGCTAACAGCAAACCTTAAATTGGCTAGCAGTCTGTAAGCTAGAGATAGCCAAGAGGAAAGATGATGGCTAGCTGTCCAATGAGAGTCTCTCTCTGGGAGTATCCAGATGGGAGAGAGGAGGAAAAAAAACACATTTGGGAGTTGATAATCGAAGGTAAATATGTAAAGACGAACAGAGAAAGCAATTAGCAGAAGTACTGAGATAGTAAGAACCATCTTCAAGGCACAGCAGAGTAGACCAAAGTCAGGATTAAGCAGAATCTATAGGATAGAGAAGGCGGAGCCAGGCCTGTTGCTGGTGTCAGGAGCAGTGGAGTGAAGGAGGAAGTGGTGCTAGGAGTCCGTGAGGGCTGAGTACAGACACACAGGTCACTAGAGTTACTAGAGTTGCATTTTACCCAAGTCTTGCTTTAGGCACATACCTCTCAAATATAAAATTGTTCTATGGTGCCCTGGCTGGGTGGCTCAGCTGGTTGGAGTGTCATCCCATGCACCAGAAGGTTGCAGGTTCAATTCCCAGTCACGGCACATACCTGGGTTGAGGGTTTGATTCCGGCTGGAGCACGTATGAGAGGCAACTGATCGATGTTTCTCTCTCACATTAATGTTTCTCTCTCTCTCTCTCTCTCTCTCTCTCTCTCTCTCTCTCTCTCTCTCTCTCTCTCTCTCCCTAAACATCAATAATACATATCCTAGGGTGAGGATTAAAATAAAACAAAAGTGTTCTTAGGGAAATGGGTTTCCATGTGATCATTGGTGACAGAATGTTTTCTGATGCCTTTTCTAGGAGTCAGTGTAGGTATAGAGCACACCCTGTCCAGTTTCCCACCCATGTTCCCACTCAGTAAAGCCACACTCTAGAAGACTTCAGTATGGGTTTGAGGAGATGCCATGGGGTCTGCAGGCCCCGCTCTCGTTGACACCATGGCCAGAGCTCAGCTCCCACAAGCTGCGAGCAGCAAGCAGAGCTGCAACCACACGTGGTCCTGGCCTGAAGATGACGGGGTCTGCACTATCTCTGTCTGTTTCTATAAACCCAGCGTAGGGCTGTCACAAAGTGGCCAAGGAAAGGTCACTGAGGCCTCTGGACAGCTCCTCAGACCCGCCTCACCGCAGCAGTCAGCAGGTAGCAGAACAGATTGGGAAGGTGCCGCACAGCCTGTCCGTCAATGTAGGTGTGGAGACAGCATTTCCAGGACAGTCTGCTGCCCAGAGGCTTTGGGAGGGAGGCCAAGTAGTCCTGAGACACTGTTTGCCCTGAATTGACCTCAAACTGACACCTCAGAATACAGGCCAGTTCATCTCCAAAGATGTCCCCTAAGCAGCATCCCAAGTAATCCATGAAAGAGCCTTGGCCTTCCACCTGCAGCCTTAGAATGAGCATTCGTGGAGTTGAGGCTGGAGCAGAAAAGCCCCTTTCCAGCCCGGAGGTCCACATGCCGCAAGTGCGGGAGAGAGCCTGGGCATTGCGCAGAGGTCCCCACAGGAGGAAGCCCCACCCTTAGCTGCCTCCACCCACAGTAAGGAAGGGAGACACTGACTGCACAGAGCTGCACTGTGCCAGCTTCCTGCTCACCGTGGACCTGGGCACAGAATAAACCACGGGGACTCGGCTTACAGACCTCTGCTGTTTGGCAGCCATACACCCCTCCTGCACGTGATCAGTCCCTCGGCCTAAGGGCAACACCTGTGTGTCTGTAAATGCTCAGTTCTGATGAAAATTATGTGCCTAGACATGCTGTTAACCAAATTGGTGACTTCACATGAGCAAGAAAAAGAAGGCTCAGGGCAGAAGCAGCACTGTTGGGTGGATAGCGGATGTCCGGCAACAGGAAGCAGCCCCTGCCCACCTACATGCCCCCGTGCCAGGAAAAACACAATGTGATCATAACAAATAGGCGCCCCTGGAAACAGAGTAGGGCAGGGCCCAACAATACAGGTGCAGTGCATAGGACTGGGGTGACTAGGAGGAACCAGGAAGGGCCAGTTCATGTTTGGGGCAAACAGGGTGACTTGACCGGTGGGGAGCACTGCGTATACACGGGATGAGGGGCTCCGAATGCCTCTGCCAGCCGGTTTCGTACCGTGAGATGTGTTTCCTGGACTAACTGGCACTGTTGTTCCATCCTTTAGCAACAGGGCTCCCTGTGAATGTCCTTGGAGGAAACAAACCCTCAAACCCTCTCCTGCTTTTGACTTCGCTTTCATTGACTCTTTGTCCTGAGTCAGTCATGGCAAGGTGGTGTGGATCTCGGTGCACTTTGGCAGCTGTGACCCGAAACTAAATGCTTAATGCTGGTGGGGCAGAGAAGGGAGAGTGGGAAGCGGGCTTGTTGGCTTGCTCCAGGGATGGGCCTCGGCTGGAGACACGTGGTGCCGCTCTGCGCAGAGGGCTGCCAGGTGCGCTCCTCCAGCGCCCCGCCCTGCCTTGGGAATGAGCTGCATCCCTGCCTCCTCTGCAGCTTCCTCCTCCACAGGGCTCACCTGGCAGGCCCTTCCTCTGAGGACAGAAACAGGCCTTGCTTAGGTGAGAGGAATTTGAGGAGCTCATACGACAGAGCCTACAGTCCTCACAGAGCACTTTCTAAGAGGAGAATTCTAGATGGGAGGAGTCCCTGGTGCCCACCTGCCCCGGTGCCTGTTTACCCAGAGGCTTCCTCCCAGGAGACTGCTGCCTTACAGCACCGAGCTTCGTTCCGGACGGGAGACCGGGGATTGACTGCTGTGGCCACCAGTTCACAGTGACAGGCTCAGAGTCAGGTGATGCATCCCTCTGCTTTTTCCTCTCACTGCTCACTCGCAAGGGCTGTTTTTCTCAGCCTTGGCACTGAAGGCAACAAAGTGTGGGTGCGATCTACAGGTTCTGCCACCAGAATCAAGCCAAACTGCTGCTGAGAGAGCTGTCTATACCCAGGCACACTGCCCTGCTGCCCTCATACCCAGAGAACCCTCTCGCACCACCTGCCCGGCCCAGCCTCTTTCCTGAGCATCATCTTGTCTGCCCAGGCGTGTGATCTTACAGGCCATCTCTGACTCATTTTTAATTGTTATTTATACTATCTGCCTTTACAATGAACAGTAAAGGGGAATTCTTGGGGAGCTGAGGTAGCGACCCAAAGCAGATGTTTAAGGCCTCAGAGAATAGATGCTTAGGCAGTTGACCTAAGAGGACTGCAATCTATGTCTGGGAAGAAGGAAGTGAGTGAAATGAAGGAGTCGGAGAAAATGAAACAGCTGGGGACAGGAGCCCGAGTGGGGATCTCACAGTGTTAACTCTCTGGCTGGAGAAAGAGGAAATGAACCACTTGGATCTGCCTACATGATAGCCACATAACATGAGAAATTCTGAGAGCTTCCTGAACGTAGGGCCATTTGCTTCTCATGGGAATCCTGGCCCCAGCAGCTTGTCACCAACTCACAGGCCCCAAAGAGGCTCCAAAACACGATAGACCTGAATGAGGCAGGGCCTCTCTTGTCAGAGTGAACCTTGTAAAAATAAATAAATAAAGTTTTTAAAAAAGTAGTCAAGATTTTCCTGGATAGGATACAACCCTGAAAGTGTAAGATAAAATCCTGAATCCTCTCCTGGCACCCGCATCCCTAATCATGTTCTTATATCCCGATTTGTGCTAAGGGTTTTAAAAAGCTCACAGCTGAATGACTCAGAATCACTTAAGTTGGAAGGGCCTTGGGCTCTATCCTAGGGCAACAAACAACTGGATTTGCTTCTCCACGCCAGCTCTTCCAGTCCCTGCTTGCACCAGCCCCAGAGAAGAGTGTCAGTGGCAGGGATGGGTGAGCCTAAGGCCTTGCGGCGACAGCTGATAACAACTGACATCTACTGCAGCGGGCTCTGCCAGATGTTTTGTACTTGATCTCTAATGCTCACAGTGGCCCTACAAGGTTGGTATGTCTAGCTCAAGTTTGCAGATAAAGAAACAGGTTCAAACAGGGTCAGTACCTTGTCCAAAGTCTCACAGGACGTAACAGGGCTAAGTTCCTGTCATAGGTTGAGATTCCCCAGAAGCAGACAGTGGGACAAAGATGCGCGTGAAGACGTTTGATTAGGAGAGGTTCCTGGGAAAACCGGTCAGGCGGTGAGGAAGTGGGACCAGGAAGGAAGTAGCCCAGGTAAAGGGGCAACATGATGCCAGGCTCCAAGGTGAGCTCTGAAGACAACAGCAGTCTCAGAGCAGATCAGCTGGAGAGTTTATACCCCTAAACCAGGCAGTTCTTGGCTAAGGACAGTCCCCAGAGGGATGTAAACTCCCAGGTATTTCCCTGCTCTTCGGGCAAATTGTTCCAACAGTCTGAGGGAAAGCAAAGAGAAACGGGCTGGCTGCTGGGAAGGAAGCAGACTGAGAGCCAAGTGCTTGCACATGGTGAAGGGACCCAGGGTGGGGTGAAACCCACGTGTCTCCACTGGGACATATCCGTGCCACGGACACAGTCATGAAGCTGGGGGCCTTCTGCCTGCAGTGGCTGCCATCTGGGCCCTGGCTGCTGCGTTGCAGCTGGGCTGGGTGCTGGCAGGGCCTGTCATAATGCTGTCAGAGGGGAGGGACAGGGAGCCCATCTATTCCATGCCACATGGTCAGAAAGAGTCTCAATTTTAAACTTTTGCTTCTAGCAGAGATAAAATAAGAGAATGGAAAGATGTCATCATTCAATTTTAAATTCCCAAACCCAGACTGTCCCTCATGCACTATAAATTAACATTTTCTGTATTTCCTATATTTATCCTGTAATTAGCACATTTATATTGTGTGACACTTCCTTCTGGGATGGGACATTTTTGGTCTACTTTTAGAATTTAATCAATAGATTATTAATAGAATATAGCAATTATTTAAATCATAATGGTCATGATAGTCTCATCATAGTCACGATCATCAAATATTTAAAGTTACATTATTTTACTATACATTCTTTGATATTTTACATCCATCAAATATTTTTCAATCATGTTTGTTGGGTAAAAAAAATAAACAAACTGTGACATCTCTTATTAAAAGCACCATTTTCTTAAACGTAAAGATAAACTATGCCACAATTTCTGTTGGTCTGTTTTGGCGTCTTTATTTGTTAACATGTTGGGACCGTGACATCAGAGGGAGGCCGAGCCTCTCTGACCCCTGAGCGCTGCGGAGAAACCTACGCACAGGGCGGGGGGCGGCCCAGAGGACGAAAACCCCCAGGATGTCTGTCGCACAAGCAGCTCTTACCCCCATGCTAATGGCCACCAGCAAGAAGCTGTTCACGAGCCGGTCGAGAAGCACAGGAAGGTAACGTGCTCAGCAAATGTTGGCTGGCTGAATGGAAGGATGGAGCATCCCCAAGAGCCGTGGATTGTGGGGAACAGTTCCAGCGCCGTCAGAGGGACGTTGAATTCGGAGAGGCTGGGCCAGCAGCCCGAGCTGCAGCAGGTCAGAAGGCAGCAGGAAGCCCGTCCTGCAGCATCCTGGAGCCTCCAGCCTGGGGCCTCCCCAGCACCCGCCAGGCTCCAGGGGGGTGCGGCTGACCCTCCACACCCACCTCGGGGCGGTGCCTCCGACACCCAGGCTCTGCGTTGGGCTCAGAGGTTAGCGGGGCCAGCAGTCTGAGGGGACTGTAAGAGGACATTCGACATTAGTTATGGCAATGGTCTTCAGACATTTACTCCATATCTGTATTGTTTTTAAAAACTATTTAAAATATATCCCTAATATCTGCAGAACAGAATTTTGACCTAGATCTTTCGCCTGTTGGCTGACAAGGTGATGTATATGTTACTTGACCCGGATGGTTATATCAGATTCACTTCATCTCGGTTCCTGGTCTAGCACAAGTCACTGGCCCTGACTGAGTGCCCAGCACTGTGCTAGGTGCTGGGATCAAAGATGAATAAGCCCTACTTCCTGCCTTGTACACGCTATGGTCCAGTGGGGGAAACAGCTCACACAGATAAGGCGAGGGTGGGAGGTGGGGGACAGAGGAGTCAACCCAGGAGTGACAGTAGATCACAGAGGACACTCAAGCTGGAGTGAAGCTCAATTCAGCCAGTTTTAAAGAGACTAAATATAATTATCATCCCAATCACCTAATGTACTGAGGGAAGTGGAAATTTCCAAGTCAAAAGGCAAAACTTTCTGCAATGCAATAGGAATGTATATTTAGACACCAGGCAAGGAGCTCTGGCTGGGGTGGGAGACCTTGCTGAATGGAATCAGCACTTTCTACCAGTCTCTGCATAGACCCAGTGGAAGCCACTCCCTAGCCATCTCTGGTGGCTGAAAATCCATGTAAAGCTCAAGGGTTGGGAGGCAGGAACGGGCCAATGTGCCTCCTGTCCTTTGTATGTGAGCTCTGCCCTCAGCCTTCTGAAGAGAACCTTCAGAACAGAGTAAGTCAGCAACCGCTTTCCTTTCTAGGTGAACTGATGTTCTGTACGGCTTTCCTTTGTTTTTCTGATACAGCAGGCAGGTAGACATGAGCAGAGAATGTCACCAGGGTGGAAAGCCTGGGCTGCCTAACAACGGGCAAAACTGGAAATCCAAGTATTGTAGGGTGGGACCTCACCCCCAGGGTGACCTTTTCTCCCTAGCAAGTTCACCCCCCTTAGAGGAGGAATGGGGGTGGGGAGGCAGAGGATAGTAGCCTCATATGACCCCCATACAAGCCCTTGAACAATCACTCCGGTAAGCCTTAAGCCCTCAAGTCAATGAAGTTCTGACCTGCATCAAATATTCTTAACACAGCCTCGGGTCTGTTGACCACAGAGACAGAGTTTTGGTCAAACTAGAGATAACACCTAAGCCTCAGTTGTGTCTCAGCTCCAGGCCCAGAGAAGCAGCAAAACCAGACAAGCGACACCATGGCTGACCTCAGGACCAGCTGTAGTGACTAATGACCCCCTGCCCTGGTGCCAGCCAATTAGTAGAGACCACGACCCGGAAAGGACACACCTGGAAAAGCTGATGAATATTCTACTGTGATCCTTCCCTGAGACCTCCCCTAAAATTCCCACCTTTAGAAACAGATACAAATATTTAAGACAAAGGACCCAATGTAGCTATCTCTCTCTCTCTCTCTGGAGCATGCCCACACCTTTCCCCTCTCCTTCCCCAGCAGGTGTTTTCTTTGCCTTTCTTTTTCCTAAACTCCAAGGACCCTTCTTTTGCCTCTGTAACTTGCTTCCTGAGTCCATGCAGCCCAGCTGGCTCACCTCTTCCACTGCTCATTTCTTCTGCCTCTGTGCCTTTCTAAATAAAGTTTTACTTGTACCTGAGTTCCTTGCCTCTGAATTATTTTGTTAGTCGAACTCAAGAACCGAGGTCTAACATCTGGTGCTGTTCACTGTTCACCATTAACACTTTCACCACCTCTCCCTTATCCAAGCTTGCAGCCCCCCTCACGGTCTGCTGCTGTGTCCTGTTTGCTCCTGCCTGCACCCTTCGCCATGCGGTCTCGGCCTCCTCCCCGTGCCTGCCCTACACGGAAACCTTACCCAAAAGCATCAGAAAGAGCAGATGCAAAGATGGAGGAAGCCGCACAGCGAGAGGGGAGAACCTTTCCCATTTATTCGGGTGGTCACTTTATAAGTCTCGTCATTCTCCAGTGGGAGCTCAGGCCCCGGAATGTTAGTGCCTTGACTTGGGCAGGCTTCCTGTTGCTCAGCTATGAAGAGCTGGTGAGCAGTTTCAGGTTAAAATGACTGAAAAATAAAGCCATTCCTTTACTCATTTTATGTTTCAAAATGCTCTCTCATTTAAATGGTCTTCTCAAGCCATCTGAAATAATGGCCTTTTTTTTTACTGTTAACATTATTGCCTCACAGAAAAGTACAAACCATAGAGCAAAGAAATGCTGATTACTACCCTTTTCTGACTGTGGCAAGAGCTATGGTTCCAGGTAGCCCCGTGGATGAATGGTTCCCAAAGTGGAGTCTCCCCAACCCTATCGTCAGAATGATTTGGGGTACGAACTGTTCAAATTCTCGCCCTTCTCTGCCCCCCATGGGCGAGTAGGACAATGAGGGCCATTCTGATTCCATGAGCCCAGGGATGGCACTTAGGAATTTTCATTTCCACAAATGTTCCTGGTGATTCTGATATATAGTCAGATTGGGGATTCATTCCTCCAGAGAATATAATTAGCTTTTCTTCCCAATTCAGAAATTAGCTAGTTTTCCTAAAGCTCGTGGACTCTCAGACTCTCTGGAAGGTCGTTTTCCCTCCAAAAGGAACGCCCCATGGGCTTCAGCTGGTCCCCCGGCCCCAGGGCACACACTCCACCCCGGCCCTGTTCACAGCCAAGCGCGTGGCTACCTGCCCAGCTGCGGGGCAAGTTCTGACTGCCCGACAGCTCTGTCGCCATCTCTTTAAAATCCATTATCCGAATGTGCAGAAATGACCATTTGGAGTCACTATCGTATTTCTTGGCTATGTGACACTCATCCAAAGGGATCATGTGTGGAGAAAACGTGCCCCTTTGACAGAGATGTTATTTCAGTGGGTTTCCTCTTTCAAAGGGTTCCCCTTTATCTGAACTATCAAATTGTCCCTAGTTCCATAAAAGCAGGGCAGCTACTGTGATGGAAATTTATATACACAGTGTAAATGCTGAGCTTGTTTGTTGTTTGAAAGAAGCTGCCAGAGACTAACCAGATCAGGTGTGTCCTGGTCCTTCATTCAGGCGGAGGATTCAAAGGCTGGTCCCTCCTCCCTCTTCCTTATTCAGGTTACAAAGGCCACCGAGGAAGCATGTGCGTCCATGCAGCTGAGCGCAGAGCGAATCTGGTCCCCTCACCTCTCTGAGTCCGGAGATCCTGCCTTCCCGCTTGCGCTGGGTGTCGGGCTTGCCAATGCTTTGGGGTAATAATCTCACTCTTTAACTCCTGGCAGAACTCGCTGATCCTTTTTCAAATAGAACACTTCTTTAGTATTTATTTTTTCCACCCCATACGTGTTTTCTGCTCCCAAATACCATATTTCATACAAGATTAAGAACGACCTCTGGTACACTCAAGACTGAATACCTAAAGTCTGGTCTGTGGGCAGCAACCCGTGAGTCATTCTTAATTGAGAAAGTTTCTGAGTGGCTGCCACGGAAGATAAAGGAAGGCAATTCTAAATTTGGCAAGAAGTTAAAGTCATAGTAGAAACAGAAGTGTGGATACACGAAGCACGGTGTTTAAAACGTATTAAAGATACTCAATCATAAATACAATCACAGCTTCAGAGGATTTTTAATTCTTGTGTCCTTGTTGCTAAAACTTACAATTACAGGCCACACTGCACAATATCTGGAAGCAAGGTGCAGGCACCCATTTTTCTCATGAACTACAAGTGGGGAAAGAATTAATGGGAGGTTACAGGGTATAATGAGCAATGGACTACAAATGGGGAGATCAGAGTTCACACCCCTATTCCATCATCACTGTGTCTTTGCATGTGTACCTCACTACATGGATTTTTTTATTATTGACAGTATTACGGATGTCCCCCAATTTTCCCTGCCTTTGTCCCCCTCCTCCCAGCCCTTGCCCCACCCCAGGCTTCATCACACTATTGTCTGTGTCCATTGGCTATGCATATATGTATATAAGTTCTTTGGTTTATCTCTTCCTGTCTCTTGTCCCGCCCCCCTCTGAGATATGTCGGTCTGTTCCATGCATCCATACTTGTATTTTTTTTTTTTTATCCTCACCCGAGGACATTTTTGCATTTATCTTCAGATAGAGCAGGAGGGAAAGAGAGAGGAAGAGAAAGAAAGAAACATTGATGTGAGAGAAACACATCGAGTGGCTGCCACCCACACGACCCCAACCGGGGCTGGGGACAAACTGCAACCGAGGTACGTGCCCTTAGCAGGAACCGAACCCAGGACTCTCTGGTGCGCAGGCCGATGCTCCAACCGCTGAGCCAACCGGCCAGGGCCTACCTGTATTTTTTAAATGAATGATAATAGTGGAAGAAGGCAGACTAGAAGGGATTTAGGGATAACTTCACCTAGTCCCACATTTAAAAGATAAAGAAGCTGACCACTACAGAAGTTAACTGACATGACCAAGAGAACCTAGCAATTGTTAACATAACTTGAGCAAAATCCCATGCTTTCTGACTATTAATCAGTGCTCTTTCTCATTGTGCCCTCAGTTTTATCACCCATCACATGGAACATTAATGCTCATCCTGCCTACCTCATAAAAGCCTTAGAAAAATCCATTGAGATAATATGTGGGCTGGATTGAATTATCTCTAAGGTAAAGTGACACTTAAAGACCATGTATTGGTTCTTTTCCAATGTTCCTTATCACAATGAATGGCCCCACCATCCATTCTGTTATACAAAATAAAAGCCTTGATACTCTCTCTCTTCACACCCCCAAAATCCAATTTATCTAAATCCTATTGAGTTTCCTTCTAAAAGGCATCTTGAGTCTGTCTACTCTTCACCATGTCTGATTCACTATCCTTGTCTTGGTACCACCACCTCTCACTGGGACCACTGTAACAGCCTCCTTATTTATTTATCTATTTTTAATCCTCACCCAAAGCTATTTTTCCATTGTTTTTTTTGTTTTTGTTTTTGTTTTTTCAGATAGAGTGGAAGAGAGGGAGAAAGGGGATGAGAGAGAGAAAGAGAGGGAGAGAGAAACATCGATGTGAGAGAGACACATCAATTGGTAACTTCCTGCACAACCCTGACTGGGACCAGGGATTGAACTTGAAACCCAATTAAGTGCCCTTGACTGGAAATCAAACCCGTGATTCATGGGTCTGTGGGCTGACGCCCCAAACTCTGAGCCAACCCAGCCAGGGCCCTTCATCCACTCTTAACTGCTTAAATGAATTCGCAGCACAGAAGCGAGAGGGATCTTTAGAAATTCAATCATGGTCATGACCATCCCTACTTAAAACCTTTTGATGACTTCCATTGCTTTTTAGACAAAATCAAAATTCATAATCCATTTATAGAGTGTCAAAAGTATAAAATGCGTAGCAATGAATTTAGCAAAACTTATATTCTGAATACTACAAAACGTTACTGCAAAAAAGTAAAGAAGACCTAAATAAATGGAAAGACATTTCATATTCCGAGAACTGAAGACTTAATATCATTAGTAATCTCCCCAAATTGATCTACAAATTCAGTGCTATCTCTATCAAAATCCCGGCTGGCTTCCAAGCAGAAATGGACAAGCTGATCTTAAAATGTATATGGAAATCCAAAGGACTCATAACAGCTAAAAGAAATTTTGAAGAAAAAAAAAGAGCAAAGTAGGAAAACTCACACTTTTCTGATTTCAAAACTTACTATAAAGCTAGAGTAATCAAAACAATGTGTTAATGTTATAAGGATAAACAAATACATAAATGGAATAGAACTGAGAGTTAAGAAATAACACCCTCAAAATTGTGGTCAATTGGTTTTGCCAAGAGTGCCAAGACAATTTAATGAGAAAATAATAGTCTGTTCAACAAATAGTGATGGGAAAAGTGGATATTCTTATGCAAAAGATTAGTGTTAGACCCCCTCCTTGTAGTATACAAGAAGAATTAAGGAAACCCATGCATAAAGCCAAAGGTTATTGCTCCGGGAGTGGAGACGAGTGCTGGGTAGCTGTGCACAGTTTCTTTCCAGTTAGCTGGGGCTCTGTTTGGTACAAATGTAGCAGCATTTGTACACATTAGATCTGGAATACTCTTAGGTTTCAGATTTTTTTTCCATATCCCAAAGAAAGCCTCAGTGTCCTGCTCCCACAGGGAGCAGAGCACAGGAGCGTGTTGGAAATATCTATGTCTAAAGGCAGGAATGCCGCTGGGCGGT
Source organism: Tadarida brasiliensis (assembly GCA_030848825.1). Lineage (NCBI taxonomy): Eukaryota > Metazoa > Chordata > Mammalia > Chiroptera > Molossidae > Tadarida > Tadarida brasiliensis. The sequence goes on from CM061258.1 coordinate 48,052,301, forward strand.
GAGGCTGGCTCCAGAACGGAGCCGCTGGACCTTGGGCAAGTCACAAGTTTACTTCTCAGGAACATAAGAGACATGGACTAAGTCATTGCCTTTCCAACTTTATTCCAGCAGAGGAATCTTCCTTTTCTCAAAGGAAACATTTTACTTAATCCTGTTTGATCGATACAGTAGCTGATTTTTAATGGGGTGATTGTAGCAGCCGCAGAGGAGGGGCTCTGGCTCTGACGGGCAGCCTTCTTGGCTCCTTCTCCACCTGGACATCCCAAGGAGGCCCGACCCCAGGGACGTCGTGTGGAACTAGACTCAGCCTTGGCTCCTGCTCCTTCATCGCCAAGGTCATCAATCTAAAAGGAAACGGAACCCTAATAAAATGGCCTAGTGTCTCATTTGAAGATTCCAACCCAACATGCAAATTCATTGAAAAGCAATTTAAGTGTTTCCTGAGTTTTCTTTTGTTTGTTTTTTAATGAAACAGTGAAAAATGAAACAAATTAAACACACATGCCCCAACCCCCAAATCTACTAAAGGACATTAAATTCATGACCAGAGCATAGCGTCTCGCGGTCTCTCTGCCTTCAAATGCTCACACGCGTGGCAGCTGCTTGCAGCCCTTTCCTCTCTCCCTTCTGCCACCTGCAGCTCCACAGCTCGGCCGGCAGGGCTGTGACTCTCTCCCTGTGCCTCCCTCCCGCCCCTCCTGCCCACATCTGTCCGTCTCTTGATCATCCCTCCATCCTTTCCAATGGGAATCGCCGGCTTTTCGTTCTGCTCCAGGTGTCTCTCACTTTGCCCGTTTCAACCCCTCATCTCTGGAACAGTCCCAGGCGGGTAACAACAGCTGAGTGTAAGCTCCACGCATTTCTTCTTTTCAGAGTGGGCAGTGAGGAGCGTTGGGGAGGAGCTCTCAAATGCTTACAGCTGAATAACCTCTTCACAGCGTCTCTCCTCACAGTGATCCGAGTGTCCCATTCCCAGAACTCCCTCCCTCAAGACATTAACAACAGAGAGAATATGACCAGGCCTGGGTCAGAAGCACTGGGCACAGTTCCCATTTCGGGAGGTGTTTATATGCGCATGTCCCCTTCATGTGTGTGTCTCTCCTTTTCCCTTTGTCCTCATCACCAGCCATTCCTGGACCACTTCCCAGTCCTCAGCATTTCTGCCTCAGGGCAGAGACTGCGAGCGGAGGGTCTACCTGATTCTCTTGAGGCTAATGGGGCTCTTTAAGGAAGCCCTGGGGTCTTGGTGTGGACACGGGGGACCCCTGAAGGAGGCAGCTCCCAGGTATCATCTGGGTGTAGGTGTGGCTCTGAGGCTGGAAGTACAGCCCTTCCTGGCGCTGTGTTCACACTTCCCTGTGTCCCCTGTGGCTGGGGCTTTCTCAGGCACGATCAATACAGGCTGAGGTTCTTTTTGGCTCCACATGAAAGAGAAACGTGATCCCCACCCCCACTCAAGAATGCCTGTGTTTTCCTAATCACTGTGCTATGTTCCTCGCCTTTGATGTGTGTGGGTCCGCTTCCCACGTGCTCTGTGCTCCTCTGGTGCGACAGTCCCCGCTTTGACCACTGCACGTACACACATGCACACGCTCGCGCGCACACACACCCCTCGGGAGAGAACATCACGTCGCCTCGCTTTTGACAAAGCCAGGATCCCACAGAGTGTGTCCTCTAGCCACTGCTTGTCAACAAACCCGACCCTTTGGCAGCTGCAAACCAACCACAGATCTTTGCTTTTTCCCTTCATTTGTAAAGGTGAGTGATAGAGGAAATTCTAACACACAGCAGGTTAGAATGTGTGTGTGTGTGTGTGTGTGTGAGAGAGAGAGAGAGAGAGAGAGAGAGAGAGAGAGAATATCTCCCAGGCACCACTCAGCTGTGCCTGTATTTGTGTAACTTGGTAGCTGCCCACAGAGTCACCAGGGCTGGGAACCAGCTCTGCCTCACCGGAGGACTGTGCACCCGCCGCAGCCTGCAGTCAGCCAGCATCCTTTCCACCTCTCATCTGCACTTGTCCCCTTGGGCTGAAACCCAGGCTTTGCATTCCCCAGAGGGACATGGAGGGAGCACAGGACCAGGTTCAGATAAGCCTGTCCCAATCTGGCACTGCTGGGAGCATCAGAAAAGGATCAGAACTGAATGGTTACTGCCATATGGGTTGTGGATTCGATTCGGGTTGTCTGATGTGAATCCCGAACCTGCCTCCTACCGGCTGTGTGACCTTGAAATGTTAATATCACTGTGCCTCAGTCTCTTCACTTGTAAATGGGGTGATAATACTAGTGCAACCTCACAGGGCTGCTGTGAGGGCTGAGCTGGTTGACATGTCTCCTTCGCAGTAAGTTCTGCAGAAGCACTGTTTGTTATTCACGAAAACAATGGGAAGAACCCTGTGTGGTTGCTCAAAGCAGAGGCCCTAGCCGTGTAGGCTTGGGGTGAATTATTCCTAGCCGTGTAGGCTTGGGGTGAATTAATCTCCCTGAATCTCATTTTCTCCACCTGTAAAATGGGGATGAAATTAGATCCCCCACTAGGCTGTGCCTTACTGTTAAGTACAATTCTGTCAGTTGTTTGAAATAGAGATCTATAGTTGATCAGGACTTTGCCAATGAAGATTCTGCCAGGCTCCACACACCCTGCTCTATGAACTTGAAAGTTGTGGACCTGAATATCCCAAATATTTAAAATCCAAGAAGGAGCCCCCAAATAAAGGGAGGCTATTACTCATTCTTGGGTGACCCGCGTCTCATCCCAGAGTTCAGGAGAACTGGCCCCCTCGGGCTGCGCCCACAGTTGATTATTCTGCTTTGGCTGCCTCAGGAGGGCTCAGGGCAGGCAGGCTCCCAGGAGCAGAGGCAGCTGTGCAGCCTGGGGTGTCCCCTGGGGCAGCACCTACTGGTCCTGTAGTTCCTGATTCTGCCACTTCCCTGCTGTGTAGACTTGGGTGTGTTACCCTTTCCGGGTCTGCATTTTCTTCTCAAAAGGAAGATTAAGTAAGATGTGGTAAGAGTGTGGCATAGAGCAGACAGTCTGCAAATGTTTGCTTCTTTTCTTGGAAAAAAATCAGCATCTGAGTTTATCAGTCCCACTAACCTTCAGGTCTGGATGAGGTATGTGAACATGTGATTTAAATATATATATAATTTTATATAATTTAAAACCCAGCTGAGTTGATAGCGGGCTTTCTGGATCTGAAGTTTGATAACTCTCCCACAGTTCAAGGAGTAGTCCAACACCTTAAATCATGGAGCAAATTACTGTATATAATAATCTCGTTACTATTTTAGATAAGATAACCACATAAAGGATGGAGAATAGCCTTAGGGTGGGAACTTGTCTGTGTGTACCTTGGACAGATTAAATAAAGAGAAACTCAAAAGGACCCTAACCAACAGCCTGGGGGTGAAAGTGCAGGCGCTCTGATGTGGCCTCTTCCGGTGTCTTCTGGGAACTGCTATGGGGCTGGGGGTGGAGTCACTGGGAGCCTAATGCTCCAGGTAACTCTCACTTGGCAAGCTCTGAAAGATTCTGTCCTGGGAGGCATTTTTAAATGCTGGTTGCATTGCTTGGAAAACTGCCTGTTTTGCCATCTCCTCTTGGGTTTCTATACTGGCATCTCAAATCTAACAAGTTCAAGATCAAACTCCTGATCTCCCCTGCTCCAGATGTTAGCCGAAAGGGGACCTGGCCCCGAACGAGTCTGCCTAGGGCCAGCCGGTCGTGTGTGGGTTCTTGACTTCCTGCAGGGAAGAGTTCGTAATATGAGTCTAGGTGATTTTGAGAGTACATTTATTAAAGCTGGGTACAGGGGAACAGGAAGGGTTTAGGAAAGAAGAAGCAACAGGAGAGGCTAGGCGGGACTGCTCTAGCTCACTGGAAAATCAGAGAAAAGGGGGCCTTGGAGACAGGTTCAGGGGTTAGCCCAGGATAGCGGCCGAGCTGCCAATGCCCCTGCCCATTGCTCCCCCAGTTGCAAGCCTCCTGGGGCCCCTTAGAGGTTAGGAGATGTGTGCCTGTGGGGGAAGAAGAAGGGGAGGAAAAGGTGCAGTGTGCTTCTGGGAGGGAGAGAGTGACCTGGGACCTTCCTTTTGAGGGATTTAAAGGCTGGGAGTTTAAGGGAGGTCTTAGGGGAGGGTCTCAATAGACTATTCATCAGTTTTATGCTGATGTGCCAAAATGAGATTTATTCCCTTAACTTCATTTGTCCTTGTGTATGGTTGGCACAAATGGCAATAATTGGATTTCTGCTATCTATCTCCCTGAGTAGGGTGATTTAAGCTATTTACCCTCTGGTTGGGAAGGAGAGGGATAAACCATTTGTTCTTAAGTGTCCTTGGTTTAGGGAGGACAGGATTTACTAGGTGGCTGCCTTGGCCATTTAACTACCTGTCTCAGTTTTCCTATTCCACTTGCCAAGCAATTTTCCTGGCTTCTTACTTTTCTGCCTCACAATCGGGCATTCCAGATCTTAGTAAGTGGCAACTCCATGCCCTGTTTTGCTCTGAGCAAGAACCTTGGCGCCATCTTTGAGTCCTCTCTATCATTCATGCCCCACTTCCAATCATCCGCAAATCTCATGGACTCTACCTTCATACTATGTCTGAAATCTGACCACTTTTTACCACTCTCACTGCTATTCCCTGATCCAAGCCATCATTTCTCTGGGTTATTGCATAGAACCTCCTAACTGATCTCCTTGCTTCTGCTCTTGATGTCCTGTTGAAGCCAGAGCATGTCACTCTGCTTGGAATCATCTGCTGACTCCCCATCTTACCCAGAGTAAAAAACAAAGCAAGTACATTGACTTAAATCCCGAATCAATCTGGCTTCTGCAACCTTCCCTCTCTGACTGTCTCGTCTCTCTCCCTTCTTACTCTGCCTGGCCCCAGAGGCCTCCTTGCCGTTCCTCCAACAGGATGCTTAGACCCAGAATTCCAGGTCCTTCCCTCTTCAAACCTTACTCAGTGATTTTAAGTTCACTGAACACACAAGGTCCTAAAACTTGGAGATGGCATTTTTTTTTGGTACATGCCCTTAGCGGGAACCGAACCCGGGACTGTCTGGTCCGCAGGCCGACGCTCCAACCACTGAGCCAAACTGGCCAGGGCGAGATGGCATTTTTAATAGTCCCCCAAAAAGACAGAGCTCAAACTCTTCCTCCAGCCTGCATGCATTGCTTCTTTCTCTGGATTTCTAGAGCACTATTATTTTAAGAATCCTATAATTTAATTACTGATTTATAGTCTGCCTGGACTGATCCTTACTCATAACTCACTTTTAACTTGGGTTATTTGTATTTTTATTAGTGAATTATAAGAATTTTAAAAATATATTCTAGACATAAGCCCATTATCAAATACAGTCGTCCCTCGCCACTTCGCGCTTCGACTTTCGCGGCTTCACGCTATCGCGGTTTTTTCAAATATACTATATTGTTTTTAAAAACTATTTAAAATATATCCCTAATATCTGCAGAACAATTTTTTTTTTTTAATCTTCACCCAAGGATATTTTCCCACTTATCTTCAGATAGAGTGGTGGGTGACGGGAGGTGGGGGAGAGAGAGAGAAACATCGATGTGAGAGAGACACATCGAGAAGCTGCCTCCCGCACGACCCTCCCGACCAGGGCCGACCGAACCGCAACCAAGGTACGTGCCCTTGACCGGAATCGAACCGGAGACTCTTTGGTCCATAGACCAATGCTCTAACCACTGAGCCAAACTGGCCAGGGCGGTTTCCTTAATTCTAAACTCAGGCGTGACCTTCTCCAGATGAGTCCCTGTTTTGTCCCAGTCTGGTGACACCCTGGAAGTAAATGGCATCTTTCCTTTTGCTCCCTGGCTGAGTGCCCACCTTCGTTTCGCCACCAGCTCCCCCAGCTCCTTGAAGCACCCGCACTAGCCTTCCAGCATCTCAGGTCCAGCAGCTGGTACCAACCAAATTTCACAGACGCTACTTTCCCCATTAAATAAAAAACAGAGGGTTTCGACTCTGAGAGGTGACCTGACCAGCCCAAGGCCCGTTAATCCCCAACTGACTCCTCTTCTCTCCTGTTCTCTGCATTTTGTGGAAAGCTATGTGCTGAGGCCATCCCTGCCCGCCCCCCTTCTCCCCCACCCCGTGTTGCTAATTATCTCCAAAGACTCACTCAGAGCAAAGGATTCAGCACAACTCAGGAATCTGATTTTTTAAAAAGGTGAGACTGTTTTGAAACACAACCAACGCATGCTAAACAAAACTGCACCATTTAGCACACCAATTATAAGTAAAAGAGCAGCAACAGTCAAAACAGCTTTCTTCACACCAAAAAAACCAAAATAAGCAAGAACTCAAACCAAATTTGATTTGTTTTAATTTTTTTTTTATTGAACTTTAGAGAGAGAGGAAGGGAGAGGGAGAGAGAGACAGAAACATCGACAAACATTGATCAGCTGCCTCCTGCACGCCCCCCCCGCCCCACTGGGGATTGAGTCCGCAACCCAGGCGTGTGCCCTGACTGGGAATTGAACCAGCAACCTCTTGGTTCATGGGTCAGTGTTCAACCACTAAGCCACACTGGCTGGGCAAACCAAATTTGAAATGTATTTATTTCATTTCAGCCAACATCAATCAGTGGGTGAAATAATTACATCCAGTTGTAAAATTCACATTTGATCAATCCAAAAAAATCACTTTTAGCCCTCATTTTGGGGGGGGCGGTTACCTTATCCCTTACCTTCCTAACTAGCTCTATGGCTGGGGTAGCTTTTTTCTCTTTAGATTCTCTGTGGGCCAATCTGACCCCCCACCTGACATCTGGTGCTGGGGACTGGGGGTCCCTGTGTGACTGCGACTCACCTGCACCAAGTTCACGGTCCAGTGAGGGAAATATAAACATGTAAACAGAATACAATGTTGAAGTGTGCTGAGCTGTGGCAGCAAAGGAGAGAAAGTGATTTATTCCGCCTCAGGTGTCCTGAAGTTTCTCTGCCCCTCTTAGAAGGCTGGGTTTTCCCTGAGTGGTAGGGGTTCTCTGGGGATTTGGGGCAGAATGGCACTGATTCGTGAGAACACAGGACCCAATTCAGAGAAGGCCAAGAGAGCCCATGTTGCTGGAGCAGCACTGGCCAGGTGATGGGTAGTCGAGGGAAGTGAAAATGGAAAGGTAAATGGAAATAGATGGTATTTGCCATGTTTAGAAGATTCAGCTTTATTCTGTGGATAATTTTTAAACATATTCATTTAATTTTTCTTCTTTCCTAATTACAAAAGTAATATATACTCATGAAAATGTAAAAATGTGTAAATGGCAGGAAGAATCACCCATACTCTTACCTCCAGTGAGGATCACTGTTAACATTCTCACTCATTATTTCAGATACACACACACACACACACACACACACACACACACACACACACAGGGCCAGATGTGCCGATGATCTTATAACTTGCTATTTTCATTTAACCACATATTGAGAACATTTCCCACCTTTGATTATAGCATATTAGGCCATTTGTAATTTTTCCATGCCTTTATAAATCTACAAACAGTATAGTTGCTCACCTATTGCCACAATTTAAAATCACATTTCTGAATCCAAGCAAACACATTTATTAAGGCCTTTCCTATTGATTGCAAAACAGCTCTTAAAAAAGGCAGCACCATTGACGTAACATGAGGACTTAACTTAAATGAGGAAATTTCCTCATTTCCTTGCCATTTTGGGGTCTTGCAATTTTTATAATTTTTACCAGTTTGTTGACCAAAACTAATATATCATCAATATTTAACTTGGTTTTGATTACCACAAGGATAATTTTTTAAATGTTTATTGATCTTTTGGTATTTCCTCTTTTATGAAATGCCTTACCTATTCTTGGACCATTTTACTATTAAGAGATTTTTCTTTTTCTGATTTATAAAAGCTCTTCATATACTAATGATGTAAACTTTTTGTCTGTTGCAAATGCTTTTTCAAATATGTCAATTCTTCATAATTTTATTTATAGTCATTTTAGATCTAAAGAAGTTTTTTTAATTTCTATGTAAGCAAAACCATCAATCTTTTCTTTTATGCTTGAAAGGGCAATGCCCTCTCTGAGATCAGATAACCTACCTTCATATTCTTCAGTTTAACTATTTAACACATTATAAACTTATTTGATGTATGGGGTGAGCTGAGAATTTAATTTACCCCCAGAGGAGGCTGAGTAATAGCCACCCAAACATATCCGTCCTAATCCCTGGCACCTATCAATGTTAGCTTAGAAGTAAAAATCCTTACCTTCTAAGGATCTTGACAATTGTGATTAATTTAAGGATCTTGAAATGGGAAGATTATTTTGAATTATCTGGGTGGTCCCTAAGTCCACCTACAAGTGTCCTTATAAGAGGGAGACAGGGATATTTAACACAGAGAAGAGGAGAAGGGATGTGAAAAATGGAGCCAGGCCCTGGCCGCTTTGACTCAGTGGTTCGAGCATCGGCTCAAGGACCAAACAGTCACTGGTTTGATTCCCGTCAAGGGCATGTACCTCGGTTGTGGTTTGGTCCCGGCACTGGTCGGGGTCGTGTGGGGAGCAACCAATCGATGTGTCTGTCTCACATTGGTGTTTCTTGCTCTCTCCCTCTCCCATTCTGTCTGAAAATAAATAGAAAAAAAAATGGAGCCGGGGTTGGAGTGCTGCAGCCACAAGCTAAGGAAGCCACGGCCACCAGACTGGGCCACGGCCACCAGACCAGGGAGAGGCCTGGGAGGAAGCTGGCCTTCCCACATTTTGGGTTTGACACAGTGAAACTGATTTCTGACTTCTGGCCTCCAAATCTGTCAGAGAATAAATTTCTGTTGTTCTAAATCTCCAAGTTTATGGTAATTTGTTACAGCGGCCACGGGAGACTACAAAACAACATTCTACCAAATACTTTTCTTGAAACAATGAATAGCCATCATTTTCTTACTTGTCTGAAATAGCATCTCTATCACAGATAAAATACATGTTTGTTTCTGAGTTTTTTTCTTTTTTTATTCATCAGTCTATTCTGTGAGTAAACATTATTTTAATTATCATGTCTTTAATTTCATATCTGGCAAGGCAAATATCCCTTTATTGACTTAAAAAAATACATTTATTATTCTTAACTAATTAGTCCTCCAGATAACAGAAAATTTAGAAGAAGTCTTTTCAAAATCTCTCAATATTTTTATTTATGATTAAATACATTAAATTTACAAATTAATTTGAACAGAATTTACTTGTTTAAAATATTACTTGTTCCCACCCTATTCTCTATTATTAAAACTCTTGTTTTATGTCCCACAATAACTCCCAAACTTCCCTCATATAGTTCCTGTACATTGCTTAGGTTTCTACCTAGTCTGTCCACCCTTCCTTTCCCTTTCCTTCTGTCCTTCCTTCCCTCCTTCTCCCCCTCCTTCTCTCCCTCCCTCCATCCCAGCCTCCCTCCTCCCTGTTATCTTTGCTCCTTTTTTCTTTTCCTGTTGCTGCTTATATAATGTTTTTGAGCAGAAGAGTGACATACGATTTCTTCTTTGGCAGCTAATTTACATTTCTAACTTTGTTTTGTTATTTTCTTAGGCTAATACTGAGACTCGTTTTTAGCTTCTAGCAGATGCCGTGTGGGTGGCGGCGAGGCAGCGCGAGTCATGGCGTATGTGGGCTGGGGGCAGCGATGCCTGTCATTTTTAATTAGCTCTTGATAATCAAGAAATTATTATTTTCATATTTTAAAATTGGCTACAATAGGACCTTATGACTTTTAAAAAGAGAAAAATATGCCTCTGAGAGCCACAGTTAGAAGCTTCAATTCCAATCCATTGTTGTCAGCCTTTGGTTTCAGGTCCGGGAAGAAAACTCTCCTGTGCCTCAGAGTGGGTTCTGAGCCTCAGCCCAGCCTCAGTAATGTCCTATATTTGCACAGTGCTTGGGCTCCCTAAAACCCAGACATGAGGAAAGCGTTAGAAAGAGAGTTAGGCCAGGCCGGTGTGGCTCACTGGTTGAGCGTCGACCCATGCACCAAGAGGTCGCCGGTTCGATTCCCAGTCAGGGCACATGCCCAGGTTGTGGGCCCGATCCCCAGTGGGGGGCATGCAGGAGGCGGCCAATTGATATTCTCTTTCATCGATGCTTCTCTCTCTCTCTCTCCCTCTCCCTTCCTCTCTAAAAGCAATAAAGAAAAAATATTAATTAAAAATAAAATAAAATAAAAATAAAGTGGAACCATATAGTTTAGAGAGAGAGAGAGAGAGAGAGAGAGTTAGCCTGCTCGTCAGGTCCGAGACAGCCCTCTGACCACATCTTCCAGACCAAGGTAGTTACCAGACAGAATTGGTGAAGACCTGCCCTGCAAAAAGATAGGGAGAAGGAAGCATGTTTACTACCAACAGAAAAAAAGAGAGAAAAAAAATCTCTATTTTATTTTTACCATCCTAAACAAATAGAAAATGCTGAGTAGAAAAGCCAAAGGCAACGGTTTCCAACCCTGGGGAGAAAGTGAAGCAACGTTTTAATGGCGCCTCAAGTCGAGCATCACGTTAATGATACTGAAGATTAATTAATGATGGTGATAATGACTCCTATATCATTTTTATTAAAATGCAAGCACAATCTGTAAAAAAAAAAATGAAAGAAAGAAAGAAAGCAAAGATGTTATCTTCTTAGCTAGGCAGACTTTTTTATTTTCTTTAACTAATCAACACTCTGCCAAGGAAAGGGGAACATTCTGCCAGAATTTAAACTGGAAAAAAATAGTCCTCAGGCAAGTTTATATAAAACTCAAGAAAAGTGATACATAATAAATTAAATATACTGAAATAAGCAAAGCGTGAATATTTAACCACTTGACTATTTTAATTTAAAAGAGAGCTGTGAGACCAAGGCTCACTCACACAGGATGGAAAGTTTAATCTGTGATTGGCAGTCCCAGAAGCTGTCCTGAATCTTTCTTTATTCAGGAGACTGGCAAACAGAATATGGCACCCACATGGCATCAAGCTGCAGGCCAAGCCAAACATTTGCCAAGGGTGGACCGTGTCCCAGGATCTAGGTGGCTGGGGAACTTGGACACTGAACATACTGCACATCTAGCTTCTTGCACCATTTGTCAGCAGCCCCTAAGAAGCCTGCAGGCACCAAATCACAAGCCAGATCATTTTGTTTGGGTTCTGGGATGGGGCCAGGCCCCTCTATGGAGACCAGTTCCCCTGAGTCAAACCCCAAAGAGATGAGTGTAAACACATCCAAACACTAACCTCTCGGTGCATTGAATGGGTGAAGCAGAGCCAGAGACAGCAGCTGAGGAAGGGGCCCAGAGAGGCAAAAAATAGGGAGGGGGCTCCCCCGCCACACAGAGGGACACCTGCTCCCACTGCAGCAGAAGGAAGCTCTTGTGTCCTTGGGAAGGTTATTCTCCCTCTTGGGACTCAGTTTCTAGCTTTGCTTGAAACCCTGCTCTTTGAAATGTATATGAAATTGCTTCTACACCCCCTGCCCCCAATTCTGTGTCCTATCAGGAGTCCAGGGCATTCACCCCAGTATACCTGCGTATGAGTGGGCCAGCGAGCTCACACCCGTGTTGTTCAAGGGTCTGGCAGGCGGTGCTAGAAGATCCCAGGTAAAGCAGCAGATTCAAGTACCAAATAGTATAAGCAAGCATATCGGGGGAGGGGGACACTTTGCAAAGTATATGACTGTCTCACCGGTGTGCTGCACACCTGAAACAAATACAAAAAAAATCGACGTTTCTCTCATACTAGCAGAACACAAAAATGCCTCCTCATTCTACAGCTCTTTCCACCTAATAGCTTACTATTTCCCCAAATTCTTGTAAACCCCTGTATGTTTTCATTCTTTTGAACTGCCCCAATGTCTCATAGTAATATTAATGTAATAGAAACATCCAGAAAAAATATTTTCTCAATAGGTTTTAAAATAAACTTTAGAGTACTTCATCTTCGATCTCCATTTGATAGGCAAGCAGAATGGAGCACAGAAAAATTGGATGTGTCCTGGATGTGCACCGAGGGACCAGGGGCAGTAACGGGGGGGGGATGATGATGATCAAACCTGTATCTTCTTTGAGGTTCAAGTCATCCTTTTAGGCAGAACATTTCCACGTTTCCTAGGCAGCGACTGTCTGCACAAGCAGATTAGTATCAGAGAACCTAAAATGCTTTCACAGGCAAGAATGCACTCAGGGGAAATTCACGCAGGCTGGCTTTCTTCCTGGTGAGCTCTGTAAATTCGGTGGCGGGATGGGAGGAGGAGTATACACGAGAGGGAAGAAAGCTTTCTTAAAAGCATTACTTACTGATGGAAAAAGCACTGCTTTTGTCAGAGCCCTATAAAAACAGCTCTGGTCTAGTGTCACGTGAAATGGGACTTGCGTCGTGCACGCGTTCGTCTCAGGAGAGCAGAGTTTGCACTCCTAAGGCTTTCCTGTAAGCAGCGCCCTTGGTGTGGCCTTCGGAACGTGGCCAGCCTTTCAACGCCAGGATGGAGCCGGGGTCGGAGTGCTCTGTGCCTCACATTATCTTCCTGGCAATCTGTCCCCAAGGGGCCTTGCTGGGTGGACCTGCAAGGTTCCGGGTTAAAATGTGACCAGCCATGCTTCCAGGTGCTTCTCGCGCTGGTCAGAATGAGCCAGGCCTGGCCTCTTTGGTTGCTCTGTGGTTTCCTGACTTGTATTTGGGCTCATTAAACTGAGATAATAGGCACTTAATAAACTGTTTCAGACTCTAGGTCCATTGGTGTGTGTCTTTAACCGTATCTGGATTGTGTTTATGAAAGGTGAGGGCCAGAATCTTGCCTCTGTTTTTTCTTTGGAAAATAATTTAATGGTGAAGAGAGATTTTACTTTATATTATCTATTATACATATTATAAAATATGTATAATTATATACACTATACATTTCTCTTTATACCTATATTTATATTTACTTATATTTACTATATTACTTGACTTTTTACAATTAGAATATATCCATGTATTCTTATATAATTTAAAATGCTTTTTAGAAAGTTGAATGTCACATTTACAATAGAATTTTTTTTTAAATAGTATGAATATGTTCATTTTAAAGAAATCTTAGGATACACTGATATAAAGACTCTATTTTAGACCATCCATAATCATACTTTTTGGAGGTAACATCTGATAATACTTGGATGTATAGAATTTCATCTTTTTCCCCCTATGGATATGTATATACACACATACATAAAATTACATTATATTACTCTTTTGAACTGCTTTATACCTTCTCACTTAAAAATATATTGTGAATATATATATATGTATGTGTGTATGTGTATATGTATATATGTATGTATGTATGTATGTGTGTGTGTGTGTGTGTGTGTGTATATATATATATATATATATATATAATTTGTAAGGTGGCAGACTATTCTATTATTAACCACCACTGTCAATTCCACATTTTTCTAATATGTATACTGGAAATAATAATTCCTACCCATGCATTTTTGTAGAATAAACCCCCAGATAAGGAATTATTGGATCAAAGGCACGTCTTTTCAAAGGTGTTCTATGCCTATTGCTAAGTTGCCCTCCAGGAAAACTGTGCCAATCATCCTCCCTCCAGGTGGGTCTGAGAGCCCGTTTTCCCATACTCTAGCCTATGCTGGTATTGCAATTCTTTTTAATCTTCACCAATATGATAGGCAGAAATAAAATGGCATCTTGTTTTAATTTGATAGACAAATGTAACATGGTGACTATTATTTTCATTAAAGAAATTATTAGAGAAACTAAACATTTTTCATTAATTTTTGAAAATTTGTGTTTCGTCTTTGGGGGTTAGCTATTTGCATTCCCATTTATTTTCCTGTTGGACTGTTTATCCTTTCTAATTTAGTTGCAAAAGTTCTTCAAGTATTGAGATTACCAGTTATTTGTCTCTTCACAATGTTGCAAAAGCTTCTCAGTTTTAATTTTCTCAATTTGGTTTACGGTATTTGCATACTGAAGTTTTAATTTTTACTTTAGTCAAGCTTGTTATTCTTTTCTTTATGGTTTCTACCAATGGTGACATTTGCTACACTGTTGATTGAGGTTGCTTATTTATTTATTTTTCTTTAAAAACATTTTTTTTTCCTTTATTGATTTTAGAGAGAGAGGAAGGGAGAGGGAGAGAGAGATAGAAACATCAATGAGAGAGAACATTGACTGGCCACCTCCTGCATGCCCCCCACTGGGGATTGGGCCCACAACCTGGGCATGTGCCCTGACCGGGAATTGCACCAGCGACCTCTTGGTGCATAGGTCAATGCTCAACCACTGAGCCACACCAGCTGGGCAGAGGTTGCTTATTTTATGGTGTTATCTCCTAGCTATATGACCTCACACATACCCTAGGTCAGTTCAGGTGCCAGGTTGAGCTCTAGGTTTGCTGAATAACTTTGGTAGAAGAAGACATGAGATTTCTGCTAGAATTAGAACAAGAATCCTGAGTGTTAAGAGCCCCAGGAATATTCAAAGGTATCCAGAGACATATATAGTTTTACTGAAGAAAAACTTTATAATGTATCTCTTAAGCATTACTGAAACATCGATGTGGCAGAATGTATTTTCTAGAGATAGTCATAATAATCTCTCCCCTCCCACATGTCCTTCTTAACATATGACTTTGACCCTCCTTCCATAAAGCAGTGGGGCCTGTGTTCCCTCCCCATGAGTCTGGGCACTGGGGGAGAAGGGAAGCACGTGGCTTTGAGGCCAGGTCACCATTATCAAAGGGCAACACAGCTTCCTCCCGGTTCTCTTGGGACACGTGCCTTTGAATTCCTGGTCATCCAGATAAGAGTCTGAGAGCTCTGAAGACACCATAAGAGAGAAAGCCCAAACAAGCCCAGGTAAGGAGACCCTGCGGTGAGACCCAAAGGAAAAGCCCGTGAAGGGAGAGGTGCACAGCCAGCTGCCGCTGCCTCAGCTCCGCCCTCCCTCCCAGCTGGTCCAGCCCCATCTCCTTCCAAATCAGAGTTTAATAAGAGGTACAGAAAATGTAATTTTTTTAATGGACAGGAAATTGTCACGTGGTATGATAGGGAAAATACCTAATATTGCGATAACATATAAGAAGGGACCCTGACCCTCCCAGCGGGTCAGAGAAGGCCTCCTGGGGAAGATGACCAGGGACTGAGTGAGGTCTGAAGGGCGCATAGGAACAGGAGGAGGTGAGGCAGGCTCAGCATGGAGGACATTCTAGTCAGTGGCATCAGCATGACAAAGGCCTGGAAGCAAGAACCACTGGGGCACATTAAAGGAAATGGAAAAGGTTTAGTGTGGCAGAGACAGGGGCCAGGGGTGGTACAGAGATGAGCGATGAAGCTGGAGAGGTAAGAAATGAATAGATCATGATAGACTTTGTTTACCAGACTGAGAAGAATAGAAAAATGTGCCTACTTTCAGCAGAAACTTTAGTCGTTAGCATTTCCAGGATTTATTCGTATTTAGATATAAAATGTGGGACTTGGATAGTCTAAGCATTTTCATATATATATATATATATATATATATATATATATATATATATATTTTTTTTTTTTTTTAAGAACTAATTCCACCCATCTTGCTCTGCCCTTCCTTATGGTACTTTTTCTCCTTGTACCAGAAGCTGTGCCCTTGTCTTTAAGCCCCTGGTTTAAAGCTAAGCATCTGGGTGTGGGGATGATGTCCCTTTCCCTTTGTCTCCCTTACAGTGCCGTGTACAAAGCACTGGTCATGGTAGATGCTTGCTGCATCGTGGTGTCATAACTTGCCCACCCCTTTCCTCCCTCTCTCTCTCTTTCCCCTCCTTCCCCGTCCCCACTTGGGACTTTTTGCAGTCAACCCACATATATGAATCACAGTAGCATCCCCAAAGGGGAAACCCTCTCCCACAACCAGCTGGTCCAGCCTCATTCCATTAACATTGCCGTGTGGGAAGGTCCCCATTACACAACCATACAGCCCAGTGCGTGCTGAGCACTCCTCTCTGCTCTCTCCACTCTCCTCCAAGTCCTCATCTTTCCCATCATCTTCCATCTTGTTTACCTTTTCCTTGGGGATCTGATTCTTTGCCTTCGAGTCCCACTTACTGTCAAGTGTGTGTACCTTGGCTTTCAGAGTGAAAATAAGTAGTTATCCCATCTATGAGACACCGAGAAACATGTATTCCTCCAGTGCTTAGAGGAAAAGCTTTGTCCAAGATACAGAGGAACACAGAGTTTAGAGTGAGAATAATGGAGAGCCTTCAGACCAGGGCTGGACGAACATTCTCAGCAAAGGATCAGAGAGCAAATATTTTGGGCTTTGCGGGCCTTATGGTCTCTGTTGCAGCTACTCAACTCCACCTTCACGGTGGGAAAGCAGCCAAGCCAATGCCTAAATCAGTCGCCATGCTGTGTGCCGGCACAGCTTGACCCACAGTTACAGGCAGTGGGCTAATCTGGCCCACAGACCATAGTTGGCCAACCCCCACCTCGACCAAATCTCCCATACAGATGAGGACACTGAACCCCAGAGGTGATGTGTTCCAGTTTACTCGGACCATTAATAGGAGCGCTGGGCTGAGGACTCCTAACCCTCTAGTCCCTAAGGCTTGAGTCCTGCCTTTTCTACTTTGACTTGTATATCTAACTGACACTCACCCCCAGTCAGTTTGTTCCATTTGATAGTTTGGTAGATCCTAACACTCAGGAGCCAAAGACAGATATAAAAACTTTGAAGGTTGTAGATACTTTTTCAGGTGTCCTGTCATTTCTAATACAATCTATATGTCTGCTTTTGGAGTGGTCAAGTCCAACTCCAGGGGATGATGTGTGTGCGCCTGTGTGTGTGGGTGTGTGTGTGCAACCTAATGTATGAAAACATGTCCACTGACAGATAGGCAAGAATATTGACAAATGGTCAGATGGGTCTTGCCAATTAAAGAAACCTTTTCTAGGTTGCTCATACTGAACTGCAGTGTCCACATTTTTAGGAAGAAGGCTTTTAAATAATGCAAATATAAAGAGACTGAAGATGAAGAACCAACTCAACAAAACAATGAAACCTAGCCGAGTGACTGGTCGGACATTCCAAATTTCTTAGCGTGCTATTAGTGACTTTAAAAGTCAAGAGGGACAACAGAACCAGTTCCCACAAGAGGACTCTTTTGTCTCACATCTCAACCAAAATAGGCCCAGTGACTTGAATGATCTTAAAAGTGTTCTCAGTTATGGATGAACTGACCTGTCCTTTTAAACATAGGTGCTTGAAGCTATTTCTTCAGAATGAGAAAGGAGGGCAGAACATCCTTAAAGTCTCCAGGGGTGGGGAACATCCGGCTGTATAAGGCCTGAGAAATCAATCCCAGCTAACATCACATGCCTCACCAAATTAGCCTGACCAAATATAGCAGGCTAATTTTTAAGTTGATAATTTTGGATGGCCCAAGAATGATGTTATAAATATCCAAATGGCCATTGGCAGAAAAAAGGTTTCCCACCTCTGGTCACCTTAAGCAAAGACACTGCTGGCCATCCTCTGACCGGAAAACCATGGCAGCTGATGGCCCAGTTTGACAGGACAGCAATGAATAATGAATGCATTTCTTCCACTCATTTGTTTTGTTTTAACTGTTAGACCAAGTTCAAGAGTGTTCCCAACACTCGTGAACAGTGACTGTAAACGTGTGGCTAAGGACAAGTTTTACCTGTGATTCTCCCCAAATAGGCCTTGATCAATTTCAGTAGGGTTATCTTCAGAATGGCTCAACAGGATTCAAAAGTATTAATTAACAAAAATAATAATAATAATAACATGGAACTATACCTGGAGGGATCATATTTATTCTAATGAGACTTAGGGACTATAGGAAGTAACTGTCCTTATAATTAACTTTGGCAGCTACTACAGTGAAAATGAGAAAAATCTCCTTCCCTGACTCTTTGCTCCAACCACTTTCTAAAATTTGATTCTCAGCACCAAAAATATCCCACCAAAAAGGAAGTCAAAGGACACTAGTAACTGACCAAAGGTAACAAGACCCATTCTTAAAAGTGAGGAGTTTAAACTAATGTATCCCCCCCACCCCAATTCAGGTCACCTGCCCAGATTTGTGCCAGTGACTGGTAGACATTTAAACTTTATATTTACATTCATATTTATGTAATAAAGAAAAGGCTAAATTCCCTGATGTTACAGCATCAAGAGATACTCCCACCCCCACCTATCTCCCTGTATCATTTTTCTCAAATATTCTCAAAACTTAATGGGCAATCAATGCAAGTCTGATGAACAAAAGTGTGAACAGAGGAATACAGGAAAAAAGAAGAAATCACTCTATTCATTATGCATGAACCACGAAAGCAGTAATCTTTCATATGTTCTCGAAACATCTCCATGAGAGAGGAGAAATTTTTTCTCCAAAACATCAGAAACTGTTGATTATAACATCTTACATGATATAGTAGCAGAGGAAAACTATTTCCTGAGAGCCTGTTACGCCAGGCATCTTGATTAGATTATTTATTCAGTTCTCATCACATCCCTGGGAGATAATTGTTATCTCTGTTTTATAGATAATGAAGTTGAAGCTCAAAGAGGTTAAGTGTTTTGACCAAAGTCACAAACGAGTAAACTCTGGCTTTCAAACCAGCTCTATCTGACCCACACTCCTTGTGTTCTCTGTAGCATGACCCAGCCTTTCTACTCTGATGAAGTCAAGGAAAGAAATGCCTCCTGCACATGGAGGTTACCACAATACTTGTGTTAAGAGGGAAGGAAAAGATCAAATTCACTGTTTTGAAAACAAGTGTTAGTCCCATTTCAAAGTTATAGACACCAAAAGCCAGAGGCTTAAGGGCCCACTAGAAATCCCAGGTGACACCAATAAATGATTTTCGAACACTCAAGAGTTAAAAGTCTTTAGCACTCTTCAAAACTACAAGTTCCCAACTTACTTTTTTTTTGTCCAGTACATCACATTGATTTGGACACTTGGAAGAGATCTGATGTGGACAATAGACTTTGAAGGATGAAAAATAAGGTGAGTGTGATGCTCGATGAAAGTTCCTAACTGAAGTCTCATAAGGAGAACATTGTGAATGCTATTTAAATATTAATGAAATGTAAAATATTTACTAGAACACAATGATCAATAATGCAGCTTTTATTAGTGGGAAATCATAAATAACATTTTTATTAGTAGTGAGAAATTTCTTTTCCTTTATTATTTAAGTCTGGTAAAGAATGACTGGAACACTTTGGAATGCTGGTCTTAAAGATGTGTTACATTGTTTGGGGAATAAAATGGCCTTGCTATGGTTGTTTTTATGCATCTCATTGGAACTCACAGATTGATTTTTATGTATAACTAGCTACAAAGCCCCTTACCCCCCCCCTTTTTTTTCCTTTATGGGACACTGATTATGCCTGTGGTTTAATGAACTAAACATCATGTATTGTTTTGAATTAACTGGTAGCATACATAGCCCAAAACAAGCCTTGTATTGAATCCTCTGTTTTACTTTGTGCAGAGGTTAAAAAAGAGATGTTAATTTATAAATAGTGATAGTGAGAAATAACCATTGGATTATTTAAGCAAAGACACTCTAACACAAATAAAAACCAGTTCATCAAACTGCTTTGCATATGTAAGACTCCCAGATTGCCTTGATCTGCCTAGCTATTGGGCATTGCATAGACATAACCTAAGTCTACTGTCTTGTTAGGATGAAAGAACAAAGACAATCATATTATCCAAGATTTCCTCTATGTAATAAGATAATGCTAAAGTCACAGTTTTACAGTGAGGCTTGAATAATGTAATAGATATAAAAGGCCAGAGAGTTCTGACAAGTAGCCACTGACATGGTTGTGGTTGCTGTGGCTCCTACTATTTCCACCAGTATTATTGTCACCTCACAGCCTTCATTCAGTCAATCAATCAGTCAATATGGTACATACAGTGATGCAGATTCTTTGGGAGGACATCATGGGGCAAGACAGAACTGCTGCTCTAAAAGTGACCATAGTCCAGAAAACCTCTCAGGAAAACACAAACACTGCCATTCTTACATTTGCAGTGGTCAAAACTTTCCAATTCTATTCTCCAGTTACCAGTCCCTGAAAAACTGAGAGAATAGTTGTAAAACCCCAAGAAATATGCTTTAGGAAGTCAATATTCTCAGAAACACAAGTTGTTTTCTTAAACCTAAATTGAATAAGAAACCATGATTCAAAACATTTCCAAATGGGGGATCTGTGAATCATGCACAGAAATAAACTTCTTCCTTTGAAGGCAAAGACCCTTGATGTAGTGACCATCTGATGATAGACTATTGATAGGATTATTCCAAAGACTTTGTCCTTCTCAGTCTAGTTCAGTGGTTCATCGCTCCGTACAGAATCTTAACTGGAAGATGGGCTCCTGGGCCAGTTAGGATCATTGAAAGGCTAGCCATATTGTGTTGGAGTGGAGGCATGACTTTGATTCATATTCAAGCTGGTCCAGAGTGCATACTGGCCTTGCATCTTTCCATCTATACTCAAATTTATCTCCCATCTGCATCTCTTTAAAGAGATTGTCCAACCCATATATGCCTCAGGAATTTCTCCTCCCTCTCTCATCTTCCCAGCTCTCATCCCTCGCCACAATACTAGACTGGATAAACACTTGATTCAAGCAAGTTCAATCATATTTACTCTTCCCGTGACTTGGAACTGAGACTCAGAGATTGAGTCAACTAACTATGGGGAGGGGAAACGAAGATCATATAACTCAGGGAATGGGACAGCTATTGGCAGGTGGCCATGGTAACCACCTGCAAGTAGATGAGTGAATCAGGAAGAGGGTCTGCAGATAAAGAAAGACGAGATGAGCGTGTAGAGACAAGGAAAAGAGATGCAATCTTCCAGTGATTTTCCAGTTCCTAGGAGGCCCTACTGTCTTTCCTGAAAGTGTGTTCCCATAGGATTTCTTTGCAATCTATGATAAACTCCCTATTCACATGAGCATCCTTGAAAGGACTTCAATTCCCAGAAATCAAAAGCTCCGTAGCTAAAACATTCTCTAGCCCTCTGACAGTGTATTTTGAACTAACCATCTCCTGCCTGGTCTTCCAGAGGCATCAGTCACGTTGGAGCTTAGGGAGTGCCTAACTGGTAGAAGTCGTGTTGGTTGTTGATGAGAACTGGGAAAGAGCAGACACAGAAACCCGTGAGAAGTAAACAGTGAGTAACACCAAAGAGAAGATCAAAGTTCAGTCCTGCCCTAAACAAGAAGGTGGGGCACCGTGACTGGCTTTGAAACACAGGTTGTCTTTTCTCATCTGCATTAGGTAGGTCTTTGGTTGTCTCAGCAACATATGGAGCAAGAATTAGAGGCGTCCCTACAGCCCAGTCCCATTCCTTTATTCCAAGAGGAAGATTGACATAAGTTGACCCCAACACACACACACACACACACACACACACACACACACACACACACAATTTTATCTGCTTTAACATGTAACAAATCTCTATGGCGTTTAATCTAACCGTTGTAGGGGATTAATAAGAAAGTCTTTTGTGAAGAGGAAAGAATCATTCATGAATAAACAGTGTTCCATGTTCCATGTTCCAAAAGTGACCAAGTGACCCGGGGACCAAAAGAGAAGGAAGGGAGTGATTTCAAAGTGGAAAAGGAAAAGAGTTGTTGTTTTTGTGTGCGGTTACCTCTGCCGCGTATATAACTTGAAAGTTAGAGTATTGTTCAGTGGCTTTCCTTTTCCTTGGAGCTTATTATCAGGAAGAGAGATGAGACAGGTGCATAAAGAAAACCACACAATAAGAGAGTGACAAATGATGTAAGAGAAGGATAGATGAAGAGGTGTGGGACTTTGAAAGGAGAAAAACATTCCTTCCGTGTGGAATAGGAATAAGGAGGACATCATGATGAAGGGCAGAACCAAAGGAATGATTGTGGGCAAACTGGTGGGATTGTGGAATAGGCATTGTCTGGCCCTCAAGCCTTGACAGGAATGTGTGGAGCACAGCACCTCCGATGACTGCCACAGACAAAGCTGGACTCGGCCATCCCAGGATATATGTTTCTGGGGCCATACCTACTCTGAGGACTAAGGACTGAATATATGAATATAGTTAACACTTCTAAGTAAGAGAATAGGAATGGGTGACTATCAGGAAAAAGGGGGATGACTTGTGGGCTGTGGTTGTTTCCTGGGGGTGGTGGGGGGAGTGGGGAGGGAGGTGGTGAAGGAGGGTAGTCATCCAACCCCTCAGAGCTGGAAGTTGCAAGCAGATGCTGTGCATCCCCACAGAGCTCGCAGGCTCCCCAGCACCTGTCATCTCTGAGGCTGCAGGGGGTCCTCTCCCGCCGCTCAGTGAGCTCGTCAGGAAATGATTTACACGTGTCCCTACGGTCGTCTCTGCCCGGAACCCACGGGTTCGCCAATCCAGGACAGGTTTCGAGGTTGGTCTCTGGGTTCCTACACTAAAGGATTTCCACATCATGTAACACAAGCATTCAGGCCCCAGGGCCCCATCATGTGCCATAGAACTGGGGTTGATTCTCTCTTAGTTCATGCTGTTTCCACCCACGGACTAGGGCAAGGAGCCCAAGTTAGTGCCATTCCTGGGATGAGGTGGAGACTTCCTTGTCCCCATTCATGAGAACCTTTTTGGTTCTCAGTTTTGTCCTGAGAAGCCAGTCCTGGCTCCCTCTGACTCATGAGGCCAGACAACTGCCATTCCCACGTCGGTTATAAAACCTTTTCCTCTAAGCCACAGGCCACGGAGCCTCAGCTCTCCCTCCCATCATGGCTCCCTCTTGTCTCTGGGCCTTGCAGTTTCCCTTTTTGGCTTTTGCATTCAACCAGGTACTTTAAGTTCTTCCATTTAATTTTGAAAGCATTGTATGCATTTAGACCGGAGTAGGGGTTTCCCACCAAGCTCAGTGACCACCTCGGCCAAAGTCCTTCTCAGCTAACAAGTGACAGAGCTGGGTTTCAAAGCTAGGTATGCTGAATCTAAGACCAGGAGTGATTTTCAAAAACATGCTTCTTCCAGAGCATCTCAATAAAGTTGAAAGACTTAGCCAAAGTGAATTTTAACAAGGGAAGGATAGAGGTAAACTCATTAAATGATTACTCCCAAAGCAATTATAGGTTAAAACCATACATTTGGGGAGATTTTAGAAAACTGCACAAAATGAAACTTTGCAGCGGGTTAGGATATTCTAGAGCAGTGGTTCTCAACCTTCCTAATGCCGCGACCCTTTAATATAGTTCCTCATGTTGTGGTGACCCCCAACCATAAAATTATTTTCGTTGCTACTTCATAACTGTAATTTTGCTACTGTTATGTCTTAGCCAACCCCTGTGAAAGGGTCGTTCAACCCCCAAAGGGGTCGCGACCCACAGGTTGAGAACAGCTGTTTTAGAGACTGATCCTGACCTTATGAACTTGGCATTGAGGCAGCTTGCCTGCCATAATGCTCCCATGTGCGAACAGGGGTCTAACCCAGCCTGGTAATACTACGCCCTTTTGGCTGCAGCAGAAGGAATCACTGTTTTCAGGTGCTATTTCTCATATACAGATCCTCTCGTCTAATCACACACATCATCTGCGGTGCACATCATGCACACACACTTCCGTGTGAAGACAACAGGACGACCTTAAGAGCACGGGCTTTGCTCTGGGAAGAAGTGAAGTTTGTCATGCAACCTGGTATGTCTATAGGGACAGGCTGCAGAAAAAATGTGAGCCACACTCCTAGACCCGGGGGGGTTGCTCCCACCCTGCTACAGCCTGCCATATTCTTGACGCCAAATTTTCCTGCACTAGGCAGCTGAGTCTCATCACAAACACAGCCGTATTGATTATCCATAGTTTCCATTTCCCCTAATGCTACCTCCTACAATGCAAGTATAGTAGTGATTGAGTATTGATTATATTACAACAATTCATTTAACTGACTTGCCTAGAAAGTAGAGTGCTTGGTTAAGTGAGTTTCCTGTTCCTAAATAATTTAGGAGGTTAGAACCTAAATGCCTCTGAAATTCTTCTTCATGCATATGTACATATATTGATTGACCTAAATTAATAAACATTTATCAAGTACAAAATATAAAAGCATGGGCATTGGCACAAGCTTGGGTTTCCATAAAGGCTCTACCTTTTGTTGGCTGCATGGTCTTGGGAAAGTTATTTAACTCCTGAGCCTCGGTTTCTTCACCTGTAGTTTGGGATGATATAAACCCCATTTCCTAGGATTATTGTGGGGATTATATTAGGTCATGGATGAAGAATGCCTGGCATGGGTTCTGATGCAGAGTTTATGCTCACTAAGCAGCACCCATTATTGCTCTTATTGTTACTATGAAACTGTCTCGTTGCAGAGGAGACTCTCACAGCGTGACAGATCCATAATAGACTGAGAGCGACCCACAGCAGAAGTCACTGGAAAAGGTGGGGTCAGAGAACAAAACCAATGATTGGCTTTAGATTTGCCCAAGAGAAAGTGGGCAAGTAGCAACTGATTCTAGGCACCCTGGCGGGTGGCTGAGCTTACATTGTTTGAGTCAGTGCCCTGAAGCCCGTGTGGTTAGTTGTTGAGAGAGAATTCCTTGTCCCTATAAGATGCAAATCCCCAAGAGGTTCACTTTAAGAGCCATTTTTTTTTTTTTTTTTTTTTGGACTGGCTGCTATAAGCCTGTGGTTGGAGCCAAGATTGTTTTTCTGTGTGATTATAGCCTGGTAAGAAGAATCATGGCCTGGAGTCTAGTTAAGATTTAGGCTGTTGTCATTTATGGAATTCCAGCTAATGAACTCTCACACAGCAGGACGTGGCTTTAGGCAGATCAGGAGACATTTACTCTTAAGAAAAGCCTCCCCCCCTTTGTCCTCTCCAGTCCACCCTCCAGAGCCCCTCTCTGGTTTCCCACACACAGCGTTTGTTCCTCTGGGCATGGCTTCTCAGGAGGCTGGGAACAAAGAGATTGGGTCTTCCAAGGTTACCAGACTTATCTCTTCTCCTTTGCTGTACAAACAACTTGTGTGAAGGCCACCCAGATTTTGCAATTAAAGGGAAGCTTGCAGGAAAGGATATGGCCAAGGCTGCTTATATTCTGCCAAGATGAGGCTCAAGTTGCCTCTGTGGGGGAACTTCCCTGCCATTGCTAAGGAAGCAGCCCGCCTGTCCAGGGGGCCAGGGGCCAGAGGCGAGCAGGAT
The DNA here is from genome assembly GCA_030848825.1 of Tadarida brasiliensis. NCBI lineage: Eukaryota > Metazoa > Chordata > Mammalia > Chiroptera > Molossidae > Tadarida > Tadarida brasiliensis. The sequence goes on from CM061258.1 coordinate 48,077,530, forward strand.
TAGGAGCTGCAGGCCCAGATCACTTTTGTTGTCTCTGTGCAATGTTCTGAGCCCCCGTCCGAGTCTGCTCATGGATCACAGGTTAAAAGTAATTTCACATTAGCAACAGAGCATCAAACAGGAAAAACCCAATAAAACTTGATGACCTATAGCAGTGGTTCTCAGAGTATGAGCTGGACTAGTAGCATCAGCATTACCTGGGAAATTGTTAGACATACAAATCCTCGGCCCCACCCCATTCCTGCCTACTGATGCAGAAACCCAGAGGATTCTGATGCACGCTCAAGTTTGAGAACCACTGGCTCCTGGAAACCCTGGCAGTGGGAAAGGAAAGCATTCTAGAGTCTCATGGAAACCAAAATGTGGCTAAACAGGTATGCCTGTCCCATTTTCCACCTACCACTCCCCCACGATGATATAAGGAGGGGCACGTGGAGATAGGCGATGGTTTGGACAGAGCAACTAGACAGAGGGACACACCTGAGCCTGTGTGAGTTGTGGTTAGCGTCTGTTTCACTTGCTTGTTTATTAATTAATGTTTTCCCTGCCATGTGTAGGTTTTGTTTATCCTTCAGAAATAGCCATCGTTATGTACAGGGTTCTCAAACCGGCAAGGTGGAGAAATGACTCAGAACAAGCAGGGAAACAGAAAGAGAAATAGTAACGCCACACGTCATGAAGGTCAAGGCCAGAACCCTGCAAATCCCAACGATGTGGCTCAGAGGAGAAGAGAAGACTGGCTGACAAGGGAGGAGAAGCAGAAAAAGAGAAAATAGATGGAGGAATGAACACAGACAGGCTCCAACATTTGCAGGGCCAGGGGCAAAAAGGACAAATGAAGATCCAAATACTGTGTGTCTAAACACTTAAAAGTTATAAATCAACTGGACATCAAGTGAGCAGACTTTTAAGGAAAATACGTAATGTCTTCCTCCCTTGACAAACATATTTTTATAGTACACTGGAAGTCCAGGGTTGGTAAACTGAGCTCTTCAGAGTTCCAGAATGCATTCATGCAAGGAGAGTGGTCACCTGACCCCGTCCTTTCTCTTCCCATCCTGGCTCAGTCCCTACACCACCAGGGGTTTCATTCATAGGCACAGATACGCTACCTGTGAGTCCAAGCTCCGTCCACACCCCTTGCAAACAGCCTCCCATGGCTCCCACTCAGCCCTAAGAGGAGCACCTGAGCACCAGAGGCTGGACCCAGGAAAGATGCCCATAAAGGCTTAGCACCTTTGGGGCAGCGAATCCTGCCTGATTACTTGGAGCAGGTCTGGAAAAGGAGCAGGCTCTAGGTGGGCATGACCCCTTAGCCTGTGGATTCTTGAGCTCAAGGACAGGGGAAGAAAAACAAGAGCAGTTTCCCTGAAGTACGGGTTCAGGACAGGTGCCGTCTTGCTAAGGTCTCGCAATAGTACTGGGTGGAAAAGAGGAGGAGGTGTCAAGTATTTGAAGGAGGGGAGGAAATAGTAAGCAATGAAGACCTCAGAAGAACTGCTTCAAAAAGTGGCTTTTACTATTACCCATACCATGAGGGACCTGATATTCTTCTGGGTATCAAGCTATGATTCTTCCTCTAGGTTGGATGAACCACCCACACCATGGAGAAAAGTGAGCGCCTATACCCAATTCATATTTTATTTCTACACCTACATTACTACTCAGAGACTAGAGACCCTTTATTTTCCAGTGATAATAACTGTTGATCTATCATAGCTTCCTGTGCTGCATACTGATGATAAAGGAAGAAAGGAAGGGAGGGATGCAGGAAAGGAGGGATGAAAAAAAGGAGGGAGGGGGGAAGGGAAGAAGGAAGAGAGGAAGGGAGGGAGGAAGTTAGTTAGTTAGTTAGTTAGTTAGTTAGTTAGTTAGTTAGTTACGATCATAGACCAAAAGTTTCTCTGGGTGAAATAAAAGAGTATTTTATCAGATAAACAACTGAAAAGCAAGTTTACACAGAAAATGGGTAACTCAATGCAGCATTTTGGTCTTTATGATGTGGGTTGGTTGTTACTTGGCTTAGCTTCTGATGTTACACAAACTTCATTTGAAGGTTTCTCTGGCCAACTGTTTTGATGTAGATTATTTGAGTTTTGTTGTTTGCTGTTTAGCACACATGAAATATGATGCATCTTCTCTAAGCATGTTTCATTTCCTGGGGCTGGAAATGCACTGGGGTTAGGTGATCTGCTCCATTTCCAGCCATATGTTCATAGTCCTGAGGGCAATCTAGATCACAACATTCTCGTGCTTTTGAAATCAATCTTTAAAGTATTGTTTCTTGGGGAAAAAATTACTTTCTAAGGACAAAATCAACAGAAGGAATCACAAAGGAAAAATGGATAGAAAAGCAACATGCAAAAGAAATTAAAAGGCAATGTATGGGAAATGGACATCATAAATATAACAAAGGGAACAATTATTAATATATAGAAACTTTACACACATATTTTAATAATCATCAATTTTCCAACTTTTAAAATGTGCAAAGGACAATGGCAGAACATTCACCAAAGAAAAATTATAGTGACTAAAATGTATTTTAAAATATCTAATGAGAGGTAAGATAAAAACGAGATGTGTCCACTGATAAAACTTTCCTGGATGTAGCTTTACAAATGTGTCTAGAGCCTTAAGAAATGTCCATGATCTTGAGCCTGGCAATTTTTTCCTAAGAACATATAAGACATGTAGGATACTGTTGATATAAACGGGTGGCCTGTGCAGCTGTATTTGCAGTGGGATTTACAAAACAAAACTCAGTCTCATCTCCCATCAGGGTCCAGCTATGCTCTAGGACTTACACTCTGGAGCCCAACTGTCTGGCCATTTCATTCTTTCCATGTTTTCTCGCTATCTTACTTATCATTAACCTGCCTACTGGATACATCCCATCAGCATACAAATATGTTCAGTGTTTCTCAGATTTTTAAATCCTTTTTGACACCACAGCTCCATCTGGCTAGAACTCCATTTCTCTGCTTCCTCTTATAGGGAAACTCAATTATCTCCACACCCCTTCACTTTCTCTCCTCCCACTCACTCATTGACTTGCTCTCTTGTCAACATCCCAGAGGACTCCATCTTGCCAAGTCCAATGTGTACTTTACTATCCTGTCCTTAAACTCTCAACAGTGTTGCACATAGTTAGCCATGACCTTCTGTGTCTTCCTTTGGCTTCCAGGACACCACATTCCTGTTTCTCCCTTGACCTCAGTGGCCACTCTGTATCAGGCTATTTTCTGAATCTTTCCTCTCCACCCACCTTCTAAAGAATAGAGCTCCTTAGGGTTCAGTTCAGAACATCGTCTTCATCCATATTTATTTCCTTAGGTATTCTCATCTAATCCCATGGCTTCTGTGCCATCTTACAGCAACGACTCCAAAATGTATATCTTCTGCCTTGACCCTCTCACCTGAAGTCTAGACTCATATAGCCAACTACTTAGCCAATATTGACATGTATGTCTCAGGCATCTCAAACTTTACATATTTAAACAGACCTGTTCATCCCACCCTCCTGTCCCCAAAATGCCCAGATCTCCCTCTGCCATTCCCACGCCCTGGAGTCACACGTCACGCGGTGTCACTCACACCTCGGTGCATTCACAAAGGCCAGATTATTTCCAAGAGAAAGGGAACTACTTGTCTTTTGTGATAGGAAGATTTGTAGAGTTCTGGAAGAGGATGGCATGTGGCCATTTTGAGAATACAATCCGTCAAATACGTGACAGAAAAACACAGCTAGGAGGCTGTGATCACTAACAAAGCCAAAGCACACCTTCAGTGTTGATGGGACAGGGGCTAGGAGTTGGGTGAGCTTAGGGGCAAACAGGCTGGGAAAATCTCAACCCCACACATGAACCAGCTCACCCTGGGGATCTCACCATAACGTCACCTGATGCGGACTGCAGGACCAGGTAAACTGGGGCCCTGATTCGGCCACCTACTCAAGAAGTAAGAGCAGTTAACCTCAGTGTGGCACACACGTATGCACAGGAAATGCTTCTCAGAGTGTAGCTCACCTGGCCATGGCTGCCTCTGATCTAGTTCTCTCCCTGCGCTTCACAGACAGTAAGAACTTCAGTTTCATTAAATTAGCGAAAATATAAACTTTCAGTCTTCCCCTTTAGTCTGGGGCTAAAATATTTGGACAAGTACCTACAAAAACTCTGATAAAATCTATCTCAACATCTAATATTAGACATGCATGGACTTCCCTCTGTGGTTGAGAAGGAAGGAAGGGGGAGGGAAGAAGGAAGGAAGTTCTCTGGACACAGAAAAAGATAAAGTTGTTGAAAACAAAGGACTATTCTTGAGACTCAGAGCAAATACTTCCTCCACCCCCAAGAAACAATAAAAGCACTTACATAAAAATATGAGACCCATAGGAAATCAGAGATCTGGGAAGATATAATCTGCGACTATTAAGAATTGTTTTCAGATTTTAAAAAATTAGCAAATTCAAGATGCAATGGAGGCAATAACAGTAAGAAACAGCAAGCTTGATGCAGAAGTAATGAATGAAAGTTGTAAGATGAGAAACCTGCCCACTGTTTGCAGGGAAAGTATGAAGAAAACCACACAATGAGCCCATCTGTAACAGCCATAGAGGACAAATGCAGGAAGACATTATTTTTCCAGGAGAGAACGTGTCCCTGCAGAAAGACTTGACACTTCTAATCAAAAGGATACAAATTATCTGGGAAGAAGAGATCACACATAGGCATACTGGTGACCTCGTAAACACATTAAACTGTGCATTTGGAGAATATGGATGGTGTCAGATGGGCACTGGACTTATCAGGGCGATCACTTCGTAAGGTATATAAATGTGTAATCACCATGTTGTACACCTGAAACCCATATAATATTGTATGTCAACTATAATTGAAAAATAAATTTAAAAATATAAAGACTATGGAAACCCACAAATATGTTGGTATATAAAATGAATTGCATTCAAAATGGAAATAAATTAGATTATCGGAATTTCCTATAATACTAAATCACACAAGTAAGAAGGTCAAATAATGACTCTGGATCCTGACAACTAATTAGAGCGAATGGGGTAACTTGATAATGTGGCTGGTTACAAAATAATCAAGAGCACAAATCTTCCCCTGTTCGGGACAATATGGCAAAGTCAACTCAATTCTGAAAACTGCTGGGACGTCCGAGGGAAATCAAGGGCCCCCGAGCCTGACATGAAACCACAGAGAAAGCCTTGGGGACTCGCGGTTGTTGGGTCTTGACCGTGGATTGGGCGGAGGAGGGCTGGGAGCCACCCGCCGGGCAGGATTGCTTACCGCTTTCTAGCGTTTCCCTTTCAGGACCCCACCTTGCTTTGTGCAGGTCAGTGCTCCCCTTATTACCCAAATGGGACAGAAGAGTCGGCCTCAGCCCAGAGCCGGCTGGGCCAGTAGGAGGTGATGGGACAGCTCCGTGGCAAAGTCACCGACCAGTTGAGGAAACTGAGAGGAACAAGCGCACGTTGGCTGGCCAACCCCTAAAAATAGTCTCCTCGCCCAGACCCCTGTGTAACACTGCATGTCCCTGTCCTCACAGAGGATAGCCATGTTTCCAGGGACACAAAGGTGCACACACTCATCATTTTCTTACAAAGAAATCCCCAACACCTGTGTCATCTAACATTCTCTCTCCCCACTCAGGATGCCTGCCTGACCTCACCTGTGGTGGAGAACGGGCACAGGAGGGGCACTGGATGCGTGTTGTTCAGACAGAGTGCGCCGCTGCACTCAACTGTGGGCGCGAGAGGGCTTCCCCCAGGGTGCTCACAGTACCCACCACACACACACCACACCCTCCACAGCACGCCACGCACACACACCACACACAAAACAACACCCTCCACAGCACGCCACGCACACACACCACACACCACACCCTCCACAGCACACCACGCACACACACCACACACCACACCCTCCACAGCACACCACACACACACACCACACACAAAACAACACCCTCCACAGCACGCCACGCACACACACCACACACCACACCCTCCACAGCACGCCACGCACACACACCACACACCACACCCTCCACAGCACACCACGCACACACACCACACCCTCCACAGCACGCCACACACACACACCACACCCTCCACAGCACGCCACACACACACACCACACCCTCCACAGCACGCCACGCACACACACCACACACCACACCCTCCACAGCACACCACGCACACACACCACACCCTCCACAGCACGCCACACACACACACCACACACCACACCCTCCACAGCACACCACGCACACACACCACACCCTCCACAGCACACCACGCACACACACCACACACAAAACAACACCCTCCACAGCACGCCACGCACACACACCACACCCTCCACAGCACACCACACACACACACCACACACAAAACAACACCCTCCACAGCACGCCACGCACACACACCACACCCTCCACAGCACGCCACACACACACACCACACACAAAACAACACCCTCCACAGCACGCCACGCACACACACCACACACAAAACAACACCCTCCACAGCACGCCACGCACACACACCACACACAAAACAGCACCCTCATCATCTGTTTCTCTCTCTCTCTCTCTCTCTCTCTCTCACACACACACACACACACACACACACACACACACACGCTTCTCATTTGAAGATTCTATTTGTCTACAACATATACCAATGACTTCCAACGTTTTTAGGCTAGTGTATAATCCTGGGAACCGCGAACATTCATTCAAATTTGTTCGCTGGAATGCAAAGGGGTTTTAGCTGAATATAATAGGGATTTTTCCCCCAGAAAGACAGTTGCCTCTGCTCGCGTTGCTTAGGGAGCAAGGCGATGCCCTCTGGCTGGAACGGGCCGGTGCCTTCCGGAATCCCTGCTCCCCACACCACGTCCACACTCTCAGGCACTCCCTCTCACATCCTGCTGGAAATAGCTCTGCAGGCTGAGCCATCCACCCTTGTCAAGCCGGCTTGCTTACCAGCAGTGCTTGTTAGTGGTTTCTCCAGATGTCTTCCTCCCATGGCCCGGAGGAGACTGAACAGGTGCATGTGTTTGACCCGGAGAGGAAAGGAGCCAAGTGGACAGTCTCCTCGCTCTGGCATCTGACCATGAATTTTTCTCACGTCCACGAGAATCAGAAGGTTCTGTCTGTGTCCCCAGTCCCTGTCAAAAGTTCCTGGCAACTGTGTAGGCTGCACGAGTGCCTCTGTGAGGATTTACATCCCCACGAGAGGGGACTGAGAGGCCAGCGGGAGGGAGCCCAGGCCCCAACTTGGTTCACTCAGGAAACAGCAGATGCCCAGGCTGGCAGGGGGCAGTCTCCCTTTGACCTCTGACCCACTGCACCCAGGTCTTAACAAGAGTGAATCTGACCTCTGCGTTGCCCCTAAAACTATTGAGGAGAGAGAAAGGGGAGGAGTGCAGGGCAGATGTTCTAAGAACCAGCCCAGTATTTAGTCAAAGCGTCCTTCAGGCTTCATTTCTTGGGAAAGGCATGCAAGAGGAGAGCACTGGGGAACACTGGGAACCCAGTAGTGCTTTAGCGTGCATGGACTTGGTTGGGCTCCAGAGGACTTTCCTAAACCCTGTGTTTGGAGGACATATTTCTGTAGGGATACTGTCAGACACTGGGGTCAAGCTCTAAGGACATTCACAAAAGCCTATGTGATTCTTGATGTTTCTTAGCTTAGGGGCTGCCTCTTGGAACAAAACCTGCCAGCCACATGGGCCATAACAGAGTAAGAGCAGGACCAACAAGCGGGAAAGCCCAGGGCAGGACCGGAGTTCTAATCCCAAGTTCTCTTCCTCACAGTGAGACCTTCGGGAAATTACCTGGTCTCAGTCTGCCTCGGCTTCCCCCCCAAAGCGGGGATAATAATAGTATCTATCTTCTAGGATTCTTATGCAGATCGAATGAAATAATACCACTAAAATGGTTAGTACAGTTCTTAAATCATGTAAATATTTAAATAAATGCTAGCTTTTATTTTATTTTTTTTTTAAAGCTAGGAGTTTTAATTTATTTTTTCTTTATTGATTTTAGAGAGAGAGGAAGGGAGAGGGAGAGAGAGATAGAAACATCAATGAGAAAGAACATCCATTGGCCGCCTCCTGCATGCCCCCCACTGGGGATCAGGCCCACAACCTGGGCATGTGCCCTGACCGGGAATCGAACTGGCGACCTCTTGGTGCATGGGTCGACGCTCAACCACTGAGCCACACCAGCCGGGCTATAAATGCTACCTTTTAATATTCGACAATGACTGACTGAACATGGCCATGCTCTGTGCTGGATGCTGGGACATGGAGCGAGTGAGGATGAAAAACGTGAACTCCCTTCCTCTGCTCTGCTGCCTCCCAGCCCCGCCCGCAGGGGCATCTGGTGGTCTGGGCCCAGCGGAGTGGACCAGAGCATGTAAGGGCTGAGGCCCTCCTACCGGGCAAGCTCCTGGGCACCTTCCTGTCCCAAACGTACTCCCCGTCACTTTGTTTCCTGCTCAGGCTCAGGAGGTATCCGCCCATCGCCCTGTTGCTTCATCTGGGCCACCCCAATCCTAACTGATTGTAAATCGAACAGAGTTTCCTGCCTCCCCTCACCTCCCCGTCTCTGGCAGACAGTTTTCTAAGGATGTTTTTCTTCTTGGTAACAATGGAAAGGGCACACTCCAGGCTCATAAAGCCTTTTCCTCCCTCCCCTCGCCCCTGCCAGACTGCGGGGGGAAGACACTGATTCATGTCAAATGAGAGTGGTCTAGTTGTCTGTGAGACGGCACCAGGCGTTAGGCCAGTGGGGTCAGACCAGACCTGCTCCAGCAACCTCGGTACTTGAGCTCTGGCTAAGGAAGAATTGAGAGCCAAGACTCAAACTATAAGCGAAAGTTTATTTAGAAAGTCCAAGAGGTAGAAGAACTGAGCTGGAGAAGTAATGGGCTCCGGAAACAAGCAAAAGAAGGGCCTTGGATCTTAGGAAAGAGAGAGGCAAGGAAAATGCACCGGGGGCAGAGGGTGGGGAAGGGTGCGGACATGCTCCAGAGAGAGAGCCACACTGGGTCCTCAATCTTGAGGGTGTGTATCTGGAGGTCTCAAGGGAGGAGTCCAATAGAGTAGTCATCAGCTTTCGTGTGTGTCCTTTCAGGGTCATGACCTCCACTGATTGGTCAGCAGCAGAGCAGGGGGTCATAAGTCAATGCAGCTGGTCCTGAGGTCAATCACGGTGTCACTTTTCTGGTTTTGCTGCTTTTCTGGGCCCGAAGCTGAAATACAGTTGAGGCCTAGATATATTTGATGTGAGTCAGGACATGATCGTCCTGAGGGCTTAATGCTTAAGGGCTGTTCTCCAGCCTCCTTGTTTGTTCCCCCTCTAAAGGGCCTAAACCACATGACTAGCAACATGCTAGGGAGGAAAGGTTACCCTGCGGGTGAGGTCCTTGTTTTACCTGGTGACCTTCTGCACCTGCTCATCCTTGCTCTGCTCATGTCTGTCCAACTGCCTCCCACAACATTGCTTCATGTAAAGCACCAAAGCACAAGCTCAGGAGGATAGGTATTGCCCAGAACTGAATGAGTCAAGGACATTTCTGAGAAATGTCCTGAGACGTTTCACCTGAGAAATTTCAATTCAGTGGGTTTGCAGTGAGGCCCAGACAGAAGTATTTTTCTAAAATTTCCTGGTGATTTTCATGATCAGACAGGTTCCAATAGGATCAAAGGGACACACAGCTCCCTGGAACCGCTGGTCACTGCAGTCCAAGAGCACCGCTAAACATCTGGACAGAGTGGGAAGCCTCACGGGGCAGTGGGGGAGGTGGACCATGGCCATGGTGGGTTCCCTCCCATCCGTTCCCTCAGTCACTGCTACCAGGCAAGGGGGACAGAAGAAAGGTTAGTAGGAGACCCTTAAGAAAGAGGTAGGGTAGGTGAGGGGTGCAAAAGAGGAGGATCTCCCACAGCTAATGGGGAGGGTGGAGATTTCCTTTGGTCGTAGGGCTGACCCACCCATTCTCAATATTCCAAGTGACCTCAGGCCTCTCAGGGGAGCCTATAAGTCAATCATATAAGCCAGAGATGCCCTGTGTGTTGGAAACTGCCTTAAAATGTTCTTTAGTCAAAAGCTCTGGCTTTTTTTTTTTTTTTTTAAGTCACAGGACCCCAACCCTCCTGGCAGATCCCAAGGGAGACAAGTTACTGTTGAAGAATGAGCTCTGTGCCCTGGCCTCTCCACTCGAACCTGCAGCTGGCCCTCTGGGGGACTAGGATGTTAGCACTGCCCTGGGGACCGCCGCGGGCTGCGTCTCCCAGCAGGTGCGCCAGGCAGGCAGCAGGAGTGTGCAGAGACAGAGCTGGACAGGGCCTCTTCTTGGACCTCGAAGCTGATCCAAGTGCACTATTATGAAAAGTTATTAACTGATATTCAGTTACAGGATCACGGGCTGAACAAAGAATGAGGCCCAGTGCAGCCGAAAACCATATGGCCTTGGAGGAGGCATGCACCTGCAGGAACAGGCAGGTCTGGTTAAAAACCATCATCAATTCTAGGAAAGCCATAAAGTTTGGACTTGCTTCATGGCACTTTCTAATTAGTTGCACAGTGAGTTTTCTCCACTTCCTTATAAAGGCCTGTGCCCCCTCTCCCACCCCTGTCTGTCTCCCACGGCCCAGGACATCTGGGAGAAGGTTCCCACCAGACTCCCAGCCCCCAGTCAGACCACAGAAGACATCATAAACACGAAAATATCGTTTACGTCTGGGTCCAAAACAAAAACAGAGAGGAGACTCTTAGGAAGTTATCAGGAGGAAATAATCCCACAGGGGAAAAGCATAGTGCTTTCATATAACAGCAAGAAGCTGGGAGCCATGCATATCGACTGAATGTAGGAAAATGGTTAAATCAATTCTATCAGATTCACCCAACGGAATGGGTTAGCAAAGACTAGAAAGATGAACGTAAATGCCCTGTGATGCATGGAAAAAGGCATACCATATAATGTTCAGTAAAAAAAAGAAAGTAGATGCAAAATGGATCCCTGCTGTAATTGTGCCGGTAAAGTTACATAATCCTATGGCCCGAGTCGAGGAAGGTGGTGAGAAACTGAACACAGCTGGGCTGACAGTGGCGGCGGGATTGTGGGTGGTTGGCCTGCCTTTTATTTAGAAGGTTGTTGATGCTTTGGTAATATTTGTGTCATAAACACTTAGAAATAAAATAAAAAGGAAAATAAAAGTAATGAATGTTGTTTTAAAAAGCGGGGGTGGGGCCCTAGCTGGTTTGGCTCAGCGATTAGCGCTTTGGCCTACAGACCAAAGAGTCTCGGGTTCGATTCCGGTCAAGAGCATGGACATTGGTTGTGGTTCAGTCCCCGGCCCTGGTCAGGTCGTGTGGGGGGCAGCCGGTGGATGTGTCTCTCTCACGTGGATGTTTCTCTCTCTCTCTCTCTCCCTCTTTCTCTCTCTCTCTCTCTCTCTCTCTCTCTCTCTCCTTCCCTCCCTCCTTCTCACTCAATATGAAGATAAATGGAAATATATCCTTGAGTAAGGATTTTAAAAATAAATAAATAAAAGCGGGGGTGGGGGCAGAAGAGAAGAACAGACATTGTGGTATGAGAGCCAAACCGAGACCACAGTTCCCCAGAACACAGCCACATAAAACGCCTTCTGTGAAGAACTCATTCCCACCACTGTTCATCCCCATAAGAAAGAAGACAAATGAACAGCGTCTTGGAAGGGAGCAGAGGTCTCCGCAGGCTCCTCTGACGGTAGAGATGCTGAAGTCACTGGTTGGCAGTTGCAGGGAGTGAGCTTGTCAGGAAGATAAACGTCAGCCTGGCGCAGACAAGGCCCCAGTGCCTGGGCAGACGAATGTGCCCGGACAGCTGCGCGCAGAATGGCGGGGGAGCCTGTGAGAACCCCCGGGAACAGCCCTCAGTCTCTCCCAGCCTGGGTGCCCCTCCTCGGGCTCAGGCTTCCCAGTGCTTCACCAGAAGGCTTGGCCACTAGCCATCTGGCTACCCGAATGGCAAAGGGGGCCTTGCCCGGGCCCCTGCCCACACTGTGCTTTGCAAAAGGAATCACCTTATGGGAACTCAGAATTCGACTTGTAGTCATTAAAATATGTATTTCCACTGTCTTCGGATTCATAGACATCTAGAGTCCGGGCAGGGGGGTGGGGGCAGTCACTTCTACTAAATTTGAGGATTGAATAAATATGTCTTCTATTTAAAATTCAGGAGGCTCCTCACAGCGGAAACGCATCTCAGCTGGGTTTTCATTCTTGCCCGCCCGGGTGAGAGCAGGACGCAGAGCAAGGGCTGTGCATTCAGAGGAGGACAGTGTGTGGGAAGGGTCAGGGAAGGGCCCCCTGTGTGCCTCAGACGATGAGACAAGCTTACAAAACGTCTCACCCTCCAGTCCCCGAAGGGAGGCGGCTGCACTGCATGATATTTCCAGTTAAGGGAAACACAGAAACGTTCAAACACAGCCTGGAACAATCAGGGTTATAATTCCTGGCTGCAGCCGGCGGAAGGGAGGGCGCAGAGGGCGACCAGGCGGTTGGTGGACGGCTCAGAGCTGGAGTCGGGAGTCGCTGATCAACACAACATCGGTGTCGCAGGGGCCACGCCGCCTGGCACAGCTTGGATACCTGAGAAGCATTCAGACTTGCCCTTCGGAGGAATCCACTCGGGCCTGTGAAATGCACCTGTGGTTCCCACGCGGGTGTTCTCGCGCACGTGCCGACTGCCTCCCACGGCCCTGCGCGTTGTGACGCTGTGGGCATGTCTTCCCTTGAGGAATGGCCCCTTGGTGCTGCAGGGACGCTGTGGAGACCGGGAAAGAGTTTCACCAGTGGCTGCATCCCCGTCACTCAAGGGGGCTGTTGAGTCTGGGGGCAGTTAACACTCCCCGGACAAAGGAATCCAGAGATAAAAGTCTTTCTTAAGCCCTACAAGATTCTCTGCTTTCAAATACATTGGCTGTTGTGAAATAACCTCCCCCGCTCCCTGGTGGTGGCATTGGTGTTTCAGCAGACCCATGGAGGATTGGCCTGCTCGGGGATTTCCACGGGAAGTGGGTCCAAAGGAAGAATCCCACATTCCCAGAAGATCGTTTGTTCTTCCTGCCCTTTGGTCAAATCTTCCCAAACCTTTGGTCTTACAGCTGAGCACCAAGAAGAAAAAAAACTAGGAAAATAACATGTAAAATACGACAGATTTTATTTATCCGTATCCTTCCCACACTTGGCAACATGAAGCCATACAAAGGGAACAGATGACTTCAGGACAAGCACAGAGGTGACGGCATTCAGAAAACACTCCAACTTTAGTTAACGTGCCCTGCCCCCTATTTGCAAATATCCGACTCCTACCTCTTCCTCCAAGGTCAGTTTCTAATGCCCGGTTCTCCAAGAAGCTTTCCCTGATCTTCCAGTCCCCTGGGGACGACAGATGTCGTAGTATCCTGGGTAAGAGCTCGATACTGAGGCCGGATGTCCTATGATCACATCTCAACACTCCACTTGGCCCCTGTGCAACCGTGGGCAAGTGGCTCAACCTCTCTGTGCCCTAGTCACCTCACTACAAAATGGGGATACAAATAGTTTCTACTTCATAGTTTTTAAAAATTAAATGTGTCAGTACATGTGAAGCTCTTACAAAAGTGCCTTGCGTAGAGTAATCACTCAGTAAGTGTTAACTACAGTGATTACCCTCTTAACTTTTTACATTTTTTCACAGGATTATCTTAATGTTCTTTAGTGCCACACCCATTTTTATTTTTTATTATTATTATCTTTATTGATTTTAGAGAGAGTGGAAAGGAGAGGGAGAGAGAGACAGAAACATCGATAAGAGAGAACATCGACTGGCCACCTCCTGCATGCCCCCCACTGCGAATTGGGCCCACAACCTGGGCATGTGTCCTGACCGGGAATCAAACCAGCGACCTCCTGGTGCATGGGTCGACGCTCAACCACTGAGCCACACCGGCCGGGCAGTGCCACACCCATTTTTGTGGGGGGTTTTCCCCCCTTTAGATTCTTCTTCTTTGAACCATATCTTCTGCTCTGTCGAGATCCGATTGGGACCCTATTCTTTTCTTTTTCTCTCTTTCTTTTCTTAAACTCACCTAATTGAAAAGAGGGATTGACTCTCATGTGAATGAATCACGAAACACAGAAACAGGAGAGCAAATCAAAACACTATGCCGGCCCTGGCCAGTTTGGCTCAACGGTTGGAGCGTCGGCCTGTGGTCCGGAGAGACCTGGGTTCGGTTCCCGCTAAGGGCATGTACCTAGGTTGCAGTTTGTTCCCGGCCCTGGTTGGTCATGCGGGTGGCAGCCACTCAATGTGGCCCTTTCACGTCGATGTTTCTCTCTCTCTCTCTCCCTCCTACTCTATCTGAAAAACAAACAAAAAAAAAACACTACGCCGAGCTACCAGGCGTCCCTGCCTGCTGGGCCACAGTGCGGAGAGGGGGAGAAAAGGAAATATCACAGTATTTCCTTTACTGAGTATTGAGCAGATTACATGAGGAGAGGAGGGCATGAAATAAAGAGAGGAGAAAAGATCCCAGGGCATCGCAGGTTGGGGAAAGGCGTGTGGAAAGGAGGTTGCCGGAGTCAGGTGTGTGTGTGTGTGTGTGTGTAATATGTATTCTCTCAAATATTCAAGAAGCATTGTGATTCTGGGGGGGCGGATTTCTTTGGCACCCAGTTTCCACACACTCTGTGTCTTCTCAGATGCTGCCCTCCACCCAGCCTAATTCCTCCCAAAGCTCTGCTTTTGCCAAGGGGAAAGGTGAACTGCCCACTAATACCCTCTCAGTGCCACCTGCTGCCCTCCTCAACCTCCACTCCCTCCCACCTCTGCTCTGTGGGAGCCCCCGTCCCACTCTCCCCCACAGGCAGTGCAACTTCCCTGGGGTGCCCCTTGTCTGCATTGTCCCCCATGCTGCCACGAGAATGAGCACTCCCACGAGGGGCCTCGCGCCTGCTCTCCCTCTGCGCACGTCTGCCAAACCTCAGAAATGGACCGGGCACCCGGAGTGTCAGAGCTAATGACAATACCCAAGATCATCTGGCTGAACCTGGAGGGGGTTCAGAGCATGTTACCCCAAAATATGCCATTTTGGCTTAAGAATTATTTTGATCTGAAGGCAGCTGAGAAGAAGCAGACACAAGAAAACTTCTCACCTTCCCCCTCTCTGTCAGAAAGAGCGGGGCAATTGTCAATCACCAGAAACCACTGATCTTGCATTAGTTCCCGTATACTTACCTTCCCGTAGTTGCCGCACCTAAATGGCTACAGCCTCTTCCTGTCTTGTCCCTTCTCTGCAAAGGTGCTACGAAAGCCCAGGTTCTAACCCCTGGAGTTACCGCTCATCACCACGTTCTCCCACGTAGATGCTCAGGTGCACGCATTGATAAACTTCTGATTGTTTCTCGCCTGGTACTCCGTCCTGTGTCAGTCTAAGAAGCAGAGTCCCAACCACGGAACCTAAAGTGGAAGGAGGGGGAAAAGAACCTTTTTCCCTCCCCTCCAAGCCCCCATTTCAGAAACGTGGAGAAAGACGGGCAGGGATGCAGCGCCCGCGTGCACAGCGGGTCCGTTGGAAGCCACGCCGGGCTCTTCCCGTGGGTGCACCCTCTGGGAGGTGCCACGTCCAAGGTCACAGGCTGTCCTGTCTTCTCTCTGATCGCATTTCCTATGGGGAAACTATATTGGCTATCACCAAGTAGAAGGTCAAAAGCACTTAGAAACTCTTTTGACCGTGACCCACAAGAAGAAATGAAATGCTGTCGTGACCCGGTGTACAGACACGGAGCTGAATCAAGTGTTCACGGTCCAGGACGCGCACTGACCAACTGCGACGCGTGGCGGGGTTTTCTGTTGTTCGTGTGGGCTCACTGAATTGAATTCACGACGGACAGCCTGAGAAACATTGACTTGGGAAGTGTCTTTGTGTGGGAATCCTGCAAAAGCAGACACTGAGGTGAGGATAATGGGCAGGAAACTGCTCAGGAGGTGAGACCTGGAAACACACCTGAGGGGGTGGGAGACTGAGGAGGGAAGAGGGAAAAGTCACGGTCACTTCTACAGGCAAACCGGGGCTCAGTCCCACTGGGACGCTCAGAAATGTCCACAGTGGATCCCAGAATCATCCCAGCAGAGTTGGGGCCCTGGCATATTTCTCCTCAGACTCCTTTGGCTCCTTGGTGAGGATTTTTTCCCCAGGGAATATTACATCCACAGGACTTCTACACTGTCCTGTGAGGGCTAGAAAGCCCCCTGGTGCCACAGAAAGCCCGTAGGCAGAAAGACGCTGAGAAGACAGAGGGTCTCCAACCACCTCGGCTGCAGGCGAACTCGGAGGGAAATGAAGGGGCCACGCAGTGGGTGTCACCGCACCTGCTATGGAAGGTGGCCTGTTGTCCGAGGCCGTTGAGCCCTCCCCATAAATCATCCTGACCTGATTTAAAAATGAAAAAGCCCCAAAAATGCCAAGTTAGTAGGAACGAAAGGGTTAAGAAAGAGATGCTGTTAGATTCTAACCCAGAGAAAATGCAAATCACTCCCCTCTCATTTTTCATTTAATTGTAACATTGCTGACATAAAGAAAAGGCCAGGAGCAAATAACTGCAATCTGTAATCAAACTGTGGAGAATATTGTTGCTTGAAATGTTATGATCTGAAACGTCTCTCACAATAAATCCAGACATTAGTGGCATAAGATTGCACCTATAGATTTTTCTTTCCCTACTTTGGATTTTCAATTCACACTCCAGCCGTGGGTGCACAACCGCTACCACCTCCATGATGCCCGGGCCTGCAGAATGGCTCAAGGAGCCAGACAGAAGGCGCTATTATATTTACAATCCAAAAGGAGTTTGAGGTCTTTGAGGTGGAAAGACTTCATGTAATTATTAATTATCATCATAACACAAACATGTCTGGAGAGCAGGTCCAAAGGAAAAGTGGGTTTTCACCAAGGACCGAGCCCTCACCTTCATTGATCAAACACACATTTCAGGTTCCCCGGGCTGGCGTGTTCACGGCCCAGCATGTGCCGTCCACCTGGAGCACACGGTCAGGGGAGACGAGCTCCAGAGCTGCGGGGGGAGACGCCCGGGCTCCACGCATGCTTCTGCCCGTAGCTGTTTGACCTTAGACAAGTTGCTTAACTCTCAGAATCCCTTTCCTGTGTATTGTGAAAGCAGTTTGAAGCGTCAGAGAGAACTGCCGTGGTCCTGGTAAGGGATCAAAAACAGAGAATGACATCTTCTCCAGTTGTGTAGCCTGGGAGGTCCCACTTTGGTCACAGCCCCGAGCTTTTCATGACATCTTCAGAGGTATACACTACACAAATAAAAGCAAACATTTGAAAAAATACCCAAAGGGAATTCTCCTGAATCTATCTTGCTTTAAGCTCCCTAGCCGATCTGAACAAGGATATTCTCCCTCTTGTCCTTATTCCTATCCTCGCCATCGTCTGCTCCCACAGCACACTTACGGAACGTCTACGCGAACAACGCATCCGTTCTGCTGAGAAGTCAGTGGGGATTCAAGGGCTCATAGTCATGGTTCTCAAGAGGATGTAATGGAAAGATAAAACCATGTGTGTAAATAGAGACCTAACAACATGAAATAGCATGTGCTAGGGACCACATGAGTGGTCTGCGAAGCTGGTGCAATCACAAGTTAGAAATGCCCTCCTCGTATAAAAGGCCAGTGCCCTGTGGTTTGAACCCCCGTTCCTTCCACATTCTTAGGAAGTGTACCCCATCAACCATCCCTTACCTTTCCAACACATACATCCAGTTCCTCTCACTGGATACTTCCCATCAGATCTTCAAGAGGCTTACGTATTTTCCATTCAGAACAAAATCCTCACTGAGCCCCCTCTTGCCTCTCTCACTGCCACCATTTTCAGGCTAACATCTCGAAAGAGTCACCTACAGGCCATCTCCATTCCTGCCCTTCTCGCTCTCCTTAGCCCCTCCCACTCTGAAACAGCTGTTCCAATAAAACTTTATTTCGGGACACTGACATTTGAATCTTACATTATTTTTGCACTGTCACAAAACATTATTCTTCTTTTGATTTTTTCCAATCATTAAAAATTATAAAAACCATTCTTATCTCATGAGATAAACAAAACCAGGTGATGAGTCAGACATGGCCCACCAGCCATGGTTTGTTGATGCTGTAGAGACCTAAATAAAAAAAGATGAACTTTACTTGATAAGCAAAGTATTTAGGATTTTTGAGGAAGGGTATGATGTGTACAATTTCTGTTTTAGAGAAACTGAGGTGGTAACAGTATTTGGGACGGATTGCAGAGGAGAGGTTGGAATGAGGTGACCAGTTCCAAGGCGGCTTAGATAGACCTAGTAAGGACCAGAGGTCTGTTACTCATGGGAACAGAGAGCGTGTGATGAAAGAGATGGGATGTGTGCAGGGAGAAGTAAAAACAGGCTCTGATGACTAATGAGAGGGAAAGAAGGCAGCATCAGTGTCTGGCACAGGGTTTTGAGCACGGGAGACTGGATGAGTGAGAGTCTGATGTTCACTGGTAGAGACAGTCGGGCTCAGTATCTGGGGCGAGGGCACGGAAGCCCAAAGCTGGAGTCTAAAATCTGGCTTTTTAACCTACTCGCTGTAATGTCTTTGTTTCCTTCTCTAAGACAGGATTAATAATAGCCCCTACTTCTTGAGGCTGTTATGAGGATTAAATAAGTGAATACATATAAGGTGCTTAGAACAGTGCCTGGTATATAGCATACACTAACAAGTGCCAGCTTTTATTGTTAATTGTATAATCTCATTTTTAAAATCACAAAATAAAAAATTTAAAGACAGCCAGCAAGTTTAAGGGAGAAAGTGGTCTCCAGCTTTAGACAAGTGAATTTCAGCTCACCCTGGGCAGCAGACAAGACAGAACCCTGAGAACGGAAGCTCAGGAAGGCCGAGACGTGTGATCCTGTAGATGTGGTCGCGTGTTCCCCTAGAAGTGGACACTGAGTCCCTGGAAGCTGATGAGAATGCTGGAAGATCAAAAACATAAATATAAAAGCACACATGTGTCAAGGCCTTAAGCACTGGTTAAATCCCTTCTCTGTCTCTCTGAGTAGCCACGAACCCTTGTTTTTCCATCTGTAAAATGGGTATAACCACAGTACTTACTGTATGGAGTGGTTGTAAAGGTTTTAAAAAGTAAACGTGAGGCCCAAACAGAATCTACCACAAAATGCGTGTTCAATAAGTGCTGGCCTTCGTTATTAGGACTACATTTACGGAAACTAGAAAACAGGGAAGCGCCAGGCAAGGAAGGCCCAAAACGTGCAAAGAAATCCACCCAGGGAGATGGTCCTTGCAAGACCGCTCTATCTCCATCTTCACCGCACTGCATCAGGAGGAGGAAGACCGATTTTATGAGAACTTGTTTGACTCCTTTAAGATCAATGGCAAAATCCCAAACTTCCCATTGAAATGCAATTGACCTAAATCTGCTGGATGACAATGTCTTTAGGAACAGCCCCTAATGTTCTTCAAGTGGCATTGATAGGGTTGCTTGGAAAACCCTTTGACTTTTACAAATCTCCTCCTTGGTGAGACTTGCATAAAAGCCCCAAATTGCTCCTTTTTTTTTTTGTTCAGGCGGAGGGGCTGCTGTCCAGCTCTCCCACTGAACTCTGCATGGCCTCTGTCAGGATCCTACACTACAAAGTTGCTCATCTACTAATCCACAGTGACTGAAGGTTATTTCTTGTTAAGCTTCTTAATTTGCTGCTTAGAAAATTACTTTGGGTGGAGGCAATTAGTGTTGCATACCTCTGAGGAGTAAATTGCAGCCTAGCCCATTCTGCCTGCGTGGGTCAGGGATTTCCTCAGCACCCATTCAATCCTTCCCTTTTCTCTTTTTCTTGGCCCCTATTCAAACAATCAGGCTCCTTAAAAATTCCGAGTGCCATATTTAAAATTCATTGAAGCAGCACTTGGCAAGGGAGAAGAGCTTGGGTATGAGGAATATAGGTGATGATCTCCCCAAACAGGACTGACTTCAAGAAGGTTTTCCCTGTCCTTACTAACTGGTAAACGTCATGTGTGGATTTTGAGACCTGTCTGCTGTGTCTGTGAGGGTTGGAGTGGGGTAGGTGTGAGGGTCCTGGGCAGGGAGCAGAGAGTACCTTAGAAAGCCTTCTAAGTTTTTCTTAGTAAGCACAGCCTCTCTAACACCCTCTTAGTCATTTCTGAAACAGTCATAGCAGAAATCTCTGCTGGGCCAGCCAAATAAAAATCACTGACAAGGAAGCCAAAGGGATACAGTCAGTCTTAGTTGGAGGTCACCAGGAAGGGATTCTCCGCCCTATAGGAGTCAGTATCTTTGTCTTCTCCACTCGTAGAGGTAATAGTACTAGCCAGAGGCTGCCTAGGCCTCTATCATTTGACCACTGCAACCACAGATACACCATGAAAATATGATTGACTGTGCCCCTGGACTTTGAGTAACTGCTTGGCCCAAGGACTGTGTGCCTGAATACCCCAGTGGTGGGGACTGGAGTTGCAGGGGTGTGTTCAGGGTCCTTCTCTGATGTTTTCAGCCCCAGATCCCATGGTTCTTGGCTCTGATGGTTCCTAGGACACGATTCTCCACCTGAGACATGTTCTTCACCCTAGACAGTGAATACTTTGGTGACCCCTTTACCTTCACACCACATGGAATATGGGTCTTTTGGTGTCAAAACTATCCTGCCCTTTCCTAGGAATAAAACCCAGGACCCATTGGGATTGTAGAAGAAGTAAGCAGGGTCCAGAATGCACAATGGTAGTAAGTTTTATGACAACTCTGGGTAAAGCCCAGCAGGTCTGTCCTCCAGGTGACCCTAATGCGTGATGTCAGGGAGGTATGTTCTCTTTCACTGCCCACAGTTCCTTCCCTTTGTCCTTGCAGCTTGTTTCCAAGACCTTAATTTTGTTGAACCTGGCTCCTGGGCTGTGAAATATACCTCTTACAGCCTTCGTATCTTTACCAGAACAGAAAGACAATCTGGGCTAAAAGTAGACTACCTGAGATTCAGTCCCTGGAGGTGTATGCTCTTAAGAGTATAGTATTTATTAAAGGCGGGAGAACCAAAGTGCCGTCTATCTCCACGCATGTGGAATGCCACTGACCTGCAATCAGTAAGAAGCACAGCCTCAGTGAGTGGAACAACCTCTTCTCCCCTGATGGATTATTATGTTTCTGGAAACCAGTGGGACCATTACGCTAACAGGGCTGGGTCTGGATTCTATAATGCTTGGAGTGGTTTACTCAGTGGAGTCTTTCAGTCCTACAATTAAGTCTTCCCCATAGACCTACCCCCCATCAACTTTCTCACTCATAAATCTGACGCTGCTTTGTCTGAAATACAGCAGATTTGCTTTCGTTTTCATTTGAGTTTGAAGTAGGGGGCTGCAAGGGTGAGGTCTGGACGCTAGGAGTAAGTATAAGCTATAATTATATTTCTTCACATTATGCCTTTGATTATGTTTTGATTTGATGGATTGCATACCCCCTACTGCACACACCAGGATTCTTTTGACAAAACTAAATACACATATTCTCATTAACCTTCCCAGTGACTTCCCAGAAATACCTTTTGAGAAGTCTCCCAGTGTTCCATGACAGCCTCTCTTGATAAAAATCTTACCTCAAAGCCACAAAATTACTAGTAAGAAATAATCTCTAGAAAGCTTGTGAGACTTCTTTCTAACACAGAGTCCATGGAGGGCCACGACTATGACCATTTTGACTGAGACAATCATTTGCTTTGTTCGGACACCAGAATGGACTGACGATTGCCTCCCTAAAATAACCCCTCCTTTGACTAAATGGGTAAACACAGAATCAGCAGTTTATCGGAGCTTGCAGTGATGACCTCAGGGTCACAGTATCTGAGTCCAGCAACCACTTCCTTGTTGCATGACCACAGATCAACTCACTTTCTGTCTCGGTTCTCATGACTGCAAAATGGTAGGCAGAGAATTCCATTTGCACCCAAAATGGCCAATCAATTCAGACCTGGTAGGCTAGGGTAACTATTATAAGAAACACTCCATACTATTAGTAACAAGAGTTATTCTTTCTAGCATGCATTTGCCTTGAGTTGATAGGCATGGAATATGCTGCGTTAGAGGCTGAGCGTGGAGGAAGAAAGTTCCCAGCAGTTTGAGTTGTGCAATGCCCCCGCCCCTTAGAGAGCATGGAGAGACAGTCACATGGAGGAGACGCTGTTTCCCGTTCTCCACCCTCCTCTTGGGCGGGTGTTGAGCTCCCTGGGGAGTGGAGTTAGAACCGAGCTTGAAGAAGCTGGGTTTCTGAGAGACTGTGTGAAGACTGGGCAACAACAGTGCTGCTTTAGGCCTAGGCGTCCTTGAGTTGGGAGGAGGCCAGTCTCCCCATTGTTCCATGGAACCTGGCCTTCCCCACTCCCCTGACACCCAGAAAACTGACAGCAGTACTGGAGATAAGACGGCACGCCGAATGAACATGGGCATTTATACATGGCCTAGTGGGCAATGGTAGGACAGTGAGCTGAAGATACAATTCAGAGCACATGCTGAGGGGTGGACCCTGGCTTCTCAGGCTGTTCCCAAGAGATGGGAGATTCTCTTTAGGAACACCAAGAAGTACCCAAAAGAGGGCACTTGAAGGGAACTGAGCAAAGTGGGAAAACTGCAGACTCTTCATTAGCAAGTAGGGAGAAGAAACTCAGGATTATTGATGTCATTTTCAGAAAATAATAAATCAAAATTGTTTTAAATATTTACTCACAAATGTAAATATTCTGGGTTCTAGTTTGTTCCATTTTTCTATATGTCTGTATTGATGTCAATACCCTACTGTCTGGCTTACCATAGCTTTATAGTAAGTCCTAAAGTCTGGTAAAATAAGATACCAAAAATTGTTGGGGTTTTTCCCATAACTGTTTGGGTCATTCTAGGTCCCTTGTACTTCTATATAAATTTTTGGATCAGCTAGCCAATTTCTGTTAAAAAGCCTGCTGAGATTTTTATGGAATTTGACAAAAATGCAAACTAATTCCAAGAAGAAAGCATAGTCTTTTCAACAAATACTTCTGGAACAATAGAGTAGTTATATGAAAAAAATGAAACAAACAAACAAAAAGCCTCAATCCTTATCTCATGATACACAAAAGTTAACTTGAAATGGATCATGTAAGAGCTAAAACAATGACACTGATAAAGGAAAATACAGGAGTGGGCAAAAGTAGGTTTACAGTTGTAGGTATGTGAACAGTTCATTCTTGTATTATTATTTATTAATGATTGTATTATTTTCCATATGAACAACTGTAAACCTACTCTTGCCCACCCCTATATAATAAAAAATCTTTGTGATCTTAGGTTAGGAAAAGATTTCTTAAACAAAACATAAAAGAGCTAATTGACAAATTGTACTGCATCAAGATTTAAAACTAAGACACTTAAGGAGATGAACAGGCAAGCTACAGATGGCCAGAAAATATTTGCAGAACATGTATCTGACAAAAGACTCCTGGAACTCAATAAGAAGACAAATGACCCAATAAGATAAATGGGCAATAAAGTAAATAAAAAAGTGTGGCAATTTTCCAAAGATCTGGGAACATCAAATAAGTACATCTAAAGATGCCCAATATATTAGTCATTAAGGAAATGCAAATTAAAGCTAATGGTTAGTTACCACTATACATCCACTAGAAAGAATGAAATTAAAGACTAACAGTAACAAGTGTTGTCAAGGACGAGGAGCAACTGGAGTTCTCGTACATTGCTGTTGGGAATGCAAAAAGATAGAGTCATGTTGGAAAATAGTTCGGCAGTATCTCACACACATACATGTAATCCAGCAATTCCATTCTCTAGATATTCACCCAAGGGAATTGAAAATACATTTCTACACAAAGGCTTATAGCAATTACTTTCCAATGTAAGAAGGATTTCTTACTAATGTTTGTTGTGCTATTTTTAAAAAGCTAAGATTTTTCTTTAAATAATTCTACTTTTAATATTTTGACTGACTCTGAATATTTTTCTTCCCTTCACACATTTCTTGAAACTTAGGACACATAAAATGGAACTCTCTATCAATATTATCATGGATTATTGGAGGGTATTATGATTCTTGAAGAATTAGAAAAGGGACTTTAGACACCAAATTGATGCATATTATTGCTAACTAACACATCCTGCCACCCAGACGGTGAAAAGGTTCTAGGTTTCCAGATAATGTATATGTGTTGTGTTGACCTTAAACAAGAAACAGTCAGATGTGTCCCGAAAAATGGGTTCATTCAGGAACAACAAAGAATTGTAATTCAGGACATGCCCTCTCATGGGGAACCACAGGCAACCCCAGAGCACAAAGGAGAAGAACATTCTTTTATAGAGGAAAGAGAGAGTTCAGAGGGGCTGTTGTAAACAAAGAGTCCATTGGAGGAAACTGAGAGTTCAAAGTGACTATAGTGGCTTTTCATTGGCTGAGTTGTAACAGTGGCCAAGTGGTTACCTGGTGAGGAGATTCTCCCTCTTCCTGATTCAGTAATAGAGTAGAAAAACATCTCCCCTTTGAGATGAAGCAATAGGGTGTCAGAGCCCCTCAGAAGACTCTGCAACTCCAATTAAAAAAAATTTGTTCATTAATTTTCACAGTTGTCATCTCTGGAACCTCTCAAAATCTCAAAATTATGATTCTCACTTTCTTTGATTTTTCTTTCAGATTACTTTTATATGCTGTCTTTACATGTCTAAATATTTAAGCATGTGAACAGAGCCTTCTTTTAGTTTTTTTCTTGAGCATTGGATTGTCTATAGCTACAAATCTTGACCCCTGACATCTCTATGTGCAGAGAACAATGGTCAAGTCAGCAATCATTACTCTTTGGTTTAAGAAGAGGTCAGACAGGACAATGAGCTAAAAGTCAAGGTAACAAAAGAACTGAAGGCCTGTAGTGGGTCCTCTTCACAAGCCAGTGAACTTGATTCTTACTTATTGGGATGTGAGGAATCTGGGGCTATTTCAGGAATGTCAGCAATTTTGCCCTAAAGCAACTTTGATCTCCTTGCCCCTCCCCATGCTTGGCCATAAACTGGAAACATGGAGACCAGTTCCATGGCTGCCTCTTATCAGAGAGCCACTACTTACTGCTTAAAGAAATCTCCTTCCATTGTTCTTTCTCTAGAAGAAAAAACACCCACCCTCCCAACTCCCCTGAGGAGAGCTCCAACTTCTCATTGTTGAGACTATTTACTCCAGCTGATGCCCTCACTGAAGGGATGCCTTTGAAACAAGTAAACAAAGGCCAGAGGAGGAAAATGAAGGTCTCCAGCCACAACTTCCTCAAGTAATCATTCTTTCTGTCTTCCCCAACTCATGCTCAAATCCCAACAGAGATGGAGTTTCCTGTGGCTTTAAGAAAGTCCTTAAAAAGGAGGAGCGGGAAATTATATATAGTTTCTATTATATCTAGTCACAAAAAAATAATTGTGTTTCCCACCGTTTCTTTCCTCTTAAGTCTTTAACTCTTAATAGTGGCAATTAATATGAATTTGCCACAACAATAAAATGTATGCTTTGTTCTTCTGAAAACAACTAGTTTATTAAGGGTTCAGCCTACTTACCTCAGCTTGTGGGGGTTCTTCAAATAAAGAAACCCTCCAAAATCCGGGTGATTTCACATATGCAAAGATCAAAGCAAGAATCCCATTGTCTCCTTTTTAATTTTGTTTCTCAAACCATCTTTCTTCAGCAGACCATCTTTCATTCAAATCCTCTCCACATATGTCTGAGGCTTAAGGTCTGTCATCTACAAAGTGTAGAGATTTGCATGTATTTTATTGCGTTTTCAAAAATTAAGAGGCCAAATTCCCTAAGAGCAATTACTAAGACTTGTTTAAGAGTCCCTCACCTTAGGAAAAGAAATCACTAGCACAGTTGTTCAAACAGAACGTGTGCCAGTTTTCTTTATTTTATAATCTTATAAAAATGTTTTACTTACACCATGGGATTCTGAACATGTTTATGAACATTTTCCAAATGTTTTGAAGTCCAGGGTTGGGAGCCCAGTAATTGTCAGCTGATGGATGTGAGGGAGCCTTGGAGGACAGGAGAGCCCCACGCCCACTTTCCTCTTCTCTGCCCACTCACCAGGCCCTGTCTCTCCAAGGCTCCGCGTGCCCTTGGCCTGTCTGGCTGATTTCGGAGACCAGTTGTGATGTACGAAGTGCTCCCAGGGCAATGTTTTACGATGAGCTGTTGCGTGGCCAGCGGCCCCATGGCTTCCAGAGTGTTTCCCCACTTGCTATCACTCATTTCCCACAATAACAAAAGAGGGTGAGCACTTGCCCAAGGTCTGAAAAACCTGGCATGTTCTCTTAAGTCCAATTTTCTAGTTAATAGGAATTTATCTCACATACTGTTCAATCAATAAACAAAAATTTACTGAGGGCTTCCTAACTGTTTAAAGACATAGTACTCAGTAAAGCACCATTAAAATCAAATTTTAAAAAGCGTACTGGGCAAGATTTACTTATCTTTTCATGATTCAAAAAATGCCTCGAGTTCTGCAGCATTTCAGGCTCCTTTCGTCGAAGTTCCATGATCCCTGTTCCTAGCATAGACGGTGGAAGCACTCATTGTACATTATGCTAGGAGTTAACTCATACTAACTCATTTGTGGAGCTCAACATGGGATTCAGAATTGCTGCAGGCCCCCAACAAATGATAATGTGTTTTTACAAAACAGACACATGTGGCTGTCGTAATTCAATGTACAAAGCATTCACTTTTAAAATTCCTTTGCATGGCATTTAAAGACTAAAGTAATTTACATAATTTCAAATTACACCTATAGTTTTATGAAGATACATGTGGTGGAGAGTCCCCTTTCCCTCCCTCCAATACAGTTTTCCATCCACCTTCCCCCACACTCACCAATGCACAAATACTTAAACTTCCCTCCCAAGCAAGGAGAGTCATGAGAATAAAATGAAGAAGAACCTTATTGCTCTGCTCTCCTGTGGTCATTCTCTCTTCCCCCTAGAATCAAAGCATGCTGCGCAGGGTCCTTTAGATCACCTAGTCCAATCTCATTTCATGGATGAGAAACCAAGGCTACGAGAAGTTAAATGGTTTGGCTGGAAGTCACAGAGTTCATTAGCACCAGAGCTGAGACTAGAACCCAAGCCATGAGCCTCACTGCACAGTCTCTACTCCTTTCTCCATTTCTGTTCTCACACCTGGGAAGAGAAGTGCTTCTTTATTTGGAGACCTACAAAGAAGACAACTTTACAGCCTGCCTAAAAAACTCATTTTCCAGATTCCATAGTGCACACTCTCATTGCAGCCTTCCTCTGAGTTCATCTAATCAGAATTGTCCAGGTTATAGAAAAAATCATCATGTCCAGATGGAGATGGGTCAAGGTAGTTACCATTTAATGCAACATACTGCTGCTTCTCCTGAAAATGGTTAGTAACCTCAACTTCTAGGTTGGATTGTTGTTTGTTTGTTTTATCAGCAAGGTTCAATATTCAAAATTCCTTCAAGTTTATCTCAAAAACCCTGTATTTTATTCTTTAATTATCTTTGTAGATTCCTCAGAACCCATCCTACATTCTTAGCGTCCTTCTTGAATGTAGGGGTCAGACTGAAATACAGGATTGTACACAGGCCTGCTTAGTGCTGACCTTGGAAGGAAGATAACACAGACTAAGAAATCCAGCTGTTTCATTTTACAAAAGTTTTGCACTTCCCTTTGACAAGAAGAAAATTCCCACAAGATGAAATTATTTCTTCTCCCAGGCATGTGTGCTAAAGCCGCCACGTACAGGGGCTGGAGGAGAAGCATGCCAGTCCCATCAGCACAGTGATCGTAGCAACAAACTTTATCCTAAACTACTTAATATATGACTTTTTAGAGGCCTGATTTGTCTTTTCTTTGAGGTGGAAATATTTGTCACAATCTTGTTTTGCTGCCCAATAAATCAAAATGTGGAGTCTCCTGTAATAAAAATAGTTGCTTTGAAGTATAACCTTACATGTCTAATTTCCTACCAGCAATAATGAGGCTTTATCCAGCGTTTTTGGGGGTCTGGGTTTTCTTTTTTTCTGTCCTTTGTTTTTCTAACATGTGGGCTGCCTAATGACAGGATTTTGTATTCCAGATGTTTTGGCGAGAGAAAGCAGTAAGTGACGGGTACACATCTCAGACTTGCATACCACCCAAGTGGCTGTTACGTCACTGGCCAGCGTGAGCCTATCCAGACGGTCTCCACCAAGCTCCCCCTTTTATTTAATGTTGCTAACCCTTTAGTCATCAACACAAAATAACAGAAATTCTTTTACGCAGCTATTATTACAACGACATCCAAAGATGGGGAAAAGAATCTAAAACCACACAGAAGTTAAAACCCATGTGGTTTTAATAAGAAGAAAGGAAAGAGATGGTTTAATTAAGTAATAAGACTAGACTCCCTGGTGGTTAATAAGGTAATTTGCCACATGATTAAAGGTATATGCAAGGGAAATTTCTGTGGTAACATTCTCGCTCAAATGGATGCTTTTTGGAAACTGGGATTGTTAGTCACTTGAAGACTCTGACTCTTGTGAAACAAAAGAAGAATGACAGCAGTCACTTTTTACATTCTTTCATCTTTATCTCAATCTTTTCGAAACAACAGAGGAAAAGGAGGACCGTGTGGGAGCCCACAGTCCAGCAGCCGGATTTCAGAGGGCACAGCTCTCTGTGTTCTCAGCACCAAACGCAACCCCAGAAGCACCGGGAGGCCCTCAGGGACAGACCGGGTCCTGCTCTGACCATTCTCTTGAATGGATGCACAGATGCTGAAGGTTTGACAAACTGAAGCCTCCAGGACACTAGCTCAATTGGAAAATGCTTCCATTTATCTACTTACCAGCAGCTACCTTTCTGCATCTGCCTCTCTTCCCTCTGGATCACATTAGCGTGGCTCCATTGCTCCTTGAAGTCTCTTCTCTCCCTGGGGAATTCTCTTTCTTCGCTTTGCTATATATATTCAGGTGACAGGGCGTGGTGCAGACCACCAGAAGCCCCTGCTGCTGGGTAAACGGTGAGAGCTGCCCAGCTGCTGGCAACAGTGGGGACACTTGTTCCCAGCCCTCTGCCAGATGCCTGTGCTCTCTGGGTTCCAGGCTCCCTGCTGCGATCTGCGTCACCCCAAGGAAACTCACTGCTTCTTATCTGGTGAATGGAGGCACAGTGATTCAAAATGTTGTGTACGCTCCCAGGTGCTGCATACACATGTCAGATAACTGTCTATCTTTTCTCCTTAACATCTTCCAAGTGTCCCCAGGGGGCTTCTTGTCAGCAAGAAGGTCCCTGTCAGCTCTGATAGCCTATAATTCTTCATTCATTAATTTATTCATTCACTTTTCAACAAAGATTATTGAGTTGGGGCTACTACAGTGAAGAGTAATACAAAGTCCCTGCCCTCGTGGAGCTTACTTTCTTGGAAAATGACAGTCAATAAACAAGAATTCAACCAGGATCATCAGAAAGTATAATAGATGCTATGAAGAAAATAAATAGGCTGCCCTGGCCAGTTTGGCTCAGCAGTTAGAGTGTCGGCCTGCGGACAAGAGAGACCCAGGTTCGGTTCCTCTAAGGACACGTACCTCAGTTGCAGTTTGTCCCCGGCCCCGGTTGGGGTCGTGTGGGTGGCAACCACTCAATGTGTCTCTCTCACATCAATGTTTCTCTCTCTCTTCCTCCCTCTCTCCCTCCCACTCTATCTGAAGATAAATGCAAAAATGTCCTCAAGTGAGGACACACACACAAAAAAAGAAAAGAAATAGGCTGACGTAATGGGGAGTCGAGGAGGTGGGAGCTGCTTTAGACAGGGGTCAAAGAAGGCCACTTGGACGGGAGGCATTCCAACTGCAATGCCAAGGATAAGAAAGGGCTGGCTTCACAAAGAGCAGCAGCAAGAGGCCCATTCCAAGGAAGGGGAGAGGCCTTCAGGTGTGAAGTAGCTTGGATGGTCAAGGAACAGAAACGCAACCAGTGGACCTAAGACCAAGTGAATTGCTGAGACGAGGTCAGACAATAGGCAGGGGCCAGGTCATGCAGGACCCTGCAGACCTCGGTAACAAGTGCAGATTATATTCCAAGTGCAAGGGGAGCTTTGAGAGGGGTTAAGCAGAGGTGTGACATGACCTGATGCACATTGTTAGAGTATCACTCATACCGATGTATGGAGAATGGATTTGAAGGGGCAGATGGAAGAAAGAAAACCAGAAAGAGAATATTGAGGTCATCTGCAAGGGCAGTGATGGTGAGTTGCACAAGGAGGATTGCCATGGATGAACAAAGGAGTAGAACATTTTGAAATAAAGTTTGGAGGTAGAGTTAAGAGGACTTACAGAGGGTCTGGGTGTATATGGTCTGCGCGTTATCGGATAGATCAGACCACCATGGGCACAGAAGGTCAAATTGGAGGAAGAGGAGGAAATTCAAAGGAGCCTTTCTATTTTGTGACCTGTTCTTCCCTAGGAAAGCTGGGTGTGCGGACCTCTTGATTAGCCTCTTCAATATTTGTTGCTACACAGGGGGAGGGGATATCTCTTAGTAAACCATGTCCTGACCACACATGGCCAGGTAAATGAAAATCAATATATCGATTCCCTTGAAAGGGCACAGGAAACCAACATGTGTTCCAGACACAAAATCGTCTTGTCTCAGGCTGACCCACAGATGCCTCAATTCAATTTGTGTAGCCTCCATCTAATCAGAACTTAACTCAGACATCTTAAAACCACTTGGGCTTTTCCCAGACACCCTAAAGTCAAACAACCACAACAAGAAAAACATGAGCATCTCAGCCCTCTGTTCTGTCTCAACTTTTTATTTTGAAATAACTACAGAGTTACAGGAAATTGCAAAGATAGGACAAAGGGTGTCCATGTACCCTTTACCTAAGTCCCTCAATGGTTACATCTTACATAACTATAACATGATATTAAAAGCAAGAAACTGACATTGGTACAACGTATGTGTACAGTCCTCTTCCATTTTATCACAGTGTAGGTTTCTGTGGCCACCATCACGGTTAAGGTACAATCACCACAAAGACCTACTGTTGCCAACGTTGTACCAGTTTGAATGAAGTGTAGCAATCTTACCTCCCTCCAAGTCCCTTTGTCCCCAACACATTGCCACTGTTTCTGATATAATTGTCTCTGATACCTCCTCTACATACATTAAAATCCACATCAGACAGTGTTACGCTTTTTGCTTTGGCCAACAAATATAATTTAGAAAACCTAAGAGGAAAAGGAAAGTCTATTGTATTTATTCATATTTTTACTCTTTCTGTTGGTCTTTTTCTCCTTCCAGATAGTCCATGATCCCTCCTTTTCTCGTTTCCTTTCTGTTTCAAGACTTCTATTAGCTTTTTTTTTTTAAGGGTAGGTCTGCAGTGACAAATTCTCCTAGTTTTTTCTTTTCATCCAAAAAATTCTTTATCCTAAAGGATAGCTTCACAGGATATAGAATTCAGAGCTGACACTTATTTTCTTTCAGCTCTTAAAAAATGTGCTACTTCATCCTGGCCTCCATAGTTTCTGAGGAGGACCCACCGTAATTCTGCCGTTTTCCCTGTCGATGCAGTGGTATTGCCCCCTCATTTCTTTCAACACAGTTTGTTTTTGTCTGTAGTTTTCTAAAGTTTGATTGTAATGTGTCTTGGTATGACTTTCTTTCGATTTAGTATGTTTGAGATTCTCTCAGCTTTTTTACTCTGTTTCCCAATTTTTGCCAAGACTGGGGAGTTTTCAGCTCCTATGTCTGTGAGTAGTTATCAACCACTCCCTTTCTCCTCTCTGGGACTCTGACAACATAAATGCCAGGTTCTTTGTTATAGTCCCACAGGTCCCTGAAGGTTTGTGTTCATTTTTCCTTTTAAGTCTAGATTTTCTCTGTTGCTCAGATTGGTCATTTTTATTGTTCTAGCTTCAAGTTCCTCTGTCCTCTCCATTTGGCTGATGAGCCCCATTACATTTTCATTTTGTTACTGTATTTGTGGCTTCTAAAATTTTCACTTGGTTCCCCTTTGTATTTTGTTGTTGTTGTTGAGACTATTTTTTATTATTATTTCAAGCATGTTTATTATTGCTTGTCAAAGCATTTTTGAAATGGCTGTTGTAAAATCCTTATCAGATAATTCCAACAGATGAACATTTCAGTGTTGGTGTCTATTAATTCCTTCTATTTCTTTTATAAAACTTGTACTCATTGTCCATTGTCAGAGTGACCTGATCACCCCTTGCACCAAGGACAAGCCTATCTGCAAGTTTCCTGTGAGCCCCAGGAGATCTGGGTCTGTGCTGGGTTTCACAGTAGTTAGGAGCCCGGACTTTGGGGTCTGTTAGACTCAGGTTCCAACTTAATTCTACCACTTATCAGCTCTGTGACTTTGGACACATTATTTAACTTTTTCAGCATTAGTTTCCTCATCTGTAATGGTATATGAGTACGTCTTACAACATTTGTGGGGGAGGGTAGGGAGAGGAAGGGTCAGGGTAAAGGAAAAGATGTTTTTGTGATGGGTACAAATTGTTGCACAGTATTTGAGGAATGAGAGCATTTAAACAAAAAGTTGTTATTATCAAAGATAACATACACACAGAGCATACGAAATATTAGTACCTTAGAAGTAATGTGGCTAGATTTACCAAATAAAGATATAGAATCGAATTTCAGATAAATAATAAATTTTTAAGTATAGTTTTGTCCCATGTAATATTTGGAAAATAATTTTACTAAAATATTATTTATTGTTTATCTGAAATTTAGCTGGCTGTCCTGTGTTTTGTCTTGAAATTCTATTTAGGTGGCTACTTCCCACCACATTACCCCACCTCATGTGACTTTTCCCATAAACATTCCTTTGCTTTTCCTTATAGTTTTACTAGGTATTGATCTTGAAATGTAGAGTTTAGTTTTGCCTGTTTTAGACTGTCTTGGTTTTTTGTTGTTGTTTTATTTTTTTCCTAAATTATGTCAAATCCAGATCTAATTCTCCAGTGTCATGAGCAGTCTAATATCTGTCAAGTTTTTATGGTTCCTGACCCCTTGACCTAGTAATTCAGGAATAACCTCTGGAGAGGGCCTCGGTTATCAGTCTACTGAGACCACTTCCAAAGATGCTTCCTGCTTACTCACAGAGCCTGGTCAAAGGCAGGTGGCCCTGCTGGTGGCCTTATTCCCTTCATGCCTGGCTGGCCTTGGGGACTCATTGCTTTTGGATTCCAGCACCCAATGCAACCTTGATCCATTTCGTTCCACACTCCAGCATCTTCTAGAGTGCTGGCTACATATGGACTCAAGTTTTACTTGAGTGTAACAACCACCCCTCTTTCCTTAGCCCGAAGCCTGGAGAACTCCACTCTCCACTGCCTTGAGCCCTTCTTTCTCAGCCTTTAGTGGGGGAATCATATCTTCCTACCCACTGGTTCCGTAAGGAGGTTTAGTGGCTCCAGGGAGAAGCGCTGCATGATTTATAAAGCCAATGGCCCATCACTACCAAAGAGCGGGTTTATCTTTCCTGAGGGGAAGAAGACTCAGCCTTTAGAAGAGCAGTAATGGCCTCCCATCCCCCAGGAATGAAGACCTTGCAGCTTCTGAGCAGCAGAGATAAATAATGTGGTCATATTTGCATATTCTGCTACATTAGATTCTCAAAAATTTACATATAAAGTACCCATCTCAATGCCTAGAAAATAATGAGCATCACTAAAATTATAGCTAGGATTCTTCTCTGTACGATCTGTTCTTGTGCCCAGGCTTTTCTCTCCACATTGCAAAAGGTCAGAGTCTAGCATTAAAGGCCCAACCAAGGCAAAATACAGTGTCCCCTCTACCATAAAGACACTTTATTTTTAATCCAGATGCAAACTAGCAATAGTCAACATCAAATACATCCTGGAAGGTGAAAACAAGTAGTGACCGGGCAGCATGCACCCCACACGGCAAGGGTGTGGGGAAAAGGAAAGGCTGTCTTGCCTTCTTCACCTTGATGGGTAGGGAGTTAATGGGCTTCTGTGTGCCAGCAAGGGTCTCTGGCCTTCTTCCCACCACCTGGAAGTGCCCTCCTCCCCAGCTGCCTCTCTGGGTCTCTGCCCAGCTGAGCCCCATGAAACAGCTACAGACACAGCGCAGGGAAAAGAGCCTGCCTGGCCAGCCCCCAGGGAGCGCCGACCCGTCAATATTTGTTGACTGCCACATTGACTACTGTCTGTCAAAGCCAATGACACAAGCAAGGGCAAATGCTCACAAATGGCCTCACTTGTATTTGACAAGGATCAAAGCCATTAAGAAATACGTCAGACAGCTGGGCGATAGTCCTCTTAACACAAGTCCTGACATCCCAGATCTGCAAAGAAATCCTAAAACTGCGAGGAAGAGCTGATCCTGCCCTAGATCCTCTCTGTTTGGCAAAATTTACAAGTAGCATCAGTAAGGGCTTTGGTCTCACAAGGTGTCTTGCATTGACATCAGATACTGGATTGGCAGGTGAGGGGCCTTCTCCAAGCCTCTCTCTAAGCCAGTGCCCTTCTGGTTGCCCCATCACCTCTGTACTCATATTAGGGGAAAGCAAGGGATGTGGGGCTCTCTGGCCAGCCTGCTGGGAGTCCTGGATTGCAGCCCCACAGACTGCAAGTCAAAATGCTTCTGGACTCAGCAACCCGAACATGACTTATGCAGTCGGCTTGCAGGACCATGGTGGCTACAAGCATGAAGGTCTCTAGCAGAACAGTTCAGTCTATGTAGAAGAAGGATCTTCCATCTATGTTGAATCAGCCTTAGAGACTATTGTATTTATTTGTTAGTTACATGTAGTATGAGTTCAGAGACCTATTCAAGGTTTCAGAGGTATATCCTTTCTGGTTTTGTTGTTGTTATTGTTGCTCTTGTCTGAACCTGAAGTTATAACTCTTCATATAGCAACCCAAACAACTTGCCTAGAGAATGCCACTGTCGCCCTGGCCCGTTTGGCTCAGCGGTTAGAGCGTCGGCCTGTGGTCCAGAGAGACCTGGGTTCGGTTCCCGCTAAGGGCACGTACCTCGGTTGCAGTTTGTCCCCGGCCCTGGTTGGGTTGTGTGGGAGGCAGCCAGTCGATGTGTCCCTTTCACATGGATGTTTCTCTCTCTCCCTCTCTCTCCCACCCACTCTATCTGAACAAAAAATGGAAAAATGTCCTCGGGTGAGGATAAAAAAATAAATAAATAAGTAAAAGAATGCCACTGTCATGCCAGGTGATGAGGAGTCCAGAGGAAACATCACGACCGAGTCCGAAAGGCATTGATGAGAGGGGCTACTCTTGCCTGACGGATGGCAGACGGTGTTTTGTTCAGACGAGTTTGGGAATTCTAGCTCAGTCAAATTGACCAAAGGGGAAGAAGAACTCTGGGCCTGCCTATCCACTCATTGTGGAGAGGAAAGTCCCTTGCTGAAGCTGGAGACTTTCCCTGAAGCCAGACACGCTCCATTGACACCACCCCCCCCCCCCCACACACACACACACGCACACGCACTGTGTGGGCCAAGGGGAGGAGCTGGAAGAGCTCCAAGGAGGGACTCTACATGGCCCCAGCAGGCCAGCCTTGGCACTCACAGTTCACAAAGTCCTCCAAGGCCATTATCCTCACAGCCCTTAGGGTCTGTGACAGCGTCCCCCTTACATATGAGCAAGAAGAGCCTGGAAAGGTCATGAGACTATGGAACACACGGGGGTCCATCTGGAACACAGGTCTTCTGATTCTACACCCCATGTTTCTTTTCCATTTCCCTCCTCTTTACAAATGTATTACCAGTTCATGGAGAATCTTTGCAAAGTACAGAAAAATACGAAGATGGAGGGATACAGCCACACTGTCACCATGCAGAAGTAAGCACTATTTACATTTTATTACAGATTTCTACTTATATTTACTTATGATCATTGTATAAAATTTGCAAAGTACAACAGTGTATGAAAGTAAAATCTGAAATCACACAGAGATAAACTGAGGCACATTTCCTTCCAATCTTTTTTCTAAAAATATATTTAAAACAATACTATGGATCCGTGGAACAGAATAATAGATCTCAGTGGAGAGGAGGGGTTGTCGGGAGGGGAGAGAAAGAGAATAGCCAAAGAACATATATAATATATACATAACTCATGGACACTGACAATAGCATGGGGAAAGCCTGGCGTGGGGCAGGGCTTGGGTGGAGAGGGGCAAAAAGGGAGAATATGAGACACATTTGTACTACTATCAACAGCAGCAACAAAACCAATACTCTGGGCAATATAATATTCCTTTGTCTATGTGCTTTGCAGCTAGTGAAGGTCGTGCTAGCTGCACATGCCATTGAGTCTTCCCACGGCTTTTCTAGCCAATGGCTATGAAGCAGTCTTGTTGACAGTACAAACACAAAGAGGACTTCTGGGTAAAACAAGATACCCTCGCCCCTCCATTCTCCAAACCTCAACTTTGTTTTTGAGACTTCCCAGTCTATCTCATGTTTGTTCACTAATAATCCTTGTACACTTTTCTCTCAGTCCTTCTCATTGCTTTCCACTCTCTAAAAAATTGATTGAGGGTTGTGCTCTAACTGCTGCTCCTCCTTCCGTGAGAATCCAAGACCCCCGCTGGTCCCCTTCTGTACTCGGGGCCCCAATCTGGGGAGTACTCTAGGCAGACATGGAGCCACTGCTGTTTCTCACTTTCTGAGATGGACTTGTATACCCTGGGTTCAAGGCAGCATTTCCCAAACTTCAGTGTGCACACAAATCACTTGGGATCTTGTTAGACAGCAGATCTCGATTCGCAATGTCTTGAGTGGGACCAAAGGTTCCCAGCTGAGGCTGCTGGCCCCAACACCACACTGTCAGCAGCAAGGCTCTAGAGTTCCCCTGTGAAAATAACCTCTCTGCCTAGGCCTCTAAGTCTGACCAAGGACCGGGAAGGTACCACTCTGTCTTCCCCATCCAATGTGTCTCCTTTTCTCTCTCTCTTTCTTTCCTCCATTCAAATAAACTCATGCAGACAGATGCCTGCAGGCTACCCACTCCTTCAACTTAACACAAGCCCAGATATTTCTATGTAACCCCTCTGCCACCCCCTTCCACATGCTCCATTCCTCACTCTCCTTCCCTCCCTCCCTCTGTTCTACTGTCAGCTCTCCCTAACCCCCCCAATTCCCATAAACACTGAGGCAGAGAAGGCCAGTTATCTCTTCATCTGCTCTTGTCCATTAGCCAAGAGCCTCATCTCATAACCATAATGACTTCAGAAGTTGTGCTCCTCACCCAAGGCCATTTTCTCTCTTAAAGGAGTTATTTGCCAGCTCTTAGAATAACTATTCTCCCACCAAAACAAAAACAAACAAGCAAACAAAACTACTACTACTGCAATACACATTTTGCCACTGAAGCTTCGTTTGCATGTCTGAATATTTCCTCTTTAGCGTAGACCCTAGAGTTGCAGTTACTAGGTTAAAAGAGATGAAAACTTTGGGCCTCTTGATCTGTATCAGCTCCCATTCTCTTTGCATGGGGCCACACTGCCTACCACTGGGTCTTTGTGGCTTAATTTGAGGGGCTCTGAAAAATAGGATACTCCCTGCTCCCAAATAGTTCCAAAACCACCTCTTTCATGATGACTGAAATTCACCCCATCCTGAGTGCAGAAGATGCTGTGAAAATACCAGTTACCGTTACCCAGGCGAGAAAGTAGACCACACCGTTAGGAGTCATTGATGCTTTGACTCGGAGCTTTCCTCCGATGGAGGAATCCTTCACTGAGCCCAGAGTGCCAGTGAGTTTGGGTGTATTGGCGCGGGGGGGGGGGGGTGAGTATATATAAAGATGAGAAACAGTGTGAAAGAACAGAAATCTGAAACATGGATCTTGTTCTCCAACCCCCAACTCTCCACCCCACTTTGCATAAAGCGAGGGGCCGGGAGGATGAAGCAGCAAGGGCATGCTGTGACTTCCTCCTCTGATGGGGGAAAGCAGAAGAGTGGGCACTGACCGAGGGTAAGAAAGGCCCACTGCCCACCTACCCTGCTACAAAGTTCTGCCTCTCCCAGTCAGGAGATGAGGATTCTCTGGCTTTCTTCACCTCTAAACCCCAACTCTACACCCCCTGGCTCTGCAGATTCCTATACGCTGAGAGGCTGCGCTGAGGAGGTGACAGGGCACTTTTAGAAATTCCCAGACTCTTAGGGAATCATCCCACATAAAATTATGTTTCTCGTTTTACTGCACAGAAAGCCCCGGGTCTCTGGGAGAGGCAGCCCTGTCCAGTCTTGATGAACACTCATTGGTTCATCAAAAGCAAATTGTGCAAAGGAAAGCACACAAAAGAACAATTAATAAAATTTAGGGAATCAAAGTGGCATCAGGAGCTGTACATTTTATAGAATCTGCTCATTAAGAAGGAAAAACACAGAGCCCTCTGACCGGGGCCACTCCCTTGAGGCTGGCCTCTGCGATCCCAAAAGCGCTTATCTCGCGGGGCCTCATTTCCAATTCGAATGGACGCCACCTGTCTTGTTTTGGCCTGCAATGGATGGTGTTTTCTAGTTTTAAAAGCAGAAAGAAAAAGACTCATGTTGTGCTTTTTCCTTAGCCAGGGTAGCATCTGTTCTCAGCCACAACAGGGCTGCTGGCTAACGGACATACGCCAGGATTTTTTTTTTTCCCCCAATAATGATTTTTAAATTCCCAGAAAAGTTCCCATCACAGCTTTTTGAAAGCATCCCTGCCTTACATCCTCAGCCCCTTGGCTGAACAATGGGCATTTGCAGGCCCAGTACCTACCAAGTCCCAGGCTATGGAGTTGGTGTCATCAGCTGATTAATGAATTGTTCACACACATGAAGTCTAGGGACCTGGAACTTTTCAGAAGTAATTGCAGTTCCCACCTGTGAAAAGATGGCTGCTGGCAAAATTCTTTCTGAAGCAACCCCCCGCCCCTTTTTTTAAAAATATTATTTCCCTCTGCAGTTATTCCACGAATATTTATTGAGTTTTAAATATATACAGCCTTGCTTACAAGTTCAAGTTCCATATAGCTCCTGAGTTCTGGTGAAGCACCCTTATTTTTATAATTAATCTTGTTGTCCTCATTTTTAAAAAGAAAAACACATACGCCAGTGGTGGCTTAATTGATGTGCCATTGGCTCAAAAATCAGTCTTTAATGTGTTTGTTTTAGTTCAGCATAGATGAATGAGAGAGAGACTCGTGCAAAACACCTTCTAGGCCATGGGTGGCGAGCTGGAGGGGGGTATTAGAGAAATAGAAGATTCTGACATTAAAGGAGCAAGGGAGGTGGGGTTGCCCATCTCACTCCTTTCCTTACCTGACACCCTAGAAAGGCAGCATCCCCAAGCTGATGGCCAAGGATAAGCTGAGAGACTCCTTCCACTCCTCATCTCCTCAAGCACCTTGTTGCGGCATGTGAATGATGGAAAGCGTGCAGTTTCCCGTCTGAAGCATGTCAGGGAGATAGATGTTGTCTGTTGATTCACTTGGCAAGATGAGTCCTCTCAACCTTATCTTGAGAAAGAGGTAATAGTTTGTGCCCAAGGATATGCCCCTTGGGAAAATGGGAACAAAATCTGTGCCAGACTTTTCACAGACAGACCTAGAATCTCAGGGTGCCCATCCCTGATGGAGACGGGCAAGGGCAGACAGGAAACGACACCAATAAGAACCTCAGCAGAAACAAGAAGGCAACAATTATAACTGCCATTAAGGGAACACCTGCTATGTGACAGGCACAGAAATACGGTTTCCATGTTATAGATGAGAAAGCCAAGGCTCAGAGAAGTTAAGTAATTTGCTCAGGGTAACAAAGCCAGTTAATGTGGGAGTCAAGAGAATCAGTTTTGGCCAAAGACTGACTTGGGTTGAAAACCCAGCTCATCACTTAATAGTTGAGTGATTTAGGGCACAACCCTGCATCTCTCTCCTTGCTGGTGAATCTGCATTTGACACCTTATAATAAAGAGTCTGAGCTTTCAAGACTCACCCCTCCCTCTTCTCCTTCTGCCCCCACACCTGGGCAAGCTGATTAGAGAGCCTGGGTGCTTCCTCCATTGGTGCTGGCTGGAAATGAAAACCAAGCGTGGGGACCCTCGCTCTGGCCCCAACCCTTAACCACTATAAAAATACCAAGCCAATCAATCTACTCTCCCTGCTCTTTCAAGCCATTTCACACCTGCTTGGGAGCTGCCATGCTCTCCCAGAAAGCCTCATTGTGTGAGTTAAACCTTTCCATACTCTCTTCGTGTCTCTACGGTATCATCGGTCTCAACAGCCAAACTGAATTCTATGTGGGGTCCATCCTGTCTCTTCAGAGTGTTCAACCCACTCTCTTCATTGCCTTATCTGCTTGTTTCCTGGAAAGCTGATCTGCAAAGTACCATGAGTGTCCCTTGCCCTCCGGCCCATTGGGATTAGTTACACAAGAGAGCAGAGGGGAGAAGATAGAGAGGCTGGGATGCTCTTCCCTCTTCCTCCCTGACCTGATGCCACATTTCTGCCTGTTGAGGCGTCCACCCCCTCTGACACTCGCTCGCACCAGGCATGTCTCTTCCCATGCCAGCCCTCCGTTTCCTCCTCCTGCCCCCTCAGCACTGGGGGTGGTAATAGTTTACCAAGGCTGCAGTCTCTGATGTCTCTACATCATTGGTCAGTTCCTTTATCCCTGCCTCAACCCTGTAAGAAGTCTTTTTATGCAAGTTTCCTTATTGGAACCATCTGAATTTAATTCTGCTTCCTGTCAGGACCCTGACTCTCTAAGCCTCAATTCTCACACTTGTAAAACAGAGATGACTAATAATACCTTGTGATAGGACATCACAGGATTATTGTGGTGATCAAATAAGATAGTTCAGACGAGCACCTAGAATACTGCCTATATGTGCAAGGTAAACTATACTGGTTTTTGTTATGACTTACAACAGCAATAATAATAATGAAAAGTGACACTGGAATTAAAAATTCAGGTCTTTCTGCTTGTAAAGTTCATGCTTTTCCCACCAAGCTACACTTCTCCCATCTGTAGAGAGGTCAGACATGTCCCTCCCAGCCCATCTTGGAAATATCATATTTAGACTGTCACATGAGTTAAATCATTCCTTATTCCTTACTTAAACAAAGCTTCTCCAGCTCAACAGAGTTGTCAGCTAAGTGGGAGCTCGCCAAAAGAACAAAGTGTACTGTGCTCCTTTCAACGTCTCAATGCCAGACATGATTCTACGTCTTTAACTCAGCAGGGACTTTCTGGAACATCAACTTGTCAGGCAGCCAGTGAGAATTCAATATAAATCATAGTAATTAATATTCAAATGATAGGCATGGTCACAAGTCCATTATCAGAAACCAAATATTCATTAGATGTGACCTTCATAGCTTCTAAACATTTGTGACCACTGCTTGAGACGCCCTCCATCTGCCAATGCTCAGAGACACAACTTAGAGGAAAGAAAAGTAAGGGGAATCGAGTGACTACAGAAATAACTTGGGTTTAAGAAGTCATCCTGCTATGAAGGACCACCGCCCCCCTTCCCACACATTTTCCTACAATTGTCTCCTGTCCTCCCTGGGATCAGAAAGCAGTGAATTAAAGAGGCGGTGCTTTTTGTAACTCACCTACTTGGGGGAAGGGTTCCATCACTGAAACAATTTTAAATCACCTCTCCAGGGCACAGTCTCTCAATAAATGAGTCATGTGCAAGAACCTGGCATTGGGGAGAGTGGCAGCAAGACAGAACAAAGAACATGGCTTTGAAGCAGAAAAACCTTGGTTCGAATCCTGACACTGCCACTCACTAGCTGTGAGTTCTTGGAGAAGTTACATAACCTCTTCCTACCCTTTTTTCTTTAGTAAATGAAG
The DNA here is from genome assembly GCA_030848825.1 of Tadarida brasiliensis. NCBI lineage: Eukaryota > Metazoa > Chordata > Mammalia > Chiroptera > Molossidae > Tadarida > Tadarida brasiliensis. The sequence goes on from CM061258.1 coordinate 48,119,535, forward strand.
AAAATGATACCTATTTAAAGGTTATTTTTAGAATCATATCAAATTTAGGAAAACCACCCAGCACAGACATAGCATAGGTTTAATACATAATAGCTGTTTTTACTATTGGCCTCTACAGAAATAACTTGAATAGACTTATGAACAATTTCCCATGGACATGAGTAGATTCCTTGGGAAATTGTTCATATATGACCCCAGAGCACCAGCATGGGAGCCAGGACACCAGGAATCCAGTCTAATAATATTGCCAATGACTTTCTATGACCTTGGCCAAGTCACAGTATTTTAGATGCTAATGGGGGGCCCTTACGCTGTTTTCACATTTTCAGAATCCAATGGAAATCATCTAACTGTTGGAGCTGAGGCTGCAGACTCTCTGCCTTTGCTTTCAGAAGGAACGATCTCAGAGTCACACACTTACCTTGACTATTTTACTTTTGATCTGATGTTCTAGTTGACATTACATATGACTTGAATGAACATAATTGAGAAAAATCAATAAATTATTATTGAAAAACTATAGGATTTTGGTAGGAAGTTCTGACAAAATTCATTGAAGACATTTAAAGAGAGATCTTTGTTGATGAAAAGTCTAGACACCATTTCCTAAAGTACCTTTAGCTCTACCATATTATATTTCAATTATTTTTCTTCCTGATTCTCCAGAAATTTTTCCTATAGGAGGATAGTAAAGACGTTTATTTCGATTCATTTTCCCTTGCTTCTCCTCACCACTATTTCTAGTCCTATGACACCCGCCACGGGCAACCTGTCCTTATACGATGGCCTCTTTCAGTCCTTGTATCATCCACAGACAAACAAGGGTGTAAAGTATTGACTATTCTTTCCCCCAAATATAGGCCAGGTACTGTCTAGATAATGGGAACATAACAGTGAACAAAACAGAAAAATTCCCTGCCCTTATGGAGTTTACATTCAAGTGGGAAAGATAGAAAATAAACCAAATTATCCAACAGAGAGATAATGTAATGTTAGTGACAAGTGCCTCAGAGACAAGAAACGGGCTTGGTGAGGTTGGGGAGATAAGGCAGCGGGGGAAAGGCACAGTGAGGAGGTGAAAAGTGAGTAAGTGCTGGAGGGTGAAGGACAGATGTGTTGATAGCCGGGAAGGAGTGCCAGTAGAGAGCAGAGCCAGAGGGGGAGTGAACTTGGCACAGATGCCGAACCATTGGCCACTGTGGCTGGAGAGGAGCCAATTGGAAATGTGTGGCAAAGGGAGCTGAGAGGTGGCCATGAGCCAAACCCTGTGGGGCCTGTAGACCATGGTCAAGACTGTGGGTTTCATTCCAAGTGTGTCAAGGGAACCATTGGGGAGTTTTGAATATGAAAGGGGCATTTCCAAAGATCTCATCAACAGCAACCCTGGGGCAGGGACACCAGTAACATTCTGAGCCAAATAGTCATGAAAACGTGGGACTGCCAGGGTAATACAAAGCAGCAGTCTGCTGTCCTCGGGTCCCTGGGTTTGAATGGAGCTTTTCCTCGCACTAAACAGGGAGTCTCTGCCCTGCTCGAAACCCTAATGCTGCTCTTCAACTCTGGCAATAGCGCAAAGTAATTAAATGTAAAGACCCATTTTTAATGTGAAGATTAAAATGATAGCAAAGAGTATTAGAGGCAATGCAAAGCTCGTAACTGACTCATATCGATTTTAAACTGGAATATCTCCTGTAACTCACAGCGTATCTGTTTCTCAATCCAGGCATGTCTAGGTGTGCCAGCATTTGTGTGTTGGCTGGAATAAAGCTTCTTCACAACGACAGGGGATATATCCATTTAACAACATAATCTCATTTTTCTTGCCTGTCTGCTTGGGACAAGAACATGGGCATCCTTTCTCAATCTACAATGTCTGCCCTTCAAAGACTTATTTGGGACCCCAATTCTGAATCGTCACTCATAGATCTCCTATTACCACAACAAATTTGAGGGGGTTTTCAGATTTCGCCATCAAGCCATTCCCAATGTCAGCAGAGAGGAAATATATGTATCAGAATGTCTGGGGATATAGCCTGAAGTGGCAGGCTAAGAAAAGAAATTTCTTCAGAGATTTCACCATAAAAATATTGTTGTGATTTTTTTGGTTATATATCATACATCATAATACATCCTTGTTTGTTTTAATAGGTAGGGTTTCAAAATACCAGTGAAGCTGCTCAACTTTCTGTCCTCCGCCCAGCCCCATATTTGAATGAAGCATCCTCAACTGTGCTCTCCGTTTATCATGGGCTTTGGTCTTCCCCGGCATCCCAAGCTGGTACCTGGGAAGACGTGCCAACTAAAGACAGCCAATCATTCCTTCAAGTGAGGCTGCCAAGACTTCTACAGCTAGACCAGGCCTCTGAGTTCCCTTTGGAATTCCTTCACATCAATGTGACATCAGATCACGTTTAGCATTTTCATTAAGAATCAATTTTTTTAACTTATCTTTATTGTTGACTGTATTACAGATGTTCCTCATTTTTCCCCCATTGACCCCCTCCTCCCCACTCCCGCCCCCCTCCTGTCTTTCCCCACACTGTTGTCTGTATCCATTGGTTATGCATATATACATATCAGTTCTTTGGTTTATTTCTTCCCACCCCCCAACCCCTCTTCCCTTTGAAGTTCTTCAGTCTAATAACCAATTTGTACTTCTTAATCCCTTCACCTTTTTTACCCATTCCCCCAACCCCCTTCTCATCTGGCAACCAACAAAATGTTCTCTGTATCTACGAGAATGTTTCTGTTCTGCTTGTTCATTTTGTTTGTAGATTCCATTGTCAATAGATATGTATTCATGGCCATTTTGTTTGTTCATATTTTTTCGTTTTCTTCAAGAAGACCCTTCAACATTTCATATAATAATGGTTTGGTGGTGATGAACTCTTTTAGCTTTTCCTTGTCTGGGAAAGTCTTTATATGGCCATTGATTCTAAATGACAGCTTTACAGGATCGAGTAATCTTGGTTGTAGGTTCTTGCTTTTCAACAATCTGAATATTTCTTGCCACTCCCTTGTGGCCTGCAAAGTTTCTTTTGAGAAATCAGCTGACAGTCTTATGGGAACTCCCTTATAGGTAACTAACTGCTTTTCTCTTGCAGTTTTTAAGATTTTCTCTTTGTCTTGAACCTTTTGCATTTTGATGATGCTATGTCTTGGTGTGGGCCTCTTGGGGTTCATCTTGTTTGGGACTCTCTGTGCTTCCTGGACTTGTATGTCTGTTTCCTTCACCAAGTTAGGGAAGTTTTCTGCCATTATTGTTTCAAATAGGTTTTCAATTTCTTGTTCTCTCTCTTCTCCTTCTGGCACCCCCAAGATGCAAATGTTGGTACACTTGAAGTTGTGCCAGGGGCTCCTTACACTATCTTCATTTTTTGGATTCTTTTCTCTTTTTGCTGTTCTGATTGGGTGTTTTTTGCTTCCTTATATTCCAAATCGATGGTTTGCTTCTTGGCTTTACCTACTCTACTATTGAATCTGTGTAAATTATTCTTTACTTCAGTTAGTGCCTCCTTCATTTCTGATTGTGCATCCTTCATTTCTGACTGGTCCTTTTTTACGCTCTTGAGGCCCTCACTAAGTTCACTGAGGTTCTCACTAAGTTCATTGAGCATCCTTATAAGCAGTGTTTTGAACTCAGCATCTTATCTCCATTTCGCTTAGTTCTTTTCCTGGAGTTTTGTTCTGTTCTTTCATTTGGGACCTGTTTCTTTGTCTCCTCATTTTGGCTACCTCCCTGTGTTTGTTTCTATGTATTACTTAGTGAGAAGTATGGGGCTAGCTTAGACCAGATGCTGCTTGTTTGAAAGAATTAAGAAAAACCTGAAGCAAGATCCAAGACAGGCCAATCCTATGGTAAAGCAACTGGCAACGGCTTGGGTGAGCCTGAAAGTTGGGTGGGGCGGGGCCTCAGGGAATCACTAGGGCGGGGCAAACAGTGCAAGCCAGGTTGCTGTCTGCCATCCCAGGGAAGGGCTCACCAAAGGAACAAAGGCCTCTGATAGCATGTCTGTCCAGGAGAAAGCTGCCTCTCCACCCTTTGCTCCAATGCCAAACAACTCAGTTCTTCCCCATATGTCTCTGGAGCCTTTCAAGCTGCCTCCCCCACGCTGGAGCCTGGAGGGAGCGAGTCCGAGTTATTCTGTGTGCGGGCCCTTTAAGAGGAGCTGCCTGGGGCTCCAGCCACCTCAGCCTCCCTCAGCCTCAGTTCCCACTGGTTTTTACAGCCAGAAGTTATGGGGACTTCTCTTCCTGGCACTGGAACCCTGAGCTGGGCGCCTGGTGTGGGACGGGAACCCCTCAGTCCTCAGGGAGGACCTTCCCAGCAGAGGTGTCCTCCTGATTTTTATCCTCCACAATGGGTGTGGGAGCAGCCGTTGCGCCTCCGCCCCTCCTACCAGTCTCGATGCGGCTTCTTCTTTAATTTCGTAGTTGTAGGACTTCCATTCAGCTCGATGTCAGGTGGTTTTGAATGATGGTTGTTCTGTAGTTTAGTTGTAACTTTGATGTGGTTGTGGGAGGAGGCGATACCGCATTTACCTACGCCACCATCTTGACTGGAAGTCCTTAAGAATCAATTTTTTAAAGCAGCCATATTTATAGCTGGTTGTTTATAATAACTCATACAAAAAAATTCCTCTCAACACTCAGGAAATTTCTCTCCTTGTGAAATGTCCTGCTTTTTACAATAAGAACTCATGAATCCACCTTATTACCTTTTTTTGCTCTGTCAGATAGGAAACTTAGAGATGTGGTTTGCATTCAATATTAGTAGCATTCCTTTGTCTAAGTTTCCAGTATAATTATCCCTCTAATGCCATCACCCCACCCCACCCTATATTAATCGGCTTTAGGGTTTTAATTTTCATTTAGATGTCTTTCAGGTATATTGAACCTGTATTTCTTAATGTACACCATTTCAAAAATATTTGCTAAGTAGTCAGTGCAGACAATTTCATGAGCACATATGTGTAGAAGAGAAATAGAGAGTTTCATTCATTCATTCATTCATTCATTCATTCAGCAAACCTGACAGAGCTCCTCCTTGACCAGGCCCTGGGTTAATCAGGAAAGAGGGTAATAATGGCATGCAATTTGTTTCTTCTGCCTTTCACTGGAGAGAGACTAAATAGCCACTAAATATTTCCTCTAGCCCAATGTCTCTGTTGCCTTCCCTTTAAAAAAAAAAAAAAAAAGAATCTGGCCAGTGTGGCTCAGTGGTTGAGCATCGATCCATGCACTAAGAGGTCGCTGGTTTGATTCCCGGTCAGGGCACACGCCCAGGTTGTGGGGCATGCAGGAAGCAGCCAATCCATGTTCTCTCTCTCCGATATTTCTATCTCTCTCTCCCCCTCCCTGCCTCTCTCCAAAAAACCAATAAAAAGAAAAAAAAATAGAACTTTTTACTTTACATTATTTATTCTATATTCCATAACCAGCTTTGAAGGACCTTGTTTGGAGCCTGTTTCCCCAGGCACCTGCGTTTCCTCTCTGCCTCCCAGAGGAACCGTGCGGGATTTTCTTGAAATTCATGCTGTATAATTTGACATTTTAGAACAAATGCCTACTTTAAAATGCCAAAGTTGTGGGGAGACTGCAGATTAGGGACGTGTGTGTGACTGCTGTCTCGGGGAGCTCAGGGTTTGGCGGTGAAGGGTTCCCAGCAGACATGATGGTCCAGGCTGGAACACCAGGCCCAGGAATCCTTGGGCCAATTCCACAGCACTGATTTACTTTTAAATACTTAAGACACCAACTCTCAGATGCCCCCGAGGCGGCAAATACCAGCGAGCCATTGCCAGCCTTTGGGGAAATGGTGACAGCCTCGGCCAGCCTCCCCCTTGGTCTTCAGTGTGGTCCACATGGCTCTGCAGGGTGTGTGCACATCTTCCCCTGCCTTCCACCATCTCCACGTCCACTCCCACGAGGTCTGGGCACTGAAGCCAAGCCCTCCTCCCACCAACAGGGACTCCGTGGGAAGAACTGGCTATTCTGACTGCCCACAAAGCAAGTGTCCAAACACGAGCAGAACAGTGCTCCAACCACGGTGACCGCTCTCATGGGAGCCTGGGAGAGGCTTCTAGAACCACTGCGTTTTGTCCTTCTCACTCCCACACTGTTAAACACACGCATACCTGCGTTTTCCCGAGACAATGCCTATCACTTCGAAAAGCCCAATCCTCTGTTACATCACACGGACAATTTAAAAGCAGTCTTATTAAATTGCTTTCTAATTAATTGGCTCTCATGTTGCCAAGCCAGATCGCTAAGGGCTGAGTCCCTTTACAGTGTGATTTGCCTATTACTCAGACCAGCTCTAACAAACTACAAACATCTATAAAGACGATGTTGAGAAGGCCAGGGCCAGCCGGGAACCACTCCTGACCCAGGTTCTACGTTTGCTCCTGCATCTGTCAGAGGCTACAGATGGCACTGATTTACACATAAAGGCAAGTTGGGGAACCTTTGTGAAATCAGTCTCCCCAAAATGTATCATGCTTTGCACATAGAGGTCATTCCATAAATATTAGCTGATTGGAAATGTTTCTCAATGTGTATACATTTAAATATTGATTGATCCTGGACAGCCCAGTAATTTCTCTGAACAAAGCAACTGGGATTCACTCGGGCTCAGCTTCACCTTAGTTTCAGGACCAACCTAGACTGAGAGAAGAGAACCATCTCTGGATCGGTGCAGCTGGTGGTTCAGGGATTCACCATACTTGCTGGCAACTTTCTTCAGAAACATCTATTCTGTTTATTGTACTTTGACTAATCTTTTTTTTAATCCTCACTCGAGGACATTTTTCCATTTTTTTGTTCAGATAGAGTGGGAGGGAGAGAGAGGAAGAGAGAGAGAGAGAGAGAGAAACATCGACGTGAAAGGGACACATCGAGTGGCTGCCACCCGCACGACCAACCAGGGCCGGGGACAAACCGCAACCGAAGTACATGCCCCTAGCGGGAACCGAACCCAGGTCTCTCTGGACTGCAGGCCGACGCTCTAACCGCTGAGCCAAACCAGCCAGGGCTGACTCATTTTTTTGTTCCAAGCCAGCCACCTCCCGGCTCCTCCATGTGGTCGCCCATCGTCAATTAACCCTGTCTCAGAGGAACACTCACTTCTCCTCTACAAAACACTTGCAACTTGAAGTCCCACCCTGCTCGGCTTCCAGAGCCTTGCTCGTTGAATTAATCCCTCTCTCCAGTCTTCAGGTGCGTCCACTCTCTCTACCGACCAATATTTAAGACTATTTCTGTCCCATTCTAAAAATAAAAGTCCCTTGATTCTGCCTCCCATCCACCGGAGCTCTTTCTCTCCTGCTCATGATGACGATGCTTGCCTCCTCCTCTTGTCACTTCCCATCCTGACCTCGTCACACCGCCATCTGTCCTCTGCCTCCCACTCCCCAGAACCAGCTCTCACCGAGGTTAGCAGCGGCTCCCTAACCCAGCCCACTTTCCCTCCTCACCCTGCTGCAGCACTGGCCGGTTACGGCCCCACGACTGCCTTCGGCGGCCAGCTCAGCATTTCTTCCTGGCTGTTCCGTCTTCTGACCATCCTTTCTCCATCCCTCTGCTCTCCCTCCTCGGCCTTTCCCTCCAGATGCTGATTCTGACTCTCTTCTCTTTTTCATTCTAATTGCTCTCCCTGGAGACAGTCAGGCACAAATCTTTAAATTCAGACATACTAAAATTTTATATTCTGGTTTTGCTACTTCTGTGCTATTAGATCTTAGAAAATCAGTTAACCTTCCCAGGCTTCAGCTTTCTCTTCTAGAATGAGGGCAAATGCTCACTTCATAAGTTATATAAGTGTCTAACCCCTATGCTGTACACACGAAACTAATGCAAAATTGAATGTCACCTGTAATTGAAAAATAAAATAAATAAAACTGTAAAATAAATAAATAAGGGTAAATGATAACAACAACAATAATAATCACTCTTTCATAAAGTTATTGTTCTAAGCATGCAAAGAGCCCGGGCAAGTGCCAATATACAGCAAACTCGGTACATGGCAGCTAGTACTCTTTTAGTATGATCTTGACTGTCAGACCCCCAGAGTGAGCTCTTCTTCTCCTCTTCTCCCCTGCCCTCGGTTCATGCACTTAATTCATGCCGCTCACCTTTACATCCCCAGCCCTGGCCTCTCTCCTGAGCTCCAACCAGTGCTGCAAACCATCTACTAGACACCTGCTCTGGGGTGTCCAAAGGCACCTCAAACTCAGCATGTCCTGTGATGGGCTGGATTCCGTGCTCCCAGTATTCATATGTCTGAGCCCTACCTCCGAATGTGTCTGTATTGGAGAAAGGGCCTTTAAAGAGGTGATTAAGTTAAAACAAGGTCAATAGGATGAGCCCTAATCCAGTGTGACTGATGTCCTGCTAAGGTGAGGAAATGTGGACACAGAGGGATTCCAGGGACATGCTCACAAAGGAAAGGCCATGTGAGGACACAGCGAGAAGGCAGCCATCTGCACACCAGGGAGAGAGGCCTCGGGAGACACCAAGCCTGCCCAGCACCTTGACTTGGGCCTCCAGCTCCCAGAACTGTGAGAACAGGTCTGCCTGTTGTTGAACACCCCAGTCCGTGTACTTTGCCTGTTGTTGAACACCCCAGTCTCTGTACTTTGTTACGGCAGCGAATCGCCGTGTTTTTCCTAAAGCAGGCTCCTCCTCCTGAATCAATTGGTTGATCAATGCCTACTCTTCCTTCTCCCTCGTCACCCACAGCTAATCAGCCTCAGAAGCCTGCGGATCTTCATTTCTGTATAGCTCACAATGTACGCATCGCCTTTCTTAGCTCGGGCCCACGTGATCTTCCCTCTGCTGTATTGCAACAGCCTCCCACTTAATGGGTCTCTCTCGCCACATTGTTCTCCATTTCAATCCACCCAACATACCAGTTAGATTAATCGTTACTGTTTGCATCTGCCTTCAGCAATAAAAGACCTTTGTTAACTTCCCACTGCCTGGTATGGGTTCCTCAGCCTGACACCTGAACGCATCCCCAGTTTGGCTCCAGCCTGCCCATCAGTCTTGCCTCTTGCTATTTCCTTCCTTAGACATTTGCTCTAGTCTAGCGGTTCTCAACCTGTGGGTCACGACCCCTTTGGGTGTCAAATGACCCTTTCACAGGGGTCGCCTAAGACATAACAGTAGCAAAATTAGTTATGAAGTAGCAAAGAAAATAATTTTATGGTTGGGGGTCACCACAACATGAGGAACTGTATTAAAGGGTCGCAGCATTAGGAAGGTTGAGAACCACTGCTCCAGTCAAACAGGAAAACGGACTGCTCTGGAAAAGGGGCTCCATCCTTTTCAACTACTCCCTGATTTAAAAGGCCTCCCCATTTCTCACTGTCCTATGTTCCCCATTCTTTACATTTCGGCTCAAGTTCCACACCTTGTTCTCTGTAGGGGGAGTCGTTGCCCTGGTCTCAGCCCCAACAGCCCTGCTCAACTCCAAACCCACCGAGGCCAGCGGCTGACTCCCATTCGCCCTTACCCCCCATGGTGCCCAGCAAGCGCCTGGCACATCTCTCCCACAGTGTTGGTTGATGGGCAAATGAAGAATACCGGTACCAAGGCCATAAAGACAAACCAACCCCCAATAAGCCATTCTCAAAAAAAGGTCTGCTCTTCCTGATTTCACTCTAGTAAATTAGGTTATTAGTTCAATTAGCCAAAGTGAATCACTAGTCTATATTATATTCTGGAATGTAAGCACCAGAGAGGAGACAAATAACTAAAAAACTTTAAAAACAAATGGCGGTCGGAGGCAAAGGGCACCCCCCGGCCTCGCCATGGCCCTCAGACACTGTGTGCTGTCGCCTGCCACAGCTATGTTAGGAAAAGGAGACTCTGCCAAGCTAGTTACTAATTTGCTTGTCGATTTTGGCAAACAGATATAATTCTACCTCTCTTAAAACAAGAAAATGAGCTTGTCTAAACAAAGCCTTAAAATAAATTGCAGGAACACCTAAGATTCAGAAAATGTAAAATCACATACTTATTAGCTAGAGACAGTCCTTGGCCCTCTGAGCCTCAGTTTCCTTGACTGGAAAATACCTGCTTCTCTCATCCTAGGTATTTTGTGAATCCAACCAAGTGAATACATCATTTGAAACTTACAAAACACCATATAAATATATTATTTATTTTACAAATAGTGTCTATGTAATAACTGTGAGCTTTCTTATCCACATATAAAAGTTCCTTGTCATCAGATAACCCAGGATGTGTTTGTACCAGTTAGCTTCCCACCACCAAGTTTACATATACTAAGTATGAATGAGAATGTGATATAATTTACCACGTGCCTGCTACACTGCAGATATGCAATAAATCCTTGTTAAATTAGTTAATTGGTGAGTACTAGATAAGCTTCTGATAAGCTTCTAGTTACACAGTGGCCAGATTCACTACCCTTAGTTCTGTGGTCTTTCTATACATCTTATGGGAAATAATGGACAAACTGGGTCCGACACAATGGACTAAAGTGTTTTATTCGCATTCTGTTGGCCCACATAGAGTTTCTCCTCTACTCCTTACGGGGCTTCCAGGCTATTTTCTTGGAGTAAGTCTGGAGAGGAAGCTGAGGAGGTAAACGTGTGCACAGAACTTGGAACGGAACACCCGAGATAAGTCTAGACTAATTCTTTCTACACAGGTGTCAATTTCCCAACAAAAAACTGGGAGTAATAAGACTTGTTGTGTGGTAAATACGATAATGCCAAGGATTCTAATTATTTTCACATCATAAAAGATGTAAGTAAGGACCCCTGCAGTTAAAACACTCTTCTCTGATCGTCAAAGTGTGAACATGACCCTGGTTCTTAGAGGAGAGTCGTGTTCTTCTGCCGCGTGTGTCTCAGCAGGCATTTTCCGGGGACTGCCGGGGTGGGGCCCAGCGCTGGGTGCTGCAGAGCCTTGCTCTGCTCCGGCCTCAGTCAGTTCTGAGAGCCACCCTCCACAAAGCTGAGCGATGACGTACGGATAGCTGAAGGCAGAATATATCCTGGGAGAAGAAACTGTGAAAAGTAGATGCGTGTCTCATCACACCATATGTCCATGGGAGTGATCAGATGCCTCTATCTGTGCTATTGATAGAAAGATAGAGCATTACATATACTTATGATTGTGAGGACTTACATCACTGAAGAACTTTAGAAATAGAAATTATCTCATTTGGGCTGGAAAGAGCACTGGGGGAAAATCAGATTCATCACCATATGGATAATCTTAATTCTAAATTGCACTTTAATGGAAATGAAACTTCAAATGCCTCAGTCTCTTCAGTGAGATTTTGGTGGGCCTCTCTAGCTTGAGCAAACCAGATTTCAGCTATCTGTTTTCCAGAGAGTTCACACCACCTGCAAGCCTTTAAGGTGAGAATATCACATATTGATATGTTACTCCCCATATCAGGGAATCCTTAAACACTGGCACCAAGAGTACATAATACTTTTTTTGTTAAGAAAGTTAGTTTAATGGTTTCCCCTGATTTTAAAGGTAATCTAAATTCTTTGAAAGAGAAATATAAAAAATAAAAGGTTCTCTGGAATCTCAGCAACCAGATATAACCACCAAATTACTATTTTATATCCTTCTTCTCTCTGCGTAAGTGAAAGGTTGTAATGTTTTTTCACTGGCCACCAACACAGTGAGGTGTTGGACACTACGTGGTCTCTGGGCCTTCACCTGCACCTCCACATCCAGGTCTAAGTTTCTCATCTGAGCCCAGAACGGTCTCCTCTCCAGATTCCTCCATTGTTTTAATCTCTTGGGACTGAAATCTCAAATTTATGTCTCCTCCCTCCTCTATGGAAATTATCTAATTAGTGGCCACAGCTTGTTTTTATTTCACAATGCTGATTATAGTTCCACTGCCAACAAACTAAATTAGACCCTCTTGCCTTTCTTAGGGTTATTGAAAAAACCCCTTGATGGTTTCCTCAACTCCACCCAATGTCTGCTACCTTCATTCTATCCTCACCTCTATGTCAAAATTTCCCCCCCAAACAGTCTGATCATATCACTCTGACACTCAGAAGCCTTCCACGACTCCCCAAGCTTACTGGATGACATCTACAACCTGCACCTTGGCCTCCACAATTGACCCCAATATATTTTTACAACCTCCACTCTCCTACACAAAGCATCAACCACAGACAAATGTACTTACTTATTCTCTTCCAAACGCAGTTTACTCCTTCCATCCATCCTGCTTCTTCATAGGCCACTTTCCCCACAGGACTGCCTTCCAAACTCAGTCCTGACTCCCTCCCAGCACCAGGGTCAGTTCCTACTGGCTTAGTGATGAGGATCTTCACTCTCTAGCTTAAACTAATCATTCCTTCCTAAAATGTCCCATCCTTATTTCACAGAATTCATTTCATAATTAACCACTTACTGCCTACTACCCCTTCAAGTATTGCTTTCTTTTGTTAAGTGCTTTGCTGTCACTTAAGTTTTCATGTTTTAAACTTGTGTGTTCAATTTGATGGTTCGCCTCTTTAGAAAGGCACAAGCTTGTCCTTTTTGTGTCTCACAAAGCATTTCAGAGTGACTTGCACATTGAATAAGCTCAGTGAATGTTTGTTGATTCAACTTGTTGTCTAGATGTGTTAGGACGTGCTTATCTCTAATATTTACGAGCCACTCAAGGTCATCACTTTATATTCTTTCAGTTAACATGCCTTCATGGTTATCCTCAGATCTGAGAAAGCATCTGTCATCATTGGCACCCTGTAACCCTCTGTCTGGCTTCATGTACCAATACATGGCTGATTTGGCTTTTGCTCTACCATTAAACTGAGTGTGGTTTCTAAACATTGACAGTAGAGAGCTAGATTAATTTTGCTAGTTATGTGAAATAAAGATTTTCTTCCTCCCCTCCCCACATAGATCCCACTCAATAAAATTGTTGTTGTTTTTTTAAGTGAACTAAGTTACCCATTGTTATTTTCATGAGGTATTATTGAAAATGCTTTGCAAAGGAATGGGTGTTATATGCTCACTGACCTATGTGAAAGAAGCTAGACAGCTGCAAGCCATGGAATCCAGTCCCTGGCTATTACCCTCACGTGGCTTCAGTTTTCCAGACAACTGGTGACTGGTGGTCAATGGCCAACCAGCCAGCTTCTACTCCAGCTCACACCCAGCCCTCCCTGAAACCACACTGAAAGCAAACATGCCTTTGGTCCAACTCACCAAATATCGATCTAAGACAGGCTGATATCTGCTGATTTGCAGTAGCTGCCTGGAGCGCAGTAATGGGAAGAATTCTAAAGCCAAATCCAGGCTGAACAGGAAGGGCCCATTAGTGATGTCTGCCGTGGGCACAAGGGGCAGGTGTGTTGGCACCTGAATGATGAATTTGCTATCTCTGGCCTAAGCAAAACTTAAGAGGCTGAGTTCCTCAATGGCCAGGATTCTACTTTATTTGTCTTTGCACCTGTCTACCTCTCCTTTCCCTGTCACTCAGCCTCAGTCTAGTGTCTGCCATGAAGTTGGCGCCATTTGAGAAGTCACACCATGGTTGCTTAGACGTATCTGCCTGTAGTGGACATGTCTTTGTGTCTCTTGGGTTCCACTTCCCTCTTGTGGAAACTGTCCCCATTTTTATTTGGAAACCCACTCATCTCCTATTTTCAGTCCATGTGGTTCCAGGGCAGACAATTCTACTCCAAGCTCACTGTGTTGTATGATTCAGGCCACCCAAAGAGACCACTGCATTTCTCAATAATTGGCTTAGAAAGGGCATATGACCCTATCAGGGCCAATGAGATACCTTGCGGTTTTTGCTGAGGTATTTGTCGGAGAGAGAGTCACTCTTCTTATTTGCTGGATTTGAAGCAAACTCCTTGCTGTCACTGGAATTGGGAGTGTTAAGCTAACAAAAAGAAAGACTAAGTCAAAATATGATGCCGACAACAACAGTCATGATTACATCAACTGAGCCCCAGAGTCTATCATTGCTGAAGCCCTGACTACCTCTCATCAATAAATTGCCTTTATAGAAGGCCTTCTTTGGCTCCTAACAACTGCAAAAATAGTAATAATATCTACTGAAAAGTTTGAGAAAAGGCTGGCCGGGTGGTATTTCAGCTGATGTCAGGAAAGACCATACCCTGCCAACAGAAAGCGTAATTCAGAATCAAAGTTTGGAGAAGCGACTGCCGGTTGGGTGTGTCTCTTGTTTCATGCCACTGCTTTCTCTCGAGTGCTGATGCATGAGAATGAGCATTTACTTGTTCGTGCGATCACAGCAGTTGAACTGGGAAGCCTGGGCTGAGTCACTGCCAGAGCAGGGTTTGGGGGCTACCTCCAAGGCAAGAGGAGAGGCCTTCTCTAGAAGTAGGATTGGACCAGGCAGCTGTGGGAAGAGATGCCAGCTGAAGGCCGTTCCAAGGCTCTGAGCAGAGTCCCCCAGACTCACACACCTTGACTGCTTTCCACAGAGGATGAAGAGGGAGGGGGGAGGGGTGGTAGCCCACAAATTCTAAAAGGTAGTTCTCAGAAGGACGGGTCCTCATGAAAGTATCTTCCCTCGCTGGATCTCGGCAGCGTGGTTTCATTTCTTGAGGACTGGATTGTGTCAGAACATTGTCCAGAGGGTTATGCCCACTGCTTAGCAAGTATCTTTGACATTATTAACCTTGAGTAACTTGAAGAAACAGTGGAGTCTTGGCCACGATCTGATTCTCTTCATCTTATGTTGATATTTTTCCCAACTAAAAAATAGTAGCCTCCTTCTTCCCCGAGGTCAGGCTCACAGGGCGCCTTAAACAGCAACGTTGAAATGCTTATTTCAGCTCCAGGAAAATGAGTCCGTTGTGTTTCAATAGAATTGCTGTCTGAGACAAAACTCTTCTGCTGCAACACCCTCCCCCAAAAGCCTGCAGGAAAGGGTCACGCAGCATCCACAACGGGAAAAATCAGCAAAGATCTCCTTTCTTCTCTCTCTGTCTCTCTTCCTCCCTTTTAGCCTTGAGCTATGAACATGCTTGAAAGTCCAAGTGATGATGCCAGTTCTGAATGGTCCTTGATCTACAGGACAAGTTCAAAGATATCAAAAGTTGGTCTCCAAGGCTGATGAGAAAATCATGCTTTCTACTGTGCCGCATAAAGAGTTTGAAGTCTGAGGCTTTATAGAAATTCAAAGGTGAAAACCAAGAGAGAAGTTTAAGATTATCCCCTGACATTGCAAGATACGGCTTTTTTCCCTGCTGGCAAATCATTTCACACAGCTGTACCTTACAAACAATTAGACACACCTAGACGATCAGACCAGAATGCCAAGGAAACGTCCCCAGGAGAGAAACAGTAAGCATTCTGACCTCATGTGCACTGATTGGATTTTAAATCCTGAGGTCTTTTCACATAGACATTACTCAGATAAAACTCCAGGCATCTGAACCACATGGCTGAGTGTTTTCTCTACCCTGCTGGCCTGGGCAGTTGGCAAAATATGACCGAGCACTGGTAATCTGTCTGACAAAAGCCCTTCGCAGGGATCTGCGGGACAGGGTCTGAAAGATGTCTGGATTTTAAAAAGTTACCGGTTGCTCAAAGGATGAAACAGTTCCCCTGAAATCTAACCCAGAACCTTAACAGAACCCAGAGCGACACGGAGAGTCTCAGAGAGAAAACCTACCTGCTTTCTCACTCCCCCTGGGAGAGAGGCACGTGACCCTCCAAGAAGAGGGGAGAGAACGAATGCCTGGCGGGACTTTTCAGGCACCGACAAATCCTTCAAGAACCGGAACAAAAACCTGGTTTCAGCACCTGAGCAAGAAACAAAAGAGCAAAAATCTATGACAAAGAAACTATGGAGAGGATGTCCGTCAGTCCTTCCACCAGCTGTTGCAGAGAACTGCCAGGAAGACAGGGAAGGGACTGTGCCCAAAGGATGTGAATGGAGGGGCCATTTGCTCACTCAGCACCTCCGACCCTCCGGGGAGAACATGAACCCCACAGCTGGGGCCTGGTCTGCCTCTTCGGCACATGCAGTTATGGACTCCATGTCAGCAATCAACAGCTGTCTAATAAGAATTCATCAAACATATAAAATCCTCTATTACTAGACTGTGAAACCAAGTAAGGACTTAAATGGCCAGATGCCATCTGAACTAATCAGGGCCTGGGGACTTGGATGCCCATTGCCATGTGCCACAGTGCCTCGATGTGGGGGATTTCAAAGGGTTCCAGCTCTCTAATGATCATTTCTCATTCCTATTTTTTAATCTAAAGAACTAGGAATTTGAAAATAACTAAATAACTCATTACCTAACACACAAATATATGTCCAAGCAGGATCCTCAGCTCTTGACCCCCATTGTGAATGACATTTGCGATAAGAACAGATAAACCAAATCAAATAAAGAATGGTAGTTTCAGGATAGCTGATCTGTGCCCCAGATGGACAATTAATATATAACTGTTGTCTGAAAAGATATGATCTAAACAAATAACAACATCAAAAACACCCCAAGCCTATTCAGTATGCACATATCCATCTCTGGTGATGTCTCTGGGAATTAATTGAGTATGAAATATTGTGCAGAAATGGGGGTACTCTCAGGGTAATGAAGAAGGATAATGGTTTTACAAAATACAGCAGGGAGCCCAGGGTTCCATTACCCTTCCCTCTGTCCCCTTCTTCCCTGCCTCTTCCTTCCGCCGAGGCAGCAATGCACAACCAAGAGAGTTGCTGAGATTGCTAAACAGAAGATAAATCCTGGCTGCACGGCCTAGAGCCCCACCAGAGCTCAGCGGGGAGTTGCTCTCGGATGGTAATGGCCTCGTTACTGATACGATGGCGGCGGCAGCAAGTCTTCTGTAAAAGATAAACGGGTACTGTCCACTCTTCGTAGGCTAAATCAAATTCCTTGGAGCTTTTTACCATCTTGAAGATGGCCATGTTCTCTGCAAGCAGAAGTGTCAGAGCGAGATGATGCTAATGCCCCGTCTCAGTGGTACAGCACACGAGAGGTGCCCAGGCACGTGGTATCTGTGTGGGTGACGCTCTCTCCTATGTTCAGAATGTGCTGGAATTCAACCTGCTTGGCTGGATTTTGAGTTTGAGGATTTTTGTGTGTTTGTTTTGGGAGGGAGAAATAATGTTACCTGTAGAGCGACCTGCTGTGGAGGTCTTGGCACTTCTGAGTCACCTACTGCTTGATGGGCACCTGCTCTGTGCCAGGCTCTCCCTAAACTTACTCCATGCACAGATCTCTTGAGGTAGATATCATACCTCCTCATTATACAAACTGATACTCCCAAGAAGTTAAGTTTCTTGCCCAAGGTGCAGTGTGATAGAAATGACTGAAAAACAAGTAGCTCGGCATGCATCCGTTCGCTGTCCCAGAGCCACTTCCCAGAGCTACAGCTTGGCCCAACACATCAGAACCCGGAGGGAGCTGCTGCTGTCACACGGCCTGTGGCAACTCAAACCCAGCTGCAATATTCTCATGTGTACAAGATGTGAGTGTGTCTGCATTTGCCCGACTTGTCAGTGAAGCGCCTGCCACTCCTTCCGGTCACCGAGAACCGAAGGACAGCAGGGACCTTCTTTTCCCCCTCTGCCTGTAAAAATCCACACCTGAACCTCTGTGTATACCTGGCTAGTATGAGTGGCCAATAGAAGCATCTAGCGCTCACTAAGAAACATTGCAGTGGGATGTGAACCACTCAGTGGTACCAGCTCCCTGGGGCCCACTGCTGGCCTTCCTACTTGGCCTCTTGGGAAAGAGATACAGGTCAAAGTAATCAATTTTATCCCATGTCAGAAGATTCTAGGTATGGCATAGTTGCATTCAAACAGCATATAATCATAAATTAACACATTTTTACATTATTTCTGAATTTATATGCTCTGGTTAGTGCAGAAAATTAAATTCTGGAGAGAACCACCTTGAAGAATACTGGTTCTGGACCTAACGACAAGCTGACCTCATCGCCCTCTCTGCCACCTGTGATTCTCTTACTGCATCAGATCGTCACTATGATTACGTAACTATGTATCTGAAATTTAGTCAGATTGGAATCTGTTCAGCTTTTCTCAAATCTCCGACTCCCAAGTTTTCTGAGTATATGATCCACAAGAAATTACTTCTCTTCCAAAAATAGCTATAGCAGCAGTCAAGGTCAAGGGTCATCAATCACAAAGGGAGTGTCTCAAACTTTCCCGCCCAAATCTCCCAAGAATAGGTGCTCAGCACATCGCCCGGAGGGTTGGCCCAAAGGCCTGCTGCAAAAGAGTGGCTCCTTCAAAGCCTCGTGTTTTATCTTAAGTCTTGTGGACACTTTTTAGTTTTTTTACCCTAAATCCACATATTTGAATATAAAAATATACTTAGAGCTGAAGCTTCGGGAAGATGCCTCACCTGCATCGGTGCTTCAAGGGCCACCTGCATTCTGAGGGCACAAGTACGATATCTGATGTCCCCGGTTCTTAAAACTCAGGGCACAGGGAAGGAAGGGGAGAAACAGAAAAGGGGGAGCTGTCTGGCCAACTGAAGCCCCGAGTTCAATCGATTGTAAACCGATGACGAGCACAGAGCCCAGCCTGCCCGAGTTAGACGAGACCGTGCGGTGCGTGCGCTGTGCTGCGCTGGCGACACAGCCACCATCCAGAAAGCAGCCGTCGGCAGGCTCCCGGGTGCCACCAGAGAGCTGACGCATCGGAAGGCGGGGCACTGACCCAGCCCGGAAATCCCCAGAGAACCGTCCCGTCCTCCTTCCCTTCCTCAGCAGCGAGCTGGGGGTGAGCACCACTCTGTTCTCTGACGCCTCGTCTCAGGCGCTCTCAGCTCAACAGAACAGACCTTCCTCCCGACTGGGGTCCCTGCCCCGAAGGGCACGGGTGTGGGAGGAGTGGCCTCCGTGCGGTGAGGTCCTGTCACCGCACTTCGGCCTGTTGTCTCCAGGCTTTATCTGGCCGTGTGTGTGTGTGTGTGTGTGTGTGTGTGTGAGCACGGTTGCCATGGCACCAGGTCTGGGGGTCGTGAGTGAGGTGGAGCTGGCCAAGCAGGAGTCCTCACAGGACAGACTCATGTGGGCACATAGGGGTGTGTGCTGGAAGAGAGGCCAGGGCCTGAATGACCCTGGTGGGTGAGGGAGGGAAGGCAGTGCAGGAGGGGCAGGGAAAGTTCTGGAGGTTCTAAGAGGTTATGTCAGAGGTCGTGCTGGACCCTTAAACCCCCCCAGAAAAAGCCATCAGTCTCCCTTTGCCAGACCTCCATGGGCCAGCATAGCTGCCTTTGGTTCTCAGATTAAGCCAATTATGAGGATAATTGTAGAGCAACAACTGCCTTCTCCTTTTCTAGAGAGGAAAAAACAGCAAATTTAACAAAAATAAAGCTGAAATAATTTCTACAGTGTTCAAGGAAAGGACATTGTACACATGGGAGCTAAACTTCTGTTTCCTCCAGGATACTGGGGTGTAGAGGTTTGGGGGAGGTGGCAGTATCTTCTGGTGTGAAGATAAAATCAAAAAAAGAAGGGAGAGAGAAAGAAAAGGGGAAGAGATAATAAAGGGGAGGAGGAGAATAACTCAGGGGTAGGTGGAAGAGAGGCCATTTCTTAGTCAAGCAGCCAAAATGTTGAGGACTCTAAGAGCAAATAAACTTTAAAGCTTCACCCCAACAGAACCCAAAGAGATTAAAAGAGGGAGTTAAGTGTAGCCCACAGAGTTGGATTTTGCACTTTCGCTGTGTGAGCTGGGAGCAAAACTGGAGCTCGGGGCCCAGCAGGGCAATGCTAACTATATATCCGTGGCACACACTATGTGCAGACGCTCTTCCCAGGGCTTCCCACGTGTTAATGCTCACAGCAACCCTGTTTCATAGATGAGAGCCCTGTGGCCCGGGGAGTCAAGTGGCTTGCCCAAGGTCACACAGCTAGTAAGCAGGGACTCAGGACCTGAACACAAGTGGTCTGACCAGAGCCACCCTCCTCACCACCACCCTATGCCACTCCTCCAGGGCAGTGGTTCTTGAGTGTGTGTTCACTGTTTCTCTCGGGAATGGTTTCCCAAAAGCAAGTCTGCAAGTTTGTAAAAAACAAACAAACAAACAAAAAACTGGGTAGAGAGAAAGTTCAAGCAGGTTTAGGAACGCAGTGTGAACGAGAGCTGAGTGTGGGGCTGGTGCGGCAGCCCGTCGGTGTGAATACACTAACACCACGGGACTGCACACTCAAAACAATTAAGATGTGAAATTTTATGTGTCTCTGACCGCAACATTTTAAAGATTTTTTTTTTAATCCTCACCCGAGGATATTTTTCCATTGATTTTTAGATAGAGTGGAAGGAAGGGAGGGAGAGAGAGAGAGAGAAACACCAATGTGAGAGAGACACATCAATTGGTAGCCTCCTGCAGGACCCTGTCCGGGGTCAGGGGTCGAACCTGCAACCCAGGTAGGTGCCCTTGACCAGGAATTGAACCCGGGACCTTTTAGTCTGTGGGCCGACACTCTAACCACTGAGCCAAACTGGCCAGTGCAACACTTTTAGTTTTTAAAGAGACCACTGTGGGCCATGGAGTGCTTTGCACAAGAAATATCATCCAGCACGTGTGCAAGGGAGAACCCACTTTGGCAGACGGAGTACAGGGGACTTGCAGGGGACGGCTCAGACCACCAGCCCTTCCTTACCCTCCTTTTTCATCATCATCTGCCTCATAGTCTGTGTACATCGTCACCAAGCCTATTATTTGCAAAATCACGTGATTCCCATTTCTTTTCTGCCCTTGCTGTCTCCATCCCCTTATACAATATGCCTTCTCACTCATCTCCCTGACACTAGTTTTCTCTTCTCCAATCCTTCTGGTATACCACTGCCATTCAACTATTCCTACAAGACCTCTCGTCCCATGCTCAATAAATTATAATAATCACCCTTTAATCACTGCATTGTGCCAAACCTCAACTCTCATTATCACTAGGCGACCACCCTTAAAGCAAACCTGGTGTTCGGTTGTTTTCTTACACGAGCTTTCATTTCTAGCCAGATCAGACTTTCCTAGTACCCCCTTCTGGGCCTCATGTTAAATCTCCCCATCTTGAAATAGAGTAGAGCCCTATGTCATCTATTCAAAAGCAACCGGAAGGCCCATGGCCTCTCCTTTTCTGTCATCAATCTGAGCCCTGCACCCAGGGTGGAGGCGTGAGTCACTCAGCTAGGAGGGAGGGAGCCTGCTGCCATCGTCTGCATCTCGACATGGCCTTGTGTTCTCTGCTGGCCATCACAGGGGCAAACGCTCTCTTTCTGGTTCACTGTGGTTTATGGGGAAATGAAGCAGCATCGTGTATTCATGAAACTGACTCATGAAAGTAAAGGACCTATTAGACCTTTTTTCTCTACAGTTTAAGCCTCTCTTCTCTCAGGAAGCCTTCCCTGTTTACTCTGAGACTTGGTGTCCTCTGCCTGTTCTCTGTTCTGATAGCAAGGGAAGAAATTCTGACCTGTAAACACTTAGCAGAGGTTTATATACTATGTGATATTGTTCCTTAGTTAATTCATTTGTATGAACCTTACCCTCCCCATCAGACTGTAGATGTTTTTAAAGATTAGGAGTCCGGTCGTCTATGTCTCTCCCTTTCACCACATCACCAAGCACAAAGCTGGACACATTATAGATGCTCAATTAATACCATGGACTGTTCATCTGGAAGCAGGACCCTAAGGTCTCGAAAGAGCATCTGATGGCTTTGGAGAGATGTTACGCTGCGTTGATCCTCCTAGAGAGACAGGCGTCTCCAGTGAGAGGTGGCCTGTTCCATCGGCCACCTCAGTTCTCTGTTAGTGTCAAATACTTCGCTAGGAGTTCTCTTTTCAACCCTGACACATGGCTAGCATGGGCAAGTAAGCCATTCCTCTGGGATCCTATATCAACACTGAATCATGAATGGGGAAATCCAAGAAATTTACTTTTCTTTTTCATGCGGTATTTTCCTCATTTCAAAGTGGACTGTTGGATGTTCCCTAGCAGCCCAGAGTTCTGCAAAGATTAAGTATCCTGTAAAATTCTAGCGCCCTGCAAACACAAAATGGCACACAGCTGCCGCCCAGTTACTCTGACTTAGAGATGGAAGAAGACGGTTAGGAAGGTCAGATCTCCCAATCCATGGCTCTCACAATCCATGGAACTTGTGGCAACATTTAGTTACCTCTACCCAGGACAAAACCTCTGCAAAATAGACTACAGAGTCTCTACGGGCCTAAGAGAACCTTCTTAAACATTGTCCTTAAGTCCTGACAGAAGTCGATGACTAGTGAGGAAGCTGTCCAGGTAAGCCCACACCCTGGCAGGGCTGTCGTCCACGGCTCGCGATGGCTTTGGAGGCCTCGCTGAACGCTGGGATTGGCTTCCATGGAAGACACAGACGGGAATGAGAAACAATTGAAAAACACTCCTCCCAGCCCTGGCACAATAGCCCTTTGTTTTGTACATTCTCTATGCAAGAACGTGGCAATTATTTTCTGAGCCAACTTGCTTGAGCAATAAAGTGTTTCAGGGTGAAATGCAGAGATGCAATTAGAATATTAAAGCTAATGAAACTAATAGTTTCAAATTAAGCCCATATACAATGGTGACACCACAGGACTGCCTTCCCTTTTTTGCTGTCTTGGGGAAACATCCCAACTGCATCAGGAAAAATTAGCTGTCTTTTCTGGGAGTTAAAATGGTAAAATGCCTGGTGCACAGTACACACTTCACAATTTTTAAGTAAGCTGAACGAAGCTTTTATCGCCGGAGGGCAACCTTTCCCCAGTGGACCTTCCTCTCCAGAGTAAGCAGTGAAATCTTGCTGGCACCATACAGACAAGGAATATGGACGTCTCATTCCTTGCCTCCTCCAACCATACTTCTCCTCTGTAACACGCGCATCACTAAGAAAACCGTGACAACATTAGTGCTTGTATTGAATATAGTAACAGCTCAAAAGAGAGAGACATGGGTTCAGCTTATTGTTTAAAACCAGAAGTACGATTTGGGGCATTATTCTGAAATATTCCATCATTTGAAGAAATTGCCAGGTAGTTCAAATAATTTGCTAGATGGTAGTTATGAGTTACTCACTGCAGTGTTGGTTTGATAAAACTCTCACCAAGTCTCTGAAATTTAGGGGCAATGTGGGGTCCGGTCGGTGGGTGAAATACCCAGGTGAGAAGCATCTGGTCTGTACGAGTGGGCAGCACCTTCGAGTCAGCCATGTCACCTGATAGTCTGGCTCTCGGAGCAGTGCCCAGTGAAGTCCCAGGGGTCTTTGCTGACAACTTCTATTGTTTACCACTTTGTCCTCGCTCATGTTGAACACCACGCACAGGCTGTCGAGCTCAGCTGTCTGTGGAAAAATTATACCAACCACATGCTTCGGCAGAAGGGATACAATATATTGCTTCTTTTGCATCTACAAAGCTAAGCGATGTGGGAAACACCAAGGCTGCCCATCCATAAGGACAAATGAAGATGCGTCAAAGTAACTTTAGACCAAACACATGTCAACTGATAATCAGATGACGGTGGAGGTTATGAGACATTGACCTGAATCTCAGAGTTGAATGCTACTGAATGTGCCACCTCGGTTTTCAGTGAGAAGGCAGTTCTTTAGCGGAATGGCTTGGGTGTACCAATCTGGAGTCTGGGTGTCACTGACTAGCTTGCTTTCTGTAAAAGTGGACTCCTTCTTAGTAAGGAGAACTTCTTTGTAAGAATGTTTGTTTTGCTTCTTTGTATTCCCTCCTCTATACATAACATAAGCACTTTCCCATAGTTGGCACCCAGTAAATATTTCCAGAAAGAACAGTGGATGAATGAAGAAGGACAATTTAGGATGTCATATGTCTGCCAGAAAAGAGAGAGAGAGAGAGAGAGAGAGAGAGAGAGAGAGAGAGAGAGAGAGAGAGATGGTGTAAAATCACTTTGAAAAGTTAATATACAATAAATATAAAAACTTTTATTCATGATAAGGTAATGTTATTATTTGATTAATGGCCCAGAAAAATGTGTCCAAAGGACAAATTTTTTTGGTGAATGCAATCAAATAACCAGAAATTCACTGAGACGTCAGCTCGCCCAGGCATTTGACAGCAGTGACGGGCAGTTCAGTTGATCCAGTGGCATTTTGTGGTCCATGTCCCACTGTACCTTCGTGGTGGCCCAGCGTTCCTGCCAGGAACCAGAAAGGAGGGAAAAGGGAGGCCAGGCTGCAGCTGTGCCATGGTGTGGTCAGCAGAGTGCTGGCCGAGAACCAGGAGACCTGGTTTCTACAACAAGATCATAATAACATCTCCTCTACAAACAAAGCTCCTTTTCACCAAGTCGGCCTCGGCATGAGACTTTGGGAAAGTCCTGTTCTCCGCAGAGGGAGAAGAGGGATGCGGCGCGGGCAGCACAGGCAGGGGAGCTGGGCCAGGTCCGGAGCGGTGCACAGCTCTGTGCCTGGGCCCCTCCTCAGACCTGGGGGGCGCTTCCTGGCCATTGCTCGCTGATGCTCCATTCCTGGCCATCAAGCCTCCCTCTCAGGCCCATCCACTGGCCAGAGACACAGCAGGGGCTCGTCTGAGAGACTGGACTACTGTCTGTCTGCTGTCGCAGTGCCCTCCCCATCCTTCCATTCTCTCCTGCCTCTACAGGGGACTGGGAGCCAGTCCCCTCCCAGGAGGGAAACTACAAGACAGAGAAAGAAGAGGTGTTTTTGTCTGCTACTGGTGGTGCACCAACGGCAGCGGTACTGGGACCAGCGACCACGGCTCCAGCAGCTCCCCAGGTGACCGTGAGCTCTGGCAGTGTCAGCCTGGGCGTCACCAGCATCAAAGCGTGGTGCCCTGCGTTCCTGGTGAGAGGGACCCGCACAGACCCAGCAGCAGAGCTCGGCAGACAGCAGGGGCTGACAGGTTCCCGCTCGAGGCCAAAAGCAGCGTCCTCACCTGGTGCCCCCCAGCCCTCCCAGCACTTGTGTGACCTTTTCCTCTGTTAGTCCTCTCTGTTTGAAGCATGCAGATAGTTTCTGTCTTCCTGTCTAGATGCTGATTGATACACCTCCCACAGCCACCTTCTCCCGGAGCAGGCTCAAGGGCAGGGCCACCGCCTGCTCCATCTGGAAGGTGGGCGAGGAAGGCGGACCTTACCAAACTCAACTCCATTTTGAAAATCATGAAATGGACAAGCCATCCTTCAGCCAACCAGCCCATTGTGACGTGCACTTATGGTGGATGCTGTGATGTATCACCCAGATGCCACCTGAAGAATGAAGGACTTGTGCCCCCCAGCTGCTGAGATTGCCCCTGAAAGACTGTCCCCAACTGTCAGCCCTCTTCAGGAATTGCCTTGGCTGAAGAAACTGCCTCACCCACGGTCATACCTCCCTCCAGCAGCCCACACCTGGTGACAGATCAACGGGGGGCTGTAAAGGCCCAGGCCCACGTCCCAGCTGTGAAGCGCCATCCCAGACCCAGAGCTTCCCTCGGAGTCGGCTGGGCCTTCGCTGGGACTGCCTCACAGCGTGGCTCCCTCTTCCCAGCCTGCTTCCTCCCCTCCTCCTCCCGGGGAGTGTACCCCAAGCGTTGTCCCTGACAAACTCCCTTCATGCTACTCTCTGCCTCCGTGTCTGCTGCCCAAGGGACTTGTGTTGTTTGCTGGGGCTGCCATGACAAAGCACCACAGCCGGGGTGGCTTGGGGAACAGAGGTGCATTGTCTCACAGCTCTGGAGCTTAGACGTCCAAACTCAGGTGTCAGCAGGGTTTGCTCCTTGAGGGCAGGAAGTGAAGGATCTGTCCCAGGCCTTTCCGCAGATTTCTTCGTGTTCATATGGTGTTCTCCCTGTGTGAGTCTGTCTCCAAATCCCCCCACCCTTTTTAAATTTTTTTCTTTGTTGATTTTAAAGAGAGGAAGGGAGGGAGAGTGAGAGAGAGAAAGAAACAGCAATCGCTTGCCTCACGCATGCGCACGACTGGGAATCAAACCCGCCACCTTTGGTGTACGGGATGACCCTCCAACCAACTGAGCCACACAGGCCAAGGTGAATTTCCCCTTTTTATAAGGACACAGGTCATATGGATTAGGCCCCACCCTAATGACCTCATTTTAACTTGATTGCATCTGCAAAGACCCCATCTCCAAATAAGGTACGGGGGTGGGGGTTAGAACATTAACATATGAGTCAGAGGGACACACCCACAACCACTTTCAACTATGTTTTCAACCAGGACAGTGGACATGGACCTGAGGCTTTCTGAGCCCTCTCCAAGCAAGCCCAGCCATACCAGGCTGTCTTCCTGAAAGGGTCTGCCCACCCAGAAAGCTGAGAGAAGGAAAGACTCAGCAAGTTTCCTGTGGGTTCTTCAACACAGGTCAGCAAGATTGAAATCAGGAAGGACAGAGTCTGGTTCCCAGGCTGGAGGAAAACCTGAAATGGAGAGCCCATTGGGAAATCGGCATTTACAAGGAAGCTATTTATTGCACATAGCTGGCTGGTGAGAAGTGTGTCTGATACATCAACCTCTGCAAGGGTGTCTGGGAATGTAACATAATTAGCTTTTTATGTCCTTTGTTCTCAAAATTAATGACTGTGTGACGATGAGTGGAGGTGGGAGGAGGGAGAGGCAGACAAATAGATGATAAATGTTTCATTCGAGAAAGATGGGCTTTTGTTGTTGTTGTTTATTTACTGCTAAATTATAATGGCATCACTGAAGCTTTCCTCGTACATGTTGCTTTAGTTTCAAGCTCAAAATGCAGACACATTGTTGTTAAAAGCACTGTTGCAGTAAAAAGCCTTAAGCATCAACATTTTGTTAGTAGGGGCAGGGCAGCAGGAAATGTGGGTTACAGAGAAATTCATATAAATGTTTAAAAGCAATTCAAAGCCAGCCTGTGCTTTGGAACTCAAGGATAGTGTATTCAAGCTGGTGTTGCAGTCCTCTGCAGCCATCAAACCGTGCTTGGATGGGGCATTTGAAGGGGCACAAACAGGCAGGGTTACAGCTTGCCCCCTACCCCCACCCCTCGCCAATTTCCAAGCACACTCACCTCAAAAACATCAGAAAGCAGTGGAGGTCTGAGAATCAAGTGCAAATGTGCTCATGTGCCAAGAAAACCTAAGACGGCTATTTTCACAGCATATTGGGGCTTGGCCAGGTTCCAGAAACCATCAGCAAAGTAGCCTGCCCTGATACTTCAAAGGAAGAACTCACACTGATAAATCCTGCCCCACACTTTCCACAGCACACACTTAATCTTGAGGCATATAATACCACAACAATGAGTCACCGGGCTGGAGCCTTAGGCTTCTCCAAGGACAGGGAGAAAGAAAAAAGTCTCCCACATCTGTTGTCTAGGGCAATTCTCCCCACTCCTCACAACTGCACTAAAACAGAGTAATAAAAACTGTCACAAGACAAGTGAATTACGGCCGGGTTTACCTGTAACAGAGCCCCTGACAGAACTATAAGAACTCAGACCACCATTTTTCATTATCACATTTTGATAAAACCCATCAGACAGGGGGTACACGAATCTGCTTTATTCCTCAGACTGAGCTCAGAGATCTCAGGCGGCCTTTCAGCCCTGAGACACGCTGAGAGCTTTTTTTTAACAGGCACACACGCACGCACACCTTTCTCGGGAGGTCTGAAATTTGGAGAGCCTTACCTTCTGAATGTGTTCAACATAAATTGAAGTTCAGCAGATATTCATGAGAATACCCAAGATAAGTAATATCAAGCCTACGTATCATGGAAGAGAAGAAAGCACCAAGGGAATGCCAAGGTCAAGGATGAAGGCCTTTGCTTCTTCGTGGGGGGTGGGGAAAAGAAGAATAATTTATCTGCTAGAGTCCAGCCGGTGTGGCTCAGTGGTTGAGTATCAACCCATGTACCAAGAGGTCACTGGTTTGATTCCCGGTCAGGGCATATGCCCAGCTTGTATCTAGGGGGGGCATGCAGGAGGCGGCCATTCGATGTTCTCTCTCAGCCCTCTCTCTCTCTTTCCCTTCCTCTCTCTCTAAAATTAATAAAGAAAAACATTAAAGAAAATATTATAGTTCATTTGCTAGAAATCCTGCATCAGTGTCTGGAATGCTCGTGGCCACTGGCAATTTGGGCAGGTAGCAGAATTTTCCCCATCTGGTCATTCCCCAATGGTCTGTGGAAGGATAGTGGATACTGTCCAAATCATTTCTTGAATAAGACAAGCAAGCCAACCAATTCAATGATTGCATAATAAGCTGGAGGCTATGTCTTAGGATACTCATTTGTTTTAGTTGATTACATGTGGCCATGTTGCATGTGGGTGGGTTTCTGGGCACAAGGACACTTCCCCTCCATCCCACCCCTACTCTTTTCTTGAGACCCTGGAACCTTCTCCACAACATTCTTTCAACTACAGGGGTTGTCCTGGGTAGCTCTAGGGGAGCAAAAGGACCACCTACTTGAAGTCAGAAAATGAGTTCCCTATTCAAACTCCATCACTCCCTATCTTCTAGAACATGAGCAAATTACTCGACTTCTCTGAGCTTCATTTCTTGTAAAGTTCTTATAGCGACTAAATAAAAAAGTATACAACGTTACTAGGTAATGTTTAGTAGGCATTTCCTGTAAGCCAGGCACAGGGCTAAGGAAGTGAGTATCCCAGGGTTCCGACGCGGAACCAAGTGAGGCACAGAGATGAGGTATCTTGCCCCAGGCCCCAGAGGTAAGACGTAGCAGATGCTGAATACATATTTTGCTTATCATTTTAGAACAATGAAAATTTAGGCTACCATTATAATTGCGTAAATTTTTTTTAAAAATTCCAGTGACAATATATTTTGGTTGTTTGTTGGCAGAAAACAAAGCTTAGAAAAAGGTTCACCCAGCATAGCCATCGTTGTGTGGTCAAGTTGGGAGACCGTCTAA
The DNA here is from genome assembly GCA_030848825.1 of Tadarida brasiliensis. Taxonomy (NCBI): domain Eukaryota; kingdom Metazoa; phylum Chordata; class Mammalia; order Chiroptera; family Molossidae; genus Tadarida; species Tadarida brasiliensis. The sequence continues at coordinate 48,148,448 of CM061258.1, forward strand.
GCGAGCAGGGGCGTTTTATGTTGTTTGGTTTAGTTCTTGCTGCCAGTGGCCACAGCCTTTGCAGGCATCTGCAAACCGAGACGCCTTCCTCTGGTAGCCCCCCGTGAACAGCTCTGAGGCTGAGCATATCGGAGGTGGCAATGAGACTTAGAAAGATGTCCTGTGAACACCCAAGGGCAAAGACAAATCTTAGAGAGTGCACCAGCCCTTCACAGAAAAAAGCTGGTTTCTGTTTTCCAAAGGGAAGATTGGCAAGATTTCCAGGCCAGCTGCACAGAAATGGAAGGAGGACCTCTTCAAGCCATCAGGTTTCCATCTCCGCAGGTGGCGAGTGGAAAGCAGCAACCAGAGTTAGCAGTTCTGCGGCGGGAACTCTCCTCCGCTGAAATCCCGCCTCCGTTCTGCAATCCCAGAGCAGAGGCCTCGTAAGCTGCTCAGCCTGGGGGAGCTCACTTCCCTCTCCAAGATGAAGGAAGGGGTGCGAAATGAAGAGGGAGGTACGTTGAAGTTTCTGTTCCAAAATTCTGAGATTCTTACTCATGTCAAAGAAACTACCTCGAGCCTACTCTAGGGAAAATAACCAGAGCCCAGAACAATGCTCGGTGTTGGCCGAGCTCAATAGCCCCACACTTGGAGCCTCCACTTTTGTCTCTTTCCAAAGAGGCTTGAAAAGGAGATGTTTCGAAATTCCTACAGTTTTCTTCTTTCTCTCCTCCTCCCACTCCTGCTTCATCTTCTTTGACATCATCATGGCCATCTGTGCACCGAGGGACGGTGTTTGTTTAGTTTGCTGGTTTCTACAGAAAGCGCCTTACACAAGCCTCTGCTCCCACTCACCAGGCAGGGAGGTAACCGGGGGCCGCAGCACCCTCGCACGTGGACTGAAGCTGCGGAAACAGCCCTGCCCCACGCCGCTCCCCAAGGGGCCCACCCACAGCTCCAAGCTAAGGGGGTCTGGAAGCACAAGTGGCTGTGTTCCTATCCTGCGACCCTACCTCGGCTGGTCCGGCTATGGAAGCCCGACCCAAGAGCAGCCGTTTTCTGCGTTGGCCTAACACAAAAGTCAGGTCCCAAAGACAATGGGGATAAAGGGAACCACTCGGGTTCTGTCTCCTGAAAGCTAAGTGAGAAGGAGAGAGACAGACAGGCAGAGAGATTCGTGAGTTGGAAGGTGGGAGGGAAACAGAACTGAGACTTTCAGCAGCAGCCGCAGGCAGGAGAGAGGAAGGGTCAGGCGGAGCTGAGATAAGCCCCGAGTACCAGAAAGCAGAAAGCGAGCAACACACCAGAGAGCGGGTGAGCCACTTGGTTATGTAGTGGCATGAACAGTAGAAAGTTAGAAATTCCTGCCACTTCAGGGCAACAAGATAATCCAGTTCCTAGAGTTGCTCTTTGATCCTACACAGCCCCCTAGTCCTGCCATCCATTTTCCGTGAAGACTTGGCTCTGTCACTTCCCATGAGGTGTGCTAGGGACTCCTGGCTACATGTACCCATCAATGAATGAATCGCCACTTCATTGTAACCCGAGTCAGTCCGTTTTTCTTATCATCAAAAATGCCTAATAAATATAAAATGCCACATACACTCATTGGCTGAACAATGATTTCTAACCTGTTCACAGCTCCACTGATGTTGATGCTTCTGTTCTGGAAAATTCCAGGATGCTCTTATACCCTCTTTAACATACTTCTCACACCGCCTCTAGCCACCCATCACTAAAACTACTGATACTGTTATTTCAGCTACCACCTTATACTTGTACTTTCTCAACAGATTTTTCCAAGAATTATCCCAAGTGATTTCAAATATTTTATCTCTTTGAACCTTGCAATAGCCTTATGAGGTAAAAGTAATAATACCTCGTCCAGCCGGTGTGGCTCAGTGGTTGAGCATTGACCCATGCACCAAGAGGTCGCCAGTTTGATTCCCAATCAGGGCACATGCCCAGGTTGTGGGCCTGATCCCCAGTGGGAGGCATGCAGGAAGGCCAATCGATGTTCTCTCTCATCAATGTTTCTATCTCTCTCTCCCTCTCTCTCTCTCTCAAATCAATAAAGAAAAAAAATTTTTTTTAATAATAATACCTCATTGTGCAGTGCTATACAATTTAAAGACCACTTTCACATCCATAATCTTATTTGATTAGGTCCATTTAACAACCCTGTGAGTGTATTATTCTCATTGTACAGGTGAGGAAACTGAGATTCGGGGATGGCAAAGAACCCATTTATATTCACTCGACACAGAATGGTTTCTGCTGGGATTTAGGGCCTCCATACCAGTGTCCAAGTGCTTCGTGGTCTGTTTTTCCACCACGGACACACAGGACACATAGATGTGCTCACATTGCATCTGAAGAGCCTAGTTTCTTGTCTCTGTTTGTTAAGTCAAAGGTCCCTTAGGTTTCCTAAGTGATCTGCCCGCATGGCTGGCTGCGCCTCTGCAGCCACCAAGGATGGCCGCTTGACAAGGAGCTCACCTTTCTCTTCCACGGGTGCACATACAACCCACTGGTAATATTCATTTAGCTCATAGGCCTGTTTCTTCCCAGTCACTTGATTCATGTATGTGTCTCATAACCCAGGCTATCTGCGGCAAAGCCTAACACAAAGGGCTTTTTTTTTAAATACCAGGACATTGATACTTTCATGAGTAGCAAATTGAACCAGCCTGCTATACATACATTGTACCATTTCAGTTTGTGAGACAGATTGTTGAGGTCAGTTTGGTTTAAGAGAAAGACTCAAAATATAAATTGTTATTCATTTTTATCTATAATAAAGGTAGTTGTTCTAATGATAGTGCACCCAGCTCATTGTTTTATCATTTCTTAAATAAGACCTTGACATTCCCTTTTTCCTGGCACTTGAATACCAAGGGAGTTTACATACTGTTTGTTCCAGTAGCTGTCGTTCCCAGGCACACGGATGGCTGACACAGTTTCAAATGGCAAGCCTGGTGATTAGAGCAGCATTGACATGTGATAAAGTGAACAATATGTGGAACAGCATGAGCTGGGTTCTGGAGGGCTCCTCCACAGCGTCTGAACTACTGCCAGAGAGGCATCTAGATACAAGTCAGCAAAGCCATGGCACATGGGCTCCATTACCAGTCAAGGCTCTCGCTGCTGCCAGACCCAGCTTCAGAATCTTCGAAACACAGTATTCTAGGCACCTACTTAGCAGTGGATCAGACCTGATTCCAAGATGAATCCCACTTGCTATTTAAAATGTAGATGACTCCTAGCAAACAAGACCAGGACTGAGCTTGGTCCCACAACAACGAGGTCCAACTACGTGGTTCCACCGTAGCTGAACTCTATGGCCGGCACTGTGAAGGTGATCATTCAAACGTGGCAATCACCCTATAAGTTAAATAGATGTGCACTATAACATTTACTCCCTGTTCAAACTGGGAATTCCATTTAGAGCTATTCAAGAGCCACACTCCAATAATAAAGGTTGTGACTTCCCCCAACATGTCATGTGGTTCGTATCTCTGTGCTTTTACATACTCTGTTTCCTCTGCCTACAATATCCTTTCTCTTGCAATTGACTTATAGACTCTTCCTGATCCTTCAAAAATTCAAGATGAAGTATTATCATCAAGCCATAACCCTCTAGATAGAAACCCTGGAGAACCATGTGCACCAGGAAACATACACAGGTGTTCATAGCGGTGGGCGACCAGTCAGTGGGAATGGGTCAAGTGTGGTCTCTTCATACAACGGGATGCTGAATGAAAACAAATAAACCAGAGATGCACTTAACATTGATGAAGCTTATAAACAATGTATACATACTCTATGATTTTCTTTATATGAAGTTCGAAAACAGGCAAAACTTAGCTATAGTGTCTAGGGATAAATAGGTAGTTGAACAATAAAGAAAAGGACAGCTGTGGTCACCATAGAAACCAGAATAGAGTGGTCTCTCGTGAGAGAGGACAGGTTGTTGAGACAGTAACACGAGGGCTTCTGGGGTACTAATGATGCTCATTTATTGCCATGGATTATGGTGACTTGGTGTTTATTCTTTGTTATACTGTCTATTCATCTTGTATGCACTTTCTATATGTTTGCTATATTCAATGATTTTTAAAGAGATAAAAAACAAATACAGAAGTTGTCCAGAGACTTGTGGTTAAGGAATGTCATTGAGCCCTGGCCGGTTTGGCTCAGCTGTTAGAGTGTCAGCCCATGGACCAAAGGGTCGCGGGTTCGATTCCCAGTCAAGGGCACATACTGGGTGGCAGGTTTCGGTCCCTGGCCCCAGTGAGGGTCATGCAGGAGGCGACCAATCGATGTTTCTCTCTCTGCCTCCTTCCCTTCTACTCTATCTAACAATCAATGGGAAAATATACTCAGGTGAGAATTTAAAAAAAAAATTATTTAATGTCATTGAAAATGCAGGCATTATTTTCCTGACTAGAGGATCCATTTCAATGGAAGAAGGACCCGTCATGCAGTCACTCATTAGTAGAGAAGCCTCCTGCATCCATGTAAAACCTACTGCTTTAATAAAAGGGTGTTAGAATATATATAGACCCTCTGGCATACTGTGACTACTGGAGCATAAAATATGTTTATGGAAAAAAACTGATTCAGTATTTATTTTTGGAGGACCCTAAATTCTTGTCTGCCTGGAGCAGCGCCTTCAGAAACATGGTGCCCCGTGTTTGCATTTTCCCTCCTGGGATCATCTCCTCCACAGAGACAAATCTTAGAGCTGTTTCTGGAAGCCAGCCTTGGCTGGCATGATGACTATATATCATTTTTTATTTTTTTAAATAAGAAGGAATTCATAAACTTCCTAGAAGTTGGGAGGCAGAGAGGTGCATCGAAGGTGATTACATTCTGCCTACTTCAGTCCCCTGTGGCTGCAGTCGGACATGGTCCCTTCTCTGTTTCCCGTCCTGAGGTGGCGTGCACCGCAGCTCCGTGTGAAATGAGACTCATACTCCGGCAGCCCAGCACCTCAGCTCCAGCGTCCACAACGTGCTCTGGTGTGCAGGTAGAAAGTCCAGGCTCAGAGCTCCAGATTTGCTTTTGGCTGCTTCCTTCATAAGCACCAGAGATGAGCCTTTTATGGAGAAGCGCATATTCTCAGAGGTGGGGGGGGAGGAATATCCAATCCGCCGAGTGGCTTGAAATGTTGCCCATGAACCAAAGCAGGTAGCAGGGGAGGTGTGAGGTGGTACCTGGGCCACTCTGAAATCCTGATGAGAAGTCTGAGCGCACAGCCCAGCGCGTGCTCAGGCGGAGCCGGCAGGGTGCCTACACGAAAGAGCAAGTACAGAAAGGGGGGCCGTGGGGTGGGGTGGGGTGTTTTTTGTTTGTTTGTTTTAATTTCTGGAGGAATTTACTGAAGTTATTAGATGTAATGTTAAACCGAGGAGAAGGATTTTGTAAAAAGAGAAAGACATCTGCTGGAAAAACAAAGAGAGATACAGAGGGATAAACAGAGAAAAGGAGTCAAAGAGACACAGAGCACAAAGAAAAACAGACACGGAGAGAGGTGCTGGGAGAGGAGAGAGACAGAGACAGAGACAGAGACAGTGGACAGGACCTTTCCTTACCTGTGTTCACTGTTTAAAGTTATTGTGTGTGCTGTGCTTGAACCCACTGAATTACCGTCATGAATTGCACGCTGGCACCAAGAGCCTTGTTCTCATGTGCCCTCGCTGCCAGGGGCTGTAAGCATGGCCTTTAGAAAGGAACCAGGTTGGATGTGGACTTGTGTTCACCCATGTTAATATAATATATAGTATCACACATCACAGTGCGGGGATATAGGTCAGCTGCCTCTGTCCTGGCCCACGGCTGCACCGGCCTGGCCGGGCCATGGAGCTGGACAGGGGCACTGCCCAGACTGGCTGCAGGCACAGGCTTCTCGTCCACGGAAACCTCTCCGGCAAAGGCGAGCATCTACAGAGGGGCAGAAAGCTCCCCACTTATTGTTTGGTGAGCAGCTGGGTCCCAGGGGACTGTACCAGGTGATGAGCTGGAAAAAACTAAACAGCTTTAAAGGGAAGGGGGAGGGGCAGGGGAACTAATGAGCTGGGAGCAGCGAAAGAGTTACAGCATTATTAACTCCCGGCCCAGCTCATCGACAGTACATCAGGGCTGCCGACCCAACCCAGAGCTCCCTCCCCAGCTGGGGTTAGAGCTAAATTCAGGGTCAAAAGGCCATTAGAAAGAAAGCCCTGCACAGGACAGAGGGAGAAATCACAACTTCACAGAGAGGGGGCCGCTCCCTCCCGCACAGTCCGACGCGTGGGCGATTTGACGGTATGCCGGCTAGATGGTCTGAACTAGACCGGAGGAAGTCTGCGTCTGGGCCATTTGGGAAAGAAAATGATGGAAATATCTGCCTGACGCCTGGAGAAGCTATTTGTTTTGACCACTGCAGCTGCTATTGTCCTTAAGGTTAGAGCCCACAGGGCTGTGAAAAACCAGGGTCCGAACCTGGAAAACGTTTTCTCTTCTTCCAGCCACCGCGGAGCCCTGTGTCCCCCCCCCCCTCCCCCTTGCATGTTCTGGGCTCAGGACGGGGAGACCGATGGTCAGTGGCCTCTCTCACATATTTCACTTTTTAATATGATCATTTTTAATATCGCCTCCTCTCTTCAACACAATTATTTTCATACAAATCTTGAAATAAAATTTTAAAACAATGTGGGCAGAAAAGGCAGTGAAATATTCACAGGCAGTGAAAAAAAATTTATTATACTTTGTATGTACAGTTTTCCAGAAGGAAGGAAGGAAGAAAGGGAGGGAGGGAGGAGGAAGAGTTAATTTTATCTGCATAAAAGGAAAAAGCACCATCTATTCAAGAGTCTTATATCTACCTTACAGTGTGAACTTTGACCCTTTCTTTACAATATGCTATAATATTATTTTATGGAAAGTATTATCCAGTAACTTCTAAGTAAATTTTAATAAAATCAAAATGTCTGCAAAAAGTACAAGTCAAATAACTATTAAATGCTACAAGTGTGGTAATATTTTATTTCCCAGATTTATTCTTTAGTTTTTTGTTTGTTTGTTTGTTTTTGTTTGTTTTTTTTTTTTATCATCCTCACCTGAGGACATTTTTCCATTTTTTGTTCAGATAGAGTGGGAGGGAGAGAGAGGAAGAGAGAGAGAAACATCGACGTGAAAGATACACATTGAGTGGCTGCCTCCCGCACGACCCAACCAGGGCCGGGGACAAACTGCAACCGAGATACATGCCCCTAGCGGGAACCGAACCCGGGTCTCTCTGATCCGCAGGCCAACGCTCTAACCACTGAGCCAAACCGGCCAGGGCTATTCTTTAGTTTTAAACAAATAATTATAATTTAAAAGTAATTATAGTTTAAAAGATATTGTTCACATTCAGTAAAATATTTCATATATGAACTAAAATTTGCGCAACCAAAATACTGTACCCCACAATTTACAGAGTTTCAAATCATAAACACTCAAATGTTGACACAGAATGACAGAAATGAGGTCTTCCAATTTTGTTTCTTTGTCTTCTGCAACCATCGTTTGCTGAAACCGAGTGTTTAAATGCGGGAATATGCATGATGTGGGGGCTAGAGAAACACACCACGTGAGACACCCACTCCACCGAATCCAAACCGTTGTGAGCTGATGCCTGAAACAAAAGCATGGAGCTTATTCCTACACAACCAGGAATTCTCTCAATTAACTTCCATATCAAATATAATGCTTATTAAAGGGAAAATAAAAACATGCTGATTTGAAGCTTTCTTATAGCATTAAAACTCAACAATAAGCCACACTATTGTTTAAAATTAGAGCACAGCCCCTGGGATAACCTCAGTGGGCAGCTTGGCACCTCCAAGTATGCATGACCCGAGTGAGGAAGAGGACAGGGACTTGGCGGAAGCCACAGTCACCGAGGTGCTGCTCTGTGTCAAGCCCTCTACCAAGTATTCTCACTTACAATGGCACTTTCATTTCTCCCCACAACTCTTCATGGGAGGGGTTCTAACCCCAATATTTGGAAATGAGGAAAAGCAGACTGCAAGACGTTAAGTGCCTTACCCAGTGGCCCACTGCTTGTAAGTGGCAGGATCCGGATTAAAACTCAGCTAAGGCTAGGAACAAAACTCCGGTTACCTCCCGGAGGGGCGCTCCCACAGGTTCTGTGGCATCCCCAGGAGATGGCGTTGGATTCCCTGGCTGTGTGTACACGCTCAGGACACCGAGGAGCCCGCTGCTCTATTAGTACAAACTCACCTCTCTGGGGCTCTTTCCTGAATTCAAGTAGGTCACCCCTTGAACATCATTGCAGAATTGATCCTATGTTAAAGGGCTTCCATGCGATACTCAAGGAGGTAGAGAAAGGTTGTCAGATGGTTTCTGTCCTTCCTTCCTCCCTTCCTTCCTTCCTCCCTCCCTCCCTCCCTCCCTCCCTCCCTTCCTTCCTTCCTTCCTTCCTTCCTTCCTTCCTTCCTTCCTTCCTTCCTTCCTTCCGTCCTTCTTTCCTTCTTTCCTTCCTTCCTTCCTTCCTCTTCCTTCATGCCTTTCTTCCTTATATTTCTCTCTCTAGTTCTCTCTCTATTTCTCTCTCACACACACACTTTTTCCCACTTCCTTACCAACACCTGTATCTTGGGTGAACTTGCTGGAGCTGTCACATTGAGTTCCAGAGACTTTCTCATTTGGGACCTTGAATATCACACAGAGCTCCAAAGGGCTGATGAATCCCTTTTATGTCCGCTATATTACTAAAGCTTAAAGGGAACATCTTGTGTCTTTCTTCTTCCAGCTACATTAAAATAATAATCTAGTTCTCCATATGTCCAGAGTTTGGCCGAGGTCTTGCTTCTTGGTTAATGTTGATTAGCATTCATTTATAACCAGTATAATATCTTCCCTATAGGGTGCCCATTGCAGTTTCCAGAGACAGGCCACAGAAAGCTTTGGATCACATAATAAGTGCAAGATTTGTCAAAAATAAACCTATAATTGTGGCCTTTGTTCTCTTTACTTCTGGGAAGAGCTATTTTGTCTCCATCTGTTGTCTCGCCCTTGAGTATGACCAGGGCCAACAAATACAACCTGGCTATCTCAGGCCACTGTGGGAAGAGTCCCTCCCCACTCACCAACAGAGCATGGGCGACCTAGTGGGAGCTGAGGCACACAGAGCCTGGTATACCACGGGGCCTTCCCTGAGCTTCATCTCCTCTGGGCACGCCCTTGACAGTCCTCATCGCAATGAGGTGAGTGAGGAAGGGGGGAGCAAACGTGTCTTCCTCTCCGTCCTTAGCTAGCAGAAGGATGGCACATGCCATTGCTTCCCTCTACTAGTTTACCTATTCAAAATACACTGGAGGCAAATAAGTATCTTCAGAATAACCAACTGTATCTGTTAGGATTACATGCAGCTGCATATAACAGTAGCCCAAATAAGCGACTTGATAGTATACAAATTTACTGTCCCCCACATAAAGAGTCCTGACGTGGGCAGCCCAAGGCTATACTGGCAGTTCTACCATCATCAGGGGCCCAGACACTTTTGACCTTCCTTCCCCTTCAGACTTGGCACATGGCTTATATCTTCAAGGTCATCTCCTGATGTGGGATGGCTGGAGGGATGGCAGCCCATCATCTTGACTTTCTGAGAGAGAGAAAAGAGGTAAAGGAAGAGCAAAAGGCACCTCTCCCAGCTGAAGCAGCATTCCTGAAGATTTCTAGAAAACCAGCCAAAAGCTCCTACTTACGGAAACTAGAAAACATCTCTCTGTATCTAGACACCCAGAATAAAGACAGAGCTCTGCTAGTGGGGAATAGGGGAGACTCAGAGCCGAGTGGGCATCCAGAGTCTCTGCTACAAGCCAGGTGCCAGCCCCTGAGCTAAGGACTTGTGAACCCCGAGAAAGAAGATGCATACTAAGAAGGACTCCCAGTTAGCCACTGGGCTAAAATTTTAAAAACAGAGCCTCGCAGCCGCTTCGACGCAGGGCCTCTCGCACAAACTGCACGTCTGGCATCGGCCTGCCTGTCTGCACTGCGTCTCTGCCAGCTGAGCAGCCCTCCGAAAGGAGTTTCTGGAATCTTACTTAACCAACCTTCTGTCAACCCCATCCAGCTGGAGCTGCACAGCTCTATCCCCATCAGCATCTTCACTGACAGGCCAGAGCAGCTCCATTCCGTCCAATCAGGAACATGCCCTTTGCACCAAATCGCAAGGATTTCGAGTCCTCACTTGCATGAGGACGGACCAGTCGGGACCAGGGGTGGGGACTGCTGTCTACACAAGCCAGCTGCTCTCTGGCGCTGGGCTCTCCCTCTCCACTGAAGGCTGTGTTTCCCTGGCTGAGCTAAAGCGCTGAAGATATCTCGCCAGAGCAGAGCAAGCAGACAACCTCAGGCCAAAGCAGACTGGCACAGAACGAAGCTGACTGGCACTGAGCAGAGCAGGGCAGACCAGCGAGGAGGGCGAAGCAGAGCTATCTAGCCCAAGAGGGGCCTGGCCTCAGGGCCTGTTGGCCCCAGGGCTGCCTGCAGACCTGCTGTGTTCACGGCCACGTTGTATCACAGTTGAGCTGTTTTGCACTGAATAAAGTTTCCTTCTTCACCCCAAATTGGGGATTCCTGTTGGCACTGAAGTGGCACTAACAACCATTGGTTGACAGACTTTATATATATTACCCGGCTTCTTCCTCAAAACACCTCCACTAGAACAAAAAACAGTCTTAGAGCTTGTCAATCCAACAACCCAACTTTATTTTAATTACCATTTGAATAGAGCTTTAGCATGTATAGAACTTCTCCCAAATATCACTTAATTCTCAAAAGAACACCTCCTGGAAGTAAATAGTATTCTTAACTTGGTTTTCCAAAGGAGGAAACTGAGACCTAGAAAGGCTTTAGTGATCGGTTCAAAGTCCCACAGCTAATTAGAAGTAAAACAGGTACCAGCATGTAGACCTTCTGACACCTGGCCCCACATTTTTTGTCTTTCTTGAAAGAATTTAAAGATACAGAAAAGTTGACAGAATGTTACAAATATCTCACAACTCCGAATTAACAAAGATTTTTTTTTATCATTTTGCTTCAGCATATTTTTTTCTTTTAGAGTGAAAAATAAAATTACCAAGCACATTCCCCTCGCTCCCCAGAGAGAATCGGTATCATTAATTTGGTGGGTATCCTCCTGGTCCACATTTCTGTTTTATTCACTCATATACATCCATAAATATGTTGTTTTTGCAACTGTTTTCACTCCACATGCTTTTGAATTGTATCCAGGTTAAGGCACATAGTTCCTTTATCTTACTTGCAGTGTGGTATTCTATTGAATAAATAGACAGTATATTTTTTATTCATTCCTATTTTCTTACTATATACTCAATAAGCACAGGAGCATGCATTCTAAGAGCTTTTTATGTTAGCTCTTAATCTTCTTAACAAATCTATGAGAAAGGATTGTTATGAGCCTGTTGTGCATAGTGAGGAAACTACAGCAAGAGAGAAGTAGGGATCCGTTTAAGTTTTTACAACTGATAAGCCACAGAGCCGGAATTCAGCCTCAGAGCAGCTGAATCCAGAATCCCTCCCTTTGACTCCTACCTCACGCAGATTGTCCCCCACTCCTTACCTCCACCCCCATCTCTCCTGTCTTCTGTCATATGAACGTTTTTAATTCAATACAGCTAAATCTAGAAATCTTTTCCTTCATAGGAAGCATATCCTGCTACTTTAATAAAAGCCTTCTTACTCTTCAGGTAGCAAAGAGATTCTATTTTGTTTCTTATGTTTATTCTTGTGTGTGGCATGAGGAAGGAAACCAGTTGGATTTTTTTCCACTTGGAAATTGTTCTGGTACCATTAAGTTAATACGTTATCTTTTCCCTAGTGATTTGTTTTTAGTACCACTTCTAGCATAGATGGCGAGGTTCCATATTTGCACTGATCTGTTCCTTGGTCTTCTGTGCTATTTCACTGATCTATTTTTCTAGTCTGAGTTTCCTTTCTGTTTAATTCTCTGGCCTAAAAATAATGTATGCCTGAACCTAATACACTCTATCTGCTCATATAATTCCTACTGTCCTGATGCTCAACACAAGCCTAAAAGTTTGATAAGCGCTTGACAGTTCTTCATGAAGATAAGCCGGAGGCACACGGCCTCTTGAGTTTCCACGCTGGAGAGTCCGCGTGCTCTGCTGAGGGGTCTGGGTGTTGGGAACACACGCCACTGAAGTGGGAGGAAGAACAAATTCTAAAGGCAGGAGTGAGAAGGAATGAGTCTCAGGTTCTGCCCCCACAGTGATACCCCGCTGCTGACAGCCATTCTCTGAATCTTCTGTGTAAATCTCAGCAACAGCACATCACTCGTAATCATTGTTACTTAGGCTGACCAAATATTGTAGTTTTCGGTAACACGAGTATATAAAGAAGACGAAAAAATATTCAGTGCCAGAGCTTAGAGAACAAAGACCATTTTAAAATCACATTGCTTTTTATAATTAACTACGTATATCCAAACTACATAATGATCTGTGGCTTATAGTATTTTACAGGGTTCAGCTGTCTGTATATATTTATGGTCTGGACTCTGGCTCGGGAAAAGTTCCTTCTGGCACAGGTACACACTCTGCAGGCAGAGAATGTGGAGACAGATCACTGTCCTGCGCACAACACCCAAAAGGAAGGAAGGGTAGTTAATGCCTCGCAGTAATCCCGAGCTTGGCTGGAGCAGTGTATCCTCTCTGCCCAAGAAGGCAGCCCGAGGCAGGGGAGCTGGCGGGATGGGGCCAGTCCAGGAACTGGTAGCTCGTGGAGCCAAGCTCTTGACCATCACCCCAACCCAACCATAGGATTAGGAACGTGAGCCATATAGTCGTATTACTATTAGGAAGAACATCATAGGCAGGTCTGACAACAATGTTTTTTTAACTCAAACCACCAGCTGTATTTTTCATATTCTATAAATCATAAAGTAACTGATCTGTAGAATCTTAAAGCTCCTGCAAAAAAAGAGAAAGACTCCTGCATGGCAGCTCTGAGAATATGCCACAGTCCATCAGAAGATGTTTTCCATATTAAAATGTTCTTTCTACAGACAATTTAACTTTCCTGGGCCGATAAACAGTGGGGATCAGGGAGTGAGGAGGAGTAATCTCTAAAGTCATGCAAACTTTCTGGTTCTGCTGGTGAGGATCCATAAGAAATGGCAAGATACTAGGTGCACAGAGCCGGCGTTAAGAATTTACAGTCGCTATATTTTCTGGTCATACTCCCTGCCCCCACCCCCACCCTGTCTTTTCCCAAATGAAATTTTATGGGAGTGGAGAGAGATTATTTTTTTATTTTTTTATTTTTTTATCCTCACCCGAGGACATTTTTCCACTCTTTGTTCAGACAGAGTGGGAGGGAGAGAGAGGAAGAGAGAGAGAGAGAAACATCGACGTGAAAAGGACACATCAAGTGGCCGCCTCCCGCACGACCAACCAGGGCCAGGGACAAACTGCAACCGAGGTACATGCCCTTAGCGGGAACCGAACCCGGGTCTCTCCGGACCGCAGGCCGACGCTCTAACTGCTGAGCCAAACCGGCCAGGGCAAGAGAGATTATTTTTAATCATTCAAGAAAATTTGAAGATATTTCTGACCTGTAGCTTCTAATTTATATAATGAAAATGATATATTGCGCAGACTAAATTTGAATAAAAAGGCAATCAACTGTATACCCAAGGACATTTACCTTTTAAACGATTTTTCTATCCTGTCTTAGAGCTGACATGACTTTTCTGATCTTCATCAAACAAAATAATTGTTTTTTAAAAAGAGAACAATGCAGGCTACCCATTTGTTCAAAGCAAGAAGTTGAACAGAGGATGAAAGGAGAACTCCACCCCCTTCCTGCAAGCACACTGGAACCTCCCTATAACATTGTTCTCCGGGTCCCTGTCTGGGACCGTGTTTTAGGTGAAGCTGTGTCTTAACAAGATTCTCCTGCTTCACTCAGTAATAAACCACCTTGGACAGGGTCCAAGACTAAAGTGTCATGTATTGTATTATGCATAATAGTGGGTCATGTTTATGCAAGGTCCCAATGCAATTGTTCATAAATTTTTATTTCTCTTTATTCTATTTCTTAACATGCAGACTTGACTGGCATGCTTGCATCAGTTGCTCTGTTTTTCTTGCTTTGTTGTGGTTGTACATTTTAATGAAAACTCTTTTTCCTGAAAGACATCAGCTCTACAACGGCTCTATGGATTCTATAGATTTTCCTCCTGGAATAGAAAACAAGAGCTTGGATGCAATCGGCCCACAAATACATTTGCTAAATGAGGCTTTCCTCAAATGTCACTCATTCATTCAACAAGTATTTACTGAGCACCTCTTAGGCTCCAGGCATTGTGCTTGGCTGTGAATACAATCCTGAATGAACAGAGGCACAGAGCTCCTGCCTGTGCGGGGAGTGCGGTCCAGCGGGGGAGACAGCGACAAAAGCAAATATCCAATTACCCATCGTGGTAAGTGGAGGCAGGAAAAAACAGGATACTCTGATAGAGAACAGTGCAGCGCAGAGGGCTGCTGCTTAGGCAGAATAGGCGAGGAAGACCTCCTAGAGGCGGGACGTTTAAGTCAAGTCCTAAGACACCAGGAGAAGCTCACCTCCAAAGGAAAAGGGAGAGGAAGAGAGTCGGCAGAAGAACAGCAGATGTGAAGGTCCTCCAGAGTTCTTGGACCATCGCCTCTCACCCTCGCTGCCCATCTACCCCCTGGCCATTCACAGGGCAAGTCCAGCCCCTTTGCCCTAATGACCCCATCTGCCCAGCCAGCAGGCAGGGTGCTGTGTCTTCTCTGGCCTCCTCCACCACTTCATCTGTTTCCCACGACTTACTACTTAACCATATGCTGGGTTGTATTGTCCTCAGATGGTTCCTGTGGTTAAACTTGTCTGCCCAACAAGTCTTGTAAACCCACTGAGGACAGAAGGTGTGCGCCCCTGGTCCCCCACACCACGTGTGCGCAGCGCTGGAGCGGAACTGACGTGGGCTGCGTTGACACGCGCTGAAGACGTTAGGCCCGGCAGGGCAGGTGAGCAGCCGTGGCTAAGCTGCTTTTCTATCTGCATCTGCTCACATTAGACGAAATGCAAATAGATAGGCCCCATCTCTCTCTGTTCTATTTAGCATTTATATGACACCTTTCAGCACAGAAAAATGAGTAAGTGGAACCAGAAGTGGCTGTTCCATGGGCTCATCCCCCAGCCTGGCTGCAGCCAGGCATCTGGTCCCCACCTGCTCCACACAGGCCCCTCCTCCCGAAGGGGCAGGCGGCAGGCACCCCGGCTGCTTTCAGCAGAGCTCTTCCCACCGAGCGCACACTGTTGAAAGAATGCATTGTCTGCGCTAAAGGGAGAACGCGGGTAGCACATTACAAATCTGAGCTGTTAAGTGATAAATGAGCAATGAAAAGCGTCCTGACATCATTAAGGTGTTCCTGAGCACGCTCTCTGCTCGGCCTCACCCACGTGCAACCGCATGAATACAAAATGGCTTGTAGGGTGACCAAAGCCTGGCTTAGAGTCACCAAATTGGGTCATTTCAACCCCATGGGGTTTTTCTAGATTCTGTCAGTTGGGAACACAGGCATTTTATAGAAACTGTTAGACTTGCATCTCTGTAGACTTTCTTAGAGGGCAGGGTTCTCTACAACCACATGAAAATGAACTTGCCTTTTCACTGCCGAGAGTATGCCCAGAGTCTGCAGCCGTCCCAGGGCACTACCTCCTGCCCCAGGTTCTGGAAGCCTTTCCCCAAACCCCCCAGGGCATGCACACCTGGCCGGCCCCTCTGCAGAACCCACAGCACATCCTCCGCATCTTCCTGGCTCCACCAGGACCCAGCACTGATGGAGAATCCTGGACAGACCGTCTGCTGGGTGACAGAGCAGTTTATCTGACATTTATGAGATGAAATTTGTCAGGGCCAGAAGGGCATCCTTTTCAAATCCTTTAAAGAGCATCATAACACAACCCCTGGAATGCTCCTGGAGGGAGGGGTGCTCTGATCTACTGATGCTGTAGAAGTCTAGTTTCAAGGGAAGAACTTGGATGTTGATCAGCAAAAGCAGTGGGGGGTTGGACTCACTTCCTCATGGCTCAATCATGACTAATCTGTTTATAAGGATCTCATGGTCATGAGACTAAAAGAAGGTACATATGTCCACAAAAGCATATTGTGAAATATGGAGTGGGGAGGGGGATCCTCCTTCCCCCTCTTACTATCTGTGTGACCTTGGGCAAGTCACTTAGCATTTTGGTCTCTCTACCTGTACACCCGGGGGAAATAATGGCAACTACCACACAAAATACAATGAGGATCCAATGATGGCAAAAGTTACGTGCTCAGCACAGTGTCTGGCACACAGAAGTTGTGGAGCAAATATTCACTGCTTATGGCAGACCTGCTTAATATGTCATGCACAGGATTATGTGCTTTTATTTAGTTCTGTAGTTTAATCCTACAACAACTCTCAAAGGTAAGGTCTATATTTATGATCACTATACTATTCTGCTCACCTTGTTTTCCTTTGAGAAATATTTTCATGTCAGTGGCTATTCCTGTCTGCAATTTCCCCTTGAAAAATTGCTCCAGGATGGGTACTTCCTAAGGGGAAGCTTTCTCCATTAGCTAGACAGGAGGGGAAATGTAAGGGCAAGCCGTGACCCACCGTTACCGAGAAGTCGACTGTGGAAGTGAGTCATCTTTCTCTTGCCACTAGGCTGGACTTGGTGATTAATGGGAGACATTGAAGATTAATACCCTTTCTTGTTCACGTTTTGAAAATTAAAGCTCTTGGAAACGTGAGCCCAGAGAATGAACAAAAAAGAAGGAAGTAGAACAATATTCTCTTTCTAGTTGCCTGCTTTCAGAAACCTGCCTCCTTCTGCCAAGATGCAGAGAATCGGCTGTCCCTTGTCTGTGTCATGTTGCTGCCTTGTTTTCCTCCTCACCTCCGAAAGGACATCAGTGCCAGCCAAATGGTTATCATAGATCCTTGGCACAGTTTCCAAGTTACCAAATGAGACAGTGGAACAATTGATTGCACTGGCCCGGGCCCACGGCGGGAGATAAGGGAGTAGCACGTGGGCCCAAACAGCTATTGTCGCTGTGTTTTTTTCAAAGCGTGAGTGCACAAGTGTACGGGCCCGAGCCCTTGAGATTCTTGGGAAAGAAAAGATACCTCAGCTAGAGTCTTACCAAGGCCATGCTTCTCGGGGCTCAGTCCTTTCCTCGCCACCTTAGCGGAGCTGACACCACCTCACCCTGAAATAAGCTCCAAGACCCAGCCACCAAGAGCACCCCCTGGCCCCACATGTCACCACCAGAGTTAGGCCACCTAAGTGATCATGAATGACATTTGCAGAGCACTTTCCACTGTGGTGACAGTGCTTCTCAGGCTTCCATTTAAATATCAAAACAGAGGCATTTGAAAAGGGACTTCTGTTTCCTGGTTTACGAAGAAGGACGCTGAGAGATGTCGAGAACCGCACCTGCAACCGCACAGCTGGTGAGCGGCTGGGCCAGCAGCTCCGTTCCCACTCGCTGTCTTAGACCCTAAACACACAGCCTGAGAATTAGGAGAGAGAAAGGGGAAGCACAGGAATTGGGGGGCGGAGGGGGACAAAAAAGAAGGCGTGATGCAAGACCTAAACTTAAAATTATGTGCTGTCTTGACATCTGCTAAACTATGAAGGGCCTCAAAGAGCAAACCACAAGCCCCCCCCCCCCCCGCCCCTGCTCCCACCGACAAGGTCCTCTAGCCAGACCACCCTCCTTATCAACAAGGAGCACTCTGAAACTCCCACAGCCTCGAACTGGTAGGGACCAGGGAGAAAGTTATTCCTGGAGTTTTTCAAGCAAATAGGAATCAACGAACTTACTGTAAAACTGGAGCCCAGTCTACCGGGTGGAACTGGAAATATTCAAAACTGGTTTGAGTATTTATTCACCAACAAGAGCTCACATTTATTGAGTGCTTACCATGTGGCAGGCACGTTACAAGCATTACATGCATTAACTCATTTCTTTCTCACCACAACCCTCTGAAGGAGATACAAGTATCACTTAATTTTGTAGGTGAGGACATGGACGCACAGACAAGCTAGCTTCATCCATTCACTCAAGGTTCAGAAATCCTGTGTAGCCAGTCTGGGGAAAGGGCCCAGGCAGTGATCTACTTTCAAAGCACCCCCAGTGGGGTCTCGCATGCTGCCGGGGTCAAGAACTACTTGACTGAGACAGAGCAATGATCCTGTGATCCTATAATCACATAATGCCTCGTACTGCAAACTATTCCCTACAAGTGTTTTACGCCTCCAATTAGATTATAAACTCCCAGGGGTGAAAGGGTTGAACAGGAGCAAAGTCTTATAACGACTTGGAATCCATTCCTTCAGGGCCAGCAGCACCATGCGGCGTGTGTGCCCAGAGTGGACACTCAGCGTGCTGAGGCCTCAGACTCAGACTGTGCCCAGCGCCTCCATGATGCTCACGTTCAGGTAGGCTTCCCGTCCGTTCTTTCACTTACCCTGTGAGGTCGGGATTGCTGTCATTCTAGTTCACAGACGAGGAAACACAGGCACAAAAAGGTTAGGGACACACAACTAGTAGATGGCAGGGCTTGAAGTCATAGTCCGGCTCCAGAGCATGGTCTAATCCATCGGTTCTCAACCTGTGGGTTGCAACCCCTTTGGGGGTCAAACGACCCTTTCACAGGGGTCGCCTAAGACCATCGGAAAACACATATTTCCGATGGCGATTCATAACAGTAGCAAAATTACAGTTATGAAGTAGCAACGAGAAGAATTTTATGGTTGGGGGTCACCACAACATGAGGAACTGTATTAAAGGGTCGCGGCATTCGGAAGGTTGAGACTCTAATCCAATGTGATGTAATAGAAGTTTGGGGGGTGGGGGGCGGATTGCAAGGGAGGGAGCAAAGGAGAAACCATACCCAGGAAGCTAGACAATGCCAAGTGAAACCGAGGGTCCTTATGACTCGGATTAAATTTAGCTTTCAATCATAGCTCTAGGGATCATCTTTCTACCCCGGTCCCATACACCCACCCAAAGACCTAGCCTTTCCCCCAGATAATCAGAAACCCCAGAGGCAGCAGAACACTGTAGCCTGGACCTGACTAAAGATCACAAGGCCCATGTCCGGCCGGTGTGGCTCAGTGTTTGAGCATCGACCCATGCACCAAGAGGTTGCCGGTTCGATTCCCGGTCAGGGCACATGCCCAGGTTGTGGGCCAAATCCCCAGTGGGGGGGCATGCAGGAGGCGGCCAATCAACGTTCTCTCTCATCGATGTTTCCATCTTTCTCTCCCTCTCCCTTCCTCTCTCTCTCTAAAATCAATACAGAAAAAAAAATTAAAAAAAAAGAAATCACAGGGCCCGGACCCCTGGCAGGCTAAAGATAACATCGCAAACTAAGTTATGTTTCAGTTCCTCAGCCCTAAGGTGGAACAACCCCCTGGCTACTTTCCCATGAAACCAGACAGAGGCACACTGGAACAGACCTCAGAGCTGACCTCAAGACCCCAAGAAATGATGTATGACCCTTACCCTACCTCAGGCCAATCGCTCCCAGCACAACCCGGAACCCTACCTACAGTGTCTTGTTATTTTACCCTATATATTCTGTAACCTTCATGCCATCGGAGAGTTCAGGCTTTTAAGCATTAGCTCCCCATTATCCTGGGTGGTGCCATTCATAATAAAATAGCCAATATTCCTCCACTGCAATTAGTGTTTAGTGTTTGGCTCTGCTGGTGCCAGCGGAGAAACACACGCTTTCTGTTCTGTAACATAGTTGCATTAGTTTGCTGGGACTACTGTAACAAAGTAGCTGTAACAAAGTAGCCTGGACAGGGGCTTAAACAACAGAATGTCTTGTCTAGAAGTCCAAGATCAAGGTGTCAGCAGGGTTGCTTCCTTCTGAGGCTGGAAGGAACGTGTTCCAGACCCCTCACTGCTATCTTTATCTCCTACAAGAATCCTTCGTGCACAGGTCTGTCTCCAAATTGATCCTTTTTTACAAGGACACAGGTTAGGACTTCAGCTTGTGAAGGGGGTGGGCACAATCCAACCCAGAACAAAAGCTACGGGCCACGTGGCCTGTGGGTTAGTAAGGGGAAGAGCTCCACAGGAGTGGGAAGGAAACGAGCCTCCCAGACGTGAGACGAGTCACCTGGAGAACAGCTCTGCCATGTGCAGAGAAGAGTGAGTCCAACTTCAGCAGAAGCCAGGGCGGGAAAGGCTGGCTCAGGCTTTCCCGGGCCAGGGAATGGGAGCTCAAGGACTGGTTACCACCTTTTCCTGGCAATGCCTCGGGCCCTGGATTGCACAACCCTCTCCTCAGTGAAAACCAACAAGCTTTAAAAACAACAACAACAACTGAACAACAACAAAACCACACACACACACACACACAAAGCATAACCTTATTTTGTCTGTGAAAAGCCTCAAAAAATGTCAACAGGTGCTGAGTCAGGAAATTCTCCCCTAATAGCTTTTGTTGGAAACGTTTAACATTTCAACTTTATCTCTTCTTTTTTTTTTCAGACAGCTCCTCAGAGGTATTCAAATACAACAATCCCATCATTCAGGCCTTTGGCTCCCAGAGGACTCCCTCGGCCCAGCCAACACACATGCTCCCAGAATGAGAGCCACTCACACGCCCTGGGGAGCTGACTTCCTGCAGCCCTTCTGAGTGAGGGAGGGGACCACAATGCATCTGGTACACCAGTGCCCTCCTGCCATCTGGCCACCAAAAAGAGCATGCCCTAGGTGGGAACGGCTGAGCAGGCACCCCAAAAGCTGAGGTTTCACCTCTGGCAGTGGCCAAGACACACGAGGAAGCTCCACAATGAACCTTTCAGAGCTCGCGGTCAGCCTCACCTCAGGCCAGGAGCGGGCTAAGGGAGGACCACAGCCCGCCTTCCGCTTTCCGCACACCTCAGTCCTCACCTGGGGTCCCAGCCACTCTGATGTCACTGCCGCCCTGGGCCAGTTGCTACCCTGTGGTGCTTGGCCCCCTGCGCACCTCCCCTGTTTCTTCACTGCGGTCTCATCGACTGGGGCAGCTGTGGCCCTCGGAACCAGCCAGCGGGGCGGAGGGGCAGCGCGGAGTAGGGCAGGCAGGGGCGGTGCCCAAGGAACAGAAGTCATGCCATTGGTGTGACCTCAGCCGGTCGCTGGCCTGGTTCATGTGTGCCCTACCTTACTGAAACACTAGCTTTCTGGTCAGATAGGTGAAGAGGCATCTTCTAATGCAGAGCAATAAATAGCAAGGAAAATAAAGGCACATTCCCTTTCACCACGCTCAGCCCCAAAGGCACAGCCTACTCCCCAAAGGGGATTCACAGACTTCCAGGTTGGCAACCACTGTGCCTTCTCGACAGAGTCCATCCTTCCCAATACTTTGGGTGGAATCAATGAGCCCATTGTGCTCAAGCCTGAGCTGAGAAAAGGTGTATACAGAACAAAAGAAGAGCCGGTGCCAGCGGTAATCTTTGGCTACACAATCACCATGCGAGAATAAATAAAGCATCAATAGACATTGATTAGAAAATGACATGTTAATCGTCCAAACATTGTGAGGTCATCACCCCCGGATACGAGCATTAAAAGAAGAGGCTGAGCAGGCAAGTTTTGCCTTTTCAGCATGAGCATAAAACTTCAGTGAAGACACAGCGGAAAGGGCCAGGCTCACCACCCGGCACAGACTCGAGAGCACAGGGCAAAACTGACGGAGCCCCTCCAGCGAAGGCTGGGGAGACTGAGGCACGGGCATCGCTCATGCAAAACTGGGGGTTTTCACATTTCTCATCTTGAACCATGTTCACACGGCATTGCCTGGTAGAGAAAGGGCAGGGAGACAGTGTTTGTTGGGCCCTTGCTCACAATCCTCACTGACTGGAATCCTCCTAACTCCGTGAGCAGGTGCCGTCATTCTCATCTGACAGATGACATGAAGAGAGGGGAGGGGACTCGTCCTCCAGCACCAGTTTTCTAGTCAACATCCATGTGCCTTGCAAAAACTGAGTCAGATGCAAGGCCAACGAACACTAGTTTGGTGTTAAGTTATTGTGAGCACATAATCTATGGCAGCATAACTAGGTTAATGAACTCGGGATGCAAAAGAAAACTAGTTTATCTTTCCCCCATCACAAGCTCTAGGAGATCCCCTTCCCCACCTCTACGGCATCCTGGGTTCACCCTATAGCTTCCACTTGTAAGAACTTTGGGCACTTAAGAACTTTTCAGGTATTAAAAATCTTGCCCAAGTCAAAACTTCTCTCTCCTTCCATATTGAAGCTTTGCACTTCCTGTAGCTGAGGACTGACTCCGCTGGGGTCACAAGGGAGCGGGATATGGGAGTGTTCTCCCCCGTCACTCCTCCTCCCCACTTCGGTCTTTCTGCTCAGGGCAGGGTTGCAGGAACTAGAAGGTGCTCTGGGTCTGTGCTTGGTGTACTCTCAGCAGTAATCTCCTGACTCTGAACACTCTCTGTGTCACAGCATTCAAATGCTGTTTATAAGAACCCACACAAGGGACCTCCTGTCTACACATTTCTGTGATACGGTTGAAGAGCACTCTGGCAGACCTTAGGGGACACCCACAGCTCTGCCCACGTTTCCCTCTTGCTCTCACAGGAAGTCCTCTTGCTCAGGGTCCTCTGAAGGCACTGAGGCATCCCTGTGGCCCGAGAACGCTCACACGTGCTTGCCACACCACATCATGGGGAAGCAAGCTGCCCACGGCCACCTTCTCTCCTCGCCCGGCGATGCTGGGGTATTCCAGCTGGCCTCCTGATGATCGCAGAACCTCAGGGCAAGCGCCAGGCTTCAGGTCGCCATCTGCCCCCAGCCTTCGGGGAAGCGCAGACCTCCCCGAGGCACAGAGCTCTTCTGTAGCTCGGCCGGAGAGTGAGAGTCCAGTGTCCCTTCCTGCATGGACCCTGATCTCCGTGAGTGGCAGGCCCACTCTTAGCATTGCAGGGCCCAGCGCAAGAGTCCACATAGAGGCCCACAGGCCAAATATCCAATTATTTAAAACTTACAAATCTAGCTAACAGTACTGTTAAATAAAGTATCCTTAAGAAATATACCTTCAGGGTGGCCTGGAAGGTCAGTGTGAAATAGAATTCTCAGTCTCCTTGGAATGTGAATCTGAGAGAGACATTCCTCCCACCCCCAGCCCTTGCCCTGCCCCACATCCTGCTCTGCTTCTCTTCCTACCCTCACCTCCATTCCACAGCAGAGGAGCCCTGGGCACGCGCATGTGGCCACCCAGGGTGCACGTCCAGTTTCGGCACACACTCACCCAAGACTGCTGCCCCTGGCCGTGCTCAGTGCAGGTCTGAGCGCAGCCCACCTCAGGCCAGTGGACCTCAGGCCAGTGGACCTCAGGCCAGTGGGCCTCAGCAGGCCCGGGAAAGCACTCTGGGAGACCTGGACACCTCTAGTGGGGAGGGGAGCTCCAAGAGGACGTGTCTCCTAATCCACAGATTGTCCTCTCCATAGGGAGGAATCTGCTGCAGAAATCTCTGAGAGATTCTCTCTAAAATGTTGAGGTCAGGGCAGGGACCGAACTTTAGGGTGGTTCTGATGCATGTTTTCTTGGCTTTTGCTCACCTGACTTGAGGGCACACCATGGAAAAGAAAGGGAAAATGCCACAGCTCTGTCCCCAACCAAACACCTTCAGCTCACCACTCAGCAACTCCCCTTCCTGTGAATCTGTACCTTCTGCTTACATAGAGTACGTGGGACGGTGCAGGTGAAGGGCAACAAGCCAGTCGGCCACCTCTTAATAAACCCTGAAGGGGCCCTGGCTGGTGTGGCTCAGCAGATTGCGCGCCATCTCGTGCACTGAGAGGTCACGGGTTCAATTCCCGGTCAGGGCACATGCCCGGGTGGTGGTTCAATCCCTAGTGGGGGCATTTGGGAGGCAGCCAGTTAATGTTTCTCTCTCTTTCTCCCTCTCCCTTCCTCTCTCTCAAAAAAAAAAACAAAAAAAACAATAAAAACATATTTAAAATAAAATAAAATCAACACTTTCAGGGGGCTGTTCAGCAGCTCCTGACTGCCTTCATTAGAATACGGACACAATTTCCCCACTGTCCTCAGCTCTGGGGCTGTAGCCACAGTTCCAAGACACTTCGTTCCCTCAGGCTACAGAATGGACCAACATAGTGCTAATGTGCCATGGATTTGCAGGAGGCAGGAGTGTTCTCCCGGCCCACATGTTAACACCATGCGAGGGAGGGAGAGGGAGAAAGTATGGTTCACACGTGGGCAGTTTAACACCAGGCTCTATTCTGTGACAGGAATACGTTTCTGGAAACGTCGGCAGTGAGGAAGGAGACACCAAGTCCCTGCTAAGGAAACTCCACGGAGACCTTGGGAGAGAAATTTGCTATTTCCTTCGACTCCAAGGGCATGGTGTTGTTCCGAGGCCCGCAGTCAGGAGGCCGCTGCCCTCGCGTCACAGCGCTGATACTGGGTTAGCTGCAGCCACTGTCCCCACCTGGAGGCCCTCTCCTCCTCGTAGGACAAGCCAGGTGTAAGGAGGCGCCGTCACTCCTGTCCAGTCCCCAGCTTCTGTGGCCTCCACTCACCACAGCGGGGATCCCCTGGCCTGCCGCCGTCTGCGGGCTCCACCCTGCTCTGGTCTCTGGTGGAGAGGGAGGGAAGGACCTCTGTCTAACACCTGCGTGCACAGAAGGGCACGGAGCAAACAGGACTCATCTGGAATCAGAGGCCATGAATTTAAGTTCTGATCCAGCTATTTATTCATTGTAAGATTTTTATTTTCTTTAAAAAAAAAATTTTTTTTTAAATCCTCATCCGAGGACATTTTTCCATTTTTTGTTCAGTTAGAGTGGGATGGAGAGAGAGGAAGAGAGAGAGAGAGAGAGAAACATCGATGTGAGAGAGACACATCGACTGGTTGCCACCCGCACGACCCAACCAGGACCGGGGACAAACTGCAACCAAGGTACGTGCCCCTAGCGGGAACCAAACCCGGTCTCTCTGGACCGCAGGCCAACGCTCTAACCACTGAGCCAAACCGGCCAGGGCTAAATATTTTTTTCTTTATTGATTTTAGAGAGAGAGGATGGGAGAACTTGAGAGATATGGAAACATTGATGAGAGAGAACATCGATTGGCCATTTCCTGCATGCCCCCCACTAGGGATCAGGCCCACAATCTGGGCATGTGCCCTGACTGGGAATTGAACCGGCAACCTCTTGGTGCATGGGTCGACACTTAACCAGTGAGCCACACTGGCTAGGCTCATTGTAAGATTTTTAGATGTCAGTGGATTTTCTGGGCTTCCTCTGTAAATTGGAGGTATGAAGACTATCCATTTACCTATCTCAATGGGAAATTGAATGATTTAATATATCATTTGGAAACTACAGATTCTGAATTATTAGTAGTACAAGATCAGGCTTAGAGTAGGATAATCATGGCCTTTGTTTTTAATTTCACATCAGGTTTCTTAGAACCATGTCTCTGCCTAGACTGACAGCCAAATAATACCAACAACAACAATAACAACCTTCTGAGGCAGGAGAAGTCGATAACAACAGCAACAATAATAATAACAATGTAATATTTGTTGAGCATTCCTATGTCCTAGGCACTCTGCTGAGTGCTCAGACTCCTGGCCTCCTTCAGTCCTCACCACTCCCATGAGGACTGCTGTCACACCTAGGATGTTCTGTTCTTGCCTCGTAGCCTGAAGCAGACTACAGGAGCCTGGATTTCGGAATGCTGATACATCCCGTCTCTCACTGGGATACCCTGCTCCCCAGTGTGGGACCTCCTCGACGACAGTCAACTGCACTTTGAGTTTTCACCTAGTCTCAAGATGCCATGTGCCATGGTATTCCTGCTGGATGGGGTTTTTCAAGCACAAGCACCAGGTTCTGACCCTGGGTCACCATCCCTGTGCAGCCCAGGGGTCCACCACGGTCCCCAGTGAGCTCAGCATCACCTGGTCCATGAAAACTGAGCTCCCATGGTTCCAGTCATTGCTGCATTTTTTAAAAATCCCTAAATGTAGAGGCTTTAAGCCACACAATAATGTTATTATCTCTCTTGTTTTTGTCTAGAATAGGAACTTGAGAAGGGCTCAGCGGCTGGTTCTGGCTTGGGGTCTCTATGCCATGGTAGTCAGATGGTGCTTGGAGCTGACATGGCGGGGGGGCCAGACGTCTTTCTCTTCATGCAAACTCGGGGCCTCTGTGCGGCCTCCCCACGTGGACCAGTCGGGCTTCCTCCCAGCATGGCGGCCTCAGGGCAGTGAGGCCGCTGACACGGCAGCTCGGGCTCCAGCAGCAATCTTCCAGTGACCATGGCAGAAGCTGCATCACCCCCTATGACCTAGACTTAGAAATCACACAGCATCACTTCTGCCATAGTCTCGAGCCTCCAAAGAGGAAACATGGACCCCACCATTCTATGAGAGAAGTATTAAAATTATGTTGCCAAAAAAGCATGTGGGATGGGAGCTACTATTGCAGCCATCTTTGGAGAACACAATCTGCCTCATCTACTGAAGAGGAGGGTACCCTGATAGATAAGGCCTGTGGTCTCGATGTCCCCATTCTGCAGCAGGGGGTGGGCTCAGTTTGTTCACTCTCCTCTTATGAGGACCTTCAGTTCCCATCGCGCCTCGGTTTCTCACTGAAAGTCCAGCCCTAGCACTTGAAAATGCAGGCCTCCTCCCCTAGTCCCCGGCCACCCCTCCCAGCCCGACCCTGTTCCTGATGTTTACTGACCCCGGTAGACACACCGTCCTAATCCACACCTGGCAAACACCACTGAGGGGCCCACTGCCACTCCCCCTTCTGCCCCTCCAATACCCTCCTGCAATACCCATTCTAGCCCAAACTGAACTCAAGCTCCCTCGACGGCCTTGGAGTGGACACACGTGTCACTGCTCCCTCTTGGGAGGGCCAAGTCCTTTCAGCTGTGACTTCCTGAGAGCTCCAGCCTTGCACTGGTCTCGGCTCTCTGGTCCCTTCCAAGGCAACATGGAACTATTTATTTGACGCATCTGTGTCACTCCATTTGTGACATCTGGTGTGAGTCTCACCAAATCAGCTAGGCCAACCTCAAGGCTGCTCAGTATCATGACATTTAAGTGGGACACTTCAAGGCGTGGGCCAAGACAGGGCTCAGCTCTGCCAGTGGCTAGCAGTGTGAACTCCGTGCCGGTCACTTAACCCCGAATTCCTGTGTTACGGGGATAAGAGAATTTGCCGTGCCTGATTCACAGGTTCATCCTCAAAAAAAGGTATAGCATATGAAATGATGTGAAGATGTAGCCTGTAACATGTAATAATAATTATTATAATTACAACTGTCCTAACTCTGCTTCTGTATTCTCTTCCCATGCCTTAGGGTCAGCCAAACACGCCCATCCCCTCTTGGCTGCTGCTCAGAGCCCAAGCCGCCATCGGTTTATTCTCCTCCTTGGCACCCTGCAGAGTGAGATGGATTGGGGAATACCATGCTGGCCACTTTCTCTGCCCACGCTCTCACAGGTGTGCTGTGGGCACTCTCAGCCTCTGGTGAGCACCCTACTAATGCCACCCAAGGATGGAGTGGTCGAAGGGGGGGCCCCGTGCCTGGTCCCACACACACGGTCACAACCATGCTGTGTTACTGGTGAGCAGTGGAGTTCACAGCGGGGCCTCCCACCGGCTGTGCAGAGGGCCCCCCCCCCCAGGTCCACATCCATCCATCTCTTGGGGTACAGGTGGGAACTAAGCCCATGAAGACAGGCCAAGGCTCCAGGGCAACTGTGACTATATACAGTTGAGGGAGCAGAGCCCTAGACAAGCCCCTCCTTCCTCCCACAAGGTTCTTAAGGGTCACGCTTGGGACAGATTCCCAAGGACACGCATTTTCCGCCGTGTGAACAACTCCTGGCAAGAAAGAAACCTTTCAAAGATTCCATCTTGATGCTTCTGGGCTCCAGGCTCTTTGCCTTATCCCCAGCTTTCCCACACTAGGAAAAAGGGTGCTGGCCCGGCTCTGAGGATCTGGCCTGCTTGTGAAGCACAGAGGCTTATCCCTAACTGCAGCCTTGCCAACAGCGCTGGAGGGGGCCGGGCCCAGGGAAAGGATGATAGAATATTTATCTTTCAAGAAAACCCAGAGGGCACAAACAGCCAAAGGATAGACTGGGCAGCTGGGCTGCCAGAGATGGGAGGGCAAGAGGAGAGCCTGCCTCCCAGGCCTCTGTGAATCAAGGTTTTAAAACTTTTATAGACATTTATCTTTACTCCCCAAAGTAGCTTCAGGGAGAGGAAGAGCCAGTGACAGTTTAATCTTCTATCTTGGCCAATCACTACTCCCTCCTCCCGCACCACCCCGCTCCCGCCCTCCCGGCCCAGCGGAGCCATCTGGTGTGGACTGGGGCTGAGCAGCCGTAGGGACAAGCAGCTGGAGTGGCCGGACACACAGCCCACGCTCGGGAACGACAAGAACCCTGGGAGGAGTGTTTTAGACTGGAGCTATTTGGCTGACTGTTGGGCAGTGGTGGGTGGGCTGGGTGGAAGGAGCCAGGGAGAGAGAAAAACAAGTGAGCAAGCAGAGGAGAGTGGGAAGGGAGCGCGGCGCACAGGCATCGCCAAAGCACACACACGGGGAGAGTGGAGAGCCCGTCCTCAGAGGAGAGAGCGAGTGGAGGGGAAAAGGGAAGAGGTGTAGGAGGAGGAAGAAAGTGCAAAAAATGGGGGAAGAGAGAAGAACAAGAAAGAGGCTTGGGATGAGAGGCATTCAAAAGAGACAGGACATTAAGAGAAGCAGGAGGAGAGGAAGGGAGAAATCCGCAAATTAGAAATGGGTCGTGCCCTGGGAATGTTTTTACAATATGCAAGTTTAAAACAGAAAATCCATCTCCATCCAAAACACTGAATCACATGTTAACCAAGTTCCTCATGTGACTCCCAAAACAGAGCCGGCTGGCAGGACCCCGAGAATGAGCACCTCCTTAAATGTTGCCCCTGGGTGTCTCTCTTGCCCCACCCATGGCCTGGCCCTGCTGCAAATCCCCAGGCTCTCAGCCCTGTCTGACATTGAAATTTCCAGGAAACTTGTTAAAACACTTCTGCGTGGGCCCTGCTCAGACCAGTTTAATGCAGCTCTGGCCGAGGACACAGGCAGGGTTTGCAGGCACCCCACGGTAGTTCTCCTGTCCAGTTGGTTTCAAATCTCTGACATAACTTATACCTAGTGTACAGCTGACCCCATAACAACATGGTGGGGGTGTTTAGGGGTGTCAACCCCACATAGTCAAAAATCTGAGTTTAAATTTTGACTCCCCCAAAATTCAGTTATCCCTCAGTCTTTGCAGGGGATTGGTTCCAGGACCCCCCACAGGTACCACCAGCCACAGATAGAATGGCGTAAATCAATGCGTACAGTCGGCCCTCCGCAGCCCTGTACTCCCAACCCGGATCGAAAATAGTACAGGTGTTTATTGGAAAAAAACGGCATGTACTGGACCCGCACAGTTCAAAGCCAC
Organism: Tadarida brasiliensis; assembly: GCA_030848825.1. Lineage (NCBI taxonomy): Eukaryota > Metazoa > Chordata > Mammalia > Chiroptera > Molossidae > Tadarida > Tadarida brasiliensis. The sequence goes on from CM061258.1 coordinate 48,178,042, forward strand.
GTTGTTCGAGGGTCCGCTGCATGGTTCCATGGGGGCTAAGGCAGGCTTTCTGACCTCCATGAATAACATTGTTTCTAAGGGAGAATGCATTTAGATTTTAGCCCCAGATATCAGGCTTCCACCAGCCCCCACACCCTGTACCCCACCACCCACACACTACAAGGCTCACCCGGCCAGGGAAGGTGGGGGGCCAAGAAGCTGGTGGGGCTTCCCCGAGGGGGTCCTCATGGAGGAAACATTTCATAACTTGAGTGTTTACCAGCCAGGGGGGTTTATTCAAGTTTGGTTAAAGCTTAAAAGAAAGGGGGCGGGGCAAATGCCTCGATAACTACAGAGGGATGGGAGCTCTGTATAAGGGCAGAACCCTGACGATAATAAATAAAGAAGACACATGCCTGGAACACGGGAAACGTGGCTTAGCGGTTCCACAGCAGGATCTCTGCAGGGCCAAGACGTCAGGGAACTGGTCTTAACGCTGTGTTAACTTGTGTCAGAGCAGCCAGACAGAACGAGATGGTTCCAGTCACACAAACACAGCCATTCCTCCTGGGGGACAGGCGGAGGACGACAGGGCATGGGCACCGAGTTCTGCGACCTGTGGGGCCCTTGCAGGGACTGCCCTTGAGCCTCAGAAACCCCACCCACGGGCCGGCAACGGAAGGATCGGGTCCCTGTCTCACTGCCCGCGGATCCTTGGAGATACGCACACGGGAAGCAGGATGCTGCTTGCGGAAAACACCCGGGGAGACAGTTGGCAGCGGCACAAAGTTTCGTGAAACCCTTGAAGCCAACAAGACAGAACAGAACAGGCCAGAGGGTACAGCCAAAAAGCTGTTGTTTCTTCACCTCTCCCAGCATCGCACAATATAAAGTTAATCAAATCATTGAATTACACAAGCAACAGCCTAGCTAGGATTATATAAATGGAGCCAGTGTCTGGTGACAAAGCAGGCTTCCCTGGATGCCCTTCCAAAGAGACTCCTCGATCAGCAAGGGGGGGCCTGGGGCTGGGACTGGGGCCGCGAGCCCTTTGCCTGCACACAGCAGCACTCAGCCGGCCTTGGGGAGGTTTCTCCCACCGTGAGGGCAGCCGGTGGGAACGGACACTGGTGGGAGGTGGAAGCCGAGGCCAGCACAGCGCTCTCCCTCTTTCCACTAGGAACAGAGCGGCACTGCTGGGCCTCAAATATTTGCATTCCTCTGCGAGTCAGGCTATGCAGTTCCCAGGATTGGAGACCTCCACAAGTTACTCCAGAATGATAGGTTTATATAGGGGTCCAGGGGAAGCAAGGAAGGTCGTAGCCCAGCCTGGGGACAATTGGGACATGCCCTGGGATACAAAGTAGCTCCAGCAAGCTCAGGAAAACAGTGGTTCCAGGGGTCTGATCTTCTTGTCCCACAGTTAGGGCTGCTGCTCCCATCGTGATAACCCAGCCACTCTCTCCAGCTTCCACCCCTTCTGCAAAGACCTGCTCTCTGCCTCCCTGTGTCCACCTGCTCACGGCTTCTGTTCCTCGTGGCCTCTGCTTACTTGCCCCCTCTCTGTGCACTCCTCGGCTTCTGTACAACTCCAGAATCTTGCATTCAAAGGAAGAGTGACTCTAATACCCTGGAGGGGCTGATTAGGTCAATTAATTACTACTCTATATGAAGCCTTCTTGTTGGGCAGAAATCTCACTGCAGTCAGGCACCATCCTCTGGTCCAAACCGCTGAAGCCAGGGTAGAAGGTGGCTTTGTGCAAAGCAAGGTGGTGTTGTCAGATAGGAGCTAAGGACAGGCAAAACACCTTGTTCAGGAAAACCCTCAGCCCGGCCTGCTACTCAGCTTTCCTTTCACAGTGTCTGTGTGAATGCTCCTGGCAACAGCAGAGCAAACACGGGAGAGTAATGCAGAGAGGAAAGCAGTCAGTAATACCAAATAGCAGTGATTCTGGATTCACATACTACAGAGAGTTGACAGTCACTGTGGTGAGGTTGGACTGGGTGGAAAGGGAAGAAAACCAGGTTTTTAAGAATAATAGCTAACAGTTAACAAGTGCTGGCTCTGGGTCAGGCTCTGTCCTAAGCGCTCACCAGCACTGACTACTGGCCCCGGTGACATCCTGTGGGGCAGAGGGGCACACATGTTTGCTGGCGACTCCAAAGCATCCCAACCCCTTCTCCTTTAACCACTACTACAGAAGCTGAAAAAGACCACCAGCTTCCCTTGAGATGAGGGACCTGTGGCCCTGTTCTGGCTACCGAAAAATAAGGGGAAATTATCTGGAGTTTGGGGATTTCTTTCCTTTGTGAAGAAAAGGAAGAAGCAGTCCTAAAATATGGACTATTCCCCTATGCATATCTTTTTTTTTTTTTAATCTTGCTATCATCTCCCTCTGCTTCCTGCTCTGCATGAAGACAATAGCTGGAGAGACTGCAGCTGACTTGTGAGATGAGGCAACAAATACAAAGATGAAAATTAAAGACGGTGGAGTTGTCAGAAAGAAACTGGGTCCCTCATAAGACCGCTGAGCAGCTGAATCAACACCAGCTGCATCTCTCAAACTAATACAAGAAAGAGTATTACTCTTCCCATTTTACAGACAAGGAAACTGAGGCCCAGAGTGAGTAGTAGCAACAGTTTAAGATCTCGGCTACAAAAGGGCTTAATCAGGATTTAAAACCGAGCCCGCTGATTCCGGAGACCTCACCATCATGACACACGCCTCTCCATTCAGAAGAAATCTTAGAATTGGAAAGTCCGTATCTGCAACAATCCTTAAGAATCCTGTGGCCCAATTCCTTCTAATTAATTGATAAGTGGTTAAATGCTTGGCCCAGGTCCTGTTGGCTCCACCCTCCTGACGTACTAGGACGGAATCCTGCCTCTCCACCCAGGGTTCTTCACATTGCTTTTCGCTTTCCATTACCCCATGCCTCCTCTCCTGAGGAAGTCGGGAGGCTGTAAACCCTGCTGAGCACCGCGGTGGCCTCCACACTGCCTCAGTTCGGGATTTATCATCTTGACCCATTCTGGACCTCTGAAGCCCAGAAACCAAGACAAAGTGAAGACAATAGCTACAATAGCTCTGTATGTAGTAAGTTATCAAGTTGACCACATTACACTTCAGTGTATTTAGACTATACTCAGCCAAGATATTTTATACCAGAAAATGCTACCTGAGAAGGACCATCATTAGTGGCTTTTGCAATACTGACTCTGGAAGCCTGTGGCACAGTCCCTCGGGAGAACAGTACTGGAAAAGCAATGGCAGACCCCATCCCAAAGGCCATTTCTATTATTAAGCCGCTCAAAACATAAAGAAAAGAAAAAGGAAAAAAACCTAAGTAAAACAAAAGTCTCCAATTGCTTAAGGATCTCAAGAAAACAAAGAGGTCTGTTTACACATACATTTGCCATCTTCCCGAAGGGTGTTGAGCATGATGGAGACTTCGGTTTTGAAAACCCAGCTCTAAGAATCATTTTATTCTGCACTCTGGCTTCTTTTCAAGCATCTCTTCACTTTCCCAAAAAGCTGCCAGCATCTTATGATTGATGTACTTCTGGAGATTCAGTTGAACTCGTCTGTTCACATTACCCAGCTGTTCAGTGCCTGTGGTTTTTACTAATGGTCGTTACAGTGGATCATTCCCTCCTTGCCCCTAAACTCTCTGGCAGTGCTCAGAAAAACGCAGACTGCCACTGGCACTGAGAGCCTCGCAAATTTAGCAAGGTTGATGTCTTACATCTGAAATAATGTGGGACCAAGGTAGCAAATCAGAAGAATCATGTGTTCATTTCTTCCACCAATATTTATTGAGCACTTATTGTGTGTGGAGCTCCATTCCTAGCACTCTGGATGCATTATCCCATTCAACAATGCCGCAAATGTAAGCGTGAAGCACTAGTGTTATACTAATTTTAGTGATCAGGAAACTAAGGCTTGGCAAGATAGAGTAACACAGTCTAGAAAGAAAGAGAGCAGGTAGTACGTGCACACGTGTGCACGTGCAAATTCCAACATAAAGCAGAATATATTAATTAAAGATCCAGATGTCAGGGCTTAGCTAAAGGAGAGGATTAATTCAGGCTACATAAAGAAGATGCATTTTAATGGGGGTCTAGAAGATAGATAAGATTGCAGGGAAAAAAAGGAAGAAAGAAATAGAGGGAAATGCCAGGAGAAAAATTAACTTAAATAAAGGTGTAGAGGCAGAAAAATAGAGAGTACGTTTGGAAATGGTGAGCCATCCAGCTGAGGAAGAGCGAAGGGCACAGGTGCAGAGGTATGGGCACTGGTCAGGGGGGTTCGGCACAGGTCCCGGAGGACCTAGAATGGCAAGGCAATAACAGGCAAGAAACGTGGCAAAACACCTGGCAGTTGATAAGTGGGGAATGAAGTGTCAAGAATGATTCTGATGCTGAGTGCCAGCAATGCACATTCAGGCAGGTTCAGTGTCTGGGAGGAAATGTTGAGCAGAAAAATAATGTGAAGAACTCCAGTTTAAAATGGTCCCTGGCTAGCAGTCCCTGCCTCAACTTCTCCCAATTCCCCACTAAGTATACATATAACTACACATTTAAAAAAAAAAAAAAAAACTCAAAAACAGCACAAAAATGAGAACTTAATAGCCAAAACATGGAAAGAATTTTCACCGACTGCAAGATGGTGATGGCAATTCAGAGAAGCAGCGAGTGGCCCGACTGTTTGCTGTTGTGAAGCGGAGAAGCCCACCCGAGACAAAGAAAGGAAGGCAGCTCCTGGTTCTTCCCCACTGTCTGCCCCTTCTCAAAGGTCCAGGTCAATGCCACACGAAAAAGTGGACAACTGTCCCTCTATTGTACGAGTGTTTCTAAGGCGCTGGTGGAAAATGACAATCATGTGTTCATCTAGTCCTCTCCCACTCTTCCCATCCGCCCAAATTCTGTCTCACGTGTCTGGACTGAACAACAACAGCAGGAAGCTGAAGGGTCTATCGCGATGCCTTTGCATCCTAGGGAGCGTCACAGCCTTCACATTGAAGCTATCTCAGCAAGAAAAAAAGACTAAGGAATCTAACAGCGCGCATGCTGGAGTCGTAAATATCCAGGAAATCTCTCAGTTTCAGAGTGTCAGTGAATCAAGCAGTGGGGTGAGGCGATCCCCGTTCTGTTCAACAGAGTTACGGTTCTGTCTTCGGGCAAACCCTGAATCCGGAGGGAACCTGTCTAATCTAAGGATTAGTAAACAATGAACTAAGTACAGCCCTGTGAAAAAGTGCCAAAGCTCAAAAGGAAGGGAGCGATCTCACATCAGGAAGGTGAACACACCTTTGAAAATGATTTGCTGTTGAAAAAAAGAGAAAATATTACGAAATGTTTTGGCATCTTCAGTAGGATCTAGAATATATGGCCTCTCTGAAATAGGAGCAGAAAGCCAAAACGCTGAAGTCAAAGAACATGATGAGATGAAAAGACAAGAGGATGAATTCAAAGACACTACGCCCAGATTACAAGGTTGCTGGTGAGATAAGGAGGCCGAAATTACAATATGAGAAATAAAGTCATCACTGAAGACAGTAGACAATGGGAAACTGAAGTAGTAACGAGACCAATAAACTTGAAAAGTTTCTCCCAGAATACAGGAGAAAAAAGAGGGGGAAAATGTGTTGTTGTTTTTAATGTTCAATAAAGTTTTTTAAGACAAAAAAAAAAGATGATACATGCAGAAGACAAAGAAAGGAAATTCAATCTACAAATGATAGGTGCTACCATAGACAAGACCAAAACCCAGTAGAACCAAAGCAATGAGAAAAAGTGTATTTGGATGCCATAGCTATAATCTCTCATATAGAAAATCTGCATAATTTCTCTGTGTCTCAGGGTTTTTGTCTTTAAAATGAGGTTTTAATCTTCTTCTTTGGGCTTTTCTCAATAATCTAAACTTTATGCAATAAATAGGAATCAGTCCTGGCCAGTTTGACTCAGCAGCTAGGGCACAGGCCCACGGACCAAAGGGTCTTGGGTTCGGTTCCAGTCAAGGGCATGCACCTGGGTTACAGGTTTGATCTCCGGCCCCAGTAGGTGTCATTCGGGATGCAACCAATCAATGTGGCTCTCTCACATCGATGTTTCTCTCTCTCTCTCTTTCTCCCTCCCTCCCTTCCACACTCTCTTAAAAATATATATATATATATATATACATATGCTGAGAGTTTTTATAAATAGTGAAGGAGATTCTATATGTCATGTGCTTGGTTTCAATACTGGAATATAGTAAATGCTAAGTAACGTCATTGCTGTTTATTATTACTCTATAAATAGCTCATACAAATTGATAAGCAAATTAAATAAGTAAATAGATAAATAATGGAAAGCTTGAAGATTTAATTCATGAAATAAGAACTATGAACAGCATATAAACATGAAAAATATTTACCTTATTAGAAATCAAACAAACTCAAACTAGAACAATGAGCTACAACTTTTCTGAGAACAGATTGCTATAGATTTTTTCTTTTTTAATGATAATGCTCTGCTTTGAGAAGAATGTGCTGAATGGGGCTCTCTCTACCTTGCTGGTAGAACTCCAAATGGGTTCAACCTTACAGTTGATATGTGTAGATCAAGAGGATGAAAGGGTTTTATTCTTGCTATGGACTAAATGTTTGTATTCTCACCACCACCGCTGCAAATTAATATGTTTTGAAGCCCTAGTTCCTAATGTAACTGTCTTTGGAAATAGGGCCTGTGAGGAACTAAGGGTTAAATGAGGTCATATAGCCCTGGCCGGTTTGGCTCAGCGGTTAGAGCATCGGCCTGTGGTCCACAGGGACCCGGGTTCGGTTCCCGCTAAGGGCATGTACCTCGGTTGCAGTTTGTCCCCGGCCCTGGTTGGTCGTGCGGGAGGCAGCCACTCGATGTGTCCCTTTCATGTCGATGTTTCTCTCTCTCTCTCTCTCTCTCTCTCTCTCTCTCTCTCTCTCTTCCTCTCTCTCCCTCCCACTCTATCTGAACAAAAAATGGAAAAATGTCCTCGGGTGAGGATAAAATAAATAAATAAATAAAATAAATGAGGTCATATAGAAGGGGCCCTGCCCTGGCCGGTTTGGCTCAGCGGTTAGAGCATCGGCCTGTGAACCAAAGAACCCTGGGTTTGATTCCAGCCAAGGGCAAGTACCTCAGTTGCGATTCGTCCCCAGCCCCAGTTGGGGTCTTGCGGGTGGCAACCAATCACTGTGTCTCTCTCACATCGATGTTTCTCTCTCTCCCCCCGCCTCCCCCAACTCTGTCTGAAGATAAATGTAAAAATACCTTCGGGTGAGGATTTAAAAAAAAAAAAAGAAGGGGCCCTAATCCAATAGGGCTGGTGCCCTTATAAGAAGCGGAAGAGACACCAGAGCTCCCTGTGCCATGTGAGGACGCGGCCGGGAGGAGAGCTCTCACCAGGAAATGAATCAGCCCTTGATCTGGGACTTCCGGCCTCCAGAACTCTGGTTCATGCCAACCAATCCATAGTATTTTGTTATGGCAGCCCAAATAGACAAAAAAATTCTTTAAGCAGAATTTCCATGTATAGGAGTCTATCCTGGGGGAATAATCAGTGAGACTGACCAGAACTTATGGATGTGTCCTACAGCATCAATGAAGTTAAAAGCAACCTTAATGTTTAACAATAGAGGAATCTTTAGGAAAATGCAAAATGCATATGATAGAGTATTTTTCAACCATTAAAACCAGATTTTATTTAATGTTGGCAAATAATTATTATATAATATTTACATAAAAGTAATAGGGAAAATGGTATCAAATATGATCCTCATTTTGTTAAATTATGTATTTATTAAGTATATAAGTATGTGGGGGGGAAAGACTGAAAGGATATACAGTCCCCTTTATCCACGGGGATACATTCCAAGATCCCCGGTGAATGCCGGAGACCACAGGTAGAACCAAACCCTAAATATACTATGTTTCTTCCTACACTTATATATCTTCTCACTTAAAGGATGCATTTCATGGCTTCTCTTTGGCATATCTGAATTGCCAGAATCACTGTCCTTGTACTTTGGGGCCATTATTAAGTAAAATAAGGCTTCTTTGAAGATAAGCACTTTGAACTGTGACGGTCAGTCTGATAACTAAGATGGCTACTAAGTGACTAATGGGTGGGGACCGTGTAGCTCGTGGGGATGCTGGACAAAGGGATGATTCACGTTTCTGGCCAGATGGAGCAGGACAGCGAGAGATGCTATCACATTCCTCGGAATGTCACACAATTTAAAACTTACAAATTGTTTCTGGAATATTCCATTTGATATTGTCGGACCATTGTTGACCATAGGTAACTAAAATTATGGAAAACAAAATAGTGGATAAAGGGAGATTACTGTATACCAAATATATCAACAGGAATATTATTTCTGATTTTGGAATTACAAGTAGGAAATTTTTCTTTATTTTTTTGAGATGTTCTAGATCTCCAACAATCATCCTGTATTATTTTTACAATCATAAAAAAATTAAATTATTTCCTCCCAAAAAGCATGTGAATCCTACATCTGCCATTAGCTCAGAATGGTCTTTAAAGAGAACCTCATTTCCACATGGCATGCTCCTTTCCTTCCTGTAAAGTTCTAGAAACACTATCATTGACCTGCATTCATGAAATAATAAAAGTTATAAAGAAATTGACCCTAAGGATGCTGGCTTTGCTACTTTGTTAGTAACTCCTAAATTATCCACAATCCCCAAACAAATGTGCATGATTTGGGCCCAGCAAAATTCATGCTTTTCTCTTTAAGATATATCAGTCCAAAATTACATAAGACTCTTTGAAATTTCAAATGTTGGAAAAAGTAGTCTAAGTAAACATGAGTATGTTCTTTAAAAAATACACCATAAGGACACCAGCATGGAAAATATTTTGTGAAAGAGAAGAAACTTGCTCTGTATTATTGCAGAGGAAGGGGCTAGAATCAAAGGTGGGGGCTAGGGGAAGGAAGATTTTGACACAGAACAAGAATGCCTTAGTAATTAGAGGTTTCTTGCAAAGTAGAGAGCCCCCCATCACCAATAATGTGGACAGCAAACAGAATACCACTTGCTTGGGAGGACGAAATAGCTGAAAAGTAATTTCTGCATTAAATTTGAACCAAACTAAAAGACGGAATGGATAATCTTTAAGGCAAAATAACCATATGATGTATGGTCCAAACTGAGCACTTCTGAGAGAAAAGAGGCATTATTAATAACTACACTGGGACAACAGGGTCATCCCAGTTAAACTGAAATGTGGGGTCATCCTTCTCTTGGGTCTCTTCGACCTCTTAGGCACTAACTACAATTCTACATTCATAAACCTTAAGTCTTTCATCCATGCTTCAAGGGCTCAACTTTTGCAGTGCCCACGTTTTATTGGCTTAGTGGATTATTGTAATGGTCAGATATTCTGATGTGTAACAATCTCTGAACGGCTGGGGATGGGGATGTGGGTAGACATGCTGAATTTCCCCAGTAATTGGCCCTTGGAGAAAAGAGAGGAGTGAGCAGGGTTAATTGGAAGCCTAAAAGGCATATGGCACTGGCAACCCAGAATTATTTTGAGCTGCAGTTAGCATACCTAGGTGATTACTGCTTGGATATTTCAGTGCTTCCTAAGCATAGCTGGAATGTGTGGCTCTGATTTGTTTCCCAGCTGGAAATGTTACAGAAACAGGAAGATTTCTGCTTTTGTGTGTCTTGTTGCATCCTGCCTCTGCTAGCAGCCCCTGGTCTGACAGTCATGTACATCACTTCCCTGTGCTCTGGGCTCAACAACAGTAATCTAGAAAAGCTTCAGCAACATCCACAGAATCTCCCCAGCAAAAGACAAGCCCGCAACCTGATTCCACGTGGCTTTATTGTCTATCACAACCACAGGGTCATCAATTAGGAAAGGGTGAGAGAGAAGATATAAAAGGTAGGTTTTTTGTAAACATCCATTGATGTGATATGGTTTTAAGGGTTCCTGCCTCTTCTGAGCATCTCCCCATTGACCCATCAAAAGCACCACTGGGCTAAGGCACCGTATTCCTATAATTTCCCTGTGGGAACGCATTTAAGTGTATTATTCTAGAAGTAAGACAGGAATCTATTAGTTATCAATCGTGTTTACATTCCTGAAGTCAGACTGTAAACTCTCCCAGGGCAGAAATTCTTTTTATCTGTCCGTGTGTCCTCGGGCTTGGCAAGGAGAAGTTGTTCAATACATGTTCGGGGAAGTGCTGGTGATGTGGCAGTGATGAGAGTAATGATTATAATGGCTACTTTTTAAAGGGAAGTTATTGTGTATCATAAACAGACGGGGAAGGAATGCCAAGAGGAGTCAGGTGGATTCTGAGGGGAAGCCCAGCGATGACCCAGAGATGCTGTGCACAGTGCACGGCGCGCAGCTGGAGGCACGGAGCCTAGGGAGCCTACCGTGTGAGCGGAGAAGGGTAGAGAAAGTAGAGGAGCCTCTGAAATGGAGATTGAACCGAGCTTAGGATAAATCATGCCTGCTTAGAAATTTTGTCTGAAGCAGAGAACCAGGACACATTTCTAAAAGCCAGGAGGAAGAGCGCTTTCCAGAGAGGCTTGTACGTCAATTAACTAACAATCCACTTAAATTGCAGAGAAAGCATATATATCTTTAGACATTCTTATCTGGCAGTTGGGAAGCAGGGAAAAATAAAATGTTTAAGTTGTGTAAAAACGAATGGTGGCATCTTCTACTCTTTGTACCTTCAAAAAAGCTAGCACCTTTGGGTGGTTGTAGCATTAAACCAGCATCAAGCTCCTCGCAGTAGTCAAAAGCAGAAAAACTACCCTGTTTTTATAGGCTGGCAAAACTGAGATTTCCACGGTCACTCTTGTCCAGTTACACCAGCTCACCTCTGAAGCTTTCCGAAGGTCAGCCAATAAGACGCAACACCAAAGTTCCCGGAATGAAGCCCAACTATCCGCAGAGGAGCGCCAGCCCTGAGCACCCCCGCAGGAGCTGAGCTGAGGCGGAGAGGGCCGCAGAAGGGCCGCGTCCGAATGGAGCGCTAGGGCAGGTGAAGCTGCAAAGCCAGAGAAGCACTTCCCAGCGGCTGGAAGCACATTCAAGCAACTGAGAGTAGCCAGCAACCTCTGGAAACTGCGTGTCACTGGCACCCTGGGGAGGCTCCAGAAATAGGGTGGGTGCAGGCTCCAGAAATAACTGGATTATCCAGAAAATCCAACAGGCAAAGTAGGAATGGTCTGTGATGACAAAATACCATTGCAAACAGATGCTGTTCTGACAAAGTGAAGAACAACCGACACGTGAGTGTCTACTTAGGAGAGTTCACTGTACCTCCTACTTCAAACACAGATGGAACCATCGTCATGAAAGACACCCATAGGTAATGCCCCTCATTAAATGCTGCCTTCCCGGGCAGAAAGAGCTCTCTGCTAGGAGTCAGGAGACTTGGGATCTAGTTCCCATGTTGTCACCAACTTGCCTTATGAAAAGTTCATTTACATGCCCACAACAATAAAATAAACACACCTTCATTTCTGGCTTCAATTAAGTCCAGTTCAATACTGGAGTATTGAACTTCTATGAAAATGATGTGGAAACTAGAAAGTGGACATCAAATGTAAGGTACTGTTATGACTTAACTGAAGACAATTTCAATAATAGCGTCACAGGCTCAAAGAGGCAAAACCGAAAATCCTTGCTAATGTTTCCAGACAAAGAAAACAGTTTCAAGTCATTGGTCTTCTGAACAATGCCTATTACTATGAACAGAGCCTGCCAGTTTGTCTCCAGAAACCCTACTGAGATTTCCATTCCCTTCACTCTGAGATGTTCTTGTCTGCTTCCCCTCCCCAATGCTGGAAACAGAGTGGGTGAGTGTCACTGCTGGCAATGAACAGACAGGGGAAGTGCCGGATCCCGGGGGGCAGCTACCACCCTCTCACCCCGACCAAGGCCAGAATCAGAGTTCTGTAACTTGCATGGTAAAGCTGTGTCAAGACATCAAACACAGTTTTTTAAATGCAGTATTGTTTTCCTGTAATCTTCAACATTTTTGCTCAGATCTCTTCCCCTTCCATAATTGAGTAGTGAAGAAAAAATGTATAAACATTCATGTTCCGTGGCTTCAAAAACATAAGCAGTTCCATGAAAGCATGTAGGCGGCGTGCATTTAAGCACAAACAGGGGGTGGTGACAGAAAGCTGTGGGCCTTGGGAGAACTTGAGAATACGTGGGCTCTGCCTGTACAAAGACCAGCTGCTCCAAACTAGCCATTTGTTGGCATAATTTGCACTGAGTCTCTGGCACAAACATTTTCGCTCTAAAAGTTTCCTTTGGTTACCTCTTTGGGATTTATCATCCATTTATAAGCTCAGGAATCATATCACATAAAACTGGACTTTGCAAATTTGAAACTAACCAATATCATTTTTCAAAACTCTCAGAAAAATAAAATGGATTATGCAGGAAAATTTTGTAAATGGAAAATATTGCATACACAGAATCTGAGGCAATCCAGGACGTTTTAAACCAGAAAGCAGATGGAATAAGAGCAATATAAATTAGTGTAAATGTTTTTTGCCAACTGCAAAGTGACTCCAACTCCAAATAGAACTCTCCCCAACTTGTTGATTGCATGTATATTTGTTTTTAATTACTCCTGAGTAGAATCCGGTGAGATGTTTGGAGTTAGAATCATAGCAGCTAAAGATCTAGAGCACACCAAACCTGGCCAAACCATCCATGGAGTATCAAACTGAGGAAACAAATACAGAAAATACATGTAAGCTATTTACATTGGAAAACAATATTCGTGCAAAAGTTCTATAAGCCAATTAACAAAAACCCGTGCATGTGGCAGTCTGTAAGAAATGCCCTACGGAGAGAGAGTATATTAAATACGAGCAGAAGGGCAAAACTTCATGAGTAGTCCTTCCGGGCCTGGGACCTCTCAACATGGCCTGTCTTTTGGATGTGTTGGCAGCTTGCCAACGGAAGAGTCTTGGCCTCTGGCTGTCAAAGTCAAAGCAGGTCTTAATGCTGACTCAGTCCACTCCAGACCATCCAATCAGGCTCGGGAAGATTTGTGCAAATTACCCTGACTGGAGTAAATCAACTCAGTCACGTGACAGCAACCTGACCAGGTAATTTATGAAAGAGGAGAGAGAGGTTGACACAGATTTTTTTTTTTTTTTTTTTTTTTTTACTGCAGTGCAAACTACAGTAAAGAAACAGATAACCTGATTACTTCTTGGGGAATCTGTCCCTTCTCCATATTTCTACCCAGATGCTCAGGCCTTGAGCCCTTTCCTTGTGCTGGATATGCGCTAGATAGGATTTGACCAGCAGGCTGCTGTCAACCAAGGCAGCCTCAGGGGACTAGTGCTATAGTAAATTCACAGATGACTCCCCAGACCGCTGACCAGCAGGACTCCTGTTTGGACATGGAATCTTGCTCAGTGTCCTAGGTCCTGACTGGCTCGACTGGCAAAGGCCAAGTTTTTAATGACAAGCCACTTCATAGTATGGATGAGGAGAATGGAATGGAGATTCATTCCTCTGCATCTGAAGTCTCTCTTCCCAACGACGTCGTAGAGGGGGGCAAGAACTACATACTCATGAGAAAATGGAGAGGCACAGCAGGGCGCTTGCTGCATTCATACTTTTTGTTGGACATACAAGACCTCTACACTCCTTTATCTCCACCACAAAGACATCTTGGTACCCCCTGCCCAGTGTCAGGTCTCACACCAGCTGCCACTAGCAGGTAGACCGGCTCAGGGAGGAATGAGCATCTGGAAATATGTTAATGTTGCATGAAAGTAGAGGATGATAGCAGAAATTACAGAGACTGCAAACGAGAGACATCTGTTCATTACAGAATTTAACATAAATAGCATAAAGCAGCCTGAGTGAGGAGGAAGGTACAAAGGTCTACAGGAGTGACCCAGGAAGGGACTCTCCAACCCAGAATCAAAGAGGGCAGGGGCCACCAGAAGGAACTGAGAAAGACAAACCAGGGAGATGAAACCGGCTACACTAACTCAAATGTTGAAGGGCCTGTGTCCTGATATCACAGGGGAGCTGAGAGCGATCAGAATTCCCCGTCCCAGTAGAGCAAGGCTTCAGCCCTCATTCGTCCCTGGAGAGCTCTGAGAAAGGATGTAAGAACTAATCATTTGGAATCCCAGCATGAGGAACGGAAAGACAACACTTCCAACACAATATCCGTGTGCAAACACTCAGTTCCCAGCCAAGGGAATGCAAAGCTGTGAATGCATTTCCATTCATAAACTGAAACAATGTACTGGGACCATTTCTGAATCTCACTGAGGACTCGTACTCAACAGAATGGCCACAGTTTGCCATGGGCCTCTGCCCTTCACAGCTGAACTAGCCTCTCTGTAGTTGCTTTTGGAATCGGGGGGGTTCGGTCCATCATGGGAGCTTCTAGGAAGCTGGCCAAGGTTATTGCCACTATGACAAACCTGTACACTTAATGAAAGGAGTGAGGAGGATAACTATTACCCTAGAAATAAGTGGCAGCATAACATGAGGGCTAAACCCAGTGCTGGATGTTTATAAGCTACACATCCTGCAAAGTTTCGGGGAGTGGGAAGGGGGGGATTATAGACAGCAAACATAACAACATTCACTTACCTTGGAAGACAGTTGAGAGAACGGGCTAATAAAAATTATTACAAATCACTACACACGCATAAAGTGCTTTATAATAAACACTAATACTTTAATCCTACATTGCTTGTTTTGTAGGCTTGAAGCTTAAGTAAAAGTTGAGCTGATAGAGTAAGAGACGCAAACTTCATATTCTGTCATTTTCTAGGTTTAAGCAAAGACCAAAAAAAGAAAGAAAGAAAGAAAACCCCAAGAAATCCATTTTTAAATTGCTGCTTATGTAACAGGAGCCTGAGAACTACACCAGAATTTAATTGAAGGAAAAGTAACTGTAGAGGAATAGCTTGGAGAGCTGCCAGAAGGGTTTTAACAGCTGGAAGTTGAAAAGTGATTAATTTTGACAGCAATAAAAGCCTCATGTTCATACATAATTATGCTTAGATTTGTGGGCTGCTGGAATTTTTTTCTATGCACTATTAACCTTATGCTGTCCAAACTGGAATTTAGATACTTTAAATGAATCCTTATTTTTTAAGTTGAATAGTGATTGGTGTTCAATGGCTTTGACTCACCTCAAGACACGGAAGACTTGGGGGAGAGAGTGTAGAATCACTGGGGTAGGTTCACATACTCTTCTGAGTATTCTTAGAACTTAATGGAAATGAAGTCATCTTATTTCACTCTATGCAGGAACAATAATGGGGGGGGGTCAGGAAAAAGACATGAAGCAAAGAAAAAATGATATTGAATAATTCCTAGCAAAGGAAACAGAGACAAATCTATAAGTGAGTACTGTGATACCACATTCAAAATACTGCATAGATTTAAGAAAGTAATGAATTAAACCAACTTCTAGAGCTGGCGGTGTTAACTAATTTGCTGTAAAAGCTTAGACAAGTCTCTTAATTTCTCCATGGCTCCTCTGTTCCTCACATAGGAAGAGGGGGATGGAGTAGATAATTTAGAAGACGTAAAATCTAATTATATTAAATCACCTGCTCTAGGATTAGTCACCTTCTGAATTTTTTCTCCTAGTCACTTTTATTATCCTTGTGCCAACCAGTTTGACCAGATAAAGTGACACTTTGGTAATATAAAATACTTTCAAATTAATTGGAAATAACTACTATTTAATAATAGTAATTAAAACAATTATAGCAGTTTTCAAGGCATGATTCTAAGAACTTTATAAATTATTATATGTTAATCTACACAATCGCTCTATACAGTAGATTCTATAGTTCTATTACTACTATTATCCCATTTTACAGAGACTGAGACAATAAAGAGGTTACATGATTTCCCAGAGTCAATGGTCACCTAGTGAAAAAGCACAGATTTAGGGGCTCTAATGTCCTATCGTTCCCAAGCAAATGCATAGTATTGTGGACACAGTTCATTCATGGCTTTAATGTTGAAATAGAAAGGAGAACAATGAACCTAACTCAAAAAAACTGAATTTAGTTTTAGCTCTTTGACTTTCTCAGTTACCTTGGACAATCCACCAATTTCTCCATTCCAGTTTCCTTCATTGTAAGGTGCAGAAGTTGTCTCAATTCAAGATTCTTAAGGTGTGGTACCAGGGCCAGGAGTTTCAGCCTCACCTGGGAACTTATAAACAATGCAAATGACTGTCCTTTTATTTTTTATTTGTATTGTTGAATTTATTAGGGTGACCTTGGCTAATAAAATTATATAGGTTTCAGATGTACAATTCTATAATACACCATCTGTATATTGTATGGTGTGCTCACCGACCCATGTCCAGTCTCTTCCCCACCCCTTTCCCTCTGCTAATCACCATACTGTTGTCTGTGTCTGTGAGTTTCGGTTTTTTGTGTTTGTTTGTTTTGCTTAATCCCTTCACCTTTCTCACCTAGTCCCCCAACACACTTCCCCTCTGACACCTGTCAGTCTGTTCTCGGTATTTATGAGTCTGTTTCTATCTTGTTTGTTAGTTTATTTTGTTCATTAGATTCCACATATAAGTGAAATCGTAGGATACTTGTCTTTCTCTGAGTATCACTTAGCATAATACTCTCCAGGTCCATCCATGCAGTTGCAAAGGGTAAGATGTCCTTCTTTTTTATGGCCAAGTAGTATTCCACTATATAAATATACCACAGCTTTTTTAGCTCCACCCCAGACCTACGGAATCAGAAACTCTGGACATTTATCTGTGTTCAACAAGCCCTCCAAGTTTGAGAACAACTGGCCAAGGCGATCACTAAATCACCTTCTGAGTCTCACATACTGTATTTCTATCTATTCATGTCTGGTTTCAGGTCAATGGATTCAAACCAAGGTAGTTTTAGTATATTTAAATTCTTCCCTGATTCATCAGACACTTGGCCCTCCATTGCCAGAGGACAGGATACCTAAGGTTGGCTGACTGGAATGATTGTTTTCTTAGATATCATCAGAGCATTGTGGAACTTAAAAGCAGAAGGGAGTTGTGAATGTAAATAGAACGATGTCATTGTGAATGTTTTGTTACCTCGAGCAAAAGTGTAAGATTGAATTCTAGAGTCAGAGCCTCAGCATAATCTGATTCTTAAACCAACTCCGCACATGACACAGGGGCTTAATGAATCCTTGTTGCTGCCTGAGGCCAATGGCATCCAAGCTGATTAGCAGCCGGGAAGAGCTGGCCTGTGGTTACTCCCATATTCCCAAATGCATCAAAATCTAGAGCTCGGGAGGCAACCGCAGAGAGAATTTTGGATTTACCTTTTAGCACTCCATTGCCATAGGGTTATTTGGCAGAAAAACACAACTCCCTTTGAGTTGGAAGCCGGGATGCCCCACTAGAGACACACAGGCAGACATGCAAACTCTTTTAGAGTTAGAAAATTTTCTGGGGGAAAAAAGAAGAAACTTCAGAAGAAACAATATATATATTGAGAGGAAAGGTGGCCACACAGAGAAACGTGAACTTGTTTGAACTAGTTACACTGCAGCCTCCACTCTCTAGGGCAGGGTAAGCCCAAGACGTACATGTGGAATAACTCTGCTCTTTGGTTTTATGAGAATGGAAAATCCCAAACATTTATTCTAGACCATCCCAGAGACTAACAACTTCACATTTGACCATAATAAATATGAGAAGGGTTGAAAAACTTTTATAAGCCATTCCCTATCCAAGTTTACTTAAAATGATGTGTTAGCAGAGACTGTGCATTCTTTTATTAAAAGTAATCTAGGTACAATTTTACAACTCTGGACACCTGTGTATGGCTGTGACCCCATAAACAAGTCAAGCTGACATTTTGATATTTCGTCTGGACTATACAGCACAATCCGTGAAATATGTACTGTTATTATCTCTACCTTACAGATAGAGAAACCGAGGCACAGAAAGGTTAACTCAACCAGAGTTATAAAACTAATACCTGAAAGAACTGAGCCTCAAATCTCTGCATCCAGAGTTCCTGCTCTTGAATAACGAAGTCACTCTTGTTTATTTACTCCCTGTATCACTTAGAAATGCTTTTGGTGGTGTAACCAAAAAAACAACTTAAAAAAATAGGAATTCCTTTTTCTCAGCAACAACTATGGAAGTGAGCAATTGCTGGAGGGGTTCAGTGGCTCACAGCGTCCTCGGGGACCAAGGCACTCTCCACTTTGCTGATCCGACATCTTAGCATCCTCATGCTTACCACCTCGTGGTCACTGTTCTTCTGGGCATCACCTCCCGTTACAGGGAGCTCACAGGGGTAGGAGAGAAACATCTTCTTGAGATACTTTGTCTTTCACTTGGAAAACTAAGCTTACTTCCATAGTCTTCCCCTTACATCTCACGTGCCGTCCTTCAACCGGCCAGAGGTCAAGCAGTACAAGAGGATCTTCACTGGTTTTGACTAGACTGGAAAAGGGCCTGAAGCAATGGGATGTACCTAGTTCCTGAATAAATTGGACTTATTTTAGTCGAGAAGAAGATGAGCAGGAAAGGATAGTATGGGGTGACAATAAGCCCACCATACTCTCCGACGCTGGAGTTTGGGTCACTTCTCCTTGTTCAATACCCAGCTTATTTGAGCTGCGGGAAGGCACTGTGCTAGGAAGTGGGAATAAAGATAAAAGATAGTCTCTATATAATTGGCACTCACTGAAGTCTTTATTTGAGAGCATCAATCCCATATCCGATTTTAGATAAAGACGGGGAAGAAATTACATCATATATGGCTGAGTTGGCAAGTGGCTGCAAGAGAATCCAAGAGGCCTTGGGTTTGCTAGGAATACACAGCAGGTAGGAAAGAACATGCCCCAAGGTACCATCCTTAGGCAATAACATGACAGATAGGACAAGGCTGATGTATGTGCTTAAAAATAGACCAGCATGTGTATTCAGTATTTTTGAGGCATTTGGCACACGGAGTGAGTTTATACCCCTACATAATTATAGTATTATCTGAATGTCTCCAAGTCTCACCTGGCACTGGGTACAGATAGGATCAGGCAAGAGTAATGACTCAAACTTCACTGGCACCTGCCCCTAAAAGTCCCCTGAAAACACCCCTGCTCTGTTTGTGGGTGTCCCCATGGGGTCCTCACGTGTGCATACAGACAAGCCCAATCCCGTGGGCTGCCCCTGCTCAGGTGACCAGCCCTGGGACCTGCACAGCGCTACAGATCGGCCGGAGCAGAGCAAGGGAAGCCGCTCTCCTTCCACTCCTCCCTTTCCTCGACTCCACGGTGAGAAGGACCTGGATGCAGTCCCGCTGGTAAGTTCTCTCTATCTGGAACCCAAACATGTGTTCATGGGGCTGGGCCGGGCACAGATTCAAGCGATAGTGACTGTGATAAACTCACTATCTCTTCCCTTCCTCAAATATCACAGCTATTGCATCAGACGTCTTGTCTGGCTCTTTCTTCCCTTAGGACACTGGCTAATCACCTGTGCTAGGAACTTATTCTTAGGAAATAACCAGACCCATGGCCAAAAATCTGTGTAAGAAATCATTTATGGAACTCTTCATAATGACTTTTTTAAATCCTAAGTTTTATCTGTAGGAGACTGGTTAAATTAATTATAGCACATTCATTTTGCAGAGTTATATGTATCCATATAAAACGATGAGGTAGATATACATTTATTAATATGGGGAGATGTTCATGATATATTGTTGAAGTGAGAAAAAGTGTGACCTCATCTTCGTAAAAATGCAAACACGTGCTTGTGTGAATGTGTGTGTATTAACAGGTGCGCACACCCAAAGAAAATAGGAGTTATCTTTGGGTGGCAAGGTAAGGGTATTTTTACTGCCTTCCGTAACATCTTTCCTGCACAGTATGAATGTTTTCCCAAGAAGGATGAATTTCTTCCACAATCATGAAAAGATAGAGCCATATTCATTTTGAAAAACGATTCTTCTCATAAAACAGCCTTTAGCAATGGATGCATTCATTAGGGTGAACGTGTGGACGGGGATCAAGTCTCCATTTAGCGAGATTATTTAGTAAAAGGAAGGTCTGAACATTTGCTGGGTCATGTGGAAGAAATTGCTGGGTAATGTAGAAGAAAATGAACCTTGACAGAAAGATGATTAGAACCGTACATCTCCGGAAAAACGCTGCGACCGTGGCCGGCAGTGAGTACCCCGAGCCTTGCTGCTCCTGGACGCCTGAGAAACCGAGACTTCGGAAACGCCAAACAAGGTGCATGGAGCAGAGCAAACACACGAGCGGCTGCATTTGGGGGTTGCCTCTTTTTAGCTGTGCCTCATTTTTCCAGTTGGCTGCTTATCTTTTTCAAAGTGTTTTGTAAAAGCTCAAAGCTTTTTGTTTGCCTTTCGGGCATCTGATGGAATTTTATACCACACAGAAGTTCTCATGTCTGTGTGATCGACGGCAACAACCTTTCTTTTATGATTCTTGGCTTTGGTATCACACTTAGTGTAAGGACATAAGACAGGACTTTTTTTTTTTAATGATTTTTTTCTTTTTTTATGAAGCACCTGGTAATTAAACACGGAGAATGCTGGCATCTGCAACTTCCAACCGCCTTTCTACCCAACTGAAAGGGGCAGGAAGGAATATTAGAATTCATAGAAAATAGTAGAAGAGTAAGAAAACTAATCCTAGTGGGGCACTAGCCATAGTTAGAAAAATGTTAATGGTCCTTTACAATGTTGGGTGATTGCTTTGTTCTGATCGAGGAAAAGCCCACTCTGACCTGGCTGGGAGGCGTGTGCCCCGGGAGGTTACCTCAGGAACGCTGTCCATTCTCCTGATCTGAGGACAAGGGGGACGACCTGCCATCACGGAAAGATTAACAACCTGAGTATCACGCAACACTGGGCCTGAGACTGTGACTCACTGGCGACCAGCCCCTGCAGCCCCGGCCACATTCCTTCTCTGCTTTTTCCCAAGCACTTTACAGGCTACAGAAGTGATCAGAACCCCCTGGCGCATCTGCCCTTTCCTCCCAAAAGCCCCAATAAAAGCGCCACTCACTCTTCCTGCTCTGCCCAGTGCCACCTGGTACCCGACCCCTTCCCTGTTTGTGGGGAAAGACAAATACATTTCCTCCCTTTTCTCTCTTCTCTCCGTTGTGAATTCTTTCACAAGCCCGCATCACTGGCCCAAACACAACCCTAACACTTAGAAATGCCTTTTCTAACACCAAAGACACCAACATTTTGTTTAACCTATAAATTTTCATCTTTTACAATTAAATATGAAATGAATCGAAATTTATTTTTGTGTGTGGCAAGTATGAGGTAGTGATATAAATAGTTGGCCCCAATTCATTGGCCACGTTCCCCGGTACTGTTTATTGACTATCCAGCCTGTCCCCAATGATTCGAAGTAAAATCTTTATCATATACTGAAACAAACCAAATGCACAAGGGTATACACAGTGGGTCCTGGGGTCTGTGTCGGACTTCTATTTTTCTATTCCTGGACCAATGCCATACAATTACAAGGATTACAGCTTTAAGACGTGTTTTATTTCCCGATAAGACAGTCTCCTTCATTATTCTCCTTTTCAAAAAATATATTAGCTGCTCTTAAGTGATCATTCTTCTGAATAATTTAGATTTTGTCAAAATAAATCCATTAACATTTTTTAAATCAGAATTACATTAAATGTGTAGATTAACCTATAGAAAAAGAATTTAATTTTTGTCATGGGAGCCTTCTTTTTCGTCTCCATTAAGATTTTGTAGATTTCTTCATATTGTTCCTGGATATTTCTTGAGAAACTCAGGAAGAGTTGATTTTCTTTGTTCTCTCCTCCCTCACCTACTTCCCAAGTCTGGTCACATGCGTGGAGTCTCCTGATCAGATGCACAGTTGTAGGACAGGTTTGTGTCTCCAGCTCCCAGGCAAAGTGCCACTTCCCACAGGCTCTACCTCTGTCTTCTGATGCGGCACCTTCCTCTGACCTCACTGCCGGGCTTCTGGTTTCAGAGAACCTATCTGGTCACTCCAGTTCCCAGCGTGCTGCTCCCAGGTTCTTATTTATTTCCCACACAATGCTTACCTCACAGAGACTGTAACCGACATGACTTTTCTCTATTACTTATGCTGCACAACAATGGCCACAAACTTAGCAACTTGAAACAACACACATTTGTTATCGCGCACTTCCTGTGGGTCAGAGTCTGGGGACTGCGTACCTGGGTCCTCTGCCATCAGGGCATTGGTGGGCTGCATTTCTGTCTGGATCTTGGGTCTTCTAACAAGCTCACAGAGTTGTCAGCAGAATTTAGTTCCTTGTAGCTGTAGGACTGAGGGTCTCGCTTTCTTGCTGACTGTCACCGGGGTGCTGCTCCAAGATCCCTGCATGTGGCCCCCTCTCAGGCCCTCTCACAACTCGGGGACTTCCTTCTTCGAGGCCAGCAGAGACTCTCTCCCCCTGAAATATAATCACAGGGGTGACACCCGTCACCTTTGCCATTCTCTACTGGCTAGAAGCCAATCACAGGTACCACCTGCACTCACAGGGGAGGGGACTATGCACAGGTTTGGCTCTTTGGGATCACCTCAGGGTGTGTCTGCCACACACACAGGTCTTTGACCATTGCCAGCATCCCACTGCCTCCCAGTCACTTCTTTGAGATGTGGGGTGTGGGCCACATATAACAAGATGGAAGCCTGCGTGGGGAGTGGGGACAAGAGACAGGTGGTCATGGGAAGAAGGAAAGGGAGAAACAGATGGAGAGGCACTCCGCTCCCCTGACAGCATTGACGCTTTCTGTCTGATGCAGGCTCCCGGCCTCCAAGTCATGAGGGCAAAGCAGACGCGTGACGTGAGCTGAACGCTACACTGGTTATTCTTGGTCCTCTTCACCCGCCCCGTCATTACTGACAGTTCCTTCCTAATTCTGGACTTAGGTGCTTAGTTTTTAGTGTTGTTGTAAATTTTATCTTTTTTATGTATTTGTGTATATGTTAGTAAGAAGTTAGGGGAAACAGCTAGACTCATGATGCTTTGAACCGGACGTCTTGGCCAAGGCAGTTTCCAGCAGGCTTCCACTCTGTCTTCTGGAGATGCTACTGCTGCCTGGTGTCTGCGGGTGTTTTGAAGCAAGGTGAAGGTTGAATGCAACACATTGGACAGGGAGCTTCTTGGGTCCACTGTGAAACCTCAGGGACATCGAAGAGACGGCTAGTCTGAGCCTCAGGAGGCTCCGGGTGTCAGAGCACATCTGTGTGACTGACGGGCATTTCATCCTCACAGAGCCTAGTGAAGGAGAGCTTATTAAACCACATGATGGAAGAAGAGGCTCCGACTAGACAGATAACCTTCCCAATGTCACACAATCTGTAAGTGACAGAGCTGGGGTTCGAGTCACACTCTGCCTGACTCCGAAGCTCTTGCTGTCATGTCATACTCCCAGGGTGCGGGGACATCTCCTGCAGGGCTTAGAGGCATCTGGTAAGGGTTCTTTCCACTCCTGATGCGGTCTATAATTTCACACCCCGAATGTGGAAATAAACTACAACTTTCTGCAGTTGGGAGGGTTTCTTTCATGATGAAGACGGACAACATTCTCCTCTCTGTGATTATATTACACCACAAACTTTAAAACCTTACTAGTCGATCTTTGAGAGCTCTGAGAGTCATACGGAGCCCCTCTCAGACGTGGGCTTTCTATTCTGCCAAAACGTCTCCCCAAAGCAAGGCCACGCTCAACAGGAACATAAGCAGGCCATAGCTAGACCCCCACCCCCACCCCCTGGCTCCTGCCTGGTAAGTCTGTAGCAGGCAGTGTAGCCAGATGGAAAATAGGAACGTTGTGTTTGGGATGGTGGGACTGTAACAGACACACACTAGGTATAAGTTTTAAATAGCAAATGATAAACAAACCAGCATGCCCCCATGCCCCCAGGTGAAGATATAGACTCCCCGGGTCTCCACCACAACGTACAGCCCCCACTGAACACAGCCCTTTCCTGCTGACTGCCTGAGCGCCACACTGGCCTGCTAACTAGGTGCAAGTAATTACTGAAACCAACCCCAGCACATTCCTAAGTGTTTATCAATCATCAAAGGTCAATTTCTCAGGCATAGTAGCCTATTAGTCCCCTTGAGGCCATTCCTGCAGCAAGTCACACTATCTTGCCAATAATCCATTTCCTCTAATACAGTTATTCTCCAATGTGGTCCCTTGGCCAGTAGCATCAATATCATCCAGGAATTTCTTAGGAATGCAAATTTTTGGGCTTCACCCCAGACCTGCTAAATCAGAAATTCTAGGGATGAAACCCAGCAATGTTTTTTGGGTGTTTTTTTTTTTGCAATTTTTATTAATTTATTTTTGTTACAGATGTTTCTCCTTTTTCCCCCATAGACACCCTCCTCCTGATCCCGCCCACCCCCCAGTATTGTTGCCTATGTCCGTTGGTTATGCATACGTGCATATAAGTTCTTTGGAAACCCAGCAATGGTTTAATAAGTCCTCCCGGTCATTCCGATGCACGTTAATGCGAGAACCACTGCTCCAAACCTCCTAGAGCTGTGGGAACTGGATAGCACACTTCGCTCTGCTCTGCCACCATGTGTGTTTTCTAGCACGAATTACCCCATCAGTGACTGGTAATAGAGGAATGATGTCAGTCTAATGTGAAAATTGCACGTTACACTGCACATAA
Source organism: Tadarida brasiliensis (assembly GCA_030848825.1). Taxonomy (NCBI): domain Eukaryota; kingdom Metazoa; phylum Chordata; class Mammalia; order Chiroptera; family Molossidae; genus Tadarida; species Tadarida brasiliensis. Next base: position 48,202,767 of record CM061258.1, read on the forward strand.
TTGCACATTAAAATTTCACATTGCGATGTGAAAATTGCACATTGATTTTTATCATATTATGGGTGGGTTTTCCTAAGCAAGAGAAGCAGGAATAGCAGGAGTGGAATCATAACCTTCAGTGGAAATCAAAAAGGCCTGAGGCCCGGCTGCTGCATTAGCAGCAGGAACCCCGTTGCTGTATCCAGAACTTTTCAAATGAGTACCTGCACCCAAGGCTACTCTCCGGCGGGTGCATCCCAGCCTCATGAGCTCTCGGCTTGTGTGAGGTGGCCCTGCCTCCTGTGCCCACTGACTCAGGGCTCCATTTCCACCCCTGCCAGCCGGGGATGATTAAAGAGTTATCAGCTTCTCATCTCTATTGCTTTTATGCATTTTAATACCCCCGATGGCAGCTTCTGGACACTCAGCTGCTGCCAACATGATCCAGGTGACCTCCCCAAGCAACAGTGATTGTTTAGGTTGATCAGAGTTGCATGAGATTTGAATGCTCTACTTTGCCCTATTTTCCCCACATATCCTAATATTTTTTTATACCAAGTTTTGCAAATGGCAAGATTTTCTGGGAAGTATTATTTTGTATTACAGCCCCCCCCCCCCCGCCCCAAAATAAAGCCTGTATATGTGAAGTCCCTGGCACATAGTAAGGGCTTAATAATTCTTATTATTAGCCCATGTCTACCATACTCTGTCCTTGAAATACTGACAAAGAAGGAACTGAGAAAACCCTGCAGTGACAACTGCAGTGTGAAGGAGCCCCATGCGTATTCTGAGAATGAAAGGGTGAAGAGTTGCCCTCTCTGGCCAGCACGTCTAACGACATTCGTACGGAGCAATTCCTTCTGATTTTCTTTTCATTTTTCTATGTCCAGTTTGAGCAACTTTTTCGAAGAATGGGGCTGTTTTATCGACTTCTGTACTGATGTCCTTAATTACTTTCCATCTTTTTCTTTGAGAACTTAGAAGACCACACACATTCTTAGAGAGAAACAGCCAAGTGGGGAGTAAGCCCCTTGGCCACGGTGCCCCGATGTTTACAGAGTATGGCACTCAGACCTGAAATGTCCCATCACCCTTGCTGGCAGGGACCAGCCGACAAGACCGGGAACTGAGGTCTGGCTCCAGTTCTAACAGCACGATGGCCTGGCCAGGAAAGCCAGCCAGGTGTCCGGCGCCTCATGCAGCATTCTGTCTCTCAGTGTCCACTCGGTGGTCAGCCCTGCCTTACGAGGTCACTTCTAAATGGTCTCCCTAAACATGGGGTCACTGGTCAAAACTGGTGGTCTGTAGGTCAAATTCAGCCCACAGACATGTTTTGTTTGCCCATGAAGTATCTTAAAGATTGGCAATTTTCACATTAAAATTGATCTCTAGCTTCACTTGAAAAGTGAGAACGCCTGGCCACACGGAGCTAATATCCTCACATGGCAACAGCGGCTGGGCTGAAAAACACCTTCTCCTTGTGGCCGGGACAAGCTCAGTCCAACTGCCACAGGCTCCACCCTCCCCTCATCTGATAGACACACGCACACCTAGTCACCCACAAGCATACACATCCCGAGTTAGTCTGCCAGGGCTGCCATAGCCAAGGACCACAGACGGGGTGGTCTGAACGACACACACTTATTTTCTCACAATTCTGGAGGCTGGGAGTCCGAGATCAAGGTGTCAGCCGGGTTGGTTTCTTCTCAGTCCTCTGTCTTTGGACACCAGTCTTGGGATTAAGTCCTACGCTAATGACCTCATATGAACTCAGTTTCCTCTTTAAAAGCCCTATCTCCAAATCACATTCTGAGATACTAGAGGTTAGTATTTTAGTATGAATTTGGGATGAGGGCATAACTCAACCCATAACATAGCCTTTCCTCTTTTTGTATGACCCTGCTTGACCCCCAAGGCACTGGGATCTGCAGATGTGACAAGCAGTGGCAAACTTCGGGTGGCTTCTTAACTTTTCACAGCTTCATGTCAATGAGCCAGCCCCTACAGAAAGTGCCTTCATAATGAAATCCATAAAGTACACTCCAAAGACACATAAAATTTTAAAGACAGAAAGAACCTCAGCGATGACCTACTTCAGTGGTTTTCAAACCATGTGAAGTCACAGAACCTTCTAACAACACTAGTGAACAGGGAGTCGATATATAAAATAGCTAAGCGTCATTCCTACTCTCCAAAATGGCTCCTGAGGGAGCTCCAGAGGGCACTAGGCCTCCCTGTATGGAAGAGGATTTGAAAACTGCTGATCTAATCCACACTCGTCAGTTTATGTGTGAGAACCCTTAGGCCCATCCACATGCCCAAGGCCACGGAGAGCTGGTGCCAGGTAGGACCAGATCCCATGTCTCCTGACTTCTTCCCTGGTTCCTTCTCTCTGCACAGTTCCAACAAGGTCATGGCATCAGACCACTGACTGATCTCACTGGGACAGAGAAATCCTGATTTTCATTGCTGGAGGAGCAGCCTGGAGCCCAGGTCTAGGAGTCAGGAAAGCCAGGTTCTCACTGTGCTTTGCCAGGACTGGCCGCACAACCCCGAGGACACAGGCTTGGCCCCGTGGCTCCCTTCGTGAACAGCACACTCGAGTAGACCCCGTGGGCACTGATGTCCCTTCCTGTGTCCAAATACTGGGACTCCAGAACGTTACGCTTACAGCAATGCTGCTCATCTTTACTTTTCATCCCCTGGTACAAAGGGCTTCGTGATAACGTCCTGCCCCAGAGACACAGGATCCAGCAATGGGCAGGCCCACCCTTCCCACACACAGAGCCCCCCACCACTGCGAGGGGCCCCAGGTCGTGTCTGCTGAGCACCAGTTCACCTCAATACCTACACTCCAACTTGCCATAATAGAAAAGAAAAAACAAACATGAAAAAGACATTCCACAGAAGAGGTAGCACCATGTGGCCGCGCTCTTCCCGGTGCCGTGAGCCAACGTCCCGCGCTGCAGGGAAAGTGGAAGCAGGAGGGTGGGAAGAATCGCTGTGCCACCTGGGACCTGTAACCCCAGAACCCCAAAGTTCTATACTTGTCCTCCAACCAACATTCCAGTGACAACAAACTTATTACTTCATGAGATTGCTTATTGTGAACCATGCAAATTCTCACGAGTTATTAGCATCTCATTTCCAGACAAAACGTAGGACCCCAAACATCCAAGCTCTGGTGACCACCGACACCGATGTCCTCTTCCTCTGTCCAGACTTGCAGCAGGCCTGCCTGTCCAGCCTCCCTGCGGGCCGCCGGAGCCAGAGACTGAGATCCGGCCGATGGAATGCGGGCCGGGTGTCACGCATGTCTTCCAGCCTGGTCCGTGAGAATCTCCCCTGTGTAATCCTGGCTCCTTCTTCATCAGCTAGCAGAATAGAAAAGACTCTAGAGACACAGAGGAGGGCAAGGCCTGGGTCCCTGAATGACGGTATGGAACAGAATCGCACCCCTACCCACATCCTCGCCGGCCTGCGACGTGGGCAAGAACCACATTTTTATTCTGTTTAGTCACTGAGACTTGGGAGTTACCGGTTTCAGCCGCCAGCATTATTTACTTTGATATGTGTATCCTTTGAAGTAGGAGACCAGCGTATTCGTGTCCACTTGCCAGACCATGAAATATTTGAGGATCTCGTCTAAAGAGGACAGGATGGCAATCCTATCTTCTCTCCTAACATCTTCCTCCTTCGACTTTCCCTGATCGCGCAGCCCCTCCGCGTGCTGTCCTGAACACACTGGCGCAGGACGGGTTTGCATCCAAGAACTCCCTGGGAGTCTTCTTCTGGCAAAAATTTCCAAAAACCTAGGCTCTTGGTAGATCAGAGATGATTCCCAACATAATCAGCATATTTGGGAGAAATGTCACTGGGGACAGGAGGATGCCTGAGCTTCTCCACCCCCAAGCTGGAAAAACATTCCAGAAGCCCAAACAGCCTTCCTCGGCCAGAGTTCCAGGCAGAATGGAGCCTCAGTGCCCTGAGATCCATTGCGCGTAATGCGTTAACTCTTCTCCTACACATCTGGAGTGATATTCCTAATTTATCACCCTTGGGAGAATTTTAAAGACTGTTTCTGAGTACAGTGGTTTAGATGAGCAACTCCGCTTAGGAAAGGCTGGTTGGAGGGAAGGAGAGGAGAGAGCAAGGCGCCAGGGGGTCTGCAGAATGCCGGGAGCCTGGGCGTGCTCAGTGGGTAGACCTGGGGTAGCGGCAGGAGCCAGCGGAGGAGGGGCCGCGTGGCCAGTCACAGGCACCTTCACAGAGGTCCCGGCCGTCCGGGGCTCTTTCTGGGGCACCTTCCTGGAGGAGTGAGGCTGGCAGAAAGAGGGCTCTCCAAGCTGTAACCGGCGCCAATGAATGATTAAGGATTCTCTGGGGGCAATGAGCACCTCTGAATGCCTTTGACTACAACTCAAGGCTTCCTAAAATCCCCACATGTTTTCCATTCACTGTCTAGCCAGGTATTCAGAAGACCTGAAATGACCGAAGGAGGTACGGTTCCCTCAGTGAACAGCTCTTCCCAGGCTGATCATTCAGAGTTGGCGAGAACTTCTCTAAGACACTAGCACAGCACGTCTTTAAGGCCAAAACCAGTCTGGACTTCCTAGAAGATGCTGCTGGACCACAGGGGATTCGAGGCAGGATGTGGTTTTTCCCTCATTTTATCTTTTGTCAGAGGAATCTCTGCCTTGATGTAATCAGACTCGGGAACTTTACCCAAACGGCAGCTTTTCACTGAGGGGCACGAGAAGAGGAGCCTTGCTATAGATCCTGAGTGGGGCACCGACACCCGTGGACAGGGCTGGCAAAGACATTGTTGGAAGACAGTGAATATTTAGTGGGGAGATGGAAAATAATGAAGTGAAAATTTTCCTTTTTTTTTTTTTTTTCAGCCAGAGCAGATATTTAATAACTATAAAGTGTTAAATGTGAGAATTACAGCAATCTTTAATAAAGTGTGTGCAGCATTCATAAAATATATAATTACATATATAACTTGAGAAAGATCCGTGTGTTGTCTGTAGCCTGGGGCTTTGCATTTTAAGTGGGAAGTGGGAAAATAAAATCAGCCTAAATTATCTGAGGCCCTTGAGGGAAGAGTAAAGAAGTTGAGAGGGTTTTATTCTGCGATGAGAAAGCTAGGGGAGGGCTAACTAGATGTTTTCAAATACCTTAAAGGTTAGTCCCAGGACAAGGCCTGCTGAACGCCCCCTTCCCAACTCAGAACCCTTGAACTCAAATTCTGGCTGAAAGCTGTAATCTTAAGTGGGAAGTAGGATCACATACTCTCCCATCCAGAGAGCTTTCTCCTGGGATCCCCACGCTGGTTACCCACTCCACTACCTCCCCACCTGCCTAAGTTAGCATCACCGCTGACTCCCCAGACCATTTACCCAACCAACCCCCAGAGTCCGCCGAGTCCAATGCCCACTGACCTGCTCTTCTGTCCTCCTGCCTCTGCCCCACTCGGGATCCTCTTCACTTCTTGCCTGTAGCTTTGCAACAACTTTCTAACAGGACTCCTGCCTCCTGCAGCTTCCCCATCCTCTGCCACCAGCCCATGTTCCATGCTGCCCCAAAGCTCCCATCCAAACACAAATCTAATGGTGTCTGTCACTCACCAGCTTAAACACCTGCAATGGACTTCCTGCAAGTTTAGAGATTTTCAAAATACATAGTATTATTTAAATATCTGTCTGAGCTCCTGTTTGCATCCAGTCTCCCCAGCACTGTTCTCAAAGCCCCTTTACAACCTGGCCATGCCCACCTCTCCCCTCATCTGCCCCCACTGCCCCCACTGAATACTCTGCTCCAGCCAGACCAGACACTCACAGTGCCTTGAACATCTGCATGCTGCCCTGCCTCTCTTCTTGCTAATTCCTATGCCTGAGATGCCATTCTCGTCTCCTCCATGTGGTAACATCGGGGACATCTTTCACAGCCCAGGTCAAAGATCATCTCTTCTCTTAGGCCTTCCCAAACCTAGGCAGAGCCCATCACTTCCTCCTGTGGTCCCCACACCACTTGGCCCTAAAATAGCACTCGTCACATATTATAATTATTTGCGTACATTTTTGTCTTTCTCACTAGACTGTCAGCTTCTTAAAAGGAAGAACCGTATCTTATTTATTTGGGTTTTCCTCTAATACTGAACACAGTATATGGTATATCGTAAATGTTTGATAATTGCTGAATGAAAGGATAAGCTCCCAGTTCAAAGATTCTCTTTTTAGTTTACCTAACATGTGCAGCCTGGCAGGGAGCTGAGTGCTCCGCTTGGAGTCAGAGTCAGGACCCTGGGTTAACAGGAAGTGAGCTGCAAGGGCCCGTGACGGCCCCTGCTGGGCATAGTTTTACATCCCGGTGTCTGGACCAAAGCTGGCGGTTCTGCCCCGACTGTTCCTATGTGTTGTAACTGGAGCACACCTCCTTCATCAGCCAGTCTGGCCACACCACCAACACACGGGGTGGAAAGAAGGGGCTGCCTGGCTCTTTTAAGGTTCCTATGGATACAGTGCCACCATTGATCCCCTGGGATTCAGCTGCGTGGGCAGCTGCCACTCTGGACTGTAAATACACAATGAACAGGCAGGTGGGGGAGGAAGGCAGTAGAATGGACAAGTAGGAGGAGGGCAAGAAAGAATGGAGAGAGAGCATGTGGGCAGAAGTGGGGAGGGACGAGGGTTTGGTTTTATGTCTACAGAAGATAGACTGCATTTGATAGCTTCTTGAAAAGCAAACATTTGATAAAGTTTCTTTTGCTAAATATAAAGCATGAAAATCCCCAGTTGAAGCTTGCCTTCCTTTCTGCAGCCAGGACAGAGCTCCTGTATATATTTTGATCAGACATTTCTAGGCACATCCTTCATAAACATGATTAGACAACCCTTCATCCTGACATGTGCTTAACTGAGAAGCAAAATTAAGCAGCCATTCTGTAAAAATGAAATATGATGTCTTCTTTCTTCCTTTTCATCATTTCTTTGATAAACATGGATATTTATGCATGCAATAATAATAATAGTACTTTATATGGCTGGATCTTTATAGTTTATAAAGAAATGTTCCCTAGAGCATCACAACAAGCCAGTGAGATACACAAACTGGACATTATTATCTTGTTTCCTGATGAAGACTCTGAGGCATTGATTAGACGGTCCATTGTTCCAGGGCTACTCAGTGGACGTAGAGTCAAGACTCACACCCAGGACTTCAGTTTCCAAGTCTGGTGCTCTCGTCCCCACATCCACCACCTCACGCCATGCCCGGCTGCCAGCTAAGCCACCGGCTGCTTCTCAATTAGAGCAGAAGAGATAGAGGAAGAGCAAATGGATGGTTTGGGTGGGAGTGGGCATGTTGACAATGTTTCATAGTCTCCTGGGTTTTTCTAAACCCTGCTAGTTTACAACTATGTTATCAGCATTTTCTCTGAATTTATCGATCTGGATCTCTTGCCAACACATTCAAGATTTTTGAATGTGGTTCCTTCACTGGATCGGTCTCCAAAATGAGGTCATAGTTTCTGTCTCTGTGGGGGCCTGTGTGGCAGTCCATGATTGCTCTCCCATCCACGCGATGCAACTGGGTGCTTCTTTTTAACCAAGTTTTATCACTTTCTCAAACATCGGTTTTGGGGAGTACAGTGATGGCAATACACATGTTTACGGGACTTCACAGGTTACGGAGAACTTTGCTGTTTCACACGCCTTACCCCCTACTCCCTCTCATCTGAGGTCCCCTCCCTGGCCAAGAGGCAGATGGGGCATATCACAACTTAAATTTTATAGATTAAGACATGGAGCCTGGAAAGGTTAAGTAACAGCTCATTTCATATAACTAGAAAGTGCTGGACTAGAAACTACCAAATCCTTAGCTTCTAATCCCAAATCCACCCCTCTTGTGGGTATGCCTATGATTCTGTCACCCTCTCCCACACCCACCACAAAAACTGATAAGACAGAAAATCCATCGCCATTGATGAACAGTGCTCAGAGCATATGCTGGACTGTTCTTATCTGGACCTCCCATGACAGAACAGAAGTTCTCAAACCTACGTCCATGGATAGTTGATGATCCCTTACAATTGAATGTTTTTTTTCTCAGAGAGAAAATCCATAGTTTTCATCAGATTCTCAAAGAAATGTAAGAGAGGTTAAAAAGCATTGCTCTGCTCTGTAAGTACATCAAACTTGGTATCTCCAAAGCCTATCAGTGCCTTTCATATAAAAAGTGTTGGCTGCCTGGATGGATGGATGGATGGATGGATGGATGGATGGATGGATGGATAGCTCTGTTTTTCTGTCAAGCTCTAATTCCATAATTGACTGAACTATTGTGCAAACTGAATAATGCACGAGGCAGGACCCAATTAATGGGACAGAATTTTAGGGAGAAATATTTGAAATTGAAAGAAAAATCTTGACTCTCAATGCTGTTACACGTGCTGTGACTGACTCACACTCTACTTTATTCTTCCAGTCTTCCCATCTATCTACTCTATCACCGAGAAAAAAGGAGGTTCACATCTCAGCAAATTCAGCAGAGCATATAAAGAAAGTATATAGTATGAGCTCCATCACTGACTGGCTATACATCTTACATTTCATAACTATTTCCCTGTCAGAATTATAAATCTACCAAAAAAAACTAATTTTAAATGGGGCATATCAGAAAATCACAACTCAACAAAATACAACCTTTCTTGACAAATACTGAATAGCTAAGTTTCATATGCACATTGTGGTTTTAGAGATTGTCCAAACTATGAGGTGATTTGAGACTTCAGCCCCTCACCCCAAATGCTGGACTGATTTCAGGGAGATAATTAAAGTCAAAGGTACCTGGCATATGAAATAAAACACCCATCCTCTACTCTCTGGGTTTGGTAGATCAAAGATAATAAACTTGTCATAAACCAAGATAAAGGGCCACCAGGGAGTGACAAACGCCTCTCGAGTTTTAGTGTTGTCAGGATAGTCAAGGTAGACACAGGAGGGGTAAACACACTAATCCTCCCTCCAGCCGAGACTGGAAGGAATACTGGCCAGGCCTTTCAACGTGTTGGCGAGAGCCAACCCCTGACAGCCTGAAGAAGCACAGAGAAAGGGAGCGGTGTGCTGGAGAACAGTGCTCACCTGTCCTGCCCGCGCTCGCCCTCGCGGAGGCCAGAACCCGTCACTGGATATGCTCTGCAGCTATCAATAGCTGTGCATGAGAACTACCTGCAAGCGGGGTCTGACTCTGGGATTCGGTGTTAAATACCAGAGGGTATAAAGTATCCTGCCAAGGACAAACTTTTACAACCCTACATTCCTCTACTAGTGATGTGTGTTCTTTTCCTTGTCAGATCAGAAAGAGGCGACAGAGTGCAATCAATGGATTGAATATCAAATCAAAAGTCCTAAGGTCTGGTATCTATTTTTCAACTGGTGAACAAAAGACATCCGAGGGTTCAGGAGTCAGTTCAACTTATTTCTTGCACCATTGTGATAAGAAGAAAAGGGAGAATTCTTTGTAGTCTATCTCATTTCTACATTATCTTATCTTCACAACTCTGAGAAGTAAGCAGAACTGGTATTATGAGTCCTAGTGTCTGATATGAAATTGAAGATCAGAGTCTTTGAGTGGCTTGCCCAGGTTCACATAGCAATTTCTAGAGCTAGGTCCCATGTCCCATGACTCCAAGTCCAGGGTTCTTTCACACATAGTCTCCCTCTAGCAGATTTTAAGGGCTCTGCCCTCTCTTTTACTGTTACTCAAATGTTCCCTTATACTGGCCAGTTGTCTTATGAGTGAAATTCCTTTATAAAGAGGACCTTTTAGCAATTCGATAGACAAATCCTTTGAGTGGATCTAAAAGGTTCTCATTTAGTATTGAATTCTGTTCTCTGCATATTGATCTAGAGTAAGCTTTATTTTCAGTAGTTTAATTACAAAATGTATCCACATTTATTATCAGTATGTTACTTTATGCCTTTAGAATAATTATTCAGTCTAGTCTAAGGCCTTTACATTTTTAAAACACATTTAAAAGGCATTATTTAGGGAAAAGTCCGCATTATTCATTCAGTTCAATGTTTATTGAGTGCCTGCCAAGCACGCACCGTCCAGGGCATTCAGAAGACAAAAGTGGTCAAGACAATGTCCCTCCTGTGAGGAGCATAAAAATGGAAGAGGATGTCAAATAAGAACAGGTAAATGCATATGTTGCATGAAGAACTTCCCTGGGATGAGGGCAGAGGATTCCAAAAGCACAGGGAAAGGACAGCCCAGTGTTGGAGGTCAGAGAAGGCTTTGTGGGAGGAATAACTTCAGTGCCAATTATTTGGGAGAGCAGAATTTTGCAAAACTTTTCTAGCCTCATCTGTAACTCTGGGGCCACTGAGGAGCCCTCACCAACATCCAAGCACACCATGCCCTTTCCCACGTCTTTGCTTTACCCACACTATTCCCTTAGCCAGAATACCTTCTCGTGAATTAGTTCCAATACCCTCTTTTTCATCCTTCAAAGCTCAGCTTTTGCCTTTTCTAGGAAGTCTTCTTTGATCTTATTTTAAGAAACAGAACTGAAACCAACTTGAAAAGATGATAAACACAAGATTCATGTTCTATTACATTTCTTTCAGAAACCCTAAGCCCCTCAGTCATTAGAAGATCACTATGTCCATACTGTATAATATGACTACTACTGGGGAAGCCTGGGGTGAGGGGGAAATCGTGGCCATTTCTAAATTCTTCTAAGACTTGTGTTATCACAGAATGCTGGTCTTCCGCCAAAGCCAGAGGAGGAAGAGAGATCCGTTCCACTGGATCATTTATTGTTGGGGTATGTGAGGTGGTCTGGTAACCACCATCTGGACCCTTGGTCAACTGGTGGCAAATATGTCAACATTACAATGCAGAAGATCTCAATGTTTTCATGCTAAAATTACACACTGGCTCTTTTGGTCATCAGCAAATCTTTACAAATGGGACCAAAACAACTTTCTTTGGAAATACCAAGAGAGAGACAATATTCATGTTAGAGAATTTTGCAAACTCTCCGGATATCCTAACAATAAGTTACAGATGTTTAATCCTAAATTAAGAAGCTAAATATAATGTAGACTCTACAAATGGTAATTTTCTATAATTTGAGGAAAATATTTGGTAGCTCAATTCCCACTAGAAATGGCTGGCAATGGTTCTGCTCTGTTAAACATCCCTGTCAGCCTTTCTTATGGACAGGATCATCCAGAGAAGAAAAATAGACTTATTTTTAAAATAGAATTGATTAAAAAATTGTAATTTGGATTTTACTCTGGACATGTGGGTATTATTTTATAACGGTGAAGTATTCGAAATTCAAGGGACCTACTTATATTCATATTTGCATTAATTCTATTACAGTAATTCTATTTCCTGGATTTTCATATTTTGTGTTATTACCTTGCTCTCCTTTATTTTGAAAAGAAATTTTATCAGTTTTCCTGTGGCATACCATTTTATCTCTTTATTTTGCTTGCAATAAGATATCAGCCTAATATTGGCAGAGCAACTTACTACAATGATTCTTTGTTCCAGAAAAAAAAAAAATGCATGAATAAGTACATTATTAAAATAGAGAAGGAAGTGTGTTTCATTTCATTTGTTATTTACTTAGTGGATATTGTCATGGTACCAGGTGCTTTACAAAAGACAAATAGAGTGAAGAGATCACGCCATGCACTCGGGTCTCGCATCTGATATGAAGATCTCTGAGTCCTTCCCAAACACTGACTCACAAATCAGCTCACTTCGGGCAGGTTGCAAACCTTGCTTTAATATATACTCAACTTTATGGAACCTCTGTGCCACCAAGCACTATACAGACTGTCTTGTTGACTCTCTGAGGGATCTGAGGAAAGGAGAGACCAAAATGAGGATGGGCTTATGAGACAGGGTAGCTGAGTTTTGAGGGAAAACAGTGAAAAGGGGGCCAGGGGTAACAGACACTGGGGAACTGAAAGCTACCACAGTGAACTTCATAGACAAATAACTCGGGTTCTAAATCAGAGTAAATGTTTTATTTGTCTCAAACTTGGCTCTTATCTATGTCTGAAATTATGGGGTGGTTGTTGTTGCTGTTGTTTTCTGCACAGGAGATAATTTCCCTAAATTGTTCAAGATATTAATAGTCTGAATTGTATCTTTATAGTCATAAAGTTAAAATCTGCTCCATCCTAAATAATAATCACATCAAATTTGCCACATGCCATCTTGATATGAAAATTGAAATCAGGGAAATATCAATTCAGATCCCACTAAGTTGTGACTTTGTAGGAAGATAAGCAGAAATCATTAGATTATGCTTGCGGGGCTTATCAGGTAACGCCCAAGGTGGGTCATGCCTGTGCTGGGGCAGAGACTAACCATTCAGGGGTCCATGGCCTTGGAAACACACCTCTCTGGACCTTCATGGAGAGGGTCCTGACACCGTTCTCCTGAGAAGTCTGATGAGCCCAGTGTTCAGAAATAAAATGGAGGACAGAGACCCCATTGGCAAGTCTTCTAATTACTATTTCAGAGCCAGGAACCAGGGACCATGCTTGTGCAGGGGGATCTCAGCTTCTGCTGTCCACGCCCAGGGTTCAGAGCTCTCTGTGTCTGGGCTGGTGGCTTGGGTCTGGGGGAAGTCTGCTGCCCGGGTGCTGAGCAGCCTCCTGGAACAAGCCCACACGGTACCCACTGCTGAAAGGTACACAGTCTGGGCACTGCACAGCCTGGTAGAGCACCAGGCAAAAGTCCACCCTCGGGGAAGACTGAGGAGCTCTGGAAGGCAGCTCATTCTAAGCAAGGAAGAAGCCAGGAAGAGGCTGAAGAAAGGACAAAAGCCTAAGTGTTCAGAGAGGGCAGTGCGGTACATGGTGACTCCACCCCGCTCAGTGCCACACGTTTAGCTCCTGGGGAGAGAGAACATCAGGACCAAGCTCTAACACAGCTGTTTCGATCAATGCTTTAGCTCAGTGGGGCCCAGGCCTCATGCTGAGCACAGTGTAACACAAAAGGGACGTTAGCTTCTCCCCAATTCTGCCACAGAGATCATTGCCCAACTCTGCACCCTAAGACGTAGCGCCGGGAGAACAGAGAAGAGGAGCCGCAGCCCTCGGGGTCCGCCTCTCCTTCGGGACCCCCAGAATTACTTGAGGGAGAAAAGGGAACATTATTAGAGTGCTTGTGAAAAAATAGGGTATTTTGGGTTATGATTCAGATAACTTTATAATTCCAAACATTTATAATTTCCCCACATTTGCAGTTTTTATTATCTGTTTCAAAACCAATACATGAGAAGGGATTACTCATTTGTCTTTGGAGACCATGAGACCAGCTCTGCACAGAGGAGCAGAGCAAAGGGATGGAGTGGGCCGTTGGTGGGTGAACGGGTAACAGCCTAAGGCCTGAGGTCCTGCATTAAAGAAAGCAGTGTGCAGACCCTGAAAATCCCCAGTAGGGCTTGCTAAACAAAATAATAAAAATATTTTAAACATTGGGTAGGAGAGGAAATTTTCAAATTTCATGTAGAAATAACCATTTAACAAGGTCTATTCTCCCATTCAAAAAATGTGCCTATTTACAAATAAATATTTCTTATGTATGTAGACTTTGGCCATGCAGTAGATTACTTTAATCTCTTACATACAGATGCTCACTAATGCTCTTTGACAAAATGATCATTCCAAGTCCCTATAGACCCTCAGTTGGCAACACTTTATAGCCATTAGTTGAGTTACTACGTAGGCTTTAAAGTAATAGAATCACAGTTCTTCTGCTATCGAGACCCTTTGGGGGATTCAAACAGCTCTTTCCAGACATCAAGACGAATTAGGGAGGTGACACTGTGTTCTGAATGCAGGTGGCAGAGGTTTCTCTAACAGCTCCCACCATAAGGCACCCGCTAAAAGCAAAAGGACCTGCAGTTGTGGCTACCTAGCAAAGCACTCAGTGGAAAGCGAAAGCACAGAGACTCTTGTTCTGTTTGGTTTCCCTCTAAGAACAACAATGTTCACGAGGCGGATACCGTTTATACACCTTCCTCCGTCTTCTTGCCCGAGTCCCTGTGCCGAGGCTCCTCCGGTTGGGTTCTTCGCAGCGTCTCGCAGGGCCAGGGATGGTGCCACCCTCTGTCTGAGGATGGGGAGCCCTGCACGGCTGGAACCACGATAGGATTATCTCAACGAAATGCACAGACTTCAGTGTCAGAGAAACACATCAACTAATTTACAGATCTTATTTGCCAAACAAGATTTCTCTTTCTTTCTATTCTGTGTCCTTCTATTTCCTAGTTCGATGTTGGGTCTCACTGAACTTTTTATGACAGTCGTCCTTTGAGCGGGGCTGCCCAGGACCCGCCGCGGGCGGCCTCCACGCTGACAGGAGGAGCATGGAAGACACCGAGAGCCCTCAGCCCACCTGCATCTCCTTGGCCTGCATCTCTCTCCCTCCCTTTTCCCGGTCTCTTGCCTTCCTCTCTAAATAGTGCTGTGTGCTTTCAAAGCACTCACAGATTCCTTATCTCTGTCTGGAGGGTTAGCCTTTAGTGCCATGAGTTTGGGGTTAAAAATTAATGTGTTCACATGGCAGAGACTCCATTTTTATTAGGTTGCCTGTTCCTAGACAGGTGCTCAGATATATTTAGAAACACACAAGGACACTATGGGTCACAAAGCATCTTTTTAAACCATTTTTTAAAATTCTAGTTCTTCCATGGTTGTGTGAAATATAACTTGTCTTGGTTTCTGTCCACATGACTCTTCTGGCCTTCACACAGGATTGGAACAAGAAGCAGAACATGAGATGAAAGGTACAAACTTCCAGTTATAAAATAATATAATAATAATAAATAAATAAGTAAATAATAAATATAATGACAAAATAATATCTTGAGAATATAACGTACTACATGGTGACTATCGTTAATACTGTGTTGCATATTTGAAAGTTGCTAAGAGACTAGATCTTTCTTAAACGTTCTTATTACAAGAAATTTGTGACTATGGTGACAGACTTACTGTAGTCATCATTTTCCAACAGAAATATCAAATTATTATACTTTACATGGTATACTTCAGTTATATCTCAATTTTGTTTAATGTACAACATGAGATATCTATGAGCAAAAAGGAATCTGGTCAGGATTCAAGAGGGACCCCTGAAGATGGGATCTATAAAAATCTGAGCTATAGATTCCATCTGTCCATTGATCCATCTCTCTGTCTACTTGTCTACATCTCTCTCTTTTTTACACCAACAGTGGGTATCATGCTAGCAAGCCTCACATTTCTCTGCCTGGTGGACACGGGTGAAATTTCTTGGCCCCAGCTCCCACCCCAGGTCACACAGAACTTCTCTTCTCCATGCTGTCGTTGCAACCTATGGGGTCATAACAATCACTATCACCTTGTATTGTAGTTGCTGCTCAGTAGTTATCTGTTCCTGTAGACCTTGAAATTCTTTTATTTTTTATTTTTTTTTATTGATTTGAGAGAGAGAGAAAGGAAGGGAGAGAGATCAATCCCACTTATTCGTGCACTCACTGGTTGCTTCCTGCATATGCCCTGATCAGGGATCAAACCTGCAACCATGGGGTATCAGGACGATACTCTAACCAACTGTGCTACCCAGCCAGGGCCTGAAATTCTTAAAGACAAACTCTTGCCCTGGATGGTTTGGCTCAACGGTTAGAGCGTCAGCCCACAGACCAGTGAGTCACGGGTTCAATTCCAGTCAAGGGCACGTACCTCAGTAGCGGTTCGTCCTTGGCCCTGGTTGGGGTTGTGCGGGAGGTAGCCAGTCGATGTGTCCCTCTCACGTTGATGTTTCTCTCTCTCTCTCCCTCCCTCTCTCCCCCTCTATCTGAAGAAAAATGGAAAAATATCCTCCGGTGAGGGTTTAAAAAATAAAAGACAAGCCCTTGCTCTCTCCCCTATACCCCTACACCCCTACACTCCAACCTCTCTCCCCACCTTTGTAACTTGGAAGGACACGATGAGTAGATGCCAACAGATACCCCACCTCTACAAGAGGAGAGCCTGAGAATGCAGGCCACTGAGGACATGAAACAAGAGATGGAGAAGAAAGACTTCATGAGGGCAGGGACCGTCAGATGCACTTGCTTTTTTGATCACTATAAAGATGACTTCCAGAAAAATCTTACCATCTACTTTAACCATCTAGTTTTCTGCTTAAATTTTTAAGAAATAATAATGTGAATAATCATTGAAAAACATCCTGGTTAAAAGAACATAGGATACCTGCCTGTTTGTACCCGTTTCTACATGCCTCTTCTCTCTTTACTTCTTTCTTTTCTTTGGCTAATGTCAAGGGTAAACCTAAATAGGAACCCTGTTCAAATTAATGAACTAGGCTGTCTGACTCTCGATACAGCCTTGAAGTCGCAGGCACATCTTGATCTCTCTTATATGAAATACAATCTTCTGGAAAACAAAGGCAACTCAATTTTCCTGGCAACCTTGGAGACATGCCCATCAAATTTATTCCTGTTTAGTTTGTGTTTCTTAATTATTCATCTGTAAGACATTAAAATAGTTCATTATGAGAAGAGGTTTCATTTCAATGTTAATTTGCAAATAAAAGTCAGGAAGAAGTTTGTATAAATTATTTTTCTAAATATATGTACATAAAGTATCTTTTAAATTTTTAACTAATCAGTTAATAAAATCTTCTTGGGAAGAATAATTCAAACATAACCACTCTGACTTGGAATAATTTTATCACAGTCCATCTTCTGTGAGACTCTTTAGTAATCTAAAGGGTGAGATTAGACCCTCATTATGAACTACTTATATACATCATTTGAGATGATGGGAAAGTAATTTGAAGAATTCGGGGCCTGGTAATGAGTTTCCTTTGAAGTTGGGGAGGGGTGGCAGTGGGAACCGAATCTGAGATAATTGCTGGTTGTCTCCAATGAGTCCACATGTTGGTGAAGCTTCTGTGTTTAATAATTAAAGATGCTAACCTCAGAGAAAGACAGAGGGACATTGTTGGTAACCCCCGGACATCTCAGAAGCCTGCATCTTGGCCTGACAATCTACTATCTAACTTCATCCTCCTCTTGCCCTCGTTACTCCATAGTTGCTGGGTCTTCCACCATAGGCAATAAGAAGAACAATTGAAAGCCTGAAGAGTGAAAGAAAACCTGCTTAGGAAACTTGACTCTGGCAGCATCCCACACTGTGGTTAGAAAACATGCACCTTTCTGCCTGAGGTGCCCTTCTGGAGAACAAGGGTAACCAGGACACCTCTCCCAAGCATGTTCAGGAAATCAACAGATGTTTGCTCAACTCTTTGAAGTTTATGAGCTCTGTATCTAGGTTAAGTCTAGTTAATGCATCTATAGGAAACCCTTCCCCAGGAGAAAGGTGCAGCTCTGGGTGTGGCTTTCTCTTCCCATTCATTCAAATATCTGTTGTTAGACTCTTGAGAACTTTACTCCAGTTAATCATGCCACGCCTGGAATACTCTCCCAGGATCTACTACCAAGAGACCTCAAAGTCCATTTCCACATTTGGCCTTGGTAACCCTTTATCCAATCAAAAGTGCCTCTTGGCACAGCTGTGTGGGTTAGGGGAATTAAGTGGAAAATAGAAACATGCTCATTTCTCATGCCAATTCCCAGAGTACCCTCTGTCCTGGAGGCACCTACAGCCCTGCCCGCAGAGCACCTAGAGGTAATGGAGAATGAAGAGCAGCATGCCCACAAATAATCCAGAAAACAAGGCCAAAGTCATGATCTCCTCTGCACTAATTACATTTGCAATGACTATTTCCAAGGAAGGTCACATTCTAAGGTGCTCGGGGTGAGGACTTCAACATATGATATTTGGGGGGACACAATTCAACCCCTAACAATATCTAACTTAGTGATTCCCAAATCTTGGACCAGGCCTGCGGCAGATGGAAAGTGCAACCTCCATGTCAGGTCAATTTCTCCCAGATCAAGTTTTCTCTGCCGTGTGGTAGGCCTCACTATGTGACCCTGCCTCTTGTGGAGAGTTATCTGCGTCCCTTCACATACTTTGCACTGGCCAGACATCTGGTCTACCACAGCCTGCTCTCCCCCAAACCAGAGAAGGAGCAGAAGAAGCAGCTAGTGGGGGTAGGCATGGGGGGCAGCTATTCCTATTATACACAGGAGTTCTTAAAAATCACTGAAAATAAAATAATATAGAGACAAACAGTATTGACCAGGATGAGTGGGATTGTGTAGCCCTCTGAGGGCATGTTGAAATAACAAGATATCTCCCTGATTGTCTTCATAGGAGAACAGATCTTGCTGAAGGATTGTGGTTTCGCTGAGTAGTTTTCAAGGTGGGGGGAGCATTTTACTGGTCAGATCAATCAAATCAAGGTTGAGTTTTGCACCGACCTTCATTCTCTGTCCTTTCTCTATTCAGTGACAACCAACCCCCCCCCCCTCCCTTAACAAAGGTGGAGTATTAGTATTACCTGTATGAAGGTAGATCCAAAGTATATCATAGCCTCGGGCACCCACAAGTGCACCCAGCCCAGGGTATTCCAAATTCAATGAGATAACACCAGGAATGATGTTTCCATTTGCATTGGCATAGTTAGGGAAAACTGGATTGGGGCACTGAATATGATTTTTAAATGTAGTTTCTAGAAGTGGGACATTTGAGCGGGACATTTCATATTGTAGAACATATCCCTGGCCGGTTTGGCTCAGCAGTTAGAGCATCGGCCGGCAGACCAGAGAGTCCCGGATTCGGTTCCCACTAAGGGCACGTACCTCGGTTGCAGTTTGTCCCCGGCCCGGGGCCGTGTGGGTGACAACCACTCGATGTGTCTCTCTCACATCGATGTTTCTCTCTCTCTCTTCCTCCCTCTCTCCCTCCCGCTCTATCTGAAGATGAATGCAAAAATGTCCTCGGGTAAGGATAATAAATAAATAAATAAATAAATAAATAAATAAATAAATAAATAAATAAATAAAACCCGCGGACCAGAGAGAACATAAATCTTCAAATCAACTTGCAACAACTAAACAAGTATCTACAAAGTGAGAGATTAACTAGATTTTACTTTATTATTTTTACTTTCAAAAAATTTAAATCTATCCTTCTAAATACACATTTTGGTTTAAAGCTGTGGACCGTGTGTTTCAGGAAGGATGCTGTTGCTTCCGTCCTGCTCGCAGGGTAACCTGTCCTCCGTGTCTGAAGTAGTGGTGAGAGGAGGGGTTGATCTGCTGTCAATGCCCTTACTTTGCAAAATAAAAATTGGCAATCCTGAAGTGATCCGCCCTCTTCCTCTGCACACACACATGTATTTCTTGCTATTTGTTTATTTTCTTTATTAGACTGTGATAACTAGAAATCTGTAAGCACTGATTGAAATGACAAAAAAAAACAAAAAACCTTCAGGGATGATTCTGATGACACAATCTACTGTAAAAGACTCTAATAAATATCTGAGGAAGGTAGTAAAACAATAGACTTAATCAAAAACCTCCTCCTGAATAGCCAGCCCTACCTAACTCTGAAAATATTATTTCTTAATCCCACCCAAAACGGAGCCCGTGTGTGATGCCAGGGTCTTTGTTTCTGCTCATCACCCCCGCCTGCTACCATGGCGTTAGGCACACTGCAGTATTTATCTCTCTGTCTGTGACTGCTGGCTGGTGAGTAGGCTGTCTCGGACTGTCTAGGGAGCAGGAAGCAGATGGAAAATAAATACAGTTGAGGAGTTCTGGGGGCAAAGCTACAGACAGGAAAAGAAAGCCAAGAAATAAACAAACAGGAAGGAGACTGGTCTTTCTGCCTTTCATCCCCGGCTCTGCTAGATAAAAACTTGAACAGGGAGATGTCAACTGGGCTCAGTTTCAAATTCTACCCAGCCTCTATTCCAGTGTAGATTTTCCTTTTGAAAAATCAATCTCTACATTTTTTAAAAGGATGATTAGAATAGGGTCTTGATAAGTGATTCCAACTCATTTCAAATGCTATAATCATTATTACACTAGAGAGGTCTAGTATGTGAAAATTTGAAATCAATTCAACACAAGTATTGCACGTGTATACACGGTGCACACATGTGTTAAAGGCAGAAACACTGACCTAGATGGATCTCATGTGTATCAAAGCAAAGCATCAGGCCCAAGTTGAGGACAGCTTTTTAAGTGATTGGAAACCATGACGGCATTGTCTTCCTCACTCTTCCAGTGCCCACGGTGCCTCATTCTGCCCCTCCCCCTTGTCAAACCCAGCTTCAATGGCAGAATCCAAAACCAATCATTTATACCTCATAATAAACATAAATCAAAGCATTATCTCTGACTGCTAGTCATTATTCTTATGGTAAATACTTTATACACAAAGGCAATTCCATTTAATTTTCTTCAGAGAATTTCTTCCTTAAAAGTTCCTATTGCTCCCCTCGCCCTCTTACAGAAAAATAAAAGTTCCTATTGCTGTGTGACAGGTCATAATACTCCCACCTCACCTCTGCACCAAATGCCTCCTTGGGGTTTGCTTGGGTCGTTGGTGCGCGCACTGGTGGACACCTTGGAGCTGGGTTACCCAGGTGCAGATTCTGACTTCCCAGGTACTAGTTGTATGACCTTGTGAATGTTTATTTGTCTGAGCCTGTGCCCTCATTTGCAAAGTGAGGATAATAACGACACTACCTTCTTCATCGGATTATTGTGAAGATTGACTGTGGTAAATGTGAAGTTATTGGATCAATGGCTGACACTTGAAGATGAGCTTGTGTATTTCTTTCATGGTTCAGTCAGAAATTATTGTGAACATATTTTCCATGATATTACAGAAATAAAATTATGAAAGGAACCAGCTCAGCAGAAAATAAATAATTTAAGAAATCTTTTATTTCTGAAGGTCAGCATCTTTTTGCAGAATTCTGTCTCCATAATCATTTTATATCATATAAGACTGTCTTGGTAACATTTTTTAAAAATGTATGGTATTTTAAAGAATCTTCAGATAGAAATACATGTAGGACAAGAAACTATTTTAAATTTTCATCTTTTTCCAATATAGGCAATAATCATCTGTTGTTACTAATTGAAAACCTTAATACATTTATTTTATCTTGACTCAATATATGCCTTACTTTCTACAAAATCTGTTTTAATCTCTCTCGATGATCAATTTAACAATGCTTTGAATAGGAAGTTTTTTGAGAAGAAATGCCATTTAGTGAGTTAGCAAAGGGTAAAATAATTGAGTTAACTTAAAATAATTTTTACAACCCTTCACATCTACAACACGGCACATTGGCCACCGAAGGAAGAAAACGTGTCTATCAAACAATATTTTCTGGCTTTGGCCAGTCGTGTCCTATATTTTCAAGATCATATTGTTACTTCAGACAATTTAACAAGATGCACTCAAGCAAATGCATTTAACTGCTAAAGGAATCATCCAGCTCCCGGAGGGGAAGAGGCAGCCGGTGCCTCTGACGCCATCCAGGGCAGTGCATCCGGCATGGTCTTTGCAAGGAAGTCTGGCGGTAGGCAAGGATTAATGCAGATGTAAATCAAGTGAATTTTTATTTTGTACTAAATAGAAACTTGTGAGAGTTAAATGGTCTTCTTTCTTATGTTTTAACGTGTCATGTGAAAGAGAGTCAAGTCTGAGGAACAGCACAGTGGCTTGGGTCAGAATATTTAATTATCTACGAAAGCTGTTTTATGGATTAACTGTTGAGTGTTTTGAGACAATTAACGCCTTGATACATGCTCATGAGACATGTCAAGGAAGCTAATATTATTTGTTCACTTAACAAATATTATTCCATCCGCTCTTTACTAACAGAGACCGGTTTTTAAGCTGCATTGCAACTCTACAATGTCCTCCACATACAGTAATCATCATGTTTTAATTATAAAGTCTTGAGCTTTCAACCATAACTGCTGAGTCAATCTTTAGGGTCCGTGTTATGATCAGAGAGAAGGTAATCTGCCTAAAGCCTTGGGTTTGGCTGGTAATCACCAAGGCATCATAAGCCTGTGAGTTGTAACAGAGACATTTTAATAGTTACTTTAAGGAGAGAAGATCAGCTGGGAAGCGAGGAAGAAAAGCCAGGCCGAGAGGGAAAAGTGGGGATGATGACTATATATTTAAGCTGCAAATTAAATCCAGCAGTTGGACCAAAGACCTTTAAGTACTTTAGAAAAGACTTTAGAAAATATGGACTTTGCAATTACTTTGATTTCCAGTTCTCTGACTTTAAACATATTTGGCACAAGCTGGAAAGAAAGCATTGCAAATATCTCTGTCCTAAGGAGAAAAAAAAGACCTGCTGCATTTACCCAACTGTTCACTGAGAACAAGAAAACAAAGTCTACTTCAGTACTGGGCTGCAAAGGTCCACTCCAATCCCGCCTTGGCCTTGACTGATCCAGGGTTTCTGAGCAGGTCCTTGAACCTATATCCCCATCACATTCTTGGCCTCTACCTGCACAAATGAAATTAAAACAACTCTTTTGTACCTCACAAGGAAGTCGTAAAGATTAGAGTTAGAACATTAAACTTGGAAGATGAAAGGCTCAATATAAATTCCAGCATTATTGTCAAGAGGGCAGTGTGAGCGGACAGAAATGTGCTGCTTAAGCAATTCCTACCTGTCAGCAAACCTAAACCAGGATGACCTTGCTATGCGAGCAAAGGGCGGGAGCGCCCTACACTGAGAAGCACATTATCTCAGAGCCAATCCTCACTCATTGTAATAACACTAATTGTCCATACTGGGTAGCTCACCACGAAGATTGAATACTCAATTTAATGCATACCTGCTACTCTCTCACCTCCCCCAAAGAAATAAACATTTCTGCATCAACAATGTGCAAGGCTGTGCTAAGGGCTGGAAATATAGAAATAATAATACATGATTCTTACCTCTTCAGAGCTCATAGTCAAAATAGGAGAGCTGTGCATTCCCTACAGAGTCTAGAGAAAGGTAAGTCTGCCCGAAGTTCAGAGCATCCCAAGCAAGACCCACCACAAAATAACTACCCAATAATTTTGCAGCTGACTTCCATCAGCAATGACTGTATTAGACCATGACATTTACTGTGACAAATCCAAATTTTGCAATTTTTTCTTGTTTCCAAATCAAAAAGCTATTAGTGATTCTTGAATCTACAAGTGCTCCAAATTATTACTGAAGGTATTTTAAAGGGCCTAAGTTGATAGCCCTATCACTCTGTACGCAAAGCAGTGAGCTTAAAGGGGGCCTTCATCCCAGATAACATATTTAGACCAATGCTTTTGACAGCTGACTAGCCTCGAGTTCATGTTCAGTGTTGCCAGGGGTATGGAGAAAAAATACTCTGTGTGTGTGTGTGTGTGTGTGTGTGTACACGCACATATGCACACACCAGGGACTGCGTGCCTAATTGCTCTACTCTTGCCTTGGGTCCCTGCCTCCCTCCTATTTGGTAATGAATAAATGAATGACAAGTTTAGGTGCTGCCTCAGAAAGCTCATTATTCTCAGCCTCAGTCCTTCGAGGCAGTTGTCCCTACTCTGTCTTAAAGACCACGAGGCCCTGATCTCCCTTGGAAACCTGATCCCAACGTCTGACCCGTTTACAGGGGGAACACCTCTCCCATATGGAAATAAGAGTAATCGTTCAGTTTATTTTCTAACAACCTAAAGATTATTGTTGACATATCTTTAACTTTCCAACCTCTATCATGGGAGTTTGGCCTTCCTCAAAGGAAATCTAAACATTTTTTATTTTATTTTCAAAATTTCCTCCCGTTTTTTCCATGCATCTTTTTAAGAATACAGATTTAAGCAAGCTGGGAGAAAATAGGTATCCATTTCCTCATCTGTAAAATGAGACAAGATGCTTCCTGAGATTCCGTTTGCCTGAGGATCTTAATTCCTGAGAAACTCTGCACAATAGTCTAAGGCAGAGACCGGCCAACTTTTCTGTACACAGTCAGACAGGAAACGTTTAGGCTTTGTGGCCATAGGGCCTCCCTCACAGTGCCATAGGAAGGCGAAAGCAGCCATAGACAATAAATACATAAGCAAATGAGCGTGGCTGTGTTCCAATAAAGCTTTATTTATAACTACAAGTGCACAGCTGGATTTGGCCTGCAGGCCATAGTTGACCAAACGCTGTTCTAAGAAAAAATATCAAGCTCTTATTTCATATTTCCATGCCACCTTTCCCATCCCTGTGTCCAGGCAGATTTTCTGAAATGACCCACAACCATTCAGCAATTAGTGGACCTGGGATCCCTCCGTTGCCTAGGTGTATAATACACATACAAGCACACACAGGTTGGGGGTGGGCATGGAGAGCCAGACTTGAAAAGCAGAATGTCTTTTGTTTTGTTTTTATTATCAACCCATTCCTGGCTTTAAGGATGAGTGAAGGCCTACATTTTTATTATTATTTTGTTTAATCCTCACTGAGGATATGTTTCCATTGACTTTAAGACAGAGTGGGAGGGAGGGAGGGATGGAGAGAGAGAGAGACAGAGAGAGAGAGAGAAACATTGGTGTGAGAGACACATCGATTGATTGCCTCCCATATGACCCCAACCAGGGCCAGGGATTGAACCACAACTGAGGTATGTGCCCTTGACCGGAATCGAACCCATGATTCTTCGGTCCACAGGTCAACACTCTACCAGCGGTTCTCAACCTGTGGGTCGCGACCCCTTTGGGGGTTGAACAACCCTTTCACAGGGGTCGCCTAAGACATAACAGTAGCAAAATTACAGTTATGAAGTAGCAACGAAAATAATTTTGTGGTTGGGGGTCACCACAACATGAGGAACTGTATTAAAGGGTCGCGGCATTAGGAAGGTTGAGAACCACTGAGCCAAACCGGCCAGGGCAAGGCCTACATTTTTGTTTACTGTGCTTTGCAATAAGATTCAGTTTTTAAATTTATTGGGCCATATTTGCCAACCACTATGACCATACAGTTAATGAATGAAATGCTATGGTTCTTTACACTCAAAGCATGGTCCATGGACTGGTAACCTCAGCATCATCTGGGACCTTGTTAGAGATGTCGAATCTTGGCCCCACCTCAGACCTACTGAATCAGAATCTGCATTTGAACCAGACCTTCAGGTGGCCTGTATGAACTTTCCATTTGAGAAGCATTGCTGTTTGCAATATTAGCCAAAGTCCTAGCAAGAAACAGATGTCAACCACAGGCGGAGCAAAAGGAGACTTGTAATGAAGGGACTTCTTAGGGAGATGTGGCCAGAGGAATGGAGAGATGAACACACAGGAATGGAGAGAAACCTTTGGATTAAGCCACAACTGTAGCCATTACAACCCCCAGGGCTGAGGGGACAGGAAGGAGGAAAAGTGACAGCTGAGCCCAGTTTTAAAAAGTGATAGCTGAACAATGGAACTGCTATCAGTGAGGTGCTCTCTGTCCCCACCTGCTGCTGGTGGAAGTGGGCTTCTTGGGGTGTTGCAGGAACAAGAATTCCCTGAGGCTCCCACGAGAGGATGAGGTATCATTGAAAGTTTATTGTTGGTTTAACATTAAGGGGTTCCCTTCCAAGTTCCCATCTCCCTCTGTGCCACCATGGGAAAAGTCCCATTTTGTCTTCAATAGGGCTAGAATTAAAATCACTGCCCAGAGTCTTCACTCCATATTAGAGCACTGTCCAGTCCAGCATCTGGCTAGCTTAGCTTGTGTTCCCAGCTGCAGTTTATTGAATGTGGGGTTTGCATGGCCATGGGCCGTGTGGCATCTAGGGTTCTAGGGTCACATGGCAGGCTAGTGTGGGTCACAAAGCAGGGGAGTGTAAGGAAACAGGAGCAAAGCAAGAGGAATGAGAGAGAGAGAGAGAGAGAGAGAGAGAGAGAGAGAGAAAACTCCTTTGTTTGGGGATTTTAAGGAGGAGCTTAACCAATGAATCCTTCAGAATTTCCTGCACTTGCACTCAGCAGCTCCACCCTCCTAGCCAATCCACAGTTCCCCAGGCTAGACTGACGGGCAAGCACCTTCCTACATCACCCCCACTTCACTTCCTTTGTGGGACCCCTTCCCCCAGTGATTTGCCCAGACTGTTCCCTGGGGAGCGTGAAAATACAGCTTCTTGGTGAGGCTGCCCAGATGACCGTGCTTATAATGTCTGGTCTTCCCTTTGCTCCTTTTTCTATTTTTAATATTAACCAGCTAATTACGATGGTAACAGAACCATTGAGGAGAAGCTGCCTAGTGGAGCTTTCGTCAAAGAGGAAATAGCAACTTCCGGAGACATATCACCAAAGGAGGAAGAGAAGAGAGAATACCCCAGCCTCTTTCCTCCTGCCCCACATTCCTGATGGTACCTCCCATTGACCAAACCCCACAGAGCCCGGGGAGCCCAGGAGGAGCACTCTCCAGAGCCAGGCTCCAGGGCACAGAGCCAGGGGAGCCCAGGAGGAGCACTCTCCAGAGCCAGGCTCGCAGGGCACAGAGCAGGGGGAGCCCAGGAGGAGCACTCTCCAGAGCCAGGCTCACAGGGCACAGAGCCCGGGGAGCCCAGGAGGAGCACTCTCCAGAGCCAGGCTCCAGGGCACAGAGCAGGGGGAGCCCAGGAGGAGCACTCTCCAGAGCCAGGCTCACAGGGCACAGAGCCCGGGGAGCCCAGGAGGAGCACTCTCCAGAGCCAGGCTCACAGGGCACAGAGCCCGGGGAGCCCAGGAGGAGCACTCTCCAGAGCCAGGCTCGCAGGGCACAGAGCTGGGGGAGCCCAGGAGGAGCACTCTCCAGAGCCACGTTCGCAGGGCACAGAGCCCGGGGAGCCCAGGAGGAGCACTCTCCAGAGCCAGGCTCGCAGGGCACAGAGCACGGGGGAGCCCAGGAGGAGCACTCTCCAGAGCCAGGCTCCAGGGCACAGAGCAGAGAGTGAGGGACGGCGGCAGAGAATGACCAGCACAGCTACCGCGCACTTCCAGTTGGGCTCAGTTCTCCCGGGGGCTCTAAGCTGGTGTCCCACCAGCTGGTGGCTACCATCTGCCTCATCCTCCTGGTAGCTCAAAGTCCTGGGTGAACACTGTAATATTGGCTTTCCCTTTTATTCAGAATTCAAAATCCCTCAACTGCTATCATTGCCCAAACTAAAACACCACTTTAAAAAGAACATAGCCCTGGCCGGTTTGGCTCAGCGGTAGAGTGTCGGCCCTCGGATCAAAGAGTCTCGGGTTCGATTCCGGTCAAGGGCACGTACCTCGGTTGGGGTTCGGTCCCCGGCCCAGGTCAGGGTCGTGTGGGAGGCAGCCAGTCGATGTGTCTCTCTCACATCTGTGTTTCTCTCTCTCCCACTCTATCTGAAGATAAATGGCAAAAAGTATCCTCGGGTGAGGATTAAAAAAAAGAACATATATATCTCCATGCCACTTCAAGGAAACCTCACCTCAAAATTGTTTCTTTTTTCCTGTCACCCCACACCCCAATAACCTGAAAACACGCCTGTGCTGTGCCGTCGAGCCACCAGCCTGAGAGGGGCTTCAGCGCGTGGGAGGTGGCTCAGAGAGCTGGCGTCCTTCCTTCCACCTGCAGCGAGTTCCAGGCACAGTTCGCAAACCAGACTTCACTTCGTTTCCTGACCACTCACTGGCTGAGTTATTTCTCAGCAAAATGTAAGAATCAATAGTGTTGAAAGAGGAAAAGGAGGAGGCGATAAGCAGCCGTGTGGTGAAGAGTCCGCGTCTCAGTCCCCCTCTCTGCAGGCAAGTCCCTTACTTTAGCTTCGGTAGTCAGAGGGAGATGCTACGAGGCAGTGCCTCGCGTGGTTCCATGAGAGGCGGCAGAGAAAGCCCTGGGATGGCCTGTTAGCTGTCGTTATTACTGTGGCAGACATCAGAGGCTACCAGAGAGGTTTTCATCACTCAAACCCAACTTCCACCTCCAGGTTATTGGGAAAGGGCCAGTCACACATGTAGTCTCTACTGAGGGACAGCGTGTCTGCCCTTTTCCTCTCAGGCCAATCTCAGTCCCACGGGCCACCTAGAAAGAAACCGGGGACCTCTTCCTCTCCCTCTGGGTCCGACAAGCCTGGGGAGGGAGCTCCCTCATCCTCGCCTTCTGGCCTCCTCAGATCTGCTGGCTCCTCAGAGGCGAGGTGGCTCCCGAGAACCCCAGCACCCCCATCCCCACCGTCCCCACCGAGGCTGCCCAGCCATCTCAAGGAGAAAGAGTGAGCGCTGTATCACTTCCGGTTCTGTTCTGGGTTACTGTCCATCTTCTCCTAGGAGAGGCGTTTGTGAGGGTTGTTGAGGAGAGGTGTCGACAGGAAAGAAAATGCTGGGGGAGGAAGTTACCTGCACATGGTCCCTGTCTTTTTTGTTTTCAAATAACTCTTCCCAGCGATGTATTTGCCAGCTCCTTACCCCTCTCTCTGCATCTCCCCATCCATTCATAGCCACCAACAATCCCAGGCTAAAGACAGACAGCAAAGCAGGACAAGCCAAGCTTTATTGGGCACTTTGTTCTGGCCACGTTGGGTGACATGAAGGCACACAAAGCACCCCTGAGCGCCTGCAAAGCAAAGCAACAGAGGCCAAGGAAAATGGAAGAAATGGAGGAAGGAAGGATAGTATGAAATAGTTGCAGTTTGATATTTCCCAAGAGTTCTGAATTAATCATCAGGGCAAAATATATATAATTAGCCTGGCCAGTGTGGCTCAGGGGATTGGGCCTCGTCCCACAGACTGAGAGGTGAGAGGTCCCAGTTCGATTCCTGGTCAGGGCACATGCCCTGGTTTTGGTCTCAATCCCCAGGTGGGGGCGTGCAGGAGGCAGCCAATGGATGATTCTCTCTCACATCGATGTTTCTATCTCTCCCTCCCTTCTTCTCTCTCTAAAAAAAATCAATAGAAACATATTTCTTTTAAAATACAGAAAATTATTGTATTTCTTATACTTATTTTATGGGTTAATATTATTTTTATTCTGAATTACATCAGAGGAGGCACTTCCGTTCTCACTGTGCTTGTACCCCAAATTATAAAAAGAACTTCGACCTGGGTTGCCATGGGAATGCCAGGCAGATAGGAATTAGCCTACAGTAAACCCTGGTGATGGACCCATGGTATGCAGAACACATGACAAAATGACTCAGGAGAAATCACCCGCCAAGCCCGCCAAGTGCTCAGGGCATCTGGCCATCATATCTCTGTTTATTCCACCCAAACAACAAACTCTCGTTCCCAGGGTAGGCAGGTGGTGTTTCTTTTGCAAAAGTTCAACACTTATCAGCCACAAAAAATTACCTGAACCCAGAGGAATCATACTGCTTGCTTTGTTTCAGTCAAAGCTCTCTTTCAGCGTGCCTGACCAGGTCACATACCTCCTATGTGAAGTAAGGAAACCCAGGACAAAAAGTGTTATTCAATTTGTGTGCATAAACTGCAAAATCTGGGTTTCCCAGCACAGCTCCAAGGAGTTGCCACCATCACCAGGTTTATTTGGGAAGTTTTGCAAATACACATTTGACTCATTAAACATGTTTTCTTTTCTATGTTAGTGTGCAAAAGTCACAGGAAAAAATGACAAGAGTAGGAGGGTATATTTGAGTGCTGTTTAAAGAAGATTTTCTCACCATTACTCGGAAAGAGGAAGATACACAAAATGGGAACCACACTGAGAGGTAGTTTCCTTCAACAGATTTTGGGCATCTGTTGATTTTTTGTGTGTAGCCTTAAGCAAAAGGTTAAGGTGAATTGTAGGGAAACCACCAGACCATGATTTTTTTTTTTAATCCTCACTCAAGGATACTTTTTACATTTATCTTCAGAGTGGGAGGGAGAGAGAGAGGGAGGAAGTGAGAGAGAGAAACATTGATGTGAGAGAGACACGTCGATTGGTTGCCTCCCGCACGACCCCAACCGGGGCCAGAGACAAACTGCAACCAGGGACAAACTGTGGCTTCCAGGAGTTACAGATACAGAGGTGCGTGCCCTTGGCCGGAATCGAACCCAGGACTCCCTGGTCCGCAGGCCGATGCTCTAACCGCTGAGCCAAACCAGCCAGGGCCAGATCATGATTTTCATGGCTTTTTTTTTTTTATTGTGGTGAAATATACATAAGTAAATTTTATTATTTTAACCATTTTTAAGTGTATGGTTCACTGGCATTAAGTGCATTGTTGTGCAATCATCACCACCCTTGATCTCCAGACTTTTCCATGTTCCCAAACAGAAACTCTGCACATATAAAGCAATAACTCCCCATTGCCCTCCTCTCCCAGCCCTTGGTAACCACCATCATACCTTCTGTTTATGAATTTGACTATTCTTGGTATCTCATATAAATGGAATCATATAAATATGCATCTTTTTGCGACTGGCTTATTTCACTTAGCAAAATGTCTTCAAGGTTGAACCACATTTGTAACATATATCAGAATTTCATTCCTATCTGAGGCTGAATAATATTCCATTGTATGCGTATACCACATTTTGTTTACCCAGTCATCTATCTGATTGACATTTGGGTTGTTTTCACATTTGGGCTATTGCGAATAATACTGCTATGAACATGGGCAGACAGATATCTCTCTGCGTCCCTACTTTCAATTATTTGGGGTATATACCTTCTGTGTGATTTTAATTATCTTTCCAAACTGCTTTCCTCTATCAGAGAAGCCCACAAGCCTAGTGAGACAGGAAGTGGGATGCTCCCTGTCACCACCAACAAACTCAACCCTGACAGCCAGTAGAGTGACAGAAGTTGCAGCCAAGACACCCCCATGTTCTTTCTTTGGTATTTTTTAATTAATTAATTAATTAATTAATTAATTAATTAATTTATTTATTTATTTATTGGTACGTGCCCCTAGCGGGAACCGAACCCAGGACTCTCTGGTCCACAGGCCAACGCTCCAACCGCTCAGCCAAACTGGCCAGGGCTTTCTTTGGTATTTTTTAATGTTATGAATATTTTAATTCCTAGAAACTCCTTTGAAAAAACAGTGTCTTCACCATGAAAATGTATGGTGTGACCTCCCAAACAGCAGTTCGGTAGCAGGAGGAAATACGGCTAGACTGAGTAGTGAAGAAAGGGTCAGGGGACCACCTGGGTGGTTGACGCTCAAAGGAAAACTGAATGGAGCTTCTCTGATAAGCAAAGTCATCCAGAATAGAGAGTACCAGATCGGACAGGAGCAAAGATAGTGGCTCCCGGATGGAGGAGAAACAGCGTGAGTGGGGAACAGGCCCTCTGTGGCTTCCAGGAGTTACAGATACAGAACAACCAGAAGTATGGAGTTTACAGTGCAACCTCTAGAGAAGAAGTGTCTACGTCCAGAGCGAGAAGACAAGAACCAAAATCCTTAGGGAGAACCCGGCAGTGGGGATGACACCTCTCATAGGAGCTCAGCCAAAAAAGCTCAAGAGAGGTACAGCTGGTGTCCAAGCAGAAAAGACTCTCCTTGTTCGAGGTCAAAGAAGGTCTCGGGCTGTATCAAGACGCAAACCTAGAGAGCAGAAGTTAGATGGAGTCTCAGGAAGGTCTGTAGCCTCAAGAGACCCAGCACAGACATGAAAGACGAATGAGCACACGTGGGGATTTATGCACTGTTTCCAACAGCTAACCATGCTGTGGGAGTTGAACAAGACTTGGCAATGATCCTGTTTGGCTGGGTCACCTCAGGCCTCACGGCCCACTCCGGTTCAGTCACCCACATGAGCCAACTGTTTATGTGAGACCTCAGCAGATCACAGTGTCAGGCAAGAAGAGGTGGGTGGAGAAAACGGCTGGACCCAAGGAGTCTGTGGATAAAAGGACACTTTCTCACATTCCCTCACAATCCATTTTCACCTGCAGCTGCTTTCATCAGAGGGTGACAGCAGATCTTACCAAGACAGAAATGGCAGACACACTTCCTTTGGATCTATCTGAAAATCCCCATCCGGCACTGACTTCACTAGTTCACTGAGCCAGTGGTGTGCTCCTGCTCTGTGCGAGGCATGGCACCCACAGCTGAGACACAGGTGGGAACAAGACAGTTCCCTGCCTTCAGGGAGGTCACACCTAATGAGGAGACAAATAATTTTAAAGGGAAATTATAGAGGAAAGTGACCAGAGCTATGAAAAGAAGAAATTTGGAGTGAATTAAGGGCACACAGAAAAGTTTATAACCAAGGGGAGTACATAACCCAAAGCAAGACCGCTCAACAAGTTCGTATCAGTTTGCTATTGCTGCTGTAACAAGTTACCACAGATTTAGTGCATTAACACAACACAACTTTTTCATCTTAGGGTCCTGGAGATCAGAAGTCCAAAAATGGGCCTTAGGGGCTAAAATCAAGGTGCTGGCAGGGCTGAAGTCCTTCTGGAGGCTCCAGCAGAGAATCCATTCCTTGCCTTTTTCCACTTCCGGAGGCCACCTGCTGCTCTGGCTCATGCCCTCTTCCAACAATGGCACCACTGTGACCTCCGCTTCCTTTGTCACATCTTCTCTCAACGCTTATGAGGAATTTGTGATTACACTGAGCCTACCAGGATAATCCAGGATAATCTCTGATCTCAAGACCCTTAACTTAATCACATCTGCAAAGTCCCTTTGCCATGTAAAGTAACATGTTCATCAACTCCAGGGATTAGACATGGATATCGGGCGAGTAGATGGGGAAGGGGTGTTATTCTGTCTACTATGAAGTTAATTTCTAAAAACTAAAAATCTTTTACATGAGTAGGTAGTATCATTATTATCCTTGTGAATTAAAAAACTGTCCTCATTTTTTCTTCCTTTTTTTTTTTTTTCTGGGAGAAAGAAAGAAGTCACACAAATTGTATTCTATTTGAAAACTTGCCACAAGTTATCTAAATCACATGTGAAAATCACTGTGGATAAAATCAGCACACGTCAGACATCTTCTGCAAAGCCTATGCTCTTTTATCATTTACAGTTTCTCCAAAATGTTCCTACAAGTCATTCTGAGTCTCACATGCTGACTATCTCACATTCTGGTCTCATCACTCCTTTCCCCTGACGGCAGAAGCCAGTGGTGGAAACTGCTCCCCTGCGCAGACTTGACTTTTCACAAACTGATAAAACACACATCCGTCAATTTCATTTTATAAATTAGGGATAAGAATAGAATTTAGAACTATTTCCTGAAATTGTTTATTTGTATGTATAAAATCATGAATTGAAAGTCATAAGTTTTCTAATGTACTTATCATTATATTTCTATAATTGTGGTGTGTGAGGGGGGAAAAAAGAAAAATTGTGATCCAACCGGAACCAAGAATAAACTTTGCCCAAAGTCACACAGGCTATTAATGGTATAACCTGGACAAAAACCTCAGCTCTGGGCTCCAATCCAGTGCTCTGTGTACTAGCCAAGCAATATTTTCCATGTCATTCTCCTCTTAGAGAGAAAAAAATTTTTTTTGGTAGGAATTCACTTTTAGGTACATACTGAATTTAAATCCTTGTCCTGATTTTTCTTTTCCTTAAAATCCTCCCACCAATAGTAATAATTGGGTTCCATAAAAAGTCCTTCCTGTTGGTTGATGTTTGACTCTGTGGAATATAAACAAGTTTCAACAAGAGGACAGAGAATATGTAATCAATATACCTTGGCTCCTGTTCAGAACGGCCAGACCTCTGGCACTTGATATCTCTGCAGAAAATGGATATTGGAAAGAAAGATCACACTTCATTTAAAAGCAGAACAACAGATGTAGGGGCAATGGTGTCAGTGAGAATCAGTTACATATCTGATGAAAGTCTTTGTGAATCTCAAATAATGACAATATGGCAATCCTCTTATTTCTCTCTGGAATTCCCCAGAGCAGCTCCTCCAGACACCCTCCCCCTCCCAGTCTCTCCCTCACAGCCAGATGGCCTCAGCAACTACTGTACAGAGGAAATCAAGGCCAGACCCCGCCAGCTCCCCTCATGTTCCTCCTCACCACCTCAGAATCACTCTTACGTTCCCTCAGCTTCTCCTCCTTCCCCCTCAGTTATCATCCCCTCATCCTTGTTCACCTGGCTGCTTCCCCTTGATCTTCTGACACATTAAAATCCCAAGTCCTCAGCATGGTATGAAACTCATAAACCGTCTCCTGCCTCAATGATGTACTCATTGCACTCTCTACTCCAGACATACAGCTCACTAAGGTCTCTCCATCCTCTGCATCAGTTTCTCTGCCTTCAAGGCCGCTCCTCCATTCTTCCCCTGGAGGACTCCTACTCATCTTTCAAAGCCCAGCTCAGCCTTGCCCCCTGTAGCGCTGTACCCAACCACTGGCCCTTCCCAGCAAAGTTTAATATAATACTCCTTGCCCTGTGGGGCAAGAGTCCAAGGCTCTCCTCCCCCAGGCCCTTAACACCCAACATTAACATTTTCTGTCCACCTCTCTGTCTCCCTCAAAAAGTTCCCAGACAGAGAGCTCTTCAAGAGCAGAGACTGCGACGTTTACCCTAAATCCCCCGCACTTACCACGGTCCTGGGTACTTAGTAGACACCCAATAAATATTTGTTGAGTGACTAAAAGAATGTTCAAGTTTTTCCATTGAAAAAAGAAAGAAAAACAACCTACAATTCTGTTACCTCCTGGAACTGCTACCTCTTCCTATACTTCTGCTTCCCTTTCTCGCTAGACTTGTCGAAGCCCCGTCCTCACCCCCGTGCAAGCTGATTTCTGTTGCCAAATGAAGCTCGGATCGGCTTTACTAATGCTGGATTATTTCCTAATCACCTAGTCTGTGGGCTGTTTCTCATTCCCATCGTCCTAGCCCCTCGGCGGGGCGTCTGATGACTTTCACATTCCTGCACCTTGTGTCACTGCCTTCAGTTGGCTCCCCTGCCTTTCCAGCTGCCCACCTACCCTCTTTGTCTCAGCAACATTCTTCTATTCCAACTCTCCCACTGCCAACTTCATAAAGGCTCTAGCCCCAGGCGCTCTCCAGAAGCTCAGTGCAGATGGCCTGGGAGCATTTGTGAATGGAAACAAGCTTCCTCATCACCAGCCCCTAGAAACAAGGTAGCAATTACATGAGGTGATGCACATACACACTTAGCACAAGGCTTTGGACACTTAGTGAGTATTAGGGTTAGGAGTAGAGATATTGGAAATCATATTATCTAGCCTGTTATTTTGGATTTCTACCAAGTGGCCTCTACATTCTTATCCCATTGATGAAGAGTTTACTATCACGTATAGCCCTTTAAGCATAAAATATAGGCAGAGATAAAAAAAAAAAATGTTTGTTACAGTAAAGACCTCGTTGAGATATCTACAGCCCTCAGTTTCTCTTTCAGAAAGTTTTTTCACCATAATATTAACTACTTAAAATGTTCTGTGATGAATTATCTCCTGTTTTACATTTGGAAATAATGCATCCAGCAGGAAATTAGATTCCCTTGACCCCCGTGTCCATGAAGAGGGCACAAATGTCCAGACAATTCTGGGGGCCCTTTTTGTTTATTCACATCTACCAATTCCTTAATGATTATTTGTCTTTAGTTTTGTAGACACACACACACACTAATAGTGATTGTCACTGAACACACATACACACTTTTCAAAGCAGGGAATTAATCATTTTCTCCCCCAAAACCATATTTTACAGTCAGAAGCCAATTGTCAGCACACATGCTCTTAAATAAACTGACATCATACCTTCTATAGCTAATAGATTAATTTGCATGGAGAAGGTGTCATGGGAAGAAAACCTGTGTTCCCAGATTTCTCAGGCAGGTGCTCTGCCTGTTAACATAAAGATCAGTCCTGGCTCCAACCCCTTGGGCACACTGCCCAAAAATACTTACAATTTCTAACACAGTTGATTCTAAGATAGTTATTCAAAAGAAGAGCCTGGGTTATTTACACAAGGAAACCTAAGAATAGCTCTGCTCAGGAAGAGCCCATCTGAGCTCTTTGTTTGGGGGAGGGGGTGCTTTATTGTTGTTGTTTTCTTCCATCTGACTTTGCTAGTAGAAGATAATCATAAAGTAATGCTTCATGCTTTCAAATATCCTTGTTGCGATCATCCATGGTTCTTCATGTCCCCCTGTAAGTGAATAATGCTATGGGCCCTGAGGAAACAGAGGCCTATGGGAATTGATTGGTTTAGGAGAAGGTTCGCACATGCGTGTAGGCATTCACGCGTGTGCACACACCCTGCACTCCTTGGCACTCCCCTTCACATGCAGAGTCACCATGATCCCTTCCCCCTTCCTCCTCTCCTGGATGTCCTAAGCTAGTCTTTTAGCCCACACAGTCTGCCCTTCTGAATACAAAGTTCAGCTTCTCTATAAATCACTTTATTGAGAGAGGGGACCATGGGAAAGCGTGCTCAGAGCTTCAGAAAAAGGAAACTGACGGTCTGCTTTCCTATTTCACTAAATCACCCTCCTCAGAGCAATACTACAAAGGGTACTAGGGGGTGAGGCATTACCCAAGTAAACAGTAGACTTCCCAAATCCTGTGGAAGAACCTACTCAGTGGCGTGGCACTTCGGGTGGCGAACACGCGTGTCCGGGAGCGCGTGGCTCAGAGAGGGCGTGGCAGCCCCGCCCTTTCCCACCCGCCCGTGCAGTCTTCCTCCTACGGTTACAGCCTTTATAATAAACCAGTGATCTGGGGGAAAATCTATCCACAGTATTCT
The DNA here is from genome assembly GCA_030848825.1 of Tadarida brasiliensis. Taxonomy (NCBI): domain Eukaryota; kingdom Metazoa; phylum Chordata; class Mammalia; order Chiroptera; family Molossidae; genus Tadarida; species Tadarida brasiliensis. The sequence goes on from CM061258.1 coordinate 48,239,371, forward strand.
ATATTTACTTAGAATTTTCATAGACAAGGATAATCCATACTCTTTTCCAAATAGGATTCACAAAAATATCCGGTGTGGCTGATGCAGACCCGCTCTCTTTGCCCTCCGGTCCCAGGGAAGACAGGCTGCGGCTGCAGCTGCTCCGGGGAGGCTGGAGGAGCGGCTGCTGCCCTGGGATCAGCGCCCTGCTTCCTCCCCGCAGCGCAGTGACCCTGTGTTTCACCTGTTCCTCTATTGTAATCCTTCAGTAATCCTACCTGTTTTCAAAGACACCATCTTCATTGTTCTCAACTCCCACCAAAAAAAAAAAAAAAAAGGATTAGCTTCCCCGCTAACCCAGCAAGTCTCTGGCCCTGGCACCTTAAGAAGGGGGATTGCCCTCCTTCCCCCCAGAGGAGCAGGCCTGCCTCCCTGCAGGGCAGGCGCCCCATTCTGCAGCACGCGTCCCCCAGGGACACAGCGTCTCTGAACAAAGACCTCTGCACAGAGTGGGAACTCCCTCTCTGGAGTTTGGAGCACCCCCTCCTACAAACCCAGACATGCACAAAGTTCCGCATTTCACCGCAGGAAGCGAGACTGGTGGCTTCAGGCGCCATTAATCATTTTGAAGTGATTATTCTTAAAAAGGGGGGAAAAACCAGGGATGCGGGTTGAGTTAAGTCATGCCCAATAAAAATTAGCCTTCTTCTCCTCAAAATACCATTTCCCTGGTTCCATGTGGAGCATTAAGAGCTGGCTGGCCTGACAAAGGCTGAGAGATCTGTTTCCTCCTTAATTGGAACTCACATACTTGGGATGACTTGCTCAGAGGGAATACGAGGGAGTTTTGAATGGGGGAGGCGGGTGCTTTACTTCCTTTACCTTCCAGTCCGGGAACACACACATTTAGGAGGAGGACAAAACAAGAACAATTTGAGGTTTTCGCTTCCTCTAAAACTTTTCATTTCCCCCATTGAAATGTCATTAAACAGCAGGAGGGGGTCAATGGGGAAAGGGGGGGAACATTTGTGGTACTTTCAACAATAAAGAGAAGGAAGGAAGGAAAGAAGGAAGGAAGGAAGGAAGGAAGGAAGGAAGGAAGGAAGGAAGGAAGGAAGGAAGGAAGGAAAGAAAAAGAAAGAAAGAAAGATCATCAAACAAAGCTTAGGACAACCCAGCTTTGTGCTCTGATTGGACCAGGGGAGCAGGGAAGCTCCCCCACCCCCTCCCCCCAGCACAGGGCCCTCCAGCCCAGCAGGTAGGGGCCAGGGACCACTTCCTTCCCTAGAAGGGCTGCCCCCGAGGGTGGTGTCATCCCCGGACCAGAGCACCAGCCAGTCCTTCAACTCTTTCTCTCTCACAGGAAACCGCCCCCAGTCTCCACCTTTGAAGTAGAATTGTTTCTCTAACATAGGAAAAGCGATAACTAGAAAATGAAATCTTCAACTCTATCTTTCCTAGGAGATTACATTTCCTGCTGTACTGGGTCGAGAGGAAATTCACTTACATAAAATTGAATTAATTTTTTTTTTATCTGAAGTCTCCTGGTCTACCAGGAGCATCTTCTCTCAGTTGCCTCTTTCTGAACCCTTGGCTATTTCCCAATCTTCATTTATTCCTAATCAGGACATCTGGCTCTGGAGGCAAGATCAGAAACCACCAAGTAAAGGCAGAAAAGAGTCCTCCCTTTCACCCTTGTCCACATGGCCTCCTCATCCCCTGGGCCTGCACATGCCTCACGCGGGGCAAACCTAGCCATGCCTTCCTGTCCCTCTCATCGTCAGCCGGTGGGTCGCACAGCCAGGTCCCATCCCTTGCTTTCATGTAAAGCTAAAAATGGAAGTGAGTAGGAGAATCAACAAATTCCATCTTAGTACTCGAAGGTACATATTTTAAAATGTAATACATATTAGTAAATCAGATCTGTTTGTTTTTATGGGCTTAGTTTCTTAAACTCAATTTTGTGTATGCCCAAGAGGAGCCCTTTAAAATTTGCTCCGAGCCACATTGAAAACGACTGACAGCCTGAGCAGGGTGAGGAAGGTGTTCAGGTGGGACGGTAGCCTGGCCTGGGACGTCAGAACCCACATAGCGCGAGGCGGGCACCCTCTTCTGGGAACTGGAGTGTGGGGTGTCAGAGCCCAAAAGGACACAGAAGCCAATTTGAATGGACTCCCATTGGCCAAATATGGGACAATCTGAGCATCAAAAAATTATAATAACAACAGATTATAACCCATTGAATAAAATGGGAAACTAGAAGTCCATTCTGAAAAAAAAAAAAATTGAAACCTTGATAAGGAACATATGTAAAGTTTCAAAGTACCTTTCCACAAAATGCTTATGCATTACAAGGGCGCAGAAGGTAACTTTACAGTAGGGAAGCCTGGCAGAGAATCGTTTCTATAGTATTGCTCTCAAAAGACACAGCCTAAATCTAATCATAAAGGAACATCAGACAAATCCAAATTTAAGGACATTCTACACAGTAATGGGTCAGTAATGTTCAAAAGTGTCAAGGTCATTAAAGACAAGGAAAGACTGAGTACACGTTGTAGACTAAAGGAGCCCAGAGCGATGTGACAATAAAATTCAACACGCGATTTTAACCTGGAAACTTTTGTCATAGAAAATATTGCTAGGACAAGTGGTCTGGAGATTAGATGGTACTAACGTATCACTGTTACTCTCCTGGTTTGGGTGGTTGTGTTGTGGTTAAGGAAGAGAATGTCTTATAGGAAAGTCCCTGTAAAATAATCAGGGCTGATGGGCTTGGTGTGACAATTCATCCTCACATAGGTCAGGGAAAAGGTATTTATACTGCACTTTGAACTCTTTTGTAAGTTTATCATTGTTTCAAAGGACTTTAAAATTTTAATTTAAAAAAGTGTTAGCTCATGAGCACCTGAAAGGACTGAGACCACGGAAATTCATTCTTACCCAGTACCTGGCACACACCCAGTCTAGGAGAGTGCTCAATAAATATTTGCTGAATTTAAATGTTTGGAAAACTCTCTGCGATACAGAAGGAACACAATGAACGGGCTTCCATTAAGGCTTATGTATTTATTTTAAAAACACTGACAGGGTTTATTATGTGCCAGACACTATTGTTAATATTTTACAAATAGCTCTATAAAGTAGGTACTGAGACTATCCCCATTTTACAGAGAAATGAACAGAGGAGTTCGGTGGCCTGCCCAGTGTCACACGGCCAAGGAACAGTAGAACGAAGGCTGAGCCCAAGCAGTGGGGCACCAGAGTCCTTGCTCTTAGCCACATTGCGAGGAGGCCCCTTCAAGATGCCACCTGCAGAAAGTTTAAGATCTTTCCATTGAAAATATTCCATCCTCAACTCTCCAACTGTATTTTTTTGTATATTCTAAATTTACAAAATGATGTCTTCGTGTTTATTTTATAATGCTAGAAATAAACCCATTCCAGAGCTAGGCACTCGTCTTCGTGGGCACGGCTTGTCCACCAACCCTGGTCTTCACAGAAGTCTTGGTCACTCAGGAAATCCTGTGGTTCTTAGTTATGCCAACCACACTATAAGTAGCCCCAATTTTTTAGATTTTATCTGCTGTGCCCTTCCCATTCTCCTGTTTGCATGAGGACTTTAACAGGGAGTAGATATATCCTTAGCATGTCATGGTACAGCTCATCTTCCACATGACAAAGGAAGTCCATTAGCCACCGGTCAAGGCCTTACATCACGACACCTCGCTGTCATATTTCCCTTGAAGCACTGGATCAAAGGTGCCTCCTAACGGGTGGATATATCTATAGTCTTTACGAACAAGAGCTGAAGATACTCTGCCTCATGCAGCCTTCTCCACCTCCCTTGCTGCCTCCTGTGAAATGTGAAAACAGGTTGTTTTATGTTCATTTATGTTCTTCTAAGGAAAGAAGCTCTGTCTGCATCCCTTAGACTCCTCTTTGTAGCAACAGGTTCAAAATGTAAATCTAATAAATAAATACTTTTCTTTATAATTCAAGATAGCGGCTTGGCCGGTGTGGCTCAGTGGTTGAGCACTGACCCATGCACCAAGAGGTCACCGGTTCGATTCCCAGTCAGGGCACATGCCCAGGTTGTGGGCCAAATGCCCAGTGGGGGGCATGCAGGAGGCAGCCAATCAATGTTCTCTCTCATCGATGTTTCTATCTCTCTCTCTCTCTCCCTTCCTCTCTCTATAAAAAAATCAATAAAGAAAAAAATTATAATTCAGGATAGCAAGTTACCTAATAAAACTATAATAAGCACAACACAATGAGTTCTATTCCATGAGAATGGTTTGACAATTTTTGTCGCCTATGATGTTATCACAAAGATGTATCACACGTTTCAGGTAGGCTTAGAGAACGTTCCATGTTGTCAAATAGTATTTTAATCTTCAAATAGTACTTAGTTATAGGAACAAGATCTTCCATGTGCTGTGCCCCATTTCCAGAGGGGTGACAGCACCAGGGTAAAACAGGAAGAAGGAAAGCTTTCATTCAATCTTCAGTGCTCTTTCCTTTTATGAAATAGAACTGTAATCTTTTCCTGGACTTCTTCTCTGTGCTAATTTCCAACCATCCACAGGCACAATCTACTGAACAAATAAAATTTATATTTATGTATTTACATATGTGCAAATATGTGAGTGTGTATGTGTTTCCTCCGCTGTCTTATCCCCACTGGAAACTTCTTTCGGTTGCAAAATCATAGTTGCATTGTTACCAGCGCACCGCCTACACCCCCTCGCCATCACCGCTCAGTGCACACCCATGCACACCCGCCCAGCTTCCACTGGCAGCATTAGCCCTTCTCGGACTCGGGGTGTTTTCTTATTGCCTAAACCCATTCTGCTGCTTTGGAGACAGGTAAAGTATTGTGAAACAAATGTCCCCAGGAAGAGTCCTCAACCCATGACCTAAACAGGTTGGTGCATAAATACCCCAACTTCCTTGCCCCTCGGGTAGGATGACTTTGAGAAAGCGTTTTCCATACATGCCAGAGCTTCCCCAGAGGAACTGAATTCGTCACCTACAGTGGTGTCGGGCTTGATAACACTTCCATTCTTGGTGGCCTTCTCACGTTCCTGTCGCACTTCCCCATCCCCTAATGGTGTTCCCTCAATTGCCTACGTGCACTTTGATCCTTGCCTTAACATCTTCTCCTAGGGAAACCCAAACTAAGGCAATCACTCACCAAAGAATATGGAAGTTGACCAAAGACACTGGACAAACAGCTGTCCTTCTGTCCCTGTTGTTGACTATTCTACCACAGAAGAACTTCAAAGCACAATTTGTATCCAGACCTTAATTTTCCCTACCTCCTTTTAAATTTCCCCCCTTTTCCCCACCTTCTACCTATGTGCAACGTGTCAATGATGGGTCTCTTCTTCCCTAGTTCTAAATAGCCCTTACCCAAAAGTTTTACTCTCCTGGCAATCTGTCGTCAGAGATGGCCGTTGCTGTGGCATCGACTCTTTTGTTCAATTGGCTCTTACAACGGTGTACTTATTCTTCCTCTGCGCACAGCAGATCTAACCGACCATATGTTTATTTCCACCAGGGTCATCCTGCCATCTGGACAATGGAAGCTGATGCCCCAGGGAAGCTATAACCATAAGCCAATTTACATTAAGACAGATTCTAGACATACAGTCTAAGTGTGGACACAGAGCTGACTCCAGCTGACAATGCCACCAGACTCTGATTGATTTTACCCACAATACGTGGAGGTTCCCGTGTGTCATAGACAGAGGCAAAGACCGTATTTAGGCTGCATGACTAATCCAATTGTGTGCTGCCTTGCTATGCTCATCTCTATTTGATCAGAGGGCACCAAGTTCAGGATAATAGATTCAACTGCTCCCTCCTCAACCTTATCCAAGTCCCTCAATCTTGGTTTGAAAGGGCCCCCAAAACACTGTACCTATTGGTCAGCACTTTTTTTTTTATGGCTATTCTTGGCATTTCTGTGACCATTAAAAGTTGTTTAAAGATTAAAGGGCTGATTACAATCATAAAAATTAAGATCACTTAGCACCAGTTTTTCACCATCTCTCTTGCCCCTGAAAACACCATGATGGGGGTGGGGGGGTGCAGACTAGCTTTTAGTGACCTACTTTCTGTCCCAAGTAAAGTTTCTGCTTTTTCTTTTCCTTTTTTTTTTTTTTTGGCATTGGATATGGAAAGAATCTGTCAGTATTTTCAGCAATCATCTCCCTTCACCACCCTGGTGCTTCACACACCATTACTCAAAATATTCCTCTAGAGCCCGAAGCAGGGCAGAGTGGAGTGCCCTCTCAGCAGGTACCATTCGCTAGCTGTGCGCCAAGAATCCTCTCTGCCTGCTGATGATTTGAAGTCCTGCTGGGAGGAAGGCTGGTATTCCCTGTGTTTGGTGCTGATAAGAGGCAGACCCTCAGCACAGCTTGCCCACAGTCCCACAGCCCTGTGCAGGAGAAGCTCCCCCGTGCACCAGGAGCAGCTTTACTGATAGGTTTACACACACGCACATGCACACACACACGCACACACACACACACACACGCACACGCACACGCACACGCACACGCACACGCCATTTCTTTTATTCAACCTGGAAAGTTTTCACAAGCTTTTTCCAAATCTACCTTTAATAAAAACCCTCTAGGTGGTCTTCTGGGGGATTAAATACATTTCTAGTATCTAGCATAGTAGTTCACCTATAATAAGTGCTCATTAAGTATCTATGGCTTTATCTAACCGTATGTTTGTTTAAATGAGACACCAGGACAATTAGGAAGTGTTCAGCAGAAAAATGCCATGCGTAAGAAATGGAAAAGAGAATATTCCTTTATGAAAATTGGTACCCTGAATGAATACAGAGTTAATGTCTTCTTTTCTCCCCAAAGCTTGATTTGCTGGAGAACTTGTCCTTCAAGTCTGAGGCTGATTTAAGTATATTACAGTAGCTAAAAAGATACAACAATAGATTGAAGAAAAAAAAAAGAGTCCAAGAAAGAGATCATTCAGTTCTCTGGTGATTCTGTGTGGAAATCTGATCGATGGCACCAAAGCTGTGCTGGCACAATAAGAGGGGCATCATCCTCTGACAGATCTGTTATTGTAAGAATTGATTTCTTTGTCTCCTCAACTACCTGGAAAACGGGGCTATGCCCAGTTGCTTTGCATTCCCAGTGTCTGGCACAATTCCCATGCATGGTAGGCATTCAGTGAAAGTTGGGATTGGTGTACCCTGGGAAATAACCATGTCAACATTTCAAAGGCCTAAACACGTGTGCAAGGTGGTCTTTTCATAGACAGGCTGAAAGGTCTCTCTAATTCTAGGACTAAATTAAAAACCAGCTAGAATCCCATGGGGCTCAGAGGTCTTAGCCAATGACGGAGGGGCTAGGCACGCAGAAGCCCAAATGTCTTGCCTTAGTTGAGACACACTCTGAGGACAAGAACCTACCTCCAGAACTCCTTACCAGATCAGACTAAAGCTGCTGCCTGAGGGACTTTCCAGAAATCACACCCTTCCTGTCTGCCTCTTCCCTACTGTGCTTCTCCCACTCCCATACCAGTTTCTCCTGGGAACACTCCCTTAATGAATTAGTAACTTCTGGTGGTGGGGGAGAAAGTTAGGACAGAAGGATGGATTCTGTGTTAGGCAATCCATGCACAGACTTTCCCATTCCCCAGCTTACCTCTTCCTCTTCCCTCATCAGTGAACACCAGTCCTGCCTAACCACTCTGCCAGATCTCCTGAGGCCCACCCACTCTCCACTTCTACTAATTCTCCCCAAGCCCCACCTCTTGCTGCTTCTTACATACATAGTGTCACCCTTGAACTTTGACTCTTCTGCTGCCCACACATTCTTTCCTACCACCATCAAACCTCTGTGGTTCATTTGATGGACCCCGCCTCTCAGGATGAGCTGAGCCTTTACCCTATTCTGTCTCTACAGAAACATGGGAGAACCAACTGTACCAACTACACGAGCAGACATCAGACAAATAGGGCACCTGTAAAAGAAAGGCAGAGGGAGATTCCAAACAGGGGAAAGGTACAAACGGAGAGGCTAATGTTATGGAATGAGAAGGTGTGATGAGGCTATTTCAACTCTTATTAATATTTATTTAGACAGGGAAATCCACTCGGGCAGATTCTAAATTAGAACATGGCTTTCTTCGTCTGTCCCCATCCTCTTTCTCTACAAGGACCTCCCCTGTCGAATTTGTAGAAGGTCCATGCTATGTTGAAGGCAACTGTGGCTGCCTTTTAGTCACCTGAACTTGGATAATAATTTCACCTAATCAGTATAAGTCCTGGTCTCTAGGAAGATGATGGCCCCACTAAACTAGTTTAGAAGGTTACTTCATTCATTCAGCTTTGTAAGTCACTGCAAAGTCAACATGGATAGAGACAGACTATAGGATCCATTCTTTCTAGGGTCACCTGATGCAGTCGTGCAGATCCTTCCTGACCCTCTCAGTCTGTTTGGGCTCCAAGGATAGAAAGCAAGGCTACATTGGAATCTCTGTTTCTTTCTGAAGTGTTCAGTGTTCACATCATTTAGAACGTCCTCCGCTTTATATTTGTAACGGTAACATTTACAGGGAAGTAGAGCCGGTTGGCCTGTTAGTCAATTTCCCAGCCCTGCCATGTCCATTTTTAGGGGTATGACCCCCGCCCCATCCTCAAAAACCTCTCTGGCTGGATAGCAGGCCCCAGGACTCTGGCCCCAAATCATGTTGATTAAATCAGAAGTGAGCACCCAAGTCAAGACAGGCTAGGCCAGGAAACAGGACTTGGAAATACAGCGGGACTCAGGGGGTCTCAGGGTCTAGTCAGTCTCTCTTGGGTACTTGAACTGAGAAGTGATATAAAGTTGAGGCTGGGCAACCATGTTAGTTCAAAAGAAGATGAAGGGGAATGTGCCAGTGAGAGAGATGGGCAACAGTCATGCAGAGAGAGGCAGAGACGGGCAGGGCCGTGGCCCCGGGACACAGAGTACTCAGCCAGCTGTATGGCACCCCAGACACCTGGCTAAAGTCCTGACCTTGGGGTCCATAGCATACTCCATATTTTCTCTTACAAATTCCCCTCTTTATTTAACTGAGTTTGAGTAGGTTTAATTCCAGAAAAGAAAAGAAAAAAGTTCCTGTCTAAGGTAGGAACAGGAAGGGAAGGGATGGGGCCTTGGTTTGGGTTTGTTTGAATCCACTGCAGAGACGGACCATTCAAATAACCAGTGATCTGATTTCTCAGCACTTTACTATTATCCTTTCTCTGGTGATCAGGAGAAAATTCACCTACATTTAAAATAGATGAGTCCTGGCCAGTGTGGCTCAGCGGTTAGAGCATCTGCCTGTGGACCAGAGAGTCCCGGGTTCAATTCCAGCCAAGGGCATGTACCTCGGTTACAGTTCGTACCCGGCTCCGGTTGGGGTTGTGCAGGTAGCAACCAATCGATGTGTCTCTCTCACATAGATGTTTCTCTCTCTCTCTTCCTCCTTCCCTCCCTTCCACTCTATCTGAAGATAAATGCAAAAATATCCTCAGGTGAGGATTAAAAAAATAAAATAGATGATGAGCCCTGGCTGGGTGGCTCAGTTGGTTGGAGCATCATCCCACACACCAAAATGTTGTGGGTTTTGATTCCCAGTCAGTGCACATACTGAGGTTGTGGGTTCAATCCTTGGTCGGGGCACGTACAGGCGGCAACCAATGGATGTTTCTCACATCCATGTTTCTCTCTCTCTCTCTCTCTCTCTCTCAAAAAATAAAATAAAATAGATGATGCAGTCTCTTATCATTTTGGGAAATATTCTTGCATTAGATAACAGAATTCCTGATTTTCCAGACAACTCAACAGGGTTATCTAGACTTTCAAATGAACATATCTAGTAATTGTTACTGAATCGTGAGCTGATAAATTCATATAGTCTAAAACATTGTAGATGAGAGAGGGCGTGAAGAAATAGGCTTATATCCCTTTTAAGTTAGCATCACTTTCAGAAGAAACTCAGTAGTGCCAAGAATAACTGATTATTCTCCCTGTGATGAAATGCGCTTTCCAGCAATAATGAGTCCTTCCCACCAGTACTGGGTTACGACGTCAACATGGCTTGGTTATTCTCATGCCAACATGAGCATTGGCCTAATTATTCAAGTGCCAACATGAGAGCCCAGTCCTCAGTTTCCCTTCCAGAAGTGCGAGCATGACCACTTGATAAACAAGATATCTAATGTGCCAAACATCCCTCCAGAGGAGACTGCCAACCAGTGCCACCTGCGCCGTGATGCTTTCTCTTCTGGATCTGGATGAGCATTTTACACGTACATTTGAGTCGTTTGCCAGCCTTTGGCAATTTCCAAGTTTCCCACAGATTAATGAAAAATCCAGCTGTTTCCAACTATTTGGAACAGAGCAATATGTGATAAAATGAAGATAGAGGAAGTCTTTATCCAATTTCTCCAGCTGTCAGAGAGATTTGGAACATATTGGGAAGAAAAATTGCAAGCTCGATTGTTCAAAGATTTTTTTTTTAAATAATAAGAAGAAAGCAAGCTTTGTATTAAATTTCTGAGAATGCCTTTTATTTACCAAACAGAGAGAGCTAAAAAGCTGTTCTTTGATTAATCAGGTATGAGCGAATCCGGCCTGGAAGTAATTTTAGTAAAAGGTGAGCAGCTATGGCTCATGCAAAGGGCATTTGGACATTTTAACAATGATCTGAGAACAGACTTCAGGGCAGCAGCTAAATGAAGCTGTTGTGTTGGCCAGTGCTCCTCCAACTATCCTTGCTGTTTGTTTTTTGCTAATTAAAATCTTTCACAGAATCTTTTCAACAAATAGTGCTCAATTGAATCCCCATATGTAAAAAAATAGAGACAGAGAGAAATAGCCACAATTCCCATCCTTTACAAAAATTAATTCAAAATGAATTATAAACCTAAATGCAAAATCTAAAACTAAACAACTTCTACAAGATTGACTATGACACCAAAAGCATGATACATAAAGAAAAGAATTGATGCCCTGACCAATTTGGCTCAGTGGTTAGAGTGGTGGCCCGTGGGCCAGAGTCACAGGTTCGATTCCCGGTCAAGGGCACGTACCTCAGTTGCAGGTTAGATCCCCAGCCCTGGTTGGGGTCATGCAGGAGGCAACCAATCAATGTGTCTCTTTCACATCAATGTTTTTCTCTCTATCTCTCCCTTCCTCCCTTCCACTCTATCTTAAAAAAAAAAAAAAAAAAAAAAAAAAAAAAAAGATCAATGAAAAATTATCCTCGGGTGAGAATTTTTAAAAAATTGATAAATTGCAATATATCAAATTTAAGAACTTCTGCTCTTCAAAAGACGCTGTCAAGAGAATGAAAAGACAAGACAGTCTGAAAGAATGTGTTTGCAAAGCACATATCTGATAAAGGACTCTCACAACTCACTAGTAGGAAAACAATCTTTTTTTTTTTTTTATTTGGCAGAAGATTTGAACATTTTACCAAAGAATATATAAACATGGCAAATAATCACAAAAAAAGATGCTCAACATCATTGGTAAAATACAAATTAAAACCATGATGAGATCCTACTACAGAGGCTGGGATTTTAAAATGGACAATACCTAGCGCTCCCAAGGACATGGAGCCACTGGCACTCTGATTGCTCATTGGAACATAAGATGGCACAGACACCTTGAAAAAGTTTTGCAGTTTCTTACCAACTTAAACATAGACTTTTCATATGACCCAGCAATCCCCTCCTAGGTATTTACTCAAGTGGGATAAAGACTTATGTTCACACAAAAACCCATGCACAAATGTTTATAGTGCCTTTATTCAAAATTGTCAAAAACTAGAAACAATCTGAATATATATTAACTGGAGAATTGATAAACTGTGGCACATCCACAGAATGCTACTCAGCAAGGAAAAGAAACAAACTGGCAACGTGCACAGAAACATGGATAAATCTCGAATGCATTGTGCCAAGTAAGAGAAGTCCGACTCAAAAGGCTACATCATGTATACAAATATTGAATCATTATATTGTACACTTGAAAATAACATAATGTCATATGCCAATTATGTCTCAACTTTTAAAAAATAAATAACAATTTTAAATAACTTTAAAAGGCTACATAATGGATAACACCATTCATATAGTAATTTTGCAAAGGCAAACTATAGCGAGAAAAAAACAAACCAGAGAGCCCTGGCCGGTTTGGCTCAGCAGTTAGAGCGTCGGCCTGAGGTCCAGAGAGACCCAGGTTCGGTTCCCACTAGGGGCACATACCTCGGTTGCAATTTGTCCCTGGCCCAACGGCCCTGGTTGGTCATGCGGGAGGCAGCCACTCGATGTGTCCCTTTCACGTCGATGTTTCTCTCTCTCTCTCTTCCTCTCCCCCCCTCCACTCTATCTGAACAAAAAATGGAAAAAGGACATTTTAAGGGTGAAAAAACTTTCTATAACTTTACTGTGGCATGGCTCCAAAACGGAATATAATTGCCAAAACTCACACTAAAAGGGATGACTTTTACTGTATATAGACTTTACCTTATTACCTTAATTCTTAAAATGGGAAAAAAATCATTCACAGACTGATACTATTGCAAAATAAATAAAATTAATTTCTAGGGGAAAATGATACAAAAAAAGGCCTACATAATAAAAGTCCAGCCTGGCTGGTATGGCTCAGTTGTTGAGCATCAGTCCATGAACCAAAAGGTTGCTGGTTTGATTCCCAGTCAGGGCACACGCCCAGGTTGTGGACCAGATCCCCAGCAGGGGGCATACAGGAGGCGGCCAATCGATGTTCTCTCATTGATGTTTCTATCTCTCTCTCCCTCTCTCTTTCTCTCTAAAAATAAATAAATAAATAAATACTAAAAAGTCCAAATTCTTTTGTTTGTTTGTTTTGTTTTTTGTTAATCCTCACCTGAGGATATTTTTCCATTGATTTTTAGATAGAGTGGAAGGGAGGGAGGGAGAGAGAAACATCAGTGTGAGAGAGACACATCAATTGGTTGACTCCTGCATGACCCCTAGAGGAGCCAGGGATCGAACCTGCAATCCAGGTATGTGCCCTTGACCGGGAATTGAACCCACAACCCTTCTGTGTGCAGGCTGACACTCTAACCACTGAGCCAAACCAGCCAGGGCCAAATTCTTTATTATTAGAGTCAATGAGCATAACATTTTTTGTCAAAAGTTGGTGGAAGGAGGCAGACAGGCACAGATGGGACACAGATCTGTGCCGCACAAGCTTATAAATGGCTTAAGAAGAGCCTTGAGCCAAGGGACCACAGAGGGAGGGCCAACGGGGAACCGGAGAGATGAGGGGAGGGGACAGGGAGAATAGGGACAGCCTTGGCAGAAGAGGCCAGCTGGGTCACTTCAATGACCAGGTGAAGCCTGGCCGGACTCCTCAGAGGCACAAGCGCACTCAGGCAGTGAACAGATGCCTTCAGACAGGATCCCCTTGTAGGGTTAACGAGGCAGCTGTTTTCTGTGTTTTCAGGCAGCTTCCAGGAAACACTTAAGCACAGGCCTTTCTTTAAACTCCCAGAGACCTAGTTGTAAAAAGGAGTAGGAAAAATGGTCCTAGCATTTCTTAATAAAGAAAGTTTTCTTCAACATCAGAAGTCATTCCGTAAATCTTCATGGAGTGCCTACCATGTGCCGGGTAGTGTCTAAGGTGCTGAGGACACAGCAGTGAACAAAATCCCTGACGCCATGGAGCTTCCATGCAAGCGGGGGCCACAGACACAGCCAAAAAATCAGACCTACAATACAGTAGTGCCCCTTATCCACGGTTTTGCTTCCTACAATTTTAGCTACCTACAGTCCGAAAATATTAAATGGAAAATTCCAGGAAAAAGCAACTCATAAGTTTTCAATTGTGTGCCATTCTGACTAGCATGATGAAATCTCGAGCTATCCCACTCCATCCTACCCAGGCCATGAACCATCCTTTGGTCCAGCACATCCACGTTGCATACGCTCTCTGCCCATTAGTCACTTAGTAGCCATTATGGTTATCAGACTGACTGTCACAGTTTTGAAGTGTTTGCCTTCAACTAACCCTTATTTTACTTAATAATGGCCCCAAAGTGCAAGAGTAGCGGTGCTGGTGATTCAGATATGCCTAAGAGAAGCCGTGAAATGCTTCCTTTTAGTGAAAAGGCGGAAGTTCTTGACGTAATAAGGAAAGAAAAAAATTATATGCTGAGGTTGCTAGAATCTATGGTAAGAACTAATCGTCTGTGTATGAAATTGGGAAGAAGGACAAAGATGTGTGCTAGTTTGGAGAGAGACAGAGAGAGAGAGAAACTACATTCTCATAACTTTTATTATAGTATATTGTTTTAGTAGTTCTATTTTATTATTGTTTTCATTAATCTCTTACTGTGCTTAATTTATAAATTAAATTTTATCATAGGTATATATGTATGAGATAAAACATAGTACTTAGTCCATAGTAAGTAATCACTGAATAGTAGTTATTTTGAAAATTTTTAAACAAGGAAGCATGTTCAAAAGCATTAAATATTAAAGGCATATATTTTAAGTATACTAGAGTTTGGAAAAGGGAGAAATTGTTAACCATCGGAGTCATCTGGAAAAGCTGCACCGTGGACGTGAGACGTGAGCTGGCCTTGAAGGGCGGCTGGAATTTGAATGGTGGAGAAGAGACAGAAAGTCATTGAAGCAGAGTGAAGCATGAGGGGATGGGTGAGCCTGGAGCCAAGGGCAGCATTCAGAAAGGTAGTGATGCCCAGCAAGTGTCCACCACATGCCAGGCACTATGATGGGCACTTTGCGTATGTCTCATTCAAGTTCCTCAACAACCTTGTGAGGTGCTGAGTTAGTCAGGGTCCTCAGAGAAACAGAGCAATAGGCTGTTGGATTAGTCTGCTCAGGCTGACATAACAGAACACCATAGATCCCATTCAAAAACACTCTCACAGGAACATCCAGAATAACGTTTGACCAAACATCTGGGTATCATGGCCCAGCCAAGGTGACATATAAAATAAACCAATTGTAGGTGGGTTTTACTCTTAGTGTATAGATGAACAAATTGAAGCTCAAAGAGATTAAGTAACATGTTCAAGGAGGCAGAATAGCTGAGATAGAATCGAAACCCAGATCTGTCTGAATCTACACTCCATGTCTTCTCTTGACGTTTTGTGCTAGGTCATTAGAGAAATGCATTTCAATATGACATTTTGAAACAGGGGGAGGACTAGGAATGGCACATGCCTGTGTATCTTTCACAGTTATCATAGCGCCTTGCTATAGGCATGCTTAACATACATGGCAGGGGGTGGGGTACATGGATGGATGGATGGATGGATGGATGGATGGATGGATGGATGGATGGAAGGAATAAAAAATAGTCACTCTGGTAATTATGGCTACAAAAAAAAGAAACTGATCCTTGGTATTTCTTCACATCTGGCTTAGCTTTAGAGCTGAGCTATTCAAAATAGTAACTATTAGCCACAGATGCCTATTAAAATTAAAATGCTTACTAATTATAATTAAAAAATAAAAATTCAGTCTCAAAAAGGTTCAGTTTCCCCACTGCACTAGCCACATTTCGAATATCCAGTAGCTACCTGTGGTGAGGGGCTACATGATGGACAGCACAGATACCATTCCATCATCACGGGCAATTCTATTGCACAGCGCTACTCCAGAGAGACCGTGCTAGGCCTGCCATCACAGAACTTACGCATGTCTCTGTGAACATATTCCGTGAGAAAACAGGTAACTCTAAGCCAACCAATTCCCCCCAGCCAAGGCCTTTCTTACGCGGTGCAGCTCGGTGGGGCGGGCCCTCTGGTGCCTACGCTTGCCCCCGAGGCAGAGTAACTGCTTGCTCCACTGGCTCTTTCCATAGACTAAAGGTGCCGTTGACATTGGGCTCCCTTCAAACTATAAACATCTAACAAGATCCAGATGCACAAGTAGTAGATTTAAAGACCTGTCAATATGGACACTAGGGCCTGAAATGAAACACTTGGCATTTGATTTGACTAAAATGTTAAACTCACATTTTATTGATTCAATAAAATGTGAACAACCAATTTTTAGGCTGGAGCCTTCACAAACGCGTATGTGTGTATGGATGTGGAAACACAGTTTCTCAAGACAAAGCCAACAGCAGAGTCAAAAACTGGTCTTCCAAGTAAAGCTTCCGTGATAATCATCATTTTTAATGGGCCTAAAATGTTATTCATGATAAATGTGCTGTCACACAAAATCCTTTCTGGAGTTGAGTGATAAAATAAAATTGCTGCTAAACCACAATGTCTGTGGAGAGTGAAGACACGGACAGTGGAAGAGATTGGAACTGTCAGAAAGTAGGAGCCTACCCAGCGGCTGTGACATCATCTCCCAGCGTTTTCCCGGGAAGGGCTGAAACGCACCAAGATGCAAATGACGGACTTAATGAAAAGGGAAACACGGCCAGCTTTGTAGTGTGGAGGGGGTTTAGAAAGCAATAACGGTTATATTAAACGTCTGACTCAACACAAGCACGGCGGTGAAAAACAAGAAAAAACGAAACTTGCCTTTCCTTATCAACAGGATCAGAAAAAATACTTTTACCCTCTGACACCAATTTTATCTCCTCCCCTCCTGTTTAAAATGTAAACATGGGAAGGTGGAGTAGACTTACTTTTCACTATTCCTCCCACTAACTACAAAAAATAACAGCAACAACAGAAAAGCCTAGACATTATATAAAACAAACGTGGAAGACTCTGAAAGGCGGAGACGAAGCGAAAGTGTTAGGGAGCTCAAGCCCCAAGGAATAAATTGGTGGGAATTTCCTGGGTCGTCCTTTTATCTCCTGTATCTCAGACTGGGAGCTGACAGAGCTACCAGAAGCACCAACTAATGTCAGCCAACAACAATAACAACAAAAGCCTGTTCTCTTTGGCCAAAGGACCAGGAAGGGGCAGCCTCATAAGACAAAACTTTGAGACAGTAAAAGTTCAATTGCCTTAGTCCACTCAAACACCACAGGGAAAAGTGTGGCTCCACCCCGCCCATGCCAACAAAGGCTGACGGGAGCCTCGACTTTCACCCTCTGGAGGCTGTAATGAAGTCAAGCGAGGAACCAGGACTTTCATCCCTGCGGAATGATCACAAGTCCACCTTCAGTCCCAGATACAGAGACCGTGGGAGAGCCTGGACTCGGCCCCACCCAGCAGTAAAGAAGCATCTCTCCCTCCCCTGCTGGAGTGGTGGCAGAGGACACCTCGCAGACAGTGGGGATGCTCACCGCTGGCATGAGCCGTGAGTAGCAAGGTCACCTCCCCTCTTCTGCAGTCCGTGGAGACCACGTGGGAGCAGTAACAGGCGTCCCCACTGCCCCTCCCAGACAGGGAGGTATTGGTGGAGGCCAGGCAGGGTGTCAGAGCGCCCACACAGTCACAAGGGAAGTGCTTGAGTGTCAGCAGAGGCACAGTGCAGAAACAGGACCTCCCCCTGCTAATAATGAGGTGCTTCCTCCCCTCCCCTTGATGGAGCCGTGACAGAGGAAGCCGGTTGAAACAGAAGGTTTAAATAAGATTCAGAATCTTACAACACAACACCCAAAATGTCCAGTTTTCCATCAAAAATACTCAAAATAACCTGGCCGGTGTGGCTCAGTGGTTGAGCATTGACCCATGTACCAAGAGGTCGTTGGTTCATTTCCCAGTCAGGGCACATGCCCAGGTTGTGGGCTAAATCCCCAATGGGGGGCATGCAGGAGGCGGCCAATCGATGTTCTCTCTCATCGATGTTTCAATCTCTCTTTCTCCCTTCCTCTCTCTCTAAAATCAACAAAGAAAAAAAAATACTCAAAATACCAAGAACCAGGAAGATCTCAAAATGAATGAAAAACGACAATCAACAGATGCCAACACTAAGTGACAGAGACGTTTGAACGATCTGAACGAGATCTTAAAGCAGCTATCATAAAGTGCTTCAGCAAGCAATTACGAACATGCCTGGAAAAAAGGACAATATAGCAAGCCTCAGCAAAGAAATAGAAAGACTTATTAAAGAAATAAAAAATATTAAGAAAAACCAAATGGAAATTTTAGAACCCCTTAAAATTTAGAAATTAGAGTCCTTCAAATTGTGGTATATCCATAATGTGGAATATTACTGAGCAATAAAAAGGAATATATTATTGATACATGCAGCAACCTGGATGAACCTCCAGAGAATTATGCTGAATGAAAAAAGCCAACCCCAAACTTATATCATTGTGTATAATATAATTCCATGTATATAACACTCTGGAAATGAAAATGAAGACAGATTAGTGGTTGTCAAGAGTTAAGGAAGGGGTGAGAATGGGAGGAGAGTGGACGTGGCTGTGGAAAGGCAAAGGATCCTTGTGGGGATAGAAACGTCCTATATCTGGAAACTGGACTACTGTCTTATACCATACACAAAATGAACTCCAAATGAATTAAAGACTTGAATGTAAGACCTGAAACCATAAAGCCTCTAGTAGAAAACATGGGCGGTAAGCTCCTTGATATCTTGTAAGGGGTGAATATTCAAAATATATAATGAACCCACATAACTCAACAGCAAAAATAAATAAACAAATAATCTAATTTTAAAATGGGCAGAGCACCCGGCCGGTGTGGCTCAGTGGTTGAGTGTCGACCCATGTACCCAGAGGTCGCTGGTTCAATTCCCAGTCAGGGCACATGCCCAGGTTGTGGGGTCCGATCCCCAGTGGGGGGCATGCGGGAGGCAGCTGATCCATGTTCTCTCTCATCGATGTTTCTTTCTCTCTCTCCCTCTCCCTTCCTCTCTCTCTAAAATCAATAAAATAAAATAAAAAATTTAAAATGGGCAGAGGATCTGAACAGACATTTTTCCAAAGAAGACACAGATGGCCAACAGGTATGTAAAAAGATGTTCAGCATCACTAATCAACAGAGAAATGCAGATCAAAACCACAATGACATATCACCTAAAACATGTTAGAATTGCTATGATAAAAAACAAGAAATAATAAGTGCTAGTGAGGATGTGGAGAAAAGAGAACATTTGTGCACTGTTGGTGGGACGGTAAATTTGTGTAGTCACTGTAGAAAACAGTACGGAGATTCCTCAAAAAAATCAGAAATAGTACCACCATATGATCTAGCAATTCCACTTCTGGGTATTTATGCAAAGAAAATGAAAATACTAATTCCAAAAGATATATGCACCCTCATGTTCATTACAGCATTTTCCACAATGGTTAAGATGTGAAAACAACCTAAGTGTCCATGGATAAATGAGTGAAGAAGATATTGTATATACATATGTATGTATATATATAGACACACACACAATGCAATACTATTCAGCCATTAAAAAGAATGAAATCTTGCCATTTGCAACAATATGGATGGACTTTGAGGGCATCATGCTAAACAAAATAAGTCAGACAGAAAGAGACAAATACCATATGATCTCACTTATATGTGGAATCTAAACCCAAAAAAAATTAAACAAAAAATCAAGCTCATAGATACAGAGAACAGACTGGTGGTGGCCAGCAGTGGCGTGTCGGGCGGGTAAAATGAAGTAAGTCAGTCATGGGATGTAATGTACAATATGGTGACTGTAGTTAATAATACCATATTGCATATTTGAAAGTTGCTAAGAGAGTAAATCTTAGATGTCCTCTTCAAAAGAGAAAAAAAAATTGTAACTATGTATTGTGACATATGCTAACTAGAATTATTGTGGTGATTATTTTAGAATATATACAAATAATGTATTATTATATTGTACACCTGAAACTAATACAATGTTACATGTCAATTATACCTCAATCTTTTTAATGTTCTATATATTGATTGTATTAATGCCAATACCCTAGTTTTAATATTGTACAATTGTGTCACAAGATTTACCATTAGAGGAAACTGGATAAAGAGTACATGGAATATCTCTGTATTATTTCTTACAACTGCATATAAATTTATAATTATCTGAAAATAAATAGTTTAATTTTAGCTCTGGCCAGTGTAACTCAGTTGGTTGGGCACCGTCCCATGAACCAAAAGGCTGCCGATTCAATTCCTGGTCAGGGCACATGCTGGGGTTGCCGGCTCAATCCCTGTTGGGGATGTGTAGGAGACAGCCAATCGATGTTTCTCTCTCTCTCTCTCTCTCTCTCTCTCTCTCTCTCTCTCTCTCTCCTTACTTTTCTCTCTAAAAATCAATTAAAAAATCTTTTTAAAAAATTAAGTGCCATAAATTCTTTAAAAAAATATTAGTTTTAAAAAATGTAAACATCACTCTGGCCAGTTTGGCTCAGCGGTTAGAGCATAGGCCCACGGACCAGAGAGTCCTGGGTTCGGTTCCCGCTAATGGCACGTACCTCGGTTGTAGTTTGTCCCCCACCCCAGTTGGGGTCCTGTGGGTGGCAACCACTAGATGTGTCTCTCTCACATCGATGTTTCTCTCTCTCTTCCTCCCTCTCTCCCTCCCGCTCTATCTGAAGATAAATGCAAAAATGTCCTCGGGTGAGGATAAATAAATAAAATAAAAATAAAAAATGTAAACAGCACAGCTTCTAAGGCAGACCATTTCATAAATTATGACCAAATATCTATTGATTTTTGTATTCATTTCCCACCCTCCAATCGAATACTCGTTAAAGTATGAAATTGTTTTAACTGACAATGGAGTACAAAATTCATTCTCAGTTCAAGGAAACACAGCTCTGTTTTGCAGACAAAGGACAGAAGACCTAAGAATAAAGAGCTGCACTTCTTTTCTGGGTATTCAATAATACTCACCATTCCTTAGGCATACAAAGAACTTAATCTTTAAGATTAACTAATGCATTCACTCAAAAACATGTATTATATGCCTACCATGTACCTAGGTTTATACTTGTTTCATTTAATATTTCAAACCTTTGATTAACAAGGTGGTTTGACCGGACACTCACTCTCCCCTCCTCCCATCCTCAGCTCTGACATCTGTAACTCCAGGTCCCACCCCCACGGTCATCTCAGAACAAACTGTTATGAATAGAATAGTACCTTGTGACCAGAGAAAAATAACACCATTATTTTGTCATTAACAGATAATGCCTGTTCCTTTAAATCAATACTACTGATGTAGTTAGTACTGCACAAAGCCTGAGAGAGACACAGATGGGTTACTGGGCAATGAGAAGGTCAGCATTATTTGGAAATTACCATTCCTCTTTTTACTCATTTCCTACTGCCCAGAACCAATCTGTGTGTCATGCTTGGGAAAGAAAAAGAAAAATGATGGGCCACGGAAATTGTTTTTCCATGGCTCTGGCAACTGTATGCAAGACCTAGAGATGGAGAATTATGTTTTCTATAAGAGTGCGTGCTTTCTCAAAAACGCACTTGGGGATTTTACCAAAACGACTACCTCCAACTCAGCTGCAGCTAAGACAGTGAGAACTTGATTTGCTTTGTTCAGACCCTGCCATAAGCATCACGGCTCTGCAATTGGGATCCCGTCCTAACCATCCCCAAATCCAAACTTCTTTGTGGGTGTGAAGGGATGAAATCGGTGTTACATCTCATGAAGAGAAATGTTTATAAACTATCTTCAAAGACTCCTTACAAGATGTAACAGCTCTTACTCAACACCGCATTTGGATGAATTAAGTGTAAATAAATATTAAAATGGCTATTAAATTTCCATTCAAATTCATACACATGGGTTTAATACTAATAATTAAAGAAGGAAAGCTGGCAAAACACATGTAGAATTTAGCCAAACACAAAATGCTTGAAAAATAAGTCAGACTCTCTGAAAACAGAGAACACTACTGGGTTTGCTCATCCCTAGTGACAAGAAACTGGGAAATTGAAGCTAAGTCCATTTAAATAAACTCTCTGCTCTCAACAGATGCTACAGTTCATTCCTGTCAAGGGGCCCAGTAGGCTGGCTCTTTAGTGCCAAGAACAAAGCATGGGTCTCCACATGCCCCCATTCTGTCAGGGCTCCGGCTCAGATGGCACCAGGGAAGAATTCTCTCCCTTGCACCTCCAACCAGGCGACATGTTCAGGCAGAAGTCTTACTTGCTTTTAATTCTTTTCTTCCTGCTAGTTGTTGAAGGGCATATCAACCTCACTTAGAGGTTGAAACGACCATCATCAAGCCTCTAGAATTTTAGGTTTGTACCTATCCTGATGGAGTGCCTTTGGTGACATTTCAAAACTGAATATAATGACGTGATAAGACCTGTACCCCAGCACTGCTATCAAATCCACATACCAGGGCGGACAAGGAGGGGTGCCTCAGACCTGCCACGCATTGTTAGGTGAAAATGTAGAGGGTAGGAATGTATGTGGTCAACCTCTGTCAATCCTTAACCACACTTGCTTCTGACAGGGTTAACACAACTGCAAATACTTGATGTTTGTATAGAGCTCCACAATTTATAAAAGACTTGTCTCCATAGCATGTCTTTTCATCTTCACAATAACCCTATGAGTGAAGTATGGTCATTCTCAGATGAGGCCATGACTCAGACAGAGACCTTCTCAAGTCAGTGGTCAGTGCAGTGCTATCAGGACTTGAGCCCAGGGATTCTCTGTGCAAGTTCAGTGTTCTGTCCATGAGCCCATGAGGCACAGTGAGCCATTCAGAAGACTCCAAAGCTGGTAGGTCATCCCCATGCATGCCCAGCACCTTACACAGAACTTACATAAGCTTAAAAGACCTCATGCTCTCCTGGACTCTGCTGCACAGATTCAAATGGCTAAGCCAGCATCTCACCATCATCATGAATTCATTAGTATTTTAACTCTTAGACTACATGGACCACAATGTTTTTATGTGAAAAACTTAGAATATTCTGGGCACTTAACTCTATTTTCCACCATAGAAGATCCTAAATAGCCCATAGATATCAAAGCCATCCCTGACAAAATATCTGCCAAAATGTTTTAAAGAATTATGGTACCCAATTAACTGAGACTTTATTGCATTTTTTTTTACAGATGAGCCAAAAGAAATAACAATCTGAGGTTTTAGGGAATTTGTACAATATTCTCTTTCGTTAGTGAAAAGACTATCTAGTCCTCAAATTCAAACCTGTGCCAATAATTTAAAGTGAGATGCCACTATTTATCTACTGTATCTCATGTTTCATGATAGTTAGAATCCAAGACTATAACTCATTAAGCAAAGTGTTTTGTTTCATGTTAAGTGATAAAATAGTTCCCTGCAAGTCATTTGAATATGGAACACTCTAACCTAATCCTTATCAAAAAGCCAAACCAGTGCCTGGCCGGTGTGGCACAGTGGTTGAACATCGACCCATGCACCAAGAGGTCGCCGGTTCAATTCCCGGACAGGGCACATGCCCAGGTTGTGGGCCCGATCCTTAGTGGAGGTCATGCAGGAGGCGGCCAATCGATGTTCTCTCTCATCGATGATTTTATCTCTCCCTCTCCCTTCCTCTCTCTCTAAAAATCAATAAAGAAAAAAAAATTTTTTTAAGCCAAACCAGCTCATTTTATGGGTATTGATAACAGGTTTATTTGTATAATCAACAAAAAATATTTTCATTGCCCGTCACTCTTGCATACTTTGGAAATAGCTTATTGAAACTAGAAAGCCAAATACTGAAAAACAACCAGACCTATAGTTACTGTAAATCCTGGCCCAAATTAAAGGAGTCAGATCAGCAAAACTCGTGAGAAAACAAGCTCTGGTGACGTTTTCAGCCCATTAATCTATTTTTATGACAGAGTAATAGATCCAGTCAATTGAAAAGAAGCAAACAACATATTATATCTTTATTTAAGAAAGATTCTTTTGCCCTGGCCAGTTTGGCTCAGCAGTTAGAGCCTCGGCCCATGGACTGAATGGTCGCAGGTTCAATTCCCAGTCAAGGGAACATATCTGGGTGGCAGATTTAATCCCCCGCCCCGGTGGGTGTCATGCGGGAGGCAACCAATGGATGCGTCTCTCTCACATGATGTTTTTCTCTCTCTCTTTCTTTCCCTTCCACTCTATCTAAAAAAAAATAATAATAAAAATAAATAAATAAATAAATAAATAAATAAATGAAAAATATCCTTGGGTGAGCATTAACAGGAAAAAAAAAAGTGTCGTTTTTTTTTTTTTTATTTAGTCTCAAACAGCAGAAATTAACTAATTAGAAAAATATTCAGAGCACAAAACTACTTCATAGGCACCTATATAGCTAGTTGGAGGACTGGAGTATTACAGCCAAGAAGTAGCTATGAATAGGCAACTCAGCAAAACAAAGAGCGTTCACATTTTAACGGCAAGTTGTATGATAGCACTCTCACTAGGTCTGAGAACACCATCCCGTTCAATAGAACACCCAGTCCCTTGGACAGGGTCCCCAGAGTGGTGACACACAGCCTTTCTGCCCTTGAGAGATTACCTGAAAAACACTGGATTATAGGAGAGGAGCAGGAGGAAGCGGAAGTGGGAGCAGGGGGCTGGGGGATAATACCAGCAAGGGGAGTTACTGAGGAGGAGAGGAATGAGTAGGGGTGAAGGATCTTTGGGTCACAGTGAGGTATAAGTTGAATACAAGTCAATGTTATACCCAGAAGGGACCCTGAAAGGTTCCTTGGCTCACTAGTTAAATGCCAGTTTTTATCAGTCTTTGGTGAAATGAAAAAAATAAAATACACCATGTTAAGTTTTTCATAGTTTTTTCAGTTGAATGTAAAGGCTGTCTTTTATTGTGAATTCTCTCTCTCTCTCTCTCTCATATATGTGATGGTCATAGTGGGTGATAATTTGATAATTTTTCAGTGCCCTTACTTGACAAAAAGAAGTGTTGGTAATTCTATGTCAGTGTTCAAAATCATTTTAGAAATTGATGTACTTGCCCGGCTGGTGTGGCTCAGTGGTTGAGTGTCAACCTATGTATCAAGAGGTTTCCAGCTCGATTACCGGTCAGGGCACATGCCCAAGTTGTGGGCCCAGCCCCCAGAGGGGACCGTGCAGGAGGGGGCCAATTGATGTTCTCTCTCATCATTGTTTCTATCTCTCTCTCCCTCTCCCTCCCTGTCTCTCTAAAATCAATAAAGAAAAATTTTTTAAAAAGAAATTGATTTACTTTGGGTCAATAAAATCCCAAAGTCTAGAAATCACTGGTGTAGTCTATCCTTTTGTCCTTTTCACTGAGTAAGTTAGTCTAAGTATCCAGTCCATTCAATCTGAAAGTGCCCTGGCAACTCAGACAAAAATTCAGTCAGTCTTGAAATGTTCTGGCTGGTCTAGGGTTTAATCAGTACCAAGCAGCCTGCTTGCCTGATAGTTAACTGAATTGAAAAGGAAGGTGGTATGACACAGGCATATTCTGGGAATATCAGAAGGCCAGGCTCTCACACAAAACTGAGACGGAAGGACATGAACTCACATCTCCGTATCAGAAACCAACAAGTTAAAAACAAGGAGAGGCCTGGCCCAAAGAGGAAACAGCAGGAAATGATTATTTAGGATTAAGATTCTTGTTTCTGGACATGTGGTAAAATATTGCTTGGATCAATTTTATTTGCCTCCTTTGATGGAGCCAAATTAACTTAAACCAATTGTTAGAAGAACTGCCAGTTATGGATACAATGTCACATAGTCTAAAATATTCACCCTGAAGGCTTCTTGGTTAAAACATTAAAAAACCCTTGTGATAATTAAGAATTCCTCCAATGATTGAACTCATTAGGAATTACACCTTGGTAGGTCCTAAACTAATTATTATGGAAACTTCAAACAGAGAGTCCTACCCACTTCTCCACCGCCTGCCCACTGCCCCCACCCCAACTTCTAGATCTCTGTTTAAACCAGACAATGAAGAAAGTGCTCACCAGGGGTTGGGGTCTCACCCAGGTAGTGTCTTTCAAGGAGTTCAGACCTCTTAGCACCAAACTACTGTATTTCCCCAGTACTACAGTACCCTAATGGGCAAAATGGCAAAAAAAAATCCATTGCTCCAAGCTGACTGGGTCACATTCAGGCAGAATCGCCCTGCTAGACTTCTTATCACATACATGTGTACAGACACATAAATATGTGCTTTGAATTACATTCTGTTTATATTCTCATTTCCCTTATAAAAGCCTCTGCCCCCTCCCCCCCACCACCAAAACACACTGAACTACATGGACACATATATAGCTGTCAGTCACCCACACTGGTGGTTCGCAGGTGTGTGCAACATGTCACTACACTAGATCATCCACTTACAAGGTGCCGTTAGCAGCAGAGAGCGTGGCCTGCAAAAAGGGGACTCTGCTACTCAGCTCCGCCACTCAGGAGTTGTGTGACCTCAAGCCAGTCATTTACCTCTCTAGACCTCTGTTTTCTTGTTTATAAAAAGACAGAAGCAGGACACTGGCGCTGGTCACTTCCCTCGCAGCCTGCTGTTTAAGGTTCTGTGTAACTACAAATGACTTAATAACCACCAGCAGCTAAACAGAGCACAGGCATCCCAGCCAGAGGGTTCGCAGAATCTGTGGCTGACCGTAGCCAAACTTAGACTTTAATGTGAGGTTCTTTTTACAGTTAGTTTTGGACTACACTCAAAAACCAAAAGGAAGTTGGATTCCAATCCCTAAGTCAGTCCAGCAATCGTTTCCAAGGGCAAAAGACAAAACCTGCAAGCCTTGGGGAGATCAAGGAGGGTATGGCAGCTGCTAACCAGCAGTCAACTGCCCAGGAGCCCTATGGCTGGGGAACCCTGGCTGCAGCCTCCGAGAAGCTGGTCCATCACCCAGCACAGTCCCTGAAAGCGGACCAGACCAGGCGCCCAGCTTCCCTCTGGACACCAGCGGCTAGCACGTCAATCGCCATTCAGAACGAAGGCGCACAAGTCTTGAGCTACCACCCTCACCCACATGCTGCAAAAATCAAGTTGCCCCCAGATCCAGTAAGAACATCAGCATTTATCAGAATGCTGATGGGTTTTCAGAAACAGAAAGACATGCTCACTGAAAGGAAGAAAGCAGTTTTTTTTTAATAATATGGCACAGCTTCAGGGCCTGCCTGGGGTGAATGGGAATTAAAATAATCAAGATCAATGGTAATAATGTGCTCAAGAAGCAGTTCTGAAATGCAGATTACCCACTCAGTAGTCAACTCACTAATGACATTAGATAATATGAAACACAAACAGGAGAAAAAACAATCTAAGCCAATTACCCTGATTATGCTTCCGACATCAAAAGCTATGGCAGATGAAGCTAAATTTCCATATATTAATATTTAAGCCAGTATAGAATAGAAAGTAATGCACATAATGAAGACCCACTAGACTTGAGTACACAGAGCTCAAATCTCTAATCAAGCAAAAACAATTTTCTAAATGGTAATTAGCAGTAATCATGTTCTTTAAGTGCAGGATATTATATAGTATGAACTGCAATATTTTTAAAAAATGAAAAAACCCAGAATTCCATTTCCTAGCTACAGTACATCAGATATAATCAACAGAACAACTTCACAGTAGCTCTCAGTAGATCTTATCAATAGATGGACCTGCAGAGAAACAGTTACATGTGTGATTGGTGTGGTCAAAAGTAGACATTTATCAAAGAAAGGCAACACCGACCAGGTAGCATGTTCTGTGCCAGAGAAGGAAAGCAGGAAGAGAGGGAACGTAACAGGAATTAGGAAGATGCAACTAGAAATCTACCACGCCTAAGATATTTTCTTGAAACAATATACAACTCTGTCCAGGCCTTTAGCTGGCTCTTCTTTCTATTTCTCAATGTGCAAATAATCATTCACGGGGGCAAGGCAGAGTTCTTGCCCAGTGGGCAGTGCAGGATGTGACTGTCATTTGTGTTACTACCTGTGTTGGTGCCATGAGTTGTGTAAACAGGGGGAGAAATGGCTAATTAAAGCAACAACATACATTCACAATGACCTCCTACACACACACACACACACACACACACACACACACCATCCAGAAAGTATTGACAACCCCTGGTACACAAGAGTATTTGTAAGAACAAAGCAGGGTCAGCTCATAGGACAATAGCACAGAAGACAGCACGATTCTATTGTGCTTCTCGTGTTGATCTCATTACTGCTCTCTGCTCTTCAGTGAGGTGGAAATACCACCATTATCTGCAGAATGACCCGCGTGCAGAACACTGAGGTGACTTTCCAACATCCGTGGCTGGTCCTAGGACCACCCTGGAAGGCACACAGAACAATGTGTTTGTAATCACTGCCTTCAGGAGACACCTCAGATGAGCGGAAATCTGAACCTGGCACAGGAACAAACACCAGTCTCAAAAACCAGCTCTGGTGTGTGACGAATATTTGATTCCTGAGATTCCAAAGAAATTTATATCTGAAGTATCGCACCAGCGAAGTTCCCATGATGTCAATTTGACAACAAAGCCAGGTTGTATTTCGGTTTCACGTTTAACCACCGCCACTAACAACAAAAATAGTACCTTTTAAAAATAAAATCCATATTAAGTCAGTCTGAATTTTTAAAACACAAGTAAAGATTTCAGGCTGATTCACACAATGCCAGGTGCTCCTCTGTTTGCCCTCCTGTTGCCTCATGGGTCTGAGGCAGGACATCTTGAGGACAAAACGTCAGTGTCAAAAATTCACTGAAACCATGAATGCACTTAACACTACTGAATTATACACTTAAAAATGGTAAGGATGGTAAATTTTATGTTAGGGGTATTTTACCACAATAAAAAATAATTGGGAAAAAATTCTGGCAAAATAATGAAAAGTTATACCTGAGGCTGAAAATAGAAAAGGTCAAGAACAACAGTGGGGGAGGGTGGGAAAGGGTAAAGGGGTCAAATAGACGGTGACAGCCCTGGCTGGTTTGGCTCAGTGGTTGGAGCATCGGCCCACGGACCAATGAGTCGTGGGTTCGATTCCAGCCAAGGGCACGTATCTCGGTTGCGGTTTGTTCCCGGCCTTGGTCGGGGTTGTGCGGGAGGCATCTAGTCAATGTGTCTCTAGCACATTGATGTTTCTCTCTCTTCTCTCTCTCTCTCTTTCCCCCTCCCTCCTCCCTTCCACTCTATCTGAAGATAAATAGAAAAATATTCTCGGGTGAGGATTAAAAAAAAAATAGACGGTGACAGAAGACTTGATTCTTGGTGGTGGGCATATAATGCAGTACACAGATGTATCATAGAATTGTACCCTTGAACCCTAGATAATCGTATTAGCCAATGTCACCCCAATAAATTTAGTTTAAAAATAAAACTGAAAAACCACAGTGGTTAGCAGTGCACTGCTGCAGAGGATGTGGAACAGGACCGCGGCAGAGGTCTCCACGGGACCTCTGTTCCAGCCTACTGCTTCTGCCTTTCTTTCTTTCATATAAGCAGCCCATGTAGCCAGTTGTTGATTTCCCAGAAAAAACTGCTTTTCTTTTTTTTTTTTTAATCCTCACCTGAGGACATTCTTGCATTTATCTTCAGATAGAGCGGAAGGGAGAAACATCGAGGTGAGAGAGAAACATCAAGTGGCTGCCACCCACATGACCCCAACCAGGGTGGGGACAAACTGCAACCAAGGTACATGCCCTTAGTGGGAACCGAACCCGGGACTCTGTGGTCCACAGGCCGACACTCTAACCGCTGAGCCAAACTGGCCAGAGCAAAAAACTACTTTTCAAACAACTACTTTGTGCTGACCAGGACTTCTGACCATGTGACTCAGACCTCGTGCTGAGGGTGACTCCACAGCCAGACCCTAGAACTTCCCTTTGAAGTTTACTTCTCTTTACCAAATTGCTTTACTCACACGGCTTGTCCAGACTTTTCTAGTCTGCTGTAGATGTTCTACCATCTGCCTCCAGCCTTGAGCAGAAAGATAACGAGATGGGTACTTTGCAGTGAGTTGCTTTACAGACTGAAGGAGAAACAGGGCTGAATTTCAATGAGAGAAGAATCTTCTGGTGAACTTCTACCTGCTAGTGACACAAAATAACAAGGTAACTGTGAGCTGAAGCAAGAATCCGAAAGGAGGCTTTGAAAAATAGCCTGTGTATCCTACTGGGATTTATTTAGAATATTTATTCTCATCCCTAAATATAAAAAAGCATTTTGTTAAAAACAAAAATCCTGGAGGACTAAAATAATAAGTAAATAAGGTCCTCCTGTTGTACATAAAATTGCTAAGACTAGCAATCTGCAAACGAAAAGGAAATTATAACCCTTGGCACTCACTGAGCATCTATGATATGTTCCACAATTTTCTCAGCACTGTAGGAAATACGGTGTAAGTAACATGGTCAGTTCCCTTAAGAAGTTCGCCTTCTCACCCGGCCTGTGTGGCTCAGCGGTTGAGTGTCAACCCATGCATCAAGAGGTCGCCGGTTCAATTCCCAGTCCAGGCACGTGCCCAGGTCATGGGCCCGATACCCAGGGGGGTGCAGGCAGGAGGCGGCCAATTGATGTTTCTATTTCTATCTCTCTTGAAAATCAATAAAGAAAAAAAAAATCTAAAAAAAAAAAAAAAAAGAGGTGTGCTTTCTTTTTAGAAAACCAGACTGATCCCAAAGCTTTTATTGGTACAAGATAATATGTCACAGCACACTGTTTAGCTCCCTTCCGAAGTGCGGGAGGAGGTTGTTGACGGGGGTGTCCAGTGGCATGCCCCTTCGTTAGTATTCCGTCCACGCAGCTTCACTGACAGAGGTGCACACGCCATCTAAACCTCAGGAAGGAGATGTGATGGGGACGGGGCATGCACATGTATTCACAGTGGGGTCTGACTGATTCTGAGTCCATACTATGAAATCTGAGTCAAGTCATGTCTGCTGAGAGCTTCCTATTGTGAAGACATGTTATTCCCACAGCTTCGGGATGACAAGTGTCTACCCTGCAGGTTGCCACCTCACGTATCACCCTCATGGGCCTTCCTCCCCCAGAGATCGTTCTTTCCCTTATTCGATAAACATTTAATGAGACCCAGCAGATATTGTGGACTCAGAGATACAAGGTTCTAGTTCGCAGTCTAGCAGGAAGGTAGACCCATCAACAATTGCAACACTACACGAAACAAACCCAGGGGGAACACGTGGGTTCTTCGTGTAATAGTGCCGGGAAAAGTGGAAGGGCTTTCTAAGGATAAATAAAATGGAAGAAATCTTTAATGAGCAGGTATGACTTTAAATGTCTTATCTAAAAAATTATATAAAAACACCCACACATCTACCACTCACATTTAATAGAGTTGTGTTTGTCTACATAAAGTAATTTAAGTACCTGCCTACCATAAAATGTATAAACAAAATTAAAATCAAATGATAAATAGGAAAATCTATTTGCAAACAATATAATAAGGGTTTAATAATTTCAATATGTGAAGAGTTGTTATACATTAGTAAAAAAACAATAATATCTAATATAAAGATAAATATGTGCAATTAGACGATTCTCAGGAAATTGGAACCAGTTAATAAACACATTAGAAAATGTTTAGCTTTGTTAATTAGTAATAATCATAAGTATAAAAATTGAGATAGCAATGAAATACTATAGTAAGTACTGGTAAGAGTATGGAGAGAAGGCTGCTCTCACAAACTCCTAGTTAGGAAGGTCAATTGGGTTGTCTTTCAGAAAAATATACGAAATATATGAAAAAAAAACTTTG
This sequence comes from Tadarida brasiliensis, assembly GCA_030848825.1. Classification (NCBI taxonomy): domain Eukaryota; kingdom Metazoa; phylum Chordata; class Mammalia; order Chiroptera; family Molossidae; genus Tadarida; species Tadarida brasiliensis. Next base: position 48,270,990 of record CM061258.1, read on the forward strand.
AAATATATGCATAAAATATTTAAGTACATACACTTTGAGCCAGTAATTTTACTTCCTGTAATCTTCTCTAATGAAATAATCAGAGATTTGGGGAGATTTATATACAAAAAAGTTCATTGTAATAGTATTTACAATAGCAAAAACTGGAAACAATTTAAACACCCAAAATAAAGGAAGGGTTAAATGAAGTTCAGCATAGCAGTAAGATATGGATGTGTGAGTGAGTGAGTCTGTGTGTGTGTGCGTGTGTGTGTGTGTGCGCGCGCCTGCTTAGGTTTGGGTGCTCAAGATTTTTGATTCAATCAATTCCTCAATTAATGATCAATTGATACTACATTCTTCAAGAAAACTCCCCTTTTTTTTTAGCTCCCCAGAATGGGTTTATTATCCTTGTAACCACATGAAATGCCTCTCCCCCAAAAAACAGCCTCATTTTACAGATTTTAAAAATGAGACCCCTCCAGGGTCCAACAGCTCATACGTGGCTTCTGTGACTCCAGAGGTCACGTGTCCACAGCACAATCCGGCCTCCGCAAGAATGTTGTTCCTGAAACAACCGCCAAACAGTAATGAAGCTGCACATGTGTTAAATAATGAGCTTAACACGGAGAAAATTATGTGCTTTAACATTTTCTAGCAGTGAATCACAGTATTTATTAATAATTCCTTTCTAATGGCGAATTACAGCAATTTGCCTTTTAACACTGCATTAGAAAAACCATGTAATAAACTTTTATCTTAAGCAAACTGATTAAAAATGTCAAGAAAGGTGGTATTTATGAGTAAAGAAAAGTCACAGGGAAATTAAAATCTGAAGGCTTTACTTATACATTAAAAAGAAGAAATAAGCAATTACAGAAAGTTCCAATGGGATGATGGTAGATGGTCTGCCCAGCTATTTAATTAGGAAAATCTGCAGACGAGGCCACTTATTTTGAAGCTCTCCATGAATACAAATGAGCATGTCACATCACAGCAAGGTCAGCCCAAGAGCAGACTATGTTAGTATTGCCACTTTTTTCCGGGAGAGAAGAGCTGCTTTCTAAATACAATGGCACGCCACTCATTAATATTCAGATGTTGTCCACCTCAGCTTTCCAGGGAAACTGTGACCGGGTATGTGAGCATGAGCAGCAAGCAAAATAGCTGCTGTGACAGGTACGCCGTGAACACGCGCCCTGCTGCAAAGGAAGGGGCAGCTTCCTGGCCTGGCTGAGCACGGCTATACGAGGCAGCATTGAACCCATCATGAAAAGGTGAGAACAAACTAGAATATTTCATGCAAAAACCAACAGCCCTACCCACCTCAGCCTTTCTCTGAGTACACACAAATGTACATACAAGATTAGCACAATATTGATTTTGAGCAGCTTTTCTTGAGTCCTTAATAAGTGATCTCTAAACAATTAATAGAATGTTGCAGAAAAATACATTTGGGAAACATTAATACATGTCCTCTTAAAGGGTGCCTTTAGGATAATAAAGTCCTATAACAAAGAAACATAGTTAACTTTGTTTTATACTCAGTTCTTAGGGGCTGAATTGTGTTCCTAATCCCCAGCTTGGCTGTATTTGGAGACAGAGACTTTGAGGAGGTAATTAAGGTTAAATGAGGTCGTAAGGGTGGGGCCCTACTCCAACAGGACTGGTGTCCTTATAAGAAGAGCACAGAGGAAACACTCTCACAGAGGAAACACCATGGGGGGACTCAGCAAGAAACACGTCTGCAAACCAGGAAGAGAGAGGCCTTACCAGAAACCATCACTGCCAGCACTTGGATCTGGGACCGCCAGACTCAGAACTGTGAGAAAATAAATTCCTATTGTTGGCATCACCCAGTCTGTATTGTTCCCATATGGCAGCCTGAGCAGCCAGATATACCAGTACCTCCCAAACTCATCTGAACACAGAACACACAGGTCCCAGAGCTCATGGCAACATCTCTGAAACAGCTCAGAAACTGTTGTCCAGGGAAATTCAAAGAACTAGATTATAGCTATCTCCCCACACCTTGGCAGCAAACACCTGATTAACAACACTTAACAACAGGATAGTATTTTCTCCTCAATATTCACTCTCTTTACTAAGAAGACACTTATCTGAAATCTCCAATATGCAGCACTGCTCATCAATAATGATATTGGTTAGCACTTCCTCTCGACACTTACTTAGTCACTGTACTAGGCACGTCACAGGCACTAGCTCATATGGTCTTCCCAATAGCCCCTAGTGACAGCTACATACTTGACACAGGGAATTGTGAAAAGGAAGAGTATGTTGACCAAGGCCACAACTAGCAAGGGGCAGATCTGGGACAGAAATCCAGGCCTCTGAAGACACCGCCCACATTCATGCTCACCGCTTGGCGTTGCCCTATTTCCTTTCTCTGGGACCTGATGTTAGTCAAACTGATCACCCAACAAGGGTCAGTTCTTCCGGTAAACAGTGACACCCTTCAGACATTAAAGGTCAGAGAGAATATGCCTATGTCAGGTCAGAATGAGGTACCTCTTACATCAAATTGTGCCACCTGTACAACACTGATTAATAAACACAAAAAATAGGCTTACAACCTATCCCTGAAAGCTGAGTGAAGCCACTCTCTCTGTCCTCAGGCTCAGCAGCAAACATCTGCATGAGAGGTCAACTCACAGGCAGGCAGAAGCAAAGTCTCGCCGCAGAATCAGCGAGGCTCCGGGTTGAATCCGGCTGTAGATTCTCTCTGGGACGCATGGCCCTGCCCAACAGAGTCCCAGCCGAAAGCTACCGGGCTTCACAGATTCTCATTCTCATTCTTGCAGGGGAGACAGAGACTGAAAAATAATTTTTTAGTCAGCCATGCCTCTTGAATATAATGCACATTTATATTTTTTCCCCTAACATTCTTTATGCTAATTAACAAACTTTCTGGAGATTTCTATAATATATGAAAATGCTATAGCCATCTCTGAAGTGGGGATTCCTCGGTTGGATGATTCAAATGCTAATAACTATTGTATCAGTCAAGGCTGTCCAAACAGAACCAACAGGATATGTATATAGAGAGAGATTTATTTTAAGGAATTAGGTCACATGATTGTGGAGGCTTGGGGAGTCCAAAATCTGCTGGGATAGGCTGGAGACTCAGGAAAGAGTAGAGTTCAAGTCCAAAGGCAGCTTGCTGGGGAACCAGGAAGAGCAGATGGAGCAGACGAATTCTTGCTTGCTTGGGAGAGGTCAATCTCTGTTCTGTTAAGGCTTTCAACTAATTGGATAAGGTCCACCCACATCATAGAGGGTAATCTATTTTATTCAAAATCCACTTATTTAAATGTTAATCTCATTCCAAAAAAATACCCTCACAGAAACATCCATGATAATGCTTGACTAAATACCTGGGCACTGTATCCCAGCCAAGCTGACACTTAAAATTAACCATCATACTACCCCAGTAATAACTACCCATACATTACATTGTTTATACTGAGGTATTTTAAATAAATGTCTATACTGTCCCCCATGAGAGTAGAATCGGCTCCTGTAACAAATACCTACCCCCTAAAAATTTCAGGCTTAAAAGAGTAAGGTTATTTTTTTTCTCATGTAATGAACAGTCCAGGGTGAGGGGCTCCAGGTCAGCTACTGTCTTCAGCACCAGCTTCCAGCGCTACTCTGGCCACTGAAGGCCACGGGTCTGGAAAGGGGCATGGTGTACCGAGGTTCTGGTGGCCAGGCTGGGAAACTGGACGATGCTATCTGGCTGTGCCCAGGAAGAACAATGGAATGGCCATCAGTCACTGCCACACACGAGCTGTAATACCTGATGGTACCCCAAGTAGAGGTGCCATCAATATATTAACTCCACGTTAGTATGCCCCACCCCCCCTTTTTTTTTTCTTCAAAGCACGTACTTCTCTTGAAATGATCTTGTTCATTTACCAATTTGCTTATCTGGTTTGCAGCAATTAGGAGGTGGCAGTGATGGTTCCCAGTGTGGGCTCTGGATCAGACTGCACCGTGCTCATCCTGGCCCTTCACGTAACTGTGTGACTCTGGGCAAACGGTTCAACTCTTGCAGACTCTGTTTTCTCCTGTAAAGATGGGGATAACACCTGTACTGAATGCCATAGTGGGCTACCCAAATAGCCCCACTTCAGCGCTAGTGAATCCGTCCCCAGCTGCCAGGGGTGTTGACAGCTGATGGCTCTCAGCTGCTCAGAGATGGATGACCTTGCCCAGGGTCACACCCCTCCTGGGGGCATCTGACATCCTCTGACCACTGAGGGGCACAGGCAGATGTAAAAGCCTAGTCCCCTTGCTACAAGATGGGACACTCTGACGGGCCTTCCCAGCTGCAGCCCCACGACAGTGCCACACCTCCCCTGCCTCTGCCCTCCCAGTCTGCTGCCTGCACCGACCCCCTTCAGGTGTAGATCTCAAAGGCATTCCCCCATAAACTTCCTGCAGACAGCGCGACCTAAGGCACTATCTCACCGGCTTGCCTTGGAAAGCCCGCAGAATGGAGCAAGGCGCACCGTAAGCCATTCATTCAATGAGCATTTGTTGAGTTGAATGATGCTCTGTCCTTTTTGTAAATAAAAATATAAAAGAAGAGATGTTAAGAGAACACCCATAACTGCATAAAGTTATTTGTCTAAATGTAAAAATTCAGAAGAAAGTAAGCAAAGTTATTTATAATATTATAATGCCATTTCTTTTTATATCTAGAAAACTCTTATTGTGTGTGCTTCTAGATGCAAACTGTGCAGGAGGGAAAACTATGAAACCAAGAACTACACATAGTGAAGTCTTTTATTTTGCCCTAATTTTAGATCAGTTATGTTATTCTTCAGATCATTGTAACACATACTGAGATGAGAGAGACAAGGCAATTTTATCACCCTACATCTTTCTGGGAAACCTAAGAGCTGTTTGATTTCTCACATTTCCCTCCTCAATTCTGATTCTTACTGCAGATATAGTTGCTACAAAATCTCTTACAGCTCTGCAACCTCACTGGCACCGCTGTGGCAGACACACAATACTTGGGATATTTCCTTATCCTGCCTCTAAGGCCATTTGCATCACCACCCAGCCCAGCGGGCTTCTTCCTTTGTGACTACCCTCACCTTCAACCCAGCTCACCTGCGGTTTTATTTGTCACAGTAGTGTTCCGTATTCTACATATGAAGAAGACAAGGAATTCAGTGTCTAAACTCCATCGATAATTTTTAAATAATTTATTCCTCAGATCACTTTTTAAAAGCACGTTTTAAAAAACAATCTGAAAAAAATCTGAAAGAGGTCACCTGTCAGCTCCTGGGTGCAGAGGGCACCCTTGCACAGGCTTTGCATTCATTTCCCTCCCATGCAAATGTGCCTACAGAGCCTGTGGAAAGAGGCACAATTACCAGCCTCAGCCAGATCAATCTCCTTAAATTGAATGTCAAAGAAACGTCCTAGGAAGTCACAATTTACATATAGCCCACTCATCGCCTCTTTCAGATGGACTGCATCAATTCACAGGGGAGAATAACCTTCTCAGAAACACACATTTACATTTACATAAAATGGAGTGGAAAATAATTGTGTTTCTCCTAGAAAAAAATGACAGTTGCATCAAGGACAGTCTTCCACCTTTTCATGGGTCACTCATAACACTGCTCTTAAAATTACACCTGTGGAGGGGACACTTGGAAAGGCAGGGCTATTTGTTGCCAGCACTGTTCAAGCCCCTCACACCTTGCTTAATTTTAGTATATGTTGCCCCTAAAAAAAAAAAAGCATCGTGCGAGAAACTTTCATCCTAAGAAGGTTTCTCAGAACATTTCCCTCTAAGAGTCTTAAGATTGTACATTACATGGTTTTATAAAAGACCCCGAATAAAGACTGTTATCTACATGTGACATTCACTTGCACTATATCTCATGATCTATTGACATAAAGCAGTTTATTGGTCAATATCACTGGCCAAAGGCAGAGACAGAGGTCGGATTCCAGCCATCTGGAAATCTATTATCACTGGGCTAATGCATAAGCCTTTCACCTCTACAGATCTGGTTTCAGCTTCATCAGTTAAAAGTGAGTTGGGTGGTCTTGTCTTACCCACATTAAAGACCCATTATGCAGTTTAGCCTCACAAAACACCAATGGTCATGGGCATCCATTTAGTATAAGCCAACCTTGGGGAAAAGTCCAGTTTCTTAGATATGCCTCCATCTCTAATCACTTATTCCCTGCTTGGACTGACCTTGGGCAAAATTATGAACTAGGCAGTTAGTATGGGGTTACTCTCACTCTATTAGTCAATAGTGTAGAATGGAAATAGACCAAGGAATGGAGCAAGAGACAAAAGACCTGGGTCCTGGTCCCAGCTAGCTTTGAGCAAGTCACTAACTCTCTGTGGCTCAGTATCTTCACCTGTAAAATGGGGCTAACAACCACCCTTACATCTTGAATGTTCTTGGAAGGATCAAATGGGCTCATGGTTGTCTGGCCGGTGTGGCTCAGTAGTTGAGTGTCGACCCATGCACCAAGAGGTCGCCAGTTCGATTCCCGGTCAGGACACATGCCCAGGCTGTGGGTCAAGTCCCCAGTGGGGAGCATGCAGGAGGTGGCCAATCAATGTTCTCTCTCATCGATGTTTCTATCTCTCCCTCTCCCTTCCTCTCTCTGTAAAATCAATAAAGGGGAAAAAAAAATTTATTAAGAAAAAGGGTTCATGGTTATGAAAGACGTAAATCATTTGTAAATGACAAAATGACTACTACTGTCCAGCCGATGTGGCTCAGTGGTTGAGCGTCGACCCATGCACCAAGAGGTCGCCGGTTTGATTCCCGGCCAGGGCACATGCCCAGGTTGTGGGCCAAATCCCCAGTGGGGGGCATGCAGGAGGCGGCCAATCAATGTTCTCTCTCATCGATGTTTCTATCTCTCCCTCTCCCTTCCTCTCTCTCTCTAAAATCAATAGGAGAAAAAAACTTTTTTTTTTTTAAACAAAATGACTACTACTACTTTTGGACAGCCCTACTTTTCATGTCCTACATTTTTCATATGCCCCTCCCCATTTACAGAGGCTCAGTGCCCTCTGATTACCCCTGATCTTACCCTGTTCAGACCAGGCTATTATTAATCCTACACCATGGGCCTTTCCTGCATATTGTATCCCAGTAATGTTTCCCTGTTGATTTCCCCTTCCCACAAAATGTGATCTCTGCTAGGTGCCAAATGGTCAAGCTGAGGACCTGCTAACCCCTGTGCTATCAGAGAAAGTGCTGCCCTGCCAAGCACTTATTAGAGACCCTGGATTTTCCAAAGCAATTTCAATATTGGCACAAGATGACTAGGAACTCACAGAAATGAAAGTACAATTTTTGTCAATTTTCAAACCAAGAAGAGGGCATGATGACTTAATACCACTCTGGGTCCAGACCTAGGAAATCCAGGGCCAGCCCAGTGCACCAAATGGAAATGTTTTTATATAAGGCCCTGCGTGGCATGTCCCCAGCTACTGCTCCCATCCCCCTCCCCTGTCCCCCAGTAAAAACAATGCAATCAAGGTCATCCTATGGGGGCAAAGCTCTTGGGACAAAACTACAAAGCTCTCCAACTCCCTCACTTCAGCCCTACCCACCCCAAACATATACCCACTGCTAATCCATGTTTTACAAATGAGATCATTTCTCAGAAGACATTAAGGAGCAACCCAAAGGGTGTAAGGCCTGGTGAGGAAGCAGATGACAGGTTCAGGTTCAGGGCTGGGGACCAAGAGGAGAGAAGAGCGGGTGTTAGGGCTGCTTGTGCATGTCAGGACCTGAAGGCTTTCTTAGCGGCAGATGCAGCCCCCCGCCCTCAATCTTCCTTAAACTTCTTTTTAAATAATAGCTGACATACAATACTAAATTAGTTTTAGGTATACATAATGATTAGGCATTTATATACCCTACCAAGTGATCGCCACAGTAAGGCTAGTACCCATCTGGCACCATACGTAGTTATTACAATATTATTGACTATATTTCCTGTGCTGTACTTTACATCCTGTGACTATTTTATAACTGGCATTTTGTACTTCTTAATCCAGCTGAGGGCTTTACTGAGCATTAAAAAAAGTAAAGTACTGGGAGCCTATAAAAAATTTAGATTATCATGTCTCCAGCCTCCAGAAATGGATCACTAGGTCTGGATTTGGGGCTTTGCATTTTTAACAGGTACCATAGGTTACTCTGAAGAAGGTGGCTTCTGCTCACCTTAAGATTTTCTGGCCACTGACCTCACAAAATAGAGCAAAACTTGCAGTGAGTGGCTTTAACGTGAAGACGCTGGGCTTTATGAATGGGACTCCCGAATGGAGGTGTGATCCCAGGGGGAGGTGTGCGTGAAGACGCTGAAGAGAAGGCTGGGCCCTGAGAAAACTCAGCTGACATTGACCGCTACACTTTGAGTGCATGGACGGAGATGTCACAGTGCTTAATCGTTACCTTTAGAGGGCTTTAAAGTGTATTCTTTGATCTCTGATTGCTTAAAATTTTGGATGTAGGGGAAAAAAAGTCTAAGCAATGCCCATAAGTAATAGCAATGAACAGCTGTAAAGAATGACTTTATCTGGCCTCAAAGTGAGTTGATATAGGTATTTCCATCAACCTCACAGAAACACCATTTCTGTGTTTTTATTTATTCCCGTAAGCTATAAGCAGTGTTTACACTGTGCTTTGTGTTATACAAGGAAGGGATACTTAAAGCAGCCCTATAACTTTTTTGTTGTTGTTAATCCTCACCCAAGGATATTTTTCCATTAACTTTTTAGATAGAGTGGAAGGGAGGGAGTGAGGGGGAGGGAGAGGGAGAGAGGGAGAGGGGGAGAGAGAGCATTGACGTGAAAGAGACACATCAATTGGTTGCCTCCTGCATGACCCCAGCTGAGTGAGTAGTGGATGGAAGCTGCAACCCAGGCACATGCTCTTGACTGGAATCGAACTGAGATCCTTCAGTCTAGGGCCGATGCTCTAACCGCTGAGCCAAACCAGCAGGGCCCTACAACTTTTTAAATATAAAATAAACATCTATGTTGCCCACTCTATCCTGCTGACCATCTCAAAACAGAGTGCTTTAGCAATGATGTCCTTTTCAGGAACTCTGTTTTGAAAGCTATTTTCAATATTCCAAAAAGACATTTCTAGTAGTCCAAAAAGGAAATCTTACATTTCTCTGAGTTAAGACCATATGGACCAATATAGAATACTTTCAATTATTTGAGTATGTTAAAAACCTTTTAAAAAGATATAAGGAAAAATAATAACAGAGGTCCTTGATAGCAAGCCGGTTGGGGAAATCTCACTGCAGGGGAACAGCTCACTCTTCAGCTGTATCCTGGCAACTAAAGGTAACATAACCAAGAGTTAAATTCATTTCCCAATTAAACGCCTTTACAAATGTTCTGCTCAAGAACTATCTCTGGAAGCACAAATCACTACATCTGCCATTGAATCACATGCAATGTCAGGTTGAATTTTTGTTTTTTAATGATTTTATTTTGGTCTCAAAAAAAAAATTAAGGCAAGAAAGATAGCACAAGAAAGAGAAGCTGTCAGAAAAATGAGCACATTCCAAAACCAAATAAGCTGTCTCCCAAAAAAGCATCACTTTCTTGGTTGTTTATCATATGCTAAAGTGATTTGCATATTGTTATTTCAGGTGGAACTTTCCATTGCATTTCCATTCTCTCCAGAGCCTGTTGGTACCACCTCCACATTCCTGTTGCTATGGAAACCATGTAGGACAAGGAGCAAAGGTAACAAAGCTTTAAACAAAAACATTAACAAAGGAATCATCTGGAGAGAACATGGAAATTGCTTTCCATCAGGCAAAATGTATTGAAAAAGAAATTACCAATATTTATTATCTGTCCTAAACAAATAATTATCTAGCAATAAAGAAACTTGAACCATCTCTGTTGAACTGATCTTATTTTTAAAACCGGAATAGCAGTCATAAAGTATATGTTACACAGCTTGAATTTTATTTACTTGCCCTCTCAAATGTTAAAGGCTTTAGTTTGTCTTATATAAAAAGAGATTGGATGATGTTTCCTCAAAAAATTAAAAATTGAGCTGCCATTTGACCCAGTGATCCCACTTCTAGGAATATATCCTAAGAAGCCTGAAACACCAATCAGAAAGAACACATGTACCCCCATGTTCATAGCAGCACTATTTATGATTACTAAGATCTGGAAACAGCCCAAATGTCCATCAATAGATGAGTGGATAAAAAAGCTGTGGTACATATACACAATGGAATACTATGCAGCTATAAGAAAGAAAGATCTCTTATCCTTTGAGATGACATGGAGGGAACTGGAGAGTATTATCCTAAGTGAAACAAGCCAAGCAGAGAAAGACAAATACCATATGATCTCACTTATTTGTGGAATATAAAGAACAAAATAAGCTGATGAACAAAATAGACCCAGAGACATAGAAAGGAGTATGGTTCAGACTGACAAACCTCAGAGGAGGGGGGTCAGGGGGGATGGATGAGTTGAACCAAAGAACTTATATGCATGTATGCATAACCATGGACATAGACAACAATGCTGGGGGGGGGGGTGGAGGTGCGTGGGATTGGGATTGGGAGGAGGGGTCTAGGGGGGAAAAAGAAGAAGTATCTGTAACAAAAATATATAATATATTAATTAATTTTTTAAAAAGAGAGATTGGTTTAAAATTTGCCATGCTAAATTGGTAAAAAATAATAATAATAATAATCATTTTAGATTCCTCACATTCATGCAGAAGTTTCTATGGCTCAAGTTATCAAAAGTAGTCGTTAACCTAGAAGTCATTATAAACAGCTTAGAAAAGCATCTTAAACTCTAAATTTTTGTTCCCTCCTCTGGAAAATAAGATGACACCACTTAGGATCTAATGAGAAGCTTGGCACATGACAGGCATTTAGCAAACACCAGCTAGCATGGTGGCATTGCAGCTGATTTCCTCAGCACACATCAAGTGCATGAAGGGGGCAGATTAGAGGATCATAGTGGGTGGCAAGACAGTTGGGAGAACAGGATCTAAGCTTCGCTTAAAAACTGCTGTGAATAATCCATAGAGTGGGTCATCCACATAAGCACACGATCAAATACTGACTGTCCATGGAAAAGAGCCTCCCCCACCCACCCAAGATAAAGGCCCTGGTGGGCACAGTAATTCCAGGCTGTGGGCGGACACAGCACTGGCAATGCTCAGCCCACAAGCTCAACTCTCCAGAGCACAGCAGCATCACGTTATAACATCCGCCCTGTGGCAAAGGCGATTTGAGAGCCGTGCACACTCCTCCCGCCTCTCCACCAGCATCCAGGCTGCTAAATATTTGGTGCCAGTGGTTACAGTTGATTCCATTTCCAGAGATGTAGCTGGAAAATATTGTTTCTCATACTGGAAAAAGCCTACACTGTTACATAGCTCTTCAGCAAACATGGGAAACCATTATGATACATTTAAAAGTTGATTTTCATGCACTGTAAAGTACAAATCCACAATTCACCAAACCCCAAACAGGAGAAATGTCCATGTAGGTACTATCGCATGCATTTATCCACACTTCACATTGTCATTTCTGATTACTGGCTCTAGTGAAAACTGCTCCCTTTTCTGCAAGTGTAGCTGGGTGAATTTAGAAATTCGTTGGATATGTGAACTTAAGTTTGTTCGTGTAATTCCTTTCACTATTTTACCAAAAATGAGAAAACAAGCTGACTCTGTGTTGCCATCTATTTTTACCATGTTAAATGAGTTGGAGAATTCATTCAAAAGGTTTAAGTAAACCACACTTAGCTCCAATTTTAAAATCTTTCTATTTAAATTAACAGTGTTTGCAAGAAAACCTATGTTTATAAGGACCTACAGTGCATCCTAAAATATGGTAAGCATTTTATCATTACGTTTTCTTGTTAAATCCTCACAAAATCCAGTGAAGTAAATATGTTGCTATTTTACAAAGGAAGAAACCAAGGCTGGGAGAGCTAAATTACCTGCATGACGCCATAGAACTAGAAACTGGTAGAGCCAGGACAGATCTTTCTATTCCAATCCCAGTGCTCATTCTTCCAGCGAGGACACCTAACTGACCTTCTCCAAAAGTCAGAAGCCAAATTTTCCAGTAATTTGATTAAGAGTCACCCTTACGTATCTTTGATTGCTATGATGATGCTTTATTTTTTCTTCCACTGAAGTCTATGTCAATGGTTCTAACTCTGGAGAGTGTTTTTTGTTTGGTTGGTTTTGGTTTTTTGTTTGTTTGTTTTATTTTAGAGAGGAAGGGAGAGAGAGAGGGAAAAAGAGAGAGAGAAAGAGAGAGAGAAACATCAATTTGTTGTTCTTATTTATACATTCATTGGTTGGTTCTTATATGTGCCCTGACCAGGGATCGAACCCACAACCTTAGCATATTGGGACCACGCTCTAATGAACTGAGCTACCCGACATGGCCAGGGAGCTTTTTTTATACAGCTGCATGGCTCCCACATTCTAGGGTGAGAACCAGGTATCTCATACATAGTTTTAAAGTATACCAGATAGTTTTAATGTGTAGCTAGGATTGAAAACCACAGCTTTAAAATAACGTATTTTACTGAACCTAAGAAGTCATTGATTGTAAGTCACATCCTGACTTCAGAGATGTTAAAATAGGAACAACAGTGAAAAGTAATAAGACTTCAGGGATTGTGAGACCCATCCTAGTTTCAGGGATGTTAAAATATGAACAAATGTACATTTTAGAATTGTTAAAAAAAAGAGAGAGAGAAAGTTTACCATATAAGGTGAAGAAAAGTAAGATGTGATCTTGGGTTACTCAATTACATAAAACAGAGAAGTTAGAGTAAAATGATCTCTAAAGCACCTTTTCTATATAAGAGTTTGTGATTTGATGATTTTATTAATTTATTTTTTTAACCTTTTTATTGATTTTACAGAGAGAGGAAGGGAGAGGGAGAGAAAGAGAGAGAGACATCGATGGATGTGAGAGTTCCACATGCACCCTGACTGGGGACTGAACCCACTACCTGGACACATGCCCGGATCAGGAATGAAACCAGCGACCTTGTGGTGGACAGTAGGACACTCAACCAACTGAGCCACACTGGCCAGGGCAATGTAATGATTTTATATTTGCCACCCAACAGTTTGCTTGCCTCCTTAACATGGAAGACAAGAATCATACACAGTACATGATCCCAAAAACAGTTCGCCCTGCCAGTCAGCCAGTCCAGAAGAAGGTGGAGATGGACAGAGATAAGCAGCCTCTTTCAGCTTACATGGAGCCCACTTGGGGTGAGGACCAAGACGGACCCCCTTCCAGCCCACTCCTCAGAGCTCAGGGGTCTTCCCCTGAGACCTCCCAGCACTTGCTCTGCCACCTCTGCTCCCACTGAGATCAGCAACAGATTATTCCGTTGTCTATCTCGTGCGAACAAATGTGGACAGAGAGTAAGAGAGAAAGATGAGTTCAATGAGCATGTGCATTTCTTAATCTATATATGATAGAATAGTATGGAGCTGTTTAAAATCATGTTTTAGAACAAGAATATCATGGGGAAATTCTCATGATACATTAGTAAATAAAACAATTAAAGATGCAGAACAGTCATGACTGAAGACGTACATGAAACATTGCATCCAAGTGCCACAGTGACAGTTTCCATATTCTTTATACTTCTCCAAATTGTAATAGCAAACATATGTTATGTTAAAAATCAGAAAGTGTTATACATATATGGAGTAAGTGTGGTTATTATAAAAATTAGAATAACTACATGAAAATTTCCTAAGAGCCAATATTAAATAAAAAGTAAAAGAATACAAAATTGTAAATATCATGTAACTAAAAGTATTTTCCCATGCATAGAAAAAAGAAAAAGACTACAAGGGAAAAAAATACAATAATATTATTAAGTAATTATCTTTAAGTGGTAGAATTATGAATAATTTTAATATTTAAATATTGAATTATTGAATATTATTCCTTAACGTCCTAATTTTTATGAGAAGATATGGCTTTAAATTTTCAAGCATATAAAAACTATTCACTATTCATATTTAATAGGATTAACATTTGTCATATTTAATTCAGGTCTCTCTATTTTTAAGGAATAACACCTAAATACAGCTAAAATCCAATCCCTCCTTCATTCTCCTCCCTTTTAGAGGTAATTCTAATTCTGTAATTGTTATTATTGTTATTTATATGCATGCTTTAGAATTTATGCTACTTACATATGTTTTATAAACCACATATCTTATTTTTAATATGCAGAGCAATATCATACTAAACATATTCTTTTGCCATTTTTTTCACTTTAAGGTTTTGACATGTTAACATATGTAGATCTAATTCATGGATTTTCAATACCGTATACTATTCCATTGTCTGAATCCACTGCAATCTACCCATTCCTCTGTTCCACTGTTCCTCAAACTTTAGCATGCATCAGAACACCCAGTGGGCCCCACAGTGCAATATGTAAATGAATGAGCATGGTTTTATTCCAATAAAACTTTATGGACATTAACACTTGAATTTCATATAATTTTTACATGATGTAAACATTATTTGTCTTTGATACTTTTAAGCATTTAAAATGTAAAAACTATTTACAAGCTACTCAGAAACACACAGTGAGCTGGATTTGACAGCGGCGGGGGCGGGGGGGGGGGGGGGGCGCGGGGATGTCAGTAACTGGTCAGGCCCCTACTCTAGGCAGTGGTTCTCAACCTTCCTAATGCTGCAACCCTTTAATACAGTTCCTCATGTTGTGGTGACCCCCCAACCAGAAAATTATTTTCGTTGCTACTTCATAACTGTAATTTTGCTACTGTTATGTCTTAGGTGACCCCTGTGAAAGGGTCATTTGACCCCCAAGGGGGTTGTGACCCACAGGTTGAGAACCGCTGCAGAGGGTTGCAGCTACTTTTTGCCATTACAAACAGCACTTCTTGAACATCTGTTGGAGTGTTTTAGAGTGAATGCTTAGATGTAAAGTAACTAAGTCATAAGAGATACATCTCCAAATTTACTGAGACTTGCTCTACAAAGTGATGGTGCAAATTCTGCCTTCCACCAATGAATATGAATTGCTGTTTTCTTAGGTCCTTGAGAACACTTGGTATTAGCATGCCTTTTGATATTTGCCCATCTGCTGGGTGTGAAATGGTACTTGCTGTTTTAATTTGCATTTCCCTGATCATTCCTGAGGTTGACATCTTTTCAGCTGACCATTTGCCTTTTTTCTCTGAAATGCCTCTTCATACCTTCAGCCATGTTTTAAATTATTGGTGTGGTGTCATTTTACATACTCTAAATACATATTATTTGTTGAATTTTAGAAATGGAAAAAAAAAAAAACCACCCAGTCTGAGATTTATTTTTTAGCTCCATTTATAGTGCTTTGTCACACTGGTTTACTAATTTTAATGTAGTCAAATGTATAGATCTTTTACTTTATAATATGTTCCTTATATATTTTAAGAAATCCCCCCTTATTCCCATGTGTTAAAAGTTTAATCTCCCTTTTTTTTCCCCTCAAAGTTTCTAAGTTTTGATTTTCATACATATTTAGCTCTTTAATCCACTTGGACTTTATTTTTTATACTGCTGAAAAGTGTACACCTATTTTTATTTTAGTCAGTATGGTTAGACAATCGTCTATGTTGGTTTTCAATGCTGCCTCTGTTACATACAAAGTTTAGCACATATGGGGAACTTTCTAAATGGAAAAGTAAGCCTCTACCTCAAGTCTATCCTAGAGACAAAGATGTGGAAACAAAGTTAACGGACTACAGGACAGGTAGTAAATAATGGGTTGCTGTGATAGATAGCCAAGACACATTCTGCAATGCCAGAAAGTATCTGCTGGAAAGCAAAACTTCAGCCACATTCGTTTTTTAAATGTAATTTTTTGATGGTGCTAAGGTAAAATATGAGCAAAAGCTTGTAAAAGAAATTTCTCCCCCTCAAAAAGAGATAAAATCAGAGTGATCACTTCAAAAACAGGGACTGAACAGTTTTTCATGTCAGCAACAGTGGACATGTTAACAAATGCACCATTTCTGAACCTGAAGTTGGCTACCCAAAGAGAGAAGCGGAAAATCAAGTGAGGAAGGCCTGGGCAGCAGACACAGAAGGCTGAATGAAATCAAGGACTGGGCATGATTAGCTTCACCCTGGGCTTATTTCAGAGAGCTCAACAGGAAGTGAAATTAACAGGCAATATACAGTCTCACAGAGAGTAAAGCACTCATATACCTCAAACAGTTACTGAGTTTTGCTGAAACATTAGGTTGACACATATGAAGTTGCCATTTCTGTAATTTAAAAAAAATAAAGGTTGACTATCTTTACTTTCATATAGCTCAAAATATAACAGAAGAGGAGGAGTGTGCCAAGTTAATAATTATTCAGGAGCTGTGTGCTCCAAAACTAGTCAATAGAATGGAATTTCCTATTCAGGTCCAAAGAAGAAACTCATTGGTGCTGGAATTACCAACTCTTCCCATCCATACTGGCAAAACAGGAAATTAAATATCTCTCAGACCAAACGAGAAATCCTCTGAGAGACTTGATGACTTCTTCCTCCAAATGATCAAGATTACGGTCTCAAGAATGTAGTTCCAGGTGTTTCTTTCCCTCAAGCTCACCTCTTCAAAGACACGAACAATGCTTTTCACAGACATGGCCTCCTGTTCTGTTTCCTCACACTCTGCTGTTTGGTCACCCAGGACATGAGATAATAGAACTACTGAAATTAATCAAAGTGATCTGATATACAAAACAAATAAAGCTTCTTGGGTCTTTCAGAAAGAAATCAGCAGAGCAAATTGTTTTCTCCCATGACATCCAGTGAGGCCACCTTCTGAAACTGGTCTTCAATCTGGTTCTTCCAACTATTTCATACCAAACCTGTGGCTAAACAGTCACAGTGGTTCCTCTTTCCAGCTGTCAGCTGGGCCGTCAGCTGGGCAGTCAGCTTATACTCAGCCACATTCCCTCTTCTCTAAACATACAGTATGTGTTTCTGATATTTCACTGGCATCCTGAAACTAGGAAAGTAGGTTATATAGTGTGCCGAGGAAATGCGAGGGGACCCAATGAGCTGTGAATCTCTTTGACTAGAATCCCAAAGTACATGCATTAAGTTAACTACAATCAGTCTCAGATGTTCTTGTTTCCTTTTGTTCCCCCATATTTTCAACTCTGTCTCAGGCTGCTCTCTTAGGGTCATGGCTAATTAAATGAGAATATCCTAAATGAAGGAAATTGAGTTGGAAGCTTTTAGAATTCCCTTTTAATCATCTAATTAGATGGATAACATTTATGGGCAGCCCAATTCCAGCTAATTCACTGTCTGAATCTTTAGCTATCATACAATTTGAACATCAAGCCCTAAAACCACAGGGTGGGTATTTTCCACTGCTCTGGTGACATATTCTTTTCAAGTTTCCTTAAAGTGTATTCTGCCAGCAGACTGCTTTAGGGCTCACCCCTGGTAGCCAGAAAATCTTCAAAAGCCACATTCAGATGACTGCTGGTGTCCCCCCCTACTTGGAGCATTCCAAGATTTTCATCACTCAATGTCTCCAGATAGAGCCACTCAGATTAAACAGGGTTGAGAAGCGAGAACTTGGACGGGAAATTATAGGGCTCCTCTAATCTCCCCAAAACGCTGGTTCCCTGACATCCCATCACACTGGACAATATCACCTCTGTATCCAGCAACTATACAACTGAGAGCCTTACAGTGACAGAAGATTGATCCTTCAATCTATCCATCAAATTCTCCCGCCTTCTTGGACTCCTCACATCTTGCCAACCATCCTTTCCCATCGCTACATCTACAGTCTTAACAGGGGTCCTGCTGACTTACCACACCGTCTTTCAGTAAGCCCACAAAGGAGACTAGGAAGAGTCACTGTCAAAGCAGCCGTATCTGCTTAACTGCACCAGGAAGATTCTTGGGTAGCGTGTCATAGCTCTAACTGGATGAAGCAAAAATCCACAGGTAGAACTGGCTTCAGAGGTCAAATGATGTCATCAGCATTTCAACTCTCCACTATGTGGGTTTCATTCTCACCTTCACCTTAGGGATCCCCAAGATACAGGTCATTTGCATAATAAACTAAGGGATTCCTCATCTTCCTCAGGCAGACAAACAGGTATCAGCAAAATGGCCTGGAAGGAGTCACAGCTCAGGGGGGCAGAGGGCTTGGGTTATAAGCTCAGCTACGTCACTCCTCTGCTGTGTGTTCTTGGACAATTTATTTCACCTCATCTGTAGAATGTCTCTTCCTCTGTGAAACTTTCCCCAGCTACCTTCTCCTCCATCAAACTAGGCACTTCCTCCCAAATACTCACAACATGCTGTGCGGCACTTACCCTGACACGCCAAATACTGGAGTGGTAGCTCTTGGAGAGAAAGAACTGTCTTATTTCTTTTTGTAGGACACAAAGGGTACAGAATATGCCATCCATTGGTAGGAGCAGAAGATCTCCATGGTACCTCTAACCTCTGAAATCACATGATTTATATTCTCATTCCACCTGGATCCAGATTTAACCTTGACTGGCTGGACCAACCCCCTCTGTGTCCCTCCCTTCTCTGAAGCAGTCTCCACCTTTGAGATTTTCTAGACTAACTTCTACCCATCTCCACATCCAGTTCCCATCCCTTTGCATTACTCATTACATTTCATATGATCCCAAATATTCAACCCAGTCTCTACCTTTGAGATTTTCTAGACTAACTCCTGCCCATCTCCATATTCAATTCTCATCCCTCTGCATTACCCATGACATTCCATATGATCCCAAGTACTCCTTCTGTTGCTTGTGTGTTAAAAATGCCTTACATGTGACCTGATCTTGCCAGTCTTTCCATTCTTAAGCCTTCATGCCTGATAACTGTAAAACCATCTTGACTTGCAAGGGCTAGAAATCAAAGGCTGTGATCCATCTATCTAGACAGTGTCCCAAGCATGTAGCTGTCTCACAAATGCTTTTGGATAATGAATGGTAATGACATTCAGATTCATTATGTTATAATATTCTGCACTATATGCTCTAACTCCGGATGAGTATGAAGGTCAATTTAAAATGTATAATTCAGGCCCTGATCCATTTTGCTCAGTAGTTAGAGTGTCAGCCCATGGACTGAAGGGTCTCGGGTTCAATTCCCAGTCAAGGGCATGAACATGGATTGCAGGTTTGATCCCCAGCCCGGTTGGGGTTGTATGGGAGGCAACTAATCAATGTGTCTCTCTCACATCGGTGTTTCTCTCTTTCTCTCTCTATCCCTCCTTCCCTCCCTTCTATTCTATCTAAAAATCAATGGGAAAATATCCTCAGGTGAGAATTAACAATAAATAAATAAAATGAACAATTCGGTGAGTCTCAGTAGGAAGAGGCAACTAACAAATGTACAAGAGGTGGCAGGACTAGTGATTTGAAAGAACATATTCAATATAATCATAGAGTTTTATATATTTGGAAAATCTAAAAAAAGTTAACTTATTTAAAACACAAAATACCTTCAATTCAGGGGTACTTGTATAATAATCTTTTCGTATCTTCATAACACCCTTCAATTCCACAGATACGGCTTTTTTTTTTTTCTTTATTGGTTTTTAGAGAGGGAGAGAGAGATAGAAACATCGATGAGAGAGAACATCGATTGGCCGCCACCTGCATGCCCCCCACTGGGGATCTGGCCCACAACCTGGGCATGTGCCCTAACTGGGAATCGAACCAGTGACCTCTTGGTTCCTGCATCAACGCTCAACCACTGAGCCACACTGGCTGGGCCACAGATACGGCTATTAAAGTTCAAAGAGGTTGCTCTCCAGGGTCAAAGCTAGGAAACAGCAGAGGGAAGACTTGAACTCAGGGCCACTCTTCATTCTGCCACACTGCTTCTCAATGAAAGAGGCAGCGGTGTGGCAGGCCCAGCCGTCCTGCGTTTTGTTCTCTGTCACTCTCTCTCCCTCCTTGATCTCAATGGAAAAGGGCCCTGTAATTTCAAATTACTTTGAAATTTCAGAAAAAACTTTTTTGTCCCACATAATGGGGTGAGAAAGACTTTCTCTCTAATAGTCAACAAAATAATTCTCCAGGGGTTTGGGTGCAAGGAATACCCAGTCTCACAAAACAAAAAGCAACGGCCCACCTCCTTCCTCATATGGGAGAGCCAGCATGCCAAGGTGGTGGGTAATCTGGCAGTTCTGCTGGTCTCCCAGGCTCTGCACTGGCCTCGGAGAAGCTGGACGGTCAGTCTGCACCGTGAGTCCTCACTTACTGTCGTCCATAGGGTTTTGGAAACTGTGACTTCAAGTGAAATGACATGTGAAGAAACCAGTTTTACCCTAGGCTAGTTGACATAAACAAGAGTGAAGTTCCTACAGCATATCTCTGGTCACAAAAACATCACCAGACTCCTAAGTAAAGAGCCAAAACACTTTTAATATTAAACATTGAAATACATGTGTTAATAAAAAGAAGTAAGGTCATTCTTTTCCCACCTGCTTATTCCAGTTCAGGGTCATGGGTGGCCTAGCCTATCCCGGCAGCTCAGGGCACAGGGTGGCCTTCCATCACAGGGCCACCCACACCCACACTCACGCAGACTGGGACAATGTAGACACGCCGATTCACCTCACGAGCACATCTTTGGAAGGTGAGAGGAAACCGCAGTCCCCGGAGAAAACCCACTCAGACACGGGGAGAACCTGCAAACCCCACAGTGTCCCCTGCCTGAAATGCATGTTTTTTTCTCATCAATGTTATAAAAAAACAAGGTTGAATGAAACAACATTATTTGAAGACCTGCCGTATTTTTGAACACCCCCTATATGCCAGGCGTATGCTAGACCAGTGTTGCTATTGAGTTTTTCATTACCATGAAGTTATTAGAGAGCTGAGCGGAGCTTCTTGAACTGCAGCGGTAAGTAACAGGTTATTTGAGCCACAGTGGTCATCTGGTCACGATAATTCGTTTGAATTAACAAAAGCTCATTTTTCCAAATACATCCTGGTATCGTGTTCTCCCCTTCGTGGCTTGAAGTTCGATGTCTCGTTTCATACTACATTCTGTGCAATGCTTTTCGAAGAGCGGCTTAAATCACCCACTCCTCGGTGTTCAGAATCACTTTCAAGAAAAAGCTTTGGTGTGAGATTTCATACTTGGCAAATTTAGACACCACCATGGAGGCATAGAAAGCAGAAACAAAAATAGTTTTCAGGGCAAATTAAGTCATGAATTTTGTTCAGATATAGAACTGGCCTCATAAAGCCCTTGCCAAGAAAGTTGTAAATAAAAGGAAGTGCACAGCCCAGAGGCTCTGCAGAGTAGGCCTGAGAAAGAACCCCGAGACTCTATCGGGGGCTCCAGGTCTAGCTGGGGCAGGGATGACATTTTTGAAACGTTCCCTGATGGGCTTTCATTCTTTAAAAATTCTTCTAATGCCCTGGCGGGTTTGGCTCAGCGGTTGGAGCGTCGGCCGCGGACCAAAGAGTCCCGGGTTTGGTTCCTGCTAAGGGCATGTACCTCGGTTGCAGTTTGTCCCCAGCCCCGGTTGGGGTCATGTGAATGGTGGCCGGTGGATGTGTCTCTCTCACATCGGATGTTTCTTTCTCTCTCTTCCCCCCTCTCTCCCTCCGGCTCGATCTGAAGATGAATGCAAGGATGTCCTTGGGTGAGGGAAAAAAAAAATTCTTCTAATTATTACCCCTTTCACTTTCCTTCCCTTTCAACCTTCCCTACACCCCCCCTCCCATTTTCCTCCATTAAAACTGAATTTGAGGCTGAGGTTATGGCCTTCGGAGACGGCAAAACACAGTGAACAGATGAAGCAACCTCATTTCTAAATAACAATTTTTTAAACTCAGAGTGGAGACAATAGTCTTGAAAACCAAGACTCTTCTGATCTGCGAAAGGCAGGCTTTTAGCAGATAAAAGGTTTTTCTGAGGTCCAAAAGCTAGGTTTTGAATATCAAGAGCCTAAGCCCCAAGTAATCTACATATAAAGCTTATCCATAAATAATGGTTGGGTGTGGGGAATTGTCTCCACTGGGAAGAGAGGAGATTAACAATCTTTCTGGGTGGGAGTGGAGTGTTGAGAAATGAGAGAGGAGAGCAACAGTGTTTGCTGCTGGTCTCCTCAGCCTTGCCCCACAGTCCCCAGCCTTGCTCCTCACGCCCCGCCCACACAGCCTCAGCCCCACGCCCCGCCCCCACAGCCTCAGCCCCAGCCCCACCTGCTCGCTCTGCCCAACACTCTGCCCACAATCTGCCTCAGTTGCACTGTGAGGGAATTCCTGGGCAGAGGAGCCTGTGATTGAAAGCCCAGTGCCCCAAGTTTTCCTAGGGGCCATTCACCCACCAATGCTCTAGGAGTTAAAGCTGAAAGAGCCTGTGACAGTCCCACCCCCGCAGCCTGGGCGTAGACCGGCAAAGAAAGGGCCGACCTGAAGGGGTCTCCTGGCTGGAACTTGAAGCACTCAGTGTGGAGTGCGACCGGGGGTGGGGGCTGGTGGAGAGGCCATGGGGACATGGCAGCAGAATCCAGGAGGGACTGAAGCCAATAGCCCTTCAAGGCCAGAGGGCCAAGGACATCGCATTAAGTGCCCACCCACCGCAGGCCAGAGGACTTCCCCAACCCGTTCCGCCCATGTTGCCGGCCCCTCCGTGTCTGTGAACTTAAATGTCACCATAGGATGAGAGGAGGGGACAGAACTCTGCAGATTACTGGACGGAGGCAGGAAATGACTGGGTCCTGATGACTGGACTACTTCCCTTGAATCCACAAGATTAAATTTTCAGCTACCAAGGAGAGTAAGTTCCAACTGCTTGTGAAATCTTACCCACTATATCCATTATAAATAACTATTAATTAAGCCAGCAGAAATGTTAGCCTTCACCAGAACAATAAATAAATTCAGAAAAAGAATGAGGGGAAAAATCTGTGGTATGGTGCTTTTTTTAACTTCTACAACATAAAATAGTGTAGCATTAGAAAGCTTGGAAATTTAAGCCACAATCCTGTCACTGAATATATGTCATCTTTTTAATTTTCCTGGTATTAAAAGGTTGTCTTCCAAGAGCTGACTCGAATATTAGAATTATCTTTAAATCTTCAAACTAAATGAGGCGAAGCATTTCAAAATGCAAATCTGATCTTGTCGATCTCTCCAACTCACGAGAGTGGGAGCAGGCCTGCTTTTGCTCACCACTGGCACCCAGCAGGGAGGCTGGCATACACCTCATTTGTTGGATGAATGCAAAAATTATTGAGCTGCTGTGATGACCTGGTGGACTAATTCTGAGTCTCATTCTGTCTTTGAACTCTGGCTACCTGAGTCACATGTACTTTCCCAGATAAGGATGACAAAGAACCTCTTGAGTTTCGGTGTTTACACTGATGAATCTTTGCAGTAACTGAGAAATGATTTCATATGTTTCCATTCTATTAATTACAGTTATAGTATCACCAGTACATTTATACATATATATATTAACCGAGCTTACTGAATACAGTTCTTGATCTCTGAGATCTAATTAACACAGGCTCTAAAGTTTGAACTTAGAACAGAGGTAAATGGTAGAGTACGAGCAGGTATAATTCTTTCATGTTGCAATGAAAATTAATGTATAGAACTGGTTGTGTTTTGTTCCTAAGGAAAAATACATATGGAAATAACATTCTAGTAAAATAGCTGAATGCAAATAAACACACTTTCTTTTTCCCAGTCTGCAGAGGAATTAATTTATGTCCATGACAAAATCTTTTCCCTGAAGAGTAGCAAAAGCATGTGCTTTTGGTTTTTATCGCCTGATCATTTGGTCATCTCTACACATTTTGTTGCAGAGAAACATTTTTATAAATTTATGACTATCTGTGTAAACACCTCTTACCCCAGCAGTTCTCACATTATCAGCAATTGTAGGAATTTAAAATTCTCAATTCTCTACAAAATATGAGCAAAAATACTGCAAATTCTGGTTCCTCGCCCACCAAAATCTCTCACGTAGTAATTTTACAGTCTTTATCAGCACCACCATGAGCTACATAACAATCCAGTCTTCCTAAAAATAAATGCACAGGGGGGAAATTCCTCTCAATGATAAGCAAACAGCAATTATTATTCCCTGTTATTAAAATGCTCTCGGTTAATTGCACAGATACCAGCAGAGAGATTACCTTAAAAGGCTAGATACCAAAGGGGAGTTAGAGTTTTGAACCTTCTGGTCTAATTTAGAGGACAGTTTATAGAGGGATTCAGTAAATATTTGTGAGGAACCATTAACATTGAGTAAACAATTCAATGCCTGCAAAGAAAAATGTATTTAAGTAACTGTAAAAGAATCTTCTTTGATAAATGCTGAAAATGAATTATTTTGAAATGAAAACAGCCTAAATACATTCACAGAAGAATACTACCAGCCACATTTTCCAAGCATTCTTTGTTGTATACACAGTTTATCATCCTGGACTGTATTTATAAGAAGCACATGTTCAAAAAGAAAAAGAAAAAAGCTGCTGTTTTCACTCAGGGATTATTTTACAGGGAATTCAGTGAGCTCAGCCCTTTCTTAGCATTTTTCCTGTTTCAGTCCCAAGAGGCGTGGGATTTGACTGTTTGTCCTGCGTGCTGATAACACACAACTTGCCAAGGTTTGATACTGTACTTTCATTGATAGGGTGGGGGAGGAAGGAGCAAGGAAATGAGGAAGTTCTGAGGTTTCCTTCGCCTCCAAAGGACAGATAAAGCTGGCCAGTGAACATGAAATAACTTGGAAGTCTTCCTGGCTCAATTAAAGTCCGACTTTGATGAAATATTTTGTTTAGAGAGAAAAATGGTGTCTCTGGTGAAAACCGTTTAGGACAGCTGCTACAAGGGAAGCAGGTGCTTGAGTCTACCCTGAGGGTTTCAGAAATATTAATATTTAAACCTTTCGAATCTCACTCAAGTTCAGGGCCACTTCCTAACGCCTGGAGGAAGACAGAAGAGGGACAGCACAAGCCACAAAGCGGGGGATGGGGGGAATGGGATACCTTCTAATTTGGCCAGAGCGGGTCCATTGTCTGCATCCCGGCTCAGCCTCTGTTTGCTGCTAGTTCACAAAGGACTGCATTAAAATTTCAAAGCTGGCTTCTTCCTCTCCACCTTGCAAAGACACAACATGTCATCAGAAGGCAGGGTTTGCCAGGACCATGATTTGTTTGTCTAGACTGGTCATTGAACTCTGTTTATTACTAAACATCACGTGGAAGTGGCAGCCAATCAAAGGGCTTTCTGGAAGCCTGTGAGGCCTGTCCTCCTGAGCACAGCCAGGGCCACTGGGGGACAGTCTTCCTTCTCAGTTTCCACAGCCTGGAGGGGTCTGCCTTTCCCAGGACCGGAAGGCTGACCATTAGACTAACCTTTCATCTTTTTGTGACCCAGGACATGACCCCAGGTCATCTGTAACCCTCAGAGCCCCTCCCCACCATTGTTCGGTGGGCAGCCCTGAAGAACTCTGTTCTGGGCTACTGCATAGAGAGGTCATGAGGAATGACTAATGATTAACATTTGAAAATGGAACACAGGAAAATGCTACCCATCACAGCAAAGTAGTCTGCCAAAGAACAGAGGATCCAAAAAATGCATCTAAATAATGGCTTCTTTTCAAGATGCAAATGTGGCATTTAAAAGTACTCTTCAGTTTGGTTTCGGAAAGACAAGTAATTAACAGATACAGTTATCATTTTTATGGATAAGTGTTCGCTTAATGTTTAATGAATATATAAGTTCTCTAAAAGATTTGATCTAGAAGATAAATCGAATGGAGAATTACAGGTTTCTTTAGAAAATAATGCATGAATGATTCTTAAAAAAAAAAAAAAAAAGAAGCAACTCTGTTGCATCTGAAATTAAAATTGCCTTGGACAAATATTAGTTCTCCAGTGCAACATTTCTGAAATACATCGATTATGTTGAGGAAGACATAGGAGCTAACAGAGCTACTAAACGCCATGGCCTAAGGGTAAAGGTCTCCAGCTGGAAAGGCCTAGGCACCAACCCAAATGAACTTCAACCATTTAAATGGGGCAAGTTATCTAATCTGTCTTTCACTTCGGCCTGGAATTGAAAGCGATCACACCAAAGGGGTGTTGAGCAACATAAAACAGCACTTCCAAAGGAGGCCCAGCTCCTGCACTATGACAGAGAAACTGAAAGGGTCAAAGCCCCCAGAAACCTAGACCCCTGGCCCTTCCTTTGTGGAAGTCTCAGGGGTCCAGCAGAAGATTTGGCCCTAGTCTGTCCACCGTGTCTTCTCTATCTGCGTCCACACTATAGACCCAGAGACCCAGGCAGTCCCAGAGGGTCAGCCGCAACCATGGGCCTGCAAGTACCCAGACTATTTCAGAGAAGCTCCAGAGAAGAAGGAAGCCAATCTAAGTGTTCCTGGGCCCCATCCTGATCAAGACCCTTGGGATGGCTTCTGAAACCTCAAAATGACTAAGAGGACTTAATAGCACTGCCCCAACAAGGCGGGGCTGATGTCATAACACTCCGAAGCCAATTAACCGGGGCCTCCGCTCAGGCCTTGGAGAAAACTACCAGTGAAGTCAGTTGCCCTATAATATTATTATCATCCCTGTCATGGAAATTTAAAATGGCTTTGTGATGAGAGTAATGAATGTACCATGTATGTCTAGGAATCTGAGTCTTTTTACACAGCTAGTTAGGGTACACGCCTAGGGTACACCCCAAGTGCCTCTGCTTCTCTCTTTACCCCTCTCCCCGACCCTGCCAGGAAGGCGCCTCTAATGCTGAAACACTGGCTGAATTAAATTGTATAAATTCAGTGGAACTTTTAAAACTCAAAAAAAAAAAAAGCAAATAGTCATTTTTATCCAAGTTCACACAACAAATTATTTTCTTTCAAGGTTGAAAGGGGTATCAGATGACAGTAGAAAGAGCAGACGTATGAGAACGGGTCTCCCCCACTCAATTTGGACATTGATTTTCTTTCTTTCTTTCTTTCTTTTTTTTTTAAAGAAGTCTTTACACAGAGGGTACCAAGTTATAATTTAACTCTCAAGTTAACTATAGGTTCCCTTGTCTTTCAAGTCATACAAACACAAAGGGCTGTAATGATTTTTTAACTAAAGGGAGGGAAAAACACCCCATGTGCAAATCACCTCTCGTGCTCGCACCAATACTCTGGACGCTCCAGGACGGGTCTGTGAGATCTTGATCTGCCGGACCCATTCATGAGGTAGCACAGGAAACTCAACAGTCCACACAGATTTAAGTTCGACAAACGCAGGAAGGTTATTAGCTGAGGAGGTTCTGATCATACAGCTAAAACCTGGTACACTTGAATAATAATTTCAATCCTATAAAAAGAATTGTGGGTTTTTAGTTGTTAGTTCTCCGTTTCAGTTAGAACAAACCTAATAAACATCTTCTTCCACCACAGTGAAGAAAAGAAAAAAGAAAATCCATGAACGATCATAATAATTTAGTTGGAAGAGACACCAAATAGATTTTACAAGGCTCCCCTCAGAAAGGCACTCACCTCTTTAAGGAGACTAATGAGCACATGCAATTTGTACATAAACTCATCCTTTGAAATGCAACAGAGGACTCACTCCTTGACAAGGAATAAAATCCTTTTAAAATAGAGAACAGTGAGCATGACTGGGTTATAGGATTGTGAATAATCTTTCTTTATTCTTTTTCATACTTTCCAAGTTTTTACACAAAGACCAATTTGTACCTTTAAAATTGGAGGGGGGGGATTTAACTAAAGGAATCCTGTGGTGGACTCCAAGGTGAGGAATCGGTCTGAGGACCACGAGCTGGCCCACCCTCTGCCTTTGTGTGAATTAGAAGAAGGCAGTGGGCAGACACAGCCCCGCTGGATTCGGCCCAGCGCAGCCCTCCGGACAGCTCCACAAACGGGGCATCCTACACTCTCCTGTTTGCTGGTTCTGTGATCCACATTTCTCTTATGTCATGTTTTGTTTGTATTCATTTGGCCCTGTGCGTGGCTGTGGGACCAAGTTCCTAAATCTTCACACCCTGATTCCTGGCCCTGACATTTCACTTAAAAATCCTGTCTAAAGAAGGTGCCCAGATGGTTATATCTTGAGAAACAGCAATTTTCTTTACATTTCAGCATAAAGGAGTAACAGCAAGGGCTTCACTCCATAAATAAAGGGTTTGTCAATAAGGAGAAAATGCCTGTTTTCATGTCCCCTTTGCGCACAGGTAACGTAGTCGACAGGTCGTTACTCAATGTAGCTTTGGGTCCTCATCAACCTCAGCATCCAGTTGTCTTTCTGTTCATTTTCAAAGCAATGCCTCTAACCACCTCACCCCCAGAACAACACTGGCACCTTCCTGAGGTGCCATACAAACCCTCATGGCTATGGGTGATGCTGTCATGTTAGCACTCCCTCTAAAGGGCGCACGGTCCTCCACAGGTCCCATGTGTCCTGCAGCCTGAGTATCAGAGACTGTGGCACCTGGTCAGGTCTGGATCGCACACGCACAGCCCTCAGCTCTTCCCGTGCTGACCAAACCTTCGAGGCAGAGCTGTGAGGGGTGAAGCAGCCATCCGCATCATCCGAGGGGCACCAGACTGACGTGCTTGGATGAGGAGAGAGGAAAGAAGAAAAGGCCTCCTGCTTAGCCAGGCATATGAACAGGCTTAAGTCTGGCCTTTAGGACTGGCTACATAATTTATAGAGCCCACTACAAAATGAAAACATAGGTCCCTTTTTCCAAAAGGATGAAAATTTCAGGACAGTCACAGCAGAGTATAAATCAAGCGTGGGGCCCTTCTAGGACAGAGCCCTGTGTGATTGCACAAGCCACACACCCATGAGCTGGTCCTGCTGGCTGTGGGCGGGAAAGTCACTGGCTTCCATGTTCAAATAAGCAGCAGATGGGCAGGAGAGGAAATAAATAAACTCACAAGCAAACCATCAAGACGTAAAAAAGCTCTAAGTCCCAAGTCAGACTTATTTGTAGCCTTGTTCAAAATATTTTTTCATCTGGAAAATGAGGCTTTGAGAGTGACCAGCATCACAGTGATCTGACAAATTGGGCAGCTCCTGCCTCTACCAGTGGTGAGCGTGTTAAGTATACTCTCCCTCAAATTAAAGAGAACAGTTTTCATTGTAACAGAACTGGATGGAATTTAAATAGCTTTGGCAAAAACCCAGAAAGCCATAATTTTCTCCCCTGGTGTACTCATGTTCAGATAGAAATTAGTTATGAAATTTACCTTTTCCTGGACAGCCAAAGACAGCAGGAAGAGCCTTCACTTCCTGGAACCCTCGAGCCAACCAGGGCTCAGGCGCCCAGCTGGACCAGCCCTCCCTGGAGACCTCGGGGCCTCCTCATCCGGCCTTCCTGAGAACTCCCCAGGTTCCTGTATCCCGCATTTACCTTCGGGTCTCCACAGGGATCCCACAAATAAATTTATGTACATATTTTAAAACCAATTATTTTCTTTTTATGCTCAAAATGTAGCTGGAGATGATTTTTTTAAATATGTTTTTATTGATTTTTTAGAGAGAGAGGAAGAAAGCGAGAGATAGAAATACCTACTGGGGATCAAGCCCGCACCCAGGCATGTGCCCTGACCGAGAACTGAACCTGCACCTCTCTGTCCATGGGACGACGCTCAGTCCGCTGTGCCATACTGGCCGGGCAGGAACTGAATTTTTAAACAAAATTCATAGGATTCAGGATCTCTCCAAGCTATATCCTCCATCTTTAATAAACTGTTAAAGAAAAAAATGTCCAGGTACTAACTCTGCAGCCTTCCGAGCCCAGAAACTGCTTTGCAATGTAAATCACTCTTTTAGGAGAAAAGAGAAACATCAAAATTCCAACACTGGCAACTCAAAAAGTCCTGCTGAGGTGGGTGAATGGCTTGTGGGGCTGTAAAAACATACTCAGGCCCGGTAGAACATACCTTTGGCTTTCAGACATGTGAGCTACATGGCTATGAATGGTCTGGTGTATGCACTGCAGGGTCCCACCCGCTCACATACCTAACCCAACATACACCCACAGTTCCTCCTCTGGGAGGCTGAGCAAACACATGGAATTCCTAGGGCTCTGGCTGGAATAGGCACTTCTCTATTCTGAGCAGCCGTGTTTCATAGGGAAAGGCAGGGACAGAGCAGGTTAGTTGACAGCCGACTGTGTGCTCCGTTCTGTGTGTAGTGCTTTCACAAGAGTCGGTTCACCTTGTCTTCCCAGGGTAAGTCCCAGTTTATTTATTCACCTTTTTAATTTTTTTTCTTTATTGATTTTAGAGAGAGAGGAAGGGAGAGGGAGAGATAGAAACATCAATGAGAGAGAACATCGATTGGCCGCCTCCTGCATGCCCCCCAACTGGGGATCAGGCTCACAACCTGAGCATGTGCCCTGACCGGGAATCAAAGGCGACCTCTTGGTGCATGGGTCAACGCTCAACCACTGAGACACATCAGCCAGGCAGTATGTCCCAGTTTAAAGATGAGTGACTTGCTAAAAGCCACACAGCTGACCTGCAGTGGAGATGGGGTTCACAGCTGCTTCAGCAGGTCCAAAGCCTCTGCTTTCCACTCCATCATAGTGTGGTTCTGACGTTTCATGAGCCAGAAGTAGGTGCAGAAGCTGAGCGGCCAGCACAGAACCAGTGAACAGATGCAGAAGCTGAGCTGGGTCACAGAACCAGTGAACAGGTTCAGGAGCTGAGCGGCCAGCACAGGACCAGTGAACAGGTGCAGGAGCTGAGCGGCCAGCACAGGACCAGTGAACAGGTGCAGGAGCTGAGCGGCCAGCACAGGACCAGTGAACAGGTGCAGAAGCTGAGCTGGGTCACAGAACCAGTGAACAGGTTCAGGAGCTGAGCGGCCAGCACAGGACCAGTGAACAGGTTCAGGAGCTGAGCGGCCAGCACAGAACCAGTGAACAGATGCAGAAGCTGAGCTGGGTCACAGAACCAGTGAACAGGTGCAGAAGCTGAGCTGGGTCACAGAACCAGTGAACAGGTGCAGGAGCTGAGCGGCCAGCACAGGACCAGTGAACAGGTGCAGGAGCTGAGCGGCCAGCACAGGACCAGTGAACAGGTGCAGAAGCTGAGCTGGGTCACAGAACCAGTGAACAGGTTCAGGAGCTGAGCGGCCAGCACAGGACCAGTGAACAGGTGCAGGAGCTGAGCGGCCAGCACAGGACCAGTGAACAGGTGCAGAAGCTGAGCTGGGTCACAGAACCAGTGAACAGGTGCAGGAGCTGAGCGGCCAGCACAGAACCAGTGAGCAGGTGCAGAAGCTAAGCTGGGTCACAGGACCAGTGAACAGGTGCAGGAGCTGAGCGGCCAGCACAGGACCAGTGAACAGGTGCAGGAGCTGAGCGGCCAGCACAGGACCAGTGAACAGGTGCAGGAGCTGAGCGGCCAGCACAGGACCAGTGAACAGGTGCAGGAGCTGAGCGGCCAGCACAGGACCAGTGAACAGGTGCAGGAGCTGAGCGGCCAGCACAGGACCAGTGAACAGGTGCACGAGCTGAGCGGCCAGCACAGGACCAGTGAACAGGTGCACGAGCTGAGCTGGGTCACAGGACCGGCAAACAGGACTGAGTAGAGGACTGTAGAGTTGTGTGCCTATAAGGGAAGGGGTGACCGTGGAGCACAGGAGCTCATAACTTGTCCTCCCTGACCCCTGGGAGGAGTCCAGCCCCCAAAACAGAGTACAGGACTGGAGGCTGTGGCAATCAGAACATTCCAGTAAAGCAGCTAGACAGAGCAACAGGGTGTCCACACTGACGAGCAGAGCCCAGCCTGGGAGAGGCCTGCAGCGGGCACTGTATCGATATGCACGTGGTCAGGCCAGACTCAGGCGGGCCATCTCTTCAAAGAAGTAACTACTGATTGTATTGTGAGCTATGAGAAGTGGTACATCCCACAGGGGAGAGCTTGCTGCCCGGTTCAAAGGCTAATTCTTCTCTTTACTAGCTGGGTGACCTTGACCAAATGACTTAAACTCTCTGCCTCAATGTCCAAAACAAAACTAAGAGGTTTCAATGATTTAAATGATTTAATTAATAAAAAGCACTTGGCCAGTTTGGCTCAGCAGTTAGAGCATCAGCCTGCAGACCAAAGGGTCTCGGGTTCAGTTCCTGGTCAAGGGCATGTACCTGGGTTGCAGGTTCCATCCCCAGCCCCAGTTGGGGTTGTGCAGGAGGCAACCAGTTGATGTGTCTCTCTCACATTAATGTTTCTCTCTCCCTCTCTCCTTCCCTCCTTTCCACTCTATCTAAAAATCAATGGAAAAATATCCTCGGGTAAGGATTAACCAAAAAAAAAAAAAAAAAAAAAAGCACTTGGAACAATACCTAGGACATAGGGAGTGGGTGAAAAATGTTAGACATCATGCACCAAGTATTTTCTGCAGCAGACCTGATACCCCAGAAAGTTCTCCTAACTCCAAAGAGGCAGAGACCTCTGTGGGAAGCTTTGGAGGCCCCCCAACAACAGCCCCATATCAGCAGCCCCTCCCACAGACTGTTCAGTAGTCTTCGCTCTGACAGGGGAGGCTGGGAGGGGAGACATCTGCTTTACAACCCAGGCAGCCGGGGATCCATGAGCAGCAGCCTGCAGGCTGTGTGCTATCCCCCATTTCTTGCGACAGGACCCCAATCCCTTCCCTAGGGTTCAACGCTAAGAACACTCTCACTGCGGAAGCAGGTCCCTTCTCATCTGGTTCTCCTAAGAAAAAACTATCAAATCGCTGAGGCTGAAATTTACAAATTCCAGGGGACTATTCACTCCCCTTTATGATTATAATAAAGTGTTTGGGTTATGCTAGGGGATTTGCCATCCTCCAAACCAGTCCCTGGACACCCTCTCCTCCCCCCCAAGGGAGAGCCACCCTTCTCACAGGAAGAACTTTCCCAGCAGGAGCCTACCAGCATTTCCATCAGCTGGAGAACTGCTTTTCCTCTAAGACTATCACGGAGATTAATGGTTCCATTTGCAGCTGCTTAATGGTGTTCTGCGGAGCCCTCCCTCCTGCTGTTTGCCCCTGGGTCAGCCCCAGGACTTGCGGTTAATGGGGCAGGTAGAGAAGCCTTTGTTTCCCTTTGACTGGGTGTGTTAACACTGATCTGCTACTCTCCCGGTCTCTATGTCTTAATCTCAGTCCAGTTCTGATGGAATGTTCCTCTCCCCCATGCTTCTGTCAAGGCTGGGTATTGAATATCTAGAAACTGATAGCTGCAGTGAATGCCCAGCTTGTGTCTTCCAAGAACTCAGTCCTCAAGGAGGCAGATATCTGCAGCTAGCTTAAAACAATACGGACATGAACAGCCCGGGCTTACCAGAAGGGCTGCTATCTTTTGCAGTACTGATAGCTCCGTCTGCACCTTTGCTAGGGACATGAGAATTCACGCGATTAGACAAGAAAGGGTTTTGTTTTGCTTGTTAGTTTCTGGGCAACCTCCTTCTCCCACCTGCCCCACCCATCTCTATACTTGTGTTCATTCTCTGTGCACTACAGCTACTAAGACCTCTTTCACACTTTTTGTCCCTTTGAGTAAAACTCTTTTTCAGTGCCAGTGACATGATCATATGTTTTTATTGGAGTCTGCCAAACAGAATCCAGACAATGGAGTACACAGAGGGTGGCAGTCTACTCCCTGGAGGTTGGCCTCCTTGCACATTGATGTAGCCCGGGGGACACAGGAGGCTTTGCTGAGACCCTGCTTTTGCCCCTGCAGTCTCCTCACAGCCATCTATCCCCTGCACTGGGGTGAGGGGTGGGGGGGAGTCTCCCTGGGCAGGGCAAAAAACCAGAAAGTTCCAAGCCAGATGCTTCCCACCACTTCTCCTGGGAGACTTCAGCTGGCTTTGCGTGGGCACCACGGAGAGGATGGTACCGTTTGGCTGTTCACAATGTTCGTGTCCTCTTTGGTGACTGTTGGATGCCTCTAATCATTTGAGGTGGTGAAGATAACAGGACTCCTCCCCCACATCTCATTCCTAGGATACATGTGTTAGGAGACAATTCTCCATGGTTCTCTCACATCCTACATGTCTTGTTAGCAAGCCATCAACTACCACTTGCTCTGGACTACTTTTTCAAGCATGTTTGTATAGTGAATAGTCTTAGAAGATGGAATGTCTCTCTCCAGCTCTTACTTCCCATTATAAAAGATTCCGTTTCCCTAAGCCCAGGTGCCATCTCCTGCGACACAGTCCACTCCATGTGTGGGTATCACCTGGCCCTGTTATCATCCTGTGGGGACTGAGGCTCAAAGAACCAGTGCAAAAATGCCCATATTCTCAGCCCATTGCTTTTGCCGTGAGTGATCAACTATCCTTCGTTTCTGACTCATGTCTTCTGCCAGCGTCCATGGAACTGTAGCAGACTAACCATACAGCTTATAAGAAGGTAATGTCTCAGGCCCTTCACAGTTCTTGACAATATGTTATAATGATAGCAACTATCAGGCCACATTTTAACACACATGCAAATACTTATTAGCAAGCAGGACCAAAAGAGTTATGTAATCTGTTCTTTTAATGAGGTGAGGTCCCACCTCTCTGTCCCTCAGGCACTCCAACAGGTACCTGGCTTACCTAAAGTTGATGTGTCAATATTCCAGTGGCAAGATCCAGCTAATATTCTATTTGGATCAAGTGACAGAATCCATAATCAAGCGACAGGAGATAGGACTGGACTGGAGCTCTAAGCCAAGAATGCTACTCCAAAGGTACCTGGGCCCATCTTATGTTCTGTTCATGCAAGTGTATATTTCTAAACAATGCGTATAACTCAAACAGCAATCATCTCTCCAATAAAAAGTTATTTCTAACATTTCTTATAATAATGAACAAATCACCCACAGCAGATCTAGCCGGGCCTAGTTGAAGTAGGGTTAGCAACAGCCTCAGGGTGTGAATTCCCAATTAGGACTTTCCAAAGCTAACTTACTACCCCTGGAGTATGAATTCCTGATTGGGAGATACTTCAGATGTAGATTATACCCAAGGATTAATTAAAGCCAACAAATCTCACACAGTTCACACTGTTTGTTAAAGTACTTTAACTGAAGTATATTTTAGTAAATTCCAACACTTCAGTAGAGTCATTTGGGGTTTTTTTTAAGATACAGCTTCTGGGACACACAGCTCTTCCCCTTCTTTTCCTTCTCTGTGTTCTCACCACCAAGAGAACACTTGGTTGACTCTTCTTGGCTTACAGAACCAGGGATCTTAGCACAAATGGCTACAGATGAGTACCAGGTGTAGTCCCATGTGACTCAGTTAAGTTACACCCTTTAAACCCAGTTCAGAACCCTAATAACTCTTCCTCTTTCTCCTCCCTTCAAGTTGCCTAGCTCCTTTGCTAGCCTCAGTTCGTGACACACATTCATTCATTTAACAAATATTTCTTTAAACACCGTTAGACACTATGGTGGCTGAAGACCCTTCTTGCTACACATCAGCTGTCTTCTGATCCACACAGATTCTTGCATTATTGCTCCGTATTAGTAGAGTCACAGTGTTACCGGCACAATAACCTGGTTATTATTTAACAGGAAAGGAGTAAAGGGAAGATTAGCTAATTTAGTACTCCAGGTCCATTCCCCGCGTGGGGGAAGAGTCTGGACAGAGGCAGTTTAGATGCATGCCCTGAGAGGTCTGAATGCCCAGGTTGGTGCGTGCCTGTCTTGGGAGGTGCCTACCTGTCCGTCACACCTGGGAGCCAGTCAGTGGCCAAAATGGGCGTGGCCACTGCAAGCACGTAAAACCTGAATATTTAACCGCCTAGACAAAGGAGCTGCCTTCCACTCTCTCAGTCTCTCTTGCTGCTGGATGCAGACTCCTGGCCTCCAGGCTCCAAAGCCCTGCACCCGCCATGTGGCCCGCAGCCATGTGGGACCCATGCAATAGATGGATGGTCTGAGTCTGGACTAATCCTGATCCGAACGCAGCCAAATCATGGAGCGAACACTCTGCTTTGGCCTTATTGCTGGCCTTGCCGAATCTGCACCTGCCGCTCTTCCAGGGCTGGACTGAGGGACATGGCACTTCACAACCCCAGGCATGTATTTCCATGCCAACAGAAACCAGCCATTCTCCCGTGCGAGTCTTAGAAAATCCATTTTCTAAAGATGTCACAAAAGTCTCCTGCCCACGAATGTCGGAGGCATCTGGCCCCCTCTTCCCTCTGGCAACAACAGCCCTTTTCTTTTGAAGATTAAATAACACTTAAGATCTTTATGATCTTGTCATAGGGTAGCCTCCAAGTGCCCCACCGAGCCTCTCTAGGCTATCCTAGAAAGAATCACAGACCAAATTAACATGCTCCAACTGTGCAATTTATCAAATTCATTTAAAACATATGGCAAGGTGTAAGGGGAACTAGGTGAGTTAGGTTAACACACTTAGGATAAAATATAAGTGGGGTGGAAGTACCACACTACCTGAATCCTAGTGTGGTTCTCTCTCTCCCTCCCTCACACACACACACACACACACACACACATACACACACACGCACGCACATGAGCCTTCTCTGCTACAGGTTTCGTTACAAGGACCCAAACTGAGGTGGGCCAAAGATGCACCCTTGCTCTATCAGAGACACAGGACAAGTGCACCTGGTCAATAGCTGTCACCTGCCTTCGAGCCTGCTGAACAGCTATGGGTTTTATCTGTGTTTCTTGGGCTGAGTACATGTGGGCCCACAGTGGAACTGACGTGGATATCACTAATTGGTGCCGATTTAGGGGTGACATATTTGTCAGCCCAGAAGTGATCAAACCTGTGACTTAATCTCTCCATTCCTTCCTTATCTAAAAGTAACACTCTGATTTGTTCCATTACGTATTCCATTCCATTCTTAGCATGTTTACAACAGGTAGTTAATTTACTTTCTCCCCATATTTAACATATCTTATGAATTCTGCCTGTTTCATAAGTTGCTTGCTTCCTCGTTGTCCGCAGGACTAACACATTCAGTGAGCTTACCCATATCTCATAAGCTACTAGTTTACCTACATAGTGATTATGCTTAACACATAAGTTTCAAACATCCCATTTGTCTCTCAAATAACTTAGGCAACACCCATTATGGAAATCCTAAATGTAAATGTAGATTACAAAGTGGTATATATAAAATGATTGTAAGTAGATAAGAATATGAATGGACATGGATAGCAATTGAAAATAATATGTAAAATGGAAACAGTATGCTAAGATAATGATGTCATGAGTAATTTTTATCTCAAAACTTTCTTTAATATGTTTGCATAATATTTTTAGTAACACATCATTTTTAAGTGGGCCAATATTTCATATATATTATAAAATACTCTTTTTTTTTTTTTAATCCTCACCTGAGGATATTTTTCCATTTATCTTCAGATAGAGTGGGAGGGGGAGAGAGAGAAACATTGATATGAGAGAGACACATCGATTGGCTGCCTCCCGCGTGACCCTGACCAGGGCCGGGAACGAACTGCAACCGAGGTACTAGGCCCTTGACTGGAATTGAACCGGTGACTCTTTGGTCCTCGGGCCGACGCTCTAACTACTGAGCCAGGACTAAAATACTCCCTTTTGACCAAGAATTCAGATGGGGAGTATCTAGCTGTGAAACCTATCTTAAGTTTAAGGGATCTGATGAAGTAGACTGAAATCTTGGACAAATGTATGGACCCTAACTCATTTATTTCCCTAAGAAAAGGCTTTAACCATACAGGCAATTTACATATTTTACAGCACAATGTTTAGGCAATACATTTCCTCATGTTGTTTACATTTATCTAAAAGTAGCTACTGAGTATCACCTGCCTAGCAGTGCTTTCCCTCCTATTTATAAAATCCCATTTGAAATTTCTTTTTTTTAAATAGTTTTTCTTTATTGATTTTAGAGAGAAAGAGAGAGGGAGACAGAGAGAGAAACATTGATGAAAGAGAACATCGATTGGCCACCTCCTACATGCCCCCACTGGGGATCAGGCCCACAACCTGGGCATGTGCCCTGATCGGGAATCAAACTGGAGACCTCTTGGTGCATGGGTCAATGCTCAACCACTGAGCCACAGCAACCAGGCAGAAATGTCAAGGTAACATTTAAAAAGGAAAATAACTTGTGTGATCTTTAGTAGAATTTTCCCATTTATTTGACCTACTAAAGTAAAAAACTAACACTTTGGCATTCTGTGTGTGTGTGTGTGTGTGTGTGTGTGTGTGTGTGTTTATTGCCTACTGAACAGTTTTCCAGAATGCCAATAACCCTCAATATGATCCACTTTCATCTCTTACATTCATATTTATACTATGAATCAGCCTCTCAAAAGAGACAGACACTTAAAGTGGGACTTGGAATTTCCAAAATCTTAGAACTTTTCAAAACATACCTGCATTGTAAATTGAAGAAACAGTTAATCAGTCTTCAAGACGTAACGTTCAGAAATGAGAGGTCTTCGGTGGTTTCCAGCTAAGGATCTGCCAAACCCACTTGCAGTTTGCTGAGAACTGAGCTGTCCTTCATCAAATGGCTCAGCAATTTGGCTTCTCTGTGTGATGACATGAATAGATAGAACGGTTCAAACCTTATCTTTTGGATTTTGCTGAACTGGTCAAGTTGCAAAGTGTGTAACTTGAGCAAGGACAGACATCCTGAGCTTGAAATTTCAAATGCCAAGGAAAAAATTGAGAATGTTCTTGATATGGTTAAGGGCTATCTTTTTTTTTTTTTTTTTTTTTTAAATCTTTTTAAAGCACTCAAATACTTAGGCAACTCAAAGTGCCATTTATTTTTTTTTTATTTTTGGTGTGTGCCCCTAGCAGGAACTGAACCCGGGACTCTCTGGTCCGCAGGCTGACGCTCCAACCGCTGAGTCAAACCGGCCAGGGCTCAAAGTGCCATTTAAACATAAGAATGATTTTTCAAGTTAAATTTGGGCTGGTTCAAATAGAGCCTCTCTCCTAGTATTTGTCACTCATCAAGTTAGTGCCCCAGCTGACACAGACTGTGTTAAACCTTCTCGTTGTGTCTGCGTGTGGTGAGGAAGAGGGGTGAGTCCATCAGACTCGTGCTGACAAAATCATTAATTCTGGTAAAATCACAATGCAATTTCGTTTGCTCAAAGCCAATCTCTCAATCACTTATGTGTGTGTAAGAACATTATAAAGAGGGAGAGAGACTTGTTTTAGACAAACAATAATTCTCAGTGGAACTAAATTTAGTGCTAATTGGTAAATGACAGTAAACATGAATTTATATATGCAAGAAATAGTGATGAGATTTATCTATTTTGTAAACTAATGGATCTTATACCTTGAGTACAGCATTGTCATGAAGATATTTCTCTTGGACGATGGTTCTAATTGGTCTGCCATTAGCTTGGTGTCATATTGGAATTCCTGTCACAATTGCTTTTAGGGCCATTTTACATGGACAAAAGAACATCAGGATATGATCACTAAGTCTTGTTTAATCACCTACTTTATTCACTGAATCTGACTGGTAAGGACTTTGCAAGAATCATTTTACCTTCTAAGTGCAGAGATTTGCCACCACTGAGTATATTCAGAGAAAATGCCAGCATGGCAAGAAGGCTTCCAGAATGCTCACAGCTGCTCTGAAAAGGCTAGCACTCATTTATTAGGAGGAATGTGTCCCGGTGTGTCGTGCATGTTAGACAGTAAATGAGGTCCCTTATCTCCATGGTGAGAATAAGGGCGCTCTCCCAGCAGAGTGGAGTCTTCCACGGAGTGCTCTTTTGCAGGACAGTGGAACCGAGGTGCTCCAGGGACCAGAGGGCTTCCTGCCAGAGACCCTGCCTCTGTGGAGCTAAGATGCAGCTCTCTGGGGACCGAAGCCTGCTGCAAAAGAGCCTGTGGGGTGTTCCCGCAGAGGGCTTTTTCTGGTCCTTTTCTGCCTGTTTACTCAGCATGCAAAGTAGAGCCCCCAGCATGATGGAGCCTGGCATCCCCCCACCACACACTGGGGGCCCAAAAGAGACCCAGGTCCAATGAAAGAATGGGGTTCCCCAGTGCCCGGTGCCCAGTGGATCGAGTTTTCAGTCTGGAAACCATGTTTCTCAATCTTCCATCAGTTACGGCAACAAAGAGAAACACTAGAGGAGCCACTGAACAAGAAGAGCGAATTTAAGTTTGAGCCAGTGTCACATCAGGGGTCAGGAAAGTGGCAAAATTGGTTTCTTTTGTTTTCAAGCCATGGTAGCACTTAATTTACACTATCCAAGGACTGGCTACGCAGGTCCATTCATGGCATAAACCCTGCCTCCACACAAATCTGTTCTTCATCTCAGGGAAAAGGAATCCTGAAGGCAGAATCCCAAAGGCAGACCCTGCACCAAAGGCTTCCCCTACCAGGTTCTCACTGTTGAGTTCTCAGCTTTTCATCCATTACTACCTGGAGAATTAGAAAAGGGTTTCCTCCAAAGACTTCCACCCCATCTATCACTCCCCCATTCAGGGACTCTGTTTCTCCTCCATCCCATTACTAGTTGCACAATATGTACCCCTTTTTTTGGTGCAGTAGGAAACCAACTCAAGGTCAAGGTCATCAGCTAAGCTAACCACACTGTCTTCCACAATTCAGTTGACTGGATTCAGGCGTCCAGCACTAACCAGTTTCCTTCCAGCCCCACCCAGAGGATCACACTCCTTTCTGGCAAGTTCTCCCACTTCTACTCCAGGCCTAAGCTGAGCTCTCTGTGCTTCCGTGGTTACAGAAAGCAAGGCCCCGCTGCTGGGCCACAGGTCCACGCCTAGGTTTTACCCGCCTGCAGCTCCCACTCAGCCTCCTGAGCCCAGGCTGCACAATGTGAACTCTGCCCCCGGAACTCCCCCAGGGAGAGCCTCCGGAAATGCAGCCTCCTCTCACGCATGCGTCCTCCTCCCACCCCACTGCCCTCTGTAAATTCTCCTTTACAACTTCCTGACTTCCTCAGTTTCTTCCCCCAGGAATAAGCCTTCAACATCCCCCCCAGGAGCACCCCTAACCAACCCAGAGTCACTATCTATTCTATCCAAAAGATGTCCAATCTACCAACACACCCACACAAAGACAGGTGTGTAAACTAAGCCTATTTCCTAGTAGTATGTTTAAATTCCCCAAACATCCATTGATAAATATTGGTGGAGAAGCAAATCTCTGGATTTCCCTCCTGACCTGACAGCATGCTAAAAAACACTAAGACTAAGCCCTGATGGTGGATATATCAGTACTCAACAGGCCATTCCACCGACACTGGGATTACATTAATTTATTCTTCTGGATACCACTAAGGTCATGCTACCCCTTACCTCCCAATGCTGATTCTTCCACTTTTCAAATACACCTGCCTCGTATTTCTCATCTTGAGGCCTATAGGCTGAACGCTTGTTTCCATATCCCTTGACAACCCTACAGCATATGGCTACACTGGTTGTATAGACACAGAAATGAAGCCTTTATCCCCCAGGCTTAGAGCCTACATTAACTCCAGACCAGTGCTACTCAAACCTCAGTGTATATCAGAATCATCTGGGTGACTTTTTTTTTTTTAATTGATTTTTAGAGAGAGAGAAAGGGAGAGGGAGAGAGAGACAGAAACATCGATGAGAGAGTACATCGATTGGCCGCCTCCTGCATGCCCCCCATTGGAGATCGGGCCCACAACCTGGGCATGTGCCCTGACTGGGAATCGAACTGGCGACCTCTTGTTGCATGGGTCGATGCTCGACCACTGAGCCACACCAGCTGGGCTGGGTGACTTACTTTGAATGGAGATTCCTGGGTTCCATCTGCTTTGGATCCTAGGAATCTTCTTTTGTAACAGACCCGTCATTCTGAGAAGGGCTCTTTGGGAGATACGTGTAGAAACACATGTCTTAGGTTGTTTACTATAAATCTCTTGAGGCCAGGGGTCACCCCTACTTCTCTGCCTCTCCCATAGGCTTTAGAGTAGTTTCCATCATACAAAGGGCCCTCAATAGATTGAATGACACTGAAAAATGCCATTACATTGAGGTTTAATACTTAATATCACATAGAGTATGTTGCATTGACCCTTCAATATTCTTGCGCCTATTGTAGGACTGACAAACAAGAAGCTGTTTCAGAAAGAAACAACTGGTATGTATGGAGGAGTTATGTGTGAGGTGATGATACATTCATCTTCCCCCACTTGCCAGTGACTCATCACCTAAGAAAAACTGTGTATAGCCTGGTCATCAGCTTCTCTGCTGGAGTTCCTGGAATGTTCACTTTTAGCCATTAGTTGAGAGATAGCAGATCGCCTATCTGCTTTCTCACTGTTTAATCTCTGTCCCCAAAATGCACTTCTCACATTCCTTTAAATGACCTGGCTCTTTAAAGAACCACCACCTCGCCCTAAGCCCAGCTCTCCAGCCGAGGGATGTGTAAGCACCATCCCCAAAGCCCTAAAAGAGTGAAAGAACTCACGTGAATTCTCCCTCCAGGGTTTCCTGGCTACTCCTGGCCATAGGTTGTAAAGTGAATGCAGGGTGGTTGCCCCAGAAACACCAGTGCCCATCCAGGTTCCAGATGACCAGACAGCCCAGAGGCACCACTGAAGCCTGGAGAAATGTTCACACTTGTATCTGCTTTTTATTTGATTTGGTTGTAACCCTTCAACTTCTACTGGAATTCGTATTCTCCAGTAACAGGATATTTTAAGGGTATCGAAATGCTTTGTTCTGGTTTGTTTTTACTTTAAATTTAGGTGAACAATAGGACCATGGGGTATTTCAAAGTGTTAGTGCACATCACTGAGCATTTTACCAAAAAGTCCTAATGCTTCCATGCAATGCATCACATTATATTCAGAATTAAAGCTAACACTTATTGAATTAATTGTGCCTCACACTGTTGTGAGCACTCTACATATTATTTATTAATATTGTATTATTTTCCATAAGAACAACTGCAAACCTACTTTTGCCCACCCTGTATTGACTTATGAAAACAAAACAACATCCCTGTAAGGCAGGTGCTACAATTATCCCCATTTCACAAATAAAGAAAATGAAACTTCAAAAAAGTAGTCACAGGATATATTTATGCAGGGCAAGATTTCTATGTGGATTACTCAGTCACCTCCAGACCAAACGTCATTCTCCTAAGGACTTCTTCCTATTCAAAATTTCTAGCACGAAAGTCGTGAAAAGTCTTCAGGAAGGTACATGTGTTTTAAGTAAGAGCGATTTTTTCGAAGAGGGTGCCACTGGCACTCTGAGTCAGACATTTCTGCATTGTTCAGGAATCTCAGAATATTCAAAGATGTTCAGCATCCTGAGTCCCAGGACATTAATTGCCAATGCCACCTCAGACACTGAACAGCCAAAAATATTGACAAATATCTCCTGGGGATATAAGACACCTCTACTTAGAATACCTGGAAGGGACAAGGGCAAAATTTTAGTTTTAATCCTGTACAAACCACATAATTTGGTTAAAACTTATGACCTCCCAAGAACAGCAAACGAATGGAGCATGGATCAGCAACGTCCTGACGGAAGGAGCCAGAGAAAGACTGGAGGTCGGTTTGAGTCACGTGTCGCAGGAGTAGTGGCCATGCTTGACATCTGTCTCGCCGGGTACAGAGGAAAGAACAAGAGGGTGAAGGTCTGGAAGAGCTGGTTGGAATCTGACTGATAGAGGCTCACAATTTATCAGCACTAATTAATTAACCTCACCAACATCTCAGCTTCCTCATCCGCAAAGTGAGATGGTAATACCTACCTCAAAGAATAAAATCACATGAAATAGCGGTGTACGTGGACTTCGAGCACCGTGCTGAGCACAGAGAGGGTCTAAATAAATGTGAATGTCCTTCCCCCTTGTCTCCCTTTGCCACGGAGCCAGAGGTCAAAGCTGTGGTGTCTTTGCCCTGCCTCACAACCTTGGCCATCTCTCTTCACATCTCGGAACCTCGGCTTCCTTGCCCCTAAGAAGAAATGAAATCGAACTGTATCTGAAACAACTTTGAATCTAACACTCTGACCTGAATGTGGGGGAGGGAGTGGGAAAGAGAGACACGAGCCAGGGCAGGCAGAAGTGTGAGAGAACAAGAAGCCACACGAGCAGACCCTCTCCGGGCCCCCAAAACTGGCCTCACTATGAGCATGTATTACTCCTCCGTGACACAGATGCCTTGACAGAGTGTCCACTTAGCTTGACCTTGAATCCACTCCTTGCACACAGTCTTATATCCTCCCCCCTGCCCAGACACTGCCCTCCTGGTTTTTCCACCCTCGGTGCTCTTCCAGTTCCAGCAGTACCCTCTCTCCTCTCCTGTGCCCACCTGAGGATACACAGAACTGAGTCCAGTGAACCATGTCACTCCAAGGTGTGGAAACTGAAACACCCCAGGTCGGACCCATCTCTCTGGAGCTGCTCCTGGACCACAGGGGACCTGTCACGAGCTCTCTTCCTGTTTGTGGCTTTGGGAGCCAATCAGAAGGCTTGAGGCCCGTGGGGACTCCTAGGGCCTCCCTGCCCTCTCCTGGCCCCTCAGTTAAAATCATTAATTTGGTAGAAAGAGAGCCAAAGGACCACCTCCCTCAGCAACACCTCCCTCAGCCCTCCCTGCTCCATAAAGGGAATTAGAATTTTGCCACCAGGAAGCTGCCTTTTGGGATATTGATTTTTAAGCTGTTTATTTAGAAACAAGACTC
This sequence comes from Tadarida brasiliensis, assembly GCA_030848825.1. Classification (NCBI taxonomy): domain Eukaryota; kingdom Metazoa; phylum Chordata; class Mammalia; order Chiroptera; family Molossidae; genus Tadarida; species Tadarida brasiliensis. The sequence continues at coordinate 48,315,733 of CM061258.1, forward strand.
AGAAAGAACCTTTGACCTTCCCCGTTTCCTGTCCAAGAGATTCAGATGAAAAAAACCTGCTTCAGGACGGAATGCTCACCGTAGCCTAATGTGAATTAAGTATGGTAAACAATAGGGCTTCAGATATGGGCCTGTTAGCCAGGTTCCCGGCGTCCCATTGTTTCTGACTTGCCTAGCAAGGATTTGCCTGCTGGGCCTCAACCGCCTGTAGATCACCCATTCTCACTTCGGAAATCTAAGACCCCACCCCCTTTCTTCATTATCCAAAAATGTCACACGTACCCAGGGTCGCCTCACCTGCTTATTTATGTGAATTCTTCATGCACATGTATTAAAATTTTGATTTTCATCTGTTAATCTGTTTATTTGATTATTAGCCCAGCTAGAAGAATTTAGGAGGTGGGAGGGAAAGTATTCTTATCTTTCAGCGCCCCCATCACCAAGCGGAGGTAACCACACAGTCGTTCAGGCTTTGTAGCCCTGCTCGCTCTCCTTTCCCTGGACACTTCCTACTTTGTGCACATGGGGAAGTCCCAAGAAGTCTTAGTTGTGGGGGGGACAGAGTGGAGTAGCCGTTGTCACTCCAAATCCCAGCGGGGAGTAAGGCCACAGCCCTGGGGCAGCCAACCTCCCATGTGAACACGAATTACGCCTCCCTGCTGACAGCCGGCTCTCTGACAGCCGGGCTGGGGAGGCTGGTTCCCTCCCTGCCCACCCCGGCCCAGAGGAAGTTTCCAGTCAGAAGTTATTTCATTATACAAGCATTCCCCAGGTTCCAGGCGATTTGAATCCCGAGGCCACCTGGGCTGCCGGGAGGCCTAAGGTTCAATTAGTGCAAACCTCTCATTTGCAGGGCAGGAACAAGTCCCGGGAGGAGGGACGATTGCCCGGCTGCAGTGAGGGCGGAGGGAAGCTCGGAGTCAGGCCGGGGCCCAGCCCAGCGGAAGCCAGGAAAACTAGGGTAACCCTTAGGCTCGCGGCGCACAGAGAGCCCGAGAAAAGCAGGCCGCCGGCCTCAAGCAAATGTTACGTGTTACGTTCTTTATCTTCTTTGGTTATAGGTTTTCAAAGGAATTTTATTCCTTTGGAAAAGCATGAGAATATTTGAGGCTGGCAGGTCACTTGTGTTTTCAAAGGTCAGGCAACCAGAATTGCCTAGAGTGGGGGAAGGGTGGAGCAGGTAACTAAGGAGGGAAAGGAGGGGGTGAGGGAAGGGGGAGGAGGAGAAAGGCTGACACCGTGTTTGTCATGTGCTTTCTGTGTGCCATCCGCTGTGCAGCCACTGACTCGATTAATCCTGACAGCTCCACGAAGTGGGCGCTGTGAGTGTGTCTATTTTACAAATGAGGACACAGGTACAGAGGAGTAAAGGGAGCTTGGCCAAGTCCCACGGAGAGGTAGGCTTCGTGACAAATGAGCATTTGGTGGACTGTTCAGCACATCAAAGGGCGCTTATAATTAATTATCCACTGAATCTCATTTCAGGGAGCTTCCATATTTCTATACTTTCAGGAAAAGAAACCTTCTAGAATTATTTTTAATCCAGAAGCGTTAAACATGTGTGCCCATTTTGTGACCCGTTCAGAGACCTTCATTTTCTTACTCCCCTAAAACCAGCCTCCAGGTAAAAGGCTTACTCTCAGTACTACCTGTCAGCAGGCGCCCCAAAGGGCGACCCTCCCACGCAGGCACCCAACCGCAGGGCCTGGCTCCTCGGCCCTTCCTTTAGTTTTTAGTTGGGACAAGGCCTCTTTCTGAGCCCCTGAATTCCTACTTAGTGTTTTCTACTTGTTTCTCGAATGTTTATGGAGGATACCAAATTTGAGATAAAAATGGCTAGTTCAGAAAGCCCACAGAAAGAACTAGGTTTCTCTCTTTCTTTTTTTTTTAATCCTCACCTGAGGATATTTTTCTATTTATCTTCAGATAGAGTGGGAGGGAGGGAGAGAGAAAGGGGGAGAGAGAAACATCGATGTGAGAGGGACATATCAACTGGTTGCCTCCCGCATGACCCCGACCAGGGTGAACCACAACCCAGGTACGTGCCCTTGACCGGAATAGAACCCGCAACTCTTTGGTCCGCGCGCTGGGCTCTAACAGCTGAGCCAAACCGGCCAGGGCAGAACTATGTTTCTTTAATCAATTCTGAAAAAAAAATCTACCATCTACAAAGTAGGTGATGGGTGTTTAGTCTCTTCTAAAAGGCTGGTAAATTGACCTCTTAAAAACTGCAGACCACGGAGAGGAATTCACGCTTTAACACTGGCCCTCAAATTGTAGTATTAAGTGAAATTAAATAATAATTATCCCAACAAATATGCTAATGTTTTTAAAAGGTGCTGAGGGGGCCCTGGCCAGTTTGGCTCAGTGGTTAGAGCGTCGGCCTGCAGACCAGAGTCCCGGGTTCGGTTCCGCTAAGGGCACGTACCTCGGTTGCAGTTTGTCCCCGGCCCCAGTTGGGGTCGTGTGGGTGGCGACCAGTCGATGTGTTTCTCTCACATGGATGTTTCTCTCTTTCTCTCTTCCTCCCTCTCTCCCTCCCGCTCTGTCTGAAGATAAATGCAAAAATGTCCTCTGGTGAGGATTAAAAAAAAAGGTGCGGAGGGGAAGCCTCGCCACGCCGCCCCCACCTCCCTCGCCACGCCGCCCCCACCTCCCTCGCCCCATCAGCATCACCCTTTGCTCTTCCTCAGGGAAACAGCCACAATGGGAGCCTTGTTTCTGATAAGAGTATCTGTCACTGACAAAGAAGAGGCAATGTGCTTTTTATTGAGTCGACCCCCTTAATGAGCAATACACAAAAGATCATTAATTATAAGCCATCCTCTGTCCCTAGCTCATAGACAGATTTGCATTTCCAAAAGCTCCACTCAGCCCATTGGAAAAGGTTTGCCCTGGGGTTTTTTTTTTGTTTTGTTTTGTTTTCATCCTCACCCGAGGACATTTTTCCATTTTTTTGTTCGATAGAGTGGGAGAGAGAGAGAGGAAGAGAGAAACATCGACGTGAAAGGGACACATCGAGTGGCTGCCTCCCGCACGACCCAACCAGGGCCGGGGACAAACTGCAACCGAGGTACATGCCCTTAGTGGGAACCGAACCCGGGACTCTCTGGACCACAGGCCGACACTCTAACTGCTGAGCCAAACCGGCCAGGGCTGCCCTGGGTTTTGTTTGCTGGGTAGGAGATGGCTGCACCCAAAGGCACCGCCAGCATCAACACTCAATGCACAGGACACATGTCTAAATGGCACGAGCTCCGGAGCCCTGGCTGCTGGGGAAGGAGGTTCACAGGTAACGGAGCAGCATCGTCCTGAAAAAACAAATGTCAGCAGGGAGAAGTGGTGGATTTCCTGCCTCCTGTGTATTTGTGTCACAGCATGAACATCACCTAACCTGAGAATTTTGCTGTTTGGGGACCATGTAAGGATGAAAAGAAAAAGGACATGTCCTGTTTAGAGGAGCTCTGTTCTCCCTGGGAAATGTGGATTAACTTGTCGAACTGAAACAATTTACCCAAGTCGCTTCTTCAGATGTGCTTTGTGGGCTCAACACACTGGGACAATCCTCAGGCTTTTATGTCACATGACCAAAGTCTCCTAAGATTATTTGTTTCAAAAGAACAATGTGGCAGCCTGTTCTCCGCCGTGCAAGAGATGCGCTGTATGTGCTGAAGGCTAGACACGCCGCACAGGACTCCTGACCACACTCAGGGTTTGGAAATGGAGGAGGGTGGAGCCGTTGGGGTGGGGTCCTACCCGGTGAGCACCTTCCTGGCCTGAAAAAGTGAATGAACACATCCTATGTCCTCAGAGAAATACAAATTAAAATGACAGTAAGATAACACCCCACACCTATTGTAATGGCTAAAATCCAGGCCACTGACAACACCAAATACTAGCGAGGATGTGGAGCAACCGGAACTCTCATCCATGGCTCATGGGAATGCAAAATGGTGCAGCCACTGTGGAAGACAGTTTGGCAATGACTTACGAAATTAAACACACTCTTGCCATATGGTTAAGCAATAGTGTTCCTTGGTAATTACCCAAAGGAGTTGAGAAGTTATGTCTATGCAAAAACCTGCACGGGATGTTCATAACAGCTTTGTTCATAATTGCCACAGGTGAATGGATAAACTGTGCTACCTCGAGACAATGGAATATTATTGTGCACTAAAAGCAAATGAGACATCGAGCCATGAAAAGACATGAAGTAACCTTAAGTGCATACTGCTAAGTGAAAGAAGCCGATCTGAAGAGGCTACAGGCTACATGATTCCAACTATATGACATTCTGGAAATGGCAAAACTATGGAGACGGTGCAAAGATCAGTAGTTTTCAGGGGCTGGTGTGGTGGGTGAATAGGTGGAGCACAGAGGATTTTTACAGCCGTGAAAATACTCCGTATGATACTGTAATGATGAATACATGTCATATACGTTTGTCCAGACCCATGGGATATACAGCACCAAGAATGAACCCTAACGTAAATTATGGACTTTGGTGATAATGATGTGTCAGTGTAGGTTCATTCATTGCAACAAATGTACCACTCTGGTGGGGGATGTTGATAATGGAGGAAGCTGTGCATGCGTAAGGGAAAGGTGTAAGGAAAACCTCTGTACATTCCTCCCAATTTTGTTGTGAACCTAAAACTGCCTTTAAAAAATAAAATCATTTAAAAAATTTGTAAAAACCTTTGACGTTATGTCGGGAGACCATCTTCCCTAGGTTTACCAGGAGCATGCCCAATAGACTAAGCAGAATAAGCAATGGAACAAAAGCCATGTGAAATTATATACAGTATACAGTATATATACCCAAAAAACACGAGGCTCACAGAAATGCATGCAGCTGTACAGGTAAACGGGGGGCCACTTTAAGCAGTCTGGATAACTGAGATGTGTATGGAAATCTCACCTTCAAATACAACAGAACACAACGCGTGGAGGTACTAAGCAGAGGAATTAAGGGCACGGGCTGGGCAAATTGCTTAAACCTTGCTAAGTCTAAGCTTCCTCATCTACAAAATGAAAACAATACAGTTACCGCCTAAGGTTGTTAGCAGGATTAAGCGAAATCATGTGCTAACAAATATTCAGTACATCTAAACTATTCATCATAATGATCTCGATGAAATAAAATAATGCAAGCGATACAAAAAGTGAGCTCACAAAGAAATTGATTCAGGTTGGACGGCACAAGGACATCACCCTCAGGTTGCCCATCCTGCCAAGGCAGGGATTCTTATCTTGGCATCTACATAGTCTTCAAACTCCCTAAAACGAGTGCAAAAACTAATGTGCACAGGTACATTCTTCTAAGAAAGGAGTCCAAAGTTTTCATAAGATTCTCAAAGGAGTCTGGCACCTTCCCAAAATTGGGAATCACTGCCCTGAGGTATAGCAAACTCTCACTCTGAGTTTTGTTTTCAAATCTAAATGTACACAAAACTCCCTTTCTTCTTCCTCTTTTCAGCCAACACATGCTGCGCGTTTCAAAAGAATTTCACTAAGAATCTAAGGAGAAATTAGAAAGGGAAATAAAGCACATACAAAAAAAAAAAAAAGGAACATCAAAGTGCTGTGTACTTTACTGATTCTAAGACAGATGGTATAGCTGCACAGGGGCTGGGCCTGCTTGCAGGTGTGTGGGCCCAGATTCCTTCCCTCACAGCTCCTCTCTTTTGTTCCTTGGAAGATTCACGGCATTCTTTTATTTAAACGTGGAATTCTTTTACAGAATATGCCATCTGCTTGGGTGTGTTCATAGAGATACAGACCATTGTTTCTCTCCTAACAGAACTCCTAAAGGAGAGTTTACCAATAACCAAAAGGGGGTGGGAATTATTCAAGCTCTAGATGACTAGATGACTAGGAAGACATGCAGAGAAGATTAGAAAGAATTTAGGGAGAACCAGAAGAGGCAAAGAAAAATCATGTTAGAGCCCTATACTATCAACAAAAAATTTGTTTTAATAAGCAAGCACACCATTATCAGTTATTGAGTCCTTAACGTTCATGAGTTTTAGAGGTTTTCCTGAATAAGACTCTTGTTCTGGGGGAAGGAGCAGAGGTAGGTAAGGAATACAAAGACAGCAGATCTCCTAGGTCCCTGAATATGCTCTCCTTCCCTTTCTCTATCATTAAGTCTGAAGGGGGAGTGTGGGAAAGGACGCATGAAGAACAGGGAAGTTTCTGAAAATCACTCACATTCAATTCACAACACTGAGCTCTTACTGAAGGCCAGTTTCTGGGCTAGGCTCTAGAAAATACGGAAATACATAGGGTTGAGATCATGTCTTCAAGAAGCTCTTAATCTAGGGAAAGATTAAATGATAAACAAATACTATTCAAAGTAATAAGCATGTTGTTAATTGTGTGACGAGGAGCCAGAAGAGGAATAAGTTTGGGGAAAACACATCTCATATTGAAGACCAAATTCCCCTAATTTAAAAATATTTCTGGGATCTGTCCGTTCCTATCTGCAACTACCCTGTGTTCCTCCCAGACCCATAGGCCAAAGTTGACATGAAAAACTTTTCTGGGATCAAAGTATTGTATGGTAAAGTCCAGAGATGAGCCTCCACCTCCCCCACCACCCAGCATTTTAGTTATAGGGACAATAACTTCTTTCCACTCCCAAGAAAATGAGGAAGAAGAAAAGGAGAATTTTTCTCCCCTCCCCGCCATAGTCTGAGCCTTTGTAACTGTGGTCTTTCCCTTTGCTTGTGGAATGCTTTGTTCAGCAAAACTCAGAAATTTGTGATACAGAAACTACTTCGCCAGAGTGTAAAGAAATCTCAGGGTGTGAGCTTCATAAAGACAGGAAAACTGTGGGCACACAGTCTGATTTCTTAGACCAACTTGGCACCAATCGATCTATTATTAACAGGATGTTACTTCTAAACTCTACTTTCTAGCGCAATTTCTGTCACCAAGGAGGCCAAACCCTTTTTGTGTGGACCCCAGTCCAATTCTGAACCAAAACTGTCCTCTTCACCATCACAGGAACCTCTCGGAGTGAGTCATTGAGATACATATATATTTTTTTTTTTTTTTACTTTATTGATTTTTAGAGAGAGAGGAAGGGAGAGGGAGAGAGAGATAGAAACATCAATGAGAGAGAAAATCGAGTGGCTGCCTCCTGCATGCCCCCCACTGGGGATTGGGCCCACAACCTGGGCATGTGCCCTGACCAGAAATCGAACTGGCAACCTCTTGGTACATGGGTTGACGCTCAACCACTGAGCCGCACCAGCCGGGCCATTTTTTTTTTTTTTTTAATCCTCACCTGAGGATACTTTTCCATTTATCTTTAGAAAGAGAGGGAGGGAGGGAGGGAGGGAGGGAGGGAGGGAGGGAGGGAGAGAGAAACATTGATATGAGAGAGACACATCAATTGGCTGCCTCCCACATGACCCCAACCAGGGCCAGGGACAAACCGCAACCGAGGTACATACCCTTGACCAGAATCAAACCCAAGACACTTTGGTCCATGGGGCCGATGCTCTAACCACTGAACCAAACCGGCCAGGGCACTAACTCATTTTTAATGAAGGAAATGGAGGTTTCTCTGGGAATCCTTGAGACCATCTTGCATACTCCGTGTGTCTCTGGGCTGTTGCTTGATTTGCATACTGCACTGCTGAGGGGTTTCCAGGACCAAATCTAGTCTCACCCTGGCTCCTCATTGATGTAATTCAGAACTATAGCATGACTATTCTCCCCAAGCTAAAGCAAATAAGCTCATTAAAATCTTGGCTGAGATTCTTAATTTGTAGGAATGTTCTGTTTGTTTTATTATCTTCAAAGGATCTTATTTTAATCTGTGGAAAGATAAAAACATGCTAATACATTTCTATAGCCATCTTGTATATTTTTTTGAGAATAGTCCACTCATTTTTAAACCATGTTCCCTCCTAAATTAGTCTGGCTCTCCTCCAGGCCCATTTCTTTAGCAAAAGTACTTGCTAAAGGAATCATTGGTGGGTTTAATGAAGTCATGTAAGAGAGAATTCATCTATATTGAGTGGGCTTCATCGGGCACTGAGCCATATTAGGTGAGTAGCACATGTTATATGGAAAACAAAGGACAACATCAATCAAGCAGTAGCAGTAGTGGTAGATGTCTCAAAGACAGTATCATGGGAATTATCGCTATTGTCATCCCCAGAGCCAGAGTCTGAGGATCAAGATGGCATTGTGAGTTCAAGCATTGAAGTCACTCCCTCTACTCTAAACACTAAGAAATTATAGATAACATTTTAAAAGAGTAAAATTAAGATAGTAAGCGGAGGCGGGGGGGAGTAAAGCAAGGACATATAAAGAAGAAACAAATATCTGTCCGCTAAAAAGTGAACAGAAAAAGAACACAGTAAGTTACTAAGCTGTGAGTTTGGTAGGCTCAGAAGGCACACAGAGATAGGCAGGATAATGCCAACACTGCAGTGGTTAGTAAAGGTACCTTAGATGGTTAGAGCCTGGATCCAGGCTTACTGCTTGAAACTGAATGGGGTGGGGAGTTCCTGCCTAAAAAAAAAAGCCACAACTGCTATCTGAGGTGTGAGGGCTTAGGTGAAAGTGAATCTAGAAAAAATAGAAATAAGCAGACGGGACCGTGTGGCCAGGACTTGGGCCAAACTGCCAGCTGGCTCAGTGACTAGTCTACAGCATCCCAATATTATCATAAGATGGGAGTCCAGCCATCAACACAAGTGCAGGTTGTGGACTGGGGCCCTAAGGCCTAACCATTGCAAAACTGCCTGACAGGAGAAGTAAGCAGGAAGAGAAAGGGACAATGAGAGGAAAAGAGAGAAACTGATACCACTCCTGATATATATCTTAAAAAAATAAAATTCTAAAACACTTGGAAAAAACTAAGAAATGGAGACAACAAAATCAATATTTGGGACACTTTCATTCCAGATTAAATGAGAATAATAGCAGAATCTGAAAGTTCTTCTAATAAGAATTTTTAGAATCCTCAAAGATAAAAAGAAAGAATATTCTTTTAAATGATTAGTAAGTTGTGAAACAAAACAAATTAAAAAATGAAACAAGAGCAGGTAAATATGAAGAAAAAAATTAAAAATCCTGGTAATGCAAAGTATAGTACTTGAATTAAAAGCTCCATAGACAGGATTAATTCCATCTTGAGTATTACAATAGAGATCATTTGTAAACTGGAAGATAATATTAAGGAGTTTACCTAGAATGCTGCATAAAAACTCAAGAAGGGAGGGGGGGAAACATGAAATAGCAATTAAGAGACATGGAAGACATATTGAAAGGTTCTAATATATGTCTAATAGGATTTCTAGAATAGAATAGAGGAAAATATTTGTGAGTCAATAGTCAAAGAGACACTGGCTGAGAACTTTCAGAATGAAGAAAATAATATGTACACCCTTTCACTTGTGCAAAAGGATATACCAAATGTCAAACAGAACACATAATAATGAATCTAACCAAGAAACATTTTATAGTAAAACTGCTGAACATTGAAGATAAGAGAAAATCTTAAAAGCTACCAGAGAGAAAAAATAGATAACCTACAAAGAAATGACAATTAGCCCAGCCAGTGTGGCTCAATGGTTGAGCATCAACCCTTGCACCAAGAGCTCGCCAGTCCAATTCCCAGCCAGGGCACATGCCCAGGTTGTGGGCCCAATCCCCAGGGGAGCATGCAGGAGGCGGCCAATCGATGTTCTCTCTCATCGATGTTTTTATCTCTCTCCTCCCTTCCTCTCTCTCTGAATTCAACAAAGGAAAAAAAAATATTTTTAAGAAGTGACAATTAGACCAACTCTCATGTGCAATGGATGCCAGAAGACAGGAGAGTAACCTTTTCACAGCTTTGAGGTAAAACAATTATCAACCAAGAATTCTATATCCAGGTAAACTACCATTCACAACAGTAAAATAAAGCATTTTCAGGCAAAAAGACTTAGGGTATTATCACTAAAATGGTAAGCCCCAAAACGGATAAAATATGTTGATAAATATAATTAACCATTGACTTTAAATAACTAATTTGTATTTTTAGAAAGTAGATCTAAAAATCTAGATAGCAATACTATGAAAGATGGGGGTGGTGTTAGGTGGGTAGGAAGTATATGCTAAGTTCCTTGAATCTTTCAGAAAGAAGATATAGTGAATAAAGCTAGATTTTATTAGACATTACACAGTAAATAAATATACACATTAATATTTAGATGTAATCACAGAAATTAAAAACTAAAAAATAGGAACCCAGATTTTTCCAATAAGTAGCCTAAAAAATCTGTAGGGCAGGATTTGGATTACAAAAATAGCAGCTCACTAAAGGCTGCCCATGGTCTGAGAAAACAAAACTTTCCACACTTCTTTTTTGTTACTAAAAAAGCACTGAAAGAATTAAATGGGTCCGGCTGGTGTAGCTCAGTGGTTGAGCATCGACCCATGCACCAAGAGGTCGCTGCATCGATTCCCAGTCAGGACACATGCCCAGGTTGTGGGCCCAATCCCCAGTGGGGGGCATGCAGGAGGCAGCCAATCAATGTTCTCTCTCATTGATGTTTCTATCTCTCTCTCCCTCTCACTTCCTCTCTCTCTAAAATCAATAAAGGGAAAAAAATTTTTTTAAAAAGAATTAAATGGCATGAAATTAAATTTAGATGCAAATTAAAATTTTTGCTTCTTCAGTAACTAAAGGATATGAAATAGAAACTTAATATGCCCTCAATTCAATGTTGTTATTGATTATAAGACATCATTCATTTAAAAACGTTTTACCTATATTAATAATTGATTATAAGGTGCCAGCTGATTTCAAAAACACTAAGTAAGAACCTATTTATTTTATTGAGATATATTTTACACACATTGTATGAGTTTAGGTATACATATATTAATTCAATACATTTAAATTGCAATATGATTATCATTGTAGCATTAGCTGTGGTCACATAATTATTATTTCTTCCAGTGTGGGAAACAATTAAGATCTAGTCTCTTAGCAAGTTTAATATTTATAATATAGTTTTGTTGTCTATAATAACTGTACTGTGTATTTGTTCACAAACATTTATCTACTAGTTGCAAGTATGTACCCTTATTAAACAACATCTCTGCTATTCCACCACCCTCCAGCTCTATGCTTTTGTGCTTGTTTGTTTTTTTAATTCCATGTATAAGAGATATCATACACTATTGTCTTTGTTTGATCTATCTCACTTAGTATAATGTCCTTAAGACCCAGTCATGCAGTTACAAATGGCAAATTTCCTTTTTTCTCATGGCTGAAGAACATTCCATTGTATACATGTACCACCTCTTCTTTATCCATTCATCCACTGATGAACATTTAGGCTGTTTCCATTTCTTGGCTACTGTGAATAATCCTGCAATAAACATGGGAGAGCATAGATCTCAATGACCTGTTTTCATTTCCTTTGGATATATACCCAGAAGTGGGTAGCTAGATCACATGGCAGTTATACTTTTTATTTTTTTAGGAAACTCAATACTGTTGTCCATAGTGGCTGAACCATTTTATAATCCTACCAAAAATGCACAAGAGTTCCCTTTTCTCCACATCTTCAGCAACACTTCTTATCTCTTCTTGATGATAGCAATTCTAACACATGTGAGGTGATATCTCATGGCTTTGATTTGCATTTCCCTGGTGATTAGTGATGTTGAGTATTTTTTCTTATGCCTATTGACTATTTAGATGTCTTCTTTTTTTTTAATCCTCAGCGAGGATATTTTTTCCATTTATCTTCAGATAGAGTGGATGGGACAGAGAGAGAGAGAAACATCAATGCAAGAGAGACACATCGATTGGTTGCCTCCCACACGATCCCGACCAGAGCCAGGGACGAGCTGCAACCGAGGTACGTGCCCTTGTTGGGAACTGAACCCGCAACTCTTTGGTCCTCGGGCGGACGTTCTAACTGCTGAGCCAAACCGGCCAGGCCTATTTGGATGTCTTCTTTGAAAAAATATCTATTTAGATATTCTGCCCAATTCTTAATCAGTTCGTTGGGCTTTTGTTGTTGTTGTTGTTATTGAGTTGTACAAGTTCTTTATAAATTTTGGATATTAACCTCTTATCCAATACAAGGTTTTTTAAATTTTTTTTCCCATTCTTTAGGATGCCTTTTCATTTTTTGATTGTTTCTTTTGCTGTGCAGAAGTTTTAAGTTTGATGTAGTCCGACCTGTTGATTTTTTTCTTTTGTTGTTTAAGCAAGCTTTTTTTTTTTTTTTTTCCACAGTAAAAAATGTTTATATTTAGAATTAGCCAGCTGGACTCAGTTTAGATGATTCCAATTTTGTTGGCAACATCCAAAGCATCATAGTCAGGAACCAGTCGAACATATGCCTTCTTCTCTCCATCAGGCCTGATCAGGGTGCTGACCTTGGCCAGGTCAATGTCATAGAGCTTCTTCACACCTGTTTGATCTGGTGCTTGTTGGCCTTGATATCCACAAGGAACTCAAGTGTGTTGTCTTCTATCTTCTTGGCTGACTCAGTGGCCAGGGGGAACTTGATGATGGCATAGTGGTCAAGCTTGTTTCTCCTGGGGGCGCTCTTCCGAGGATATATAGGCTGCCTTCAGAGGCACAGTATCTTTGGCCATTGCAATGTGGGTGACATGTGGATCTTCCTTTGTATGTGTATCTGTGGATGCCTTTCAGCACTACTTTCTTTGCCTTCAGAGACTTTACTGTGGCTTCAGCTTTGGGAGGGGCAGGGGTTTCCTTCTTCACTTTTGATGCCATCTTTGTGAAAAGGTAAGTAAGCATTTTAAATTAACAAAATGTATTAACTTGACACTGGGCCAGGTAAAGTGGTTCTCAAGTGCATAAGACTCTTTTAGGGAAGTTTATTCAAATTCAGATCATGGATACAACTCTCAGAGATTCTGAAGGTTGGGAGAGGCTGGGATATGCATTTTTAACAAAGAATTCTGATACAGGTGGTGGAAAGACCATAATTTCTGAAATGTCTGAGTAAAATTAAATTATCTAGGTAGCCCTGAAAAAAATCAACACCAAACAAAAATTGAGCCACCCATTCTGGGAGAGATCTAGCTTGGAACTGTGACAATTCTAATGAATGAGTCAAATACTAGTCTAGAAATCTGTCCCGGTTCTTCTGGTAACTAGTTTTAAGACCTTGGAGGTGAGGAGTATGTGTGTGTGGGGGGGTGGGGGGTGTTTTTCCTTTCTAAACCTCAGTTTCCTCATCTACAAAATAAGATTGGATTAATCCCAAAGCTCTAATATTCTTTGGCTCAGTGAGTTCAAGTAATGAGAGTGTGGCCCTGTAATTAATTTCATCTTTAGGCATTCTTTGAAAGAAGAGCTCCTATTATTACCCTGGGGTATGGCTGAGGGAAAGCGCAGGAAAATGCCCAGGATGTTTTCTGTTCTGGGACCAGGTCATCGCATTAGGGCTGCAGAGAAGCAGGTTCTGGGTGCTCCACCAGATTGCCCCTAGAACCGGAGCTCCACCCTCCCCGTTGCAAACGCGATTCCCTAGTAAGGAACTTAACCAGATGCAGACAGCAAAGGGTGAGTAAAGAAAATGCAGCAGAGTTCCTCTCTTTGGAAACTGCCTTGACAACTACACAAAGCAATTTAAAATAAAAACGGTGGCAACCAAGAACAGCAGCAAAAATTTTGATTCCCAAGCCCAAATTGTCAGATTCAGCCCAGAGCCAGTTGGCACAGACAAGCTACAAATCCTGGGAGATGCAGGCCCCTGGAAGAACTGTATGGATGGTGGGGCCCTAACAAAACAACCTTCGGAGAACAAATAGACTGTTAACTAGTTCTAAGAAAAAGAGTTTTTTCTTTAAAAGCTGTCTTTTGGGAGTCTTGGATTCTTCCAGCAATAAATGTAGTACCAACTGTTAAAGACTGAAGCCCTCCACGCCTCCTCCAGCCCTCCTGTAGAAATCTTAGTTTGTGCTCAAAGCCCTGTTATCAACACTTCACTTACCCCTACCGTGTGGACTCCAAACACCACTGTTTGAGAAACTATCTGCAAATACCAGAATGGCTAATCCTCAAAATAAGGTGTTAATTGGTCTCTGGGTGAGTCCAACCTCACACACAATAACCTTTTTCCAGCGTTTCTTTTTAATTGTAGAGGTTTTGGCCTCACCACTAGTCCGAAGTGCTGGGCCCTTCTTACCTGGGTTTCCTTTTCTTCTTCCTTTCAGCTCATGTTTTAGGTAAGGATAAAGGGAAAGGAAAGTAGTAAGAAATATAATGGGTCTTTCTCTCTTCATCTGACAGTAATTACAGGGTGTTAAACCCCAAGTAAACCACGCTGTACAGTGTCCTCAGGAAGAACCAAATTAGGAGGGAAGTTTGTCATCCCTGAAGTCTTCATCAAGAGCACAGGAATCCTCCATTAAATAATAAACACCTCTTAGTGCCTCTGGCCCCAGTGCCCAGTTAACTGCGGCCCCGTTTCCCTGGCTGTTGGCTGTGTACCCGAGGCACAGACCCAGTCAGCAAATTGCTGACATTAATCCTTTTTATCATCTTTATTTTCACCTCCCACCTCGGACCTGCAACAACTCCACATTGTCAGCTCAGATTCTGGGGCTTTTGAACCCTTCCTGTGCCAGTCAAAATGAACTTCCTCATCTGAGTGAAGCAGTGTGACTGTGGAGTGGTGACAGTGTGGGAGGGACCTGGGGCACCCACCAGGCAGGGACAGACAGGCTGCCTCTGGGTTCTGCTCCCAAATTTTGTCTTTTATCCACCACCCACCGACATTATTTCCGTGTGGGGTCTCTGCTCTGGCAGCACAGAAATCTGACCTGGGATTATACTGGTTTTCAGTTGAATAGAGGGCCCTAGGAAAACGAGGTTTCGAGACAGTGCAGTTCTTGTGCTTTGCTTGCCAGCAGGGCGGAGCCCAGTTGGAGGAAGCATTGGCCTGGGGCTTCCCCCACAACTCCAGGGCGACCCTGCTGACCTGCGCTTGCGAGACCCTCCTGGGACTGCACCTACTTCCTGGTGGGCCTGGCTGGGAGCGTGCGGAGCTAGGGTCAGGGGACAGGATGCAGGTCCATCTGGGAGCAGACACTGCCCCGCGCTGGGAACTGCGCGCTCAGACGTGACTTTGCCTCTGGGCGGAATGACGCGGCGGTAGCTCTGCGGTGGGTGCTGGTGCACAGTACTGTGATGTTCTGGTCACCCAGCCAATGGTTCATCAGAGAATTAAGCAAGGATCCTTACCTAAAACCACTTCTTGTTACTGGTAGTAAACAGTAATAATTATAGGCTCCTTATACTGACCACTGTGCAAAAGCCAAAAGGGAAAAAAAAAAAGTGGCACCGTCTTTCTAGCAACTCATCTCCCTGAAGATTATTTTTAAGTCATTGTCCATAATTCAGTAAACAAATATTCACTGAGCAGTTTTTATGGGCAAGGCAATATGCTGGGTGTTAGGTTTGCTGTGGATGACGAATGCAACACCATTCTACTCTCAAGGGATGTGCAAGACATTATAGAGGCTGGACGGGCACCTGAAAACCAGATCGTCCTAAACACCATTGCAGAGACCGGAGCCAGGCGGAAGGGAGGTGAATTCTAGCTGAGGGCGAGCAGTCAGGATTGGGCTGTGTTGAGTTATTCGTGTGCCTTATCCTCAGGGGTGAGTAATTTATCTTTGCTATTATACGTCAACTCTGTCCCTTCTCCATGCCGGGATATAGTGGACTATGTATTTTACATAAAAATCTTACCTGGTCTAGTCTTTATATTGCTTCCACTATGTTACATGAAAAGAGGGGGCAGGGACCTCTAAAATAGTTCAGAGTAATATCCAATAATAAACCCCACTGGGGTTTATTCAGGATCCACCAGTACAACACTGATACCCATACAAAATCTGAAAAGAATTCCTGCCGGGCCCTGGTGGGGTAGCTCAGTTGGTTAGAGCCTCCCAATACCCCAAGGTTGCAGGTTCAATCCCTGGTCAGGGCATAGACAAGAATCAACCAATGAATGTATAAATAAGTGGAACAACAAATCTCTCTCTTTCCTTTCTTCTCTCTCTATAATATGTGTGTGTGTGTGTGTGTGTGTGTGTGTGTGTGTGTTATTTATTTATTTTTTTTTAAGATTCTTGCCAGAGAATCAGGAATGGACGGCAGCTGATTTCACTGATTTAGCATAACTCTCCGTCTGCCATCTATCAGTAATGCGCCCCAGACACATCCCAGCTTCCTCTCCCCAGTGCCTGAAATATCACCTCCCAGAGAACTTCCCTGAAGACTCTACCCAAGAGAAGTTCTCCCCCCTCCCCTGTCCCTTTAATTCACTAAATACATCACTATTTTTAATGCTTATTTTCTTATTATCTATCTTTCCAACCAGACTGTAAACTCCTAAGGACAAAGGCATACCCAGTGCTTAGCAAAGTGCCCAACCACAGAAGATGTGCACAAATTACTTGACACACAAGTGCATGAGTGAACAAATGATCGCTGGCATCATTACTTTAGGCAAGTCCGCCTCCCTCTGTAGACCGTGGTTGCCGCACCAATACAATGAAAGACTTCTAACCAAGGACCCATGCTTAATCTATAATTCCATGACTTGGCAAACTCAAACCTTGCTCCTCACCAGAAAATGTTGAGCATCCCTGATTTAAATGTAGTTTTCCTAGAAGAGACATAAAATAGGCAATTGATGGGAAAATGTTGGGCACCTTGATCCCATTTTTTAAGAAACAAAAATGCCTAAATACATTCTATGTTTGCTAAAAAGTCAGGAAACTGTAGAAGCTTCTCAAGTGCAGGCAGACTGATCCAAACAGTGTGGGCCATCAGGGGCCCTGGCCTAGCCCCTTCCACTGGAGGACACTAACAAGATACTTGCAAATACTTTCTGATGCAGTCAAAATTGCCTCTGCTCAAACCCACAAGTTTGCATCCATTGCCTCAGTTCAACCTAATGCTAGCAACGCCTTATGGATCCTAAAAGTGGGTGGTCTGAACCTCTGCTTCTGAGCCTACCTCAGACTCAAACAAACCCCACATTCATTTAAAACACAGAGGCCAGAGGTATTGGATGGATCAGCGATGTTGGTAAACACAGTGGCTTTATTTCTTCAATCAGCAGGAAACATAAGCTTCTGTTCAGGACGAGCAGGGGAAAGGCACTGAAAATAATTTATATCTGAAGCTGTTTAGTAGCCCATGTGAAATGCATCGGTGGTGTCATTCTAATTCACAGCAGACCCAGTTCCAAATTTTGTTTTTAAATCAGTCTTTTTCTGTTTCCTGTTAACAAAGAACAGGGGGTTATTTAAACACTATTCCGCTGGGTTTTCCCAAGTGTTGATAAGGCTTGGAATCCTGCGCGTTTCATGAGAAAAAATCTAAACTCCTAATTAAAAGTTTTGTTCTCACAATGAAATCTTGAATCTGTGCCCTTTGGCTCCACATCTCATATGGTAACTCATTTTGATCTTCCTTTAAAAGATAAGTTGACCGTGTGTGGGATGAACCATTTTCAGAATATTATTGATTATTATTATTTCTGATTTCGAAAGGAAAAGTAATCTGCTGTAACATCATACTTCAGAGACTGTATGATGCATACCTGCATGCCCAGCCCTTAACACAGGATCCAGGACATACCTGGGAGTCAATGCACACATGTTAAATTAAATTTTTTCTGAATTAATCATAATTGTTCATCTCTAGGGCTGGATAAACAGAGGTGGTTTATTAAAAAGATTAGGTTTAGGCTCAGGTTGAATCCAATGACAAGAAACTGGAAATAGATCTGACATTAGGTGACTTGGCATTTTTCATAATTTTAATTCAGATACTGTTGTTTTGGAACACAGCCCAAGATCTGCTCTACATATAAGGAAACTATAAAATGCAGCTAGGGCTTTGACGAACCACCTGCTTATTTCTAAACTAAAATACTTGGTCTGTCTATAGATCTAAATTTTCGGAATTGGTACTACCCCCGAAATCTGAGGCATATGGTCAGGACCTGAAGCCTGTAACAAACTGGAATTTTCTTAGCTATACCTGAACCCTTTCCTCATGTCCCCCTGCCCTAACACGCGCGCGCACACACACACACACACACACCCATCCCCAAATTTCACATTACTGGGAAGGACAAACATATTTTATAGAACATAAATATTGCCCTGGCCGAGTGGCTCAGTTGGTTGGAGCATTGTCCCACACACCAATAGGTTGCAGGTTTGATTTCCAGTCAGGACACTTGCCTAGGTTGTGGATTTGATCCCTGGTTGGGGCAAGTACAGGAGGCAACCAATCAATGTTTCTCACTCTCTTTCTTTTTTAAATTTATCTTTATTGTTTAAAGTATTACAGATGTTCCTCCTTTTTTTCCCCCGTTGACCCCCTCCTCCCCACTCCAATCCCTCCCTGCCTTCACCACACTGTTATGTGTCCATTGGTTATGCACACATGCACATAAGTTCTTCGGTTTATCTCTTCCTGCCCCCCCCCCACACACACACATACCCTCTCCCTCTGAAGTTTGTCATTCTGTTCCCTACTTCCATGTCTCTGGATCAATTTTGTTCATCAACTTATTTTGTTCATTATATTCCACAAATAAGTGAGATCATGTGATACTTGTCTTTTTCTGATTGGCTTATTTCACTTAACATAATACTCTCCAGGTTTCTCCATGTCGTTTCAAAGATAAGAGATCTTTCTTTTTATAGCTGCATTGTATTCCATTGTGTAAATGTACCAGAATTTTTTTTTCTTTTTTTTTTAATTGGTTTTTAGAGAGAGAAGAAGGGAGAGGAGAGAGAGATAGAAACATCAATGAGAGAGAACATCAACTGGCTGCCTCCTGCATGCCCCCCACTACGGATCTGGCCCACAACCTAGGCATGTGCCCTGACCAGGAATCGAACCAGTGACCTCTTGGTGCATGGGTTGACGCTCAACCACTGAGCCACACTGGCTGGGCCAGAGCTTTTTTTATCCATTTATCTACTGATGGACAGATCTTAGCTATTGTAAATAGCACTGCTATGAAAATAGGGGTGCATATATTCTTTCTGATTGGTGTTTCAAGCTTCTCTCTCTTTCTCTCTCTCTCTCTTTCTCCCTTCCTCTCTCTCTAAAAATCAATTAAAGAAACAAATCTTTGGGTGAGGATTAATAAAAAAAAAATTTTAAAGAACTTAAATATTGAAAAAAGCCACTATAAAATTTTAAAGACGGTTGGTATTTGAATGCTTTCAAGTCTAGTCCACTTATAACTTAGAAAAAGACATACTCAAAATTTAAACATTAACACAGTGATGGACTCATCCAAGCAAATTCCTTTTATTAGCAAAAATGAGAGTCTTACTTCTGAATCCTTTGGAGACCACTCAGAAATTTCTGGAAGGGAAATGGTGTGAACATTCTTTTTGCTACCAAGACTGTCAGTAGTTATAACAAAGTATATCATAAAAATGTCCGTTTTACTTGTTAAACAATACATGCATGTTTGGAAAGCTTTGGGTGGAGGTAGAAATAGGTGGAAAAGTGAGGGGAGCCAAACTGAAGGTTAACCCCAACCACTCTCCCAACTTCCAGAAGGCTCTCAACCTGGGGACAGGTGCTTCCCTGAAACACGAAGGAAAAGTGATGTTAAAGGAAATCCTTGTTCATCTAGAGCAGAACCTTCCCTATGGCTTATCCGTCTTCTGGTGTCTCACCTGTGGGCTCCATGGACGCCCAGCACCTCCCCAAATGCCGGGTGCTCTTTGGCCACGTCTGCTTGGGGAAAGACAATAGCTGAGATTCCAACAGCCTAGCTTTCTCACTCTTTACGGTTAAAATATGTTTTGAAGAAGAAACCATAAGGTCGTGGCAGGTGCAAGGCCTTTGGATAATGCGTTAATCTAAATCATGCCTGACAGGTCTGTTCCCTTTGCCCCTGCATGACTGAAATGAAACCAAACTAATCGAATCTTGTTATTCTATTTTGCCATTTTATATTTTTTAAAATTCATATAAGAACAGTTTTTTGCCCAAGAGTAGCACCCTCTTGGAGGTATTCTCCCAGGGACTCACATTCCCTCAGTGTTCTGCAGGGGAGCCTTGAGTTCTAGGCAACCAGACAGCCCGCCAGCCCACGATGGAACAGAGAGGTCGTCGCACGACAAGAGGAGGCAGCAAGCAACACGGAGGGACTGGAAAGGGGATTTTAGTGGGTGACGGAAAACACCTCCAGCAAAAGTACTGCAGCCTCCTCCCCTTTCCCCCCTCCTCCTCTTCCTCCTACCCTTCCTTCCCCTCCCCCTCCCCCGCTATTCATCATCATTTGCACAAAGACAGAGGAGCTAATTTATCAGACCCTTTCCAGCACAGAGTTGGAGGGAGCTTTTCCCCTCCAGTGCACCTCCTTTCCTCTTCAAAGTCACCCGAGAGGCTCTGTGGGGCCTGCAGGCAGGCGCATTCCAAAAAGGATCTTGACTGTTTCGTTGTCAGGAGACTCCTCATTGGCTGGCTTCTGTCCTCTCTTTTCTCCAGCTCTCACTGGAAGGCAGGAGTAGCTGGCGCCTTTGTCCCCTTCTAATTTGCTTTCTCCACCCCTCACACCCCAAACCTACTGCCTCTGGCACCCCCGCTGAGAACAATAGATGGGGGAGAAAAGATTTCCGGGATTAGTCTCATAAATCTTTCACTGGCTTCCCTGGAAATTCTCCATCCTTGAGTAAGTCGGGCGTGAGGGAGCCTCAGAAGATCATTCCTGACTCAGCAGCACACTTCTGCAATGTGCCAGCTGGATCACCTAAAAATTGTGCGGCTACCCAGGAGGAAAGGCTCTTTGCCAAGCATCAGGTTAACTCGAAGAATTCAGTGCAATCCTCAACCCCAGCGGCAGATACAAAGCAGAAAAGGCCATTCAGAGAGC
Source organism: Tadarida brasiliensis (assembly GCA_030848825.1). NCBI lineage: Eukaryota > Metazoa > Chordata > Mammalia > Chiroptera > Molossidae > Tadarida > Tadarida brasiliensis. Next base: position 48,336,666 of record CM061258.1, read on the forward strand.
CACCTCCTGATCCCCAGAGTGGCCAGGGCCCCCCGGGTGGATTTTTTACAGAGAGGTTCTGTCCTTGCCTGCAAAGCTTCCTAAAGGGGGGGGGGGGGGATAATCCACTGTGTTGCTCCTTTGTGCTTGTCTGGGAAGAGGGAAGTCATACACCTTCCTGTTCCTGATGGAGCAGGTCCTGGGAAGTATGATTACTTTTCCCTTGTCAGATCCCCATGAATTCAATCAGGCTGATAACACAAGCCTTTAGATTTTCATGTGAGCACTCTCATTTATTCTGTGAGTAACTTTTGTCTTTTCTGCTTTGGCCCCTTCCATATCTAAAATATTTTATCATCGCCCTGGCTGGTTTGGCTCAGCGGTAGAGCATCGGCCCATGGACCAATGAGTCCTGGGTTCGATTCCAGCCAAGGGCACATACCTCGGTTGCGGTTCGTCCCCAGCCCTGGTCAGGGTCGTGCGGGAGGCAACCAGTTGGTGTGTCGCTCTCACGTCGCTGTTTTTCTCTCTTTCCCTTTCTCTCCCTCTCTCTCTACCTGAAGATAGAAAAATATCCTCGGGTGAGGATAACAAAATAAATAAATAAATAAAAATGTTTTATCATCACTCTTATTGTATTTGTGTCTGTTTTTCATTCCCTTGTTAATGCTTTACTTGGTGTCAATTTATCAATAATAACAGAAGCCACTGTGCTGAGGGCTTTACATACATTAGCTCATTTACATCTTGACAGCGCCACAAAGTCGGTGTTTAACAGCCTATTTACAAATGAGGAAACTGAAGTTTAGAAAAATTAGGAGTGTCACTCAAATCACACAGCTGGAAAGTGGCAGTCAGAACTCGAACCCTGCTCTGACTCACAAACGTTGCTCAAAGCCACCTCAGTAAAACACAGAGAGCCCAGGAAAGTTCACTTCCTCTCCTAACACTCGTATCTGAGCACATGCCACAGAGCCTGACCGGTGTCTCCTGCCACTTCACCAACTCCGCAGATGGCGACGAAGACTGGGACAGCTATGGCAATTTCTGCAAGAAGGCACAATACGAAAGGAATTTAAGAATTGTCAGAAACCTGGAGGCCAGAGACATGCCTAGTTCCTCATACAGAACAGGGTGCTAAACAGGTGCCTGATTAAATGCTTTTGATGATGAAAGAGAATTCCTCAGGCAATGGAGACAGATCAGTGAGGTGAGGAGCATTAAATGAGCCACCCCCAGGGGGCAGAAACAGGGGTGCCATCAAAGACAAGGAGACAGTCAGACAAACATAAAACCAGCACAATTATGAATAGAAAGGTGAGCTTTTGGAAGTCTGAGGGATGGTACAAGGCCAGAGATTGTACCAGAAGTCCCTCTGCTGTTGGATTCTAATCCAAACGTCTCTGTTTCCCCCTCCCCAGTATTAACCCCCCTGCGGCGTGACCTAGGACAGTGCCAGAGCTTTCTGAATCTGAGTTTAGAAAAATCATGGGAGCTAATTAGAAAAGACTTGGTTTTCATATATGTAGTTTGTCTGTCCTTAGTTTTCTCACCAAATATGTCCATTCAGTCTAAAATATTGAAAGCTTTGCTGTACATGGAGTTTTGTCATAGCGCTGGGAGAGATGCAAAAAATATTAGGCATGATCCTCAGTCCTGAGTGGCTTGCTCTCTAGGTTATAAAACAAGAAAACACACACATCACAAAGTGAATGGAAATAGTTCAGACCCACTTCCGTCTGCCTGACACCATCCACACACGGAGGACTAATAAACACCTTGAACTTCAACAGACCCCTGGTTTTCCCTGGATCTCGACTCATCCTTCACTGTCCTCCATGTCATCCTTCAAGGTTCTGCTGGTCTCCCCCTCCGCGGGGCCAGCCTGCCCCTCCAGCCCATACTGACTTCTGTGCCATTGGTTCAGTCCAGGCCGAAGCTTAGTGCAGTTCAGTCTCTGTCCCCATCCGGCCAACTTTGTCTCTGTTCCCAGCTGTGCTCCTGCCAGGGGCACTGTGTGGCCGACGGCAGGCCCGCTGCCAGCCCGCCCGGCCACTGTGCAGAGAGAACACGCCCGAGGAACGGGCAAGCGCGCACCAAGCTACCGAGAGAGGCCTCGGTGAAGCTCAGATCATTCTACCTCGGGCTTGGGAAACACTAGGCGCTCTTTCAAACTAACCAGTCTCTTTCCCAATCCTTCAGGGCTTGTGCCGGGCCTGCCCCCTAACCAATCTGGTCTTTTTCCAGATTAGACACCTGCCCACCATGGTCGCCATCCTAGCTCCCGCTGCTCCCGCCTCGAGGTGGAAGTACCACCTCTGTGCCATCTTAGCTCCTACCACATATATGCCCAGCAGAGGAATCCCCCCTCTTCTCCCCGCAATAATCCCACACCAGTCTCCGGGCAGATTTTTGTGTCTGCTTGGGGGTTAGGGGGAGTCGCAAGGGCAGAGGATGCGGTGGTTCCTGGAGGGCCTATGAATGCTGTGGCTTCGTGGTGAATGAGGCTTAATGTCTGATTCCATTTGCTCCCTTCCTTTATTAATAACTAGCTAACTACCTGTGCTAACGTAACCTCTGCCCGCTTACAGAGGTGACCCCTGTCATCCTCACCTTAGTAAACAGCAGCTCATCTTCTCAGGCTGAGACCACATCAGCCTCGGTCCCTCACTTCCCCTCTGGAGTTCCAGCCCTCTGTCAGCAAGGCACTGCTTCCACCAGCACTCTCTGGGACTGTGCTCAATGGCCTTGCAGCCAGCCTCTCCGCTTTCCCTTGGTTGTTCCTCCAATACTGTTCCACACAGCAGCCAGAATGACGTTTTTAAAATAAATTGGAGCATATCATTCCTCTGCTTACAATCCTCAAATGTCTTCCCATTATACCTACACTTCCCACCTGAGGATACGGAGCCCACGTGCACCTGTGACGGCTGCTCTTCCTTATCCACCTCCCTCTGTACCTCACAGGTAAATGGACCTTCTTCTGTCCCTCCAAGCCCTAAGCGTTCCTTTCTTGGGGCACTGAACGTGCTGTTCTTTTCACCTAGAACGTTCTTGCCCTGGATCGTCCCAGGGTTGGCCCTTGTTATGATTCAGACCTCAGCGTAAATGTTCCCTCCTCAGAAAATCCTTTTCTACACTGCCAATTCAAACTAGCCCATCAAACACTTTCAAATCCATCACTGTTTAATTTTCATTATCGTACTTATCACTGGATTTTTCTTGATTGCTGATTTATTTATGCAATTGCTAACGACTTCTTTCACACAGACACACACACACACTTCAAATGCAAGCTTTATTATAATGGGTTTGATTCCTGGTCAGGAGCACGTATGAGAGGCAACCAATCGATGTTTCTCTCTCTCTCTCTCCCTCTCTCTGTAAAATCAATAAAAGATATCCTTGATGAGACTAAAAAAAAAAAAAATGAAGAAAATGGTGGTGCCATTGATTGTAAAGAGATTGTATGGGAAAATGGGTCTGAATTTAGTAGAGTTCGGTTTTACAAGGTGGCAAGGCCTTCTAATGGAAATATCTAGGAAGCCACGGGAAATGTGGACTGGTGTCTGAGAGTGAGATTAAAGCCAAAGAAGTGGGTCTGCAAGTCATTTAAACAGAAATCATAAAGGACATTGTGATATGTCCCAAGAGAAGGGACGATTGAAGACACGGTCCCAATGTCTCTCCCCTCAGCTGCTGCCCACCAGTTTCAGGAAAGGGGATGGAGGTGGGGGTGGATTCCAAGCACAAAGACTACAGAATGTCCTCCCTAAAGAACTGGACAGTAAGTTGGAGCTCCAGGGAAACAGTGTCTACGTGGGAAGATAATTCAAATGCTGGTGCCCAAAGCAGGCAGGACATATGTGTCAGACAGGCTAAAAAGGTAGAGAACAAAGGAGACCAGGTAAGGAGGGAATAAGAATTTAATCCACAGGTGGGGACAAACAGTAGAAGGGAAAGAAGCCAATAAAGATATCAAGTGTGTGTGGTCAGAAGACCCAGTGTGGTCCAGTCAAGTAGCCAAGGGATGAAACTTCAAGAGACCAGATGTGACCAGAGTTTCTTGTGTTTCAAGGATGTCATGGAGAATAAAGTCTAAGGAAAGGTAATTGGGCTTTCCAATCAGTGATTCACATTGACTACTGGGAACAATTTCAGCTGAGTGGTAGGACAGAAACCAGATTGCTGGGGTTTATGGACAGGAAAATAGAAAACCCCAGGTGCACAGAATTGATTCGAGAAGGACCGCAGTGCCTGCTACAGTCTTAGTGTTCTGTGACGCAGTGGGTGAAGTCACCGGCTGAAAGGGAAGGAATGGAAGTGGCGGGGAGAGGAACAGAAGAATTGGCAGAGGTGCTATGGAGACAGTGCAGAGAGAAGAACCTTTTGGGTGTGATGGTTATTTGAAAAGGAAAAAATGCTAAATACAGTCATTTGTTCATTCAATGAATACTTTTTGAGCATTGTCTTAGGCAAAGAGATACGGCCATGAACAAGCCCACGCTCGCCCTCATACAGCTCGCAGGAATGGGCGGTCGCAGTGGCCAGGATGACACTTGCCCATCACTCTTCTCTAACGCTTTATAGTTGGGAAAGCACTTTCATATTCCATTATTTCATTCAACCTGACAATGTTGCTTCGAGGCCAATGTTGGGAAACTCATTTTACAAAAAGAGAAAACTGAGGTTGAGAGGTGAAAAGACCTGCTGAAGTCTCCACAGCTGGTTACTGAGAATACAAAGGAGAACTCAGGGGCAGATGTTGCTCACAGAAGCAAAGGGCTGCATGGGCAGAAGGCAGAGCTGTTTTGGGCATTAAATGTCTCTTTGCTCTGTCTTTCTACATGCCCCCCCCCATACCGCCACCCTTCTTCAAGTCAAACAAAGTCCTCTCTTCATATCGAATGTCTTGATCTGGACTCAGCTCCAGCATTGAAGTGACAATTCAAGCAACTTTGGATTTGGGGGTAGTCAAAGAGAGTGGCCATCAGTGTTTAGATGAACACTATGTGGTGATAGTTTTTAGGAACATTAACTGAAATCCTCATGCACCCAGCTATCCTGTGGGATTTCCTTGTCCCTTGAGCTTTAGTAAATTTGGCTTAAACCACCCAATTCTAAAACCAGTGAAAGTTCAAAGCCCTCCCCTCAATTCTTATGAATTCCTGGAGCTTTAGAGTCTCATCCCCTTGTGTCTGGTTTCTGCATTCATATCTGCTGTCTTCTCTGGCCCCGAACTGAAATCCAGCCCCCTTCACTTGTTTCCACACCGATCCAGTGAGTTTCACCAACTGTACAGACTTGCTAGGGGGTGAGGAAAGGGGTTTGAGGATATGCCTAATTAAACAATACAGAACCCTCTACCACCTCACCTATCCACTCTCTCCTCCCCATTTCCACTCCCAGGCCTCCCCACATAAGCTAAATGAAGCCCTCTTCTTTTAAAAAAAAAAAAACATTTCTTTAATGATTTGAGAGAGAGAGAGAAACATCGATGAGAGAGAACATCAACTGGCTGCTTCCTGCATGACCCCCACCGGGAACCGGGCCCACAACCTGGGCATGTGTCCTGACTAGGAATTGAACCGACAACCTCTTGGTGCATGGGTCAACATTCAACCAGTGAGCCACACCTGCCGAGCTGAAGCCCTCTTCTTATTTGACACAATTCAGTGTATCAATTACATTAGGAGAGTTTGACTTTGGGGGGGGGGGGGTCTCATCCTCCACCTCCACCCAGAATGGTTTATCTGAGCATTTCTTCTGCATAAATATAGTATTCCCTAGTGACAGAAAGTAAGGCAAACAAGGTGCTCTACATTTTGTGACATTAATAATCCTCTGAAGTAGACATTATTAATCCCACGTTGTAGATGACGAACATGAAGCACACACTGTAAAGCTAAGCCACCTGCCCCCCTTTTTACAGTTGATAAGTACCAAGCCCCGATTGCAACTGAGACCTGTCTGACTCTAAAGCCCATGTTTTCTGTAAAGCACCATCATCTTGAGGTTGTCCCAGAAAAAAAGTCTAGGTAAAGGACCAATCTTGGAGGGGAAAAAATGGGAAAGGGCCACTTTCTTCCATATTCAGGAAGGAATTGCCAAGCAGAAAATTATGCCTACAGGAGATAATTCCCTGAGCGTATCCTAATGAGAATAAAGCCTAGAACACCGAAATTATTATTGTGAATGGTCCAATACAGATACGTCTGTGACTTTCTAATCTGACAGAGGAATTTATCTCAAAGTGATATTTATCCCAAGCACCAGAAGTACTTAGACTTTAACATTATTCGCGTTAGAAAACGGCAGTGAGACAACATAGATGGACCTTGAGAACATTATACTAAGAGAGATAAATCAGGTGGAGAAAGACAAATACTGTATATCATTTATATGTGGAATCTAAAGAGGTCAAACTGGTAAAATGTTGGTTCCCAGGGTGGAGGGCGGGGTGGGGGTGGGGGAGCATAGGACAGATGTGGTTAAGGGTAGAAACTTGCAAAGAGTAGTAAATAAGTCCTAGACCTACCACACAGTATAGTGACTGTAGACACCAGTACTCTATTATAACCATCAGACTTGCTAAGAGACTAGATCTTAATTATTTCAAACACTAAAAATATATATATAATTACATGAACTGATAGAGGCGCTGATTATTGGTACAATGGCAATCATATTATAATACATAAATGTATTAAATCAACATGTTGCACACCTTAAGTTTATACAATATTATATATGTCAAATATATTTCAATTTAAAAAAGAAAAGAAAAAATTACTGTAGAGACCGACACCAAGGAAAATGCAGTCATGATTGAGGGAGCATCATTCAAAACATGCGACATGGACTGTAAAGATGATAATGGATGGCTGCATTTAACTCAGGAAATGAACCAGCCAACCTCAGACTCTCTCTTCCTGCTGACACTGTGAATCTAAGAGTCTATGAGAAGCTGCCCAACCCAACTGACGTCTTTGCAACACCTTGCATGGCAGAATAGAGCCCAGAAATGAGGTCTATACCAAAGGGTGAACTGTTGCATTTGACTTTGGGGTTTAACAAAAATTGTAGAGGGAAATCCTAAAGGGGTTTTTCCCCTCTTATTATCCCATATGCTTTACAAGAAACTATCATCATCATCACTGGTTAACATAAGCCAGGCACTGTGCTAGGCACTGTAGGTATAAGGACAAGTAAAAACAGAGTTGTGGCCCTCACAGAACTTCTAGTCTAAAGGGGAAGGAGGTTTTAATATTAAAAATCACAAATATAAGTATATAATTGCATGAGTAAATTCCAAATACTTTACTCATTGACTTATTTGATTCCCATAACCCTAAGAGGTAGGTAGTATTATCCTCATTTTATGGATCAGTACATTGGGATTCAGAGAGGTTACCAACTAGCCTAAGGTTACATGAAACGGATTCGACCTAGGTCTAAGTTCAAAGCTACCCCACTGCATTCTGACACCACTGAAAAGAAGGACCCAAGATGAGCATTTAACATTGGATTATGACATGTTAAGTGATGTTACTATGTTAAAGTGATGGTGGGAGACAGGAGGACTGATTGGTTATCCACTGAGCCTCCTGTAACCTTCTTGGGGACCCCCTTACAGCTTCTGCTGTCACATTCCACCAGGTTGTGAATATCAGCAACTTCTTGTATTTTTCTTATCATGAGTTCTCCTTTTTTTTTTTTTTTTAAGGAAGGATATTTATTTTACACAGTGGAAGAAAAAAAAAAAATGAACATAATTCGTTTTAGCAGGAATCTGTGCAGCAGAGCTCCCAAACCTTTTCTGTGAAGGGTCAGATAATAATTTTTTAGGGTTCTCTATCTCTGCTGCAATTACTCTACCTCTGTTGCAACTATGTAGTTGTGTCATGAAAGCAGCCATTGACAACAGGTAAATGAAAGGGCATCACATCAGTGTATTCAAGTAATCCCTTATTTATAGCTACCAAAACTCTGAATTTTATTTCATATAATTTTTATGAGTTATAAAGTAGTATCCTAAGTTCTCCTGCAAAAGGGGATGCTTTTACAACCACTTTTGATTATTCCCTTGTTTTTTGATTATTATCCTTGATTATTTGAGTATTTTCTTGATTATTCTCAACCAGAAAATGACCAAAATTCTTAGCATGACAGGTCCCTTATGACCTGACCACTTTCATCCTCTCTCTAGCTCCCAACCCAGAAAACACTATTCTTTTTTCAAGACCATATCCTCACATTTAATTGCCTTGGGAATTAAAAAAAAAAAAAAAGGCAAAAAAGTTTAAAAGCTTTCCCCACCTACTTTAGGCATTTCCTCCTTTGTGTTCTCACCGTTATTAAAACTCTTATCACCTCATAGAGTATCGGTGCCTCACCAAGTGAAACCTTGAATTTCTCCACGTAAAAACTGTGTCATATCCATCCAGACAATTCTAGCACCTGAGAACAGGCACACAAGTAGGCACTTGATAAATGCTCTGTGGGTGAATATATGAGTAAGTAAAGGACTGGTTAACTATCCTGTGACTCAAGGCTCTGGCCTCGCTGGCAGGCACAATTTCAAAATTCCTACTAAGCCATTTCACTTAAGCAGCTCAATCAGTAGCCTCATAGAAGATCAACTCCGGAAGGTCTCTGAAATAAACTCTTCCAGTACTTCCATTTTACAGACCAGGAACTGAGGTTTTGCAGAAAAGAGACTTGCCCAAGGTCCCTTCTGCTTTACTCTCCACTCTTGGTTGCAGGTGGTTCATTCTTCTAACTTTGAGCTCAATGCAATCCCAAGGCATTTTTTAAAATTAAAATTAATGACTGATCTACAAAGAAGCCTATTAGTGTCACAATTACCCTGGGGGACCTTGAGAGACACTCTGGCGGGTAGAGGGAGGCAGAGGCAATGAGGTCATCGTGGTGTCTGCATTTATCAATGGGGATCTTAGTTCCTTCCCTCCATGAAGACTCTGCATTTAATGGGGAATTTTAAAAGCTTGTGGTTTGCAATAAGATCCATCACTGTTGCTTCAGTCGAGCCTATTGTTCCTTGCTGCTCACTGAAAGTACAAAGTGGGACTCAAATAAATGTAGGATGATACTGAATAAATATACATACGGTGTAGGTAACATACAATTAGCCCAATCATAGATAGTGCAACCAACACTCAACTATGTGTTGTAGCCAAGAACTTGGCAAAGTCGCACCCCTAAAAGTTATTATGCTGTTGAATTCTTTACCAAGAGGTTTTACCTAAAAAGAATTACATAAAAAGCATAATCTGCTTATCAAAAAAGAAGCAGCCCGGCCTCGCTGGCTGCCCATGGCTGCTTAGCTGTTTTTCTTCCCTTTAGAAAACAAGGGTTTTCAAAGCAGGAATCCTCTTTTTTCATCTTGTATCCCTGGTGCCTCAAACATAGCAGAAGTTCAATAAATGTTTGACGAAATAATAAATCAACAAATAAAAAGAGTGTTTGCCAACTGTAGTCATTAAGATTAGGTTCAGCTGTACATGAGTGAAACAAAATGAGAGGTTCAAACAAGATAAAGGTTTCTTTCCCTTTTACACAAAAGAAAGGTAAGAACACCTGATTAACATGAGAGTTCCGCAGCCACCGGGGACCCAGGCTCATTGTACCTTTTTGCCACCTCCTTCTATACTCAGGGTTGCCTCAAGATCAAGGATGGCTGCCACAGCACCAGCCACCAAGGCTGTGACCAAGGCAAAAGGAAGAGGGAGAAATGCACCCCACCTAGTCAAGAAGATTTCTTTTTTTAAGCTTACGTATTTTAAAATCTTTTTTCTCTTTTTAAATAGTGGTGAGATGTAGGTAAATAGATGATATAGATATCTCATAAAGTTTACCATCTTAATCATTTTTAGGTATATAGTTCAATGGTATTAAATACATTTATAATGTGCAACCATCACTCCACCCATCTCCAGAACGCTCTTGATCTTGTAAAACTGAAACCCTGTACTAGTTAAACCCTGACTCTCATTCCCCCTTCCCCTTGCCCTTGGTATCCACCCTTCTACCTTTTCTATGACTTTGACTGCTCCAGGTACGTAATATAAGTGAAGTCAGACAATATCAGCCTTTAGTGACTGACTCATTTCATTTGGCATAATGTCCTCAAGATTCATACATGTTGTAGCATGTGTCAGAATTTCCTTCCTTTTTATTTATTTATTTATTTATTTTAAATTTTTATTGTTGACACTATTACAGATGCCCCCCCAACACCCCCCCCCCTTTGCCCACCTCCTCCTCCTTCCCTTTTTTTTTTCCCTCCTCCTTCCTTTTTAAGGTTGAATTATATTCCATTGTATGTATATACCATATTTTATTTACCCATTCAGGTCAATGGACATTTGGGTTGTTTCCACTTTGGACTACTAAGAATAATGCTGCTACGAACACAGGTATATCCACTAGATCTCCTTTAAAGACTTTGGCCACTCTTCACTGCAAGGGAGATTGGGGAAAGTAGCCTTTATGTGGGCACATTTGCCATCCCAAATAATATATTTCCCAAATTTAAAAAAAGACAGGGAATATTGGGTAAGCAACCAGCAGACATGCCCCTCTGCTGAATAGTGTCTCATCAAAGTGCCTGCTTTTCCCCAAAGAAGCCCATCTGCTCCCATGTCTGAACTTTCCTCCAAAACAGTTGGTCCGTGGGTTAAAGGACTGTATCTTCAGAAATCCCCTCCCTATAAAAGAGTGACATGTTCAGCCCGAAAAATAATTCTGCTGTGTGATTTTTGGAGTGTTTTCAAATATCTCATCTCCAGACCCACAGTCGCAATGAGCTGTTTAACCTCCCCACTTAGAAATTCACTGGCATCCTCACTCAACAGATCAGAAGGGGTAATTATCCTCTCACTGCTCCCCACCAACCAAGCAGCTCTCCTTTCTGACTTTTTTCCCACTCAAACAGGTTTTCTTTCTGTAACCTTTAAGAATGTTTAATGTGATCATTTGTGTTGGGAAGCTCCAAAAGAGAGCAGAGCACTTTTCAAATGTATTTGTCCATGCAACTCTTTTCTTCTTTTATGGAACAACTCGGAGTGAGTGTCCTGATCAACTTATTATGGGCAACAGCCACGAAGCCTGGAAACTCATAAACACCTTCAAGTCCCTCTTACCTTTGCCGCCTTCCAAGTCACCGCAATTCTGCCCCCACAATGTCCCTCATCTCTCCTTGCCTTCTCCTCTCTCCTGTTAAATTAATTAAACAAGGACATCATTCTACTGAGGTGGTTCTAATAAATTCATCAGCAGCTATGACATAAGCAACCCAAAACCTAAGCCTGTAAATGCCTCAAGTGTAGGAAATCAAAACCAATGGACAACCAATCACAAACAGCCAAGTAGGCTTTCCCAAATAAGGCAAACGCCTAATACAGCCGATCAAATGATTTTCTTGCTTTGCTTCCTCCCCTTTTTTCTCTGTAAAAGCCTCTCCCCGCGCCTGTCCTCCTGTCCGTTGAGTGCTCCTAACCACTTCTGGTTTGTCACAGCTGCTTCAAATCGACGTTTACTCAAATAAACTCTTCCACCCCTTCCACCTCTAAAGCCACCATGTCACCTTTCCCAGGTGACTCCTCCCTCTGAGCTAGGACATTGGCTTTATTCATTCAGTCCATGACCTGGGGACCAGTGGCAGTGCCGGGCACTCGCGACGCCACGGTGAGCAAAGGAGCCCTGGTCCCGCCTTCCCGCTTCGTGTTGCTTTTGTCCAGCGGGCGTGAGAGACAGACAGACATCAAATATCGCAGAGTAAGAGTGAAAAGACCACTGTGATGGGCACCGCAAGAGAGCGCGATGCCCTGCGGCTCTCTGCGAAGGTCCTGAGGAGCGATGTTTGAACGGAGGGCAGATGGTGGCAGGAACTGCTCAGATGGGAAGGAAGAATTCAGCGGGCAGACGCGAGGCTCCTGCACCAGGCAGAGCTGTGGCAGCAGGTGGCCCGGAGAGGGAGGCTGACATGCCGCAGCGGCCACAGGGCACAGTGAGTGGCTGTGCTGAGGTGAACAAAAGGGGCAAAAGAGATAGGTGGGTCGTGAAAAGCTTGTTAAGAATTTTCATCTTTGGCCTTTAAACCTCGGGGTGAGTGATCACCCTTTCCATCTTGAAAAGTTAGCTTCGTCTGTGTGAAGTGTGTGAGGCTATAGAGAGGCCCGGCTGGATGTGCGCAGAACCCAGACAGAGAGGATTGCAAGTATCCACGCGAATGATGGTGACTTGGTCCAGAGTGGCTATGATGGCCGTGGAGAAATGTGGAGACATTTAAGTAATATTTAAGAGAGGGCATCAATAAGACATTGTATCAGATTGTATTGGGTCATCTGTGGATTGCTCTCACTCCTTGAAGAGAAAAATCTATGTTAGTTATCTCCAGGCTCCTCATACCTAACTGCAGACCTTGCATTTAGTAAAAGATGGCCATTCAGTTTGCTGAATTGATTTGCGTTGAATATTTACATGCAGAGAGCAAAGGTGTGAGGAAATGCAGCAAATTGGCATTTTGATGCAAAAAGGGACAAGTTCTACCCTATTGCACAGTTCCTGAAGAGAGCAACTGAGTTGGGTAGCACTGAGGAGCAAACCTGGGCCCAGCATGGGGACACACCAAGAAACTCTCTTCCCTGCCTCTCCCTCAGGGAACGGGCGTAGAACCACTCTGTAGCAGAAATGTAATTGTATTGTTATCGGTAGGGAGATCGCCATGTCTCCACTGGTTGCAATATCCCAAGAAAAGGAATTTCCTGAGACTCACACAGGAGGATGAGCTACTCTAGAAAGCGTTATTTCTGTGGAATTACACCCCTGAGTTTCCAGGGTCCCATGTCCCTTTGTCCAGACACAGAAGAAGTCTCATTCGCTTTCAGCAGAGCTAAACTCAAAGCCAGTGCCCAGAGCATTCCATGTTTAGGACATAGTCTAATCCAGCATCAGGCTGGCTTAGTGTGTGTTCCCAACTGCAGACCATCAGTCCATGGCATGTGGGGTCCGCATGGCTATGGACCATGTGGGTATGGAGGGAACATGGGCAGGAGCAAAGCCGAAACCAGAGAGCCAAGAGAGAGAATTCCTCTGTTTGTAGGATATGTATTCCCAAATTTCCTCAGAGTTGCAATGGCCCTGCCTACTGTAGCCAATCCATGGTTGCCCAGGCTTGACTGACAGGCACTTTCCCTGTGTCACTCAGACTCATTGTGCATCATCTTCCCTTTTATTGGACCCCTTCCCCTAGTGACCTGCGGAGAATGAGCCAGCGGTCCCCTGGGGAGTGTGAAATTGCAGCTTCCTGGTGAAGCTGCCCAAATGACATGCTTATAATGTCTGGCCTCCCTTTGCTCCTTCCTATTATTAATAACTAGCTCATTATAACAGTATCAGTATGATCACTTTCCTAATGGATTAGGGAGAAAGAGGGACCCCTATCAAGCCATATAGATCCACCTATGGAAAGGAAAAAGATTTGAGGGCCTTATTTTAAATTAACAATTTGCAACAAAAAGCAGTTGCTAGGTGACTTCAACTTCTGTCACAATTATTGCTCTTAGATGTCAGTGGCTGTGCCTAAAACTGGGAAGAAGTAAACAAATGAACCCACAAACAATGATCTAAAGAGTTTTCTGATTAAGTGTTGTAGTTCAGAACACTCCATATAGACCACCAAAGAACAGTCATAGTGATCAACATCTCTTATAAAGACTGGAAGTAGCCCTGGCCGGTTTGACTCAGCGGTTAGAGCATCGGCCTGTGGACCAGAGAGCCCCGGGTTCGGTTCCTGCTAGGGGCATGTGCCTCGGTTGCAGTTTGTCCCCGGCCCCAGTTGGGGTCGTGTGAGTGGCAAACACTCGATGTGTCTCTCTCACATCGATGTTTCTCTCTCTCTCTTCCTCCCTCTCTCCCTCCCACTCTATCTGAAGATAAATGAAAAAGTGTCCTCAGGTGAGGATTTAAAAAAAAAAGACTGGAAGTAAAAAATTATTTCATCCCGACTCATAAACAGAGTTAATTTCTGTCAGAGACGCTGAAGAAAGTTCTAGACTCAGGGGTCAACCTTTACCATTTTTATTCAGTGCTGAAGCACTTCTATGCCAGAAACAAAGGCCTCCTTGTCTTCACTTGTTGCCCCTTCATTCTAAGAAACATCAGTGTTCTTTTCACATCTAAGCCACTGACCCCACACCATAATTATAACTCAATCTGAAAATTTTCCAGAGTTCAGTGACTCTCATCTAAGTGACAGACTTAGAAATATAAACATATTTTCTTTGAAACACAGCAATGCCATCAGTATCTGTGATGCTTTGTAAGTGATTAGACAGTACAGGAACAGGGGTGGTTTGGGAGAATTGCAAAATAGTAACTGATCATGAGATAACAAAAGGAAAAGAGGATGCCTGAGGGGAACTGCTAAATCAGGGCTTTTTTTTTTTTTTGGCTTTTTTGGCTTTTTTCTCTTGCTCTGCATTTTCATTAGTTGCCGTCTGAATCTGCAAAGGTCATAGGCCTAATTATACCTGTGGACACCACATAATAGAGGCATTAGCATGGTGCCCAGTGACCCGCCAAGGAGCACCTCCCACCAGCCTGAAAGTTCCCAAGCCAGTCAAATCAAAAAGTCCATGAAATTTAGTTGACGTCCAGGAATTATTGTTGGGATGTTTTAGGTATGATAATGATATTGTGGATATGTTTGAAAAAGAGAAAGAGAGAGAGCCCGTAGCTCTCAGAGATGCACTTTGAAATATTTACAAATAAAAAAAATATGACATCTGAGATCTTCCTCAAGATAATTCTGGTGGGGAGTGGGGGCAGGGAGAGGGATGGAGAATAAATGAAGCACAATCGGCCTGTATTAATTATAGCCAACTCTGGGTGATGGGAGAATGGGGTCACTGTGCAATGCTCTTCCTGTGTGTGTTTGAAATTTTCTATAATAAAAAGTTTTTAAAATACCATGAGCATCTTCTTTTTCAGAGATCCCCCTAAGAAAGCCAGACTTTCGACACCCAGAAAGCCCTTCTGTGAGGCCAGGAAACCAATATAAGTGTGTTAGTGTTATCACATGCTCTTCGTGTTTCTGAAACATTAAATGTGGAACTCTGTCTGCAGAGGAAGGGGAAGCTAGGAATGAGGCGGAGACCCCCTCTCACGCCATAAAAATACTAGACACATCAACGTTTTTTTCCTCACTTCTAATCACGCGCCCCGTGGCCGGCCTGATCACGCGCCCCGTGGCCGGCCTGATGTTAGCCAATGGATCCGTTTCGGAAGAATTTTTTCAGGTCTACTACTGTTGCCATCAGCACAAGGCCCCGGGGGCGAGGCACTCTAAATAGGAACAGACTGAGACCTGGTCAGAAATTCTGCATTCACGTAGCTTCTCCTCAGAAGCCATACCCACAACCTCCCTAGAAAACCTCCCTGTTTGGGGTTTAAGGATTTCTTGGCCGGGAACCTGGCTCTTGGGGTTCCCTTTGGGTGGCTCACTCCTCAGCCCCTTTTGTCTTCTTTCACCGATTTTCTTTCCAGGAAATCGGTCTCCTGGAAATTTCCTCCCACCCTCTGTCTGTCCTTCCGTTCCAGAACAAGAGAAGGTAATGTCCTCTGAGCCTCCTGCGATGGCCACTGCTCAGGTAGAGCACTCGTTGCCCATCAACTCGGGTGCCCTTTTGTAAGGGCATCAAGTAAGATCAAAAAGTACCAACGTGGCATCTTCTGTGCGCCCAGAACTATCCTATGTCTTGGGGGAAAAAAAATGAAAGAGAGAATGAGATCTAGACAGAGACGAAGGGGTGGGTGAGGGAAGGAAGAGAGGAGGAAGGAAGGGGAAGAGGAGAGACAGATGGTGGGAGGGGAAGGAAGGAGGAAAGGAAGAAAGAGAAAAAGAAAGAAGAAATGACCTCATTAACTATCTTCTGTAACTTTTAGACACGTAACTTTCTGTTTTTCCAGAAAATACTTTTCTCAGATTCACTAACACAGAACTTCAAGAGAGAAAGAACTAAGCCTGATTTTCAAAGTTTGATTTCTCTCTCTTTCCGTCTTCAGCCACCTTGGGTTCAGAAGGCTGTTTCTGTGAGCGGCCTCATCTGGACCTGGACCGTTCGCTCAGGCGGCATCCCTGCTTGATGATTCAATTGACACGGTGGTGACTAGACAGTTTTAAAAGCCTCTGCGTCAGCACAGGCCATCTGTCTCTATCCGATGCACAAGGAAGCTTGGCAGCCTCCTCAGACCAGCTTAGAATGCTCTCCCAGATGGACGGGATGCCGTGATTTGTCAAGAAAAATCGCACATTACCTGGTGAAGTTCTTCCTGAATAATAGGTCTAGATGACGGTTTGAAAAATATCCCTTGTGCTTGTTTCATTTTAAAGTGTGTGGTTAAGAGACTGGGGCGTGATTTATTTGTTGGTTGGACGTGTGGTAGAGTCGAGGGAAGGGGGCAGAAATTACATGACAATTTAAAACATAACAGATTTCGTTTGGCACTCCTTGGTGGGAACTTGAAATCCAATACAGTAGCAAAGTCATCTGTTCAGGGCAGCTTGCGCTGATGTCCAGAAGAACCTCCTTAAAAACTTATAAGTCATCGATGTAAGAAATAAATGACATTTTCATTCCTTCCATTCTTCATGTCTTGGGGATATAATATGCAAGGAATGAAATCTGGGATTGTAAATCACGGCGACTGGCTGTTAAATCTGAGCCCGGGCCCACAGGTTAGTCTGCATGTTCAGTATTGTTCATTTCAGCTCTCTCTTCCCACCCCCTCTAAGCTCCCAGACTACCCCCCACCCCCAGGCTTGTTATTCACCTTCATTTATCTTGGTAAGAATGACATAATGGGAAATTGTTAAGGCCTGAAGGAATTGCAAAGAAATGGTCAACTGAAAGATTCCACGGGGCCCTGCCCCTTTTGGGGACTTGTGATAAAACCAAATGATGAATGAGGGAGAGCGGGGAGGAACTGGATTAAACCAGTCATTCTCTTTCTCGTACTGAAAAAAATACATATTTTTTGCAAATGTGACTGGACAGTGGCATCTGCTTGAAAGATCTTATATAACCTGCTGGCTCCACTAAGAAGATCAACTCCAGCCTATGTCTTGTCTGTCCCCTGCACCTAAAAGAAGTCAAGATTCTAAAGCCTTACCTAGGTCATAGAATGAAGTTGCTTTCTTTCACATAACACCAGCATAGATGCAGACTTCGGTCTTATTTAGAGACATGCGTGTGTGTACACGCACGTGTTGGGAGGATGTAAGGAGAGGACTAAGAAGTTGGGTCACCCTGACCAGGCCCTGGACCCCAATATGTGCCCCTGAACCCCTTCGTGGGCTGCCTGGGTCTCTGCTGCACCCATGGACAAGGTCAAGCCTGGAGTCCAGGAGGGGTTGTGACAGGGGGAGGAGGAGCCATTGCCTCCCTCCACAGAGCTGGAGGGTATACTGCTGTTACACCTCCCCGGGGGCACAAGGAGGCTCGGGCTGACTGTCTGAAAACCTCTTTTTTTGCAGAAGGAAAAAAAAGTTATTTCAGTCAAGAAGCTGACACATTGATTTACATCAGTTCTGGCAGGAAACTGGCAGGAGAGTCCGTTTTACAAATGAACAGTGGATGCTGTGGCCCTTGAAATGGCCTGGAGCCATCCGTGATTCACAGCCTCCAAGTCTGAATGTGGCATCTCGTGAGCAGAGCCTTGCAGAAATTTTATTTTTACATGTGATTAGTCAGGTCCTCTGAGAATAGCAAGAGGTCAAAGGGACTCAAAATAGTGGGTGGAAAGAAATGGAAATAAATTAAAATATACATGAAACTGAAGCACAGCTGGTCGATGAATGCAGATTCACTCTCCAAGTCCAACCCGTAGAATCAGAGTGGCCAAAAGCCCCCAAGGAAGCTGAGCAGCCCCAGGCCCATCGACAGCCTGTTCTTCAAGACCAGAAAGACTCTGGCTACAGGTTCTCCTGTTTCAAGTCAAAGAGGAAGCACATTCCTCTACAACCCAGTCTTCCTTCTCTCCTTGCTCTGGGTGCTTGCCATGTCAGAGTCACCAAGATCACAAGAGATTGTCCAGCAACCCCAAATTCTGGTTTATTACTTTAAGGATAAATATTATGGCCAAGATGACTGGACTTCTGATGTCAACCATTTAGAATCTTCTGTTCCCAGCAGGAAAATCAAAATAGCAGCAAAGGCTTATTGGTGAGTAAAATCATTGCCAAGAGAGTTGAACTTGAAAAATATTTTTATCAAGAGATTACAACTTCCGAAATCACCTTTTCCCTCTCAAGGAATTTATCTGGTACTTGAACTAGAATTGGTTTCTCCTTCTTTTGAGTGGACAGCCTGCAGAACTGTAGTCAGTACACCCCAGATCATTAAGCTGAGAAGAGTCAGGGATTTGGGGCAGACAATCGACCTATTTGGGAAAAAAAAAAAAAGAATTCTCTCAGAAGACCAAGTAAGAACAATGTCCAGAAGTGTAATCATGATTATTGTTAAGAGTTCATGCTCTGAATGCAAATCCAGGCTCCACCACCTACCCAGCTGTGCATAAGTTTCTTTACCTATAAAATGGGGCATTAAGGCTGCTGGGAGGTTTCAGTGAGCTATAAAACAGCACACAATGCCTGGCCCACTGTAAGCGTTCAATACACGTGAGCTAATACAACCATTTTCATTATTTACCGTCTTGATTTTGCCATTTTCACCCTCTACACTCTCTAGCTTGCTTTAGATTTCTCCCTTGTATACAACTATCCCTCAATTTAAAAAGATGGGCCCTACTGCCCGGTCGGTGTAGCTCAGTGGTTGAGCGTCAACCCATGCACCCAGAGGTCACCGGTTCGATTCCCTGTCAGGTTGTGCCCAGGTTATGGGCCCGATCCCCGGTGGGGGGCATGCAAGAGGTGGCCAGTCGATGTTCTCTCTCATCAATGTTTCTCTCTCTCTCCCTCTCCCATCTTCTCTCTAAAATCAATAAAGAAAAAAAAATTTTTTTTAATTATAAAAAAGATGGGCCCTGCTGACTCGTTACATTGTCTAAAATTTTTTTATCAGAGATAAAAATAATTAAAATAATCAATTATGAAGGAGAAGAGAAGGGACATTTTCCAACACAATATTCCTTTTTTCCTAGAGAGGAAGCCTGTGATCTTACTACCCACTTGGCTGGTACCTGTGAGGCATGGGTGTTTCACCCAGTGCATGGAGGCCACAGAAAACTGTCCCCTGAGTAGGCTCTTTATGCTTCCCAGGAGCCAGGGAGTGCAACCCTGCCTGCCGTCGCCTGGGCCTGATTAGCTCCTCTGATTATACCTGACTTAGTCCTACCACTGCCTCGTCCTCAGCCACCTCTGCCAACTTAGAGCGGGGAGAGCTAAACATTCTGCTTTCTCCAAGTCCAGGGTAATTTCATTCAAAGGAGCTTTGTTTCCATAGGAACCATTCATTTGAGTGTCTCTGTATGTTGCTCGGTGCCTTTACTATTGAGTGTCCAAGACCCTGTAACCCATGTGCTCCTGGGATAAAATTATTTTGAGCAGTGATGTATTCTTCAGGTGCAGATGAGCACAAGAATAACCCCGAGGGGAGCTCAGGAGGAAATGATTATGAAAACAGAAATGGAAACCAGAATCTCTTTTATAGCAAACAAAATAGATCGTCATCACCAGGGCAAACACGTACGAACTACTACCTCTAGCTTGGCCCCATAAAATAAAAACCTTCATACCGGTCTACCCAAAATTCCCACTTACTAATTTGGCATGTATGAGGATATTTACTTGTTATGGTATTATTTCTAATTATTAAAAATGGGAAGAATTCTGAGTAAATTATTATCAACTATTATACAACCATATTTTAGAATACCATCTAGTTGTTTAAAAGAATGACATAGAGCTTCATATAGTGACTTGGAAAGATGTTTAAAACATGTAAGAAGAAAAGCAAGTTCCTGAGCAAATATAACCCCATTTGTGTTAAAATATGTATACACATACACCAAACAAAACAAAATGTATTTTTATATGCACATATATACACATAAACGCAAATACATAAAGAAAAGGGGGGAAGGGGTCTGGAGAGAGGAGAATGGTACAATTTGGGCAGGAAGGCTCTGACTGTCCTGTACTATTTGATTATTTTACATAAGAATGTATTTAAATATGGATTTATTTTTTAAGGAGTTATTAGGATATTTAATTAAATATATCATCTCAATTGAATGAAAATACTATGTATAGTCTCAATGTCATTTATGGCAGGAGAATTCTCTCGGCATCTACCAGCCCTTTCAACAACCTAGAGACCATTTTGTTCGGCATAGGAGAAAAGCCCAGGGCAAAGATTTAAGGGAATCAGAGGTTCACGTATTTTAAGGAAATCAGTTTTAACCATTTGGTCAAATTATAGATAACCCATCACCTGTTGAGAGTCACAAATCATTTACTAAATATGGGTCTAGCTGCTATGCTGGCAAAGATGACTGTCAATCCCAGCAGTGGTTCAGCCCCAGTCACTGCTCCCCCACTAACAATGCCTTTACGGAATAATTTTCCTGTTCTCTTAAGCTTATCAAACGGAAGCAAGGAGCATAAGTCACATCTCACACCGCAGGGTAGCCAGCAGGCAGTAGGGAGGATGAACAGTTCACATAAGGTTTTTATAAGCTCTGAACTGTTCATTCAATATCCTGTTGTGGAATACAATAGAAGGATGATTGAAGCTGTAAACACAATGCTAACTGCTGTTGGATTGTAACATTTATATTGATTAGCTTATTTTTCAACCATTGGGCTGCCAAATCTCAAATAATTTCAAAGGTAACTCTTTTTGATAAATATAGTGTTAAAGAGACTTGCTGTATCGAGTTCACACTAAAGTCTGAAAGACATGAATTTAAGCCCCCCCTCCCCACTCCAAACAAAGAAAGCTGGGAGTGAAAAAGCATTACTTCCATGGTGAGTAGCATGCTTTTTTTTTTTTGAGAGAGAGAGAGAGAAAAAAAAACATCAACGTGAGAGAAATAGCTATCATTTGCCTCCCACACACATCCCGACCGGGGATCAAATGTGCAACCTGGACATGTGTCCTGACCAGGAATCGAACTGGTGACCTTGCGGTGCACAGGACGATGCTCAACCAACTTGAGCCACACCAGCCAGGGCGAGTAGCATGCTTTTGAAGCTCATTTACCCAGGATGTCATCAAGAAAAGTCTGAATATGCCCTGGCCAGTGTTGCTCAGTGGTTAGAGCGTCAGCCCGCGGACTAGAGAGTCCTGGTTCAGTTCCCGCTTGGGGCACGTACCTCGTTTGCGGTTTGTCCCCAGCCCTGGTTGGGGTTGTGTGGGTGGCAACCAGTTGATGTGTCTCTCTCACATCAATGTTTCTCTCTCTCTCTTCCTCCCTCTCTCCCTCCTGCTCTACCTGCAGATAGATGCAAAGATGTCCTCGGGTGAGGATAAAAAAAATATTAAAAAAAAAAAAAAGTTTGAATAAACTGTAAGGACACAATGGGCATAACTGCTTTCATTATTTCCAAAGTATTTTTAACATTTACTGTTGTTGATACAACAACCCTGTAGGATGGGCAAGCAAATAATACTGTTCCCATTGCGCAGATGCAGAAATTGAGATAGATTTCAGAGGCCAATATCCTATGGCTAAATACTGACAGCGCCAGAGCTAGAACCCAACCAATAGGTTGACTCCCAACCAAGGCCTTGAAAATTACTTAAATAATATATCAATTTCCTAATTGGAAAAGGACACTTATTGTCTAAAAATGACATGACTGGTCATTTAGTCAAGTCTTATAAAATGACCTCCTGCTTCGCATGGGCCTTCAGCTCCCTTTACAGATGAGTGGACCAGTGGCCCCATTCGGGGAACGGTCTTGGTCAAGCCTGTGCTGCAGCCTCAGGTTGTTTCAATTAGTTCCAGCAGACAATTGTCACAGCCCGTGACGTTTCCACACAAGTCATTTCAAGGTCAGGACACGTGGGGCCAGAAGCACAGCACGCAGGGAGTACTGCCTACTGTCATTGTGAGGCCCGTGTGCTCTCCTAAGTCTCAGACTAAGCAGCAACGGGCCTTATTGATTAATCTTTCAGACTTTTCCACCAAGACGACAGTCCACATCCCTATTAGCACTGCTTATCCAAGTCTCTCAGACCTTAGAAATGTGAGCTTCCTGGCTTTGGAGGGGACTGTGGTTATCTAGTGACATCCCTCTTCCTCCTATTCAGGGAAGCTTTCCTTCCCTGGAGAAATGACTCGCACAAATGACTTGAGGTTGTTATTGCAGGATCAATGACCTGAATATATGGGAGTAAAACTCCCTTGGAGAATTAGATTCAAGAGACTTGAAGCTTCCCAAGAATCTGAAAGAAATGGCATTTAGGTTTACATGGCCCACTAGAGCTGGTTAAAAGGTCAGAAATAAAAGGTTATTGACCTGGGAGATTTTCTTGAGAGGAGGAGGGCACTGCGACCGCGGCCCCTGGGTCCCTCCAACTCAGGGATCACAAATGAGTTTGCAGGTCACTGATGCTGGAGAAAATAAAAGTGAGAAAATAATAGGAAAATCTGCTTTGCATTTTATTTCTTTTTTAAAATTAAAGTAAGTTACTAGGTGATATACTAGAATACACTAGCTTTAATTTTCATATTGCTATGGGCAAATGGAGACCTTATTATATATATATATATTCCACTGAATAATACAGCATCTTCATGCCCATCATCTCCTTTCTTTCTCTCGGATTATTTCCTCAGGATAAATTCCCAGAAATGGAATTTACTATGTAAAAAGTGTCAACGTTATTTCTGATTCTGGATACAGAACATCCTACTGTTTTACTAAAGAGTTTATCAACGGAATAAGTCATACTGGTTTGTGTTGGGTCTTATATTCAAATTCATATTCCTTTAATAATTTCTTCATTGGGACTTCCCAAGGTCCACACAATTCAGTTCCTGGTCACCAAGTAAGTAAAGACTTTTAATATATTTGGCTGGTTCTCTGTTAGCTCCTGAAAGTTATCCCATTGTCTCGCAACCAGGAAACACAGCAAACATAAAATGCTCCTTAGCTTTGATGAAGACAAAGTGCCAGTCATCTGAAACTGCATTTGACAGAGTGGATGTACAATAGGAAGTAAACTAGTAAACTGGGTCATGAAATCGGAGAAAAGGAAAAAAGAAAAAGTTCACTGATCAAAAAGCCGTCACAGCAAGTAAGATTAACCGTCTCCAGACATGACACTGGACACCCTTTCGGAAAGATTAGTCTTGCGGAAAGTGTACTTGTATATTCCCTTAGAATGTCTGAAAAGTTCTCCAGCTCAGAGTAATCAGGAGGCTGTGAAAATGCCACTTTCCCCTGAATCCACAACAACCTGGAAAAGCCCTGTTCTTGGCAATTTATTACACACAGCCTGAGCCATTAACATGCAGCTTCACACACTTCTTGGAGTTTGACACTGGTTGAACTTGTTTTTCTGGTCCCCTGGGGCAAAAACAAGCAATAGCCAACAGTAATTTCACCTTGTAAAATGTCCTTTCCTCTCCCAAACTTCGCCCCCAACCATCATGCAATACCTGAGCTCATATTCCGAAGAAGAATAGAAAAGGGGATTTAACACAGCACAGCAGCCAACACTTCCCAATCAAACAATGGGGCCATTGGTCATGGACAGTTGACCACCAATGACCGAACAGAGACCAACAAACAACTTTGCACAGACCTCTGAGTAACCGTTAAGGGGAAATGACTTGGGGCTGAGCAAGGCTTGAATCAAGTGACTTGTTAAGGCATCTTGGTCTGCCATCATTCTCAAACCTGTGCCTTTTGATGGTTTCTGATCACTGCTATGAGTCCAAATTCAAGCTTTTCCCTTCAGCACATTAGAAATGCCAGAAGTCAAAAAAGTAAATATACTTCCTGTAGCATTATGCAAACAATGTATTAGTCATGTAGGTGTCGTTTCTGCAGCAGCCCAACTAGGAGACAAAGTCATTATGTGTTTGTTCACAGACCCCTTTCTTTCCTACAGGCTTCGAAAGAAGTGGTCTTTGCTCATCCAGCTCTTTTATGATGCAGAATGAGGGAAATCCATAGAGAACTGGAGAGAAGAAGGAATGGAAGAGACAGGAAACAAAAGAAGAAGAAGGGGTGTGGGAGTTTTTGCTTGTTGGTATTTGGGGGTATTTTGTGTTTGGGGTTTTTTTTTGTTTGTTTTCTTGGTTAGGGAATTAAGAGTCAGGGAGAGAGATGGGGAAGGACCACTCTTTTCTGTAAGAGTGGCTGAAATGGAAAGACAAAACTGCGAAGATATTTAGCATAAATTAAGAGTATATTTAAGACTTCCAAACTTGTTTTATGAGGCCAGCATAATTCTAATTCCAAAACCAGATAAAGAGACTACAAGGAAAGAAAACTACAGGCTAATATCTCTAATGAACATAGATGCCAAAGTCCTTAACAAAATATTAGCAAATCGGATTCAGCAATACATTTAAAAAAATTATTCACCATGACCAAGTGGGATTCATCCCAGGGATGCAAGGCTGGTACAATATTTACAAATCAATAAATGTGATACACCACATAAACAAAATGAAAGATAAAAACCATATGATCATATCAATAGATGCTGAAAAAGCATTTGACAAAATCCAACACCCATTTCTGATAAAAATGCTCAGCAATGTAGGAATAGAGGGATCATATCTCAACATAATAAAGGCCATATATGAAAAACCTACAGCCAACATCATACTCAATGGACAAAAACTAAAAGCATTTCCCTTAAGCACAGAAACAATACAGGGATGCCCACTTTCACCACTCTTTTTTTTTTTTTTTTATTACTGATTTTAGAGAGGAAGGGAGAGGGAGAGATAGATAGAAACATCAATGAGAGAGAACATCGATTGGCTGCCTCCTGCATACCCCCCCACTGGGGACTTGGCCCACAACCTGGGCACGTGTCCTGACCAGGAATCGAACGAGCAACCTCTTGGTGCATGGGTCAATGCTCAACCACTGAGCCACACCAGCCAGGCAACCATTCTTATTTAACATAGTACTGGAAGTCTTCGCCACAGCAATTAGACATGAAGAAAAAATAAAAGCGAGACATGAAGAAAAAATAAAAGCAATCCAAATTGGAAAGGAGGAAGTGAAACTGTCATTATTTGCAGATGACATGATATTGTACATAGAAAACCCTAAGTATCCATTCAAAAATCTACTAGATTTAATAAGCGAATTTGGTAAAGTAGCAGGATACAAAATTAACATCAAGAAATCGACGGCATTCTTATACACCAATAATGAACTCACAGAAAGAGAAACTAACAAAAAAAACAATCCCATTTACCATCGCAGCAAAAAAATTAAGATACCTAGGAATAAACTTAACCAAAGAAGTAAAGGACCTATTTGCAGAAAACTACAGGACATTGAAAAAAGAAATAGAGGAAGATATAAAAAAGTGAACATGCAGACCTTGTTCATAGATTGAAAGAATTAACATCATTAAAATGTCCATACTACCCAAAGCAATGTATAGATTCAATGCAATCCCCATTAAAATACCAATGACATATTTCACAGAACTAGAACAAATACTTCAAAAGTTTATATGGAACCAAAAAAGGCCCCAAATAGCCACAGCAATCTTGAAAAAGAAGGACAAAGTAGGTGGGATCACAATACCGGATATCAGGTTATACTACAAAGCCATTGTAATCAAATCATCATGGTACTGGCACAAGAACAGGCATATAGATCAATGGAACAGAACAGAGAACCCGGAAATTGACCCAAGACATTATGCTCAATTAATATTTGCCAAAGGTGGCAAGAGCATACAATGGAGTAAAGACAGCCTCTTTAATAAACGGTGCTGGGAAAACTGGACAACTACATGCAAAAACATGAAACTAGACCACCAACTTACACCATACACAAGAATAAACTCAAATAGATAAAAGATTTAAATGTGACTCGTAAATCTATAAAAATCCTAGAAGAAAATGTAGGCAACAAAATTTCAGACATCACACACAGCAGAATTTTCACTGATAAAACGCCTAAGGCAAGAAAAACAAAGGAAAAAATTAATACATGGGGCTACATCAAACTAAAAAGTTTCTGCACAGCAAAAGAAACAACCATCAAAATGGAAAGGGAATCCACTATATGGGAGAGCATAATTGCCAATGATACATCAGATAAAGGGTTAATTTCCAAAATATATAGAGTGCTCATACAACTCAACAAAAGGAAAACAAAGAACCCAATTAAAAAATGGGCAGAGGATCTAAATAGACACCTCTCCAAACAGGACATACAAATGGCCAAGAGACATATGAAAAAATGCTCAATGTCACTAATTATCAGAGAGATGCAATTAAAACAAATATGAGATATCATCTCACACCTTCCAGAATGGCTGCCATCAACAAATCATCAAACAAGTGCTGGCGAGGGTGTGGAGAAAAGGGGACTCTAGTACACTGCTGATGGGAATGCAGACTGGTGCAGCCACTGTGGAAAACACTATGGTGTTTCCTCAAAAAATTAAAAATTGATCTGCCATTTAACCCAGTGATTTCACTTCTAGGAATATATCCTAAGAAGCCTGTAACACCAATCAGAAAGAATATATGTACTCCCATGTTCATAGCAGCACTATTTACAATTGCTAAGATCTGGAAACAGCCCGTGTCCATCAGTAGATGAGTGGATAAAAAAGCTGTGGTACATATACACAACAGAACACTATGCAGCTGTAAGAAAGAAAGATGTCTTATCCTTTGAGATGACATGGAGGGACTTGGAGAGTATTATCCTAAGCGATATAAGCCAATCAGAGAAAGATAAATATCACATGGTCTCACTTATTTGTGGAATATAATGAACAAATAAGCTGATGAATAAAACAGACCCAGAGACATAGAAAGGAGTACGGTTCAGACTGACAAACCTCAGAGGAGGCGGCAGCGGGGATGGATGAGATAAACCAAAGAACTTATATGCGTGTATGTGTAATCAATGGACATAGACAACAATGCTGGGGGAGTGGGGGGGGCAGGATGGGGAGCAGGGTGTCTGGAGGGGAGAAGGAGAAACATTTGTAACAGAAATAAATTAATAAAAATTGAAAGGGAACAAAAAGAGTGTATTTCCCTGTGTCCTTTGGCAGTTGCTCTAGACATAAGTTAAAAATGAAGTTGCTATTAGTTATATTTTTCTGTTGAACAATTGTTTCTTTAAACCACCCTTTAGACTGGGCCACATGGGGCCCCTCTTATAATTAAGTTGTCCTTGAAACCAGTAGTGGCAAAGCAAAGCTCAAATAAGAGCCTACAGTCATGATTGATCAGAGCCCCACTCCATACAGAGACCCATTTCCCCAACATTGCTTACTCTTATCCACTAATAAGAATGACACCTACATTATTGCTATCCCTTGATGTACTTGAAAAATAAAATTATGCCACACTGACATTGACCATATCATTACACTGATAAACGTGTTCAATCAACCAGATGTCTGCCTTTGAGTAAACAGAAGAGCTAGATGATTAACTGGAATTTTCTTTTCATCTGGACATTTGCTATGAGGGAGATGTGATCATTGACATTTCAAGTGTCAAAACCCTAGTAGGTTTGATGCAAGGCATGCTGGTACCTCAGCAGGAAAATATGCTAAAGATAAAAGGACTAAGTAAGAGAGAGGATGCAATGGGGGAAAGGATGGCCTCGAGTCCAAGTCAGAGCGTTCACGAAGCACAGTGAACTCAGACTCAGTGTCATATCTGGAGTATATGACATCTGAGTGAATCATTTTTAACACCTTCCCTCTTCTCCAAACAACAAAATTAATTTTAGTAATAATTATGAAATAAATCTAATAACAACGGCCTGAAAAAGAATCAAAGACAGTAAAAATGTTCTTTATTTATGTCTGCAAAAATAAAAATAATAAAAATATGTATATAAAATACATTAAAGTATATAAAAGGGAAAAATTAATGTGTTAATGCTTTCTAGTGTATTTCTGTTTCTAATTTCAATGTATTTTTTGAAAGAAGAAAAAATACTCATGTTCATATTGGTCTTTTACAGTAACGGGTCTTGCAGTTTATACTGTCTCACTGGTTAAAATTGTAAACACAAATTTAAAACTCCAAGTGATCGTGTTTCTTCATATTTACAATCACTATGTCATCATTTTTATTTTGAATCTGTTTAAATGCAGGAATACATGGTACCACAGGGGTTGGAGACACTAACTGTGCCCTCAGGAAGCTCCAATGAGTCTGGAGCATTGCAAATTTCGGAGACATGCATGTCTGATACCAACTGTGCTGGCGGCCAGTTGTACGACCAGGAGCCCTCAGAATTAAATTCCATTTTTATGGAATGTATATTAAAGGATGATAATAAAAATGTGCTCATTTAACACTTATATAATATTATTAAACGTCTATCGTTCAGAACTTACTTTTTGCACCCTGGGGGAATAGCCCCTAAATTACCGTGATGGCTCATAGGCTCATTCTGGGCTAATGTTGTCTATTTCCATGACAAGAGCACCACTGCAGAAATCTGTAGGTTGGTCCAAGGTGGGGGAAATGAAGCCTAAATCAGAAACCGGACACACACAATGGGAGGTGGGAAGGCTACAGCTCGTCAGGCACTCAGGACTGACCACTCCTTTCCGGCTCCTAAGAATCGATCACCTATATGAAAAGATGAGCGTCGTCACTAATCATCAGCGGAATGCAAGTTAAAACCACAATATCACCTCACACCTGTCAGAATGGCTACCATCAATAAATCAACAAACAACAAGTATTGGTGAGGATGCAGAAAAAAGGGAACCCTAGTGCACTGTTGGTGGGAATACAGACTGATGCAGCCTCTATGGGAAACAGCATGGAGATTCCTCAAACAAAGTAAAAATGAAACTGCCTTATGACCCAGCAATTCCACTTCTGGGAATATATCCAAAGAAACCTAAAACAGTAATTCAAAAGCATATATGCACCTCTATGTTCATTGCAGCATTATTTACAGTAGTCAAGGTATGGAAGCAACCCAAGTGCCCATCAATAGACAAGTAGATAAAAAAAAAAAAGTATTAATACATACATACATACAATGGAATACTACTCAGCCATGAAAAAGAATAAAATCTTACCATTTACAACAGCATGGATGGACCTAGAGAGTATTATGCTAAGTGAAATCATTCAGTCAGAGAGACAAATACCATATGACTTCACTTATATGTGGAATCTAAAGAACAAAATAAATGAACAAACAAAACAAAAACAGACTCATAGATACAGAGAACAGACTGATGGTTGCCAGAGGGGAGGAGGGTTAGGGGACTGGGT
The DNA here is from genome assembly GCA_030848825.1 of Tadarida brasiliensis. Classification (NCBI taxonomy): domain Eukaryota; kingdom Metazoa; phylum Chordata; class Mammalia; order Chiroptera; family Molossidae; genus Tadarida; species Tadarida brasiliensis. The sequence continues at coordinate 48,366,117 of CM061258.1, forward strand.
GAAAAAGTGAAGGGATTAAAAAGTACAAATTGTTAGTTACAAATAGTCATATAGTCAATAATATTAGAATAACTATGTATGGTGTCAGGGGTACTAGAAATATCGAGGGGAGCACTTTGTAATGTACTTGTCTAACCACTATGCTGGACACCTGAAACTAATACAGAACAATACTGAATGTAAATTGTAATTGAAAAATAAAATTTGAAAAGAATTGGATGTTTAATTTTCTGCCAAGTTTGGTCCAGACAGCTCAGGACCAAGTGGGTAGGGTGGGCCTCTGGGGAAAGTTCTTTGATCTAAAGTCCTTAGAATGAAAATGGTCCTTCAGGAGGGGTTTTATTAACATCAGGTGAGGAGTAGAAAACTGTGAAAGTTCTTCCAACCCAGCAAGTATGTTCACATTGTCATTCTCAAGTTGTGGTTATTTAGAAAGTGAATGTTCATTTTGGGAAGTCCTTATCTGTCTTTGTGTGGAAGAACTGAAGAAGTGAAAGGGATAAATAAAAAGAGGCTGTGGCCCTGGCTGGTTTGGCTCAGCGGTTGGAGTGTCGGCCCGCGGACCAGAGAGTCCCAGGTTCGGATCCTGCTAAGGGCACATACCTCAATTGTAGTTTGTCCCCGGCCCTGGTTGGGGTCGTGTGGGTAGCGACCAATTGATGTGTCTCTCTCACATCAATGTTTCTCTCTCTCTTCCTCTCCCCCCCACCCCCCGCTCTATCTGAAGATACATGCAAAAATGTCCTTGGGTGAGGATAAAATAAATAAATAAGAAGAGGCTGTGGCTAACCATTTTTTTGGTTGCTTTTCCTTGGGTTTCTGATGTGGCCAGTTTTGAAAAGCTTTCGCAGATTTTCCAAGTTAGCACGTGACTGTAGTGCTTCAAAGCTCATCCGCTCTGCTGGCTCCTGAGCAAACCTTGAATTTTAATTATCACCACCATTTATTGGGCACTAACTATGTTCTAGGCACTGTGTTAGGCTATAGCTACAAAAGTAATAATAATAATTGGTCTTTCCAGTGCAGATTTACAAAGAGATCGTTCCCCATCACAAATAAGAACAGACAGAAAATAGCTTAAAGGAATTAGTCATCATCCCAGCTGATTGATATAATCATACCAAACTATGTCAAAGTCAGGAAGTACCATAGCGTTAAAAAGATTACAAAGGACAAAGATGACTATAATTACTTACATTAAGTATAATTGAATCACATAATTCATTTCCATTGCTTAAGTTCCTGGCTAGGAATGGGATGTTACTAGAATCAGGAATGACCTATTGACTCCACTTCACCCTTCGCTAGTCAAAGATGACTTGGGAGTGAGGGGGCGCGACATTCAATGTGGCAAATAAGACTCTCCTGCCCATCCACTCCCCCCGCCACTGCCCCAGAATCTTGTGACAAATGAGGGCTCTGACATTATAAACTACAGTAGGACGAACCTTTGACTTCTCTGGGGTGTGAAGAATTCTAGTAAACCACTAGAAAAGCAATCACTCGTACGATGCTGCTTCAGCAGGGCTGTGTGTTAGGAAGAGGGCAAGATCCAGCAACAGACCTGAATCTGAGTCTCTATTTGTACCTAACTGGTTTTGGACCAATCTTCAAGGTCACAGCCTCCCAGATTCCCGTCTGTGAGACAGTGATAAGGACACCATCCTGCGTACCTCGAAGGTCACTTGTGAGGATTACATGAGATGGTGCCTGTGAGTGGTAGGCCACGGAGTCTGCAAAAGGAAGAGGTCATCCCCTGCAGTGTATTCTACCTTCCATCCCAAGTGCATGCTAATGACCACAGTTCTTCCTGAGCAATAGATAATATTAAATTCAAAATATACTTTTTTATAACAATTATTTCAAGCAAAGCAATTTCTTCACTTTTTAATTGTCTTTATGAGAAATGGTTTAGTCATTTCTCTGTTATACAGTCTGCTTTCAATCTTGCTAAGATACTCCACGGGGCCAAGTGCAGAAACAGAGGTTAGGCAAGCACTGGGGGCTGGACAGACTCTTGCACTGTTCCAGTTCCACAGAGGACTCTGTGAGAAGGTCGCATTTAAGGTAGAGGGGGCGGGAGTGACAGACAGTGAGGGAGAACAGGAGGGGATTTCCAGCTCTGAAAATATCCCTGGCCAGGACAGAAAGCCTCAGGGCCTTGGATTCCAGAAAGGCCTCAGTTCTGTGTCAGGTGGAGCCCACCACCAACTCAGCCCTCAGCATCCCCGCTCTTTGACAGGAGGCCAGTGGGAAAGCCCACCCTTTGGGCTCTAGGACATGATGCTTTTGCTGCAGCCCAGGGCCTGGAGAGCAGTGCCAACATCAAAAGAGCGTGTTTACCTAGTTGTGGCAAAGCTGGCTTCGCCATAGAGTTGATGTTTGCTTAAGCCTCAAAGCTTATTAGATAGATTGGGAGGCAATTCGCTTGCCCTGTCAACCTCCAGGCTGTCGTTGTTTTGGTGTCTGTGTGTCGTGGCGTCTCCTGTTCACTTGTTTGTGTGGCTGGAAGGGGGTGTAGAGCATGTGCGTGGGAGGGGTCTCTCAATCAATTATTTAGGAATAAATCATTTCAAATCATCTTTTTAATATAAAAACAAATCTTTATTTGGAAGGAATAGGCCATTAGCTAAATTGTATTTCTGGTTCTACCACACCTCTGCTTGTGAGAATTTCAGCCACATTCACATTTTCTGATTTCCATTTTGCTTTGATTCCCTAAAAAGGAGCTTGCCTGGGACTATATGTTACTCAAGGGAAACGTAAGTCAGGAGATCACTGGACTTTGATTCTTTCTGACTACTCATCCAACACTATGTGCTCACCACAGATGCCGCAGGTAAACAGAGGCATGCACATGCCTGGAATAAGACCCTGCTTTCCCCCAACTTCTCACCTTCCTCCTCGTGGGCAAGGAAGAGCCCACCAGCCCAGCAGGGACGTGAGTGAGCCTTGTGCCCAGAGACCACTAAGGCCAAGGTTATCATTACAACCTTTTTGGCAAGTCGTATTGGAAAGATGGATACTATTTTTTAAAATTGATTTTTAGAGAGAGAGGAAGGGAGAGGGAGAGAAACATCGATCGGCTGCTCCTACGTGCCCCCCTACTGGGGATCAAGCCCACACCCCAGGCATGTGCTCCGACCCGCCATCGAAAGAGCAACCGTTCCGTTCACGGGATAACACCAGACCAGCTGAGCCACCCCAGTCGGGAGGAAAGCTGGACACTTTAAAGAGAAGCACAGCATTAGGAGACACCAGATTGCTGTGTTTGAATCCCAGGTTTGCTGCTTACCAGCTATTACCCTCAGGCAAGTTCTTCATCACTCAGCACCTCAATTTCTCCAGCTGTAAGCTGGGGACAGTCACTGATTTAACACATGGAAAGTAATTAAAGCAGTACCTAAGATATAATAAATGTTCAATAGCTATATTATTATTATTATTATTATTATAAAAATATACTACTCAACAATTTTTAAAAATCTTTCCCCTCCTAATCTCTCTAATCTACATGACTATTGAAAACTTATGTCCACACAAACACCTGACACAGAAGTTTAAAGTGGCTTTATTTATAATTGCTACAGACAATGGAATATTAATCAGAGCTTTAATGAGCTCTCAAGCCATGAAAAGATACGGAGAAAACTTGAATGCAGATTAATAAGTGAAAGAAGCCAATCTGAAAAGTCTACATACTATATTATTCTAACTATATGACATTCTGGAAAAGGCAAGGCTACAGAGACAGTAAAAAGATGGATGGTTGCCCTGGCTGGTTTGGCTCAGAGGTTGGAGCATCAGCGTGCGGACCAGAGAGTCCCGGGTTCAGTTCCTGCTAGGGGCATGTACAAAAAAAAAAGTTAAAAAAAAAAAAAAAGAAAAGATGGATGGTTGCCAGAGGTTAGGAGGAGAGAAGGATGAATAGGAAGGGCACAGAGGATGTTTAGGGTAGTGAAAATACTCTATATGATAGAATAATGGTGGAAATATATAATTAATCAGACCCATAGAATGCACAACACTAAGAATGAACCGTGATGTGAATTAGGGACTTGGATAACGATGATGTGTCAATGCAGGTTCCAAATGGACCACCCCGAGGGGGAGTGGCTATGTGCGTGTACAGGGCCAGGAATCTCCGTAACTTCCTCTCTGTTTTGCTGTGAACCTAAAATTGTTGTTGTTGTTTTTTTAAATACAGTCTTTAAAAAAAAAAAATACGCTCTCATCCTATGCTCTCTTGTAGGATCTGTGCAGGTTCCCATACAAATCATTCCCCAGAAAGCTAAGCAGCAGAAATGTGAATAGTATTTCTTAGCATTTTGAGGAACATGTAGGTGTTTAAAGCAATGGTCTCATTCTCCAGAGAAAATTATACATCACAAATTTGCATACAATTTTGGAAAACTATGCATCTACCTCCCCACAGTCACTCCTGGACTCCAAGAGGTCCATGGGACCTAAACTAGAGCCGGACTCAGATGGGAACAGACAGTGTTTGCTGCCCCGGGAGAAGCGGCAGCTAGCTCCCGTCCTCGGCCGGTTCCTCCTGGAAACCAGCCATGAAAGAACCCAGCTCACAGGAGCATTGGATTTGGTGGCCCCCAAGTTTTAGGGAAGCACCACTGTGACCAGCTAACTGTAGCACGGGCCACCTCTAAGACCCTGCTCAGGGCTGGGACAGAGGACAGAGAGCCTTGGCATGCCCTGCCGCCCAGCACCGAGGGGGAAGCGCCAGTCCTTGGAAACATTCGCTTTCGCACTATTAACCAAGCCCCAAACTCTGTTTCCAGCACAGAACTATAGTCATTTCCCAAAAATGTATAAGACACAGTCCCTAATCTCAAGGAGATTAAAATCTTCTCGGGGGCTACAATATAAACACGTACAATTTTGCGAGAGAGAGGAGCTCTGTAAGCTCATCACGCTGTAAGTCCGGGATATTTTATAAAGACCAGTTGTTTACGAGCCGAAGGCCCAGAGAGCATAAAAGGCTTCCAGGGAAAGGTGGGGCTTGAGCTCGGCTTGTTTTATGTGTCCCTGTAACTACTGTCCTCCTCAGAGTACGCTTTCTTGGACCTACTACTTTAATCCAGTAGAATCCACCTCTCAAATATTGTCTTAGCAACCGTTTACTGATTAACGCCAACAAGCCACGCAGGCTAACATGAATGCTGCCGCCAGCGCCCACGCCTCGGGCCCTGGGCTGCTGTACACCATTGCAGAGTCCCAAGGTCAGAGGAGACTAGAGAGGCCACCTACTTGAAACTCTCCCATTGCTTAGGAAAGAGAATCTGGGGACATGTTCTTCAAACTCCTAGGGGAGTAAACCCGATGCCTGGGGAAGGTTGGCCAGCAGAATCAGCCTGGTGCCCAGGAAGAGGCAGGGATGTTAGGACAGAAAGCATACCCGAATAATCTCACTGGTGTGAGCAGAACACAGTCACCTCAAAGATTTAGGCTGTCCTAACACCAAATTGTGTCACTATGGCCACACATCGAATAATTCCTTCAACCAACCAAAAGTCACTAAGTGTAGAGGTTTGGCACTTCTTACCCAAGCCAGCTCCAGCCCAACTCAGAACTCAAGGGCCAAGATTGAGCTTCGTTCATTAGTGCACCTCCGGGCCCAATACAACGCCTGGCACTCAATAGACAGCTCACTGTGGCTTTGGTGAACTGAACTGCACGGACTAAACTGGACCGAATGATACAGGATGCGTTACCGTGAGTGACAGCCATGTCGGGGATGGGAACTGTGAGCGTGGCTGGAAAGGAATAAGAAGATAAGTAAACCAATTCCCCTCCTCATCTCCCAGCCACCTCAGGATCAATCCAGAGAGAAATATCCACTCGTAAATAGGATGTGATAAAGATATTGATTTCATCTGGAAATAATATTAGAATAATAATCTTAACATAAAATAATAATATTAGAATAAGTTACAGTCAGTAAGTTTAGAAATGGGATTTGATTTGGGGGAAGAAGTAGAAGCTGAGCTGGAAGGCTTCGCTGTCGTATGTGGGCAGGAAAGAGGGAGGCAATGTGAGAAGATGCTGTCCGAGAGGCAGGGAGAGGACCAGGCCAGGTGATAGCACAGCAGCCGAGAGGCGACGGGGCTTCAGCGAAAGAAACAGAACAGGTTCAATGGCAGCGCACTCAACAATCTGATAAGGACTGGACTTTTCATTAAGTTTAGCAATAGGGAGGTCAGAGTTGACCATAGCAGGAGAAGGAAGTGGCGGAGCTGGGATGGAACCCAGACTGCAGCGGACAGAACAGGAGCAGGGGTCAGAGGACCCGAGAGGACACCTGCTTCGCGTCACTTGGTGAGAGTAGCCGAGGGGGTGGAGCAGAATCAAGACAAGTTCTCCACACTAAGGGCGCCTTGCGCTCTTCTCAGGTTAAGCGGCAGGAGCCAGCGAGGGGGAGAGGTTGGGGATGGAAGGGAAAGAGGGGTGGTGTAGACGGAGGGACGGTTTGCCTTAGAAAGACAGAGGAACAAACATGCAGCAAGACACCCTGCACCTTGGCAACCATCCTCTTACATCCTACGCGCTGATTTTCAAGAAAAAAAAATTGGTTTTGTGTTTTTGTCTTTTAAAGAATGGCAAAACAAGAAAAGTCTCACTTAGTGAGTACAAATTCTGTGTCAGGCTTTGTACTAGGAAATTTAACACTTACTAGGTCATTGAAAAGTCTCAGATGCTCAGCTGGCTACAGGAAGTGAGATGCCAGCTGGGTGACATCTGGTCCCGGTTCTGTGAAACTGGAGTTCAGGGCATCAGAAATGCCTGCACAGAAGGGTCCTGACGGAGCACGCAGCCCACTGCCATCTGCCCACTGAACTTTCCAGGATGGTAAAGAAAGAAAAATTAAGTCCCCGGCAGTCCCCCAGTGACTTCCTTCTCCATTAGTCAACTTCCAATTTGGACAACTTGATCACAAACTACCTTCTTTTCTTTCATCCTGTAGAAGAAAACACAATACCCTCAGGTACCCACAACTTTGAATGCCTGTGAAGCACCTATTACATGCCAGGCTGCATCAGCTTGCTTTTGCTGCACACCGATTCACCCCGAAGCAACAAGCGTGCATCACCTCTCACAATTCTGCATCCCCAGCTGAAAATCCAGGACTCTGAGGAAGACAGTGGTGGCACAAGGATAGGAGTGGCCGTTTCTGTTTGGGGAGCTCAGGGGAGGCTCTGAAAAGAGAAGCACTTGGTAGAGGTCTCAAACCTCAGACACAGGGAAGAAGTTCGGAGGGGGGGTGCATTTAAAGAAAGGGAAATAGCAGGAAAAGTGCAGAGCAATGTGAAACAACAGGGTGAGTGTGGGGAACTGTCCAGAAACTATGGTCAGACGGAGTGCAGGGTAAGGTGGGGCTGGAAAAGTCAGATCTTGAAGGATAATAAGCAAGGCCGGGTTATCTTGGCAAACTAAGAGAAAGACAGTGGAAGAGGAGGAGAGGAGACATCTTTGAGAGCTATTCTGAAGTAGACAGAGAGAGAGAGACAGAGAGACAGAGAGAGAGAAGGGGAAGGGAGAGAGAGGAGGGGAGGGGAGGGGAGGGGAGTCTCAGGTTTAGCTTGTGGTACCATTAGTCAGGATGGGGGATATAGTCAGAGGAGAACAGGAGTAACAGTGATGAATTTGTGGTACCTCTGGGGCATCCTGGGATGGCTGATCAGTGAGTGGTTGTATACTTTGGAGCTCAAAAGGAAAGTTCTGGGCTGGAGAATTCAATTCCCATTCGCAAGCTGTCAGCATATGTAGTACTATCAGGATATTAAAAAGAATAGAGATCTTAATCATGGATCATCCCAGTTGGCAAAAAAAAAAAGTCATTTCATTTTTAAAACGAACAATCATTTTCAAATTCTTTTCTCTCCCAACACAGGAGTTAGCCAAGGGTGTGTTTCAAGACCAAACAAATAGGGGGAAGCTATTGGCTTCTACATGGATGCAAAATACCGCTGCAGTTTTGCCAGTCATTTCCTGCGCCTGTGTAAACAGTATCATATTCTCCGAAGCGTTTTCCCCTTTCAAAAAGGTAAACTTTGCTTTGCAAATAAGTGGAGGGCAGAACAATGTACTCAGTCTGCAAGTTCTTTCTGGGTAATACCGGGTTCTTTTAACAGTCTTCAGATTGTAAATGAATCGGTTACTTATTCGCTGGAGAACTGGGTTAGAAACATGTCAAGTACAAGTGGCCGAATGTAGTAGCTGTTACTACTTATGTAGCTGAGAAGACTGAGGAGGGAAGGGAGATGTATCCTAGCAACAGATTTCTCGCTGCAGCATTTCCAGACATTGTAGAAATTGCTTGCTACCGCCGTTTCAGGAACCTTTTGCTACTCCACCAAAAAGAAAAACAAAAATAGTAAGCTGGCCACTGAGGGGAAGCTGAGTTTGCCACCCCACGATTTGCCATTAGGGATATTGATTATTTTAAGATGATTATTTTTAAGAAACAAAAGACTCACAAGGAAACTTTGACCTTCTCTCTCTTTCCTAGCCTAAAGGAATTCAGATGGAAAAAACCCCTCACAGGAGGGGAGCTATCACCTTAGCATAACATGAACTAAGGGGTACAGACAGGAAGGAATCTAGCAACTGTGTGACAGCCCCCCCCCCCCCACTTCTGGTGGCCCCTGCAAGAATTTGTTTGCCAAGTATTTGCTCTTTCTCATCTCTCTGTGAATTGTCTACTTTCCCTTGGAAGTCCCAGACTCCTGCCTCCCTCTGCTTAGTCCAGAATAGCATCTAAGCCTCAACTGCCCAATGTGCCCCGGTGTCCATATCCTTATGGAACCCCTGTATGTACATATGTAATAAGTTTGGTTATTTTCTCCAGTCTGTTGATCTGTCTCATATTAATTTGAGTATTAGACGATCCAGAAGCACTTAGAAGGCTAGAAGGAAAGTTATTTTTCCTCCACGACACCACCAAGAAAATTTGGAGAATACTGGATACCAAACCCCCTCTTAGAGGATCACGGTAATAAAGAAACTTGTTTAACTTTATTTAAGTCAGTGTTTTCCCAAACTTATTTGGCCAAGGAAACGTCACTTCATAGAGCTCTAATTATGATCTTATGGTCTCATGAAAAACCAGCATGCATTTTGGGAAACACTGTCTGCAGGGCTCCGGGTCACTGCGCTGCAGCCAATGGAGCCTCCTGACCCGGACTGGTGGAGAGGCAGCGCATCCGCCGTCCCTGAACCTGCACAGTGATGTCAATTCTGGGCAGTCATTCCCAATTTAAATCCTGAATCTGAGTGGTCAAAACAGCGGCCTCCCCTCCCCCAAAGCTGCCCTGCGCTGGGAGAGGTTCCTATTGAAGAGGAAATCCACCATTTCCTGCCCGAGCAGTGCCTTTGGTGACCTGCTGAATTGGGGGTCTGTCTTTAGAATTATTCCAGGACAGAGGAAAAACTCCTCTTAGAAAAGATTCTTTGTCTTTGAGCAGTACACCCCCCGGGAAAAATGAGAAAAACAAATACAGTCAGTTTTTGTAGCCTTATTTTCTATTCTATTCCGTGTATTAGATCAAGAGGAAGCACTCTTTAAAAGACAAAACAAAGCACAACACAGTCCAGTTCAGGACAAATAAAAATGTTTATGACAGCGTTTTGCTCTTAGATGTTATATCCAATTTTAAGTCAGGAGATGCATCTGCTCTTAAGAATTCTCTTTTTATTTCCTCATCACCGAAGGTTTTTGTGTGGTTGGTTGGTTGTGGTTTTTTTGTTTGTTTGTTTTTATTTTTGTTTTGGCTAAAATGTCAGACATAAATTTGCATGTACCTTTGAACAAATATTGTAAGATGAGACCAGGTGCTAAGGGAAAGTGCTTAAGAAAAATGAAAAGGTGACGGGAATTGAGAAGGGGGTGTCCATTGGCATCAAAGTTCAGCCATAACAAATAAACAAATAAAAAAATAAATCATCATATTGACGCTATCAGGAGATTCCAGGTGCTGGAGAGTGGGGAGAGAGAGATAGAGGGAAAGAGGGCTGTCTGAGTGAATCAGAGATCTGCCTGTGATGGGGGCCGTGGCTACAAATACAACACGAAGAGCTGACTTTCCATTTTCACTCACAACACATAAGATAGATTGCAACGTTCTTATTGCATCACTCACCCGTGTGCGTAGTGGAGGCTGGGAAATCATTTTTAATCTTTCTTCTTGGGTCTTGACTGGTTGCTTCAACTCACACTATATCACCCACCCTGTGCTCAGGCCCAAACACTGCTTCCAAGACCTGCATGGAGCCCCAACCCCAGGTGCCACAGCGGAGGAAGGATGGTTGATTGAGTCACTCAACTTAGGAAGACCTTTCTCAAGGCACATACAAGTATATAGGATTTATACTGATTGGTCAGGATTGCTCTCAGCTGCAAAGAACCAATAAAGTGGTTTAAACAGATAGGAAGAAATCTAGAGAGGCAGCTGTTGGTTTGGTTCAATACCTTACCAAAGTCAGGTTGATGTCCATTGTTATAGGCTTTCCCTTATTGTCATAAGATGATCACCTGTGCTCTAAACATCACATCTTTCTTTTAGGGTCTAAGAAGAAGGAGAAGGACATAGGTCCAGTGATGTCTTTCCCTTTTATCAGAAAAGAGCACTGTTTTCCGGAAGCCTCCAGCAAGCTTTGACTTGTCACTCGTTGGCCCAAACCACGGGGCATAAACATGCCTACCTTTAAGGAAGGCTGGGCACGAGGGGTGTGCTTCTCCAGCCTCTAACATGGAGACAACATGATTGAGTAAGCCTATTGGCCGAGCCAATGATAAGCATCTGCCACAGGATTTTTATCCATTAGTTTTATTTTTACTGGAATCTCATTCCTGAAATTAGATTGAGAACCCTTCATGATGCTAGTAAAGCCACATTCTGCTCATCACTACATGTGACCACTCACAGTGTTTGTGAGCCAATGGCATACAATAACTTTGTTCCCATTTAAAATAAAAACTTTTAAATCAATTTAATTTTTAGGCCCACTCATGTGTTCCAAAAACCCTCAGGTTTCTTTGGTTTACATCAAAGTCCTATCTAATTTGCTCCCAAGAGGAAACCTACCACAATAGTGAAGTTGTATATTTCCACAGGGATTTTCCCTAAACAGTTAATGAGTTGTGACTTCCTTATATGTACATGCAGACGAGACTGGTGCGCTCCAAGCAGGTAGACAGAATTCGAACCAGATGGTTCAAGGAAAGGAAACTGGATTAGCAGATCATTTCAAACACCTCCATGTGTTGACTGAAATCCATAAGGGGAATGACAAAACATGTAGCTTATTTTCTCAACAAACTGTGCACAATATTGAATGTTAAACATTAAATTGAGGGAGGGGTAGAGCAAGCTCTGGTTTTTCTTTCCTTGTCATTAGAACCATAAGCCTAGTTTTGCCTGATTCATGTATCCAGAGGGGAAGAAGAAAGAAAGAACCGCATGGCTGGTCCATAAGCTCATACCACTGAGGGACCCCGTGGTAATCCCACAGCGATGGCGTTTGCGTAAATCAGAGGTGGCAAGGGTGTGTCTAATTTCCACGAGTTCCTGGATGGAAAGCACATCCCATTTTGCCTGATTTTCCAGTTTAAACAATAAACCATGGGAATCTCTCATCCCCGCCCTTAAGCCAACTTCATTGAAGGGTGGGGGTGGTGCTGTAAATGAAGACACTTTTCAGGACTCAGGCCCCCCAACTCCAGTTTAATTAAAGCCCAATTTGGTTGAGGAGTAAACTGGTATTTAAAAATCAGGAGAAAATCTAGTTCCAGTAATTAAAGGGATTTTCTAAATCTTGTCCGCCATGTTAGGACACCCATTTTAATAGTTAATTAAAGACTCCTAAACCATCCTTTGAAGGAAATTTGAAAAAGAAAAGATTAGGGACCTGCCACAAAGACATTACTGACAACTGGGACTGAAATTCTTTGTCCGGCCCTGTAGGGGAAACCAAGGTCTTCCTTTATTCACCTAAAATACTTTGGGCATGCAAACTTTTTTTTCTTTTAACAAAAAGGGATACTTATTTGCCTTCGGGTTGCTGTGGGTAGCCTTGCCAATTTCACGGCTGTTCCACAAATACACGCCAGCTGGCAAGTCCCCCGCATACCACCGCCACTGCAGTTAGGGTGGCACAGATGTCGTGTTCCTTTGGTTTCCCAAGTGATGGCTGGTGCCACAATGTCAGACTCCTCAGGCAGAGGCCCCCCAAGCACAGAGAAGAGCAGCCGTCCCCTTGCGGATTCCACGTGCCTCTCATCTACTACATGGGCTTTAACTGGTCAGATTGATCCCTCACTTAAGCAGCCCTGCGCTAGGTGCACAGGTGAACACGGTAGAGTCCTTGCTGCTCAGAGACTTGAGCCTAATGGAGAAGACAAACATCTGTCCAGGTAACACTCATGCAAGGCACTCAGACTTGGAAGATACACTGAGGCACAAACAAAGGATGATGAGGCTGGGGCCAGGGGAGAGAGAATGAATGAGACCCCTCCTGGAGGTGTGCGCCAAGCTCTTCCTCAATAGATAGGAGAAGCAGATACCTGGAGAATAACACTCTCAGACAGAGACAAGGGTGCAATGGCAGGAAGGAGCAGTGCACAGTCAAGAACTAGTATGGAGCCCTGGCCAGTGTGGCTCAGTTGGTTGGAGCATCATCCCATACACCAAAAGGTTTCAGGTTCGACCCCTGGTCTGGGCATGTATCCCTGGTCCAGGTAACTGATCAATGTCTCTCTCTCTCTTATCCTCTCTCCCTGCCTTTCTCTAAAAAAAAAAAATCAATAAAATTCTGGCCTTTTTATTTTATCCTCACCCAAGGATATTTTTCCATTGATTTTTTTTTTTTTTTTTTTTTTTAGATAGAGTGGGAAGGAGGGAGGGAGAGAGAGAGAGAGGGAAACATCGGTGAGAAAGAGACACATCATGGTTGCCCCCTGCACAACCCCGACCAGGGCCGGGATCAAACCAGCAGCCAAGTTACGTGCCCTTGACAAGGAATGGAACCCGAGACTCTTTGGTCCTCGGCCGATGCTGTAACCACTGAACCAAGCCAGCCAAGGCTGGACTTTCATTAAAAGAAAAAAGAAGAAAGTGTGGAGATCCTTGAGGCTGGAACAAAGGATTCTCAGGGCACAAGGCTAAGAGGAGGGAAGAAAACAGGAGCAAAGACGGTGTTATGGAGGGGCTTTCCCACCAGCTGAGAAATGTTTCATCCTGCTGAAAAGGTGTGGGGGCAATGGAAGTAACTTGGTTGAGGGCAAAAAGAGATTTATGCAAGAGAACACTTTGGATATTACTGCTCAACCCTGTGGCCGCTGCACCCAGAAGTGTGCTCGACAGCAAGGGGTCTGTCTTCAAATCCAGGTACTCACAGCCTGTGATCCACAAAGACTTTTCAGAACATACATATACCAGATGGATCATTTGAAGGGCATCAATTTCTGGATCCTCAACTTCTTTCTATATGTATGTTCTTTTTTCTAGAACTGCCTGATAACCAGAATCACACTTGAAAAAGAAAGCCATACCCCTCACCCTTGCCAAATCTTTCTGTGATGGCTTATTGATTCATCAAGGCACCTTAAGCATGTGGGTTTCCTCTCATTGCCTGGTATCTTGGTTCCTTCTGTTAAGGATGAAACTTGACCTCTAAGGGAAGTTCTGAATTCAGAATGATCAATACAGAATTGATTAGTGACATCGATCATTCCTGGGATATTCCCTAGAATGATAAACTTTTAAAAGATAAAACCACAAGTAAAAATGTTATTTAAATTCTTTCTGATTCAAAGAGTATTTCAGGAAGTCACTTAATACCTATTTAATCACCTGGCCAGTGTAGCTCTGTGGATTGAGCGTTGTCCCACGCACCAAGAGGTTGCTGGTTTGATTCCCAGTCAGGGCACATGCTAGGGTTTCAGGCTCAATCCCCAGCAGGGAGCCTGCAGGAGGCAGCCCATCAATGTTTCTGTCTCTCTCCCTCTCCCTTCCTCTCTATCTAAAAATCAATAAACACATATTTTTAAAAAACATATTTGATCAAATCTGTCATATTTATTTTAATTACAGTCAGTTCTCATCTTATTTCAAATTATAACATGCTTGATATTTTCGATCTCCTATTAGCAAAGAGTAAACTTTAAATCCAGGATAAAATTTTTTAGATGTTAACTTAAATGTTTACAAGAGAATACAGTTTTTGAAAAATTAGTTTTAAGAAATACAACTTTCTTGAGATGTCAGTCTGAGTTGGGAAGGGAAACAAAGTGGGGGAAGGTTGGTCTGTGGTAAGTTAAGCTTGAGAAATGCTGAGTTAAAGGGCAATATGGCTCAGATCTTTTCAATGTGCTAATGACGTTGGGGTTCTCTCCAGAGCTAGAGTAATCAGTTTCTCTCAAGTTTGTTTTATTTTTATTAAAGTATAGTTGACGTACAATATTATACGAGTTTCCAATGTACAACATAGTTATTCAACATTTATATATTTTATGAAGTGATCACCTTGATAAATCTAGTAACCATGTGTCACTATACAAAGTTATTATGATACTAGTGACTACATTCCCTGTACTGTACATTACATCCCATGAATGATTTAGTGTATAACTGGAAGTTTGCACCTCTTAATCCCCTTCACCTTTAGGCCCATCCCCCACTCCCTGCTCTCTGGCAACCATCAGTTTGTCCTATGTATCTTTGAGTCTGTTTCTGTTTTGTTTTGTTTTTTAGATTAAACATGTATGTGAAATCATATGTTTTTTGTCCTTCTCTGTCGGACTTATTTCACTTAGTATCTATCCTCTAGATCTATCCATGTTGTCACTGTGTGTGTGCACACATGATTACATCACATCTTTATCCGTAAGTTCATCCATCAATGCACACTTATGTTGCTTCCACGCTTTGGCTATTGTGAATAGTGCTGCAATAAACATTGGAGTGCACATATCTTCTTGAATTAGTGTTTTTGCTTTCTTCAGATAGATGCCCAGAGTGGAATAGTGGGTCATATGGTAGTTCTATTTTTAGATTTTGAGACACCTTCGTCCTGTTTTCCCTAGTGGCTGCCCCAGTTTGCAATCCCACCAACGCACAAGGGTTCCCTTTCTCCACATCCTCGCCAACACTTGTTGTTTGTTGTCTTTCTTGTAATAGCCCGACCGGTGTGAGGTGGGATCTCATTGTGGTTTTGGTTTGATCCCTGATGATCAGTGATGTTGAGCATCTTTGCATGTGTCTATTGTCCATTTGTATATCTGCTCTGGAAAAAATGTCTAATCAGGTTCTCTGCCCACTTTTTTTTTTTTTTTTTAAATCCTCACTCAAGGATATTTTTCCATTTATCTTCAGATAAAGTGGGAAGGAAGGAGGGAGGGAGAGAGAGAGAAAAACATCAATGCGAGAGAGACACATCGATTGATTGCCTCTCGCATGACCCTGACCAGGGCCAGGAACCGAATTGCGACCAAGTTACTTGCCCTTGACCGGAATCGAATCTGTGACTCTTTGGTCCTTAGGTCGATGCTCTAACCACTAAGCCAAACCAGCTAGGGCCTCTGCCCACTTTTTAATCTGGTTGTTATTTTTCTGTTGAGTTGTATGAGTTCTTTATATTTTTGAATATTAACCCCTTATTGGATATATCATTTGTGAATATCTTCTCCCATTTGGTGGGTTGCCTTTTCATTTTGTTGATGGTTTCCTTTGCTGTGTAAAAGGTTTTCAGTTTGATGTAGTCCCATTTGTTTATTTTTACTTATGGTGCCCTTGCCTGAGAAGATATAGATATATATATATATATTTCTTAGTCCAATGTCAAAAAGTCTACTGCCTCTTTTCTTCCAGGATTTCTATGGTTTCTGATCTTACATTTAAGTATTTAATCCATTTGGAGTTTATTTTTGTATGTGGTATAAGGAAGTAATCCAGTTTTATTTTTTTGTATGTGGCTGTCCAGTTTTCCCAACACCATTCATTGAAGAGACTGTCTTCACTCCATTGTATATTCTTGCCTCCTTTGTCATAGATTTATTGACCATATAAGCATGGGTTTATTTCTGGGCTTTCTATTCTGTTCTATTCATCTATGTGTCTGTTTTTGTATCCGTCTAACACCGTTTTGATTACTATAGCTTTGTAGTATGATTTGAAAGCAAGGAGTGTGATGTCTCCAACTTTGTTCTTCTTTCTCAAGATTGCTTTGGCCCAGTTTCTTCCAAGTTTTGACCATAAGAGAGGGGCAGGACCAAGGGGTAACTTGAGAGTGTTTACAGCTCCCCCTCAATAATCTCCAACACTACCACCTCCCCCAGCTATCCAAAAGACAGAAATTGAGTAAATACAGTATCTTACTATCAACTGAGCTTCAGGAATTGCTGTGCTGGCGCCTGTTCATACGGGCTCACACCAGCAATTTGGGCACAACTAGCAAATAAAGTGTCTTCTGAGAAAAAAGTTCTATAGCAGTAGTTCAAATCAACCCTGACCATACTATGTCATACAGGAGAAGCAGACAGTTGAAGCGATTGTGACAATAATGTCAGAACCCTAAAATGTCTACATACTTCCCTTATAACATACAAATGGAAAATTGGATATTTTTCTCTTTTTTAAATATGTTCTTATTGATTTTTTTAGAGGGAGAGGAAGGGCAAGAGAGATAGAAACATGGATGTGAGAGAGAAACATTAATTGGCCACCTTCTGCACGCCTCCTACTGGGCATCGAGCCTGCAACCCAGGCATGTGCCCTGACCGAGAATCTAACTGGGACCTCTCAGTCCATGGGATGACGCTCAATCCACTGAGCCACACCAGCTGGGCTGGATATTTTTCTTATTGAATTGTCTGGAAACTTGCTTCAGTTCTTAACATCATTTTGTATGAATATGTGCAGCCTCTGTTCATAGGATATTTAAATCATTCCTCATTTAGGCCTTATTAATGATATATTGTTTATACCACCAAGTGTGTAGAAAGAAGCCAGTTAACCAGAGGCATGGACCAGAAGTTGAGACAAACCCCATGATAAAGAACTTCTTTCTGTATCATCATTTTATGCTACAGATCAAATCCTATCTTCTATGTTTATTTCACTTGGTGTATCTTTCCAACATAATCCAGATGTTTACAAGTTTTATCTTTGCCCTTCTTGAACAAGATTCTAAAGGTATACTTGGTTGTCCATATAATGCCCTGAAACACCTTCAATTTAGTTAATTCTCTGAATAAAAAGATGTCTCTTCAACTCCAAAATTAATAAAATTTCGTTTGATATCAATTTAACAAGTAACTTATTGATTGACTGAATCTTTGACTTTTCAATTGCATATTTTGCCTTTCTGTCTGATGATGACATATGTCATTGTGCAAAATGGAAAGGCCATCTGGCAAGAGCTGCCCTGCTAGATAAGGAAGAATGCCAGTATTCTTACAGTGGTGATGCTCAATATTGACCTATGTTGAATGCTGTAAAAATGAAAGCTTCTCCAACAAAACATCTCCTTCAGATGCAAGTTTCATATCTCCCTGTCACATCTGTACACGATGACGAGTGATTCTGACACAGCCTTCCTTTGCCCTCGGAGTCCTCAGAGCCATGTAAAAGACTTGGATAATTCTTTAATGCAGGGTAAGCAACATGTAATTTCAGAAATGAAATGGAAGCCCCTTTTCAAAAGACAGTGCAATTGTCTATGAGCTTTCTTTTATTACAACACATCATTACATTATTTTGTAATTACATATTTTCCAAGCCATCTGTTTTGTCTGCTTGACTGAGAGCCCCTCAAAGGCATGGCCATGTGGGCCTATTTATCATCACATCCCCAAAGCCAGCACAGAGACCCACACAAAGTGGGCACTTAATAAACGTTTGTTAAATGAATAAATGGAAAACTGAATGAATGAATAATGAAGGAAGGAAGGAATTCAAGATTTGAGTTCTTATCTTCTGGACAAGGAGGTCTGTTAAATCCAAGAACCATTCTAACATCATCTTTTGGTCAAACTGGTTATCATGGCCTGTCTGCACCACAGAGTGACAGGCAACAAAGAGTGACAGGCAACAACTGATATTTCCAGGTCTTAGAAATTGGCTCTGCCTTATATTTTCTGAAGAGTTGAACTAAGATGCATAGCCCATTCAGTATTGAGCTTAGTTTCACTTTTTAGACTTTGATATTTAACATCCCCTTCTTCCAGATACTAAATATTTTATTTCTGATGTGATGATCTTCCTTAAATATGCATTTCTCCCATTTATCTTCTCTGTCACTTTTAAAACATACCAATACTTCGTCTTTACTGCCTGATATTGTTCTAATTAAATTTCTTCTTTAGAAAAAAAAAAAAGTATATATTTTGCTTGTCCCTCCCCCCCCCCCTTCTTTCTGTAATTTGTTCCCAAGGTCTAAAAGCTGTCCTTGACCCCTAAATTTACATTGAGTTCCCATGTACTTTCTCAGCTGGCATGCCTCCTACTATCTTTAAAACATTCCTAGAATTGCTCCTTGCTGAGATAGATCCCCACGTGCACCTTAATCTTGACTTATCTTGACAGTTCCAATTTTTCCATATATGGCCCACATACCTCCCTATTGTCTGAAGGTCTGCAGATGTAAATCCTGTCTGTTAGACATGCATATCTCACTTCCGTGGTTGTCCTTATCCCTCCTGACATTTGGGACTGCTCTAGCCTAGCTTCTTTCTTCAAATCCGGTATCTCTCTTCAAGCGATTTCATTAGAGCCAGTGATCGCATGTGGAGACTTGTGTTTTGTTTGGTTTTTCCCCTGGCTCTGCTACTGACATGATAGAAAGCTGGAGACAAGGTATTGAACTTGACTCTCTCAGTGAGTATAAAGCAGGGATTTAAAATACTTGGCATTCATCCACTTGGGAGCATAGCTCTAAGGACGAATGAGTCTATAACCATAGCTAAGAATTTATTATTATGGATCTCTTTTAGCAGTACTATAATTTTACTGACGATGTTAATGAAGCTCATAATAATATAAGGAAATACATCAGCAGGCAGGAAAGCTCAGAAAGGCTCTACTATCGTGGTCTTCAAGAATTATCTGCCTACTGTGCACCCTCCCGTCTCCAAAACCTACTAGACACTTTCTTTCAGCAAGTATCAAACTGCCCAGCAATTACTTTTTCTTTGACCATTTTATGTGGGTTTGCTCTGTCCCAGTGAGATTAGAAGACCCCTGGAAGTAAGGCTCGTGCTTGAACCTCTGTGGTCCCAGCTTCAGGACACGTCAGGGAGGTTCTCGACGGCTCTTCTTGATTAGCAATATTATTTCATCCTGATGATTCTCTTTATCATAGTGAACCAAGGATGCTATATGACTTTAATGAGACTGCAAAGTTGGAAAAATATTAAGTTCAACCCCCTATTTTTGTATCTCTGGAAAATAAATTGCTCCAAGCCCGGGGAAAACCCTGAACCCAGGTCCCAACAATACCTGAATTTCCCTAGAGATCTCCCGGCTCCGGCCAGGCTCCTGCTCTCGGGAGTGGATGTCACGCTGGACATGTCTCTTCCCCACTCACCCACGTTTCCTGGCCACATTCCCCTCCAGCCTTCTCACTTTTGTAAGTCAACCCCAGAAAATGCCACATTTCTCTGAGAGGACAGGCACAATGACACCCCCACCCACCTCCAAACACCGCAGTACAGTTTCATTCCTCTTGTCTGCTGCTAAAGGGAAAAGGAAAGGCCCTTTCCTTCCTGGGCGCCTGCTCTGGGTCGGGGTTCCTCTTCTAGTTGTCCTACAAAGTCTGGGGGGCGGAGGTTGCCAGTTCAATTCCCCGTCAGGGCACATGCCCAGGCTGTGGGCCCGATCCCCAGTGGGGGGCATGCAGGAGGCGGCAGATGGATGTTCTCTATCATGGATGTTTCTGTCTCTCTCTCCCTCTCCCATCCTCTCTCTAAAGGTCAATAAAGGAAAAAAAAGTTTCTGTGAAACCAACTCATGCAGAACAAGCCTAACTTAGGCTTTGGGGGAGCAAGGGTGGCGAGGACAATCTCACTCTAAAGTTTTTGACTTGGCTCCCTGGTTATACATGGACGACCAACTATTTACCCTGAAAGGGTAGCATTATATACCACCCTCTGCCAAGGACCATTATAGAAGGGCTGACTGGGCTTGTGAAAAGCATTTTTCTTCAATGCAAAGCATGTGGGGTAGTTTTAATGAAAGGCACTTAATAAAAAATAAATAGTACCTTCAGACCATTCATGCAGACGACTTCCTGACAATCCCTGGAAGCGTGGACTGGCCCATAAGCTAACTATCCTGTAAATTTCCTTTTCTTCCCCCAGTGTGAAGGTGAGATCTAATTTGAAAGATTAAAATCTTTGCATGATTACAGTATATAGTAATTGTTAAGCTCTGCAGTTACATGCTCAATAGCTACTAAGTACAAAGAATTACAAGGTGATTTGTGCCTGTAAGATAAATTCCAAGCATTTTGCTTTTATGAAAGGCAAGGAAGTGGAGGTGGCAGAACCACAGATGTGCCAAGTGAAGCAATGATGGTGAGCTGCAGGAAGGAGGGACTTCAGGGTCTCTCGATTCACAGACAGGCCACCTTGATGCCTTCCGGTGCGTTTCTTAGGCTCTGCTCAACTTTATTTACATAAAAGCACTGCTCAAGTGGGTGAGGTTATCTAAGGAGTTTTAGCCTAAATTTCTGGAGGGGTTCCAAGTGTCTGCTATTCTCACAATAGAGGAACCAACCAAGCTGTGTGTTCATCATTTTCAAACACACAGCACAAAAAGCCAAGTCCAATCAACACTAGAGCAACGATAGGAGATGTTGTAAATTTTAAAGAAAAGAAAAAATAATAACACTTCCAGTGTTCATGTTTCCAACTCCACTACTATTTGGTTCTGTGCCAGCCTTTCTTTCTCTACCTGAGCAGATCACGCCGGAAAATCCACTCATTAAACAAATATTTGTTCAGCACCCCGTGCATACCAGGCTCCTGTTCTTGGCACTGGGGACATGACGATAAACAAAACAGATAAGGCCTCTGCTCTCATGGCCTCAGAGGCCAGCAGGAAATAGAGATTACTAATACTTCCAAGTATTAATTACCATTACTAATACTTACAAGCACTACTTACAAGTCCTGGGGAAGAGAGGGACAGCATACCAGGGAGCCCGTGAGCGTGTGGGGTCTGTCCTAGTTTAGAAGTCAAGGAAAGCATCCATGAGGAGGTGGTGCTGAATCTGGGACCTTAACGATGAGTAGGCATTAATAGCTCAGAGATGGGGCGGGGGAGTCTTTTCTCCAGGCGAACAACACGAAAGGAGTCTACAGAGCTATTGTCTTCGATTGCCTTCCTCCCTCCGAAGCATGAAGATCCCCAGCTCAGGTAGCTTGTTGTACTAAGAGTTCTTTAATTTTTCTAGTTACAATGGTACTGGTAGCTGCAGGTATAATTCTAAGAGAACAAGAAATATCAGACTTGATAAAACTGGGCCTTCCTGAGTCACTAGAAATGAGGACACACAGTGGCCCGGGAGTGGCTTGTTCTAGCAGCCGTTCTGTGGGTGCTCAGGAGTCTGGCTTCCCGGGGAAGAGCAGGGACACTTGAACAGGCCAAAGGAGCGGCTGTGGACTGAGTCAAACTGAGCTCGCATTTCTTTGGACTCCTCACTTGAAGTTCCCTTCAGAATTCTTTTCTGTGTCTCCTCTGTTTTTACTGCAAACGATGCTACTCAGGTTGATTACGAATCTTATTGACCTCTTTTGACCTAACCTACTTTGAGAGGGCTCCACTGATCAAGTCCCTCATCTCAAGGACTAGAGGATTGCCCCATGCCTCTGTCCATGTCAGTCCATATTCCGGAGACTCTAAGATTAACACCAAAGTAGTGAGGAGGTTTGGGCTAATAGAACATTCTTGGATGAATGATACGACTCTTAAAGGCGCCCGCTCTGGCAGAGTCCAGGTTCGCAGGACTGTGTTGGTTCTGCTGGGCTTCTGCTTGAGCAGCTGTGCCCCCCACACCCAGCACCACCGAATCGATGGCCTGCTTCTCAAATGCGCATTTGAAAGTCCATTTTCAGTCCTTATTTGAAATTCAAATACCCAGAATTGCTTTTGCTGTTTTAAGAACTAAGGGGAAAAGTTGCATAAAATCAAGGTTAAACTGAAATGATTTAGGCTGCACCACATGAGATTTAACAAAGTTTTGTCGCAATGAACTGTTTGCGCACGATTTTGAGCAGCTCTTTCTGATGGCATGTGAACCAGTCAGGTCTGCAAAGGTGTTACACCTCGATTTAGAAAATTATCGCACTGTGATCCCTTGAGCATAGAATGGCGCTTATGTCAACAGACATTTGTCCAGAAATTCCTAAGATGCTCATTTTCTGAGGTAGAATCAGCAGTGTGATTGATTATTCATTTAAAAAACACTCTCGGGCATCTCAGCAACAATGAACTAATATCTTTGGTAGATCAATAATTTCTCTCTCTAATCCCAAGAAGAAACCCAGTGCATCAGAAAAGTCATCAGCAAAAACATAAAAGGGTATGTGCCAGCTGTTCCTGGCAGCCCTTACAGAGGGGACAGAAGAAAACAATAAGAAATGTTTGCCATATGTCGGGAGATGAGTGGTAATGGAAAATATTCATAAACAAATGGCTAACACTTGTCTGTATGTTATTCAGGTGCGCAGCTAAAACACATCCATCTCCTTAGCGTCGACTTTTCTGGATGTAAATTACTCTAAGGTGCAGGCTGTCATTGCCAGTCTTGTCATTCCTTGTGCAGACTGGACCGGCACTGGCGTCCGCGGTTTTGCTATAGAAGGACTTGAAGATAAAATCCGAACATCTGAATTAGCATAAATCATTCTGTGCAAAGTAGTTCACATTAGAGGCTTTCCTTTTCGATTTCCAAAATGGCGTTGCTGTTGTCTTGTATTTTGAATCAGCTTAGAAATCGTTCCCCTTCTCTCTGATCCCATTTCCTTGGTCCTTGGCCTGACATTCTTCATCATCCCCATCAGGCGGGCTACTTCTGCTGTGTTTGCGAAGACCACTGTTTGATGTAGAAGGAAAGGAATCACAAAGTCTGCCCCACTAAGGGTCAAATCAATCTCACGAAGAAATAACCATTTCCTTTGTATTTATGCAGGTATGATAGATTTCTTTCCCCCAGGAATTCACTGTCTTCTCCAGAAATTCTGTTTTACCAGAGCAAGAAGCAGTTGAACAGACACAGAGGGTAATAAAAATCCTGCTAAGTAAAGGGAGCTCAAGCCCCTGACAGTGTGGCTCAGTGGATTGAGCATCGTCCCATGGACTGAGAGGTCCTGGTTCAATTCCCGGTCAGGGCACACGCCCGGGATTCGGGCTCGATCCCCAGTGGGGTGTGTGCAGGAGGCAGCCAATGGATGTATCTCTCACATTGATGTTTCTATCTCTCTCTCCCTTCCTCTTTCTCTAAAAAATCAATTAAAAAAAAAAAAAAAAGATGTGTATTTGCCTAGCTGGTGTGGCTCAGTGGTTGAGCGTCGACCCATGCACCAAGAGGTCACTGGTTCGATTCCCAGTCAGAGCACATGCCCAGGTTGTGGGCCCAATCCCCAGGAGGGGGGCATGTAGGAGGCGGCCAATCGATGTATCTCTCATCGATGTTCTCTCCCATCAATGTCTCTATCTCTCTCCCTTTCCCTTCCTCTCTCTGTAAAATCAATAAAGAAAAATTATTTTAAAAAAAAAAGAAAAAGGAGTTCAAGATGCACACAGCCCTTCCCGGATGTGAGTCAGTCATCCGTAAACCACACTGTGGCTTTCACAGTCTGGTCAGGATTCAAACACCTGAGGGTGACATCCCCAGGCCTATGGGAGAGCCAGGGAGCCATTCAAGGTGGTGGGATCCCAGGTGTGACTTTGGTCTTGACCATGTGCGGGAACCACAGCTGTGCAGGCTCTTTCATTTGGGCTGCTTTGTGGAATAGGGACCTAACAGAGGTTGCCACATCTCTTGCTTTAGAAAAATCTTTTCTTCCTTCCTTTTTTTATTAAGATAAAGAACTGAAGTCCTCAACAATGTCTATACTAGCTTTGCAAGTGAGAATTTGGCTGACTTTCATCTGCAGGCCAGCCTTAAAAATTTGTCCCCCAGATGTTGTTGTTTTTAATTAAATTTATTGGGTGACACTGATTCACAAAACCATACACGTTTCAAGTGTACAACTCAATAAAACATCATCTGCACACTGCATCATGCCCCCGTTGCCCCAAAGAAAGTCTCTTTCCGTCCCCATTTCCCTCCCTTTGCCACCTCCACCCTCCAATCTTGAGATGAGTAAACAGTTGTGTTCAGGTTACAAGCAGAGAAGTAACAACTCAGTTCTCAGAGGAAGGGATATTACCCCTGGGGAAGTATGGAAATTGTGGGAGTATTTTTGGTTATTGCTCTGACTGGGAAGCACCATTGGCATTTAGTGGGTGTGGCCGGAGGTGGCAAACACCCTGCCAGGTGTGGGATGTGGTCCTCCTGACAAACTTTCCCACATCCTACCTGATCTCAAATGAATGCCCAACTGTGTAAGTGAAAAACTTGATCAAATTATCTGAGCCTTATATCTAATTCCATTTAACATATATAAACACAAAGTATTTTTTTTCACAGCTTTAATGTGTACATTGAATTTTTCACAAATGAAATCACTGTGTGAAAATACTTGTTTTGTTTGGAATTTTACTAAGAATTAATCAACTTGGTAAACCTCTGATGACAGTGTATCAGTCTGCATATGTAACTGTCACATTCAAGTATAGATACATCTATCCTTACCTAGCCCTTATTCCAAAACGCCAAATATAGAGAAATGTGTTGACAATATTCAGTTGATTATTGTCTTCTCTTAACCCCAAACTAATTCATTATAAATATTTGTAAGTATCAGATGACTTCATAATATCTCTTTGTTTACTCATGCCCAAAATACATATGATTTTATTATAAATTACTTTCCTATTATTTTCCTTTCTATCACAGTTTGCACTGGATCCTGTGTGCCCCACCCAGATCCCCACTTCAGGGATTCCCCAGGTGCTGGCAGGTTGACCACTGACAGCCCCCAGCTGAGAGCCACCACCCCGCCCCAGCAATCCCTCTGGTCTCAAGAGAACAGCCTCTTTCAAAGTCCGCCTCAAGACTCCTCCCTCCGATTAGGTACAATTCTGCAGGATCACCCCAACTCCAGAGCACTGTGGGATCTTGGAGTCGCTTGTGGGACTGCATGAAAGCAAGCCCAGCCCCTTGCTCTGCCCAGTCCTCCTTCTCTCCCACAGGTGTGGACTCTGAGACCATGTTCAGTATACTTTCTGCCCCCTGATGCCTTCTCAAGTTCTGTTTCCTAGGGAACCTGACCCAATTAGAGCATTATAATGGGTTTTGGACATTGGGTGGTATATTATCCGGGAATTTTAATTTAGGATAGTAAAGAGGGAAATTATAAAATATTTGTAATTTAAAAAAGAGGCATTGGATCTGATGGGCATGAGAACCTCTGCATTAGGTGATCTCTTCAAGGTCCTTCCACTTTAAGACCTCCTTTAGAGCAGAAACACTGCTTGTCCCAAATGCGCTGCAAATAACTCGGACTGACACCTTATGCAACTGTTTCTCATGCACTTGAATTTAAAAAAATTAAAAAGCTGTCCTGTAGCACATCACTTCACGTCAGCACTTTTTGTCCAGATCATCCACCCACCGTGCCACGTACTCCTCAGTAACTTGGTATATGTGATGTGACCAGCAAACCCAGCAGCGTGTGCCCTTTCTGCATTCCTGAGGCCTCCCATGCAAACGGCCGTGTGTGTCCTTCACTCGGAGAGACCACAATAAGCTGGCTTAGTAGCGCCAGGCTCTTTGTCCTCCAAGATTTTTTAGATGAAACACAGTTTTAATTTAGTTCTTAATATCATAGTATTGTAGCTCTCCTTTCACCGTCACCTGAAGAAGATTCCCAAAGCTGGAGGGTGTGTGCGTGTGGTGTGTGTGTCTGGGTGTGTGTGTCTGTGTAGGAGACAGCGCTTGCTGGCCTGAGGGACGGCCCAGGAGGACAGTGGAAACGCAAGAGCAGTGAGGACTGTGTTTGGTCCTCTGGTCCAGCTTTCTAACCAGGCTGCTGCCAGGCAACCGTTCAGAACCCTTTGAAGGGACTTCGTTTCCCCTCATGCCTGGAAAGTGTTCTTTTATGCTCAATAAAGCCAGAATGAGAATTACAGTACCCCCCCCCCATCCATGGTTGTGCTTTCCAAGGTTTCAATTAACCATAGTCATCCATGATCCAAATATATTAAATGGGAAATTCCAGAAATAAACAATTCATAAGTTTTAAATTGCATGCCACTCTGAGTAGCATGATGAAATCTCAAGCTGTCCTGCTCGGGCCCGCCTGGGACGTGAATCAACCCTTTGTCCAGGTATCCACGCTGCATGTGCGCCCACCCATTAGTCACTTAGTGCTGTCTAGGTTATCAGATCAACTGTCGAGGTATCGAAGCGCTTGTGTTCAAGTAACTCGTAGTTGACTCAATAATGGCCCCAAAGATACCGATGCTGGCAATTCGGATATGCCAAAGAGAGAAGCTGTAAAGTGCTTCTTTTAAGTAAAAAGGTAAGAACAGTACAATAAGACAAATTTTGAAAGAAAGAGAGATCGCCCTGGCCCATGTGGCCCAGCTGGTGGGGCATTGTTCCGTGCACCAGGAGGCTCCCAGCTCCATTCCTGGTCAGGGCACATGCCCGGGTCTCAGGCTCAGTCCCGGTAGGAGGTGTGCAGGAGGCAGTTGATCAATGTTTCCCTCTCACATCAGTGTTTCTCTCTCTCTCCCTTTCTCCCTTCCTTTCTTTCTAAAAATCAATAAACTATTCTTTAAAAAACAAAAAGAGAGCCTTGGCTGGTTTTGCTCAGTGGTTAGAGCATTGGCCCTCAGACCAAAGGGTCTTGGGTTTGATTCCTGGTCAAGGGTACATACCTGGCTTGCAGGTTTGACCCCCAGCCCCGGTCAGGGTTGTCCGGGAGGGAACCAATTGATGTCTCTCTCTCTCTCCCCGCCCCCCATCCCTCCCTTCCACTCTCTCTAGGGCAGTGGTTCTCAACCTTCCTAATGCCGCAGCCCTTTAATACAGTTCCTCATGTTGTGGTGACCCCCAACTATAAAATTATTTTCGTTGGTACTTCATAACTGTAATTTTGCTACTGTTATGTCTTAGGCAACCCCTGTGAAAGGGTCGTTCGACCCCTAAAGGGATCGCGACCCACAGGTTGAGAACCACTACTCTAGGGGAAAAAAAAATTCAATGGAAAAATATCCTAAGGTGAGGATTAACCAAAAAAAAAAAAAAGAAGAAGAAAAGACACACACACACACACACACACACACACACACACACACATTCACATAATTCTTATTACAGTATATCATTATAACTTTCTATTTTATTAGTTATTGTTAATCTCTTACTATGCCTAATTTATAAATTAAACTTTATTATCCATATGAATGCATAGGAAAAAACATAGTATATATAGGGTTTGGTACTATCTGGGATTTCAGGCATCCACTGGGGATCTTAGGGTTCAGGATAACAGGGGGCTACTATATTTACTGGTTCTGTGACTCCATTGAATTCTATTGTCAATATACTTCCGTGTGCCACAGGGTCATCAACTATCTCAGTCACCGACGTCCAACACAGAAATACAGATCAGTGTCTGCAGGTTTGAAGCCGGCTCCTTACTGCTGTCATGCTGCCTCCAGGCTGAGTATTAGAGGCTCCTAGTCACTCGGTATCTCTTCTTTAACTTCTTCACCTGTAATACTGGGACACTGGCCAGAGTTTCCACCTTTGGTTCCTCCTAGGGGTGTGGTGATAATTAAAGCAATAATGTTTTTCAAGTACAGAGACATTCCAAATTAAAGACACTACATAATTGAACACATTCTGCTTCTAGTGACATAGCTTGATGTAATTGCAAGCTAGGAAAATAAGATTAAGCCAGGTGTCCCTATTACAGGAGTAATGCCTCACTCTCGTTGACTTAAGGTCTGCCTGCCTCATATACAAACAACCCCGGTGCTCAAGAAAGAAGACATCGGGTTGAGAAAGAAATGCTTTCATCCATTCGACTTTCATTTTCTTGACAATTGTGTACAATTCTATTCCAGTCACTTAGTTTAAGCCCAAAAATAGATTTAAAAGTTGATGGCACAGCTATTTGTCCATCATGTCACTTGTACTTTGAGACAGTTTTTATAAAAATATTCATGTTGCTACTCAAGGCAGGAAGACTATGTAAAGTCCACCAGTTAAGCTAGGTAAATGCTATGCGTGTTCATTTCCTTCTCTCCCATGTATAATTGGCACTCACAGGTCATTGGTAACACATCTCTGACCAGCGCATCAGCTCTTAACTGAACGTCTTGCCTCTGACAGATCCCGGCACATCCCTCGAGAGGTGTCGCAGTTCCAGAGCTACAGCCCGCAATGGTGGGATCAAATACCTTGCAAAGGTATCAACAGAAGTAGTTTGGAGGGCTGAGCTCTTTGCCAATGGAATGTAATTCTGTTAAAAATGCTCATGAGAGATTGTATTAAGAAGTTCGATTCATAGCCAAGCCACTGAAATATATTTTCTGATTTTATCCATTCAAATATGTTTGGAGTTCCAGGTCTAAATTGGCAAAGGATCCACAAAAGGCAGTGAGAGCCCTGGTTGGTTTGGCTCAGTGGTTAGAGCGTCGGCCCGTGGACCAGAGAGTCCCAGGTTCGGTTCCCGCCAAGGGCACGTACCTCGGTTGCAGTTTGTCCCCTGCCCGGTTGGGGTTGTGTGGGTGGCAACCAGTTGATGTGTCTCTCTCACGTCGATGTTTCTCTCTCTCTCCTTCTCCCTCTCTCCCCCTCCTGCTCTATCTGAAGATAAACGCGAAAATATCCTCAGGTGAGGATAAAACAAAAGGCAATGAGAAGTGACGTCCGAGTGTTTAGTAGGCAGTTGGATTGAGGAGGCCGATAGACTGTGAAACAGGAAAGAACAAGGATCGTTCCTGGTTGGCGGTATCTGCTGACTGAGTGATACTGACACCTGACCAGGGTGCCTACTCTATTCCTAACGTCCAGAGGTCCAACCTCCTTCCAGAGAAAAGGGAACACAATTAGAAAAATATTCACGTGGAAAGAATTCAGTGACACATTAAGAGAAAAATGCATGTTTCAGACTAATAAGTAGAGTATGATTAATCCTCCTTGCTTCACCCCCATGACCAAACTCATCAGAAACCAAGCAAGTATGGTATTATGGATCAGCTGCATTTGGACCACAGAAATTTAGAGGCCAGCATAGGAACTTTGCCCATTAAGAATAGCACCCTCTCTGTGGAAAGGTGTCTCCCAAATTTCAAACAATTCTTGCTTAACAGCTCCTAAGCATAAGTCATTCTTAAAGGTTTTCAAAAATTTGGTATATAATAAGTGGCTTAACTGAGAATTTACTTTGATTATTATTTTTCAAAAGCTGGGTAATTTTTTAAAATTCCCTTCCAGTAGCAAGTTCTCATAATTTCCCATTCAGGCCTTTGGTGCATTTCTACGGACCCTCCGCCCTAAGCGCACATACTGACCCACACCTCATCTCCAAAAACATTTCTTCAAATTCCCTGGGAAATATTCTCATCTGGAACTATGACTACCAGGTTAAATGGCAAGTTGAGTATTTATTACTATTTAAATAAACCCAGTTTTATCCATAGCATTATAAAGGGAACAAGCCAACCAAGTTACTTAGATATTTTAATTTTGGTAAAAAGAAGTTTGAAATTATTTTTATCAAGCTGAAACATGAAAACTCTCCAGTCAACTTTTTCTGGATTTAAAAAACTTCTTTTTTGTCATCTGTCATTTCTCCTTCAGTTCTCAGGGTGCGTTTGCGAGAGGCGTGAGGCTGTCGGTGGTTCAGATTTAGCTCTTCAATAACATTTCAAGTGGCCGAGGACAGCACACTGACTAGGCTTAACTCGTCTCCCGCTGTTCACATTTCAGCAGAAGGGGCCCTTCGTGGAAGTCGTTTAATAACACTCCGGTTACAAATAACTCCATGACATAAACAAGGAGGCTGCAAACTTTTTTTTCTTCTGTGACTAATATGGTTTCTTCTCCTCCTTTCTTAAGACATTTAAGTGAATCACAGAGACGAGCTAAAGGCTGGAAACAATGTGTCAGCTTTTTCATAAGCTTTTATTGTCACCACAGACGATGAAGCATAGGTGGAGAGTCAGGATTCACTGTCCACTGTGAACCCCAGGCTGGGGATCAGTTCTGATCCCACGACACTGTGAGAGTTTCGCGTTTGGGGCGAAGGGAAGTTCAGAGGAAACCTGCGTGGAGCGCTGAACGGGGACTTTTCCTTGTCGATGGGGCCCCAGTTGAGACTGTTTTCAGTCATTTCCTACCCTATTCTAATTTGGTTAAGGGACCCGAAGGCAGAATGGGAGCTGTAGCCTGCAAAGCGGGCCCCAGCGGAAGGTATCGAGATATTGGCATCAATTAGTGGTCTTTTCCAAATCAATGTCCTTTGGCCATCTTCCAAAAGTATATACCAGAAACAGAAAACTGACCTTGAGGAAAGACGTTGCTGGGGCGGGGCTCAGGATACTGACAAAGCAAAGGTGACAGCATGGGCTTCCTGCTCTTCCAAAGCCAGAGCTGCTTGCAGATACATTCAGTCAACATACGTTCCCTGAGTCACATTGTAGCAGATTGAAAAAAACGGGAGGAAAAATAACTAGAAATCAGGCGCTCAGTATTTATTTCATAATAATGCTCAAAGGTCTCCTTTGGAAAGCCTTGAATAGATGCAATCGCCACGCTTGTTAAAGCCATCAGAGATGGGGGCCGTGGCGCTGTTATAGAACCTCGCTGTTCTGCAAGGCCTACGAAATGGCTCCCAATTCCTTTCATTCAAAACCCGCAGATAAAAGAAGTAGCTCCTTCTTGGAGAAACCGAGATTACTTTCTCCTCAGAGAGTAAGCTATTAGAGCTGGTAAAACATTAGCAAACAGCCCATTTGAGCGACAAAGAAAAATAATGGTTTGGTTCTGTGAGCACGGAGAAGTGCCATTACCTTTAGGGCTTTGTTTCGGGGAGCTGCAGGGCGCTATTGCTGTTAACCAGAGGGTTCTAATCGGATATTAGTGCATTATGAGGCAGAGTGAGGAAGAGCTTTGGCCCAGGTGACTTGCAACAAAATAAAATAAGCAGATGTTATGTATCCTGAAATTACCGCCAAGTTTTCATGAGTTGTGAGAGGCTGAGGTGTTCTGAAAATTCTGCCTGAAATTGCAGCTTAGTTGTGAACAGAGCAATCATATCCCTATGCTCCGGCAGATCATTGCCAAATACTAAGAGGTTTTCCAAAACACTTAGTCATCTCCCCAAATATAAAAAAAGAAAGTGAAGAAACTAGCCATCTGAAACTGAGATGCTAAAAGCTGGCCACTGAGGTGACCTCATCCCTTCTAAAACCCTTCTGTCACCTGTACCTACCTGCTCTGCCCACATGAAATTACAGGGCCATAGGGTGAGATGATAGGCAAGGGGTAATTTTGATCTTAGTCTTCAGCTGTCAACCTCCTGGGTTAGTTTGGATTCTCCATGAACAGATGTCAGTAGAGGTTAGACAATCAGGAGATGCACAGGGAGAAAGGCCTCTGCAGACGAGGTGGAGAGGACCAGGGAAGGCGGGAGAGCATTCAGACACAGTGCAGGTCTGAGACTTGTGCAGGAAGGGAGGAAGGATAGAAGACGCTTTTCTGAACGCTGGCGTTTCCACTGGTAGGGGCTCCTGCATTGGGCGTGAGCTGCTCCATCTACTCACCTCTCTCTCCAGGGCCATAGATCAGTGTCATAGACTCTCTCGTGCCTTTCCAGGCCCACCTGTGAACAAGGGTGCCTGTGTGTAAGCCAAACCCGGAGACAGGAGAGATGGGCAAATCTTTCTCTGTCTCTGATCTCCCCCTTTCTGCTCCCCACTGAGTGCTAATGCCTGGTGCCTGCTTTCCATGTGCGATTACGCAATGCCTTCTACAAGCCTTCTCAGAGATGCAGAGGGAAGAGTCATGCCCACCCCTTGTTCTCAGACAGGAAAGGATCTAATGACAGCTTCCACCCAGCCTGCGGAACTCACTGAATGTTGACTGTCAGGGCATAAGCAGTGCCACCCCAGAGACCACAGGGCTCCATGGTTGTCTGCTCTTGAGCGTGGTTTTTGGAGGGTATTCAAAGATTATACAGGTAGTCACTGCCCTGGACCCACCCTCCTAGCAACCTTCTTCTCTAGTTTGCTGGAAGCACAGGGCAGCCAGCAACACCTACTCCCACCCTCACCCCCAATGTGCCTCTGTACCCCCAACGTCTCCACCCATGGGGATCCCAAAGCTGAGAGGTGCCTCTTCACAGAGAATTGGAGGAGCCCTGCCATAGCACAGACCAGCGAGGCCAACCTGCTGTCGTCTAAGAGAAACGCTCTGTTCCCCCAGCTATCTTTTTTTTTCTTTATTGATTTTAGAGAGAGAGGAAGGGAGAGGGAGAGAGAGAAACATTGATGAGAGAGAACACCGATTGGCCGCCTCCTGCATGCCCCCCACTGGGGATCGGGCCCACACCTGGGCATGTGCCCTGAATGGGAATTGAACTGGCGACCTCTGGGTGCATGGGTCGACGCTCAACCACTGAGCCACACTAGCCGGGCCCCCCAGCTGTCTTTAATCAGCTCTAGGAGAATGTTTTGAAAGACCATTGTTCTTCCCAAATGGTTTGGTTTATCTCTTTGAACATTTCTACTTTCTGCCTGGGATTATTATACCTTCCCTATTTTTTTTTAAATTTATTTCTAGCAAATAAACCAATAAGTAAAGAAATGAATTTCTAGTTACATATGGGCATTTATATGCCTATGCTGCCAGTTATAAAGTAAGCTCTCTGCTCAGAGAAACACCTGAAAAGGAAAATAAAAGCATATTAAATTTCAAATGCTACGTATTGTGGAGGAAATAATTTGCAGAAATAAACCTCTCAGAGTCAACATTTACACTGTGAGGGTAGATATTCATGTGTAGGTATTTGCCAAGATGCGGACTATCATTAAGTTACGAGTGGTTTGATTCTGACAGTGTGAGTAGTAAGTTGGTAGCTTGGAATGTGGGACATATGTCCTCTAGTGGCGATGTTTTCATGGGGGTTGGGTTCTCCAGTTAGCCATCATGACTCCACTTCCTGAGCCTCCACTCGTGCTGGCCTGATTCTGGGGCCTGGGACAATGACTGCAGGAATGGGAGGAAGAGTCTTCTGTCTTTCCAGCACGCAGAGTCCACATGGTAACATGTTAAATATATATATATATACACACACTGTATGCTTTATTAAAGAATTTATTTGAGCCCTGGCCAGTGTGAGTTGGTTGGGCGTCGTCCTGTGCACTGAAAGTTGCTGGTTTGGTTCCTGGTCAGGGCACATGCCCTGGTTTCAAGCTTGATCCCTGGTGGAGGGTGTGCAGGAGGCAGCTAATCGATGTTCCTCTCTCACATCGATGTTTCTCTCTCTCTCTCCCTCTCCCTTCCTCTCTAAAAAAATCAACTAAACAAAAATTGTTTAAAAAAAACAGAATTTATTTGATGTCCCAGAAAGACTTTTGTTTTTAATGTAATTGGGCGGGGGCATTTAATAGACTTTTTAGGTTACAGCAAAAATGAGAACAAAGTGCAGACCCCCCCACACACACACACACACACACACACGCGCACAACCTCCCCATCTGCCAACACCCCGCACAGCGGTGCATTTGTTACTGTCTGTCTGTTAGGAGCCTGCAGACACCAGCATCACCAAAGCCCCTAGTTCACATTCGGGTTCACTCTTGGTGTTGTGCGTGCTATGGGCCTGACAAATGTATGACATGTACCCTCCTTGTAGTGTCACACAGAGCAGTTTCATGGCCCTAAAAATCTTCTGTTCTCTATGGACTCATCCCACCCGCCTCCCTAACCACAACATTTTGAAGTAAAATTTTGCCTTTCTCATTCTTCTCCCACTTGTTACTACC
The DNA here is from genome assembly GCA_030848825.1 of Tadarida brasiliensis. Lineage (NCBI taxonomy): Eukaryota > Metazoa > Chordata > Mammalia > Chiroptera > Molossidae > Tadarida > Tadarida brasiliensis. Next base: position 48,400,304 of record CM061258.1, read on the forward strand.
ATACCCACAGGCCCCCCCAACCCCTAGGGTTCCCCTGAGTGTGCATTAGCATCTCACTCAGCAAGCATCCGCAGGGCCCCTGATGAAGATTGTCAGCACTCCACCCCCCGCCCACCGTTCAGAGTGGCCTGCTCATATGAATGTGTGAACGACTGACAGCCCCCAAATGGGGCTTAGGTATTTCTGTTTCGGAAATGGTGCTAGTTGAACCCCTGCATCTCTTGCACAGGTGCACTCTCAGGAGGTCCCAGGAAGGGATGTGAAGTGGGCCATCCCACGTACCAGACATCTCCCTGAGGATACCTTCAGCGTGTCTCCCTTCCTTCCCTTCCGAGTATACAAATGATTTCAAAATTCCAAGATTCGTTCTCTCAGAATGGTTCTCCTGGCAGCCATGCCTTGGCCAGAATGTGGTTGGGTGGCGGAGTGGGGCAGGAGTGTTTGCCACTTAGAGCTCGGGTATGTGTGAGAACCTCAGAGAGAGACATTTTAGTTCTCACTTTGCAGGTGCCTAGTTTATGTCTACCAAGAGGCTGATCTCATCTTCTTTGTGGTTACAATGTTAGCGTATCTTGTGGGGGAAAGATCCTCTCAGCCTTGCTGGGATATCTGATACACACTCCCAGCACCATCTAAAAAGTGAGTGTAAAATAACTTTTCATAACAAAACAAATCATCTGATAACACAAGAGAAGGATTAGACACTTTGCTGAAATTCCAACTGCCTTTCCTCCATGCAGTCCTGCATCTCTGTGCAGATAAAGATTATGGTTGCCAAGGAAACAGACCAGAGGGAGAAAGACAGAAACTTTGTCTCATTTGGTTTCCCCCAGACTCACAAAGCAAGACTGGCTGTAAGCAGAGCTGGATGAGATTATGGTAGATTTATAATTTACTTAGTCAAATTGCTTTTAATTCACAGTCAGGTCTCAATGTACATGTTTTTTCCTCTGAAAGTGAGGTCTTGCACATAGTTGTCCAATGTCTGACAAATAACAGAGCTTTAACATTCGTTGTCTATGATTAAACTCAAATGCAGGACAGATGGCTTGTCTGAGTATGTGTCAGACAAGCAAAGCACTTAAGATTTGTGACAGGCAAGACCAGAAATTAACTGCTAAGTTTTTGCATTTATTCATACATTCATGTGCACCATGAATACGGCTGTAAAACTTATTTAAGTGTTCTCACTTTATTCAAAATATTCCCAAACAAAGCAACTGCTCTCCTTTTGGCAAACCAGATGCCCTCATCTCAACCCCATTACCTCAAAATCCATTTTTCTCATACTATATGTACTGTGTACATTTCATTTACACTGACATTTGAGACGAAAACAGCATCCTTCTGAAAACCCAGCTAACCCAGAGCCCGTGATGTTGGTCCCCACTTCATTTTTATGAACCTTTTTAGAAAAAATATTTGATTATTTTATTAGACAAACATTTGTCTATGGAAATAAACAAAGACCAGACAAATGAGAACAGGCAAAGGCTATTTGTTCAGAGCCGCTATAGCAGGAGAGTCAGCCACTGTCCCTTGCGTTTTGGCTGAGACTCAAAGGCCGGCAGAGGGATGGGACAGCTTTACAGTGCAGGAGGGAGGGCTCCAGGTGTGCCCTGACTGGAGGCTGCGGCACGGAAGCTGCAAGCGGGCTAACAGGTGGGGCTCCTGTGTGATGGCTAGGGGTACATATTTGGCTTTCTCTGGCTGGTCCTCAGTTGGAAGCAGGGACAAAAATTAGGGAAGGTATTGGTTATTAATCAAGTCCTGGCTGTTTTGTGCCCATTGTTACAGGGGTTGTTTGGCTTGCTGGACCAGTTGCCAGAGATAGTGGTCTGACTTCCTGCAAGTCTGACTTGCAGATTGCAGGCTGGCTTCCTGGGCTGGTTACTGTAGATAACGGCTTGGTTTCCCGAGCTGGTTTCTGCAAGCTGTGGGTCAGAGTCCTATGTTTATGATGGTCTGGACATTGTCCGTTTGTATATTCAACCTCTCAGTCAATAATCATTACACATACAAAAAAAAGTACACAAAGCTTAAATGTACAGTTTGATGAATGATTGAGTGTAACAACCACTGAGGGGTCCCCATTCATTTTTAAATTCTGCACAATCTTTTCTTCAGAAACCCATGGTCAAGGAACATTTTGAGTTGCTGAATAGGCTCTTTCCCTAAGCTTCTTTAGTCCTCATGTCCCGGGGTGGGACTCACCAGCTGCAGGCCTCCTCGGACCTTCTCAGGAAGTCGTCTTCCCAGACACAATGGACGGCAGCCCAGGTTTCCCACAGTCGGCCTCAGCCTTGTGAATCACCTAGCTCCACATTCCTGGACCGAGAGGAGCAAGTCAGAGGGCACGCCTGGAAATCCAGTTCCACCACTCCTCTGGGCAACAGCAATCTCTCAAATCTGTGTCTTCATCTACAAAATGGGGCAATAACTGTGCTGGCTCCCGAGGGTTGCCGTGAGGATGAAGTAAGGAGGTGGGCATACAAACTTTTAGCACGACCCCTCGCACAGAATAGGCGCTCTGATTTAGATTTATTGAGTGTATTTCTCCCAGTGATGTTTAAAAACGACAGCTGAAAGTTATTGAGAACCTACTACGTGCCAGGCACTGAGCCCAGTGCTTCCTCTTCAATGTATGATGTCGTCAAATCTTTCTATTTGGTAGAGAATTTTTTTAAAATTTATTTTTGTTACAGATGTTTCTTTTTCCCCCATTGACACCCTCCTCCCAGCTCCGCGCCCCCACCACCATTATTTTTGTCTATGTCCATTGGCTATGCATATATGCATATAAGTTCTTTGGTTTATCTCTTCCCACCCCCCCAACCCCGTTCTGAGGTTTGTCAGTCTTGGTAGAAAATATTAATTATCCTTATTTTACAGAAGAAGGAGCCGAGGCTCAGAGTTAAGAAACCTCTTTATACTTGCCTACATTTGTTGTGAGCATTAAATGAGATGACTGTAAAGCATGTCTGTAGTATAGTCCAGAGCACGCCATAATCTCTCCATCACCGGGGCTATTGTTAGAAATGACCCTGTGATTTACCCACCGTAACAGACCCTGTGCAGCAGTTGCCCATCCAACATCTGCCTCCCTCTCATCCTTATAGAATCCGTTTTGTGTGAGGTGGCAACATGCCCCATTTTCCTCAGCCTCCTTTCTTTCTTTGGAAGTTCATGTGACCTAGTTCTGCCAATGAGAGATAACTGTAAGTCCTCTAAATGGGCGTTTGGGAAAACTGCTACGATCCCAAGAAAACGAGCTTCACCCAGCACAAGGATTTTCATTTTTGTCTGTCCCCAACTTCACTGCCTGGAACGCACAAGGACACCCCCAAGCACAGCTGCCATCCTGCAGGCATGAAGACCAAAGGCCCACGTCCAGGATGGCAAAGCAAGAAGAAGCCCCCGACCCCCGATGGTCTCCTAGGGGTCCTGTCCCAGCCCTGGACCACCAGCCTCCAAACGGTTTCCCCATTGAGGTTACGCCACCATGGCCAGCTTTTTACCATGTGCAGCTGAAGACAATCCAAATGCGTACAGCCACCGTTTGGGTGATCTGTCTGAATGCAATGATATTTCCAAATGCATGGACATTAAGAGTTTGAAGTATCTTCTTTCCTTCGATCTGTCTACACATTTCAACTGAGATGACAAAGAAAAAGAACTCGAGAGAACGAAAGGCTGCTTCCCAACTGTCCCCACGTGCATCATTCTCAGCCCTTCTGAGAAATAACATCAAAGCTTTTCCTGAACATCCAAGTGTCAGATTTCCAATCACACTCTCCCTCCTTCCCTCTCACATGGTGTCAGATGTGGTGTCACCAACAGGGTTCCCATGGGTCAACAGCATCGTGCGTTTGGGGTCTGAGGACACTGTTCCCAAGACCTGGCTCCAGGCCAGCCTCACCCAGCTCGGAACTGAGTGATCCTTCTGTAAAACCTGAGGCATCTGCTCTGGCATCTTGGTCAAAGTCCAAAGGCTGTAATTGCACTCGGCCTGCTTGTGAGCTCTCCCAGAGTTCTAATTAGGTAGTGTTTATTTTCTATCCAAAAAAGATTATCCCAACATTACTCTACACGTTAGAACAGCGAGGGGTCTGACCCAGTGATAAAGGAGCATCTTACTGTGACACGCAATGATCACGAGGTGGGGGCCAGAGGCTTCCTGGGGCTTCAGGCTGAGTCAGCTGGGATGGCGGCTTCCAACTTGGAGGAAGCTCAGTGCACCAGAGGGATTAAACTGGTGGGTCTGTGCTGTTACAGCGAAGTAATACGCCCATATTTCCACTTACTTTAAATGATTTCTAAGGCGATGTCAGATGAAAAGAGGATTGAACTCCAGTCAAAATATAACCCACAAGGAAAACAAAAACTAAATTCCTTCTAATATAAAGTATGCTGTCTTCATATTGCATGGTACGTGACTTTTTATATTCTAAGCTATGGATAACCCATGTTTTGCCTTGCTTAAAGAAATATCCTAAGAGGTGAAAAATTTTAATTACCTAATGTGCAAAATCGCTTTACTAAAATGATGCAACTCAATGGTAAAATAAAGGACACTCAGAAAATAATTGAAATAATCCTCCTTTTGGTTACATTAGAAAAGGCACACATTTTCAATGGCTAAAATTATGTTGTAGTCAAATAAAGATCCACACACACAAGGAAGAGAAAATCTCTAATAATTTATTTGACCTTCAGTTTCACATTGTGAAAAAAAAGTTTTACAAAACCTCCAAAATGTAGTAGGAAACAAGTACATACGAACACGAACACTTTACTTCTTCAACTTACACAGAGTTCTGTACGTGAACCACATATTCAATAGCCAAGAGAGGGATATTATTCAGCTCTAATCACTCTTATTCAGACAGGTGTCAAGCCCAGAGAAAAGGGGACTACACAATTAGACCAGAAGTGGAAGGCTGCCCTTTGTTATCCGTTTCCACAGCAACCCATCCACAGAATGCGAAGAACCTTCTCTGTCTTATGCCAAGGTTTTTGTGTGCGCTGTGCTGTGAATTGTATTTGCTTCAAAGTGTGGGACGTTTCACAGGGTGAGAATGGTCAAGTAGTGAGCCCAAATGCCTACATCAATTCAAAGAGCGGGAGCCCAGAAAGTTCCCTGCAGGCTGGGGGCCCACCCTGACCACAGCTCCCTCTGGCTCACACACAGTAATTAATTGAGGATTCAAGGACAGGCCACAACTCTGAAACAGCTGTAGAAAATTCACCCTGCTTTCAGAAGCCACGCAGTGACACACACATCTCAGCCTATTTGCATCATAAACTCCGGAGCGGTAACTGCTACAATCTAAGGAAGGACGCCCGGCTATGCTGCCATTGTCCAGTTCGACATTTGCATCGCTCAGAACACATCTAGGAGCGACAGACCAACTGCTGGGAAGTATCGTGATGCTTTTATTCCAACGGCTCATTTATTTTGGTCCAACTATAGCCCGCTTGTTCATGGCATGGACGGACACGTACAATCAGTCTAAAGTTTTCAGGTGCAGAGAAATGTAAAGGATTTATCTGTCATTAGACAATGCAAACACACTCACAAGGTAAAAGGTTGTTATCAGTCTTAAACCTTATTTTCTAAAGTACAGTAATGTGAGAAACACAATGAAAGTAGTGCGAGAGTCACAAACTCGGGGCTTCCCCAGACACCCCCAGGAAGCGCACACTTGAGTCTAACACTAACACCTACCACAGCACGTTTAGGAACCAAGCCCGCAAACTAGCAAAGAATGTATTCACAACCAGTTCCCAACTATCCCGGGAAACCAACAGTGACCCCTGCTTACAAGCCTTTGGTGTTTCGTGACCAAATGTGTCACTTTTGTGCACCAAAGACTTCTTTTGGAGACTTACCTGCAGGGGAGCACTAAGGTATACATTGTACCAACGTTCATGTGGTCTTGGAGAACTTGTCACACTTGCTAAACTGTACAGCAAAGATAACAAATCCAGGTCAAGCAAATCGGGTGACTGAATTAATTTATGTCTGTGATAATTCAGTTTCTTCCCCCCGCTAACTGTGGTTATGGCAAAGCATTCTCACAGGGTAATAAATAAATAAATATATAAACTTTGGACTATGTCTTTACCTGTGCCCTATATACAGAACTATTCCATAGAATTTTCCAGGACTTCAGGATATTACACAAAGAAAAAAAAAAAAAACTGCAAAGCCATTTGGTCCTTCCCAAATTTCAGTAGCCGAGACTGAAGGAGGCGAATCAGCTGGGAAGGAAAGGGGCAGAAAGAAGCCTTCCCTCACCCCGTGAACCATCAGCATGACCAGAGCCCACGCAACCCCATTAAACGTTGGGGAGTCCACGTAATGTGACCTCCACGCTTTCTCTACCTCGAGGGTGTGATTTCAGTTTCTGTTTTGTAATCTTTCCCTGTCTTGACATTTACAAAATCCCTCCCCTTCCCAACCCACCCTCCAGTTATGTTTCAAACTGTAACTCCAAAGTTTTCCTTTTGTGCAGCAAAGCACATCACAACAGCCACAAAATTGTGCAAAACATACAACCATTCACACACGTCCATACACGTGAAGACAACTGTAAGCATTGTTTCAGCATGCAGGCATCGAACAATAAATAGCTAGATCTATAACAAATTTCTTAACAGCCAAGGGAAAGTTTAAAGTCACTTATAAATAGGAAAGATCATCTACCAAACCGCTACCAACAATGTCCCCATTGTTCGGAAACCTTCCTGGGGAGCGCAGCCCCTCAAAGATGAGTGGAGCCCCGGGCTCCTCGCTCTGCAGCCAGCAGCACCAGCTTCCCCTCCTGCCCCACGGCCGGGCTTTCAAGCTCCAACAGCAGCTGGCGTGGAGGCTTCAAGCTTGCTCCTCAGAGAGAGGTGACAACCATTTCAAATTTTACACATAAATGGTGGAGCCCATGGAAATCAAATGCTGAATATGGTACAGCAAGGGAAAAGGCCCGGCTTTTCTCTCCCTTTGAGGGGCTGATTAACGCTGACATTAATCCACAATTACAAGACAAGGACTAGATCACAGGTTCATTCATTCATATTTAAACCATGTGCTACTTGCACTGAAAATCCCACCCCTCCCCCACCCCTTCCTTCATGTCCAGTTAGAGCATTTACGACGTGCAGCCAATTGTACAATCCGGGTCTTGTAGCAACTTATTTTCCTTTTTTTTCTTTCTCTTCATTAAATTTGGCCTCTCCAAAATTGAAATCACTTCTTGAGCTAAAAGAGAGGGAAAAGATTTTTGTTAGTAGACTCAAAACCTAAAAAAAAAAAAAATTAAAACTCAGGACAAAGCTAGTCAATATTGTTTCTAAAGGTCTTAATTACACGTTTGGTAGGAACAGTGCAGACGTGAAGTGCTTGTCCTACATGCACACACATGCATGACGCATGCAGATGGCTGGCCTGACAGAAACAGCGGTGTCCAGGGAAGGGTCCCCACTTCCTTCCTAAACATGTATGTTCAAATTCAAACCCATACGTCTAGGTGCTGTTATCAGTTGCCATCTTCTGCTTCCAACATTCGTAATTCTTCTCTGTGTTTAAACAGAGCCACTGTGAAACACTCACCAGAGGGTCAAGAAAGATTCCTGTGCAAACCTTCCTTAGCCCACTTACCATCAAGGACTCTAAATCAATTTATTCACCATAAAGACGGCAGACATATTAATCCTCTTATTTAAATGCATCTCTTCTATTCATTACGGCAGAAATCGGTCTCGCTTCCTTTCGTATGACAACATACCAGGCCTTGATAGCCCAAGGCTGGAGTTTATTCTCAACCTCATCAGTCCACACTTGGGAGACACCAGCTATGATATGCAGTGTTACTACCTACAGAATCTACGAACATTGAGTGTGAATAGAAATTCAAGGCGCCGTAACCATGAAGCCTGAACTTTTCATGGGAGCTGGCATTTACTCACACACACACGACTCACTTCCCCTCGGTTTATGTCTAATTTGATAAAGGGACATTCTGCAGATGGCCTGTCTTTCAAACCCTCACCCACATGGAGCACATGCCCAGCCCTGGTGGAAGCCTGCACCCCACTGTATCTCTACTGACAGGGAATTCAGGAGGGGCCACTCATTACTTGCACTGAATTCTTCTCGCTTTTGTGTGTTCAGGAGTCTGATTCATTTCATTAGCTGTTTCTTTTGGCAGTTTCATAACAGTGATTCAAACTGTCAAGGCATTCCTTAGACTACGGTGTCATTCCCCTACCCCCACCTCCTTGTAACCTATACACCAACATTAGGCCAAAAGGATGTATCTGGTAATAACATAAAAACACCAAAAGGAAAAGAAAAAAAAACTCTAAAAAAGGAAGAAACAAAGCAAATCAAAGTCTAAATTCTGTCAGGTTGGGGCCACACAGCACATGAAAATGCAGACTAATCAAAAGTGATTTCCTTTTCGCCCCTCCCACCAGTTAACAGCAGCAGGAGCCAGTTAAAATCTCCCTGATGGATGAGCTTTCAGACCGGGCCACTTTCAGTTCACACTATCAATTCCTTTAGCACCTCCACTTGGAGGGCAAAGAGATGTCCGGGAGTTTGTGCAGTTTAGGGCTGATGCCTACACAGCACCTCTTTGCAGTCACTCCATCCAGATCAAGTGTTTTAACACTATCTGTGTGTAGTAAACTTCAGCAATTTAAACCAACATCCTCCCTGTGGGAAACTGCAAGAGTAGCTTTGATCAGGCCCACGCCACCCTTAAAAAGGCAACCCTGGCCCCTGGCCCCGTCCAATTTCCTTGTTATATGCTTGACTCTCTGGCTGGTAGCACCCACCAAGGGTGGAGAGGATGTTATTTCACATAGAACCTAACACTTTATCTGATCCGTTTCCATGGGACCAGAAGTATGTGATGAGGTTCAAATATTCAGGATAGGATGAATTCAAGTGTTTGCCAACATACTCTGGGCTGAGAAAAATGAGGCACCAGAAATGAAGTATAACGATAATAAGAAGACAACAGTCAAAGGAAACCTCCTTTTCCCATCACGCACAAAGCTAATTACACTGCAAGCTAAGGTCTAAATGGAAGGGAGGAAAAAAACCTAGGAGTACTGAACATTGAATATATGCCAGGCACTGGGCTAGGTATTTTCGCAGCCCCACCTCCCCATGTATTAATTTACCCAAGTCTGAACTGGGACAGATTTTAGGAGAAGCATAATGCAAACTACTCAGTTGACAAAGGAGCAAAATCCAGAAAGGTCCAGAATCCAGTTTAGAACCAGAACCAGAATGCACATGTGATCTCTTTCTGCCTCAACTTCCTTACCTTGCTCCCAGGATGTCAATCATTCCACCAGCTCCATTGGGAACCACCACCACCACTGGTGATTTCTATGGCTCCCCTATGCAAATACAGTCGGTTCTGGACTAACACCCAACTTAGTGTGCTGTTAATTGATGCTTTACCCTAGGAGGTTCTTTAAACCAGCTTTAGAGGTGAGTCATGCATTCATATCACAAATGAAATAACCACTCTCAGAGCATTTGTTTATTCAGGATTACTGAGATGCCAGGAAGGCTGCAAAAACCAGTTTGGTGTGGGATGCTGTTAGCCAAGTTGCTCCCCAGAGGAGGCTTCTCACTGTTCCTGCGCCTTTGAAGGAGTTTCATTCCGAGGAAACATTACATTGCTAAGAACTCTACTAACTGGAATAGGCTGGAGGAGATAACTGCAGAAATGAAATAAATAGAAAGATTAAGTGTGAAAGTGAGGCCGATTGTCACGGTGTTTTTAAATGAGCTGTGAGAGATGAGGAAAGAAAAGACAAATGAGTCAAAACCCCACTTTGCTTAGCTTGCAACGACCCCTGACTTCTTTTTTTCGTTTTGAAAGTTCCCTTCAAAGGTGTGAAATATACCAGGGAAAACAGAGCCGACAGTTTCCCAGTGAAGAGTTACTTCTCATTGTAATTCCTCCAAAGAAGAGTTTTAATTTTATTCTTTTATTAGTAATGGAATAAGCCCATGAATTACCCAAACAAACCAACACACTGTGTGCTCTGTGCTGCCGCCCTTAGACGTGCTTAAGTGATTCGTGGGGCCAATCCCTGAACGCTCAACAGCAGCAAAGCAGCCATTAGCTTCGCGAACACTGAACTGTGTAGGCCTATTAATTATTTGAGCCAAGAGTATTATACACTCTTAAGTACACAAGACAACCATTATGTACTCAGATATATGACACAGAAACACAACTTTTGTTAGCCCGGACAATAGGGTCAGCCTGTCTGATTAACTCTGAAAGGCTGCTGTAAGAGCAGCGTAGACGGCTCAGTGTGTCCACACAGCAGACACATGTACACAACGCAGGTGCAGCCTTTTACGGGAGCAGACCTAAATTCCCCTCCAAAGTCAATACATTTGAGAAAAAAAATTAAATAAGCTAACAAATACTTTTGGAGAGAATAAACTAAGAATAAATTTAAGCATTCAGTTTTTTAAACCGTACTTCATTCCAGAAAGGGTCTGAGGAAGCTAAATTTGGATATCGACAACTATCTCCTGGGGTGACACCGAGGAGGAGCTGAAGCTGACCAAGTGGCAGTTCAGCGTGATGCCCCAGTGCTGTGCTCTGGAGCCAGACTGCCTGGGAGGGTTTCTTGACCAATTCTTCCGCCCACTAAGCTCTATTACCTTAGGCAACTTAACCTCTGGGTGCCTGAGGTGTTTTCATCTATAAAGTGCTCTAGTAATATCTCACAAGGCTGTGTGAGGATTAAATGAAATGATCCATGTGAACACACAGCCCAGCTCCAGACATACCGTGAAGGCCCTCTAAATACTGGTTGGCATTATTAACATAACCCCTAACCCAAGTCAGGGGTTCTCAATCTGGTGTACAATCACTGGAAAACTTCCTAAAAATGCTGATTCCTGGGCCCCATGCAGACCTGAGAACCGCTGGCTTATGTATGTTATCGTGGGGGTTGGAGTACAGCTGTGTTTAAGTTCTAGGGTACAAGTTCTTTTATTTTTATAGTTCTTGTAGTACTTCCAGAGGCCAGGCTATAGGGACCACGCCTCACTCCACACACAAACTTACACAACTGACTTAACTAACGCAAACTTACAGCTAAACTCCTTCTTACCATGCTCACTTCGTTTAGGATGCGCTGCGTTTAAGAAGGCAGATGCTTCCAGGTGCTGACAAACGCAGTCGGTATCAGCGAGTACGGGACCGTGGTTATGCTGTTCCACACATCCAACGTTGGATCGTAGCAGTCCAGAGTTTTGCATCGCTGAATGCCAAAGTATCCCCCCACCACGTAGAGTTTGTTTCCGGAGGCCACAGCGTGGCAGCTCATGCGCTTCGCTGTCACGTCTCCCACCTTGGTCCACTGGTAAGTCTCACTGTTGAATTTATAAGCAGAGCAGGCGGAGAACTCTGTGTCTCCCCCCATAATAAAAATCTGGTTACCCAGCACAGCTGCTGCTGTGTAACGCCAGGGCTGGGGACAGGTGGCCGGTACCGTCCACCTGTTTTCACATTGATCGTAACACTGAACCTTGGGGAGTTTGTCGTGACTGACGCTGGTACCTCCGAAAGCAAACAGCTTGAGTTTGGCACTCACTACTGCAGCATTGCTAACGCCTTCTCGGAGCGGGGCCACCATGGTCCATTTGTTGGTTGTGGGGTCGTAATGTTCTACTTGCTTTAGAGAGACTGAGGGGGAGGCTGGGAGGCAGCCAGTTGCAGCCGTGTGCCCCCCGACCACATACAGGCAGTGCTTCAGTTCTGCAGAGCCATGGCCAAACCTGGCCACCAGCATGGGGGCGGCTTTGGACCACTCCTCATGCAGGGTGTCGTAAACCCAGACATCTTTTGAGACTCCATTCTCAGACCCCCGGCCCCCCGTAATATACACTTTGCAGCCAATGGCACACGCACTGAACTCTTTTCTTGGGCTGGGGATGTCAGCCTTGGGAATGATTTCTTTGGCCTTCTGGTCTACCAGATACAGCTTGTCACACATGAAAGTCTGCCCTCCCAAGAGGAACAGGGCATGGCCAGTTTTCCGAGGCCGGGCACAGAGGCTGGTTACCACGCCATCGTTCTGCAGGATTTTCAGCTTGCACCTGATGGCCTCTTCCACAATCTCCTTGCTCTTTCTCTGCTTGGTGATGAGTTCCTCCATGGCCACGTTCTCCATGAGATAGATGGCTGGCAGGAGAGCCAGCCTCACTGTCTGCAACAGCTCTGGGAGGTAGCAGTAGCGCTTCTTCAGGTCGTAGCTGATCCAGTTAATTGCAGACTCGTACACAAGCCTTTCATCTTCTGTCTCCAGCTCTTCACTGGACAAGAGCTGCACTACCATGTCCTGGGGCAGCTGGAGGAAGTCTTCATTCTTCCTGATGGTTTGAAAGTTGCTGAGACACATTCTCCAGGAGAGCTCGTACAGCTTGGTGCACTGGTGTGCGTCAGACAGCAGCAGCATGCCCAGACAGTTGGTGGGGTGCAGGTTCTTCTCCAGGAACTCTGCACAGGCATCCCGGATGTCTTGGAACTCCAGCATGTCGCCAGCTTCCAGGAGCGATTCTGCGTTTTCTTCATTGATGATGACCCGGGAGGAGTACGCATAGTCAAGAAGCAGCTCCAAGACTTCGGGGTGGATGGAGTTGTCGAAGTTGACTTCGCTGTCCTGGCTCTCTTTCAGGCCGCCACTGAACATGGCTTCAAAGTAGCGGCTGCATGCAGCCAGCACTGCCCGGTGACAAGGGAAGGTCCTGTTTCCCGCATGGAGAAGGACATCGGTGAAGAGGCGCTGCTGCCGCAGAAGGTTCAGGTGAGTGAGGACGCTGTCGGCGTAGGAAGACTTGTGAAACAGATAGATGTTAATGGAGCCGCTGCTGGCCCTGGACTTGCGGTTCTCATGCACGCTGACTGACATTTTGTTTCCACTCCTAAAAAACAAAACAAAACAAAAACAAACCATTGAGCAGGGTGCTCCTGATGTGTCAAACAGCAGAACAAAGCAGCGATCCATTAGGAGAGAGAAAAGAGAACATTTTGTTAGCTCTGCTGCCTACTGTTCTGAATCATGGATGGCCATTTCTACACAAAGTCAGACAGCTACCTATGAGGAGAGGCATTCGTGGTCATACCGTTGAGCTATTTGAACTCTACACTGTTTAAAAAAAAAAAAATCCCTGCTTGAAAGCAGGTTCATCTTGGAAAACCTGACTGCCAGCTTTCAGGATATTGAAGTCCTTGAGAATTGTATGTCAGCACAAGCCAGGAGGAGCGAGGTCTCATTCTCACAGCTCCCTGTCCTCGTCCAGCTGATTCACTGCGGGCCACTTAAAATGCCAGGCCTCCAGCTCTCGTAATGCCAGGACAGGCACCAGCTATAATGACCTATGCAACATAAAGCCATGTGTAAAACAAATACCTACTAATTAATTCCATTAAGAATTCCTTTGGTAAGATCAGGTCTCCCTGCAATATACAATAAGAGAGAAATGTAACACTGAAATCACAGGCTTAGGCAACTTCTCCAATGACAGGACCCTTATTTAAATGTTACAAATCATTTCTAACCAGACAACCCTACCACTACAGAGTCCTAAAAGCAGCTTAATAGAAATGTTACCATATATTGATCAGCAGGCTTTGGTGAAAACACAGAATAGATTCTAATCACAACCACCATCCATCTTTCTTGTTCTGGACAGCTTCCAAAATGAGAATTTGGGCACATAAAATGAAGAATATTTTGAGTGCTCATGAGTGCTGTTTTCTGTTCTTCCTGCTTTATATCAATTCTTAGAAAACCAGTAGCAAGAACAAAAGATCTATCCGCGCCTCTCTGTTGATTAGATAGCGCATCACCAGGGCCATTCTTGTGTACCTGCTAATGCTGGCATCTGCACATAGGAAGTTAAGATGCAAGCACTGCTTTATCTAAATCAAAAATACACACACACACACACGTGTGTGTATGTATATATACATGTGTGTGTGTGTTCTGCCAGCCATTGTTAATTTCAGGCCACCTCAGAATTTATTTGCTGACTAAAGTGTTTTTTCCCTCAGTACCTAAATTGAAATTATAACAGAATCTAATGCTATCTTGAGATTTCCTCAGTAAGTAAATTGTAGGCTAAAGGTATAGGAAATCCATTATTACCTATCTTCAAAAATTGAATCACATGCTTTAAAAAAAAAAACAAAACAGAAACACACACACACAAAGCCTACTTCTCTTTTACTTCAAAGGAATAAAGGCATTAAGCATCTGCCTGTCAAAGGATTCCTAAGGAAGCTGTTTACTCCAGGAGGGTAAACTGGGTGGTTACAGTATCTATTCCAAACTCAGAACAGCCAGTCCTTATAGCACAGTTGAAACCCAAGGCCGGCTTGTTTCTTTCAATCATTCAGATATTTGTTTTTAATTTATATCCCAGGAATTATCAATAAATGCAAATGAGTAGCTTACCACAGATTCATGGGCTGGGTAATAAACTGTACTTCCCTGACCAGCTGTGTCACAGAAAACAAAAGCAGGTGCCTACCTTGCCCTTAAAACACAGGCCACATACCATTAGGTGATGTAATTTGTTTTCCTTTATTTTCGGAATGTAACTTTTCGTTATGAGTAAATATAGTTTAGTGGAAGAAAATAAGCAACAAAGTCCCAGTCTCTGGTGTTACAAAGACTTCACAAACACCTCTAAGTCTCCTAAATATAACAAATAGTGAGGAGCCAAGCCTCACCCCCACCTCAAGCCAAGCCTCTACAAGTCTAGTCCTTTTCTAACCAGCGCTCAGTGCTGCGGAAAACAACGGGTATGAGCCTATGTGAATGCACCAGGTTTCCAAAGTGTTAAAACATCTATTAGCATCACTGATGCTCTACCACTGTACTTGTCATTTGAATTAGTACATTCCATCTGAAGCACTTTGAGGAAGATTTTTAAGCTTGAACCTTAAAAGGTGGTATGTACTTACAAAAATTCCAAATGAGTAGCTCCACCATTTTTTTTTTTAAGCGAATGCTTCCAAAGCAACCTCAAAAGCTGTCTTCTTTCAGGCTAAGAGCAAATGCAGCTCTGACTAAATGAGAGACCTACACACAAGGTACATAAGCACCATGAGCACATGGGCAGGAATCCCAGGAGCCTAGAACACGTTTCCCTGAGAATTAGATACCCAATGATGTGAACCACGACTCACAACCAGGCCTACACTTAAGAAAACTTAAGAAGATCTTAGGATCTGCATCTCTACACATCCTGTCTGTGTTGATGCACCTGTATTTTCCAGGCTGGCCCATAAAGCCAGAAGGAGGAACCTAGCCTGTCATCTTGGATAACATCCAGATGGAGAAGCATGTCACAGTCAAAACCCATCATTCTTGCAGCAATATTAAATTAAAAGGTACACTTGAAGACCCATGGGAAAAGTTGCTTTCTGGTTTAAAATTAGCAAGCATCCAAATATCAGCAGAAATCATTTAGTCACTAAGCACACCTTCAACATAAAATGAATCACTCCTCTGGCATTTTCTAAGCCCCAGAGAAATATTTGCATGCCAAGTAAGTGTCCAAAAAATGCACACATATACTTAACCTGCACCTACAAAGAAGATGAGAAAAGGGCTGCTATTACCCTGAACATCAAAAGGGCTTCTAGTTACAGTAACTTCAGTTCACTTAAAGCTCCTTACCCAGGCTCTCTGCCTCCAATTCTGCGTCCCTGACACATCTCTTCAGGTTTTGAACCTGATCCCAATGCAATCAAAGGAGAAACCAGGCAGATTTGGGGGGGGGGGGGGACTAACGTTATTAGTAACAATAAAACAGCATTATAAAGATCTTGTTAACAAGAAAAGCATCTCACCATGCAGTCCCCTAAAAACACTTGCAACGCTCTTTAACTCGCTGACCGTGCCATTGAGGGCGACACCAAATTAGAAGCCGAACAAGTTCAATGGTTCATCTCCACCCCGCCCACCAATTCCTGTCCTTAGAAACTAATAATGTTACACTAAAGGCCAAATTCTGTACTTGCATGAGAAGAAACTAATTCCAGGGAGAAAAAAAATTCCAGTTTTCATTCATTTCCTACAGACATTTCGCAAGAGTGACCGTATCCTCACGAGGGATGTCTATGCGTGGCCCCAATGTCCCCAGTGCCAGGTAGGGCGTAACGTGGGCCACAATCCCGCGCACTCGGCCCTGGAGGCTGCGAAGTACGAAGCAGTGGGAAATCCACCCCCAGGGAAGCGCTGCTTTCCGCAGAGATGGGGAGAGTCACTGTACCCTAGCCCAGCTCCTCGGTTCCCCCAGCGGCTCCCCGGGCTCTGTGCCGCCGACAGGAGGCCCCTCCGGCGATGCCCGGCTCCTGCTTGCTGTGGGAAGACAGCGGAGAACACTGAAGTCTCCGCCTCAACAGCAGCTCCCCATCTCCGCCTAAGTCGGAGCTCGGGACTCCGGGGCGCACGCACACCCCTCGCGAACACACCCCTGCAGGCCAAGCGTGTCCTGAAACCCGCGGCACCCGCAACAGGTCCAGGGCAGTAGGGGGAACTTACAGCAGTGGCGGCTGGCCTCAGTGCACAACTAGCTGGGTTCTTGCCTCGGTCACCGAGGGGGGAGGCGACGAAGCGGACTTCTCAGCCCCGGGGAACTGTGGCGACTGCCGGGGGCGAAAGGACCGCGCATGGGGCGCCAGCCGCGGAAGAGAACCGCGCCCGGGGCGCTGGCTCGGGCCGGCTACCGCTGGCGGCTCGCCTCGGCCTCCCGATCCCCACGCCGCGGACCCTCCGTCCGCGACCCGCAGAGCGTCTCCCGGAGGAGTCTCGGGAGGGAAAGCGAGCCTGCGGCTGCAGGCGCCGCGGAAGGAGGCGGGCTGTGCACTCGGGGGAGGGAGCTAGGAAACGCCTCGCGCGCCGGCAGCCGCCTGGCGTCTGAACTTGCTCTCCGCACCGCCACCGCCACCGCCACCGCCACCGCCGCGCCGCCTCTCCGGCTGCCCGAGCAGTCTGCGCCCGGCCGCGCTGCGCCGGGCTATAAGTGGGGCGGTGCGGGGGGGCGGGGGTGGAGAGGGTGGGTATGCCGAGAGTGACACCAGGAGAGGGAGGGAGGAAGCGCTAGAAGGCAGCCCGCGGAGGAGGAGGAGAGAGCTGGAGAAGAGCGTGTCGGGGGAGTTAATCGAGAAAGGAAGCGGGGGAGGGGGGCTGCGGAGAGTGGAGACAAAGCGGACGCGGTATCTCAGCCATTAGCGAGCAGCTGCAACCCTCGGGGACCGCGAGTGAAACAAGTTTTCCCGGGTCGGAGTGTCTGAGCCACTCTGGCCCAGCCCGTTTAATGTATAGCCCGGGAGTTGAGGGACCCTCGGCAGGGGAGTGCGGCCCCGGGCGGTGCGCTCCGCGCTGCTGGGGCCCCCAACATGCTCCAGAAAGGGTGGCGAGGAGTGAGCTGGAGGTCCGCGGCACGCGCCCTGGGCGCGCACAGCCCTCGCGCTGGATGGGACACCTGGAGGGAGGACAGTGGCGAGAGAAGGGGCACAAGTTTGGACACTCCGGGACACTACAAGTTGGGCAAAGCCGGCCGTGGAGTTTCTCGCTGGCAGAAGGGCCAGACATACCCGAGCCTCAGGCGTTTCCCCCGGTACCCCTGGCGGGTGCGGCAGCCGCGGGCGAACTCTGCCCCGCGCGGCCGGGAGCGGCCGTCGCCACCCGGGGGGCGCGCCCACGTGCTTCGCAGCCAATCGCCAAGGCCGCTTGATTCAAAGCGAACTGCTCAAAGGAGCCGCTGCACCGCCCCTTCTCGCTAGCGATAAAGCCTCAATCCCCTCAGACTGGACCCTTCCTGTCTTTTATCGCTTAGTTGTGTTAGTTTGGAGTTAGTTTGGAGTGAAGCTCCGCGTGCCAGGAGAAAAAAAAAGGCGATTCGAAAAATAACCTCGCATTTCGATCACTGTTTACGAAACCCATTTTTGAGCTTTGTACTATGGGCTTGCCCTTCCATTGAGAGCTAAAAACGGCTGGGTGTTTGTGCGTGTGTTTGTTTTGCTTTTCAATTAGGATTTGGAATTACATCTATAAATGAAATGTATAGGTTACCGGTCCAGCCCACTCGTTTTACAGGTTAGGAAACTGACCCCCAGGTAAATGTGAATTGTCCAACTCGAGATAACACAGCCACTTAGCAGTGGCCCAGCCCTGCAATTCTGGGATCCCCACTCCCCCACCTCCCAGTTTTCTTTCAAATACTAGATGCAGACATGATTTATGCAGGCTGAGGAGGCACCGCCAGGCTCTCCCAGAGTCCCGAGATGGCTGAAACCCAAACTGTCGGTTCTTCATTCTAATCCCACTTTTCTTTACCCGCGGTTTCTCGTGCTTTTCGCGCTGAGAAATTCCACTCCTTGCAAACAAAGAAAGACAGTGCCCTCTGAAGTCCTTTGTTAGCATTAAGTCGTCAGCCTCACCGTGAGCCTTTACAAATCTGTTTCATATTTTACATTTTTATGTAGAGTCTCGGCGCGAGACTGCTTCACAAAGCCAGAGGCGGCTGGATCAGCTCACGGTGGGAACCACGTGCAGCGATTGCAGAGAGCTGCGAGCAGACCCTGCTCCTGAAGGAGCCATGGGTAAAATCAGTGGAGACCAAGAGAATAGAAACGCTGTGGACACCAGAGAGAGGTGTTGAGAAGATGGGAGGCAGAAATGTGCAGCTCATGCAAATGTCTTTTAAAAACATGGCAAAGTGTGGGGGCAGCTGGCCCAGGTGGCCTCAAGGCCCAGGCATAGGAGTGCTTTGTCTGGGTGGTAGGTCAACAGCAGACAAGCTGGTTTGGAAGACCAAATGTCAGTGTCTTCCTTTGGGAGGAAATACTCTGTTTAAATTAAGAGAGTAACACCTTCGTTCAGTAAGAAGTATTTCTTCTACTGCAGTCACTTACCTTGTCTACTCAGAACTTCATTCACGTCAACTGGGTGACCCTGCCTAGAACTGAAACACAGCTCAGTGGGTGGGAATTGTGTCAGAAGAGGCCTCTGAGCTAGGAGCAGGCCAATCTGTGTTACATCTTCACCACCTGGAAACTGCAGGTCCTTAACCAAGGGGACAGCAAAGTTTACTTCTCTTTGAAAATAGCTATGCCTTGTGTCATCATCCACTCATGCCATTTTCCTGGGTCTGCTTCTACTGAATGTTGCTACCTCTCTGTGCTTCAAGAAAAGAGACAGGAAAAAGTTGTAGCCTGGAAATTCTTGAAATGTATTCAGTGACCACATACGTTTGCTTCATCTGCCTCAGGGAGATAAGCAATGTGAGGCAGGGAAAAGAAATTAGCGTGAGTAGGTTATAAAACCGGAAAACATTTCCCTGCTGAAAGACACAGGAACTAAACTTGCATTTGGGGGAAAACGCGTGTGCTGCCAATGACCTCCTACAAACTGTGCGCTGGTTTGCTTGAACCAACCTGTGAAAAGTTTTCAGCCTGTGTGCAGTTTCTAATGTTTATTTCACAGCTGAAAGTGATTTGCAAATTTAGCATATTTAGAATCACAATAACACAAACTGTGTTATTTCTCAGCCAATCCTAAAGGTAATTCTTGTCACTTCACCCTCCGGAAGAAAAAATGAGCAAGTCTTCTATCTGTGGGGGAAGAACTCTCTAGACAGGCCTGTGGTCAAACTGGACAACGATAGACATAGTAGATAGCTGAGTCACAAACAAGTCAGGAAATGCTACAGACATCCGTGTTATTCAGCGGCCACCACCTCACTCAAGATGTTAGGCCAGCCCTGTACACCCCTGGGAGCTGGTCTTCGGCTCTGCCTTGTGACACCAAACCAAGGTCTCATTTTTAATGCTATTAAGAAGCTGTGCCCAAGGCTTTGGCCTTGTTATCTCCCTTAACAACGTTATTTTGTTAGGCTGCAAAATAAGCAGCATGGGGTTAAATGTATTAGCTGCCTTCAAACCTAATTTATCTTCATTCCTTCCTAATTTACACTCAAGCTGAATTAATGAGAATGATTTAATTAACATGGTGCGACCATGGTACCAGGGACAGACAGCCCGAACAGTGGCTGAGCAGCTGCCACCCTGCCTCCCGTGGTCCCCTGAAACCCCACCCGAATTTCAGATGTGGACCCTGCCAGTCTCCCAAGACGGCCTCTTTGTTCTTCGATCCACTTCCTGCCTCTGTGTGAGGAAGAGGGCAGCGTTCCTTCCGTGGGTTACTGTGGGCTGGGCTTCAGGGCTGTGGCCTTGTGGAGCCTGGCCGAGGGGCCAGCTGCCCGCAAAAACCTGTGTTCTTCCTCCCTTGTGCTGGGCTCGTCCTGGGAAGTGGACACCCAGCCAGGGGTGACATCCCTCTGGCTGCACTTATGCCCTGGGATCCACACTTGTGGAAGGAAAGGGAGGGAAGGAGGACGGGCCGGGAGAGGAGCTGAGCCCAGCGGTCTGGGGGGTCAGCAAAGTCCTCACTTCAACTCCTCACCCTAACACAGATGCACAGACCTGGGAAAATGAGACCTCAGTTCCTATCAGTAATCCCCTTACTTTCAAAAGGGGGGATATTTTGTTTTTAAGACAAGGATAAGGGAAAAAGTAAGATAATTGACAAGTCGTTTTTGTTTCTGGAGACAAACAAGAGAGCTTAACTGATAGTCAGTTTTCTATATTTTAGTCTGCCACCTTCAGTATTTATGCCTTTATAACTGTACTTGTGTTAAATATCTGTGGTGATAAACCTTAAGAATATACTTAAAATTGTGTCCAGATTGGCTTGGTCACATTGAAATTTTTCAGTTGCTTTTACATCCTTTATATGCATTTTGTGAATTCAATTGGATTATGACATGACTTTTTAATTTCAAATTCCAATTGTTTGTTGCTGAGATAGTATACAGCAGACTTTCTAGCATGACTTTTGATGGAAAGTTTTGTGTGAAAGTGTATTTGTGTTCTTTCATTGCTAAGCTCCACCATCGTATTGAACTCCTCTATTCAGGGTTGTTAGAGCTGGAAAATTCATTCTGCCTTTGAGACTCTGTCACTTACACAGCCCCAACTGACATTGCAAGGGGTAGACAGTTTATCAGCTGCTTATAGGACTGCAGAGGGACACACTGAGTCACTTTTACTTGGTGACTGTTTGCTCTATAAAGTCTGGCCACTAGTAAATCAAACAGTCTAGGCTGATTGTGTTATTTCTATCCAGGGCCCTTCAAGACAATGATCTTCACAGCCTGTTGTAAGGTATTGATTTTAGGGTCAGGATTTTAAAGCAGTATTTATTTTTTTCTCTGGGATTACAAAAGCATTGCGTGGTGCAAGTTTGGAATGAACAGAAAATTAAAAGAAAAAATTAACCATAGCCCCATCTCTTGGAGAGAATGACACTTAGCATTTAAATTCTAGTCTTTCTGTGTCCACGTAGTATTTTTATTTTTAGCATTTAAGTGGTTAAGGGCAGAGTCTCTAGAACCAAGCCAGAATTCCTGCTTTTACATTTCCTAGTGGGGTGTTTGGGAGCAGCTATTGTAATATCTTGGTGCCTTAGTTTCCCAGTTTGTAATACGAGACGATGGCAGTACCAGGCTCAGAGGGCTGTTTTTCAGACTAAGTAAACGAGCATACGCACAGCACATAGAGCAGTGCCTGGCTTGTGGTGAGTGCTATATAATGCTTGTTTTTATGATTCCTTAGTAAGCTGTTTAAAGAAAATGGTCCTACAATCCCATAACTATTTCCTAGTAACTCTCCTAAATAAAAGTGACTTGAGCCCTGGCCGGTTTGGCTGAGCGATGAGAGCATCGGCCTGTGGACCGGAGAGTCCCGGGTTCGGTTCCCGCTAAGGGCACGTACCTCGGTTGCAGTTTGTCCCCAGTCCTGGTTGGGGTCATGTGAGTGGCAACCACTTGATGTGTCTCTCTCACATCGATGTTTCTCTCTCTCTCTTCCTCCCTCTCTTCCTCCTGCTCTATCTGAAGATAAATGCAAAAATGTCCTTGGGTGAGGATTAAAAAAAAAAAAAGTGACTTGAGCCCCGGCCAGTGTGGCTCAGTTGGTTGTGTGTTGTGCACAGAAAGGTCACCAGTTCAATTCCTGGCAACCTATTGATATTTCTCTCTCCCTCTCCCTCTCCCTTCCTCTCTCTCTCAAATCTATAAAAACATATATACGTATATATAAAAGTGACCTGAATCCTTTTCAAAGTTCCCTTTCCATATCCTCCCAGTGGCACTGGGTTAAGGGACACTTCCTGCCTCCAGTGAATGTCCACTCTGGCAGCCTGTGCAATAACAGCTCCAGTTCATGCCATTTGCCTTTGCTCCTTCCATCTCTCCCTGATACTGTCTTCATGTTTCGTACTGGGGACATCAGTCTTCAGTTGATGATGGAGAAATGATTCTTTACTCTGCATTACCTTAAAAAACTGCAGAGGGACGGGTGTTTAAGAAATCACACATTTGAAAAAAAAAGGCTGCCACCAAGACAGAGCCTGCCGAGACACGGAATCTGGGCCGTGCTCTGCCTGATGTCTTGTAGGGTGCACTTGGCAAACGCTCACTGATGTCCGTCAGAATCTCCCAGACCTCCGTGCGGTGTGTCCTTTCACAGCCCAGGGCCATCTTAACACCCCCCACCCCATTTTCCATAATCTTTTGAGTGCCTGGAGGCTCCTGCATCTAAACTCTTAATTTGTTCTAAGTAATTACATTAAGAATTGACCGTTGTTCCGAGCAGTGAAAATGAGGGTTTTGTTTGGCCTATATGATTTGCTTCCAGGGCAAGATGCCAAGTCTCCGAGCATGTCTGGGCATGAAGAAGGGACCAGAAGAAGGGACCTTTGTGGTCCAAGAGCTTGTACCTTTGAATGAATATTGAAAGGATTTTATGGTGTTCTGCAAGCAGACTTTGCTCACTGCACACAGTTCAGCTCTGACAGGAGTCTAAAAAAAACACTTGAGGAAGCTGCAAGTTCACATTAGCAGAAAGAAGAAAGAATGAAAAAGAGGAGAGGGGTACTGACGTGTGTTTTGTCTTAAAGTTCCCAGGACTCTTTCTCGTCATTTTGAAAACACAGCATAAGCAAGGATATACTCACATACACAAGCGTTCACAAAATTCCCTTACTCAGGAGTAATTTTAGAAAGCATTCACTAAATCCCCAATAAAGTTAGAAGACTTGCTAGTTCTTTATCTAAGGCTATTTGGAAATATTAGGAGAAAATGGTAACATTTAAAAAAATTAGGTATATTCAAATAGTTATAAATCAGTTTTTATACCCATTATTATTTAAGAAGTTGTGGTTTTATTTATTCATTCACTCAGCCAATCAATCAGTCATTCATCCCGCAAATATTTATTTATCGATATCGTGTTCATACCTGGTGCTGGGGATATTCCCCAGTTTCCCAGGTTTCTTCCAGCCTTTCGCTGTGATTTTACAATGTGCAGGCTTGGCTTGCCATCAGCATACATGTATTTGCATTTCGAATGTGTCTCCTTTCAACTCTGAAACCATGGAAAGAAGTCATATATAGAGAAACTTGAGAGGAATGAGGAGAAAAAGAACATAAACACAGGCCCAAAAAAGAGCTCAATGTCTGTCACCCTTGTTAGACTGTTCGTCTAGAAGAGAGCCACGAGAATGACTGCAGACCGCCTGGGCTGTGAGGTGGGCTTCTTCAGTTGCCATTTTCACCCAAGGATTACAAATGAAGCCATTATTGCCTCATTGAAAACTCGCCTGTTAAAAATGGTCAAGTGGCTCATGCTGGCATTGGCCAAGAAAGGAACAGGCCAACCTCACACACGGAGGTAGGGTGTGAGCGTCAACACTGCACCCTCCTTCCTCTCACAAAGACTTCAGTTTGCAAGGCCGTCTGAGTTTTGCGACTGTGTGAGGAGGCATGCCAGATTTCCCAAACACTGCATCAATTTCTTCTGCGTCTTTTCTGGGTCACTTAGGATGCCCAAAATTAACAGGAACACCAAGTTACACTCTGATTTTTCAGGCAGTGGTTTTCCAGGCAGATTCTTGATCAGTTTCATCAGAATGCATTTTCTCTGTCTCGCTTGCACGTTTCAGAATTCCATGCACAATTTTGCATACCTTAAAAACTATAAAACGTTTGTCAAGTCTCAATATTTTTTGTATATGTCCTGCTACAGACAAAAGGTTTTCTTGTTTGCTTTACACACTGTTTTTGTTTTTTGTTTTGTTTTGTTTTGTTTTGTTTTGTTTTTTCTTGCTGGTTACTAAAAAATGAAACTGCCATCCTCAACAAAGCCAGAAATGGGACCCTGTAGCACAGGACACGGAGGCAGGATTTCACAGAGCACAGTGCAGACTTTGGGTGAAGCAACAGTGCCCTCTTCTGGCTATAAGAAAAGCCAATTGCAGAAGAATGACAAAGCACCCACAGTTAACAATACTGCACTGTGTGCTTAAAAT
This sequence comes from Tadarida brasiliensis, assembly GCA_030848825.1. Taxonomy (NCBI): domain Eukaryota; kingdom Metazoa; phylum Chordata; class Mammalia; order Chiroptera; family Molossidae; genus Tadarida; species Tadarida brasiliensis. Next base: position 48,424,797 of record CM061258.1, read on the forward strand.
TTTGCCAAGAGGATAGGTTGTACGCTGTGTTCTTACCACAATAAAAATAGTAAATAAAAATGGCAGAAGAAAACTTAGAGGTGATGTATATGTTTATGGCATAGATTATGGTGATGGTTTCACAAATACATACTTATCTCCAAACTCACAAATTGTATACAATAAATCTGAACAGATTTTTGCATGTCAATCATACCTCAATAAAGTGGTTTTTTTTTTAATCAAAAAGGTAAAAAATATTGGGAAAAAAGTGAACATGGTGTCTTTTGAGCAGTGATACAGCCCTAAATGATGTCTCAAATGAGCACTGTCAAGTGTAATCTGGGGTCCGGCCAGTCTGCAACATGGTGCCACTGCTGTGCTCCACAGACTGGCAAGCAGGGGGCACTCCTGGACCGCCTGTCTCCTCAGCACAGATTGGGCAATCCCAAAGGGCCAACCAGGGCCAGGCCTCCTCCGCACAGTTGTCCTCAAGGGCTGCCAAACAGGAACCTGTTCGTCCACCGGGATGATCTTGGAGCTCATGCATTTATTTAGTCTTATCATGTGCTAAGCACTCCATATGCCCCTGTCATTTAATCCCATAGCAACAGGGAAAGACTGAAGATGTCATTGTGTGAAGGCAGAACCCAAAGTGGTTTTTATTTCACTAGAGTTGGGTTCTAACCACTGATTACACTGCGTCCTCTTTTCCCAATTAGTTAGGGTCTCTGTTTCTCTGTCCCCAGGAATGCCCGCTTTGGACTTCTGGCATGTAGGTAGTGAATTTACAAGAGGAGAAGTGAGCTGCTTGGTTTACTTTGCTTCATGTTGACAGTTCTAATAAAAGTGTGACAAATGAGAAGCTGGAATTAACTAACTAAAATTATTGAGTTTGTTGTGTTTTGTTTTTTTCCTGGTAAGTAAGGTCAACAAGAAATTTTCTTTTCTAATACAAGCATTAGTGCTAAAATTTACCTTCCAAATGCTGCTTTAGCTGCATTCACACAGATATATTGTTTTTCATTTCATTCCATTGGAAATATTTTCTAATTTCTTTTTTTTAAAAACTTTACTTTTATTGTTGACATTATTACAGATGTCCCCACCCCACCCCCTTTTCCCACCTCTACTCAGCCCCCACCCCCTCTTCCCTCTGGCCATCACCTCACTGGCGTGTTTTTGCTTTTTAATCCATTTTTACCCTTTCGAAATAGTTGATTAAATGTTTCACCAGACTGTTCTTTTATTCTGGCACATTGTACCCACTAGAGATTGACAGAGCAATTCACAAGCAAAATAATGTCCTAATCAACTTGCTCTTTTAAATGTGGTGGAGACGTAGTTTCTTAACTATGGAATGAAGCACTGTTTCCCCAGCTGTGGTTAAATTCCAAACACCGACAGTCGCCTCTTCTGCAGTCCCAGTGTGCGGGGACTCTGCGTGTCCTCCAGGATGGCTTTGGAGAGAAAATACAATGAAAATAAAGGCAGCATTTAACTTCTTGACTGTATCCAGCACCTGTGACATTGTCATTCAAAACCCAAGGTGTGAGATTATGCTGAAGTCTGAAAGCTTTATCCAGTTGTCCCTCAGCAGCCATGGGGGACTGGTTCCAGGACCCTCTGTGGATACCAAATCGATGCTCAAGTCCTTACATAAAGTGGCACAGTATTTACATATAACCTATACACATCCTCCCATATACTTGAAATCATCTCTAGATTACTTATAATACTTCATACAGTGTAAATAGTTGTGATAATGTATTGTTTAGGGAATAATGACAAGGAAAAAAAATCTGTACACGTTCATATGTTCATGTATATCGTAGACCTAACCATATAGTACATGTTAGCAACAACATAACATTTACAATATATATATTTGGTCCACAGCTGGTAGAATCCGCAGAGCCCGCCTGGCACGTGGAGGGCAGACTGTACCACACAGTGGTTGACAGACGGGAAAGATGTGGTCAGCGAGCAGGCATGGGGCCTCCTTGAGCATGTTCTGGTGCTGCTCCCTCTTTGAAAAAGCCAAACTCCATAAAATCTCAATGGTCTAGAAACCATCCTACTAGAATGATGAGTGAAACATTTTCCCTGTACTGAGCTAGAGAAAAGATACTAAAGCAGGGGACCCAGGGGCTCCCGCCTACCCTCGGCCTTCTGTGCTGTCTGACTGTGCATCCACCTGCATTAGCTACTTGGATTAATGACAGACATTTTTAAGTCAACTACAAAAATATTTAAAACAAAAACAAAAACACCCATTTGGTATCTCACAGTGGGTCAGAAGTGCCAGCACAGAGTGGCTTAGCTGGGTACTCTCCTCAGGGTCCCTCAAGACTGAAGTCAGGGTTTAGCCAGCTCATCTCTTATCTAGAGGCTCTGAGGAAGAATCTACATTTCAGCTCATTTCAGGTTGTTGACAGAATTCAGCTCCTTGAGGTTGGAGGACTATGGGCCCTGTTTCCTTGACATAAGACCCCCTTCATCTTCTCATGCTTGGATTCTCCACCTTCCCCTTCTAGTGCATCTATCTGATTCACTCCCCTGCTTCCTGTTCTGCTTTTAAGGGCTCATCGGACTATACTGGGACCACCTGGGTAACACAGCATACTCTCCCTATGATAAAGCCAGCTGACTAGTGACATTGATTATATCTGCAACGTCCTTTTTGCCACATCATATAATATAACTGTGGGCATGATATCATAGGGCAGAGACTCTGGGAGACAAAATGTTGCTACCACAGAAACTTATTTAGGGAGATAAAATCAACAGTCCTTGGAAATGGATCAAAGTGACAATAATTATATTCTTCTTCCTTGAAGACATGCAAATGGAGAGAAGTTACAGCCCAATATCAGATAACAGGCTACTGTTATTTGTCCGCCAGTATTATCCTCTGTTTTGTAGGTCTGGTACATAATTGTGAATAATGAGAACTGGGTCAGAGAAAGAGTGGCCTGAGTTCTAGTCCCAGCTCTGTGGGTTGTTAATAAGACAACAGGTCAAAAATGGAGTCACTTATGCTAAGCCCCAAATCACCAAACTAAAACTTAATTACAAATTTGGCTTTTCTAGAAATCTTCTGGAATCTTAAACCAGTCCGTCAGGAATTGCCTGATCAGGACTGGTTAGGTCATCCGCCTGGTAGGCTCCTGCCATTTCCTGAAAGGAACCTTGCAATAACCAATCCACTTTTTGCCTTTTATAACTTCCTTATCTCTGTTCCCTTCTGCCCATGAAAGTCTGTCATTTTGTAAATCTCCTAGGAGTTCCATGTTGTTTGATAGAGTAGATGCTGCCCAATTCACTTTTGTTCAAATAAACTCTTTAAATGCTTACTATGCTTCAGTCTATCTTTTAACAGGGTCCTTGAGCAAGTCATTCTACCTCCTGAGGCTTTGGCTCCCCAATCTGTAAAAGGCAGGAATTGAACCAAATGGTTTCTACCTCCTAAATGTTATTTTAAATACGATATAGAGTCAGCGTAGGAATGACTTCGTCTCTTAAAACGATCTAATGTTTGGACCACTTAGAATAATTTTTATAAAGCAATGTGAGATTCTCAGGCATCAAAATGTATGACTGCTCATAGAGAACTGCAGTTTTTAGAGTGTTTTATGCTTTATAGTCCTCAAATATCTTTGGCAAGCTAGATATAACTATTGGGTCCCATTTTCCTGATGAGAAACTGAGTCAGAGAGAATAAACACTTTGCCCAGGACCACACAGTTGCTAAGTGGTGGTGTTGCAGTCTGAACACAGGTTATTTTGGCTTCCAGAGTATCAGACTACCTTTGTCTTCCTACCACTGTGTATCCAGTCCCTAGCCCAGCATACAGTAGTAGTACGAAAAGTATTTGTGGAATGAATAAATAAATGGTTTAACCAATAAATGAACGACTCTTCCAACTATCTTACAAAGAAATGTCTAAAGTATGCTCATTGCTCTGTACTTGCTAAGACAAGAAAGTCTAACAAAGCATTTTAAATTGATTTTCAACATGGGTGAAACCCAGATGATGTGGTTTACATTCTCTGGAAAACCTAATTTCCAGAATATTTTGCTCAATCAGAATTTCACTGGGTGCCTCATGAAATAGAACCACATTCAGAGCCTTGAATTAGGAGAAAGTTCCTCCAAACCTCCAAAACAAGGACCATCATCAGCTATAATGAGTGCAGCTTTACAAATAGCTTGGGTCTCCTTGGAAGCAAGGACCGGTCCACTTGTGAACTAACCAGCATCTCTGTGCCTTTCCTCTCGAGATAAGAAGTATTAAGTTCCCCAAAGACCAAGTCACCCAAAGGTGAGTTAATTTATGTCTGCTCCTTGGTGATTAATTGGTCTGTGTTCCTTGGTACTAGAAATAATAAGACTTAGGTCATGGAGAATGAGAGCATATGTCGCCAGGGGAAGGGGCACAGTCGGCAGTGGGCTGTTAATTCCAACGTGGCACCAGCCCTCCCGGCCTGTGGTCGGTCGGTAAGTCTGTTCCCCAGCTCTACGTAAAACTAGCCGTATGCCAGAAAAACTAGGCATTTTCTAAAAAGTCTAATCTTAAATTATTCTGGTTGGTCTGATGCTTAAATCTGGAGTGAGGAGTCTACACAGAAATTAAATTAATGCTCACTCTATGTCCATAGTTAATACATGTACACGAATCGTCTATAAATAATAATTAATGTCCATTTATAGTCACACCATGGCTTACAGAGTGTGTTGGATCCTCTCAATCAGGCTGTGAGGCAGATTCTGTCCTTATCCTGTTTGTTAATAAGGAAACAGGGGTCACAATGTACCGTAACTCGCCCGACAGCCCACAGTTAGCCAGTGGCAAACTCCGAACCCCAGGCTTTCTCATTCAGAACCTGTGTTCCTCCTCGTTTGTGGGCTTCTGATCGGGAATCCACCCGTGCGGCAAGCAAGCAGTTCCTGAGTACAGAACAGCTTTTTGCTTTCATGTATTTTCTCCATCAAATGATATCAAAATTACGGCAGCTCTCGCCCGGCCGGTGTGGCTCAGTGGTTGAGCGTCGACTCATGCACCGAGAGGTCACTGGTCTGGTTCCTAGTCAGGGCACATGCTCAGGTTTAGGCTCAATCCCAGGGGGAAAAAATCAATAAAAAATAAAGAAAGACCACCCCATGCCAAACATCTCAATTTTCTATGCAACAAAAGATAGAAATATCACATATCCTGTGGACACCCACCCGGATGGCTCCAGGGAGTAGACTGTGAGCCCTCCCAGCTCCCCCTGGGTCCACACTCAGACACACGCTTGAGGACCCAGGTGTAGCCAGCTCACGCTGGTGCCCAGACATGAGTGTGAGGAGCCAATATACCTCTGGAATCTGGCCCATTTAAAACATCTGTCCCCAGGAATCAACTATTTGTTTTTTTATTCCTTACCCGAGGATATTTTTCCATTTATCATCAGAAAGAGTGGGAGGGAGGGAGAGAGAGAGAGACAGAGAGAAACATCGATGTGATAGAGCCACATCGACTGGCTGCCTCCCACACGACCTGACCAGGGCCAGGAGGAACTGCAACCAATGTACGTGCCCTTGACGAGAATCGAAACCGCGACTTATTGGTCTGTGGGCCTACACTCTAACCACGGAGCCAAATCGGCCAGGGCTATACTTTTTATTTAAACTCTTAATAACAATAACCCTTAAACCAATCCTTCTTAAACTGAAATATGCATACAAACTACTTGGGGATCTTGCTAAAGCGCCGATTCTGATTCAGAAGGTCCGGGATGGGACAGAGATCCCGCATCTCTAAGAAGCTCCCAGGTGACGCCCTTGCAGCTGAGCTGCAGGCCACCGCAGAGTAGTGAGACCTAACCAGATAGTATTATCAAGGCACTGGTAACCACTGAGTCGCATGAACAGCTCTGTAATCTCCTGGGACCATGGCTCCTTGGAGATAAGGTTAGCTCTCCGTCCTAAAGGGATCGACAGGAAAATAAACACATTGCATAGAATGTAAGAAAATGATGGACTCTAGGGAGGTCAGGGAAGGCTTCCAGGAGGAAGAGATTTCTGAGCTGGGTGTGTAAAGAGTTCAGAGGGTGGAGAGGAGGAACAGACACAGAGAGGTGAATCGCTGCACACACAGCGACTTAAAGGTTAACTGGAGAGACATAACTGAACATATGGTTTAGACCGAGTCCTCTGACTGCTGCGTGGGGAGCCAGCCAGAGAGGAGGAAGGCCAGGACCAGGAGACAGCTGGGAGTCGAGGGGAAGAGACAGTGAGGGTCTGGACTACGCAGAGAGCAGAGAAGCAGGACCCTTACAACCTGCGATGCGGTGCCTGGTGCCCTTGACTTGCCAGTCGTGGGGAGAGGGAGATGATGAGCATAGCTGCGCATGTGCTGAGGCTGGGTGTGCTTAACGGCCCGGAGATGGGCGCCAGCCGTCTGAAGCCGGAGTCTGACCTGCAGGATAGACCTTGATCCCAATGTGAGCAGTGACGATAGGACAGCCTGGGGGAAAGTGGGCGAGTCCTCCCAGGGAGGGTGGAGTGTGGTGGCCCCGGGAAAGCCACACTGTTTCTTTGGCTCTGGGTGCCCTTTCCATTCAGCAACAGCATCAAATATCTGTTAATATAAGAATGTAGCCCTGGCCGGTTTGGCTCAGTGGTTAAAGCGTCGGTCCACGGATTAGAGAGTCCCCGGTTTGGTTTCCGCTAAGGACACGAATGAAAAAATAAATAAATAAATAAGAATATAAAATCACATGGTTGTTTATGCCAGACACTAATAAGGGATGTGATAAGAACATCAAGCTTTTAAGAATGTTTTAACGAACACCCAAATAAACATGAAGATACAACTCTTAAAGCGTTGGAATTTTTAAAATTTTGAATAGAGTTTTAGGCTGTTGACCATTGATCTCTCAGAAGCTATAAAAATCTGCATTCATTATTGTGTACCAAAGCCAGTTAGAACTAGTCAGCAATCAGTCTTTGTGCTAATTCACACAATTAGGCCCTGCACTATTATTAAATGCAAATGACTTGAATCGATGAAAAACAATCAGAGTTTTAAAGGAGCCAAACCCCCTCTCCACAGCAAAGCCAGTTTGTCCCATGATTACGCTTGCTGCTTTATGTGTTATTTTCCAGAACTTCTACATAATAGATTTTTTTTTTCATGGATACAGACATCTTACTGGTATTTATGTTTAAGTTATAATTTCAATAACTGCTATTTAACTTGAGATACAAGTTATAGTTTGGAAGAATTTATTTTTATTATTAATAAGGGAAACGTATCCTCAGGACTGCGTACATGCTCTGAAATAAGAAAGAGAGGCAACATTTTCTGTCTTTCTTGATTTGTGTAGCATAACCAATGGACACAGACAATAGTGTGGGGAAGGCAAGAGAGGGGTGGGAGTGGGGAGGAGGGGTTCAATGGGGGCAAAAATGGGGGACATCTGTAATACATTCAACAATAAAGATAAGTTTTAAAAGAAAAGTGATCTGGCCCGGCCGATGTGGCTCAGTGGTTGAACATCGACCCATGCACCAAGAGGTCACTGGTTCGATTCCGGGTCAGGGCACATGCCCAGGTTGTGGGCCCGATCCCCAGTGGGGGCATGCAGGAGGCAGCCAATCCATGTTCTCTCTCATCGATGTTTCTATCAATCTCCCTCTTCCTTCCTCTCTCTTTAAAATCAATAAAGAAAAAAAATTTTAATAAAAAATTTAAAAAGAAAAGAAAAGCGATCTGTTAAAATAATGACTGTCATTTGCATCATTTTACATGCACAGTGTCATCTAATTCTCAAAATTCTGTGTAGAAAAATTTAAAAAATATCTCCATTTAGCCCTGGTCAGTTTGGCTCAGCGGTTAGAGTATCAGCCTGTGGACAGAAGATTCCTGGTCAAGGGCACGGACATGGATTGCAGGTTCGATCCCTGGCCCCGGTCAGGGTCCTGCAGAAGGCAACCAGTCTATGTGTCTCTCTCACAGCGATGTTTCTCTCTCTCCCTCCCTCCCTCCCACTTATCTGTCTATCTGAAAAAGTCAATGGAAAAATGTCCTTGGGTGAGGAGATCTATATCTCCATTTATAGATCAGACTACTGGAGCTTAGAAAAGTCAAGTGGCTTGCCTGAGACCATATGGCTATCAGCAGCAAACCTGAGACTCCAGCTGGTCACCTGCTGCATGATGACAATTGCATAAATATTCTAGAGTAAAACAGAAGCTTGTTTTTTTTAACTGTTCAAGGAAACACATATTTAGAGAGGACTAGAAAAAGCTGTTAAATTTTGATCATTAATCACTTCATGGACACTGCAAATAGAAATGAAATCCGAATGAAGCTGGGCCACCTCGGGACTGGTCTGGACAGAGTATTGTATCCAAAAGAAACATGAGTCCAGCTCCAAGAAAGCCTTGCAGCTTAACTTAGGAAGTCTCTTGGAGAAGCAGCAGAGGGGGAACCACACTGCATGACACTGAGACTCCCCGCATTACCCCTCTCTCAGCCCCATCCGCCCCTTTGCTGGCCACCCCCACCTCTAGTGCCTTCCACAGCTGACTTCTTTCCACGGTCACCCCACGTCCTTTCTAATCCGAGTCTTTTAGCCCCTCGGCTCCCTCCCAGGCTCTTCCACAGGTACCCTAGTCCAGACAAGGATGGGACCAGCAGGCAACACAGAACTCAGGCTGACCATGGGGGGAAGGGTTGCTTGAACGTTTGTTGTCCTTGTCACATAAATGTAACAGTTTACATCCCTCAACGGCTTCCATCTCCTTCCCACATCCACGGGCCCTATTTATCCGGCACCGTCTCCGCCGCAGCCACACTGACTGCCTTGTTCATTGGCAGCCACTCCCCACATTTGCACTTACTCTCCTTCTAAAATATGTGTGCTTTTTAAATTGGTTTTTTAGAGAAAGAGGAAGGGAGAGAGATAGAAACTGCGATGTGAGAGAATCGGCTGCCTCCTGCACGCCCCCTACTGGGGACCGAGCCCCCAACCCGGGCATGTGCCCTGACCCGGAATCCAACCGGGACCTCTCAGTCCATGGGACATACTCAATCCACTGGGCCACACTGGCTGGGCGATATTACTCTGCTTCTGCCTACAGTACTTCTCCATAGATATCCACACTGGCCAGGTCCCTCCTTTTATGCAAATCTCAGGGTTAGTGAGGCTGCTGTCTCAGAGCCCCTCGTCTAAGACAACACTCTCTCTCTCCGTCCCTTTCTCTGCTCACCCCTCACAGGGTTTCCCGGTTTATTTATTATTTATACCTCCCATTCGGAAGCAAACTCCGTGAGGGGAGAAACTTTTTTGCTCTCTGCTGAATCCTTGAATATTGCATGGTACATGCTAAATTCTCGGTTAATATTTGTTCAATGAATGGATAGCAATTATTCATCCAAATTGTTTTATAAGACTAGTGCCCTTCAGGTAATGAAGACTGTATTTTTCCTTTTGAAACTCGACACTAATTATTTGGGTAGTCACATGTTTTCTGACCAATCTCGGTGCCTATCAGCTCCTTCGGCTGCTGGTCACTGACTGTGCGTCACCGCGCGGGTGCCTTCCGCCCCAGCCCGCCTCTCCGCGTGTTGCTTGGAACAAGCCCCGGTTTTCCTGTCCAGTCTCCTGCTCAAGCTCTTGGAATCCCCTAAACCTTTTCTTCCCCAAATATGCAGTTCAGATATTTACAGACTGTCCACTTAGTTGATGGCAGGTCATTCGTTAGAAATGTCAACTGTCTGAGAGCCTCCAGGGCACTGGTGTCCTGAGACGCAGACAGCTGCAGGGCCCCGGCCTTGCCAGCGTCTGGCACGTCTGAGCTGCGGGGGGTGGCGGCACCCGGGGCTGGGGTATATGTGCCGCCCAGGATCATTAGGGCATTTTGGGTGAGGAAGCACATGGGCCCCACAGTAACTGTGTTTAAGTGCCAGCACCCACAAACAGATGGCGGCCTCCAGGGTGTCCCCGATGCTTCTCTCATTGCAGTGTCCTGGAGGGAGCACCACCAATATCAAGAATGAGCAAGAAGCCAAGGGCCTTGCCCAAGCAGAGGTCCGGCCCTTGCCCTTGCTTCTCAGGGCTAGTCTGTGTCATTCCACATAGAAGTGTCCTTATTTAGGTCACGCCCGGACATACCAAATCTTAGGGTAAGGCTAGCCACAACCGATAGTTTTAGGGTGGTTGCCGGCTGTGCCAGAGAGACCAGCCGTGTGACTTAGGCTGGGGCTTTGGCTGGAGGCTGAGATCAAATGGTGGGAAATCGATCAATCAATCATGCCTATTTGATAGGGCCCCAATGAAACCTCCAAACACCGAGGCTCAGGTGAGCCTCACTGTTGCATTCCGAGTTTTGTCACCCATCCATGTCAGGGTGGTAATGCGTCCCAGGGGAGACAGCTTTGTTTCTGGACCCTCCCAGGCTCTGCTCTGTGTGTCTCTTCCTTTGGCTGATTTTAATCTGTGTCCTTGTCCTTGACATACCAGCTGTGATCTGAGTGTATCACAGCTGCCAGCGGGTCTGGCAGTCCTTCCTTCTAGTGAATTATGAAAACTGAGGTGGTTTCGGGAATGCCCTCCCACAAACTTGCAGTCGATGTCAGAAGTGAGGACAGTCGCGGGGACCATGCCTTCAAGCCTTGCAGTGTGGCTAACAGGGGCATTCCCACCGGAAGATTGGGGCTGTGCTCCAACGTGTTCCAAGTCAATGCAACATGCATCCTTCCTTCTCCATCTGACTTTTTAAAAATATCTATTTTTCATTCTTTTAATTTTTTAATTTTTCATTTATAGTTGACATACATTAGTTTCAGGTGTACAACATAGTGATTAGACAGTTATATACCCTCCGAAGTGATCACCCTGGCAAGTCTAGTACCCATCTGACATCACACATGATTGTTACAATATTATTGACTATATTCCCTATGCTGCACATTACTGTTTTTATCATTGTAATCTTAATCCCTTCACCTTTTTACCCACCACCCCAACCCCACAACCATCAATGTGTTCTCTGAATCTTTTTTGTTTTGTTTGTCCCTTTATTTTGTTCTTTAAATTCCACATATAAGTGAAGTTGTCTGGTATTTGTCTTTCTCTGTCTGACTTATTTCAGTAAGCATAATACCTTCTATCCATGTTGTTGCAAATGGCAAGATTTCATTTTTTTTTTATGGCTGAGTAATATTCTATTGTATATTCCACTTCTTCTTTATCCATTTTTCTATCAGTGAATACTTAGGTTGCTTCCATATCTTGGCTATTGTAAATAACGTTGCAATGAACATAAGGGTGCATATATCCTTTCAAATATTAATATTTTTTATTTCTTTGGATACATACCCAGAAGTGGAATTGCTGGATCATATGGTAGCTCTATTTTTAACTTTTTGAGGAACCTCCGTACTGTTTCCATAGTGACTGCACCAGTTTACAATCCCACCAGCAGTGCACAAGGTTTTCTACACCCTCGCCAACACTTGTTGTTTGCTGATTTATTGATGATAGCCATTCTGACAGGTATGAAGTGATATCTTATTGTGGTTTTAATTTTCATTTCCCTGATGATTAGTGATGTTGAGCATCTTTTTATGTCTGTTGGCCATCTGGATGTCCTCTTTGGAGAAATGCCCATACAGGTCCTCTGCCCATTTTTTAACCAATTGTTTTTTAACGTTAAGTTGTATGTCAATATCTCTTTATATCACATTTAAAAGCTTTCATAGATGACTGGTACTTTTAGAATAGGAGGAAAGCATGTCTTTGGTACTTATGTAATACTTGTGTGAGTCCAAAGATACTTTAAAAATATTGAATTTCAAAATGATTTCCCAGCACAGTATTATTATTTTTGTCAGTGTAATTAAGTCACCCAGCTAAGACTTCACAAAGTTCATAGCAAAACTAGGAACAGAACACGCAATCCTGGACTTCTCCGTCTGCCCAACCAACCATGGTCAGTGCCAGGGACACATTAATCCTGGAACACCCTGGAAAGCAGGCTCTCCAGGAGAGAGCAGTGAAGAGGCCGAACTAGGAAGGAACAAAGGAACTGGTCTGCCCCAGGAGAATCACAAACATGATCAAGGAGTGCCCCAGGCAATTCTGAACTCAAAGGGATCACAGATAAAATATGAGGTCCTGGCCAGCAGGGGATAAGAAAGCACAAAGAGGAATGGAGGGTGAGGAAAGGCACAGAGGCACTTAGTAAAGGTGAATACAGAGAGAAAGTTGGGGCGGGGGTCCGAGAGAGGCGGTGTCAGCCCAGAGCTGTGGAATAAGCCCAGCTCACTCCTGCTCTGGAAAAACCAAGGATGGTGCTAAATTCTTCCTCTCCTATCTTTTCAATCGGAAACTGCATTTTGATGAGGATAAATGAAATCTAAACCTTAAAAGCTTGATAACTATCTGGAATTGACTATCATACCTCTGAAGTCAAAGAAGGCTCTTATCTTAGAAATAATGTCCTTTTGTCTCCTAGGGTACAGGGTGAGGGGGGAATGACTGGTGATTTTTGTGCATAATTGATGGAATGGAGAAGGAGGTGAGGAACCCAAAGGCAGAGAGGAAACCACCACAATGAGCCAGAAGCAAAGGGAGAGGAGACTCTGACCTTTGTCAAGGAAACCAGGGTCATTTGGGAAGGAAGCAAAAGGGAAGGACACATTTGGTATGGAGGCCTCCACCTAGCTGGGCCCGCACATGCCCAGCAGCCATTAAGACCTGGATTTTAGCCCTGGCCAGTGTTGCTTAGTGGTTAGAGCGTCAGCCCACAGACCAAAGAGTCGTGAGTTCGATTTCGGTCAAGGTCACGTACCTCGGTTGCAGTTGGATCCCCTGCCCTGGTTGGGGTTGTGTAGGAGGTAACCAGTCGATGTGTCTCTCTCCCATTGATGTTGCTCTCTCTCTCTCTCCCCCTCTCTCCCACTCTATCTGAAGATAAATAGAAAAATGTCCTCAGGTGAAGATTTTAAAAAAAGACCTTGATTTTATTCCAAACAGTGTGTGCAGCCCAAGCACTTGATTCCCAGCCCCCCTCTTAGCTAGGGTAGCTGTGACTCAGCTGGTGACAATGAAATGTAGAAGAAGGCTTCTAAGAGGTTTCTGGGAAGTGTTTTGTTTCCTGTTAAAAGAGAATATGACTGATGCCACCTCTTTCCCTCTGCTTCCTGCCTCCAACACAGACCTCGATGCTGCAGCTGTGAGGGACAAGAGCAGAGAATGAGGGACAAGAGCAGAGAATGAGGGACAGGAGCAGAGAATGGCAGAGACACCAGCGCTGACCTGCTGGAGCCCCCGGATGCAGCCGGCAGCTGCCACTCCAGGCTTCGTGGCAGGTGAGAAAAATCAGACCTTGTTGCTCCAGCTGCCCTGAGTGTGTCTGCTCTTCCCAGCAGCCACGGAACACAGCCTTAATACAAGTCCTTTTCCAGGAAAATGTCTTTTCATTCTTGAATTATTGCTGTTATAACTGATAAAATCATATTTTAGACTATTACTGACAAAAAACCCACAAACAAATTTTTACAATTGTTTTAGAGCTCATGGATCATCAAAGAGGTCTCTGATCCTCGGGCTCCACGAACTCCAGCTGGGAATAAGCAAGGCCAGAGACACAGTTAGAGTGGGCATAAGAAGACGAGGCATTGCCGGGAAGAAAAGGGTCACCTCAAGGAAGCAAGACCACAGGAAACGGAAAGGCAGCTGGACACAAACAGCATCCCTCTAGCAGCAGCAGAGGGAAAACAGTGGCAAAAATCCATTTCTGCTTGGCCTCCACCCGTCATGCCAGGCAGCCGCAGACTGAGCCCCGGGCAGCCGGGCAGCCGTGTCTGTTAGTGTTGATGGAGTCATCGGTTCCCTCTCTGCCTCTCAGCATGACAAGCCCAGAACTTTAGCAGAGGCCAATTGCATTTGTAATAAGCACTTATTAGAGTCCTATGGTGTTCTGGAAGCTGAAATTGAAGTCCACAGTCCTTGACCCCAAGAGTTATCCTCTGAATGAGCATGAGAACGGGGGAAATCAACAGGGGTGCGTAGGGGTGGAAGAGCAAAGCCAGAAAAGGAGCCGGTGCTGGACAAACCAGCTGTGGACTCAAGTCTTTCTACCTGAAGAAGTCTTTTCTCTTTGAGTCTGAACAGCATGGCTTATATTTTGAAACTGACTTCTACTTAAAGGAATTTCAACACATAGAAATCCAACCTACAAAACCAACTGAAAGATCATTCACATGATGGACAGAGAGATTATTTTATATACTACAGCGTTTCTTCATAAAATGAGCTTTCTCAGTAGCTTTACTCCAGGACTCCAATTGGGCAGAATTCTTCAGCAGCATGTCCATGTACACTCATAACACTTTGCATATGTGTAAAGCACTTCATACCTTACAGAGCATGTCCACACATGTTTGCCCTCAGGACAACTCCATTTAGTCCTTATGACAACCCTATGATCAAAAGGAACCAATATGCCTTTTATAATCATATATTTTTGTTCAAAGAACAAATATTCATTTAAAAATAGTTTTACTTTTAGCTGAGTATAAAACTTATTGCAGAAAATTGAAATCTATAGAAGGGGGAAAAAATATCCTTGCTACCCCACCAAAAACACTATGATTTTTAGCTTTTCTTTTTTAAAAATAATTTTTAAATTAAAATGTAATTGACATATAATATTATATTCGTTTCAGGTGTGCAACATAATGATTCCATACTTGTATATACTGCGAAATGATCACCACAATAAGTCTAGTTAACATCCATCACCATACATAGTCACAAATTTTTTTTCTTGTGCTGAAAACTTTTAAGATCTATTCTCTTAATAACTTTCAAATATATAATACAGTATTATGAACTATAGTCACCGTGCTGTACACTACCTTCCCATAAACTTTTTTTAGTCTTTGTGCTGTGCATGTTATTATTTATTTATGTTAATCCTCACCCAAGAATATTTTTTCCATTGATTTTTAGAGGGAGGGAGGGAAGGATGGAGTAGGGGAGAAAAAGAGAGAGGGAGAAACATCTATGTGAGAGACATATTGATTGGTTGCCTCCCTCATACTCCCTGACCAGGCAAGGGCTGATGTTCTAACCACTAAGCCACACTGGCCAGGGCCTGTGCATATTATTTTTACATAGGCATGATAATTCTCATTAGACAATTTTATTTTCTGCTTTTTTTTCACTTAACATAACATGAATATTTTCTCAGGATAGTATTGCTCTTATTAAATGTCATTTTTTATTATTGCACACTGTAATTTACTTCATTATTTCTGATAATGAAACACTGTTCATTTTATGTTGGATTACTCGGTGTCATTTAAGCAAAAATCTAAATGAATTATGTCATTATAAAATCTACCAAGCTAATCATTCTCCCCAGTATTGAGATTTCCCTCTCATCAATCACTCCACGTTGAACATCTTTATGTATAATTTTTTTTTTTTAAGAGAGGAAGAGAGAGAGACATCAATGTGAGGGAGAAATATCAACCGGCTGCCTCCCCGGGCCGAACCCCCAACCTAGTTACGTGCCCTGGGAATCAAACTGGCCGCCCCTCAGTCTACAGGACCACGCTCCAACCAGCTGAGCCACACAGGCCAGGCTATGTAGAAATCTTTCCCTGCATCTAAGGTGAATTTTTTTTAGGCTAAATTACTAGAGGTGAAACTACTGGTCCAAAAGGAATGAATATTTTAAGCTGTTTAATTGCAAAATTGCTTCCCAAAGGACTGTACCAATCTGCACTCCCAAAGTGTCCATCAACCACACCCTCACCGGCACTGAACGGGCACTTTAAAACATATTTCTTTATCAGTAAAAATATCGTATCTCACTATTATATTAATTTACACATCTTTGGTTAACACTGAGGTTGGTACATCTTTTCAGAAATGTATTAACCAGTTATAGTTCACCTTTTGTGAATGATTTGGTCCAATGTCAGACAAAAACTCATTTTACTGCCAAGAGGGGAAAACCCAGCAGAAGTTAAACCATTTCCCTAACGCTACAAGCTATTAAAATGGCTAAGTGAGGACTCTGACTCAGCTTTCTGGGGCTCTGTAAGGAACTTTCCTTTCCACCACCACTGTTTTTTTTAACTCCTCAGCCCTATCTGCAATAGTTAACAAAATACGTACTTTTTTTCCCCCCCTGGCCTGGTGGCTCATTTGGTTGGAGTATTGTCCTGTACACCAAAAGGTTGTGGGTTCAATTCCTGGTCAGGGCACATACCCAGGTTATGGGTTTATGGGTTCCATCCCTGCTTGGGGTGCATTTGGAAGGCAACCGATCCATGATTCTCTCTCACATGGACGTTTCTCTCTCTACCCCCCCCCCCACCTAAAATAAATTTTAAAAGTATCCTTGGGTGAGGATTTAAAAAACAAAATAAAATAAATAAGTACTTTTTACAAGGGCATCTACTGCAGACCTAGAATCGATCGTCCAACTAGAAAGATGACCTGTTTCTGTGTGCAGTCTGACTTCTCTTAGGCTCATGCTTTAATGTTGACACCACAGAGACACACCGTGTGGAAATGCAATGTGCAAGCTAGAAGCAAGACTGAGAATGCATTTTCTAACAGAACTTTTGGGAGTCAAGAGTTCCAGGGGCAGGCAGAGTTGTGGTTTGCAATCAGTGAAAAGAGATAATCCTGTATCAGGCAGGAGAGATTGACTAAGGAAAAACAAATATCAGTGAATTATCTATGAGCGTGAACACATCTAAGAAAGATCTAGATAGATAAATAACACACCTTTGCTTTTAATTTTTAAAAGTTGGATTTTTTAAACATGGAATATTGAATAAATGGTGCTGATACAATCTGTTAACCATTTAGTAACGAGTAAATTAGATTCCCTACATTAAGGAATATGCCAAAACCAGTTCTGGATAGATTTGTGTTCAATATAAAAATAAAACCACTAAAGAACTAGAAAAACACAAATATGAGAAAAGCCTAAATCTGGAATCTGAGTTCAAGCTGGGAAAACTTAAAAACCAAAGAAGACCCCATAAATGAAAAGATTGAGAGAAAGAGATTTAAAAACTTCTAAACAAGGACTGGCGTGATGGGTAGGGAGAAAATTTGGCAAAACAACTGAAATTTTCCAGCTCATCACCCAAGTTAAAAGGCAAATATCAAGCTAGGGAAACAGCGGCGACTTCCTCCGCAGACAGAGGATCCTTATCTTTGCTGTGGAACTGTTACTAATGAGAGAACCCAGAGTGCAGGGAAACGGGGAGCTTACATCCTTGCAGTGGGTGTGCAGGACACACACCATTACACCCTTTTGAAGAACACTTGGGACAGTACGTATTAAAGTCTTAAAAACAAAAGCTCATATGCTTTGATCCAGTAATTCTACTGCTAGGAATATATCAGAGACCTATAAAATGATTTTTACGGACGATATTTATCATATTTGTAGTAATAAACATTTCTGAAGGCTTTCAATGTCCCAAAGTAAAAATGGTCTATCCATCACTACATATTCTATTTTATTTATTTATTTATTTATTTATTTATTTATTTATTTATTTATTTATTTATTTATGTATTCATTTATTTAAAGAATGAGAGAGAGAGGGAGAGGGAGAGAGATATAGAAACATCAGTGAGAGAGAACATTGATTTGCCGCCTCCTGCATGCCTCCCACTGGAGATCGGGCCCACAGCCTGGGCATGTGCCCTGACCAGGAATCGAACCGGCGACCTCTTGGTGCATGGGTCGACGCTCAACCACTGAGCCACACCGGCCAGGCCATCGAGATATATTTTAAAGAAATATTTAATAAAAGGAAAAATAGCCAGGCCAGTGTGGCTCAGTGGATTGAGCATCGTCCCATGGACTGAGAGGTCCCAGTTCCATAACCGGTCAGCACACATGCCCGGGTTTTAGGCTCGATCCCCAGTAGGCGGAGTGCAGGAGGCAGCCAATTGATGTTTCTCACAGCCAATTGGGTTTCTCTCTCTCTCTCCTTCCTCTCTCTCTAAAAAATCAATAAAAATTAAAAAAAAATAATAAAGGAAAAATGTTTATGGTATTTGAAGTGACAAAACAGTATATAGAATAGGACTGTAATTTTATAAAATGAAAAGTATATATGTGAACTGTGTAATAACTGAATATAGTTACAGATTTTTATTTATTTATTTATGTATTTATTTATTTATGTATGTATTTTTCTGTGCTTTCCAAACCTTATTTCAAAAATTGTGTGTGTGTGTGTTTGTGTGTGTGTTTGGTGTGGTGTTCAGAAGGATTTGTAGAATAGTAGCCCAGTGGACCATGTTCTAAATATCTCCAACTCCCCCCCCACACACACACACATGTTAAAAACATCTTGTGGGAACCCCATAAAGACTATAAAATGGAGACTCCGCAGGTGACTTACCAGCTAAGTTTTCTTAATGAGAAATTGGGAAGAAGTGAATAGCAAGTTTGATGAAATCATTTCTTCATAAAGCCATAAATATTACAGAAGACAGATAAGAACATAAATGACTACAAGATCAAAGACTTTGTGGAACAAACCCACTAGGAAAGAAGAGAAAATTTATAGACTGAATTCTTTTTCCTAAGCCAGTTCCCCGTGAGTGTCCAGTTTAATGACTATTTAAATTATATCTGCAATTTTCTGAGCGGTTCACTTACTTTTCAAGTTTGTAAACCAACACATCAACAATTCCCAATCAAGGGGATAGCATACTCCAGGGAGCTATGAAAATATACCTTGCATTTTAAATGCAATAAAAAGCATGACAAAACATGTCTCTGTTCTTCATAGCAGAGAAGTACCACATCTGGTCATAAAAAAATGCATTATACAGAGTTGTAAGGATGCCAGATACTTATTACAGAGGGCTGTTTTATCCATTTAGCCCAATTTTCCAGATGTTTTATTACTTGGAGACAGGAGAATTGTTGAAACTGGTGATTGAAGCCCATTCATTTCCAGGGGCTTGTCTGCAAGCCATAGGAAGCTTGTGAGGGACAAGTAATTTAGGACAGGCCATGAGGCAGTGCTTGAAGGTCACAAATAATCCCAACAAAGGACAAAACACCCAATTTTAGTAACACCCAGCTTCATTTACAAAAATTGCCTTTTAGGCAAGCACTTAGTTGTCATTTTACATGCAAATGTTATGCTTGTAATTGGGGAGCAATTTCCATAATAGTAGGTCAAGTTGGCAGTGACATTGAAAATGATCCAGGCTGGCTGTGATTGGAGGCCTGGTTCTCATTGTCTACATGAGGCAAAATTGTCACTTGGACCAGTTGCAAGTCTTGTCCTCATAAAGACAAGATCAGGTTCAGCAGGAGCAGGTGTCGCTTTCCCCACCCCTTCCCCAACAATGTCCCACCCCCCAACACAGTCAGAGCCTGTAGAGTGCTACCAGCCTTGGGGCACTAGGGTAGCTGGCCCTGGCAGCCACAGTCATGACAACGAAGTAGAAGGCACCTCCCTGTGGTCAATTCTCTCCTGTCAATCAAAGTTGGGATTTGAGGGGGGAGTGGACTTTTTAGATTCCCATCTCTGAAATCAGCATGTCTGTCTTTGCTTCACACACACACACACGTAGGAAAAAGCTCTGGGGGCCTCATGGAGCAGTGTCCTCAGGCTACAAGGACCACCTGACAACTGACCTAAGCCATAGGGTGTCGTATAATTAATTTGCTGTTGTTCTTTCTAATATATTTTTATTGATTTTTTTTTTAGAGAGAGAGGAAGGGAGAAGGAGAAAGAAACATTGATGTGAGAGAGAAACATCGATCGGTTGCCTTCTGCATGCCCCCTACTCGGGATTGACCCTGCAACCTGGGCATGTGCCCTGACTGGGAATCAAACCGGTGACCTCTTGATGTATGGGTCAATGCTCAACCACTGAGCCATACGGCTGGGCTGATGTTCTTGTAGATGATGGCAGCTCAGGCAGCAGACAGTGGGGTCTATACATCCTCTCTCTGATAACCTTGCTACCAAGGAGACTGAAACCAAATTCTTCTAAATATGCCAATGTGTATTAAGCAGATATAAAAATGATCATACAGCCCTGGCCGGTTTGGCTCAGGGGTTAGAGCATCGACCTGCAGATCAAAGAGTCACAGGTTCGATTCTGGTCAAGGGCACGTACCTCGGTTGCAGTTCGTCCCCGGCCCTGGTCGGGTCTTGCGGGAGGCAGCCAGTCAATGTGTCTCTCTCACATCAATGTTTCTCTCTCTCTCTCTCTCTCTCTCTCTCTCTCTCTCTCTCTCTCTCTTACTTCCTCCCTCCCTCCCACTCTATCTGAAGATAAATGGAAAATTATCCTCGGGTGAGGATGAAAAAAAAGAAAAGATCGTACAGTTCATCTTGTGAGTTGGGGAAAGGGCCCATCTGTTTCAGGCATTCCAGCTAGCTCTTTGCTTGAGAGAATCGCTCCGAGGAGAACAGTGTTTTCACAGCAGTATTTTCACACCCACCTTTCTAGCTGGGCGAGGAAACAGGCCACGGAGAAGTGGAAGAACACAGTGAGCGTCTGAGGGCCGAGTGCTGCTCCACGGGCTCTGAGCTGGGCTTGTCTGGTTCTCAGACTTGCCTGGGTGAGGGCAGCAGGGCCTAGAAGGTCTTTCTAGTCAGCCACTGATTTCAACTCTGCATTTCACCAATGGGAAATCCTCCCAGTCATTCCTTATGTGAGTGAACCAGCCATCTGTTGTTAGATTTCAAAACAATATTGAAACCCCTAGTTTTGGGGTGTATCTTCTCGATGAATGGACTTCAGAGGCTCACGAGTCATTCCTGAGGTGTGGATTCCTCCTTGGGAGTCCTCAAATCTCAACTGCCCCACACATGTCGCACTGTTTCTTGATCACAGGCTATATGACACCCACTGTCCACAAGGACAGGCAATCTGCCCTGTTGCTCCACAGAGGGATGGGCCTGGCCCTTTGACATCAGCTGCACAGCGCCCTGATGTGATCTGTTCGGAGCTGGGTCCAGGCAGGGTTACCTGGGATGACGGGGAGCAGTTACCTGGAGGTGGCGTAAGAGCTGCAGCTAATGCACCTCTTCCACTGCTTTGTTTGTTTTTCTCTGCGCTTTGTCCTTCGATTTTGAATTCTGCTTTTTTCTTCTCGGTCCTTATTCTGTTTCCTCATAACTTCTTGTTCACCTGTCTTCTGGGTTGGGGGCCGGGGAGGGAGGGGGAGGGGGAGGCAGCTCTTCCAGATTCAGGCCTTCAGCAGTAGCTGCCTTCTTCTTCGCCGGGTAAGAGAAAATCAGAGGCAGCCTGCCCTGTTGGGTTGAAAGACTGTGTAGTTAGGCCAAGTAGGATTCAAATCCTGGCTCTCAGAATCCTTGGCAGTGCCTTTCTGAGCCTCACTTTTCTCATCTGTAAAATCAGATCAATCCTACGTGCCTTGTAAGGTTGTCATAATGGTCGCACTTACGCACTTAGGGGTGTGTAAAGCATCTAGCAGGGCTTTTAAAGCGATAGCTCCTCTTCGCCCCCAGGAGCCTCCTGCTGTGAGCAGAGTACCTGCAGAGACTCAGTACACACACATCGTGGTCAAGCATCGGTAACTATGGTGTCCTTCAGCAAGTGTTCGAATTGTTTTTAATCTTGAGTAATTTAATCCACAAAAGATCATACATCATTCCTTTTTAATTGCACACATATTTGAGTGTAGCAAATAAGGTTGAACTTTTGTCCATATGTTCATTAACAACTGCATTTCCTTATTTGGACACTTTCTCTGGCAATTTTTCTATAAAATGTTTATTGGTCTATGTGAGCACTTTATATAGGAAAAGAAATTATGCCATTACTAGCTGTATTCGCCACAATATTTTCTTAAAAGTTCAAAGAGTACATTTTAATTTGGGTTACTTTTCCGACATGCAAAAATTTAATAGAATTTTTAAAACTACTGACTTTTTTCTTCTTTGAGCATCATCCAAATCTGAGCTGAGAGGGAGACAGTCCTCCCTCTGCAAAGATTTAATAACATTCACTTTCGATTTCTTCTAGGTTTTAAAAACTTACCTCATCAATAAATCTGGAATTCATTTGGGAAGGGCTGAGATAATTATCTAAATTGATTTTCCCCCCAAGGAGTTCATCAATTGCTCCTGTGCCATCTATTGACTACCCTCCTCTTCTGCCCTAGCCTGTGGTGCCTCCTCCAACGTGTATTCAATTCTTGCATGTACTAGGGTCTGTACCAGAGCTATCAATTCTGTGTCATCCGTCTGTTTGCCTCTTCCAGGACCAACACCATGCTGACTGTAGAATGCTGATAAGCAGAGTTGGGGTGGAGGGTGCTGAGCAGGCTGGCAGAGAAGAGAGGAAAGGACTTTCAGGATAAGCAGTGTGGTCTGAACATAAACAGGACAAAGGGGAAGTTCAGGGCCCCATATGAGGATGACAAGTAACTGTCATTTGGAGCCTGGGGGAAATGAGTAAGGGGCTGAGGAAAAGAAGCAGTGAAGGTAGCAGGGGATGCAGAGCCCTGAGCGGGAGCCCCAGGTACTAAGAACTCAGTGCCAAAAGGGATCTGCAGGTGTGGGGACGATGACTGCTGTCCTCAAGGCTAAGGAAGTACACAGAAACACCGATGACAAAACACAGAAGGGGTGACAGTGCCACGAGAGCACCTCCAACCACGTGCGCCAGGCCCAGTAGAAATCATGTGTCACCTCATTCCCCACCCACATGGGACTTCACCTCTGCTGAACCCCTGGAGGACTGGCAGTAACCCAAACGTCCATCGGATGGTAAATGGTTAACAAATCATGGTATATCTGTACAGCGGAGTACTAGTCAGCAATAAGTAGGAATGAGCTGTTGATACACGCTGCAACAGGCATGAATCTCAAAATAATTATGCTAAGTAAAAAAAGTAAGACCAAAGAAGAGAACATATTATTTCATTTCTATGAAATTCTAGAAGATGCAAACTGGTCTATGGTAATAGAAAGACGATCAGCAGTTGTCTGGACAGGAGGTGAGGGGAATGAGATGGGACGGGGGGGGGGGGGCAGGGGCAGGAGGACCGGGCAGAAAAACATTTGGGGATGATGGAAATATCCGTTATCTTGCTTGTAGTGATTGTCCCACTGTTACATACCTAAAACTTACCAAACTGTACACTTTAAATATATATAGTTTATTGTATATCAATTATACACAACAAAGTTGTATAAAAAACCACCCTTGTCTTAGACTTGATTCTTATTTAATAGATCTGGGCCAGCACGCAAGCGGCAGTGTTTTTCCTGCGTTCCCAAGGTGAGCCTGACGCGGAGTGAGGTTGATATCCCTGGACCTAGTATAATAATATCTGAGCTGCTTCTTGGTTCTCAGATTCTGTCTCTATAACAGGAGGATTCCTTGATGGACATTAGGAAAGTATTTTCTTGCTCATGTGGAGGCTGATACCTTGGTAAGACCAGGAAGGGGCCACGCCTTTACTGCTGGTTACTCCTGCCTCTCTTCTCCCACTGGGACTCAGGGGGATGAAGTCCGTGTGGTTTGTTCCCATGGGGGTCCCCGTCTGATGGTCTCTCAATGTATGTGATGCTTGTTCTCAGGCCATACCCCTCACCCTAACCTGCTCTGGCCTCATGACATCATGAACTATTAAGGGTCACCATGTCCTCCCTCATGCCCTGCCTGTGGTACACCTGCAGGCCATCTTTTACAGTACATGTCCCCTTGCTCAGATGGGGCAGCTTTCCAGAGAAGCCCACAGCGCCCTCATCTAATCAGCGTATCTTCAGCAAAAGGGAGAAGTTCCTGTTTAGCACCTTCTGGGGGTTTCCGGCTGAGCATTCTGGTCCCTCACACACTACAGCACACAGCTCTTCACGCCAGCTGTGCAGGACACGCGTGCAAGTGCCAGCTGCCTGCAGGGCACAGTGAACCCTCACCCCATGCCCCAGACTCAACCTCAGATTTTGTGGGTGGTTCTCCTGGGACCTCCTAACCTCTGAAGCAACAGACCAGACTGAATGCCTCTGGCAGGGAAGAGAACCCAATGCCATTCTCTAACCCTCAAGGACTCTGCTCTCCCCAGGAGGGTAGAGTGTGCCATCTCTCTCTAGATCTCTCCTTGCAGGAGGGCAGGCCAGGCTGACACGCAGGCCCAGCAGCAGTGCCCTCCTAGTAAACCCTGGCCATTTCTTTGCACCTGAGAAATGTCCTCTCACACTCCCTGCTTCATTTACATACATCAGAGTAAGTCCCTTTTCCATTGCATTTTGAGTTCTCTCCCATTTCAAGTTCCTCCATAATATCTCATATTCCATGATCAATCGTGAAAGGTCGGTGGAGGATAAAGAAGGGACATTTTTAGGAGGGGTGGGAGACAGGCAGTTACCAACATGACCTTTGCCCCCAATCTAGAGATTTGGGGTTTGCTTCTTGTAGATCTTTGCATTTTGTGGCATCACAGCAGGTTTTAGTCATCAAAATATTTCCAGATGGATTTGGAATTTTTTTTTTTTTTTAGCATCCTGGTACCTGGTCTGCACTAGCAGATTAAATGAATAGCCAAATTATATAAATATCATTCATCAATAGAAAAAGGTGCAGGTGGAGAGTTGGAGAAGGAGAGAGATGTGTCACCAGATGGCACTGTTTAAAAGATAAGGAAGTAAGGAGGCTCTGGCTGGGTAGATCAATTGGCTAGAGCATGGTCCTAATGCACCAAGGTTTCGGGTTCAATCCCTGGTCAAGAATCAACCAATAAAGTCATGACTAAAATCAATGCCCCCTCATTCTCTCTCTCTAAAATAAATCTAATAAATAAATAAATAAATGATAAGGAAGTAAGAGAGTTGTTTCTATGGCTACTCTTAGCAAAATGGAGAAATGCTTGCCAGTTGCCAGAGCAGATTTAACTCCAAACCCTCCTGAACTTCTGGAAAAGCCCACTTGAGCACTCCTATGCCAAATGGAGCTCACTTTCAGTCTTCATGATGGCAGTGACAGAATGCATAAATATTTCAGGATTGGTTATGGATATGCCGTGAGAACAGAGAAATGTAGTCAGAAAGAGGACCCACATCCAATGTCAGGAGCTCCCTCCCTGCCACAGGCTGTTCACGCTTCTTTAGAGGTTAGCCTGCGTTGCCCACCTGTGCCCAGGCCCTAGGCTGTCCACCCATCTCAGTGGATCGCCTAACTGTCTATGAGGACACTGAATTCACTCACTCAGCATCCATCCATTTCAACCTCCTTCTAGTGTGTCTCCCAGTTGTAACAGAAGCTTAGAATCAGATCCTCCAGCATCAGCCAAGCTTTAAAAAAAATCCTTCTGATGACTGCAACCCCTTGTGAGACTCTGAGCCAGATTCATCCAGCTAAGACTCCTGAATCCCTGATCCGCAGAAACTGTGAGATATTGATTATCTTATAATTTATTATTTGTTATTGCTTTAAGCTTCTAAGTCTTGGAGTAATTTTTTCCACAGCAATAGGTAACTAACGCACTAGGTGAAATCATTTAATGTATGGTAATTTCAACAACACAATTTGGAGATTGCATCTTGGACACACTACGCTGTGTTTGCCTTCAATTAACAGTAAAAATTGGCAGCAATGATATCGCAAATAAAAGTTATGTTAATTAGCCCTGGCTAGTTTGGCTCAGCAGTTAGACCGTCAGCCCGCTTTGCAGATTCGATTCTGGTCAAGGGGTCAAGGGCATGTACCTCCCATGCAGTCCAGTCCCTGGCCCTGGTCAGGGTCGTGCGGGAGGCAACCAATCAGTGTGTCTCTCTCACATAGATGTTTCTCTCTCTCTTTCTCTCCTTCCCTCCCTCACACTCGATCTGAAGATAAATGGAAAAATATCTTCGGGGGAGGATTAAAAAACAAATTATGTTAATTATATGAAGAGGGAAGAACAGTGTGACACTGAGGCTTGCTTTTATAGAACTTTAAGCATGCCCCATAAAGTTTCTTTGAAGTCTTCTTGTAGCTTTTCATCACCATTTCAGAATACTAACTAGCACGTAATCTGTGGTTTTGGCCTACCATCCCTTTCTCTTTCTTGAGAAACAAAATACCTCTTCTCCTTTTGGGGAAGTTGGGATCTCTAGTTCATGCTGGTCATGTGACTTCACTGGCTCTGCCTTAGGGGTGGGCTTGAAATCAAGCTTGTCAATTGCGATCCTTTATCAGGATCAATAAGGATGAGTGAGGAACATAAGCTTTCTTGAGGTGTTGCACTTGATTCCAAAGGAAGGTATCCTGATGAAGAAAGAGCCTGTTGAGAATGAATCCAATACAGGAAAACTGAGTTGAAAGATAAAGATATATAAAGAGAGGAAAGGAAAGGAACGGGACTGGGAGTGGGAGTGGGGAAGAAGGGGGAAGAACTTTTGAATCCCTGCCACATTGGATCCAATTACATTGTCTCTGCTTGCTTCTAGATCTGCTACTTTATCTCCAGATATTATATAGAGAGAGGCCTGTAACAATATTGAAGTTGCTCTTGGGAATACATTGTAAACAATTTCTTTTTTCTGGAGTGGGGATGAGTGCCCAGGCTCAGATACATAGGGCTGAGTCACTCCACGAAACTACCCACTTTTTAAACTATTTAGCCATCTTATTCTAACGTTGCTTTATTAAATTGCCTTTAAACCAGACATCATTATAATAATTGCCTAATTAATGTGTTGAATAACATCTTTGATACATTTTCATTCTATTTTGTAAAAGAGTCACGATCATAACTTTTTTTTGAAAATCATACCTACAATATTAATCCCTCATTATAAATAGATTCTCTCTTTGTATGATCTGCCTATTAACTTGGTCCACGGTGTCCTTTTGAAGTTTTAAAAAGTCCTCTACCCGTCCTGTGCTCCCCCTCCCCCGCCCCAGGATACTCTTTCACGGAATATCGTCTGCATAATTTTCAGCTTCCCACCTGTTCAAAACTCTGCCCTGGGGAGTTCTGACGGGAGGCTTTAATTAAAGTTGAATTGCCGTTACCGCAAAGCCTAGATTTATGAACAAATAAACGAAATCACCGCCGCAGTGATCTGGTGTTTGCGGTGCGGTGCACGGTATGGCGGTGGCGCGAGTTCTGCAGTCCGCTGAGGCCGCCCGGGGCAGGGACCTGGACCTGACCCCGGGCCGGGCTGGGGCCGGGCCGGGACCGGGTGGAAAGGGGCGGGGCGGCCTCCGGTCCCACCCGCCTGGGGGCGGAGCCGGGCGGGGCGCGCAGTCAGCTGACTCGATGACTCGCCGGCGGCCCGCTTCCTCCCGCGGGCGGTGAGGGGCCGCTCAGCAGACCCGGCGGACCCAGCTCGGAGCAGCCAGGCGGCCATGGAACTGCGCGGGCTGGGGCTTCCGCGGCTGCTCGGGCTGCTGGCGGCGCTGGCGCTGCTGTCGGGGCAGGTCCCCTGCGCCTTCGCCTCCTGGAGACCGACTCTATGGCCCCAGCCGCTGTCGGTGCAGATGACCTCGCGCCTGCTGCAGCTGTCCCCCGACGACTTCTACATCACCAACGACCCCTCTTCCAAGGCCGGCTCCTCCTGCAGCATCCTGCAGGAAGCCTTTCGGCGGTGAGTGCTCCAGCCCGGCGGCCGAGCGGGAGGGCCCGGGACCCCGTGGCGGCCACCCTGGGACGCCGTGCCGGCGCGGGGCCGGGGAGGTGGGGGTGGGGAAGGACACCTGCGCGCCTCTTAGCACCTGCACAGCCGCCAGTGTCGCCGGCGCTCCTACCCCCATTTCACAGACGAGGAAACTGTCTTTGAGCTGGTTGGAAACTTGACCAGTCTAGAAGATGGCAGCCAGCTCGAAACACGGACCGACACCCAAGCTCTTTCCATCCCCTCCTGCCTCCTCAGGGTCATCCTGGGCGCCCAGGAACCCTGGTTTGCGTGTGGGGTACTCTGTGGCCATGTTCCCTTCGGAGTGGAGTGAAGGGTGAGGGAGGGTGAGAGGAAGGGAGGAAAAGGGCAGCTTCATACCTGAAGGGAGTTCTAGGAGGAAGATCAGTGCTTAAAGTTTGGGGAGGTTCCTCAAAGTTGATTGTCATTTATAGGCCGTCCCACCAACCACCCCCAATCTGGTGACGGTTCAGATGGCAGAAAGTCCTTAGGTGGGAGCATACTGTCTAAAAGTACCCTTCCAAAATCTGTTCCAAAATGTTCACAATGTTTTCATCTAATTACTTCGATGCGGTCAGTACACCACAGCATCTGATTTTTTGTTTCCCAGCACCAGTCATGTGCTTGCTCTCCCAACTTCTGTTTCGTTCTTTATCAGCTCATAGGCAGGGTGAATTGTGTACAGAGTTAGTTCAACATGCCACACGCTGTCCCCTCACTGTGAGACCTCTGTAGGTGGGACTGTCCTGAAGGTGAGTTTGTACTGTCTCCCCCCACGCCCCTG
Source organism: Tadarida brasiliensis (assembly GCA_030848825.1). Classification (NCBI taxonomy): domain Eukaryota; kingdom Metazoa; phylum Chordata; class Mammalia; order Chiroptera; family Molossidae; genus Tadarida; species Tadarida brasiliensis. The sequence goes on from CM061258.1 coordinate 48,453,228, forward strand.
GTTTTGTCTCTGTTTCCAGTGGGTAGTGTAGCTTAATAACACCTGCTGGCTCCAGGCAGGCCTGGGGCTTCGGCTCAGATGCTGATAGCAGAGAAGGCTCATTCTCGCCTTCAGTTTTGTACAACTAAATGGATATTGTTACCTTCATTTTAGACGGGTACCCTAGTGAGACTTTGGTATTAAACATACTAACAGGTCAGAATGGCTAGAGTCCAGGTGAAGAAGTAAAAACTAGGTGGTTGGTTGCCTGGGGTATTGAGAAGGGAAAAGTACCTGAGAGTCATCTAAAGGAAGATCACGGCTTGGCAATCTTTTAAAAACAAACACACCTATCATATTTGCTATGGGACTCAGTTTTTAAGATAGAATTTTCCTTCTGTGCCATACCACTAGAAAAACAAGGACCTGGTAATATGCTGAAGTGATGTGAGTATGGCAAGGAAGCATGGGTGGCGAGTAAACAGCAGTAGGATAACCAGGACTTGAGTCAGCTGTGAGTTGGTGTAAAAGCAAGGCTTGGCATTCCAAGGCAGTGCAGGTAATTATCTGGAGTTTGCCTAACGAATTCATCCCCTGGGCATGAAGCAGCTACTAATTATACCCTGCGTTGTGAGGAAGCAGGTTGTAAAACAGCCCTTAATGGCGAAGACTTGAAAGCATTCAGGTGAGTGTTCTAGGAACTCGGGAGGGGCAGTGTCTATTTCAGAGTAAAAGCATGGTGGGTTTGGAAAGATTTAGAGATGATGGGGACGTTCCAAAGCTTCCAGCAGCTGGGAACTCCCAGATCCTCGGCCCCAGATTGTTCAGAATCCCATGGCTCCTGTCTCTTCTCTGAGCCCAGCTTCTATGACAGACTGCTTCGCAGCAGTCTGCGTTTGCAGGCAGAGCTATGTGCTGCATGGCTGCTTCCTCAGCCTCCAGAACAAGGTCCATCCCATGCTAGTCATATTTCAGATGGACAGGTAGCTTCTCTTTCAGCTCCTGAAAGGCTGAATTAACCCAGATATAGGCATGCCTCAGAGATATTGCGAGTTCAGTTCCAGCCATGGAAATAAAGCAAGCCTCACAATAAAGTGAGTCGTAATCCGTATGCCTTCAATTTGTAAAAAACACATCTGTGAAGCACAAGAAAGTGAGGTATGCCTGTACCTTGGACACTGCCTCTGAACCCTCTGAGTTTGCCGTTAGAGTTTTAACATCCAGGGCCAAGATTTTCTTTATTTGGGACAAGCCAGCACCTAATGTAGTAAAATACACACAAGATTGCCATCTTAACCATTTTAAAGTATAGCGTTCAGTGATCTTAGTTTCCTTTTGAATCTTGAGGTTTTTCTATGAAAAGGGCTCTCATCAGCTTCCTCCGTTCCACTCACTGGTTAACTTCCATACACTTCCAAATTCATCGAACTTTCCTACCTCTCCTTACTTTGGAAAAACACAAGACATTCATACACATAAGTAGCATACACAACCTTCTGGCTTATCAGCATCTAAAAATATTATTTAGCCCTGGCCAGTGTGGCTCAGTTGGTTGGATGTTGTTCTGTGCACCAAAAGGTTGCTGGTTCGATTCCCAGTCCCCAGTAGGGGGTGTGTAAAGGCAGCCGATGGTAGTTGTGCGCTCACATCGATGTTTCTCTTCTCCCCTCTCCTCTCTAAAAATCAATAAAACTATTCTTTAAAAAAAAAAAAAAAGCCACAAAAAATATTATTTAAACAATTGCTTTGAAGCCTATCTGATCTTTTATCATATTCAAGTGTTTATTTAATATCCTCTTTATCTGATACTTAGGTAACAGCATATGGTAAATTTTCAAGGCCCTAGTGAGAATTACATGGTCTGGTGACATTTCTTGGAGGTTTATGTATTAGCTAGGATATTTTTGTTGGAAGGTAACAGGAACCCTGACTGAATATGGCTTAGCAATAAGAAAATCTGTTATCTCACATATCAGGAAGCCCAAAAGCAGGGAGGATTTCAGGGATGGTTGACCGTCTCAACAGGATCATTAGGAGATCTGTCTTCCTTCCCTCTCTGCTCTGCCATTTTAGTGTGGGTTCAACTGGTCCAGGTATCACATACAGAGAACGTATTCTTGTAACTCACTTGGGAGAGGAAACTTCCTCCTACATCCCACCCCCACCCCATCACTGGTCAGAATTGGCTTGTTCACTCAAGAGTGATTGGGTTACTGTCATTGGTTTGATTTTGATTACTGGTTCTTTATTGGGGACTTCATATTAGTCACACAGGAGTGTGGGGAACTTTTCAAATTTCCATACCTGGATCCTACTCTCCAGGATCCTGATTCTAAAGGTCTGGACATCAGTGTGTTCAAAAAGCTTCCCAGGTAATTCTAATGTGTAATTTGGGGTGAGAGCCTACAGCTGGACTAACATGGGATGGCATAGATTTGCGGGGTCAACTATAAATGTCTGCTACCACATGTGTATTTAAAACTTGGCTGAAGTGGTTTAACATTTGTTTGAATTTATTTCTCACACAGATATCATAACTATATTTTTGGAAGCTACAAGTGGCAGCGTCCCTCCGCTAGATTTCATGATAAAGTGGATGTAGAGAAACTTCTCGTCTCAATTGTCCTTGACTCAGAATGTGAAAGCTTCCCCAATATCTCTTCAGATGAGTCCTGTGAGTACCTGTGTAATGTGAATGTATCATATTTAAAGCTGTTACAGACTTAAGTGCCAAAAGCAGTCTCCATGCCATGAGCTATCATGAGTTCTTGGCTAGTGAATTTGTAATTCCTGTTTTTAAAACTACAATTAAAGCCCTGGCCGGTTTGGCTCAGCGGTTAGAGCATCGGCCCACGGACCAGAGAGTCTCGGGTTCGGTTCCCACTAAGGGCACGTACCTCAGTTGCAGTTTGTCCCCGGCCCCAGTTGGAGTCGTGTGGGTGGCAACCACTCGATGTGTCTCTCTTACATCAATGTTTCTCTCTTTCTTCCTCCCTCTCTATCTGAGGCAAAAATGTCCTCGAGTGAGGATTAAAAAAAACACACAAAAAACCCTACAATTAAAGTCTAATGATAAAAGTATAGTAAGTGAAGAAGAGAAATAAATCACTCATAACTCCAGCACTCAGTTAATCACTGTTATTTCAGATTTTTTAAAAGAGCGACTAGTTTAAATATTTTACAAATGTATAAATATAAACATGATAATGACATGAAAATGGGTTAATTCTGCACATGTGGTTTTGTATTTTGTTTTTAAAATATAACAATACATTATAAACATGTGTTTCACTAAATATTTTTCTGTTTAGTGAGACATGTTTGATGGCTGAGTAATGCTCTGTCACGATCTGGATGTGCCGTAACTTACTTGACTATGGGTATTTTTGGACATGTAGGTAATTTCTTAACTTTTATTTTGAAGACAGAGCTATGCTTATATCCATTGTCTCTATTTAAAATCTAATTAGACAGACAATTCAGAACTCAGGGAGGAGGGAGCTATTTCATTTGCTCAATAATATAATCAACATTTAGTTACATGATTTTTTTGTTGCCTAAAACATTCTCCAAGGCTTTTCCCCAATTGTTTTGGAAGGAATAAACAATTGGGCAGGCCTTTTCCATAGGGTATACTGAGTGGGAACAATGTGGAATTGTACCAAGGAGTCAGAGGAGCAATATGAGGACATGGGTGACATAGATTAGTGCAGAGAGCAGACTGGTGAGCTGGGTATAAAAATAGAAAGGATACTGTATATGAGAAAGAGTGACTCCTTTGTCCTTAGACTGCCCCATCCTCTTAGTATAGATGAGACTTCTTAATAATACATTTCTCTTCAATGCTATAGCTGTTCTTGGAAGGGAAATAGGATAATCTGCCAACATTAACTGTGTGGTTTCATTTGACAGCACTCAGATACTATATGAATTAGGTTTCACAATCTGAATGACTATAGAAATGGTCATTAAATTATCATGGAATCTTTGCTGACTGTTGGCAATACAGTGACATATTACACATTCCAGAAAAGAGAAACTGGAGAGTTACAGCTTGTCTTCCATTCAGCTTTGCAAATCCTTTTTATTCTGAACAGGAATTTGTTTTTATTGATTTTTTTTTAGAGAGAAGAGGAAGGGAGAGAGAGAGATAGAAGCTGATTATGAAATTTTCTCATGGAAAGATAAACTAGTTTCAAGTTTTAAACAAGTTCATGATGACAACAATGATAAAAGTAACACACACAAATGGAAATAAGATACCAACTTTTGTTCGAGTGTGAGGAAATATCAAAGGAAGTGACAAGTATTACAGAATTGTCTACTAATAAAAATCAGAACCAAAAGTGGACTAGTTTCTACTATAGAGAAATAGTTACATATATCAAGAACGTTCAGTACAATTTGCTTGTGTGTGTTTATGTATCAACAGGAGCACACATAAAGCAATTCTGTATTTTCTTATTACACATACATGTATGAAAAGCCTGATGTTTCCTCTGAGGACAGTAGAGGGAGTTGAGTGGGCATCTCAAAGGAGATCTATAATATTTCACAGTTTTTAAAGAAGAATATATATATATATATATATATATATATATATATATATATATTCATTTCTTTATTGATTTTAAAGAGAGAGGGAGAGGGAGAGAGCTAGAAACATTGATGAGAGAGAACATCAATCAGCTGCCTCCTGTGCGCACGCACACACACACACACACACACACACACACCCCACTGGGGATCATTGGCCCACAACCTGGGCATGTGCCTTGACCGGGAATGGAACCAGCAACCTCCTGGTGTAGGGGTCAATGCCCAACCACTGAGCCATACCGACCAGGCTAAAGAATATATTGATGTTATTTGTATGCACACCCTTTAAAACAAAAGTATGGCCTGGCTGGCGTGGCTCGGTGGATTGAGCATTGTCCCATGGACGGAGAGGTCCCGGTTCAATTCCCGGTCAGGGCACATGCCCAGGTTGCAGGCTCGGTCCCTGGTTGGGGGGCATGCAGGCGGCAGCCAATCTATGTTTCTATCTCTCTCTCTCCCTTCCTCTTCTCTCTAAAAAAATCAATAAAAACATCTTTTAAAAAATATTAGAAAGAAAAAAGAGTATGTTGCAAAAGTACAGGAAGGGGTCCTGATCTGTGCACCAAAAGGTGGCTGGTTCAGTTCCTGGTCAGGCACACGCTCAGGTTGTGGGTTGAGTCCTCGGTCAGGGTGCATGTGGGAGGCAACCGATGGATGCTTCTCTCTCTCCTACCTCTCCCTTCCCCTCTCTAAGAAATAATAAAAACATATATATTTTTTAAAGTACAGGAAGGGATAACTGAAAAGTCAAAGATGCCACTCCCATTTCAAATCAGGGAGGTCATCATTGTTAACACTAATAATTTGGTTTTGAAATAAATATTGAAATTCTGTAGCTTATGTGTTCATTTATTTACAAAACAAAATCTTCTGCTTTATATTTGTGTTTTTTTAAAATCCTCACCCGAGGATATTTTTCCATTTATCTTCAGATAGAGTGGGAGGGAGGGAGTGAGGGAGAAAAACATTGATGTGACAGAGACACCTCGATTGGCTGCCTCCCGCACAACCCTGACCAGGGCTGTGGACCGAACTGCAGCCCTTGACCAGAATCGAACCCGAGACTCTTTGGTCTGCGGGCTGATGCTCCAACCGCTGAGCAAAACTGGCCAGGTCGATTATATTTGTGGTTTTTGCATTGAGTTCAATCAAAATCCTTTTTAATATCAACCATTCCTCAGTTTATTGGAAAATAATTGGCATCAAGTATATGCAACATGTTAATGTTTTTAGATGACTCTTTGTGCTATTTCTGTAAGATCCCCAAACTGTAACATGGCAAAAAATGATTTTTAAACGGTGACCAATGGAACCGTTAGCTCTAGGTAGCTAAGATTTGATATAGATGGAGAGGAATCATGATTGGTTATAGTCATAATAGCAATACTGTTCTTAGTCTGGACTTTAGCTAACTCATCATTTGGTCTTCTGATGGAAAAGGCTACCTTGTCAGAAGACTGTCACCTGAGAGGGTCACATGATTGCTAGCTGTTGATGGAACTCTTTTCCTACCTGCAGCCAACTCTCTTGTCTTAGTCTGGGTAGTGGTGGAGGGTGATGATGTAGCCCAGATACAATAGTAAATCATTAACCTGCAGCCCCTGAGTGTCTTATCTGTGGCAAAGTCTGCACCAATTACCCTTTAGTTTTCAGTCTGTCTGTGCTGTCTGCTTTACTTTACCTGTGGTGGCTCTACCCCAAACTAAAAAACTAAAATTACTAGGGCCACCTTAGGTAGGGTATGATTTCAAGGACTAAAAGATTTAGCCCTCCCCCGCCCATGCCCAGTAGCAGCCAGCTGGAGCCCCTTGATGAGTGTACACACTTTTTATTGAGTGAGACAAAGCTGAATTAAGCCAAAGTGATTTAGAAAATCAGTCTTCAGGCATATTTAAGGTGTTACTTGGGAAAGGTGGGTGCAGGGCAAGTGGAGAAGCACAGAAGGAGAAGGGAAAGAATAGAAGAGATCCTTCTTTGGCCTGACGGGGAGTGGAAGATTTGAGCGATACCAGGGGTTTTACAAAAGAATTGTGGGTATTGAGGAATGTTTGCACTTTTGACTTAAAATCTCAGCTTAACTATAACCCTACTCTGTTGAGGGGCAGTTGGAGATGATAATGCTCCCGGAGGGAAAAATGAGGATCATCATGGAGATGACACCCAAGTTCCTGACTTGAACTCAGCTGGCTAAAGGGTGGTGCTGTGACTTGGAGTGAAGAGCGGAGACAGGCAGGTGAAGTGTGTGGCGCAGGAAAGGGGAAAGAGTTCGATTTTGAGCGTGTGGAGTTAAAGGAATCTACAGGACATCTTAAGTGAAGATACATAGGAGCCAGTTGGAGCTCAGGAGAAAAGAATGGTCCAGAAATACCAATTACATGTTTAGGAAATTTATTGTGTGTCATTGAAGGATTAACAAACTTTTTTGTTTTTCAATACAGATACTTTACTTGTGAAAGGACCAGTGGCTTTGCTCAAGGCCAACAGAGTCTGGGGAGCATTACGAGGTAAGGTCTATGTAGTTTCATTGTTATTTTCTAGTAAAGAAATATTTTCAATTGGTGCTTTAGGAAATCAAGCACGACAAAACTTGGCTTCCTTAGACACTTTACAGAATGGCTTGTTGAGTAGTTCCAAAATGATTTCAGTTTGACACTTTAAGAATGCTTGAGGGTTATTCCATTCAGTGCTGTGATTCATTGATGCTCTTGGCACTAACGTACCAGAGCTGTGAATGGCCCCAACCTGATCTGATCGGGCACTCTGTTTCACTGTCACTTCTTGCTGCCTTCAGTAGCAAGCACCTTTACCCCCGAATTTTATTTATTTATTTTTTGTTTTTTATTAAACTAAAAGTTCTCCCATATTTATTACTGAACCAGCCTACTAATACGTAGCATACAAAGAGAAAAAGCATCTTCCCAATAAAAATATGTCCAACTGTCCATATAGTGGTGATGTTTTCAGCTGGATATGGTAAGATGCTGATGACCTTGACACAGCGTGAAGACGTGTGCCACCTCGAGTGAGAGTCCATGCAGCTCAGCCAGCTCTTCTCCACGCTCGGTCTGATTACCGATTTGCATCTGAATGCACTGGGGAATGGGCCGATTCTGCTTTTCTTTCTTGGCCACGAATCACGTGATCCTGAAGGGCTTGTGAGAAAACGTGACGAGGAAGAGTCAGTAGCACACACCATGGTGACAGAAAGGGAGAGACCCCTTCCCCCATTTTAAATTCCTGTGGATTGAGAAACATAACCAAGTTTCCTGGAACAGTGTGAAAGATAAAGAGTGGTTGGAACACTCTCGAGTGGAAGCAGTGGGCAGAGGGAAACCGTCAAGCTCTTCCGGTGAATTTCAGAGTCTGAACTTCAAAGCCTGGGCTTTGGGTCATTTACTTTTGCTGTACAAAAGCTTCTTTTACTTCTTCTTAGTGGATATTATTGTAGTGACTTCTAAATACTAAGGTTTTTAAAAAGGATAATTTTCTTTAATGTGAGCTAACCAACCAGAGTCATGGTACTTAAAATAAAGGCAGCTTTGGGTCTGACTCAGGTTGAACCTTATCTCAAATGCATTAAGTATATATAATCGAATAATCATCATGTTTTATAGTCGTAATAAAAGTGGCATGATCATAATCTTACTTCAAAATAGAACATGAAAATATCCATAGATATTTACTACAAATGTAACTGCACTCACTACCATCCACATCACACACACACACACACACACACACACACACACACACACACGGAACCTTGGTTCTCAAATTAATTCCAGAAGACTGTTCAAAAAGCAATTTGTTTGAAAACTGAATCATTTTTTTCCCATTAGAAATAATGTAAATTGAAATAATCTGTTCCAGACCTCCTAATGATTCCCTGTTTTAACTTTTCACAACTGCCTGTGATCGTTGTTTCATGAGCACTTTCACAACCTTGGCGACATCAGCACTCTTGGTGGCCTCTTTATTTTTTAAATTGTACTAATGGTCAATTTCGCCATGCCGTACTCGGTACCAGATCAGATAAACATGAACACCTCTATCAGACTTTGCAATTATTTATTTTTTAAGCTCTATCGTTCTCACAACTTTCCTTTCACTTTGCTGCTATCACTAACTTTCTTAGCACCCATGGTGACTTACTGTACATATTTAATAATAATAAGTAGCAACAAAAGCAAAAAAAACATGAAAATATTCATAGCACATTTTCCTAAGATGTTAACAATTCGACGTTTAGCGGTAAACTGACTCGTACCCACACATTGTCTCCTTTGTCACCTGAGAGACTCGTGACTGATCATACAGGTGTCAGCATGAAAAGGTTGTCAGGTCGAGAACCAAAGTTTTGTTCAACAACTGAGACATTTTTTCCATGAACAACTTGGTCAAGAACCCAATTGTTTGAGATGAGAGATGTTTAAAAACAGGTTTGACTGTAATGTCATGTAGTTTTAAGCATTTATTAGTCCAATGTGCCTGTTTTGTTTGGAGTCTGTTAGGGAAAACAGAGCTTTACTGATGTTTGCACAGATCCACATCAAAGTAAAGAACTTTGGAGAACATTCAGTGACTTGATTTTAGTCTAGGAAGTCCTAATTGTCCGTCTACCATCAGACTTTCAAAGTAACATGCTCTCAATGGTAACTGAGTGATTGCCACAGAAAATTACAGTTATTCTTCCCTGTATGGGCCTGTATTTGAGAGCGAAGGAGTAGCAAAAATGACTGAACTTTTTTCCTTCCTATTTCCTGTCTAATATTTGGGGGGTGGGGATAACTAACACATAACATTATATTAATTTCAGGTGTAAAACATATGATTTGATATGTATATATTTTGTGAAATGATCAGAGTAAGTCCAGTTAACATCCATCATTACACAGTTACAAAAAATTAAAAAAAAATTTTTCTTGTGAATGAAAACTTATAAGATTTACTCTCTTAGTAAAAAAGTGTCCAGGAGATAGTCTCTGTGGCTATGAGTAAAACGTTGTAAGTCGGGCCTTTATAGTTTCACGGTGGTGTCTTGAGCCTTTTGCCCTCTAAAGTGTCTATAATATTTTGTCATAAAACCTCTTACTAATAATGCTATAAAATTTATTAGGAACTGGCATTTCGTTTTATTAAATCACTATTCTTTTTTGTGTTTATCATTCAAACAAAACACAGGCTATGGGAACAATGAAGTAAAGCATTTTTATTAATAGCAACAGGAATTTTTTTAAATTGAGCTTTGATTTTAGAAAATATGTTAGAGGATAAGGTATAACACTGTATTTAATTTTATTTGCCTTACCTGGTTATGGTTCTGTGTTTGGATAATGTAACTTATATTGTTTCAATTTGTTATTTTATAAATTATGCAATAAATTGTGAATTTTACTTTCCCTAGGTTTAGAGACCTTTAGCCAGTTAATTTATCAAGATGCTTATGGGACTGTAAGTATGATTGTCATATGTTACCAACATTTTTGGATAGACATATTACTACAAGAAAAATGTAAACTCTTTAGCTATTTATTTTTTCTTGAAGGTTTCTTCTCCCCAAATATTTATCTTAGCTGGTAAATGTAAATTTCACTTTTTTTTGTTCTAAATTAATCTTTCTTATTCAATACTCGCATAGATAGATGTAGTCTTTCTTGAGCTAAAGTCAAGAGAAACTTCTAAAAATAAATAAAAAATTATTTTGTCTTATAGTTCACCATGAACGAATCTACCATTACTGATTCTCCAAGGTTTCCTCACAGAGGGATTTTAATTGATACAGCCAGACACTATCTGCCAGTTAAGAGTATTCTTAAAACTCTGGTAGGTAATTATTTTATTTTAATCCATTGTATATTCTGCAGATGTGTCCTTTATGTTGTTTACTTATGCTATGATACAGGTTGGAATGGGGGATTCATTTGTCATATACTAAGTATAAGCACTGAGCTTTCTTCCCTCTCCCTTGTGAAGTGTGTTTCCTCAGCTGAGAAGTAGACTCCCCTAGGGAATCACCCTCTTGTTTTCATGGGGCAGGGGAGCAGAAGGGGACTCAACAAGTTGAGCCAGCATTAAGAGAAAGATAGTTTTAATACTGCCCATTGGCCCTCTTTGTATATACTCCCATTTGTTAAATCATGGGTCTAGACTTTTGGTTAGGATTATGTGGTCACTGTACCTCTAGTTGGTGTCCTTTAATTCTGTGACCTCCACTTCATTTATAGTGGCATAGAAAGTCTGGGAGCTGCTTTATACCTAGGGAAATGTTCCAAAGGAATATGGGATCTCGGGCAGCAAGAGCTGGGTGCCAGGGTGACAATAACTGTTTTCTCCTATGGACCTTTTATTGGTTCACCTCAATCATCACTGCCGATTTGTAGCAGTAGGAGCTTTACCTCCCATGTCTTTCTGCACCTTTATTTGATCATTTACAAACACGTTATTAAAAATTTATTTTTAGCCCAGCCGGTATGGCTCAGTGGTTGAGCATCAACCCATGCACCGAGAGGTCGCGGGTTCGATTCCCAGTCAGAGCACATGCCCAGGTTGTGGGCCTGATCCCTAGTGGGGGGCAGGCAGGAGGCAGCCGATCAGTGTTCTCTCTCATCAATGTTTCTATCTCTTTCTCCCTCTCCCTTCCTCTCTCTCTAGAATCGATAAAGAAAAACAATTTTTAAAAATTATTTTTACATTTACATTAATACTGACTTTTTTTTCCCTCCAAAAGATATTAGTCACTTTTATGAAATAGAAAAAATGTTTAGTGTAAAAACTTCACTCAGTATAGATATTAATAGAATAGGTAGTGATCCCATAATTTACCGAAGATCAACATAAGTTCTGTGTCCCATTTATCTCATTTTAGACTTAAAAAAAAAAAAAAAACTTAATGGAATTAAACTTAGCTACCTTTAAAATAGGCTGTCATAGACATCTTTCTATGAAAAAATATATAAGGTCTACATCATCTTTTTAAACAACTGACTTTTCCATTTTATATCCTGTGATATGTATTTAACCAGTCTCCTGCTGATGGACATCTAGGTTAATTTTTTTTTATCACAAATAGCACTTCAGAGTAAGCATTTGTACATTTGCACACTTGTCAGCATCATGTACCGAGGATAAATTCTTAGAAGTGAATCTCTAGGCTTAAAGATTGTATGCATTTTATTTTTTGGTACGAACTGTCAGACTGCCTTCTAGAGAGGACATACCATTTATGCTTGGCCAACAGTGGGGCATACCTTTGCCATATTCTTTGCTAATCTGGTGATAAAGTATATCTCCTTTTATTAATTTGCACTTCTCTAATTTTTAGAATGTAAGCCTCTTTTACTTACTAGCTATTTGTATTTTTTGCATTGTAAACTGCAAGTTTATTTTCAATGTCCATTTTGTCTTCTAGAATATTAATTCCTTCCTTGTTGATTTAAGAGCTCTTTAATGTTTTATTTGTTTATAGATGTGTCAGTGATACTTTTATATTTGCTTATATATTATAAAGTTTTCTAAATTTGTTTTTTAAACTATGTTTATAGTATAGTGTCTTTTGCCTGTAGAAGTTTTAATTTTTTATGGAGTCTTATCTTTCATTCTTATCCTTTATTGTTTTTGACCTTGGGAGGCATGCTAAGAAAAGCAACAAAACAAGGGTATAAATATAAAAACCTCTAAAATTTTTTTAATATTATATTTTTCTTATTAAATTCTTGATTCTGTTAGAATTTAGTGTATTATAGGTGATTATTTTAATTTTATTTTTTTCCCAATGGTTAGCCTGTAGTTCCAACATCATTTTTGAGCAATCTTACCCAGGCAACTTAATTAAAAAATTTGTTTTATCATATTTGCCTTATCTTCCTCTCTATTTAAACATGTTTTTCTTAAACCATATGCAAGTTGTACATAAGATGCCCCAGTACCCCTTAATATTTTTGTTTGGATAGCCTAAACAATAGCACTTATCCCAGTAACTACACTACAACCATCATAAGTCAGGAAGTGGACACTGTACTGCCATCTAATCCACAGACCGAGTCACACTCCACCAGTTGTCCCAGTGATGTCCTCCACAGGGTCACAGGTTCAGCATCCAGTGCAGGATCAGGTGCTGCACTTATCTGTCATGCCTCTTTAGCCACCTGTAATTTGGAACCATTTAGCTTTCCGTGTCTTTCCAGACTATGACATTTTTGAAGAGTACAGGCCGATTACTCTGTAGAATATACGTCAGCTTGTCTGTTTTCCACATGATTAGATTCAGGCTGTGCATTTTTAGTGACAATAAGGTAGAAGTGATACTCTTCTTCACCGTGCATGTCAGGTGGCACAGTGCCTTTTTTTAAAAACATTTTTTTTTCTTTATTGATTTTAGAGAGGGAGAGGGAGAGAGATAGAAACGTTGATGAGAGAGAACATCGATTGGCTGCTTCCTGCACATCCCCCGCTGGGAATCAGGCCCACAGTCTGGGCATGTGCCCTGACCGGGAATCTAACTGGCGACCTCTTGGTGCATGGGTCGACCCTCAACCACTGAGCCACACCGGCCGGGCAGCAATGTCTTATTTATTCCATTACTGGAATATTAACTCTTACAACATGACTAAGATGTCATCTGCCAGGTTTCTTCAGGTAAAGTTAATTTAGAAGTATTTTATACTTATTAATAAGTAATTATCTTGGGACAATATTTTGAGAGTACATAAAATTCCTGTTCTTCATCTGGCTAAAGTTCACCTACTAGTTTTAGCATCCAGGATGATTCTTGCCCAAATCAGTTATTACTAACTTGGCTGCCAGGTGGTGATTTTCTAAATTCCATCATTCTTTCTGTGTTTATTAGTTGATATGGCTTTTTACTGTAAGGTAGAGTTTCTCTTTAAGTATTCATTTTTTTTTTTATCAGTTTGTACTCAGGGATTATTGTGTTTTGAGGGGACCATAATCTGTTACTATCCCTATTTAATAGTCAAATGGTCTCACTTCTGGCCAGCAGGAGTCCATGTCTCCTCAGTCTTTGAGTCATTTCTTACATGTTAGCACATGCTATTCCAGGCTTGCTTTTTCTCTTTCCCAGTCCTGGAATCAGACTTTTCTCCTAGAAACACTTAGTGAATGACATGCTGAAACTAAAACCTGGGGTGTAGGTGTACTCATTGCTCCCAGGCCCTCTCAGCAGACAGAGCTATAAAACGTATGTATGTGTGTGTATTTATGTACATTTATGTGAACACATACATACATCTTTACCTATTTCTGTATCTGTCTATATCAGAGGTTGACAGACTGCAGCCCAAGGACCAAATCCAGCTAGTCACTTATTTTTACAAATGACGTTTTACAGGAATGCAGCCATGTCCATCTGTTTACATGTTGTCTTGCCTTACAACTGCAGTTGTGACAGAAAACGTATGGCTCCAAAATAAAAATATTTATTATCTGTCCCTTTATGTATAAAGTTTGGCATCTCCTGGTCTTTATTAAAAACCATGAGGGCCCTGGCTGGTTTGGCTCAGCGATTAGAGTGGCAGCCCGTGGACCAAAGAGTCTTGGGATTGATTCCAGTGAAGGGCACGTATCTTGGTTGCAGTTCTGTCCTGGCCCTGGTCAGGGTCATGCGAGAGGCAACCAATCGATGTCTTCCCCCCCCTCCCCCCACCGCATCTGAAAATCAATGGGAAAATATCCTTGGGTGAGGATTAAAAAAGAAAAAAAAAAAAAAACCCACGAGGAATTCCCTTCTCTGACAATGCAAATCCTGCCATTATCCTCAATATATTTGTTCCTTGCACAATTTCCTTGTATATAAGCTGTTTCCCAAATGCATCAACAAATCCCTTCAGCCCTGATGAAGGAGAAGGGAGGCTTTAAATTTTGATTGTCTGGTAGGGCAAATATCCCCTCTTATTATTTTAAATCTTTTTTGAATAACCTTATATTTTATATAAACATTATATTAATTCCTCCAGAGTAAACATGTCAATTTCCCCCAAAACCTCTGAGAATTCCGATTGCAATTGTATTGCATTTGTACCATATATTTATTTTATTTCTTAGGAAGGGCTGGCACTCAAATCTCAGAACTGTGGGAATTATAAGCGCTGGTACTTAAATGAATGCCTCATTTTCCCTATGTTCCATTCCCAAATATAGCAGTAGTAGCAGCCAAGAACTATTTTCTATTCTTGGCTGACCCCTAAATACTTACTGGGAATTTATAAGCTTGCTCCCTTCCCATAGAGCAAAGTTACAGCTCACTGTTTAGAATGAATACAAATTCCATATATATGCTTTTTGTTTTTTTTAAATATGTTTTTATTGATTTTAGAGAGAGGAAGGGAGAGGGAGAGATAGAACCATCTATGTGAGAGAGACTCATCGATCAACCTTCTCCTGCATGCCCCCTACTGGGGATTGAGCCCACAACCTGGGCATGTGCCCCGACTGGGAACCGAACGGGTGACCTCTTGGTGCATGGGTTCATGCTCAGTCACTGAGCCATACCAGCCGGGCATGGCTCAGTTTGTTGAGTGTCATCCTATGCACCAGGAGGTGGCAGGTTCGATTCCCCATCAGGGCACATGCCCAGGTTGTGGGCTCGATCCCCAGTAGGGGGCATGCAGAAGGTTGATCGATGTGTCTCTCTCTCCCTCTCCCTTCCTCTCTCTAAAATCAATAAAAAATTTTTTTTAAAAGACTAGATACTAAAACAATACCCAACTATAAGCTGTTTACAAGATAGACTTTGAAACATATAAAATAATAAAATAAATGATAAAAATGACGTACCAAGAAATGCAATCCTATTTATAAAAAAAAAAAAAAAAAAAAACAGAAAAAAAAAACCCAAACTGAGCCACACCGGCCGGGCTGTATAGGCTTTTTGAAATGTGACATGCCATGTAAAGTATTAAGATAAAGGATTTATACTTCTTTCACATTCTTTCTTTGCTGAAAATTTTAAAAGGAAACAGACACATGGGAAACAATCCTGAGTGGGGATATGTAAATTGGACTGTGTGTTGTATCTGTGGTATATAATTTTTCAACGTGTTTTTTGCAGGATGCCATGGCTTTTAATAAGTTTAATGTTCTCCACTGGCACATAGTTGATGACCAGTCTTTCCCCTATCAGAGCATCACTTTTCCAGAGTTAAGCAATAAAGTGAGTAATTCATGTTGTAATCTGTCTACAGAAAGTTTGGTAGTTTCAGTAGAAGTTTGTAGCTTTAGTGTTTCTTCTTATGCATAGAATTAAAATGTAAAAGTTAGATATTTGGGTTTTAAATGTTTTTTAATAGGCTGTGGCTTAGCATTTTAGATCCATAAAGCTGTCCTGTTTTTATAATTATTATAAATGTAAACAATTTCTAGGGGCTATATAAATAAAATTTTAAAACCTTAGTGAATGTAGACCTGATGCATTCATGATTCAAATAAGGTTAAGTAATTATATTTATCAAGTAGTCCAACTGTATATTTGTTTTAAACAATTATTTTGAATACTGTAAATGACTGTTCTTTTTCTCTGTGAAAAACTACATGAAGTAGGGAATTTTAGAAATGAGAGCTCCTTAGAAACTAATGGTAGTCTCAGAATTGTTCAAATTGACTGTACTAATAGACCAGTGGATGGGCGTGAGCCTCAATGTCATCTGCTTGAATCCGTACAACACACAGACAGGAACTGAGAAGCTGTATGCCTTGTCCAGAGTTGCAGTTAGGAAGAGGGCAGAGCCAGGACTCAAATTTCATGCTCTGGCCCTAACTCCAAAGTTTTCTCCAATGTTATAACATAGTATATGCTGCAATGCTAGTAGCAACTCATGTTTCTGTTTGCTTTTGTTTTACTTTTTATAATGGAAAATTTTAAACATATACAGAAGTAGAATAATTTAATGAATTTCCATGTCCTCATCACCCAGCTTCAATAGTCAGTACATGGCCAATCTTATATCACCTTTACTTCCCACCATTATTTGAAGCAAATCCAGGATGTCATAACTCATTTGTGAAAAGGACTGTTTAAAAAACAAACACAAAAAACCCAAAACATTATTGCAGCTAAAAAAAAAAAAAAAAAAAAAAAAAAAAAAATTAATAAAAATCCAGATAGCCAATTGTTATTTACACTTGCCCAGGGCTTTTTTCTTTTTTAAATTGCATTGGGGCGCAAGGTCCATGCACTGTGGTCAGTTTATATGTCTACTAATTCTCTTTTGATCTATAGGTGCCCACCTCTGCCCATCTCGTTTTTTCCTTAGAATTTGTTATTTTTTGATGAAGAAATTAAGTCATTTGTCTAATAGTTTCCCACAATCTGGGTTTTGCTAATTGTATTCACGTAATGTCAACATATTTTTCTGTACTATAAACTGGTAGAGTTACTTACTATTAGATCTAATCTTGATTAGATATCAATTTGATTTGGTGGATAGGCAAGGCTACTTTTAGAAGTTGAGCATTTATATATTTATATATATTTATATATTATATCTATACCTTAAGAAATGTGCTACAGTAATACCTTTAATGGACCTTATCTTTAGTTATAACCAATATTGGGTTCTAATTTTTCAAGTGACCTATAAAGGGATTGAAGGTAGCCTTAAAAAAACATCTGGTCACTTATCAGAGTGTGTGTGTGTGTGGGGGGGGATTTTAAAGCTGCTAGTAATTAAAGTGACGTTGAAAGACAATAGCTATGCTTTGTAGTAACCTGTGAATTTTGATTCTGAATTGACGTGGCATTGTATACTGTTTTCAGAGGTTTCACTTTGGAGTCAAACATTTTATTTCTGTTTTGTTGTATGATTACATGAGGTTGAAAGAGCATAATGGAAGACATTCTTGAAACAAGAGGGGTTGGTTTAGGTAGATAGTGTTATCAGTAAATGTGAATTAATCTAAAGTGTGCTGAGAGCTTATGGATAAGACATGGTTTAAATAATATAAATAAGTCATCCAACATCACATAGAACTATTTTTTTTATAAAATATTTTTTATTTATTGATTTTAGAGAGAGAGGAAGGGAGAGGGAGACAGAAACATCGATGAGAGAGACCATCGACTGGCCGCCTCCTGCATGCCCCCCACTGGGGATTGGGCCCCACAACCTGGGCATGTGCCCTGACCGGGAATCGAACCGGCGACCTCTTGGTGCATGGGTCGATGCTCAAACACTGAGCCACACCGGCCGGACACATAGAACTATTTTAATACATTATGATACTGGAAAAATCCGCTATGAGGTATCAGACTGCAAACAGAACTGTTAACAGTTTTCAGGACCAAATCCATTTGATACATATAAATTTTTATCAATGTGGCTCTTACAGGGAAGCTATTCTTTGTCTCATGTTTATACACCAAATGAAGTCCGTACAGTGATTGAATATGCCCGATTATGGGGCATTCGTGTCATACCAGAATTTGATACTCCTGGACATACACAGTCTTGGGGAAAAGGTAAGTGTTTTATGAGTTGCAAAAAGTGAACATTTGAGGTCCTGCATCTCTTATTTTATGACTTTGGTGTTTGCTCATTTTGTTCTTAGTTGTGACTTACACAAAAGGTAGCACTATTAACAGATATAATTCAGTAACATGTGTCTTAAAAAAATGACTACAAAGTAGAACTTAAGTGAATTCAAGAGGTTTTATGGATGAGGTAACACTTAACATGCTTTGGAGAGATCCAAGAAGATGTTCACGTTTCTGGAGGGACTTTCCTGAGGAAAGGCACTGAGTTGGAGGGCAGGGCAGCAGAGCAGGAGGGACTTTATTACAGGTGGTTGGAACTGGCTCTGGGGCCAGACTGCCCGGGCTTGAATCCTCTTCTGCTGCTTATAAACTGAATGACCTCGGGCAAGCTATCAAACATCTCATCCTCAGTTTCCCCATCTCTAGAACAGGTATGTTAGCAGCAGCTCTCAAATAAGTTTTTTGAGGATTAAATAATGAACGTAAAGCACACAGCACAGCACCTAACATTTATAATTGTTCAATAAGCATTATGAGGGTAGACAGGGAGAATAGTGGGAAGTAAGTCTGGAAAAGTACAATGTAGAGGCCCTGAGTGAGGAATGCGGGCTTCATCACGACACACAGAAACTGGCGAAAGCTGTGAAGCAGAGGAGTGACACCGAGGAGCTGCACTTCAGGAAACCTATGTGAAAGTGACAGACTGGAAGGGGAAAGAGACTGAGGTCCTACACCAGAATGCTGATGACAGAAATGGAAAATTATGTACAGAACAGAGACATTTTGGAAATACAGTCCATAGAACTTGGCACCTGATTGACTCCAGGAGGAGAGGGAAGAGTTATAGACTAATGGTGCCCTTATCAGCATACAGAAATCAGGAAAAGCTACAGAAGGAGTTTAGGGAACAGAAAATTTGTTTTTTGTTGGATTGTATTTGAAGTGCAGATAGGACATCTAATTATGTTGAGCAGGGAATCTGAAATCGGATTGAAGCTCAAGGAAAAAGGGTTGGGGCAAGCTGAAGATTTGGGAATCGTTAATATTCAAGATAATATTCGAAGTAGATAAAATCTGGCTGGTTTGGCTCAGCAGTTAGAGCGTTGGCCCACGGACCAAAGAGTTGCGGGTTCAATTCCAGTCATGGGCAGGTACCTCAGTTGCGGTTCAGTCCCTGGCCCTGGTCAGGGTCCTGCGGGAGGCAACCAATCGATATGTCTCTGTGTGTCTGTCCTCCTCTCTCTCTCTCTCTCTCTCTCTCTCTCCCCCCCTCTCCCTCCCTCCCTCCCTCCCTCACACTTTCTAAAGTAAAAAAAAAAAAGAGAGAGGCTGATGGAAAGGGAAACAGAGAGGTACAGGGAGAGGATTCAGGAAACAATTCTCCCTCATCTTATTTGGAATTAATTACCATAGTAACTCTTAGTAAGTGTGCTTCTCTTTTTCTGTATACAATCTCTTATAACTTCAACAAAATAAAGTAGTATTTATCATATGCTATGCTATGTCTTTGTGATTAAGACACTTTTTAAGAACAGAATCTTCATATTTTCCTCCAGGTCAGAAAAATCTCCTGACTCCATGTAACAATCTGCGTGAGCCTGGGGATTTTGGACCTATAAACCCTTCTTTGAATACAACTTACAGCTTCCTATCTACATTTTTCAAAGAAATTAGTTCGGTATTTCCTGATCAGTTCATTCATTTGGGAGGAGATGAAGTGGAATTCAAGTGTTGGTATGATAATTCTTTAAAACCCTGATTTTCTTTAACCATTGCATTTGAAGTAGGTTTAGAGGTCTCCACACGAAAAGGGAAGATTTGGGGTAATATCTCTGCTTGCACGGTTTTAATTTGGCAACACAACTCCTGAGATGGTGGATTTAGGGTGGTATGAGAAAGTAAAAGCTTTTAGGAAGGAGAATCAAAATGCAGAAGAAAATGGATAGTTTAAAAAAAGAGACCTCAGTGAATGAAAATAGCTTTAGTGAAAGAGGGCAATGAATAATTGAGAGAGATTTTTCAAATAAAAAAATCCTCTTTGCAAACAGCCTTAGATGGAGGAGAGAGACAGGAGGGAGGGAAAGCCATTTTACAAGAAATCAGCTTCTAGAAAAAATTATCTGCAGTGGAAAACAAAGATAACTCATAAGTTTCTAAGGCTTATTTTACTCTTTACAACTTAAATAGTTTTAAATTGGCACAAACGATGGTAAGGATGTACACTACTTTAAATAAATTGGGCATATCAAACTTCTAATGAAATTTTAATCACTGTTCTATTTTTTTAAGGGAGTCCAATGCAGAAATCCTGAATTTCATGAAGCAGAAAGGCTTTGGCAAAAATTTTAAAGAACTAGAATCTTTCTATATGCAAAAGTAAGTTACTTGAGCCTACTTGTGTTTATGTTTAAAAAATTTTTTTTTTCTTTATTGTTTAGAGAGAGAGGAAGGGAGAGGGAGAGAGAGAGATGGAAACATCGAGAGAGAACATCGATTGGCTGCCTCCTGCATGCCCCCACTGGGGACCCGGCCCACAACCTGGGTATGTGCCCTGACTGGGAATTAACAGTGACCTCTTGGTACATGGGTCGACGCTCAACCACTGAGCCACACCAGCTGGGCGAGCCTACTTATGTTTTTATTTCATCGAAACCTTTTGTAAAAGTTTTAGCTCTTACTAGTTTTGTTTTATTCATTTTCTCTCTACCTCTTCCTAAAGTATAGATGTTGTATACTTTGTATGAAAAATCATAAAGAAGAAAGCATTATCCATTGCTTTCTTCAAATCAGTAATATGGTAACCAAGCCTTTTGCAGTAACTGTTGAAATACAGGACAGCAGTCATATATTCCAAGAACTCGGCTGAAAGTGCTGGCTGCCCTAGAAGTCTTCATCACCATCCAGTCCCTATAATCCATTCCCCTGTGTCACCTCCAGGAGCATGCTTTAACTTTACACCTGTGCTGTCCAGCACGGTAGCCATAGCCACATGTGGCTGTTTGCATGCAAATGAAAGAAAATTAAAAATTTAGTTCCTTAGTCACATTAGCCACATTTCAAGTGTTCAACAGCTGGATGAGGTTACTTAGTGGCTCCCATATGGGAAAGTACATATATTAGCACATTACCATCACTGCAGAAAGTTCTGCTGGACAGTGTTGCTCTATACCAGGGATCAGTAAACTTCTTTCTGTAAAGGCCAGATAGTAAATATTAGGCTTTGTAGGCCCCATCTGGTTGCATATTTTTATGTAAACCATACTTTACAAATATAAAGACCATTCTCAGCTCATGAGCTGTGCTATATTGAAAGGTACCTCAACGTTGCAGTCCTTGGTAGAGAATACGCATGCTTTAAACATATTGTTAAGCTTGTGATCTGAATTAACTTTTAATTTTATTTTTCATTGGTAGGCTTTTGGATATTATTTCAACTGTAAAGAAGCAACCCATAGTCTGGCAAGAGGTTTTTGATAATGAAGTGAAGGTGAGAAGTATGAAGACTACATTTGATTCTGATAATATGAGAGCTTAATATTCTAACATCGTAGATGCAAGGAATCTAATGAAGCATCCCCCCGGGGAAATTAGCTTCTTTTTCCATTTAAACTGTATGAGGCAATAATTGTAGACTTAGGTCAGTGTTAGTGGTACTTGTTTCTTTTCTTCCATTTACTTCACTCTTTAGTGCCTGCTCCTTCTCTCTCCCCTGACTCCCTGCCATCGCATTAATCACAAATTGAAGTTAAGTTCCCTTTTTCCAGGAAAGGGCAGAACAGAGATAAGAACAAATGAATCTGTTGCTATTGAGGTAGTTTTAAGTAAAATTGTCAATGTACACTTTTTACTTTAAATGGCATCTCTCTAACATAATCAGAATTCTTTATTTTCCTTTCTGGCAACTGAGAATTTGCAAGTCAAGCTATTAGTATTAGCTTTCCAGAAGGGTTGGTGACATCCTCCCAGTTTCAAAGTAAGTAAAACAGTAGTGTGGTAGAATGGGACTAAAGCCTTGGTTCATTACACCTATATGGTGTCAAACAGGCAAAAGTTAAATATCCAACCTGAAGGTTAATGTAACTTCTAATTTTAAGTCTCTGTAAGAAATAGCATTTGGCACTAACTTTGAGGGAGAAGGGGAAAGAAGACCATGTAAATGTTTTTTCAAGGGTCTTAAAGTTATTTTTCTAGTTATAAGTCTAGGACTTTAAATTTCATCTACTGTATTTGCTAGACCTAATAATATTACAATGTTTAACTTTAATAGCCTCAGCATGGTTTTGTAGTTCAAATATGGAAAGCGGACAATTATCCTCAAGAAATAAGTAGAGTCACAGCAGCTGGCTTCCCTGTGATCATTTCTACTCCGTGGTACTTAGATTATATCAGTTATGGACAAGACTGGGTAAAATATTATGGCGAGGAACCTCTTGATTTTCGTGGTAAGTGAATTATCCTGATTTAAGTAAAATCATTACCCTGAATTTCTCCCCTACCCTCCCACCAGGAAATTCTTACCTATATATTACCTACTAACTCTCCTTCCTTTTATGTTTGATCCTTGATTTTATTTGTGTTTATTTAAAAAGAAAGGCCTCAGTATCGTTAGAAATGTTGTGAAAGAAACAAAATTCTTACCTAAATAAAAGAACTTCAAAAGTAGATTCCTTAGATTTTATCTCCATTTTCACGGATGTCTTGTTACCTTCTATCTACATTTTTTAAATCCTCAACTGAGGATATGTTTATAATTATTATTGATTTTAAAGAGAGAGGAAGGAATAAAGAGAGAAACATCGATTTGTTGCCTCCCGTACATGCCCCAACAGGATTGAACCCACGGCCTTTTGGTGTATGGGACGGCACTCTAACCTACTGAGCCAGCCAGCCAGGGCTCGCTCGCTCTCTACATTTTAAAGGTGTTTGACTGCATCTCCTCTTCTGAACAGCCTCTCCAATGTAAGACCTACACAAGGCTATAATCTAGTTCAGTGGATTTCAGGCTGTGTAGTCTCAGGGTTCTGAGGAGTAGGCACGGAGCTTCAGGCTCTCAGACCACCTTTGTTAAGAACAATTCTACTCTGCCCAGTTTTATACACTAGACTTTAATATAAAATTTCTTTTGAGAAAAAGGATTTTGCTCTTTTAAAACATTTCCAAATTGTAGGTCTATTAGGAATTGACATAACTTTCGCTAGAAAGCATTTTCTGAGAATCAAAGTCATAATTACTATAAAACAGAGTATTAGGTACTTGGTCTCTTTTTTACTACCAAGAGATAGATATTAAAGGCAGGAGAGGTGTTACTGGTATTCCAACTTGTATTGCCTGGCACACTATTCACAGGCAACCAGAGGGGGGTAAATGTTTCTGGTGACCAAATTAGTTTGCAGAAAACCAGTATAAAATGGTATCTTTAATACTGGCCCAACACATGCTAAAAAGCATTATGTGAACCACAGGGTCAGGGTGGGAATCAAGTTTGCCATCTTTTCTTATGCCACTACCACGAACATCTCCCAAGGTCCTGCTGACTACAGGAGAAAAATGTTGTCCTGGGATAAAGATGGGAGAACTCAGTATTGCCTCTGTATATAGGCCTTCAGCTGCAACTACTTAACTTACATCAATCCAATGATTTTAATGTAGGTTCTCAGGAACAGAAACAACTTGTCATTGGTGGAGAAGCTTGTCTCTGGGGAGAATACGTGGATGCAACTAACCTCATTCCAAGACTATGGTATGGAATTTCAGTGATAACATTTGAATTAATAAGGTGCCTTAGATTTCCTTCTCCATCCAGGTTGAAAAGCATAAAGAATTTCCCCAAGCATATGATTTAGATACTCACTTCTTTAAGAAAACACGAATTTAAACTGCTTTGGGAAACATATGTGGTTTAAATTTTAGGCCTCGGGCAAGTGCTGTTGGTGAAAGACTCTGGAGTCAGAAAGATATCAGAAATGTAGATGATGCCTACAGAAGACTAGCAGCTCACCGCTGCAGAATGGTTGGGTAAGACTCTATTTTTCAAGCTAGGATACTATTAAGTCCAGGGTAATTTTTAACCTTACTTTATTTATGGTTAGATAGCTTGGGTATTTTTGCTATAACAGAAATGTATGTCACCTAGGAAGTAGTGACTTAATTAGGAAAAATTGGGAATAATACCTGTAAGGAAAAGATATATTTGGACATACAACTGTTTTATAGCTATGTCAAATTTGGGTATAAGTTGGACCCATCTTGAATCACTTCACAATCCTGTTAAAATAATTAATGCTATGGTTGGTGACTCTGATTTAAGCTACTAAGTTCTTTAAGATGGAGATGAGTTATGTCAATCTAAAACATCTTTTATGTATACCTTACTGTTCTATAGACGCGGAATAGCTGCAGAACCTCTTTTTACTGGATATTGTAACTATGGGCTGAGCTGAGCTGAAACTAGGAGGGGGAGAAGCCCACAGCAATCTACAATCAACTTGATTTTGAAATCATGTAAAAATTAAGATTTGGTATGTTATTTTTTAATAAAATGTCTTTGTATTGATTGAACTTCTATCTTAGACCTTACAAATATAGAAGACTGGCATCTTTCTGTGACAGAAGCTTAAAAGAAAAAAAAAACTTGGTGATGTCACTCAGTGTATATTCCAAAGGGCTGCGTCTTTACTGACAGCAATAACCTCATGTACACACGTATAGTTCAGGCACATTAACTTACAACATCAAAGCACATTTCTCATGACAAAGAATGGGCATGCAGTGCCACTGTCAGTTTCAGGTTACGTCTTTCAGTTCTTTGAATGTACTGAATGTAATTTGTTTGCCTAATAAATAAAGCAATAAAAATTGTTCTTACTGCAAACGAATAGGTAGGTGCTCCTGAATTCTCTCCAAGGACCTCAAAGCACTTAGGTCAGGCCACTTCTCCGGTTGAGCAGTGTACTTTGGTCTTGAGGATTCATGGCTTGATAATTAGATAGTTCTAAGGCAAAAGTAGCTGAGCCTGATGTGAGTGTTCGAAGCACAGTTGAATAACCCTAATCAAAATAATTTAAATCAGTTATGTCATCCAATTTAAGCCTTGAGTTTCTCTTCCTGCTGCTTATCTTTTGACCATTACCAGGAAAGGCGATTATGTTAACAACCATATCACTTCTTCAAATGGATCACTGAATCATTTTTCTCAGGAAAAATTTGATATAGAAACATTGTAACGGACAGAAACCAGTAGTACGGGTTTTCAGATGTATCCCTTGGTCACAGCAGCTGGTAAGATGCCTCTGCCAGCACTCAGGGGCTTGCTCTGGAGCACAAGAGGGTGTGTGTGTGGGTGGGTATGGGTGTGTGTGTGTGTGGCCTGAAAACTGACAATTGTAGAAATAGGATAAGAGCTCAGAAGGGAAAAAATGGTAGGCTGGTGCCACACTTAGGTACACCTCTACCTTTGTGGAGGACTGGAAACGACCCCCACACTGCTGCAATCCCCTGGATTTCCCTTACAATTTAAATCCACTGTGCTATCAGTTCCCGATGGCTGAAATTGAACATGCATCCTTTACATCAAAGTCCTGATGATTCTTTTAGGTGTTACTGATTGTCTATTTTCACTCAGCCTATCTAGCCCTGTATTAAAAGAACATGTACTTTTCAGTCACAAGGTACCTACCATGATCTCTGCTAAGGGAACAAAGCCAACAACAACTCTGTTGTCCTGACGAGTCTGGATCTCCTGAACGCTCCCTCTTCTCTGTGCCAGATCTGCCAGGACAGCGCTGAGGTGATCTCTAGTCACTGTGACCTCCAGATTCATCAGGGGCTCCAAAACTTGCTTATCAGCTTTCTTTAGAGCCTAAAATAAATTAAAGAATGTGAGTCCCTCTTCCCTAAACTGGAAACCAAATTTCTGTTAAAAAAATGAATACTGTGCCCTGGCTGGTTTGGCTCAGCGGTTAGAGCATTGGCCCACAGACCAGAGAAACCCGGGTTCGGTTCCTGCTAAGGGTGCGTACCTCGGTTGCAGTGTGTCCCTGGCCCCGGTTGGGTGGCAACCAGTCGATGTGTCTCTCTCACATCGGTGTTTCTCTCTCTCTCTTCCCCCTTCTCTCCCTCCCACTCTATCTGAAGGTAAATGCAAAAAATGTCCTCAGAATACTGCCCATACTCTTAAGCCTAGAGCTTTGGCAAAAAGACATATGCCTACTTTAACTCTCTCTATAAAGACAACACTTTATTATTATTTATTTGGTTTTATCTTCAGATAGAGTGGGAGGAAGAGAGAGAGAGAAACATCGATGTGAGACACATAGACTGGTTGCCACCCACACGACCCCAACCGGGACTGGGGACAAACTGCAACTAAGGTACGTGCCCTTAGCGGGAACCGAACCCGGGCCTCTCTGGTCCGCGGGCTGACACTCTAACCACTGAGCCAAACTGGCCAGGGCAAGACAACACTTTATAATGAAGTAAAAAACTTCAATATTTGCTTGTACATGCATGACAATAGTACATCTGAGATCTCTTGAATGGGATTGTGAGGGGGTGCTTAGGAAAGCCAGATTATATAGAGCACCTGTAAATATTTGGTCAGAGATGCAGTGAAAGAAAATAAGCCTTCAATCAAAGACTTATTTCTTCACATTTAAACATCTTGTTTTGTTCCTGATGCCTATAGTTACAGTCCATGCCACGTGTCAGGGCAGTCGAGGGAAACAAAAGGGAGAGCTTAAAATAAAGAGACATTTAACATAATAAGGTAGTAGAAACACATCCTCTATTTAAAATAAATACAGGTTTGGCAAAAGCAGGTTTATAGTTGTAAGTATGTGAAACAGTTTGTTCTTGTATTATTATATATTAATTTCCATACAAATAACTATAAACCTACTTTTGCCCATCCCTGTAGATCAGTGGTTCTCAACCTTCCTAATGCCGTGACCCTTTAATACAGTTCCTCATGTTGCATGTGGGCAGACCCGCCTGGAGACGCATAGAGGAGCGGTGTCTCGGTTCCTAAGACCATCGGAAATATGTGTTTTCCTATGGTCTTAGGTGACCCCTGTGAAAGGGTCATTCGACCCCCAAAGGGGTCACAACCCACAGGTTGAGAACCGCTGCTGTAGATCATGTGTTCACAATTTTAGGTTTCAAAGGTCAAGAAGAACAAGCATATAAAGAAAACATGGAGCTGGGCCAGTGTAGCTCAGTGGATGGAGCGTCATCCCATAGACTGAGAGGTCGCGGTTTGATTCTGGTCAGGGCACATGCTCTGGTTTTGGGCTTGGTCCCCGGTGGGGGGCATGCAGAAGGAAGCAGATTGATGTTTCTCTCTCACATCGATGTTTCTATTTCTCCCTTCCTCTCTCTCTCTAAAAAATCAATGAAAACATAAAAAACAAACAAACATGGAAACTGAAAAAAGCTAAAAGAGTGTAGGGCAAGTAGGAAGTACAAGAAAACTGGGAAAGTAGCAGCAATATAAAGAAAACTTACTGGGACTACCAGTCAGACA
This sequence comes from Tadarida brasiliensis, assembly GCA_030848825.1. Taxonomy (NCBI): domain Eukaryota; kingdom Metazoa; phylum Chordata; class Mammalia; order Chiroptera; family Molossidae; genus Tadarida; species Tadarida brasiliensis. The sequence continues at coordinate 48,480,812 of CM061258.1, forward strand.
CCATCTTGAACAGTATCAGTACATCAGACAACCTGGTAAATGGGTTTGGATGGAGTCTGCAAATACTGTAAGTATTGGTGAGTTTGATTTAAAAAGCTATCCTACTGCTCCAGCCTGCCAGACTTCAAAAGTACCAAAGTAACTTCCTATAAATTCCAAGCCTTTGTTTGGTTATCAGGTGGGATGTAATAAACTTAGAATGAGCAATGGGAACCAGATAAACAAGAGTTTGGCTCTGGAATGTGCTCTGACCCTGATCTGGGTTTGGCTGATCCTCTTTCTGCTCTCACCCCACCACTCCTTGTCATTATTACTAAGGCCTTCCGATGGGGGCACTGTCCTCACTTATACTGTCAAATAATGCGTCTGAGTCTCTAATCCTTCTGTCCTTGATACCCCGTTTACCCTCACAGCCATGAAAACTGACCAGATAAGTAAAAACAAGAATACATTTTACCACAGAAATTTCAAAAAAGTAGCACTTACACATAGTAAAACAATCTCAGTTCTTCATAGCTAATTAAGTCTTAAAAATCATTATTAACTGAATAACAACTATAGAAAAGGTATCTGATAATCCTTGAATGAAAATGTTACTAAAAATAATTAACAATCAACAGCAAACAACTACGTTTATATCCTCTGTATTTTCTGCAATTCTTACCAAGAGCTGCCCTTTAATTCCCTTGTAAATCTAAAGCTTCTAAAGATCAACAAAAACATATGCATCCTCTATCCATTTCAGTGCCCAGTGCACTGCAAGTGCAACACAGATGGCTCAGTACATACATGAAGCACCTTAACTTCTCACAAGCAGAGGGGAGGAGCTTCCCCACTAGGTAAAGCTTAACAAGGGCTGAGTACTTCCATTACGAGTGTTTCATTTAAAGTAGTGAATTAAAACTAAAGGTTAAATATAAGGCCCCATAAAGTTAATTCTTGTTCTCTAGTATGATCTTAATAAAAAGGCTAATCAACCCTGAAATACAATTTTATTTTAGAAGGCATATTAGATTTTGAAGGACTGGCCAATATACTGGTGCTTGGGGTTAATTAATAAACATTCTCATCTTTCAGATTACTGCACTTCAATATTAAAACCAATTTCAGGAAAAACTTTAAAAATTATTGGAAGGTAAATGTTTTCAACAATTTAACCACAACTACAGGTGATATTTCTAACTATATGTTTAGGCAAACAATATCAAATAATTTTATTCTTAAAAGTATAGGTTTTTTTTTTAATAAAAGACTTTTTAAGAAGTATGAATTTCAATTCCTATGATAGAGACATTAAGTTCAGCCTTCTTAAGTCAGGGGCTTAAGGTATGTAAAGTTAATTTTACAATTATGGATTCAAATAAGACTGTAGAAAATCAGGTCTCACAGTGCAAAATATTAGAAGATGGTTATAAAAGCAAGTATTTTAATGCAAAATCAGTCACCTACAAGGCTAAAGCATTCCCACACTGAGAGGAATGTGGATCAGTATACCAGGTCCTTGGGGTTAATCCAGCTCTGGGAGGCATTGGGGCAACACACTCAAGATACCCCCAGGTAATCATGCCAAGAAAACCAGACTGCTTGATACTTTGAGAAGGGATGATGCTTACCCTGAGTCTAGTATGCAGCGATTCTTGATTAAAGTAATCTTATTTGAATAAATATGAACTCCAAAATTGGAACCAATATTAGATCCTCAATGTCCTTTAAATTGTAATTCACCTTGGGCCAAGCTGACTCCAGAAATGTCCTCTACTCAAACCTACCAACCTTGCTTCTAATGGCTATGTGTCTGGGATGGGGATAGCAGAGTTACCACCTAAGGAAACTTGCCTACTTGCCAAAATCAGAGGATATTTCATAGCTAGCTATGTTAAACAGTAATTTCTTAGATCCTCTTGCAAATAAAACCCCAGTGATTAAGAAATCAAAGATTCTCCATGGTAAGAACTCTCGCTGATTACAAAGCTCAGGAAGCAAAGACAAGGCCGGCACCAGAACCATGGCTGCCTGCAGATCAGTGTACACTGCTGTCAGGGGAGTCACCTTAAAGCAAAAGGATTGGGGTAGTTATATACCTTCTGTACACATCTTGAGACACAGGCAGAAATCATAGTTGAGGAGGTACCAGGATGAAGTATCAGTGAATGTAAGGTAATTGCCACATCTTGAATTGGGGATCCAAGCAATGGTCCTAGAAAGGGTGGAAAGTTTGTATCAATATGCAGTGAGGAGTAACTAAGAAATATAAAGAAACAGGGAGAGGACTTCTGGTTTCCAGTTTAGCACATAAGGAGCTTAGAAGTCACCCCTCTATCCTAACGAGTAAAAGGAAAACTGACAAATCGACAACTCTTCCTGATCTGTAAGGGGAGGACAAAGGGCAAACCACTGCCCCAAGAATGGAGAGAAGGTGAATACAGGGAGTCACAACTGCCTGGAGCAGACTCATCAGCAGGAAATGCCCCAGGAACCAGTGCTAGGGTAGGAACAACTGAACTGCAATTAATAAATTGCTGGAGACTTGGTGTGGACAATTTTGGGAGACACCTGGTCATTGGGGGGTGGAGACCTAGTCACTGAGAGGGGCAGGGGACACAATTTTGTGAGATTTACCTGCAGGAGCTCAAGCAGGTTCTCAGTAAATATCACAGAAAAGTCTCCCTGTGCTTCCAGTGGGGGAAGAGGAAAAGAAAACATGCTGGAACACATCTGACCCTTGAACAACTTGGGGGACTTAGGGGAACTCACCCCAAGCAGACAAAAGTCTGCATGTAACTCTTGACTCCCCTAAAACTTAGTCGGCCCTTCCCCTTTGTATTCATTGGTTTTGCATCCGCAGAGTCAACCAACTTCAAATTAAAAATAGTACTTCAGGCCCTGGCCGGGTGGCTCAGTTAACTGGAGTGTTGTCTTGTACACCAAAAGACTCTGGGTTAAATTCCCAGTCAGAGCACATGCCTAGGCTGCATGTACAATCCCCAGTTGGGGCACAAAAGGGAGGCAACAATTGATGTTTCTCTCTCTAAAATCAACTTAAAAAAAAATATCCTTGGGTATTAAAAAAACAATAATAATACTTGAGAGCATTCTATTCTTTTTTTTTTTTTAGAGAGAGAGAGGAAAGGAGAGGGAGAGGGAGGGGAAGAGAGTGGAGAGAGAGAGAGAAACACTGATTTGCTTATTGATGCCTTCCACTTATTAATGCCTTCATTGGTTGACTCTCATATGTGCCCTGACCGGGGATGGAACCTGCAACCTTGGGGTATTGGGACAATGCTCTAACCAACTGAGTTACTGGGCCAGGGCCAGAGAACTGTGTTCTTAACAAGGCCTGCTGTCAGGGGAACCTAGTTAACCAGAGCCTAACCTGAAAGGGTATCATCATCAGAGCCTGATGTGGGAAGTACTCAATTCCAGTCCACTCTAGCTATCCTGTCCCACCTAAAGGGGGATGAAAAAAAAACCAAGAAACACTGTGCGGTTGACAGTCCAGAAGCACAGTGTCACTAAAAGACTGAGACCTAATCCTAGGACTACAGAACGCTGCTGGTCCCCAAACCTCACTACATTACTAAATGCCCGTTTACAGCAGTTCCTTTTATACAGTATACCATGTCTGGCTATCAAGAAAAAATTATATGGCATATTAAAAGGCAAAAAGCAGGTACTTGCCTCCTCCCACAACCACATCAAAATAACAACTAAACTACAGAACAAACATCCTTCAGAACCACCGGATATCAAGCTGAATGGAAGAACTACAACTACGAAATTAAAGCAACAACCACATCCAGACTGGTAGGAGGGGTGGAGGCGCGGAGGGGCTGATCCCACACCCACGTAAGGTGGATAAAAATCAGGAGGGACACCTGGCTGTGAAGATCCTCCCTGAGGAGGGGTCCCCGTCCCCACACCAGCCACCCAGTTCAGGGTTCCAGTGCCAGGAAGAGAAGTCCCCATCACTTCTGGCTGTAAAACCAGCAGGAACTGAGGCTGAGGGAGGCTAAGGCTTCTGGAGGCCCAGGCAGCTCCTCTTAAAGGGCCCGTGCACAGCCTCAGACCCGGCTCCCTCTGAGCTCCAGCGAGGAGGGGAAGCAGCTTGAAAGGCACCAGAGACATACGGGGAAGAACTGAGTTGTTTGGCACTGGGGCGAGAGCTGGAGGGGCAGCTTTCTCCTTTGTTCCTTTGGTGAGCCCTTCCCCCACATGGCAGGCAGACCAGTGCCAAAGCTGGGACTCCAGCAACTTGCCTCATACTGTTTGCCCTGCCCTGGTGATTCCCTGAGGCCCTGCCCCACCTAACTTTTGGGCCCACCCAAGCTGTTTCCAAAGGCTTTACCATAGGACTGGCCTGTTTTGGATCTTGCTTCAGATTTTCCTAAATTCTCTCAAACAAGCAGCATCTGGTCTCAGCATGCCCCATACCTCTCACTAAGTGGCCACAGGCCCGGCACTAGAAGCAGCCAGCCTTAGTTCACAACTTGGCTTCGCCTGGGCACCTCCAAGCCCAGCACAAGAAGCAGCCACCTGCAGATCACTTTGTAACTTATGCCTGCTGGCCCCAGGTAGAACACAGGCAGTGGCTGACATTGCCCCAGAGCCAGCACACCCAGTGGACAGCTTCAGACCACGTCGAAGCACCACCACCCAACCACCTCCACAAATGACACACTCAAGGAATGGACTCAGAAGGTACCAGAGCCCTGCTGAAGTAAGTCTTGCTCTGTGTGGTGGGCCCCTGCATAGCTGATCATCCAAGGTAGTCAGAGGTCAGTGGTCAGTGGGCACAGCCAGTCCTTGCAGCTGATCAGCCTGTATAAAACCCTCCCATTGACGTACCAACAACAATCAAGACTCAATTACAACAGAAGGGTGGACAGTCCACACTAGGGGTGCACCTCGAGGGCATAGCTGGAGTGATCAGGGAGGCTGTGCCACTGGACCCTACAGGACCCCTACTACAACAGGCCACCCTAGGAAGCCTAGGAGTCATAGTAACTCTACCTAATACATAGAAATAATCACAGGGAGGCAGCCAAAATGAGGAGACAAAGAAACATGTCCTAAATGAAAGAACAGAACAAAACTCCAGGAAAAGAACTAAATGAAATGGAGACAAGCAATCTAACAGATGCAGAGTTCAAAACACTGCTTATAAGGATGCTCAATGAACCTAGTGAGGGCCTCAAGAGCATAATAAAGGACCAGTCAGAAACGAAGGATGCACTAACTGAAATAAAGAATAATTTACAGGGAATCAATATAGAGTAGGTGAAGCCAAGAAGCAAACCATTGATTTGGAATATAAGGAAGCAAAAAACACCCAATCAGAACAGCAAAAAGAAAGAAGAATAAAAAAAAAATGTGTATAGTATAATAAGCCTGTGGGACAACTTCAAGCATACCAGCATTTGCATCATGAGAGTGCCAGAAGGAAAAGAGAGAAGGCAAGAAATTGAAAACCTATTTGAAAAAATAATGACAGAAAACTTCCCTAACACGGTGAAGGAAACAGACATACAAGTCCAGGAAGCACAGAGGGTCCCAAACAAGATGAACCCAAAGATGTCCACACCAAGACACATCATCATCAAAATGCAAAAGGTTAAAGACAAAGAGAGAATCTTTTTTTTAACGATTTTTTTTCCTTTTATTGATTTTGACAGAAGAAGTGAGAAGGAGAGACAGAAACATCGATGAGAGAGACCATCAACTGGCCTCCTCCTGCATGCCCCCAGTGGGGATCAGGCCCACAACATGGGCATGTGTCCTGACCGGGAATCGAACCAGCAACCTCTTGGTGCATGGGTTGATGCTCAACCACAGAGCCACACCAGCCAAACTAAAGAAAGAATCTTAAAAGCAGCAAGAGAAAAGCAGTTAGTTACCTACAACAGAGCTCCCATAAGGCTGTCAGCCGATTTCTCAAAAGAAACTTTGCAGGCCAGGAGGGAGTGGCAAGAAATATTTAAAGTAATGAAAAGCAAGGACCTACAACCAAGATTACTCTATCCTGCAAAGCTATTATTTAGAATTGATGGCCATATAAAGAGTTTCCCAGACAAGAAAAAGCTAAAGGAGTTCATCACCACCAAACGAGTTATATGAAATGTTGACAGGTCTTCTTGAAGAAGATAAAAAAATATGAACAATAAAATGGCAATAAATACATTATCTATCAACAGTTGAATCTACAAACAAAATGAGCAAGCAGAACACAAACAGACTCACAGATACAGAGAACTTTTTGTTGGTTGCCAGATGGGAGGGGAGTTGGGTGAAAAAGATGAAGGGATTAGGAAGTTCCAATTGGTTGTTAGACTGACGAACCTCAAGGGGAAGGGGGAAGGTGGGGTGGGAAGAGAGAAACCAAAGAACTTATATGCATATAGGCATAACCAGTAGACACAGACAATAGAGTGGGGAAAGCATGAGGGGTTGAGGGGGAAAAAAGAGGGACATCTATAATACATTCAACAATAAAGATAAGTTTAAAAAAAATAAAAGGCAAAAAGCACAATTTAAATAGAACAAGCATCAGAACCAGACATAGCAGGGATGTTGGAATGATCAGACTTGGAATGTAAAACAACTATGATTAATATGCTATGGGCACTGTCAGATAAAGTAGACAGCATGCAAGAACGAGTGGGCAATGAGAGCCGAGAGAAGAAAGTCCTGAGGAAGAACCAAACAAATGCTGGAGCTCAAAAACACCATCACAGAAATAAGAATGCCTCTGATGGGCTTATAAGTAAACTGGACAGAGCTGAGGAAATAGTCTGAGTTATCTCTGGCTGACTCAGTTGGTTAGAGCATCGTCCCGTACACCAAAAGGTTGTGGTTCGATTCCCCATCAGGGTACATACCTAGGTTTCGGGTTCGATCCCTGGTTGGGGTGCATATGGGAGGCAACTGATTGATATTTCTCTTCTCACTTCTCTCTGAGTTATATATCAGCAGAAGCCTCCAACACTGAAAAAGCAAAGTGAACAGAAGACTGAAAAAGCAGAACAGAGAGGACTATGGGATAATTTTAAGAGGTATAACATACACACGATGGGAAGAGAGACTGAAATAATCTGAAATACTGGGAGGGATTGAATGGTTGAGTGTGATACTCACATTTACTCTCATCTGAGTACCTTACCTTGGAGGCATGCACTGTGAATTCCATTTTCCACGGCCTCTTGGGAACCCTTCAAAATGTCTTCACTAACACTCTCAGCATACTCAATAACTGGCACAACAGACGATGTTTCAACTGGCTTTGCTTCCAGTTCTACAGTCACAAGATGCCGTTTGTCTCCTAAAGTTCTATCTAAGGTATCTGTAAACAAATTAAATATAGTATCTCAAAGACTTGTTCTGAAAAGGTGTCAAGGTGCCACGACTGAGAAAACTACAATCAACAAGTTTGTGCTCTCATGGAAGATACACTGGGAGAAAATATCAACAAGGCACTAAGTACAGTATAAAAATGTCAGAGTAAGAAGTTCTACCAAGAAAGTATCTGCTTCCATGTCTATCAATGCTAAAAACCCGCTCTGAATCACCTATTAATATTGCTTTAGTTAAGATGCTTTGAGGTAGATGATCACACAAATTATGATATGCAGATTATGCTCAAACTTTTAAAATATCTCTTACGTGACTGAAATTCTATTTATAAAAGTTTTATTTAAAAGTAAAACATTTAGAGTACAAAAAGTTGTCTAATGGAAAATAAAAGGACACTAACCCTGATAACCTACAAACTGTTATATTTCATATATTCTTCAAGCAATATTCTATGTATTTAAAGTTTATGCTTTCCCCAAAAACTAGTGAAATGTCTTTTTGTAAAACTGAAAATAGTATCTCTCATTAGCTAACAACCAATAGCTGTCACCAACCTGCAGTATTTTACTAAAACAAAACTATGTTGTATTTATGTGAGTGACTATGTTAATGCAGTGATTCATGGCCCAAATTCAAAATAGAATATTATAGTCTACAATTCCTCTTTTATAATTCCTTTTTAAGCTAGCTTTTATATTATGAACTATTTTATACTTACAGATATGTGCAGAAGCTAAAAATAAAATGAACATTCAGGAAACTTAAAATTACTAAAGGACCAACACAACATTACCAGTAACCTAGAAACCTTCTGAAGCAACCACTACCATGACATCATATTTAATCATTACTATGATTTTCTTTACAGTTGTATCACATATGCATGTATTCCTAAACAATATAGTTTATTTCTGCTTCATTATGAATTTGTTAGTTTATTTTATGTATTCTGCAACTTGATTTTTTGGCTTCACGTTTTTGGGTCATATGGGTTGATAAGGGTTGACAGAGCACAGTATTTTTCACTGCTGTATAATATTTCATTGCAGGAGCATGGTGCCATTTATTTATCCATTCTTCTGTCCACAAATATTTGGGCTATTTTTCTACTTAGAAGTTTGTTTGTTTTTTAATCACAATGCGATTATGAAAATCTTTATGTCTTTCCATGCACTTGTATAAGCATTTCTCTAGAGCATATACCTAGGAGTGGAATTGCTGAATAGTAAGGTATGCACACAGTCAACTTCACAAGAAAGTTGCCAAATTGTTTTCATAGTGGTTATATAATTTACACTTTCACCAGAAGTTTTTATAACAGTTTCCAATGCACACCGTCTCACCACTCTGCATTGTCAGTTTTTAATTCCTGCTAATTTTGTTGGTATAAAATAGTGTCGCATACTTTTAACTTGCATAATCCTAATCATTACTGAGATTGAGAATCTTTTAATATGTTCATGGACCTTCTGGGTATCATCATTTGTGAAATATCTGTTTAATATTTTTGGCTCACTTTTCTACTTAGTTATCATGTTTTTACTGATCTTTAGAAATTCTTTATATATTCTGGATACTAATTTTTTGTCAGTTTACATGGTGCAAATATCTTCTCTTAGCTTTTGATACATCTTTTTGCTTTATCATCTAATAAACAAATTATTAATTTTAATAAATCAAAATGAGCAATCTTTACTTCACCCTTTCAACTTTTGGTGTTAGCAAGCCCAACCCTATCCTGGTTAGTAAGGCAATTCCTCTATATTTTCTTCTAAAAAATGAAGGTTTGCCTATCATAAAGTTTATGGTTTTTAATTTTTTTATTTTGGCATACATTAACACTTATTTGCTTTATATTCTGTGTTCCAAGGGAGATTTTGCAACTGTTCTTTCACATTTAGGTTTTTAAACTCATTTGGAATTAAGTTTTGTGTATAGTATGAAATAGGAATCTAATTAAATCTTTTTCCCTATGGATAATTATCCCAGAGAATTATTGAATTGTTAGTCCATCCTTTCCCACTGAGCTGCAATATCACTCTGACATAAATAAAATTTCTACATTATGCATGAGTCTGTTTCTAGGTTTTCTGGTTTGTTCCACTGGTCTGTTTGTCTATTTATAGCTTGATTAGTATCATAAAGGCTATGGCTTTATAATAAGTATTAATGTCTGATACACTTGGTAGAATTGGTAGCTTCATGATTATTTGGTCTTCTTGTCTATGAATAGTAGGATTTGCCAGCTCGGGTCGTTTTTAATGTGTGTAAATTTCTGTAATTTTCTGGATGTACACAATGCCAATCTGCCCTTCATTATCACAAGTGATTTGATCCTCCAGTCAAGGGGTGGTCTGATTGGTGCAGCATTTACTTACTTTCTCTCTTTTTTTAAACCTTGTAACTAATAAGCAATCTGTGGGTAGATATTTTAAAACCATGCAAATATGCTGCTCCTCAATAATGTACTCAACATTAAACATTCACAATAGTTGCAAAATGACTATTTCCCTGCCTCCTCCTCAACGAACAGCACTTTTAGAGACTCATGAATTCCTATTTTTTCTCCATGGTCTATAATTACTGTATTTAATTATTTTGGTGTTCAAATGAATCCAGATTTGCCAGTGGAGGCTCTTCAAGTTGGTCCCTGTGTCCTTCAGACATGCCCTTAATCATTTTGTGAGCGTTTTCTTTCTTATACAACATGATGTTCCATGCCTGATTATTTTTTATAGTAACTTCTTCCTTATCAATACTTTCATTTCCTTTTATTTCTACAAAAACAATAAATACACCTATTTTATATTCTGCATCTGATAATTCCAATTTCAGAGACCTTTGCTGGTCTAACTGTTGTTTCTACTGCCTTTTTGCTCACTGTGCCTTTCCTCATGCTTTTATGATTTTAAAACTTTATTGTGATTTCATATTTCTTTATCTGTGGGGTTTTCTTTGAGGCCTGGGCTGAAGATACATTTATGTAGAGAGGCCCTTTGTTTGTTGTCACCAGATTCCTGGGAATATTACTAATCCATGAGAGCACTGTACACTAAATTCCTCTTGATTTGGAGTTTTTCAGGTCATACTGATTCTATAAATTTAGGCTGAAAACCCTATCAGAAGCCTATGGTTACAGATTCTCAGACATTTTGCCCCTTGCCCCCAGAGCCAATTAGACAAGTTTTGTCTTCTTTCAAGAAGACTTTCCTAGTTAATTGTGTCCATGAGGATGTGGCCCTCAAGTACTAGGTTAGAGATGACTGCAGATTGCTCCAGAATAACCAGTGGCGTTGGTGCTGTCTTATTTTCCAAGATTCTTGCTCCAGCTTCCTTTTTGACCTCTAGAAATTTCTACTACATTCTAACCAGCTCAGGCATTAATTTTGTTTTTGTTTTTGTTAATCCTCACCTGAGGATATTTTGCCTCCTGCACGACCCCGACCAGGGCCCAGGGCCAGGGATCGACCTTGCAACCCAGGTATGTGCCCTTGACCAGGAATTGAACCCACAACCCTTTAGTCCGTGGGCCGACGCTCTAACCACTGAGCCAAACCAGCCAGGGCTCAGGCATTAATTTTAAATACATTATTTATAATTTCTCAGCATTTTTAGTTTTTCCAGATATAAAGTTCAGAAACAGAAATACTTGTGTCATTTGCTCCTATATTCTATTTGTTTTGTTTTTCAAGTTTCAGTGAGTGGCTTAAAAGCACCTGGTTATACTAAACATCTCTTCTCTATATTTTTTGAACAAACCTGTCCATGTTTTGTCTTTGGGAAGAACAGCAAAAATGTCATGCTCTTTTGCTTAACGAAACCAAATTAAAACTATGAATCATGAATCCTTACATTCTGGGACAGAGACATAGAAACTGCACTTTCACCAGCATAGGGTTACTGTATTTATTAAAGAGTGGAAATTATTTTCCACTCACTTTACAGAAGAAAAATAAAACATCAACTTCATTCTTCTGTTTCCTCTTTTTGTAAGCTATGTGTCTCAGTTTTGGGTTTTTTGTGTGTGGTTACCATTAGGTTTATGAAAAAGGAAGTTTCATATATATATAGTAGTCCTTTTTCTTTGCAATGCATCTGATCCAACTTCAAGTTCTTAGACTCACTCTGGTAGTGGGGACTGGGATGAGCCATATTCCATGACCACTGAGAAGCACATCTGCTCGATGAGTGGCTCATTTGTACATGTAATGAGTGGTAATGGACTAGGGCTGTGTTTAAAATTTAAAAATCCTAAAAAACAAGGAAGTACACATATCAAGCCTGTCCCCACTGATGGAAAACACTAGTGACTATGAATCCTGCTTGCAACTAAAGTAAGAGATTCAGAAACAGATCCTAGAGAGAAAAAGATAAACAAAAATAGCAAATGTCTTATTTTTTACCTGTAGCACAAACTGAATTTAGGATGGTCTCCCGGTATGCCACTTGAAGAGGCCCTAGATAGGTTTCCAGTCCATACTCCCTCTTGATTCGGTCATGAATAATCTCTATATGTAACTCCCCCATTCCACATAGGACAGTCTGGTTTAAAAAAAAAAAAACAAAAAACAATGATCAAGAAAAAACTATATTTATCACAAAATACTATATAAAGCTATATCAATCTATGTTACTTTTCATTAATTACAAACTGAGTTGCTTTTGCAATTTTTTTTTGTTCCTTCATCAAAACACTTTTTAATTTTTCTGATTGGAATAATCAATTAAAAGTGGATTACTAATACATTCTCTTCCATGATATTATCATTTCATGACACTTATCAGCTGAGCAAGTAGCATTAGCTAGGCCTATACTTCCCAACCACAGAGCTAAGTTTTGGCCAACAGAACAAATGAGTTTAAAAACAGAAGCTGGCAAATTCTGGGCTGTGCCTTTAAAGGAAGAAAATATTCCTTCTCTTAAGGAAAAGGTAGGCAACTGTCTTGAAACATGTAGATGAGAACAACATCTTATGAATGGGAGAAGAAACTTTCTCCCAAACATTCCCAGCCACATGGGTATTTCCCAACTACCCTGGGCACCTTAGAGCTTTGTGGGCAGTCCAAACTTCCAGACTAGTTTCGACCTTCATGTGACAGAGATGCTGACTTTTATTTTCTATGAACCAATGTTATTTTGGGCTCTTGTTAGAACAGCCAAATTTGTATCAAAACCAATTAAGACATGTATTTATTTATTATTATTATTTTTTAGCAACAATGGCTATTCCTAAAGAAGATCTTCGTGTATGAGAAAGAGTATAATGCAAGAAATACATATTTGCTCCACTTTATTCATATGCCATGTGTGTAGTAAAGAATTTACCCAAAGAGAGATCGGCTGTTGCCCTCAGCTACTGAGAAATTATCTCAAGGCCAGGATGCTGCCTTCAATAGAAGTGTCTTCTCTCGTCTGGGGGCTCTATCCACCAGCTAGTCAAACAATGTGATTTATGATGCAAGTTTTGGAAGAGACATACCAGTTCCAACCTGCAGAGTAAAGGTATCAGCCCAAACCTACAGGAGGTGCTGTAGGTTAAAGGTCAATCACACAGGCAGTATGTGATTGAGCTCCAATAAAAACTAAACACCAAAAGCCCAGGTGGGGCTTCCTGGTAGGCAACACTCTGCCAGGAGGGTAATACATCCCCGAGGATAAAGAAAGCTTCTCATTTAGAACTATCCCAGACCTTGCCCTGTGAGTCTCTTCCTCTGGTTGCTTTTAATTTGTATCCTTTTGCCGTAATACAACTATAATTGTAAGGAACAACAACAAAAAAGATCTGGTGTATGATTGTTACACTTTAATGTAAAGTTAAAGAACTGAATTACTTGGAGAAAAGCAGAATACTACAATAGAATGATGTGTTATATATCTGTACATAAATATTTGGAAAAAATGCACTGTGCTTTATAACACAGCACAGCAAAAGAACAGATGTTTAAGAGAGTGAAGGCTATATTCATCAAGTTTTCACAGTGGTTACCTGTGTAGAATAGGATTGAGAAACAGGAAATCTTTAATGCTTTAACCTGTATACTTGTATGTTATTTGATATTTAAAAAAAATATGTATTGGCATTTTTTAAAGTTTTTAAAAATATAAAGTTTCTGTTTTAATTGCTGTTGTAGTATATGGAATCAATTAAACTAAATTACTACTCATTTACCTGGCATTTGGGAGAAATAAATACCCCGTATTTTTCAGATTAACTAAATCAGTTCATCCTCTTTAGAGACAAATTTATAATTTTTTTTGTTTTGCTGTTGTTTTCGATCCTTACCCAAAGATATTTTTTCCATTGATTTTCTTTAGAGCTGATGCTCTAACCACTGACCAACATTGCCCAGGGTGTTAAAAAGCTGCTTTTAAAAAAAATCTTATGTAAACTTTACCCTGCCTTCCTAAAAAGAAACAAAATAAACATTTGTACTTCTCCTGTGCTGTAATATATAGCCCAATTCTGTACTTACTTTAGAACTCTATTTCTTCCCACATTGCTGGGTTGTAATCTATCACTTCTCACCCATCTTGTGTGTGTCATTATCATTAAAAGCCCCTTTGCACCCTCCCTTTCGTATGCTACTTCTATAAGCCTTAGCATAAGAGGTTCAAGGCTTTGTTTTGTCTTGGGGTTGAAACTCATTTGAAAATTTCAAAAAAGGCTGCTTTCTTCTGGATGGTCTAAATGTTTCAGAGCAGTTTATATAAATGAGATATAATTATTTTAAGGAATTAAGGAGAACTTGTCTATTTAGATTGATAGTCAACATAATAATTAGAAGTTTATTATTATAAGAACAAAAAAGAAAGTTTCTTTTTCAAGGGCATAGACCAATCACATATTTTAGATATATGCACTTACACACACACACATTATATTATCGACAGATTTCTGGGATTAAGTAACAATATGCCTACCTGTCCAGAGTCAGGATCAAGCCTTACTTTCAAACTGGGATCTTCACGCTGAAGGCATTTCAATGCATGATCCAAATCTGGGGAATTCAAAAAACGGTTATTTTTACATTTCATTTTTAAGATAATATACCATTAGGTCTAGTGGGGAAAATAGATGAACAATTAAACAAATTTTGAAAAAGAAAATTCCAAACAGCCATATATGTTTTGTAGAGAATTAAATAAGATGCTAAGATAGTGACAGGAGGTTTCCTGAGATTAGGTGATCTGGGAAGGCCTCTCCAGGATGATTTGGGTAAAGACATAAAACAAAAAGAAATGATCTCATAAGCAACATGCTGAAGAAAAAGAATTCCAGATGGAGGAAATGGCTGTGCAAGGAATAATTTGCTGTTGGAAAAACAAGGAGGCCAGAGCAGCTTGACATTGTTGGGTAGCAGGAAGAGTGGCATCGGATGAAGAGGGAGATGCTTGCAGGTCGTGCGGGTCATCGTGAAGAGTTTAGATTTGCAATGAGAAGCCACTAAAGGGTTTAAGTGAACAGTAACATCATCTGATTATGCTTTGCAAAGATCAATGTAAGAGCTGACAAAGACACAAAATGCCTTCAGAAACACAGGCAATAATGAGAAATTGATAAATGTAAGCTAAATTACATCATAGAGATAATGTAATCACTCTATGGTAAATAATCACAAAGAGAAAATAACATATTATTTTCATTAAATGCACCATCAAAAGTGATACTCTAATACAATCAATTAACTGATACGTATACCCTACCTCTTTATAAAATGTTAGAAGTTCCACAGACAAAGTGTAGCTGAAGTAAAGAGCTGAGCAATGGATTAATGAACTAACTTTATCAGTCACACATTTAAACTGTTCTTAGGTATATAAACCAAGCCATCTAGACCTGCACTAACCAAATGGCAACCACTAGCCTTTGTGGTAGATATTACCAATCTTAACTGACATGCGCTGTTGAGTGTAAAACATACACCAGGTTTCTAAGACTTAATATGGGGAAAAAAAAAAAAGACAATAAAATATCTCAATTTTTAAAATATTGATAATATGTTCAACTGATATTTTTTATGTACTGGGATAAGTAAATTGTATTCAAGTTAATTTTGCCAATTTAACTATTTTTTATGTGGCTGTAAGAAAATTTTAGGTTACATAAGTGGATCATGTTATATTTCTACTGAACAATGCTGTTCTAGACTTAATATTCTAAAGTTGGGTTCAAGGACCTTGTTAGAAATACGGAATCTCATGTTTTTGGCTGAATCAGAGTTTGCATTTAATAAGAACTCCAAGAAATGTATATGCACAACCAAGGTTAAGAGGCATTAATTTAGGTATTATTTATTTTAAGCACCTACAGAAAAAGAAAGTTAACAATGCTTATGACACTTTGTGGCTCTTGGAATGAAAAGATGGTAATTTTATTATAAAATCATAAGTTTATCTTAAAATACTGGGGTGAAAACACTCATTGCATTATATCACATCCTATAATAGGACCATAGAGCAAATACAATGGAAACACAGAAAAAAGAATATGTAGATCTGCTTGTAAGAAGGAGGCTCCGGTCAGTCTCCTCCTCTCTGGGGTCTAGGACATCTAAGCTAATGCCCATTAATTAGACTTTCTTTGGACACCAAACCTTTTCCCCTAAAGTAGCTAAGGATTGAGGCCTTAGATTTAAAATTGGCCAGTGAAACTTATCTACAATCCTATAATTTGAATATAGCTGGCCACACTACATTCGACACATGAAATGACTTTTGAGTATATTTAAAAGAATTCATAGATTATTGGGTGGGTGGGTGGGGGGAGCCCCTGTTTTTAAGTGTGTGGCCACACTAGATAGAATTAACTTAGTCAGACTTGATGTAATTGGGAGCCACGTTCTTATCACCTGATCCTTTCCCAGAGTCAAGACTACTTTAGCCAGCCTCAGGGCATTTTAAGGTAACAAGAAAACTGCTGCTACACCTGTTTTAATTTAAATGCCATTCCTTTACCAACTGGACAAGAAAAGACCCAGCTTCAGTGGAAGCACATACCTTGTTCATGGATTGGAAGAATTAACATCATTAAAATGTCCATATTACCCAAAGCAATCTATAGATTCAATGCAATCCCCATCAAAATACCAGTGACATATTTCACAGAACTAGAACAAATACTTCAAAAGTTCATATGGAACCAGAAAAGACCCCGAATAGCCACAGCAATCTTGAAAAAGAAGGACAAAGTAGGTGGGATCACAATACCGGACATCAGGTTATACTACAAAGCTACTATAATCAAAACAGCCTGGTACTGGCACAAGAACAGGCATATAGACCAATGGAACAGAACAGAGACTCTGGAAATTGACCCAAGACATTATGCTCAATTAATATTTGACAAAGGTGGCAAGAGCATACAATGGAGTAAAGACAGCCTCTTTAATAAATGGTGTTGGGAAAATTGGACAACTACATGCAAAAAAATGAAATTAGACCATCAACTTACACCATACACAAGAATAAACTCAAAATGGATAAAAGACTTAAATGTGACTCATGAATCCATAAAAATCCTAGAAGAAAATGTAGGCAACAAAATTTTGGACATCATACGCAGCAGAATCTTCACTGACACATCACCTAAGGCAACAGAAACAAAGGAAAAAGTGAAAACATGGGACTACATCAAACTCAAAAGCTTCTGCACAGCAAAAGAAACAACCATCAAAACGGAAAGGGAACCCACTGTATGGGAGACCATAATTGCCAATGATACATCAGATAAGGGGTTAATCTCCAAAATATATAGAGTGCTCATACAACTCAACAAAAGGAAGACAAAGAACCCAATTAAAAAATGGGCAGTGGAACTAAATAGACACCTCTCCAAACAGGACATACAAATGGCTAAGAGACATATGAAGAAATGCTCAACATCACTAATCATCAGAGAGATGCAAATTAAAACAACAATGAGGTATCACCTCACACCTGTCAGAATGGCTGCCATCAACAAATCATCAAACAACAAGTGTTGGCAAGGGTGTGGAGGAAAGGGGACTCTAGTACACTGCTGGTGAGAATGCAGACTGGTGCAGCCACTGTGGAAAACACTATGGTGTTACCTCAAAAAATTAAAAATTGAATTGCCATTTGACCCAGTGATCCCACTTCTAGGAATATACCCTAAGAAACCTGAAACACCAATCAGAAAGAATACATGTACCCCCATGTTCATAGCAGCACTATTTACAATAGCTAAGATCTGGAAACAGCCCAAGTGTCCATCAGTGGATGAATGGACAAAAAAGCTGTGGCACATATACACAATGGAGTACTATGCAGCTGTAAGAAAGAAAGATCTCTTATCCTTTGAGACGACATGGAGGGACCTGGAGAGTATTATCCTAAGTGAAACAAGCCAAGCAGAGAAAGACAAATATCACATGATCTCACTTATTTGTGGAATATAATAAACATAACAGTCTGGGGATCAGGGTAGACCCAGAGATGTGGAAGTAGGATACAGACTGACAACCCTCAGAAGAAGGGGTGGGAGGGAACTTATACGCATGTATGCATAACTGATGGACATGGACAACAAAGCTGGGGACGGGGTAGGGGGATAGGGAGGAGGGTGTCAATGGGGAAAAAAGGAGAAACATCTGTAACAAAAATAAATTAATAAAAAAAAAAAAAAAGAAAGAAAGAAAAGACCCAGCTTCTTAAGTACCTGGGGGCTTATACCCATACTTGTACTTGTACTTGGATTTCTTTCATGAGAACTCCCACAGGAAAGATGAGGAACTGGAACCGCCACTTGACTAGGAATCCTTTTCTTTCCCACTAGGTACTCAAAAAGATATGGGAGGCAACCAAGGTTGCCTTTGTTTTTCCATAATCTGTGAGTCCAATTTGTTTTCAAGGGGGGAAAATGGCTTCTAATGCCACCTCTAGAACTAGAAAGTTTGTCCTTTAACAGTCTAATACAGGAATGCTGTAAGGGCTTCAAAATCAGGTGATGCTTAAGCTGATACCTACAGAAAGAATGAATATTTTCCAAGCAGACAAATTCATAGGTATCATCATAATGCAAGAGAAAACAAAGGAAAAGAAATAGCAATGCTAAAAGACCATGGCATCTTCAGGAAGTCAGATCTGTTTTTTTTTTTTTTTTCTTAGCAGGAGGGAGAGAGGGAGGAAGAGAGAGAAACATCGATGTGAGAGAGACACATCTAGTGGCTGCCACCACACGACCCCAACTGGGGTTGGGGACAAACCACAACCGAGGCTCATGCCCCTAGCGGGAACCGAACCAGGACTCCCTGGTCCGCAGGCCAACTCTCCAATTGCTGAACCAAACCAGCCAGGGCCAGATCTATTTTTTATGGCAGTGTAAAGTGTGAATAGTTACTGTTTTTATTTATTTATTATTATTTTTGTTTGTTAATCCTCACCTGAGGGTATTCTTCCATTGATTTTAGATGGAGTGGAAGGGAAGGAAGGAGGGGGAGAGAGAGAAACATTGATGTTGGAGAGACACATCAACTGATTGCCTCCTGCACCACCCAGACCATGGCCGAGGATCGAATCTGCAACCCAAGTATGTGCCCTTGACTGGGAATCGAACCCATGATCCTTTGGTCCACAGGTTGACACTCTAATCACTGAGCCAAACCGGCCAGGGCTCTGTTTTTATTTTTGTTTGGGTGAAAGAAGAAGATTCAGAACAAAGGAGGACATTTCAAGAAATGAGGCCAGGCAAGAAAGTCAGTGTCAAAGACTCCTAGTAGCCTCCTATTCTGCCGCTGCCTAGCTAAAAGACTGCATTTACCAAACTCCTTCGCAACTGGGTGGCCATATATCTAAGTGATGGCCAATGACATATAAGAAATCTTAAAAGGGAAAGGAGCACATCTTCTTTCTCCCCATTACTCCTTTCTGCTGCCAGGAACTCCAATGTGATGCCCAAGGCTCTCCAGCAGCCATCATGAGATCACTAAGGATAGGAGCTATGCACTCAGGTAAGACAAAAGACTGGAGCCTGGGTGCTCATTGTGGGGCCACCCTCTAACCCCTGGGCTACCAACTCAAGGTGTATTTACAACAGAGAGAAATAAACTTTTGTCATTAAAGCAACTGTTATTTGCGGATTTTCTGCTATATTTAACCAAATCTAATAGGAAATAACATAGCTGGAATAATGAACTATATATACTATACTAAAGAGTTTGGGTTTGTGCTTTAGGTAATGAAAAGCCACTGAAGAATTTTGAGCAAATATGCTAAAAAACAAAGTATATAACACTGAAAAAGGTCAATCGACATTAACTTAGTATATAAGTTATATACATAGTATATCTTCACTGGGTTCCAAAGGTTGATCGAGAAAACAAAAAAAGTAGCAATTTTATAAATGGTGATAAGAAACTGAGCCAGTTATGAATTGGTTACTGACTAATCTAAGACACTACTGGAAGGGCAGTCCTGAGGTCAATTATTTAGAATCCCATAGGTAGCACCACAAGAGCAACACTAAGGAAGAATGAATATGATATGAGAAAAACAGCCAAGATACAAGAAAATAAAAAAATAAAAGGAGTTTGTAAAAATCAAAACATCGTATATAAATAACCACACCAATCACAAGAAATACTTACCAACATATTTTGATAATATTAAACTCAATCACATAAGAAATCTTTTGAGAATATAATGTAACTATTTTATCTAAATTATCAGATCACTAATTAATTGATACACCAAGACTATTTGTACCTGGCTGCTTAGCCACTGAAGGGGGTTCTATGGTACAGAAGAAAACAGGTTCTGGAATCTCCACTCCAGCCAATAAAAGTCTCTCTGCGTCACTGTTTTGTCTATGCTTCTTTTCTCCCTCCCTCTCGGCTCGACGAGCTGCAGCTAATGCGCTGGACTTGGATGAGACAATGGTGTCTCCAGTGGCAGTCTGCAAGCAAAAAAAATGCCTTGGAATAAAACAGGCTGTTGGCAAGCACTCAGCTTCCACCAAGAACCACAAAATAAGAAAAAATTTAATGTGATACCTTCTTTCCATCATTACTTAAAAGGGAGACAAATTCATAAAGCTCATAACTTTGCACAGGTAAATCTAATTTCATTTGTATAAAAAATTCTATGCAAAACACTATTGTAGTAAATCTAACAATAAAACACACACACACACACACACACACACACACACACACACACACACCATATATACCCAAAATTCATCTGGCAAAACTAATGTAATTTCCTAAATTTTCAATCATGTAAGGACAAGTTAGGATGGAAGTTCATTACAGTGTTTTATCACCAGTAAAATTTTATTACTATTTTACAAAAAATTTACAAAATTATTTTACTTGGATTTGAACTTTATATGAATACAATCCACGCTGTTAAGTCTTCTGTAATTTACTTTTCTTTCTTTCTGTTAAATATATGAAATTCAACCATGTTGATGAATATGCTACAATATTCATTATTCCACTACTGATGGACATTTGGATTATTTATAGGCTTTTGCTATTATAAAATGCCTATTTTTAATTAAATATATAAGCTGTTATTTCCTAGAGAAACCATTTGGTCACTTACATGTTTAAGCCCAACAGTTAAAGCAATGTTGCCAGCAGTCAGTGAAGGGATTTCTACATGTTGGTCAGCAAATGGCAAAAGCAGACGACTTATTCTCTCCCTGTAAAACCATGATTTATATTAGTAAAAGTATTTTTAGAGAAACGAGTATAGTTTTAGAAAATAACCTAAGCTTCTACTTACGTGCAGTTTCCATTAATATTATGGACGGCCAACTGGGGTTTTATCATGCCTGAATAAATGCGCATAAAAACCAGTGGTCCCCGCTGCTTGTCATGGAGAACTTTAAATGCCAGTGCACATAAGTCACCCTTATACCACTGCCTATAAAAATTAAGAGACATTCCAGAAAAGTCTTAAAATACACTTCCTTCACATTTATACAGATCAGATCATAACTGCTTCACAAACTTAATCCTGACGTCCTCCAAAGAGCCTTCATATCTTCTAGTTTAGCTACCCAAACTGATTAAATAATGTCAGTACCTCATTTCCTCCACTGGATGAAATTAATGGTGATCTTACCATTAATTCCTCAAAACTAAAACAATGGAGTCTCTTCCAAATATTACCTCTATTCACAAATAATTCCATAGCCAAGAGTTCCCTTCTCAAAAAATATACCTAGGAACATCACACCGCTTTCTCAAAAAACCTGTACAGGGTAAATAAACAGGTACTTTCCAATTACTGCTTTTACACTCTCTTCCCACTTTCCCTCCAGTTCCATAACCATATAAATCTACACTACAAATCTGAACTTGTTTACAAGCCAACATTCTTACAAAATGATGTCCTTAAACTGGTGTTCACTGATAGGTTACAGAAAGTTTGAATCGCTCTGAAATTGTCTAATTCTGTGTACAAGTATATTTTTCTTAGGAAAAGCTCTGTATTTTCATTAGTTTCAAAGAAGTCCATGATTCAAAGTAGGTTAGACATTTCTATTACAGAAATTCTCCGATCTTATTTCCTCCAGTTTTTAACTTTGTTTAATAAATACTTATATAGAAAGCTTACAATAAACTAGGCACTGTTCCATGTGCTATATAAATGTTAACTCATTTAATTCTTGTAACAATCCTATGAGATAAGCCCTATTCTCATTTCACAGATGACAGGTTAAGCAACCTGGAAGAGCTTGCATTTAAATCCAGGTAGAACACAGTCCATGCTCACAATCACTCCACTGTAATGCCTATCCAACTGAGAGATATGAAAAGTGGTTAATGTGCTAGTTAAAGGATTAAAGTCCAGTTTTGTCTGCCATTTTGCATAACACTTATTCAGATTTTAGAGAATTTATTAATAAGTACAAAGCTGTCAGTGATAACAGCAGTAAAACAATGACCTTTCTTTACAGCCACAAAATATCCTTTGAGCTTATGAAAAATCTTGAAATCTAGAATAGATATAAATATATCTATAGAATATTTATCAAACATCCCCAGTATACAACCTTTTTTAAAAAAAGCTAAGATGGCAGGGTCAACATACTTTTACACAGCAATAAATCCATATTCTTAGCTCCATCTGTAAATGCAACAGGTTACAAGGGATAACAAACGTCCTTTTCAAGTAAAAATTACTATGGCACTATATTATATCATTTACAATGATATTTTTCACCAATGTTATTTTTAAAATATGGTGATTCGTAGCTCTTTGTGAAAAAGACCCATTTGCCTACCTGTTTTATATGATTTTAATCTACGTAACTGCATACTTACAGAAATTCATAGCTGCGCTCTTCAGGTGAAGGCAAGTACATAGTGATAGCATCTAACAAGGGCTGGACCCCTTTGTTTTTCAGGGCACTTCCACAAAGCACAGGCACTGCTGTCTGAGCCAGTGTTACTCTGTGTATTGCAGTCTGTAGCTACAAAGCAGAGGTATAAATAAGTATTTTATGTGACCATAAAATGGCCACATATACACAGTACACTGCTCAACCAAAATAGCTCAGAATTAGATGTCTTTCCTAACCAATCATGTCAAGCAGCACTCCTCACACACTTCCATCATTCTTCATGGCCTTATTCTTGTCTTCTTTATAACATTAATCACTACTTGGTAATTATATATATTGGTTTAATTTTAATTAGTATTAAATTTAATGTAAAATTTATATGAGCATTATAGTAAGGTCCATTGAAGACACTGCTAAATCCCCCCAAACTAGAAAAGTACTTAAAATAAAGTAGTCATTTTAAAATATTTTTTGAATAAATGAGTTAATATACTTGTGATTTTAGCTTGATAATCTAATAGAGAAACTGATAAGAAATTTAAAATATAAATGAGTTACAATTTCTTTCAATGAATTAGAGCCATATTAAATAAAACCCCAAAGAAAATGAGAAGTCAAAGTAGAAAAAAATTTTTGAAAGACCTCAAAAAACAAGAAAAGCTTGGGTGTACTTGCAAGCTACTGGTAAGAGAAATGGTGAGTCAATTCTCCTTTAGACTGTAAGCTCTTTGAAAACAGAAATCATGTTCTATGACAGTAGGGTATAATAAACATCACACGTAAGCATTCAACTACTAAATAATAAAAAATGTCAAGATTATGGCATGTCATTTAAAAAATACTCTTTTTTCCCACCTCAAATAACTTCAAATGGCTCAAAATTAATTTACAGACCTAGTGGTTTTACTTCATTCCTTTCAGGAAAAATAACTAAGTGAATTTGCTGGGCTCATCTTGGGCCCCATTATACATATTACCACTTCAAAACATTTTCTTTGGTAACTCTCATGTTTCATGAAGGAAAATGAAGAGTAAGTTTGCCAAATTCATGGAGGAAAGGCCCTGGCAGGAATAAAAGAAAAAACAGGAATGTCTTGAAGAAATCTGTCATAATTCGCCTGGCCAGTGTGGCTCGGTGGTTGAGCATCAACCCATGCACCAAGAGGTCGCCGGTTCAATTCCCGGTCAGGGCACATGTCCAGGTTGTGGGCCTGATCCCCAGTTGGGGGCATGCAGGATGCGGCCAATTGATGTTCTCTCTCATCGATGTTTCTATCTCTCTCTCCCTCTCCCTTTCTCTCTCTCTAAAGTCAATAAAGAAAAAAAAAAAAAAGAAAGAAAGAAATTGTCATAATTCAATTATTATCTGTATTTTATTTGCCTAGTCTCTGGTTTAATGTTTTTCAAAAGAAAACAAAAAAAGAAAGACCTGCAATGAGTTCCCACTGAATATTAAAACAGATTCAGAAAAAATGTTCTTATTAAAATGGTCATTGTACGGCAGTTTGAAAAACCAGTAAATTTTAAGTACAAATTTTCTACCTGTGATTTCCCTGAAAATAGAGAAATGATCACAATGAAGAGAAAAGGCTGAGAATGAACAATTACCTTCTCTTGACACAATACAAGTAAAAATGATTCAATTTCTGATTTTTAAAAGTATAACCAAAAATAGTAAATCACTGCCATTATTAAATACCTGTATTAGTAGTGGCTTTATCTTAAAGTTCTCTTAATTTTTGTTTAAGTCAAGATTTTGTATTAATAGTAACTTTACTTTAATGTTTTACTAATTTTTGTTTAAGTCAACTTAGTTTCCAATGCTATCCAAAGTTGAAAAAACACAACAACACAAAACAGAGAAAGCAAAGCACATTCAATAAGTAAAACTTGGTCAAAGTAAATTAATAATAAAATGTACCTTTTCAGCTGGGAGCAAATCAAAATTTTCACTGAATTCTCCTAAAACCAATTCAGCAAATTCATCATCCAAATCTGCAATCTATAAAGAAAGGCTTTAGCTCTATAACTTGCATATGTTGTCCAACTGTTAACTTAAGTATAAATACCACAAACACAGATTATCCAAATATTTCAAGAGAGCTACATGATCTAACTTATCCAGGCCAAGGACTTCTTCCTATCTTCTAAAAGAGAGTTTTTCTTTCAAAGAAGATTAAAAATTGGAGATATACTACTATGAGTTTCCTAAATTCACGGCAAGCCCGAACCAGATTAAGCATATCATTAAATTGCTATCTACTCAGAGTGCTCAAAAGAAATAAAAGGCTCACTTTACAGCCAATGATAACATATATAATGGATTGCTGTTTTTAGATAAAGTTGGGGGTCTTAGTTCACAAAAAACTTTTATCTGGTGCTCCTCTAATATTCCGAATATTCACAAGATCTCCTGAGATAAAGTAAAAGAACTAATCTTATTGTAACTAATATTGCACTGCAGAAATACATTTAAGTTGGGGGTTGTAGACATAATTTCAATAATAAAAATGCAATTATTACCTGGCTGGTGTGGCTCAGTAGTTGAGCACTGACCCAAGCACCAAGAGGTTCCCGGATCAATTCCCAGTCAGGGCACTTGCCTGGGTTGCAGGCTCGATCCCTAGCAGGGGGTGTGCAGGAAAAAGCCGATCAATGTTTATCTCTCTCTGTTTCTATCTCCCTCTACCTTCTCTCTCTAAAATCAGTAAAAACATATTTTTTAAAAAATGCAATTATCGCCCTGGCCAGTTTGGCTCAGTAGTTAGAGCGTTGGCCTGTGGACCAATGAGTCATGGGTTCAATTCCGGTCAAGGGCACATACCTCGGTTGTGGTTCATCCCCGGCCCTGGTCCAGTCTCATGGAAGGCAACCAACTGATGTGTCTCTCTCACATCGATGTTTCTCTCTCTCCCTCCCTCCCACTCTATCTGATAATAGGAAAAAAAAAAATGCAATTATCTCCTGGCCAGTGTGGCTCAGTGGACTGAGTGTTGTCCCATGGACTGAGAGGTCCTGGTTTGATCCCTGGTCGGGGCACATGCCTGGGTTGTGGGCTCGATCCCCAGTAGGGGGCGTGCAGGAGGCAGCCAATTGATGTTTCTCTCTCACATCGATGTTTCTATCTCTCTCTTCCTACCTCTCTCTAAAAAAAAAAAATCAATAAAAATTTTTTTTAAAAATGCAATTATCTAATTCATGTTCTTTTCATAATCATTTGCTATTATGAAACAGAATTCAGGGGACAATAAAATTAATAAAAGTTTCAAAAGTTTATAATAGTACAAGGGAACAAAACTTGTAAACTTGGTGAGAAAAACATACTTTTAATAGTTAAGTATTGCAAAAATATACAAACCATCCTCCTGGAAAGCACCATATGCAATAGTTAAGCACAGTTTCTGGAGTCAAACTGCCTGGAAATGACTCCACTTCTTACTAACTTATTCAAAAACTTTGGTCAAGTATGTCACCACCTCTCTTTTCCTTAGTTACTCATGGAGATAATACTAGTACCTACCTCATGGGACTATTGTGAGGATTAAATAACCAATTCAAACTATGCTGCCAAAACATACAGTAAGTATATAAAAAAATATTATTTTTACTGTTAACTTTTAGAACACAGGAAATTGATTCCTGTCTACACTAATCTTATTCTCTAATTAAAAAATATGTTCTTATTGATTTTTTAGAGAGAAGAAGGGGAGAGATAGAAACATCAATGTGAGAAAGAAACATCGATTGGCTGCCTCCTGCACGCTCCCTACTGGGGATCGAGCCCAAAACCCCGGCATGTGCCCTGACTGGGAATCGAACCGGGACCTCTCAGTCCATGGGACGATGCTCAATCCACTGAGCCACACTGGCCAGGCATTATTCTCTAATTTTTCAAAAAGTTGTAATTGTAGTATAGTATAACATAACATCAAATTTACCAACTTAATCATTTCTAAGTGAGCAGTTCAGTAGTGTTAAGTATATTTACAGTGTTGTAAAACTAAGCTCCAGAACTTTTTCATCTCACAAAACTGAAACTCTAGTCTAGACACATAAAATAACTCTTTTTCATTCTCTCCTTCTCCAGCCTCTGACAACTATCATTCTACTTCCTGTCTCTCTGAATTGGACTACTACAGATATCTCATGTAAATGGAATCATTTCTCTTTTTGTGATTAGCTTATTTTAATTAGCCATTTAATTTAGCAATTTAATTAAAATTCATGTGTCATAATTTCCTTCCTTTTTAATGCTGAATATTCCATTGTGTGTACATACCACATTTTATTTATTCACTCATCTGTTGATAAACACCTTCCACCTTTTGGCTATTATAAATAATGCTAGGATGATCAAGGATGTGCAAATATCTCTTTGAGACCCTGCTTTCAATTCTTTTGCATATACACCCAGAAGTGGAATTGCTAGATCAGATGTTAACTCTATTTTCAATTTTCTGAGGAACCACTATACTGTTTTTCATAGTGACTGCGCCAGTTTCATTCCCACCAACAATGCTAAAGGGTTATAATTTCTCCACATCCTTACACACTTATTTTGGGGTTTTTTTTATAGTAGCCACCCTAACAGGGGTGATGTGGTCTTATTCTCTAATTCTATACATATATATGTATTCCTTGTAATTACTTTATTATCTACTGACAGTATATAATGAAAATAAAGAAAATTTGAGCCTTTCATGTCCTAGAACAGTATGAGACACATATGCAAGTTTACGTTGACGCCTCAACTAGATTATAAAGTCCTTCTTAAGTTTATTCTGATAGCCCTTTTGTAGAAGATAAAACGTCAAAAGAGAACCAATTATGAACCCAATTATTGATTAATAAATGTCAATTCCACTTGTATTCTTTTTATGTGCCCTCCCCCCAAATTAGAGAAGCAGTAAGAGCTCAAGCTCTAAACTGAGACAGATCTGGGTTCAGATTCCAGCTCCGCTATTTATCAGCTATATGATGAATTATTTAAGCATTGCAAGCCTCTTTTTCCTCACCTGTAAATGGGGATAATATAGGCTGTTGTGAGGATTAAATAACATATGTAAAGCACTTAAGCTAGATCATAAGTTTTCAATAACTATTATCCAATAATAAAAATAACAATGATCATTGCCTGGCTGGTGTGGCTCAGTGGTTCTGCGTCAACCCATGCACCAAGAGGTTCCCAGTTCGATTCCAGATCAGGGCACATGCCCAGGTTATGGGCCAAATCCCCAGTGGGGGGCATGCAGGAGGCGGCCAACTGATGTTCTCCCTCACTGATGTTTCTATCTCTCTCTCTCTCTCTCTCTCCCTTCCTCTCTAAAATCAATAAAGAAAAAAAAAATGTTTTAAAAAGATCATTATGTTAATGATAAAGCTGATAATTACTACTACAACAGAAAATAAATAAAAAGTAACTTCATACAAAAGATGAAGGCAACCAATCGATGTGTCTCTCTCACGCTGATATTTCTCTCTCTCCCTCTCACTCTATCTAAAAAATCAATGGAAAAATAATCTCAGGTGAGGATTAGCAACAACAACAAAATAAAAAGAGTTGAGACTCAAATGTTCTTCTCTACCATAAAATTCAGGGAGTTTATTTAAGGTTTTACTTACTGTTCTATATACTAACAATCATATAATTATTATAAATATTACTAATCTTACTGTTTTTTTACTAAAATCTTGAAGGTGGCTGAGGTATAAAATTATATAGTAACTATAAAATTGATGGTTTTAAAATTTTCTAAATAATTTGATGTATGGTCAAGTAAAAGATGGACATACCCTTTGACCTAGCAATTCCACTCCTAGGTTTAACTCTAAACAAATTCTTGCATATGTGCACAAGGAGATACAAAGAAAGATGTTCACAGCAATACTGTGACAGCAAAAAGAAAAAAGAGGTTAACAACCTCAAATTTCATCCATAGGAAAACAAACAATAAATTACAGTATAATCATATATTGGCACATTATGCAAGACTGAAAATGAGTGAAGTATAACCACACCCAAAAACACGGACAAATCTCCAACATAATGTTGAACAACGTAATAAAATACGAAAAGTATCATTCCATTTATATAAAGTTCAAAGCCATGAAAAACTAAGTTCTTTAAGGATACATATATTTATAATAAACTATAAAGAAAAGCAAATGAAAGATAAACTCTACAATTAATATAGTGATTGGGGGAATAGATAATTAGCGGAAGGAGAGAGATGAACAGGAAGTGGCACATGGAGATTCAAGAGTATTGCTAATATTCTATTTCTTAAGCTGGGTAGTGCATACGTTGGTACTCATTCCATTATTCTTACACTTTACATGTTCCATATGTAATTTTATATTGAACTTCACAATAAAATATTTTTTAAAGTTTCTAAATACTTATGCAATTTTAAACTCAAAGTATTTATTTTACTTGTTCAATTAAGGCATTCCTTGCTTCAGTTGCCTCTTTCAGCAATTTAGGATCACTCATTTCCAAGAGGGGTTTTCTCTCAAAGTCTTTTCCATCATCTGAATTGGGTTTCCAAAGAAGTTTTTCTTTATTTACTACATCCACCACTCCTTTGAAAGTTTTGGCTTCACCAATTGGTAACTATAAATCAAAGATTAACATTATTAAATGATCACTCAATTAAAATGGCATTGGTAACAAATCTTATCTTTCCCTACTTTCCTCCCAAATGTCATTATTGTTACCATAATCTTACCTATTTTTATTTATATTCCAACTTCTTCCAAAAAGGATTTGAGATAGCTTTAGAAATGTATATGTCACAATAAAATAAACTGATGAGGAAAATGAGATGGAGCTGTTACTATTAATCAACCAAATATTAATCCACCAACCTGTAAAAGCAAAGGCTTTGCCTTCAACTTCTCTCTGATGCTTTCAACTGCATAGTTAAAACTGTAGAAAGCAAAATAATTATACAGTAGTTAAAAATGTTAAGATTTTAAAAACAGGTTTAAGAATGGTCTCTAAAATCAAAACCCTTTTTGTTGTTCCTAATGTTCACCACTTCATAGTTTTCCAAAGGACATCTTAAATAAAATTTTACTGTCAATTTCAGATACAAGTAATTGAGTATCTACCTGAATCCTGCCACATAGGTATTTAAGGTATTGTTACTGTTAGTTTCACTTTAACTAAAGTTTGAGGTTAAGATTACCTGAATTGATCAAGATCACAGATAATATATTGCAGTTAGGATACAAGTGCAAGATTTGTGATTATAAATCAAGGATTCCTCTAATAATTGCATTTGCAATTACACATGGCTACCAGCTTTCTTCCAAGAGCCAGTCTAATTTTTCTATACTTTTATCTTAGGTATTCTTAATATCAGCTGCTATGCTATTCATTTCTGTGCTAACAGTGGGGTTGTCTACTTATGGCACACATCATCTTTGGCACATGGGCTGACTTATTCTGGTCCCAATGTCTTTGAGAACCAGCCTAGTATCCAGTCACCTTTTCCCCCTTCATCATAGGTGCTGCAAGTCTGTAAAGGTAGTGTTTCCATCTACCTCAAGGAACTTCAAATAGAAAATAGTCAGAACTTCAGCCTCGCACATTTTGAAGGTTGTGTTTTTACAAATCAAGACAAAAGTCTTTTAAACCAACAGCCTTAGAATTACTGTCGAGAGTTACATAAACACAAAGCATACTGTGTGGTTTTAGAAAGAAACAGTTTATGTTTTGTATCTGCCACTCTCATATCACTGACCAGCACCTCTCCCGGTCACATTTCCCTAGACTCCTTTATAGTCTTGATTCTCTCTCTTTCACATTTTCTCCAAATCCTTCAAATATTCTTGATCCTCTAAATTCTGAATTACGTTCTCAGAATAATATATCATTTTGGATTACCACTCTATAGGTCTCTGAGCATTACCACAACATTTCAGCATTTACTCTTTCGAACTAGATGAAGGTCTTGAAACATCTACATTCTCCTTTCCCGATTCCCTTCTATGGAGCATACTACCCAGTAGCTAAAGAAAATCAGGGACAGGACTTCCGGTCAAGATGGCGGTGTAGGTAACGCGGTATCGCGTCCTCCCACAACCACATCAAAGTTACAAGTAAACTACAGAACAACCATCATTCAAAACCGCCTGAAATCAAGCTGAATGGAAGTCCGACAACTATGAAATTAAAGAAGCCGCATCCAGACTGGCAGGAGGGGCGGAGGCACAGACGTGCTGGGCTGGTCCCACACCCACGTGTAGTGGATAAAAATTAGGAGGATACCTCTGCTGGGAAGGTCCTCCCTGAGGACTGAGGGGTGCCCGTCCCACACCAGGCACCCAGCTCAGGATTCCAGAGCCAAGAAGAGAATCCCCATAACTTCTGGCTGTAAAACCAGCGGGAACTGGGGCTGAGGTGGCTGGAGCCCCCCGGCAGCTCCTCTTAAAGGGCCCGCGCACGGACTTACTCGGACTCGCACCCTCCAGGCTCCAGTGAGCCGGGGGCAGCTTGAAAGGCACCAGAGTCATATGGGGAGGAACTGAGCTGTTCGGCATCGGAGCGAGGGCTGGAGAGGCAGCTTTCTCCTGGACAGACGTGCTATCAGAGGCCTTTGTTCCTTTGGTGAGCCCTTCCCTGGGCCGTCAGACCCCGCCATATCTGGGACTCCAGCAACCTGGCTCACACTGTTGGCCCCGCCCTGGTGATTCCCTGAGGCCCCGCCCCACCCAGCTTTCAGGCCCACCCAAGCTGTTGCCAGTTGCTTTACCATAGGATTGGCCTGTCTTGGATCCTGCTTCAGCTTTTCCTAAATTCTTTCAAACAAGCAGCATCTGGTCTCAGCTAGCCCCACACCTCTCACTAAGTAATACATAGAAACAAACACAGGGAAGCAGCCAAAATGAGGAGACAAAGAAACAGGTCCCAAATGAAAGAACAGAACAAAACTCCAGGAAAAGAACTAAGTGAAATGGAGTTAAGCAATTTAACGGATGCTGAGTTCAAAACACTGCTTATAAGGATGCTCAATGGACTTAGTGAGAACCTCAGTGAACTTAGTGAGGGCCTCAAGAGCATAAAAAAGGACCAGTCAGAAATGAAGGAGGCGTCTACGGCCATACCACCCTGAACGCGCCCGATCTCGTCTGATCTCGGAAGCTAAGCAGGGTCGGGCCTGGTTAGTACTTGGAAGGGAGAAATGAAGGAGGCACTAACTGAAATAAAGAATAGTTTACACAGATTCAATAGTAGAGTAGGTAAAGCCAAGAAGCAAACCATCGATTTGGAATATAAGGAAACAAAAAACACCCAATCAGAACAGCAAAAAGAAAAAAGTATCCAAAAAAATGATAGTGTAAGGAGCCTCTGGGACAACTTCAAGCATGCCAACATTCGCATCTTGGGGGTGCCAGAAGGAGAAGAGAGAGAATAAGAAATCGAAAACCTATTTGAAACAATAATGGCAGAAAACTTCCCTAACTTGGTGAAGGAAACAGACATACAAATCCAAGAGGCACAGAGAGCCCCAAACAAAATGAACCCCAAGAGGCCCACATCAAGACACATCATCATCAAAATGCAAAAGGTTCAAGACAAAGAGAGAATCTTAAAAGCAGCAAGAGAAAAGCAGTTAGTTACCTACAAGGGAGTTCCCATAAGACTGTCAGCTGATTTCTCAAAAGAAACTTTGCAGGCCAGAAGGGAGTGGCAAGAAATATTCAGAGTGATGAAAAGCAAGAACCTACAACCAAGATTACTCTATCCTGCAAAGCTGTCATTTAGAATCGATGGCCATATAAAGAGTTTCCCAGACAAGGAAAAGCTAAAGGAGTTCATCACCACCAAACCATTATTATATGAAATGTTGAAGGGTCTTCTTGAAGAAAAAGATAAAAAAAATGAACAAACAAAATGGCAATAAATACATATCTATCAACAATTGAATCTACAAACAAAATGAACAAGCAGAACAGAAACATTCTCATAGATACAGAGAACTTTTGTTGGTTAACAGATGGGTGGGGGCTGGGGGGATGGGTGAAAAAGGTGAAGGGATTACGAAGTACAAATTGGTTGTTACACTGACAAACCTCAAAGTGGAGGGGGGTAGGGGGGTAGGAAGAAATAAACCAAAGAACTTATATGTATATATGCATAACCAATGGACACAGACAACAGTGTGGGGAAAGGCAGGAGGGGGGTGGGAATGGAGAGGAGGGGGGCAATGGGGGAAAAATGAGGAACATCTGTAGTATGTTCAACAATAAAGATAAGTTAAAAAAAAAAATCAGGGACAAGGAAGAACATTGTTCTCTGAGGCAACTACAGGAAACAATTCTCTAACCTCTACCTTTAGCAATGATAGGGAGCACCATAACCTTCAGCAACACATACAGGGACTATACCATTCAGCTCTAAATAGAACCACTGGAATCAGCAAGACACCACTGTCAGGATCCTAGAAAATAGAATACAGTCTCTCTACATTAAAGTCAGGATGGTTCATCATCTATCAGCTCTCTATTAATCTCACGTTATTATTTAAACCTATGAATTAGCTTCTTTCATTTTTTATAATGGGACTGAACAGAGATTTCATGAAATATTTATACTTTATACGGAATAGCTATTTCTAAATTTAGGTTTTACTCCATTAAAAGCTCAAATTATATTCTTACTTTGACAAGCCAAAGAAACACACTTCAAATAAATACCTTGCTCCAGCTTTGTCCATCTTGTTTAAAAAACAGATTCGAGGTATCTTGTGTTTATCAGCTTGCCTCCATACTGTGAGAGTTTGTGCCTGAAGCAAAGAGCACACATATAGGACAACAATAACTGTTACTACACATGGAATAAATAGATCTAAGACTATTAGAACATGGAATTGGGCCTTATTCTAGCATGGAATTATTGCCACTGCTCTTAAACTTCTAGAGTCATTCTTTTGCTATCACATTAACACAGTTAAGAATGTAACACAGTGTGATGAAAAGTATGCTTCAAACTTCGAACAATACTTTGGGTGAACTAGGTTGCTACACAAAGAGAATTAACACCTGGGAGGTAATGAGAGTTGTGGAAAGAGGACTTAACCAAGAATCAGACCTACTTTTTGTTCCGCTTCACCTTACCTAGTACATCTCACACAACATTGAACTTATGTTTTCTGATGGTTGAAATATGACTTTAGCTTTCATTAATAAATTCAGTTATAATTTAAAAAGAATAAATAGCAGTATACTATAAAAATGCAACTGTGGCCACCCTGGCCAGTTTGGCTCAGCGGTTATAGCATTGGCCTACGGACCAATGAGTCGCAGGTTCGATTCTGGTCAAGGGCATGTACCTTGGTTGCAGTTCGTCCCCGGCCCTGGTGGGGGTCGTGCAGGAGGCAGCCAGTTGATGCATCTCTCTCACATTGATGTTTCTCTCTCTCTCTCCCCCTCTCCCTCCCTCCCACTCTATCTGAAGATAAATAGAAAAATATCCTCAGGTGAGGATAAAAAAAAAAAGATACTGTGGCTTGGCTGGTGTGGCTCAGTGTACTGAGCGTCATCCAGGGTGTGAGAGGCCCCGGTTCAATTCCCGGTCAGGGCACATGCCTGGGTTTCAGGCTCAATCCCCGGTGGGGGAGGTGCAGGAGGCAACCGATGGATGTTTCTCTCTCAATCTCTCTCACACAGATGTTACTATCTCTCTCTTCCTTCCTCTCTCTAAAAAAATCAAAAATATATTTTAAAAAATAAAATAAAATGCCCTGGCCAGTTTGGCTCAGCGGTTAGAGCATCGGCCTGCGGTCCAGAGAGACCTGGGTTCGGTTCCCACTAAGGGCATGTACCTCGGTTGCAGTTTGTCCCCGGCCCTGGTTGGGTCGTGCGGGAGGCAGCCACTCGATGTGTCCCTTTCGCGTTGATGTTTCTCTCTCTCTCATCCTCTCTCTCCCTCCCACTCTATCTGAACAAAAAATGGAAAAATGTCCTCGGGTGAGGATAAAAAAAAATAAATAAATAAAAATAAATAAAATAAAATAAAAATGCTACTGTGGTAAAAATCATGTATTTTTACTGTGACTGTTTATATGTTCATGCAAACTGAAGAGAATTTAAGGGGAAAAAATGAGCCAATACCTGTATTTATAAATTGCAATTCTCATATGCTCTTTTGACTTCTTTTAATTCCACTTTTTGTACACATTATATGTAATTTTTTTTCTTTATTGATTTTAGAGAGAAAGGAAGGGAGAGGGAGAAATAGAAACATCGATGAGAGAACATAGATTGGTTGCCTCCTGCATGCCCCCCACTGGGGATTTGGCCCACAACCTGGGCATGTGCCCTGACCAGGAATCGAACTGGCGACCTCTTGGTGCATGGGTCAATGCTCAACCTCTGAGCCACACTAGCCAGCCTACATATTAGATATAAATAGTTTGAGTCTATTATAATATCTGTGCCTTGAAGCAGAGCATAAAAAGTCTGTCATCAGTTAAAATAAAAGCCAATTTGGTCCGGCCAGTGTGGCTCAGTGGCTGAGCGTTGACCTGTGCACCAAGAGGTCTCCAGTTCAATTCCCGGTCAGGACACACCCTCAGGTTGTGGGCCCGAACCCCAGGTTGTGGGCCCAATCCCCAATCGGGGGCATGCAGCAGGCGGCCAATCAATGTTCTCTCTCACTGATGTTTCTATCTCCCTCTTACTTCCTCTCTCTCTAAAACCAATAAAGAGAAAAAAAGTTTAAAAAAAGCCAATTTGTAATTTCATAGTTTTATTAGGTAAAATTTATACATGTACATAAATAAATATATAGCTTTTAAGTGTACAGTTCGAGTTTTGATAAATGAATACACTTGTATAACTACTATCCCAATCAAGATATAGAACATATAGAACCTAAGAAATTTTTCTTATGTCCCATCCCCAATAAGCAACTAATTCTGATCTGTTACCATAGATTCATTGTGCTTATTCTTGAACCTCATATAAACAGCATGGTTTCTTTCACTCAACATGTTTGTGACAATTATTCATGTCGTTGGATATGACACATTTTTATTGCTAAATTCCTTTGTATAAATGTACTAGTTTGTTTTTCCATCTACCTGTGGACACACACGGGTTTGTTTCTAGTTTGAGGCGATTATGAATTTAGCTGCCATAAACATTCTGAACACATTTTGGCAGACAAATGTTTTCATTCCCTTGGATAAAGATATGAGAAAAGTACTGGGTTATAAAACAGGTGTGTATTTAACTTTATAAGATACTGCCAAATAGTCTTTCAAAGTGACTACTACACTTTATAGTCCCACCAACAATGTATGAGTTCCAGATGCTCCACATCCTCAACCAACATTAGCCATTCTTGTGGGTGTGAAACAGTCTTCGTAATTTTAATTTGTATTTCTCTTTTGACCAATGAGACTGAACATCTTTTCATGTGTTTACTGGCCATTCACATTTATTCTTTAGTGAATTATCCATTCAAGTCTTTTGTTCATTTTTAATTGGGCTGTTAGTTTTTATTATTGATTTTTAGTTCTTCATATATTCTAGATACAAGTTCTTGGTCATACACATATATCGTGAGAATTTCAGCACATACCTCACAAGATAATGATATTTACCCACATAATCAATAGTGTTACTGCACTCTGGAAATTTAATATAATATATTCATATAATCATTTTTCCTCTAGAACAGTGGTTCTCAACCTTCCTAATGCTATGACCGTTTAATACAGTTCCTCATATTGTGGCAATTCCCAACCATAAAATTATTTTCGTTGCTACTTGATAACTGTAATTTTGCTACTGTTATGTCATCTTAGGCGACCCCTGTGAAAGGGTCATTTGACCCCCAAAGTGGTCGCAACCCACAGGTTGAGAACAGCTGCTCTAGACGCTATATAGATTTAGCTTATCACAATGATCCACTCCTAACTAATTTTTGTTCATGGTGACTTCTAGTGGTGGGAGGGAATATATTATAAATTTCCTCCAAAACAAAACATATTAATAAAATAGAAAAAAACAAAAACTCCCATCATTCCACTTGCTAGCTAAAAGCCTGTTTCACAAACAAGAGCCTCCATGTCATAAATTTAACTTCCTATTCCACCATATTTCAATCTTAAATAACGCAATTTGTCTGAATGATTAAGTGTCAAATCTATATAAAGAAGTTATAATGACAGAAAGGATAAAACCATTAGGAAATGAAGTGACTCAGAAAGAAATAGAAATAACAGTGTATAATCAACCTCGGACCGCAGTGTCAGGCTTTATCAAGCAAATATCACTGTCAGAGGTCTCAGGCAGTACTTTCAATAACTACTTATTCTCCTCCTCTTCAACTTTTCATTTTGAAAAATTTCATATCTATAGAATAGGTGGAAAGAATACATGTACTCTTTACCTAGATTCACCAAACATTAAAATGTGGCCACACTTGCTTTTTCTCTTTTTCTACAAACATGTGCACACACACATTATATATATATATATATATATATATATATATATATGCGTGGTGGCTATGAACATGCACCACTTGGATCTACTATGAAGAGCCAAGTTAACTGATGGCCCCAACTGCTGCCCTTCCAGATCTACCACTGTGTTCTCTCAAGGTTCAGCTTCTTGTGGGCTGTTCCTAGCTAAGGAGTAAACACAGCAGAAGTACTAATACAGGCCTATTCCTGCAAGACAAGGGACTCCTCTAACCAGTGACTTTGGCTGAAGGACTCCCCATCAGTTTAGCCAAACCCTTTTTGGAACTGTGCTTGTCTGGGACTCTTCCTACCCAACCCTCCTTCCTTCCCCTCTCCTTGTGTCAAACCTGCCCTGTGATCTGAATGTTCTCTCCCACTCTTCTCTTTTCTCCTCTATTCTTTATAGAGATTTTCCCCAATAAATCTCCTACACATCTAATCTCATCTTGGCATATACTGCTCAAAAGTACCCAAACGAATACTGCATGTGTGTTTGTGTGTGTGTGTGTGTCTGTGTGTGTGTGTGTGTGTGTGTGCACGTGTGAAAGTCAGAGAGTGTGAGAGAGAGAGAGAGAGAGAGAGAGAATGGGAACTGAACCATGAACGCAAGTTGTAGATATCATGACACTTCATTTCTAATACTTAAGCATATATTTCCTAAGATAAGGCTATTCTCTAACATAACCAATTACAATGATCACATTCAGAAGAATTTAATACAATACATATACTCTATATTCAAATTTCTCTGATTTTCCCAATAATGTCCTTTGTAACTTTTTGTTTCTGGATCCAGGATCAAGCTAAAGATCATATATTACATTTCACTTTCCTGTCTCCCTAGAATCCTTTAACCTAGGACAGTTCCCCAACTTTAAACGCCCACCCCAATCACTCATCTTTCTTACGTTAAAATTTTTTTCTAATTTTTGAAAAGTCCTGGTCGTTTGTTTTGCAGAATGTCTTTCAATTTAGATTTGACTGTTTTCTCATGATTAGATTTGGGCCACTCATTTTTGCCAGGAATACAACATAGGTAATGTTGTGTCCTTCTTAGTGCATCCTATCAGGAGGCCCATGGTGTCAAGTTGTGTCATTTTTAGGAATGTTAATTTTTTTTTCTTAATCCTCACCGGAGGATATTTTTCCATTGATTTTTTTTTTTTTTTTGATAGAGTGGGGGGGGGAGGGGAGGAGGAAAAAAGGAGGGACAGGGAGAGAGAGGGAGAGAGAGGGGGAGGGAGGGAGAGAGGGAGAGGGGGAGAGAGAGAGAGAGAGAGAGAGAGAGAGAGAGAGAGAGAGAGAGAGAAGGAGAGAGGGAGAGGGAGAGGGAAAGGGAGAGGGAGGGAGGGAGAGAGACAGAGAGAGAGAAATATCGACATGAAAGAGATACATCGACTGGTTGCTGGTTGCTGGTTGCCTCCCGGGGCTGGGAATTGAACCCCTGACTCTGGTCCTCAGGCCGACACTCTAACAGCTGAGCCAAACTGGCCAGGGAAGGGGATAATTTTGATCACTTCATTAAGATACTATTTTTAGTAATTTTAAGATTAGAAGAACTAACGTGAGTTCTATATTCAACATAAAACCATTCTTGATATTACAAGACAAATGGGGTACCAGCTAAAGAAAGCATAACTGACCCCAGTAGTGATAATTTATCAAAAATCTATTTTCAAGATTTATTCAAGAAGCTTTATATTAACTCTTGGGTGACAATTCTTCATGGGCCTCTCACATTTCTGCATGTTTTGTTAGGAGAGGCACTGACTGCTTTTGTTCTGAACTAGATTTTCAAGGATATTTGTACAGTGAACATCTTAGAAAGACAGAAACAGCGTCTCCCTCCACAGCAAAAGGTAGGTTTGCTTACAACCTGTAAGTAATGTCTCTGTCCAGAACAAAGAGCAGGCATGCTTACTGCCCACTGTAAAATACCTGCATTTTCTAAGCAGGTTCCACTGTGTGTACAGCTGTCACCTGACTCCCTTCAGTCACCCTGTGGGACTCAGCGCTTGAGGAACCAGAACTGGAAAATGCTGATACTCTGGCTACTGCTATTTCTGGGACTAATAAAGTCTTTTATCTCAGACTCAGGAATCTTATATATTCTGCCAGAATCCATAAAACTATGACAGGCTAATTTGTTAGCGTAAAAATAAGGTAGACTCTCAGACCTTTCACAGTTCAACAGTAACTTTCATATTTCATACAGAAAAGCAAACATATTTTCATTTTATTATGAAATATCTGAGATCACATCTCAATATTAAATTCCAACTTCCTTTAATTATAATTTGATTTATATCAGCTTACCAACTACAGGGTTATAGTAAACTAAATCTGATACATTCTTTTTTTTTTTTTAAATCATGCTGTTCTATCTTTATTTTACTCTGGCAATATTTTTTTTACCTCTACGCCAGCAGAGGCATCAAATACAGCCACTGCACCATCCAACACTCTTAGGCAGCGCTCAACCTCCAAGGTAAAGTCCACATGACCTAAGAAAATGATGAGAAATATAGAACACTTACAATCTTAAAACAAAACAAACAATAAGTGTATTACTCAGCAGTCCCTTTTGGGATAGTCAAACCTCAGTTGTCTAATGTCTCTCGTCTCGAACAATTCGCTTCTCAACCCAACAACCCTTTCATGCTGGTATCTGTGTGATCAGTCACGCGTCTCTCAGGTGACAAACAAAGGGGAGAATGCATGAGTATGAGTCAGTTTACCGCTGTTAACAGCTCAGGAAATTGTGTTGTGAATATTTCCATTTTTTTTGCTTTTGTTTCTGCTTATTATTATTAAATTTTCATTTTTTACTGTACAGTTCATTTCCCTCTTGTTAAATTTTCATTTACATTTCATGTCCCTTTGTCTTTAAAGTATTTATTTATAGATTAAACAGTACATTAGACATGTACTGTATATAACAAAGGTTAAAACAGGGAATTATTTTGGGGGTCTGGAACAGTTTAATTTAATTTACATTATTTCTAATAGGAAAAAAACGCTTCAGTTTTCAAACAGCCTTTCAAAAAAAATTAAGTTCGAGAACCGAGGTTCCACTGTATATCTAAAAGAATAGAAAGGAGGTTAACAAAAAGATACCTGCACACCTATGTTCATAGCAACACTATTCACAATAGCCATGAGGTGGCAGCAACTCTAATGTCCACTGACGGATAAATTATATGCATATAAAATTTTGTATAAAAAATATGTTACATATGTACAATGGAATACTATACAGTCTTAAAAAGGAAGGAAATACTGTCACATGCTACAGCATGAATGAACCTTGAATGACTTTATGCTAAGTGAGATAAGCCAGTCACAAAACAACAGATATTGTATGATTCCACTTATATGAGGTATCTAAAGTAGTCAATTCCGTAGCTATAGAAGGTAAAATGGTGGTTACCAGGAGTAGCAGGAGGAGACAAAAAAGAATAGTTGTTTAATGGGTACAGAGTTTCAGTTCTGCAAGATGAAGAAGTTCTGGAGATCTGTTTCACAATAATGTCAATATACTTCACACTAAACTGTACCCTTTAAAATGGTTAAGATGGTAAATTTTATGTTTTTTACCACAATTTTAAAACACACACACATAAACAAACAAAAACTTTAAATGATACAGCATCTGTACATTGCTGGAATAATACCATACCTGGTGTATCAATTAGATTGATTCTGTACCCTTTCCAATCAAATGTAACAGCAGCTGATTGAATAGTAATGCCTCTTTCTCGCTCTTGTGCCATGAAATCTGTTACTGTGTCTCCGTCATCAACATCTAACCAGGAAAAAGATGACATTCTTAGGCTTAATTGCAAGTGTATTTTCTTGGTATCTGATGTCTACCTGACAATTTAATTTGCTTTAAAAAAATTGTTCATAAAATATTTGGTTTAATATTTAGAGCCCTTAATCCTTCTCTAAATAAATCTCTGTTCTAAAAAAGTTTTTTCAGCATGATTAGTAATTTTCCCATAAAAATAATTTTTCTGTAACAGATTAAAATCTCATTAAATAGTTTAATTTTACTGAACCATATACTTCTTTCATTTTTTTCCTGGTTTAACTGTCATTATCCCTTCTTTATCTGATGTTCCTCACACCTGATCTCTTGGCCCAAGGCAGAGCAGGGCAATGAACAAGCAGACAGACCTAGACTTAAATCCCAGCTTCAAGGCTAATTACTCTGTGATCTTGAGCAAGTTACTTAACCTAGTTTGTAAAATCAGGCTTATAAAACCAACCTTGCTGAGTTGTGATAAGAATAAAATGAGACTATACATACAAAGTACCTAGCTCAGTAAATGTTAAGTAAATGGTAGCTACATGGAACACTGTAAAGAAAAAATTCCTCCCAAGTTAACCTTTATAAACCCTTCTCATTACTACATTTTTGAAAAAGGGGCAATGGGGAATTTATTTATTTATTTATTTTTTGGTACATGCCCCTAGCGGGAACCGAACCTGGGACTCTCTGGTCCGCAGGTCGACGCTCCAACCGCTAAGCCAAACCGGCCAGGGCGGGGAATTTATTTATATAGATGCAAATAAAGTCTTGGTAGAATTTCTACAGCATAAAGTCATGGATAAAGTTCATCCTAATGACCAAAATATCACTAAAATTAATCTATACTAAAACTCTTTTTTAAATTAATTTTTTTAAATTATAGTTTACATTCAGTATTATTTTTGTATTAGTTTCAGGTGTTCAGCATTGTGGTTAGGCAATCAAACTTTACAAAGTGTTCTTCCCCCGGATAGTTCCAGTACCACTTGGCACCATACATAGTTATTACAATATTACTGATTATATTCCTATGGTGTACTTTACATCTTTGTGGCTATTTTGTAACTACCAATTTGTAGTTCTTAATCCCTTCACCTTTTCACCCAACTCCCCAACCCCCCACCCTTAAAATTCTTCACTTATGCACTTTATTCTGATTAAATTTATACGGTGAAAGATGGCAGAGTAGGTAAACACTGTGCTTGCCTACTTCCATGACATCAACATTACAACTAAATCATAGAATAACTATCACTGAGAACCAACCACTGGAACAGAAGTCCTATAACTAAGGTTATAAAGACGAAGCCAGCCCTGGCCGGTTTGACTCAGTGATTGGAGCATTGGCCCGCAGACCAAAGAGTTGCGGGTTCGATTCTGGTCAAGGGCATGTACCTCAGTTGCGGTTTGTCCCCGGCCCTGGTTGGGGTCATGCGGGAGGCAACCAATCAATGTGTCTCTCTCACATTGATGTTTCTCTCTCTCCCCCAACTCTATCTGAAGATAAAAAAGTAAAAAAGCAAATTCTGACACATAACGCAACACAGATAAATCTTGAGAACATTAAGTGTTAAATAAGCCAATCATAAAAAGACAAATACATATATATGACATCACTTATATAATCACATTTGTAGAAAGAGAAAACA
This sequence comes from Tadarida brasiliensis, assembly GCA_030848825.1. NCBI lineage: Eukaryota > Metazoa > Chordata > Mammalia > Chiroptera > Molossidae > Tadarida > Tadarida brasiliensis. The sequence goes on from CM061258.1 coordinate 48,523,422, forward strand.
GAATGGTGGTTTCTAGGGGCTGGGTGGAGGGGGAAATGGGAAGTTGTTAAATGGGTATAGCATTTGGGTTTTGCAAGATACTCTGGAGCTTGGAATGCAAACTGTGTGAATATACTTAACACTACTAAACTGTACACTTAGAAACGGTTAAGATGATAAATTTTATATTATGTGCTTTTTACCACAGCTTTTAAAAAGGTAACTTGAAAGTTGCCTGTGCCCTCCTCATTCTGGACTCTTGCTTCAGGAATACAAACTGGGATGTGAGAAGGATTCTTATCAGATTCTTAATTCTATGAGAAAGTCTTGTGTTTTATATTTAGAAACCTATCATCATGAAGATTATAATCCTGGAAGGACAAGAACACCCAAGATTAGAATCTTCATTTGAAATACACTCTATTGAGAACAAATTCCAAGGGTTCAGAAAAATGGTTCTCAACACAGTGCATTTCAAAATCACTGCGGAGCTCTGGAAAAAGATATTCATTTCCACTTCTGGTAGTATGGACCTGATGACCTCCATTTTAAACATCAAAACAAATTGTTTTTCCAGAGATAAAGGCACTTCATAATGATAAAAGGGTTGATTCATCAGAGAAACATAACAATCATAAATGTGTATGAGTCAAACACATTTTCAAAATACATGACACCATACAAGCATCATACCACAGACTTGTTGAACATCCAGGCCATCCCACAGACTTGTTGAATCTTAATTTCCTGAGTGGGGCTAGGGTGTGGTCATTTAAAAACAAATAACAACAAAAAAGCTACATGGGGTTTCAAATGTGAATGCCTGGTCAAAAATAAATTAAAAACTTAGGTAAATAATACTACTACTGTGGGGTAAAAATTAATAAAATCCTTTCTTTCTCTGCATGAGAATTTGACCTCTGGTTAACTTTTTGGTTCCATTAGAAACCAGAAAACAGAAGTATGTCAACTATGTAGCCAGGCAACACATCTGATGGAAAAAAATTTGATTGGTAAGCTACACCTGAATTGGGAAGAACTATAAATGAATTATAACTACCTGATGGAGATACATAGCTTTAGGCTTCCCTGAGTGGGGCATGGCATGTCCCTTGTGAGAAACCCTGAAGCTAGTCCATGGAGCTGTAACAAGACAGATCATTTCCAGGGGGCATAAGTCTTCCAAGCCAGGGTGGCTCCTGTGAATCTTGTTACCTTGCAACTAAGCTATCAGTTTTGGCTAGTCAAAGAAGATAGTTAGTTCTTAGATAGTCACGTGGGCTGCTATAAGAATGCCTATACAAAGAAACACCCATTGCTGGTCTGCTGGTAAGTTATGGTTCCTGTCCTACAGCGTGAGTAGACCAGTGCCCACTGTGGCCTAAAATAGTCTCATGAGCCTGAATATTTAGTTGAACCTAGAAAGACCCTTTTGTGGGTGTTGCGACTACCTTATTTTTATGTTGTGGTTTAGATAACAGTGCCTTCATGCCATACTCAAGATCTCTAGGTTGACTTTGTAATCAAAATATTTTCCAATGATGTTTTTGCTAATGGGGGGTAGGGAGAGGAAGAATCCATTCTAACCTCCCAGTGATCTTGTGTATCCAGAATAGTACAATATTCTTTCTGTGGTGGTAGTTTTGCCTGCATCAATATGAGCCATAATTCCAATATTACGAATTCTGTTTAAAAGGGAGAAAAAAAGACATGTATTATAAGGTGGACATTACTAAAATTGTAAAACCCAAATAACTACGCTTGCAAATTTTGAAGCTGGTTAGTATGTCAATAATTTATATAATGGTGTAAAAACTAGAAAAATGGAAAATATGTCATTATCACAGTACTCTGACAAAATAAGTAAAAAAAGAGCTAACTACAATCTTGTGAATATTTTATATTTATTTCTCTGAAAAGTGTGTTCCTAAATTAAAATTTTTATCTTTCAACTGTGAAAAGAAAATAGCTTTTAAGATACATACCAACATGCACTTATAATAAGATAGGGCAGAAAGTAACAGATATTAGAGCATTCACTAACAATGCTGAATAAAGCCCATGAGAGAAACCTATAACTTTTCATGGCAGCCTATGGAAAAGACAGTATCAATGAAAAGACAATACTTACTTAGTTATAGGAGGATTGATGATGGAATAAAGAGATTTGACATCATTTCCTATTAAACCTAATGGAAAAAGGGTTAAAATGAAACGGTTTAAGAATTTTTCCTTTAATTTACATATAAAAGAAATTAAAATAATTTTAAGCAAGTACTGTAATTCTAATTAAAGTAATATCCAAGCTAAAAAAAAAGTCTTATTTCCCTAGCACTTATTTTCCTGCAATCTCTAAAGAAAGGCTATGGATGACAATAAAACAAGGTCAGGTTCTTATTTTATTTTATTATTATTATTATTTGTAATCCTCACCCGAGGATATTTTTCCATTTATCTTCAGAGAGAGTGGGGGGGAGGGGGAGGGGGAGGGGAAGGGAGAGGGAGAGGGAGGAGAGAAAGAGAAACATCGATGTGAAAAGAGCGACATCTACTGGTTGCCTCCCACATGACCCCTACCAGGTATGTGCCCTTGACCAGAATCCAACCCATGACTCTTTGGTCCGCAGGCTGGTGCTCTAACCACTAGCAAAACCAGCCAGGGCCAAGGTTAGGTTTTTAAACATCAATTTCTAGATCACATCCTTAGAAAAATATAGATTTACCCCAATCTCTATCACCTTCTACAATTCCATAATAGAATTGTAGCATTAGAATTAATGTTCATAAAAATGATCTTAAGGCAGTACATCTTGAACCAAAGAAAAAACATAAAATGCACAGTACTATAAATCTGCATTGTCAAGGCTTGAAGAGCTAAGAGTGATCTTCATAACAGCTGATAATGAATTTTTGTACAATTTGGAAACTACCTTCCAATTCAGCAATCCCAAGGACACAATACCTTAAAAGTCAGGCTGGGAGGTACTACTGAACAGAAGCTATAATAATCTAATACTTCTAAAAGGCCAAGTAGTATTTCTGGAATAAAAAAAAGTCCATAATGTATTATTCCATGCTTAACACATATTTTATTAATAACATTAAAGCAACAATGCAGTTACATTTATAAATATAATCTATACCTTCCTGCTGTTTAAACCAGTTCCCCCAAACTTCTATAATAAATCAAGAGTTCTATTACATTTTGGAAACTTCATGGAGGTTTGAAGATGGAAAGATAATCTGTATTGCTACAGATAAAACTGCACAAGCAAAATACAGAAACCTAGATACACACCAATAATGCAGGCCATTAAATTCACATGCCCTTACAAGTCACTAAGACACTCAGTATTTTTACTCCGTTTTTCTCACGTGACAAAGATGGTAATGAGATCAAAAGAATGACACTAGTTTCATGGAGTCTCCCATATGCCTGCTTACTTCAAACACAGGAAGAACATTCAGAACTGGGAGTAGTCAGTTTCTCAGGCTCCCAGCTTTTAATAAATAGTCTTATTACCTAACCTAAACCATCCCAGATAAATGTTTAACCAAACAACTCTCAAGAACCTTCAAAACAGATTATTCTGATAAATCCCTACTGACAGAAAATACTTCTGTAATAAAAACCAGAAATGGACTAGAAAATCCATTTACAGCAGGTGCACTCTACAAGTAGACTCACCTGCTAAGCTTTTGATCCAGCTACTAAAGCTGACTCAACCCTTCCCTTCGTTCAGCTCATTAGGATGACCAGCAGATGAGAAACATAAATAAGTCTATTGGTATTCCCCCCTAGTGTCTGTCAGAATAACCCTAACTCCTAATAATCTCAAGGAAATAGCCAAGAAGTAAAAGGAACCACTATTTCCAAAATTGTTGTAGCCCCCTAAAAAGGGAGATGTTACAATTGAGATAGAGATTGGGGGTGAGGGGTGGGGGGTGCGGGGTAGGGGATGGGGAAAGGAAGAGAAAGAAGAGGAGGAAAGGGAAAGAGGAAGAGGGGAGAGGCAGAGGAAGAGGGGGGAAGGCAGAGAGAAGCAAGCCAAAAAGCAAGCAAGCAGTTTAAGTAAAATGAGAAGAATCTAACAGTATTACCTGGCAAGGAACTGTAATTTTTTCCAAGAGGTACATGTGGCTTTATTCTTTTTAAACTTGCTCTTATTCTAAAGCAATACATATTCTAGTGAAGAGAAAAAGAAATGACATTCATTTTATGTTAGCACGACTTAGTATAGTAATTTTAACATTGTAACTATGCTTTGTCAGAGGACAAAACACTTTGAATCTCCTTAAAGCAGCCCCAATTTATTAACTCCAACTCTTTTTCAAAGTGACCACCTGGTTTGCTATTTTGAGCTGAACTTAGATGCCGGTCCTCCTAGACCTGCAGGGTTAGCATCACAGGGAACCTGTTAGAAAGACAGACTCTCGGGACCCACTCCAAACAAGAGAATCAGAAACGCTGGGGATGGGGCAAAACAATCTGTGTTTTAACAAGCTCTCCAGGTGATTCTGATAGCTACAGTTTGAGAACCAAGATCCTGAACTTTCCAGAGACTCATTAAGGTTAAAAAGGTCTCTCATCCCGGATACTTCTTGGTTCTCCTCTACAGCTGCTAAGAGCTGGTAGGGCTCATGAAATCTAAAACCATCAGCTGTTTTCAGGATTTATAACAGTGGCTACATTAAAACAAAACAAAACAATCACCTAGAAAGCTTTTACAAAACATTTGGGGTGAAGGAAGAAGGAACTGGCATTTTATAACCATTTTAAAAAATATATGTTTTTATTGATTTTAGAGAAAGAGAGAGAGAGGAAGGGAGAGGGAGAGGGAGAGAGAGAGAAACATCGATGAGAGAGAACATCGATCAGTCCCTACTACGGATTGTGCTTGAAATCCTTTTTGGTGTATGGGACGACACTCAACCAACTGAGCCACACCAGCCAGGGTGGGACTGCCATTTTTAAAAACTGCCCAGGTATCTTCTAATGTTCCCACAGGGAGGCTGAATATTCTCCACCCTAATGTATCCCTAGACCACTAGATACACATTTAATGGCTGACAATATATTTAGAACTGTTACAGTTAGTGTATATAATGATTTGGGGCTGCCAAACTGTCTTTTATAACATCATGGAATGAATGCCTGTGCCTTCTATATTATTTCTACATTAGTTATCAAGTTTCTAGCAATAAAACACTATTATCCTAAGAAAATATTTTAAGAGTAAAGAAGAGACTCAAAGCTATTAAAATTTCCACCAAGATAATGACCAAGGTAAGACAGGGTGGGTAGTCTGAAAGCATCAGCGATGAAAACACTGAAGAAAAACTGTAACTCTTTGGGCCACTAATGACCTCAAAATGTAATATAGAAATAGATAGTCTTCAAAATGCTGCACAGGTGATTTTCAAGCAGCAAATGAATTTATAAATTAATGATAATGCATGCTTCTTCTTGGTTACAGGCTCTCCCATACCTGTTATGAAACTGCTAAAAATGAAGACTAATATGTATATGTATGTGTGTGTGTGTGTGTGTGCGTGCGTGTGTGTGTGTGTGTGTGTGTAAATACATGTAAATACACACACACACACACACACACACACACACACACTAGGCCTTTTGGGAAGTAAAGTAACTGAAGTTGTGGAAGTACATTTAATTTTACAAGAAAAACTTACATTAATGTGCAAGCTGGATATTTTCTTATGATTCACTGCAAATATCCTCAAGTTGGACAACATCTTGCCCTCTAAACTTATTCTCTGAAAAAGAAATATACAAGATCATAAAACTAAGTTTACATATTACATGTCAGTAATACATATGTAAGTAAGGCATATGTAGTATATATGGTAAAAATGTATTACTTTTTTTTTGCATAACCCATGGACAATAGTGTGATGAAGGCCAGGGGGTGGGGTGGGGGAGCAGGGTGGAAGGGATCAATGGGGAAAACGAGGCGGGGGGGGGGGCATCTGTAATACTTTCAACAATACAGATACATTTTTAAAAATGTATTAAAAAGTAGAAACAGCCCTGGCTGGTTTGACTCAGAGGTTAAAGCGTCAGCCCGCAGACCAGAGAAACCCGGGTTTGGTTCCCACTGAGGGCATGTACCTCAGTTGCAGTTTGTCCCTGGCCCCGGTTGGGGTTGTGTGGGTAGCAACCAGTCGATGTCTCTCTTGCATCAATGTTTCTCTCTCTCTCTTCCTCCCTCTCTCCCTCCTACTCTATCTGAAGATAAAATGCAAAAATGTCCTCGGGTGAGGATAAAAAAAAAAAGTAGGAATAATATTTTTAGCTATCAATAACAGTGCATTGTTCAGAAAATGGAAATTGTAACTAAACATGAGGAATACAGTTCCAAGCTTAAAATGCCTCTTGTTTTTTTCAACATGCTTTTAATCCTTCAAGAAAGATGTGAAGATACAGAAAAAATATTTATTGAAGTTATAAAAATATATCATACCAACCAAATTTTTTTTGTAAATGTATAGAATTAAGTATAGAAAGGTAAGCATCTACATATTGGTAATCTCTCACTGGTAATATAACATTATGCATTATCTGCATATTCTGATTTTTCTACCATAAATATGTAAAAATTAAATCATGTATAAAATATACAAAACCAAGTCCTCTTCTATTATTATAGAGACTAAGCATCTTTAATTTTAAAACATTTACTAAATAGTCAGTTTCATACTAAATAGTCACTGTTTCAAGTACACTATCAAAGCTATGAGAAATGCATGGAAGCATCTGATTGGATGGGGAGACAAAAACAGAAAAGGTTAAACCATTGTGCCCACTGTTACATAAGAAGCCATGGCAAAACTCATTATTAGTCCTCTTTAATTTGCTTTCTTCTGTGTCTTAAGACAGAAACATTCACTATCCATGTTCAGAAAGTCACCAAAGCCTTTTGATTTTATTTCCTAAATATATCTTGAATCCATTCCCATTTCTTCATTTCTAACACCAAAGTTCAGGATGTTTTAAAAATCATGCATATTAGATCTATTCTAAAATATAACAATGGATTCTAACATAGCAGAACAGAAAAAGTTCACTAATATGGTTTGATTCCACACTGCAACTAACCTTTAAGAAACTACCACTTGTCAAAGCCTGGTACAGCATCTAAGATGGTCCACAATTTTCTGAAAAGATAATTAAAATAACCTTTCCTTTTCCAACCACATATACATGTATGTACGTATGAGGCTGAATTTTCTTCTTACAAGTCAAGCAAAAATAAAAAAGTATATAGTAATATAAATACAGAAGCAGATATGAGATGCAAGCTGTTTTCTACTAAGCCAGACATTAAAGAGACTTACAAAACTGTAAAACAATGTAAAACACTCTTCAAACTATTTTTGTTTTGGAAAGCAGACATTTTTCATAAAACTATATTACTTATATTAACATTTAATGGATGTATGAATTTTTTTTTCTTTACTGATTTGAGAGAGAGAGGAAGGGAGAGGGAGAGATAGAATCGATGAGAGAGAACATCGATTGGCCGCCTCCTGCATGCCCCCCACTGGGGATCGGGCCCACAATCTGGGCAGGTGTCCTGACCGGGAATCAAACCGGCAACCTCTTGGTGCATGATGCTCCAACCACTGAGCCACACCGGCCAGGCTGGATGTATTACTTTTTAATGAATGACTAAAATATTTTAAAGCTTTGTTTTAAATTCCAGTATTAGAATATCAATTATAACCCACATAAACAAACCTCTCTAGAGTTCTGAATCATTTTTAAGAGTGTGAAGGGTTCCTATAGACCAAAAATTTTGAAAAACTTTTTCAAACTCCATGTTTCCCAAAGTGAATGCCCGTGATTATTCTAGGTTATAGACCAAAAAAAAAAAAAAGAAAAAAAAATTGCTTACTAAATAAATATTAGGAAAAAATAGCCAACAAAACCTGTGATTTCATAGTATTATTTAAGATGAAGTTAGCCCTGGCAGGTTTGGCTCAGCGGTTAGAGCGTTGGCCCACGAACCAGAGTCCCCGGTTGGATTCCGGCCAAGGGCATGTACCTCCGTTGCGGTTCGTCCCAGGCCCTGGTTGGGGTTGTGCGGGTGGCAACCAATCGATGTGAGAGAGACACATCACATCGATGTGTGTCTCTTATTCTCTCTCTCCCTCCCAGTCTGAAGATAAATGTAAAAATAGCCTTGGGTGAGGATTAAAGAAAAAAAAAAGATGAAGTTAAATTAACTTAGATAAAACTGAATTAACTTATGGAAAAATATTATGTACATAACAGCACAGGTGACATTCAGCTATGACCAGTCTTGAAAGGTAGTACTCAAATCACTAAAGTGGGAAATACTGCTTTAATCTTCTTTACACATATCCTTCAAATAAACATCTTGTCACTTTAAAAAAAATTTTTTTTGTCTTTATTGATTTTTTTTTTAAGAGAGAGAGGAAGGTAGAGGGAGAGAGATAGAAACATCCATGAGAGAGAACACTGATGTGCCCAGACGGAATCGAACCAGGCGACCTCTTGGTGCATGGGTCCACGCTCAACCAGAGCCACACCGGCCAGGCATCTTGTCACTTCTTTACTTAAGTTTTTAACATGACAAACCTATCCCTAACTACCTTCACAGCTTTGTGCTCTCCTATTCCCTACTGTACACCAGGGAGCTCTAGCCAAAATTCCCCAGAAACACCACGCTCTGACACCTTTACACCTCTGCGTGTTAACACTGCTAAAGCATCCTAAAATCGCCAAAGCCCCTACCTGGCAAATTTCTGTTCAAACTTCGAGTCCCAGCTTTGGAAGACTTTCTCTGTGTTTTTATAACCCTTGAAATTCATATTTACTAATGACAAATACAATATTACAAGTTATCTCCACTACTGTGAGCTCCCCAAAAGGAGGGATCTTCTACCAGCAGTGCCTAGCACAATACCTCTAACGGTGTTTTTGACCTATGGTCATTTATGGCACTCCAGTGATTTTTTTCTTCCCTGTGGGTCAATGAACTTCAAGGAAAATGGTTTCCTACTGGTGTTACCAGTTGAGTTATTCTATAAGGTCGAGACCTCCTCAGGCCTTGGAGAAGACTTCGGTGCTCACTGAAAGCTAACACCTGGCGGTATAAGGGCGGCGCAAGGTCAGCGGTGCCCGGGGCGGGGCGAGGTCCTAGACACGCTGCAGTCGCTCCGCGCGGTTCGGTGCCCAGCTGACACTCAGCTGCATCCCGGAGGCCGGCTTTTTTCTTCCAGGCTGTAGAGAGCAGGCCGCCCAGGCCGCGACAAAGTCTGCAGCGGTTTCAAGTCGCAACGTCCACCTACCTCGGCGAACGCCCCGGTACCTCCAGAACCGAACCTATACCCTCTGCTTCTGCCCTCACCCGGCGCCGCACCGGCCGCATCGCACCACTTCCCGCGGTGCACCACTTAAATGCCTCCTGCCAGCAACTTCCGCCCTCCTCGCTGAAAGCGGAGAACAGGAAACCGGAACGGATACGTCGCGCTTTCGCTGCAGTCGGTCGTTGTTTAAGTGTCCCTTTCCTGTCGCGAATTGCGAAGAGTTGGCTCGCGGGTCCCTGAGGCCCGAAAGTTGAGAGCTTCTTGGCGCCCGGGGGACTGCACCCGGCGGCCCGGCGGCCGTAACCATGGTGAGGAGGTTGCCTCGGGCGCTCGCTACACTGGGCGTCTGGGTGGGGGGGCCGAGGGTCCCCGGGGCGCTGGGGCTGGGGGTGAGGCGTGGTAGGCGGAAGTGAGGTACTGCTGAAGGGAATGAGGGTAGATTTCGGGGGGTCGGCTCCGTGGAATGAAAAAAACAACTCCACACTGGGGACACAGAGTGGGTGGGGTATTCGCCAGAGCACAAGCTTTAGAGCAAGACAGGTTTCACTCTGTTACATTCTGGTTTCACCACATGTTGCGTGGCCAGCGGTGCCAGAGCCTAGCGATAACCCTGTACCCTAGGCATTCATCCCGCCACCACCTCATCTTACTGCTGAGGAAACTGAGGGCACTGGCCAAGCACCTGATGAATTGCGTAGTCGGGCTTACAACCCAGACCTGACTGCCGGGTCCTTCCCTCTACCTCTCTAATCTGTTTCTCTGCAGCATGGCAGTCCACATACCTTTGGCACGGTTGCTGCAAAGTTATGTGATAGCAGTTGAAAACACCATACCTTGTTGATTGTTACTTAGCATTATTCTCCGTGGAGTTGGCTTGTATCATTATTTTATTTTTGCAGTCTTAAAAATACAAATGGACTGGGGCTGCATGTTTAAGCAACACTGGCATATAAAACAGGCACTTAAAAAGCAAAAGGGGATCTCATCCATTGCTGGTGAAATGCAAAGTACTACAGCCACTTTGGGAAACAGTTGACATACGTCCAAACAGAGAGTTATGTGCACTTGTTTATCCGCTAAAAAAGGGGGGGGGCGGGGGCGGGAGGGTGTGGAAGGACGGGACTATCCATCACCGGTGCATGGATACACAAATATCGGTATATCCACACAATGGAATACTACTTGGCATTTTAAAAAAGGAATGAAGTGCTTATACATGCAGCAACGTGGGGAATCTCAAAAGCCTTATGCTAAGTGTAAGAACCTAGATGCAAAAGGCTACATACTGTATATTCCGTTTACATTTCATTCTGGGAAAGGCAAAACTAAAGCAATAGAAATCAGATTGAAGGTGGCAAAGGGGAATTGACCTCAAAGTGACACAAGGCAACTTTCTGGGGGAATGGAAACATTCTCTATCTTGACTTTGGTGGTTAAACAACTGTATAGTTTGTCAAAACCTAGAACTGCATGAGATCCTGAATCAGATCATCCCTTTTGTGGTTCAGTGGATTTTGGACAGTGAACAGTAACTTTCACTGAGATTATTAGATGTAGATCCTGATGCCTCAGATCATCCAGGATCAAAATTTATTTAATGTATATCATGTGAATAGGTTTAATACTGCACAAGTTATTTAAGGAAGAGAACATTTGGATGACATAAGGTATTTCATATGTTGCTCAAAAGAAATGAAAGTTAACTTTTCTTATATTGTTATAGCCACAAAACGAGTATATTGAGTTACACCGTAAGCGCTATGGATATCGTTTGGACTACCATGAGAAAAAGAGAAAGAAGGAAGGTCGAGAGGCTCATGAACGTTCAAAGAAGGCAAAAAAGATGATTGGTCTGAAGGCTAAGCTCTACCATAAACAGCGCCATGCTGAGAAAATACAAATGAAAAAGACGTAAGTGATCATTTGTTGTAGCAAGCTAACATCTTTTGAGTAGTTATTAAAAATGATAATCTTGAATCTTTTTCCTTCTTGGTAGTATCAAGATGCACGAAAAGAGAAACACCAAACAAAAGAATGATGAAAAGACTCCACAAGGAGCAGTACCTGCATATCTACTGGACAGAGAGGGACAGTCTCGAGCTAAAGTACTTTCTAATATGATTAAACAAAAACGAAAAGAGAAAGCGGTAAGCAATAAAAAAATAAAGCTTTATTTCTTTTTTAGTAAAATTACTTAAATTTAAATTTAACATTCTTAGCTTGTTTCTTCAATTGAATTGGAAACATGAAGTCTGACTATTCCCACTTAGATGTTGAAGTCTTCGTAGACTTCATTTTGTGTAAAATGTTTAAGTAGTAAAATTGCTTTCTTGTCAGCCAGCACATTTTAGTATTAGACGTTCTTTGAAAATTTATTAAAAAACTACTTATCTTTAGTTTTTTTAAAATTGTGTAAAAACAAAAAGTGATTAAGCAGTGAATCTCAAATTTAGTATTTTAATAGCTTCCTATACTTGACAACGCCTAATACTGTGCTGTTGTGAACAATACAACTGCTTCTTGTTTCAGTGTCAAATTGGTTAAAAAGTTGGATAGTGGAAAACATCCCCAAGTGATTGAATGTAAATGAAAATTCAGCAGTTTTAAAAAAATATTTCTGTATTGCACTTAGTGTTAAATTCTGCTAAAAACAGAGAAAAGGGGCATAGATGCTATTTTTACACACCTGTGGATAGACTGACAGAAATCCAAGTAGCAGCAAAATATGAGGTAACTATAATTAAACTTAGAGTCTCCAAATTTGATTTTTAAAATGTTACTGCTTGTTTTTTTGGTGTGTAATTATCCAAAATTAGAATGGTAGAACTTTAGCACCAAAAGAAAATTTAAAGATTATCTAGTTGATCCTCCTTATTTTACAGGAGTCTAGGAGGTTGTAAATCATTCTGCCTGGTCACATATCTGTGAAATGGTAGAGTAGCTTCTAGAACCTGAGTTAGTAATAAATCCAGAATTCTTTCTACTGCCTTGCACTGCTTCCGTTTTTTTCACAGAATTTGCATTCCAAGGAAGTACAAAATATCTGGTGATTGATTTTGTCTTACTAGTAATGTAATCTAAAAATCCAACTGAGGTTGAAATACAAAGATAAATTAAGAGGTGGAGACAGTCTTCCAGGTTTACACTCTGAACTTAGTAATAAGCACACATACCGCCTAAAGAAGTCACTGCCTTGTTACAGGCGGTATTTTTCATCCATAACAAGGCATTAAGATTTTTAGCTTAAGCAAACCATTTTATTTAATGTGCTTATGATATGTAGAATAGTTCCAATTATTTGGGGGTTTGTGAGGAGACAGTGTTGACCTCTAAAAAACACTGGAGCCAAAATCTTTGTTGGTTAAGGAAAAAAGTGAATTACTACTTTGTACAACTAAAACATACTCGACTTCTTATTCTCATTGTCTTTTACTAACAATATACATTTTAACTGTGGTCTGTTTTTAGGGAAAATGGGAAGTACCACTGCCCAAAGTTCGTGCCCAGGGAGAAACAGAGGTATTAAAAGTTATTCGAACAGGAAAGAGAAAGAAAAAAGCATGGAAGAGGATGGTTACTAAAGTCTGCTTTGTTGGAGATGGCTTTACTCGAAAACCACCTAAATATGAAAGATTCATTAGGCCAATGGTAAGTCCCTTGCGAGAGTGCTTATGATATGTAAAATGTGGCTTGAATGTTAGTTCCTGTGTTAAACTGGATAAAGTACATTACAATTTCCTGAAGTTCCTAAATTGATACTAAAAACAGGTTGAAAGAGATTTGAAGGCTATTTTTGTTATTTTAACTTAGCGATAGGGATTGTTTAGGACTTTTCCACTACTATCAAAAATCTTGACTTCAGTTTCAGAAAAGACTTGAGATAACGTAATGCTTCTGAACATGTTCAGTGTGCAATTATTTCAAAAAGAAAATTTAATATAAAAGTGGGACTTGACTTTCTGTTGACAGCAGTAATGGTCAAAACCATTCCCCACCCCCTATGTAACTGAAGATGCACTTTTACAAAATCCTTTAACCAGACTTAATTATTCTCCCAACTAGATATCCACCCTGCCTAGAGAAACAAAGAATCAGGAAAGTTGGCAATGTAACTCTAGCTCTCAACCTGAATAATTGTTTTTTAATCCTCACCTGAGGATATTTTTCCATTGATTTTCAGATAGTGTGTGTGTGTGTGGGGGGGGGGGGGGGGGGGGGACAAACATCTACCGATTGCCTCCACGACCCCAACTAGGGCCTAGGATCAATCGCAACCAAGGCACATGCCCCTGACCAGAATTGAACCTACAACTCCCTGGTCTGCAGGCCGACGCACTAACCGCTGAGCCAAACTGGCCAGAGCACAACCTGAATTTTTAATGGATTAAAATGTCAAGCAGCTTATTTCTATAAATAGAAATTCTATTAGAACACAGCCATGCTTTTTCATTTACATATTGTCCATGGCTATTTTTCTCTGCAGAGTTTGAGTGGTTTCAACAGAGATCATGTGGCCTGCAACGCCTAAAATGTTCATTTAGGTCATTTACAGAAAACATCCACCCATCCCTAGATTACATCCTGGACTCCCCTCGTTTTGATTTCATATTCATAATCTTCTAATACATTTTGGTAACCTTATCAGTTCTACAGGGAGAGAATATATCAGGCTGTTGCAGGCTTTCTGTAGCTTGGCACATATATATCTTATTGTGAATTAATCAGATGGCATTCTGAGTGTAAGTTTCTTACCAGCTTAATTAATGAGTCCTTTACTAAGAACTTGATTTAGGAGCATTTGCCCCCTACCTCTATATAAGTAATTTTCACATTTAAGAAGACTCAAAGTGTTGTGGCTTTTTAACCTGCTACACTTCTAAAGACCATTATCTAGGTGACTGGGCGACTGTGGTCTCTTCCAGTCCTTGGCCAGTGTGACCATCAGTGCAGCAAAAGCTAACTATCATCATAGAAGTTAGTGGAGGTATATAAAGATTTGGAATCAGGATGCTTAAGTTTGATTCCATCCACACAGCATTTAACCTGGGAACAAGTCATTTAACCTGCTAATAATCCTTATTTTATTACTTAAAAAAAAAAAAATCGGGGGAATTGTATTTACCATACTATAACGTGGGTTTTTAGCCTATAGAATTGGTTTTTTATTTGTGCCTTAAGATTTTTACATTCACTCCTTTTGTTGTTTTTTTATGAGACTTGGAAAAGATAAGCAAAAAAGATCATTCCTCGTTAACATTTTGGACTCAAAACATTCTTGTGTTTGACTTACTAGGGTTTACGTTTCAAGAAGGCTCATGTAACACATCCTGAACTGAAAGCCACCTTTTGCCTGCCAATACTTGGTGTAAAGAAGAATCCCTCATCCCCACTTTATACAACTTTGGGTGTTATTACCAAAGGTACTGTCATCGAGGTGAACGTGAGCGAGTTGGGCCTTGTGACACAAGGAGGCAAGGTTATTTGGGGTAAGTACATTTTTTAGTATGGAGATGCTACTCTTGTAATCCTAAAAATAGAAAGTTTCAGGTTGACACAGTACACAGCACATTTTAATGCAGAAGAGCTAGGTATGTTCAAACTTGATGTAAATCAGATTTAAATCTTTAGGAAGAATATTTTTCGTAGAAAAAGTAGTTATGAATATAATTCTTTGTAATTTAGCTTATTGGTTTCAATTATATAAGATGTACTACATTGCTAGATTTTGATGCTGTTTATTTAAAAAGGTATTAATTATGAGGGAAGCAGATGCAGAGATATGATTATAACTTAAAAATACTGGAAGAAAAGACAATAAATTAACCATGAGTGGGGAAAGGAGGCATGCCTCAAATAGCCACACTATTTCAATAGTAATTAAAAACTGAAATGTGTTTTTTCCTCCTTTTCTTCTTTTAGTGGCCAGATATTTGTAAACTTGAATGCTCTTTGAAAGGGAAGAATATGTTCTATAACTCTTCAAAGTGGAAAATTAGAAACACTGGGGTACGGGTTATATTCTTTAAAATTAATTTTTACTAACTAACATCCCTCTTTTTCTCCATTTTGTTACCTTAGGAAAATATGCCCAGGTTACCAACAATCCTGAAAATGATGGATGCATAAATGCAGTCCTACTGGTTTGAAAGCAGCTTCATACAAGTAGCTCCTTATAATTGACGACTATGCACCAATCAGGAAAACTCCTTTACTGCAGTGTTTCTTAGTACTGTCTCACAACTTACATGTCTGCAGTCATCCACTATTTATTCTATTGTAAAGAACATTAAAATAGCCTGTTTTTACAAATTAGTCTTTATTTTTTGGTCTGTTTATCATTTAGATGTTCATGAAATTAAATGATAAAAAAAGCAGTTATCGCAGTATCCTCTTCATCAGTATGTTTTTTTGTTGTTTTAAAAAATTTTTTTTTTCTTTATTGAATTTAGAGAGAGAGAGGAAGAGAGAAAGAGGGAGAGAAATAGAAACATCGATGAGAGAGAACATGGACTGGCTGCTTCCTGCATGCCCCCCACTGGGGATCAGGCCCACAACTTTGGGCATGTGCCCTGACCGGGAATCAAACTGGCGACCTCTTAGTGCATGGGTCGATGCTCAACCACTCAGCTACATGGGCCAGGCAGTATCTGTTTTAATAAGTGGGTACTCAGCAATGCAAATCTGTCATTTCTGGAAAAGCCAGTGTAGTGTAAAACACCTTTTATCCTAAGAGTTAGTACACACTTAATATGGGGCCAAGGTTATAAAGCTTTGTCATACTTAAAACCTCATGTCATTATTCATCATTAATCCTAAGAAATGTAGCATTAACACACTTGATAATGTGTTAAATTTATAAAGTATTCACATTAGAG
Source organism: Tadarida brasiliensis (assembly GCA_030848825.1). Taxonomy (NCBI): domain Eukaryota; kingdom Metazoa; phylum Chordata; class Mammalia; order Chiroptera; family Molossidae; genus Tadarida; species Tadarida brasiliensis. The sequence goes on from CM061258.1 coordinate 48,539,633, forward strand.
GTGTACAAGAAAAGGTACACTATACTAAATCGAATTCAGAACTTATTTAGATAAATCTTTTCACTTGTAATTAATCCCTAACTTCTTCAGATAATAAGTGTGTAGTTAGTATTTTAAACATTTTTTTTTCATTACATAAAGTAACACCTGCTTAGAACTGTGTTTTCTACTTGAAACACGAGAAAACAGACCACAATTATCCTTTTAGCATTTCCTATATTCTGAACTCAGAGTAGTTAAAATTTATATTTTTAGAAAAATCTGTTTAAATAATTCCAGAAAAAATTATTTCAAAAAGGAAAAGATTGCACTGGTGCCCTTAAAGACAAATATATTTGTAGTCACTTACATAATATAAAAAAGATAATGTTTTAAGGTTGTAACTAGGTCAAAGCACTTTTGTGATACCAATTATATGTTTGTGGCTTTGGGCTTTTAGGGTGTCTTTATATTATATTAATCTATAATTTTAAATTATTTGCTTAAACACATCGATGAAATTAGGAAAAAGGGAAAGAATTTCAAAACACAGACCAAGAAACAATCACAAAATATAGGTTTAATTACTACATTTAAACTTAAAAAAAAAAACTACCAAGAAAACAAACATGAGTACTTCAGTAAGACTTGCTATTCTGAATAATGGAATATCTTTTCTAAGTTCTATAAACAGTAGAAGTTTTAGAACAGACATTTAGGAAAAGAAAGGCTAGGCTATTCCTTGGGAATGACTATCCAGTACAATACAATTACTTCAAGATGACAGAAGCTGAACCTTTCTTACAATTAGATTTTAACAAATGATTTTTCCACTAATAGAAATGGGGAATGTATGAATGACTTAGGTTTTGGAAGGTGAAAGCAAAACATGGACTAAAGGTAAGCACTTGATACTACAGAACTGAGGTCTGCTTGTTTTTTAGAACCAAAACAAGCAAATTAACTATCTTGTACAAAGCTTGATATTAAATATGCAAACGGAAGCATAACTAATCACACCCATGAAATACTGGATAACACCTTAAACGATACTGATGTTTGTAGACATACAAGGCAGAAATATATTTGTAAAATACTGTTACACAGATGAGTAATGTTAGTACAAATTCTTTATTTACACCTTAAGAATCTGTTTCAGTTTGCTGGTGTGATAATCCCTAAGGGTAAAGCAGAACGTAAGGGCAGATATTAGATACCAGGTAAACGCTCAATTTGATGTAATCATAAACCTCCAAGATATGTTTCCCAAGTCACTGAAACCATCTTAGTGTGTTCTGGTGGTCAGCAAAAAGTGAACCATTTAATCACTAGTAGTTTTTAACCTTCTTGTGATAATTATCTGTACTTAATGGAAACACTATGAATATAGACACAATTTAAGCAGATGACTGACATTCTGTCATGCTTTTTGATTTTATAAAAAAAATCATAATAGACCCTCTCACCTTTAAAAGTTGTAGAAGAGCTTTATAATAAATTCTTAAATATACTTACTTCTGTGATGTCTAGCAACTGAATAAACTTAAAAGTAGAACTAAAGTTTTGCTAATAACTGTCTGCTTTATATTACACAAGGAAATATATATGTATTTACACAAACTGAAGTGAACTCCCTTCTCCACAAATAAGACTTCTAAACAGGAAACAATTCACAAAGGACTAGAGAATGTAACTGGACACTCAAGTAGAACAGCTGGTTGAAATCAGAGTTCTGTCCTCTAATTCTGAAAGTTTTACTAATGACTTGCACAAACAAGTATCTGATTAAGTTTTATTTAGTTTCCTTGTTGAGGATATATTTTGTTATAAATTCTATACTCATTGAGTATAGAACTCATTTACTGAAAATGAACGTTACTGAATGTGAAAGTTAAGTTTTTCCATGTGACTCAACTTTTTCTCCTCCACCATCTATAAATGCCAAAATACCATTTTCTGTCAAATAATATGTAACAAGTTTCCTTGTGTGCTGAAGAAAATGTTTTGAAATTGCTTAAAATGTACATCTTGTTTAAGAATAAACTAAACAAGTTTAACAAGTATAGGTTTATACTCTTAGTCCCTAGCAATCATATATGAATAACTAAACATTTCTTTTTGTAAACTCAAGCAACTATAGTCACACATCAAGTTGTCAGTGAGCTCAATCTTCTTCAATTACACCTTTTTAAAGAAAAGTATTTTAAAGAGAACAATGAATAATCCAAGTAAAAAAGTAAAATAAGTGTTCGATTTTTTTTATCTATTACAAGATTAAAAATGGAAAGGTTATTAGAACTTACTAAATCTTAAATCTTTATTTCCCTATTTGTGGTTTTAACAAAAGTTTTTCATAAAATGTATAAGACAACGTAAACATTTGATAGATAACTAGTATTACTCATACTTATTCTTTCACTTATTCAGCAGTTTTGGGAAAGTAAATAGCCAAAGTGCTGTAATTTTCATTTAGAATGAAATCTAGCTTACCCCAACCAATAATTAAAGAAAATTTGGGGATACAAGTATTCAAAATTTTACAATAATTAGGAAGGTTTGCTATTATGACTGCTTAAAGATTTTAACTTAGATCTTTGTAAAATACCAACATTCCAAAATAAAACTGAATGACATCACCTGACTGTGGACTAAAAAAAACCTTTAACATCAATCCTTAGCACCTCAAATAATGACAAAAAGTCATAACACATTTTTTTCATTAAGGACCAAGCTTGTTTTAAAAACAAACTAAGTGGTCTCAAGCATTCTTCAACTTAAGTACACATCTGAGTATACATAATAGTTCCAAAGAGTAGTATTGTTTCAAGATTCTCTTTGGATCCTAAGAATAACCATTTTGTTCATTTCTAAATAAATTACTCTGCAAAACTTAACAATGATTTTTTTTTTTTTAAGTTTTCCTAGGCAAAGGCCTTTGCTATGGCAACACAATGAACAGGTTAGCTTGTAACCTGTCCTCACAGAACAAATCAAGAGTAAGCAAGACCAAACGGACAACCAAAGCCTTCAATTTCATTTAAATTCTGGTAACTATAGCTCTTAGGGCAACTTTATCACTGCCACCTAGTTCTAAGATTGTAGGGTGCAGTTTCATACCTACCCAAAAATGGATGCCAAGGGCATAAGCTGGCAGGCCGGCAGGCAGGAAGACCTTTTGACAGGAATCACTCCATGAGTTAGGGAAGTGGATGAAAGCTGAGAGGAATATAAATAAGATTATAGAATAAAGCAGTGGCAGGATTAAGGAGAAGTCTTAGGAAGGGTCCTCTTCTGATGTATACTTTTGATGTTAACCAGGTGAAGACAAAAGTATAGTCTCCAACTTCAAAAGAAATTTTAAATATATTAGTACCTACATGCCAGAGTTCAATCCCTAGCAGTACTGTTAATATTAGATGTTAGAAAGAGTTGGAAAGTTTGTACCTATTTGGACATTGAAGTCAAAGGCATAAACTGCATCTACACAGCATTGAATTAAGAGACCAAAATATCACCCTCATAAACCTTTGATCATCAATTTCTGTATTTGTGCTCTCATTTAGTTGAAATCATTCTAATTTACTGACATTTTTGTTTAGGCATGCCTACATTTTTAAAAAATGGTGATTCGTTTTGATAATTAAGCTAAAACTTCTAGAACATTCACAAAGTTTACTATTAAAACACTTCGTGTAAAAGATTTCTGTGATCCTCACAAGTAATGGAAAGCCTATGACTTTCAGTTTTTTAATTTATCTTTCCTGAAAGTTAATGGTCAGATGGCCCCAACTACTAAAGAAAATATAGTATGATCTGATTTCTCCAAATTGAAACATGGTTAATAAAAATTAAAAAACTGTATTTACACAAAACAGCCTGAAAAATTAAAAATGGTGAATCCTGGTCCTAGGGGGGGAGGGAAAAACTGCATCATAAATAAGCTCAAATTGAAATTATGGAATTTTTGTCCTGTGCCCCGTGCTATTTATTACCATATTTTAAAAACAATTATGTTACAAAGAGGAGGATTTATCATCTGCACTTCTTCTTCATTTAGGTCAGCTTGGCTTTCTTCTTAGCAGGTCCTTTATAACCTTTGGCCTTTCTTCTTAAATTCCGCCTGTCTACAACAGGCACTTCCACTTCTATTTCCTCTGAGCTGCTATCCACAGTTTTTTCCGTTGATTGTGTAAATTGATCCAGTTGCTCAGAAGATGCTTCAGACTGCTCCTCTGACTGGTTCTTCTGTCCTGCATTCTGTGAAAATGGCACATCTTCCAGTTCAACCTCTATCAAAGAACTCTGAGGAAGAGCTGTAGATGTTTCCTGGGGCTCAGACACCCCCTCTTCACCCTGGTCTTCCAAAGAGGAAGTAGTATTGGGTGATAAATTTTCAGAGATCGATTCTTCAGAAAATTCAGCTATCACAGAGTTTGGAAAACCACTGTCAGATCGTTCTTCATTTGGGATAGTAGCAACATTGTCTGAACTCCCAAAGTGAGCCTTCTTTCTGGAAACTAATGGCAGTTTCTCTTCTGTGTGCCCCTTTTCATCAGATGGGCCTTCGTCTAGCAACATTTCTGAGTCAGTTATATGTGAGGTCTAAAAATAAAAAAACCTGGTGAACAAACTACTGCAATATAATTCTTATAAAAATTATTCTCAGAAACAAATATGTAATGACCCTGAACTGCATCTTAAAGAATTCAGGACTCGTTACTTTAGCTAATCATGTGTACATTATTCTGAATACAACTCAATTTCTTCTAAATTGTCTTTTTTTTTTTAATCCTCACCCGAGGATATTCTTCCATTTATCTTCAGACAGAGTGGGAGGAGGAGAGGGAGGGAGAGGAGAAAGAGAGAGAGAAATCAGTGTGAGAGGAGACACATCGATTGGCTGCCTCCTGCATGACCCCGACCAGGGCCAGGGACCAAACCGCAACTGAGGTACGTGACCTTGGATGGAATTGAACTCGAGACTCTTTGGTCCTCCAGCCTATGCCCTAAATGCTGAGCCAAACCGGCCAGGGCTTCAAAACTGTCTTTTTTATAATTTGGATACATGAAGTTCTTGCTTTAAAGATATTATAAAAGAAATAATTTTACCTCAAAAAGTACTTAAGATATTTTAAACTTCATATCAAGATTCTTCAAAGCCATGATTCAACTCAAAAGTTTTTACTTTCTCGGTGTTACTTGGAACCAGAACCAAGAATCCCTTGGGACTTGACACTGTGCCACCCCACTAAGTCTGACTATGGTGTTGTTAGATGACAGGTGAGGACAATGGAAGTTTTATTCATTCATTTATGTGAGATGCCAATAACATAATGCTGTACAATAGTTTCTTAGCCTTAAATTAAAACATTCAAAATAAAAAATTAAACTTCTTTTAAAATAGTCCATCAAGTTTTCCCACTAATTTAATCTATCTCCCAAATTAAAATGAGTGTGTAAGCAATAGGTATTCAAACATTTGGTAAAAAAAAAAAAAAATTTTATCCATTTTTCTAAGATTTTCCCTCTACAAAGTAAAACTCATTTTGTTACCATAAATCAGGTAAGAATAAGGTTATAAAGATTTGAATTTATGAAATGTTACTGATTGAATCTTTGTAAAATACCAAATCTAGTATAAAACTTAATTTTCCTAAAGGTCTTTACATGTTAAGGTGGAGGAAAATACACATACTACACTGCCGCTACCATGTCACCAACACTGGAATATATTAACGACAAAAAATAGGTTATTTCCCTCTTACCTTATCCTGTGCAACAGCCTCAGGGGGTTTTGAAGATTCTACCACCAGTGGAACAAGATTTGTAGAGTCTTCACTGGAATTAAAAGGCTGCAATTTTAATTCTTCATCTAAAACTTCGCTAGTGGAGTCCTCCTCTTCAGTTATAAGAGCGGTCTTAAGAGTATCGTCCATTATCTCACCATTCATAGGCTCTAATTCAGACTCCTACACCATCAAGGGAAAAAATAAGTTAGGACATGATTACAGACTAACTCATTTGTCATGCAAGGTGGGTCCATTCTCAGTCTCTATCTGTCATGCACCAGGAATCAAGATAAATTCTACCACATTGTAGGGCAGGCGTTAAAGAACAGTCCTACTAGGGGAAATGGGAAACTTGAGGCAGGGTCAGGAAAAGAAAAGAATCCGTAAGTACCCCCCAAACTCCCCGTTATCATGAAGAGAGAGAACAGGATTCGGATGTGCTATGGACACAGTGTGGGTCTGAGATTCAGTAAAGGACCCTGACCCTTCCTACTCTTCCTTCTTAAGGGCAATCATGGGAGGAACCTTTTCAGTGAAAACGCAGAGAGAATCTCAATGTGGTGACACCTCTTTACAGATACCAGCTGCTCAGCACTTGGTTTACCCTGCCAGGGGGAAGGAACACTATCAATCTCATGGGAAGCTGAGTTTGGCTACAGGTTCTTGCAGGGATAAATGAGCCCCCAATCTCAGTTCATTATCTAGTCAACCCAAGGTCATTTCTGAACAATCCCACTCCTTACACTGCATTACAATATATAAAAGTGATCTGATAGCACAAACCCTCCAATTTCTGAAAATCTTCCAATGTTTATCAATGTACAAGACTTCTACTTAATGTCTAATATTTCTGATCCTAGTGATATTCTAATCATTAGAGGGAATTTTATTACCATTTTAAAAATTAAAAAACTGATACACTCAAGCACTCAGAAATAGATTTGGTTGAACTATACAGAACTCTTGAAATCATATAAAGAATATTTTCCACAGGAAAATTGAAATCAGGGACTTAGGAAAATTAATCTGGTCAGATAGTATACAAAATAGCTTACACGCAAAAGGCAATTATAATAAAACTCATAAAAGGACCAACTAGGGTAGGAGAAATGTTAAAGGAAGAAAATGAGAAAGAGAGCAAACGCTTTAAAAAAAAACAGAATTCTGATAACTAAAAGTCAAAAGCAGCAGAAGAGAAAAACTCAGTCCAGTCAGTTTTAGTTTTGGAAACAGAATGAAAGATAAGAAACAAGAAAAAAGGCTCAATACAGAAGTGATTAAGAAAAAAAACATAGATTATGTTGGATTTAAGATGATAAAAAGACATCTGTCTAAACAGAAATATTCAGAAGGCAAGTAACATTATGAGACTAAACTCTGGATCAATATTGAAAGTCTAGAGTTATTGGTCATCTCCTTATTGAGCCATTAGATTGGATACATTTTCAAAAGAGAGAGCATGAACCCAAAAGCAGAAAGTCAAGAACGGAGTCTTTTAGAATAATCCACAAATAAAGGGAAAAAAGCAGAAAGCAGAACAGTAAGAAAAAAAAAAATTAAACCCAAAGAAAACTTCAGAAATAGTACAGCTGGGTTATTTTGTTTTTTCTTTATTGATTTTAGAGACAGAGAAAGGGAGAGGGAGAGAGAGAGAAACATCAATGAGAGAGAACATTGACTGGCTGCCTCCTGCATGCCCCCCACTGGGGATTGGGCCCACAACCTGGGCATGTGCCCTGACTGGGAATGAACTGGCGACCTCTTGGTGCATGGGTCGACGCTCAACCACTGAGCCACACCGGCCAGGCTACAGTCGAGTTATTAAAGCCAGGGGGCTAGAGAATCGTGAAGAAGAGAGAGTAGTCAATCCAGGTAAAGAAATCCACTGGAACTGAATTAAAGTATCATTGGTGATCCATAATAGTATGTGCTCAATGTACTGTTGGACCAATGAAACCAGTTACATGAAGTATGTACAGTTAATATTAAGTTTTAAAAAGAGAAAAATACACATATATGTAGGCCTATAAGCCTCTAAGTGCACATAAATTTTTTTTATTGTTTAATTTTTTTATTTTTCAAATATAGTTTACATTCAATATTATTCTGTATTAGTTTCAGATGTACAGCAAAGTAGTTTAAAAATCATATGTACTTTACAGAGTAGTCCCCTCGCCGCTTTAAGTACCCACCTGGCCCCATACATTTTTTTTTTTTCCAATTTCTTCCTAGTATTTTTATTTATTTATTTATTTTTTAAACTTTATTGTTGAATGTATTACAAATGTTCCTCCTTTTTCCCCTATTGACCCCCTCCTCCCCGCTCCCGCCCCCTTCCTGCCTTTCCCCACACTGTTGTCTGTGTCCATTGGTTATGCATATAAGTTCTTTGGTTAATTTCCTCCCATCCCCCACCCCCCGTTCCCTTTGAGGTTTGTCAGTCTAACAACCAACTTGTACTTCTTAATCCCTTCACTTTTTTCACCCATTCCCCAGCCCCTTTCCCATCTGGCAACCAACAAAATGCTCTCTGTATCTATGAGAATGTTTCTGTTCTGCTTGTTCATTTTGTTTGTAGATTCAATTGTCGATAGATATGTATTTATTGCCATTTTGTTTGTTCATATTTTTGATCTTTTTCTTCAAGAAGACCCTTCAACATTTCATATAATAATGGTTTGGTGGTGATGAACTCCTTTAGCTTTTTCTTGTCTGGGAAACTCTTTATGTATGTCCATCGATTCTAAATGACAGCTTTGCAGGATAGAGTAATCTTGGTTGTAGGTTCTTGCTTTTCATCACTCTGAATATTTCTTGCCACTCCTTTCTGGCCTGGGAGAAATCAGCTGACAGTCTTATGGGAACTCCTTTGTAGGTAACTAACTGCTTTTCTCTTGCTGCTTTGAAGGTTCTCTCTTTGTCTTGAACCTTTTACATTTTTTTTTTTTTTTATCCTCACTCGAGGACATTTTTTCATTTTTTGTTCAGATAGAGTGGGAGGGAGAGAGAGGAAGAGAGAGAGAGAGAAACATCAACGTGAAAGGAACACATCGAGTGGCTGCCATCCGCACAACCAACCAGGGCCGGGGACAAACTGCAACCGAGGTACATGCCCTCAGCGGGAACCGAACCCGGGTCTCTCTGGACCGCAGGCCGACGCTCTAACCGCTGAGCCAAACCGGCCAGGGCGAACCTTTTACATTTTGATGATGATGTGTCTTGGTGTGAGCCTCTTGGTGTTCATCTTGTTTGGGACGCTCTGTGCTTCCTGGATTGTATGTCTGTTTCCTTCACCAAGTTAGGGAAGTTTTCTGTCATTATTGTTTCAAATAGGTTTTCAATTTCTTGTTCTCTCTCTTCTCCTTCTGGCACCTCCAAGATGCAAATGTTGGTACTCTTGAAGTTGTCCCAGAGGCTCCTTACACTATCCTCATTTTTGTGGATTCTTTTTTCTTTTTGCTATTCTGATTGGGTGTTTTTTGCTTCCTTATATTCCAAATTGATGGTCTGCTTCTTGGCTTTACCTACTCTACTATTGAATCTGTGTAAATTATTCTTTATTTCAGTGACTGTCTCCTTCATTTCTGACTGTGCATCCCTCATTTCTGACTGGTCCTTTTTTATGTTCTTGAGGCCCTCACTAAGTTCAATGAAGTTCTCACTAAGTTCATTGAACATTCTTATAAGCAGTGTTTTGAACTCTGCATCTGTTAGGTTGGTTATCTCCATTTCACTTAGTTCTTTTCCTGGAGTTTTGTTCTGTTCTTTCATTTGGGACCTGTTTCTTTGTCTTCTCATTGTGGCTGCCTCCCTGTGTTTGTTTCTATGTATTAGGTAGAGTTGCTATGTCTCCTGCGCTTCCTAGGGTGGCCTGTTGTAGCAGGTGTCCTGTAGGGTCCAGTGGCACAGCCTCCCTGATCTCCCAGCTGGGCCTTCGAGGTGCACCCCTCGTGTGGACTTTACACCCTTCTGTTGTAATTAAGTCTTGATTGCTGTTGGCACATCAATGAGAGGGTTTTATTCAGGCTGATCAGCTGCAAGGACTAGCTGTGCCCACTGTCCACCGACCTCTGACTACCTTGAATGATCAGCTATGCAGGGGCCCACCACACAGAGCAAGACTTACTTCAGCAATGCTCTGGTACCCATTGAGTCCATTCCTTGAGTGTGTCACTTGTGGAGGTGGTTGGGTGGTGGTGCTTCACAGTGTTCTGAAGCTGTCCACTGGGTGTGCTGGCTCTGGGGCAATGTCAGCCACTGCCTGTGTTCTACCTGAGGCCACCAGGCATAAGCTACAAAGTGATCTGCAGATGGCTGCTTCTTGTGCTGGGCTTGGAGGTGCCCAGGCAAAGCCAAGTTGTGAACCAAGGCTGGCTGCTTCTAGTGCCAGGCCTGGGGCCACTTAACGAGAGGTATAGGGCTCGCTGAGACCAGATGCTGCTTGTTTGAAAGAATTTAGGAAACTCTGAAGCAGGATCCAAGACAGGCCAATCCTATGGTAAAGCAACTGGCAACAGCTTGGATGGATCTGAAAGTTGGGTGGGGCAGGGCCTCAGGGAATCACCAGGGCAGGGCAAACAGTGTGAGCCAAGTTGCTGGAGTCCCAAATATGGAGGCTGTCTGCCACCCCAGGGAAGGGCTCACCAACGGAACAAAGGCCTCTGACAGCACGTCTGTCCAGGAGAAAGCTGCCTCTCCAGTCCTCACCCCGATGCCAAACAGCTCAGTTCTTTCCTGTATTATGTCTCTGGTGCCTTTCAAGGTGCCTCCCCAACGCTGGAGCCTAGAGGGTGCAAGTCCAAGTAAGTCCGTGCGCAGGCCCTTTAAGAGGAGCTGCCTGGGACTCCAGCTGCCTCAGCCTCCCTCAGCCTCAGTTCCAGCTGGTTTTATAGCCAGAAGTGATGGGGACTTCTTTCCTGGCACTAGAACCCTGAGCTGGGCGCCTGGTGTGGGACGGGGACCCCTCACTCCTCAGGGAGGACCTTCCCAGCCGAGGTGTCTTCCTGATTTTTATCTGCCACACGTGGGTGTGGGACCAGCCATTGCGCCTCCACCCCTCCTACCAGTCTCGATGTGGCTGCTGCTTTAATTTCGTAGTTGTAGGACTTCCATTCAGCTTGATTTCAGGCGGTTTTGCATGATGGTTGTTCTGTAGTTTAGTTGTCACTTTGATGTTATCATAGTATTACTGACTATATTCTCTATGCTATAATCCGCATCTCTGTGACTATTCTGTAACTACCAACTTGTACTGCTTAATCCCTTCACCTTTTTCACCCAGTCCCCCACCCCCCATCTCCTCTGACAACTGTCAGTCTGTTCTATGAGAGTCTGTTTTTATTTTATTTTATTCATGAGATTCTACATATAATTGCAATCATATGGTATTTGTCTCTGTCTCACTTATTTCACTTAGCACAATACCCTGTAGGTCCATCCATGCTGTGGTAAAAGGTAAGATTTCATTCATTTTTACGGCCAAGTAGTATTCCATTGTGTGTGTATATGTACCACAGCTTTTTTATCCACTCATCTATTGATGGGCCCTTGTTGCTAGACCACCTTCTTACACTATATAAAAGAATAAACTCAAAATGTAAGACCCAAAACCATAAAACTCCTAGAAGAAAATACAGAAATTAAAATCTCTCATATTTCTCTTAGCAATGTGTTTTCTGATATATCTCCTCAAGCAAGGGAAACAAGGGGGAAACAAATAAACAAATGGGACTACATTAAACTAAAAAGTTTTGCACAGCAAAGGAAACAATCAACAAAACGAAAAGACAACCTACTGAATGGGAGAAGATATTCATCAATGAAACATCTGATAAGGGGTTAATATACAAAATTTGTAAGGAACTCGGACAACTTAACACCAGAACAAACAACCCAATGAAAAAGTGGGCAGAAGATGTGAATAGGCACCTCTCCAATAGATATATAAAAAGATGTGCAACATTACTAATTGTCAGAGAAGTGCAAATCAAAACTATAACAAGATACCACCTCCCACCTGTTAGAATGGCTATCAATAAATTACCAAACAACAAGTGTTGGCAAGGATGTGGAGAAAAGGAACCCTCATGTACTGTTGGTGGGAATGCAGAATGATACAACCACCATGCAAAACAGTGTGGAGGTTCCTCAAAATATTAAAAATGAAACTGCCTTAAGACCCAGCAATCCCACCTCTGCGACTATATACAAAACCTGAAACACTGATTTGAAAGAATACATGCACCCCTATGTTCATTGCAGCATTATTTACAATAGCCAAGATATGGAAGCAACCCATAAATCTCTTTTTTAAATATGTGCCTTATTTTCCCAATTTTCTACAAGAAAAGAAAAAAAATGCCATTTAAAAATATAATTTCAAGAAGTAGAGGAAGCTAAATCAGTGTAAGTTAAGTAAATAAAATGGGTAATGTAGTTTCACTTGTTTAGCTGCTGGCTGGACTAGGCAAACAGGTAAAGAGTTTTTACAGAAACTTAAGCACATATGAAAGAAGAAATAAGGAATCTATAGAGAGGAAAAGATTAAAGCTTTAAAGAACAAGAAGAGAAGGACAGAAAATGAATAGAGAAGAAGAAAAAAGAAGATAGAGACAAATACTTGAGGAGCTGAAGAAATCATGCCAGATAAAGAGTTTAGTCACAAAAGATTTTCCTATATGTTTTCTAGTGTTTAAAAAAAAATGAATTTAGTTATTTTACTAGGAATTTGTAATCAATTGCAGTCAAATATATATATATTTTTCTAGGTAACTCATTCATATCCTAACCCAACTAGGCTTGCAGCTGAGGACCTGCTGGATCTTAAGGCATTCTAACTGGTTCTATAAGGTAGATATCATTTGTATCACTTCTTAAATATGTTTAATTCCAAAAATTAATTTATGTCTTATCGTTTGTTTTTTTTTTTCCTTTATTGATTTTAGAGAGAGAGGAAGGGAGAGGGGGGAGAGAGATAGAAACATCAATGAGAGAGAACATCGACTGGCTGCCTCCTGCATACCCCTCACTGGGGATTGGGCCCACAACCTGGGCATGTGTCCTGACCAGGAATCGAACCGGTGACCTCTTGGTGCATGGGTCAATGCTCAACCACTGAGCCACACTGGACAGACTTAATTTATGTTTTAAATGTACTGAGGTACCTTACTACCTAGACATTGTCTATTTTATCTTTGCTGTGAGTCGAATTTTTATAAACTGTCTGAAATAAAATTTCAGTACCTGAATCTGCTTAATACAGATATATGCTTTTTAAGATTTAAACATAATTTCTACTAAGACTTTAAAGTATATAGTTATATTGATCTAATAGTATATGACTAAGAAAGTTAAAATTTAGTTTATTTCCATTCATTTTATTTAGTACATGATCTACCTTTTCACCATCTTGCTTCTCCAGATGGGTTTCAGGTGCTGAACGAACATCTTTATCACTATTTCCGTCCTCAAATTCAATCACACTCTGTTCATGTTCTTCTTCCAGGAATTCTTCTGAGCTCTCTGATGTGTGTGCAGTAGACTCCAGTCTAGAAAACAAAAGAAAACCATTCTAACGTGCTTTTTAAAGGATGAATATGAATTTCAGGAATTTGTTAATAAAGTAACACTTTAGAGAATCAAGTAAGTGTTCTTCAGTCAACAACCTCAAATTTTACAGGTCCAAAACTAATCTCTTCATTCTGCAAATTTGTTCTTTCCTACCTTGTTCTCCCATTCAATTAATAACATCACCATCTTTTCAGTCATGTAAACTAGACCTTTCTTTTTCTCTATCCATATCTGATCAGACCTTACTCTATTAGAATTAACATGCATCCCAGTTTACACGGGACAATCCAGTTTATAGCTTTTATCTCAGCACTGGCATATTATAATGCCCCTTTCTTTCTCAAAAATATCAGTTTGGACCATAAATGATATAGTTTACTTCTAACTCTGCAATGCCCTTCAAATATATTCCTATTACCATTTTCAGGCCCCAATTCTCTCTGGAGAATTCTCACTATAACTTCTTCTCAATTCATCTTTTTTAAAATATGTTTTTATTGGTTTTGAGAGAGAGAGAGAAGGAGAGGGAAAGAGAGAAATATCGATGTGACAGAGAAACATCGATCTGTTGCCTCTCATATGCACCCGGACCAGGGATCAAACCTGCAACCTGGGTGTCCTGACTGGGAATCAAACTGGTGACCTTTTCGGTGCATGGGACGATACTCAACCAACTGAGCCACAATGACCAGGGCACCCAATTCATCTTAATACTTGTCCTTTAGTAAGGTTTTCAGAGCAATGCTACTAATATACTTATCTGTACCTGTGACAGTCCCACTCAGAAAATTCTGATGGTTTTCTATGCCTTAGAGAATAAGGTGTAACTCCTTTCAAAGCCAAACATGACCAACCAAACCCTTATATTTTTATCTCCTACTAGATACTACTGTAACAGTAGAAAATTATAACCCACCCCACAATTCTTTTTGACACAGTTTCTGTAAATGCTGACTCTGACTAATATGTAGCTTGCAGGTAAACATCATGTTTGTATAAGAATCCTAGGAACTAACTTCAGAAGATGCAGACTCCAACCTTCAGTCATTCCAGTTCTGGGAGCTTTGCTGACCTTCAATCATAGAACCAGGATGACGCAGAACAAGGATGATGCACACCAGACCATCACTTGACCAGTTTCAAGATTCTTATTGGAATGGACTATGCTGGCCTGTACGTAGAGAACTTTTCAATTCCTTCCCCTTGATTTTTTTTTTCTGCTTTCCCTCTCCCTCCTTATAAAAACCTCTGCCTGCACTGAGATGTTGAGAAGGGCTTTGTGACAAGAGTCCCCTATTTTCTCAAGTGACTGGCACTTGAATAAACCTGTTTCCTTTTTCACCAGCTTTCATGGCGGCAGGCAGTCAAACCTTGGTTTCAGTTACACAACCATTTATTATGTATCACAGTTATCCTTCTCAACATTCCTCTTAGCTTTGTGCCTTTGTTCATGTTATTCCTATAGTCTAGATCTGCACAATGCAATACAGTAGCCACAAGACACATGTCACTATTTAATTAAAATTAAATGAAATTAAAAATTCAGTTCCTCAGTTGTACTAGTTACACTTCAAGTGCTCAATGGGCACACTGGGTAGTGGCTGCCACATTAGTCAGGGCAGACACAGAACATTTCTTTCATTGCAGAAAGTTCTTTGGACATGCCTGGTATAGATCCAGGGTCAGCAAACTTTTCCTTTATATTTTGTGGGCCACATGATCTCTAAATAACTACTCAACTCTGCCACTGTAACTCAAAAGCAACCATAATAAACATGCAAACTAATGAGTATGGATGTGTTACAATAAAATTTTATTTACAACAATAGGTGGTGGGCCAGATTTGGCCTATGGACCATAGTTTGTGGACCGTTGGTCTAGAAAGCCTTCCCTCCCAACTCTGCTTGTTAAGTTTCTGCTTATCTTTGAGGCCCTAGCCAAAATACCAAATGTCTCCATCTCCTCAATTAGAATCAGTCACATTCTCCTCTGCATTCACAGCATTTTGCACTTCTATTATTGCACCATCATAATCTACCTTGCAGTGCTCTTCACCTGTGCCACAGACAGATACATGTATTAGAAACCACTAGGCAAGTGCAAAGATGAAATTATGTTCTTTGTAGTGTCTGAGTAAGCATTCAAACATTTAGTCTTACTATCACTGTTCTGTTTATAAAAACAAACCAAATTCCACATCATTCTGAGATGTTCAATTTAAAATGCATTGTTACATTTCCTTCTAAAAAGGATATTACATCAAAATATGGCTCAGCAAGAAAAATCATAATTTTCTAAACTCATTATTCTTTTCACAAATTACTAGATTTAAACATTTATTTATATTTGCCTTTAACATGAATTTTTCAGAAAAATAACACATTTATATATTTACTCTATTCCACAAATTCAAAACTATTTACATAATGAAATTAGTATAGCTATAGAATTCTATACCTGAGTAAAATAACTTCACAGCTAAAATGGCAAAGCTATGAATGGCTGACTCAGGGACAGTTGGAAGGACCAGTAGAGCAAAAGAAGAATTTTAATACAAAATTAAAAATCTTGTTTTCTTGCCCTGGCCAGCTTAGCTCAGCGGTTAGAGCATTGGCCTGTAGACCGAAGGGTCTTGAGTTCGATTCCTGGTCAAGGGCATGTACCTGAGTTGCAGGTTTGCTCCCAGGCCTCAGTCAGGGTCATGTGGGAAGCAACCAATCAATGTGCCTCTCTCACATGGATGTTTCTCTCTCTCTCTCTCTCCCCTCCTCCTTCCCTTCCAGTCCATCTAAAAAACAATGGAAAAATATCCTCAAGTGAGGATTAACCAAAAAAAAAAAAAAAAAAAAGAAAAATCTTGCTTTCTTTAAGATTCAAAGAAAGATAAAGGATAAATTCTATAATGTAAAATTGAAGGTTTGTTTTTTTTAATATCTTTTCTTTACTGATTTTAGGGAGAGGAAGGGAGAGGGACAGAGAGATAGAAACATCAATGAGAGAGAACATCAACTGGCCACCTCCTGCGTGGCCCCCACTGGGGATTGGGCCCAAAACCTGGGCATGTGCCCTGACTGGGAATCGAACCAGTGACCTCTTGGTGCATGGATCAACGTTCAACCAATGAGCCACACGGGCCGGGCAAATTGAGGATTTTTTAAACTAACTACACCTTAGCATTACTAAAAACTACAGCTGCTGTCAAATTCAAAGTTGGTGATAATGACACATTTGGGATAATCAACAGAATATTCTCCTGGATTTTCACACCTAACAGATTAAATTATGAGTTTATTCCACTCTCTTACTAGCAAATTCTCCCTATAACATGGTAAAAGTGATACCACTGGTAAGTGTAATCAATAATCTTGTAGAAAAATTCAAATACAAACTCCTATACGAAGGTCATTTGCTACAATAACAATATAATAATAGCCTCTACCTTAAATACTAAATACTAATAATATAAAAATAAGAATAAACCTAATAATGAGAGTAAAATAAATAATACTTTACTTGTTTACTAAAGCTGTAGGTGAAGTCTGGGGTGTCTTTTCATCTTCCCCTGGAGAACTGCTAAATTCAGAATCCTGAAACCGCTTTCCAATCTTTGGTCGCTTCAGATGACTACTTCGAGTACGAGTGGAAACTGGTGTTTTATCGTGACCTAAGAAAAAACAGCAAAACTCCAATTAACTAATTATGTATTCAAAGGATTACCCATTAAAATACACAGAAATGCAGGAACTATACCAGTTTATATATATCCCCACCATTACACACTTCCTGCTCTCACATCAGACTTAGAAACAACGTCAGTATCTTTTTCTAAATTACGAAATAACTGTGTCAATACTCATTCCTCACCTTCCATGTTACCGTTAAGTTTTACAAAGTGTTTTTCCATTTTCACTTATATTTTCTCCTAACAATCTTGGGAAATAAACAAGGTAGATGTTACTGTCCATATTTTACAGGTAATAAAATGAGGAAAAGAGAGGTACCAAAGCTCACTTTGTTCACACAGTAAATCAGTGGTAGCGGTGGCATTAGAATCCAAATCCAGACTTTGGAGCTGGATAAGTCTTCACTTACTCCAAGGGACACTCACACACACACCCCTAATTCTAAGTATCTCAAACACTTTCTGATAGATCAACTGAATTTCTTACCTTCAGAAGTGCTTGCAAAGGCATCTTTTAGAGAATCAATCTAAAACAGAGATACAGATTAAAACCAAAAGTTTTAGATCATGTTTTTCTTCCTATGGATCTACTTCAGTGTCAAAGAAAATCTTCTAAAAAGTTTTTCAAATAGCACTTATTTTACTCATTATTCAAAAACTTACTTAAGAAATAAAAAGGCTACGTTACAGCCTCAGTTTATTATGAGACCAAGAACATATCAAGCCATCTCATGTGTTATAGTAGTAAATACTGGAGTTTCCAGTATTCTGTCCTCAGCACCTTCTCTTTTCAATCCACATGCTTTCCCTTTGTAATTTTATCTACTACCTTCACTACAACATCTATCTGCTAATGAATCCAAACATATAATTTAATTTCCCCAACTTCTTTCCTGATTTCCAAAGTTGTATTTCTAATGAAATATCTCCCCAGTGGATGCTCCATTCAATTTCACATCCAACCTGCCCCAAACTGAACAATATTATTTTAACATTCTTTTCCCAACATTATTCCCTATCTTGGTTAAATAGCAGTAACAATTCAGTCAGCCATTCTAACCAGAATGGCTGTGAGACAGTAATGACTTCTTCCTATCCCTCATTCAATCAACCACAAAGCCTGTCAATTCTGACTTTGAAGAATCTCTGAAAACTGCTCCCTCCTTTGTATTGCCAATGCTTTCGTTCAGGCCTTTATCATCTTTATTTCTTATTTTATTTTTTTAATCCTCACCCAAGGATATTTTTTCCCATTCATCTTCAGATAGAGTGGGTGGGAGGGGGGGGGAAGAGAGAGAGAGAGAGAGAGAGAGAGAGAGAGAGAGAGAGAGAGAGAGAAACATCAATGTGAGAGAGACACATCGATTGGTTGCCTCCTGTACGACCCCAATCAGGGCCAGGGACCGAACCGAAACTGAGGTACGTGCCTTTGACTGGAATCGAACCTGAGACTCTTTTTCGTTTGCAGGCCAACGCTCCAACGCTGAGCCAAACCAGCCAGGCGGGATCTTTAGCATCAACAGTTCTAATAGCCTCCTCACTGGTATCCCTCATTCTAGCCACATGCCCCATAATCCTCTCCATCCTGATGACAGTGATGCTTCCCAATTGCAAATTGTGCTGTTGCTTTACATTAAAAAAAAAAAAATTAATGGTTTATCACTGCCTTAAATACAAACTCTCAACGTCTCCAATGCCATATACTCTTCCATATCAAACATGCTATCTTCTTTCACACCTCTGTGTTTTTATACATGCTATCTATCCCCTTGGAATGCCCTAGCAACACTTGTCACAGAACTCCCACATACCTTTTAAAAGTCAGCTCAGCTCAGTTACTACTTCACCAATTCCAGTCCCTGGGCAGAGTCAGTCATACTCTTTTATGTACCTGCAATCACTTGCCATGTGCTCTGTTAAGGCAATTATTATCCTATAGTGTATTTGTTTATATAACTGTTTCCAATATAGACCATCTACTTCTCCTATGCTTAACAGACCCATTATTTGTATGTCCAGCACTTGCCACAGTACTGTAACTACTTTAATATATGAACTGCTAGCCAATCACACACTTATCAAAATCCTAAAATAGTATAGGCACATACACTTCAAAAGTGTGTTTATAGGTCACAAACAGCACTTGCCACAGTACTGTAACTACTTTAATATATGAACTGCTAGCCAATCACACACTTATCAAAATCCTAAAATAGTATAGGCACATACACTTCAAAAGTGTGTTTATAGGTCACAAACTGTGATGGATAAGATAAAAATCCTGTGTTTGAGAAGCCTGTAGTTCTACTAGACAAGGTTAAGACATAAAGATGAAAAAATAAAAGGTACAAAAAGTGAAGCACAGCCCTGGCTGGTTTGGCTCAGTGGTTAGAGTGTCGGCCGCGGACCAGAGAGTCCCGGGTTCGGTTCCCGCTAAGGGCATGTACCTCGGTTGCAGTTTGCCCTGCCCCGGTTGGGTCGTGTGGGTAGCAACCAGTCAATGGGTCTCTCTTGCATCAATGTTTCTCTCTCTCTCTTCCTCCCTCTCTCCCTCCTGCTCTATCTGAAGATAAATGCAAAAAAATGTTCTCGGGTGAGGATAAAAAAAAAAAAAAAAAAGTGAAGCACATGTAATGTTTTATGTTCAAAAACAGGAAAAAGCAATTAGAAATACCATAAAGAATAAATCATGTAGTGATAATCATTTCACAATGTATATGTATATCAAAATATAAAGTTGTATGTCTTAAAGATATATAATTATTTGTCAATAATATCTCAATAAAGCTAAAAAATATATCACGCAGTAAAAATGAACAAATAAAACTACTTCCACATGTGGTTACTGATAAAAAGAGAGATACAATAGCTTAACATGAGAAATAAATATTTTCCTTGAACTATCAAAATATTAAATATAAAGAATATGAATTTCACCCTGGCTGGTTTGGCTCAGCGGTTAGAGCGTTGGCCTGCAGTCCAGAGAGACCCGGGTTCGGTTCCCACTAAGGGCATGTACCTCGGTTGCAGTTTGTCCCCGGCCCTGGTTGGTTGTGCGGGTGGCAGCCACTTGATGTGTTCCTTTCACGTCGATGTTTCTCTCTCTCTCTCCCTCCCACTCTATCTGAACAAAAAATGAAAAAAAATGTCAAGTGAGGATAAAAAAAAAAAAAAAAAAAAATAGACTTCTAGAATCCTATCAATGGACCCGTATTTTAAGTATTATCAAATAAGCTCTAAGAAAGCACCTGCCTGGTTAGTCCAGTAATGGGACCTGCCCTTCTAATTCCAGGTTACCTAGTATTTGCAATGTGCATTTCATTCTACAAAGGCCTAGCACACAATTGAAACTTAGCTTCAAACTTCCCACAATAACTTCATAACCTTTGACCTACTATAAATTTCACTTCTAGAAACTTATCTGTGCAAGGAAAATATTACATATGCACAATAGTGCATGTATAACTGTGTACATTACATTATAAATGTAAAACTTAATATGTTAAGGAAATAAATGATGGTATTTGCATATAATAAACTAGCATGCTGCTATTTATCATATTTAGAAACAGTATTACTATGAAAATGCTTAAAATGTTACATTAAAGGAGAAAAGAAGTTAGAAGCAGCTTAAAAGAAAACAAAAATAGCCCTGGCCAGTGTGCTCAGTGGTTAGAGTGTCGCCCTGCACACCAAAGGGTCTCGGATTCGATTCCCAGTCAAGGGCATGTATCTGGGTTGCAGATTTGATCCCCAGCCCAGGTCGGGACTCATGTGGGAGGCACCAATCAATGTCTCTCTCTCATGTCAATGTTTCTCTCTCTCTCTCTCTCTCTCTCTCTTTCTCTTCCTCTCTCTCTCCCTCCCTCCCTTCCACTCTCTTTAAAAATCAGTGGAAAAAAATATCCTCAGGTGAAGATTAACAAAAATCAACCAACCAACCAACAAAAATGTATGCAGATATATGTATATTATATACAAAATATTAACAGTTGCTATATCTGGAGAAGTGGGATTACAAATTTTTATTTTCCTCTATATTATTTTATGTGTACTCCAAATTGTTTTTCAAATAAAATTAACCAATTAAAAGATGCCAGAAAACTAATACAGTAGAAATTACATAAGTTTGTTGAATGAACAGTAACATTTAAAAATTAAATATTGACTGAATCTATTTTAAAGAAACAGAAAAATTACTTCCTGCAATAAATATACAGTGTACCTACAGTTAGCTGCATCTCACTGGACTGATTATCTTCAGATCCTGCTTCATATTCTTGAACAGATGCAAGACCATATTCCCCAGACAGGGGTCTTTTAGCTTCATTTGGAGAAACTGCTGTGTGTAGAAGAATTTTACAAATTGTAACCCAATCAGTATTTGGTTTTCATTGTAATATTGTTTTGATTTTCACAAAAGCTCTGCAGAGCAGCATGAATGAAGGGTATTGAAAATCTAGGTGTGGGATATACCCTTCACCAATATCTTATAGTGAAACCTGGAAATTATAGTTTTAAATAGTCGTCTGTATTTTGTGACTTAGAGGAGAGATGCACAAGACTGGGGACTACCTTTGATCCCCTGATGCCTATTCTATGCTGTTTCAGTAATCTCTGTTTATATCTTACCCACCAATTCCTACTGGATTATTATATTCTGTTGGGCTATTCTTAGTGACTCAAATATTAAAACATAAAAAAAAAATCTTACTTTAGAAAAGAGGGTCTGTTACTAGAGAGATCACATTACAGTACACCACTATTCTGGACTGGTGAGACTCAATCACCATCAGGCACTGCTGTTTTTCAGTAGGACATGTGTTCAAACTAAAAACATTCTTACCTGTAATTTTAAGTGTTTCTCTCTGTAATGCTCTGGTGACTGGTATTCGCTGGCACCAGTGTCCAACACCTTCAACCTCCCAAAGGAGTTCCTGGTCTCCTGGATACTTTTCAAAGTATTGCTTGCAAGCTGAAAAACACATTTAGAATTTTCTGGAAATCCCAAATATCAATTGTTTTAGAAAACAAAAGATAGAAAGCTGCCAACTCATTTAATGGGCTAGCATAACTTTGATACCAAAACACCAAAGCAACTCAAGAAAAGTATATAGTTGTCTTGTTTACATAAAAATTCTAAATAAATTTCCATATTAAAGTTTTAATATGACCAAGCAATAAAAATCCTAATAAAAGATGTGTTTAATCTTTAAAGAGAAAACTACTAAATTTTATTGAGGAACATAAAAGAAGAACAAAAGAATTGTTAGACTCGATAGTGTAAAAACACCAATTCTCTCCAAATTATTTTATAAATTTGATGCAATCCTAAGCAAAATCCCAGCAGAATTTCTTTTTAATGGAACTTTGCAAAACTTGATCCCAAAATCAAAATGAAAGAACAAAGGGTTAAGAAAGAATATTGAGGTCAGTTTTGAAGGAAAAAATGAGGACTTACCCTAGTAGATATCAAGAATCATCATAAAGGCACAGTAATTAAAACAACCTGGTATTGATTTAACAATATGGAAGAAGAGAAGCATGAAGAAGAGGAAGAGAAGAAGAAGAGAGGAGGAGGAAGAAGAAGAAAAATATAAACACCAGAAAAGAACCACACATACACTAAAAACTTGGCAAATAACAGGAGGCATTATATCTCAACAGAGAATGAATAAACTATTAAAATAACGATGCTAGAATAAAAACCAATATAGAAAAAAAATGAACTCTGATCTTGACCTCACATCAACATCATTCATAACAATAAATTCTAAATGGATTCTAAAACCTATTATGAAAAGCAAAACATTTAAAAGAAAACCTAAGAGAATACTCTGGAACATCAGAGTACTAAAGATTTCTTATAAAAGATACAAAAATCATAATCCATAATAAAATATTATGATAACCCTGACTGTTATAGCTTAAAATTTTCTATATCAGGACTAAGCAACAGAGCTTTCCACAATCATGAAAAGGTCCTATATCAGAACTATCCAATACAGTAGCCACTAGCCACATGTGGATACTGAGGAACTAAATTTATAATTTCATTTAATTAGATCATTAAACTTAGATCTAATTTATATTAGTGGCTGTTGTATTAGACTCCATAGTTTTATATTTAAAAGATACCATAAAGACACAGATTAGGAGATATTCAGAATAAAGCAAAGCATTAGTACTCCAATCACATAAAAACTCCTAAAATTGAATTAGAAAGGCACAATAATCCCCCCTTCCCCCAAATTGGCAGAGGTTACGAACAGGAAATTAACACATAATGAAACTGAATGGTCACTGAACAAAGATAAAGATGATAAATCTCACTAAAGATGATAAATCTCACAAGGAAATATAGGATGAAACAACAAGATACCATTTTTACACCCACCAGATAACAAATAGCAAGCATCAGAAGAATAAGGGAAATGGACTCTGCTGGTCTCAGAACAATTTTGCAACAATTAGTAAAATTGAAAAGACATTTTTATTTGATCCAATTCTACTTCTAGGTATATAACCTAACGACTCATACATATGCACAAGAACACATTTATAATGTTCATTATAGGACTGTTTTTAAACTAGGGTAGGGGGTACAACCTAAGTGCCAGTCATTAGTGTATATATGAATAAATTATAATATGTATACAATAAAACACTATACAGCAGCTATAAAAAATAAACTATAGCTACATATATCAACATTAATAAATCTTTAAAAAGTCAGTAAAAAAGCAAGTGCATGTAAAAAATGATGTCATTTATATAAAGTTTAAAATACATTAAACAAAATGATGCAGCCTCTATGGAAAATAGTTTAGCAATTCCTCAAAAAGCTGAACACAGAATTACCATGTAACCTAGAAATTCCACTCTCAGGTTTATGTCCAAAAGAACTGGAAGCAGGGGCTCCATCAGATAGCTATCTGTAAACCAATGTCCATAGCAGGATTATTCAAAATAGCCAAAAGGTAAAACAACCCAAGCATCCATCAAGAGATGAATGAATAATGAAATATGATGTGCACACAATAAAAACCAACTCAATCATAAAAAGAAATGAAATTTGATATATGCTACAACTTTAAACATTACACTAAGCAAAATTAGACAGTGGAGGACGAATACTGCATGATTCCACTTATATAAGGTGCCTGGAATAGGCAGTCACAGAGACAAAGAGAAGACAAGAAGTTAGCAGAGAATAGGGGAAGGGGAGAAAAGAGAATTATTGTTTAAAGGGTACAGAGTTTATGTTGGGGATGATGAAAAAATTTTGGGTACAGATAGTGGTGATGGGTATACTGCATTGTGAATGCGAGTAATGCCTCCAAATTGTAACCTAAATGGTTAAAATGATAAATATTATAGAACGTATATTTTATAACAAAAATCTGTTTTAGAATTTTTAAATAAAAAAGCACACAAAATAATGTTGTATAGCATTTATGAACATAGATGTAAGTATAAAACCATGGGAAGGAAGGATATACACCCACTTCAGAAACGCAATGATATCTGGAGAGGTAAGAAGAAAGGTGAATGGGATTAGGGAGGGGTCTAAGAGAATATCGACTGTATCTACAATGTTTTATTTAGTTTTCCCTAAAAATAAATGAAAACAAATATTGCAAAATCCCAGTGTTTGTTCATCTATATAATGGATACATGGACACAAGGATGCTATTCTCGCATTTTTTCTCTATATGTTTAAAACTATTTCTCATGTTTTGATTTTAGTTTTCATACCTATTAGGGAGAAAGAAGTTAGAGAAAACCAACACAACAGGCCAAACTGAGTCCTTTGCCTGAATTAAAATGACTAAAATAGTACAGAAGGACTTACATAACAAATCTGAGGTCCAACAGGAGTACTTTACAAATGGTGATGCAAGTTGAAAGTCCTAATTCTGACGTGTCTAGCCAGAGAGTCATAATCAGAAAAGGAGAACTCTTATGCTTATACCATTCAGCTCAGTGCTACAGAAGGTCATGTGCCCACAAGAGAGAACATCCATCATCTAAGCAGCATTGATTATTGGAGACTTCTTTCATTTACTGACATTTTATGTGCAGCACTAAGACATTCACCCTGGCCATATAATTCTTTTAAAGCCTACCTAGGCTTTACAGATATCTTCTCCATAGATACTCCCCAATGTTAAATGTCTCCAAACTATTTTAACATTCTTTGCCTCAAAGAATCTTTTCACAGAGATTTCCTGAGCATACTCTGTGAAGAACCAGACTGAGGGCTGTTACAGAAAAAATATTCATAGAATTTATCTACCAGGAATCCAGATTCAAAAATGGTGTTAAAATAAAAACCTAAAGAAATATAAGGTAGAAAGTAGTTAAGTAGCATAAGAACATTACAGGTAGAGTACCACAAGATTAAGAGAAGAAATGATACATTTTTGCTGGGCAGAGATCAAGCAAGCTTTCAGTCTGGGCCCTAACAAAGGAGTAGATTCTGGGAAACTCAAGAAAATTAACTACAGAGTTATTACAAATTTAGTGATGTAGCTGGGTACAAAATTTATATATCTCCTTTATATAATTAACCACCAGTTAGAAGAAATAATGGAAGAATACACATTTACAATGGCAACAACAACAAAAAAATTTCTAAATATACACATTTTTCCTAAGTTAACTCTAAGAACTGTATGGAGAAAATACAAATGCTAACTGATTTAAACAAAATCATACGATTATACATATTACACATACAATACTGTGGGATAGAAAAAAAAAATCTCTAAAGTGGATTCTGAAGTCCATACCAGAAAATAAATAAGCAAAGCCAGAAATATTAAATGAAAAGACTAGTCTTTCCAGATATTTCAAAGCTAAAATAAATAAAACAGTGAAGTACTGGGACTTAAACGGAAAGAGTAATAGAAATAAATCAAAAGATGAAAATATACATATATACAAACAATGTATGATATAGATTAAGGGTTAGCAATTTTTTTCTTAAAGAGCTAGATAATAAATATAGACTTGCAGGCCATATGGTCAATGTCTTAACTAACCAACTGACATTTTAGTGCAAAAAAAAAGCTATAAACAATATGTAAATGAATTAGTGTGGCTGTGTTCCAATAAAACTTCATGTACTAAAAAAGTTAACAGGCCAGTGGACCATGGTTTACTGACTCCTGATATAGACGTAAATACAAATCAATGAAAAAAAATAAAATAAATTATTCAATAAATGTTATCTTAACAACCAGATAACTGTCAGGTAAAATAAACTTGGATCTATAATCTATACCTTACATGGTACACACCAGCATAAACTACAAATGGATAAAAGATTCATGAAATCGCCCTGGCCGGTTTGGCTCAGTGGTTAGAGCATCAGCCCACAGACCAAAGAGTTTCGGGTTCGATTCTAGTCAAGGGCATGTGCCTCGGTTGTAGTTGGGTCCCCAGCCATGGTCAGGGTGGTGCTGGAGGCAGCCAATTGATGTGTCTCTCTCACATCAATGTTTCTCTCTCTCTCTCTCTCCCCTTCCCACTCTATCTGAAAAAATAAAAATAGAAAAATATCCTCAGGTGAGGATTAAAAAAAAAAAAAAGATTCAAGAGATCTTATTTATTCCATGTCATTAGGTATACATTATAAAGTACTGTGTAAGTGCACTTCCCATAGTTAGCTAATCATCTACTCTAGCCTCAGACCAAGCCCAGTCATACTTGGCACTCATTACCCATTTGTGGAATGAACAAATTATCTCTATTTTTTTAAAAAGGCTTACAATGTAAAACATTATAATCTTTCCTAAAATGTTAAAAAATATTCATGGAAACAAGTGAAGGTCATCAAAAAACATTTGGACATATAGCAATATCAAGGGACTATTAATTAACTAAGTTGTCTCAACATATTCCTTTATTTTCACATTTCAAAGAGTATTCATAAAATTATACTAATGACATCAATAAATCACTGTCAGGAAATCTCCTGTCTAACAAAGTTAAGAGTTCAAGGCTTTACGCAAAGACAGAGGTTAGCTGACGTGCACCTGTAATTCACGTGCTTTTCAATTTATTTATCATTAGAATCCTAGAAAAGAGTAAGTATTAAGAGATTCTTCCTGCAATGGATGTGTTTGCATTTCTCCCCAAATTTAGTAAAGTAATAATTAGTCTTTGGAGGGAAAAATCTATGTTCAGATTATCAAAGGGTATACAGGGTTCATTCCATTCTCATATATGGGTCTAGAGAAAAACTATGACTCAAAATGGGAATGAAACATTTGGTTCTTGTTTCCCAGATTTTTAATGTTAAAAAGAGGAAGGAAACTTAGAAAATATAAATTTTTTGTGAAAATAAACACCTGATGTTAGAGTAGAATCAATGGTAAATTGTATTTTTATGAAAGTTTTCAAATAAATTACTTTCCAGGATTATATCTTCCTACATTAAGAAATAAATAGTGCCCGGCCAGTGTGACTCAGTGGTTGAGCATCAACCCATGCACCAAGAGGTCACTGGTTCAATTCCCAGTCAGGGCACATGCCCAGGTTGTGGGCCAAGTCCCCAGTGGGCGGCATGCAGGAGGCAGCCCATCGATGTTCTCTCTCATCGATGTTTCTATCTCTCTCTCTCCCTCTTCCTTTCTCTCTCTCTAAAATCAATAAAGAAAAAATAAATAAATAGTTCTATGAAATTTACACAAATGTAAATATAAATTCACTAATAGTTTTTAAAACATCAACACATGGTATAGCCATACCATGGTATACTAAACAGCACTGAAAATGAATAAATAGAGCAATGTGAATCCACATTCATGAATTTCATAAACATAAGAAACCAAAGTACGTAAGAAACCAAGAATTCATACAGTACCACTCATTTATATAAAGCTTTTAAATATTTAAAATAATGTGACATATTGTTGGAGGACATATACATATGTACTGAAAGTCTAAGAAATACATGAAGAAAATAAATGCCAAATTGAGGACAGTGCTTATTTCAGGGAAGGCAGTAAGCTAACTGAGTAAGAGTACAACTGTGTTGGCAATGATCCATTTCTCATGGATGGTACATGCTGGTGGTACATAAGTACTTACATTATTTTTTATACCTTTAGGTATGTCAAAAATTTCTTTCTCTCTCTCTCTCTCTCTTTTTTTTTTTCTTTCATTTAGAAGCTACCACAAATAACCCAACGTAAAAATGGTCAAATAATCTAAATAGACATTTCTCCAAAGACAACATACAAATGGCCAATAAGCACATGAAAAGATGTTCAACATCAAATGCAAATCAAAACTACAGAGGCCACTTCACACCCACTCAGATGGCTATTATAAAAAAGGCAGATAATAACAAGTGTTGGTGAAGACATGGAGAAATTGTAACCCTCATACATTGCTTATGGGAATGTACAATTGGAAAACAGTTTGGCAGTTCCTCAAAATGTTAAACTGAGAGTCACCATATGACCCAACAATTCCATCCACATCTAGGTATGTACACGAGAAACTACACAAATGTTCGTTGCAGGATTATTCATAATAGGTAAAATGTAGAAAAGTCCATCAACTGATGATGGATAAACAGAATGTAGCATATCCATACAATGGAATGTTCTATAGCCACAAAAAGGAATGAAGCACTGATTCATGCCACAGCATAGGTGAATCTTGAAAACATTTACACAAAATGAAAGAAGCTAGATACAAAGGGCTTATCACATAATCATATCACATGATTCCATTTATATGAAATGTCCAGAATAGGTAAATCCAAAGAAACAGAAAATAGATTAGTGGTTGCTAGGTAATGGAGAAATGGGGGAATGGAAAGTGACTGCTAATGGTGCAGTTTCTTTCTGAGATGAGAAAGTTCTGGAGTTAGATAGTGGTTACGGTTGCACAGCTGTGAATATACTAAACATCACTGAATCGTACACTTTAAGAGGGTGAATTTTATGGTATACAAATTATAGTTCAGTTCTTTTAAAAAATTACCATACCCCCAAAAAAGCCGTATAGGTGAGTTAAGGACACATTTGCAAAATTAAGCCCTAGGGTACCAAAGAATCAAAATTTATTTTGATATACGCATTTATAATATTCTGCAGAAACAAGTCAGAAGTGACGCTGACGCAAGTTTAACATGTTTAACTTAATCCATTTACCTGTGTACATCAGAGAAGACAGCGGATACCGCAAGCCAAGTGCATCTTCTGTAAAGGAATCAACAAAGTCTTCCAGCATATGAAGCCCAAAATCTTTGCCTCGGTATTTCTTTCTTATAAACATTGTATCAAGAACTGGCAGTTGGTAGCTTTGGGTAAGAAATGAGGCACATATGCTTCCTGCAAGAACAGAAAGCCAACAATTTTTCACATTCAAAGACCATATATTTATGTACTTTTAGAAAACATGAGTTAATAGTCTTTCTAAAAATGAGTGGGTTTTTGGTCAAAAAAGGAGTGCTATAATAAAACTAAGCAAAAGTAACCTCACAGGGTGATCTAATCATAAATTCCAAACTGGGCAGGTCATGGTGGGTCGTCACACCCCAGGCGTATGGTTTCTTCAGTGAACAGCCTCCCTTTGCCTTGAGCAAGCCCTGTCCATCGTTTTTGCGAATCTTCATTGACATACCTTCCATGACATGCCTCATCTTCAGAACCCTGGGAAGCCTAACCATCCTCAAGAGAACACATAATCTTCACTATCCTTTAATCCAATCCCTGCCTTGCTTTCTCTCACCTTCATGTAATCTTCCTTACATTCCCTCCTTAATTCCCAATGCATAAAAGAAGCTGAAAACTGTCATTCTGGGAAGCATTATTCTCTACTGAGGTCTTGCTGCCCAGCACTGTCATCAGGTTGGCTCAAATAAACTCTCATAAAAATAATTGTCTACACGTTGGGATGTTTCTTACATCGACATTTACTACATCAAGAAGTATGTTAAAGAAATGTATAAATTGTATAACATTAAATGCTTTTCAGCTGCTATTACATATCATAACGTATACATGTAATAATGAGAAGAACTATGTATTTTATGTTTGCCAACAATGTCATCTGCTACAGGACAAATAACTTCTACCATTTTATAAGCTATATACTTGAATATACATCACTGTCTATAGACTTGCATAACTCTAAAACTAATCAACTACCACATTTTCAAATTAGGAGTATTTGATTATTGTACATAGTTAATAATACAAAAAGTAATTCCAACTTTAATACTTCAGTATTCATCTTTTCCCTTTACTTTTTCCCAAGTACAGTCTTGTTTTTATCTACTTAATGATAGCAAAGAAGTGAATTAGTTCTCCTAATTTTTAAGGTCTATGAATTAGGACTAATTAAAAACATCTGTCTTAGAAATGGCTAAGTCACAACAATCTTTTTGTTGTGAATATACTTTTCAAAATATCCAGTATGTTTAAGGTTAAACAGGAGAAATAATTTTAAGTAGTATTTAAATATACCTCTCTTTATCACACAGCTGTAGTGGTTTGTCTTTTAAGAACCTTGACTGGGGTTCTGACCATCCAAATAGATGTCTTAGGTCCTTGAATATGTCTTAAGATAGTTTGTAAGTTGAGGGCAACATGGTGGGGCATCTCACTTTCTATTAATTTTAATATTAAGTCATAATTAGTTATCAGTCAATATCCTACAGATCTTTTTGTGCCTCAAATAATCTATTATTCTCAGTCAGATACATTCATGATTTTGGACAATTCTAATAATGTAATTTAAGGAAGAAACAAAATGCTGGTAGCAAACACCTCACAAACTGACATATCATCTAAATGAGTGGGTCGATACAATAAAACTTTTTTTTTTAGTTCAACCAAGTAATTTGATTTATGATTAAGTTGGAGAATTTCAATAACTTTTTGCAATAGTCTCCATGACTATTTGCTAATTTAAATTTAGAATAGGTAAACATAGTTATATATACTTAGAACTTAACTGCTGACATTTATTTATGATATGTCGAAGGGTCAAAATATCTTATAGAGTGACTATACAGTTAACAATATTATGTTGTATACTTGACATGTGCTACAAAGGTAGATCTTAACTGTTATCACCACAAACACACACAAAAAGAAAGAAAATGAGGCAATAGATATGTTAATTAGCTTGATTTTGGTGACCACTTCACAATGTATACCAAATCATTAAGTTGTCCACCTTAAATATATACAACTTTTAACTGTCAATTATACTCAATAAAGCTGAATAAATTTCTTGAGCAATGGACAATCTGAAAATGAAATTAAGATAACAATTCTATTTACAATAGCATCAACAATAAAAGTCTTAGGAGTAAATTTAACAAAAGAAGCACAAAACTTGTAGACTGAAAAGTGGAAGCATTGTTAAAAGAAATTAATGAACACCTAAATAAATGGAAAAACAGCCCATGTTGCTAGATCAGAATACTTAACATTGTTAAGATGTCAATACTCCCCAAATTGAGGCGATCCTAAAATTGATAGGGAAATACAAAGGACTACCACAGGAACTCAGGTTCTTTCTATCTGTGACTTCCCCATCCCTAGGTCCTCAGCAGACAAATTAAGAACAGAAAGGCATTTTAACCACTTTGACCTGATGTCACACATATCATTTCTTTAATTACTTTGGGAAGAACTAATCACACAGCCCCACCCAACTGTGCAAGTGACTAGAAAATATAATCTGACTGAGCAGCTGCTGGCCAATGACTAGAACATAGAAGAGGAAGCAAACATCTGGTGGACAGCTAGCAGTCTCAGCTAACTTTCTCCTTTCTTTTATCTCCCAACAGACTAACACTTCCTTTTAACTTCGTATATGTGCTGCAGAAGTGAGCACCCCTCCTTTTTAACTTTTAGGAAATCAATGATCACACAGCAGGTAGTATTGCTGGCAGACTCCCTCCACGGTTATGTTTGGTTACCTCAGGCTGTTTCCAGTAACTTACTTACATCCACACGCCAATATTCACGAACACACATACTCATTTTATAAAATAGTTCTGACAGATCTCATCCATATTTTAAAAATACGTTGACTTCTGTGGCCTACATAAATATCCACACCTCCCCCATGTGGTCCAACTCACATTTCTAACTATGTACTATCTCTACATATTATGTCCCATAGGCAGGTTGAACTTTACATGTCAAACTGAACTCAAGTATTACCAAATCTACTCCTTCTGTGTCTTAGTTCACAGCTTCCCACCTAAGCACCCAAGCCAAACCCTCAAGATTCATCACTGGTTATACTCCCTTTCCCTTCCAACACACAGACAACGGAGTCACCACACAAAAATCTCCCTCAAATCTCTTTCCTTCTCTATCCCTACTGCCACTTTCCTAATAATGGTACTTCTTCCATCTGGAGTATTGAAACAGCTCTTTTAATTGACTTCAGAGTACAGTTTCCTACCCATCACCAAGTACTACAAAAACTCTCTCTCTAAAATATTTAATCATGTTACCTCTACATAAAATTCTTTGATAGCTTCCTTGCCGTTAAGATAAAATTCCAAAATGCAGTATGGCATTGAAGACCCTTCACAAGTGAAACTCCATCCTCTCCTCTCCCTATCCACAATCCTCACCCTTTAGTCCCACCAGCTTATTCACTGATTTCCCAAATACACTTTCATGACTCTGTGACTTTTCATATATTTAAATTTCACTTATGTGCTTACTAAGAATGCTCTTTCCCTTCCTACCTTATTTGCCTGACATCCTTATATTTCAAAGGCACTTTTAAAAAACTGACTTTTAGAGGGAGGGGGGGAGAGTGTCTCTGAGAGAGAAAGAGAGAGAGAGAAAAATATCGACTGCTTGCCTCCTAGTAGGAACCGAACCCGGGACTTTGGTCCGCAGGCCGATGCTCCAACCGCTGAGCTAAATCAATATTTTTATTGATTCTTTAGAGAGAGAGGAAGGGAGAAGGGGAGAGAGATAGAAACATCCATGTGAGAGAGAAACATCTATCGGCTGCCTCTTGCACGCCCCCTACTGGGGATTGAGCCCTCAACCCAGGCATGTGCCCTGACCAGGAATCAAACCAGGACCTCTCAGTCCATGGGATGACGCTCAATCCACTGAGCCACACCGGCCAAGCATCCCATTATCTTAAAGGCATTGTTCCACTTCTGGTATTCAGTGTTACTGTTGAGAAATACGATCATTCTGAATCTTGATCCTTTGTATAAAGTTTTTACTCACTGGAGGCTTACAAAGTCTTTTCTTTATGCTAGATGTTCTGAAAGTTCATAATAATCTATCTCATTGTGGGTCTATTTTAATTCATCATGATGGATGCTCAGTGGGCCCTTTTAAACTGGAAATGCATGCTCTGTAGTTCCAAAAAATTTTCTTGAATTATTTCATTAGTGATTTCTTCCCCTCCAGTTTCTGTTTTCTCCTTCTGAAACATCTATTATTCAGACTATTCCTCCCATTTTTATCTTTTCTTTCCTATTTTCCTTCATTTAGGGTTTATCGTTGCTTTCGTTGCTTTTCTTTTGATCAATTTCCTCATCTTTTATTTATTTATTTTTATCCTCAACCAAGGACATGTTTGCATTTATCTTGAGACAGAGCAGGAGGGAGAGAGGGGGGAAGAGAGAGAGAAACATCGATGTGAAAGAGACACATCGAGTGGCCACCACCTACACAACCCCAATCCGGGCCAGGGACAAACCGCAACCAAGGTATGTGCCCCTAGCGGGAACCGAACCTGGGCCTCTCTGGTCCGTGGCCGACGCTCCAACCACTGAGCCAAACCGGCCAGGGCAACTTTATCTTTTAACACATCATTTCATGAATGTAATGACTACTCTCATCTTCCAAATATTGAGTTTATTTTGTTTCTGCACTGTCTGTCTCTTCCAAAATGTTTTTATTCTTTTTTGTTTTGATCTCCACCTTTCATATCAGTGGCTTTCCTTAACTAAGCTGTTTATAGTTAGGAATGAGATTTAAAAGTTATTAGAAGCTCTGTGTCATGGTGGTGATTGCTGACAGTGAGCTTCACAGAGGGATAATGTAACTAAAATCTTCCCCAGGGCTACCACTTAATACTGGTAATTTTAGATTCTTTTTTCTTGCCCAAGTCAAAAACCACAAAGGAAACTTTTTTGCTCATGCAACAATTAAATAATTTTGAAACACCACGTATTCACATATCTTTGATAATATCTAAAATTTTCATCTTAAGTTTCAATGATTACAAAGGATATAGTTTCTAACATATTATCAATATTAACTTTTACAAAACTTTATTTAAAAAATTAATTTTAGGCTCACAGAAAAGTTACAAAAATATAGAAAGAGTTCTCATATACTCTTCACCCAGCTTCCCTAATGTTAACATCTCACAGAGCCAAGTACTATTATCAAAACCAGGAAACCAACACTGATAAAATACCATTAACTAAATTGCAGATCTTATAGCAATTTTACCAGTTTTACCACTGACGGCCTTTTTCTGTTGCAGAATCCAATCCAGGATTCCATAATGCATTTAGTTTAATATCTCCTTAATCTCTGGTGTTTGATCATTCCTTCATCTTTCCTTGTCTTTCATGATCTTGACACTTTTCTAGATTACTGATCAGTTATATTGTGGATTAACCTTCAACTTGGCTCTGTCTAATGTGTTTTCATTATAAAATTGAGGTTATGTATTTTGGGCAAAAATACCAGAGATATCATGTTATGCCTTTCTCAGTGCATCACAGATCTGGGGTCCATGATATTAATGTCTTATTCCTGGTGATTCCATGATGTCTGCCAGGATTCTCTACATAAATTTACTATTTTCCCCTTTGCAATTAACAAACAATATTGACTTAAAGAAAAACAAAAACGATTACATCAATCTTTCAAATGTATCAAATGGACCCTAAAAACTATTGTCAATTTCATGACTGTCATTATCCATTGAACAAACTATTCTTTTACTATTTAATCATTCTTTCTTTTTTTTATCCTCACCTGAGGACACTTTTGCATTTATCTTCAGATAGAGCAGGAGGGAGCGAGAGAAGAAGAGAGAGAAACATTGACATGAGAGAGACACATCGAGTGGTTGCCACCCACATGACCCCAACCAGGGCCGGGGACAAACTGCAACCAAGGTACATGACCTTAGCGGGAACCAAACCCGGGACTCTCTGGTCCGCGGGCTGATGCTCTAACCGCTGAGCCAAACCGGCCAGGGCAATTTAATCATTCTTTAACACTAAAAAATTTTACATTGTTCCATTTTCTCCTTGAACTTTTATTTCTTTTATATTTATTCTACAGAATGTTATCCTATGTAATGTATTTCTATACTTGAGAGTTTGATTATCCAATCATTATTCTCTGTAAAAACATATCTGTTTTAAAGATAAAAATTTTTAATTTCTTGTGATCATAAGGTTAGAAGTATCAACCTAAAAGACATTTTAATTTATCATTGTAATTAATTTTAGTACATGATGGATCAAAACACAAGTATATTATACACTTGAAAAACTAATTAGTAAGCAAAAAATAAAATTTTACTGAAAATACATCTCTTAATAAAATATGGGGCTTACCTTTTTTAACTGACATGTCCATGAATGAATATTACTTAGTACCAGAATAAGACAAGGTTCAGCATTAATCCCATTCCTATTTTTTAAATTTTTATAGGTAAAAGTACTTAATAACTATAGGCAAGATCAGAAAATCTTTTGACAGTGATGTTAATTAATCTGTGAGCTCCCTTAGAGTTATATGCCAGATATCACACAATAACCTAGTACAAAAAACTATTTTTAATAATCTGACATCTATCTAACCCAAAAAATAAACAAACAATAAGTCCCTCACAATGATCTCTTACTTCAGGCATAAAAGAATTTATATAGTTTCTCAAAATTCACTGTACTATAATAGGATTTAACCTCATTAACAAAGACCTCTTTTATATATCAAAGCTATTTTTATGTCCCAACTATTATCCCCATACACTGATTTGCTATTTAATTAAAAAATCATAAATAATAAGTGACTGTATAAGGCTTTCACTCAACTATATTTAATAAAGATTTTATCTTTTTGCTGGTACAGTTTTTGGGTGTTTTTTTTTTATACGTATATAGGAATTACTTCTATCACAAAGTGTTTTAGTATTTATTTTGGACAGTTTTTCCAAAATATTTTGTGTTTGGGTTTCCTTTGGGGAAAAAAAGAGTTCCAGACTAAACTAAATGGTTACTGATTCAAAAGCTAGTATAAGCACATCTAATTCCATTGTTATCTGGTAGATGAGAGCCAGAGTGTAAAGCAAGAAAGAACAAAAATTAATAGTAAGGCCCTGGCCAGTTTGGCTCAGCGGTTAGAGCGTCGGCCTGCAGACTGATGAGTCCCAGGTTTGATTCCAGTCAAGGGCACGTACCTTGGTTGCGGTTTGTCCCCATCCCTGGTCGGGGTCGTGTGGAAGGCAACCAGTCAGTGTGTCTCTCTCGATGTTTCTCTCTCTCTCCCTCTCTCCGTCTCTCTCTCTCTCCCACTCTATCTGAACAAAAATGGAAAAATGTCCTCGTGTGAGGATTAAAAAATAAACAAAAACACAAAAATTAATAGTAAGGAAGTAAGGCAATTAGCAGAGAAGTATTGAATGTGCTAAAAGTGGTAGAAAAGCAGTGCTTGGAAGCTCCAGGATATAAAATTGAGGTAACTACCAGAACAAGCAAAAATAACAGCCAGGTCTCAGAGGAGAAGAGGAACCCAAAATGCATATAAAATGAAGAGGGACACACTCCTGGAATCAAATACTGATCAGAAATACTAAAAGGGGAATGCTATGACCTTTAGCTGTGCGTCTTTCACCTAAAGTAAGCTCTAAACAAAAAAGTATAAACTGCCCTGGCAGTGTGGCTCAGTTGGTTGAGCATCATCCCATGCACCAAGAGGTCACAGGTTCTATTCCTGGCCAGGGCACATGCCCGGGTTGCAGGCTCCGTCCCCACTGGGGAGTCTGCAGGAAGCAGATAGGAAACTCTCCTAGAACCAGTGTGAAAAGCAAAAACCCTCCAATTCCCACAGGAATTATCTGGTATAAAATAATGCATAAGGAAATTAAACCACGCCTCAGCCCCAAATTTAATAAACATTTTAAAAACAACAAAGTGAATCCTTTTATGCAATAGATCAGTAAGCTTCCAATTAACAAACATTATTACTTGTCCCTGTTTAACGATATCTTTCTGGAGTTACATAAATCATTGATTCTATTTCAAATTTGTACAAGAATAAAACAGAATATTAAAGGAGAACCAAAGTATTTATTAAACAACAAAACCATTTTAAACCCTAGATCACAGTTTTTTATGCTTGTGAAACAGTGACCTTCCTTTTATTGACTATATGCATAATTTCATCATAAATGTGTACTAATTATATGATTACGATATTGGTCACAACTGTTCTTCAAATCAGCAGTGAATTTGATATGATCTTTACACTAGATCTGATCAGAATAGCTACGTTTGGAAGGTTTGAAATGCAAAAAGGACAGAAAAATAATCTGAGCCTTCTCAGTGAAAGGTTTTTTGGTCAAGGTGCAGAACAAGATCAACTTCGGTATTTGGTTATTTATACACATGGAGTAAGCAGGTTAGATCTTTCGGCTCCAGTAGACCCAGAGAGCAAATGAACAGGAAAACCGGTAAACAAGACGAAGCTGTGCTGGGCTCTTAGGAGAAGGGTCTAGTTGGGTCTTAGGATCAGAAATCCAAACTTTACAAGATGTCACAATTTCAAAGCCGTTTGGACTCTCTAAATATATTAAAGTACTTTGTTTTTCATGCTAATTAGCAAAGCTGCCTTTAATATGTCAAGCTAAATCAGCTGCACTAAGCAGAAAAGGGCTATGCATTTGATCCATAGGTAAACAAGAGTTGAAAGGGAGCCAGTAATAGTGACAACAGCAGAATCACAGTAAACAACATTTAAATAAACAGAAGGACGTAGGAGAATTTGAGGCTCTTTCTCCATATATGTGGAGAAATCTTTCTTTCTGTCAAATATTGATTTTTGTTTCATTTTTCAAAAAACTTGCCTAATAATCCTCACTTTTACTGAATGATAGAATAAAAATCCTCCCTGCCCCCCATCCCAGCAAATACTAAGTAAAATCACTTCAATTTGCACTCAAGATTCATTTAAAAAATACTGATACAGTTGGGGGTCTGAAAAGGAGGTTTCCATTATACACAGTTTAAATAACTTTTAAAGACTCACCTGTAGGCTTAACTGAATAAAACCCAATGGCCTCTCCTTTCTTCCACAGAATCTTAGCATAATCAGTACTGCTATGACACAGGAATGGGATCTCATTTCTCTCCATTTCCTGTTTTCTATAAATAATTCGATTCAGAACATACAGAACCACTCTCTCCCCAAGAGTTCTCACCTACAAAGAGAGTCAAACACCAGGCACAACAGTTACAATATGCATCGATGCAAAGATGCTATTTAACTTGCTCCCTGCCTCATACCTCAAATTGGCATTCAAAGCACTTTGAATACATTCAGAATGATTTGTAAAACATTTTATTATCACAGAGATAAGGCTAATAATTCATGCCAATAACAATCCATCTCTATACACACATATTATGCAAGAATACTGCCTCTCAGCAAAATTCTAAAACAGGCAAAACGAGTTTCCAGTGCACTAATCCCCAGCATCTCCTCTGCGGCACAGTGCTTTCTCTCTACTTCCAGCGGCCCAGAGCAGGGGTCTCAACCACCTAACTGCTCCTCCACCACCTCTACTGCTTCAACCCTCTTCACCCCATTTCATCCTCCACATTTAAAAAAGGGGAGGAAAGGCTTCATGTTATCCCCTGAAGACTTTAAGAACAATTACCTCCTTTGATGAACAAAGCCAAAATAATGCTCCTGGTGATGGAATCTGTCTCATCTTTTCTAGGTAAAATGTTCATTTAATAGTTTTGTTTTTGATATCTAACTATAAGGAATACCACCACCTGCCACCCACCACACACACACATATACACTCCTCTAGCAGACTAAGTGCGGATAGTGGCACCAGGGAAGTCTAGTGAAAACATACTTGGGGCAGTCACAGAATGGAAACTGAGCTTCACTTCTTACATGAGCTACAAGGTCACAGGGACCCTCCCCCTCTTACCAACTTTCTGACATCAAACTGTGGGGTTTTCCCAATAGACATTTTTCACTGCTAAAAACAAGAGTTCTATCCATAAAATGTCCTTAAAGAAAAACGAGAGTGCCTCTAATTAGGTAAGTGGAGAAAGTATTAATCATACACACACTACTCTCATAAACATCCTTAGTAGGAGATCTTCAATACGAAACAACACATGAAATGTCAAAGTTCGTTAGCTTATAAGGCAACCCCATCCGGCCAGTGTGGCTCAGTGGTTGAGCATTGACCCATGCACCAAGAGGTCGCTGGTTCGATTCCTGGTCAGGGCACATGTCCAGGATGTGGGCCAAATCCCCAGTGTGGGGCATGCAGGAGGCGGCCCATTGATGTTCTCCCTCATGGAAGTTTCTATCTCTCTCTCCCTCTTCCTTCCTCTCTCTCTAAAATCAAGAAAAAAAAAAGATTTATAAAAAATAAAAATAAAAAGGCAATCCATTCCACCCTTGAACAGCTCTGATCAGCATAAAATTCTTCCTCATACTGAGCTAAAATCTATTTCCCAAAGATATGCTTTGATATTCTGGAGCCACACAGCCTACAAATATCTGAAGACAGCCATAATATTCCCCTAAATTTTATACCAATGCTAAACAGAGGAACAATGGAAGGAAAAGACTAACCTAATACAATTTTGGGTACTCTTGCCATTCTAGTCCTCTTCCTTGAAAGTGCTCCAGATTCCTAATATCTGTCTTGTGATGGGCACGCAGGTATTACAGATATAAATGCTGAAGAGATTGCTAAGACAATGGGGCTTTTCTGTATAAACTTAAGGTTTTTAAATTAGTTTTGCTTACCTTCATTTACTTCTAATTAATTAATGCCCACTCTTTTTCATTTGTGCTGTTTCAGTTTGGTCTTCATGGTATACATGGCACAGTTAACTTTTTGAGCCTATGGCTACTACTTTACATTTATCCCTATTTAT
The DNA here is from genome assembly GCA_030848825.1 of Tadarida brasiliensis. Lineage (NCBI taxonomy): Eukaryota > Metazoa > Chordata > Mammalia > Chiroptera > Molossidae > Tadarida > Tadarida brasiliensis. The sequence continues at coordinate 48,579,834 of CM061258.1, forward strand.
TTTCATCATGTTAGATCCTTCCTTTTTGTTTCTGAATTCTGCCTTTCACAGATTGGTTCTCCCATTCAGCACTGTGGTATGCAGAACTGACATGCATACCATCTGTATCTTCCTCTAAATATTTGATGAAACAGTGACCAGGACAGAAAAAAAGACAAAATTTTGCATTATGCTGCTGAGAACCTCCCCAAATGGCCCCACTGATAAACAAGTTTCCTGGTCAGTGTCTCCTAGAGACAGAACCGAAGCAACCACACACACAGAGAACTAGCTTTTTCTCTATCTAACAAGAAAATCGGAAGCTGAAGTTGATATGGGTAACAGCTCAACTAACCCATAAGCAGTCATTCTTCCTCACCCAATTCTCACATACCTTTAGAACAATGAAACTCTAAGGGTTTAATATAACCTGGTTATAAAAAAATGGAGACAAGTTCAATAACTTCAAAAACTATCACTGTTTAAGGGAAACATACTTGTGAAATGGCCTAAGAAAGACTTTTTAAAATTACAGGATCTTATTACCTGCTTAAGCCCCTCTCTAGAAGGGACAGATGTTTTCACAATATCATCAATAGCCCACCACTGATCAGCAAGGTAAAGTGCCACAGCTAGAACAGAATAAATGATTATTAACATTTAAGTCTTAAGTCTTTAAAGTATATAACATTACTATTTGGTAAGGTTTACATAGATACCCTTAAGTATACCCATACTTTATCATACAATCTGGCCCCATTTTTTTATACCATTTTTATTTTATTCATTAAACATTTAATTATAAGCAATTAAGGATTATATTTTCCTAAATTTACAGTTTGAAACAAGTTTTCTTTTTTAAAATTTCTTCATGTAGCTACCTTTTAATACATTTCTAATTATTTGGAGAAAAACTCCTCAATTTTAAAGATTAAACAAAAAAGAGACCTGTGAGTGAGTCCTCAGGTGAAAAAAGAGCAAGAATTTTCTGGGTCTGATCGCCACCATAAAGAGGTACAAAGCCTACATTTGACAGGCTAATAGGAATCTGAAATGACAATTGATTAAAGATTAGTGAAGATTCTGTTAAGAAAATGTAGGACAAAAGCACCATGATTCTACCAAAATATTAACTTTTCCTACATTAATGCTAATTATATAACTTCATTTCATAGAAGATATTTCTAGTCTCAAAAAAAAAGTAAATCAGAATTCCCTTTTGCGGGAAGTTTATTATCTTGGGGGAAAAAATGAAAGTTTATTTCAATACATATTACTGTGCTCTATCATAAGTCTAAATAAAAACAAAAATGATATGGTCCATAAAGTCATTAATAACAGTTTATCATCTGTTATTCAGACTGTTGGAAGTGATGGGATTCCATTTTCTAATAAAAGACACCACATAGGTAATTTTTTTTCTATTTTTTTGAGATACATACAATGCAATTTTTCTGCCTTCATTAAGCCAACACTAATTTCTCATTTAGAGACAATAATTCAATTCAGAGAATTATAAAATATTGGTACTAGAGGAGACTTAAAGAATCCTTTAAATCATAATTTTCCAGAAGAAAAATCTGAGGCCCAAAGGTTAGAGAATTTGCCTACCATCAAGTTCACAGTGGAATTCTAACGATTCCAAGTCTAAGTATCTATTATAACATATCACAGCTTACTAATTTGAAAGTTTTATTTTAATATTTTAGAAAAGGGAAGGTCTGTGACACAAAAATATGTAATTTAATGGTTTGCTGATATTTTTATTTAAAAAATTCTAATATCACAAATTCCAAATCTAAAGAAAATTTAATTGAGTTAGCTCAAATATGGTAACCAGTCTTAGCAAAACTGGTAAACTACTTAATTTTAAGGGCACAACCCAAATATTAAGCAATAACCTTTTGAGTTTCTTTCTAAAACTTGATCATGCTACTGTAACTAAACCAATTGATATTTATTCATTTTACTGATGTCTTCTGGTACAAATTTCAAGTGATTAGTTAACACTTTAAAATGATAAAAAAAAATTTTTTAAAGTACATTGATTTCGTGTATAAACTCAGCTGAAAAGACTAATAAAAATCACTGCAGAACACCTTACCGTAATATTGAGAAGAGAAAAACACTCAGGATTTTCAGGGTCCCCACACCTTAGATCTGACATATAATCTTCAGCAGAATTTTCCAGTTCCTCGTGACTGCAATTATCCAGCACATCCACAGGGAATGCCATCCTCTTTAACAAACAACACAGGACAAAATGTTTCAGAATATAAAATGTTAGCTTCCTTTTCTCATAGAAAAACCTTTTATTGCAATATTTCAACATTTTATTGTAAAGAGAGGTTTTTTTCACTATACCGCGTCAGACTACAACTTGGCCTGCTGACTTAACAATGTATGTCAAAAAGAAAACTTTTAAACATTATTCATTTGAATTAAAAAATAAAATAGAAATTAATGGTAATTCTTTAAATGATATAAATATATTTATACAAGGATATACATGTTTTCATATAAACACACACATAAATATATCTTTATGTACTTGTCAACATTGTAAGTCACTACATAAGGACAGAAGGGCACTTTTTGGAATAGAAATGTTCTATAACTGCATCATAGTGATAGTTGCTCCACCATATAAATTTACTAAAAAAAATAATAATAATAAATTGAACTGTACAGTTGCAATGAGTAAATGTTTTAGTATGGAAATTATACCTCTCATACGTAGAGCTGTTTTAAAAAAAAAAAAAAAAGCCACACCTTAAAGGGGAAACACTAAATGCTTTCTCACTAAAGTCAGGAAAAATGACTCCACTACTGCACAACATTATATAGGTACTTGCCAATACAATTAGCCCAGAGGCGTAACAATTGGGTATGGGTGTATGTGGAAGGAACTATCTCTACCTCAATTTGCAAATAATATATTTAATTGAAAAACCCAAAAGAATCAATGGCAAAACTATTCCAAACAATAAGAGAATCAGTAAAGCAGCAGAACATAGTTACTCACAGAAATCAATCCTTCATATTACAATAATAACCAGTAAAAAGAAATCATGAATGGAAAAAATGAAGTGAAAATAGAAAAGAAGATCCCATTTACAACAGCAAAAATAAAAAATGGGATTAAATTTAACAACAACAATACAAAACCTATATAAGGAATACAACATTCCTGAAAGAAGCAAAGAGAACAAGAAAGACAAACCACGTTCTTGGAAAAGGAAGATTCAACATCATAAAGGTACTCCCTAAAATAATCTATTAATTTAGTGCAGTCCTAATGAAAATACCTTTAGGGTTTTATTTTTTTCCCCAAAGAAAGAAAAGTTGATTATAAAATTAATTTGAAAGAATAAGCAAGAAAAACTAGAAAAATCCTGAAAAGGCAGTGCAATGACTAGAGAAAGATACAAGCCCTGTCAGATATTAAAACATGTTACTAAACTTCTATGATTAAAACAATGTCATACAGGCATATGAATAAACAGACCAATGGAACAAGATATAGAATATACCCTAATGCCTATGGAAACTGAATATATGATGATTAAGGAGCTATCTCAATTAGTGGGAGAAAGGACTTTTTAATAGATAGTACTATTTCATTGGTCTGTATTACAATGTTTAGATGAGACATTAAACTTCTTATATCTGATATTACACAGTATCTATTTTCACCCAAAACTATTTCTGTGAGAAACATGTGTTGTTGCATTTATCAGTTAGTTTGTTGCTTTTTATTGCTGTGGTATTCGTTTCATCATATACAAACACATTTTTTTTTACCCATTCTACAGCTAGTGGGCATTTGCACTGTTATGAGTATTCCTGCACAAGTATTTTGGTGAATATGTATAAATACTCATTTGTGTTAGGTTTGTATACCCACACCAATCTACCTATCTAAAAGTAAGCAAAGAGACATATGCATCTTGATGTGATGCAACAAGAAAAATCAGAACCAAATCTAATCAAGCCACTGGACAAACATTTGAAATGACATTTTAAGTATGCAGCCAGTCAAATTTAGAATAACCCAGGTTTCTTCAATAAATATACAGCATGGAGTTTAAAGAAAAGTGTGGGAACTAATGTAAAATAAAAGACACTTAAGAGACATAACAATCAGATGCATTGTGAAGAGGATTCTGATTTGTGTACCCTTCAAAATTTCTATAATAAAAAGTTAAATAAAAAATAAACAGCCCTGGCCGGTTTGGCAGAGCAGTTAGAGCGTCAGCCCGCGGTCCAGAGAGACCCGGGTTCGGTTCCAGCTAAGGGCACGTACCTCGGTTGCAGTATGTCCCCAGCCCTGGTTGGTCGTGCGGGAGGCAGCCACTCGATGTGTTCCTTTCACGTCGATGTTTCTCTCTCTCTCTCTCTCTCTCTCTCCCACTCTATCTGAACAAAAATTGGAAAAATGTCCTAGGGTGAGGATAAACAAAATAAAAATAAAATAAACACATGAGCTCGGCTGGTGTGGCTCAGTGGTTGAGCGTCGACCCATGCACTAAGAGGTCGCCGGTTCAATTCCTGGTCAGGACACATGCCCAGGCTGTGGGCCTGATCCCCAGTGAGAGGCATGCAGGAGGCAGCCAATCAATGTTCTCTCTCATCAATGTTTCTACCTCCCTCTTCCTCTCTCTCTAATATCAATAAAGAAAAAAAATTTTTTTAAATAAACACATGATCTATATCAAAATCTGAGCTACTAGTTCTTAAAGGAGATATAAATAAAGCTAGTACAGATTATCTTGTTGGAAAAGTTCCCTATTTCACATTTACCCAAAATAAAAACTGCAGAGCCCAGCCCTGGCTGGTTTTGCTCAGTGGTTAGAGCGTCGGCCCGCTGACCAATTAGTCGCGGGTTCCATTCGGTAAGGGAGGGGCACATGCCTCAGTTGCGATTCGTCCCTGCCCCGGTTGGGGTGGTGCGGGAGGCAACCACTCGATGTGTCCCTTTCAAGTCGATGTCTCTCTCTCTTCCTCTCTCTCCCTCCCACTCTATCTGAATGAAAATGGAAAAATGTCCTCGGGTGAGGATTAAAAAAACAAAAATCTGCAGAGCTCAACCACTGTATTTGTCAATAACTTCTTCAATTTTGATTTTTAAAATTATGAAGGGAAAAGGCAGAAGAAAAACAATTGAGAAAATAAAAATTACTCTTCTCTGAAAAATTATTTCAGAGAAGAATTTTATCACATCAAACCTATTTTATCACAAAAAATGTATTAGTAGGCAAAAAACTGAAAATCCAATGAAATGAGATAAACACATAAAAGATAGCACACACATACAACAGTTATATATAGTTAATTTTTTTAATAAATTTTTTTAATTTATGTATTTATTTTTAATCCTCACCCAGGGATATGTTTTCATTGATTTTTAGAGAGAGGAAGGAAGAGAGAGAGACAGAAACATTGAGGTGTGAGAGAAACATTGATCAGTTGCCTCCCATATGTGCCTCGACAGGGAATCAAACCCAAAAGCTAGGTATGTACCCTGACCGGGAATTGAACCCGAAACTTTTTGGTGTACAGGACGACGCTCCAACCAACAAGGACTATATATAGTTTTCTTAATTTTGAAGATATGATGATAATGAGAAAGTTATTTTTTATTTATTTATTTATTTTTTTATCCTCACCCGAGGACACTTTTCCATTGTTTTGTTCAGATAGAGTGGGAGGGAGAGAGAGGAAGAGAGAGAAACATCGATGTGAAAGGGACACATCGAGTGGCCACCTCCCGCACGACCAACCAGGGCTGGGGACAAATCGCAACCGAGGTACGTGCCCCTCGCGGGAACCGAACCCGGGTCTCTCTGGACCGCAGGCCGACACTCTAACTGCTGAGCCAAACCGGCCAGGGCAAGAAAGTTATTTTTTACCACAATCTGAAATTCTGGTCCTAAAGACTTTAAAACTTGGTGTATATGCTTGGGAACTTAATTTTATTATACAAATTATGTACAAATATGTACAAATATGTATATTTTAAAGTCAAATTGATTTTAATTCTTAAAATCAAAACCTAGAAATAGAACAGAGAAAAACAGCCCATCTGCAGCCAGTGTTTCTCTCTCACATCGATGTTTCTATCTCTCTCTCCCTTCCTCTCTCTCTAAAAAAATCAATAAAAACATATTATTTTTTTAAAACCAGCTCATCTGTTAGTAAATACAAATGTCTAAATAAATGGAGAAAGCAAGAAAAATTTGTGAAACTATTTATGAAAGCAATACTACAGAATTTCCAGTCAACTTATATAAAGAAAAAGAAAAGAAAAGAAAAAAAAAAACTATGAATTTCAAGAGAGATCAACCAGGAGCTTAGGTAAATAAGATGTCATAGTAAAAAAAAGTATCAGAATAAAACAGTAGCTCTATTGGGAAGGAAGCTCATTTGTTACTTTGGGCAAATCTTTATCTCTATCAAAGTCAATATACAAAAGCAAACTAAAGAAAAAGAACACTGTGTTCTAAAGTCAGATCTAACAATTCTAATGAAGATTAAAATTTTAATGAAATAAAAAACACAAAACAAATGGTCAATAGCAGATGAAACGAGCATAATTAGGACACTAGTTAAGAGAATGTATTAACTGTTTTCTTCTCTTATAGACAAGATCCCAGCTCTATGTCTAAGTAAAATATTAAGAGTATTTAATACACTCTACCATTGACTAGATGAAGCTCAAGAAGGAGTAATATCACAGTATTCTCCTTGAACCAATTCAAAAGTCTCTCTTGAATACTAGCTACCAAAACAAGGTATATGAATGAAACACATTTTAAAATTGCATTTGCTAAGAGTAATCATGACCTAAAGGATAAATTGTGAGTTAATATATGAGGACTGCTGCCAAAGACTTGATCTACAAAAGCACTGTTGATTGCAATCACATAAAAATAGTATGGCAGCCCAGCTGGTGTGGCTCAGTGGATTGAGCATCATCTCATGCACCAAGAGGTCACTGGTTCAATTCCCGGTCAAGGCACATGCCAGGGGGTGGGCTCAATCCGCAGTAGGGGGCGTGCAGGAGGCAGCCGATTTGATGTTCTCTTACCAATGTTTCTAACTGTCTCTCCCTCTCCCTTCCCCTCTCTCAAAAAAAAAAAAAAAAAAAAAAAAAACTAATAAGAATATATTTTTTAAAATCACTAATAATAATAATATGGCATTCTAGCCCTGGCCAGTTTGGCTCAGGAGTTAGAGCTTGGCCCATGGACTGACAGGTCTCCGGTTCGATTCCCAGTCAAGGACATGTACCTGGGTTGCAGGTTTGATTCCCGGCTCCAGTCAGGGTCGTGCAGGAGGCAACCAATTGATGTGTCTCTCTCACTTCAGTGTTTCTCTCTCTCTCTCCTGCTCTCTCCCTTCCACTCTATCTAAAAATCAATGGAAAAATATCCTTGGGTGAGGATTAACAAAAATAATAATAGTATGGCATTCTGGACAAAGAATACAAAATGGACATATAAGGAAAAAGAGCCTGATAAAATAGCAAATTGATGGGTGATTTTCTTTTTCATCTACTGTTACTATGACATGGTCCTTAATAGATTTTAAATACTGTTGTGTCTAAATAGTATTTTATTTTTTTAGTCTTTATTTATTTTTTGGTTTGTTTCATTCATATTGAATAACAAACCCAGTAAGTAGCCCAAAATAAGAGAATTTTAGGTAGTAAGTAGTCTTAGCGGTCATAGTTTCTTATCTAATATGCTTCAACTACATCTGGCCCTCCTGCGAGTCTGCAGCAGTAAGAGGCTGGAACACAGGCCAGGTCTCCCTAAGCCACTGATCTTTCCTCTACCTTAGTGTTGGCTAAACTTCAATTATCTGCATACTGCCATCAGAAATTTTCCCGGTGTGTCGACTGTCTATATCACTACTTTTTCCCCTCAATTCACTTTTTCAAATGCACACCTCTCATCTCATTTCCTCCCCCCTTTAATTTCATAAAATATATACATAAAATGTACCATTTTAACCCTTTCTATGTTTACAATTCAGTGGCAGTAAGTACGTTCACACTGTTGTACAACCTTCACCACTCTCCCTGTCCAGAACTATGTACCACTAAATCATTTCGCATTCCTCTCTCTCCCCAGCCCCTGATAACCAACATTCTACTTCCTGTCTCTATGAATCTGCCTATTCTAGGAACCTCATAAGTGGAATCACACTAATTGTCTTTTGGCTTCTGGCTTATTTCACTTAACATAATGGTTTCAAGCTTCATCCATGTTGTAGCCTGTATCAGAATCTCAACTCACTTTTTCTTTAATATTTACATTTTTAAATGTTTTTAATAATTTTAGAGAGAGAGGAAGGGAGAGGGAGAGAGAAACATCCATCAGCTGCCTCCTGCATGCCCCCTACTGAGGATCAAGCCTGCAACTAGGAACTGAACCAGCAACCTCTTGGTGCATGGGATGGTGCTCAACCAATTGAGCCACACTTGCCAGGCACAACTCACTTTTTTTTTTATCCTCACCCGAGGACATTTTTGCATTTTATCTTCAGATAGAGCGGTAGGGAAAGAGGGAGGAAAAGAGAGAGAAACATCGATGTGAGAGAGACACATCGACTGGTTGCCACCCACACAACCCCAACCGAGGCAGGGGACAAACTGCAACCGAGGTACATGCCCTCAGCGGAAACCGAACTCGGGACTCTCTGGTCTGCGGACCGACATTCTAACCGCTGAACCAAACCAGCCAGGGATCAACTCACTCTTTAAGAAACATTTCATTCACTTTAAACTATAAAACCTATGAAACCACCAATTTGATATATTAGATTATACATTTTCCTAATCAGCATTATGATTTCTAAGTATCATAATTTTTAAAAAATATTTTTCTTTATTTATTTTAGAGAGAAAGAAGAAGGGAGAGGGAAAGAGATAAAAACATCAATGAGAGAGAACATCAATCAGTTGCCTCCTGCATGCCCCTACTGGAAATCGGCCCACAACCTGGGCATGTGCCCTGACGAGGAATCAAACCTGCGACCTCTTGGTGCATAGGTTGATGCTCAACCACTGAGCCACACCAGCCAGGCTAAGTATCATAATTTAAATGTTCACCTGAATACCAATTAAAAACCTCTCCTAAATCATCAGCAGTATGTCAGCACATTTTAGAAAACACTATTATCCAGCCCAGCTGATGTGGCTCAGTGGACTGAGCGTCATCCCATGGACTAAGAGGTCCTGGTTCAATTCCCGGTCAGGACATATGCCCAGGCTGCAGGCTCGATCCCCTGTAGGGTAGGTGTGGGAGGTAGCTGTTTGATGTTTCTCTCTCTCTCTCTTCCCTCTAAAAAAAAAAAAATCAATAAAAACATATTTAAAAAGAAAACACTACTACCTGTATGGGATTGCTTACCATAAGACGACACTACTACAGATGTAAGGCAAGTAGAATATGACTAAATTAATTAAAGTGTAAAACAAAAATTCATTATCTCTCATTCTTAAACCTTCTTAGATTGAAGGTTTTTCAGTAGAAAAATAATCACTTCTAGGTTTATTTTTATTATTAAGTCAAAAATTATTCTTTTACATATATATACACAGTATGTTCCAAAAAAATGTATACAAGGTGTCTGTAGATTTTATTACATTTTGAAAATGCAATGTATTTTAGTAAACACTGACTTTATAATTATTCAAAGTTGTGTATACATTTTTGGGGGACTTTATACATACACACACAAAACCAAATCCTGTGTTCCTGAAGTCCGACAATTTAAACACTCTAAAATTTGCATAAAGAGCATTACTGGGGGAAAACACCACTTAGTTAGAAGCTCTGACTTCTGAGTACAGTTTATTTTATTATTATTTTTTTTAATCCTCACCGGAGGACATTTTTGCATTCATCTTCAGACAGAGTGGGAGGGAGAGAGGGAAGAAGAGAGAGAGAGAAACACCAATGTGATAGAGACACATCGACTGGTTGCCACTCACACAACCCCAACTGGGGCCAGGGACAAACTGCAACCAAGGTACGTGCCCTTAGCGGGAACCAAACCCGGGCCTCTCCGGTCCGTGGGCAGACGCTCTAACCGCTGAGCCAAACCAGCCAGGGCTCTGAGTACAGTTTAAAAACAACTGCCCTGCCCTGGCTCATTTGGCTCAGCAGTTAGCGCGTTGGCCTGCGGTCCAGAGAGGCCCAGGTTCGGTTCCCGCTAAGGGCACGTACCTCGATTGCAGTTTGTCCCCGGCCCTGGTTGGGTTGTGCAGGAGGCAGCCACTCGATGTGTCCCTTTCCCGTCGATGTTTCTCTCTCTCTCTCTTCCTCTCTCTCACTCCCACTCTGTCTGAACAAAAAATGGAAAAATGTCCTCGAGTGAGGATAAAAAAACAACAAAAAACAATTGCTCTGGCCAGGTGGTTCAATTGGTTGGAGTGTCATCCCATACACCAAGAAGGTTGCATATTTGTTTCCCAGTCAAGGTACATGCCTAAGTTTTGGATTCAATCCCTGATCAATGTTGCTCTCTCACATCTCTCTCTCTCTCTCCTTCCCTTCCTCTCTCTAAAATCAATAAACATATTCTCAAGTGAGGATTAAAAATAAATAAAGACAACTACAGCATCATACTTTAGCGTGAAATTTAAAAATATTTCCCTAATTTAAAAGGCTCAGATATACACATATACGCCTTCTAAGATATTATTTTACAAATCTGTCCTTAAATCCATTTATTACTAGTCACTCTCAATGCTCAATTTTATTGGCTAAATAATCACCTATTAGTATTTAAAGGAAGATGAAAGAACTAGATATTATAAATCAATAACAGCAGTAGGTAACATTTACTGAGAAGTGACCACATACCAGACTTTAAAGAGACTGTTGGATATAATATATAATGAAGCCCTGGCCAGTGTGGCTCAGTTGGTTGAGCGTTGTCCCATCCACCAAAAGGTTGCTGGTTTGATTCCTGGTCAGGGCACATGTCTGGGTTGCGGGCTCAATCCCCAGTAGGGAGTGTGCAGGAGGCAACCAATCAATGTTCCTCTCTCTTTATAATCAATAAAAACGTGTATACATATGTATTAGGGGGACCAGAAAGTAATGTCGTTAAAGTAATGACATGTTAAGGGCGGAAGTGGAAGCAAATCCGAGTCAGACAATCGAGGAACTGTCAAACACTCTTAACCAACCTTGGTCGACCATCCAAGAACATTTGCAGCAGATTGGTAAAGTAAGCAGAGCAGGTGTTTGGGTCCCACATAATCTGTCCGAAGAAAACAAAGCTAACTGGTCCACCACATGCAACTTATTGCTTCAGCGGCACAATACAGAGGCGTTTTTTGATCGCTTGATCACTAGAGATGAAAAATGGGTCCTCTATGATAATCCAAAATGCAAAAGGCAGTGGCTCTCTCCGAATGAATCGCCACGAAGTACAGCTAAGCCAGGTTTACACCCCAAAAAGGCACTTTTGTGTGTTTGCTGGAATATTCGCAGGGTCGTTCATTTTGAAGAGCTGAAACCTGGACAAACTGAATGCAGACCTTTACTGTGAACAATTGGATCGAGTAAATCAATCTTTAATTGAAAAGTGCCCAGTGATTGTCACCAGAAAAGGCGTTATTCTGCAACACGATAATGCAAGACCACACTGCACAAGACGAACCCTGGAAAAAATCAATGAATTGGGGTGGGAGGTACTGCCTCACCCACCATACTCGCCCGATATTGCTCCATCGGATTTCCATTTATTCCGATCGCTACAACATTTTCTAAGTGGCAAAAAATTTGACAATTTGGATGATGTCCAAAATGCCATCTCCAGATATTTTGCTCAAAAACCAATTGATTTTTATGGATCCGGCATTGAAAATTTTCACACTAGATGGCAAAAGGTTGTTGATAACGAGGGTGATTACATCATTGATTAAAAATAAAAACTTGTTAAAAACTTATCTGTTTGAATTTAATGTAAAAAAACAACATTACTTTCCGGTCCCCCTAATATGTGTGTATGTGTGTGTGTGTATATATAAAATGAAGTACTTCTATAAGTTGTATTCTATAGATGAAGAAGCGGAACTTTACAGATGAAAAGACTTGACCAACATCACAACAAAAAGAGCATTAAAATTGGAATTGTATAACCTTGGTTGCTGGGTCAGCTCCGCCACTGAGTAAGTAGCTCTGTGACCCTAGGCAAGTTACTTACCCTTTTTAGACTCCTGTATTCTCACTGGTAATGTGATATAACTAGACAGGATAATCCTAAGTACCTTTACACACCTAAATATTTATAATTGTTTATTTTTTTTTTTAATATTGGTTAACTTAAGAGTGCGTAAATTACTAGCCCTAAGATGGTTCTACTACAGTTTAGAGAGGCCAGTTACAAGGGTGGTAAGGTTCTGGAGAAAAATTAGGTTGCTATGATAAATCACTCGCTTCTCCCTTTTTTGTTGTTTTTAAGCTTCTGTTCTATGTTACGTAACTGTGAAGCTGTCAGGTCAAATTTTGTCAAGTACTTTATGCTCTGTCCATGAGACAATCCAAAAGGCCTAACTAGGTTCTACATGAATGAGAAAGTTTAATGTTGCCTTCAGTGAACTAACTCATCAAAAAATGTACGCAGAATGGACAATGAAGTGTAAAAAGTGTCCAAATTAATTTATAAATTAAGCAAAGGGTATGCTCATTAATCCTGGCTAACTTGTAAAACATACTTAGAGCTCTTACGTAAGAGCTAAGATGCCCATCAGCTATTTTACATCCATCCTTTAATAACTGCACTTTTCCTGAAAAATTATGTAACTATTTGAAAGAATAACTACTCTTAACAAGAAAATATGCAAAACAGAAAAATAATTCCTAGTACAGTAAGTATTGTGATTTATTCCCTATTTAATGTTAATTACTAGATGTCAACTATACTCTTAAAAAGAGGAAATATATTTTATAAGTTTGGTTCCTAAATTATTTCAAGATTCTTATAGGTTATTGTTGTTAGAGTTTTAGGGGAAAGGGAAGATTTAAAAAGATACGGAAATTTTAGAGCTGAAAAAGTTCTTAAGAGAACAAAATTATCTCAACCAATCCATGTCATGATCCTACCTCTCCTGACTGTTTCCCCAACACTGGAAATAGGTTAGGTATCCAGGCAACATAATTGTCAATGCTCTCAACCTTGTACACAAAAAGCCTGTTTCTGAACCTTATTATGATTCTTCTCTAGATTCTTCTCTTTTCTTTTCTCCCTAACATTATGTCCTTCCCTAACTAACCTAGCTCCTGTACTACATCAGCTCAACTGATCTCTTTATCTTACTTGTCTTCTTATTCCCCTATCCCTCCTGTCCTACACAGGGCCCTAAATCCTGGATTAATCCTTCTCCACACGTAGAGCTGAGTTTTTTTGTACAACAAAAATGAAACCACTGTAACAGACTGCTACAATTATCAAATCTCAGGTGGACTCAACACTGCTCAAAAATCCTTTCCAGTCTTCTGAAAAATGAAAAAGATTTGACTACATATGGCTAAGGACTACCTATAAGTTTATGGGTGATGGAGCAGAAAGTTAACTGCAGTTCATACCTGCTGCCTGTTTTTATTCCAAATAGAAATCAAAATCATCTTTTGAAGTAACAACCACTGAGTGGTATACGTACTTCATGACCCAGATTACTGAACACTGTTTATAATGTCACAGAAGCAGCTTACAAACTCAGGAAAGTCAAACTAAGAACTATTTAAATGAATACACCATAAAATTTTGTCCTTCATTTCAACAACAATCTAAAATTCTTTTTTTTTTTTTAACCTGGCTCCTTTACCATATAATAGATCTGATTTCATAGTGTTTTATTAAAGTTAACATGGGTTTGGCATAGTAAACCTCAAGGATACAATTTTAAAAAACAAGAGTCTAAACATTATGCACATTGTTATAGATATCTTTAACATAAAATATTACAGAGATTTGTCTCTTTTAGAACCATGAAGAAAAACTGATGTTTTCATTTTATTTATTTTTTAATTTTTAAAAAATGTTTTCATGGATCTTTTATAGAGAGAAGAAGGGAGAGAGATAGAAACATTGATGTGAGAGAGACACATCAGTTGGCTGCCTCCTGCACACCCCCTACTGGGGATCGAGCCTGCAACCCCAGGCACGTGCCCTGACCGGAATCAAACCAGGACCTCTCAGTCCATGGGACAACACTCAATCCACTGAGCCACATCGTCCAGGCCTGATGTTTTCATTTTAAAGGAAACACATCTAGTTCCAAACAAAAGCAAAAAACAAAACAAAACTTGGTGCTTAATTTTGGCATATGGTTTAGGAAATATTCCCTAATATTTTCACTACACAACTAAGAAATGTAACCAAGGACTGACAGTATCTGCAAGTAGCAAAGCAGCCTCTGAACCACAGGCTAGCCATTTCTCTTTCCCTGCAGGGCCTCTCCAACTCTGTACTTCCGGCCATGGCCCCATACACTTGCTCTTGCAAACTCAGATGGGTTTACTTACCGGGATTAAGTACAATTCTTTTCTTACCTCTCATTGGCAGCAGGCCCAGAGGAAGGAAAGATAAAGAGATAGTAGTAGCCTTCCTATCTGACGCCAATACATATTTACCAAATAAATGAATAAATGAATGACTGAACAAAAATCTGTATGGTGGAGGTGCTGGGGGTAAAGTGACTGAGTCAAAAAGAAAAAGAAAAAAAAAACAGAGAAAGAATTAATGGACATGGACAACAGTGTGGTGGTTGTTGGGGGGAGGGATGAGGGTAGAGAAGGGATAAATGGTGATGGAGAAAATAAATAAATAAAACCACACACTGTTGCTATGTCGCTAGGAGGAAGAGCTGCCACAGCCGAAAGACATGTAAAGTTCTGCTGCTAGATGAAAAGCAAGAGACAGTCTTTCAACAGGCAGAGATAGAGGGGAAGGCCCTCTGAAAAGAAAGAATATGCTAAACCGAAGCCCGAAAGCATGCTGAGAATGGCAAGTAGTTGGATTTACCAAGAGAATTAAGAGGAGTATATAAAGAGAAGTAGTGGAAGGGATGCTAGGAAAATAAACTGAGGACAGAACATAAAAGGCCAAGAAAATAGTATGGTTTTGTGAATCAATGTCACCCCAATAAATTCAATTTTTTTAAAAGGCCAAGAATAAAGACTAAAGAGTTGAGACTTTATTTGATACTCAGGTAGGATTCAATTTAAGGATCTTAAGCAGGAAAGAGACTTTCAAGGCTCTGCTTTAAGACAAATTTATCCAACTGTGTGTAGGATGGATTAATAGGAATAACTGAAAGGAGACAAGCTGAGAAACTCTTATGATAAGTATCTTGTGCATACTCCTTTTAATGTACTTATCACATGACAATGTGATTTATTTTTCTTCATCTTTCTATCCTACCAGGCTCAAAACTCCAGGGAAGCATAATCCATTTTTTCCAAACATACAAAAAGTAGGGATGGGTCAAAAGACCTCTGATGTCCCTCCTAATAACTTACGTATTTACACTTGATTACTTGGAGAAAGAAGATAGGAAAAAAGGTCTTAATTTACAAAGGGGTGGTATTATCAAAAATTCAATTATAATAGTTTTTTACTCAGAATGTTTTATAACAACAGACCAACCATTTATCGCTGGCTTAACTTGCACCAGGTATTATGTACAACCCTCTACAATATTATCTCATTTATTCCTCAAAATGACCCTATGAGGCAGGTATTATTATTATTTTGTTGGTGGTGATGTTGTTGTTGTTAATCCTCCTGGGAGGATATTTTTCCATTGATTTTTAGATAGCATGGAAGGGAGGGAGAGAGAGAGAAACATCAATGTGAGAGAGACACATTGATGGGCTGCCTCCCGCACGACTCTGGCTGGGGATCAAACCTGCAACCCAGGAATATCCCCGAGACCAGGAATTGAACCCACAACCCTTAGGTCAGAGGGCTAATGCTCTAACCGCTGAGCCAAACCAGCCAGGGCTCTTTTTTTTTAATTGATTTTCAGAGAGAGGAAGGGAGGGAGAGAGAAACATCCCTGTGAGAGTGAAACATTGATGGGCTGCCTCCTGCACACCCCCTACCAGGGATCAAGACTGCAACCCTGGCATGTGCCCTGACCGGAAATCGAACCCAACACCTTCTGGTGCACAGGACGACACCCAACCAACTGAGCCACACCAACCAGGGCTGAGGCAGGTATCCTTATTATTATTATTATTATTTATCCTCACCTGAGGACATTTTTGCATTTATCTTCAGGTAGAGCGGGAGGAAGAGCAGGGGAAAGAGAGAGAGAAACATCAACATGAGAGAGACACGTCGAGTGGCTGCCACCCACATGAGCCCAACTGGGACGGGGATAGACTGCAACCAAGGTACATGCCCTTAGCAGGAACCAACCTGGGACTCTCTGTTCCGCAGTCCAACGCTCTAACCGCTGAGCCAAACCGGCCAGGGCCTGAGGCAGGTATTCTTAAACACACACTCACAATGAGGAGCCTTGGTGTGGAGAAGTCAAGTAAGTTACCAAAGTTCACCCAGCTAGTATGTGGCAGTCAAGCTCTAACCCTAACCAATCTGTTTCCAGAGGGATTTAACCTGGTGGTCAAGTTTCCAGGTCAGGACAAAAGCCAATATACTCCATGATGCATCTGATTATGCAATTATCACAAAATATATCAACCTAGGAATTAGATTTTTTAAAATCTTGCAATATCCTCTCTTCAGACTTTAGATGCCTGTTCTAATCACTATGATCCATTTTCTTCAGAACTGTTAAATGGTTACTGCACAATAAATACAAAGCCAATTGTTTAAAAGTTAAAAAATAAATAAAAGAGGAACATAAAAATGCCTAACAAATATTTGAGAAATTACTACAAAATAGAACTAAGGAAAATGAATTCACTAAACTGCATTAGTTGTTTAAATTACACACTGCTGAAGGACAGAGACAAAGAAAACCTTGAAATTTAGATACTAGACTCGATATGAACCATGAGCAAATTTTTTGGGTTTTTTTTTAAGTTGACACAAAATAACCCCAGAATACAGCTTTGTTATTACGGTTCTGACTGTCAAGACCCAGAAATGGAAAAGTATCCCTGCACTGTCTGTGGGTCAGACAGCATGCACAGTTTTTTATCCCATTCAGATGGTCACATTTTAAGGAAAATCACACTGAAAACACTGGACTGCCTCCAACGAAGAACTACGGGGATGGCAAAGAATCTGAAAACTGTGATACAATAGATAAGAAAGAGAAAATAGGGGAAGTCTTGCTGAGAAAGGGAGGGAAGAAAGTTACCCTTCAAATATGTGAGGAGCCAATATGCAGATAAGAACTTAGATTTATTCTGCATATCAACACTAAAGGTTAAAAGAAATGGGCCTTGAATTTCAAACCATAAATTCTAACCACAAATGAATTACATGGAATGAAAACACAGACCAGCCAACTAGCTGGTCAGAGTACTGTCAGTTACAGCTGGTATACACCAACTCAGGACAAGAAAACATCTCTCTGCCCTGTGGTAAGTACAGGCACAAGAACTTCCCTTGTCTCCAGCCACGCCATTATCAGAGGAGGGCCAGCAGTCCACAGACTTCAGCTGAGTGGTCATCTGTATAATGAAACTGTAAAACCATATTAATCACTTCATAAAATAAAACTATGCCCCTTTTTTGGCCATTCTGAGAGGCTGCTCATATACAAAAAGTTAATATTCTCTACACAAAATTTATTCAGGATCACTTCAATTTCTTCTTTCATGGTTTAGAAAATATTATCAATAAATCTCAGCTTTGAAATTAATTTCAAGTACTTTTAGATATGTATTATATTCCAAAGCCAAATATCAAGACTTCTAACATGTGGTTACTTTTTGCTAAATTTAGCTATATTTTCCACTCATAAGCATGAATAATTAATAGAATACAGGACCAGATCTAAAATCAAAAGAAAGGTTCTTAGTCTGGGATCCCCAAAAGCTGTAAAGAAGCTATTTGAATTATTTTCAATTTTTCAAAAAAAAATATTAATTTCCCCTACACTAACAATACCCAAAGATTTCCTTAATTTTTAACTAGAATTCTACCAACTCAGCTCACTGTGGTTATACTTTATTTGATGCAGAGCAAAAACTCCAATTGACAAGTGGTAGGTAAATTACAACTCATTTTTAAAATGGAAAGTCAGTTATGCTTTGAAATGTACCTCAACAAAGTGTTGTACATGGTTGGGTATGATGAGAAGGTAATAAAATGAAAAAGATGAGGAATACTGAACTAGATACTAAAAATTATCCTAATTTCACTGATGATAATATTAGTAACCTACCTTTAGATACACTGTGACATTTAATTCTGTCAAAAACATTTTGAGATAGGCTGTGTTACTGATACCACTGTAATTAACTAGATCAATAATAAGAAAGGAACAAAGGGAAAGCCAGACATTATAGGCATGCCATTTGGGCAGCTTCACCAGGAAGCTACAACTTGACACTCCCCAGGGGTCCAACAATGGGGAGACAAACACATGTCCAACAAAGTGGGGGGGACTATCAAAGGTGTTTGTTGTCAATCACACCTGGGGACAGAGATGGTTGGCCAGAATGGGTGTGGCTACTACATATCCTGGAAGATCTGGGATACTTAACACCCTAAACCAGCGGTTCTCAACCTGTGGGTCACGACCCCTTTGGGAGTCAGCCGATCCTTTCACAGGGGTCGCCTAAGACCATTGGAAAACACATATTTCCGATGGTCTTAGGAACCGAGACACCACTACTCTATCCATCTCCAGGCGGGTCCACCCACATGCAGATACGCCCACATACAACAGGAGGAACTGTATTAAAGGGTCGCGGCATTAGGAAGGTTGAGAACCACTGCCCTGAACAAAGGCATTCCCTCTCTTGGGCTCTTGGCTCTCTTGGGACTGGTGTGACTCTGGGCTTGTGGGGCTCTTTTGCTCCTGCTTCTCTGCATTCACCCACATGGTCCACAGCCATGTGGACCCCACACACAATGGACTAATGGACTGCAATTAGCCTGATGCTGAACTGGACCCAGGTCCAACATGGAAAGGAAACTCTGGACACTGGCTTTGCTTCTAGCTTTACTGAAACCCCAGCTACACTTCTTCTGACTGGACTAAGGGAAATGGGACTTTAGAAACCCAGCGGTGTAATTCCACAGAAATAAAGCTTTCTACCATATCTCATCCTACCATGGGGGCCTCCGGAAATGCTCATTCCAGCAGTATTCCAAGAACCCCACTCCCATTAGCAAGGGGGGAAGATGAGCCACATTTTTCTCTGATAACATTATAACTACAGTTGACCCTTGAACAATACAGTTTTGAACTAAGAGAATCCACTTTTTTTCGATAATTACCTGTACTGTTTCTGATTGGCAGTTGAGAATCAAGGATGTGAAAGGCTGACTATATACATTGTTCTACACCATTTTATATAAGGGACTCAAGCATCTGCAGATTCTGGTATCCTCGGCGGTCCTGAAACCAATCCCCAGCAGATACCCAAGGGACAACTAAGTTTTGGGGGAGTCAAAAGTTATACTTAGATTTTTGCCTGGGCTGTGTGGCTCAGTGGATTGAGCATCATCCCATGGACTGAGAGGTCCCTGTTTGATTCCCCATTAGGTCACATGCCTGGGTTTCAGGCTCAATCCCCAGTAGGGGGCATGCAGGAGGCAGCTGATTGATGTTTCTCTCTCACATCGATGTTCCTATTTCGCCTTTCCCCTCTCTCTAAAAAATCAATAAAAACATTTTTTAAAAGTTAGATTTTCAACTGCACAGGGGTTGGCACCCCTAACCCCCACATTGTTCAAGGGTCAACTGTACTCTTTTACAAATGATGAAGGAAACCGAGGTGCAGAGAGATTAATTATCTTAAAAGTCAGGCAGCTAGAAACAGCGAAGCCAGAGTTCAAACCTACGTTATGTCTATTTGGCTTAAACTGTGGAACTACACTGCCTCTGAATAATAACAACTGCTAATTTAAGAATCAGAATAAGTTCATCAGGAATATCAGGGGCGATCCAAACTTGAAAGCACTGGCATGTATGTGGAAAAGATTTTAGAATATAAAATTCCATATTAGTACCACTTATTACTTTATCAATCATTGTATAACAAAAAGTTTAATTAATTGACTTTTTCTTTGCTCCTTTTCATCCCTAAATAGGATTCTTCTCTTATCACTATACTGATATTACTCCTCTTCAGGCCTCCAATAAACTCTCAACTCCCTAATTCAATGAATTATTTTCATTCTAATCCCTCTTGATCTTATGACAGACCAGACCCAACTGACTACTTTCTAATGCTTAAAAGTTCCTCTCCTTCCCTGGACAACACTCTCTCCCAAATCTACTTCTTAGTTTCTTTCCCTTAGTTTCTTTCAGCAACTGAACCCTCTCCTCTACACAACCCATAAATGTAGCCCCACCCACCCCATGCAACTTGGAACTTTCAAAAAAAAAAAATTTACTAATTGAATGTGTACCCAATTCATACTCACAAAAATCTTTGTGCATTTATATTTTATGGAATCTTTTTTTTTTTCTTTATTGATTTTAGAGAGGGAGGAAGGAAGAGGGAGAGAGAAACAGAAACATCAATGAGAGAGAACACCGACTACCCACCTCCTGCATGCCCCACATTGGGGATCAGGCCCACAACCTGGGCATGTGCCCTGACCCGGAATTTAACCGGTGACCTCTTGGTGCATGGGTCGACACTCAACCACGGAGCCACATGAAGTGGGGGGGATCTTTAACATTTTAATCCACAATACTTCACTAAACTATAAACTCCATGAGGGTGGGGTGTATTTGTTTTTGTTCCCGATAACATACAACAGGCACTCAGTGTTTGTTGAATAAATGAAAGCTACCTTTTGTGTAGCCTAAAACTACCATTTCATTGCAGCAGGGAGTAACTAAACCGATACTTTGTTTTCCAAAACAAAGTATGTGGTAAGTCACAAACTTCCTGGCAGGAAGAATAGGGCTACATGAATAGATCCCTTCTACAGAGCAGATAAACCTGGTATAAGGTCCCATATTCCAGCTCTAAAATTCAATGAGTCTAATAATTATTGTATGATGTCTTTAGCAAATTATCGGCTTTTCCCTGATTCTTTTTAAATCATCACACCTTGCCCGGCCAGTGTGGATCAGTGGTTCAGTGTCGACCCATGAACCAAGAGGTCACCAGTTTGATTTCCGGTCAGGACACATGCCCAGGTTGTGGGCCTAATCCCCAGTGGGGGCCATGTAGGAGGCGGCCAATCGATGTTCTCTCTCATCAATGTTTCTATCTCTCCCTCTCCCTTCTTCTCTCTAAAATCAATCAATCAATCAATCACACCTTTTTCTTAATAAATTCAACCTTGAGTAATTTCACTGTTGTTGTTGGAAAGAATTGTGAAATACCTTTACAAACAATGAAGCATACCTAATTTAGAACTTTAATTTCAGGGTTAAATATACAAAAGGTCAGAAGCCTAATGGTGTGTGAAAAGAAAATCACCTTAAACACAATAATCATGCAACTCCTTTTTTCAATTTAGAATCAGAAAATCTTATAAATGAAAAGAAACATAAAGGTTTGTTTACCTTCTTACCCAACCAACAGTCCTTTCTACAGAATCCTTGATATTTTTCGAACCTCTGTCCAAATTACTCAATCCTTTTATGTTCTCATTACCTTTAAAAAGTAAATTTTTGCATTTTTAGGCAGATGACTGAACATAATACACATAAGGCTTTAAAAAGGTTAGTTAGGTAGAGGTTAACAGATAAAAATATTACAGATTTTTTTTCTTTTCAATTTCTCAACCACTGGTAAAATAATGCTCAAAATCTCAAGCTACATTAAAGACAAAAAAACACACCAGGATCACTT
Organism: Tadarida brasiliensis; assembly: GCA_030848825.1. Taxonomy (NCBI): domain Eukaryota; kingdom Metazoa; phylum Chordata; class Mammalia; order Chiroptera; family Molossidae; genus Tadarida; species Tadarida brasiliensis. The sequence goes on from CM061258.1 coordinate 48,601,802, forward strand.
CCAAACTCAATTAAACACAACAGTACCAATTCTATGAACCTCTCTGACATGTGTATTAACAGAATCAATGTAAAGGTGTAGGAATTGTGTTTGGCTCAGCAGTGAACTTGCTAGAAAGAACAATCTCATTCCCCATGGACCTAGGATAGGTCCAATCAGGGCACCTTGGATCCCTATCAGACAATCTTTGTTTATTTAAATTCCCTAAAACAAGACTCATCTCTCAATGTCCAAGGTCCCTTTCACTTCCCTAATTCTCCCCACAGAACATATTATTAATGAGAAGCATAACATTTCTTCAAGGGATGGTACATGACACGGAATCACTGGTTTGTAGAGAAAATTAGTGGAAGAGTCATCAACTAATCAGAAAAAAAGTTTACAGTAATTTAATAAGGAAGGTGACTGAAATTTTACTCTCAAAAGCATCTAATTATAAAATATTATTTTCTCAGTTAAGCCCTTTGTTTGATGTATATTGTGCCTTTATTAGAGAAATGATACCATTTATAATTATTCAAACCTGTATCAAAGGTCAGACTAATTCGGAACTTTTTAGAACCTTTAATCCACAGGTAAAGCATTTTAGGTTATAACCACTCATGCAGCAGGATAATGTTGCTATTCATATAAGATATTTCTAAGATCCCTAAATCAATCCTCATTATAAATTCAGAGAGAGGAGTACACTATGACAGCTACAAGCTTTCCGTGAAAGACTGATATTTTATCTTTGTTTGCACTGGAAATCTTCACAAATAGACTTCCTAGGTTCCTCTCACCATCTCATGTCCCTGTCCTCTTCCCCTCACCCCCCCCATGGGGGGGGGCTTAGTCTGGTCCTATTAGTCACTAAAAATTTTTCCTCTTGGAGGAAGAAAACAAAATATACGGTAGTTTGCAAAGATAACCTGTACACCTTGTGTGCAATAAATAAATAAATGCAAGCAGATGATACACTCCACATCAAACCCAGATCCATTCTGGTGAATTCCCTCCAGGGCCCAAATATGTGTATTATGCAACAGCCACCATTCCAGATTTTAATCCCTGTCTGTGATGCAGTGATAAAATATAAATGGCGTGAGTATAATCCACGAGGTACTTAAGTACATTTACAACATAAATTAAAACAAGAACTACCAAATTCTCAGGAACCCTGAAAATGACAAATTGTGTAACAGTTCAGAATCGTAATTACAACTTTTCTTTCCGGTGGTCTTTTTAGTAACCTGTTCCTCCGGCCCCAATGCCCTCAAAAATCCTCACACATGACCATTTCAATTGAAGGAAAGGGCGGGCATCAGGTGGTTATCCTAAAATCTACTCCTTGTAAGATACCATACCAATTTCCGGAAGCTGAAAAGCGAGTAAGATGCTTCATCATTTCTCCCGAAGGATAATAACGGGAGTAAAGTGTACACCAGATCCCTGAGCCATAAACAATCCAATGCTTCACCCATCGATCTCCTGGGCACAGGCCTCGAAAAACTGCATAATGGGCAGCTAAGAATGAGAATAAAATTGCAATGTGCTGCATTCTAAACATGAATCTGTACGCTATCTATTCCAGAAGCAGTGAAAGGTCTGGGATGTGGTCAGAGCATCTCTGGAGGCCACCTCCGTGGGTGAACCCGCACCTAAAAGCTTCAGTTCTGCACCTGACCAGGGCGGCTTCTGCCCACGCCAAGGAGCCCAGCGAGCGGACGGGCTCCAGGTGGGAGCCGTGGAGGGGAGGGCACTCAGCAAGCTCAGCCGGGCATCGGGACGCACCGGAGGCCAGCGGAGGCAGGAGGGAGAAGGAGGCATTCCCTCACACAAAATGGTGGCGCGACGCGGAGGCCGGCGCACCTGGGGGCCCGCCACACGGCCCCCGGGGAGACCGGCCCGGCCGCCGGCAGCTGCACGCGCGTCCGGGCCGGGGCAGCCGGCGTGGGCCTGCGCCGCGGCCGAGCCCGCAGCTGCCGGCGGGATGGCCGCCCTCGGGGCGCGGGGCCGGGGCCGCACGAGGACGCCTCGGCCTCCGCCCGCGGCCCCCGCCGGGCACGGGCAGCACACTCACCTCGGACGCGCCCGCGGAGCCCGGGAAAGGAGGCGGAGCCGCGGGAATGAATGGAGCCGGCGACTGCTCACTGGCGACCCCCGGCCGCGTCGCTCGCGGCTGCCTGGGCGGGTGCGGCCGCCTCTCCTTCGCCCGGGACGCCCGGCTCCTGGTCGGCGGGTCGGCCGCAGCCCACCGTGCCCTCCGCCGGCGTGACGCACTCGCGCCGCAGCGCTCCGAGCCTCTGCGGCCGCGCCCACCGAGTCCCCCGCCCGCGCGCCCGCCCGCGCGCCCCTCCTCGGCGCCGGGGACGCCGCCGGGCCGCCCTCCGCGTCTGGCCGCCGGGCAGGTGCGGCTCGGCTAACCGGGGGGTGCCGCGCGGGGCCGCCTCACCGCCGCCGCCCCACTCCGCGCCGGCCGCCGTCACCCGGCAGAGCGCGACGCCCCAGCTCAGGGCAGTGGCTCGGTATTAAAGAGTGACCTTGGCTTAGGTACAAAAATAGGTGCGGGTAAACCGCGGGGACGCCGACGCTCAATGTGCGTATCCCTTTAACGTCAACATTCGCAGAATCCCGTTTGCACACCCTGCCCGACGCGGGCCCTCTGGGAATTGACCCGGGGTGGGCGAGACCATCCCGGCCTCGCGACAGGGATGCGGAGGGCTCGGGCAAGGACCGCGGGCCTCCGCCCTGCCACCTCCCTCCTAAACCCGCTGCCGCCTAGGAAGATGCAAGGGAAGGCAAGTCGAGCGCTCCATTCACAATCTGGACAAGCCCAAGAGCCTGGACTTCCATCTTGAGATAACAAGGACCTACCAAATTCCCGTGTGCACCTTTTCTCTTCCAGAATCTAGTACACGCGAACTAACCCTGACCCAGAAGGACGCCGGCCCCACCCTCCTTTCCTCCCCTTTCTCCCTCGTCTCTCTTCATCCGCCTTAGCGCCCAGGGCCCTTCCCTCTTTACTCTCCCACACACGAAAGATAAGCTCTGAAGTATTTAAAGCATGGTAGATTTCTTTAAAGTAATGCATATCGTGGTTTAAATATGCTTAATAAATGTATTGAGGAAGAGTATTGTACATAAGAAATGTCAAGACTTCCTTTTATGGTGCATAAACTCTGGAAAAGAAGCTCAGCTCATCCAGTACATTGAAATTGCTCTTTTCATTCCTCGGAATATTTAGCAATCACAATGCCAACCTTTTACGAATTTACCTCAAGTAATACTTGTTGATAGAGGTTCATTTGACTCAGATTTTTTTAAAAAAATCAAATAGGCTTCTCGACCTCGAGTTACTCATAAGAATCAATCTCACATCTGTTATATTTAATTTGTAATAATTATCAGAAACCTTAAATATTATACATTAAACATTTACCATTATTAGAGAATTTTAACAATGAAATAACTAGATTTAGTTGAGCAGGAATTTTGAATATAGCTGGGTTTTATCCAAGCAAACGTAGAAGGGAGGGAAGGAGGGAGGGAGAGAGGGAGGAAATTTGTATTTCAGAGCTGTATGTAAGTAGGACTCCCCAGGGTAATCCCAAACAATTGCTACTTTGGAACATGTGTGGGTTTTGTTGGTTTGTTTTTTGTTTAGTTTGGTTTAGTTTGGGTTGGGGGGCGAGGGGGACTAACAGATACTACAGGGGTTGAAGCCTTAGGCCTTAGTATACATAAAGCCAACCAATGCAACTTGCTTATAATGTTTGAAATGCATGAAGTATGATTGGCTTTTAGCTATTATATTAGTCCTTGAGTACATGTGCCTGGAAAGTCTGTCTCCCATATGTCTGGCCATTCTGGTAGGAATCAGAACTACACACCCACTCAGCCCCATAAGAAAGGGGTCCAATGGCCTCCATCTAGGCAGTTAAACCCAGCTCTTTTCCTGTGGCAAGGATCCTACCTGCTGAGACCTGAGGAGTGCTGTCTCCTACCTATGTGAGGAGTGTCCCATGAAAACACTCTGGCTTCATTCTTTTATCTCTACTTGCAGTATGATGCAGCTTTATATGTTTAAGAAGGAAAAACCATTTACTTCACTCTTGGTCTGAGGTTCATTAATTTTTGCTTGTGTTTTTACCGATACTCTGAGAATCCATGAGCTCTTAGTGAGCAAAGAACTAAAAAAAATAAGTCTCGCCCTGGCTGGTTTGGCTCAGCAGTTAGAGTGTCGGCCACGGACCAGAGAGGCCCAGGTTCAGTTCCCGCTAAGGGCACGTATCTCGGTTGCAGTTTGTCCTTGGCCCAGTTGGGGTCGTGTGGGTGGCAACCAGTTGATGTATCTCTCTCACATCGATGTTTCTCTCTCTCTTCCTCCCTCTCCCCCTCCGGCTCTATCTGAAGATAAATGCAACAATGTCCTCAGGTGAGGATAAAAAACAACAACAACATATCCTCAGGTGAGAATTAAAATAAATAAAATAATAATAATAAAAAACCTAAGTGAGAGGCAACAAGCCTTTATTTGAGATCAAAGATTAGGTATTCCAGAAGCACTGATTCAGGCAGAAACCCAAATAGTGTTTTGATTATGGGGTGAAGGCCAAGGGGTTTTTATGAGAAAAGGAAGGGAAATAAATTACACAAATAGACAGAATGAATTTCTATTGGTGCTAATAAGCTTAGTTATTCTTTAGCTATACTACATGGTTGTTGACTGATTCTAGAAAATGTCTTTAATTATCAATCCTCATAGTCAGGTCTGCTTTCTTGTTATTTGCAAACAATTGTTTGGGATACAATGTTGTTTTAGGCCCAGTTCAAACAGTTCCAAAGTTTCAAGGAGTAGGAGGTACAATGCAGTTCCTCTGGAATGGCTGCCCAATTCCATTTTAAAATGGCTCCATTTATGCCAATTTTTCACCAACTAAAGGGCTATTACTTGGTTTTGTTGAATATGGTTGCTTTAGTTATTATTTTGTTAACTTATAAGTAGAAGGAAACATGTTAAGAGTTCTCATTGCATTTTGAGTACATGTTTAAAGGTGACTAGGACTATCTTAAGAGAAGTTTGCTGCAACACTGGATTTTGGAGGTTGCTGGTACAAATGACCCAGAAAAGAGCCCTTAAATTGCAGTGGAAAAGAGGAATTCCCAATGGCCAAATAATGGCTGTTTTTGACTGCCAACAAATTACCAGGCACTTAACTAACTTATATGTGGACATTAACTCATTTAATCCTTATAACTATCTTTTGAGGTACACACTAATGTTATCCCCAGTTTACCTAAAAGGAGATTGAGGCACACAGAGAAACTAAGTAATTTGCCCAGTCACACAGCTAATAATCCTGGCAGTTTGGCTCAAGAGCATACTCCCTTAACCAATATTCTACACCACCTTTCTATTGCATTCTACTTTTGAAGCCCTAAAACATACCAAATACCCAGTGCCTTCATGTTGAAATGATTTCTTATATCTAGTATTATTTTCCTGGACATGAAGAGAGAATTAAACCAAAAAGAAAACCAAAATGAAAACTTTTCACATCTTTTAAAGGTAATTGCTCTCCAGGTTTTTTGTTTGTTTGTTTTTGTTTTGTTTTTAGGTTCCAGAGCACAGTTATAAGTTTTATGAATATTTATTTAGTGAATGGAAGAAACACATTTCCTTAGAAAAAGTTCATCACCATCTTTGACCCTCCATTAGACTTAAATGGGTAGAACTAAGATCCAATATATACAATATATGTTTTAAATTCATAAAATTACAGTAAGGAGAGCTTTTTTTAAAAAACATATGTTTTTATTGAATTTTTAGAGACAGAAACATCAATGAGAGAGAACATCAATCAGCTGCCTCCTATACACCCCCCACTGGGGATTTGGCCCACAATCTGGGCATGTGCCCTGACCAGGAATCGAACCTCTTGGTGCATGGGTCGATGCTCAACCACTGAGCCACGCCGGCTGGGCCAGAGGCATCATTTTTAATTGCTAATAGCAACTGGCAAGGCTTATTGAAACAGCTACACACTCTGTAGTTGGTTGGCATGCAAAATGGGACACCTAACTAGAGGCAGTGTTTCATGATTACTGTTGTCATTGTTGCTGGATTAGATTTATCAAACCCTTATATGTCAGACATTGTACTAAACAGTTCACTTAAATTGCCTTGTTTAATCCTCACAGTATCTAATTGAAGTAGCTACTATGTCCTCATTCCAAGGATGAGGAAGCTGAGGTTTAAAGAGATGAAGAAATTGACCCAAAGTGGTAGAGCAGGAATTTGCTCTAGACTTTACAAACTAGATTACAGACTTAACTTACTGCTTCTCAATTAGTATGTATGCAGCTTCTAGAAAATATTTCTGTTAGCGTCCTCTCACCTGATGTTTATACACGTATTAGCATACATCTTTTGAAATGTCAGTTATGCCTGGCACTATGCTAGACAGACCCTGTGATGTGACAATGTGATGAATGGAACAGGCAGAGATGACAAGGAAATGTGGATGTGGACTCAAGAACAATGGCTTACTGGCAAAACTGAAAAGACAACTAGGGCTTTTCAGAAACGAGGCTAGAGAATCTGGAGAAACAGGCAGGACCTGTTTCTAAAAGTTATTCTTTTAAAAAGTACTGGTCAGTCATGGTAAGGAATATGGACTCAACTCAAAGGCAATGGAGAGCCATTTAATGTGGTTAAGTTTCAAAGTGACATGACCACATTTGCGTATTAGCAAATTTTCTCACGCTGTCATGTAGAAATGAATTGAAGAAAATAAGACGGGAGGCAGCAAGCCAATTATGGAACTGATTAATTAATCTAGGTGAGAGATGACAATCTGGTCTAGAGGTCACAGTGAGGAGGAAGAGAAGTAAATAAATTCTAAAACTCAAAGGTGGGAAGTCGAATCAACAGGATTTGGCAAAACGTGTGATGTGATGGAGAAGGCAAGCAAGATGACCAGGTGTCTGGCATGAAGCACTGGGTAGAGAGTGGTGCTGCTTCCTGAAGTAGGACTCACTACAGAATGAGGATTTGGGAGGTAAAATCATAGATTCCATTTTGACTGTGTTGAGTTTTACGTGCTATGAGACATCCCAGTGGGGATATCTAAAATAGTGAGATCTTTACAAATTGGAGTTCAAGGGAGCTGTCTAGACTGAAGGTATAGATAGTCATCAGCATAAGGATGGAAATTGAAGTCATGGAATGAGTGAGCTTGTTTACAGAGAATGAGGAAAAAAGCATAGGCACAGCCAAAATGTAATAGGGACTGTAAGAAAATCCTGTATGGGAAGCAGAGACATGGCCAGAGAGGAGAGGGAAAGTATGGTGTCATAGAAGATAAGAGAAAGAGGAGTTGAGTCGTCAGTGGAGTTAAACACTTCCTTCAGAATTTATCCAAAGGAACTAATTAAGGATGAACACAAAGATTTGCCTACAAGAGTATTTCAATATTGTTTGTAATGGGAAAATATTAGTGGTGGGTAAAAGGCAGGGAGACCCAATAAGATAGTTAAATAAATACTGGTACATCCCTACAATAGAATGTTGTGTAGTCTTTAAATCACATTTCTGGACAATATTTAATGGCATGGGGGAAATGTTAAGTAGAAAAGACATCTGTTTAAAAAAATATGATCCCACTTTTGCTTTTAAAATTATGCTTAATTATACAGATACATTCAGAGAATATATAGACCATAAGGATATATATATGGAAATGTTAACACCAAAAGTTGGAAAATGGATCAGAAAGAGGCAAGATTGGTAGTAGGACAACTGGATAGTAATTTTGTATGTTGTCTATAATATTTTCTCATTTTCCATAATAAAAAGAATTAATGGGTTTTTTATTAAGAAATTTATGACATATAACCCATAATATGGAGTGATTAAGTATTATACTTATGGGAACTAGATAACAACATAGAAAAATATGTGTGTTAGAACATTAAGTTATAACACATTATATTACATTTTAGAAAGAATCGGGTTAAGAACTGGTAGAAGAACTATCAAAGCTAAACAAAGCCACACACTAGTTAAAAGGGGTAAAGACAGATATTAAGTAACTACCACAGTTGGGGAAAGAGCTGAGCTCAATTCTAATTTGTGCAGTGGAGGCTGGGTGTACATTGAGGGAGTGGGGAGGGGGAACAAAAGGAAGGGATTTGAGCAGAGTTAGAAAAGTGAAAACTTACAAAGAGCAGGTAAGAGGGTTGGTTAATGTCTGCTAACCGGAATTTATCCAAGTTAAGTTTCTACATTCCCACAGAGACTGGGAGACAGAGTCCCTATCCTTCAAAGGAATGGCTTTCAAGTTTTTGAGAGACACTTCTGGGTTCTAGGAGATACATACACATTTTAAAGGGACAGAGGAAGGATTTATAATTGTAAGTTTTTTTAAATAAATTCTCTGAGAAAGGGAGGTCAAGAGCCTTTGGTCTGGTGTTGCTGGAACAAATGGCAATTCTTTTGGCAGCCTTGAGCTTTTTCAGATAGAAACATAAGGAGGCTAGGTCATCCCAGGGCCTCAGGTTGCTAGAAGCCATGCTAGAGTTTTGCCAAGTCTCTTAGTGAAGGGGTTCCTGCAGTTCTCAGGGCCAACATGTCCAAGTTCAAAAAGTGGAAACAGATCCAGGAGATGCTGAGTAGGTCCTCTTTCTGGATAAAGACCTTTGCCTCTTTAGTCTCATAATAAATGTGCTTTAATACTGGCCCACTGCTCTAGCAGAGTAAATTCATGGATGAAGGGAGTCTTGGTAACACACGCCATGTTGTCCTTGTTGCATGGTCTCCACACACAGCCAGGCCTTGCACAAGGCCACTTACCAGTGGGGACATAGAAAAGGCTGAGATCCTGCCTGGGCTCTGTGTACCAAGTCAAATACCATAATACTAGGCTTCATCAGCCAGAGGGAGAGGCATCACTTTGTTCTAATTTGTCTATTTGAAGGAGTCCCTTTTTAATCAAACAAAGTGTCCTTCTATGCTAAGGTGCCCTAACTGTATTAGGTAAGGAATCTTCAACACTGAACAGCGGATCCAACATAATTTTAGATCATTCTTTATGAGGTCCTATAAGATGTCTTAACTCATTTTATTTATTTTATTTTATTTTATTATTATTATTATTTTATTTTTTTTATCCTCACCCGAGGACATTTTTGCTGAGGGCATTTTTGCATTTATCTTCAGATAGAGCGGGAAGGAGAGAGGGAGGAAGGGAGAGAGAGAGAAACATCGACATGAGAGAGACACATCAACTGGTTGCCACCCACACAACCCCAACCGGGGCGGGGACAAACTACAACCGAGGTACATGCCCTTAGCGGAAACTGAACCCGGGACTCTCTGGTCTGCGGGCCGATGCTCTAACTGCTGAGCCAAACCGGCCAGGGCTATTTTATTTTTTTGTTAATCCTCGCCCAAGGGTATTTTTCCATTGACTTTTAGATAGAGTGGAAGGGAGGGAGAGAGAGAGAAACATCAATGTGAGAGAGACAGATGGATTGGTTGCTTCCAGCGACCCCGTCTAGGGCTGGGGATCAAAGCTGCAAGCCAGGTACGTGCCCTTGACCGGGAATCAAATTCTGCTGATGCTCTAACTGCTGAGCCAAACCAACCAGGGTGGCTTAACTCATTTTAAATGAAAATTGTATACAGTACTTACACTTGTGTTTACTAAAGATTGCTAATCACACACACACACACCCCCATTCACCCTCCTGCCCACCAGTCCAATACCCTCAACCCTACTGCCAGTTTCATTTACTGATTTAGAAAAATATCACAAAGCAGAAGGCGGCAGCATTACCCACTGGCTTTCTACATGTCAGCTGAGTTACCTGAACAAGGGATTTGATTAACAGCTAAATTCTGTCCTGCAGATAATGCTAGAAGTAAAAATGCCTTCAAAGTAAAAATATGCATGTGGAAGCAATAGGTGTTGTAATCAAGAAAACATAAAGCAAAGACTCCTTTATTTCACCTTCGAAACCAAAAATCAAACAAACAAAATTCTGTGAAAATCTGAGTACTCAGCTCCACTAGGATAACTAGATTAAAAAAAAAAATCAAGCAAAATACTTAATTTCTTTTATACTGAAAAAGAAGAAAAACGAGATGAACTTTCAATCCAAATAAGGGCACATCTGGCTTTGAAAGGCATGTCCTGCCAAGGCTTAGAAGAGGGACAGTCTTCTGCTTCCCCCACATCAAGGCTGACACAATGCACAATGTCTTTGAATTTTTCAGCCTGGCCTTGGTCTGAAAATGCTACAGTGGAACTGATTAGAGCTGGGATGGGGGATGGGGTGGAATGGTCTTCAGTGTGGTGCACGCTCCCTGTGCTCTCCCTACTGCAGTGCTTCTCCAGCTTCAGAGTTTAAAAAAAAGAAAAGAAAAAGCTGAGTCCTGACTTTCTTCCCTCTAAAGATTCCAATCCAGGAGATGTAGAATGGGAACAAAGAATCTGCATTTTAAATCAGCACCAAAAATACTATCTTCGTCAAAACTCTTGATAAATGGTGAGATTATTAATGAACACAATAGAGAAACTGAGATGAGACAAAGAGTGTCATATATCTACGGCAAAATAAAGGGATTTAAACTTCTGATTTTAAATTTTATATTAAGGTTTAATGTTTGCAGAAAGTTCATAAGGTCTCTAATATTAATCATACAGTGCAATGAATTTTTAATGAGGAGACATCTAGATAACCACCACCCAAATCAAGATGTGGAACATTTCCAAAACACCAGCAGGCTCCCTCATTCCTCCTCCCTGTCAATCCCTCTCCCCAGAGTTAACTGTTACTCTGACATCTGACATGATAGATGTGCCTGTTTTTTAATTTCATGTAAATGGAATAATACAGTATGAACTCTTTTGTGTCTGGCCTCCTTTGTTTAACATTATGTGTATGAGATTAATCATGTTGCTGAATATAGAAGTCGGTTCTTTTCCATTTGTGTAGTATCCCATTGTATAAAAATGCAATGATTTATTTGCCCCTTCTCCGATTGATGGACATCAATCATTTCAAAATTCTTTGGCATTTCCATATGAATTTTAGGATCAACTTGTCCATTTCTGCAAAAAAAGGCAGTTAATTGGGTTATTGATAATGATTGTATTGATCCACAGGGATCAAATTGGGAAGTATTGCCATCTTAGCAATATTAAGTCTTCCAATACATAAATACTGGATGTCTTTTCATTTATTTAGATCTTCCTTACTTTTTTTTTTTTTTTAATCCTCACTCAAGGATATTTTTTCATTTATCATCAGATAGAGTGGGAGGGAGGGAGAGAGAGGGAGAGAGAAGGAGAGAGATAAACATCAATGTGAGAAAGACACACCAACCAGTTGTCTCCTGTATGACCCGATCAGGGACGAACTGCAACCAAGGTACGTGCCCTTGACCGGAATCGAACACGAGACTCACTGGTCTGTGGGCTGACGCTCTAACTGCTGAGCCAAACCAGCAGGGGCCTTCCTTATTTTTTAAAAACAATGTATTATAGTTTCAGTGCACGAGTCTTGCCTTCCTTAGTTATATTTTTTCCTATTTTATTCTCTCTGATACTATTGTATATAAAATTGTTTCCTTAATTTAATTTTCATATTGTTCACTGCTAATGTATAAAATACAACTGATTTTTGTGTATTGATCTTATATCCTGCTACTTTGATTAACTTGTTTATCAGTTCTAGTTGGTTTTTGCTGGATTCTTTAGTGTGTTCTATGTACAAAATCACATCATCTGCAAATAGAAATAGTTTCACTTCCTCCTTTCAATTTTGATTCCTTTTATTTATTTATTTTTCTTTTTGTAACTGCACTGGACAGAATTTTGAATAGAAGTGATGAGATCAGACATCTTTGTCTTATTCCTGATCTTAGGGGAAAAGTTTTCAGTCTTTTACCATTAACAATGATTATAGCTGTGAGTTTTTCATGAATGCCCTTTATCAGGCTGAGGAAGTTCCCTTATATTTTATTTTGTTGAGTGGTTTTTTGTTTTGTTTTGTTTTGTTTTTTTAGCTGGAGGGAGAGAGGGGGGAAGAGAGAGAAACATCGATGTGAGAGAGACACATTGAGTGGTTGCCACCCACACGACCCCAACCAGGGCCAGGGACAAAGTGCAACCGAGGTGCGTGCTCCCAGCGGGAACCGAACTCGGGACTCCCTGGTCCGCAGGCCGATGCTCCAACCACTGAGCCAAACTGGCCAGGGCTTTTTGTTTGTTTGTTTTTTAATTGATTTTTTAGAGAGAGAGGAAGGGAGAGAGAGATAGAAACATTGATGTGAGAGAGAAACAGTCTGGGGATCAAGCCTGCAACCCAGGCATGTGCCCTGACTAGAAATTGAACTGGGATCTCTCAGTCCATGGGACAACGCTCAACCTACTGAGCCACACTGGCCAGGCTGTTGAGTGCTTTTATCATGAAAAAGTGTTGGATTTTGTCAAATGTTTTTTCTCTGTCCATTGAGATGATCCTGTGGTTTTCTTGTATTCTATTAATATGATGTATTACACTGACTGACTTTCATATGTTGAACTAACCTTGCATTCTTGGGATAAATCCCACTTGTATAATCCTTTTTATATGATGCTAGATTTGGTTTTCCAATATTTGTAGAGGATTTTTCACCTATATTAATAGGTGATATTGGTCTATAGTTTTCTTTTCTTGCAATATCTTTGTCTGGCTTTGTTATCTGAACTTATAGAATGAGTTGGTAAGTATTCTCACTTCTGTTTTTTGCCAGGGTTTGAAAAGGATTAGTACTTGGTCCTTTTTTTTTTTTTTTTTTTTTTTGGTGTATGGATAGTTTTTTGTTTGTTTGTTTGTTTGTTTGTTTTGTAAATATGTTTTTATTGATTTTTTTAGAGAGGAAGGAAGGGAGAGAGATAGAAATATCGTTGTGAGAGAAACATCGATCTGCTGCCTCCTGCATGACTCCCAAGCCACTGAGCCACACCGGCCGGACACGGCGTGTGGGTAGTTTTTGTTTAATAACTCAATCTCTTTACTTGTTAGCAGTCTATACTTTCTTTTTGTTTTTTCTTGAGTCAGTTTTGTTTGTGTGTGTTTAGGAATTTGTCCGTTTCATCTAGGTTATCTAATTTGTTGGCATACACTTATTCATAGTATTCCCTTATAATCTTTTTTATTTCTGTGAGGTAATAACTCCCTTTTACTCCTGATTTTAGTAATTTTGGTCTTTTCTCTTTTTGTCATGGTCAGTCTATCTAAAGGCTTATCAATTTCATTGACCTTTTCAAAGAATCAATTTTTGGCTTTGTTAATATTCTCTATTATTTTTCTCTTTATTTCATTTATTTTCACTCTAATTTTATTATTTACTTCATTCTTTATTATTTGTATTGAGTGTGGTCTTCATTTTCTAGTTTCTTAAAGTAGAAGGTTACATTATTGATTATAGATCTTTTTTTAAAATCCTCACCCAAGAATATTTGTCCATTTATCTTCAGATACAGTGGGAGGGGGAGAGAGAGAGAGACATCGACGTGAGAAAGACATATAGATTGGCTGCCTCCCGCATGACTCTGACCAGTGCTGGGGACCCAAGCACAACCAAGGTACGTGCGTTTGACCAGAATCAAACTCAAGACTCTTTGGTCTGCAGGCCGACGCACTAACTATTGAGCCAAACCAGCCAGGGCAAGATCTTTCTTCTTTTTTAATGTAGATGTTAACAGGTATAAATTTCCCTTCTAACATTATTTTTGTTATGTCCCATAAGTTTGGTATGTTGTAGTTTTATCTATTTTTTAATCCTCACCTGAGGATATTTTTCCATTGATTTTTTTTTTTTTCAGATAGAGTGGGAGGGAAGAAGGAGGAGAGAGAGAGAGAGAGAGAGAGAGAGAGAGAGAGAGAGAGAGAGAGAGAGAGAAACATCAATGTGAGAGAGAGAGAGACACATCAGTTGGTTGCCTCCTGCACGACCCAGACCAGGGCCAGGGATCAAACCGCAACTGAGGTACATGCCCTTGACCGGACTTGAACCCATGACTTTTTGGTCTGCGGGCTGACACTCTAACCACTGAGCCAAACCGGCTAAGGCTGTATTTTTGTTTTTATTTACTTCACAGTATTTTCAAATTTATGTTGGGATTTCTTCTTTGACCCATTGATTATTTAGGAATATAACAAATTTTCACAAATATGTGAATTTTCCAAATTTCTTTGGTATCAATTTCTGTGTTACTCCATTGTCACTAGAGAACATACCTGTATGGTTTAAAACTTCTAAAATTTATTATTAAGATTTGTCTTATGGCTTAAATGTCTATCCTGGTAAATGTTCTATGTGCAATTAGGAGAATGTGTATTCTGTTGTTGTCAGGTAGACAGTCTATATCTGTTGAAATCTATTTCCTTATTGGTTTTCTTTCTAGTAACTCTATCTATTATTGGAAGTTGGGTGTTCAAGTCCAACTATTATCACTGAATTGTATATTTTTCCACTCATTTCTGTCAAGTTTTGCTTCATTGTACTTTGGGGCTCAGTTTTAGGTACATATATATGTAATTTATTATATCTTTCTAACCCTTTTATCATTATAAAATGTCCCTGTGTATCTCTAGTAACTTTTTTTGTCTTCAAGTCCACTTTGATATTAGTATAGCTTCTCTAACTCTCTTCTGCTGTTTGCATGGTATATCTTTTTCTACCCTTTTAGTTTTAACCCATGTATGTCTTCGAGGAACAACATCTTTTAGATGCTTATTGGCCACTTGAATATCTTTCCTATTGTGTGCCTGTTCAAGTCTTTGCCTATTTTTTAAAAAAACTTTTTGTCTTTTTCCTATTGACTTGTAGGAGTTCTTTATATTTTCTGGATACAAGTCCTTTCTGGGATATATTATAGCAAATGTCTTTTCCTAGGATTCTTTTTTTTTTAGTCTTTAAAAGTGTAAGTGAATAGTAAATGAAGTTCAATTTATCAAAGTTTTTTTTCATTTCTTTTTATTTTTCTTTTGTGTGCTGTTTAAGAAATTTTTGCTTACTTGGAGTGTTTTGTTTTGTTTTGTTTTTCAAAGCATTATTATGGCAATGGCTGACTAATATATTATATACTGTCAATTTGTTCTCAAAGTAGTTGTACTCAAAGCAGTATTTTAACATTACATTGCTCCATATTTCCCCCTTGTCACACTTTAAAACTTTTTACAAGCTGATGAATGTAAAATGTGTTACTACTGTGGTTTGAATATGCATTTTTCTAATTATAATGAAATTGAGAATATTTTCATGTTTTTTTGCCATTTGGATTTATCCTTCTATTTATTGACTGTTCATTTCTTATAAATATTCTTCTATATGTTTGAAAGATCCCAGAACAAGTTTAAAAAGAAAAGCAAGGTACAAAACAATGGACATAGGTATCAACACACACATGTCTGTGCTTACATATATGTAATACACCTATATCTATGTTTTATATGCATCAGTGTATATTTTGAAAAAATGATGAAGCAATAAAGTTGGAAGAATTATTTAAAAGACAGTTATAGTGGCCCTGGCCGGTTTGGCTCAGCGGTTAGAGCGTCGGCCTGCGGTCCGAGGAGACCCGGGTTCGGTTCCCGCTGAGGGCATGTACCTCGGTTGCAGTTTGTCCCCGGCCCTGGTTGGTTGTGCGGGTGGCAGCCGCTCGATGTGGCCCTTTCACGTCGATGTTTCTCTCTCTCTCTTCCTCTCTCTGCCTCCTACTCTATCTGAACAAAAAATGAAAAAAAAAAAAAAGACAGTTATAGTGAAAAAAACACAGTCAGTAAAATCTCAGACATCTCTCGTTGCAGTATTTTCACCGATACATCTCCTAGGGCAAGGGAAACAAAGGAAAAAATAAACAAATGGGGCTACATCAAACTAAAAAACTTCTGCACAACAAAAGAAACCATTAGCAAAATGAAAAGAGAACCCACTGTATGTGAGAACATATCTGCCAATGATACATCTGATGAGAGGTTAATTTCCAACATATATAAAGAACTTACACAACTCAACACCAGGAAGACAAACAATTCAATTAAAAATGGGCAAAAGACCTGAATAGACACTTCTCCAAAGAGGACATACAACATATAAACATATAAAAAAATGCTCAACATCACTAATCATCAGCGAGATGCAAATTAAAACTACAATGAGGTATCACCTCACACCTGCCGGAATGGCTACCATAAATAAATCAACAACCAAAGTGCTGGCGAGGGTGTGGAGAAAAGGGCAACCTAGTACACTGCTGGTGGGAATGCAGACTGGTACGGGCACTGTGGAAAACAGTATGGAGTGTCCTCAAAAAATTAAAAATGGAACTGCCATTTGACCCAGTGATCCCACTGCTAGGACTATATCCTAAGAATACTGAAACATCAGAAAAAATATACACACCCCTATGTTCATAACAGCGTTGTTTACAATAACTAAGATCTGGAAACAACCCAAGTACCCATCAGTTGATGAGTGAATAAAGAAGCAATGGTTCATTTACACAGTGGAATCCTATGCAGCTGTAAAAAAGAAGGATCTCTTACCCTTTGCAACAGCATGGATGGACTTGAAGGTTATTATGTTAAGTGAAATAAGCCAGTCAGAGAAAGACAAATATTACTTGATATCACTTATATGTGGAATCTAATGAACAAAATATGTCCAGAGGCATCAATACAAGGAACAGACTGACAGGTGAGACTGGGGTGGAGGGGACAGGAAGAGATTAACCAAGAACATATATACATATATGCATAACTCATGGACACAGACAATAATGTGGTGAAGGCCTGGGGTGGAGCAGGGGCTGGGTGGCAAGTATCAAAGGGGGGTATATGCAGACATCTGTAATACTGTCAACAATAAAAATAAATATAAAATGAATAAATTAATTTTTTAAAAGACAGTTATGGTGAACTGTAAAAGCAAAATGACAAAATTCATTATAATTTGTCAAACATAAGGGGAATTTTTTAAAAAATGAAATAAGCTTAAAGCTCTTGAGTTGTATGTGTAGTGAGGGGGGCAGGTAGAGGAGTGGTAGGTGGGGAAGTTTAAAGATTGCTAGAATTATGGTGGAAATGAGGGGAACCCAGAGAGTCAGTCAGATGGACAAATGAGATTAATCTCAAGTGAATTCATGTAAAGTCTTTGATCTCTGTCTGGCAAAGGATTTCAAAGGAAATACCCTTGAGGCAGAAGTCAATGGACTGGGTCAGTAAAACTTCAACACTGAGTGCCAGCATCACCCGAGGAGCTTTCAGACAGGGGCCTAGGCTCCATCTCAGGCCAGCTGAACCAAAGTGTCTAGCAGTGGCTCTGGGAACTGTATTTTTTTAATGGAAATATAATTGACAGATGTTTCAGGTGTACAACATAATGATTTAATGTTTGTATACATTGTGAAATGATCACCACAATAACTCTAGTTAACATCCATCACCATACATAGTTACAATTTTTTTCTTGTGATGAGAACTTTTAAGATCTACTCTCTTAGCAACTTTCAAATATATGATACATGGGAATTATATTTAATTAATTTTTTAAAATTCCTCTGGTGATTTTTACTGGCAGACAAGGATGAAATTCCATAAAGGAGATGCTGATATGGAGAACATCAAGTTACACCATTTAGAGAAATACCTTTTCTTTTTTGGTGTGCAGTTCTTACGATCCGTTTTTAAAAATGTAAATGTGATGAAATTAGGAAAATGTTGTCGATTTATGATAAGTGACCAACAGAGAAAAAAGGAAAATATAGCTTTAAATGATTTGTATCTCAAAATATGGTTCTTTTGCATGTTTTGTTTTGTTTTTAATTTTTTTTCTTTATTGATTTTAGGGAGAGAGGAAGGAGTAAGAAGAGAGATAGAAACATCATCGATTGGCCACCTCCTGCACACCTCTCATTGGGAATTTGGCCCACAACCTGGGCATGTGCCCTGACTGGGAATCGAACCAGCAACCTCTTGGTGCATGGGTCAATGCTCAGCCACCGAGCCACACCAGCTGGGCTGCATGATTTTTATTCCAAGAGCATTTATTGAGTCTCTCTGACATGCAAAGCCTTGTGCTAGAATTGTGAGATTTTTTAAATAAGTAGAGAAATGGCTCTTACCCTCGAAGTTGTTACAGTCCAGTTGAGAGACATAAATAACTAGTAATAGAACAAGGCAAAAAGAAATGCCGTGCTTGAAGAAATAAAATGCCATAGGGACACTGAGGAGGTAACTGGCGAGACTGGGAATGGGGAGGCTTTTATAGAGAAACTAGGGTTTGAACAGGTTTGGAGGATGAGCAGAATGTCAGTAGGTAGGGAAGTTGGGGTGGGGGCAGATTCCAGGTTTGGAAAGAAAAGGAGTAACGCCTCAGCAGCGAATGAGAATGTAATTAATTTTCTCCTAGATTGCCGCAATGACCTCCTGACTGATTCCCAGCCTGTATCCACCTCCAGCCTCCTGCAGCCCAGGCCTCTTGCCACCTACCTCCGACCCCATACTTCTGCCACAGCTCTCTTATGTCCATAGAACAATGGGCATTTTGTTGAGATTTTAATATTTATCAACCTGTATCTGCATAATATTCCCTAAAAATTTATGAGATTTTTTTTGGAGATTTTTATATTAAAAAATGAATATATGCTTTTATATCAAATTCAAACAATATTGAAAAGTAAAAAATAGGAAGTGAAAGACCCCCTCCTCAATCCAGATCCCAAAGCTAAGCACAGTTAATAGTTGGGGTAGACATCCATCCAATTTCTCCATCTGTCTGTCTCTCTCTTTATATTTGTTTCTCTCTGTGTATAGTGTATATGTATATTACATATATACATGCATGTATATTCTATTATTTATATATATATACACATACCAGACTGTATATATGTATATACATATATATTAATGTGTATACATATATATGTGTTTATACACACCATATGTGTGAGTATAGTAAACTAAGCAATTGTTTGTATATATTTACATATATATATATGATATATTTGTAGAGAATCTAATGTCTCTGAATAGAGTGTGTCTATTTCTCTACACATGCACATATGTTTGTATGCATGTGGGCATGTGTTTACTCTCAAATGTGTGTGGATTTTCTAATTCAAAAATTAAATGCTCCTTTTGCTGACTGCTCATCACAGTAATACTGGGTTAAGTCCAAGCCCTTGGCATGTCGTCCCAAGTCCTATGTGATAAGGCCACTGCCTACCTCCATCTCCAGTCTTCTCTTCAGTTACTCTGGCCACTTTTCAGAAGGATCTACAGTAGGGGAGCAAAGGAAGGAGTGTTGGGTTCCTTTCAGCAATTATTTTCAAGATTAATATGTTGGCATGACTAGTTATGGTGATAATGAAGAAAACCTTAGGGGTGGCAGTGTCACAGCACGACAATGAACATGCAGAGAGGAAGTCAAATGCCGGCGTTGTGTGCTCCCTACCCCACTGCCGAGAGACAAAGCCCTTCTCGTCCCAGACTGACACCCCCATGTCAGGACTTGGCCTTGAGGCTGCTGCAGTCACACTGAAGGCTTTAGAAACTGCTCATGGTTCCCTGACCAGCCCAGCTGTTTTACATCTCTGTGCTTTCACATGTTTTCATTCCTCCAGCTGGAATGCCCTTAACTGCCAGAGTTCGCTAGGCAAACTCTAATCATCTTTCAAAACTCAGCACATGCACGGTTGCTTTTTCTATATGCAATGATTTAGAAATAAGGCTGCCACAGGATAAAACAAGCAAACCATGTACACCATGGATGGGTTAACCTTCTGGAGGAGAAAATCAAGCAATTGTGTATAAATGTGTGACTGAGGATTTTGGAAACTCTCCAATTTCAAAAAAAGGAAAAAGTGGTGGTGGGTAATTTCAAGGAGAAAATATGGAATAACAGTAATTTAATAAATACAAACACAATTAATTTTATTTGTCTTGTTCACAGTAAGACCATCTGAAGAGAAGTGTCTAGTAAACTCAGGAAGCAGTAGGGAGAAGGAGGGGAGGTGTTCAGAGACACAGACTGGCAAGTTTACATCATTAATTTTCACTGATGAATATTAGTCTAGCATATGAACCAGTTATAATTTATCTTCTCTTGGTAGAATTTCAGATGGTTTCCATTAGGTAGCCATCGTAAACACTGCTCGATGGGCATTCTTGTCCATGTCTCCTGTGTTCATAAGCTTATATTTTCTAGAGTATATGTTTAGGAGTAGATTTACTGAATCATAATGGGTGAACCTCTTCAGATTTACTACATAAAGTCAAATTGTTCTTCAAAGGGTTGTGCCCACATGTGCTGCTGTCCCCCTCCCCTCCCCGAAGTAATGTTTCAATTCAACCTTCTCACCAACACTTGGTATTGTCGGTCTTAAATGTTCCCCGGTTGGATGCAATGGAAATGCTGTCTCATTATTGTTCTATGCATTTCTCTGATTACTACTGAGATTGCACATCTTTTTACATTTATTGAATGATTTAGTCTCCTCTTCTGTTCATATCCTTTGTTCATTTTTTTCTATTAAGTTATTTCTATCCTATCAGTTGTCTTTCAATGTGTGTGTGTGTGTGTGTGTGTGTGTGTGTGTGTGTGTGTGTGTGTGCTGAATCTATTCTCCTGGTCCACAGCTTGTATTTCAATTAAAAAAAAAAAACTCTCTCTTGCCCTGGCCAGCTTGGCTCAGCTGTTGGAGCATCAACCCGCGGACCAAAGAGTCGTGTTTTTATTTTTTTTAAATTTTTTTAACTTTATTGTTGAATGTATTACAGGTGTTCTTCCTTTTTCCCCTATTGACCCTCTCCTCCCCGCTCCCATCCCCCTCCTGCCTTTCCCCACACTGTTGTCTGTGTCCATTGGTTATGCATATAAGTTCTTCGGTTTATTTCTTCCCACTCCCACCCCTTCCCTTTGAGGTTTGTCAGTCTAAGAACCAATTTGTACTTCTTAATCCCTTCACCTTTTTCACCCATTCCCCCAATGCCCCTCCCATCTGGCAACCAACAAAATGTTCTTTGTATCTATGAGAATGTTTCTGTTCTGCTTGTTCATTTTATTTGTAGATTCAGTTGTCAATAGATATGTATTTATTTCCATTTTGTTTGTTCATATTTTTTATCTTTTTCTTCAAGAAGACCCTTCAACATTTCATATAATACTGGTTTGGTGGTGATGAAATCCTTTAGCTTTTTCTTGTCTAGGAAATTCTTTATATGTCCAGCGATTCTAAATGATAGCTTTTCAGGGCAGAGTAATCTTGGTTGTAGGTTCTTGCTTTTCATCACTCTGAATATTTCTTGCCACTCCCTTCTAGCCTGCAAAGTTTCTTTTGAAAAATCAGCTGACAGCCTTATGAGAGCTCCCTTGTAGGTAACTAACTACTTTTCTCTTGCTGCTTTTAAGATTCTCTCAAAGAGTTGTGGTTTTGATTCTGGTCAGGGCATGTACCTTGTACCTCGATTGTGGTTCCATCCCTCTCCCTGGTCAGGGCTGTGCGGGAGGCAGCCATTCAATGTCTCTCTCTCAATGATGTTTTTCTCTCTCTCTCTCCTTCTCTCCCATTCTATCTGAAAACCAATGGGAAAATATTCTCAGGTGAGGATTAAAAAATAAATAAATTAATTTAATTTAATAAAAAAAGTCTCTGTGCCTCAATTTTGTTGTTGTTATTAATCCTCACCCAAGGATATTTTTCTATTTATTTTTAGTTAGAGTGGAAATGAGGGAGGGAGGGAGAGAGAGAGAGAGAGAGAGAAAAAAACATCAATGTGAGAGAGATACATTGATTGGTTGCCTCCCACACCACCCTGACCAGGGCCAGGGATCAAACCTGAAACCCAGGTATGTGCCCTTAACTGGGAATCAAACCTGCAAGCCTTCGGTTTGCAAACCTACACTCTAACTGCTGAGCCAAACCATCCAGGGCTGTGCTTCAAATTCTTTATCTAGAAAATGAAGATAGTATCAATAAATAAGTCAATATACATAATATACCTACAAAAGTGTTTAGCATATAGGAAGCACAGTGTAAATATTATTATTTTTCAGTGTCTTTTGATGAAAAGAAGTTTCAATTATTTTTATAGTGTCTTTAAATGAATAGAAATTTTTAGCTTTTTTTAATATCGATTTTTTTTTTTTTAGAGAGAGAGGAAGGGAGAGGGAAAAACATTGATGTGATAAAACATCGATTGGGTGATCGAACCTGCAACTTGGGTGCATGTGCCCTGACCGGGAATGGAACAAGCTACCTTTCCGTGCATGGGCCAACACTCAACCAACTGAGCCACCCGGCCAAGGCAGAAATTTTTAGATTTAATGTCTAAGCCTATTAATCTTTTCCTACTGCTTTGTGCTTTTTGTGCCCAACACTGGCTTTTTAAAAATTTATTTATTTATTTATTTTTCAATCATCACCTGAGGGTACTTTTCCATTTATTTTCAGATGGAGTGGGAGAGGGTGGGGGAGAGAGAGAAACATCAATGTAAGAAAGACATATCTATTGGCTGCCTCCCTGGGCCTCTAGAACAGGGCCGGGGACTAAACCGCAACCGAGGTATGTTCCCTGGACCAGAATTGAACCTGTGGCTCTTCGGTCCATGGGCCAACACTCTAACCACTGAGACAAACTGTCCAGGGCAACACTGGCTTTTTATATTGTGCTATGCTTTGCTCATTCTGTGAGTGTTTTCATAATTGAAAATTTCCCACTAGCACTTCAGAACTCATTATAATTGGGAGAATAAGGAGAACACTTAAATCATTGCCTGTGAATTTTCAAGGAGGGTGGTTGCTTTTGTAGACATTTTCACAAATACCAAAAATATGCTTTAGTTCACGTAATTTAATTAACTTTTGTAATTAACTCTACAAAAGAAGACTTCTTACCATAGCATCTTACTGAACATATATTGGTGGTTCTTGTAGGTAATTTAATTTTTAAAAACTTATCTTTATTGTTGAATGTATTACAGATGTTCCCCCTTTTTCCCTTATTGACCCCCTCCTCCCCACTCCCGCTCCCCTCCTGCCTTCCCCACACTGTTGTCTGTGTCCATTGTTATGCATATATGTGTATAAGTTCTTTGGTTTATCTCTTCCTGTCTCCTCTGCCCCCTTCCCTTTGAGGTTCTTTAGTCTAACAACAAATTCGTACTTCTTAATCCCTTCACCTTTTTCGCCCATTCCCCCAACCACCCTCCCATCTGGCAAACATCTAAAAGTTCTCTGTATCTATGAGTTTGTTTCTGTTCTGCTTGTTCATTTTGTTTGTAGATTCAGTTGTTGATAGATATGTATTTATTGCCATTTTATTGTTCATATCTTTGATCTTTTTCTTCAAGAAGACCTTTCAATATTTCATATAATACTGGTTTGGTGGTAAGGAACTCCTTTAAATTTCTCTTGTCTGGGAAACTCTGTATATGTCCATCAATTCTAAATGATAGCTTTGCAAGATAGAGCAATCTTGGTAGGTCCATGCTTTACATCAATTTGAATATTTCTTGCCACTCCCTTCTAACCTGCAAAGTTTCTTTTGAGAAATCAGCTGACAGTCTTATGAGAGCTCCCTTGTAGGTAATTAACTGCTTTTCTCTTGCTGCTTTTAACATTCTCTCTTTGTCTTTAACCTTTTGCATTTTAATTATGATATGTCTTGTGTTTGAGACTCTCTGTGCTTCCTGGACTTGTATGTCTGTTTCCTTCACCAAGTTAGGGAAGTTTTCTGTCATTATTTTTTCAAATAGGTTTTCAATTTCTTGCTCTTTCTCTTCTCCTTCTGGTACTCCCATGATGAAATGTTGGTATGCTTGAAGTTGTCCCAGAGGCTCCTTACTATCCTCATTTTTTTTTGGATTCTTTTTTCTTTTGGCTGTTCTGATTGGGAGGTTTTTGCTTCCTTATATTCCAAATCGATGGTTAGCTTCTTGGCTTTACCTACTCTACTATTGATTCCCTGTAAATTATTCTTTATTTCAGTTAGTGCATACTTCATTTCTGACTGGCCCTTTTTTTATGCTCTTGAGGTTCTCATTAAGTTCCTTGAGCATCCTTATAACCAGTGTTTTGAACTCTGCATCCGATTGAGTGCTTATCTCCATTTTGCTTAGTTCTTTTCCTGGAATTTTGTTCTGTTCTTTCATTTGGGACCTGTTTCTTTGTCTCCTCATTTTGGCTGCCTCCCTCTGTTTGTTTCTATGTATTACTTAGAGAGGTGTGGGGCTCGCTGAGACCAGATGCTGCTTGTTTGAGAGATTTTAGGAAACTCTGAAGCAGGATCCAAGACAGGCCAATCCTATAGTAAAGCAACTGGGAACAGCTTGGGTGGGCCTGAAAGCTGGGTGGGGCAGGGCCTCAGGGAATCACTAGGGCGGGGCAAACAGTGTGAGCCAGGTTGCTGGAGCCCCAGATATGGCACCTGTCTGCTGGCCCAGGGAAGGGCTCACCAAAGGAACATCAACCTCGGCCAGCATGTGTGTCTGGGAGAAAGTCGCCCCTCCAGCTCTCGCCCCGATGCCAAACAACTTAGTTCTTTCCCATTTGTCTCTCGTGCCTTTCAAGCTACCTCCCCCATGCTGGATCCTGGAGGGAGTGGGTCTGAGTAAGTCCGTGCGTGGGCCCTTTAAGAGGAGCTGCCTGGGACTGCAGCAGCTGCACCCTCCCTCAGCCTCAGTTCCTACTGGTTTTTACAGCCAGAAGTTATGGGGACTTCTCTTCCTGGCACTGGAACCCTGAGATGGGGCCCTGGTGTAGGACGGGGACCCCTGACTCCTCAGCAGGGACCTTCCCAGCCGAGGTGTCCTCCTGGAGGCGAGACCAGCCCGTCCACACCTCCGCCCCTCCTACCAGTCTCGATGTGGCGGCTGCTTTAATTTCGTAGTTGTAGGACTTCCATTCAGCTGGATTTCGGGTGGTTCTGAATGATGGTTGTTCTGTAGTTTAGTTGTAATTTTGATGTGGTTGTGGGTGGAGGTGATATCGCATTTACCTGTGCTGCCATCTTCAGTTTTTTCATTTTAAATGTTTAATGATTTTTTTCCCATTTTCTTTCCAATAGTTACTTATTTTTCAAATTCTAATATTTTACATATATTCCAGGATTATTCTTTCTCTCTCATACATACTAGGCCCCAACAAATATATGAATGTTTTTCCAAAGACAATGTCTGTTCAGTGAACTGAGCTGATCTGCTGTTCTGTGAAATACAAACGTACACACCACATTAGTGAACTATTGTAGTCCTCTTGCAATGTCATTCACAGCGATTAAATCGCTGCCAGGCCCCTCTGTGGTCGAGGATTCCCTTCTGCTCTATTGACGACGTTATAATACTTGGGAAAGTTCCGCGGCGACAAAAGCCGCAGCAGTCACTATTCAGCGTCGATGCTGGCAAATAGAGCTGCACTGTCCAGACTCTGGAGAGCAAGATGGGCTATCGGCCACAAAACTGGACCTCACAGGACAACTGAGATAGCTAAGTAAATGCTGGAAAGGCTCCAGAGTTTCTCCCTGGGGACAAGTCTGCTTTGCCGAGATACTCCCGGACTCCTTTCCATCTGGAGTGCCTCAGAAAACATACAGTGAATTTTCTGCTCTTCAGTTTCTGTCAGAAATCTAGCCCCCGAAGTGATGTTCAGGGAAGAACACCTACAGGACCTTGATTTTTTTTTTTGGTCATGAAATTCTTACTCTAAGACAATATTATTCAGAAACTACTCTGGTTGACATGGGAGAAGGACATTCAGACCTTTATTTTCTCGAAGGAACTTATACAGTTATTTCTTTCCATTGGTGAAGGCCATGTAATAGAACATGTGTTCCTTGTTTCCCTGCCAGGAAGCTCAACGCCCAATTTAAATTTCAATCATAGCATCTGTGTTAATGATTATCATTAGCACATATGCATTCTATTTTTCCCCTGGCTCTGATTTATTCCTGTTTTCCTAACTTAGTACTTATGTTTCAGATGTCTGTTTCCAGCCCAGATCACTCTCCAGAGATTCAGAATTAATTGTCTTCTCAACATCTCAATTTAGACTCCCATAAGAATCTCAAACTCAAAATGTCTAAAACTGCCCTTAATTCCCCACTAAGAAACAGACAAAACCCAGTCTTCCTCCTCGCCTCTCCCAACCCCAAAGACTGTTGACCTCATCCATCCAATAGCCCACATCAGGAGTCTTAGTTGTCCTCGATTCTTCTTTTTCTCACCCTCTATATCTACCAGGATATGTCAGGTTACATTGCAACGTAGCTAACAACCCCCAAACCCCAGTGGCTGAAGGTAGCAGCAGTTTACTGCTCATTCTGACTACTGAATCAGAGCTGGGGTTCTGCTCCGCTTTGTCACACTGACTCTAGGTCAGGCTGACAGAGCAGCCACTATCTGGAACATTTTGATCACCACAACCGAGGGAAAAGAGCTCTGAGGGATATCATTTGGCAATTTGATGCCACTACCTCTGCTGGAGCTGGTAACTGGCCCCGTCACCCAACCACCAGAGGCCAGGAAGCAAGCCCACCATGTGCTCAGAAGAGAGAGAGTAGAAAAATTAATAGGCAGCATTAATAACTGTTGTACTGTCATAGGATAGACTCCCCAGAAGCAGACCCTGAGATGAGGACTCATGTGAAAATGTATTAATTAGGAAGTGTTGCCAGGAAAAAACAAGGGAGTGTGGAAGAGATACGGGGAAGGGAAGGACGCAAAGTGAGCATTCAACATCAAAGTCCCATGGAGGGCAATTTAGGCTCAACTCCATGAGGCTTCTGGAGACAGTCCTACCTCAGAGCAGTCTGGACCAGGGCCAAGGAGGCCGGAGTAGTTCTACTTCTGCACCAGGAGTCATTGCTGGGGCTCTCCCCAGGGAGATGCAAATCCCAGGTATTTCTGGCTCTCCTTGCAGGTGTTGGCTGTTGGAAGTGAAAACACAACATGAGAATGGCAAAGGGATCCAGAAGCCTACAGGTGGAGCATTGACATCTGCCCCTGCCCCCAAACTGGTAAGTCACAGCATCCTACTAGTTCTATCTCCCGAGGATTTCCCAAATTGCCCCATTTCTCTCTACCCCTAGTTGTCCACTCCCTCAGGTACCCCTTGAGCCCATCACCCTTGATTTTCTGCAGAAGTGCAATCAGAATACTGAACTGCAGTCTTGACATCTCTAATCTAGTCTTCACACTATAGCCAAATTGTTCTATCTGATTCAAGGAGCCTTTGCCTGGTGATATTTCGAATTCGTCATGCCTCCTTTCTAATCAGGGTACAATCCTCATTTTGCAGATGAGAAAACTGAGCCTCAGAGAAATTAAGTTGCCAATGGTCATTCAGTTAGTAGCTGGTAGAGTCAGAATATGAATCTAGTATTATGTTAACTCCAAAACCTTTCTTATTTATTTCACTGTTTCTGGATCATGATTAATCTGCTCACTTTACCCAGATTAATTCCCAATTCTATTATCTTAAACTCAATTTGTTTAAAGCCAAATTTATCTTTTTTTTTTTACCACCCTTACCAAATGTTCTGCTCTTGAATTCCCAGTGTCAATAATGGCATCTTTTGGTGTCACCCCTGACTCTTCTTTCTCTTTCTTGTTTGTAGTAATTTACAGTTATTCTGACTTCTACTGCCCATTGCTGCAGGTAGGGCTGGCTCTATGAGCTCTGAGCTGCAGGGTACAGAGTATCTGACAAGTACTCATATGTGGGAGGTCCTGGACCTAGGCCCAACAAGGGCTCATTAGCAGTGGATATCATTCCAACGATATTCTGCGCCAAAAAATGAGATCAGAATCCAGGGAATAAAGCCAAAGTTGGCCAGTCAGTTTGCCAAGCTGGAAGTTCTTGGACACAGTTACAAGCAAAGGGAAACAAGCCAGTGAACAGGGAGAGATTGACTGATGATGGAAATGAAAGAAACAGTAATGGATGGAGCAGGGTCCTGGGGAGGAAATAAAAGGAGAGGTCTGACTCTGATGATGGAGGTCTTGAGGAGAAGGAAGTGTATGCCTGGCATATAGTAGGTGATCAAACAGTATTGAAAGGCCTTCCTGAAAATATCTGTCCCCTGTTCCCTAGAGGAAACCACTTTGAACTAATTCAGTTTTTTTTTTTTTTTCCAAACCTGGCATTTATCTTCACATTCCTGAGCAAAATTTAGGGTGTACTCCCCAAAATGTATACAGGGTGTCTGTAGATTCTATTACATTTTGAAAATGAAATGTATTTTAATAAACACTGGCTTTATAATTATTCAAAGTTATATATACATTTTTGGGGGACACCCTATATTTATACTGCTATTTCTTGATTTATTAATTTGAACCTATTAACTTCCTATTAGGTAGATGATTCAGTCTGTATTTCCACCTTCTACTTTCCCTCTCCTTCTCCAGGATATATTAATAGTCGATGCCTTATTATGGCTATCTAAATATTTAGTGAGGATCCTATTAATTATATATTGTATCTTGTACAAATTTTTATTTTTTCTGGAATTAATAATTTTTAAAATTCTGTTTTCTTTTTTTAATCCTCACCCAAGGACACCCTTCCAATTTTGTTCAGATAGAGTGGGAGGGAGAGAGAGGAAGAGAGAGAGAGAGAGAGAAACATCGACATGATAGGGACACATCCAGTGGCTGCCACCCACACGACCAACCAGGGCCGGGGACAAACTGCATCCGAGGTACATGCCCTTAGCGGGAACTGAACCTGGGCCTCTCTGGACCGCAGGCCGACACTCTAACCGCTGAGCCAAACCGGACAGGGCAAATTCTGTTTTCTATATACCCATCTTAATGCTTTCCCAAGTGGCCCATCTGCTCTGTCACATATTCTCGGGATTTTCTTCCCTACAGTGCTCAGCATATTAGGTCATTTACTTCCTTGTACCCTTGGAGCCCTCCCCCCACAGCGCTCCCCCTCCTGCAGGCCGTGGGTACCCTGGAGCCCTGCACAGCTTTCACCTGAGAGTTCCCTTCGCCATCAAACTACTTCTCTTCTGTTGGGTTTCCTTCTCCTGGATCCAGTTCTTGCTTTTTGAGTGTGTACACAGTCATCCCTCGCCACTTCGCGCTTCGACTTTTCACGGCTTCACTCTATTGCGGTTTTTTCTTCTTTTTTTTTAAATCCTCACCCGAGGACATTTTTGCATTTATCTTCAGGTAGAGAGAGGGATGAAGAGAGAGAGAGAAATATCGACATGAGAGAGACACATCGACTGGTTGCCACCCACACGACCCCAACAGGGGCCGGGGACAAACTGCAACCGAGGTACGTGACCTTAGCGGGAACCGAACCCGGGGCTCTCTGGTCCGCCGATGCTCTAACCGCTGAGCCAAACCGGCCAGGGCTATCATGGTTTTTTCAAATATATTCATTAAAAAGTTGGTCGAGACAGTGAAAATGACACAGCGCGTGCTTGCTTGTCTGAGTCAATTATACACCCCTGTATTACAATTACAATTAGAATTACTGTACGTATGGACTGTAGGCCTATGTACTCGAGCACCCCAGGAATCCTTCACCGCCAGGTGCAGCCGTTAGGGTCTGGAACGGATTCACCGCGATAAACAAGGGACGACTGTAGTATATTTCTCTTTAAAATTAAATGTATTGGGATGATCTGGTTAATAAGATGATGTAAGTCCAAGTGTACAGTTCTATAATACATCCATCTGTATAGTGCACGGTGTGGGGGACGTTCTTTCCCTCGGTTTGCTCTCTGTATTTGCTGAAGCACAGCTTCTAGCAGGCTCTAAGGAAGGAGAGTGTCTTCACCTACCCGACATTGATTCATGGTCTGGCTGGGTAATTTTAAAGGCATTACTCCATTATCTTCTACTATCCAGTGGTGTTGACAAGTCTTACAGCACTCTGTTCCCATTATACTACACGTAACTCGTTTATCTTTCTGAAAGCGCTTAAGATTGCCTCTTTGTCCCTGATGTTCTGAAATGTTGGGGATGTACCTCCTCGTGGATATTTTACTATTCACGATGCTAGACACTTAGAGGGCTCTTTTAATCTGGAGGCTCTGTGTCCTTTAGTTCTGGGAAATTTTCCTGAATTTCTCCTTGGGAAATTTTCTGTCTTCTATTGTCTTTTCTTTTCATGATTCCCGATCTTCGGAACTGGTGCTCTATGCCCATGTAACCAGCTGCTTTCTGGTCTGTTTTCTATCTTTTTGACTTGACTTTCCAACCGTTCCACTAAGATGTTTAATTTAATTTCACTTTCCTATTTTATATTTTCCAAGTGTTGTTTGTGGGTCTCTGTTCACTTTTTCATAGTACTCTATCACTACTTTATGAATGCCAAATCTTCTATTGCTTTTCCAAGTATATTACTTATTGGTTGGTTTTGTTTTCTTCTGTTCTTATTTGCTTCTACTAGGTTCTTTTTGTTTATTTGTTTGTTTTGTTCTATCTTTTTATGATGGGAACTTTTTATCATATGTTTGTTGTTTCTGCTGTGCAATATGTAGCCAAATGCCATTTAAATATCTGCGTGAGCCCTGGCTGGTTTTGCTCAGCAGTAGAGTGTCGGCCCATGGACCAATGAGTCATGGGGTCGATTCTGGTCAAGGGCATGGACCTCGGTTGCGGTTTGTCCCCGGCCCTGGTCGGGTTGTGCGGGAGGCAACCAGTCGACGTGTCCCTTTCACATCAATGTTTCTCTCTCTCCCTCCTACTCTATCTGATGATAAATAGAAAAATATCCTTGGATGAGGATTTAAAAAAAAAAGAAAAAAAAAAACCAAAACCTATGTGAGTTGTGACCTGAAAAACAAGAAAGAAATGAAAAGATGCTGAATGATGAAGTTGAAAGGGGATTAATAAGAATAATATATGTGTCGGAAAATTATATGTAAAGTCAGTAAAACAACTTTTGAGCTGTATAGAAAGATATTCCAATAACTTAAGAAAGGCGGAGAAACACAACATCTAAGCAAGGAACAAATCATGGGCTGTAACTTACATGGGGGTCAAGTGAGTGGGGTCATAGGTTCAAATCAGACAGAACATGGGGGTATTAGCCCAAGACACCCCCTCTAGGGTACACTACTGTACTGAAAGGGCTCACAATGTCTCATAAGGGACTTATGAAAAAATAAAATCCTAAGTCCCGGTTTAAGAAAGAATCTTTCTGGTTGATATACACCCTTCACTGACTGAGATAAAATAAGAGCCACAGTTTGCTTGGATGGTATAATCGTTTTATAGATATGCTTTGACCCTAGAAAGATTAGAATTAAGTTTTGTTTTATTTTTTTAAAAAGTAAATCTGATCCACATATTAATATTCCTGTGTTAAGATTAAAATATATTAGTGTTCTAATGTTGTAGAACAAATTACCACAAACATAATGGCTTAAAAGAACACACGTTTATTATCTCACAGTTTCTGAGGGTCAGGAGGCCAGGCTGAGTCGTCTGCTCCAGCTTTCAAAAGGCTTCCATCAAGGTGCTGGCCGGCTACATCTTCTTCTGGAGGCTCGGATGAGAAAACCCCACTTCCAGGCTCATTCAGGCTGTTTGCAGTCAGTTCCTTGCTGCTGTATGACTGAGGACCCTGGCTTTTTGCTGGCTGCTAGCTGGAGGATCCCTCGTGTTCTAAGGCATCCACAGTTCATTGCTACGTGGGTTTTGCCTTAGTCCATCTGGGCCGCTGTAACAAACACCAGAGACTGGGTGACTTATAAACAAAGACATTTCTTTCTCATAGTTCCCGAGGCTAGAAGTCGGATGGCATGGGTGCCAGTATGGCCCCATTTGGTGAGGGCCCTCTTCTGGGCTGCAGAATGCTTCCTTGTAGTCATGTCCTCCCACGTCAGAAAAGGGCAAGAGAGCTTTGTGGGGTCCTATTCCATGCATGAAGGCTTCACCCTCATGATCTAATTATCTCCAAATGCCCCACCTTCTATTACCACATAGGGGTTAGGATTTCAGCTTATGAATTGGGGGTGGGGGACGCAAACATTCCGTCCGTAGCAGGCTTCTCCAACGTGGCTGCTTATTTCATCAAGCCCACATGGGGAATCTCTCATGTCTTTTATCATAGAACATAATCGTGGGAGTAATATCCCATATAACACAACCTAACCAAGGGACTGGCATTACATTACCTTTGTCATATTTTATTGGTTAGAAGCAAGTCACAGGTCCTGCCCACACGTAAGGGAAAAGATGGCACAAAAGCATGGACAGCAGCAGATTAGAAATCACTGGGCTCCCCTTGGGGCCCAGCTGCCACAGGAATGATCTGTATATGTTTGATGTTTAGAATATTTGTAACATTAAGAAATTTGGCATATCAGAGCATCTAATAGGCTAGCTTTGTAATTCCAGTTTAAAAGGAGTGATTGATTTAGATTTGAAATTTGAATTAGGAGGCATAAGAGAGTTTTAATAAGTTTGAAAATTATATTAAACCATTTAAAATAGCTTAACATTTACTATACATATATATTTAACATATTACAAATACTAGAATTATTAAAGTACTTGAAAGGGTGGCAGCCAGTCTCCAAAGATAGCTGTAATCAATTCATGCCCTCCCTGTGTGTGCATTTTGCTCCTCATAACAAGAAGGGAGCTATTTCCTCTCCCCTTCTATCTGGGCTGGCCTTGTAACTACCTCTGACCAAGGGAGTGTGGCAGAAGTGACGTTCTGGGACTGAAAGCCAGGCTGAACAAGGACTGGCTACTTTCTACCTCTTAGAAGGCTCTTTATTGGATCCCAGCTGCCATGCTGTAAGGAAGCAAATCATATTACCGAATTGCAGAATATGTAAAGAACCCTTAAAACTCAATAATAAAAAGACAAACAATTAAAATGGGCATATTTTTGAATAGATATTTCACTAGAAAAGATATAAGAATGGCCAATGAACACATTAAAGGATGCTCGATATCATCAGTTATTAAATTAAAACCACAATGAGCCCTGGCTGGTTTGGCTCAGTGATTAGAGTGTCGGCCTGCAGACCAGAGAGTCTCGGGTTCGGTTCCCACTAAGGGTGCGTGCCTTGGTTACAGTTTGTCCCCGGCCCCAGTTGGGGTCGTGTGGGTGGCAACCAGTCGATGTGTCTCTCTCGCATCAATGTTTCTCTCTCTCTTCCTCCTTCTCTCCCTCCTGCTCTATCTGAGGATAAATGCAAAAATGTCCTTGGGTGAGGAATTAAAAAAAAAAAAAATTAAAACCACAATGAGATAACTATTTCATACTTGCTAAAATAGCTGTAATAAAAATGTCAGACAATAACCAACATTGATGAAAATGTAGAAAATGAAATCTTTGTGCATTGCTGAAATAGATGTAAAATGGTGTAGCCATATTGAAAAATAGTTTGGCAGTTTCTTAAAAAGTGAAACGCGTATTAGGCATGTCTTTTTATTCTGATGTTTTGATATCCTCAGATTACAGACCTTAGGGAGTCTGCCCTCCCCAGGTCCAGAAATACCTAAAGAGAGTCAACAACTTTTTCATATGCAAACCAACCAATCTGAAGCCCAAATCTTCCTACCTGCTTTATGGAGCTCTCACACACAGAGCCACTCTCCTGCTCTAATGACCCCCGGGCCAGGTGACCACAACCAGAGACAGCCCTATGGCTCAGAGCCCACCGAAATTACTTAAACTAGTCAGTCCTCACCCTGCTAACCTGGCCGCTCCTGTTCCTTCCTGCAGACGCCGTAGTAAGAGGCTCTGGCCTCGTTTTCCCCTTTCTGCCTCCTGACCAACATAGTGTTTCCCTGGGTGGCCCTGCACGGTGTGGCCCTTTCTCTTGGAAACTGTAACAGACCATCCTTCCAATGGAGATCATCTCTTGATCATTAGTGAAAATAAAACCAACATTTTAAAACAGTAAGAACGCCATATGATCCAGCAATTCCATTCCTAGGTATTTACCCAAGTGAAGTGAAACTATTTCCACACAAAGGTTTGTACATGAATGCTCATAGCAGCATTAGTCGTAATAGTCAAGAAGTGGGAACAACCCAAATGTGTATCAGCTGTTGAATGGAAGCACAATTGTGTTATATTCATACAATGGAACACATATTTAGAAATAAAAAGGTTTGAACTACTGATAGATGCTAAAACATGGACAAATCTATAAATAATTATGCTAAGTGAAAGAAGCTAGGCATGAAAGATCATATACTGTATGATTCCTTTTATAGAAACGCACAGAAAAGAGAAATGTATAGAAGGGGAAAGTATGCTCATGATGGCCAGGGCTGAGATAGGAACAGAGTTTTCTTTTCTTTAAAATAAGGAAGTCTTGGAGGGCAGATAAAGGATAGGTCACTGACAGTATCTGACACAGCTGCCTAACTTGTTTTACTGTTGCTAATCTTGCCTCCTCCCTGTGACTCCTAGAGCCATCATTTAAAAAAAATTTTTTTTTCTTTATTGATTTTTAGAGAGAGGAAGGGAGAGATGGAAACATCGATGAGAGAGAACATCGATTGGCTGCCTCCTGCATGCCCCTCACTGGGGATCAGGCCCACAACCTGGGCTTGTGCCTTGACCGGGAATCAAACCGGCGACCTCTTGGTGCATGGGTCGATGTAGAGCCATCATTTTAAAAGCAGAGGGTGTTACTCTCTTGCTTAATACCTCACTGGTCATTCATGGCTTTCAGGATAAAATTTCCAGCTCCTGACTTAGCACACAGGGCCCTTCAGGATCTGACCCTATCTCTTTTTCACTGCATCCCCTCCTGCCCCCACCCCTGCACACCCCACTGTTCCAGCTACCCCTTCAGGTCCCCGAATCAGTGATGCTCTTCCAAATCCACACACTTGAATGTGTTGTCTTCCTGAATTGCCTTTCCTCTGTCCTTCCAAATTCAATCCTAGTTTTCTTCAGACTTCAAGGGGGTGTAATTTCTTCTCAGAAGACATTCTGGGTCCTCTTTTCTCTGCCCCATTTACCTGAGTTTACTTCTGTTAGAAGTGAACTTCTCACACTATACTCTTGCCACAGATTTACTGGGCCTTGAGCTCTCAAGGGTGGAGACCACTGTTCACTCAACTCTTTATTCTCAGCAGGGTGAATCAGTAAACGTGTTCTGAATGAATGACTCCAACCCCGTCTGGAATTGTTGCTCCTTTGTAAAATAGTGTAGAGTTGTAGAACTGTTGCTCCAGTGTAGAGCGGGGCCCATGTAGTACATATTTAACAACCTTGTCTTCTAGAGGAGAGCCAGAAACTGAGAGGCGCAGACGTGACAGATGCCTCGGTGTGGTCTCCATGATGCATCTTTAGGGAGCTTTAACCTCTTTTCCCAGAGAATATTTTTCAAACCAAGAGGGAAATAAAATTTTCTTTAGTCTCACTTACCTTATATATCCAGCCTTGGTGGAAATTCCAAAAGATAATAAAGTAAAGCACAAAAAGAGAAACAGAATTCACACCATGAACTCCTGCATTAGTGAGAAGTGGGCAAAGACTGTGTCTTAGTGTAGAGACTTCACACCTGTTATAGAGTGAATGTTTGTGTCCTTCCCCACCCCCTGAAATTCATATAGCCCCAGTTCTCAGTGTGGCTGTATTTGGAATAAGGAAATAACTAAGGTTAAATGAATTCAAAAGGGTGGGTCCCTGGTCTGATAGGATTAGTGTCTTTGTAAGAACTGACAGCAGAAAGCTCTCCCCAGCGCTGTACCCTAACCGAGGAAAGTCCTTGTGACGACAGAGTGAGAGGGTGGCCACTGGAAGTCAGGAAGAGAACTTTCACCAGGCACCAAATTGACTGGACTTCTAGCTGCTCATGGGGTGAGAAGATAATTTTCTGTTGTTTAAGCCACCCAGTCTATGATATTTTGATATGGCAGCCCAAGCCAACTAAGACACACCCTTGAAATATGCTTTCTACATAGTGAGTGGTTAATAAATACTTGTCCAACGTATGAGTATAAAATGATAGGTCTATAAAAGAGTTTAAAAATAGCTATCTGTGAAAATTGTGATTATGGATGGTTTTCTTTTTTGTTATTCATATTTCTGTATAATTTGAACTCCTTATAGTGTATGTATATTATAAGTTTTTTTTTAAAAAGCAATTGAAAAGTCATATCATATCTAGGTTTGATACTTAGAACAGACCGGGATGTAGTCGTGGATCATGGAGGCAAGGTGCTGGATGGACCTTACAGCAGCAGACACATCCTGTGTGGGCTACATAGGATGTCGCCTACTAATTAAGGCAAAGCATCTGTTGTGTGAATTTCCTGAAAGTCTGCTTAGGTGCTAGGATGGATGCCGTAGGTGTGAGCTCTGCAAGCCTAGGAACAATGTCTGGTTTTGCTCGTCAGTACATTCCAAGGAATTAGGACAGGGTACACAGCTAATATTAATGTATTGAGTTAAAAAAAGCCCATAGTTCTTCTGGTTGAATATGAAGAGAGTAATAAATATTTGCAGAACAATCAAAGGAATGACAAAGGACATCTCAGATTTAAGGTGATTATATATATATATTTGAAATTTGAGAGTGAATATATCTAACAAGAAGAATCAAATTATAGGAATTTTGGTCAAAAAAGTGAATGGAGACTTCCAGTCAAGATGGTGGCGTAGGTAAATGCGGTCTCGCCTCCTCCCACAACCACATCAAAGTTACAACTAAACTACAGAACAACCATCATTCAAAACCACCTGAAATCGAGCTGAATGGAAGTCCTACAACTACGAAATTAAAGCAGCAGCCACATCGAGAATGGTAGGAGGGGCGGAGGCAGATGGGCTGGTTCCACACCCACGTGTGGCGGATAAAAATCAGGAGGATACCTTGGCTGGGAAGGTCCTCACTGAGGAGTGAGGGGTCCCCGTCCCACACCAGGGCCCCAGCTCAGGGTTCCAGTGCCAGGAAGAGAATCCACATAACTTCTGGCTGTAAAACCAGCAGGAACTGAGGATGAGGGAGGCTGAGGCGGCTGGAGCCCCAGGCAGCTCCTCTTAAAGGGCCCGCACACAGACTAATTTGGACTCGCTCCCTTTAAGCTCAGAGTGGAGGCAGCTTGAGGGGTGCCAGAGACATACAGGGAAGAACTGAGCTGTTTGGCCTCAGGACGAGGGCTGGAGGGGCAGCTTTCTCCTGGACAGAGGTGCTGGCAGAGGCTGATGTTCCTTTGGTGAGCCCTTCCCTGGGGCAGCAGATGGCCACCATATCTGGGACTCCAGCAACCTGGCTCACACTGTTGGCCCCGCACTGGTGATTCCCTGAGGCCTTGTCCAACCCAACTTTCAGGCCCACCCAAGCTGTTTCCAAAGGCTTTACCATAGGACTGGCTTGTCTTGGATCTTGCTTCAGAGTTTCCTAAAATCTCTCAAACAAGCAGCATCTGATCTCAGCGAGCCCCATACCTCTTGTTAAGTGACCCCGGGCCTGGCACTGGAAACAACCAGCCTTGGTTCACAACTTAGCTTTTCCTGGGCACCTCCAAGGCCAGCACAAGAAGCAGCCATCTGCAGATCACTTTGTAGCTTATGCCAGGTGGCCCTGGATAGAACACAGGCAGTGGCTGACCTTGCCCCAGAGTGAGCACACCCAGTGGACAGCTTCAGACCACATCGAAACACCACCACCCAACCACCTCCACAAATGACACACTCAATGAGTGGACTCAGTGGGTACCAGAGCCCTGCTGAAGTAAGTCTTGCTCTGTGTGGTGGGCCCCTACACAGCTGATCCTCCAAGGCAAGTAGCTAGTGGACACAGCCTGATCAGCCTGAGTAAATCCCTCCCATTGATGTGCCAACAGCAATCAAGACTCAATTACAACAGAAGGGTGTACAGTCCACATTCAAGGTGCACCTCGAGGGCACAGCTAGGGTGATCAGGGAGGCTGTGTCACTGGATCCGACAGGACACCTACAACAATAGGCCACCCTATGAAGCCCAGGAGACATAGAAACTCTACCTAATACATAGAAACAATCACAGGGAAGCAGCCAAAATGAGGAGACAAAGAAACATGTCCCACATGAAAGAACAGAACAAAATTCCAGGAAAAGAACTAAGGAAAATGGAGATAAGCAATCAGATGCAGAGTTCAAAACACAGGTTATAAGGTTGCTCAAGGAACTTGATGAGGCATTCAATGGACTTAGTGAGACCTTCAAGGAACTTAGTGAGAACATCAACAACATAAAAAAGGACCAGTCAGAAATGAAGGATGCACTAACTGAAATAAAGAATAATTTACAGGGAATTAATAGTAGAGTAGGTAAAGCCAAGAAGCAAACCATCGATTTGAAATATAAGGAAGCAGAAAACACCCAATCAGAACAGCAAAAAGAAAAAAGAATCCACAAAAATGAGGATAGTGTAAGGAACCTCTGGGATAACTTCAAGCGTGCCAACATTTGCATCATAGGGGTGCCAGAAGGAGAAGAGAGAGAGCAAGAAGTTGAAAACCTATTTGAAAAAATAATGACAGAAAACTTCCCTAATTTGGTGAAGGAAACAGACATACAAGTCCAGGAAGCACAGAGAGTGTCAAACAAGTTGAATCCAAAGAGGTCCACACCAAGACACATCATCATCAAAATGCCAGAGTTTAAAGACAAAGAGAGGATCTTAAAAGCAGCAAGAGAAAAGCAGTCCATTACCTACAAAGGAACTCCCATAAGACTGTTAGCTGATTTCTCAAAAGAAACTTTGCAGACCAGAAAGGAGTGGCAAGAGATATTCAAGGTGATGAAAAGCAATGACCTACAACCAAGATTACTCTATCCTGCAAAGCTATCATTTAGAATCGATGGACATATGAAGAGTTTCCCAGACAAGAAAAAGCTAAAGGAGTTCATCACCACCAAACCAGTATTATATGAAATGTTGAAGGGTCTTTTTGAAAAAGAAGAACAAAAATATGAACAATAAAATGGCAATTAATACATATCTATCAACAATTGAATCTACAAACAAAATGAGCAAGTGGAACAGAAACAGACTCCTAGATACAGAGAATTTTGTGTTGCTTGCCAGATGGATGGGGCTGGGGGGATGGGTGAAAAAGATGAAGGAATTAAGAAGAACAAATTGGTTGTTAGATTGATGAACCTCAAAGGGAAGGGGGGAGGAAGGATGGGATGAGATAAACCAAAGAACTTCTATGCATATATGCATAACCAAAGGATACCAACAATAGTGTGGGGAAGGCAGGAGTGGGGCGGTATTGGAGAGGAGGGGGTCATGGGGAAATAAAGGGGGGAACATCTGTAATACATTCAACAATAAAGATGAGTTTAAAAAAATAAAAAAGTGAAGGAAGGTCGGGGGTGGAGTGCAGAGGAGTTCAACTGTTCAATACCTAGTTATCTGAATTACTGAGCGATAGTTGCTTGCTCTCCTCAGTATTTTTTGTCAATGTCAGAAGCCTGTTCTTACAAGGCTAGCACAGTTGCTTGGAAGCCCTAAAATCAGAATTAATAAAGATATGATTTGTTGGGGTTTAAATGGAATAATCTTCAGATTTTGATGTAATCTATGTGCCCTAAAATTGGAATTGATGAAGATCTGATTCGTTGGGATTTAAACCCAACAATCTTCAGATTCTGATATAATTTACATGCTAGCGACCTCTAGTGGTAACTCTATGTACTTGATCCCTCAGCACCTAGAAGACACACACAGATACATGTTATTTGACGATGAGTACAAATGTTAAATGTTAAAAACGTAGAAATACAGATGGCCAATAAATTAATTTTACATTTTTTATCCTCACCCAAGGACATTTTTTTGGCATTTATCTTCAGATAGAGTGGGAGGGAGAGAGGGAGGAAGAAAGAGAGAGAAACATTGACGTGAGAGAGACACATCGACTGGTTGCCACCCTCACGACCCCAACCAGGGCCGGGGACAAACTGCAACCGAGGTGCGTGCCCTTAGCAGGAACCGAACCTGGGGCTCTCTGGTCCATGGGCCGATGCTTTAACCACTGAGCCAAACTGGCCAGGGCCAATAAATTAATTTTAATTTTTTAGTAATTTTAATTACACTTTAAAAGACCTTTAAAGGATGTGTGTGTGTGTGTGTGTGTGTGTGTGTGTGTTTGTGTACGATATATATCCAACTTCAGGATGAGAAAAATAGAATCCTATAGATTTTATGAGACTGGACATTGACACAACAATCAGTACAACCACTTTTTGGAGAGAAATTATACCTTAAAATGTTCACATTTCCTGACTCAGTAATTCTGTGTCTAAAAAATCCAACAGAAATGGTTGAAGATACAAATAATTTTGCATATTAGGATTTTCATCAATAATATATAGTAGAAATATTACTTAACATTTAAAATTGTGTTTTCAAGTAATATTTATTGACATGGAAGAATGCTTATAATATAATGCTAAGAGAGTAAAGCAGTATATTGCATATCTATATATTTATATTTATTTATATACACATGACAGTATGATAGATGAAAGGAAGAAAGGAAAAAAGAAAGAAAAGAAGAAAAAGAGCGAGCGAGAGAGAGACAGAGAGACAGAGAGACAGAGAGAGGATAGAGGAAAATCTACCAATATAGTAACAGGAATTATTTCTGTGGAGAAGTGCCATGATTCATTTCAGTTTTTCTTCCTAAACTTTCCTGTAATTACCAAAAATTTAGACAATGAATATTTCTTTAAAAAATTTAAAAAATAATATAGATATATACTTACTATAAAACATTAGTTTGAGCATTAAATTGTTTAACCTAAAGCCATAGTATTTATATTGTTCTAAAACTAGCTTTTCCCAGTTCTGAGAGGGAAGTTCATAGCACTACAGGCCTACCTCAAGAAACAAGAAAAATTTCTAATAGACTATCTAACCTCACAACTTAAAGAACTAGAAAGCAAACAAAAAGAAAACCCCAGAGCAAGTAGAAGGGAGGAAATAGTAAATATCAGAGCAGAAATAAATGACATAGAGACCAGAAAAACAATTCAAAGGATCAATGAAACAAAGAGCTGTTTTTTTGAAAAGATAAACAAGATTGATGGACCCTTAGCTAGACTCACCAAGAAACAAAGAGAGAGAACCCAAATACACAAAATCAGAAATGAAAGAGCAGAAGTAACAACTGACACCACAGAAATACAAAGGATCATTAGCAAATACTATGAACATTTATATGGCAACAAATTCGACAATCTAAGTGAAGTGGACAAATTTCTAGAAACACATAGTCTCCCAAAACTGGACCGGGAAGAGATAGAAAACTTGAACAGACCAATAACAGCTAAGGAAATTGAAGATGTAATCAAGACTCTCCCAGCAAACAAAAGCCCAGGCCCGGATGGCTTCACGGGGGAGTTTTACCGAACATTCAAAGAAGAACTAACACCCATTCTCCTCAAACTATTTCTAAAAATTCAAGAAGAAGGAAGTCTTCCAAACTCGTTTTATGAGGCCAGCATAATCCTAATTCCAAAACCAGAAAAAGACACTACAAAGAAAGAAAACTACAGGCCAATATCCCTGATGAACGTAGATGCCAAAATCCTGAACAAAATACTAGCAAATCGGATCCAGCAATACATCAAAAAAATTATTCACCATGATCAAGTGGGATTCATCCCAGAGATGCAAGGCTGGTTCAATATTCGCAAATCAATAAATGTGATACACCACATAAACAAAATGAAAGATAAAAACCACATGATCATATCAATAGATGCTGAAAAAGCATTCGACAAAGTCCAGCACCCATTTCTGATAAAAACGCTCAGCAATGTGGGAATAGAGGGATCATATCTTGATATAATAAAGGCCATATATGAAAGACCTACAGCCAACATAATACTCAATGGGCAAAAACTAAAAACATTTCCCTTAAGAACAGGAACAAGACAGGGATGCCCACTTTTGCCACTCTTATTTAACATAGTACTGGAAGTCTTAGCCACAGCAATCAGACGTGAAGAAAAAATAAAAGGAATCCAAATTGGAAAGGAGGAAGTGAAACTGTCATTATTCGCAGACGACATGATATTATATATAGAAAACCCTAAAGACTCCATCAAAAATCTACTAGACTTAATAAATGAATTTGGCAAAGTAGCAGGATACAAAATTAACGTCAAGAAATCAACGGCATTCTTATACACCAATGATGAACTCACAGAAAGAGAAACTAAAAAAACAATTCCATTTACCATCACGGCAAAAAAATTAAGATACCTAAGAATAAACTTCACCAAAGAAGTAAAGGACCTATTTGCAGAAAACTACAGGACATTGAATAAAGAAATAGAGGAAGATATAAAAAAGTGGAAGCGTATACCTTGTTCATGGATTGGAAGAATTAACATCATTAAAATGTCCATATTACCCAAAGCAATCTATAGATTCAATGCAATTCCCATCAAAATACCAGTGACATATTTCACAGAACTAGAACAAATATTTCAAAAGTTCATATGGAACCAAAAAAGACCCCAAAGAGCCACAGCAATCTTGAAAAAGAAGGACAAAGTAGGTGGGATCACAATACCAGATATCAGATTATACTACAAAGCTACTGTAATCAAAACAGCCTGGTACTGGCACAGGAACAGGCAGATAGACCAGTGGAACAGAACAGAGAATCCGGAAATTGACCCAAGACATTATGCTCAATTAATATTTGACAAAGGCGGCAAGAGCATACAATGGAGTAAAGACAGCCTCTTTAATAAATGGTGTTGGGAAAATTGGACAGCTACATGCAAAAAAATGAAACTAGACATCAACTTACACCATACACGAGAATAAACTCAAAATGGATAAAAGACTTAAATGTGACTCGTGAATCCATAAAAATCCTAGAAGAAAATGTA
Organism: Tadarida brasiliensis; assembly: GCA_030848825.1. Taxonomy (NCBI): domain Eukaryota; kingdom Metazoa; phylum Chordata; class Mammalia; order Chiroptera; family Molossidae; genus Tadarida; species Tadarida brasiliensis. The sequence continues at coordinate 48,644,689 of CM061258.1, forward strand.
GGCAACAAAATTTCGGACATCATACGCAGCAGAATCTTCACTGATACATCACCTAAGGCAACAGAAACAAAGGGAAAAATGAACACATGGGATTACATCAAACTCAAAAGCTTCTGCACAGCAAAAGAAACAACGATCGAAACAGATAGGGAACCCACTGTATGAGAGAGCATAATTGCCAATGATACATCAGATAGGGGGTTAAACTCCAAAATATATAGAGTGCTCATACAACTCAACAAAAGGAAGAAAAGAACCCAATTAAAAAATGGGCAGAGGAGCTAAATAGACACCTCTCCAAACAGGACATACAAATGGCCAAGAGACATATGAAGAAATGCTCAATATCACTAATCATCAGAGATGCAAATTAAAACAACAATGAGGTATCACCGCACACCTGTCAGAATGGCTGCCATCAACAAATCATCAAACAACAAGTGTTGGCGAGGGTGTGGAGAAAAGGGGACTCTAGTACACTGCTGGTGGGAATGCAGACTGGTGCAGCCACTAAGGAAAACACTATGGTGTTTCCTCAAAAAATTAAAAATGGAACTGCCATTTGACCCAGTGATCCCACTTCTAGGAATATACCCTAAGAAGCCTGAAACACCAATCAGAAAGAATACATGTACCCCCATGTTCACAGCAGCACTATTTACAATAGCTAAGATCTGGAAATAGCCCAAGTGTCCATCAGTGGATGAATGGACAAAAAAGCTGTGGTACATATACACAATGGAGTACTACGCAGCTGTAAGAAAGATCTCTTATCCTTTGAGACGACATGGAGGGACCTTGAGAGTATTATCCTAAGCGAAACAAGCCAAGCAGAGAAAGACAAATATCACATGATCTCACTTATTTGTGGAATATAATGAACATAACAGTCTGAGGAACAGGGTAGACCCAGAGATGTGGAAGTAGGGTATAGACTGACACCCCTTAGAAGAGGGGGTGGGGGGGAGAGAAGAGATAAACCACAGAACTTATGTGCATGTATGCATAACTGATGGACATGGACAACAAAGCTGGGGACGGGGTGGGGGGATGGGGAGGAGGGTGTCAATGGGGAAAAAAGGAGAAACATCTGTAACAAAAATAAATTAATAAAAATAAATATATAAATAAAACTAGCTTTTCTATTGTATGTTTTGGAGACATTTCTATGCTAGTATTTATAGTTTCTCACTCGAATAAATATTCATTTTTACTAGAGAAACAGATCATCATTTTAAACTGAAAGTGTATTTGTTGCTATCAGTTCAGATACATCCTTTCAGGGGAAATATCTAGTTTCACCAAATAGGATATGAGATGTTTGATGAGTCAGCCATTTCCTCTCTAATGCGATTCTAAGATTATATCTTAGAAAGACTGTTAGAAAGAATGAGCAGATAAAGAACTGGAGAGCAGGTTGCTCCTGCCCATAGCTGCAGTGACTCTGAAAAACCCTCAGGCACCTGGCTTAGGCTCACCCTCTAGAAGCTTGAAGGTTCGAGTTCAGCAGTTAAACAAGTTCCTTTAAGGAGAAGGTTGTATAAACCTAAAGTAGTATGGTTGTACCTTGTAACAACATATATATTATGTAATGCCTTTTCAGTGGAAAATAGAAGCAGGAGCTCTTTGAAAAGTTTAGGTAGATATTTATTTATTTATTTATTTATTTATTTATTTATTTATTTATTTACTTTTTCTTTATTGACTTTAGAGAGAGAGGAAGGGAGAGGGAGAGAGCTAGAAACATTGATGAGAGAGAACATCGATTAGCCGCCTCCTGCATGCCCCCCACTGGGGATCTTGCCCACAACCTGGGCATGTGCCCCAGCCAGGAATCACACTTGGTGCATGGGTCGATGCTCAACCACTGAGCCACACTGGCCGGGCATTAGGTAGATTTTTAAAATAAAAAACCACACTCACACAGTAAAACATTCAAGCAAGACAAAAGCATTGTCCTCCTACCTCATAACCCTAGTTCCCTACTCTCTCCAGAGGAAGCCGTTAGCAGTTACTGATGCAGTATTCCAGTGCGTTACTTGTATAAAAGCAGTGAACACGAACACATATCTGTCCCTCTTACTAAAACACAAGCAGACACATACTATGCACATGCACTGGGGCATCATATGATTAAAAAAAATCAAACAGTATACAGTCATCCTCATTTGTCGCAGTTAATCAGTTCCAGACTCTACCGCGATAAATGAATTTCCGCGAAGTAGGATTCTTTATTTATACACAGTCGTCCCTCGCCACTTCGCGCTTCGACTTGGCGCGGCTTCACTCTATCGCGGTTTTTCAAATACTATACTATATTTGATGCAAATATTATACTATATTTGAAAACACTGCGATAGAGTGAAGCCGTGAAAGTCAAAGCGCAAAGTGTGAAGTGGCAAGGGACGACTGTATCTAGTTGTTTTATATATATAGAGTGGGGCAAAAGTAGGTTTATAGTTGTTTGTATGGAAAAAGAATACAATAATTAATAAATAATAATATAAGAATAAACTCTGGCCCTGGCCGGTTTGGCTCAGCAGTTAGAGCGTCGGCCCATGGACCAGAGAGACCCGGGTTCAATTCCCACTAGGGGCATGTACTTCAGTTGCAGTTTGTCCCCAGCCCGGGTTGGGGTCCTGTGGGTGGCAACCAGTGGATGTGTCTCTCACATCGATGTTTCTCTCTCTCTCTTCCTCCCTCTCTCCCTCCCGCTCTATCTGAAGATAAATGCAAAAAAATGTCCTCGAGTGAGGATAAAAAAAATTTAAAAAAAAAAAGAATAAACTCTGTTTCGCGTACTCACAACTGTAAACCTACTTTTGCCCCACCCTGTATATATATATATACACACACACACACACATATAAACATACAATATGTGTGTATATATTTTTTAAAAAACATAATGGGACCTCAGAATTTGAAAAGATAAGTTGGAAAAATGGACATTTCTGGCAATATGGTAGATTTCTTGAAAAATACTTCTGGTAGAGAACGCTTATGAATGCTAAATAAAACGCAAAAAAAAAAAATTTAATGCTTGCGTAACAGGTCAAAAGTGAGGGAAACGAAACAAGGGTAGGAGTCTAGGAAACGAGCAAGTGCTGAAGATGTGGCATTCTGAAGGCATCGCTCGTTCCCATGCCACAAGCTCTTGTTTCGTTTTAATTGTGGTAAAATATATATAACACAAAGTTTACCACTTTACTATTTTTAATGTACAACTTAGTGGCATTAAGTACATTCACAATGTTGTGTAAGTATCACCACTATTTCCTAAACCGTATCACCCATAACATAAATTGTAACCAGGACGCAATAGATCTCCATTCCTTTCTCCCCACACGCCCTGTGTCTAGATACCTCACATAAGTGGAATCACACAGTCTTTGTCCTTATGCGTCTGGCTTTTTTTTTCATTTATTATAATGTTATCCTCATAGCATGTAGTAGCCATGTATTCATCCATGATGAAGCAAGGTTCATCCATGAGGTAGCATGCATCAGAACTTCAATCCTTTTTATGGCTAATATTCCATTGTATGCGAGTACACATTTTGTTTACCCATTCATTTGTTGATGGACACTCGGTTGTTTCCATATTTTGGCTTTTGTGAATAATGTTGCTATAAACATTGGCATACAAGTATCTGTTTGAGTCCCTGTTTTCATATCTTTGGGGTATGTACCTGGGGGTGGAGCTGCTGAGTCAGATGAAAATTCTATGTTTAATCTTTGAGGAACTGCCAAACTTTTTGAGTGACTGTAACATTTTATTTCTAAACAGCAGTACACAAGAGTTTCAATTTCTCCATATCTGTCGACATTTGTTATATTCTATTTTGCTTTAAAAAAAAATAACAGCCATCATTTCTTGGCCTTTTGGCTAAGATAAAGTGTAAAAATAATAGCTATCCTAGTGGGTGTAAAGCCTCTCATTGTGATTTTGATTTGCATTTCCCCAATGATTAATGATGTTAAGTATCTTATTAGGCATTTTTATATTTTCTTCAGAGAATTCAAGTCCTTTGCCCATGTTTGATTTTTTTTTTTTTTAGTTATAGTTCTTTGTACGTTGTAAATATTAACCTCTTATAAGATATATGATTTGCATATACTGTCTTCCATTCTGTGGATTGTCTTTTCACTTCCTGGATGTGCCCTTTGGTGCACAAAAGTTTTTCATTTGGATGAAGTCCAAATAATAATGATAATAATAATAATAATAATAATAATTTTTCTTCTCCTTTTTCTCCCCCTCCCCCTCCCCCTCCTCTCCCCTCCCCAACCCCTCTCTCTCCTCCTCCTTCTTCTTCTGGTTTCCTGTGCTTTTGGTGTCATATCCAAGTTTAATGTCTTAAAGATTTTCACATTTTCTTCTAAGATTTTTATAGTTTTATGTTTTACATTTATATCTTTGATTCATTTTGAGTTAATTTTGTATGTACGTGGTATAAGCTTCCAACTTCATTCTTTTGCAGTGGATATCCAGTTTTCCCAGCACCATTTGTTGAAAAGACCACCCTTTCCTTGTTGAATGGTCTTGGCATCTTTGTCAAAAATCAATTGATGTAGGGTTTACTTCCGGATTTTCAATTCTGATCCATTGCTCTATAATCTGTCTTTATGCCAGTACCATACTGTTTTGATTACTGTAGCTTTGTAACAAGTATTGGAATCAGGAAGTGTGAGCCCTCTAACTTTGTTCTCTAGCTCTTGTTTTAATAGCTGTGTCTCAGCAGTGGGTGATGAGACACAAAGCCTATTATCCTCAGGGTGTAAAGCTGCATTCTCAGCGAAAGGGTGAACTAGAACACTTGGGCAAGATGGCCGGTAGGTAAACGCGGTCTCACCTCCTCCCACAACCACATCAAAATAGCAACTAAACTACAGAACAACCATCACTCAGAACCGCCTGACATCGAGCTGAATGGATGTCCTACAACTACAAAATTAAAGCAGCAGCCACATCGAGACTGGTAGGAGGGGCGGAGGCACAGACAGGCTGGTCCCACACCTACGTGTGGAGGATAAAAATGAGAAGAACACCTTGGCTGGGAAGGTCCTCCCTGAGGAGTGAGGGGTCCCCATCCCACACCAGGCGCCCAGCTCAGGGTTCCAGAGCCAGGAAGAGAATCCACATAACTTCTGGCTATAAAACCAGCTGGAACTGAGGCTGAGGGAGGCTGAGGCAGCTGGAGCCCCCGGCAACTCCTCTTAAAGGGCCCGCGCACGGACTAACTCGGACTCACATCCTCCAGGCTCCAGCGTGCGGGAGGCAGCTTGAAAGGCACCAGAGACACACCGGGAAGAACTGAGTTGTTTGGCATTGGGGTGAGGACTGGAGAGGCAGCTTTCTCCTGGACAGATGTGCTGGTAGAGGCCATTGTTCCTTTGGTGAGCCCTTCCCTGGGGCGGCAGACAGCCACCATATCTGGGACTCCAGCAACCTGGCTCACACTGTTTGCCCCGCCCTGGTGATTCCCTGAGGCCCTGCCCCACCCAACTTTCAGGCCCACCCAAGCTATTTCCATAGACTTTACCATAGGATTGGCCTGTCTTGGATCCTGCTTCAGAGTTTCCTAAAATCTCTCAAACAAGCAGCATCTGGTCTCAGCTAGCCCCATACCTCTCGCTAAGTGGCCCCAGCTGTGGCACTAGAAGCAGCCAGCCTTGGTTCACAGCTTGGCTTCACCTGGGCACCTCCAAGCCCAGCACAAGAAGCAGCCATCTGCAGATCGCTTTGTAGCTTATGCCTGGTGGCCCTGGATAGAACACAGGCAGTGGCTAACCTTGCCCCAGAGCCAGCACACGCAGTGGACAGCTTCAGACCACATTAAAACACCACCACCCAACCACCTCCACAAGTGACACACTCAAGGAATGGACTCAGTGGGTACCAGAGCCCTGATGCAGTAAGTCTTGCTCTGTGTGGTGGGCCCCTGCACAGCTGATCATCCAAGGTAGTCAGAGGTTGGTGGTTAGTGGGCACAGTCAGTCTTTGCAGTTGAAGCTGACCATCCTGAGAAAACCCTCCCACTGTTGTGCCAACAGCAAGCAAGACTCAATTACAACAGAATGGTGTACAGTCCACACTAGGGGTGCACCTCGAGGGCCCAGCTGGGTGATCAGGAGGCTGTGCCACTGGACCCTACAGGACACCTACTACAACACTTCATCCTAGGAAGCCTAGGAGACATAGCAACTCTACTTAATACATAGAAACAAACACAGGGAGGCAGCCAAAATAAGGAGACAAAGAAACATGTCCCAAATGAAAGAACAGAACAAAACTCCAGGAAAAGAACTAAATGAAATGGAGATAAGCAATCTAACAGATGCATAATTCAAAACACTGCTTATAAGGACACTCAATGAACCTAGTGAAGACCTCAAGAGCATAATAAAGGACCAGTCAGAAATGAAGGATGCACTAACTGAAATAAAGAATAATTTACAGGGAATCAATATAGAGTAGGTGAAGCCAAGAACAAACCATCGATTTGGAATATAAGGAAGCAGAAAACACCCAATCAGAACAGCAAAAAGAATAAAGAATCCAAAAAAATGAGGATACTATAAGGAGCCTGTGAGACAACTTCAAGCGTACCAGCATTCGCATCATGGGAGTGCCAGAAGGAGAAGAGAGAGAACAAAAAATTGAAAATCTATTTGAAACAATAATGACAGAAAACTTCCCTAATTTGGTGAAGGAAACAGACATACAAGTCCAGGAAGCACAGAGTCCCAAACAAGATGGACCTGAAGAGGTTCACACCAAGACACATCATCATCAAAATGCCAAAGTTTAAAGACAAAGAGAGAATCTTAAAAGCAGCAAGAGAAAAGCAGTTAGTTACCTACAACAGAGCTCCCATAAGGCTGTCAGCCGATTTCTCAAAAGAAACTTTGCAGGCCAGGAGGGAGTGGCAAGAAATATTTAAAGTAATGAAAAGCAAGGACCTACAACCAAGATTACTCTATCCTGCAAAGCTATCATTTAGAATTGATGGCCATATAAAGAGTTTCCCAGACCAGAAAAAGCTAAAGGAGTTCATCACCACCAAACGAGTTATATGAAATGTTGACGGGCCTTCTTGAAGAAGAAGATAAAAAAATATGAACAATAAAGTGGCAATAAATACATATCTATCAACAATTGATTCTACAATCAAAATGAGCAAGCAGAACAGAAACAGACTCACAGATACAGAGAACTTTTTGTTGGTTGCCAGATGGGAGGGGAGTTTGGTGAAAAATATAAAGGGATTAGAAAGTACAACTTTGTTGTTAGACTGATGAACCCCAAAGGAAAGGGGGGAGGTAGGGCAGGAATAGTGAAACCAAAGAACTTCTATGCATATCTGCATAACCAATGGACACAGACAATAGTGTGGGGAAAGCAGGAGGGTGGCGGAATTGCGGAGGAGGGGATCAAGGGTGGGAAAAAGAGGGACATCTGTAATACATTCAACAGTAAAGATAAGTTAAAAATATCTGTTAAAAAAAAAGAACACTTGGCTCACAAAAGTGATGGTTAGAAAAACTCGTATGTGTGGAGGAGAAAAATCCCCTGTGAAAATGTTTCATAACCATTTTTTTTTTTTTTAATCCTCACCCAAGGACATTTTTGCATTTATCTTCAGACAGAGCAGGAGGGAGAGAGGGAAGAAGAGAGAGAGAGAAACATCAATGCAACAGAGACACATCCACTGGCTGCCACCCACACGACCCCAACCAGGACCAGGGACGAACTGCAACCGAAGTACATGCCCTTAGCGGGATTCTCTGGTCCACGGGCCAATGCTCTAACCGCTGAGCCAAACCGGTCAGGGCATTTCATAATCATTTTTAAAGAATCACTGTATACCCCGGCCAGTGTGGCTAAGTGGTTGAATGCTGACCCATGCACCAAGAAGTCGCCAGTTTGATTCCTGGTCAGGGCACATGCTCAGATTGTGGGCCTGATGCCCAGTGTGGGGCATGCAGGAGGCAGCCAATAGATGTTCTCTTTCATCGATGTTTCTCTCTCTCTCTTCTTTCCTCTCTCTCTAAAATCAATAAAGGGAAAAAAAAATCACTGTATAAATAATGTTTCTGCCATCTTAAATGCAAAAATCTCCAGGCTTTCTTCACCACATTCAGCCCTTTCCAGACAACCAGCACAACAGGTCCTGAGTACATGCCCTTTAGAAGGTCTGTCTTACATCAGTGTAATGCTGTTTTAAATATTTCTAAGATATTTTAAGAAAACTCACAAAGCGGAATCTCTTTCTGTTCAAAAATCTTGAAGATCTCTCCTCCCAGGTCTACTAGATACAATCAGGTTTGATATAAATGAAACTGTGATTGTTGCTGGCCATGGTCCAAGAAAGCTGAGATGAGGACCAGAACTGCTACTGTGGGTGTGGGTGCTAGGGAGCCCAACGTAATGATTCTAGATTTGTATATATCTAGTAACGTGATTTAAAAACATATAGAGCACCTTGGCCAGTGTGGCTCAGTTGGTTGGAGTGTCATCTCATACACTGGAAGGTCATGGGTTCAATTCCCAGTAAGGGCACATACCCAGGTTATGTGCAGGAGGTGACCTATTGATGTTTCTCTCTCTCTCCCTCTCCCTTCCTCTCTCTCTAAAATCAATAAAAACATATCCTTGGGTGAAGATTAAAATATATAGAGAGAGCTAAAATTAATAGCAGTACAAGGATTAACTAACTCACTTCACAGTGGAGGATTTTAATATACCTCTCAATTACTCTTAAGTCAAGTAGACCAAAAAAATCAATGCATAGAAGATGTGAAGAACATAATTAAACAAGTTTATATAAATATGAACTCAATGTCCATGAATTGGAAAAATGGTCAATATGTAAACATATGAGTGGCTATATATCAGCAAAACTATTTATAGAAACAAGCAGCAAGCCACATTTGGCCCAATGGGCTGCAGTTTGCCAATTCCCATTCTAGACCATAAAGCAAGTCTCAACTTACAATAAAATCGTATTTGAAATTAAAACAACCTTTATTGAAAAATTTAAAAGCAGACATACATATACAGAACACTCTACCCAACAACAACAGCATACATATTCTTTTCAACTGCACATGGGACATTTTTCAAGATAGACCATATGTTAGGCCACAAATTAAGTCTCAGTAGATTTTATAAGATAGACATCATACGAAATATCTTCTCCAGCCATAACAGGATGAGGTTAGAAATCAATAACAAAAGGAAAACCGAAAATTCACAAAATTGTGGAAATTAAACAAATCAAAGAAGAAATCAAAAGGGAAATTAGAAAATATTTAGAGACAAATGAAAACAAAAACACTACATACCCAAACTTAGAGGACACAGTGAAAGCAGTGCTAAGGGTGAAATTTATAGCTATAAAAGCATACATTAAAAAATAAGAGGTGGGCCCTGATCAGGTGGCTCATTTAGTTGGAGCATCATCCTGTACACCAAAAAGGTTGTAGGATTGATTCCCGGTCAGGGCACATACCTAGGTTGTGGATTTGATCCTGAGTTGGAGGCATATAGGAGGCATCCGATCGATGTTTCCCTTTCACATCAATGTTTCTCTCTCTCTCTCTCTCCCTTCCTCTCTAAAAAACAAACAAAAAAAACTTAATAAAAAAATAAGAGGCAACCTAGGGAGAAACCCTGCCAACTCCTGGAGTACCCTGCCAGGATTGCTGCAGGTAGAGAGGCCTTTGGTGGACTCCAGCCTGGGCCTGTGGTGCAGAGCTTATTGAGGAGCTCTCAAGGAGGCTTGGGCAGGCTCAAGAAGTGCCCGAATCACACAGGAAGAGACTGAGTTGTGGACTAGAGGGTTCCTGTGCAGAGCCCTCCCTCTACATGGCCAAATATTGGTCTATTTAAGACTGATGAACTCTGCTGGCCTCATCCTGATGACTCCTTGAGACCCTATTCAACCACAAAGGTTAGCAGATCCCAGGAGGGTAGCAATTGGCTTTGGTTTACCCTGGGACAATTGTTGAGCAGCATCAGACTCAGCACTGGCACCAAGTTTGAATCTGTATCAGTCTAGTGAACACCACTTGCCCCTACCTGGTGACTCACTGAAAACCTATCTTGCAGCCTGTACTCTGTCTGAGGCTCTTTCAGTGACTGAGTCTAATAGGCAGCCAGCCGGTAGGCAGAGTTGAATCTCAGAGTGCCTTGGGACTTTTGCTGACCTGCTCCCTGGGCTCAGAGCTGGTGGAAGCCAGCTTTGGTATGCAGCCTGGCCCATCCCACATGCACCCAGGCCCAGCAGAGGTAGCCACAAACTGAGGATTGCTTGGTAGCTTCAGGCAGGTAGTCCAAGGACAGTTACAGAGAGCATCTGACATTGACCTTCACCTGAGTACCTCCCAAAATGCCCCAGAACCAACACACCTGGTGGGGATTCAGACCACATCAGAGCATAACCCAATAAGCTCCACAAGTGACACACTGAAAAGGATATCTCGACAGACAACTGCTGGGGCAAATTTTGTTTCATGTGGTTATCCCCTGAACTATGGTTGGGGTATATCCTCATAGACAGTTGGCCTGAGGGTCAACCCCACCCACAGATGGGTCAACAGTAATCAAGACTGAATTATAATATGAAGTCTCACATAACCCATACAAGGGACATTCCTGGAGCATCTAGCTCAGGTGAGCAGAGAGACTGTGCCACTGAGCCCCACAAGATACCTACTATATAAGACCACCATACCAAGACTGGGAGACATAGCAGATATACCTAATACATGGAAACAAATATAGAGAGGTAGCCAAAATGGAAAGACAAAGAAACACACCCCAAATGAAAGAACAGGAGAAATCCCAGAAAAAAAAATAAATAAAATGGAGGTAAGCAAGTTACCAGATACAGAGTTCAAAACAATCAATATAAGGACTCTCAAGGAACATAGGGGAAGAATGGATGAACTCAGTGAGAACTTAAATAAAGCAATAGTAAGCATAAAAAAGAACATAGAAATAATAAAAAGAACCAGTCAGAAATGAAGAATAGAATATTAAAAATGAAGAATACATTAGAAAGACTCAACAGCAGGTTAGATGAAGCAGAGGATTGAATTAGTGGTTTGGAGGACAAGGTAGCAGAAAACACCCAAGCAGAATAGCAAAAAGAAAAATAATTTTAAAAAGTGAGAATAGTCTGGCTTCTGTGGCTCAGTGGTTGAGCGTCAACCCATTCACCAAGAGGTTGCCAGTTTGATTCCCGATCAGGACACATGCCCAGATTGTAGGCCCGATCCCCAGTGGGGGGCATGCAGGAGGTGGCCAATCAATGTCCTCTCTCATTGATGTTTCTATCTCTCTCTCCCTCTCACTTCCTCTCTCTCTAAAATCAATAAAGGAAAAAAAGTTTTTAAAAAAAGTGAGGATAGTCTAAGGGACCTCTGGGACAACAGGAAGTATAACAACATCTGTACCATATGGGTGCCAGAAGGAGAACAAAGAGAGCAAGGGATTGAGAACCTATTTGAAGAAATAATGACTGAAAACTTCCCTAACCAGGTGAAGGAAAAAGACACACAAGTCCAGGAAGCTCAGAGAGTCCCAAACAAGATGAATCCGAAGAGGCCCACACCAAGACACATCATAATTAAAATTGCAAAGATTAAAGACAAAGAGAGAATCTTACAAGTAGCAAGAGATAGACAGTTTGTTACCTACAAGGGAGCTCCCATAAGATTGCTAGCTAATTTCTCAACACAAACAATTCAGGCCAGAAGGGATTGGCACAAAATATTCAAATTGGTGAAAAGCAAGGACCTACAACAAAGACTACTCTACCTAGCAAGGAGTACAGTTCAGACTGACAAACCTCAGAGGAGAGGAATGGGGGGGAAGGATAAGATAAATCAAAGAACTTATATTCGTGTATGTATAACCAATGGACATAGACAACAATGCTTGGGGGGCAGCGGAATAGGGAGGAGGATGTCTGGGGGTAAAAAGGAGAAACATTTATCACAATGGGGTAAAGACAGTCTATTCAATGGGAAAACTGGACAGATATATGCAAAGTAAAGAAACTAGACCACCTTCTTACACCATATACAAGAATAAACTCAAAATGGATTAAAGACTTAAATGTTAGACTCGAAACCATAAAAATCCCAGAAGAAACCATAGGCTGTAAAATCTCGGACATTTCTCTTAGCAATTTTTTCTGACACATCTCCTTGGGCAAGGGAAACAAAAGAAAAAATAAACAAATAGGACTACATTGAACTGCAAAGGTTTTGCATGGCAAGGAAAACCATCAACAAAATGAGAAGACAACCCACTGAATGGGAGAAGATATTCTACAGTGATACATCTGATAAGGGGTAAATATTAAAAATTTATAAGTAATTCAGATAACACCAGAAAAACAAACAACACAATTAAAAAGTGGGCAGAAGAGCCCTGGCCGGTTTGGCTGAGCAGTTAGAGCGTTGGCCCGTGGACTGGACCTACGGGTTTGATTTAGGTCAAGGGCACGTACCTCAGTTGCAGTTCATCCTCGGCCCTGGTTGGGGTCATGCGGGAGACAACCAGTCGATGTGTCTCTCTCACGTTGATATCTGTCTCTCTCTCTCTCCCTCCCTCCCTCCCCCTGTATCTGAAGATAAATGGAAAAATATCCTCGGGTGAGGATTAAAAAAAAGAAAAAAAAAGAAAATCTGAATAGCCTATAATTAGTAAGGAGATTGAATCAGTAATAAAAAAAATCTCCCCACCAAAAAAAAACAACAAAAAAACCTGGATTTGATGGCTTCACTGGTGAATTCTACCCAAAATTAATTAATTAATTAATTAATTAATTAATTACTTTATTTTCAGTCCTCACTCAAGGATACTTAAAAAAATTTTTTTCCCTTTATTGATTTTTAGAGAGAGAGAGGGAACGAGAGATAGAAACATCGATTAGAGAGAACATCGATTGGCCGCCTCCTGCATGCCCCCCACTGGGGTTCGGGCCCACAACCTGGGCATGTGCCCTGACTGGGAATCAAACCGGCGACCTCTTAGTGCATGGGTTGACACTGAACCACTGAGCCACACTGTCCTGGCCGAGGATACATTTTTTCCATTTATCTTCAGATAGAGTGGGAGGGAGAGAGAGAGAGAGAGAGAGAGAGAGAGAGAGAGAAACATCGATGCGAGAGAAACATCAACTGGCTGCCTCCCGCATGACCCCAACCAGGGCCAGGGTGAACTGCAACCGAGGTACATGCCCTTGACCAGAATCAAACCCGCGACTCTTTGGTCCACGGGCCGACGCTCTAACCATTGAGCCAAACTGGCCAGGGCCTACCCAAAATTAAAAGACTACCAGTTCTTCTCAAACTTTTCCAAAAACTGAAGAGAGGGAAGACTTCTAAATTCAATCTATGAGGCCAGCCTTACCCTGATACAAAGCCAGATAAAGACACTATGAACAAAGAAAACTACAGACTAATATATCTTATGATCATTGATACAAATATTCAAAACAAAATTCTAGGGAGCAGAATTCAGCAGTCTGTTAAAAGGATTATACACATGTCTAAAACCTTTAGCAACCTCATGAGATAGAGAAAGATCACAGAGATTTGTAGGGTACATGAGGAGTTATGTTTTTCCACCTCTAGATGGTGCAAGCTGAAAGTAATTTCTCACTTTCGAGGTTTAGCTCTGTGAGATGATTTGTAATACCTTTGGATTTACTTTTTCTGCCTAACTATATTTAAGCCATTTCTGAATTTATTAGAGTTTGCTTAGCTTATTTCTTAATACATTTATTTATGATCTATAGGAGTCCTAATAAATATGGAAGAGATATTTTACTAAATATTCCCAATACTCATTTTCTATCAGATTCAATTGAATAAACTTCTAATGCAAAACAATTAAATGGTCTAATATATATACTAGAAAAAAATTGCTTAAAGTAATTTGATATTAAAAGCTGGCAGAGTCCAGCTGGTATGGCTCAGTGGATTGAGCATCATACCATGGACTGAGAGGTCCCGGTTCAGTTCCTGGTCAGGGCACATGCCCGGGTTGCGGGTTCAATCCCCAGTAAGGGGCATGCAGGAGGCAGCCGATCAATGTTTCTCTCTCTCTCTAAAATCAATAAAAACATATTTTAAAAAAATCTGGTAGAACTCTCTGAGAGCATAATTTGACAACAAATTCAGATTTGCTAAAAGTAAAATATTATGGGTTGGTAAATTGTTTTTGCAAGGGTCAGATAAGAAATATTTTAGGCTCTGTTACAGCACAGAAGCAGGTACAGACAATACATAAACAAATAGATGTGGCTGTGTTCCTATAAAACCTCATACAGAAAGGTGGCAGGCTGGATTCCTCCACGCTGTAATTTGCTGATTCCTATTATTTATAGTAAAAGCCTGATTTTAGTAATTCACCATTTATTTTTTTTTTAAACCCCACAATACCAGGTGCCTGAGTCCATTACAGGTTATAGACATTTGGCTTTGGCCCAAATGAAAAATAGTTGAGCTCACATAAAATATCAGATTTTTATCTTCTCCTGAAAAACAAAAAATGAAGACCTGGAAACACTGAGCCCAAACAATGAGCTAGGGTTGAATAGTCTGTTCCCCTTTCTTTAGAGAGGTCCGGTGCTCTCCAGAGGATCCCACAGCTGTTTTGCTCACTGCTCGCACATGCTTGCTTGCTCACGTACATCCCACAACTCTGGGCATCGGAACTGAGACCGCTTAGAATCCCAAACCCTAGATTAATTCTGGCCTCTAATGTTTTTCCTTAATGCCCTTTCACTGAGTATCCACTTATCTTCTCAGACTCTGCCCTACATTTTTCTGTTTCAGCTCTCATTGTTTTCATTTAAATGCATCAAACACACCAAGTAATAACATGATAGCAATGCTTGTTTTTTATGACACACTTTTGCTGCAAATATGAAAACAAGAGCTCTTATTAGTAACAATCTTCATTTTGATGAACTCTCCCCAAATACATTGTAAGAATGTAACAGTATCACTCTGCCTCATATGCAAACCAGGAAACATTCCAATCTTTAAAAATCTTTATTTAAAAAGGACAATTGCTAGTAGTAATAAAAGGTATATTTTTTTTTTTTTAAAAAGAAGTTTTTATATACATTAATTCATTTAACATCCATGGGTTTTTGGAAAATTGAAATTAAATAATAAATCTGAATAATTTATTAAACTACTCAGATGGTATCATTACCCTATTCATACATGTTGCTTTGTGTTTATCAAGACATGTCTGAATCAGCCCGAGAAACGGTTTCCAGATCGATGTCCTCATGAGGAAGACACATTCTTACCTTATTTACTCCTGTTTTCTTTTTTCTGTATTTCTTTCCTCTTTCAACACTGAGAAAAAAAATACAAACATTTTCCCCTTTCCAGTTTTTTTCCTGAGTTTTTATACCTCAGTTTAAGGTTCCGGTGTTCCTGGCACCATTTACTGTTCTCCTTCACTTTCTAAATGAGATTTTTATTTATTTATGTATTTATTTAGATACATTTAAAAAATCCTTTGACTTCAAACCCTTTGGTTTTGATATGAGTAGATTATTACTGAGCCTTTGTTAGATGGGGCTGTCTTCTCTGAGTCAATGGCAGTTAGCTTTGTCACTGGTTTACTCCGGCTTCTGGGAAAAACAGGTTAGAGTTTGTCACGAGTTAAAACTCAGTCTGGGTAAGGAAGACACGCACATGAAAATCAAAGCACATGTAGAGGTGTATATACTGAAGGAGCCTTGTTCCCTCGCCTGTCCCTGTCCACACAATTCCCCCTATGCGACCACTTTTATTAGTTTCTTTCTTGCATGTTTTCCCAGGGTTTGTTTATGCAAATATACACAGTCGTCCCTCGTTCATGCGGTGAATCCGCTCCAGACCCAGCGGCTGCACCGGCGCTGAAGGGTTCCTGGGGTGCTCGAGTACATAGGCCTACAGTCCATACGTACAGGAATTGTAATTGTAATACAGGGGTATTTAATATAGGGGTAATTATAAATATAATTGACTCAGACAACCGAGCGCGCGCTGTATCATTTTCACTGTCTTGATCAACTTTTTAATGAATATATTTGGAAAAACCGATAGAGTGAAGCCGCGAAAGGGGAAGCGCGAAGTGGCGAGGGACGACTGCATATATATTCTGATTATTCCTCTTTCTTACACAAAAACTAATATAATACATCCTGGAGATTTATTCTGATCTGTATATAGAGAGCTTCTTCTTCTTCTTTTTTTTATCCTCACCTGAGGACATTTTTCCATTTTTTGTTCGGATATAGTGGGAGGGAGAGAGAGGAAGAGAGAGAGAGAAACATCGATGTGAAAGGGACACATTGATGTGAAAGGGACACATCGAGTCGCTCCCTCCCGCACGACCCAACCAGCGCCGGGGACATGTGCCCTTAGATGGGAACCGAACCCGGGTCTCTCTGGACCGAAGGCCAACGCTCTAACCGCTGAGCCAAACCGGCCAGGGTGAGAGGTGCTTCTTTACAGGGGTTTCACATTGTCCAACTTTCATTTTCCATCTTCACTGCTTGGTATTTATTTATTTATTTATTTATTTATTTATTTATAGAGGAAGGGAAGAGAGAGATAGAAACATTGATGTGAGAGAGAAACATTCATCAGCTGCCTCCTGCATGTCCCCTCCTGGGGATCAAGCCCGAAACCCAGGCATGTGCCCTGACCAGGAATTGAACGAGGACCTCTCAGTCCAAGAGACGATGCTCGATCCACAGAGCCACACCGGCCAGGCCACTCCTTGGTTTTTAAACTGTATATGTCTTTTTAGAAGTCTGAAGGTTTTACAAGGGTATGATAAAATGCCTTGGGTTAGAGATTTAATCGATGCCCTCAGAACCACCTGCCAATTCATACAGTATCAAACTGAACTTGGCTTTACTATTATAAAGATGTTAGGTTGCCTGATTTTGTTATTGGACAAAGTGGGGGGTCCTTTTCCCCACTGGATGCTGGGGGTGGAGTCCTTACAATATCTCAAGAAAAAGAATTTTCTGAGACTTACGTGGGAGAATGAGGGATTTTTATTTCCATGGAATTGCACCTCTGCGTTTCTTAAGTCCCATTTCCCTTTTTCCAGTCATAGAAGAGGTTAGCTGGGGTTTCAGGGAAGCTAAAAGCAAAGCCAGTGTCCAGAGTTCCCTTTCCATGTGGAGAAAGGCCCAGCACAGCATCAGGCTAGTTGCAGTCCATTAGTCCTTTGTGTGTGGGAGTCTGCATGGCCGTGGGCCACATGGGAGAATGCCAGGAAGCCAAGCGTGAGCCACGAGCCAAGTGTGCCAAGAGGAACTCCATTGTTCAGGGGATTAAATATTCCACACATTGTGCCCTTGCAGTGGCCACACCCATTCTGGCCTTTGTTTTCAGGTGTGAGTGACAGCAAGCACCTTCCCTATGTCACCCCAACTTTACTGTGCATGCTTATCTCCCCTTTGTTGGACCCCTGGGGAGGGTCAAGTTGTAGCTTCCAGGTGGAGTTATCTAAATGACATGCCTATAATGGCTGGCTTACCCTTTGCTCCTTTCTTGTTATTAATAACCAGGTTAATTACAACAGTATCATTTTTCCCTCTTGGTTTTTTAAGTTAAATATATAGAGGGTATTTGTATATTGCTGTGGGTTCCTGGAGGGGCAATGTTTTAATTCAAGTGGGCTCTTTTTTAGAAGAGTGGCAGATTAGAGGAATAGATATCTTTTTGGAAATGGGGTGGCTCAAAAGTAGTCTAGACTTTTCTGGTTGCAAGTGACGGGAAGCTAATTTGAGCTTGCTTGACAGAAGAGGAAATTCATTGACTTGTATATGTAAATGGAGCCTGGGGAAAAATGAGCCTCAGTGACCCTCGAAACCACAGACCTGGAAGCAGCTGGGACTCTCCCTAGTTTCATATCTCTTTCTCTGCATTGGCCTCATTGTGTCAAGTCAGCTTCTTCCATACGACTGGAAATCTAGCCACCAGCAGCTCCTATAACCCATAAAAGACTTTTAGGGGGACCAAAGTTTTGCCACCCTACAATGTGCCTTTTGGGATATTGATTTTAAGCTAGTTATTAAGAAACAAAAGACTCAGAAAGAACCTTGGACTGCCCCCTTCCAGACTAAAGGAATTCAGGAAGGAAAACTTTAGCGTATTTAGCTTAGCACATATGAATTAGCACACATGGGATGGACAGGAAGAAATCTAGCAAAGTTTCTTTGTGTTTCATTGTTTCCAGATGGCCCAGCAAGAATCGCTTACCACATGCTGTCTACCTGTCCGAAATCCCAGTTCCCTGCCCCCTTCTCCTTTGTCCAGATGGCATATAAGCCTCAACTGCCCACTGTCTTTCAGATCTCATATTGTTGTCGGAGGGATGAGGGGCCAGATCCCTCTGGCACTCGTGGGCAGGAGGTTCTCGGGGCACAGCTGGAATAAGCATTTTCAGAAGCCCCCACAAGAGAATGGATGGTTTTTATTGGCATGGAGTTATATTTCTGGGGTTGCAGTGTCCCAGTTCCCTCAGTCCTGTTCTGACAGAGGGGCAGCTGTGGATTTCGCAAGGCCAGAGTCCAGAGTGTCCACTCTGTGATGCAGCTGGGTCCAGATCAGGCACCAGGCACCAGGCTAGATTCAGTTTATTAATCCACTATATGGAGCCCACATGGCCATGGGCCACATGGTGAATGCAGGGCATGAGAGCTGAGAGAGAGAGAGAGAGAGAGAGAGAGAGAGAGAAAGCTTTCCTTTGTCTAAGAGATTAGATATTCAGGTTTTGTGCACTTGCAGGGGCCACGCCTATTCTGGCCACTGATTTGCTCCCAGGTATGACGGACAGATAGACACCTCCCATGTCACTCAGACCTTACTGGGCATAGGTCCAAATGTTTTTGTTCTGGCCCTTCCCTCACCGATCAGCAGGGAATAGACCTGGAGTGTCAAGTTAGCTAATCTTCCCTTTATTTCTTTCCTATTAAATAATAACCAGATTATTGTGACAGTATCAATATCTTATGACACCCCTTGCATGTACATCATAATAATATATCTTGGACATTTTCTCCTGTTAATCTGTCTCTGTTAATTATTAGCCTAGCTAGAAGAACTTGGAAGGTGGGAACGAAGGTGTGTGTGTGTGTGTGTGTGTGTGTGTACATGTGTGTGAAGAGGGAGAGATGAAGAAAGACAGAGACAGAGACAGAGACAAAGAAATGGTGGGGGGGAGTGTGAACAAAAAATGGCAACAGAGTAGACCCCATGAGCTCCTGGGGCAACATAGCAGGCCTGGCAAGTGACCGAAAGTAACCACACAGGATGGTCTGGTCATAAATTCCTAACTGGCAGGTCATGGCAGGTAGTCACGTCCCAGGTCTATTGCTTCCTTAGCAAAGGTCAGTCTTTGCCTTAACTGAGCTCTGTCCATTGGATGTATGCACCTAGGATAACATACTTTGAATGTCAGAGCAGTTTTCTTTCCTACCCCTCGAAGGCACCACCGTGGCCCACAGAGCACAAGGCCATGAAGCTCCTCGTTGTCATCCTGTTGCCTGCATACGTCTCTGTGTGCTGTAACTGTGAAATGTCACCTGCCCCGTGCCTACTAATGTGAAAGTATGTGTTTCTGCACTTTGTTTTTATCCAATCCTAGACATTTCTTCACTGTTCTTTCTCCTGTCTCCCTAATCCACCAGCAATAGATTCCATGTAACATTCCTTACATCTTCTCCTTTTATTCTAGATGTGTAAAATAAGCCGCAAAACTGCCACTCTCAGGAGCATTTTCTCTATTTGTTGAGATCTTGCTTTTGGCTGATAAATGTTCATAAAGCTTTCTACAGGTTGGGGCTTAAAAATTTTTTTTTGGGGGGGGGGGACTACATCAAACTAAAAAGCTTCTGCACAGCAAAAGAAACAACCATCAAAATGGAAAGGGAACCCACTGTATGGGAGAGCATAATTGCCAATGATACATCAGATGAGGGGTTAATTTCCAAAATATATAGAGTGCTCATACAACTCAACAAAAGGAAGAAAAGAACCCAATTAAAAAATGAGCAGAGGAGCTAAATAGACACCTCTCCAAACAGGACATACAAATGGCCAAGAGACATATAAAGAAATGCTCAACATCACTAATCATCAGAGAGATGCAAATTAAAACAACAATGAGGTATCACCTCACACCTGTCAGAATGGCCGCCATCAACAAAGCATCAAACAACAAGTTTTGGTGAGGGTGTGGAGAAAAGGGGACTCTAGTATACTGCTGGTGGGAATGCAGACTGGGGCAGCCACTATGGAAAACACTATGGTGTTTCCTCAAAAATTAAAAATTGAACTGCCATTTGACCCAGTGATCCCACTCCTAGGAATATACCCTAAGAAGCCTGAAACACCAATCAAAAAGAATATATGTACCCCCATGTTCACAGCAGCACTATTTACAATAGCCAAGATCTGGAAACAGCCCAAGTGCCCATCAGTACACGAATGGATAAAAAAGCTGTGGTACATGTACACAATGGAGTACTATGCAGCTGTAAGAAAGAAAGATCTCTTATCCTTTGAGACAACATGGAGGGACCTGGAGAGTATTATCCTAAGCGAAACAAGCCAAGCAGAAAAAGACAAATATCACATGATCTCACTTATTTGTGGAATATAATGAACAAAACAGTCTGAGGAACAGGGTGGACCCAGAGACATGGAAGTAGGGTACAGACTGACAACCCTCAGAAGAGTGGGTGGGGGGGAGGGAAGAGATAAACCACAGAACTTATATGCATGTATGCATAACTGATGGACAACAAAGCTGGGGATGGGGTAGGAGGATGGGGAGGAGGGTGTCAATGGGGAAAAAAGGAGAAACATCTGTAACAAAAATAAATTAATAAAAAAATAAAAATAAATTTTTTTTTTTTTTTGTCAATAGGAGGAACTTGTTCGTTCTTCTACTCCATCTGAGAGGTGGCATGGAGTCGCTGTGGAAGGCAGGGTCCCTGGCGGCCAGAACCTGCACTGGCTGGAGGGCGTACATGCAGCTCCTTCCAGAGTCAGGGCTCCTGAAGGGACAGCACCACCCAGGCGGAGCCGGAGGAGATCTGCATCCTAGACGGAGGCATCCCGCTCCCTTCAACAGTCTTCCTTCTTCTGCTAACAAAGCGGAGCGAGGCTCTGACTTGCCGCGGAGGAAACGTGGGAAATCATCCCGTTTACATTTATAAGACTATGTGAGGAAAGGCAGACCGCGAATTCCCGCTCGCGGAGGTGGTCTGCAGGTGGGAAACTCGCTCAGAGGAATGACCCTTCTCTGCTCCTCATTCCTGCCAGTGAGGCCTGAGGCTCTGTACACAGAACGTAACGATATCTCCCCGAAGCACTGGAACTGAGTTGCTTTGTTGTGTGTACAAATTCACGAGGAAGTAGATGAAATACAGTATAGGTGCTGTTAGAGTGTGCCTTCTATTTAAAGAACAAAACTTTTCTGGGTTTCATAAAAGTAGACTACAATATCCAAGATTGATTGTTATTATTGGTTCTGAAGGGGGACAGAACAGGCCTCCCTCAGATGGGCAACTTGGGCATGTGAATTATTTTGAGTTGAAGGCAATTAAGATCCTGGGGGCTCACGAAAAACTTTCACCTCTCCCTTTAAACATTTAAAATTGGGGGCTTGCTCTTAATAAGAGCTATTACCAAAAACAAGTTTTTATGACCTATCTATAGGGCAGGGTAAACATCTAATTACTGAATATCTGTTCTTTTTAAGGTTCTGCAATGACCTTCCTCCCCTCTGAAGCCCTGAGGTGCCTGCCCCCCTCCTTAGCTCAGAATGCTGTGGACACCTCATTTTAACTTTGTCCTGAACCTCTCGTGTGTGGGGTCTCTGACTCTCCTGTTGATTTGATTATTAGCTGAAAGTTCATTTCTCCCCCACAGTTCCACAGCAATTGTCTTCTTCCCTTGGAATAAAAGTGTGGATGATGAGAAAGTGCATTTTATGCCATTATTTGATCTTTCCTAGTCAAATCACAACTTTTTTGGCCTGATAACATTGTTGGTGATATATAACTCTGTCTATAGGTATCAAAGGGTTAGCACACCTTTCTCCCACCTGAGCTAACCGATGACATTCCTGCTAAGTGACAATGGTGCTTTGTGGCTGGTTCTCATAATCAGACTTTTTCCCAAAATGACACCAGGAAAACTTGTCTGGCATGTGTCATATCATCAGGAGCTATTTCCTTACCCATCTTCTGTCATTGTTTGTTGTCTTTCTTTTCTATATATCCTGTTTTTCCTTTGACCATTTCTCTGTTTCACACAGTCCCTTCACTTATAATGTTAGGAGGCCTCCAGAGTGATGGTATTTTCTCCATGTTGAGTTTTTTGGTTATTGTTTACTGTTTTTGTTTACTTCCAGGTCTAGACATTCAACACTATGTAATCTTGGCTGTCAGTGTCTTAAGGATGATGGGTTCATTACCCAAGAAACTGACATACATAAACTCAAATAACAAGAAACAGCATAATTTATTATTATTATTATTATTATTATTATTAATATTCTTTGAGTTTTCATCTTTGGGACTTAAGGCACTGTTGTCCTGCAGGAGTCAGAGCTTATCCTAAGTCCCTCACTTTCTTAGTAAAAATGTAAATAATTTAAAGATGAAGGTTAATTAGCATGCCATTAATGGAGAGGAGGGCTACTTTACTAATTACATCTGTAAATTAATGAACATGATACACCACATCAACAAAATGAAGGATAAAAATTATATTATCATTTCAATAGATGCAGAAGAGCATTTGACAAAATTGAACATCCTTTAATGATAAAAACTTTAAAAAATGGGTACAGCCTGGCTGGTGTGGCTCAATGGATTGAGCATCATCCCATGAACTGAGAGGTCTCAGTTTGATTCCCGGTCAGGGCACATGCCTGGGGTTGCAGGCTTGATCCCCTGTAGGGGGCATGCAGGAGGCTGCTGATTGATGTTTTTCTCTCACATTGATGTCTCTATCTTTCCCTTTCTCTCTGTCTATAAAAGTAATAAAAACATATTTAAAATAAATAAATAAGTGGTGTTGGGAAAATTGGATAGATACATACAAACAAACAAAAAATGAAACTAGATCACTGTCTTACACCACATAAAAAAATAAACTTAAAATGGATTAAAGATTTACATGTAAAATCTGAAATTATTAAACTTCAGAAGAAAACATAGGCAGTAAACTTTTTGACATGGGTCTTAGTAATATCTTTTTGGATATGTCTCCTTGGACAAGGGAAACAAAAGAAAAATTAAACAAATGGGACTATATCAAACTAAAAAGTTTTGCACAGTGAAGGAAACCATAAACAAAATGGAAAGACAGTCTACTGAAGGGGAAAAGATATCCTCAAATGATATAGCTGATAAGGAGTTATTACCTTAAAAATATAAGGAACTTATATGACATAACACCAAACAAACAAACAACAACAAAAACCAAGTAATCCAATTTAAAAATGGGCAGAGGACCTGAACAGACATTTTCCCAAAGAGGACATTCAGATGGCCAACTGACATGAAAAGATGCTTAACATCACTAATAATTAGAGAAATGCAAATCAAAGCCAAAATGAGATAACACTTCACAACTGTCAGAATGGTTATCATCACAAGAGCAACAAAAACAAGTGCTGGCAAGAATGTGGAGAAAAGGGAACCCACATGTACTGTTGGTAGGACTGAAAATTGGTGCAGCCACTATGGAAAATAATATGAAGATTTCTGAAAAAGTTAAAAGTAGACCTGCCATACAACCCAACCCCCAGCAATTGCACTTATGGGTATTTATCTGGAAAAAGAACATAGCTAAGATATGGAAGCAACTTAGGTATCCATTGATATATGAGTGCATAAAGAAGACCATATATATAAAATGGAATATATATATATATTACCATATTACTTTCATATTACCATATTACTTGCCATTTGCTACAACATGGATGGACCTAGACAGCATTATGCTTAGTAAAATAAGTCAGACAAAGACAAATACTGTATGATTTTACTCATATGTGGAATCTAAAAACAAAACAAAACAAATGAATAAACACAACAAAAGAGAAACACACCCACAGATATGGAGAACAAGCCTATGGTGGCCAAAGGAGTCGGAGAGTAGGGGATGAGTGAAAAGAAAAAAGAAAGAAAGAAAGCAAAGGAGTTAGTGCACAGGGACTTTCCCATTTGAGTTGGGCTAGTCAGGAAAGGCCTCTCTCAGATGGTGCCATCTGGGCAGAAACTTGAATAAAGGAAAATAAAAAGACAAAGTTTGAATTAGCATTCCATTAACAGAGAAAGGGGTATTTTAACAAAAACAGCTTTCTCCCAACCCATCTCCATTTGATACTGATTAAAATATATCACTGGCCATTTAGTACAAAACAAAATTAAACAATGAAAAACAAATGCAATATACTTGTACACAGGCATCTAAAAGAATGGAAGAGAGAAAATGAAAGACTAGAGAAAACCAAGCTCTAATTGTTAGGATAAGGTAGGGACAAATTATAGTTTTCTAACGGACAATGTATCCTTGTCTGTCCAAGTTCTGGGGTCAAGAAGCAAGTATTCTTTTTAATAGACACCTCATTTTTGCTGCCCAAGGTATCAATTGTATCGTCTTCTCCGTTTTCAATAGTGCAGGTCTCTGTTTCATTGATTGGCTGCTCATCAAGTGAGATCTGATCTGACTGACAAACCCTGTCATTCACAACAGGCTCAGCATTTGAAGGCTTGACTGGGGGTAGGAGCCACTTCCAAAGTGGCTCACACAGAAGCCTGGCAAGTTCCTCCTGGTTGTTGGCGGGAGGCCTCGGCTCCTCACCGCGAGGGCCTCTCCCCAGGGCTCCCCGGCAGCTGGCTTCCCCCAGGGCGAGCGATCTGGGCCTCAGGTTCGGATGCAGTGGAAGGAAGTCCTGCTAGAGCAATTCTCCTGGCCTATTTGCCACTCATTCTTGCCCAGGTGGTGAATTTGGAGGGAGGAGCTAGGCATGGGTCGGTTGGTTTCTTTGGGGTTATTTTATTTTGGAGCAAGCGTGTCCCCAGGATGCAGGCATTCTCATCTGATCTTGGCCAAGAGTAAAGAGCCACTCTCCAGGGAGTTCTTGACTTGTCCAGCTATTCAAGTAACTGGATGAGTAAGTGCATCTCACTGGGGTGAATTGATGGGAAGCCAGTCTAAAGTCATGATCTCCCATCCGCATTTCCAGTGATGTTTTGAGCTCCATCTAATGACTTTCATATTACCTACTTCTGAGCACTGGAGGGGAGATAGGGTCTCTCCAAGCCTCAAAATTTGCTGGAAGAGAACAAAAGTAGAGTAATTCAGCTAGTTATCTGGCTCGCTAAATTGCTTCTCTGCTGGCTAACTTTTAACACCCTCAAGGCTTAGGGTGTCACTGAGCTCAGTTCTTTTCGTTAGAGCCTAAGCCTTCTTCCAGAGCCTGTGTCGGCAGGGAGGGTACGGGGATCGGGAAAGAGAGAGGCATTTTTCTTTATCAGGCTGGCCCCCAAGTTCTATCACCTGGTTTGGTCAAATGTCTAGTGGTTGTAACAATGTGAGAAACACCAGCCAATTACAATTTTCCTGAGGGACTTGCTGACCTCAACCTCTGCTTCCTGTAGTAATAGCAGCAGCAGAAGCATTAGTAGCAGCAGTAGTAGCAGTAGTAATAGCACTTACTGGTTTTGAAGCACCTACCATGAGCCAACCATTGTACCATAAGCTTTACACGCATCGTTTCTGGTCTTTCCATCAGCCCTACCATGCAGATACTATTTTTGTTTTACAGAGAGAATAATGAGGTTCAGAGAGATTAAGGAATGTGCTCCAAGTCACCCAGGACAGAGACTGGAGCCCCATCTGTCTGAGTCCAAAGCTCATGCTCCTTCTATTTTGTTACATCTCCTTGAGGACCTGTCCATCTCAGCTTTTCAGGGTGAGGTGGGCAGTTAAGGAATAGGAGATTCTTGGTTTTCAAGGCTGACTGACTTCTCCTTAGGGGGGGTTCATAAATAACCTAAAAACTCAGGACACATGCAGGCTGAGAATTCTACCTGGAGGCTTCTGCTCCCAACCCCCTCCCCCATGCTATGAAACTGTTATTGTACCTATCTCAGAGTTGTGCAGAGAGGCCATCTGTTCAACCAGGAGGTGCCATTAACTTTATGGTTATTTAAAATGGCCATTGCCTGAGTAATAGAAACTGAATTTTATAGTGGAAGATGGGATTCTGGATCTCTAAGGGACCATATCTGCATTGCTGTTTTGTCTTCCCATGGCAAAAGGAATTTGAAACAACTCTAATATTGAGAGGGAAAAGCAGCAGTTCCCTTAATAGATATGGTAGGCAGAACAATGTTCCCCCAAAGATGTCCATGTTCTTCTTCCTGGAACCTGTGAAGATGTTACCTTACATGGCAAAGGGACTTTTCAGATGTGATTAAATTAAGGATATTGCAATGCAGGAGGTTGTCCTGAGTTATCTGGTGGTCCAATGTCATCACAGGTCCTTATTAGGTTCTTGAAAAAAGGAGGCAGAAGGGTCAGAGAATATTTGACAACAGAAGCAGAGGCTGGAGTGATGGGATTGCTTGCTGGGGGCCATGAGCCAAGGGCTGTAAGAAGCCTTCCGAAGATGGAAATAACAAGGGGCCATGTTTAGCCCCAGAAGCAACAAAGCTCTGCCGACACCTTCATTTTAGCCCAGTGAGATTCATTTCAGACTTCTGACCTCCAGAACTGTAAGATAATGTGTTTGTGGTGCATTAAGGCACTAAGTTTACGATAATTTGTTACAGTAGCAATAGGAAACCAACACAATGGGATATTCTCTACCTTTCTCTGCTTAATCATTTATGCAACTGGCCATTAAACATCCTGGTCAGACACTCCGTGCCAGCTGGTGGCCCAGCCATTTAAACTTTTCTCCCACAACAAGAGGCATCATGGCATAGTACGTCTGGTATACCACTTTATCACTGCCTCTTTTCATAACAGTCTCTTGGAAAAATGAGCTTAACAAATTCTGTTTCTTTTTAAATTACAATTTACTTTCAATATTATTTTGTATTGGTTTCAGGTGTACAGCACAGTGGTTAGACAATCATATACTTTACAAAGTGTTCCCCCTGATATTTCCAGTACCCACCTGGCACCACACATAGTTATTACAATATTATTGACTATATTCCCCACGCTGTACTTTACGTCCCCACGGCTATTTTGTAATAATCCTCTTTCATATGATAAGACAAGAAGCCTTTATAGATCCAAACCATTTCAAGGAGACCACCAGAGGCTCCCACATATCCTCTTACTTACTCTGAGGTATAATAAATACAAACATCGACAATGTAACTAATAGATGTCACATGTCCATTTCCTGCTTCTGCTCCTGGAAAACAAGGCCTGCCCTATAACTCTGGGAAACTCGCCTGAGTTTGCTGAGTCAGCTGTTACTGACGGAACTCTTTCAGTGCTACAGGAACCCAGGTGCAGAAAGTCAATGACTTCTCATCAGGCTCTGAAGGAAATTGTGCAGATAATGCAAGTTCCTCCGAAGCTGACTCCGGCTGCTGGTGTGGAAGGTTAATGACCCTGGGTTGGGGCATCATTATAGAGTGGGGCAAAGAGCATCTTAACTCCATTTTCAGCTGAACACTTTTGAAAGTGCCCTGTTGATTAAAGGCATCCACTGACTCAATGCCAGCCAGCGGGGTAATGATTTAATTAACCTTCCTACTGAAGCTGGTGGGAACCCAAAGCAGCCATTTCCCATAGAAACGTAGACCACAGAACAAATTCAATTGATTTCTGCCCACTCCTCCCATCCTCTGGAAATCTGAAAGAGCGAACCAGTTCTGCTGGTTAAACCCGAGATCCCTCCAGGAGGAATGCAGTTTGCCAACACTTCTGGGGGCCAGGTCCCACTAAACCCTATGTGGCTATGGTGCCAGGTGTCGGGCCACTCCCAGATTCCTGCCCCCTCTGTGCTCTGGGCCGTCTCTTCCATGGACACCAGTGGGGCCCTTCCATTCATTGATTAAAGGCTGCATGTCATTTTTCTTAATGGGTGTTTATGTAATGGCCACATTACTGCTAAGTCCCAAAGAAGGCATTCCTGCTTCAAGCCCTGAAAGTGATTTGCTAATGCTTGTCAGAATTTCAGAATTTAACATCAAATTAGTCAATCAAGTCACCAGAAGAAGATATTAGAGAGATTTTGGCACCTCCATTTGACTGACAGGACTAGAAATCTGTGTTCCTTTGAACATACTCTGTGAGCCTCTCCAATGGCTGGCATACTTTGAGAAATGTGCTAACCTAATGCTATTGTGTGCAATCAGGACCCTAGAACTAAACCTCAGTAGTGCCCAGATTGTTCACCGTTTGGGATTATTTGCATTTCTGTTATTTCATCAGTAGAAAGATTGCAAAATGAACTTTAATGAAAATTGAACTCTGGGTAGGCATTCTGCCAGATGTCTTATTTAATCTACAGAACAACTGTGTTTGGGTTTTCTGATAAGCAGCTGCTGTTTTATTGGGGAGTAACACCTGTGAACTATAAAAAAAAAAAGAATGAATTGGCAGGGAGAGAGGCTCAGGCCACAGTGCAGAGCTGATCAATTCTGGGCCAACCCAGCAGGGGTGGGGGTGGGGGCTCCAGAGCCTTCTGTGTTGGACAGACATGGCCAGGCTCTAGCGCTCTGCTGTGTTTGGTCGCTGGCTGGGCTCTACACTTGAGAAGCCTGGCCTCATCTCAGATAATGTGGCAGGTCCCAAAGGCACTGGAGCTGGAGGTCGTCATCTCTCTGTACTCTTCATGGCTGGAGAGCAAGTCCTTTTTGGAGGGGGGTCTGAATGGCACCCCTCCTACGTGGCATAGCTCTCTGAGGGAGGCACTGCTATTCCGAGGAGGGAGGCAAAGTTTTACCTCTATTCCTTAGAGTGTTAAGTGACCCAGGAGCCCTCATAAGGAAATGAAGCTCTAAAGAAAGGCTGAAACCTATCTGCTTTTCTATGAGGGTGCACAGAGAGGGTAACTGTGGCGAAGGAACTGTGTGGGGGCTACAGAAGAGAAGAATCATTTAACAGGGCCTGTTTGTGTCGCGTTCTCTTGGCCCCCACTTGTCCTTGACGATAAGAACGCTACTTTCCTTCTGTACAGGGAGGACATTTTCACATGGGAGTTGTTATCTCCCGTTTTCAGGAACAAAGCGGGAGAGCAGAGTGCCCTTTTGCATCTGCTGTTTTTCAGGTGCCTTTGGCTCAACATAATCTTTATGCCAACGTGGTCTATTTTAGTTGGCATATTCTGCCATCCTTCATATGCCTATTTCACAGAAAACGAATGCATAGAGACCTTAAGTAATTTGGCTAAGATTATACATCTAGTGAGCAGCTTTTCCCATAACGTGCCACTACCTCTCTAGCCAGAGTAATGGAGATTGCCTTCCTAGGGCTTCTAGCAGAGGAGACGAAATAGGTGATAATCAGTGCTGGGCACAGAATAGATGTGTGGAAAACAATAAAGCATTTAAGCATATAATGCGTGTTTTAGTAACTAGGGCAGTGGAGGTACAGAAGCTCCAGTGTGGGTTATGTATTCTAAAAGAAGTCTTCCCCTGGCTTTTAGAGTGCTTGGCATTTTGCCATTCACTCTCTTTAAAGATCAGTCCATTTTGTGGCAAAAGCCTGAGTGGGGCAACACATTAAGCTTTTCTTGGTCATTATTGTCTTAGCTTAGTTTTCAAAACATTTTCTAATTTAAAAAAAAATTGATCTTAGAGAGAGAAGAAGGGAGGGAGAGAGAGAAAAACATTAAATGTGAGAGAGATACATAGATTGGTTGCCTCCCGCATGTGCCCCTACCGAGGACTGAACCCACAACCTAGGTATGTGCTCTGATCTAGAATTGAACCCATGACCTTCCAGTGTATCGGACAATGCTGCAAACAACTGAGCCACACCAGCCAGGGCTCAAAACATTTTCCATAAGATTTTTTTACACTTTGTTTCCCCTTTTGTGCAAGATTAATTTATTCATTCAAGGGATATTTATTGAGTGCCCTCAGGCAGTGTCCAAGATACTTGTGACAGTAGAAACGAAAATAAACAGAAATTCCTGCCCTCGTGGATCTTACCATTCAGTGTGGAAGACACACAACGAACATAGAAAAAAATAAGTAAAGGGAGATAACAAATGTCGTATAGCAGGGTCAGGGGAGGTGAATTACGTAAAATGTTATGTAGGATGGCCAAGGAAGTCTCACTGAGAAGGCGATTTTTGAGTAAAGACCTTAAGGAAGTGAGGCGTGAGCCATGTAACTATTTCAGGGAGGAGAATAGGCAGAGGGAACAGTATGTGCAAAGGCCCTGAGGTAAGAATATGACTTACATGTTCAAGGAACACAAAGGTGGCGAGTACAGCTGGAGAGGAGAGGAGGTGGAGAGAAAGAGTGGGGAGCAGAGCAGGAGATGAGTTCAGAGAGTTACAGTCATGGGAAGTCACGCTAAATCTGGTCTTGTAGGTCATGGTCAGTACTCTGGCTCCTATTCCAAGCGAGATGGGAGCCATTGGAAGGTTCTGCGTGGAGGAGTGACATCATCTGACTTTTGCTTTCATGGGGTCTCTGGATGCTGGGTGAAGGTAACTGTATGGGAACAAGAGCAGAAATAAACAAACAAAAAACAATTTAAAAATTATTGCAATAATTCAGGCAAGAAATGGTGCCTTAGGGTGTGAAGGGGGTAATCAAATTTAGCACATATATTTTGAATATAGAGTTGATAGGATTTGCTGGTAGATCCAATATGAAGTGTGAGAGAAGGAAAACATCAGACTAACTCAGGTTGTTGGCCTGAGTAGTTGGAAGTGTGGTGTCGCCACTAGCCAAGAAAGAGAAGACCGCAGGAGCAGCTGGTTCAGCAGGGATATCAGGAGCTCATTCCACTGTGTCAGATGTAAGACATGTAGGCAATAGATGCAAAGGTCTGGAGTTAGGAGCAGAGCTCTGGGCAGGAGACACACATGCAGGAATCTTTTGCATATAGCTGATATTTAAAGCAATGAGACCAGTTGAGATCACCTACGGGAGTGAGTGAAGATGGCAACAGAGGACCCAGGTTGCAGCCCTGGACCCTCCAACATTTAGAGACCAGGGAGATGAGAAGAAACCAACAAAGGAGATTGAAAAGAAGCACAGGAGGAAAGACAGCTAAAAGAGGCAAGTATTTCAAGTGAGCAACTGTGCTAAATGCTAGTCATGGAGCATGCAAGGTGAACAGGGAGAAGTAACTGTTGGATTTAGAAGTGCACAGCTCCTTGGTGACTGAGAAAAGTGGCTTCAGCGAAGCGGTGGGCATGAAACCTGATGACAGTGGGTTCTAGACAAATCAGAGACCATGATTATCCTTCAAGGAGCTTTCTTGTGAGGAGAAGGAGAAAATTAGGTCAATGTTTGGAGGGAGAAGTGAGATTAAGAGAGGGATTTAAAATATGAGAGATATGACAGCCTGTTTGTTAATGAAAATTATTCAGGAGAGAGGAAAGAAATTGATGGTACAGGAGAGAGAAGGGGGGATTTCTGGTGTGATGTCTTAAGGGAGAACAGAAGGGATCTAGCGCATGTGTGAAAAGACTCAACTGTGGAACGATTTGGAGGACTTAGGAAATGGACAGAAAGGAAGCCTTCAGAATTTGCCAGTCACTGCCATTTTTCTCTTGATTCTTTTGGGCACATGTGCTTGCCTGTTACATCCCAGCTTTGATTGTCAGGCCTCGTTCTAAGTCACAGTGTAGTTGTGAGGACCATACAGCACTGTACACGGATTTGTACACGGGGAGGACAGCCATGTAAGACCCAAGCCTGGTATACTCCT
Source organism: Tadarida brasiliensis (assembly GCA_030848825.1). Lineage (NCBI taxonomy): Eukaryota > Metazoa > Chordata > Mammalia > Chiroptera > Molossidae > Tadarida > Tadarida brasiliensis. Next base: position 48,676,687 of record CM061258.1, read on the forward strand.
GCTGATAACTGTGTGGGCAGCTCAGACCCCAAGATCTGCTGCACATAAGCTGAATACTGGCAACTGGACAGATACACATAACTGAAAGAAGGAAGTAGCCCTGAAAGCTTGAGACCTAGAGGAGAGAAAAACACACCGAGGTGAGGCCCAGCACACAGCAGTCTGGTGCTGTGTGCCGGCCACAGACAGGAGCTGTGCCAGAGAGGGAGAGGGGCCAATGAACAGGTGGAGAATCCTACCTACATGAAAATTCTTCCTGGGGAGCTCGTCATTCACATCTACTTCCACTACCAAATTTAGTTAAATAAACCAAATTTAGCTTATTATTTATTTTAATTAATATTTCAGTTGATAAGTTCTGATGTTGGCAAAGATGGGGGTATGAGATTTGGGTTGGCTGGCTCTCTGTAGGCTCAGTGAACCGCCTTGGCAACCAGAGAATGTGAAAGCATTAAAAGGTAACAAGAGTGTACTCAACGTGAAAAGGGAGTGAATGGCCCTGGCCAGTGTGGTTCAGTTGGTTGGAGCGCCATCCCCTGCACGGGAGTGTTGTGTGGGTTTGATTCCCAGTCAGGGCACATACCCAGGTTGGGCAGGGGAAGAAGGCAGTGAATGAAGGAAGACCTGGCACATCATCTCTGAAAGGTATTACTTGCATTGCCCTATTCTTTTCTTTCCTAGGTCCATATTCTTGCTTCCTGATGAGATCTCCAAGGCAGGGTCAGAAATGATATAAAGCAGGTATGTTTGTGGGAGGGCAATTTCACCTGATCTAAATAATACCCCAGAGGTTGTAGTTCATGCCTTTATTTTGACAGAAGCCCTGAGTAAATGTCACTCCCTCAAGCTATAAAGATATACATATACAATAACCAACTGTTATCTAAAATTGAAATGAATAACAGGTGGAATACAAAGTCCACAGAGCTTGTACCCAATTAAAATATAGTACTGCTAATCTCCAACCAAGAATCATCAAATTAATCTAGATCACACAAAAAATAAACACAAACACAATATATTACTTTTGAGGCTGGACAACTTTGCTGAATTATGAATTCCCAGAGAAGACAGATATGATGTTACCTGAATATAAAACGTATGAGCAATGATTTCCTACCATTTGTCAACCAGTTGAAGAACTCAGTCTTGATGACTGACACTAGCAAACTGGCAAAAAAAAAAAACACACACACACACAAAAAACTTATATATATATAAATATTTAATCCTCACCTAAGGATATTTTTCTATTTATCTTCAGATAGAGTGGGAGGGAGAGAGAGGGAGAGAAAGGGGGAGACAAACATCAATGTGAGAGGGACACATCGACTGGTTGCCTCCCACACGACCCCGACCAGGGCCGGGGACGAACCGTAACTGAGGTACATGCCTTTGGCTGGATGCTCTACCACTGAGCCAAACTGGCCAGGGCTTACAAAAATATTTTAAGAGAATTGAAAGACAAGAGTGTAAATGAAAAGGATGGTAAAGGAACAACTATTAAAACAATGATATCATTCAAAGGCTGTTAATTGGGTCCTATTTGCAAACTTCTTTTTGAATTAATAAAAGTAAGCCCTGGCCGGTTTGGCTCAGCGGTTAGAGCGTCGGCCTGCGGTACAGAGAGACCCAGGTTCGGTTCCCGCTAAGGGCACGTACCTCGGTTGCAGTTTGTCCCCGGCCCTGGTTGGTCGTGCAGGTGGTAGCCACTCGATGTGTCCCTTTCACGTCAATGTTTCTCTCTCTCTCTCTCTTCCTCTCTCTCCCTCCCACTCTATCTGAACAAAAAATGAAAAAAATGTCCTCAGGTGAGGATAAAAAAAATAATAATAATAAAAGTAAAAAATTATCAAGACTTTGAGAATTTCCTAGCATTTAAAAAAGCTTTAGCAGCTCATCTCTTAATATAAGATATCAGTGATCATCTTAAATACGTGCACTATTTTCACACAAATAATATATAGGTATTAGAATATATAGACTTAAAAAAATTACTTGTAATGTCACCATCCAGGGAGAATCTGTTAGCATCTTGGTGTGTATCTTTTCAGAGTGTTCCCTATGTAGTCATGGTTTTGGGGCAAAGAAAAGAAATGAGGTGGCAGAAATGACATAAAATATTGAGATGTTTTGAGAATTGTTCTGGATTTTTTTAAAGTATATATAAATAATTGACAAGTTAAATTGTTTTCAAGTAATTGACAAATGTAAAAAAATTTCAGAAGAAGGAGTAAAACCTAGAAGACAGTGAAAACATCACAGAGAACCAGTGGGGGTGGACAGTCCACTTGTGCGCTTGGCTAGTGCTTTCCACGGCACGCGTGGTGATTCATTTGCAAGTTACAAAGTAATTAAGTGGTCTTGGCCAGTATTAAAAAGGAGGAGGAGAAATAGAATGAAACTGGAGGTATCACGATGCAGTTCTGAAACTTTTGTCTTGAGTGTGTGTGTGTGTGTGTGTGTGTGTGTGTGCACTCCGAGTTGCCATGAATAATGCACTTCCTACTCTGAGTTGAGGTAAAAATGTTTAAATATCACAGTAGTAGACTGAAATCTTATCAAACAAAGAGCACGTGGAGAAAGGATTCCACCTCCAGATGATTCACTGGATCCAATGAGAACCTCATGCTCTGAGGCCAAACTGGTAGGGCCCAGCTAATGGAGAGGGACTGACCTGCTGACCTGCTGCATGCACCATTAATACTTTAGACTCTCTAAAGTTCTCAACCTGTGGGTCGCGACCCCTTTGGAGGTCGAACGACCCTTTCACAGGGGTCGCCTAAGACATAACAGTTGCAAAATTACAGTTATGAAGTAGCAACAAAAATAATTTTATGGTTGGGGGTCACCACAACACGAGGAACTGTATTAAAGGATTGCGGCATTAGGAAGGTTGAGAACCACTGCTTTAGAGGCTCCTCACATAAATGAACTGCAATCCTGGATGCTTCTGGTGCTTCACTCCCTGCTCCTGCAGCAGTTGAAAGATTATGCTTTCTCTGGCTGGTGTGCCTATGCCCAGCAGCCTTGGCTCAAAACTCCCTTAGGTCTGAGGGGTTGAATGGGGCACAGTTGGAGCCAGTGGCTCTCCATTAAATGAAATCACAGCAAGATCTACAATGCTGGGGAGGGAGAAGACTATCACTGGTTTGGAACCTAACCCAGTGTGCTATTAAAATGCACAGGGTGATAGTACAATGAGCTGTCTGGAGGAGTTGCAGAAGTACTGCCATCAAAGACAAAAACAGGGCAGAGGTCAGGGTATGAGTCACTGAGTCCTGGAGACCTTGGGCTATTAGCTGTAGTCAAATGTCAGCCCTGCTAATTGCTAATTGATGACCCACGACTCTGCCATGGGTCAATCGTCCTTCTGCCGTGAGCATCATTTGGTGGATGTGTTGAGAGGACTGGGTGCCTGGGTCCACGTGGGAAGAACAAATGTCAGAGTTCACACACACATTATGAAATTCATCACTGCATTATAGGGGAGCTCAAGTATGGTTTTTATTTTAAGTCATGCATTAAAAAAGAGAAAATACAAAGTAATTGTCTTCACAATTTTTCCTCTTCATGTGAGACCACAGGGAGGGAAAATGAGCCTCCAAAAGATGACGTGGTATATATACACAATGGAATATGACTCAGCAATAAAAATAATGAAACCTTGGCATTTGCAACAACATGGATGGACCTACAGGGTATTAATGTAAGTGAAATAAGTCGGACAGAGAAAGACAAATGTTGTATGATTTCACTTATACACTGGAATATAAAAAAATCAAAACAAATGAATAAACAAAACAGAAACAGACTTTTTCATACAGATGAAAAAGTGATGGTTGCCAGAGGGGATGGAGTTGTGGGGATGGGTGAAAAATGTGAAGGGATTAAGATGTGAAAATATTCAGTTACAAAATAAATAAGTCATGAGGATGTAATGCACATCACAGAGAATATAGTCAATAGTATTGTAATAACTTTCTTTTTTTTTTTAAAACACTCATCTTTATTGTTGAATGTATTACAGATGTTCCCCCTTTTTTCCCCCATTGACCTCCTCCTCCCCAATCCTGCCCCCCTCCTGCCTTCCCAACACTATTTTCGGTGTCCATTGGTTATGCATATATCATAGAAGTTCTTTGGTTTATCTCATCCCACCTTCCCTCCCCCTTCCCTTTGAGGTTCATCAGTCTAACAACCAATTTGTATTTCTTAATTCCTTCATCTTTCTCACCCATTCCCCCAGCCCCCGCCCATCTGGCAAGCACCAAAAAGTTCTTTGTATCTGTGAGTCTGTTTCCTTGCTCATTTTGTTTGTAGATTCAATCGTTGATAGATATGTATTACTTGCCATTTTATTGTTCATATTTTTGTTCTTCTTCTCCTTCAAGAAGACCCTTCAACATTTCATATAATACTATTTGGTGGTGATGAATTCCTTTAGCCTTTTCTTGTCTGGGAAACTCTTGATATGTCCATCAATTCTACATGATAGCTTTGCAGGATCGAGTAATCTTGGTTGTAGGTTGTTGCTTTCATCACCTTGAATATCTCTTGCCACTCCTTTCTGGCCTGCAAAGTTTCTTTTGAGAAATCAGCTGACATGCTTATGGGAGCTCCTTTGTAGGTAACTAACTGCTTTTCTCTTGCTGCTTTTAAGATTCTTTGTCTTTAACCTTTGGCATTTTGATGATGATGTGTCTTGGTGTGGACCTCTTTGGGTTCATCTTATTTGAGACTCTCTGTGCTTCCTGGACTTGTATGTCTGTTTCCTTCACCAAGTTAGGGAAGTTTTCTGTCATTATTGTTTCAAATAGGTTTTCAATTTCTTGCTCTCTCTCTTCTCCTTCTGGCATCCCCATGATACGAATGTTGGTACGCTTGAAGTTGTCCCAGAGGCTCCTTACACTATTCTCATTTTTTTGGATACTTTTTTCTTTTTGATGTTCTGGTTGGGTGTTTTTTTTGCTTCCTTATATTTCAAATCAATGGTTTTCTTCTTGGCTTTACCTACTCTACTATTGATTCCCTGTAAATTATTCTTTATTCAGTTAGTGCATCCTTCATTTCTGACTGTCCTTTTTTATGTTGTTGATATTCTCACTAAGTTCCTCGAATGTCTCACCAAGTTCCTTGAGCAACCTTATAACCAGTGTTTTGAACTCTGCATCTGATTGACTGCTTATCTCAATTTTGTTTAGTTCTTTTCCTGGAGTTTTGTTATTTTCTTTCATTTGGGACACGTTTCTTTGTTGCCTCATTTTGGCTGCTTCCCTATGATTGTTTCTATGTATTAGGTAGAGTTGCTATGTCTCCTAGGCTTCGTAGAGTGGCCTATTGTTGTAGGTGTCCTGTAGGATCCAGTGGCACAGCCTCCCTGATCACCCCAGCTGGGCCCTTGAGGTGCACCCCTAGTATGGACTGTACACCTTTCTGTTGTAATTGAGTCTTGATTGCTGTTGGCACATCAATGGGAAGGATTTACTCAGGCTGATCAACTGTAAGGATTGGCTGTGCCCACTGACCACTGGCCTCTGACTACCTTGGAGGATCAGCTGTGCAAGGGCCCACCACACAGAGCAAGACTTACTGCATCAGGGCTCTGGTACCCACTGAGTCCATTCCTTGAGTGTGTCACTTGTGGAGGTGGTTGGGTGGTGGTGTTTTGATGTGTTCTGAAGCTGTCTGCTGGGTGTGCTGGCTCTGGGGCAAGGTCAGCCACTGCCTGTGTTCTATCCTGGGCCACCTGGCATAAGCTACAAAGTGATCTGCTGATAGCAGCTTCTGGTGCTGGGCTTGGAGGTGCCCAGGAAAAGCCAAGTTGTGAACCAAGTCTGGCTGCTTCTAGTGGCAGGCCTGGGGCCACTTAGTGAGAGGTATGAAGTTCACTGAGACCAAATGCTGCTTGTTTGAGAGAATTTAGGAAACTCTGAAGCAGGATCCAAGACAGCCCAATCCTATGGTAAAGCCTTTGAAAACAGCTCGGGTGAGCCCAAAAGTTGGGTGGAGCGAGGCCTCAGGGAATCACCAGGGCAGGACAAACAGTGTGGGCCAGGTTGCTGGAGTCCTAGATATGGTGCCAGTCCACCGCCCCAGGGAAGGGCTCATCAAAGGAATGAAGGCCTCCACCAGCAGGTCTGTCTGAGAGAAAGCTGCCTCTCCAGCCCTCATCCAGAGGCCAAACAGCTCAGTTTTTCCATATATGTCTCTGATGCCTTTCAAGCTGCCTCCCCTCCGAGCTTAGAGGGAGTAAGTCCATGCACGGGCCCTTTAAGAGGAGCTTCCTGGGGCTCCCGCAGCCTCAGCCTCCCTCAGCCTCAGTTCCCGCTGGTTTTATAGCCAGAAGTTATGTGGATTCTCTTCCTGGCACTGGAACCCTGAGCTGGGGCCCTGGTGTGGGACGGGGACCCCTCAGTCCTCAGTGAGGACCTTCCCAGCCGAGGTGTCCTCCTGATTTTTATCCGCCACACGTGGGTGTGGGACCAGCCTGTCTGTGCCTCCGCCCCTCCTACCAGTCTCGATGTGGCTGCTGCTTTAATTTCGTAGTTGTAGGACTTCCATTCAACTCAATTTCAGGTGGTTCTGAGTGATGGTTGTTCTGTGGTTTAGTTGTGATTTTGATGTGGTTGTGGGAGGAGGCGATACCGCGTTTACCTACGCCCCATCTTGGCCGGAAGTCTGTAATAACTCTATGGCGACAGGTGCTTACTAGATATATCATGGTGATCACGTCATATGGCATATATAAATGTTGAATCACTGTGTTGTACACCTGAAATTAATATAATTTACATCAACTGTACCATAAAAAAAAAGTAAAAATTAAAAAAAGTGCTCACATGTGTAATTAGCCCTACAGGGGATTTGAACGAATAAAAAGTGCATCCTACTGGAGAGATCACACATGATTTCAAACATCGAATGAACAAATCATGGCAATATTGACCTTATTTGTGTGGCTCTTGTCCACGCACATCTTCTTTCTATTGGTTCATAGTTGCCACGAGGAGGCTAAGACAGTTGCCTCTTACTCCCCAAATGCTCTGTTTCTCCTCAACCTCTGTCTGTGTAGGGACACAGGTCTCAGTCCTCCACTGTACCTTCAAATCTGGGAGTAATCTGGAACTGCAGAAACATCCAGTCTTTTCTTTCCCTTATATCAAAAGTACTCGAGAGAATCAGAGTATGAAGAGGTGAGGGAATCCTAAATGTAAATGATTCCTTCAAACCCTTTATAGATGGTCTTTCTCGCCCTTCCTCCCTGTCTCTCACACATTCACACAGTCCAAACTCCTCCCTCAGAAGCACTGCCAGAAGATGGCCAGAGACCTGCTGTGTTCTAATTCCGGCTGGATCCCTACTTGGTACTTCGTGTTTAGAGCATTTGAGAGATCAGGGGAAAATCCTAAACCAGACAGAACCTAGATGCTTATAAGGCCCCTTCTCTTGGTCTTAGAGTGACAATGAAATTTATTCAATAAATATTGGTTGAGTCCTTATGGTGTTGTAAGGCTTTGCATGTAGAGAATAGAAACTTTTCTGTTTTGATGATGATTTTTGTTGTATGGTAATAAAACACCCACACCTTCTAAGACAAAATTCCTTCTCTCCCTTTTCCTCATAAAATGGTCTATACTTGGCTTCACGTAAGCCTCTTATCCAAAACTGGGCTGACAGGATTCAAGACATGTAAGAATCACCCCATTATGACATCTCCCACTTATCGCACTGACATGGGAACACAGATGCAGGAACCCCGGGGCTCTCAGCCGTCTGAAGGTGATTGCTGGGTCCTGAGAGAGCAGTGCTGGCAGCTAAATTGCACACACAGCATGTTACCTGCAAGAGCTTCTGCGTGCTCTGAAAACACTCTTGTCTTATGATGCCTCTATTCTGCAAAAGGATCATTGTCAAGGTCAGATGACTGGCCCTGTTATCACTCAGCAGCTCAGCAGCTACACCAGAAATAGAATTCTGCCCAGTACTCCTGACTTCCCTGCAGGAGCATAAAACACTGCAAACCCCTGGGGCAGGAGAAAGAGGTCACCCATGGAGTCCTTGCCCCTGATAAAATATAAAAGCTCACCTGGCCCCTGAGGTCATAATGATCCTCATCACTTGAGGTATGCCATCCTCCTCCTCAAACCCACCTCTGCTCTGAAAGTGACCCAAGGAGGCAGTGCCTGCTAGCAGCAGGTGGAGCGGGCTGGAGCCTCTGCCCCGTGGAGAGCAGAGCGTGTTCCAGGAGAGTGAACTGAACGGAGGGTGGGGCCGGGCTCCCCAAGGCATGCACTCGGGCTGCAGGAAGAAGGTGACAGCCGCTGGTCTCACAGTTTGCCTGCTTGCTGAATGACCCACGGAGCAGTAGCATTGGCCTCAGAAGGCGGCTGCCCAGTTGTTGGCTGGCACAGAGGTACAAAGCAGCTGAGTGCCGTGGAGGCTAAGATGCTGCCGTGAGGTACCTGAGTTCAAATCCAGCTCTCGGGCTTGCTACCACTTATCACCTGTGGGACACTGCGCAATTTACTTCACCACTTTCTGCCTCAGTTTCTTCATCTGTAAAATGTGGATGATAATAGCACCTACCTCATAGGGGGCCACTGTTAGGATTAAATGAGCTAAGATGTGATGTACTTAGTACCTGGCATGTAATAAGTATCATGTAACTGTTTACTGTCAGGTATTTACTCAAAGGGCCATTAGGTGACCACAAAAATGATGGTTATAAACAGTCACGTGCTGGTAAATGTTTAACAGCCCACTGTATGGGGATAAACCTGGGATTTGTAATGTTTGCTGGTTTCCATGGTTTAAGTATTCCCATCACGGCTGATTTCAAGAACACAGAATTAGGAAGAAGAGCTGACAGTCAGCTCTCAAGTCAGCTCTCATAACCAGCACATCACTGGTTATGAAGCCCAGGTAATAACATGAATGATGCTATGACATGCGTATTATGTGAAAAATTAGAAATACAGTGAGTATCAACTATGTAAAAGTCAAGTGTGTGCAAAGAAAAAAATACAAGGAAATATACTATATACTGATGGTGTTAAGAGTGGTGGGAATGTAATGAATTCTTTTTTTTTTTTTTTTTTTGGTATGTGCCCCTAGGGGGAACTGAACCCGGGACTCTCTGGTCTGCAGGCCGACGCTCTAACCGCTGAGCCAAACCAGCCAGGGCTAATGAATTCTTTTACATATTTTTTGTTTTCCTTAAAGTGCTTGTTAATTTTATAGTGGAAATTTTAAAGCACAACTAAGTAAACACACACATACATGCACACACACACACCCTTTCTATTATGAAAAATACCAAACATACACAACAATAGTATAGTTTACTCTCGGTACTCATTAACCAATAATTATCAACGTTTTGCCAATCTTTTTTCATTTTAATTGAATAAAATTTCTTTCATTCCATTTATCCCAGAGGTCATGCCATTTTACCCGAAATATTCCAATATAATACATAGGGCATTTAAAAAATATACAGAAACACCACACCATTATCACATTTAACAAAACCAATAATTCTTCAATATCATCTAATACTCAGTCTATATTAAGATTTCCCCAATTAGGAAAGATGTGTTTTCTAGTTTCCTTGAATCAGGGTTTAGACAAGGCACTGGGTTGTTATTCTTTTAAGTCTCTTTTATTACATAACCATTATCCTATCTTTTTCATGTCAGCAATTCACTGACGAATCTGATAATCTGTCCTATAAAATGTCCTACAGTCTAGATTTGGCTGAATGCTTCCTTATGGTCACCTGTAGTCCCCATATTTCCTGTAAACTGCTGGTTAGATCCAGAGTGATTCAGAAAAGAATTGTCATGGGTGGTGCCATGGATTTCCTATTGCATCAAGTATGGCACACGTAATGTCTATTTGTGCCACTTCCGGTAATGCTAAGATCGAGCTGTGCGTTTAGAAGTATAACATTTAAAAATAAAATTAAAATAATTGGAAGAATTCACTTAGGCAAAGGATAAAGAAGTACAGGGTCTCTATTAGTCAAGAAAAGGTGCCCTGCTGTTGACATGTCAAGATTTGCAGACACAAGGGAGCTCAGGCCCTGGACCCCAGAGCTGTCAGCTTTCTACTTTTGGCAGTGGCATAGCCCCTCTGATTGAGTTTGGTGACTCCTGTATCATCGAAAGGAAATATGTTCTTATAAATCTTAGGAAGTTATGACAATTTTAATCGGGCTCGGTAAATATCTTACAAAAATAATAACTAATTCTCTGGTTTGAGTCCATCACAGAAGTGCCAGACACAGAATAAACTGATTTTTGGCAAAACATTAGACAAGGTCTACCCTAAACGCCTTTAGCTCCATTGAATGTTCCTTGCTCATGACAATAACCTAGAATGGCCTCCCTGCCCGGGCTCCCACCTCCACTTTATCCTTCATGTACCAGACTTTTTTTTTTTTATCCTCACCTGAGGACATTTTTTCATTTTTTTGTTCAGACAGAGTAGGAGGGAGAGAAAGAAAGAGAGAGAGAGAGAAACATCGATGTGAAAGGGCCACATCGAGTGGCTGCCACCCGCACGACCAACCAGGGCCGGGGACAAACTGCAACCGAGGTACATGCCCTTAGCGGGAACCGAACCCGGGTCTCTTCGGACCACAGGCTGACGCTCTAACCACTGAGCAAAACCAGCCAGGGCCATGTACCAGACTTCTAAAGCACAAATCAGACCAGTCCTCTGTTCTGGCTAGACGTTCCCATGCCATTCTGTGGCCTGCTGGAAAAACGTAAAACTTTTTAATTTGTTGCTTACGTTCTTTATAATCGAGCTGGTGCTCACCTCTCCACCTTCTCACTCATACTTTCTTCTCTCTGCATGTCATGAATTCATCCAGTGCTCTGATCACACTCGACTCCATGTTCTTCTTGGAAAACCATGTTCCTTCACAACTCTGGGTCTTGGATGTGACCACCCTCTTTCCTTTGGTCTGCTTGGCAGTTGTCCACCCATCCGTGAGACTTCTGTGCCAAGCCACTTTGACGTCCCTGGTCTGGTTCCCAAACCCCTTCTCTGTTCCCCCAGGGGTCCTCAGGAGCACCTCTTCCCTCCCAGCAGACTCTCCTGGGCCCGGCACATTGCAGATGCTCAACATTTATTGCATGAATTAATTTAAAATGAAGCATTGTAGGAAGGATAAAAAAGTGCTGGGTGAATCTGCCAGTGGCTGCACAAGCATACCCAAAGGGCTGCCAAGTGCCAAGTGACCACATCTGCACTGGAACACCTCTGGCTTTGTCTTTATTTCCATCTGCTCATCATCTTTATCCCTTCTGGAGCTTGGGTTCAAATACAGACTCCACTCCTTTTTAGCTGTGTGGACTTAGGCACTACCAGTTTCATCACTTATAAAATAGGGATGATAATAGTATCCACCACAAAGCTTGTGTTGAGGATCAAGTTAATATGCATAAAGTGCTTAGAACAGTGTCTGGAACATAAACAGTTTTACGTAAATGCTTGTTATTAATATTTCTGCATACGTCTTAGCACCTCTACTTGATAGTTGGCTGTTCGAGGGTGTACTTCGTGTCTGATTGAGTTTTATTTTCTCCACAGCATTTGGCATAAAGCTTTGGAGGAGGAATGAATATCATAGAGGCTGCCTGGGTTCCCATCCTGGCTGCTCCACTGACCGTGTGTAACCTTTAGAACACAGATTTAAGCCTTTCGTGCCTGTCTGTTTGTAAGACAGTGGTAGTCATGGGTCTGTCGTGACGATTATATTCGATCATTCATATAAAGCTCGCTCTTAGCCCAGTGCCTGGCACATGGGAACTGCTTGATAAATATAAGTTGCTATTATTAAATATTTTCCTTTCTTGAAATATTTGCACTTTTGCATAAACTAAATAGGAGACCTATTCAGGAGCAAGTCAGCATTTTGGACCTCTGTTTACTTTTTCCTTGTAGAGTCGATATCATCCCAATCCTGCTTGCACGTGCACACATAAGGTGGTTGGAATCCTGCCTCGTCTCCAGAATGAATGACTTCTGTCCTTGGCTGTATTCAGTATAGCTCCTTCCACTAACTCAAAATGAAAAAACGAAAAAGGAGGAAATTGCCCAGGTTGGGGAATTGGAGAAGGCTCCCATGAGTCAGTGACAAAGAGGTGGGACCAAGAAAGGGGAGAGGGGAAAGCATACCAGTAGGAAGAACGACAAGGGACACCCAGTGACAGGAAGAGAGTGTGGCACATCCTGGGACGAACGTTGACCAGGGGCTGGAGGAGACCTGGCCATGCTAAGGACTTGGTCTTTACCAAGGGCAGTAGGAGGCCTTTGAGACACCAGCTTTGGACTCCATTCTTGAAAAGTTGCTCAGAGCCAGCAGGGCCCCTGCCGCCACCCTCTGTCTGGTGCCCAGGAAGCAGGAAGCCGGTCTTCACAGCATCAGCAGCCCTGTCATTGGACTTCGGTCATGGCGATGGCCGAGTTGGGAAGAGAGGACCAGGCCCCGGCAGCTTCCTGCTCTGCCCGTGAGCGCCCTCCTTTGGCCACGTGCGCAGCGACAATTCCAGGAAGGTGATGGCTCACAAGGCAGAGATGGAATTACAGAAGTTGTTTGAACAGAGCTTACCTGTATTTCTTTGCAAAAAATCAGCTCAGAATATGAAGTATGTTTAGTGCACTCGGTTAATAGAATTCCACAGATTGTACCCTCTGTGTCTGCCTTTTCTGCCAGATAACGCCATCAGTTCTCTGCGTCGGGAATGTGCTTCCGTGTCGTGTTCTGGCACTGAAAGCCCCACTAGCTTTCCTAAGTATGAAGAATTACGATTACGGTGACTCACCTATGACCTTGCTGCTTAAATATTATTCACTCAACTTTAACAATAAAGAATTACTATAAAGTAACTTTTCTGCCTCACTTCTGGTCTCAGATGCCATTTCCAATGCCATCTAAGAAAACTCACTTCTCTGAAAGGATTGGGGGGGGGGTGTATTATTTATTTATTTATTTATTGTCTATGCTTTTATTTTGATGTGTCTTTCAAGTCACCCCAAGTGAGAGATTCTGATGTGGGTATGCCCAGTCCTTTTCCACAGGCTCAAAGCTCCTAAGATGATACAGAGTTGAGCCTCATCAAAATAATTTCTGAAAGATACTTTTTTCCAGAATCATAAATTTTTAGATTTTAAAGCTGCAAGTATCACGCATATGTCTTCTAGATAATCCCTTTAATTCTAAAGGAGCTAAACCAAGATCATCCCTGACTGAGGGGTCTGTGTTCAAGGACTCGGGACATGACCAGACACCACCGGGCATCTGTTATCTAGACCCCCAACATCTGACTGATCCTCGGCCAATCCGAGAGCTAAGAATTTAGGACTGATTATTCTCAAGAATGTGACTTTTACTATTAGAAGCCTTAATTTTTCGTTTTTCTTTGAAACACTTCTGTGTTTTTGCCTAGTTGTTTTTCCAGTTTGCAAATGACAACACTCTTGATAAATCTTTATTTATTTCTAGCAAAGCCTCTAGACTCTTTGAGTTCATTCAACAACCGGAAAATAGTATGAGATCCCACAGAGTAAGGGCTCAGTCCCACAACACTGCCCCTGCCTTCAGATGCCAACCACAGTCCAGGTTGTCACCTGTGCTTCAACCAACTGGCTATAATTAGAGTTTCCCATAATCCCCTGCTCAGGCTCAATTACTTTTCTAGAGCAGCTCACAGAACTTAGGAAAACAGTTTACTTAATAGATTACCAGTTATTACAAAGGATATTAGAGCATGCAAATAAATAACCGGATGAAGAGATATATAGAGCAAGATCCAGAAGGGTCCTGAGCTCTGCCCCCTTGAAGTTTGGGGTATGCCCCCCTCCCAGCATGTGGAAGTGTTCCTGTTCAGCCACCCAGAAGCCCTCTATACTTGTCCTTTGGATTTTTATGGAGGCTTCATTAAGTAGGCATGATTGATTAAATCATGGCCATTGGTGATTAAGTCAGTCTCCAACCCTTCTCCCCTCCCCAGAGGTTTAGGGGGAGGTGCTGAAAGTTCCAACCTCTAATCATAAGGTTGGTTTCCCTGGCAATCAGCCCCATCCTTAGGGGCTTTCCAAAAGTCACCTCACTAATGCAGACTCAGGGGTTGTTGAAAGGGGCTTCTTATGAACAACAAAAGACACCTTTATAGCTCTTATCACTCAGGAAATTCCAAAGGTTTTAGAGGCTCTGTGCCAGAAACTGGTGAGCATTAATATATATTTCTTATTATAAATCACAATGGCAGAGACATGAACAAGATATTCACAGAAGAAAACCAAATAGCAATACACATGTGATACCATTCTCAGCAGGAAACAAAGAAATTCAAATTAAAACAATGAAAAGATATTTTTCATGCACCTGATTATCATACATTTAAAAGATTGATAATATCAGTGAAAGGTAAGAGGATGGGGAAATAGAAACTTTTTTATACAACTGCTGTATAAATATAAATTGGTAGAGTCTTAGGGGAATATCTTCAAAATTCCAAATCTAGGAATTTATGCCAAATACATGCTTACGATGAACACTAAGAAACACACTGCAGCAATGTTTATCGCAACACTGGTTATAACAGTAAAAAAAAAGGAAAGTCTAAATGTCCATTTTATTATGACACAGCCATACAATGAAACACTGGGTGGTTGTTATAAGAATGAGGTAGCTCTATACTTACTGACATAGGAAGGTCTTTAAGATATATTATCAAGTGTACACAGTAAATCATGGCCATATTTATAAACCAAAGGACTAATGATTTCATTATATATGTATATGTATATGTTTATACACACATATGTCAAAATCTGGAATAATAGACACTAAACTTTAATATTGGTTATTTCTGGGGGTATAGAGCCTATATTTCTACAGCATTTGAATTTTTTAAACAACAAACCCATATTCCCTTTAAAACTCTCATTGGGAAGATTAGAGCTGACCTCATGAGAGAGCTGACATTCCATGCCATCAAACACTCTCAGCCGAAGAAAACCTTAAAAGTCATCTAATTTTGTGGTTTCCAGATGCAAAGTTTGTATTCTAATTATATCAGAAGCAACAGGCAAACTTTTTTTTTTTTAAGTATAGATTCTTGGTCCCCATTTTCCAGTGATTCTGATTCAAAGTTTCTGTAGTGAGACTAAGAAACCTATATAATTAAAAATAATCTCCAGGTGACTCTGGTAGCAAGCCAGGCATAAAAACCATTTAGTTCAAACTCCTACCCAATACAATAACCCTCCTCTAGGGGTCTTATTGCAGATTCCTTCAGAGATAGACATTTAATACACCTATGAGCACCTTCTGGAGAGAAGATTCCTGTTTCATTGATCAGATGGAGTCCCAAGTGAGACTCCCTTGTCCCTGCAAGATCTAGGTAAAATTGGTTCAAACCCTAATAATTTCATAACATGTTAAAATTCAAAGTCTTCCCCAAGACATTTGCAAATTTCACTGAGGGGGGAGCAGGGAGGGAGCACACTGAAGGGGCCAGATACTTTACACTGAGATTTGGGTGGAGCTCAGGCTCGGGGCTCAGGTGTCAGCACACCCTGCCTCAGTCTTGTACCACCTCTACCTCTATGAGTACTGTGTTTGGGGGATGGGGCACTGGGCAGCATCACAAGATAGCCCACGACTGAAACACAACCGGCTCTCACTGTTTCCTCCCCTCTCACCCTCTGCTCCAGTCAAATGGACTTCACATTCTTTTCCCTCAAAGTTTCCCAAGGCTCAGCCCCTCATCTCATTCAGTTTCCAGCTTAAATGTCATCACAGAAAGGCCTTCCCTGACCACTCTATTCTCTCAGTTGCTTCCCTTGGCTTTGCTTTTCAAAGCTGTGGCACCTCCCAAGAGCTGACACGTGGTGTGTTGATTTGCACGTCAGTCTGTAGTCCATCCATCCACTACAGCGTGTGCCCCATGGCAGCAGGCACTCCGTCCACCTGCTCTACGCACTGCCCGGCCTCCCGTGGCTAACAGCACCTAGTACAGAGGTTTGATTACTGAAAAATGTATATTGATGGATGGATGGATGGATGGATGGATGGATGGATGGATGAGTGAGTGAGGAGACGCTTTGGTTCTTTCAAATCCATTCCATCAGCCCCAGATCTGCCTCTGTGCCCTTCCCCTGATTCCCACTTCTTGCTGGCTTCCCTCTCTCCCCTCTCCCTTTTGTACTTATTCTTGCCGCTCAGGAATACAACAAATTCCTCTTCCTGTTTCTCTCCTTTTTAATTTATTTATTTTTTCTGTTTTTTGGTTTATTGTTGAAAGTATTACAGATGTCCCTCCTTTTTTCTTCCATTGACACCCTCCCCACCTTCACCTCACTGTTGTCTGTGTCCTTTGGTTGGGCATATATGAAATATCAGTTCTTTGGTTTATCTCTTCCCACCCCTCCCACCCCCCTTCCCTCTGAGGTTTGCCAGTCTGTTCCCTACTTCCATGTCTCTGGATCTATTTTGTTCATCAGCTTGCTTTGTTCATTATATCCCACAAATAAGTGAGATCATGTGGTACTTGTCCTTCTCTGATTGGCTTATTTTGCTTAGGATAATACTCTCCAGGTCCCTCCATGTCGTCTCAAAGGATAAGAGATCTCTCTTTCTTACAGCTGCATGGTGTTCCATTGTGTATATGTACCACAGCTTTTTTATCCGCTCATCTATTGAGGGACACTTGGCTGTTTCCAGATCTTAGCGATTGTAAATAGTGCTGCTATGAATGTAGGGGTGCATATATTCTTTCTGATTGGTGTTTCAGGCTTCTTAGGATATATTCCTAGAAGTGGGATCACTGGGTCAAATGGCAATTCCATTTTTAATTTTTTGAGGAAACACCATAGTGTTTTCCACAGTGGCTGCACCAGTCTGCATTCCCACCAGCAGTGTACTAGAGTCCCCTTTTCTCCACACCCTCGCCAGCACTTGTTGTTTGATGATTTGTTGATGGCAGCCATTCTGGCAGGTGTGAGATAATACCTCATCCTCGTTTTAATTTGCATCTCTCTGATTAGTGACGTTGAGCATTTCTTCATATGTCTCTTGGCCATTTGGAGAGGTGCTATTTAGGTCCTCTCCCCATTTTTTAATTGGATTCTTTGTCTTCCTTTTGTTGAGTTGTATGAGTGCTTCTTTCTTTTTTAAAAACAGACTTTATTTTTTTAGAGCAGTTTTAAGGTCAGAGCAAAATTGAGCTGAAGATAGAGATGATAGAGATTTCCCCCACACCCCTGCCCCTACATGCACAGTCTCTCCTACCATCAACCCCCCCCCCTCCTTGCCTCTTGATAGTTTTCCTTATCTCCTCAATCCTTTAAAATCTGACATTTCTGCTCCAGCAATCTCATCAACACAACAAATTGGACTTTTTAAGGCATTTCCCCCAATCATCGACAGTTGCCTCCAGGAGAGAATTTCTGTGCCAGAGATAAAGAAATTTTGTTTATATTCATTCAGAATGCCTCTCTCCATGACTACCTCTCAGGAGCAGGAGAACATGTCTGTTGTCTCTTCCGCATGGCCACCCTAGCTGAAGATGCTGCTTCTGGCTAAACTCCGTGGTTCTCGATTCCTGGTGCCGGGGAGTCTGGAGGCTGGGCTCCAGGAGTCCTGCAGCGGGTAGTTCTCTGAGGCACTGACACAGTGAGCTGGGGTATATCTAGGTTTTGACACAGGACTGGAAAGTTTAGGTTCCCGGGCTAGTTAAGACAAGAAAAAGAATATTTCCTCGTGCTTCAACCTCTGTAATGGAAATAATTTTGCAGCTTGGTTAAAATGACTCCATTTAATGTTTTCCCTATCTTCACTCTTTCCTCAAGGTAGATAGTGTCAGGATGAGTTAAGCTGTGGGACACCCAGCTGGTGTTGCAGGAGAGCTTGGAGTGGGAAACAGCACGCCATAGTCGGTGATGAGCAATGCCGCCTGAGGTAGGGTACTGAGAGCGGAGGACACACCCAGGAGTGTGTTTTTCCGTAAGAGTCTCCTTTGCTAATTTCTGTTAGATTAAAATTTCTTTCTTTTTTTTAATCCCCACCCGAGGACATTTTTGCATTTATCTTCAGATAGAGCGGGAGGGAGAGAGGGGAGGAAGAGAGAAAGAGAAACATTGATGTGAGAGAGATACATCGAGAGGTTGCCACCCACACAACCCCAACTGGGGCAGGGGACAAACTGCAACTGAGGTACATGCCCTTAGCGGGAACCGAACCTGGGACTCTCTGATCTGCAGGCCGACACTCTCACCACTGAGCCAAACCGGCCAGGGCTAGATTAAAATTTCTTATTGATTGGTATAGGCTTTCTATTTACTATGACTTGCCTTGCATTTCAGCTGCTATAAGACAGGGTGGTTTACACAACAAATATTTACTTCTTACAGTTTTGGAAGCTGGGAAGTGGAAGATCAAGGTGCTGGCAGATCTAGTCCTGGTTTGCAGATGGCAATCTCATGGTATCCTCACACGGTGAAGAGCAGTGAGAGGGGGAAGGTTCTCTTGTGTCTCTTCTATGGGCACTAATCCCATCAGGAGGGCTCCACCCTCGTGACCTAGTCACCTGCCAAAGGCCCCCACCTCCTAAAATCATCACAGTGGGGAACATAAACATAGTCCATAACATGGCTCTTAATCCTTTATGTAGTTTCTCTAGAATGTCATTTATCTTTTTTACTTAATTAAATTTTTATAAATAGCTAATATAGTTTCCAAGATTCAAAAGTAAAACTATACAGAATGGTAAACACAGAGCAGTCTCATTTCCACCTCTACCTTTTCAAAACCATTTTTTCTGTTCTTCATTTTGTAAAAATAAGCAAAACATCTATACAGTGTTTCCCTCCTTGTCTTATATAAAATGTAGCAAACAATAAAGAATGTTCTGACGTTAGTTTTTTTGCTTAATATTTCACTCACTATACCAGATCAGTATATAGGGGTCTTCCTCATTCTGCTTTTCAGCTGCCTAGCACTCTATTGTGTGGATAAACCATAGTTTATGCTGGACACTTGGGATGTTTTCAATTATTTTATGATTATAAACAACACTGAAGTGAGTACTCTTTTACATATTTCACTTTGTATCTGCACAGTATATTCGTAGGATAGACTCCTAGAAATGTAATTGCTGGGTCACATCTTCTAACTTTGTTATAATGTCTTTCATTATAAAGTTTTCATGTTAATTTTTTTTCTATTTAATGCTTTTGGATTTTGTCATGCCTTCCTTGGCAGAACCTATTCTGACCTTAAATTACAAAAGTATTCTTTTCTATTTTCTCTCAAAGTGCTCGTGGACACACACAAATACACACACTCACACACACACATCTTTACTATATATGGATTTCATATTGTCGGTGATATAGGGATCTAATTATTTTCTCCCATAAAGATATCCTATAATACTTTATGCCTCATTTGTGGAACTTACCACTTTCTTTCTCCTTCTGCCTGGAAAGATAAATTGGTGTCAAATAGTAACTCTTCTGTTAGACTGTGGGCTCCTGGATAGTAAATATTATGCCTTATTCTTTTTTATATACCTGATAGCTTCTACCACAGTTCTGGCTTATGAGAGATGCTAAGCGTTTCCTTGATGAATTCAACAGAGAGTATAGAATGGTGGCCAGATTTCCAATTTCAGGCATGACAGAGTAAGAGAAGATAGACTTATGTTGCCATTAGAGACAGTACAATCTGTGTTGGGATAAACTTCTAAAACTCCAGTAATAGGAGACACTGGCATAAATGACAAACAAAAATAAATCCTTGGAGGGCTCTGGCAGTTTATGAAAATTTGGGGTGAAACAAATCAGAACTATTCAAAAGTAGATTTTATAATATTGGTAGTGGACCACAACACAAATATATTGACGGGAGTGTGTTTCTATGACTTCTTTAGAAAGCAATATTTTATGGGGGGAAATTTTATTCTTTCAATATTAGACTGAACCAAAAAGCAATTGCTAATATTTAACTTTTTTTTTTTTATCCTCACCTGAGGACATTTTTTCATTCTTTGTTCAGATAGAGTGGGAGGGAGAGAAAGGAAGAGAGAGAAACATCAACATGAAAGAGACACATCAAGTGGCTGCCACCCGCACGACCAACCAGGGCCGGGGACAAACTGCAACAGAGGCCCGTGCCCTTAGCGGGAACCGAACCCGGGTCTCTCTGGACCGCAGGCCAATGCTCTAACCGCTGAGCCAAACCGGCCAGGGCTATTTAACTATTTTTTATCTACAAAAGCTGCAGTTTCAGATGGTTCCATGCAATATTTATTGAACTCCGATTGTGCCTCAGGGAGTGTGTAAATATAGCAGGAAACAAAAGATATTTCAGTGAAAAAACCAACATGATCCCCCTCCTAATGGAGCTGAAGACTTAGTGAGCAAGACAGACAATAAACAAAGAAAACAAAGAAGTGTAATTACGAATCTCTATATTAGTATGTCTTTTTGATATTTGTTTGTCCTTAAAAATATGTCAAAGTTGCTACGTGTAGAAAATGTAACCTTTTTATTATTTTCTGCTGCAAGCTTGCCCTTTATTTGAAAGGTCTGAACATCGAAGGGGAAGGAGGACCCTAGCACAGCGATTTTCAACCATTTTCATCTCATGGCACACATAAACTAATTACTAAAATTCTGTGGCACACCAGATATATACATCATATTTTTTGCCAATCTGACAAAAAAATAGATATAATTTTATTCATTCACATGGGACAGCTAGTGTTGTGTTGGCTGTTGTCATTTTTTTTTTTTTTTAATCCTCACCTGAAGATATTTTCCCATTTATCTCAGATAGAGTGGGAGGGAGAGAGGGAGAGACGGGGAGAGAGAAAGATGTGAAAGAGACACATCGACTGGCTGCCTCCCGCGCGACCCTGACTGGGCCGAGGTACATGCCCCTGACCAAATCGAACCTGCAACTCGTTGGTCGGCGGGCCGACGCTCCAACCGCTGAGCCAAACTGGCCAGTGCTGTTGTCATTTTTTTATTTCACAATCTAAGGGACAAGAGGTCAGTGCTCCTGACTAAATAGTCAGGTATTGCATGTTTTAAAAATTCTCGGGCACACAGGCTGAAAATCGCTGCTCTGGCATATGAAAAGCCCGGCAGAAAGGGCTTCGGAGATGTCTGCTCTGAGTCACAGGGAACCGTGATGAGTGACAAAGCTCTCGATTCCAGTGTGGATTCAACAGCCGTGCAGAGGAGGTGATGAAACATTAGTCACGGCTTTATCTCTTTGTTAAGTATAATTGAACAAAGAATAACTATTGCGAAGCAGTCACTGTTCATGTCGTCAGCCCTTCAAAGAAACACCAGCCACTGGCACCCTTTTCTGGTCTCAGGATTTTCAGCCACAATGCAGACTGTTTGCTTTGACAAGCAATATAGACAAGTAAATCAAAGTACCTATAATGTCTAAACAAAGTCTTACTGATACATGCAGTATTCGATAACCAATAAAGGTATATGAACCTATTAACATGTTTTTAATCACTTTATTGGTTATTTAATACTACATACATTACTATAGAGAAGTAATTCCCAAATCTGGCTGATGCTTAGAATTACCTTTAGAGCTTGTTGAAAATACAGATTCCCTGGAGATTCTGACTGAGTCATCTGGGGAAGGGTCCCAGAATCTATTTTCATCAAACTCTCCAGTGGATTCTGATGTGGTTTTCTAGAGTCTGCCCTTCAAGGGCACCATTGAAACCGGAAGGCCTGGGTTCTGGAGTCCAGGACCCAGCTCCAGGGTTCCACCTGCTACTGTGTGGACTTGGTTTCACATGTCATGTCATTGCCTGGGCCTCAGCAGCCTCGTTTGGGAAATGGATCACAAACAGCCCCTTGAGCAGGGCAGACACGCTGTAAGAGGTATGCTCCTGGGAGATTCAGCTGATGATTCCGTGTGGACAGGCTGAGGCCTGAGACATGGGGACGGGAGGCTAGTTAGGAAGGAGTCCCACAGTGAAGGTCGAGCTGTAACAGGGGAGGATGGAGGGAAGGCATAGGGGGTGGATCAGAGGTGAGAGGCCGAGGGGGCGTCATAGGATTTGTGACTGAGCAGATGTGGAGGGTGAGGAAGAGGAAGGCTAAAAGGGCCTCTAGGTTCATACCCGGGTGACTAGTCAACAGAGGTTTCACTTACAGAAATAAGGGAGTCAGGAAGGACAGATGGATGAAATGCCCAGCAGGCCTTTCAGCGGACACTCCCTAACGCACTGCGCTCTGTTCTGCTGTCTCCCCTCCTTTCCGACTGGAGAAGGGCGTGTGGGCGCCGGGGAAGGGACAGACTGCAGCCTTGAGCCACTGACTCCTTCCATCACCTCAGGCACATTTTAAAACAGACCTTAGAATCAAGAAAACTTGGTATTTTTGAAATGTAATTCTTGTCGCTTTGTTTCTGTGTCAGAGAGTATTCAACTGTCAGAGTTACATTTCTCTAACTGTGCAGCCATCTAACCAGGGTACAAAGTTCAGGAAAAAGTTCAGTGACTCTCCTTCTCCGTATCTCATAACATTCTGTGCTGGGGGAATCAGTCTGAAATCATTATGAAGAGCAACATAAAAGGTAAATCAAAGTGCAGCATCTAGGAGGGCGATGCCTGGCATTCTGAGTGGTGTGTGGGAGTGCTAGGCCGCCTCCATGCTTCCTGGCCCTCAGCCACTGATCCATGAGGAACTATTCTGTGCTAACGTGATGTGACACTCGGGGCTTCTAGAACCTCACTGGGAAGTACCATGTCTCTCTCCCTGGGCCGATGCCTTCTCAAGTCCTTGCCAAGCATGAGACATCTGGTCTTCTAAGCAGTTTGAGTGAGATGCAAACAGATTCTTCCATTTTACTCGGTCTGAGGGAGTGTTCCCTAGTTTTAATCACTCAGGTGCCATCTTTAGGGTTTTAGTTCTATCTATATTCACTCAGTATTTTTATAAGGTCTTACTCTGTTTCCTTAAATATATTTACTTTAAAAGAAAACTTGATATTATCTTAAATGGGAAAACTAGTAGTACATTATACATGGAAAGTCAGAGATAAGCCCACATCAGAAAAGCCCAGAATTCAAGCATGTGCTCCCTGCTTAAAATAACCAATGTCTTCCAAACACCTTTCCCAGCTGACAAGGTGCTGCATGATCTCATCCCCCCAAACCGCTCTCTCTGCTTCACCCCAGGCCCAGCAGCCTTCTGTCGAGGTCCTAGACTCATCAACCTCTCTCTTCCTCTGTACTTGGCATGACCAGTTTTTTTGTCATCCCAACATCAGTTTAAATGCCACCTCCTGGGGTGGTCCATGCTGGTGTCCTGCCCACACATCTGGGGCTATCTTCTATAGCTGTTTCCCCACAGCCTTCCCCCAAATCCTCCATGGCACCAACAGAATACTTCATATATAGTATTTTGCTTAAAAGACAAGTCTTTGAAAGTAAATTTTAAAATCTTGTAAAATAAAATCCTTTTAAATGTATGTGGGTCATACATTATCACTGTGCAAATGCTACCACAATGAGTGAAAGTTCCTTCGCTCCCACCTGGTGTCTTCTGAGACTTTGTTATATACACGTACAGACCTAACCGCTCTGTTCATTTTAAAACTATACATATAGGATAACACTGTTTTGTAACTTGCTTTTTATTTTTCTCTTAATAGTACACCATGAACCCTTCCTGGTTCAGTATATACAGATCTGACCCATATTTAATGGCTGGATTTCACTCATGTTCAGTGTCTTGGATATACTGTAATTTATTTTACCAGTCCCTTTATTGATGGACAATTAGGTTGATTTCCTTGTTTTGCTATTATAGGCAATGCTAAAATGAATAATATATAATATATAATATAAATACCTTTTATGTATAAAATGAAAATCATATATAATGTGTGCATTTACTTGCACTTCTGCAAATATTTCTGTAGGCTTGATTCCACCTTTTTCTATGTGACACATTTCTGACAATTTTACTTGTTCACCGAGAAATGACTTCAGTTTCAAAATATGGTGAATACATTCAGCTTCAATATATCTTCATATATATTCAATATAATATACATTCAATATAATATATCATTCAATATAATACAGAGCACACCCTGTGTATTAGGACGTGGAGAACTCGAGGACGGAAAGGATTTCTTGGCCTGCTCGCCTGGAAAGTGCAGCAGTCCCTTGCGGTCCCTGCGTCTTCATCGTTTTCAATTTTTCTTCTGGATTGTTTTCGTTAATGGTAACTGAACAGAATAATCCTCTTGGTGAAAGGCGACCTGGAACCAGTGGGAAGAATCTGTGCAGGACTTCCCCACCATTCCTGCCACCAGCCCAAGCTGCCTCTCTGCCACGACTTCCTACCTTTTCAAGTGCAGTCACTACAAGGGGGTATTAAACATCAGAAGATCAACTTTTTTCTTCACTCTTGGTAGGAAGCCTTCCATCAAATCTGTAATTATGGGTTGTATGCAAACTTTGCTGGGGTACAAGCTGCTGCCTTAGGGTTGATATCAGTGCAAATGTACAAAGCTTGAGGAGCTGTCATAGAGGCTAGGAATGTGGACAGCACTCCAGACCCTGACCCTACCACAGGGCATATTTGCACTCCCGTGTGCTTGGCCACCACCCCCTCGAGAGCACCCCGAACAGGAACACGTCCTCCACGGGCTCGAGCTGGTCACCGGGGGCGCCGCGGCCCACGTGCGCGCGCAGCAAGCAGCGTGGGGGAAATGCGCTCTGTATTATATTGAATAATATAGCGTATCGAATATACATGTGAATACATGTTATATATTATAAATTTCTGCAGTCAAAATATCTTTATTAAATAGCAGGGGGACATAGATAAGTGGATGGATCAATACACTTGAAGAATGAAAAGTAATTAATTTGAATAATTAATTCATTCATTGTTAATGCAGAAAACTTGTTAGTTATCCACTTGTTAGAATAGTTCTCAGAAGAGCAGAGAATCATTTAAGGGAATGAAACGAAGACAGGGATATTTAAAGAAGAATGGTAAGACCGGGCGTTATAACCAAGGGCCGTCCTGGGCGCTTGAGCAGGAGGCCGAAGAAGGATCTGCTCATCTGGGGACTAGCACAAAGGGAACGTTCAGAAAAGAAAAATTCAGAAAGAAAAGTTTATCTCCTAATTTCCCTTAGACAGACCTGCAAAATATTACCGTTTTGTATGTACGGTGGACTTGAGAAACACAAACACACCCCCCCCCCCCAATCTGGTCACCATACTTGGCAGTGTCACCTGAAGGGCCAGTGTGGCTGTTTCAGATGATAAAACGCTCACTGTCCTGGCCCCTTTCTGATTGGATTTCTGATTCCCTAGACGGAGAAGAGCTCTCAGGATGGAGGGCTGCGAATCATTTGGCTGCACAACTTCCTGTCTGCCCTCCGCCCAGCTCATTGATTGGGCTGAGTGCTTAGCCGGGACTTTCCCACTGAGAAAACGGCCTAAGTACTGCTCTCCACTCTCGGCCCTCTCAGACTCAGAGCACACTCAGTCCTAAGAGTCATGGCATTAATCTAACCCAGCGATTTTCACCCTTATCATAGCATGGCACACATGAACTAATTACTAAAATTTTGCAGCACACCAAAATTTGTATTTGTTGCCGATCTGACCAAAAAAAAAAAAAAAAAAGTATAGTTTTGATTCATTCACACCAGACGGCTATTGTGTTGGCTGTTGTCATTTTTTTTAATTTGCCCATCTAAGGGAAAAGGGGTCAGTACTCCTGACTAAATAGTCAGGTATTGCATATTTTAAAAATTCTTTCAGCACACCAGTTGAAAACCGCTGATCTAATCTATTGATCACAATTCTCCAATTACCTTTTCTGAGACGACACATAACTGTGTGGCAAGGTGTGGAGGCTGCTGATGTTTGCAGGAAACAGAAGTTGCGACAAGATACCAGCCCAGACTGAGATACCATGTTGTGGGGAACCAGTGTCTCATGGGTGCCTGTCACCACTTCCCCAGCCTTCCTGCCCTTGGTAGCCTGCGCACTGGGGTTCTGCCTACTACCAAATGTGCATGTGCCCACTGCATCACACTGGAAGCACCAACGACGCTCGGCACTGTCGGTGACAAGGCAGGGAGAGGAAGAGAGGCAGCACTGGGCGATTCTGCTCACTCACGGCCTCCACCAGCATCCTCCAAATTTTCCTGAAATAAACATTCAGTCTATATAAATACTTGTTTCTTGCTCTGTAAATGCGATTTCAAAATAAATCCCTCAACACCTCTTCCAACCATAAGGCTGCCTTAAACCCCTTCTGGAACGGAGTCTGAATCAGGGGAAGCTGTATGAATCGGAGCAGTATGTTTGGCGTCAGTGTACAGTGTATATACCAACATCTCTTTCCCCCTATTCCATGCCTCTAAAAGACTGCACTTCTCAGTCTCCTTGAAGTTGGACAGGGCAGAGTGATGCGTTGTGATGGCCAATGTAACGACACACTTCATCTCCAGGCTGACAGTAAGATGCCCACACGTGATTCTCCAGGCTCTTTCTTGCCCCAGTGAGGCCATTGTGGAGAAAGCCTTGTGCTGGGCTGGAGGGCCCAGAAGCCTGGGTAACTCACTTACCAGAGAGAACAACTGCCCTAGAGAGCTGTCCGGACCCATAAAGGACTTTGCATGAGAGAGAAATAAACTTCTGTTCTATTCAGCCTCTAAGGTTTTAGGGGTTGTTTGCTACTGCAGCATAACTAATATAAGAAGTAAAGTTCAATGGAGTGACTGTTAATTTTCCTCTGAACCCAACCTTCTTCTCTTTTAGCCAACTGCTATTGTCCAAGCTAGACCCCTCTCTTCCAATCCTCTTCAGTCCAAACCGGATGCCCGCCCAGGCCTTTCTTCCACAGCCAACGCTTCCTCACACCCTATTCGGTGCAGAGTTCACGCTCAACCAGTCAAACCTTAGGACGCTGCAGACCCAAGAATCTTTCTCTGCCGCATTAGCCTGAGCAGGAGATTCTGCTGAAACTTCATCCAATTGCTTCATGCAACAAAAATAGTTAAGCCCCATGGAGAATTCGTTTTATTCCCCAGAGAAGAGGGAATAGTTGACTCTCTTCACTGAATAAGTATCTTTACCTGGCTAAATTGTGAAGTAGGTCAAGTCTGTTTTCACTAGGTGAAGATAAGAACTACTCCCCCCCCCCAACCCCCCCGCTGGCAATCTTAGGGCTAAAAATGTTGGTGTAAAAATCATGGCTGCTTTTTCCTTTTCTGTGAAGTGAACACTGAAGCGAGGGGGCTCTGCCAGTGGCCCAGACGTGCACTGTCAGGCCTCTGCCCAGAAATGGCCAAAATAAAATGTCTTCTTGGCCTGGAAGTCAGGCTTAATGTCTTGTGATCAGCTCAGTGTGTCTGAAACTTCGCACTCCCATGCCAACTGCTGGGAAGAATGCTAGGAAATAACTGGACCTTCATTCTCTCTGATTACCTCTGAGCTGAGCCCAACGAGATAAGCAAAACAATGGCTCCTTAGATGTGCTTTCCGAAATCTAACAAGGTGACCTTTGAAGTCAGTGAAGTAGATGTCACTTGGATGCTATGTCCACTTGCTATTTTAACTTAATTAGAAGGAAATAACAGGAAAACTCACAACAGGGACTTAAACAATTAGCAGTTTAATTGATGATTTCTCCTTGGCTTAATATGTTAGAGCTTCAAAGACTGCCCTGAAAGTGAGAAGTAGCCCTCAGAAAGCACCAGCATGTTATCCCCCACCTTTGCCCTCAGGACACAGGCATCTTTACCAGCTATAGAGAAATTGGAAAGCAGCTAATTGTCAGAAAAGCCTCGGTGGATTCTGTGCAGGCAAAGAGGCCCCGGGGCATTGACCAAGCTGAGCTCACCATCTGTAGAAAACACTGTTATTTGCCTCAGTAGCATATCCCGTTAGTTACCTATCAATATCCTATGTCCCCGTCCCCTTTCTTTTCTCATTCTTTTGGGGTAGCAATATGTTTGGTGATAAATCCTACCTAAATACAAGCCAATCATGACAATACCGTTTCCTGATTTCTCAGACTCACTTGCAGATAAGAATGGCCTCATTATGGCCAATGAGATATAAGGGTAAGTTTGCTAGGGGAACTTTTGGAGAACTATTTTGCATTTGTAATGAAATGGTCAAGCATGGCTGGCATGAAATCTTGCATTAAATGTAAAGATAATGCTTAATGACATAGTAGCCATCTGTGATCATTAGGCCCCAAGCATAAGGAAAAGTTTCAAGAGAAAGATTAAGATGCTAGGGGACACCCCCCACCACCACTACCAAACTTCTTCTTCTGGCTATATGGAGTAACAGGGGTCAGATTTACTCTTTTACCTGAAATGACACATATCAAGGCACTGGAACATCAGGCAATGATAAAAGGTGATATAAAAGAGGCTTGAAGAAAAAAAGTGAGTCCTGTGATTGCTCCAGACTACTGCCTTGATGGAGTTTCCAGGCCGTGAAGCAGGGAGGGAGAATCCAGGCAGAGCCCAGCAGGGTCTACCAGTTGAGGTGGTAGAACCAAGTGTCGGAGGAGAGCACAACGGCCAGAGTTTGTAGGACAGAGTACCGGAGAAGAGAGCTACACACGGAGAGAAATCTAGAGATCTGCAGAGGGTCCTCCTTGAGTTTCAGCCAAGTACTGATCAGCACATGCATTTATGAAAATTACCTAAGACCAAGAAAATAATCAGCTGAATGGATTAAGGTATTTTGCCTGACCACACGGGATTAATTAGAAGTTAACAGAAAGATCTCTGAAAAAATCCCCAAATATGTGGAAACTAAACACTTTTCTAAATAGCTATGATCAAATAAATAAAAAAGAACATTAGAGAGTAGTTTGAACTGAAAACAACAATAACAACATATTAAATGTTATGAGATGCCACTAAAACAATACTTAGAGGAAAAATCATAGCACTAGACATCTATATTAAAGAAGATGAGAGATCTTAAAGTCAGTGGTCTCAAATCAGTAGTCTAAGCTTTCATCTTAAAAAAAAAATAGAAAAAGAGCCAATGAAACCCAAAGTAAACAGAAGAAAGGAAATAATAAACATCAAAGCAGAAATCAATGGAATAGAAAACAGGAAAAAGAAATAGAGAAAATCAATGGAACCAAAAGTCAGTTCTTTGAGAACAATATACTTGATAAATCTTATTAGGAAAAAAAAAAGAAAGAAGACACAAGTTACCAACACCAGAAATGATAGAAGTAATATCATTATTACTGTCATTAATATCACTGTTATACAGATTCTAGGGTAATAAAGGAATAACTTTTACACAATAAATTTGATAGCTTAGATGAGATAAAAAAAATTATTTAGAGGACACAAATTGCCAAAGCTCACTCAAAAAGAAATAGGTAAACTGAATAGCTGTCTATTCAAGAAATTGAATTTGGAGTTAAACATGTCCCAATATATAAAACTTTAGTCTGGATAGCTTCACTCATAAATTCTACCCAATATTTAAGAAAGAAAGAATACAAATCCTACAGAAATACTTCCCAAAAAGTTGAAGATAAGAAAAATACTTCCTAACTCATTCTATAAGACCATCATTATCCTGAGACTAAAATCAGACAAAGACATTACAGGAAAAGAAAACTACAGCCCATTATCCCTCACAAATATAGATGCTAAATTCTGAACAAATAATAGAAATGGGATTGGTTTAATATTTGAAAAAAATCTATCAATGTACTTCACTATATAAATAAACTAAAAAACAAAACAACTCTGTATAATCATCTCAATAAATGCAGAAAAAAACCTTAATAAAATTCACCATCTATTCCTCATATAAACTCTCAGCAAACTAGGAATAGAAGGACTTTTCCTTAACTTGATACAAGTCATTTACGAAAAGGTACAGCTAACATCATAATGATGAAAGACTGAGTGCTTTCCTCTTAAGATCAGAAACAAGGCAAGGATGACCACCCTTAACACTTCTATTCAACATTGCCTTTAAGGTTCTAGCCAGTGCAATCAGGCAAAAATAAATAAATAAGAATAAAAAGCAACCAGATTGGAAAGAAAGAAATTAAAATGTCTATTCACTGACCATATGATCTGTAGAAAGTCCAGTGAAATCTACAAAAAAGCCACTAGAATTAATAAGTGAGTTTGGCAAGGTTGTAGAAGACATACACAACATATAAAAACCAATTGTATTTCTACATACTAGAATGTACAATCAGATATTTAAAAAATTAAAACCAATACCAATTACAATAGCATAAAGTATATGAAATACTTAAGGATAAATCTAACAAAAATGTTCAACATCTGTATATCGTAATTGTTATTGAAAGAAAAATTAAAATACTCAAATAAATGAACAGAAACTGTGTCCATGGGTCTAAAGACTCAATACAGTATAGTTGCAACACCATTCGTCCACAATTTATAGATTTGATGAATCTCAATAGAAATCCCAGGAGGCTTTTTTATAGATATTAACAAACTGATTCTAAAATTCATATTGTAATGCCACCCTACCCTAAAATAGTCAACCATCTTTGAAAAAAAAAAAAAGTTGGACTTATATTACCCAATTTCAAGACTCATAAAGCTACAATAATCAAGACAGGATAACACAAAGCTAGACAAATTGATAAATGGAACAGAATGGAAAGACCAGAAATAAACCCATACATATATTGACATCTTACTTTTCACAAAATTGCAAAAGGAATTTAGTAGAGATAGTCTTTTCAACAAATGGTGTTTGAACAATGAAATATACATATACAAAAAGAAAAAAAGTGGTTTATACTTCACACCGTATACAAAATTTAACTAAAAATGGATCATAGACTTAAATGTAAAATCTAAAACATTTTTTTTTAATCCTCACCTGAGAATATATTTTTATTGATTTTAGAGAGAGAGGAAGGGAGAGAGAGAGAGGAAGAGAAACATCAAAGTGAGAGAGAAACATGGATCAGTTGCCTCCTGTACAAGCCCCAGCTGGGGATCAAACTGGAAACCTTTTAGTGTACAGGATGACGCTCCAAATAACCGAGCCAGCCAGCCAGGGTTAAGACAATTTTTTTGAAAGCTTCTAGAAGAAAATGTAGGAAACCTTTGTGACTTTAGGCTACACCAAGATTTCTTAGACACAGCACTAAAAGCATAATCCATCAAATAAATAATCGACAAGTTGAATTTTATCAAAATAAAAAAACTTCTGCTTTTTGAAAGACACAGTCAAGAGAATGAATAGACAAGCCACCTACTGGAAGAAAATATTTGCAAATAATGTATCCGATAAAAGGCATTTCCAGGATACATAAAGAATTGTCTAAACTTGGTAATAGGAAAACAAACAACCCAATAAAGAAATGGGCAAAATTTTGGACAGACACTTCACCAAGAAAATGTATGTAAATAAGCACATAAAGAAAGATCATTAGGAAGACACAAATTAAAACAATGTGATACCACTATACAGCTATTAGAATGGCTAAAGTAAATAAGGGGGAAATGACCATACCAAGTGACGACAGGGATGCGGGAAGCTGGACCTCTCCTGCACGGCTGGTGGGAACGGAAACAGTGGAACCAAGTTGGAAACAGTTCGGCAGTTTCCTTAAAACAAACAAAACATTTATTTACCATATGCTCCAGCCATTCTATTCCTAGGATATTAACCCAAGAGAAAAGGAACTATATGTCCATACAGAGATTTTTACACAAATGTTCATAGCAACTTTAGTTGTAATAGTCAAAAACTGGAAACAACCCGAACGCCCTCCAATGTGTGAATGTATAACCTGTCACATACCCTTATAGTGGAATACTACTTAGTAATAAAAAGGAATAAACTACTGATACATGCCACAGCATAGAGGACTCTCAAAATAATTATACTGAGTGAAAGAAATGAGATGAAAGGAACATGTACTGTTGATTCTATTTATATAAAATTCTAGAAAATGCAAACTACAGTGACAGGAAGCAGATCAGTGGTTGCCTGAGGAACATGGGGACAGGAGGGAGGACCGATAAAGGGGAAGAGGAAACCTTTGAGGGTGATGGACAAGTTCACTGTCTTGAGTGTTGTGATGGTTTCATGGGTACGCACAAATATCAGAATTCATCAATCTGTACATTTTGATTATGTAAAGTTTACTCGGTGTCAATTATACCCCTATAAATCTGTAAAAAGTAAAAAATGCGCTCTCTCACACTGCTGAGCCATTTAACCAATAGGCTAGCTTTGTATCGCCAAATACTTGATTATAAAAAAAAAAAATCTAATAATTATGCCATGGGAAGTCATTTTTTCCCATATTTGCAGCTGGAAACAAAATTTACTGCTACCTCTATCCAATACCTTGGCTTACATAATAAAATCACAGAAAATTTAAGCTTGAAAGGACCTTGGGGATTAGCTGTTCAAAGTCTCCTCCACCTACCACCACTTTTTTCTTCTTCTCCTTTTTAACAGATGAGGGAACAGAGCCCAGGAGAGTGGAGGGACTCGCCCAGGCTGGTGTGACATGCAGGATGGAGCCAGTGTCCTGACTCCCAGAACAAGGCTCTTTCCAGCACAGCACACTGCAGCCTGCCATTTCAATTTTCAAGTTTATTTCCTTAAAACAGCAAAGAGAAAAAACGAAGAGTGGAATTTTATGCTTACAAGTAGAATTACCTAGGGGAGTCATTGCATGTTTTATAAATGAGGCAACAGAGCCGTGCGGTACAGGAGAAAGGTGATATTTTCTCCTGGAGTCACAAAGCAAACATTAAACACTGGTCTCGAGGCGAGCACAGGAAAATGGTACCGCTTGCCCTGAGCAGTTCTCAAACGCAGACCTAGCCTCCGGTCACTGCACCTGTGCGGTGCCTGGAACAGCACCAGACACTTCGATCCTGATGTTTCCCAGGGGATTTGTAATTTAAAATTGAAGGGTAAAAATACAGTCACTTCGTGCTAGTTGACATTTTACAAAATGGCTTGTCTTTTTTTGTGTGACTTAAAAGTAAATTTATTTTAGGTTGGGCTTAGTCATGAAGAGTTGGAAGTTTGTTTTATTCCATGAAGGCTCTCATCTTTGAGCAAAGGCCCAACACTGAGAATTCTCCCTGAGCAGAATAAGAAAATGAATATTTCACCAAGTTATGGGTGACTGAAAACCTTAGGGGCTCTACATGCTACCAATAGCCTGTGTGTCAAACAAAAGTTAGGAGTGTGGCTTTCATTTGAGTGGTTGCTTAACTTTATTTTTCTAGAGCATGGCACCAACACGTATTCCTTATAGAACTTCCCAGATGAAGGAATCTAATTTCCATTATTCTTCCTTTCCAGGCCTCACAGGGGGTATTGGAAAGTCAAAGCAACTTGGGAAAAAGTTACTGATGTGATTACATTTTGAAAAATATGAATGAACTATTAGGAAAGGTGAAAGGAATTGAAGTCACTCAACCTCAATGACAAGTTAAGAGGATATTGACTCTCCACCTGGTATTATTTTCTAGCCTGTCTGTTCAGATCGTGCTGGAATTGTCCATGATATTAATGATATCATATAGCAGACAGTGGCATTTGCCTACTCAGTTGCCATTCCAGTTTCTTCCTCATAAACAGGATCCCAGTTTTGTTTTGGAGTGGCAGTGTGCCCAGCAAAATTACTTGTCCTCGTTCCCCTGCAGCAAAGGGCGGCCACCGACACTCATCTGATCCACGAGATATAAGCTACGGGTTCCTGGGAAAGCTTCCCTGTCCTGTACTCCCTCCTCCACACCTTCTTTTTCTGTCACATGGACAGGAAGCCCGGAGGGGCAACAGTCACCTGGAGACACAGGTAACAAGTATGAGGAAGACATCCCAAGTAGCCAACTGCCTTCCTGAAATTGTTTGTTTCTCAACCATCTCAATCACAACATGTGCAGAAGGGAACTCAGGATCTTCCCATTTCTACCTTGAGGATTTCCTATTTTGGTAAATGGCATCAAAAACTTGGAAATTGTCCTTGACCCACTCCCCTCATTCCCAAGTCCCCACAATTCTACCAACCAAGTATTTCCTTACAGACCCCTTGCAGTCACCTTTCTTATTGTGGTAAAATGCACATGACAACATTGACCATTTTAATGTATAAATTTGGTGACATTTAGAACATACGCAAGGTTGTGCCCATATCACCACTATCTTGTCCTAAAATATTTTCATCATCCCAGAAGAAAACCCCGTACCCATTAAGCAGTGCTTGCTATTCTTCCCAACCCCTGCCTCCTGGTTACCACTATTTGCTGCCTGTCTCTGTGAATTTGTCTATTCTGGACATTTCACATAAACGAAATCATACAATATGTGGCTTTTTGAGTCTGGCTTCTTTCACTTAAGATAATGTTTTCAAGGCTCATCCACATTGAGAACTGTTTGAATTATTCCTACCTTTTGGCTATTGTGAAGAGTGCTGCTATGAACCTTTGTGTACAAGTTTTTGCTTGAACACCTTTTTAAGTTGGGGGGATACTTATGAATGTGTGGAATTGTTGGGTCATATGGTAATCTACACTTAACTTATTGAGGAACTGCCAACATTTTTCAACAGCAGCTGTACAATTTTACATTCCCGCTACCAGTTGGAGGGGTCTGATTTCTCCACATCCTCATCACACTTGGCAGCTTGTTCTGTTTTGTTTTCGTGATAGTCATCCTGATGAGTGTGAAGGGGTATCTCCCTGTGGTTCTGTCTTGTATTTCCCTGGTGACTAATGACACTGAACATGTTCTCAAGAGCTTGTTGTTCATTTTTTACACTTTCTTTGGAGAAATGTCTATTCATATTTTTTGTCCATTGTTTAATTGATTTGTTTGGTTTCTTGTTGCTGAGCTGGAAGAGTTCTTGATATATTCTGGATATTGGACTCATTTCGGATATATGATTTGCGAATATTTTCTCCCTTCTGTGGGTTGCTTTTTTGCTCTCTTGGTAGTGTCCTTTGATGCACAAAAATGTTCATTTTGATGAAATCCAATTTGTCTATTTTTTCTTTTGGTGCATATACTTTTGGCATCTTGCATTCATGTTTAATTCATTTGCAGAGGAGAATAATTAAGTACTTAAACCTGATTATCACTTCCCTGCTTAACACCTTCAATAATTTCCCATTGCTCTTACAATAAAGTCTAAAATCCTCCATGGACTGCAAGGCTCTGCATAATTTGGTCCTTGTCTTTTTCGTTAGTCTCATTTTCCCACACTTCCCTCTCTTTCTTTGCTCTTGTTTTCTCAAGTATGACAGGCTCTCTTTAATTCCAGGACCTTCTTACAAGTCACTGTTCCTGCCTGAGGATCGTCCCCACCTCTTCTGTATTTTCTGATTCCAATTCATCCCTTAGGTTAGGTGTCACCTACTTAGGAGCCTTACTTAACCCCCAGGCCTGAACGTGTCCCCGCTTGTGAGAGGTGTTTTGCAAGCTGGATGTTAAATAGCCATTATTAGAAATTAAATTATAGAAACACAGTTAAGCACATTATATTAAAAACAAATATAATAAACATTTGGAACTCAGTACATCCTAATTATTGTATTACACTGTGCAGTTATCCAAGCTCTGGAGGCCATGTGTAAGTGCACTGCACTGGTCCTGCTGTGCCTCTCACTGCATCTGTCGCTTTGCTGACAGAGATGAAATCAGCCGTGGTGGGAGAATTGAGCAAAGGTTACAAATCAGGGTGCTTTTTATTTATTTATTTTTCTTCATTAATTTTAGAGAGAGAGGAAGGGAGAGGGAGAGAGATAGAAACAGTGATGAAAGAGAACATCGATTGGCCGCCTCTTGCATGCCCCCCACTGGGGATTTGGCCCACAACCTGGGTATGTGCCCTGACTGGGAATCGAACCAGCGACCTCTTGGTGCTTGGGTCGATGCTCAACCACTGAGCCACACCGGCCGGGTGCTAATCAGGGTTTTTTGTTTGTTTGTTCCTGTTTTGGAGAGCAGGTGTTACCATTTACCAGCACACCACCATCACCTCTCCCACTGCATGCTGACACGACACCTGGAACTTTCCTGTCTGGTCTTTCCCACGCTTGCAGGCTTTTATTATTTGAAACAGCGTGTCGAATGTCTGTGTTTCTCTCAAATGTGAACTCTGAGGGAGGCATTAGGGTCACTTGTTGATCTCTTTGATCTTTGTATTCCCAGCACCTCGCACAGTTCTTAGCTCATGATAAATTCCTAATAATGTTGTTGCAGGATTGTCAACAAGGCCCAAGAAACAACCACCACCATTTTAAATATAAATGGATTGATGGCAGGGATGCTAGGAGAGTATGACATTTTCCGTTTCACTGACTGGGCTACCTCGAGGATTTAAATATTGATGATCATTTAATTATGTTCTCAGGTTTACCAGGCTTAAACATTTATTTGACGCATTTTTAATTAAAAGATAGGTGGGGATGGCCAAAGGCGATTTCCACCGTGACCCTGGGGGGGCAAAGCCTGGGGGCTGGTTTCCTAGCGTCGTCTGCAGCAGCATTTCTCCAGCCTCTGCCTCCTTCTGCACAGTGTGCTTCCCTCGTATTATCCACCGGCCTTCTTTTTTTTTTTAATCCTCACCTGAGGATATGTTCATTGATTTTAGAGAGAGAGGAAGGAGAAGGGGAGAGAGAGAGAGAGAGAGAGAAACATCTATGGGTTGACTCCGTATGCACCCCAACCAGGGATCAAACACGCAACCCAGGTAGGTGCCCTGACTGGGAATTGAACCCGCACCCTTTTGGTGTATGGGACAATGCTCTCACCCGTCTTCTTTTAAGGACGTCAGTCATATTTGATTAAGGCCCCACCCTACTCCTCATCTTAACTCATATCTGCAATGATCCTATTTCCAAATAAGGTCACATTCTGAAGTACTGGGGGTTAGGACCTTAACATATCTTTTTGGAGATACAATTCAACCCATAACCTCCTGCTAGTGTTTCCCACCACACAGCGATGGCCCGTGCAGTGCAGCCAACCGGACCCAGCAGACTGCAGCCCGTCTGTGCCGCTTCATGTGGTCAGTCTACGGGGTGGGCTCTTTACTTCCTCTACCTCCAGAACTTGCCTTCACTCTCAGAGGGAGTCCCCAGCACCTCAAAGTGACCCCAGGTCCAAATACAAGCATTATGTTTTCTTTGGTTTGGGCATTTAAACAAAACAACCCACAGGCCATAATTGCCAGGGGCTGGAAGCTGGCAGCAAGGCACAAAAACACGCTTGGAGGCCCTTGGCTGGGATACCTGAGAAGAGGGAGCTGCTATTGTACCCACCCTAGATGAGCATTGAAATGACAAGTGATCAGGACCCTCAGGACACTCCCAGTGACAGAGGAGTCGGGAGAGCTAGGCCCAGTCTCCACAGAAGTCATTTCTCTATAGATGCAGATTGTGTTTCTACATCTCTCTGGGGATACTGACCTTTAGTAAGCACTGAAATAGATTTAGTGATTGTGAGCTAGAAAGATCCAAATAAGTCATCTGAAGCGCCCTTCTAGTTTATAAAACCAGAAGCCCAGAGACGTGGCCCAGTGCCCAGGGTCACCACATTAGAGTGTGGTCTCCCTCCTGGCTGGTGCTCAGGCCAGGGCCCTGCCAGCAGCCCTGCAGGGTGAGGCCCACGGCTGCAACGACCAGCTCTTCTTCCCTGTGTGCAAACGGAAGGCTCAAACCCAAGGGAGGACTGTAGAGAGTGGACGAGGCGGGCGGGGACCCCATTATTTACTTATTATACTGCACTTCAAAGAGTATCATTTAGCATGTTATTTAGAATTATGAAGGCAAATATAAAAAAATACAATGAAAAGATTTGAAAATGGTTGTTTCTGGGTAGTGGGAATTCTCTAATTAGGAAAGCATTGGGGAGGTGACTGTTATTTTTTTATTTAACCCTATATTTCTATTTGATTTTTAAAATGTTATCTATGTATTACTTTGATAAATACACACACACACACACACACACACACACACACGGAAAGAGGCCTAGAAATCAAAGTTCACAAACACCAAACACACTCCTGGCACAAATTCTTTCCTGCTCCCCCAAGGGATAAGAGTGTGACTGTGGTCCGAGGTCAGAGGGGTCAGCTCAGGCCCAGAGCATGGTCTTCCAGCCCTGAAGCCCTGGACCTAACTAATATCAAGGGATGTGAGACCTCTGTAAACCAGAATACCCTGTGTAAATGTATAAGACACTGTCCCAGAAAGTCAATTAGTAGTTTACAGTGAGAATTATAACTGTCAGGGATGATTGGAAACTCATGTTAGCAAGTATATACACTGTCTTCTTAATAGAGAAACACACTTGAGGAGTCTCATTACATTCAGAAGTTTGCTTGATCAAGACGGAATTCAACATAGGGCCTTATATAGCCCTCAGAAATATTTTAGTTAAACCACGATAGCCTGGTGACTCACCCTGCTCCTTTAATAGCTACCAGAGACCAGCAAGCTCTTTCTGTAAAGGGCAAGATACGCAATTTGCCCAGCTTTGCAGGCTGTCTCTGCCGCAGTGAGTTCACACAGCTGTCCCAGAGCGGCGAGGTGGCGTGTGAGCGAGCGTGCTGTGCTCCGGCAGAACCTCACCTGGTACCACGCGGACTCAGCCTAGTCAGCACTGCCTGCCCGACAGGCCAGGGGCTGGCAAGTACTTCTTTTCTGACTCTCCTTTCTCTCCTCTTCATTTCCGTACATTTTTATAATGCCTTTGAACTCTGAGACTAGAGAAACACTGACCTGATTTTAGTTCTAAAGGAGAGCACTTGAGTTCGATAAATGGAAACGTCTTCAAGTCCACAGCTGATCAGCCCCCAAATCAGTCTGCCTGAAAGTCATTTGGGGGATATGTTTTCAGAGAGGCAGCGGGGCGTACCAGTGAGCAATGTGGTTCTAATCCTTTCAGACAGAGCAGAAAGTCCCTCCTTCTTTCCCAAGCCTCTGTGGTTTGGGTCATCACTGTTAACCCTCTTTGTCCTTATTATAAATGGCATACATTTGAGAGACATTGTTATAAGCACCTAGCGGACATGCAGCTTTCCTCTGAAAAGCGTCGCAGTGCTTGTGATCACTGGGAGAGAAAGGCTGCCCGTATCAAGTGTGAACTAGTAGTGAACGTACAAAACTCAGACCGGGTGAGCTGCATTTGCAAAGAGGAGCATTTGGGCTCCATCTGTAGGGAAAGCGCCCAGCACTCACTGAAGGGCGTCTGGGCCAACACTTGCCTAGATGCTTTCTAGACTCCGGTCAGCCTCATGAGGGGTGTGATGCTATTCCTCTCTGATAAATTAAACCATTTTCCTGATCTCCTCAGAGTCAGAGTCCAAAATGCATTGTCAGGGAAATGGCACAGGGCCAGGTAATTCAGGAATGGTGATTGCTCACTTTTCCTAATCCCCAGTATTAATCCTACAAACCTTTGCATGGGATTTTATCCTGGGATTACCCAGGAGATGTTTTGAACCACTGACTCCCTTTTAGAAATGCATATTCTATTGACCCAG
Source organism: Tadarida brasiliensis (assembly GCA_030848825.1). Lineage (NCBI taxonomy): Eukaryota > Metazoa > Chordata > Mammalia > Chiroptera > Molossidae > Tadarida > Tadarida brasiliensis. The sequence continues at coordinate 48,716,293 of CM061258.1, forward strand.
AGGACTGGCTTCTCCTGGCTCTCTGGGCCCAGGTGACTTGTACATCTGCAGGGGATTTAGACTGCGCACGCACTCACTAACCAGCCAGGCGCCCTGGGAAAAGGAAGTGTATTCATTTAAGAAATATCTATTTTATACTCACTGTGTGCTAGGCATTATAGTAAGTGGTAGAAACTTTGCTGTTAAAACACAATCTTTTATTTATTTACTTATTTTAATCCTCACCCAACGACATTTTTTAATTTTTTGTCAGATAGGGTGGGAGGGAGAGAGGGAGAGAGAGAGATCGATTGGCTGCCTCCTGCATGACACCATCCAGGGCCTGGGACTGAACCACAACCGAGGTATGTGCCCTTGACCAGAATCGAACCAGCGACTCTTCGGTCCATAGGCCGACGCTCTAATCATTGAGCCAGACCGGCCAGGGTAAAACACACTCTTGCCTCACTCGAATGGAATGTAAGTTATCGGGCACGCAGAGGGAGGGAACACACAAGATAAACAAATATATAATGAGCGAGGAGGTGATAAGAGCTATTAAGAAAAATAACGTAGAACAAAGGGATAGAGACTTCTACATTCGGGAGGGATTGGTATGTGAGTGAGGTGGGATGGTCAGGGAAGCCTTGGAAGTGGTGCTGTTTGAGCAAAGACTTAAATGCAGTGAGGGAGGAAGCCATGTGGATTCAGGGGCAAGTGTGTCCCAGGCAAAGGAAACAGGCACTGTAGAGGCCCTGAGGGCTGATCAGTCTCCGTTGTACCCCTGGGATACAATTTATGAAGGTGACTGAGTGCAGACATGGAAATGCAGATGAAGAATTTGTTGCTTACAGTCTTGAGGATGTTGCATGCCGCGCCATGCGGGCCACACGGGGAAGAAGCAGACGTGGTCAGAAAGCAGAAGTGGAGCGAGGGAATGCCCTGTCAGAGCCTTGACTGGGGTTTTCAAGGGAAAGGGAGGCAGAGCAGAACAGCTGATTGGTTAGTCTGAATGATATTGGTGGCTGTGGCACAAAGGTGCTCTCTAGTTGCTTGGTACCTGGCCCTGGGCTGATTTAGGGCAGGGGAAATATTGGCTGGGTGTGTGAGTTAGATAAGGAGGTGATTCAGAGCATGGGCTGCAGTTTTCAGGGGGAGATGTAAGCAACTTGGGGTGTTAATTTGGTCCTATGATGAATGGACGCCAGAGAGACTAATACAGACTCTAAGAAAACACAGAATATGGTCATGTAGGGTCTTGCAGATCAGGTTAGAATCCCTACAGTGTGTGAGCTGGGTGTACCTGGGAGTGGCAGGAACCCTTCACTCACCACAGACCGCCGGTCCACCAGCCAGTGACTAGTGTGACAGTTACCAAGGTTAGCACCAACTGCTTGTGCTCAGTTTTTCAGGTCAGAGTCCCACCTACTTCCTGATTTCGTTTAGGCTCTATCCCTGTGCTAATTTGTATAGCTGGTTACACGTTTTATCTCATCAGTCCTGGTGTTATTTAGCATGTTTTGATTTTTCAGTGAAGTCCTATTTTTGCTTCTGTTCTAGGAGAATAACAGCAGATTTGTACCAATGGACTTTCTAGATGGATGATGGCTTAGATGTGAGGGAGAGCCTGTCCATTTTGATTTGTCATTAGGCTTTCATTTCATGGAAGAATGCTTCCTAAGATTATTACTCACATACAAGGACAATTTAAGATTCATTCTGTGAACTTACAGATGCTGTTTTAAAAATTGAAGAGGTTATTTCACAGCCTGGCTATCTGACTGGCTCTGTCTTTTGTGTTCATTTGTTTTCACTGCAATTAAAAACCACAGCAATTATTCAAATGCAAAGAACTGAAATGGCAAGAACTAATGTTTGAATCTTGGAAAATAAACATCTTGCTTTCCACTTGCTGCATTCCATTTTATTTAATCTGCTGAGAGCAATAAGGCACAAGTAAATAATGTTTTGCAAGAGCTGCCTCAGCTCCGATGACAAAGAGTCCGTTGCAGACTCAGTCACAGAAAGCTCAGAATTTCATTCATTCTGCAAATATTTATAGGTGTTTGCTGTATGCCTTGCACACATAGAGAGTATAGTGCTGAGTGAAACAAACTTGGTTCCTGCCCTCATGGAACTTCAGTCTATTGGGGGAGACAGATGCTTAAAAAAGAAAAACACCTAATTACATATATAATTATAAGTTGTGATACATGCCATAAAGGAAAAGTAAAGAGAGGGGAATATGCTTTAGACTGTGGAGGAGGTATCTAACCTGCCTCTTTGAAGACAGGTTATTTGATCAGGGACTTAAAAGATGAATAGGAATGTCCAATTTAGTGGCATAGAATTATGCTCAAAAATTCTGTATGTTACGATTTCAAACTGGGCATGGCGGTAGTGGGCCTGTTTCTGCTCCACAATGTTTCAGGTCTCAGCCGAGAAAACGTGCCTGTCTGGGACTAACACAAACAGCTGGGGGCTGGAATCATCTCCAGGCTTCCTCACGAACATGGCTGGGGCTGGAGTGGGCTGAGTAGTGGTTCCAAAGAGATATGTCAAGTCCGAATCTCCAGCACATGTGAATATGACCTTATTTGCAAAAAGCGTCTTTGTAGATGTGATCAAGTTAGGGATCTTGAGGTGAGATCTTCCTGAATTTAGGGAGGATCCTGAAGCCAACAACCAGTGTCCCTATAGGAGAGAGGAGAGCTGGGAAGAGGAGAAACACAGGGGACGGTGATGTGAGGATGGAGGCAGTGACTGCAGTGTCTACAAGCTAAGGAGTGTCAGGATGACTGGCTGCCACCAGAAGCTAGAAGAGTGGACCAGATAGTCCCTCAGAGACCCAGAAGGAGGCAACACTGCCGACAGATTTCAGAACTGCAAGAGAATGAATTCCTGTTGTTCTAGCCACCAAGTTTGTGGTAAATTATCATGGTGGCCACAGGAAGCTAGTATAGGTAGCTAGGCTGAGATGACTCAAAGGATCTAGCAGCATCCTGTGGCCTCCTTGCATGGTTTCAGCTTCTCAGAGTGTGGTGACCAGGTTCTGCTCAGAGCTTCCTGGGAGCCAGTGCAAGAGCATGACTGTGAAGAGCCCAGGGCAGAAGCTGCAGGCTGCTTCTTCCCTGGTCTCAGAAGACACGTTCAAATCACTTCCGTCACAGTCACAAGTCGCCCACCCCCCACCAGATTCAAGGAGAGGGGATAGAGACCTCGTCTCTCAATTAGAGGTGTGTTGGGGAATTTGTGACCACATTCTGCACCACCTCTAGTTGGCCACTTGTAGCTGGGAGCAGAGTGGTCATAATCTGTACTGTCCATGCTGGCAGCCGCTAGTCATGTGGCTATTTAAATGTGAATTCATTTAAAGTTAAATGAAATTGCCCTGGCTGGTTTGGCTCAGCGGTTAGAGCGTCAGCCCGTGGACCAAAGAGTTGCGGGTTCGATTCCGGTCAAGGGCACGCACCTCGGTTGCGGTTCATCCCCGGCTGTGGTCAGGGTTGTGCTGGAGGCAACCAGTCTATGTGTCTCTCTCACATCGATGTTTCTCTCTCTTTCTCCCTCTCCCCTTTTCTCCCCCCTCCCTCCCACTCTATCTGAAGATAAATGGAAAAATATCCCTTGGATGAGGATTAAAAAAAAAAAAAAAAGAAATGAAATTGGAAATTCAGTTCCTCGGTCACACTAGCTACATTTCAAGTACTCATGTGTTGAAATAGAGAAGAGTGGTTACACTGAAACTGGACACGCAGACAGGGGTCAAATCACATGAGACCCACTGACCATTCCAAGGAGTTTGTATTTTATTCCAAGTGAAATAGAACTTGGCTAATACGATGTTTTGCATTTTGAATATTTATGAGAAGCCTAAAAAGAAACAAATTTATTGTGGTTAGTTGGTATATTTGTTAGTAAATATATTTGGTATATTTGCTATAAGAGACAGAAATCCAAAAAATCACAAAGGTTTAACCAAATTAGAAATCTATTTCTCTCTCAGTTTACATGAATGTAGGCTGCTATGGTGACTGCAACAATCGGGAACCCAGGCTCTCGGCTGAGGCATCTACCTCATCATCTAAGGTGTCGGCTTCCGTCCAGCCGTCAGGTCTGCTTTGCAGCTAGTAGAAGACAGAACAGGGGAGATGGAGAGCTGTTGCCCCTCATATTCAGGATGAGCTCACCTCCAGATCCTTAACTTAATTACATCTGCAAAAATTCTTTCTCCAAATAAGGACATACTCACAGTTATGGGGGTGAGGGCTTGGATATCCGCTCAATTTAAGGACATGTTTCAGAAAGTTACACATAAAACTTCCACTGCATCTTATTGGCCAGGACTTTGTCATATGGCCACACCTACCTGCAAGGGAGGCTGGGAAATATAATCTTTGTTCTGGGAAGCATGTGCCCAGCTCAAAAGGAGAGTTTTATTACTACGGAAGAACCCAGATACGCTATGAGGGGCAGCAGCTATCAATCTCTGGCATTGTAGTATGCACTTAAGCATTTCCCACTAGACCACGAGTTCCTGAAGGAGAGGGGCTGGTCGTACACATCTGAAATCCCCAGCACCTAGCATCTAATAACTCATCGCTGATTGTGTGCTGAATTGCATGCTTGCTCAACTGCAAGGTTTTTTTAAATGCCAACGTATTTTTTCCAGAAAGATTTATTTTCCAGAAGCCACACCTTCCTTCTCCTGCCCTTGCTGGAAGCACGAAGGGACTTTTCTTTTTTTTTTTTATCCTCACCTGAGGACATTTTTTTCTTTTTTTTGTTTTTTTTTTTGTTCAGATGGAGTGGGAGGGAGAGAGAGGAAGAGAGAGAGAGAGAAACATCGACGTAAAAGGGACACATCAAGTGGCTGCCACACGCACGACCAACCAGGGCCGGAGACAAACTGCAACCGAGGTACATGCCCTTAGCGGGAACCGAACCTGGGTCTCTCTGTACCGCAGGCCGACGCTCTAACCGCTGAGCCAAACCAGCCAGGGCACGAAGGGACTTTTCTCCCATCTTCATCCTGAGAATCTGGTGGGGGTCCTGGAGATGAACAATAGTATAGAGGTCCCCTAGACGTCCCCATCCTCACCCCGGAATTTTCAATTCTCACGCTCCTTTACACTGAGCCTCCAGCAGTTTGTCACTTACAGTTGAGTGTTCCCACGTCCTGGCTCCAGCTGTGGCCGGCTGCTCCTGGTTAGGTGATCCTCCCGGTCCGTTGCCCATCTCTCCAATTCTCAGCGTAATGGTTGCCTTGTGACCTCAGTTCTCTGAGTTCTCCGATTTTCTGTTTGTTCAACTTTTTCCTTATTGATACAATGATTTAGGAAGGGGATAGATTGGTAGCGAGAACATGAAAGAGAGAGAAAAGGCGAGGGACAGCTAGAAGAGGCAGGAAGCACAAGGAACAAAGGCACGAGCCCGGAGCCCCACGTTCCCGTGGCCACCCCACTTCTGCCATCTGGCCACCCGACTCCTGCCGCTGCTCCCGCCTCCAGAATGGGGCTTTTCCACTCTGATTGTTCATTAGAATCCCCTGGGGCGCCTTCGTAGCTCCCTGCTCCTAGCTCTCCCTAATTAGAAGCACCTGAGGGGGTTCCACTATGCAGTTGCTGCTGAGAACCAGCGACCTAGACTGCGGCTGCTGAAAGGGTGGCACATGGACTAGCAGCACTGACACCGCCTGGGCTTACTAGGAAGGCAGCATCTCAGGCTCTAGACCAGATCCGCCGCCAAGTCAGATTTGCATTTTAATAAGCTCCATGGGTGATTTCTATGCACACTAAAGCTTGAGAAGTACTGAGGAGATGACCTTCCCATACCCTCTGGCCCTCGGAAGCAGACAGCTCCCTGGAAAGTGCTACGTGAGCCGGGCGTCCTGTTGACCACATGACGACAGTGCAGAAGTCCGAAGCAGCCGGCATAGCCGGTGTGCCTGCTGGGATTCCCCAAGGGCAACACATTTCAAAGGGAGAGAATTAGATCATCCATAGGGGCAGGGGTCCTTTAGTCTGAAACACCAATGCTGGGTTCATTCACTTCAGGGTTCACAAAAGTCAAAAATGCTCCAATTGAATAAATTTTAGTCTAAGAGTTGGGGTTAGCTTGGAGGCGGGCTTGGAAGCAGGCAAAGGAGACTTAAAGTGGAAAAGCAGATAAAGTACAAGGCCAAGAGGAATGACCGCCAGTAAGCAAGTGAGGGGAGGAAGACCAGCGGGCAGCAGTTCAGCGGGGAGGAGGCGTCACAGTGAACCTGGTGGACTCAAACAGGAATGCCAAAGTGGGTGACCAGAGGGAAATGTAATGAATAGTCCCAAATACCAACTCCCCCTGAACTACACAGAGGCGGTCACTCAACCCTGGCTTACTGTTTACATAAGCTCTGATTGCCACCTTCCCTTTAAGATCTCAGTAATTTGTGGGATAAAATAATAACAGGTGTGTGTCAGGCACTTGCCTGCTCGCTGGGACAGGTGCCAAAGGCACAGGTAGAGCGCAGCAGCCAGGAACTTGGGCTTTGGAGCCCCGGAGCCTGAAGCTCCATCTCAGCTCTGGCGCTTACTGGATGGTAACTGCACAAGGCAGCTGACCTCCTCGGAGTCCCTCCCCATCTACAAAATAAGAATGATACTGGCAACCACCTCATGAGATAAATGCAGAAAGGCTGTGAAGCAAAGAGCACCATGCCTGGCACAGTGAGATGTATACACATACATGCACACACACATACACATGGTATATTATTGAATATAATATAACTGTATGTTGAATAATATGCACAAGGAGCTGGCATCTGATTCTTTTGACTTTTTCTGTTTGAGGATTGTCTTCTTACTGTCATTCCATCTTACTTGTCTAGGTTCCTTCAAGAGTGCTAAATGAGTGAGAACACTTAACACGTTATTTTAATCAAAATCAATGTGCAGACCTTGTTTGGATCCTGATTTCAACAGATGGTGGACACAAAGACATATTAGGTGTGATAATAGCATGGTGGTTATGTAAAAAATATTTGACCGTTTTGACCCGTAGAAACAGCAATTCCATGTGGCTCAAATATGGACAAAGCAGGAGCTTGTCCAGCGCGTTCCTGCTTACCGGGACCAGAACATGAAGCACGGGTAGAGTGCAGGGACTGAGTGAAATAATATGACGTCTGGGATTTTCTTTTAAAATATTTCTGAGGAACAACAGGGAGGAGGGACAGGAATATAAAACAAGACTGTCAAAATGTTAATAATTGTGAGGCTGCGTGATGAGAATGTGGGGTTTCATCATGCCATTCCTTCTACTTTTGTGTTTGTTTGAAACTTTCCATAATACAAAAATTATTTTAAAGTTTTGTTTGATGCTTTTTGACTGTGTATTAGTATTTATAACTACGGCAGAAACCAATTCAATCTTGCATAAGCAAAGGAGGGATTTAAATTGGGCTGTGTACTGACCAGAGGGCAAGGGTGGACCTGGTCTCAGGAGAGTGGTCACTGCCCGAATACCTTGAACATCTTCTGTCCTTCTCTGTATCTTCTCTCTTACGGCTGGCACATTAACTTCCTTGGCTGACACAGACTTGTCCAGGTGGTGGGGTAGAGCTGCCCCCAGCTAGCAGGTCCATCGTCTTGGGTTTTGTGATCAGAGAGGAACAAGAGGTTCTTATCCCGACAGGAATTTGAAAAGCCCCAGGAACCCTGATTGGCCTTGTTTAAGTCAAGTGCCCACTCCATAGACCAATCACTGTGGCTGTGAGGGTCTGTGATCGACCCACCCCAGGTCACCTGACCACCTCTGTAGCCAGAAAGGCTGTTCTCTGAAGACTCAGGGGAGGGAGAAGGGCTTAGCAGACAGAAATAGTAGCCACCCTTATAAGGTTTCCAATTATTTGCACTAGCTATTAGATTACAAGCAGTCTTTGATCACAGATCATGACTTTTTCCTTCCCAGTTGTTTGTTTTTCTCCCAGTTTTATTTTAAAGTTTATAGAGCTGGTTGCAAGGCTTCTGGGAGAAAAAAAAAAAAAAAAAGCAGCTTTCCTCTCTTCCCCATTTTCCTTCTTTGGAAGCACCTAGTTTCAACGGTCTGAACTGGTTCTTTTGGTCTTACGTCCACATATCTGAATGACATCCTTAAGCTGCTACACTTGATTTTTCAGTTTTAGGCGTTATCCATTGATTCCCGCCGTGGGAAATGATCCTGAGGCCGTTCACCCACACCCACACTCACCACCCCACTTATTTACCCTTTCTATGCCCCTAGCTTCCCAATAGTATCATATTGATTAGATCAATATTTAACATTTACATGTTAGATTTTACATGATTAACATCACATGATTATGACCAAGTAAACACTCTCTCCAGCTGAGCACAGCTGTGCAACTTTTGTTCTCCTTTGAGTTGATACGTTTTTTCCATTGACATTCAGTCCCTAATTCTCCAATGGTCTAATTTTCCTCTAAAAAGATACATTCAGATTTATGAGGTATTCTATCTGTTCATCATCCTGAAGAAATCTCCGAAGCTGTGTGATCCAGTCTGAACTGGTTGCCACCCCTGTTCGCACCCAGCTCGCATCCTGGATGTCCCTTCACTGTCAGCCTAGAGATCCTCTTCCCTTGTTTCCTGCAGAAGTGGTAGGCCCAATAACAATTAGTGAAACTACCTGGAAAACTGGATTAATAATAACCCTACATAAAAAATTACTAGGAGCCATTAAGACTAAATTAAATCATGGGTGAAATTATTGCAATGAAACTCACCTGTTCCACATAGTGATTTAAAACAAAAGAATTGAAAATGCTCTAAAAAATAGGAACTAATACCTTTTAGGCAGATACATTTGTTAAATTTTCTTGGTCCAATTTTTTTTTTTTTTCCAGTATCCGCCCATGGTTGAAGTAGCAACTTGGAGGTATTTATGAGATGACACATCATTCTGTGTCTACTCCACACTGGCATTCCTGTAATGTCTTGAAACAGTGAAGAGTTATAATGATGTGGCTCTCTGATTCATCTCAACTTTTTACACTTTTTTTTAGGACTGTCACATTGAAATGCTCATGAGAAGGTCCATCTGGGGAGAGTCTGTCTCACTAGCAGACATGCTTGCTTAACAATAGGTCTGAAGTGGAGACCACCACTGTATTTCAGGTCAACTGCACCCCCGAAATTCATTTGTTTATTACATTTTGTAACATAGTTGCAAGTAAGGCAGCCATTTGGTTAAAAATAAGTTCAGAGGGTCCTCTAGTTATGGAAATATATCAACTTTAGTCATTATTCAGAAAAGACAGCCAACAACGCAGAAAGAGCATATAAGGCAGAGCATACAATATTTCTAAACCTCTGGCCACAGCATTTTGCCATCTGAAGGTATGTATGCTTACTGTGCTATTTAGTGCTTTAAAAGTTTTTTTTCTTTATTGATTTTTAGAGAGAGATAGAAACATCGATGAGAGAGAACATCGATTGGCCACCTCCTGCATGCCCCCCACTGGGGATCGGGCCTACAACCTGGGCATGTGCCCTGACCGGGAATCGAACTGGCAACCCCTTGGTGCATGGGTCAATGCTCAACCACTGAGACACAATGCTAACTTGGCCTAATGTTTACAACATTGAAGAAATAATTTTCCGGAAAGATATCCTAACAGTGCTCCTCAAAGTGTGGTCCAGAATAGACAGCATCAGCCTCACCTGGGAACTTGTTAGAGAGGCAACTGCTCCTCTCTCTGAACCCATCCCACTTAATGAGAAAGTAGGGGGAAAGGGAGAGCAATCTGTGTGTTAACAAGCCCACCAAAGTTTGAAAAACACTGTTCTAGAAAAACATTGTGCAAGTTAGGGATTATGTTCTCCTGTTAGTAATAGAGATCTGAGATAACAGTAACTTAAAGCACATGCCAGTTTTTATCTCCCGTAAAAGAAGACGGGAAGTAGGTAGTCTTGGATGGTTCAAATGTCATATTTTTACTCTGTTCTTCCCATATGACGTGCATCCTCATGGTTTCAAAATGACTGCTGAAATTCCAGCTATTACAAACACATTCCAGGCAGCAGGAAAAAAAGTAAGGGAGGGGGGTGGAAGACAAGTTAGGCAAGGCACCTTTTAAGTGCATTATCAGATGCCCCACCCAATGGCTTCTGCTTTTCCTCTTTGCCATCCCTAGTTGAAAGGAGGGCTGGGAATTAATAGCTGGTCGTATTGTTGTTCAGAATAAAACCACAGAAGCCAGGGAGAATGGATGCTAGAAGGATCTAGCAGCCTTTAGAGCCTTCCTGGAACGGAGTCAGTGATCAAGGCTACACCTCTGAGAGTATTATTCTGAACGAGCTCTTCACTACCCACACATTATAACACATTCTCAGACCTGTTAGGGGAATGGCTACATCCCTGCTTTAGGCAAAGGTCTTTGCTCACTTTGAGGATCAGAACAGCCATTTCTCAGAATAAATACAATTTATTTCACAGAGGTTGAGGCTGTGGTTGATTTACACCAACACGTGTCCTATATAATTCTTTGAGTGGGTGATTTGTAACATATATGAAAAGCAACCAGTAAAAAACAATAATAAAATTTAAAAATCCGCCGTGGCCGGTTTGGCTCAGCGGTTAGAGCGTCGGCCTGTGGTCCAGAGAGACCCAGGTTCGGTTCCCACTAAGGGCATGTATCTCGGTTGCAGTTTGTCCCCGGCCCTGGTTAGTCATGAGGGAGGCAGCCACTCGATGTGTCCCTTTCACATCGATGTTTCTCTCTCTCTCTCTCTCTCTCTCTCTCTCTCTCTCTCTCTCTCTCTTCCTCTCTTTCCCTCCCACTCTATCTGAACAAAAAAAAAAAAAACGGAAAAATGTCCGGGTGAGGATAAAAAAAAAAAAAAAATTTAAAAATCCATTCTCTTCAGGATTGTAATCCCTCTCTTGAAAATGCACCATAAGGAATTGATTCAAAGAAAGGAGAAGCTTTATGTAGCTCTTTAAAAAAAAAAAATCCTTACCTGAAGATATTGTTTCAAATATCTTCAGATAGAGTAGGAGGGGGAGAAAGAGAGAGAGAGAAACATCAACGTGAGAGAGACACATCGAGTGGCTGCCTCCCGCATGACCCCGACCAGGGCTGGGGACGAACCGCACCTGAGGCATGTGCCCTTGACCGGAATTGAACCCACGACTCTTTGGTCCTTGGACAGATGCTCTAACTGCTGAGCCAAACCGGCCAGGGCGAAAAGCTTTATGTATAAAGCTGTTCACAGCATTGTTATTTACGAGAGAAAAAAAAAAAAAGTTAAGCAGCTTCAAATTCAAATGTTCTATAATACAGGAAAGACTGGGTGAATTATGACCAGCAGATAGCCATCAAGGTCATGTAGCAACTCGGGAAAGTCGTAGCAAACACACAGGCGGTGGGAAGAGAGACAAGCAACATGGTTACGGGTGTGGATACGATTAGAAGAACATTCAGAGAACTGTAATGTTCTTTGTCAGGACGTTAGAATTATGAACACAACGTGTTTCTGTTTCAATTTCCTTTATTGTTCTATGAGAAATAATAGCAGCAACAAAAAAAAAGTAAAATAAACTTGCCCAGATCGCTGACCTTGATTTTTCCCCCCGATCCTATTTGTCCAAGGTGATCCCGTCCAAGGTGCTCCCGGGGGGAGCACGGTGCAGCTCTCCGCGGAGACCGGGCCTGAGGTCAGGGGAATAGTCTTCCCCTGGGGTTCACACCCCGCAGAAGGCGACCCACTGACCACCTGTCTCCGAAGCGGGGCTCAGGCTGCTTGCTATGCCTCATCATGGGAATCTTTTCCAGTAATAGGTCTAAATCTGCAGTCATCTGCTCTCTCTTGCCAGGGTTTCTTCATAATTGGTTTCATGAGACTAGAAGCCAGTAGTCCTAATTTAGATGTAGCTTTGTAGACACCAAAGAAAATTTAAAAAATATGAAACTGCTTACCTAGGAATCAAGCTGATGGGTTTTAATATGATGCTGTACAGACCTATCCCCCCACCACTATATAAAAAAGTACAGATTCTTCCGTGAGGTTACTGGGATCTGCATGGCCGTCCAGCTTGGCAAGAGCTAGAACTAACCGCCGGTTAAGAGAAGGTGCTCATTTCTGTACGTTGCAGGTTCCCACAGCGAGTGGGCTTGCTCCTCCGATGGACCGTAGTTTATGAGTGTGACATGCGTCCTCCCTGCCAGCGAGGGAGGCTGGCGCCGTCCTGGCTTTAGAAAGGGTGAGAAAAGAAAACAAATCAGGGGATTTTCAGAGCGAGGGTTGGGGCATGGGGACCAGCGATGCCAAATATTCCTCAGCTTAGTAGAGCCAGAAAAGGTCCTATTATCAGGGACAGAGGGGAGCTCGTCAGGAATTACCCACCAACCAGGCCTGACACGGGGAGGCCAGGCTCCGCATGTCCACACGCTCACGACCAGGCAGGAGTCGATGCAGAGACACGGTCTGGACTTTCCAGGGATTGAGGATGTGAGATAGAGAGCTCAACCCGCCCTATCTAGAACTAACTTCCATACAGCAGTCAAGCAAACAAGAACACTTATCTAGATCATTCATCTTAGAGGAGAAACCCACCTGAAGGAGGACGGAGACAAGGAAATCCTGGAAGATCCTTTGAGACTTCGCCAAATTAAACAATTCCTGTCCGTGTGCCTGCGTTCTGTACACAGTGCACACGCCGACGGTCTTCTACTCTGACGTGAGACTGACTGTGCTCTTCCCACACTGGGCAAGTGTCATAAACTGAAAAGTCTTTGTGAGGGACCAGCACAACCAGAGAGCGGAAACACCCTAAATTCCGTGGGTTTGGTGTTTGGAGCGCATTTTATTTTATAATACTGGAGAATGAACATCTGGTAGCAGCAAATACAAAATGCAATACCGATCTATTTAAAACTCATATAATGGGAAATACGTCTTTTTAAAATGGTAACACACACATATAGTAGGAGACTTAGAGATCAGTTATAAAAATGTTTTAAAAAAATCAAAACTCTCATTCCATCATCATCAACATGAACAGCGGTAACATACATAGGGTACATTCACTTTACATTCCCCCAAAAGATCGTGATTTCATCAAATATATAAAAAATAGTCACATTCTGGAAGGCAAGAGAAATCTTCAGATTTAACTGTACAAATTTAAACATGTATATAAACACTTCACTTAAAATAACCAAAACATTAAGAATAGCAGCAACATGGGCCTTTATTATAATACTACAGTAGTTTGTTCACATAATATATGTATTTTGGTAGCTCTTTCATTATTAATATTATCTGATACAATTTACAAGCTCCAAGGTCCTGTTCTCATCACCAAATAACTTAGAGTCCAGATTCAATAAATACTATACAAAGAATAATTATAAAACACAGACTGCAGACCATTCTCTAGACCAGAGGATGAGGGGTAGGGAAGGGCCAGGGTGGAAGGCATGCCGGGATCCTGCAGGATCCCCGAGGCAAAAGCATGCCTGACCAGCTCCCTGCAAGGTTAGGTACTGAACCCCGAGAAATGTGTCTATGAAAAGAAGGAACTGCCACCTCTTCATGGTTCCAGGTGTCATCTGACCACGAAATTAGACTGATTAATAATTGGCAAATTTTCCAGTTAACAAGAAATAGAATTATTCCTCATCACAGGCAAGACACTGGGCCAGGAGGTCAACACTTACTTTTCAGCATTTGCATTTATTCTGAGGACAAAGGCATAAAAACCAAGATTTCATCAGGACCTTGTGTATTTAAGCCTGGATGATAGAAAAAGTACTTCAACCCCTCTTCCCAGTCTAAGCCACGGGACCAACTTGCTGATCCTGTTGGCTTAGGAAGAACCCATAATAATTAACTCAGAAAGAAGCCCCACATGTGGTGACTGGAGTTTCTTCACACCTGGATTTGGTTACAGAGGTTGCCTCTGCAATTGTGGCTTCTTTTTATATTTCAAAGGTTTTTTCAGAAGAGGTAAATGGTTAAGTCTTACAAGGATGTTGGATCTATGTTAGCCTTACCGTAAGACTGTTCTCCGGTATTTCAATAGTTTGTCCCTATATTCAAAACACTTCATAGCAGTGTTATTTATACTAGCCAAGATCTAGAAACAGCCCAACTGCCCATCAGTAGGTGAGTGGATAAAAAAGCTGTGGTACATTTACACAATGGAATACTACGCAGCTGTTTAAAAAAAAGAAGGAACTCTCACCTTTTGCAACAGCATGGATGGACCTGGATATTATTAGGCTAAGTGAAATTAGCCAGGCAGAGAAAGACAAATACCACATGATGTCACTTACATGTGGGATCTAATGAACAAAATAAACTGACAAATAAAATGGCATGGAGACATGGAACAGACTGACAGAGATCAGAGGGGAGGGGATGGGGGGACTGGGTGAAAGGAGGTGAAGGGATTAGCCAAGGAACACTTATGCATAGCCCATGGACACAAACAACAGTGTGGTGATGGCCAGAGGCGCCGGTGGGGTGAGAGGGAGAGCTGGGCGGAGGTGGGCAAAGGTGGGCAAAATGGGGGACATCTGTATTAGTGTCACCAATTAAAAAAAACAAAACACTGCATATACTATTTCAATTCACACACACACACACACACACACACACACACACACACACACTTGTGAAGAAGCCAAGATAGGCAACCAAGTACTCACTTCAAAGACCAGGAAAGCAGGTTCATCGAGACCAAAGTGACAGCCTGTCACTGTCACACACACTAACTACCTGGCCAGAATGTTCTGCAGAACTCAGCTCTACCCAACAGTTACTTAGTTTTAAGAACAGGGACCTGGTAATCATTGTTTTCTGAAGAGTCAAGTAAGTGAAGGGGGTAGGAAAAAGAAAGGAAGAAAAATGAGTTCAAGAGAAGAATGGTGCCACCTGGCAGTCCATATCACACTTCAAAACAAGCGAAGTTCATGGCACAGGCATTCAGAACACAGACATTTAAAAAGTACTCAAATACTTCAGTCCTCCAAATAGTCTCACACCGGCCTTGATCACTACTTTATACAGTTCTACATCTTTATACAGTTCCTGAAGCTGACACTGAAACATAAGATCACCAGGACATTTTTATGAGTTCCATGATTTCCCAAGAGATGTAAAAATGTTATAACCTGTTCTCAGAACCCTGCTCCTGTCCCATTTCCCCTCCAGCACACCACGGTTACATGACAATGGATGTATATTTGACTCATTTGGTAGTTGCCTAAAGGTGTAGGTTTTACAAAATATCCTTACTGAATATTCTTGCTACGACCTTAGGAAAATTAGCCTTTTCTCTCGGGATCTAAGCTAAGAAGACAGCAGTGAACTTTCATAATTTCAAGTTTGGGTTCCACTTGGGCAGTTGTTGGAGAAGAAAAAATTTTAAATGACCATAATAATTAACTTAGAAAGCTGTCATATTTCATACAGCCTTTTCAAGAAAATTCAGCGACTCTCAGTTTGGTTCCATAAAACAAAAGTATACTGATTCCGTTGTAAAGAAACTTACATGTAATGATAGTCTATGAACTGGAAGACTTAGGTTCACTGTTCTGGAATATAACACTTTGAGTATTAATCAGTTCTCATTTTTAATCAGTAAATGTGCTTTAAAGAAACAGCTGAATTAAAAAGGAGGCCATCGTGACACCATTGCGTAACATGATGCAAAGGTCATAGAATCCCTGTGTTCCTCTTCAGGCACCGTGTGTCTCAATCCCCTACTGACCCCAACCGCCACCCTGACATTCAGATACTACGAATGCCACGCCCACAGAGAAGGAGCGAGGTGCCAAACGGTAAAGCCTGCTTTCCAAGCAGGAAATCGGACAATTCTTTGAGCTCTTCTGAGGTAGTGAAGTCTCTCCCTCTAATAACCTAATGGTTAGAAAGAGTTGAGTGAGTTGAATTAAGAGACAAGTCACTGTACTTAAACGCTATTCTGAAATGGGTGGTTTATATGGGTGATCGCCACACACTCCAGAACTTCTTCAGTGGGATCCTGGTTGTTATGTGGAGAACTTAAGATAGTAAGGTTGCTGTATGACAAGGGTGAGACACAGCAACTTGAGGGCACTGTGGAACTCATTAAAACTTGGATTTAACTGCTATCCATTTCTAAAGAAGTGCCCAGTATACAGTAGGAGCTCAATAAATATCTGATGACTGCTTAAGATCTCTGATTCAGTTCAGTGAAATTACAGGCAGAAACAAACAACAGTGCTCAACCAGCTGCAGGCTAACTGTCACCAGAGGCTAAGTCCCTTTCCCTCGTGCAAAGCACGTTAGCTACCTTTCAAACTGTGAGGAGGTCAAGCTCAGACGGTACTGGGTTTGGGATAGTATACAATTCCGTATTAACTCCATTTATCAGACACTTTGTTGCCCTCGTGGTTTTATCATGAGATTGTGGGATTTTTATCCATAAACAACTTTTCTGAAGACAAAGTGATCCACTCTCTCTGTTGTTCTTCAAGCTTTTTTGCCAGGCATTTAATCAAGACAGGGTCCACCTTAGAATCAAATTTATTAGCAAACCAGTGTCCATCTTTGATAAGCCACCTTAATTCTGCTGCTCCATAGATGCACACGCTTCGGCGGTGAGAGCCAGTGCAGCTGGGATAGAAAAGGCCTTCGTGGTAATTCCACTTGACAAGGCGGGTCTTACTCTGCAGGTCAGACACATCCTGGGCTGACCGAGAAATCTCCCCAGGGATTCCTGGGACCCGAATTAAGGAAGCCCAGAAATGCTCATCAGGTGAGTATGTGTCTTCAGACCAGGCAAAAAAGTCTTTGACGAGGGAGTTGTTGAAAACATATGTAACAAATGCTCGACTTAAAACAAAATAAGCACTGCCAACAAATATCTCAATGTTGTGAGGCGGGGCTTCTTTGGAGATGTTTGTCCTCACTGGTAGCTTCACATATTCATAAGGCACCTGTCTGAGTTCATGGTGATAAGTGAATCTTTCCATTTTACTGTTAGGAGGTTTCACCGTCTCTAACATATTTGCTCCATTGAGTTTCTTCAGCTCTGACACTAATTCAAAGTTTGACTTCAAAGGAAAGTCTTGCCCACACAGGTTGATAACATATTTCCATTGAACTGAAGACTTGAGAAGGTCTGACAAGCAATTTAAATCCGCTTGGAGTCTGGAAATGTGGGCATACTGCACCGTCTCCAATTTGGAAGCAATGAAAATATTGGAGAAGCACTGAGCTAAATTGTTCATGGCGACCTTGAAGGTGTCAGATGACTTACGGTCATAATGGATGCAGTAAATATTGTGTTGGTTGTATATAGCACGGATTAGCCTTTCAACCATAATCGCATCTTTGTGAACAACCAAAGAATAGGCTATTGGGAAGCGTTTCTCCTCCCCTGAAACAAGCTTTTGATGGTACCTTCTTAAGGTCTGATAAACGTCACAGTTGCTGGTCATTGCCACAACATCGTCATCCTCCAAGTCGATGATGTCTCTTCTTCTTATTTCCAGAGTCTTGCCTATTTCCAAAGGCTCCTGTTCATAGACCCCCGAACAGTTAACTTCATACCTGACTTCATCGCTAACGTGGGTGTATCTGTTCCTTACAAAGGGGGAGGTACTCAGGGAGTACTCGACCAGGTAAATGCCTCTCTGAGGGAAGAGGAGTCTTCCTACATTTAGAAGCTTCAACAAGGAGAGCAGCCACAGGGTTAAAAACAGGATGAAAACTTTCTGCTGTAGCGGGTATTTAATACAACATCTGAATATCTTCATTCTGTAAGAGGCAAAAGGAATAATTTAGGTGAAACATTAAGAGAAAATTAGTTCACTTCAACCCAAGTCCACAGGGTGCCTATCACATGCCAGGCAGCTGCTGGGCCCAAAGGTGAATAAAACAAGTTTCTGGCCACGAGAGAATCCAGAAGTGAGGAAATGGAACTATGCAGAATGGTGGTATTTTATGGTTTTCTGTGTTAACTACATCTAATTTTGAAAGGTGTTGTTTACCAAATAGAATGGAAAATAATCTAAACTACTAAAATATAGGTACTATGTCATTTTACACTGTCTGCCTTTCTGCTCAGCATATTTGGGGAGGGAGTACTCTGGTTTGGGCAGAGGTCTAGAGAAATGGATGTCATGAAGAGATCTTTGGAGATGCAAATGGCCCACCAGAGACTAAAAGGAATATCCACCTTCATTCTGACTTCAGATCCTGACTAGATGTATGTCTGAAGTCAGATGGGGCAACCCTGTGAATCCCACTGCTATAGACTGAATGTGTCCCCTCCAAAATTCACACGTTGAAGCCTAATCCATAAATGTGATGGTATCGGGAGGTGGGGTCTTTGGGTCATAAAGGTGATTAGGCCATGAGGATGGAGCCCTCATGAATGGGATTAGTGCCCTCATAAGGAGAGGCCCCAGAGAGCTCCCTTGTTGCTTCCGCCATGTCAGGACATAGCGAGAAGTCAGCAGTCTGCACCTGGTAGAGGGCCTTCCCGGAACCCCATCACGCTGATGTGGGACTTTCAGCCTCCAGAACTGTGAGAAATAAATTTGTTGTTTACAAGCCACCCTGTCTATGGTATTTTGTTATAGCAGCCTGCATAGACCAAGACTACCTTCAGAAATAAAAGCAGTGGGCAGATACCCAAAGGAGTTATAGTAGGTATTAGAGACTATACAAATTTGGTAATCTTGTACATTTCTTTATTTTTTATCTTGTTAGCCTCCACTTCCTCACAGGGTTTAACGATTTAGCCCTTACGGTGAAAAGAACATGACTCTCATTGAGGTGGGGGGTAAAAACTAAGGGGCAGTTAGGCAGTATCTCTGTTTTAAATGTACCCACCCAGAAGAGCTCACATGTGCAAGAAAGGTGTGTGCACAAGAAGGTTCCCTGCAGTGTTATTTATTCAGGCTAAAGACTGAAAAGCACTAAAACATCCTTTGATGGGGATCAACTAATTATAATGTGAAAAAGACAAGTCTGCATGTGTCCATGTGGAACAATTTCCACGCTATAGTGTGAAACAGAAATAAGCAACATTTTTGCTGAGTCAGAACCCAGGTCAAGGGAATCCCAGTCAGCGCATGGCTCTGAGTCCCTCGCCAGGTCTCAGCTACCTGCCCCTCCAAAGCAAACTGAACAGGGCTCCATCCGCCCAGTCTCAAGACCCGGCCCTGCCCGTGCTGGAAAGTGTGGACAGACTGACTCCCAGTGAACAAGGCGACACAAACTACAACCCAGAAGCCTGAGCACACGTTCAGAATTGGGTGTTGTGATAAAATAAGCTTAGAAGATTAATCAATCCCAAATCAATCAATCTTGTCTTGTCATTGTCCTAATTCATGGTAATTGGGCATAAATAGGAAACAACTTACATAAACGAATTAAAATTAGAATGAATTTTACCCGAAGTAAACTTTTGCTTTTTCTTTTCTTACTTTACTGGTCCATGGACTCTAATTAGCATTAGTTAACAGTCTCCCCGATACCACGGTGATAAAATGAAAAGACCTCACGTTTCTAAAGAGGTCTGCAAAGTCTTCCAGAGCTGCCATGTCACTTACGATGTGCCCTTTATCAGCTTCACACTGTGTAGACAGGCTCCCTGTGCCGTGCCCTCGCCAGGCCTCCTCTGCACCATGCTTGCCCTGCACCTTCCAGAGCACAGAGCGCCCAAACACACTCTGACCCCACCCTGCTGCCTGGAGCGCCTGGGTGCAGCCAGGAGGCCATGGCTGCCTGCCCAGAGAGGGAGGGTCACAGGGCACCCAGAAGGGAGAGGTGGCAGGCACGCTGTGAGATGTCCCGTGGGAAGTGGCTGTGGGTCCCCTGCCTGAGCTTCAGCAGCTGGGGATGAGAGTTCATGCTGAAGGAAGAAGGAGGGGGAATGGCTTTTGATCCTTCCATTCAGGTGTCTTTACGGGGGAGACACTGTCTGTCTGTGGGTCAGTCTTTGACATCAGGGGAAAGAATCAGCCCTAAAACACAACTCTGGCCCAAGTCACAGTAAACCCCCTCACAGAAATTCCTTGACTGAGCGCATTCCTTTCTCCCAGTCAGAAGCCATGAGGGTACAAGCTGGGCTCTGTCAAACCTGGGAGGGGCTGTGGCCTCTTCCCTGTGGTGAGCTGTCAGCGGGTCACCAGGGCTCTGGAGCCTGCAGGAGCTCAGAGAGCACGGCTCCCAGTCAGGGCTCCACCCTGGACACCCAGGGCCCTCCCACTGGGTCGCAGTTTGCTTGGGGAGCGCCCAGAAGCAGCACAGTGTCAGGGGCCAGAAGCTGCAGGGGTGGAGGTGAGCTGGGGGCAGGCAGCTGCCGAGGT
Source organism: Tadarida brasiliensis (assembly GCA_030848825.1). Taxonomy (NCBI): domain Eukaryota; kingdom Metazoa; phylum Chordata; class Mammalia; order Chiroptera; family Molossidae; genus Tadarida; species Tadarida brasiliensis. The sequence continues at coordinate 48,736,628 of CM061258.1, forward strand.
GGCCCTGCCTCCCTTCCTGCCACCTGCCGCCCAGGCCTGTGTAAAGCCCAAGGCGCCAGGTCTGGAGGGATGACAGAGCTCCGGAGGCCTGAGCAGGCCTCACGAGAGTCGAAGCCGAGAGCTGTGCGGCCCACGGTTCCCAGGGGCCCAGCGCAGCAAAGCCATCTTCTGCAAACGCTCTTAAAGGCTCCTGTGCAGGAAGTAGGCAGGGGTTCTGCTACCCAGAATGAGTCTTATAATTACATTACAAATAGTTCCGCACCCACAGGAGAAGGGTATTTCCCCTCCCACCTGCCTAGGCAGAGAAGAAAGCCTGGCCTGCGGTGGAGTTTGTCCCTACCGGGGTGCAAGTTCCTACTGATTATGGAGGAACTGGGAAGGAAGTGAGAGCGAGGTCTGATCACTAGAGCCCCGCTAAAATAGGGTCTATTTGGATCATTCAATGAAAACCCAACAGGATGTTGAATGAAGCCTTTTCCCCAAATCATCATTCCCCCAGGCCTTCCCGGTGTTGTTTACAGCCTTAAAGGAAACAGCAGGCACCCAAAGGTACACCCAGCTAAGTGGCTGTAACTGCATCCAGGGCTCAAAGGGCCACAGCCATTCGCATCTCCTCAATGAACTCTCCGTAAGTCAGCAATTTCAAACCCCAGGCATGGCATCGAAGGGCATGCGTCCTTTTCCAGGAAGGGGATGGGAAGTCATGAATGGGAGGAGGGAGACTGGAAGAAAAGTACTGAATAAGGTTTAGCCTGGGCACCCAGAATGAGGGACCCGCTGGCCATGTTTGCAGATTAGGTGGCCGCAGCCCCCTCCAGTCCCCTTCCTCTCTCGCTGCCTCCCTGCACCCCTTCAATTCTTTCCAGTAGCTACTCCAGGTGGGGGGCATGTGGGAGGGCGGGAAGTGCCCGTGTGGGCTGCAGGATGCCACAGACTCGGCTTGAATCCCTGGAGATACACTTAGTGCTATAAGACTGATCAACCTCTGAAGCCCGGCTTTCTCGCCTCAAAATAGGGATTACAACCCCTCCCCACCAGCTGCCGTGAGGGCTCAGGAGACCCGGTCTGTGACAAGGGTCACCCCACAAAGGTGCTCAGCACGTGAACAGGCCTTTTCTTTCCCGTGCCCAGATTGCCAGACTCTAGATCTTGGAGGGTGTGCTGATTGTGCGTGAGTGTGTGTGTGTGTGTGTATGTGTGTGTGTGTGTGCGTGTGTGTTTTAATGAAAAGAATCCACTAGATAGTTTTATGCAGATAGTGTTAAAGAAATAACTGACTTTTACTTTTCTGACCAAAGTGAAATTTTTAAGGAAGGAGAAAGCCGTGGAGAGCTAAGAGGAAGCACAAGGGATCCTGAAACCTTGGGGGCTTCAGTCAGGGGAGGCCCCTGCACCCAGCTCAGGAATGGCCCATCAAGCACCTGGACCCTTGACAAGTCCCTCACCCTCTCCAGACCTCTGTGTCCTCATTGGTGCCAGGTCGTTAATAATAGTAGCTACTTAAGGACTTTTGAGGCTGAACGAGGTGATGTATGCCAAGTGCTTAGGACGGTCCAGATCACGAGCGCCTGGTGAGAGCTGTGGTTTCGTCCCATCCTCATCCTCATCCTCATCCCCATCATCTTCGCCCTCAAGCTGAGACACTACTATTCCTCAGTGGTAAGCACTTTTTTTTTCTTTTAAAGATCTTGCCCAGACTTTTGGCTTATTGTCTTATTTTTCAACCTAGCTTCTATTCCCCCCCAAAGTTTCAACATAAATTCAATATTTTAGAAGGAATAATGTCTGAATGCCTTCATGCAATGCTCTTTATTAATCTAATGCTATCATTGTTATTACCGTATAATTGCCCAGGAGAGCTGTGACTGCGACACTGTTCTGAGTGCGCTGCGTGTCCTCAGATCCTGCAGGTCTGAGGCAGGTGTCGCCTGTGCTCTTCCTACAAGAGCCTGAGAAGTTGCCCAAGGCTACAGGGCTATAAAGTGCTCCGGCTGGAGCTTGAACCCAGAGTCTTGCTCCAGAGATGCGCTCTTAACCCTCGAGCCAATACTGTCTCTTGGAATCTAAAGAAAAAATATAGTTCCACAATGGTTTTGGTCCTTGACTAAACATTTTCGTTACTGTGTCTTATCGAACTGTCTTAAAGCTGGAAAAGAAATGAATAGCAAACCATGTGTGAAGTCCTGAGCCCTTCCGCCCCATTTAAAGGATTATTTATTTACATGGAGAAGGAGCCTGGAGGGATGCTGGGTGAGGAACACCTTCCGGTGCTGCAGTCAGAGGCTGGGCAGTCCCTGTGCGATGAAAGAGGCGAGTCAGCCCCCAGCCTGTGGGAGCCATGGGGGAAAAGAAAGGGAGCTCATCCCAGGAAAGTCTGCCATCAGGTGAGCTCGGCTCAGAGCCTGTCGCTGCTTACTTCCGACTCACTTGTTTTTGCAGTGACCGGTGACACAATTTGGGCTCTCTGAGAAATGCCAATTATTGTAGAAAACGTTCGGGGTGAAGTCTCTCTCTGTGTGGAGACTATTCCCTTTGTGGGGCACCTTTAACTTCTTAAACTTTCTATCATTATATGTCAGTGTGAAAAATCGGATTTGGAGAGTTTGCTGATTTGGAAGTGTCAAGAGTCTGTTTCTTGCTAGAATCTTACAAAGAGGAATCATCACTTAAGTACACAAATATAAAAATAAGCTCACTAAAAAAAAAAAAAAAAAAAATCAAAACAAAAAAAACAAATTAAAAACAACCAACCAAAAACCCCTCACCTAGCTGAATAAGCTAAGGTCCTACTGTATGTAGCTCCTTGACTTCAATGAAGCCATTGATTCCTTTGATGCCGAGCTCATCAGCGAACCCAGAGAGTGTGGAGTGCAGCCCCCAGCCGGAGGATGACCCAGCCCAGACGAACCTCCTCCACCCCCGTGCAGCACCCCAGAGTCTGCAAAGGAGCAGGAGGAGAAGAGTCTTGCCCGGATGACCTTACACTCCCATGGTTCTGGAGGAAAGACTGCAACAGCAAAGAACTATCTGACTGTGAGCGGGACACAGTAAGTAGGCAAAATACAAGAACCGCATGGCTGGGTCAGTAAGGCAATACAAACTGAGAACAAACAGTCCTTAAATAATAAGAGGGGATAGTTTCAAAAAGGAAAAGGATTTCCATTCTCTGTTTATAAAAGTAAACACTTTCATTACATTAAAAAATCAGAAAGTCAGGAAAACAAAGCCCCTCAGTAATCCACCACCAGGTGCTGACATTCTCTGGAAGTGTGTCCTTCCAGACTGTTTTCAATACACTGTTTTGTTTTTTGGGTTTTTTTTAGCTTGCTTTTTAACAAGAAGTCTCACTATATAGCACCATCTTATGTTTCTTTCATTTCACAATATACTGTGAACAAGTCCTATTCTCAACGGGGTCTTTCTGTTGTTAGAAAGTAAATGATTTCCACCAGAGGTCAACATACTTTTCTATAGGAAGAAAACATTTAAAAACAGAATTTATGCCCTGGCCGGTTTGGCTCAGCGGTTAGAGCCCCAGCCCGCAGACCAATGAGTCGAGGGTTCAATTCCGGTCCAGGGCACACACCTTGGTTGCGGTTCGTCCCCGGCCCTGGCTGGGGTCGTGCGGGAGGTAGCCAGTCGATGTGTCCCTCTCACGTCGACGTTTCTCTCTCTCTCCCACTCTATCTGAAGATAAATGGAAAGATATCCTCAGGTGAGGATTTAAAAAAAAAATTAAAAATAGCATTAATTTTTCTGGCCCTTCTCCACCAAAGCTTAATTAATTAATCCATAATTCTTGAAGAGTCCTGGGAGCAAAATTTTAAAACTGACAAGGACTTTAACGGTGATTGAGTCCAGATCCCTCCTTCTCTAAATGAGCAAACAGGCCGAGCCATCATTTCACACCGTGCCATTCGTGGGAGGCTGGGGACATGTTTTCCCCATTACTCACACGTTTGTACATCCAACTGCTCCCCCTCCAGGTCCGGGAGCGTGGCGGGCCTCTGCTCCCCATATCCAGGCCCTTCATGGTGGCGTTCTGTCCAGCCCGGCTCCATGACGCCCCCAGTAGATGGTTTTGGCCAAATCAACACAAGTCTTCATGCTGCCCGAGTCACCGGACACATACCTGTCCCCGCCTATGGTCTGTACTGAGCCCTAGAACTATTTGCATTATCTTGTTTACTCCACTCAATAAACCTATGAGGTCGGTACTATCATTATCCTCATTTTTCAGATTAGGAAATTGAGTCACAGAGGATGTATGTGAGGAGCCAAGATTTTCAAGGATGGCCCGATTTTAGAGTATGAACCACAATGCAGGCTGCCTCTCCAACCTCTTGGCAGTAGTAAAACCCACCCAAAACGTATTCCAGCCGCCCTTTTCACTCCGTGAGAAACTCTGATCCACGCCAGCGTCCACATGGCTGCATGTAAAATAACCTCCTCCCTGGCTTCCTTCCCTCTAATCCACTCTCTGTACTGTAGCCAAAAGGATCTTTTAAACACATAAATCAGATCCCTGCCCCTCCCTAGTCCCACTCCCTACACTTAAAACCCTCCACTGGGGTTTCATTGCACTTAGAATAAAATCAGAAATTATTTCCACAGCCACAAGGCCCAGCCAGTTTCTGCCCCTGCCCTCCTCTCCAACTTCATCCTATTCTGCTCACTGCACTCTAAGCAACACCAGCCCTCTAAAATGTCCTAGAACACCAGTCTCTTTCCTGCCTCAGGACCTTTGCACTGCTATCCCCACATTTAGACCATTTCCCCCTGGATCCTGGCCTGCCTGGTCCCTCCATATCCCTCAATGTAGGAGAAATGTCCTTTCCTGGGGTCCTCTCTGTTCACCCTTCTCAAATCTCTCGACTATCATAGTCCTTGTTTTCTTCTCAGCACTTATCACGTGGAAGTTACTCTGTTAACTTGTTTACTTCTGTCTCCTGGACCGGCCTCGTTCGTGCCCTACCCCCAGCCCCACATACACACCTACTGGCACAGGGTAGTTGCTCAGTGGGACAGTCAGATGACCCAAGTTCTAGTCTGGGCTCTGCCACAAAAAATTCCGCAAGTGACCCTGGCAAGTCATTTAATCTTGGGCAAATCTTTATTTCCCATGTGTTAAATGGGAAATGTTTTTTCTATCTCATAGTGCTATTCTGAAGGTCCTAAGACACAGTCCATGGGGAAAGAAAACAAACAACGTTGGTATGCAAATTTTGGGTACTAGAATCTCTCTAAGAGAAATGATTTTTGGGGAAAACTTGGAAAGAGTCAAGGTGTTGTAGTTTAATTTTTCTGAAATAGTGCACGGATTATTCCCTTCATTCTGACATGCCGTTTTTCACTATTCAACAACATTTTTTTTCGTTACTGTCTCTTGCATATATTGTTCCTGAAAACATATACCTGCTTTGGATTTTGAAAGACAGAAAGATAGTTACTCTAGTTAAACTTTAGAGTTTTTTTTCTCCCGAAGTCTGCTCAATAGCTTATGAAAGATTAATAGTCAAATAATTCCTTTAAAAGACATCCAAGAAGAGCAAATGCAGCTAGTTCTGGGCAGAGTTATAGTCAGCTAAACAGCTTCTGTAACCCTGTGCACTGCAAAAGCTATAAACGTTTCCCCCAGGTTCAGTATCTTTAGGGGCAGTTCTCCAGATACTGTAGTGCAAAACTGCAATGACGTGTTCTAGCATCCCTGTGCGGCCAAGCCATCCCTACGGGCCACGTAACAAGTGAGGTGGTACTGAGGTTCTGCAGCAATGTGGGGACACAAACATACCCTCAAACGGGGCCTCTGCCAGCACTCAGTTGCTCAGATCATATGTTAAGGTAAAAGTGTCTCAGCTCAGGGAAGCAGGATGCCCCTCACCCACCTGCAGAGCGTCTCACAGCTGACAGCTTCCCCTGCAGAGCGCTTCAGTTTACAAGTCCAAAGACTATGGTCACCACCTTCCTTAAACAAAGGTCTACCTTACCTGCAAGACTGAGAGTGGAGGTTGGCATGAAAATGCTGGGCATGAACGTCAGTCTGTCAATCACCTTTTTAGATTATAATTCTTCCAACTAGTAACTTCACTGGAGCCTCTTAGGTTTGGGGAGACTTTCGGGGCCATGCAAGGTCATGTTTGAAATGAGCAGTCCACATCAGGATGCATTTACCAGATGGTAGTCCCTCAAGGTCATCAGAAATACGGGCTGTGGCAAGGAGCAAACAAGTGCAGAATTCAGCCAGCTTGTTATGGTCACACCAATTAGGAGAACCAACTGGATTCTGGGCTTCATTGCATCTGGTCCACAAGGCAAACGTCAAAAGCTGACTGTGTGTCTTGTTGGACAAAGCTACACGGCTAAGGAGTGTTTAGCAGAAAGCCTAAAGGGCCAGAGATGATGCTACTGAATGAAAAATGTTCATTTTGTAACAATATGTGACCCTTATCATGTTGCAAAACATTAAGAGTTTTTTTCCTACAGGAAAGAAAAAAAAGGAAGGGTGGGTTTCAAAAGTACTTATGCCCTCAAATTTTAGCTCAGATGGAAATAGTTTAAATAAAATGTTTCCTTCTTTTGAGATACAATAGATTACAAAAAAAGGGGGTTAATTAATGTATTGATCCTCAGCTCTCTGGCTTTATAAACAGCATGGTTATATTCCTTTCTCAGGTCTTCCTTGTCTGCAGTGCCTTTCACACTTAGCTGGATATAAGATAGAAGTGAAATAAATACATTTTATGTTTTAAGTTTAAAATGTAGGTTGAGAAAAATGTGGCTTCTTTTTCAATAAAGAAGAAAAATGGAGAAACATTGACGTCTATTTTTTTTTTTAAATGTATGTATGTAGAGTGGAAAACAAACAAAAACAAAAAATCTTTCCCCACCCAAGGTCTACATGGTGTGATTTTTCCTTTCAAATATCTGGAAGCACTTATTTCGTATTTTATGGCTAATTCCATATTTTATGCTGCCCAAATTAATTCCTCGGAGGTTATGTAGAATGGAAGAGGTACAGAAACTCTGACTTCTCCACGGGCATTTGAAGTAGAATCTCTAACGGCCGTAACGACATCACAAGGGACAGCGAGGGATACACAGCCGTGGACCGCGGCAGAGACGGCTTCAGGCCAGGCCACACTCCCCCCGAGTGGATTAGACATACTCCGTTCTAAATAATCAGAAGAGCTCTTTTGTGTGTTTTCTCAACATGCAGGTTTTATTGTAGGTTAACATAATAAAAAAATGAAAAGATTGTTTAGTTTAAAACTGTACATCTAAGCAGACATATACCAACTTTATAGAACACAAAAGTAAAAACCAGACTCTTCAGATGTCACACGGATTATAGTGTCACACTCAGCAGCACAGCGTGGTACTGTGCTGGGATGGGCAGACAGCAGTGAGATGAAATTCAGAAACAGACCCGGTCGGTAATGCTTTCATCTGTGGCTGTGGTAGAGATGGCCAGCTACCTTCCAACATCCATCCTTCCTTTCCTCTTTGATAAGAGAACCCCTGTACTATTGGCAGCAGAACATGTTCCCCTGAAAGCCTTTCCCCAGCCTCCATTATAGAGACTCAGTCAATGAAATATAATGCCATTATCTGGGAAAGTTCTCTGAAGGAACCTGATTTCGGGGGAAGTATGCCATTTTGTTATCTTTCTCCCTTCGTCCACTCTTCTGCCTGCAACTCCGACATGATGGCTGGCATTGCAGCAGCCATCTCGGGACCATGAAGAACAGGCCAAGAGCGAGCATATCAGAGACCTCAGCCCCCAAACCCTCCAACCCCTGAACCAGCAGCAGCAAATGCCCACTCTGCATTCTTGTCATAGGAGAAAAATAGCACACCTTATATGTTTAAGCAACGTTGCAAAGATGTACTTTGAAAGATGACCACATGAAAAGGGTAATGCCAAACACACACACACACACACACACACGCAATTAAGCTTAAATTTAAACCAGGCTAAAGTGTCTACTTATACAACAGTAAAATCCTGTACATAGTCAAATGAAAAATTATGTGTCTCAGATAATGCTGAACGTCTCATCCATCTGTGTGTAGAGGCAGACGGAGGCTTTAGGTAAACGTCGGAAGGGAAGCAGACTCCAAGATTTACTACATTAACTCCAATGTTGGCATGAACTGTGCAGCCTGCTCTCCACGCCGCAGGCAGAGCACGACTCAGCTAACGCAAACCTTTTGTTTGGTTCTAGCCATAAGCAGGGGGTAGGCCACCTAACTTCTGAAAGTCACCTTATAGGTGAGCAGCCTTCTCAAGAGCTTGTTGTAACAAGCTTGTTACATATCAAGGAAAAGATATCAGTGCCTGCAGGGCGAAGCGCAGTGAGCAGCTCTGAGTCACTCTCTCGATCCTCCCCTACCGGCCTGACCCCATTCCTCTCCTCCCTGCCACACACGTACTCCCTCATCTTACCCTCCTGCTCTGCCCTTGTGTACAACATAATGGGTTTGGAATTTAAAGCTGAAGATTCTGAATTTAAGACCTGACACCCCTAACGAGTTGTCACCAATCTAGTTAGCCCTCTGCCTCCTCATCTGTGGAAGAGGGCCCAGGGCGCGGACTCGCGTGGACACTGTGACGACAGAGCTCATGCATGGGTACGTCCTGGCAGGAAGGGCAGACTGGCACACAGGCTGCATGATGATAGGAGGGGAAAGCATTTAAACAAGCAACAGCTAGTGTATCAGAGAGCGGGGGCTGTTCTGCTCATGGGGACTGGACTTCATCCTCAACATGCCGCCTCAGGGCCTGCACCCAGACACACCTCCCAGGGGCAGCAGCGGGGGGTCTCCCCCAGGCAGGATGGCGCGGAAGCCCCGTCCAAGCCTTCAGCATTCTCAGTCAAGGGGGAATCAGATGGCTGCCCACTGTGCTATTCGTACAACTTTTCTGTAGGTTCAAAATTGTTTTTTAAAAAAGTTTTGTTTCTCTCTTTGTTTTTTTTTTTAAAAGAGCCATCTATGGGGTAACTGGGAGTGAGCAGGACTAAAAGCCCTTGACCGTCCCTGCCTGTGTCAGGATCCAGGCACCCACTCGCGGTAGCTCGGTGTTAGACACCCTTGCAGGTCTGGGGGCACTGGCCTCTCTCTATAAACTTTCTCAGTATTACCTGCTTAACTTGTTATAAAAATAACTTTTCTTTTGTTGATCCATATTTATGAATTAGTTGAGGATCATAAATGCATTTTTCTATTATTTTATTGTCCTAGACTACATAAGGTAAAATGTACAGTTTTCACCCTTTTTACACGTAGACTTGTGTGGCATTAAGCACGTTCACACTGTTCTGCAGCCGTCACCGCCACCCACCCCGGGACCTTTCTTCCCGCCCATCTGAACTCAGCACCCACCACACACTAACTCCCAGTTCCCCCCTCCCAGCCCCGGGCAACCACCCTCTGTATGGCTGACGGCTCTAGGAACCTCATATAGGAGGAATCACACAGTATTTGTCTTTTTGTGGCTGGCTTATTTCACTTAACACGATGTCTTCAAGTTTCATCCATTTTGTTCCTTTTAAGGCTGAATAATATCCCACGCATGTACATACCACATTTTGCTTATCCGTCTGTCTGGCCACGGACACTCGTCTCGACTGCTCGCATCTTCCAGCTACCGTGACTAAGGCCGCTGTGGACTCAGGCCGGGTGTACAAACACCTGTTCGCGTCCTGCTTTCACTTCCTTAGGGTATGCATCTCATATCTGCCTTTATTCTCGTGTATCCTGCTTCTACTGCCCTTCAATCGGTTGCCCATCCATCCAGCAGACATACACTTTGTGCCTACCATGTGCCAGTCAGGCGCTGTGCTAGATTCTGGGGAGATACAACCAGAAACTGCACTGCCCGGAGGAATACAGAGAGAAATAGTGAGGTCCTGGGTGGTTCGAACACAATCTCAACAAATCCCTGGCATTTTGTTACATTTAAATTTTATTGTAGAGATAGTTTCCCAGAAAAGGTAAGTCACTCGCTGGCACTTGGAAATGTTTCTTGTACTCGGGGACTGTCCTGCCACAGTGTTGACTTTATGTTCCTCCTTTCTGGGATCTCTCCCTTGGTTCCCCATGCCTTCCTTCAGCTCCAGGATTTCCATGTCATTCTGCTGTGGTTTTTTTCACGACCTAGTCCTTATAACTTAATTTGTGTCTACCTGCGTGTCATCCCACTTCTCTCTCCTGACCCGTCCGATACCACATCTGTCTGCCTCTGCGTGCATCAGCGTAGGGCAGGGTGGTTGCTGGAAAGGCCAAGAGCAGAGAGAACCTGGCGGAAGATGATGACTGGCAGAGAGAGCCTCTCCTTGTCACATCCAGGTGGAATGTGGGGTTGTGGAGAAAGGACACAGCAAATATTCCAAATATGCTGCAGAGATGCAGGAGAGAAGGAGGAAAAGACAGCTGGGTAAGCAAGGACCTGTGCTGAGACTGTTCTTCCTGGTCCTGGGCACAACTGCAGTCGAGCGAGTGGCTTTGTCACGGGCTGTCCATATCTGGTAGATGACCAGGAGAAATGCCAGGGTTTGCAGAGCCTCTGGAAACAGATCCAACCCATCCAAAAGCAGACAGGCCAACTGTCCAGTCTGAGCACAGGAAGCCCTCCTCCAAAGGGACAACCTTGTCTATTTCCCCCTTAACTAGATTAGATAACAAAAGGGGACAGAGGAAGAATGAAAGCAATCAGAGCTGGAGGTACTGAATATTCACGAAGTTCACTTGAGGTTACAAAGAGGTCCATCAGCACCAGGCACTTTTTCCTTGCTTGCTGAGGAAAGGGAGAACACATCAAAAGAAGTCTGGTACCACTTTGGATTTTTTGGATTTTGCCTTTTGGTTTCATGCTGGTCTTTCAGTGCGGGGGGAGGGAGGAAGGAGAGGGCTTGAGTAGGATTAGATAAGGATCATGAATAACAGTGTACTTCATTCTCCAGTGACCATGGCTACAAGCATTCTGCCATAAAGTTGTTTTGCTTTGGCCTTTTACAACATTTTTGTGTGCAATTACATTAGCTAATTGTACTCCTTTAAGACTCGTGTGTGACAGATCACCAACAGGTATATGAAAAGACGCTCAGCCGCACTCGCCATAAGGTAAACGCAAATCAAAACCACAATGAGATACCACCTCACACCTGTTAGAATGGCTATTGGGAAAAAACCAGGAAATAAGTGTTGGAGAGGATGTGGAAAAGAGGGACCCTCACACACTGCTGGTGGGAATGTAAACTGGAGCGGCCTCTATGGGAAACAGGATGGAGGTTCCTCAGAAAATTAGGACTAGAACTACCATATGACCCAGCAATCCAATCCCTCCTCTGGTATCTACGTAAAAACATTGGAAACACTTATTTATAAAGATATATGTACCTTATGTTCATTGTAGCATTGTTCACAATATCCAAGACATGGAAACAATCTAAGTGTCCTTCAGTGGGTGACTGGAAAAAGAAGATATGGTTCATATACACAATGGACTACTATTCAGCCATAAAAATAACGAAAATGTCCATTTGCAACAACATGAATACACTTTGAGAGTATCATGCTAAGTGAAATAAGTCAGACAGAAAAAGACAAGAACCATATGATTTCACTCATATAGGGGATCTAAAACAGAAAGCAACAAATGAACAAACAAAACAAATAAACTCATAGACACATAACAGTATGGTGGACACAGAGGGTAAGGGGGATGGGGGAGGTTGGAGAAGGTAAAGAGGGTCAATTATATGATGACGGAAGGAGACTAGACTCTGGGTGGTGAACACACAACACAATATATAGATGTCATCATTAACTCATGTTACCCCAATAAGTTTAATTTAAAATATTCTAAAAATATAAAAGAATCATGTACGAGCAAAATTTTACATTAAAAAATTAAATGACTTGAATCTCTAGGCTGAATGTGAACTGGAGCAGAAAACTCTTGAGTTCGAGAGCTTGGGGGAGGGGTGTGCAGTGAAGCAGGAGGAATGAGGAGGCCCAATTTTCACTTTCAATTATTTTGAAATTTCTGAATTCAGCTTGAATGATTGGAGATGAGCTGAAACTTACCTCTGTGTCACCTACAAAGAAAACCTCAGCTGGTGGTATAAACTCAAGAGGGAGAGGGAGGCAATCATCACAGTCAAACAGCTGTGAGAGACACGGGGGATGGAGCTGGGACAGCCCTCCACAGGGAAACGGGGCGAGGGGGCCCTTCAGAACAGCAGTAATTTCAATGCCAACCACAACGGAACTGCCGACAACCACTCTGATGTTGGGCCCACAAGGACTGCCAAAGATGCCAAGCTTTCAAGCCTCATTAACTGTGGGGAAGGCCTCTAACAAAAACACTCATATTGTTAATTCCTCGGGCCAGGACATCAGCGGCCAAATTGGCAGAGGACATGAAGGTTTCTATGAAAAAGGACAGAAATAGGACCTAAACAGATCTGGACAGACTTGGATCTAGTAAAATGAAACTTAACAGAGGTAAAGACTAATACTTAGGTCCAAGAAAGTAACTGCACTTGTACCAGAAGGAGAACTGTGGTTTCACAGGAGCATCTATGGAGAACAGCTCAGTATTTTGGCTGACTCTCTATTTGGAGGAGTCCCTGTTTGGTAGGAGACTGCCAGATGATTTTTTTTTTAAAGGTAGCAAAACCAAATCAATGTGGTTCTGCCAGAGTGAGAACCACAGAGCTACAGAACATGAGAGTCTAAAGGGATCTTAGAAAGCATCTGCCACTGGTGTAGACCTCGGGACAGAGGGAGGGATGGGTTTGTGTCTGGGCACAACCTTCTACTAGGACACTGAGTAATGGGAAATACGCAGCATAGTGAGACGCTAGTGACCACAAGAGGGAAATGAAAGGTTAAGACCAAAGAAGTGACGATTCAAAAGGAACCAAAGCTGACTGCAATATTAAAACACAGGTTGCTGGGCCCAGAGGTCCTGACTCAGCATATCTGGCGGGCTCAGAATTTGCATTTCCCAGGTGCTAATTCATAAGTTCCCAGATGATGCTGATGCAGCTGGTCTAGGGACCACACTTTGAGAATCACTGCTCTAAGTAACAAAATTATAGATTTTTAAAGAAAAAAAAAATATATATCTATATTCTAAGCTTTTACAATGATCTATTCCCTAGTAAGTTCAATTTACAGACAAGTTACTGGTTTTACAACCCCACACATTGGTATTTTAAGATTACGCTTCAAAGTTCCACCTTTACTTTCTGACCCTTAGCATTTCTTGTTAGTTCAGCTTCATAAAGCAGACTCCTATTTCTACTTCTGCTTAATTTTCTGGCATTTTACACAACAGGCAGTTTCTCTCTGGTCTTTTTCCCACTTTCCTGTATTTTTCTATTATGTTTATCTGAACAAGCTTCATTACACATTAAGATGTGACCTGCTTTTATCAAATGGTATCTGGCTGTCCACATCTTCCAGAATAGTAAATATTGATCCAATCCTTTCCCCAAAGCCCACACTGAATCCACCATGCCCAGGGGCCCATTAGGTTTTGAAGCAGCTGCATTTGATTCCTGATTAATTTGATTTGATCTTATGTATTTGAAGCTTCAGCCTTTAGATCTCACTAGGAAAATTACCAGCAGATGGAAATACATATTAAATGACATGTAAAGCAATGCAAATTAATACAACACATGCGTCTCTAAATTGCTTAGGAAAAGTCTATATGCCTCGACACTGATATCTGCTTTGCTTTTCTGCACTCTGGGGAGCATCACCGGATCCTTTTATTACAGTTAATTTTATACAGCATCCAGCACCTGACACTTGTTGACATGCTAGGTGGAAGGCACTCCTGCCTGTGAGTCAGGCAAGTGGGATCCTGGCCTTAACTTTGCCACTGTTTGGCTCTTATGGCCCTGGACAGGTTCTCAAAATTCTCTAGGTCTCAGATTCTACATCTGGAAATGATGGAAATGACATCATCTTAATAAATCCACCAGCTTTAAGGCTTACTGAGCACTCGCTAGTGTGCCAGGCACAGTGCACACACACACACACACACACAGTACATACACAATGCACACACACACATTGGGCATACATGATGCACATGTGCCTACCTTGTGCATACATCACACCCACTCACATACATTGTGCAGACACTGCACATACATAATGCACACATACAATTCTCACAACAGCCCACAAGAGCATGTACCCCTTAGATGTGGTGCCGTTTCAGAGACCAGGAAACCAAGTCAGAAAGGTCAGAAACCAGTAAGAGGCCACAAGCCAGAAGTGGCAGTGTCTCTCCAGGGGCCACTCTTAGCCAAGCTGCAGCTCTGTTGTGTGGTTGTGTGATTTCCATCTATATTTCTTCTAATCATTAAATTTGCATATCTATGAAGTAAAACTTCAAATTTCAGTCGTAAGTGCTTCAATATATTGTTTTAGTAAGATGTTGATAGTTTGTTATGAGTTTGATATAAAAATACCAGCACGACCAGACCAGACTGTTTTTACCTAATACTCCCCGAGTGGGAGGGGCTCCAGATAACCTTACGTTCTTCCTCTCCTTCCCACTCATTTATTCTACACATGGATCAATATGTGTGCGGCTCTCTCATCTTGATAAAGCCAGCCCTCTGTCCCACCTCTCATTCAAGGAGGGGTTTCTAGGGAAGTGTGCTTCCCACCCTGCACACACACACACACACACACACACACACACACACACACCCCAATGCTCACTCCCACTATAGCTTAGGTGGTGATCCAGCACCACCCTGGTTTTCCTCCCACCTCTTCCCACGAAGACAGGGGCTCTTTTCCAGATCCATACCCCTCCCCCAACCCACCGAGGCTTAAAATAACTCCCCAATACAAGTGACCCTCAGCTCTCTGGAGGGTAATCTGGGGCCTGCTCTATCCAGACACTGAAGTATTACTACTCTCAAGCCTAGAGAGCAGCTCAGACTCAACAAAACCAAACTGTCTTTCCTCCCCAAATCTGCCCCTCCTCCGCTATTCCCTCTTTCGTAAATGGCAGCGCCATATATCCAAGTGCTCAAGCTTCAACTTAGTGAGAGTCACCCTGCACTTTCACACCCTACACAAAACTAGTCACCAGGTCGCTCCGGGGTCTGCCTTGAACACACCCACTTGTGTCATCTCCATTGCCACAATCTCAGCCCAGGCCACCAGGCCTCTCACAGCCCCCAACCAGCCCTGTCTACTTGAAGGGCTCCTCAAATCCATTCTCCACACAGCCGCGGCAGCTCTGTTTTGAATTTAAATTTCACCAGGATATTTCCAGGTGTGAAACAGTCCTGAGGATCAATTTCACAAAATGGCCCGAAGATCTGGCATCGTCTAGTCCTGGTACCTGCTGACCTTAGCCGGTGCTATTCTCTCCTCAGGTCACACTGGAACGGAACAGTCCCAGCTCTCCCCTCCTGTCTCAGGGCACACCCTTCCCGAGGTAAGCACACTCTGCCTTTTCTCCTCCTCCCTCTCCTTAGTTTATGCAGCTCCTACTCCTCCTTCAGGTTCCACCTTAAATCTCCAAGTAGGCCTCTGGCCTTCACCCTAGCACACCTGTGCTCCCACAGCACCACTACTGCCTGGCACACAGTAAGTGCTCAATAAATTTGGATGATGAAGTGATTTTTCGACCTTGCATTACATAATCTTACTGTCTTACCGCTTTCTTCCTTCCTTTGAAGCTGACATAGTTTTACTTCCAGTTTGTGGTGCTATAATAAGCCCCATAGCCCCAACACTAGTGGCCCCACTGGTTGGTGATTCTCAAGGGAGAGGGAGCAGAAACTGGGCACTCTCTGTACAGTCTCTACCTGCCCCTGCCCCCATGACCCAAGTTCATGCAAAGTTAGTTCCATAACTATTTATTGCCCTATCCTGAAGATACTTAGCATGGTGCCATCAAGTGCCAACTTTGACTAATTGCCCAATTATGCCATTCACCCTACATGCCCCTCTGCAGACTATGTGGCATTTAGCAAATAACTGGTGGGAACGTAGCCTCTCAAAGGAATGACTTCAAGTAATAAACAAAAGGGAACACTTCTCCCCCATTCCCAAAGGAAACCCTTTTCTGCCTTTCCCAGAAACATTCAGTGCCACACAACCCAATTCTTTGGCTATTGGTTTCTCTGCAAATGCAAGTTAAGAAATGATCCAACAGCATCTTAATTGGTTATTTCTCACAGATAAATGGATCCTTAGAAAGTACAACATAGAAACTGCTCTCTGCAATAATTCACTTACTCTGAAAGACTGTACTTCCTCAAGTCACTATCAACAAAAACTGTACGCAAAGGACGGGCTGCAGAATGTCTTTGATAGCTGGCTTAATAGTAAAGGCATGTTTATGCATGTACGATCAAAAGGGGTGCCTTCTATGTCTAACAGACAACATGTACACGTAAATTAATATTATCTACCCCCAACCCCCTTAATATTCTGGTTTGTTGCTTTTTAATTTTGAGGATGAGAAGAGGAAAAGACAAGTGCCTCAAGGCTAACGCCAGCTCTTCGTTTGCCCAGCCAGGGTGCAATACACAAGTTTCCGCGGCTATAACCACTTGGAAAACCTCCCCCAAACGAGAAAGCCTAGTTCTGAAATTAACAAAACAATGCCACCCACTCTCACCCTTAGCCTAAGTAAAGATGGTAAACCGACTCCGGAGTCCACACCTCTAGGCTCGATCCCCGGAGGCTCCCAGCCCGCAGCGGGAAGCGCCGCCACTTCGCAGGGGGACAGTGCCCAGCCAGCTCCACCACACCACACTTGACCTTAGAAAGTGCATTAGATCGTCCCTGCCGAGGGCGCGGCGGGGAGGTCAGTCTCGCAGCCTTGGACGCCCAAACTATTAAGGGACACCCCCACCCGCACCACACAACCTTGTCCTATCGGGAAGCATTCCCGCACGCACCGCCTCCCTCTCCCGCCCACCAGCCTCCCGCGGGCCGGGACGCCCAGGTCTTGGCAGCTTGGCCGGGGCCGCAGGGCCAGGTCTGAGGAGGGGCTGGCGGGAGGGTCTGGAAAAAACCGGGCATGGGGACCCGTTCCATCGGCTCCCCTCACCTGGGCGGGTTTAGGTGGCCCCCGGCTCGGAAAAACCGAGACAGCCAGACCCCGGACCCGGGAAAGGTCGCGTCTGGGCAGCCGCATTCTCACCCCTGGGGCAGAGTCCCGGTAAAAACCTTGGGACGCGCACGGCGACTCCGGGCCTCCCCGCTCCGCTCTGCCCGGGGCCCGACGCACCGCCCGCGCCTCCTAGGACGCCCTCGTCTAACGCGCGCCGGCCGCCCCGCACCCGCCGGCCGCTCTCCAGCGCTGGCCTCGGGGAACTTCCCGGCGTCCGGCTGCCGCGCGGGGCCCCAAAGTTGCTGCACACGGCGGAGCCGCCCACTCGGCCCATGACTCGATCTCAGCCCGCCGGGTGCCCGCGCCGGCCTTGGGACACCCGCAGGCCGGCGGGCGCGGGGCCAGGCCGGGGCTCAGCCCAGGATCCGAATGCGACTCCCCCCGCCGATCCCCGCCCCCGTCCCCGAGAGGGACGCGGCGCCCAAGTTTTCCCCGGAGGTAAAGTGAAAGTCGAGAGGAGGAGAGGGTCCGGGCATCCGGCCGCCCAGCGGCTGGGACAGGAACCCCGCACCCGCCACCGCGGGACAGCCCCACACCTCGCTGGCCTGCGTGGCCAAGTGGACTTACGAAAGGGAGCGGGGCAGCCCCGAACGCGGGGGTCCCCGCGGCTGCAGAGGTAGCCCAGGCGGGGCCCTCGAGCTGCTCTCCGGACTCTGGCCCCTCTGCTGCGGCGGCTTGCTCCCGCCTCCTCCTCCGCCACCTCGGAGGCGCGCCCTGCCAGGGAGTTGCTCTCCCTCCGCCGGGGGTGGGAGAGCGCCGAGCGGCCCCCGTGACGTGGAGGGGAAAGGAGGAGCGCCGCCGCCTCGCTCCCGCAGAGGGAGCTCCCGGCCCCTGCGCTCCGGGGTCCCGGCTCCGCGCTCCCGGCGAAGTTCTCAGGCGCGTGGCGCGCTCCGCTCAGGCCGAGCCGCCGCTGCCCTGCGCGTCATCCAGGTTCGGTTCCTTCCCCGTGTTAAACAGACCAGAAATCCGAGGTCTGGAGAGCTAAGTGACTTGTCCAAAGTCGCTCAGAGAGCGGTGACAAAGCAAACTCACATCTGCGTCTCCTTGCTCCCCCCGCGAAGGCCGGACTCCGCAAGGCTCGGGTTTTGCAGGACTCGCCCGCTGTCATTGGTATGATAACAGTGTCCCACGCAGCCTGGAGAAATGTCATCTAGGAGCAGCGTGGGAAGGTGGAGCTTTATGCCCAATAAATAGAGTACACAGTTGTTTTTCAACCCGTGCCTACATGCCAAATAGACACTAAGGCTTCCTCTTTACCCGCAAGCGGGGGTGAGGGTGGTGGGCCAAGCGGGCGCGGTATCCGGTCCCAATCCTGTTCACCAAGAAACTGCATGAAAGCAAAAGCACAGCAACTTGTCAATGGGGCAACAGCTACAACTCGGCCTTTGTAGAAGGTTCTTGTGAATGTGCGAACTTTATGAAGTGGGTGCTCTGCGCTGTGCTCGTTAATTCCCGCACTTGCAGGCGCTCCCCTCCTTTCCTGGCCGGAGTTCCTAGGGCCCGCTGATGGGGCAGGGAGCACACCAGTAAAGTCAGCCCCAGCTGATTTCTTCACTCCTTCCCCTGCCAGTCTGCCTTGACCGAGGGCCTGCTGTGTGCCTGGCCAGTTGGTAGGGAGCTGGATAGGACCCGGTAAACCGGTTAGGAGCCCTGCAAGGGATCCATAGTCTAGGATCTAGAGTCTGTCCACAGTAACAGAGACTCTGAGACTACCTTGCCATTTATTTATTTATTTATTTATTTATTTATTTATTTATTTATTTATTTATTTATTTATTTATTTATTATTTATTTATTTATTTATTATTTTATTTTATTTTATTTATCCTCACCTGAGGACATTTTTGCATTTATCTTCAGACAAAGTGGGAGGGAGAGAGCGAGAGAAACATCCTGAGAGACACATGGAGTGGTTGCCACCTACACGACCCCAACCCCAACCGGTGCTGGGGACAAACTGCCATCGAGGTTCGCGCCCTTAGCGCCAAACCGGGACTCTCTGGTCCGCAGGCCCACGCTTTAACCACTGAGCCAAACCGGCCAGGGCCTACCTTGCCTTTTAAAAAGTTCCCGGTGCTCAGGGGCAGCAAGCAATATCCATTTTGCAGATTTATATACAAGCAAATGGCTAATTTTGCATTCATCTTTTTCCAGTGGGAACTCCTCTTTCTGGAAGAGTCATTAAAGGTCATCTAATTCACTCCTCTGGTCTCCCTCATTTGCACATGGTGATGATGGTGGTGATGATGAGGATGATGAGGATAAAAACAACTGAGGCTTCTATTATCTATCTATGGTGCTGTGCTAAGCAATTTATGCAGATTAACTCTTTCAGTCCTTACAGAGTTAGGAGGGAGGTGCCATTTCTATTCTGATTTTACACATGAGGAGAGGGAGGCAAGTGAGGTGAAATAATTTGCTAGTGAGTGGCAGAGCCAGAACCCAGAAGCAGGTGATCTGTCCTGGTGTCCATGCTGTTAACAACTGAGGAATCTGAGGCCTCCCAGGACTGGAATCCAAATGGTTCACCAGCCATCATCAGCCTGGCTCATACAATGGAGCTTCCAGTTATCTTAGAAGGGGTGCTATGAAATCCGCACACAGTACCTCCTAAATAGGTCTTTTATTATTTTGGATGTATCATATCATAAATGGTTATCCATTCAACTCACTTGCTCTACTATCTCCAACTCCCAGATCAACCTTTTTGTCATAAAGCAAACTGTTTCTATGATGGGAACTTATAAACACCTTTAACATAAAGTCTGTAAACTTTTAGATTGTTCTGTGCTCAGACCATACCCAGCTCTTTCCCTGTCCTAGCCATCCACTGCCTTCCATTAGTCCCTTCCTTACCTCAAAACCTTCTTCTGATCAGCACCCTGGGTCTTCAGAAAGCAGTTGCTCAAGGCTGGATGGTGGCCCCAGAAGGCCTCAGCTAAATACTACAGCATGCTCAGCTTTCCCAGGGTATTAGTTTCCCAGAGCTGCCGTAACAAATTACCCCAAACTGGGTGATTTAAAACAGCAGAAATGTATTTTTTCACAGTTATGGAGGTTAGAAGCCTGAAATCGAGGTGAAGGCAGTGCTATGCTCCTTCTGAAGAGAAGAGTCCTCTGCTTCTTTGAGCTTCTGGTGGTTGCTGCCAATCCTTGGCGTTCCTTGGCTTGCAGCTACGTCATTTCAATCTCTGTCTCTATCATTGCATGACCTTCTTTTCCTGTGTCTCCTGTGTCCAAATGTCTCTCTTCTTTAAGGGATACAAGACATTGGATTCATGGCCACTCTAATCCAGTATGACCTCATCTTAACTTGATTACATCTGCAAAGACATAAATTTGGGGGGGACACTATTCAACCCAGTACAATGGCCAAAAGTCATTCACTGTTAATGAAAATGTGTTGCTTGAGTTGAGGATGCGAAGAGATATAAATCACAGCCCCTGCCCTGACAGAAAGACGCTGTAGCTACAGAGGTAGTCCCTGCACCCAAAATAGAACCAACCAACAAGATAGGAGATGCTAAGAGCCAACTGACTGGCACAAAAGACAATTCATGGGCCAAATGGCAGCCATGCTTGAGAAATGCAGTCAAGGTGACACAGTCACTGAGGACACCACTAAAGGACTTCACTCCAAAGGGAGGGTGATCCAAGCATATCCTTGAAGGAAAGTAGGAAAAGCAAACCTAAGTAAGGAGGGCTTATCAAAAGTACAGCTCCAAAGGGGGAGTTCGATTGTAGAAATGAGAAGCTGAAAGAATGCAAATATCTACCATATCAAATATAAAAACACAATGAATTACCTTGGCGATAATAATAGTATGCCATAGTAGTTAGCATCCTTTAAAAAGAGCTTTCTCCTTTCATTATTTTCATTTGGTCTTTATGACAATCCTGAGTGTCATCAGAGAAAGGAATATAATAGTTTATAACCAAGGATCCTGGGGTTCAAAAGGGTCAAGTAACTTGCCCAGGTCAAACAGCAAACCGGTTATAGAATTTGTAGGAAATACATTGATCTTGATATTTCTCATTCAGGAATTTCCCCACCAAATGATGTTCCCTCCTGGGTCAGCCTTCCAGTACTGATTGTGTTCTTGGCCCAAGGAAAGCATTTGAAGAACAGGGTAACCCTGTGAGAAACAGACAGCTTCCCTAAAAGCCATGTGACTCCCAAATTGGAACTGTGATAAACCATCTCCAGACATCTGAATTAGTTTCACCAAAATCTTTGAGGATTTTCAAGTGTATTAAAGGGTCCTTTGGCCTTCAGAAGCATCATAAGATCCAGTGGCCTTCTGTAGCACTCAGCTGGTTATCTTAAAGAAATGGGGGTTGAATGGAACTTGAAGGGCAGAGACATTGGTAAGAAGTTAAGGGGAAATTGACTACAAAAGACAAGAAGTTACATCACAAGATGGTAAGCCCCAGAAAGTGATCATTGAAGCTCCGTGTCTGATCTCACCAGTGTGGAGTCACACACACACACACCAGATCTTGGCGTGTTTTGTGAACTTTCTGATTAGAATTTGTAAATATGGCTAGCAGCTGGAAGCAAGCAGGAAGTCTAGCCTTGGGCTGAGTGTCTGATGATTTAATGTTTCCCTCGATTTTCTTTCACGTAGCAAGCTGGCTGAATCTTTAAAGGCATGTTTAAGGATGAAACGCGTTTGAGTCTGTGTTATTCACTGAGTTCTTGCTTGTGCAAAGTGCTACACTGGTTGCTATGGGAGAATGCAAAAATATGAAAGTTCCTGATCTTGAAGAAAATCCCATCTAATTTAGGAGACATGAGGCATATAGAGTAAAGATGATATAAGTGGGACTGCAGTGTAATTCCTCAGCAGCTTCTCATCACTCAGTTGTCTGTTCAGATGCAAGGTCTCAAAACCAGGTGCTGCCTAGCTCCCCCCTTTGTAAAACAGTGGACTGCTGCACCTCCATAGCACGCTTTAGCCCTTTATCCTGATACATGTTCATTATGACATTTATCACTATCTGAAATGAAATTGTTCGCTGTTTAATCTAGATACACTCTAGACAAAATATCCACGAGAACATGAAATTTTTCATGTTGCTGTATTCCTAGCACAATGTTGGACACATATTAGGTTCTCATTAAATATTTGTTAAATGAATAAAGTATTTATTAATCAACTGAGAATGGGCTAAGATAGTTTGGATTAATGTAGCATTTCCCACATTTGCCTGATATGACTTACCTAGACACCTGTCAAATCCCTGGAGATCCTGATTCAGGAAGCCTGGGGTGGGGCCCAGGAATCTGCATTTTAAGAGGCATCCTGGGTGATTCTTTCCATGGGTCAGTATGGGACACACAAGAGTAATTCAGTGACTGATGGGGGGTGGGAGAGAAAAGTGAAGTGATAGCAGCTTCCAGAGGTCGTGGTTGCTCACTGGAATCATCTGGAGGAGATGTAAAAAATACTGATACACAGACGCATAGACTCAGAACGATGACATTAGAATCTCTGGGGGTGGGCACGGATTTGAGCCAGGTTTTAAAGCTCATCAGGGAATGCAAATGTGCAGCCAAGGCTGTAAACCCCCTGAGATGTGCGGGACTATTTTGATAATAGTCTAAGTGCACAGCTAGGCTGTGCTCCAGTGGCTTCCAGCTTCCTGTGCACCACAGCTGAGATCCTTGATTCCCTAGTCTGGAAGGGATATGTTCAGGGACTTATACAATAACCCAGTTTGGGGAGATGTATAGTCATTTTCACTATTGTAAAAAAAAGAAGTGTTATTTAAAGCAACTGACTTTAATCTCTTGTACTTCATGGCTAGAGCACAGAACACCTTCAAGAATATTTTAATGATGAGAAAGCTGAGGCCCCCTGGACAAAGCCCAGATGGGCAGGGGTGAGTCATAGAGAGCCAAAATGCTATGCTCACAATAAAATGGAGTGGGGGGGAGTATAGGAGAATCGTGACTTTCTTTGGCAGGCCTGGAGAAAGGTGATAGTTGACCCAGGAAAGAGAAAGAAGGGGAAGATGTGAAAAGAGTCTATCTGCATATTAGAATCACCTGGGGAGTTTAAGAAATTACTGATGCCCAGATTTACTCTGAAAGAGTCTGCTGTAATGGGAATAGGGGTGTAGTGTGTGTGTGTGTGCATGTGGGTGTGATGCAGCAGGGTTGTTAGTGAGAGGTTTAGAGAGAACTAGGGGAGCCTGGGCAACTTCTCATAATAACAGTATATATGATTTATTGAACAACCACTGTGCTGCTTGTTTTACACAGATTATCTACTTAATCCTCACAAATACAGTCGTCCCTCGTTTATCGCGGTGAATCCGTTCCAGACTCTAGCAGTTGCACCTGGCGTTGAAGGATTCCTGAAGTGCTCGAATACATAGGCCTACAGTCCATACGTACACTAATTCTAATTTTAATTGTAATACAGGGGTGTGCATAATTGACTCAGACAACCGAGCGCGTGCTATATCATTTTCACTGTCTTGATCAACTTTTTAATGAATATATTTGAAAAACCTGCGATAGAGTGAAGCCGCGAAAGTCAAAGCGTGAAGTGGCGAGGGATGACTGTATCTTAAAAAATTTTTTTTTCTTTATTGATTTTAGAGAAAGAGGAAGGGACAGGGAGAGAGAGATAGAAACATCGATGGGAGAAAACACTGATTGGCCACCTCCTGCATGCCCTCACTGGGAACTTGACCCACAACCTGGGCATGTGCCCTGACCAGGAATTGAACTGCGACCTCTTGGTACATGGGTCAATGCTCAACCACTGAGCCACACTGGCTGGGCAATCCTCACAAATATCTTAAGAGGAAGGTACGTACATTGGTAGCTCCATTTATAGACATGGAATGAGACCCAGAGAGGGTCACAAGGTTCCATAACTAGTGAGTGGTGGAGCCAGGAAGTCAGCCTAAAGCCTGCGCTCATATCCACTGTCCTATACTGCCTCAACCAAGGCAGGGTCTGAAGGGAACATCATCGGGGAGGAAGTCCCGTGGGAGAGGCCATTTCTAAGTCATCTGCTGTGCTGTAACTCCTTCCCCTTTACCACCAAGCCTTCAGGGAAGCCTGCTCCTGCCCCCCCCACTGCTGGGTGCATGGAGCTTCGGGAAAGGCCCAGGTGGGGTGAGATGAGCATAGGGCAGAGGCACATGGGAGGTGGTGACAGCACCAGTGACTGAGAGCCATCACCAGGGACCACGCCGACCAGCTGGCTGACGGATTTCTTCATAGAAAATCAGCTACAGTGGGAGAGCATAAGTCTATTCTTGGGAAAGTGCGGAGAAGCGGGAGTACCTAAAGTGGGGGAGTTTCTCGGCCTTCACCCTGTATGTGGGCTAAGGGGTCAGGTCGTTCCACTGGGCTTCTAAAGGAAAACGAGGGCCGCAGTCCCAGAGAGCGAGGGCTCCCTGGCATGCGTTACTGCACAGAGAGCCATTTGTGGCACAGAACTGGGCTCTTCCAAGTCTAACTGTCCACTCCTTTGTTTATCCCGGATCTCTCTCTTTTGGGGTCGGAGCGCTAAGAACCAACATTTTCTCGAACCTCTTCATTTCCATCACGAGCATGTATTTTGAGGCCATTTTTACAAAGAAACAGTTTTTGTTTTGTTCTGTTTAATGTTTTCATGACAGATAATGTGTAGGCTATAATGAACAGAACAAAAAAGCTGTACTGAGATGCAGATGTTAGGTGATTGGCAAGGCTCACCCACCAGCTAGGTAACTCGCCTTACCACTTCCTTGCCTCCCGCTTTGAAGGGACATGACCCAACGTCATATAGAAGCCAGGTGTCTTGTGAACAGAAATGTTAACTGCTTTTACCTTTACAAGTACCACCATTCGCATTACAGCTTCAAATGTCTGCTACTGTTCCTACTTTAAAGCCCCTGGCAAAGCAGCCACAATGAAAGAATGTGAATTTATAAATATGCCCAAGGAACTTAGAGTTTAACCATGCAGCCTGTACTTGGGGCTTAAGTGAAGCGAGTTGATTTGACATGGCCTCAAATTCTGTTCCTCTTATTTAGGTGGAAAAAGGAATTAGGGATGTGATGACATTATGATCGAGTTTAAGCAGAAACTTAACACATTTCTTGGCTTTTATATATTTAAGAAAGATATGTTCCTGGTTTCCTTCTGTAAAATAGGCGCCGACGAAAATGAGATGAGGAAAAAAGGAGAGGAGTTCGAAAACACAAATGTGGAGGTCATGTGCTATTAGCCCTCAGAATATTGAAAATCTGAAAAGCCTTAAAATTCAGGTCCCATGGGCACATGCATTCACTTAAAAACAACAGGATAGTCTCCACGAAAACTGAGTGTGTGCATTATCTCTGATACGTAAGCTTTACTCATTCTTTACACCTGGAACTCCCTAGATTACAAAAGATAGATCCCCAGAGCAGATACCAATGTGTTCATACTGAAACTTGTACCCTCCCTGACTGCCCATCATTCACCAAAGTGAGCAAACACTGACTCCTCAGAATGTGTAGATGGAAGGAACCAACAGAGTCACCAACACTCAGAATGATATTGAAACTGTTTTCAACATTTAACATTGATTTTCAGGCAGATATTTTGGTTGAGAGACAGAGGAAATATATGGTATATAACAGTGTGAGCCTGAAGCCAGATTACCAGGTTTGAATCCCAGCTACAACACTTGGTAGCTGTGTGACTTTGGGCCAAGTTGCTTCATTCTGTACCTCCATTTCCTCATCTGTAAAATGAGGATAATATCTCTTACTTCATAGAGTGTGGTGATGATTAAATGAGTTAATACACTGAAAGTGCCTATGACAATGACTGGTATATATCAAGTGCTCAATAAATATTAGCTCTTACCCCAACCCTGTCCCCTCACACACATGGTGTTTTGCTGTTTTTCTTTACTGGCAGTCTGGAGTCTGTACAGCTGACTACTCTCTTGCACATGGGGATGTACTTACTTTCTCAGCCAATCAAGGTAAACATGCTTCCCTGGTTAGTGACTGATTAAGGAACAGGCAGATGGTACAATGCTGAGACACTGGCCAATTTTCTGGGGTGGTGGTAATGTTCAGGAAAGGTTTCTTCCCAAAAGATGTGCAATGAAAGAAATGTTTTGTTTTTCTTCTTCTAATGATGCTATTCCTGTATGTACACCAGCCTGTAACAGCAGAGCCATCTTGGCACTGGGAAGGGAGCTGGAAGAAAGATGGAAACATAATGACATTGTTGAGTTGAAGAATTAACCAACCCTGAAGTTCCTACCTCTGGACTTGTTCTGTGAAATAATGAATTTTCTGCCCTGGCTGGTTTGGCTCAGCCATTAGAGCATCAGCCCACGGAACGAAGGATCGTGGGTTTGATTCCTGGTCAAGGGCACGTACCTGGGTTGCACATTAGATCCCCAGCCCCAGTCAGGGTCGTGCGGGAGGCAACCAGTTGATGTGTCTCTCTCACATCAATGTTTCTCTGTCTCTGTCTCTCTCTCTCTCCCCTAGCCCTTCCTCCCCTTCCACTCTGTCTGAAAAATCAATGGAAAAATATCGTCAGATGAGGATTAACAATAACAAAAAACCCCAGAAATAATGAATTTTCCTTATTGCCTAAATCATTTTGAGTAGGGTTTTCTGTTATTATACTTGAAAATACCCTGATTAGTATTTCTTGATCATCTTATGTGTTCGAGATATTTTATAGGAAATGCAAAGTGTAAAACCCTAAATGTGATCATGACAAGTTTTTCAGCTACTTGGGGGGGAGATAAGCCATGAAAGGAAAACTAGTAATACCAAGCAGTAAACTTTAAGTGCTTGGATTTGGGTGGTCTGAGAATGCAATACAGGAGGTCATACATGAAGAGAGGGCTCAAAGAATTAGGAAAACATAGATGGGCAGGAGAAGAGGAACATTCTAGGTAGTATAAACAAATATAAGGGAGATTTAGAGATTGTATTAGTTTGCTAGGGCTGCCATAACAGAATGCCACAACCTGGGTGGCTTAAGCAACAGAAAGTTATTTCTCAGTTCTGGAGAGTAAAAGCCCAAGGTCAAGGAATCAGCCAGGCTGATTCCATTCTGGGGCCTCCCGCCCTGGTTTGCAGAAGGCTCCCTTTTCTTTTTTAAATTAATTAATTTATTTTTGTTACAGATGTTTCTCCTTTCACCCCCTAGACTTCCTCCTCCCGATCCCTGCCCCCCAGCATTGTTGTCTATGTCCATTGGTTACGAATACGTGCATATAAGTTCTGTGGTTTATCTCATCCCTGCCTCCTGCCCCCCTTCTCTGAGGTTTGTCAGTCTGAACTGTACTCCTTTTTATGTATCTGGGTTTATTTTGTTTATCAGCTTATTTTGTTCATTATATTCCACAAATAAGTGAGATCATGTGGTATTGTCTTTCTCTGATTGGCTTTTGTCGCTTAGCATAATACTCTCCAGGTCCCTCCATGTCCTCTCAAAGGTACGAAATCTTTCTTTCATTCTTACAGCTGCATAGTGTTCCATTGTGTATATGTACCACAGCTTTTTTATCCGCTCATCTATTGAGGGACACTTGGCTGTTTCCAGATCTTAGCGATTGTAAGTAGTGCTGCTATGAACATAGGGGTACATATATTTTCTCTGATTGGTATTTCAGGCTTTTGCAGATATATTCCTAGAAGTGGGATCACTGGGTCAAATGACAGATCAATTTTAAATTTTTTGAGGAAACACCATATTGTTTTCCATAGTGGCTGCACCAGTCTGCATTTCCACCAGCAGTGTACCAAAGTCCCCTATTCTCCACACCCTCGCCAGCACTTGTTGTTTGATGATTTGTTGATGGCGGCCATTCTGGCAGGTGTGAGGTGATACCTCATAGTCATTTTAATTTGCATCTCTCTGATGATTAGTGACATTGAGCATTTTTTCATATGTCTCTTGGCCATTTGTATGTCCTTTTTGGAGAGATGTCTATTTAGGTCCTCTGCCCATTTTTTAATTGAGTTCTTTGTCTTCCTTTTGTTGAATTGTATGAGTACTCTATATATTTTGGAAATTAACCCCTTATCTGATGTCATTGCTGGCAATTATGCTCTCCCATATAGTGGGTTCCCTTTCTGTTTTGATGGTTATTTCTTTCACTGTGCAGAAGCTTTTTAGTTTGATGTAGTCCCATGTATTAATTTTTTCCCTTTGTTTCTCTTGCCTTAGGCGTTGTATTAGTAAAATTCTGTTGCGTATGATGTCTGAAATTTTGTTGCCTACATTTTCTTCTAGGATTTTTATAAATTCATGAGTCACATTTAAGTCTTTTATCCACTTTGAGTTTATTCTTGTGTGTGGTGTAAGTTGGTGATCATTTCCTTTTTTTGCATGTAGCTGTCCAATTTTCCCAACACCATTTATTAAAGAGGCTATCTTTACTCCATTGTATGCTCTTGCCACCTATTAATTGAGCATAATGTTTGGGGTGAATTTCTGGGTTTTCTGTTCTATACCATTGATCTAGATGCCTGTTCTTGTGCCAGTACCAGGCTGTTTTGATTACAGTAGCTTTGTAGTATAACCTGATATCTGGTATTGTGATCCCACCTACTTTGTCCTTCTTTTTCAAGATTGCTATGGCTATTCGGGGTCTTTTTTGGTTACATATGAACTTTTGAAGTATTTGTTCTAGTTCTGTGAAATATGTCCTTGGTATTTTCATGGGGATTGCATTGAATCTATAGATTGCTTTGGGTAGTATGGACATTTTAATGATGTTAATTCTTCCAATCCATGAACAAGGTATGTGCTTCCACTTTTTTATATCTTCCTCTATTTCTTTTTTCAATGTCCTGTAGTTTCTGCAAATAGGTCCTTTACTTCTTTGGTTAAGGTTATTCCTAGGTATCTTAATTTTTTTGCTGCAATGGTAAATGGGATTGTCATTCTTCACTTCCAATTGGTTGGTGTTCAGTGTTTCTATATCTTTACTCATGATGTTGATGTCCTTATGCATGCTGTTGAGCTTCCTCAAGATCATGGCTCTGAACTCAACCTCTGATAACTTGCTTAACTGCATTTCATTTATCTCATCTTTGGTAGAGGTCTCTTGTTCTTTCATTTGGGATTTGTTTCTTTGTTTCACCATTTTGGCTATCTCAGTGGGTTTTGGAGCCTGCCAAATTTTCCCTGTGGGTGTTGGTGTTCTGTTTGTGGCTCCCTGTACTGGGTTTGGATGAGCATGGGAGGACCCATGTTAAATACCACTGTCAAGTCTTACTTTCCTGGGTAGATTTGTAAGCCCAGGAAAGGTTCAGTTATTCTCTAGCTTTCTCTCTGGAGGCTAGTAGTCTCAGTTACTTGAAGAGCCTTGGGTTCTCAGCTGAATGAAAAACTCCCTCAGGTGTTCAGCATAAGAGGATTTCCAGAGGGTGGAGCAGATGCTGGTTGTTAATGAGCCTCAATTTTCATTTCTCTGGCCCAGCTGGGTGGGGTTAAATCTCTGAGGGAGGGGCTGCTACTTCTCCCCAGAGCCCTGGGAAGGAGCAAGATGGCCACTGTCCTGTGTGGTTGCAACTCAGCAAAAACTCTGAGCGCCTTCCAAATCCCAGGTGTCCCCACAGAGTTCCAGTCCAGTTGCCCTCCCTCTGCCGGAGCCCAAGGTGCATGGCTGTAGCTAATTTAGTGCTCTGTTCTGGCCCTCTGTGCTGTGGAGCCTGCTTGGGATTTTAACCCTGAGAGAGCGGCTCACAGCTAAAACAGCTGTTGCCTGTGGGCTCCAAGCCCACCCTCTCGCGCCTCCGCAGACCTACCAGGCTTGATTCCGTGTCCTTTTTTCCTGTCCCTGGTTATATGGTCCTCTCCAGCTGCTTTTCTGTTGCTTTTCCCCTACGATTTGTCTTTATTTTAGTTGTAACTCCAGTTTGGTCCTGGGAGATGGTCTTTGTAGCTTCCATTCACTCGGCCGCCATTTTGGAAATCCTGTGTGTATTTCTTTTTAAGTTAAAAGTAAACTGCAAAAGTATGCTTTCACCAGGGATTAAGAAGCACAAATTGGCAGTTACAAAATAGTCACGGGGATATTGAGTACAGCATATAAAATGTAGTTGATAGTATTGTAATAACTATGGTGCCAGGTGGGTACCAGACTTATCAGGGTGACCACTTTGTAAGTTACACAAATGTCTAATTGCTATGTAGTACACCTGAAACTAATATAATATTGAATGTCAACTGTAACTGAAAAATAAAATAAAATGAATATCCATAGGAACCGTCACCACATTGTTTTATTTGCAGCATTCCAGAACTTTTATTCAACATATTCCACCCCTACACACTTATACATACAAATACACATTTAATAGCTCATAAAGTATATATAGCTCTATATTATATATGCACTCAAAGGCATATCATTTTTATTTATTTAAAACAATCAGTATTTGTATTAAACACTAACAATTTGCATTTTTTCACTTATTTATATGTACAATTTCCATGTTAGTACATATATTCCCAAAGGGCCCATGTTTTAAATATCTCTTTAAATAATAAAAGCCAAATAGACTACCTCTTGTAGACTATTCAAGAATTAGAAAAATAGGGTAGTCTAAGAAAATTAAGATGGAATAATAAAATTCTTTTCACTTCTCAAACATTACAACTTGAAGGGTCATTCTATCCTGAACATTTTCAATGGACTCTCAAAGGAAGAAAAATAAAATGATCTAATATAATATGTCTTTGTACTTTTATTAATAGGTAAATCTTTCCAGGTGCTTTCTTTTCAGCTACTTAATTTTTTTTTTTTTAATCCTCACCTGAGGACATTTTTCCATTTTTTGATCAGATAGAGTGGGAGAGAGAGAGAGGAAGAGAGAGAGAGAGAAACATCGACGTGACAGGAACACATCGAGTGGCTGCCTCCCGCATGACCAACCAGGGCCGGGGACAAATCGCAACCGAGGCACATGCCTTTAGCGGGAACCAAACCCGGGTCTCTTCGGACCGCAGGCCGACGCTCCAACCGCTGAGCCAAACCGGCCAGGGCACTACTTAATATTTTTATCTGAATAGAAAGAACCCACACATAGTACCAATTTCAAAATTTGCCAAAAGGTACATGTATTTAAAAGTCTTCCTTTACCGTTAGTTCCCCAGCCCCATAGTTTTTCTCCTCACAGGTAACTGTTAATGATAAAGATATTTAAAATTATATACATTTAAAATAAGAAATATCAAAAACACCACCACCATATCTCCTCTCCATTTCCCCTCAAATTCTAGCACTTGCTAGAGTAATTTTAACTGCAATTTTGACTATTCTACCTAAATGAGAGAGAAGGTATAGAATGAGGCCACAGAGGCAAGAAGCTTTGGGAGTCTGGGGTGATGATGAATAAGTGAAGAATAATATGACTATCAAAGGATTAAGACAGACCCTTGAGAAAACTTATAATGCTCTTGAATATATCTTTTTTAAAAAATCTTCATGAAAATATAGCAAAAGTCAAAGATCAATTACACCTATTTAAAATAATCAGCCCCCAAATCAACACTTGATTCATTTTTTTTTGTTCTAAGACTCAGTACAGTTACAATTCTATCAATGCTAAATTTTACAAAACTTAAAATAAGCCTCTTTAATAATTAAAAAATTTCATTTCAAGATAAATTTCAAAGTAAATGGAAAAAGGTATAGTCATCTCTCGCCACTTCACACTTCGACTTTCACGGCTTCACTCTATTGCGGTTTTTTCAAGTACAGTATTGGGACTTTAAGTTCTTGTTTGAAGTAGATTCACCTTACCCAGGCCTTTTTGGGACCAATCATCACTCTTGTTTGTATGCTTACATCCCTTAAGGAATAACTGTTATTTATACAAAGGCAGAGGTATTGATTGAAAGATTAGTTTTAAGTTTATGTTAGTAAAAGAAAGCCAGAGAGTCAATACAGTTTCCTTCAAAAATACCTTTATTTGAATGGCAAAAAGTATTAATCTTACTTTAGTAGTTGAAAAGTTATGATTTTTCTTACAACAGTAAACACACATCTTAAGTGTGTGTTAAAATAGGCCCACCAGACCACAAAGGTGAAATATGAATGTTAGTTAATAATATGAAAAAATACCTAATACATTATTAAGAAAACAAGGCTTTAGAATGTTGGCTCCTCACATTCCACATAGAACTTCCAATGCTGATCCATTATATGGCATGGGAGAAATTCTTGATCGCTGATTAATAGTATTTCATTTATTTGTAGATAATGTGGGATGTTTTGCATTGACTCGTTGGAAGTCCCTGTTTAAATAAGGGTCAACAAATTAAAATCGGCCTTTAAAAAATAAGATTTAAAATCACTTATTGCAAATCCTAGACCCTAGTCAAGTCTATGAGCACACATAATAGGCTTTCTGACTAGGCCACTCTTCACTCACTCCATTTTCTATACGTGAGATAAGCTGTAAATCAGCATTGGCTGATCTTGGGAGAAAGAAGAAGCCTGTTTGAAGTCTAAGAGTCATTGATTCCAAAACTGGTTTCTTCAACCTCCCTGACAGTCTCAGAGAATCCTTTTTTTTTCAGAGGGCTATATGAGCTACACATCATTCAGCAAATTGAATCTTATTCCACAGACAGCACCAATATGGGCATGACCTTTGTCAAGCAATTTCAGATAGACATACCATATAGTCCAAGAGCTTTGTTCATAATTCTAAGCAATATAAATGTTTGCATAATTACACACCTATGTGGGCACCTGGTGCTTTTGATGCCCAGTAGTCATTAATCCTTCTAATGCTGACCCCACTCTAATTGGCCTCCGGAGAACCATCCCTTTCCCCACACTTGGCCCATGTGTTTCTAGTGGAATTTACTTAGATCTAAGCCAATTAATGAACAGGCATTGATTCAAAGATGAAAACACGATCCATTCAGAGTGAAGTGAGATGCAAGAGATCTTTGTTGGGTCTTCTGGGAAAGAGTTCCATATTCTTTCCGTCTGAACTTGAACCTGGAAGCATGTAGCTCTGGGATAATGAGAGGAGAGGCTGTTAAGATGGAGTTGAGAAATGGAAAGCAGAAAAACTGGGTGCTAGTCATGCTGTTTGAACCCTGGCTTAAACCTGAAGACCTCTTCCTGGTCTTTCAGATGTACGAGTCAATAAAATTCCATTTTGTGGGGGAGGAAGGTTAATCCAGTTTAATTTTGATTTTAAACTTTCACAACACAAAGAATTGTCCATATCTAAACATAATTATTTCCGTATAGCAGCCTTATTTTGTAGACTTTCTGAAAAAAGGTATCCCACAAGTTGGGACTTACTCTGTAGCATATTCTGGGATGTCTCCTCTGGCTTCAGGGCATCTATAGCTGAGTTTTTATTGTTTTACCTGTGTGTATGCTCCAAATGTGACATGTAGGTATGGTTTTCCCCACACTTTCCCCTCCTGCTCAAGTAACCAATGATAACAACCTGGGTATATCACATCCTTTTGTAATTTCTTTCTGTGCTCTAGTAATATCACACAGTTGCCCAGTACTTTACAATGCTTTAATGCTTGCACAACCATGTGAGACAAGAAAGGGAAAGAATCCAATTAGTTAGAAAGCTGAGATTTAGGTTTTATTTTCTTGATTTAATAATTCATTTATAGTACTCAATATACTCAGTTACTTAATAACTTACACAAAATAGAGACACTTAAATATAAAAGAAAAGTGAACAAAAGTTTCCCTACTAATCCAGTCTATAATCTTACTTCAACCTTATTACTCCCACTAAGTTTTGGGCCAGTGAGGAGAGATGGGAACAGAAAAAGAGACTGAGAGAAGGACACACTTGGAAGATTTGCCTCCAAATTGAAAGCTCCCAAATACTTAAGTTTTGCTTCCATTCTGCCCCTGACAGTCATGTTAGGTGTAGGGAGTTGAAAAACGGAATAAAGCAGCATGATTCAGTATCATATATAAAATGTTAAAATGGAATATGTTTTAATAGAAGATGATTGTCCCCAGTCCACGGAAAGGTCATAGAAAAACTAAGCTGCTATGATCTGAAGAAATAGGAACTGACAGATAAAACACTGTAATGCCAGGAACAAGCCACACATATAGACTGAAGCAGCCTGACAATATCTACTATTTATTTTTTCCAGTCCTCACTGTGGGGAGGATTAAGTGGAATAGTGCTTGGACATCTGGTTCTGCTTAAGGGGCCAGACATCTCCTGGTTCTAGAGCCTGAAAGAAGCTCTATCACTGAAAGAATTTTTGTGAATGAGCAATCAGAACCCTGAGAAGTAGTAAGTTAATCCCTTCATTGGTCAAGTAGTTATCATCTTCTTTGCAATGGTAACCACAGACGTCAACTTGTAGCTTTGTGACAAAGAATTTTTCCATCAGGAGCTATGAAGACAACCAATCTACCCCATTGAGGGGTAGAAGTTCTTCTCCCTTTAATTTTCACTTTTACTTGAGGTAGATTCCCTAGGCAAAATTCCTCTGAGATCTGTAAACAAAATTTCTAAACAGTAGCATATTTAGCAGCCCAGTACAACTAGAAAAATGGCCACTTACATGGATGTTGGGCTCTTCTGGTCCCTCATCTCTAACAAGAACTGCACAGCTAAGAAAACAGTCTGCTCATGCTTAAAGTAGGAAGAAATAAATCTTCCTCAAAGAGTATCACCAAATATTAGATATTTTGTACAAGTATACATACTTAAACCGAATTGCCAAATTCATTACCAGGCAAAAGAATGGGCTCATGCAACCATTCATGTTATGTAGTTGTCCAAATTAGCACTTCAAAATGACAAGTTAATTAGGTTAAAAACAATTTTAACTTTTTAAATTATTTTTCCTTTAATGTATTTTTTGTAATTTCCCTTAAAAGATCAAAAGCAAAAATAGTCAGATTTGTTCTTTTAACTGATGGTTTACTTCTGAAACATCACTAACCTAGTGACTCTTTCCATATAATCCATTTTACCTCTCTGGCTCTCAGTTTCATCATCTGTAAAACAGGCCCAAGACTAGTTGATATATAAAGTTCACTTCTTTTTTTTTTTTAATCTTCACCCAAGGACATTTTTGCATTTATCTTCAGATAGAGTGGGAGGGAGAGAGGGAGGAAGAGAGAGAGAGAGAAACACTGATGTGTCTACATCGACTGGTTGCCACCCACACGACCCCAACCAGGGCCAGGGACAAACCACAACTGAGGTACATGCCCTTAGCAGGAACTGAACCTGGGACTCTCTGGCCGACGCTCTAACCACTGAACCAAACCGGCCAGGGCTAAAGTTCACTTCTAACTCTAAAATTACTGAACCCAGACTTCCAGAACTTATTCTTACAAACTAAGTATTTTACATTTCATTAGCATTATGGGATGGCCCTGGCCAGTTTGGTTCAGCGATTAGTGTCAGCCCGCGGACCAGAGAGTCCTGGGTTCGGTTCCCGCTAAGGGCACGCACCTCGGTTGCAGTTTGTCCCCGGCCCCATTTGGGGTTGTGTGGGTGGCAACCATTTGATGTGTCTCTCTCACATCGATGTTTCTCTCTCTCTCTTCCTCCTTCTCGCCCTCCCCCTCTATTTGAAGATAAATGCAAAAATGTCCTCAGGTGAGGATAAAAAAAAAAAAAAGAATTACGGGATGAAACTTTGCTTACTCTAGTTATAAATGAAAATGAACATACATATACATCTCATTCTGAATTAGAAATACAATTCCAATCAAAGGCAAAATGATTAAGAATTATTTTAATAAATTGTAAAAATAGACCTAGTTGTGCTGGGAAAAAATTCTATTATGGTTACTTAAATAAAAGTTCAATGCCTTTTAAAAATAAAGGGAGCCTGTCCTGGCTGGTGTGCTCAGTAGTTGCAGTGTCAGCCCACGCACTGAAGGGTCACAAGTTGCAGGTTCAACCACTGACCCAGTTGCAGCATGTGCAGGAGGTAACCAATCAATGTCTCTCTCTCACATCAATGTTTCTCTCTCTCTTTCTCTGCTCCCATCCCTTCCACTCTCTCTTAAAAAAAAAAAAATCAATAGAAAAAATATCTTTGGGTAAGGATTAGCAAAATAAATAAATAAAAATAAATAACATAAAGGGATCCTAACAGATAAATATGGTAGTGCAGTACTATATGATTTGATATTTAATCAAATTTTTTTACTTACTGATATTTTTAGAAAGAGAATGGGAAGGAAGGAGAGAGGGACATCAATTTGTTGGTCCACTGATTTATGCATTCATTAGTTGATTCTTGTGTGTGCCCTAACCATGGATGGAACCTACAAACTTGGCATATTGGGATGATGCTCTAACCAACTAAGCTACCTGGCCAGGGCTATGATTTGATATTTAAAACTAAATTAATAATTTGATATAGATTCACATTAATAAGATCAAAAGTCATCTGTAAAACTGTACTGGAATCAAGAAATAAAGCTGAACATTATATTTTGAAGTTTAACTCTATGTCAGCCCTCATCCTTTGGGGAAAACTGAAATTCAATAGGTGGTTCCTTAGCTGAATTAGATTTGAGGTACTTGATTTTATATGTAAATTTGCAGGTTTTTGTGTCTTTGTTGTAAAAATAGGAACCCTGGAGTTCTACTAAACAGGAGTTCCTAAATGGCCTAATGTATAAAAGAATCTGGTAGAGGGCCTGGCACATGGCACATACTCAACAGAAAACTAGTTTTCTTCTCTTTTCTCCCCTTTATGATTTAGGTCAAAGGAGTACTAATCACGATACCAGTATGAAAAATATGATGAAAATAACAAAAAAACAATAAAAAGTTGTAAATAGGAGCAGAAATAAACCATCTGCTCTGTTATCAGGCACCCAACTTCCTTGGGTGTTTAAGGTTTAAGAGGTTCTTAACCACATAAAACAGAAGCACCTGTGGATGTTTGTGCCGTATTACATATACTTTTACTGAGAAATGAAGCACAATAACAGTACTGAAATGATAAAAACTCTTTAAAATCACTTATTTACAACAGAGTATCAGTAAGTCAAGGACCATTTTTATTAAAAACAAAAAGTCTATTTTATCCTGAAAAAGCATGTTCTATTTTCAAATGAACAAATGATGTTAGACCTCTATGAAAGAAAATTCTGCATTAAATGACGGCTTGGGAAAAGAACAATTTCAGGAAGATCTTCTCTCTCTCTTTTTTTTCTCAGATGAATATGTTTAGCTTAATGTGCGTTGAGTGTCTTGGTACTACGGTGACAGGGGACATAAATATATAAAATTGGATTTTCAAAATGTGATCTATCTTAACAGAATATTTTTAAAAGAACTTTATGAAAAAATATGTTGATATGTTTGTACACAGTGATCACAAGTTATGTAGAAGTTTGAGAATGTTCATTTTTTCCCCTTCCAAATTGTACTGAAATGTCAATGAAGATTCCCTCAGTAACAAAGAAGAGGAACTACAACCAACTAGGCAGAGAGGATACAGGGATGAAGCTGTGAAATTTCAAAGAAAAGTGTACCATAGACTCATTCCATTTTTTTTTTTTTTATCCTCACCTGAGGACATTTTTTCATTTTTTGTTCAGATATAGTGGGAGGGAGAGAGAGGAAGAGAGAGAGAGAGAGAAACATTGACGTGAAAGGGACACATCGAGTGGCTGCCACCCGCACGACCAACCAGGGCCGGGGACAAACTGCAACCGAGGTACATGCCCTTAGCGGGAACCGAACCCGGGTCTCTCTGTACTGCAGGCCGACGCTCTAACCACTGAGCCAAACTGGCCAGGGCTAGACTCATTCCATTTTAAAGCTCAAAAGGACTTTAGAGACAGATACTTTAGGGATTTCATCAACACAATTTTATTATTTATTTATTTAAAATATTTTTATTGATTTTTAGAGAGGAAGAGAGAGATATATTAGGGGGACCAGAAAGTAATGTCGTTTTTGTTACATCAACTTCAAACAGATAAATTTTTAACAAGTTTTTATTTTTAATCAATGATGTAATCACCCTCGTTATCAACAACCTTTTGCCATCTAGTGTGCAAATTTTCAATGCCGGATTGATAAAAATCAATTGGTTTTTGAGCAAAATATCTGGAGATGGCATTTTGGACATCATCCAAATTGTCAAATTTTTTGCCACTTAGAAAATGTTGTAGCGATTGGAATAAATGGAAATCCGATGGCGCAATATCGGGCGAGTATGGTGGGTGAGGCAATACCTCCCACCCCAATTCATTAATTTTTTCCAGGGTTCGTCTTGCACAGTGCGGTCTTGCATTATCGTGTTGCAGAATAACGCCTTTTCTGTTGACAATTGCTGGGCACTTTTCAATTAAAGATTGATTTACTCGATCCAATTGTTCACAGTAAAGGGCTGCATGCACAGTTTGTCCAGGTTTCAGCACTTCAAAATGAACGACCCCGTGAATACTCCACCAAACACACAAAAGTGCCTTTTTGGGGTGTAAACCTGGCTTAGCTGTACTTCGTGGTGATTCATTCGGAGAGAGCCACTGCCTTTTGCATTTTGGATTATCAGAGAGGTCCCATTTTTCAGCTCCAGTGATCAAGCGATCAAAAAACACTTCTGTATTGTGCCGCTGAAGCAATAAATTGCATGTGGTGGACTGGTTAGCTTTGTTTTCTTCGGACAGATTATGTGGGACCCAAACACCTGCTCTGCTTACTTTACCAATCTGCTGCAAATGTTCTTGGATGGTCGACCAAGGTTGGTTAAGAGTGTTTGACAGTTCCTCGATTGTCTGACACGGATTTGCTTCCACTTCCGCCCTTAACATGTCATTACTTTAACGACATTACTTTCCGGTCCCCCTAATATATTGATTGAGAGCAAAACAATGATTGGCTGCCTCCTGCACACCCACTACTGGGGATTGAGCCCACAACCCAGGCATGTGCGCTGACTGGGAATCAAACTAGCAACCTTTCAGTGCTTGGGACAACGCCCAACCACTCAACCACACCAACTAGGGCAACAGAACTTTATTTTTGAAGGCTGGTGTTTGTATGTTTAAAATCGTTAGTTGGAAACAACACATACCCTCAAATTTGTTAATATACCACATTTTAACACTTGAATCCATCAATACACTGACTTGAGTTACCAATTTAACTAGTTTTTGTGTGGAACTCAGAATAAAACTCTTCCACCATTTCTGATTAATTGAAGAAAGTCTTAATATGGCAAGATTAAAAAATTTTATAATTTATCTTCATGACTCAGGATTTTCTTAATACCATAAATCTAAAATCTACTTTATTTCTACATAAACTTTATGTAAAAATAAAGTAGATATTGAGGTTGCTACTATTTGTCCCACAAAATGTTAATATATATTAGCTAATTAAAGAAGCTTAGGAAATGTTGGTTCAAAGCTAAACAGATTTCTTTATAATTTCTCATAAAGAGGGAGAAGAAGAGGGGGAGGGAGAAATTGCTTTCTTAAATTTCTGGTTCAGAAAATGTGAGGGGAAAAAATGAAACTAGACCACCAACTTACACCATACACAAGAATAAACTCAAAATGGATAAAAGACTTAAATGTGACTCATGAATCCATAAAAATCCTGGAAGAAAATGTAGGTAACAAAATTTCAGATATCACACGCTGCAGAATTTTCACTGATACAATGCCTAAGGCAAGAGAAACAAAGGAAAAAATTAATACATGGGATTACATTAAACTAAAAAGCTTCTGCACAGCAAAAGAAACAACCATCAAAATGGAAAGGGAACCCACTATATGGGAGAGCATAATTGCCAATGATACATCAGATAAGGGGTTAATTTCCAAA
The DNA here is from genome assembly GCA_030848825.1 of Tadarida brasiliensis. Lineage (NCBI taxonomy): Eukaryota > Metazoa > Chordata > Mammalia > Chiroptera > Molossidae > Tadarida > Tadarida brasiliensis. Next base: position 48,776,610 of record CM061258.1, read on the forward strand.
ATATATAGAGTACTCATAGAACTCAACAAAAGGAAGACAAAGAACCCAATTAAAAAATGGGCAGAGGTGGGAACCAAAATGGCAGCAGAGTGAATGGAAGCTACACAGGCCATCTCCCAGGACCAAACTGGAATTACAACTAAAATAAAGACAAATCGTCGGGAAAAAGCAACAGAAAAGCAGCTTGCGAGGACCATACAACTGGGGACACTGAATCGATCCTGTTAGGATTGCGAAGGTGTGAGAGGGGCGCTGGGAGCCCACGGACAGCAGTGGTCTTAACTGTGAGCAGCCCCCTTGGGGTTAAAGCCCAACCCGGCTCCACAGTGCAGAGGGCCAGGACAGAGCCCTAAAATAGCCACAGCCACTCACCTTGGGCTCCGGCAGAGGGAGGGCAGACTGAACTGGAACTCTGTGGGGACACTCTGGATTTGGAGGGCATTCAGAGCTTTTGCTGAGCTGCGGCCACGCAGGACAGTGGCCATCTTACTCCTTCTGAGGGCTCTGGGGAGAGGCAGCAGCCCCTCTCTCAGAGATTCAGTCTCACCCAGGTGGGCCATTGAAATGCAAATTGAGGCTCATTAACAACCAGCATCTGCCCCACCCTTGGGAAATCCTCTTACCCTGAACACCTGAGGGAGGTTTTCATTCAACTGAGAACCCAAGGCTCTTCAAGTAAATGAGACTAATAGCCTCTAGACACAAAGCTAGAGGACAACTTAACCTTTTCTGGGCTTGCAAATCTACCCAGGAAAGTAAGACTTGACAGTGGTGTTTAACATGGGTCCTCCCATGCTCATCCAAACCCAGTACAGGGAGCCACAAACAGCAGAAAACCAACATCCACAGGGAAAATTTGGTAGGCTCCAAAACCCACGGAGATAGCCAAAATGGTGAAACAAAGAAACAAATCCCAAATGAAAGACAAGAGACCTCTACCGAAGATGAGATAAATGAAATGGAGTTAAGTAAGTTATCAGAGGTAGAGTTCAGAGCCATGATCTTGAGGAAGATCAACAGCATGAGTAATGACATCAACACCATGAGTAAAGACATCAACAGCATGAGTAAAGACATAGAAACATTGAAAACCAACCAAGTGGAAATGAAGAAGCACCTAGAAGAAATGAAGAATGACATAGCAGAAATAAAGAACACATTGGAAGGACTAAACAGCAGAGTAGAGGAAGCTGAGGACCGGATCAGTGAATTAGAAGACAGGGTAGAAAAAATCAACCAATCAGAAAACCAAAAGGAAACATCAATTAAAAAACAGAAAGATAGCTTAAGAGAACTGTGGGACAACTGGAAACGTAATAATACTCGCATCTTAGGAGTCCCTGAAGAAGAAGAAAATGAGCAAGGGTTAGAGAATATATTTGAAGAAATAGTGACTGAAAATTTCCCTAATTTGGTGAAGGAAGAAGGCATTCAAGTTCAAGAAGCACAGAGAACTCCAAGTAAGAAGAACCCAAACAGGCCCACACCAAGACACATAGTAATTAAAAAGCCAAAAATTAAAGACAAAGAGAGAATCCTAAAGGCAGCAAGAGATAAGCAACAGGTTACCTACAAAGGAACCCCCATAAGGCTATCAGCTGATTTCTCAACAGAAACACTACAGGCCAGAAGGGAATGGCATGAAGTAATCAAGGTCATGAAAAACAAGGATCTGAATCTAAGACTACTCTACCCAGCAAGGCTATCATTCAAAATAGAAGGTCAAATAAAGAGCTTCCCAGACAAAAAAGGCTAAGGGAATACATTAGCACCAAACCAGCAATGCAAGAAATGTTAAAAGGACTGCTGTAATTAGTAGAAGAAATAGGAAGGAAAATAGAATCACACTAAACAAAAATGGCAATAAATAAGTACATATCAATAATCACCTTAAATGTAAATGGATTGAATGCTCCAATAAAAAGACACAAAGCAGGTGATTGGATAAGAAAGCATGACCCATATATATGTTGTTTACAAGAGACCCACCTCACAACAAAAGACTCACATAGGTTGAAAGTGAAGGGATGGAAAAAAAATCTTCCAAGCAAACAGAAAGGAAAAAAAAGCTGGGGTAGCAATACTCATATCTGATAAAATAGATTTTAAAATGAAGGCCATAACTAGAGACAAAGAAGGCCTACGTAATCTTGAAAGGGTCTATCCAACAGGAAGATATAACCTTGGTAAACATATATGCACCCAATATAGGAGCACCAAAATATATTAAAAATCTTCGGGAGGACTTCAAAGGAGAAATCAACAGCAATACAATCATAGCAGGGGACTTCAACTGGATAGATCCTGTAGACAAAAAATTAACAAGGAAACAGAGACTCTAAATGAAGCACTAGACCAAATGGATTTAATAAATATCTACAGAGAATTACACCCAAAAACTGCAGAATTCACATTCTTCTCAAGTGCACATGGGACATTCTCAAAGATAGACCACATGTTAGGACACAAACTAAGTCTCTACAAGTTCAAGAAGATTGAAATCATATCAAGCATCTTCTCAGATCACAATGGCATGAAACTAGAAATCAATTGCAATAAGAACATGCAAAGACATTTGAACACATGGAGGCTAAATAGCATGTTACTGAACAATGAATGGGTTACCAAGGGCATCAAGGAAGAAATTAACAACTTCCTGGAAACCAATGAAAATGAACACACAACAACACAAAATCTATGGGATGCAGCGAAAGCAGTTCTGAGAGGAAAGTTCATAGCACTACAGGCCTACCTCAAGAAACAAGAAAAATTTCTAATAGACTATCTAACCTCACAACTTAAAGAACTATAAAGCAAACAAAAAGAAAAACCCAGAGCAAGTAGAAGGAAGGAAATAGTAAAGATCAGAGCAGAAATGAATGACATAGAGACCAAAAAAAAAACAATTCAAAGGATCACTGAAACAAAGAGCTGGTTTTTTGAAAAGATAAACAAGATTGATGGACCCTTAGCTAGACTCAGCAAGAAACAAAGAGAGAGAACCCAAATACACAAAATCAAAAATGAAACAAAAGTAACAACTGACACCACAGAAACACAAAGAATCGTTAACAAATACTATGAACATATATATGGCAACAAATTCGACAATCTAAGCAAAATGGACAAATTTCTAGAAACACATAGTCTCCCAAAACTGAACCAGGGACAGATAGAAAACTTGAACAGACCAATAACAACTAAGGAAATTGAAGATGTAATCAAGACTCTCCCAGTAAACAAAAGCCCAGGCCCTGACGGCTTCATGGGGGAGTTTCACCAAACATTCAAAGAACTAACACCCATTCTCCTCAAACTATTTCAAAAAATTCAAGAAGAAGGAAGACTTCCAAACTCGTCTTATGAGGCCAGCATAATTCTAATTCCAAAACCAGAAAAAGACATTACAAAGAAAGAAAACTACAGGCCAATATCCCTGATGAATATAGATGCCAAAATCCTGAACAAAATACTAGCAAATCAGATCCAGTAATACATCAAAAGAAGTATTCACCATGACCAAGTAGGATTCATCCCAGGGATGCAAGGCTGGTTCAATATTCGCAAATCAATAATGTGATACACCACATAAACAAAATGAAAGATAAAAACCATAGGATCATATCAATATATGCTGAAAAAGCATTCGACAAAATCCAGCACCCATTTCTGATAAAAACGCTCAGCAATGTGGGAATAGAGGGATCATATCTCAACATAATAAAGGCCATATATGAAAGACCTACAGCCAACATCATACTCAATGGGCAAAAACTAAAAACATTTCCCTTAAGAACAGGAACAAGACAGGGATGCCCACTTTCGCCACTCTTATTTAACATAGTACTGGAAGTCTTAGCCACAGCAATCAGACATGAAGAAAAAATGAAAGGGATCCAAATCGGAAAGGAGGAAGTGAAACTGTTACTGTTCGCAGATGACATGATAGTATACATAGAAAACCCTAAAGACTCCATCAAAAATCTACTAGACTTAATAAATGAATTTGGCAAAGTAGCAGGATACAAAATTAACGTCAAGAAATCGACAGCATTCTTATACACTAATGATGAACTCACAGAAAGAGAAACTAAAAAAAAATCCCATTTACCATCGTGGCAAAAAAATTAAGATACCTAGGAATAAACTTAACCAAAGAAGTAAAGGACCTATTTGCAGAGAACTACAGGACATTGAAAAAGGAAATAGAGGAAGATATAAAAAAGTGGAAGCACATACCTTGTTCATGGATTGGAAGAATTAACATCATTAAAATGTCCATATTACCCAAAGCAATCTATAGATTCAATGCAATCCCCATCAAAATACCAGTGACATCTTTCACAGAACTAGAACAAATACTTCAGAAGTTCATATGGAACCAAAAAAGATCCCAAATAGCCACAGCAATCTTGAAAAAGAAGGACAAAGTATGTGGGATCACAATACCGGATATCAGGTTATACTACAAAGCTACTGTAATCAGAACAGCCTGGCACTGGCACAAGAACAGGCATATAGACCAGTGGAACAGAACAGAGAATCCAGAAATTGATCCAAGACATTATGCTCAAATACTATTTGACAAAGGTGGCAAGAGCATACAATGGAGTAAAGACAGCCTCTTTAATAAATGGTGTTGGAAAATTGGACAGCTACATGAAAAAAATTGAAACTAGACCATCAACTTACACCATACACAAGAATAAACTCAAAGTGGATAAAAGACTTAAATGTGACTCGTGAATCCATAAAAATCCTAGAAGAGAACGTAGGCAACAAAATTTCGGACATCATATGCAGCAGAATTTTCACTGATACATCACCTAAGGCAACAGAAACAAAGGAAAGAATGAACACATGGGCTACATCAAACTCAAAAGCTTCTGCACAGCAAAAGAAACAATCATCAATACGGAAAGGGAACCCACTGTATGGGAGAGCATAATTGCCAATGATATATCAGATAAGGGGTTAATCTCCAAAATATATAGAGTGCTCATACAACTTAACAAAAGGAAGACAAAGAACCCAATTAAAAAATGGGCAGAGGAACAAAATAGACACCTCTCCAAACAGGACATACAAATGGCCAAGAGACATATGAAGAAATGCTCAACATCACTAATCATCAGAGAGATGCAAATTAAAACAACAATGAGGTATCACCTCACACCTGTCAGAATGGCCGCCATCAACAAATCATCAAACAACAAGTGTTGGCGAGGGTGTGGAGAAAAGGGGACTCTAGTACACTGCTGGTGGGAATGCAGTCTGGTGCAGCCACTATGGAAACCACTATGGTGTTACCTCAAAAAATTAAAAATTGAATTGCCATTTGACCCAGTGATCCCACTTCTAGGAATATACCCTAAGAAGCCTGAAACACCAATCAGAAAGAATATATGTACCCCCATGTTCATAGCAGCACTATTTACTATAGCTAAGATCTGGGAACAGCCCAAGTGTCCATCAGTGGACGAATGGATAAAAAAGCTGTGGTACATATACACAATAAAGTACTACGCAGCTGTAAGAAAGAAAGATCTCTTATCCTTTGAGACCACATGGAGGGACCTGGAGAGTATTATCCTAAGTGAAACAAGACAAGCAGAGAAAGACAAATATCACATGATCTCACTTATTTGTGGAATATAATGAACATAACAGTCTGAGGAACAGGGTAGACCGAGAGACATGGAAGTAGGGTACAGACTATCAACCCTTAGAAGAGGGGGTGGGAGAGGAGGGAAGAGATAAACCACAGAATTTATATGCATGTACACATAACTGGTGGACATGGGCAACAAAGCTGGGGACGGGGTGGGGGGATGGGGAGGAGGGTGTCAATGGGGAAAAAAGAAGAAACATCTGTAACAAAAATAAATTAATAAAACTAAAAAAATTAAAAATAAATAAAATTAAAAAAAAAAAAAAGGGCAGAGGACCTAAATAGACACTCCTCCAAAAAGGACATACAAATGGCCAAGAGACATATGAAAAAATGCTCAATGTCACTAATCATCAGAGAGATGCAAATGAAAACAACTATAAGGTATCACCTCACACCTGCCAGAATGGCTGCCATCAACAAATCATCAAACAACAAGTGCTGGCAAGGGTGTGGAGAAAAGAGGACTCTAGAACACTGCTGGTGGGAATGCAGACTGGTGCATCCACTATAGAAAACAATATGGTGTTTCCTCCAAATTTAAAAATTGAACTGCCATTTGACCCAGTGATCCTGCTCCTAGGGATATATCCTAAGAAGCCTGAAACACCAATCAGAAAGAATATATGTACCCCTATGTTCATAGCAGCATTACTTACAATCACTAAGATCTGGAAACAGCCCAAGTGTCCATCAATAGATGAGTGGACACAAAAGCAGTGGTACATATACACAATGGAATACTATGCAGCTGTAAGAACGAAAGAAAGATCTTGTACCTTTGAGACGACATGGAGGGACCTGGACAGCATTATGCTAAGCGAAATGAGCCAATTAGAGAAAGACAAATACCACATGATCTCACTTATTTGTGGAATATAATGAACAAAAAAAGCTGATGAACAAAACAGACCCAGAAACGTAGAAAGGAGTATGGTTCAGACTGACAAACCTCAGAGGTGGGTGCCGGGGAAGGGATGAGATAAACCAAAGAACTTATATGCATGCATGCATAACCAATGGACATAGATAACAATGCTTGTGTATTGGGGGGGGATAGGTAGGAAGGTGTCTGCAGGAAAAAGGAGAAACCATCTGTAAAAATAAATTAATTAAAAGAAAAAGAAGAAGAAGAAAAAAAGAAAATGTGAGGGTCCATCACTCTTGTATCTCACAATTAGATGCAGAAAATTCTGATAAAGGAGAATCCTAAATTCCATTACCATTTATTGATTTCTTCACCAGAAATTCCATTATAGCCTGTGAGATCTAGACAGTCAAAAATGATAATGGAAGGAAACTTGACTTGGGGTAGTGAACACACAATACAATTTACAGATGATGTATTATAGAATTGCAGACCTGAAATCTATATAATTTTATTAACCAATGTCACCCCAATAAATTCAATAAAAAAGTTAAAAAACGCCCTGGCCAGTTTGGTTCAGTGGTTAGAATGTCGGCTTGTGGACCAAAGAGTCACGAGTTTGATTCTGGTCAAGGGCACGTACCTTGGTTGCAGTTCAGTCTCAGGCCCTGGCAGGGGTCGTCCAGGAGGCAACCAATTGATGGGTCTCTCTCACATCAATGTTTCTCTCTCTCTCTCTCTCCCCCACTCTATCTGAAGATAAATGAAAAAATATCCTCGGGTAAGGATTTTTTTTAAAAAGTGAAAAGAAAAAAAGAGTTAACACAAGTAAATACAGTTTTAAAATAGCAGTCCTTTGAATCATATTCATTCATTCATTCATTCATTCATTCATTCATTCATTCATTCATTCAGCAAACATTTACTGGGAAGCTACTGTGTGCCAGGCATTGGGGAATATAATAGGAAGTAAAAGCCCATAAAAGTCTCTCTAAAGAAAACTCAAAGATCTTCCCAGTCTGTCAGGGGATTAAAATTAGGTAACTAGCAATTATTTATAATTTAGAGCAATATGCATAAGATTTTATCTATTTGCACAATAGTGTTAGAATCTATACACTTACTAAAGTAAATAAATCAAAAAGTTTCTCTCATTCTTTTTAAAACCACATCCAAACCTTCCTTTTTCCAACACCTATTTGCTGGGTTCCTGTACTGGGTCTTCTAAATAAGGCATGTCTAAAAGTGAAAGGGAATGCTACTAATTTGCTGGATTAAGGGCTGCTCAGGTCAAACTGGGATGCATAGTCCCTTATTTCCCCAAAACACTATTCTGAACTATGTGATCATCAAAAAGTGTAAGAGAACAGATTATGTTCATGATCTGAAGTAGGCTGATGAAATCCACATTGACTTATTTTTCCTTCACACCCATGACTTCCATGATTACATTCTGATATGCAGAAGAGGGAAAAAGCTTCTCTCCTAAATGCTTTGCTTCTATTAGGATTTGATAGTTTACATTTTTCTAACTCATCATGTCTTTGGATTTCTGTAAGGTATCACAAAATCAAAACAATCCTAAATCAAGAGGTTCAAACAAAACTCCAACAGCAGCCTACAGAATGCCAGCAGGGACCTGCCTGTAGATTCCTAGTCCCAGATCAAGGTAGTAAGAAGTGGGCTGGCATACTGGCATTTCCACAGTTCTCAAATTAGCATTAATATTTTTGAAATATCTAAAGGAAAGATAATTCAGGATTTAGTAACAAGAAACGATATTGTCGGCAACAGAAATAGCAGCTGAGAAACCATTTTTTTATTTCATGCTCACTTAGCAGGGAACTGTGAGGAAGGAGATGCATGGCTGGGATTGGAAATGCATGCCTAGCACTAGAAAATCTGAGGAACAGATAACCTTTGTGATAATAAGGCAGACCTATAGTTCTGTTTTGAGGTTAGACTCCAGGAGGAGAAAGAGTTTGCTTGGCTTTCCTTCAAGAGTGTGTGTGTGTGTGTGTGTGTGTGTGTGAGAGAGAGAGAGAGAGAGAGAGAGGGAGAGAGGGAGAGAGAGAGAGAGAGAGAGAGAGAGCGAGCCTGTGGGCACTAGAGTGGGTGTGCTTTGGAATAAAAATAAAGGGCTGAATGTATCAAGTTTTCAAATTCTTATCTGCATAAGAAATCACATACTACCAGTCATTCAAAGTAATAGGTTTAGAGTAATAGGTCAGACTGACTGCATAAGAATCACTTTTAAAAATTCAGGTTCCAGCCCTGGTCGGTTTGGCTCAGCGGTTGGAACTTCGGCCTGCGGACCAGAGAGTCCCAGTTCGGTTCCCGCTAGGGGCACGTACCTCAGTTGCAGTTTGTCCCCGGCCCCAGTTGGGGTTGTGTGGGTGGCAACCGCGATGTGTCTCTCTTACATCGATGTTTCTCTCTCTCTCTTCCCACCCTCTCCCTCCTGCTCTATCTAAAGATAAATTGGGTGAGGATAAAAAAAAAAAAAACAGAACTCAGGTTCCTGCCCTGGCCGGTCTTGCTCAGTGGTTAGAGCGTCAGCCCACGGACCAGAGAGTCTTGGGTTCGGTTCCTGCTAAGGGCACGTACCTTGGTTGCAATTTGTCCCTGGCCCCGGTTGGGGTCGTGTGGGTGGCAACCACTCGATGTGTCTCTCTCACGTCGATGTTTCTCTCCCTCTTCCTCCCTCTCTCCCTTCCACTCTATCTGAAGAAAAATGCAAAAATGTCCTTGGGCGAGGATAAAAAAAAAAATTCAGATTCCTGGACCCTACTCCAAGATTTGGTTAGCTAGATCTGCAGTCAGGGTTAGGAACCAAAGACTACAAATCACTACAAAAACTCCTCTCTGTTTCTTAAGCCCTTTAACTTCACCACAATTATTGTTTTACTAGATTTGGTTCCCCCAAATGATAAAAAGTACTTTTGACACTGTCTTCAGAAAACGGGAAAATGCATCTTATTCTGAAGCCAGTTTTAAAAACAAAGGAGGACCCTAAGAGATTAGGGTGGATTAGATATCAAGTTAGGAAAGTACTTTGAATTATTGGGGTTTGTTGTAAGGAAGAGGAAAACCCTAGAGTGCCCTGGTTAGGGGCTTGATGACAAAAATCCCTGTTTGGTTCATGACTCTGGTTTTCACAATATATTATCTTCCGTTTTGTATCTCATCTCTGCCTATATTGTCCCCAACTAGTCTGAGGCAGGGACAACAGGGGGAAAAAAGAGGGAACACTACAGCAGAGAAGGGTAACTTAACATTACTTATGTCTGTTTTCCAAAAATGTATGGTGCCCCTTTAAGATCATTTCAAAATCTGCTGCTGATTGGTGAAGACTATATTTATTTCAGTTTTCTCAGGCTAAGATTTATTTCATCAGATAAATCATATTTCTTTACACTAATAAGCAAGTATTTATTTTAGTATGTTTTTAGAAAATATGGAAAACTAACCAAATCATGCCTGCAGGCAGGAAAAAATACAATTTTTTTTTCCTTTTACAGTCGTCCCTTGCCACTTCGTGCTTCGACTTTCGCGGCTTCACTCTATCGCGGTTTTTTCAAATATAGTAGTTTGAAAAAACGATGATAGAGTGAAGCCACGAAAGTCAAAGCGTGAGGTGCCGAGGGACAACTTATATAAATGAATCCTACTTCACGGAAATTCATTTATCATGGTAGAGTCTGGAACTGATTAACCGCGATAAACAAGGGCTGACTGTATATGACATTAAAAAAGTCTACCCAAAGAAATTACAACATATATTCAGAGAAAGAAATTGTGAGGGAAGTGTATCATTTCTTAAATTCTCCTAGAATTGACTATGGTTAAAATGGAGTGCTGTATAGGATATGAAATTAACATCCAGAAATCGATGGCATTCTTATACACCAGTAATGAACACTCAGAAAAGGAAACCAAAAAAAAATCCCATTTACTATTGCAACAACAACAACAACAAAAAAAATAAGATACCTAGGAATAAACTTAACCAAGGTGGTAAAAGATCTGTTCTCAGAAAACTGCAGGACATTGAAAAAAGAAATAGAGGAAGATATAAAAAAGTGGAAACATATACCATGTTCATGGATTGGAAGAACCAACATCATTAAAATGTCCATACTACCCAAAGCAATCTATAGATTCAATGCAATCCCTATTAAAGTACCAACGGCATATTTCAAAGATCTAGAACAAATACTCCAAAAGTTTGTATGAAACCCAAAAGACCCCAAATAGCCACAGTAATCTCAAGAAAGAAGAACAAAGTTGGAGGGATCATAATACTGGATATCAAGTTATACTACAAAACCAACCAAAGACAGTATGCTCAATTAATATTTGACAAAGGAGGCAAGAGCATACAATGGAGAAAAGACAGACTCTTCAATAAATGGTGTTGGAAAAACTGGACAAGTACATGCAAAAAAATAAAACTAGACCACCAACTTACACCATATTCAAGAATAAACTCAAAATGGATAAAAGACATATATGTAAGTCATGAAACCATAAAAATCCTAGAAGAAAATATAGGCAGCAAAATCTCAGACATCACATGCAGCAGAATTCTTACTGATACATTGCTTAGGGCAAGAGAAACAAAGGAAAAAATTAATAAATGGGACTACATTAAACTAAAAAGTTTCTCCCAGCAAAAGAAACCAGCATCAAAATGAAAAGGGGATACCGCGGGAGTGTAAGAGAGGCCACGAACTACATTTGGAGCTGTCTTTGAGTTCACTTAGACACAATGAGCAAAGCTCACCCTCCCAAGTTAAAAAAATTTATGGACAAGAAGTTATCACTGAAATTAAATGGTGGCAGACATGTCCAAGGAATATTGCGGGGAATTGATCCCTTTATGAATCTGTGATAGATGAATGTGTGGAGATGGCAACTAGTGCGCAACAGAACATCGGAATAGTGGTAATACGAAGAAATAGCATCATCATGTTCAAAGCCTTGGAACGAGTATAAAGAATGGCTGTATTCACCAGAGAAATCAACTGCTTCCACATGTCCCCTCTCCACAGCACCTGTTTTACGACAATATAAAAATCGAGTTGTGTCCATTTTCACATTGAATTCTTGTTAAATAAACTTTTGTATTGGGGAAAAAAATGAAAAGGGAACCTACTCTCTGGGAGAACATGTTTGCCAATAATATCATATAAGGGGTTAATAACCAAAATATATAGAGTATTCATACAACTCAAAAAGAAGACAAAAATCCAATTGAAAAATGGACAGAGAGACAGACTTCAGTCAAGATGGCGGAGAAGGTAAACGCGGTATCGCCTCCTCCCACAACCACATCAAAATTACAACTAAACTGCAGAACAACCATCCTTCAGAACCACCTGAAATCAAGCTGAATGGAAGTCCTACAACTATGAAATTAAAGAAGCCACATTGAGACTGCATCTGGTCTCAGTGAGCCCTATATCTCTCATTAAGTGGCCCCAGGCCTGGCACTAGAAGCAGCCAGCCTTGGTTCACAACTTGGCTTCTCCTGGGCACCTCCAAGTCCAGCACTAGAAACAGCCATCTGCAGACCACTTTGTAGCTTATGCCTGGTGGTCCCGGGTAGAACACAAGCAGTGGCTGACCTAACCCCAGAGCCAGCACACCCAGTGGACAGCTTCAGAACACTGTGAAGCACCACCACCCAACTACCTCCACAAGTGACACACTCAAGGAATGGACTCAGTGGGTACCAGAGCCTTGCTGAAGTAAGTCTTGCTCTGTGTGGTGGGCCCCTGCACAGCTGATCATCCAAGGTAGTCAGAGGTTGGTGGATAGTGGGCATAGCCAGTCCTTGCAGCTGATCAGCCTGAATAAAACCCTCTCATTGATATGCCAACAGCAATCAAGACTCAATTGCAACAGAAGGGTATAAAGTTCACATGAGGGCCCAGCTGGGAGACCAGGGAGGCTGTGCCACTGGACCCTACAGGACACCTACTACAACAGGCCACCCTAGGAAGCCCAGGAGACATAGCAACTCTACCTAATACATAGAAACAAATACAGGGAGGTAGCCAAAATGAGGAGACAAAGAAACATGTCCCAAATGAAAGAACAGAACAAAACTCCAGGAAAAGAACTAAAAGAAATGGAGGTAAGCAATCTAACAGATGCAGAGTTCAAAACACTGCTTATAAGGATGCTCCATGAACTTAGTGAGAACTTCAATGAACTTAGAGAGGGACTCAAGAGCATAAAAAAGGATCAGTCAGAAATGAAGGAGGCACTAACTGAAATAAAGAATAGTTTACAGAGATTCAATAGTAGAGTAGGAAAGCCAAGAAGCAAACCATTGATTTGGAATATAAGGAAGCAAAAAACACCCAATCAGAACAGCAAAAAGAAAAAAGAATAAAAAAAAATGAGGATAGTGTAAGGAGCCTCTGGGACAACTTCAAGAATACCAACATTCGCATCATGGGGATGCCAAAAGGAGAAGAGAGAACAAGGAATTAAAAACCTATTTGAAACAATGACAGAAAATTTCCCTAACTTGGTGAAGGAAACAGACATACAAGTCCAGGAAGCACAGAGAGTCCCAAACAATATGAACCCCAAGAGGCCCACACCAAGACACATTATCATCAAAATGCAAAAGGTTCAAGACAAAGAGAGAATCTTAAAAGCAGCAAGAGAAAAGCAGTTAGTTACTTACAACGGAGCTCCCATAAGACTGTCAGCTGATTTCTCAAAAGAAACTTTGCAGGCCAGAAGGGAGTGGCAAGAAATATTCAGAGTGATGAAAAGCAAGAACCTACAACCAAGATTACTCTATCCTGCAAAGCTATCATTTAGAATCGATGGACATATCAAGAGTTTCCCAGACAAGAAAAAGCTAAAGGAGTTCATCACTACCAAACCAGTATTATATGAAATGTTGAAGGGTCTTCTTGAAGAAAAAGATAAAAAATATGAACAAACAAAATGGCAATAAATACATATCTATCAACAATTGAATCTACAAACAAAATGAACAGGCAGAACAGAAGCATTCTCATAGATACAGAGAACATTTTGTTGGTTGCCAGATGGGAGGGAGGTTGGGGGAATGGGTGAAAAAGGTGAAGGGATTAAATTGGTTGTTAGACTGACAAACCTCAAAGGGAAAAGGGGTGTGGGGGTGGGAAGAAATAAACCAAAGAACTTATACGCATATATGCATAACCAATGGACACAGACAACAGTGTGGGGAAGGGAGGAGGGGGTGGGAGTGGGGAGGAGGGGGTCAGTTGGGGGAAAAAGGAGGAATATCTGTAATACATTCAACAATAAAGATAAGTTAAAAAAAAAAAAGGGCAGCCCTGGCCGGTTTGGCTCAGCGGTTAGAGTGTCAGCCTGCGGTCCAGAGAGACCCAGGTTCGGTTCCCGCTAAGGGCGCGTACCTTGGTTGCAGTTTGTCCCTGGCCCCTGGTGGGTCATGCGGGAGGCAGCCACTCGATGTGTCCCTCTCACATCGATGTTTCTCTCTCTCTCTCTCTTCCTCTCTCTCCCTCCCACTCTATCTGAACAAAAAGTGGAAAAATGTCCTCGGGTGAGGATAAAAAAAAAAAAAAAATGGGCAGAGGCCCGGCTGTGTGGCTCAGGGGATTGAGCGTCATCCCAGGGACTGAAGAGGTCTGGGCACATGAGGTGTTGTGGGCTCGATCCCCAGTAGGGGGTGTGCAGGAGGCAGCTGATCGATGTTTCTATCTCTTTCTCCCTTCCTCTTTCTCTAAAAAATCAATAAAAACATATTTTAAAAAATGGGCAGAGGACCTGAATAGACACTTCCCCAAAGACGATACACAAATGGCCAATAGACATATGAAAAAATGCTCAATATCACTAATCATCAGAAAGATGCAAATTAAAATGACTATGAGATATCACCTCACACCTGCCAAAATGGCTGCCATCAGCAAATCTTCAAACAACAAGTGCTGGAGATGATGTGGAGAAAAGGGAACTCTAGTACACTGCTGGTGGGAATGCAGACTGGTGCAGCCACTATGGAAAACAATATGGTGTTTCCTCAAAAAATTAAAAATTGAACTGCTATTTGACCCAGAGATTCTACTGCTAGGAATATATCCTAAGAAGCCTGAAACACCAGTCAGAAAGAATATATGTACCTCTATGTTTATAGTAGTGCTATTTGCAATAGCTAAGATCTGGAAACAACCCAAGTGTCCATCAGTAGATGAGTGGACTAAAAGGCTGTGGTTCATTTACACAATGGAACACTATGCAGCTGTAAGAAAGAGATCTCTTACCCTTTGAGACAACAGGGAGGGACCTGGAGAGTATTATGCTGAGTGAAATAAGCCAGTCAGAGAAAGACAAGTACCACATGATCTCACTTATGGAATATAATGAACAAAATAAGCTGATGATCAAAACAGATCCAGAGACATGGAAGTAGGGAACAGACTGACAAATTTCAGAGAGAACGAATTGGGGAGGTTGGGAAGAGACAAACCAAATAACTTATATGCATATATGCATAACCAATGGACACAAACAATAGTTTGGGGAAAGCAGGAGGGTGGTGGGGGCGAGGAGGAGTGGGTCAATGGGGGAAAAAAGGGGAGACGTCTGTAATACTTTCAACAAGATAACAAAATAAAAAATAACTAGCACTTAGTATAAAAATAAATAAATAAAAATGGAGTGCTATAGCCCTGATCAGTTTGGCTCAGCTGTTAGAGTATCAGCCCTCAGACCGAAAGGTCACGGGTTCAATTCCCACTCAAGGGAATGTACCTGGGTTGCAGATTTGATCCCTGGCCCCCATCGGGGTCATGTGGGAGGCAACCAGTTGATGTGTCTCTCTCACATTGATGTTTCTCCCTCCCTCTCTTCCTCCCTTCCATTCTATATAAAATCAATGGAAAAATATCCTTGTGTGAGGATTAACAACAACAACAAAAAATAGAGTGCTATAAACGAACAGAAAATAACAAGTGTTGGTGAGGACATGGAAAAATTAGAAGCCTTGTACATCGCTCGTAGGAATGTAAACGGTTCAGTTGCTACAGAAAACAGTTTGGCTATTCCACAAAAAGTTATACATATAATTACTATATGATATCACAATTCCACTGCCAGGTAGTATATATCCAAAATAATTGAAAACATATACCCAACAAATATACGTGTATTCATAGCAATAGCCAAAAAGTAGAAACAACCCAAATGTCCATCAAAGGATTAAAGAATAAACAAACTGTGCTATATATACGCAATGGGACATTAGCCATAAAAAGGAATGAAATACTGATAGATGTTGCAATGTGTATGATCCTTGAAAGCATTTTGCTAAGAGAAAGATGCCAGACGCAAAAGGTTATACAGGGTGGGGCAAAAGTAGGTTTACAGTTGTCTGTATGGAAAATAATATAATAAATAATAATACAAGAAACTGTTTCACGTACTCACAACTATAAACCTACTTTTTCCCCACCCTGTGTACTGTGTGATTCTATTTTATGATACATTCAGA
Organism: Tadarida brasiliensis; assembly: GCA_030848825.1. NCBI lineage: Eukaryota > Metazoa > Chordata > Mammalia > Chiroptera > Molossidae > Tadarida > Tadarida brasiliensis. The sequence continues at coordinate 48,792,678 of CM061258.1, forward strand.
ATAGGCAAATCCATAGAGACAGAAAGCAGATTGGTAGGGACTGGAGAATGGGGAGTAACTGCTAAATGGGAAAAGGGTTTCTTTTTGGGGTGATGAAAGTGTTCAGAACTACACAGAGGTGGGGTTGTACAATGTGAATGTACTAAATGCCACTGACTTGTTCACTTTAAAATGGTTGTGTGAATGTTATGTGAATTTCACCTGAATGAAAAAGAAGACAGAAAAAAAGAAGAGGAGTGCTTTCCCAGTAGGTGTGTGTGTTTTTCCCAAAACTAGGAAATGAGTGTGGGTCTGCACGTACCTGGAAGACAAGGTTGACGTTGCTGAGGTACCAAGTTTGGTTTTGGAGGTATGGATACTTCTTCAGAAACATACTTTAAAAGCTCCTTCCCCAGATATGTTACCTGCATATAATTAAGCATAAAATTTAAAAACCATATATTGTATAAGAAGCAAATTGTAACTTTGATCAAGTATTGACTCTTATATATTATGGATTGGTAAACTACAGCCCACAGCTGAATTTAAGCTGCCACCCTCTTTTGTAAACACTATTAGAGCACAGTGATGCCCGTTTGTTTACTTAGCATCTATGGTTGCTTTTGTGCTACAATAGCATCACGTAGTTGCAACAGAGACTATATGCCCATGAAGACTAAAACATCTATTATCTGGCCCTTCACAGAAAAAATTTGTTGACCCCTGTTGTATATCATTAATTTTCTTATCCATTCACTTATTCAACAACCATTTATTCAGCACTTGATACTTTATAACTTTAAAAAATTATGTTGCATTAATAAAGTTAAGCCACAAAAGTAATGGTACTTTTTAAGAAATTGGACACTTAACTGATTAGATTAACAACATTTTGGGTCCATACATCCAAGTTTTGTTTGTGAACTTAGGTATTGTTTATCAGCCCAAAAGGTCAGAGGTTAGAAATATCCATAATGAATGGGCTGGGCTGAGGCAGACTGGCAAACACCTGCCAGAAATGTTCTGGGCCTGAATGTCTTTGGGTTCTCCATTCTTAGTTCTAGGGCAGTCTAATAATATACCTCCAGGAGCAAGGGTCACTGTAACTAAACCATCAAGTCTCAACTTGAACATCCCTTCCTATAACCTTTAAGCCCAAGTAATGATCCTCCTCTAGGCTCCCATAACTTCTGTGCTCATATTTCTGTCAAGACACTTACCACATTTAAATGAAATTATATGTTAATGTATCTGTTTCCATTAAATTATGAGCTCCTTGAAGGGTCTGTATCATATTCATTTTTTAACTCTAGCACTTCACATAGTTCCTGACAATACTGGGAAAAATATTCCAAAGTCCCAGCTCTTAAACAAGATTCTTAAATGCTAAGTCTCAGTCTGTACATTTGTAAAACAAGCACTTCCAGCTTATTAAGTTGTTGTGAGGATTAAGAGGTAACATGTGAAAAGCATTTGGCATACTGTGTAGCACATCCTCAATAAATGCTTGTTATTGACAAGCGCAAGGAGGGCCTAGGGGATCTGGAAGGGTTAGGCACCCTTTGGGCTCAATCCCATGACCAAATGAAGCCTGGTAACGGAAATGAAACAGATCTGGCCTACCCAGTGTACTAACCCCTCCTCATTTGCCTTGGAAGAAGAGGCCAGGTCCCTGAATGTCATCTGTCAGTTCTCCAAACAACTAACGATTAGAAACAATGGATTTTGTTCATGTTATGCCCCAACAATATCCAATACACCTTATACACTCATCAGTGTGCAGGCCCAATATGTTTTCACCTATATCTCAGATTTAAAGAACATTTTTATGAGTTAGTACTGCGTGATATTATAATATAATAAAATTGTAACTCAGTAGCCTTAGAGATCTTAAACATACCACTGGGGTAATCCAGACATACAAAGAACACAGCTTTAAGAAAATCCACTGAGCTCTTTGAGGAAGACATGGTTACAGCTGCACTGGAGCTCCTCCCGCATGCTCCTGATTCACTGCTGTTCGCTCTCTCCATGGAGGAACAAGTCGATCAGGAAGCCGAGTCACATCCATGGCTTTTAAAGGTACCGGAAATGCCCTGGCTGGTGTGGCTCAGTGGTTGGAGCATTGGCCCGCACACTGCAGGGTCCAGGGTTTGATTCGTCAAGGGCACATACCTGGGTTGCAGGTTCCATCCCTATCCTGATCAGGGCTCATGTGGGAGGCAACCAATCAATGTGTCTCTCACATCGATACACACACACTCTCTCTCTCTTCCCCTCCATCCATCCCTTTCATTGTCTAAAAATTCAATGGAAAAAAATGTCTTCAGGTGAAGATTTACAAAAAATAAAAAAATAAAGGTACCAGAAAGACATCTGTGGAACCAGAGGTGGTGATTCACTGAATTAGAATTACTCTAATCAGCTGCATCGCATTATAAAGTCTTTGGAGAAGATGTGTGCTAACTTGATCAGAGGTGCAAAGAAGAAGAATCTCAAAGTGAAAGGACCAGTTTGGATACCTACCAAGACTCTGAGAATCAGTACAAGAAAAACTCCCTATGGGGAGGGTTCTAAGACTTGGGATCGGTTTCAGACGAGGATCCACAAGCAACTCATTGACTTGCACAGCTCCTCTGAGATTGTTAAGTAGGTTACTTCCATCAGTATTGAGCCAGGAGCTGAGGTTGAAGTCACTATTGCAGATGCTTAAATCAATCTTTTAAATAAACTGACTATCAGTTGTTAACAAAAACAACAACAACAACAAAATCCACTGAGTTAAAAATCTATTTTCCACAAGATAGGAGTGATTTATTGAACAAGGATAGTACTAAATAGATCTCTAAATGAACAGGCACTAGGTCACTTCTGGAAACTATCCATCTCATAATAGTGCTTGTGCACCAGTTGGCTAAAGCACAAGGGTGCCATCTCATCCTAATGTTATAGTGCAACACATTGCTCACGTGTTTGTGGTGATGCTGGTGTAAACAAACATACCGTGCTGCCAGTTGTACGAAAGCATAGCACATACAATTATTACAGTACACAATACTTGATAATGATAATGAATGACTATGTTACTGGTTTATATATTTACTATACAGTGATCCCACGCTACTTCACGCTTCGACTTTCGCGGCTTCACTCTATCACAGTTTTTTCAAATATATTCATTAAAAAGTTGATTGAGACAGTGAAAATGATACAGCATGCGCTCGGTCGTATGAGTCAATTATACACCCCTGTATTACAATTAAAATTAAAATTACTGTACGTATGGACTGTAGGCCTATGTATTCAAGCACCCCAGGAATCCTTCAATACCAGGTGCAACTGCTAGAGTCTGGAACGGATTAACCGCAATAAACGAGGGATGACTGTACTATAAAAAAAATAATAGCCTGGCCAGTGTGGCTCAGTGTGAGCATCAACCCATGCACCAAGAGGTCACTGGTTCGATTCCCGGTCAGGGCAGTATGCCCAGGTTGTGGGCCCAATCCTTAATATGGGGCATGCAGGAGGCAGCCAATTGATGTCTCTTTCATCGATGTTTCTTTCTCTCTCTCCCTCTCCCTTCCTCTCTCTAAAAATCAATAAAGAAAATAAAATTTAAAAATAATAATAATAAAGGAATCTGCCTATGACTCAAACTCTGATTCCTGGACTAAATCTCATTAGACGCAAATCTAGCTCATATGCCTGCCCCGACAGAGGCTACGTTCTTAGGGTCTTGGACTACATAGCCTCCAGCAATCTCAGCAACCTCATCATCTACAACCCATTTTGTGGAAGGGCACCTGATGGGATGCTACCTTTCCCCAGATGGGGACAAGTAAGAGTCATAGCTTAGGGTAAGGTGTATTCAGTGAGGATATCTGTAGGTGGTTGTGTTGCTTTGCTAAAAGGTAGAACTACAAGGGTGCTTCACCCTAAGGCCACTGATGCTTTCCCTGAAGCTCTTACAGCAGGAGATCCATTATTCCTCAGATACCAGTCTATGCTGATTCCCTAATCATATTTAGGAAAGAAGTGGGATGTGTGTGTGTGTGTGTGTGTGTGTGTGTGTGTGCGCGCGCGCGCGCTGTGGATGGATGATTCAGTCAGCCGCTATTCTGGAAATGTAGTGAATGAACCAAGTGAAATAATCAATTAACTTTATCTTGGTTAGGTCTCTGAAGAAATAAGGTGCATACCAACTATCACTAAGTGCAATAACAAATGTTTCTCTATACCTTATGTACTAACATGCATCAAGAAAAGAATATAAGACATAACCTGCTTTTGAATATTAAAGAGGTGTCCAAGAATTTGTTTCCCTGCTGGGATTCCATTTTATTTGAAAGTATCAGTCCACTTTTCATGTTTTCAGAAAAACCAGTTATTGGTATCGACTAATGAGAATCTGTTCAAGGATGATAAAATGACTGTTTTAATTCCATTTCAAGTTTTAAGAAGCAAGTCTTAACAACCTTTCACTACTCCAAAAGGAAGAAAGAGAAAAGGATACTTGTTTTTCATCTCAGGGGGAGTAAAAAGGCAAAGTTCATATCTTTAACTTCGCTGCAACATAAAAACACTTTCAGGCTAAGAAAATTAAAATATTTCTCAAGGAATTCAGAAGACAAGACAGAAAGTAGTATCAAATTGTAGTAACTGTTTTCGAAGAGCTGATCCTGGGGAAATGATGATAGGGATCTTCCTACCACTCACCTCCTCCCAATCACCATCCTAGAGCCTTCTCTTCTCCACTTCCCCAGACACCCTATGCAGTCACAGGCAAGAGAAGAGCCTTTCACGTTATTTATGTCTTTAGGATTCATACCTCTTAGACACTTGTATTTTAAAAGGGCCAACATCTCCAACCATCTCCTCCTGAGTAGAAGCTGGGCTCACAGGATGTTTAAGTTATGACACATTGGGAGTATAATTAACTGACTGAATGAGGCTGTCCAGATCAACAATTTCCATCTTTTCCATCCTACCCCAACTTTTCTGTATCTTAATTTTCCTAATTATGGTGGTGGGAGAAAGTTTTTCAGAAAAGTGTGTAGTGTGAGGGGGAAACCATTGAAAAGAGTCAATACTACATCCAAAGGAGTACATTTATAAGGGTAGACATTCAGACAGGGAAGTACCGGGATGGGAAGTGTGTTTGCACAAGAGATCTGTCAGTGCTCCTTGAGTCACTGCTCAAAATGGCAGTCTCTTTTTATCTGCATAAATCTAGTCCTGGGCATTCACAAAAATGAACTGTCACTGCCATTCTTATGATTTTCATATGGCAATTGTATCACAGAAAGGTATTTTTTCTACAGAAGTGGGCAATTTTTGCTGCGTAAGAATAAGGCTTTGCAGCCCTGGCCGGTTTGGCTCAGCGGTTGGAGCGTCGGCCTGTGGTACAGAGAGACCCGGGTTCAGTTCCCGCTAGGGGCATGTACCTCGGTTGCAGTTTGTCCCCGGCCCTGGTTGGTCGTGCGGGTGGCAGCCACTCGATGTGTCCCTTTCACGTCGATGTTTCTCTCTCTCTCTCTCTCCCTCCCACTCTATCTGAACAAAAAATGAAAAAATGTCCTCAGGTGAGGATAAAAAAAAAAAAAAAAAAAAAAAAAAAAAGAATAAGGCTTTGCAGAAATTCATAAAGGCGGCTGAATAATTCTGAGTTCAGGGCAGTCTGTTTCCAGTGAGAGGAAGTGGGCCTCCCTTGTGTGTGATTGCTGTAAACGTAGAAAATAGTACATAGGGAATCAGAAGATCAGGTTCTAGTCCTGGTTCTGGCACTTACTGGCCTTGAGGCTAATCAGGTCACTAAACCACTGGCAACACTGTTTTCACATCCACAAATAAGGATTATAGTTGATCTTCTGACCTCATGGGTTTTGTGAAAGAATATACGTAAAAGTATTTTATAAACAACATAGTGTTATGCAAGTCCTAGCATTTCCAAGTTGGGAAAGTTTTTTTTTTTCCCCACTTGTTTTTGTATGCACTCTTTATTTATTTATTTATTTTTGTCACAGATGTTTCTCCTTTTTTCCCCATTGACACCCTCCTCCCCATTACCCCGCCCCCCACTTCATCCCCAGCTTTGTTATACATGTCCATTGGTTATATGTACATGCATATAAGTTCTGTGGTTTATCTCTTCCCTCCACCCCACCCCCTCTTCTGAGGATTGTCAGTCTGTACCCTACTTCCACATCTCTGGGTCTACCCTGTTCCTCAGACTGTTATGTGCATCATATTCCACAAATAAGTGAGGTCATGTGACAGTTGTCTTTCTCTGCTTGGCTTGTTTCGCTTAGGATAATACTCTCCAGGTCCCTCCATGTCATCTCAAAGGATTACATCTTTCTTTCTTACAGCTGCATAGTACTCCGTTGCATACATGTACCACAGCTTTTTTATCCATTCATCTACTGATGGACACTTGGGCTGTTTCCAGATCTTAGCTATTGTAAATAGTGCTGCTATGAACATGGGGGTACATATATTCTTTCTGATTGGTGTTCCAGGCTTCTTAGGGTATATTCCTAGAAGTAGGATCACTGGGTCAAATGGCAATTCAATTTTTAATTTTTTGCAGTAACACCGTAGTGTTTTCCATAGTGGCTGCCCCAGTCTGCATTCCCACTAGCAGTGTACTAGAGTCTCTTTTCTCCACACCCTCGCCAACACTTGTTTGATGATTTGTTGATGGTGGCCATTCTGACAGGTGTGAGGTGATACCTCATTGTTGTTTTAATTTGCATCTTTCTTTTTTTTTTTTTACTTTTTTTTTTTTTATCCTCACCCGAGGACATTTTTTCATTTTTTGTTCAGATAGAGTGGGAGGGAGAGAGAGGAAGAGAGAGAAACATCGACGTGAAAGGGACACATCGAGTGGCTGCCACCCGCACGACCAACCAGGGCTGGGGACAAACTGCAACCAAGGTACATGCCCTTAGCGAGAACCAAACCTGGGTCTCTCTGGACCGCAGGCCAACGCTCTAACCACTGAGCCAAACTGGCCAGGGCTTTAATTTGCATCTTTCTGATGATTAGTGATGTTGAGCATTTCTTCATATGTCTCTTGGCCATTTGTATGTCCTGTTTGGAGAGATGTCTATTTAGCTCCTCTGCCCATTTGTTAATTGGGTTCTTTGTCTTCCTTTTGTTGAGTTGTATGAGCACTCTATATATTTTGGAGATTAACCCCTTATCTGATGTATCATTGGCAATTATGCTCTCCCATACAGTGGGTTCCCTTTCCACTTTGATGGTTGTTTCTTTTGCCGTGCAGAAGCTTTCTAGTTTGATGTAGTCCCATGTGCTCATTTTTTCCTTTGTTTCTGTTGCCTTAGGTGATATATCAGTGAAAATTCTGCTGCTATGATGTCCGAAATTTTGTTGTCTACATTTTCTTCTAGGATTTTTATAGATTCACGAATCATTTAAGTCTTTTATCCACTTTGAGTTTATTCTTGTGTATTGTGTAAGCTGATGGTCTAGTTTCATTTTTTTGCATGTAGCTGTCCAATTTTCCCAACACCATTTATTAAAGAGGCTGTCTTTACTCCATTGTATGCTCTTGCCACCTTTGTCAAATATTAATTGAGCATAATGTCTTGGGTCAATTTCTGGGTTCTCTGTTCTGTTCCACTGAACTATATGCCTGTTCTTGTGCCAGTACCAGGCTGTTTTGATTACAGTAGCTTTGTAGTATAACCTGATATCCGGTATTGTGATCCCACCTACTTTGTCCTCCTTTTCAAGATTGCTGTGGCTGATATATTTGGAGAGACTTCCGGTCAAGATGGCGGCATAGGTAAACGCAGTATCGCGTCCTCCCACAACCACATCAAAGTTACAACTAAACTACAGAACAACCATCATTCAAAACCACCTGAAATCAAGCTGAATGGAAGTCCTACAACTACAAAATTAAAGAAGAAGCCGCATCGAGACTGGTAGGAGGGGCGGAGGCACAACGGGTTGGTCCCACACCCACATGTGGCGGATAAAAATCAGGAGGACACCTCAGCTGGGAAGGTCCTCCCTGAGGACTGAGGGGTCCCCGTCCCACACCAGGTGGCCAGCTCAGGGTTCCAGTGCCAGGAAGAGAAGTCCACATAACTTCTGGCTGGAAAAACCAGCGGGAACTGAGGCTGAGGTGGCTGGAGCCCCTGGCAGCTCCTCTTAAAGAGCCCGCGCATGGACTTACTCCAACTTGCTCCCTCCAGGCTCCAGCGTGGGGGAGGCAGCTTGAAAGGTGCCAGAGTCATATGGGGAAGAACTGAGTTGTTTGGCATTGGAGCGAGGGCTGGAGAGGCAGCTTTCTCCTGGACAGACCTGCTATCAGAGGCTTTTGTTCCTTTGGTGAGCCCTTCCCTGGGCAGGCAGATGCAGTCATATCTGGGACTCCAGCAACCTGACTCACACTGTTGGCCCCGCCCTGGTGATTCCCTGAGGCCCCGCCCCACCCAACTTCCAGGCCCACCCAAGCTGTTGCCAGTTGCTTTACAATAGGATTGGCCTGTCTTGGATCCTGCTTCAGCTTTTCCTAAATTCTTTCAAACAAGTAGCATCTGGTCTCAGCTAGCCCCACACCTCTCGCTAAGTAATACATAGAAACAAACAGAGGGAGGCAGCCAAAATGAGGAGACAAAGAAACAGGTCCCAAATGAAAGAACAGAACAAAACTCCAGGAAAAGAATTACGTGAAATGGAGTTAAGCAACCTAACAGATGCTGAGTTCAAAACACTGTTTATAAGGATGCTCAATGGACTTAGTGAGAACCTTAGTGGACTTAGTGAGGAACCTCAGTGAACTTAGTGAGGGCCTCAAGAGCATAAAAAAGGACCAGTCAGAAATGCTGGATGCACAGTTAGAAATAAAGGAAGCACTAACTGAAATAAAGAATAATTTACAGGGAATCAATAGTAGAGTAGGTAAAGCCAAGAAGCAAACCATGGATTTGGAATATAAAGAAGCAAAAAACACCCAATCAGAACAGCAAAAAGAAAAAAGAATCCAAAAAAATGAGGATAGTGTAAGGATCCTCTGGGAGACTTCAAGCATGCCAACATTCGCATCTTGGGGGTGCCAGAAGGAGAAGAGAGAGAACAAGAAATCGAAAACCTATCTGAAACAATAATGGCAAAAAACTTCCCTAACTTGGTTAACGAAACAGACATACAAGTCCAGGAAGCACAGAGAGTCCCAAACAAGATGAACCCCAAGAGGCCCACACCAAGACACATCATCATCAAAATGCAAAAGGTTCAAGACAGAGAATCTTAAAAGCAGCAAGAGAAAAGCAGTTAGTTACCTACAAGGGAGTTCCCATAAGACTGTCAGCTGATTTCTCAAAAGAAACTTTGCAGGCCACAAGGGAGTGGCAAGAAATATTCAGAGTGATGAAAAGCAAGAACCTACAACCAAGATTACTTTATCCTGCAAAACTGTCATTTAGAATCGATGGCCATATAAAGAGTTTCCCAGACAAGAAAAAGCTAAAGGAGTTCATCACCACCAAACCAGTATTATAAGAAATGTTGAAGAAAAAGATAAAAAAATATGAACAAACAAAATGGCAATAAGTACATATCTATCAACAGTTGAATCTACAAACAAAATGAACATGCAGAACAGAAACATTCTCAAAGATACAGAGAACTTTTGTTTGGTTACCAGATGGGTGGGGGCTGGGGGAATGGGTGAAAAAGGTGAAGGGATTAAGAAGTACAAATTGCTTGTTAGACTGACAAACCTCAAAGGGAAGGGGGGGTGGGGGGTGAGAAGAAATAAACCAAAGAACTTATATGTATATATGCATAACCAATGGACACAGACAACAGTGTGGGGAAAGGCAGGAGGGGGGCCGGAATGGGGAGGAGGGGGGCAATGGGGAAAAATGAGGAACATCTGTAATACATTCAACAATAAAGATAAGTTAAAAAAAAATGCAAAAGGTTCAAGACAAAGAGAGAATCTTAAAAGCAGCAAGAGAAAAGCAGTTAGTTACCTACAAGGGAGTTCCCATAAGACTGTCAGCTGATTTCTCAAAAGAAACTTTGCAGGCCACAAGGGAGTGGCAAGAAATATTCAGAGTGATGAAAAGCAAGAACCTACAACCAAGATTACTCTATCCTGAAAAGCTGTCATTTAGAATCGATGGCCATATAAAGAGTTTCCCAGACAAGGAAAAGCTAAAGGAGTCCATCACTACCAAATTATTATTATATGAAATGTTGAAGGGTCTTCTTGAAGAAAAAGATAAAAAAATATGAACAAACAAAATGGCAATAAATACATATCTATCAGCAATTGAATCTACAAACAAAATGAACAAGCAGAACAGAAACATTCTCATAGATACAGAGAACTTTTGTTGGTTACCAGATGGGTGGGGGCTGGGGAGATGGGTGAAAAAGGTGAAGGGATTAAGAAGTACAAATTGCTTGTTAGACTGACAAACCTCAAAGGGAAGGGGGGGTGGGGGGTTGGAAGAAATAAACCAAAGAACTTATATGTGCATAACCAATGGACACAGCCAACAGTGTGGGGAAAGGCAGGAGGGGGGCAGGAATGGGGAGGAGGGGGGCAATGGGGGAAAAATGAGGAACTTCTGTAATACATTCAACAATAAAGATAAGTTAAAAAATAAATAAACATTTAACTTAAATTAAAAAAAAAAAAAAAAAAAAAGATTGCTGTGGCTATTTGGGATCTTTTTTGGTTCCATATGAACTTTTGAAGTATTTGTTCTAGTTCTGTGAAATATATCGTTGGTATTTTGATGGGGATTGCATTGAATCTATAGATTGCTTTGGGTAGTATGGACATCTTAATGATGTTAATTCTTCTAATTCATAAACAAGGTATATGCTTCCACTTTTTTATATCTTCCTCTATTTCATTTTTCAATGTCCTGTAGTTTTCTGCAAACAGGTCCTTTACTTCTTTGGTTAAGTTTATTCCTAGGTATCTTAATTTTTTTTGCCATGATGGTAAATGGGATTCTTTTTTTAGTTTCTCTTTCTGTGAGTTCATCTTTGGTGTATAAGAATGCCGTCGATTTCTTGACATTAATTTTGTATCCTGCTACTTTGCCAAATTCATTTATTAAGTCTAGTAGATTTTTGATGGAGTCTTTAGGGTTTTCTACGTATAATATCATGTCATCTGCGAACAATAACAGTTTCACTTCCTCCTTTCTGATTTGGATCCCTTTTATTTTTTCTTCATGTCTGATTGCTGTGGCTAAGACTTCCAGTACTATGTTAAATAAGAGTGGCGAAAGTGGGCATCCCTGTCTTGTTCCTGTTCTTAAGGGAAATGATTTTAGTTTTTGCCCATTGAATAATGATGTTGGCTGTAGGTCTTTCATATATGGCCTTTATTATGTTGAGATATGATACCTCTATTCCCACATTGCTGAGCGTTTTTATCAGAAATTGGTGCTGGATTTTGTCAAATGCTTTTTCAGCATCTATTGATATGATCATGTGGTTTTTATCTTTCATTTTGTTTATGTGGTGTATCACATTTATTGATTTGCAAATATTGTACCAGCCTTGAATCCCTGGGATGAATCCCACTTGGTCATGATGAATAATTTTTTTGATGTATTGCTGGAACCGATTTGCTAGTATTTTGTTAAGGATTTTGGCATCTATGTTCATCAGGGATATTGACTTGTAGCTTTCTTTCTTTCTTTTTTTTTCATACTGTATTAGGATAGAATGAACCACCTCAGTAGCCTCTGAGGTAATACATTTCTCTATCACCACAATTACTTCAGCAAACCTGGTTCCCTTAACTCCTGCAACATCTTGCAGAGTTAGTTTCTTTCTTTGTAGTGTCTTTTTCTGATTTTGGTATTAGAATTATGCTGGCCTCATAAAACGAGTTTGGAAGATTACATCTTCATTTTCCTTAGTTTCTATTGGTTTGTTCAAGTTTTCTATCTCTTTCCAGTTCAGTTTTGGGAGACTATATGTTTCTAGAAATTTGTCCATTTCGCTTAGATTGTCTAATTTGTTGCTATATAATTGTTCATAGTATCTGTTAACAATCATTTGTATTTCTGTGGTGTCAGTTGTTACTTCTCCTCATCATTTCTGATTTTGTGTATTTGGGTTCTCTTTGTTTCTTGGTGAGTCTAGCTAAGGGTCCATCAATCTTGTTTATCTTTTCGAAAATCCAGCTCTTTGTTTCATTGATCCTTTGAATTGTTTTTTTGGTCTCCATGTCGTTTACTTCTGCTCTGATCTTTACTATTTCCTTCCTTTTACTTGCTCTGGGGTTTTCTTTTTGTTTGCTTTCTAGTTCTTAAGTTGTGAGGTAAGATAGTCAATGAGATATTTTTCTTGTTTCTTGAGGTAGGCCTGTAGTGCTATGAACTTCCCTCTCAGAACTGCTTTTGCTGCATCCCATAGATTTTGTGTTGTTGTGTGTTCATTTTCATTGGTTTCCAGGAAGTTTTTAATTTCTTCCTTGATCTCCTTGGTAACCCATTCATTGTTTAATAACATGTTATTTAGCCTCCATGTGTTCAAATGTCTTCGCTTGTTCTTGTTGCAATTGATTCCTAGTTTCATGTCATTGTGATCTGAGAAGATGCTTGATATGATTTCAATCTTCTTAAACTTGTAGAGACTTAGTTTGTGTCCTAACATGTGGTCTATCTTTGAGAATGTCCCATGTGCACTTGAGAAGAATGTGAATTCTGCAGTTTTTGGGTGTAATTCTCTGTAGATATCTATTAAATCCACTTGATCTAGTGCTTCATTTAGAGTCTCTGTTTCCTTGTTAATTTTTTGTCTACAGGATCTATCCAGTGATGTCAGAGGGGGGTTGAAGTCCCCTGCTATGATTGTATTGCTGTTGATTTCTCCTTTGAAGTCCTCCTGAAGATTTTTAATATATTTTGGTGCTCCTATAATGGGTGCATATATGTTTACCAAGGTTGTATCTTCCTGTTGGATAGATCCTTTCAATATCATGTAGTGGCCTTCTTTGTCTCTAGTTATGGCCTTCATTTTGAAATCTATTTGATCAGATATGAGTATTGCTACCCCACCTTTTTTTCCTTTCCGTTTGCTTGGAAGATTTTTTTCCATCCCTTCACTTTCAACCTATGTGAGTCTTTCATTGTGAGGTGGGTCTCTTGTAAACAATATATATGTGAGTCATGCATTCTTATCCAATCACCTGCTTTGTGTCTTTTTATTGGAGCATTCAATCCATTTACATTTAAGGTGATTATTGATATGTACTTATTTATTGCCATTTTTGTTTAGTGTGATTCTATTTTCCTTCCTATTTCTTCTACTAATTACAGCAGTCCTTTTAACATTTCTTGCATTGCTGGTTTGGTGCTAATGTATTCCCTTAGCCTTTTTTTGTCTGGGAAGCTCTTTATTTGACTTTCTATTTTGAATGATAGCCTTGCTGGATAGAGTAGTCTTAGATTCAGATCCTTGTTTTTCATGACCTTGATTACTTCATGCCATTCCTTTCTGGCCTGTAGTGTTTCTGTTGAGAAGTCAGCTGATAGCCTTATGGGGGTTCCTTTGTAGGTAACCTGTTGCTTATCTCTTGCTGCCTTTAGGATTCTCTCTTTGTCTTTAATTTTTGGCATTTTCATTACCATGTGTCTTGGTGTGGGCCTGTTTGGGTTCTTCTTACTTGGGGCTGTCTGTGCTTCTTGAACTTGAATGCCTTCTTCCTTCCCCAAATTAGGGAAGTTTTCAGTCACTATTTCTTCAAATATATTCTCTAACCCTTGCTCATTTTCTTCTTCGGAGACTCATAGGATGCGAATTTTATTCGTTTCCAGTCATCCCACAGTTCTCTTAAGCTGTGTTCCTGTTTTTTAATTGTTTTTTCCTTTTGGTTTTCTGATTGGTTGATTTTTTTCTACCCTGTCTTCTAATTCACTGATCTGGTCCTCAGCTTCCTCTACTATGCTGTTTAGTCCTTCCAATGTGTTCTTCATTTCTGCTATGTCATTCTTCATTTCTTCTTGGTGGTTTTTCACTTCCAGTTGGTTGATTTTCAATGTTTCTATATCTTTACTCATGGTGTTGATGTCCTTACTCATGCTGTTGAGCTTCCTGAAGATCATGGCTCTGAATTCTAACTCTGTTAACTTGCTTAACTGCATTTCATTTATCTCATCTTCGGTAGAGGTCTCTTGTTCTTTCATTTGGGATTTGTTTCTTTGTTTCACCATTTTGGCTATCTCAGTGGGTTTTGGAGCCTGCCAAATTTTCCCTGTGGGTGTTGGTGTTCTGCTGTTTGTGGTTCCCTCTACTGGGTTTGGATGGGCATGGGAGGACCCATGTTAAACACCACTGTCAAATCTTACTTTCCTGGGTAGATTCGCAAGCCCAGGAAAGATTCAGTTATCCTCTAGCTTTTTGCCTGGAGGCTATTAGTCTCATTTACTTGAAGAGCCTTGGGTTCTCAGCTGAATGAAAAACTCCCTCAGGTGGTCAGCATAAGAGGATTTCTTGAGGGTGGGGCAGATGCTGGTTGTTATTGAGCCTCAATTTGCATCCCTTTGGCCCAGCTGGGTGGAGTTGAATCTCCGAGGGAGGGGTTGTTGCTTCTCCCCAGGGCTCTGGGAAGGAGCAAGATGGCCACTGTCCTGTGTGGCCGCAACTCAGCAAAAACTCTGAGGCCCTCCAAATCTCGAGTGTCCCCACACAGTTCCAGACCAGTCTGCCCTCCCCCTGCCAGAGCCCAAGGTGAGTGGCTGTAGCTAATTTAGTGTTCTGTCCTGGCCCTCTGTGCTGTGGAGCTGGCTTGGAATTTTAACCCTGAGGGCGCTGCTCATAGCTAAGACCACTGCTGTCCATGGGCTCCCAGCTCCCCTCTGGCTCCTCCACAGACCTACCAGGCTCAATTCAATGTCCCTGGTTATATGGTCCTCTCCAGCTGCTTTTCTGTTGCTTTTCCCTGACGATTTGTCTTTATTTCAGTTGTAATTCCAGTTTGGTCCTGGGAGATCATCTGTGTAGCTTTCACTCACTCTGCTGCAATTTTGGCATCTTGGAAAAGTCTTTAGAGACCATTTAGAACTACTACTTATTTTATACATAAGAAAACAGGTTCAGAAAGGTTAAATGACTTGACCTAGATCAGTGATTCTCACTCCAGACTATACATCAGAATCACCTGGAAAGCTTTTTAAAAATATTACCACCTGGTCTTTAACCCAGACTTAGATCAGAAGCTATAAGGCTGAAGTACACTAGGGACTGGTAGATTTAAAAGTTCCCCCAAGTGATTCTAATATATGGGCAGGATTGAAAACTGTTACCCACATCATATAACTTATCAAGGGTGGTATCAGGAACAAGCATGGTTTCCAACAGAGATCACTCTGCCACATCAGAATGATGCCTCACAGCTAGGAGACTGTCAGTAACAGCAAACAGTGACGCCCAATGGGAGTAAACATCAGGATTCCCTTGGCAAGGCCCAGCTGCTAAGGTAGGAAATTTGAATCATCTCTGTGCCTAGTGGCTCTGTCATTCTGTCTGCTGCAGGACAAGACTAGTATTTTTGGCATTTCTTGCCTGACAACCAACCATTCCTGGTCCCATAGCCCCACCCACATTCCTAAAAATATTCAGTTGAAATGTTCACTTTACCAATGTAACAAAAGCTCATTTCATCAAGAAGTGACTGTGAATTCAGGAATTACTCCAAGACAAGAGGAGGTAGAGATAGTTTCTGTGATAAATTTTAAAAGAGGCTTTTAAATATTGTAAACTCTTTATTTTTAATAAAGAAACTCACTGGGGTAGTGTTTCTCAGCCTGGAGTATTTACTAGAAGTACATGCAAGGCCTATAGACATTTTTAAAACTGTTACTCTTTTTAGGACAATTTAAAAAATATATAATCCTGTTCAGATAATCTGTATAAGTATCTTATATCCAAGATTTGCCCTAATATTGGATATAATATTTTATATTTGGCTTCACTATCACATAGGTGTTAAACAATATAATCCTAATTGACATGGCTGATGAGAAAAGATCAGAAGTAATGTGATATTTAAATAAGGTACTAAGGGCTAGATGATGTCACAGCCAGTTATTCAAAAACAGGAAATGCAGTAGTTCCAGTAGAGAAAAAGAGTGGGAGACTTGAGTCATCAAGACTTGAGGCACACAGTAACAGAGGCATGTCAAGCTCATAAGAACCTAAGCTATAGCATTCAGTACCATATTTATACTGTGAACATAGATTCAGTTTTATCAAAATGATATCATTTATCATAAGTTTAAGAAACTTTGTAAAAAAAAAAAAGGAATTTCCATGGGTTAAGTGTTAATTACTAATGTGCAAATATGGTTTATGAATCCATGGATTGGGCAGGGTGAATTGAAAGCAGATGGCCTGTTGACTCCAGGGATTGGAAATTTAAAAAATATATACTTTTGGAGGGGAAAAAAAGGACAGAGAAACTATAAAGCAGAGAAAATTTAAAATGTGCTGAAAGAAGTGAAGGAATTGAAATAGAGTTCTGGAAGCACCTGCCACAAAGGTCTATGAGACGCAGAGTTTAGGGACACAGACTAAGAGCAGGGGTTAGGAGAAAGGGTGGGCAGAGGTGAATTGGAAAAAAAAAGAGAGAGGAAACTGAGGCTTACTGTAATAGTGAGTGGAAGCTGAAGAAATCTGCAGTTATGTGAAACAGTAATGGTAGATGTCCAATTATTCACACTTTCCTGGGTGAATCTTTGCAAGACTGTTTCCTTAAGTGGTGCCATAGGCATCTGGAGGTGGCTGATCATTGGACCTCAAGGGTGTCAGTCATTAATAGTCTTCAAATTGGTGGTCAGATTGGCTTTATGTCAGAAGACAGAACTGAGGGGGAGGCTACGAAGTCTGGGAAGCCTAAATGAAAAGAAATATTTCTTTTGGGGGGGCTAGCAATTCATAGATAAGACTTCAAATATAGAAGTTCACCATAACTTCTATGGGTCTTAGGCCCCTGGCTGTTTGCTTCCATCTTTAGGACAAGATTCTGTCAGAATACTGATAACATATTAATAAATCATTAATACACCAGTGGTTCCAAATCACTTGAGGTAAAAAAAAAATTGGGGGCATTCAAATTTCTGAGATTAAGTGAGGAGCAAGGAAGGAAAGGCTCAGTCAGCTGTGCAACCCTGCCTCTGGGGAATTCTGGCAAATAGGTATTGTGGGAGAAAGCATGTAGCATATTGCAGAAGGGACACATAGAGACAAAAATGAGCTTGGAGAACTTTCAGATTTCTTTTTTTAAAAAGTAAGTAGTTTTATCATTTAAAAAATATACCTTTCCAGCCCTGGCTGGTTTGGCTCAGTGGTTAGAGCGTCGGCCCATGGACCAATGAGTCATGGGTTCGATTCTGGTCAAGGGCACATACCTTGGTTGCAGTTTGTCCCTGGCCCTGGTCGGGTCATGCGGGAGGCAACCAGTCGATGTGTTCCTCTCATGTCGATGTTTCTCTCTCTCTCTCTTCCTCCCTCTCTATCCCTCCCTCCCACTCTATCTGAAGATAAATAGAAAAATATCCTCGGGTGAGGATTTTTTTTTAAAGTACCTTTCTATTTGAATATGAGGTTAAAAATGACCCACCTTACTCCAAGCATAATTCCAGGTCACATGACAGTCACTTCCTAGAAGATCCTTGAGCCAGGTGACTGGATTTTGATAAATCTGACCATTTTCTACCTTGATTTTACCACTTAATAAAACACTGGCTTTGTGGGTTGTCTCCTGAAGAAATAAAAAAGTTAATGTTAAAAAACAGATAAAATATGTGAATTTCTGCTTCTGGCCATGAAGAAGTAACAGGGACCAGATTTACCCTAATACCAACATTACCAAAAAACAGACAAAACATATGAAACAATGGTTTAAAAATCCTCAAAACTCAATAGAAAAACAAGAAATCAATAAAAATGGACAAAAGATTTGAACAGACACTTCACCAAAGAATAAATATGAAGGCAAATAGCACATGAAAAGATGCTCACCATAATTAATCATTAAGAAATGAGAATTAAAACCACAACACATGTACTAGTACATATATACATACATCTATACTACATGTTAGCATGGCTAATGTTAAAAGACTGATCATACTAAGTGTTGGCTAAGTAAGGATGTAGAGGAACTATAACTCTCATACATAGCTGGTGGAAATGTAGAATGTTACAACTGTGGCAGTTTCTTAAAAAGTTAAATATGTACTTACCATATATAATTCAGCCACTCCACTCTAAGTATTTACCAAGAAAAATGAAAGCCTATGTCAGACCAAAACTGTGTATCAATGTTCGTAGTATCTTTTTTGTAATAGTCAACAAATGGAAACAATCTAAATGTCTGCCACAGATGAATTGATAAACTGTAGTGTATACATACAGTGACATATATACATAATCAGCAATAAAAAACAACTGATAGATGCTACAAGGATGAGTCTCAAATAATTATTCTCAAGAGAAAGAAGCCAGACAAAAATAAATATATATGGTATAATTCCACTTATGCAGAATTTTTAGAAGTACAAACTAATGAATAAGGACAGAAAGTGGAACACTAATTGTCTAGAGATTGGCATGGGAAGGGAGCAGATGAAGGAGGTGTACAAAAAGACTGAAAGAAATTTTGGGGGTCAATGGATATGTCCATTATCTTGTTTGTGGTCATGGCTTCATAGGTGTATACATATGTCAAAACCTGTCAAATTGTATACTTAAACAGGTGTAGTGTATTGTATTCAATTACATCTTAATAAAGCTATTAAAGAAAAACAGCGAAAATATGAAAAGTTATATTAAAATTTTATTATAGCTGATCCAGAGAAGTAACCACAACTGTCAAAATATGAGTTAATGTAACTAATTTACTAGATAAAATTTTATTTGCTTCGGCTAATCTGAGGTAGGTACTACTTAGCAATAAATTGGATGACAGTCGAGTAAACAAGAACATCAAGGAATCTGAGATCAAGCTACTAATTTGGTCTTTAAATTATATTTTGGAGCTTTAAAATAGATTTTTTTTTTTTGCTCCTAACTTACAAGTAAAGCTTACTAACTAAAAAAAGAAAACAAAAACAAAAAAAACCTAATTACCCACAGATGGAAAGGGTTGGAAACAAAAGTCATTCAGATTAAGTTCCAGTTAGCCTGGAATGGTATCTGTTGGATGGTCCATAAGCAAGGAAGCATTCCAGAACTCTGCAACCTTTGCCACTTTGAATTCCTCTTTCAAAAAGTGAATGTGGAGAGGGAGGAGAGGAAGCCTCTTTTGTCAGCATTTCTAGCAGAACCTTTTTTGTCCTCCTCTACTTTTATGCATATGTGATACTGTTTTAATTAGGTCAGATTTACGCAAACCCCAAGTCACTTTTTGTTTGTAAAAACAAACTGAGTTCCTATGGAAGATGAATTTATACTTATCTCTTATTAGGGGAAGCTTTAGCAGTACACTGGTAGTTTCTGAAACTTTGGAATCAAAGCCAGCTCCAACTTACTATTTTTATGTTGTTCTTAAATCCTTCCTGGTGCAATATAATTTGGGTCTGAGAGCCCAAAGGTGCTTGTGACTACAATGTATAGGGCAATTCTATTAATAAAAAAATTTTTTTAATCCTCACCTGAGGATATTTTTCCATTGATTTTCAGATAGAGTTGGGGGTGGGGAGAGAGAAAGAGAGAAACATCCGTGTGAGAGAGACACATCGATTGGTTGCCTCCCACATGACTCCGACCTGGGATTGGACTACAACCCAGGCATGTGCCCTTGACTGGAATCAAAGCCGGGACTCTTTGGTCCACAGGCCGACGCTCTAACCACTGAGCCAAACTAGCCAGGGCAACAGTGCAATTCTAGAAGCATGATTTCACTTGCTAAGAATACAATGGTTGTGGTCCCTCCATTCAAGAAGCCCAACCCAAACCCTATTTCACTAATTGGAGGTAAATGCCTACACTATATAACAGCAACATTTATTCACTTATAAAATTTAGATGATTTTAGAGAAAAAAATAAGATACCTGCGTTTTGAATTCCAAAATGTTATGTCCTGGGCTAATTCTTCCTAGTACTATCAGATCCTTTATCTGCATACATTTCTTTTTAGGAGCTGTACTGTAATTTAAAGGCTTTTTTGTAGTATGCTGACGGCCAGACCCAGAGGAGGAGGTGCTCTGATTGTCATCTGCATGTGGAACAGCAAAAGCTGATTTTTTAAGATATGGTTTTATCTGATGCCCCATGTCACTGCCTAAGTTATCAATATCTCGATGTGTCAGAGTTTCTGATGCCCCCCTAGATGGTTGCTGGGAAGCTGTTTTCCTGTTTCCTCTTTTTGGATCACAACTGGAAAGGGCCTGACCACAAATAACAGTTGATGGGTGGGCATCATTTGGGGCAAGTATACTTGTGGTTTCTGAAGTATTTAATGTGCCAGTTAGTGCTGAAGAACTATAGGATTCAGGATCTTTGGTTGTATTTTCTGTAAGATCATTTTCTTTTTGTGAATATTCTGCTTGAGCAATAGGTTGGAATGGTAATTTAATCTTCTTAGTGCCATCTGAAGGTCTGGATTTAGATAACCCATCCAAGGTACAGTCATTGATGTTCTGTCTATAATCCAGCTCATTTCCAGAAAATTCTTCCCTTCTCACTGTCTCCGAATTTAGACAAGTGTTGGTATTTTGGCTGTCATTCCATGTATCCAGAGACAACTGTGTTTCCTTTATGCTTCCACAAACGGAGCTGACAGAAAATGAACCTGACTGGGGCTGCACTGAGTTTTCCAGACTGGTAAGCTCTTGGCTGTCCTTTTCACAAGAGATCTCTGAGCTGGATGGCAGTTTCTTCAAACTAAGACCAGACACAGATGTAACATTCTTATAGTTTTTAATTTTCTGGCTTATTTTTTTCTGTTTTTTTGCCACAACTAAAAGGCTCTTCTGTCTTGTGGCCAGGTTGGCCAGTTGTTCTCTCAGGACACCATGCTTAAATGATTCTATGGACACCCTATAGTAAGAAACAGAGACAAAAAAAATACAGAGTAGAAAACTTTTTTAAAACAGTCATTTGTATTTTAAAGATACTTTGTATCAATTTAAATTTTACCACTTCAAAGTACACAAGAGTCTGTCTTTGCAATGTATTTCCTTTTAGAGGAAACTGACTCTTAAGGTAAGTGAGTTTGCCTTTTTAAGGAGGTGGCAGTATGGTTATCCACATTTACATTCACATTTATATTCATATCATTATTTAGCAGTTGTGAGCCCTTAAAGAGAAACAAAACTTGGGTAGTCTATCTGGATATCTACTAGTCCTTTACTTGGAAGCTAGCAATTGGTGGCCAAGGAGGAACACCATTCTTTAAATTTGAAGTTTCCTTACCTGTTTACAGTGGAAAGGTATATAAGGAAGTAAAGTTTGGGAGTAAGTTCCATTCAAGTTCCCTTAGCTATGGAAGAGTGAGACTGTTTTGTGAATAACTATACCTGAGCTAGATCTGAGAAATTCAGTTCAATAAGTAATTACTGTAATTGTACTCTGAATATGTACTGAGCATTTTCAAGTCCAGAGGGACTACTCAGACAAGCATTATCTTATGTGCCTTGCTCAAACCAAATCTCTCTGGGGTTGAGGACTAAGTGGGAGGAAATGGCTCATCCACACCTCTGCCTTTTGGTTATAACCACCTATTCCACAGTTATCTTCAGGATATCCTCCAATACCTTGTCTCTAGTAGTTCTCAAACTTTTTTTTCTCAGGACTTTTTTATACTCTTAAAAATTATTGAGAAACCCAAAGAGCTTTTGTTTATATGGGTTGTATCTATCAGTATTTACTATTTTAGAAAATAAAACTGAGAAAATTTAAAAACACAAGAATACCCAAGCACACATTCCATTAACTATTAGAGTAATGAGGTCATCATATACTATGTGGCTTCAAGAACATTCCACTGTAAACTCATGAGAGAATGAGAGCAAAAAAAAAAGGCAAATAACATCTTAGTATTCTTAAAAAATAGTTTTGAGCCCTGGCTGGTTTGGCTCAGCAGTTAGAGTGTCAGCCCACAGACCAAAGGGTCTCAGGTTTGATTGCCTGTCAAGGGCATGTACCAGGGTTGCAGGTTCAATCCCCGCCCCCCATCAGGGTCCTGTGGGAGGCAACCAATCAATGTCTCTCTCTCTCTCTCTCTCTCTCTCTCTCTCTCTCTCTCTCTCTCTCTCTCTCTCTCTCTCTCTCCCTCCCTCCCTCCCTCCCTCCCTCCCTCCCTTCCACTCTAACTAAAAATCAATGGGAAAATATCCTCGGGTGAGGATTAACCAAAAGAAAAAAAGAAAAGAAAAATAGTTTTGACTTCATAGATGCCATGAAATAGTGTCAGAGACCCTTAGGGACCACCCGTTAAGAGCAGCTGTTTTAAGGAAAGCAGTAATATAGATATCTGTTTTTTCTATCACAGCTTAGAGTTGTTGGTACTGAACTCCAAGTAGACTAGGTATTAAAGCAACTAGGAGATATAGGTGGAAGAAGCATCAAGAAGAAATCAGATTCAAGCAACTGGTAGTATAAAATGCAAGAAAATAAATAGAGAAAAAAGAACAAAAAAATTAACAATATCACATGTAAAACTGTGAAACAGAGGCTTCCATTCAATATGGCAGTGTAGGTAAACATGACACTTGAATCCTCTCACAACCACATAAAAAATACAACAAATCTTCAGAAAAATCATCATTCAGAACTGCCTGAAATCTAGCTGAATGGAAGTCCTGTCACTAGGGAATTAAAGAAGAAGCTACATTGAGACTGGTAGGAGGGGCAGAGGCACAAAATAGGCTGGTCCCATATCCACATGTGGCAGCTTTTAATCAGGAGGGATATCTTGGCTGTGGAGGTCCTAGCTGAGGAGCAAGGGGTCCTAGCCCCACACAAGACCCCTCAGCTGGAAGGAGAAGAGAGGGAGCAAGAAACTGAAAACCTATTTGAAAAAATAATGACAGAAAATTTCCCTTACTTGGTGCAAGAAATAGACATACAAGTCCAGGAAGTGCAGACAGTCCCAAACAAGATGAATCCAAAGAGACCCACACCAAGACACATCATACTTAAAATGCCAAAGGTTAAACACAAACAGAGAATCTTAAAAGCAATGAAAGAAATTAGTTACCTATATGGGAGCTCCCATAAGACTGTCAGCTGATTTCTCAAAAGACACTTTACAGGCCAGAAGGGAGTGGTAAGAAATAGTCAAAGTAATGAAAAGCAAGGACCTACAACCATGATTACTCTATACAAAGCTATCATTTAGAATTCGAGGTCAGATAAAGAAATTCCCAGACAGGACTTCCGGTCAAGATGGTGGCATAGGTAAACACGGTATTGCCTCCTCCCACAACCACATCGAAATTACAATGAAACTACAACACAACCATCATTCAGAACCACCTGAAATCAAGCTGAATGGAAGTCCTACAACTAAGAAATTAAAGCAGCCGCCACACCAAGACTGGTAGGAGGGGTGGAGGGGTGGAGGGGTGGAGGTGCGGACGTGCGGACGTGCGGACGGGCTGGTCCCACACCCACGTGTGGCAGGTAACAATCAGGAGGGACACCTCAGCTGGGAAGGTTCTCCCTGAGGAGTGAGAGGTCCCCGTCCCACACCAGGTGCCCAGCTCGGGGTCACAGTGTCAGGAAGAAAAGTCCCCAAAACTTCTGGCTGTAAAAACCAGCTGGAACTGAGGCAGAGGGAGACTGCTGCTGTGGAAGCTCCAGGCAGTTCCTCTTAAAGGGCTTGTGCAAGGACTTACTCAGACTCGCTCCCTCTGAGCTTGGAGGGGAGGCAGCTTGAGGGGCACCAGAGAACAGGGAAGAACTGAGCTGTTTGGCCTCGGATCAAGGGCTGGAGGGGCAGCTTTCTCCTGGACAGACGTGCTGGTGGAGGTCTTTGTTCCTTTGGTGAGCCCTTCCCCCACAGGGTAGGCAGACAGGTGCCATATCTGGGACTCCAGCAACCTGGCTCACACTGTTGGCCCCACCCTGGTGATTCCTTGAGGCCCCGCCCCACCCAGCTTTCAGACCCACCCAAGCTATTTCCAAAGGCTTTACCATAGGATTGGCCTGTCTTGGATCCTGCTTCAGAGTTTCCTAAAATCTCTCAAACAAGCAGCATCTGGTCCCAGCGAGCCCCATACCTCTCATTAAGTGGCCCCAGGCTTGGCACTAGAAGCAGCCAGCCTTGGTTCACAACTTGGCTTTTCCTGGACACCTCCAAGCCCAGCAAAAGAAGCAGCAAAGATCACTTTGTAGCTTATGCCAGGTGACCCTGGATAGAGCACAGGAAGTGACTGACCTTACCCAGAGCCAGCACACCTGGTGGACAGCTTCAGACCACATCAAAACACCACCACCAAACCACCTCCACAAGTGGATTTAGTGGGTACCAGAGCCCTGCTGAAGTAAGTCTTGTTCTGTGTGGTGGGCCCCTACACCACTGATCCTCCAAGGTAGTCAGAGGCCAGTGGTCAGTGGGCACAGTCAGTCCTTGCAGCTGATCAGCCTGAGTAAATTCCTCCCATTGATGTGCCAACAGCAATCAAGACTCAATTACAACAGAAGGGTGTACAGTCCACACTCAAGGTGCACCTCAAGGGCCCAGCTCGGGGTGATCAGGGAGGCTGTGTCACTGGATCCTATAGGACACCTACAACAATAGGCCACCCTACGAAGCCTAGGAGACATAACAACTCTACCTAATACATAGAAACAATCACAGGGAAGCACCCAAAATGAGGAGACAAAGAAGCATGTCCCAAATGAAAGAAAAGAGCAAAACTCCAGGAAAAGAACTAAACAAAATGAAGATAAGCAATCTAACAGATGCAGAGTTCAAAACACAGGTTATAAGGTTGCTCAGGGAACTTGGTGAGACATTCAAGGGACTTAGTGAGACCTTCAAGGAACTTAAGTAGACCTCCGAGTAACTTAGTGAGAACAGCAACAACATAAAAAAGAACCAGTCAGAAGTTAAGGATGCACTAACTGAAATAAAGAATAATTTACAGGGAATCAATAGTAGAATAGGTAAAGCCAAGAAGCAAACCATCGATTTGAAATATAAGGAAGCAGAAAACACCCAATCAGAACAGCAAAAAGAAAAAAGAACCCCCAAAAATGAGGATAGTGTAAGGAGCCTCTGGGACAACTTCATGCGTGCCAACATTTGCATCATAGGAGTGCCTGAAGGAGAAGAGAGAGAGCAGAAAATTGAAAAACTATTTGAAACAATAATGACAGAAAACTTCCCTAACTTGGTGAAGGAAACAGACATACAAGTCCAGGAAGCACAGAGAGTCCAAAACAAGTTGAACCCAAAGAGGTCCACACCAAGACACATCATCATCAAAATGCCAAAGGTTAAATACAAAGAGAGAATCTTAAAAGCAGCGAGAGAAGAGCAGTTCATTACCTACAACGGAGCTCCCATAAGACTGTCAGCTGATTTCTCAAAAGAAACTTTGCAGGCCAGAAAGAAGTGGCAAGAGATATTCAAGGTGATGAAAAGCAATGACCTACAACCAAGATTACTCTATCCTGCAAAGCTATCATTTAGAATCGATGGACATATTAAGAGTTTCTCAGACAAGAAAAAACTAAAGGAATTCATCACCACCAAACCAGTATTATATGAAATGTTGAAGGGTCTTCTTGAAGGAGAAGAACAAAAATATGAACAATAAAATAGTAATTAATACATATCTATCAACAATTGAATCTACAAACAAAATGAGCAAGGAAACAGACTCACAGATACAAAGAACTTTTTGGTACTTGCCAGATGGGTAGGGGCTGGAGGGATGGGTGAAAAAGATGATGGAATTAAGAAGTACAGATGAACCTCAAAGGGAAGGGGGGAGGGAGAGTGGGATGAGATAAATCAAAGAACTTCTATGCATATATGCATAACCAACGGACACTGATGATAGTGTAGGGAAGGCAGGAGGGGGGCGGGATTGGGGAGGGGGTCAATGGGGAAAAAAAGGAGAAACATCTGTAATACATTGAACAATAAAGATGAGTTTTTAAAAAAGCAGAAAAAGAAAAGAAATTCCCAGACAAGAAAAAGCTAAGGGTCTTCTTTAAGAAGAAGAAGGAAAAAAAAAAAAAAAAGATTAAAATATGAACAATAAAATGGCAATAAATACATATCTATTAACAATTGAATCTAAAAATCAAAATAAACAGAACAGAAACAGACTCATAGATTCAGAGAATATTTTGATGGTTGCCAGATGGAAGAGGAATTGTGGGGACGGTTGAAAAATATGAAGGGATTTGAAAGTACAAATTAGTAGTTATAGTATAGTCATGGGGGTGTAAAGTACAGCATAGGGAATATAGTCAGTAATATTCTAATAACTCTGTATGGCATCAGATGGGCATGAGATTTTTCGGGATGATCACTTAGTAAGTTTTATAATGTCTAATCACTGGGGTATACACCTGAAACTAATATAATATTGTATGTCAACTGTAATTGAAAAATTTTTTTTAAATTAATAAATAAACAAAAATAAAACTATATGAAACAAAGAAAATAAAAGTGCTCTTTAGTTTACAATATTTTAAGTATTATAGCAATATTAATAAGGATTTACACTTGAAACCCTAACTTATCAGGAACGTTCCAAAATTCAAGTATCTTATTAATCAAAGGACATCAAGAAAAATTGAAGCTAGCCTTTTCTAAACTCCCCCAGAAAATGTCCTTTAGTCAGTTACCCATCTGTAGGTCCCATAAGCTCATTGGCTTTACAGAAAAGAATTTATGATATTTATTCACTAGAGAGAAAAGCAAAATAGGGATAAAGATAGATTTATAAATTTTAAAAACCTGATTTTAAAATAGTTTCACAAAAAATTTGAACATGCAATAGATGTCAAATGATTGAGACAAGAATATAAAAAATTAGAAAGATTATGTGTGAATAAAGAATAGGATCAAAAAGATTCCTGCATATTCACTACAGCATTATTCACAACAGTCAAGACATGGAAGCAATCTAAGTGTCGATCAATGGATGAATGGATAAAGAAAATGCAACACACACACACAGTGGAATATTATTTAGTCATAAAAAGAAGGAAACCCTGCCATTTGTGACAACACAGATGGACCCTGAGGGCATTATGCTAAATGAAATAAGTCAGACAGAAAAACAAATACCCTATGATTTCACTTACACATAAAATCTATCTATCTATCTATCTATCTATCTATCTATCTATCTATCTATCTATCTATATATATATATATATTTATCTCATAGATACAGAGAACAAGAGGTGGAGAGGCAGGAGGTGGGCAATATGGATGAAGGTGGTCAAAAGGTACAAACATCCAGATATAAATAAGTCATGGGGATGTAATGCACAGCATGGTGGCTACAGTTAAAAATACTGTATTGTATATTTGAAAGTTGCTAAGAGAATAAATTTTAAAAGTTCTTGTGACAAGAAAAAAAATAGGGGACATATGTAGCTAAGTCTATAAAAAAACTAATAAAAATAATACCCAAACAAGAAAAAAATACATATATATATATATTATATATATAACATCTTTCTTTAAAAAGGATGAGTCCCTGGCTGGTTTGGCTCAGTGACTGGAGAGTTGGCCTGCAGACTGAAGGATCTCGGGTTCAATTCCAGTCAAGGGCACATATCCCTGACCTCAACCAGGATTGTGTAGAAGCCAACCAATCAATGTGTTTCCTTCACATTGATGTTTCTCTCTCTCTTTCTCTCTCTCTCTCTCTCTCTCTCTCTCTCTCTCTCTCTCTTCCTCCCTTCCACTCTATCTAAAAAAAATCAATGGAAAAATATCCTTGGGTGAGGATTAACAACAACAACAACAAAAGGATGAGAAGCCCTGGCTGGTTTGGCTCAGTGGTTAGAGTGTCCCCCTATGGACCAAAGGGTCTCAGGTTCGACTCCTGGTCAAGGGCATGTACCTCGGTTGCAGGTTTGATCCCCAGCCCCTGCCAGGGTTGTACGGGAGGCAGCCAATCAATATGTCTCTCTCACATTGATGTTTCTCTCTCTCTCACTCCCCCTCCCTGTCTTCTACTCTAAAAATCAATGGAAAAATATCCTCAGGTGAGGATTAACAAAATAAGTACACAAACCCACAAAATATACATGAGTAAACTGTTAAGGAGGACAACATTTGTGATAGTAAAAAGAGAAAACTTTAATGTAAAAAATTTGAGTTTACTAAGACAAAGAAATTATTTTTGGCATTCATGACCAGAAAGGCTTTCATAAAATTCTTGGCTGTAGACTACTTTTCTACAATTTTTTGTTTTCTGAATATTTCCAGTAATAAAGAAAAATATCTTTCTGAGAAGTATAATTCCCCATGGAAGTAGGAGATTAGATAACCTCATAAAGTTATTTTTTGGTCCTAAGCAAAATTCTTAAGAATTTGTATTCTAAGAAATTCTAGGCCTTATTATTATAACTTAAAATGGATAAATTCTTATAACTCTTAACACACTCCTATTTTTTTCACTTACCTGTACTTTTTAGCCAGATCATCCCTTTCTGCCTTCTGTTTGGCAAGCACATTATCCATAACTTCTTTTATCTCTAACATCTTTTTGGTGTATTGTTCTAGAAGCATGGTAATAAAGTAAAAAGTCAGTTAACTGAAAGATAACAAACAAATTTGGTCACACAGGACTCAGCCTTACTGTTAATTTGAAAAAGTTAGTATTTCCTTACCCTCTTCCCCAATATCAATGGTCCAGATACATAAATCAAGGCTTACTGACTTACTTCACCCTATGGAAGTACCCTGAAGTGTATAGGTAAGAACATTGTACCAAGAAAGAGCAGGCCAGCCTTAGTTCTAATCCTGCTACCCCACTGACTAAAGTCAGTGAAACTGGACAAGTCACATGACCTCTATGGTCAGCTTCCTTATCTGTGAAATGAGGGAAGTAAAGAAAGATAAATAGGAAGTTAAAGTATTTTGCCTGATACAATTATTTACTTTTTTAAAGACAAAAAAAATTATAGTTGTAAAAAATAATTTCAAACAATATAAATGTTTACACATAAGAAAAGTAAGAGTATCCCACTCACCGCCCCCCCCCCCCCCCAACTTTACCTCTATTTTACTTCATGAAAGAGACTGCTGTTAATACCTTGGTAGCAGTGTATGTATTTGTGTATGTATATTAAATATATTTACATAATGTTTTGTTCTATATATTTTACTATATGTAACTACATATTATATGTGTTTAAAAATAAGAATTGTGCTATTAGTTTTTGCTCTTTACACTTAACAATTAGATAAGGCTATATGAAATCAAAGGTCACTTATAGATCTATATAAAATAAGTTTTGTAACAATTATTTAAAATTTTCCTACTTTATTCCATTGCCTCCTCAGTAAAGACATCATGCACTCCCCCATCCCCATCATAAATCCACAGGATTTACACATAAATATCAATTATATCCAATACAGAGTCCCAAGTAGGAAAATGAAAGGCTTAGATTTTATTCTTTTAAGCAACTTGCTATTCATTTCACTTTTGGCTTTGTTCCCTTATGTTTTTGCCTAAGTTTTTAGACTAATGCATATTTTTCTAGATAATTTAACCAGACAAAATCAGTGGTGAGAAATAACATGAAGTTCAGAGTTGGAATTAGTTCCGGAACCTGCCTTTGCAAATCAGACGAATGATTTGATAAGTATAGAATCAGTGTTCCCAGAGTAGTTTTTGTCTCCCCAAAAGGGTTAGTTTCACAATGTGATGCATGTGCTAACGAAGTGGGGAAACCTTCTATGATCATTAAGAATTTAGATATACAGATTTGATACTGATATTTACATTATCTATGTACCCTGTCACATTGGGTTTTCTAAATGAATTTTAAAGCACAGGTAAAAATAATATTATCACAGTAACCTAAAAGATTTTGTTTATAAAAGGATATAAAGATATTTACATGTAACTTGATATTTATTTATCAAAGAGACATTAAATTAATCAATGGTATCTTAGAAATAATCTAGAAATTGCCCTAATATGTATAAGATTTTAATATATGATATTAAGGTATTATAAAACAATGCAGATGAGAGGAATTATTCAACAAATAAGAATAGGAAAACCCTATGGGGGGGAACCCTCTTCTATTCTTATCTAATACCACACATGGAAAAGAGATTTTAGATGAATTATAGAGTTAAAATGCTTACGAAAAAACCATAAAATGTTTAAAATGAATATTTTTCTGCTCAGTTAAGTTGAGGCACTAAAGATAGCTGATCTCAAAGTGAACGGAAGACATCTAAAAGAAATATTTACAAAGAAATATACAAACTGGTATTCATTACTCTTGGACCCCTCAGGCAAACCAAAGATATAAAAAGGTGTCAGAATATGGAGGTGGTGAATTTGTAAAGACATTTCTTTAGAGAGCTGTTGCTTCACTGGGTGGGAATCTCCATCTTGAGCTGCACAAGTAAGAAGTGACGGGGTTTCTCGCCTTTTCTCAAGCCTATTGGGAGCAGTTTCTCAAAGAATTGTTGAGAGCATAGTAACTTTCAGTTGAGGTGATAATGGACTCATATCTGGCTTTCTCCTTGAACATCTAGAGGTTGAGATCCTTAAGAGCAAGAAGTTTACACAGCAGGACAGAGAAAGCTGCTGCTGTGTTGGAACTGTCCTCCCTTCTAACAGTGGGTCTAAGATGCCAGGATCCTGAAGACTTGCTGTGGAGCTTATCCTCTGATCCTGCCTATGAGGGCTTCTACCTGAGGGCTATTAGATGCATAAGATTATAAATACTAAATAAAATATATGAGCCATACATTTTTTTGCAGGGTTATAAATTATTTGTATTTTTTTCCTCAAAACACAACATGTACTATGTGCTAGGCCAGGATGAAGAGTAGAATGGGTATAAATTTAAAAATATAATAATAAAAGGAAATGGTTAAAAATCATCACTACATGAATTAGGACAAGAGATGTAGCCTGTTACACAAAAGATGGATGAGGTATTTTAAATTACTTTATTTTTAGCTAACTACTTTTAAAAAAAAATTAATTTATTGGGGTGACATTGGTTTAAATGACCATATAGGTTTCAGGTATGGGTTTCTATGTTACAAGATCTGTATACTGCACTGTGTGCCTACCACCCAAAGTCAAATCATCTTCTGTCACCATATATTAGATATTAGGCCCTCTTCACCCCTTAGCTAACTACCTTTTTTTTTTTTTTTTGGAATTAATCTTCAGATAGAGCGGGAGGGAGGAGGGTGGAGAGAGAGAGAGAAACATCGATGAGAGAGAGACACATCGACTGGTTGCCACCAACATGACCCCAACTGGGGTGGGGACAAACCGCAACCGAGGTACGTGCCCTTAGCGGGAACTGAACCTGGGACTCTGGTCCGCAGGCCAATGCTCTAACTGCTGAGCCAAACCAGCCAGGGCTTAACTAACTACTTTTAACATTTAGATCTGCATCTATCGGCAGCTACTTTCTACCTTGTACATCATAACTCAAGAAAACATAATTGTGAGCTATCAAAGGTTTGCAAATATTCACTGAAGTTTTGAGATATTACGATTATTAGGTTAGAAATCAGTCTAATGTATTATTTTGAATCACTAGTGTTTTGTAAACAGGAAAACATCTATGCAGTAACACATATCTGCTCATTTGAAAGGTATGAGGATTTGTTCTGCTGTGTAACCACTACACATTCCTTTTCTAATTAGTTAAGAGCTACCATAGTTGGGTGAAGCTGAGGAGCCAAGAAATAACATAACCTTATATCTAATCACTATCTTATGCTTTTTGTCACGTCTTTATGTAAACATATCACCAGCAGTAGCTTATTCTGATTATGGTTCTGAGTATCTTTCTAATTACTCATGCTATCTATACCTTGAGTCTAGAAGTATCTTTATCAACAATTACATCAACTACTGGTTTGATTCATTAACTTCTAATGATCATTCCTGGCATTTTACTCTCACATTAAAAAAAAAAAAAAAAGGCCACCTCTTTTTCAGCCACTGTGAGCTTGGAAATAAACATGTATGGTAAGAAGATAAGGTAGTGATGACTCAAACTTGAGTATGAATCCATATTTACCTGCATCTTCAGGGGTCCTTATTTCAAACTCCAATAGATTTTCTTGTTTTTCTTCTATATCTTGTAGAATGGCACTGATGGTCTGATGCTATCAGATAAAAATATTAAAAACTTCTTTATAAAAAAGTAGATGTTTCTTATATGCAATTGACAAATGCACAATAAAAGTGCTGGCCAGTTTGGCTCAGCGGTTAGAGCGTCGGCCTGCGGTCCAGAGAGACTTGGGTTCAGTTCCCGCTAGGGGCGTGTACCTCGGTTGCGATTTGTCCCCGGCTGGGTTGGTCGTGCGGGAGGCAGCCACTCGATGTGTCCCTTTCACATCGATGTTTCTCTCTCTCTCTCTCTCTCTCTCTCTCTCTCTCTCTTCCTCCCACTCTATTTGAATAAAAAATGGAAAAATGTCCTCAGGTGAGGATTAAAAAAAAAAAAAAGTGCTAAAGAAAGTGCTATTAAAAATACTCATTTCCCTTTACATTCAAAATGTACTCATGTTTTGTTTAATCTTACCTATATAAATATACATGTTTGAGAGAGAAAAATAAATGTAATTATGTCTTGATTTAAGTAGCAGATCTATTCCTGGAAAATAGAATATAAGAATAGCAACCGTATAGAGAATCATAATTTTTCATTTTCATCTGTTATAATTATAGGTGTAAGAGAAAAACAACAACAACTCAGCACATAATATTTAATGATAACATATATGCAACAAATTCACTTTAAGGCTTTACGGTTATCATTGCACCCTATTAAAATATCACTCATAATATTAGAAATACAAAACACTACTTTCAAAAACTCACAAAGGGGATTTAAGACCACATCTTTACACCCCTGCCAATATTGATCTTCCTTCCCGGAACATCTGCAATTTATTCTGCCCAGATCCCTCTCTTTCTTATGAGAGATGGAATCATAAAATGTACTCTTGAACCAAGCTGCCTGGGTGTGAATTCTGACTCCATCTCTTTCTGGCTGGTGACTCCAACAAGTCACTGTCCTTCTTGCTTGAATTGAGTAACATATGTAAAATGGTTAGGAAAGTGTCAGCACAAAGTAAGAGCTCAATAAATACTGCTTATTATTATATATAAACCATCTCATACACAAAACCTCTTAGTAACCTAATCCATACTGACTTTTCCTTTCTCAGAATTACATAAGAATTTCAGTGCTACAGAATTTAGTATTAATATATATGTCTTACACATTATATTTTTCCATCAAGATAATGAGATCTTATAGGCAAGAGCATGATTCTTTTTTTTAATCCTCACCGAGGATATTTTTCCATTTATCTTCAGATAGAGTGGGAGGCAGGGAGGGAGAGAGAGAGGAACATCGATGTGAGAGAGACACATCAGTTGGTTGCCTCCCTCACGACCCTGACCAGGGCCGGGGATGAACCGCAACCGAGGTACATGTCCTTGGCCGGAATCAAACCTAAGACTCTTTGATCCACGGGCTGACACTCTAACCACTGAGCAAAACCGGCCAGGGCAGGAGCATGATTCTTATATATTTACATGTGGTTTCCACATTGTTGGACATATAGTTGTTGCTCAATAGACAACTAATGGAGTGATTCATATTTTCTATCCATATATATATATATATATTTTTTTTTTTTTTTTTTTTTTCTCGCCCTGGCCGGTTTGGCTCAGCGGTTAGAGCATCGGCCCGCGGACCAGAGAGTTACGGGTTCAGTTCCCGCTAAGAGCACGTACCTCGATTGCAGTTTGTCCCCGGCCCCGGTTGGGGTCGTGTGGGTGACAACCAGTTGATGTGTCTCTCTCACATCGATGTTTCTCTCTCTCTCTTTTCCTCCCTCTCTCCTTCCCACTCTATCTGAAGATAAATGCAAAAATGTCCTCGGGTGAGGATAAAAAAATATGTATACACACACACACACACACACACACACACACACACACACACACACATTCATTATTAAAACGTGTAGGTCCTCAAAGCCTTCCAAAGTATGTTGCTCTGAAATTTTACTTTAGTGCCCAGAAGGGACATGGAAAATGCAAATAATAAAACCATCCAATTATGTGGAAAAGCAATCTCATTGCTGTTGTTTATAAAATGAATCAAAACAGAACTATAAAATATAAATATACAAAACAAATTAACAGATGACGAGTTTTATTTCTTTTTACATTGAATGGCTATGGTTATAAAAGCACACTAAGGACTGAATTTGTACCCAGGCTAAGCCTCTACCTATAGGTTTGGATAAAGAAAACCACTTCTGATGCTGACTTTCTTTTCTATTTTACCTTATAGTGTGGATGCACAGTCTCAGCCACCACTGGCCATAAGCTTTCACTCCACACCAGCTCCATATTCCACCTTGGAGGGTCCACCACAACCTTTCCTCCAAGACCCCCCTTCTTAGTCCTTCATTATTGCTTGATATCTTAAACAAACAAACAAACAAACAAACAAAAAACTAACCTGGGACATGTCTTTGGAACAAGCAGCTTTACACAGTTTATATTTTGTTTACTGTAAAGCTTCAGTATGATTTTATTCCAGATTTTCTATTTTTACTATGGCAGGATCATCTTTGCCTCTGACACCTCTTCTAAATTTTGTACTATATAGAACAGTGATGAAGGGTACAGGCTGTGGAACCAGATTGCCTGGAGCTTAATTCTGGCATAGCTACTTAATTTTTGATTAAGTTACTTAACCTCTCTTACTTTAGCTTCCTCATCTATAATGAGGAAAGTAATGATAATAACAGAACCTACCTAAAAGGGTTATCATGAGGACTAAATGCATTAATATAGTACTTAGAGGACAGCTTGTCATATGATAGGTACTCAGTGAATGTCTACTGTTATTATTTCTGTACTTATTTTATATGGGGATAGAGAAAGAGGCTGCCTACATGCTATGATCTGAAGGTAGTACCAAACTAAAATCATCTCATTTCCTTTGTATGTGGCCATAGAGTTATCCCTCACCTCCAATTTGGTTTGAAATTTCCAATTTTCAAAACCAATTTTACATCTAAAGTCCTCATATTTCTTTTGAGTTTTTCTTTTTTGTAAAGTTGGTTTTCTATAGACTGCTATAGCTCCATTACATTTTCTCTAACGCTTGGCATCTAAAACAATATATATTTTTCCTGAAGCAAATAGCCATATAGTTAATAACAATAGAGTGGTTTTTCACAATGCTCTAATCTTTACATAAAAATATACCTTTAAGATACAATATGGTGTAAACATTGGACAAAATACAACAAGTTTTAAACACACAAACACATACATAACTAAAAATGGAAAAAGAAAGGAAAATTCCCTGGTGCCAGAAATTAAGCTAGCAGTGGTCCACGGGGGATTTGGAACAAACATAGATATTAGGGGTTAGGTTTTTAATGCCCATACAGGCACAGGAGATAAGTCCTCAAGCCCACACAAGGAGGGAGTTATAATGGAGTTCTTGCATAAAGCCAGTGGCCCAGAGTGGGTGTGCTTTAGGTTAGACAAGGATTAGAAAAACTCTACTTGTCACCCATCCAGGCTTTCGGTAGAAAAGTAGAGACCTACTTTTGTCACACATGTATATAAGAACTAAATTTACACAACGTGTGGTTCAGGAAATCAAAAGGAGATATTAGCATAAAAATTGGTGTGTAACTAACAAACCTCTAGGGCCCCAGCAGAAGCAAATGTTAAACAGAAAGCCTAGACTCACCAAAATTCCCACCACAAACAACCATCACTGAAGTGAGACTAGAATAAAAAAAGAAACACAAACCACATGAAAAAGCATGCTATCATAAAAAAGAGGAGGAGAGTTTAAAATTCCTTTAAAAATGTTCGGAAAGATTTTTTTTAAATGCTATCAATATTGTAAGGCAAGAGCCAAAAGTCTTTTTGTCTGTTTTCTTTTTTAACAGATATTTGAAAAGGAAACAATTTCTAGAAATAAAAAACAGTCATTAAAATTAAAGACTCAATGCATAGGTTGAATAGATTAGAAATATTTGAGGAGAAAAACAATGAATTGGAAGAGAAATCCAAAGAAATCCCCCAGAATATAATACGAAGAGTTTAAAGTATAGAAAATATGAAAAACAAATTAGGAAACATGGAGACAGGCCTAACACACATCTAAGTAAGAGTTCCAAAAAAGAGAATACTGAGAATGGAAGAGAGGCAATATTCAAAGATATAAGGGCTGAGAGTATCCAGAATACAAATAAGAAATGTCTTCAGATTAAAGAAGCATGTCTAGTCCTGACTATAATTAATAACAACACATCCACATTTAGAACATAAAAAAATATAAGATAAATCTTAAAAGCTATAAGATTAAAAGACAGATTATCTATGAGGAAATGACAATTTGATTGAAGTTGACTTTACATTTATTACAACAGACACCAGGAAACAATGCAAATATTTTCAAAGTGCTGAGGCAAGTGCAAGTTAGCTTTGAATACCACTTAAAATATTTAAGGTACAAATTATATGATTAATCATAATTTGGGTTCAATGAATGACATCTTTCCTCTCTACACTAACAGAAAATATATAAGACAAGCCAAATCAACATACATAACCTTATTCAAAATAATATTTCACTGAGGGTACTATTTTGTTTAAGAAGTTAGGATCTAGTATGCTTTGTGTTTTTGTCAAAGTAAGGATATATATCTTATCAATTAATATATATTTTATTGAGCAATTACTACGTTATTTTGCAAACACTATCTATCACTATAAACCATGTGGGATCCAGGTTAGCTAAACCAGATTGCTTTCCTCTTCTCTGTATGAGGTTCAGGGTTTTTTCTACCTAGTATGTATCTTAGATACTTTTAGGAAGTGGGTAAATAAAGACACACTATGATTATGGAAGTGTCTATAGGACAAGAGGTAGCCAAAGAACCAAACCTAGGTGTAAAAGCAGCTAATGTATAATTCTTAATCAATTCAGATAATTGAGAATTAACCATACAACATATCTTCTTGGCTTCTTCTGTTCAATTATGCTATATTTTCTTATGACAAAAAACATTTTCTACCTGCATGACCTTAAAATGAAAAGAGTGCTGCCAAGCTGGCCCAAATAATGGCATTTTCTAGGCTGAAGAACAAAAGATTTCATCTTCACTCACCATATGAAGGCTTTCTCTTGTTTTTTCTTGGTGTGAAAGAGAAGGTGGATGAACAGTTTTTAAGTCATCACAAAAACATGGTTTGTGTCGTTTGGACCGGACAGTAGGAATTTTTACTTTAAAAAGTAAAATTAGAAAATATAATAAGAATGTGTAAAAATTTACCTTCATTATATCAATTGTAATGGTGACAGGAATAGATAAATTAAGTCTACAATTCTTATATTAATGTTGGTCAATGCCTTAGTATTTACTTTCAATTGATTAATTATAGCTAACATTTACTGAATACTTATCACATGCTGGATATCAAAATCTTTCCCTGAATCATCTTATTTAATCTTCATATGAACCAAGTGAGATAGGTAGTTTATTATAGTCATTTTACAGAAGAGGAAAGTGAAGCTTAGCGGAATTCAGGAAGTTGCCTAATTGTCACACAGCTAGTACTAAAACCAGATCTGACTCCGAAGTCCATGCTCTTAATCACTATGACTGTGGTTCACTGTCTCTGTCAAGTTCTCTCTTTCCCTTCTCCCATTCTAGATTCCCTTTCTCCATATAACCATTGTATTCTACACCCCTCATCCCTTTGAGAGTACCTGACCAAGGAAATATGTACACAAGAAACAACACACAAGTAGGAATAGATATAGTACTTTATATAACAGAGTGCCCAATAGGCTTCTCTTAAGCTGAGCTGATATAATTCATGGGACTTGAACCTTCAGATATGGCTGTGGAAAGGGAGAGAGACGGATGGGGCTCTTAAAAAAGGCTCTGACCCTATGGACTTACCATATAGTAGCAGGATATGAAAAGAGAAACCTTGTATTAGTCTTGACCTTGTCCTACATGTGATTTAGCTTACTAGTTAAATATGACACAATGATTATTCTTAGCTCTAACCAATCATATCAATAATATGTTTCCTCCCTTGAAAATGAATAGTTAGTAAGAACAGTGTTAGGCTGGGGGAGAAATGTGTGACAGACTCTTCCCAACATTCTCCCTCATAAAGAAAGAGGGCAGATTATGTTGCTGGTTTCTTTTTCTATGAGTCAAGGCTCAACCATAAGGGAAAAGGTAGAACAATTCCTTCTCAACACAGTAAATTGTGCGGAATTGCCTGTCTTCTGGTTGGTTTCTCCACAAGACTGGAAGCTCCTCGTGGGCGAGTGCTTGGTTTGCATAGCAGGTACTCCACAAATATGTTTTCTAAATTAGTGTTTACTAAATGCCTATTTCATATAGATAATTCATTATATTATTTCAATTCAAAAAACTGCTATAAAATGGTTCATAAAATTTTGCCTGGCTATATAATCCCTTGAAATATTTTTTCACTACTATATTATACAGATATCAATATAATATATTTGCTTAATGAATTAGTATTCTAACATTAGAATATTAGATTCTTTAAAAGCTGGCATTAGTCCAACTTTTATATGAATCATTACAAATTTTGAAGTAATGAAATCTTAGTTGCAAAGAGTTGGTAGTCTATTACTCTTTCCCAGTCCCACTACAAATAAACCAATCTGCATTGTTTAGTTACATCTTTATGTCAGACCCAATGTTAGGGAGAGTAATGTTCATTTAATGAATGGTATGGGTTTTATTTCAACATGTAACTCCAAATCCAATAGGATCATATAATTTATAAATTAAACCATCTGGAAATGCTACTTCCTAAAAATAAATGTTTTTTAAGAGTTTGATAAACATACAAAACATCTATCCCCAGTTATAAAACAATTTACACTACAAATATAAAGATTTTATTTTTCTAAGCAGAGGTATACAAAAAAGAGTAAGCAATACTGCCATACATACCAGTGGGTATAGCATTACTCTCATCTCTATTATCAGTCTCAACAGCACCATAAGATTTTAGCAGCTCTTTCATTTTTTCATCATCTGCCTCATCTAAAGCAGTCTTCTGTTTTTGATTCTTTTGATTAGGGTTTGCTCCATGTTGCAGTAGAATCTCAGCTGCCTAGAAGGTATATTTCCAAAGTTATCTCTATTAACACCTTAGATCAATAATTTCTGCTTTCATTACAATACACCATTACCAAGCATTAAAAGTTATCAAAAACAAAAGTTTTCAAACTCTGGCCAAGAACATTTTTATTAAATTTGATATGACAGCTACAAGTGAACCTACTGATTTGGCTTGATTTGTTCCCAGAAGAGAACCAAACATGACATGGAAGTATCAGATATGCTGCCTTGATTGCAGTAAGAGGCAGACATAGGTAGACTGTGTGCAGGTTTTATTTGATCTTTCTCTTTCTTTTTTTTGGTTAATCCTCACAGGAGGATATTTTTCCATTGATTTTTTTACATAGAGTGGAAGGGAGAGAAGGGGAGAGAGAGAGAGAGAGAGAGAGAGAGAGAGAGAGAGAGAAAGAAACATCGATATGAGAGAGACACATTGATGGGTTGCCTCCCACACAACCCCAACTGGGGCCAGGGACTGAACCTGCAACCCAGGTCTGTGCCCTTGACCAGGAATTAAACCCAAAACCCTTCATCCACAGGCCGATGCTCTAATCACTAAACCTGTCAGGGCTGATCTCTTTAACAGAGCCCTTTGTTCTCTCTCCCCCAAGCTGCTGGAGGATGGGGTGGAGAAGGGAGCAAGAATCACTTCAGGACTATGTTATATTATAAACTGTATTATAAATTGCTATTAGACATAGTTGAATAAAGTTCTATTTGGACTATATTTCAGAAAACCTGATATCCAATCTAATAATGTCTATACAAATGTGTGCCCTAAATAACTGATTTATATTCACAAAATGTTAAAGATAAAAGGAAATTTAGAAATAATCTACTCCAACCCCATCATTTTATAGAAGAGGAAATTGAGGTAAAAGATTTTGACATTTTAGGAGCAAAATAATCTTCGAATATAAATAAGGTTTCTCTAAATAACTCAAAGTTATGTATTAGAAGTCAGTTTGTAATTGATCAAAGTTAAAGATGGTTACTAATTGTTTATGGTATAAGTCAATGAATAAAAAAACAGCCAGTGATTTCATTTGCATGAAGCAAGAGACTCCAACCTTCCTCAGCCATGGCAACTGGTTATGGGTAGAGCTGAATCTTGAAGGCACTCAAGCCTCAGCCTCCACACAACTCCCTGGAGGCAAGGCAAGAGCCCTTTCTGGTATTTTGCCCCATAAATTCTAGCTGTTGGATTTTAAACTCCACATTTTATCTCTTCAACTCACTGCAACCATAGGACTGTTTATATCTCCCTCCTTATGCTTCTGCCTGGAAATTTCCTCTGGACCATAAGGTGTGGCAATTACAGGATTCATTTCACTTGCTTCCTTTCTCTCAGGGATCACTGTGCTGTATGGCTTGTTGTCCAATGTCTCAAAACTGTGATTTTATATACCTTATTCACTTTTCTAATGGTTGAGGTGGGAGGGTATATCTTGTCCCTGCTATTCCATCTTGTCCAAAAGTGCATATTCATCCCTATCCACTTTTTATCTTTTTTCTTGTATTTTGTTTTTCTTATTCTCCTTTTCCTTGTCGTTTTGTTCTACATTTTCCAAGGTACAATGCATGACCATCTTGGAAAATAACTTAAAACAGAAATTAAGATTTAAAAAGAAAGTAAAAGTTGAAAAAGAAAATAGGGTGTTGAATAGCTTCACATGTAGTCATGCAACCATTAGAAAAGTGAATAAGGTATATAAAATCACAGTTTTGAGACATTGGACAACAAGCCATACAGCACAGTGATCCCTGAGAGAAAGGAAGCAAGTGAAATGAATCCTGTAATTGCCACACCTTATGGTCCAGAGGAAATTTCCAGGCAGAAGCATAAGGAGGGAGATATAAACAGTCCTATGGTTGCAGTGAGTTGAAGAGATAAAATGTGGAGTTTAAAATCCAACAGCTAGAATTTATGGGGCAAAATACCAGAAAGGGCTCTTGCCTTGCCTCCAGGGAGTTGTGTGGAGGCTGAGGCTTGAGTGCCTTCAAGATTCAGCTCTACCCATAACCAGTTGCCATGGCTGAGGAAGGTTGGAGTCTCTTGCTTCATGCAAATGAAATCACTGGCTGTTTTTTTATTCATTGACTTATACCATAAACAATTAGTAACCATCTTTAACTCAGGAGTGTACTTCCATAGAAATAAAGCTTTCTACAATACCTCATCCTCCTGTTTGAGTCTCAGAACACTGCAAGAAGTCCACTTCCACCAGCAACCGGTGGGGACAAGGAGAGTTCCCCACTGATAACAATACCACATATTTGTCTCTCTTGCTCTCTTTTTAATCTTTCTAGCTTATCTATCAATGTCTTATCTCACGATAAAGAAATAGGGACAAAAGGGACAACGTGAGTCAAAAATAAAATGAGCCAATGATAGAAGAATGCTTACACAGAGAGAAAATTCATGAAAATATGAAGAAAGATATTAATAATATATCAGTGTCAAGGGAACTAAAATATCATGAAAAATACCATCTCCTTTAAAATAGAACATTTCTCCTTAGAATAAAGGCAACAGAGATATGGAAGTTTACTCCAAAAGCAAACTTTGTCTATATCACCACTTAGGTGATAAAGCAATAGATCGCAATACCAAAATACAGCCCACACTGGTCAAATCCAGTCTGCTGCCTGATTTTGTAAATAAAGTTTTATTGGAGCAGCTACATCCAGTTATTTACATATTGTCTATGGCTGCTTTTGCACTGCACCAGCAGTTGGTTGATTAGTTGCAACAAAGATTGGGTGGCCCGGAAAACCTAAACTGCTTATTATGTAGCCCTTTATAGGAAATATTTAACAATCCCTGCTCTAGACAAGGGCGCTATCTATTTTCTGTGATGATAGAAATGTTTTATTTTATTATTTATTTATTTTATCCTCACCCGAGGACATTTTTGCATTTATCTTCAGAGTGGGAGGAAGAGAGAGAGAGAAACATCGATGTGAGAGAGACACATCGAGTAGCTGCCACCCACACGAACCCAACCGGGGCCGGGGACAAACTGCAACTGAGGTACGTGACCTTAGCAGGAACCGAACCCAGGACTCTCTGGTCCGCAGGCTGACGCTCTAACCGCTGAGCCAAACTGGCCAGGGCGATAGAAATGTTTTAATCTGCAAAGTTCAATATGGTAACTATTCTCCATATGTAGCTACTGAGTACTTGAAATGTGACTAGTGAAACTGAAGAATTATATTTTAAATGTAATTTATTTAAAGTAATTTAAATAGCCACACGCTAGCTAGTGGCAATAGCATAAGACAGTATAGCTCTAGATGAAATTCTTTATTTCAGTGGTAAAGATATTATCTCTTTCTCAAGCAGCTGAAGTAAGCCTAGAATTCAAATTTTCCAATATAATTTTATCCACTAAACCAAGCTCCCCTTCTACCACTTCCTATTGTTAATTTCCAGCTCTTGGCATTCATTTTTAC
The DNA here is from genome assembly GCA_030848825.1 of Tadarida brasiliensis. Taxonomy (NCBI): domain Eukaryota; kingdom Metazoa; phylum Chordata; class Mammalia; order Chiroptera; family Molossidae; genus Tadarida; species Tadarida brasiliensis. Next base: position 48,835,505 of record CM061258.1, read on the forward strand.
AGAGGACTCTCTATATCTGAGTGTTCATTTTCTCTATCCCTTGAATTCACCAACTTGCCAGGAAAGACAGAGTCTTCAAAACAGGAAAATTCTTATTCAAGAAGAACACTTACAAAATTAGACCTAATCAAACATCCTCCCAGATTATTAACATGGCATCTTTCTTATCCATCAAATCAAAATCTTTTTTTTTTTTTATCCTCACCCGAGGACATTTTTTGCATTTATCTTCAGATAGAGCGGGAGGGAGAGGGGGGGGAAGAGAGGGAGAGAAACATCGATGTGAGAGAGACACATCAACTGGCTGCCACCCATACGACCCCAACTGGAACCGGGGACAAACCGCAACCGAGGTACGTGCCCTTAGTGGAAACCGAACCCAGGACTCTCCGGTCCACGGGCCGACACTCTAACCGCTGAGCCAAACCGGCCAGGGCAAATCAAAATCTTTTTGATTGTCAGTTTGCCACTGGTCACTGATGTTGTAAACAGCCAACAAAAAAAATGGAAATATGCTACAAATTGATTACAAAGACAAAATGCACAGATGTAGGATTTCCTGACGTCATACATTAAAATAATGTTGGAGAAATGCTTGAAGCACCTGTGAAGCCACTGATGAATGAGAAACTGCTAGGGGAATCTGTTAACCTAAAAAAAAAGAAAAATCACAGGATTTGAATATGAAAGGATAATAGAGGACCTAGGAAAAACTTGTAATGCCTCTCAAAATTTTTGAAAAAAGACCTTCCTTGAGGTCATTGTGCAAAATAAAAGATGTCCTATGTTCTAACAAACAATTTTGTCAGAAAAATTAGGCCAAGAAAAAATGCTTTATACAGGCTTTTGCTGTTCTAGAAATTAGTATATGTTTCAATTAGAACCTAAATACAATATTGTTTAGAAAAGAGTTAACATAGCTGGCTTGAGACTGCTATCCAGAAAGGTCACTCGCAAAGTTATCCTTTAGCTGTGCACTTGGCTGGTAAACAGCAGCCTATGCTCATATAAAACTTTCCTTAATTGATAAGAGTGGGTCAATGTGCTTCAACTGTCTACACAAACCATGTAGTTTATGCTTCTGGAAGTCTGGACTCTAGTATGTGCTAGACCAGAAATATTGCATTGATGTTGCTACATTTTCCTTGCTGAGGGGGAGAACCCCTTATTTTCCTCATTTTATATTGCATTTTAAAGGACATCATCCAAAAATCTGATTTTCCCACTACAAAATTTTGGCTCTTATTTAAGTGGTTTCACTTTAAATGGCCCTTTCCCTGTACAACTAGCCAGTAAGTTAATCACTTTAATGATTTTTCTTGTTTCCTTTCTTCCATTTCAAAAATCCTACAAACTTGTGACTTTGTCTATTCTTTTGTTGTTGCTGTTAATACTCACCCACGGATATTTTTCCATTGATATTTTAAATAGAGTAGGAGGGAGGGAGGGAGAGAGGGAGGTGAGAGAGGTAGAGCGAGAGAAACATCGATGTGAAAGAGACATATGGATTGGTTGCCTCCTGCACAACCCCGACTGCGGCTGGGGATCGAACCTGCAACCCAGGTACGTGCCCTTGTCCGGGAATCAAACCTGAGACCCTTCCTTCCAAGGGCCAATACTCTAACTGCTTGAGCCAAACTGGCCAGGACTGTCTATTCTTTTTTAATGTAAACATCTTAAAGGCAAACGAGGTTCTTCAGTCAAAAGAAGCCACCTTGGACATTAGCCCACCCATCTGGTATTATTCTTAATCATTAGTTTATATCTTTTATCTCAAATTATAAACTCAATAATACTATTCCTTCACATGACCACATTTAGGCTGAAAATAGTGGTTATATCCTTTCACAAAATTAAATAAAAATCACCAGGCTCTTAAACATATATATGAACAGATAAATAGATGTTAGTGAGAGATCAAAGGAATTGTTTATATGAACCCTGGTTTTAAATTGTTGGTTGTGGTAGTTTCCTTAACTATTTTATAGAGCCAATCACTATTTCTGAAATTTATGTTGCTCACTGACAACAATAAAAGTTATAAGGTTTTGTCAAACAAAAAGGTGCGTTTAAAAACCTAAAGAATTTTAAAGTCTAGATTTGAAATTCAGTGTTACTAAAGTAGTGACCCTAGTAATTTTCTCTTATGATATTTTTTATCACACTGCCTGATTAAGAAAAATATACAACACCACCACCCCCAAGTAACAAACTATTTGTGTTTTTATCCATTTCTTTGAAACCTCAAACCCACTGAGTAATTCTGAGTTAAATAAAGTCTAGCTGTCACATGTATCATCACAATATTTAGACTTTTTTATGCACAATAGAAAATCATTTAAAACCATTAAAAATGGAATGTATTAGATTTATAACCAATGTTTACTCTGAATCATTGCATTTTATTCTGATTTATATGAATTATGTGATGAAGAGACAATGGGAAAATGAATCATTAGGAAATACATTGATTTTCCAATCATTATACAATGTCTTATCTTCATTTGTAATTTTAAGGCTTTTTAAAAAAATCCTCACCCGAGAATATTTTTCCATTTATCTTCAGATACAGTGGGAGAGAGGGAGGGAGGGGGAGGGAGGGAGAGAGAGAGAGAGAGAGAGAGAGAGAGAGAGAGAGAGAGAAACATCGATGTGAGAGAGACAGATCGATTGGTTGCCTCCCACACAACCCTAACCAGGGCTGGGGACTGAACAGCAACTGAGGTACATGCCCTAGGCAGAACTGAACTTGAGACTCTTTGGTCCGAGGGCTGACACTCTAACTGCTGAGCCAAACCAGCCAGGGCTGTAATTTTAAGGTTTTAAAAATAATTTGTTATAAGGAATCACTTTAGTCCTCAATTTAAAATATCTTTATTTTCTTCACTCATTTTTCTAAGAAAGAGTAATAGGAACCAAACTGGATATGTACTGTACCTTTAAATGATTATTTGCAACAGCATCATGTAAGGGCAGAATTCCATCTAAATTTTCACAATTAACATTAGCACCAGCTTTTAACAACTCTACAATTACATCAGTAGATCCCTCAATAGATGACTTATGTAGTGGTGTCCAACCTAAAAAAGGAAAAAGGGAAAAAACGAGCTGCTGCTTACATATATTCATTATTAAATTTATTTGCACTAATGGAGTTAACATCTATATTGATTCAAACATATGCATTCATGGAAAAGAAATGACATTGAAAACCATGGCCTTAAAATGTGTATTTCATTTTTAAAATCAAATTGAGCTAATAAAAAATATTTGTTGATAGAAGTGCCAAAACAGAAGACTCACAGAACATTAAACACCTGGGACCGGAGTAAGTATTAATCATGTAAATTTGTTTCAACTCAGATATCAAATACGGTAAGATAATGTCTGACTTTTCTATTTGTATGCTTCCATTGTCACATTTCTCTTTAAAAGGATGTGATTCAATCAATCTTTGAGTTTTTCTCTCTGGAATTGTTCATACAAGATTCTTTTGAGCTGAGCAAAATGTTAGAAGATCAATTTAAAACTGGAGATTTAAAATTAAAATAAGGGCCCTGGCCGGTTTGGCTCAGCGGTTAGAGCGTCGGCCCTCAGACCAATGAGTCGCAGGTTCAATTCCGGTCAAGGGCATGAACCTCAGTTGTGGTTTGTCCCCGGCCCTGGTTGGGTCGTGCGCGAGACAACCACTCGATGTGGCTCTATCACATCGATGTTTCTCTCTGTCTCTCTCTCTCTCCTTCCCTCTCACTCTATCTGATGATAAATAGAAAATTATCCTTAGGTGAGGAATAAAATAAAAATTAAATTAAATTAAGGGAGGAGAGGTGAAAGGAATAGTAGAAAGAGAGGAGGAAAGGGAAGAAGGAACAATAAATTGGGAAAAAATTTGCATTCTCTCTAAAGTTAGGGAATGGTATTAAGGCCTCCAAGGAAAATGCCTAATTAAAGCTTCCCTTACTCCCCACTCTGTATACTCGTGTTGAATGCTCCCAAGTGCATGTTAAAAACTGTTCTGAATAGTAAAGACATTTTAATGATGTTAATTCTTCCAATCCATGAACAAGGTATATGTTTCCACTTTTTTATATCTTCCCCTATTTCTTTTTTCAATGACCTGTAGTTTTCTGCAAATAGGTCCTTTACTTCTTTGGTTAAGTTTATCCCAAAGAATCTTAATTTTTTTGCTTCGATGGTAAATGGGATTATCTATAGATTCAATGCAATCCCCATCAAAATACCAATGACATATTTCACAGAACTAGAACAAACACTCCAAAAGTTTATATGGAACCAAAAAAGACCCTGAATAGCTACAGCAATCTTGAAAAAGAACAAAGTAGGAGGGATCACATTACCAGATTTCAGGTTATACTACAAAGCCACTGTAATCAAAATAGCCTGGTACTGGCACAAGAACAGGCAGATAGGTCAGTGGAACAGAATAGAGAACCCAGAAATTGACCCAAGACAATATGCTCAATTAATATTTGACAAAGGTAGCAAGAGCATACAGTGGAGTCAAGACAGTCTCTTCAGTAAATGGTGTTGGGAAAATTGGACAGCTACATGCAAAAAAATGAAACTAGACCACCAATTTACACTATACACGAGAATAAACTCAAAATGGATAAAAGACTTAAATGTAACTCGTGAATCCATAAAAATCCTAGAAGAAAATGCAGGCAACAAAATTTCGGACATCATACGCAGCAGAATTTTCACTGATACAACACCTAAGGCAAGAGAAACAAAGGAAAAAATGAACACATGGGACTACATCAAACTAAAAAGCTTCTGCACAGCAAAAGAAACAACCATCAAAATGGAAAGGGATCCCACTATATGGGAGACCATAATCATCAATGATGCATCAGATAAGGGGTTAATTTCCAAAATATATAGAGTGCTCATACAACTCAACAAAAGGAAGACAAAGAACCCAATTAAAAAATGGGCAGAGGACCTAAATAGACACCTCTCCAAACAGGACATATAAATGGCCAAGAGACATATGACAAAATGCTCAATGTCACTAATCATCAGAGAGATGCAAATTAAAACAACTATGAGGTATCACCTCACACCTGTCAGAATGGCCGCCATCAACAAATCATCAAACAACAAGTGTTGGTGAGGGTGTGGAGAAAAGGAGACTCTAGTACACTGCTGGTGGGAACGCAGACTGGTGCAGCCACTATGGAAAACACTATGGTGCTATCTCAAAAAGTTAAAAATTGAACTGCCATTTGACCCAGTGATTCCTTCTAGTAATATACCCTAAGAAACCTGAAACACCAACCAGAAAGAATATATGTACCCCTATGTTCACAGCAGCACTATTTACAATAGCTAAGATCTGGGAACAACCCAAGTGTCCATCAGTAGATGAGTGAATAAAAAAGCTGTGGTACAATGTACACAATGGAATACTATGCAGCTGTAAGAAAGAAAGATCTCTTATACTTTGAGATGGCATGGAAGGGCCTGGAGAGTATTATGCTAAGTGAAACAAGCCACTCAGAGAAAGACAAATATCACATGATCTCACTTATTTGTGGAATATAATGAACTAAACAAACTGAACAGAATTGACCCAGAGACATAGAGGTGGGGTACAGACTGACGGGCCTCAGAGGAGGGCGTTTGGGGGGGGAGGAGATAAACCACAGAACTTATATGCATGTGTGCATGACCAATGGACATGGACAACGGTGCTGGGGATGGGGCGGGGGGCATGGGGGGAGGGTGTCAATGGGGGAAAAAGGAGAAACATCTGTAACAAAAACAAATTCATAAAAAATAAATAAATATATTTTTTAAAAACTGTTTTGAAGAAGGTTATTTTAGCAATTGCTGGGAACCAAGATAAATCTTACAATTCAATTAATATATTATTTTTTTAAAAAGATTGTTCAAAGGTAGCTGTTATAAAGCAGCCAGATTCAAAACTGGGGTGGGAGCTGTGACATGTATATTTCAGTGACTTCAAATTATAAACATAAAGTTAAAAGAACCTGTATTATCTTTTAGATTCACATCTGCTCCGGATTCTATTAGAACTTTCATCAGAGACAAGTTTCCTCTTCTGGCAGCCAAATGAAGTGGGCTTTCCTCGATGGCATGCCTCTTATTGATTCCAGCTGTTTTCATTTCTGTAAATTTGCCAAGCAAAACTGAGGCTTCTTTTCTGCCAAATGCTGATTATTATAAAGGAACTTAAAAAATACATACCAATTTCTTCAAAATATCCTAAGTAGGGTGCACGACACAGAAACATACATCAATTAATATTATCATTACTATTACTATTTTAAAATATAACTGAAACACAGTTCTTCAACTTGTGAAGAAATTATAGGGCATTTAAGCACATTACTTTGCATTCATTCTAGCAGCAGCTGTTCAGTCACTCTATCATATGCTTGATTAAAATAAATAAACTTGTTTCAGTTCTATACTCATTTCACCTTCAGTAGTCCTTTAGCAATGGATAATTTTTTTCTTAAACAAATTGTGATTTTATAAAAATTCTCTTTCTACAGCTATTCTCTATCTCAATTGGTCTGTTTCTGCTCACATAAGATACCAAGAACCAAACTATGGCCTATTGGTTTATTATTTTTCTTTCATAAAAACTGAAGAACAGCCCTGGCCGGTTTGGCTCAGCAGTTGGAGCGTTGGCCTGTGGACCAGAGAGTTCTGGGTTCAGTTCCCGCTAGGGGCATGTACAAAACAAAAAACAAAAAACAAAACAAACAAAAAAAAACTGAAGTACAGTATCATTATCTAAAGATTCTTTTTTAAATCCTTTCCTTGCAACATGGGTTACATAGACTTAAGTTAGAGCTAAAAACAGTGAAGTGACTGCCTATTTTTCCCTATTTCCTTCCCAAACCATGCTAAAATTATAGAGTAAAAGATATTTTGAAAAAATATCATATAAATAAAATGAAAGAGGAAACAATAGAGCACAAGAGAAGACTTCAACAAATTTGGGAGAACTGGAGAAGAGTTCACTGACTTAGCAGAGCGGGGAATGCTACAACCCAAGTGCCTGCCAAAGGAATTTGCAGAGGAAGGGAGCCAATTTGAACCAGGTACCATGAAAGGCTGCATGTGAACAGGGTTGGAAAAAGGGAGATTGAGTGAAAAAGTATATATATAGAAAAGTTAGGACTCCAAGTTGCCTTTCCCACCCCCAAATTGCCTGGCTACCACTCCTCTTATCCAGGTCCCAATCCCTAAGCCAGGAACCTGGCGGTTTATATTCTGTAGAAACTGCATAAGAGAAGTTTCAGACTGAGACACAAGACAAAGTTGAGGGTTAGGCTAATTAAACAGAAAATAATATTCATTGACCCAGTAGTGCTCAAAGTGGAGTCCCAGATCAGCAGTATCAGTATCACTTGGGAAACTTGTTAGAAATGCAAATTCTTCAGCCACCCAAAGCCTACTCTGGAGGGCAGACTTTAAGATGGCTCCTAATGATCCTTACCTCCTCGTTTTTGTAGTCTTGTGTAATCCCCTCCTCTTGAGAAACTTGCTTCTAACCAATAGAATACCTCAACATTGAGGGCATTTCATTTCCTTGATTAGGTTACAAAAGATTGTAACATTTTTTATCTTGCTAGTTGACTTGGGCTATTGCCTTCAGCTTGCATGTTTTGATTAATCAAGTGGCTACCTTGAAAGAGCCCATGAAGTAAGAAACTGAGGATAACTACAGAATGTCCAAACCCTAAAGGAACTGAATTCTACCAACAATCACATGAGCTTGAAAGTGGATCCTTCCCTAACTGAGCCTTCAGATGGGACCCCAGTCCTGACCAACACCTTGATTGCAGCTTGTGAAAGATCCTGAGCAAAGGACCCAGCTAAGCCATGCCCCATTCCTGACCTACAGAAACTATGAGATAATAAAGGTGTGTTGTTTTAAACTAAGTTTGTGATCATTTTTTATGCACTAACACACCTACTGAATCAGAAGTCCTGATGGTAGAGCCCAGCAATGTTTCAATGGGCTTTCCAAGTGACTGATGCAAGCTAAGTTTTGAGAAACACTGCATTAATCCATCAGTCCCTTACCCTGCACCATTTCCTAAATGTCAGCAACCAGGCGTATTATTTCAGAGCAAGAGAAAGAAAATCAGAGGATCCTTTGGTTATGAGAGTCACAGGGAAGACTAATAGCCTTATGTCTATCATCCATTGATATCTAGACAAATTTCTAAATTTCTTTAGAAATTTTCACTCAGAAATTTTTTTTTTAATCCTCACCCGAGGACATTTTTGCATTCATCTACAGATAGAGTGTGTGTGGGGGGAGACAGAGAGAGAAACGTCGATGTGAGACACATCGACTGGTTGTCAACCACACGACCCCAACCGGGGCAGGGGACAAACTGCAACTGAGGTACGTGCCCTCAGCAGGAACCAAACCCGGGACTCTCTGGTCTGCGGGCCGACGCTCTAACCGCTGAGCCAAACCGGCCAGGGCTCACTCAGAAATTCTTTATTGGAAGAATAAAGACTACATATATATATTTCATGTGTTTTATATATACATATTTTTAAATGATAAAGTAACTAAGATGGTAGGCTTGCAGACTGCAAGTTTGAATTGAAAAATCTCTCCTAGTAATTGTTACTGTGAATGATACAAACCTTCTCACCTTGTTCCTGGTATGTTTGCAGCAAAAAAGATAGTCTACAGCATTTAACTGAAATTTAAAAATAACAAAATCTGGCAGAAAATGGAAAGGAAACAAATGGAACTCACATTAAAATTCTTTAAAAAGTCCACTGTAGTTAAAGCTGAGTATTTCTTAATAGCATTATATATTTATTTAATAAAGTATTAATTATTATTTATTTATTAATAAAGTATAATGACATTAAGAAATACTCAGTTGGCCCTGGCTGGTGTGGCTCAGTTGGTTAGAGCGTCATCCCGTGCATGAACGATTGCAGGTTCAAGTCCCACTCAGAGCACATACCCAGGTTGCAGGTTCAATCCCTGGTTGGGGTGCATATAGGAGGCAACAGATCGATGTTTCTCTCTCATATCAATATTTCTTTCTCACATCGATGTTTCTTTCTCTCCCTCCCTCTCTAGAATTAATGCAAAACATATCCTCCGGTGGGGATAAAAAAAAGAAAAAGAAAATTAAATATTCAGCTGTCTGTACCTTTGTATGTGACTTGTTTTTTCCTCTCTAGATGCTTTTTGGATCTTCTCTTTATTTTTGTTCTGAAATTTCAGTGAGAAGTCTTTTTTTATTGTACTGGACACTTTGTGGGTCCTTTCAATATGGAAACTTCTGTCCTTTATTTCTTGTATTATTTCTTTAATAATTTATTTTCCTAGTTTCACTGTTCTCTCTGGATATCCTGGAGTAATTTTCTAATTTTCTTTCCTCTCCTTATTTTTATTTTATTTTTATTGGAGACTTGGAAAGCTTTACCTTCCAACTGCTACAGATATCTATATTTTAAAATAAATTCTGCTATTATATTTTTAACTTCTAAGGGCTGTCTATATTGTTCTCTGTTTCTTTTTTTCTAGGCCTTTTTAAAAAGTTTTAGATATATCCTGATTCTTACATTATTTCTGTTTCTTCTGGGTTCCTTTGGTCTGTTTAGATCACTTGGATGTCTCTTTTATATTGGGATTTTCTACAAATACTTGTTGATTTTTGGCTGTCTGTTCATATTTAAATGAGAGAAACTAAAATGCTGATTGGAAATCTGTGGAGGGTAAGGGGAGTGCAGCAGAACTCAGTGGTTAGTTGAATTTACCCTTGAGTGATCGAGAGATAAACTGGTCTTTGTGTTAAGGAATCAGATGTATTTGGAATTATCTCCTCTTGGGTTGTTCAATTTATTGGTTCAATAAAAAAAAAAAATCAGACACTGTGTTCTAAAAAAGTTAAAAAACAGATGAAATACCACAGAAATGTATTATCTCATAGTTCTGGAGACCAGAAGTCCAAAACCAAAGTGTCAGCAGGGCTACACTCCCTCTGGAAGCTCTGAGGAAGAATCCTTCCTTGACTCTTCCAACTTCTGATGGATATCAGCATTCTTTGGCTCCCTGGGATTTGGCTACATCAGTTCTCTACCTCCATCTTCACATCATCTTCTTCTCTCCTGTTTGTCTCAAATCTCCTGTTTTTCTTTTATAAAGACACTTGTAGTAATTAGATTCAGGGCCCATCGAATAATCCAGGATTATCTCCTCATCTCAAGATCTTAATTTAGGGCTTCTGATCAAAATGGTGGAGTAGGTAAACACAGTATTCACCTCCTCCCACAACCACATCAAAATTACAACTAAACTACAGAACAACCATTATTCAGAACCTCCTGAAATCTGGCTGAATGAAAGTCCTACAACTAGAGAATTAAAGAAGAAGCCACATCAAGACTGGTAGGAGGGGTGGAGATGCAGAACAGGCTGGTCCCCACACCCGCGTGTGGCAGTTTTTAATCTGGAGGGGTATTTTGGCTGCAGAGGTCCCCTCTGAGGAGTGAGGGATCCCAGCCCCACACCAAATAGACCCTTCAGCCCAGGGTTCCAGTGCGGGGAAGAGAAGTCCTGATAACTTCAAGCTGTAAAAACCAGTGGGGATTGAGGATAAGAAAGACAGAGGCTTCTGGAGCCCCAGGCAGTTCCTCTTAAAGGGCCCACTCATGGACTTACTTGGACTCCCTCCCTCTGGACTCCAGCACTGAGACAGCAGCTTGAAAGGAACCAGGGATATACAGGGAGGAACTAAATTGTCTGGCATCAGGGCAAGAGCTGGTGGGGAGCGGGTGCTTTCTCCCAGACAAAAGTGCTGGCAGAACCCACTGTTCCTTTGCTGAGCCCTCCTGTCAGCAGATGAGTGGATTAAAAAGCTGTAGTACATTTACACAATGGAATACTATATAGCTGTAAGAAAGAAAGATCTCTTACCCTTTGAGACGACATGGAGGGACCTAGAGAGTATTATGCTAAGCGAAATAAGCTAGTCAAGAGAAAGACAAGTATCACATGATCTCACTTATTTGTGGAATATAATGAACAAAATAAGCTGACGAACAAAATATATCCAGAGACATGGAAGTAGGGAACAGACTGACAAACCTTGGAAGGAAGAGGGGTTGGGAGGTGGCGGGGGTGGGGGGGTTGGGGAGAGAAACCAAGGAACTGATATTCATAAATGCATAACCAATGGACACCGACAATGGTGTGGTGAAGGCAGGAGCAGGGGACAGGAGTGGGGAGGAGGGTGTCAATGGGGGGAAAAAAGGAGGGACATCTGTAATACTTTCAACAATAAAGATAAATTTTTAAAAAACTTATACTAGCAAAAAAAATAATAAATAAATAAAGAACAGCAAAAAGAAAAAAGGATAAAAAATATGAAGATAGTGTAAGGAGCCTCTGGGACAACTTCAAGCATACCAACATTGGCATCTGCTGGAAGGAGAAGAGAGAGAGCAAGAAATTACAAACCTATTTGAAAAAATAATGACAGAAAACTTCCCTAACCTGGTGAGAGAAATAGACATACAAGTCCAAGAAGCACAGAGAGTCCCAAACAAGATGAATCCAAAGAGGCCCATACTAAGACACATCATAATTAAAATACCAAAGATTAAAGACAAAGAGAGAATCTTAAAAGCAGCAAGAGAAAAGCAGTTAGTTACCTACAAGGGAGCTGCCATAAGACTGTCAGCTGATTTTTCAACAGAAACTTTGCAGGCCAGAAGGGAGTGGCAAGAATATTCAAAGTGATGAAAAGCAAGGACCTATAACCAAGATTACTCTACCCAATAAAGCTATAATTTAGAATTAAAAGTCAGATAAAGAGCTTCCCAAAGGAAAAAAAAGCTAAAGGAATTTATCACCACCAAACCAGTATTACATGAAATATTAAAGGGTCTTCTCTAAGAGGCAAAAAAAAAAAAGATAAAAAATATGAACAATAAAATGGCAATAAATGCATATCTATCAACAATTGAATCTAAAAACCAAAACGAACGAACAAGCAGAACAGAAACATTCATAGATACAGAGAACATTTTGAAGGTTGCCAGATAGGAGGGAGGTAGGGGGGATGGGTGAAAAGGTGAAGGGATTTAGAAGCACAAACTAGTAGTTATAGTGTAGTCATTGGGTTGAAAAGTACAGAACAGGGAATATAGTCAATAATATTTTAATAAGTATGTATGGTGTCTGATGGGAATGAGATTTTTTGGGATGATCACTTAGTAAGTTTTATAATGTCTAATCACTGGGGCGTATACCTGAAACTAATATAATATTGTATGTCAACTGTGATTGAAAAATAAAAAATGATTTTTAATTAAAAAAAGATTTTAAAAAATCTTGATTACATCTACACATTTTTTTTATAAATAAGGTAACACTCTTTTATATAACATAATATCACATATTCCAGGGCTTAGGACATGGACATATGTTTTGAGGAGCCACCATTTAATTCATTATAGGAGGAATATATAAGAAGGGCTTCAGTTTACATTAGACAGGGACAATGCGAGAAGGTTCACAGAAAATGCCTAATCCAGTGTCCTTCCTACCTCCAGCACATTAGACAGGAGATAAATCAACTTTTCTATGCTTACTATTTAACTCGAAGTGGTCTAGCCTATTGTTCACCACAGAATTAGCTCCAAGAACTATCAAAGGGTAGTTGGCTTGTCCATACTTCCAAACACATCCAGTTCATTCATATGACACACAAAAACTAGTGGCTATGCTTTTTAAATGTTCCTTATGTTAAAAGGGCTCAGTGGAAGTATCTAAGAGATGTGACACAGTTCACCCCTACTGTCCACACTCAATATTCTTGCTGTTTATGTCCTCTAAAATAACAAATTAGAAGTCATAGACAGAAATATCATAAGAATATATCTGAAGATTACTACATTCTCAAGTATCGCTTTATAGTAAAACCATCTAAAAATATAGCTGAAATAATCTTATAATATAGTGAATGTCTAAAAAAACAAACAACTAAATCAGAAAGTTTAGAAATATACTTAAGTATAGTGGATTTCTGAGCTTGGCCATGTAAACAATTTACCTAATCAAGTACAGGAATACAAACCTTGGCTGCAGGTAGCTCTCAGTAAATTTTGTCTTTTCTTGAAATTCTGAACTTTATAATGTTCTTGATTGTTAGGAGGTATGTGAACTTCAGAATCTATTTTATCTTTTTTCTCCTCAGAATTTCTTACAGTGCTTTCATCTCCATTGATATTATTAGTTAATTCCTCATCTGAAAAAACAAATATTTTGCAATATCAGTGTGGTATTTCCCCTTACTGGTAAGTAACATGACTAGAAAAAGAGTCTAGTCATGTAACTGTTCCAAGTTTCTGTTCCTAGCTGGACTGTTTTTTTTTTATGGGAATGGGAGACTTTAAAATGTTGGGGTTTTTTAAAATATTTTTTTATTTATTGATTTGAGAGAGACAGGAAGGGAGATGGAGAGAAAGATAGAAACACTGATGAGAGGGAACATCAACTGGCCACCTCCTACATGCCCCCCACTGGGGATTTGGCCCACAACCTGGGCATGTGCCCCGACCGGGAACTGAACCAGCAACCTCTTGGTGCATTGGTTGGGTTAAAAATGTTTTCATATAACAAATACAAATTAGTTTCCTGAATGCAATTCTGATGGGAATACAGTGAATTGTTGAAATCACTGGAGCTAACAATTTCCTGCTGTGAAAATGTTAGGTTTCCTGATACAAGTCTATACTAAAAATAAAAACTGATATAAATACTGTTCATTAACTTCTGTCAATATCAATTTAGCAACTATATTCAATAATAATGGTTTGACTTTCAAAGTAAACGCTTTTGCTTAACTAGTTAACAGCATCCCCCAACTTATAGCCCACACGTCCTCATTCTTGCCAGTTTGGGCATAGGTTAAGTGAAATTCAATTGGAAATTTCAATAAAATAAGTAAATTTATAGGAAATGTGTACAAATCTAGCAATAATACTAATACCTGGTTTATGAGAAATTTCCTTCTCTTCTCTTTGACTAACTTGTGAGATGTTGATCAATTCTTTATTCATATTGTCAGTGGAATATAAATCTATATTGTGTATAATTTTGCTCTCTGGAAGGTCTTGTCTCCTTTTTTGAACTTCAGTTGTTTCTATTACTTTGGAATGAACAACTGTGGATAAAGTTCCATCTGAAGAATTTGGTTTTTGGCCTTTGTCAGTGCCTTCTTTCTTATTTACCTTTTCCACAATATGTGTATCTGTTTGATTCATTGAAGGATTTGGTACTCTGGGGCTAATACACTCCTGAGGCCTTTTGAACTGCTCCACATCACTAGTCAACTTTGAAACTTCATGTGTTGCAAGTGTTCTTGTACAAGCCAAGGAAGTATGCTCAGGATTGCCGTGTGAGTGATCAAAAGAAGTTCCATATACACATTGTTCATAATTTGCAATGTGTGGTTCAGAAACTGTTATATGATCTGAATTAGAAAAATTAACAGCTTCCTGTTGTGGAAGGATGCTTAGGCCACCTGCTTTTACCTTATTTTCCTGTGAAAAATGGTCTTCAGAAGGTAAAAATTGTTGAAAATCCATTACGTCTGTATTTGTTATATTCTCTTTATAATTATAGTGTTTTTTGCAACCTGTAGAACATATCACGTTTTTAGATGTTACAGTCTTTTCAGAGGTACAGCAATCACCATGAACATCATTATTAAAATTTTCCCACTTATTAAGGCCCTCTTTTTTTTCATTCAAGTTACTGTTTTCATGAGATTTACAAGGACTAATGTGCTGTTGTTCTTGGTGAGTATGAGGCTGCTGATCTGTAGTAACAACTGGTAATTTGATTTCTTTATGTACAGAAAATCCTGAGAAAGAAACAGTTTTAGTTTGGTCACTGGACTCTAATTCCAAGGATTTTATGTCTTGACTTTCTGGTAAATCCAGGCTCTGGATATGTTTCTCTTTGGGAATTGAACAAGCGTCAATATTGTTACCTAATCCATTTTTCAGGCTTGACAGAGTTGGGCTAAAAGGTTTACATGACTCTTCTGGAAGGTCATCAAGGGTCTGGAGAATATGTTGCTGACGAGTAACCAATCTACTTCTTTTTCTGGAAGAAGAGACAGCTATGGTCTTTCTTGGGTTGCTTTCTTGGATTGGATTATCCACCTGAGTCCTTTTATGTTGTGCATTTCTTCTTCCTTTATATTTAGATACATTTGTGCTGGGATCTTTGACATTATGGAGATTGTCTTTTCTGAGTCCTGTAGAGTATATCTGGTTAACAGTTGATTGCTTATGCTCGAAGTTAATAAATTTCATGCTTTTGGATTCTTTTGGGTAATGTTCATTTGCATCTTCCTTCTTTATAAATAAGCCCTTTTTACTTCCTTCATCAACTTTTACATGTTCTGGCTTCTGTCTGTTGGAATTTTCATCACAAACAAACTGAATGCAATTTTTAGAACTGAATTTTGGTTTCTATAGAAACAAAATATATAGTTAGCTTTAATTTTCAGCTGCAGTTCTATACTCAAATCATTCTGGATTGTTCATAAATTAAACTATTTTTCCATTCAATTTTATAATTTGATCTAACCACAGGGCCTGCTGGGATATATATAACCTGATTCTTCAGAAAAGTAGACTAATAGAAGAAAGGCAAATATAATAGACTCAATATGTATACTAATCTTTATTTTCTGCTATCCATTTCCATTTCTTTTTGTTAGTATTTTAGTACTATCAATCTTACTAAATATAATAAAAATATTAATCTACTAAATTTTTATAGGCTCTTGAAATAATCAGATAAAAGTTTCCTTGTAAAGGACACTTTACAAGAATGCTTTAGAAACACTCTTCTTTCCCAGTTGTTATACAGAGAGAGCTAGAATTAAGAAAGTTTCTTTCTCTGGTATCTGTGAGAGACTATAGTCAGGGCAGCAGAAGAAGGGATTTAAAAACAAGAAGACAGATATGCTCCCAAATTGGTCTATATGAGAAGATTATTGTGGGCTGCTAAGATTAAAACAGGAACAATGCTTCCTGTCACTCACCACAACCCAAGCACCAGATGAAGAATAACTGCCCACCATGTCAAGTTTGAAGGGATAGATCGATGCCTTTGACTCTTGTACTGTGTTTAACCCAGAGGAACTTTGACATGGTTGATAAACCTCATGGCTCAATGAAGAGCAGGAAAAAGGAAATGTCTACCAATACATTAGTATGCCCAGATATGCTACATTTACTGCTTCCCAAATTAACAGCCCAGAACCCTCTGATTCTCATGTGATTATTCCAAAGTATCGTAAAAGCAAAGGTGAAGTCACTGTTCCTGATGCATGCTTCAGTAATCTTTCTTTTCCTTTTGATGATGTATAAAATAACCAGCAGGACCATTCTATAAAAATATTTTTTGCTACACAGAGATATACCTTGTGCTGGTGTACATCCTCCACATTTAATGGGTCGGTGCTATTCTTTTGAGCTGTAAATAAAACAGAAAAAAATCAAAGAAAACAGTCTCCAGTGGTCAGACTCAGGACTTCTAAAACCCACAAGTCCCTTGTCATGACAAAACCAGGTAGATTAAATAAAATTGTGCAAACATTGGCACATATAACATTACTGTAATTTCCATATGTATTAGAAACCAAATACTATCTCGAGAGAACTGAAAACATTTCTGTGGGTAAAGCAAAATAGACCTACAAAATAATAAAGATGGACACTGAACTCAGTGTTTTTATATTCCTCACAGATATATCCAGATATTTAACAGTGTGAAAGCTACTTTTATAAGGCAGAATATTATTTCATAATTAATTAAATTATCATGTCCTAATATGTTTGTTTAAAAAGGTTCAGTCAGTTCTTCTTATTTTCCAGTGAGACTGGGCTACCAGAAAAAATTATTTTGCTCCAAAGAACTATTTATTAATTACCTCTTAGTGGCTTTAAATATCAATGAAGTTATCTCTCTATTATAAAAGTAGGTTGTTTTGATCCAGATCTTAGTCCTTAGTCAATGGCATTCAAACAATTACCTCTTGGGAAAAATTCTATTAATATATAGTTCAATAAAAGTGAATGAAGCACACACATCTCTTGAATGGAAAGAATTTGTTTTGTTTCAAAGGACTGACACACTACTTATTCAACAAATATTTACTGAATGCCTCCTATGTACATGGCACTTTAGTATTCATTACTATACAAGACAAAGATCCTTTCCTTCATGGAGCTTAGATTCTAGTGGGGAAGACCAAAAATAAAAAATAAGCAATCGTCCAATGTGTAAGATGGTGTTAAGTGCCACTGGAAAAGGATAAATATAGTAGGGTAAGGGGGACTGAAGTGTGGTGGTTCTAAAAATATGTTCGTAAAATTTTTGATATTCTTCCTTTCAAGAGGTGGAGCTTAATTTTGTTCCCCCCGAGTGTGGGCCAAACTTAGAGACTCACTTCTAACACATAAAATATGGCAGAAGTTATTGTATAATATCAATTCCAAATATTGTCTTGGATGCATTCTCTCCTGGATTACTTGATCTGAGCTAGCTATCAGGTTGTCAGCAGCCCTATGGAAAAGCTCATTTGGCAAGTAACTGAAGCTACCAGCTAACAACCAGCAAGGAACTGAGGCCTGCCAATAATCATGTGAGTGAGCTGAAAAGTGGATGTTCCTGCTCTAGTGAGCCTTGAGATGACCACAACCCTCATTGATAGCTTTATTGTAGCCTATGAGAGACCCAAATACAGAACTACTCAACTGAACTGCTCCCAGATTTCTAACCCTCAGAAACTGTGAGAGATAATAAATCTTTGTTTGAAGATGTTAAGTTTTGGGGTAACTGTTAAATAGTGATAGATAACTAATATAATGAGGGTAGGAAAAAGGCAGTTTGCAATATTAAGTAGGGTGGTCCAGGCCTCACTAAGAAGATGACATCTGAACTAAGACTTGAAGGAGGTGGAACAGGTGAGGAACAGCAAGGAGGCCAGTGTGACTAAAGTCAAGTGACAGAGGTAGAGAGTGGGAGGAGAAGAGGTTAACTGGTAGGGTGGCTGGTGGGCCATTGTGAGGATACTGGCATTTCTTCTAGATTAAATGGAGAGCCACTGCAGGGTTTTGAGCAGAGGAATGCAGTGATGCATTAATTAAGTGGGTTATACTAGTACACGGAGATTCTTAAAACTGAGAGGAAATAAAAGCCCCTTCTTGTTTCCAGATTCTCTTAGAAATTGTGCCTGTTAGGTGGCTCCTGGAAAATATTTTTCTTTCAAAAAAAAAAAAAATATATATATATATATATATGACATGCATTAAGAAGAACATCAAGCCCTGGCCGGTTTGGCTCAGTGGTTAGAGCGTCGGCCTGCAGTCCAGAGAGACCCGGGTTCAGTTCCTGCTAGGGGCATGTACCTCGGTTGCAGTTTGTCCCCGGCCCTGGTTGGTTGTGCGTGTGGCAGCCACTCAATGTGTCCCTTTCACGTCGATGTTTCTCTCTCTCTCTCTTCCTCTCTCTCCTTCCCACTCTATCTGAACAAAAAATGAAAAAATGTCCTCAGGTGAGGATAAAAAAAAAAAAAGAAGAAGAAGAACATCAAGAATATGCTATATATATAATCTTTTTATTGACAACTACAGATCGAGTTTTTTTGTAGTTCAATTTAAAAGTGTAATGGATGAGAGGGCAAAAGTATAGCCATAATAAAAGCTTCTTAGGGAATGAAAATACACAACTTGGCTATATTCATTGACAAAGATACAGCCAAATATAATTTACATCACATCATGGTATTTAGCCAAAGGATTATGGGGAGTGTAAGAACTTTATAGAAGTTTTCTAACTGTTTGCAATGTACAACCTGGGGAAAAGTACATTTGCTATTACCTTTCTTTGTTCTTTTAGAGTCCCTTCAATTAAAGGAATGGAGCAAGGCCTTGGCCAGTGTGGCTCAGCTGATTGGAGCGTCATCTTGTGCACTGAGGGATCATGGGTTTGATTCCCAGTCAGGGTACATACCCAGATGCGGGTTCGATCCCTGGTTGGGGTGCGTACTGATCAATGTATCTCTCTCTCACATTGATGTTTCTCTCTCTCTCTCCCTCCCTCTCTCTCTAGAATCAATGAAAAACATATCCTTGGGTAAGGATTAAAATAAATAAATAAATAAATATTTTAAAAAGAAATGGAGCAAGGACACCACTGGGTGGATTTTCTCAAAACTTATAAGGAAAATAAATTTAATTTCTATAATTCTAAAATCAATTTCTGTAACTTTCTACTGATATGGTGAACAGATATAACAAGACAGTTTAATCTTACCTGAAATAAGATGTTTTTGATGTTTAGGAACATATCTCTCAAGAAGACGCTTCATACGTGTGTCTTTGGCCTCATCCAAAGCACACTTACCATTGTCACTTCTAAATATTGGATCAGCTCCATTGAAAAGAAGTAATTCTGCCACCTAGAGGAAGATTGTTCATATGAGGGAACCCAGACAAAAGGTACATTATTGTAAATGTGTGTTAGCATACAACTCTAAGCAACATCAAATATTTCTTTCAACAATACAAAGTTTGGGTTTACCTATAGTATCTTCCCCAATAAAAAAATTTAATGTAGTTGCTACTGAATCATAATTTGTTTATATACATATCCTTTTTCTTATAAAAAAAATTAAAGAGAGAGAAGGAGGAAAGGAAGAAGGAAAAGAAGGGAAGGATGGAAAAAGGAAGGAGGAAAGGGAGGGAGGGAAATGTTTGTATTTCAGCTGCTGGTGAAATCGGGCTAGAAGATATACCAAGAATGAGGACTAGGTTCTATCGTAGTAAATGTTAGTTTAACAGATTCCAGGAGATAGTTATGTCTTCCACCTACACCTGTGTTGCTGCTGTTCCTCCTCAGAGTGTCAAGGAGAAACTGGTCAGTCCTTGATCTGTTACTACTCCTCAAGTAACCTCTTCTATGAAGCTCTCTCTGACCTCCTCACCCATTGCTGTCCTAGAGAAAAATAACTTCTCCCTTCTTTCACATACATATTTTATCATAGGGCCTAATATACTCTATATTATACTTATTTCTCTTTTTTATGTTTTTATTGATTTTTTAGAGAAAGGAAGGGAGAGCTAGAAACATCGATGTGAGAGAGAAACATCAAACATTGACCAGCTGCCTCCTACTGGGGATCGAGCCTGCAACCAGGGCATGTGCCCTGACTGGGAATTGAACTGGGACCTCTCAGTCCACTGGACAATGCTCAATCCACTGAGCCACACCGGCCAGGCTCAACCTAGGTTTTTAAAGAACATCAAGGGCGCCCTGGCCGGTTTGGCTCAGCGGTTAGAGCGTCGGCCTGCGATGCAGAGAGACCCGGGTTCGGTTCCCGCTAAGGGCATGTACCTCGGTTGCAGTTTGTCCCCGGCCCTGGTTGGTCGTGCGGGTGGCAGCCACTCGGTGTCCCTTTCACGTCGATGTTTCTCTCTCTCTCTCTTCCTCTCTCTCCCTCCCACTCTATCTGAACAAAAAATGAAAAAATGTCCTCAGGTGAGGATAAAAAAATAAAGAACATCAAGGGCAAAAGTATGCAACTGCTAGCAAAGTTGTGTACCCTGTTATGGCAAACTTTCCAGGGACTGATGGATTGCCTATCTGAAGGTGGGACTATATTTTTCTTTTAAAATTAATTTATTATGCCCAAGCAACACGCCCATAGCCCTTCAGCCAGGGGCTCTACACTGCAGGAGGGCTGGGGTTCAAATGACTGTTGTCTGCAGTGGGAAGGGTGTGCCTCCTATAGCCAAGGACCCGGTGTTTTCTCTTCATAGTCTTGGTGACCCGTGAGATGAGTGCCAGTGAAGACCAGGAGATGGAACTGGAAACCTGACATTCTATATATGAAGGAAATGAAAGATACCAGGAATTAAGTTCAGTTTCATTTCAATATAGGGTGAAAATGGGGATCCCAAAGCCTTCTTAATAGAGATTTCATGGACAGAAACATATCCCCAGATATCTCCAATTATCTCTATGAATGCCTTTTTTAATAGCTATAAAGCAGAGCATATTAGCCAAGTTACAGGAAGCAGTGGAAGTCAATCTCAGCACTGCTGTGACCTACACGTTGTTCAAATATGCCAAGGACAATAAAGAGCAGTTAATGGATAATCACCATCCCATTAATTCTACGATATTCATAAGCAGTATCTTCTCAGTTAAACTCCTAATGTAGCCCCATCATGTAAGAAAAAAGACAATAGAGAACAACTTTCAAAAACTCAGAAATGGCCCTGGCTGGTTTGGCTCAGCGGTTAGAGCGTCGGCCTGCGGACCAGGGAGTCCTGGGTTCGGTTCCTGCTAAGGGCATGTACCTCAGTTGTGGTTCGTCCCCTGCCCCGGTTGGGGTCGTGTGGGTGGCAACCAGTCGATGTGTCTCTCTCACATCGATGTTTCTCTCTCTCTTCCTCCCTCTCTCCCTCCTGCTCTATCTGAAGATAAATGCAAAAATGTTCTCAGGTGAGGATAAAAAAACAAAAACTCAGAAACGTAAACTGGCAGATAAAACAGATCACAAAGGAGAACCTCATCTAGGATGGAACTGGGTTGATGTGCTGAAGCATTTAAGCAAAACTAGCTCTAAAGGTGATGAATAGCACTTAGAATTCAAAACAAGGGAAGAACATCCTTTAAAAAGTGATGCGGACCTGAGAGTCCCAGGTTCGGTTCCCGCTGAGGGCACGTGCCTCGGTTGCAGTTTGTCCCCGGCCCTGGTTGGGGTCATGTGGGTGGCAGCCAGTCGATGTGTCTTTCTCACATGGATGTTTCTCTCTCTCTCTTTCTCCCTCTCTCCCTCCCACTCTATCTAAAGATAAATGCAAAAATGTCCTCAGGTGAGGATAAAAAAAAAAAAGTAAACTGAGTTCAAAATCTTTTGTTACTCTTTTCTAGTATTGGGGCAGCTATATATAAAACAAGTTTTTGTATGTTTCTTAAGTAAAAATGTTTTAAGCTAAAAATTCATGAAGACATTTGGTTGTATTAAATTATTTTCACAAACTTGTCTTAATAAAAGGTGAAAATGTTACTGTTGAGTATACTTTGGAAGCCTTTTGAGCTTTGTCAATGGACAAATACGGAGGATAATAAGTAATCAATGTTAATTTATATGATCTTATTCTAGTAGATATGATAATTTTTTTAAAAAAAAGAAGTATGAAGCCCTTTTCAAAAACTCCTATCCCAGGGGAATATAATACTGAGTGAACAATTATTCCTCAGCATGATCTATATTAATAGGCTTCTTGTCTTAATTAAGTGTTCATCTCTTCTTTCTCTAATTACTGAGGCATAAATTGCTTCAAATAAATTTAAATACTGGTATTTGAGCTTTACATATAATATTCTTTGTAGTTCCTTTTTATTTTTCAAGGGGGAACTGCTTCTCTTTAGTAAGTGAATATTTGTTTATATTTTTCTCTTGGTTTGGGTCACAATGTTTGACCATGAAAGCTTTCCATGGTATGTGGAATAGGGTAATATAAAATCAAATCTGCCAAGTACAATTGAAAGCATCTGAACAGAAATGCTGGTTCCTATTTAAAACATTTCTCTTTGCTGTATTTACCAAGATGGAAGTAAAAGATGCCTTAATATTTAGTTTTTGTATTATTGGAGACATGGTATTTTTTGTTGTTGTTTTGTTTTTGCATACCACAGAACTTTATTAAATGGTCACAGAATATACTCTTATTCTGGCTAATCATCTTGCAAATTTGCAAATACTGTTCCATCTGGGAAAAAAAACACACAAAAAATATGGATTAATTTGCATCAAGGTCAGGCTTATAGGAGACAATGATTTTAATGAATTTCTATTGATCTGCTATTGTGTATTTTTAGTTGTATGGTAACTGAGGTCTTCTAAATGATTTAACATAAAACCACATTTCAAGTTTTGTTTCTTTTCAAATGTTCAAACGTATTTCTCAGCCTGAGCATCTTGGTAATAATAGACAGAAGTATTTCAAATGCCAAACTGTAGTACATGCTTGATTTTTAAAAAATGATTAATAGAGGAAACTATTACTACAGTTTTATCAATTACTGATGTCTTTGTGTGATTTACAGTGATTCTCTATCTGCTCCACAGCCAGTAAGAGGTGGTTGGACTCTTTGTAGGGTAATAGGATATATCATCAAACTTCATAAGAGAGCTCACTCCAGACACACATAGAATGAATAATCACTATGTCTAAGGAGTATTTTTTTCAATATATGCAAATCCCAAAACCACTGTCAACCAATCTCATACACTCATAGACCTCAGGACACTTCATGAAATAAAAGCTTTGTTAAAATCATGACAGCTTACATGAACTTGCCGTGCCATTTTCTTCACCTACTAACAAAGTAAGCCTAATAAAAGAGGAATCAAGGATTGTCTGATATAACTTGTTCTCAGTAATGCCTACAGATTTTCAAAGACCACTACATTCTTGTCTAAATGTCTCCTACCATCTGTTAAATAATTTGTTCCATATTTTTCTAAGGAACCACGCTGAATCTGTAATTCTCAAACTCTACCTTTTCCACTTTGGTAAAAAATATATTTTTAAGTTTTACTGATATAGGTTCACATGCCACTCAATTCATGTAAAGAATACAATGTTTTTATTATGCTAAGAGGATTGTATAAACATAGTCATCACCTTATTTTGGAACATTTTCATTCCCCTTAAAAGAATCCTTTAACCATGATCTGTCACTCACTTTTCCCCACCCTCTACCTCTCATTCCTAATCTTCTTCCTGTCTCTATACATTTGGTCTATTATGAATATTTTAAATTAATGAAACCATACAATATGTGTTTTTAATGGCTTTTTCACTTTTCTTTTTAATCCTCATCCAAAGATATTTTTCCATTGACTTTTAGATAGAGTGGAAAGGAAGGAAGGGGAGAAAGAGAGAAACATCAATGTGAGAGAGACACATCAATTGGTTGCCTCCCACATGTCCCCGACCAGGGCCAGGGATTGAATCTGCAATCCAGGTATATGCCTTTGACTAGGAATCGAACTGCAACCCTCTGGTCCGCAACCCAATGTTCTAACTGCTGAGTCAAACTGGCCAGGGTGGCTTTTTCACTTTTAAAAAATATGATTATTATCTTTCAGTATCTCCTATCTTTTAGTATCTTGCCAATATATAGTCAATGCCTATAGGGCAATATATTCAAGTTCCTTCAACTCTGGAATGTTCACAAAGCTCACACTCTCTAGGTTCTGGGTCCAGAATCAGTTTCCCAGGGCTTCCCTATATACCACCTTCACTCTCTTTTTTTTGTGGTCTTTATTGATTTTAGAGAGAGAGGAAAGGACAGGGAGAGAGAGTTAGAAACATCAATTGGCCGCCTCCTGCATGCCCCCCACTGGGGATTGGGCCCACAACCTGGGCATGTGCCCTGACTCGGAATCGAACCGGAGACCTCTTGATGCATAGGGTTGGCCCTCAACCCCTGAGCCACACCGGCCGGGCCACCTTTATTCTTGTTGAATCTAAGATATTGGAGCATCCAATACCCAGAGCCTAGGCCATTTTTCCTCTTTGCCTCACCTACAAGATTCCCTGAGGTAAGCCTAGATCCTCATCTGATGCTCCCACCATTCCTACTTTACCCTCCAAAACAATGTCGTGTCCTACTTTGATTCTCAAGGCTTTGGTTCTTAAGTCAGTCCAGAACTAACCTGGAGTTTTATAAATCTCTCTTGGACTGGGTGAAGTAACTTGTTGGCTTACCCTAGATAAACCAAAGGGGAGGGTAAAAGAAAACAGACTGTGACTTCACCCCACCCCACTAGGTTTTAGCTTTTAATTCTCATGACTGTTCTCTAGATTTCTACTCCTTGTCATTCTCTTTTATCCAGCCATCATTCTGGATATGCCATGGTGCCAGGAACACATGAGTCATAGGAACACAGGAGTTGGCAAAAAGGAGAGTGGTCAGTGGTGAGGCCTGTGTCTTTGGTCCCTTCCACTTCACTCAAGAGAAGGTTACAAACGCTAGAGGGAGACAGCCAGTTCCAGCTTGTGAGGTGGGAATTAACTGAAGACTCATTACCAGGTGCAGCAAAGGAAGAACTGACAAAGAAAAGAAGAAAGAGTGAAGTACTCACATTGCCCAAAGGAAGAAAAGATTCTTGACCAGAAAATGTCAGCCTGGCAAGAGGAGAGGAAAAAAGTGCTTTGGCATTATGTTTTCACTGCTGGCAGCCAGCTGTGAAGAGGGGGTAAGGAGAGAGGGCACATACCATTACCTGTCTAAACCTGCATTCTTCTGGCCATTATATTAGGTCCCAGGCAGAATTCCCTCCTCCCTGCCTTCTACACAATGTACAGAAATGATCACTTACTAGCAGGTGTTACATTATAAATAAAAAAAAAGCAAAACTATCTAAACTCTCCTAAAGTACTATTTCACACTAGGAAGAAATATGTCTGTCTATGCCCATAGCTTCCAGCAGCCTTCCATGGCTCTGTGTTAGGCATTTCTTCTGAAAGTATACAGAACAGATCTTCCTGAGCCGAGCTAATTAGCCTTCTTTCCTATCCTAGGAGTTTTGAACTCAGAGGAAACTTCCAATACTGAAATAAATAACAAGGTATTTTCAGCAAATGCCTCAGCCCTGTATGCAGTGCCTGAACAAAAAAAAAGTCTAGAAAGTTCACAGCATATGTGATTTCTGAGATAAACTATGTGTTCTGGAATTCATAATCTCAATTAATATTATCCATCATTGAAGTTACTATTAATCAACTCATATGGAATTACAGTATTTTGATATTTAATCAAGCTACATCTGTGCTGGTGTGTACTGCCTGATTATTATTTTTTTTTTAATTTTTTTTTTTTTTAATCCTCACCTGAGGACATTTTTTCATTTTTTGTTCAGACAGAGTAGGAGGGAGAGAGAGGAAGAGAGAGAGAGAGAGAGAGAGAAACATCGACGTGAAAGGGACACATCGAGTGGCTGCCACCCGCACGACCAACCAGGGCCGGGGACAAACTGCAACCGAGGTACATGCCCTTAGCGGAAACCGAACCCGGGTCTCACCGGACCACAGGCCGACACTCTAACCGCTGAGCCAAACTGGCCAGGGCCTGCCTGATTATAAAACCTAAGAGGTTCTCACGTCTTATGCTGACTCTGAAACTGACACTAGACTCCATAAAAACTGTATGCCTCCTATCAGGACTGGACTTCATTGTGTAACACTTTACAAAAGGAAACATTCTCTTAAAGCCTATAAAAAGAGTCTAAAAGAAGGGCACGTTTTAAAAAAATACCATGCAAAAACAAAAAATGTTCTATAGTTAAGGGTTGCATATAAAATGTCACCTACCATATTAGCCACAACAAATCCATCACACAGTAAAATATTAGTATAAATTCTGAGTATTGATTAGCAGAATGAACTAAAACAATTTCTATCTATTTTTCTATTATTTGGTCCCAGAGTCTGTTAATATTTGCAGAATGTAGTATTTGCTCTGCAAACAAAAGCATCACAGTACCTTATAATGTCCATTCATCACAGCGTCATGTAGGGGAGTGATCTGGTACATTCCTTTGATATTGACATCTGCTCCACCTTTTACCAGTTCACTTGCTGTCTCATAAAATCCCCTTACACTAGCTTCATGAAGTGCTGTCCAACCTATTACACAAAAGGAAATGGTATTTGTTTATATCTGGCATCTTAATAATGTTTTGTGCTTAGCCTTAAAATAAAAACTCAAATTCTAGGCTGTTTCTTTAAAAAATATTTTGATTAGCCCTGACCAGTGTGGTTCAGTGGTTAGAGCATTGACCCTTGCACTGAAGGATCATAGGTTTGATTCCTAGTCAAGGGCACGGACCTGAGTTGCAGGAGGCAACCAAGCAATGTGCCTCCCTTGCATAGATGTTTCTCTCCCCCACCTTCCACTCTTTCTAAAAAATCAATGGAAAAAATATCCTCAGGTGAGGATTAACAACAACAACAAAATATTTTGATTATACAAGACAAAATAATCTCACCATTAAAACAACCTGTATTCTTTGGTGAATTCAAGAAATCTGAGGGATTAATCAAATTTCTACCCCAAAATCTTGTAAAAAAAATATAAAAAGAAATAAAATATTTAAACCTATTCCTGCCTTCTTCAAATAAAAAGGCTGTAATGGGGGTACCCCATTATTAGCTCATAAAAAATGCCGTTGCTGGCTATTTCTCTGCAGAGAAGAGGGGGAAATAGCTTTATTTCTAGCTCAAGATACTTCCATTAACCCAACTTTCAGGACTACATAGAAACAGTTCAAAAGTATTGCTCTGGCTGGTTTTGCTCAGTGGTTAGAGTGTTGGCCTGTGGACAAATGAGTCACGGGTTCGATTCTGGTCAAGAGCATGTACCTCGGTTACAGTTCGTCCCCAGCCCTGGTCAGGTCGCGTGGGAGGCAACCTCTCACATCGCTGTTTCTCTCTCTCTCCCCCTCCCACTCTATCTGATGATAAACAGAAAAATATCCTCAGGTGAGGATTTTTTTTTAAAAGTATATATCTTTTCTCCTTATTTTCCAAAAGCTATTTACAGTAGTTCAGATAACAATCCCAAAGTACTCCAAGAAAATCACTCATCCAGATAAATATTCTTTTGCTCTGTTAGCCAGAGACAATGGTATAGGTTATAGAGATTTATTAAATTCTAATAAATAATATGATTGATGTAAAAAAAAAATACCTAAAACTTGCATGTGAAAAACTGTATTTCACTCTTTTCAAAACCTTCTCCATAAATGAGGGTTTCTCAATTTCGGCACTAACATTTTGGCCTAGATAATTCATTATTGTTCTGAGCATTCTATCAAATGCCAGTAGTACCCCCCTTCCCAATTTTAACAACTAAAAATGTTTCCAGAAACTGCCAAATGACCCCTGAGAGGCAAAATCACCCGAGTCAAGAACCACAGCCATAAAATGTTATAGGAGTTTCTCTTATAGTATTAAATAGAAAGCCTAGAGGAAAAAAGAAAGGGCACCAAAAGAGGAAAATATATAGTCAATAGAGGTTTTTTCCTATAAATTTCCTTAAAATGCACATGGATGTTTAAAGCAACTGATAAGTAATATTGCTCTATAATTATAACATTATATTTTGGGGTTTATAATGTATTAATACATATGTGACAGCTATCACACAGGATAAGGGAAATATGTTCATTGTTCATAAATTTTATATGAAGTATAACAATATTAACTCTAAAAAGACTGTGGAACATTAAAGATGTATATTGTAATCCCTATATTACCCATTACAAAATAATGCAGACAAGGAAACAAAAAAAAACAGATGAAGCTCACAAGGAACAATTAGTAAAATGGTAATTTTAAATCTGACTATTTATATTAAGCGAAAATTGACTAATCATCCCAATGAAAAGACAGAAATTGTCGGGGTAAAATAGCAAAACTGTATGCTGTCTATAAGAAATACATTTTATTCAAGAAGAAGGAAGACTTCCAAACTTGTTTTATGAGGCCAGCATAATCCTAATTCCAAAACCAGAAAAAGACACTACAAAGAAAGAAAACTACAGGCCAATATCCCTGATGAACATAGATGCCAAAATCCTAAACAAAATACTAGCAAATCGGATCCAGCAACACATCAAAAAAATAATTCACCATGACCAAGTGGGATTCATCCCAGGGATGCAAGGCTGGTTCAGTATTCGCAAATCAATAAATGTGATACATCACATAAATAAAATGAAAGATAAAAACCACATGATCATATCAATGGACGCTGAAAAAGCATTCGACAAAATCCAGCACCCATTTCTGATATAAACGCTCAGCAATTTGGGAATAGAGGGATCATATCTTGATATAATAAAGTCCATATATGAAAGACCTATAGCCAACATCATACTCAATGGGCAAAAACTAAAAACATTTCCCTTAAGAACAGGAACAAGACAGGGATGCCCACTTTCGCCACTCTTATTTAACATAGTACTGGAAGTCTTAGCCACAGCAATCAGACGTGAAGAAAAAAGGGATCCAAATTGGAAAGGAGGAAGTGAAACTGTCATTATTAGCAGACGACATGATATTATATATAGAAAACCCTAAAGACTCCATCAAAAATCTACTAGACTTAATAAATGAATTTGGCAAAGTAGCAGGATACAAAATTAACGTCAAGAAATCAACGGCATTCTTATACACCAATGATGAACTCACAGAAAGAGAAACTAAAAAAACAATTCCATTTACCATCACGGCAAAAAAATTAGGATACCTAGGAATAAACTTAACCAAAGAAGTAAAGGACCTATTTTCAGAAAACTACAGGACATTGAAAAAAGAAATAGAGGAAGATATAAAAAAAGTGGAAGCACATACCTTGTTCATGGGTTGGAAGAATTAACATCATTAAAATGTCCATATTACCCAAAGCAATCTATAGATTTAACGCAATCCCCATCAAAATACCAGTGACATATTTCACAGAACTAGAACAAATACTTCAAAAGTTCATATGGAACCAAAAAAGACCCCGAAGAGCCACAGCAATCTTGAAAAAGAAGGACAAAGTAGGTGGGATCACAATACCAGATATCAGCTTATACTACAAAGCTACTGTAATCAAAACAGCCTGGTACTGGCACAAGAAGAACAGGCATATAGACCAGTGGAACAGAACAGAGAATCCGGAAATTGACCCAAGACATTATGCTCAATTAACATTTGACAAAGGTAGCAAGAGCATACAATGGAGTAAAGACAGCCTCTTTAATAAATGGTGTTGGGAAAATTGGACAGCTACATGCAAAAAAATGAAACTAGACCATCAACTTACACCATACACAAGAATAAACTCAAAATGGATAAAAGACTTAAATGTGACTCGTGAATCCATAAAAATCCTAGAATAAAATGTAGGCAACAAAATTTCGGACATCATACACAGCAGAATCTTCACTGATACATCACCTAAGGCAACAGAAACAAAGGGAAAAATGAACACATGGGACTACATCAAACTAAAAAGCTTCTGCACAGCAAAAGAAACAACCATCAAAACGGAAAGGGAACCCACTGTATGGGAGAGCATAACTGCCAATGATACATCAGATAAGGGGTTAATTTCCAAAATATATAGAGTGCTCATACAACTCAACAAAAGGAAGACAAAGAACCCAATTAAAAAATGGGCAGAGGAACTAAATAGACACCTCTCCAAACAGGACATACAAATGGCTAAGAGACATATGCAGAAATGCTCAACATCACTAATCATCAGAGAGATGCAAATTAAAACAACAATGAGGTATCACCTCACACCTGTCAGAATGGCCGCCATCAACAGATCATCAAACAACAAGTGTTGGCGAGGGTGTGGAGAAAAGGGGACTCTAGTACACTGCTGGTGGGGATGCAGACTGGTGCAGCCACTGTGGAAACCACTATGGTGTTACCTCAAAAAATTAAAAATTGAATTGCCATTTGACCCAGTGATCCCACTTCTAGGAATATACCCTAAGAAGACTGAAACACCAATCAGAAAGAATACATGTACCCCCATGTTCATAGCAGCACTATTTACAATAGCTAAGATCTGGAAACAGCCCAAGTGTCCATCAGTGGATGAATGGATAAAAAGCTGTGGTACATATACACAATGGAGTACTATACAGCTGTACGAAAGAAAGATCTCTTATCCTTTGAGATGACATGGAGGGACCTCGAGAGTATTATCCTAAGCGAAACAAGCCAAGCAAAGACAAATATCACATGATCTCACTTATTTGTGGAATATAATGAACATAACACCCTGAGGAACAGGGTAGACCCAGAGATGTGGAAGTAGGGTATAGACTGACACCCCTCAGAAGAGGGGGTGTGGGGGGAGGGAAGAGATAAACCACAGAACTTAAGCGCATATATGCATAACTGATGGACATGGACAACAAAGCTGGGGACAGGGTGGGGGGATGGGGAGGAGGATGTCAATGGGGAAAAAAGGAGAAACATCTGTAACAAAAATAAATTAATAAAAAAAAATTTATTTATAAATAAATAAATAAAAGAAATACATTTTAAATATAAAGACATAGATACGTTGAAAATAAAAGGATGAGAAAAGACAGCAAATAGACAAGAAAATAAGAAGGCTATGATGTCTCTATTAACATACAAAGTAGAATTCAATACAAAGTGTATTACCAAAGAGAGATATTACATGAAGATTAAAAGGTCAATTTATCATAAAATATGACAATTATAACTATGTACTTACCTAATAGCAGAGCTTCAAATATAAGTAATAAAATTTGACATAATTAAAGGGAGAAATAGACAACTCCACAATCATAGTTGTAAAGATTTCAATACCTCTTTCAGAAAATGATAGCTCAACCAGACAAAAAAATTAGTAAAGACAGAGATGTTCTGAATATTACCAACACCTTCATCTAATTGACATTTATAGAACATTGCATACAAGAAAAGAACAAACATTCAAGTGCACAAGGGTTATTCACCAAGACTATATACTAGACAATAACCGATCCTCAATAGTATAAAAGGATAAAATTCATAGAAAGTATATCTCGCCCTGGCTGGTGTTGTTAAGTGGTTAGAGCATCAGCTCAAGCATCAAAGGGTCTTGAGTTCAATTCCCAGTCAAGGGCACGTACCTGGGTTGCAGGTTCCATCCCCAGACCCTAGGCACATGTGGGAGGTAACCAATTGATGTGTCTCTCTAACTTTGACGTTTCTCTCTCTCTCTCTCTCCCTCTCCCTCATCCCTCCCTTCCACTCTCTCAAAAAATCAATGGAAAAGATATCCTTAGGTGAGGATTAACAAACAAACAAACAAACAAACAAAAACAAAGTGTATCCTTTGACCACAATGGAATTAAATTAGAAATCAATAACAGAAAGATACCTGGACAATCCTCAATTATTTAAAAATTAAACAATTTCTAATATAATCCTGGGTTCAAAGAAGTAATCATACAAAAAATGAAAAGTATTTCAAACTGAACAATAAAAATGCAATATATCAAAATCTGTAGGATGCAGTAAAAGCAGTATATAGAAGGGCATTTAAAGCTTTAAATGCTTACAGTAGGGAAGAAGATACAAAAATTTGTGATCTCATTTTCAACCTTAAGAAACTAGAAAAGGAACAAAGAAAATCAAAAATAAGTAAAAGCCAGAAAAAGAGCAGAAATACAAGACAAGACAGATAAAAGAGGAAAAATTTTAAGCCAGAAGTTAGTTCTTTGGAAAAAAATTAATCAAATTGATAATCCTCTAGCTTGGGAAGGATCAAAGAAAAAGAGAAAAAGGAAGGAAAGAAGGAAGGAAGGAAGGAAGGAAGGAAGGAAGGAAGGAAGGAAGGAAGGAAGGAAGGAAGGAAGGAAGGAAGGAAGGAAGGACAGGAGGAAATGAAAGATAAAATGAAAATTTAAGCAATGAAAGATAAAACATTCCTAAAGATCTTCAGGATTACAGGGGAATATTATAAATAACTTCATGCCAATAAATTCTATAACTTAAAGTAAAAAGACAAATTCCTTAAAAAATACAACTTACTAAAACTGAAACAGAACATCTGAATAGCTCCCACCTATTAAATAATTTTAATTTATTATCAGAATCTTTCCACAAAGGAAACTACAGGCCCGGATAGTTTTACTCTTAAGTTCTGTCAAACATTTAAGGAAGAAAAAAACCTTAATGTTACGCAATCTCTTTCAGAAAACAGAATAGGAGAGAATACTGCTTAACTCATTTTATGACCAAAACCAAAGACATTACAAGAAAATTATAGACCAATATTAAATTTCCTTAACATAGTATTAGTAAGTTGAAGCCAGCAATATATAAAAAGAATAATATATCATGACCAAGCATCTATTCCTCACAAAAACTCTCAGCAAATTGGGAATTGATTCTGCAATATGATAAGGAGCAGCTACAAAAACCTACAGCTAGCATCATGCTTATTATTAAATATTAAAGAGGCAAAACTTATCTATGGTGAAAAATATCAGAACAGTAGTGGTTTCCAGAAAGTGAGGGTGGGAAATAACTGGGAAGAGGCATGAGGGAACTTTTTAGGAGTATGGTAATATTCTCTCTCTTAATAGAGGTTTGGGTTACATAGGTGAATGTAAATGTCAAAATTCATCAAATGGCACATTTAAGATTTGACATTTCACTGTATAAAACTTTTACCTCAAAGAAAAGGGAAAAAAACTACTTAACTTTAATTAATGACATCTATGCTGAGATGTTTAGTAGTAAAATAAACTGATGTCTATAACTTTCTTTGAAATATAGCAACATAAAGATGGGTTGATGGATGAGCAGAGAGATTTATAGATAGGTGTGAAATAATAAGGAATATATATTGGTCTCTACCTCCTGGTTTCTGACACAAAGCTCCTAAAACCCTTGTAAACAGGAGTGCTAGGAGAATATTTTGTTCTAATATTTTGTCTTTGACCCCAGTTCCTGATACAGAATCCCCAAGACCTCTCTGTTAATTTCCCGAGTGATAGGCGCATCTGACACAGAGCTTCTAAATCCCTTGGAATTTCCTGGGTGACAGAAGGGTCTTTTGTTCTACTGAGGCAACTTTTGGCAGGCTCCTAATTGGGAGCTGGTCACCAGAAAGACCAAGCCATGACTAGAAACTTGGAACTTTCAGCTCCACCTCCCACCTCAATTCTTTGGAGAGGAGGGAGGGACTAGAAATGGATTTCATAAGTGATCATGCCTACATGATGAAACCTCCATAAAATTTCCAAAAGTATGGAGTTTGGAGAGCTTTTCCAGGTTGGGGAACAAATCTATGTGCTGGGAGGGTAGCATACCCCAAATTCCATGGGCAATGAAGTTGAACAGAAGTTGTAGGTAACCTGGGGACCTAGTACTTGCAACTGGCATCTGAAGTGGGGGGGCAGTCTTATAGGACTGAGCCCTTAACCCATGGGGTCTGTGCTAATCAGCTCAAGTTGGAGAATTGCTAGATGTGACGAAAACCCGTACATTTGGTGTTGGAAGAACTGAGAGTGCAAGTAGAAGAGAAATACACGAGTGTTTTTCCTTTACAAAATAGTATGTAATAAAAACAAATATGTAGAGTCTAGGTATTAGTTATATGGATGTTTACTATACAATTCTTTCAACTTTTCTATATGTTTGCAATTTTTCATACTTTTACTAAAAATTTTTAAATAAACTGCTCACATGTGAACTTCTGAAATATATTCATTTAAAAACTACCTGGTTTTTTTTTCCCCAGCCGGTGTGGCTCAGTGGTTGAGTGTCAACCCATGCATCAAGAGGTCACCGGTTCGATTCCCGGTCAGGACACATGCCCAGGTTTTGGGCCCAATGCCAAGGTTTTGGGCCCAATCCCCAGTGCGGGGGGAAGGGGAAGGCGGCCAGTTGATGTTCTCTCTCATGGATGTTTCTATCTCTCTCTCCCTCTCACTTCCTCTCTCTCTAAAAATCAGTAAAAGACCAAAAAAAAATTTTTAAATAAAACAAATAAATAAAAACTGTTTTTTAAAAAAATATATAAAACTATCTCCCCCAAAGTACTGTTTCTGATAAAAAGTGTGCAGTCATTGGTGTTTGTGTTTTGAGACCTGTAGACCAGTGGAAATTTGCTTATCGATGTGTAGACTGACTGGTTAACTCAATTATCTACCATAGGTCTAGGTTGGTTGGATGAAAAATGAAGTATCAGAAATCCAAAAGTTATTAACTTTGGAATGCAGATGATAATCTTTCTTCTAGAAATCTCCTTTCCTCATTTAGATTCCCTTAAACTACAATAATAACTAGTTTCCTAAAGGGGACAAAATGGCTGCTATAGGAATGAAAAAATAACCGTAACAAAAGATTAGTTTGTCTTCCCTGAGCCCAGAATGGCTAAAAGATAAGGTAAATGTAAAGCCATTGCCTGGTTGGTTTCCAAGGATAAGCCAGTCTCATATTTTAAATTTACTACAAAAAATTACCCAAGATGACAAAGTGCACCTGCAAGTAATTCAGAGTAAATGATCGAGTCGGGGGAAGAGGGAGTTAAAAATGAATGCTACTTTAAGTGAGCCCTAAGCAAGAATGATCCAATGATGAACAGTATCAGTCACAAGGTTGAAAGAAATTCCCAGCATCAATAAAGCCAGAAGGACCTTTATTCTGCAGAGAGGGCCACTGCAGACCATAGAAAGGGCTACATATTGCAGAAAGAAATAAAATGTAACAACAAATTTCCCTTTCCCTAAGGGTTATTCCTTCTGTGATGTAAAATAATTCCTCCAAAATAAAGATAAGAGTATAATTTAAAAAAAAAAAAAAAGAGTATAATTTACAACAGATCTTTCATTATCTCCGAGATCTGCATGTTGGAAGATCCTTAAGTAACATATTTGTCTTAACTACCTTGAAGAAAATCTCTTTAGAGCTTTATAGGATTATGAATTTTCTATGAAGAGAAAATAATTTAACATATGTTTTAAAAAGATTCAAATAATAATGTTAGTTTTATGTTCTAATGCAGCAATTACTAACACCCACAGAGGTATGAAGTATACTCTCTTCCACACTACATAAACCTCAACAATTCTGCCTCTCATTTTTTGTTTTTATCTGTCTCTTGCCTTGCTGTTGGTTTAAACTTCTTCCTACTATTATCAATATCCTGGCCTGTGCCAAACTTTCTTTTCAGTTCTAATGTTTCATAAGTATAGGCATCACAATTCCATATAACATAATGCTCAAGGCATTTGTCTGACAGGGTTTTAGCGAAGAAGCTTTATGAGATCTATTTTGGATATTCAGAGTTTTTTTTTCAGCCTACTTCCCTTCCTGGTTGTCACCAGTGCTTTTGATAGGTAAAGAATTATTCCAATTGATTTTTTAAATCAAAGACAAAGACATTAAAAATGTATATGAGGATGTATAAAATGCAAATGTTACCTATGAAACGACCATTGGTCTGTTATTGTAACATTTTGTAATCTCTCAAAAGGCGTTTAAACCTTTTTTGGACTGTATCACAAAATAAATATATTTAAGGCTTTCTAAGATATTACTTACCTTTTTGTTTCACAGTATCTGACACATAGGAGACATACTGGAAAAGCTCACAACATTGAACTGATATGTTACATGGAGCCATACACCTTGCCAGTAGTTCTTGAGCTTTAATGAGAATAAAAATCACCTGGGGAACTTGTTAAAACTGCAGTTTCCAGGTTTTAACCTACAGATTTTTATTGTGAATGTGAGCGTGTGTGTGTGCGTGTTTGGAGGCTGAAGTCAACGTAGCATTTTAAACAAAACATTGCAGGTGATGATGAAAATGGTTTGCAGACAAGTCTTTGGAAATACTGCTTTCTGCAATCTGTGGGATATAGTAGCCAGAAATATAAAGAGCAGAATTAAGATACAAAGTAGAAAACAAGAGTTCAAAAAGCCTGGAAAATATGGCAAGGATAAAGAATTCATGAAGGTCACAGAAGTACCCGTGGTGGTGAGGAAAAGGTATGCATTAACTGGCTGAAGACAATCAGGGAACAGCCACCAAGGATGTTAACAATGGCACAGAAAAAAAGGGGGGCCAATGAAAAGACACAGGTTAAGAGATGCTTGGGAAATCCACGAAGTCCAGTTAGCTGCATGTAGAGCTACTCCTGAATGTAAGGAGCAGACACTAACAGAAAGAACCACATATTTCTCAAAATCAAGGCAACAAGTGCTTTATCTAACAAATAAGGATCTAAGACTCAGGACTATAGAAGACGGTAGTTGACCTGGGCATTAGGTTTAGAGTTATAGCCTTTTTTTTTTTTATCCTCACCTGAGGACATTTTTGCATTTATCCGCAGATAGAGCGGGAGGGAGAGAGGGAGGAAGAGAGAGAGAGAAACATCAACATGAGAGAGACACATCGAGTGGTTGCCACCCATACAACCCCAATCGGGGCCAGGGACAAACTGCAACTGAGGCACATGCCCCTAGTGGGAACCGAACCCAGGACTCTCCGGTCCGCGGGCCTACGCTCCAACCGCTGAACCAAACTGGCCAGGGCTAGAATTATAGCCTTTTAAAACCCAGATATAGTAGAAACCCAGACCTTGCTAAAGTTAAGTACTGAGGGTATACTTGTAATCACCTGCTTGTCCAAGGGTTGTTTTACTGACCTCTGCACATCATAAGACTTCTTGCACTGTTTCATCAACTGAGAAAGTCTCAACACAATAGTAAAAGCACAGACAGAGAAAATCCCTATCCAGGCTGGCCCAGTGCAGCTCAGTGCCTTAAGTACTTAAATTCCTTTAAGGAATCATTCCTCTCCAGGAGAACATGTTAGGTTCTCCCCACAAAGACAACTGTACCAGAGATATAGCCTTGCAGAAGAACTATTCTTTCTGAGCTCCCTGCCCAACTCTTTCTACCTCATACTCTCTCCTCTCCATTTCCCTGGCCATTGCTACTGCTGTACAACTACCATTTTATTATCAGTTTCCCCCAAGCTCAGTGTACCATTAGCTTCTTTCAGCTTTTGACCTCATTTTTCTTCCACTAAAAGTTGAGGTGCGTAACAATGCCAAAGCAAAGGTAGCAAGCTAGCCTCGGGAACCCCATCCTTCCATGCCCCAGGAACCCCATTCTTCTGTGTAATGACAGTGCACACAGCCCACCTAGTAGGCCCCAGGCAGGCATAATCATTGAAGGTGAAATGGAATGCTCTTCTCTTGCTCCTTCCACTTACCGCTTCCCTGGGAGATGATGGTGAAGAGCTACCTGTGCAGAAAAATTACCTGGAAGCTTTCTGTTTGAGACTTGCCATAGGCACACTTTGCCATACTTTCATAGGAGTGATTCATCCAAAACTACAAACCGCTTTCAAGATAACCAACTTACCAGCATAACTTGGTTGATTAACATTTCCTCCTTTGTTAATACAATGATGAACAAGATGAGAATCATTGAGCAGAGCAGCCTTATACAGTAAGTTCTCTCCAAAAATGTTTCTCCGGTTAATAAGAGAAAGAGATATTTTATTCATCTTCATTTTTTCTGAAATGAGGGAAGGAACAAAAGAAAACAAAAACAATAATAATCCTTATCTGAAAATCAGAAGGAATACAGGTAACAGCGTGAATCCAGTAAACATCCTAGAATAGACGTACTATGTTATAAAAGAGTGTTTCATCCATTAACCCAACTATAATATCTACATGCAATAAGGTGAAAGAGATAAGTGTTATTAATTTGAAAATATCTGTAGAAGTTATAAATCATCTGAGCAGTTTATGTTGATTGAAACCCATGAAAGCTGTATATATGAGATGAACAGATTATTTTCTTAAAAGTTCCAGTGAAAAGATTATTTAAATCTACAATTAAATACTATTAAACTCAACAAAATGTTATATAATACCAAAATGTCTTATAAAACCATGAAAAGAAAATCTAAGACGTATATAAGGAAAATACAAAAATTAACCCCAGTGAGACCAAAAAAGAGAATGCTAAATTTTCTTTCTTTGCTAAAAATAACTGTCATTAAATTAAAGAACTATGATCTTGATCTGTACAATGGTTTTGCTTTCCTAAGCCAGGAAATACACAATTAAAATGGTTTACCAGGTTATGCATAGCAAGTATCATATCTCCACTGTGCCTCCTAAAAATACTGAAATTCCTCATTTAGATACCCCAAATCCTGTCAATTTTTGTGGATAATATTCATTTGGTTTCCCTGAATTTCAGAATAGCTTTGATAATACCTTTTCCAATTTTGATTTAGCTAACCTGCCCCATCCCAAAACCTCACAAAGGTAATTGAGTACTGCAGCATATTTCTTAGACCACAATTTGCCTTTTATTTGAATCCTTCCACTCACTTTCACTATAAAACAAACTGCTGAACATTTTAGCCTACCTTCCTCCATCCCAGCCTACAAAGCATTTTGCTCCCACCATATATAAACTGTATGCTTACCAAAAGTTGGTATACTGTCTTAACTCCCAGATCTGTTGTATTTGCTATTATAATTATGTAATTTATTTAAAATAAATTAAGAATATAAAATTTTCAGTGAAATTAAGTTGTGGAAGACATTTCCTTCCAATCATGACTAAATAACTACTGTGACTTGCCCTCCCACCGTAAACAAACTTTTGATTGATGTGATAGGCTAAATAACGGTCCTCCAAAGATGTTCACATCTTAATCCCCCAAACCTGAGAATGCTACCTTATATAGCAAAAGGGATTTTGTAGATGTGGTTAAGTTATGGATCTTGGGAAAGGAAGAGGAAAGCAAGATCAAAAGGAGAGAAAGTAGTGTCACCATAGAAGCAGAGACTGAACTGATGGGGCCAGAAGCAACAATCACATGAAATGTAAATGTTCAAGACACTCCCAAGGCAGAGATTGTCAGAGTGTCCATTTCTTTCCTCTTTACGTTACTGTCACAAATTTTACTTTTATGTGTTAAAAACCTCATAATCCATTGTTGTTATTTTTGTTTAAGTTGTCAAATTTCCTTTAAAATTGATTAATAAGAAAATGTGTATTTTTATCCATATAGCTACCATTTCCAATGGTCCTCATTCCTTTGTATAGATTGAGATTTCTATCAAGTATCATCTTTCTTCTGCCTGAAGAATGGGTCTGCTGGTGATGAGTTCTTCTAGCTTTTGTATGTCTGAAACTTTATTTCACCTTCATTTATGAAAGATCTATTTCTGGGCATAGAATTCTAGGTTATAGTTACAGAACTCTAGGAATAAATCTTCTTTTAGAACTTTAAAGCTGCTGCTCCACTGTCTTCTTGCTTGCATTGTTTCCAACAAGAAATTTGATGTCATCCTTATCTCTATTCTTCTGTACATCCCTTTTTTCCTTATCAGCACATATATATCACATATATATTCTGATTTCTTAAATGCCTGAATATTATTTCATTGGTTATATTATAATTTATTAACTATTCACCTAGTTTAGATTGTTTCTAGTTATTACAATAAAACAAGGTTGTGATGAACATCATTATAAAAATATCTTTACATATCTAAGCTAGTGTAGTTATGGAATAAATCACTGTAAGTAGAATTGCTGATTCAAAATAATTGTGACTTAAAATTGTGATGAATGTAAACAAACTGCGCTGTAAAAAAAAAAAAACTGAACAAACTTAAACTATTCCTGATAACATATGAGAATGTTTACTTTTTCCACATTCTCACCACTGGGAATTCTCAAATGTTTAAATGTGTGGCATTCTCTTAGGTGAAAATTATACTTCTTAATTTATATTTCTTTAATCATGAGTGAGATGTTAATCTTTTTCATTATTTATATGTTTTTTCCTGTGAACTACTTGTTCATGTCCCTTACCCATTTTCTTTATCCTTTATCCTTACTGTTTTGTAAGAGCTCTTTGCATGCTAATAAAATTAACCCCTACTCATGTATTACTACTAATACATGACTTCTGTGTTTGATGTTTTGTTTTCCTTAGGATATTTTTCCGTAACAATTTTTTTAAATATATGTAGTAAATTCTGTCATTCTTTTCTCTCTTGGCTTCTGGATTTGAATCACTTTTTTAAAAAAGGCTTCTTCTACTCTAAGATTACAAAAAGAATAACTTATGTTTTGTTCTAGAATTTTTTCTTTTCTTTTAAATCTTTGGCCAAATTAAAACTAAATTTAGTATAAGAAATGTAATAGGGATCCAATTTTGTTTGTGTTCTTCACTATTTATTGCTCAGTCCTTTTTGCCACCAATTTGAGATGCCATCTTAATCACATACCTACCCCCATACTCCCCCCCCCCCGTATCTGGCTTCTACATCTAAACTTTTTATTCTGTTTCATTGATTTGTCTATCTGTTCCTGTGCCAGTACCAAATTATTTTAATTTCTGACTTCCTAATTGATTTCATATTACATAAAGCAGATTCCTGCCCGAATTTCCTTTGCTTTTATTTTTCAGAATTTTCTTGGTTAGTTTTCCATATTTACTTTTCCAGCTGAAATTTAGTATCATATAACATTCTCATTGCTAACCTCCAGCCCTATAAAGCAAAATAAAATAAAACAAAATAATTAACAAATAAAAATCTGTTTTTGACTGAGCTCTCACATATTTATAGAATAATTTAGGGAGAAGTAAGTTTCTTACAACACTGAATCTTTATTGTCAAGAACAAGGTTTTTCTCTCCATTTATTCAATGTTTATGTCCCTCAGCATAATTTTAAACTCTATTCTTACAGGTAT
Organism: Tadarida brasiliensis; assembly: GCA_030848825.1. Lineage (NCBI taxonomy): Eukaryota > Metazoa > Chordata > Mammalia > Chiroptera > Molossidae > Tadarida > Tadarida brasiliensis. The sequence goes on from CM061258.1 coordinate 48,876,940, forward strand.
CGCACATTTCTTATTAGGTATATAAGTAGATATTTTTCTCTCTTTGTAACTATTATAAATGGGATGTTCTATTTTCTAACTGGGTAATCTTTTATATATGAAAGGTAGTTACTTTGTCTTCTTTTGGTTTATTGAATTTTTTAAAACTTCTTATTTGGAAATAATTTCAGATGTACAAAAAAATTATAAAAATAGAACAAAGGATCCACCCATTAATATTTTGCCACTACTTTTAAATCATTCTGTTGCTTTCTCTCTCTCTCTCTCTATACACACAGACACACATACACGTACATAAAGAGTAACTTGCATACACCATTCCCCATTACTCACGAATACTTAAGTGTATATTTTCCAAAAACAAGGATATTCTTTTATACAACCAAATTATTATTAAACTCAGAAGAACTTAACACTAATAAAATATTATTATTTAATCTACAGTCCATATTTCAATTTTATCAACTGCCCCACTATCTATTGTTTTTTATTTTTTTGTTAATCTTCACCTGCAGATATTTTTCCATTTTTTAGACAGAGTGGAAGGGAAGGAGAGAGAGAAACAGAAACATTGATGTGAGAGAGACACATAGATTGGTTGCCTCCCGCACAACCCCGACAGGGGCAAAGGATTGAACCTACAACTCAGGTATGTATGTGCCCTTGACCAGGAATTGAACCTGAGACCCTTTGGTCCGTGGGCCAACACTCTAACCACTGAGCCAAACAGGCCAGGGCTCTATTATTATTATTATTATTTTAATCTTCACCTGAGGATATTTTTCCATTGATTTTCAGACAGAGTGGAAGGGAGGGATGGGAAGAGAAAGAGAGAAGTGAGAGAAACATCGATGTGAGAGAGGCACATTGACTGGTTGCCTCCTGCATGACCCCGCCCAGGGCTGGGGATCAAACCTGCAACCCAGGTATATGCCCTTGACTGGGAATCGAACCCGTGACTCTTTGGCTCTAACCACTGAGCCAAACCAGTCTATTGTTTTTTAATCAATCTTTCTAGATTTTTTTTTCTTTATTGATTTGAGACAGAGAAGAAGGGAGAGGGAGATAGAAACATCAATGAGAGAGAACATCAATTGGCTGACTCCTGCATGCCCCCCACTGGGGATTTGGCCCACAACCTGGGCATGTGCCCTGACCGGGAATCAAACCTGAAACCTTTTGGTGTATGGGATCACGCTTCAACCAACTGAGTCACCTGGCCAGGGCTCCTTTTAATAGTTATTAAAGTTTATTCCTCGAGGTTTTATAGCAATATAGAAATAACATCTAAGACTAAGAATAATACATTTTGCCTTCTCCTTTCCTCCATTTATTCCTTTTGATATGATTTCTTAAAGCCTTATGCTAGGTTGGTCACAGTACAAATAGGTCAGACATCTAAATTTTAAAAGGGTTCTATAACTATTCTCTCCAAAGTACACATATAGGAAAAATACCAGCCTATGAGCCAAAAGTTCAGGGTCAAGTCCTAGTTATGCTACTGATGAGCTATGCAATGCTGGGAAAAATTCTTAACCTCCTTGAATTTCCTCATCAGTAAATTGAGAAAGTTGAGATAGATAATCTCTAAATCCTTTTTAGTACCAGAATTCTATGTTTCTGTAAGTTATTTATTTAAAGAAAGAAAATATGCCTCACCATTTTGTCTTGTAATTTTTCCTGTCTTCCAGATTTGTTCTCCAATCTTCAGTCTGGATGAATGCATAGTCTTCCTTTTACCTTTAATCATTAAAGCAGGACCCTGCATTCTTGAAAAATAAATGTGTTTTTAAAATTACTCTCATGTTCTCTACAACCATTCACAGAGAGCCATACCAAATTTTGACTGAATTTTTAAAACTCAAAGGTATTTTACTGAGCTGTTGTCAAGCAGCACAGTGGTTTTAAATATGGAGATGTCTCCTGTGTAAACCGCAGATAAATTTGTGACAGGTATGCTAGTCATTACGGTTTTGAGTCTTCTTTGTGCCACCTGTGTGTTTCTCTCCTTTAGGGGAAGTCAGCTAGAAGTGTATTCTGAGTCTCTTGCCCCTCACTCTCCAAGCTGACATGCAACTATCTACTATATTCACTTCCTAGGGAAAAAGAGTCAGGCTCTTTGCAAGGAAAAAGTACTTGCCATGTGGTACAGCAATGATCAAAACCTGCAAAATAGACTTCTGGTCAAGATGGCAGCATAGGTAAACGCGGTATCACGTCCTCCCACAACCACATCAAAGTTACAACTAAACTACAGAACAACCATCATTCAAAACCACCTGAAATCAAGCTGAATGGAAGTCCTACAACTACAAAATTAAAGAAGAAGCCGCATCGAGACTGGCTCCAGCGTGCGGGAGGCAGCTTGAAAGGCATCAGAATCATATGGGGAAGAACTGAGCTGTTTGGCATTGGAGCAAGGCCTGGAGAGGCAGATTTTTCCTGGACAGACCTGCTATCAGAGGCTTTTGTTCCTTTGGTGAGCCCTTCCCTGGGCCGGGAGACGCCGCCATATCTGGGACTCCAGCTACCTGGCTCACACTGTTGGCCTCACCTGGTGATTCCCTGAGGCCCCGCCCCACCCAACTTTCAGGCCCACCCAAGCTGTTGCCAGTTGATTTACCATAGGATTGGCCTGTCTTGGATCCTGCTTCAGCTTTTCCTAAATTCTTTCAAACAAGCAGCATCTGGTCTCAGCTAGCCCCATACCTCTCGCTAAGTAATACATAGAAACAAACAGAGGGAGGCAGCCAAAATGAGGAGACAAAGAAACAGGTCCCAAATGAAAGAACAGACAAAACTCCAGGAAAAGAACTAAGTGAAATGGAGTTAAGCAACCTAACAGATGCAGAGTTCAAAACACTGCTTATAAGGATGCTCAATGGACTTAGTAAGAACCTCAGTGAACTTAGTGAGGGCCTCAAGAGCATAAAAAAGGACCAGTCAGAATGAAGGATGCACAGTTAGAAATGAAGGATGCACTAACTGAAATAAAGAATAGTTTACACAGATTCAATAGTAGAGTAGGTAAAGCCAAGAAACAAACCATCGATTTGGAATATAAGGAAGCAAAAAATACCCAATCAGAGTAGCAAAAAGAAAAAAGAATCCAAAAAAATGAGGATAGTGTAAGGATCCTCTGGGACAACTTCAAGCATGCCAACATTCGCATCTTGGGGGTGCCAGAAGGAGAAGAGAGAGAACAAGAAATCGAAAACCTATTTGAAACAATAATGGCAGAAAACTTCCCTAACTTGGCGAAGGAAACAGACATACAAGTCCAGGAAGCACAGAGCGTCCCAAACAAAATGAACCCCAAGAGGCCCACACCAAGACACATCATCATCAAAATGCAAAAGGTTCAAGACAAAGAGAGAATCTTCAAAGCAGCAAGAGAAAAGCAGTTAGTTACCTACAAGGGAGTTCCCATAAGACTGTCAGCTGATTTCTCAAAAGAAACTTTGCAGGCCAGAAGGGAGTGGCAAGAAATATTCAGAGTGATGAAAAGCAAGAACCTACAACCAAGATTACTCTATCCTGCAATGCTGTCATTTAGAATCGATGTCCATATAAAGAGTTTCCCAGACAAGGAAAAGCTAAAGGAGTTCATCACCACCAAACCATTCTTATATGAAATGTTGAAGGGTCTTCTCCCAAACCATTATTATATGAAATGTTGAAGGGTCTTCTTGAAGAAAAAGATAAAAAAATATGAACAAACAAAATGGCAATAAATACATATCTATCAACAATTGAATCTACAAACAAAATGAACAAGCAGAACAGAAACATTCTCATAGATACAGAGAACTTTTGTTGGTTACCAGATGGGTGGGGGCCGGGGGAATGGGTGAAAAAGGTGAAAGGATTAAGAAGTACAAATTGGTTGTTAGACTGACAAACCTCAAAGGGAAAGGGGGTTGGGGGATGGGAAGAAATAAACCAAAGAACTTATATGTATATATGCATAACCAATGGACACAGACAACAGTGTGGGGAAAGGCAGGAGGGGGCAGGAATGGGGAGGAGAGGGGCAATGGGGGGAAAATGAGGAACTTCTATAATACATTCAACAATAAAGATAAGTTAAAAAAAAAACCTGCAAAATATTGGCATAAAAAAGACACACAGATCATAGGAACAGAATAGAGCCCAGAAATAAACCTATGCATATATGGTCAATTAATTTACAACAAAGGAGCCAAGAATATAAAATGGAAAAAGGATAGTCTCTTCAATAAATGGTATTGGGAAAGCTGGACAGCCACATGCAAAAGAATGAACCTGGATCATGATCCTACACTATACACAAAAATAAACTCAAAATGAATTAAAGATTTGAGGGTGAGACCTAAAACTACAAAACTCAGAAGAAGAAACATAGGGGTAAGCACTTTCACACTGGTCTTGGTAATGATATTTTTGGATTTTACACCAAACAAGGCAAGAAAAGCACAAACAAACAAGTGGAACTTCAACAAACTAAAAACCTTCAGCAGAGCAAAGGAAACCATCAAGACAATGAAAAAGCAGCCTACTGAATGGAAGAAAATATTTGCAAATCATATATCTGATAAGGGGTTAAAATACAAAATATATAAAGAACTCATACAACTCAATAGCAAATAAAAAATATAATTAAAAAAATGGGAGAGGAACTAAAAAGACATTTTCCCCAAAAAAGACATCCAAATGGCCAAAAGACGTACATGAGGGGCATGAAAAGGTGCTCAACATCATTACCCATCAAGGAAATGCAAATCAATACCACAATGAGGTAACACCTTCCACCTGTTAGAATAGCTATTATCAAAAAGACAAGAAATAGCAAGTGTTGGTGAGTATGTAGAAAAGGGAACCCTTGTGCACTGTTGTTGGAAATATAAATTGGTGCAGCCACTATGGAAAACAGTATGGAGGTTCCTCAAAAAAATTAAAAATGAAACTACCAGATGATTCAGCAATTCCACTTCTGGGTATTTATCCAAAGGAAACAAAATTACTATCTTGAAAAGATAGCTGCACCTCCATGTTCACTGCAGCATTATTTACAATAGCCAACACATGAAAATAATCAATACTGATGGATGAATGGATAAAGAAAATGTGATATACATATACAATGGAATATTATTCAGCCATAGGAAGGGAAAAAATCCTGCCATTTTTTACAACATGGATGGACCTCGAGGGTATTATGCTAAGTGAAATAAGAGAAAAACAGATAATGTTTGATCTCCTTATATGTGAAATCGTAAAAAAAAAAAAAAAAGCCCAACTCTTAGATATAAAGAACAGATTGGTGGTTGCCAGAAGTGGGTGGGTAAAATGGGTACAAACTTCTAGTTATGAGATAAATATATCCTTGTATATGGTGACAAATAGCAGCAGTTTCATTCTTTTGCATGTGGCTTTCCAATTTTCCCAGCACTCTTTATTAAAGAGGCTTTATTTTCTCCACTGTATGTTTTTGACTTCTTTGTCAAAAATTATTTGTTCATATAGTAGGTTTGTTTCTGGGCCCTTAATTCTGTTCCATTGGTCTATATGTGTTTTTCTGCCAATACCATGGTTTTGAGTGTATCTTTGTAGTGTAATTTGAAGTCAGGGAGTGTGATACCTCTGGCTTTGTTCTTTTTTCTTGGAATTGCTTTGGCTATTTGGGGTCTTTTGTGGTTCCATACAAATCTGATTTTTTTTTCGTTCTATTTCTTTAAAAAGTGCCATTGGGATTTTGATGGGGATTGCATTAAATCTGTATATTGCTTTGGGTAATATGGCCATTTTAACTATGTTGATTCTTCCAATACATGAACACAATATCTGTCCATTTCTTTGTGTCTTCTTTAATTTCATTTAATAATGTCTTGTAAACAAGTGTTGGCGAGGGTGTGGAGAAAAGGGGACTCTAGTACACTGCTGGTGGGAGTGCAGACTGGTGCAGCCACTATGGAAAACACTATGGTGTTACCTCAAAAAAATAAAAATTGAATTACCATTTGACCCAGTGATCCCACTCCTAGGAATATACCCTAAGAAGCCTGAAACACCAATCAGAAAGAATACATGTACCCCCATGTTCATAGCAGCGCTATTTACAATAGCTAAGATCTGGAAACAGCCCAAGTGTCCATCAGTAGACGAATGGATAAAAAAGCTGTGGTACATATACACAATGGAGTACTAAGCAGCTGTAAGAAAGAAAGATCTCTTATCCTTTGCGACGACATGGGAGGACCTGGAAACTATTATCCTAAGTGAAACAAGCCAAGCAGAGAAAGACAAATATCATATGATCTCACTTATTTCTGGAATATAATGAACATAACAGTCTGAGGAACAGGGTAGTCCCAGAGACGTGGAAGTAGGGTACAGACTGACATGTGCCAGAAGAGGGGGTGGGGGAGGGGAGCGATGAACACAGAACTGATACGCATGTACTCATAACCAATGGACATGGACAACAAAACTGGAGACGGGGCAGGGAGGGAGAGGGAGGAGGATGTCAATGGGGGAAAAAAGGAGAAACATCTGTAACAAAAGTAAATTAATAAAAAAAAATAATAATAATAATAATAATGTCTTGTAGTTTTCAGTGTATAGGTCTTTCACATGCTTTGTTAAGGTTATTCCTAGGTATTTTATTATTTTTGTTGCAATTGCAAAAGAACTGTTTGTTTTCTTTCATTTCTTTTTCTGAAATTTCATTGTTAGTATATAGGAATGCAATACATTTTAGTACATCAATTTTGTATCTTGCAACTTTACTGTATTTGTTTATTGTTTCTTTGTCACCATATACAAAAATTAACTCAAAATGGATCAAAGAGATAAATATAAGATCTGAAACAATAAATTACACAGAAGAAAACATACATACTAAACTTATGGACCTTGGTCTTAGAGAGGATTTTATGAATTTGACCTCAAAGACAAAGGAAGTAAAGCAAAAATAAATGAATAGGACTACATAACACTAAAAAGCTTCTACACAGCAAAAGAAACCACCAACAAAACAAAAAGGCAACCAACCAAATGGAAAAAGATATTTACAAACAACATCTCCAATAGGGTTTAATATTCAAAATATATCAAGAACTCATAAAACTCAACAACAAAAAACAAACAATCCAATTAAGAAATGGGCAGAGGACCTGAACAGACACTTCTCCCAAGAAGACATACAAATGGCCAACAGATATATGAAAAGATGCTCAACTTGACTAGCTATTAGGGATACACAAATCCAAAGCAAAATGAGATATCATCTTACACCTGTTAGAATGCCTATTATCAACAAAACAAGTAATAACACGTGTCAGAGAATTTGTGGTGATTAAGAAACCCTCATTCACTGCTGGTGGAAATGTAAACTAGTATAGCTACTATGCAGAACAGTATGGAGGTTCCTCAAAAAATTAAGGATAGAGTTACCATATGACCCAGCAACCCCTCTTCTGCGTATGTACCCAAACATATATGCACCCCTATGCTCACTGCAGAATTATTCACAGTGACCAAGACATGGAAACAACTGAAGTGTTCTTTCATAGAAGATTGGATAAAGAAGATATATATACATATATATACAATGGAATACTACTCAGCTATAAGAAGAAATGAAATACTGCCATCTGCAACAACATGGATGGATCTTGAGAATATCATGCTAAGCAAAGTAAGTCAGACATAAAAAGTTAAGAACCATATGATTTCACTCATATTATGGATAAAAAACTGAAAGCAACAAATGAACAAACAAGAAAAGCTATCAAACAAAAACTCATAGGCACAGACAACAGTATGGTGGCTACCAGAGGGAAGAGGAGTGGGGGCTGTGGGTAGTTGTTGGGAGTGGTGCCACTGGAACAGTGATCACCACGGTTTGACATAGTCATGGGTGAGCTCCACAGTTTGACATAGTCCCGGGAGTTATGAAGGCTTCCATGGTTTGACATAGTCCCTGGAGAAGTAGATTCACTGCGTGGCAGGAATCACGAAGAATAGTGGCTGAAGACAAAGGCTAATAAGAAAAATAAAAATGCAGGATGGCAACTGAAGGAGACTAATCTTTGCTTTCTCTATCTGTTATCTGTCCGTTAGGAATCATTATAGAAGTAACATGTAGCTGATTAATAATATAGACGTCAGAATAGACTGCAGAAAGAACAGGCAAGAAAGTAATAAGAATTTAAGATAAGAATGTAAAAGCTTAAAAGGATCTTAGATAAGAGGAAAAGTCAAGGTCTATGAGAAAGTAACAGAAATTGAAAGAGGGTATGGGGAAGGAAGAAGTTAAATGAGACATTATCTGCATAAATGTAAACAGGAAGGTTGCTAAGCAATGAGTCACATGGTGAAAGTAATTGTAAAGGTTAAGAGCTGATGTCATTGTTATGTCTGGATGAAAAAGTGAAATAATTAGTGATTAACCCTGTACCAATACCTAAGAGCTGTGTAAGCAGAAGGATCAAGCACCTTCTGTCTCACCACGTCTCCTCTCTCACTGGCTCCGTCCACACCTGAGGGAAACCCTGGACCTGCTGAGGCTGGACCCCAGCAGGTAGTAAAAGGTAAAAGGGTCAAATATATGGTGACAGAAGGAGATCTGACTTTGGGTGGTAAACACACAATACAATACACAGATGTTGTATTATAGAACTGCACAATTGAAACCTATATAATTTTATTAACTAATGTCACCCCAATAAATTTAACTAAAATTTTTTTTATTAATTTATTTTTGTTACAGATGTTTCTTCTTTTTTCCCCATTGATATCCTCCTCCTCATCCCCCAACCCGTCCCCAGCTTTGTTGTCCATGTCCATCGGTTATGCGTACATGCATATAAGTTCTGTGGTTTATCTCTTCCCTCCCCCCCACCCCCTCTTCTGAGGGTTGTCAGTCTGTACCCTACTTCCACGTCTCTGGGTCTACCCTGTTCCTCAGACTGGTATGTTCATTATATTACACAAATAAGTGAGATCATGTGATATTTGTCTTTTTCTGCTTGGCTTGTTTCGCTTAGTATAATACTCTCCAGGTCCCTCCATGTGGTCTCAAAGGATAAGAGATCTTTCTTTCTTACAGCTGCATAGTACTCCATTGTGTATATGTACCACAGCTTTTTTATCCATTCGTCTACTGATGGACACTTGGGCTGTTTCCAGATCTTAGCTATTGTAAATAGTGCTGCTATGAACATGGGGGTACATATATTCTTTCTGATTGTTGTTTCAGGCTTCTTAGGGTACACAAAAGATAAATAAGTCCTGGGGATATAATATACAGTACAAAAATACTGTATTGTATATTTGAAAGTTGCTAAAAGAGGAAATCTTAAAAGTTCTCATTACAAGTAAAAAAAAACTGTAGCCTGAGCCAGTTTGGCTCAGCGGTACAGCGCCGGCCTACAGACCAAAGAGTCATGGGTTCGATTCCGGTCAAGAGCATGTACTTTGGTTGTGGTTCGTTCCCAGCCCTGGTTGGGATCGTGTGGGAGGCAACCAGCCGATGTATCCCTCTCATGTCAATGTTTTTCTCTCTCTCCCTCCCACTCTATCTGAAGATAAACAGAAAAATATCCTCAGGTGAGGATTAAAAAAAAAGTGTAACTATGTGTGGTGATGGATATTATCTAAAACCTATTTTTAAAAAGAAAGAAAATTAGTGTTAGGCTGAAATACAACAAATCTCCATTACTTTGTCTTAAAAATAAAAAGTAAAAGAGTTTCCTAGCTTAAAAACAGCAACTACAAAATAAAAATTTAACAACACTAAAAATAAAGTTCTTTACTTAGGGATAACGATACACTGACTCTAATGTCCCAAGCATAGAATTATCTATAAGGTCTGTAGAATACCTGGGTAGAAAAATATAATTCTGTAGCATACCTGAAAGTCTCAGTTGAAGAGTTATTATTTGTTTGATTCTCACAGCCAAGTATTGTAGGTAAATTTTTTTCTGGTATGTTATACATGTCATCTGTGTGCTTTATGTATCTGCCTATTTTCATTCTGGATGATCTTCTTAATACATATGGAAGGTCCTGGTCAGAGCTATTTTTCACTGGATTTGAATTTCTCTTATTATTTAGTGGATCACAAGAGATCACATTTTGATAAATTGATGTCTGCAATCCAAATGGATTTGTATCTTCTAGAGTCTGTAATATAAATAAATATACAAATAATTACAACAATACAAAAAATATTAAAACTAGGAGAAATTAAGTTTTATCTTGTCCTTTGATTATATGAAAATGTCTCTTACAAGATGAAAGTATTAGAACCCAGACATATGTGAACATAATGAAAAATTACATAATGAATATAAAAGACAATGTATATTTTAAAGTCTAAGTCAAGCAGAACATAAGTAAAATTTATTTATATCAATATTCATCCTTAAAATTCAACAGCAAACCTGAGGTTGCTCTGGGTGCTTTAATTTCACAGAAAATGGGTAGCACAGAATGATGAGAGACATAAAAAGTAGAGATGTTACACTAGGCCAGATCTATGTTCTATTCAGCCTAGTATTTTGTTATTTGACAGCAACAGTGAATGATATTTTGTAGAACAAGATAGTACATAATCTCCATTACATTACTTTTAAAAGGTTAACAGTATATTATGAATAGTTCTAACTTCCCCTTAATAATCCATTATAGATTTAACTTTTATGATGATATTTTTTTTATAAATATCATGTAAAGCTTTCCTGAATTATTTATATATCCAGTTTGCAAAGCTTCTCAAGGTAACAAGGTCCATATTTTTATTACAGTTGTGTAAAAGAGTAATTAATTTGATTTGTTCTAAATCAATCTTCTTTCTAATTTTATTTTTGAGTGATATGTTTTAATCATGGTTTCTTTTAACAATAAGTTAATAATTTTCATTGGTAATAGTTTATATGTTGATTATAATTATTAAATATAATATTCAATAAACAAGCAATAATCAACAATAATTATTTAATGTCACTGGGGCAAAACTCATTGCACAAAGGGGCTCTATCTAGTCAAAAGAAAATTAGCAGACTCTTCTACTTTTAAAAAAGTTTTTTTCTCACGGTGGCTGGTTTGGCTCAGTGTCAGTGGTTAGAGTGTCTCCTGTGGACCAAAGGGTTGCGGGTTCAATTCTGGTCAAGGGCACGTATCTGAGTTGCAAGGTCCATCCCCAGCCCCGGTTGAGGTCGTGCGGGACACAGCCAATCGATGTGTCTCTCTCACATCAATATTTCTCTCTCTCTCCCTCCCTCCCTTCCATTCTATCTGAAAAAATCAATGGAAAAATATCCTCTGGTGAGGATTCACAAAAAAAAGAAAAAATTTTTTCTTGAAGACTTGCTAAGTTCATGTCTACTCTATCAATACCAATCATAATTTCCTACACTTTACTCCTATTACCTCATTTCAGATTATAATATGCGAACATTTTAATTTAATCTTCATGACCTATTCCTGTGATTAGTTTCTCTTTTTCTGAATATTTTTAGTCCTATTATGTCTGTTTTGAGATTTTTTAAAACCAGAATTACATGTAGAAGTATTATTATAGGTGTGTATGTGATGTTCAGAGGAGCATTTTGGTAACAGCCAAAAGGAAAGAAAGAAAGAAAAATAATTCAAATAACCATAATTAGTGAATTGGTCAAATAAATTACACACATATACACACAAGTCCATATAGTAGAATAACATGCAGCAAGTGAAAATATTTAAGTTGTGCTAAATTTCCTGGCACAGAGATAACCAATATTATTATTAAATTTAAAAAGCAAGTTATATGTTTACATTATATGTATTATAGCCCCATTTACATAAAATAAAATTACACAGAATATGCATAGAAATAATTAGAGAGATACACCAAACTTTTAAGAGATACACCAAACTTTCCAGTGATTATCTCTGGAAAGTAGAATTGTGGGAGACTGTATTATTTTGTTTTGCTGTAATATTTAAATTTTTTATAATGAGGATACATTACTATTTTAATCAAGAAAACAATAAATTTTTTTTTTAATTGTCAACATGAAATAGGGACTTGGTAATTGGTAGGCCACTTCAGGGTCTCCAGGCATGATACTGTAGGAACTGTGCCACCTGGCAGTATCCTCAGACACAGAAAGAAAAGTTCTCCTGAATCCAGGCATAATTTTTCCCTCTCACAGCAGCCCAACTACATATACTCTATATCCAACTAGAAATTAATGTGGGGTAGGTATCTCATCTCTACTCTGCACCCAGATAGACATAATGACTTTCCAAGCTAATGGGGAAAATTCTGGTAAAGAATTCTTTCTTTCCTGTATATAAGCAATCTAATGATATGTCTTCACAGGTCTTCTGGGAGAAACTTACCTATTTTAACTTTTACCCACCCCTTGAAAACTCTACCCCAGGAACCTCTAAAAAGATCATTGTATGCTTCAAAGTCAAAAAGTATTTTTGAGTGTTGATATTTGTGTAGAAGGTGTAAAATGAAAATAAAGTATATGGATAATAAAGACTTGTTAAAGGTCACTATAAAAGGTAAAATCATAGACTAATTCTTGCACTTACTTGCTGCACTGGAAGATGCTTGTCCTGCGGCTCAGCTAACTTGGGATCTTGTTCAAATGATGGAGTAGAACAAAGAGACTCAAAATTCACCTCTGCTATTTGTGTACAATCTTCATCAGTCTGAGACATGTTGGGCTCTTTTCCTAAACATTCATTTCCAGCACTGAAACTGCTGCCTCCCTCTTTTCTGTGACAGATGGGTTCCACCTTGGCTTCTGACAATGTGTTTAGGGCTTCTAACAACTCAGCTGGCAATGCATCATCCTTTGTGTTTTCTAGTAAATCTCCGTGACATGTTAAGGGTATTGATATGGAATTTGGAGAGTTGCTCAGTGGGTTCATCAACTGTCTAGGTTCAAAATCACTCATTGTTTCGAACAATGTTTCCTCCTGGGTGTTTTCTGGTGATGTTAATAACTTTTCTAAGGCAGACACAAAGGTTTCAAGAGAGCTTTCTTCATCTTTGGTTTCTTCAGAAGTCATGGTCAATGTGACTTCCTTTCCAGACTCAGAAGATGCATTTGGTGCTGCTAAGATCTTCTGTGACTCTATTAATGATTCCTCCTTTAAAGAAACCATATCAGCAGTACCTAAGAGAAGGCTAATTTCAGGAGAATCTCTGTCTGCATTCAGATCCTGTGCATTTCAAAAAAAATTCCATCAATACAGCATATACAAAAAAGTGTTTAAAATGAAAACTTCATAGTTTTCCAGTTTATCACATCAGTAAGTTATCACCAAAAAGTTTTCACCAATTTTCCTCCCCTTCTATAAATAAAAATACTCTTTACTACTTTCCAATATCAAATCACTAATGACTCTGAACAAATGACTAAACATACAACAGTGGACCAAGGGTAAAATTGGCAGGACCATAATTACAGATGGCAAATTATCTGTTCAGCTAAATTTAAATTAACCGTGCTAACAGAAGAAGCAGAGATGGCATGGATAGTTAGGATGATCTCAAAACTTCACTGTAGTTAATGGTGGTCAAAAACCTTGTCAAAAAACCTATTGAATTTAGCCCTGACCAGTGTTGCTCAGTGGTTAGAGTGTCGGCCTGTGCACCAAATGGTCTCAGGTTCGATTCCTGGTCAAGGGCACATACTTGGGTTGCAGGTTTGATCCCTGGCCCCGGTTGGGGTTGTGCAGGAGGCAACCATTTGATGTGCCTCTCTCACATCGATGTTTCTCTCTCTCTCTCTCCCCACCGTTTCCCGTCCACTCTCTCTAAAAATCAACGGAAAAAATATCCCTAGGTGAGGATTAACAACAACAACAAAAATCTACTTAATTTCATAAACATTATTAACCAGGAATAAAATCGGTGTAGTTTCATCTTCTTTTTATTTCCTACCTTTGTATGAATATGTAAATGTGAAGTAAAAAACATCAAAAGATAGGTCAAAGGGAAAAAAAAGCAGAAATGAGGACACAGTTCTATGTAAATGTTATGAGCCCTGGTTACAAATAAATGGCTCTGGATTATGTTGTTTTTTTTTAAACAAAAAACACAAAACTTATATTTCTAAATGACTATTTTTCAAAGAAATCATCTTAATAGGTTATACCTGTTCTCATAATAGTTCTAATTCTCTAAATATTATTAGACTTCCTCTTTTTTTGTTAGTTCTCACCCAAGGATATTTTCCTGCTGATTTTTAGATAGAATGGGAGGGTGGGAGGGAGGGAGGGAGGGAGGGAGGGAGGGAGAGGGGCTGGGGAGAGAGAGAGAGAGAGAAATGAGAGAGAGAAACATCGATGTGAGAGAGACACATTGATTGGTGGCCTCCTGCACGACCCTGACCAGGGCCGGGGATCGAACCTACAACCCAGGTACGTGCCCTTGACCAGGAATTGAACCTGTGACCCTTCGGTCCTCAGGTGGATGCTCCAACCACTGCGCCAAACCAGCCAGAGCTAGACTTCCTCTTTTGAAAGTACTTTCAAATTTTTGTACAAGCCATTCAAGAAAACCAGTCTCAATATTTTAAAGGCACTGAATTTCTTTTCAACATTAAAAACTGTTTATTTGCTTGACCTTAAATAACAGAATGGGTTTCAATAACTTTTGGCTGTTCCTAAAAATCAAATCCACCTTCCATTGACACACTACTCTGATAGAATGCACTGTAAATTGTAAGCCCTCTAATATTCTGATTTGATTTGAATAAGAAAAGTGAAAACTATTTTATTCTCCCTCTCCTCCTTTTCTACCTGCCACCATTTATCTTCTCTGTACATAACACACAAAGCTTAAGAATATATATTTGTTTAGCAGTAATACAAACTATAAATTTCTCTGAAAGATAAAAGGAATTTAGAAGAAATTAAAAAACCAGATTCTATCTATTCTTTAAGTCACAGTTCAAAGTCTCCCTTCTATCTGAAGTCCTTATAGCTACTAAATTCAAGGCCATAGATGTAATAAAGTATATATATTGGACACTGCCATAAAATAATTTAATTTTTAACTGAAGACTGAAAGCATAAATATATAAGACATTAAATAAATATAAATAATGTCAAAAACACTGTATGAACTCAAATGAATGGCATAAACCATAGAGCCTAATGTGTTACAAGACAGTCTCCGGGGGGTGGGGGTGAGTCTGTAGTAAACTTTCATGATTGCTTTAAAAATGCTTGGTTAAACAAAGTGAAACAGGTTTCTTTATCACAAGAATTTTCATAGCATGTGCGTTATAAATCTGAGGAGACTTTAGGATACAGTGTTTTCCAAAACCTCTTTGTTCAAAAAACTCCTTTTTCTAGAAAGATCTATTAATGTTATAGGATGCAAGTGACTGGGAAGTACTGATATAGTCAGTGAATAATGAATGCTAAAGAGAAAGCAATTTGGTCAAGATTACCAGAGTTATCTGAGCAGAGCCACAGAGGAAAAGGGACTTGAGCTAGAAATCAAAGATTTGTGAAGGAGTGAAACAAGGGAGAAACACATATTTATTAAACAGCAACTATCATTGCTCTCAGTCCTCACTATAATCTTGTGAAATGGAAATGACTAGTGGTATTTTCAACATGTAAATGACACACCTGCCCTTGGAATGCTTATCTATCTGGCTCCAAATTTTATGCTCTTTCCCTTGCCTTCTGGTTCCTGACCTGAAGTAAGTCACTGAGGCAGGAATATGTAAGGTACAGCTGAGATGAAGTAAGGTATAGGTATAGTAGTGTTGACCTGGGGAGATCCTTGATTGCATAAGTCCGTTGTAGGCAGAGACAGTTTTACAGTTCTCTGATTCCCCACAGTACCAAGAAGAAAAACAAAGCCAAAATAAGCACTCAATACATGGTTACTGATTAGCAACTGGAAGATGGGAAAGCAGTATCTACAAGAAAATACTAAAGAAACTAGGGTAGCAGACAAACCAACAGAAGGCGTTTCTGTTACATCATCTCAGCAACTAGTTTTATAATAGGTTATATGTTTCTCCTCTAGATAAAGAATAAAAGACTTACAATGCTGGAAAGAAACACAGTCAAGAAAATATGATTCCACTAGAGATAAAGAAGAATAAATACTGGAAGGGGTTGTTAGACAAGAATAGATTTCTATATACTGAAATGTTTTAGTCATATTCCTGCCTGGGGTAAGAGTCTAAATGGGCTTGAGACTTTAACCAACATAATTTTAAAAACATATATATAAACCTATGATCTGCATAGCTAATCTCAGTTATATAGACCAACCTTTTCTGGGTGTGGCAAAACTTCAGGATTTTCAGCCTTAGGCCCTAGAAGATAACAACATATATTTACATTCCAGTTTTACTAAAGCATTAAAAACATACATACTCTCTCTCTTGGTATTTCTTTTTTTTTTTTTTTATCCTCACCTGAGGACATTTTTATTTATTTATTTATTTATTTTTGCATTTATCTTCAGATAGAGCGAGAGGGAGAGAGGGGGGAAGAGAGAGAGAGAAACATCAATGTGAGAGAGACACATCGACTGGCTGCCACCCACACGACCCCAACCAGGGCCGGGACAAACTGCAACTGAGGTACATGCCCTTAGCGGAAACCGAACCCGGGACTCTCTGGTCTGTGGGCTGACACTCTAACCTCTGAGCCAAACTGGACAGGGCTTAATAAATTATTAAAAGATTCTGTACATTTTCTACTTATCACTTGAAAGAAATAAAATGTAATGTATGGGAAATAATTCTAAAGTGCCAAATGAAAAGAAAATGCTCAGTGGAGCTGAATTTTAACTTATAAACAAATTATTTTAAGGTCAACGTTATCATATTTACTAAAAATCACGTACTTATTTTAGTCAGTCTACAATTAGGTTTGAATTACTCTGAATTGGGAGGGAGAAGATATAATTGTATTAGAACAGAGTCAGTTATACTAGCTAACAATTTAATAGTTTCCTTATATATGTAAATTAACCCACAGTCTAGGATTCTAACAAAATGAGCTTCCTGTTCTGAACACTCTGAAAGAGGTAAAGGTAAGAGGGAGCTACAGTGAAGTGCCAGAAGGGAAGGGAATTACCATTTCTGGGTCTCAAGTCACAGAAGCTTCATGGCAGCAAGAAACACCACAAAGTTATAATTCTGGTACCCGTGGCACTTTTAAAGAAACAGCCAGTAAAATACTTGTGACTCAGAAGTTCAGTGAGTGCCTTATGATGCTATTGGTGGTGGCAAGAGTGCACAAATACCAATAGCATCATAAGGCACTAATAGCTCTCACAAGGCCAAATGGGTAGGAGGTTGAAAGTGTGGGAAATGCATGACATAGTGGAATTCTGTTTTTCTGGGATTAAGTATGAGAAAAATGAGAATATATCTTTTGTCTAACTATTGCTGACACTTGTTATCATGATCAAAGGAGAGAAAGGAATGCCCAAGGCATGCTATCACCCATGACACCTCTCTCTCAAACTGTTCAAGACATACTCATCAAAAAAAAAACAAAAAACTTCAAACCTCTAAGATGATACAGCTATAGCTTCATGATTGTTTCAAGTTTATCTACAAACTGCAACTTGTAAAAGATGCCAAATAGGTCTTCACCGCATTTGGAGAGTATGTTTGGCATAATCCGAATTATATTAGGCTATTTGCTATTGATTAGACATCTTAAAAACTACAAAAGCTTTTATACTTGGAGAGAAATATCCATTACTATTCATATTTATATTTGTTTAATGGTCAATTTATTAAACTTCTATATCTAACACTTGAAAATGACTGTTTTTTTAACATTTAAACATTAATTACAAACTTAAATTCCCTTAAACAATTTAAACTACAAATTTAACATGTTTACCATTTCAAACATATTAACTATTAAACAAAACACACATGAATACAATGGCTATAAAACTTATTACTGCTCTTAACCTAATTCTAAAATAACAATATATTGGTGTAATTCATTCTACGTTATTTCTATACCTGTTCCTATGCCTTCTTATGATTAAAGTCATACTTATTTTGGTATCTCCCAGGGTTACAGAAATTGTATCAGATCCAAAAGGAAACAAATAACTCCTTGCACCAGCCAACTTGGCAGAATCTGGGTTACTAATTGATTTTTTGTTGGGGCATGGGACCACTTCCCCTGAGACAATTCAAACCTGAGCAGGCAATTATCTGGCTTTACTTATAATAAGTAAATACTTAAACTTCACAAAGGTTATTTTTATAATCTAATGTTTTGTCCAAGAATGTTATCTTTAAGTTTTATGTGCCCATTGTTACAAAAGCTTTTGTGCTATCATTATTATATAATGACCTATTCATAGGTCATGTTCTTTTAATATGCCTGCTCTTATGTTATGCCTGCATTTTTAATATCTTAACATGATTAGCAGGGCCATCTAAGGCTTTAATTTCCTAAGAAATGAGGGATCTAAGCTGTGCAGAAAAGTCTCCTCAATTGGATATCAAGTTAATCTGACATCTTGGGACATAATTAAACCCTACTTCTTACATGTTTCTTTGTGTGACTGCTGATGCTCTGTGGTCTTTCCTTTCCTTGATACAATTCTCATCCCAGAACTACTTGACTTACAATTCTGTTTTCTTTCTTCTCTACTTACACAATGATAAACAAAAATATCCTATACTTTATAAACAGATATGTATTTAATAGAGAAAACAAAATGCACATGTATTAATGGGTATCTATTGCTTAAAGTCATTTAAAAGTTTTAATTGATGTTCTTTTTCATTGATGTTTCTATCTCTCTCTCCCTTCCTCTCTCTCTCTAACATCAATAAAGAAAAACAAATTAAAAAAAAAAAAAAAAAAGCCTGGCCAGTGTGGCTCAGTGTTTAAGCATCAACCCATGCACCAAGAAGTCAATTCCCCATCAGGGTACATGCCCAGTTTGTGGGCCCGATCCCCAGTGGGGGGCATGCAGGAGGCGGCCAATTGATGTTCTCTCTCATCAATGTTTCTATCTCTCTCCCTTCCTCTCTCTAAAATCAATAAAAAAAAATTTTTTTTTTAAGTTTTAAACACTCTACTATAATTGCTTTTCTTTTCTGTATTGAGACAACCTTTGGTGCATTATTAATTTTTTTTAAAGATTTTTAAATTGATTTTTAGAGAGAGAGGAAGGGAAAGGGAGAGAGAGAGGAACACTGATGTGATCAGCTACCTCCTGCACACCCCCTACCAGGAATTGAGCCTGCAACCTGGGCATGTGCCTTGACTGGGATTCAAATTGGCAACCTTTCAGTGTATGGGATGGTACCTAACTGAGCCACGATGGCCAGGACCACTATTAACATTTTTGAATATCATTATAAACTCATGGTTTTTCACAAACTTATTTCCATGAACTAAAATTACTATTGGTTTCTTTTCCCTCACTTAATTTGTCATAGCTTGGCCTGTGAGAGCACCAGTGACCTAGCTCTTTATCTTTTTAGCAGTTTTAGACATCTGCGAAAGCATATTTGCTTTCCAACAACAGTAGGATGTTTCAGACTCATCCTAATATCTTCATGCTCCAAGACAGATCTGCTATTCCTTAAGGATTCCTGGTCTATTTAGCATTCCATACACTCACAGCACCCATATAGCTAGTACACAGTAGGCTCAATAAATATTTGTCAAAGTATGAATAAATAATATTAGACAAAAATCTAGGCACTAAGAGTGCATGCAAGAATTGGTGATGGACATAAGTGGTACTACTACTGTTTGTAGTAGCAACCAACTCTGTAGGAGAAGACAGAGCTTTTAAAATTTAAAATTTTCAATTTCAAGTTATCATGTTCTTATGCCCTTTTACTATAATACCAGGTTTCATTGCCCACCAAGAATATTTACTACAATGTCACACAACATACATAATATTCACTCTAAGAGAGTCACTAGGAGACACCTCAAAGATAAAGACAGCCATCCTCTAATACAGCTGAACCCAAGTTAAATGGCCCCCATGATTGCCTGTCAAGAAAGACATGACATACATAATATTAAGAATGCTATGAACAGAGAAACAAACATTGTTTTAAAATTTGAATCCCCAAATTACAAGTCAAAAGAGTAGACATTTGGAGTAGCAGGTATTGATTGCACCTGAGCTGCTTCTCATATGGGCAACTTTATGCAGCATGATCCAAGGCAAACAGCAACACTGATTTTCATACGTAAAAATGTATGGTAGCAATGTATAGTAGATTAGCCCATTTGTAAATAAATGTATACCTAATTAGGCCTCTATTTTTAGATTAAGACAAATTTACTTTATATGACTCTACCCATGAAAACATACCTTGAATGCTTTTGTGGTTCAGTGAAAGTTCAGCTTGGGGAAATGACACAATGAACACTGGACAACCTTTTCTGGTTCTAAAACATAAATCAATCAATTAATAAATAAATAATTTTAAATGGAAAGAGAAAAACACTTTCTTATTCAAATACAATTAAAACTTTTTCCTTCATTTAAAGGAATTTCAAAATAGGATAAGCTGTTTTTATTGCTACATTATTCCAATTACTTTTACAATTACTACCAGCCGGTGTGGCTCAGTGGTTGAGCATTAACCCATGCACCGAGAGGTCGCTGGTTTGATTCTGGGTCAGGGCACATGCTCAGGTTGTGGGCCCAGTCCCCAGTGGGGGACATGCAGCAGGCTGCCAAATCGATGTTCTCTCTCATCGATGTTTCCATCTCTTTCTCCCTCTCCCTTAAATAAAGAAAAAATATATTTTAAAAAATAAATAAATAAAAAAGTAAAGCCTCTATTTTCAGTTTTTATGCACCAGACAAATCTACTTTAATCCTAAGCAAGAATAATAAATTGAACACTCCTGTCTAAAAATAGAAGTAATTAATACATGCTATCTTGAAAATGGAAAGAAACTGCTCATATAAAATAATTTCTATGAGGCAAATAGAACTGAATGCTGATTTTCCCCCCTAAAACATGGTTCTTTGAAAAGAACAAGCTATTTACAACAAAATAAAATCATAGTTTGAGTCAATAACAGAATTTTTTTCCTTAATTACAAAGGAAAACTTAAGACATAAGTCTAAAAATAGAGCAAACTTTCACCTAAATTATTTTTAAAAATAATTATTTATAATAGGCAAGACTGCAAACAATGCATATGTCTGATAGTAGAGGAATGATTAAATAAATTATAGTACAGTCAAGTTACACAGTGAAACAGAGACCATTAAAATGAATGTTTATAAAGAATATTAATGTGAAAATAATTATGATAACCTATTACTTCAAATTTAAAAACAGGAAACAAAACTGCAGAATGATCTCAATTTTGTATAAAATATGAACAAAAACATATATAGAAAGCCTAAAATAAAATGTAACAAAATGTTGACGATGGTTCTCTGTTTTGTTTTTAACTCATCTTTACTGGTGAATGTATTACAGATGTTCCCACCTTTTTTTCCCCATTGACCCCCTCATCCCCAATCCCGCCCCACTCCTGCCTTCCCCACACTATTGTCAGGTGTCCACTGGTTATGCATATATGCACAGAAGTTCTTTGGTTTATCTAATCCCGCCCTCCCTCCCCTCTTCCCTTTGAGGTTCATCAGTCTAATAAGCAATTTGTACTTCTTAATTCCTTCATCTTTTTCACCCATCCCCCCGGCTCCCACCCATCTGGCAAGCAACAAAAAGATCTCTGTATCTATGAGTCTGTTTCTGTTCTGCTTGCTCATTTTGTTTGTAGATTCAATTGTTGATAGATATGTATTAAATACCATTGTATTGTTCACATTTTTGTTCTTCTTCTCCTTCAAGAAGACCTTTCAACATTTCATATAATACTGGTTTGGTGGTGATGAACTCCTTCAGCTTTTTCTTGTCTAGGAAACTCTTGATATGTCCATCGATTCTAAATGATAGCTTTGCAGGATAGAGTAATCTTGGTTGTAGGTCGTTGCTTTTCATCACCTTGAATATCTCTTGCCACTCCTTTCTGGCCTGCAAAGTTTCTTTTGAGAAATCAGCTGACAGTCTGTGGCAGCTCCTTTGTAGGTAATGAACTGCTTTTCTCTTGCTGCTTTTAAGATTCCCTTTGTATTTAACCTTTGGCATTTTGATGATGATGTGTCTTGGTGTGGACCTCTTTGGGTTCATCTTCTTTGGGACTCTCTGTGCTTCCTGGACTTGTATGTCTGTTTCCTTCACCAAGTTAGGGAAATTTTCTGTCATTATTGTTTCAAATAGATTTTCAATTTCTTGTTCTCTCTCTTCTCCTTCTGGCACCCCTATGATGCAAATGTTGGCATGCTTGAAGTTGTCCCAGAGGCTCCTTACACTATCCTCATTTTTTTAAAATTCTTTTTTCTCTTTGTTGTTCTGATTGGGTGATTTTTGCTTCCTTATATTCCAAATCGATGGTTTGCTTCTTGGCTTTACCCCCTCTGCTATTGATTCCCTGTAAATTATTCTTTATTTCAGTTAGTGCATCCTTCATTTCTGACTGGTCCTTTTCTATGTTGTTGATGTTCTCACTAAGTTCCTTGGAGGTCACCTTAAACTCCTTGAAGGTCTCACTAAGTTCCTTGAATGTCTTACCAAGTTCCTTGAGCAACCTTATAACCAGTGTTTTGAATTCTGCATCTGTTAGATTGCTTATCTCCATTTTGTTTCTATTCCTGGAGTTTTGTTCTTTTCTTTCATTTGGGACATGTTTGTCTCATTTTGGCTGCTTCCCTGTGATTATTTCTATGTATTAGGTAGAGTTGCTATGCTATGTCTCCTAGGCTTCATAGGGTGGCCTATTGTTGTAGGTGTCCTGTAGGATCTAGTGGCACAGCCTCCCTGATCACTCCAGCTGGGCCCTCGAGGCGCACTCCTAGTGTGGACCCTTCTGTTGTAATTGAGTCTTGATTGCTGTTGGCACATTAATGGGAGGGATTTACTCAGGCTAATCAGCTGCAAGGACTGGCTGTGCCCACTGACCACTGGCCTCTGACTACCTTGGAGGATCAGCTGTGTAGAGGCCCACCACACAGAGCAAGACATACTTCATCAGTGCTCTGATACCCACTGAATCCACTCATTGAGTGTGTCACTTGTGGAGGTGTTTGGGTGGTGGTGTTTCAATGTGGTCTGAAGTTGTCTGCTGGGTGTGCTGGCTCTGGGGCAAGGTCAGCCACTGCCTGTGTTCTATCCAGGGCCACCCGCAATAAGCTACAAAGTGATCTGCAGATGGCTGCTTCTAGTACCAGGCCTGGGGCCACTTAGTGAGAGATATGGGGCTCGCTGAGACCGGATGCTGCTTGTTTGAGAGATTTTAGGAAACTCTGAAGCAGGATCCAAGACAGGCCAATCCTATGGTAAAGCCTTTGGAAACAGCTTGAGTGGGTCTGAAAGCTGGGTGGGGCGGGGCCTCAGGGAATCACCAGGGCGGGGCAAACAGTGTGAGCCAGGTTGCTGGAGTCCCAGATATGGCAGCCGTCTGCCACTCCAGGGAAGAGCTCTCCAAAGGAACATCAGCCTCCGCCAGCATGTCTGTCCAGGAGAAAGTCGCCTCTCCAGCCCTTGTCACGAGGCCAAACAGCTCAGTTCTTCCCTGTATGTGTCTGGCTCCCCTCAAGCTGCCTCCCTTCCAAGCTTAGAGGGAGAAAGTCCGAGTAAGTCCGTGCACGGGCCCTTTAAGAGGAACTGCCTGGGGCTCCAGCAGCCGTGCTCTCCCTCAGCCTCAGTTCCCACTGGTTTTTACAGCCAGAAGTTATGGGACTTCTCTTCCTGGCACTATAACCCTGAGCTGGGAGCCTGGTGTGGGACGGGGACCCCTCACTCCTCACTCCTCAGGGAGGACCTTCCCAGCCAAGGTGTCCCTTCTGATTTTTATCTGCCACAGGTGGGCGTGGGACCAGCCCGTCCTTGCCTCCGCCCCTCCTACCAGTCTCGGTGTGGCTGCTTCTTTAATTTCGTAGTTTTAGGACTTCCATTCAGCTCGATTTCAGACAGTTCTGAATGATGGCTGTGTTGTAGTTTAGTTGTAATTTTGATGTGGTTGTGGGAGGAGGTGATACCACGTTTACCCACGCCACCATCATGACGGGACGTTGGCGATGGTTCTCTCTTGAAAGTAAGATTATGGATGCTAAGTTAGTCTTCCTTTGCCTTTTCTTTTTTTCTGTTTCTGTAGATGAACTTAGAGTGCTGATATATTCAGTAAAAGGGTTTAAATGTTTTTTATTGTTTTTTAAAATGTTTTTACTGATTTTTTAGAGAGAGAAGAAGGGAGAGGGAGAGAAAGAAACATCAATGTGAGAGAGAAACATCGAAACTTCGATTGGTGCCCCCTGTACACACCCTGACTGGACACCAAACCCGCAACCTGGGGTGTCCTGACTGGAAATCGAACCAGTGACCTTTTCGTGCACAGGACAATGCTCAACCAACTGAGCCACGCCAGCCAGGGCAGTAAAAGGGTGTTTTAAAAACAGTGATTCTCAAACCTTCTGATTCTGGACTCCTTTACACTCTTAAAAATTACTGGGAAACCCAAAGAGTTTTTGTTTATGTGGCTTATATATATTTATATTTACATATAGGAAATTGAAATGGAGAAAAAAAATTAATTTAAAAGTAACAGTAATAATCTAGTAACACAATATATTTTATGAAAAATTACTATATTTTCAAAAATGAAAAAATTAGAAAAGTGGTATTGTTTCACATTTTTTAAAATGTCTTTAATGTATAGCTTAATAGAAGAGAGCTGCCATCTCATATCTGCTGCTGCTTTCAACCTTTTGCCATATATTTTGTTTGATGTATATAACAAAAATCTGGTCTCACACAGACATGCAGTTGGAAAAGGAAGGAGTATTTTAGTAACCTTTTTGAATAATTGTGGATATTCTTTTTTGATATCACATCAAAACTCTAAAAGCAATAACTTCCTTAAAGGTTACTGAAAATGTAGAAACTGGAAAAAAAAATCAAAGAACTTTTGTATTGTGTTACATTACAACCCATTGGTATACTTGCACTTTGAAAAAATCTTTTATCTGTGCCTGATTTTGTGACATCATGTATTGGTCTTTTAGAAAACAATGAGTTATACAAATAATTTTTTTAAATCCTCACCCAAGGATAGTTTTCATTGATTTTTAGAGAGAGAGGAAGGGGAAGGGAGAGAGAAAGAGAGAGAGAGAGAGAGAGAGACATCGATGTAAGAGAGAAATATCGATTGGTTGCATCCTGTACACACCCAGACTAGGGATCGAACCTGCAACCTAGGTATGTATCCTGACTGGAAATGAACCTGCAACTTTTTTGGTGTACAGGACAATACTCCAACCAACTGTACCATCTCGCCAGGACGATCTATGAAATCTTATATTCATTTATTATAAAATATCAAAAAGATCATCTTTGTGAATATTACCACTGATCTCACCAGAAAATTTTAAGTATTGGAAAGCCATCAAGGTCAAGGTGGTAGGCACAAGTTTTCCTAAACTCTTTCTCTTGAGAGCTTGAATTTTTTCATTGGTAACAAATACCATTAGCTGTTTTCCTTGAAGTAACTGGCTTACTGCTTTCATTTTCAAGTAAATGTCTGCCATATACACCAAAGTGTAAATAACTAGTTTGTTAGTTATTTTTTCAAGTTAAAAAAAAAAGTGAGGCTAGTTTTCTTATAATGCTTATAACTCAAACAAGTGCTCTCCCCTTAAGACACTTCATGCCCTGCCTGGTTTGGCTCAGCAGTTAGAGTGTCGGCCTGAGGACCAAAGGGTCGCAGGTTCGATTCTAGTCAAGAGCACGTACCTGGGTTGCAGGTTCGATCCCCTTCCCTGGTCGGGGTCATATGGGAGGCAACCAGTGGATGTGTCTCTCTCACATCAATGTTTCTCTCTCCCCCCCCCCCATCTCTTCCACGCTATCTAAAAAAATTAATTAAAAAACATCCTCAGGTGAGGATTAATAACAACAATAAAGACACTTCAGTATGCACAGAAGTACTTTAAGCATACTTCCCACTTCATCAGATTTAATAAAACTAATAACTTCTCTGCTTCAACAAATTCATTAAGTGAAACTGACTTTTAAAAAAAATACATTTTTATAGATTTTTTAGAGAGAGAGGAAGGGAGAGAGAGATAGAAACATAGATGTAGGAAAGATACATAAATCGGCTGCCTCCTGCATGCCCCCTACTGGGGATCGAGCCCAAAACCCAGTCATGTGCCCTGACTGGGAATCAAAATGGGACCTCCCAGTCCATGGGAGGACGCTCAATCCATTGAGCCACACCAAGCAGGTGGCTTTTTTTTTTTTTTTTTTACTGGTAGTACATGGCAGTGAAAAACACGGTGACTTTCAGTGCTATTTGGTGCCACTGCCCTGATTCCTACCTAAGGCTCCAGAATTTTACCCATTCGCTTTAGCACTATAAGTGTAAATGTCAATACCATGAAATAGGCAATAATGTGTTGGTATTGTTAAGAAAATAATTTTGACCTCACAGACCCTCTGGAAAGAGTCTCAAAGATTCCTAGGGGGTCCACAGACCATACTTTGAGAATCATTGTTTTAAAAGAACTGAATGGAAAAAGTCTCCTCAAGTATAATAGTTGTATGAAGTCTAATTTCAATACAAATTATTCTTTCATACTACACTTTAAATTCCCTCTTAAAATGATATTAATAAACAGGATCAACTTAATCTGATTCAACCTCTCTTATGAAATAAAACCTACTGAGAATATTTGTAAAATAATATATATCTATGCTGCTTAAGGGGTAATTAATCAAAAACATAATTCTAAAACTCTTAAGAAAATGAAGACTCATTTTTGATGTGCAAAATGACAAAAAATATCTATAATATAATAAAGCCAAAAATTAGTATGCTTACTGTAACAGAGCTTGATTTTGTTCCATTTCATCTTGAGGTTGCTAGAAAAAAAACAGTAGTTTTTTTCCAACAGATGAATGTTAACCCAATGCAACACACTAAAAATTTAACATTTAAGGTAATTCATGTGTTATTATTTCTTGGCATCTTTTTTATTGTGATAAAGTATATATAACATAAAATTTACCATTTTTAACCATGTACAGTTCTGTGGTATTGTATACATTCACACTGATGTGCAACCATCACCATCATCCATCTCTAAAATTTGTTCATCTTCCCCAACTAAAACTCCATACCCATTTGGGGAAAGGGAGGTTGGGGAGGTGGAAGAGGGCATAGAGGAGATAAATGGCGATGGAAAAAATTAAATTAAATTAAATTAAATTTAAAACAACAAAAATACTCCATACCCATTAACACTAATTGTCCATTCTCCCCTCTCCCAACCCTTAGCATCCACCGTTCTACTTTCTGTCTTTAAGAATATGACTACTCTAAGTATCTCATATAAAAGAAATAATACTATATTTGTCCTCTTATGACTGGCTTATTTCACTTAGTATAATGTCTTCAAGGTTTATCCATGTTACAGCATGTATCAATATTTACTTCTTTTTTAAAGCTGAAGAATATTCCACTGCATGTACCACATTTTGTTTATCCACTCATCTGTTAATAGACACTTTAGTTGCTTCCACCTTTTGGCTATTGTGAATAATGTTTCTATAAATGTGGGTAAAC
Source organism: Tadarida brasiliensis (assembly GCA_030848825.1). Classification (NCBI taxonomy): domain Eukaryota; kingdom Metazoa; phylum Chordata; class Mammalia; order Chiroptera; family Molossidae; genus Tadarida; species Tadarida brasiliensis. The sequence continues at coordinate 48,904,621 of CM061258.1, forward strand.
AAATATATTTTTGAGTCCCTGTTTCTACCTATTTTAGGTATAAACCCAGAAGTGGAATTTCTGAATCATATGGTAATTCTATATATAATTTTTTGAGGAATCACCATACCATCTTCCACAGAGGCTACACCCATTCTACATTTCCCACCAGCAATGGAGGTGGTCAATGGAGGGGAAAGGGAAGACATTTGCAATACTTTCAACAATAAAATAAATTTTTTTTTAAATTCTGGCCCTGGCCAGTTTGGCTCAGCGGTTAGAGCATCAGCCCGCAGACCAATGAGTCACGGGTTCAGTTCCGGTCAAGGGCATGTACCTCTGTTGCGGTTCATCCCCGGCCCTGGTCGGGTCATGCGAGAGACAACCAGTCGATTTGGCTATATCATGTCAATGTTTCTCTCTGTCTCTCTCTCTCTCTCCCTCCCTCCCACTCTGTCTGATGATAAATGGAAAAATATCCTCGGGTAAGGAATAAAAAAAATAAAAATAAATAAATAAAATTCTGATCACCCTGCATTTGGATGGTCCAGCTATTTATGCCTCAGAGAGGTAGCTAGTAAGAGAGAATGTTACCTGCCTACTGGGGCTTAAAAAGACTGATTCTGATACACACACATACACCTGTCAGTTAGATATATAATAAAACAGATTTTATATATATAGGCTCTGGCCTTGCCAACCACGATCCTTCTTCCATTACATGGTCATCAAACAGCTTGTGATTTTTCATTTCCTTCAGGGTTCTCATTAATGTTCATTTTAACTGATTTCACCTTTATATATGGATGAGGTAGAAGGTGAAAGCTGCAGAATGGAGAAGGAAAGGTGATATTCAATCTGGATTCACACCTCTCAGATAAAGAGTCCCACAATTCAGAGAGCAAAAATTAAAAGAAGCAGCCTGCTGGTAATATCCACAAGACTGAATTAGTCATTATTCCCTGTTAAGTATTTTCCAGATGATCAAAAGATTATAATAAGACTAGTGATGCCCCCTGTATTAATCAGGGTTCTCCAGAGAAACAAAACCAATAGAGTATATACATATAGAAAGAGATTTATTTTAGGAACTGTCTTTATGGACTGGCAAGTCCAAATCTGCAGTGTGGGCCACAAAGCGCAAGACAGGAAAGCTCATGATGCAGATGAACTCCAAAGGCTGTCTGCTGGAGAATCCTCTCTTGCACAGGAAGGCTGATATTTTGTTCAATTGAGGCCTTCAACTAGTTGAATGAGACCCATCCACATTATGGAGGGCCATCTGCTCTACTCAAGAATCCATACTTTAAATGTTAATATCATTCAAAAACATCCTTACAGAAACTACCAGAATATTGTCTGACCAACTATCTCGGCACCCCATGGCCCAACCAAGATGACACATAAAATTAACCATTACACCTCCTCTTTTGATAGACACCAACGTCTCAAATTATTCTCCAGACATATTACTAAACCCTCCAAACAAAATTTAAAAATTTCCATGTAAAGTTTAAAAACTGCTTGCCACAAAAATATGTCAGCTAGAAATATAACAAAACAGATACTATACAGGGTGGGGCAAAAGTAGGTTTACAGTTGTTTGTATGAAAAATAATAAAATAATTAATAAAAAATAATACAAGAATAAACTCTGGCCTGGCCAGTGTGGCTTAGTGGACTGAGCATCGTCCTACAGACTGAGAGGTTCCAGTTCGATTCCTGGTCAGGGCATATGCCTGGGTTGTGGGCTTGATCCCCAGTGGGGGGCATGCAGGAGGCAGCCAATCAATGTTTCTCTCTTACATCAATGCTTCTAACTCTTCCTTCCTCTCTCTCTAAAAAATCAATGAAAACATATTTAAAATGCCCTGGCCAGTTTGGCTCATCAGTTAGAGCGCTGGCCCGCGAACCAGAGAGTCCTGGGTTCGGTTCCCGCTAAGGGCACATACTTCGGTTACAGTTCGGCCCCGGTTGGGGTCATGTGGGTGGCAACCAGTCGATGTGTCTCTCTCACATTGATGTTTCTCTCTCTCTCTCTTTCTCTCTTCCTTCCTCTCTCCCTCCTGCTCTATCTGAAGATAAATGCAAAAATGTCCTCGAGTGAGGATAAAAAAAAAAGAATAAACTCTGTTTTGTGTACTCATAGCTGTAAACCTAATTTTGTCCCATCTTGTAATATATCAATGAAAATAAATGTTCAAATAAAATAAAAGATAAATAAAAATTTTAAAATAAAAATTGCTTGCCTTATAGCACCTATAAATAATAAGGAAAGGTATTGCAAGGCCCAACAAAAATGATGAGTATGAAATATTTTAAAAGATGCTGCCTGTATTTTTAAAAGTTAGCATGGTGTATAATGAACCAAAGATCTTCTATTTCTGCATAGCTTGTCCTTATTTAAAATAGCTCATCATGCCTGGCCAGTATGGCTCAGTGGTTGAGCATCAACCCATGCACCAAGAGGTCACTGGTTCGATTCCCGGTCACAGCACATGCCCAGGTTATGGGCCAGATCCCCAGTGTGGGGGCATGAGGAGGTGGCCAATCGATGTTCTCTCTCATGGATGTTTCTCTCTCTCTCTCTCCTTCTCCCTTCTTCTCTAAAAATCAATAAAGAAAAAAATTTTTTAAATAGCTCATCATTTCTAAAATAGTCTGTTTTGAAGTTGAAATGTCAATATTGTATCTGAGTACTAAGAAAACATTTATTTAGAAATCCATTTAGTATTTTGGGGGAATTTACTTAGAAATCGAATTCAAGGTATAAAGCAACATATTTTATTCTTTTAAAATAATTCTGGGAAAGCATCTTTTCTGGTCTTTCCATTTCTTTATTTGATAAAATCAATTTCTCTCATATAATTAAATTGTGATTTACTTTCTTTTTTCTTTTTTTTTTCCAGAGTGGACTTATTTTTATTTTTTTTATCCTTACCCGAGGACACTTGCATTTATCTTCAGATAGAGCAGTAGGGAAAGAGAGAGGAAGAGAGAGAGAGAAACATCGATGTGAGAGAGACACATCGAGTGGTCACCACCCACACGACCCCAACTGGGGCTGGGGACAAACTGCAACCGAAGTATGTGCCCTTAACGGGAACTGAACACAGGACTCTCTGGTCCGTGGGCCGACACTCTAACCGCTGAGCCAAACTGGCCAGGGCTGGACTTTTTATTTCAAGTTGACCATGTGTAAAGACTGAGGGAAAGATGCCCGGCCAGTGTGGCTCAGTGGACAGAGCATCGTCCCATGGACTGAGAGGTCCCAGTTCGATTGCTGGTCGAGGCACATGCCTGGGTTGCACACTCAATCCCCAGTAGGGGATGTGCAGGAGGCAGCCCATTGATGTTTCTCTCTCACATCAATGTTTATATTTCTCTCTCCCTTCCTCTTTCTCTAAAAAAATCAATAAAAATATATTTAAAAAAAGAAAAAGACTGAGGGAAGGAGACCCAAGTCTGTCTATCTCCTTGGTTGAGGCCCTCTTGCATTTCCATACATGGTTCATATAACCACAAGCCCCCACTGGCTAATGTCAAAAGAGTTCTGAGTGTTGGGCTATAAAGAAAGAATAACAGTGGAAAAGTGTTGGGGTCTGTTTTTTAAGGGCGGGAAAAGAATATTTCCTTTCCCCTAAAGGTTTATTTTCCTAGAATAAAAGTAAAAATTGTGAGAGCAATATGTGTCAATTTTTAAAATAATATTAAAACTCACTACATATGTTTAAACACTTTGGTTATATGGTCTAGCTTTTATTGTAGACAAAAAAAGAGGGGCAGGGGAAAGTTAAAAGAGGTATCTATTTTGCTACCAATGAATTCCCATGAAAAAAGAGGGACAAATATCAAATACTTCATTTATCCTTCTTATCCTAATTTTACAACAAGCCCATAACCAGTAGATAGCTGATTTACTATCTATGTCCAGCCTTTGAAAGATACATTCATTAACTCTTTAAGTCCTATAAGGCAATTATTCCAAGCTGGCTGATCATCAGAAATTACTTGGGAGTCTTTCAAAAATGGAGATTCCTAAGTTCCACTCAAGTACGGTCTGAGAGTCTATATTTTAAAAAATATATCCAAATGAGTTTGATAATCAAGCTTTCAAAATCACTGTTCTGAGGTATAATCTAGAGCCTGGTACAATATTCATATAGCAAATGCTTCTGAAATAAACTAAAAAAATTATTATTTCCCATTTCTCAGTTACTGAAACTAAAGGAAAAAAATGTTCTATTTTTCTTAACTCAGAAACTGCAAAGCTGATTTTTAAGCAACTTATTAGAAACTATAGATATTTCAGCTTCAAGGAAAAAAATTTGAAGTTAAAATTTTCTGTTAATCAGAGATAATTCAAGTGAAATACCTTCCTGTGTACAATATTTAATAGATCCTCAGGGTCAACTCTTTGGAACTGTTGCCAATTTCTGCTATTAAAATGGATATTCCCTTCCATTCCTTAACACTTTGTAAGTATCTCTGATTAGCTAATTTATTTATGCCAACGTGCTAACTAAATCACCCCTTACCTTTCCCCAGGGTGATTACCTTACAAATAAACAAATAAAAATTTGTGCATATAAATATGTGAACACACACATGCACTCACACACACAAGACAATAGAAAGGCCTTTCAGTGGCCCATACCTCAAATTCTATCACATAAACTAGTATCTTCTTCACAAATTTAAGATAAACTCTGACATGCAATGGAGATAAAAATTATAATTATTATATCCTAATTTAACCTATTTTAACATTCTGTTCCTCTCATTTCCACATCTCTACCAGAGAGAGAAAAATAAAGGAAAGAGGGAAAAGGAAATATTTTAACACTTCCTCCTAAAACAACTGTTTTTCAATAAATTTGCAGCAAAGAAACAGAATGACTAGCTAAGAAAGGAGAAAAAAATGAATAAGACAAGAAGCAAAATAACAGACAAAAAGAATTAATCATTAGTAATTTGCCACTCTTTGAAATAGCATTTCCAATTTTTAATAAGTATGTATTTAGTCAATATGCTTACATACCTGTAAGACTGCATCCTCATTAAGAACAGACATAGTCTTCTTTTTACTTATTTGCTCTTGTGGATCCTCTCTGAGCTTGAACCTAAGTTGGATCTCAGGAGAACGTGTGCCTAGAATGAAATGTAGTCATAGTCATTCATAACAGTTTTATTGCTGTTTTGACAATGACCCAAGAATTTAAAGATAGTAAAAAATGTCATTAAATTTTGTAAATTATAATTTTCTAACTGCCACTCTTATGTGTTATGGTTTTTAACTTATTAATTAGGAAGAAACATATATACTACATTGAATAAAACAATACTGGATATTCCCTTTTTCCAGGATGAATGATGCAAAGAAAATATATATATAATTCTATAGACTTACACCCGACTAGAAATAACACTTTCTTTTTTAAAAATTTCATTTTTGGTCTTTTTAAAAACCCATCATGCTAGTATATAATTCAAGAAAAGTCAGAGTTTCTGTTTCAAGATGGCAAATTAAGCCCATATTTAAACTTTCTTCCCTTCCTAGTTCCCAAAAAGAATCCAAAGAAATAATTAGCTTTTTTAAAATCTCAAACAGCAATGGTAAAAAAGGAAATATACCCTCTATAGATTAGAAGATGAAAATAGATTAAAGGGAAATAAAACATTAGTAAACAGCTTTGTCACTCAATACAGGAAAAGGAGGGGTTCCTTCAGAAGTTACTATATGGATTTTTTCCATCAGAATCCCTGAAAATCACCCAGCTCAGAGCAAATCCCACCAACAAAAGATGGAAGAGGGAAAATGAGAAGATCTCAGTGGTTAGTCTCATACTTTACTGAGCTTACTCTTTATACCAAAGAAGCTTAGGATGAATGTTGTAGCCAGCTACTCTGTGTAGGAAGATATCTTCCTGACCAAATATAAAAATGTACTAAAAGCTAAGGTTGGTAAAATAATGCAATGATGGCATAGAAGTAGAAATAGTAAAAAAGATCAATGAAACAAAACAAAAACTGGGAAACAGACATGTATATCTAGGAATTTAATATGTAACAATAATGGTATTTTAAACAGTAACACAAAGAAGAGTTATTCAATAAATAATATTAGGAAAATTGGTTAATCATTTGAAAAAAATGAACTTAGAAAACTACCTTCTCATACACCAAAATATTCCAGAGAGATTATTTGTAAAAGCTATAAACATAATAAATGAAAATAAAGATAAAAGAAAATATTTTTATGGTCTTGAGGCAGGTGAATTATTTCTAAATTTCAAAACACTAATAAACCCTAAGAAAAAAAGACCAACTGATTTTACTATATAAAAACTTAAAACTTCTGCAATATAAATATATCATGAGTAATATGAAAACATAACTAGGAAACTGGGTAAAACTATTTGCAATGTATATATGACAATCTTTTGATATCTTTAATATGTAAAACGCTCTTATAAATCAATAATAAAGTAAGAATAATTAGGAGATATAGAAGGCAAGTCACACCAAAAAACTCTACGAATGGTCAATATTAAAATATGTCTCAATAGTCTTAAAATGCAAATTAAAATAATCAGATACTTTTTAATTATCAGTATTGCAAAGACTGACTATATCCTGTGCTAGATGTAGAAAGGAAAAACCATCCATTTTAGGGGGCAAGATATGTCAAGATCTGACACATGTGAGATCCTTTAAAATCAGAATACATTCTTTAAAAGCAAATATAATTTTCTCTAGTTATTTATTCTAAAGAAATAATAAAAATGTAGGCAAAAGTATAAGCATTAGAATATTCATATTTGTTATAGTACTGAGAAACATAAAAAATATAATCAATTCATTAAGTAAGGGTACACTCATACACAATAATATGTAGCAATCTAAAAAGTTGAGGTAGGTCCAGCCTATGTGGCTCAGTGGTTGAGTATCAACCCATGCACCAAGACGTTGCCAGTTTGATTCCCGGTCAGAACACATGCCCAGGTTGTGGGCCCAATCCCCAGTGGGGGGCATGCAGGAGGTGGCCAATTGATGTTCTTTTTCATCGATGTTTCTATCTCTCTATCCCTCTCACTTCCTCTCTCTCTAAAATCAATAAAGGGAAAAAAAAAGGTAAATTTCGCTAAAAAAATAAAAATTAAAAGTTCAGGTAGAAAAATAACAAGAAATATTCTATGTACTACAGTACCAATTATGAAAAGAGATATTTATGTTGACATACAAAAGCCTAGAAGGATATACAAATACTAAATGCTAGCAATTATGGGAATGGAATTATAGGGAAGAATAGAGGATAGGATCTTTCATTTTCTACATAATATAATTATATTTTAAAAAAATATTTTATACTTTTAATAATTAGCAAAAATAATAAAGGTCTACCATTTGGAAAATGAAAGAAAAGAAAAAAATATTGGCTGGAATATTAAAACAGACCTCTAACTTTTTCCTACTGGCACTTTATACATCAAAGAATACATTCTGGCCCTGGCCAGTTTGGCTCAGCGGTTAGAGTGTCGGCCCACAGGCCAGAGAGTCCCGGGTTCGGTTCCCGCTAAGGGCACGTACCTCAGTTGCAGTTTGTCCCCAGCCCCGGTTGGGGTCGTGGGAGTGGCAATCAGTCGATGTGTCTCTCTTACGTCGATGTTTCTCTCTCTCTCTTCCTCCCTCTCTCCCTCCTGCTCTATCTGAAGATAAATGCAAAAATATCCTCGGGTGAGGATTAAAAAAAGAATACATTCTGGAAACCAATGTTACATACTGTCCTTTCCAATTACAAGTAAGAAAAAACACTCAAGATGAAACTGTTACCTGCCATTGGGGTATCAGGTGAGGTAAGTACAGTGCAAAGACTTTTCAAACTATCAAAAAGACCTTCATGGTGTTTAGGACATTTTTCTTCTGTTCTACACCTATTACCAGATATCCTCCAAAATTTAAAATGCTCATGTGAAGAAATAATAAAAGGAAATAACCTACCATTTGAACAGCTACTGTAGAATTGATCTTTTTTTTTTTCTTTAGGGTTAGCATTTATTTTTTTGTTCTTCAATTTTTATTAATTTATTTTTGTTACAGATGTTTCTCCTTCCCCCTCCGCAGACCCCCTCCTCCCCATCCTGTCCCCTCACCCCCCTAGCATTGTTATCTATGTCCATTGGTTATGCACACATGTATGTAAGTTTTTTGTTTCATCTCATCCATCCTCCCCGACCCCCCTACTCTGAGGTTTGTCAGTCTGAACCATACTCCTTTCTATGTCTCTCAGTCTATTTTGTTCATCAGCCCACCTTGTTCATTATATTCCACAAATAAGTGAGATCATGTGGTATTTGTCTTTCTCTAATTAGCTTATTTCGCTTACCATAATACTCTCAAGGTCCCTCTATGTTGTCTCAAAGGATAAGAGATCTTTCTTTCTCACAGCTGCATAGTATTCCACTGTATATATGTACCACAGCTTTTTTATCCACTCATCTATTGATGGACACTTGGGCTGTTTCCAGATCTTGGTGACTGGAAATAGGGCTGCTATGAACATAGGGGTACATATATTTTTTCTGATTGGTGTTTCAGGATTCTTAGGATATATTCCTAGAAGTGGGATCACTGGGTCAAATGACAATTACATTTTCAATTTTTTGAGGAAACCCCATAGTGTTTTCCATAGTGGCTGCATCAGTCTGCATTCCCACCAGCAGTGTACTAGAGTCTCCTTTTCTCCACATCTTCGCCAGTACTTGTTGTTTGATGATTTGTTGATGGCAGCCATTCTGGCTGGTGTGAGGTGATACCTCATCGTTGTTTTAATTGGCATCTCTCTGATGATTAGTGATGTTGAGCATTTCTTCATATGTCTCTTGGCCATTTGTATGTCCTCTTTGGAGAGGTGTCTATTTTGTTCCTCTGCCCATTTTTTAATTGGGTTCTTTGTCTTCCTTTTGTTAAGTTGTATGAGCACTCTATATATTTTGGAGATTAACCCCTTATCTGATGTATCATTGGCAATTATGCTCTCCCATACAGTGGGTTCCCTTTCCACTTTGATGGTTGTTTCTTTTGCTGTGCAGAAGCTTTTTAGTTTGATGTAGTCCCATGTGTTCATTTTTTCCTTTGTTTCTGTTGCCTTAGGTGATGTATCAGTGAAAATCCTGCTGCGTATAACGTCTGAAATTTTGTTGTCTACATTTTCTTCTAGGACTTTTATGGATTCACGAGTCACATTTAAGTCTTTTATCCATTTTGAGTTTATTCTTGTGTATGGTGTAAGTTGATGGTCTAGTTTCATTTTTTTGCATGTAGCTGTCCAATTTCCCCAGCACCATTTATTAAAGAGGCTGTCTTTACTCCATTGTATGCTCTTGCCACCTTTGTCAAATATTAATTGAGCATAGTATTTTGGGTCAATTTCTGGGTTCTCTGTTCTATTCCATTGATCTATATGACTGTTCTTGTGCCAGTACCAGGCTGTTTTGATTACAGTAGCTTTGTAGTATAACCTGATATCCAGTATTGTGATCCCACCTACTTTGTCCTTCTTTTTCAAGATTGCTGTGGCTATTCGGTATATTTTTTAGTTCCATATGAACTTTTGAAGTATTCATTCTAGTTCTGTGAAATATATTGTTGGTATTTTGATGGGGATTGCATTGAATCTATAGATTGCTTTGGGTAATATGGACATTTTAATGATGTTAATTCTTCCAAACCATGAAGAAGGTATGTGCTTCCACTTTTTTATATCATCCTCTATTTCTTTTTTGGATGTCCTGTAGTTTTCTGCAAATAGGTCCTTTACTTCTTTGATTAAGTTTATTCCTAGGTATCTTAATATTTTTGCTGCAATGGTAAATGGGATTGTTTTTTTAGTTTCTCTTTCTGAGTTCATCATTGGTGTATAAGAATGCCGTTGATTTCTTGACGTTAATTTTGTATCCTGCTACTTTGCCAAATTCATTAAGTCTAGTAGATTTCTGAAGGAGTCTTTAGGGTTTTCTATGTATAATATCATGTCATCTGTGAATAATGACAGTTTTACTATCTCCTTTTCAATTTGGATCCCTTTAATTTTTTCTTCATGTCTAATTGCTGTGGCTAAGACTACCAGTACTATGTTAAATAAGAGTGGCGAAAGTTAGCTTCCCTGCCTTGTTCCTGTTCTTAAGGGAAATGCTTTTAGTTTTTGTCCATTGAGTATGATGTTGGCTGTAGGTCCTTCATATATGGCCTTTATTATGTCGAGATATGATCCCTCTGTTCCCACATTGCTGAGCGTTTTTATCACAAATGGGTGCTGGATTTTGTTGAATGCTTTTTCAGCATCTATTGATATGATCCTATGGTTTTTATCTTTCATTTTATTTATGTGGTGTATCACATTTATTGATTTGCGAAAATTGTACCAGCCTTGCATCCCTGGGATGAATCCCACTTGGTTATGGTGAATAATTTTTTTAATGTATTGCTGTATCTGATTTGCTAGTATTTTGTTCAGGATTTTGGCCTCTATGCTCATCAGGGATATTGGCCTGTAGTTTTCTTTCTTTGTAGTGTCTTTTTCTGGTTTTGGAATTAGAATTATGCTGGCCTCATTAAACGAGTTTGGAAGTCTTCCTTCTTCTTGAATTTTTTGGAATAGTTTGAGGTGAATGGGTGTTACTTCTTCTTTGCATGTTCAGTAAAACTCCCCCGTGAAGCTGTCCAGGCCTGGGCTTTTGTTTGCTGGGAGAGTCTTGATTACATCTTCAATTTCCTTAGTTGTTATTGGTCTGTTCAAGTTTCCTATCTCTTCCCGGTTCACTTTGGGGAAACTATGTGTTTCTAGAAATTTGTATTTTCGTTTAGATTGTCTAATTTGTTGCCGTATAATTGTTCATAGTATTAACGATCCTTTGTATTTCTGTGGTGTCAGCTGTTACTTCTCTTCTTTCATTTCTGATTTTGTGTATTTGGGTTCTCTCTCTTTGTTTCTTGATGAGTCTAGCTAAAGGTCCATCAATCTTGTTTATCTTTTCGAAAAACCAGCTCTTTGTTTCATTGGTCCTCTGAATTGTTTTTTTGGTCTCTATGTCATTTATTTCTGCTCTGATCTTTACTATTTTGTTCCTTCTACTTGCTCTGGAGTTTTCTTTTTGTTTGCTTTCTAGTTCTTTAAGTTGTGAGGATAGATAGTCAATTAGAAATTTTTCTTCTTTCTTGAGGTAGGCCTGTAGTGCTATGAACTTCTCTCTCAGAACTGCTTTCGCTGCATCCCATAGATTATGCGTTGTTGTGTGTTCATTTTCTTTGGTTTCCAGGAAGTTTTTAATTTCTTCCTTGATCTCCTTGGTAACACATTCATTGTTTAATAACATGCTATTTAGCTTCCATGTGTTCAAATGTCTTTGCATGTTTTTGTTGCAATTAATTTCCAGTTTCATGGCATAGTGATCTGAAAAGATGCTTGATATGATTTCAATCTTCTTGAACTTGTAGAGACTTAGTTTGTGTCCTAACATGTGGTCTATCTTTGAAAATGTCCCATGTGCTCTTGAGAAGAATGTGAATTCTGCAGTTTTGGGGTGTAACTCTCTGTAGATATCTATTGAATCCATTTGATCTAGTGCTTCATTTAGAGTCTCTGTTTCCTTGTTAATTTTTTGTCTACAGGATCTATCCAGTGATGTCAGAGGGGGGTTGAAGTCCTCTGCTATGATTGTATTGCTGTTGATTTCTCCTTTGAAGTCCTCCTGAAGATTTTTAATATATTTTGGTGCTCCTATAATGGGTGCATATATGTTTACCAAGGTTATATCTTCCTGTTGGATAGATCCTTTCAATATCATGTAGTGGCCTTCTTTGTCTCTTGTTATGGCCTTCATTTTGAAATCTATTTTATCAAATATGAGTATTGCTACCCCAGCTTTTTTTCCTTTCCGTTTGCTTGGAAGATTTTTTTCCATCCCTTCACTTTCAACCTATGTGAGTCTTTCATTGTGAGGTGGGTCTCTTGTAAACAATATATATGAGTCATGCATTCTTATCCAATCAGCTGCTTTGTGTCTTTTTATTGGAGCATTCAATCCATTTACATTTAAGGTGATTATTGATATGTACTTATTTATTGCCATTTTTGTTTAGTGTGATTCTATTTTCCTTCCTATTTCTTCTACTAATTACAGCAGTCCTTTTAACATTTCTTGCATTGCTGGTTTGGTGCTAATGTATTCCCTTAGCCTTTTTTTTCTGGGAAGCTCTTTATTTGACCTTCTATTTTGAATGATAGCCTTGCTGGATAGAGTAGTCTTGGATTCAGATCCTTGTTTTTCATGACCTTGATTAATTCATGCCATTCCTTTCTGGCCTGTAGTGTTTCTGTTGAGAAGTCAGCTGATAGCCTTATGGGGGTTCCTTTGTAGGTAACCTGTTGCTTATCTCTTGCTGCCTTTAGGATTCTTTGTCTTTAATTTTTGGCATTTTCATTACCATGTGTCTTGGTGTGGGCCTGTTTGGGTTCTTCTTACTTGGAGTTCTCTGTGCTTCTTGAACTTGAATGCCTTCTTCCTTCCCCAAATTAGGGAAGTTTTCAGTCACTATTTCTTCAAATATATTCTCTAACCCTTGCTCATTTTCTTCTTCAGGGACTCCTATGATGCAAATATTATTACGTTTCCAGTTGTCCCATAGTTCTCTTAAGCTGTCTTCCTGTTTTTTAATTGATGTTTCCTTTTGGTTTTCTGATTGGTTGATTTTTTCTACCCTGTCTTCTAATTCACTGATCTGGTCCTCAGCTTCCTCTACTATGCTGTTTAGTCCTTCCAATGTGTTCTTCATTTCTGCTATGTCATTCTTCATTTCCACTTGGTTGGATTTCAATGTTTCTACATCTTTATTCATGGGGTTGATGTCCGTACTCGTGCTGTTGAGTTCCTCAAGATCATGGCTCTGAACTCTACCTCTGATATCTTGCTTAACTGTATTTCATTCATCTCATCTTCGGTAGAGGTCTCTTGTTCTTTCATTTGGGATTTGTTTCTTTGTTTCACCATTTTGGCTATCTCAGTGGGTTTTGGAGCCTGCCAAGTTTTCCCTGTGGGTGTTGGTGTTCCGCTGTTTGTGGCTACCTCTATTGGGTTTGGATGTGTGTTGGAGGACCCACATTAAACACCATTGTCAAGTCTTACTTTCCTGGGTAGATTTGCAAGCCCAGGAAATGTTCTGTTATCCTCTAGTTTTTTGCCTGGAGGCTATTAGTTTCAGTTACTTGATGAGCCTTGGGTTGTAGCCCTCAGCTCTAGAACTGATCTTTTTGAACAGTAACAATTAGTGATAGACATTTCTAGATGTCATTTAAATTGATCTATAAGTGGACTCAGGAAGTATGGAGAATTAGTAGGTGAAAGGCACTTTTTAAAAATAGGTACATAGAGACAGTCAAACTGATGAAACAAAGAAACAAGTCCCAAATGAAAGAACAAGAAAATTTTCCAGAAGGGCTAAGTGAAATGGAGATAAGCAAGTTATCAGATATAGAATTCAGAATAATGATTACAATGATGCTCAACAGCATGAGAAAAGATATAGAAACAATGAAAAATGACCAATCAGAAAGCAAGAATGACATAGCAGAAATAAAGAACACATTGGAAGGAATAACCAGATTAGAGGACGCTGAGGATAGGATCAGCAAATTAGAAGAGAGGGTAGGAAAAAATCACTCAATCAGAGACCCAAAAAGGAAAAACAATTTAAAAACAGGAGGACAGTTTAAAAGAGCTGTCGAACAACATGAAACATAACAACATCCACATCACATAAGTACCAGAAGAAGAAAGTGAGCAAGGTTTAGAGAATCTGTTTGAAGAAATAGTGGCAGAAAGCTCCCCTAACTTGGTGAAGGAAAAAAACATACAAGTTCAGGGAACAGAGAGGCCCAAGCAAGAAGTACCCAAAGAGGCCCACACCAAGACACATCATAATTAAAATGCCAAAAAGTAAAGACAAAGAGGGAATCTTAAAGGCAGCAAGAGAAAAGCAACAGGTTACCTACATAGGAGCTCTCATAAGGCTCTCAATGATTTCTCAACAGAAACACTATAGGCCAGAAGAGAATGACAAGAAGTATTCCGTGTAATGAAAAACAAGGATCTGAAACCAAGATGATGCTATCCAGCAAGGCTATCATTCAAAATAGAGGTGAAATAAAGAGTTCCCCAGACAAAAACAAACAAACCAGCACTGCAAGAAATGTTAAAGGACTGCTGTAATAAGCAGAAGAAATAGAAAGAGAAACATAGGCATAATAAATAAAAATGCCAAAAATAAGACAATAATAACCTTAAATGTAAATAGATTAAATGCTTCAATCAAAGACACAGAATAGCTGAATGGATAAGAAAGCATGACCCATATATATGCTGTCTATAAGAGACCCACTTCATAACAAAAGACTCACACAGGATGAAAGTGAAGGGATGGAAAAAAGTTTTCCAGGCAAATGGAAATGAAAAAAAAAGCTTAGGTAGCAATGCTCATATCTGATAAAATATACTTCAAAATGAAGGCCATAACAAGAGACAAAGAAGACCACTACATAATATTAAAAGGATCAATCCACCAAGAAGATATAATCTTGGTAAATACATATGCACGCAATATAGGAGCACCAAAATATATTTTAAAACTTCTGGAGGACTTCAAGAGAGAGATTGACAGCAAAACAATCATAGTAGGGGACTTCACCACCCCACTGACATCATTGGCTACATCCTCTAGACAAAAAATTAACAAGGAAACAGACCCTAAACAATGCATTAGATCAGATGAATTCAATTTATATTTACAGAGAATTACACCCCAAAACTGCAGAATATACATTATTCTCAAGTGCACATGGGAACTTCTCAAAGACAGACCACATGTTAGGACACAAACTAAATCACTACAAGTTCAAGAAGACTGAAATCATATCAAGCATCTTCTCAGATCACAATAGCATGAAACTAGAAATTAATTACAATAAAAACACTTTAAAACATTCAAACACATAGAGGGTAAATACCATACTATTAAAGAATGAATGGGTTACCAAGAAGATCAAGTAATAAATAAAATAACTTCCTGGAAACCAATGAAAATGAACACACAATAACACAAAATCTGTGGTATACAGCAAAAGCAGTCCTGAAAGGAAAGTTCATAGCATTGCATGCTTACCTCAAGAAATAAGAAAAATTTCTAAAAGACTATCTAACCTTACAATTTAAAAAACTAGAAGCTAAACAAATAGAGAAGCCCAGAGTAAGAAGAAGGGAAAAAATAATAAAAGAGAGGAAATAAATGACCTAGAGACTAAAAAAAACAATACAAAAGATCAATGAATCAAAGAGATGGTCCTTTGAAAAGATAAACAAGATTGATGAACCTTTAGCCAGACTCACCAAAAAACCAAAAGGACCCAAATAAACAAAATCAGAAACAAAAGAGGAGAAGTAACAAATGACACCACAGAAGTACAAAGGGTTGTAAGAAAATACTATGAACAATTATATGCCAACAAATTGGACAATCTGGGCAAAATTGACAATTTCCTAGAATAATACAGTCTTCCAAAACTCAACTGGAAAGAGTCAGAAAACCAGAACAGAGCAATAACAACTAAGAAAATTGAAGTAGTAATCAATAAACTCACAGCAAACAAAAGCCCAGGTCTGGATGGCTTCATAGGGTAGTCTTAATTAACATTCAAAGAATTAACACCTATTCTCAAACTATTCCAAAAAATTCAAGAGGAAAGAAGACTTCCAGGCTCTTTTTACGAGGCCAGCATAATCCTAAAACCAGATAAAGACGCTGCAAAGAAAGACAGTTACAGGCCAATATCCTTGATGAACATAGATGCCAAAATCCTCAACAAAATATTAACAAATTGGATCCAGCAATATATTAAAAAAAGTATTCACCATGACCACGTGGGATTTATCTGAGGGATGCAAGGCTAGTACAATATTTGCAAATCAATAAATGTGATACACCACATAAACAAAATGAAAGATAAAAACCATATGATCATATCAATAGATGATGAAAAAGCACTTAATAAAATCCCATTTCTAATACAAATGCTCAGCAAAGCAAGAATACAGGGATCAGCCCTGGCCAGTCTGGCTCAGCGGTTAGAGCGTTGGCCCGGGGACCAGAGAGTCCTGGGTTCGGTTCCCGCTAAGGGCATGTACCTCGGTTGCGGTTTGTCCCTGGCCCCAGTTGGGGTCGTGTGAGTGGAAACCACTCAATGTGTCTCTCTCATGTTAATGTTTCTCTCTCTCTCTCTCTTCCTCCCTCTCTCCCTCCCGCTCTATCTGAAGATAAAATGCTAAATAAATAAATATGAATCTCCACTATGGAAAATTTCAATTAAAAAAAAAAAAAGAATAGAGGGATCATATCTCAACATAATAAAGACCATATATGAAAATCCTATAGCCAACAACATACTTAATGGGCAAAAACTAAAAGCATTTCCCTTAAGAACAGGAACAAGACAGGGATGTCCACTTTCGCCACTCTTACTCAGCATAGTACTAGAAGTCTTAGCCACAGCTATCAGATAAGAAGAAAAAATGAAAGGCATCCAAATTAGAAAGGAGTAACTGAAAATCATTATTCACAGATGACATGATATTGTACATAGAAAACCCTAAATACTCCATCAAAAAACTACTAAATTTAATAAATGAATTTGACAGAGTGGTAGGATACAAAATTAACATCCAGAAATTGAAGGCATTCTTATACACCAATAATGAACATTCAGAAAGGGAAATAAAAAATAATCCCTTTTACCATTGCAACAAAAATATTAAAAGACCTGTTCTCAGAAAACTATAGGACATTGAAAAAAGAAATAGAGGAAGATATAAAAAAGTGGAAACATATACCATGTTCATGGATTGGAAGAATCAACATCATTAAAATGTCCATACTATCCAAAGCAATCTATAAATTCAATGCAATCCCTATTAAAGTACCAATGGCATATTTCACAGATCTAGAACAAATACTCCAAAAGTTTATAGGGAACAAAAAAAAGACCCCAAATAGCTACAGAAATCTTGAAAAAGGAGAACAAAGTTGGAGGGATCACAAATCCAGATATCAAGTTATATTACAAAGCCATCGTAATCAAAACAGCCTAGTGTTGGCACAAGAATAGACATATAGATCAATGGAACAGAACAGAGAACTCAGATATCAACCCAAAATATTATGTGCAATTAATATACGACAAAGGAAGCAAGAGCATACAATGGAGTAAAGACAGTCTCTTCAATAAATGGTATTGGGAGAATTGGACAGTTACATTCAAAAAAATGAAACTAGACCACCAACTTACATCAGACACGAGAATAAACTCAAAATGGATAAAAAAACTTAAATGTCATTCATGAAACCATAAAAATCCTAGAAGAAAATGTAGGCGGCAAAATCTCAGACATCACTCATAGCAGAATTTTCACCGATACATTGCCTAGGGCAAGAGAAACGGAGGAAAATATTAATAAATGGGACTACATCAAACTAAAAAGCTTCTGCACAACAAAAGAAACCAGCATCAAAATGAAAAGGGAATCCACTCTCTGGGAGAACATATTTGCCAATCATACATTATTGGATAAGGGGTTAATACCCAAAATACATAAAGTACTCGTACAGCTCAACAAAATGAAGACAAACAATCCAGTTAAAAAACGGGCAGAGGACTTGAATAGACACGTCTCCAAAGAGGACATACAAATGGCCAAGAGACATATGAAAAAATGCTCAGTGTCACTAATCATCAGAGAGATGAAAATTAAAACAACTATGAGGTATCTCCTCACACCTTCCAGAATGGCTGCCATCAGCAAATCTTCAAACAAGTGCTGGTGAGGATGTGGAGAAAAGGGTACTCTACACTGCTGGTGGGAATGCAGACTGGTGCAGCCACTATGGAAAACAACATGGTGTTTCCTCAAAAAATTAAAAATGGAACTGCCATTTGACCCAGTGATCCCACTTCTTGGAATACATCCTAAAAAGCCTGAAATACCCATCAGAGAACAATAAATGCAACCCTATGTTCATAGCAGCACTATTTATAATAGCTAAGATCTGGAAACAGCCCAAGTACCCATCAGTAGATGAGTGGATAAAAAAGTTGTGGGACTTCCTGTCCAGATGGCGACGTAGGTAAATGCTGTACTCGCCTCCTCCCACAACCACATCAAAATTACAACTAAACTACAGAATAACCATCATTCAAAACTGCCTGAAATCAAGCTGAATGGAAATCCTACAACTACAAAATTTAAGTAGAAGCCACATTGAGACTGGTAGGAGGGGCAGACGCACGGACAGGCTGGTCCCACACTCACATGTGGCAGATAAAAATCAGGAGGGTACCTCAGCTGTGAAGGTCTTTCCCTGAGGAGTTAGGGGTTCCCTTCTCCCACCAGGCCCCCCAGCTCAGGGTTCCAGTGCCAGGAAGAGAAGTCCCCATAACTTCCGGCTGTAAAAATCAGTTGGCGTTGAGGCTGAGGGAGGCTGAGGCTGCTGGAACCCCAGGCAGTTCCTCTTAAAGGGACCACACATCCGGCCTGTGTGGCTCAGTGGTTGAGTGTCGTACCATGCACTAAGAGGTCACCGGTTCGATTCCTGGTCAGGACACATTC
The DNA here is from genome assembly GCA_030848825.1 of Tadarida brasiliensis. Taxonomy (NCBI): domain Eukaryota; kingdom Metazoa; phylum Chordata; class Mammalia; order Chiroptera; family Molossidae; genus Tadarida; species Tadarida brasiliensis. The sequence goes on from CM061258.1 coordinate 48,923,310, forward strand.
CCAGGTTGTGGGCCCAATCCCCAGTGGGGGGCTTGCAGGAAGCAGCCAATCGATGTTCTCTCTCATCGATGTTTCTATCTCTCTCTCCCTCTCCCTTCCTCTCTCTAAAAAAACAATAAAGAAAAAAGAAAAGGGACCATGCATAGACTTACTCGGACTCGTACCCTCTGGACTCCAGTGTGTGGGAGGCAGCTTGAAAGGCACCAGAGACATTCGGGGAAGAACTGAGTTGTTTGGCATTGGGGTGAGAACTGGAGAGGCAGCTTTCTCCCAGAAAGACCTGCTGGTGGCCGTTGTTCCTTTGGTGAGCCCTTCCCCCACAGGGCAGGCAGCTGGCCACTATATCTGGGACTCCAGCAACCTGGCTCATACAGTTTGCCCCACCCTGGTGATTCCCTGAGGCCCTGTCCCATGCAACTTTCAGGCCCACCCAAGCTGTTTCCAGTGGCTTTACCATAGGAATGGCCTGTCTTGGCTTCTGTTTCAGAGTTTCCTAAATTCTCTCAAAAAAGCAGCATCTGGTCTCAGTGAGCTCCATACCTCTCACTAAGTGGCCCCAGGCTCAGCACTAGGAGCAGCCAGCCTTGGTTCACAGCTTGATTTTGCGTGGGCACCTCCAACCCCAGCACAATAAGCAGCCATCTTCAGTGAGTAGCAATAAGCTACTCACTTTGTAGCTTATGCCTAGTGGCCCTGGGTAGAACACAGGAAGTGGCTGACTCTGTTGCAGAGCCAGCACACCCAGTGGACAGCTTCAGACCACATTGAAGCACCACCACCCAACCATCTCCATAAGTGACACATTCAAGGAATGTACTCAGTGAGTACCAGAGCCTGCTGAAGTAAGTCTTGCTCTGTGTGCTGGGCCCCTGCACAGCTGATCCTCCAAGGTGTAGCCAGAGGTCAGTGTCAATGGGCACAGTCAGTCCTTACAAACTGATCAGCCTGAGTAAATCCCTCCCACTGATGTGCCAATAGCAATCAAGACTCAACTACAACAGAACGGTGTAAAGTCCAGACGAGGGGTGTACCTTGAGGGCCCACCTGGGGTGATCAGGGAGGCTGGACCCTACAGGACACCTACTATAACAGGGCACTTTAGGAAACCTAGGAGACATAGCAGCTCTACCTAATACATAGAAACAAACACAGAGAGGCAGCCAAAATGAAAGAGACAAAGAAACATGTCCCAAATGACAGAACAGAACAAAACTCCAGGAGAAGAACTAAATGAAATGGAGATAAGCAATCTAACAAATGTAGAGTTCAAAACACTGCTTATAAGGATGCTCAATGAACTTAGTGAGAATTTCGAGGAACTTCGTGAGAATGTCAAGGAACTTAATGAGAACCTCAAGAGCATGATAAAGAACCAGTCAGAAATGAAGGATGCACTAACTGAAGTAAAGAATAATTTACAGGGAATCAATAGTAGAGTATGTGAAGCCAAGAAGCAAACCATTAATTTGTAATATAAGGAAGCAAAAAACACCCAATCAGAACAGCAAAAAGAAAAAAGAATTTTTAAAAAATGAGAATATAAAGAGCCTGTGGGACAATTTCAAGCATACCAACTTTCGCATCATAGGAGTGCCAGAAGGAGAAGCGAGACAGCATGAAATTGAAAACCTATTTGAAAAAATAATGACAGAAAACTTCCCTAAATTGGTGAAGGAAACAGACATACAAGTCCAGGAAGCACAGAGAATCCCAAACAAGATGAACCCAAAGAGGTCCACACCAAGACAAATCATCAAAATGCAAAAGGTTAAAGACAAAGAGAGAATCTTAAGCAGCAAGAGAAAAGCAGTTAGTTACTTAGAACAGAGCTCCCATAAGACTGTCAGCCCACTTTTCTAAAGAAACTTTGCAGGTCAGAAGGGAGTGGTAAGAAATATTTAAAGTGATGAAAAGCAAGGACCTACAACCAAGATTACTCTATCCTGCAAAGCTATCATTTAGAATCAATGGCCATATAAAGACTTTCCCAGACAAGAAAAAGCTAAAGGAGTTCATCACCACCAAACCAGAATTATATGAAATGTTGATGGGTCGAGGGAGGAGGAGGAAGAGGAGGAGGAGGAGGAGGAGGAGGAGGAGGAGGAGGAGGAGGAAAAGAAGGAGGAGGAGAAAGAAAAAAAAAAAGAACAATAAAATGGCAATAAAAACACATCTATCGACAATTGAATCTACAAACAAAATGAGCAAGCAGAACAGAAACAAACTTATAGGCACAGAGAACTTCTTTTTAGTTGCCAGATGGGAGGGGGATTGGGGAAATGGGTGGAAAAGATGAAGGGATTAAGAAGTACAAATTGATTGTTAGACTGAAGAACTTCAAAGGGAAGGGGGGAGGTGGGGCAGGAAGAGAGAAACCAAATAATTTATATGCATATATGCATAACCAATAGACACGGACAATAGTGTGGGGAAGGCAGGAGGGGGGCGGGAGTAGGGAGGAGGGAGTTAAGGGGGGAAAAAAGGAGGGACATCTATAATACATTCAACAATAAAGATACATTTTAAAAGAAAAAAATAAATAAAAATCGATATATAACTAGACTTATTGTGTGACTATGTTAACTAGACTAATGTAATAGACTATGTTCATGAGACTTATTCACAATAAATATAATGAATAATTATTTTGTACACCTGAAAATAATATGTTATATGTCAATTATACTTCAATAAAAAATATAAATAAATTTAAAATATATACCAAGGATATTTGTAACTTAATTTTGTCAGAAAGAATCAGACTGGTTATTAAAAAGTACTATTTACTTTTTCAGATAGGCACCTTCTAGGGTTAAGCTGGAGATTTGGGCGGGGGGAGCTATGCGAATACCACTTCCATAATTCTGTCGTAACATCTTCCAGAAGTTATGATCTCCCTTGCTGTATTCATCGTAAAAGAACTTAATAGCCCTTAGGGTCTATTACAGATACCTAAAAGAAACTAACTTTGTGTAAAAAACAAGACTAAATATAAAAGGAGATATTAATGGAAAAATAACACCTGGGGAATTAAAGGGACTACTTAGTAAAAATAATTACTTCTCACCTTTGCATGTTCCACTTATATCAGGATGGAGACTGAACTCAGATGTAAGAGATGTGTCTTGATCAAAGAGCAACCTTTCAAACACCAAAAATAAGGTACAGATTGTTATCATGTTTCCTAAACAAAAACTAACAATTTAACTGTTTTTTCCTACAGTTTACTGTAAATTTTATTTTGTATTGGTTTTAGCCTGGCCGGTGTGGCCCAGTGCTTGAGCATCGACCCACACACCAAGAGGCTGCCGGTTCGATTCCTTGTCAGGGCACATGCCCAGGTTGTGGGCCCAATCCCCAGTGGGGGGCATTTAGGAGGCAGCCAATCGATGTTTTCTCTCATCAATGTTTCTATCTCTCTCTCCCTCTCCCTTCCTCTCTCTCTAAAATCAATAAAGGAAAAAAAAATTTTAAACAATATTATAAAAATTTATTTTTAATATTTTGCATTGGTTTCAGGTGTACAGCTTAGAGGTTAGATAACCATATACTTTACAAAGTGTTTCCCTCGATATTTCCAGTACCCAACTGGCACCACACATAGTTATTACAATATTATTGACGATATTCCCTATGCTTTATTTTACATCCCTGTAACTATTTTGTAACTACCAATTTGTACTTTTTTTAAACTTTTTTTTCCTTTATTAATTTTTAGAGAGAGAGAAAGGGAGAGGGAGAGAGAGAGATAGAAACATTGATGAGAGAAAATATTGACTGGCCACCTCCTGCATGCCCCTCACTGGGGATTGGGCCCACAACTTGGGCATGTGCCCTGATCGGGAATTGAACTGGCGACCTCTTGGTGTGTGGGTCGATGCTCAACCGGTGAGCCACACTGGCCAGAGGGAGAGAGAGAAAAGCATCAATGTGAGTGAAAACATCAATTGGCTGCCTCCTGCACACTCCCTACTGGGGATCGAGCTGAAACCCGGGCATGTGTACTCGAACTGGCAACCTTTTGGTGCATGGGAGGTCACCCAACCAACTAAGCCACACTGGCCAGGGCTATAAGTCTGTTTCAATTTTGTTTGTTCATTTACTTTGTTCTTTAGATTCCACATATAAATGAAATCATGCAGTATTTGTCTTTCTCTGACTGACTTATTTCACTGAGCATAATATCTTCCTGGTCCATCCATGCTTTCACACCATAAAACAATCCAATTAAAAAATGAGCAGAGGATCTGAATAAATACTTCTCCAAAAAGGTCATATGGATGGCCAATAGACATATGAAAAGATACTCAACGTTACTAATTGTCAGAGAAATGCAAATTAAAACCACAATGAGATATCACTTCACATCTGGTCAGCATAGCTATCATCAACAAATGATAAGCGTTGACAAGGATGTGGAGAAAAGGAAACCCTCATGCACTGTTGGGGGGAATGCACATTAGTGCACCCACTGTGGAAAACAGTATGGGGTTTCCTCAAAAAATTAAAAATAGAACTGGCTTATGACCCAGCTATTCCACTTCTGGGGATTTATCTGAAGAAACCCAAAACACTATTTCAAAAGAATATATGCACCCCTATCTATGTTCACTGCAGTGTTATTTAGATTAGCCAAGATATGAAAGCAACCCAAGTGCCCAACAATAGAAGAGTGGATAAAAAAGTTTGGTACACATATACAATGGAACATTACTCAGCCATAGAAAATGAAACCTTAACTGTCATTTTTCTTATACCTAAACTTGCTAAAATTCTTAGTTACACCACTATTAATTGTTGGGATGGTTAGGTTACAAAACATTCTGAGATTAGATTACAAAAAGACACTGCCTTCCATCTTGTCTCCCTCTCCTATTCTCTGGTTTCTATCCTCTCACGAAAGTCAGTTCACCATGTTGTGAAACGCCCTGTGGAGAAGCCTATGTGGCAAAAAGGTAAGGGAGGCCTCCAGTAAACAGTCAGAGATGAACTAAGGCCAATGAAGAACTGATTCTTAAAACTACCATGTAGAAAGTGGATCCTTTTCATGAAGCCTTGAGATAAATGCAGCATAGGGAGTCCCTGAGCATGATGACCTAGTTAAGCAACTCTTGGATTCCTGACCCAAAGAAACTACAAGATAATAATGTGTATTGTTTTAAGATGCTAAGTTTTGGAGTACGCTGTTATACAGCAATGGAAAACTAATAAACAGATTGTAGTCACATTTCAACAACTGTCTCTTTTTATGGTTGTTTTGTTCAAATCAGGATCCAAACAAGGTGCACGCACTGAATTTAGTTGCTACGTCCCTTAAGTCTCTTCTTATATCTATAAATTACCCCTAATCTCCCCCACCCCTCCGTAATGTATTTTTTGAAGAAACTGGGTTGTTTTTCCTGTAGTTTCCCATATTTTGGATTTACTGATTGCATGTCATTTAACATGTTCCTCTGTCTTGTATATTTCCTGTAAACTGGTTATTAGATCTAGAGGTTTGATGTAATTCAAGTTCAGTTTGGGGAAGCATATGTGTATTTCCTGCAGGAGATAATAAAGTGTATGTTGGGAAAGGCAGTCTTGTGCATGCTGTCTTTCACCTACCTCTCAGCCTTGAGCCTGAAACACTTTCTTTCAAAGAAATAAAGAATCCTCTCAGGCTGTGTTGGACCTATTACCTTGTATGGGAATACCTTTCCCTGTTTCAGACTCAATGTGTACTCCTTTGATCTGTTTAAGTGTGTGTCACCTAAAGAGATCAAACTACTGACCAACCCCACTACTATATCTGTCATCTGTGGGGAGAAGATGAAGTTGTTCATTCTGTGGCACAAGACGTTGTGTGCAGGCCATTAGCCCTGCATCGGCTACAGAGAGTGACTGCTTGCTATGGGGGACCAATGCTCACTATTGAAGCTAATCTTGCTCTGTCTCTTCTCTATGTGATTAAGGTGTTGTTCCAACCAGTGCTTTACTGCACTGTGTTTTCATTGGTGACTCCAATACCAAGATGTAGTGGGCAGAAACGTCTGGATTTCTACTCCTGGTGATAGGCAACAGATGTCCCTAGGTCTATTCATTATTAGGAGTATATAAATTGGCGATATTCTATTTTATCACTTTCTTCATTTATTAATGGAAATACTTACATATTAAAAATAACGTTCTCTCATCAACTATACAATTACTTTCCGTCAAGCCACATTAACTCAGCCAGGTTACTTAGGTACCATTTGCATAGGAAAGGCAAGATAAATGCCTGTTTATTTCTCTTTCTTTATCAGTTTTCAGAATACTGAAATGAGTTTTTAAAGACCATTACAAACTCATAGATTTTTTTAAATTATGTTTTTATTGATTTTTTTAGAGAGAGAGGAAGGGAGAGATAGAAACATCAACGTGAGAGAGAAACATCGATCAGCTGCCTCCTGCATACCCCCTACAGGAGATGGAGCCTGCAACCCTGGCATGTGCCCTGACCAGAAATCGAACCAGGATCTCTCAGTCCATGGGACGATGCTCAGTCCACTGAGCCACACCAGCCAGGGCCAAACTCATAGATTTAAATCAACTGCTGTTATAGTTCGTATCAATGTTCAAACTGTCCCATTTTTAGCTAATGGAAGCCTCTTCAAAGTGGCTCATGGGTTGTTTGACATGAACCCACTTGTTACAGACTGAATTGTGTCCTTAACCCCCAAAGTGACTACATTTGGAAACAGGGCCTTAAAGGAGGCAATTAAGGTTAAATGAGGTTATAAGGGTGAGGCCCTATTCTAATATGACTGGTATCTAACCAGAAGAGAGAGAGACACCAGGTATGCATGCACACAGAGGAGAGACCATAGAATTAATAAAACTTCAGGCAGCTGGAGACAATATCAAGAAGTCTAACATTTATGTCATTTAAAGTCTCAGAAGAGAATAAACAGGCACAGAATAAAATATATGAAGAAATCATGACAGAAAACTTCCCAAGTATGGTGAAAGACATAAATTTACAGATTCAAGGATATCAGTGAACCCTAAACAGGAAAAACACAAAGAAAATCATGCCCAGACACATCATAATCAAACTGCTAAGAACCAAAGGTGAGGGCAGGGGGTAGAGAAAGCAGACAGAGAAAAAAGATGATATATTACATATATAAGAATAGTGATTTAAATTGGAGGGTGGCTTGACTACAAAGGGGCAGCACAAGAGAGTGTTTTGGAGTGATGGAACTGTTCTGGGTCTTGATTGTGGTGGCTATTATAAAATTGCATGTATTAATCAAAATGTTCCCTGAATACCAACAAGAGCAAATATTACTGTGTGTATATACAGAAATAAGCCAGAAACATGGGTATCATCTTCCATATCTAATTAACCGCCATCTCCTGCCAAATTTACTTTCTAAAGATTTCTCAAGTTTGCCCTTTTCCCTCCAATCCCAGTTTCTTCTTAGTTGAGCTCTCATCATCCCAGTCTGCTCCTATTTTGATCCCCAAGCTAAGCTCTGTAGCCTTGCTCTGCAAAAGGTGATTGCTTCTCTAATAGTACCAACTTTAACCTGGAAGCTTGTTAGAAATGCTCAGATCCCAACAAAGAACTCCTGAATTGGAATCCACATTTTAACAGGATTCCATAGTGATTTATTTAGAAGGCCATTAAAATGTGAAAAGCCCTGCCCTAGCTCAGCGGTTAGAGCGTCAGCCCTTGGATCCTTAGGTTCGATTCTGGTCAAGGACACCATACCTGGGTTGCAGGTTCGATCCCCAGCCCTGGTTGGGGTCATGAGGGAGACAACCAATCAAGGTGTCTCTCTCTCACATTCATGTTTGTCTCTCTCTCCTTCCCTTTCTTCCACTCTCTCTAAAAAAATCAATGGGAAAATATCCTTGGGTGAAGATTAACCCCCCCCAAAAAAAGGAAAATCCCTAGTCTAGGGCATGCTAGAATCAACAAAAATTTGATCATGCTGCTCCTTCACTTAACATCTCACAAGCACCCTACCTGGACACATGCAGGACATATCTCAGGCCCTACACGACCTCACCCTCCCTCCTCTCCAGGCTCATCTGTCACCACTCCCCACCTCAGCATTTAGCACTTCAGTAACACTTAACTGTACATTCCAACACACACAACACCGTGCTATGTCCCACAGCGACACCTTTCCCATACAGCTCCCTTGGCCTAGGACACCTCCTGTTCTCCATCTGGCTCATTCCTAATCCATCTTCAAGCCTCTGCTCAGAAATCAACCCTAACAAACTCTGTCTGCCAGACCTCTGTGCTCCTACACCAGCCTGGGCACACGTCCATCCCTGGACTGCCCACATGACACTGAAATGATCTGTGTCCGGGTCTCTCCTGGCCCGAAGGTTTCTCAAAGGCAGTGGCCTCATCTCTTCCACCTTTTCCCTGAATCTAGTCCTGAAAACTAGATACTTTCAAGAAAGTTCTGACTCAACTACCGACCTTTTTGATTCTTATAAAATTATCCGTTTCCAGTCTGGTAGTAACCAGCTCTCCCATCACACATTCTTCTCCCGAGAAATCCTGTTGACCATCTCCTAGACATGACTACGAGCAGAATGCATTCCGCTGTTTAGACCTAGACGTGTTCGGCCTGCGCAAAAGGACTTACTGCCCCAGTAAGAAGAGTCAAGGCTTTTTTTTTTTTAATGCCATAAAGCTACTGTAAAGCTCATTTTGTCCTAAGTTGAGGGGCTGCGGCCTTATCGACAAGGTTTTGGCTCAGGCCTGGCTGCCTCTCAAGGCCCCCTCCGTCGGCCGGTACCAAGTTCTGCTCCTATCTCAGGGGCCACGGCCGCCCGTCTGCCACACCCGACCCCCGGCGCTAGTCGCGGCACCTTCTCCAGAGCAGCTCCTCTTCTTCCAGGTCACTCTCCGTCACCGACCCCTCTATCATCGTTTCGTCGCTGTCCCAGTCTAGGCCCTGGGCGCCTTTCTCCATCTTCGCCTCGCACTCTTCGCTCGCGCTCGGAGTCTTTTTAATCCTCCCTCTCTACCTCTCCCTTCCCCGAAACAAACAAACAAAAAAGACTGTCTAAGCGCCCGTTTAAATTGCGAATTAAAAATGAAATTCGTGGCGGGAGCCAGACCTTGCACCGCGTGCTGAAGGGCAGGGACCACAAGGGTCGTCGTGAGGTAGGCGGCCCCGCTTGGCGGTCTCGCCGCACGCCGCCGGCAGGGGGAGCCGCGCGCGGTAGGTCGGAGGCGCGCGCCGCGAGCAGCCCCACCCCCACTTCCGCTCCCGCGGCCGGAAGTGGCGGGTTGCGCGCGTCCGGCCTCGGGCTTTTCGGGCTGTGTAGGGCGTGTCCGGCTGCCATGGCTTTCGATTTATATTTGCATCCACTTCATTGTCTGGGGTGTGGAGACAGAGTGCGACGGTGAGGCCCAGAAAAGCAGCTATGCCGCAAGCAGACGCAAGCCGAGCACGCCTAACGTCACTGGCAGGGAGGGAGTCCTGGGTCGCATCACCTGCTGTGCGCTTGGTGCTCGTGAGACCCAGACCCGGAAAGAACTGTCAGCTCCTGCCGGACCCAGCAGCCCCAGCCCTCAGTCTGCCATTCTGAAGCCAAAAAGTTACCTTAGGCCCAAAGGTGTTTTTGCAGTGCACCAAATACTGCCTTCTTTTCTCCTTAATCCCTTTGACCGTCCCCTTCCCAAGTGTCCCCTGAGACAGGCAAACCAAACATATTTATCAGAAGCTTTTAGATCATCAACTAATCTATTGATGTATACTATATTTGTATTTTAATCTCATCAACTCTTTGGTTACCCTGTAATATAGATTGTGTAGGAAAGGTAGGACAAATGCTTTCTTTTTTCCATTTATTAATCCTTAGAATAATAGTGGTGCCTAGCAACCTCCCAAAGTAGCCAATTATTATTTTTAAATGAATCCCTAGGTTTTTATATATTTGATATATTTCAATCTCTTTGGAAATTTTTAATTCAAACTAATTTAAAATAAAGCCAAGTGAGCTCCAACTGCCAAATGAGAGGAAGATTCAGGATAAGACCGAACCCCTTCTGTATAGCAAATGTTTAATATTCACCTTGGAATCCCCAGCATCTAGTACGTATTGGGTCTTTAAATACTTGTGAGAAAATGGATGGAACTGGAGATTTCTGACTCCCCAGTTCACTGTTTTGTTTTGTTTTTCACTACATGGAGTGGCTTTATCGTTTTTATTATTTTACTATTTAGATTATAGTTTTTTCTAAAAACATGCCTAAATCTTTGAGAAAATGAAGGGTCTTTTTGGAAAATGTATTTTAAAATACTTATATGCCCAGCTGGTGTGACTCAGTGGTTGAGCATTGTCCCATGGATCAAGAGGTCACCTGTTCGATTCCCAGTTGGGACGCGGGCCCAGGTTGCAGGCTCCATTCCCAGTAGGGGGTGTGCAGGAGGCAGCCAATCAATGTGTGTCTCTCTCACATCAATGTTTCTCTCTCTCTCTCTGAAAATAAATGGAAAAAATACCCTCAGGTAAGGATTAAAAATAAATGTTAACAATTGAAAAGACAGAACAACAAATGTTAGCAATGGTATGGAGCAACATGACTCTCATACATTGCTGGTGAAAGTATAAAGTGGTATAATCACTTTGGAAAAAAGTTTGGCAGTTTTTTATAAATTAAACAATGCACCTGTCCTATGACCCAGCATTTCCACCCCTAGGTAAGTATCCAAAAGACATGAAAACTTAATGTCCACAAAAAGACTTATACAAGAATGTTCATAGCAGCTTTATTATTCATGAGAGCCCCAAACTAGAAACAACTCAAATGTCCATTAATAGGAGAATGGATAAACACATTATGGTATATTCATGAAATGAAATACTACTCAGCAATAAAAAAGAATGAACTAGTCATGCACACAAGAACTTGGATGAATTACGAAAATATTTTGTTGATGAAGAAAGCCAGATATAAAAGTTTAAAAACTCTGATATATTTATATGAAGTTTAAGAATAGGTAAAATTGCCCTGGCCAGTTTGGCTCAGTGGTTGGAGCGTCAGCCTGCAGACCAGAGAGTCCCGGGTTCGGTTCCCGCTAGGGGCACATACCTAAATAAATTAATTAATTTAAAAAAAAAAAAAGAATAGGTGAAATTAATTTACGGTGCTAGAAATCAGTACAGTGGTTGCTATGGGGGGGGGGGGGGCGTAGTGCTTGTTGTAACGTGTCAGCGAGATAACCAGAGATGCACAGCCGAATTGTAAAGGAGCACTTTATTACACCGGTGGGCTGTTACACCGGTGGGCTGGGGGGGTATAGCTTCCCCAAATCCTCAGCCCTGAGACTTCTTTGTTGCCCACTTTTAAAGGCACAAACTACAGGGGGAAAAAAAATTACATTCTTGGTGCCGCTTTTGGCACCGTTAAGGGGGGCTGATACAGAGAAGTGGGGAGAGGAGCAGGGCAACTATTAATCTCTTTTTTCTCATGGTTCTCTGAGTTTCCCAAGGCCATCCTCAACCCCTTATCTTTACAGTTTTCTTTGAGTGTCTCAAGGCCCTTATGTTTACAGAAAAGAAACTGCCAGGGTGTGTACGTGCAGTAACTGAGGGTCAGAATGGAGTTATTACAGTGCTAAAAGGAAACACAGGGAAACTTTCTAGGGTAACAGAAATATTCTATTTCTTAAACAGAGTTGTGGTTACATAGATATATACAGAGAGCTGACTTCACTAGGCAAAGTAGGTACAGTGCCTAGGACCCACAATACCTTTAGCAGCCATGAAAATATTTTAATTTTAATTTCTTTTCAAATAAAAAAATGAATGAAATACTAATGACTATATCTTGGATCATATTGGTTGCTCTACCAACACATTCATAGAATATAATTTTAAAATATTTTTATGAAATAGGGATATACCTGGGGCCCAGGAAAGTCATAATGCAACCCTGTGTGTGCATTTATGAACACACATCGAGTTTATACATTTAAAATGTATGCATTTCACCATATTTAAATTTTACCTCAATAACAAAAATTATGTTTTAAAAAATAGTGTTTTTGATTCATTGGTAAAAATGAGTTCTTTGTGATGAAATTGAAGACATTAAATCCTTTTTCAAGGGGTTAAAAAATAGATTGAATGTAGGTAAAATGGGCATATGTGAAGGAAGAAAATACAGTCTAAATAGGAAGCCAGAAAAGAGAGTTATAAAAATAGAAGGAAAGCCTAGGACTTCTGCCACTGGGTGGCATATCAGAGAACCCTCTTAGACTTACAGCTAAAAGAAAGTCTTGAGTAACCCAGCTATCAGTTGTTGTTGAGTAATAAAAGCTATTGAATGGAGTCTTTGTTTACAATCCTGGGTAATTAGTGCTCTCTCTCCTCTGTTATTAATGCTACATTTATTGAGCATTTCATATGAACTCAACAGAGAGGGTACAGAAAGTACCTCTTGTCTTGGTCTGAGTTCCTTGTCTCACTCTGAGTTCAGTGACAGACAAGTAAATCCATTATTACAATGCAGTGTGTTAAATGGGAGGCATTTACCTCAGACTGGGGCCTGTGGCCTGAGGTGGGAAGTATTAGGAATGCTTTCAGTTGGGGGGGTCTAGGGTAGATTAGGTAGATAGATAGATAGATAGATAGATAGATAGATAGATAGATAGATAGATGACATCAAAATAGTAAATGATTGATTTTTTCCCTCAATGTCTAACCCTTGCTCCCCAATCATTTACTGAATAATCCATTTCTTCCTAATTGAATTATATCTTAAATCTCCATTATATATTATAATGTTTATTTATACAAATGTCTATTTGGGAGCTTCCATTTCTGTTTCATTTATTTTTGTATTCTTATGCTATTTCTAAACCTTTAATTATCATGGTTTTTTAAAATTAATATTTTTGTTACAGATGTTTCTCCTTTTTCCCCACACCCTCCTCCCTATCCTGCCCCACCCCCCAAGCATTGTTGTCTATGTCCATTGGTTACACATACATGTATATAAGTTCTTTGGTTTATCTCATCCCTCCCCCTTACCCCCCTCCTCTGAGGTTTGTCAGTCTGAACTATACTCCTTTCTATGTCTCTGGGTCTGTTTTGTTCATCAGCTTGTTTTGTTCATTATATTCCACAAATAAGTGAGTTCATGTGGTATTTGTCTTTCTCTGAATGGCTTATTTCGCTTAGCATAATACTCTCTAGGTCCCTCCATGTAGTCTCAAAGGATAAGAGATCTTTCTTTCTTACAGCTGCATAGTGTTCCATGTAATAACTCCATTCTGACCCTCAGTTATTGCACGTACACACCCTGGCAGTTTCTTTTCTGTAAACATAAGGGCCTTGAGCCACCCAAAGAAAACTGTAAAGATAAGGGGTTGAGGATGGCCTTGGGAAACTCAGAGAAACCATGAGAAAAAGGAGATTAATGGTGGCCCTGAGCTAACAAGCTCCTCTCCTCCACTTCTCTGTATTAGCCCCCCTTAACGGTGCCAAAAGCAGCGCCAAGAGAATGTAGTTTTTTTTCTGTAGTTTGTGCCTTTAAAAGCAGGCAACAAAGAAGGCTCGGGGCTGAGGATTTGGGGAAGCTGTACCCCCCCAGCCCGCTGGTGTAACAGCCCGCCGATGTAATAAAGTGTTCCTTTACAATTCAGCCGTGCGTCTCTGTTATCTCGCTGACACGTTACAACATTCCATTGTGTTTACGCAGCTTTGTGTGTACCACAGCTTTTTTATCCACTCCTCTAGTGATGGACACTTGGGCTGTTTCCAGATCTTAGCAACCGTAAATAGTGCTGCTATGAACATAGGGGTACATATATTCTTTCTGATTGGTGTTTCAGGCTTCTTAGGATATATTCCTAGAAGTGAGATCACTGGGTCAAATGGCAGTTCAATTTTTAGTACACCAGCAGTGTACTAAAGTCCCCTTTTCTCCACACCCTCACCAGCACTTTTTGTTTGATGATTTATTGATGGCGGCCATTCTGGCAGGTGTGAGGTGATACCTCATTGTTGTTTTCATTTGCGTCTCTCTGATGATTAGTGACGTTGAGCTTTTTTTCATATGTCTCTTGGCCATTTGTATTTCCTGTTTGGAGACATGTCTCTTTAGGTCCTCTGCCCATTTTTTAATTGGATTCTTTGTCTTCCTTTTGTTGAGTTGTATGAGTATTCTATATATTTTGGAAATTAATCCCTTATCTGATGTATTGTTGGCAATTATGCTCTCCCACATAGTGGGTTCCCTTTCTATTTTGATGGTTGTTTCTTTTGCTGTGCAGAAGCTTTTTAGTTTGATGTAGTCTCATGTGTTCATTTTTTCCTTTGTTTCTCTTGCCTTAGGCGTAGTATCAATGAAAATTCTGTTGTGTGTGCTGCCATTTGACCCAGTGATCCCACTTCTAGGAATATATCCTAAGAAGCCTGAAACACCAATCAGAAAGAAAATATGTACCCCTATGTTCATAGCAGCACTATTTACAATCGCTAAGATCTGGAAACAGCCCGAGTGTCCATCACTAGATGAGTAGATAAAAAAGCTGTGGTACATATACACAATGGAATACTATGCAGCTGTAAGAAAAAAAGATCTCTCATCCCTTGAGATGACATGGAGGGACCTGGAGCATATTATCCTAAGCAAAACAAGCCAATCAGAGAAAGATAAATATCACATAGTCTCACTTATTTGTGGGATATAACGAACAAAACAAGCTGAGGAACAAAATAGACCCAGAGACATGGAAGTAGGGTGCAGACTGACAAACCTCAGAAGAGGTGGATGTTGGGGAAGGGACGAGATAGACCACAGAACTTGTACACATGTATGCATAACCATGGACATAGACAACAATGCTGGGAACGGGGTTGGGGGGGGTCAGGAGGAAGGTGTCAATGGGGGAAAAAGGAGAAACATCTGTAACAAAAATAAATTAATAAAAAAATTAAAAATTAAAAAAAAAGATTGTAGAGTAAAAAGTAAACACATAAATAAAACTGCTTAAGGCTTATACTAAAAAATAGGCCCAGTAGGAAAGGAAAAGAAATGAAAAGGCTTGTATGGTGACCCATAATGAGGTCCTCCTAGCAGAAAGCTACCCCTGGCCACATCTCCTGCTCATGGGTTCGTTACCTTCAGCTGTAAGTGTGGCTGAAGCCTGGCAGGCTAAAGCCTTTCCCTTTCAAGTGCCTACCATCAAGTCTTTCAACCTTTTTTATTTGTTTTGCCTCTGGGCTTTTCCAAAGCCTCTGTATCTCAACCCTTACACAAGCGAAGCTGGAAGTGTGCCCCAGAAGGCATTTCTCAACCAAAGAGGGACTGGAGCTGGTACAGAAGTGGTCTCACCTCACCCCTGTCACCCCTCACAGATGCTTCCTACAGGGTTCTTCATTGGGTCACCAGCAGGATTGAGCCCCAGTTCCACACAATGGTAACTAACTGAATATCGGCCTTTCCTTCTTCCCTGTTATACTTGGTATTCTTATTCTGACTTCCTGGTGCCATCCCAAAGATAAGCTATTGCATCGCAGTTTTTATCTCAATCTTTGCCTTTGGGAGAACCCAAACCAGGATGGTCCTACTCACTGTAATGGAGTAATAGGATCAACTGAAGAAACAGGTTGAAGTTTTAGACTCAGTTCAGTGTGCTTGAAAAGAAGAGTGGACCAGAGAAGTGGAACTATAATACTTATGCAGAAGAAGGTGGAAGGGAGGGCTTCTGCTATATTTAAGGCCTGCCAAAATCAAGATGTCTCCTTCTCTCTCATCGACGTTTCTATCTCTCTCTCCCTCTCACTTCCTCTCTCTCTAAAATCAATAAAGGAAAAAAAAAATTTTTTTTAAAGTCCAGCCGGTGTGGCTCAGTGGTTGAGCGTCGACCCATGCACCAAGAGGTTGCCAGGTCGATTCCCAGTCAGGACACATGCCCATGTTGTGGGCCCGATCCCTAGTTGGGGGGGCATGCAGGAGGCAGCCAATCCATGTTCTCTTTCATCAATGTTTCTATCTCTCTCTCCCTCTCACTTCCTCTCTCTAAAATCAATAAAGGAAAAAAAATTTAAAAAAAAAAAAAAAAGATGTCTTCCTTCTCTGTAACAGACCATACTCCTATCTTTTTCTTTTTTATTGGAATGAGAATGGCATTAAGAAAAAGACCAGCTAAACTGTTTCATTCTTACTTTATCCCCTATTAAATACAATGTCAAGCAATGGTCAGATATTACCATCCATGGTTTGAGCTCTTTACCAAAATTGGGATTATCTGGTGGTCTAACTGTAATAACTCCATTCTGACCCTCAGTTACTGCACGTACACACCCTGGCAGTTTCTTTTCTGTAAACATAAGGGCCTTGAGACACCCAAAGAAAACTGTAAAGGTAAGGGGTTGAGGATGGCCTTGGGAAACTCAGAGAAACCATGAGAAAAAGGAGATTAATGGTGGCCCTGAGCTAACAAGCTTCTCTCTCCCTTCTCTATATCAGCCCCCCTTAACGGTGCCAAAAGCGGTGCCAAGAGAATGTAGTTTTTTTTTCTGTAGTTTGTGCCTTTAAAAGCGGGCAACAAAGAAGGCTCGGGGCTGAGGATTTGGGGAAGCTGTACTCCCCCCCCCCCAGCCCGCCGGTGTAACAGCCCGCCGATGTAATAAAGTGTTCCTTTACAATTTGGCCGTGCATCTCTGGTTATCTCGCTGTCAGGTTATAACATTTGGAGGCCCCAGCGAGATTTTAAAGAGGACTTCCCACTTGGGGTGCACCTCCTCAGGCTCCGGCGGATGGGAATCCGTGGTCCTCGTGAGAGCTGGGGGAAGGCCTTGGAGAGACGCTCCTCCACCCCAGCCTCTCGGAGACCTTCTGTCTGTCCCCTCTGCCACCCTAAAAGTACCTATAGTGGAGCCTGAGTGTTTGCTTCTCGCGGGTCACAACATTTGGAGGCCCCAGCGAGATCCCTGGTGCTTTAGGACACCAGGGGCTAGACGCCTAGGATGAACAGCCTCTCCCGGTCCAGCCGCCGGACCCCTAGAGATCTGAGGGGAGGTACCCCCTGAGATGTTCCAGGGCCCCAAAGATCCTACTTAGGTTTCTGACGAGCGGCTGGGAGATGTCAAGACATCCCCCCAAAAATTTAAGGAGACCTGGTAAAGCCTCCGGAGGTGAGTTCTGGGTGACCGGTCCATCTGGGTGAGAGTGAGAGGGCCGGACACGGCACAGCCTCTCCTCTCCGGGATCCCCCTGAGACATTAGGTGGGGTTCAATTCTGGCAAATTCTGGTTCTGGACCGTGGTGCTTTCTGGTCTGCCACTGGGGCTGAAGGGGAGACTGATCACCTCCCGAGAACTTCTGGTGTGTGAGTGTGACTGTGTGAATGTAATTGTGTGTGAGTGACTGTGCTCCACAACGCTCGTTACGGAGACTGTGTGAGTCCTACCCTGTGGTTCCGTGACGACCTCATACGGCTAAAAGGCGATATCAGGTTCTTGGGCCACTATGGTGTCCCACCAGCGAGCCTGATCCGAGTTGGGGGCTTATTCCAACCTGCCACATGCCAAGAGGCGTCTGAGATCTCCGCGAGGGGAGCGGCCAGGTGGACGAAGCGAAAGTTTCTGTCTTGTGTGTCTTCCCTTGTTTTTGTTCTCATCTGCCTCCCTACTGTGTCTCCCTCAACTTTGTTACGGTTAGTCTAATCATGGATAGCAGCCCTAATGCCCAAAAGACCTCATTGGGTTACACAGTAAACATTCTTATAAATGAAATATCGGGGAAACAAGATAATAGAATAGCAAAGGTAATAATAACAGCCTTAAGGGGAACAGAGCCCATAGAAAAGGATCACCTGAGAAAGGGAAACATGAGGAAGAGCCAGGACAGCAGGCATAGGTCCCGATTAGAGATAGAAAAGACAATAGGGGACAAACTAGTTAATTTCCTGGTAGGTACTGATGCAGCAGACTCAGTCCTGTCTGAGCCAATGGGGCTCTAACCTACCCCTAGACTTCAAAGAGGACTATAGACTTTGGGAAAATACTGTGACTCCTTCGTTTCTGGTCCTGCCGGGGTGCCCATACCCTCTACTCAGACGTGATCTCCTCCAGAGATCATTCAATTGCTGGCCACTGCCACTCCAGGCCAGCCCCACATCAAGTTCCACAAGACGTTGGCCATCAGTCCTGCCAGCCTGCTTCCAGACGATGACCGGGAGAAACCTCTACAGGACTGCCTGGAGGTAATGGACATAGTGCAGACGGCCCGCCCAGACCTCAAGGATGTCCCACTGCCATCACCAGATGAGGTACTGTTCACAGACGGGAGCAGCTATGTCCAGGAAGAAACCAGGTATGCTGGGACAGCAGTAGTAACTCAGGACTGTGTCATTTGGTCACAGTCATTAAGTAGGGGAACTTCAGCCCAACAGGCTGAATTTATAGCCCTAATCCAGGCTCTCCGATGGGGCAAGAAAGAAAATCTACTGCACCAGGAAGCTTCAGAGGCAGCCCTAAAACTGGTGGGGAATGGCCTCTCCAGATACACTAGGTCAGAAAATGACTTAGCCAAGCAGAAACAAGACATAAAAGAAATCAATGGATGGTGGACACTGCCTGATGGGAGGTTATTAGTCCCAGAGGCTCTAGGTCAGACTTCAGTCAACCAGCTGCACCAGACTACCCACTTAGGTTACACCAAGCTTACTGAACTCCTGAGAGGCAAGCAATGTCCAGTAAGGTCACAGGGAAAGGGAGAAGGCAGAGGGAAGCAAGAATGTGTGGGTCTGAGTAGGGAGGAGGAGAAGAAAAGCTGGGGGATGTGCAGACAGCAGATAGATTGAGCAAGCTCTCAGGTTCATGTCAGGGGAGGGACTAGGAAAGTCACAGAGGGTTTGTGTAAGTTGAAGAAGGATTGTGTAAGTCGCAGAGGGTCTGTGTAAGTTGAAGAAAGTTTGTAGAGAAGGGAAGAAATAAAAAGAGAAGGGTTGTGCAGAGGAAGTAAAAAGATAAGAAAGGATAAAAGAAAGGGACATACATATTACAGGAAGACAGGATATTGGAGGAATACTCAAGAAGGGAAAAAGAAAGGGACACTGAGAGAGGGAGAGCTTGCCCCTGGTAATGGAATGACAGTCTAGGATGTAGTCTGCTCCCCCTCGCCCACTTAAAATTCTTGCAGGCCCTGCAGTCTGCCCAGAAAGCCGTCCATAAACACGTCTGTGACGCCCTGCCTGTGCCCACCTCGGACCCTGTGCACCCTTTCCAGCCCGGAGACTCGATATAGGTAAAGAAATTTACTACCCAGGGACCGACTCCGGCCTGGAAGGGACCATACACTGTTATCCTGCCTGTACCAACGGCTGTCAAGGTCAACGGCATCCCGGTCTGGCTGCACCATTCCCGGCTGAAGGTGGAAAAAGCAGAATGAACGGTCCGGGCCTCTCCAGATCCCTTAAAAATGAGACTCTTGGGTTTTTCGGGATTCTAATTTTACTGATTAGAATTTACTGATTATGACTGTACAGGGGAATTTTTATAGATCTGGGCCCCAATAGAACTGGGAACTTGAAAATAGGATATTGGGGGAGGTCTTAAGAAAAGTCACCACAAAGGGAATAGAAAAACCTGTTTTCAGTCTTGACCTATGTGACCTCATGAGAGGCACCATAGGCACAGATGGTATTACTGAAGATTAATGTCATATAGAAGGCCCCTTCCCTGAAGTTATAGGACACCTACAGGGGAATGGGGACTTACAAGGGGTAGGAATACATATATCTAGGGAGTGGTATAATCACCACAAGTTGCTTGAATGCAAATGAATACTTTTGTCTATCTCAGGATTGTGAAACCATATTTACTACTAAGGGCTATATAAGAAGCAGGCACCTTCATATAGATTTTAGAAGGTTAACCAAGCCCAAGGGTTTCCCTATAGGAAAATCTGACCCCATTCAGATTAATATCATTAGTCAGCCAGACCTTTATTAGGCCACAGGAAGGACATAGGGGCTGACTACTAGTTATGCCTAAATTCAGGGCCACCTTATTATATAGGGCTAGGCCTCTCCGAGCCAATTTCCCAGACCCCAAATACTGACAACTGTACATGGGACCAGCCCAAGTTAACATTGGGAGATATCCAGGGGCAAGGGACTTGCATACTCCCACCTAAGTATAACCTCCAGCAATACAAAACAGACTCTGTGTAGCACTGGGCAAAACCTGCTGTTTCTATGCCAATAATTTGGGAATAATACAGGGACAGAGTTAATATCCTTAATAAAAAATGGGTCAATGATTTGACTTGTACATAAAACCAGTGGGGATGTAATAACTCCATTCTGACCCTCAGTTACTGCACGTACACACCCTGGCAGTTTCTTTTCTGTAAACATAAGGGCCTTGAGACACCCAAAGAAAACTGTAAAGATAAGGGGTTGAGGATGGCCTTGGGAAAATCAGAGAAACCATGAGAGATTAATGGTGGCCCTGAGCTAACAAGCTTCTCTCTCCCCCTTCTCTATATCAGCCCCCCTTAACGGTGCCAAAAGCGGCACCAAGAGAATGTAGTTTTTTTTTCTGTAGTTTGTGCCTTTAAAAGCGGGCAACAAAGAAGGCTCAGGGCTGAGGATTTGGGGAACCTGTACCCCCCCAGCCCGCCGGTGTAACAGCCCGCCGGTGTAATAAAGTGCTCCTTTACAATTCGGCCGTGTGTCTCTGGTTATCTCGCTGTCACGTTACAACATAACTAGTCCCAGATTCCAAAAGAAATATGGTTCCTTTGGCGAGGAATTGGGTAGAGACATACAGCTTTGTCCACAGCCTATAGTTAAGCTCCTGTAGAGTTTCCAGGGCAACTGTTTTAATAAAGGGCTGGGCACCCTGGCCGGTTTGGCTCAGTGGTTGGAGCATCGGCCTGCGGTACAGAGAGGCCCGGGTTCGGTTCCCGCTAGGGGCACGTACCTCGGTTGCAGTTTGTCCCCGGCCCTGGTTGGTCGTGCGGGTGGCAGCCACTCGATGTGTCCCTTTCGCGTCGATGTTTCTCTCTCTCTCTCTCTCTCTCTTCCTCTCTCTCCCTCCCACTCTATCTGAACAAAAAATGGAAAAATGTCCTCGGGTGAGGATAAAAATAAATAAATAAATAAATAAAGGGCTGGGCAAGGGGAGGGGTTGTTCTGGCTGTTTTCATTACCGTCTTAAAGGCAAAAACTATTAGCCCATGGTGACATCAATTATAATTTTCTTAACATTCCTTGCAGTACATGGGTCAAGTTTCTTCCTAAATTATTCATAGTGATGCATATTTCAAAAGAACAAACAAGTGGGGGTTCTGCACACACAGGCATTGGGCAGAGTTTTTGCAGATGATTCACATTCTCCCTTGGAAAAGATGAGTAGCCTATCTTTCTGGAGGAAGCACAGAGACCTTGGCAATGCCTTTCTTGAGAACAGTGGGTAGTTTACTAATTCCCTTCACTTTACAAGAGAAGAAAAAATTGGGGATGCTAAAAACCAGCTAAAATATTTTACCAAGAACATCTCAAAGCACGCTGTCATCGAAGTAGTACAAGTTATCCAAAGCCTGAAAAGTGCAAAGTAAAAGAAAAAAAGTAAGATTTTAGGGATGAGCCAAGGCTAGAAGACTTATCAGTGGGCTTTAGAAGCATCAATAACTAGAGCTTTACTTCAGTCTCGCTGAGGCAAGTGTGGAAAGAGCTGGAAGCCTTTTCAGGGAGGAAAAATTCACAGGCCTAATAAATTTCAGAGCAGGAAGCAGCAATTGAGATCAGGCTAGGTGTTAAAAAAGCAGAGGAAGAAGCAGGATATCTGGATTATGAGGAAATCAAGACCACAAATGTAGGGTTGGGGGTTTGGTGGATGAACAAAATGTAACCTTGAGGTATGCATTCTCGGGCCTGGCCAGCCAAGGACCAAAGTATGCATGAGAAAAGAGAGAGTGTCAATGGGTTGGAACGCTGCCCAAGAGAGAGTGCCAATTGGTTGGAACACCACCCAAAAGAGAGTGTCCATGGGTTGGAATACTGCCCAAGGAAGTGGATGTGATAAGAATCTTGGAAATGGGTTATGGCCGAAGTGTGAATGTGTTTGTTAAGTATCTCTGCTGCAAACAGCAAGGGGCAGATGGAACAGGAAGAATGCTGGGCTTGGCTGAAAGGTCAGCAGAGAGCTATCTCAAGGACTGCATTATCTAAAACACCGTGTAATCTAGGGAACTGCTAAGAGAATAAATTGGGCTGCATCCAGATATCGAGAGCATTTGCTCCCTTGAGATGCTCCCCCTCACTCCAAACCGCGTCTGCTTGTAGTTCATTGTGTTGCAAGGACCCCCGGCAGGCCAAGAGTTGGCACACAAACTGGTGGGAAGTTGCTGTAGCTCAGTTACTAAATGTTACAGGTGTTGGAGATAGAGCAATAAATAAGATCAGTGAGGTCCTTTATCCTAAAAAGTGAGCCCACTTTGCTAGTTTCCCAGATCATTTCCTTATATTGGACCATTTGAAACATATATTTTTGGTGAATTTAGCTAAAAGTCAAGTCTAGGTGTTAATGAGAGCTCCAAGCTAATGTTTATAAAACACAGATCTTTGATCTTAGGTTTATGTCCTTTCTTATACCTCCAAAATCTTGGTAGTAAAATTGTTTCCTGTTTTTGAGTTAAGTGATCAACTACTGTATTGGGTACTTATTGTGTGCTCACCCAGTATGGGGACACCATGGAAGATACAGAAGTGGGAGCTTTTCTTCAGTTGTAAGCTGGGTGCATTGTTGCCAAAAATAAAGATTACACTGCCCACCTCCCTTGTTGCTAAGTATGGCCTTGTACTTCCAGCCATTGAAAATAAACTATGAGAAGGGAGCTGACTCAGGTGGGAAGGGCCCTTTATTTGTCCTTTTGTTTTTATTTTGCTCCTCTCAGAAAGA
Organism: Tadarida brasiliensis; assembly: GCA_030848825.1. Taxonomy (NCBI): domain Eukaryota; kingdom Metazoa; phylum Chordata; class Mammalia; order Chiroptera; family Molossidae; genus Tadarida; species Tadarida brasiliensis. Next base: position 48,946,233 of record CM061258.1, read on the forward strand.
TTAAAATGCAGATATGAAGGCTAGAGCTCCAGATGCCATCTTGGACAATAAGGTGACCCTGAGGGAGGAAGACACATGCTGAGGATAGTGGGACAGAGAGACAGAAGGGTCCTTGAGAGCATCCTGGGCTGCCATGCTAATCCTAGACTTTTACCTCCATGCTAACCCTAGACTTCATTTCCTTTACCAAGAAAGAATGAAATGCTTATCCTTTTAAAGCTACTCTTAGTTTAGGTTTTCTGCTACTTGTTGACAAATTCATTGCAATTTGTAGCAGATAAAGTTAGGGTCCTGTACCCTGTTTGGGCCATTTTTAACTATAGGTGACAATTATTTTGTATTAAAAGATTGTGTGCAGCCCTGGGCTCTTTGGTTTCTGCTTCAACAGAGCTGCTCAGGAAAGCTGAGGAGAGCCCCCTTGGGCCATTCTTCTTATTTGTTTTCTTTCACTCTTGCCTGGTGAAATCTTATCTACCTGCTTCCAAGCTTCCCCCACCCCACCCCACCCCAATTACAATGCCCTCTGGTCTCTCTCAACTGGGAGCTAAACAAAGCTAGAGGGAGCCCAGGCAGATATGGCTCAGTGGCTGAGCGTCCACCCATGCACCAAGAGGTTGCCAGTTTGATTACCAGCCAGGACACATGCCCAGGTTGAGGGCCTGATTCCCAGTATGGGGCATGCAGGAGGCGGCCAATCAATGTTCTCTCTCATTGATGTTTCTATCTCTCTCTCCCTCTCCTTTCCTCTCTCTCTAAAATCAATAAAGAAAAAAATACTTTATATTGATCTTGATAGAGATCTCATTAAAAAATAAAAAAATAAAAAGCTAGAGAGAGAGGTTGGAATTGGGAGAATGAAAGCAAACAGGAGGAAGGGAATTGGGACTTGACAACCGAGCTGGATCCAACCTTGTGTTAAATGGCTCACTTCACTCTTATCAACTGGGACCTGGACCAGGTTTGTTACTGAGGGAGAAAAAGTAGTGCTCATACTGGGATCTGAATTTTTTCTTCTTTATTTCCTTTCTTGGTCTTTCATTGACTCCTTTGTGAACCAGTCACCTTGGCCAAGAATCCCTGAGACTATCAGGGATGGATGCTCACTCCTCATTATAAATAGGCTGTTTCTATGTTATGTGAGCATTCTTTTTTCCTGAGGATAATGAATCCCTTTAAAAGAAAAAAAAATTTTTAATAATACAGCTCATACCTACTCCAACTGATTCTACAAAGCTGGGGAAAGGCCTAAAGAGAGGAATGGGGAACTGTGAGAAAGAAAACAAAAACATGGCCAAACAGTGAAAGCAGGCTCAGAGGACAGAAGAAATCTTTCATCTGTAGAAACCTTTGCTCCTAACTTGAAGAGAGGCTCCAGCTACTGATTTCAGTTTAGAAAGTTTTAGGAACAAGAAGAAGCAGAATTTTAAGTTTTGCTACTGAAGTAAAGTAGCAAAAAGAAGAGAAATAACCAAGACTTTTAGCTCATGTGATACATCATCACTAAAAACATGAGATCTTCTCCCAACCTGCTCATGAGTTCCTCACCTTTTAGATCTCTCGTATTCTACAGTACTTTAAGATTTCTGCCTAATTAACTTCTCTGCTCCTGTATCTATGCCACCTCCATTCTCATGTTCACAATCTTGGCTCTAGTGGCTGGAATAGCCTTCTCTCAAAGCACTTCTTCCCCTTGTTTAAAAAACACCACACTCCAAACTCCATGCCCTTTTTTTTCAGTGGACCCTCACTCAGAACACTTACCATGTTATCTGAAAAGGATCTGTTCATGTAAGTTTTCTTATTTAACTCTGTACCTTGTGTGCCTAGTCTGTTGCCTGGCACAGAGTAGGTCCTCGGTGAATATTTCTTGACCTTGTGCAAGGAGTGATAATTAATCATAGTATCTGCCAAAAGCTAAGTGACCAATTAATCACTTGAAATGTACTAGTTAAAAAAATTATCCTTGAAAGTAAAAAAAAAAAAAAAAAAAAAAAAGAGCCCTGGCCATTGTGGCCTAGTTGGTTTGAGTGTTGTTCCATGCACCAAAGGGTCATGGGTTCCACTAGTCAGGGCACATACCCAGGTGGTGGGTTTGATACAGCTCTGCCATTTCCAAGCTGTGAAAATTTAGGCAGGTTATTTAATTTCTCTGTTTCTGTAGCCTCATCATTTGTAAAATATAGATGCTACTAATACTTTCCTCATAGAACTATTATGAGAATTAAAGGAGTAAATATAAATAAAGTACTTAGAGAAGGGGCTGGTGCATAGAAAGAGCTATATAAGTCTTTCTTATTGTTGTTGTTATAATTCCCCATCTTAAAGCAGGACCCAAATTTTGTGACTTATCATTAAATACAAATTATTAGTTAAATGCAATAAAGATTCTTTTGAAATACATTTTGGAAATCATATAGAAGTTGTTTTAAGAACATAAAACCAGCCCTGGCCAGTGTGGCTCAGTTGGCTGGAGTGTTATCCCATACACGGAAAGGTCGTGGGTTCAATTCCTGATCAGGGTGATACTATTGTAATTAACCTAGTTATTAGTAACAGGAAACAAGCAAAGGGAAGGCCAAATATTATAGTATGTCATTTGGGCAGCTTTACCAGAAAGCTGCAGCTTTACACTCCCCAGGGGTCCAGCAAAGGGAAAACAGATACATGCCCAGGAAAGTTGGGGAGACTAGCGAAAGTGCTTGCTTATCGGTCACACCTAGGAACACGTCATTGGCCAGAAAGAGCGTGGCCACACCGAGGGTGTGAAATTTGGGATATTTAATCCCCTGAACAAAGGAATTTGCTCTCTTGTGCTCTTGGCTCTCTTGGGGCTCTTGTTGCAGGAAGCACACTCTCTTGGCTTCCCTGCATTCGCCCACATGGCTCACAGTCATGTGGACCCCCACACCAATGGACTAATGGACTGATGCTGAACTGGACCTGGCTGCAACATGGAATGAAAACTCTGGATACTGGCTTTGCTTTTATAATAGCTCTACTGAAACCCCAGCTGCACTTCTATGACTGGAATGGGACTTTAGAAACACAGAGATGTAATTCCATGCAAATAAAAATCACTCATTCTCCCACGCAAGTCTCAGAAAATTCTTTTTCTTGAGACATGGTAAGGATTCCACCCCCAGCTGTAAGGAAAAGGGGATGCCCCAATTTCCCCAATAAAAAGGACACATATCCAGGTTGTGGGTTCTATCCCTGGTTGGGGTATGTATAATTCATTTTTCTTTCCTCCCGACCCCGTCCTCCACCAGTGTGAGGCACTAGTCACATACTGTCGATTCTCTGAAATGTGCCTCTCCTGTGTCTTCTCTGCATTTTCTCCACCCTCCCTTTGCTGCATGCCTTTATTATCTCTTATGTAAATAGTGCAAAAGCCTCTCCTAACTGGTCTTTCCACTCTTGGCACTTCTACCTTCCAATCCTATTATGTATTCCAAAGGCCTGTCTCCATATCATCAAGAGTTGCCCACTGTCCACTAGGTTAAAGAAACTGGCACCATCAATACAGCCCCATCCCACATTTATTGCGTATCTCTCACTATTTCCATGTCAGTCCTACATTACAGCCAAAAGAGTTATACTCAGTACCTCTTTATAGTCACACTTAGTACCTTTTTACCTCCCTGCATATGATTCTTTGTTTAATATGGATATGCGTATGCATTTTAAACTGGTAAGAACAAATACTACACTTGATCTTAGCCAAAAGGCCGAGAAGCGATTGCGTATGCATTTTAATTGTTGAAATCTTAACTATCCTTCAAGGACCATTTCATATGCCACCTCCTTTCCTGATTCCCTCCAACACACTTCATCTCTCCCTACTTTGAACACCCATAACATTTCCATAACATTCTGTGATTTGTCTTATTGTCTTATTATGTGGACATTTATTAAGAACAGGAATTGTAATCAATTCGATTTTTAAAGCCCTGTAGTTTGAAACACAGTCTCTAGAGAAAACTATATAGGGGAGTTTTAATAAACCATTATCTTGTTAAATTCTCACAATCCTTATAAACTAGATATCTCCATTTACCAAAAAAAAAAAAAAAAAAAAAAAAAAAAAAAAGGTTGGTTAAGCAACTTGCTATAGATCACATAGATAATAATTGGAAAAACTAGAACTTGAACCCAGATCTAAAGCTTATGCTGGTTCTGCTATACTTCACTGCTTCAGTATGAGACCTTTATTCATTTATTTACCAGATACTTTTGGAATGCCCCTTATGTGAAATGCACCATAGCTGACACGGAGATAATAGCGCCAAACATGACAAACATGAAAACTACCTTTATGAACCTTACATCCCTTCATTAAATATTTGTTGAATTGATTACAGTGAAAGGAATTTTCACAGTGAAGAAGACTGAGGTGAACTAACCAAATATTTCCATATTCTATTATTAATCATATCCAAAGGAAGAAGAAAAGAAAGGAAGAAAGAAAAGAAAAACCTGTAAGTACTAAGAGCCTAAAAACTTTGTCATAATTTTAATGTCCCTAGAAGTCTAAAGGGCAGATATCTCAGAATTAGTGTTACAGATTATACAAATTCAAATAAAGATTATGAAGGTGTTTCCACAAAGGCTTTAGACCAAGATTTGGAAACTTTTATTCCTAAACTTTGCTGAAGTGAGAACTCCAATGAGCATATATTAGTTTAAAAGCAAGCAATAAAGAAACTCTAATTGTCTGGCTTTTATGTCTTGTTTTTATTGATTTTAGAGAGAAAGGAACGAAAAGGGAGAGGGAGAGGAAGGGAGGGAGGGAGGAAGGAGAGAGAGAGAGAGAGAGAGAGAGAGAGAGAGAGAGAGAGAGAAAGCAGAGAGACCAGTCAGTGACTGGAGTCATTTACACTAATGGGCGAGCCACAGTAAGGTGTTGGGTATTGATCCAGCTTGAGGTTTGGGCTGCACCTGGCTGCAATCCTCCCACCCCCTTCTTTTTAAATCCTCACCAGAGGGTATTTTTCTATTTATCTTCAGATAGAGTGGGAGCCTCCAGAAACAGGAAGAGAGAGGGACACACCCACTGGTTGCCTCCCCCAGGACCCAACCAGTGCCTGGGAGGAACAGCAACCGAGGTACATGCCCTTGACCAGAATGAACCGAGTGGCTGGCAGATGCTGTAACAGCTGAGCCAAACCGGCCAGGGCCATCTTCCCCTTTTTATATCCCTTTTTTTTTTTTCTGGCCCACCTCCACTTCCCTCCATCTCTCTCCTCTAATTAATTGAGCTTTCTGTCCTCAACCTGACCTACATTTATCCTCACACTCCACTTCTCATAGTACTCTCACTGCCAGGATGGCATAGGTCAGCTCCTGGGCTGTAGAATCCTCACTCGGCCCGTTTTCGCCTGGGCAGCTTCGAGGTTTGCGCCCCACGGCTCTTTGACCAATAGGCAGGCCCTAGTGCTGGAACTCGACTCGCTATTGGTTGGCCGAACCATGGTGAGAGATGGTGCGGTGCCCGTTCACGGCACGGTGAGAGCTGTGAGCGGTTGTTAAGGCGACAGTTCGTGACGTAGCGCCACCAGGCCGTGCAGCCCCCAGATGATTGGCTAGGCGATCGGACGATCCTTTCTCATTGGTCGCAGGCTCGGCCGGCTCCGAGCGTGCGCAAGCTGAAGGTTCCTTCCGCGCCGCGTCTCCGTTGACTGGAGACAGGGGGAGCGCCGGCGCCGGGGTTCGGTGACCTCTAGTGAGATCAGGAGGTGAGGAGAGTGGTGGCCTCGAAGGGGAACCGGGGCGGCAGGGAGCGGGGCAGCGGTGGGTGGGAGCGGGATCCGAGCCGTGTTGGTGGCGGTTCTCGAGCTCCGCTAGGCCTTGGGAAGGGGCAGGCGGCATCTCCTGCGGACCTGGAGGGAGCTGCGATGGTGGCTTTGCGGGTGTGGCAGCCCTGTCCCGCGGGGACTTCGATTAGACGTCCTTGAGGCGCGGCCGGCGGAGTGGCGGTCGACACTAATGCCGGGGGAGCCCGGGAGCCAGGCTGGGCCTGAGCGGCGGGCGGCGAGGCAGAGCAGTGTTTGATCTAGGCAGTGCTGGCTGAGCTGTCACGATCATCGGGGCGGAAGGGGTGCCGGGAGGGTGGGTGACCTTGGAGGCTCCTCGATTCGAGAAATGCTGGGGGGCTGGGGGTCGGCCAAGCCCGCCGCGCGAGGAGAGCACGGGAGAAGGTCCATCCGGTCCGGCGTCCACGCCCAGGCGGTGCTGTTCGTCAGCACCTTCGTGATGTGGAAGATCTCTGTAAATGATGCGACTAACTCAGAGCCATGAAAAAACCGTGTTTCTGCATAGATGTGTTCGGTTATTGCCGGGAGAAAAGGGTTGAAAAGATACGGAGCCCAATGTAGGCAGTCGCCCAAGGATTTAAAGGGTTCTTTTCTTTCTTATTGTGTGTGTGACAGAGAGAGAAAGAGAGAGAGAGAGAGAGGGAGAGAGAGAGAGGGAGGGAGAGGCGTAGTCTCCTTGGTGCTGATGTCCTTTAGTCCAAACCTTTAGGTTTTTCGGGATTATTTGGTTTTAGTTACGAAAAACCTACCTTGGAGATTCAAATATCGAACAGTCAAATTTTACGGTAGAAGGTTTATGTGTACTCCATGTTAAATGGTCTATTGAAATATTTCAGGGCTTGAAGACATGTCTTAGATTTGGTGCTGAAAAGTTATAGGAAACATTTGTTTCCGGGCCATGCTAAATAGCTGTGCATAATGTCAGCATCTCACAATGTAGAAAATGTATTTTTTATTTGCTTGTGAATTTATTTTTCACTCCATGCAATGAAAGACATTTTATGATTTAAAGGCGATGTAGCAAAGGCCTGCAGTGTACATTGGGGATGAATAGACTGGATTTTAAGGACCTGCTTTGTTGTAGTGTCTTTCCAGAATTTATGATAAATTTGCCGGTGAGGAAAAATGGGAGTTAGTAACAGGAAGGTTTAAAGTAATTCTGGGGACAGGGTGGGGGGATGGGGAGGAGGGTGTCAATGGGGAAAAAAGGAGAAACATCTGTAACAAAAATAAATTAATAAAAAAAAATAATAAAAAATAAAAAAAAATAAAGTAATTGTGCAAAGATTACATCATTAAAATGAAAACTCATGTCTGGCTGATCATTTCAAGATATAGTGTGTGTGTGTGGGTGTATGTCCTTGTTTTATTCTTCTGTGATCTAGTTTATAGACCATGGATAATCACATATACAGGGTGGGGCAAAAGTAGGTTTACAGTTGTGAGTAGGTGAAACAGCTTATTCGTGTATTATTATTTATTAATTGTTTCTTCCCATACAAACAACTGTATATTGATATTCTTTTAGGTTGACCCATATGAAATTGCTGATATTTGAATTTTGACTCTTTTTTACCTACAAAAATAGAAGTTTCATATAGTTCCACTTAATACTTTGTTAAAACTTTGGAGCTCTAGCTTTGTAAGTGAATAAAGAGGGATGGGAATTACAAACAGGTAACATATGATAGAATTGGGTGTATAATCCAGGTTTCCTGATTTCCAGTGCAAGAAATTATTTTTTCCCTAGGATACTAGGTTGAACAACAGAATGCTAGATCCTGTTGGAATTCAAAATGGCTCAGTATAAGACAAGGTACTTGCCTTCAAATAAACAAAACATACATAGCAATTAATTTGATAGCTATGTAGGTTAGTCTATAATACTGGAATGTATAGCACAGGAGGAGTGCTAAGTGGGAGGAAGGAATTAGAATAGGATGCCAAAGCATCCTTTTCTGCAATTGGTCATGGTGGGTGGTTTCTGTAACATGTTGGATTAGAGTTTGAGGATTCCATTGAATTTAAATTTATCCATTCTTTTGAAAAATCTTGTGAAATGTTTATATCACACTTCAGTCTGAATAAGCAAGGCATACATTGCCTATTTAACTTGATTTTTAAAGTAAAATTTTATTTTTATTGCAGCATGACATAAATACTGCCTATTGAATTTGCATGAACTGACCTGTAGCCCGCTGGTGCCACTTGAAACTGCTGATGAAGGTGGAAGATTGGATTCCATGGCATTTACGTGCTTTGCATAATAACAGAGAAATGGGGAGGGTGCTCATGAGAAATGAGTTTACAATTATGGTTGCTTTTGACACACCTTTGTACATTCCATTACTCAGTCTGTATTTCCACATAGGTCAGGTTCTCTGTGTTTGGGTATGGTTCACAGGATCATGTGTAATTCTTTTCCTGAATGTTGCAAAGATGACTTTACATCCAGGAAAGAAATGTCACAGAATTGACAATGCTACCATGAAATCTTTTTGAGGGGAAAATATAATGTGCCTAATATATAATTATAGGTTAATAATGTTAAACCAATTTGTGATCATATTGGGGTGCCTTCCTGCTATTAGTTCAGATTTTAATTCAATTAAATTAACTTTTTAAAAAATTTTTATTTTTTATGTTTTTATTGATTTTGTTTTATTTTTTAGAGAGAGGAAGAGAGAGAGAGAAACATTGATGTGAGATAGAAACATCAGTTGGCTGCCTCCTGCACACCGCCTACTGGGAGCTCACAACCCCGGCGTGTGCCCTGACTGGAAATCATGTCCAGACCTCTCAGTCCATGTGATGATGCTCAATCCACTGAGCCACACTGGCCAGGCTGAATTAACTTTTTAATAGTGGAGGATATGTTGACTTGATAGGATTAACCTAAATTGAGGGGTTTTGGGAGAGGAAGTGTTACAAATCATTTTAACCTAGTTTTGACTCCACTTGGTTCTTTAGACTGGTTTGTAGGTTGGTTTGTTTGTTTTTTAATATAAGAAAAATGTTATAAGATAGAAGACCATCATGAAAAGCTAGTTTCTTGTGAGACTTGGTTGTAATGAAGTAGGGTTCAAATCTAAGATATGATTAATACTCTCCATACTTTAAGGCCAACTTCCTGCTAATTTAATAGAAAGTATTTTTGTTATTGTTGATTTTCCAGAATGGTATGTAAAATGTAGCCTCAACTCCCCACCTCATCTCCCTTTCATATATTCCCTGAATGCTCTGCATTCAGCCTTTAACTAGGGGCCAGGGGTAGGGGGTGTTATATTCTTATCTTGGTGACTTAAAAAATGTAATCGTTAGGTCTGTTTCAAGATGTGTCAATAAAATGTGTGCTACCGTAGTTTAGAATTTATTTTATTTATTTATTTATCCTCACCCGAGGACATTCTTTCATTTTTTGTTCAGACAGAGTGGGAGGGAGAGAGAGGAAAAGAGAGAGAGAGAGAGAAACATCGACATGAAAGGGACACATTGAGTGGCCGCCACCCGCACGACCAACCAGGGCCGGGGACAAACTGCAACCGAGGCACATGCCCCCAGCGGGAACTGAACCCAGGTCTCCCCGGACCGCAGGCCGATGCTCCAACCGCTGAGCCAAACCGGCCAGGGCTAGAATTTATTTTTAATTAAGCAGGCATTTGTTGAGCAACTGCTATATATGAGTGCAAGTGCTGAGGATATGATGAGTAGGACTCAAGGGGAAGGTTGAAAAAGCATGAATAAACACAGGCAGATGCATGGCACAATTATATATCTTAGTGACTGCCAGCTGTTTAAAATGGAGGCCCAGAGTGTGAAATACAGGTTATGTTGGAAGCCAGTAGACAACTCCTGTATGTATAGTTTCATGAAATAGAAAGTTTCAAGAAGTAATACCTACCCATACTACATTTCTTACCCACAGCTATTTTTTTCTACTTTATTTTATTTAAAAAATGTTTTTTTCTGACTCAAAATTGATTCCATAATCTAATTGATCCAGTGACTTGTACTTTGAAAACCAGGTATCTAGCCAGTAAGTCTTGTATGGTTGAAATGTAAAGAACATAGAGGAGTGCAGTGAGAGATGATTGCTCTGGTTTCATTGGATAGATTTGGTCCCTTTGGATAGATTAATGCTTTCTTAATTTGTTGCCTTTTTATTTTCTGTCTTCAATGAAGGAATCACTTTCTTAATTATTACCATAATTGTGAGATTCATCTGAATTTTTGCTAGTGTGCCAGTGTGTCAGTTAGCTTATTTTTAAAAATTTTAATTTTAATTGACTTTTAATGGTAGTTAATATTCTATATCATAAGCATTAATTTTAGAGTAAGAAGTAAGACTTGCAAGTTCCTATATTAGATCAATGACTATTAGTTTTCTTTTTTTTAAAAACAGAATAGAAAAATTATTATTATTTAGCTGGCAAGCATGGGGAAGTTTAGTCATGGTAGTGGTAGATCAAAATTACCTGTATGTTCTGTGGGGAATTTTTAATGCTGTAGACACCTACTTTAGTCAGCCATCCTCTCTTCCAGTAATGTTGTAGCATTTTGATAAGCTGTAAAAATTTGGGAAAAGACTTTTCTCTGGTGATGGCAACATTAGGAAGTTTTATTAAACGTCATTTGGCTAGTGACATTATGTCATATGATGGATAGAATGTTAAAGTGTAATGGGTCCCTCCCTTGAGGAGCTTTATAAACTAAGATCATTTACAGGAAGAGGCTCAAGGAGTAGATTCTTTGTATCTATCTTTTGTATAACCAGAATGTGGAGAATGAAGAGGGTGCTTATATGCATTTTACATCAGGGTAATGAGAAAATAAATATGTGTAGTTGTTTCTCACTTTTGTTTTGTGCTTTATTGCTCTCCTCTTTGGTTCAGATAATATCAAGGGCTGAGATATTTATTTGTTTTGATCTTAAATGCCTAAATACATAGAATTTATAAGAAATAGCTGCTGTTAAGTTAGTTGCTAGTGAATAATAAAGGATCTGTTATGAGTAAAGAAGCAATAGCAGTCATCTTATTTTGATTGCATAATTATTTTTCAGAATGAAAAGGAGCACTATCAAATACTGGTGTTATTCATATGTATAAGACACTGTGCATACAATAGGAGGGTTTACAACATTCTTTTCCTAAAAATACAATGAGCTGTATACTAATTGTTCATACTTGATATTCCTTCCAGGATCCAAGTATTCTATAGCTACAATGTTGTCAAGACTTTTCCGAATGCATGGCCTCTTTGTGGCCTCCCATCCCTGGGAAGTCATAGTTGGGACAGTGACACTGACCATCTGCATGATGTCCATGAACATGTTTACTGGCAATGATAAGATCTGTGGTTGGAATTATGAGTGTCCAAAGTTTGAAGAGGTTTGTGAAATTAATTCGATATTGGCTCAAGAAAATGACATTTTCAACTTGTAAAGAGTATCTCCTTTGAGAGATCATATAATCAAAAAAGTTATGACTAAAATATTTTACTATTTATGAACTTACCTCACATTTTCATTTACTTATGAAGTATGGAAATGCACTGGAAACACTCTTTTGCCTTTCTCTACACAAATGAGTGTAATTGGTTCTACTTGAGAAACATAGCTTTTATAACTGACTAACAGTGAGTGATTGGCTTAAATAGTGGAATGTTTAAAATTGGACTTAATTTTTTATTTGCATAGTTAATATTTTTATTTTAGTTGTATTGTACCTACATTTATATTATCATATGTAAACTAATGATGCATACAAAATAAAAATTCTTATTTTTGATTGCTATTTTAAAAGCTATAGCTATTGTGATTTTTTTTTTTTTCTGTTTCTCCCAATAGGATGTTTTGAGCAGTGACATTATAATTCTGACAATAACAAGATGTATAGCAATCCTGTATATTTATTTCCAGTTCCAGAATTTACGTCAACTTGGATCAAAATATATTTTGGGTAATAATTTAACTTCTTTATGTACCATCAGATTTTTTTATTTGCTGTGGAAATGTACCTGTTTGTACAAATCATGTATATGGAAATGTGTGTGTTGCTTAAAGTGTGCTGCATGCATTTAATAGTTTACTTTCTTATTATTGGGAGTTAGACTTTCTGATATTTGAGATCTTGTTAATCTAGAGAAAATAATAATTTAGAATACTGATAGGACTATATGTTGTTATTTGTGTAATAAAGGATGAAGTTTTTCAGTTTGTTGAATTTTGTCATTTTAGGTATTGCTGGCCTCTTCACAATTTTCTCAAGTTTTGTATTCAGTACAGTTGTCATTCATTTCTTAGATAAAGAATTGACAGGCTTGAAGTAAGTATTTAAAGCATAAATATACTGTTTTCAAAATATTATTTTTATATTTTATATATTTTTCAAAATATAGTAAGAACTTCTAAAGTTTTAATTTTTAATTTTCAGAAGTTTTAGAAAATACAAGGAAAGTTTTCATGTAATCATTTAGCTATTTTTAAAACCTGTTAACATTTTGGTATATATCCTTTGCCACTTTTTTTTTATACTTAAAGAAAACTTCTGAGATCATGCTATATATACTGCTTTATAATTTCTTTATGCCTAATAATAGTATATCAACATCTTTGCATGTCCTTAATGCTAAACTAAATTATTTTTAATGGCTCTCTAGTATTCCTCTGTATGAATATATTATAGTTTATTTACTTAATCTATACGGTTGGATTGTTAGTTATTTAATTTCCTTCATTAATAGCAATACTATGCTGAATGTCTTTGTAGCTGAATTTTTGTTCATATTCATAGTCATTTTCTTAAGATACAATAGGAATGAGATAGTGGCTGTGTAAGTTTTAAGAACTTTTGAGTGCCATTTTTTGCCAATTTACTCTATGGTAAGGTTGTTTAGTTTATCCTTCCACAAGTAATGATAAATGAAAGAAAATTGTATATTCTACTTTTTTCCCCATGCTACTTCAAGGAGATTGTTTACTAAGGATGGTATTTTGATATAAAATTATCAAAAGGTGTTTCTGTATAAATATATTTACACTTTTAATAAATGTTTTGAGCCTTGGCCAGTTTGGCTCAGCAGTTAGAGCGTCAGCCTGAGGACCAGAGAGTCCCAGATTCAGTTCCCACTAAGGGCATGTACCTCGGTTGCAGTTTGTCCCTGGCCCTGGTTGGGGTTGTGTGGGTGGCACCCAATTGATGTGTCTCTCTCACATCCATGTTTCTCTCTCTCTCTTCCCCCCTCTCTCCCTCCCACTCTATCTGAAGATAAATGCAAAAAATGTCCTCGGGTGAGGATAAAAAATATAAATAAATAAATAAATAAATGTTTTGAATAACTAAAATGTTTAGCTTTGAGGATGTCAAAGGAGTATAGGGTATATATCTTTTGATCTGCGAAAAGGTACACATACTAGAGGATCATACAATGTAAAGTGTGTGGGCGGGGGTGTTTTAGAAAGGATTGTTTAACCTTTATTTTTTCCTCTGTTAAATGTACGTCGTCATCTTGTTTTTTCCCCAGTGAAGCTTTGCCCTTTTTCCTGCTTTTGATTGACCTTTCCAGAGCAAGTGCACTAGCAAAGTTTGCTCTCAGTTCCAACTCACAGGTAAATATTATTTATAAGACATAAATGTTAATAGTATTCCTTTTTTTCCCCAATTTGTTTATATTAATAGGAAGGATTAACAGAATTTCTTTATAGTCCAAGATTTAGGAATTGTCTATAATTGTAAGTTTAATTATCAAGTCCTAAGACTGGTTTTCCTAAGTGCCCTAGGAACGGTCCCATTTATCTAACGATGCGAATTATAATTTTATAGCTTCTGGAATTTGGAATCTTCCCCATTTTCCTTTTTGAAAGTTTCAGAAATTAAGGTTATATTTTGGACTTTTGGATAAGTAAGAGTATCTACCTAGTGAAATACAGGATAGGATCTAATGGAAGAGCGTCTCGTAGTAGATTTATTTCTAAACCCTTTGAAAACACTAGCTTTATTTCCCACCTACAGTTTTATCTTGGTGTTCACTAGTCACTTTAAGAATCGAACATTTTTAACAGTCTTTCATCAGAATATCTGAGTATTAAAGAGCATGTACTAAAAAAAAAGCATGTACTTCTGCCTTGATTATGTATTTGATGAATAGTTATGATAATTTGAGCCAAGGATATGATTTGACAATGATATGATTTAGGTTTCATGATACTAAGATGGTCTGAAAAATTTTGCAATGAAGAACTTCTGTCAGTAGCCAAAATATAAAATGTTGTAAAATTTAATTATGTGGGATTTAAATGGCGGGATTAATGCACTACCTTATAGGAATCCTTCCAAGAAATACCTTGTTCAGTGGAAAGGGAAAGCAGGGAACTGTGTATGTTTTTGTTCTTTAATCCACTGTACTGTTAGTGTACTTTGCATTTAGAATGCCTGTTAGTCTTGTCCTAGTGTATATTTTATTCTTTGCAAAATAAGTTAGATTTCAGTGGAAGCCCTAGTATGCTCTCTAACATTTTTTAAAGTTATTTTGTGCCTTACCCTCATTGATAATATTTGGTCTGTGTTTTAGGATGAAGTAAGGGAAAATATTGCTCGTGGAATGGCAATTTTAGGCCCCACATTCACCCTTGATGCTCTTGTAGAATGTCTTGTGATTGGAGTTGGTACCATGTCAGGTTTGTAAGAAATTTTTAATATAGTTTAAAATAAATTTGCAATACAGACAAAAGAAAGAACATCTTAGATTGCATTGGTTATTTTTAAATCCTGACTTTTAAAAGTCTGATATTACTCTTAAAATTTTTTGATTGTATGAGTATGTGGGTATATCTAATCTTTGTCTGTTACTTTTAATATAAACTTAGTAGCAGGTTACTGATTAATTCTTCACTCTTGCCATCTTTTTCAGTGCACCACTTTTTGGATGACTCTGTGATTTTTGTGTGTGTTTTATTTGGTTTTGTAAGGTTGTATTCCAAGGCTTTTCCAGAAAGCACCTTCCACACCCTGCTGTTGCCTATACTAAATTAGTGACTTGGTTCCTTGTGTTTTATTGTCATGTAGAGATAGTACAAGAGTCAGGAATTGTGGCCCTGGCTGGATAGTTCCATTGGTTAGAGTGTCGTCCCCATACACCAAGTTTGTGGGTTCTTTCCCTGTTCAGGGCACACACAAGAAGCAACCAATGAATGCATAAATAAGTGGAACAACAAATTGATGTTTCTCTCTCTCTCTCTCTCTCTCTCTCTCTCAAATCAATCAATAAGTAAAAAAATTTTTTAAAGAGTCAGGAGTTGGATAGAGCTAAGTTAGATTCTCCTAATAGGATGGTAAGAAGATTTAATCAGATAATATGTAGTATATCCTCAACTGGACAGGAGAGAATTAGATGTTGAGTATCAAACACAGGACTCCGTTATAAAGGACAAAAATTATGGTCTGGCAGAGAAATTTGCCAGAATGAATGTATCATGCTGTTGTGGAGGTTTCCTAATCATTAGAACTAGATTTTAATGGCTTCTTCATGAAGACCAGACGTAGTTAACTACTGTTCTTGTATATTTCCTGGGGCCTTGGAGCCCTTAATAGGGGCTTCATTCTTTCAGAAGTAAATTATCTAAGTTTTAAGAGAGCAGTTAGTTGTCATTATTAGTTGAGGTCTCTTTACTAGGTAGTGTATTAAAAAGAAAATGTTTCTTAAAACTTTCTGGGGGTCAGTTTTGTTCATTTATTTAATCTGTTATTCGCCCTGGCCGGTTTGGCTCAGCGGTTAGAGTGTCGGACCTGCTGTCCAGAGAGACCTGGGTTCGGTTCCCACTGGGGGCGCGTGCCTCGGTTGCAGTTTGTCCCCGGCCCCTGGTGGGTCGTGCGGGAGGCGGCCACTCGATGTGTCCCTCTCACGTCAATGTTTCTCTCTCTCTCTCTCTCTTCCTCTCTCTCCCTCCCACTCTATCTGAACAAAAAGTGGAGGAATGTCCTTGGGTGAGGATAAAAATAAATAAATAAATAAATAAATAAATAAATAAATAAATAAATAAATATAATCTGTTATTCAACAAAATTTTATTTAGCAAAGAAGGTATTTTTTAAATAATTTTAAAAAATGTATGTTCTTTAGCCCTGGCTGGTTTGGCTCAGCGGTTAGAACATCGGCCTGCGGTCCAGAGACCTGGGTTCGGTTCTCACTAAGGGCATGTACCTCGGTTGCAGTTTGTCCCCAGCCCTGGTTGGGTCGTGCGGGAGGCAGCCACTCGATGTGTCCCTTTCACATTGATGTTTCTCTCTCTCTCTCTTCCTCTCTCTCCCTCCCACTCTATCTGAACAAAAAAATGGAAAAATGTCCTCGGGTGAGGATAAAAAAAAAAAAAAAAGTATGTTCTTTAAAATCTCTTTTTGAGTAAAGTTCTGAGTTTTGACAAAGACATGGTCATATAACCACCACGACAATCAAGAAAAATGTTTTTGGTTAGGTGATTTTATTCAAGCATGTAAGAAAATGAAGAGGATCAGCCAGAAATTAGTAGTAGGCCATGAAACGAAGGATTCAACACATATTAACTAGGAAATAACCTTTTGGAAAGCCGATAAAAAAAGAAAAAGAATACATAGATTAGTGCTCTTTCTTTGGTAGCAAAGTGGCTCAAAGAAGCCTGGGGATAGAGTAAAGAATAATGCCGGAGAACAGACGGCAACGACAGTAGTTATGTCGTACAGAGGGAAATAGTAGATTGCCGAGTTGTAAAAAGCATTGGTTAAGTATAGTTTCCATGGTGTCAAGTTTGAAAAGATTATATTTGACTGCTATTTAAAATGTAGGTTGTTCATAATGCTTTTGTTATTGTCATTTTGTATTTTCTTAGAGTTCCATATTTATGAGTAACTGCTATAGAATTTTTAAAAAATACAGTGTATGCTCTAGTTCTATTATTTAGTCAAATGATTTCTTACAGTTCAGAAAATAAAATGGAGTGTTTTGTATTATTCTAGTTGGCAGTTTTTATAGAAAAGGGGAGTCATTTTTATTTATATTTTAAAACATTCTTATATTTGAGTGATATCAGAAATATGTTTCATATTTAAGTTTACTTGCAAAATGAGGGAGTAGGTTTTGGTTATCTAAAGTCTTTTCCAGCTCTATAATTCTATTACCTTCTATTTGAGAAGATTACTAAATAATACCTTAAACATTTTGTAGTGGAACAGTTGTTGATTTTAAATCTTGGGTTGTCTTTTTGCTTTATATCATTTTCAAACAGAGCAATGAAGTTAACCAAAAGTATAAGACCATCACTGGATACCACAGAGATTAGATTGAAATTAGAGTTCAGTAATACACATAAAATATTTATTATGATACTGTATCAGGAATCGAATAACTGGCAGTGTGTTGTACTTTTATAAAAAGTCCTTGGTCTAGCCCTGGCCGGTTTGGCACAGCAATTAGAGAGTCTGCCCACGGACCAGAGAGTCCTGGGTTCGGTTCCTGCTAAGGGCACGTACCTCGGTTGCATTTTGTCCTGGCCCCGGTTGGGGTCGTGTGGGTGGCAACCACTCGATGTGTGTCTCTCACATCGATGTTTCTCTTTCTCTCTTCCTCCCTCTCTCTCCCTCCTGCTCTATCTGAAGATAAATGCAAAAGTGTCCTCGGGTGAGGATTAAAAAAAAAAAAAGTCCTTGGTCCACAGATGAATTGCTTTAATGTCAACGAGTGGGATTGGACCAGTAGTATAAAACTAGAGGGTTTTCTCCATTAGATAGATATCCTTATCTCAAAACAGAGTATTTTTAAAAAGGGAATTATCAAATGTATATTAAATACTACCATAATGCCTGGCATTGTGATTTCAGGGACACAGGAGAAGACAGGTATTCCTCTGTGTTCTCAGGCTTGGCATTACCTCTGAGTTCCTAAATCTTCTTCCGGTAGATGACAAAGAAATTAATATACTAACATTTTCATGTGTTTGTCTACCTATGGGAAGAGTCCTTGTAATGTATACAGCATCAAAAATGCACATACTTTATTAACTGTACATTTAATTTTTTATCTTTCCAGGGGTGCGTCAACTTGAAATTATGTGCTGCTTTGGCTGCATGTCAGTTCTTGCTAACTACTTCGTGTTCATGACTTTCTTCCCAGCTTGTGTGTCTTTGGTTTTAGAGGTAACTACAATTCTTACCACGGCATTAGTAGATGAGTATTATTTTTCATCATTATCAGGTCACCTAAGTAAAATCAATACCTTCTAATGTAACACTGACTTACTTTGTAGCTTTCTCGGGAAAGCCGCGAGGGTCGTCCAATTTGGCAGCTCAGCCATTTTGCCCGAGTTCTAGAAGAAGAAGAAAATAAACCGAATCCTGTTACTCAGAGGGTTAAGATGATTATGGTAATTACATAATTTTCTTCTCCCTTCAGTGTCTTCTGTTCCAATGTCATATTCTGCTTTTCAGTTTTGTTTTTCTTCTTTTGTCATCTTTCTATAATTTTTGGTTCTTTCACTGGTGTTCCTCTTCCCTTTTCTTCTTAACTTGTTTCTCATTTCTTAGAGCAGCAGTTCTCAACCTGTGGGTCGCAACCCCTTTGGGGGTCGAACAACCCTTTCACAGGGGTCGCCTAAGACATAACAGTAGCAAAATTACATTTATGAAGTAGCAATGAAAATAATTTTATGGTTGGGGGTCATCACAACATGAGGAACTGTATTAAAGGGTCGTGGCATTAGGAAGGTTGAGAACCACTGTCTTAGAGGCTCCTGGTCTTTCTCACCGTCTCCCCAAACAGACTTTTCAAGTTCCTCCACTTTATCTCTCTCTGAAAACTTGTTCTTTGGAATGTGGTCAGTAGTTCAGTGAGGCTAGTACTGTAGTTAGTCATGTAGCAAGCTTGGGGCTTCCTGCTCATGTAAGGGGAGGCCAACGAAGATAGCGTCTGGTTTATTCAGTTGCTAAGGATGAGAAGTTTAGATTTCATTGATATGCAGAAGATACATCATTTAAAAAAATTTTTTATTTCAGTCTCTAGGCTTGGTTCTTGTTCATGCTCACAGTCGCTGGATAGCTGATCCTTCTCCTCAAAACAGTACGGCAGAAAATTCTAAGGTTTCTTTAGGATTGGATGAAAATGTATCCAAGAGAATTGAACCAAGTGTTTCCCTCTGGCAGTTTTATCTCTCTAAGTAAGTTACCCGAGACCTACTTTGTTGTATATTAATCATGGTACTCTATGCTGTTAACAGTTTAGGTTGTGCCTTTTATATTTTCGAGTTATAACATTTTAGTTTGCTTTCTTTTATTTAGAATGATCAGCATGGATATTGAACAAGTTATTACCCTAAGTTTAGCTCTCCTTCTGGCTGTCAAGTACATCTTCTTTGAACAAGCAGAGACAGAATCTACACTTTCATTGAAAAACCCCATCACATCTCCTGTAGTGACTCAAAAGAGAGTCCCAGATGATTGCTGTAGACGGGACCCTATAGTGGTCAGAAATAACCAGAAATGCCATGCAGTGGAGGAGGAGGCAAACACAAACAGAGAAAGAAAAGGTGATTTCTTATTCTTTTTTTCCCATTCTTAAAATGCTGATTTTTCAAGAAATTGAGTCAGTTTTAAAATTTATGTTCAGTGTTGTGAAATTTCTTTTGATCTCTTGAACAGTTGAGGTTATAAAACCCTTAGTGGCAGAAACTGACACCTCAAATAGAGCTACGTTTGTGGTTGGTAATTCCTCCTTACTCAGTACTTCACTGGAACTAGAGACGCGGGAACCTGAAATCGAACTTCCCAAGGAGCCTCGGCCTAATGAAGAATGTCTGCAGATACTTGGGAATGCAGAGGTGAGGAAAAAAAATAAACTCAAGCTTGGTAGCTTTCTTAAAAAAAGGAGCTTTTTTAGTAAAGGAAGGAAGTTATAGCAACTGAGTACCTACTAAGTTCTAGGCACTGTGTTCATGGTTTACAGGTAGTAGTCTTATTTATTCCCTATAACCTTGTGAGATAGGTGGAATTATCCTCATTTTTTAGATAAGCAAGCTGAGGCTCCAGGAGGTTTAAGTATTTCCCAAAGTAATACATCTAAGAAATGGTAAAACTGGGATCAAGAGTCCAAGATTTACTGTCTCTTTCTATTTTATTACTGTTTATCATAGAGATGAGCAACGACTGTATTCTCATATGTGTATTGAGGCCTAGAAAAGGTTTAACATAGAAATGAGCCTCAAAGATAGAAGAACATTTTTTATTTTTTGTTTTTGAAATAAGCTTGATGCTCATGAGGAAACTTATTTTCCTTTCTGAGATTTGAACAGGGTTTCTGCCTACATGACCATGAGTCCACTCATGCTTTAGTGCGATATTATGTTCTATCCATACCTGCTTAATCTGGTTCATTCTTAATTTATGTGCATCTGAGTGAGAACAGAGTTGTGTTTGTTTTCTTTATCACTTTCCTTTCCCTCATTCCCATTAAAGTGTACCAGTATCTCAGCTGACTTGCTATACAAGGTTAGCAAAACCTATAGGGTGGGTATCAGAATTTTAATTATGGATTTTTTTCCTGTGGACCTTACAAGTAAAATTTAGGGTTTTGGTCTTATATTTGTTTAATCGTCACATGTTTATGAAGAATTTGCTTTCATTTGATATTCTTATTCTTTTTCTTTTTTTAGAGAGAGAGAGGAAGGGAGAGAGAGAAACATCGATGTGGGAAACTTCGATCGGCTGCCTCCTGCATGCCCCCTCCTGGGGATTGAGCTCGCAACCCAGGCATGTGTCTTGACCGGGAATCGAACCGGGACAGCTCAGTCCACAGGATGAAGCTCAATCTACTGAGCCACACCGGCCAGGCCTTATTTGTTCTTAAATCATCTTCTTCAGAATTCCAAAGTCCTTTAGGCTCTCCTCTTACTTGTATTTTAGTTCTATTGAGAGCATTATTTGTATTAAATGGTTTATTTGGTATGAATAACATGAAGTACAGTTCTTCAAAGTCTTTTGTCATCTCTCTCCCTCCACCCCTCCCACTTTTTTCATTTCTTTAGAAAGGTGCAAAATTCCTTAGTGATGCTGAGATCATCCAATTAGTCAATGCTAAGCATATCCCAGCTTACAAATTGGAAACTCTGATGGGAAATCACGAACGAGGTGTATCTATTCGCCGACAGTTACTCTCCAAAAAACTTCCAGAGCCTTCTTCTCTCCAGTATCTACCTTACAGGGACTATGATTACTCCTTGGTATGTTATTTTCTTGATTTGAGAAGGTTTGCTTTGTAACTTCCTAGTCTTATAAGCTTTTTACCTTTTTTCTTCACTGGTCTTTTATATGTACATAGTTTTATAAAATATTTTCCTTTTTAAGCCATTTTACTGTAATTTTGTATTCTGCTTATGTATAGGTCATAGAAATTCAAAATATTCTTCCTGTTGCTAATAGTCATTACTCAAATATTTTAGTATCTTAAATTCTTTTCCTAAAGAGTAAATAAAAATTTTGTTGAAAAATACACTAAAGGGTTAAGTTGAAGAAAGTTATTAATGACAAGAGCTGTGTATTTGCAGTACAGATTTTCACTAGGTGTCTAACTTTACCTTTTAGGTGATGGGAGCTTGTTGTGAGAATGTTATTGGATATATGCCCATCCCTGTTGGAGTGGTGGGACCTCTGTGCTTGGATGGAAAAGAATTTCAGGTTCCAATGGCAACAACAGAAGGCTGTCTTGTGGCCAGCACTAACAGAGGCTGCAGAGCAATAGGTGTAAGTTGGCATTGACATATTTGCCTGTTGTAGGATACTCTAGGCCAGGCGATGGGGAGAGATTGGGGACAGTCAGGTACACCTTTTGGGATAAGCAGAACTGTTTTCAGAATTAATATGTGCTTCTGTAACATCCTCTGCATAGCTTGGTGGGGGAGCCAGCAGCCGAGTCCTAGCAGATGGGATGACGCGTGGCCCAGTGGTACGTCTTCCCCGTGCTTCTGACTCCGCAGAAGTGAAGGCCTGGCTTGAGACACCTGAAGGGTTCACAGTGATAAAGGAAGCGTTCGACAGCACCAGCAGGTGTGTGTGGGGGTGGGGGTGGGGGGGGCGGTTATAAATGCATTTATGTTTACTTCAGAACCAGTACTGTCTTCTTTGATCACTAATCATAACTGTTAACATATTGCCAGCTTAAAATGATGTAAAATAGCAACGTTAAATCCATTCATTCAAAATTAGTAATATTAATGCTTGGTTTGAGGTCGGGGAGCAGAATGTTAATCCAAATGATATCTCCATAGAGGTAACTTAGAAAACCATAGTGTGAGCCTAGTAGGTTTGTGTGTTGATTTTACAGGCTCACTTTGATCAGACTGTTACTTTGCCCTAGAAGAGTTTTGATATAGCATTGCCCCAGGGCAGAATTGCCTGAGAAAAAGATTTTAGAAGCAAGATAGAAGTAAATATTAGTATAGTAGATGTACTTTGAATTCAGAAAATTTAATTTATAAAAAAGCATAAACAATACAAATGATAACTCCAGTATAGTTCAAGCTTATACACTTGTTTTTATTTTGACTTTTAAAGTTTATGTGTGATGAATAACTGTCTGCAGCCCTCCCTTCTTGCAGCATATAAGAATGAGGGAGTTGATACAATATTCTAATATAATGTTTAAAGAAGAAAATACCTAATAAGTAATCTCCATGGGGTTTTTCTTATGAATAAAATGAACCAACTAAAGTAGATTTTAAGATAACTTCCATCTTCTTAAAGAGAAAAACTTGCTTCTTTTGTTGACAGGTTTGCACGTCTACAGAAACTTCATATGAGTGTGGCTGGTCGCAACCTTTATATTCGTTTCCAGTCCAGGTCAGGTGATGCCATGGGGATGAACATGATTTCGAAGGTGAGCATGGATAGGCTATAACAAACCTTGCAAGACTGTCCTAGGAAAGGGGAACTCAGTGTCAGGGAGACAGGGCTGGGAGCAGACTCACTGTCTACGTTATGCCCTCCTGTATTTTTAGTTTTATACCATGTTCATGTATTACTTACTCAAATAATTAATTGATTGTAAGATTTTTATTAAAAAGTAGATACTGACTCACCTAACTCATTATATAAATTGGGCATTTGTTGATTGGTAGTGTTTGTATTTGATATATTTTATTTAGACTTGGCATTATACACGTTCTGGGTCTACTCAGAGGGGATGGGAAGTCTTGGGGTTAGTACTTCAAAAGTGTGTCCCATATACCTTGAAAGTTGACCTCTTCTAGAGACTTTAAGACGTGTATTTAAGAAGCCAAGCTCATGTATATAGTCCATTTATTTTAATTATCTCTTTGTGAGAAGATTGTATATGGCTTACATTTTATTCTACTGATATTTGTTATATACCAGACACAAATGTAAAATGTTAAAGTCAATTACGCTAACAAAATTTATTTTTTTGTTTTACCTATTTACAAGGACTATTTGGAAAGAAAGAGGATAGTGACTAAATGCATAAGCTTTAAAATTGCCAATAAACAATATACAGTGGTTTCTATAGCCCTGGCCGATGTGGCTTAATGGTTAGAGAGTCCACCCTGCAGACCAAACTGAACCCGGTTCAGTCCCCAGCCCCGGTCAGGGTATGTGCAGGAGGCAACCAATCAATATGTCTCTCTCACGTCGATGTTTCTCTCTCACTTTCACTACCCCCACTTCCACTCTCTAAAAATCAATGGAAAAATATCCTTGTGTGAGGATTAAAAAATAAAAAAATATATATATGATTACTATGATCTAGAAATTCCACTTCTGGGTATATAGCCAAAAGAATTGAAAGGAAGGTCTCAAAGAGATTATTGTACACCTTTGTTTATAGTAGCATTATTCACAATGGCCAAAAGGTCGAAGCAGCCCAAGTGTCCATTGATGGATGAATGGATAAACAAAATGTGGTATAAATATACAATGGAATATTATGCAGCCCTAAAAAGAAGGGAAATTCTGACATATGCTAAATGTGGACGAACCTGGAGGTTCACTTACTAAGTGAAATACTCTGATTACACAAAATAAATACTGTATGATTCCCACTTAGGAGCCACCTAAATCAGCACAGTTCATAGAGATAGAAAGTAGAATGGTGGTTGCCGGGGGCTGAGGAGAAAGGAGAATGAGGAGTTATTTAATGGGTATAGAGTTTCAGTTTTGCTAGATAAAAGGAGTTCTGGAGATTGGTTGTACAACAATGTCGATATACTTAAAACTACTAAACTGTAAACTTGAAAATAGTTAAGGTGGTAAATTCTGTTATATGTATTTTACCACAATTAAAAAACATTTTTTTAAATTGCCCACAAGTGTGTTTGGGTTATTGAGGTGTGAGTTAACTGAATTAATTTTACTTAATTGGAAATCATTAGAAGTCTTATTTATATATATTTATTATTATTGTTATTATTATTTTATCCTCACCCGAGGACATTTTTTTTTTGCATTTATCTTCAGATAGAGCAGGAGGGATAGAGGGAGGAAGAGAGAGAAACATTGATGTGAGAGAGACACATCGAATGGCTGCCACCCACACGATCCCAACCAGGGCCAGGGACAAACTGCAACTGAGGTACATGCCCTTAGCGGGAACCGAACCCGGGGCTCTGGTCCACAGGCCGATGCTCTAACCGCTGAGCCAAACCGGCCAGGGCTATATATTTTTTATTATTATTATTATTATTATTATTATTATTATTATTATTATTATTATTTTAATCCTCACCCGAGGATATTTTTCCATTGACTTTTTTTTTAGATAGAGTGGTGGGGGGAGAGAGAAGCATCAATGTGAGAGAGACACATCGATTGGTTGTCTCCCGTACAACCCTGACTGGGGCGGGGGATCAAATCCGCAGCCTAGGTACATGCACTTGAGTAGGAATCGAACCCGAAACTCTTCGGTCCATGGGCCAACGCGCCAACCACTGAGCCAAACCAGCCAGGGCATTATTTATATTTTATGTAATGTAAATCCCATCAACATTCCATTAATGATAAGATTTACTTTAATTTCTGACCTCTCCTTCCAGGTTTGGTAAATTGGGCTTTTAGGTAATAATTTAATAACCATAAGAAGGAATTTATTAAATGTTGATCATGGGTTGGGTAACTCCCTCCCCAGTGACATGAATGAGTATTATAATTTCATTGAGTATTTTTATTTTTATTTATTTATTTATTTATTTATTTATTTATTTATTTTTAATCCTCACCTGAGGACATTTTTTCATTTTTTGTTCAGATAGAATGGGAGGGGGAGAGAGAGAGAGAGAGAGAGAGAGAGAGAGAGAGAGAGAGAGAGACATCGACGTGAAAGGGACACATCGAGTGGCTGCCACCTGCACAACCAACCAGGGCCGGGGACAAACTGCAACCGAGGTACATGCCCTTAGCGGGAACTGAACCCGGGTCTCACTGGACCGCAGGCCGACGCTCTAACCGCTGAGCCAAACCGGCCAGGGCTCATTGAGTATTTTTAAATATTCTCATCTACATTCTGTTCATCAATCACTACAAAGAAGTTCATTTTCATACCTAGAAAGAACCACTAGGAATCTGTACCTGAATGAGAAATTACTTTTGTACTCAGTTTCTTTAAAGTATAGTTATTGTATTAGAAATTAGGATTATTACAGTTACTGTGCTTAGTAGTATTCGTATTAAATACAAATAAAGCCTCTGATCTATAAATATCTGCATTTTGAAGTAATTTTTTATTTGTTTGTTTTGTTATTAATAGGGTACAGAGAAAGCACTTTCGAAACTCCATGAGTATTTCCCTGAAATGCAGATCCTGGCAGTCAGTGGTAACTATTGTACTGACAAGAAACCTGCTGCTATAAATTGGATAGAAGGGAGAGGAAAGTCTGTTGTTTGTGAAGCTGTCATTCCAGCCAAGGTTGTCAGAGAAGTGAGTGATTGGATAAATGCTTGATTATGTCAATCGTTAATTGGATTTAAAATTGGAGAAAGGAATATTAACATTCTAAGTAAAGTTTAATATGTGGGTGTATGTTTTACGTTAAAGATGACTGTTTTATCATATCTTGCCCATCTCTCTGTCTGTGGCGTTCACAGGAACAAACTTAACTGATAGTCTTTATTGAGGACAGGGCTTAAATGGGGCCACGTCTAAACTTCCTTGTTTTCTGGAGGTACAGAAAGATAGACACGGATAACACACTGCTGAATCTTCTGGGAGAAGATGTAAAATGTGTACAACCCTGTTTTCTAGGTGTTAAAGACTACTACGGAAGCTATGATTGATGTCAACATCAGTAAGAATCTGGTGGGCTCTGCCATGGCCGGGAGCATCGGAGGTTACAATGCCCACGCAGCAAACATTGTCACTGCCATCTACATTGCCTGTGGACAGGTGAGTGCTCCAGCCTCCACTTCTCTTCTCTTTTATTGTTCAAAGTAAAAGAAGTTTTATATTTTTCCTTTTTTTTCAGGATGCAGCACAGAATGTTGGTAGTTCAAACTGTATTACTTTAATGGAAGCAAGTGGTCCCACAAATGAAGATTTGTATATCAGTTGCACCATGCCATCTATAGAAATAGGAACTGTGGGTGGTGGGACCAACCTGCTCCCTCAGCAAGCCTGTTTGCAGGTACGAAGCATTTGTGACCTCAAGCCTCGTTCTCGATGAGATGCTCTGTTTCTACCTGACACTGCAGATGACTCACCTCTATATTTCAGCTGGTCTTTTCATTCTTTTGTTTCCCACCAGCCTAGTCCAAGTATGTTTGGGCATATGCTTAGTAAATTGAGAAAGTAGGTTAAGAGAGCAAATGACTGTTCATGTACTCTGAATCTGCACTGCCAGCCAGGCTGTGCATGTACCTTAACTATGGTGTGTACATTGTTGGTACTGGCTGTCACATCTTGGAAATTCAGTGGAGTCTAGTTCTAGTCTGATGCCCCTGTAGTTGCCCTTACTTTAATTGGGTGAGTAGGAAATTATTGCCCTGACTTTAAGGGTGAGTCTCTGTGTCTCTCTCTGGCTGCAGATGCTGGGTGTTCAAGGAGCGTGCAAAGACAATCCTGGAGAAAATGCCCGGCAGCTTGCCAGAATCGTGTGTGGTACAGTGATGGCTGGGGAATTGTCACTGATGGCAGCATTGGCAGCAGGACATCTTGTCAAAAGTCACATGATTCACAACAGGTAAGTCTTCAAGATTTATTTAACATATTTTCCCTGTACTCTAAATATGCAGTGTGAAAACCTAGTATTCAGCCCTGGCTGGTGTGGCTCAGTTAGTTGGAGCATCGTCCTGTGCACTAAAGGGTTTCGGGTTAGATTTTTGGTCAGGGCACGTAGCCAAGTGCGGGTTCAATCCCCTGTCGGGGCGTGTGTGGGAGGCAACCCATCAATGTTTTTCTCTCTATCCTTCTCCCTTCCTCTCTCTCTAAAATCAGTAAACATATCCTCAGATGATTTTTTAAAAGTAAATAAATAAAAATAAAAACCTAGTATTCAAATATAGTAGTCCCAACTTAAAATTTTGCATTTTTGACATTTTGTCTCTCTGTATTTTTTTCCATAGGTCAAAGATAAATTTACAAGACCTCCAAGGAACTTGCACCAAGCAGGCCGCTTGAATAGCCTGACAGTTCTGAACTGAAATACGGGTGTTGGGTTCTAAAGGACTAACATAAAATCTGTGAATTAAAACGCTCAATGCAGTGTCTTGTTGAAGATGAATAGATGTGATCCGTGAGATGGCTGCTTGGTGTTGGGCTCTTGCAGAAAGGTCTGAGGTCCTTTCCATGCAGATTCCTCAGCTCTGAAGACAGTTTAGTGCTTTTCGTGCTGTGCTCTCTGGAAAGATCTCAACATGGATATTATGCTTTAAAGCATCACAGATGGTAATCGACAGCTCACTTCTGAAAGAGAATGCACGCTGAGAACAAGTGTTTTGATGAAATTCACAGAGTTCATGGTGATGGGTGTGAGATTGGCCCTCCCCCTACACCTTCACCACCCTGGGTTGAAGATGGATTTTTAAATTATACTGTAGCTGACAAAACTCCTGATTTCATAGTTAATTTATTAAGCCTGGGTTGTAGAACTTTAAGAAATAAGAGCTAATTTTATTTTTTGTAAACTAATATAATACTTCATTTGGTGCTGGTCTATTTTGATTTCTTTTGGGGTAGCCAACATGATTCTTCAGAAGAGAGCTGCTTTCTTCAAGAGAAGAATTACTCTTATTCCCCAACTACAGAATAATGTGCTAAGCAGTGCTAAATAGTTCTCTACCAAGAACACAAGTCACTGCATTTATCTCTGCAGGCTATTTGTTCAGGAAGGCCTCTTGTTGAAATATGTTTGTCTAGATTGGCTCTAACATATCTTCCAACATAAGACTTTAAGAAACAGTTTTGTGCTCTTTATTAAAAATACCAGAGCTCTTAATATTGCTTAAACCAGCGATTTTCAACCTTTTTCATCTTGTGGCACACATAAACTAATTACTAAAATTCTGTGACACACCAAAAACTAAGTATTTTTTGCCAACCAAAAAATTGTGTTGGCTGTTGTCACTTTTTTATTTGACAATCTAAGGGAAAAGAGGTCTGTGCCCCTGACTAAATAGTCAGGTATTGCATATTTTAAAAATTCTTGCAGCACACAGGTTGAAAATCGCTGGCTTAGACAAAGGTGACTCTGTTTATCAAGAATATACAAGTCTGGCCCTGGCCGGTGTGGCTCAGTTGGTTGGGTGTCGTCCTGTGCACCAAAAGGTTGCCAGTTTGATTACTGGTCAGGGCACAGGCCTGGGTTGCGGGCTCGATCCCCCATAGAGGGGCATGCAGTAGGCAGCTGATTGATGTCTTGCTCTCACACGATGTTTCTCTCTCCCCCTTCCTCTCTCTTTAACAAAAAAGAAACAAAACATACAAATCTGTGACCCCTTTCAGACCTCAGAGGGTGGAAGATAGGTTTGAAAGAAAAATACCATTTCTCTAATGAATTTTAATTTCTTAAAAGACACTTAAATTTATTTAGCTGGAAAAATCTAGATAGTTTTTGTAAAGAATTGTATCAAATCTGTACATGTTATAATAGAGCTTCTTATGCTAGGAATTTATTGAAAGTGTTCAAGAAATAAATGAAAATCAACTTGTATACTGATAAAACACTAAGCTTAGGCCAGAGACAATAGTGTTCTTTAATGTCCAGGAAACCCTGGCTTGCTTGTGGAGCCTAATGAAAGGGTAAGTCAGGTTTCAGAGCCAGTGAAGGCGCCGTGTGAATGGCCCTGGAGAGTGCCTTGTTCCTGTGGCCAGGAGGTTGGTGACTGAAACATTCACACAGGGCTCTTTGATGGACCCATTAAAGCTCTTAGCTTTCTCAGGGGGTCAGAGTTGTGGGATCTTGATTTTTTTTAATGTACAAGTTTTGTATAAGTAATAAAGAATTCCTTATTTTGTATTATATCTAATGCTTCAAGTGTTGGTGTTAGAGAGCTGACGGCTCAGTAGAAGATGGACTGCGAGCATTCCGGCAATGCCCTGCCAGCACGGGAGCCTCTGCGTGCGTCTGCAGCCTTGTGCAAGTTGTCTGTAAACTTCCAGTTGCTTCTCTTGTGACTTTTCAGCCAATGACTTCTTATTTATATGAACTTTTCATAGAAGTGGCAGTGAAAAATACGTTGAGTCTTCATTTTGGTGACTATAACCAATATCATCTTGCTAAATTAATGTTTTGTACAATTACTAAATTGTATACATTTTGTTGTACTTTTTTCCAGTTCCAGTAAATTATGAAAAGGAAGTTAATACTAATAAGTGTAAGCAGTAACCCTTCTTGTCTGGATTAACCCTCATCCTGAGGCCTGGAAGTTTGTTCAGTCTGGCCAGAGTGGAAACCTATAATTCACGCTAGGGATCGCATGACCGTTTATCGATCTCCATTGTATTCTCCAACTCTGCAGCACTGATGGCAGGCTGGTGTTGCATGCGCATTAAAATTCTCTTCCTTAGAGAGTTTGATTAGTTCAGATTTATCATTTCAACTGAACTGCTTTTGGATATTGGGGCTGCGAGGGTTAGTAGAGAGGAAGAGGGCATAAAGGTTGGGCAGCTGAAACCAAATGGCCATTGCAGGTGTGCGTTTAAGCCCTTATTAGCTGAATTGCAGAGGACAGCGTTGGCCTCTTTAAAAGCTGATTCCCATTTATTTGTAATTATTGACTACACTTCTGCTGTAGTTAGAGGTGAAAAGGTATGTGTGAGCCTCTAAGAACAAAGGCCCAGATAATAGAAAATCGGTTCAGATTTTTCTTCCCAGATGACATGTGATCACCTGTAGAGTCCCCGTCCCCCCCCCCCCCCCCCCAGTGGAGCAAGGCAAAAGTGTAGGATTTTTATCCCCTTTTCTGCGTGGTGATTTCATGAGTAGTGAGGTACATGTGGCAGGACAGGACTTTTCCTCATCTTAGGAGAGGATAGAGAAATCGAAAGGAAGCACTTCACATTGTTGAAGGGTCTGAGCTCATAAGGACGCAGAGCAGCCCTGGCCGGTTTGGCTCAGCAGTGAGAGCATCAGCTCTTGGACCAAAGAGTCACAGCTTCCGTTCTGGTCAAGGGCTCGGAACTCTGTTGCGGTTGGGTCCCTGACAATGCCTCTCACATCAGTATTTCCCTCTCTCTCTCCCTCCCACTCTGTCTGAAGATAAATGGAAAAAAATATCCTCAGGTGAGGATTAAAAAAATAAAGACAGCAGCAGAACACATCAATACAAATCCACTGCATATAGAAGGTGAAACGAGCAGTAAATTCACTATAGAAAATATTTTTCAGGACCAATGGTTCTTTATCTATCCTGGCCATGACTAATTTATTAATAATAAACTCTCTGCAGTTAGCAAAGATTAATGGATAACCTATACAGCGGAAACCAGAAGATAGCAAATGATATATATAATTTACAACTACGTTATAACACTTTTTTTCTTCCTGAACAAATTTGAGAGCTGCTGAGGGAGGTGTGGGCACTCTTGTATCAGGGTAGCAGTTGCTCCCTAAGGCCAAGAAGAGAGCCTTGTGCTAACAGCTGCAGCGAGGAAGCAGAACACAAAAGTGTATTAACTCAATGCTTCTCCAACTTGAGTGTGCAATACACTCACCTGGAAGACCTGTCAAAACAGATGCTGGGTCATCCCCAGCGTTTCTGATTCCCTTGGTCTGGGGTGGGGCCAGGACTTTGACAGTTCCATTGGTGCTGCTGCGGCTGTAAGAGTTCTGGGTGTCAGTATGAGGTGCCTGATATTACTGAATGAGCGATCATAGAAAATCATGTCTATTCAGAAGCACGCAGTTGGGAAACACCGTGGAGAGATCAGGTGTTGGTTAATAAGATTTAATTAGAATTAATCTTAGAGAGATACAGTAACTAACCAACTAAAACATGTTATTTGGATTTGGTGTCTCCCTGCACTCCAGCTATGACCATTCCCCCACCTTGCCCCACCAAGCAACACTAAAGGTCTCCACATCTTCAATGAATGGATGGATGACTGCCCCAGAGAGACATCTAGCCTGTGTTGACTGGGATTCTTTTGCTTTCCTGTCACTTAAAATTTGAAATGGTGCCCTGGCCAGTTTTTCTCAGTGGTTAGAGCATTGGCCCACAGACCGAAGGGTCACGGGTTCAATTCCCAGTCAAGGGCACATACCTGGGTTGCAGGTTCGATCCCTGGCCCCCTAGTTGGGGTCATGTGGGAGACAACCAGTCAATGTGTGTCTCTCACATCGATGTTTCTCTCTCCCTCTCCCTCCCTTCCACTCTATATCTAAAAATCATTGGATATATGGGAGAGCATAATTGCCAATGATACATCAGATAAGGGGTTAATTTCCAAAATATATAGAGTACTCATACAACTCAACAAAAGGAAGACAAAGAAGCCAATTAAAAAATGGGCAGAGGCAAGTGTCCATCAGTAGACAAGTGGATAAAAAAGCTGTGGTACATAAACACAATGGAGTACTATGCAGCTGTAAGAAAGAAAGATCTCTTATCCTTTGCGACGACATGGGAGGACCTGGAAACTATTATCCTAAGTGAAACTAGCCAAGCAGAGAAAGACAAATATCACATGATCTCACTTATTTGTGGAATATAATGAACAAAACAATCTGATGAAAAAAATAGACCCAGAGACACAGAAGTAGGGTACAGACAGACAAACCTCAGGAGAGGGGGACGGTGGGCGGGGGGGGGGTAGTGAGGGAGGGGAGATAAACCACAGAACTTATATGCATGTATGCATAACCTTGGACATAGACGACAATGCTGAGGGTGGGGGTAGGGGCGGGATTAGGAGGAGGGTATCAATGGGGGAAAAAGGAGAAACATCTGTAACAAAAATAAAAAAATCAATAAGCTTATGATCTCACCATTAAAAATAAATAAATAAAAATCAATGGAAAGCCCTGGCCAGTTTGGCTCAGCGGTTAGAGCGTCGGCCTGCGGTACAGAGAGACCTGGGTTCGGTTCCCGCTAAGGGCATGTACCTCAGTTGGAGTTTGTCCCCGGCCCTGGTTGGTTGTGCGGGTGGCAGCCACTCGATGTGTCCCTTTCACGTCGATGTTTCTCTCTCTCTCTCTCTCTCTTTCTCTCTCTCCCTCCCACTCTATCTGAACAAAAAATGAAAAAATGTCCTCAGGTGAGGATAAAAAAAAAAAAAAAATCAATGGAAAAATATTCTTGGGTGAGGATTAACAACAACAAAAAGAAATTGAATTGGTAAACAGGCCTTAGTGAACAGGACAGGGGATGGTTGAGGGAGCAGTTCCGTCTCCACTTGCAATCAGCTGGGATTGTATATTAGACACGTTGGACACAATAAAGCAAATCCAGAGTAGTGTTCGTCCTAAATGTTGTGCGATGGATGAACCTTACTCCCAGCTCACTCCTAGCCTGAAGATCACACCGGAGCCTCTACCTCTCTGCCCATTTCATTGTCTGTACCCGGGCTGTAGCCTCAAAGGGCAATGAAACCAAGTTTTGGTCCACTTCCTGCCTCAGTCTCTTCTGGTATAGGGTATAACCTGTGAGAGCCCTCTCTTATTCTTAAACCTTTATTGCTCTTAATAGCAAAATATACTCCGATCTGTAGAGAGCTGCCCACGGCAGCTTCAATGGATGTGGATCCTCTCACACTGCACAAGCAGCAGTCAAAGCTTGAACCTGGCTTGCTGGTGAAGCCTGGATAACTGCACAGGTCTTGGGGAAAGGGCATGTGACTTGCTTAGGACAGTGCCTACCTAGACGAGTAGAATCCAAACCTTGAACACCCGCCAGAAAAAAATGTTCGGACACACCCCTCCAATAAATGTATTTCTTTTTTTTTTATCCTCACCCGAGGACATTTTTCATTTTTTGTTCAGATAGAGTGGGAGGGAGAGAGAGGAAGAGAGAGAGAGAGAAACATCAACATGAAAGGGACACATCGAGTGGCTGCCACCCGCATGACCAACCAGGGCCGGGGACAAACTGCAACCGAGGTACGTGCCCTTAGCGGGAACCGAACCCGGGTCTCTCTGGACCGCAGGCCGACGCTCTAACCGCTGAGCCAAACCGGCCAGGGCTAATAAACGTATTTCTTCATAGATTATATTGACTTATGTCTATTATCAAACAAAAAAACTAAAATATAAAAATATACAAATAAAAATTGAAGATCTTTCTGTACTCCAGTGATAAACCTTGCCCACATTTTCCTCCAGACTGTGGTGTCTTCAAGACAGGGACCATGTCTTTTATTGTTACCTTGGGACAGTACCTTAATTTTAAAGGTTGTTGGATGGCTAACACAATACATTCATATAATTAGGACTTATCCCAACAGAAAATAACAGTCATTTAAAATGAGATGCCATGACAATCAAAGAGAACATCATCAAAGTGGCCATCAGCAACCTCCCTCCGAGGGAAGCTCCAGAGAAGCCAGAAGCAAGCACAGGACGGGGCGGCCCCCCAGCACCGCGGCAGGTGTACGGAGCGCGGGGAAGGGAAGGACCCAGCTGTCTCTGCTGTCTGGCGCCCTCCAATGCTGAGCACTACAGGAGCTCAGGCCGAGAACGGCCCTGCCCTGAAGCCAGCGGTCACCAGCGGCCACGGAGGCTCCCAAGATGTCCAATGCTGATTTGCCAAGTTGCTTCTGAGAAAGTGAACGGGACTCAGAGAAGGGCGAAGCCTTCCTCATGCTGGCCAGGAGGACCACCCTGGGTATGGAAGGGCCCGGGCAGCGTCTGCGCTCACGGGGTTCCCCCTGGTTCAGACAGAAAGGGGAAGGGTGTCCAAGGATTGAGGCTTTAAGTGTTCCCTCACATTGAGGGTGACAGGAGGAAAACAGTCACTCCACAGGCTGGACTCCAGGTGTAGTGTCTAAGATATTTGTCTTTAAGAGAAACAGGAGTGAAACTCCTTGGACACACCATTTTGAGACACACTTGTCCATAGGTTTTTGGCCAACTCAGGCCCCTTCTTATAAGACACATCTCTTACACTCTGCATAGGACATGTGTCTGTCACTCTTTTATTTTTTAAAAGACAGAATGGCAGATACTAGTAAATCACCAGAATGGCCTATTTTAGTAAAGGGGTGGGGATAAGGGAAGTCATATAAAAAATGTTGATGGCCCTGGCCAGTTTGGCTCAGCGGTTAGAGTGTCGGCCCGCGGACCAGAGTGTCCCGGGTTCGGTTCCCGCTAAGGGCACGTACTTCGGTTGTGGTTTAGCCCCGCCCCAGTTGGGGTTGTGTGGGTGGCAGCCAGTCGATGTGTCTCTCTCACATTGATGTTTCTCTCTCTTCCTCCCTTTCTCCCTCCCACTCTATCTGAAGATAAAAATGCAAAAAAAAAAAAAAAAATTTTTGATGGATTTTTGTTCAAGGGGGCTGTGTTTTTATATTACGTATTTGAAAATGACGTCACCCCTTTGTTTTATGTTTCCTAAAAGCAAAATATCTGTGACGTGTTTTGCGTAGGAATTCCGTGTGCCATCTGCTGTGGGCCATTTTCCTTGCCTAGTGAACAGTGGGTTGTGCTTTGTCTAAATACTGAGTTTTAGCCCTTTGGTTTTGTTTAAATACCATGACAAGTACAAACTTAAAATTTCCTCATTTAGCTTTGTTTATTAAAGTTCTCTTAAAAAAAAGAGAGATGCCAGCAGTGTTGAGGGAGCTGGAAATCCAGAGCGCTCCGTTTCAGCCGTGGCTCCCCTCGCTGGCTGTGAGACCTCGCGTCACTCACTTCATGTCTGTTTGCCTCAGTTCCCTCGTTTGGAAAATGAGACAGTTGGAGAGCTGGCTACTAAGGCCTTACCTAGCTCTCTACACACTATGAAATGCTATATTTATTTCATCTATATACAGAATCATTCTGTTATCCAAAGATGGAAAGGGAGGCATTTTTCTAGCGACTGTGATTAAGAACCTCATGTAAATTTAGTCCAAGGAACAGCCCAGTGCCTTCCACAGAGCATCCTCAGGGTTCTGGGCAGAGTTGTTTAGCCATTTGCCTCCCTTTTCATCCTGTCTCCTCAGGAGCTACACAGCTAACTACTAACTTTGCAGCCCAGACCCTGTGGACTGTCACAGCATTTGCTTTACAATGCCTTGCACATTTGTCACCATCCCTGGCTGGCAGGTTCAGATCTCTGTATAAAGCTTAAGTCCTCGGGGGAAAGAAGATAAAGGTGTCCCTCTTCCTGGAGCTCATCCTTTTGAACTTAACATATCGTTCCTGGACAGCGCCACCCTCCTCCATTTGCAGTCGTCCCTCGCCGCTTCGCGCTTCGACTTTCGCGGCTTCACTCTATTGCGGTTTTTTCAAATATATTCATTAAAAAGTTGATCGAGACAGTGAAAATGATACAGCACGCGCTCGGTTGTCTGAGTCAATTATACACCCCTGTATTACAATTACAATTACAATTCCTGTACGTATGGACTGTAGGCCTATGTACTCGAGCACCCCAGGAATCCTTCAACGCCAGGTGCAGCCGCTGGGGTCTGGAACGGATTCACCGCGATGAACGAGGGACGACTGTATTCCCTCTGTCGGCAAACAGGTACCTTTTCTCTGAAGTTAAAAACCCTCCACCCCTCTCAGCTCCATTTGCTTCTCTTCATAACCTATTCATTTCTTTAAAAGTGAAGGTGTTGTTTTTTTAAAAGTATAATCGACATACAGTGTGTTAGTTTCAGCTGTACAAGAACCTATCAATTTCTTTCACTACTTATGTGCTGCCTCAAACATACATCCCACGGAAACCGCCGATTTTAGACGGGGCCCTGTGTTCGCAGGCTTACAAGCCAGGTGGGCTAAGCTTATTAGTACAGCTGCTAGACAAATACAAGCAATGCCACAGTACACTAGTTCGGCCTCCTATGCGCAGTTTCATGGGCAGTGGTTACCCACAATCCGAAAGTATTAGATGGAAAATTCCAGAAATAAACCAGTTATTAGTTTTGAATTGTTTGCCGTTCTGAGTAGTGCGGCGCCATCTCTCGCCATCCTGCTCTTCCACCTGGGACATGAATCATCGTTTGTTCAGGTATTCACGCTGTGTATGTTACCTGCCCATTAGTCACTTAGTAGCTTCTAGATTATCTGAGACTACACTCATAACTTTTGTTACAATATAGTTAAAATTGTTCTACTTTATTACTAGTTGTTGTTAATCTCTTACTGTGCCTAATTTACAAAAACTTTATTATAGGCCCGACCAGTGTGGGTTGAACGTTGACCCATGCACCAAGAAGTCGCCGGTTCGATTCCTGGTCAGGACACATGCTCAGGTTGTGGGCCCAATCCCCAGTGGGGGGCATGCAGGAGGCGGCTAATCAATGTTCTCTCTCATCGATGTTTCTTTTTTTTTTATTTAATCCTCACCCGAGGACATTTTTGCATTTATCTTCAGATAGAGCAGGAGGGAGAGAGGGAGGAAGAGAGAGGGAAACATTGATGTGAGAGAGACACATTGACTGGCTGCCACCCACATGACCCCAACCGGGGCCTGGGGACAAACTGCAACCGAGGTACGTGCCCTTAGCGGGAAACGAACCCGAGACTCTCTGGTCTGTGGGCTGACGCTCTAACTGCTGAGCCAAATTGGCCAGGGCTCTCATCAATGTTTCTCTCTCTCTCTCCCTTTCCCTCTTAAATCAATAAAGAAAAAAGCAAACGAAAAAAAACTTTATCATAGGTGTGTACGTATAGGAAAAAACACTACCTACAGAGGTTGGTACTATTCTGTGGTTTCAGGCACCCACTGAGTGTTCTTGGATCACACCCCCCACAGATAAAGGGGGGCTACTTGTATTTATATAATCCAAGCATGAATGGAAAAGCACACAACAGAACTGAAGTTGAGGGGGCTGGTATTAAGGTCAGAAATTGAGACCTTGAAGTAGGGTTTGAATGTTGACTACAGGGAAGAGAGAGAGAAGTGCCTTAGAAGGTAAGCATGCATTGCTGAATGACATGGAATACACCCACCTGGCTGGGCTGACTCATTCGTAGAGACGACCAAGACCGGTTAGGCTGGTAAGGCAGATGGGGTAAAGTCAAACTCTCAAAAGATACCCTGGACATCAGACTGAAGTCAAGGAATGTGGACTGAGTCCTGGAGATAAGGGCACTATTTAAACATTTAGCAAGATGCATTATGTATTAAAGGATAACTGATAGTGGCGGGGGAAGAACTGAATATAAGGAGAAAGGCAGATACTACTTAGGAGACTCTCGTCTCTACACTGATTTTCCAGCTCTGAACTCTTCCCCACTCAGTTAATATTTTCTAAACACAGGAGTGACTGCTAAGCAACTCCAGTTTGAGACACTATCGCTTCCACTTCTCAAGTTTTAAAAACTAATAATTTCTCCTCCCCATTTCTGACATTAACATGGGAATTATTTACAAGTAAAAACGTTAATTGTTGACTTATTCCACATCCAAACAAAACCTAGCACCAAGTACCACTGCTTTTTCTCAGATGTGTAAAACAATAATGCTCAAAACAGCCCTCAGGGACTTCCATTGCTGGCAGTATGAAAATTAAACTCCTTCGCACAGCCTTCCACTTTCCCCCCAAACTGCCTCTGCCTCTTCCTAGTTTTCTTCCTTACTGGACACAATCCTGTAAACGAAACTCCAGAGACAAGCCAAGGGATTTAGTTCAGGCTCAAAGCCCCCAAATGCTCCCATCCTTCCTCTGTCTTACTCATTTTCATCTCTAGTACTCAAAAGACCTAGCACATACCTGTGGTTGTTTAAATTCCTTACATTTGCATAGTGCTTTAAAGTTTTCAAAGCATTTTAAATACATTGTCTCACTCTTCTCCAAACAACCCTGTGATGTAGCCAGGGCAGGTGACTTGGTTATTTACAGAAGAGAGTTAGAGACATTGAAATGACTTGGCAAGGTCAGAGCAGTTCAAGTGAGAGTGCCAGAAAAACTCTGGTCTTTCACTTCTAAGTCTCATTCCCTTTTGGTATGTTGACTACACGGTACCCAGGAACATGGGGACAAATAGAAATAACAGAAAAATCTATCGGATGTTAGAAATTAAGCCAATCACAATTAAATTGTGGTTTTAGATTAAAATGAATAATCAGCAGAATATAATACCTTATCAATTAATTTCATGCTGTTGACACAGAAACTGGCGAACTTGTTAAACATAGCAACAACTCATTTCCTATCTATTTTGAGAATACAGCTGAGAGTTAGGAATAAAAAAAGAAAATTTTGCACATCTCAAATGTGGCTTAATCTATAGTTCAAAGCACCCCTATTCAAAGCTCCTGATCTCAAAGCCTACTTCCTCTCTGCTTAAAAAGCTTGGTTATGATAAAAATAATGTAGGCCAGATGGTCTCTGCTTATTGCTTTGTTCCCAGTCCTGGAACACTGCATGGTAAGTAGGAGGCGCTCAGTAAATTATTTGCTCTGGGAATTGTTTTTTTTTTTTTTTTATCCTCACCTGAGGACATTTTTCCATTTTTTGTTCAGATAGAGTGGGAGAGAGAGAGAGGAAGAGAGAAACATCGACGTGAAAGGAACACATCGAGTGGCTGCCTCCCACACGACCAACCAGGGCCGAGGACAAATTGCAACCGAGGTACATGCCCCTTAGCGGGAACCGAACCCGGGTCTCTCTAGACCGCAGGCTGACGCTCTAAACCGGCCAGGGGGCTCTGGGAATTGTTTTGAGTGCTGGAGAATCTGTGCTATCTCCCATATGCTAACTGGTTTGGGTGTTGACTGCTTGATTTGGCTGCCACAAAGATTCCCTACTGCTGAACCCAGCCGTAGCCTCCCAATGCCACGGAATAGTAACAGAGAAGAACCACAGTACCCTGACCAGGAGTGGATCCGAAACTGGCTTTAGTAGCTACTTTAGTGGTCATTTTGCAGCAAGTGGCTCTTAAAACTGACAGCTATGTTGGAGCTCATCCTTGGGTTCAGAAATCCAAGGTAAAACACCTTCTTTGGGCTTGTTTGTGGTACTATTTTATGACAGTTCCATTTCATCCCTCTAAGCTAGAGGACAGGAAAGCAGTTAAGGCATCAAAAAAATGGTCAACTTTAACCTTTAAGATAAAATTTATATATCTGCTGGGATTTTATGACAGAGGCATTTGGGATTTTGTGAAGCCAATACTGAAGTATGTGGTGTTAAGACCCATATACCTCCAAAGTGCTTCAAGCATGTCTGCTTTTTAGTCCATCAAACAATAGATTCTAGATATTAAACACACAAGACATCAAAAAGTAGAAGAGTCCAACAGAAAGACTTTGGACTTGGTAGGCCTGGAACCCTGGCCCGTTTCCTCATCTGTAAAAGAGTGGTGGTACTACCACTACACGCACCATCACCTCACCCTCTGATCCCACCAGCATTGTAAGGAGAGCAGTCAGATACAAGGCAGGCATGGTGTGTGATAGAGACACCTAATGGAGACGTCCTTATTCAGCACCTCAGCAAAGACTGGGTGATAAGAAAATCCTGGTTGGACATCTTTTTGTAATTTCAAAGACCTTTAAGTTCTGTTCTAGTACTAAACTCATAATTCCTGTGGAAGAGAAAGAAGAGGCCAAGTAAAGTAGTTTATGATATTTGTTAAAACTATTCAAAGTATAGAGGGTTCATAGAAAATTTGTTTTAATGGGTAGACAATGCAAATACCAACATATGAGGCCTGCTGCAATCTAGTTCAAACAATGGCAAGAAAACCCTGGAAGATACTATAAATGCAATTCAATTTGGAATAGCTGCTTAGAACTACACCTATTTGCAGGTTATATTCCAAACTCAAGCCTAAGGCAAAAACTGCACATCATTAAAATTACTCTAGAAAAACTCCTTAAAGGTGTGTCATGAGGACCACACACTATTGCTGCTAATAAATTCAACAACAGCCAGATTATTTGCCCCAGCATCCCACCAGATTAAGTAGTTGGCTTGCTCAGTGCCTTTTCATATCACCATGGAGGAATTCACTGAGTTAATTGCAAAGCTACATTTCCCATCTCGTGGTTGTTCTAGGGCACATATTCTCTGAA
This sequence comes from Tadarida brasiliensis, assembly GCA_030848825.1. Lineage (NCBI taxonomy): Eukaryota > Metazoa > Chordata > Mammalia > Chiroptera > Molossidae > Tadarida > Tadarida brasiliensis. The sequence continues at coordinate 48,986,668 of CM061258.1, forward strand.
TGTAACAAGGTGGAGCTGGCCATATTAATTAAATAAATGACAGATGATTTACTTATGGCTAAATTCATCTAGTTAAATATAAGTGTGGATGACAGACTGGCACTCGACTTCCATTCTAGAAATGCTCAACTGTATATGGTCTCACTGTCTAGCAATTAAAAACAAAACAAAACAAACAACCTTTGGATCATAACACATAGTAAGAAATTCATTTTAAACTGTAACTCACTATACACACAAGTATATTTATACATATGAAAAAAGATTCACAAAATATTTACCTTTATTACATTCTATGTACTTGATTATTCCATTCTGTTCTATTTTGTTTTTAAAAAAGAATTCGGTCACAACTCAATAGTTTTCTTGATCCTTAACTGGGTTAAAACCTATAGTTTGAAGTACAATGAATTGGAGTATTTCAAGCTCTCAACTACTCAGAGAATTCTGTAGGCAGGGCAGTATCTTGAGGTTAAGAAAAACAACCAAACAAGCACATTTGTCCATAATATTTTAATACTTTTCCACTTTTAAATACTGGTTTTAATTTTGTGATTGTAACATGGAAGATCCAACTTTATTTTTAAAAAACATCATCAGGATCATAAAGCTATTATAGAATAGTTATACTCTATACACTCCCAAGGTACTTTAAAATGATTATGTTTTGAGTTTGTAGATGAACAAAGACAATAATCCAAATACATCGTCTGTACAACTTGGAAAATACTGGTGAAAATGTTTAATTGGACAAATGATAAGCTTAAAGATAACCAGCACAATTTCACAAGAGAGCCAGATCAGCCCAAATAAAAACTTCTCAATAGCAATTGACACTGATGTACAGGTGTACAAATTAGTGATGAAACGGAACAAATGGGAAATTTATTCCTCTTTTTCCTTACTTTGCACTCCTACACCTCTCCCAGCCATCCTCCTCCTCAGGCTGGCTGCCCCTGTGGTAATCCCAAACCAAGAGCTGCTATGATCATTCTCCACCTCAAAATGGAGAGTCCTGGATTCTAACTGAAATACTGTGTTCTCTCTTGAACTGTACAGTGGGCACTCGGGGAACAAAACCCCTCATCGCCAATATTTTGAAAGTTTCTATCACAGTACAAAGAGTAACTGAGTAGAAAAGAGAGTAAAAAGATATATTGGGGGTGGAGGTGGGCTTGGGGAAGAGAAGTAGGAAATAACTATGGATGAGAAAACATCATGTATATTCAAAGTATATAGGAATTAGCCATACAGAAATAATTCTAGAGGGTCTGAATAGTGTCTAAAGGGCTAGTACCTCTCCAAATTTTGACCTCTTTTAAATTCTTTTCATATTCTCCTACTCATTTCTAAATCTGGTTGGACAAGATTAACTCTAGTGAAGTACCAGTGCAGTTATCTAAAGGTAAAATGTATCTTTTTCAATACAAGTATTTTAGTGCAATCATTTTATTTACAGAATTGCAAAGGTATATCATTAACATTTAGTGCAAACACAACTGATAATTAGATTTAGATATGCTTTGTAAACTTCCCATACCTTTGTAAGATGAAGCTATCCAATTCAGTTAGGCAAAGAGCTACTTGTGTTCATGATCATTACCAGAAAAAAATAGCAGAGAAACATTTATAGTGGGCATACAGAATTTGTTTTGAAGATTCCCAATAGCATCTATGGTGAATACCTTCCCTCCCCAACCCTCCCTACTCCCACACCGCAACCCACAGCTGATTGTAAAATAAAATACACATTTGAGGTATAAACTTTTCTTTTTTAAACATCACAATATAAAATGTTAACTGGTGATGTAGTAAACTGGTCTGATAATTTGTCATATTTGCCTTACTAGCATTACCACCATAGGCACTTTCCACATAGTCAAATTATGAACAGCATTTTTCTATAATAAGGCATATTCCATGCACATCATTTAGAGAAGGTAAATTAAAAAATAGAAAAAATTTATGGAACATGAAGTCTGCGTGCATGTAATGTAAGCATATGTTTTATATGTATTTTTCTCTCTGTACAGAATAATAAATACCACTATACCTGATGCAAGTAATTCACTTCCAGGATTGCGCATATTAAGTGATCAGACTAATCCCATCATTAAATTATCACCTTGCATTTATCATTAAGACTCCATTACCACGCATGAAATATATACAGAATATGTTCCACATCACATGACTTTCTGCTTTACAAAATGGGTCTGATTTCTGTGTTTCTACAGAGATGAACAAGTCAGCAAAGCGTCTACAAAATGCCTCTGATTTATGCAAGCAAATCTGTGTATAAGCATAATGAAGATTTTGAAGTGGGCAGTCATTTCTACTTCAATGAGTATAATTCCTTGCCTCAACTCCATGCTTCAAGGTTTTCCACAGAGGCCTAAAACGAATAAAACTAAAAAAAGATACTTTACATTTGAGTTCTTATAGTGACTAAAGAAAGAATTTCAGTTTGAATCACATGGAATCCTTTACTGCTCTGCTGAAGTTTCTGATCAAGAGGCAAACAGAAGCACTGCTCACATTTTTTATGCATATCTTGCAACATATCTTTTAAACTAACCCAAATTAGAAGAATTAAAAAACATACCTGTTACTGAAAACTAAAAATATTAAATCAAATGTTGAACTCAGTTTGGTTTGCTTTCACAATAACCATATATTCTCTTACAAATTTCATAAAAACGTGAGCTCATTTTATCCTGACCATTTTACCAGAAAGTAGTTTATACTCACAAAATTTATACAGATATTTCTGTTTGAAGGCAGGCAGAACCAATTTAGGAATTTCCAAATTGTGTTTCTAACAAACTGAGAGGGAAAAAAAAAAGGTGTAGCACACAGAACACAACTGAAAATACAGGAAATATAAGGATATCTGGGGAAAAAATAAAGCTTTTCATTCTTTCTCCATCAGAACCAAGGTTCTTCATGGGAGTAAGACTATAGAAAAGGCAAAATTACAGGTTGACAGTCCTCAGTTATTAAGGACACTTTACATGACCACATGAATCATTACAGAAATCAGCAGCAATGAATTCTATGATTATACAAAGCAAAAAAAGTCAAAAAATTCTGGACACAGACTTAACTGTAGGCCTGAAAAAAGAACCTCATCCAGGTATTTGGTGCAGAGAAAGCACGTGCCCTATGTGCATTCCACTTCTGTGCTTTTCTTTTGTGCACAAAGCCTGATATAACTGAGGATCTTAGGTTGGACCATACACCAAATTAAAAATTCTGAAAAAGTTTCCAAAAATTAAAGCATCAATTCCTAGTTGTGGTTCAAAGTTGATTTTTCTCTCTTTTAGGAGCAAGCAAATAAAAATATAGCCATGTACATGTAATTTTACATGTATTTATAGTTATATGCTGAGCATGGAGGTCTAGCAGGAGACAGCTAGGGTTAGATGTTCAGCTTTGCTACTGAAGTATTTCTTCATTTTTGTACACAAGGCCAAGGTGTTGGGCCATAGACAAGGCTGTAGATCCTATGTTCCAGCTTAGAGCATTCAAATTTTTTTTTTTTTAGTTTTTCCTCCAACATGGAATGTCACACAGCCTTGCTTCAGTCACTGTAGGAAAGAAAACGACAAGTAAAAAACTCAGCAATATGTTTACTAACAGCTGCAAGACTACCAGAACAGATTCCCCCACCCTCTGAATTCATGGAATGCACAGAATCTCTGTTAAAACATATCTTTGAAAGGTTTTCAACTTTAAGAATGTAAAATTACCCATCAGAAGGAATGGAAGGTATAAGGAATCTTTGAAAGTTAGAATTTTAAAAATTTGCTTAGGCTATGAAAAGAGATCTGTCTTATCTTTAAAAAGCAAACATGCTCAGACCTTGTCAAATGTGTTTAAGAGTTTTTAATTTCTTTTTTTTTTTTATCCTCACCTGAGGACTTTCTTCCATTTTTTGTTCAGACAGAGTGGGAGGGAGAGAGAGAAAGAGAGAGAGAGAGAGAGAGAGAAACATTGATGTGAAAGAACACATTGAGTGGCTGCCTCCCGCACAACCAACGAGGGCCGGGGACAAACTGCAACCGAGGTACATGCCCCTAGAGGGAACTGAACCCGGGTCTCTCTGGACCGCAGGCCGACGCTCTAACCGCTGAGCCAAACCGGCCAGGGCAAGAGTTTTTAATTTCTTAGGACCTCATCAACATTACGGAATTTCTCTAAAGATGATACTGACTATTGAAAGTTTCTATTTCTCCATCACCAAAATTAAGAACAATAGCGTTCCTAAGATTCAATGCTAGAATCCACTTCATAGATACATTTCATTATGATGAAATAAATATTATTTCAGGTGAACAAAGTTTTTCACCACATGTTAAGGTTTAAATTTGGGTTCTTTGTCAGAAAAAGCTCAACCTGGACTACAGGCCAGCGCTGAATTTTGGCCAGTAAGTTTTCTTACTGCTATCTTTACATACATACATACAGGTCCACAAAAATGCTACCTCCTTTCCCTGAGGTGGACTTTTTTTCAAAGGATTTCAATCCCTTTTCCCTCCTAGGTCTACTAAAGAAGAATGCATACATGTATGTGTACACATGTACACACACACACACACACACACACACACACACACACACACACAGAGTTATTCAGTAAAACAATGCTCCAAATACAACAGTTTAGAGGCAAATCCTAGTGAATTGTTAGTATGTATATTTCAAATGTTTAAGAAAATTATTAGTCTTCTCAAACATAGTTGAGAACATGTTCTATACAGAGGTGTGGCAAAAGTAGGTTTACAGTTGTTCATATGAAAAATAATACAATAACTAATAAATAATAATACAAGAATAAACTATGTGTTTTACGTACTCACAACAGTAAACCTACTTTTGTTCCACCCTGTATATAACTGCATTCTGGTTTTTTTCTGCTTAATACTTGATTATATTGTCTGCCCTGCTTAGCAAGGCTGGGGGTAGAGGTGAAAAAGAGAGAAAGCAGACAGAGCTGCACGCTTGGTTTTGGTTAGAGCAAACAGCAACTTCTTACAAATCTTAAGGTTGTGGGGAGAGACACCCAGCTAAGCAAGGTGACAAGCCTGCTGCCATTATGTGGCACCAGGTTTCTGGTTTGACAAATACGGTGCAGAGATAGAATCAATAAGAAATTATGTGTCCAGATCTAGCCATAACAATCCTAAAGTACAAAATGTTCTAAAAATAGTTAGCACATTTATGCAATGCATTTATGCCTGAAGAGAGAGAATTTCTCAAAGGTCAGGTTGTATCTCCAAACACTAAGCATTCAGATCAATAAGGCTGGCCTGTTTAACATTTTCAGGTCACCTTTTTCCTGGAAAAAGCTAAGTATCCCCAGATGCTAACCCTTGTGTTAGCATATGACAATAAATTTAGCTTTTGAAGTTTTTTTTATAAGACATACCATAGATAGAGCATCAGAAACCAGATTTAATTAAAAACATTAGTCATCATGATTACTGACTATTATTTTGATCTAAAGAAATTGACTCAAGAATATAAATTTCTCGGCTAGTGATTTAAAATTCAATGTAGGTAAGAATGAGAGGATGTTCATGTATACTTACTGCCTGTAAATTATACTTTGGTAATATCTATTAAAAATTTAAATACTGCCCTGGCTAGTGTGGCTCAATGGTTAGAACATCGGCTCGCGCACCTAAGGGTCTTGGGTTCATTTCTCAGTCAAGGGCACGTACCTGGGTTGCAGGTTTGATCTCTAGCTTTGGTTGGGGCAGGTGTAGGAGGCAACTAATCGATGTCTCCCTCTCTCTCCCCCACTCTTTCTCTCCCTTCCTCTCTAAAAAAAAAAAAAAAAAAAAATCAGCCCTGGCCGGTTTGGCTCAGTGGTTAGAGCGTCGGTCTGCGTTCCAGAGAGACCCGGGTTCGGTTCCCGCTAAGGGCACGTACCTCGGTTGCAGTTTGTCCCCGGCCCTGGTTGGTCGTGCGGGTGGCAGCCACTCGATGTGTCCCTTTCACGTCGATGTTTCTCTCTCTCTCTCTTCCTCTCTCTCCCTCCCACTCTATCTGAACAAAAAATGAAAAAATGTCCTCGGGGGAGGATAAAAAAAAAAAAAAATCAATGGTAAAAATATCCTCAAGTGAGGATTAACAAAACAAAAATAGACAAACAAAAAAATGAAATGCTAACACACACTGATACTTCATAGAAACAGAATTATACAAATGTTCTCCCATGGATCAAAAGATGCTCAAACTGATTCACAGTAAGAGAAACAAAATTAAAACTACATGTAGAGAGTACTTTTTACCTATCAAGCTGGAAAAAAAATCAGAAAGTTTCATTTAACATAATTGTGTGACAGGGTACTCCAATATACTACTGCTGGTGAGATGGTAAATTAATTAATACAACCTCTATGGTGGGCAACATCTAAATTACAAATACACAAACCCCCCTCAGAGTGCTGGCAGTGTCACAGCAAGTAATTTATCCTATATATAAACTTTTAAGTGCAACAAAATGACATATGGATATAACTGCAACACTGTTTATTCTAACAAAAATTGGAAACAACTTTAATATCTACAAATGGAGGTTAAATTATGTACATCCATACAATGAGATACTGTATAGCCTTCAAAAAAGAAGTTCCCCACCGATATGTAAAGACCTTCAAGATAATAAAGCAGGTATAAACAAGATGCAGAACAGTGTGTATAATATGCTACATTTTCTTCAACAACAAAAGAATATGTGTGGGAAGAATACAATTGTACTTGCTTATTCAGACATTAATACACAAGAATCTAGTAATATCAGTTATACATTTGTGTGTGTGGGGGGGTGGGGGAAAAAACTGGGTGAATAGGAGCAGGGAATACATTTTACTTCGCATCTTTCATACTTTAGACTTTTGAACCATGTAAACATATCACTTATTTACAAAAAGTTAAAGATTCCTGCTCCGTGCACAAAGATGTTCAATGCAGCATTATTTGACAGTGAAAATATGGAACCAATACAGACGTTACCATGGGGACCAGTTAATAAATTCTGCAATACTTGTATAACAGATGTTAAAACAATGAGACAGTTGTATATGTCTAATATCCTTATGTGGAATAATAGTTAAAATATACTGTTAAGTAGAAAAACAAGCTGCAAAACAATAATAGAATAAACACATTTAAAAAAAATTTTTTTTTTATCCTCACCTGAGGACATTTTTGCACTTATCTTCAGATAGAGCGAGATGGAGAGAGGAGGAAAGAGAGAGAAACATCGATGTGAGAGAGGCACATTGACTGGTTGCCACCCACACGACCCCAACTGGGGCCGGGGACAAACTGCAACCGTGGTACGTGCCCTTAGCGGGAACCAAACCCAGGGCTCTCTGGTCCGCGGGCCGATGCTCTAACCTCTGAGCCAAACTGGCCAGGGCGAATAAACACATTTTTTAAAACAATAAAAAAAATACATATATGTAAGTACATTATATATAAATCTGGAAGACTATACCACAAACCTAACAGCAATTTCTGCAAAGGGAAAGATACAGGGAATTTGTACTTCTGAAATTCTGGAGTTTTATAATGTTGCAATTTCTTTAAATAAGCAGGTATCATTTAATACAAGCAGAAAGATTTTTAAAAAACTAAGTTAAAAACTACAACTCTTTATCTGGGAACATCATAAAACACAAACTACTTTTAACAGTTAACTAAATTTTAGTATCTGCAGAATCATGTTAGTCAAAGTTTAAAAGGATAACATATATATTTCAGTACCTGTTAACACTAGAACAAAATAGGCTTTCCTGCCGTTTTCTCTTGGACATAAGAAGTAAAACGCTTTAGAAACTTTGGATACTCTCGTTTTGCCACTGCCCTTAACACTGAGGCTGGTGCCCATCCTCCAGGGTTCACTGTGAGTTAAAGGAAAATTAAAATATGTTAAGATACAAGTCTCCAAATACACTTGAGGCACACATTTTGTTCCTTTGCTTTAAAAATTTCTTTTTGTTGGAACAATCAGCATCTCTTAAAGTCTTGACCATTAATACTTTATATTAACCACCAAACAAGAAGAGAGAAAATAAGAAAGCATTTATTACCTTCCTAAATTGTTCTTACTTCCCTAAATTATATGTAAATATTAGAATAACTATATTTTAAGTTGTTACCTGAGGCAGATTTACTCATCAAACTCTTGTATAATCAAATAGTAAATTACTCAGGTATAACTTTCTCTTTAAATACGCTAGCAGTTATGGTCCTGTATAAAGAAGGTTTGAGGATTTGATTGAATGGGCTTCAATAACTACTGTAGGTAGGAAATGGGTGTAGTAAGGAACCAAAGCAACAGGGCTGTCCAGCACCAAGCCGATATAAAACAAATATGTACCTAGCAACTAATAAGGATTAGGGGTCAATCAGTGATGCAGAAAATGAGCAACCCTAACAATAAAAATAAAAATTGCTAATTTCCTTTCCCACTGTTGCTTACATTCCTAATTCTACATATATTTAGGTAAATATTTCATAAAATGGTTCATAAAACCAAGAATATGTGACAGTGATCTTGATATAAAGCTTTAAAATGTACCTATCCAGCCTCAGTTTAAAAAATTACGATATAATAGTTCTGAGGTGAAATTCAGGTATGTGTATTTGAAAGTTTCCTGAGAGTTTTGATATACACCATTCAAATTAAAAATTACTAATCTAGAGGATAAAAACTCAAAAGGCATTTGTAATGTTATTTGTCCAAATGGTTAGTTGTTGTGTAGATTATACTGAGAACATCCATATTACCAAGTAGCAAAAACAAAAAACAAAATACATACCATTAGCTACATATGTAATCTTGCATAAAATGTTGTCCCTGCTAATCTTCTGGTTTCCCTCTGGTGGGCTTACCAAGGTTTGACAAATCATAGCGATATTTATTTTGGCACGAACACATCGATTGTTCAGCTGCCAAAACAAAAATAAAAACAAAACACCAATATAACAGATACCCAGCATCTTGTAATCTCTACTGGCATACTACTACACTAGTTACCGAAACCCTAACTCATCAAAATCTCCAACAAAATCTTATAAGAACCAAGAAATAACACAAGCCAAGCTGATAAGACATCAGAAATGATTTCCCTTCCTTTTGTGTAGTAAACGAAGTTAAATCGAGGCAGCAACCAGAGGTTTTGCCAGTAGTTGATCATGGTTTGAGGGGTAACTGTGAAAAGTAGTCTACATATACTACCTATTAGCTGTATTACCTTGCCTCAGGAAGAAAGGAAGAGAGACCTGCTGAAATGTTCACAGCCATGACTACTGTCCTTCAGATAACACATGGGCTGCATTATTCCAAGAAGCCAAAATAACACAAAAATCTAAGAATCATTATCAAATCTAGTATCTGTGTGTGGCATGTGTTTATCATTTTTGCACTGCACTGTATAGTTAGCTTTATATTGTACAATTATCCACATTTATACCATGTACTTACAGGAGCACTGTCATGATCCACAGAAAAATTACAAACTATCCAAGTTTCAGGGTCATTTTCAGTAAAGGCCGGTATCTTTCGAATGGCAGAAAGATATAATACATCTCGCTGAGAAGCAGGCCATACTCTCTGTGAAAGAAGTAAGAATCATTTGAAAAATTGAACTACTGCTTGGCCAGTGTGGCTCAGTGGATTGAGCACTGTCCCATGGACTGAGAGGTCCTGGTTCGATTTCTGGTCAGGGCACATGCCAGGGTTGTGGGCTTGATCTCTAGTAGGGGGCATGCAGGAGGCAGCCGATTGATGTATCTCTCTCACATCAATGTTTCTCTCTCTCTCTCTTAAAAAAGTCAATAAAAACATAAAATAAAAATTGAACTGCTTTTTATCCATTAGTAATATGGAACTAACAGAGAAACAAATATAAAATCAATAAATATCTTAGTTGAAAGTAAAATCTGTCAAATTTTAAATGAAAAGCATTTGAGAATACCCACCAAAGGATTAATTATGAACACTGAGTTAATAGCTTTGCAGAACTATACCAAAGGAATAGTGTTCTGCTATTTCTTCTTTTTAAAAATTGTGGTAATTTGCTATTTAAACCATTTTTAAGTGTACAATTCAGGGGCATTAATTACATTCACAATGTTATATAAACATCGCCACTATTTATTTAAAAAAAAGCTTTCATCCCAAACAGAAATTCTGTATCCATCAATGACACTCCATTACCCCCTCCTACAGAACCTGGTAATGTCCTGCTTTTAAGTATAGTACTAAACCTCAGCTTAAATTGTTCAGAGACTTTAAAGCAAAGATTTTAGGGAAAGAAGACTTCTCCTTTGATATCATAATCACATCTAAAGAATTCCAAATCAGTTAGACAGAATCTTTGAATTTTATGGTATACAAGAAAAAAACATATCCTGTCAGAATGATATAGTACCTAAGTCTCAGAAAACTGGTACTATGTACTTTTAAATGACAGAAAATATGCATCTTTTCTGATTATTGGGTATAAAAAATAGCCAACAATTCAGTGTCAATACAACACAGATCATTTGCAAAGTGAAATGGTTTATCTTTTAAAGATACAAAATTTCATGAAATTGATAAAAGTAGTGTTGAAGAAATGTACATAAAGCCAATAATAAATAAAAATTTGGCCATGTTAGAACAAATGCAAATCCACAAGGATGATGATAAGAGAGAAATTTAAAGAGTGAGAGTGACTTAAAAATTGGAAGATGACTATATTATAAAAGAAGCCAAATCTAAACAGAAAGATAGTTATAGCATTATTGGATTTTGTTGAAAAAAATATGCCAGGAAAATTCGTTTATTCAAATAATTATAATTGTAACTTAAATTTTGTTATATATAAGATACATTATTTTACTAATTTTTAGTTTTATTTTTCAAGAAATAAACCTAAGCCCTGGTTGGTTTGGCTCAGTGGTTAGAGTGTCAGCCCAAGAACCAAAGGGTCGTGGGTTCGATTCCCAGCCAAGGGTGTGTACCTGGGTTGCAGGTTCGATCCCCAGTCCCAGTCAGGATCATTGGGCAGGCAACCAATTGATGTGTGTCTCTCACATCAATATTTCTTTTTCTCGCTCTCTCCCTTCCACTCTAAAGTAAGAATTTTAAAAAATCAATGGAAAAATATCCTCGGCTGAGGATTAACCAGAGGGAGGGAGAGAAGAAATATCATACAACTATATAATCCTCTCCTCCATCTACTATTTACCAAGTGAAATATTTGTAGTAGATTGTTTTCCATGATCAATTATCTTCAGATAAGAGTCTTCTGATTCTAAATTATTGGCTATTTATTTTCATTCTAAATTACAGGGCAATTAATTTATATTTTAACATCTACTAAATTTTAGATTTCACTTAAACCCCTGCCCCCCAAAAATCTGTATATTGAAATAGAATCTTGTTTACATTTCTTTCTTGAGCAGCTACCATGTAAAATGAAGCCTACTCATAGTCATTAGATACAAGATACCTTAGGTAACAAGGCTTAAGAAATACAGAGCAAACCTCAAATACTTTCACATATTCAGCTCAATTAAAAAAAATCTGAAAAAGAGAAAAATGAAGTACTTACTGAATCATTATATTTCCTATATAACACAATATTGCTTCTAGTGGATCTTCCAAAATTTTAATTTATTATTCTTTATTTGAAATATTTGGCAATTTTCAGAAGGGAAGAGAATAGAATAAAAATGAATATTATTCTAAAATTTTAAATTTAGATTAGCAAAGGAAGAAATGAAGTAAAAGGGAACGAATTTAAATGAACACAATGTATCTGTGTGCTCTGGTGTATGACCAACTTCTCAATAGTCATGCTCAACAATTTTCCATTGCTTTCAGATAATCCACTTAAGATCACTTTCATATCTGTTAGTCTCAACACACGCTAATAACATACTTTCTTTTTTTTTTTAATAATTTATTTTATTATTAATTTGTTTTTGTTACAGATGGTTTTCCTTTTTTTCCCCCATTGACACCCTCCTCCCCCTCCCCTTCTCCTCCTCCCCATCCCTGTTGTCCATGTCCATTGGTTACGCACCCATGCACATAGGCTCTGTGATTTATCTCTTTCCCCCACCTCCCCCCCTCCTCTGAGGCTGGTCATCCCGTACTCCACCTCCATGTCTCTGGATCAATTTCGTTGTTCAGTTTGCTCAGTTCTCCTGTGTGTTGCCGGCTTCCTCTGTTGGTGTGGGGGTCGCTCGGCTCCCCCGCCCCGCCTGAGCTCCCCCTTCGGTGTGGGGGTCGCCCAGCTCCCCCGCCCCGCCCGGGCTCCTCCGTGGTTGGGGGGGTAGCCCGGCTCCCCCGCCCCGCCTGGGTTCCCCCGTGGTGGGGGGGGTCGCCTGGCTCCCCGGCTCCGCCTGGGTTCCCCCGTGGTGGGGGGGTCGCGGCTCCCCCGCTCCGCCTGGGTTCCCCCGTGGTGGGGGGGTCTAATAACATACTTTCTACTCCCCTTATTATATTGTTGTCACAGGAAACCATGATTCACTTTCATATTCAATGACTATCATTTATCTCCTATAGAGACTAGATGCTAGAAAAATATTTGCATTCCTAAATTATTAATAATATCTTTAGATTTTTTTCTGGCATTTAATTTCCTGCCAAATTTTACTTTAGACAATTTGTATGTCTCAGTTTCAACTATAGTGAAATCCCTTTGGGATGAAGAGATATTTACCTTGTGCGTTTGATAAATGATGATTGCATTATCAGCTAATGTTTCCACCACGTGAAAGTTTTCTATAGTTGCTGAAATGAAGGGAAAATATTAGTAGCAAAAAGACATATTACCTTTTCCTAGAATGTGATTAATTCACTTATACTGAAAGTCAATTACAAATGAACATTATGGTAGAACGAACGTGATTCTGCCCCACTTGGGCTAAGTTCAAATGGAAGGTAGTTATTACCTAGTATTAGGGCTATAGATAGTGGCTGTGAGACCTGATCACCAGGAAATCTCATTTCCTTTGCTCCAAAATTTAGCTTCCACAGCAAGAAAGCAATTATAATCACCATTGCATTACTCAGGCACAAATTATTCCCTAACACTTTAATCCCTAATTTACTGAAGCTGAATAAATTGTTCTATCTAGGCTTAGGTTACTGTATTTATGGGAAAAGAATATCAAACTGCCACTGATATACATCTTATGATGTTCAGAAGTATCTATTTACAAAATGTGGTGCCTAAGGGAAACCCACCCTGCCAAAGTTAACTAAACAAACCACAGGAGGATTCACCTAGAATTTACCAGGGAAACAAAACAGTCTAGGAGAAAAGTAGATAAAACAGAAACCTTAATTGTAGTCCTGGCTTTCCATTAACTAGTTCTGTGGTCTTTGACAAGTCACTTGACCTATCTGAATTTTACTTTATTACCTACCTATGCAGGATTGCTGAGGTATTAAATCAAACGCTACAATATACTGAGAAACATTTTATACTGTAAAAAGCTCTATTTAAATGTAAAGATTATCGGTCCCCTATATGATTCTCAAGATATTTCTATATTGACATTGTAAAATACAGATCATATGCAGAAAACCAGGTTGGATTTTATATTAAAATTCTAAATAATAATTATATTAAAATATGTTAATAATAGCAGCTTACTTTCCCAATCATTGCGAACGTCAACATTCCAGAAGTAATTGCAGACCTCATGTCCTGTAACTCCTTTAACTGCATGGGTAGCTTTCAAAGGATCCAGAACAATCCCATTTTCTTCTACTTCTCTCCTATATACCTATATAGGACATATTTAAAAACCTGTTTAAAAAATAAAAATCAAACTCCTAAAGTACAAACTGGAAAGTACGTTTGTAAATTTAACAGCTTTTTAGGATTTTATTTATGAAAATCTCTTTAAGGAACATAAATATTCTGCTATAATGAAATTTCAAATTTCAAATTATTAACACATTAAAAATATTTAAAGCTACAAATTCAAGGTAAACTTCAACTATGAAAAATATGCATATATGATGAATGACATTCTCGAGTTGTAAAAAAATAAATGTAACAATTTAAATCAGGCATTATTTACTGAAAATTCTCAAAGACTGTTCAACATGGCAAAGAAGGACAAATAAGTCTAGTTAAAATATAATCTCCTTAGGGATACTGATTAAAGCAGCTTTGTTCACTGATGTATCCCCCAACATCCAGAATAGTATCTGAAACACATTAAAGCAATTCTTTCTTGAATCAATTGAAAGCTAAAATGTAATAAAGATATATGCTCTCTTGCTTTAGATACTGAGGCTGTGTATCTAAAACGCTGATTAAAATTAATTATTTCAAAATTATGGAGGGTTTGCTACTTCAGAGAACTCTGTAATAAGTTCTTTTTTGTTGTTTTTTTAAATCCTCAACTGAGGATTACAAAAAAAATTTTTTTTTCTTAATTGATTTTTTAGAGAGAGGAAGAGAGATAGAAACATTGATGAGAGAACATCGATTGGTCGCCTCCTGCATGCTCCCCACCAGGGATTGGGCCCACATCCTGGGCATGTGCCCTGACCAGGAATCAAACTGGTGACCTCTTGGTGCATGGGTCGATGCTCAACCACTAAGCTACACCAGCCGGGCCCCGAGTACATTTTTTCAAATATCTTCAGATAGAGTGGGCGGGGGAGAGAGAGAGAGAGAGAGAGCGAGAGAGCGAGAGAGCGAGAGAGAGAGAGAGAGAGAGAGAGAGAGAGAGAGAGAGAAACATGGATGTGAGAGAGACACATTGATTGGCTGCCTCCTGCACGACCCTGACCAGGGCCGGGGATGAACCGCAACCAAGGTATGTGCCTTTGGCCAGAATCAAACCCACGACTCTTTGGTCCACAGGCCGACGCTCTAACTGCTGAGCAAAACCAGCCAGGGCCTTTTTTTTTGTTTTTTAATCCTCACCCGAGGACATGCAGAGAGAGAGAGAGAGAGAAACATTGATGTGAGAACCATTGATCGGTTGCCTCCCGTATGTGCCCTGACTGGGGATTGAACCTGTAACCTAGGTATATTCCCTGACCAATAAGTGAACCTGAATCTTTGGTGTACGGGATGAAGCTCCAACCTACTAAGCCACCCAGCCAAGATTTGCAAGAAGTTCTTTTGACAAATGAATAAACATGTTATCATAGGGAGGATCAGCTTTCAATTTATGGAGTGTCTGTGGGGCCAGATACTATTAGGCATTTCATATATAGTTTTTCTTCTACAATCTCTCTCACCAAACTCCTTTTCCTACATGCTTACTTATTCGTTATTGGGACTGCTATTTTCCTAGTCACCTAAAATGGAATTTTGTTGACTTTTGATTCCTTCTCTCACATTTCACATAGGCTATTAAGCTTATTACCAATCTTCTATAAGACATCCAACAGCTTGACTTTTTTACTATGGTTACTTTTTTTGGCAGACTCTCATCATCTTGTACCTGACTCTCTCAAGTGGTTTTCTTGGTCTCCTTTCTTCCCTATCAGCTTAATCTTCTGAAAACGTTACTTTGTATAGTGGCTAACCTACTGCTACAAATGAGATAGATTATTCTCTTTAATGGGTTATTTAATATTCCCCATAATCCAGCCCTAATTTCTCTCTTTCTAATGTTGTGGGTTGCAGGAACACTTATTTTCTATTACTTAGTCCCTTCACTTCCTGGAACCACCCTAGAAGAGAAACAGCAACTTATCTGAATAGTGTGTACAGAGGGAGAACGAGGCAGGTATGACTCAACCCCTTCTTCTGCAGAGAGCATGTGTCCTGGCCTGCTTTTAGGGCTTATTCTTGTGGGGAAGGCCTCTGATTATCCAGGTATGTCAGAAACATAGAGGTAACATATTAGGCAAGACCTTGTGTGACAGCTGGTCCCCATGGAGTAATCCAATCAGTTTATCAGAATTATAGCATTTTGGTAACTCGTTAACCTCTATCTTATTTCTTAATTTGTTTCCTATTCAGGAGGAGAAGAAATTCCAACATCTAATGTTGTATCCCATTTGCTAGAATTCTGGTCAACACAGTCTATAGAAAACTTCTAAATACAAAATGACCTTTCCATAAGTGAAGTCAGTCAGATAGAGAAAGACAAATACCATATGATTTCACTTATATGTAGAATCTAAAGAACAAAATAAATGGCCCTGCCCGGTGTAGGTCAGTTGGTTGAGTGTCAACCTGTGCACCAAGGAGTCGCTGGTTCGATTCCCAGTCAGAGCACATACAAGAATCAACCAATGAATGCATAAATAAGTGGAATAAACCCTGGCTGGTTTGGCTCAGTGGTTAGGGCATCGGCCTGCGGACCAATGAGTTGCGGGTTCGATTACGGTCAAGGGCATATACCTCGGTTGCGGTTCGTCCATGGCCCTGGTTGGGTTGTGTGGGAGGCAACCAGTCAATGTGGCTCTATGACATCGATGTTTCTCTCTGTCTCTCTCTCTCCCTCCCTTCCTCCCACTCTATCTAGTGACAGATGGACAAATATTCTCTGGTGAGGAATAAAAAAAAAACAAGTGGAACAACAAATCATTGTGGTTTCCACCCCCCCCCCTTTCTTCTCTCTAAAAAATTAAAAATTTAAAAGAGAAATATCCAAATAGAGAGCCATCAGTTAATTGTGACCTGTTCATATTTAAACCACAAAATTTTATTTCTCCGTGGCCTAGGCAAAATAGAATGGTTTGTGCACAGATTTGATCATAAAGAAATTATATAAAAGCTAAACCAAGGAAGCAAAAGGACATTTTATTTGTCAATATCTGGTGCTTCTTTGATCATATGTAATTATTTGTTTAAAAGTAATTTTTTTTTTTTAAATCTTCACCTGAGGATATTTTTCCATTGATTTTCAGACAGAGTAGGAGGGAGACAAAGAGAAACATCGATGTGAGAGAGATACATCGTCTGGTTGCCTCCCACACAACCCCAACCAGGACTGGGAATCGAACTGCAACAAAGGTACGTGCCCTTGACTGGAATTGAACCCATGACTTTTTGGCTCATGGGCCGTTGCTCCAACCGCTGAGCCAAACCGGCCAGGGCTAAAAGTAATTTTTAAATGAGGATACTCATTCATATCAATAGTAATGACAATATGACTGTAACAGAGGTGCAATTAGCAACCTATAACATTTTACTGGGAATTACCTTCATTTCTCCTTCTTCTACAACCAACTGCCAGTTGGCATCTCCACCTACATCCTGTAATGAATAAGTCATGTGGTTCTGCACCATCTCTTCAACCTTGGGGGAAAAAAAGGTAAAGCTATAAGAATCTGCCTCCAATTAATAACTATGACATAATCTCTAAGAAAGAATGATATTCAGTTTACTTCAGTTCAGAAATGATGCTCTTAGAAAGCTGAGCAACCAAATGCACAAAAGTTAGTAGGTTTGAAGAGTTTAGTCCACATTCCAGATATCATATCTAAGTTAATGACAGGAAGGAGAAATGTGGGGAAGATAATCCAATCAGATAACATATGTATACTGGGCCTAATGTGCATCAAGTGACCAAAATAAGAAGCATTTTCTTAAAAAAAAAAAAAAAATCCTTTTTTTACCATGAAACGCTTCCTTACAGAGATGATGTCTTAAAAGCATAAAATCATTAAACTCTATGGGTAAAAGGAGCATGAAGAGACCATCTAGTCCAGTGTTTCTATATTTAAGACTATGTTGAGATACTAGAAAACTCGTTATATATCAAGATTTCCCTACAAAAGTAACAAAGCTTTTGTTATTTCACTGAAATGATAAAAGGACTGTTGCTGAAGGAACTGGTTCCTTTACCATCTATGCAGACACTTTATCTAAGCTCTGTTTTCTAATCCTTTACTCATAATTTTGTTTTATGGAATAATATATTAGAGAATGTAGAAAAGAACTTAAAAATATGTATACTGTACTTCATTTAAAAAAATACATTCCTAAGTTTAACTACTTATTTTACATAAAGTCTATTGTGTTCATTAGGGATAAAAAACAAGAACGAAGTTTATACATATTTTGAAATAAATACTTTAAATACAAAATGAATGGTTTTGGGGCAGAAATTCTTAAAATTATTAACCCTGGGGATATGAGTTTTCTACATAGAAGGATGTTATCCATATGGTATTGTGACATGTACTTCTGCTACATCAAGCTTTCTGGATCTCAGAATGCATCGTTAGTTACTAAAAGCTTTAAGTGTCTCCTTAATTGGCAGTGATCACAAAAAGGTCTTTGATAAAAATATATGTTAAGATTCTACAATCTATTTTTAAATAAACACTAACATAATATTTTATTTATTTATGATTCTCAAAGCAATGAATGGTGTTGGGTTACAGACTTCAGAGAAAATTTAAAATGTGACTGATAGTACATTCTATAATTTTAGACAGTCCAAAGTAGAAAACATAACTTCAGGGGCTGCGTGGAAAAGCCTATGTGCCTCTATAATTTTGAAATATGCTTTTAGAAGGTAAGGATGACTAATGTGGGATTCCAAGTTACAAATACATTCAAAATGTATCTCATTTCCAAAAGAGGAGAGCAAAGAAAGTTCCTGTTAGTATCCATAAATAAAAAAGCCGCAGTAGCACTGCCTTCGTTTGTTGGTGTCACGTCATGATTTGGAGAAATTTTTACCCTTATTAGATCCCAAGATCTTAAAGATCTTAGATCTGAATATGTACTTTTTAGGTCAGACACCGGGAATTAAGAACACCTATATTTATTATAAGATTAGAGGCAAAAAGAAATGCTTCCCCCAACTAAGCCAACTTTTTTTTTTTTTTTTCTCTCTACGTGCCCCTAGTGGGAACCGAACCTGGGACTCTCTGGTCCATAGGCTGACGCTCTAACCGCTGAGCCAAACTGGCCAGGGCTAAGCCAACTTTTAATGGATTACTTATGAAAGAAGAATATGAAGGATTTTATTGTTAAAAAAAACAAAGTGAGTTCTGTTTAAAAATTTTTTTAGTTCCATTTAGCTCTTTTGTTGGAGTGCATGCAGGTAACTGTGTTTTTGTTTGGAAGATTATTTCTGGATTAGAGATTTCAAAAGTATAAAAATGATTTGTTTTGGTCCCAAAGAAACCAGATTCCACAAATATAAATTGACAGAAGGTAATATAAGTTAAAACAATGTAAAGTAAGTACATTTAACATTGTTTTTCTAGACAGATAAAAAAAAAAGGTATTCTTTTCAGTTACCATTGCATCTATAAAAGTTTACAGTTTTCTGTTCTTATTTACTTCCTTAACTTAAGAGGACTTGAAAAAGTCCAACAAAGAAACAAATAAGATGTATTCAATGCTATATTCACAGGAAATTAAGCAAGTAATGAAATGCTCAATTATTGTAGTAACCATTTCTGCAAAGCCTTTATCATGAAATCTTTATCCAAGCATCTTTCTCTAGGTAATAATATTAAGATTAATAACAGAGGTGATACAGGTATAATTTCATTATAATGAATTTTATACTCACTGCAATAAAATATGAAGTAGCTAATTTTACTACAGAGGCAGTGACTAGGACATTCATGACCACAGACGCTTCAGATCTAACCTAATAATCTACTCCCTTTACTGTTTCAGTTATGACTCTGAATATAAAAAATAAGTGGGAAATAAGGGACCATTAAGTTGGATAACAAGAATAAATACAAGCCAAGTTTATCATTTTATTAGGCTTAAAATTTTATATCCTAGGAAATAATGTTACTAGTACCACCTGCTATTACTAAAAAAAAAAGACTGGACCAAAATTATTGAAGCAGGTTTTCCCTGCTTTAATAGTATTTGCAAGTTTTAATTAGACCAAGCATAATTTTAGAAATTGTGCCCTTGATTTTTTTGGACTTAGAGTTAAAAATGATGAGCTAACACACACTGCATCTTTATACCAAATGAACTATGAAAAAAATGGATAAAACATATTTGAAGGTGATAGTACTCCAATTATAACCTTTTTTTTACCTCACATTTGAATCATTCGGTATGCCATTTTAGGAGGCTGTCTAATTGAATCTAACATTATTAATATAGTAATTTAAAATTTTATTTTTTTAATGTTTTTTTCTTTATTGATTTTAGAGAGAGAGAGGAAAGGAGAGAGAGCGAAAGAGAGAAACATCAATGAGAGAGAACATCGACTGGCTGCTTCTTGCATGCCCCCCACTGGGGATTTGGCCCACAACCAGGACATGTGCCCTGACAGGGAATCAAACCAGCAACCTCTTGGTCATGAGTCGACGCTCAACCAGTGAGCTACAATGCCGGGCAGTAATTTAACATTTAAAAAAATTCTTTTTACTTATTTACTTGAGAGAGACAGAGAGAGAAACGTTGATTTGTTGCTCCACTTAGTTGTGCATTCACTGGTTGACTCTTATATATGCCCTGACAGAGATCAAACCTGCAACCTTGGTGTATTGGGACAATGCTCTAACCAACTGAGCTACCTGGCCAGGGCAATACAGTAATTTTAAAAGAAAACTGCCCTTTGATAGCACAACAAAAAATTTTCCCTCCTAAATGGAAAAATATCCTCAGGTGAAGATTAACAGTAACAACAAAAAAACTGTACTGAACAAAAATAAATCTAAGAGAGCTCAAACATAGCTTAAAAAGAATATAACTATGCTTGTTATTACAGTTACAGAGTCAAAGAGAGAGGTTTGTTGGATAGAATAGTTTATTAAAAACAAGTTAACAGTGTACTGTTAGCCCAAAGAAAAATGGCCAAAAACATGAATAGTCAATTCATTGAAGAAATGCAAACACCCAAGAAGCAAAAATACCACTTTTAGTGTATCAGTGTCAGTATAGCAAAAGAAAACTGACCTGGGAATGCAGCTAGTTTTTTTGTTAATCCTCACCCAAGGATATTTTTCATTGATATTTTTAGATAGAATGGAAGGGACGGAGGGTAGGAGGGAGAGAGAGAGGGGGAAATATTGATGTGAGAGAGATACATTGATTTGTTGCCTCCCACATGACCCTGTCTGGGGCCGGGATCAAACCTGCAACCCAGGTAGGTGCCCTTGACCAGGTACTGAACCTACCACCCTTTGGTCTGCAGGCCGATGCTCTAAGTGCTGAGCCAAACCACCCAGAGCTGAGGTGACATCTTTAGATGGGAATTGTGCTATGCAAATAATGTGACCAAAAGATCCATTTATAAATCTAAGTCCTTTCTGCTTTCTGGATACTTTGATTTAGAGCTATTTTATTCCCTATTTCTGACCAGCAGACAGATTCATGATTTGCTATTAATTTCCTAGTAGATTAAACTTATTGGAAGTTATTTTTTCAGGGCATCTCGTAATTCTATGTTTAATTATCCTATCCAATCAGAATTACAAACATAATTTCAACAAGAAACAAAGCAGCCATAAACCAAGACTTGTACACAGATGCCAAAGCCCAATTAATCAATAGCTAAATGCCAGAGCCCAAGTCCACTAAATAACAACAAATACTTTTAGCAAGGACAATAAACACTTGAAGACCTCAATGGTATTTGTCTTCCTTTTTGCCCCTTTTGGCATATAACAATACAATAATCAAAAGTTAACATAGAATCTGATCAATCACGAGCATCACATATTAGGGAAAAAGCCCACTGGAAAGACTTTTCAACTTACATACACGAGTTACACAAAAAATTAGGTAAAGAAGTAAGCTATAATTTGGCAAGTCTTGTAAAAAGCTGGGTACCTATTTCTCAGTGATATATTCATCTGTACTTGAAGGCTTTCAGCTGGCTCCACAGCTCTCTACAGACAAGGTCCTGATCTGGGTTCTGAAGCCCTAATTCTTAGGCACCTATCAGTGGCTTATATTCTTTTCTTGCTCTCATTACATTTTCTTTCATTTATAGTCAGTTTATTCCTATATTTCAAGGGAAAATGGTGACCAGTACTGATGATGGGTTTTAGTTAGTCTGTTATTTTACTATTTTAATACAAGGTGGAACTTAGAAGAATAAACCAAAGTCTCCCGGATTATCTAGTTTTGTCAATGACTCACTGTGAATATGAGTCACTTTTTAAAGGCATACATAAATGGATGAGCAAAAGGTAAGAAATACTGTAATAAATTTTGCGATTTCTCATAAATTAATAATCTCTATCTCAAAAATGTCTAAGGAGAAAAAATTGCAAAAGTCAGAAAAACACAATTTGATTCTTAGACTTATTTTCTTTACTACATACTTAAAAACTAATGTAAATTTTATTCACATGTGTAAACTAATAGGAATCTATTTTAAATTATGGCTTTCAAAAACTTTTACTAGAATACCCTGATAGAGAAAAAAATGATGTAGATAATTTTGATTAGCTCAAAGAAATTATGTTATTATAATGTTATTAAAAGCTCACTTACTGAGCACTGACTACATGCCAGGGCCTAGGTAGATCTGAGTCCTAGCTAGATCATAGAAGTGAAGCGCAGAAGAGTTAGGAAAGCCGTTCAACATCATGCAGCTAGCCAGAATTTAAACTTGGTCACTTTGACTGGGAATTCAGGTTCTTAAAATAACGTAATGCAATCCAGCAAAATGCAATCACTAAAGAGATACAAAGCTGAATTGCAAAGATGGGAAGATAAAAAAATTTCTTTTTCCTAATGCAGATGCTAAAATATACTGTTTCAATGATTGTATTATGAGTGCAGAGACTCCAAGCATCTAGCTTCCTATATTAAATTCCTAAACCCTTACTGATGATACCAAATAACCAATTAAAACCAACTTCTATAGATTTAGCATATAAACAGAAACATTAATTTATAATATCCAACAGTAAAGTGCATAAGGAAAGTATAACCTGTTCAATAGTGTTTCGTATTATAATGGTAATGAGACAAACATTATTTAAAAAGTTATTTCCTTGTTGAATATAATTATGATATTTTAAATTAGATTAGAAGAGAGACTATTGAATCCTGCTTTTATGCTATAACATATCCTATAGACCATATCCATCAAAGGTGCTGAATCCTATCTGAAGAAATCAGATATTACATAATATTTAAAAACCACATATCTTCAACTGTTTCAATTCAATTTGAAATCTTTCAGGAGTGCCTCCTATATGGCAAAATTACAAGCTAGTCACAGTGAGGATACAAAGGGCACATGCAAGCTTGATAGAGGAACGGTTTAGTAGACAAGGAAGGCCTTTTTAATGCTTATAACTATTTAAAATTCAAAACAAAAACAAGTGGCCTAACCAAAAGATTTCTCAGAACTGGGAAAGCAGGCTGGAATATAGCACAGAAAGACTCAAGTCCACTCTATACATTCATACAGTACCTGGGAGCTGAATCTGTGAACATCGTCAGAGGCACTGACTAGATCAATGGAAGACATGGAGGAAGAGCGACTATAGGGCTACCAGAGACAGACAAAGAAAAAACCAAGTAATCAGAACAAAGGCACAACAGAGCATTCAGTACCAACTTCCAAACACAAGATAAAGAAAGAGAACAAAGCACTATATGAAACAAGCTCAGCCGCAAGTGCTGACTCCATGCACCTATTATGTGTTATGCTCTAAAATCTTTCTAAAATGAATGCAGTACTTTCAATAATATAAAATAATACCACTTAATCCCAAAGAAAAAAGAAACTTAATATAACTGGCTATGCTTTTGGCTATTTTGGACCAGTCATTCCCTACCTCCACCCTTACCCCTTAAATAAAAAAAGAAAGAACATTATGTTCATAAGATTTCTAACTGTTTTGGAGGATGTATATGAAAGAAAACATAATACCAAAAAATCTCATTACTTAAATTCAAGAAAAGGGAGAAAACTAATACAACAAGATAGTTCTATCAACAGTGAAGAATACAACATACACTTTCAGTAAACTTGGACATTAGGCTTACCTTTTGGACAAATCTATGAGTCCCCACAGAAGAAAAGGCATCTCCAGATGGCATGGATGTAGGCCAATGTAACCTGACCTTTTCACTCTGTGACTAAGAAAACATATAATGTTAAGATGCAAAGGTTTTTAAGTGTATTTTGCAGCTACAGAATGGTTACTATAACCTATAACCTGAAACTATCAACATTTAATTATTGAACACTTTAGTGCTTATGTGGTAGGCAGTTAGAAAGACACAAGCAGAACAAAGACGATAGGCCAGGTAAAGTCCTAGGTGTCTAGCTATGGACAAAACAAGTACCTCGCTCCCCAGGGTAACCTTTCCTCCCTGAACATATTGCTAGTCATGCGGGTTAGATTCCCTTAAAAGGGGGAAAGAACAAGGGGGCAGGAGAATAGCCTCATATGACTTCCATACAAGCCCTTACACAACTACTCCCTTAAGGATTAAGCCCCAGGACAATGAGGTTCTGACCCACATAAAATAATCTTAGGAACAAAGCCTTGGATCTGCTGAACACAGAGACAGAGTTTAGGTTAAACTAGGGATAATATCTTGGCCTCAGTTGTATCAGCTCCAGGCCCAGAAAAACAGCAAAACCAGACAAGCAATACTATGGCTGACCCCAGGAGCAGCTGCATTGACTAATGATCCCCCTTGCCCTGGCACTGGCCAATCAGTAGAGACTATGACCCTGAAAGGACACATCTGGAAAGCTGATGAATATTCTATTGGGATCCTCCTTAAGATCACCAAATACCCTTGAGACTGAGGACCCAGTGCGGCTCTCTCTATGGATCACGTCTGTGTCTTTCCCCACTCCCTTTCCCCAGGTGCATTTTCCTTGCCTCTCTTTTTCCTAAATAACAAGGGCCCTTCTTTTGCTCTGTAATTTGTTTCCTGAGCCCATTTCTTCTATGACTCACTTCTTCTATCCCTGTGACTTTCTTAATAAACTTTTGCTTGTGTTTGAGTCTTGACTCCGAATTCTTTCTTAGCCAGAAGTCAAGTACTGAGGTTGCTGAAATGAGGTCCAGTCTGACTCCACTAGTCTAACATCTGGTGTCGTTTTGCTGCCAACACTTATAAATATTTCAATCATAAAACTACTGTAAAGATATAAACCTTGCCAAATCCTGACATTTACTTTATGTGTCCCAATTCAATCTCTTCTTTTGGACTCCACAGTTACTTAGACCAGGGATTAATTTTTTTATTTTGCTCCCAGCTGGACTCTCCAATGCCAACATGACATCATTTACCATGAATCAATCTTAACTATTTTCTTATCCAAACTCTGCCCAAACTATTCCAATCATTCCACCTCATCAAGGCCCCTGCAGGGCTATATCATTTGAATCAATTATCAGTGTTCGCTTCAGCTACGTTCCAAAAAACATACCGCTTATATCTTTGTCTCCTTTCCATAAAGGTATTCATTCTATCTTCATCCAAGCATTTCATTCCTGTTAAGCTGCCATTTAACCTCTTTCTTCCTCCTCAGCTTCCCTAGTTTCTTCTCACTTATTCAATAAATATTTACTAAATATATCGTAGCAGAAACTGTGCTGTGTTGTGTGTGTGTTCATTTTCTAACTATGCAGAAGACAACTGGTAATTTCAATTTAACACGATCTGAACACAACTGCAAAGATCGCATTTCTCACCACTTTTTTAAAAGACTTTTTAGTAATTTCTAGAGAGGAAGGGAGAGGGAGAGAGAAACATTGATGTGAGAGTGAAACAGCGATCGGATGCCTCCTGCACGCACCCCCACCAGGGACTGAGCCTGCAACCTGGGCATGTGCCCCGACCAGGAATTGAACCGTCAACCTTTCAGTACATGAGAGGACACCTAACCAACTGCTCACACACCACTCCTTTGTACACCTTCCTTTATGTTGGCAAATAATGTAAACTCAAAACTATGTCACTGGAGAATGCCTATGTAGTGGCTATGTTGTTGAGAGCTCTGTGCAATATCTAATGCATACAATGAGGGAAATGATCTGAACCTTTGGAACTGATTTCATGGATTACTGATGCTTACTACTCTACAGCATTACCATACTGTAATTACCTTTGTCATAATGACATGCCTGGTTATTAGGCAGGGAAAGTCATGGTCCGTTTAATGACTTGTTTTGTAGAGTATCTACCAGAGTGTCAAAAATAGTTTGAAATGAAATTGATAGTCCCATGAATATTTCTTTTTTTCTAAAGCTTATAGAAGTTTTCATTGATTCTCTTCAACTCTAACTCAACCACTGTGTTGATTTTTAAGAATGTAGCATTTTAGAGCCAGAGGTATGATTTGAGTCATCTTGTCTAACACCTTGTTTCACAGTTTAGAAAACAAAGGCCCAGAGAATTTAAGTGATAGTTTCACAGTCAGTGGTAAAACTAAGACTAAAACAAAGTTGTCATGACCTCAGTTCACTACAATTCCCGTATTAGAGAAAAACAAAACAGTGAAGGCAAAAAAATTTTAAAAAACCAAACACAATGATGCTATGATGCTACTTTAGGTAATACATTTGGCATCCAAAATTAGAGGTCATTTAGGAACTGAAAGTTTCCACTCTTATTGAGTGCTATGTAGCATATTTCAGGTATGAAAGTGAGCAATAAGCTTTATAAATTAATGTGATATGAACATTTTATAAATTATAATTATAAATTATAAAAATTGAGTTATAAAAAATATGGAGTTCCAGTGATGCAGTTGGTTAGCGTGTAGTATTTATATGTCGTCCTATGGACTGAGAGTTATAAAAAATATAATGAAAAATGAACATTAAAAACAGTCACTATTGCAAGTGATTTACCTTCAGGTAGATAGACCAGAAAATGAGCATTAACAGCCATGAGTGCCTTAGCAATAACGAGGAACAAACATGCCAACTTTTTAATGCAAGTAAATCTGTAGTATAAAACTGTTAAACGTATCATTTATTTGCAAGATGCCTCAAGATCTGCGAAAATTAAAATTCACCCTTAAGTACCATCTAGTGGTAAAACACGGTAACTGCATTGTTGTAGAATTGAAGACAAGGGACCCAAGTAATCTTGAAATTAGAGTTAAAGGATTTAAGAAATGCTTTCCTTCCATTTCCACAGAAGAAGCTGGGCATAACTGCTCTGAATTTAATGATGATAAAACACTGAGCAAAGTTAACAATTGAAGGTTAAAGTAGTTAAAGTAATAAAGAAGTTAATAATAAAAACTGAATGGTATCAACAAAGAAGAAAAATAAATTTTTGGTC
This sequence comes from Tadarida brasiliensis, assembly GCA_030848825.1. NCBI lineage: Eukaryota > Metazoa > Chordata > Mammalia > Chiroptera > Molossidae > Tadarida > Tadarida brasiliensis. Next base: position 49,013,883 of record CM061258.1, read on the forward strand.
ATCTTTCTTTTGAATTTATATGGCTCTTAAGAAATTCAAAGACTGTTTTACTCAGAGTAAATATATGCTTGATATTAACAGGATCATGATGAAGTTGGATACTTCAAGGGGAATAGGCAGAATATTTTCATTTTATTTCACATTAATTATGCATGCTTTCTTTAAACTATCATTGATCTTCTTTCTATTGCTTAGAAATTGATCAATGAAGGATATGACTTATATTCTTATACATTTGTGACTCAATGCAGACACAGTTCAATTTATAGGTTATCACAGTTTCATGGTTTTCAAATTCTATTTATATAAAATGAGATACATCAAGGAATACCTAGTGTTAAAATTTTTCATAACAGATATACCTGTTCTTCTATTTTATCTTGTCTGTCAAGAGCAGCTTCAACAGCATCAAAAAACTCTTCTTCATTAATTAGACTGTTTGGACCTTCCTATTTTCAAACACATAGAGAAAAATAGTTGATTTAAGAAAATGGAAAACACTGATAACTGTGGCATTAACTCTATTGGAAAGTTGAAAAGTGAGTCAACAAACATTTATGAACAGTTAGTACACTAGGTAATATTTTATAAAAGATGAATAACATATGCTCTATGTAGACTCATGAGTATAACAATTAATTCACTCACTCAGTACTCATATACTTACTGTATATTGACCAATATTGTGTTAGGGCAATAATCTAGAGAAAGGGATTGGTGAACTACAGCCCATGGGCCAAATCTAGTCCATTGCCTACTTTCATATGCCTTTTAAGTTAAGAATTTCATTTTTAAAATGGTCAGAAAAAAGGAAAGAATAACAACATTTCATGACATGTAGGAATCACATAAAGTGAAAATACAGTTCTACTGGAATACAGTCATGCTCATTCATATGTATTGTCTATGCCTGCTTTCATGCCACAGGGACAGAGTTGAGTACTTGCAACTTGAATACTTGCCAATAGAAACTATAAAATTGAAGAAAAGTAAGTACAAACTTGCAGATCTATAGGCAATGAAAAGTACAGATAGGAGTTCTGAGGGGTATCTTGTTAAGCAAAGACAAGTATTATTCATGGAGAAAGAACAGCTGAGCTGATGCTTGAAAGCCTGGTTAGATGGCAGAGCAGTAGTTCTCAATTGCCTTGGGAACTTGTCAAAATGAAAATTCCCAGAGCCCCATACACAGAAATTATTTCTCAGAAGGTCTTGAGTGGAGCCTGGAATATGCATGTTTAATAAGTCCTCCAAATGATTCTCATGCAAATAGAACCTCAGCTGCATCAGAAGATAAAAGTATAAAGAACAATAGCAAAATAGAAACAAGCAAGGTATGTTCCTGGTGTGATGAAACAAGTGGACTATAAATTGAGTAATGGCTTCACATTATGGTAAAAGTGGAGGTTGAAAAAATAGGCTTAGGTTTAAGGTTCCCTGTATTTTTAAATATAAAAATATGACACATGAATATTGCTGGTCTGTCTAAAATCTTCCCAGTTAGACTGATAACCTCAAGTCATCACTACTCCATGAAAAAATATCTAACAACATCATCCCATTCCTACTCCAACTTGGAGCCACACAGGAAGAGTGAGAGAAACTATGGTATAATGCTCCTGTCATTTGGCATAGGCATATGAGAAATCTTGATTTAATGTAATAGTTCTTTTTCGAGTTATGAGGACTCCCCTCACAACCCATTTCAAAAGAAAAAAATCCCCACAAAAACTTGTTTTTTTAAATCCTCACCCAAGGATATTTTTATATTTATCTTTAGATAGAGTAGGAGGGAGGGAGAGAGAGAAAGAGAGAGAAACATCAACAAGCACCAGCTGCCTCCCACTTGACCCTGACCAGGGCAGGGGACCAAACCGCAACTGAGGTACGTGCCCTTGGCTGGAATCGAACCTGCAATTCTTTGGTACGGGCCAACGCTCTAACCACTGAGCAAAACCAGCCGGGGCATAAAAACTTTTTATTCAACTACAGCATACAAACAGAATAGTGCATGCCTCAATGAATTATCACTAAGTAAATATAAACATCTAAGGACCAGCTGGATTATGAAAAAGAACAGTAACAACACTCCAGAGGCTATCCTGCAGGATTCCCTTTATAAAGTTAAAACATTTCAAAGACACTCAAATGATAGCAGTATCACTTTGGTCTTTGTTGATGTGAGAAAAATACAAAATTGCCAAAATCTACTGTGAACTCTAACATATTTTCTAGTGACTTTAAAAACTCTATTGAGCCCTGGCTGGTTTGGCTCAGCGGTTAAGAGTGATAGCCCGCGGACTTAAGGGTTGTGGGTTCGATTCCGGTCAAGGGCATGTGCCTGGGTTCAGGTTCAATCCCTGGCACTGGTAGGTTGGGGTCGTGCGGGAGGTAACCAATCTCTCTCTCAATCTCTCTCTCTCTCTCTCTCGCTCTGTCTCTCTCTCTCTCTCTCTCCCCCTCCTGTCCACTCTTAAAAAAAAAAAAAAAAAAAAAAAGACAATGAAAAAATATCCTGGGGTGAGGATTAACAACAAAATTATTGTCCTCACACGGGAGATAACTTGTCCTATAAAGTGGACAGTCATAATAATGAGCCTTTTAAAGCCTATACTAAACTTTGTAGGCAATGCCAAAAATTTTATTTCAGAGTAAGTCTAGCATTTATATATTATGGAATATACATTCAATTAAAATAAACATAGAAGAATTATATATTTAGAATCTTTAAAGGTTACAAAAGTATAATTTAAAAACTAATCACTTTTGTGATAGGCATATCTATGTGTTTTTCTTTCTAAGATCAAAATATAACTTCATACCTCATAATCTGGTCCTCCAAAGTGGGATTTTTTCTTAAGTTCTGTCATAGCATTTTTGTATGCTTCCTCTAGTCTTCTTCTTTTCTCCATTTCCTATTTTTAAAAGAAAGCAAGTGAAAAATTTATTCATTTAAAGTGGGAATTTTCTCTGCATTTCACTGAAATTTTATGATTTGGCCAAAAAATAACTCCACTCCTATGGAAAATGAGTATTATTCTGGGCTATATATTTATACACCAGCTACTATTTAAATCACCACTAAAATCACCTAATAGGTAGGTTGTGAATTTAATTGGATTAAGTAATTGCCAAAGTATCTATGCGTTAAAAAAGATAAATTAGTACCAGACGAATGCCTCCAATATATTCCTGTGTTTGTTTCCCCCAAATAAAAGCAATATTTGCTTTGTTATGAACAAAAACAAAAACAAAAAAAACCCAAATAATGGATGCCAGGAAGAAAATAACTCAATTAAGTGGAATCAGTAAATGCTAAAAAGAACATATTCTAAGAAAGAAATTTCTTGTACTTTCCCACGGCTGGTTAAAACTATTTTAGAGCCCCAAAAGAGCTTAGATTTCTACTTAAATCCTCTCTTTTATAGATATTGTCTACAGCTCTAAGAGGTTAAAAGACCCAAGGTCAACACTGAAAAGGAAAGGCTGGCCCCTAGTACCAATCTCGTACTTATTTCTACAACAATGGGCTGCATTGTGTCAAATCTAATACTCAGTTCAACAAGCTTGTAAATAACCTAATGCCTTTAATTCAAATGCCTTACCTCAAATACTTAAGGGCTAAAAAGTCCACAATGAACTCACACAAAGCTAACTACTTCCAAATGCCCCCTCTGAAACAGAGCTATTGCAAATCAATGAATTAGTTCATTAACCCAAAGATAAAGTGCTTATTGTATACTCAAGAGAAATTGGGACTACAGACCCAACAGAATGGCTAAAAATTAAGAACCAAAATAAAACACCCACAAAAACTGACAATATTAAGTGTTGACAAGGGAGAAGAGCAACTGGAATTCTCATCTACGACTGCTGGTGGGAGTTTAAACTGATATAACCACTTTAGAAAACTGTTTGTCAGTATCCACTAAAGCTAAGCATATACCCCATGAATCAACAATTGTACTCTTAGGTATATGCCCAAGAGAAATGAGTGCATATGTCTACCAAAAGATATATACAAGAATGTTCACAGAATATTTTGACTATTATTCACAATAGTCAAAATATAAAAACCTAAATGTCCATCAACAGCAAAAACAGATAATCAAATTGAAATCAAACAATGAGAATTCATTATACAATGAAATACAATAAAAAAGAACAAACTACCACTATGTAACAACATGAATGAACCTCACAGTCAATGTTGGGGGGTGGGGGGGACAGAAACAAGAGTGTATATTGTACGAATTTATATGATGTCCAAGAACAGACAAAACTGATCTATGATCATGTAAGTTAGAACTGTGATCACCTCTTGAGGTGGTGGTATGACTAGGTAGGGGAATGAGGGATTCTTCTGCTATAAAAGTTCTGTATGTGGATCTGAGTGGTGCTTACAGGGATATATACAAACATACAAAAATCATCAAGCAGTACACTTAAGATTGGTGCACTTCACTATATACATTAACGTATCTTAATTAAAAATGAACATAAAAACACATAGCACAGCAATATTAAGAAGAGGGGAAAGTTAAAGAGCATGCCAAATTACACATATGCGAGTCTATTAATGTAAGCAAACATCTTAAATGAATAGAATATTTTTAGGCAGTGTGGTTAGATATGACTGAATGATGATTCCTTAGTGAAGGGAAGAGAGACTAAAATCAAAAAGGTTTTTTATTTTCTTTATTGCTTTTAGAGAGAGCGGAAGGGTGAGGGAGAGAGAGATAGAAACATTGATGAGAGAGAACATCAATGAGAGAGACCATAGATGAGAGAGCACATCGACTGGCCGCCTCCTGCATGCCCCACTGGGGATTGGGCCCACAACCTGGGCATATGCTCTGACCAGGAATTGAACTGGTGACATCTTGGTGCATGGATTGATGCTCAACCACTGAGCCACACCGGCCAGGCTAAAACCAAAAAGTTTTAAATAAACTAGTCTAGATGAGTTGAATGATTCTCTTGAATCATTAGTCTAATAGATTTAAGGGGATGTCCTGTTTTCTCAATACATTATTTTTTGTGTGCACAGGGAATCTTCTAAAAATGCAACTTGATCCACAAAGTTATAGAGTGGAAATTTTTGAACAGTTTGACCCAGAATAATAATGAAATGTTTGTACCTTAAATGGATGTTTTTATTGCCTGTTTTTAAAGAATACATATTTTGTCAGTCAACATGGCTTACTGCACTTGAGAATTCTGAACAACTCTCTTTTCTTCTAAACATGGGGACTTCTTTAAATACACAGTGATAGTCAAACTCTATGGCCATTCTGCCATTACATCAGTAATGACATTGCTTTCCTTAGTGTCCTACTCAAATGGATAAGACCTTCAAATACTACAAGCAATATGACTCACTAATGAATAAGATTCTGACTGATGTTGCTTAGTATCCAGAGCTGAAATATAGAAAACAGTAAAACTCTTCTAACTCTGCTATTTCTAACATCTCTGGACAAGTCTCTGGGCCACAGCTCCTAAAATGGTGGCATGTTTAGGTTCTGACATTTTTCTATTTTACTGATGTTAAATTATAAACAGAAATAGTCCTACTAAACAAATTCACTACGCCATACTTTTTACACTAGAAACTAAATATTCATATTGTAATATTATCAGTGTTGCAGTTTAAATAAAGGTCAGAAAAGGTGAACAGGAAGCAATGTTTAATGAACAATATAATGGATGTTGAATAATATCACAATGATCTTGGAAAATTTACATGGTTATGAATGCAATAAGTTAATATTTAACTTTATAAATTGGTGTTTAAGTTAGTTTATGTATCTTAAATGCATTTTCATATACCATATAATAAAGCTCGGTAATGTTAAATGCTATTAAAACCCTATCAAGAATGTACACTGTACAGTAACTGAATACTTAGCTGATGAATCTCATTAGGAAAATGAGGTTAAGATGCCTAAAAAGTTTCAGAGTACTACCACCTACTACTTCTATCAATCTCAATGGATTTTTCCCTAAGAAGTTAGTTTGGTTGAACATTCAATCCATATATAAAACTTAAATAAAATCTGATTATTATTTAAAAGAAAGAAAAACTAGTCTTACCTTATCCAGTCTCTTTTGCCAGCTGTCCTCACGTTTTACCATTAGTTCAATACAATGAGAAAGTGTAGCAAGGATTCCAGCAGTAGTTGCTTTAAAAGTTATTGCCTCCCCTTTAAAGTCTATACCATTAATTCCTTTCGGTGTTACCTGTGGAAATACTGAAAAAGAAAGTTATCCACTGAAAATCTTTCTAATGAAAAAATAATTCTTCACAATTTAAAATTAAAAGTTGTTTAGGAAACTAACAAATCAGCCCTGGCCAGTGTGGCGCAGTTGGTTGGAGCGTCATCCCAGACACCAAAAGGTGGTGGGTTTGATTTCCAGTCAGGGCACAAACCTAGGTTGCAGGTTTGATCCCTGGTCGGGGCATGTGCGAGAGGCAAAGGATTGATGTTTCTCTCTCATATCAATGTTTCTCTCTCTCCTCACCCCCTCCTTCCTCTAAAAAGTAAAACAAAACAAAAAAATCCCCAAAAGTAGCAAATCAGAGAAAGCTTTTAGAATATAATTTCCTTCTTGTTGGTCAACATTTAAAAATTTCCATTCAGCCCTAGAGGGTTTGGCTCAGTGGTTAGAGAGTCGGCCTGTGTACCAATGAGTCGTGGGCTCAATTCCAATCAAGGGCACATACCTCAGTTGCGGTTCATCCCTGGCCCTGGTAGGGTCGTGCGGGAGGCAATCAGTTGATGTGACTCTATCACATCGATGTTTCTGTCTGTCTGTCTCTCTCTCCCTCTCTCCCTCTCTCCCTCCCTCCCACTCTATCTAATGATAAATAGAAAAATATCCTCGGGTGAGGCATAAAAAAAAAAAATTTCCATTCATACTCTTTCAGCAAGGAAGCCTGTGACAGCGTATGTACTTTCAAGTCTTTCTTTTCTTGATTTTATTTCCTGAAATCTATTTGCTGTGCTGTACCTAGTGAATAAAGTGGTAGGACTAATATGTTAATAACACTCTGACAGCTTAGAGCAGGACCTAATTACGGCAAGACCAATGCACACATTAAATATTTTTTTTATCTTGCCCTGGCCAGTTTGGCTCAGCGGTTGGAGCACTGGCCTGCAGACAGAAGGGTCTCCGGGTTCAGTTCTTGGCCCTGGTTGGGGGTTGTGTGGGAGGCAACCAATTGGTGTGTCTCTCTCACATCGATGTTTCTCTCCTTTCCCTCTCTCCCTTCCACTGTATCTAGGAAATCAATGGAAGAATATCCTCAGATGAGGATTAACAACAACAACAACAAAATAGTTTTTTATGTTTACATTTTATATTATTAATTCAGAGTTAGCTTTGAATGAAATGAAAAAATCTTTAAACTCACAAGATGCAAACAAGAGAATACACTATCTCATACTATTAGCTAATAAGAAACCATTGCAATAGAACTCATAAATAAAATGATATCTCCAACTTTAAAAACTCATATGTAGATATGACAGTAAAGGCACAACCCAAAAAAAGAACAAATTGATAAACTACTTCATCAAAATATAAAATTTCTGCTCTTCAAGGCACAGTTAAAAGAATGATAATTGTAGTTATATGAGATGAGTAAGTCTAGCAATATAATACACACCATGATGACTATAGTTAATAATACTGCACTGAATACTAGAAATTTGCTAAGACAGTAGATTTCAGATGCTCTAATTACCAAAAAAAGGTAACTATGTGAGATGATGTTAACTAGTGCAAAACAGTAATCATTTTGCTATGTATACCAAATCATTACATTGTACACCTTAACTGGGAGAAAATCTTTGTAAAGCCTATGTCTGTTAAGGGACTTGTATCCTATATACATACACACACACACACATACACACACACATTATATATATATAATACTAACATAGTCTATAATACAATATAATATATTGTAACCTCCCAACTCAACAGTAAGAAAATATACAACCTAATGAAAAATTTGAACAGAAGATTTAAATACACATGTCACCAAAGAAGAAACAGGATGGCAAACAAGCACATGCAAAGATGCTCAATACTGTAAATTACTAGGGAAAGGAAAATTAAAAACCACAGTGAGATACCACTACACACCTATTAGAAGACTAAAATTTAAAAAGACTGACCATGCCAAGTGTTGGTTCAGATTTGGAGGAATTGGGACTCTCACATATGGCTGGTGAAATATACTTTAGCAGTTTCTTGAAAAGTTAAACATACCCCTACCATGATTCAGCCGTTCCACTCCTAAGTATTTACCCTACAGCCCGGCCAGTGTGGCTCAGTGGATTGAGTGTCGTCCCATGGACTGAGAGGTCCCGGTTCGATTCCTGGTCAGGGCACATGCCCAGGTTATAGGCTCAATCCTCAGTAGGGGGTGTGCAGGAGGCAGCCAAGCGATGTTTCCCTCTCACATTGATGTTTCTATCTCTCTCTCCCTTCCTCTCTCTCTAAAAAATTAATAAAAACATATTTAAAAAATATTTACCCCAAATAATTAAAATAAATACCCATAAAAAGACTTGTACGTGCATGTTCACAGCAGCATTATTTGTAATAGTCAAATACTATAAATAAACCAAATATCCACCGACAGATGAGTGGATACACAAATTGTGATGTAACAACACAATAAAACAGCGATAAAACAATAAAAAGAATCAAATACTGATACATGTGATAACAATGATGAATCTCAAACTAAAGAAGAAGCCAGGCCAAAAGAATCCCATAAACTGTGTAAGTCCATTCATATTAAATTCTAGAAAATGCAAACTAACTTACAGTGACAGAAAAGAGATCAGTGGTTGCTTGAGAAGACAAAGGGGATTAAGGAAACTTTTCGAGAGTGATGGACATCAATAATGATCTTGATTGTGGTTATAACATCATAACATCAAAATTTACCAAACTGTACACTTAAATAAGTGCAGTTTATTGTATGTTAATTATATCTCAATAAAGCTGTTAAAAACACATTTTATTCTTATATTTTTCTGAACATCCTTTCTATCATTGTAACGTCTATATTTTCTATCATTCTTACCAAGATTGTGGTTTTATTGTAAACTATTGTTTTTATTAATAATCAACTTAGAAGTTAAAGTCATCTGTGTCCTATATAAGACAATGTGTTAAATTGTAATAATGGGCCCTCCCTACTAAATGCTTGCTAATTTATATACTTCAGAGTCAGTACAAGATGGAGCAACATAAAATGTCTTTGAAAAAAACTCTAGAAATAGAGAAATGTATCTCTTCAGCTGCACTTACTACTTTCAGAAGCAGCCACCTGAAATCCTTTTCAGAAAGATACAGGGGTTATGTAACAGATTTTTAAGCTTTCAAACAGTTGATATTTTCAACATTATTTAGTGTCTCACACATGGTAAGGTCTCTGAAACAAATTTCTCTGATGTTATATTCTGTTAGTAAATGAAAGCATGAAGACAAAAACCCCATCAAGCCCTGGCTGGTTTGGCTCAGTGATTAGAGCCTTGTCCTGGCACTCTCCAATCCAAGGGTTCAATTCCCGGTCAAGGGCACGTACCTGGGTTGTAGGTTTGATCCAGGCCCTGGTCTGGGTCATGTGGGAGGCAACAAGATGTGTTTCTCTCACACTGATGTTTCTTTCTCTCCCTCTCCCTTCTTCCCTCCCTCCCTTCCACTCTATTTAAAACCAATGGAAAAATATCCTCAGGTGAGGATTAACAACAACAAATCTCAACTTGTAACCCACTGGGCTCCTCTAAGTATTGGTGACTTTGATTTTTGCTCCAAGTCTCTTATGCCTTATACTGTAAAACTATATTAATCTTGATCAAAATAATTAAGCAAAACTCCAAAGTACTTGATAATTGTAGATGAACATACTTATCTAATGTCTCAGCTGAAAACAAGGGAAAGACCATCTTAAAGAGACAAGGTGATAATGTCTACTGGGAAAATTATACACTTTAGTAAAAGGAAACTGAAAATATGTGAATGTAACCATGCATATAAAGGGCAGAAATGAAAGAAATTACAAAATAATCTGTAAGTCTAGATTTTTAAGTACTTAGGCTCCAAAGATTATCATTCAGATTTATAGTTCTTTCAGTTGACCTCTGACCTTACACATTTCAAAAATCTTTTAAAGGTACTATCTTTAAAGGTAAGGCAATCAAGGAACCTGTAAGCTAACCATCAACATGTCAAAAATAAAATAATGTTGACAGAAGCTGAGAGATTTGTAATCCCTTCATTTCATTAAGACTCTCAAACACTATTTTGAATAGTAGACAACCACAGGGAGAATCCCCACAGTTTCTGTGCTTAAGAGTTTTTCATTTCCTCACATGAAGTATTCCAAATGACTGTGTGTGTTTGCGTGCACATGCAACCCTCCAACCCTGCCAGGGATAGAAAAAATTGGTGAACAAGAACTTCTGAACAGGATGGCAACTTTATCTAAATCTCTCCTCGCCTAGCTACTATGACTCTGATATCAACTACAGTCGGCCCTCGTTTATCACGGTTAATCAGTTCCAGACTCTATCACGATAAATGAATTTCCACGAAGTAGGATTCTTTATTTATCTACTATACTAGGGTCAACAATCAATTGGTTTGGGACTACTGGCCTATTATAGATATGATTATTCTAACAAAATAAGTTACAGTTGGCTAAGAAACTGTATTTAAAATATTCTCACATGAAACAATCTATGAGCTAAAAGGAAATGAAAAGTAATCTGTGGTCTAAAGTCTTTGTTCAGACAATATATGAACATGTGCACACAAACTAGGTGGGGGAAAAGGATAGAACAGTATTCATGTTTCCTTGAGTAATGATTGCTCCACCAACACTAAATTTCCTCTCAGTGAATTTCATCAATCTGTGTGGTTTTGTGAACCAATGTAATCTCAATAAATTCAATTAAAAACAATAACAACAAAATAAAAATAGCATATTTAGCCCAGCCAGTGTGGCTCAGTGGCTGAACATCAACCCATGCACCAAGAGGTCACTGGTTTGATTCCTGGTCAGGGTACAGGCCCAAGGTTGTGGGCCAAATCCCCAGTGGGGGGCATGTAGGAGGTAGCCAATCAATGTTCTCTCTTATCCATGTTTCTCTCTCTCCCTAAAATCAATAAAGAAAAAAAAAGGAGCGCATATATTTATATATCTTGATTTGATCAGTTGATATTTACCATCATTATTTTATATATATATGATATGACAAAAATAATTCTGGTATATTACTTACAAAACAGGAATAGATTTAAGTTAGAAAACCAGTCAGAAAATATGGTTAGAAATGTAGTTAAATGGGAGCAACTGGAAAATGTAACAGAAATAAAAATCCACACAAATGACCATCTTCAATATTTAATGCAATTTAATCATAAGACATGAGGATTTAAAAATAGGGAATTTTTGACTTTACATTGGCTTAATCTAAATTAGAGGTAAAAAATCTAACTGTATTTTCAAGTCTTAAAAAAAAAAACAGCTTTATTGAGATATAATATTCACATACCATAAAATTGACTCATTTAACAAGTACAATTAAATGGTTTTTAGTATTCATAGATTTGTACAAGCATCACTAGAATCAACTTTAGGACATTTTCATGAACCATCCCTTAAAATCCCATACACATTAGCAGTCACTTCCCATTTCTCCCAACCCTACCATCACCCGCCCCAAGCCTTAGACAACCACTAATCTACTTTCTACTTCTATGATTTGCCTCTGAATATAAATGGACAGTAAGTAGTCTTTTGTAACTGCCTTCTTCCATTTAGCATAATATTTTCAAGGTTCACCCATGTTATAGCAGGTATCAGTACATTATTCTTATATATAGCTAAAAAATGTTCCATTGTATGGTTATATCACATTTTCATGCATTAGTAGGTGAATAATTTGGGTTCATCTTGTTATGAATAATGCTGCAATGGACATTCATGTACAAGTTTTTGTATGAATGTATGTTTTCATTTCTCTTGACTATATACCTAGGAGTAGAAAAGCTAGGTTAAATAGAAACTCTATTTAACTTGTTGAGGAATTGCTACATTGTTTTCCAAGGCAGCTGCATCATTTTACATTCTCACCAGCCACATATAATGATTCTAATTTCTCCACATCCTCACCAACACTTGTTATATTGTATTTCTTTCAGATTGTAGCTAGCCTAATAGGTGTAAAGTGATATCTCACTGTGACTTTAACTTGCATTTTCCTACAGCCAATGATATTGAGGAACTTTTCATGTATTTATTGGCCATTTGTATATTTTCTTTGGAGAAATGTCTATCCGATGTTTTTTTATCTATTTTTTTTTTTTTCATTTTTTGTTCAGATAGAGTGGGAGGGAGAGAGAGGAAGAGAGAGAGAAACATCGACGTGAAAGGGACACATCGAGTGGCTGCCACCCGCACGACCAACCAGGGCCGGGGACAAACTGCAACGGAAGTACATGCCCTTAGCGGGAACCGAACCCGGGTCTCTCTGGACCGCAGGCCAACGCTCTAATTGCTGAGCCAAACCGGCCAGGGCTTTTTATCTATTTTTAAATTGAGATATTGTTCTAGTTATCAATTAGTAAGAGTTCTTTATATATTTTAGACACAAATCCCTTATCAGACATGTAATTGGCAAATGTTTTCTCCCATTTTATGTTATCTTTTTTTTTTTATCCTCATCCGAGGACATTTTTTCATTTTTTGTTCAGATAGAGTGGGAGGGAGAGAGAGGAAGAGAGAGAGAGAGAAACATCGATGTGAAAGTGACACATCGAGTGGCTGCCACCCGCACGACCAACCAGGGCCGGGGACAAACTGCAACGGAAGGAAGTACATGCCCTTAGCGGGAACCGAACCCGGGTCTCTCTGGACCGCAGGCCGACACTCTAACCGCTGAGCCAAACCAGCCAGGGCATCTTTTTGTTTTTTGATGGTATCTTTTGAAGCACAGATAAAGGGTCAATTTATACTTTTCTTTTTACTTCTAACTTTTATTTTCTTATCTAAGAAGGCTATGCCTACCCAAGGTCATTAAAATTTACTCTTATTATTTATTCTAAGATCTTTATAGCCTTAGCTCTTTAATTCATTTTGAGTTAATTTTTGTATCTGGTGTGAAGTAGGGGTTCAACTTCATTTCCCCCCCATAGGGATATCCAGCTGCCCAGCATCATTTGAGAAGACTGTTTTTCCTCATCGAATTGTCTTGGCACTCTTGTGAAAAAGTGATTTACTGTAAATGTGAGAGTTTATTTCTGGACTCTCAATTCTATACCACTGATCTACATGTCTCTCCTTATGCCACTACTGTAGTATACTGTTGCTTTTGTACTAAGTTATGAAATCAAAAGTGTGAGTCCTCTTTCTTTGTTCTTTTTCAAGACTATTTTAGCTAGTCCAGGTCATCTGCATTTCCATATGAATTATAGGATCAGCTCGTCCATTTCTGCAAAAAACCTACTTGTGATTTTGGTAAGGGATACATTAAATCTATAGGTCAATTTGGGGAATACTGAATTCTTAACAAAATTAAGTCTTCTTCTGACCCATGAACATAGAACATCTTTCCATTTTATTTAGGTCTTCTCAATTTTTTCAAAATGCTTTATTATCTTCAGAGTGGAAGGTTTGTGCTTCTTTTGTTAAATTTATTCCTAAGTATTTAACTCTTTTTGATGCTATTATAAATGAAATTGGTTGAGTTTTATTTTCACATTGTTCATTGCTACTGTATAAAAAATACAACTGATTTTTTATATTGATTTAAAAAAACATATTCAATATATATTTTTTTAGTTTATTGATTTTTAAAGAGAAGAAGGGAGAGGGAGAGGGGAGAGAGAGAGAGAGAGAGAGAGAGAGAGAGAGAGAGAGAGAGAGAGAGAACATCAATGTGAGAATGCAACATCAATCGGCTGTCTCCTGCATGTCCCCCACTGGGGATGGTGCCTGCAACCTCCTGGTGCACGGGATGACGCCCAACCAACTGAGCCACACTGGCCAGGGCTTTATATTGATTTTATACCCTGGAATCTTACTGAACTTATTTATCACCTCTAATACTTATTTAAGTGGATTTCTTATGATTTTCTCTATACAAGTTAATGTCATCTTCAAACAGATCTATTTTAATTATTCCTTTTAAATCTGGATGCCTTTTATTTCTTGTTCTTGCCCAGTTGGTCTCGCTAGAACCTATACTACAATGTTGAAAAGTGGCAAGAATAAACATGGCTGCCCTAGCTGGATAGCTCAGTTGACTAGAGTGTCGTCCCCATATGTCAAGGTTGCAGGTTTGGTCCCCAGTCAGGCATATAAGAATCAACCAATGAATGCATAAATAAGTAGAACAATAAATTAATGTTTCTCCCCCATCTCCCAAATCAATTTTAAAAATAAAAAGAATGAACATGCTTGTCTTGTTCCTGATCTTAGGAGAAAAGCATTCAGTCTTTCACTATTAAGTGTAATGTTAATTGTGAGTTCTTCAGATACTTTTGTTCCAGGTATCCATTCCTAGCTTTGTTTGTTTTGTTTTAATCATGAAAGAGCAGTAGATTTTGTAAAATGATTTTCAGCATCTACTGAGATGATCACTGGTCTTGGCCTTTATTCTACTGATATGATTATTACATTAATTGACTGTTTAATGTAAACTAACCTTGTATTCTGGGATAAATCCCATCTGGTCATAATGTATAATCCTTTTTATATGTTGCTGGGTTTGGTTTAACAGTATTTTATTGAGGATTTGTATCTATATTCATAAAATATATTGATCTGCAGTTTTCTTGTGATATCTTTGATTGGTTTTGGAATCAAGGTAAAATTGGCCTCCAATTTTTATTTCTGGTTAAAATTTGTGAAGAACTGGTATAAAGTTTTCTTTAAATGTTTGGTATAACTTACCAGTGAAGCCATCTGAACCAGGGCTTTTCTTGAAAAAGAAGGACAAAGTAGGTGGGATCATAATACTGGACATCAGGTTATACTACAAAGCTACTGTAATCATAACAGCCTGGTACTGGCACAAGAACAGGCACATAGATCAATGGAATAGAACAGAGAACCCAGAAATTGACCCAAAACATTATGCTCAATTAATATTCGACAAAGGTGGCAAAAGCATACAATGGAGTAAAGACAGCCTCTTTAATAAATGGTGTTGGGAAATTTGGACAGCTACATGCAAAGATATCACAAGATCTACTGCTGTAGCTATTCGGGGTCTTTTTTGGTTCCATATGAACTTCTGAAGCATTTGTTCTAGTTCTGTGAAATATGTCGTTGGTATTTTGATGGGGATTGTGTTAAATCTATAGATTGCTTTGGGTAGTATGGATATTTTAATGATGTTGATTCTTCCAATCCATGAACAAGGTATGTGCTTCCACTTTTTTATATCTTCCTCTATTTCTTTTTTCAATGTCCTGTAGTTTTCTGCAAATAGGTCCTTTACTTCTTTGGTGAAGTTTATTCCTAGGTATCTTAATTTTTTTGCCGCGATGGTAAATGGGATTGTTTTTTTAGTTTCTTTCTGTGAGTTCATCATTGGTGTATAAGAATGCCATCGATTTCTTGACGTTAATTTTGTATCCTGCTACTTTGCCAAATTCATCTCTTAAGTCTAGTAGATTTTTGATGGAGTCTTTAAGGTTTTCTATATATAATATCATGTCATCGGTGAATAATAACAGTTCCACTTCCTCCTTTCCAATTTGGATCCCTTTTATTTTTTCTTCATGTCTGATTGCTGTGGCTAAGACTTCCAGTACTATGTTAAATAAGAGTGGCAAAAGTGGGTATCCCTGTCTTGTTCCTGTTCTTAAGGGAAATGTTTTTAGTTTTTGCCCATTGAGTATGATGTTGGCTGTAGGTCTTTCATATATGGCCTTTATTATGTCGAGATATGATCCCTCTATTCCCACACTGCTGAGCGTTTTTATCAGAAATGGGTGCTGGATTTTGTCAAATGCTTTTTCATCGTCTATTGATATGATCATGTGGTTTTTAGCTTTCATTTTGTTTATGTGGTGTATCACATTTATTGATTTGCGAATATTGTACCAGCCTTGCATCCCTGGGATGAATCCCACTTGGTCATGGTGAATAATTTTTTTGATGTATTGCTGGATCCGATTTGCTAGTATTTTGTTAAGGATTTTGGCATCTATGTTCATCAGGGATATTGGCCTGTAGTTTTCTTTCTTTGTAGTGTCTTTTTCTGGTTTTGGAATTAGAATTATGCTGGCTTCATAAAACGAGTTTGGAAGTCTTACTTCTTGAATTTTTTGGAATAGTTTGAGGAAAGTGGGTGCTAGTTCTTCTTTGAATGTTCGGTAAAACTCCCCCGTGAAGCCATCAGGGCCTGGGCTTTTGTTTGCTGGGAGGGTCTTGATTACATCTTCAATTTCCTTCGTTGTTATAGACCTGTTCAAGTTTTCTATCTCTTCCAAGTTCAGTTTTGGGAGACTACGTGTTTCTAGAAATGTGTCCATTTCGCTTAGATTGTCCAATTTGTTGCCATATAAATGTTCATAGTATTTGTTAACGATCCTTTGTATTTCTGTGGTGTCAGTTGTTACTTCCCCTCTTTCATTTCTGATTTTGTGTATTTGGGTTCTCTCTCTTTGTTTCTTGGTGAGTCTAGCTAATGGTCCATCAATCTTATTTATCTTTTCAAAAAACCAGCTCTTTGTTTCATTGATCCTTTGAATTGTTTTTTGGTCTCCATGTCATTTATTTCTGCTCTGATCTTTACTATTTCCTTCCTTCTACTTGCTCTAGGGTTTTCTTTTTGTTTGCTTTCTAGTTCTTTAAGTTGTGAGGTTAGGTAGTCAATTAGAAATTTTTCTTGCTTCTTGAGGTGGGCCTGTAGTGCTATGAACTTCCCTCTCAGAACTGCTTTCGCTGCATCCCATAGATTTTGTGTTGTTGTGTGTTCATTTTCATTGGTTTCCAGGAAGTTTTTAATTTCTTCCTTGATCTCCATGGTAACCTATTCATTGTTCAGTAACATGCTATTTGGCCTCCATGCATTCAAATGTCTTTGCATGTTCTTGTTGCAACTAATTTCTAGTTTCATGCCATTGTGATGTGAAAAGATGCTTGGTGTGATTTCAATTTTCTTGAACTTGTAGATACTTAGTTTGTGCCCTAACATATGGTCTATCTTTGAGAATGTCCCATGTGCACTTGAGAAGAATGTGAATTCTGCAGTTTTGGGGTGTAATTCTCTGCAGATATCTATTAAATATTTGATCTAGTGCTTCATTTAGAATTTCTGTTTCCTTGTTAATTTTTTGTCTAGATGATCTATCCAGTGATGACAGTGGGGTGTTGAAGTCTCCTGCTATGACTGTATTGCGGTCGATTTCTCCTTTGAAGTCCTCCAGAAGATTTTAAATATATTTTGGTGCTCCTATATTGGGTGCATATATGTTTACCAAGGTTATATCTTCCTGTTGGATAGACCCTTTCAAGATTACGTAGGCCTTCTTTGTCTCTAGTTATGGTCTTCAATTTGAAATCTAATTTATCAGATATGAGTATTGCTACCCCAGCTTTTTTTTCCTTTCAGTTTGCTTGGAAGATTTTTCTCCATCCCTTTACTTTCAACCTATGTGAGTCTTTTGTTGTGAGGTGGGTCTCTTGTAAAGAACATATATGTGAATCATGCTTTCTTATCCAGTCAGCTACTCTGTGTCTTTTTGTCAGAGCATTCAATTCATTTACATTTAAGGTGATTATTGATATGTACTTATTTATTGCCAGTTTTTGTTCAGTGTGGTTATATTTTTCTTCCTATTTCTTCTACTAATTACAGCAGTCCTTTTAACATTTCTTGCATTGCTGGTTTGGTGCTAATGTATTCCCTTAGCCTTTTTTTTTTGTCTGGGAAGCTCTTTATTTGACTTTCTATTTTGAATGATAGCCTTGCTGGATAGAGTAGTCTTGGATTCAGATCCTTGTTTTTCATGACCTTGATTACTTCATGACATTCCCTTCTGGCCTGTAGTGTTTCTGTTGAGAAGTCAGCTGATAGCCTTATGGGGTTTCCTTTGTAGGTAACCTGTTGCTTATCTCTTGCTGCCTTTAGGATTCTCTCTTTGTCTTTAATTTTTGGCATTTTAATTATTATGTGTCTTGGTGTGGGCCTGTTTGGGTTCTTCTTACTTGGGGCTCTCTGTGCTACTTGAACTTGAATGCCTTCTTCCTTCACCAGGTTAGGAAAGTTTTCTGTCACTATTTCTTCAAATATATCCTCTAACCCTTGCTCATTTTCTTCTTCTTCAGGGACTCCTATGATGCGAATGTTATCACGTTTCCAGTTATCCCACAGTTCTCTTAAGCTATCTTCCTGTTTTTTCCTTTGGTTTTCTGATTGATTGATTTTTTCCACTCTGTCTTCTAATTCACTGATCCAGTCCTCCGCTTCCTCTACTCTGCTGGTCAATCCTTCCAATGTGTTCATTATTTCTGCTATTTTATTTCCACTTGGTTGGTTTTCATGGTGTTGATGTCCTTACTCATGCTGTTTAGTTTCCTCAAGATCATGGCTCTGAACTCTACCTCTGATAATTTGCTTAACTGCATTTCATTTATCTCATCTTCGGTAGAGTTCTCTGGTTCTTTCATTTGGGATCTGTTTCTTTGTTTCACCATTTTTGCTATCTCAGTGGGTTTTGGAGCCTGCCAAATTGTCCCTGTGGGTGTTGGTGTTCTGCTATTTGTGGCTCCCTCTACTGGGTTTGGATTAGCGTGGAGGGCCCTCCTTAAACACCACTGTCAAGTCTCACTTTCCTGGGTAGATTTGCAAGCTCAGGAAAAGTTCAGTTATGCTCTAGCTCTTTGCCTGGAGGCTATTAGCCTCAGTTACTTGAAAAGCCTTAGGATCTCAGTTGAATGAGAAACTCCCTCAGGTGTTTATAGTGTGAGAGGATTTCCCGAGGGTGGGGCCGATACTGGTTGTTAATGTGCCTCAATTTGCATTTCTTTGCCTTATCTGGGAATCTCCGAGGGAGGGGCTGCCACAGCTCCGTGAAGGAGCAAACTTGGCTGCCGTTCTGTGTAACCAGGAAGGAGCAGGCTGGCCACCACCGTCCTTTGTGGCTGTGGCTCAGCACAAACTCTGAGCGCCCTCCAAATCCCAGGTGTCCCCACAGAGTTCCAATGTAGTTCGCCCTCCCTCTGCCGGAGCCCCAGGTGAGTGGCTGTAGCTATTTAGCGCTCTGTCCCAGCCCTCTGCGCTGTGGAGCAGCTTGGACTCTCAACCCCGAGGGCGGGCGCTGCTGCTGCAGCTGCTCACAGCTAAGGCCACTGCTCACAGCTAAGGCCGCTGCTGTCCGTGGGCTCCCAGCCCGCCACCCTCACGCACTTCCGCAGATCTTACCAGGCTCATTCAGTGTCCCTAGTTGTATGGTCCTCTCCCGCTGCTTTTCTGTTGCATTTTCCCGTTGTAATTCCCGTTGTAATTCCCTGTTGTAATTCCCGTTTGGTCCTGGGAGATGGTCTGTGTAGCTTCCATTCACTCCACTGCCATTTTAAGAAGTCCTCGAGTCTTCTCCCTTTTTTTTTCCATCAATTTAGCTAAAGGTTTATCAGTTTTGCTCTTTTCAAAGACCAACTTATAATTTCATTGAATTTCTGTATTTTTTACAATTTTTATTTATTTTTTATTGTTGAAAGTATTACAGATGTCCTCTATTTTCCCCCATTGACCCCCTCCCTCGCTGCTCCCACACCCCTCCTGCTTTCCCCAACCTAATGTCTGTGTCTACTGGTTATGCATATATGCATATTAGTTCTTTGGGTTTATCTCTTCCCACTCCTCCCACTCCCTGCTCCTCTGAGGTTTGTTAATCCATTCCCTACTTCCATGACTCTAGATCTATTTTGGTCAACAGCTTATTTTGCTCACAATGTTCCATAAATAAGTGTGATCATGTGGTACTTGTCTTTCTCTGACTGGCTTATTTCACTAAGCGTTACACTCCCCAGGTCCCTCCATGTTGTCTCAAAGGGTAAGAAATCTTTCTTTCTTACAGCTGCATAGTATTCCACTGTGTAAATGTACCACAGCTTTTTTATCCACTCATCTACTGATGGGCATTTGGGTTATTTCCAGATCTTAAGCTATTGTAAATAGCACTACTATGAACATAGGGGTGCATATATTCTTCCTGATTGGTATTTCAAGCTTCTTAGGATATATTCCAAGAAGTGGGATCACTGGACAGTTCCATTTTTAATTTTTTGAGGAAATACCATATTATTTTCCATAGTGGCTTCACCAGTCTGCATTCCCACCAGAAGTGTCCTAGTGTCCCCTTTTCTCCACATCTTCACCAGTACTTGTTGTTTGAGGATCTGTTGATAGCTGCCATTCTGGCAGGTGTGAGGTGGTATCTTACAGTCGTTTTCATTTGCATCTCTCTGATGATTAGAGATGTTGAGCATTTTTTTCAAATGTCTCCTGGCCATTTGTATGTCCTGTTTGGAGAAGTGTCTATTTAGGTCCTCTCCCCATTTTTAAATTGGATTGTCTTCCTTTTGTTGAGTTCTATGTCTGTATTGTTTTTTTTATTCTCTTCCTTATTTTATAATACATGTTTTCCAGCTACAAATTTCCCTCTAAGTATTGCTTTAGCTGCAGATTAATTTTGTTGTGGTATATTTTTGCTTTCTTTCACCTCACAGTATTTTCTAATTTCTTTTGTGATTTCTTCTTTGATCCACTGGTTATTTATGAGTGTGTTCATTTCCACATATTTGTGAATTTCCCAACTTTCTGTTATTGATTTCTAATTTCAGTCCATTGCGGTTGGAGGACATACTTTGTATGATTACAATCCTTTTAAATTAATTAAACCTTGTTTATGACCAAGTATAAAGGCTATCCTAAAGGTTCCATGTGCAACTGAGAAGAATACATATTCTCCTATTGTTGGGTGGAGTGTTCTGTAGATGTCTACTAGGTCTGTTTGTTTACACTATTCAAGTATTTTATTTCCTTGTTATCTTCCTATTTGTTCTGTCCATTATTGAAAGTGGGGTATTGAAGTCTCAAACTACCACTATTGAATTGTCTTTTTTTCTCTTCAATTTGGTTAATTTTTTAATTATTTTTTTGTTAATCCTCACCCAAGGATCTTTTTCCATTGATTTTTAGATTGAGTGGAAGAGTGGGAGAGAGTGGGAGGGAGACAGGGAGAGAGGGGGATAGAGGGGGATAGAGGGATAGAGAGAGAGAAAGACAGAGAGACAGAGAGAGACAGATTGACTGGTTGCCCCCACGTGACTTCAACCGGGCCAGGGATTGAATCTGAAACCCAGGTACGTGCCCTAGACAGGGAGTCAAACCCTCGACCCTTTGGTCTGAAGGCTGACACTCTAACCACAGAACTAAATCTGTCAGGGCAATTTGGTTAGTTTTTGCTTCATGTATTTTGGGGCTCTATTGTTACATGTAACTACGTGCATAATTGTTGTATCTTTTTAATGGACTGATCAATATATCCTCATAAAATCTCCGCTTTGTCTCTAGAAACATAAATTAAGATGATATAGAATTAACAGAAGAAAATTTATATTAGAGGTAAATAAGAACTTTGTTCACAGAAAATTCAGGACACAGTCCTTCAATGACCTAGCACTCTTGAGGCCTTTAACTAAGGAACTAAGGAAAGTGTTTTCTTATCCAAAAATTTCTCCTCTGGTCTAAATATTAAAATTACTTTAATTGCCTTTCTTCTCAGGTTAGAATCTCTGTAAGTTTTACTCCTGCTTTACCCCCCAACCCCCAGTCCTATTTTTGTAATATTTACTCTTTACTAGCTAGCTCTACATTTTAAAAAACTCTGCATACTCACTACTACAATATGTAATTTAGATCTAATCCTTAATGATGGCCTTAATTGTGAGACTCATTACAATTATTTGAAGATGGCATTATTCTGTAGCCAATTCTTATTGGATCCTGGCACCATGGCAAGATACAATGCTTCTAACTTACTTCTAGAGGTTAACCACGGAAAGATACTTTCCACCTATGGTGATTAACAAAAATTAATTTCCATTAACACTTTTATTTTATTTTTAAATTTTTTTCTTTATTGACTTTAGAGAGAAAGGAAGGGAGAGGGAGAGAGAGATAGAAACATCTATGAGAGAGAACATCCATCGATTGGCCACCTCCTGCATGCCCCCCACTGGGGATTGGGTCCACAAGCCGGGAATGTGCACTTACTGGGAATCGAACTGGTAACCTTTTGGTGCATGGGACGACGCTCAACCACTGAGCCACACTGGCCAGGCTCCATTAACACTTTTAAACAGTGACTTCCACAAGTGTACTTAAAATGTGACTCATGATTTTTAAAATTATGCACTTTGTATAGGATATTTATCTAAATGACAGCAATACTCCTGCCTTCTATTGCTTGGTTTCAAATCTCTCTTCAAAAAAGAGATGTTGGGGGCTTTCCTCAAATATCTGGAGACCTGGCTAGCTGTTCACATTTAAGAGTTAGGAATTGTAAACTCTGTATGCTCTAGCAGGATTTTTTAACTAATGAAATTCATCAAAGAGTGACCTGGTAGTTAGATAGCTTTTTCATGATGAACCCTCGAAAATCTCTATTTTTATAGGTCTTTCTCTAAGTCCAATCAGTGTCTCCAGAGTTCAACTTTGAATCAGAAAATATATGTCTGGTTTGAAAGGTGTTTTTAGAGAAGAGAGCTGGGGATTGCATCTTTCAGAATGTAAATTTTCATTTAGTCCCTGGCTACCAGAATTCTTGGAGATAAGTAGAATAGTGACACTCTCAGATTTCAATAATCAGTATATAAATTTCCACTTAATCACTTTATTGATAGGCCGATATACCTATCTTTTGCTGTGCCAGGTATTCCTGAATCTGTAACTCTCTAGTTCAATTTCTATAGGAAATAAGCTTCCATTCTCCTTTGGGGAATGTAGGTGTGGTATTTCAATGTATGTGGAATGGAAGACTAGACCTGTGAGCTCTACGACTTCTTTCAAAAATTTTTCCAATATACAAACAAAGTATTTTTTCTATTAAATCAGGTTATTCATTGTGAAATTAAAATGTAACTGAAAGAACCTTCCCCAAATAAGCCTTTAATTCTATAAAAATACATAAATTTAGATGATTCAATAAGGTTCAACATTTCAGTCCCAAGTTATAAGGAAAACTTTGTAATAAGCTAGTATTTTGCAAAATTGGGAGGGAGCAAGGTTAGAAAAAAAAAGTGGAGAGCCACGATGAAAGAAATAAAGAACGAACAGGTGAGGGAGAGAAGCATTACATTTTAGTATCAATATTCAGATGGAATATTCCCATATGATCTCTGAAATCGAAAATTATTTCTATGCATATGACAGTTTAAAAAAATTATTTGAAAATATGACACAGCCATAGATTGCTTCACAGTCTTTCATAACTTCAGAAAAAAAAAAAAAAAAGCACAATCAGATTAACTTATTTTTTTTCCATAAAGGCTTATGTGTAACTTTAAAATTTTAGAAATCCATCTAGCTTTTTCTTTAGGACATTTCAAAACAGGAACACTGACTATTAATCACAGGTTTCTGGTGTTTTAAGATTCCATGTATGAGTGATGCCATGTGGTATCTGTCTTTAGCTTACTGCCCTTTAGGTTTATCCATGCTGTCACAAATCAGAGGTTTCTAATGAACAATTCAGAATTCCATCTAATGAATTAGCTATTCTAAGTAAAGGAACAATTAATAATTTGGCATATAAAATAAACCACTTTTTTCTTGGTCTATAAATACTGTGCTGTGAAATCAGTTATTTCAATTATTTTCCTTTAATAACACTGATCATACATTTTTCAACAGCAGTTTATCAAGTGGAAAGAGAAAACATTAAAGACAGAAACACTCTAAAGAAACATTTAAGTTCCATTACAATGCTTCCCCTACAAGAAACGTTTGCAGTTCTAGAAACTGATTCTACCAAATACTGCTGCAATAAGTAGGCCATTGTCTGAAATTTAGAATGAGTCTTTGTTAATTAATGGCCATTACTATTTAATGTAAGAATGTGTATTTTATCTACATCTTTTTCCAGAAGAAACTTTCAATTCCCACCAGTTCCACTGCTTTTCAAAACTTAACCACTTAGATAATTATTCTTGTTATATAGTTAGTGATTACATAACTTTAGAAAGTGTATTTTATCCAGTTGAGGGAGGAAAATATACTACTTACATTTTTCCCTATTGCCATTGGTATTATGCAAGAAGTCTCCATCAGAACGTGTTGTAGGAAAGTCATCTTCATCATCTTCTACCACTAAATAAAATATATTTAAGGATATTAGGATGAAAGAAAATAGAAATTAACCAGTTTATTCTTATGTTCCACTGAGTCAATACATTCTGGATTCTTTTGAGTACAAGATCTTATTCATCTTTGTATTTTCAGTGCTTATCAAGGTATGCCCATTAAATATGCTATAGAATGTCTTTAATATATTATTATAAAAACTGTACCCATTCTTATTTGTGTAAAGGATGGTATTAAGATATGAGTTATTTTGACCGTTAGTTTTTCTTCTACCTCTTCCCATCTACCTTTGGGCAATTTCATAATTCCATCAGAAGCCTATAAGGGCTGTGCAGGAGTTTAAGAGGATAACTTCCATGCAGAAGATACCTTAGTTTGCCTCTGGGAGTTCCTAAATTTGCCATTTCTGAATATGCAGGGAAAATATAATGACTTACAGATGTGATTATCTATTTTCGTTAATCCCAGTGTTTTTGTGCCTGGACATCCTTTTACTTTACCCAATTCTAGAAAGAACAAAATCATGTGTTCTCTGCATCTCTTTGCTCTGTGTACTCTTTTTCTACTGCCTAACATACTTTAATCTTCTGCATTATATATTCTACTGTTAATGCAAATTTCAAAACCTCAGCCCCCAATCTTATTCTCTGCTTTCTATCAAGTGCTTGTATGGCTTCTTTATTTTATTATCTTTTGAGAAACTCTCTTTCTACAGAAAGAATCTTCATTCTAAACTGTCATATGTCGTGACTGTATTTCTTTACCTCAGGGGTAATTTGGCTTTACAAAGAATATGTCATCCATTCAGCTGTCACTCCAATAGATGCAAAGCTCACTCCTATTCCTTGTTCCCTCCCTTGACTAAATGGTAGAAATCACCATGGAAAATACTTTCATTTTGTATTGCTATTTCTAACTACTGGGCTATTTCATTTTTTCTAATTACTGAGCTATTTCATTTTTCATCACTTGAAAATTTTGCTACTCATCTATAACAACTTTTTTTAAACCATAAGCTGCTATTATCTACTAACACCTATTTT
Source organism: Tadarida brasiliensis (assembly GCA_030848825.1). NCBI lineage: Eukaryota > Metazoa > Chordata > Mammalia > Chiroptera > Molossidae > Tadarida > Tadarida brasiliensis. Next base: position 49,039,339 of record CM061258.1, read on the forward strand.
TCATTTCTATCCAGCTGATACCAATCTGACTGACAGTTTTTTCCAAGTCCATCATTCCTATAGACTCCAATATCCATACTGAAGCCTCTGCAGACACCTAAGTCCCCAAATTAATCATATTCCCAAATTCTGTGGATCTTCATTATCTCATGAATAATTTGCAAATATGGTCAATTCTAGAAATTCATTAACACAGCATTCTGCTGTTTTTAAATCAGTACTCATCATCAGGTAAGATCCTGACCTTGACTCAATACTACTCTGATTAACTGCTCTTAAACACTGAAAAGTCTGCACTTCACTCATCTCATTAGTATCTGCTTTGGATTACTAAAGATTCACTAACCCTAACGATCCGATAGCCTAGTACCACCAAATAAAGATTTTCAACCTTCAGATATGGAAAAACATTTCCTCAATGAATAGAAGAGTCTTTCCTTTAATGTGGTACATATGTCTTGTTTTAAAATCAAGCAGTATGTTTAGGTTAAAGATAATGTCTTCACCGTCTATAATCCCAGAGTATCTAAGTCTTACTGAAGGGTTAATTAAATCTTACTGAAGTATGTGTGGAAGTGGTAGAGGGTCAGGTGAAGACGGCCTTCCTAGCAATTCTGATAAAACATTTTATATGAAAAAACTGATGATCACCTAAAATAAAATGAGTTTACCATTATCACTTCAATGACATACTTACTGAAGAACAACAATTCTTTTTTTCTTTTTAAAAATTTTTCTTTATTGATTTTAGAGACAGAGGAAGGGACAGGGGGGAGAGGGAGAGAGAGAAAGACATCGACGAGAGAGAATATCGATGGGCTGCCTCCTGCATGTCCCCCAGTGGGGATCAGGCCCACAACCTGGGCATGTGCCCTGACCGGGAATCAAACCAGCGACCTCTTGATGCATGGGTCGATACTCAACCACTGATCCACACCAGCCAGGCGGAGAACAGCAATTCTTAAAATTCATACTTAGTATTGATAATGTAATGAAAGTGTACCTACAGAGATCCCTAGATCTACAGTCCAAGTAGAAAAGTAAGGTCTGTGTCCTTATTTCTAGCATATATTCTTAAAACTGTCAATATTTCTAAAAAGAGTATTTATAGAAAAAAATTGTTATAGACAGAATTGTGTACCCCCCAAAATTCGTATATCAAGGTCCTGACTCCCCTATATCTCGGACTGTGACTACATTTGGAGGCAGTGACTTTATGGACGTAATCAAGTTAAAATGAGGTCATTAGGGTAGGCCCTAATCCAGTATGACTGGTGTCCATATTAGAGGAAGAAATTTGGACATAGACGTAGAAGAAAGATGATGTAAAGAAAAAAAAAGGAAAAGACAAACATCTACAAGCCAAGGAGAGAGGCCTTGAACAGATCCTTCCATCATGGCCCTCAGAGGTAACCAACTCTGCCAACAACTTGATCTTAGACTTCCAGCCTCCAGAACTGTGAGAAAATTAATTTCTGTTGTTTAAGCCATCCAGTCTGTGGTACTTCATGATAGTAGCCCTAGCAAACTAATGCATTTGTCTACCACTGTTATTGTTTATTCAAAATGAATGCTTAAAATCATTTTTCAAATCTTCTATACAACCTGGCAATAAATGTATCCCAACTCCTATTCCTCCCACTATCACTTTTGTATTTCAAATGCTATATATTTTTGATGTGGATCATTTAAAAATAAATTAGAAATACAATTCTGATATATAATGATTCAATTTAAAGGGGTATTTCAAGTACATGAAAGCTGATAAGTAATGTTTAATTTGATAAAAAGGTTATATATAAATACAGTTGGCTCTTTGTATCTGTGGATTCAACTGTGGACGGAAACTATTTGAAAAAAGTTACATTGTTGCTGACATGTACTTTGTAGCTAGGCCTACAATGGTTGTGTCTGTACTAAACACACGCATACTTTTTTCCCCCTTGTCATTACTCCCTGGACAATACATTATAATAATTATTTATATAGCATTTACATTGGAGTAGGTATTATAAGTAATCTACAGGTGATTTAAAGTATATAGGAGGATGTGTGTAAGTTACATGCAAATATTACCCAATTTTATATGAGTGATTTGGGCATCTGCTGATTATGGTATCATCTGGGGGTCCTGGAACCAATCCCCCATGAATACTGACGAACTATTATATATATACACACACATATATATATATATATATATATATATTTTATCCTCATCCGAGGACATTTTTGTATTTATCTTCAGATAGAGCAGGAGGGAGAGAGGAAGAGAGAGAGAGAAACATCGACGCGAGAGAGACATATCGAGTGGTTGCCACCCACACGACCCCAACCGGGGCCGGGGACAAACTGCAACTGAGGCACGTGCCCTTAGTGGGAACCGAACCCGAGACTCTCTGGTCTGCAGGCCGATGCTCTAACCGCTGAGCCAAACCGGCCAGGACTACATTTTTCTTTTTTTAATGAAGAATAGTTCAACTCCCTTCATTGTTAGAAAAATAAACATGAAATGTTAAAGAACCAAAAACTTAAAGTGTATCAAATATTAAAAACTTCAAGGCTACTTATTTTTTCTAAATTTTAGGAAGAATATGGGCTTCTGCTTCTGGCCAAGATAGAATAAAGGAACTGAATTTATCCTCTAGCATGAAACTAAAACCTGGACAAAATATATGAAATAATGGTTTTCAAGATATTATATATTAGGCAAAAAAGGACAGTGATCCCTAGGTGGCAAGGAACAAATGATGTGAGTTCTATGATTATCCAACTTACTCTCTTGGGAGAGATTCCAAGCTGTAGAGTAAGGAGGAACCCAGGAGAAGCCTAGTAGACTCTCTGAGGTGAGGAAATGGAGCAGAGAGTCCACAGAGACAAAGGCAACTAGAGTTCACAGGGCAGAATACCAGAGAGAAGAAAGCTGTATATAGAGAGAACCCAGGAGATTGACAGAAGATCCCCTTGAGTATTCAGCACATACAAATGAGTGAACTATAGAGGTCAGAGAAAGAACCAACTGAAAGGATTATAGGAAAAAGTATCCAAAGCCTATATGGGGCAGGGAAAAGTATACTTGTGGTATACTACTTGAAGATAGACTGTGATAAATTAAATGTGCATACTATAAACTAAGGTAGCTACTAAAATAATTATAACTAAAAAACAAACAAAGGAGATAAAAAATGGAATTATAAAAACATACTCAATCCCAAAGCCCACAGAAAAAGGAAACAAAGAACAGAGAAGACAAAAAGAATTTGAACTCAGATCAAACACATTTAATAAGACCAAGAAATAAAACTATGTCAAGCAACTTAGTTATCATACTGTGAATAAACTTAGTGTTATTTAGTAATAATTCTGACTGGCTCATTTTCGCCTTCACAACAAATAAGAGAAAAACTGAAGAACAGATGTTGACCACATCAGTAATATCTTCAACAGTAACCAAGGAAAAGTTCAAAACTCACACTATAAGTTAACTGAAGGTCATATCTCTCTTTAAAAAAACTCATTACAAAGTATTTTTGAATGTATATATAGATCCATTATTGATTTCCTCTTCCATTAAAAAAGGACCAGAGGAAGGGAGAGTGATGAGGAGAGAGAGAAAGATGAAAAGAGAAAGAAAGGGAGAAAGAGAGAAAAATGAGAGAGGCAGAAAGAGAGCAATTAATTCCAGACTGAAGGATTTAACATAAACATATGCCTGTCTCTAAGACTCATCATGGGATAAATTTATTAGACATAATCATGTAAAATGTTCCATATTACCAAAATGACAGTTACTCTATTTTTTATAAAATAAAAAGCTTAAAAATCTTCAGTGGATTCTGGTATGAGTGATCAGATTAGTTAAGATATGTTTATTAAAGTATACAAGTTAGAAAGACACTGAAATCTGTTATATTGGGGGTTTGCAGCAAAAGTGACTATAATTACCTTTATCAGTTAAAGACATTACCCTTTAAGATCAAGAGGCTTTAAATCCATTCATTCTCCAAGTAAAAATAGTGGTAATAGCCTAATTAACCTTTATCCCTTTGAAGTTCATCCTTGGAGACAGCATCAGCACAGGCATCAAAGAACTTCTGTAGAGTATCAACTTGTCTACATAGGATATCTCTAAAGGTTTCCATTTCAGCCAATTTCTCACGTAAACTGTGGCCTTTCTGCAAAACACAAGGGGTGGGGGAGTATAATCCAAGTTAACAAAATGGTAATGTATTTAGTTCTATAGTATTTCAATATCTTTTAAGGTCTACAGCTAACTAATGAGGGCTATCGGATAGGGAGAGCCGACAAGCTCAATGTAATACTCCTAGTAATTAACTTGGAACTAACAGTGGCTAGAGAATGGTAAGCCTAAAGGAAATAAGACAGCAAATAAGCCTGACACTCTGCTCATGTAAAATTTAATATTTTCAAATTACTGATATTGTGAGAAAAAACTGTGAAAGGCTTTGAAATGGGTATCCTTCAAAAGAAATGGTGAGTGTCATCTACAGAACCTTTAGTATTCACAGAACCCTTAGGTTGTTGTCTAATCATATAGAAGTCTTTGATTTCATTACATTTGGCCTATTTTATAACTCTTTAAGTAGTAGAAAGCTAGAGTAATATAAAATGATTCCTGTCCATAGATATGCAAACAAACTTTGTTCGGTGGAGATACACTGTTACTAATCTGTGGATAGTGAAAAGTTTTGGATATAATAGCAAAAATCATTTTGGCATTCTTCAGATTCTCCTTTGAACGAGATTTTTTCTTTACATCTTATCTATTAATGAATGAAATAAAATCTGTGATGTGTTAATTTTATATCAAATTTTATATTATATTTTATCCCTTAAAAACTATTCCGTAACAACTTAAAATAAATTACATTGTAAAAAGTTCTTTTGAAAAACTAACAAATAAGTTTTGTTCACAATATTCAGTACTAAATTCTATTTATGAGGCCTTAACGTAAAGCATTCACAGCCACAAACCTTGAATGAAGAGGTGGATGTTGCAGAATAGCCACTTGCTCCAGACACCAGTGACACCATTGAGCCATGACGACGCAAGCTGGATTCAGATCCATAACCAGATTCAGTCTAAAAAAGAAAGTAAACTACATGAAAAAAATTGGATAAAAAATACTTAATCAAAACAAGAAAAATACTGTAACTAGGTGAGATTACAGATGTTAACTTACTGTAATAATTTAACTAAACACGTTGCGTTTGTGTATATATATATATAATCATTATGTTGTACATCTTAAACTAATACAAGGTTATATGTTAATTGTATCTCAATAGAACTGGAAAAATACTTAAGAGAAAAAAAGAATTTTCCTATAAATTAATAAGGTTGTGATAAAAATTGGATAGAACAAAGGCAAAATAGTAATAATAGCAGGAGATGGGGCTAAGATGTCTTGAACCACTTTTAATTCTATTCGTATAACAAAGAAATAAACAGTAAATTTTTTAAAAAGTAGTAGGAAGAAAATTTACATTATTATATTTTTATAATACTATTTCCAGTACTATCACTTAATCACTGTCTCAATAAACCCTCTCTTATTACGTTACACCATACAGTTTGTTTCTGTATTCTCAACCATTCTTAAAATATCACAAATATGGCATTTATCACTTGATTATACTTAGATTTTAAAATTACTACTGAACTTGGTTCTTCTGGAAGAAGACTATCTTTTTCATTTCTATAACCACCTTGACAGTTCATGTCACACAAAAAATTCTCATCTTTACCAGTCTGTTAAGTAATCATGCAATGAAAAATAACTGAACTCCGGTATATTGGGGTACTTAGACTTAGCACTGTAATAATACTTTTATCTAATTTTGATGGGCTTGGTACTCTTCAGAGCATCAATTTGATATTCACCCTCCATAAGACAAATGCAGTACCAAGAAATAGACAAAGGAATTGAACATTAAAAAACAAAACAAAACTTCTGCCCTGGTTGGTTTTACTCAGCAGTTAGGCTCAACCTGTGGGTCGCAACCCCTTGGGGGTCGAACGACCCTTTCACAGGGGTTGCCTAAGACATAACAGTAGCAAAATTACAGTTATGAAGTAGCAACAAAAATAATTTTATGGTTGGGGGTCACCACAACATGAGGAACTGTATTAAAGGGCTGCGGCATTAGGAAGGTTGAGAACCACTGGGTTAGAGCGTCGGCCCTTGGACCAGAGAGTCCTGGGTTCGGTTCCTGCTAAGGGCACGTACCTCGGTTGCTGTTTGTCCCAGGCCCCTGTTGGGGTCATGTGGGTGGCAACCACTCGATGTGTCTCTCTCACATCGATGTTTCTATCTCTCTCTTCCTCCTGCTCTATCTGAAGATAAATGCAAACATGTCCTTAGGTAAGGATAAAAAAATACCAAAAAACAAAAAAAAAAACTTCCAAGTACAGTAAACCCTCGATTTTGTGGAACTTGATTTAATGGACAAAATTTCTGTTAATTTTAAAATGCCTTTAACCAAGATTTGCTTATAATTAAATTAACAGGTTTTTTTTGTTGTTATTATAATTCATTGTTATTTTTAACATATTTTAGTGAATAGGTCATATGTTGGAAAAAACACTATAGTGATTTTGCTGACATAAATATTACCTATCTACAACTATAGTCTACATATATAAATCCAAGAGTCACCCCTCAGGAAATGATTAGCAAGTGATCACACTGCATCACTCCAGGTTACTGGTTCTATTGTCACATGGGGTGACTTTCTGCAGCAGTTTTATTTTATTTTTCTTTATTGATTTTAGAGAGAGAGGAAGGGAGAGGGAGAGAGGGAGAGAGAAACACCGATGAGAGAGAACATCAATTGGATGCCTCCTACATGTCCCCTACTGGGGATTTGGCCCACAACCTGGGCATGTGCCCTGACCAGGAATCAAACTAGGACCTCTCAGTCCATGGGATGATGATCAATCCACTTAGCCACACTGGCCAGGCTTCTGCAGCAGTTTTAATGCATGCCTGCCAATGTTCCCATGTGCACTAAGCCACATCCCAGCCCTGTGCATTTGTTTACTCTCGGTGACTGGGGAATGCATGCATTTAATAGTCCTATTTAATATAAATTTAAAATCATAGTAATTTAAAATAAGAAAACTTTTCTGTGAAATTAAACTTTTCATACATAATTTTAATTACACAAACTACATAAGTAAAAACAGGTAAACTAATTATGTCAATTTTTTAACATACACCTTTGGAAAACCTCCTTTATGGACTTTCAACTTTTAGGGACACTACCTCATCCGAATTAGTCTATTATATCAAAGTTTTACTATACCTGAAACCTGTTCAAGTATGTATTTTAGATCTCTGATTACTTTCTACTGCTATTTTTTAAAGTACTCTGCATGATTTTAGCCCTAGTCTCTAAACTTAAGAGGTAAAATAACATCTAATCATTTTTGGTATACACCTAGTATAAAACTCAACCATCCAATTAAAATAGTAGTAGTTTTAGGTTACTTGATTTTCAAGATTAAGATTAGAAATCACTAAAATTAAGTACAATATATTATAGAAAATATTTCCATTGACATTTTACATCCTCTGTGCTCTAGTTCCTAAAAATCCATTTCATTTCCTATATAGCTGTTGGTTTACCCCTGACATTATTCTAAATGGACAATGTTCTTCTAGTTAAAAGAATGTTAAGATTTTACAATGATTTAATCAATGAATAAAATTATATTATTTTTATGTAAATAATATTAACTTTAGTTTAAAACATTTTTCCAGTTCAGTATCACTTCATTAATTTAAGTTTAATATTCTAGGAAGGAGGAGGAGGAGGGAGTTAGGAGAAAGAATCCATAACCAAAACAGCAAAACTCTTTAAAAAAATATATATATTGCCCAGCTGGCGTGGCTCAGTGGACTGAGCGTCGTCCAATGGACTGAGAAGTCCTGGCTCGATCCCCAGTGGGGGGTGGGGGGGTGTAGGAGGCAGCTGATAGATGTTTTTCTCTCACATCGATGTCTCTCTCTCTCCCTTCCTCTCTCTCTTTCTATAAAAGAAAAAAAACCTGCCCTGGTCGGTTTGGCTCAGCGGTTAAGAGCTTCGGCCTGCAGACCAGAGAGTCCTGGGTTCAGTTCCCGCTAAGGGCACGTACCTCGGTTGCACTTTGTCCCCACCCCGGTTGGGGTCATGTGGGTGGCAACCATTAGATGTGTCTCTCTCACATCGATGTTTCTCTCCCCCCCCACGCCCCTCCTGCTCTATCTGAAAATAAATGCAAAAATGTCCTCGGGTGAGGATTAAAAAAAAAAAAGAAAAGAAACCAATAAAAACATATTAAAAATTATATATATATAGTCAGGTGAAGACACTAGAAATTTATCCACATGAAAAAAGCAGCCTCTTAAAATTCAAATTTCCAGCATATACAAGTCACCAAACACCAAACAAAGTAAAATGGTCATACTTTAATGATGCTTGTTTATAAAACACTATTTGTAAAAAATATTGTAATATATTAACTCTGAATTTACTAACAAATTACATGTGAACTTAAGACTATATGGAATCGCCCGGCTGGTGTGACTCAGTGGTTGAGTGTTGACCCATGCACCAAGAGGTCACCGGTTCAATTCCCGGTCAGGGCACATGCCCAGGTTGTGGGCCAAATCCCAGTGGGAGGCATGGAGGAGGCAGCCAATCGATGTTCTCTCTCATCGATGTTTCTATCTCTCTCTCCCTCTCCTTTTCCCTCTCTCTAAAATCAATAAAGAAAAATTAAAAAAAAAAAAAGACTATATGCAATCAAACCTCTTCTCCAAGACTTACATCACTATATACCACTCCACATCTCAAAGCAAAGCAATGTCTTAGTGATGAAGCAAAGTAAGCATTTTGGTACCTGGAAAACCATTAATGAAAGGGTAAAGCATGTACTTTATTTACTATATGTAAATTATACCTCAAGAAAATTAATTTAAAAAAAAAGGCAAAACTATTCTATGACAAAAGAAAGCTGGCTAGGTTGCAATAGGGGCATTGACTACAAAGAGGTACAAAAAAATTGGAGCGATGGGGGGGTGCAGGTTACAACTGTCAAAACTCAATTGTCCAATTAAGATACATTTTAAGAATGTTGAATTGTATCTTAACAAAGTTGATAAAGAAAAAATGGTAAGCTTGTTTCAATGTAACAGAATCCACAAAAAGAGAATTCTAGTTACAACAATCATATAGTTTACAAAAAATTAGACTTCCTATCAAAAAATGTCCTGGAACAAACACTGAGCTAGGTTCTTTACCTAAAATGGCTATAGTTTCTCACTATTTTTGACAATAGCATTAAATTTCTAAGTGTAGCATTTCGACATTTAAATGTTGTACTGGCTTGGTAAAGTTTTTCATTAGATTTAAATATATAAGACTGGAAATAAAAATAAGAATCTATCTCTAACAAGTTAAAAATATAAAGTACTTCAGAAGTAGCTTATCTACCTATGTGTCATCCATTTCTAAACAGAAATTAATCTGAATTGCCATTTAAATTACCTCATAATTTACAATAAAAATTTTATTATTTGAAAATTATTCAAAACCAAACAATTTGAAGTTTACACCCAAATGAATTTACCCTCTCCATTTCCTGCTTTATACCAAAGAATCTTAAACAGAGAAGTACAAACGATTTTTTAAAGATCTTGAAACAAAATATAAACACACTACAAAACTTTAGTAAGTGTGCCTTCACTATAAAACATACTTTAAAAAAATGTTTTTATTGATTTTTTGAGAGAGGAAGGGGGGGAGAGGGAGAGAGAGAGAGAGAGAGAGAGAGAGAGGGAGAGAGAGGGAGAGAGAGAGAGAGAAATATCAATCAGTTGCCTCCTGCACACCCCTGACTGGGGATCGAACCTGCAATCCAGGCATGTGCCCTATCCAGAATCAAACCGGGACCTCTCAGTCCATGGGACGACGCTCAGTCTATGGGACGACGCTCAATCCACTGAGCCATACCAGCCAGGCTACAAAACATATTTCTTATATCCTTGCCTATTTTTTCAGGTTTCACTACTTCAAAATAAGTAACATCTCCTTACAACAAAGATATGATAGAGCAAAACTCTACTAAAGTAATATTGACATTTTACGTAATGAATAGCAAAATGTGGATGCTGAGAGTTTAATGTAACTGTATTTCTACCTCTAATAAAGTTTACTTAAATAAATTCCATTATAAACTATATAAATCATTCCAAGGGGAAAAAAAATACAGTATAATCAATTCCACTGTTACTGAATTTAAATAATAAACATTCTATTTTAGTCAGTAACTGCACTGAGATAACATTAAATATAAGTAAGTGTTTAACAAATATATATATACACACACAAATGAATCCTCAATGTTTAAAACAGATGGAAGGGTGCTGGGGGGACGGGTGAAAGGTGAAGGGATTTAGAAGTACAAATTAGTAGTTATAGGGCAGTCATCGGGGTGTAAAGTACAGCACAGGGAATATAGTCAATAATATTCTAATAACTATGTATGATGTCAGATGGGTATGAGAATTTTTGGAATGATCACTTAATAAGTTTTTTAATGTCTGATCAATGTGGTGCATACTTGAAACTAATATTTTTTCAATTGTAATTGAAAAATAAAAAATGATGTTTTTATATTTTTTAATTAATTAATTAAATTTTGTTACAGATGTTTCTCCTTTTTCCCCCATTGGCACCCTCCTCCCGATCCCCTCCCCCCAACTCCATCCCCAGCATTGTTGTTTATGTTCATGGTTACGCATACATGCGTATAAGTTATGTGGTCTATCTCTTCCCTCACCCCACATCCACCTCTTCTGAGGTTTGTCAGTCTGCACCCCACTTTCATGTCCCTGGGTCTATTTTGTTCCTCAGCTTATTTTGTTCATTATATTCCAAAGATAAGTGAAATCATGTGATGTTTGTCTTTCTCTGATTGGCTTGTTTCACTTACCATAATAACTCTCCAGGTCCTTCCATGTCATCTCAAAGGATAAGAGATCTTTCTTACGACTGCATTGTACTCCACTGTGTGTATGTACCACAGCTTTTTTATCCACTCATCTATTGATGGACACTTGGGCTATTTCCAGATCTTAGCGATTGTAAATAGTGCTGCTATGAACACAGGGGTACATATATTCTTTCTAATTGGTGTTTCTGGCTTCTTAGGGTATATTCCTAGAAGTGGGATCACTGGGTCAAATGGCAGTTCAATTTTTAATTTTTTGAGGAAACACCATACTGTTTTCCATAGTGGCTGCACCAGTCTGCGCTCCCACCAGCAAGCAGTGTACTAGAGTCCCCTTTTCTTCACACCCTCGCCAGCACTTGTTGTTTGATGATTTGTTGATGACATTCTGGTAGGTGTGAGGTGATACCTCATAGTTGTTTTAAATAAAAAATGATTTAAAAAAAAATTAGTCATTCTGGAAATATCTATAATTGTGCAAATGACACAGCCATTGTGTAAAACATTCCTGATGGTCTTACCACTACATTTAGAGTAATTTTATGACATAGCTACAAAATGGAGCTACCTCAAACCATTTTTAGGAGTCACAGAGTAAAAATTAAAGAACTGTCTCATTACTTTAAAGAAATAGTTTAATTAAGTTTGATTGGTTTTCTTATTCACATGACATGGCTCTTAGTTTTTAATTTCTCTTAAAAATCTAATCATCAAAAATATTGGTATCTTATAATAGTTGATAAGAATATGGATTCATTTCTGAGCATTTATTAAAAATTAACCTTAGCATTTCTGTAACATGCAACATGTACAGTTTATTTCAAAGTTTATATAGCACCCAAACATATTTTTAAAATTGTACTCATTTATAGGCATTTATATTCCTGAGTGGCACAGGTGCAGCCTTGTCTCAAGATTCAGTATTTTATAAAGACTGTCACGGGGCTGAAAATAATTCTAAAAGAAAAGTTGTAAAACTATTCTGAGAAGTGGCAGTGTTGTTGACAAATCCATCTTGGCTTCCCAAAAAGTCCCTTTGAAGGCAACAATACTCATCCTGAATTTATAAGACCTACTCTTTGAAGGTAGAGTGGGAGGGAAGTAGAGATGAAAATGGGAAGAAATTAGTTGATGGTCACAACTGATACAATGTTAAATGTTCTTAAAATTATAAGATGCTTTTGAATCTCGTTAACATGACTTTTGTGGATAAAACTTTAAAGGCATGCTGGCTTTTTATTTTTATTTTTTTTAAATATGTTTTTATTGTTTGTTTGGGTTTTTTTTTTTTTTTTTTTTAGAGAGGGAGGAAGGGAGGGAGAATAGAAACATCGATGTGAGAGAGAAACATCGATTGGCTACCTCCTGCACACCCCCTATTGGAGATCGAGCCCCGCATGTGCCCTGACTAGTAATCAAACTAGGACCTCTCAGTCCATGGGATGATGCTCAGTCCACTGAGCCACACCAGCCTGTCCATGCTGGCTTTTTAAAAATTCCACTCACTCTTCGACAAGAAAAAAGAAGATGAATTTACTTACAACCTCTAATCACCAACATAGTATTTTTAAAACACCAAATTCTATCTAAAATTAATAATGAGAAATTCAAATACAGTTAATGTAGGAGTATTTTTCTCTTTCAATATATCTGCTTTAAGCTTCTTCATATGAATTGCTGTGCAAAAATTTCCTTTCCCAAATTTATGAGTTAGTAAGCATTATTCTCGAACATGTTTTGCATAAACATAAAATATCATTTTGGTTCAATAAAAATTTTACTGAATACATTCTATACAGAACATGGTTTAATCCTTTTAAATACTATAGTAATAAGACCACATCCCTTTGTTACAATATTCTTTTTCATTTAAAAAAAAGCACATTCTTTTGGCCACTAGAGGGGGTCAGTAGCATTTTCCAACTAGTAGTATACTACTTGGAAAGCTGATACAAGGTTATTCTTGGTCAAAGAACAAGAGTAACCTATGGACTAATTCCTTTACATGTACCTGTACCCTCTATATCTTGACTATTGAGAAAAATTAAAAGCATGATAAATTATATCATGTAGTTCAAAGTTATGAATTTAATAAAATACCAAAAAATGCTTAAGAACTGATTTGAAAAGAAAACTCCCTTAAAGTCAAAACTAAATTTTATAGTTTGGTTTAATCATGTGGAAGATAAATTTATATATATATAATCATTCTGTACAGTCTGTTCATCAGCCCATCCATACTCCAAAGCAGTGGTATAAAATATAGTAGAAATGCTGGCTTATTTTTTAACAGCACAGCTGGCTTTTAAAAAGCTTATTCTTGCCCTGGCCAGTTTGGCTCAGTGGCTAGAGTGTCAGCCCACGGACCAGAGAGACCTGGGTTCAGTTCCCACTAAGGGCACGTACCTCGGCTGCAGTTTGTCCCTGGCCCCAACTGGGGCTGTGTGGGTAGCAACCAGTTGATGTGTCTCTCTCACATCGATGTTTCTCTCTCTCTCTCTCTTCCTCCCTCTCTACCTCCTACTCTATCTGAAGATAAATGCAAAAATGTCCTTGGGTGAGGATTAAAAAAAAATTTTTTTAATAAAAATAAAAATAAAAAGCTTATTCTTTTTCCTAGCAACACTCCAGCAAGTAATACAAAAAAAGAGAGAGAGAGAGACAGAAATTAAGTAACTTCTTCACGGTGTCAAAAATTATCTAGTTAGCCCTGGCCGGTTTGGCTCAGTGATTAGAGTGTCGGCCTGCAGACCAAAGGGTCTCAGGTTTGATTCCCAGTCAGGGGCACATGCCTGGATTGCAGGTTAGATCCTTGACCCTGGTCGGGGTGAGTGCGGGAGGCAGCCAATCAATGTGTCTCTTTCACATCAATGCTTCTCTCTCTCTCCCCCCCTCCCTTCCACTCTATTGGAAAATCAATGGAAGAATATCCTTGGGTGAGGATTAACAACAAAGAAAAAAGAGAGAAAGAGAGAGAGAGAGAGAGACATTCTCAATAGATTTGCTTTAAAAAAAAAATCTAGTTATTAATGACGTCCTCCCACCCACAAAATAGACTATCATTTTTCCATTTTAATTATGGAAAGAGAGAAAACACAAGATTAATAAGGACAATGGAGTATTTCCCAGAAACTCAAATTCTGAAATCTGTGATAAAACCAAATGAGCTTGCTATGTTGTGAGCATCTACCTTCAATATTATTATTTTAAAGCAAACCGCATGAGAAGCAAGAATCTACAATTAGGAGGACAATTTTATCAACAGAGTTGTGATTTAAAATATCACAAGTTGCAATGGCAATAATTTTATTCTTGTCTAGGTCAACATAACAATATTTGAGATAAGAAAATTTGGCACAATAATTCCATGCTTAATAATATTAAACATCTCATCTATTTAGCATTTCAAATATGTATGGATCCCCCTACAGAAGCAACAGCCTCCGAAATAGAAAAAGAACAGAACAAAAACACAAGGATAAGAGTGAGAAGACAAGCTCTAGTATCACTGTAACCACTAGACAACAAGACAAATCAGTCATTACAACATCCTGGGCTCAATTTTTTTATCTTTAAAATGATATGGCTAGTTTAGTACTATAGTTCTCCATACTATACCTAAACACCTAAAGCTTAGGCTAAAAGTGTGTGTGTGTGTGTGTGTGTGTGTGTGAGGCAGGTCTTTGTTGAACCAGATGGAAAGATTTAACACAGTTCATTCAGAAAACCAACATTTATAATGTATCAGACAAGAAGAGGTTCAATCTACAATGATTTCCAGGAATTGCAGCATCTCATGAATCAAATAAATTAAAAAATATATTTAAGAAAACAGTATTAAAGAGGACTTTATCATACACTAACTGCCTAAGGAAAGCCCAATGGCAATACAATTAACTTCATTGAGTAGACTCTTGTTTTACCCTCAAGATACTTTTCTGAGATCATACTGAAAAACAGAACATTTGCTCAGATTAGTTCTAGGAAGATTTTTTTTTTTCCTTTTCAGATCCTAGTCATTCTTGTTTCATGATTTTTAAAAAATATCAAAAATAACATCTCATTTGAAGGTCATTTATAAAACTTGGTTATTCATTTTTCATGTTCGTCTACTAGAGCATGAGATGAGCTTTTCTTTACAGACATATCTAAATAGGCAAAATGTTATAGTGAGATGAGACTAGAAGGATTAAGCAGGGCCTTATCACACACTCTTGTAATCTACTAAAAGAATGCAGAAGAAAATAAGACACTGTCTATCACAATTGAAAGTACTAAAAAATTCCCCAAATACAATATGGTACTGTAGAAGTAGAGGGTAACAACAGCTGCCCTCGCTCCTTGATTTCAGACCTTCCTTTCTTGTACTTATAATTATGGGCTTTGGATTCCATAACACATCCTTTTCTCTACAGGGGGAAATTAGTAAACTACCAAGCTCTTCCTCTGTACCAAAAGCTATTTAAGAACCCAACCTGTGATACTAAAGATGATTCTAAATAAACTAAATTTAACACTCTGAAATTCAGACTTATCTTTTTCAGTCCTTCTTCCTTTGAGGGAGCCTTCGTGATATTAAAAGGAAGCTGAGAAATAACTAGATAAATCAAATGAGGCTGTATAAAGGAAATCCGTTAAACAAAATTTCTACTCTAGCTTTAGAAAACAAATACTGAAGGATAAGGGAGATCTTTTCTGTTTTGCTTGGAAAGAGGTTCAAACTTTAAATGGATGTTTTATATATTCATTCCAGAGAGACACCTTGGATAAATAATAATAACAAAAACAATAAAAGCGAATACTTAGGACACTTAACTTTGTGCCAGATGTGATGCTAAAGCTTTATGTGCATTATTTTATTTAATCCTTTCAACAGTGTATGTGAAATGGGTACTATCATTACACCCATTTTATAGGTGATTTTATGTAAGTCTTCAGACTCACACAACTGGTAAGTAAGGGAGCCAGGACTTAACCCAGATTCAATTGTTCATGACATTTACCATTATGTTATGCTGTCTCAACATCCAGAGACTTTTCCTTCTACTTCTCTCCAATCTGTCCCTTTCTGTATTTTCCCACTGCCATTCTCTAGCTCCGGTCACTGACTATCTCATTTTGGATAAATCCTCCAGCTTTCTAACCACTTTTAGTCTTGTTCCTCTTGAAATCCTTTCTAGTGTAGCCAAGCAATCCTTTAAAAATAGACAAATGATTCTCCATTTCCTGTTTTAAATCCTACTTGGTTCCCCACTTCTTCCATGATCAAGTCTATACATTACTTATAAGACCCTGTTAGACGTAGAAATAAAATTACACTAAACTACTATCAGCCTCCATATTCATTTACTACCTACTACTTAAAATGTGGTTGCATCAGTAAGTATTGCTGTAATGGGGTCTTTAATTCTAGCATGTATTTGATGTAAGGAGATATTACCTATTTTGAAACAATGGAACTAAAGAAATAGACAAGGATATAAGTAGTGTGTTACAGTGAAGAAATCTTTAATAATACTTTGCGACACTTATATCGTAAGTGCTTAATAAATGTTAGTTACTATTGCTGCTTCACCCCTCACAAATGCAAGATATTCCTTTATATCTCTACTCCAAGAACTCTTACATAGGGGAAAATAAAATAAAAGCAGCTAGCAGCAGATGTAACAAAATACCAACACTGCTCTTTAACTTCCTTATTTTATGGTTTGCCCCAGAAAAAAAGGTCAATGAATATTTTCTTTCAGAAGTTCCATAGGCACGGAATAAAAAGGTCATAATTCTTTTCTTTTATCTAATTGCAAAGAGATGGCAGTGGTAAAACAGTTAATGCTAACTTCTGAAGCTCCCTTAATTGTTCCAGTAAGAGAAAAAACAGGTTTAATATGTTTAAAAAGTATTCACAGGATTGTTAAAATGTTAAGATTATATTTGGCTAGGGCACCAGAGCCATTAATTCTTCTTTGCAAGGATCCTAAAAGAAATATATGCACATAAAACAATGGTCAGCAGATGAGCATTCTTTATTACTCTGGGGCTTTGACCCCAAACTAAATTTTCTACAAAAGATATGCATTCTTTCTTAGAGGGTAGGAGAGAAATTGAGACCTATATCAAATATGAAAAGAAACCCATTAACGGATTGCTGGTGGAGAAAAAGCTGTTTATAAAACAGTAAGGCATTCTTTATGTAAAACTGTCAGGCTGTACATGTAAAGATGTATCTGGAAAGAATGTTTACCAATGATGAATACTGGTCATTTATATGTAGCCGGAATTTTCACTTTTTCTCTCTTTTAGATCTCAGCATTTTCTGTATTGTTTGAATTATTTACAGCAATCATAATCACTTCTACAAAAATTAAAACAGAAAAAGTCAAAGAAGACATTTTTCATCTATTTCACTTGGAAAGAGTTGAAAAACGAATAATGCTGGTAAAGTTTCAGTGAAATGAAGATCTGCACATTCTGCAGATGAAATGTACATCAGTATAATCTTTATGAAAAGCAATTTGGCAACATATATATCAAAAGTGCTCGTATCCTTAAACCTAGCCACTCTACTTCTGAGAATCAGTTATTATGACCCAACTACACAGCAAAAAAATGCTTTATGTAAGAAGGCAATAAATAAAAAATTAAAATATAAAGGTTTAATAATAAGCAAATGAACACCAAAATTACAGTACAATAAAATATTAACAAAGCTGTGTTATAAGGAGAAAATGATGTTAGATTGGGGGGAAAAAAGAGTATAAATTTTATCTCCATAATATTCGGGGGATAAACTGTACCGAGAATAAGAAGGAAATACACTAAAATGAAGAGTAATTGTCTTAGTTATAAATTAAAGATAGTATTGTATTTTTTTTCCTTATGAGCAAATATTACTTTTAAAAACCAGAGTGGGGGAGCAATAAAATCTAACTAATAAAACTATTTGTAGGAATATTTTTAAAAGACCTGAAGAATTTTTAGATGTAACTGTATGGGAAAGAGTTTTTAAAGGGGGTTGACTGATCATCTATCTTTTAGTATTCAACTATATATCCACGAGACTAGCTGAAAATAACTAGACAGGGGGAAGCATTTAAAAAAACTGAGGTTGTTGTTCTTGGAATAATAATGTTACCACTCACTGATCAATGTTCTTATAATCTATTCAATTTCACTTTTTTATGCAAAATGGGAATAACACTTACACTGAAAGGTTTCCAGGAAAATTAAATGATAATAGTGCCTAATTACTTCTCTATGCCTCTACAGATCAAAGGGATGCTACTGAAAAGAACAAGGGACTAGGGAAATGAAGTGATATAAACATTCTTATCAATGGTCTTATTTTGTCTGCCAAGAACATGGACATGAATGAAAAATGATAGAACTGTTTTCAGCTAGGAAAATATTTTAACCTGAAGGACATTCATTTACTTTGCTACTTATTCTTATTATTCCTAAACCAATGCTGTGTTTCATCCCTCAATTCCAAACAAACCCAGAATATTTACCAGGCAATAAAGACAACAAAAGCAAAAAAAAATTTTAGGCTATTAGCTAAAAGATTTATTTAATGAAAAGGAGTTTTGTATTCTTTGATTTAAAAAACAACACATTTTCTCCCAGCTAATATCCAATATACTCAGCAAGTAAAATTAGAAAGCTGTTACCACTGCTGTCAATAAGCGTAAGCCATAATACCCACCATTACTTTTCCACATCAAATATAGAAAAAGCAGAACTCCATCTCTCCCAGTGACTGTCAGAAATCTCCCCTCCTGATTAAATAAAAATTCAAACACAATACTGAAACACTGAAAAATGACTTTTGTAGCATAACCTCATTCTCTTTTTCTTTTTAATTTTTTTTTCTTTATTGATTTTTAGAGGGAGATGAAGGGAAAGGGAGAGGGAGAGGGAGAGAGAGAGAGAGAGAGAGAGAGAGAGAGAGAGAGAAACTTCGATGAGAGAGACCATCGAGTGGCTGCCTCCTACATGCCCCCCACTAGGTGCATGGGTCAACACTCAACCACTGAGCCACACAGGCCAGGCTAACCTCATTTTCTTTAATATTTTCAGTAGTAACGATATGGGAACAGTTATTTAACTCTAGTTAACTGCTTTTTTTCCCCTTTTTCTCTCATCTAAAAAAAAAAAGTTTTTGCAAGCAAATTATAGACTAATAAAGGCTAGAGAAATAAGCTGAAAATCTAGTAATATTCACCTGAATTATTAGCAGTGAATTAGAAGCATTATAAAAACTTGCAAATTTGGTAAACCCTATACTGAGTTATACAATATACTTGCAGAACACTGTATAACTGCCAATCCCATCCTACCCGTTAAGCATAAGTAAATATACAGTTAATTGTAAATGAACTGAGAGTGGCCAATTCATAGTAACCTGGAGTGAAAAGGCAATCAGATTTTCTTAAGACATTTACTTTTGAAAATGCCAAGAGATTATGGAGTTAGCAGTAGGAATTGAAGCTGAAAAGAAGACAAAGATAGGGAAAGGTCATGACAAACCAAGGAAGAAGAAACTAACAATAGGATGAAAGAGCAAAAGTAATGAATAAACAGGAACTAAGAAAGACAGACAGAAGAATAAAATTAATTTAAGCTACTCAAGTGAAAGGATAGTAACCAAGTTCTGTTAACAAAAAGATCACTGAGAGTTAAGTATACAGTTGGGGATTTCCGTGCAGGTAGGGCATTCTAAATTTTCTTGGTTCCTGGCAATATTCCCATTTCTCAAGGTAACATGGATTGGTCTGTGCTCCCTGTAACCTAAAAAGCTTAATTAAAATGAACAGACCTATGACATCAATATCCATGGGATCTTTCCAAATTTTCAATATTTACCTGATCTGAAAACGACAACTATGTTCAGCTTTAGTAGATCATGCAAAATTGTTTTCCAAAGTGCTTGCACTCAATTTATACCTTTTGCTCCTCATCCTCACCAACACTTGGTATTAAGTCTTTTTTATGTTAAAAGCTACTGGCTGGTTTGGCTCAGCAGTTAGAGCATCGGCCCACGGACCAGAGAGACCCAGGCTCGGTTTCTGCTAAGGGCATGTACATCAGTTACAGTTTGTCCCCGGCCCCGGTTGGGGTCGTGTGGGTGGCAACTAGTCGATGTGTCTCTTTCACATTGATGTTTCTCTCTCTCTCTTCATCCCTCTCTCCCTACCATGCTCTCTGAAGATAAATGCAAAAAAAAAAAAAATGTCCTCGGGTGAGGATAAAAAAAAAAAAAGCTACTCTGCCAGGTGGATGGTGGTTATCTCACTGCTCTTTAAATTTGGGTTTTCTTGATGACTAACAGAATAGAGTACTCATTTAGATATCCTCTTTTATAAAGTGCCAGTGCAAGTCTTTGGCTTTTTTATTTTTAATTAAGCTTTATGAACTTTTCTTATTGATTTGTAGGACTCTTTCCTATCTTTTAGAAAAAAAAATGTTATCAAGTTATATCTCAACTGGCTACAGAGTTAATGTGATTAGCTACCTTAGTATCTTATTTCTTCATTGTTCCATGTAAAATTTTCTGATTCCTCTTTTACCATACTTATAAAAGACAAAACACTTCGCCTGGCCGGAGTGACTCACTGGTTGGGCGTTGACCTATGTACCAAGGGGTCGCCAGATTGATTCCCAGTCAGGGCATACGCCCAGGTTGTGGGCCTGATCCCCAGTGGGGGACATGTGGGAGGCAGCCAATCGATGGTCTTTCTCATCGATGTTTCTTTCTCTCTCTCCTTTCCTCTCTCTCTAAAATCAATAAAGAAAAATTATATATATAAAAAGATATATATATCTTTATATATATATCATATATATATATATGATATATATATATAAAATTATATTTATAAAAAGATAAAGACCTTCCTCAGATAAAAGAACCTGGCTGAACTCTATAAATTACTGACATCTATTTCCTCTTTTCAAGATGATATACTTTTAAATTTGTTGTTGTTGTTAATCCTCACCCAAGGATATTTTTTCCATTGCTACTTAGAGTGGAAAGGAGGGATGGGGAGAGAGAGAAACATTGATGTGATCTGAGAGACACATCGAGTGGTTGCCTTCTGCAAGACCCTGCCCAGGGCTGGGGATTGAACCTGCAACCCAGGTATGTGCCTTTGACCAGGAATCGAATCCAGGACCCTTCAGTCCGAGGGCTGACACTCTTAACAGTTGAGCCAAACCAGCCAGGGCAAGATGATTTACTTTTAATTAAGTATTTAGGTAACTGTGGAAGCACAAAGTGCAAATGTTGGCTCAGGTGAATTCAGATTTCAAAAACTGCAGGTAACAAAAACTAACAGTTATTTTAAAAGCCCTTGACAGTTGAATTATCTTTATTCCAGAACATAAAGACTATTGAAGAGGGCTGGTACCTTGTTTTCCTCCTTGATTTCATCAACTATAAAAGTCTTGGTAATGCAACACTATGTACATTTTAGGTATTTAAAACAATTTATTAACCATGTATGGATTATTGCAAGCAATTGTGCCCATTACTTCCCACTGTTGGGAACCAAGCAAATTCCTGATCTTAATGAGAAAAACATGCAGAGACATAATGAAGTTTCTTTGCTGGTTAATAAAGTTTAGTTGTGATCCCATGTACCTGGGTTTTTCTACAACTTATCTTGACAGCCCTGATGACTCTGGCAGCTACTAGATTTCCACTTCCCTCAAAAATGAAAATCCTGCCTGGCCAGTGTGGCTCAGTGGTTGAGCATCAACCCATGCACCAAGAGGTCGCCAGTTCAATTCCTGATCAGGGCCCATGCCCAGGTTGTGGGACTGATCCCCAGTGGGGGGCATGCAGGAGGCAGCTAATCGATGTTCTCTCTCATTGATGTTTCTCTCTCTCTCTCCCTTCCTTTCTCTAAATCAATAAAGAAAAAAAATTTTTTTAAACTCCTGAATGTAAAGGAGAAGTAAAATTTGATTCCATCTTCTCTCCATCAACATGGTATGATGCAAATAGGTAAATGAAGAATTGGTTCTAATCCACTGATCTCATACAATTACTTACATAAAACATGCACTAAAAATAGTATTTTAAAAAGTTATATTTGCATTCTTAAGCCTTTACTAATTAAATCAGATCGAAAATGCAAAGCTAAGTTTATATAATCATTTATTTATAAAGCAAACAAGTATAGAAAGAACCTCTAGTATCTGTTAAGAAAATTTTTCTAAATTATAGTTGATTAAAAATGGCAAACAGAGATAATGACTTTACATAACCTTGATATTTAAAATGCTAAAAAGTAATAGGCATATTTTTCCAACTAGCTACTTTAAAATAGTTTTCTAATAAGGTTATGTCAAATTTAACACAAAAGAAGTTAAGATATTAAATAAGCTAAAATTGGAGGAAAAGTACCCAAATCAAGCTGACTCTGGGGTAGTATGGGGGGAAAATTTTTCATTATGACAAAGAGCAACACAATTTTTAAAAGATCTTGAAAATGAGTGTTGGGTATACATTTACATGGCTCAATCATGAGACTCTTTTAGTAAGAAGCTTTTTTTTCACACCCAATTCATTTAAAGTAAAATATATAAATTACTTTAGAAAATTGTTTTCTGCTAGCTTTTTTTTTTTTAGGGTAGTGGTAGTAGAAGTAAATTTCTTTCATGGTAGAAGAAACTGTATTTAATTGTAGAAGATTTTAGGCATAATCCTATAATTCTCTTAAATAATAGTATCAACAGATGACTTACATTTCCTTGATAAACTAATTATACAGAAAATACTCATCGAGGTCCTTTGATAATGTAGAGACACATTTTTACTAGAAAAGTAATAGAGTGATCAAAAAACAACCATCTTAACTTTACATTCACACAGCTTTTACTTTTAAAATAATTTTCACAAACATCATCTCATCTGACCTCAAGACAACATGGGAAATGGCCAAGAGATGTAAAAACAAAAAAATCCCACTTCTTCAAAAAGCATTTATTTAGTGTTGCCTTAGATCCAAGGAGAAATGTAGAATATGAATGGACTCCACACAATAAAGCCAGTACACTATTTCAAAATAAAATTCCTGGTCTGGTATACATATTCCCTTCCTATATTTTTAACTGAAGTAGATCCTTCTAATTTAAGAATGACCTCAGGAATATCTTTCTTCCATAGGGGCCACTGTCTAATGTCACAATGAATAATGCACTTTCTAATATATTGAGAGAATTTATATCATAGGATGATCTTTGTAAAAACTTTTCTTGTAATGAGTAAGTTATTTTGGAATGAATACCAAGGAAGACAAAATAACAAAGCTAGATAGAGAATATAGAACTCTCCACTGTATTTCTGGCAGTAATTATTCTAACACCACTATAAAGATTAAAAGAAAAAAAAAACAACTTCAAAAATCATATATTTTGCCCATAATATCTGTTTTACAATACTGTAAATTATTTCAACTGAAAAATTTATGTGCCCAATGTTTTGCTGATTACTACAAAGAAGTTGTATGATAAGTGAAACTTTAAGGAGCTTATGGTCTAAAATAAACACTAGAGATATGAGGAACATATAAAAACTAGAGTACTGTGATTCAAGAAGCCCACGATTTAAGTCATCAAAATACATTTCAAATACATACATACTTACAGCATGGCAGAAGTGTTTGCTGCCCAAAAGCTCTGGTTCTCAGGTCAGACAGACCTAGGTCTGAATGCCGGCTCCTTCACTAATTAGCAGTTTGACCTTGGACAAGTTACTTAAGCTAATCTCTAAAATAGGATAATAATGTTAAACTCTCAAGATTTTGAGAGTAAAATGACATGTTATGTAAAGTGTTTACCATATCTGACATACATCAATTCTCAAAAATGTTAGTTATCATTATCATCATCACTACATTATGTATTGTCAAAGAGGTCCTGTAAGATGGAACTGTTGGATGTGTCTGTGTGTGTATGTGTGTGTGTGTGTGTGTGTGTGTGTGAGAGAGAGAGAGAGAGAGAGAGAGAGAGAGAGAGAGAGAGAGAGATTGACTAATATATAGAGGTTATTATATTGAGCATAAAGGCGTCCTGGGAAGGAAAAGAATAAAAACCTCAAACTTCTTCCAAATATTGAAAATTACTTAAATCTGTCAGGGGAGTTCTGACAGATTTAAGTAATTAAGTAAAAAAAAAAAAAACAATGAAGGCCCCTCTGATGACATTAGAAGAGAAAAAGACAGATCCATTATTCTAAGTGTCCTGTCCAATCATTATAAGGACAGGTGGGACAAAGAGGAAGTAACCAAGAATTGAATGAGTTGGAATGATGGAGACCCAGGTCAACTTTAAAGTACAACACTCTTGGTTTATCATAACTGGGTTATTTTGCTTGCTTGTTTGTTTTTGTTTGGGGGAGGTGGTGGTGCACATACTGCATTCTGTCATCTTTCCTCCTTTAAGTAGCTTACCAGTGTCACACAGCTAGCTATTAAGTAACAGTGCCAGAATTCAATCCCATATTTGTCAGACCCCAGACTCCAGTATTCAAACACTAATTAATACAATAAAAATGCTCTTTTTGACAATCCATGGGCAGAAAGATGAGTTCATATTTGTCTTGCATATATATGGTAGTAGAACTCAGATGATACACTCTAACCTGCAGGAGGTCAACTTATAGAAAGTATTTTTAAATATTCAGAGTCTACCAACAGTAAATAATAGAAAGCAGAATCAACATAAAATTGAATCCTAAGAATCCATGAACTAAAAGGTAGTAAAGTTTCAAGCAGGCACTTAAGTTTAATCTAAACCTCAGTTTTCTCTTCTGTAAAACAACATTTCTCTCACTTCTTAGGATAGCAGGGAGAAAATAAAAGCACATGAAGTACAAATAATAAATAGTACTTGGTGATCTTCAACAAACAGTAGAGCTCCTATCATCATCATCACCACCACCACCACCACCATGCCTTAACAATTTGATATTAATTTTGAATAGCAATACAGCAATGCATGCTTAAATAGTAAAATTAATATATTTAGGTTCCACATTCAATATTCTTTAGTGATACCGAATAACTTAGAAAACATCTCACTACCTCCTTATTCCTGGTCTATGAAAAACGTGAAAATGTGCTGATTATATTTGGTGATAGCATTTGAATTTTTCCCTCCTATATGTTAGTTTAATAACTCAAACAATTTATTTCTAGAATTCACATGCAATTTAAATTTTCAATGATATGTTGCTTAGTTGGCACATATCACATATTTTACATTAAAATTAGCCCTGGCTGGTCTGGCTCAGCGGTTAGAGCGTTGGCCTGCGGTCCAGAGAGACCTGGGTTCGGTTTCCGCTAGGGGCACGTACCTCGGATGCAATTTGTCCCCGGCCCTGGTTGGTCGTGCAAGAGGCAGCCACTTGATGTGTCCCTTTCACGTCGATGTTTCTCTCTCTCTCTCTTCCTCTCTCTCCCTCCCACTCTATCTGAACAAAAAATGGAAAGATGTCCTCGGGTGAGGATAAAAAAAATAAATTAATTAAATTAAATTAAATAACTAAGTAGTAATAAGAATAACAATTAACAGTGATTCCTCCTTTCTTGTCCATGAATAAACTATCTTTAGAAATCAGAGAAGAAACATTTACAGTATATCTGGAACCCGCTGTTGAATCTTTTTTTAAGAACTTAAATTCACCAAAAATCTGTTATCTCAGCTTAAGTCACAGGGCTCTGAATCTATCCGGTGTTCAAAGACACAAAGAAATCAATGATATGGAAGAAATATATGCTTCATGTATACGTCTTCACTCAAAAAAAAACAAACAAACTGGAAGCATACAAAAAATTCTGGTTCAGCTTTACTAAGAAAAACAAGCAAAATAAAATATACTTAATTAAACAGAAAACAACTAGCCCTGTAATCTAAATCAACTGATTAAACCTTTAAAAGTAATCTCAGTTAAAAATACATAAATTAGCTCTGGCTGGTTTGGCTCAGCAGTCAGTGTCGGCCTTCCGACTAAGGGGGGTGGGGGGTCTCGAGTTGGATTCCTGAGGCATGTACTTGGGCTGCAGGTTTGATCCTTGGCCCTGGCCGGGGTAGTGCGGGAGGCAACCAATTGATGTATCTTTGCCACATCAATGTTTCTCTCTCTCTCTCCCCCTCCCTCCCTTCTATTCTATCTGGAAATCAATGGGAAAATATCCTTAGGTGAGGACTATTAAAAAAAAAAGAAATTAGTTGTACTTAATAACATCTTTAATCATTAAGAGGGCTGGCCCTGATTCAATTCACAAAGTAGGCCACTCTCCTTATGTGCACATTTAGCAACTTTCACAGAATATACAACTCTTCATCCAGAAACATGGTATAATTTAGTCATAACTCCAAAGCCCATTCTTTTTTCCACTATGTCACAAATGGGAAGATATATCAGCCACTCTGGTAAGAAACTTTATATATATTATCCCATGTATTCCTTACACACACTAAGAGGTGAATTGTCATACCCAAGGTCACTTATGTTTAACTTAGCACATGCTGCAGTGTCTGATTTCAGGTAGGCTCCAAAGCAACGAGATTCTGGAATTCTCATCTCTCTTTTAAATAATAGAAAACTGTTTCCCATTTTTAGACTCTTTTCTAAATTAATAATACCAAGATAATTAGGATTCACAAAATTTTTTATTTATTTATCAATTATTATTATTATTTTTATTATTTTTATCCTCACCTGAGGACATTTTTGCATTCATCTTCAGACAGAGTGGGAGGGAGAGAGGGAGGAAGAGAGAGAGAGAAACATCGATGTGAGAGAGACACATCGACCGGTTGTCACCCACACAACCCCAACCCAGGCTGGGGAAAAACTGCAACCGAGGTACATGCCCTTAGTGGGAACCAAACCCGTGACTCTCCGGTCCGCAGGCTGACGCTCTAACCATTGAGCCAAACCAGCCAGGGCAAGATTCACAAAATTTTAATTATTTAATTATTTTAGAGGGAAAGGATAGGACAGAGACAGAAACATCGATCGATTGCCTCCCTTATGCGCCCTGACTGGAGATTGAACCTGTGACACTTCAGTGCACAGGACGATGCTCAACCAACTGAGTCACACTGGGCAGGGCAAGAAACCTATTATTTCGAAAACAATTTCCAACTAAATGTAAGTAATTGGCATTCTTTAGATTGGCAAATTTATAAATCTACTTCATAACTTTTAAAAATATGTGTTGTTGTTTTTTTTGTAAATATGTTTTTATTGATTTTAGAGAGAGAGGAACAGAGAGGGAGAGAGAGAGAAACATCGATCGGCTGCCTCCTGCAAACCCACTACTGGTGATCAAGTCTGAAACTTGGGCATGTGCCATGACCGAAAATCGAGCTCAACACACTTTGGTGCATGGGACGACACTCCAACCAACTGAGCCACACCAGCCAGGGCCACAAAAATGTAAAACCAATATAATATTAAAGCTAAAACAGAGAGAAAAAGATGGGTATCACAGCCAGTTTTCTTTAGGCTGGGAAAAATTCAGAATCAATAATAAGACAATAAAATCTTAATATAATAAGATATTAACGCATGATCAATATCAATATCAAGAATGTGCCTGTGGTATTTCAGGTCAGACTGGTTTTTCCTGCTTTGTGTGTATGTGTGTGTACGTGTTTTGCGCCTCTCAACCAAAACAGGTGTTTCAACTACAACTCTGTGAAACCCAAATGAACAAGTACAGACAAGTATGTGAACAAATGCAAAGTTCTCTTGAAGTCATACTTAGGAGTGGCATGGTAAATTTAAAACTTTCCTTATCCCTTGTTTTACCACGGTATACTGAATTAGCTAATAATGCAGATTTATTAATGTCATATATTTATTTTTAAAATTTTGTTTTCAATAAATAAATTTTATTTTTCTATTTTTTTATTATCATACATTTCTTTAGTCTGCTTACCACTTATTCACAGCAGAAGTCAAAGACTAGATTCAAATTACAAGAATGTGACATATGTTTATATAGAAAATCCTTTCTAAAGGCTTATTATTAGATAGCTTCATATTTACAAAAAAATGATTTGCAAATGTTTACATTAAGAAGTTATCCAAATGGTTACAGATAACTCTAACATTGAAGTTTTTATTTTTTTTTCCTTTATTGATTTTACAGAGAGAGGAAATGAGAGGGAGAGAAAGACAGAAACATTGATGAGAGAGAACGTCGATTGGCCGTCTTCTGCATGCCCTCCACGAGGGATCGGGCCCACAACCTGGGCACGTGTCCTGACCAAGAATTGAACCAGCGACATGTTGGTGCATGTTGACGCTCAACCACTGAGCCACACTGGCCGGACTGAAGTTTTTAAATATTAGGGTTTTACAATCCAATGTTATTTTAAAAATTATTTTATCCAGATCATATAAACAAATATAAACAAATACTAAATATGCAAACCAAAATTTGTTCTGCTAAAAGGGGCATATTTTGTTTTAGTTAACAATTAAAATATTTATCATAGCAAATTCCCTTAGAAATAAAATTATTTCAAAATTTTCTTCTGTACTGCTTTAATCTTTACCACCCAAACAAGTACAATTTTCAGTAACACACATTATGTCTTGAGATGGATGGGTAAACATTGGAAACCCTACCTTGTGCTGTTCGATGGCATCTATCCACTGTTGTCTGTGATCTGGATCCTGAGCACGAAGATACCAAACGCTATCATTTACACTAATATCAAATCGACATTCATCAAAATCGTGAGGCTATGGAGAAAAAGTAGAAAATGAAAAGGAAAACTAATTATATTCTTAAAAGTATCATACTCCACAACAAAAAACATAAACATACCCATTCTGGCTGGTGAGACACTGGTTATTCTTTTGTTTTTCTACTCAAATAACTTTTTTGAAGATGTCTCAGATGAAGAGCACAACAAGGGCTTAGTTACCAAACATTAAATTTCATTCACCATTCCTACAAATAAGTTGACACAAACTACAAACATCTTTCAAAGAAAGAGTAAATATTTTTCATCAAATGCGTTTAGTTAGCTTAATTATGGGAATACTGAAAGCAGAATAAAAAAAGGCCCAAAATAAGTCTTAGGAAAGACATTTATTATGTTTTCCTGTTCCATTATTCAAAAGTAATGATGAAACGCTTCATCATGAAGCGTTTGATTTCATTAAATTTTATAAACAAGGTATTTTTATATTCTATCACAAAATATTATTAACATTTCCTCCTAAATATCTCAAATTAGCTTTTATACGTCTTTTGACAGTAACAGGAGAACTTTCAATGGAAAGTAAATATAAAATGAACATTTACATCAGACCTATGTTAGAGGAAACTGCCTGCATCAAAATGAAAACATTTAGTAAAAAATGTCAACTATTTGGTTCAGTGTTTTACATTATTCATAAGAATATATAAAATTAATATCTTATATCCTTGTTTTTTGCCCAATAAATGAATTAAAATATGACAGGATCACATCATATATGCCATGTCTTTGTCTACCAGATAGAGTACAGGGAGTCATCAATGTAACAGTAAACTTACTCACTGAAGAAAATCTACACATTGTATTTCCAGGGTTTATTGTTTATTCTCTTCCTCCTTAACAGCATCAATCTTTTATCTCTTTATCAGTTTCTTTAGCAAAAATAATATAACTCCACAGTGTTCTTTAGCCTATGAAACAATTTCTTTTTTTCTCTCTTTATTGATTTTAGAGAGAAAAGAAGGGAGAGGGATATAGAAACATCGATGAGAGAGAACATCGACTGGCCGCCTCCTGCATGCCCCACACTGGGGATTTGGCCCACAACCTGGGCATGTACCCTGACCGGGAATTGAACCATGGACCTCTTGGTTCATGGGTCGACACTCAACCACTGAGCCACACCAGCCAGGCTGAAACAATTTATTTTAAGATTAGGAGAGCAAATTCCAGTTCTGGCTGGCTAAAGTATACAAGTTAAACATTTTTTGAATCACTATGTGCTAGGCATCATAGTCAGAACTATGGTAGGAGGTAAGTGTGTTAGAACAACACAAAAATTAAAAACAAGACAATGTATATCATATTCAATAATTATGAACACAGAAATACATAAAAGACATTTAATACTCATAAATACAATAATGACTATAAATTTAACTGAATGCCAAATACTCAGAAATCTTTAATAGAGTCCAGTCATTGAGAAAAGCTTCTTGGAGGAAGGGAAGCATATACACTATCTGAAGAACCAAGTAAGTAACTTAACTAATCAATTTACTATTGTTCTAAGTAGTCTGAGGATCTGCTTTCTTTCACTGTATTATTGTTTGCATTTTTTTTTTATCCTCACCCGAGGACATTTTTGCATTTATCTTCAGATGGAGTGGGAGGGAGAGAGGGAGAAAGAGAGAGAGAGAAAGATCCACGTGAGAGAGACACATTGACTGGTTGCCACCCACACAACCCCAACAGGGGCTGGGGACGAATTGCAACCAAGGTATGTGCCCTTAGCAGGAACCGAACCGGGACTCTCTGGTTTGCAGGCTGATGCTCTAACCGCTGAGCCAAACTGGCCAGGGCTATTGTTTGTATTTTTAATAAATTTATGTAAATGGAATCAGATAGTACGTATTCCTTTATGCTTCACTGCTTTTATTCAGTATAACAATTTTGAGACTCAACCATTTTGTTGTGTCCCAACAGTAATTCATTAATATTCATTAGGTATAAATGGGGCTAAAACAAGGCAGGTTGAAAGTCTACATATGATACAGCAATAGCTCTTCTTTAGAAAAAATATAGTATAATAAGTTAAGTTTTCTATTCGGTTGTACTTTCATGAAACTACATCCCACTCAATCTGAACTGTGGTACACCAAAACCTCTCCTAGCATATTATTTAAAATTCTTTAGGTTATTAAAATTTCTGAGTTTTTCTGATTGTTTCATTGTTTACCCTGATCATAACTGTATATATCTCAGATAAGTTCACAGAAGTTCATTTCAGTAACAGTAAAGGTGTAGTAAGATAACTACCAAAAAAAAACCCACAAAAAAACCTGAATACAATAACCTACTCCTTGGAATATTATACAGAAATTTTAACAGTTTTTGTATGAAAAATAAACACTACCCCGGCTGGTGTGGCTCAGTGGTTGAGTGTCGACCCATGCACCAAGAGGTAGCTGGTTCAATTCCTGGTCAGGGCACATGCCCAGGTTGTGGGCCCAATCCCCAATGGGGGGCATGCAGGAGGCAGCCCATCAATGTTTTCTCTCATGGATGTTTCTATCTCTCTTTCTCTCTCCCGTCCTCTCTCTCTCTAAAATCAATAAAGAAAAAAAAAGAAAGAAAGAAAGGAAAATGAACACTAACTACCTTTATTTTTTTAATCCTCACCTGAGGATATTTTTCCATTGGTTTTCAGATATAGTGGGGGAGAGAGAGAGAGAGAGAGAGAGAGAGAGAGAGAGAGAGAGAGAGAGAGAAAAACACTGATGTGAGAGACACACATCGATTGGTTGCCTCCCATATGACCCCAACCAGGGCCGGGGATCTAATCGCAACCCAGGTATGTGCCCTTGACTAGAATCGAACTCGCGACTCTTTGGTCTACAGGCCAAACCTGCCAGGGCTTAACTTCTTTTTTTTTTTTTTAAGAGACAGAGGAGGGGAGAGAGAGACAGAAACATTGATGTGAGAGAAAAACACCAATCGGCTGCCTCCTGCATATCCCCTACTGGGGATCAAGTCCACAACCCTGACAGGGAATTGAACCCCGACCTCTCAGTCCATGGGATGATGCTCAATCCACGGAACCACACCAGCCTAGCTAACACTAACTACCTTTAAATTGTATGATTAGAGCTAACTGCCTTAATTTGCTTACCTATACATTTTTCTATAAATCACAGGTAATACTTCTGTTAAGGGACAAAAGTTTGGTTTGAAAATATGTAGAACTTGTAGTTAAAAATGGTAGACAAAATATATTCACCTCTATTCATTCATCAAACCCTATTTAAATAAGAAAAGGCATTAGCCTAGGACAAAGAAATAAGTAGAAGAGGGCTGCAAAAAAAGATTTTGATCAAATTTTAGAAGATGGAAAAAAGGTGAGCAAATTGCTATGTAACAGCAACTAAGAAAACTTAAGTGTGCAGCAGGGAAAGGACAGGCTATGTAGCAAGCTTATTGTAGCAAGCTTATTTGTGCCAAAGAGCCATCGAAAGAATAAAAGAATGACAATCAGTACTTTGAAGCTCCAAGTTCCTCTGAAGCTACAAACAGGACTGATTAAAAGAAAGAAGCACTTAGTCTGCCTAGATACCATCTCTAAAAATAGTCAAATTATCCCTCTAGCAGAAGACTAGAGGTTTTTTATTTGGGTATTTTGAACTAAAGAAATCCCTAAACTAAGGGCTATCAAGGAAAGCTGAAGAAAAGGGTGCAACATTTAAAGCAGGAAGATTAAGGAAAGTCTATACTAAGCAGTAAGACTCCCACTGCCACACCATTCTAATACCATTTTCCTACCCAAAGCAACCAAGGCTCCTCAGAGAAATGGCTGATTACAGGATTGGGGCAGGCAAGGTCTATGATGAACTTGGAAAATTGTTGAGCCTCAAATTAATGAAGTGCTGTGTGTGTGTGTGTGTGTGTGTGTGTGTGTGTGCGCGTGCATGCGGGGGGGGGGGGGGGGGGGGAGACGGTTCACAGGGGCATGTCAAAGGGCCAAGGAACGAGCTTGAAGGAACTTCCATTAGCCAAATATAGGACAATTTGATCATCCAAATACATAAGTACAGTAATGGATTATAACCAGTTGAAAAAATCTGGAATGAGTCCTGTTAACAAATGGAAAAAGAGAAGGCATTTTTGGTGTGTGTGTGTTGTTTTTTTTACAATAGAATGCTGATTGATAAATGTGAAAGGAGTTTGTAGAGTTGAAAAATCGCCATTTTGCCAATTAGAAAAGATTGGGTGGGGCAGGTACCATAAATAGTTGAAAAATCAAAAGGCCCTCTTCCCTGATCTCCAGACTTTTTACTCAGTTGCCTCCTCTATTATTTTCTCTTGAATGTCTGAGATGCATCTCAACATATCTAAAACTGATCTGATTTGCCTCCCTCCCCAAACTTCTCTTGCAGACTTCTAAACTTTTATAAATGGCAACTAACAATTGCTTAGACCTGAAATCATCTGATTCCTTATTTTTCACACCTCATAAAGAATCTATCAGCAAATCTGCAAATCTTGTCAGCTGTACCTTCAAAATGAATCTGGAATCCAATCACTTCTCATAATCTCTACCATTACTACTATGGTCCAAACCACTATCATCTCTCACCTAGATTATTTGCAATAGCCTCCTAAGGCTGTCTGATTCTGTTTTTCTACTTCCATCCTTGCCGCCTACAATCTATTCTTAACACAGCAGCCAAAAGTGATCCTGTTACAAAAGGTCATGGGGACAGGCTCAAGCTGCCAGTAACTTACCATCTGACACAGCATGAAAGTCAAAGTCCTTATAATGATTCACAAGGCTCTACACAATCGGCTCCACTACCTCTCTGTCTTCTTTTCTACTACTTTCCCCCTTGTCTACTCCACTCTAACCATACAGGCCTCCTTAAAGTTCCTTCCATTAGTCTTGGAGGGTCTTTACAATTGCTGCTCTTCTTACCCAGTCACCTCTTACCTGATTCCTTTTCCTTCTTGAGATTTCTACTCAAATACCCCATTGCAACCATTATAGCCCTCCGCCATATACACATTTTTACATCTCTGAAATAAGGATGTCTTACAAATGATGCCAACTAAAATTGGCAATGTGACATATAAAATAATGGTGCATCTTATATTTGGTGGCATCAAGCTCATTAAAATATGGTACTACTTTGCCAAAGAAATCGTCTCAGATCACTATATAATAAAAGATGCTAAAATAACAAAAGCTACATAATAAAAACATAAAAATGTGCTAGTTTAAGAAAGTAAAACCTGAGAACAGATTTCCAAACATGGTCCATGTGAATTACTTCATGGTCCCCAATTGGATAATACTGTCCCAAGACTATTTCTTTTTTGTTTGTAAACCTAACTTGCAGAGTTACAGGAAAATATATAGAAAAACAAATTATAAGTAGTCGTGATTCATTTAAACTTTTTTCATTTAACATATTGAATTGATGTACCCACTGGGTAGTGGCTCTCTTATTTTTACCTCAATTTTTGGAATTTCCAAATAAACAAAACCCTGCTTTTAATTTCTACCTTCAAATAAAGGCTGCGCCATGATCCAGGCCGCCCCAAATTTCTTAATTTTCAATATGCTTTATCTTTTAAACCTGTGCTGTTCAATACAGTAGTCATTAAGCCATGTGT
The DNA here is from genome assembly GCA_030848825.1 of Tadarida brasiliensis. NCBI lineage: Eukaryota > Metazoa > Chordata > Mammalia > Chiroptera > Molossidae > Tadarida > Tadarida brasiliensis. The sequence continues at coordinate 49,073,759 of CM061258.1, forward strand.
TGCTAGTTTGAACTGAGAGTTACTGTAACTTTAAAATACTCCCTGGATTTTTAAAACTTAGTACAAGACAAAGAATGTAAAATATATCTAATATTTTTTTAAAAATCCTCACCTGAGGACATGTTGTTATTGATTTTTAGAGAGAAAAGAAGGGAGGGGGGAGGAAAGAGAGAGAGAGAGAGAGAGAGATAAACATGAATGTGAGAGGGAAACAGCAATCAGTTGCCTACCGTAAGCACCCCGACCAGGTATCAAACCTGCAACCTGGGTATATGCCCTGACCAGGAATCAAACCTGCAGCCTTTTTGGTGTACGGGATAATGCTCCAACTGAGCCACCTGGCCAGGGCCTCAGTGATAATTTTTTATGACTACATAGTACAATGATATTTTTGGTGTTTTATGTTAAATAAAATATAATAAATTAATCTTGTTTCACTTTTTCTAATGTAGAGACTAGAAAATTTTTTGTTACACATGTGGCTTGTATTTATGACTCATTATATTTTTATTGAACAATCTTGATCTAAACCATTAATTTAATTAATTTATTTATCTATCTATGTAAACAACCAACCAATGGCATATTTATGAACACCTATGATTTACCAAGCACTATACAAAGCACCGAGAATACAATGGTGAAAATGAACAGGCATGGTCCTTAACTTTGCAGAGATTACAATGACCAAATCATGACCAAAGAAATGTAAAACTTCAACTGTAATAAGTCATAACTAGTAAAGGTATACCATGTTGAGAAAGCCTATAATAAAAGGAAGTAACCTAATCAAGGGAGGGCTTCCAAGAAATAATACCTCAGCCAAGCAAAGGATGAAATGAAATGAACAAAAGAAAAAAGAAAGGAAGAACATTCAGACAACAAAAAGTACATGTAGGCTGGCTAGAGTGGCTCAGTTGGTTGAGCATCATCCTGAAAGTTTGCTGGTTCAATTCCTGATCAGGGCATATACCTGAGTTGTGGGTTCGATCCCCCATTGGCACACATATGGAAGGGAACCAATCAATATTTCTCTCCCTTCCTCTTTCTAAGCATGTCCTTGGGTAAGGATTTAAAAGAAAATTAAAAAAAAAAAGTACATGTAAAGATCTAGGGCAGGAAAGAGCAAGCCTAGATAAGACTGTGACAGAGGTATACAGCATGACTGGAGGTGACACAGTGAGAGGGAGTCTGCTGAGAGATGAGGTTTAGTATTCTAGAAGGCAGATCACGGAAAACCTTATAACTCAGGAGAGCCTGAAGCCTGGAAGAGAGAGAAGACAGTACAATGCATGCTTTCTTTTCTTCACTGGACCTGAAATACTTAATTTCATTTTACAAATTTAGACAATAATTCTTTCATCTTAAATTACTTGAAGACACCAATAATAAACTGAAATAAAACAAAATTCTAATGCTAGAAAAAGGTTCCGTGCAGCTTTGTGTAATGCAAGGGAGTTCATGTACTCCTGAGCAAATCTGATGAAACTTTCCGACTTTTCAGAACACTGTTTTCAAAAGTATAAAGCAAAGCATATAAGATAATAAAAAAAACCCAATTATATAGTATTCATAATAAAATTTTTAAATTAAGATATAGTAATGCATGTGTTAATTTACAGAATTAACAAATTAATATCTAGTAGCAGGTAGTGATATTTTGAGATATCTGCAATATGTATAATGCCATCTGATTATAATGTCTGTTGGTGAAAAAGTCACATATATTAACAACATTACTGTGATTTTTGTCTACATTAATTAAAGAAAATGCTAAATTTCATTTAAAAGTTAGTGAAAATAAATTATAATTTTTCCCTATGATGTTCTGCAAACCCCTTATGGACTTGTTATAGAATTTTTCTGGTAGTGACCTACAATTAAGAAGAGGATCATCTACCTGTCCCAAGAATCACAAATAGCAAATTCCTGTATCCAGCTACATTTCCTATTATGATAGAACTGTACTATTTCAGACTAAAAAAAGTTTTTTTTTTAATCCTCACCCGAGGACATTTTTTCCATTTTTGTTCATATAGAGTGGGAGGGAGAGAGAGAGAGAAACATCGACGTGAAAGGGACACATTGAGTGGCTGCCTCCCGCACCCCAACCAGGGCCAGGGACGAATCACAACCAAGGTACACTCCCTTGACCGGAATTCAACCCGCGACTCATTGGTCTGCGGGCCGATGCTCTAACTGCTAAGCCAAACCTGCCAGGGCTAAAAAAAGGAGTTTTAATAAGTAAATTAATATAAACATCTTTTGATATGTTATACTCTACCTAAAATACATTTTGTCCAAAAATAACTTTAACTTTAATCATATTCTTCAATAATTCTGAATAAAACCTGACAATTTCTGAACATTAAATCTACATCAGAAATATGAAGATTTGTTATTATTCAACTGACAAGCTTTTATGAAAGCATTGACTAGGCACTGGGAATTGCAAACCAGTAAAAGAAACTTCACTCAAAATAATAGGATGGCAGAGTCCCAAATATATATTTGTGTAATAACACTACTGAAATGTTACAGAACTTTACCAGAACTCCTTTGATGATAATTATGATCAAAGCATATTTTACTGATCTTAACTTGGCATAGAAAACTGATTCTTTCACAGTCTTCTAAATAGTAAAACAATTTGGTAACTTGAAAATATTCATGTCTCTCCCAAAAAAGATTTTCTTTTACATAGAACTTGAAAATATAACAAGAATTTGTTTTAACAAGGCTTCTATATAATTCTGGATGCACACCAAAATTAGGGAATCACTGTGCTAATGGAAATTCTTCCACCTTGAAACATGAGTGGGCAATTACTATTTCTCTAGTAATAAGAATCAAAGGCACAAAACAATACAAAAGCACATATATGAAAAGGTTAAATATATGGTATAAGATAATATTTAGTTAGGCTATAAGGAGATTATTTTGAGGACTAAAGGAAGTAACAAGTAAAATGCCTAGCACAATGTAATAGTTACTCAGTCCACTAAAATAAAAACATCTTGGGGAGACTTCTGATCAAGATGGCAGCGTAGGTAAATGCAGTACTTGCTTCCTCCTACAAGCACATCAAAATTACAACTAAACTACAGAACAACCAACATTCAGAACTGCCTGAAATCAAGCTAAATGGAAGACCTACAACTCCAAAATTAAAGAAGCCACATAAAGACTGGTAGGAGGAGTGGAGATGCGGAAGGGCTGGTCCCACATCCGAGTGTAGCACATAAAAATCAGGAAGGGCTATGTCAGCTGTGGAGGTCCCCTCAGAGGAGTGAGGGGGTCTCAGTCCCACACCAGGCCCCCCAGCTCAGTGTTCCAGTGCCAGAAAGAGAAGTCCCCACAACTTCTGGCTGTAAAAACCAGCATGGATTGAGGATGAGGGAGGCTGAAGCTTCTGGGAGTCCTGGCAGCTCCTCTTAAAGGGCCCCCACACGGACTTACTCAGGCTCACTCCCTCTGAGCTCCAGCACAGGGGCAGCAGCTTGAAAGGCACCAGAGACATATGGGGAGGAACTAAACTGTTTGGCATCAAGGAGAGTTCTGGAGGGGCAGCTTTCTCCCAGACAGAAGTGCTGGTAAAGGCCATTGATACTTTGATGAGACCTTTCCACACAGAGCCAGCAGATAGCACCATAACTGAGACTCCATTAACCTGGCTCACACTGTTTGCCCCACCCTGGTGATTCCCTGAGGCTCTGCCCCATCCAACTTTTAGGCCCACCTAAGCTGTTTCCAATGGCTTTACCATAGGAATGGCCTATCTTGGCTCATGCTTCAGATTTTCCTAAAATCTCTCAAACAAGCAGCATCTGGCCTCAGCAAGCCCCATACTTCTTGCTAAGTGGCCCCAGGCCCGGCACTAGCAGCAGCCAGCCTTGGTTCACAGCTTGGCCTTGCCTGGGCCCCTCAAGCCCAGCACAAGGAGCAGCCATCTTCAGATCAATTTGTAGCTTATGCCTGGTGGCCCTGGGTAGAGCACAGGTTGTGGCTGACCTAGGCCTGTACCTCCCAGGCGGCCCAAGAGCCAGTATACCCAGTGGACAGCTTCAGACCACGTCGAAGCACCACCACCTCCACAAGCAACATACAAAAGGGGTGGACTCAGTGGGTACCACAGCCCTGCTGAAGTAAGTCTTGCTCTGTGTGGTGGGTCCCTGCACAGCAGATCTTCCAAGGTGGTCAGAGATCAGTAGTCAGTGGTCACAGCCAGTCCCTGCAGCTGATAAGCCTGAATAAATCCTTCCCTTTGACAAGTCAACAGCAATCAAGACTCAATTACAACAGAAGGGTATTCAGCCCACACAGGGGGCTGCACCTCGAGTACCCAGCTGGGGTGATTAGGGAGGTTGTGCCACGGGACCCTACAGGACTCCTACTAAATTAGGCCATCCTACCAAGCCTAGGAGATGCAGCAGCTCTATCTAATACATAGAAACAAACACAGGGAGGCAGCCAAAATGAGGAGACAAAGAAACAGGTCTCAAATGAAAGAACAGAACACAACTCCAGAAAAAGAACTAAACAAAATGGAGACAAGCAATCTACTAGATGCAGAGTTCAAAATACTGGTTATAAGGATGCTCAAAGAACTTAGTGAGGACCTCAGGAGCATAAAAAGAACCAGTCAGAAATAAAGGATGCACTAACTGAAATAAAGAATAATTTACAGGGAATCAACAGTAGAGTAGGTGAAGCCAGGCATCAAACCATCATTTTGGAATATAAGGAAGCAAAAAACACTCAGTCAGCAAAAAGAATCTCCCAAAATGAGGATAGTATAAGGAGCCTCTAGGACAGCGGTTCTCAATCTGTGGGTTGCGACCCCTTTGGGGGTCGAACGACCCTTTCACAGGGGTCGCCTAAGACATAACAGTAGTAAAATTACAGTTATGAAGTAGCAACGAAAATAATTTTATGGTTGGGGGTCACCACAACATGAGGAACTGTATTAAAGGGTCGCAGCATTAGGAAGGTTGAGAACCACTGCTCTAGGACAACTTCAAGTGTACCAACATTCACATCATGGGAATGTCAGAAGGAGAAGAGAGAAAGCAAGAAATTGAAAACCTATTTGAAAAAATAATGACAGCCCTGGCCGGTTTGGCTTAGCGGTTGGAGCGTTGGCCCTCGGACAAGAGAGACCTGGGTTCGGTTCCCGCTAAGGGCATGTACGTTGGTTGCAGTTTGTCCCTGGCCCGGTTGGGGTCGTGTGGGTAGCAACCGGTCGAATGTTTCTCTCTCTCTCTCCACCCCTCTCTCCCTCCTGCTCTATCTGAAGATAAATGCAAAAAATGTCCTTGGGTGAGGATAAAAAAAAAAAAAAAAAAAAAAAATGACAGAAAACTTCCCTACTTGGTGAAGGTAACAGACATAGAAGTCCAGGAAGCACAGAGTCCCAAACAAGATGAACCCAAAGAGGCCCACACCAAGACACATCATAATTAAAATGCCAAAGGTTAAACACAAACAGAGAATCTTAAAAGCAGCAAGAGAAAAGCAGTTAGTTACCTACAGGAGCACCCATAAGACTGTCCACTGATTTCTCAAAAGAAACTTTGCAGGCCATTGTTGATATGAATATAAAATGGTACTGCCATTTTGGAAAACAGTTTTGGCAGAGTTAAACATACGTTTACCATACGACCCAGGAATCTCATTCCTAGGTAGCTACCCAAGAAAAATAAAAATGGGCTTGCCCTCCCTCCTGGGAGCACGCCCCACACCTTTCCCTTCCCCCATCACTTCCCCCACAGGCATGCATCTCCTAAACTCTAATGGACCCCGTGAGACTTGCAACCAGGGGAGCAATAGGCAGTGGCAGCTCGTCTGGATTAACCCCCTGAACGTGTCCCTAGGACCCCCTCTTTGCTCTCTAGTGAGCTGACAGCAGCTCCACCATGGCTCATTTCTTTCCTATAATGTTTCTAGAGAGCAAAAGCAGCTCAGTCTAGTCTCTCTCCTGTTGCTTCTTTATCCTAAGCCCTTCCTTGTTTCACTGTCCCTAGCTTTAATAAACGCATACTTAAAAAAACTAATTAATTTTTTAAAAGACCGTGTATTTACACAAAGACCTATTCATGAATGTTTATAGCAGTCTTACTTATAGTAGTCCAAAATTGGAAACAATTATATATTCATTAAGCCCTGGCCAGTTTGGTTCAGCCGTTAGAACATCAACCCACCAACCAAAGAGTTGAGGGTTTGATTCCAGTCAAGGGCATGTACCTGGGGTGCAGGTTTGATCCCCAGACCTGGTCGAGGTCATGAGGAAGGCAAACAATCAATGTGTCTCTCTCACATTGATGTTTCTCTCCCCCCTCCTCCCAGCCCTTTCTTCTACTCTATCTAAAAATCAATGGAAAAATATCTCCAGGTGAGGATTAACAACAACAATAATAATATATATATATATTCATATATATTCATTAAGTGATGAATGGATAACTGTGGTCCATTTATACAGTGGGATAGTACTCGGTAATACAAGTTGCGGATATAGCAAAAACACTGATGACTCTCAGAAACATTACACTAGATGAAAAGCCAGACACAAAGAGCTGCACACTGTATGATTCCATTTATACAACATTCAGGTAAGGGCAAAACTACAAGAACAGTAGGTGCCAGAGGTTGGGGAGGTAACTTACTATACAATGGGGTAGGAAAGAACTTTCTGGAGTGATGAAAATTGTCTATATATCCTGATTGTTGTAGTGATTACATGACCATTTACATTTGTGAAAACTATAACTATACACTTAAAAAGAGTGAATTTACTGACTATAAATTATATCTCAATAAACCTAATTTTAAAAAAGATAGGTTTTTATTTATTTTTTAGAGAGAGAGGAAGGGGGAGAGAGAGAGAGAAAGACAGAAACATCAATGTGAGAGAGAAACATCAATCGGCTGCCTCCTGCATGCCCCTCCTGGAGATCAAGCTGGAAAGCCGGGCATGTGCCCTGACCGAGAATCGAACCAGGACCTCTCAGTCCATGGAACAATGCTCAATCCACTGAGCCACACCTGCTGGGTGATAAATCTGATTTTTAAAAAGACATAACATGCCTCTTTAATACTGGAACAAGGCAAAAACATTCTGTCAGGAACATGCAGAAAGTATATAAAAAGTTAAACATATATATAGTGACCTTTTTACCTACTATACTACTACTTAGTCCAGTGAATACTTCCACTAGGTCTCTTCCTAATCTCTCCTTTCAAAGTATTCAAATCAGTTGGTTGAAGCATTGTCCCTTACACCAAAAGGTTGCAGGTACTTACAGGAGGCAACACATCGACATTTGTTTCTCTCTCTGCGCCCCCCCCCCCCAATCAACAAACATATCCTTGGATGAGGATTTTTTTTAAAAAGTATTCAAATTATTTCACTTTCTTACCCATTTCTTTGACTATGTACCACAGTGAAAGTTCTGGAGGAGCATTTGAAATCTTGATCCATGGCATATGTCCTCAGTTTGACTTAAATAAACAAAAATTCTCTACCGGTTTGGACATTTTTTACATTGACATTTACTCGGCATAGTCAGCAGGATTCCAAAGAAGCCCACCCTGTGAACCTGAACCCATTGCTAGGTACAAGCAAGGGCCCTTTGAGCCCCACCAGCTGCCCACTTCACATCAGGTGAACTTGGGTAAGTTTCTCTCAGCATTTCAGGCCTCCTTGTTTTAAGTAGGAGACAAGACTTTATTTGAGCTGTTCTTAGAAAATTCTGCAGGTGGATAAGGGCTGAGAACTAGGGACAGGAAAAAAAATAGACTGATGCTTTTAACTGGGCTTTTTAATTAGATTGCTTACTGAGTCTGAACAAAATCTTTACTGGTCAAATGAGACTGAACTTTCTTTAGTTTCAAAAGAGAAGGGAAACTTGCTTCCCCAACCTGAATAACCAATGGGTTGTTGATAGTTCTTTCAGACTCCTGAATCTGGAGTGGCAGAGATGGGCAGTGGGAGTTGTCCACTGTGATAGCACAGCTGATCCCAGAGAAGCCAGAGGGGCTCCCTGGAATGGGTTTGCCCCAAGAGGGAGGCCTAAAAGAGGGGTTCAAACTTGGGAAAGTGTTGTGATTCTCGTGGCATCTTGTAAGCTTTTGCTGGCCCTTACTAAAGTATTCTTAGGTGACTAAGAAGCTTTGTGTGGTTGCCTGAGAAAAAATTTCCTCTAGGGAGAAAAGCAGTCCTATAGGGTTACTGTATTTGACTTGTATGGAGGCATATGGGCTGGTTTTTCCTACAAGTTTGTTCAGACTCTACAGATCACAAAATTAACATGGAAAATCATGCCTCTGAGGCCGATAAGCCCTATGATAGCCAGCCTCTCATTAATACTAAGATGGCCAAAATGAAGATTCTTTGATACTTCTAAATTAATTTTTGTGCACACAGTTAGAAAAGGCTGGCTACAAAATTAGAATGAAAAACCTATTTAATTGGTTTCTCAAGCTTCAAAAAGAGGAGTTAGATAAATAGATCAACCTATGATGATGTTGTTTAGATGTCAACCCAATTCTTTGAGGCTGCCCTTATTTTTTTTTCCTTTTTATTGAATTTATTGGGGTGACATTGGTTAATAAAATTATATAGGTTTCAGGTGTACAATTATATTGGCTGTCCTTATTTTATAAGGGGGAAGGTCAGGTCATTTGGAACCTGACTTGTCAAGGACAGATAAATTGTAAATGCCTCCAAGGCCAAATTTGGATCCAACTGTTCTTTTATAAACTAGTAAGTTTTTTCTCATTGCTAAATGGTCTCTGTGTCTGTCTGTACATGTGTCTATATATGTATGCTGTAGATGTGAGATAATTTTCTACTTCCAGATGGTATTGTTAAAATTAATTTAAAGGCAAGCACTTGTAAGAATTGAGTATTCTAAAATTCTCAGAAATACAGAAACTAACACAAGTCTTGCAAGTTTCTGCAATCTAAGATTAATCCTTAGTAAATAAAAGCTAGCTTGAGTTTGTTGGTTTAAGTAAAAACGACATATCTTTATTTAAGTCCATGTTAATAACTGACTTTATATCTATGAAATATGTTTCTAGAGTTCATAAAATGTCTTAAATATATTTGCCAGTAAAAGCGTGTTTCTAGAGGTTATAAAATATCTTCTTCATAAATCTGTCAAGCTAAAGAATGCTAACTGCTTACTTACTAATTTTCATTAGAAATTGAAGTTTTAAGGGTTAAAATATCAATATATGTAGGAAAGCTTCTAGAGTATAGTGTATGTGCAAGCAATGGTTGTAAATTAAACAGTTAGGGCTATGAAAAACCCAAAGATGCCTGCTTGGTTCTTCCCTGCTATTTGGTTTCCCATTTTTTGGTTTTTGCATTTCTTCATGCATCACAGTACCTCTGAACTGGACTTAGATGAAGGAACTTAAGAGCTGACATTACTGAAAAGAGACATCTTATACTATTGCCAAGGTTTGATAGAGTCACTTTAAGAAAATGCCAAGTTGGTAACCCTTTCCTTTCACAGCAAGCTCCCAGGAGACAGAGACTTTAAAGACCATTTGACTGCCCCTGGAGATTTTATTGAAGGGGCATCAAATAAAAGACACTCTCCAACCTCATTGGACAGGATCTTATCAGGCACCTAACTTTGAATTGACATCTTACTCCTGTCTACAGACATCAAAGACTCCTTGAGAACAAGAAGCCACCTACACCAGAGGTAGACAACTATCCCAAGATATCAACAAGGCCTACATATCTACAGATTAATATTGAACCCAGCAACCATTTTGTTTACCTTTACCTGACTGCTAATGATATTAGTCACAATAATATTCATATTTATTCTTTGGGTTTCTCTATATAGTCCAACTGTTTATGATTACTGAACATGTATAAGATAACTGTTAATACTCTTTTCATGACTTACGTAAATGTTATAGTAGATGCCAAATATAAAAAAAAAAAAGTGACAGAAAATGGGATCATGATAGGTTACAGGACAGAAATGATCCAGAGCATACTTTTCCTCTATGAAGGCCAATAAGATCTTGGGACAGCATAGGGACTTGGGCTCAGGATCCCAACAACACTGGATAAGAAAAACTGCAGAACTGACATCACCCCACTGCCCCTTGCCTGATCCCAAGGACCCCAGGTAGCCGGAAGAAACACCAATAAGCCAACCATAAGAATGTCACTACCCTTCCACTCTCTGCTCCAAAAAAAAAGAAAAGAAAAGAAAAAGAATTTTATCTCCCTTCTAACTGCTTGCTTCTCCAATCCCACGTGGAAAATTTCACAAACCCATCTTTTTGCACAGGCCCACTGTCCCCAACTTATAAAAGCAGCCAAGCAGAGCCAGACCCTTGAGCCAGTTCAGAGAACCTTCCTTTCCCCTGTGCTGCCTCCCTTGTGCTTAAGCATAAGCTTAGTAAAAATCTGTCTGGAAATTTCTCTAAGGTTTCCTCTTGATTTCTATCTTGGGGAACCCAAGAATCCTAATGCTAATTAACAACCTGATGCCTTCCATTTGCCTGCCCTTCTCTTTTTAGGAAAAATGTGGCCTCAACTCAGATCCCATGGTTACAGTACTGCCCCATCCCCAATGGTCAACAAGATGCCCTGATACTGAGATTTTTCTAGGAATGAGCCTTCCTAGCACTGTGAGACCACTCTATCTGACCAAAAGGTTGGTCATCAATGCACCCTTCATACTGATTTATGATAAGGGGAAACTGGATGAAAAAGGGTTTCTACAGAAAGTAACCTCACAGGATGATTTGATTATAAATTCCTAGCTAGGCAGGTCATGGTGGGTAGGCATGCCCCAGACATATAACTTCTTTAGTAAAAGGTTTATCTGTGCCATAAGTAAGCCCTGCCCATTGTTTCTATGCATCTAGGTTAACACACCTTTGAAATAACCACCCTCAAGAGAGCACATAATAATCGTTAACTATTCTGTAATCCAATTCAATTCCTGCCTTGCTTTCTCTCACCTCCATGTAATCTTCCTTACTTTCCTTCCTTAATTTCAAATGCATAAAAGAAGTTACAAAACTGTTATTCTCAGGAAGCATTTGAGATCTTGCTCCCTGACTCAAATACATTTTTATAAAAATCCAAACGAACAAACAGAAGTTCTGCATGCAAATACAAGTATAACAACTATAACAAAAAAATCTATAAAGAACACACTGTTTTTTCCTGAGCAGACGCAATGTAAATGTTTATTAAAATTTTTCCTTTTCCCCAAACAAGCCATGCACTATTACCATCATCCATAATTCAAGATAGGATAACTGTATTTAACTCTACATAAACCTAGGAATACTACCACTCAGTAAACAATACGGATAAAATTTCATTCCATCCTATTTTCACATCAGCCATCAACAAATTATTTTCAAAGAGTCAAGCACTGCAATCAACAAACATCTGACAATATACAAAAAGGAGGGGAGAAACCTAGGAAAGACACTTGAAAAAAGTTCATTTCTATTCACTATTCTGTCTTTTAGCATGAATAATGTTCTCTCTTAAGATAAATAAAACCCCAAATACTAAATTAGGTACAATTTCAAAATACACTATAATGTACCATATAGTGGTCAAAATACTGAGCCTTTATGTTCAAAATATTTCTTTAAAATTGTCCCTAAGAATGAAGAGTAGTAGTTTCATTCTTAACACTTCCAACCAATCCTCTATAAGTTTTTTTATCTCAATATCCCACTAAGCTTTTGTTTTCAACCGTGGAATATCCAAAAGGAGAAAGTATAAAAAATGATGGAAAAATACTGTAAGATTTTTCTTAAATGTGTAAAATAAACATATGTAAGTCAGATTTAGGTATCAACACAGATCCAAAGTGCTTTTTACTTTTATATGCAATATAAAGTCTATGAGAATGTCAATTCTCTTTGAATGTATTAGAAAAATCTATGATTGTGTTTTAACATACCCATTTCAGATTTTAACTACAAACACTACCTTAATTGATCTGCATTTAACTGACCTGCCTTAAACACTTTTTTTTTTTGCCCTTTATTTAATGCCACAGCATGCTGACCACTCTCAACTAGTATGCTATTTTTAGTGTATTTAGACACTTTTCTGATCCCACTAGTTATGATATATGTTTAACAGGTCAGTTGGTTGTTCCCAAATTTGTTTATGACAGTTTACTTGTTGTACTTCCTACATAACTGAATTAAACATTATATAAGTGTATGAAATACAAAGAGATTTGTTTCTATGTGAACTAAGTTGAATGTAAACCAAGTAGATTCCTCAACAAAGGTGAGTCATTTTTTTAAAAGGTACTGAATTAGATAAAGGTAAGACATCTGTAATATATTAGGAAAAAATCAGAAAAAGCCAGAAAGAATCTATATTTAGGGTTTTTCAAAAGTATCTTTAAGCTTTTATTCTACTTTAGAAAAATCAAAACTGGAAATTGCAAATCATGCATTATAAATATAGTTCAAACAAGATCAACTTCTCTCAACTCCACCATTCAAAGAGATGGTGTTGGCTCTACATCAAAAAGTTGGCAAATATAGATTTATATATTTTAAGCTAAAATTTTAAAATGTTACGTATTTTTTTATTTTCCTACTTTAATGTTTTCAATAACCTACCAATCTCAACAGACATGAAACCTTCTAACATCTTTTTTTCTGAAGGCCTCGTTGAAGGGCTTGATATACCAACTAGATAAATATTACATGTCTATATCAAATAATAGTATATGATAATAAAAACTCTAAAATAGCTTTATGGAAAAAAATATTAGACTGTAGACTCTACAAGGGCAAGGATTTTTACCTACTTTGTTCACAGATGTCTATCAAGTACCTGGAATAGTTCCTGGTGGACAGTTGATGTTCAATAAATATTTGTTTCATGAAGGAGAACAGAAACTTACCGTGATGACAGCCTTGCTAAGACAGATGGATCCTCTGCAGCCATACTCTGTCTCGTCTTCAGATTTGTAGTAACTCAAAGTATTGTTTTTCAAAACTACCCAACGATCCTGCCATCCATGAATGTAGTTTGTCCACTGGGAGTAGGAGAGAGGCAGGGGAAGAAAAAAACAACAACAAATCAGTATTTTAGAAATCCAAACTTTCTGAAACAGCAATTAATCTAATTTTAAAACCAAAATGTGAAAAGTTCTCAGGTAATCATAAATAGTAAAAATTTATAAAAAGTGGAAAGTTGGTATTTTCTAGACTGTATAATGATTTTCAGTAATTTTTACAAAATTATAAATAAAATAAATAGATAAATAAAATATAATATTTTTCTAACATTTGAGGAATAAAATAGAAGCATACTTCAGTTTAAAATTCTGCTTTGCCTCTGCAAAGGAAACCAACAAAACAAAAAGGGAACCAACCAAATGGTAAAGATATTTGTAAATGATACTTCCGATAAAGGGTTAATATTCAAAACATAACAGAACTCATACAACTCAACAACAAAAAACAAACATTCGATTAAAAAATAGAGAATCTGAACAGACATTTTCCAAGAAGACATACAGATGCCCAATAGCCATAGGTAAAGACGTTCAACATCACCAATTATTAGGGCAATGTAAATCAAAATCACAATGAGATATTACTACATACCCACTAAAATGACTACTAGCAAAAAGGCAAAAAATAACAAGTGTTATAGAGTATGTGGAGAAAAGGGAACCCTCATGCACTATTGGTGAGATTGTAAATTGGTGCAGCCACAATGGAAAACAGTATGGAGGTTCCTCAAAAATTAAGAATAGAGCTACCATATGGCCCAGCAACTGCTCTTCTGGATATTTATCCAAATATGAAAACACTAATTCGAAAAAATATGTTCACTGTAGTATTATTTACAATACCAAGATATGGAAACAATCTAAGTGTCCATTGATGAATGACTGGATAAAAGATGTGGTGGGTGGTGGTGGTGTGTATTGTGTGTGTGTTAATACTACTCAGCCATAAAAAATGAAATATTGCCATTCTGACAACATGGACAGATCTTGAGGGTTTTATTATCCTAAGTGAAATAAGTCAGATGGAACGGAAAAGGACAAAAACCACACAATTTCACTCATATGTGGAATGTAAAATAAACAAGTAACAAATAAACTAACAAAACAAAAACAAACTCATAGATACAGATAACAGAATGGTGGTAACCAGAGGGGAAGGGAGGTGGTGGAAGAGTGAAATGGACAAAGGGGGTTAAATATATGGTAAAGGATGGAAATTAGACTTTTTTTTGGTGGTGAGCATGCAATAGAGTATACAAATATCGAATTACAATGTTGGATACCTGAAATCTATATAATGTTATTAACCAATGTTACCTCGATAAAAAAAATTTAATTAAAAAAATTATGCTTTGTTTTTTGTGTGCTTTCATCCTCCCCTCAACACCACTTCATGACACTTAAGTTGTTTTGGTCCCTGCTACAATTAACACATTCAACAGAAAAGTTTGGTTATATAGTCTCTCATTCTCCTACACCAAGTTATGAAACCTTCTAAATCAACAGAAGTATGAAGCTAATCATGGCCAAAACTGTACTTTTGTTGTAAGTTATTCCTATATGAAAATGCATGATGTTCATAACTACATCAAAGTAGATATTAGATCGTTAATCTTCAGTAAGTCTATATCAACTTCATTTTTTCCTCCACAGAACTCAACATTTCATATTTAAAATAGTTAATTCACTTTCCAAGTTTATCTGAAGATCTATTTTTCAAACGCCAAAGTAATAATACAAACATAAAACTAGTTTTTTAAAAACATACTTGCATTATCTGTTTCAAGTACCTATAAATGGTTTCTGTGTTGCTAAAATTTTGCCGCACACTGAAGAGCACAATCAATAAACTTGCAATGGCAGAAATGTAACCTCTACGGGAATTCTTGATTTTGCATATTTTAATGTTCTAGGGCTTTTAAATATAGACAATTCCAAAACTGTCTGCCAAAAACTAATTCAAAATGGATTGTTAAAAATATACATACTGCATTGGCTCAGGCTCTTTACTCATTGAGAAATCTTTACTTTCCTGTTCCCTAATTCAGCATGTTTGAGATGGTTCAGGTCTCAAATCTTCGAAGTCCCATCATTACAACCACTCCCTGAGAGGTCATCCATGCTGACAATTTAACTCATTCTTTCCTCAGGGCTCCCGAATCACCATTTTCTTATTTTTAACTCCCTGTGACTTAGCAAGTTGAAATAATGATTCTCATATACAAAACTGAATTCACCTCCTCTCTTAAGGTGCACTTTCCCCGTGTTCCCATTTCCTTGACTTCTGCAGTCATTCAGACTCAAATATGACTAAGGGTTTGTGTATTGTACGGACAGAGCAATAGATACAAAATCAGAGATTCAACTACTTTACTAGTTGTTTGAGGAGTTTTGACAAGTTAACTTTCTAAGTTTCAGTTTCTTTGCCTGTTATCTGAATGCTGAATAAAATTGCGAAGACACCTACTATAGTCATAGGAATACTCAATACCTGAGGGCTCATCCTCAAATCTTTTTAGCCCATCACCAACTCCTATTCATATTTCCTTCATATAAAAACTCTTAAATTTGGCTCCTTTTCTTTAATTTCAATTAATCCAATTAAATTATCAGGTTTGTGGGTTCCTGACAAAGCTTAATAACCTTATCTCTAGTATCTTCTGCTTTTTATTTCATAACTTACATAATCTTATTTACTTATTAAGCATATTTGCTTACTTATCTTACATGTTAATCTCAATGAACCTTCAGCTCCAAGACTTACATGAACAACTCCCCATTGCCTACAATACAAATTGTTTAGACTGTCATATCTTAATCCACTTCACTTCCAATTATTGCCCTTTAGAAGGCTAGTAACTGTGTGGCTGTGGTTAGGTTACTTATCCTCTCTGTTTCTCTGTCAAACTCTCCCTCAGAATTGTTAAGACATATTAAGAAGAGACTGAGAACACTGCCATGCACATAGTACTTTCTGAGCTGGAGGCAGATACACATAGCTAATGAAGCTTAACCTTTAGCACAGCTCACTAGAACAGACCTCTTCCAAAGTGACAGAATGGGCCCCAGCAATTTTGTGTTCACAATTTTATATCATTTCCTTCCAGTAGACCCAACAAAGTATATAGGGCTCAGGTCCCTTTATTCATAGTAATATTAAACTATTATCATACCTGGAAGGCAGATTTTTGCCTTTCTCTACCCTCAAAAAGTTCCTGTACTCTTCTTCCCCATTTAACAGATAGAGAGAAGGCAATATACTAGACACTGCAAAGGAATCAAAGATTTCTGTTCCCAAGCTATATTTTCAAAAGAGAAAAGAAATCTACATGTAAAATAAGAATAACAAGCAAGTTACAAATAAAATGCTGAGAATCCAAGGGAAGGACATCTGGAATGGCTGGTGAAATAAAAGGCTTCATGGAAATAATAGTATTTGAGGTGGACTCTTTATAAAGAGGGATAGAATTTTAGCCAGCAGTTAGGTGTGTGGAGAAACAGAAGATAAATTAAACCTCAAAAAATGAGAATTCAGAAGCTGGTTATGATTTATTTTATCCAGGCTTAGTTGCTCTCAAGTCCTACCAAGGCAGGAAGCTTTTCCCAACCACGATCCATCCTGATATTTATTAGAGCTACCTAGAATTGTCTATCCAGTATTTTTGGAACCTAAATACTTAAGTTATAAATTCTATAGAAAATAAGCTTCATAGATATTTCCATATATTTTAGATAACCATGTAGGGAAAAAAACAACAACTTTGGACTGATTTAAGAAACAAATCAAATTAGTATTGGGACTCATCTATATTACTCAATAAAAGGGAAAGAACAGATGCTGAGTTCTAACTCATATTTACATTACCAAGTGAATATAAAGGGCTCAAAGTATATATGTACTTTAAAGTTTAAAACATGTATTCACTATAAAACTTTTTATTAAAAAGACTCCAGAGAACTATATATAACCATAAATTATTAAATTTCAGGGAAAGTAACTTCATAGCTATCAACAAGATTAACACCAAAACCTATATTCCTGTTGATCTAAGTGTGCAGAAGCACTGAAGTTATTTATCTACCACAGAAGTGGTCAAATACTACATTTATACACATTTAAATATCAAAGAGACAGTCTTCCATTTTTTCCTTATTTCTATACAGTGTACCTACTGCACTGCTCTGAATATTAGGTGAATACTCAGAGCACTAATGACTACACCAGCCACTCCAACACCCCCAAAATGATCAATAGGTCAAAAGTACAGCTTTTTTTTGTTTTTGTCAAATATTTAACACACCACAATACTAATTTGAAAATCTGCTTCTCATCTAATGAGAAAAGTGACAAAACTACCAGAATCACTCAGAAGCAAAGAGCCCATTTCATAATAATTCCATCTGAAAATGTATACCTATTACAGAATGAGTTCAATACAGATTCCTAAATTACAAGATACTGTTAATCTAGAGAAATCCTAGAGAGCTTCACTTTACTGAAAACCTTTCACTGAAATTCCAATAATGACCACAATATCAACACACACCATAATTTTTCTGCTATGCAAGTCACTTGTAAGCCTTAGTTCTGACAAATTCATGACTTTCTTAGGCCCTTTCTCACCAGTTTTCTAAAGACATTACAAACACCTAATATGAAAAAATTCCAAAAGATGTCCAAATGCTTAGCCAAAGTATGTATACTGGAAACAGGGTGATTTCTTAATAGCTGCACATGACCTAGTATCTTATGACCAGCTTATTGAGAGACTCGCCCCAGCTGCCCCTTCTCCAGGTTAACTGCTAGCTCCAGCCATTTCTAAAAGTTTAACAGGAAGGGAGAAGGAAGTAAAAAAAAAACGCAATGTAGATCTTCACATAACTTTAAAAAAACAAACAAAAAAACACCAATCCCACCCCCCCTCAATGTATTACCAAAAGAAAAGATCACCCACCCACCTTCTCTCTTAAAGAGGGCCTCATCAATTTTAACTAATTAGCCTTAGAGTCCTACAAATGACTCTGCTCTACTAAAATTTTGAAAAAGGGGTTTTAAAAAATATAGGAAAGGTAAGATGTCTTTTCCTTACTCTGGCCCTCTGACTGCAAGATTTTATTAAATAACGCTCTTCTTTCTGGACTAAAAGTGGGTCTCCATTCCAACATGTTCTAAGTTACTATGAATATTTTTTGAACAGAGTAAAGGATGAGGGGAAAGTACAGAAGTCCCCCTCACTGAGATCTCTCCCTACATCTAACCTGGCATAGTAGTGTTCCACCTCAGATTTCAGCACCAAGCCTAGTTGCGACAGCTTCCGTCTAAACAGCCACGTTCCCAGAATCCCCCAATCCTACTCTGCTTGGCATCTCTGGACTAGCCTCGTTTGAGATCCGATTTGCACCGTTCCCATACCCAGTTGTTCGGACACCGCTGTTGCTCAACCCGGATTCCTACCCCGGGACAGCTGCCGCCCTGAGTCCCAAGTCATGGTGCGCATCCTGCTCCCTAACTGGATCCGGGATTGGGACACGCTTTCCCCGGTCTTCGGTGGCAAGCCGCTGCCGACTCCCAAGGTAGATAAGGAGGACGGTCTCCTTCTCTCCCTTTTCCCACTCCACCCCTAGTCCGAGCACTCCTGCGGCAGACCTCAGCCCCGCACCCTGGCATATTCCGCAGCCTCCGCCCTGGGACAGTCCGTGCCTCCCGCAGCCCCACCCCATGCCCTCAGCTGCTCGCCTCGCGACAGGTGAGTGTGGGCAGGGGGCCCTTGGCCCCGCGTGCTGCTCACCTTGCTGAGGACTCCGCAGCGCTCCACAGGCGGCCCGGACTCCGTCTCCGGATCCTCCTCCGAGCCTGACGAGTTCCAGCTCTGGTTATCCGACATGGAGGCGCGACAGGCAAGCAGGAGACCGGCCCCCGCTCCGTGAGCTGCGCCGGAGGAGGCGCCCAGTCCCCGGGGCGAAATGTCGGGGGATGGCGAAGGGAAGAGCGCCCGCTCCGGTGTCGGGGGGTGCAGGAGATAGGACGAAGTCCGCCCCACGCGCCGCCGCCGCCGCGCCTGACACCGAGCGGACCGGGGAAGGAGGACGAGCGGCGAAGGAAGCCTGCCTTTCCAGCCGTCAGCCGCCGCCGTCGCCGTGACCCCTGCGCTGCGACCGGCGCCGCCACCCGAACTCAGCCCCCTCGATGCCAATCTCAAAAGGAGAAAAAGGGGAGGAAAAAGGGAAGAGAAAAATCCAACTGCAGAGACTCGGGTCTACTCACACCTCCTCTCCCGCCGCCATCTTCCTGTCTGGCCCACTATTTACTTGCCCCTCCCCTCTTCCCTCCTCTACGTCCTCCCATTCTCCCCCGGCTCCCCGCCCCGGCCTCTTCCCAACGTCTGACGCTACACGCCGAGGGCTTGGGGTCCCTCCCGCACCCTACCTCCGGCCCTCCCGGGTGACGCCGGGTAGAGAAGTAGGAGGAGCGGAGAAAGGAGGAGGGGTGGGGATGTCGCTGTGCTGCATTCTGGGAAGGACCAGCTCCGTCAGCCTCGTTGCCTCCTGGGAGTTGTAGTCTCGATCCTGAGTCCACTGGTGAGTGTTTCGCACCGGTAAGGCTTATCTTGGGGACAGTCAAGCGGTGGGTGGGCTTCGTTTGACAGTTGCGTGACCGGTTCCCTCCGCCGCGCTTCTCTTTCTGCCTATCGTGTTTATGACGAACTCGCCGGGCTTGGGGGGCCGGACGTGAGATAACTCTCCGCTGAGGATGCCAGGCCTGCCTTCCATGGCGGCTTCCCGAAAGCCTGGGAGCATTTTGCCGCTTACCTGAGCAGGAGTGTACCGGACCCTTCCACTTCGACCAAGGGCCAAGGATTTGCGATCTCTCTAGAGACAAGGGGGTTTCTTTCCACCAACGACCTCTGCAAATTTTGAAGGTCTTTCATCTCGCTCTTTAGAAATTAGACTTCACACTTGACGTTTCCCGCTTTTGAAGAAAAAATGTTCAGTTCCTTCTCACCAGAGCAAACACTTCGCGCTGTTAGATTTACAGAGTTTTATTTTGTGAAGAGTACTTTTGAAGGTGGCAGAGAATAAATCACGTTTTAAGAGTTTTTAAAATAAAATAAGAATGTAATGTGAAGATGGTAGCCTGGAGTTTTTTCTTAGTTGCAAATGAGCATCTTCCCGAGACTCAGGTTAACAATCTCAACCGACCTACCGCTCTCTGAAAGATAGAAAAGGTTGGTATAGAAACTTTGTTCTCTAAGAATAACCAAAGTGCAATCGTCATTGAATACTAAGGGATTAGGCAATAGGAGACTAGCTTTGTTTTAAGACCAGAACTGAATTAGTGGGAAGACCAATAGAAGCTCCAATAGATCTTGTCTAGTCTTTTTGCATACATTATAAGGATAATTTTAATTGCGAGGTCTTTAACTTGGTAGCTTCAGGTCTTTCCTCCCATTTGCTACGTTTACAATTTTGTCAACTTCTTAATAATTTCCAACAATAAAATTCGTTATTAAACCTTAGAAAAAATACCTGCTTACTGCTGGAATGGGAGTATAGGAGTGAAATTTTGAGTGTGGTGGAAAAGGCATAGTGGCTAGAAATAACTCTGATAGTGATAAAGGCCAACTTAACTGGGATCTTAAGGTAATAATGGAATGATGGGAAGTGTCTCTGAGAAGTACCTATATTCTGTTACCAAGATGAATATACAGATGTCAAATCTGTTGTAAACAAGTTACAAATCGCTTTTCATTGTGATATCAAGTGATAAATGAAAGCTATTCAGATGAATAACATCTTGAGATAAAGCTTTTGAAAATACTTTGTCAAGATGTTAATTAAAACATAATCCCAAGGTTGTCATTCAAAAGAGAAAAAAGAAAAAAAAACCCATTTAGCACATTTTTTCCTCTTTATTGTATTACTAAATCAGACCTTTAGAATGTTGACTACTGTAGCAATAAAGTTTTACTTTGCCTTCCAATTACCTAATTTAGTTAGACTTCCTATTTCTGATTCTTTTAAGCTCTAGGTTTTAAAATGTAATTAATCTTAAGCAAATGCTTGTGAATTGCTGAGAAATTCACTTCATAATGCAATTTAGAATCATGGGAGTGCAGAATATGTTTATTTTTAAATTGAACTTTGTTATATTTTGTGCATTTCTAAGTTGTGTGTGATTATAACCACCAGCACATAGATCACTAAGGTGTCTACTTACTCAACAGGAAATTGTTTCATTTTATTTAGTATTATTATAAGAGAAATTGCTTTTTTTAAAAATTTTGAGATTGCACTGCTGTCTCTTTCACCACCAGCCTCAATTGGTGTCAAGAAATTGCCTTTTTAAAAAATATTTTGCCACAATCTTCTTTTATATTTATAAGACTATTTAAATTGTTTTTTAATTTAAGAAGATTTTTGTATACTGATTAGAATAGAATACCACATTAGAGGTTGGGATTCACTTCATTCCTGTTGATGGGAAGAAATTGCAATACAAGAATAAAATACATGCACTTTCTCTTTATTCTATGGTGAGAATGATAGCTTCCTATTTGTCTCTCTTAGAGTTGTCCCCAAACCTCTTACTAATGTTCTACATTTTCTCTTTTGGTAATTTTTTTATTTTTATTTATTTTTTTATTTTTAGAACTGGAATCCACCTGGGATTTATTTTTGTATATGGAATGAGGTAGGAATTTAATTGTTTTTTAAGGACAGCCACTTGGCCCAACACTTTATTGAATAGTCTATTCTTACCCTTATGTGATATGCAGATTTCCCATATACATATAGGTTTGTTTCTGGACTCCATTCTTTTTTTTTAAATAATTTTTTATTTTTCAGTTACAGTTGACATATGATATTATATTAGTTTCAGGTATACAACCTAGTGGTTAGACATTTATATAACTTATGAATTGATCACCCTGATAAATCTAGTATCCATCTGACACCAGACATAGTTATTACAATATTGACTATATTGCCTATGCTATACATTACATCCCATGACTGTTTTGTAACTACCAGCTTGTACTTCTTAATTCCTTCCCTTTTTTCACTCATTCCCCAGCCCCCACCTCCCCTCTGGCAACCATCAAAATGTTCTCTATATCTTTGAATTTCTTTCTGTTTTGTTATTTTAGATAACATATATAAGTGAAATAATTTGGTATTTGTTTTTCTCTTTCTGACTTATTTTACTTAGCAGTATACCCTGTAGGTCCAATCATGTTGCAGATGGCAAGATTTCATTCTTTTTGTGGCTGAGTAGTATTCCATTGTGTATATGTACCGCTTATTTATCCATTCATCTCTTGATGGACACTTAGGTTGCTTTCATATCTTGGCTATGGTAAATAATGCTGCAATGAACATATGGATACATATGTCTTTTCAAAGTAGTGTTTGGGTTTCTTCTGCACTTTAGAAGTGGAGTTGCTGAGCTGGACTCCATTCTTTTTCATTGATCTATTTGTCTGTACCTATGCTAGTACCATACTGATTTAATTATTTTACATATATATATTTATATATTTTATATATATAAAATACCAAAATTCTCCCAATGTTCTTTTTCATTTGGTTATTTTTGTGTATCTTCTCTTCCAGACGAATTTTAGAACAGCTCGTCAAATTGCATGAAAAATTGTATGGGGATTGGATTGAGAATGCACTTAATTTGTGAAGAAAATAACATCTTCACAGTATTCTTAGCTTTGGTCAGGCACTTCATACAATCTGACTTATTCATAACAAACCATATAAGGTGAACATTGTTGGCCTCATTTTAAGGGTAATGAAACTGAAGCTCAGGGAAGCTAACATATTACCTGGTGTCATATAGCTTCTAAGTGGCAGAGTTAAGATTTAAATACAGATCTATATGATTTCAAAGATCATACCCTTTTCTTTGCTTCAGAAAACCTTTAAAAAGGGAAGAATTTTGTAAATAAATAATGTATACCGTAGATAAGTATATCAGATCAACTATACTCTTAATTCAGCTAATGATTTTGAACATCATTCATTTATGAATGCTCTTATTTTTTTATTTAATCCTCACTTGAGGATATTTTTCTATTGATTTTCAGGTGGGAGGGAGGGAGGGAGAGAAACATTGATGTGAGAGAGACACATCGATTGGTTGCCTCCCGCACGACTCCAACCAGGGCCAGAGATCGAACCACAACCGAGGTACGAGCCCTTGACTGGAATCGAATCTGAGACTCTCTGGTCCACAGGCCGACGCTCTATCCTCTGAGCCTAACGGGCCAGGGCATTTATGCTCTTATTTAAGCCCAATATAGAATTTATTATTTCTGTTTCTGATATTTCACATGAAGAAACTAAACCACAGAGAAGTTAAATAACTTTCTGAAGGTTATACAGCTAGTAAAGAGCATAGTTTCAGTTTGAGCCCAAATATCCTGATACCGGTGTTCATTCTCATCCCACTAGAATTCTTCAGTTTCTCTTCTGTCTCCTTATATTCCACCTCACCTCATTGTCTCAGCTTTTATATCCGCTAAACACCAATTCCAAAGCCTGCATCCTGGCCCTCCACTCCCCCTGCCAAGACACAGAGGCCGAATAACAAAACAAAACAAAAACTCCCAGAGGTGTTGGACTTGAGAATGTTTGCAATTTTGCTGATCAGCAGGTAGAGGAATAAAGGGGAATATTTATTTGTTCCCGATGCTAGAACTATATAGCAGGAGAAGATGTCCCTAGTTGAAACAGAAAACACTAACTAATTTTTAAAAAAACAATGCTATAGCCCTGGCTGGTTTGGCTCAGCAGTTAGAGCTTCGGCCCTAAGCACAAAGAGGCTCAGGTTCGATTCCAGTCAAGGGCATGTACCTGGGTTGCAGGTTCAATCCCTGGCTCAAGTCAGGGTCGTGAGGGAGGCAACTAGTTGGTGTGTCTCTCACATCGATGTTTTTCTCTCTCTCTTCTCTCTCCCTCCTTCCCTCCCTCCCTCCTTCCTTCTCACTCTGTCTGAAAATCCGTGGAAAAATATCCTTGGGTGATGATTATAAAAAAACAAAAATGCTGTAAAGAGCCTTATAGTCAGCTCAGGCTGCCATACAAAATACCACAGACTGGATGGCTCTGGCCTTCCAATCCTATTGGTTAGAGCCCCACTCTTATGACTTCACTTATCCTTAATTACCTCTCTATAGGGCCTATCTCTAAATACAGTCACATTGGAAGTTAAGGCTTCAAATATAAATTGTGGGGGTAACACAATTTAGTCCATAACAGAGCTTGTAGTTTCTACATTTCCACAGTATTTATTATGTTAAAAATGAGTTTTGAGTTAAATAGTCCTTTTTAGCTAATCTGGGAATTTAACTGTTCTTTATACTGTTTTTCCAAACTGAAACATAACCAGTTAAAAGTTGGGTATCTACATAAGAAACATGATTTTGCAAACTTAGAAATATTAATCTATGAAACAGAGGCAATAATCTGTGAATACCAACAGCCTAAAAACTAGAGGACAAATGAGCAAAGTACAGCATGTGAATAATACAAATGATTTTTTTTGGCCCTATTTTAATGTCTTGAATTATTATCTGGATGGTGAAATTATGGAGCATTTGAATTTTCTTCTTTATACTGTTTTATATGAAGAAAAGAATGTATATAGGTGTATATGTGTGCATGTATATATATCTATCATTTGTGGTAGAAGAAAAGGTAATTTATAAGTGATAAATTAGTTTAGGATTAGTTAATCTCTTCATATTCACTGTCTTCTAAATTAATTTTCAGTTTTGAGTTGTTAATGTCCCTGTGTTTCCATACATTTATCTCTTTATGATCAAGAGAATTGATGATTGCAACATTTCTTAAGAATAACCCATCAGCCCTGGCTGCGGTGGTTCAGTTGGTTGGGTGTCATCATGTGAACCAAAGGGTTGCTGGTTGGATTCCCAGTTGGGGCACATGCCCGGG
Source organism: Tadarida brasiliensis (assembly GCA_030848825.1). Classification (NCBI taxonomy): domain Eukaryota; kingdom Metazoa; phylum Chordata; class Mammalia; order Chiroptera; family Molossidae; genus Tadarida; species Tadarida brasiliensis. Next base: position 49,098,775 of record CM061258.1, read on the forward strand.
TTTTGGGCTTGGTCCCCACTGGGAGATGTGTGGGAGGCAACCAATTGATGTGTCTCTCTCGCATTGATGTTTCTCTCTCTCTCTCTCCCCCTCTATCTAAAAAATTAATGGAAAAATATCCTCGGGTTAGGATTAACAACAACAGAAAAGTGATATCAAGATCAGGTCTCAAAGCCCTGGCTGGTTTGGCTCAACAGTTAGAGATTCGGCCCACGGACCAGAGAGACCCAGGTTCAGTTCCTACTAAGGTCATGTACCTCAGTTGCAGTTTGGCCCCAGCCCTGTTGGGGTCGTGTGGGTGGCAACCACTCCATGTATCTCTTTCACATGGATGTTTCTGTCTCTCTCTTACTCCATCTCTTTCTGACGAAAAATGCAAAAAAAAATGTCCTCAGGTGAGGATAAAAAAAACAAAAACAAAAAACTGAAACAGATTGTCGGGGGCAGGGAGATAATTGAAAGGATCATTTTTCCAGGATAGGAAAATAAAATAATATCTTGTAAAACTCTTGCTGTACAATTTATTAAATTTGTTTTTCCTTCCAATAATGTAGGACACAACACAGTATAGTGATAAATAGTATAGTAGCTCCATTTTCCAATAGTATTGTAACTCTATCTTATTATCCTGACTTCTTATATAATTTAAATTAAAATGGTAACATTTGAGATTGTAAAACTTCAAAAATTATTACAGTACCAAAAAAGGTACTATAGAAGAATCCCTTCCTCTTTTTCTAAGAACATATGTATTCAACTGTCCTTTAAACTTTGTGCATTTTACTATATACTTAAACTAAAACAAAATTTGTCTGTTCATTATCCTTCTGTGTAAGTAAATATTTTTGCTGACTTGATCTAGTACCCAAAGAAAGAACCTCTCAGCCTAACTCCTCCTTGTTAATGAATCAACATCCCCAGAAACAATCAACTTCTATAAGATATGTTTAGTTTATCACAGTTGTTAAATGTCCCGAGTGTGTTTTTTCTGAGTATAAAAACGTTTTCATTGTTAAAGAACCTGCCAGACTTTTTACAAAATATGAAACACATCATCAAAATAGGAACTTCACTTTGGGTAGTATACCTTTGGACTGACATTTTAGTTAATGTGTTTTGTATCAGGATATTTTCCATCCTGTACTAAAGAAGCACGTAGTTTCACTTTACTACTCTGTAAGAGTGAATTTTATATGTCTCTAAGATTAGGTGGAGTGTAGGTTTTTTGACTGCCTCTGCCCCATTCTTCTTTGGAATAGTTAAATGAATAGAAGACACAGGAAAGAAAAAAGCAATTGCAAAGAATATGTGCATGGTTCTCTATTAAAGAGTAGACCTACGTCTTTGGTGAAAATTTGAATTTTCTTTTGGCTTACATCTCCTTGGTTTAGGATCTGTGGGGTTACATTATTTCACTTATTTCTCTCAGCAATACATGCACATTTAAAAATCGAAAAATCCACTCTGAAGTAATTTTAAAATTTTTGTACATCTTATTTTGTAAAGACATTAAAAGTTAAAGCTCCCCAGCTGGATAGTTCAGTTGGTTAGGGTGTTGTCCCCATTCGCCAAGGTTGCAGGTTCAATCCAGGGTCAGGGCACATGTAAAAACGCATAAATACGTGAAACAACAATATCTATCTATCTATCTATCTATCTATCTATCTATCTATCTATCTCTCTCTTTCTCTTTCCCTTCTCTCTCAAATAAATTAAAAAAAAAGGCTAAAGCTAAAAATACAGGTGTTCCTATCACATAAGAATCGTGGATATGTGGCTTGAGCATATGTGTGTACATATATGTATATAAAGTAATTGGAGAGGAACATAAAACATAATCCGTTTAAGTCTTAGATTGTGATTTTTTATTTTCTTGAAAATTAAAAAATATTTTTACAAGAAATGAAACTAAAAAAAGAAATTTTTGTCAGACATTAATTTGAAAATGACTTCTTTAAATTAGATGTGAATGTTAATCACTGTTTGACTATGTTAATAAAGTTGTTTAACTATGAAAAATAATAAAATAAATTAAGGTAGTATTCTTTATTGTATTTAAATTTAGATAGTAAAAGGAAGATTTAATCACAGTCTGAAGTTTTGTTCTGGGTGCTTAATCTGTTCAAACAAACATTAAATATTTGAACATTTGAAGAGTTTAAAAATAATAGTTGTTCACCCGGCCGGTGTGGCTCAGTGGTTGAGCATCGACCCATGCACCAAGAGATCGCTGGTTCGATTCCCGGCCAGGACACACGTCCAGGTTGTGGGCCAAATCCCCAGTGGGGGGCATGCAGGAGACAGCCAATCGATGTTCTCTCTCATCAATGTTTCTATCTCTCTCTCCCTCTCCCTCTCTCTCTAACATTAATAAAGAAAAAAAAAATTTTTTTTAAATAAAAATAATATTTTTCCTAAAACATACACAGGTTTCTCTTGGTGCTTATTGGTTTGGTTATTTATAATATATTAGAAATAAGAAGCAGGTTCCACCTAGGAACTTCCCTATGGTTTAGTTTTTCCTCCTTTTCCCATCTCTTTTCTTTTCCTGCTCCATTTTCTCTCTTTCTCTTATTAGTATATTTTGTATATTTTCTGGTGACTTTGGTCGATATGCTAAGTGCTTGTAATACTGTTTATGTAGTTTTGTGTGCTTTTTTCTTTATAGGTAGGCAGAACCCTACCATAGTAAAACTTCTTCCTTAGAATCCCTTCTGAAAAATTCTAATTTTCCATCCTTACTATCACCAAAAACATTGGTTGGTCTTATATTTTTTAAGTAGTAACCTGGATAGTCAGTGGTAGAACCAAACTGGGAAGAATTTGAATGTTTCCAGAGAAAATGTGCTTTTAAACAATATTAAACCACAAGAACCCAGAGTTCTTTCCTTTGAGTTGTGCATTACTCTTTGTGCTTCTGAATTGAAGTAAAACAGATTATTCGTTAATATCAAGCTATAAAATGTTTGACCATTTTCTTTTTCAAAAAAATTTGTTTATGAAGTCATTTATATCCATTCATAGACTTTGAGACTTTATATGTGATAGTGCATAGTAATCATAGGACAAATACTTCTTTGGAAGCAAAACAAACAAAATTCATCTGTATGATCTGTGACCTTTGGCATTTTGTCGAGGATGCTTACAGTGTACCCTGTTCTCTTATATAGTCTCTTTATCTTAAAGAGAAGGAAGTAAGGCAAGTGATTTTTCACAGCTCTGAAAAGTTGTTTAACTTAAATAATAATGATAACTATTGATTGAGTTTATCATGTAGCAGATACCATACTAATCCCTGACGTTATGTGCTGCCCTCCTTAAGTCATTTGAAGTAGTATAAATCTTACTTCCCCGAAATATATGGAAAATGTTCATTCTTTGTGATATTATGTGATCATCTCTGCTAGAAGTTCCTTCCCCTTTCAATTTATGGGTTTCTAGATAAAGAACTCAGCAAGAACTAATGGGAAGAACAGAAATACTAGGACTAATGAGGGATTTTAGAAATTTGAAAATAACAGAAATACTAAACAATAAAAACAAAAGTAGGCTCACCACAGTGACATAAATGAAAGTACCAAAAGGAACTGATAGGGACCCAAGTATACTAAAACTTAGTATGTTGTTTATTACCTTTCTCTAATAATTTTTCTTAGATTTAACTATAATTGGGAAGTATTTAAGGAAATTAAATTTAACAAACCAACTTAATTTTCCAAAGAATAAATATAAACTAGAATCTTTTGAATATTAATGGGGCCTAGCGAGCATTCTATTCTGCAAATTCAAAATATTCTTATATTCTAATACAAGTCCCCAAAGCTTTAATAAACCAAGTTAACCATTAAATGTCTTAGGAAAATAGGATTGTAAAATTGGAGGTTATTTAGGCTCATATACTTGTCCTTACAAATTTAATGTTGAAATAAGGAAAAACTACATATATTTTTAAATTATTAACTTCAGAAAAGCAGTTTTTCTCCCAATCTTTTAATGCAATTATGTGACTTTGCTATGTGAATAAAAGAATGAGAAAATTATATAAACTGAGTATGAGGGTAGACAGGTAACAAGTAACTGGGATCCAGGTTCTTAAAGATTTGGGGTTTATTCCAGAGTGATGGGGTGCCATTGTACAGTGTTTAGCAGAGGTTGTACAGTTTTTAGCAGAGGAGTAAAATGACTTAACTTGTGATTTAAAAGAATCATTTGGCCCGGCTGGTGTGGCTCAGTGGTTGAGTGTCCACCCATGCACCAAGCAGTCACCGGTTCAATTCCCGGTCAGGGCATATGCCCTGATTTTGAGCTAAATCCTCAGTGGGGGGCATGCAGGATGTGGCCAATTGATATTCTCTCTCATCGATGTTTCTATCTCTCTCTCCCTCTCCCTTCCTCTTTCTCTAAAATCAATAAAGAAAAAAAATTTTTTTTTAAATCATATGTTGACAATTGACTGTAGGAGGAAAAGGGCAGAAACAAGACTGTTTAAGAGGCTATTGCAATAATCCAGGGAAGAGATAGTAACAGTAGTTCAGACTAGAGTGAAAATAATGAGAAGTGGTAAATTCAGGGTATATTTTGAAAGCAGAGCCCACAGGATTTCCTGACAGTTTGGATGTGGGGTGTATGAGAAACAGCCAGGTCAAGAATGACAACAAGGTTATTTGCATGAACAATTTGGAAGGGATTAGGGTTGCCTTCAATTGAGATGAAGAAGACTGAAACTGGACCTGGTTTGGGGAATAGAGGCATATGAGAAGATAAATTTTGGACATATTAAATTGAGATGCCAGACATTTTGGACATATTACATTGAGATGTCAGACATGCATTTGGACTGGAGCTTCAGACTTGGAAAGCATAGCCTGTAGATGAAAGTAAGCCTATGTCCATGAAACGAGACGTAAATTGCCTGGTAACTGGGCATCACAAAGGCAAGATGGTAGCTGAAAACGAACTTTAACTATCACAACTTTTCCTGGCGCCAGTATTGCTGATAGCTCAGTTCTTCTGACCTAATTATGGACCAAAACCAATTATTCTGAGTTTTTTGCCTCAATAGTATACCATTTTAGTAAGCATTCATAAAATGTTTCTTTTCCTTTCATACATTTCATCATTTAAAGGATAAGGCAACTTAAATGCAGGATGTTCACATTTAGCCTCTTCACTCTTCAGTAGTGTTGCTTTGAGGAAATTATGAATGAATTACATTTACCTGTTTTACTAGAAAATGACAAGTATTTGGTTTACTAAAGCATAAGGCAAAATATCAGGTAATGTTAGGCTGAGTGTGATAGTTGAAGAGAAAAAAATTTAAATGATAAAACAGAAAACCAACCTATATTCCTTTGGGCACTGAGAAAAAACATCACCAGTGCTTCCTATACTTTGGGGCACAATACTGGAATTTGTCCCAGACCTTCTGATTTATTTGGTGTAGGATACAAACTGAGGCATCGAGAGTTTTAGAATTTCTCCAGGTGGGTCTAATGTACAGCAAAGTTTGAGAACTACTGTGATGTACAATTTTTTTTTTTCTAATGGAACTATCACTAATAATCATAGTATTCAAATTCCCTTTCATATTTTTTCATTCTTTGCTGGTGCCCAAAATGGAAGCAACATTGATAAAAGGTCCTGTTGCAGGCATTATGCCAAATTAAATGTCAGACAAAAAAAGACAAATACTATATGATTTTACTTATATGTGGAATCTTTTTTTAAAAAGAAAACTGAATGCATAGATACAGAGAACAGATTGGTGGTTGAGGGAGAGTAAGGAGCGAAATGGGTGAAGGTGGTCAAAAGGTAAAAACTTCCAGTTATAAAAGGAATTAAGTCCCAGGGATGTGCCCTGGCCGGTTTGGCTCAGCGGTTAGAGCGTCGGCCTGCAGTCCAGAGAGACCCGGGTTCGGTTTCCGCTAAGGGCATGTACTTCGGTTGCAGTTTGTCCCCGGCCCTGGTTGGTCGTGCGGGTGGCAGCCACTCGATGTGTCCCTTTCACGTCGATGTTTCTCTCTCTCTCTCTTCCTCTCTCTCCCTCCCATTCGATCTGAACAAAAAATGAAAAAATGTCCTCGGGTGAGGATTAAAAAAAAAAAAAAAAAAAAAAAAGTCCCAGGGATGTAATGTATAACATACTATGGTGACTATAGTTACTGATAGTGTATTGTATATTTGATAGTTGCTAAGAGAATAGATCTTAAAAGTTCTCATCACAAGAAAAATAATTTGTAACTATGTATGATGATGGATCTTAATTAGATAAAAGAAAAGTAAATGAGCTCTAATTCATACGAATAAGAAATCACTGTTGTCATAAGGCAGTTCCATTTTTATTTCTGGGAATATATCCAAAGAAACTTGAAACACTAATTTGAAAAAATATATGCACCCCCATGTTCATTGCAGCATTATTTACGATAGCTAAGATTTGGAAGCAGCCCAAGTGCCCATCACTAGATGAGTGGATAAAAAAAACTGTGGTACATTTACACAATGGAATACTGCTCAGCCATAAAAAACAAGAAGGAAATCTAACCTTTTGTGACAGCATGGATAGACCTGGAGAGTATTATGCTAAGTGAAATAAGCCAGTCAGAGAAAGACAAGTACCATGTGATTTCACTTACATGCATGCTCTGATGAATAAGATCTAATGAACAAAACAAACAGAGTGGAGACAGACTCATGGATACAGAGAACAGACTGACAGCTGTCAGAGGGGAGGGGGTTGGGGGCTGAGTGAGAAGGGTGAAGGGATTAAACAAAGAAAAAGAAAAAGACTCATGGATACAGACAACAGTATGATGATTGCCAGAAGGAAGAGGGTTGGGGGAAGGTAGAAGAAGGTAAAGGGGGGATAAATGGTGATGGAAGGAGATTTAACTTGGGGTGATAAACACACAATATATAGATAATGTATTGTAGAATTGTATACCTGGAACCTGTATAATTTTATTAATCATTGTCATCCCAATAAATTCAATTTAAAATAAGAAATCATTGTAATTTGTTGTAGATTCATGGCATCTGTTCACATGGCCATTTATTTTATAGCATAGTTGAACTTCCAGTTGGAGGCAGCTGTGATGCTATGGTAGCTTCATTAGACTTGAAGAAGGCTTGGATTCAAATCACAGTTCTTTTGCTTATTAGCAGAATTATAATGGACAATTTATTTAACCTTTCTGATATTCCAAGTTCTTTCTTCCTAACATGAGAAAAACCAAACCTATTTTGCATAGTTATAAATAATTTTTAAAGCTAATATATGTGAAGGTAAATTATAAAAAACTATATAAAGATATTAAAGAATTATTATTTGAAAGGATTTTTCTTAATCTTAGTAGTGATAAAATATTGTAAAATGTAATAATTTCCTGAAAGTGAATAGATTATTATTTTTTCCATATTTTTTCACTGCCATAAGAATGGAGCTCTGCATACAGCAGGTAATAAGTGCTATTAACTAAACATGTTTAGTAGAGGAAGTGTTTTGTATTTATTTTCTATACAGTGTATTAATATGGGAAATTCAGGCCTGGGTTTCAGCACAGATGTTGTCACTTGTTAGCAAATTTGTGTCAGTAGACATACTAAGTCTCAGGTTTCTTTTCTCTTTATATTGGGGATAATAATATTTACCTTTCAGGGCTGCTGTGTGAGGTTCCAGTGTGAAGCACCAAGCATAGTGGCTAGCACAAAACTGCAGGAAATGTTGATTCATTTTTTTCCCTCCAAGAGTACTGTAATATTGGAATCATTTAAAAAGCTGAAAAATGATAATTTCTCAGTAGCTAAAAATTCTTAACCATCATTTTTTATTTGTTTTGCTGATTTCTATATCATTTTAACTTATGTGTCCACCTCCCCTTCCATCCCCAGTGCTTTGAAAAGCAGTTTTTATTTTGTGTTTTTTCAGGTAATAAAAAAAGCCATTTTAACGTTAAGTCTACACCATGGACAGCACAAAGAAAAAGAATGACAATTACAAAGATGATCTTGTGCTTAGAATGGGACTTAATGATAATAAAGCCGGGATGGAAGGATTAGATAAAGAGAAAATAAACAAAATTATAATGGAAGCCACGAAGGTATGTTTCTTGCTTTTTTCAATATCTTTAATATAGTAACTTTTATACTTTTAATTTAAATTAAAATCTGTAAGTTTTAAACGTCCTTTTAATTATAATTTTTAATATTTTAATACATAATATTGTTAAGCTACAAATGGGTATGGAATAATCTCCTCTCTATTCTGTTGCTCTTGCCATCCAGTTTTCTACTTCACATTTATATAATACACATGTAAAAGCAAAATAACATGTGTGTATTTTTTTTTTTTTTTAATCCTCACCCGAGGACATTTTTGCATTTTTATCTTGAGATAGAGCAGGAGAGAGGGAAGAAGAGAGAGAGAGAAACATCGACGTGAGAGAGACACATCAAGTGGTTGCCACCCACACGACCCCAACCAGGGCTGGGGACAAACTGCAACCAGGGTACGTGCCCTTAGCGGGAACCGAACCGGGACTCTCTGGTCCGTGAGCCAACACTCTAACCGCTGAGCCAAACTGGCCAGGGCCATGCATGTATTTTTTTACCCTTTTTTTTTTAACCCCAGTAGGAGAATATTATAATTGTGTTTTTTATTTTGTTTCAGTAATATAACTTGGGGTTCTTTCTGTATAAGTAATTAAAGATCTTCAATTCTTTTTTATGCTGCGTGTGTGGATATAATTTATTGAACTAGTCAGTATCTAAATTTATTGATGGACATATGTCATTTCTAGTCTTTTGTTTTTACAAACAGTATTACAATGAATAACCTTGTATTTTATAACTTCAAGTGTAATGATAAGAGAGATTCCCAAAAGTCAAATTGTTCCACCAAATGCTTATAGTCCAAATGGATATATGCATGTGTAATTTTTATGAATTGCCCAGTTGCCCTCCATTATGGTTGTATCAATTTACATTTCCACTGCCAATATATGAGAGTATGTATTATCATGCCACAAATGTGCCAACACTATGTGTTACTCAACTTTTGGATTTCCCAATCTATGGTAACATAGTGTGGTGTTCATTTGTATTTCTCTTATGAAAATTGAGATTGTGCATCTTTTCATATGTTTAAAAGCTATTTGTATTTCTTTTTTTACGAACTGCCTCTTCTTAGCTTTTTCACAGTTTTCTATTGGATTATTGTATATCTTTTGATTTTGCTCATAGTAGTGTCTCCTGGGCAGAAGTTTTTTTGTTTGCTTCTTTTTATATACTTGAATTATTCAACTACGTGTAGCTTTCTCCAAGATCGTGAAAGAATTCTTTAATAGATTTTTCATACCACTTCCTTTGGTTTCATTCATATATTATGAAATATCCATGCAGAAAGGTGTAAATAAAATGTAAGAGAATATCCTCATTCTTAGGAAATGCATGCTGATACTCACAGCAACTTACTTCTAATGTTTTAGTAAAAAATGGGGAGGAAAGTTTTGTGTGTGTGTGTGTGTGTGTGTGTGTGTGTGTGTACATTCCACTTAGGGAAGAAACCAAATGTTGCAGCATGTTAACTGTACATTTACTGTATCTAGAAGAGGACATATGGGTGTCCATTGTACTATTTTTTCAACTTTTAAAGATTTGTAAATTCAAAAATAAAAAGTCGAGGGAAAAATAATTTAAGTAGTATAAAACATAGATAACAATTTTAAAAGTAAAAGGATTATGAGATGAAATAAGCAAATATAACATATGGACCCTGATTGGATCCTGGCTTAAACAAATACATTTGAAACATTTAAGTGAATTTGAATATGGAGAGGATACTAGATAATATTAAGGAATTATTGTTAAGTTTATTAGTTATAAAAATGTTATGATTTTGTGGAGAAATGACCTTATTTTTATTTTTATTTATTTTTTAATCCTCACCTGAAGATATTTTTCTATTTATCTTCATACAGAGAGGGAGAGAGGGAAGGAGGGAAAGAGAGAAAGGGAGAGGGAGAGAGAAACATCAATGTGAGAGAGACACATCAACTAGTTTCCTCCCGCATGACCCCAACTAGGGCGGGGACAAACTGCAACCGAGGTACATACCCTTCACAGGAATCGAACCCACGACTCCCTGCAACTCATTGGTCTACGGGCTGATGCTCTAACCGTTGAGCCAAACTGGCCAGGGTGAAAATGGCCTTATTTTTAAAGATGCATACTAAAATACTCTATGGAATAGCTAAATGTCATTATATTTGTAATTTACAACAGCTCACTTAATAAATCAATAAAGGTGATATGGCAAAATGTTAACAGTTGTTAAATCTCAGTGATAATTTTATATATGTGTTTATTGTATAAATCTCCTACTTTTCTGTTTGAGACTTCTTAGGAATTTTCATCATAAACATTTTTTTTCAATTATGTTTATTTTAATTGAGTTTTTAGAGAGAGAGGAAGAGAGAAAGAGATAGAAACATCAATGTGAGAGAGAAACATCAATCAGGCTGCACCCTGACCGGGAATCAAACCAGGACTTCTCAGTCCATGGGACAACGCTCAGTCCACTGAGCCAAACTGGCTGGGCCATAAAATTTTTTAAAAAGAAAAAGAAAAGAATAAAACCAATATGCCTGATTTTCAGGTTGAGAGAGAGAATATTGCAGTTATCCTAGATGTCCCTATCAGATCTCACTTCTCTGTGTCCCAGTACCACTTATTAAATAATCCATCTTTTTTCTACTGATCTGCAGTGCTTTTTCCTGTCTCACTGGATTACTTGTCTGTTCTTGTACCTATACAACATGATTTTAATTACAATACTTTATAATAAGTCTTGATATTTGCTAGAGCAAATTGTTTTATTGTTCTTTGTTCTTTGTGAAGAGTATCTTGGAATCAAGGGCACATGCCCAGGTTGTGGGCCCAATCCCCAGTGGTGGGCATGCAGGAGGCAGCCAATTGATGTTTTCTCTAATTGATGTGTCGATCTCCCTCTCCCTTCCTCTCTCTTTAAACTCAATAAAGAAAAAAAAAAAAAGAGTATCTTGAATCTTTGTTCTTCCACTATATGTGTGTGTGTGTAGAATGATGTATTATGTGATTGATATATATTACAGTCATATAAAATATGTACCTCTAGTGTATGTGTGTGGGAGAGAGTTTATCTTTTTAAAATATCTTTTTAAATTGAATTTTCTAATATTTGTTGCTCCATAGCAATGCAATTTACGTTTACAAACTTTTATCAGAAAATTTTAAACGTACACTAAATTAGAGAAAATGGTAAACTGAGTCTCTGGGTAATTATCATCCAGCACCAACATTTTACAGATACTCTTTCCTATGTTCCACTTACCTCTCCCCTACTGAATTTGGAGGTAGAGGGTAGAGTATTTAAAATAAATCCCAATAAACTGGACAACTTTCTAGAAATTTACAATTTTCAAAAACTGACTCAAGAAGATATAGAAATCTAATTAGACCTATAATAAGGAAATAAATTAAACTAGAAATTAAAAATCGCCCACCCACCCAAAAAAAGAAAAGAGAAAAAGTTCAGGTTAAGATGGCTTCACTGGTAAATTTTATCTGATTTTTAAAGAAGAAATAATACCAATACTCCACAAGCTATTCCAGAAAATAAAGACAGATGGAACACTTCCCAACTCATTCTATGAGGCCAGTATCCCCTTGAAACCAAAGCCAGAGAAGCAAAAGATTATAGGTTTTTATAAATGTTAAAAGTCTTCAACAAAATTATTGCAAACTGAATCTAACAATATATAAAAAGAGATTATGTACCTTGACCAAGTGGAATTTATCCTAGGAATGCAAGTTTGGTTTAGCATCCAATAATCAATTAATGTAATGGGCCACATTAATAAAGCAAAAGACAAAAAAACACATGGTCATCTCAGTAGATGTAGAAAAAAAGCATATTTAACAAAATTTATATTCATTCATTTTGAAAACTCTTGAAATTGAAGGGAACTTCCACAGTGTAATAAAGGGTATCTATAAAAACCTGTAGTTCTCATCATATTTGTAGTGAAAGACTAAACACTTTCTCCCTAAAACCAGGAACAAGGCAAAGATGTCCAGTCTTACCTATTCAACAATCTTGAAAGTTCTGGCCAGTGTAGTCAGGCAATTAAAAGAAATAAAAGCATCTAGATTGTAAAGGAAGAACTAAAGCTATCTCTTTGCAGATGACATGATCTTATTTATAGAAAATTCCAAGAAATTTCAAAAGGAATGCCATATGTATACCCTAAAAATTACCAAAAAAATTGCTGGGGCAATTAAAGATCTAAACAATGGAAAGGTATTCCATGTTCAAGGATGAGAAGACTACTGTTGTTAAAGTAGTTCTCCCCAAACTAATCTATACATTCAGTATAATTCCCCCATCAAAATTCCAGGGACTTTTTTCTTCTGCAGAAAATGACAGGCAGATCCTAAAATTTCTATGGCAATCAAAACACCTAAAATATCCAAAATGGTTTTGAAAAGGAACAAACATGTAGGCATTTGACTTTCCTATTTCAAAACTTACTACAAAGCTAGAGTTATCAAGACAGTGTGGTACTGCCATATGGCTAGACATATAGAACAATGGAGCAGAATTAAGTCCAGAAATAAATCTTTATTTATTGATTTTTGACAAAAGTAGCAGGCAAAAAGATAGTCTGTTCAAACAAGTGATTCTGGGACTGCTGGATATCGCATGCAAAAATAGATGAACTTAGACCCTCACCTCACACTGTACTCAAATAATGAACTCAAAATAGACTTAAATGTCAGAACTAAAGCAATAAACCTTTTAGAAGAGAGGAGAAAATCTTTGAAACCTTTGGTTAGGCAAACATGTCTTAGATACAGTACCAAAAGCACAGTTAATAAAAGAAAAAGTTGACAAATTGGACCTCACCAAATATCAAAAAGTTTGCACTTCACAAGACACCATTAAAAAATAAATGATGAACAACATACTAGGGTAAAATATTTGCAAAACACCATCTGTTAAAGGACTTACATTCAGAATATAATGAAGAATTCTTACAACTCATTAATACGAAGACAACCCAATTTTAAAATGGGCAAAAATGTAGACATTTCACTAAAGAAGATATAAGAATGGCTCATGAGCCCATGAAAAGATGTTCAGTATCATTAGTCATTGGGGAAATGCAAATTAAAATTATAGTGAGAGGCCATTCACACTTTTATAGCCTAGAATGGCTATAATAAATAAGACAGACAACAACAAATGTTGACAAGGATGTGGAGAAATTGGAACACTCACACATTGCTGGTGGGATTGTAAAATGATTAGCCACTTTGGAAAACAGTCTAGCAGTTCCTCAAAAGGTTTAGCATGGAGTTGTATGATGCAGCGATTTCACTACTAGGTACCTATCCAAGGGAAATGAAAGCATGTCTACACAAAAATGTGTACACAAATATACATTGCAACATTTTTCATAATAGCCAAAAAGTAAAAATAATCCAAATGTCTATCAGCCTGATGAGTGGATAGATGTTATGTTCAGTGATAGGATGATTATGATCAGTGATAGGATGATTTTCTGAAACTTATTTTCTTTAATGACTAACATTAAATTTGTAAAAATCTTTTAAAGTAAAAGTGAAGGAGATGACTGATGACCCATCTGACTAAGGCCTTGGATATGCCCCAAGGATCCTGCCTAGGACACATTGTTATTCTCTGAGTGTAGATCTGTCCTCATCTAAGTTTATACTGTGCTTAGTACTGCCTCGCAACAATTCTATCATTTAGAAAACTATAAATTTTACAGATAAGGAAGATGAATTTTAGGATTGCTTAGCTAGAAGTAGTGGAGTTAAGTTTTGAATTTAATCATTCTGATTCTACAATCTGTACTCTTAGCCTCCAGGTTATACTACAGTGAGGCTTTCCTTCAGACATTTTTCTTATGCTTTGTTTTGTTTTCCTACATAGGGGTCCAGATTTTATGGAAATGAGCTCAAGAAAGAAAAGCAAGTCAACCAACGAATTGAAAATATCATGCAACAAAAAGCTCAAATTACCAGTCAGCAGCTAAGGAAGGCACAATTACAGGTACTAATTTATTTGCTAAAGAAAGTGGAAGCTAGTAGAATAGTAATTGAAACTGCAAAGACGAGCAGGCAGAACAGAAACACATTCAGATACTGAGAACTTTTTCATGGTTGCCAGATGGGAGTGGGGATGGGGAGATGGGTGAAAAAGGTGAAGGAATTAAGAAGTACAAATTGGTATCACTTCACACCTGTCACACCATCAACAAATCATCAAACAACAAGTGTTGATGAGGATGTGGAGAAAAGGGGATACACTGCTGGTGGGAATGCAGACTGGTGCAGCCACTATGGAAAACACTATGATATTATCTCAAAAAGTTAAAAATTGAACTGCCATTTGACCCAGTGATCCCACTTCTAGGGATATACCCTAAGAAGCCTGAAACACCAATCAGAACAGAATATATGTACCCCTATGTTCATAGCAGCACTATTTACAATAGCTAAGGTCTGGAAATAGCCCAAGTGTCCATCAGTAGATGAGTGGATAAAAAAGCTGTGGTACATGTACACAATGAAATACTATGCAGCTGTAAGAAAGAAAGATCTCTTATCCTTTGAGATGACATGGAGGGACCTGGAGAGTATTATGCTAAGCGAAACAAGCCAAGCAGAGAAAGACAAATATCACATGATATCACTTATTTGTGGAATATAATGAACTAAACAACCTGGTGAACAAAACTGACCCAGAGACATAGAGTTAGGGTACAGACTCACAAACCTCAGAAGAGGGGGTGTTGGGGGGGACAGATAAACCACAGAACTTATATGCATGTATGCGTAACCAATGGACATAGACAACAAAGCTGGGGATGGGGTTGAGGGGATGGGGAGGAGGGTGTCAATGGGGGGAAAAGGAGAAACATCTGTAACAAAAACAAATTAATAAAAATTTTTTAAAAAAGAAGTGCAAATTGGTTGTTAGACTGATGAACCTCAAAGAGAAGGTGGGAGGGAGGATGGGAAGAGATAAACCAAAGAACTTATATACATATATACATAACCAATGGACACAGACAATAGTGTGGGGAAGGCAGGAGGGGGGCGGGAGCGGGGAAGAGGGGGTCAATGAGGGAAAAAGGGAGGACATCTATAATATATTCAACAATAAAGATAAGTTTAAAAAGAAAATAATTTAACAAATATGTATACTTTATTAAAATTGCTCTACTTGACATAAAGATCCTACACCTAGACATTATCACCTTCATTACACAAAAAAAGTAAAAGAAACCTTAATTAGGTTAAGTAACTTGCCTAGCTTCATATGACAAGTAGTTGGCAAAGTCAGAGCTTATGTTCTTTTTATTATATACATACTTAGCAGCTACAGGGGCCACAGGAGTAATGTGACATGTTTTCTACAATGATGATTTTGTAAAAAAGATTTGGAGGAACATGTTAACTAATTAAAAGGTAATTTAAAACATAATAGTGTTATTGTAAAACAAGAAGTCACATAAAGGGTAGAATGCCTAATGTGCATGGATTTTAAAGATAAAACACAGGCCCTGGCCGGTTTGGCTCAGCGGTTAGAGCGTCGGACTGCGGTCCAGAGAGACCCGGGTTCGGTTCCCGCTAGGGGCATGTACCTCAGTTGCAGTTTGTCCCCGGCCCTGGTTGGTCATGTGGGTGGCAGCCACTCGATGTGAACCTTTCATGTCGATGTTTCTCTCTCTCTCTCTTCCCCTCTCTCCCTCCCACTCTATCTGAACAAAAAATGAAAAAATGTCTTCAGGTGAGGATAAAAAAAAAAAAAAAAAGGATAAAACACAGGAACTCTAAAAATTTGGGAGCTTTGGCTTCTTGAGGATCTTTAGAGAATAAATGCTTAACTTTCCTCTGGTATTAAAAGTTATTTCAGGAGAAAAGTTTGAGAAGAACCATGCTGCAGGGGACCATGTGGTAGGTAGATTGACAACTCAAAGCAGTCAAGATTCTGTTAGTAAAACTAAACTTTAATTTTTTTTTTTTAATCCCCACCTGAGGATACTTTTTCATCTATCTTCAGATAGAGTGGGAGGGAGGGAAGGAGGAGGAGGGAGAGAGAGAGAAACATCCATGTGAGAGAGACACATTGATTGATTGCCTCCTGCACAACCCTGACCAGGGCCGTGACCGACCGCAACTGAGGTACGTGCCCTTGACAGAAATCGAACTGGAGATTCTTTGGTCCACAGGCCAGTGCTCTAACCGCTGAGTCAAACCAGCCAGGGCTAAAGTTTAATTTTTAGAGATAATTTTATCATTTATCAAATCTGATTCAATTTAACAATGCACTTTACAACATAATGATAAAATTATAATATTAATCTGATTCTCATGATTGAGTTGAGATAATAAATTTTATGTTTTCTTTACTAAACTATAACATGTCATTTTTTAAAAATACATGTTTTCACAGAGCACAGGCTAATTTTTATCTTCTTTGTTAATTGATCTGCTACCATGACAAAAGATGATTTGCCCTTTCTCCAGAGTTGAAGAGGCATGTTCATATGTTAAACTCTCATTGTACTTGGATTTGTTTCTAGACTCTCTCTTCTAGTCAATTGAATCTTTGCCTGTATCAATACTATGCAATTTTAATTATTAAATGATAATAATATAGTTTAATACCCTCCTTCACTACTCTTCTATTTTTTTTATTTTTTTTTTTAGTAATCATCACCAGAGGCTATTTTTTTTCACTGATTTTTAGAGAGAGTGGAAGGGAGGGGGTGGAGAGAGAGAGAAACATCTATGTGAGAGAGACACATCAATTGGCCTCCTGCACGTGCCCAACTGGGACCAGGAATCGACCTTGCAACCCAGTATGTGCCCTTGACCAGGAATCGAACCCATGACCCTTGAGTGTGCAGATTAACACTCTGACCACTAAGCCACACCGGCCAGGGTTCACTACTGTTCTTTAAAAATTTTTCTTTGGCCCTGGCTGATTTGGCTCAGCGGTTAGAGCGTCGGCCTGCAGACCAGAGAGTCCCAGGTTCGATTTCCGCTAAGGGCACATATCTTGGTTGCGGTTTGTCCTCGGCCCCAGTTGGGGTCATGTGAATGGCAACCACTCGATGTGTCTCTCTCACATCGATGTTTCTCTCTCTCTTTCTCCCTCTCTCCCTCCCGCTCCATCTGAAGATAAATGCAAATAAAAAAAATTTTTTTCTTTGGCCCTGGCTGGTGTGGTTCAGTGGTTAGAGTGTCAGCCCATGGACCAGAGAATCCTGGGTTCAGTTCCCACTGAGGGCATGTACCTCGGTTGCAGTTTGTCTCCCACCCCAGTTGGGGTTGTGTGGGTGGCGACCACTCAATGTGTCTCTCTCATGTCGATATTTCTCTCTCTCTCTCTCTTCCTCCCTCTCTCCCTCCTGTGCTATCTGAAGATAAAAATGCAAAAATGTCCTCGGGTGAGGATTAAAAATAATAATAATAAATAAAAAGTTTTTTTTTCTCATGCATTCTTTTAAATAAACTTAAGCATCATTTCATCAAGTTTTTTAAAAATTCCATTCTGTCCACAATAACATCGTTTTTAAATTGGTATTAATCCTTAGGCAGTTTACTTCCTAGACCTTTTTTTGCTAAGTTTTATTTATCTATAGTCTACAAATATCTTTAATTTTTTAAGTTTTAAAGGTATAATATATATGAATAGTGCAATATAACAACTTTTTTGCTGTTCATACTATTTTTAAAGCTCCTATTTTTAAATATGCTAATAATCTGGAGGAACATTGTGCTGTAGAACTTCAGATTTTGTTACAGTTTTAGTTGAGTATTTCATGGGAGGATCTCTGGTATCTTTTGCAAGGGGAATGGCAGGAAATATGTTTTATGTTGATTGTTAAATTATTTTGTTTCTTAAGCTTCCTTTAAAAGAAGTTGTATAAATGGGAGGGAATTGAGAAAGTCCTAAGAATTCTAGAAGTTTTAAGTGAACAGAGAGGTTTTCATAGGAAATGTGTTTCAATTTAGAGTCATAAAATTCCAAATAGTACATTTTATTATGTGTGATAAGATAGTATGAACTATTGCCAGTGAAGCTGAGGTAAGTCACCTCTGTAGGCATGAACTCCCATGATGTTTGTCAGAACCTCTCTGCATATTCCCCACCCCATCCCATCCCCATTAGATTTTTTAAAGGCACATATTTGTAGCTTCGAAAACATCTTATTATAACATGGATTCATAAATTAAATAGACAAACATCCATTGTATAGTAAATGGCATCTACACAGCAAATCAGTGCGTTGTGACCATTTTAACAATTGATTCTGTGAACTCAAATTTACTTAACAATTGTTAGAGTAATACTAATTAAGAAAATGCAAAGCAGTATTTCTGAAATAGTCTCCTAGATGTAAAAGAAAAAGAGGATTTTTAAAAAGTAAGACGTAATATGGATATAAAATATACCATTAGAGTTTGGTTTGAGTTTATTTCAGTAATAAAAACTTTCTAAAATCTATTTTAGGGGAGCATAAAATAATGGAAAGAGCATAGACTTTGAAGTAACCTGATTTCTAGGTCTAATTCTAACATTTACCCACTGTATGATTTAGGGCAAATTACTTAATCTTACTGAGTTTTCGATTCCTTATCTATAAAATGGGAATAATAATCATCTCAGAATGATTTTGGTCATTAAATGCATTAACATAAAAAGCACTTATAATATACACATGTCATATAATTAGTCAGTAAATATCACTTCTGCTTTTAAAATTATAGGTAGTATCATTAAGTCCTTACCATATTCTTGGATAAGTACACTACATGGGTATGTCTTTTAATTCTTTCAACCTTTTGAGGTTGGTTTAGTCCCACTTTACAAATAAGGAAAGTGAGGAGGAGAGGATAGTTATACTATCATGTAACGAATTAGTGGCAGAGCTGAGACCCAAACAAAAGCCATTATTCTTAACTACTGTGACACATATTGGATTTCAAGTGTAGCAAACGGGATAACGTACATGTTAGAGACTCAGATAAAAACTTGAAAGTTATTTATTTGGAAAGAAAGATGGAAGAAAACATGAATGAGGATTTCACTAGAAGAAACTTGAAAAAAGCAGTGGTGGGCATTTGGTAGATTTTTAAAGGAAAGAGTTCAGAGAAGGGTGACTAATGAGAGATAGTAAAGGAAAATGGAATGTGTGAGTCATCAGTGGCGAGGTTTCCTTTGGCAACTGTATACTTGCTATAAGCCCAGAAAAGTCAATAGATTGCCGAAGAAACTGCCATAGTTTTAATATATGGGTCTAAGGAGAATTTTTTTCTACTTAGTTTGCTTTCTATTTATTACCTTTTTCTTTTCCAATGATTCTGGGTTCAGATATATCAGATGCTGCTCTCTTATTCCCAACTGACTCATATCTGAGGCATATTTTCTGGATTAATATAGAGTAGTTTTCAAACTCTTGTTTTTATTAGTTTTCATGATTTGCTTATATCATTTTTTATGTTAAGATCCTAGTCTCTAGTGTAAAATTGAACTGGAAGAATAGTTGTTTTAAAATCTGGATAATAAAATGGATTAATGTTGAAAAGTTTCATTTATTAGGCGTGGTGTCTCACTGCATGAGATCAGCCTTCTCCAAAATTTTTCTACAAATACTACTTTCTCTTTTTAACCAGAAATACGTGTGTGTGTGTGTGTGTGTGTGTGTGTGTGTATAAATTTTATTCCTTTTCTCCCCTCCCTTTCTCTCATAAGGAAAGAATTTAAAGGCAGATAAGTTCTTTCTCCTCCTTATCTGAGATAAGGTCTCTTCTTAGGTACTGAACTCAAAATTTAGTATCTGATACAATAAATGTCGTAGTAAGAACAGGAAAACAAATAAGGGAACATTAAATTCTATGGTGCAGAGGACAGAGATCCGATTAAGTTTCAGAGACATATCTGAACTGATACTTGAAGGCTTTATGACAGAACTAGGAAGGGCATCCTCGACAGAGAAACAGCCTGAAGAAAGCGCAGAGCACCCCAGGTTATTCAGTGAGTTGCAGCCTAAATAGCAGGAGACACTCTAGAGCAGCAGTTCTCAACCTGTAGGTCGCGACCCTTTTGGGGGTCGAATGACCCTTTCACAGGGGTCGCCTAAGACGTAACAGTAGCAAAATTACAGTTATGAAGTAGCAACGAAAATAATTTTATGGTTGGGGGTCACCACAACATGAGGAACTGTATTAAAGGGTCACGGCATTAGGAAGGTTGAGAACCACTGCTCTAGAGTCTTACTGTGGCTGCCAGAGACAAATGTGATTCAGTGTGATTGTTTCTAAAAGAGAAGTTGCAGTCTTAACCTGCAGCTAGTGGGCAGCCAGTGTCACTGTGTTGCTAAGAAGGAATGCTAGTAGCAAGGTTGAAGTTCAATGAGAGGAAAAGCTAAAATATACCTTTGCAACTCTCCACCATTGAGGAAACCTGCTGTGGGGATTTCCACGTGATAGAAATTGCTTTTATTCCCGAGATCACCCCACTTACATATTTCTGGCTGTTTTTCCCTCAACTTTTGTTTGTTTTGTTATACAGCTAGACATATAGTAATAGAGTTCATTTACTAAATTTGTACCATGTGCCAGCCACTCTTCCCTGTTCTTTGTCTTCCATTTCACTCAATAGCTTTCTAATCTCTTTTCTCATAATTTTACTGGTTTTATTGACTTCTTCACGTGTGTCGTAGCTACCCCCAGCTGGAGGGATACTAAGAAAGTGCATATTTAGCTTTTTCAGCCTCTATAGTAGAGGCCACAGAAAAGGAACACTTGGGAATGGATATGTCTGCTACATAAACCCTTTTCTTACTGCCTTACTTTGCTTATTTCTACCCCATTTCATTTCTTTCTTCTTATCGATCCAACTCTTTCTCTCTTAAGAAACAAAAAAATTCTTTAAAGGTTAAGATTCTCTACTGTAATATTTGACATATATATTGAAATTTTATGAAAGAATAAATTACACCTTAAATTTTCAATTTGATTTGTATAGACTAACAATTATCAAATTTTAGCTTTATGAAAGCAGTTCTACAGAGGGAATGTTTACATGTGCTTTGGTATAATCTTTTGTTGTTCATTTCCTTTGTTGCTATTTTAAGACATGAACATTATGAGTCAGATGGGAGTAGTTGTTTATTTTACCTAAACTGAAGATTTTAATTACAGTAAGTTCTCCAACTTCATAAAGCAGTAGAGTCATTTGCTATAAGCAGTTGGAATAGTTTATTCATTCAATAAATACTTATTAAGTATCTCTTACACTTATGGGTATTGAGAAATATAAAAGTTGACAAGGAATGATATTTAAGAACAGACTTCCTATGTTTGTGAAAATTAAAGCAATTATCAGCCTTAATAAAAAATAAGCAAATATACATAGATAGGTAGGTGGGTGAGTGAGTGGATGGGTGGGCAGATGAATGGATAGATGAACAGAGACAGATAGACAGATAATTAGTAAAAGATTAATGTTATGATTAGTAGTGTTACAATATGATGTTATCAAAAGTTATATGTTATATGTTAACTTTTAAAAAAATTAAGGTTGACAGATTGGCAATGGAATTGGAACAAAGCCGGGATCTGAACAATACCATAGTGCACATTGACATGGATGCTTTCTATGCGGCTGTAGAAATGAGGGACAATCCAGAATTGAAGGATAAACCCATTGCTGTAGGATCATCAAGTATGTTGGTAAGTAGGTAAAGACAAACAGAAATTTCATAATGTATTCAAGTAAGCCTTACTGGTTTATGCAGAGAAAAGACTTCATTGAATTCTACCTGTTTACTGAGTATTTTTCTGGTTGCTTTATGTGTTCAGTTACTAAATCCTTTCAGCATCTTTTGCGACACAAATTGTTGTTTCCATTTGACAGATAAGAAAACAAACTCAGAGAGTATTTAATAACTTCCATAAAGTTCCGCACCTGGTAAATGGTAGAGTGGCATTGTATCTTTCTGTTCAAATTATATGTGTGTGTGTGTGTGTGTTGTGTGTGTGTGTGTTAATCCTCATCCGATGGTATTTTTTCCATTAATTTTTAGAGAGAGTGAAAGGGAGGGAGGAAGGAAGTGGGGAGGGGAGAGAAAGAAAGACTTCGATTGATTGCTTCCTGCATGCACCCCAACCGGGGCCGGGGATCAACCCAGGTATGTGCCCTTGACTGGGAATCAAACCCTTGACCCTTCGGTGCACAGGCTGACACTTTAACCACTGAGCCACACTGGCCAGGGCTAAATTATATATATTTTAAATAACTGTCCTAGTGTAAGAAATTTTGAAGAAAAAGTAAAAATATTATTCTAAAGCTGGGGTTTGCAAACAATGGCCTACACACCAAATCCAGCCTGCTGCCTTTTTTGTAAATAAAATTTTGCTGGAACACAGTCACACCCATTCATTTATTATATTATTGTTGCACTAAAAGAACATAGCTGAGTACTTGCAACAGAGACCACACGAACTGCAAAGCCCAAGTAATTACTATCTGGACCTTTACAGAAAATGTTTGCCAACCCATTCTAGAGTAATATATTTCATTAATGTAGTACTGTAATTAAGTAGTTTTTCCCATGACTTGGAACCTTTGCTTTTCTAATTACTATGCTTCTCTTCCTTATTTCCACCCTAACCATTGGAGGTAAAGATGACCAGTATAGCTATATGTAGCTAAAAATATGTTGGGAATTAAAAGTAGCAACTAGAATAGATGGGTTTTGGTATTAAACATACAAGAGAAACAAGGAGAGTTCTTCCCTGTTCCCTAATGCCTTCTAATGCCTTAGATAGCTATAAACCTAATTCCTACTAAGTTGTTATTTATTACAATATTATAATCTGTTCATTATCTCTGCTCCCATGAGTATGCAGGCAACTAACGGTCCTGGTCCCAAATCAGTGTTTATTGAGAGGATACTTCCCTTTCCTATAAACCGTCAACTAATATTTGAAAAAATATTTAATTTTATTAAGAACATAAAATACTGCCCTGGCCGGTTTGGCTCAGTGGTTAGAGAGTCAGCCTGTGGACCAAAGAGTCGCTGGTTCGATTCCAATCAAGGGCATGTACCTCGGTTTCGGTTCGGTCCCCGGCCCTGGTAGGGGCCCTGCAGAAGGCAACCAATCGATGTGTTACTCTCACATCGATTTCTCTCTCTCCCTCCGTTCCTTCCTTCTTCCTCCCTCTCACTCTATCTGAAGATAAAATTGATAAGTATCCTCGAGTGAGGATTTAAAAAAAAGAGAGAACATAAAATATTATTTATTTCTATATATTAAATCATATATATATGTGTATATGTGTGTATGTATATATGCCATAGTGATGTTAAAGCTAACCCCACTGTTAAATTCGTGAAATATTTTCTTTGCTATAATTTCTATCCTCCTAAAAACTGCTTATTTTCTAAATTCAAAATGATTATCTGTTATATTTAAACAAAGATTAGTCCCCTTGTATGCTGACCTAATAGAGTTCCTTTCTAATGAGATTTGAAACATAATTGTTTTTGTCCTGTTAAAGTCATAAAAATGTATCTACGGTAGTGGTAGTGATGATACATTTTTTATTATTACAGTCTGTTACAGTTAGAATTCTTTTTTAATGAATTTGATAGATTCAAGAAATGTTTATTAGCCACTCACACTTAGAGCTTAGACCCTGCTGTATAATGAATCTCTTCAGTACTTAGTGGACAACCATTTATTTGCTCATGATTCTATAATTTGAGTGGAGTACAACAGGGATGGCTAATTGCTACTGTACTGGGAGTTGGCTAGAGCTATTTAGCTAGGGCTGGAGGGTCCAAAATGGTTTCACCAGCCATTCAGTTTTCCCCTCTCTTGGTGCATTTTATTTATTTAATTAGTTAATTAATTTATTTTTTTAATCCTTACCTGAAGATATGTTTTTTATTGATTTTTAGAGAGAGAGAAAGGAGAAGAGAGAGAGAGAGAGAGAAACATCAATCGGTTGCCTCTGGTACCTGCCCCAACTGAGGATGGAACCTGCAACCTGGGTTATGTGCCCTGACTGGGAATTGAACCAGCAACCTTTTGGTGTATGGAATGATGCTCCAAGTAACTGAGCCACCCGGCCAGGGCTTATGGTGCATTATTATTTAGTAATCTAACCCAAATTCTTTACATAGTTGCCGGATCCCCAAAATGTGAAGGCAGAGGCTACTGACTTCATAATGCGTAGGCTTCATGACTCATATATTGTCACTCCCTCACATTTTTTTGGTCAGAGCATGTCAAAATGCAAGTCACTTGGCATGAGGAAGTAGAACCCACCTTTTGATAGGAGGAACTGTAAAATACTGTGGCTATGATTTACAATCTACCGCAAACCTAAAAGTTAAAGGAAGTCATATCTAAAATTTTGTTTCGACTCTAATATAGTCTAGCTTTTATATTGATTCCATTAGACTGATTTAGATTTAAAGCATTGGTTTGTCTTTTAGTGCTATCTGCATTTTCTGTTCCAGAATACTGACCATCTAAAGATCAGCATAGTTTTGAGTACTGTCAAGATTTTTTAAATGCCATTTAAAAAACCATTAATGGAAATTTGATGTTATTGTTCTGAAATAATTACTCCATTTGATAGATTCTATTTTGCATTTCTTTTGACTTTTACTTAAGATTCCTCCAAAAAAAGATTTTATTTGTGATAAAAAATTTTCATGTGGTACTATGGTCTACCACATTGACAGACTATTGTCAGATATCATCTATAGGATTTAGTAAGTAATATTCTCCTTTTTACTCTCAGTTTTTTATTTCTATCTCCTAATCAAAGTGTTTTCACCAAAAATCATATTTAAGCCTTAAGAAATAAAACTTAACTTTAAAGTTCATTTTGTAGACTTATTTTGGTGACCATATATTAGACCTTTGATTTTTGTTCCAGATGAAAAGTTTCCAAAATCCCAAATAGACCAAATTCCAAATCTGTACTATTATACCATACTGTTTCTTTCTATACTGTTATTTTCATGTAACATCTATACTCTTTGTATGGTAATATTACTTTATACTTTACTATTATTATTACTATACTCTTACTTTTATGTAACATCACCCACTATCATCCATACTTTGATATATAGTAATATATTGTGGGTATGCCTTAAAATCAATGAAGTTTAGTTACTAGAAATGTAAGGGAACCTTTTTATTAGCTCAGTCTTGCTTATTACCTGGTGTCATATTTTAAAATATGGGGACAGCAATGGGAGAAGGTCATGGTATTGTAATACCATGATAAGATAAAATTAAAGCTTGATTTAAGACAGTGGCCTATAAAAGAAATGTCCTTGAGCCCTGGCCAAGTGGCTCAGTTGGTTGGAGTGTCGTCCTGTACACCAAAGTGTTGTGGGTTTGATTTCTGGTCAGGGCACATAGTTAGGTTGTGGGTTTAGTCCCTGGTTGGAATGCGTACGGTGGGCAACTGATCAATGTTTCTCTCTCATATCAAAATTTCTTTCTCTCTCTCCCTAAAATCAATAAACATATCCTCGAGTGAGGTTTAAAAAAAAAAAATGTCCTTGAATTGAAAATGCACATCAGTAATGTGTTTCTTTTGAATGCATTGATCAGTATGTTCATTTAGGTTTGTATATTTCTAACCTTGTGGTCCATTTTCTTTCAGACTACTTCAAATTACCATGCAAGGAGGTTTGGAGTTCGTGCAGCCATGCCAGGATTTATTGCTAAACGGCTCTGCCCACAACTTATTATAGTGCCCACAAACTTTGACAAATACCGAGCTGTGAGTAAAGAGGTAAGTCTGATGTCTCACCTCTACTTATACATAGCCTTTCACTGATTTCCTGTCACCTACAAAGTCAAGTCCACATGCCTTCACACATCAGAATTTGGCCTTAGTTCATCCCTTTAGTCTCACCTCCTACCACTTTTTCAGCCTATATATTGAATACTGAGCTGCATGTGGTATCCAGAATCCACCCTTCTGTTTCCCAATTTTATGCTTTTCCACACATTTTTTCATCTACTTAGAAAACTTTGTCTCCCCAGAAAACTTTGAATTGCCTTAATAATATCCTAAATTAACGTAATCTTTTTTTCTTAACATGCACTATACATTTTCTTTTGGAAACACCTGATATTTATAATTTACAGAATCTACTCAAGTCATTAATTTCAACTTCTTTTCTGAATAATTTTTTTTATCAATGTTTTTAAACAGTAACAGAATTCACTTATTTTGATTAGCTGCTTTCCTTGGCCTGCAATCTAGTAAAGATGCTTATAAGCATTTAATGTCTAAGAGACTAATAAAGAAAAAAGAGGAATAATCTATTGCTTTGAAAAGGATCTCTGAATTATAAAGATTTAATTATACAATAAAATTGCCTAAATGATTATATATGGAAAACTGCCATTTTCTCTATTTTTGATAACAACTATCATACCAGTACTGGGAACTTAAGTTATAAATTAAAATTTTGGAATGCTACATCAAACACTTTTAGACAGCTGTGGCAAAATGCAATGTGTTAAAGACTATTATCTGAATTGAAACATTTAAAAAACTATGACCTGCCTGGCCGGTGTGGCTTAGTGGATTGAGCATCGTCATGGACTGAGGTCCCAGTTCGATTCCTGGTCAGGGCACGTGCCTGGGTTGTGGGCTCCATCCTGAGTGAGGAGCATGCAGGAGGCAGCCAATCGATATGTCTCTCTCTCACATCGATGTTTCTCTCTCTCTTTCCCTTCCTCTCTCTCTAAAAAATCAATAAAAACATTTAAAAATAAAAAACTATGGCCTAGTACTTAGTATATTTTACTCATGAAAATGGTCTTTAGATCCACTCCTCTTATTTGTAGTCTACCTCATTTCCCCTAGAAATGACCCTCCCAGCTAAATGATACCCCACACAAAATTTTAAAATTAAAAATTTTTCAAAAACAGTCTGTGATAGCAAGTACTATTGTGCCTACCTCTGAAAAGAAAGTGTATGTGAGAGTAACACATTCACATTTGGTAACTGCTTATCTGTTTTACTACATTCTTTTTTTTTTTTTAATAGTTTTTCTTTATTGATTTTAGAGAGAGAGGAAGGGGGAAGGAGAGAGAGAGAGAAACATCGATGAGAGAGAACACGGATTGGTTGCCGTCTGCATGCCCCCCACTGGGGATTGGACCCACAACCTGGGCATGTGCCCTGACCGGGAATTGAACCGGTGACTTCTTGATGCATGGGTTGACGCTCAACCAGTGAGCCACACCAGCCATGCTGTTTTACTATATTCTTGATTAGAAAGAGATAAAATGCTAACCATAAAGTGGGCTTTTAATAAGTTTGAAAATCCTTCAAAGACTGTTAAGAAAAAATTTTTTAAGTCCTACTTTAATTCAGTAAAACTTTGGACAGTATGACAATGAGAACTAAATTGTTTTTACTTATTTTTAGTCTAGTTATTTACATAAGTTGGAGACATCTTTCTTCACGTTTGAGCAGGATCTAGATAGTTTATTTGCAGATAACAAATGGGTTTTAATGTGGAAATGAACTATAGCATAAATTTACTGACTATAAATACACTAATATTTATGGCTTGGTTTAAAAGTTTAAGAAAAAACCATTTTTGTTTTATCCAAAAGAATGGGATAGCTTTAACTGTTCTCATAGCCTAAGTACTTGATTTTTACTGGAACGTGTCCATTCTCTTTCTTAAAGCAGTGTCCTATGTAAAGGAGGTTAGTGAGTACTCAATGCCTCTGGGGAGTACTTCTCATTCAGAATATTCTTAGTTGGCTGCCAGCTACAGACTTTCCAGAGTTTCATTTTCACTAGAAAGGTTCTATTTGAGTACATCATAAAAATCGTTTCTTCTACAAGAACAGAGCTAATTAAGGCACTCTCTGAGCAAAACTTGGCCAAGTTTTATGTCACTATTTTCTAAAATTACCTTTCACTCAGCTGTTCATAATTATATTAAGCTAAAAAGCTTTTTATAAATCATCAAGAAAGGCTTTCTCATGATGCAGCAGACAGCTTTCAAATACTAGATGGAACCATAACATAATTTAGCAAGTATGTTTTTCTAACATACATATTATTTTGACAACCATTTCCTCTAGTTTCAGCTAATACTTCACTGGTTAAAAAATTTGGTTTCATATAATAAATATGTCTTATATAAAAGGCATTTCTGTAATAATACAGAGATTCTGATCTCTTTATATGTTTCTTTTGTCCCAAGATGCAACTCCAGACTATTCTCCATCATTTATTATAGTCACAGACACTACAGATTTTGTCATCTTTTCCATTATAAATCCTGATAATTGAGCTTTGTTTTCTTGAATGGATACATGCATTAATGTGTGTATTGAGTGGAGTTTTATGTGCATGTTATAATTAATTGAAATTGTACTTTCTAAAGCAGCATAGTACCTTTATGTAAGATTATCCTTTTTAAAATGTACAAAAACTATCATAAAAGGTGAGGGGGAGAAGGATCCTATTGTTCCCACTTCTACTTTTGATCAACTGCTTAAAATTTCATTGCTTAACCATTTTTTCTGTGCCTACTAGAATGATGATGTCTGAGATTTATTTGAGTCACTTACTATTTCTAGATACAGGTGGCTAAATAGAGATTGTATCAAATAAAGCCACTTCATGGTCTTCTGCCTTCATGATCTATTTTAATAAGAGAATTTGCACAAATTAGCTCTGATGATAAATTATTTATTCCCTAAATCCATGAGCTATTGATTGCAGATTGTTACTGTAGTTGCAAAGTAAGAATATTAGTTTTTCTTATCAGCTATATGTGACAGATTTTGCTGTAGCAGCAAAAAAACTATTTTGTTCCTTTTGAAGGTCAAGGAAATACTTGCTGATTATGATCCCAATTTTGTGGCCATGAGTCTTGATGAAGCCTACTTGAATATAACAAAGCACTTACAGGAAAGACAAAATTGGCCTGAGGACAAAAGAAAGTATTTCATCAAAACAAGGAACTCTCTAGAAAATGGTAAGCAATTTATTAGAACAATCAAACAAACAAACAAAAAACGATTTGAATTTGAATTAACCCATTTAACTTATTAGCATGCACAGGTTGTGGGACTAGCTATACCTTTATTATGAAAAATTATTAAAAATGAAAAGTCAGCCCTGGCTGGTTTTGCTTAGCAGTTAGCGTGTCAGCCTGTGCACCACAGGATCAAGGGTTTGATTCTCGGTCAATGGCACGCACCTGGGTTGCAGGTTCAGTCCCTCTCTTCCTCCAAAGTCCAAGACAGTTTTGTGCTGTTTGCCACTTTTCTAAAAAATGTGGTCTTTGGAAAAGTATTGCTAGCTACTGTGTGTATATACAAATGAAATAATAATAATTATTTTATGTTTATTCTGTCTTATAAATCTAAGTGGTGAGTGCCAAGGAATGTATGAAACTAAAATACTGTACATTTGTAGCACTTGCCATCCAAATGGGTGCTTTAATCCTAGTGTTTCAGATTAAAGAAAACTTAGTTTTGTATTCTGATCATCTCAGTTATGGGGATTATAAAGATATTTCTGTCAGCCTGGCCGGTGTGGCTCAGTGGTTGAGCATTCACCCATGTACCAAAAGGTCGCCGATTCGATTGTCAGTCAGGGCACATGCCCATGTTGTGGGCCAAATCCCCAGCGGTGGGCATGCAGGAGACAGCCAGTCGATGTTCTCTCTCATCAATGTTTCTATCTCTCTCTACCTCTCCCTTCCTCTCTCTCTAAAATCAATAAAGAAAAAAATATACTTCTTTTAGAAAGCAAATAAGAAACCACTTCAGCATTTAGTTGCTAATCCAGGCCTAACAGAGTAGACAGACTTAAAAGGCAACTATGCTATTCAGCAGCAGCTCTAACTGAACCTGAAGGCAGCATGCTTTGCTTCCTACTGTAGTGTTCTATCAGAGTGACTCATCTAAGGGCAGGGTGATAGAGCCATGAGGAACATAAATGTGGCATAAGGAACTCTGCAGAAGGGGCTTATGAGCATGACAGGTACCTTACCTGAGCTGCAGTTTTTCTGTTCTCTTTGCCTTGACTTCATGCATCCAGATGGGGATAAGGGGGTCTAGGTAATTACCATTTCAATTGTGCCACAGTCTTAATCCCCTCTTAATTGTTTTGTAATTTAAAACCAGAATATGGGAAATGAAAGGAACTGAAGCACATAACAGCTAATGTAAGTTTGAAAATAAGGCTTATTTTGTAGATGGCCTGGAAATTCAGATTTGGAAAAACATCTGTCTGTAACTTAATTCATACATTATACTTTAAAATTTGAAACGAATCAGGTGTTTGTCATATTATTTATATTATCTTTAGAAAATCTTCCTAAAAAGCCAAGTTCATTGTTAAAGTAATATGCATTCATGTATGTCTTGAAACTAGAAATTTAATTTTTGCTTCTGCATTTACCTTAATTTGGAAAACATTTATATCTAATTAAATTATGAAATGGGATCAGAAAGCTCTGTTGTTAATCTTAGTTGTTATAAGTATATTTAAACTGCATTTCTTCTCCATTAAGCCTAGAAAGTAAAGTCTTTAATGGATTTGTTCATGAGGACATTTTTAGTACCAGTATAGATTTAAGTGTATTTTACAGTCCATTTGTGAAAAATGCAAATGAAATGAGATAATAACTAGATTGATGTTTTTTACTCTACTTTTTAATAATAATAGTTTATAGCCTATTGATAATAATAAAAGCTTCTTTCCCTTAACCTTGGACAATGGTTAATCTGATCAGACGTTAAGAATTTGTATATTTTAATGGGTATGCATATGTTTTAAAAACAGAATTTGTATATTTTTAAAAGTGTAACACCCAGAAGTAATTTCTATTTATTTCAAATATGCCTTTAGTAAAAGTGATACTTTATAAACAGGCAAGTCAAAATTAAAATCAACATTTGAAAGAAGAAAATTCAAATTATGTTAACATCTGAAAAGTTTCTTCCATGAATGAAGAAAATTTAAGTTTTTTTCCCCCTTCTAAAAACAAAACTTATTTTTCAGGACTTTATTCTGGATTGCTTAATGCCTTTTGCCCTGATTACTAAATTCTATTTAAGAAAGTTCTTTTTTCCCCCTAGAGATGAGTAAACAACAACAAAAAACCTTTCATTTTTTTAAGAAAAAAGTCATGTGAATCTAAACCCAATTCTGGGTTTCAATTAACTTAGGTAGAAAAGTTAGTTTTACTTAGGATGTTTTCTTTTAAAATGTATACTATGGAAATGGGTAATATATTCTTCTTAAGAAAAACTTAGAACCATTGTTTTCTTTTTAAAACAGTTATAAATATAAATGATGACATTTCTGATTTTGGTTCTTAGAAACAAAACTAAACTAGATTTACTTTGCCTTTAGAAAGAATGTAGTGAAAGCTGATTTATGAAGTATATGCTTCTTAAAATGAAGATGAATTACTGTTCTTATTTATAATTTAGATAAACGAGGAAAGGAAGTTAATAAACTGAGTGAGCATGAACGATCCATCTCTCCATTACTTTTTGAAGATAGTCCTCCTGATTTGCAGCCTCCAGGAAATACTTCCCAGGTGAACAGTGAAGAACAAAATGATCCTCAAATACTTCAAAACTCAATTGTTTTTGGAACATCAGCCGAGGAAGTGGTAAAGGAAATTCGTTTCAGAATCGAGCAAAAAACAACACTGACAGCCAGTGCAGGTACTTAAACAAGATATTGATGGCTACAACAGTTATAATTTTCAGACTGGCTAATTCAAATGTTATATTAGTAGTTTCTCATTATAAAGTATAGAGTAACATTTTACTTATCTATTTTTTGATTCAACTTCTAAAAACGTAACCTATTTAGAATGCCTAGAACATATAGGTAGGTTGAAATTAAGCCAAAAAGCCTTTCTTTGAGCCCACAGGAAAAAAAAACTATTATAAATCTCATGTAGCTTTTTTTAATATATTTTTTAAGCAAAAATATTTTAAAATTATTTTTGGACATACTATCATAGTTTTCCCTTGGAAGACTACAACCCTTCCAAGGATGCAGTGCAGGAGAGGCCCCAGATGGCTACAAGGCAGTGGGCAAAAGAATAACCAACTAGCAACATAACAATCTAGGACCATCCAATGAAGGGGAAAAGAGCTTTACATACATCAGTAACCCATAGGGTAACACTGCTTAACATAGAGACTGATATTCGTCCTAAGTACCCTAAATTATCTTATAAAAGCCATATTATGGTGAGGTTAGTCTTTTCTTTCTATGCCAAAGCATGAGAATAAGTAATAAAATTTAGGAAGATGTGTATAAACAATGAAATGAACTATTTAATAATTATATTAGAATATTCCAATTTCAATTTATCTTAATCATTAAGAATCCTAGAAATTATAAAACACCTTTCTTAAAAGTAGTAATTTACTCTAACATAAAAAGAATGCACACATTTCATTATCATTGTTTTAAATATACTACAACCCAGAATCTTTGATTTTTTAAAATGTGGATAATCTATACAAAATACCTTTCATAGATTCTAGTTTACATTCTGGGTCATTTCTATAAGATAGCCCCTGTATTTCTACTACAGATAATAAATAAATTAACAATATTGCTTAAATAAACACAAATTACTCCTATACTTTAAAATACCATGGAGATTTAAATAGTCCTCATTTCTACTATAAAAATAACTAACATAATTCTTTTTCCTAAAACCATAGGAAGCCCTGGAGAGATAGATCATAATCCACTGTTATTTTTTATTATTTATTTATTTATTTATTTATTTATTTATTTATTTATTTATTTAACAAGGCATATAATTATGATTTATTGCTATTATCTCAATATTTTCTTTCATAGATATGCATTTTTTTATTTAATGAATTTATTGGGCTAATAAAGTTGTATAGGTTTAAAATGTACAATTCTATAATATATCATCTGTATTTTGTATTGTGTGTTCACCACCCAAAGTCAAGTCTCTTTCCATAACCATTTATTGCCCCTTTACTCTTTTCTACCTCCCCTCTACCCCTTTCCCTCTAGTAATCACCATACTGTTGTCTGTGACTATGAGGTTTTTTTGTTTGTTTGTATTTTGCTTAAACCCTTCACCTTCTTCGCCCATTGTTATGTTTAAAGTTTAAAGTAAAGCATTTCACATCATTTCAGATTTTTGCACTTAACGTTATTTTTTTTATATTGTCATCACATATTTTAAAATTTTATATATATATCAACCTCTTTGAGTCATCAATGTTCTTCT
The DNA here is from genome assembly GCA_030848825.1 of Tadarida brasiliensis. Lineage (NCBI taxonomy): Eukaryota > Metazoa > Chordata > Mammalia > Chiroptera > Molossidae > Tadarida > Tadarida brasiliensis. The sequence continues at coordinate 49,132,192 of CM061258.1, forward strand.
TTTAAGGCATTGCCCCAAATACAATGTTAGCAAAAGTATGCAGTGATAAGAATAAACCAAATGGACAATACCAAATTCTCCCCAACAGACAAGCCGTGATGGACTTCATAAAGGACTTACCCATTAGAAAGGTAAGGTTGTATATAAAATTCATCATATATATATTCTGAGTTCTGAAGAGATACTATTTAGGATGATAGTAATTGTTAGCTATAAAATTTTAAAACTGTAGGTAACAAGCAAGAACTATAATGGATGATTGAATTTCGATTTGAAGAAATCTTTCTGTTAAACCCTTAAAGTGAGGTTTAGGAATCTTGTTTGCTGAAAAGTTTTAAGAATGTAATAGATGACAGACTTTTAAGTGTACCTCTGACAAGGAGAAAAAGAATAAAAGAACACTGGTAAGAATCCTTTCAGCTGTAACTCAATATACAATCTTAGTTCTAAAGTACAGATTGCTGCCTGATTAATAGGTGTTATACTTCAAAGAGATTTAGAATTTTAATTGTCTTGACAAAAAATAAATCAAAACTCTCTACCATCTTTTAAATGGTAAAATGATCCCTTAGGAGTTATAGGGAGGAGGGTATATTTTATTATTTTTAAAGCATCTAGATTTTTCTGCATATATATGCTTTTTAAACAATAATTGCACTGTATACTCTTTGATGTTCTAGGACTTGATTTTCTCAACATAATGTATATAAGTGAATTTAAATAAAACATTTCTCAGTGTGCAGAAGAAAGGCTATATCAAAATATATAATGTATAATGATTGCTGAATAGCTTAGTATGTAAGGTGTAGCTATAAAGCAGTGTTTTCAAATATGTTTTTTAAGGTATGAATGGGTGTTCTGTAAAAAAGGTTCTGAAGTCAAATAACCTTGGAATCTACCACCCTTGTGAGTCACAAAGATACTAGTATTTTAAAGATTCATAAGTCTTGCAGTGAAAAGTTCAACTTAAATTTGTTTATCCCACCATTCCTCAGGTTTGACCACAGAACTCTTTTTTCTTTTTAATGCTTTTAAAGTTTTCATGGAATTTTACATTTAAGTTTTCCATGGAACACTAGTTTAGGAAATGTGGCCAAAAAGAAATTAAAATAGTTTTCTTATAGTTACATTATTCATGCCTTTTATTGATTATAAAAGATATAATGAGATTAATATCAGTTCTTAATTTAAAAATGTATTAATAATAAATATTGATTCTCTTCTAGGTTTCTGGAATAGGAAAAGTTACAGAGAAAATGTTAAAGGCTCTTGGAATTATTACTTGTACAGAACTCTACCAACAGAGGGCATTACTTTCTCTTCTTTTCTCTGAAACATCTTGGCATTATTTTCTTCATATTTCCATGGGTCTAGGTTCAACACATCTGACAAGGTATCCATATGTATATTCATTCTGCTTTTTCTTAATTTTATTGTTGACACTATTACAGATGTCCCTATTTCCCCCACCCCTTTGTCCACCTCCGCCCAGCCCCCACCACCCCCTTCCCTCTGGCCATCACCACACTGTTGTCTTCGTGGGCCATTCTGCTTTTTCTTTATCATTTGCCAAAATAACAGTTTTAACCATTGAAATGAAACCTATAATAATAACAACATGTTTTGAAGTTATTTTAGGCTGGTTCAATTTGGAATATATAATTTTTAAATTAGTCAAAAGATTGGATGTGGGAGAAAAGGGAAAGAGGAATAAAGAATCACTTCTAGATTGTTGGGTACAGCAACTGGATAGATGAACCAGAGGAATAATAGGTACTTTCTTTTCTGTACCTGTCTTGTTCTTTGTTTAGAAGGTAAGAATACTGGAACACTGGTGGTCAGATTTTTGAGAAAAGCAAGATGGCTTATATTCTAGAATTCACCCTTTAAGCAAGGAAATTTAATGATTCTTTGAAGCCTTCAAACTATATTTATTTTATATATATATATTCCCTCCTCCCCCAAGAATTGTAAATGATTCATTCATTCAGTACTGAGTACTTACTTTGTGTTAGGCACTGTTCTAGGCCCTGGGGATAATAGCAGTAAACAAGACAAAGTCCTGCCTTCATGGAGTTTACAGACATGTGGGAGATAGAAAGTGACCAAATAAACAAATGAAGAAAGTGAGACAGAATGAGGACATAAAAAATGACTTGGGGTTGTGTGGGGGTGAGGGTTGGGGGTAGGAGTTGGGGTTGGCTGTGGTCAACCAGAGACAGAGACCTAAAGGGGCTAGCCATGTAAAGATCTTGAAGAACAGTTAGCGGAGAAGCCCTGTGTTTTCTTTCTTGCCACTCTTTCATCTAGGTCTTAAAAAGAAGTGTCCTACAGCTAGAAGGGTACACTTTTGGAGGTGGCTGAAAGAAGGGAATAAAAGAATGGGAATTAACACAGCACTATTTTTACAGTTTTGTCATCGTTCTATCAACCTGCCCTCAAAAGAACTCCTTTATATTCTTATACTCAGACTAAAGGAGAACAAGATTACTGAGGGAGCATATAAAATAAGTTTTATTAACCAATTAAACCTGCTAAATGTTACAGAGATTGTAAGGCTGTGGTATTTCTTTCTTATCTCCGTGCTTCTCAATCATTTGAGTCCACAGTTAGTTGACATTGATTTTGAGTGGATATAATGAAAAATAAGAAAAAGACTTCACAGTACTATAAATAATCTAGTATTTTGAAGGTAATGGGAAATTAAACTTTCTCCTTTAATTCAAAATTAACCTCTTTTTATTTCCATAGTGCTTGAACACAATATAATTCTTAATAAAACAGCACATATTAACCTGGGGTATTTGGAGATGTAGGTAATGGTTATTTTAAGTGAAATTCATAGGTAATTTATAATATAAAATAGCAAACCTACCTTTCCTTCTGTCCACATTCTCTAAGTCCCCTACTGTGCTTTATTTTTAAATTCATCGTACTTCTCCCTTCTGACATATTCCACATTTACTTTTTATTTATTTATTTGTCTCTTTTCACTAAGATACAAGTTTCTTAGGGGCAGGCACTTGGTCTATTTTGTTCATAATTGTATCTCCAAGGCCTAGAACAGTGCTCCATTCATAACAGGTTAATTAAATCTTTGGAAAATGAATAACCTAAATGTCATTTCAGCCTTTTGGTATCAACTACTCCTATCAGAGCAGGTAGAATCCAGCCAAACCAGATGTTTCAGATTTCCAGTCTTCATCCTGTTGCTGTGTGCCAAATTTTGACTGAGGTTCTATAGAGTGGTATAAATGAATAATGAATAGGCTATATAGGAGAGAGGTTAATGTACTAAGTGAAAAACTAGATAATTGATATTAAATTATTTAACATTTAATTATATCCTGTAACTGCAAGCCATTACACTACCACCTGCTATTGGTTTTTATAAGTTGTGGTTTTGATATTCAGGCTTTTAATAGAAGCAATTCATAATATCAAACTATTTTAAAATTTGTTCTGTTCAGTAGATACAGACTTGATCCGTGACATGTGTAATCATAATAGCATCTTATCTGTCTTCATTATTTGGGTGATAGTTTTATTTTTAGATTTTAAAAACTTAGTTTTTCGTGATGTAAAAATTTGAGTCAAAAACATTGAAATCTCTAAAGGGTAGTTGATATATTAAATCCTCATGGTTGACTAAAAGGAACTCAGTCTTTGAGAAAGCAAATAAAAAAACTTTTTTTTCTTTGTTTCAAGGGATGGAGAGAGGAAAAGCATGAGTGTTGAGAGGTAATGTTTTGATATTATTAATTGTTCATAATTCATGCTATTTTAAACTAATTTTTAGGAAAGGATCACTGAAATTTAAAAATCTATTTTTAAACCACAGAACAATTCTAAGCATGTCACACTCCTGAAGTAAATACCCAGTACAATGCTTTATTATCTTCAGTTGCTATGCCCTCAATGGAAAAAAAAATTAACTGCAGTTATTTTTTTAAATGTTGGTTTGGTTCCTATTCAATGAAAACCAAGCATTAAGAAAAATTATACTGAGAGGTTATTTGGGAAATTTAAGAAGTGATGATGGAAATTCTTCCTAAAACTTCAAATACTGGTGAATGAGCAGAGGTTCAAATAGTAAGATATTGATGAAAGAGAGAGCTTACAGGTGATCTGTTTCATTGGTTTACAGTCTTGTTTAGAAGTCAAATGAAATCTTGATAGAAACCTTATTGTTTTGGGAAATAGGTCATTGTTTGAAAAGTCCCTCAATTTTCTCTTCAAAACGCCCAAGTTCCACTGAGACATTTAAGAACCATTGACCTAGTACATGGTTGTGTTCAGAAAAGCTGAATGACTTTTACAAGATGACATACTCAATAAATGACTGATAAAAACTGCTTTGAGGCTATAATCTTACATGTTTGAACATATTGCCAGTCCCCTTTATAATTTAAGAAATACTGATTGAAAGTTCTCTGAGGTAGTATTTTCACTGATCAGGTTGGCAAAGATTCTAACATACACTATTGGCAAGACTATGGGAGTGAAAAAGCTATAAACTCTAGGAGGGGGTATATTAATTTCTTATTGGTACTGTAACAAATCATCACAAATTTAGTGGCTTAAAACAACACACATTTATTTTCTTACAGTTCTGAAGGTCAGAAGTCCTAATAATAAGTTGTTGGCAGGGCTGCATTCCTTCTAGAGGCTCCAGGGAGAATCCATTGATGTTTCTCTCTCTCCCTTTCTCTCTCTTTCTCTTTCCCCGCCTCTCCCTCTCCACATCTCTCTAAAATCAATAAAAACATATCCTCCGCCCTGGCCGGTTTGGCTCAGTGGTTAGAGTGTTGGCCCACAGACCAAAGGGTTGCGGGTTCGATTCCAGTCAAGGGCACGTAACTGGGTTGCAGGTTCAATCCCTGACCCTAGTCAGGGTCTTGTGGGCGGCAACCAATCGATGTGTCTCTCTCACATTGATGCCCCCCCCTTCCACTCTATCTAAAAATCAATGGGAAAATGTCCTCGGGTGAGAAATAATAGAAACACAAACAAACAAAAAAATCCTCAGGTGAGGATTTAAAAAAAACAGTGCACCTTTGCTAATCAGTTTAACTATCTAAATGATCTTCAATTATTGGTAGATCTTAAATGGTTTTTACATAATTATATCTTAATTCATCTGAAAACTTTATTCTTTACTGCAGATAATATTATTTATTGTTAAGCCATTTAAACATACTATTATCATTCCTAAATTATCCTGAATTTTATTTTACTTTGTGTACCAAAATTATTTTTGTCTTTCTAGGACATTCAGTGAGATAAGTAAAGCAGAAGAACAGTACAGCTTGTGCCAGGAACTTTGCAGTGAACTTGCTCAAGATCTGCAGAAAGAAGGACTTAAGGTACTTTATTTTAATGTGGTATTCTTAGTTTTAAATTTTTCTAATAATAAAATGCACTTTAATGCAATACTTAGATTTTGCATTTGAATAGAAAGTGGGAATGTCAGATAAGAGTATTCTCATCACCAGCTAAGAAATTTAATTCTGACCCTTATTTGAGACCTATGATGAGGTCATTCTGTGAAGAAGCAACTTACAGGGTGGAGTGGTTCCAGTATAACTCCAGAGGTGTTGATACTACCTCGGGAGTACATTTGAATAAGTTCAAAATCAGAGTTGTATTGATATTAGAGAATAAAGCAAAGAGGGAAGGATTTTCCTAGAACTGTATTTACATATCACAAACGCTTTTCTAATCACCCTGTAATGTTTTTCTCCTGTAGACAGTGATTTTCTAGAATGAGTATTTTGTTTCCAGGCTCTAATGCAGGTTGTTTAACACATGAGAACAAAATCTGGAAGGCTTTGAACTTTGAATTTTATAATCTTCACTTACAACAATCTATACTTAGTGTTTTTCCAACTCTCAAACCAGAATTATTTAGAGTTATTACAAAATGTAATGGTGATAACCAGAGGGAAAGGCGAGGTGGGGGGAGGTAGAAGAGGGTAACGGGGATAAACGGTGATGGAAGGGGACTTGACTTGGGGTGGTGAACACACAATACAATATATAGATGATGTATTATAGAACTGTGCACCTGAAACCTATACAATTTTATTAACCAATGTCACCCCAATAAATTCAATAAAAATTGTTCAAAGTATCACCAGCCAGTGTGGCTCAGTAGATTGAGCATTGGCCCATGGACTGAGAGGTTCCAGTTCAATTCCAAGTCAGGGCATATGCCCAGGGTTGCGGGCTCTATCCCCAGTAGGGGAAGTGAGTCAATAAGTCTAAGCCACTCTCACTACCTCTGGAGGTAGTAAAATATATATAACATAAAATTTACTGTTTTAACCATTTTTAAGTGTACATTTCAGTGGCACTAAATACATTCATACTGTGTAACCATCAACACTGTCAATCTCCAGAAATTTTCATTATCCCAAACTCTATACCCGTTAAACAGTAACTGTAAAGGGAGTTCTTACATGTAAATTGTTTAGCATAGTATCTCTTGTATAATAGGCACTCAATAAGTGTGAGCTATGCACAAGACCTTTTCACTAACGCTCTTTTAGAAAGATTGTTTCCCCTTCCTTTTTAGGTACTGAATTGACTTCTAAAAGAGGTTCATAAAAAAGAAAAACAATTAGTTAACTTTGCCCTTTATATTAAAGCCTTTTATACAAATTCATTTGGAGAGGAGAGTAATAATTTTTGGCTAAAATGGGATTTTTTTAAATTACTTTTGGATTTCAGTTATTCTTTATGACAATTTTATTACTATGTTTTAGAAATAATTGATTATACCTTCACATTATATGTATATAAAGAGAGCTTTGTGAGTTTTTCTGATCTGTAAACTTTTTTCTAGAAATTAGCAAGCCATATTATAATAATGTATTCTGTTTATTATAGGGTAGAACTGTTACCATTAAGCTGAAGAATGTGAATTTTGAAGTAAAAACTCGTGCATCTACAGTTTCATCTGTTGTGTCTACTGCAGAAGAAATATTTGCTATTGCTAAAGAATTGCTAAGAACAGAAATTGATGCTGATTTTCCACATCCCTTGAGATTAAGACTCATGGGTATGACTTTTCTTTTCTTGCTTTTCCTTAAATCTGCTAGACTTCCCCAAAGAATGAACTTGGGAAATATTCTCACCTCCAATTTATTTCTTAAAACTGTTTAGGAATTTCTGCTATTCTTAGAACCTGATGCATGTGAAGCTATGATTATTAGTTTAATTCTAGTAAGAACCAATTAAAGTTGTTCTTTTCCTTACAAATACTGAAATCCTTGGGGCTAGGTTTGTTTCAAATTTTTTAATTTTTCAGATTTTGGAAAGCATACTGAGTATATTTTGTAATACTCCTTTGGAATCTGAGGAAGCTGCATGATCAAACACATTAATATTTCTATAGCAAAACAAAAAAATATTCACACTGAGTTGTAAAATCTCCAAAGAGTTTCCCGTCAATTCAGTTATCAATTACCATATGTTGCTTACAATTATCAGGGCTTTATGGATTTCAGAATTACAGATGAGAGACTATGGCACTACAAAATGACATCTTTAGCCACCACATGGTAAAACAACAACAACAACAACCATGTTTCTAAAGTGAACTGGGTAAGAGAATGTTTATGGATAAGCACCCCAAATGCCAACTTAGTATACTACTAAGAGTGGTCATTAGCCATACTTCTGTATATGAAAGAGCACACGCTGAGATCAGTTGAATAAAGTATGTTAACTAAAAAGAACTGAAGAACAGATGTTAATGGCAGCTCTATGCATAATTGCTAAAACTGGGAAGCAACCAAAATGTCCCTCAGTAGTAGGTCGATGGAGACTGTGGTACATCCAGACAATAGAATATATTTAGCCATAAAAGAAATGAGCTATCAAACCATGAAAAGATATGGAGGAACCTTAAGTGTATATTTTTAATTGAAAGAAGCCAATTTGAAAAGCCTACATACTTTAGTATTCCAACCACATAACATTCTGGAAAAGATATGGAGACACTAAAAATATCAGTGGTTATCAAGAGTTGGCAGGGACGGAGGAATGAACAGGCAGAACACTGAGGATTTTTAGGGCAGTAAAACTAATCTGTATTATGCTATAAGGGTAGATAAATATCATTATACATTTGTCAAAACCTGTAGAATGTATAACACCCAAATTGAATCCTAATATAAACTATGGACTTTGAGTGATATGTTGTGTCAGTGTAGGTTTATTGGTTGTAACACATGACCACTCCGGTGGGGGATGTTGATAGTGGAGGAGCCTGTATATGTGTGGGGGCAGGAGATATGGGAACTCTGTACGTATTGCTCAATTTTGCTGTCAACCTAAAATTGCTCTAAAAATAAAACCTATTTAAAAAAAGGAGCTAAAGAATCTATGTAGTTGACTCCAGTTAGTTACTTGGTATTTATTAAATGGTATCATGTGGCATGATATTAATTGAAAGATCTGTATAATCATGCTAACTCCAATAGATACTTACTAATTAGTGATACCAGTTTTATAAAGGAGAGTATAAATTTCAACTCAAACTACTAGCTTTGGAAAAACATCCTTTAATTCAGAAAATATATAGTGTTGCTTATTATTTTTTTCTAAGCAGCCTTTTTTATATATGTCACAACAGTATTTGCAAAATGTTTTTTGAATTATGAGTGAATTCACGTTGTTGAATTTGAAATTGATTGTTGTTGTTTTAATTTAGGTGTGCGACTGTCTAATTTTCCCAATGAAGAAGATAAGAAACACCAACAACAGAGTATTGTTGGTTTCTTACAGGCTGGAAACCAAACTCTGTCAGCCATTGGGTGTATGGAGAAAACTGACAAAGATCAGTTTTTAAAACCTGTAGAAATGTCTCATAAGAAGAGTTTCTTTGATAAAAAACGATCGGAAAGGAAATGGAGCCACCAAGACACATTTAAATGTGAAACTGTGAATAGAAAAGGTGTACAGACATCACAATCATTCCAAGTTTTAAAGAAGAAGAAGAGTGAGAATTTGGAAACATCAGAAAATTCAGATAACGATCAGCTATTTACCTGTCCTGTTTGCTTTAGGGAGCAAGGAAGCATCAGTCTGGAAGCTTTTAATAAACATGTAGATGCATGTCTTGATGGACCTTCGATGAGTGAAATATTCCCATGTTTACATGCTTCCTCTGCAGAAGTTAACAAGAAAGAAAATGTACATCATTCTTTTTCACTCTGTAAGAAGCAGGATTATGAAACCCATCAGAAGAATACAGAAGTCACGTCAGCAGATTGTGTCAAGTTGGTAGAGACTATAGATAATCCATCTAAAGCAGAAAGTGTAGATGCTTTAAATAATAAGCACAGCAAAGAGGAATGTTCTAGTCTTCCAAGCACATCCTTTAATATTGAACACTGTCATCAGAATTCTTCTTGTATTGTTTCATTGGAAAATGAAGATGCTGGGTCATTGAGAAGGCAAGAACCTCTCCAGCCTTATTCACATGACGTGATAACAGGCCAGGCTCTAATTTGTCCTGTTTGTAACCTAGAACAAAAGACTTCAGATCTTACTCAGTTCAATGTGCATGTGGATATTTGCTTAAATAAAGGTATTATCCAGGAACTGAAAAAGGATAAAGTTAATCCAGTAAACCAACCCAAAGAAAGCACCAAAAGTACTGGTAAGCTTGCAGTCATTTTAAAGAACTTGATTTTCTAGGAATGTTTTATTAAAATTGAGATCTTGTTAAACCTGAAACACATACTATTAAAGGGACAATTTGTGTATGTTGCCATTTAGGCAAATGTTAGTGTTAGTTACCTTGTTATTAGTTAGAATGAACTGAAACCATTAGATTTTAAATTTTGGGAAAACTTTGGTTTGGGCTTGATTTGGCACAGAATAAACTCAAAGGTGTAGGGAGCTGAGTGATGTCATCAAAAAAGAAATGGTCCTTCAGAGAACATTGTCAAGGCATAGTGGTAAGTTAACAATAGTTACATAGCCAGAAAGCCTCTTTAACTTTTTTTTTTTTTTTTTAGTAGTAGTTCTGACTCTGGCCAATTTTCAAAAATAAAATTAAGTGTAATACTAATAAAATAATTATAAAGAAATTATTAATTTCTGGTATGTATAAATATGAACTATGTAGTACTAAGGAACTTTTTATTATATTTATATCAGTAAGCTTTAACTTTTTAAAGTTTCACATAACCCTTTAATTATTTCTTATTATTCACTATGGAATTTCTTCATTTTTCTTCCTTCTAAAGGTAACTCAGGCAGAGTACAGAAGATTGTAACAAAACCCAAAAGGTATGGCTAATTTGAGCTTTAATAAAGCTAGCTATAAAATTCATATTTTGAGGTTGAATTTTTAGATGTTAAAATTTACTATCGAGTCAAATTATTTGCAAAATTATTTTTTAAAATATCTTCCTGCATTTTAATTGTTGTTTTTTTGTTTTTGTTTTTGTTTTTAATTCTAGGTCAGGATTGATGACAAAGTACTCAACATCAAAGAAAATAAAACCAAACAATCCCAGACACACCCTTGATGTATTTTTTAAATGAACATTGAACATTTTATCATTAATTTTTAATTGAAACTTGTTTTTTATAATCACTGAAGCTATTCTTCCTCATTTTAAGTTTACAGATTCCTTTAGTGAAAGGCCAGTGCAGTAATCCTTCCCCAATGATACTTCCCTTACATGAATTTGGAATATATATTAATTTGCTTCTGTATACTTTTTTGATACCATAAGAATTGTACTTCCTGTTAGACATATTTTTAAAATGAGAAATTAGGAATGGGATTAAGAAGTGATTTCTTTATTAAGTTTTATAGTTAATATAAAACCATATATTTATAAGGGCTCTCAGAGGTTCCCAGAAACCTTTTTTAGCATAAGAACTTTTCAGTACTTAACCATTTTGTCGGCACTGGTCTGCTATATTTGATCTTAGTATCTTCTACAATTTTGTATATTCGTATTTTAGCTTCTAGTACCTTCAGATACCTCGTGAGCATTCATAATTCATATTTATCATGCATTCTATGAAGAATATTAGCTTGACAGAACTAGCATGAGTGGTTCTGTTCCTTACAGGATAATAATATCACAGTATTATTTTCTGTGTTAAAAGAATGTTGCTTAACTATGATAATTCATTTGATTTTTTAATTTAAAATTTCTTCTTATGACTATGCACTTGGTCCACTTTAAAAAAATTTTAGTCTAAGATATAAGGTAATTATTTTCTTTTCTTTTGCTTTTATTTATTTACTTTATTATTATTACTTTTTATCAAGGTAATTATTTTCTTATCTAGGACTTTAAATAGTAGTATTTCATTTCTGGCAGTAATGTTTGTACTCTACACAGATCTATAAAGAATAAATTGTATACTCACTTTATTTTTATATAACCTTCTAGAGAAAAATGTATAATTCAAAAGATTAATGTCTATTACAATAGCTCATTTATCTTAGTTCTACGTCTGTCATGTTTTTATTAATATTTATGAAAGAAGACAAACTTAACAGTAAGTAGTTAGCTTAAGTAGTTGTTCCAGATAATTTTGTGATATCATTAAGAGTTTTTATTAGAAACAATTACTTAATTGAAACATGAAGATGGTATTCATTTTGTACTTCTTTAAAGAACCAAATCTTTTGTTCTGTTTTTGTTTTCTTTTTTTAAATTGAATTTAGAGAGAGAGAAAACATGGATTTGTTGTTCCACCCATTTGTGCATTAATTGGTTGCTTCTTGTATGTGTCCTGACTGGGGATCAAACCTGCAACCTTGGCGTATCAGGACGATACTCTAACCAACTGAGCTATCCAGCCAGGGCTATTTTTGTTTTCCTTTTTCCTATAATAATGATTTAATATGTGTATACCTACTTTTCATCTAAATTTACCTCATTTAAATTTACAAGGAAATAATATGTTAGGAATAGCTTAAATTAGGATCTTGCATAGCCTTTGGCTAAAGTGGTAACTTGATTTTAAATTACTCTGGCCAGTTTGGCTCAGCAGTTGGAGTGTCAGCCCTTGGACTGAAGGGTCACGGGTTTGATTTCTGGTTAAGGGCACATACCTGGGTTGCAGGTTCAATCCCCGGGCCCAGTTGAGGCCATGTGGGAGGCAACCAATCAATGAGTCTCTCTCTCTCTCTCTCTCTCTCTCTCTCTGTCTCTCCCCCTCCTTCCCTCCCTCCCACTCTCTCTAAAAAAATCAATGGAAAAATATCCTCAGGTGAGGATTAACCCAAATAAATAAATAAGTAAATAAAATTAGGCTTACTGTTTATTAGCATGCCAATCTGATGCCCATTATTATTATATGCTAAGGCAAAAACAGAGTTGTTGTGCTATGGTTCTTGATTGTGTGATTTACTTATGTAAATTCTGTAAAAAATTAAATTCCATGAAACACCGATTTAATGTATTGAAAAGTAGATAGCACCATATTTGTTTTCTGTCTTGCTTCAAGTTTATTTTTATTGTGTTTTTAACATTAAATACTAAATTATTTTTATTTAGATGATTTATTGAATGTTATTTATTCATATTTAATAATAATTCAAAATAAAATTTAAAATATTTAGTTGATGTTTTAGCCTATAGAAATGGTTTCCTTCCTTTCCACTCTTTTACCACCTCAGTGCTTTTACTCTTATTTTCTTTTCCCAGAATTCTCTTCACATCCTTTTCTATCTATTTTATCTAATACATCCAACTCATTTTCTTTTCATTATAATTTTCCTTTGGGGGTATTTTTAGAAAATACAGCAAAGCTACAAAGCATAAGCACCCATAATCTTACCTACTTACAGGGTCGAAATATAAGGAAGCACCTTATAGTTAACACAATAACTGGGGGGAAATCTAGTATCCAGAATATATAATCCAGAATACATAAATGACCTCCATGAATCAGTAAAAAGACAGACAGCCAATAGAAATTTGGATAAAAGACTTTCGCTTGACATAAAAAGAAATATAAATGGCCAAAAGACATGCAAACACTCTCAGTCATATTAGTAATAGGGAAATGAAAAGTAAAAACACAAAGAGGTATCATTACATCCCTTCCAGATGCACAAAAAGGAAAGGGTCCATTGATGATACTAAGTTCTGGTCATGATGTGGAGCAACATGAACTCTTACCTTGAAAACAATCACTTTGGAAAACAGTTTGCCCTTCTTTAGTAAGTTTGAAGATGTACACACTCAACAACCCAGCAACTGTACTCCTGAATATGCACCTCTGCTAGTATTTTCTATTTGTCCTCCAGATCATTCTTTGCCCTTCAGTACTCAGCTTTATGTCCAGCAAGGTACCATGGCAGTGGGAGAGCACTGCAGAAGATTTGAGGGAAGAAGAAACATGAAGTTGGGTATTTATTCCTTCATATTTATATATTTATATTTATATTTATATTTAATATGGCCCAGCCGGTGTGGCTCAGTGGTTGAGTGTCCACCCATGTACCACGAGGTCGCCGGTTCGATTCCCAGTCAGGGCACATGCCTAGGTTATGGGCCAGATCTCCACTGGGGGGTATGCAGGAGGCGGCCAGTTTATGTTCTCTCTCATCGATATTTCTATCTCTCCCTCTCCCTTCCTCTCTCTCTAAAATCAATAAAGAAAAAAATAAAATTGGATATGTTTTTAAATGTTTAATAGATATACTTCTTTCATTATAAAGCAGAATCAATACATGTTATACTTTCAACATAAAGATAAAATTTTAAACATCAATTAAAAAGGAAATGCCATCCTACACCAACATTTTGAGTTTTTCTCCTAATACTCTAATGCTACAGCTTCAATCAGCATTTGGCTTTCCCACATCCAGCCTTATATGTGAGTTCCAGGTAGGAAGACAAAGAAGTGAAAATTATAAAAGGGCAACAAATATGTCCCATTTTAAGGAGCTTTCCTGGAAGCCCCACATACTTTCCACTTATATCTCAAACTATCTGTAAGGTAACTGATAAGGCTTCCCCATATTAGAGGGAACCTGGAAATGAAATTTTTAGTTGGGTACATTGCTATCCTAAACAGATTGGTTCTGTTAGTAATTCTGCCTGACCCATAAAAATGCCTATAGAAAACTATATAAACTATCATATTTAATGGTGAAATTTTAGAAGCATGTTTTAGGAATAACACAAGGGTGCCTTCTATTAGAATGTTGGAGATCCTAGCCAATTTAATAAATAATATGAATGAAAACTGGAAACAGCCCAGCCAGTGTGGCTCAGTCGATTGAGAGTCACCCCATGGATTGAGAGGTCCCGGTTTGATTCCTGGTCAGGGCACATGCCTGGGTTGGGGGCACGATCCCCACTCGGGGGCATGCAGGAGGTGGCTGATCAATGTTTCTCTCTCACATCGATGTTTCTATTTCTCCCTTCCTGTCTCTCTAAAAAAATCAATAAAAACATATTTAAAGAACAGAAAACTGGAAACAAAAATAAAACTCTTCAGATGGTGTGTTTTTCTACAATTTAAAAAATATATATATTTCAGCCCAGCTGGTGTGGCTCTGTGGATTGAGCGTCATCCCATGGACTGAGAGTTCCCAGTTCAATTCCTGATAAGGACACATGCCTGGGTTGTGGGCTCGATCCCCAGTGGGGGGCATGCAGGAGGCAGCCTATCGATGTTTCTCTCGCACATCGATGTTTCCATCTCTCCCTCTCTCAAAAATAAAAAACATATTTAAAAAATTTTTTAATCTGTATTTCATAAAAAAGTTCAACAAGGTTATGACTACAGGATCAACATACAGAATGAGTAGAATTCCTATACCACCATAATAACCAATTAGAAGATATAATAAAAATAATCTTTTACATGACAATAATCTACAAGGTACCTAAAGGGCAGGTGGGGAATCTATTAAAATATGTGTAAGAACTTGAGAACTACAAAATATTACTGAAAGATGAACAGTACATCTGAGTAAATGAAAAGAGTAATCCTGTTCATGATAGGAAAGATGACTACCTTAAAACTCTTCTCCCAAATTAGTCTATAAATTCAGTGAAATTCAAAACAAAGTCCCTTATGGATTTTCTTGGAAGTTAAGTAGATCCTATATATTATATGGACGAGCTAAGGCCCATGAATAAGAAGGTAGAAGGACAGGTCCTATTACATATCAAGATTTATTATAAAGCTATAGTAATAAGTATTGGCATGGGTATGGACATTTTAGATAACGCAGTACAAAAATGATGCTTGCATGATTGGTTACCCATAGAGAAAATATAAAATTTGATCTCTACCTTACTGTGTGATGAGCCACAAAGACTACCCTCCGGCCAGATAAGTTGTTAGAAGGTCTTGCAGAAGTCAAAAAAACTGTTATACTCATGGTTACAGTTTGTTACAATGAAAGAATATATATATAATCAGCAAAGGGAAAGGCAAGTGGGCAAAGTCCAGGAGAGATCAGACACAACACATGCAGCAAAGTATTGCCACCCAGGGAACCCCACCCAACCCTTGGAGTCCAGAGTTTTTACTCAGCCATCTATTGTTGAATTCTGTCTACCCTTGTAGAGCCTCTTGAAAATATTTCTTTCCATTCCTTTTTCAAGCCCAGAGTTCAGTTGCCTAAACTCTGGCCTTCCAACCGATTTCTCAGCTTTCCCTCTCTCAACCATCTTATGCATTTTTTGCAGACTAGCCATAAACAGCACTTTCAGAATGTCACTTGTATTTTAGAAACAAAACAAAAAAGATTTAAAAATCTCTCAACTCTCTCCAGGATCAGAAGGGGGGTGAGAAAAGGAGAGCTGCCCTGACTGGTTTCACTCAGCAGTTAGAGCTTTGGCCGTTGAACCAAAGAGTCTCGGGTTCGATTCCAGTCAAGGGCACATACTCGGTTGTGGTTCAGTCCTGGCCCTGGTTGAGGTCGTGCGGGAGGCAACCAATCGATGTGTCTCTCTCATGTTGATGTTTCTCTCTCTCTGTGTCCCCCACCGCTACCCCACTCTATCTGAAGATAAATAGAAAAATATCCTCGGGTGAGGATTAAAAATAATAATAAAATAATAATAATAAAGAAAAGAAAAGAAATAGAGTTGATTTTCACTGAATGATGAATTCTGTGGTGTAAATACCATGACTGATTTTAAGCTGTGAACATGCAACCAGTTCTCACAAAATTCCTGAAAATTCAGCAATCAGTTCTTGCAAACCAGTACAAGCTGGCTTCCACATATCACTGTCCGTGATGCACACCAAACACTGGGCTTGGCATTCAAGACCAGTCAAATCACACTGTATAGCTTGTAGTTTCCTGAATAAAACAAGCTATTCCTCCCTTCTGGAATTATGCTCAATTGTTCCCTCTGCCCAGAATGTGCTTCCTGAATGCCCCGTTGGCCTCTCCAACTATACACAACTACTCTTCTTTCCACCTTCAGGAAAGGGTCCCTACCCTCCAGAAAAACTGATCAGACACTCCTTTGTGTTCATGTTGCTCTATGAAGACCCTGAAACATCCTTGGCTGTGGTCTCTCCCTACCAGATTATAGGCTGCTATAGATCCTGGGCTGTCTTCCACTATCTCTGAATTCCAAGCATGAAGTGTATGGCCTGGCACTTAATAGGTGTTAACAATCATTTTGTTGATGCATAAATGAATGATGTGTGCCCAAAGAGTGGTGTCTATTACTATCTTACTATTTTTCCCTCGGAAGATGTAGGTGGGTGTACTCAAGCTGGGCCCTGAGAGACGGGTATTTCAGAAAGAGGGAATTGCATTTCTTTTTCTTTTTTGGATAATGGCTTGCTTTATAAATGTTTTATTACTTTTCCTTTTGGGGTGGCTTGGAACTACTTGGGAGAAGGCTCAAAATCTGACAATTAACCTAACGCTAAAAAGTGCTTTTTGAGGAGATATTCCATTTTGAAAACCATATCTGGTGCCCGGTGCTGATTTTTTTAAAATAACACTCCATTTAACAGCAGTAATATGTTTGAACATACCTGCCAGGATTTTGGTGAACTTCACAGAGAGGTGGTGTTTATTTTCCTAGAGCACAAAATGTTCTTTTGCTTTGTAATATATAATTGGATTAACAGTTCAAGCAAACTCAAATGGCATGGTGAGAATTGGACACATGACTTCATTTTTTAAGCAAACCATAATATTGAACTGTCCCCCTTACAAGTGTGAGTTAACTTATGACAGTCTTAGTATCTCATTGTTGCTGTCTGCAGGAGGCTCAGAGAGACAGAAGATAATTCAGAGGTGCTACCCTTTCTTTCTCACTACAGTCTCCTAAATTGATTATAATTTCAAACTCACACATGCATACATATACATAGATGTACATAAATCACACACCTCTGCCAAACCCATATCTACTATTGAATTCTATTTTCGTGGTGCCTTTTGAAAACATCCACCACATTCCATGCCTTTTGTCAAGCCCTTAGCAGTTGTCTGATCTCCGACCTTCCAACTCATTTTTCAACTTTCATCAGTTTCTTTGCCTTTCTAAACCATTGTGTATATTTTTATAGGCAATGCTCCCCTAATATCACTATGTACACCCGCGCGTGCGCACGTGTGTGTGTACACATACGAAAAAGGTGGGTTAGTTCTGGAGTCAAATCTAGTTTTGTTATGAGGGCTCAAATTTTTTTTTCTCTCCTAGAATATGCTAAACTTCCCATTTGACCGCTGAAACCATCCCTCAGGTATGAGATGGTTTTATTTTGTTTTGTTGTAATCTACTATACACAATATGGGATTCAGGGCAGAGATCCTGGTTGTCCTTCAATATTCTACTTTTCTGGTACATTATTAGAATTTTAGCAAGGCACACGATTGCCCAAAATAGATTACTGTATTTAGTCTTTATAAACCACTAAGAAAGCGATAATACCCAAGAGGAGGAGTCCAATAAGTAACAACTGCATTAAGGCGTACACCTTCAGAGAAGAAATTGAGAGTGTCACTTAATTCAAAAGAAAATTCTGGAAGCCCATGCAGAAATGGTTTACTATTGAAGTTCCAGCAGTGTTGGTTATGAGTCCAACCTCCACAGTTCTCCACGGACGAGCAGCTACTGAAGAACGAGCTGGGAGTTTCCTCCGAATGTTTGACTTCAGGTGAAACCAAAGCATGTCACACGCCCGCCACACCTGAAGGCGTCCGCACGCCGCCGAGCCGGGCCAGCCGCCCAGAGACCCGCCGGACTCGGAGCCCAGCCCCGCCCGCCTCCACCCGCGCTCGGGCCCACGAGGGGCACATGGACCCCGGGGGGCGCGCCCCGGGGCGCAGGGCGGCAGTGAGGGCGCTGCTGCTCGCCGCGGCCGCCACCGCGAAGGGCGTTCGGGCAGACGTGAGGGGCGCGGCGGCCCGGCCCTGGGGGGGCCCGCGCCGGAGCCCGAAGCAGGAGGGGCCTCGAGAGGAGGAGGCAGCGGCGGGACACGAGCTCCGTGAGTCCCCCGACGAGGTCCGGGACACCTGGCGGGGGGGCCGGGGGGGCAGCCGGCGGAGCGGATTCGTCCGGAAGAGGCCGGCGCAGCCCCTCAGGTCCCCGAGGGAAGGCCGCCGGCGCGCACGCTACCCTGCAGACCCCAGCCCTGCACCCTCCCAGCCCTGCACCCTCCCAGCCCCAGCCCAGCACCCCCAGCACCCCCAGACCTGCACCCTCCCAGCCCCAGCCCAGCACCCCCAGCCCTGCACCCTCCCAGCCCTGCACCCTCCCAGCCCCAGCCCAGCACCCCCAGCACCCCCAGCCCTGCACCCTCCCAGCCCCAGCCCAGCACCCCCAGCACCCCCAGCCCTGCACCCTCCCAGCCTCAGCCCAGCACCCCCAGCCCTGCAGCCCCCAGCCCCTGCCCCCCCCCTCCCCCCCGGCTGAGCCTTGCACCCCCAGCCTCAGCCTTACACCCTTGCGCGCTCCGGCTCAGCCTCGGAATCCACCCCGCCCACGTTTTGGTGAAACCTGTACTGAGCATGGACGGAAAGTGTTCCTCTTCCCATGAAAGGAAGAGGGTTTTTATAGAAATGATTCAACTCTTACAAATGAGGGTTTTATGTGCTGTTATCTCATATCCTGACTCACGTACTGATTTATTGTGTGACTTTAAATAAGTCATTTAATTTTCTGTACTAAAGTTTTCAAAGCATGGAACAGATCAGTTATGTCTTGGGAATACGTTTATATTATAAACTGAGGCACGTTGTTGGAGAGTTTTCAAAAGCTGAGAACATTCCTCTTTGGTCCATTTAAGACTTTTCTCTATTTGCATTGTTTTTCTACTGTTGATTTCTGAGAGTTCTTTAAATATTCTGAATACAGTTCATTTACCAGAAGTGTGACTTGCAAGTATATTCTTCCAGACTGTAGCTTGTCTTTTTATTCTCTTAATAGTGCTTTTCACAGAGCAAAGTTTTAACTTTTGGTTAAAAAGTTAAAGTTAAGTCCTCTTCGTCATTGTGTTCTTTTATGGTCATGCTGTTGATAGTATGTGTAAGAACTCTTTTTTTTTTTTTAATTGTTGACAGTATTACAGATGCCTCCCATTTTCTCCTTTTTTGCCCTCTATGTGTGAGAACTATTTGTCTATCCCCAGCTTATGAAATTTTTCTTCTATGTTTTACATTTACGTCTATGATCCATTTTCAGTTAATTTTGGTGTGAAGTTTACATCAAGGTTCATATTTTTTTCATTTGGATGTCCAGTTCAAATACATTTGTTGAAATAATTATCATTTCTGCATTACCAAGGGCTTCAAACCTTTGTGGGAAATCAATAGGCTGTACGTTGAGAGTTTATTTCTAGACTGTATTTTATTCCATTGATCTATGTGTCTCTTTGCCAATATCATACGATATTGATTATTGTCGATTTATGAGAAAATGAAGTAATGTGACTCCAACTTTATTTTATTTTTTCAGAATTGTTTGGCTATTCTGATTCCTTTGCCTTCCACATAAATTTTAGAATCAGCTTGTCTATAGCTACAGAATATCCATCTGGCATTTGATTGAATTGCATTAAATCTAAAGATCAATTTGGAAAGAACTGACATCTTTGCAATGTTAAGTCTTCCAACCCATGACATAACATATCTTTTAATTTATTTAGGTAATTTTTAATTTCTTTTATCAGTGTTTTGTATCTTTTGTTTAGTTTTTTACTTGTTTTGTTGGATTTATACTTAAGAATTAAAAAATCTATTGTAACTGGTATTGTTTTTCATAATTTGGTTTCAATGAGTTGATTGCCAGTATATAGAAATATAATCTAATTTTATGTGTTAACCTTGTACCCTCCAACCTTGCTAAACTCACTTATTAGTTCTAGAGCTATTTTGTACATTCTGTTGGATTTTATATGGAGACAGTCAAGTTGTCTACAACTAGACTAGAGACAGTTTGGTTTCTTGCCAATATGTATGCCTTCTTATTTACTTTTACTGCTTTATTGCACTGGCTAGGATTTTCAGCACAATGTTTAAAAGGAAGAGTAACTGTAAACATCTCTGTTCCTGATCTTAGAGGCAAAGAAAGTGTTCAGACTTTTATGATTAAGCATGGTGTTAGCTGTCAGTTTTTTGCGGATGCCCTTTATCAGATTGACAAAGTTCTCTTCTATGCCTAGGTCGGAGGGGTCTTGATTTGTTCTGGAACATACCAAAGAGGGACAAGGAACTGAAACTGCAACTTCCCTCCCAGTGGATTAATACATCAGGGCAAGGAGCTGGGATCAGCAGAATAAGCTAAGACAAGTCTAGCCTAACTGGCAGAATGCATTAGCTAAAGCATATGACAGAGTGGGCAGTTTGGATCTCCACTTCGTCAGTCTACTCTCCTGCTGACACCCTGGGCACATGCAGTGATTGAAAGCTTGGAGTTTTGATTCAGACTTCCTGGGATGATCTATCATTTATTATCTTTAAGACGTGAGCAAGTGGCTCTCTCCCTCTCTATGTGTATGTGCATGTGTGGGTGTGTGTGCGCGCGCGCACACACACACACACACACACAGGTTATGTGAACACACAGCAAGATGGCAGCTGCCTACAAGCTGAGAGAAGAGGCCTCATAATGAATCTACCTTGATAGTATCTTGATCATAGACTTCCCAGCCTCCAAAACTGTGAGAAATAAATTTCTGTTGTAAGGCACCCTATCTGTGGTATTTTGTTGTGGCAGCTCAAGCTATGACACTCAGTGTAATTTTCATCATGTAATGAATACCTTTAAATAGAAATCTTTGGACACATGTCCATTAGAATAAATTCCTTGAACTGAAACTGTGTGCATGTTTTCTATGCTGCTCACTCTAGGACCATAGGACTAACCCAGAGTCCTGTTTCATGATCCTTCTCCTTCATGCTCCCCAACATTTAAAAATATATATATTTATTGATTTTTAGACAGGGAGAGAGAAAGACAAACATCCCAAACGGAACATCCAGTAGCTGCCTCCAGTACGCCCCCTACTGGGGATTGAGCGGGCATGTACCCTGACCGGAAATCGAACCAGCAACATTTTGGTTCATGGGAGGCTCAACCAACTGAGCCACACCAGCCAGGGCTTGCTCACCGACATTTTGAGTTACTATTTTTTAAATTACTACCATTTTGAAAGTGATGATAACATCTTACCAACTATTCTATTTACATTTCTTTGCTTATTAATCTTAAACTTTTTTTAAAGTCTCAGTTTTCTTATCTGTAAGATGGGAGTGATAATGCCTACTCCATCAGATTGTCAATTTTATAAAAACCCTAGGGTGCTCCAACAGTTGGAAATCAAGCAGAGGAGAAGAGCCAATAAAAGAAACTGGGAAGCAGCAGGTGGTCTAACAGAAGCCTGGAAAGGAACATGTTACAAAGAGAGTATGGTCCTCTGTGTCAAATCTGCTGTCAGTTCAATGCACATGACAGAAAGTAATGACTGGATTTTGACAAATCTTGATCTTGACCCTGACAAGAGCAATTTCAGTAGAGTGATGAGAACAGTGTCTGATTAGCATGGGTTGAGACAAGACTGAGATAAGGAAGTCGAGTTAGCAATTATAGAACACCTATAGTTTGGGGATTACAGGAGGTTGAGAAGTGGAGTGGCTGTTGGAAAGGAATGTGAAGTTAAGAGACAATTTGGGTTTTTCTTTTTTACACTGAAGGTATTATAGCATTGCTGTATATTTTGAGGTGAATGATTAAATGATGCAGAGGAGAAAGGAGATACAATAAAACCTCGATATAATGGACTAATTCAGGCAAGGGGTTGTTCATTAAAGCTGAAACTCTGTTATATAATAAAATAGGTTTCCCGAATGCATAGGTTAAAAAATTGACAAACTAATTTACCTGTAGACACATTTGTGTAATTAAAGTTAAGTATGTATGAAAAGTTTAATTTCACAGAAAAGTTTTCTACATGTATTACAGTAATTTTAAATTTATACTGAATAGGTGTAGTAAGTGCATGCATTCACCAGTCACCGAGAGTAAACAAATACCCATATTAAAACTGCTGCAGAAAGTCACACCGTGCAACAACAGAACCGATTACTGTGTGCAGTTCGGTGTGAACATGTGCTAATCATTTGCCGAACATTGTTTACAAGCAGTGACTCTTGGATTTAAATATGTAGACTATAATTGTAGATATGTAATATTTATTTATGTCGGTGAAAACTACAGTGTTTTTTCCAACATATGGCATATTCACTAAAATTTGATAAAAGTAACAGTGAAGCCTGGCCAGTGTGGCTCAGTGGATTGAGCATCATCCCATGGACTGAGACATCCTGGTTCAATTCCTGGTCAGAGCACATGCTGGGGTTGTGGGCTTGATCCCCAGTAGGGGGCATGCAGGAGGCAGCCAATCGATGTATCTCTCTCACATAGATGTTTCTATCTCTCTAAAAAAAAAAAAATCAATAACAACATATTTAAAAAAATAAAAAACAGTGAATTAATAACAAAAATAACCTGTTAATTTAATTGTAAGCAAATCTTGCTTAAAAGCGTTTTAAAGCCTAGTCTGTGTGGCTCAGTGGTTGAGCATCAACCCATGCACCAAGAGGTCACCAGTTTGATTCCCGGTCAGGGCACATGCCCAGGTTGTGGGCCAAATCCCCAGGCAGGAGGCAGCCAATCGATGTTCTCTCTCGTGAATGTTTGTATCTCTCTCTCCCTTCCTCTCTCTCTAAAATCAATAAAGAAAAAAAAATTTTCTAAGCGTTTTAAAATTAACAGGGTATTAATTTTTACATATGACATACAGACCAGAATTTTTGTCCATTAAATCCAAAGTTCGTTAAATTGAGGTCTGCAAAATTGGGGTTTACTGTAATGTCTAGGAAAACTGATATATGAAATAATTGATGAGAAGGGGTGGGATTCAGAGCCCAAGTGGAGGGGTTGACCTTGGGTAGGTACAGGGATGCTTCATTGGTTGTAACAATATTACAAGCAGAGAGTGTGTACATAGGTAGGTAGACATGTGGGAAGATGTGGGAATTCCTATCTGATTGCTTATACTTTATCTGTGCAGTGTTATAAACTGAGATTTAGATGATGGTAATGGTAGACAATAAGGTAAATTAGTAGATTGAGTATTTGAAGAGAAAGAAAAAGGCATGAAACTTTGAAGAATGGAAGACTAGGGAAATGTGGTAGGATAGCTGTGCTGAGATCCTACTTGAGATTAGTGAGTAAAAAAATTAGGAATTTGTTAGTTATCTGTTGCATGTTAATATGTGTATCAGTCAGGATTGACTAGCTTTATCTCACAGTTCTTGAGGCTAGAAGTCCAAGATCAAGGTATTAGCAGGGTTAATTTCTACTGAGACCTCTCTCCTTGGCATGTAGATGTTCTCTTCTCCCTGTGTCTTCACATAGTCTTACCTCTGTTGTGTCTGTATCCAAATTTCTTCTCTTGTAAGGATAGTAGTCATATTGGATTAGGGCCCATCCTAATGACCTCATTTTTACTTCACTACCTCTTTGAAAAACCTCCAAATAGAGTCACATTTTGAGGTACTGGGGGTTAGGACTTACTTCAAAATATGAATTTTGAGGGGACACAACTCAGTCATAATTTAAATACATGGCTTCCAGGGTTGAAAAAACAGGGCAAGAGAGACCTGGAGGGTGACACAGGGGCTTTGCACTGACTCAGCCCCAAAGTGACACACGATCATTTCTGCTCTCAATTCATTGGGCATACCTCACCTAACTGCATCAAGAGTGGGATGTGTACTCATCCATGTGTTCAGAAAGGATAGGAGAACCAGATATTGATGAACACTAGCAGTGTCTACCACAGCATGGTTGTGTATTTTATTTCAGTACTACTATTTAGCTGTTCAGGTGCAAACATGGAGTACATAGCAGTGGGGTTTAACCTCAGAATAGGGATTCTGACCAGCTAATCTGACGAAGGAAGAGAGTGGTGAGGGAGGTCAAGGTGTTTGCACAGAAGTGATTTCAAAGATAGACTGTGGAATCCAAACTGGGTAAGGAGGGAAGTAAGAACATTGGGGATGAATGATATGGAACGATGATGAGAACAGTAGATTGCAGGACTTGATGAAATTGCAGAATTTCTGGAGTTGGAGAACTCGAGCTGAATGGATGAGGTGGTGTTCAGAAAATGGGATTATTGCAGATGTCAGAGGTAGTGTGGTTTTTGAGGATGATCAGGTCAAGGGTATTCCTCTGAAATTGGATGGCTAAAGTCAGATAGAGGGAAAGATTATATGAGTCAGGGAACTGAGAGAGTAAGGTGCTGGATTAATCATATTCATGGATGTTGAAGTCACAGAGTGGTAACAAGAGTAGGGGTGGAAAGGAAGAGAGGGATCCAGGTGATAGAAAGAATGAAGATACTCCCTGGTCTTTGAATGGACTTGATGGCATTCTAAAGAATCTTTGGCAGATACAGGGAAACTACTTGGCAACACATCTATAAAACCTCTCTTAGGGCCCTTACTTTTTGGAGATGATCTGTTGTTGATTTCACATTGTTCTGATTCTGACTTTATCCTCCAATGTTGAGGTTATCCCCTGTGAGCCCTCTGGCTCCCCTACATGACAATAAATTAATAAATTGCAAAACTTCTCTATGCTAGGTAATGAAACCTACCATCTGAATGTGTATATGTGTGTGATATGTAATGTTTATAATGAGTGTGAATCTACTTTTATCTCCTTTCATATAAAATGAGAATAAAGGGATGTTCATCCCTTTTAGCCTTTGTATATATTTTTATGATGTGCTATATATTATCTTATTTTTTAATTGGATTTATTGGGGTGACATAGAGTAATAAAATTATACAGATTTCAGGTATGTAATTCTACGATACATCATCTGTATATTGTATTGTGTGTTTACCATCCCAAGCTAAGTCTCCTTCCATCACCATTTATCCTCCTTTTACCTTCTACCTCCCCCACCCTCCACACACACACCCTTCCCTCTGGCAATCACCATGCTGTTGTCTGTGTCCATGAGTTTTTCTCTTTTTCTTTGCTTAATCCCTTCACCCTTCTCACCCAGTCCCCAACCCCTTCCCCTCTGACAGCTGTCAGTCTGTTCTCTGTATTCATGAATCTGTCTCCACTTTGTTAATTGATTTTGGTAATTAGATTCCACATATAAGGGAAATCCTATGGTACTTGTCTTTCTCTGACTGGCTTATTTCACTTAGCGTAATACTCTCCAGGTTCATCCCTGCTGTCACAAAAGGTAAGATTTCTTTCTTTTTTTACAACCTAGTAGTATTCTATTGTGTAAATGTACCACAGCTTTTTTATCTACTTAGCTACTGATGGGCACTTGGGCTGCTTCCAAATCTTGGCTATTGTAAATAACAGTGCAGTGAACATAGGGATACATATATTCTTTCAAATTTTCCTTTCAGGATATGCTGCATTTGAAAGTTTTGTTTTGGCAGGCTTGGCATCTGCACAGGGTTCTGCAGACAACAGTTTTATCTCTGTATGGAGCATTTGGGCTCCTCCCAGTCTAATCTTGTACAAACATTTTACAAACAACGTCCCCTGGGAAGTCCTTGGCCGTCCTCCAACCTCCTAGAGCTTGATACATTGCCGACTTCAGGGTGGTCCTCAGGAACAATGTTTTGTTTGGGACCAGGAATATTTTAAGTGTGTGAAAACACTTGTAGAGGAAGGAGAAAGTGGAATCTGAACACCACAGCTTTATAAAATGTTGAAGGATAGTTCCCATGTTCAGAATGGTAGAATGAGAAAGGCTCAAGGCTGTTGTTTCAAGTCTTGAGATTTAAAAGGTTTATCAAATGAGGTTTGCTTTTTCTTCATCCTCCTTAAAATTCCCTCAGTCATGCTTGCTTGCTTGCTTTCAGTATTGCCAAATGAGAGAAACTTCCAGAATGCTGCTAAAAGCAATAATTTGGATCTTATGGAGAAGCTGTTTGAAAAGAAGGTTAACATTAATGCTGTGAACAATGTGAGTAGAATTCACAAATGTGACAGTGCCTACTCTAAAGGTGGCTTGGGTTTACACGGGTCAACTGAAATATAATAAAAATAAAAATGATTGTGCTGGGTGAGATAAGGGAGATCTCCTTTGTTGGTAATTCCAGAGTGTTTATGCTAAAGGTAAAATCAAGCACTGGAATAGGCTCTGGGTGTTTTAATTTATCTTAGTAGAGGTGAAGTGCATGGGGTCTTTATACGCATGTGTGCAAAGTCTGTGAGCGGGCCGTGAAGCCAACCATCAATGTTATGATGGGCTTGGACTTGGTCCTAGATTATAGCCTGTGGATGACTTTGGCCTCACACATTCTGGAAAGGCAGAACATCTTTTGCTACACAATCTGGGTTGTTTTCTCTCCAGTTATGTCCTTTGTGTTGGTTCTTCCAAATTTAAAATCTAAAGGATAGTATGGGTTTTCATTCTACTGCTTTTGAAATATAGTACACATGCATGCATGTTGGATAATGGGGCCCTTTCTGAAACCTGGCTCTTACTTAGTTGTTTAAATGAAACCTGGCTCTTACTTAGCTGTATCAGGTGCTTGGGTTTGGGGGAGAAGCCCACTGCCAGAATACGAATTTTCTACTACTTGGTTTTGTGGAGATTTCCTGACAGCCCCTCAGAGCAGGGTTTATTAAAGTGAACTGGTTGGGGCTGTGTCAATTGCTTAGGACAATTTGTGGAGTAGTTCAAGACAGGGATGGCAGAGGTAGATTTAATGTTAAATGAAACAGAAGTTTTAGGGCCCCTACTCAGTAGGCCCCTTCCAAGGCACTCAGAGGGTTCTAGCAATATGGTCCCATGGTTATATGATTTTGTAAAATTTGAAAGAGTGAGAAATTTTAACTGTAATTAGTTAAGGTTTTTGACTCTGGTGTTAAAGAGGGCTCCCTAAAGAGTGTAAACTTCAGGTTCCACAAAACCTGATCTGTCTCAGGCACTGAGGTCATAGAAACTGAAGTCTTTTTAAAAAAATCCTCACCTGAGGTTACTTTTCCATTGATTTTCAGATAGAGTGGGAGGGAGAGAGAGAGAGAGAAACATGAATGTGAGAGAGACAAATCGGTTGGTCGCTTCCATTACGAGCCCGACCAGGGCCAGGGATCTAACCACAACCAAAGTACTGCCTTTGACCAGAATCGAACGTGAGACTCTTTGGTCCGCGGGCCGACGCTCTAACCGCTGAGCCAAACTAGCCAGGGCTATAAATTGAAGTCTTGCATCATCTGCAGCAGAAGGATGTTTAGCAGTTGTTCCTGAGTGTGTGTGAGGGGGTATGTGTTTATGTGAATGTGGGAATTTATGTGTCTGTGTGTACATTAGGTGCATGTGTGTGTCTGATGTGTTATGAATGTATATAGTATTCATTGTCTATAGACCTATCCTAGAAAGAGTAGAAACATAGCAAAGTTTTGCAGCATAACAATTTTAGTAAAAAAAAAAAAAAAAAAAGGAAAGGAAGAAAGGGAGAGAAAAAAATAAGCAAGGATCTTTGAAGCTATCATTTAGATTAATTATTGAATATGTAAAGCAATAATCATTTCTCCAAATAGCAGGAAATAGATTCTTCAGTATAATTTTATAACCATTAAAAAATGTTTACATACAACTTCCTGATATTTTAAGCCATATTTTTATATTAAAGTACTTGGAGAAATAGTATAACCTAGACCACTTTAATTTACATTCACTATGGCATGTTATTATAAGTTCCTGATAAAGTGTATTATACTTTCTAATGACATCTCTTTCAGGCCTATTTACAGCAAATTGTTGACATGGTTACTTGTAATGTTTCTTAAAATCTGTGATGATAGAGATGAAAAAATGTAGGTGGTTTTATTGAATTATGTTGTTTTGACTTGCATTTTTATTCATAAATATAGGCAGTAGGGGATTGTATAAGCCCAAATTTGACATAGTAGAACACAGCTCTAGAATTCAGTGGTTCTCAACCTTCCTAATGCCGCCACTCTTTAATACAGTTCCTCATGTTGTGGTGACCCCCAACCATAAAATTATTTTCGTTGCTACTTCATAACTGTAATTTTGCTATTGTTATGTCTTAGGCGACCCCTGTGAAAAGGTTGTTCGACCCCCAAAGGGGTCGCGACCCACAGGTTGAGAACCGCTGCTCTAGATTGTGGGCAATGTCAAGATATCTAATGTTTTGTCAGACTTATTTTATCACTAGTTCAGCTACCAAGGAAATCAAATGTTTAATTTAAACAGTTCTCATATTTTTACAATAAATTATTTATGTGAAACATAGGATAGTAAATCAATGCCCAGGCACCTTCTTTGGAAGCAAAAACTGTCTAAAATATGGGAAATATGACACAAGTTTTACTTATAAGCAAAACATCCATTGTTTGAAACACATTAGACTGTCTCTGGCCATCTCAGGAGCACCATGGTGGCTTTCCTTTGCCGCAAAAGATATCCATAGCTTTATTTCTCTGTATCTGGTTCTTTTTCCTCTCTCCCTCCCTTCCTTCCTTTCAGAAGCAATTTGTTTGCTTCAGTAAAATTTACAGTAAAAAAAAATTACTGAAGAAAGACCATATATGTATTGAAAATCTAGGAAAATTTGTTATACATTATCAGTATATTCTAACCAGAAAGCATTTACTGTTATTAATGATTGCATATGGGGAAAAATACAACTTTTACTCTCTAATTGAAATCCATTATATTCTTACAAGCAGTGATAGGTTATGCAGTGGATTTCAGTTTGGGGCATATTCTGCGGTGGATTGCCAAATTCTCTGATATTATCTGATAATAGATGTCTAGCAAGATCATGCTAGACACAATTCTTACTCTTTCAAAGACAAAAACAAAGAGTAGATAAATAATAAAAATTCAAGCACCCTGATAGAAAAGTATGGTCATTCAAGAGACAGGAATCTTGAAAAGGCTAAATAACAGTCAGATGACTGAAAACACAAATTATGTTTCCTCAGATGAACCGCACAGCCCTGCATTTTGCAGTGGGGGCAAATCATTTATCTGCGGTGGATTTCTTGCTTAATCACAAGGCCAGGGTGGATGTTGCTGATAAGGTAAGCTCATCTTCCTTTGGTGGAATGAATTGGAACAGAACGAATGTGTGCAGAAATCTGGTCACTTTGTACATTTTTTCTGCAGTGTTCATTTTGGAAAGGTGTCTTTGAGAATATACGTATTATGTGCTCTTTGTATTTGGTGACTAAATTGTTTACCCATTACCTATTGGACTTAGGCTTTTACTTGTTTTCCCATATTAACCTTAGGGCCACAATTTCTCCGGTCAGAGAAAAGGATTCCCATTGTCAGAGTTTTAGATGCTTGCCCAGTCACTGCTGCTTCCCCTCCTGCCGTAGGGTTTCAGCTTTGGGAGTGAGGCTTGCCTGGGGCAGGGCCAGAAGAGAAAAAAAGAAACAGGATTTCCCTTCCAAGCTCTGTCCTGTAAGGTTACTCACCCTCTGCTCCTTAGACCAGAGAGGGCTTCTCTTGGAGCTCTTTCTGTCTATGCCTTTATCTAGGTGATGAGCCCTGAGTTTGATGTGGCAGATCTGTCTTGTAAGTTCTAACACCTATTTGCAAAGAGTCAACAATTGAAACCCTTCACCATCAGGGTTGGTAGGTCTCAATGCCAGCTACTGGGGATTCAACTAGATATAAGTTCTTGCTACTGAAAGTGTGGTCCTCGGACCAGAAGCACTGATATTACCTGGGAGATTCTTAGAAATGCGGATTATCGGGCCCACCTCTGACCTCCTGAATTAGAATCTGCGATTTAATAGGATCCCCAAGTGATTGTGTCTGGAAACACTGGCATGAGATACAGTCTCTGCTTTGAGGGGCCTATAATCTACTGGGGGAGCAAGGACCAGGACTGTAACAGATGTATACCATTCAAGGCACTGCATAAGGATCAAATGCATAGCCCAGATGCTGAGGACTCCAGGTTCAAAGTAGGCAGCATCCCCAAGTCTTGGGAACAGGCAGACTACGTAAAAGGAGGCTCTTCCTCCAGATGTGAACAAAGGGTCCCAGGTGGAGTGCACATGATGCTCAGAGAATAATGACAAGCATCTGCTCTCAGAGCTGCTTATTTCTGGGAAACTCCTCAACTGCCAATGTTCCCAAGGGAAAGTTATTGACCTTATCACCTATGACTAGACTGGTAATGAGGACAGGTTGTCAGTGGTGGTGAGCATTTTACACTTTACAGAGCATCGTGTACGGACCGTGAGTGTAATCCATGACACATGCTCATAAACTGTCTCAGGCATGTCAGTTTGATATCAGAAGACTTCGTTTTATGACAGTTCTCGTGGGAGAATTGACATCTGTGAACAGTGATTCTTTGCCTCTGAGAAACAATAATGGCTCCACTCCGAATTTATGGCTCCAGAGACTCAAGTTGTTTGCAGCTTGAATTCCTGGCTTTTGGATTTTATGATCAGTGTTTGAAATCTTTAAGTGCTGGCGGCTTTGAAATTAGGAATTGACCTCTTAGGGAAATTTTGAGCTGCTATCAAAACATGATTTATCCCCTATCCCAAATATGTCTGACCTCTTTTTTGACCATATGTGAAACAGGATTTAGTTATTACTGAATACAGAGCATTAATTGCAAATTAATGGGTGGAACTGTGTTTAGGACACATTTCTTGAAAAACCTCAACTAGTTTTTGTATATCATTGTTCCTTGGGGAAAAGAGTACAGAAATTGGTAAACATTTTCTTTACACTGGAATTGTAGATATTTAAATGGACAATGTAGGCCTAACTGCATAGTACACATCAGCGACAATGTAACATTTCCCCCCCAAACATTTTCAATTTACAGTTGGTTGAATACACAGATGTGGAACCTGCAGCTATGGAGGGCTGACTGTATATACATATACACTTACGAGTTTTTTTAGTCATTGCTTATTTTATTAAAAATGGGATTATGTTATATTTTGTCTGCATCCTGTTTTCTACATTTTAATAACTACCTTATGGAAATTGCTCCAAGTTGATTGTTATAGAGATTTTTATATGGCTGAATGATGTGTTCCCTAATTTGTTCAGCATTCCAATATTGATGGACATTTACCTTGCTCCCAGTTTTAAGGGTTAAAATTAATATCCTTATTTATATAACATTAGGTCTTAAAACATATTTTCATGGGATAGATTCCCAGGAGTGGGATTGCTGGTTGTATTTAAAATTTTAATAGAGATTGCCAGATTGCTTCAACTATAATGGTTTTATTTCCACTGACACCTTTTTTTGGCACATATTTCAATTGGTTTAATTGCCTTTTTCTTGTTGATTTGTAAGAGTGCTTCATATATTAGAGAGAGTAACCATTTATCTTGATTAAGAAACAGTTAAAGAAATGTTTATTGACTTTATCATCAGTCTTTCCTTTTATAACTTCTGGATTAAGATACTGTACATTGCAGTCTAGATTTTCTTCTTATATATTTATTGTTTATTTGCTTTTGTGTGTTTGTGGTATGATATAGGACTTAATTTAATTTTCTTCCAGATGGAGAACAACTTGTGTCTGCACCATTTACTTGTTTTCCCCATAGAATTGAAATATCACCTTTGCTGTATATGAAAGTCTTTCCCTATTTCTTAATTTTCAACATTTGACTATTAACTTGGCTTTTGGTGACTTGAGATCATGGTTGTGGCTCATCCAAATGATGGATTCTTTTCTTCTCTCTTCTGGGGAAAGCATGGCTTGACAGTGATTCACCTTGCAGCTTGGTCTGGAAGCCTCGAGATCATGCTCATGCTGGTGAAAGCTGGAGCAGACCAGAGAGCCAAGAATCAGGTAGGTATGTGGGTCACCTCATAAGCTCTCAGCTCACAGTGTGGGAGGGGGAGGGCCTGAGATCACTATGTAATTGTCTCTTCTACTCTGCTCTCTTCAGGATGGAATGAATGCCCTTCACTTTGCTGCTCAGAGCAATAATGTGCGCATTGTAGAGTACCTCATTCAAGATCTGCACCTGAAGGACCTGGACCAGCCTGATGAGGTGTGCTTGTTGTGGCAGGACAGGTCTCGCATACACCCCCCCAAATTCCACTTTCTTTCTGCCCCTGCTGAAGATGCCAAGGCAGCCAGCACACACCTGCAGCAAGCTCCCACTGCCCTGGCAGACCATGAAGCAGAAGGGAACTGTGGGTGTTGGCAGTGGCCTTAGCACCTGCATGTGGGAGGGCAGGAAGTAGTAGGGAAGCCACCAGATTCCTTCTTCCTTCTCTACTCCCTCATCTTAGACAGTATCCACCACGTTTGGTATTCAGAATTGGTGACCTCATTTTACTCTATTATGTCTGACCTTTTTGGAATGTATTTGACCCAAGGCTCTGCAGTAATGAGCCATGGAATATAATGCAATTTTACTGTATTTGTCTATATTCCTTTTCTTTTCATAAGGAGATATATAATAACAGCTGCCACTTTTGAGTATTTATTAGTGTGCTGGGTACAGAGGAAAGCTACTTACATTCATTATTTCAGTGAGAGTCTAGGGTCTGGCACACATGGATATTAAATAAATCATTGCTGAATGAATGAATTGTCCTATTCATCCTCACAATAATTCTATAAAGAAGAAAATAGTTTGTTCTTTTTTTGTTTGTTTAATCCTCACCCGAGGATATTTTTCCATTAACTTTTAGATAGAGTGGAAGTTGGGGGCGGTGAGAGAAAGAGAGAGACATTGATGTGAGAGAGACACATAGATTGGTTACCTCCCACACAGATACATGCCCTTGATTGAGAATCAAACCTGTGACCCTTCAGTCTGTGGGCCGACTCTCTAACTGCTGAACCAAACCAGCCAGGGCAGTTTGCTCATTTTTAAAGGTAAGGAAGTTAAGGCTCAGACAGGCTAAGTACCTGATCTGAGGTCCCAAAACTAGAAAGTGACAGAGCCAGGATTTGAGTTCAGGTCTGGCTGACTCCAGTCAATGTGCTGTATTTTCTTCCTTTTCAGATAGCTGTGGGCATTGCTCGTGTGCTAGGGATGGACTTTTTCCTGCAATGTCTCCTAGGCTTTTAAAAAATAGGGTAGTATTCTCTGTGAGATTAGCATTTTTATTTTGAATGGGAACACCTTTTCACTGTACCTCTAGAACAGTGGTTCTCAACCTTCCTAATGCCGTGACTCTTTAATACAGTTCCTCATGTTGTGGTGACCCCCAACCATAAAATTATTTTTGTTGCTACTTCATAACTGTAATTTTGTTACTGTTATGTCTTAGGTGACCCCTGTGAAAGGGTCGTTCAACCCCAAAGGGGTCGCGACCCACAGGTTGAGAACCGCTGCTCTAGAACATTATTTTCCATAAAGTCTCTCTAGAAGTTAATTAGTAATATTTACTTCATTTTACTTCTTTTAAAAAAACTTTCACAATTTTTTCTGATCTCAGTCTTAAAAACAACAAAAATAACAAAAACTATCTCTTCAAATAAAGTCTATATATTTCTTTTAATTCCTCTGAGTATGACTAAGCAACTATACATTTATAGCTTGGAGGCAGAGAGTCTTGGGCTATGGTCTGAGCATATATTATCTATGTGGTTTTAAGCAAGTTCTCCAACTGCTGAAAGCCTCAGTATGTCCATCTGTGCAATGGGAAAAATAAAGCCTACTTCATGGTAGCACCAAGGGAATGATTGGGGGGGGTGTTGACCTCCATATAATTTTTTTTCAGCAACACCTCCATTCCTTGAGGTAGACAATTGATATTTTGTTAATTTTATGTAAAAAGACTATGCCAATAAGCTTCACGGTAAGCCATCCCATCACCCCTTTCCAATCAGACACCACCCCTAAGCCATTCTTTTTTTTTTTTTTATCCTCACCTGAGGACATTTTTCCATTTTTTTTGTTCGGATAGAGTGGGAGGGAGAGAGGGAAAGAGAGAGAGAGAGAGAAACATCGACGTGAAAGGGACACATCGAGTGGCTGCCACCCGCACGACCAACCAGGGCCGGGGACAAATTGCAACCGAGGTACATGCCCTTAGCGGGAACCGAACCCGGGTCTCTCTGGACCGCAGGCTGACGCTCTAACCGCTGAGCCAAACTGGCCAGGGCTAAGCCATTCTTATGTAGCAAATATTGGAGCAGCCATTTTTGGGATGCTTAAATGAGTTAATGACTAAATTACTTAACAAAGAGCCTGGCACAATGAAAGTGCTCACTAAGTGGTAGCTATTATAACAATTATTATAGGATAAAGTATACTGTCTGATTTCCTCAAACTGATAATCATAGTCAAATGGCAACTAGTGTCAGGGTAAAGTTGGATCATTCCAGTTTGATGCTAAGTAGGGATGCAGCTTCTGAATGAATTCTATTCGGTTCAATTCAGCAGATATTTGTTGAGGGCCTGTCATATACAAGACACACAACTATCTTCCCTTTCAGTGGACTCTGGCTGCTTTCATGGAAGACAGCAGTGTGTGGGGAGGACGAGGTAGACTGAAAGGGCTGAAAGACCAAAGCATGTTTGTGGGGACCCCTCACTACTTCTGGAGCTTCTGCTGGCCAGCAGCCTTGTTGTCCATCATCTCTTCAGCTGGTCTGGGTTTGTCCTTTTCCACCCTTCTTCCTCCTCCTCTAAATGGCTGAGGAGCCCTGGCAACAGATTGTGCAAGTCACATGTCCAGCTGAGAGATCTTAAAATAAAGATGGGTTTACAGGTACACGAGGAATGAACAGATAATGAGCCCACTGGGTCGTCTAAGGAGAGAAGAATCTCTGAGTTCACTTTTAGTCCTGTAAGAAACCTGGATTGATTAATGTAAAAGACAGAGTCTATTCTTTTTTCCCCCATTTATTTTCAGACAGAGTGGGAGGGAGGGAGGGGGAGAGAGAGAGAGAGAGGGAGAGAAACAGAGAGAGAGAGAGACATCAATGTAAGAGAGATACATTGATCGGTTGCCTCTCGCATGACCCTGACCAGGGCTGGCAACCAAACTGCAACCAAGGTATGTGCCCTCGATAGGAATCGAACCTGAGACTCTTTGGTCAAGAGGCCAGTGCTCTAACCACTGAACCAAACTGGCCAGGGCCAAAGTCTACTCTTTTAATGAGATGTGAGTAGGGTCAAGGATGCTGGCAAAAACCAGTAGGAACTGGGAGTTCAGAGTCTATTAATTCATCATTAGGTTTTCTGTCAGTATTTGCTTAAAGGTATTGTGGAGTTCATGAAACACGTTTGATAGAAACGACTGCTCCACCTTCACAATTGCCGTCTGGCCTAGAGTCTTATCAACAGAAAGCGATTGAGAGCCTGTTTATCTGCCCAGGGTTAGTGAAATCCTTTCTTTAGTCTGGAGGGAACTCCAGAAGCTAACAAGGAAAGCCCTACTGTGAAGAGGTCTTTATTAACAAAGGCCCAGGAGAGTTTGGGTGGGCCTAGTTAAATGGGGGAGATGGAGGGCACTGGGAAATATTTTGAGGTTTCTCCCAACTCCATAGCTCTAGAAATCATGTGACCTATCCAGAAGACAGAGATTAGAATAGCCAGAGGAAATTATGGGTAAACTCATGTAGATATTTTAAATCTACATGTAAACTCCCACCTAGTGATCAAAAATAAGCACTCAGACTAAGAGGGGGAGCACAGAAAGGAATAGCCTCAGAGGCCATTTATATATTTGGTGAATATTTATAAGAGTTTAGTGGTACAGTGTTAGCTTGGTTTCAGCTGCAGATATATGGGAACTTCCATTGGTTTAAAGGAATCTGTATAAGAAGTCTCTAGAGATAAACAATGCAAAGAAGCTTTTTTTTTTTTTTTTTTTTTTTTTTGCATGTTGGGAATAATGAGCATGAGGAGTTTGAGAAGACGTATCTTCTTATGTGAACCTGAGGCCAATATTTAACAGCCTTAGAGTTAATCAAACATATTAGCTCCAGTGTGTAAAGGAAGAACTCACCCACACCCACACCAGTTCCACGCCTTCATATTTATCACCTGGCTCTTTCAGTACTTTTTACCTCTTGGCAATATTCTTTTTCCTTCTCAAATCTCTCACTTTTCAGGGACCTGCCAGTTCCCCGTTTGCTGGGCTTCAGCTGTGAATTCCTGTTCCCAGGGGAAGGGAAAGTGTGTGGTGCCCACATGCACACAGAGCACTGGGGGCTTTGTGCTGGGTTCCACCTGCTTCCTTTCCTCAGAGGCTCTCCAGCACACCTTCTCTGGGATCCCTGCGGTCAGGTTGGACTTTGGGTGTCCATTTAATGACTGTTTATAAAAATTTTTGCTGAATTTGGTAACTTGTCAAATTTGATAATCCTGGCAGTAAAAATGAAAAATAATTTCTAATCAACAATTGCAACTCTTCAGACTTATTCACATGCAAAAAATGTAAATGCACTGAATTAAAACATATTAGGTTAAATAAAGGAAGTAAGGAACAGGAATTCTGGGCCCTCCTTATTTTTGTTAATTAGGAAAAGGAATCAGGATCCTTTTGGGAAAGCATTGTGGTTTGTCTGGGGCTCTGACACCAGGCTCTGCTCTTCTCCTGGCTGAAAAATCTCCCTGCCTCCTTGCCTTCCAAGGGAGGGGCAGTCCTATGAGATGCACTGGATAGAGGCCTATCCAGTTAAAAAGGGTTGGGTGGCTAAAAATGAAGTAAGACATGATCAGAAGCTATATTTGAAAACATGTATTTTAAAAATTCCTGTTGTTGTTTTGCCTACATGTACTAGGATGGTAGATTCTCATTTTACTGTTACTTTATCTTTCTTTAGGCTATTTTTGATATGTTTATATATTTACTAGGTGGGATGCTGCCTGATTCATGAATTGTTGAATAAAGCCAATTAGGTCTTTAACTAAAAAGAAAAAATAAATAAATTACTTTATGCTATTTATAAAAAAAAAAGGGTTTTTTTTCTTTATTGATTTTAGAGAGAGAGGAAGGGAGAGGGAGAGAGAGCTAGAAACATCGATGAGAGAGAACATCGATTGGCTGCCTCCTGCATGCCCTTCACCGGGGATTTGGCCCACAACCTGGGCATGTGCCCTGACCAGGAATCGAACCAGTGACCTCTTGGTGCATGGATCAATGCTCAACCACTGAGCCACACCGGCCGGTCTAAATTACTTTATGCTATTTTTGATGTTTATAAGGTATAGACTACTTTGTAAAAATTGACTTTCACTTTTTGTTGTTGTTCATCTTCACCTAAGGATATTTTTCCATTGATATTTTAGATAGAGTGGAGGAGGGGGTGGGGGGAGAGCGAGAAATATCCATGAGAGAGAGACACATCGATTGGTTGCCTCCCACATGACCCTGACTGGGGCCGGAGATTGAACTTGAAACCCAAGTATGTGCCCTTGACTGGGAATCAAACCCGAGACCCTTTGGTGCTCTGGCCGATGCTTTCACCACTGAGCCAAACCAGCTAGGGCAGCTTTCTCTTGTTGTTGTTGTTATTGATGGTAACATTTTCAAAAGGGCATCCAAAGTTTAAAGTAACAGCTTGTTTTCTTGGCAAGGAAAGATGTTTCATTTGTGATAACCTCCCGTTTCCTGACAGATTGGGCTTTCTTTGTGGGTGGGTCCTCAATCACTTTGGATATGCAGAAATGCAAGACTGTATTGCAAGGGTAAACAAATAAGGCCATTTTAAAGTTGAACAGACCCCCTGATACTTCTAGTAGTGTTTGTCCCCAAACTATTAAATATGTATTAGTTAGGATTATTTCTGTTATGAGTGAATAAAAACCAGCTTAATCTAGATTAAGCAATAAAGGTAATTTATTAACTCCCAACTAAAGAGTTTGAGGGTATATCTGGCTAGCTTCAGGCATGGCTGGGTCCAGCTCTTTATTTTTCTCCATCTCTTGGCTCTCTGTGTTGGCTTTATTGATAGGTATAGTCTCCACAAGGTGGGAAAGACAGCCGCTAGCAGCCTCAAATTTATATTCTTATGGACATTCTTATGGATTTTAATTCATAAGAAATAAAATTTCTCTCTTATCAAATGCTCACATAGAAATCTCAAGAACAAGTCTTTTTGCCTTCTTGAATCATATACCCAATCCAGTCACTGTGATCAGCATGGGTTATGTGATCACTTCATGTGGCAGTAAGGCCTGGCAATTGACAGCCCTTTGAAGGGTTGGGAATGTGGGCCTCATTGGCATCATATCTGGCTCAAGAATGAAGAATTAGTTGAACTTCTTGGTGCCAGTTTGTTTCTCCAGCTTCTGTAAGTGCATGAATACAGAGCCCCATAGAGCTGATCCCTGTAGACATTTTTTTTTTATCATTTATTATTTCAGCAATTTTCCTTCCTTTTTCTTCTAGTTATTGGGGAATCATGAGCTGTATCTCAAGTTAACAGTGACCACGATCTTTTCATTATCCCACCTTAATAGGAGATCAGATGACAAATCTCCAATTCAGGGACCTTCATTTTTTTGTTTTTAATCCTCACCTGAGGACATTTTTGCATTTATCTTCAGATGGAGTGGGAGGGAGGGAGGGAGGAAGAGAAAGAGAGAAACATCAATGTGAGAGAGACACATCGAGTGGTTGAGACATCTTTGCATTTATCTTCAGATGGAGTGGGAGGGAGAGAGGGAGGAAAAGAAAGAGAGAAACATCAATGTGAGAGAGACACATCGAGTGGTTGCCACCCACATGACCCCAACCGGGGCTGGGGACAAACTGCAACCAAGGTACGTGCCCTTAGCGGGAACCGAACCTGTGTCTCGCTGGTCCGCGGGCCGATGCTCTAACCGCTGAGCCAAACCGGCCAGGGCTGTTTTTATCTATTTTAGAGAGGGAGGAAGGGAGAGAGAGAAACATCATTGTGAGAGAGAAACAATGATCTGCTGCCTCTCATACACACCCTGACTGGGGATCAAAAACCTGCAACTCAGGTACGTGCCCTGACCGGGAATTGAACCCACAACCTTTTGGTGTACGGGATGATGCTCCAACCAAGTGAGCCACCCAGCCAGGGCAGGGACCTTTTTATAAAGAGGCTTGTCTCTTGCTTTTTACATTTCAAACATCTTGCTAAGCTTTTGGTTACTAACACACCAAGCCAATTTGAGTTTTTGTTAGTTGAAGGCAATACTTCTGCCTCATTTTTCTTTTTCTCCTTTTAAATGTCTTGAGTTAGAAAATGAAAGTTTCTATGGGTCTTCTACACTTCTTGATGACATTTTAGCTACAAATGCAATCTCCATTTGCAATGTGAAAAATTGGAGAAATTGCCATAATCAGAAAATTCTACATTTGAACTTTTCTTCCCAAGAAATCACACCTGAACATCCCTCTTATGCTGTGTTTTCTGGATAACGCCTAATTTCTTTTCAAAGATTTTTTTTTAATCTGTACCAAAGGATATGTTTTTTAAAAATTGATTTAGAGAGACAGGAAGGGAGATGGAGAGAGAGAGAAAAAAAGAAACATCCATTGGTATGCATCCCACCCGGGGATTGAACCCACAACCTGGGTAAGTGCCCTGACCGGTAATCGAACTCACCACCCTTCAGTGTATGGGGTGACGCTCCAACCGAGCCACACTGGCCATGGCTGGATAATGCCTAATTTCTTGATTCTATTTCATGTAGGCCATTCTCAAGAGTTTTCCTGTTGATTCTTAGTGAATGTTGGGGATAAGCATATGAGCAAGAAAGCAAGGCCTAAAAAGAAGCAGTGGGTAAACATCATGTTTGAATAAGCCATATAAATATTGAGCCCTGGAAAATTTCTGCTTCAAACATTTTTGTCAGTAAGGCAAGGCTTAATGTGTGATGTGCAGGTGCCTGAGACAGGGTCTGACATGTAATAGCTTCTTGGTAAATACTTGAGTGAAAGAACTATTTGATAAACACAGAAAGTTGGTAAAATTGCTGCATTTGAAAGGGAATCTTGTCTGGCTGTGAGATGGCACCTCCCCAGGTGATGGGGAGGACCACTTCTGAGCAGTACTTCTTTGCCCCCATAAAAATGATTCTGTGCTGATGTAAAATTCCCAAACTTCTGGGCAATAGCTCAGAACTGGATCTGGTTTGGGGTTAGAGAGATTGTTATCACCTTCCCCAAGAAGGGCCCAGCATGTTATGACTGGAAGCACCATCTTGGCTTCTTCGTCACCCTCAAAATGCTGCTGCCTTGTCAGTTGTCTGCTTGTTCAGTAAGTGTGTAATATACACTGGAGGTTTATGATTGATTTTCAGAAAGGAAGAAAACCATTTCTTTTGGCGGCTAAGAGTGGCCATGTTGAAATGATAGAAGAACTTATCTTCCTGAATCTGCATACTTCAGAAAAGGACAAGGTGAGTTGGACTTCTCTTTCTTTCTTTTTTTTTGGACTTCTGTTTCTTTAAAGAACAAGAGGAAGGGGACTGACAGTTGTATAGTTTGGTGATGGCACTGGTCAGCAGTAGAGTTTTTTAGTTGTTACTACAGTCAGAAAAAGTCATGGAATATCCAGATGAAATGAACCTACTTTTGCAGTGGATTGCCCAGACTGCCAAGTTTTGCTCCATAAATGATTGTGAAGTCAATAGACTACCTGGATTTTTTCCCTAGTGTCTACTTCATGCCTCTCTTTCCTTCCCATGAGGTCTGCTGGAGAGTCAGCCCCACCTGACTGGGGAGTGAAACCCCGGATGGACATCTATATCTATGAATACGTCTTTGACTATTTTCTTAGGACAAATTCCTTGATGTGAAATTATGGGTCTAAGAGTTCTGCACATTTTTAAATATTTCAGTATACATTACTAAAATTTTCACCAGTTTACCTTCACAAAGGTTATATGGAATTACTTTTCATTTATTTTATTTTTTTTATCCTCACCTGAGGACATTTTTTCATTTTTTGTTCAGATAGAGTGGGAGGGAGAGAGAGGAAGAGAGAGAGAAACATCGACGTGAAAGGGACACATTGAGTGGCTGCCACCCGCACGACCAACCAGGGCCGGGGACAAACCACAACCGAGGTACACACCCTTAGCGGGAACCGAACCCGGGTCTCTCTGGACTGCAGGCCGATGCTCTAACCGCTGAGCCAAACCGGCCAGGGCTGGAATTACTTTTATTGTCCTACTTTTTGCTAGCAATTAGTAACAAAGATTGAACAAAGAGTATGGAGAATTTTTTTCTACTGGTTCAAACAGCTATGTATTTTCATTTAAAACTTTAAAATATTATAAATTTCACTTAAAACTGTGGATAACGTGGTCCACACTCTGGACCACAGCTTTAAGCAAATGAAACCCCCCAGAAGCCCTGTTGCAACCTGACCAGTGAAGGCACATGTTCCGCGGTGCGGAGGACTCTACCCTGAGTGTACCTGTGTTGCAGGAGGGAAACGCTGCCCTGCACCTCGCAGCGAAGCATGGTCACAGTTCTGTGCTAAGGGTGCTGCTAGCCCAGTGGGAAGAAGTAAATGAGACCAATGAGGTATGTGGAAGTGCAAAATATTGTCCTCTGTGCCTTCAAAGGGACTGTGACACAGCATTTCTTCAAACGGTGCCCCACTATTGTTTCTGAGATTTTCTAAGCCAGCAACAGCCATTCTGCATATAACAAGCAATGATGATTCTATCAAGTCTGCTGCCTGGTCAACTAAGATTGGGAGATGGGTCTTGATCTCAGATAGGTTAACATGTGGAAGAACACGTGACTTAGAATTAGTGGGGTGTGGTCATAAAAATAGCAACTATGGGTAACATAATGGAAACTGAAGGCTATGAAAGTGAGCATGTGTGGTTCCTAAGAGAGGTCAGTACTCGCTTTGGACCAGGGAAGTCCATCAGCCCGGTCCCATGCATCCCTGGACCTGGGCATGCAGAAGTTAAAAGCGGGGCTTTGACTGCTGATCCTGGCTCCATCACTCTTCCAGCTGGCTGACCT
The DNA here is from genome assembly GCA_030848825.1 of Tadarida brasiliensis. Lineage (NCBI taxonomy): Eukaryota > Metazoa > Chordata > Mammalia > Chiroptera > Molossidae > Tadarida > Tadarida brasiliensis. Next base: position 49,174,631 of record CM061258.1, read on the forward strand.
TGAGCACCTTACTTAGTAAGCCCCTTTCAGCCTCAATGTCCTGGTCTGTAAAATAGCCTCACAAAGCCACAGTGAGCTTTAAATGGAAGCGCTGTGTCACGCACGTAGTAAATGTGCAGCAAGTGGTATCTGCTGCTCCTATTGGTGGTTTCTGGGTGCAGTGAGTGGGATCATGGTTACTGTTGCTATCAGTGGTGTATGTTGTTACCACCCTCATTATCTTCTCTTCCGGTTTCTAGGAGAATGTAAGCCAGGCTTTTACTGAGGATCCTGGCCAAAAATAGAGCCTCCATTTGTTTATTTTTCCGTATGTGTTCACTCTTTTCTGTCCATCTGGCATGATGATCGAGTTTAATTTGTTTAGCTTAATTAAAGAAGATCCCAGGGAGGGTGTTGGAGGAGGGAGGTAGAGGGACTGAGCAAAAAAGGGAAAAAAAAGAGAGAGAGGGAACTCATGGACATGGACAACAGTGTGGTGATTGCAGGGTGGGGGGAGGGGGAGGTGGAAGAGGGCATAGAGGGGATAAATGGTGATGGAAAAAATTAAATTAAATTACATTAAAAAAATAAAGACAATTCCAGGAACTTGGTCTATTCGAGTGAAAGTTAGGACCAATGTTTTAGAAACTCAGAAAGAACACCAATCACCTTAGGTAGATTGTAGGCATGATTTGCCTTCACAAATCAATATAGAGATGGAGTTCTGTAGTCACAGGATTGAATTTGAAGTTTCAGTCAGGCTCGCCCTGTTCTGTTTTAATGCTTTGCCACTGGAATGTGTGCACTTGGGTTTCATCCACCTTTTAGCTATTTTTGAGTCAGGGCACATTGGGGAGAACTCATAACATCCAACAAACTGTAATTACAGATTATGATAGGCTTCATTTGCACAAGGTAAGGTGTCTGGTGATATTATTAGCCTTTCGAATAAGGCCCATAATACTCATACGGTCTTGGGAGGCCTCTGTTCCTTTTCGTTTTATTTCTTTATTTTATATATAAATTTTTTTTTTAGAGAGAGGAGAGATAGAAACCTCGATGTGAGAGAGAAACATCAATTGGCTGCCTCTTGCATGCCCCCCACTGGGGATCGAGCCTGAAACCTGGGCATGTGCCCTGACCGGTAATTGAACCGGAACCTCTCAGTCCAAGGGACAACACTCAATCCACTGAGCCACACTGGCCAGGATGCCTCTGTTTTTTGATAGAAGCTGCTGCCAGAGCAGCTGGAGTGACCCATGTGAATATGCTCTAGAGCAACTGTTTCCAAACATTTTTGGTAGCAAACTCATATCAGTAAAGAAAGTCTGTGCATGCGCCTATCATGTATATATTTATGATTAAGTTAATACACTACAAAAACATATGCCAGAAATAGACATTTAAAAATTTTGAGACGAGAATCAACATAAATAGCAGTTCTCATATTTTCCCCACACTAAAAGGATTATCTTGTGTACTTCTGACGTGTTTTCCTGCCAGTTTTCTTTGAGTTCCTACGCATGTATATATTGTAGTGGCTGCCCCAAATTCATTTAGTTTACTACTTATTTATTTAGTTTATTCCAATTCTTCTTTATTATATGCTGTCATGAACCTCTTTGTACATAAACCTTAGTTTGAATTCCTCTCTATTCCCTTTGGGTATATTCTTAGAGGTAGGATTGTTGGATCAAAGATATGAATGTTTATTAGGCTCTTAATATGTTAAAGATGTGAATTCTTTCCTTCACATTTTTTGAAAATATTTTTCCACTGGGGTTTGCCTTTTGGCATCTCTTCTCCTGGAAAAATGAGAAGGTAGATTATGAAGAGAAATTCAGTTGTAACAGATGGCTGTCCCAGGCACTCAGGTAAAGCAGCCTGGGATAAAATTTTTCCATCTTGTTGGAATGGGTACACTGGTTCCATGCTCCTACATCCTTGTGAACATGGCTGTTCATATCTAAATAGCTACAGTGAAACCTCTGAACGTGTCCTAATGCAGTTTTTAAGGATGTTATTCTTAACATCCATCAGGGGAAATGGTTGGGGAGTAGGGAAGGAATTCTGCATTCCTTCCCAATATTTTAGGAAAGAATCTGCACAAGGAGGGGAAAATATTCAATTAGATATTGTGTGAGACCAGTTCCTTCTTTTCTGTGTTTTGGCTTAATCTAAGCTCACTTTGTCCTACTAGTGTTTATCACGAGTTTCAGGAAACGTAATTACTGAGTTAGCATATTACTTTTTAAAATGACATACACTATTTAAAATCAGTTTTAAAGGTTAAAGCTGTACTTGGTACAAATGTGCTTCTATTTTTATGTTTCACTGCATCATAATTCCTTATTTCTGTGATGATCTTTCTTAACAAGCTGTTTCTGTCTGGTAGGTAGGATCTGTGTCCTATTTGTCTTTCCAATCCCAATACCTAGTAGAGTCTGACAGATTGTAGGTGTCTAATAAGTGTTTGTTGGCTAAATTAATAAAGGTTAAGAGTATGAATGGTGGAGGGAAAGTCAGAAAGGAGGCAGCATAACAGAGTAGTTAAGAGTGCAGGTTTGGGAGCCAAACAAGCTGAACTTCCATCCTAGTTTTGTCACTTTACAGTGTAGGCTCAGTTTCCTTGTCTGTGGATTGGGGATAATATTAATCCTGATCTCATGGGGTTGTTGTACAATTTAACTTTGCGAAAGCATATAGTCTTGGTAATATAAGCTGGCACATAGATGCTTAATAAATACTACCCATTATCAAGAGTAATGCACAAAAGATATAGAGAAAGCACACTGGTTCTCAAGTAATTTCTTCCATAGCAAGAAGTAATTAACTTTAACATTTTTCCTTTTGTTAGAATGGAGAAACACCATTCTTCCTGGCTGTTGCAGGAGGTCATGAAGAATGCAGCAAAGTGCTGCTGGCAGCAGGAAGTGATATCAACATTCCAAATAAAGTATGTGCTCCATGCCGTGTTCACTCACACAGTGGGAGGGGGACTCAGGATGCGCTTTGGGTAATCTGGTCCTGTGTTGATCCACTCACTGAGCTTTTGTAGAATTAATATTTATAATTTGCTTTGTTTTGGGTAAGCATTAGTGATTCATCTCTGATATTCCCTAATTAATGTCTCCTCAAAAGCAACGACATTCTCCCTATTTATTTGGGGAAGGAATAATTGAAATTGGGGCAAAAGGAGCAGATAGTTGTTACTTTTCAAATACAGAGATAATCTTATTCTGCTTAGTTTTCGCACTGGCAACTAGTACATGTCTGGCTTATTCATAGTAGATATTGCAAAAAATATATATATATATATATATATTGTGTAAAAGCCCAGGGGTCAGTCTGGAGCCTGGAGAAGATGGATGGTGCCTTCTTCTAAATACAAAATACTTCAGTGCTAAGATCCTTTGACACCTATCTTCATTTAAACGAGAAAACTTGAGTTTAGAAAAGTTAAGGAACTCAATCAGAATATATGACTAGTTAATGGCAGTGCGAAGATTCAGTGCCTGGGCTTCTGTCCACTGCTATGGCCTTGTCTTCAGATGATTTTACTTTCTTTTTCTATTTTTCTAATTTTAAATTATAATGAAAATAAAAAATCTTGAGTAGTATCTTATTGCACCTCCCCATCTCAATTTCACCTCCTCAGAATTAACATTATTAAGAATTTATTTAATGTCACATGGGAAATGTGATTAAACACAAGCACATATACACACTGACACTGCATTAAATGGTGGCCATATATGTTGCTCTGCACCTTGTTTTTGTTTAAATTGCCAATATATTTTGGAGAGCTCTCCATGTCAGCACAATGTAGAAATAAATAAATAAATAAATAAATAAATAAATAAATAAAAATAAAATAGATGTTAAAGTTACCTCCAGTGGCCAAGAATTAGATACAACCTATAAGTGCAGTGAATCGTAGGGAAAGGCTGAATAAAAATTTGGTTCACCTATTTCTTGGAAAATATACACCCATTAAAAAATATTAAAGGTAAATACTAAATATATTATAATATAGGAAAATGTTCATGATAGAACACTAATTGAAAAAACAGTGTGTTTGTACATATATTTTTACCATATAAAATTTATATGTACATGGACAAGATTGTGAGAATGTAGAAAATGAAGATAGTATGAGGTGAGTCCCATTGATGTGGCAGTAAATGAACACAAAGTTAAGGTTTCATGAGGCCCAAGAGATATTCAGAATGTGTGCCCTCCTGCCCGTCTGTACTTAATTATTTGGCCCTCAGAGGCAGTTTGCTCTGTAATGTCTTTTACAAGCTCACTTTCCCCACCTGACTAAGACGGCAGGCTCCACGTTGTCCGCATTCTTATGGCCTTGGCCTCATCTCGGCAGCCTGGAAATTGTCCTGAGTCCATTTCTCAGCTTTTATCTTGAATCTTCCCCCTGAGTTTCATTAGCATACTTCCTGGATCGATAGCCTCAGCCCTCACTGGCAGTCTGCACCTGTCTCTGCCCAACCTGGCGAGGACCCCAGGGAAACAGGCAGTGTGAAGCAAGAAGCCAGCAGCATGGACGCACGTTCCCGAGGGGACACGCTGGACTCCTTTTGCTTTCACATCTATCTGTGGGTGATTACTGTGTCTGATCTTGGAGGTGCTCCACCTGCTGACATTGATTAGATTTGGTCTCCAGGAGATTGCTTTTGTGTCTCCTCCCCCAACCAAGGGGGGTGGTAAGGGGCTGAGTCATTTCTGAGGAGGTAATTGAAGTAGATTGTATGTTTAGCTGATGGTAGAGACTTCCTCCATTAGTGCTGGATGAACAGACTGCCCAGTTGGGGCAGTCGGCTTTCTTAAGGGCTGTACTAACTGCCTGGGTCCAGTGAAGACTTGAGTAAACCCTAAGAATTCATGTTTCTAGAGGCCCTACACTCACATCTTGTTAAACATATTTAAATTTCCCCACATTTCACATTAAATTTTTTTTTTGCTGAAATTTATTTTTAGAGGCTCTTTTTATTTGTACTTCCATAACTTTTTGGATATGGTAAACTCCCCTAATTTATGATGGACTGATTTCTTAGACCTCTGTTCATACTTGGGAATTTCAAGAAGATGAAACATTTAATCTACAAATTGTTTACAAATGTAATTAATATTTTATGAATATTACATTTAACAATCAATGAAGTATGAACATGTCACTTAAATATTTATTCACTTCAGTTTTCTTTTGGTATCTTGGAACCATTTTTTTTTTTTTAAGATTTCAAATATTTCTTTGGCTCTGAAAGGTCTGTAGGTGCTATACACTGTGCCTGTAGCACCTCACAGGTAAAAGGCCGCAGGCTCCCACAGCTCTTCCTAGAGGGCTCCTGGCTTTGGGTTCTTCACAAACTTGTTTCTGCTTCAGATCTCCCAGTTGGGGTCCCTTCTAACCATTCTGATCTCAGTCTAAATGTCACCTCATCACTCACTGGAAAGTAGTCATCCAGTTCCACTTTACTTCTCATGGTAACACTTATCACTAGCTGATATTATTCTTTTAATAACATCTAGAGTCTAATACATTTATTCTAAATTTACTGATTTACTATTCTGACAATCTATGAATCGATAGATCAATTTATTGTTCACCCCCACTGGAATAATACCAGAGATTTTTTTGTCAGTCTAGTCAAATCCCACCATTAACTCACCTAGTGCCTATCACAGAATAAGTGTGCAATAATATTTTGTGAAATTTATAAGGTGGTAATTATGATTACCACACACATTTACTAGCTCATTTATTATCTCAGTACTGCTGTGTTTTGAGAGAAAGAGGTAGGATGGTGTGATAGACAGAACAATGGCCCCCAAAGATGTCCACAGCCTAATCCTTGGAATCTGTGAATATGTTATGTTACATGGCAAAGGGTAATTTAGGTTGCAGCTGGGATTAATGTTGCTCATCATCTGACTTTAAAATGAGATTATCCTGAATTATCCAGTCGAGCCTGATGTAATCACAAGGGTCCTTTAAAGCAGAAGAGGGAGGCAGGCAAGGAGGTCAGAGGGAGGCAACATGAGGACCGGCGCACATTTGCCGGCTTTGAAGGTGGAGCACGGGGCCGTGAGCCAAGGGATGTGGGTGGCTTCTATAAATTGGAAAAGGCAAAGAAATGGATTCTTCTGAAAGCCTCCAAAAGGCCTTTATTTTAGCCCTGTGAGACCCATTTCAGGATTCTGACCTGCGGACCAGTAGGATGATATATTTGTACTATTTAAGCCACCAAGTTTGTGGTGGTTTGTTATTAGCAGCAATAGAAAATTAGTACAGGTGGTAATATCATTTTTACAGAGGAAGACAAAATGGCCCATGCTTGAGAGGCCACTTATCCAAGGTCATAAAGGCATTTGATCTTAGCTCAAGCTAGATTCCAGTTGGTCAGAATGTATATTACTCCTGTTAGCATCTGTTCCTATTATCTGTTGCTTCATGACAGACCAACCCAAAGTGCAATGGCTTAAAACAATGTATTATTATCTTTCATGGCTCTGAGGGTTGCCTGGGCCCAGCTGGGAGATTCTTACTTTAGGTCTGTTACGTGGTTGCAGACAGATGTCAGCCAGGCCTTTAGTCATTTGAAGGCTTAAGGGAGGTGGATGTCCACAGCGGCTCACTCACATGCTTGGCAGAGAACCAACATGTGGTGTTTCCACATGCCTTGGCCTTCTCACAGCATGGCAACTGGTTTCTATGAGGTAGGGAGCAGAAGCTGCCAGGCCAGGTGGGGGCCACACCCGGAACTGGCACACTGCCACTTCTGCCTTATTCTATTGGTCAAAGCAGTTACAGGGTCCACCCAGATTCAAGGGAGTGAGGAAATAAACTCCACTGCTTGATGGGGAAGTGGCAGGGTCACATTGCAGAAGAGCATATGGGATGGGAGATACTTCTGCAACCATTTTAGGAAAACATAATCTGCTAGAGCACACTTAATTGGAGAACCTGAAAATACTTGGTGGCACTCTTACAAGGAATTAATCAATAACTGTTCGTTGACCGTGTATTATTGTGAGGTACCTGCAAGGCCTTTTGGAGGATGGCAAGATAATCAAGAGCAGGCCCTGCCCTCAAGCAGTTTGGCATCTAGTGTGGGCACTGAGTGAAGACACTCGGGCACAGGGAGCTGTAGGAGGCAGCTGCTGGCGGTGGAGAGGAGGCGGAGGAGGAAAAGGGCCACGAGGGAATGCTGCACATAGGTAGCAATCACACTGAGCTTTAGCAGGAGAGTGCGGAGGCCTTTCTTGGGACCAATACCAACTCAGCTGTTTTGGCTGAAGGAGGGGACTTGCAGGGTGTATAGAGAGAAGACTTGGCTCTAGTGTTCCTTGTACTTCCTGGAGAAGGGAAACAGAGATTTAACTCCTATTTGCCTGAGGCATGTAATACCTAGGACTCTGACTCTTTAATGGGAGACACTCAGAAGCAACAAAGAGCACCTCCAAATTATTGAAAACACATCGGATTTTCCTTATTAAAGAGTCATACTATTTCATTCTATCAATTGATTGCCATGTGATGAACACCAGAAAGCTTGCTGGATTTTTACGGGACTCCCTCCATGCCCTCGCCACCTGTTTCTTGCAGCTCAATATCAGTGCTTTGCAGATAGCAACCCAGAATGGCCACGCAGCCCTTGTCAGCTTTCTTCTCAGCGAGAACGTTGATCTGCACCAGGATGTGGAAGTGAGTATATTCCAGTGACTCTGGCTTTGATCACGGCGCTGTGAGGCGGGCTGTGCCAGGAGATGCCCCTCACAGATATGTGGTGGGGATGGGCTGTTCACAAAGGACGGATTCTTTCTGGGAAGGCTGACTGCCTTCTTTTGGAGACTGAGTCTTAATCTTGAGAAATAAAATCCGAGGGATGAATTTTAGAAAGTCATTGAAGTTCCTGAACAAAATGAAATCTGTGTGTTTTAAATATTTATATTTGCTGCAATAAAACTTTCTCATGTGTCTAGAGATGCCATTATTCTTGTATTAAATTTATCAGTCTGGGAAAATGATGAAGCTGCTGTCAGTAGGAAGGAGAAGATAATTTTTTCCCCCTTCACTAAACAATCTTGTTTTTCTTTTGAAAGTCAATCCTTTATGCTGATTTATGTTTTCTGAAGTTTGAATTGGCTTTGGTAAAATGTACAAAGGTTCTCTGTGCTGGAATTAGATCGGAAACATTCCTCTATTTTTCACTCTATTTTCATTTCTCCTGTGAGGATATTATTTCCTCTAATCTTGCTTAGCTATTACTATTTATTGTATTAACTCGAGAGAAGGGATGTGATTTGAACCATGACTGGTAGTTTTTGGAGAATGGAGTTAAGGAAATTGGCTCTGAACTTGCCTGGTCTGTCCCAATATGCTTCCTGTTTCTCAAGAGGGGCTGAGCCCCAGCGAAGCTGGTGGTCCCAGCAGGAAGGACACTACCCACTTCCTGGGAGGAGGGATGCTTTTTCTGTCTTTCTTTTTTTTCATGCTCAGTGTATCAAGAGAGAAGGTTCTTCCTGAGCAGAAGGGGCTTGCACAGAAAGCCTTCCCCTCACATTGCCCCCTCCAGCCACATCTGTCTTCATGCCCCTTGCTCACCCTCAGACAATCTGACTTACATAGCCATGGCATCCTACCTGTCCCTCCTCTCCTCTTCCTCTGTGTGCTGGCGACACTCTTGCCAACTCACTACGTCTCTATTCCATCAGTCTACCCCTGTTTCCTGGGAAGCAGCCTGGTGCAGTGTTGGTATTAAGAAGATCTGGGTTCAGATCCTGTCTCTGCCACTTCCTCACTCTGATGCCTGGTGGAAGTTATTTAACCCATCTGTGCCTCATATATAACTCAGGGAATGGAACACCTAACTGCAAGGGTTATTGTGAATGAAAAGTTGTGTTTAAAACAGAGTACTGTTGTGGAAGTGAGTGTATAGTAAGTAACATTATAAGAATACTTTGGCCCTGGCTGGTTTGGCTCAGCGGGTAGAGCATTGGCCTGCGGACCAAAGAGTCGAGGGTGTGATTCCGGTCAAGGGCACATGCCTTGGTTGCAGTTCGGTCCCTGGCCCTGGCCGGGGTCGTGCGGGAGGCAACCAATTGTTGTGTCTCTCTCACATCAACGTTTTTCTTTTCTCTCTCTCTCTCTCCCTCCCACTCTATCTGAACATAAATGGAAAAATATCCTCAGGTGAGGATTAAAAAACAAGAATACTTTGGATGCATATAACTGGTGTTTATTAATATCTATTCCACTTGAGCAACACTGCCTCTGCCCTCATCACCCACCCTCATACACATCTGCCTTCCCTTTCTCCATTCACTTTGCTTTCAGCTCAGTGACTGTTGTTCAACAGTCTCACTGGATCTTCTGCCCTGTTCTTCTACACCTGTACCTTCATCCTCTCCTCTCCACTGGATGCCCCGCACCTCACTCTCACAGCTGTGTTCTTCCCACCTTTCCCCCTCTCAACTGCCTTCTGTGTCGTGGAAACATGTTTTTCTCTAGTACCTTCAGGGGCCAGTAGCAGCTGGGTGAGAGTGAGGCATCAGGAGGCCAAGTGTGTGATCTTGGAGGTGGGCACTGCAGCCTGGAGGGCTGGGTAAGAAGCATGAGGTGGAGATGAGGGAGAGCTTGGGTTTGTGGCTGGAAAACAGGAATTTTAGCCACAAACAAGGAGGAAAGGGGAGCAGGGTGCAAGGGCTTGATGAATACTGGACTCCATACAGGTTGGGGGGCTGGACACAAGAACAAGGCCCCTGGGTGAGTGAGGAGAGCTTGAGATCAGATCAATATAGGAAATGCTAAATGTGAATGCCATTTTCTCCTGTGGCGCTTCCCACTGCACTGTCACTCTTTGAAGGCTCTGAGAAGTCCTGCAGTTATGCTTATTTAATACTTTTCTTATCCTTCATATTTGAGCTCACATCTCAGTTCTTCAGGAAAGCCTTTTCTGACCTCCAGAAAAAGGTTGGCCCTCAGCCCACGCCCACATAGGCTGTCATACTACTTTCTACTTTTCCCTCAAACACTTAACATAATTTGTAATTGTATATTTATTTTGTGACTAAAGAACAGTTAATATTTGCTTACCCTACTAGATTAGAAGATTCCTGAGAATGAGCCATATTCACCGCTCAATCCCTAGCCTCCTGAAAAGAGCCCGGCCCACAGGAGGTGCTCAGCGTGTAGTTCTAGAATGAATGAACAGGGAACACTGATCGCTGCCCAGCAGGTTTGCCGCACAGCCTTGGGGTGGAGATGACTGCTGACCACTCACTGTGGGCCAGTCACTGTGCTGGGCAAGTTCAGTACTTAGGAGATTATCAGGAAGTGTCTGCTGAAATGAGTTGCTTTTTGATCTGAATGATGAAGCCAGAATATTTTGGATTAGAAATTTTCGTTTCTTTTTGCAGCCTAAGGAGTCCGCTCTTCATTTAGCTATTATCAACAACCACATCACCGTGGCAAACAGCTTATTAAATGCACAGCATGATACTGACATCTTAAATCAGGTAAGTCAAGCAAGTCAGAACCTGGAGTATTAATATCAATGCCCTAAGCAAATTGGCCCTGTGCTTTGGTAGGAAGAGTACTGGGCTAGGTGCTATTGTCCAGCTGTGTGACCCTGGGGAAGCTGCTTTCTCTCTCTGGTATAGAGGTTGGGCTACATCATAACCAATGTTCTTTCTGTCTTAATATTTTAGAAATGTTTTACATCAGCATTACTTTGGGTGGGAGGTTAAGATGGGTGAGTTCCTATGATTTCATATGTTTCTTTGAAATACTCTCACTCTCTTAATAGGAAAATGATTATTCCAGAAAGAAATTAGAAGTCTTGTAGTCCTTTATACATTATAATGCAGGAAATTTATAACATAGAAATGCATAGAGAAGGCAATAAAAATAACCTCTAATCCCTCCATCTAGATATTATCATTCTTAACATCATTGATGCATTTTCTTATATATATGTGTATATATATGTGTGTGTATATATATATAAATTCATATATATATATATATATATATATATATATATATAATTTAGCTAGATATAGTGTTGTTTCCTTGTTTTCTAAGGCTTTTAATGTTAAATAAGTATTTTTTCATTTTAAAAAATAATCTTTGAAACTATTTTTTATTGTGCCAAAATATACATAACATAAAATTTACCTTTTTAACCATTTGTTCATTTAGTATAGTTGTGCATTTAATACAGTTCAGTGTCATTAACTATATTCACATTGTTGTGCGACCATCACAACCATTCATTTTTCCCAAACTAAAACTCCACACCCTTTAAATAATAGCTCCCAGCCCTCCTCCCCTCAGCCCCTGGCAACCACTATTCTACTTTCTGTCTCTATAAACTTGACTATTCTAGGTACCTCATATTGAAATCATTTTTTAAAAACTATTTTTAATAGTTGCCTACTATTCCAATATGTGGGTATATCATAGTTTATGTAATGAATCTCCTTGTTAAACATGTAACTTCCTATCAGGTTTTCACTGTCATAAACAATACTGCCATGAATGTCCCCTGTACCTACTTAAGAATAGGTGATCTTATCTAGTTTTCCTAATGCTTATATAGGACACCTTTTGTCTTTTCACTGTGCAAGTGTTTTTTCCCTTTTCAACGTGCTTGGATTACGTTTTTGAAATTTTTCATGGCAGAGGCAGCAGACTCCTTTGCATGTAGCTGCTGATCTTGGAAATGTGGAACTGGTGGAAACCCTGCTGAAGGCAGGCTGTGATCTGAAGGTTGTCGACAAGGTAATTTCATGGACTTCACTCTGTTCAGCTGAGATGGTTGCTAAGACCACCCTCTTGGCTATAAACCGTGAGCAGCAGCATAGCCTTTGTGAAATGGACAAAAACTGGAGAAACCTTGTATCTTGATAGTCAGTAAAACATCCCAATTTTGATTACGATAAGTCAGTAAGAATTTTTACTCTGAACAATAAAATGTGTTTTTTGCTTGGCTAGCGTGGCTCAATGGATTGAGCGTTGTCCCATGGACTGAGAGGTACCGGTTTGAGTCCCAGTCAGGGCAGATGCCTGGGTTGTGGGCTTGATCCCCAGTAGAGGGCATGCAGGAGGCAGCCGATAAATATGTTTTTCTCTCACATCAATGTTTCTATCTCTCTCTCCCTTCCTCTCTCTAAAAAAATCAATAAAACATATTTTATAGTATATGTATATATTTGTTGTTGTTAATCCTCACCTGAGGATATTTTTCTGTTGATTTTTAGATAGAATGGAAGGGAGGGAGAGAGAGAGAAACATCGATGTGAGAGACACATCAATTGGTTGCCTCCCACATGACCCCAACCAGGGTCAGGGATCAAACGTGCAACCCAGGTACTTGCCCTTGACCGGGAATTGAACCCACAACCCTTCAGTCCATGGGCAGATGCTCTAACCACTGAGCAAAACAGGCCAGGCTAAAATGTATTTTTAAAATTCAAATTATTAATTTTTTAAACATGTTTTTATTTTATTTTATTTTTTAGAGGGAGAGGGAGAGAGAGAAACATCAATGAGGGAGAGAAACATCCATCAGCTGCCTCCTGCATGCCCCCTACCAGGATCAGCCCACAACCTGGGCATGTGCTTTGACTGGGAATGGAACCAGCAACCTCATGGTGCATCGGTTATGATGCTCAAATAACTGACCAAGACACTTATTAATTTTTTAAACAGATGATAGATTCACATGCTCCAAAAATAATGTATGTAATTAGTAAAGGTTTGACAGTAAAAATTCCCCCCCCCCCACTTATGTTTTTCTGGTTCCCATACTACCCTTGACATATATATCCATTATTATACATTTCTCTGTTCTTTCTAGGGTTTTTTTTATGCATAGACAAGCTAATATATATATATATCTGCATATTGTTCTGCATGTAGGTTTTTCGCTTTAACAATATAAAGTGGAGATTGTCCCATATTAGTACATGGAGAGTTTCTTCATTCTTTTTTACACAGTTGCATAATACATTGTGGTATGGACATATCGGAATTTAACTAATCCTCAACTGATGGGCGTTTAAGTTGTTCCTAAGCTTTTACTGTTATAAACAGAGCCACAGTGAATAAATGTACACATGCATGTCTAAAGTTGTTTTTTATTTTTAATAGTTTTTAAGTTGTAAAATACACATAACATAAAATTTACCGTCTTAACCATTTTTAAGTGTGCAGTTTAGTATTGTTAAGTACATTCACACTGTTATGCAACCAGTCTCTAGAACTTTTTTATCTTGCAAAACTGAAACTCTATGAACAACTGCCCATTTCCTCCTCCACCCCACCCCACCCTCCAGGCCCTGGCAACCACCACTCTACTTTGTCTTTATGAATTTGACTGCTCGAGCTACCTCATACAAGTGGAATCATGCAGTATGTGCCCTTTTGTGATTGGTTTATTTCACTTAGCATAATGTCTCCAAGATTCATCCACATTGTAGCATGTGTCAGAATTTCATTCCTTTTTAAGGCTGAATGATAGTTATTGTATGTATATACCACATTTTATTTTTTCATCTGTGAATGGACATTTGGGTTGCTTCCACCTTTTGTCTAGCATGTAGACTCATTTGATGAAGTAATGCAGGCTCAGCCATTGGAGGGTAGTGGGACGACTGTCTGTTAGGTTCCAACTTTACTGAAAGGTGTAAACACAGGAGACCTGTGTGTGGCAGCCCTGTGAAGTGCTCACACAGGTCATCTTCCTTCAAGCCTCACATCCCCTCTGTGAGCTGGACAAAATAATCCCAGTTTTCAAGACAAGATTTTAGAAATGTTGGTGACAGCAGGGGCACACACATAGTAAGAGCCTGGCTTCAATGCCAAGGCTGTTGGCTGCTTGGTTATCCAGTGCTTTCCTACAAATGTCGGCAAAGGTGGCTGCTTCCAGAACTCGCAGTTTTTCCTGTCCTTCATCAGCTCAGCACATCCCTAATTCCCAGTGCCAGCCTGAATCTACCCTACTCTATTTCAGAATCACACATTTTACATATTAGGATCTGAAGTAGTGAGATGCTATTTTACTTTTCTCTGTATGTCAGTTTTTTAAATTAACTCTTTTTTTTCTGATAATAAAAATAATAAAATTCTTCAGACACTCTGGAAAACATAGAGAAGTGTAAGGAAAACACAGCCATCCGTAATTCCGTCACTTAGGTGGAATCCCACCAGCTCATTAGCTTCTGATAACATTTGGCATTAGTATTAACATTTAGTGTTAGTATTTTCCTATGTTATCTTTTTTACTCTATTCTACTTTTTCATTAATACATAATACCTCCAGGGCCATCTTGTGGGCGGAGAATCTATGTAGCATCGGCAGGAAATGCATGTTGGGTCCCCTGGTGCTGGCGGACTGGCTATTCCAGTAAACACCGTTAAATGCTACAACTTGACTTTGTTTTCAGAACAGAAGTCCACAGTTTACTTGACCTCACAGTTTGATTTTCCCAGATTTCCCTTCTCCTCCTCCCTTTTTCTTCTCAGGGTCCAGAATATAGTTGGCACAAAATACATATTTAATTAATGAATAAAAGCTACCTTTTCTATCTGCTCCCACAATTTTTACCAAAGATAATTGACTGTTTTTAAGACCAAATTAAGATCTGGATGAAAAAAAGGAGCCAAGGTTTGGTGTAAATTTGACTTTCCCGGAAACCTGTTCTCCGGGCCTGAGACGTCACAAGGTTTCCCAAGGGCTTTCCACCCTCAATGGGATGTGTATTTGAAGTTCCACTCCAGCACACACTACCAGGAAGGGTTTTCTATGAGCCTGAAAACTGGCTCTCAGAATGTTGTCTTTCCAAAATAGGCTAATTATGGTGATGTGAATGGCTTTACAAGCCAGAATTTAGACAGTGTACAATTAGAGGCTTGCTAAATGCCTGCAAAATACAGCGCTTCCTAATTTCATTACTGTCTCTTTTGCTGATTACTCCCAGCTCTAATTTTCAGGCTCACCTGGGTCTCAGTGCCTGGACTAACAGCCAGATCATTTGGGTTGGTGGGAGTTGCAAATAGTCAGATGTGAGAGAATTACTGGGATACATTTCTGGATCCCTAAGCATAGAAACATGGGTTCCTAAGATTGGAACTTCTGGGATTATGTCTGACCATTCATTTTCATTTTTGTCAGGATTCTTGAGCAAATTTTTCATGGGTCATTGGCAAAGCAAATGAGAATCACCACCTTTTACTCAGGAAAAAATCTGTAGACATCTAATTTGTGCACTGCATAAAATCTACGGGGGATAATACCTAGGGGGCACTGCTTGCAAAGCTGTATACCTTCGCTTCGAGCTATATCCATCTTGACAAAGGTGTGCCTTCTGTAATTTATATCAGGTACCATATGAGCTCCAGGCCACTCATGCCCCAAATTATGTCTGGAAGAGCCCTTATTGATCAGTCTATTTGGTTAAGAGTCCAACCCTCACCCTTGGTTAGAGGCATTGTGATATAATAGAAAAAAAGTTCTAGTTAGGAGTCCAGCAAGCTGAATTCTGTATTCTGAATTAGTCGTGTTGTCATGATTGATATTACTTTTAATAAGATCCAGATCTTTTCTGTCTTATTTCTCTGCCCTCCTCAACACATGGCTTCCACTTCCTGGGCTAAGGTGGCTGTTTAAGCTCCTGCCATCATGCCAGCATTCCACTCAGGAGGAGGAGGAAAGGAAGGAGAATGACATCCCTCTCTTTAAAGATACTTCCCAGAAGTTGCATGTGCCACTTCCATTTACATACCTTTGGCCAGAACTTAGGTCACATACCTTAAGTGCAAAGGAGGCTAGGAAATGTTTGGAGTGGCCAAGTGCCCAGCTAAAATTTAGAGGTGCTTTCCATAGAAGAAAGGAAGAAAAGTCTGTAGAGGGATGGGGGTACGGCAGCTTGCTAAAGCCTCTGCCGCAGGTGGAGTCGGCTTTTGGAGGAGAAAAATGTACAGTCATGTTATTTATTTGCTGACGACATCCCAGGTCAAGGAGCCAGGGAGACCCCTGGGAGTACTGGAGAATGTTGGGTTCTCATTGATAAAGCATTGTAAAACATAACTCATTGATGGTGGGTCACAAAGCCCAAGCTCTTTCCCTTGCCCAGTTGACACAGCACCAGACACTATCAATATCTATCATTTCTTGGAGAATTTACATGTGTCATGCATGACATGTCCTAAGGGCATTACATGCATTATCATATATACCTCTCACCACTGCACCATAGCGTAGGCGTTGAGATGGAGAGAAGCTAAGGACTGGCCCAAGTTCACCTTGCAAGGAAGCAGTGGGTTAGAATTTGAGCCCAGGCTCCCTTGTCCCTAACCACTAAGGCCATACCATCTGACACTTCCATTTTTAACTTTTAGCAAGGGAAGACTGCTTTGGCCGTGGCCTCCAGAAGCAACCACAGCCTTGTTGTGGACATGCTCATAAAAGCAGAGAGATACTATGCCTGGAGAGAGGTAAGGAAGGAAAATTCCATTAAAGATGCATTTGCTGTTGTGACATTTCCTTAACCAAGGCATCACCTCTGTTTTCTTTGGGGGTGGATAAATAGTGGCGTTTTGCGACAGAAGCAAGGGACACGATACTGTCACATCCCTTACGTTTCCTATGTCAGACAGTACTCAAGCTTTTTATTTCAGACATTTGTCTCCATCTTGAATGACAAAAATGATCCAGTGATAGATAACGTAGTCTTGGTTACCACCTTACTAGTTATATCTGAAAATATATATTCTGAAATAAGGCAATACGCAGAAAATGTTTGAAATCATCTGATACAATTATTTTCAATTTAGAAGCATGGTGAGAACATCAGGGACCCAACAACCAACTTGCCTGTGACATTCAAGCAAGATCACAGTCAGGAGACCAGGCAGATCCGCAGTCTTCTCTGGAACCTGGCTTATCGTCAGCTGAAGGCCAACGAGTGGCAGAGGCTGGCCCGTTTGTGGAACTTTACAGATGACCAGATCAGAGCCATCGAGGAACAGTGGTCAGGTGAGCACGGCCCAGATGATGTGGGCGGGAGGCATTCACTGTTAGCAACAGCAGCCCTTCCTGGTGGCAGATCTTCCAAGTAAGTGCCAGGGAGACAGACTCAGGCCTCTCAGAGGATTCCAACCCCTGGAATCATTTCAGCCAGACTCTAACTGTCAGAATTAGTGATGTCACATCAGCTGGAATCCTTAGTGTTTTTTTGTTTTTTGTTTTTTAATAATTTGGCCAAAACTTAGGAAATATAGAAAGTTTGGCATTAATCAGCTAATTAACTTTATAAACAAAGAAGCAAACATTTTTCTTGGCAAAACTTTCTATTTATAGCACTTTCCATACATGGATAACGTGAGATGTGAATGAGTCCCATGCTAGGATTGACTCGAATTACTGATTGCTGGGGATTGTGGATACAGCAGCACAGCCCATGAGCATGTGCTACTTGTACCACAGATTATGGCACTTTTTATGGCTAATTTTAAGGACACATTTTCATGTAAAAAAAAAAAAGGAAGATGTTGAATATTGACTATAGTTTCTGAAAATAATTCTTTGTCATTTCTACTTTGTTGCTCATTAGACATATAGTGTTCTGTAAAGTCTTTAGGAAAGTTGTCTTCTGGAAATCTCTCTTGACCTAAACACTGATTTGGAAATATAGTGTACCTTCAGAGTACTTACCATCAGGGTAAGGGGGATTTAAATGTTGAAGCCAACATTACAGAGGGCCTAGAGTGTGTTCAGCTCTGCCAGGTGGGGGTGCATCAGCTCGGTAAGCCATGGTGCATGTTCGATGGAGTTTACACCCTAGTTGACATGATTACAGTAACGTTAACAATCCACCTATACTGTGACCCAGGTAATGGCACCAGGGAGTTGGTGAAATTTTGAGCAAAGGAGTGACATGCCAATGATGTATTTAAGAAAAATTAGTTTGGCAAGGGCAAGATTAGGAGAACTCACATAGGAGTACATTCTTGATGTGTGCAGTTAGCTCTCCCTGAAACACCTGCCCCTCTAACAGTCTGTCCAATGAACTTCCTCCCCAGAGCTCAGAGCCCTCCTCTTGTGGCATCTGTCTGCTCCTGGGCACACACACACAATAGAGCTGGAAGCCTGTCATGTGTTTGTAACTGTGAACTTCTCCTGTTGGGAGTGCCAGTGGCTTCTCACCTCCCCATCCCAGCACTTCCCCCAACACTTCTCAGGAATTAGGGATCCAGTGAGTGTTTCCCCGGTATTCACGGGCCCAGAAAGGGTGGGCGATGCAGACCTCATCAGAAGCTGGAGTGGCAGGATGCTGCGGGCTGGCTGCTCAGAGTGTGGGTGACGGACAGCAGCACCAGCAGCAGCACTCGGGAGCATGTTAGACATGCAGATTCTTACCCCGGACCAGCTGGATTTTAACACAATCCCCAGGTGAAATAGACACGTTAAGTTTGAGTTTGAAAAGCTCCACGTCTCATTGAGATTGTTCTTCACCGCAGGGCAGGGACGCAGCTGTAAAGTCTCCAGTCTGTTCCTTCGGGCTGTGTCGAGCATAGTAGGTGCATGGCAAGTGCTAGAGGGAGCCCAAACACTGGTCACTCGAAAGAAGCACCAGTGAGGGCAGCGGGAAGGGCTTTTATCCTTGGGCCTTTGGTCTAACAGTCGTCAAAAGAGGAGTGAATTTGTAACCACAATCATAGAGAAAATTCAATTGGAATTGAGATCACAGTAATAAAAACAGACGCCGTTAGCAGGTGAGGTTTTGCCTCTGACCTTTCGTGTGTGGCACAGGAAAGGACAGCTTCCGTGAACATGGCCACAGGGCTCTGCTCATCTGGCTGCATGGGACTCTGATAATGCAGGACACGCCGGTCAAGCACCTGTATGAAGGTCTGGTTCGTGCAGGTTTCCCAGAACTAGCTGGTGAGTGACAGTTTTCAATAAACAGATACCCTTGGCCCCTTAAAATGTTAGGGGACCGTTGACAGAAATAATACTACCCTGAAGAGCAGTGGTCCCAGCTTGACGTTCACTGTGACTCAGTCAGAATATGCAGCTTCTTTGGTGAATGACTCAATCAGTACTTGTTCTGTTTTTAGCCCTGTGGTTCTCAGTGTCAACTGGACATTGAAAAAGTATAGGACTATTTTTGTTTATGTGTCCGTGTGGGTGGGAGTGGGAGGTTGGGGAAGGTGACAAGGGGACAGGAACACTGAACCATGTCATAAGGTTATAGGATAGTTCTCCACAACTAAGAATTATTGTGCTCGAAATGCTATTTGGCCCCTGTTGGGAAACTGCAAGTTAGTGTATTTGGAAATGTTATCTCCAGGTTGAAAGAAAAGAGCAGACAGGCTATTACTTTGCCAGCTGAGGTTACTGCTAAAAAATTACTCTGCCAAAGATTATATTGTCAGGGAAGATGCTTTGAAAACTTATCAACAAATTAGGTGGTGTTATGACTTGCATGTAATAACCACCATTCATGTGAAATATAGCAACATCTGCTATTATTTTCGTGATGCAGCTTTACCTGAAGCTGAGAACATACATGCATGAATCAGACCACTGATTCAATATTCAAGTTCAAGTTCAAGTACAAGGAATAGTGAATGGATGATGCCTACCTTTCATGACATTATCCTCACAGCACTGGGGAAAGTGTGTAAGAACTCCCAGGGGGTGACTAGAGGGAGTCCTCTGAAGTGGTGTAGGTGATGGGCTCTGGACTTATGCCTGAACTCCAACGCTAATAGGCTTTGTGATCTTGAGAAGTTCTACAACCTCATTGTGCCAGTATTCTCATTTATTAACTAGGAAAAAAAAAAAAGATTTCTATGGCAAAAGGCTATTTTGGGATTAAGTGTGTAATAGTGCTTGGTACATAGTGTTCTATAAATATTAGCCATTAGTAATAAATGTTATGCTATCTTTTTTCCAGAAAAGATCCGTCAATTCAAAAGCGAAACTGACTCAAAGCCCAAGAAATGTACAGTTTCATAAATGCCTAGAGAAACTGTGTTTAAATGATTTTTCACCCAGCATCCAGTCCTTTTAAGTTCAGTTCTTCAATGCCATAAAGTTCCTCTAGCAGTAGGATTGATTTTCTTTTCAACTGTGAAGATTGTGGTAATGGGATCCTCTAGCAGATGAAAAAATGGTATTATTCTTTCTAACCACTGAAATGAAAAGTCAAAAAATTTTTTTGGATTTTGCTTAAGGCAAGTTGTATATGATTTTCCCATTTCTGCCATTTGATGAAACATGTGATAGCATTATCTAGGAGGATTTTGTTCCTCATGTTTTAAAAAAAAACATGGTGGGAGCAGCATCATGATGTATGGGAAAGTGGGGGGTTCTAAGATAGATGTGATTTTGAGTCGTGATTTTGCCACTTTTCAGTTATGAAGTTTTGGGCATTCTAATATTCAAATTCCCAAATCTTCAGTTTCCTTCTCTATAAAATGGAAGAAATACCTGCCACAGCATTTTGGTGAGGATGAGGGAGAATGCCTGTAACCTCATGCCCACAGTATTGAAATCATTGTTATTTCTCCTGTAAGAGAAACTGGCTTTGGAAATTTATAGTTGCTGTTGGCTTTAAGTAACACGTATGTATAACATATTACTTAGAAAAGGCCAGAAGTATACATACCAATATTTTTTCTCTCTTGGTGATTTAATTATAGGTGACTTTATTTTCTCTGTACTTTTTGGGTTCCAATTTTTTTCACAATGAACATGTATTATTTTTGTAATCTGAGAAAATTATTAAATATGAAATTGAGTACCAATTTATGCCAGCGTATATGCACCTAT
Source organism: Tadarida brasiliensis (assembly GCA_030848825.1). Taxonomy (NCBI): domain Eukaryota; kingdom Metazoa; phylum Chordata; class Mammalia; order Chiroptera; family Molossidae; genus Tadarida; species Tadarida brasiliensis. The sequence continues at coordinate 49,195,474 of CM061258.1, forward strand.
TCATTATAATTTAAGGCTCTCCATTCTCAAATTCTGGCTCTAGGTCTCTAAGGCCAGAAATAATATTGTGAGGAATTTCAGTCCAGTTATTTTATCACGAATTTATAGTTCTACGTCTTTGGCCCACTTAATGTTATGAATGTTTAAAACAGGTAATATGTTCACATGATTTCCAAGTTTTTAACAAAAGTATTTAGTGAAAAGTCTTGTCTCCATCTGTTCTTCAGTCTAGCCAGTTTCCACTGACTTTGCTATTCTCCCCTGCCCCCCGCCAAAGTCTAGGTAACCTCTTTATATAAAAATAAATATGAATACATACTGTTATTATATAAAGTGTTTTAATTGTTGAATTTAAGTTAACTCAAGCTAACACTAATTACTTGATGCTTTATACAATATATAGTTTCCAGAGCTTAAAGTTTAAAAAGATTTATAATATTCTTAATTACAGTATTCATAATATTGACTTCAGTTTGTGCACACGGTCACGGCTTGCGTACTGAAAACTGTTCCTAATTGTAATCTAGGTTCTTAACAGAGCAGAGCCTGAAGCCAGAGCTTACGTGCCACTGCTTTTTTCAGGAGGGCAGATCCAAGGAAGCAGGACTGAGTGATGAGGGGTGATATGGAGAGGAAGAGACAAGACCAGGGTGAATTACTAAACTGGCCACCGCTTGGTATCAAGCACAACTGATTTGACCTCGGGGGTACTCTCTTCCAAGAGATGAGGCGGGATGGCTGTGCACACAGGGGAGAAAAGAATGGATCTGCTCACCACAGGGGGCGTTAGTTTGGGCTGAGTGGGCCGCAAGTGGAGCCTGCCTGTCTCTCGTGACTGGACTGGGAGTGGAGGAAGCCCTGGGGAGGAGTATGCCCTCTGTACTGGCAGCAGATGAGATGCTGTTGGTTTGTGCTTGCTGAAACCCATGAACTGTTTGCCACAGTAGTAGCTGGGCCAGAACCGAGAACAAGTGTTGCATAAGAAGGATAGAATACTCTTTTTGTTGTTGTTGTTAATCCTCACCTGAGGATATTTTTTCCATTGATTTTGAGAGAGAGAGTGGAAGGGAGGAAGGGAGGGGGAGAGGGAAAGGAGATAAGAGAGAGAGAGAGAGAAATATCGATTTGAGAGAGACATCAATTGGTTGCCTCCCGCATGTGGTGGGAATTGAACCTACAACCCCAGTATGTGCCCTTGACCGGGAATTGAACCTGCAACCCTTCAGTGTGTGGGCCGACACTTTAACCACTGAGCAACACTGGCCAGGGTGGATCTAATACTCTTTTAAGACATGACAAGATGCCCTGGCCGGTTTGGCTCAGCGGTTAGCGCATCAGCCTGCGGTCCAGAGAGACCCGGGTTCGGTTCCCGCTAAGGGCATGTACCTCGGTTGCAGTTTGTCCCCGGCCCTGGTTGGTCGTGCGGGTGGCAGCCACTCGATGTGTCACTTTCACGTCGATGTTTCTCTCTCTCTCTCTTCCTCTCTCTCCCTCCCACTCTATCTGAACAAAAAATGAAAAAATGTCCTCGGGTGAGGATAAAAAAAAAAAAAAAAAAAAAAGACATGACAAGATATTTCTAATAATTTAGGAATGCCTTGGTTTGCCCCTTTAGAAAATGGGATATCTCACATTTATTCTCTGATGTCCTGTTAACAATGTAAGGTCCTAAGAAACTGTTTCCTGTAATACAATTAGAGCAGAGAGCTAGGTCATGTTCAAAAGCGAAGAGGCTTCAGATGATTAAATCCATCCATTTCTGTTAAAGATACGGAAATTGAGGCCCTAGACAGATTCTTTAGAACCTACTCGTTTTTATGTAACCCATAAGTACTTTCACCCAGGCAGCCAGCAATAAAACCATTAGAAGCCCCGTCCTGTTCTCCTTGATCAGTTGTGCCCAGGTGGTTCTTTCTGTTGGCCAGCCATTGAAAAGTCTCTACCCAGGCTTGGAAGACTTGCTGAGTTGCCCAGGACACTGTTTGAATGTTCAGAGAGAACACTGGATATGGTTTCAAAACTGTACAGTTTCAAGAGACAAGGAAGATCAGAAATAGGATCATTCTAACAGGAAAATTTCTTCTGATGCTTCTGTAATTGTGTTTTCGTGCTGATAAAATTTCTCCCTTTTAACATTAAAAATTATTCATAGGTGTTGCCACTTCCCCCTATTTTTAATTGTTAGAGTACTAGAAAATGAAGGCAAATATACTGCAATTACAAAAAACTGTGATTAAAAATATCATTACTCTTGGTCTTTTTCTTTCTCACTTAAAAATAAAAATATCTTAATTTCTATTAGTTTTAATACATTTTTAAATAAACTTCTTTTAAAGTTTACTTAGTAACATTGGAATGATTTAGCCTTTTGGAATAATATAGAGAAAACAGGATTTATATACTTTGATGATATAATCAGCCACAGGCTGAACCTATTAAAAAATATAGTCCAGTTTCTTTTTTTTAAATTTAAAAACGTTTTACTTAATTGCTTAAATTAAAAAAATAACATTAAAATAATCCTACATATAGTTACAAAGGATGGTGTGGCCTGAAAAAGTCTCTTGTAATTCTGAAAAGATGAACATGATGTATCCATGATGTTCTAAAAATATGGAAAAATTAGAAACTAAAGACTTCTAATTCTTGGTAAAACCGGAGGACTTAAAAAATCTTAATATGAACATTTTCATTTTAGTCAACCACTTTGATGGAATGAACGCTTGTGAGAGACTGGGTGTGAGCTGATCTGCTTCCGAGAGATCTGGAAGCTGAGGTAGCACTTTCAGGATGAATAGTCCGGGGGTATTTTGCTGCAGCAGCCTGAGGAATGGTTTGCTGAAAAGATAAAAATCTGTTTTAATAATCCCATAAAAGTATACATATTAAATATCATTTTATCATTTATAATTTAACTCAACATTTGTTAAGTGTCAGTGGATACAAGCAATAAATTCGATGAAGTAGCCATTACAACAACCAAGATGTGGTCCTTTTCCCTAAGGAATCCACAGCCAGTTAGACCGATATGCTCAATGCCCACAGTCTGTCAGAGCTGTATTCCAGACGAGCACAAGAAGAGCCCTAGGAGCCATTCATGCCTCAAGGAGGACTCAGCTGGATGGAATCTTGCAATGTTTATACAGGCTAAGTATAGAAAGGGACGTTGGGTGTTTGGAAGAAGCCCCGCCCCAAACCTTCCCCTCTGTTAATTCTATCCAACTTCCTCCTCTCTGTATTTGACTGATAATACGTGGAGTCCAATCCTGGGGAGCATGCGGGAAGCCCTGAGGAATCCAGTCTGGTCCTTGCTTCAAACCAGCGTAAGCAGGTCCCTCATATTTCACCTGGGAGCTGGCTAAACCTTTTATGGTCACACATGAGGCAGACTTCTCAGAGGCCTGGTGCTCTTCAGGCCAAGCCACTGACTAGCACAGGTAGGTTGGTTCTCATTAGGGTCTTCCACGTAGAAAGTCATCTCTACAATACTTGAGGTAAAATTATATGTATTTGACCAAAACATTCACTACATATTTCAAAAGCTCTGTGATATAGCTATGCAGGTCTTCATTGCAGATTCTGTTTTCCTCTTTAAAGAATTGGAAAAATAACCTCCTTAAAGTATTTTATGTAAATGTTTCTTTGTACATAAACTGACTGGGTAATCATTACAATGGGAGATATTCTTGCCACTGCAATGAAATTTTAGTCGCTAACCACCTAATCTGACCTGGTTGAAAGAGGTATTTTTCCTTGGGGAGGATGGGCAAGAGGAACTGTAGAAATAGTTTCACGTTACCACTGGTATCATGATCTACAAAATCCAGTAGAGAATGAAGTAGCACCAGGAGCAAGCAATTATCCAGCAGATGGGGCTAAAGTGTCAGAGATCTGACTACTGGTTTATTAGTAATAACTGTTTCTGGTAGTTCTGGATCTTGATTCCTGGGAAAAAGGAAAAATTGTACAGAGGCCCACCACTGTGTCTACCACATGATCCGAATTAGGTAACAATGGGAGCATTAGGAATCCCTAATGGCATTCTAACTCACGGCCAGTTACTGGAGAAGTACTGCACATGCGAGTTACGCAAAGGGCAGCTGGGAGATAAACATCAGAAACGGGTTATAAGAATTTAGTTCCTTATTTTTCTTCTGTAAAATATGAATTTCTATTGTTAACCCAAAAACAAAGGCTGTCTAAGTTACAAATAAACACGTGTGTTCTCTTTAAAGCCTTCTTCATCTCAGTGGACACCTTTATATACATCGTAAGTGCTGATAAAAATAGAAGTGAGTTCATGTGTTCTCATTTTTGATGATCTCACGTATTCAAAAATAAACAGAGAAGTCAACTAAGGACTTTCAGAGCCTGTCCAGTTTCTGAAGGCCACAGTAAGCCTCCACCCTCCATGTCCTCTATCTGGACTACATGCCTCCGTCTTACTCTCCACTTCACTGTGGTCACACTTCACCTGGAATAAATTTAAATAATCCAGCTTCTCGTGATTTAATCTAGTAACCAGAAAATAATGATTTAAAATCACTTCATATATCTTTTTTGCCAATACTTTAACATAGTAAGTGGTAAGAATGTTGTCTAATATTGAGAATTTATATAGAGGGCATTCTCTTTGAAAACCAATCCTGTTTCTCTTTAGGGATATGTTCTTGTAACTTTTAAAAATTAAACTTTTTGAGGTAATTGTTGATTACATACAGTTATAAGAAATAGTAGAGGTATCCCTGTATCCTTCTCTAGTAATTTTTATTAAATTAAATTGTTTATGGTTTTACAGCTTACAAAGTGCCTTTCTACAACTCATTTAATTTTCACATTATCTCGTTTAATCCTGAATTCTGACAATAAACCCTAGGAGCTAAGTACTCTTATCACTCCCATTTTGCATAAGAGAAAAAGGAGGCTCACATATTTTACTTGTTTTGTATCTGATCACAAAGGCAGTATGTGGAATATCTTGGGATTTTTTTTTTTTTTTTTTTTTTGCTTAATTTCCATGTACTTTCCTTTATATCACATGAATTTATTGCAATCTGAATTTTTTCCAAACTAGAAATATGCTGATAATTATATTGAAAAAGGGGAAGAAGAATTTAAAATAAGGAGCAAAGCCCTGGCCGGTTTTGCTCAGTGGTTAGAGCACCAGCCTGCGGTCCAGAGAGACCCGGGTTCGGTTCCCACTAAGGGCATGTACCTCGGTTGCAGTTTGTCCCCGGCCCTGGTTGGTCGTGCGGGTGGCAGCCACTCGATGTGTCCCTTTCACGTCGATGTTTCTCTCTCTTCCTCTCTCTCCCTCCCACTCTATCTGAATAAAAAATGAAAAAATGTCCTCAGGTGAGGATAAAAAAAATAAATAAATAAATAAATAAAATAAGGAGCAAAAGTTAAAAGCTACAAAAGTAGGGAAGTGTTTCTTGTAATAAAAAACCTGCTATATGAACAGCTAGTTAATGAGTCAACAATTTTTGCCTCTTTTTTAAATTAAGGAGAAGTCATTTATATATATTTACCCTTCTGACCACTGACACACTGGCTTACTTTTTATATTTGATCATTTTTATATGGTTGAGAAGAAACAATTGTTTCTGAAATTAACTTCCTAAAAGAGGAAAGGCAGATTCAGGGCAGGTATGATAATTATAAGCACAGAAAGACATAATGGTAAAAGGCAGAATAAGAACCAGTCATCATGAATGTTGATCTCTTCAACATGTCATTTCAGTGTCTATTAGTCTGTAAGTCCCAGGACAAAGATTTTGACAAAAGGTCATCAAATGTGGACTCACCACTGTGACTGGATGATGTTTTTCCACAACAACGGAGCTCATGGGAGGAGAAACTCCCATTATAGCTAAACTGCTACCAATTCTATTTTTTGAAGCAAAATCGCATCTTCCTGTGATCCGGGCTGTAATTGTTCTTCCAGCTTTCTGTTGTGCGGATGTCACAACTCTGGGTACATACTGAAAAAGCAAAGAAATATCCAGTTGGTAGAAAAATCCATGGCAAAATTTATAGTACTTTTGATTCTATAACTTATGAAGAAAATACATAGGTACCTAAAATAATTGTACATTCAACCAACTTTAACATGGAAAAAAACAATGAGACAAAAATCACAACATAAAACTGAGTACTGCAAAGCATCCCCTTAACTTTGGTAAAGCAACTATTTCATAGGACTTCACAAACTTTAAAATGTTTTTGTTTAGAAATAATTACAGATTTATAGGAAGTCGCAAAGACAATGTAGCGAGATCCTGTGTAATCTTCACCCAGTTTCTGGAAATGATTACATTTTACATAATTATAGAATAATTATGATATCAAAACCAGGAAGCTGACATTGGTGTAATGCCTGGGTATAGCTCTACATCACTTTAGTACATGTGTGGATTCCTGTAACTATCACAGCAATCAAGATACAGAACTATTCTAGCTCCATAAAGATCTCCCTCCTGCTACCCTTTAGTCACATCCATCTCCCTTCCCCACCATCCCTACACCTTGGCAACCAGTCATCTGTTTTATGAACTCTTGATCCTTCTGCATAATTAATATCATTATTACACACAAGCTTTTGTGTTCTGCCTTTTTTATCGCTTTGTTAATATACTTTTTTCCCCCGTGAACAGAAAACTACAATTTTTGAGAGATTTTAATACCAACAAACTACAGTTTATCTAATTATCTATTCTTTTCCTATTTAGCACATTTTTGTAAAAAAAGGATTCCCCTTTTCTTTTGAGAATTATTTCTGTAGAATATACTGCAAAAAAATGCGATGATCAGATCAAAAAGTAATGGTAGCTTTTATAGCTTTTATTGCTTACTGCTGGACAATACTCCATAAAAAATCACATTTATATCAGGAGTAATACATATGTGTACCCAATTTTTCCCACTGTCAACTAATTACATTAGCTGGGCAAAATCAAAAGGAATAAGAAAGGGAATTGACATGTTCTATTTCTGTCACTAACTGTGTCTACAGGCAAGTTACTTTCTCTAAGCCTCAGTTTCCACATTTATAAAATGGGAAAGCAGCACCAACTGCCTAATGATACCCTTTCATTTTCATTCAGATGACGAGTAAGTTAGAAGACAAACTACTAAATAGCTTAAAAATCCAGCTAAAATCCCTCAATTATTCCAAATGGAGTTAGAAAAAACAAATGCCATCTATTGTTCAACCTCGTGAACTGCAATATATTTGCTTGTATAACTGCCTAATGTATTTTTTTAAACATTTCCCAAATGAAATTCTGACATTTTATTTAACGTATTGAGGATGTGTGCGGGAAGGAAAGAATTTTACAAATGAGGATATTATTTCGCTAGAATGGTAATCCTCCTTTCTCCAGTTATTTGTTTCCCAGATCTCTGCAGTTTACTTTCTGCGTACACCTCCCTTTAGCTACTGGAAATACTGAGGAAGACTGGAAAAAGTTTTGAATGTTCACAGGAAGCTTCTGTGATTAAAATGGAGAGAAAGATAACCAGGCCTGGATCACAAATCTCTCTTCTTTTCCTGTTCCTAACAATGATGGTTTCACATTAGGTAAGTTATTCAACTAATATACAGGATGGGGCCAAATTAGGTTTCCAGTTTTAAGTACATGAAAAACAGAGTTTATTCTTGTATTATTATTTATTAATTATTGTATTGTTTTCCATGCAAACAACTGTAAACCTACTTTTGCCCTACCCTACTTAAAAATTTTCTTTATTAATTTTTAGAGAGAGAGGAAGGGAGAGGGCGAGAGAGATAGAAACATCGATGAGAGAGAACATCGACTGGCCACCTCCTGCATGCTCCCCACTGGGGATTGGGCCCACAACCTGGGCATGTGCCCTGACTGGGAATCGAACCTGCGACCTCTTGGTGCATGGGTCAACGCTCAACCACTGAGCCACACTGGCCGGGCTGCCCCACCCTACTTTTATTAATCATTGTATTATTTTCCACATGAACAATTGTAAATCCTACTTTTGTCATTATGGTTATTTTTAAAAACAAGAAGACAGCCCTGGCTGGTTTGGCTCAGTGGTTGGAGTGTTGGCCCTCGGACCAGAGAGTCGTGAGTTCAGTTCTGGTCAGAGGCACGTACCTTGGTTGCAGTTCGGTCCCCGACCCTGGTTGGAGTCCTCTGTGGGAGGCAACCAATCAATGTATCTCTCTCACACTGATGTTTCTCTCTCTTTCTCTCTCTTTTTCTTCCTCCCTCCCACTCTATCTGAAGATAAATAGAAAAATATCCTTGGGTGAGGATTAAAAAAAAAAGACATATTGAGGTAAATCTGAGTATTATAATTATATAAGGAAGGACACAACTAGCATTACACTTTGATCGATTTTTTATTCTCCTCTCTCCCTAGCCCTAAAGGCTGTACTTATGTCAGTGAACTTGAATGTGTATCTGTTTCTGAAGGAACAGATGTAGTTGGAGGGGTAGGGAAGAAGAAGGGCTGTCTACACAATATTGTGTTTTTCAAGTTTCAAAGACTTCAAAATTATCTCAGGTGATCAAATTGTTTTAAAAAGTTAGTAACAAAAAGAGTGGTAAGCACACTCATTCATTCAGTTCTTCGCATGCATTTTCAGATTTACATATAAATGCAGATAGTAAATGGTGTAGTCATATTTTAAGAAGGGAATTTTGAAAAATCTAGTTCTTGTGTGTATTATCTGAATATGCAAAGTAATGAGAAACCAGAAGTCTGTACAGGATCACACTTCAAAATGTGTAATCATGAAAAGTAAACACAGCTGAACATATTTATATTTAGAGTTGAATTTTAGTGTCTTATTTCTAAGTCAAAGCTCCCTCACACATTCACATTTCTCTTAACATCCATATTTTTTTAAAACTTCTTTGAATCAAGAGAAAACATGATAAATAGCAGATCTCAACATATTTTCCCCTGAAGTTAGTAGTTCCTAAAAGGCAGAAGAGTTCAAGTCAGCTGGAATATTAAAGATGACCATTTGTCTGGTTGATTCTGAGCAATGGCACCTTCTGATGGCCTGCCAGGGGGGCCTGTCAGACCTAAAACCCATTCTGCCAGCATCTTTCCTCTCAGGTAAGTGGTTAGGGTGGGGAAGAGGGAGACAAGCAAATCAAAACCATCTCAGGACCTTTACAGAACTATACATGCCTTTGTGCCAAGCTGGAGGAGGGAAGGGTATAATGGTTAAAAAACAAACATAAACACAAAAACTCTGCAGAGGTGAGTCTGATAAGGCTGACTTGTATCCCTACACCTCTCTCTCTTGAGAGACACTGAAGAATACAGGTTGAACACCAGGAGGCAGAGGAGTCAGAACCATGATGTGCTCTGTAACTCTTACCATATTACTAGCATAACCAATTTCTCTTCTGGCCAATGCTCTTCCCCTCTAAACACTTCTCTAATGGTAACTCTAGGAAAAACTATTCCTATCTTCACTCCAATTATGAATTAAAAGTTAAAACCTAATCAAATGAAGATGGAGTTGCTACAGAGTAGTAGTGTTAATGATATGTCTGTATCCAGGAAAAGGGAAAGCTGTAGTTGAACAGAAAATATACAAAATGTACAAAAGAGCCATTAACCTACTAAGCCCTTGAATATACCCATGAGTTTTCTTCAAAATTAAAAACAACTCACTCTAAATTAGATCTATTTTTCTGAATAGTTTTTGAAAAATGTAAGATGAAAAAGTCCTGTATTTTTGTTCAATCATCACTACTGTAACAGAACTTTCAATAGAACTCACAAATTAATGTTTTAGCCACTTTGTGTATTAAATATTTTCGGTGACTTGGCCTAAAACCATATAGGTTTTTTTCTCCACGAGATACTATGTTCTGAGTTCAAAATACCCAATATACCGACAAGTTGGGAACCCTTTCCCACGCAGGCGCCTGCAGGAACTGCACTAACCGTGTCTTCTGGTGCAGCAGGAGCTGTAGGCCCAGCACCGAGAGCAGAAACAGAGGAGGCAGAAGCAGCCCCAGCGGAAGTGATGGAAGTGGCAGAGGGAAAGGCGGCAGTGCTGGTCACTCCCATGGTTGCTGCTGACGGGGATGATGCTGGTGCAGCTGCTGAGGGTATCGGAGCCGAAGGATCCAAATGAGCAGGATGTTCTTTTCCTTGAACACCAGGCCCATAATCTTCCTTTTGGTCTTAACAGAAATGTAGAAATTTGTCATATATTGGATACGATGTTCAGTGAATAGTTTGTCAGTATTAACTGGTTAATGTCAGCATTAACCACTGAAGACTTCAGACCAATTCCTTCAACATGTGAAAGCTCATGAATGATTTGCTCTTACTTAAAAATAAAAAAAAAAATAAAAAACTCAGCTAGGACCTCAGCTGAGTCAAGTGTATTGCCATCACAACCATTACAATAATAAGGTCACACTGAGCCTAAAGATTTATGTCCTTTCGTTATTTCATGCAATTATCCTGGTAAATGGCTTGATATTTCAATCTTTGGAATAATTTTGTGACATCACCATACCCTCTCATTTCTTTCCATTGCTCCTATCCTAACGAAAGCAATGTACTTTAAAAAAAAATCCTTATCTGAGGATATTTTTCCATTTATCTTCAGATAGAGTGGGAGGGAAGGAGGAAGGGAGGGAGGGGAAGAGAGAAAGAGAGAAATATTGATGTGAGAGAGACACATGGACTGGCTGCCTCCTACACGGTCCGACCAGGGCCGGGGACCGAACCGCAACTGAGGTACATGCCCTTGACCGAAATCGAACCTGCGACTCTTTGGTCTATGGGCAGACATTCCAACTGCTGAGCCAAACTGGCCAGGGCAAGCAATGTATTTTTATTTTTGATTTTTCAGCAAATAATAATAAACCAATAAAGTTTGACACTAAAAGAAATGAGCTCTTGCAGGTTATGTAAGTCATGAATTAAGAGCATATTTGTACACTTAAATGATTTTAGTGACACACATATAAGTAACCTTCCCTTAAAACTGAACCTTAACCTTAGCTCACAGGAGTGAGTAACATCAGCTTCCAGAGAAGCTAGGATGAAGGCTCCTATTTTGGATTTTTCCCTCCCAGTATTAGAATTTGGTTAAAATTTCTACTTAAAACTATATCTATATGATACCAAAGTCCAGGGTGAGGGTTTTCAGAATGTCTGAATAGAGTAGATAACCCAATAAACAACATAGTTTTCTATGTTGTCCTCTTTCCATCTAGAAATCTGGACTTTTGTGTAAGTCCTTTTCTTAGACTATGTTTATATAAAATATATAAACTTTATTAACAAAGTTTAATGAGGACTTTAAAGTCATTTGATGAAAGGGACTAATTCAATATGAAACACTGCTTTTGCTTTGAAATCAACACACACACAGAGGTTTAACATGTTTTTGATAGAAAGTGATTCTGACTCCCTTTTTAGGTGGGTTGCAGACTTTGCATCAGATGTGGGATCAGTCCACAGGTCAGTTCTGGCCAAGGCACGCCCTGTAAGAGAGGCAGGTGACCAACTCTTGCTAATGTGGGTGGAGTATGCAGTTCCTGTTTGTCAGATAACTGTAAGTTTTAATAATTATTCTTGCTTTAACTGGGATAATTTATTTTCAGTTGTGAAGTATTTTTCTACTCTTCCTAAAATTGCTTTGAAAATTGGCAGGTATCATTTTAAAGGCCATTTTCATTGTTACAGATTGCCTTCTTCATAGAAACTTCTAATTTACAATCTATAAGATTTAGGATATTACACAACCTGAGATGCATTGTACATGGTGAACAGCAGAGAATCAGGACAAATAAAAAAATCAAATTACTAGTTTTGTTCTAACAAGACAGATGAATAAGGAACATTGCACTATTAAAAACTTCATTATAACAAGCAATTGTTTTAAGGGAAGAAAGGGGGCCAGATATAATTTTTTTCTTGTGAGAATTAATAGTTGTTATTAAAATGCCACAAAACCTAAACATCACAGAGCAAATCCAGCATTAGATCACACTGAACTTTTGCCTTTGGTAGCTCCCCTAACACTGTTGCTTACTGTGTGTCTTATTATTCCTGTTATCTTTATCCCTCACTGTTACGACAAAGCACAAAGCCACTCAAAACAGTTGGGTTCCCAGAACTTGGCATTTGCTGCAGAAGACGGCAGATGTAAAAGCAACAGGAACAAAACAAATCATGTTGAATAATTATCAGAATACATTTTCTCCAAATCCTGTTATGCATGTTTGCCTGTAGGAGACAGAACTGTATTTGAATTTAAAATTTAAGATGGTCAATTTATAAAAGTGGCAAAACACTCTGTCCTAAGTCAATTCATAATGTTCATAAGTAGAGGTTATGAAAAACAGGTTTCTTATAATTAAGAAGTTCTAATAATAATTTGTCGCCTTACTTGTGAAACACAATATCTCTTCTAAGTAGATAATTAAATTCTTCAATTTAATACATATAATTTGCTAACAATTAGAACTGAAAGCAAACTATTCTATTACTGGTGGTGGTGAGTCTGTTTTCAGCATTGATACTCAATTAAAAGATCATTTATTAGAGAAACTAAGCACATTTTGGGGTCTTGGGGTATCAGTAGATAAACTATTTAGCCTTGATAATCTATAATCCTAAATTTCTAGCCTACATAGGGGCCACATACCCCAACTGTTTCAGAGAGAAAACCATTTGTCTTACTTCACTGCCAACCACGACAGGCACAATTTAAATAATAAAAGTTTGTTGATGCTTTAAAATGAGGGCACAACAAGCCAGAGAAATTATTCACTGAAATGAAATCATGTTAATGACGTTACAAAATGAAACTGTCTCATTGATAAGTTAACTGTGAGTCTTAAATAGGATTTACTATACAGGAACACTGCAAAAATGTTCGTGTTTTGCATGAAACCTGGGAGGCCGACTTGAATGAATGAAACCTGCAGTGATTATAGCATGACTGTCATCTTACATGCTAAAGTATTTAAAAAAAATGTCTTCAAGTATATTTCACTGCATACCCACAAGAACCCCCTATTAAGCAGGTGAAGGTTTACATTATCTTCTTTGTTCAGAGAAGAAAACTAAAACCCAATAAGGAAAACAGACCTCATTGTAAATTGGTGGGAAAGGATTCTTGTCATGTGCTCTTCCAAGCCACACTGATGAAACTGACACAAAAAACTTAGACCTGAGCCGATAAGTGGACATTTCTTGAAAAAAAATTTTTTTTTTACTTCTATAGATAGTCCTGTGTTTATAACTGTTGAAAATGAGTTTTAGTTGTGGTTTCTCTTAAACTGGAAAACAAGCAATTTTTAAAAATGGGAAACCATGACTAGATAAGAAATATTTCATCAGCAAAATAGTCCAAGGAATTTGGCTACATAGGAAAAAACAAAAATAGAAGTTTTGCGCTTAAAGGCATTATAATTATTAGTTTAAAGAGCCTTAAAAATGTTACACATTCAAAGCATTATTGTAACAATGGGTCTAAATACTTAAGAGTTGACAGTTTATTTATTCAGATCTAAGATACCATAAGTAACCCTGAGTGAGTGAATTTTCATGACGGATTTAAAACTGGATACGACACTATGAAGTTAAAAATACAGTGCCTGGGTGAGACATATCTATTGCAGAAAATTAGTACTGTAGACCATACCAATCCCTGAAATCACAAATCCTTTTTGAAAGTAGGCAGAGAATCTTAAGCAAAACACTAACCTGTATCATTTCTGTTTTGAAATATCGTCATGGCTTCAAGATTTAATGCACATACACCCCGCATGAAAGCTTTCTTCATGGAATCTTCAAAGTGCTCTTTTTCATGCTGCATTCTTTGGATCTCAGCTTTTGCATTTTCTAAAGCTCCAGATAACTAAAATAAAGAGAATTAAAAAAATATATAAGATTTGTGATACAAGGAAGAATATTATTTATTGTTAAAAAGTAGACTTATACCGTGAAGTTATTTTTTGGTGAAATATTAAAAACACTTTCCCACATGCCTCTTCTGCTACGCTTCTCAATTTATTTTAAAAGGTGCATCCTACTTCTATTGTCTGTCAACAAACCATTTTCATTTCTAATCATAAAGTCAAGGTTCAAACAAGGGAAATTTTATACCAGTCCCATTGAAGGTTGGTGATGTATTTTAATTATACAAAAAGATACGCCATTTCTTACCATAAATCTTTTATGTAGATATTAAACAAAATACATTAAGAACCACAGACAGCCCTTACCTCTTTAGAAAACAAAACAACACAACGAAATGCCTGCAATATTAACATAATTTTTAAAAGCTAAATGTACTATAGAATTTAAGGTGCAAAGTGATATTAGTTACAACACACTTTCCCATATTGACCAAATCTAAAGGGACTCCATTTGTGCTTGTCATTTTCAATGCAGAAAATTACCTTTTATGACACTGATTTTTAACATTACCAATTTAGTACTATAATGATGAAATATATTTTCCTTTTAGTATTTGATTTCAAGAGGCCTACTGCATTCTTCAGTATGGTTTTTATTTCATTTTGAGTCTCAAATGTTTTCCCATGGAAACAATGTTAATTTTATTATTAAAAATCAATGGGAAAATAATTCCAATTTGTATACAACTGCTTTAAGTCAACTTTGTATGAATGAAGTTTATTTAAACTAACAAGAGGATAAACATTTCTGTTTTGGGCCTCTATTCTTGGCTAAATAAATAGAAGAAGCATAAGAAAGGATGCTTTCTTAGAGCTGTAAGGATCTATGGGTGATTTGCATTTTCAAGACAAATGTACACACAAGTTTGAAGACCAGAGTTATAACTTTTGACAGAAAAAATAAGTCTGTAAGTCTGACTCATTAGTGTTATTCTTTCCCAAATAGTCAAGTAGTCTCATTTGAAGATATACTGCATTAAATGGAATTAGAAATGGGTCACTCTGCCTAACTATAAACTAATAGTAAGTGATGCTACCCATCTTTTTTATTTCTATTAAAGGAAAGTAAAAATTAAAATAAAATAGAAGTGTTACCACAGCAAATTTGGTTTCATAATCATTGGAAATCTGGACACAAACTTCTTCAGCTCTTGCTTGACAAGCTCGTTCAACCACATCTTTCCACTTCTTTTGCACCGTGGAATGCCAGCCTTTCCAGACTTTCTTCAGTAAAGTTCTCTGGAAGTACTGGTCAGCTAGTTTACCTTCATAAACCTGAATGAAAGTAATATAACCTTAAAACACAGTGCACTGGTAAGTATACTGGCAGCAATAACACAGTGGTAGGCAGTGTACATACATTATGATTTAATCCTGTGAAATTATTCTCATCTGCATATAGGACAACAGGCTTAGAGAGGTTAAGTAACCGCCCAGGTCACACAAGTAGACAGGGAAAAGCCATCGTTACCTCATTCTAGAGCCTAAGCTCTTTCTTATCCATTACACCATTGTTTCATGTAACTAATCAAGTTAGAGGGAAAACAACAACAACAAACAAAAGAAAGAAAATGAGTAACTTGCCACTTGCCATCTTAGTTCTGAATTTGCATGACCTTTTAGGTGAAACCAGGACTAGGAGAACAACAGTGGCTGCAAGGCAGAAAGGTGACTGTGGCTTCAGATGGCATTGTTCTCTTCAGCTTGGTGGCCACCACCATAAGCAAGATTAATTTAGTTTACTTTGCATCATATATAGTGCCAAACTGATCCAAACAGGAACATATGCTATTCTTTTTATCAGTGAATTTAAATTATTTTGAAGAAGTAGTTCCAATTTTTAATTTTCTTAAATTTGAAAAGCTATTCAAAAAGTGATGGTGGCCTCAACTATTTCAGCTCACATTTAAACAATATATTCTCATTATGTCAGTTGATAAATAACATTCAAAATATGGTATAAATACTCATTTTAAATAGCTCTTTTCAGTCTGATTAATGTAGATTTAATCTGTTGGGATTAATGAAAGCACTAAGAAGTATGCTTAAAGGAGGAATCCTATTCTATGATAGTGGAATATTAAATTAATAATACTAATATTTAATATTAATTTCTTGGAACTAAATGCACAGAGATTACTTGATGGCTCACATGAGCATTACATGAAAAAAAAATATATCCATCCTCTATCTTGAGTTTTCATACCTTGTGTTCTTTTTTTTTTTTAAATACTCACCCAAGGATATTTTTCCATTTATCTTCATATACAGTGTGTGTGTATGGGAGAGAGAGAGGGAGAGACAGACATTGATGTGAGAGAGACACATTGACTGGTTGCCTCCTGAACAACCCCGACCAGGGCCGGGGACTGAGCTACTACTGAGGTACATGCCCTTGACCAGAATTGAGCCCAACACTCTTTGGTCCATGGGCCGACGCTCTAACCACTGAGCCAAACAGGCCAGGGCTATACCCTCTGTTCTTGTAGGATATATACATACTCATACTTTTCTACTTTTGATACAATAATTTATTATTCTCTGTCAGTTTGTATTTACTCGGATATATTGATTCAGGTCTTATTTAATTAAAATGAACAATGTTTGAATTTAAATTATATACAAACTAAGGATAATTTTAAAAAGGCAATACAGCCCTGGCTGGTTTTGCTCAGTGGTTAGAGCATCGGTCTAAGGACCAAAGAGTTGCGGGTTTGATTCCGGTCAAGGGCACATACCTTGATTTCGGTTTGGTCCCCAGCCCTGGTCAGAGTCGTGGGGGAGGCAACTGGTTGATGTATCTCTCTCGCACTGATGTTTCTCTCTCTCTCTCTCCCTCCCACTCTATCTGAAGATAAATGGAAAAATATCCTCAGGTGAGGATTAAAAAAAAAAGCTATATAGACGTGGCTTTCTTTAATTCTCACTCTAAGGCAAGTCTACACAACAAACATTTATACAATTTTATATAGTATAACTATAGTATTGCCTCTTTTTGAGGAGAATGTATTCAGGCATTTTAGAAGCAGAGATAATATAGGAAGCATATGATATGTTAAACATTGTAAATTCTTTCTCCACATAATCATATCTGAGTCAAATTGTTAAAGGTGTTCCATTACCAGGGCATTTGTAATTTGGGTACAATCCCTATTAATCAATTATGAAGTAGGAAATGATGTATCAATAGATCTATAAAATATGAGGTATTTTTTCCCAAACTCTACCGAAATGAAATTCCTTTGAAATCAAAGCAACATTAAATTGTAAATTCACTTTGACTTATTAGAAAATAAATCCTTCTTTAACTATAACAAGAGTTCTAATATGTGATTTTAAACACTTTTGAGTTGAGAGGTCTAATATTTGTCAGTTGTCTTTTCGTTTTTATACTTACATCCTGTCTGGATTTGACATGGCCAATTCGCCAGTGGAAAAATGTTCTCATCAACTCTATCCTTTCCTTTTGCTTGCCTATGGCATGAGACAAGCTGGAAATCACCTGGAAATAGCAATTAACCCAATTATTGTGGTGTTACAATAATAGCTACTAGTAAAGTGATTTTTCTCATATATCAAAAAATGCTAGCGAATACCAGTGGGTCACTACTATATTCATCCAGTGAACCTCATTATTATCTTTAAAAAGACCAAAAAACTTCCCAATATGAATATACTACATACCAATGAATGAAGGAGAACAAAAGAGGAAAGAAATCTCATTATGTGTATCTTGGTAATCACCAAAAAAAATTATGTACATGAAAATTAATATAGGGTGGGGCAAAAGTAGGTTTACAGTTGATCGTATGGAAAATAATACAATAATTAAAAAATAATACAAGAATAAACTCTTGTGTTTCACGTACTCACAACTGTAAACTTACTTTTGCCAAACCCTGTATGGTCACTGATATTTAATTCAAGAAAAATAACCATACACTGGAAGTTTGCTACATATACAAAAAGTCTTTATTGACTAGAATTAGGGCAGAGACCAGATTTTAAATATCTTTCTAGTCCCTACATACCTTTAGTACTTTGGGTTAGAAGTTTCTCAATATCTGTTTAATGATTTTCTTCTACATTCAACAAACTTATAAAAGCAAATAATTGTTATACTTTGATGTAATTCTTCAGTGATATTATTCTTGTTCTTAAAAAAAATCTATGGAGGCTTTTAAATCCTAAGACAATACCCTCTCTTTTAAAGAACTGAATAACTGAAATATATATCTAAAAATGGCTACCAAGAGAGATTTTGTAAATTGGGCACATTTACTGAGAGATTTATTCTGGTTCTTTAAATTTTCAAAAGTGGAAAAGGGCACACATTCTAAGATATTGTTAATATTCTCTTTCTTAAGCTGTATGGTGGCACATGGCTACTCGTTTTATTTGTTTTAAAAAATTGGGCATATATATACAACTCTTTTTATGTGTGATACTTTAGAATTAAAAAAATATTAAACTTAAAATATTTAAAAACCTTAGGACAGAGTTTTGCGGGTAATAAGAAAAAATGATATTAATATCTATTGTTTCAAAAAAGTGAACTATGAAAAATGTTCAATTTTGTATTGTACCTTGCGATACCAAAAGAAATATAGTTTTTAAAAACCCCATCGTCTTTATCCAGTTAATTAAAGCCGTGAGTGCTGCCTCTGCAGACAAGCAGCGGAGGTGTTTGCTGTGAGTCCCTCTCTGAAAGCACCATCTTCCGGGGGACAGCCACAGATCTGTTGCCCACCTGTTCTGTTCAGGCATTGTCTGGAGGCACAAATTTAGTATATACTAAACCTTCCTTTCAAGTTCTTAACAGGATAACAGGAAGTGAAATAAAAGGCGCTGTTTATCAATAAAAGAATAACACCATCAGTGAATAAAGACATATATCTCACAGAAAGAATGTACTTAAAATGACCCCTGAAAGGATGGTTTAAAATGTGGATAATGCTAGTTCCCTGATGTTCTCTTAAGGGCAGTTAGGAAGAAAAGATTAGTGTTCCACAGTTAGCATGCACTCTTAAAACTTCAAGCACACCAAAGTTGATCACAAAGAAAAAATGGTGTGACCATGGCATGTTTACCAGGAAGAATAAATTATATATCTATGCACCTGTTTTCTCCCAGTTTCTGAAGCGATCTTCTCTTTTTATCTTGCATGCCCTAAAAAATCACTTCCTGGCATTTATTATCTAGCAAGACATTTACTCAATCTTAAGTTAAAAAGAAATATAAACCAGAACACCTCATCTTTTCTCCCAATGGAGATTTCATAGGCTTTTTGCAGCTCCTTCAAGCTGTTGATCTGGTTGCAGAGTTGTTTTAAATGTGCTGCATGCTTTTCTTTCTCTTTTTTCATTTCCATACGGTGCCAGTCAATAAAATTTAGTCTCCATTTAGTTAGTTCAGATATGACGTTTGTCTGAAAAATAAATATACTGATAACTAAGCAGTCTGTTCCCTATTAGTGCTTCTTAAAATTACACTGAAATAAAAAAAAATTAAAAAAATCAGAACAAGCAATCAACATGAAAGCTATTTAAAAAACCCCAATGAAAACGTTTACAAGTTCAACAGTCACAGCTCCTCTTACTCCACATTCACCATACTAAGCATATGCATTTTTTCCCATTTTAGTTACTTTGTATTAAATCTTGTCATTAAAAAAAAATTCAGGTCTCATTCACTAGTAAATAGGTTCTTTGTTTATTCAAGGACTTTAATGTCCATATTAAGATGGACCAGGAAAAAGGAAATGTAGGCTATGCCCTAGGCTGAGCCATAGGACTGGGAAATTATTTAGACAGAGGTGCATAGTGGGAACCATGGGAGTTGATGCTTTCTTTCCCCAAATCATTTATCACAATGGCTCCCTTAACAAATAGCTAAGTCTGGTCCCTTTTCACTCTACTGACTGACATAAGTAAAAAGACAAAATAATCATGTTATACAAAGTTAGGTAACAATATGGTTAACTGAACATAGAACAATTTAAATGGTTGGTGGTTCACTACTCCAGTTGACTTACACCATGATTAGAAGTATGACACCTGTTCCATGGGGGAAATGGTAGAAACTATAGTAAATGATTATATCTGGAATTTACAGTTCAAATAACAGAGAAATATAGATGCCACAGAATCCCCATGACCATAATTTCTCCATGCATGTGAATACTCAGCTCTGTTTTCTCAAACTATGTTTCAGAAAAATGGTTATTTTCTCAACTATATTTTAAATAGCAGAAAACCCCCCAAAACAAACAAAAAACCCCTGCCATTTCTGTAATACTTTGTTTTACTTAAAGGCCACTAACATCACTAAAATAAAAATCACTTTTTATAGATATATCAGTTATACACTGTGGTTACTATAAGAGTGGCTATCAAATGAGTATATGTTGCTAAAATTGGATTTTGTATTTCTTTTTTTCACTTGAGGATATTTTCCCATTGATTTTTTTAGATAGAGTGGAAGGGAGGGAAGGAGGGGGAGAGAGAGAGAGAAACATTGATATGAGAGAGACACATCAATTGGTCACCTCCCATACGACCCTGACCAGGGCCAAGGATAGAACCTGCAACCCAGGTACTTGCTCTCGACCGGGAATCAAACCCAAGGCCCTTTGGCCCTTGGGCCAATGCTCTAACTGCTGAGCCAAGCTGGCTAGAGCTGTATTTCATTTTTAAAGGAGACATTGTCATTAGTCATAGCTATGATATAGCAATAGGGTGAGTCTTTCAAAACATCTGAGAAATTCAATAGAATGTTTAGAGCTGTTCCAACAACTATTTAAAACCTTGCTATTCAAAGTATGTCTTCTGAACCAGCAGCATCACCTGGGAGCTTGTTAGAAATGCAGAATCTCAGGCCCTCAAGACCGACTGAATACAAAGCTGCAGTTGAACCGGATTCCCAGGTGATTCATATGGACATTAAAGACTGAGAAGCATAGATTTAAGACACTGAACTGATCTCATAAAACTAAAGATTAAAAAAAAAAACTTTTAATTTAAAGAAAAGAAAAACTGGAATTAAGAGCAAAACTGTTATAATTCAATAATACCTTAAGACCCGAACTCCAAAGATCCAGTACATTTTCCACCTTCTGAAGGTTTTCCTCAGAAACAAGAAAATCGCCCACAACTATTTCATGGCCACCTGCACGACTAGAAGCAGACCCTGGTGAGGAAGAGTCGCCGAAAAGATTCGAACTGAAAAAATCCATGACAGGGTGAGAAGGTTTCCTTGGTGATGACACTGGTGACGACCCTAGAATAAAAATTGAAAACAACTCAAATTGGTGAAGACTTATATTGGAAGGCTAGAAGGTGTCAGTTACTACAGAGGCTGAGAAAAATGCAGAGAAATGACCTTTCAGTGCACTTAATCTAGCTATTTTTAATTTCAGTATTGTCACTGATTTAGGACTGACCAGCATGAGATGCCTCCTATATGCAAAAGGATGCTGAAACTATTATCATCTGTGTCATCAGATCAACATTTTCTAAGTGCTTTGAATGTTTCTATAATAAAAATGTAATCAAGATTAGCTTTCATAATACATGCTACCTTAAGAAATAGGTATTTTTATCTCCATTTTACTGATGAAGAAACTGAGGTTCAGAAAGGGTTAAATAGTTGACCAATGTCAGAGTGTTTGTATATAGGTCATTATTACTTTATGTAAAACACTGGGATGGGTTTTAACACTACTAAAATTCAACACTGTAAGTAGAAAAGAGTCTAGTAATTTAGTTTATCAGACACTCATCTGTAAGGCACCTTGTTTGCCTTCAACATACAGGTGAGAAATGTATATATTCCCATCTCCTGCCCATATACCTGGGGGTGGGGATGTGGGTGAGAGCCAGAGCCAGAAAGAGAACTGGTATCTATAAAGTTACTATTTTATCACACATGTATGTTGGAATTAGAGACTGTTCACCATCATCTCTCACATATCACACTTTTGTTATGAGGGTCCTACAACTAAGACTGAGGGGCTTTTCTCTCTTCCTTACTGGCTCAAACAAAGATAAATCGACTACAGAACTTGTTACTTAAAAGTAAATCAAGAATTCCTTGCAAAAGGAAAAATCATTTCCTAATATATATGTTTTACATAAAAATATATCAACAAATGGTCAAGCTAGTCACACTATTAAACACTACCTATATATTCTGAAGATGGTTTAGGAACTCAAAGAGTAAGGAAGAATGACAAAATACATTGGTAGTCTCTTTTACTAGATTTTACCAACTAGATGTGCACTCATAGGAAAAACAATAGGCTCTGTTTTGTCTGTTTAATATACTCACCTTAAAAAAAAAAAAGAACCATGTAACTTAAGAACTTGGGCTCTTCCTGAAAATGGCCTGAGGTGACCTCTGAAAATAGTTCACTATTCACTTGACCCAGAAAACCCCACAAAACCATGCAAATCAAGTGGTTCAAATCTTTGAATGAACTTTAAGAAAACTCATGAAACTGCCCAGGATATCCAGGGTATGCATATCCAAAAAGCCACCAAGTATCTGAAGGATGTCACTTTACAGAAGCAATGTGTGCCATTCCGTCGTTACAATGGTGGGGTTGGTAGGTGTGCCCAGGCCAAACAGTGGGGCTGGACACAGGGTCGGTAGCCCAAAAAGAGTGCCGAGTTTTTGCTACACATGCTTAAAAATGCAGAGAGTGATGCTGAACATAAGGGTTTAGATGTAGATTCTCTGGTCATTGAGCACAGCCAGGTGAACAAAGCTCCCGAGATGCTGCGCAGAACTGACAGCTCAGGGGCGGATGAACCCACACACGAGCTCTCCCCAGCACACTGAGACGATCCTACTGAAAAAGAACAGGTTGCTCCTGAACCAGAAGAGGTTGCTCAGAAGAAAAATATACCCCAGAAGAAACTGAAGAAACAAAAACTTATGGCCCGGGAGTAAATTCAGCATAAAATAAATACTGGTAAATGTAAAAACAGGAAAAAAATAAAAAAAAAAGAACTTGGAAGGTCTCTCAGAGATTATATTGCCCAAGCCTTCTATTTACAAGTGAGGAAACTAAAGGATAGAGGCATTTCTTCTATGGTGGCTTAAACGGTCCCTACATTAAATAACACTGACTCAATAGTATGAAAAGTGTTCTATTTTTATTATATTAATTATTTATGTCAAAGAAAAAGTTTCAATCTGGTGCTAGTATGCTTTTAAAACCTCTGTAATACTTCCTTATCTCTCAACAAAGAAAAAGCAGACTTAAGGCTGAACACAACACCACCAATGGTATTCAACCAAACTTTAATAACTTCGTTTTAGTTGCATTTATTTTTACCACTGCTTTCTATTTGTAACAAGTGTATATTAATTTTATGTGATAACCTGTAATATATGTAAATTTTTCTTTTAAAATAAATTTAAGCTAAAAATGAATATATCTGAAGAAAAACTCTTAATGATAGAATAGGTGGTATAAAGATAGGATGTAAATCATTAAGTTGGTACACAAATGCTTGAAAATTGGGAAATGATGTATTGGTTTATGAAAAAACTTAAATCAGCCAAACTATCTGATATCCCCTTGAATCTTTAAAAATATCTGTTCTCTAATCTAGCAGATTTAAGAAAGGATGTCACACACTATAATGTATAAACCTGTTTGTCTTAATTATACTACTTTGAATCTTATGAAATTATTTTAAATAGTATTACTCAATAAATTAGCAACAGCATTTTAAAATCCTGCCAATAAGTAATATGCTAAAATTATTTCTCTTACTACATAAATAATATTCATCAAACCACAAAATGTTGTATATTAATAAAAACAAGCTAAGGAAAAGTAATACCTTCTGTCTTTGAATGACTTGAAATATTTAAATCACATCCTTTTCCAACTTCTATCCTTGTTTCTCTTTCTACCGGGCTATTTCTTACTGAAAAGAAAAAGATATTAAAAAAAAAAATTTAAACCAAAGCACTCTTAAATAAAATATCTAATCACACACACCTAATTTAAGATGGTTGAGGTACATAAGATTTTAGCACAAGGGTTATAGCAACATTAGAACAAGTAACAAGAATAAAGAAAAGACTCTGAAACTAGAAAAAGTCTTATTATATCATTAATAAGCTCACTTTCACCCACCAGATATGGAGGAAAGAGAATTCCATCTACTATGGCATTCAATTCACACTAAGAGAATCAGTGGATGATTGACATTAGAACTTAGAAAAGGCTATGCTGTCTAACAGCGTTGGATATTTCCAGGGGCCTGCTTCTTTTCACTAGCTGCGATCAAACTAAAGTGACACCGGTTCCACCCAAAACAGGGACTTCCTTATTTCCACCTCAGGAATCTTTAGTCAATACATGGTGAAAAGGAAACTGGGAAAAACTTCACAAGAATGACTTTGCCAGCTTTGACACATCTCGCTTATACCAAACAATGGCAATACTAAGAGGAAAGAGAATGGGATGATAAATTTACATAGTCCATTCTAATCAAGTCTCTGTGTGAATCAGGATAATCTAATTTGACTGCATGTTGTATGCTTAGGTCTCAAGTCCTTTTTGATGAAGGCAGAGCATAAACAAATATTATCTTATGTACTAGAAAAGATCGGGGGTCTCAAATCCCAAGTGATTACCTTGAAAGGTCACAGAGTTGTAACAAGGAAAGGACTCCTGTGTTGTGTCACTGGGAACAACTGTACAGTGGTACTGTAGCCAATGGAAAAGGAAACAAGCTTTTGGTGACCACCTTAAGGGCAGAGGTTTAGAGGGCTAACATCCTAATTGCCTATATACATTTGTAAGAGAGTACGCAGCATTTTGTTTGGGTTTGCTCCATGTTGAGGTGCCAGTGTAATCAAAACATGGTCAAGATCACTGATATAGAATGAATAAATCCAAGGGTCATATCTCTTGAAGATCAATAAAATTTGGGTAGAAAATATTCAGTGTTAAAATGTTTCAGTGATAGAATACATGTATGTATTTTATGATTGTGGTCTATCTGTTGATCCAATGCAGTAGGCCAAAGATTGGGAAGGAATGAAAACTCCATGTCTGTAGAGGAAGAAGGACATGTTGTCCACAGACACTAGGGCTGTGACTTACCAGAAACTCAGGAGCCTGCTGACTCTGAGTAGGCTGTGTCATGTGCCTTCAAGGAGGGATCCTTAGAGTTATACTTACTTGATAAATACCCATTATCAGGGCTGTTTTTTACGAGGGTTTTCTGTATCCTTATTTAGATTGAGCTGTTTGGGATCCTGTACTTTACTAAATAAGGAACAAATAGGTAAAAGGAGCTTCATCCTCCTTTTTCAATGTTTTACTCATCTATCAACATACATCCTGATTTGTATTAGCTTTCAATTCTGTCACTGACACTCCAAAGATGGGTTCATGTTTCCAGTGATAATTCAAACAGTCCTCCATGCCCATATAAATACTGCTGACAAAGTTCCAGCACATGGTTCATAAACTTAAGGGGTTCTGAGAGCTACCTATGGACCATCTTTAGTTTGGGGGATTGGGTATTTATTTTTCAAGGTAATCCTAGCAAACCACCATTGGAACAAATACAGAGATGTAACATATTCCACTAAGACTCATGAAATGGCTAACTTTATAACTTTTCATAAAATAGTCAAAGGGAGCTCAAATAAAAACCCAGCTGTCATATAAAGCCAAGAATAACATATTAAAATGTAAAAAGTTTCCCCATATAACAGTGATATACACCATTGACTAAGAAGAATCACTGGAGAAGCATTTTCACAATCATAAGTCAACAGCATTAATAAGCTCAAATAACATCTTAAATTAAGAGATATCTTGAAAAATATACATAACCTTGATTATGATGAACATAATCAATTACAGTTGGAAATCTAACATCTGGCACCACTTCTCCCTTAGAATGAGATGGTTGTGAAGCACCTGATTCAATATTTGGAGTCACTATAGCATAACGAAGCAGTTCTTCATACTCTTCCTATGAGAAACCAATAATAAATAATGTTTTATAACACTGTTACAATGGGCACCCAGGCAAAAGAACAACAAAGGTTGTACATATTTACTATATATAAAAATGAATAGCTGTTTTATGTTATATTATTTTTAACACCATTTTTGGTATTTATATCTCAAAATGTTTTCAACAATAGGACATGGGTAGGCTTTCAACTGTAGTCAAGAACCAACAGGATCATAAGTTGAGGATTACTAGTAAACAGAATCTTAGTTGGGCTGACATTCTAAGCTAATAACACAAAAATGATTTCTGGCACATCTAGAAGATCTTTCCCTGTCCCTGTCTTAAATTCTACTCTAGAGATTTATTCTTTTCATGTAAAGCTTTGTCTCTTGACAAAAACAACAACTTGAGATCTTACAAGGTGTTTACATTTTAGTAATAAAGGGTTCTGGACCCAACAATTACAATTATATGGTGTCTCCCCACATCACCAACAAGCAATTCTTGGACACCAGCTGGGTATCTTACAATTCAACTCAATTCTGACACTATCCACCAGAGGTAGTATCAGCTCACACAGGTTAAGGGTTCCTTCTCACAAGACTGCTCCCCGCACTCCCAACTTCAGGTCACCTGTGCCTGACACACCAGCTATGGATTGGTGGTTTCAATGACCACCTCCTCAGGTTCAATTAATTCCCTACAGTGGCTCACAGAACTCAAACATTTTACTTACTAGATTACTGGTATATTATAAAAGGATATAACTCAGGAACAGCCAGATGGAATTGAGGCATAGAAGAAGGAATGGGGAAGAGGCATGGACCTTCCATGCCTTCTCCTAGCATGCCAGTCACCCAGCACCTCCACATGCTCACCAACCCAGAAGTTCCCTGAATTCTCTTTTTTTGGTTTCTATGGAGGCTCCATTACATAGGCATGATTCATTAAATCATGGCCATTGGTGACTGAACTCCATATCCAGCCCCTCTCCCTTCCCAGGAAATTGGAGGTTGGGGGTGGGACTGAAAGTTCCAACCCTCTAATCACATGGTTGGTTCCTCTGGCAACCAGCCCCCATCTTTAGGTGAGGGTTCAAAAGCCACCTCATAACAAAAGACACCTTCATTATTCTCATCACTTAAGAAATTCCAAAGATTTTAGGACCTCTATGACAGAAACTACGATGAAGACCAAATATATGTTTCTTCTTATAAATCATAATGTCACAAGTATAAATGAGTTAATCAGTTCTATCTAGAAAGAAGTTTGGATAAAGCAGAGATGAAGGGTACAGGAAAGCACTGTCACTTAAAAAGATAGCACTAAGTGGGAGAGTACCATCCTCGGAAGGCAAGGATAAAACTTCTGTCACAATTCCAGACTGCTCTTTTACTAGTAAATAATCATGGATATTTTAAAAATAGCTTTCCAACTTCTAAATCTGTAATTTCAATTAAAGGAACACATTTGTTTCATAAAATATTTTCCTAAAGCTTTTCTCATATCATACAGTGCCAATAAGAACTTACTCAACATACATATAATGTCCTGCTTTTTTCCTCTTACGTGATATAACTGTAAAACTTAAGATATACCATGTTAGTATTCTCTCAATTAAAATCTGCTCTAGAAATCTGAATCCATATTTTGATGCTAAAATATTTAGTAATAAAAGAAATTCAAACCGTTTCATGAAAAATCCACACCTTCTGTAGTCAATGTACCTGTCACTGTCCAGGTCCTGGGCAGCAGAATGTGCTCACAGACTGTTGTGGCGACAAGGACTAGAACCTCGAGTAGAACACTAAGGAATCTAGGCCCCAGAACTTTGGATGGTTTGATATTGTATTAACTGGCATTAAAGTGAAAGCAGCATTCATAAGAGATAGCTACAATGAGAAAATTTCAAGAAACAAATGTTTCTTGAGATTTCCAGCTTCTCCTCTCATTGTGTTGTTTGAAGACTTTGTAGAAAGAGTTGAAGAGCTCATGCTTATTTTCTGAAAGGTTAAAACAATGTAAAGTGTTTCCCAAAGTTTGTAAAATAATTCCCAAAGTTTCGTATAATTTGATATACATTATACATTATATACACATTATAATTACAAATGTAAATGGCATGAATGATGAAAACAACGGATTCCTAGTTTTCCCTCATATTGTTACTTGTTGAAAATAAATAAGTCATGACAAATTTAGACATGTCTTCCTACCTGAAGATCTGAAGAGACTGAACTGCCCTGGTTGGAGTCAGTCTGCATAACCGGAAGTGAGCACTTCTCCTCATCTGATGACATTCTGCACAAATACTATAAAACAGAAGTTAACTTTCGTTTTTTGCTGCCTTAATATTTAAACTAAAATAAAATGTTTTATATAGTGATGGAACACCATCCTAATCTGTAAAAAATAATTGTGATATGTTAAAATCATTCAACATATTGAGCAACCTTAGACAAAATCATTGGGCAAGAAAAAATAGTTCAAGACTCAATTCCCAAAATTAGTGAGTTTATAAGGTAGCAAAGGAGATGAGACAAATACATGAAAGGTTAAAGAAAAATCTGCAGTAGAGCCTGTTGAGAATAATAGGATTGTGATCACTGTTATTCAACAATGTGTGGCAGCCTGGATGCTGTGTACTTTCTTTGAAGATACTCAACCAAGAAGAATGAACAATTTGTGCAAATTCCCTGCTTGGGAAACTTAACCTTTTAGGAGTATTATTTTAAGAAAATCAAGCTTATACAAAACAAAAGATTCTAATACACACAGAAAAATTATTGAAAGTCTTAACCAAAAAAATAAAAGTACTTTTAGTAACAAGTAAATAAATCATTTAAAAGACAAGTATTCAAATTATCTGAATATTAGTAAAATGTAAGACATTGGTAGAGAAGTTAAGATGAAGAGTCCTGAAGGACTTTACAATCTATAGAGAGGGGTATATATATAGGAGTAGCCATTTCTCATGGGGTGAGATTGTGAGGGAGTGAAGAAGTAGGAATGGAGCCAGAGAAAATTTAATAGAGAAGATGACCCTGGTGTTGAGACCTGAAAGACAGATAAAAGATATCAGGATATGCTGGGCAGCAGAGCAGCATAAGCAAAGACACAGAGGCATGGACATGTATGCTAGGAACATAAGTAGTTTGTAAGGGTGAAGCAAGGGGTGCAAAACAAGGCTTGGCTAAGGATGAAACAGGCACATTAGGAGCAGCCAGATCATGGAAGATCAAGATTATGTTATGTTAAAAAGTTTGGTCTTTAGCAGTGACCAGTTTGCTCAGTGGTTAGAGCACTGGCCTGCGGACCAAAGGGTCGCGGGTTCGATTCCTGGTCAAGGGCACGTGCCTGGGTTGCGGGTTCCATCCCCAGCCCCAGTCAGGGTGACGCAGGAGGCAACCACTCGATGTGTCTCTCTCACATCGATGTTTCTCTCTCTCCCTCCCTCCTTCCTTCCCTTCCACTCATCTAAAAAAAAAAAAAAAAAAAAATCAATGGAAAAATATCCTTGGGTCAGGATTAACAACAACAACAACAAAGTTTGGTTTTTATTTTCGAGAAGTTATTAAAATGTTTAAACAAGTGATAACCAGATCATGCTTGTCTTTTAGAAAGATCACTCTGGCAACTTTCAGGATGGAGAGTTGGGAGTCCTGAAGAAAGAGAGATCAGTTGAGAGCTGAATACAGTAGTCTAAGAAGTAAGTGTCTCCTCTGGCAGTAATCAAGGAGATAAATGAGGACCTGAATCTAGGAATCAGCAATAAAAAGTGGATGGAGGGTATGACTATGAGATAGTTATGTTATGGCAATGAGAATGAGAGATCATGATCAATAATTGGTTAAAGAGTTAAAGGGAGAAATTTGTAATGGCTTCCAGATATCTGGCTTGAGTAACTAGAAGGATGATAGTTCCACTCACCAAGGCAAGAAATATAGGAAGATGAGCCAGTTGGGAGGAAGAACAATGGGTTCAATATCAGATGTTTTGGATGTGAAGTACCTGTGAGGCACTGAGGTGAAGTTGCAGGTATGCAGTATATGGCCACACCTCTTAATGTTGTGCACCACTCCAAGGACTGCCATTCACAGTGGCTGCAATGTGTATGGTGTTTCCTAGAGTTAAGCAATGTGGGAGCCCTGCTTTGGATCTTTAGGTTAGACATACAGTTTGAGGAATCATCAGCATAATGGGAAATGCTGAAGAAAGGAGAGGTTAAGATCACCTATGAAAAGGAGTGTGAGAAAGAGTTCTTACTCTGAAGTACATACACCCAAATTGTATGCAATATTTTTAGTATAACTGCACATGTGTATTTTTCTAGGAAGAGGATCCTTAGCTTCCAATATGTATTCAGAGGGAACTATAACCCTAATAAAGTTAAGGACCACTATCATAGTGAGAAGAGGGCCAAAACCAGAACCACTAGCATTTATTTATTTTTTTAATCCTTACCTGAGGATATTTTTTCAAATATCTTCAGATAGAGTGGGAGGGGGAGAGAGAGACAGAGAGAGAAAGAGAAACATGATGTGAGAGAGATGTATCGATTGGCTACCTCCCACATGGCCCCAACCAGGCCCGGCACAAACCACAACTGAGGTACATGCCCTTGGCCAGAATCAAACCCTCGACTCTTTGGTCCTCGAGCCGACGCTCTAACCATTGAGTCAAACTGGCCAGGGCCAGAACCACTAACATTTAAAGGGGGTAGAGAAAAGCCAGCAAAGAAGACTGAAAAGGAAGTCAGATCGGTAAGACTATTAGAAAGAACAGCATCACAAAAGCTTGGAGAAGGGAGAAGTCAGAGTCACATGCCACAGAAAGATAATTGGACAGAGTTCCTTGAATTTGGCAACCAGGAAGTTAGTATGATATTTCCCTGATCAATTTCATTGGAAAGTAGAACAGGGGTTTCAATCACAGAGGGCTGAAAAATAAGTGAGATGAGGAAATTGAAGTAGAAAGAGCAGATACAGGGAAAGTGCAATATTAGAAGAAACATGGGTTGGGACTAGATTGTGGAAAGGATACTTCAACTTTATTCAATGAGTATTACTGAGTATACACATGACAAGTAAAATAAATCTCAGCATGACTGTCTTTAGTTAGGCCAATGAGGGAGGATAAAATGAGCACATACATTTCAGCAAGGAATGGCTGCTTCACCGACTTCAAATCCAACACTGTAGTAACTTGGTCCATTTTTATTCACTGCTTCCTTTAGGATGTGTTTGCTGACCAGTTAGGTATAGGAGTTGGGGGTGGGGTGAAGCTGATTATTTAAAAAACAAATGAACTAAAAAGTATGGTCCGACTTCAAAGAGTTTCCGAACATAGATACTGCAGACACAAAACTACTGTTTGGAAAATAGCTATAAAGCTTCCACCTGCCCAGCTTTGATGCCAACGAGGTATGGCAATTTATTTGAAACTCAACAACAGTAGCATTTTCTTTACTGCTTCTAGGTTCAGAAACAAAGGGAAAAAATGAAGCTTGCTTTAGTGGGTGGCCGATGTACATCTGTTCACTAATTTTTAGTATTCTCTAACCCAAAACATTAGAAACCAGGAGATTAAAAGTTCTGCGTGCTTCTCTATTGCCTGAGAAATCAAATTACGTCTTGGTAATGACCTGGGTGATGGAGAAAGAGGGTTCCTTCCAGGAACCCAAAAGCAACCCCTAAGAGGCAGAGGAAGAGGGAATTAACGTGCAAGCTGGCGACAGGGTGACTTCTGCGCCCTTCCTGGACCCTACCTGCAGGCAAGGGCAGAGGGCGAGAGCTGCTCCCCACGGGAAGGACTAGAGCCGAGGGGGAAGCAGTTGTGAGTAAGCCAAGGGCTAGTTCTCTTCGATCCCTTTCCTACCCACCCCTGTTTTAATCAAATTCTTACTTAAAAACAGGAAGGCGTTAGACATGGTTATTTCCCCTTACGTTTTAAATGACCAGAACCCAAGGCAACAGTAACCGCTATACATCAGGCACTCCTCCCTCCTGCCCTCTCTTCTCGGCGCGTCGCAGAGGAAAACCTCTTGACCTTGCCGCCCCGCAGAACAGCAGAAAGGCCCGCGTCTGGGCGACGACGCTCCCAGCCCCGTCCGGTACGAGCCCCGGGAGCGGAAATCCGGGCCGAGCACTTAAAATCCCACTCCCCCGCCTCTGCCAGGGGCGCGGGGTGGGCCCGGCGCTGCTACCCACCGTCGCGGCTCTGCAGCCTGCTCCGTCCGCGTCCGCTCGCCGCGTCCTGCGAATCCCAGCCAGCACAGGGGCTGCCTTAGCAGCAACCTGACAGTTTCAAACTGCAGACACGCATTAAGGACGGCCCTGAGCATTGGCCCCGACCTTCAGCAACCTGCCCTGTGATTGGTCAGCGGGCCGGGGGCGGGTTCTAGACTGCGGCGGGGAGACATCGGAATTAGGTTACTATGAAGCCCCGCCCTCTGGTCCTGAGGGGGCGGGGTCTTAAGGAGCCCTGCCCAGCTTCTGGGAGCGTGTGCCCATTTCGGTCCCGTGGCTGCAGACTTTTGACCAGGGATTTGCTTAGAGGCTGCTGAGCAGGGCTGAAGTCAGCCAGGGCAAAATGCTGTTGTCTTTCGATAATACTCAGTCTGTGCCTGTGGTCCTCAGGTGTAACAATTATCTGCGTCTACAGGTGCCCTGCAAGAGGATCACTTGGAGGTGCTTTTTTAAAGTACAGATTCCTGACGCTCCTCTGCTGATTCCTTCGGTCTTGAGCAGGGCCAGAGAATCTGAATTTTTAACTATGTTCTGGAACACTATACTCAACTCATTTAATTCTCAGATCATCTCTGTGATAGAGATGCTATTCCCATCCCCATTTTACAGATATGAAAACTGAAGCCCAGAGAGGTTCTAGGACGTGCCTATGATCACATGGCTAATAAGAGCAGAACTGGTATTCAGATTGAAGCAGTCTGGGCTCCATGTTCTTATCACTCAATAAGTGTGTTGGGAACCTCGTGACTGTTACAGATTACATGGTGTCTTAAAAAAAAAAAAAAAAAGATATGTTCAAGTCCTAACCTCTAGTATCTGTGAATGTGACTGTACTTGGAAGTAAGGTCATCACAAATGTGATCAAGTTAAATTAGATCATACTGGATTGAGGTGAATCTAAATTCAATACCTAATGTCCTTATAGAAGGAAATTTAGACGCAGAAAGAGATACAGGGGAGAGATGGAGGCAGAGATTGGAGTGATGCATCTATAAACTAAGAAACAGAAGGTTGCCAGCAACCACCAGCAGCTAGAAGAGGCAAGGAAAGATCAGCTAGAGCTTTCAAAGGGAGCATAGCCCTGCCAACACGTTGATTTTGGACTTCTGGCCTCCAGAACTGAGAATACATTTCTGTTGTTTAAGCCACCCAGTTTGTGGTAATTTGTTACGGCATCCCTAGGAAACAAATACAGTGGCCCAGACCTTGAGAAAAGAAAGTGCTTATTGTACCTGGGTAATGAATAAAAGCCAGAAAGTAGTTTTAGTAAGGGGCAGAGTGGCACAGGATGAGGCTTCAGATGGAGGTGGGGACCTAAATATGTTAAGGATTTGAGACTTTAAAGTTTAATGAGATGTTTTGAGATGTTATGGAAAGAGATGAAAACGATTTGAACTAAAGGGATGATAAGGGTACATTTCACTTCCACACATATTACACTTTCTCACTTAACTTCAAGGTAGACTGGGAAATGTAGTCTAACAGCTATTTGCGCAGCTTCATTTTTTTTTACTTTAGAAGGAGGGAATAAATTATGAATAATGGATAGATGGATATATATTTATTTATCTATTTCTATACCTAACCATCCATCTATCAAAAGAAAATGGTAGATTATTTTTGGGCAAGTGGCTCACAATGCATATCTTTAAACAGATCTTCTGTAGCTGAACTACACAGTCTATTTAGAATCACTTCATATTCGTACAATGAGAGCCGAAAAGACGGATTCATTGAATACATTTTAAAAATTTTTATTGATTGATTTTAGAGAACAAGAAGAAAGGAGAGAGAAACATCAATTTCTTTTTCCACTTATTTATGCATTCAGAGGATCAAACCCACAACCTTGGTGTACCAGGATGATGCTCTAACCAACTGAGCTACCCGGCCATAGCCTCGTTGAACACATTTAATTGAGTCAGAGCAGAGGAAGAAAGACTGTCAACAAGCAAAGACACAGATTGTTGGCAGGCATTAAGGCTGCAGTGGTCTACAGGTGAGGCAGCAGGGCAATGCTGCGCGGGGGTGGCTATTTATAGTGGAGTAATCCTGGATTCCATAGTTGCATTTTGTTACATAGCACTTCCTGGCTCTTTTATTGCAGAAAGGAGTTTATTTTTTAGCCCTCATCATCAGCCTTCTGTTCTTCCTAATTATAAAGACTCATCCTTGAACCTCCCTGTTACCATCCTTTAGCCATATAAAAACCTTCTTACCCTTAGCATTTCTTTCTCTTGATAAAACAATCTGGAACTAGCTGTGAGGCAGGATTAATTAGTTTTTCAGGGAACAATCTTACTGAGTCCCACAGATGTTTGAGTACTATACAGCTGCTGTATTCTTGGATCTTTAGGGCTTCTGAGGGTGGTTTTGCAGATCAGGGTAATTCAGCTCAGAGAGAAAGAACAGATCCTTACATTTTGGGGTGCTTAACCCAAAATGTACTTGAGTAATTGTTATGTATCAAGCAATGTGCTAGGCCATTTCACATATATTTTTCTATTAGTTGTTACAAAATTCTGCATAATTAAATGATGGGACCAGAAATACATTTACAATAAAATTTTAATTTGATACTATGCAAAAATTGTGATACAATATTAACCATTATTACATATTACAAACTGTATTGTATATTTATCTCTAAGGTCTAAGATTTTTTTTTTAATCCTCACCCAAGGACATTTCTTTTTTTATTTTGCATTTATCTTCAGATAGAGCAGGAGGGAGAGAGGAAGGAAGAGAGAAAGAAACATCGATGTGAGAGAGACACATTGAGTGGTCGCCACCCACACGACCCCAACCGGGGCTGGGGACAAACTGCAACCGAGGTATGTACCCTTAGCGGGAACCGAACCCGGACTCTCTGGTCCGCGGGCCAACGCCCCAACCACTGAGCCAAACTGGCCAGGGCTAAGATTTATTTTTTATAATGATTTTTACCCTTTAGAATTTTTATTAAGAACAAAAAACCAAATACATAAAACCAGGTTAATTAAAGTTTATGTATATTCTACAAACATCTAGAAGAGAAATGACATAAAAAAATAAGATTTTGAAATCCTCAAGTGTCATATTTATTTATTAAGATATATAACATACATAATCCAAATACTATATAAAGCAATCTCTAT
This sequence comes from Tadarida brasiliensis, assembly GCA_030848825.1. NCBI lineage: Eukaryota > Metazoa > Chordata > Mammalia > Chiroptera > Molossidae > Tadarida > Tadarida brasiliensis. Next base: position 49,230,807 of record CM061258.1, read on the forward strand.
TATATAACTTTATGAAAAAAGCAGAAAGTTCTTTTTAAAAGTTATGGGTTATGCCCCAGCTGGTGTGACTCAGTTGGTGCACCAAAAGGTTGCTGATTCGATTCCCAGTCAGGGCATACGCCCGAGTTGTGGGCTCCATCCCCAGTAGGGGGTGTGCAGGAGGCAGCTGACCAATGTTTTGCTCTCACGTCAATGTTTCTCTTTCTCTTTCCCTCTCCCTTCCCCTCTCTCTAAAAAAATCAATAAAAAAAAAATATTTTTTTATCCTCACCCAAGGACATTTTTTCATTTTTTTGTTCAGATAGAGTGGGAGGGAGAGAGAGGAAGAGGGAGAGAGAGGAAGAGAGAGAGAGAGAGAAACATCGATGTGAAAGTGACACATCGAGTGGCTGCCACCCGCATGACCAACCAGGGCCGGGGACAAACTGCAACCGAAGTACATGCCCTTAGTGGGAACCGAACCCGGGTCTCTCTGGACCGCAGGCCGACGCTCTAACCGCTGAGCCAAACCGGCCAGGGCATCAGTAAAAATATTTTAAAAAGAAAGAAATATTTTAAGAAATTATTGGTTGATAGAATTTTATATTTAAAAAGCATTTTGTATTGGGTATTATTCAATTTACATGAATCATTATTTTCCCAAAATGCGTGGGTATGTATTTGAAGACTACTGTAATGAAAATACAAGTCATTTATTTTTATGGCCCTGAGCACTTATAAAAGTTATGCAAACACTCCAGAATTCTAAGAAAAACATATGCCAAGAGAATACTCTTCTGTAAAATCAAAATTTAAATGAAAGATTGCAAAAGAACATGACAGCCCTGTCTAAACTATAATTCAAATGACAGTTGAAGATATTGACATCTACAGTATAAAAGCGTCCATTTTACCATGAGAACAAGGGGATTAAGTTGATTTGCTGAATTTCTATGAATCAACACTCAAGCATCTTTAAAAAAACACTTTAAAAGTAAATAGCTATTAATTCTTTTATGGCCAGTGAATATATAATTGTGTTAACATAATATAAATATATTATATAAATTATTTTAAATTGTAAATAATCCCATCTTAATAAAATGATAAAAAATTTGTAAGGGAGGGTTTTTTCTTTTTTCTTTTTGAGGCAAAAGGGGTTTGAAGAAAACTTAATGGAAATATTGCTATCAAACACTATCATTTAGAAATTACTTTTTTAGGAAAAGCAAAATTTGATTGTCTAGCACTGGCCAGTTTAGCTCAGCAGTTGGAGCATTGGCAGTTGGAGAGTCGGTTTAATTCCTGGTCAGGAGCACATACCTGGGTTGCAGGTTCAATCCCAGCCTTGGTTGGGGTCGTGTGGGAGGCAGCCGATGGATGTTTCTCTCTCTCTCACCCTCCCTGCCTTCCACTCTATCTGGAAAATCAATGGGAAACTATCCTCTGGTGAGGATTAACAACAACAATAAAAATTTGATTATCAGTTTTGCAATTTAAACATTTCACCATTCTAATAAAAGAATTCTAATCACAGATGATTGTGAAAACAGTAAATTTTCTCTTGTACACTTTGTTGATGATAAAATAAGATAAAAATAAAATAAAACGTTTTTAAACTAGAGGTTTTAATTTATTATTTTACCATTTTTTGGTATGTATGTTTTCTCATCCTCTTCAGTTCCCTATCTCTGATCATAAAATCCCAAATCTTCTTTAAGATCTATCCCAAATACCCCTCCTCTAGGAAGTTTGTTTTTGTTTTGTTTTGTTTTGATATTATTTCTTGTGATCTCTTACCCACTCATATACTTTTTATGCTTAACTCATATCGTATTCTGCTGCAATTGCTAGATCCTCTAGGGCAGGGATTGTGCCTTCCTCATTTTTGGGTCACCTGTGGGACCGAGCACAGACCTTACCTGTGGTGGGTCTTTAATAAACATTTAAAAAATATATATTTTTATTGATTTTTTAGAGAGAGAGGAAGGGAGAGAGAAATAGAAGCAGCGATATGAGGGAGAAACATCTATCGGCTGTCTCCAGCACACTCCCTACTGGGGATCGAGCCCACAACCCGGGCACGTGCCTTGACCAGGAATCGAACTGGGATCTCTCAGTCCATGGGATGACGCTCAATCCACTGAGTCACGCTGGCCAGGCTTTAATAAACATTTGCTAAATTAAAAATGCTGAATACTTATGGTTTCTCCCCTCCTCTATAAAATGATTTGTGTTTGCTGTTAATGCAAACCTCTTTCCTTGTTTTCTGTAGGCCTGCAAATTCCTCCAGAATGGAGTTCAGCCTGCAGCATGACTCAGCAACAGGGTCTGAGTGTGGTCCCTTCCCTAGTAGCTTCCACAGAATGGAAGGAAGTTTGTCCCAGCCACACCAGGTGGCAGTGTGACCCACGCCTGCTTGGCCACCAAGGCAGGTGTATGAGGAAAAACAAGGCAGTGATTCTGCAAAGAAAACATTTGAAAATAATTTAACACAAAAAAGGCTAAATGAACTCAATTTTCTGTATTTTAATCACAGATTCCAAGACTCCTGTGATTTATACAATTGCTGCTGAAAAGGAAAAGTGAAAAAAAGAAGTTTTATTATTTGCATTGTCAACAGGTACACAGAGAGAAATAAATATGTATCCTGGCAGAACAGAGTAAATATTTTTATATAAAGGAGTAGAAATGATCATATTGAAAGTCAATATTATTATATTATTTTGTAAATATGAGAATGGCTTTAAAAGGCACAATTATTCTTAAGTTCAAATAGTCAAACTATCCTACGTATAAAAAATTAAGAGCTTAATCTGATTTTCAAAAAACAGTATTTTGGGAGTTATAAAATGATTGGATTTTGATGCAGGTGAATTATTTGTGCAAAATGTTTTCCATGCTTTTAAATACCACTATTGTCTTAAAGTTGGGATTATAGCTCAAGTTCCTCTGAATTTAAGATATGGTAAAATAAGGGACAATTGCATTATTCTGGTATTGGTACCATATTCTACCATGAAGAGGCACACTCTGCAGTACTTGGTAAGTATCATCACTTCCACATCTCAGTTGGTTTTCTGAGTATTTGCTGAAACCCTGAGATAGAGGAAGCACTCACTAACAGAGAGAACTCTCTCCTTGTGGACATTTGTCATTGTGGATATATCTGATTGCCCAGCACCCTTGGAATAATCTTTAACATTCGGAAAAAGTCTTGTCTTATGAGTTCTATTCCCCAGGCTGAAGCAGAAAACTGACTTTCCCAGGCTCCCTTGCAGCATGGGCACAGGTGTATGACCTGGATTTCACCAATCAGAATCACCTGCACATGACTTTGATTCAGAAGGCACGGGAGAAAGAAGGCATGCAGAATTTGTCAGCTGGAAAGCATGACAACAGTAGCATTGGGCTCTTTAGGGGCATCAGTGCCAGAATTTCTAGCATCTGGTCCTAAGCATCACCAGCGGTACTGGGCAGCATCTGTGCCAGTCCTGGTAGAGGTGACCGCAGGGGTGTTGGAGCTACAGTAGATCCTGCAGAGTAATTGAACTTTTCCTGGCTGCTCAGCATCCAAGCCTGATTCTCAAGCCCCCTCAGAGCTTCTGTGAGCTACCTACTAGGCTTTAATTAATTCTTTTTCCATCTAGGCCAACCAAGGTAGATTTTATTGTTTGCCACTTAACACTCTGATAGAAACAAGGAATAAGAAGACCTACTCATTTTTTCTAGACATACATTTTGGGATAACATAAAAATTCTACCATGTTATAAATCTAGGGAAATTTTCATATGAAAACAAGAAAGGAAAAAAAAAGAAAGAATGTACTATAATAATTGTAATCTGGAACTGATTAAAGTTCCAATAAATGAGATGAGATAAAGCAACCACAAGTGAGTAAAAGTAAAGTCATTTTAATATTTCAATCTGTAAGTAGCATGTTTTCTATAAATAAGGGAGAAATAATTTTAATGTTCAAAACTAGGAATTTTAATGTCCATACTAGGAAACATTTAAACTTGATATCAAAGAGGAATATAGCAAAGTACCAGTCTTTTAAAAAGTAGAAACTAAGCCCTGGCCGATTTGGCTCAGCGGTTGAAGTGTCGGCCCGTGGACCAGAGAGTCCCGGGTTTGGTTCCCGCTAGGGGCACGTACAATAAAAAAAAAAAAGTAGAAACTTAGACTGTTGCTTTTGTCTGACCAGTGCTTTATTTCACTTCTAATTATAGAATTCCTTTTTATTTTGGGGACCCCTCGGCATGGGGACTATCCAAAAGAGGAAATAATTGCTGAGAAGAGTGGGACAGAGCGTTAACGAGGGCAATGTTGATAGCACCATGGGCCACCTGGAGTTGGTGGTCATGAAATTAAAATGAGTTCAGTCATCCTTGTTGTGTAGTTTTCTCCAACCACATTCAGCTGATCAGATGCAAGTGTGAAGTAGGCAGAGCAATTTAACCTGGGATACCACTTAGCCAATTGAAGTGCAGGGCCAGAATGATGAGGGACGCAAGGGAGTGATTCTAAAGATAGACAACAGAATCTAAGTGGGATAAGGGAGAAAAGGAGGACATGAGGTAGGTGAAGGAGAGTGAAAAGTTGGAGGGCTCACTGGGGCCAAAGAATTGTAGTATTGTTAATATACAGAGTGAATGGGAGAGGAAGAGGGGGTGATCAGAAAACAGAATCATTAAAATTGAGATTTAAAGAACATTTTTATAAAAACAATTGTTTATTAATCACTTTCCAATAATACCCTTTTTTCAAATCAACCTTTTATTGTATAATTTATAATGATGAAATTCACATATTTTAAGTATATGGGTTGATGACTTGACAAATATATCTACCTATGTAATTGCAATAAAAATCAAGATATAAAAGATTGTCATCTTTTCATAGTGTACTTGTGCCACATTAACCTCCCTGCAATGACCTGAATGTTTGAGTCGCCCTACCAATTCCATATGTTGAAACCCTAACCTTCAATGTGACAGTACTAGGAGGTGGGGCCTTTGGGAGGTAATTAGGTCACGAGGGTGAAGCCCTCATGAATGGCATTAGTGCACTTATAAAAAGAGATGAGCGCTAGCTAGCCTCCCTCCACCCTGCGAGACACAAAGAGAAGACAGCCGTCTATGAACCAGGAAGCTGACTTTCACAGACACTGAATCTGCCAGCTCCTTGACCTCGGACTTCCCAGCCTCCAGAACTGTGAGAAATAAATGTTTGTTAAGTCACTCAGTCTATGGTATTTTTGTAGTAGCCCCAATGGACTAAGCACTCCCCCACCTTCACCTCAATGAAACACTGATTTCTCCTTCTTTTTTTTCTTTCTGTTTTATCTTCAGATAGAGTGGGAGGGAGAGAGGGAGAGAGAGAGAAACATCGACGTAAGAGGGACACATTGCCTCCTGCATGACCCTGACCAGGGCCGGGGAGGAACCACAACGGAGGTACACGTCCTTGACTGGAACTGAACCTTCGACTCATTGGTCCAGGGGCTGATGCTCTAACTGCTGAGCCAAAACGGACAGGGGTGGTCTGATTTTTTAAAATCACTATAGATGAATTTTAACTTATTCTAGAATTTCATATAAATGGAATCATATAGTATGTACTTTTTTACCCTGGCCGCTTTTATCCAGTGCAATGTTTGTGAAATTCATCATGTTATTGTGTTTATCACTAATTTGTTCCTTTTTATTGCTGAGTGCTATTCCAGTGTGTGTGTGTGTGTGTGTGTGTGTGTGTGTGTATTTATTTATTCACCTGTGGATAGATATTTGGGCTATTTCCAGTTTGAGATGTTATTAACATTTATATACAAGTCTTTTTATGAGCATTATGTCTTCATTCTTGGGTAAATACCAAAAACTATAGTTGCTGCTATGTATTATCCTTTATTATATATTGTTGGATTTGATTTGCTAATGTTTTATTTAGGATTTTCCTGTCTATATTCATAGGGTTAAGGGAAGTCACCATAACTATCAGTCAAAGAGGGAAGTATTTAGTCCTTTGCTGGAAGGTGAAGGCAAAACTAATCCTTTGGCTCTTTACCTGTGTTGGAGCCATCATAGCAACAGTCCCTTGATCCTAAACAATGACAAATGGAACCAGAATGCATATAAACCAGGTGGAATCATCCACCACCACGGGAGGAAAGGCATAAGAAATGAATATGCGGTCATGGCAATAAGGGGAAATGCAGACATTCAGGGGCCACAACACTCCCACCTCACAACTAAATGAACTTGCCCTCTACTTCTTCCAATCTCTTTTTTTGAATGTCTATGAACATATATGCTTTGGAAACAGATCCTTAAGTAGCCTGTTTCCTGAATTAAAATTGCTATTCCTTAATAAACTCAATTCCTGGTCATTTGAGGTTGCCTCAGTTTACCTCTTTATTTAGGTTGACAATTTGTTCTCAAAATGCAAGTCTACAAATCACAGGGCTGAGAGTAGGGGCCATTCTGATGGAGACACCGACAGAGACTTCCCAAAGGGATGCCACATTTTTGGGAGGCCGATGGGACAATTTAAAATGCAAAGAGGCAGGCTGTAGCAGTGTAACCACTAAACCACAGCACCTGAAGGTGGGGCCAGAGGGAAGCAAACTCTTGGAGCCATGGAATCACAGCTTTTGACACCTGGATCAAATACCCGCTTCCTTAAGTGTGAAGCGACTCTGGAGGGTTATTGCTTTAAAGACTTCCAAGTCCCCAAAAGTAAAAATTATTTATTCCATAGTAAATAATCCAATTTACAAGGTAAGATGTATAACTAATGTACTGGAACTTCTCTTTCCTGTATACTTTTGAAATACCTGACTGAACCTCTGGCAGGTACTGAGGCAATCAGTACATTTTAAAGAAAGCAAACAATATTCCAAAAGTCTCATCACAAAATTAGGCATTATGTAAAGATGTTTGAAGTAAAAAACAAATTATTCTCTTCACTAATTTCAGTTCTTCCCTGACAGTGAATTTTCATGAGCTGCTTAGACTATTAAGGTAAATTGATATTTTTAAGTCTGTGATTATTTGTATTAGGAGTATAATATTTGTAGGCTTCTGTTTGTATATTTATATTTATACTAAATATCTATGAGCAATTGTGAGTAAAATACCTTCTGTTTTTAAATTGCTCATTTAGTATAGTATTTGCCAAGCATGTCTTAAATGCATATTTATTATACAGTGTGGGACAAAAATAGGATTACAGTTGAGAACACACAAAATGCAGAGCTTATTCTTGTATTATTATTTTTTAATTATTGTATTATTTTCCTTATGAACAACTGTAAACCTACTTTTGCCCCACCCTGTATGTGGAACACAGGTGCTTTGTGACTTGACTTTAAAATATTTAATTAAGAAATGGAGGGTAAAGTATCTTATAGCACAATATGATTTGGCTTATATGACTTTGAAGGGGAAGGACCTGTTGGAGTAAGTTTTCTAAATACCTAAAACTTCTACCTTCAAGAACTACCTTTTTTCTCTTAACCAATGAAATAATACATTTTTTCTCCAGAGGTATTGCTTGAATCCCTGCCATCTTAAGCAGAACGTATAGAATGCAACTTACGTGTTCTGTGAGTGACAATTATACGTCTTCACCAAGAGGTGCTGCCTTGAGGTTTACTGAAGGGCACAGACACAAAGGAGGAGATCAGAAAATGAAGCAATATAACAGTTTGGGGCCTCATGCTAAATTATGGGCCACATAGTAAATGCTTCTTCTCTCCCCTCCTTACCACACCTGTTTGCTTCTAATCTTTTATTTATTTAAAATCAGGAAGACTGAGGGTTGATGCAAGGAACTAGATAAACTTGGTTATTCCCTAACTTAATTCTATATTCTTTTACATTTTGGATTTGGAGGGGGCCCAAGGGTGAATCTCAATGCTTCCATGTGGGTGTCAAGTGGATGTATTCACAGGCCGATCTCTCACGTTTGTGCCGTAGGTCTTCCAGTTTACTAACATTAGCAAAGGAGTGACTTCTAGAGACATGGCACATTATTAGACTAAGGTCTGTGAACTTCACAAACTTTCAGCTCTAAGATGTTCTGGCCATTTAATGTACAGCATGGTGATTATAGCTTATAGTAATGTATAGTGATGTATACTTGAAATTTGCTAAGGGAGTGGACCTTGCGTGTTCTCACTGCACACGCACGTGTGGTAACTAGGTGAGGTGAAGGATGTGGTAACTAATTTGATTGTTGTAATTATTTCACAATGTACATTTATTAAATCACATTGCACACCTTAAACATATACTATTCTTATTTGTTAATTATACCTTATAAAGCTGGGGGGAAAAGATCTGTGTGCTTCAAAGTTAGGAAAAGCATGAATGGCCCACTGAAGACATGACTTTTTCACTCTCTCTGTCTCTGGTGTTAGAAGCAGAACCTGAGACATGAATTCAAATAAGAGCACAGCAGTTTCTCGAATAAAGTCACTTTGTTCAAAGCCGTTTCGTTATAACGTTGGGTTGAAGAGATGCTAGGAACTTCACTCTTGTTTCTACAAGTTAGCCTGTGGGGAAAGTGGTTCCCTTACACTTCCGTTCGCTTGGGGCGCAGAGCCCGTGGACGGTGTTGCCCGAGGACTAACTGCGGGTCACCCGGCAGGTGAAGGCGGGACAGCAGGGCCGGTCACCCGGTCACCCGGCAGGTGAGGGCGGGACAGCAGGGCCGTGGGCTGGAGAAGGAGGGGAAGGCAGCGGACAAGGTGAGTGTCGTCAAGCTTCAGTCCACGGGCACTCTGCAGCCGGGGTAGCACCCACCCTGCAGGGTCTAGACCAAGCCCCAGGGGTCAGTGGAGAAGGTTGAAGGAGCGCGAGTACTTCCACACTTTCCACAGGCACGCGTGGGTGGGCGGCGCGCGTGGGTGGTGGAAGAAAGCCCTCAGGTAAAGAAATGCGGTCCTGGTAAAGTGGAAGAGAAATAAGGTACTCTACAAATTTTAAGAGTAATGCTGGGGAGGGGGGCGCGGGCGGAATCGGGAGGAGGGTGTCTAGCGGGGGGAAACGAGAAACATCTGTAACAAAAAATAAATTAATAAAAATGGCAAAAAAATTTTTTTAAGAGTTTATTTGAACCAAAATCCATAAAACCCGGGCAGTGTCAAATCGGCAGGGGTGAGGAGCATTTCACCAGCAAGAGCTCAGGGAGAGATGTTTCTAGAGAAAAGGTGGAAACAAAGGAAGGAAATGATTGATGAGCGGGAGCTGAGAACCTCCGTGGCTGTTTGTGATCGGTTGTCCCTAGGTTTTGTGACCCTGAGGCATTTACACAGGCCGCGGCAGTAGAACCGCCTTGGTCTGATGGTCTCCTGGTTCAATGAACTGAACAGGCTGTCCCCTCAAGTGGCCATGGCGAGGGCATTGGATGGGGTACCAATAGTGTCCACTGGAGCTAGAGACCTTGACACAGAATCTTCTCCTCTCAGCCCTGGATATGTAGACTTGCATTTTGAGAACAAATTGTCAACCTAAATAAAGAGGTAAACTGAGGCAAACCCAAATGACCAGAAATTCCGTTTATTCAGGAATAGCAGCGGAGTTTCAGTTCAGGAAACACAAGTTATAAGACAGTTGGATGAAGGTTTGAAGTGGGCTGTATTCATGGGCAAAGAATATAAAGGGGTGTGTGTGTGTGTGGGGGGGGTCCAGCCAGAGTCCATGCAGTAAGTTCATTGGCTTGAGGCTGGGGAGAGATTCTTGGCGGAAGTTTATTGGTGAGGAGGTAAGTTCTTGGACTTCTGTAAATCAGGCATTTATGGGAAATCAGTCTCTCAGTTCTTAAGTTTCATTTTCCTGAGGGCACATGCATGACATTCTCCATTTAATATCTGGTTCCATTTCAGATGAAAATCCTTTCGCAAAATTAGGAGACAGTTAGGCCTTTCTTTTCACTATACTAGTATCTAGAAATATTGGTCTACAATGTTTCTGGAAGAAAAACTCAATCTCTATTAAGTAGGCCCATCATGTAACCTTTACTGGTTTATCTCCTGAATAAGACAATGAATTGTCTAACTCGACTTTCCCTCTCTCTACTTGTATAATAATTTAACTACCGCCAATTTTAATTTCTTCTCTCTTGAATAGCTGGGTTGTGTGAGGGAGAAACGTTCGATTTTTCTAGTGTCAGTTTACTCCTTCAAATCCGAGAGTTCTTAAAATTATAGAGCAATAATTCTGAAAAAAATTATAAGTAAAGCACTGCCTCTTTGTAAAAACTATATTGTCTATAAGATGCTCAGCTGTGAGTGGGAACAGAGTGTACAAATAAACAGGGATTCTGTCTTATGTTGTAGTGGGAAGCTTTTTTTGTTGGCCGGTATCTTTTTCTTATGGATCCATTTCTCTCCAACTTCGTTGGACCTTGGGTCTATGGCTGTAATGGGATCTCACACATACACATACCCTTTCCATGGTTGGTATATGTGATAATTAATTTTATGTGTCAACTTGACTGGGCCACTGGGTGCTCAGATTAAACATGATTTCTGGGTGTGTCTGTGAGGGTGTTTCTGGGTGAGATTAGCATTTTAGTCTGTAGATTTGGTGTTGTGGGGGGCCCTCCCCAGTGTGGGTGGGCATCATCTAATCCATTGTTGAGGGCCTGAATAGAGCAAAAGTGGAGGAAGGAAGGATTTATGTCCTTCTTGCCTGCCTGCTTGAGCCAGGTTGTCCTCAGTCTTCTGTTCTCAGACTGGGATTTACACCATCAGTTCCCCTGGTGCTCAGGGCTGTGGACTCAAACCAGAAGTACACTACTGGCTTTTCTGGTCTCCAGCTTGCAGATTGTGGGACTTCTCAGCCTCCATAATCATATGAGCTAATTCATCATAATAAATCTCCATATAGATATATATAATATCTATAGCCATATAATATATGGAGATATATATCATATATAATATATATGGCTACACATATGTTCCTGTGTGTGTGTGTGTGTGTGTGTGTATGTGTGTGTATACACACACACGGTATCCCAAAAAATGTATACAGGGTGTCTGTAGATTCTATTACATTTTGAAAATGAAATGTAGTTTAATAAACACTGCCTTTATAATTACTCAAAGTTGTGTATGCATTTTGGGGGGGATACCCTATATGTATATGATATATATTATATATCCAATGTTCTTTTTTCTCCAGAGAATCCTAAGATAGCATGTGACCAGGGCTGGACCAACTGTAGAACATACACTATTTGGTTGGGCGCACAAACTATGGATACTGGCAGACTGAAGTTCTCTTTCTGCCTCATTTGCTAATCTGGGATAATATATTATAAAACTATGCATGATTGTGGTCACTATCTTGACTCCCGTAGGTGGAGAGAGATTGCATGCAGAATGCAGCCAAGTAGAGGCAAATAGTGGAGACAAAAAGTCCTAGAGCCTTTAGTCCCTGGATGTGGCTATGCTTGAGCTCAGAATTAGGGCCTTCTGAGCAGATTTTTCTGTGAGCTAATACTTTTTTTTGTTTAGTTTAAGTTAGGTTTTTAGCACCTACAATAGAATGTGTTCTGACTAAAACATACTCAGAACTGGCAAGGAACTAAAGATGAAAATGAGAAAATGTTTATTAAAAAATTTTTTTTTGAGACAGCTTGATGATTAAAAAAACTTAAACACAATAAAAATTGATTTAATATCAATCAACAACATGTTTTTTGAAACCAGAATATGTGTGAAATTATGACAGTTTTCAATAGCTCTTGCATTACCACACCCCTGAGAGAAAAGGGTTGGTAACATTTATGTTTCCTTGCAGAAGAGAAAATTACTCCTGGATATTTTGTCTCTGGCCTCCAATTTCAAATAAGTTTGTGAAAGTTGGCAAGTGAGTAAATACATGTATATTGCTACATAATTTTAATTCCCATGTGCAATTTTATCTCCAGGGCTGGGGGTGAGGGTTTGAAGTGAATCCCAAACATGAAAAGCAGTGGTTGATGTGCAATATATATTTTTAAATATGTTTTTATTGATTTTTTTAATAGAGGAAGGGAGAGAGAGATAGAAACATCAATGTTAGAGAGAAACCTTGATTGGCTGCCTCCTGCACACCCCACACTGGGGATTGAACCCACAATGCTGCCATGTGCCCTGGCCAGGAATTAAACCTGGACCTCTCAGTCCATGGACTCAATCCACTGAGCCACACCAGCAGGGCTTAATCCTTATTTTTAATGAGAATGCCTCTATTGCTGCAAGTTATTTTGCTGGCTGTTGGCTTGGAGTAGGTATTTCTTATGTTGAGAAAGAACCCTTCTCTTCCTAGTACACCAGATAGACTCTCAGGCCACAGACTCAGCTGTGTAAGAAAAGCAACTCAGGTAAATTTGTGTTTGATCTTCATTCTGCAAGATGGCAAGACTTTAATCTCAGTTAGTTAGATTTCTTTTCCCCTTTTCCAAGGGGCTTACATTGTGCCAAGGGGAAGGGCACACGATCCTGGACCTCCTTCTTTTGTTTATTCCTCCATTTCTCTCTTCCCCAGTTGAGGCCAAACCAATCAGCTGTGAGGCAAGGGGGAGGGACCGGACAGGGAGGAGCAGCAAAGATTGGGGTATTCTTTCTATTTTTTGTCTCACAGATTGCATTGGGGTGTGGCAAAAAGCAAAGAGTATTCAGAGAAGTTTTCCTTACCCTGATCCCTGGTCTTCCTTTGACAGCTTATTGTCCTGTTACAGGTTCCTCAACTCACTAGCTGTGGGCTGAAGTCACAATGAGGTGTGGAACGGGAGTGGGGGGAATGAGAAGGTATGTGAAGATCCCCGCAGCAGTGGAAGCATAGAAACAGTGGGAGAGGGGAAGATGGAAGGATGGAAAATTTCAGAAATGAGTAGCAAGAGAATGGGTCTGGTCAGCATGGGCTGGCTGCTCTTACACATAAGCAAATTTGCTGGCTATTCCTAGTGAAGGACTTCCATATTTCAGTTAAAAATAATAAGAAAGGAAGTAGGCATAACCCAAAGAACTTCCCCTTTTCAATATTTTGAAATATAAACACACACACATATTTTGTATTTGGTATCTGAGTCTCCTCCCTCCCTCCCTCCCTCCCTCCCTCCCTCCCTCCCTCCCTCCCTCCCTCCCTCCCTCCCTCCCTTCCTTCCTTCCTTCCTTCCTTCCTTCCTTCCTTCCTTCCTTCCTTCCTTCCTTCCTTCCTTCCTTCCTTGAGCTTTGCAAAACTACCATATGAAGAGCAGAAAAATGGGACAATAAAAAAGTAAATGCCAAGATTAGGTTTTTGACATGTACCTCTGATTTTGAATCAAAAGAAGCTTGGGAGAAAAGTAATTTATTTTGCCAGAGTGTGTTTAAACAACAGAATGTTTTGATTTCCTTTGGAGGAAAAACCTGCTCTGCAGTCAACCTGTTCTTTGAAGAGTGCAGCAGGCAGGACCACTAGCTCTCGGGTAACTGTAATCAGCAGTGCAGCCTTCTCTCTCTGGATCACAAGTTGCCATTTATTTCTTAAGATGCAGTTTTGTACTGTTATTTTTTCCTCACCATCTGATTCATTCTGAGTCATGGGGAGCACATTCTCACTGTGATAGGGTATACTGCGGAGAGGTCTGCCTTGCTTGTTCTGCACCATTAACTGCTTGCTCAAGTCTATCAGAAATAGTTTGGAGAGTCACAAAACAGGAGGAAAATAAAAAGAGAAGAGAGAGAAAGAGAGACGACTGAGAGTTCTGCTTGGGAGGACTTGGATTAGGAGAAATGAAATTAATGGAGAGTTTTCTTATTTATTTATTTTCATTGTTGACACTATTACAGATGTCCCCATTTCCCCCCCTTTGCCAGCCTCCACCCAACCCCAGACCCGCCTCCCCTCCCTTTCCCTTTGGTCATCACCACACTGTTGTCTGTGTCTATGGGTTAGGAAAATATGTTCTTTGGCTAATCCCTTAACCTTCTTTCATACAGTCCACTCCTCCTCCCTCCGCTCTGACAGCTGTCAGTCTGTTCCATGTATCCATGCCTCTGTTTCTATTTTGTTTGTCAGTTTATTTTGTTCATTAGATTCCACATATAAGTGAGATCGTATGGTATTTGTCTTTCTCTGCCTAGCTTATTTTACTTAGAACAGTAATCTCCAGGTCCATCCATGCTGTTGCAAAAGGTAAAATTTCCTTCTTTATTTATGGCTGCATTGTATTCCACTGTGTAACTGTACCAGAGCTTTTTTATCACCTATTGATGGGCACTTGGGCTGTTTCCAGATCTTGGCTATTGTAAATAATGCTGCAATGAACATAGAGGTGCATATATTCTTTCAAATTGGTGTTTCAGGATTCTTAGGATATATTCCCAGAAGGGGATCACTGGGTCAAAAGGCAGTTCCATTTTTAATTTTTTGAGGAAACTCCATACTGTTTTCCAGTGTCTGCACCAGTCTGCATTCCCACTAACAGTGCACTAGAGTCCCTTTTCCCCACATCCTCACCAGCACTTGTTTGTTGATTTATTGATGGTACCCATTCTGGCAAGTGTGAGGTAATATCTCATTGTGGTTTTAATTTGCATCTCTAATGAAGAGAGCTTTCTGTTGTTTTCCAAAAGTAATGTACTAATATGTTAATGGGCAGCGAAATCTCTCTGGGTCATGATTCTCAGGCAACCAAAGAGCCATTTAACAATGGCATTCTTTCCTGGTGAAAGATTCTATTTGTCATGCCTGGTTCCCAGGGAGGGGTTAGGGGTAGGGTCACCTTAGTGGTAGAATAGCATGACCAATGTCAAATGTCTTTGGTCATTAGTCTTTCCAAATACATTTACTTGTAATCCCTCAGTGAGGAATTGAAGGTTATCATCTCAGTCACACTGAAGGGACATTCTTTTTCAGGATGTCGAAGGATTCTATTCGTTAGAGCCTGCTGAAACTGAGCATAGTTTGAGAAATTTAATCTGAACAAAAGTGGCCCTGTACTCAATGAAAATTACTTCCAAGGAGATAAGACAAGAATAATATATACCTTGAGGATGTTAAAAGCTAGAATAGAATGGAATTGTGGTACATTTCTCTTCTTTCCTCCTTTCAGTAATACAGTTATTTCAAACATAAGTATAGTACATGTAGAAGATGGAAACAATGAATCAGAAACTCACTCTGTCCTCTCTTTCGTCTCAAAACATTAGAATCTAATCGACTTACTGTAGGTGTAATAATTCCACTCACAAGAGAAGAACTAACTGTAGCACCAGTAAAATGATAGAAAAATGTAATTTGTTGTGATAGTGGCAAGCAGTTGGAACAAAATGTGCCATAGTTTAGAAACCATTCTGTGTGTGATTATGTGTGTGCTTTGTAAGAAGAAATACACAAAATGGAAGGACATGGGGAATAACATCTTCTCATTGGCATGATTCCTTTTACTTGAGAGTCTTTCTATAGTTGTAAGTTATAAAAAAGCATATTTGCCCCCGAAACTGTGTAACTTGCAGTGAAATTCATTTTTGCAGTAAAATTCATTTTACTGAATTCAGCTCACATAGCCTTCTTGTAGGCTTTAAGCAGGTTTAAGCTGTTCTGAAACAGTCATCACAATCCTTTACACTTTGTTCCCTGAGGCTTTTGCTCTCAGTTACATATGATACTGTAATTGTGCGAGAAATGTAAAATATATGCTGATTTTACATATGGAAGGATTATAGTTTTGCTTGTTCAAAGCATTCTTGAATATACCGTCCAGAATCTAGCATGAATAATCCAGGGCAAAGGTAACGTTTCAAAACGTGATATATAAAATTAATTTCTTTTTATGTTAAAAGAAATACCTTAGGAGAAAAATACTTACTGAGATTGTGGTTTGATTTACATATGGGAAACAGAAAATACAAGCCAGTGATTTAAGCCCCAAAGATTCACTGTAAATATCTATATCACTGAAGCAAAATCATTTTTCCTAAGTATACATTAAAAACATTTTATCCTTAATTGGAGATTATATTTATTCTACTTCCAATAAATGATAAAAGGCATCATATAATTTTAGATTATGTTTGGAATGTATTCTTTTGGGATTTTGCAGATTATATTTTAATTTCTCTGTTGAAAGGATTAGAAAACAGTGAAGAGAAAATACATACTTTCCTACTAGGTTATCCCTCAACTAGGGAAACCTCAATGTTTTCTTCCAGGAATCAACTCCTGCTCCTTCTCATCATTATTGTATGTCTTCCAGTCATTCAATCTTCTTTGAGACCTTTCACTCTTTCCTTCTCTATGCAATCAGTTACAAACTCCTACAAAGTCTTCTCTTATAAAACTGCTCTCCTCCATAGAATCTTGATTTTTGTCTCTTTGAAGGAAGCTTCTATAGTCCAATTTTTAAAAAACTTTTTATGGTGGAAAGTTGTCTCTAAATGATGCCTAGAAGTCCCCCAATTACTACCACGATGACAACTACAACAGCTACCACTACTACTAAATCTGATTTGGTTGAAGCAAGGTTAGAGGGTCACAGACCTCTAACTGTTTAGTCCATTCTTGCTGGCTTGCTGTTGCCTAAAGATGCTTTATTTAATCTCAAGGGATCCTTGGAGTTGGAAAAAAAAGAGGGCCAGAGATTAAATGTCTTGAAGATCATTAAGCCAGTTAGCAAACAGCTGGGACTAGAAGTCAAGTCAAAGTTTATTGCCCTTTTGGCTCCATTGCTCCTACCATCACTTGACCACCCGAGACTTGGCTAATTGCAATATGTTCTTAGTACTCTCTAATCTCTCCTCTTACACTTTCTCATTTATAGAACATAATATATTTTGAGTTCTTTGTATCTCTCCTCTATACAACAGAGGAGAGATGTTGCTTATAAGATCAAGCCTCAGTCTTTCTGGATTCATTTCAGACTCTTTGTAATCTGAGCTTTCAACAAAATTGAGGAGGATCTAATTGAGTTGTCAGCTGATGGGTCACAAAAGTAATATTTGAAGATGTGGCACTGGGTGGGTTTGGCATGTGAAGTGGAAATAGTTTAAAGAATTGAATGACATCGTTTCATAGCAAAATTTGCTTCATTTTCATCTATTTATATATGAACAGAGATATTCAGAGCTCACAGAAGAACCACATTAGAATTGATGCTGAACCCAGTCTCATTATAGCAATAAATAATATTCATCCACAAAAACATGAAATAAAAATTTAAAATCCTCATCTATTTCATTAACAAAAGTCTTCCATTTTTTTTCTTTTAATGTTAAAAAAATTTTTTTTTAATCCTTTAGATTAAAAAAATTTTTTTTCTTTATTGATATTAGAGAGAGAGGAAGGGAGAGGGAGAGAGAGATGGAAACATCAATGAGAGAGAACATTGATTGGCCGCCTCCTGCATGCTCCCCACTGGGGATTGGGCCCACAACCTGGGCATGTGCCCTGACCGGGAATCGAACTGGCGACCTCTTGGTACATGGGTCGATGCTCAATCACTGAGCCACACTGGCCAGGCTGTGTTTAAAATTTATAATATATTTATATTTTTCTTTTCATACACTATATAGTATTAATAATAATTATAGTAATAACTCAATCCAGAAGGAAAAATTTTACCTTGAAGGATAAAATGACATCAGTAAAAGATTTTCAAGTATGAAAATATTTTACATTCTGTGATGAAGGTGGAATGGAAACTTCTTACAAGTTTAAGAAGAAAAAAATGATATAAAATTTCTGAGTGTTGAAGATCAGCTTGTTCATTTATATATTTATTTATTTATTTATTTATTTATTAATTTATTAATTTATTTTTGATACAGATGTTTCTCCTTTTTTCCCCATTGACACCCTCCTCCCCATCCCCCCACCCTGTCCCCAGCTTTGTTGTCCATGTCTATCACTTATGCATACATGTGCATAAGTTCTGTGGTTTATCTCTTCCCTCCCCCCCCACCCCCTCTCCTGAGGGGTGTCAGTTTATACCCTACTTCCACGTTATATATATTTATATATATATAAAACAATGGATGGTACTGGGTATCAACAGCTTTGGTATTTTCTTCAGATACATTATTCTATTATTTTAAAATGTCAATATTTACAGTACACTGGATATCTACTGCTTGCAACTATTTACATTTAAAATAAAAGAATTTAGATGTGAATTAACAATGTGTGAGTGAGTACATAGTTTTTCAAATTATTTTAGAAGGATACATAAGGAAAATCTTGGAAACTCCTCTGACCAAGAAGCACCAAGTGACACAGCCTCTTTCTGCCTCTCCAGCCTCATCTGATGCCTCCCTCTCATTTACTCTGCTTCTCAGATACACCGGTCCTTTTCCAGTTCTTTGAGAGCTCCTGGTTGCTTCCCACCTAGGGCTTTCCCCCTTTCATATATACTCAATGGCACCAATCTGCCTGCAATGCTAACCCAACCACCCTTAATCAGATGGTGTTCACTTGTCCTTCTGAATGAAGCTTTGGCGATAGGTCTTAGGGAAGCCTTCTCTAAGCCACTTACCAAAGCTAGGTCCCCTAGCATCTCCTCTACTCTAGTCTTTAACACCTTGATCTTTTCCTATGTATCTCTTATCACAATTATGATTTTAAATTTTGATTTTTTTTTTACTGTGAATCCCATTAGGGCAGGGACTGATTGACCCTGTCTTGTCCACTACTGTATCCCCAAAAGAGTCTAGCACAGAGATTGTGTTAAAGAAAAAAAATTATTCATGACCCTTGTTAAAGATGGTAAGGCAGACTTCATTCAGTACTATTGTGATAGCTTTCATAGAATTTTGCAGTGAGAGAGGGAGCTTGGATTCAATGTAGCATAGGCAAGCAAGAATCTATAACCAAGGCACAGGGTTGGGGTGAGTGGATGAAAAATTACTAGGAGGAAATATCAGGGGTAAGGTGGGATTCTGGTTAACCCTATCTAACAGGGTTCTTGCTGAGGACAGGCCAGCATGATCAGTTATCACCTGGGGGAGGGTGGAGAATGAGGAACCCGATCAGATTTCAAAGCTGAGCAGATGTCAAGGCGGGGAGGTTCATGCTAAACTGACTTAGCAGGGTTCTTGTTAAAACTTGGTGTTACACAGAAGTGCGCAGATGGGCCTAGGAGAAGGTTTACAAGCCTGACTAAAGATTGGTCAAGCAAAGAATCTGTGTCAATAGGTTCACAGAAGTGATTCAATATTTGTTGAATGGATGAATGAATGATACAACTTAAAAAAAAATACAATTTATTAATAGCTGCGTGTGGTCACAGATACTTGCAGAGCATTATTATTAACTTAAGGAGGAAGAAATTCTATATTCATGAAAGAGCTCAAGAAAACCTTACAAATAGTTACATGAACCAAATAAGATTATGTATAAAAAAAGACTTTGAGGGAGTGAAAGTCAATATTCTGATGTTGACTATTTCATGTAAACTCTCTGCATCATTTGGTTTCTTGGAGAAGCAGTCATCAAGATAGGCTTAGACGTGCAGGAGATTTATTGAGGAAAATGTCTGTGGAAGATGAAAGGGAGAGAGAGCAGGAGTAGAGGGAGACAGCTGCAGACTGCATGCAAGTCTGATACCTGTGAAGGAGAGGGGGAAGGAAGGAGGACTGGGCAGGAAGAGTCTCAGACTGCAGTGCAGTTCTAAGAGTGTGTCAGCCAGATCAACGGCGAGTTCTCCAGCCCAAGTCTCCTGTTGGAGGAGTTTCACATCCTACAGGATGGACTTCACTAGTACCCCCACCATGCACAATCAAGACTTAGGGCAGCCTAGGGGAAATGACCTCTATGCAGACATGGTGATGGATTCAGAGGGATGCAGCTGGGCTGCCAGTCCATTCTGCTGCTGCCAACAGGAGACCTCAGCAGTGCATTCCCATGGCTACCACACCCAGGCATCTAGAGGAGCACCATTTGTGCTATCATATTCTGTTTTATCTATCAGGTCACTCTACACAGGGATATGGGCAGCCCATTCTCTAATTTCCTGTTTGTAATTCATGGGGGGTATTTTTCTTTGACAAAGGCTGAACTTATTCAATCAATACAACCTGCTATTTGCCATCAGCTCATTGCATATTCCAGATAACATGGATCTCATTTCTTTGCATCTCCCCATCCCTACCCTAGTCCATTTACTACATGGAACTGACAGGTTGGTCCTTGGTTACTCCAGTATTGGGTTAGGGAATAGAAAAAAAAAGATAAGGAATATGGGCGGGCCTTTAGCATACAGTCCTTCATTGTTGTAAAAATCTCTCTAGGATAACCACTTACACATTTTATAACAAGTAATAAGAATTCAAAGGAAGAGAAATATGGTAACATTTAACTATAAAAGCACCTCCAATTCCAATAGCTGATACTGTAACCCGGTAGTGATTTTCTCTTTGGAGAAGTGCAGAGACCCAGGGGATAATACCTTAGCACTTATAAAGGCCAGACAAGATCAGCTCCTGTCTTCTCCCTGATGTTTCATCTGTCCTCAGAAGTTATAACTGCACCATCAGTTCCATTTTTTTCTAGAGAAGTTTTGCTAATGGTTCTGTTACTATCTGTTGTCAAGTCACACTTGGAAGAACAATTTCAAGTATGGTTACCATGGTGATGCCACATGGGTCACTTTGTACTCTTGCATGACCTAGACTTCACAGACCTTGATTTTAGAACCAGCTCTGCAGTCTCTTTTGGACATATGTAATTATGAATCAGTCACATAGAGCATTAATACTAATCGTGTGGAAGTCTAATATTAAAGTAGTATCGAGGGATAAAAACAATCTTTCAAATTTGCTCCCTCTCTGTTGTCTGACATCCCTTCCTCAGGGCAGCCTGATTTTGAGTGGCTATATAATTGCATAATGGTTTTGCTGGTTGTTTCTTTTTTCTTTCCTGATTCTTTATATTAGACCTTTAAAAGCCTTTCTAAAGTAGAGTATTGATTAGGAAATGCGAAGAATATATGTTTTGTATATAGAGTAACCACCTATTTTCATTATCAAAAGAATATATGGGCCTCTGGTCAAGACAGGATCAGAGACGTGGTGATTGCAGGGTGGGGGCGGAGGAGGGGATAGGGGGAATAGATGGTGATTGAAGGAGACTTCACTTGGGGTGGTGAACACACCATGCCACCGATGAGGTTTTGTGGAATTGTGCACCTGAAACCTGTATAATTTTGTTAACCAGTACCACCTCAACAAATTGAATAAAAAGGAAAAAAAAAAAAAAAAGACAGGATCGGAGAAATGGGTGAAGGGGTCACAAACAGACAAACAAACAAATAAATCACTGAGGACCTTGCTATCTGCCTGAAAAGGTCTTCTAGCATCTTCCTTGTTTCCCCAGGACTTTAGAGATTGTGGTTGAGGGGAAATAGGTTCTTGCATCTGTAACACTTTTTCGCTTCATCCATACAATGTGGGGTTGCCTGAGCGTGTTTACTGGTGTCAGGCAGGAATTGGAGAAGCTCAAAAGTAGTGCCCTCTTTCAGCTGCTCTTTGAGTGTGCAAGAATGCTGACACCTGCAGGAAGAACCCGTGCTCCAGCGAGAGAGAAGGGGGGGGGGAGGGAGAGGGCTCTATCATAGCCACAATACTGTAGAGCTAACTAGAGGGAAGCAAAGACTTTCATGCTAATCACTGGTAACAATTTAATCCTCAATGACTATGCATAAACAAGTTCATGGACAAAGGGTAAGCGCTATCTGTTACCAGATGTCAGGGTCTCTGAGGAATGGAGACATCACAGCATACTGGAAAAATGGGAAGAGGGACAAGAAGGACAGGGTTCACAGAAGCCAGAGCAGCATCCCAGATACTGCTTCCTAGCAATTCTGGTTAAGACAGTTTCCTGAACTGTGTCCTACAGAACATCAGTTGTGCAAGGTGTTAAGACAGGACACACCAAAAAGAAGGTTCCTTGGTCAAATAAATTAAGGAACTGCTACCTACCGTATCCTCCCATGTGGAAATGTGTTATACACATTAGTTATATGAAGTAAAGAACACAGTCTAACTTTATTTACACCCAATGTAAAATCTTTTGAATATAGAACCTTATTTTTGTTTGCTCATTTAGATATTTGTTATTAACATATCATGGAAAGCATGTCCTGATGAGTGTAGTATGTAAATGTCGTGTTAACAGTTATTAGTTATGAAGTGAGGAGGAGTGAGAATTGCCTAGCAGAACCTGATGAAGGGCCTCTCGAGTTCTTGTGCATGTATTCAACCCTGGGTGTACATCAGGACCACCTGATGGAGCTTGTGTAAAATGTCCATTCTAGCCCAGCTGGTGTGGTTCAGTGGACTGAGTGTCGTCCCATGGACTGAGAGGTCCTGGTTCGATTCCTGGTCAGGGCACATGCCCAGGTTGTGGGCTTGATACCCAGTAGGGGGCGTGCAGGAGGCAGCTGATCGTTGTTTCTCTCTCACATCGATGTTTCTATCTCTCTCTCCTTTCCTCTCTCTCTAAAGAAATCAATAAAAACATTTTAAAAAATGTCCATTCCAGACCTCACTCCTAGTCTAAAAAATCTGAATCTAGAGGATAGGGCCTTAGGATCTGTATTTTAAAAACGTTTTCCAGGTGATTCTTATAAGCCAGTGCAGCACTGTTCCATAGACAGCATTTAGAACACACTAATTAAATTATAGAGTTTGGGCTTAGTTGTTCTATTAAAGCTTTTGTTGGCTCTGTAAGGTCCAGGTTAAAGAATCCATGCTATGTAATACATACCTACACTGAATACAGCCTACCTTTAGATTAGATTCAAAATTCTGGTGCTCAAAGCAGGCAAACCCAGGTAGTTTTTTTTTTTCTTACAGAATTCTGCTCTAATAAAACTAATTTTTGTCTGAATGTGTTACCTTTTGCTTTTAACTTGAAAAACAATGTTATTGAAGGAATTGCATGAGGATTATTCTGTATACTATAAATCCTCAATTGAGTATGGCAAGATTTCATCTAGGGTAGTAGAGACCAAAGTACTCTTTCAGTATTTTGGTAAAAATGATTCATTATCGAACACGGAGTGGCATTTGAGTGCAGGGAAACCTGGCAGCCTTTATAGGGAAAGCTACTCCAACAATCTGCTCCTGAGCATCTTCCTTAGACGTCTGCCCCACTCTTATGCTTGCTGTGACCATTTACTTGAAGGTGATGAAGGATGAGTGGTGACAGTTCTAATATGGCAACTATCCATAGATTCCTTAAACTCAGCTAAGGAATTACAATTCCATGGTTAGAAATGACAGTATCTAACAACTGTGATGTTGTCAGTAATGGCTCAGAGCAGTGGTGGTTATAGTAGAATAGGTGGGATTGAAACTTTAGGAAAAACTTCACTGAAATAAATCTAGAATGTTTCTGCAGAGCAAACTGATTCTATCATCAAGATTTCTTAGTCATACACATTTCTTAGTCTGGTTCACTGGAGAAAAATGCACATTGGGTAGGCTATTCAAGGTAACCTCACAAGCGATGTTTTTCCTGGTGGCCTTTTACACGTAAGGGTTGATTCCAAGGCAGCAAACCTAGAACTATCAGAAGAACCAAAGACTGTTAGGCAAGAATTTTGCATCTAAAGCAGAAATTGTCAGGCAGAAAAGGAATGTGATATTTTAAGACAGTGTTTCTGAAATTGTAGCGTACAGTTGAATCACCTGGGATCATTTTAAAATTCAGATTCCGGTTGAGGAGGGCAGTGGTGGGGCCTGAGATTCTGCATTTCTAGCGAGCTCCCTGATGAGGAGGAAACTTCACCGACCACACTGATGTTCCAAGACATTTTGCAAAGCTTTCCTATTTGGGAGCATATTGTATGATTTGGCTATCAGATTGGCAATACTTGGCATGTATTGGTGATAATATATTGTCAATAATCAATTTATCATGTGTGGAGGCAGAGTGGACATAGGAATCGTATTTATATTGAGTTATCATATTAAGTTCTGTTGTTATCGATTGTACAAGAGGAATTAGTCTGATGTCATACACATTTCTTTCTTTCTTTTTTTTTTTTCTTTTTACAATTTGCCTTTTTCTTGTGTTTGTTTAGTGTCTTTATCCAGACATACGTTTTAAATTTGTGTTGCCTTCTGGGCTCTGTGTCATGTTTGGAAAGGCTTTTCAATTCAAGATTATAAAAATATTCAGACATATTTTCTTCTAGTACTCTTATGATTTCATCTTTTATTTATATTACAATTTTAAAAATTTAGCATCTTTATTTACATACCACCAAGTTCACCCATTTTAAGTGTGCAATTCAAGAACTTTTAGTGAATTCAGAGTTATGCAACTGTTTCCACAATCTTAAAATATTTCCATCACCCCTAAACATTCCTTGTGTCATATTTAGTTATTTGACTTTTGATCTATCTAAAATGTATTTGGGTGGAAGGAGTGGGATAGGAATCCAGCTTTATTTATTTTTTTCCAAATGGCTAGCCTGCTGCCCCAACATCTCTGCCTCACAGAGTGGAAAGGCCCTCTTTTATCATAAACTAAATTCTTGTGTATACTTGTGTTTATTTAGGTCTATATTCTGTTAACTGATATTTATTGATCTGGAACAATCATAGTTTTATTATGATTTCCTAACTTTCAATTATTGCTTTCCTTTTTCGGATTTTCCTGAAATATCTTGTATGTTTATTTTTAGGTCATTTTGTTAATTTTTCACATTTCCTCACAAAATGCAATTTTCTGGTATTTTTTTTAATCTCCATCACATTGAATTTATAAGTTCAGTAAGGAGAATTGACCTCTTTATAAGTGTGGCTTCCTATCCAAGAACAAGGTGCACTTTTATTTTAACAATCTCCTTGTGTTGTCCTGCAGTTGAATTGAAAAACTGTCTTCATTAGGATTTTTTTAAAGTTTGCATGGTTTTTGTTAAGTTTACTCCAAGGCGTTTATTTATTTTATTAATACTCAAATTGAAATTAATATTTATAAACTACTTAAGATTACTAAAAATAAATAAAATATTATTTGTACCTATCCATCCGACTGAGCCTCTGTTTTAAAATTTTTTTTCCAGTTGATTCTCTTGGGTTTTCGAAATATATGATATAATCTTGAAGTAATAATTTTAGCAGTTCTAAGAGGCATCTTTATCTTATTCTTAAATTTACTGGGAGAGTTTCTAGTCTTTCACCATTAAGCAGGAATTTTTTGTGGTTTATATTAATATCTATTTTACTAAGAGTGTAATTTCTTTTTTTTTTTTTTAAATATTTTTTTTATCCTCACCCGAGGACATTTTTTCATTTTTTGTTCAGACAGAGTAGGAGGGAGAGAGAGAGAGAAACATCGACGTGAAAGGGACACATCGAGTGGCCGCCACCCGCACGACCAACCAGGGCCGGGGACAAACTGCAACCAAGGTACATGCCCTTAGCGGGAACCGAACCCGGGTCTCTCTGGACGGCAGGCCGACGCTCTAACCGCTGAGCCAAACCGGCCAGGGCAAGAGTGTAATTTCTTAATCAGAAAGAAATATTGAATTTTATGAACAGCTTACTTTTCTCTTTAAAATTTTCAGGAATGTAATTCTGTTCTGTCTTTTAGGGATGTCTTCTTTGGAATCTGTTGGTTAGTACTTTTTGGAGAGTGGCAGCTTCATTATATCGTCCTCTGTTTCAGTGACATGAAACCATAACAGGCTCCCCTCATTCCCTCATTCTTACCATTGTCTTTAGTTTGCTTTTGTCTCTTTGTCCTTTCTCTCTTCATTGTGTGATTTTCCCCAAGGCTGTCTGATCACTGACTTGATTTCCCCCATTTTGATTATGTTCTTTTCTGCATTTAGCTTATTGCTGGGTCCTTAATCGTGTCCTTTTTACTCCTGTTTTCTTCCTGAGTTCTGCAATCCCACTTAAGAAAACTAAATTCTACTGTCTTTATTTTCTTTAACTCTTCAAGTGTGGAGAATTCCTTTAAGGGCAGAACAGCTTTTTTATACTGAAATTTGCTCTGTCTCTTAGGGTGTATCTTCTCTCCGAGTGGATTAGATACTATTTTTCATATTTGGCTCCATTCTCTTTTCTCTTTTTTTCCTTCTTGTTTTAAAAATTATTCCATTGTTATCATGTTCTTTTCCACTCACTCAAATATGTTGAGGTCAGGGCTACCCAGACCTTAAATTTGCCCAATTATTACATAAGGGGTTGGCTCACTTCCCACTTCCCAGCAGAGAATATGTAGTTCCTAATATCCATTTCTCCTACTATCTTAGTAATAGAAAACCTGAATTGGAGTTGAGCACATGGATGGCTTTTCCTAGTATGATTGGTGATGAGAATACTCACTCCCTTTAGGAGGAAGCCCAAATTACATGCGTGTGGTCAGGCTCCATGACACTATAAGGCAATATTTCCTATAGGAGTTTTGCACATCACTTAGGCACAACTTTATTAGTCTTATTGAAAGAAGAAAATGTCTTCACTGTGAAAATTTAGACAAATATAAAGAGGCAAAAAAGTATATTAAAATCATCATAATCTCACCTCTGTGACAGATAACCTCTGTTAACATCTTATATATCATTTTTGGTCTTGTTAAATATACATATCTCCTTTCTAAGATAAAAATGAGATAAAACCATTTCACAGCTTGATATTTTTCACTCAGTAATACAAGTAGATTTGTTTTTTATGTGTTACTATTTTTTAAAAAAAACCATCTGGAACAAGAATGGCCCTTCCAGTTTTTTTAAATTTTAATTATTTTTTGAATAGGTAAAATATTCACATGGCAGAAAATTCAAAACATTAAAAAAAGGAATCTAGAGGAAATTCATTCTCCTACCCTTGATCCTCACCCCCAGGTACCTTCTCCAGAGTTAACCTATGTTACCAGTTCTGTGTGGGTTCTCGCAGAGATATTCTAACCATATAAAATCACGTTCATACTTTGATTTCTTTTTTCTTCCTTTCCCACAAATGGCAGCCTGCCATACACAAGGTTCTTGTTGTTTTTATTGTAAAGTTTTTATTTTGAGTTCATTTTAGTATTACAGAAGAGTTGCAAAAATAGCACAGGGAGTTCCCATATACCTTTCACCAGCTTCCCCTTACATCATCATCTTATGTAACAGAATAATTATCAAAACTTGCTGAATTTCCAGACACACCAATCAGACTTATCAGTGTTGAAGAGAAGCAACATGACTTGGGAATAGGGAAGATGTAATTAAGTTAAGCATCTAGAAAAAGACACCTTATAGTCCCAGACATTCTCATTCTGTCAAGTCTATTAAAAAATAGAGGCAGGATGAACATTACTGGTGATGGTTAGTTTTTATGTGAGCAGCTGTACATTTGAATAGGAGGCATATTTTGTCATGATTGTTGCATTGCTACTCACTTTAAAAATAAAAATAAAAAAACACTTTGCTTCTGAATTTTAGCTCATAAAATAACTCTTGGTGTAGAATTAGTTCAGAAAATGCTTTGGGGTTTCAGTTCAATAGTTCTAGAAAATACAACAACCCATCCCTCTTTTCAGGGATATGTCCAGGACAGAACATATTGTTACATGCTACATTTTCGCCAGTTGGAGGTGGAATCAAAATAAAGTATTTTAAAGAAAGATTAGGCTGATATATAGGTGCCTACTATATTGGATGCCTGTACTTTAAGCCTGTAGTTTGGCATTTATTCCAAATATTTCTGATCCCTGTGTCTGGAATGTTCTTATAAGACACCCCCTACCCTCATCATCAGAACTGTCACCAGCCCCTCCCATCTCTCCCTCCTTCCCCTCCCAGGCTCCACAAATACACCCATTTTCTCTCTAACTCTTTTGGGTGGTTAACTTCCAGATCTTCTGGTTCTCAGCTGAAATGTTACTCCCTCTAAAGCCTGTTTCTTTGAATCACCCATATCCAGCATAGTTTCTAAAATATGGTAAATGATTAATTAATTCATTTTATTCCTATTCTTGTTGACGAGTAATATTGCAGTTAACATCAAAGTGCACATCTCCACCCAGATTTAGGGCTCTTTCCTCAGGGCACACACCTAGAGATAACTGACTGGGTTTAACAGGTGCAAACATTTTTAAGACTGTAACTCTATATATTGAAAAATAGCTTTCTAGCAATTGTTCCAGTTTCTGCTCATACCATTAGTATGGTCTTTTTGTGTCCCAACGAGGAAACAGTTAAATTTGGGGAGCACTGTTTTCAGGCTTCCTAAATTTTGCAACTTTATTTTGAATTGATTGAAAATGTATTTTCATTTCCTTTTTATTTTCCTCTGTTGCTGGCTTATTAAAAAAAAAAAAATCTCATTTCAGTGGGCAGGCATGTTGCTGTCACACAATTATTTATTATCTCACAGTTTTCTTATTCAGTATCACGTGATCTCTATTCTGAAAGGCAATATATCCGCACTCCCTTTTTCCCCCCAAACCACAAATGATTTCTCTGAAAGTTTTTAAATGCCTCAAATTGAGCTGTCATCTAGTTCACTGATCCATAAAGAGTGATAATACATTTTATATAAATAATTTAGGAGGATTCCTCCTGTCAAAACAAACAGTACCTTTAAAAATAAACCAATATCGTCCTGGCTGGTTTGGCTCAGCAGTTAGAGTGTCAGCCTGCGGACTGAAGGGTCTCGGGTTTGATTCTTGGTCAAGGGCACATACCTGGGTCACAGGTTCGCTCCCCGGCCCTGGTTGGAGTCGTGCAAGAGACAGCCAATTAATGTGTCCTTCTCATATCGATGTTTCTCTCCCCCTGTCTCTCCCTTCCACCTTTCCACTCTATCTAAAATCAATGGAAAAGTATCCTCGAGTGGTGAGGATTAACAAAAATAAAAAATAAAATAAACCAATATTAACAGTCATAATTCAGAGAAAATACTATAGCAAATCCATGAACAATATTTCACATTTATGCTTTATGTGCAAAGACCATACCATATATTGCAAATAACAGACTATATTTTAATATCAGGTTCTCAATTCACAATATTATGCAGTAATTGTGGGGACTGAGTAAGAGGATAAATGTTCCTTTACAGAAAATATGGCAAAAATCAATCACCAAACAGGTAAATTAAGGGTTTTCTCCAATTGACTAGCATATGAACAATATAAATTGGAGTTTGGATATGCTGATGTTTCATATTAACTCAGAATGCTCGGTAGCCTGTGCCAGGGGCTGACAGACATTGTTCTGTAAAGGGCCAATAGTGACTCTTTGTGGGGCCATTGATTCTCTGTTGCAACTACTCAACTCTGCAATAGCAGCCATAGGCAATGAGTCAACAATGAGGGTAGCAGTGAACCAATAAAACTGTTTACCCAAACAAAATAGTGGGGCTGGAATGTGCTGACCCTTGGCCTATATTTTAGATATAACAGTGTTGCTCCAGAATGTCACTGAGAGTCCAAAACATGATTGTTAGGCAATATAGGAATATTTATCAAAGAAGGTTACAAAAAGCATGAAGAAACCACACATTAAACATGGCAAATAAAAACATCCAAACCCAACCTGGCAGTGTGGCTCAGTGGTTGAGTGCTGACCCATGCACCCAGAGGTCACTGATTCGATTCCCAGTCAGGGCACATGCCCAGGTTGCAGGCTTGATCCCTAGTGGGGGGCATGCAGGAGGCGGCCAATTGTTGTTCTCTCTCATCGATGTTTCTATCTCTCTCCCCTCTCCCTTCCTCTCTCTCTAAAATCAATAAAGAAAAACAAATCAAACCCCACCCCCAAAACAAACCAAAAAATACCAAAACCCATAGGTAGGTAAAGTCTGAGATAATGTCATGAAAGTTTTCAAAGCTGGCAGAAAGAGATGAGAAGAGACTAAGATATAATAGAGCAGCCTCATGCCCCTCAAGACAAGAGGAAGAATAATTGAGGTGCTGCTGACGGTGAGTGGGGACTAGAGATGTTTAATGAAGTTTGGATTGCACACTGTTCTTAATGTCAGAAGCCTCAGGAGAAAGGACCTTGTTTCCTTCGGCATCTAGGGTAGAAACAAGCTACTAAGATGGACCTAGCTGGGTTTGCAGTGAGGGTTTTTAACTTGGTCTCACACTGACTTCCCCACCGTGGTGATCCTGGGAGCCAGCAAGGAAACAAGGTTAGCCAAATGTACCCAAATTTTGATGGCTGAAGACCCACTGGCTTTATTTATCCTTCCCAAGGTGAACTCAGATATGCAGGAGAGATCCTGAGGTACTGCCTCATATGTGGGGCAAGCCCCACTTCCTCACCCTCTTGCTGTTTATTCTCCATCACACCTTCACAGCGGTGCTTTCTGGCTGATGGCCCTCATGCTTTGCCCGGAATAGCTGTTTCTCCACTAGTGAGCCCTACTGCTTCAGGAGAAAAGGTATACTTTTCTCCTTATAGAGATGCATTCAGCTTTTACTAAACTATAGTGGCTTAAATGGATATAACTCTATTTTTGTGACAAAACAAGTTCAGAGGTATATAGTCTATACTTTTGTGACACCATTCTTAGCCTGTGGTTTTTATCCTCATGGCTGCAAAATGGCTGCTTGTACCTCCAGATCATGTCTACAGTCCAGGAAGGGACAAGGCAGATGGGAAAGAGTTGGCACCAGCAGACTTCTACTTATGTTTATGACCAGAACTCTGTCAAGTGGCCATATTTAGTTGCCATAGAATCTGATAAATTTATATATTATATATGCATATCTCCTCTAAAAATAGTGATTGAGTTAACCAATCTGTACTGAATTCTCAACTTATCTATTTCATTCTATGAGTAGGACAGGCCCTTCTGTAGTTCCCCAAAGTATGGTAGAGATTGGGCTATAACTTTTAAAAAATAGCTCTTTTTTGGGGGAAATAGTTTAAGACTTACAAGTTGAAAGTGGTAATATAATTCCTACATACCTTTCATCCAGCTTCCCTAAATGACAATAACTTACATAAGCAGAGCACATTGTCACAACCAGGACACTGATGTTGGCACAATACCATCATCTCAGACATATACCATATCGAACCATGTGGTAACATGGATAAATCTTTAGTAACACTGAGTGAAATAAACCGTACCAAAGGAAGACTACATACGATCTGTTTGCATTTATGTAGCATTTTAGAAAAAATGCAAACGAATGTATAGTGACAGAAAGTGGAATAGCGGTTGCCAGGTGTTGGGGTGTATAGGGCGGAATCAGGAGAGAGATTACAGAGAACACAAGGAAACTTTTCAGGGTGATGAATATGTTCACTACCTTGATTGTGGTCATGGTTCTGGGGTGTGTATATATGTGAAAACTTCTCAAATTGTACATTTAAAAAAATTTATTATTATTATTATTTTTTGGTACGTGCCCCTAGCGGGAACTGAACCTGGGACTCTCTGGTCCGCAGGCCGACGCTCCAACCGCTGAGCCAAACTGGCCTGGGCCTCAAATTGTACGTTTTAAATATGTATAGTTTGTTTTATATCAATTATACCTCAGTAAAGCTCTATGAAATAGCAACATCTAAATAAATTAAAATAAAATTAAATCCATGTGTGATCACCAAAGTTATTATAATGATCAGTGTTATAATTTTGTAAGTGAATGTTATTTGCTGGGAATGCTAAGCACTTGGCATGTTTTCAAGCATTTAGTCATCACACTAACCATGTGAGGTAGTACTGTGTTTATCAGTTTTTACACAGGAGGAGACTGAGGCATGTACAGGGGGTGGGAAACATAAATAAGGTTGTATAAGTGGAAAGTGGCAGAGCCCAGTGATTTGGCTGTAGAGATTGTACTTGAAGGACTAGCCATTTCCTGGCGAAAGCTGGGAGAGGATGTGTGTGCGGCAGAGCCAAGGTCCAGAGTGAGACATGCAGGCACCTTAAGCTAAGCAGGACCCTATTCAAGCCAATGTTAATTAAATATTTCGTAAGCATTTGTTTTGTGGAGGTGAAAGGAAACTAATTTTCTATTCATCACAAAGTTACACTTTTTAAATGTTTAAAACTAACACTAACTTCAGAAACATTCTAACTTGTCTGAAGTTATCTTTCATCTCTTGATTTTCCAGCGGATTCTCTAATGATAGAGGTAACAGGATTTGGGGAGCTGGACTTGTTCATATTTACAAACTTGTTTATGTTTTCCCCCACTTGACTGTGCATCTTGTCCTTTCTTCTGTTTTCTTGCGAAAATGAAAAAATCAAACAAGTTCTTGGGAAGTACATTATAGAACTTAAAATGTCTTCTCAGTAAGTGCACTATGCTACGTGTTATTTAGCTCTCATTTTCCTAACTTCTAGGCATTTGTTAGATGACTAGCCTCAGTGTTGGTGCCATAGATTGTTGGTCCACGTAACTTTTTTGTGTCACAAAAAGACTCAGAAGACATGGGTTGGCTCTAGCAAGAAGTATTTTTCCCCCTCATTAAAGGTTTCTTTCTACTTCAGAGGAAATGGGGCGGGGGGTTGCTACATTTGACCAATTATGTATGGGATTGATTTTTTTTTTTATCCTCACTCAAGGACATTTTTTTTTTTTCATTTATCTTCAGATAGAGCGGGAGGAAGAGAGGGAGGAAGAGAGAGAGGGACACATCGAGTGGTTGCCACCCATACGACCCCAACTGGGGCCAGGGACAAACTGCAACTGAGATACGTGCCCTTAGCAGAAACTGAACCCAGGACTCTCTAGTCCACGGGCTGACGCTCTAACCGCTGAGCCAAACAGGCCAGGGCTAAGGGATTGATTTTGAAAATTTGAGTAAATGGCATTATATTTATTATTTACTCCAGAACTCTTTAAATGCCCATTAGAGCTGGCTGCTGCTTGGTAGCCCATCCCTTAATCCAGCTCTGGGAGTTCCCAATCCTAACAATCTCATCAGAATCACACTCAACGAAGTAGCATGGAGTAAGACCGTAGTTCAAGGGGTCTGGCTACTGAAATCTCTCTGTGAAAAGCTAGAAAGTGGAGCCCTGCAGGAGAATTTGTGTAGTGTTTGTCCGGCAGTGCTGAAGACTTGGAAGGTACTACACTCTGCATTTTTGGTACCTATAGTTTTCTCCGTCACAGGAATAATGGGTGAATATGGGATGAGGGGAGAATGTGTTGATCTCTTCCGTTCCAATGAACAGCTTCATTTTCAAGCTCACTAAGAGTTCTCTCATTCTGTTGAGAATCTTCTTTAGCTCAGTAAAGAAGGAAACCTGTCCTGAAGTGGAACACCACCATGGTTATTGATGTGTTGTCTAATAACTAAAGCTGGATTTACTTATTTATGGGCAAGAGTCACATTGACCAATAGTGAGGAAAACACCCGCTAGTTTTCTCACCATCCAAAGTGTGCTCAACAGCAACAATAAAACGATCATCTTAGGCTTATCCAGCTCTTTCTTCTCCAGGGATTTGATAGACTAAATTATTGATCAATTTGTACTTTGATGTAAGATCTAAAATAGCAATGTAGACTAGGGAAAGGAAGATATTGATTTATGACTTGGAAAAAATGGTCAAAATGTTGATGTGCCATCAACATATATAACAAATGAATTATTGAAATCCCGACTAGGAATATGGATGCATTTAACTGAATGTGGAATATCAAGACGTCTTCAGTGACAACTAGAAGACAGTAATGAGAAGAAAGAGACGGGTTTCATCTTCACTGTTGATTCCAATGAAGTGATTCTGCATGAAGCACTTCACCTTTTTTATATCTTGGTCTTTTCATTCAAAAAACAAACAAAAACAAAAGCAAGAGAAACAAAAACAAATTTAAAGATTCTCTGACTTTTTGAGTAAGGATTCCTTGACAGAGCTGAATTTGAAATGTTTCATGGACTTGATTCAAGAAAGATGGACACGGATACTCAGATGGATTGGGAAAATACCAAACTATTAATAGTGGAGGTATCATAAGTGATTTCTATTTTCTGTAGTTCCCAAAATTCTACTATAAATAGGCATTGATACTATAATTAGGAAAAAATAATAAATATAATTTAGCCAAGAAAATAGTAAATGCAAACCTCATTGGTGAGCATGTCTGGATGGGCAAGTGGGTACATGAAATTACAGAAAGAGAGCAATCTGTAATCCAGAGGAGGACATATGACATTCTTAGCATTTTCCTGCCCCTATAAACTTAGTCTTAGACTGATTTCCCCCTGTCCTCATGCCCTTTCCTCTTTCTTTCTTCTTCTTCTTTTAAAAATATTGATTGATTTCAGAGACAGGAAGGGAGAGAGAGATAGAAACATCCATTGGCTGCCTCCTTGCACACCCCCTCCTGGGGATCAAGCCTGCAACCTGGGCATGTGCCCTGACTGGAAATTGAACCAGTGACCTCTTGGCGCACAGGACCATGCTCAGTCCACTGAGCCACACCAGCCGGGCCTTCCCTCTTCCCTTTTCTATGCTCTCTCTTTCTCCACATGCCCAGCTTTATTTTGTTTACGTGGTGAAGGCTGGGCAGTCATGGTTCCTGGTTGTGATAGGCTGCTAAATAATGGCCCCCAAGGAGATTGATCCTAATCCCTTGAACTTTTGTGAATGTTACCTTTTATGACAAAAGGGACTTTACAGCTGTGCTTAGGTTAAGGATTTTGAGATGGAGAGATTATTAATGTCGGATTATCTGGTTGGGCTCTAAATATTATCACAGGTGTTCTCATAAAAGGGAGGCAGAGGGAGATTTGACTACAGGAGAAAAAGACAATGAGAAGACTGAAGCAAGAGGCTACTGTGCTGGCTTTGGAGTTGGAGGAAGGGGCCACAGACCTAGGAATGCAAGGTATGCAGCCTAGAGGCTGAAAAAGGCAAGGAGACAGATTTTCTCCTGGAGCCTCTGGAGGGAGTGCGGCCCTGCACCTCGATTTCAGCCCAGTGACATTGGTTTCAGACTGCCCAACCCCCAGAACTATAAGCTGTAAGAGAATAAATGCGTGTTGTTTCAAGCCTGCAGTTTATGGTGGTTAATGTTACATCAGCCATAGGGACTGAACCACTCACTGGTCATTTCCTGGCCAGTGGTGGGCTCTTGTCAGCAGCTCCCTCCAGTCTTCCATGATGACAGGAGCACTCAGAACAAAAGCAAACCTTTCTCTTGTTAATAAGGATATATTTTCATGACTTAACGGTTTTACTAAAAGACTTCCAACCACCTGGGAAGGAATGAAACAGATGAAGGAGACTGAAAATTCCACCCCGCCACAATGTGAGCGGGACACCTAGCATCCCATGCCTTTCTTCTATACACTGATGTTGGTGCTTACCTAATTTCTGTGAATCAGAGAAGGGAAATGTGTCATGACAGTCTAATCTGTTCTAGTTGACAGGTTGGCAACATGGAGAGGTTATCTGTTCTGGGATGATCTTCTCTAGCAGAACCTCTAAGGGCAAGCTTGCTGGCAAATATTTGTTATGCTTCTCTGTCCATGCCAGACACAAATTGATCACAGCATCCTTCCCCACTAAGGTGGCACTTGGAGTCTCCGAATGTCTCTCAATACAGACCTCCCCAAGGCACCTGCCAAATGATGGATGTGGCTCAAGAGGGTTTCCATCCCAGTCCTAAGGGTGTGCTGGGGCTGAGAGAGCTCATGACATCCACGCAGATCAAAATGACCTGTTTCCATTTAGAAATATTTCTTTCCCTTTAAAAAATATTCCTTCAGAATCTCTCATATGAGTCATCCCTGGAAAATCTTCTCAATTAGGAGAAACTTCAAACTGTGAGAACTCATTAAGTGTGAGTGTTAATCGTTCTGAACTCATCAGAGAAAGAGGTATTATAGAAATAAAAAGATTTTTAGCTTCTTTTTTTTTTAAGTTGCTTCTTTTTAAAAAAGCTCTTTAATATTTATTCTCCCTGTGGGTTGTTTTGTGCATGTTGGATATCAAATATTCACGTGTTCCCCTCCATCTTCTGCACCTTCACTCTCAACCTTGGGTTACATCAAATTCCCATTTTGTTTCTACCTAAGATACCCAGTGTCCTGTCTGTACCTCCGGGGCATCTCGAGCTCAGCATTGCACCTCTCGTCAGTTGTGTCACCATCCCCACTGGCATGCAAGGGAATGGGATATTCATGACCTCTGCCAGGTTGCCAGGAGCCCAATACAAAGCTTTTCGTATCTCTGGTTGCCCTTAGCCATGCTCTCTTCTTGATCTCCACAGAGGGACTTGAACTTAACAACGGTAGGTTTGGTTCATTAGTATGGAAGACCCAATTTATGAGCTAGACCTTTAGCACATAGGCTAGCTGGGAGGGGATCTTTTTTTGTCTTGGTGAATTCAAGGGTAGCAGAGCTGGCTTAATTGAATCTCTTATGCGTTTCCACATTTTCATGCATTTCTTTTGTTTTAATGTAGTTTAAACATAAGTATCTCTTGTAATGAGCCTTGAGATGAGAATTTGAAATGAGAGCATCCTTTATAAATTTGGAGCCGAGTCACTGCCGGTGTATATGCCTAGAAGTTAGTAATTGCGCTCATTTTGTTGGACAGCTTTTGCCAGTGCCCACTACGTGCACCCTCACAGCCACTATTCCAGAAAGCTGTTTAGCGTAATTTTGAAAACTGTAGTCATCAGATAATTAAAGCTCTCTGCAGAAAGGGGAAGCTGACATTCCAATAAAAAAAAATATCTCTGGACAGGTTGACTGCTAGTGTTGAGGCCCCTGTTATTATTATTCTTGAAGACTCACATTTTAAGTTATCAGGAAGAGTCAACACACTTAATTTTTGTGGAAACAAAAAAGAGAATGGACATAGGTAAGTTTACCAGAAATATCTCTGAACGTTTTTAAAGGAAACATGACCTGTTCTGTGCATTCATATATACAAAACATCTGTATATTCTAGAAACTGTTAGATGGAAGCAGTTGGCTCTTCTCAGCAGGGAAAGAGAGTCACTGGACTTAGACATTTAATTACACGATTTCCTCTCTGTACGGTGTGGTTGGACCTCAGTGCCACTGGGTGTCCAGGTTGCTGCCATTCCAAGGCATGAATCCTTTACTTTGGAATTCTTTTGTGGCCTTTGCCTGTGTGCAAATCAGCACAGCTCTGAAAATCCCATCCTTCTGGAGCTCATTATTTAATCTCTATTTGAATAACTACCAGTCATCTCAGCTTTCCCAGTAAGAGACATATTTCTATAATTGCCTTCTGCTATTAAACTTTCTTCAAATCTCATTTTGATTCTGTTCTGTTGATGTAGACTTGGCTGCACTGGGGAACTTTCATCAGATGAAAATCTCTTTTCTGCTGTCTTTGCTCATCCCGGCTCATCCTCCTCCACCATTACTAGCTGTGCTAAGGAGATGACCAAGACTTAAGCCAAGGTTGACCATTTAGGTGGGTCATCACTTTGGGGAGTGTGAGGACCACTCTGTCCATGAGGAAGACGTGGTCCTTTACATGGAGGACTGAGGGCCCAGCCAGTGTGGCTCAGTGGATTGAGCATCATCCCATGGACTGAGAGGTCCCGATTCCTGGTCAGGGCACATGCCAGGTTGCGGGCTTGATCTTCAGTGGGGGCTGTGCAGGAGACAGCTGATTGATGTTTCTCTCTCACATCAATGTTTCTATCTCTCCCTGCCTCTCTCTCTCTAAAAAATCAATTAAAAAATATTTACATGAAGGACCAAAGGATGTATTGCTGCAGCACACATACAGCCATGGACCTGGGGCCTTGAAATGAACAAGAACAGTCATAATAGTGTTTGTGATGGTGATGCCACTGGTCTAAGGTCACATTTACCTTAATGGAGATCTGTGTGCAGAAGTTTATTAGGAAGAGCTCTCGGGAATAACACTTTTAAGGCAATGAGGGTGACAGGATTGGGCAGAAGGAGAAGTTGAAATAAGATGCAACTGCAGAAAATTCTGCCAATTCTATCTCAAGCTCAGGAGCTGGATGACCCTTCGTAGTTGTTCTGAATTGAGGCAAGGGGGCTGGGCATTGATAGACATTATATACTGGTTGAATCCAACTACACTATAAGAAGAATATTCTTCTTCTTCTTCTTCTCATTTTACAGTTGGCAAATCAGGGCCTAGTGAGATTAAGAAACTTGCCTAGTAGCCCATAGGTAGTATGTAGCAAAGGCAGATTTTGAACCCAGAGCTGGGGTAAAGGGTTCCTAATTGTAACACCCTTCTGACAATCACTTGTCTTTTTAATTCCTGAAATTCCTTAATGTAAAATGGTGATACTAATGGTACCTCCCCTCCATCTTTGATGAAATGTTGGTATGCGTGGGATTAAGTGTAGATTTATTTGCTCAATTCATCTAGTGGCCTTTTACATTTAGAAGCTGGCTAGTGCATGCTTCTATGACCAAAAGTTGTTAGCTGTGCAGGGGAAGGAAATAATTATACTTTTGTGTTCCCTCAAACATAAGTACTGTCTCCACACAGTTATAGAAATTTATGGTTCTCCTCTAAGGAGGCATAAACTGTGGAAACTGAATGTCTACCTAATACCCATAACAGAGCTAGCTGTTCTATAACAATGAGATTCTGTGTAATTAAAAGCTTACTTGTTCTTGAAGTTAAAAAAAAATCTGTAATTGGAACTCTCATTTATTATTGATAAGAATGCAGAACAGTACAGCCATTTTGGAAGTCAGCTTGGTAGTTTATTACAAAGCTAAAATCTTACCATATGATCCAGAAATCACATTCTTAGGTATTTACTCAAATGAGTTGA
Organism: Tadarida brasiliensis; assembly: GCA_030848825.1. Classification (NCBI taxonomy): domain Eukaryota; kingdom Metazoa; phylum Chordata; class Mammalia; order Chiroptera; family Molossidae; genus Tadarida; species Tadarida brasiliensis. The sequence continues at coordinate 49,269,485 of CM061258.1, forward strand.
AAACTTATGTCCTCATAAAAACCTGCACACACATGTTTATAACAGCTTTATTCATAATCTCCAAAAGCTGTGTGCAATTCAGATGTCCTCCAATAAATGAATGGATAAAGCAACTATGGAACATTTATATAAAGGGATATCATTCAGCGATGAAAGGAAGTTAGCTATTAAGCTATAATAAGACATGGAGGAAACTTAAATGCATATTGTCAAGTAAAAAGGCTACATACTGTATGATTCCAACTATGTGATCTTTTAGAAAGAAACAATTGTAATGATAGCTTTTTAAATTAAAAAAAAAACACAACAACAACAACAGATAAAATAAAGAAAAGTGGTTTCCAGGGTTTCAAAGAGAGAGAATAGGGGAAGTACAGGAGATTTTAGGGTGGTGGAACTATTCTGTGTGATACTGTAATAGTGGACATATGACATTATACATTTGTCAAAACCCATAGAACTTTATAGCACAAAGAATACACCTTAATGTATGAGATTTAAAAAATTTATATAGAAGGTCAGGGGATCTATGCATGGAATGCGGACTGTGACAAGAGACCCTGAATGTTTGCAAATGTTTTAAACAATCTCACTCAAGAGGATAGGCCTCTAAACTCTTGGAAATGAGAGGAGCCTGTAAGACTAAAGTTAAAAGAAGTTGTATATAAATGCTGTACTCCAATTGGTAAAGTTGAGTCTCATGGGGGTACAGATTAATAGTTCTGATACTATTACACATGTATGCTGAAATATAACAATTAAGTATCTCCCATGACAAAGAATTCCAAATAATTTATGTAGGCATTTTGCTCTAAAGGATGGGGAATATAGCACCACTCCTTAAATGCAGGCTACACTGACTTCCCAAGAGTACAGTGTGGAAAGTGGTAGGGAAAAGAGTAACTTTACTGAGGAGAAACCTAACAAATACTACTTCAATCACGTGATTAAGGGCAACATCAATGGTCATAAATCATGTCCCTTGATATGATGTGATGAGAATGGCACTTTATCTCTGTAATCTTCCTCCCCAAAGTCTGTTCATGAGAAAAACATCAGATTAATAAAGGGCTGTCCTACAATATATCTGACCAGTACTCCTCAAAAGTGGCTTTTTTGTGTTGGTCAGCCCATTCTTTTGTGATGTATAGGTTTAGTCTTGTTAGAAGCAATCAAAATAGAAGCCTATAAAAAGTGTCCTGTGTCCCTTCTGCTAGTCTGTGTAGCACAAACAGAAACTTTAGGAAGGTCTCAGTTGCACTTGCTTTGTTTAAGATGAAGACTTATCTTCCACAGGTGTGCTTCCTATCAGCATCATCAGATTTACTTTTCACAGTTAGAATCAAACGTGGCGAGGGTATCAATATGTATATTGCCATCTCAAAACTCCCATTACAGATTTGTTTTCTACTTTAAAATCACAGAACGCCATGGTGTTTTTTAAATGCAAAGCTCTCTATATACTCATAAGGTAACCAGGTTAGAGAGGAGCTTTGTGAGCGGCATGACGAATCCTTATGGTAACAGCTGTCAACAAACGGTGTGCTGAGTCTACTCGAAAAACCTCAGCCTTTTCATTCTTTCCCGTATGTCTTGCCTGTAGCGTCTTGTGACCAAGGCAATGCTGTTGTTCATAAATTTTGAAAAATATGATGACAGTATTGTCAGCAGCTCCCGGCCATAGTTCCTTGGTCTGGAAGTCAGGGCAGACAATCATTTGATGGGCAGAAAGAGTATAATCTGGAATTGCTGAATCCAGGGTACAGAGATCTATTTGGTGAAAGAAAAACAGGACACTGAGGATATTGTATAAAATGGCAGAGAACGCCAGCTCCTCACTGGCAAATGTGAAAAGGGTGAGGGCCGCCCATTCGATTCATTTATTATGTGATGACCCACAATAAAGCTGTGAACGTTCAGTAACCCAGAAGCTTCCCAGTAGCATAGTTTAGCCTTTTACCAAATTAGACATTTATAAGGGCTCAACAAAAAGTCATGGCCAGTTAGACTTCCCTACGTGTGCCGTGGGGCAAATTAAACTCAGTATCTACCTCCCCTAGTTAGGGGGGGAATCAAGTAACTAGAGACAAGTTGGGCACAACAGAATGGTCTGTTAATGTACAATGCTTTGTCATGTAACCCAGACCAAGAAGGATCCATTTTTTTTTTATCATAATAAAGGTATGGTATTAAAAAAATAACTTATTTTAAGTGAAATAACATCAAAGTTATGCTATGAATATTCATGTGGGTTTGAGGGTGAAAGTTAATCCTTAGGGCAACAAAACGTGTTTAAGAGAGAATGTTCTGGATAGAGCCCAGAGTAGAGAGTCCTTCCACCTCTCCCTCTGTCCTCCCCCTGCCTGGAGCGGCAGAACCCGCCCTCCCTCCGTGGAGCAGTCACTGCGGGGACAGTGGCAGCTCTCTGGCATTGAACACCTGGGGCTGTGGAATCTGCAGCATCTGGAGGGAGAGCATGGTGGCTGAGACTTGGCTCTTTCTATGGGGCATTGTGGAAGATCCGAAGGGGGAAGCTGGGTGATGACTGTGGAACAGAAATAGCAGAGGAGGAAAAGGTGGAAGGAAGAGGGCTGTGGGTGGAGGAGGGAGCCGGGGAGGAATTAGGAAAGAGGTGAACACTCAGACACTCTGCGAATCCCTGCTCTGTCCCAACCCGGGCCCCATCAGTGGGGTCTTTTCCCTTGTGTGGGAGTAAGGAGGTAGAAGTGGGGGCCCCCAGTTCCCACCCCACCACACCCCTGTTGTTGATAAGTGACCATAGTAACATCCCTATGTGGGTTACTAGACAGCAAGGGTCATCTCCTCCTGCAATGACCACCCAGCAAGGGACGAGGAAGGTCAGTGTCCCTGACTCTGCCTCCCCTGGAAGGCAGTTCAAGGCATTCTTAGCAAAGGGGCCGCTGCGATGCAGAGGGCAGAGTCAAGGAGCTGCTGCCTACAGTGTTCATGCAGCCTTGCAGCTACGCAGGTGGGAGTGAAGCAGCCATTTGACCTATGGTTTTGGTTCGGCTATTTTGACACAGGATACATTTTGATCACGCCATTATGATGCAGCTGTTTGGAAGCATAGACTCAAAGTTGCTGAGTCAAAATGCAAAAATGTTGTCTTTTATTAACAGTAATATACACAGCAGATACCTCACACCTTCACCCTGGGCCACAGCCAAATTTGAAGGTAGGGGTGGGTTGAGGTGGGAAGGCAATGTTTTTTCCTAAGATTAATGGGGAGCCTTTCCTATTATTCTCTCCTCGGTGACTGCTCCAGGGAAGCTATGGTTCTAAAGGTGACATGGAGCATGGCTGTGAGAGCTTCCCCAAGAACGTTCCAGACAGCAGATGATGTGCCTTATGAAAAGAGAGAGCTACGTAGAGATTGTGTAACTGGTTACCCTTTAGAGGCAGCACTGAGGGTGTGGGGTTCAGAGGAGCTGAGTTGCAACTAGGAGGGCTGTGAGAGTCCCCTACCATTTAACCTCTGGGCCCAGCTTGCATTATTACACCTACGGCTGCCTCATAGTCAAATGCAGTAAAATAAAAAGCATGACTGTCTTACAGGGAAAAGCAGTCTCATGTTGCTCAATTACTGTTCTTCTTCTTTTTTTTTTATCCTCACCTGAGGATATTTTTTCCATTTATCATCAGATAGAGTGGAAGGGAGGGAGAGAGAGGGAGAGAGAGAGACAGGGAGAGAGAGAGAGAGAGAGAGACAGACATGACTGGTTGCCTTCCGCATGACCCTGACGAACTGCAATTGAGGTACATGCCCTTGACTGGAATTGAACCTGAGACTCATTGGTCTGAGGGCCAACGCTCTAGCCACTGAGCCAAACCAGCCAGGGCTCAATTACAGTTCTTTGATCAGTTCTCTCTCTCTCTCTCTCTCTCTCTCTCTCTCTCCCCCCCCACCCCCCCCACCCCCACTTGTAGTTACTGCCTAAATTTGAGAAGTAACATAAATCAATCTAGGCAAGGTCATTTGAAGACCTCACAACAGAGTCAGCGATAGAACAATATAAGTAATGTTTCTTTCCCACTTTCGCTGGCCCTGGGTCCTAAGCATGTTGTTGCTATCGCCACTAGGAAAATTTCGCCGCTGCCCCAATTCTTTGCATCTCTGGTTTTTCATTCAAAATTTGAGTTTCTGTATCTGATTCCTTCCCCCTAGGTCAAATGCCCTAGGTCAGATGTCTCCCATGAGACTCAACAGGAAGAGGATAATGACTGCCAGCCAAAAGGACTCGACACAGTCCCACTACAGTCCACTGTATGGCTGCCCAATGTCAAAGCACACCTTACTTCTTGTCATTCACACCTCACCACACTGACACCCGAAACAAAGAGGGAAAGAAAAAAAACCAAAACTCCCTGCTTCTATAATGCAACTATTTCTTCATATCCCTTAAAGCATACTTGTGCCTTCCCAAGGTAGGCCAAATCTCCTGTTACCGCTACATGTCCAAATCCAGCTCCTGTGAGCTCTGCACACCCCTGCGGCAGTTTCGGCAATTTATATTCTATAATGTGAAATTAACCACCGTGTTGTATGAACTAGTGAGTCCTGTTGCCTCACCTGCCTTGTCAATGGAACTCCTTGAACAGAGTAGCATTTTATGGGACACCATAGTGTTGCAGAAGCCATTTAATTAGATCGTGGGTGGTTTCACTGGCAAAGGTGTCGCAGGCAGGGCCGGCAAATCCAGATCCAGACCAAGTGTCAATCACAGTGATTTTAAGTTGCCATCCTTTTTATGAAGGAGGGGATCCAAAGTAATCAATCTGTGACGAGGTCAGTCATGAGATCTTTGGGGATGCTAGCATCACTTTTCATATTTTTGTAATTCCACCTAAGATTTATTTATTTATTTATTTATTTATTTATTTATTTATTTATTTTTGGTACGTGCCCCTAGCGGGAACCAAACCCGGGACTCTCTGGTCCGCAGGCCGAGCTCCAACCGCTGAGCCAAACCGGCCAGGCCCACCTAAGATTTAAATTTCCAGGAAAGAGAGGGTGTCTGATTTACCTCCATTGGATTATGTGCCTGACCACTGGTCACGGTGGGAGGTTTAAGGGGGATTGTAATTGATAGGAACAAAAAGTATGATTAACACACAAAAGACAGGGATGATGTACAGGGAAAATGATTGAGTGCTAACCATATTCTGCCACTTTGAGGCTTACTTCCCTCCCTCTACATCACACACAGATGTTCATGAATCCGGATTTTTAAATGCCTCATCTGATATAAGAAAATTTATTTTATGTGCAACCAAGAACACATTAGTTATTGCATCCAGCTTCAAGTTCAGGCTCCCTGGGTAAAGTCCATTCCTCCTCTAGTTCTACTGTGATTTTGCCTTGCCATTCTGAAACTTGATTCTTTTTTCTTACTTAACACTGTGTGTAGGGGAGTCATGTGTATTGATATACGTGACTCTACATCATTCCTTTTTACTGCTATATGACTATGATTTATAGATTTTTTCTGTTGAAGGGCATTCAGATTTTTCCATTTTGGGCAATTGCACATAACACGGTGGTAAACATTTTTGTGTGTGTCTCTTTGTTCACAGGTGTAAGAGTTTTTCTAGGGCACATCCTAGGCAAGGAATAGCTGAGTCAGAGTATGTGCATTTCTAACTTTCTATTGTTGGATGCCTACCACTTTATATTCCCATCAACTGTGTGTTACAATCTTATTTCTTGACCTCCTCTACAACACTTGTTATTACTGGATACGAATATTTTTGCTTATATGATGAGTATGATATGCTATCATGTTATATCTCTTATTTTCCTCTCTGATGTCAACCTTCGGTAGCAGGTATTATTAGTAATCTCATTTTATAGTTGGGGAATCAAAGCCTTAGAAAATAATTTGCCCACAGCTTCACATTAGTAGGGGACAGGAAGTCAGGACTGACCCTGGTGTCTAACTCTGAGTTTCAGCATTTTAGCTTACACGTCACTGTTAGGCCAGGATGTGTTGTCATCACGTGGAAACAGCACAGGCAGTCAGTTTTATCTTTATTCTGTACTCTTCCAGCAGGTGCGCTCTGTCCGAGCTTTCTCCTCCTCATCTTTTCTATCCTTCCATGCTTTCTTTCTCTCATCTTTTCTCTTCCCTCTCTTCTTTGCTCCTTCCATCACTCTGTCCCTCATTCCCTCCTTCCTTTCATCCCCACAGTTTAACAGGTGGTTTTAGTCGGGTTATTCTGCACAGCTATTCATAAATTGAAAAAATGAAGTAAATGGGCATAATACAAGCTTGAGGTATTAACTGATTTTTCTTTGTACTGTATGTGAAAAAATGACAAACCCACACATATCAAGGTTAAAAGGGAAAGATACAAAGCTGAGTGCATTCGTGTGTGTGTAATTTGGAAATGACTATTAGCCAAAATTCTTTCTGGAGCAGCTGCTTCGGATCCACACCACTTGTCTCTTATAATTAGAACCAAATTTAAGCTTCCTTAGGAACTGAAATTACACAGCAAATTTATAATTAACAGTAAAATATTAAATGGAGAGTTGCCCCACCCGTCAGTCCTGCATTAATTTTTCTGTTAAATTTCTTTGGCAAATTCTATTCTTTTTTTTTTTTTTAAATCCTCACCTGAGGTTATTTTTCTACTTATCTTCAGATAGAGTGGGAGGAAGGGAGAGAGAGAAAGAGAGAGGGAGAGAGAGAGAAACATTGACGTGAGAGGGACACATTGACTGGTTGCCTCCTGCACGACCCCGACCAGGGCTGGGGATAAACCACAACCGGAATCGAACCCATGACTCTTTGGTCCGTGGGCCAAAGCTCTAACCGCTGAGTCAAACCGGCCAGGATGTCTTTTTTCTTTTTTAAAAAATTTATTTCCATTGACATTTTAGATAGAGAGGAAGGGAGAGGGGGAGAGAGATAGAAACATTGATCAGCTGTCTCCTGCACACCCCACACTGGGAATCAAGCCCGAAACCTGGGCATGTGCCCTGACTGGGAATCGAACTGGGACCTCTCTGTGCATGGGACGATGCTCAATCCACTGAGCCACACCGGCTGGGCTGGCAAATTCTATTCTTAGCTGAACGGGAATGACCACCTAAGCAGGTAATGTGAGAACTATGATTGCAAAACAAAATACAAGCTCAGGATGTTCTAAACCTTGAAGTTGGAAGAGCAGTGAAGCAAATTAGACTTTGTCACTAAAGCGCCAAGTTCAGCAAATTTCAGGCCTCGGGGTTTGCTAGAAAAAAAGATACACGAGGTCAAATCAATATTTTTATACAGAATGTTAAAGTTTGACTTTATCATATTGCTTTTTTTCTTACCTAAATAGGGAGTCTCTCTTCTGTGCCCACACAGCCCCTCTGCATCCTCGGGACATTTTGCCTCCCGTGAAGCGTTTTGGTTTATGTGTTGCCATCATCACAGAGTGAGAGGTCCTTGACCACAGGGCCCAGAGGCTGTTCACCTTGAGTCCTTACAGAAATGAGCACCTTGTCTGACACGATACATGAGTATGGAATTAAGTTAAACTGAATTCAGTTAAGGTAACAAACATCCCGCTTTCTGATTCTGACCCTGTCTGTGAAGAACTGGCGCTGAGCACATGCTGAACTCTTATGAATACAGCAGATCTCTGATCTCCACAGCCCCAAACTCAGGAATACAACACTGTTAACCGAAAAATCAAAGCATCCGAGGTGGGATAGTGGGAGTGGGTTGATCACAAGTATGTAAATCTAGAATTTCAGATGGTCATTTATTTCCCCTCTGCTCTCAAATAAAAATTGTTCTTATAAATATTATTTATTCATTGTATTAATATTCAGAGTGCTTTGATGTTTACCACTGGACAGTTTGAGTTCACAAAAGGGTAAGAAATAACAGCTGGGTGGGAGGAGTAGGGCAGAGGAGACCAGAGCAAAGGCTAGACTTTTGTGAGGCTCTAGGTTCTGAGACAGCAAGCAGCTATGGAAGCAGCCGTCCTTTGACAGTTTCCTGGAGGCTGTGACTGGTCGTGACTTTGGGCCGCCTTCCTGTTAGCAGAAGGTGAGCGTATCTGTGGTCGTGAACATGGCAGTCAGATCTTGTTGGCAGTACGCATCTCTGGAGCTGTAAATGTGGGAGGAAGGGTATTTTCTCTCCACTGTAGTTTTCTGTGTTCTCCAGATTTTGTATAAAGAATATTTATTTACTTCTAGTGAAGAGAAGTTCAAGAAATGTTCAATAGATGGAATCAACAGGATGTGGAAGGTGTAGGGCATAAAGAAGAGGAAAGATACTGGGTGCAGGGAGGGAAGGAGTGCAGTGCCCTGAATAGGCCAGTGTAGCTCCTTCCTAGGGAGACATCTCTGCCCCTACCTCCTTACAAAGGAGCAGTTGTAGGTGCACCTGTGATCCCACCAACCCTGAGCATAGCTCATTAGAATAGGAATGAGCTTTGGCCCAGAACTAAACTGTGGTGGTTTATGTCTCCCCATTCCTTGAATCTAAGCTGAACTTAGTGACCAGTTAATCATTGAGTTAGGAGAAATGATGCTATGTGACTTAGGGAGCTGGGTCAAAAAAAGTAATATGTCATCTGGTTCATTGGAACAGTCACACTGGAGCCTTGTACCACCTTGTAAGAATTTTATCACCCTGAGGCTGCCGTGATGCAATGAAGCCCAAACCAGCCAAGTGGGAGAGACCACACAGAGAGCCCTTGAAACCTCAAAGAAAGAGAGGTGCCTGGCCAGCCACCAGCTCCTTCAGTCCTGATGGTCTTCTAGCTCCAGACTTCAACTAATTGCAGCTGGATGGGAGACCCTGAGCCACAACTACCCAGCTGAGTTCTTCTCAAATTCTTGACCCCCAGAAATAAGAGGAAAAAGAAAATTATTGTTGTTGCTTTAAGCCAATAAAGCGTATTATTAATGCACACAGCTATAGATAATTGATTTACAGTACCAAAATATTTTCCAGTGATCTATTGCTACAGAACTAGTAGTGTGAAACATGCATTTTATTGTTTTCATGGGTGATGCAGATCAAGAATTCAGACATGGCCCTGTAAGGATGGCTTGTCACTCCTTTACGTCATCTGATGCATCAGTGAATGGGCCCATCTGGCTGGGACTGGTAGCATTTGGAGGCAGCTGTACTTACACATGTCTGGTGGTTGGTGTTGGCTGTTGGCTGGGACCTCAGCTGGAACTGTCAGTCAGAACACCTACCTGGCCCCTCTGTGTGGCCAGGGGCTTCCTCGCGGCATGATGGCAAATTCCAAGAGCAAGCTGTTAGTTTCTTAAGGGCTGGTCCTGGAAACCTGGACAACATCACTTATACTGTGTTCACATAGCCCAGATTGAAGGGCAGAAGAAATACATGCCCCCAGTCTCTGGATGAGAGGAGTGTCCAAGAATTTTGGATACTTCAACCCATAGGCTAGGTAGTGTTCCATAACACGGTCTGGCTTAAAAAGATAGACAGGGTTAATAATTTTCTCTTTTTCAAAAATTTCAACTGAGTAATGAATGGAATGATCTAGTTTGAAGTGGGAGATGAAAGAGTAACATGTGCTCTGTGCCCGAGGCCATGGGTAAACCAATGTCACGAAGAAGCAGAAAGTGGGAGAAAGCAGAACATCTATTGAGTAGCGAGATGGAGAATTGGGATGAGAAAAGAAAATTCCTGTAGCCCTGGAGAGGGACCAAGATAAGGAGGGCGCCTCTGGAATGGGCCCATCTGGCACTTCTTGTTCAGTTCCAGTTCATTTGTTGCTTTTGACATTGGTCTTAACTTTCTTACCCAGTTTTCTAGGTCACAGTCAATAGCTATGTCCTACGTGGCAACAAGATGTGCTGAAATGAACGGGCTGGTAAACAAGTTTCTTTTTTCCTCGGAATTTTTACTGACGTGATGATGAGAGCCACCATTAGAGAGAAATAACTGTGTGAAGGGTTATTGCTGAGGAGTATGAGAGAGTCACTCTTCTCATTATTTCCATCTGTATGTGATCATTGTGGGCTGGGAGGAGGTGTGGGCAGTGGGTGCAAGAAAATACTACACTATTTCTAAACATGTATTATTTTATAATGTGTTATAAAATGGAAATGTATAACTTAATAGTGATCCAGTTTTATTCAACCATAGGAATTACGTGTGTATAAAGAAGGAATGATTAAAACTTCAAAATACATTTGTTCAACAGGTTTGTCCCCGAAATTCGAGAACATTTACATTGTCTGTTATATATTGGTCACATGTTTACTAAATTCAGAGGCGTACTCTTTTAAAAGAGATATTTTGTCACCCAAGAAATGAGGTGTTTTCTTCATACTCTTAAATAGGGGCCTTTAGATTTCATCTACTGTTACGGGCTGATCTTCTTATCTAAAGGAATAGTTAGGCAGTCATTAAGGTACTACTATCAAAACAGCTTTGACTCCAAGAATATCATCATCTGATTAGAGAGAATAAAGAATTCTGAGTTGTCAATACTAATATAGGTCTTTTTCTTACATAGCTCTTCTCCCAAAGAGTCACTTAGAATTCTGCCAATGAAGGAGTGTTTTGAGCTGCTCTTGCTGCGACAGAAAGATAGTATATGGAGTCAGGTCAGGGGAGGGTTGTACCTGCTGACAAGGGTCACTATTTAAAAAACTCTGGGCTTTTTTATACATTTTCACCATAACACAATAACATTAAATACTTATTGTAGTTATTTAACCTAATCATTGTGCCAAAGATATAATGGATCTTTCTTATGTAGGAGGAACGTAGAATAACAATGCCCTAATTTTGTATGTCTCTATTCTATGATGACAGGCTGTCATCTTCTGTAATTTACCAGAGATGATGAACAATTTGTGTAGGCTGAATGTAGTTGCTTAGTTACCACCTTGTAAAACTTCCTTAAATGTAATTGCTTCTCTGCCAGGGAAACATTGATCCAGCTAATTTACCTTGAACCACTCTCTAAGCAGCTCAACATACTAAATACCCCTGTGCTTTTTATTTCAAATTATTTGTCTTTTAAATTCTGTTAAGATACATCACCTTTATTATGATCATTGTTTGTCTTCGAATAAGGTGAGATTTCCAAATGATTATCTCTACATTGTCATTTCCCCATTGTTTTTCTGTATCTCTTTTCATATTGCTTTTTCAGAGTTGAGGACAGAAACTTGTGAACAATCACGAAAATCTCATTTCTCTCTGAATGATTCTAAATGCTTTCAAACAACACCAATCTGGCTTTCTTTAACTGTGTGTCAAAATTTGTACCATATGAATGTTCTCTCGGCTTCTCTCCAAACTTTCGAACATTTATATTGCTGTGTAAGAAAGTGAGGGTCCGTGCAGACACTGAGCACACAAGTTCACTTTTTAGAGTTGTGTTGAGCCATGCACACTGACTTGAAGGAGGAATGGTTAAAAGCTAGAATTCTGTGAAGTATTTATAGTTAGTGTTGCAGGATAATGTTACAAATCATTACGTGCTGCACTAGTTCAAGGCTATGAGTTATCCCTACATCAATACAAGTTCTTTCTGCCCACTTTTTCCCATTTGGCAGAAAGAACTTCTATTGATATAGGAATAATTCACAGCTCAGAACAAAGCCAACTTACTGTTTGATCTAAGTTTGAGGTGGGTGTGAGGTGGAAGAGACCAGAATGGATTTGAGGAACTGAAAGGACATGTTTATATTTCTGCCCTCTAATCCTCCAACTAACTAAATGACGTCCAAGCTAAAGGAGAGGAAAGAGTTTGGAGAAAAACACGAAAGGAAATTAGAAGCAGTGTAGTAGCTCCATTCTCTGAAGCCCACTCATGGACGTGTGTCCACCCTTTCAAATCTCCTTGCGTCTCAGGATCCCAGAGAGGAAAGTCCCGGGAGAAATCTGGAATAACTGCAAGCCCCTTGCTCCATGCCAGCTTAGCAACATGTCAGGATGGTATAGATGGAAAAGAGTGGGCCAGAGAGACCCCTCTTCCCCCACAAAACTTTTCCATGGATCCTGAGATCCAGTTATTCCTATAGGCCCAGCACTGGGACACAGAACTTAGCTAAGCGTGAGAGCTGGCCAATCCCCTGCCAGGAGGTCACCGAGCAGGGTTGAGAAGGTCTTCCCCAAGAGAGTGCTGTTTGCACTTCCAGCCAGGGATGAGAGGGATGCAGAACGGAACCCAGAGGACTGGCGCAGCAGAGAGCAAAGTGAGCCAATGGTCAAGAGCTTTGAGCTCTACCCGAGGAAGCACTGAACCAAGAGCAGACAGGTTACATCCCCAGTGGACACAAGCAGATGACCTCAGAGAAGTGATGCATAGCCTACCAACAGTGCAGTGCTCCGTGTGCTTCCCCAGGACTCGGATTCTACCCCAGAGACAAGGATGGAAGAAGATAGAACGTTCAGTTCTTTAAGGTTTAACCTGGTGAGTGATCCGGTTGGAATTAATTAAGTTAAAATCACTGTTGGACTGAGGAAATCCAGGAACTACTTGTTTTAAATTGCCTGCCATCAAACAGTTCAGGGAAACAGATTGAAATGAGTTATACAAATAATGAAAGTTAACATGTTTGCAATCCAGTTAATTATACCTCTGGCTCAGCCTGGGTGTGTGTCAGGAAGGCAGGGGTTGGGGGATGAATTTGGAGAGGACAGAGGAATGTATTGAAGTTTCTATCCCATACGGGACAGTCTGGTGATATGGTCAAGAGTAGATGATCTAGAAAGTTACCAATAGAATGGATCTTAAAGGTTCTCATTACAAGAAAAAAAAATTCTGTAACTCCGTATGGGGATAGATGTTAACTAGTCTTATTGTGATCATTTCACAGCATACACAAATATCAAATTATTATGCTGTATACCTGAAACTAATATAATTTATGTCAATTATGCCTAAAAAAAAAAAAAGTGGTAGACAATTTGATTTTAATCTTGGTTCCATCAATGGCCAGTTTTGTGTTTTGGGGCAAATTATTTGATTCCACTGAATCTGATTTTCCTCATCTGCAGAAATAGGATAATATTCAATCTCATAGCGTTGTTGTGAGGCTTTGAGAAAAAATATATTTTACACTTCTGGCACATAGTATCTGGAATATAATTGCAGTGTATCCTATTCTTGACCTCCGGTGCTGCCCCTCATCCCACTGCCCTCCTGTTCACTGCTGTATCCATGTGTCTGCACATAGGAGGTGTCCAATAAACAGTTGTTGAATAAATAAATTGGTGAGGAGCTCTAGAGAGACAGCTGGAAGTATAAAGAAGGTTCTACTCATAGAGTAAGTCCCAAATAAAAGGAGAAAACTTAGACCCCAGTGTGGTGAAGGGAAGAGCAGGTGGTTATAAATAGTAAGTCTCAGGCAAACAGGTTTTGGTCAGGGTGCGGGAAACAGAAAACAATTATATTCACATGCACACATATGCTTACAATAGAAAGGGACCAGAAACCCATGGTCCACATAGACAAAAATAATCCTCAGCGCCAAAGGCACATCTTTATAGACTGCTGGTTGTGTTTCTAACAGTGTGTGTTTGTGGGAAAGTGCATGTGACTCTGTTTCTAGTGTGTGTTTCTGAATGTCTATAAAATATTTGGACTAGATTTTTCAATTTTAACTGATTGTTTTGGACCTCTGAGTCTGTCAGTCTGTGTCTGTCAATCATATGCAAACTGGCTTTTCTGTATGAAAAAATGTAAATGGGATTTACTCCATCAGAAGGTCAGTACTAATACTTTAAGAATTTTTAAAAGCTTGTAAAGATGAAGAAAAATTTTAAAGATTTTCATTTGACATTTCAAGATCACTATAGGTTCTCAGAATGTAATTAACCCTTAGACTTGGTTTATTTATAAAATGGGTAACAGATTTGACCTTGGAATAAGTGCAAAATCTTAAAGGGCAATGGAATTAGGACATAATATACCTTCCTTCCTCCCCCTGCCCCATTTATTCCAAAATAAATTTTTAAATTTTTAAAAAACTTTTAAATCTTATGTTTGTACTTTTTATTATTTTTATCAAGTTGCTGGGAATGATGGATAATGGTTTTCTGAAGGAAAAAAATTTCTATTTCTAACATTTAAAGAGATTTAATATCCTTGACAAAGTAAATGATGCTGTTTAATTGTTTTTCTTGAAAATCCTCATCATTGATTTTTATATTTGTTGGTACATAAGGAATACTCTATGCACAGAGTGGTCTGTCCTAATATTACATTCTCATCAAGCCATAAATACATGTTCCTTTGTTTATGAGAAAAGAAAAAGGTTAATTCTTGGGTTTTATTGAAAATAACTATTTGACTATGTCATCATTCAATAGTGATGACATTAATGTGCAATGAACATTTCATGCTTTCTGTAACGATCTTTCTCTGGGACCAGAGGCAGGAAAAAGTTGACCAGGAGAAGCTATATACATAAGATCCAGCTGAGCAGAAAGGACTTGGTCCAGTGAGTCTCAAACTTTAGTAATATGAGAATCACCCGAATAATTTGTTAAACCACAGGTCTCTGGGCCCTGTACCCAGAGCCTCTGATTTAATGAGTGGTGTAGTCGACTGAATGCTGTCCTCCAAAAAAAATATTCACACATCTGTGACTGTGACCTCATTTGGAAAAGGGGTCTTGTGGATAAAATTCAAGATCTCCAGATGAGATCATCCTGGATTGTCTGGGTGGCCCTAAGTCCAATGATAAGTGTCCTGTAAGAGACGCAGAAGAGGAAAGACACACAGGGAAGACAGCCACGTGAAGGCAGAGATTGGAGTTTTGCAGCCACAATCTAGCCATAAAAAATCTAAGGAACAGCTAGAGCCACTAGAAGCTGGAAGAGGCAAGGAATGACTCTCCCCTAGAGACTTTGAAGGGAGTACAGTCCTGCTGACACTTTGATTTTCAAATGCTGGCCCCCTGAACTGTGAGAGAAAACACATTGAACATATTTGTTGTTTTAAACCACCCAGTTTATGGTAAATTGCTGCAGCGGCCCTAGGAAATGAATACAGGTGTGAACTAAGAACTCACATTTCCTACAAGCTGCTGCTGCTGGGAAATGGACCACGATTTGAATGGCTCTGATGTTGTAGATGCTGTGAGTTTAGATGAAAAAGAAATTGAGTCCAGGATGTTCCATAAACCAGCTCAATGCTCATTAGTTTATTAGTTATTGAAAACGTATTAGTTTAGATCATCAAACTGTCTAGGATACCTAAAGATGAACAAGAATGAAACTAAGAAGTTAGCTTGCATTGCTTTCTCTCCTTTTTGTTACTTTCTACTGCATGAGTGTTCTATGCTCACAGGGCCTATTATCTCCTGCTTATCCTCAGGCCTCGGTTTGAACTTCATTTCCTGGATGGGAGCCTCCCAGTTAGGTCAGCCTTTATTCAAACATTGCAAAAGCACTTTTTGTAGCACTCATCACCATTGAAATGACAGTTTTGAATGTGTCTTTTTGAAACATTGTACATTTTTTAAGGAGAGAGGCCAAACATGTCTTATTCACACGTGTATCTCCAGTTCCTAACAGAGTCTGACACACAGTAGCTACTTAGTAAACATATTAGTGACTGGCAGGTGAGCCCCGCCCTAACTAAGGTAGAATTAGAGGCAGAGATTGCTACTCTTAGAGGAATGTTTGCTGTTTCTCTATTGACTGCTGATTTGTAGTAAGCAGATTTAGTAGATAAAATCAGATGTTAGAAGTAGACCAACAAATGGTTATTGAATACTTCTCTCTGTGCAGAACGATTTACTGAATCAAGGTGTATGTTTTATGAATATACTCAGGCACTGTTAGCTCCAGTAATTGGTTTGAGGGTGTTTCACCTCTGAGGCAAGTTGATTTTCTGTCAATGTGTGTTATACACACACAGAGAAAGGTGACACTTTCTGGAAAGTACTCATTTTAATAACCACAAAATACTCATGTTTTCATTAGGCTTTTAAAGACAGGGCTTGAAACTGCAGCTTCGTATTTTCTTCTAATCAACGATATGAAATTAGCTTTTTGAGTGGACCATCACATTTCATTTCCAAGAACAAAATGGCCAATTTGTTGCTATGACTGCCGAACATTGGTCAGAATTTAATTCTTGAGTCCCAGGCTAGCACACGTGTTAGTGTTCAGCTTTGGGGGGGTCACTAGCTCCAGTGCCAGCTGTGCAAGGTGACCCAGGATATTTCAGCAGAAATTATTTTCTAACAGTAGCTCATTCTTCTCTGGGATATTATATATTTTTTCAAAGTTTACTTTTTTCAGCTGTATTGAGGTATAACTGACAAAATTGTAATATATACAAAGTGAACAATGTGATGCTCTGATATATGTGTACATTATGAAAAGATTCTTCAGGGGGATATCTTAAAGAGTTTCATAAACTAGATAATATTTTATATACCAGCTACCAGCTAAACTATATTCTGCAAGTAAGTGGAGTTTTGAATTAAAAATTTGAGTCCAGATTATGAATTCATGTCTACTTGAATCCCAAAGACCGTGTTCTTCCCATCAGACCACATTATAAAAAAACAAACAAAAAACTGCTATACGCAGTTCCACTTCAGGCGAGGATGTGAAAGTGCTATATTATGATTTAGAAGAAATACATCTTTGGTCATTCAGATGACCAAAATATATTTCTCATGTTTGTTTGGTGTTCACCCAGTTCCTGGCTCACAGCCCTCAGAGCCCTTGGAATTTCCCGAGCAATAAGAGCAATGGGAGAATCTTTGGTCATATTTGGTCTCTTGTCCTCAGTTTCTGAAACCCTTCAGAGCCATGAAGGTGAAATGTGTCCTGTTATTATTCATAACAAGCCCCTTTCCACCACAACTGGGTTTATGTTGATGAGGTGACTTTTGGACCACACCCAAGGATATGGACTAGTTGCAGGGGAGTCGACCATGTGATCAGAGGACTGGAACTGTCATCCCCCGGCTCTCCTCACCGCTCCAACCCCAGCCCCCACCTCCTGGGAGGGGAGAGGGCCGGAGACTGAGTTCAATCAGTAATGGCCAATGATTTAATCAGTCTGCCTATGTAATGAAGTTTCCATAAAACCCCAAAAGGATGGGGTTTGGAATGATTCCAGGTTGGTGAGCATGGGCAGATTTGGGGAGAGTGGTGTGCTCGGAAAGGGCTTGGGAGCTCTACCCCCTTTTCCCACACCTTGCTCTAGGCATCTCTTCCGTCTGGCTCTGACTGAATTATATCTTTTTATAATAGACCAGTAATCTGGCAAGTAAAATGTTTCTGAGTTTTGTGAACTGCTTTAGCAAATCAAACCCAAGGAGGGGGTCATTGGAACCTTTGATCTATAGCTGGTCAGTCAGAAGCACAGGTGACAAGCTGGATTTGTGACAGGCATCTGAAGTGGAGGGTCAGTCTTGTGGGACTGAGCCCTTAACCTGTGGGATCTGATGCTGTCTCTGAGCAGATAGTGTCAGAATTAACTTGAATTGTAGGACAGACAGCTGGTGTCAGAGAATTCACACACACACACTGGAATTGGGTGTTCAGAACCTTTAGAAAGGGTGTGGAAGACTTTGTGTTACTTTTTCTTGTAGTATTTTTTGTAGCCTACAAAAAATCTAGATAACATAAAACTCATACTTATCTATGGGACTTTTGAAGAGTGTTGGGTGTAAGGAAAAGCTGATTAGCTGTGCTCTAGTACTTCAACTTTGTTCCTTTTCAAAATTATTTTGGCCATCCTATGTCTTTTGCATTTTTATATAGAATCAGCTTGTCAACTTTTATTTAAAAATCCTACGGGAATTCTGAATGGAGTTGTATTGAATCTATAGGTAAATTTGGGGAGATTCAATATCTTAATAATATTGTGTTTTCCAAAGCACGAACACAGTATATCTCTTCATTTGTTTAGTTCTCTAATTCCTCTCAGCAGTATTTTGCAGTTTTCTATTTACTGATCTTGAAGATATTTTGTTAAACTTATTTCTAAGTAACTTATGTTTTTTTTCCTATTGCAAATGGCACTGGAAATTTTAATTTCCAATATAATTGCTGGGTGAGAGAAATACAATTAATTTTTATATGTTGATCTTGTATTCTGCAAACCTTTCTAAATTAACAAGTAGTTCTACAAGTTTTTGTTGTGGATTCCTAAGGATTGTCTGTCTACACAGTTATGTCATCTTTGAATAAAGACAATTTTTCTACTTGTTTTCTAATATGTGTACTTTTTACCTTTTTTTTTTCTTGCTTTGTGGAACTAGCTGAATATCCAATACAGTGATTAATAGAAGTGGTGAAGGAGGTTTGTCTTCCTTCTAATTTTAAGAAGAATGTATTGAATCTCTCACCATTATATATGATATTAGCAGTAGTTTGAAAACAACAACATATTTGAGTGATAAAGTCATCTTGCTAGTTAATAACTATACAATTTCAAATTGTATAAGCTCCAAGATCCCTTTAGTCTAGCATACAATTCTATTCTATAGTCATTAATGTTTGTGCAACTATAACAAGTATTGATTCTTTTTAAGAAAAAGCAATATTGGATGAATTGTCATCAGCCTGAAATTGTCTGTGTGTGTGTTCAAGGTGAAATAGCAATTTCTTGAGTGAATACGTAAAACTAAGGAGTGAGATTCACTTTTGTTGTACCACTAAAGGTCTTATCTATCACTGGAATCAAATCCAGATGAAAGAATTAGAATCCTGATAGCTACCCATCTGTGTCCCCTGTCTCTTTGTATGGGACAAAGTCGTAAGAGTTTATCTAAGGCCTTCAGGAGAAAAACCAACAACTCTTTGGAATACACCTGGGAAGTTCATAGTTCTTTCAAGAGCAGGGTCTGAAACATTTTTATTTACTTGCATCTCTCATAGAACTTATGTACATTTTTGCTCTGCTACATCATAAATAAGTTCCTATTACTTGAGGAATCATGATTATTTCCCTGTTCATGCTACCTGAAAGAACCTAGTTGACATATCTAAAATTAGAGTCAAGAATAAATAAATAATTTCAGACTCCTTCCTCTGCTTGACAAGGAATTTAGTGCACTTCACTTTCTCCTGCCCTCTCCACTCTGCTGCGGCCACTTCCCAGTACTCTTCATAGCCAATATTAATTTAACATGAGTCCACAGATCTGTTTTTCTGGGTGGGAAGAACGTTGGTATATTAATAAAATAAAATACCAGTTTTATTGGGGAAGAAGCTTGGGTTTAGAGAGAAACTATGTGAACATGATACCCTTTACCTAGGTCCAAATGGATGGCAAGACAGCTTTGGGGTAAACATAGCTATTGAACATGGGGAATTTTGTGATGACAAAACATATAAAACACAGATCAGAAAAGAGCCTATGTCTTTAAGCCTAATAAGGCCGGGGTTATTATTTGGCAAGTAGTAAACTAAATAGGCAAAATAAACATTCCCAAATAAAGAAGCCAGGGCATTTTTTCACGTAGGCTAAACTGACTGCACTTCCCAAGGAAAATAGTCTTGCTGTGGCAAGTTGTTGTCTTCGGGTATTTTCAGGAAAAACTTGGCCCCAGCAACTACTGCTGGAGAAGATGGAACTGTGGTTGAGGTGTCTTGTCCTCACCCTTTCTCTGCCCTTTCATAGAGGACTAACTGTCCCAAGTTGAAAGACATCTTTAACCATCCCTCTGCTTCTGTTGTGTTACATGATGATATCATAGTCTCTGAGTAGATACAGAAAGAGAAGACTGGTAACATGGATGGGATGGGGAGCAAAACTGGTTCTTGTGATAAAAAATTTCCACCTTTAAACAAAATTGAGGTATAATTGACATATGTGTATATTGTGAAGTGATTAGCACAAGTCCAGTTAATATCCATCACCACACAGAGTTACAAATGATTTTTTCTTGTGGTGAGAACTTTTAAGATCTACGTACTCTCTTAGCAACTTTCAAATATATAATAGTGTTGTTAACTATAGTCACCTTGCTGCATATTATATCCAGGACTTATTTATTTTATAGCTGGAAGTTTGTACCACCCTGACCCATTTCACCCACCTCCTACCCCCATCTCTGGCAACCACAAATCTGTTGTCTGCACCTATGAGTTCAGTTTAGATTTCACTTGTAAGTGAGATCATACAGTATTTGTCTTTCTGTCTGATTTATTTTATTTAGCATAACGCCCTGAAGGTAAATCTATGTTTTCGCAAATGCTGTCAGGAGTTCATTCTTTCTTATGGTTGAATAATATTCCAGTGTGTGTGTGTGTGTGTGTGTGTGTGTGTGTGTGTGTATGTGTGTGTGTTTGAGGCTTTCCTTATCCATTCATTTGTCGTTGGATGCTTAGTTTGTTTTCATGCCTTGGTTATTATAAATAATGCTGCCGTGAACACGAGGATGCAAATATCTTTTGAAGATGGTGGTTTTGTTTCCTTTGGATAAATTCCTAGATGTAGAATTGCTGGATCAAAATTTCTACTCTTTACAATGATGGCACAGTGCAGTGCTTGGCTCCAGGGATCATACCAAACACTGTTAGTGTGAATTTAGACATCATCTGTCAGCTGGTGTGGATTCTAAAATGTTTAATATTTCAGCCCTTGGGCAGGAGGACTGAGACCTTTCTGGGGAATTGTGTTGCCAGAGTGTGCTGGTAAATATTTAACAACCCCGTCTCTGAACAAAGAAAAACTCAGATTCACAGCGTGTGCCAGTTTCTGCGGTGTGGATGCTCCCCCCACGGCCGAGGTCAAGCCGGCAGTGTGTTGTCACCGCACTTGGGCTGGACAGAGCTGCGCAGCAACACACTGCTCAACAGCATTTCCACCCTGGAAGCACAACAGGCGTAATCGGAGGGCGTCGATAACAGAAATTATAGTAAAATTAAAAAGTTATGAGTATTTATTACCTTTGCTTTTAATATTGGAAATGTAAAGATATTATTTTCAAATAATCTGATTATTTACCTAGAACATTTAAGAGGTTTTTGGGCCGTGTTTCCTCCTTGGTGGTTTTCTCATTTGTTCCTTTTACCTTCAGCTGCTCTGGTTCCAAAGGTTTTTAAAAAAATACTTAATTTATTAATATTTTAAATTACAGACATCCCTTCTTTTTTCCCCCTTTGACACCCTCCTCCCCATTCCTGCCCTCCGCCCCTCACCTTTTTATTACAGCATCTTGGCTTCAGATTTTCAGGTTTTGCTCAACTATTTGTTTTTTATTCACTTAGTGACATTAATACCTGAGATATTTTCTAAGACTAACATTCTGCCAGTGAAATTATAGCTCATTTATCAAACAAGATTTTGTGCCCAATATCAATAGAGTAGATTAAATGTCACTCCTTCCTCTTGTTTCCATAACCCCAAACTATATTTTTCTGTTGATTTATTCTGCTGATTTAATTTGCTTACTAAATCATCTTTAAAATATATCAAGCTTTGCCCTGGGCAGTTGGCTCAGCAGTTAGAGTGTTGGCTTGAGGACTAAAGAGTTGCGGGTTTGATTCATTCTAGTCAAGAGCACGTACCTTGGTTGCGGTTGGGTCCCTGGCCCTGGTTGAGGTTGTGTGGGAGGCAGCCAGTTGATGTGTCTCTCTCATGTCAATGTTTCTCTCCCCTCCTCCCTCCCTCCGTCCCTCCTTTCCACTCTATCTGAAGGTAGATGGAAAAATGTCCTCAGGTGAGGATTTAAAATAATAATAAAAATAAAATGTGTATATATATATATATATATATATATATATATATATATCAAGCTTTTAATTTTCAGTAAATAACAAATATAAATTTGGGCATATTCAACCTTCTGCCCATTTACGGGGGTGGGGGGGAGGAGTAGGTTTATAGTTGTTAGTATGTGAAACAGTTTATTGTATTATTTATTAATTAATGTATTATTTTCCATACAAACAACTATAAATCTACTTTTACCCCACCCTGTATAAAGAAAGTAGTTTATAATTAGCCATTGTAAACAATGTAACTTTGAATTTCTCTATTATGGGAGGCATGCAGGAGGCAGCCAGTTGATGTTCTCTCTCATGGATGTTTCTCTTTCTCTCTCCCTCTCCCTTCCTCTCTCTCTAAAATCAACAAAGAAAAAAAATTAATGTAATATTCTATATATACTAATTACAGTCCTATTTTATAAAAGACATGAGAAACAATATAAAAAACATATTCTGTTTAATAACTCATGGTTATGATTTATGAGATAAAGAGAGAAATTAAAGGGCCAAAGGGGTGTCTTTTTTTTCTTCTTTTTTTTTAAATCCTCACCTGAAGATATTTTTCCAGCTATCTTCAGACAGAGTGGGAGGGAGGGGGGAGAGAGAGAGAGAGAGAGAGAGAGAGAGAGAGAGAAACATCAATGTGAGAGAGACACATCGACTGGCTGCCTCCTGCATGACCCCGACCAGGGCTGGGGCGAACCGCAACCAAGGTACCTGCCCTTGACTGGAATCAAACCCGCAACTCATTGGTCCGCGGGCTGACGCTCTAACCACTGAGCCAAATTGGCCAGGGCAGGGGGTCTCTCTTTTTTTTTTTTTTTTTTAGAAAATTTGATCCTGATACAAGCACAGTGACTGGTCCATGGTAAGCACTACATAGTATTAGCTATTGTTTTATTAGTATACTTACTAAGTCTTAAAAGTACAGAACACATTTTAGAATGTTTTTTTAACAAAGTGAATTATTTCAGGCATATTCTGGTTTACCCTTTTAACTGGGAAATAGAATTAACTGGAGCAGACCATTGTCTGAATATTCTACTCAATGGAATCTTCAGAATGGTATCATTTTCCAGTCAGCCTGATAATTAAAGAATATACAAGAAATTAAAAATTCTGATTAATAAAAAGAATAATTAATGAAGACAATTAACAAAAGTGAGTTTGGGTCCTAATAAATTCTGGAAATATACACCCCAGTCTTGGAGAGTTTTCTTGGGGAAGGAAAACTGAAAAATAGCACCGTGAATTAATCGCACTCCCCAGGTGTGGGCACAGCTTTTGAGAAGCACCAGAGGACCTTGGGCGTGGCCTCTTTGATTGGCTTTGCAGGAGCACTAACAAACGCTTGCCTTTTGCCAGTGTGGTAATTTAGGAATGATAAGTGGAACCTGCCAACAATGCCATTTTGCTTGATTGCACCATAATTGCTTTTATGTCATTGATATCAAACTGTGCATAATTAGAAACTATTTTAACTCTAATAACACATAATACACTTTGTTTTTCCATGGCTAAATAATATCCTACAGAAGCAACACCCTTATGTCATAGAATAATGGCTTAATATGTCCATTAAAGGAAGACCTGCCTTTCTGATTGTTAAAGAGCTGTACACAGACAGGGTTGATGGCTTGGTTAGTTTTATTTCATAATGTAAAACTGGGTTGATGTGCGCGTGTTGCTTATGTTGCAAACTTACCTAAATGTTAACTTAAACATAATGTACAGAACTCAACAAAAACATACTTTATTCTAGTGTGCAGACAGTATTGGATCGTCATAGCACAATTAGTAGTAATGATTAAAAACCTTTGTAACAATTAAGATACTGGATAATACTTGAAACTCAGGGCAACAAAAGCAAGTTGACAATAGAATAAAGGCTATTTTGAGTGTAATGCATTCGGGACTCAACATGTGAAAATTTTACAAACAGTCGTCCCTCGCCACTTTGTGCTTCGACTTTCGCGGCTTCACTCTGTCGCGGTGAGTGAAGCCATCAAAGTCGAAGCGCGAAGTGGCGAGGGACGACCGTGTGTAAATAAAGAATCCTACTTCGCGGAAATTCATTGATCGCGGTAGAGTCTGGAACTGATTAACTGTGATAAATGAGGGCAGACTGTACTGGTTTATCCCAGAGCTGTGACACGTACAAGAAATTTAGTGCTGCCCTGGCCAGTGTGGCTCAGTGGGTGAGCCTTGTGCCATGCACCTAGACGTCGCCAGTCTGATTCTGGGTCAGGGCATGGGTTGCAGGCTCCATCCTCAGTAGGAGGCGTGCAGGAGGCAGCCGACTGATGTTTCTCTCTCCCTCCCGCTCTCTCTCCCTCTCCCTTTTGCTCTCTTAAAGTCAATAAGACTATATTTTTAAAAAAGAAATTTAGTGTTTATTGTTCCATATGTGGTGCTTGTGGAAAAGCAAATTCCAGAGATTACCAAGGAAACTCCCCCCACCTCTCACAACCCCAGTACTATTGACATTTTAGGCCAGATAATTCTTTATGGTGTGTGTTGGCTGGCCTGTGCCGTGTAGTTTGTTTAGCAGCATCCCTGGTCTCCACACTGCATGCCAGGAGCCCCAGCCACCCCATGATTTGCTCAACAAAAATGTCTCTAGACATTGCTGACACTCCTGAGAGGCAAAACTGTCCCCGATGGGAAGCCACTGCTCTAAGGTGATACATCAGACCAACTCGCAGTGCCTGAATTCCCACCCCAGTACCCCACCGGATGCTTGTCTAGATGGTGTTTGAAATCGCCCAGTGAACTCAGCCAGTCCTGGCTGGGCCCCTTGTTCTTTCTTTCTTTGAGCTGAAATTGATCACCCGGTACATCTTTGTGGACCAGGCAGAATCCCCTGCCCATTCCATACAAGAGCTATTTACCTGTTTAAAGACCACTCTGGTCATCTTAAAGATTCTATTTGGTTTTAAGGCTCCATGATGCTTCTTTAGAATCATCAAAACTTGTCATTCAAGGTAGTGGGCTATGCAGTGTGATTTCCAGCATCCTGACCACTTCATTGTCCTCAAAATGCTTCTCACACCTGGTTCTCTAATGCCTGAGTTCTGCAACTGGAACTTCAGTCACTGGTGAAAGCCAAACAGGAAATGAAGTTGGAAACTTCCTGGGAAAATTAACACAGTTAACCTTATTAATAATTTATGTCTGTTTGCACAAAAAAAACAGGAAAATTAGCAACTACGATTACACAACACACACATTCTCACTCACACACACACACACACACACCACAAGCACAAGATGAGGGTCATCATTGATATTTGGAATTTAATGGATGTTTTTTACCATGCTTTATTTACCTGACCTCTTAGTCAACCTGATCTCACATCATTCAGGTGATGGACACCTCCTTCCCTCTGCCACCACTGTCCCCTTCACCTTCACGACTGTTTTCAGAATTATTTCTGGACTCTCCAGGATTCTTTTTGAGCTATTGTTGCTCCAAGTCCTGCTAATGCTAAATTATTTATTATTATTATTTTTCATAAATTTAATTAAAGTTTATGTTGAGATATAACACACTTAAGGAAAAGTGTACAAGCCATAAAGGCACAGCTTGATGATTTTACAAAATGAAAAACATCTATTAGGAACTGAAAATTACAGTCTCCGGGAAGCCCCCCATGCCCTCTTCCAGTTACAGCTCTCCCAGGGTAACCACTATTATAAGTTCTAACAGCATAGCTTAGTTGTCTGTTTTTGAACATTATATGGAATCATACAGTTTGTGTTCTGTTTTGACTTCTTTTACACAACATGATGCATGTGAGATTCTTCCGTGTATGCAAATCATGTCTATCCCCATTACTGTGTGGTATTTTGTTGTATAAGTAGATCATAATTTATGTTTTGTTCATTCTGAATTGGACATTTGTGTTGTTTTCAGTTTGAATCTACTGTGAACATCATTGTACGTGTCTTCCGATAAACAAACGTGTGCATGCAATTGTGTTGAATGTATTCCTAGGAAATGAATGGCCGGGTCATGCAGTGTGCCTATGTTCAACTTCAGTAGATGCTGCCAAACAGTTTCCCCAAGTGCTGGTACCTATTTATGCTCCCACCAGCAGTGCATGTCAATTTTTACAAATGTAGCCATACTTGTGGGTATGTGGTATGTTATCTCACTGCGGTGTTAATTTGCATTTCCCTTACTAATAATGTTGAGTACCTTGTCATTTATTAAGAAGATTTAAAATCTTCTGTGAGGTGGCTGTTCAATTTTTTATGCATTTTAATTGGATTGTTGGTCTCCTTATTGATTTTTAGGATTTAAAAAAATAAATTTTGGATTTAAGTCCTTTGTTGGATTTATGTATTGCAAGCACAGGGCTTGGCAAAAGTAGTTTTACAGTTGTTCATATGGAAAATCATGCAATAATTAATAAATAATAATACAAGAATAAACTATTTTGTGTATTCACAACTATCAACCAACTTTTGCCCATCCCTGTATTTTCTCTTTTATCTTCCTCCTGTCCTTATGATGACTTTGGATAAGTGGAAGTTTTAATTTTAGTGTAGTCCGATTTATCATCTTTTCCTTTAGGGTTAGAGTTTTGTGTGGCCTATTTAAGAAATCTGTGTTTATTTCAAAGTTATCAAGATACATTTCTAAGTTATCTCCTGGAAGCTTTAATCTTTTCACATTTAGGTTGACAATCTACCTGAACCGACTTTTGCCTATGTTATGAGGTAGAGGTCAAAATTAATTTTTTTATGAGGATATCCAAATGACCCATGGCCATTTATGAAAAAGGCCATCCTTCTCCAGGGCACTACAATAGAATCTTTGCCATAATTAGGCAATTGTACGAGTGTGGGTATGAATCCTGAATGTTTGATTCCATACATTAAACAAGTGGGTAGGGGAGGCAGGATCAATTTCAGACTCTGTGGTCAGCAGACTGTCACTCCCCCAACGTGCCAACTGCTCTGTAGAGTGAACATGAGCGGTTTCGGAACATTGGAGAAATTTAATCACTAATTCTGAAGTCTAAATTCATCTAATATGTGAATTAATGCTAATATCTGTTAGCTATGTAAGGAAAAACATGTGCGCGTGCACACACACACATACACACACACATGCATGTAAAATGGAATGTACCTCAAGTGCAAGCAGCCATGACTTACACTCTGCCACCCCGATAGCAGCCATCGCTGTAGTTGCAAGGACAAAGCAATAATAACAGTGGTAAGTGGCACTGCCAAGAGAGTCTTGCCTCCCTGCTAAACTATTTCAAATAAATTGTATTATATATCATCTTACTGCATAAATATAGCTTAAGATTGTCCTATCACCATCCCTTCATTTCCAATTAAATTATGCCTTCCAAACCCTCTAATAATATCGAAATTCTAATATCTAATATGGATATTACTGGTGCCATTGCTGCTAATAATAATGCTAATGGCATCTGACATTTTTTGGAGGAGTTGCCAGGTACTCTTCTAAATATATTATTTCATTTTACCCTTACAATAGTCTTATGAGCAAGTACTATTATTTCCTCCTTTTTACCCTCTTCTCCCTCTTCCTACTACCTCTGGAGTCACAAAGCTGGTTAAGTTGCAGAGTCAGAGCTCCAGCAGGGCCTGCCAGGCTCCAGGAGTGGCTCTCGGGCAATGTTCTCGGCACTGTGCCCTCTGGGCATCGGCGTAGTGAGCGTCCACTGCTCCATAACCAAAGCATGTGTGAGCGTGGCTGCAGGAGTGGTTGGTGGACAGACAGCGCCGTAACTCCCAATCTTCCTTCTGGGTGCAATTAGGACAGCATAACAATTCTGACTCACCGCCTTGGGCTGCATCATTTCTCTTGATTCAGGTGAATAAATTCCTGCTTATAAAAATGTCATTTCTTTTAGCTAGAGTATCTTGTTTGCTCAAAATAGGTCCTTGGAAGGCAAGGAAGGTACCAGCTCACTGACAGGAGAACCTAGAGGTATTTCTGATCTAGATCGGTTGGAATCAGGGATCTCAGAGGCCACAGTCTTGAAAAAGAAAGGCTGTGGGTGGGCTTGGTCAAATGAAATACTCCAGCAACTCTGGGTGTCTTATGACTTCTCACTTTCTTGTTGCACATTGATCAGAACTGCCCTCTATTCAGAATTCAAGAACGAAGTTGTCCTTTGTACACAGAGCAGTGAACTGGAGCCCCCAAACCCAAGTGATTCATTTGTCTGTACAATTTAATGGCTTGACTTCCTGTCCCGCCCCCAAGTTTGAGCCATCACTTCTGGGACTGGATCCTGGGAAAACAGTTCCCATCTATCATCCTACCCCTTGGCAGACAGACATAGATGGCTAATGCCTATGACGTGAGAATCAATTTTAGTAAATCCATCACTTTAAGTACTATTTATGGTCTGGCTATGATGAATAACGCTTTGTTACACAAAGACAGTACATCTTAGTAAGAATTATCACTCTTAAGTTCTTGAGTTGGCTGGATCCTGATAGTAAATAGAGAGGACACAGAATTCACTTTTGCAAATGAAATTCAAGTCCTATTTCTTACTGGCAAGCAAGAATGATTGCAGGTGATTCCAGCAGTTCCCATGATTGTCAGCGATGACTGGGGCTGTGACCCGCTCCAAACGTGCCCTTGGAGCACTGCTCTCGCTCCAGTTAGGCTTTAGTCCTGCCGTGTGATAGTATGACCACGAGGCAACATGAATTCTGTTATATTAAAGGACTCCTCAATGTTCCAGGACTCTCTAGTGATGTGGAATCTTTTCACCCCAGGATTTGGCTATGACACAAAGCAAAGTTGCCTTTTCTTTTATCCTTTGCTTCCACACAGGAGCCCTAGCGGTTCTCAGATGAGAACAAAAGCCCTTCGTACACAATAACCCTCAAACGCCAAACTTCTGGCTGCTGGTCCTCTGCTGGAGTCCTTGTCCTTATCCTTTGGGGCAAATCCTCTAGTAAGCAGTTTGATTAGCACATGCATTAAGAAATGCATACCCACGTTGCAAAATAAAATGGAAAAAGAAAAAAAAAACGCAACTCCTTTGGCTGGCTATGGCGTTATGTTTTTGGATAGACTTCCAGATGGAAATGTAGATGACTCTTGAAACAATATAACAAGCATCGAGATCCTTAGTCTGAGGCTGCAGATAATATTTGAAGCAAAGAGGGAAGAGAGGGATAGTGGTCTGCGGATAGGCAATCCAACTTGTTTCCAGTCTCCCAGCTGATGCTATAAAGTGGTTCTCTAGCTCACTCTGTGAAGCTCAGATTTCTTCACTTATCTTCAGGGCATCCTTCAAAAAGGTGACTTGCATGCCTGCTCACTCTATTTCTTTTCTAAAAATGCTTTGAAAGCTGTAAAACTTTCTAATACAAGGTACTGTTATGCCATCTATAGTGGGTTGAATAGTGTCCCCTCCAAATTCACATCTACCTGGGACCTCAGAATGCAACTTTATTCGGAATTAAGGTTTTTACAGATATAGTTAGTTAAGATGACATAATAATGGACTAGGATGGATACTAAATCCACTGACTGAAGTTCTTTTGAGAGGAGAGGACCCTCATACACATGGACACACAGGGAAGACCACGTGAGGCAGAGACTGGAATGATACAGCTATAAGCTAAGGAATGCCACTGATTGCTGGTAACCACCAGAAGGCAGGAAAGAGGCATGGAACAAATTTTCCCTTAGTTCTGCCAGAAGGAACCAACCCTGCTGACACCTTGATTTCAGACTTCTGGCCTCTAGAGAATAAATTTCTATTGTTTTAAGCCCCCAGTTTATGGTAATTTGTCAAGGCAGTCCTAGGAAACTAACACACTATCTTTCAACCACTTTTGGATGGTAGCTACGCTGTGTCCCACACTGTACTGAAAAAGATAGAGGAATAGAAAAGTTGTACAAAATGCCTCCATGGATGAGCAGAAGATTTTTGTGTCTGTTTCTTTTTGGCTAATCATGAGCCTGTTTGACCAACTCACCTTCTTTGGTTAGAACAGGCAAATGTGGCTCAGAAAGAAATACTGGAGTCACACTTGGCATCAGAGAAGACAGTTCCGTATGGATATATATGTCAGGAGTTGGCTTCAATTGTAAGTAATCTAAATATCAAATCCAAATGAGATTTAAAAGATGTCATTGGGTCTCTCCCCATCTCTCAGCTTTTTCTTCTTCTGTTGGCCTGCTGGGAAGGCTGATGTGCATCCTAGAATGCAGGGAATAGACCCCACATCAGACAGTTAGGACCAAAAAGTGAATAGGGCTGATAATGAAAAACCCTGTCTTAGAGCATCTTTTCTGAAAGTGCTGCTGGCGATGGTTTCAGGGGGATTCTGACTGGCCCAGTTTGGGTCATGTGCCCAACCTTGAACCAGTAAAAGACGCCATAATAAGAACCCCTGACCACACCACTGACCAGGTGTAGAACCACTTGGCTAACCCCATCTATACCACGTAGAAGAGGGGAGTCCCCAAAGGGAGGAATGGGTGGGGAAAATGTATGCTCATTACACATTTGGCTTAAGGAGGAGGAGCTCTGACTCTTGACTGTGAAAGATTACAGAAAAGAAACAAGGTGTTCTTGATCATGGCACACCTCCAAAAAGCAAACTAGGGCTCTATTATTCCATCAATAAATGCTTACAGGAAGTCTGGTCCATGCCAGGCTCTGTGCCAGGGGCAGGAGTTCGGCTGTCGGGGTTGCTACAGTATGATGACCCGGGCAGGCTGATGGAGGAGGTGGATAGAAGCAAATACCCATATAAGACTGAGATATGTGCTAAGAAGGAAAGGAGCCCTGTGAGAGACAACAATAGGAATGACTTCTTTGGGGTGGGACACTTGTCGTCTGGCATATGTCAGAGCAAAGCTGGTAACTGTGGATTTGTGCACAAATTGTCAGTTAGTAGTTGACAGTGGGGACCAAGGTTGGCCCTCACCTGGATGGAGCCTCTTTAAACTTTCATAGGTTTTGAAAGGCTGGGAGATTGTTCATTTTTGTTTTTTCAGTCTGATTCTGAGTAACCAGGAAAGAAAACAGGTGAAGCAAAATATCTAAATTGTTCTCATTTAATAGAGGCTTGAAGGAGGACAGAATATGGAACATGCTACGAGGAAGCCTAGTGTAAGGACCACCAGCACCAGCCTCCGATAAGGTCTCTGAGCCCTGTCCCTGCCCAGCCTTATCCAGGCTCCTTCTTAGGAGAGCACTCCTGGGACAGACACTGGGGTTGTTTCCAGCAATGGTTTGTGTTAATTAGTTGTGTGTGCCAGATGAGCAAGGGGAGCGATGACCCTGTTTTGTCCTCTCCAACACTGTAGCCTTATTGCTGCCAGTGGTTTTGGTTCCACCAGCCTCTGATAATACGTCTTCAAGTGCTCGATGACCTCTCCAGCAGTGCAGAGAATTTCAGCATTACTGTGTACAATAAACTCCTAAGAAGTTGCGTCACTTTGTGCTTAAAAACCTCTTTGATAGTCAACAATGACACTCAGAGTTAGCAGTTACTGTAGTCATCGTGCTTTACAATGCGAAAGCATGCTGAGCTATGATCCCATTTGATTTTCACTCTTGTGCTGGGGAGTAAGAGGGTGGGCATTACTGTCCTCATTTGGCAGAGGGGCCGAGACACAGAAGCCAGAGGCAGCGCATTGGCTCCCGAACTGGGTTTCCTGACCTTCCTCCTGCCCTCTTTCCTGCCCTCACACTGATTTCCACAGTGCAGTGTGAGCCACAGCGAGATGCGGCCGAATTGGTCTGTGAGTGACATCTGTCCATGGGTGTCAGGTCCTGCACGCTCTCCCCGCTTCCTTGGCAGGACACTTCAGAATTGTCCTACTCATCTGAGGTTGCAGTGACATCTGCGTTCCTGCTTGCCTTTTCTCCAGGCCCACAGATGTTGTTAAGATGTCACTTAGTCTAAGCGGGGGAGGGGAATGGCTCTGCACAGTCTCTGGTGACTAGTTAATTGCAGTTGCTGAGAACAGACTCTTATTTCTGTTGATGCACGGTGGGTGTGCGAGGGCTGGAAAATGGTGTGTCTGTGGGAGAGAGATGCCAGCAAGAGGGGACAACAAGTGGGCTGGAGGTAAAGGAGGACGGTTTGTTCTCGCGGCGTTTCCCTTGCTTAGCATTACTGGAGAGTGGTAAAACTGTTTCCGATTCCAGCCTCTGCCCATTAAGCTGCTGTTGGAACAGTAGGAGAGCATGTGTAGCATAAATGACCTTTAGTTTTAGCCTCTTTTTTCCTCTAAGCCCAGGCCACTGTTAAATATGTTCCAGAATTTTCTCAATGGTGTCTTGTCCACGAATAGTTGCTCACTGTTCTTGTGACAGGGAGTCAAGTTGGGAATGACCTGTGTTGCCATCTTGGTGATGTCGCTCTCCTAAGTACGTCAACTAATTAATATATTTCTTAACCTTTTTCATTTATCCTTCTTAACTTCCCAAAATAACAGCTTGTAAAATTGTACCGATTTCCCCCTCCTCCCCCTCCTGAAAGACATTAAAGCACAAAGAATCATACCATCTCCCCCCACCACCAGGCAAACAGAATGCCACAGTCTGTATAACCCATCCACAGGCACAAGAATTGTCCCTGTTTGGTCTCAGTGTGTCCTGCCCAGGAAACCCACAGCTGGAGGACTCTGCCCTATTGTTTTCTGCTGCATCCCCAGTCAGGGCTTACCTGGCATGATGGCTGTCGTGGAGCAGGCACTCCATAAATACTCGGGGCATCAATGAGCCAGTCAGTGTACATAGTAGGCTCAATAAATGTTTGATTGATTCCATCTTCTTCTCTCATGTTTCAAGTAGTTTCATCTCCTTATTGAATAGAAAAAAGAACATGTCTCTTGGCTGTGAAAAATGTCAGAAAATGCCCTGGCCGGTTTGGCTCAGCGGTTAGAGCATTGGCCTGTGGACCGAAGGGTCTTGGATTTGATTCCGGTCAAGGGCATGTACCTGGGTTGCAGGTTCGATCGCGGCCCAGTTGGGGTTGTGTGGGAGGCAACCAATCGACGTGTCTCTCTTTCTGCCTCCTTCCCTTCCACTCTCTCTAAAAATCAATGGAAAAATATCATTGGGTGAGGATTTAAAAAAATGTCAGAAAAGATGAAACTGTTGGAAGAAGTATAATTGGTATGTGGAATATGATCACCTGTGGCCTCATTTTGGTTTTTACCTCACATCATTTCTTTAGCCTTTCGTCAGTGGGGTCCCTGGGTGAAAACTCTGGAAGGTCCTGTTATTTTTCTTCTCACCCTTAGGTAATAGTCAGTGAAGTAGAAGAGAGGAAACAAGCTGAAGCAGGTGTGTGCTTTAAAGTTTTCCACAGAAAATTTCTGCAAAATTATCTCACAATAAAGCCAAAGTAATGTACCTTAGCTTAACAGGTTTTCAACTCTATGCTGAGATTACATTGCCCAAGAGGAAGATCAAGCCAGGTGGCTTGGAGTAAACTCTGAATTGGACAAATTCCCTGTTTCCCATATGATGCCAGAGTGTATTTGATTTAGAGGATAGTGGAAGCCATGAAGGCGAGGGTCCAAGAATGGCCCTGGTCCATTCCTGGTCAATCTAAACGGGTTTTCTGTGAGGCATGCTGGACCCCAGGAATGGACCAGTGAGCGAGACAGAAGTCTGGTCCTTGGACCCAGCCTAGTGATCTAGCCCAGTAGAGCTTCTCAAATGATAGTGTCCTAGAGATCAGGGTGAAAGTGGGTTTGGCCAATTGAAATCCCCAGTATCTGGTCCAGTGAGTAGGATACAGATCCAGAGTGTCCAGAAATTGCCCATACTTGAAATTAGACAGATATCAATATCATGCTTTTGGATAATTTCTTGTGTTTTGGGGAAAAGATCCAGCCCTCACTGAATGGAGTAAATTAGAGCAAGGTAAGTCTCAGAGTTCAAGGCCAGTGAGCTCACAAAGGGCTAAAGTTCAGGTGCTGGAAAGTAGGGAGATCATTAGTAAGTCTTGGAAGGATTAGGGGTGAGAGGGTTTATACTTCTGAAGGCTTGTGGGTGCTGAAGTTCCCTATCTATGCACTGTATGTGGGATGGCAAGACTCATTCCGGACCCCATCTTCTGATGGGAATGATCCCACTGACCTTTTGGGGACTTCCCAGACTCCAGGGGTGCAGGTTGTGTTAAAAAGCAGTTGCAGGAGATCAGGACTGGTGAACCATCCCTTGGCCCTGTGTTTTAGAAACAGAGTTCTTATAAATGGCGTCCCTAAGCTGAACATTTGCAAAAGATTCTGGATTCTTCTCAAAAAGCTAGAGTATTTAACAGGATTTGTAACCTACATAACACTAAAATACAAAACACAGAAGGAATGCTCTACTTCTGTGATGAAGACCTATAGCGTCTTCTGTTCTGATGAGGCGACTCTTTCTGGCTCCTGGATGGCTTCAGGAAGGGTGCTGGTCAGCAGGAAGGCCAAGCCATGGTCAGAGGCTGTGGCTTTCAGCTCCCCATCCTCCGGGGAAGGGAGGGGGTAGATTGGACTAATAATCGATCATATCTCTGTGATGAAGCCTCCATAAAGCCCCTAAACTTAAGGGTTCGGAGAGCTAGGTCCTGGGAGGGTGACGTGCCCAGAGAGGGCACGGACACTCCACATCCGTTCCCCACACCTTGTCAAACACATCTCTTCCATTTGGCTGTTCCTGAGTTACATCCTTTGTAATAAACCCTAAATAGTAAGTAAAGTGTTTTTCTCAGTCCTGTGAGCCATTCTAGCAAATTCTTGACCCTGAGAAGGGGGTTGTGGGAACTCCTGATTTTGGCCAGTCAGTAAAAAAATGAGAGGCCCAGGCTTGCACCCGACATCTGAAGTGGGGGGTGATCTCGTGGGACTGAGCCCTTAACCTGTGGGGTCTGTGCTAACTCCAGCTAGTTAGTATTTGAGTGAATTAAATTACAAGACACCCATGCCTGGCTGGTGTGGCTCAGAGGACTGAGCGTCCTCCCATGGACTGAGAGGTCCTGGTTCCATTCCTGGTCAGGGCACATGGCCAGGTTACAGACTGGATCCCTAGTAGGGGGCGTGCAGAAGGCAGCCCATCGATGTTACTCTCTCACATTGATGTTTCTAGCTCTCCCTTCCTCTCTCTCTAAAAAATCACTAAAAACATATTTTAAAATAAATAAATAAATAAATTATAGGACACCCAATTGGTGTCTGCAGAAAATTAGAGAATTGTTTGTTGTGGAAAACCCGTACATTTGGTATCAGAAGTGTTGTGAATAGAGAAACAGATTTTTCTTTAACCTCCCAATGAAACTGCACTTTAATCTTTGTCCTAGCATCTGTTTAAAATAGTTTAAGATTAATATAGATTTTTTAAAAATAGCTGAAGATATCCAGGACAATTAACCACTGCTACCCCAGCATACACAAAAACTTAAAAAACAACAATAGAGAATTTAGCCCCTGGAAGGTAGTGTGAGTATCTGACAGATGTGCATAACATGACATTTTTGTCTTCTCAGTCTGTATATAACCCCTGAAATGCTGAAGTTAGGTGTAGAGCCATACCCAGAGTGACATATACCTGAATGCTACCGA
The DNA here is from genome assembly GCA_030848825.1 of Tadarida brasiliensis. NCBI lineage: Eukaryota > Metazoa > Chordata > Mammalia > Chiroptera > Molossidae > Tadarida > Tadarida brasiliensis. The sequence continues at coordinate 49,304,783 of CM061258.1, forward strand.
AAGAAGAAGAGAAGAGAAATATGGTATAGGAGCATTTACCACAGAGCTGGCACCCAATGAGGCTCTCATCACACATATAATGATCTCTAAACCTCACAACATTGGGAAGTCGTATTACTACCTTATCTTTCAGCTGAAGACATTATTATGCCATAAGGCCAAGAAAAATAGGGATTGCATTTTACTTCACATTGTATCCATAAACTCTAAAATATATTTGGTTAATGAATGAACAAGTGATATTTTAAATAGTGTGGGCAAGGTCACAGAGCCAGTTACTTGTAGAGCTGGGACTGCACCACATTGTGCTACTCAAGGAACAGTGACCTCTTGATTGCCCCATACAGCACTATAACCCTTTGACAGAGACAGTAAGCCGAACATGTTTCTTCTCAATGTCTCGAAGAGAAAGAAAAGCTGAGACTTGACACCTATGCATGATGTAATTGACAGGCAATTGAACAAAAGAATAGTGGCACATCTATTGTCACTTCAGCAACAAACAATTTGCTGTGACTTTTTAATTAAGACATTGTTACATCTTGGTGAAACATGTAGGTTCAATGAAGAAAAAAGCTGAGTTGGAGAAATAAGGGGAAGGACTTGCTCATCAGAAGATAGCTGGCACGTGACAGTCCTCGCGGCGACTGGAGTGAGGAGTTGCAGGCTGCTCACTCTGAGTGGCTCTGTCCTCCTCATCCACCACCGAGACTGCGATTAATCATAACGAAAGGACCAGCTCCTAAATGATGGAATTTGTCGTGCTGGTGGATGGCAGGAGTGATAGAGGCTCCAGAGGTCAGAGAACAAGAAGAGAGCTGGGTTACAGCAGAGAGTGGATAATGCAGCAAAAAGACAAACACAGTTCCCAGACCATCACAACTGACACTGTTTGTGACCGGAAACAAAAAGCACTTTCCCTATGAACGTGTTCCAGTTTGCAGGCAGTAGGCGTCAAAAGCAAACTGTGAGATCTGATATTTACTGTATAATGAGCTTATATTGCCTGCTTGATGCCGGGGAAGTATCAAGTACACCAGCAGAATCCACGATTTTTTGATTTGGTGTTTTTTTTTCTGTCATATCCAGATGGGATTATACCAACTCCAGAGCTTTGTTGAATGAACTGTAAGTGTGAGTGTAAACTCGAGATCCCAACGCTTATTGTGGAATACCCTGGTTTGGATTGGTTCATTCTTTTTGTTCAACATGAGAAAACACTACCAGTTATTGGTTGGACAGCTTGATGACCCAGACTGTCTGAGGGCAAGGCAGCCTGGATCGGGGAGCAAAGACATACTCTGTGCAGCAAGGGTGGCCTTCTGACGTCCAGTCATCAGTGTGGTTCTGATTTTCTCTGTTTCTGCTCTATATGATGTTTCTGTACTTTATGCTCATGTTTACTTGTTTTCTTCTTCTGCTTTGTGATGAGGACCAAAGCCATTTACACAGCTGACTGTCTTTGTCAACATAACCTTACTGTTCCAGGAGACTCTTGCCTCGAAAAACAAAAGTTGCAAACACCTTTATTATTCATTTCAGTAACTTCCTGAAAGATCCATCAACTCTTCGATTGAATGCATCCCAAACCAGTTTATACCCAAGACTTGTTTAACCCTTCCCCTCAAAATCTTCACCTAGCCATGTGCAGCAATCCCAACTGTTACATCACAGTCCTGACTCCATCCCAATCATCAAAGGACCTGTCTTAAACCAGGCTTTAGAGTTTCCGTCAATATCCTGACTTTGCCACTTATTCTTTGAGATGCTACTAAGACTCTGTTGAGGTGGAATTATCTCTCAGTAGGTAAACTCAGCGGTAAACAATAAACTCAGCTCTATCTTAGCAGTGGGTTGTTTTGGTGATGTGTTGGGGAGCTAGCATTGGACAGTGGCATTTGTATACCACAATGTCTGTGTCTTTCTGCTTCAACTTCTTTACTGTCTGCCAAATTCTGTATTTCAAATAGCCAGTTCCAGAGGGTAAGAGTTTGATAAGTTTTGACTAACTGCTGTCATCCCTGTTGGCCAAAGCTGAAGTCCATAAGGTCTCTTTAAGGGACTGATGTTCAACTCAGGTATTTGTTGCCTTTGGATCAGGTCCCTTCCCTGGTCCAAAATGTATAGTCAGGTGGCGAAGCTATGTGATACAGCACGTGGCCATACAAGTATAAGGGGTTGACTACGATCACTTTCTTAGGCAGAGGTTTATGGACAGGAACTCGTTGGAGGGGGCTGAGGGCAGAGCAGCTTTCTGAGAGTGGACTCTGGTGGAGGTGCGGAGGAGATGAGCATCATCTGGGAGCTGAGAGCAAGTATGTGGGACTAACATCATGGTTTAAAGATTAAACCCACTTTTATCTGTTAACAGCAATGGATACAACCAGCAAAGAACAGAGAGGGGTCAGATGTTTGAGGCTCCCCCAGCATTTTGTTTCAGAGCTCATGGTATCTACTAAGCTTATGCCAAGAATTGTTGTGAAGATTCCATAAGACAATGTACAATAGGTCTTTTTTTTTTTTTTAAGGAGTAAAGTATAAAATTGTATCAGGTACCATTCATTTAAAAAATAATCATCTAGTGTTCACTGTATGTCAGAAATTTTGGTAGGCTCCAGACACACAAGCACAAATGAGGCCTGAATACTTTCAGAAAGCTCACAGCCTAGTGCAAGACACAGATATAAGAACAAATCACTGACACACCTCGGAGGGAAGGGAGGTGGGGAGTGGGAGGAGGGAGGATGAGAGTGGGTAGGAGGGTGTCAAAGGGGGAAAAGAGGGACATCTGTAATTTAAAAAAATTAGTTAAACTTAAAAACAGAACAAATCATTGGAAAATAGAACATGTGCCATGATAAAGAATTAAAGTTTTATAAAAACATAAATAAATATGTTTAAAATATTTATACTTTATATATATTTCACTAACTCCTATTTTTTCCTGTATGTATTATGTATTATGAAAAATTATGTATTAAGTTTTCCGCTTATAGATTAAATAACTGAAGGGCTAGGTAATGCAGGCAATAGTGATAGATCTGGTACTTGAAGTTAATATTCTAACTCAAAGTCTAGCTGCCTGTCCCCTCTCCCCTCACTATACCAAGTTGCTTCATTTAGGAGACCTTCTAAGTCGAGACTGGAAATCCAGGAGCTAGTTAAAAAACAAAAAGCACACTTTGAAGAATATATAATGAAATAGGAAACTGTTCACTACCAAGTATTAAATGCAAAAAGCAAGATACAAAACACCCCAGAAAATGAGAGTCCCATATCATGACAAAGTATGACTATAATATGTTTTTATAACCTTTGCCTACCTGTAGATACCAGTAAGTTTACACCAACAGTGAACCCATATATCTCTCTGGCTCTGTCTCTTTCCTGTATTATCTAGGATTTGAGCCCCTTATAAAACATGTTCTTAATAGATCTTAGAGTTTTGGAAGGGGGGGTGTCTTTTATGTGCTCACCTGCGAGATGCGCCTAGTGGGCACCGAGGCCAGGCCTGTGTTCCACGAGGCTCACCGCAGATGCACGCAAGCCATCTCAGGGCCCCAGGAACAAATGCCTCCCTCTCCTTTGTCATTATCTGTGAAAGGGTCTCAGGGCAGTGTTGTCTGGGCCCCAGTGTGTCACAGCTTTCACAATTTTTATTCACAGCGTCCCCCCTCACACCCTCACAGGACTCAGATAGTCATCAAATAGGCAAGTCCGGTACACCATGTAGGCAGCACGCAGAACCCCGCCCTCCACGACAGCTAAGGGCTTGCTCATCAGATTAGGCTCATCACGGGCACTCCTTCAGAAGAGTTCCTTCCCCAAGGCATCCTAGTCTTCGCACAAATAAGGTGCTGAAGGGCAGTCCCTGAAATGAAACAGATAAACCCAAGTACATGGGAGTCACCCATGGACTCAAAGGCTCAATTTATGCTCGCATTTTATTTTTTAAATATATTTTTTTCTTTATTGATTTTAGAGAGAGAGGAAGGGAGAAGGAGAGAGAAACATTGATGAGAGAGAACATCCATTGGTGCCTCCTGCATGCCCCACACTGGGGATCAGCCCATAACCTGGGCATGTGCCCTGACTGGGAATCGAACTCACAACCCTTTAGTCCATGGGCCAACACTCTAACCGCTGAACCAAACTGGCCAGGGTGAAATATGACCTTTTAAATGAGCTGGATGACTTCTTAACCTGAGGTTTCTATGAATCACTTGGGTTTCTCTGACTCCTTTCTTTTTTAGACTCATATCTAAACCAGAGATAGTAGGACTCTGTAGGAGTTATAGAACATTGAAATTGTTAAAACACCGACATTAGGGCTTCTTTGAGTTTCAAGTTGAAATGACTTCCATATAGATCTCATTTAACTGTGGTTGATAGAAAATAGCAACATACACTTTAATCAGAGTTGTTTGTAATTTAGGCAAAGAATAGAAAGCCAGGGTAGTTTGACACAGATGTAAATTCCACTCACTGAGCTTTACCCAAACTCACATCTGCTCTAAGATGTGCAGCTGTATAATAGAAGTTTCCTTCAGAGTTACTGTAGTTCATTTAAAAAAGAAAATTATCAAGTATAAAAAAACATTCTTAGAAAGACAGGAGGGATTCATGGCATTTCAGTTGACATGAAAAGAACTAATGAACTTTTCTACTAAAGAATTTTGGGTTCTTATTTGCTTTAAAGAATGATACCCAACCCCTGGCCGGTTTGGCTCAGTTGTTAGAGCATCGGCCTGTGGACCAGAAAGTCCCAGGTTTGGTTCCCGCTAAGGGCACGTACCTCGGTTGCGATGTGTCTCTCTCACATCGATGTTCCTCTCTCTCATCGATGTTCCTCTCTCTCTTCCTCCCTCTCTCCTGTTCTATTTGAAGATAAATGCAAAAATGTCCTGGGGTGAGGATAAAAAAAGAAGAATGATACCCAATTAATAACTCAAACACATATATCTTTTCCATTTTTGTTTTTCCTACTGGTGCCAGAGTTTTCTTGGCAAGTACTGGATGGAATATACTGAGTAGGTTGGCTCCACTTTTTTATATTTTTATTAATTTATTTTTGTTACAGATGTTTCTCCTTTTTCCCCCATTGACACCCTCCTCCCCATCCCTCCCTGCCGCGTCCCCAGCTTTGTTGTCCATGTCCATTGGTTATGCGTACATGCATATAAGTTCTGTGGTTTATCTCTTCCCCCTACCTCCCCCTCTTCTGAGGGTTGTCAGTCTGTACCCTACTTCCACGTCTCTGGGTCTACCCTGTTCCTCAGACTGTTATGTTCATTATATTCCACAAATGAGTGAGATCATGTGATATTTGTCTTTCTCTGCTTGGCTTGTTTCGCTTAGGATAATATTCTCCAGGTCCCTCCATGTCGTCTCGAAGGATAAGAGATCTTTCTTTCTTACAGCTGCATAGTACTCCATTGTGTATATGTACCACAGCTTTTTCATCCATTTGTCTACTGATGGACACTTGGGCTGTTTCCAGATCTTAGCTATTGTAAATAGTGCTGCTATGAACATGGGGGTACATATATTCTTTCTGGTTGGTATTTCAGGCTTCTTAGGGTATATTCCTAGGAGTGGGATCACTGGGTCAAATGGCAATTCAATTTTTAATTTTTTGAGGTAACACCTTAGTGTTTTCCATAGTGGCTGCCCCAGTCTGCATTCCCACCAGCAGTGTACTAGAGTCCCCTTTTCTCCACACCATCGCCAGCACTTGTTGTTTGATGATTTGTTGATGGCGGCCATTCTGACAGGTGTGAGGTGATACCTCATTGTTGTTTTAATTTGCATCTCTCTGATGATTAGTGATGTTGAGCATTTCTTCATATGTCTCTTGGCCATTTGTATGTCCTGTTTGGAGAGGTGTCTATTTAGCTCCTCTGCCCATTTTTTAATTGGCTTCTTTGTCTTCCTTTTGTTGAGTTGTATGAGCACTCTATATATTTTGGAAATTAATCCCTTATCTGATGTATCATTGGCAATTATGTTCTCCCATACAGTGGATTGCCTTTCCATTTTGATGGTTGTTTCTTTTGCTGTGCAGAAGCTTTTGAGTTTGATGTAGTCCCATGTGTTCATTTTTTCCTTTGTTTCTGTTGCCTTAGGTGATGTATCAGTGAAGATTCTGCTGCGTATGATGTCTGAAATTTTGTTGCCTACGTTTTCTTCTAGGATTTTTATGGATTCATGAGTCACATTTAAATCTTTTATCCATTTTGAGTTTATTCTTGTGTATGGTGTAAGTTGATGATCTAGTTTCATTTTTTTGCATGTAGCTGTCCAATCTTCCCAACACCATTTATTAAAGAGGCTGTCTTTATTCCATTATATGCTCTTGCCATCTTTGTTGAATATTAATTGAGCATAATGTTTTGGGTCAATTTCTGGGTTCTCTGTTCTATTCCATTGATCTATATGCCTGTTCTTGTGCCAGTACCAGGCTGTTTTGATTACAGTAGCTTTGTAGTATAGCCTGATATCTGATAGTCTGTGGATCTGGTGGCTCTAAACCCAAGTCACTTGAATAATGGTAGAGACCAAGTGTTCCTCATGAACATACATTGTATATAACCAGATATTGCCAATAAATAGAAAAAGAAAAAAAGGATGATGTGTTCCTGCCAAGCTGAATGTGTGCACAGCCATAAAGGGCCAAAATCCTTTGGTAAGCAATCCTCATACATTCCTGTTAGTATTCCTTTTAATCCCTGTGGCTTTCCCCCTGCTTAACACTGGACTAGAGGTATTAGTTTCCTCTGGAAAGGGTGTTACAACAGACAAAAATAAGAAATCACATCTCAGGTTTGAGGTTCAAAATGGACTCTTGAGTTAGTTTGACAGAAAAAGTTTTCATTTCAAAAGACTTCATTTTTTAATAAAAAAAAGCTAAGATCCTGAAGGTCTCGGTGCACAAAAATTTTGCCATTGACATTAGATTGGAAAGAATGCATGTGGATGACAAAGCTTGTTTTTCCTTTTGGAGAGAAGTTATGGATCCTACATATTGGGGGAGGAGAGGAGAGTTGTAGGGCAAGACAGTTTGATATCACTGAGTTTCTCCTAGAAAGGGTTCTGTGCTCTGACTCCCAAGAGGAGCTGAGTGCAGAGTGGAAGATCAGAGGCATGTGCATGTTCCAAACCATGTATAGATTTGGGATTCTGACAACAGGCAGGATCCATGCTTTGGTTTCTAAATGAAGCCAGGCCAGGTGTCCAGCATGTAGAGAACCTAGCTAGCATCAACATGGCATGGGATCAATAGAGTAGGAATGAGAGCCCACCAACCCTGTTTGGCTATTCTGAATAATGCTGCAATGAGCATGGGGTGCAGATATCTCTTCCAGATAGTTATTTTGTTTCCTTAGGAAAGTTACCCAGAAGTGGGATTGCTGGACCATGTAGAAGTTCTATTTTTAGTATTTTGTGGAATGCCCATACTGTTTTCAATAATGCCTGTACCAGTTTACATTCCCACTATAGTATTCAAGGGTTCCCTTTTCTCTACATCCTCACCAACACTTCTTATTTCTTGTCTCTTTGATGAAAGCCATCCTAACAGGTGTGAGGTACATGTAATTGTGGTTTTGATTTGCATTTTTCTGATGATTACTGGTGTTGAGAGTCTTTTCATGTATCTATTGGCCATTTATATGTCTTTGGAGAAATGTCTTTCAGCTTCTTTGCCTGTTTTTTAATTAGGTTATTTATTTTTGCTATTGAGTTGTATAAATTCTTTACATATTTTGGATATTAACCCATTATTGGATATTTGGTTTGCAAATATTTTCTCCCACCCTGTACGTTGAGTTTTCTTTTCTCCTTTGCTGTGCAGAAGCTTTTTAGTTTAATATAGTCTCACTAGTTCATTAGCTTTGTTGCCTGTGCTTTTGATGTTATATCTAAAAAATCATTACCAAGACCAATGTCAAGGAGCATTTTTCTTTGTTTTCTTTTCTTTTTTTTTTTTTTCTTTCTTCTTTTTTTTCTTTCTTTCTTTTTTCTTTCTTCTTTGTTTTCTTTTAGGGGTTTTACAGTTTCAGGTCTTGTGTTTAAGTATTTAATCCATTTTGAGTTAATTTTTGCAAGTGGCATAAGATGGAATTCAACATAAAAACTCTCAACAACAAAGTGGGATATTGAAGTCCCCTACTATTATTGTATTACATTCTGTTTCTCCCTTCAGATCTAATACATTTAGGTACTCCTATATTGGGTACATAAATATTTATGATTGCTATTACCTCTTGATGCATTGATCCCGTTATCATTATATAATGACCTTCTTTGTCTCTTGTTATTGTTCTTTTTTGTTTGTTTCTTGTTATAGTTCTTGACTTAAAGTTTATTCTGTCGAAAGAAGTAGAGCTACCCCTGTTCTCTTTTGGTTTCCATTTTCATGGAATATCTTTTTCCATCCCTTTACTTTCAGTCTATGTGTTTCTTTAACACATCACCATGTTGTGGTATTAGGGTACTCTAAATTTTACTATATACCTACTTTTACTGGTATGTTTTATATTTTCATGTTTAGTGTCCTTTAATTTCAGCCTTAAAAACTCCTTTCAGCATTACTTGTAAGGCAGGTATAGTGGTGGTGAACTCCTTTAGCTTATGTTTGTCTGAGAGAAGTCTTTCTCCTTCATTTCCGAAGGACAACTTTGCTGGTTAAAGTGTTCTTGGTTGGAGTTTTTTCTTTCAGCACTTTAAATATATTATCTCACTCTCACCTGGCCTGCAAGATTTCCGCTGAGAAATTCAACAGTTCACTGGCATTCCCTGTCCTGCCTGAGCCCAGTTGTAGCCCAGCTAGATCCTATTCACCTACCCTACCATTAGGTTCTGCTGAAAACCCCTTAGGGTCCAGGGTTGACTGTCACTCTGCCCTTTCCCTAGAACACTTCCACCCCTGGCTCTTAATCTCCCTGCCCTCAGCCTGTCCCTTCACACCTGCCCTTTCCTTGGGTGGGGATGCTGCTGGCCCACTCTGCACTGCCCACTCTCCAGAGTCAGTGGCTTTGAGCCCTCTGCCCTCAGCTATGCATGCCAAACCCCCTCCAGAGGAGACTCAGTGAATGTTTGTTTGCCTAAGGCCAGGAGAGGAAGCTGGGACACCTGCTTAGGGGAATAATGTCTGGCCTTTATGGCTTCCAGGAATGGAATTATCATGACTGTGGAAAGAGCATTAACTTGCACTTGAGGAAAATATAAACAATGGTACGTTATAAAGACGGAGAGCTCCAGCTCTGGCCGGTTTGGTTTAGCGGTTAGGGTGTCAGCCCGTGGGTCAGAGAGATCCAGGTTCGGTTCCCGCTAAGGGCACGTATCTTGGTTGCAGTTTGTCCCCGGCCCCGGTTGGGGTTGTGTGGGTGGCGACCACTCGATATGTCTCTCTCACATCGTTGTTTCTCTCTCTCTCTTCCTCCCTATCTCCCTCCTGCTCTATCTGAAGATGAATGCAAAAATGTCCTCGGGTGAGGATAAAAAAAAAAAGATGGAGAGCTCAAAAACAGAAAAGAGAAAAAGGATATCTGGTTCTGTGAAGGTAATATTAATTACAAGGATTTATGAGTATTTACCATTTATCGTTAATTACCACATGTACTACATTTATCTATAAGGGTAATTTATCTAATTAATTTTGTTGTAAGTTTTATTAGTTGCACCTTTGCACAAGTAATAATGTTATTTGCTGAGCTCCTTCTAAGTGTCAGGTACTAATCACTTTATACAAATTATTTTATTTATTCTCATACTCTGTGTTCGCAGCCTTCGGTTGCTCATTGAGCATATTCATTATCTTTTTTATTAAGGGAAACAAACTACATTTTGTAAAGTATTGGCTGCATCCTAAAACTCTGGTAGTCCTGAGTACAGACTAATTGTATATGTTTGTTATTTATCAGAACTTTTTATTTTTTTAATACTCACCTGAGGATACTTTTCTATTCATCCTCAGAATGGGAGGGAGGGAGAGAGAGAGAAACATTGATGTGACAGGGACACACTGACTGGTTGCCTCCCACACAACCCTAACCAGGGCTGGGGATGAACCACAACCAAGGTACGTGTCCTTGACCAGAATCGAACCTGCAACCCTTTGGTCCGAGGGCTGACACTAACCGCTGAGCCAAACCAGCCAGGGCTTTATCAGAACTTTTACTGTCAAAATTATATCTATCATACCAATAAAATTTTATAGGACTTTCTCCAAATCCTTCTTAGTTCTAGGAGAAAACATTGAAAGGAAAAGCTTAATGAAAGCTGGTTCATGAGCATTTCTTCTCTCTTCCCCCTCCTTCCTTCTTCCTTTACCCTCCTCCCCACTTCTCCTCACTTTTTCTTCCACTCTCTTCCACTCTCCTCTCCTTGCCTCCCCTCCACACTCTCTCCCTGCTAAGTCTGACAACACCCATCAAACAGTCTCAGGTGAAATGTGGAGACATTGAGAAGGGGGCTATCTATAAATGCAAGCAGAAAGGTTTCAGGCTTCCATTACTCTGGAAAAGGTCAAAAGTTACCAATTTTAAGTTATACAATATCCTAGAAGGGCACATGTTCCTCTGTGGATGTCCAGCCATGGTGCACTGGAAATTTAAGATGGAATTCAGCTGAGGCTCACTGGTTCTATTAACAAAAGGAATTGTACAAAAGGTCTGTGTGGCATGCTGTTTCCTTCATGGGTCAGGAATTGGTTCCACAGTGTGCGTGATGGCTCGAACATCAGATAGAATTCTCTAGGTTTGTAATCTAGGGGATTGCATTTCCAAATGCAATTTTTGTTCACTGACCTTTATGAAAAAGAAAGACACTGCAAATTGATGGTATGAACGCTGGAAATTCATGGTCGTGACCACTGTCCTGATGGCACAGTTTAAAGCTTGGGGGAGCTTCCAAAATTTTTTAAAAATGTGAATATAGTGTGCATTCAAGAGGAAAACACATTTGAGAATAATATATTAACTATTTTATGACTGTTTATGTTGATTTAATAATCAGTTTCTTTTGGTGGGGAGCCACAATAACAAACCCTTTTATGTCATGTCCAAAGAGACAGAATCCCAGTTTTAGGGATAACTGGCTGAGGAGCTCCACTCTGCAGCTTTTCTTCGATCTCTGGTCATGTGAAGGGCAGTGGGTGTAGTGGAAAATGCCCAGGCTAAGAAAGCTGGATTCCAGTTTATGCTCTCACAAATCTCCTACGTGGTCACAAGTCAATCAATTGCTCCGAGTCTTAGGCTTCCTATCTAGAAAATGGAGTAGTTGGATCGTATGTTCTCTAAAGGTCCCTTCCAGCTCTAAAATGCTATGGATCAAAGTGGTGATGATTAAAAGTGCCCTTATAACAGCATGTAATTTTGTTTTCAGTTTTGTAAGCTATAATGCATGATCCCATCTTTGGCAGAGTTTTGTTCTAAAGGACATGCTGCCTTTTCCACAGATGCTGCTTTGATCACTTGTTTGAGGACCAAACCATTGCTGGCCCATTATGTTAATGCCAAATGAAAGGCTAAGGCTGCATTAAACCTAATTTGTTGTTGAAAAAAAGCAAGTTCAAAGCTATGTTCCAAAACAACCAGATTCTCTTGGAAATATATCTGCAAGACACTTAAATAAGTGGAATTTATGTTTTAAAGAATATTGGGTTCTTTTGCGCAACCTTTGATTTTGTACATTTTTCTCTCATGTGTCAGTGGATTTCAGAGTGGATAGAAGAGTTTAATCCTATCATCTTATTACCGAAAAGGGGACCTGGTCCTGAGTGCGTCTGCCTAGGGTCAGCCAGTAGTGTGTAGGAAAAATTTCACAAGACGAGTCCAGATGAATTTTAGAGGATGTTTATTAAAGCTGGGGACAATGAAACAAGGAAGGGCTAGAGAAAGGAGCCTAGCCTGATCTGCTTTGACTCACTAAGAAGTCAGGGAAAAGGGGGCCTTGGGGACAGGTTCAGGGGGGTTACCTGAGACAAACTGCCACTGCCCATTGCTGCCCTATTTGCAAACCATGTGAGGTCCCTAGAGTTTCAGGATGCATGCCAGTGGGGGGAAGAAGAGGTAGAGGGGGAGAGGAAAGGCACCAGCTTGTCTCCAGGAGGGAGAGAGCTCTCTGGGACCTTTGTTTTGAGGAGTTTTAAAGGCTGGGTGTTTAGGGGAGGAGCTCAATAGATTATTCAGCAGCTTTATGTTGATGTGCCAAAATGAGATTTATTTTCTTAACTTCATCTCTCCTTGGGTGTGGTTGGCAAATGGCAAAACTAATTGGATTTCTGCTATCTGTCTCCCTGAGTAGGGTGATTTAAACTATTTACCCTCTGATTGGGGAGGAGAAGTGCAAACCATTTACTCTTTTTTATTTTATTTAATTAATTTATTTTTGTTACCAATGTTTCTCCTTTTTCCCCCATTGACACCCTCCTCCTGTTCCCGCCCCCGCCCCCCCCGCCCCCGAGCATTATTGTCTATGTCCATTGGTTATGCTTATGCGATTAAGTTCTTTGGTTTATCTCTCCCCCACCCCCACCCCCTCCTCTGAAGTTTGTCTGGGTCTACTTTGTTCCTCAGCTTGTTTTATTCATGATATTCCACAAATAAGTGAGATCATGTGATACTTGTCTTTCTCTGACTGGCTTATTTGGCTTAATATAATACTTTCCAGGTCCCTCCATGTCATCTCAAAGAATAAGAGATCTTTCTTTCTTACAGCTGCATAGTACTCCATTGTGTATATGTACCACAGCTTTTTCATCCATTCGTCTACTGATGGATACTTGGGCTGTTTCCAGATCTTAGCTATTGTAAATAGTGCTGCTATGAACATGGGGGTACATATATTCTTTCTGGTTGGTGTTTCAGGCTTCTTAGGGTATATTCCTAGGAGTGGGATCACTGGGTCAAATGGCAATTCAATTTTTAATTTTTTGAGGTAACACCTTAGTGTTTTCCATAGTGGCTGCCCCAGTCTGCATTCCCACCAGCAGTGTACTAGAGTCCCCTTTTCTCCACACCATCGCCAGCACTTGTTGTTTGATGATTTGTTGATGGCGGCCATTCTGACAGGTGTGAGGTGATACCTCATTGTTGTTTTAATTTGCATCTCTCTGATGATTAGTGATGTTGAGCATTTCTTCATATGTCTCTTGGCCATTTGTATGTCCTGTTTGGAGAGGTGTCTATTTAGCTCCTCTGCCCATTTTTTAATTGGCTTCTTTGTCTTCCTTTTGTTGAATTGTATGAGCACTCTATATATTTTGGAGATTAACTCCTTATCTGATGTATCATTGGCAATTATGCTCTCCCATACAGTGGGTTCCCTTTCCACTTTGATGGTTGTTTCTTTTGCTGTGCAGAAGCTTTTGAATTTGATGTAGTCCCATGTGTTCATTTTTTCTTTCTTTGTTTCTATTGCTTTAAGTGATGTATCAGTGAAGATTCTGCTGTGTATGATGTCTGAAATTTTGTTGCCTACGTTTTCTTCTAGGATTTTTATGGATTCACGAGTCACATTTAAGTCTTTTATCCACTTTGAGTTTATTCTTGTGTATGGTGTAAGTTGATGGTCTAGTTTCATTTTTTTGCATGTAGCTGTCCAATTTTCCCAACACCATTTATTAAAGAGGCTGTCTTTACTCCATTGTATGCTCTTGCCACCTTTGTCGAATATTAATTGAGCATAATGTCTTGGGTCAATTTCCGGATTCTCTGTTCTGTTCCACTGGTCTATATGCCTGTTCTAGTGCCAGTACCAGGCTGTTTTGATTACAGTAGCTTTGTAGTATAACCTGATATCCGGTATTGTGATCTCACCTACTTTGTCCTTCTTTTTCAAGATTGTTGTGGCTATTCGGGGTCTTTTTTGGTTCCATATGAGCTTTTGAAGTATTCTAGTTCTGTGAAAGATGTCACTGGTATTTTGATGGGGATTGCATTGAATCTATAGATTGCTTTGAGCAATATGGACATTTTAATGATGTTAATTCTTCCAACCCATGAACAAGGTATGTGCTACCACTTTTTTATATCTTCCTCTATTTCTTTTTTCAATGTCCTGTAGTTTTCTGCAAATAGGTCCTTTACTTCTTTGGTTAAGTTTATTCCTAGGTATCTTAATTTTTTTGCCACGATGGTAAATGGGATTTTTTTTTTAGTTTCTCTTTCTGTGAGTTCATCATTGGTGTGTAAGAATGCCGTCAATTTCTTGACCTTAATTTTGTATCCTGCTACCTTGCTAAATTCATTTAGTAAGTCTAGTAGATTTTTGATGGAGTCTTTAGGGTTTTCTATATATAATATCATGTCATCTGCGAATAATGACAGTTCCACTTCCTCCTTTCCAATTTGGATACCTTTTATTTTTTCTTCATGTCTGATTACTGTGGCTAACACTTCCAGTACTATGTTAAATAAGAGTGGCAAAAGTGGGCATCCCTGTCTTGTTCCTGTTCTTAAGGGAAATGTTTTTAGTTTTTGCCCATTGAGTATGATGTTGGCTGTAGGTCTTTCATATATGGCCTTTATTATGTTGAGATATGATCCCTCTATTCCCAAATTGCTGAGCGTTTTTATCAGAAATGGGTGTTGCATTTTGTCGAATGCTTTTTCAGCCTCTATTGATATGATCATGTGTTTTTTATCTTTCATTTTGTTTATGTGGTGTATCACATTTATTGATTTGCAAATATTGTACCAGCCTTGCATCCGTGGGATGAATCCCACTTGGTCATGGTGAATAATTTTTTTGATGTATTGCTGGATCCGATTTGCTAGTATTTTGTTAAGGATTTTGGCATCTATGTTCATCAGGGATATTGGCCTGTAGTTTTCTTTCTTTGTAGTGTCTTTTTCTGGTTTTGGAATTAGAATTATGCTGGCCTTATAAAACGAGTTTGGAAGTCTTCCTTCTTCTTGAATTTTTTGAAATAGTTTGAGGAGAATAGGTGTTCGTTCTTCTCTGAATGTTCGGTAAAACTCCCCCACGAAGCCATCTGGGCCTGGGCTTTTGTTTGCTGGGAGAGTCTTGATTACATCTTCAGTTTCCTTCGTTGTTATTGCTCTGTTCAAGTTTTCTATCTCTTCCCGGTCCAGTTTTGGGAGACTATGTGTTTCTAGAAATTTGTCCATTTCGCTTAGATTGTCGAATTTGTTGCCATATAAATGTTCATAGTATTTGTTAACGATCCTTTGTGTTTCTGTGGTGTCAGTTGTTACTTCTCTTTCATTTCTGAATTTGTGTATTTGGATTCTCTCTCTTTGTTTCTTGGTGAGTCTAGCTAAGGGTCCATCAATCTTGTTTATCTTTTCAAAAAACCAGCTCTTTGTTTCATTGATCCTTTGAATTGTTTTTTGGTCTCTATGTCATTTATTTCTGCTCGGATCTTTACTATTTCCTTCCTTTTTCTTGCTCTGGGGTTTTCTTTTTGTTTGCTTTCTAGTTCTTTAAGTTGTGAGGTTAGATAGTCTATTAGAAATTTTTCTTGTTTCTTGAGGTAGTCCTGTAGTGCTATGAACTTCCCTCTCAGAACTGCTTTCGCTACATCCCATAAATTTTGTGTTGTTGTGTGTTCATTTTCATTGGTTTCCAGGAAGTTTTTAATTTCTTCCTTGATCTCCTCAGTAACCCATTCATTGTTTAATAATATGCTATTTAGCCTCCATGTGTTCAAATGTCTTTGCATGTTCTTGTTGCAATTGATTTCTAGTTTCATGCCATTGTGTTCTAAGAAAATGCTTGATATGATTTCAATCTTCTTGAACTTGCAGAGACTTAGTTTGTGTCCTAACATGTAGTCTATCTTTGAGAATGTCCCATGTGCACTGGAGAAGAATGTGAATTCTGTAGTTTTTGGGTGTAATTCTCTGTAGATATCTATTAAATCCATTTGGTCTAGTGCTTCATTTAGAGTCTCTGTTTCCTTGTTAATTTTTTGTTTAGAGGATCTATCCACTGATGTCAGTGGGGTGTTCAAGTCCTCTGCTATGATTGTATTGCTGTCGATTTCTCCTTTGAAGTCCTCCAGAAGATTTTAAATATATTTTGGTGCTCCTATATTGGGTGCATATATGTTTATCAAGGTTATATCTTCTTGTTGGATAGATCCTTTCAATATTATGTAGTGACCTTCTTTGTCTCTAGTTATGGCCTTCATTTTGAAATCTATTTTATCAGATATGAGTATTGCTACCCCAGCTTTTTTTTCCTTTCCGTTTGCTTGGAAGATTTTTTTCCATCTTTTCACTTTCAACCTATGTGAGTCTTTTGTTGTGAGGTGGGTCTCTTGTAAACAACGTATATATGGATCATGCTTTCTTATTCAATCAGCTACTCTGTGCCTTTTTATTGGAGCATTCAATCCATTTACATTTAAGGTGATTATTGATATGTACTTATTTATTGCCATTTTTGTTTAGTGTGGTTATATTTTCTTTCCTATTTCTTCTACTAATTACAGCAGTCCTTTAAACATTTCTTGCAGTGCTGGTTTGGTGCTAATGTATTCCCTTAGCATTTTTTTTTTTTTTTTGTCTGGGAAGATCTTTATTTGACCTTCTATTTTGAATGATAGCCTTGCTGGGTAGAGTAGTCTTGGATTCAGATCCTTGTTTTTCATGACTTTGATTACTTCATGCCATTCCCTCTGGCCTGTAGTGTTTCTGTTGAGAAGTCAACTGATAGCCTTATGGGGGGGTTCCTTTGTAGGTAACCTGTTCCTTATCTCTTGCTGCCTTTAGAATTCTCTCTTTGTCTTTAATTTTTGGCATTTTAATGACTATGTGTCTTGGTGTGGGCCTGTTTGGGTTCTTCTTACTTGGGGTTCTCTGTGCTTCTTGAACTTGAATGCCTTCTGCCTTCACCAAATTAGGGAAGTCTTCTGTCACTATTTCTTCAAATATATTCTCTAAGCCTTGCTCATTTTCTTCTTCTTCGGGGACTCCTATGATGTGAATATTATTACGTTTCCAGTTGTCCCACAGTTCTCTTAAGCTGTCTTCCGGTTTTTTCATTGTTTTTTCCTTTTGGTTTTCTGATTGGTTGATTTTTTTTCTACCCTGTCTTCTAATTCACTGATCCGGTCCTCAGCTTCCTCTACTCTGCTGTTTAGTCCTTCCAATGTGTTCTTTATTTCTGCTATGTCATTCTTCATTTCGTCTTGGTGCTTCGTCATTTCCACTTGGTTGATTTTCAGTGTTTCTATGTTTTTACTCATGGTGTAGATGTCCTTACTCATGCTGTTGAGCTTCCTCAAGATCATAGCTCTGAATTCTAGCTCTGTTAACTTGCTTAACTGCATTTCATTTATCTCATCTTCGGTAGAGATCTCTTGTTCTTTCATTTGGGATTTTTTTCTTTGTTTCACCATTTTGGCTATCTCAGTGGGTTTTGGAGCCTGCCAAATTTTCCCTGTGGATGTTGGTGTTCTGCTGTTTGTGGCTCCCTGTACTGGGTTTGGATGAGCGTGAGAGGACCCACGTTATACACCACTGTCGAGTCTTACTTTCCTGGGTAGATTTGCAAGCCCAGAAAAGGTTAAGTTATCCTGTAGATTTTTGTCTAGAGGCTGTTAGTCACGGTTACTTGAAGAGCCTTGGGTTCTCATTTGAATGAAAAACTCCCTCAGGTGGTCAGCGTAAGAGGATTTCCTGAGGGTGGGGCAGATGCTGGTAGTTAATGAGCCTCAATTTGCATTTCAATGGCCCACCTGGGTGAGGCTGAATCTCTGAGGGAGGGGCTGCCGCCTCTCCCCAGAGCCCTGGGAAGGAGTAAGATGGCCACTATCCTTCATGGCCACAACTCAGCAAAAGCTCTTAGCACCCTCCAAATCCTGAGTGTCCCCACAGAGGTCCAGTCCACCCACCCTCTGCCGGAGCCCAAGGTTAGCGGTTGTGGCTATTTTAGCACTCTGTCCTGGCCCTCTGCACTGTGGAGCCAGCTTGGGCTTTAACCCCGAGGGCCCTACTCACAGCTAAGACCGCTGCTGTCTGTGGGCTCCCAGCCCCCCTCTCGCGCCTCTGCAATCCTACCAGGATCAATTCAGTGTCCCTAGTTGTATGGTCCTCACAAGCTGTTTTTCTGTTGCTTTTTCCCGACGATTTGTCTTTATTTTAGTTGTAATTCCAGTTTGGTCCTGGGAGATGGTCTGTGTAGTTTCCATTCACTCTGCCGCCATTTTGGTTCTCCCTTCACCTTATTTTATACATTACAATCAAAAGAGGAGATGTAAGTGGGTTACATGAAATCCATTGGTGATAGATTAGGGAGGCGGGAGAAAGCAAAGCGGGGAAACCTCTGAGATTGGATAAAAAGTATAATGATAGACACATACATATTTTACATAGGTAGGTACAGGGTAGTAAACAGTTAACAATTAACATGATAACAATAATAATGAAAGAATTTGTGGTCTCTGCCCTGGTGCATTGGTTGTGCCCTGAGGGGTCTGGAAAAAGGAGAGTTACTCTGACATCTAAAGGAATGTTACTGTAGATGCAAAAGACAATAGACAGGCTTAGTTAAGGTAAAGACTGATGTTTGTCAGGGAAGATTCTAGCCTAGGACACGACTACCTGCCATAAACTGCTTTTAGTTAAAAAGTTTTTAATTTCAGACCATCTTTAGGTCTCTGAGTTTGCAAGGCCACCACGCAGACCTCCTTGAGCTTGTTAGGTTAGCATGAGGCTCCTTTTCGACCACAATAGGAATAAAATTCCAGGGGAATATTTTGATACAGGTAAATACATACTTCATTTAGTGGTGAACTATCTGGGCTTCAGCTGCTGTGCCTGCCTCTTCTTACATTCCTGTCTCAATTGCCTCCCTCTTTTTTTATAGCAGTCTGTTCCAGTTTTTTGTCTATGATCCCTTTACACTTTATATTTTAACCCTGCCTATCCTAGCTTTGCTCATACCACTGTATCCAGCCCCAGTAAAACACCTCATTCCTCTATACTTTCATAGCCCTTTGAGGACTTACCTTAGGGCACATACATAGCCCTTTGGGGACTTACCTTAAGGCACATACATAGTGCTTTGGGGACTTACCTTAGGGCACATACAGCCTGCCTGTAAAACACAGGATCACTATTCAACTCCATTGAAATTTAGATACTATTTACTTAGCATTTAGGTGGGATGAGAGAGAGGCTGAGAATGTTACAAGGCTGATTGCATTCGATTCTCATTTGATCCCAACCATTCTATGGAGTACTTGCTATTATTTTCTGAATTTTGCAAGCTTAGACTGATGCAAGTGATTTGCTCAAGGTAAAAGTGGGATTCAAACCCAAATGGTTCGATTGCAGGGCCAACTCACTTCACTGAGACCAAAGGATATTGCTTTATTTCCTAGTAAACAGAGTTTCTTTTAAATCCTGCTTTGGTTTGTTTCTTTCCTTGTTTTAAAACATAAAGAAAATTTAAAAAGGAAATCAGAATGACTTGGGCCTTAGAGAAATCAATTATATTATGTCATTGTTTTATTAATTTTGCTTTTGAGTCCTATTTTACCATGAGGAGGGGAGGGGGACTCATGGTCATTGTGGGGCCATTGGCAGTTATATTCTCTCTTCCACAAAAGTGGAGAGGGTCAGGGAAGAGGCTGTGAGCACATATTAATGCTGATACAATGAACAGGAGCAGATTGAGCAAAAAACTTTTTTTTTTGCATTTTAAGTCATCCTGTGTTTTCTATCTTGTGTACTACCTATTGTTACGCTATGGGAAAACAGCAGATGCTTATAAAATATTTCTATATAAAAATGTCATCAATGCATTTAAATACATGGCAAGTTTACTTTCAAGAAATGTCCATGGGCCTGTTATTTTTTATATATTACTATAACATAATAGTTTATATATTAATTTTTTCAGACATGGTTGAAATTTCATATTTAATTTCCCAATATGAACCCATGTATTCTAAATTAGATACTAAAAAGTGAGTTAAATAAAGGACCTGGAGATTATTATGCCAAGTGAAATAAACCAGTCAGAGAAAGACAAATGTCATTATGATCCCACTTATATGTGGAATCTAATGAACAAAATAAACTGACAAACAAAATAGAAACAGAGGCATGGTACATGGAACAGACTGACAGCTGTCAGAGGGGAGGGAGGAGTGGGGGTGGCTGGATGAAAGAAGGTGAAGGGATTAAGCAAAAAAAAAATATATATATATATTTATATATATATAAAATATATATATATATATATATATATATATATATATATATATATATCTCCCATAGACACAGACAACAGTGTGTGATAGCCAAAGGGAAAGGGGGTGGGACTGGGTGGAGGTGGGGAAAGGGGTGGGAAATGGGGATGGAAAAAGATTTTGCTTGGGGCGATCGGTGCAGGATGCAGTATATAGATGATGTTTTATTGAGTCCTACAATTGAAAGCTGTATGGTTTTGCAAACCAATAAATTCAATTTTAAAAATATATGTGCTTGCTCTTTGAATGCTAAGTGAACAAATAAATGAACATTTTCACCTACCAGATTGGTAAAACTTTTTACCAATTTTTTAATCAAAAGATTGATAATGTATAATGTCTGGGAAAATCTGTCCTCTTATATAATGGGTAGTGTTACTGGACTAAAGGGGTCCGTTTGCCTGTGTGCACTCAAGCCCAATAAGACACGAACAGGCGCTTGCAGCAAAGAAAGTAAGGGTTTATTTTTAGCAAGTGGCCCAGCACAGGAACAGGTGAGCTAATGCTCAAAGACCTGGCTCCCCTATGGCTTCCAGGGGATCGGTTATATAATCATGATGACTAAGGGAGTTAGGGTCATGATCAGGGCCATGGTCTCTCCTAATTGGTTGACACTGGGATAGGGGTAGTTGATCAGTGCATCTGGTCCTAATGGCTTCTTCTGGTTTCAAAGCTTTTCTGGGTCTGGAACTGAACCACAACTGAGGCCTAGATGTTATCTCTAATTTGACCAAAACTCTGTCTCTGGGGTCAGCAGACCCAAGGTTTCGTTCCTAAGATGATTTGATGCTGATCAGAACTTCATTGTCCTGAAGGCTTAGTGATTAAGGGAGTGGACATACAAGGGAGAAGGAGGCAGCTGAGTCAGGGTGCTGGATGAAGCCAGTTTGAATCAAAAGGAAAGAAAGGAGAAAAGGTCATGTCAAAGAAATGAAGTTTCTGCAGGTTACAGGAGGAGGGAAATATTTCTGAAAGTTGACGCAACAATTCTGTTCCTTGGAATCTACTCTCCAGAAATACTCAGTACACCTGAAACTAATACAAAATAATATTAAATGTAAACTGTAATTTAAAATATTTTTTTAAAAAAGAGAAAAGAAATACTCTGTGCATAGTAATTGAGGTATAAATCATTGCAGCATAATTTTAAATAGTGTAAAACTAGAAACAACCACAGATAGGGAAAGGGTAATAATTGTGGGTAAAATTAAGGGTATAATTGTCAATACTATTGATGCCAGAGCTGTTAAAAAGCATCAAGATCTAAACAGATTGACAAATATATCTAACATATTAATGATTGCAAAAGCAAGTTACAAGTGAGTAAATATATTATTAGCATGCTTACATTAGGAAATATATGACATTTATATATCATATAAATGCCTCTCTATGATACATATGTAGAAGCATATGAGAGATCAGAGAGGTTGTTACTAGAGTTTACCTCTGGGGAGGCCAGGGGATTGGCCAGTCTCTGTTGAAAAAGTAGAGGAATTTTCATATTCATAGTTTGTACGATTCTGTATCATTTCGATTTTTTTTATACTGACTGGCCATACATAAATTTCCTTTGTAACTTTATAACAGAAATAAAAACTAATTATTGTTAATCTATAAATTTTGGTTAGATTAAATTATAGATTTTTATTAGAAAATTGAGCTCTGTGTGTAATGCATGTTGCATTTGAATTATGCTATATTATTGGTTTATTATTGCGATGTGACCTTAGGGTATATATGTTTTTTACAAGTAACAGAAACTCATTTGAAAAGCATGAGTAGAATTAAGGGGTTTTATTGGAAAAAATATAGGAGAATCTTAGGAAACTGTACAACCCAGCTCAAGGGAACAGGGAAATTCAGAAGTTTTTCTATCTCTTTCCAGAGCCTCAGGGGCTCTCATGTCTGCTTCTCTTCACATGTCTGCACGATTGTCCTCGGCAGGCAGATCTCCTCTGCTTTTTGTTTGTTTTTAATCATTCCTGGAAGTATGATTTTACAGGCCCACCACTATTTTTCTGGGAAATACTTTGAACAAAGCCTTTGATTCTGTCTGTTTACTCCATCTAATATTTTACTTTTGAATTTTGAAATTAATTTGCAACTATTAATAGTATTTAAAAGTTCATCCGTGACAGTCAGTTTTTGGTTCAGGTCCTGCTGATAAAGTGCAACCAAGTTTCATAAGAAAAGCCTGGTAAGTCAGAAGTTTGTGGGCAGCAACATACGGGGTGGTAAATAATACAATAATAGTAAACAATAATACAAGAATAAAGTCTGTGTTTGGCATACTCACAACTGGAAACCTACTTTTGCTCAACCTGTATATATGGGAAAAACAGTATATATAGGGTTCGGTGCTACCTGCATTTTCAGGCATCCACTGGGGGTCTTGGAACCTATCTCCCTCAAGTAAGGAGTAACCACTGTAACAGGCATTCTTTAAGTGTTTATTTAACAAATACAATTGGAGTGATATTTGGTGCTTTCATTCACCTGTGCCTCCAAGATTTGTTCTTCTTAATTCTGGGAGAAATGGTCTCTTTCTAATAGGAGCAGGGAAAGGGGATCTCATTTTTCCAAAGAATGTGGGGGAAATTCTCTCTCTCTCTCTTTTTTTCTTCCAGTCCTGACTCAGGGCCAGCCACAGACATGGCACTGCACTGCCACCAATGGGGTGAAGGCACCGTCATCCCCAAGAGAAGACTGAATTCCAGACTAAAAGGACTGGGAAAAGGGGCCTCTGTTGTCCTTACTTTCCTCTCTTGCTCCCCTCTCTTCTTCATTCTGAGGGCAGCACCCGTTGTGAGGAACTGTACAAAAGCACAGGAGGCTAGCTCCCCATCTTTCTGGCCAGAGTAACTGGAGAAAATGGGTCACTGTGAACCACAGTATACGGTGGAAACACCAGAGAGGAAAGATTGGAGATGAGGATCCCTTAATTCTCTGCATGAACCAACATTAGGTTCAGGCCCACCTCCAAATTGGGGCACATACAGACCATATTCAAAGAAACATAGCAAAGACTTCCAGATATAAACTGCAGTATAAAAAACTGACCACATCCCACTCTAACTTCTGGGTCTTCACCAGGCAGACCCAAACAACATGGTGAAGGCTTCCAAAATGAACTGATATTGGGACTAATAACCCACAGGAGGCAAGTTAGACTTCGTGGTTCAAAAGAAACCAGGTTGATTGCCTTAAAAATCACGTTCTCTAGAGGATTTTAATAGGAGCCAGTCTCTCAGAACATGATATTCTAAAATTGCTCAATATACAATAATTTTTTTAAATGACCAAAATGCAAACAAACACAATTCACTAAAACCCAGGGAACAATAATCAACAGAGGGCAACATTAAGATGACCTAGATGTTGGAATTATCAGAACAAGACTTAAAGCAACTATAATAATCATGCTCCATGAAGTGATGGTGAACTCTCTTAAAATGAATGGGAAGATAGAAATGATCAGCAGAGTGGAAATTATAAAAAGAAACAAACAGAAATTTTAGAACTAAAAAATATAGTATCTGAAGACCTGAACAAAGCCATTAATCAACGTGATATAATTGATAGTTATAGAAATTTTCAGGTAACAACCACAAAACATATTATTTTTAAGTGCACATGGAATGTTGGCCAAAATAGATCATATCTTGGACGATAAAACAAACCTTAAATTTTTTTAAAGATTCAAATTATGCGAAGTATGTTCTCTAGCCATAATGAAATTATGTAAGAAATAAACAACTGAAAGCTATATGGAAAATCATCAGCCATTTGGAAATTAAATAACAGATTTTTAAATACTGAAGAGTCAAAGGTGATGTCACGGGGGAAATTAGTGTATATTTTGGATAAAGTGAAAAGAAAAACAACATATCAAAATTTATGGAAGACAGTTGAGGCAGTGCTTAGAGTGATATTTATAGCATTAAATGCTTATGGTAGAAAAAGAAAAGGCCTCAAGGAAAGGCCTTAGAAATAATCTAAACTTCCACATTATGAAGCTAGAAAAAATGAAATATGAAGTAAACAGTAAAATTGAAATTAGGAATATAAATGAAAATTGCACATAATAATATCAGTGAAACTAAAACATGGTTTTAGATTAGTAAAGATTAAAAAATAAATAAACCTCCATCTGGATTGACCAAGAACAAGAGAGAGAAGACAGACATTACCAACATCTGGAATGAAAGAGGAGATGTAACTGTAGACCCTACAGATATTAAAAGAATAGGTAGAGGTAAAGGTTTCATGTTTTTGCATATGGATAGCCAATTTTTCCAGCACTATTTGTTTAAAAGACCATTTATTTTCCATTAAATTGCCTTTGCATCTTTGTAAAGAAGAAATTGACTATATTTATGTGGGTTAATCTCTGAACTCTCTGGTCAGTTCCATGAATTTATATGGCTGCTATTTTTTCACCAATTCTATACTATCTTGATTACTGTAGCTTTATAGTCTGTCTTGAAATCAGACTGTGTGAATCTTCTAACTTTGTTCTTCTTTTCTGACATTGTTTTAACTATTCTAGGTCCTTTGCATTACCAGATGAATAAAAATGAAATATTACACAGTAACAAAAATGAATGAGCTATTGACACACCTAACAAAATAGATGAATATCAAATGTAGTATCTTAAGTGAAACAGGAC
Organism: Tadarida brasiliensis; assembly: GCA_030848825.1. Taxonomy (NCBI): domain Eukaryota; kingdom Metazoa; phylum Chordata; class Mammalia; order Chiroptera; family Molossidae; genus Tadarida; species Tadarida brasiliensis. The sequence goes on from CM061258.1 coordinate 49,329,686, forward strand.
AGACTCAAAAGGTTACATATTTTATGATTACATTTATTAAAATTTTGGGAAAGCAAAACTGTAGGGATAGAGCTCAATTGGTGGTTGCCAGGGTGAGGGTTTGATTACAAAGGGACATCATGAATGAGTTTTTGGAGGTTGATGGACTGTTCTGTATCTTAATTGTGGTTATAAGTACATGACTCTATCTATTTGTGAGAACTGAAGGGACTGTGTAATGAATAAAATGTACTATATGTCATTTAAAATGAAAAAATTTTAAATAGTGTTTACTGCTTATCTTTTATCTTTGCATATTTTGGTCAAGACTGAAAGATCCAAGTGTAAGAATCTGATGGGCTGAGTCTGGTTGGTGACCATGCCTTAACTTCCAGGAGTGGAGAGAGGCAGTCTTAGGTTGCTCTTGGCTCCTTTAATTGGACTCTCAAAGTTTCATACAAGTAGAAAGTTTCCCAAAATAGGAACACTTTGGAGGTGGCAGTGGGAATAAAGATAACTGTCTATTAGAAACCCTTTTCCATTGATTTTTAGAGAGAGTGGAAGGGAGGGAGGGAGAGAGAGAAAGAAAAGCATCAATGTAAGAGAGACATATTGATTGGTTGCCTCCTGCATGACCCTGACTGGGGCCAGGGATCAAACCTGCAACCCAGATACGTGCCCTTGACTGGGAATTGAACCTGAGACCCTTTGGTCTGTGGGCTGATGCTCTAATCACCAGTCAGGGCCATTAGAACATCTTAATCAGTACAGAGCATGAGGATCAGGAATTGTCTTGATCCAACTAAATTAATACCTCTGGGAGTGGTGCTGAGGAAGAAAGAAGGCCCCAGGTTTTGTCTTGGAGGTAGTTGCAAGTTTTGTCTTTGGAGTGATCACTCACTCCATCTTCCTTTACATCTCATTTTTGCTTTCTCGTTCTGCAGTCCCAATTTAGAACCTACTTCTTACTATTTTCTCCATCCCCTCCATTGAAAAATTCTGTCCCTTTTCACATTAGGGATGCATCATAGTCCTAAGATTCTTTTCATGTCTTACAAAAGTCTGATGCCTTAGACTCTAGATGCTGAAAGGTTTCTTCTACCCAGGCTTTGCTGGATACGAGCTGGGAGAGGCCACTGAGGGCACGTGCTTTGCCTGTAGAGTGAAGGAAAGATAATGGGGGGGGGGGTCCTAGTTCCACCAGTGGTAGCCACAGCTCATTTCCTCCCGAGTTACCCAACGACATAATGAACCTGACTACAGCAAATATACTTTTTTTCTAGTGACAAAAGCATCCTGTCTCAAATCAGAAAGGTATGACCCCTTATTAACATAGCTTTTAAACTTCTTAGAAAATAATCATCCTGGGCATTGTTGGGCTATGTAACATTTGTCTTCTTCTTGATCCTGTTTTTTGTTTTTGTTTTTGTTTTTATCCTCACGCAAGGACATTTTTCCATCTTTTGTTCAGATAGAGTGGGAGGGAGAGAGAGGAAGAGAGAGAGAGAGAAAAATCGATGTGAAAGGGACACATCGAGGGGCTGCCTCCCACACGACCCAACCAGGGCCGGGGACAAACTGCAACCGAGGTACGTGCCCTTAGCGGGAACCGAACCCAGGTCTCTCTGGACCACAGGCCGACCCTCTAACCACTGAGCCAAACCGGCCAGGGCTTCTTGATCCTGTTTTTGTTAAAAGGGCCCCAAAATTATGTTCTTTATGTTTTCCAAATTTTTATCAAGTGTGGGAGGTCTTATTCTACCCCATAAAATAGCAGTGAAAACTATTAATTAACTATGACTGACAGGTTTTTATAATGGTCAGCTACAGAAAAGTATTTTTGTAAGAACACATTGGGGAATTTTCTCCTGGAAACAGCCTTGCCAGAGTCCCCTTCAATTAAATGGTCTCATCCTGTCCTTTGATGGCAAGCTTCATATACATCTATTTCATTACTTACATTTCATTGAATTATCTGTTTATGTTTCATCTACACTAGACACATGTAAGGCAGGACTGTATCTTATAGTCATGAAATTCCAAAGTGTGTTCCATAAGCTGCTACTAAGACAAAAAAAAGTGACGGAAAATGAAAGCAATTAAGGCTAAACCAGCAGAAGTTCTCAGTAAGAGACAAGAGGAAAGAAACAAAGCTTTTATTTCACCTAGAGAAAAACCAGTTGTGAAACCTTCGGAAGCTTCTACTGAACTAAAATTGATGTGGCTGCCATCAAGGAAAAGATTAAGGAAGCAAAGAATAAAAAACTGGGAGCTCTTACAGCTGAAGAAGTTAAGCTTAAAATGGAAGCAGATGAAAAGAAAAAGGAGAAAAGTAATATGCATAAAAAACTCCCGAACTCGAGCTTATTAAGCTATCTCCTTTTTTGCGATATTAGGGTGTTAGTTGCCTTATGTGTAAGAAGTAATATTCTGATTTTTTATTTTGTTCTTTAAATATCCTTGTATCCTCACCCAAGGATATTTTTCCATTTATCTTCAGATAGAGAGGGAGGGAGGAAGGGGGCGAGACAGAGAGAGAGAGAGAGAGAGAGAGAGAGAAACATTGATGTGAGAGAGATACATCGACTGGCTGCCTCCTGCATGACCCTGACCAGGGGTGGGGACAAACTGCAACTGAGGTATGTGCCCTTGACTAGAATTGAACCCACGACTCTTCGGTCTGCAGGCCAATGCTGTAACTGCTGAGCCAAACTGTCCAGAGCTGTTTTGTTCTTTATAACAGTGCTTATATATACAGCTATTCTTTATAAATATAAAATTATATTCTCCATAATTTTTTGAAAAATTTTACATTAGAAAGTGCTATATATGTCTTTGTATACATTGCACCTAATCTGTTCCCGACAGGTTTTGTCTGGCATAATTTTAGGAGTAATTCTTTAGGTTGTTTATATAAAGATCTTTGGAATGTGGTTATTGTAGTTACCCATCAAATCAAATGTCCGATGCCACTGGGTAGTCTTTAAATATAACTATATCCCAGCATTTGCTTATGAGGAAAATAAATGCAGATTTTTTTAGTGTTCTCTCTACTGACAACAACTACAACAAAAGCTGCTACTAAGTAATATTCTTTAAAATGTGGTTTTGTAAATACATAAGATTGGGAATGAAGATTAAACTTGTATATTTACTGCAAGATCTCAGAAACTTTCATGCATTTATTTATTCAACAAATATTTATTGAGTATCCACTATGCCAACCACCATTCTGGATACTGGGAATTCAGTTGAAAACAAGAACAAGACATGGTTCTCATAGAACTTACATCTTAGTGGGGAAACACATAAATAAACAAATAGAAATATGATGTGCTAGGTGGTGACAGGTGCCATGAGGAGAAACAAAGCAGGGTGAGAATATACAGAGTGACAGTCTGGGGTGAGGAAGTGGAAGGAATAATTATATAGAATGGTGGTCAGGAAAGGCTTCTTTGATAAGATGGCATTTGTGTAGAAACTTGAAGGAAGTAAGGAGGTGAGCCATGCAGATATCTGGAGGGGAATATTTAAGGGAAGAGGAAAATATGAAAACTGGTATGTATGCCTGGTGTGTTCCAGAAATGGCAAAGAAGCTGGTATGACAGGAATGGATTAGTCTAGGTGGAAAGTGAAAGAAAAAGAGATAAAAGAGATGGGATAGAGATGAGGGGCAGCATAGGGGAGCAGAATAACAGACCACATGTGGTAGATGATGTGAAGATTAGAATGGGAACGTTGGCTTTTATGCTGAGTTAGATAGTGAGCCCTTGGTGGGGTGTAGGCAAAGGAATGACATAACTTGGGCTGTTATGTTGACAGTAGACTGAAGGGGAGGAAGGGCAAAAGTAGAGAAACAAGTTAGGAGGCTGGTGTAACAATTTAGAAGAGAGTTGGTGATCATTTAAACCGAAGTGATAGTGGTGGTGGTGGCAAGAAGTGAGACAAGTTTTAAATTAGACCCAACAGAATTTCTTGATGGATTAGATAGAGAAAACAGGAGAGTCAAGGATGACTCCAAAGATTTTAGCTCAAGCAACTAGAAAAATAACATTGCCATTTTACTGAGATGAAGAGAACTGGGGGAGGAGAGGATTATGGGAGAAAAACCTGAGTCTTGATGAATCCACCCAGGAAGTAGATATAGCTGGAACTGGGCTCTGGGGCACCTTCGATGTGTTTATATGCATTGTAAATATCTGAGAGAGTATAATATTATAGACCCTGTGTTGTATCTTATGGATCTAGTGTTTCATACTTTAGAAATAAACATAGTTGAACTAAATTAAACCTGAAGTTGGTATGAAGAGGACACATCTGAGGAACAGGCCATCATGAATGAGCTCAATAATTACAAACACTCAAATATGCTATGGTTTTCAAAAGACCTCACATACAGGGGAAGAATTAGAAAGTTATTTCACATTTTGGTAAATAAAAAATGTTAATATTATAAAATAACATGACTAATTTTTAACGAACATATGAGAACTTATGTGTTCAAAAAAATACTGCCTTTTTTTGAAGTAGTCCCTTTAGATGGCTAAATACTTATTCTAAGGATACTACAATTGGTCAAAATATATTTGGAAATCACACTTGGACTATCCTTCATAGACATATTGCTTTGAGAATCCTTAGAGATGGCAAAATGTCTTCTGAGGGTGGATTTTAATTTCTAAAACTGCCAAAAGTCATTCAGAGTCAAACCAGATATAAATGGATGGATAAATTGAGAAATATCTTACTGTTAAATGTGAGTTGGGTCTATAAGATTGAATTTCCAAATGGCCTTGAGAGATATTCTGAAGAAGGAATTCAAAAATATTTTTGAACAGTGGCAATATCCTGGAATAATTATGTTTCTTCCATGGTGTACACCTTCATTTAGCATTGCTGCTAAAATCTCTTTATATTATAATCATGTGCTCGAAGTCAAATGCATTATTCTAATTATCTTTAAGATGAGGAAAAATGGTAAAGAGGGGAAATTAGATTTCCCTATGCTGACTTTCACCACTTACCCTCTCTCTCTATTCTTGGCTATAGTTTTGTATACAAAAATGTCATAAGATATTAAAAACTATTTTAATTATTGTGAGCTGGGTTTGAATGATCTGTCCTGATGGTAGAAAGAAAGGGACAGGATTCTTGTGGAAGAGAGTAGGAAAATTGAGTTTGCCTCTGAGATCTAGTTTAGACTAAGAAATTAATATACCAAATGGACTTGGCCTGGTGCCTGATGTTTACTGTTTTCCAATGGAGTGCAAACATGTCTGTGAATTTTTGGTGGCGAGCCAGCTGCTCTGTACTCATTCTGGTTGATTAAAATGCTCTCAGTAGAGATACTGTTCAGAATTGATCACTCTGCTCTTGCCTGCTGGGAAGTGCGAACTGCCAGGGTTTCTTAAGCTGAATGAAAAGATTATTCCATCTCAGCAAGACTCTCAGATCCACATTTTTCAAAATTTTCAAGGTTGGAAAGCCTTTTTGGATTGTATTCCATGCCAATGAACCCCAACCCGTGATTCATGGGGGATGTTTTGGCTGAACCAGGAAGTAAGAAAGAAGATTCTAATTTAATATAGTGGTCTCAATCTAGAGATTTACCTAACCTTGTAGAGAAAAAAAAAAGGACAGGGCAGTGATTTGTTAACACTGAAATCAGACACTCATTCTGGATATGAATATAGATTTACCTTCCTTATGACCCATGTTTCTGCTAACAGCACTATTTGTAGACTTACAGAAAGCCTTATTCACCATTGTGGTGTCCCACATAACACTTCACCAAGGAACTAATTTTACAGCAAAGGAAATAAGAGCATAGAAAAAACTAATTGTTATTTCCCTGCTACCCCCTCAAGCAAGGACATCTTTTGAAGTGGTGGGTGAGCAGTAATAAAAATAATAAGGAACCATTAATGTAACCCAAAGAACTCACAGTCTTTATTATAACCTAAGGGTTTCAGTAAGTACAGCCAGTGAAAATAGAATAAAAATTGATATCCCAACTTGCTTTTAGTGAGACTGAAGTACAGACAAATGAAATAATCCTGACCAAGACAATTCATGTAATATTGTTGACCTTGAATCTCTACACTTCCTCTGACTTTGTTGAACTTGACTCTTTACATTCCTACAGTATGTCACACATATCTTACCAGAGCAATCAGAACACTTGCAATATCCTGCTTCTCGGGTTTAGTTAATATGATGTCAACAGTATGGTAGGCCAGTATGATATATGGAATGTCCAGATGATCCAAGAACCTTTGGATCTACATTGTAACAGACAGCAGAAGAGATAATATTGCCGTGGGCAAGAGTCTGATTGCCTACTGGTATCCATTCCTTCCTCCCAATACAGATTGTAAAAGAAGTGATCCTTCTTCCCAATACAGATTGAGGAAAAGATATTCATCAGATTAATAGCTATCTTTAAACCCTAGGAATCAAACTGCTGCTCATGGAATTAATCTATTTTCTATGATCATTGGGAGAAGTATCAATTATGTAAAGTAAGAGCTGACATACTGTATACTTCGGACAACATTACTTCATTGTCACTTTGTGTGGCCTGTTGCTCACATCTTCACTCTTTTTGTATCTTTTGTCAGTCCAAAGATAAAACTACCTGATTTTGCAAATGTCATTCTTTCCTGTAGAGGGAAAATGAAATATAAGACCAGTCCTATTCACAAAGAAATGAGAAATTGCACTAAAAATCAATAATCTTCTAAAGGCCTGGAGTATCATTATTGCTTCCTCAGGCAGAATTAGCAGTAATGCTTCTGCATCACATTTTTATTGCAGAATGATTTGCTGGAAAGACTTTATAGTGAAGAATTATATTGAAATTTAAGGTTTGAATGTTGCTTAAAAGTGGCTTTATGGAATTGTAGAATCTTAGAATCTTTTTTGCTACCATGCTCCTTTATAATTCTAGTTCCTTCTGATGTTGTTGTTATATGACCTTTGAAGGTCCATCAAGTATCAACAAACTCAGAACTCATGAATGTTTTCAATAATAGCCATGATAAGTCAAGTACCTGACATTGTCTGTTGCTCTACTCTTTTATAATGTTCTACAAGCTATCTCTAATATCTATTGCTCTGCTTACATATTGCACTCACGTCTACCATAGCCACATCCTTTGGGCTGTCTGAGTGGATTGATTTGACTCCTAGGGACTCTGTCTTGTACCTCTTGGAAGGTCTGCCCCTAATATTTGTGGGCCAGGACAAGAATACAAATGGAAGCCCATACACTAGGCATCTAAACATTTAAAAGTTATACATTAAACATCACACCTTTAAATGAAATATGCTCTGCCCTCCTACTATGCAAATATACCTCTATAACAGTAAAATTGAAAAACACATGTAAAGCCATGGTCTTTATATGACTTGCCCTGGCCGGTTTGGCTCAGCGGTTAGAGCGTCGGCCTGCGGTCCAGAGAGACCCGGGTTCGGTTCCCGCTAGGGGCATGTACCTCGGTTGCAATTTGTCCCCAGCCCTGGTTGGTCGTGCAGGAGGCAGCCACTCGATGTGTCCCTTTCACGTTGATGTTTCTCTCTCTCTCTCTTCCTCTCTCTCCCTCCCACTCTATCTGAACAAAAGATGGAAAAATGTCCTCGGATGAGGATAAAAAAAAAAAAAAATATATATATATATATATATATGACTGAAAGACAGCAGATATCAAAGATGACTTGATTTGATTACTTTTTGCATATGTTTAGGTGTTCTTTCAGTGGGCTGGTGCTATTTGGATAAGTAGTAAAGACATACATAATTAATAAATTATTATATATGTTCCAGCAAATTGATTTTTCTTTTTAAAAAAAATTTTTTTTCTTTATTGATTTTAGAGAGAGTGAGGAAGGGAGAGGGAGAGAGAGATAGAAACATCAATGAGAGAGGACATCGATTGGCCACCTCCTGTATGCCCCCACTGGGGATTTGGCCCACAACCTGGACATGTGCCCTGACCAGGAATCGAACTGGCAACCACTTGGTGCAGGGGTCGACGCTCAACCACTGAGCCACACTGGCCGGGTGCAAATTGATTTTTCTTGACCTCACTTTAGCAAATTCACTGATTATGCTGTAATCAAGATTTTAAGATAATTTATGTTCTATTGAAGGTAATGATCAAAAGGGTAAAAATTGAAGGTAAATGTGTAAAAATATAAAGTATAATTAAAAATTTTTAAATGTAAATTAAGGTAAATATGAAATGGAAACAAAATTTTATGTTTTAAAAATGTTATTTTATTCAATTACAAAATATAATTAATACATTTCAAAATTTAAATAAAATTATTTTTAAACCTGAAATTTAATTTCTGTTTTAAAGTTTTAATTATATAATATTAAATATTTTAAATAAACCATTTGTAATTTTAATTTTCAAATCTTGCTAGCTACCAATGTAAAGAATTAGTATGTATTTCCGTATATACATATTACATTTAGTTCTGCATAGCGCAAACTTGAAAGTAATATAATTGTGTAATATTATGAAAAGCTTCTCAGCTACCATATTCAACTGTTGTAAATATCATGCTAATTAATGAGATAGGGAAGTGGAGCCATTGGTGTACTTTTGTTGTTGGGCTCTCAGCAAATACCTCCCCTCCTGTACCAAGTACTAAGACCCCCTTCTCATACTTAGCCTTCATACCTGTTGAATTCAAGGCTGGGGCCTCTCTGGTCATCCTCCTTCATCAAACCCCATCCAGAATACTCTTGGGTAAGGCTTTCTCCACCATGTTCTACCAATCAACACTCTTCCACTTTCTGCCTTTCAGATATTTGTTGAAATTGCTAATCCATTCATGAGTCTCTTCTTAGTTTCTTTATTGCTATGAATTTATTCCTTTCTTATTTTTTGCTATCATCTTAACAGGGTTTTATATTAAAGAAGGAGGTGAAGAAATACGTGTAATCAGTTGTCATCATTAAGTTTAAGTTACTTTTTGCAATAATAACAGCAATTTTTATAACTAGTTAAAGGAAAAAGAGATAATTGTAAGAGGATTTAAAAATCTTTGGTATCCCAATAAAACCCATAACTACAATATATATTCACTGGTGGAGCCCAACATGATATATAAATAAAAACCCTCCTTTTTTATGTATATACTTTTAATTTTCTTTTCCTTTATTGATTTTAGAGAGGAAGGGAGAAGGAGAGAGAGAGAAACATTGATGAGAGAGAACATTGATTCGCCACCTCCTGCATGGCCCCCACTGGGGATTGGGCCCACAACTTGGGCATGTGCCCTGACTGGGAATCGAACTGGCGACCTCTTGGTACCTGGGTTGATACTCAACCACTGAGCCACACTGGCTGGGCTCCTTTTTTATATTTAAGATTGGCAGTATTAGAGGATGTGCACAGGGTTGTCTTTATGTAGAGATCATGAACATACAGACACATCGCTTGTTTCTTCTTATGATCAGGAACACACTCATTGTGAGAACAGCAGTCAAAGGGGGAGGGCCCCATTGGTGGCCATTAGAGACTGGGGCTCACCGCCCACCTAAAGATCAAACCAATCACATTGGCCTCAGAGACACTAGACTCACAACAAACTGAACTCATTCATTACAGTCCTTGGTCAGAGCATTATGGAGTAAAAAATTAGAGCAGGTTGATTCTTCTCCTGGAATAATTTATTTTCTAATTTTTTAATTGTAGTGAAATATATAGAAAATTTCTATCTTAAACATTTTGAGTACAACCATCACCACCATTCATCTGTGTAACTCTTTTCATCTTGCAAAAAACTAAAATTTATACCCATTACACATTAGCTCCCCTTCCCTTTTCCCAGTCCCTGTCAACTACCATTCTACTTTCTGTTTCTGTGAATTTCACTACTCTAAGTACCTCATAAATGGAATCATATAATATTTGTCTTTTTGTGACTGGCTTAGTTCACTTAGCACAAAGTCCTCAAGTTTCATCCATGTTGAAGCATATGTCAGAATTTCCTTACTTTTTAAGGGTGAATAGTATTCCATGGTATGTGTATACCACATTTTGCTTATCCTTTCATCCACTGATGGGCACTTGGGTTGCTTTCCTGTTTTAACTATTGTGAATAATGCTGCTATGAACATGGTATACAAATATTCTGTTGAGATCCTGATTTCAATTCTTTTGAGTATATACCCAGAAGTAGAATCATATGGTAATTCTGTTTTTAATTTTTTGAGGAATCCCTATACTGTTTTTGACAGCAGCTGTACAATTTTGCATTCTCAGCCACAGGGGACAAGGGTTCTAGTTTCTCCACATCTTTTCCAACACTTGTAATTTTCCTTTCTTTTCTTTTTTAAATTGTAGCCATCCTAATGGGTGTGAGGTGGTCCTCCTGGTATGCTTTTGCACATTTATTCTAGACTGAGTTTTTGGATTCTACCTACTATTGTATTGTTGCTAGGGATACAGGAAGAGCAAATACTAGAACGTTTTAAGTGCTGGAAGATTATCTCCAGTTTTTCAGAGAAACAATAAAAATCAATTTCCTAGCATAGCTTTACTTGGCTGTCAAAAATGCTCACATATAAAGAAAGGCAAAAGATTAACATTCCCATATTAAATCCTTCTATGAAGATTATCAGCTTCATGGAGCAGGGAAAAAAAAAAGAAGTTTAAAATTGTCAGTGTGTTGAGTTTCTAAACATGCATCAGTGCAGCTATGGAAGCAAAGACCCTGTTACAATTGCACTCAATGACCTGGCTTCCCTGAAGCCACGTATTTTCAACATTATTGATTACCTGCCTTTAATACAAATTGTGGAGGAAAGTACAGCAAAGAAGAAAACTTTTCTGGTTTATAACTGACTCTACTATGATCCAACTCTCTGCGCCTTCTGGGCTAGTTATGATTGAAATTTATGCTTACCCTTTCTTTTAAATATCTCATTAATTCTAGTACATTCATCTAAGGTGAGAAAGAAACATGTAAGCTAAGGTTTTGTGTGGGAAAGTCACACTTTCAGCAGTCAAAAAATGAAGATGGCCACATTCCTCATGAAGATATGTTTTTGCTACCCTACCTTATATGGTGGGAAAAAACACACAGACCACAGACCCAGGGTTTAGGCCCTGGGCTTTGGTACTTAACTCATTACCTGACTTTCTGCAAGTGTCTGAAACTCTTTAGCAAATATATGTATATAATCCACAATTAACATGAATATTGAGGATTGAGGTAATAAGATTATATACTATAATTACTTTAATTTTTAAAATATTTATCCTCTTTGGTGAACTTTTTAGTATTCAAATGATAGAAAGGTCATGTTTCTGCAAATAAACCCGTTCTTTGATGCCCCTCTTTTCAGATGACTGGACATTCTTTCATTCAGAAGTTACTGATGAGCACCAGTGGTGGGCTAGGAACTGTCTGTGTGCATTTTAGTGGTTTGGAATATTTATTAAACGAAGGCAGCAGCTCTTCAATTCAACTTGATGTCTGCCTAAAATGAAAGGAAAATTGAATATAAATGACCACATCTAATACGTCAAAATCCTGGCTACATATTTATAGACACATTTTATTTCCAATTCATGTAGGAATTCATTTGAAACTTAGAAGATGCCTAAGACCTATTCTTGACCCTTTCCTGTGTCTCATGTTGAATATGATAATGTTGTGCCCTGGGTGTGAATCTCTTAAGCATTCTCAAGCATCATTTGGCAGGAGAGAGGACACCTCATAGGGGGATTATCATCCTAAAACCTCTCCCTCTGGTTCCAAGAACTGGCAACAGAAAGGACATTCTAGCTTCTAGGAGGAAAACCTGTTTTAATTATGCTTTAGGCAGAGTCTTGGGATGCATGCATCACAGGCACAGGAAAATAGAGGACTGGTTTGGTGAGGCTCTAGGGAAAGCCTCAGAGCACAGCTGGCTTTACACAGTGACACAGTAAACTCAGAAGAGCAGGGAGGCTCAGGCGGCATCCATCTCTCCATCCCTTACAGCCCTGCACTTCAAACTGTCCTGTGTGACAGACAAAGGGGAGACGCTTAAATCATGCTTTCCTAGTCCAAAAAACAGAGGATTTTATGTTGGTGGCTATAATCTCAAATCATTAACTTTATTTATTTATTTATTTATTTATTTATTTATTTATTTATTTATTTATTTTGGTTAATCCTCAGTTAAGGGTATTTTTCCATTGATCAAATCATTAACTTCAAATCAACACTGCAAAAGAATTAGAGTTACTGGAACAGTGCAATGGTTCATTTGAAAGGCAGGTATAGTTTAATTGAGAATTGTGTGCAAAGAGGAAAATAGAATTGATATGTCTAATGTTTACTTGTTTAAAAGCAGTGGATCAATGCCAAGTTGCTTTTCATTTCCTCTTTTTCTTTAAATGGTGTTTTCAGATTTTTTTTCTCTCTCTTGAAGGAGTGAGGCTACTCACAAAATAAAAAATGTGAAGACCATTTACTGAGTATAGAGAAAGACCTATAGTTGTTTCATGCCTTACAGTCAGCAAGGGGAAAGATGGAATGTAAACTCTTCATCCACTGCTGTTAATTCATACTTTTCTTTGTAATGAGATTGGAATGAGCTGTGCAAAGAGGATGCAGCCTGCATAACAATAACAGGCTTTCAGACAGATTCCAGTCTCAGTGGTTATATTTCTTCATCCTGGGGTCTTCCCAGAGAGCTCACACAGCAAGAACATCACGACCAACTGGACAATACCATGCTTTTTAATTTTTTATAAGACATTCTTAGATCCTGTTCAACGGGCATTTCTTAATATTTGAGATAAAGTCCAGTAAGTCCTTTAGGGAATAAAAAAATCTGTTCATATACTATATTAGGAACTTAAGTAAGAAAAATTATGATCAATAGATACACAGAAAGTATTTTGATAAAAATCCAACATATGTTTCCAATTTAAATCTTTAGAAATAGAATACTTTCTTAATTTGAAAAAGTAGCCCTCTTTCTAAACAGCAGCTATATCACACTCCATGTGGGAATGCTAGAAGCATTTCCATTAATTTCAGAAACAAATCAAGGATGCTTGCTAGAAGCCATTATCGTTTAAACTTATCATAGCACTTCTGGACGGTGCAATAAAAACGAGAGCAATGACAGGAATGAATATTAGGTCAGAGAAGAGTTGTTATGTATAGTCTATACATATTTTGCATAAATAACAAATAACCATTATTTAGCAATAAATAATATACCCAAGAAAATCTACCAAAAACTTATTAGAGGATCTAGTCTATGTCTTCTGTTCCTGTCAAAGAACAGTCCCCAAATAACCCTCAGCAGATTCCAAACCTCACTCAGAAAACAGAGCCATCAAAAGTGAAAACTCAGCCCTGGTGGGGTAGCTCATTTGGTTGGAACATCGTCCTGATGTGCCAGGATTGTGGGTTTGATCTCTGGTCAGGGCACATGCAAGGGGCAGCCAACGAATGCGTGGATTGGTGGAGCAACAGATGGATATTTCTCTCTCTCTCTCTCTCTCTCTCTCTCTCTCTCTCTCTTTCATCAGTCAAAAAAATTTTAAAGTGAACACCCCTACCAGCACATGCATAGCCTTTGTGCCTATTATTTTGGGTATATTGCCCTTGGTTTTTATCCATGGCCAATCCCTTCACTTCTGCACACTAATTAAGGACATCATTCTTGCACTTATCCCCTCTCTCTCACATCATCAGATTTTCCCTCTCTACTGGATCATTCCCCCTATCATCCAAACATTCCTCAGTATCTTCCATCCTAACAAGCCATCCCTTGGCTTGACATCACCCTCCAGCGACTGCCCTATTGCTTAGCTCCTCTTTCCAGCAAAACTCCTTTTAAAAGTTATCCTTATTCACCTTTCACACTTCTTGACCTCCCATTCTTTCTATCAAGATTTTGCCCCTATCACTTCTCTGAAATAGCTCTGGCTGAGGTCATTGATAACTCCCATGCTGCTGCGAGCCAGGGGTCAGTTCTCAGACCTATTCTTACTCCATCTGTCAACATCTAACCCAGCTGACCACTCTCTCCTGCTATGTGACACCATTTCTCTAGGTTCTCCTCCTCCGCATTAGATGTATGCTGTAGCTCCTCTTTGTTGATATTCCTCACCTTCCTCCTCTCAATACTGGAGTGTCCCAGGGCTCAGTTTTACCACCTCTTCTCTACATATGCTCACTATCTAGGCGATGTCAAATAGTTCCATGGCCTCAAATGCCTTCTGTATGCTGATCACTCTTAAACTCACCATATTCCATCAATTCTAAGATACACTTTTTCCACACTTTATTGTATTTTACATTTGTCTGTGTCTTACAGTTGATGACACCTTTTCATTTTTATCATCTAGGGAGGGGTCATGAAGTAGTTGCTTTTGACTGCACACATGAGAATTCAGTCATATTTACTCATATTATCAACAATTCAGTTGTTCATAAGTCTCAAGATAAAGAAGAGGCAAATCTAGTCTGATGCAGATCACAAAATCATGGGTTTTGAGCCCAATGCCATGCTTGGGTAAGATTTTTAGAGACCTTTACAGGTGATGAGTATATTTTGCATGTAGGAGAGATTGTAAACAAAGGCAGCTGGAGAGCAGACTGTGGTAGATTAGTTGTATTAATAGCCTCATTCAGTGGCTTCCCTGTATCCATGCCCAGAGCTTTAAAAATGGTATAGTCCCCTCCCTGCCTCTGAGCTTGGCCTCATGTCTTGCTTTGGTCAATAGAATCTTAGCAAATGTGATCCAAGCAGAGGACTGAAAAGTGCTTGTGCTTTCTGCTTTCCTCCTTGCATGATGGCTTGCTCACTCTAATTCTCTACCCAAGTCATAAGAGCAGGCCTGCATTAGTCCGCAGGAGGTGTGTAGGAGACAGCAGAGGAGAGCTAAGATGCCTAGCTGTCCCAGCCGTTTCAGCCAGCATGCTACCCCAGCTGAGCAGTCTTAAATCCGCCCGCAGCCACGTGAGGGAGCCAGCCAAGATGAGAAGAATGGCCGAGCCCACCCACGTAGAGCTAAATAAATTCAAAACGGCTGGGTTTAAATATGCTGATGGAAACAATGGAATAGACATGCTGCTTTGGTCGCAGAGGCAGAATTAGGGTTAGTGGATATGTTACAGAAAAGCAGGCCTAAGTTTCAGGTGAGGGAGAATCATCTAATTAGTTAAAGGGGAGGGAATAGATAGAGTCTTAATTTCTTAAGGGCCTGCTATATGCCAGTAACTGTCCTGGGTGCTTTACCTTAATTATCAAATTATGGAATATAGACCTGCAGCAAGCCTATGAGTTTATTACAATGCCCATTTTACAGATGAAGAAATAAAAAATCAGACAGGGAGTACTTTATTCACTATATCAGTCAGGGTTTCACCAGAAGTAGGAGGAGGGAAGGTGAGAGAGAGGGAGAGAGAGAGAGGGGGGGGGCGGGAGAGAAGGAGAGAGAGAGAGAGAGAGAGAGAGAGAGAGAGAGAGAGAGAGAAACAGTTGGCAAAAAATTGGTTTATGTGATTGCGAGGAGTGTGAGGCAAACCAAAATTATCTAGGACAATCTTCCTTTCTTAACGTAAACTGATTATAGACGTTAATTACATTTATAAAATACCTTCACAGCAACACCTAGGTTAGTGTTTGATTGGCTAACTAGAGACTATAGTCTAGCCAAGTTGACACATAAAAGTGACAAACACACTCACAGTCATACCGTCTTTAAGCGGCAGAACAGACTTTTGAACCCAGGTTGAGCTCTCTCCAAAGCAGTGCTCTATTTAGGAAATCATCTCACCCAATACTCTGATAATGGCCTGCCTCTTAAAACTGGGTTCCCACTATTACCAGCAATATGCAAACACAGTCTACCTAACTATTCGTAAGAAATGGAGGGAGGTGTTCTTGCTCTGGGTGGAAGTTAGCCAAGAGTGCATCTCAGCACTAGAATTCAGTAGTCCTTTGGTTTAATGATACTAAAATTTGCTTCGTGGAGGCCATTAGGGAGCCCATATTAGAAGGCAGAGTACACTCTGTAAAGGGCAATATATGAATAGATGCATTTATAATGTTTAATAAGGCTGCTTAAGAACAGTTTATTGTTAGGTTTAGGAACATTATCTTAGCAATATTTAAAATATGAATCAGAAGAATCTTAGAATAAAGGGCTTATTAATAAGTAAATGACACTTGAATTTGTCCTGTTTGTATCTGTAGCTATCACTCTTTTTGTAATAATTTGGAATTGACTCTGAATTAATGAAGTTTTACAATATAAGATGTTTAAAGAAATGATATTTTATTTACTGAAGTCGGTTGTGGTAGGCTGACTGGTGGCCTCCCAAAGATGGTCAGGTCCTACTTCCCAGAACCTGTGAATATTACCACGCATGGCAAAGGGACTTCGCAGATGTAATTAAGTTTAGGAGCTTGAGATGGGAGGGTCGCCTGGATTACCCAGGTGGGTCCAATGAAATCGCAACAGTGCTTGTAAGAGACCCAGGAGGAGTCAGAGCCAGAGGAGTAGGTTACGTATTGATTGAAACAGAGATTGGGATGATATGTTCTGAAGACAGAGGAAGGGCCATAAACCAAGGAATACAGGTGGTCATTAGAAGCTGAAAAAGGCAAGGGAACAGACTGTCCCTTCAGCACCTTCAGAGGGAACCATCTCTGCTCACACCTTGATGCCCTATGAAACTGAGTGTGGACTTCTGACCTCCAGAAAGGTAAGGGAGTAAATTCATATTGTTTTAAGATACTAAGTTTGCAGACATTTGTTGTAGCATTAATGGAAAACTAATATATAAGTAGAGAAAGTGTTTGCTGGTTAACTGTTCTAGGCTTAATGATAATTATAGGACAACCCTTTCAAGGCAGGTGCCAAATACTTTTGGTTAGCTAACACAGCTTCCATCCATAGCCTCTCCCTAGCTGGGGACGGCCTTTGTTGGGAGACAGTTCTCCATGGGCTTCTCGCACTTCCCCGTGTCTTGTGTCAGAGTTTGTGCTGGACAATCGTTTCAACGTTTATGCAGTGAAGAGACTTGACAGGTAGAGATAACGTCTTCTTCTGAGGCAGAGGACAGGACAATAAAGATCATGTTTTCCTATGGGGCATAGGTTGGGCATGTTTATCAGCAACTCTTTTAAAAGAGAGGGGCTTACTAAACTCAAGGTTTCTCATTTGTGACACAAACCCACTGTATTCCTAGCATCAGCCTGGACCTGCCTCTACATTGCCCTTGTGGGAGGTGGGCAAGGGAGTCAGTGCACACAGGAAACTCATGCCGCCCGCTGTGCCGTAAACAATATGTCCTTTGTCTCTGACTCAGGAGCCTTCTGCTGGCCTCCATGAAACCGTGGCAGGCTCTCCTGTCAGCTTGCAGTAAAGTAAAATCTCAGAGTCTTCCCAGTTCTTGATGGCCTTGCAGTTGGGGTAGCCATGTAATGTAGCTTTGGCTTGTTGATGTAAAAGTCTGTGGAGGGTGCATCTAGACACTTTCTTGGTTACTCCACCAGTCTCCCCCTTCCTTCTACCCGTAACTCCGACGTGAGGACTGAAGATGCACTATCTCTCTTGCCACCATGAGGCCCAAAGCCAAACATTGAGATAATAGAGCAAAAAGTTAGAATGTAGATGCCTGATGACATCTTTGAGCAGGAAAACCAATCTGGGACGACCTACCTCCAGATTTCTTACTCGAGAAAACAAAACTCCTTTCTGTTTGATGTTGAGCAGACATCCTGTTACTCACAGCCGAAGGCATCCCTGATTGAAGGTGACAAAAGATTTAGTTTTAAGAGAAATACTTTCCTCTGGCTGCATTCATTTCTTTCTCAGAATAAAAAATGATTTTTAAATTGTTTTTAAGTTATAAAAGTAATATATTTTTAAAAAAACCAAACAATGTCAAAAAGCATAAAAACAAAGCAATTGCAACCTCATCCACTACCAGCAATGACTACTCATTCTGTCTTGGGGAGGCTGCTTTATTAGAGTGCTCAGAATGGGTTGGTTCTGGGGTTCGGGTGCTTGTGTTAGACTTTGAGATCCATCACTTATCAGCTGTGACCTCAGGCAAGTTATTTAAATATTCTGTGCATCAAATTTCTAACCTAGAAAATGAATATGACAATAGCACCTATCTTTTGAGAATTATATTAGATAATATACATAAAATATTCAGAAAAATTATTTAGACAGAGTAAGTGCACACAAAATGTGGGGTTGTCGTCCTTCCAGACTTTTATCTGTGAGCTCACATGCACATGTGTGTGCAGATACACACACAGGCACACATATATTGAAATCAACATGGAACTTTACCATACATGCTGTATTATCACTTTTTTCTATTTGATGTTATTTAAATAAATATATATCAATATGTCACTTGCAGTGGTTGTCTGGTATTTCAATGCATAAATGCATTTTAATTTATTTTTACCAGTCCCCTATTGATGAGCAATTAGGTTTTTTGTTTTTTTAATTCCTCACCTGAGGATATTTTTCCATTTATCATCAGATAGAGTGGGAGGGAGGGAGAGAGAGAGAGACAGACAGAGAGAAACATTGATGTGATAGAGCCACATCAACTGGCTGCCTCCATGTCGCACAACCTGACCAGGGCTGGGGGCGAACTGCAACCGAGGCACGTGCTCTTGACCGGAATCGAACCCGCTACTCACCGGTCTACAGGCCGACCCTCCAACCCCTGAGCCAAACCGGCCAGGGCACAATTAGGTTTTTTAAAGCTTTCCACTATTCTAAACAATGCTGTGTTGAACACCTTTACATATCACTTTGCACATTTGTCTTAGTATTTCCTTGGAATCGTTTCTTAGAAATATAAGTCCTTGGGCCCTGGCCGGTTTGGCTCAGCGGTTAGAGTGTCGGCCTGCGATCCAGAGAGCCCCGGGTTCGGTTCCGGCTAGGGGCACGTGCCTGGCCCTGGTTGGTCGTGCGGGTGGCAGCCACTCGATGTGTCCCTTTCACGTCGATGTTTCTTCTCTCTCTCTTCCTCTCTCTCTCCCTCCCACTCTATCTGAACAAAAAATGGAAAAGTGTCCTCAGGTGAGGATAAAAAAAAAAGAAAGAAAAGAAATATAAGTCCTTGGGAGCCCAGCTGACAGGAGAGAAAGCTGGGCTGTCAAGTGTTGGAGTCAATTTAAGCAACGATGAACCAGAATTAAAGTTACACTGAAGGCTTTACTCACTTTCTGCAATAGTTTAAGTAAAAGGCTACACTGCTGACTCCTCCCCTCAGTCGTCCTGGTGGAACTGCGCACTGGTCAAGGGTCAGGCGGATCAGCACAGACATGGGGATTGTCTCACTGTTAAGGGAGCCCCGGACAAAAGGCTCCAGCAGTTTTATAGACTCTGGGATTGTGGGGAGCGGAGGAGGGAAGGGCTGCAAGTGGGAAAGTGCTGTGTCCTGAGCCAGGGTGGGGAAAGTACCTTCCAGGTTGCCCCCTCTTCCTCCTATAAGTAGGCTTCTGCCCAAGATCTCAGATAGGCCTAGGAATGAAGGTGCCATCTTAGAATGTAAATATTCTAAGAGTTTGATCATCCAGGGGGACCTGGATCCTTGACCATATCTTCCCTCAGGACTGAGATGCTCAGCCCTGCACCAAGTCTGGTGTGAGGAGGGCAGCTTCTGGTGAAGCTTGCCGGGTAAAGCCTTTGTAATTGCCTGTGGTCAGGTCTAGAAAATCACACACATAGGTTTTTATCCTCATAAATGCTGGGTCAAAGGATATGCATATCTTAAAGGCTTTTACACTTAATACCCTTCAGATATGTTGACGGTTTGCACTCTTACCACAACATCAGCAACATTAGGAATTGTTCCCTGAAATATTTGACAATCTGGTAGTTAAACATGTTTTCTCATTGTTTCAAATTGTATTTCCTGGTTACCAGGGAACTAGAACTCATTTCCATTATTCCTTTAAATGAAGTGATCATTGAATAGTCTAACACTTTCCTACTGATTAGAAATGCCAGTTTTATCATATACTAAATTTGCTTCTTCTTATGTTAGTTCCTTATCATTTTAATTATTATAGCTTTAGGTTTTATTTTAATATCTGGTAGGGCAATATTTATCCCATTATTTTTTTTGTTTTGAATTTTTTTTTTCTGGCCTCTTCTTATGTATGTATTTTCCTAGACAAACTTTAGAATCATTTAATTGAGTCTTTCTTTCCCTTAAAATTCCACTGGGATTTCAACTGGATTTGTGTTATTTACTAGATGAATTTGTGAAGAAGTGATTGACTGCATTAAAATACTGAACTTTTCTATCCAGGTCATGGTCTACATGTGCAGTTAGTTTGGGCTAGTTTTTAATGAGATAGAGGTATAAATAACTTCTTTGGTTGAGGAGGAAAATGATTATTAACATTGTTTTTCCGTTTTGCCTAAGAAGAAGCAGGACAAGCCTTTTTATATGAGGACAATAAAAACCATGTAAGATATAACATATACATGTACATTATTCATATTCAGTCCTCATTTTGCATGGTTTTGATATACATGAATTCCAATGTCAATGTAAGAAACATTCAAACCTGTGAAGAATTTTGTGAGTTTATTTGAGCCAAAACTGTCAACAATTGTCAAAAAGCAAAACCTCAACAAATTGAGATAATGCTCTGCAGAATGGCAGTTTTGCATCTTGTTTTATACACTACAATAAAAAGAGAAGATGTAGGTGGGTTACATGAAATCCAATGGTGATAGATTAGGGAGGTGGGAGAAAGCAAAGTGGGGAAACCTCTGGGACTGGATGAAAAGTAAAATGATAGACACATACATCTTTTACATAGGTGGGTACAGGATAGTTAACAGTCCACAATTAACTCCATAACAATGAGGGGATTTGTGGTCTCCACAGAGTGGTGCCTGTGCTTTGAGGGGTCCAGAAAGAGGAAAATTACTTTGATATTCCAAAAATATGTTATCATAGATGCAAAAAGACAATAGACAGGCTCAGTTAATGTAAAGATTGACCTTTGTCAGGGAAGATGCTGGCCTAGTTAAAAAGTTTTAATTTCAGACCATCCTTTGTGGTTACTTTACATCTTTGCATTTACAAGGCCACCACGAAGACCTTCCCTGAGCTTGTCAGGTTAGCATGTGATGCCTTTTCATCCACACCAGCTACCATAGTTAATAACATCAGTCTCCAACAACACAGTTCAAATTTTAGTTTCCATAGTGTATTAAACTATGAGTATTTGCATAAAGTGCAAATTTTATTCTTAACTCTTCAGATTACAAATCACTATGTGAGGAATGGATCAATTGATCCGTTGATCAGTGAGCAATTGATCAGTGAGCAATTGTGTTTCTCTTTTCAGCATCTTTCAGAGCTTACTCACCACAATAATTGTTTTTAACATAGACAGCAAAGTATATAGTTGTGTTCCCTTCTTATCTGCCAGTGATAAACCCATGTGATGTTTTTTTAAAAAAATGGATAGTTGAAAGAGAGTATTGGCCAAGAAAGATGAAAGTGCAGCAAAAAAAACAAGTGACAATGAAACCAAACAAAGTGGGTTCGGCTGCCTGTGGCAGTGAAAGCCAAATTCTTGAGATAGGTTCTGGTGCAGAAGGAAAGAGGTTTATTCAGGTGCTGACCTAGGAGAATGGTGGACTTCTGTCTCAAAGACCACCTTCCCCTCCTGCTCAAGCCTGCTGTTTTTACCTTTGTCTATCCAATCAATCATCCTGCTAGCTTTTGGTGTGCTCAAGCCTTATTCATTTATCTCTCTAGTCTTAGGCATGCTTAGTGCAAAAACCTCCCCCTGTGCCATCCTGGCCAATGGGGGAGACTCCCTGGCCCTCCCTGACTGTCTATGATAACAACAACAGTGCTGAAAGTGAAATTTGGATTCAATGTAGATGGAATTATAGAAGAAATAGTGACTGTGGAATGTTGACACGGTTGCTGTTCAAGAGACTTTAGACCTGCAACCTGCGGAACAGATCAGACTATTGACATAAATGTAAAAAGTGGTAGTGACAAAAAGGATGAAAATGTCTCAGAGAAATGACACTGGCAAAAAAATTCACATTAAAGGAAGTCTTGGCCCGGTTGCTGTGGCTCAGTGAACTGAGCATCGTTCCATAGACTGAAAGGTCCCAGTTTGATTCCTGGTCAGGGCACATGCCTGGGTTGCAGGCTCAATCCCCAGTAGGGGGCGTGCAGGAGGCAGTCGATTGATGTATCTCTTTCACATCAATGTTTTTATCTCTCTCTCCCTTCCTCTCTCTCTAAAAAAATAAAAAAAATATTTTAAAAAATAAATAAAGGAAGTCTTGAAGACATTTCATGACATTGAAAATGCAAAGGATAAAATGTTAGATGATTACTGTTCCAATTATTCTTGCGAAATAGAGTATTTTTGAGAAATGAAATAAAGCAATTATATCTTAAATGTTCCTAATGTTTTACATTACAGTGTACTAAATAAGTTATTTTTTCATTTAGTAATACATTTATTACCAACAGCAAACATTTTTAATGCTTGAACAATATACATGAAAAAACTCAGCATTTTCCACCAATGAGTTTTCCCTGTTAGTCTTCTTTACTACTCACACAAAACACCTGACTTCTGATGCTTCTGGTCACAAATGTGTAGAGGTTTTCCCCCACACCAAGCAGTTGTCTGTGATACCAGCTGGGTGTCCAGCGATTCACCTCAATTCTTACACTATCTACCTGGTGGTAGTGTCAGACCCCATGGGTTAAGGGCTCCATCCCACAAGACTCCTCCCTGCCACCCACCCACATATTTCAGATACCAGTCGCAAGCGTAGGCTATCACCTAAGCTTGTGACCAACTGGATATAGAGCGGAGATTTCAATGACCTTCTCCTGGGATTCAATTAATTTGCTAGAATGGCTCAGATAACTCAGAGAAATACTTATGTTTACCAGTTTATTAAAGGATACAGATGAACATTCAGATTCAGAGAAACATTAGATGAGATCTGGGAGGGTCCTAAGTGTGGTGGCTTCTGTCCCCATAGAGTTGGGGTGCATCACCTCCTGGTGTTAGATGTACTCACTCACCTGGAAACTCTCTGAACCCTGTACTATTGGGATTTTATGGAGACTTCACCACGTAGGCATGATCAATTGTTAACTCCATTTCTAGCCCCTTTCTCATCTCTGGAGGATGAGGGGTGGAACTGAAAAGTCCAAGCTTCAAATCATGGCTTGATCTTTCTGGTGACCAGTCCCCATCTAGGAGCCATCCAGCAGCCCACCTAGAGTCACCTTAATAGAACAAAAGATGCTCCTAGTGTTCCTACCAGGAATTCACAGGGTTTTAGGAGTTCTGTGTCAGGGGTGGGGTCAAAGATTAAATATTAGAACAAGAGATGCTTTTAGTGCTCTTCTCACTTAGAAAATTACAAAGGTTTCAGGAGTTCTGTGCCAGGAACCACGGGTAGAGACCAATATATATTTCCTATGATCTTACAGACAGCAATTTATAATATCACAGAGTAAACTGTAATTTTTTTCATTGATAAGATTATTTTGCTTGGTTTCAGCTTGCACAGTCATTTCTGTGATCATGCCTGCCAAAGCAAAGTGAGCACAGCCTGTACCAAGGAAAACAAGGAGGCAGAGTGAGCTAGAATGACAAGCTGAGTGAAAGTCCCCCAGCTCAGAGCAGATGGCAGGAAAAGGAAAGGCCATTCACCTCAGTAAGACAACAGCAGCCACGGGACTGCCGCTGGCCTAGAGGATGAATGTGCCTCTGCGGAGTTATGTGGACCAGCCACTCGAGAAGGTCCTTCCTGAAACAAAATGACTATGTCGAAGAGATATCTGCACCCTTACATTCATTGTAGATCGTTTACAATAACCAAGACATGAAAACAACCTCAGTATTCATCAACAGATAAATAGATTAAAATTTGGTATATATAATGGAATACTATTCAGCCATAAAAAGGAAGCAAATCCTGCCATTTGCAACAACATCATGGACCTTGAAGGCATTATGCTAAGTGAAATGAGTCAGTCATCGAAAGGTAAATACCATATAATCTCACCTATATGTGACATCTAAAAAAAAAAGAACTACAACAAATCAAAAAAAATACTGAAGTCATAGATACAGAGAATAGATTGTAGTATCCAGAAGTGGAGGGTTGGGAGCAGGGGAATTGGAGGAAGGTGGTCAAAAGGTACAAACTTCCAGTTATGAGATAAGTACTGGGCATGTAATGTACAGCTTGATGACTATAGTTAACCCTGCTCTATGGTATATTTGAAAGGTGCTAAGAGAGTGGATACTAAAAGTTCTCATCACAAGGGAAAAGCTTTTTTTTTTTTCCTTTTGTATCCATTTGATATGATGAATGTTATCTAAGCTTAACGTGGTAATCATTTCACAATATATGTTAGTGAAGTCATTATGCTGTACGCCTTAAACTTATACAGTGCTGTATGTTAATTATATCTCAATAAAACTGAAAGGAAGAATGTTTTCTCCCATAATTAGTTTATTTAAATATAACGCTCCTTTGAAACTTTTGCTTGTAAGAGTAGGAGTTTCTGGCCCTGGTTGCCTGAGTGTATATCCTTGCTCCCTTTCCTTCAGGAGACAAGATTGTCTAGGTGAAAAATGCCCACTGTCTTAGTTGCTATGTCGGAGAGGGTGGCGATTCTTATTCCAGTTCCTTTGTGTGAAGTCATCCCTGCCATTTCATCTCCTATTGCAGTGACACAATGAAACCCTCTCAGCCTAATGGGTCCAGGTACATATTTCCTGGGCCAATAGCCAGGACTGAATTGATGTGCTGGTTTAAAAGCAGAGGAAAGCACAAAGAAATTTTCAAGCCAAGGAATAAACAAGAGAAAGAAAGAAATACATTTTCTGTCAGTGGCTCTAAGTGAGAATTTCCCCTTAAAATCCCAATGATGCTCTACAATGCTGCGGAAGTGATTTATAAAGCCAGAGGCTGGCTGTGCTTAACAGGGTCTTTTGATTTTAATGCCTCAGATGGGACTGCTGATATTTTGGGCCCAATAAAGGACTCTGCAGTCGTACACGTGAGCAAATCTAAAAAGGTAAATCATGTCTTCAAGGTGATCCCTTTGGGGGAAAGAGTTCTGAGAAGAAAACTAGACAGACAGTACTGTGTGAGATGCATTATGAGACAAAACGTACCACCTTCCACGTCTCTGGTGTAAAGGCGCACAGAAGGCAGAGCCAGCTGTGTTTAAAGATGCTCTGCCTCCAGCTCTGAGGTGTAGTTTGAGAAACTAAAAGACTTCTCTCTGCCCAGCCAGTGTGGCTCAGTGGACTGAGTGTCATCTCATGGACTGAGAGGTCCCGGTTCGATTCCTGGTCAGGGCACATGCCTGTGTTGTGGGCTCTATTCCCAGCAGGGCGCATGCAGGAGGCAGCTGATCGATGTTTCTCTCTCACATCAATGTTTCTATCTCTCTCTCCCTCCCTCTCTCTCTCTGGAAAATCAATAAAAACATATTTCAAAGATAAAAGACCTGTCTCATTGGGTCTACATCCTTGCTAAGTTCCTGTACTTCCTGCTTTGTCTTGACTTCTTAAGTCTTTCTGGGTCTGCCTTTGACTAGCAGTATGACCTTGAATGAGTTACTTATGTTTTGCAGCATTGGCTTCTTCATCTGTAAAGCGAGAGGATCAAAGGAGATGTCTACAGTGTCTTTCAGTTGAATGGCTTTGTGACTCTCGAAAGTTCTTTATGAGAAATACTTTTAATGGAAGGAACATTTGGTGTCAATAAACTAATTTAAAAAAATTAAAAGCCCAGCCTTGTTCCAGAGAGGATTTAAGGTGACTTGCTATCACTTCATTCCTCTGGCTTGCATACATGAGGAAGTTTCTTTTTTCCCCAGCCCTGCACCATGGCTAACTTCAGCTAAACTGAGGCATGGTCTGGGATGTCAGAGGTTTTCAAGAGTATTTTATATTGCTTCCTAGATTAATTGGGAGCACAGATTAGCACATGACTGCAGGCAATTGAAATTTACTTATAGAAATAAACTATATTAAAGTTAAAACATAATTCATGTGATAGCCAGTTAGAAATGCTATAAAATAATTTGGAACAAATTATGAACAAATAAAACAACCACTTAAATAAAGTAACTACCAGTGTACTCACTTTAAGAACTTTAAATAAAGTAACTACCAGTGTACTCATTTTAAGAACTATCAATCACTGCCTATCTACTCTTTTTTTATATATATATATATATATATATATATATATATATATATATATATATATTTTAATCTCAGAAGTAGGTAAAAAACAAACAACAAAAAAAGCACAAGCTTTGACTCACCATAAATATTTTCTGAAAATCAAAGGCAATCGGTTATATTTATAGCTCATGTCTGGCTCAAACTCTTACAGGCTTTAGGAAAACTTGACATTAAAACTCATCCAGGGCTTCCAAGTTCTCACTGAATAATGACAGGCCTCCTAAGTCCTGATTTTCTACACATCTTCCAAAAAGCATGTACATATATCGACAAGGAGAATAAATGATCTATAGTTCAAGCCTACAGCATAACTAGGATACAGAAGATAGTACATTCTCTTTGATATATATATCATGAAGAAATAAAAACAGAGCCAACTCGTGAGCTGTGTGAGAGTAGAGAGTCAGGCTGATACTGGCGGTGGGGGAATGAAGGTAAAAAGAAGGGCCCACCATGAGTGGAGAATACTAACACTATACCTGTGCCATCAGCTTTCATGTGATTATTACCTTTCATTATGCCCTCTGAAGTCATGAAATGAAAGGTACTCAACATCAGCAATGTGGCATCCTTGCCATAAATATTTGATATCAACTAACTTCCAGGACAGAGCCAGAAGAATCCAGAATGTGGGATATTTTTTAGAACAACCTGGACTCTAAAGAGGATTCAGTGTCATGAAGAACCAAGGGAAGCCCTCACCAGTTTGGCTCAATGGTTAGAGTGTCAGCCTGCGGGCCAAAGGGTCATGGGTTCGATTCTCAGTCAAGGGCATACCTGGGTTGCAGGTTTGATCCCCAGCCCTGGTTGGTCCCTGCCCCGGTCAGCAGAGTGTGGGAAGCATCCAATCACCGTGTCTCACATCAATGTTTCTCTCTCTCTCTCTCTCTCTCTCTCTCTCTCCCTCCCTTCTACTCTGTCTAAAAATCAATGGAAAAATATCCTTGTGTGAGAATTAACAACAACAAAAGAAGTCATCTTTCTCCTCCCTCTTTCAGTTTTTTAACCTTTTAATGTTCTGGCCAACTGTTGAGGATAAAAAAGGAAATTAAACAAGCCAAAATAAAAGATCGGTTTTAATTATTCTGATGACATTGAAACTACGTTGCACTCTTTCTAGCACTAAAATTGGGTAAAAACTTAGACACTTCAGCTTCAGTGTATTGTCTTTGGCATCATATAGTTTTTTTAGGAGCTAGAGGGGGGAAAAAAAGAGTCCAGATAGTATGTCTTAAGTCTGCAAGGATTCAGGGTAGGAGTTGGAAATGTCTCTTTTTAGTGCAATTAGCAGCTCCACTATGAAACTAAATTTAGGAAGAAGAGGAAGGTTCTAAAGAGAATTGCCCAATTTAGACTAGACTGCTAATCTTATAGAGCGTATTTTACTAATGGGACCACTAAAACCTTGAGCTGTGTCTAACTAAAGCAAAGTAGAAGCCCATTTCCAGTCTAGAGCAAAGCTGACTGTTTTCATAGAGCATGCTCGTGGAGGCCAGTAACAGTAGGGCCACCCTTTCACACCCTCCCAGAGGGCAACCTGTGCGGGGCGGGTGGTACCTGGTTAGTTGATGGCATGAGGAAAAAGAAGCCAGAAATATACTGACAAAGAAACCCATGGGTTCTATCTCAGTACACCAAAACTTTCACTCCCCACAGCTGACTTGACAGGGCTTAGCTAGAATTTGAGGAAATAGATCCCTTCCCACCCCCAAGGAAAACAGAGTAATAAAGAAGCTATACTTGACATGGCCAGGTAAGACCTCTAAGATTCTGAGGCTCTGGCTTCTACATGT
The DNA here is from genome assembly GCA_030848825.1 of Tadarida brasiliensis. Taxonomy (NCBI): domain Eukaryota; kingdom Metazoa; phylum Chordata; class Mammalia; order Chiroptera; family Molossidae; genus Tadarida; species Tadarida brasiliensis. The sequence continues at coordinate 49,357,754 of CM061258.1, forward strand.
TTTATATTGAGTTTTAAACTTTATTAGTAATGATAATTGAAATAATAACCATAATTCATGTATTGCTTGCTAAGGGCCAGGAACCAAGCTAACCATCTCTTTCTCATTTAGCCCTCAAAATAATTAATGTGACAGGTAGTGCTCCCATTATAGAGATGAGAGAACTAAGGTTTAGAGAAGTTAAATTTGCCTAAGGTTATGTAGTAGAACTTGGCTTGAGCTCAGATCTATTTAACTCCAAACTCCATGCTTTTAAACATGATACCATATTGCCTTAACTACTCAACCTTACCAGATCCAACCCCTTCATAGCACATATTTTAATGTTCCTTTACTATTCTAAAATCAATTTCATAGATATTATTGACTACTCTATCATTTTGAAAAACATTCGATATCCTAAGTATAAGAAGGAGTGATAATATGTATTCAAATATAGAAATAAGCAAGCATGACCACTTTGAAAGATACAGTAATGTCATCAGGTGCTTGCATGTATGTGGAGAATTATTACGAATGCAAATATCATTAGCAGCATTGCCATTGGTAACATGAATTTTTAAAATAAAAAACAATTTTTGGTAAGACAGCAAAACAAAGTACAACCTCCCCTCCATTTATATAATAGGTGTATTCTTGGAAAATTTAATAAAAATGAAAGTACAACCCCCATCCCCTATTTTTTTCTGTTTATGTGTAAGACATATTTTGGTTATATAGCCTCAGATGATGATAAACTTAAATGTTAGTTGAAACTTTTGAATGTCAAGAGAGGCAAGACTCCTACTTACTAAATGCTAGTAGAGCCTTCCAATTATTTTACTAGATAAAAACAAAAACTTCTCAAAACATACCACCACAAATTTTCAAAGCACTCCTTGAGGGACATTACCACTCCCTTTAAGAACTATTGGCAGATTTACAGGCGAGGGTGTGGAGAAAAGGGGACTCTAGTACACTGCTGGTGGGAATGCAGACTGGTGCAGCCACTATGGAAAACAATATGGTGTTACCTCAAAAAATTAAAAATTGAACTGCCATTTGACCCAGTGATCCCACTTCTAGGAATATATCCTAAGAAGCTTGAAACACCAATCAGAAAGTATATATGTACCCCTATGTTCATAGCAGCACTATTTACAATTGCCAAAATCTGGAAACAGCCTAAGTGTCCATCAATAGATGAGTGGATAAAAAAGCTGTGGTACATATACACAATGGAGTACTATGCAGTTGTAAGAAAAAAAGATCTCTTATCCTTTGAGACAACATGAAGGGACCTCGAGAGTATTATGCTAAGCAAAATAAGCCAATCAGAGAAAGACAAATACCACGTGATCTCACTTACTTGTGGAATATAATGAACAAAGTGGGCTGATGAACGACATAGACCCAGAGATATAGAAAGGAGTATGATTCAGACTGACAAACCTCAGAGTAGGGGGGTGGGGAGGGATGGATGAGATGAACCAAAGAACTTATATGCATGTGTGCATAACCAATGGACATACACAACAATGCTAGGAGGGTGGGAGGCAGGATGGGGAGGAGGGAGTCTGGGGGGGGGGGAGGAGAAACATCTGTAACAGAAATAAATTAATAAAAATTGAAAAAAAATTAAAAAAAGCTACACACACACACACACACAAACAGTTGGCAGATTTAAATCAGTTTTAAGAGTTTAGACTACTTAACAAAGACAAAAACTTCTGTCATTCAGAGCTCTGTAAAAATATGATATCAATACGGTATACAGATATCATATTTATAAAGTTGAACATCTGAAACTTATATTATTAACCAATGTTACCTGAACAAATTGAATTAAAAAATACACCATAGGATTTCTTGAATTACTCCTTAGGTCTGAATATTCCATCTTTCCTCATCTCCATTAAGATGAGGCAGACCAAGCAGGCATACTCATAGTCTCCTAAGACTGAGGTCAGACATCCATTGAACACTGACACACACACACACACACACACACACACACACACACACATTCTTTCCCTTTATCAGCCAAAGCAGTTATGGCCATTTAATTAGCTAACTAAAGGCATATTCACCTCCAATGCAATTACCAGATATAATTACATAGAGTCCAGAATCATTGGTCATCTTAAATGTCTACACTAACTACAGCCCATCTCATTGGTGTAGAATTAGCTTTTTTAAAAGTCTAAACAAATGGATAAATAAAAGATATACCTGTGAATTTGTGTAATTACAGCCTAGTCAAAGGAGCACAGTGACTTTTGTTCCATGCCTCTTTGCTCTTGGATACCATGGAAGACAGAGCTATTGCTCACCAAATAGTCCACATGATTCGCTATCATTTTTCAGCCTTTCTTTTAGTTAAAGTTGGGACATGTGACTAATGGAGCCTAAAGCTGGAAGCAGAAACGATGTATGTCACTTCTAGCATAAATACTTAACAACGGGTGTGAGTACCTCCATCCTGCCTCTTCCTCGGCAGATAACAAAGCCAAGTTTTCTAGATGGTGCCACTACAAGCTGATGGTGCCCCTGTCTCTGAGTGACTGCATGGAGCAGAGTCCCCAACCCACACTGCACATGTAGTATGAGCAAAAAAGTGAAGCTGAGAAAAAATAGAGTCCACTGAAATTTGGGATTTTTTTCTAAACTACCCGGCCTAGCTTATTCTAGTGTGCCTGATATATGTAGTTTTAAAAAATAATTAGAATGACTTAGAAGGAGCTAGTATCCTGGACCCTCTGTTCCCCACTTACAGTCCACTGCCATTGGGCCACATTCCATGGAGAAATATTACAATTGACAATAAATCTGACTCTTAGAAATAACCTCAAAGAAATGAGTTTTATATTTATGGACAGATTCTTTTCTCAGTTTCACAAAGCCTCTTAATTCATGTAACTTGTTATTAGCTTATAATGAAGGAGGCAGGTATTATAGCATATTAAGAGATAAGTTATTATTAATGTATAATAGACTGTCTTAAGAAGTTTCCCAATAAGATTTTACAACATGCTCAAGTAACTTACTTATGGCAAAATTATTCAAATCTTTTTTACTGAAAATCTTTAATCATGTTTATAAATAAGTTAGAGAATATATCATAAACAAAATTATGTATATAATTATTATTATTATATTACATTTTATTTTTATTTCCTTTTGGACATTGTTTCTTCTCTGATGCTTAATATAGTGTGAACCAATGGAAAGAACATGAGCTTTGGAATCTGAATTAAACAGAATAAGAAGTCAAGGAATTAACTTCCTTATATATCTGAAAAGTCCATGGGTTCTCTGGGTTCAGGGATGTCTGTATTTACATATTTAAAAGATACCATTAAGACCAGTTTCTCTTCATCTCTCATCTCTCCTTTTGTGTGTGTCTGACACCATTCTTCACAGGCTCTCTCCCTCTCCTTTTAGTAGCAAGAGGTCACCAGCCATGATAAGCATCTGCTTCCAAACTCCCAGTGCAGCAGAAACAAGAGAAAAGTCCCTCTCTTTTGATTTCTCCAGAGAAAGCCAGGCAGTTCTCTCTGATAGGCTATGGTTGTATCACATGACCCTTCTGGCCACTGTGCCCAGAAGGACATGATGACCTGATCAGTCGTGTCCTGGGTCAACCCAGCCAAACCACAAGAAGGGGGAAGAATGCTGGGCAAGCAAAACCAATGTGTCCCCACTACAGACTCAGACACATTTGAGTTTAAAACCTATAAGATCTTATTACCTTGTGTAAATCATTTATCCTTTCTGAACCCAAGTTTTTTCATCTGTAAAATGGTGTAAATGGTAAAGAATACTAGCCATCCAAGATTCCTGTGATGATGTCACGAGTAAAACAACTTAAAATACCTTATTCAGTGTGGACTGCAGGAGGTACTCAACAAAACGCAGCCTTAATTCAGTTCACTTGGTATTAAATAACTACATGAAACAATGCACTGTTACGATTGGTACTGTTGTAGAAAACCTTGAGGCATGGATTTCTCTCTGCCCCCCTCCACTCACAGAGGGAATCTCCTTGCCGGGTTCAGTAAGCAAAAGCGATGAATGTCATTAGCATTACTAAAGTGCACACCTGCATTAGCTTCATCAAAGCAGCTGTGTTTATTATCATAATTCACCAACCTTTTCACAGTAATTTCTCACTCATTATTGAGAGGTGGAGAGTTATAGTTCATTTGATTATAAATATACTCCCTATAATCTCATCATGAAAAATGAACTTAACATTAGCCCTATGCAGCACTCACTGTCATTCTTTCCCTGACTCTACTGAAGGCTCCATAGGCCCCAACTTTTACCTCCATCATTGTTTTGCTTTCCACCGAATAGGTACTTTATGTAGCTCCACCAACAGGCAGAGAAGGGTCACTGTGCCTGCAGCAATGGTTGATCCTGGGTCACTGGATTTTTGCTTTCAGAGTACAAGGAGGACCATATATGCAACATAGGTTGTCCCTGGGACACTTCTTAGTCCCTCTTGACTCAATAGTACAAATAAATGAAAAACTGAGACCTAACCAGAAACTGCCCTTCAATGAGGCCTGATACTTCATTAATAACAATGAGTTAATTTTTGTTAAGTAATCTCTATCACTGAATTTAAAAAATGGGACTTTAACTAGTAGTTCATTTGTCTTCATAGTGTAGATTAAGGATTCTTTTGAAACTTCATATTTAGCCAATACAAGCAACATTTAACATTCAACTATAGCCGCTCACTTTTAGGAATTTGTTTCTTTTTTTAATTTTATTTTTTTATTGTTGAAGTATTACAGCTATCTTCCCTCTTTCCCCATTGACCCCTTCCTTCCTGCTCCCACCCTCTCCTGCTCCCCAACCTAATGTCTGTGTTCATTGGTTGTACATATGTGCATATGAGTTCTTTGGTTTATCTATTCCCATCCCTCCCACACTTTACCCCCCCCCCCCCCATCCCTCTGAAATTTGTTAGTCTGTTCCCTACTTCCATGACTCTGGAACTCTTTTGGTCGACAGCTTATTTTGTTCATTATGTTCCACAAATAAGTGAGATCATGTGGTACTTGTCTTTCTCTGATTGGCTTATTTCGCTTAGCATAATACTCTCCAAGTCCCTTCATGTAGTCTCAAAGGGTAAGAGATCTTTCTTTCTTACAGCTGCATAGTACTCCATTGTATATATGTACCACAGCTTTTTCATCCATTCGTCTACTGATGGGCACTTGGGCTGTTTCCAGATCTTAGCTATTGTAAATAGTGCTGCTATGATCATAGGGGTGCATATATTCTTCATGATTGGAGTTTCAGGCTTCTTAGGATATATTTCAAGAAGTAGAATCACTGGGTCAAATGGCAGTTCCATTTTTAATTTTTTGAGGAAACACCATATTGTTTTCTTTAGTGGCTGCATTGCCACCAGCAGTGTGCTAGAGTTCCCTTTTCTCCACATCCACACCACACTTGTTTTTTGAGGATTTGTTGATGGCTGCCATTCTGGCAGGTGTGAGGTGGTATCTCATAGTTGTTTTAATTTGCATCTCTTTGATGATTAGAGATGTTGAGCATTTTTTCATATGTCTTCTGGCCATTTGTATGTCCTGTTTGGAGAAGTGTCTATTCAGGTCCTCTGCCCTTTTTTTAATTGGATTGTTTGTCTTCCTTTTGTTGAGTTGTATGAGTACTATATATATTCTGGATATTAACCCCTTATCCCATGTATCATTGTCAAATATGTTCTCCCAGAGAGTGGGTTCCCTTTTCATTTTGATGCTGGTTTCTCTTGCCATGCAGAAGCTTTAGTTTGATGTCGTCTCATTTATTAATTTTTTCCTTTGTTTCTCTTTCCCTAGGCAATGTATCAGTGAAAATTCTGCTACGTATGATGTCTGAGATTTTTCTGTCTACATTTTCTTCTAGGACTTTTATGGTTTTACAGGTTACATTTAAGTCTTTTATCCATTTTAAGTTTATTCTTGTATATGGTGTAAGTTGGTGGTCTAGTTTCATTGTTTTGCATATAGCTGTCCAATTTTCCCAACACCATTTATTGAAGAGACTGTCTTTTCTCCATTGTATGCTCTTGCCTCCTTGTCAAAAATTAATTGTGCATACTGTCTTGGGCCAATATCTGGGTTCTCTGTTCTGTTCCATTGATCTATATGCCAGTTCTTGTGCCAGTACCAGGCTGTTTTGATTATGATGGCTTTGTAGTATAACTTGATATCTGGTATTGTGATCCCTCCTACTTTGTTCTTCTTTTTCAAGATTGCTGTGGCTATTTGGGGTCTTTTATGGTTCCATATAAATTTTTGGAGTATTTGTTCTAGATCTGTGAAATATACCATTGGTACTTTAATAGGGATTGCATTGAATCTGTAGATTGCTTTGGGTAGTACGGACATTTTAATGATGTTGATTTTTCCAATTCATGAACATGGTATATGTTTCTACTTTTTTATATCTTCCTCTATTTCTTTTTTAAATGTACTGTAGTTTTCTGAGAACAGGTCTTTTACTCCTTGGTTAAGTTTGTTCCTAGGTATTTTATATTTTTTTCATTGCAATGGTAAATGGGATTTTTTTTTTAGTTTCCTTTTCTGAGTGTTTATTATTGGTGTATAAGAATGCCATCAATTTCTGGATGTTAATTTTATATCCTGCTACTTTATCAAATTCATTTATTAAATCCGTCGATTTAAAAAAAAATTTTTTTCTTTATTGATTTTAGAGAGAGAGGAAGGGAGAGGGAGAGAGAGAGATAAAAACATCAATGAGAGAGAACATCGATTGGCCGCCTCCTGCATGCCCCCCACTGGGGATTTGGCCCACAACCTGGGCATGTGCCCTGACTGGGAATTGAACCGGTGACCTCTTGGTGCATGGGTGAATGCTCAACCACTGAGCCACAGTGGCAGGGCAAATGTAGTAGATTTTTGATGGAGTATTTAGGGCTTTCTATGTACAATATCATGTCATCTGCAAATAATGACAGTTTAACTTCTTCCTTTCCAATTTGGATCCCTTTTATTTTTTTCTTCTTGTCTAATTGCTGTGGTGAAGATTTCCAGTATTATGTTAAATAAGAGTGGTGAAAGTGGACATCCCTCTTTTGTTCCTGTTCCTAAGGGAAATGCTTTTAGTTTTTGCCCATTGAGTATGATGTTGTCTATAGGTTTTTCATATATTGCCTTTATTATGTTGAGATATGATCCCTCTATCCCCACTTTGCTGAGCATTTTTATCAGAAAGAGGTGCTAAATTTTGTCAAATGTTTTTTCAGCGTGTATTGGTATGATCGTGTGGTTTTTATCTTTCATTATGTTTATGTGGTGTATCACATTTATTGATTTGTGAATATTGTACTAGCCTTGCATCCCTGGGATGAATCCCACTTGGTCATGGTGAATAATTTTTTGGATGTATTGCTGGGTCCGATTTTCTAATATTTTGTTAAGGATTTTGGCATCTATGTTCATCAGGGATATTGGCCTGTAGTTTTCTCTCTTTGTAGTGTCTTTATCTGGTTTTGGAATTAGGATTATTCTGGCCTCATAGAAAGAGTTTGGAAGTCTTCCTTTTTGAATTTTTGGAATAGTTTGAGGAGAATGGGGAGCAATTCTCTATAAATGTCTATTAAATCCATTTGATCTAGTGCATCATTTAGAGTCTGTTTCCTTGTTAATTTTTTGTCTAGAGGATCTATCCAGTGATGTCAGCGGGGTGTTGAAGTCCCCTGCTATGATTGTATTGCTATGGAATTCTCTTTTGAAGTTCTCCAGAAGTTTTTAAATATATTTTGGTGCTCCTATATTGGGTGCATATATGTTTATCATGGTTATATCATCCTGTTGATCCTTTCAAAATTATTTAGTGGCCTTCTTTGTCTCTTGTTATGGCCTTCATTTTGAAGTCTATTTTATCAGATATGAGTATGGCTACCCCAGCTGTTTTTCATTTCCATTTGCTTGGAAAACTTTTTTCATCCCTTCACTTTCAACTTGTGTGAGTCTTTTGTTGTGAGGTGAGTCTCTTGTAAACAACATATATATGAGTCATGCTTTCTTATCCATTCAGCTACTCTGTGTCTTTTGATTTGAGCATTTAATCCATTTACATTTAAGGTTTTTATTGTCATGTACTTATTTGCCAACTCCCAGCCTGATGGAGGTCGATGCAATGAACTACAAGCAGACACTGTGTGGAGTGAGGGGAAGCATTGCAAGGGAGCAAATGCTCCCGATCTCTGGATGCAGCCTGATTTATTTGAAAAGTGGGTCCCTTGGTTATATTATGCTTCATATCCTTGAGATAGCGTCTCTGCTGACCCAGCTTTCTTACTGTTCTGGCCACACATTCACTCCCTTGGTGGGCGGCTTTCCAACCCAATATTTCTCACACATACTTGTGTCCTCAGCTGGCTGGGCTGCGAGAATGTATATCTCAATGTTACATTTTGTTCATCCACCAAACCCCCAACCCTATACTTATTTATTGCCATTTTTATTTATTACAGCATGTTTCTCTCTCTATTTCTTCTGCTTATTACAGCAGTCCTTTTAACATTTCTTGCAGTGCTGGTTTGGTGCTAATATATTCCCTTAGCCTTTTTTTTTTTTTTTTTTTTTTTTGTCTGGGGAGCTCTTTATTTCAGCTTCTATTTTGAATGATAGCCTTTCTCGATAGGGTAGTCTTGGATTCAGATCCTTGTTTTTATTACCTTGAATACTTCATGGCATTCCCTTCTGGCCTGTAGTGTTTCTGTTGAGAAGTCAGATGATAGCCTTATGGGGGCTCCTTTGTAAGTATCCTGTTGCTTTTCTCTTGCTGCCTTTAAGATTCTCTCTTTGTCTTTAATTTTTGGCATTTTAATTATGATGTATCTTGGTGTGGGCCTGTTTGGGTTCTTCTTACTTGGGGCTCTCTGTGCTTTCTGAACTTGTATGCCTTTTTCCTTCACCAAGTTTGGGAAGTTTTCTGCCACTATTTCTTCAAATATATTCTCTAAACCTTGCTCATTTTATTCTTCTTCTGGAACTCCTATGATGTGGATGTTGTTACATTTCATATTGTCCCACAGTTCTCTCTCTCTCTCTCTCTCTCTCTCTCTCTCTCTCTCTCTCTCTCTCTTTTTTTAATCCTCACCTGGGGACATTACTGCATTTATCCTCAGATAGAGTGGGGGGGGGGAGAGAGAAAGAAACATCAATGTGAGAGAGACACATCAAGTGGTTGCCACCCACACGACCCCAACCAGGGCTGGGGACAAACTGCAACCGAGGTACGTGCCCCTAGCAGCAACCAAACCCGGGTCTGTCTGGTCTGCGGGCTGATGCTCTAACTGCTGAGCCAAACCGGCCAGGGCCCACAGCTCTCCTAAACTGTCCTGTTTTTTAATTGTTTTTTCTTTTTGGTTCTCTGATTGGGTGATTTTTTTTCTACCCTGTCTTCTAATTCACCAATCCAATCCTTGGCTTCCTCTAATCTGCTGGTTTATTCCTTCCAATGTGTTTTTTATTTCTGCTATGTCATTCTTCATTTCTGCTTGGTGGTTTTTCATTTCCAATTGGTTGATTTTCATTGTTTCTATATCTTTACTGATGTTGTCGAGCTCCCTCATAGTCATTCCTCTGAACTCTACCTCTGATAACTTGCTTAATTCCATTTCATTTATCCCTTCTTTTTAGAGTTCTCTTATTCTTTTGTTTGGGATTTGTTTCTTTGTTTCACCATTTTGGCTGTCTCATGGATTTTGGAGCCTGCCAAATTTTCCCTGTAGATGTTGGTATTCTGCTGATTGTGGCTCCTTCTACTGGGTTTGGATTTGTGTGGAAGGGACCACATTAAACACCAATGTCCAGTCTTTCTTTCCTGGGTAGAGTTGCAGGCCAAGCAAAGATTCAGTTATCCAAGAATTTTTGCCTGCAGGCTGGCTATTAGTGTGTTACTTAATGAGCCTCAGGTTGTAGCCCTCAGCTGAATGATAAATCCCTCAGGTGGGCAGGGTAAGAGGATTTCCAGTGAGTGGGGCAATTGCTTTCCTCTGGGTTAAAGTTGCTTTGAGAAGAAAGTGGTTTCTCCATTTTGGGTTATTGGCTCAGTGCAGGGATCCTGGCCTCAGCCTTCACAGCTCAGTCCCCAGAGCCAGGACCCCCAACACTGAGAGCCAGGTCCAAAGCTTAAAGCTTTCAGAGGCTCATCTCTGCCTAATGGTTGGTAGGTAGACTCTGGCTGTTAATGAGCCCCAGGTTGCACTTCTCTGGGCAGGGTCATGTTAAACTCCCATGGGAGGGGCATTTGCTTCTCCCCCAGGCTACAGCTGCTCTGGGAAGGGGCTCTTTGAGGAAAATGGCTACTGTCCTGTGAGGAAATGACTCAGCATAGAGCTCCTGATGACCTCCTTCCCAGCTCTCTCCCCAGTGCCACAAACCCCCGACTCTCCTCACACGGCTCTGGTCCAGTCCACCCTCCCTCTGCTGGAGCCCAGGGTGTGTGGTTGTAGCTGTAATTTAGTGCACTGGCCCTTCAGGGAAGTGCTGGTATTCCCTGCGCCTCTCCCTGCTGGACAAAACCTCTGCTGTGGTGATTTTCTCAGCCAGGTGTTATGTGGGTGCCTTTTCTTGTTCTGCCACTCTGTGCTGGGGAACTGGCTTGGGGTTTTAACCTCTGACTTCTCAGAGGGAACTTCTCACAGCTAAGACAGCCCTCAGCTGCTGTCTGTGGGACCCAGCCAGCTCTCTCATGCCTCTGTAGGTCCTTTCAGTCTCGATTTGGGGTCCTCTTTATGTCCCTGGTTATAAGGGTTCTCTCCAGCTCCTCTTCAGTTGTTTTTTCCCAATGACTTGCCTTTATTTTAATTGTAATTCTAGTTTGGTCCTGGAAGACAATCTGTGTAGCTTCCATTCACTCTGAGACCATTTTGGATCCTCAGAAATTTGTTTTCCCATCTTATCCTGCTGATGGCCTGAGGCCATTAATTAGGGATGTAGCCAAAAGGGATGTAAGACAGCAGTGTTATTGTTTATTAAATAAGATTAATATGAAGATTAATTTTCTTTGTTTGCAAGCAATATTTCCCCAGTAAACAATAATGCAACTTATGTTAAATTGTTAAATTCTTGAATTTATATATTTACCATGAATACTCAGTGAGTAACTTGATAGTTTCTATTTTATGAAACTTAAATATGTGGATTATATGAGATTAAAGCAACATTTCCAAGCACTAAAAGGAGAAAATGTTTGATCATAACGAATGAATATTCATTCTAGAAAGAAATGTCATTATATTGTTAGTAGCAGCATGTTTCTATTTAACTACCACTATACAGGTCATTTTTATCAGTCCCTTTAGCTGCCTTTGTGACAATTCTAATGCCCTATCTTTGTCTTGTTTCCCATTTATCTCACTATCCCCAGTACCCAACAAGACACTTTACACATTGTAAGAGCTAAATTAGTATTTGAGAAGCTGTACTTAATATGAAACATATGAAATTACAAGTGATACAGGAAAGGTCTAAAGATCCTTCAGGTATTTATTTGTCCTAGTAATATCAGTTTTATTGATTTCCTGGAAAAGTCATTGCATAATTGGAAGGACGGTTTTGCTGATGATTCATTTGAAACTTCTCATTCATTTTACCCCATTAATCCCTTGGAAGTTTTTAGTTTCATAATTTAATTTTCAAAAGTGCATGGGTCTTTAATCATGATGAAATCTTTTAAGTGGCCTTTTATTGTATTAAGATTTTTACATGAATAAAAATTATTTGATCTTGTTCTTAAAAATAATCATCATCAAAATAATTGAAATTATTAATACCATGTTGTGTCTTCTTAAACCTTTCTTGGATTATTTCTGATCCTCATTCTTCAAGGCAGGCGTTAACAATCTCTTTGAACAGAACAGGGAGCCAAGGTTAAAATGATTTATTCCTTACCATTTCGCAGCTGTGGCAAGGCAAGGCTGAGAGATTGGATCTCACTAAGACAGCTTTCCTTTGCCTCTCCCAGGTGCCTCACGCCTAACAGCTGCACTAACTCACCCATGTCATTCCATGCACTCAAAGATGATTTGCTTTTCTCAGCATGCCTGGTGCATCAACAGATGCCTTCTTGGCCTCAAAACATCCAAGTACCTTCCCAGGTACCTGACTTCCCATGAGTGACAGGTGCTGGAAGAACAGAACAGGGCACACTTCAACATCACCAGGCCCAGGTTCGGATCCACACTGTCTGTATTTTCTTTCATCTGTGCCATCTCAAATATTGCTACAAATTGAGTTAGTATTGCAGAGTGTTTTCACCATATCACATGCTAGGACAGTCCCACAACAACTCCTCTTTATCACCTTTACACCAGCTAACATACAGTCCTCTGCTGGGAAATGTCACCTGCCCTCAGAAGGCAAAGGCAGGAGGTAATTGACCATTGCTATGGACTGAATATTGGTGTCCCTCCCAAGTCCATATGTTGAAGCCCTAATCCCCACTGTGATAGTATTTGGAGGTTGGGCCTGTGAGAGGTAATTGAGTTTGGATGAGGTCATGGGACTGGAGCCCCTATGATGGGTTTGGTGCTCTTTGAAGGGAACAAAGGCACCAGAGTGCTCTCTCTCCGCCATGTGAGCTCATAATGAGATTCCATCAGATGACCTCTGTAAGCATTGTTCCAGACTTTCAGGCTACTGTATCTGCCCCCAAACAGTACTTTGCTATCAAAATTAAGTAACTGAGAGTGTCTCCATGGCATGATATATAAGGACTTAAATAGAAGGCAGCTCTGTCTTTTCCAAAGGATAATTTTTTTGGGGAAACTCAAAAGCTTTTGAAACATTCAGATACATGTTGTTTGATCCAAGAAATCTGGATTATCTCCAGGAAATATACATTTTTCAAAAGTATCCCATATGATTCTGATTCAGCCATCCCAAAACAGGCATTCAGGAGCACATGTGTGTCTGTGTGTATTTGTGGGGGGTAGGGTGGTGGTATTTCTTCCCAGGCCACGTCCCCTAGTTCTTCCCAAGGTAAGCAGTGTTACCAGCTTGGTATAAATACCTCCATACCTCACACCATGCTCACACAAATATATACATATATACTTGTTTGGAGTTATTTAATATTATTTTAATAAAATGGAATATTATAAATTAGTCTGTAAGTTTTTCTTAATATTTTCTCAGGGACTCACTTTCAGTACACACATACACATGAATGCAGGTTTCTCAACCTCTGCATTATTGGTATTTGAGGCCAAATTATTATTTGTTTGGGGTGGCTATTCTGTACACTGTAAGATGTTCAGTGAAATTCCTGGCCTCTACCCACTGGATGCCAGTGGCCTTCAGCCCCCAATCATGACAATCAAAAATATCTCCAGATATTGCCAAATGTCCCCTGGAGTACATAATTACTCCTGGTTGAGAACCACTGACAGAATCTATTCAACTGTTTCCCGTTAATGGGGGTTTGGGTCATTTTCTGCCCCCCCCCCACTCTGCAATAAAAGTCTCCATACATGTATCTTTAAATAACATTGCTTCTATTTCTATAGGGTAGATTCCCACAAGTGAGGTTGCTAGGGAAATTGATAGGCATTGCCAGAGTACTTTCCTAAGAGCTTGCTGCAATTCACATTCCCACCACAGTGTCTGAAAGTGCCCCTCCATTCTCACCAGCACTGGATAGTAACCATCCTTTTTTTTTTTTCCTATTTGCTAGTTAGATGCACTAAAAAAAACCAACTGTGTCCCAGTGTTGCTTTGATTTTTAATTTTCCTGACCATTTGTGAGCATGTTGTCACTTATTTATTGGTCATTTGCTTTTCATGTTCCATGAAAACCTATCATGTTCTTTGCCTATTTGCTATCTGTGTTTTTAATTTTCACCAGTTTGTAAGAGCTCTTTGTTAGGGATATTAACCTTTTTTCGTAAGTATTGCAAATAATTTGGATGTGGGTATTCTTGCAGTTAATCATTTATCTTTTCAATTTGTTTTTTGATACTATAATTTTTTTTTATGTTAAAATGTTAATCTGTGGGAAAGCCTTTCCTTTTTAATATAGGAAAGTACAAGGTAGAAGCTGCACCCTCAGTTAAAGGTAGAGCAGAGACAGGACACAGATCCCCCTCTTGGGGCTTCCCCTCACCCACTGCTGCGTGCAGGGAGCTGTCTTCCCACCCTGCCCTCGCCCCTTCACACTCCATCTGTGCACGTTTACAACTAGCAGAATGGATTTGAAAATGCAGGACAGCAAAGTATAATAAAATAGCATAACACAATAACAGCCCACGTGCCTTGAGCACATAATAATTATTTTTATGTTGCCCTTTTGTAGTCATCCAAACACCTAAGTAGTACTTGGGGAGAGATTGCCATCCCCCTGGCACATAGGCAGGGTACCAGAGGTAGAGCAGATGGCTGCGGGGCATTCCTGGCTGGGAATTCTGCCAGCGAGCATTCAGTGAGGAGGTGCATAGATAGTCTGAGTGAGACAGCCAAGAGACTAATACGTTCAAATGGCATAATGTCTTTTCACAAACTGCTGGGCTGTTTAATCCGTGGCAGAAGGAAGCAGGGCTTTTAAAAGCTCTGCCTAACACCTTAATCATCATATCACGTTGGAAATCCTTTTTCCATAAAAGAATGTATGTATTAGGAAAACATTCCCTGAAATATTATCACATCTGCTAAAAGTTTATATTTTTGAAAACAAAATAAACATCCAAATCTTTATTCTCTGTATTGAGGCACTGAGCCCATTAATTTCTACATGCATGATTCGCCACACTGTTTGATATGCACTTGCAGCTGGACACCCAAAGAAATGCAGTGTGGCTACCAAGAGTTCATGTGTTAATAGCACATTGAGAAGAGTGGAAGTCAGATGGCCCATCTCTGCTGTATCACCCCATTAGGCTTCTGTACCGCTTCGGGGAAGCCAATCAAAGCATTAATGCTTGTTCATGCCTGACCATTTCAAACATGTGTGGATGCGAAATGAATAACAAACATTGGGAAGTTTTAGCTTAGATGAGACGTCCTTTTCAGAAGTTTATCTGGATGACTACGGCAGTGATTTTCAACCAGGATGGTGGGAGGTGGAGGGATAAGGAATTTTAAAACCACATCTCACCGGAATTCTGATACATTCTTTTATAAGGCACTCCATCCACCCCTACCCAAGGTACAATTAGGTAGGCCAGTTACAGGTAGAAATGACGATGTACCTCAGGTGAGTGGGGCATGGAAAAGGATTCCGAAGTACCGATCTGAATATTTAGAGATTTCTTCAAGTGGAAATCAGCCTGGCAAATTCTCTCTCTCTCACACACACACACACATATACACACACACGCACATACACGTACACACACATATACACACACATACACACACATATACACACATACACACACATACACACACACACATACACATACACACATACACATACACACACATACACACACACATACACACACACTCACACACACACATACTACTAAAAGGAGGCTGTGGGTAGTACTGTGCTGGCTGCAGTGAAGAGTACAAATGGAATTTTTTTCTATGTACTTTTATGCAACTCCAGTCAACAAACATCGATGAGCCTAGCTTAGTACTATTCATCGTGCAAATAATTATTGAGAGTCTATTAGGTGGGAGGTTGTGTGCTAACAATTCTAAGATGTGACCCCTACCCTAAAAAGCCTAAGATGTGATACCTTTGACGCACTTACGCAAGAACACAGAGTAACAGGACAAAGCAAACACAGCTACTATATCCTCCCGCTGGAAATACTTGGAAATGCTGGCTAAAATATAACAAATAAAATATTTTAAATACAGTTGAATTCAAAATAAATAGGGAGAAATTTCTGGTGAACAAGTGAAGAAAGACCTTAAGACCACAGCAGTGTACAGTTGCCTGGGGGACAGGGTGTTGGATCTGGACAAACACCCTGACATCTGGGGCTGGGGTTGAGGATAAGGCTTAACAATTCATGGGTACATAAGAGGGAATCTGGGCCTGCTCAGGGTATGGAACTGGACCCAAGACCATTTTCAGAAAGCTGGGACTCTGGATGGTATCTTCCTCAATGATAATGAGGGGAAAAAAACCCAAAAAACAAACAAAAAACATTTACCAACTCAGAGAAAAATAAAGAAGTGTGTCTTTTTCTAGGGGTTTTGAGGGAAAAAAGGGGGTCCTATGAAAAATCAAAACATCAGTTCTGTACCACTAAGAACAAACAAACAAACACACGAAACCTAGTTCTCTGCAGGTAAAACCCTCTGTGGCACTCAGCAGAATCAAATCAAAGCAAAACTGCTAAGTGGAAATATTTTCACAACTGAGAGTAAATTAGACTCATAGAGGAAGAAGAAAAGACAACAGAAAGTAAACTCATAAACCGAAATTACAAACCACACAAAGGAAGCAACAGATCCCGGCAGCAAGCTGGAGGCAATCATAGGGCTCATTCTGTTGCTTTTGTCTTCCAGGATCACTGTCCTTCATTGCCTCGTGCTCTGTCTTCAAAACTGTTCTTTCATATATTTTGTCTGGAGTTTCTTTGTTGTTGTTTCAAATGGGAGGGTAAATCCAATTCGTGTTGTGCTATATTGGCTGTGAGGGGCAGTGCATGATATTTTTAAAGGATGGTATTTGTTTATTAAACATTATCTGGACTGTACACTAATTGAACAATATAAAGATAATCCCAAAACGGTTTGGCAATATGTCTTTATTTACAAAATCACGATGGGGGAGTAGCCGTGACATGTCACTGGGGCCTTCTCATGGCGCAGATGGAAGTTCCTTCTCTCCTCACGCTGCAGATCAGGATCTGTTTAGCTCCAGCATCTAGTGATCAGGGTCCACATGTTCATGGTTCGGCCCCACTTCTAAACGTACGTGCACATTTGTCAGACAATAATTTGCAGGATATGGGCATCTGAACAGCTTCTAGGTGATTCCACTGGTTGATCTGGCTGAGCGAATTGGTACAGTGCAAATCGGGGTTTCTCCACCCCAGCACTGTTGACATTTTAGGGGGAGTCATTTTTGTTTTAGCTGGAGAGAGAACTGTCCTGTGCACTTTACGATGTACAGCAGCTTCTTGACCTCTACCCACTAGCTGCCATCCCTACTTCCAGTTGTGACAACCAGAAATGTTTCCAAAAACTGCCAGATGTCCCCCAGGGGACAATATTGACTCCGGTTGAGAAACAAATGAAATCTAGATCTTAATTGTATTTTTTAAAATATGTTTTTATTGATTTGTTAGAGAGAGAGAGGAAGGGGGAGAGAGATAGAAACATCAATGTGAGAGAGAAACATCGATCGGCTGCCTCCTGCATGCCCCCTGCACTGGGGATTGAGCCCGCAACCCGGGCATGTGCCCTGACCAGAAATCAAACCGGACCTCTCAGTCCATGGGACAATGCTCAATCCACTAAGCCACACTGGCCGGGCTAGACCTTAATTGTATTTTATTTATTTCTATATTCCCAGCCCTCAATAAATGGCTGTGGAATGAATGAATGAATGAATGAATGAATGAATAGCACGAATGAAGGAATGTCATCAGTCCTTGTCTTATAGAACAAGTATTCTCAGATCTCACTGTTCTTAATAATCACCAGAGTTCTTATTAAAATGCAGGTTCTCTAAACCCAGTCCCAGAGAGTCATTTAATATATATGAGGTGGGGCAGGGAAATTTGCATTTTAACAAGGATTATAGTGATTTCTCAACCAGAATCTGAGAAAGCCCTAAGTCTAACTACAATGCTAAAAAGTATTTATTAGAGGAAAAAATTACACCAATAACAAAGTCTCTAGCCATTTTCATCCCTGCTCAGTAAGCATATGTAATTTCAGGGACAGGTAAATGAATATTTGGCTTCTCCACAGGTCCAAGAAGAATTTGATTTAAAAAATATTTAGCTTGATCTACAACTGTCCATTACAATGCCAGTTAAGATGCAAAGTTTACTTTGGGATAAAAATCAGAATGTCAGCTTAGGATTCAGTCTGGCATCTTTTAACTAAAGCTCTGAGTAGAACCATGGACCTGGATATACAGCAGGTTCTTGAAATGGGTCCAGTCTCTGCAGCAGCCACTTCTTTCAGAACCTGATTGAATAGAGCCCTTCAGTTCCGAATTTCAATCCAGGCGACCTCGGACCCAGTTTCTATGTTGATTATTTCATAGGGTTGAAAGTCCAAGGAAATCACTTTAAAGGAAGGATTTTAATGATTGCCTACTTCTTTTTTAAAATTCCAATATATTCTGAGCAAAAAAGGCTTTATTCCTTAATATTTTCAACTGTCAAGAGACCCTATGTAGGAAAGGATATTTACACATTTTGGATTTGGTTTAATAATTTTCCTGTAAAACAGATTGCTTTGGTCAGACACTTGGTTTACTTTATTCCTGTAAAGTTCTTTTTGGAAAAGTTTTCGTCCTATTTGTCTAAGGAATGTAGGAATTATGTGCCCACCCATCTAAGAGCGTTTGGAGAAAGGGGGGGCTTTGGAGCACTTCACAGACTCACTGGCCGCAGAGTATTCTAGTAGTAATGGTCAAGGATTCAGAAAAGTGGATGCCATCTGGGACTTATTACCTTAGCCATGAAAGGGACCCCCAGGAGTAAGAACTGCCGATTTGCTCTAGTGATGATGTAACATGCATTAATAGAGGACATGGTCTTGGTCCATAGATGGCTCAGAGCTGTTGCTTTGCCCAGTTGTAGGAGGGCAGCCTGTGTGTTTGGCAGCACTGTTCCGATCGGCTCTCCCGGGGCAGTCTAGCTTAGAAATGTGCCTCCTTCTGGAGTGGAGATAGCCCCTGCACTTTTGCTGGCTCCAATCTAGGGCCTATCCATGGATGAAATTCAAAATACTTAACAGTACTTCACAATCAGCATCACAATATAAATTAATATATAAATCAAACATTTAGATTTTTTTCTTCCATTCTCTAAATCAACTAAACAAGATAGCATACAACTGCTCGTCAACACATATAAATTGTGCAAAATTTTCATCAAGTCATTCTAACATTTTTAAAATGATTTGTTGAATGTTAAAAATCACAAGTGTGGTCTTTTGTCTGACCCACTGTCACAGGCTAAACGATGCCCCTGTCTGAGCTACCATTTGGTGAGGGGATTGCATCAAACTCTTCCAGTAACTTCCTCATTAAATCAGTCACCTTTTGGTCCCTGCCTTCTGGGCGCTGTTGCAGTTCGCGGGCACATTACCTGCTCCTCACGGCTAGGTACACACCTGATGCCAGTGCTTGCCACACCCTCTGAACTCAGAAACTCTATCTCAGACCCTGCCAACAACGGCACCCCACTTCCCATGTCACCACCCCCCCTGACTGATGCCACCCCAGCAATGCTGGCTGTTTCCAGAGCAGCAGACGAGCCTTGCACTCTCCCCTATTGCCAGTGTCACCTCAGTCCCCTCTGTGCCTGCCAGGAGCTGCTCACAGGCCCAGTGACCTCGCTGCAGTTGGGCAGCATCACTAGGTTCTTACTTGTAGTTTCAATAAGTAGGAAATTGCACTTCTCTCTCAAGGTGTTGAATCCTCTCCAAGCATTGGTTGCTCAAACAGAAACTGCGTTCCAAAGTTGTCTAACCTATGAAGGCTGCCTGGGATGTTAATATATTCAGTATCTCTATTATTACCTAGGTTACACCAACCAGGAGACCCATTTGATCATGGTCAGGGTGACATGCTACAACGACCAGCTTGAACTAATGAGTTGACATTAGAAAGTATATTATCAATCACATCTACTGCTTAGTTCCGCTGCTGTTATATTCTTCAGGTATAGAAGTCATTCAAGAGTTTAGCAACTTACCCAGGGCCTTTCCCAAATATTTAGTTTTCAACCTCCTGAAAGCTGACTGTCCTGAATTTTCTGAGGTAGTATTTGGATTCCATCCTCATAGCTCAGCCTGAGTAAGAGAAAAGGTGGTTTAGTCATCAGTGCATAAGACCCAAACCAAATGTAATGCAAGGGGAAGTCTGTTATAGATATTTGCTTCTGTTTTTGAAAGGATTTTCCTAAAATCTGTCCTTTGGAATGAGATGAAATATAAATAAATATTCTTAAGTGATATAATTAATTGTGAATATTCAAATAGCACAGTTATTTTATTATTATCGATTAACTGATGCATGGAGGAAAATAATGTGATTTCTTTAGGGGCAGGGACCATATCTTATTATTTATCCCTCTTCTCACACTGTGTAAAAGATTCAGTTTCACTAAATGTGCACACTAGATATTTGAATGAATGAATGAATGAATGAATGTCCCTCCTTTAAGCTGGAGGTGGGGGGAATGAGGTTTGGGGGAAAGCGCTCTATAGTGGAAATAGCATGGGTTTGGAGCCAGGCAGATCTTGCCCAGAATCCCAGGTCTAGCACTTACCTGTGATGTGGCCCTGGGCTTGTCACTTAACTTCTATGGGCCTCAGTTTCAAAATCTGGAAAAATGAGAATTATGTGGTGGTAATAATATTTATACTGCAGAGTTGTCATATAAATTATAAATCAACTCCAGGTGGATAGAGAGTGATAGAAATGTGGAAACTTTATTACATTACTGGTCACTCAAATCATCGACTGAAAATATTAACCCTAAAGAGCGATCGAACCTATCTTGGTATAGAAAGGAAACATTCTCAATATACTCTGAACTGAGGGCAAAAAAGTAAAATGAAAACTAAACTCTCCTATTTTGCATAATTCTTAAATAGCTTGTGAAATATCTCTGAGAAGATTAAAGCTTTCTGCAAGGCAGCTCCGACGACATCTATCATTACCCCTTTGTATGAGTGAAGAAGTCTGTAACAGCTCAGAGGAATTGCATAATCAAATCAATATGTAGCTGTGCTTTGTAACCACTCAGATAAACACACGAGAAACTTCAATTAGGTCTCCTCTTTTCCAGAAGAAACAGCAACAGCATGAGACATTATAGAAAGCTCTATTTCGTATGGGCTCTCATTTTAGTGTTTCGAAGGTGATATTGGCCTGCTTTCAGTAGTTGCTTTACACGGGCCTAGACATTCAGGCCACCAGCAGCAATGGACACACGCTGGAGAAAGAAATGGGACTGATGAGGCCCCAAGTCTACTGCACAAGCGTGGTCAGCACAGGTCCCTGCCCTGCCCTTTACTTCCTGCTCAGCCCTCCACAATGGTGACTGGTTGTTGCCTGTGACATGGCTCAGTTCTTGAGTTTTGGCTGTCTCAACCCTGAGACGTAGCCCATGTATCTTCCGTGGGAAGGTGACTCTCCTGAATCGTGTCAGATGGCCAAACAGGAAAACCATAGGCCATTTAATTTGCATGCAGTTTATTACCTCTAGTTGGTCAAGTTTCAGTGCATGAACCAGAAAATGTTAAAATGAGAAAGGATCTTAACTGGTCCAACACCCTCCTGTCAGTGGTTGGAAGTACAGCTGGTACCCCTGCCATGTCCCATGGGTATGTGCCCATTCGTCTATAGGATGTGATGGAAACTGAGAAAGAAAAAAATGGGTATCACTGTTTAATTCATCGCTACCAAAATTCAAGCTATGTATTCCCATAAGAGTTAATAATAATCTTAGCATCTTTTATACAAATGACAGCATAATAAAATAAGTATGTGTGTACTTATAAGTTTGTTTACTTATAATAAGCTGTATATATATGCCTGCTTCCAAAAAAGGAATGAGCTCTTTTAACTTTAACAGTAAAACATAAAACACATATACAATAGGATGGTTAAAATTAAAGGTGAAACAGGTGTGACTGAGGAACACAAGAGGTAATTGAAGATAATTATTATGAGTATTAAATTTAACTCTGAGGCTCTTAGCAGCCAATGCAGAAAGGAAAAATAATGGGTTGAAAAGTCAACTGTTAATCTGTTTAAAGGAATCATTCCAGTTCTTCCAGTAAAACAGTTTCCTGGCACTGAATTAAGAGACAAATTTAGAGCATGAAATTTTCTTCAAAGGATGCTGAATAGTGCCACAGAAAATGCCTTTGATACCATCAAATAGAAGATGCAGAAATGGGCTTCATGTGCCAAATTAAAGATTCACTTGAGTAGAAGTACAATATTAAATTCTGTGAAGACTTTCTGAATTACATTTACAGGCTGGCTAAGGGTGTTGGCGCAAAGAAAGTCAGCCTGGAGAGAAGAGCGATGTGGTCGGGAGATAACATTTCAAATCCTGGATGCTTCTCTCGAAGCGAATGGGCTCGATCTGCACACTGGCGCACACTGCGTGTGCAAGCCACGTTCCCTCAGCCTCTGGAAAGTAGGTGCTGTAGGAGTGTGTGGTGAGGACAGCTGAGCCCTCACTCACAGCTCTGTCCCCCTGCAGCACTAGCTACCTTGAGTGGTCACAGGGAATTTGAATGCTACCCTTCTTGACCTGTTTTCACAGCGAGAAACTAGGGATACAGCTCAGAGGAAACCCATCTGCTTCAGAACAGGGCAAGTTGTGGCAGCACAGCTTAGTGAGATAGGCAGCATTCTGTTGATCTCAAGGCGCTCAGTTAAGAACTGTGGAGTCTGGGGAGCGAACTGAGGGGTCCTGGGAGTGGAGCTGGTGGGGAGGAGCAGAGGGGAGACAGCAGGTCCAATAAATAGCCTCTGGCACTTGTGCCAGGGTCAGGATTCACAGGCCCATTCCTGCAGGGTTTGGGCAGGACTACAAATAGGGTTCCCTGCTCTGTACATCTAAATAGTTAAAGTTCTAGATAAGCTAACTAATGCTAGATAAAATGTGCTCTATCCTCCTACCTTCGTAAATATGCCTTCAGAATGAACTGGAAAGCTAGATTCAAATTTAGAACCTCACATTCTGTGAGTTCTGGCCCAGTCCTCAGTCAGACTCCTTCTCTTCCCACCTCCAGATCTATCCTTCACGTCAAGTGTCTCATGAACCTGTGTGGACAGCCTAGCCCGCACATCCAAGCTCCTTTCATAGCCCATATCCACCTAAACAGCTGTCTCTTGGGCCACCCCTCAGCCCTAGAGGTGCACAGAGCAGTGGCTGTGTTCGCTCTAGGGAAGGAGGACTGGGTAGGAGGGCTATGGAGACCCTGAAAACAAGCTCAAGACATCTGGGCAGGGAATTCTGGATGCCAGGTGTTTAGAGATGGGAGGTGGATTCCCGTGGGCACACCCCTTTGGTTTGGCCAACTCCTCATCTCATGAAGAGGAACACAGCCAGAGAAGGGCCATAGCAGAACCCTCTAGCTTTAGTCTAAGGATAGGGGTGAGTGATTAAACACTGGTTATAAGGGCAATCTGAACACAACATTTGTAACCAACACCTGCCCCTGACCTCCATTGGACACCAGAGTCAATTTAGCTGTTGGATATTGTCATTACCTCAAGTTCTTCTAAAGCTGCACCATTAGTCAAGGAAGACAACATTCACAGATGGAGGAGGTCCTAGGGCTTTCCCCTATGAGAACACCCCGAATATCTAGATGACTTCCCCTGCTCTGCCTTCTCACCAAGGGCAGCTTTTCTGGCGATGTCTTCCAGCTCTCTCTGCCCATGTTTTCACAGGCTCCTGTCTTCCACTCTGTGACCTTGGAGAGGCTCCAGCGCCCTGTGTAACTAACTTACAACCCATCCATTCACCGCAGCTCCTGCCTCTGTCCAGGGTGCTGTTCACATGGTCTGGTTACTCTGGATTAGTTATGACAAACTTGACTACACGTCAGTCCCTTGGATCTACCTGGTACTGGTACCTCTTTTTAATAGCACCTGAAAGGCTTATTTGGGGGGGGGGTATTACAATGACAATAAATGAGTTAATTGAGAGTATGGGATTTCAAATAGATATGAGTTCAAAGCCCAGATTGCCACTTACTAGCTTTGCAAACTTTGGCAAATTCTTCAAACTCCCCGAGCTTCAATTTACTCATCTAAAAAAATGAAGAAGATATACTCACCTTGTAGGCTTGTTGTAAGAATTAGACAAACTAATGTATGCAAAATACTTAGTCAAGTGCCTGTCCCATGTTAAATGTTTCATGAATGTCAAGGTCTTTGCTTTATTTATTTATTTATTTATTTATTTATTTATTTATTTATTTATTTATTTATTTATTATTATTTTTTGATCCTCACTCAAGGACATTTTTCTTTTGCATTTATCTTCAGATAGAGTGGGAGAAGGGGGGGGAGAGAGAGAGAGAGAGAGAGAAACATCGATGTGAGAGAGACACATCGAGTGGTTGCCACCCACACAACCCCACCCAGGGCTAGGGACAAACTGTAACTGAATTACGTGCCCTTAATGGGAACCGAACCTGGGACTCTCCGGTCCGCAGGCTGATGCTCTAACCGCTGAGCCAAACCGGCCAGGGCCAAGGTCTTTGCTTTAAAAGTATTTCCAAGAGTGTCATTTCTGCCAAAATCTATAGAGGCTCCTTCTAAGTCTAGGTTCTCAGTTTAGCATCCACGGCCCTGTGACAGTTGTCTCCATCTCCATCTCTTGTCCGTCCCTGATGTGGCTTTCCTGTTCCTGGCAAGAAAAGTTCCATACATCCCTACAAGTGACTCACACTGTCCAGCCTCCACGGCTCTGCTCCTGTCATTCCAGCTGCAGTGTGTCCATCCCTTTAACAGCTCCTGGCATTGGACCTCCTCTCTCCAATCCCAGGTCTCAGTTTATGTCCAAGTCTAGCTTCGCATTAACCTCCTCCACTCTCCTGTACCACATGTGGTAGATTGTGTTTTCAACAATAGCTGTGGTTGACCTCTCTGATTCAGCTTCCACTGTTGCAATGTGACCTTGCCAAAGGGTGAAGTCTCTCTCTCCTACCCTTGAAACTGAGTGGACTCTGTGATTACTTTGACCAATTGGATGTGGTCAGATGTGGTTTCCAGTATTTCTGAGCCCAGGCCTTAGGAAGACTGGCATCTTCCACATTATGCCTTGGAATGTTCACTCTGAGTAAGGCAAATCTCTTTGTTAGAGACTGTCATGGAATAAGGAAGCCCATTTTGAGAGAGAGAGAGATGCCAGCCCCTAGCTGTTTAAGCCATTTGAGTAACCAGCCTCCAAGATAGCCTTGATGACCCCCACCTCCCAATGTTCACACTCTTGTGTAGTCTTCTCATATTATACTAAGATTTGTGTGTGACCAAAAATATACAGAATAAATGCTTGTTGGGATGTCACTTTCAAGATTAAGATATAAAAGACTACAGCCCCTCTATCTATCTATCTATCTATCTATCTATCTATCTATCTATCTATCTATCTATCTACCTACCTACCTACCTATCTACCTATCTCTCTCTCTCCCCCCCCTTCCCATCTTCCCTCTCTCCCTTTCCCCCCCTACCCTCTCTGTGTCATCACTTGCTCTGGAGAAATTCAGCCATCACGGAGCTTAAGTAATTTGTCAGAAGTCACTCATAGTTAATAAATGGTGGAACCCAGATTCAAGTTCAGACTGCAGAATTTCAAAGCCCAGGTGATTAAACACTTCACCTCCTACCTCTCCTAGAATTCAGGAGAGCCCCAAATATATTCATTATTGCTTAGTAACAATCCCCTAACCCCACTCCACTCCCATACATGAGCTAATGCATATTTCATTTTCTAAGTGAAACTGCATTAGATTTATTATACTGCTAAACTTCATTCAGTGTGAACCAAACACCACAAAATATAGTAACTTTATTTGTTTTTATTGTTTCCAGTGCATTTTCTTTCATTTATGTGTATCAGCAGGTCATTCCTTCTTCTGTAGTGTAAAATAAATTTAAAAAGTAGAAAAAAGTACCCTGGCCGGTTTGGCTCAGTGGTTAGAGTGTCGGGCTGTGGACCAATGAGTCTTGGGTTTGATTCCAGTCGAGGGCATGTGCCTCAGTTGTGGTTCGGTCCCCAGCCCTGGTCGGGGGTTGTATAGGAGGCAACCAGTCGATGTGTCTCTCTTGCATCGATGTTTCTCTCTTTCTTTCTCTTTCTCCCTCTCCCTCCCTCCCACTCTACCTGAAGATAAATGGAAAAATATCCTCGGGTGAGGATTAAAAAAAAAAAAAGTAGAAAAAGTTACATTTAATAACATCAAGCAGTTCTCCCTTCTGGCCCTGGTTTATTTCCTCTCCTCTTACTATTCTATACAGATATGTATTGAGTGGGTTACCTGCAATCTCAAACCAAACAACACATAGGTTGAGCTATTGTGTCCCAGGATGCTGCTTTTGGGCTAACTTGGTTATGCTCTTTCATGCTGCCCATGAGAAGGTTTTGTTGCTCTAAACTTCATTGTTTAAATCTATTTTATGTTGCTTTTAAGTATAAGCATTAACAGCAAGGTAACTTGCTGTTGACTTCTCAATAGCCTCTTATTTGTAAACACTGAGCCATGCTCTGTGGGGGCTAAAGGAAACCACACTGAGGAAGGTCCTGCCCTCAAACACGGAAGGCTGATGATGGTTAATACATCTGCCAGGCTTCCTGGGGTGCAGCAGGAGCTGTGAGAAGAAATTCATTCCTTTTCCAAATATTTTTGGAGTACCTACAATGCTGCAGGCAATGTTCTAGGCATTTGGGACTATCAGTGAACAAAGCAGACAAGTATGTACAGCTTATGCTCTAGTGGGGAGAGATAGATACTAAATAATAAACTTAATATATAAGATTGATAAATATTAGAAGGTAATGCATGTTAGCTTAAAAAAAAAAGAGAGCAGGGTGAGGAAGAATGAAGTGTTTTCATTTAAATCTCTTCTTTATGCCAGATGCGTTATAGGAACTCTTTATCATCAAAATAATCCAATCCTGTAAGTGGAAAAATAAAAAAAATGTGGGTTCAGAGAAATTAAGAAACGTTGATCTGTATCATTCAAAGGCCACCATACTGCTGTACCATGATATCTCCCTTTAGAAATGCTAAAATAAAGACACAAACAAGGTTCAATATAAGAAAAGGAGAAAGCAGTGGTTTCTGAAAGGCTTTGTGGAGGGCTTCATGGAGGAGGTGGCATTTGAGTTGGGTCTTAAAAGATAAGCAGAAAAGAAGAAGGGAGAGGATGGTCATTGAAGGAATTCTTTTTTCTTTAATTTTGTTTCTTTATTGATTTTAGAGAGAGAGGAAGGGAGAGGGAGAGAGAGAGAGATAGAAACATCGATGTGAGAGAGAACATCGATTGGCCGCCTCCTGCATGCCCCCCACTGGGGATCTGGCCCACAACCTGGGCATGTGCCCTGACCGGGCATCGAACCGGCAACCTCTTGGTGCATGGGTCGACACTCAACCATTGAGCCACACCGCCCGGGCATTGAGGGGAATTCTTAATAAATGAGTATATATCTATTTCAAAACATTGGCTATTTAGCTCAAATCCATAATTGCATGAAGGTTTGCTGTCTCAAACATAAAGCCTCCAAAGGTTCTCCTACTGAATGACAACTTGTTTTCCAACGGCAGACACGCACTCCACAGCACTACAGCATTCAAATAGAATGTAAAGAACACAGAGCAATGTGTTCATGTGCTCTCATAATAAGGAACAGAGCTGCCAAGTCAGCATTTTCAAAATAAAAAAGCCTGTGGCTCTGAGCCAGAAAGACCTCTCTGGAAGAGGAGGCAGCCTGGACCCAAGCCTCCCTTCTGGTGCTCTCTCAGATGGTCTGTTGGCAGCATAACTGCTCCGATCTTAGGGAAGGTCTGAATGTGACCGTCCTTATTCATTTATTTTACGTGACCGAGCTCTGCCAATGACTTTTCCCATTACGGAAATTGAGGCTATTTCTTCCCAAGACTATATTTATTAATGGTGATGCTTTGGCGCTCTTCCAATCCACCTTCTGAACTGAGTGCTTACACACATTCCACCGAAGAATGTGAACTGGATTTTTCCACTCTCTGACCCACGTTCTTCTCAAGCCTGATGGACTTTTTCCTACTGTTTCTAATAATGGTTTTCTCTTTGTGTACTTTGATTTCAGAAAGGTACAAAGGTCTCGAGTGTACAGCTTGATGAGTTTTCACAAAGTGAACAACACACTTGAGTAACCAGCACCCCAATTAAGAATCAGAATGTTTGGGGCACCCAGAAGCCCCCTCACATCTCTCCCAGTCACTATGGCCGCCCCCCACCCCCCAGAGTAACCACAGTCTGACTTCCAGTGACAGTGATTAATGCTGCCTTATTTGGACACTATGCAATCATAAACGGAATCGTGTGGTCTATTGCTTCTCGTTGGGCTTCATGCGGTTGGGGCGCGCTGGTTTGCACTCTCTGGCGGTGCCGTGTTCCAGGTGTACCCGAGTGTGAATAGACCACAGTGTGTCTTTCCCTTCTGCTGTTGAGGGCATTTGAGTTGTTCCCAATATGGGGCTAAAGGACTTAGCTGACTGCTTTAAAAGCAATTTATGGAACTTGTACATGATTAATAAGCAAAACACTATTATGCTATTAATATATACTCTATCATTACAAGCAAGATTCTAACTTTAAAAAAGTGTGTTAGACAGTAAGCTCTTTTAAAACAAGGAGTACATCTTAGTTCCCACTGGGTTCTTCTCAGAGGCTGTTTTTTCTTTGTTGTTTTTTTTTTTATCCTCATCTGAGGATATGTTTTTATTAATTTGAGAAAGAGAGAGAGAGACATCAAAGTGAGAGAGAAAGCTTGATCGGTTGCCTCTCATAAACACCCCAACCAGGATCAAACCCACAGCCTAGGTAGGTGCCCTGACTGGGAGTGGAACCCACAACCTTTGGCGCACAGGATGATGCTCCAACCAGCTGAGCCACCCGGCCAGGGCTCAGGCTGTTTCATGGTGGGGGCTTACATGCAGATGGGTTCAGCAAACGTTTGATGAACGTGTAAATGAACTTTACAAATAGGCAAATTTCAATTTTAGGTAAGAAAACTACCCACTGTTAAAAAAAAAAAAATGAGTCACTGATGCTAAAGCCCCAAGTCACCAAACCAAGACTTAACTTAATTACAGTTTCTGCTCTCCCAGAAATGGAATCTTAAACAGTCAGTCAGCAATCGCCTGATCAGAACTGTCAGGTAATCCGTCTGGTAGACCCCTGCCATCCCCTAGGCCTAAAGGAAAGTAACTTTGCAATAACCAATCCGTCTTTTCCCTAGTATAACTTCCTTATTCCCCATTCCCTCTGCCTGTAGAAGTCTCATTTTATACAGCTCCTTGGAGCTTCGTATTGTCTGCTAGATTGGATGGTGCCTAATTCAAATCCATTTTTTTATTCAAATACGCTCTTATAAATTTTAATATGCTTAAGTTTATCTCTTAACACTGCCTAGGAGGCAATTTTACTAATTAGTGAGCTTATGTCATTGCAGATGTTCTCGAAGGGCTGAGTGATGGGTGACAGGACTATTGTAAAAGGAATTTCTGCAGTAGGTGGGAGGCACGTAGGACTAGATGAGCCCAATTCTGAGGTGCTAGGATTTTATATAACGCGTAATCACACAAGTACAACAGTCCCCTCCTAATCTAGTTTCACTTTCCTTGGTTTTAGTTATCTGCAGTTGACCACGGTCTGAAACATTAACTGGAAAAATCCAGAAATAAACACTGTATAAGGTTTAAGTTGCAAGCCGTTCTGAGGAGCATGGTGAAATCCACACGGTCTTGCTCTGTGCTGATCTGTCTCGCCTGGAATGTGAGTCATCCCTTTGTCTCGTGCATCCACGCTGTACATGCCCCCTGCCTGTCACTCACTCAGCCATCTCAGTTATCAGATTGCAGTGCTTGTGTTCAAGGCAACTTTATTTTACTCAATAATGGCCCCAAAGCCACTCACATAACTTTTATTACGGTATATTGTTATAATTGTTCTGTTTGATTATTATTGTTGTTAATTGCTTACTGTGCCTATTTTATAAACTAAACTTTATCATAGGTATGTATGTACCTATAATACATACAGAGTTCAGTACCATCCGTGGAATGTATCCCCCATGGATAAGGGGGGACAACTGTAATGTCACTTTGGGCTGAAAATCCATAAGGACAGGAGGAAACAACTTGTTTTGTTTTTTGTTTGTAGGTCATTGGTTTCGGTAAGGTTTTGTTTGTTTTTGTTTTCTGTTTTGGGGGATTTTTCTGCATTAAATACTTTCCCATGAACAGGGGAGGAAGCTGATGTTTCAGTAAGTGGCAACTTCCAATATACATTTACTTTGTTTAATTTTCATGTTTATTTTGTAACAAAGGCTTCAATGTTAATGTCACACGGTGTTAGTGGTATTATTGTTTTTACTCAGGGCAGAACAGATTTCTCACACAAACAGTATGTCATAATCACAAAGAGCAGAAATTCGGGAGCCAGACTGAGCCAGACAGCCCAGGTTGATTCCTGCCTAATTCCATCCTTTCTCACCTGTGTAACTTTGGATCATTTTTTTCAACTCTCTGTTCCTCATCTGCAAAATTTGGCCAGTAATGGTACCTACCTCACAGAGTCATCGTAGGGATTACCAGATGTAAGGCGCTTGAAATAACAGCTGACACGTAGTAAGCACTTGGTCAGTGTTTGCTCTTGTTGTAAGTGCTGTCACTCATATTGTAGATGTTGGTTACATGCTGCCCAACTTATTCAATGAATATTCATTAAAATATTTAAGGTTGGCCTGGCCAGCGTGGCTCAGTGGTTGAGCATCGACCAATGAACCAAGAGGTCGCCAGTTAGATTCCCGGTCAGGGCACATGCCCAGGTTGTGGGCCAAATCCCCAGTGGGGGGCATGCAGGAGGCGGCCAATGGATGTTCTCTCTCATTGATGTTTCTATCTCTCTCTCCCTCTCAGTTCCTCTCTCTCTAAAATCAATAAAGGGAAAAAAAAATTTAGGGTTGAAGAAATGCTATAAGTGATATTATTTATTTGGTCTCAACACAGGGCAAATAGCATAATGTTTCTTTTCTTCCATGATTAAACCTCTGTTTTTGAAATAGTGTCACACTATTTCTCTTTAAAGATAGAGGGGTTAGAGAGGAGGAGTATGCAAATCCAGCAGGAAAGCATCATGGGCAAGCAGGAGAAAGAATGCACAGAAACACTCTAGGGGATCTTCACAGGCAGAGCCGTGGGGCCCCTGAGTTGATAAGACCCAAGTAATAATGGAGTTCACCCATGAGGGCTGGAGAGCACTGAAATTTGCATTGATAAGGCAGTGTTCTTTCACTCATTTGTTCTTAGCCATTCACCCATTCCTTTTTCCCTCATTTTCTTTTCCTTATAAAGGATTTACCACCTTAGTATTCCTCCCCCAGTTCCTGATCAAAACCCTCCAGAGCATTTAAAACTCCAGCATTTAAATCTATAAGCCCTAGTTCTCACTGAGGGCTTTTTATCTGTCTGCACTGGAGTAAAGCATCGAAAGAAAGTGATCTGCAACAATGCAGAATTATACCGAGTAATAGAATAAAATCAAGATGAATCTCACATTTGGAAATGTGTAATTTTCTTCCTGCTCATAAAATCTAGAAAAGTTACTTCTTTAAGGGAAAGCCACAGGAGGAAAGCATTTAAAATTCCCTGCTCCTTGCCTGGATAAAGCAATAATAATAAGCAAGCCAGATCACAAAGTAAAGTACAAACACATATGACTACGTGCCAATTTAAAATGTTTGCAGTTCTTCAAATTAAAAGCATAATCAGCACAAAGATAAACAATGGAAATTTCAAGCAAATGTAACAAAAATTATCTTTATAAAATGCTCTCACAAATCATTAAGAAAATATGTAGACTTTAATACTGGATATGAATAAGCAATTCAGAGAAGATGCCATGTAACTGTTTAGCTAAGACACTCCAACTGTTCAACAACACCAGTTGTAAAGAAATGCCAGGACAGACAACAATAGAACATTTCTCTTTATCAACTCATCCAGTGTCCACATGACAATCCCCAGAGCTGTTGAAGATGGAGGCAGCCAAGTTGTCGATGGGAGACTAACGGTATATTAATTCCTAATTTTTCAATATGGGCCAGAAAAGAGTGGCACACTCGCGGATTTCAGACAACTGTTGTGGATTCTAAAACCCGTAACAAGCATCTGTGGCTGCAGAGAGCTGCCCTTTTTGTTTCAGGTGTCATTTGTCTTTTCAGCTGAACACTTCAGGTCGTGGCTCTGTCACATTGCTCAACGAAACTCCCTGATGGACACGAGCTCTGTGATACGTTGTGGGTCTCTGGAACTGAAATGAGAGAAATCTATTTTTACTCCAGAATGTACCAGCCATCAGATCAAATAGCAGATGCTTTGATTCTGTGGTTCAGGGGTGACATATCATTCAGCCTTTCGTCATGGACTGGAAGAGCGTTAATTGATTGGTGTTTGACGTTGTGAGGTTGATCTGTTCTTATCTGAGCTAAACTAGTCAAAGAACATTTTCATTGATCCATATCATTTGGCAGGAAATAATTAAAAAAAATATTTTTTTCCCTTTATTGATTTTAGAGAGAGAGGAACTGAGAGGGAGAGAGAAATAGAAACATTAATGAGAGAGAATATTCATTGGCCGCCTCCTGCATGGCCCCCACTGGGGATCGGGCCCACAACCTGGGCATTGAACTGGCGACCTCTTGGTGCATGGGTCGACGTTCAACCACTGAGCCACACCGGCTGGACTCGGCAGGGAATAATTTTACAATGGCTTGGTCTTCTACAATATTAAAAAATGGTTTCTGTCACTAGCTCTGGTCTAGAACTATCGTTTCATCAAATATCCACAGTGTTCTTTGTTCGGTTGCTCTGGTTTTCAGGCATTCAGTAGGGCTCCTTTAATGCCCATTCTCTGTTTATTTTGAGATATGCTTCAAGGAGGCAGCGCGTGTTATGAAAAAAATCACTGGATTGTGGGTCCAGCTTTGTGACTTGGGCAAGTCAAAACTTCTGAGCTTCAATTTTCCTTGTCCATAAAAAGAAGACCCCACTACCTGCCCCACAGTCTCACAGGGTGTGGTGAGGATCAAACGTAATGTTACATGTTAAGGTACTATAGATGAAATAGAGATGAAAACTGTTAATAACAATTAATGAGAAGAAAATAGGCTAAAGGAATTTTTATATAAAATTGGCTTTATATGCCCTGGCCAGTTTAGTTCATCGGTTAGAGTGTCGGCCCATGGACCAGAGTCCTGGGTTCGGTTCCCGCTAAGGGCACGTACCTCGGTTGCGGGTTGTCCCCACCCCGGTTGGGGTAGTGCGGGAGGCAACAAGTCGATGTGTCTCTCTCATGTAGATGTTTCTCTCTCTCTCTTCCTTCCTCTCTCCCTCCTGCTCTATTTGAAGATAAATGCAAACATGTTCTCGGGTGAGGATAAAAAAAAAAAGGCTTTATAGTTATAACCACAGCTACAGTCCTTCACTCATATGCTAAATGTAATAGGTTTGAATTTTGGTTCTGCTGCTAACTAGATATGTGACCTTGGACAAGCTAATCTCCCCGTCTGTTTCCTCACCTGTTGTGCATATCAGTGCCTATTACTTGGAGGTTTGTGAGTATTAGGGACTATAATTTATGGCAAAGTATAGATCAATGAGACTGCTTGCAATTATTATTATTATTCTGGGTTAAGGTCTCAGCAATTGGTCTAATAATTTTGATCAAGGTTTATGGCCATTCTGTAAAATTATGGCAAACAAAAAAATATTTTTCCTTGAAACAGGGACAAAGTTTATGAGTAATTTGAATAATTCAATAATATTTTTGCTGTATTTTTATTTGTCTTGAGAAGTACTTAGTAGGGATTATTTAATCTCCATATCTTTATTTGGAGAGAGCATTTCTTTTAGGTATGGTTCAAGTTTGTTCCACACAGAGGTACCATTGTGATGTGTTTGATTTCTTCTCATATTTGCATTTATTTATTTCATAAATCTACTATGAGCCAGGCATTCTGTCTGGATTCATTCCAGAGGTGCAGGTGCAGACGGGAAATGGGCTGTGGGAGAGGAAAGGTACCGAGGCGAGTCCTGAAATTGTCTCCATGCCTGAGCTCAATTGTCGTGGCCATGAATAACCCAGCCTGCTTTGGGTCTGATGTGAGAATTATGCCTCATTCCAAGGAGAGCCATTTGCAGGTCTTTGGTTTATCCTGGGGTGCATTAAATTCCCCCTCTCAGCCCCTAGCTCATTGCGACACTTGGGTATTCTACTGCCAGAACCACTCTGACCTGATCATCTGTCCAGTCCTGACTTACTGACCTGACGCCAGTCCAGAACCCAGTCAGGCCTATTTGTTCCAGCTGTCACAGCTGATTAAATTCTCATTTCTGTGGAGCAACAGCTAAGAGTGAAGAGAAAGAAATGTTGGCGAAGACATACTTTTAAGAGCTTATTAGAATATAGACACAGACTTGAAACTTCCTAAGGGATGAAAAACATTCCAACAAGTACTGAACATTCTATTTTTTCATTATTACAAAATTAAATTTGGAACAGAATAAATTGGGAGATAATTTGCCTTATAATATCAGTGTGACTAGAAGTTGAAATTTAAAATTAGTATTACAAAGCAAATCTAATCACAGTTTAAAATATAAATAGGAATATTTCAAGGTCATTTCAGAATACTAAGATAAATACATGTAGATTTTATACAACTCTATGATAATACTCTTTATAATACTCCACCATGATCATAGACCATCTATTCAAATTCGGTATGCCTTTCAAATTTCCAGAGTTCTATACGTGATCACAAATATTCTGACTTATGATAAAGAATGGAGCGTTGGGTTATCTTTTTTTTATTATTATTATCAAAAGCGAATAGCTCTAATTATTTTCTCATGTTATTTTTAATAATTCCTTAAAGGGTAGATTTATTATCTTTATTCTATCAAGGGACCTAGTTTGGTTCAGGAGACAGCCATATCAGAAAAAAAGAAATGACATTCTGCCCTCCTCCCACTTCAAATTGTATTCTGGGTAAGAGTTATATCTAAATGTGTACAATAGTAGACCACACCTTCTCCTCTCTATACTCTCATTTTTAGGATAGAGAATCACACATCATCTTTTCTATAGGCTAGCATGTAGTGGGTCCTGCTGTATGCAGGATTACATAGGACACACGGCGGCATGAACACCTGCCCCCTAAACTTTATGCTACTGTGCTTATTTACTTGAAACTTTCTAAAATGTACTTTTTGAGATAAATGTACAGTAAGAGAATTGTGAAAAGGGGTCAAGTAATCTACAAAGTAATATCTGTGTCAAATGTAAAACAAAAACATCACTTTCTTTTTTTTTTTTTTAATCCTCACCTGAGGACATTTTTTCCTTTTTTGTTCAGATAGAGTGGGAGGGAGAGAGAGAGAAACATCAACGTGAAAGGGACACATCGAGTGGCTGCCACCCACACGACCAACCAGGGCCAGGGACAAATCGCAACCGAGGTACATGCCCCCAGCGGGAACCCAACCAGGGTCTCTCTGGACCGTGGGCCGACGCTCTAACCGCTGAGCCAAACCAGCCAGGGCAAAACATCACTTTCTTTATAGGGAATTGTATATGGTTTGGTTCACTATTATTTTTAATCTTCTTAGTATACAACATGAAGAAGTAATGTTGAACTGAAATAGTTCAAATGTTCTTAAGTTTCCTTTATCCCTGAAGCTAGTAGCTTAGTGACCCCTAAAATATTTATAAAACCTACTGTCATCTTTGTCTAATAAAAACTAGGCAGATTTTTTTATTTGATGCCATTTTTGGAGTATGGGAAAAGGAGAATTAGGGAGGGGTCTGATAGATGGTTATGTGAATTTGAGTATCAGAGTTTTATTTTACCTGAAAAAAAACTATGTAATTTTCCTATGTTCAATTTCTATTATTGCTTTATAGTTCTCTACTCTGGTGACTTGGCAAAAAATTCTGAGAAGGAGGAAAGGCTCTTTATTGGGGACCATGTCCTATGCTTGGGTCAATTTGAAGATGAAAGTACCAAAAGTAATATTACATTTCTCACCGTGGCAGTCAGCCAAGTCATTGAAGTGCTTTTAATTAAGCCCAAATAAGCTCTTACAAAGGTACAGAGAACAAAGCAGCACGTCCTTTGAATTGCATGGGCTTTTCTGACCATGGAGCAAGCATTCAGATTTATAGTCTCTGGAGAAACATGGGGGGGGCGGGGTGATCCCACTTGTCCACTGTGATTCCCTGCCTTCTGACATGGAAGCTCTTCCCTCATGCATACTAGGTAGTTACCTAACTATGAACACCTTCCCCAGCCCGTTAAAATGACCAGCCTCACACTGGAAGATAAAATTAGTCTGTGCATCATCAAAGGTGATTGCTTTTATCTACTCAGAAAGTGATTGCCCCTCCACAGGACTCCTCTCCTTCTGGGAGCTGAGGACTTGTTTATCCCCGTTGCACCATCTTGCTCTGTTGTCCCTGTATTTGTGAGACGTCCCGTGTGTTTGTGGTGTCCTACCTCCCCTAGGGAGAAGCCAGAAACATCCGCAGCTTCCCTGCAGCAAACTCGCAGATATGTGTCCTAGTGTCTGCCAGCCCTAGAACGTCTCTGTGAAAGGCTTTCACCCGGAAGAAAAGAAGGTGAGAAAAGCCCGTCACAGCCTTCTCCTAGCAGGGGTAGTGGTGGAGGCATCCAGCTTTTGAGGGACGTGGAGGGGGAGGGCTGGCCTTCCACTGGGGGTGCAGTTATGGTATCAGTGGCCGGCACGGATGGCCATGACATCTTCGCTGGAGGATCCCGAGCGGTTGGGACACTGCCTCCCACTGTGTAGGCTCTCAGCCTGATCCTTCCGTCCTCTCAGAGATGCTGTGAGCTATTAATATCCTTTAATAGAGTCCTTTTCTGATTGAATTGTCTCAAACTCTTTTGTTTACAACAAAGAACTCAAGAGATATATGGATAGAGAATTTTTTATAACAAACCTTTTGATTCAAAACTACAATTTTAGAACCATGTCTCTACAAGAGATGTGCATTTAATTCTTAAAGGACTTATTCATATTTTTTTACTCTATTTTTAAAACATATTTGAAGAGACATAAACAACTTTTAAACAGTTTTACATGATAGTCTTAGTGATTCAGAAAGGCAGATGGACCCTGGATGCCTGTGAGCGTTGTTAATCAAACATACATTAAAAAGAATGAAGGAAATAGTGACAGTCAGGGAGTGGGAGGAGGAGGAGGACAGCCACAGGATAGCGTGAGGAGTGTGGCGGCAGAAGTAGGACACGACACCCTCACTCTACAATAGTGTTTTCTGTCCTGTAAGGAACCCTACCTGGTGTGGGAAGTGGAGGGGAGATTAAAGTTAGTGCTAGACTTGAGGATGGGAGGAGAGTGTGGAATAGAAATCTGAGAAAACTGGAGGAGCAAGCAGATTGCTTGTCTCAGGGTACAGGCCTTCTTCAGAGAGACCCTGGACCAGAGGAGGAGGAGGGATTCTACCTCCCCCGATGCAGAAGCCATCCTTCAAGTGTCACCTTGGCAACAACACACTCGCAATCAACAATATGTCCATTACACCTATTATGTAAGTAGCTGTTTCTACTTGGAATGAGTCCTTTGGCTCAAGGATCTCTGTTTTAGTTTTGCACATTATGTATCATTTGCTCCATCCTCATCCCCCAAATCGTTTACTAACTGTTCCTCTTCATGGGGAAGTGTGCTAGGTCCTACTCAGAGCAAATCAGGAAGAAGTTACTCCTACTAGGAGAATACAGTTCAGATCACAAGGAAGACCCCCCCACACACACACACCTCCTTCCCTGGCCCCTCATAGTTTATATCTTGGCAAGAACTGGACTGAGGTGGTCAGAAGGTTGAGATCCGTTTTTCCCTAACCTTTCTTCTTTTAAATATCAGTGTTCTGAGGACATCAAGATGCTTTATTAACTATTAATATCTTCCTGTTGTTAATGTGATTTTAAGATCAAACATGCCAAAATGCTAAGAATTAGACTTATGAATAGTGAAAGGAACAACATGGACACTAATTTCATCTCTTCCTTTTTCTCATAAGCATTAAATCTAAAAGAAACTTAAGAAGGAAAACAACCCTTGTAATTGATTAGTCTTTAATATGCTAAAGGTTGGTTTTGATGTTGTCAATAGGTCTTACTTAACAGCAAACTTTAAACTTCACTGGAAAAAATTTCTCTGTTTTGGTCCCATGGAATTATTGCACATTATATAAAATCAATATTTCAAGGAAGAACAAAAGACTAATCTCAATCTTTAGTGTACATAGTTTCAGCAAATGGAAACATTCATGATTTTAAAAATATAATATTATCCCTTGCCTAATAAAATTTTCTTCAAGTATATTACCCAACAGAAACCTGTGACTAAAAATATTAAAAGAAATAAACTTTGTAAAATGTTTATTTTTAAATGCCCTGTATCAAAACCTCCAGGCCAGAGGACTGACACCTGTCAGAAGACAGACAACCAGAAATCTTAAAAATCGTAAAACACTTGTCTTAGCTCACAGGTGTGGAGATGGAAAGGTACTCAGGTGGATACACTAAGCACAATGATTATGTCTATTTAGTAAACCATCTGTCTTCCATAAACATTAAAATGTATTATTTCTGACTTAAAAAATGCCTCGTACTTTTATGAAAAGTATAAAAAAAATAATTTAAACATTTTGAACATTTCCTTCATGTGGCTCTACTAGACAAAGTATATGTAGTTGAGATCATACTGCATATACACTTCTGTACCCTGTGTTTTTCTCTTATTATCGTTTAAAGATTCCCCTATGTTGTTAGAAACTATTCATTGATATCATTTAAATAGTTACATGATAATTAGTAACTAATTGTATGTTGCACACAGGTATACCATAATATACTAAGACAGTCTTCTATTGTGAGATATTTAGGTTGTGTCCAGTTTTGTGCTGTTATAAATCATACTGCATTTAACAGCTTTGTGGTCAAAGTTTCCTGTTTTTAGGGTCCCACCTTAGGATAGGGTCTGAAGGGGGATTACTGTATACTATAGCAGAAATGGTTTTAGAGCTCTTGGCATGTATTGAAAATTGTTTCCTTAAATCCTCAAATAGCTGCACCAATTTAAACTGCCATCAGGGGTCTATCAGAAAGGACAGTTCTCTAACCAGTGTTCTATGTTATCGTATTCCGTATACTCCTCCCACTTAAAAAATAAAACAACTAAATTGAAGTTCACATCAAGATATGCTGTGAGGAAAAAACCATGCACAGCTATCTTTGTCCAGGTGTTGTTGAAGACATGGTCTGTCACTTACTGTGGCCCCTTAGGAAAACATAGGAGAGAAGCTACCCTCAGATTTCATTGCCTCCCGCCCCCCAAAAACTGTGCCTGGTAAACAACTGGCAACTATAGTATAAAATGAAGACTTATAATTGCATGTGTTTCTTTCTCCATTTGGCCAGCAGGGAAGCCAGACTGTGGCTCATTTTTCAGCATCATGAAAGACTTCTTTTATTGTTGGACCTTATTTGGGGTTTGATTTGATTTTCTTTTTTAATTTCTTTTTTTCCTTTATTGATTTTAGAGAGGAAGGGAAAAGGAGAGAGAGATAGAAACACCAGTGAGAGAGAACATTGATTGGCTGCCTCCTGCATGCCCCCAAACTAGGGATTGGGCCCACAACCTGGGCATGTGCCCTGACCGGGAATTGAACCGGCGACCTCTTGGTGCATGGGTCGAAGCTCAACCACTGAGCCACACCAGCTGGGATGATTTGATTTTCTTACTTTCCAAATAATTTTTATGTCATTAATTGTATTTTTAAACTGCTTTAAAAGAAAATAGATGTGATCTAAGTTAAATAATTTTCACTTAAAAATTTTTTGATGATGAACAATATATTATTGCTTTAAATCATATTTTATTGAGCATAAGTGAAATTGAATATTTTAACCATTTGTAGTTGCTCTTTGGCAGTTTCCAATTTATTTCCTTTGCTTATTTATCTATTGAGTCCTTGTTTTTTTCCTTACTAATTTGTATGAGTGTTTTGTGTATTAAGGCTACCAATCATTTTCATATTTGTTGCAGATATACACCAGCTTTCTTTCTGACTTTATGTTATTTTTTTAATCCTCACCCGAGGATACTTTTCCATTTTTATCTTCAGATAGAGTGGGAGGGAGAGAGAGAGAGAGAGAAACATTGATGTGAGAGGGACACATCAACTGGTTGCCTCCCGTATGATCCCAACCAGGGCCGGGGTCCGAACCGCAACCGAGGTTCCTGCCCTTGACCGGAATCGAACCTGTGACTCTTTGGTCTGTGGGCCAACGCTCTAACCACTGAGCAAAACCGTCCAGGGCTATTTGTGTTATTTTTAAGAAAAGTTCCCTTGTTATTTAATCAAGGTCTCCACAGCACATTCTGGAAGCACTCAGTCAGTGAATTAGTAGTAGTTATTTCTTTCATTACTTTTGAACTTAGAAATTCCTCACTAACGTAGAGGTTTGACAAATGCTAATTGCAATTTTCATCTAGTATTTAACTGCCTTAATAATTTTATTGTAAACATTGGAAATTTAATTTGTCAAAGTTCATGAAGTAATGATCTAAATCCATTTTATTCCCAAATAATTAACCAACAAATCCTTCCTTATTTGACTGTTTTATTATTTTAAAATCCTTATATGATAGAGTCTGTTTTGGCCATCTATAATACTCCATTAACTACAAGTTCTTCTGTGCCAGTGCCAAACTGAATTAATTATTGCTTTTTATTATTTTGGGTGAATGGGTACTCAGTGTCATTCTTTTATCAAAAATACTTAAGCAATTCTTATCTACTTTATTTATCTAGGAACACTTACAGTCACTTTGATATTATCTACCAAAACTCCTTCAGTATTTTGTATTAAAGTAAACCTGGAAATTAACTTTGGGAGAACAGAAATGTTAACATTATTCAGACTTTCCATTCAAAAATGTTATATGTGTCCCTATGTATTCAACTGTTAAATATTTTAGTAATACTTTGCAGTTTTATTTATATATGATATAATTTTCTTGGTAAATGTGTCCTTAGGTATTTTATATTTTCTCTTACTTTTGTAAATAGAATATTTTTTCACTAGACATTAAGACAGTTATTGTCAATATATACAGTAGCTATGGATTTTTGGACATTTATCTATATTTTCAGCCATTTTGCTTAATTGCTTTTTCCTTGATGTTTATACATGTACAGTCTTAGCAACTACATATAATGATAGTTCCTTCTACCTTTTTTATGATTATATCTCAAATTTCTGGTCCATATTTTTATTCCATTGACCAGTGTTTGTAAAAGCCAAGATAGCCCTGGCGGGTTTGGCTCAGCGGTCAGAGCGTCTGCCTGCAAACAAAAGAGTCATGGGTTTGATTCCAGTCAAAGGCATGTATCTCAGTTGCGGTTCGGTCCCCAGCCCTGGTTGAGGTCACACAGGAAGCAACCAATCAGTGTGTCTCTCTCAAGTCAATGTTTCTCTCTCTCTCCCTCCCTCCCACTCTATCTGATGATAAACAGAAAAATATCCTCGAGTGAGGATTAAAAAAAATATATAAGTAATAATAATAATAATAATAATAATAATAAAAGCCAAGATAAATGACGCTGATTATAATAGGACTCTTCACTTCATTCCTGATTTTAATGGGGATGCGGCCACTGTTTCCCCAATAATAATGTGACTGTCAGTATGATACAAATATATTTTTGATAATGTATTTCTCTGTACCTAGATTTCTAATGAGTCAAGAGTGGGTATGAAATTTTAAGGATTAACATTTCAACATATATTGAGATATAATCATAGGATTTTTTTGTGTGTGACCATGATTATTAATACATTTCTTAAATCTAGACTATGCTCTCATCCTGATAGAACCAATGAGGTCATACTTTATTTTTTCCCCACTGTGCCAAATTCAATTTGCTGACATTTTATTCAGGATTTTTGTATCTATATTTATGATTGAGATTGGCCTATTGTTTTAGTTCTTTTTGTGTTATTTCTATGAGATTTTTTAATATAATGGTTTTCTAATTTCATAATTAATTGGATAGCTTCTAAGTTATTTGCCATTCAAAATAGTTAACATAGAAGCAATTATCTAAATAGATTAAAACAATAATTTTATCTATATTCTTATTTATTTCTATCTTGAAACACTCCAAGAAGAATTAGGAAGTTTCTACCAAAACCTATAAAAACGGTAAAATATAACTGGGATAAAATAAAACTTTTGCATAGAAGCATCACTACTTTTACTAATACTAAAAATTAAGAAAAAACTTCCCTTGGGTTTACTTAAAGTCTATTCTATCTGGCCGAGAAGACCAGGCAAAATGCCCTGAGTTCCTGGGGGAATGTCACCTGCCTGAATTCTCATCAGATCTCTGCTGACCACCTGCCCATGTTCTGAGCAGTTCTGCCAACTTACTGCCCTTACTCTCAGGATCCTCAACAAGTGCCCTGTTTGTGCACAGGTGTTTCCAGGTAAGAGGAAGAGGAGGTGTCTTTACCTCCCTACACACTGACAACTTTGCCTTTGGCCTCATGCCCAGGTCTTCTTCTATCAGGCAAGTGTCTACCATCCCTGAGGCCAAGGCCCTCTGTAAGGATACAGATAACAACTTGTGATGGTGGCTTCAGTTTCTTCTTCTCCCCTGGTGGGAATTCTGATGTTCTTTGTAGATAAGAATATGGAGCCCTACCTTCTCCAGGACTCCAAGGTCTCAGACAGTCATCTCTTAGACCACTGCCCATTCCCACTGATCTCTGAGCTCTTTGTCCCAAAGTATCTGGATCTTGTCTTCTTCTGGAAGAGTGATGCATGGAAAGTGGCCTTGGAAATTGTATTTTACCAAGATGACATTGGCTTTGTGTTAAACTGAAGCCATCTTCTGGTACTTCATAAAAACCGTGCTCTCTGACCTCTTGGTCTTGACCTATCTGGATGATATGCCAAGGAAATCCCTTCACTGAGCATTCTGAGAATCAATGATCTAGAATTTTCTCTGCCCACTGTACCATTTCTGCATTGCCTCTGGGACAACCTGAAGAAGGATGCTTTTGAGATCTCTTTGAGAAAAATCCTGGACCAACTTTTGTTCTTTCAAGGAGTGCCCCCAGCCTGCATTCCCAGAAAGCCTTCAGAGATGAGCTGCCTCTTTGGGAAACAGGAATCACACAGCATCAAGGTGACATGTGAGGTAGTGAGTCACAAAGACAAGATGGAGCCAATCTATTTTTAAGGCATCCACTAGTAACCTGACTCCACCTCTTGTGGGATGGATGAGAAGAGGGTCTAAAGAAAGGAAGAAGCTTCAGAGAGCAGACAAGTTCTCTATAGTCCCAAGCACAGAACTTTTGGTAAATTATTGCTTAGACCTAATCATAGAATGAGACTTTCTACGCCCTCCCTTAGAATTGACAATAGCCTAAGATGAGATTAATTTGACTTTACATTAGTCATAAAGGTGAGAAGCTACCTCCTTGGGATTTGCAGAGAACCCCTGGCTAGTGTGTGGAGAGGAGACACTGAGCTTCACCTGCTCTTTCAGGCCCCACTATTAAAGAACCTCCAGTTCTGAGCTGCCAATAAATACAGAAATGAGCTCAAGTTGCATCATGGGAAATTAAATGTCCATATGGGATGCATCATTATGCAGGAAATGGTTAATATGGCGCCCAGAGAACTCTTAGTGAGACTGGGAGTGGAGCCAAGGGGTGGGTAGTTTTTAAAAATATTTTTATCAGCAGGAAATGGCTTTAATCTAGGTGTAGAGAAAGAGCAAAACATGAATGAGACAAACTATTACTATCAAATGTTTCCATCATTAACATTCATGGTGCTGCTACCTCTTAAAATAAAAAGCTATTTGTGACCCAAAAGTTGGTTAGCACCAATATCTATGGATCATGACAAAAATAGAAATGAAACTAACTTCCTGAGAACTTACTATATTCATTTTTAATAGCTAGATCAAATAGGGGAAATCAGCATGTCTATTATTAAAATAGAAAACGGAGCGTTAGAACACTCATTTGGAGCAGGAAGATTATGCAAGACAAACGCTGAACATGGAAACGATAATTTGCCCTTGAGCAGGAAAATAACTTAATAGAATTCAATGTATTAGCAAACCTGTGGTAGAATGTTGAAAAAGAAAAGCCAGCAAGTGATAAATGCAGAAGACCCAATGGGAATATTCAGACTTGAGCTATAAATCGTCTGGATACAGAGGATCCGTAACACTTGTTACAGAGCTTGGAGCAGCAGTTGAAGTCACTGAAAAAAAAAGAGAAAAATTCAGAGATGACTCTTGCAACCTAGTGAGCACCTGTGTTTTTAAATTTATTTTTTTCTGTGTTTTTAAAAAATCTAAATCAGCCTGGTCGGTGTAGCTCACTGGTTGAGCATCGACCCATGCACCAAAATGTCGCCGGTTCCATTCCCAGTCAGGGCACATGCCCAGGTTGTGGGCCCAATCCCCAGTGGGGGGCATGCAGGAGGCGGCCAATCGATGTTCTC
This sequence comes from Tadarida brasiliensis, assembly GCA_030848825.1. Taxonomy (NCBI): domain Eukaryota; kingdom Metazoa; phylum Chordata; class Mammalia; order Chiroptera; family Molossidae; genus Tadarida; species Tadarida brasiliensis. Next base: position 49,402,306 of record CM061258.1, read on the forward strand.
TCTCATCAATGTTTCTATCTCTCTCTCCCTCCCCCTTCCTCTCTCTCTAAAATCAATAAAGAAAAAATATTAAAAAAAATAAAAATCTAAATCAAATTAAAATTCTAGGAACGCTGGCAGTTTCTCAGGATACTGTTGTGCTATTACCCCTCCAAAGAAGGTCATGCACAATTTGAAGCTGTTAGGTCCCTCATGAGGAAAGACCCTTGATGAGTCTCAATTTGGAAAGAGAAGTTCAAGAAGGAATGTAGAAGATTAATTAAATGTTTGAGTAGTCATTCAAACTAGATTTAGTACTTCTCACATAGAAGGTATCGTGTTGGGCCTTCAAAAGGCTATTGCACCACAGAAAATCAGGCAGCATTACTTATAATCCAGCTGGTAAGTGATGAGGGCCATATATACGGTTGAGCCTGAGAGCTATCAGAGTGTGGGCTGGGAAGAACACTTTTGCCTAGAACAGTTGGCCAAGGTCTAGTAAAGAAGGTGGATGGCATTTGGTGTTTCAGGTAGCAAGTGGGTACAGCAGCTTTACGCAGAGGTAGAGAAACTCAGGGACTCTGGGGGATGGCAACTAGCCCAGAGTGTCTGAGGCATAAGATTCGAATTGGCAGTAGTGGAGGAAAGGGCTGGAAAGGAAGACAGGTGCCAGATTGCACATGGCCTTGCACAGCAGGTTCTCAGGTTGGGTGTAGGGTTTGAGCACATGTAGTTTACTGGAGAAGTGACCCTGTAAAGCACAGGGGGCAGGAGGAGAAGTCAGACAAGGAAGGGGGAAGTCAGTGAATTGTTGATTAATGAGCTGGTTACCGCTATGGGCAACTGGGTGCTATCCCACCAGAAAGCTCTGAAGGACTGTGTAGAACAGTCCTCAGAACTGCCCCTCCATGGGATCAAAACTGCCGTTCCTCGCTGGCTGAACTGAGGGTTCACGGGCCATTATGCAAGCACTGGGGTGGCTGAGGTCAGAGACTGGCCCCCTCATCATTCAGAGCTTCCTCTGTGCCGGAGGCTCTCTGGTGGCATTGACATGAGACATCTGACAGGCTGGGGAGTTGACACTTCATTGGGAGGCCCTGTGCAGTCATGGAAAGGTTTGGAGCAGTCGAGTTGCCTACTCACAGCAGCCCTTCCATTTCTCTGAACTTCACCTGGCATCTCCAAAGCAATGGCTGGGAGCCTATAATGTTGTGTGAGGTGGCTCCAGCCTTCTCTCCACCAATCAAGTATCGGGCTCCTCTTCCTGGGACTGAGGCCTCGGGAACACAACGTCCCCCCTTGTGTCTCATCAGTAGCCCCATGCACTGAGACTACACATTTGCTGAGTGACAAACCTGCTTTACTCTAGACATGCAATACATACGGGAACAGACTGCACAGAAGGGGACAATTATGGGCCCGTGGACTATAGCTAGGGTGCATCCAGAACACCTTCGAGTTTCCCTTAAGTTTCTCTCCATCTGAACAGTTTTCCAGACATCAAAGTATGCCTTTTTCTAAAGAATGTGTCTTGTGGCTATTCTTCCACTTCTCTCCCCATCTCCACCCTAGCACAGACTCCAGTGACACACTGCCTTCCCCTCTGAGCCACCAGAGGAGGCTAGAGACCTCTTCATGTTCTCTTTCCCTGACCCTGCCTGGGGCAGCTTCTTGGCAATTTGAGCAGAAAGATTCTTCCAGAATCTAAGTTTTCACTGGGCTTTTTTTTTTTTTTTTTCCCATTTCAGCCTTTTATCTGGACTTCTAAAGTTTCCCTTTTGCTTGCGAAAATCCTGAAGCCATTTTGGCTTTAAGCAAATATTTGCCAAACATCTTCTATGATCTAGGGAGCAACAGATGGAGACATCCTTCCTGTTTTCTCAACAGAAAGGAACTGTACACACAACTCCGTTTAAATCAGTAGACACGCGCAGAGAATCTACTTGTGCCAGATACTCTTTCAGAGTTGGGGGGAGTGTAGGCGTAAGAATGCTTTTAGCTGTGAGTTAAAGACTCTAATTTAAAGTGGCTTTTAAAAAATAAAATGCATTACCACACAACAGGTAGGGCTGTTCCAGGTGTGGTTGGGTTGTGGCTCCTTGTCTCCGAAATTCACTTGGCTCTTACATCCTTCATGTGTTTTGTCATTAGACTACATGATTACAGGACATTTGCCCAAGTTCTGTATGTCACATTTAGGCATGATAAGGTCTAAAAACAGAATCAGGATCTTTTTCTTCATCATTCATATTTTCAGAAGTGAGACAACCTTCCCAAAAGTTCTCTAGAAGTGTTCCTTTCACAGGTCACTGGCAAGAATTGTGTGATATGTCCCTGTCCAATCCCACTGCTGGAAAGGATAGTGGGATTACATGACTGGTTTGAACAAATCAAGATGTAATGAGGCCAGCAGCCCCCCTTGTGAAAAACAGTGGATTCTGGCTCACTTGGGGAGGGGGGTGTTGGAAGTCAGAGCAAGCATCTTGCAGGCAGTTGGATGGCAGTGGAGGAGCCAGGAGAGACATGCTGGCTGCTGCGGCTGCAGGTCTTCGCCACCCTCGAGGGCCACCACCACCCATTAGACTGGACGAGTTCTCCCGCTGCCCAGCAGCTGCAGATCTACACTTGAATGAACGCAGCCTTGAAAGAGGTGAGGAGTTTAGTAAAAGACGTCTACTCAAAAGCTACAAAGAAGGCCATACACTTCAACTTTGTAATTGTTTTTTGTAGATCTTGAAAGACAGGTAAAGGAGGTTGGCAGCGTGATGTCTGGCAGAAAGGGGACTGATGGTTCACGACCCCGAAGTCACAGAAGTTCCAAACAGGCCGTTATTTGCACATGGCCCAAACTCCTCCAAATCAGGCGCCACCTCCCCCAGGGCGTATGAGACCATGTTAGATTTTACTTACTATTTCTTCTATTTATGTTTGTCAGTTATGGAAAATAAACTTACTCATCCCCCCCCCCCACATTATTGCCTTTGAGGTTTTAAAGTCTAAAAAAAATGTAATCCATCAATTTATGAGTTAAACTTGATTATACTATGAATATCAATGAAAGGTCCCTATTATTTCAAGCCCTTCTGTAAATTACGAAGAAAAGTGCTCTTAGCATTCTGTGTAAAACAGTATTGTTAAATACACACGTGCAATGAAAAGAATGGTAGACCCCTAAGTAAAATCAGGGTTCTTTAAGGACGGAATAAGGTGTGTGTATGTGTGTGTGTGGAAGTTGGATTGGATGTTGGTAAGGCAACCAGCAGAGTTGGATAGAAGTTTGATTTGGTGCCTTTTCAAATACATCGGTCATTCCTTTTACAGTCGTCCCTCACCACCTCGCGCTTGAACTTGCGTGGCTTCACTCTACCGCGGTTTTTTCAAATACTATACTGTATACTATATTTGAAAAAAACCGCGATAGAGTGAAGCCACGCAAGTCAAAGCGCAAAGTGGCAGGGACGACTGTATACAAATAAAGAATCCTACTTGGCAAAATTCATTTATCACGGTAGAGTCTGGAACTGATTAACCGTGATAAACGAGGGCCGACTGTAGTTTCCTATTGCCTGTAAGTATTTTAAAGCTTGTCTTTTATTTTTCTTCAAGTATAGTAAGAATTGTGACCAGTAATACCAACATCTGAAGTCCTTCCTTAAGGAAGGAGTGACGTTTCTTCTGTTTATCTGCAGGCTCTCCTTCACAGTGCCTTCCATCCTTGTGTGCTCAGTCGTTTTGTTTGCTTCGTTATTGTCCAACTTCCATTAAAAACTTCTTTTTTATTTTTGAAGTCTAGGATGAAGGACAGCTCCTTCAGAAAAGATTTGCATTTTCTTCTGCCAGGGCCCTGGGAAATTACCAGCCCAATATTAAACTGAATTCATAGTTTAATGAAAATTTGGGGCTGCAAACCCAGCCACCAGAGGGGGGACTAAACATTTTTTAAGTAAGGCATTCTAAAGCACAAGCCCTCTCAGGTACAAGGGAGGGGAGTGGGGGCAGAGCCTTTGCTTACTCCAGACTAAGGGTGGTACTGGTTGGAATGAACATCTCTGTATATATTACATTCGCAAGGATGAAGGCAGAATGCGTGTTTAGGGAGTGACCTTGAGTCAGGAAAGGAACAGAATTACTTAGAAGTCTGAGATGACAGCAACATTTAAAAGTAGTAGGTGAAATATCCCGATGAGGTGCAACTCAAACTATAGGTTTCAGGGAGAAGGGACCAATAAATAAATAAAATAAAATAAAATAAAATAAAATAAAAAGTTCTGAAAGCAACAATGAGGAACAAGAAGGTCACCACCTTCCTACCTCCAAACACAGTGATACGTGAGCTGGAGAAGAAATAGACAGCCATCACTTGAGAGGGTTATGGGGGAGCAGCCTGTTTGGGGAGGAGGTTTCCTTTAGAGCAGGAAGGGAAGGAACATTCAGAGAAGAGGCTGAGGATGTGAGGCATTTTGCTAATGGTGGACTGTGCATTTCAGAATGCCTAGTCAAAGGGTTTCAGGAGTTGGATAGGGGAAAAAAGGACAGAGTATGGATATGCTGAACCTTATCAGCATTAGAATATAGGAGATAAGATTAACATTGCTAGACTCAAGACAGAGTGTTGGGGAAGCTGTGAGTATTGGGGGTGAGAGGGTAGGTGTCTATGCCCTGCTATTGACTCCTGGTGACAGAGGTGAGGACAATGGGAGAAGTGTAGCCTTGGTCAAGTGGATGAGTCTCTCTACTGACCCCTGTTCTGGAAGCTATGTGTTACTCTGAGCTTGAGGGAGCATCATATAGGACTAACTCTCCATGGCACAGCCTATGGAAAACCTCACTCTAGCTACTGAAAGGGGAGGGGAGACTAACATTTATTCTATGCCCTCTACGTGCTTCTTGTGTATGTTATCAAATTTAATCACCACAGCATCTGTACTTAGTGTAATTATTTTTATTGAAACCACTTTGCAGATGTGAAGACAGATCTTTGATGTTCCTTGGGTGTTTAATTGCTTGCTATCTGGTATCACGAGCAGACACTGAGCAGAATAAAATCCCCGATGTGTCAGAGGGTAGTGACTTTAGACCACTGGGATTTTGTGGGAACAGGGCAGGTGTCCACTTTACCCTTCATCAGCTCCTATATGACAAGTATTTTTAGGAGAGAGACAGTCTTATAATGGTGTGAAGAAGACTATTCTGAGTACTAGACCCAACAGACCTGGGGTCAAGGGGTGCCACAGGAGGGACCCTAGAATGAGAGCAACTCTGGAGGGAAGGCCAAAGAACCTATGCATACCAGCATCATAAGAAAAGGTTTACTATGCTCCAAAGACACAACATTAAAATACCCTCCTTGGACATAACCTGGTCTTAAATCAGGCACTTCCCGCAAAACACACAATCAGGGATTTTCCCGTACGAGCTTGTTATCTTCAAGTGCATCGAGACATGAAAACTCAGCAGCTAGAAAAACATATACATTTCTTTAAATATCTCCCATGGACAGCACAGGGAAAGATCATTTTTAAGGGTTATTTCATGGTTTTCTGAACTTCTATTACTTGGAGAAACAATTCGTTATTCTGTGACATTTGGGGGAGATTCTCAGAGGGTATCCATTTGCGAACTCAATGAATTACCAGCACATTTTGCAGTTGAGATTTCAACATTTTTATTTATAATATGTAGGCAATCTGAATAAGATTTACGAGTTTTTGAATTTCACAATTTTATTTCCAATGTTAGATTTATAGGCATTCCCATAGGGTATATTTTCCTTCTCATGGTGACAACACAATTTCAGCCTAAGTATTTAATTTAAATAATTCATTTATGCACAAGGATCCATGAAATGCAGATAAGCCTGTTCCCTAATTACCATTTCAGCTGACCACCTTACAGCACCATTCATGATTGCAAACTGCAAAGCCTTGAACCAAAACAAGACCGCCAGGCAGGCTTTCAAAGACCAAGGTAGCTAGCAAGTGTGGGCTCAATGGGACACAGGAATAATAATTTACAGTTCTGGAGTGCCTGAACTGGAGAGAAGGGAAAGTTATAGACCATGGATTATCTCTGTTTTCTTCTCTCCACCGGTTTGTATCATGTATGTGGGAGGTGCCTGACCCTTCCCCTTCCCGGCATATGTACATGTAATATTTATATTAATATCCACACACCTAGCCATCCAAGCATCCAGGAATATTTGCACAAATAGAACACACTGGCCCACAGACTGAAGCCTGCAAGGGCACTCTGCTTTGTCTCTGCTTGGGGTCACCCATTACTCGAGTAAGGCATCTGTCTGTGTGGCAGATTCCCACCCTGCAGGGGTTCCCTGTGAGCTCCGAGCCTGCGGCGTCAGGGACTTGGGAAAGCCCAGCTTCCAGCTGCGTCTGGTGGCAGAGAGGGAGGTGAGGGTGGAGGGGTGGAGGAAAGGAAGGGGCGGTGGCCCGAGGTCCACCGAGGGCGACGCCCTCCTATGCCACGGCCGGCCGGGCGGCTGAGATAGACTTGGGTGTGGCCTTGAGGGGGCTGGGTTATCCCATGCGGCCAGGTCCCGCCGCTTTGAAATGGGGAAAGTCGAGTTGGGGGTCTCCAGCAAGCCAAGGGGCAAAATGTTTCTGAGAATACAAGCAAAATTACCGTGTTTCTGTTTCTTTTCTCTCTCTTTCTTTCTTTCTTTCTTTCTTTCTTTCTTTCTTTCTTTCTTTCTTTCTTTCTCTCTTTCTTTCTCTCTTTTTCTTTCTTTCTTTCTTTCTTTCTTTCTTTCTTTCTTTCTTTCTTTCTTTCTTTCTTTCTTTCTTTCTTTCTTTCTTTCTTTCTTTCTTTCTTTCTTTCTTTTCCTCCTTTCTTTCCCTTCCTTCCTTCCTTCCTTCCTTCCTTCCTTCCTTCCTTCCTTCCTTCCTTCCTTCCTTCCTTCCTTCCTTCCTTCCTTCCTTCCTTCCTTCCTTCCTTCCTTCCTTCCTTCCTTCCTTCCTTTCCTTCCTTCCTATTCGGTAGTCCCGCCCCGCCCCCAAAGGACTGGCAAAGTTTCCTCCTGTTTGCTGCTACTGCGCCCCAAGTTTCCCCTCGACTTGTGTGCCCGCGTGGGTGTAGGGTTTAGGAGGGTTTAGGTCAATGTAGGCCTGCCTGGTGACTTTCTGGAAGCCGAGTCAAAATGAACAAGTCAGTCCCTGGCCCAGACATAGGAGGCAAACTCTTTCCCCTGGCACCAACCGGATTCAGCGCTTAAAATTCCTTGTCTCTCCGGACCAGCCTCGGGGCGCCCTCCCCAGGTGCGCAACGCAGAGTCACACTCAGTGACTAATTAAGGACTGGTGCCCTTTCCTTCACTCTACTACAAACTTAGAACCCAGACTTCTCCAAAAGTATCTGCCACTTAGGGGTGGCCTACACCCACCCCAGCCCCGCAGCACAGCAGCACCGCAGCACCCGACCTCCCAGAGCGCTTCAGCCCGCCTGGAACTGAGTCCTGCGCGGCTCCCGTCTCCCCGTGCGCCTTGACTCCCGCCCCGCGCGCGGCTCGTACTCGAGCCACGCCGCCGCCCAGCACTGCAGCACCAGGGAGGAGGCGGCGGCAGAGGAGGGGGAGGAGGACTGCAGCGTGCAAGCCGGGAACCACTTTCCCGCCCCTCCTCTCGTCGCTGACACGCTCGGAGGAGTCGCCACTCCGTGCGCTGCAGGAGAGAGTGGCAGACGGAGGCGGCCCCGGAGAGCGAGCAGGAGCGACGCCCGAGCGGCGGAGGCTGCAGCGCTGATAGCACCCAAGGCAGGGGGTCCCCAGCGGCTGGGGCGGTGAGTGAGGGACCCCGGCAGCGGCGGCGGGATTTCCCGACGCTGCTTAATTTTCCTTCGGGACCCAGAGGCCAGGCGCTGCAGCCTTGGGAACTTTTTGCAGCCTTGTAGAAGCGCAACTTTGCTCCGCCTGCCCCCCCCCCCCCCCACCTTGGGAAGCGGTTGCCGACGCCAGGTGTTGCCCAGCCCAACCCTTTTGCTGGGGCGGGACCGGGAAAGTCAGGGTCTAGCAGATGGAGTGACCCCCTACCGCCCCCCCCCCCTTGCCTAGTGTAGGTTAGGGGATGTGGGCTCACTTTATCTCGGATTCTCGGGGGAGGCGGGTTGGCAATAGCGGGGATGCCGGGGCCGCGCCCTCCTTCTGCGGGGATCTACACGATCCTTTGCTGGCCCGTTTCGACGGGCACGGGGGAGGCTGATTCCAAACAAGCAGCTCCGAGACCCCGGCTGGGTGTCTGTCCAGTCCCTCCACTCCAGCCTTGGGCTCAACTTTTCGGCGGGGATCCCTCTGCAGACGTGAGGGTGGCGGCGGGCTAACAGGCAGCCGCAGTGGGTGCTGCGGGAGCCTAGAAGAACACGGGGAATTTAAAAACTGCTCCACGTAAGTCCCCGACGCTCCTGTCTAGTGTCTACGGGAGAACCCGGGAGCGATGAAGAGAGGGCACCTCGCGGGGCTGTGGCTGTAGGTGCCCGCACTTCACCACACTGCGCCCGCATTCAAAAACCCCAGCGAGCGCCCACTGTGTGTCAGGTGCGGCGAAGAGGCGGACTGGCGTGCGGCTCACCTGTAAACAAACTACAGAGATAATTGCAGGTTGTGGTGAGGGCTTTGGAGGCGATCACCCGATCCATTGACCCTTTCTCTTAGAGGGCTCTGTCCCCTCACCTGGGTTCTAGAACCGGGAAGACTTTTCTCCAGCATGTCGCGGGGAGCGCCCCGGGCTGGGCCCACGAGGACTGCGGAATACGGTGATGAACTTGGCATGGGGCGGTGGTTACCCCGCCGCAGATGCACAACGCAGAGCATTTCTGTGGGGGATGCGGGGGCCCGCAGACACCCCGCACGCGGGGGCGGAGGGGGAGGGTCTGAGTCACAGGGGATGGAGGTGCCGCCTGGATGGCCCGAGCCGTGGGCGCTCGCGTCACCCGCTACGTGTGCAAGTGATGCAAATGCAGACCCACGAGGGGCGGGCTGGGGTGGGCGGTGCAGGGGGAGGGGGCGCAGGCGACGGAGTCTCCGTCTGGTAGCACGCGTCTGTGTGCGTCAGAGACTCTGGTGATGGATGCCCAGCTGCATACCGCGGCGACCCCGCGGGGAGGTAGGGGCGGACTGACTGCGGCGGGGGACGCAGCGGCGGCGCGGGCAGCCTGGAGAGCCCCGCAGGCGGCTCCGCAGTGCGCCGCAGTGCCGGGAAGGCGCCCCAGCGGCCGGGCGCTCCCGAGGGCACGGAAGAGAGGGGGCGTCTTTTAAGGCGCCACGGTTGGGACCCGATGGTGTCCTCTCGCTGGACCTCCTTCCTGCATGCATACTTAGCTGCCTGACAACGCGAGAGAGTTGTTTCAGTTTAATCCTTATCCTTAATCCTGGAGGACAGTTTGGCCTTATTCTCTTCGGCGTTCACTCATTTTCATTGGCAAGTTCCAAAAGGCCTCGTGCTCCAGGCAAGTTTTCATGTGAAAGCTTCGATGTTGAGGTTCATGGGATTCGGTAGAGCTAACCCATTCGTTCACCATTCTTGAGGGGTTTTGTCAAGAGGCCTGGCCTCTAAGGGGGACTTGAGAATGGCGTACAACACAATGTGCTGCATTCTTCCTTTATAACGTAAAAACGTGCAAATGTGCTTTAAAAACAGCACTACGAATGCATTCCCTGGTAGAAAATCAAAAGCCCAATCCACATTTTATTCTATTTATTATTACTATTATTAGTATTTTTAAAGACTCCACTTTCTGGAAACCTAATGGTGAAGGTTTTTCTACTGGCTTTACCGAGTGAGCTCAAATCTGCGGTATGTGTGGCGAAAGGAATATGAGGGGTGGGGGAGGAAGAAAAGCAATTATCACAGAGACCAAAATCCTAGTTCCCACTCTAGCAAGTATTATGTTATGTCACCTTGGGCAAGTGACTTACCCTCTTGGGTTCATGTTGCACATTTGAGAAATGTAGAAAATAGCTCAGACTAGCTCTTATTACAAAGTTGTTTTGAGGACAAAAGAGATGGTCTCAGAGAGCTTTGAACATGCAAATTCCTTATGAATGGAAAATATTATGAAACAAAGTCCCTTTAAGGGAAAGAAAACAATTTTATCTTTTTAAAAATTCTGGAGACTTGCTCCAGCACCGATACTTTAATGAAATTTGGCCTTCAGACTCAGCAAATGTAGACAATAGACTTTTCCTAATAGTCTAATATAAAATCAAATGCCATTAGCTGCTATCTGGAGAAGGAAAGAAAGAAGAAGAAAAAAACCTCCAGATTACCTCTGAATGTTTTGGTGATGTAGTAGAGAAATCAGATTTATTTTTTATGACTTAATGACAATAAAAGTAGCTTCTCTGGTCTGGACAGCAGACTAGCCTAAGAGCTTTTAGGGAAAGTCCTACTGATTATTAACTCTATAATATTCCTTAAGTGTGGAAGATGCCTCAGAGAACAGGATGCAGTTTCTACCCTCAAGGAGATTACTGCAAAGGGCATCATAATATGCAGTATATCATGTGACTGCAAGTACCAGAAAATCCATTTCCTATAATTAGGGATATTAGCTCTTACTCTGAGGTAAGCTTTTTGACATATTTCATAAATAAAAACATCTGATTTTTCAAAATGCCTTCCAAGCCAGCTCACTATATTGTTATTCATATAATTCATACACAAAGATCAATTTCTGTGGATAGTGAAAATAAAATGCCCTTTTTATTCTAGAGGCTGCATCAGGGAAAAACCTGATTCACCTCTATGCTTCTTGGCTCTATATTGCTGAAATTTTTGTCTGATCCATGGTTTAGAACATGTATATCATGGCCAGTTAATTTTACAATGGTATCATTTTGATAAAGTCTGTTTGTAAACTTAGGAGAGGCAGCTCCCCAGCTGTGTGCAGTTTTGGTACAACATTGCTAAATTGTTTCTGTTTTTTGTTTCTTTTCCAATTCCAGCCCTATTGAGCAACCAGTGTAAATGGTTGCAGTGGATAGAATTTGGAGTATTTTTTCTTTATTTGAGACAGCTGAGAGTATCAATGGGGGAAGAAGCTACTATTTTCTTTCTGGAAATAAACCTTAATGGGCTGTAGAGACACCATTTAGTTTTTGGTGTCTAGGTTAAGGATCGGTTGTCCTTTTGTCTTGCTGTTTTGTCCCTACTGTCTAAGAGGGATGGATTTGGATGCTTTGGTCCTTTCTGGTCCTAATAATCTTTCCCTCCATGAAATGCAGAAAAAAAAAAAAATGATGAGCTATATTTTAAATTCGAAGTTTCCTTATTAGTAGAGCTATATTTTAAATTTGAAGTTTCCTTATTAGTAGAATATAGGAAATGATTGTGATTAACTCACTGAAAATTTACATGGAGCTAAGGGCTCTGTTTCTGTACAGGAAATGGTTTGTTAGATTTTGTATTATGCCACTGGGAGCATTAATTAAAACATTTTTAAAAGGCCAAATCTGAAAAATAATAATCTCATCTTACTGTGAAGCAGATATTGAAATCCATTTAACATGATAACATTTGTAATGTTTTCTGTTGACCACTCAGTGCACACCATGCCTGCTGTATCTTTTCCTATGGACAATATGTAATTCAAATGATTAAGACCAGACACCAAGAACTATATTGATGGGCTTTTGTCTTCTCATAGCACTTGAGCTCTCTCACAATTCAAGAGCACAGAGAGATTTATGACAAATTAGAACAAGTGCTTCTCTTGTCACTTGCCATTATTTGAAAATCCTATGAATTAGAATCCTAGAATAGCCAAATAGACTAGTGCTTCTCAAATGATTGTGTGTATCATACCTTCCTGGGGAGCTTGTTCAAATGGAGATTTCTGAGCCCTATCCAAGACATTCTAAATGAGTGCTTTTGTGGGTGGGCCCAGAATATGCTATTTATCAAGCTTTGCCAAGTGGGTTGGATATCACCTTTAGGGAACCACACTTGCAGGAGCCCTTGAACTAGGCTAGGCAGTGTGGCAGAGACCCAGAACACATGGACTTTCTAAGCTATGTTATTCTCTTTAACATTGATTATCTACTTGAAGCCCTTAGTGAAGTCACATTCTAGCTGGCAAGACAGACTTAAAGATGACTAAATTCTTTGGTAAGAGTCAGAATGAGGCAGGTGATTGGGAAGGACTCTGGAGACCATTGTGTAGATGATATCAGAGAAAGGAGGGCATAGGCAGAAGCAACATTATGTATGACTGATCATTTTAGTGGAGTCAAGACTGAACACCTTAACCTTTAAGACCTGCAGGGCTCTGGACAATCTGGCCCCCTGCTAACTCCCATGGCCTCATTCTGCACAAGCCCCAAACCTTTCCCATCCTAGCATCCTTCAAACCTCAGCCCCTTCCTACTATGTTGGCAACCTTATCACCTGCTCCAACCTACCTTTACCATATTAACTCCTTATGTTCTTCAGATTACAGGCCTGCCTTCCCTTTCTGGGGAAGCCTCCCAAACCTCTCATGTGAGGTTAAAGTTCCCTGTCCTCTCAAAATGTACTTTTGCTTTTAAGTAAGGTTGTCAGAAAAAAACAGAATGCTCAGTTAAATTTGAATTCAGATTAGCAACAAATGTTTTTTAATATAAATATGTCTGAAGTATTGCATTGGACATACTTATATTAAAACATTATTTGTGCCCTGGCTGGTTTGGCTCAGCGGTTAGAGCGTCGGACTGCGGTCCCGAGAGACCTGGGTTCGGTTCCCGCTAAGGGCATGTACCTCGGTTGCAGTTTGTCCCCAGCCCTGGTTGGTCGTGCGGGTGGCAGCCACTCGATGTGTCCCTTTCACGTCGATGTTTCTCTCTCTCTCTCTCTCTTCCTCCCACTCTATCTGAACAGAAAATGAAAAAATGTCCTCGGGTGAGGATTAAAAAAAAACAAACATTATTTGTTGTTTATATGAAATTTAAGTTCAGTTGTATTTTATCCTGTATTTTTATTTGCTAAATCTGGCAACTGTTTATAAACTTCATTAATTTTACCATTTCCCCCTTATTTTTTTTAAATGAGATTCTTTCATGATGCCTATCTCTCCTGACTAAATTGTACACTCCAGGAGGACAAGGTTAAGGATCGGTTGTCCTTTTTCTTGCTGTTTTGTCCCTACTGTCTAAAAAAGTATCTGGAACAAAGCAGAACAATAAATATTATAAGAAGAATTAATGAGCAGTTTGGGAAAAATGGACAAGTTTCTTAACCTCTCTGAGCCTTAATTTTTCAGCTGTGAAAAGATGGCTTTTATATCTACTTTTTAGGATTGTGTATGAAGATTAAATGGGAAATATACATAAATCTCCTAGCATGTTACTTTGTAGACACTGTACTTTAAAAGGTATCTTTTATCTTCTTTCAATGTTTGTCTTGTAAAATGAAAGGATTCCTTTTTAATGTATGATTTCTACTTCCTCTTTATTATAATGCGGTCTTGTAAGCCATCAAGTGTTTCCAGAACATTTAGCAAACGGAGGGTGCCCTGAGATTCAGCTAGGCAGTTCTCGAGGAGTACCCCTGTGCAGAATGGTAGCAGCTGGGGCTGGCTTCGTGGGCTTTCGTCACTGTGCGGTCACACACAGCCTCCCATTTAGACGGGCTCTGTGCTTGATTTATACTCTGCCATCACTGCTTGACATTCTTGGAACAGGGGCCCCACACTCTCCTTTTGCATTGGGCCCTGCCAGCTGTCACTGGTAACCAATGCATATTTGTATATAGAACACACATTGGGAGCATTATACTTAGTCTTTCTAAAGACCCCAGCCTCTCAATACTTGGAAAACTTGTGATTTTCCCCAGATATGGCTTACAATGGACTGAACCAAATTCACGGTTTTTTGCACTATGCAGGTTCACCTCGATCAGATTGTCCTCACCTGATTACAACCACCCAATGTCTCCAGACCTCTGACTGAGCATCAAGGGCTTTTAAAGAACTAGCCTTAGGTCTCCTGTTTTTAGGTCACTCCCATGGACCTTTCCTCCCCATCACTGCCCCTGAAGTTGCTGAATGATTGGAGCTTGAAGTTCTAGGTCTGCCTCTGTAGGAACACCAGAGAACCAGCAGCGTGTTTCAGTGTTCAGGTTTTAAAATGTGCAGATTTACATAAGATAAATAGTGATCTCGAGGGGTTGAACTTTTCTAAGAGAAATGTGAGATGTTTGTTCTTTGCTTTAAATTACCCAGCTGAGTCATGTAGCACGGGAGCCTCTGCAGCACCGAACATCCCTGCATTGTGGCATGGGTAGAGAGGTGACCCACTTTATCATGTCAAGTTTTGATTAGCTTGTTTTAAATATACTCATTTTAATATTACTTTTTAATAGTTCTAAGTAAGCCATCTTTTTTATTCCTTTTGCACCTGTGTGTGTTTGTATTTAAGAAATGACATTCTAGCCTGGCTGGTGTGGCTCAGTGGTCGAGCTTCGACCCATGCACTGAGAGATCGCCGGTTCAATTCCCAGTCAGGACACATGCCCTCAGCTGGGCCAAATCCCCGGTGGGGGGCATGCAGGAGGCGGCCAATCGATGTTCTCTCTCATCGATGTTTCTATCTCTCCCTCTCACTTCCTCTCTCTCTAAAATCAATAAAGGGGGGAAAAAAATGAAGTGACATTCTAATCATTCCATGGGGCCATCCTCATGTTTGCCCTCATACTAGTATTCTTTTCAACACGTGACAGCATGCTCCAGTCATGCCCATTAGACACGTTATGAGCTGCATTTTGAACACAAAAACTAAGATAAGTATAAAGATTATTTTTGAAGTATCCAATTAAATGTGCAGCCTGGGTTTCCTGTCGGCCACATCGGTGTGGAGGTAGACAAATGCAGGCCCACGGTGGCATCCACAGTCATTTCTCTGGCTCTGTGCTTAGCCCAGTTGTGGATTCCCAGGCTGCTGCAGAGGTTCCCCCTGAGTTCTCTGAGTCCTCAGGGATCATCCTGCAGCCCTTGTCCCAGTTCCCTGCAGGGCTGCTGAGCCTGCCTCTCTCTCACTGCCCAGAGTGCCCTGGCTCCTGTATTGTAGAAACGGCTGATGCTGCCGTGTGCTCTTCGTGTCCCCAGAGAGCTCAGAGGATATGTGACTGCATGGAGGCTGGTGAGAGGACACTTCAAGTGACTCAGTGTCCTGTGTTTTTATTTTATTTATTTAAATCCTCACCCGAGGATATTTTTCTATTTTTCTTCAGATAGAGTGGGAAGGAGGGAGGGAGAGAGAGAGAGAGAGAAACGTTGACGTGAGAGAGACACATCAATTGGTTGCCTCCCGCGGGACCCAGGATGAACTGCAACTGAGGTACGTCCCATGACTGGAATCGAATTCACAACTCATTGGTCCGCGGGCTGATGCTCAAACACTGAGCCAAACCAGCCTGGGCATGTCCTGTATTTTTAATCAGATGTCCCGTCTGGCCTTGTCCTAGGACGGTAAATAGTGGGTCTCAGATCACCGTTCACTTGGGATGAGCCCTTTCCCAGGAGACTTCTTAGTCCCTCCTTCCCAGATATGTTCAGAGGTATAATAATATTTAGATAAATCATCAGAACTTTGTACAGAATATATATTGCATTATTATTTGCAGTAGTGGAAAGTTGGAAACATCTTAAATGTCCATCAGAGGGTGATCGGGTCAATTATGGTTCATCTGGTGGGGAACATCCGGCCCGCAGGCCATATAAGGCCCATGGAATCAATACCAGCTAACATCACATGCCTCACCAAATTAGCCTGACCAAATACAGGAGGCTAATTTTTTTAAATTGATTTTTTTAGAGAGAGAGGAAGGGAGAGAGAGAGAGAAACATCAATGTGAAAGAGAAACATCAATCGGCTGCCTCCTGCCATCCCTCTACTGGGGATGGAGCCCTTAACACGGGCATGTGCCCCAACTGGCAATTGAACCAGGACCTTTCAGTCCCTGGGGTGGCCCTCAATCCACAGAGCCACACCATCTGGGCATAGCAGGCTAATTTTTAAGCTGATAATTTTGTATGGCCCACGAATGATGGTATAAATATCCAAATGGCCCTTGACAGAAAAAAAGTTCTTCACCCATGAATGAAATACTGAAAAACCATTGAAATGAATGAAGTGAATCTATATGTAATTAATATGTAATTATTTTGAAGACATGTTATTAGTTTAAAATATAGCAATTTACTGACCAGAATAGGTGATACGTCTATATTTTTAAAAATTAAGGTATATTTAAAAATCTGGAAGGATAAAGACCAAACATTTATCTTTTGGGAGCAAGATAGAGAGAATCTTATACTTTCTACTTTATATATTTCTGAATTGTTTGAGTTTTTGACAATAAGCACATACTACCTTTGTAATTAAGTCATCAGTAAAAGTGGTAAAAATTAATTTCAAGATGTTCCTATGATGCTGTTTTTCAAATATATCTAAATAGTAATGTTTCAGCGGCTAAAAAACAGTGCCAGCTTTCCCTTGGATACTTTTCTAGTCTATAATATAGGTAATCGAAGTCGTGAGAACATAAATGACTTTGGTACTCAATAATGCTATTTTCATTTTGCCTGAAAAAAAGAACCCATCTATAACCACTGAAGGCAAGGGCCCTTGAGAAGGACAGCTCATTGCTGACTTAGGTTATTAAAGCTGGGACCTCCCCGCTTCCCCCACTCCTGTCCTCAATAAATCTTGTGTGTTCAATAGCTTTCAAATGCCTGTATTACTACTCGGAATATTTTTCTTTTAGGGACATTTTTCATTCTTCTATTTCTGTGTATTTAATGGGATTGGAGATGGGCAATTTTTTATCTTCTCTTCCTATGGGTCTGGAATGTCCCTCCCACTATGTATCCTCCCCGACTCCCAACATTTGTCTATGGAAAGGGCTTCTATCTGTCCTTCAAGCCTCAGCTTAAAATTTCATGACCCTCCACAGCAGAATTTGGGGCTCTTTATCTCTCCCGGTCCCCTTGCAGCTACCACTGTAAGAGCACTTCTCATGCTTTGTCACTGTGTCCTCTCTATACGTGTTTTCCTGCTAGACTCTGAATTTCTTGAACCTCCAGGGAAGAGGCCGAGTCACTGGGATCTTTGTAGCTCTCAGTGTTAGACACATAGGGGCTGAAAGGATTTTAAATAATTTTAAACCTTTTTAATTGAAACATAAAATACAGAGGTAAAAGTGCACGTATTAAAAGGGTATATAGCTGAACGGATTTTCACAAACTGAACACATCTCTTAACCGACAGCCAGATCATGAAAGAAATGATTCCCAGCACTGCAGAACCCCTCGCGTGTCCTTTCCAGTCACAGCCCCCTTCCTCTTTCCTGTCTTCAGTCCTGTGGCGGCGCCTCACAACGCTCTCCTTCTCCGATGAGCTTTTGTCCCTGCCCACTGTGTGGGAAACTGGTTGTCAGAGCCTTACCACTGCGGATGGACATGAGAATGCCACGACTGCGCAGGATGCTGTCTCTAGATGCCAGACTTCCAGTCCCCAAGGTGTCTGGGGCAGAGAAGAGGTCCCTAATTTATTCTACCCTCCTCTGGGCTGCAGAGCAGCTCTGCTTGTGACCTTAGTCTCAGTCCCCCATGAGCAGCTCTGTCGTTTGACCTTCACTTTTATCAGATTGGATGTTTCGTTCCGTTTCCAGTTTGCTAAACTGTCTTATGAATGTGTATAGAATTTCATCTAATGCTTTTAAGTCTGTAATTACAAAATCATTTCTTTTTAATAGCTGAAGGCTCCAGAGTTTCTATTTCTTCTTGTGTCAGTTTTGGTAAACTTGACTTTTATTTTATTTTTTATTTATTTTTATTTATTTATTTTTTAATCCTTACCCAAGGACATTTTTTTTGCATTTATCTTGAGATAGAGCGGGAGGGAGAGAGGGAGGAAGAGAGAGAAACATCGATGTGAGAGAGACACATGGAGTGGTTGCCACCCACACAACCCCAACGGGCCGGGAACAAACCGCAACCAAGGTACGTGCCACCTTAGCGGGAACCGAACCCGGGCCTCTCTGGTCTGTGGGCTGACGCTCCAAGTGCTCAGCCAGACCGACCAGGGCTAAACTTGACTTTTAAAAAGGAAATTTGTCAGTTTTGATCCAGGTTGTCAAATGGCAGTTATTTATAATCGCTGATTTGTTTTATTTTGTGAACTCTGTGATTCTTGTATCAAATTATATTTTCTTCATTGCTTTGGATACTTAGAAGCTAAGTCTGTTTTTTTGTATAGATTCTAGAACTTGAGAGTCTTAAGGCATTACCTTAAGATCTTTAAAATTGTATATGAATTATTTAAGATGCATTACTTCCTACTTTGTAGGGACTGGGTGTGGTCTCTTAGTTCTGGCAGAAGATTAATTTCTCCTGGAAGCCAGATAAATTATTATGCAAGATATTTTCTCTAGGAAGCCAGAGAGCAAATCATAATGTTGGATATTTTTAGTGGATCATAGAATGGCTTCTGTTAGTATCCACTTATGTAAAAAGAGTAAGAACATATATCACATGGTGTATTTTTGTTGCCCAGTAAATAATTGATATGTTAAAAAAAAAAAAGATATATTTCCTTTTTCATTTGAACATGGAATAATTTCCTTTGATTATATGCAAATTTTTTTAACTCACTATTTCTTTATCATTGAATAACAACTGTAAAAATACCAGAACATTAATAATCAGATAGATTGACAGATTAACTTAATTAATTAAAAAATATCTAAATGAGAGATGCCAGGTTTGTAGGTGATACCAGTTTCTTTTTTTAAATCATCACATTGCTTTTTATTTATTTATTTTTAAATTTAATTTAATTTTTTCCATCACCTTTTATCCGCTCTATGCCCTCTACCACCTCCACCCATCACCCTCCACCCCACACTCACCACACTGTTGTCCATGTGCATGAGTACTCTCTCTCTTTTGTTTTTCTTTTTTGCCCAATCCCCCCATCCTCCTGACACCTCCTCCCTGAGCTGTCTGCCTGCCCTCTATCTATGCATCTGTCTCTATTTTGCTTGGTAGTTCACTTTGTTCCTTAAATTCCATATATGAATGAAATCATATGGTACTGGTCTTTCTCTGACTGGCTTATTTTACTTAGCATAATGTTCTCCATGCTGTTGCAAAGGGTAAAACTATCTTCCTTTTTATAGCAGAGTAATATTCCATTGTGTAAATATACCACAGCTTTTTTATCCATTCATCTACTGATGGACACTGGGGCTGTTTCCAGATCTTGGCTATTGTAAATAGTGCTGCATTGAACATAGAGGTACATACATTCTTTCAGATTGAAAGCAAAAATGTTAATAAAAATGAAATACTCATTCCCTGGCCAGGTGGCTCAGTTGGTTGGAGGTTATCCTGTATACCCAAAGGTTGCGAGTTCAATTCCCAGTGTACAGGAGGCAACTGATTGATGTTTTTCTCTCACATCGATATTTCTCTTTCTCTCTCTCTCTACCCCCACCTTCCTCTCTCTCTAAAAATCAATAAAAACATCCTCGGGTGAGGATTAAACAAATTTTTAAAAAATGAAATACTCATGTGCTTGCTGTGGGTCTACTGGTCATTTAATGTTATATGTGTTTATAATCTACAGGGATAAATGAACCACAATTTGAATTTTGATGAAAAAGGTTTTATGTTGTGACAACCATGGGCCTTATTATTATTATTTTTTAATCCTCAACCAAGGATACTTTTTTTTCATTTATCTTCAGATAGAGTGGGAAAGAGAGAGAAAAACATTGACGTAAGAAGGACACAGCGGCCCTAGCCGGTTTGGCTCAGCGGTTAGAGCATCGGCCTGCCGTCCAGAGAGACCCGGGTTCGGTTCCCGCTAAGGGCATGTACCTCGGTTGTGATTTGTCCCCGGCCCTGGTTGGTCGTGCAGGAGGCAGCCACTCGATGTGTCTCTTTCACGTCGATGTTTCTCTCTCTCTCTCTCTCTCTCCCTCCCATTCTATCTGAACAAAAAATGGAAAAATGTCCTCGGGTGAGGATAAAAAATAAAAAAGGACACAGCGATTGGTTGCCTCCGCACGACCCCGACCAGGGCCGGGGATGAACTGCAACCGAGGTATGTGCCCTTGACCAGAATCAAACCTGTGACTCTTTGATTCTCAAGCCAACGCTCTAACCACTGAGCCAAACTGGCCAAGGCCAGGGGCCTTATTTAATCTTTATGACATCTTTGTCTGCCTTTACGTGGATCTGTTAGGATGGCAGACTTTGCATAATCTGTCCTTTAAGGTGACTGTGGTGGGAAGTGAGCTCATGGAATACTCATTGGTACGGGTTGCTGGGGGCTCTTCTACATCCCAGCCACTCACACGGCTAGTGACTCAGCATTGTGTGTTTACATAGAACTGGCTGTCTTCTACATTTTCCCTGAATCCCGCCCATTCCTTCTTTTTCCTAATATCCAGCCATTCCCTGTCCAACATCATGAATTTCTCATTGACTTTTCTATTCCCACTTTAACCATACTTGCCTCCCCTATGCTGGGTGGACAAGTATTTGTCAGACATTTATTGCTGCATTATGCTGCCTAACCAGTCCCTCCAAAAGTTAGTAACTTAAAGCAATAATAATTTATTTTCACCCATGCATCTGTGCATTGGCTGGGGGCTGGATAATCTGGGTTGAGCTTGCTGAGTTTTCTCCAAGGTGCAGGTTAGGTTCAGGTTTTTAATCCTACTTGGAATAATTGGCTGTCCAGTTCATATTTTTTTTTGCGTGGAGATGGCAGAAGTACAAGAAAAGTTAGTGGAAACAGATGATGCCTCTTAAGCCTAGGTTCAGAACTGGTTCCCTGTCACTTCAGCTCATGTTTCGTTGACCAAAGCATTGGATAGTTCCACATAACAAAGCATTGCCTCACCTACGGCACAACTTTCCAATATCCCAACAAACATCCAGGTGAAAATTATCTTTCTAATAAGTTAAGCCTAGAACTTTTTGTTTTATATAGGGTGTGCCCCCAAAAATGTATACAGGGTATCTGTAGATTCTATTACATTTTGAAAATGAAATGTATTTTAATAAACACTGGCTTCATAATTATTCAAAGCTGTGCATACATCTTTTTGGGATATCCTATATATAAACACAAGTATTTTACTTATAATTTTTTATATAGTTAGAAATATTTATATTTTTTCAGTAGTGAAACTACGTATAAATCAAGGGAAGATTATATTTTATTTTGTTTAAAGTCTTACCAAGAATTGTTCATCATTTCCAAAAACCGCATCACGAGTGGTGACAAACACTTGTTGTGATATTTAAATTGCTAATGAGCTCACCTCTATTTGTCTACACTGGGGTTTGTTGCATTCATGGCGATTCTCCCTTTGGAAGCAAGCTCATGGCTTCATTTTGTATTCTAGAGTTATGTGGAACATGTACATATTTCAAAACACAATTTATTATTTCTTCTCTTTCTCCTTATTACTATTAGGGTACCATATAGATATTTTCAAAGTATGTGTGCAGGTAAGGTATTTTATCTATGAAAATTATTTAATAAGGCATTGCACAATATCTGTTTTTAGTAAGAGTTGTTGGGCCACCCTAGACTCTCCGTATGTTAGCAGCGCATGCAGTGTGCTGGCTGTGTGGGGTGGGAAGGGGCAGGTTGTCACACAGGGAGGCCCTTCCATCTCAGTGCTGTGTCTGAGAGCCATGCTCTCTCTGGGAACATCGCCACATATTCTTCAGCAGCAGTTATGAAGGGAGGTGGAGTGTGAGCTGGGCCTGCCTGCAGAAATGGTGTGTCTGTAGAGAATACACAAGCCTTTATTGTATTTCTACTTCAGAGGCTCACCCCAAATGCAAGCAGTCTGGAGATTGGGGCTGTGAAGGCACTGAGTTTTTACTGTGCTTCTCGAATCTTGGCTAGTGATGGATACAACAAGGTGGCCAGTTATTCCAGGTAGGATTAGGAACCTGAACCTGACCTGCGAGTGGGAGAAAACGCAGAAAAAGAAGAAACACACCATGTTCAAAGATGGCTGTTCCAACAGCCGAAGGGATGCCCAGCAGGAATCTGCTGCTTTCTTTCTGACCGTGTTTTTAGAATCTTGCTGTTCTCTGAGGTCACTGCCAGACAGTGCTTCCTGTGGGATTCCCCTGCCAGAGTCTTCTGTGCATGAGGGCGGGAGCCCTCTGAGAGGCTTCCACAGAGCCTCTGACAAAAGAGGACTGAAAGCTGGCGACCTGACTTGGTCCGTAGTTCAAGGACATGAATATTTTCCTATCAAACTGAAAATGCTAGGAAGGTAATTCAGAAGGAATAAATCAGAAAACAGTGACAGAGTGATCCAGGAGTGAATAATATATGCTGTTCTGTGTTCCTTTTAATCTAAAGTTGGAGTATTGATAAGGGCGCACACACTCTTTATCTATGGCAAGCAGAGGACGTTGTTGTTGGGGCAGGGCTTGCTTCATTTATTGATAAATACATTACAGCTAATTGTTTGCCCAAACATTCATTACTGTGAACCTGAATATGTAATTATCGTGCCTGCCTTTTGGGATACAGCTGTGCGTGAACAAGAAGGTTTGATTATATTCAAAGGCAGTGAATAAAAAAAAAACACACCCAAACCTATGAAGGTTAGCATTCACTTCCCAGCAAGTGCAAGGAGACAAACCTGTGTTTAGTAAAACTGAGTATGAGACTTAGGGGTATGGACCCTCTTATACCTACTTTGTCTAACATCTGGAGAATGACGTGATTCTTCTTAAGGACAGACAGCAACAACACCTACTGGAAGATTTAGAGACATTTGAGCTGCACCTGCAGCTGTACACAGATGGAGCCTGAGCCAAGATTAAAGGGATATTTTTCAATAGAGATCTAATCCAGTTTAGTCCCAAGTTCTTTGGCATTATGCACTCCCTAATGATTGCCATATTACACAGTTGCTATGCTGATGACCACATCAGACATTTGGTGTGTAACATATTCATTTAATAAAGCTCCTAGATAAGATGGAGCTTAACAGTTCATGCTATATGCAGTTGCTGGCTTAGACATTTTTATCACTTAGTAGATAATTTTGAAATTGGGTACTACATTTAAAAAAATCAGATGATGAACTATTTTTGTCCAAGATTAAAGTGCAATAAAGTGTGCACCTGAGTTCGTGGGGCTCCCAGTGATGTTTCTGAAGTTCCTTCTTCCAACCTCCTGCTGGCAGTATTAGCACTTCCTTTTGCTGGTGTGTGTGTGTGTGTGTGTGTGTGTGTGTGTGTGTGGTCTTCATTTCCTCTTGCTGGTATTGATGGGTGATGGGTTGAGACCTCTTCAGTCGGGAAACCATGACAGTGTTAAGTTCCTCCTCAGGTCTTCTGATTGCACTGTGTCTTTGGGCTTGGAGGGGTGTGCTCCTTCCCTCGAAGGATAACTGACCACTGATTTTCAGTCTGGCTGACATGACAACACAAAATTCTCTTCTTAGTGGTTTTCACTGTCTCTTTGACGGACAGTCTTGGGAATCAGGATGTCTGGCTTCTCAGTGTCACAGGCAGCCGCTGTGCTTGTCCTCAGCCTGGAGGCCTTTTGGGTTTCCATTCAAGAGTTCAGCTTACTGTCTGGTAATGGTGAGAGCGGTTTATGATGATCTCTTCTGATCACATCAGATTTTCCTTCTTTTTATCCAAGCTGGATTTTTCATTCAAAATTCCAAACTTAATTCCAAGAACTAGCATGTGTCTTTGTGTATATTTCTCAGGCTAATAGATTTCTCATGTCTCAGAGAGATAAAATGGGGAGTTGGTACTCAGATGTAATTCTGGCTCTTGGTTGAATTTTTTTCAATGTGCCAAAAGTCTCTAAATGTACAGCCCTGTCAGCAAATTGACTATAATATTTTATTTGTAAAATGCTCATCAAATATTTATAGTGTCAATGAACCATAAAATTAGCCAATGTTTAACTTCGTTAAATATTAAGATAATTAGGAAAAAGAGGAACTTTAGATAAATCATGGCATTTATTATTTAGTCCTGATTCATGTAAAGCTACCTTTCAACTCCACTGGAGGTTAAGGTTGACCATTTATTTATTTGTTTTTTTATTAGCTCAAAAGCTACAGATATGCCAAATGAAGTACATGCAGCTTTATAGTACATATAAAAACTAACATCAAAACTCCTTTAATTCAATTTAGCACAGTTATCACTCTTAAAGAGCACACTTTCTATGGGATCATAAAAGGTACTTGAATTTATCTGGAGATAAGACGACAGTTATTTAATAACAGTCTGTAAGTATTTAAAAGTTAAATGCACAAAAGATGATGCCTATCTTATCTTTTCTTCTTAAGAGGAAACAGGAGAAAATAGGCTTGAATAGAAAATAGAAAATTTTTTTTATTGAAAGAGAAATTTCAGTCAACAAATGGATCGTCTCCCTTATGCAAGGGATGGGCTGTGCTTATTAGGAACAATGAGATGGGTGGGATACAGCCTGGGATCCCAAGCACACAGGCCTGGGAGGGGGGTGCTCAGACAGGTTATATATAGGTACTGGAAAATGAAGAGTGAGCATTCAGCGAAAGCAACCCAACCCTCCATGGTGGTTAGGACATTTGCGTAAGGAAGGATTTCTCAGTCTCAGCACTGTTGATATTTAGGCCAGATAATTCTTTGTTGTAGGGGCCTGTGCTGTGCATTGTGGGATGGTTAACAGCACCTCTGGCCTCTACCCACTGGACACCAGTAATATTTTCCCCTCCAGTTTTCACAACCAAAAATGTCTCTGAACATTGCCAAATGTCCCCAGGGTAGGAGTAGAGAGTGTGCAAAATCGCCCCAGTTGAGAACCATTGACTTAAGGAATAAGGAAAACCTCAAAAGCAATCACATTCGAGATGAACCTTGAAGGGCAGATACAGCCATGTGGGCTCCCTTTGATGGCCGGGAATTGTCTTTATCAGTGCACATTTAGAAAGATGAATTTGAAGTTGGGTGTGTAATGGCTTAGAGTAGGGAGAGCCTCGAGGCAGACATACCAGCTAGGAGTGGCCAATTTCAGTCATTTCTTGTAGATGAATCCCCATTCTTCATGCAGCCCACACCTTTATTGTGCCTGTGTTAAGTGG
Organism: Tadarida brasiliensis; assembly: GCA_030848825.1. Taxonomy (NCBI): domain Eukaryota; kingdom Metazoa; phylum Chordata; class Mammalia; order Chiroptera; family Molossidae; genus Tadarida; species Tadarida brasiliensis. The sequence goes on from CM061258.1 coordinate 49,427,406, forward strand.
TAGGCACTGCTCCAGCTGCTGGGGGTAGAACAGAAAAGAAAACAGATGAAATCTCTGTTCTCAGGGAGTTTACATTCTAGAATAGGAGGAAACCAACACAACACATAAAAATGAAACTCAAAATACTTTAAAAATGGTACTGAAACTCTATGAAGACAGTGAAACAGTTGATGTGATCATTAGTGACTAGAGAGGCTGCTAATATTAGTGACAAAACTTATAATTAAGACATACTAACAACTTTGTTGCAATGAAATTACATTGACATTGTTTATTAGAAATCTCATCCCCAGGTGGCCAAAATCAGAGGTAAAATAGAATGTGTTTCTTCCCTGTTGACCTATGAAAGTATCTGTTATGAAGAACATTTCTTTGTAAGTTTATTCAACAGAAAGGCATTTTACTTGTATGACTGTTGGGATATTTGGACAGTTCCTTTGGAAACAGTGGGACAGATGACAAGGGAAGAAGAAAGAAGACAGCTAATGTTTGCTGGGTTCCAGCACATGCCAGACATGCTTCTAGGCACTTGGCATTTAGTTTTTACCACACCCAGAGTGCAGGCCACCATAACCTCTCACGTGAAGTACAGCTTCCTAGCAGGCCATTTGGCCTTTAGTTTTGTCCTTCTTCAATCCATTATATGTTTGTAAAGCACAAAAGACCACATCCATTTTCATGTTAAAAATCACTAATGTTCTTCACCGGTTTGTCACAGTGGTTAGAGCATCGGCCCGCGGACCGAAGGGTCTCGGGTTTGATTCCCAGTCAAGGGCATGTACCTGGGTTGCAGGTTCGATACCTGGCCCCAGTTGGGGTCGTGCGGGTGGCAACTAATTGATGTGTCTCTCTCACATCTATGTTTCTCTCTCTCTCTCCCTCCCTCCCTTTCACTCTATCTAAAAATCAGTGGAAAAATATTCTCTGGTGAGAATTAACAAAAACAACCAAACAAACAACAAAAGTCACTAACAGCCCTGGCTGGGTTACTCAGTTGGTTGGAGCATTTGCCAATATGCCAAGGTTGCAGATTAGATTCTGGTCAGGGCACATACAGGAATCAACCAATGAATGCAGGGATGGGTGAAGCAACAAACTGATCTCTCTCTCTCTCTCTCTCTCTCTCTCTCTCTCTCTCCCCCCCCTCCCTCCCTCCCTCCCTCCCTCCCTCTCTCCTTCCTTGTCTCTCTAAAATCAATAAATTAATTTTTAAAAATCACTAATGGCTCTTCATTGCCTTAATTAAGATCAATTAGCAATTTCTTACCAGGGCACAGTGAATTTCCTCAGGTCCTGGATGATATCATGCTCTCCCTCTGCCTCCTCTGAGCCTTTCTGCCTGCTTGAGGCTCTCCACTTCACCCCTCTTACCTTCTGGAGTGACTAAAATAAAACAAATTGACAATACTAAGTGCTGACAAAGATGTAGAACACTTGGAACTCTTATATGTTGCTGATGGAAATGCAAAATGGCACTTTGAGAAACACTTGGCAGTTTCTTATAAAGTTTAACACCTATGCACCATATGGCCCATTTATCCCTATCCTTCATATTAACCCTTATCACAAGTGAAATGAAAACTTTTGTTCACAAAAAGTCCTGTATATGAATGTTTATATAGGCTTCATTCATGTCTCCAAAACGTGGAAACAACCCAAATGTCTCTCAGCTGGCAAATGGTTAACAAATTGTGGTTTATTTACACAATGGAATACTAAATAATAAAAGAGGAATAAACTACTGATGAATGCAACAACAAAGATGAATCTCAAATGCATTACGCTAAGTGAAAGCAGCCAGATACAGAAGCTACACAATGAATGATTATAGTTATGTGACCTATGGTTGCCAGGGGCTGGAGTCAGGGGAAGGGTTAACTGCAAATGGGATTTGGGGGTGAGAGAACTGTTCTATATCTTGATTATGATGTGTTGTGTGTTTGTCAAACTTGCAGCATTATATACAAAAGGGTGAATTTTACTGCATGTAAATTATACCTTAACAAAAGATTGTAAAACAAAACGTGTTGCCTCTCCAGATAACTTTTCCATATCACCTAGATTTATTTCTGATTTGCTTTCCCTGTCCTTGGTGCCTCCTATCCTTGTCTTCAGTACTGGCTCTTCTCCCAGCTTCCCCATTGCTCTCTGGATGGACTCTCCCTCCTGCTAATTGACCTCAGCTCCACCAGGCACTGTCCTCCTCTGATCAATTACACAAAATTGACTTCCCCAGAGCGAATCCCTAGCAAACCCTGTGTTTTGATCTGAAGCCAGTGAATGGCAGTTTCTTACTCTTTACCTGTTTACCTAGAAGAGGATAGATTCCTTCCACCATTCTCCTTGGCATGTTTGCTTCCACAGGCTCACCATGCCACTGAATGCTGGTGTCTGGTTTTATCTAGGTTTTCAGTAGACACATGGGTGGGTTTTGTAGCAGATTATAATTTGGGTCACCATATAATTTATTGTTCAAATGAGAACATTTTTGTTTAAAAGGTGGTGTGGTACTATTAGTAATTATTCTAGGATATGAGGTGTAAACTATGATTGTCCCAGGAATCTGGGACATATGGTCACACTAATTACATGGCACAGATATACTACATCTGTATTCAACAATTATTTATATTCGTGTTTAAGGTGGTTAAGTTGAAAGTGGCTATATAAGCAGTTCTTCATCCATTGTTATGAATTGCATGGCACGCTGCTATGGGCATCCTCAGCTACAATTCCTCTACTCAACGACCTATATGACAATGTAAATGAATGTGAGTTCATACTTCAGGGCAGTGCTTCTCAAATTTTACTGTGGGTATAGATGACCTGAGGATCTTGTTAAAATGCAGATTCTGACTCAGTAGGCCTGGGGTGGGGCCTGGTGTTCTGCATTTCTAACAAGTTCCCAGATAATGCCAGTACTGCTAGTCCATAGATCAGTTTGAGAAGTAAGGCTCTAGGGGAAACCTTTTAAAGTCACTGGCCAGTTTGAAACTTGGATTGTTGGTACCACAAAGCACCTGATTGTTCATTTGATTGCTAGACACTCAAGTATTGAGATACTAAAACAAAGATCTGTTGACTCATAGTAGTTAAATGTTTTGGACCAAGAAAAATAGTGGGAAAAAGTTGCTCTGCATTTCTTGATTGAGGTCAAAGGCAGATAAGACCATTCATTGTTTCCCTTTATTATAAGAAAACTTGAGGGAAATAGCTGTATTCTGCACACACACACAAAAGAGAATGAATGGATTATTGCAAGTAGTTTCTCTTAATTTTTGAAGAAAATGGTTTTCTGATATTAAATTAAGTTGTTTTAGATATTAAATGAGACTATAACCTCCATTATAACCTTACATTGAAAGTTGATAACTATCACCAAATGAAAATGATTACATTAAATACACACACACACACACACACACACACACACACACACACACCACAGAACCTATCAGAAGTCCTTCTTTTCCCTTCATGAGATTATTTTCAAGTTAATCCAAATTTAGGGATTTTCTTTGTGATATTTATCAGCATGCAACATAGTGTTCCAAATAAAGATATTTAAGCAATACCCATGGTTACTGTTTCTCTATCAGTTTTGTTTGACCAGATATATGTTCTAGTGGAATTCTAGTTAGATGAATTTCCCCACACCTTCCTCATTTAGCACAGTGTAGAGAAAGTTCTACTGGGCAGTTTCAGACGCTCAGAGATAAATCACAAATGTAAAAAAATGAAATTTCTGGACATGTAGGAACTCAACACAAAGAAGTCAGGACTGTATTTTCTCATAGAGCTAAATTAGATTAATGACCTGTCCTACATTGATTTATTATATGCATTCTTTATATTGCTGTCCCCTTTATCAGTTTTAAACACATGCAGATATACACTAAGTGCTTTCTGGTTCTGTTTTACTATCTAGTTTAGACACATTAACTGGTTAATTTCTGAGAAAGTCATAGATGTCAAACAAATAACAAGTAACAGTGATAGACAAGTGAGGTGTGTGTGTGTTTTTTTGGTTGGTTAGTTTGTTTATTTTTTGGTACGTGCCTCTAGCGGGAACCGAACCCGGGACTCTCTGGTCCGCAGTCCGGCGTTCCAACCACTGAGCCAAACTGGCCAGGGCAGTATGTGTGGTTTTTTTCAAATTTCACTTTCCGTGTTTTAGTTTGCCATTAGCTTATAAATTTGTTGAGTTCTGGCACTTTTCTGTGAAAATGCAAACCCTTTTATAGAGCACAGAAGTATTCATTTTTATAATAAAGTAAAATCTTCAACTGATTTCCACTCTCAAACTTCATAGTAATTGCATAATAACACTAATAACCATATTGCCAGTTTTAGTATTAGGTAAAACAAGTCAAAAGCTGACCATGGTTTGAGATCTTTTATGCCAGCTTTCTGATTAATAGATGAAGAAAAACAGACCAAAAGCTGCTAAAATACTTGCCTAACTTATGTAACTAGTTAGTGACAAAGGCACTCTTGGAATCTAACCTTCTTCATTCATAGTTCAGTGCTGTTTCTATATTGTCTCCTGTTTGTTTTCATTTTGTATTATGTATTTTTTTAAAAATGTTCAGGATGTCACCATATATTATAAATTTTAATTTAAATAAGAGCATTCGATATCCACAGTATCAATGCGGCATCAAGGATGCATCTAAGTTTCTAAAATGCACATTGAATTTGCATCAGATTTAGCAAAACAATTTCTTTCTACTACCTTTATGTACTTCTTTCACTCTCCAAACAAATAGATAAGAACATAAGCACCTGCTTTCAATCATCCATGGACTTTTTACTGAAATTAAGTAAGAAACTTCAAACATCAAAATTAAATTCGGCAGGGGGAGTGACAGGCTATGTGGTGGCTGGGGGTAGCACTATGAACATTTGTATGTGGCCACATGTACTTAATGGCTATTTGCTGTTGTATTGGCAGTCAAAGTGGGAGGAATGCAGTTGAAAGGGAGCTGGCCAGAGTGCTGAAATGCCTGGGGGGTCCAACAAAAAACCCTAGAACAGCACTTCTGAACTTACTTGATTGCGGAACAATTGAAGCTAAATCCAGTGGACAGTTATCAACTCTCATCTTTTGTTACCTGTCAGCAACTTTTGACACAGTTGATCATTCCCTCCTTGCGCTAATTGTTAAGATATTGTTTCTTAGCTCCAAACCTACCTTTCTATATTCTGTTTCTGATGCTGGCAATGGGACTCTGCAAAGTAGATTTGTGAGGTGGTGACACATTAGTCTCTGCAAATAGGAGATGCTGAGAGCCTGGAGGAAGAAGAGGGACTTGCTCCTTCTCATGTGCTTTCCATAAGCTTCCTATCTGCATGTGGTTCTTGTGAGTGTTATGGCTTAGAACAACTTAGAAGTGAAAGTTTCTTCCTGTTGCCACATCTGATTCCAGTTTTTCCCCCCAGCACTTGCAGAACCTGCCTGTACCAGGATGATTGGTGCTCCTTCCAAAGTCATGTCTCCCCAGAACCTCAGAATGTGACCTTATTAGAAAATAGAGTTTTTGCAGATGTAATTGGTTAAGATGACATTATACTGGATTAGAGAGGACCCTACCCCGAATGACTGGTGTCCTTATAAGAAGGCCATGTAAAGATGGAAGCAGAGGTTGGAGTGATGTGTCTCCAGTCCAAAGAACACCAAGGATTCCTGGCAACCACCAGAAGTTAGGAGAGAGGCATGGAGCAGATAGCCCCTCACAGCCTTCAGAAGGAGCATGGCCTTGCTGACACCTTGCTCTGTGCTTCCAGTCTCCATACTGTGAGAGGATAAATTTCTGTTGTCTTAAGCCACCAGGTTTGTGGTAATTTTTATGGCAGCCCTGGGAGAATAATACACTGCCTCATCATAGCCCTGTCAGAGACATAAGCACCAGGTGGCTGACAGCTTCTGTTTAGAAAAGGGTTCCCAGACCCATAAGGTTCCTCCTTTGAGCACCAGTGAGCAGCACCTGCTTCTCAGGGGTCTGAGCTTGTCTCTGTGGGGCCCTTCCTCTAAGCTTATTTAATAATTCCGCCAGCCCTAGAGATGCTTGTATTTTTTCTTGCACCTCTAAGGTATCTTCATGATACCTTAGAGTTTTCTTTTAACTCTTTTTATTACCTGGTAACAACTTCATATTTAATAATCATTTACATTAAAGCCTCTGAGTTTGGTTTCCTCCCTGGGTCCTGACTGACACACACCTTCCTGATACCTTCATCATTAATTCCCAGTGAAATTGCATTTTCTGGGGCTTCCTCCTGCCAATAGGTTGTACCTCAATCTACTCTGCTGGTTTATTCTCTTCTCTCTAAACTCTTAGCCTTCCTGTGATCCATTGTGCAACCCTCCCCCCGCCTCCTCTCCTCTCCACCTACACTCACTAGCTTGGTGACCTCATCCATTCTTATAGCTTTAAAATCCATCTGTATGCTGCTGACTCCCAAATGTATATAACTTTGACCCAGACCTCTGTCCCCTGAACTTCAACTATATACTCAGCATCTCCTTTATATATCTAATCAATACCTTAAATATAATATGTCCAAAACCTGGACTCTGATCTTTTCTCCCCACCCCCGCCCAAAGCTGCTGCTTCTGTACCCTGTCCCATCGCAGTTGATGGAAAATCCCCTTCCTCTCTTTCTTCTCACACTCCACATCAAGAAGCCTTTGTGTCTCTACCTTAAAATTATATCCAGAATCGGATTGTTTCTTACCACCTCCATGACTGCCCCTTAGCCCTGTCCGAACCATCTGAATTACTGAAGCAGCTTCCCACCTGGTCTCTGCTTCTACTCTCAAACTCTAGAGTCCATTCTCAGCATAACAGCCAGAGGAATCTCTTAAGAGGAAGTCAGATCATGTCCCTTCTCTGCTCACATCCCTGCAGTGGCTCCTCAGCATAGCCAGAGTACAAGCCAAAGTCCTGACGAATGTCCACAAGGCTTTGCATTATCTGACCCCCTGTTACCTTTCTGAGTTGTCTCCTACTTTCCCCTTTTATCATTGTGTTCCCACCACACTGGTCTCCTTGCTGTTTCTCTAATATATTGAATGTGATCCTGACTTAGGGCTTTTGTTCTGTCTTCTCTGCTCTGGATGTTTTTTTTCCTCCATGTACCCTCTTGGATGTCTCTCATCTGCTTTAAGTCATTGCCCAAATTTATCTCAGTGGAGTCTACTCCATATTCCCTAGTTATTACTGCAGCCTACACACTCTCAACCTTCCTTGCTTCACTTTTTATTTTTGATAGCATAAGTTATCTTCTAATAAACGATGTGATTTATTTTAGTATGTCTATTGTTTCTTCCCATGCTTGCATAAAAACTCCACAAGGCGGGGACCTTCTTGTTATAGTTGTATCCTGCGTGCCTGGAATAGTGCCTGACACGCAGCAGAAAGACAGTGAAGATCTGCTGAATGTCACAAGAATAAACGTATTCACGGATCACTAGCAGAAGCTCAAGAAATGTGCTACAAGGTAAGGGTAAAGTAGACCACAACAGTGAGGACACAACGGAATTAAACACTGCCATAAATGACCAAATGATTCAATGGAAAAATAAACACTTCCAACATTAGGCTTCTTAAGAAGCTCAGTGAGTGAGCAAAAAATAAAATAATTAACAAGTTTGGAAGTCGTCTAATTCAAGAGCCAACAGTGTTGCGAAATGTGAGGATTATACACTTTTTGCTTCATTTCAACAAGTTGAGAGCAACGAGACCTTGTTTCTTTTGTGAATTCTAAATATTTAATATGTTAACACCTATTAATATTTCTTCAACCTGTATTCCACAGAAGACAGTTTAATGCTGCCATAGTATACTGGACTGGCACGGAAGTCAGATTTTGTACATAATTTAGATATAACAAGCAAATAATACCTTATACTTTCCAGATTATTTTCAATTACATTGTCATTTGATACTACGTTTGGCAGTTAAGAATTGATTTCTTAAAAGGGAAGGAATCACACACACAACTCCCCCCAAAACAAAAAGTATATACTAAAAAATAATTGATTTCTTAAGATATATAAGGAGTATTTGAAGACCTGTAAAGGAAGCAGTTTTCTCAAAAGAATGCATTTTTACAATGTTTTGTTAAGATCTGACAATTTTAAAATAAAGTTTAATTCTTGAAATCAGTAAAACATCTACAGATCTGTTTAAACTTTACACCTAAGTATGCAGAAACTACATTTTAAGAAAAGGTCATTCACATTTAGTCTATGCCACACAGTAGGCAAATGTTGAAGATGCTTGTTTTTCAGGATACTTTATTTATTTTTCTTTATTGATTTTAGAGAGAGGAAGGGAGAGGGAGAAAGAGAGAGAAACATCAATGAGAGAGAACATCGATTGGCTGCCTCCTGCATGCCCCCACTCGGGATCGGGCCCACAACCTGGGCTTGTGCTCTGACCAGGAATCGAACCAGTGACCTCTTGGTGCATGGGCTGATGCTCAACCACTGAGCCACACCGGCTGGGCCAGGATACTTTTTTTTGTAAGTATTTATTTACACTGAGTATGGGGAACCTTATTATAGGGCCACTGACCCATGATTGATGAAGGGTGAGGAATCAACAGAAGATCATGTGATATGAAAGAAACTTAAAGGTTTTTTTAAAATATATGTTTTTATTGCTTTTAGAGAGAGAGGAAGGAAGAGAGAGAGAGAGAGAGAGAGAGAGAGAGAGAGAGAGAGAGAGAGAGAAATATGGATGTTAGAGCAACACATCAATTGGCTGCATCCTGCGCACCCCCTACCTGGGATCCAGCTGGCAACCAGGGTACGTGCCTTGACTGGGAATCGAACTGGCGACCTTTTGGTACCTGGCATGACCCTCCAACCAACTGAGCCACACTGGCCAGGGTGCAGCTTAAGGATTTTAAAAAAGTATTTAGAAAGCATTTTTTAAAAACTATTTGATTTTTTAAAAAGTGATTAAAACAACAAACACACAAGTAAACAATAATATGAAAATAACAAAGTAACTTCTGTTCTATACTGTAGTCAGTTAAAAGAGACAACATCAGAGTGATGTCCCTTATGTAGGGATAAAGGACATAGAAGACTTTGGAAGAGTTCACAGGAAGGCAATGCCAAGAATATGAGAGCAGAGAGTCTACAGTCCAGATGCTAAGATTATCAGATATTAGAGGCATGGACAATATATGCAGAACTTTTTCTAAAGAAATGTTTTAATTGCTATATTTTTACGAAAAAAATTTAAGCACAAGTATTCTTGAAATTCTATGATTCACTGTAGTAGAGGGGGTAATACCTTTCTGTACTGGAAAAATGATACAGCTGCATTCTATAGAGGAAAAAATTTATTTTCATTGGATAACCTTAAAATCATTTAACCTATTAGGACATAAAAGACTGTATTTTGGTTTCAAGATGAAGCTTTAAATGATCTCTTTCTACTTAACTTAGGGATCAAATGGAAATAAAATGTGAGTTCAGTCTTCCCATCTTAAAGCAAATAGCGACAGTTTATTCATTGGGTTAATCGTGGCGAAGGGGTTGCATGGCATTGTGTAGACAAAGCCAAGGTGGACTAGCTAATGAGCTATGTGCTTATATGTTGTTTTCTTGTCACGATTGTCCTGTTGACTTTAGAAGTGATGTAATAGCCCAAGGTTTCCCAGCTAGTAACTGGCAAACTACGGATGTGAACACACGCTGTCAGATTTCATTTTCCTACTGACATCTTTGTGAATTTCTGGTTATGAACCAACCTTTTTGCTGTCAACCACTTGGAAGGGGTGACTCAAAAGAAGAATTTGTGTTTGAGAACGAATTTCCAAGTCTTGATTACTTGCTGTATTATTATAAATGGCTTTAAGATGTGTGTAGGCTGCAGTGAGGAAGGAAGAATGGAAAAAGAAAAGTGATAGGAGTGTTTCATATGTGTTCATAAACATTCTGTTTTTCTTCTTTCTATTCTAATGTCAGAGGAGATGGAAAGGGCTAAATCTCCTGAGGTTATAAGAATTGTGTCATTTACTAGGTCAAATGGACCATATCTCTTTGAGACTTGAAGTACCTGCAAATCTCATTTTGGAGATCTGAGAGGGAATGATTACAGGAAAACAAATGAAATGCTTTATAATTCCTTTTTTTGTTTTTTTTTTTTTGTGGTAATCAGTAATGCATTTATTAACCAGACTCCTTAAGAAGGGTGAATAAGCGGTGTTTACATCCTGGCTCTGTCACCTTACTAGCTGTATTACTTCCCACATGTTGCTTTATTCTCTACGTCTGGGCTTGTTAATAGAATGGGAATAATGGTCCCTACTCCTTCATGTTAAATGATTGTGTAATCACAGTTAAAGGGCCAAATGTTTGTTATAATTTTTGTCAAGCAACAGACATCAAGTCTGACTTCTGCAGCATAAAGACGGGGGTATCAAATGCTTCATTCAGGAAAAAATCCTGGCTGAACAATGGGGCCATTGGGAGCAGGACTAAGTACATTCTGGTCGCAGTAACAACACTTAAGGAATATTGTATGACCTCAAGCCCTCATTTATCTTTACACTTAGGGCCCAGTCTAGACCCCGTCTCCCACTCAGTAGGTTCAGAACGCCTTGACTCGTGGCCCCTGTCCACCAGCTTAGGGCCCTTAGAACATCTTGTACATTGACCAACACTACTTTTGGGAAAATGCCAGTCCACGGTCCCCACGGCTGCGAAAGGGTAAGAGTAGGACTTCTGAGCACGGATCACTCCCTCACCTGAGCTGGGGCCAGATGTTCCCTAGCTCCAGCGCGGACGCCCCCAGGTCACCTTGACTCCATAATTCTTAAGTAGAATCAAATATCGGTTCATTTCATCTACAGCCTGTTTTCTAATAGAGTGGGTGTTATGGATTGAATTGCATCCTGCCCAAAATATATATTGAAGTCCTAACCTCTGGTACCTGCGAATGTGACTTTATTTGGAAATAAGGTTTTTGCAGATGTCATCAAGTTAAGGCCATTAGGGTGGGCCCTATAAGAAGAGGAACGTTGGGACATTGGGACATAGAACACAGGGAGAATGCCATGTGATGACAGAGGCAGAGATTGGGACGACGCAGGTGCTGGCCAAGGGGTGCTGAGGATTGACGGCCACCAGAGAAGCCAGGAGGAGGCCAGGAAGGATTGTCTTCTACAGACCTGAGGGAGCATGGCCATGCTGACACCTTGATTTCAGACTTTTAGCCTCTAGAACTGTTGTTTTATGCCCCCTGATTTGTGGTACTTCGTTCCGGCAGCCCTAGGCAACTAATATGCTTCTGAACTGTTTATTAGTTTCAATTTTTCTTTAAGTGGAGTCCTTAGGATTTTCTATATGTAAGATGTATTGTATTAGGAAACTAAAACAATGGTTTGTACCTAGAAAATAGGTACTTCAAGACACAATGACTTAAGTCAACTCTGATTTTCCATAGAAATAGAACAACAATTAGTGGTTGCATCTTGTTATCAACTGTTCTTCGGAGTTTTTAATCACCTAACAACTGCACGTGGTGTCTCTCTGTACCAAATAGTGAAGCGTTTTCTGGCATGCGTGTCACAAAAGGACTTACTTTTATGCTTTTTGAGATGTTCAGGAAGAGAATGCTGCTGAATAGAAGAGAAGCCGTGGGAGTGTGTTAAAACTGCCAGAAGGGCTCGCTAGCCTGGAGCGGAGGAGGTGCGACCCAAGCCGGGGAGGTCCCCTCTGCGTGAAACCGAGGGCACGAAGTATCTCTGGTGGGCCTCCTCTTGGGCTGCAGGAAGTGGGGGCATGACTATCCTTGGCAATGCAGCAATAGAAATGCACTTGGGGAGAATTGTTGTGTTTGCATGTAAAGTTAGTAGGCAGGGCACTCTCTCAAGCAAAGGCATATTCCTGAAGGAGCTATTAATCTAATTCAGCAGAGCCTCGGGGATTGGGAAGTTAAGATTTGGGAGTGAACAGTCGCGAGCAGTCCCGTAAGCCTCTCTGACTGGTGGTGACTGTGCTGTGGGTCCCAGGGCTGCGAGGCTGGCGTGCAGGAATGGGTGACGGGGAGCGCGCCAGCCTCGCAGCTGCCAGCAGCGACCTCCCGCGGACCTCTGCCGTGCTCAGCTGGCCTCCTTATGTGCATGTTATGGAGAAATTAGAAAGGGAATTTTGGAAGCCAGGATGGATGGAGCACAACAGAAGCAGGCACAGTGTTGCCTACTATCATAAGATGCTGAGAACCTGAATGTTTGGACGGCAGCGTGGCTTGGCAGCTGAAAACAGCATTGGGAGCCCAAGACTCCGAGTTGGTTTCCTGTCTCAGTGCTGGTTCTTGTGAAGGCCGTGCCTCACCTCCCAGCCTCCATTCTTTATCTGTGAAATCCGCTCCAAGTACAATGAGGATCAGACGAGATCATGTATGTGAAATGACTGTGTAAATGTCAAGGTGCTAGGCAGATGACGCACCGGAAGTGCATGTCCCTGAAGGCAGGGCTAGGGGTCCAATGTTGCCCGTCCTGCAGGTTTTGGATTATGCACTGAGCGAGGAAACATTTTCTGGGGGGTGGGGGTGGGGAGGGACCAGATAAGTTTGATTGATTTTGCTTATATTTAGAGAACCTTTTAGGATCCTTTAAATCGTTAGGAACAAAAGCTCTCACTGAAGTAAAGAATTCAATTTAGAATTTGAAACCATTTCTGGCCGGGAGGAAAATAATCCACTTACTGAGCTTGTTTGTTCTGTCCTTCCAGACAGGTTGGTTCAGTCCTCAAAGCCGATGTCCTAAATACTCTGTTACGGCCCAAGTCACTGGTCACTTTCCTAAGGAGTCTTTTAAAATCGGGTTCACACACCTCCTGGCAGTCCACCCTGAGCCCGTGGGCCTTTCTGCCTGCTAGCAGGCTCCTGTCCTGGCCCCGCAATGTGGTGTGTGTTCCTGCTGGTTGTAAAGTGACTTCAGAGGGAAAAGACAGCGCCTCCTTCTCACTGGTCGCCCATCCCACCCTCTCCTACCACTCATCCCACCACCACTCAGCCTCCACACGCGGCAGGCACTTGTGAATATGCCCTGATTAAATGTTACCACGGCCCAGGAGTTGTTTTTTGAATGGGCCTTTGAGTGATAAACTCCTTCACTGACTTTTTTCTTATCTAGACCTGTCATAAAGAATCCAGACCTGTCTTTCATAAAGAATCACATGTGAATTCCTTATGATGCTAGCAAGGGTGATTAGTAATGATGACTACTTGTAATGACTAAATTACGTGAGATTGAGAGGGTAAAGGAAGGCCCTTTTCCAGAAAGGAAATGAACTTGTCCTTCTCCGCTCTCAGTATGTCCGGCAGTGTACTTCCATTTGCAGGGTGACCTCTGGGATATTGTAATTAGATCCCAGTGCTGCTGCTGGAGACTGGAAGACCAAGGCAAGCATCTTCCTGCAGACCATGCTGGCCCTGGGAGAAACAGTTCACTACCCAGTGATAGTGTCAGCCTGATGTGCCTCCCCAAGATTAGACCAAGAAACATCACAATTAATATGCTTTCCTGGGATAATACTAAGAGACAGGGGTGTTCATCTGGCCCCCGTACTGTGGAAAGTGCACCCATAGCAAGTGAAGGCCTCTGTCTTTCCTGAGGGAGCCTTCTTGTCCTTGTTGGCAGCCCTGGCAAACATGTTTGCACCCCGATGTGACTCACCCCCGATGAGGGCTCCCCAACACTAGTCCTGAGAATGCTCGTGCTGGGAGATATTTTGGGACCACACAGTTAGATGAGTTTTCCCCTTCTTGGACGAAAGATGACACGATGCCTGCTAGCATATCACAGGCTCTGACAAGCCGTGTAAAAACAACAACAATAAAGTTCAGTTTTTTAAATTTAGTGTTCCATTCAGTGATTTCACAAATAATTTTAGAATGGGTTAGGCACTCCTGTAGGTGCTGGGAATTTAGCCAGGAACAAAACAGTTCTTTTTCTCATGGAGTTCATAGTTTGTGGGGAGAGTCAGACAATAAGCAAATAAAAAAAAATATATATAAAATACATATGTTGTCAGATGGCGATAGATGATAAGAAAAACAACATAAAGGGTCAGAGCATGATAATATGGTGGCACTGTCTTCGATAGTATGGTTTAGGGATCTACGTGGAGGTGATATTTGAGAAGAGACTGGAAGGCAGTGAGGGTTGGGAAGGCCAGCAATTATCTGTCGGGGAGAGCATTCCAAACAGAGAGAATAGCAAGTGCAAAGGCCCCGAGGTAGAAGCGTGTCTGGCACGTTGGAGTAGGCTGAGGTGGAGTGACGGGGGTGTGGTGGAAGATGAGCATAGAGAGGAGGTAGGCCAGGCCATGTTAGGACTAAGAGAATGGGAAGGAAGCCATGGGGGTTCTTAGCATGGGAGTGATACTTTTGGCCCTACCTGGGGGAAGGATTTCTCTGGTTGCTGTGTGGATAAGAGCTTCTAAGGGGCAAAGGTGGAACCTGAAAGACCATCAAGGAGGCCATTGCAGTATCCAGGTGAGACAGGATGTTGGCAGGACCAGGTAATAGGCAGAAGGTGGTGAGAAAGTGACAGGTGTATCCCATCTTATTTGTCCATAAACTGTCCTTTTGAGGAACACTTTTTAATATCTTTGGAATGCATTTTAGGAAACACTTGTATAAAATCAGAGGTCAGTCATGAAAGTGCTTTATACTTTCCTCCCTGTGCTAATTCGTAGTGGAGCACAATGTCAGAGAAGGAGAGGCACCAGAAAGCTAATAGAAGAAACAGAACATTGTAATTTTAACAAGTATGGTTCCGGTTGAGTTTGACAGTTAGTCCCAGAGGTGTGACAGTCAGAGAAGGCTTTGGAAATCCATTTTTGTTTTTACTTTTGTTCTGGATCTGACAAAGGTTTTTAAAATTATTTCAACATATACTGAGTTCCTTCTGTGGCCTTTAAGAAGCTAAGTCCTTGGTCTGTAAATGCCTTACCTGTTTATCTTTTGCTTGGTAAACACAGTTTAGAAACTGTTCTGTCCCATCAGATCATAACACCATGTACCAGCACATGTCTGTCATCACATTTTAAGAGAATTATCTGTTTAGTTGTTGGAGGTTATAGAAAATAGAAAATTTCTTGATGGCAAGGACCTGTGCCTCTAATTTATGTATGCATAGAGTTGGAGGAGAGTCTAGATCCTACTGTTGAGTAGGTGAAAATGGCTGTTAGTTGAATGAATGAATGAATGAATGAATGAGTGTCCAGGATTGCCTTGGGCACCAAGAATATGAGATGAACCAAAACAAGGTCTCTTTCTTTAAAGAAATAGCAGTCTGGTGGGATGTTCAGTAGCCCACTTGGGAGAATTTAAATCAAGAAGTCCCTCCTGTCCCCCAGTTACTGAGCTTGAAGTCCCACAATTTACATATTTCCTCAGACTAAGGAATTAAAAGAGAAACACTTCAGAGAAGGGCAGAGTACTTCCAGAGTCCCTTAGCCATTTATTTATGTTTGTTGAGCAGCTCTTTTCACCAATGACAGCAAAGGAGAAGGTTTTGTTGGGAAAGAGACAAAGGAGAGACTAGGGCACCCATTCTCCAGTGGCTACCTTTATCATGCTGAAGTGTCTGGTTCCAAAGGAACCCTGGGCAGAACATGGAGCCCCGAGTCCATGAACACTCCAGTTCTTATGCTTTGTGGGTCATGCTGTGGGGACCTTTGTGCCCCTAAACCCCATGGTCTCCAAGCTGCACCCTAGCCGTAGAATGCTGGGGAGGCGTTAAGGAAGTCTCTGGTCTGCCCTCCTGGAGGCCACAAGCAGTGGGAACAAAGAGCAGAGCATCCCATGGGGATCGTGCTCTGGGGATCGTATCATGAGCTTGGAGTTGCTAAGTAAACAAAGGCGGCTGCTTGTGTAGCCATCGCCCTAGGAACCTTGCAAAATGAAATATTTACTAGGGAAACATGGATGAAACAGAAAGAAAAAAACACGCCACTTCCAGGCATTAAAAAGCATACAGTACAAGCCTGAGGGGGTCTGTTCCCTCATCCTGTTGACATCCGAGGGAGTTCGTTAACTGAGGTCCAGGAGAAAGTGTGCTGCTGTTGTCAATGTAATATGAGCGAGGCAGACTTGATAAATCTGGCTCTGCCTTTAAATTGCATTAAAATTCTGCCAGTATGCTAATCACATTGCCTGACTTGCTCAGAAAAGACAAGCAGACAACAGGCTTGCTCCATGGTGCTTTCCTTACAGCTAAACCTCAGGCTGTGTATCTCAGCAACAGCCCTAAACACCCGGGGCGAGTCTGTTCTGAAAGAGGCAGCTGCTCCGTGCCTCCCCAGCCTGTGCTCCTGGCTAGAGACGAGCATAGCCAACCTGTTTAATGGTCATTCTTCCTTTCAGAAAAGGAAATGGCCGGGATCATCACTGCTGGACGATGACTTTATTTATTAAGGTCATTCTTCTGGTCTTTAATCTCAAGTCAACTAGCACCTACTGAGTCAGGTACCAGGCACCAAGCTTTGCCTTTGATGTTATGTTATTTAATCCTACCAGGAGCACTTTTATTC
The DNA here is from genome assembly GCA_030848825.1 of Tadarida brasiliensis. Lineage (NCBI taxonomy): Eukaryota > Metazoa > Chordata > Mammalia > Chiroptera > Molossidae > Tadarida > Tadarida brasiliensis. Next base: position 49,443,973 of record CM061258.1, read on the forward strand.
CCCATTTACAGGCCAGCAGTTGGGTGTTGAAGCCCATAAATAACTTGCCGAGTGTCACAAAGCTAGTAAGTGGCAAAAGCAGTATTAGAACCCAGGTGTGTGTTTGTCTCACTAATAAGACCACTGTTTATGTCTGATAATTTAGGTCATTTTAACATGTCTAGGATACCTGTTTGCTCAAGGGATGTTGTGACCTTTCTGTATAGATTTAGGAACAAGCATGTGGTTGTTCCCCTGAGACAGGATATGGGTGACATGGCTCCTCTCGTGTTTCATCTTTGGGTCTAAGTAATTGCTCAACACCAGTATTTCATGGGCTCCACAGCCAACTTTTAAATCCCTAAGATATAACTATCTCACTTACAAATTGCCTGGGTTCATTTCTTTTTCCTCTATTTCCAGTGATGGGCAAGCAGAGAAACGGAAACTAGTCTCATTTTGAAATAGCTCTGATGAGAGAGAGAGAGGGAGAGGGAGAGGGAGAGGGAGAGGGAGAGGGAGAGGGAGAGGGAGAGGGAGAGGGAGAGGGAGAGGGAGAGGGAGAGGGAGAGGGAGAGGGAGAGGGAGAGGGAGAGGGAGAGGGAGAATGTGAAGAAGGGTAAATGATCACAGATTTTATTAAGCATCTACCAGGTACAACTAAGAGTTGCATTTTTCTCTTCATCACAAGGTCTGTAATGAGGAAGTACTTTTCCAGCTCTCCTCCTCCATCCTCAAGCCTGTCCTTGAAGACATTTCATAAATGCTGCCTGTATTTTGAAGTTGTCCTATTATCAGATGATTATTGTCAGAATAAAGATTATAACAGATGTGAAGGAACGGGGCTAATGAGAGTTAGTTAAAGAAGAGGTGTTTCCAATGTTCAGGTAAATAGAGTTTTATTCAGCTACATTCTTCTAGATCCCTTACTGTAAACCCATCCCACTCAGAGTAAAACCCAAGGCTCTCACTATGGCCCTCAAAGCCCTTTATGATCTGTCTCCAGTCACTTCCCTTGTCATCCCTCCCTGACTCAGCTCGGCCACCTTGTCTCCTTGCCATTCTCCACCTGAAGCCTTAGTTCTTGCTGTGCTGTGTATCTGGAAAGCTCTGAGTCCCTGGGAAACAGCATAGCGTATACCCTGGCCTTCATCAGTGTTCTACTCAAAGGCCCCCACCTTGATGACTTCTCTTAGAATAACGGCACCTCCTGCATGCTCTCACCCTGCCTGTCGACTGTGGTCGCTACTGACCAGGTGTGGTTATTGAAATGTAACTCTTTGCCCTACTTTGTTGGACAGAACAGATCTAGAACATCTCCGTCATCACTGAGGTCCTGTGGGACAGCGCTGCTCTAACCTCTTCCCCTATTTCATTTTTATTTGTAGCACTCACCACTACACGAAACTATGTACTTTTTTTGTTTTGTTATCTGTCTTGTCACTAGAAAGGAAGCTCCCTAGAGTCAGGAACTTTGTGTGGTTTGTTCAATCTCTTATTTTCAGCTCCTTGAAGAGTGCCTGGCACATAATAGATGCTAATAAATATATGATGCATGGATGATTGAATCCTTCGGGGGTCCTTTTTTAATTGCAGGGGAGAAAAGGAAAGTTACTAAGGGAAGTCACACTTTGCTACTCTCCCTGGCTCTGGAGAATCTTTGTGTGAACCCATGTGCTTTAGGAAGGAATTCAGTTCCTGGCTTTGTTTTTCTTTGAGTTTCCCCTCACATGATTCATAAGTCCCAGTGAAAGAAGCAGAACTGACCACATTCACTCTGAGTGGTTGTGACCACATCCAGAGGTGGTCAGCCTCTGCATAATGCCAGGGAAATTGTCTGCCAGGATGTCTTTGCTCATTTCATGGAAGAGAATATTTTGCTGTTACTTAAGGGTAGGAACTGTGAATGACAGTTTTGTTACTGATTCTGCTTAATAATGCAAATTGCCCTAATGCTCTGCAGGCATCTGGTTTCCCCAGAGGGTGACAGGTCCTGGCAGCTACTGAGCCATTGGACTGCGGGAGCACTGCACTCTTTCTGGGCTCACTGAAGACACCCCCCTGCACTCTTTCTGGGCTCACTGCAGACATCCCGAGTCTCTTGCCAGTTCACCTGCAAAGCTGCTGCTTTAAATTTTTTTACCTTTATTTTGTTTTTTTCCATCACCATGTATCCCCCCTATACCCTTTTCCACCTCCACTCCCCACCCCTGCAATCACCACACTGCTGTAGCACTTTACCAGAGAGGGGCCCAGGTCTATAGCCGGCTCTGGAGAGAAAAGTGGAGCTCACACTGTCAGCATGGCTCAGAGCTTTCCCTTTCTGAACTGTCCTCAGGCAAGTTAGCCCAACACGTTCAGTTCCCTGATGGAAAGTCAGTGCCTTTCTTCCCCACTGAGGAGGATGTGTTACTGTAACAGAGAGCACACTTTCTGGCTCACCAAATGGATCTGACAGAAACAAAGTTTGTGGCCAAAATATATAGGGTGGTTCTGAGAAACCAGTAAACAAATATACAAATAAACCTCAGAGGGAAGGGAGGCAGGGGGGTGGGAAGAGGTAAACCAAAGGACTTGTATGCATATGTGCATAACCAATGGGCACAGGCAACACTGTGGTGAAGGTGGGGCTGGGGAGGTGGGTAGAGAGGGAGCTGGGAGGAGGGGTCAATGGAGGAAAAAGGAGGGACAGCTGTAATACTTTCAACAATAAAGATAAATTTAAAAAAAGAATTTCTAAAATATATATAAATTTTTATATCTATATATGCATCTTGTTTATTAAATAACTGGCATAAGAATAAGAAAATGTCTAGCGGAGTTACACAAAAGATTTGAATAAATAAAAAGATATATTTTTGGAGGAGATGACTGTTTGAAGACTTTTAGCTCCCTTAAAATTGCAAACAGTACAATTCTCATTAACATTCCAATGAAAAAGTTAATATAAAAATCTTAGTATAATTTTAATTAAAATTCTAATGAATAGTTCACTTGGAAGGGGAGTGGATGAGAAGCAAATAAATACTTGCAAACGAAGAATCCCGAGGGCCACAGGCATTGATAGTAAACTCATAACAAAGTGACAAAAACTAAAGCTAAGTGGTAAGAGGGCAACAGCAGGTAAACATCGGACAGAATTCAAAACTGCGGTGGTGCTAATGCATATAGGAATTTTGTCTCATAAAAGGGGCATTTTAATAAGTGTTTTGGTGATACTTGATTACTCATTTTTAAAATTCCTTTTTCACACAATATAGCAGAATAAATTCCAGAACTAAACATTAAAACAATGAAACTAAAGTGAATGAGAACAAATATAGCTGAATATTTCCGAAGTTCAGCAGGGCCTGGCCGGGAAGGAGGTATGGAATCAGGAATGAAGCGTGGGCATAATTCTCCATCAGCTGGCAACTGATGGCCATTTGTCTTCTGAGTTGAATGTCTCCATTAGATTTGAACTTAGCAGGGGAAGAGGGTTATTATACAGTGAGCCCCTCTCCCCAATCCCAACACACAGAACCCCAACTCCTTTAGAGGACCCCTCTAGCCAGGCGTGGAGGTGGGGCTGTCCTGTACCACAGCCCTGCTGTTCCCGATCTCTGTTTCCATCACACGCTCCCGTTTCCATGAAGAGTAGATGTAGTGGGTAAGTGTTGGACTCAGGAGTAGGATAGTCTAGGTTTGAATTCTTACTGGACAGGTTTCCGTTTCCCCGTCTGTAGAATGGGGATTTTAAAAGTACCTACCACATCTGACTGTCGTGAGGATTACTGTTGTGTGATAACACCTCAGAGTGCTTAGCACATGGCTGATATAGTAAGAGGTGATCTATTATTGTTGCTATAATTACTCTCTGAGGGCTTAATGTCTTCAAAGCTACATAAGTGCAGTTACTAAAAGGATGGACTCTCCCAGCATCCAGAAGATTCTAGAATGTTCTGGGGAGGAGGATCTATCCAAGATCTTTTGGTGGTAGTGGTTATGAGGGGTAACCAAAGGAAGGACTGGAGGTCTGGGCACAGTGTGGGGAAACGGCAACATCTGTGTGTGTGTGTGCGCATGTGTGTGTGCGCGTGCATGTGTGTGTGCGCGTGCATGTGTGTGTGCGCGTGCATGTGTGTGTGCGCGTGCATGTGTGTGTGCGCGTGCATGTGTGTGTGTGTGTGTGTGCATGTGTGTGTGTGGGTTGTGCATGATGTGAACATGTGTAGGATGGTTTTGAAATAGCATTGGTGTTATGGATACATGCTGTTTTGGCTTGAACTATCAAAGGAAAAAAGAACTAAAACTCTGTTTTGTCAGAATCACTCTCATTTATGTGAGAGTGAATAACTTACTATTTGTGCAAAGTGTTTGACACACACAATGATTGTACAGATCATTATATCAGATAAATGTTGCTGTAAATATTGGGTTGTAACAACCACTTCTATAAATAGTTTTTAATCATCTGTGGGTCCTACCATTTAGTATGATTTGCAGGGCATCTAAACAAGTTTTATTAAATGCTTCTCGTAAGCGATACTGTTAATGTTCTGCCCAGATCCTCGGGTCCCTTTCCTTGGTTGTTGTCTCGCCCTCCCCTCCCCGGGCTTCAGTGTGCCTTTGCTTCCACCAGCCAGCACCTGCAGCTCTTCAGAGGGCTGCCCTTGGGCCACTGGGACTGCCTTTGGTGCAGAGAGCTGGAAGAGCGTATAGCCCACCCTCGCCCCTGGGTGGCCCTTTGTCCACAGTGGACAGTGTGGGAGAAGGAAAGCCCAGAACCTTTGCCTTGAGTAGGACGAGCTCTGAGGCATAACTGTGCTCCTGAGTTATTCAGAATGATAACTGAGGGTCAGGCTGATGCTCACCCCATGGGACTCTGCCTGAAATTGCAGCCCAGCTTCAATTGTCCCCCTCCCTTACCGCTTCCTCTGTGCCCTCCCAGTTCTTCTTTAATAAATGATTCTACCCATTCCTCATCACAGGGTCTGCTTCTGGGGAACTTGAATTAAATGCACTTAACATACATCAAATTCTGTCCTGAACACTGTAAACGCCAACTTGTTTAATCCTCACAGTGCTGTAAGTATCTGTCGTTATCTTTGTTTCATGGAGAAGTGCACCGACTTGAACACGGGAGAAGGGGCAGCATGTACTTCATGGAGCTTGTCATGTTGCCTTTTTTCCTGCCCTCCTGGCCCCTGACATCTTATGCAATGTGACTGTATTATCTTTTGAAGTACAGCCACCATCTTGGGGTAGTTTATCTGAACACATAGAATCATATTTTGGAAGTAGTAGTCATATAAGCCCATCATTGATGAAACATATCACGATAATTCTCCTAATTTCAGAATCTTTAAGACAATTTAGCAAAGAGGCTATAAAACCATTCTTGTATAGGAGAAACAAGTTACGAGAATGACTAGGCAGGATGCTGCCACATTGAATAAGACCTCAGCCAGAGCCCGCTGTGGGGCAGATGGGAGTAAGGGGTGAGACTTATTTGCCAGAATGAGGACTCGCCATGGAATACAACTCCCAGCCTGAGCTGTCTGTCCACTAGCCAAGCAGCTTGCTCGGCTCCAAGATTGCGTAGTAAAGCTGGTACAAACTTGTTTTCTTGTTTAACCTTTTATTTGGGTATCATTGTAGATTCACATGCAATCGTAAGACATAATACAGAGGTCCCCTATACCCTTCACCCAGTTTTCTCCAACGGCAACCACTACAGACATCTGATTTTACAGCGAATGTTAAAATAAGTATTCATACCTGCCCTTATTTATAGAGAGTGTGGAAAACTCTTCTTTGCTTTAGTGAGACTGCGACTCCAAGACCCAGTCTCTTCTGTCAAGGATCCGAAAACTAGCTAGAGGTGGGTTTGGGCACGAGGAGCCTCAAGTCCTGTGAAGATAACTCACACACACACCTTGCTTTGCGCCAGATTCAGACTTTGACGAGAAATGTTTTTCAAAACTGAAATGTTTAACTGTAAAATTCCTTTTTCTTTTATTGTTTCATTGCTCACACGATTAGATTAGTTAGGGTGTTAGAATTACCTACTCTTCTGTCATACCCATGCATCCAAGACATCAGGCCTGTTTTCTGTCTAGAGGTGGCTCCCCACAAAGACCTTTTTGGGGGTGAGAGCCCTAAAAGCATGTGGTAAGAATATTTGTGGCTGAGTGCAAAGGCAGAAAAGCCAAGTGCAGTGAGTTTATTTCATATTGATTAGAAAAAGCGATCACAGAAGCCTTCCGTGACTCGTGGACACTGCGGTGCCCAGGGTGGCACCTCGCGGTCGCTCAGGTCTGCTCACACGCGCCGGTCTGCAGATCCCTCCCCGGTGCCTACCGTGCGTGCCCAGGCAGCGGCTGTGCGCTGGGTCTGACATGGTCATCAGCTTATGGGTAGTACAGCAGTTGGCTTCATTTACTGTATGAAATGTTTTCATTTTGCTTCCAATTTTTAAAGTAGAGCCCGGCCAGTGTGGCTCAGTGGATTGAGCGTCGTCGCATGGCCTGAGAGGTCCCAGTTTGATTCCCGGTCAGGGCGCATGCCTGAATTTCAGGCTTGATCCCCAGAAGGGGGTGTACAGGAGGCAGCCCATCGATGTTTCTCTCTCTCTCGCTCCGTTCCTCCTCTAGAAAATCAATAAAAACATATTTAAAAAATAAAGTGGAAAATATCTCTCCTCCAGCATTGTTTCGCATTGTTCTCCCTTCTCTTCTCCTTCTCTTTGCCTTGCCTCCTCCTTGCGTCCCTGAGCACTCCATCCTCACCCTCTTTTCTCTCCACCTTCCCGTTTTTTCTGACTCTCCTCACAATCTTCACATCTCCCCCTTCCTCTGCCTCCCAGCTCTCCAAAAAGAAAGAAGGCGGAGAACAAACAGAAAAATCCTTTATTAAGACAGTGGGCAGCCCTGGCCGGTTTGGCTCAGCGGTTGGAGCGTCGGCCTGCGGTCCAGAGAGGCCCGGGTTCGGTTCCCGCTAAGGGCATGTGCTTCGGTTGCAGTTTGTCCCCGGCCCTGGTTGGTCGTGGGGGTGGCAGCCACTCGATGTGTCCCTTTCACGTCGATGTTTCTCTCTCTCTCTCTTCCTCTCTCTCCCTCCCACTCTATCTGAACAAAAAATGGAAAAAATGTCCTCGGGTGAGGATAAAAAAAAAAAGGACAGTGGGCAAAAAACCTTGTAATCATATGTTTATTTTAATTTCATTTTGTCAACTTCCAAAACACAGGTCTGTGCGGAGCCACGCTTCTGTTTGCCTACAGGACATTAGTAGGTATTCAGTGGTAATGACGCACAGTCGACTTACAAATATCTTTTGTCTTTATTGTTGGGTTTGTTAGTGATGTCTGAATGAGCAGTTGAAATGTATGTTTGCAATAGCCTCTTACCAAGTGTTTTATACTCCGTACAAGAGGAAAAAGCAGAAATGGCCATTGCGTAAATCAGTGTTTGGAATGCTGCCACAGCACAGGGCTTGGGGATTAATGATGGGGGAGAGTAACATTTTCACCTTTATATTGTCTATGTATAGGACGAGTCTGACATTGGCTCCCTTGAGCCACCAAAGGAGATAGCTCAGTGGACAAGGGGAAGATTCGTTACCATGAAGTCAGCCCCAATGTAACGAGCCAAGACCTAGGGGGCTGTCAGTGAGAAAGAAACTACATGATGGGTCAGGGCAGGCTGCTGACTCTGGTCTCCCAGACGGCAGTTAACCAGAGCAGCAGCAGGACAGATGGGAGGGGGTGTGTGTGGGGTGGAGGGCAGGGTGCCCAGAGATGAAGAAGGTAGAGACGGAGCCTCGAGTACTTACAGGTGGGGTTGTAAAGGGACATCTCATGTGGCCTCCCTGCCCTGCTGTGTTGGGGTGGTTTCTGAAAGGGCAGACCCCCCCCAAAACAAGCAAATGTTCTAATTCAGTGATTATCAAAGGTGTCTGCGAAATCATTTGATGAACTCTGCCAATTTCCTACAGACAGGACTGCTATATACTAGGGGAAAGTTCTCATTGTCAGTTTTGGGTGCCAAGTGAATCTCTGATATGTTTATAGGAAGGAAATACAATGAAAATAGAGGGGAAATACATTTTCAAATATAGATACAATTTGATAGCACTGTATATAGGGCTGCTCGCCTCTTTTTTGTTTTCTTTTTCAATGTGAGGAAATGGGGTCAGACAGGATTGTTCTCATGTTCTGGCTTTGCCTTTGTAGTGTGTGTATGTGTATGAATGATATTATTTTTCCCAATCAGGGTATATCTTTGTAGCATTTTCAAAATGTGTTGGATATACTTTTAAAGGTGACATATGTCCTATTTGCATTCTATGCAAAGTTACCCAGGGATCAGCGTTCCTTAAAAATAAAACAACAATAACAACAGTAGAGACCCTAAATACTTCACGTACTGATCACACCTAAGCAGAGAACCAGCATCCTGTGTGTGTGTGTACAGTGATATCAGAGGAAGGACATGCTAAGAATGTGTCTTAGTCTGAAGGGCAGTAAAAAGACACGAAGAAACAGATGGTGGAAAAGACATAGAAAGGAATAATAAATGTCTCCTATGGTTTTTCTTTTTTGCAGTTCTGTTTTGAACCCAAAGTGGATGATGCTGTCAGGGCTGGGCCACTGACCAAAGTCTGTGAAAAACTCCCATCTTCTCATTGGCCGTCAGTTGAAATACGATGGAAGACTCTTACAAGGATAGGACTTCACTGGTGAAGGGTGCCAAGGACATTGCCAAAGAGGTGAAGAAACAGACAGTAAAGAAGGTGAATCGAGCAGTGGACCGGGCCCAGGATGAATATACCCAGAGGTCCTACAGTCGGTTCCAGGACGAAGAAGAGGACGATGACTATTACCCACCTGGAGAAACCTATGATGGGCAGGCCAACGATGATGAAGGCTCCAGTGAAGCTACTGAGGGTCACGATGAAGATGACGAAATCTACGAAGGGGAGTATCAGGGCATCCCCAGTATGAACCAAGGGAAAGACAGCATCGTGGCGATGGGGCAGCCCAAGGGTGATGAGTACAAGGACCGACAGGAGCTGGAGTCAGAGAGGAAAGCTGATGAGGAAGAGCTAGCTCAGCAGTATGAGCTGATAATCCAAGAGTGTGGTCATGGCCGTTTTCAGTGGACCCTTTTCTTTGTCCTGGGCATGGCCCTCATGGCGGATGGTGTGGAGGTGTTTGTCGTTGGCTTCGTGTTGCCTAGCGCCGAAACAGACTTGTGCATACCAAATTCCGGATCCGGATGGCTAGGTGAGTGTATCGGGTCCGAGAGACAATTCTGAAACTGGTTTATTTGTTAAGCACAGTTAACAAATAGCATAAATACATTTCATCTAGAGCATGTATTTTTTTCCATTTTATTATGAAAAAATTTAAATATACAAAGGAATCAAAAGAATTATCAGTGATACTCATCTATATCCACCACTTAGATTCTATAGTTAACATTTACTGTATTTTCTTTATCACCGCTCTGTCCACCCATCAATCCAACTGATATTTTCATGCATTTCAAGGTAAGTTAGAGCCATATATTTTAACTTACACTATTATTATAAATGTTACATTGGTTTATCCTTTATTAACTTCCAAAGATACGCCCTTCGAAGTTAATAAAGCTGTCACATAAAACTTATTTGACATTTTTCTAAATACAGAGGTTAATTCTATGAAATTCTGACAAATGTGATTTCAGATTCCAAATTCCAAGTTTTATGTATAAAACTATGGTTTAAATATTTTGGGACCCTGCTAATTTTAATTTTTCCTGTAATTTATGTGGATGCTTTTGTGTTCATTTTTTTCAATTAGCCTTATTCATAGATTTTTCCCTACATGACTTTTTCTTTTCTCAAGTTCATACCTTTATGCCTAAACTGGAAAAACTTCATTTTCTCATAGGATTTAAAAATCTATTTCAAATCATATTAATATTTCAATGATGTGTGTTAAAAATAATATGACCTCCCTATAAAATATCTAGACATTAGATTTGAATTTTGTTATAAAGTTGCCATGCACTCACGGTTCATAGTGTTACAAAGCTGTGGTTAATACTCCCACTTATTTCCCCTGTGCAGTGAACAGAAGGCAGAGGAATGTGCATACAGTGGACTATCCCCAACAACTTTAGTCTATTTCAAACACTTGGTACATTTTGCTAAGCATACCTCAGAGAACACATTTATGTGCACATGAAATCTTGATGTGTTGCAGAGTCTGTGAAAGAGAGTGAGAATACCTATTATCTCTATTCCAAGGGATTTTTATTTTAAACTAAAGCTTGAAAAAACAAAAATATACAACTCTTTTTGTGGAAACCTTGTCACTTTATTAAGTAATGTGATAATCATGGATGCTGAGAAATTTTCTGTGTGGAAAACAAAGACCATTTCCTAACCTGCTCTGTGACAACACAAGAGAGAGAGTCATGAATGAGAAAAAGATTTACATCTTATTCCTTTAACACTTGTTTCTCTTACGGGACCCATTTCTAGCATTTGTTTCTTTGAAAGAGATGGGTCCATGAAAGCAGACTGTGAGGGGGGAGAGGTGAGAAGGGGGTCATATTTTGCAAGGGTTTTGCTGGTAGACACATTTGGGTGTCCAACCAACAAAATGCAGAACATGGTTCACAGGAGGGTCCTTAGTCGTTGGTTAAATTCATATCTCAGCATTTCTGTTTCAGATCTATCACCCTTTCCCCCTTTGGAGAGCAAGTGTACCCACTGTAAGCCTGGGCATCAACACAGTTACCAAGGTTTTGTTAAAGGAATAGGTCAGTAGAATGTTTTAAGAAGAAAGATCCTTAGAAATACATCCACACAAATATTTTATAATTGCAGGCTTAAATTTAGAATACATTGTCTTTTTATGTTATGAGCCTTCCTTTTATATCGGAGACATTTCAGAAAAATCTAAGCCGAGCTTTTCTTTCTGCCTTTATCTTCTTGGTGCTGGATGGAAGCTCAGGATGGCACATGGTTCTCATTGACTCTCCTGCAGCCTGTCAGCCCTGAGGAGGTCACACACCCCAGGTAGCATTCAGAAGTATAGATAATGCTGTGGAACAATGGGAGCATAGATAGTTTTATTTCTCCAAAAAGGTTGCCAGCGCTAGTGAATTAAAAATGTGTCCCCAGGAGTATACAGTTTCACTCAGTGTTGTGAGTCCACAACAGAAATATCTTCATGGTTTCATAACTGTGCCTTCCAGACCTGCATTCCCATTATTTTGCCATTATAATTTCACTTATAATTGCACACTAACCGAGTTCTTTTTAGAGAAGCATTTAAATTGTTTTGTCATTTTCATTTCATCGAATAATAGCTTTGTAATATAATTATTACACTAAGTCACAGCAATGGGATCAAAATGCAGGAAGGAAAGATGCATGACCCTTGTTTGGTGGCATTTTGAGGATATGGATTTGCAAAATAATTTCTCATTTTTTACTAAGCATTGTGTCATTTTCCTCAAGGCAGGCCAGGCACAAAAAATAAGAACCTATATCTGCTTTTATTACTTGGGAGAGAGATTTCTTTATGTTTGCTAGATGGTTGACTTAAAGGTAGCTAAGGGCATAGCATGTGTGCGTGTGTCTGTGTGTATGGTCTGGCTGCATCTATAACATTGTCAAATGGGCTGGGAAAAGAGTAAATATTTAATTGTCTAATGAGCTGCTCTTTGGGAGAATAAGTGGAGTCACTTTAAGATAATCCATTCTCTATTGCTAAAGTCTATTTATTGAGCACTTATTATGTGCAAAGCACAGTGTTACCATAAAGGATAATAGGACAAAAAAAAAAAGACAAGTTTTCTGTTTCCGAGGAAATTATGGTTGAGTATGAAAAAAACCACAAATGTCTGTGGATTACTAGTACAAGGAAGCAAGTATCCATAGCTGTAAAAAAAAAAAAAAAAGAAAGAAAGAAAGAAAGAAAGAAAGAAAGAAAGAAAGAAAGAAAGGTGTATCCCCCCCCCCAGATTAGTGCCTGGTACATAACAGGATCTCAACAAATATTTATTGAATGAATGAATAGAATTTCTCAGGTCTTTAACATTTTGAGAACCATTGGAGAGCTAGACATACCTAGGTAAGAATGTGTTAGTTTGGGATAGATTAGCAGTGGAGGAACACAAAAGGGAAAGTCAGAGATGCAGATGTTGGCAGTGCCCTTCTAAATGCTGCTTAAGGTTTGGGGGCCACATATGTCCCTCTTGTAGCAAAGGCTGCATTAGACAGTCTTGGCCTGGAGTCTGTGAAGACCTGATTCCTGTAGCTAAGACCTCTTGTTCTAACTCCATAATTAAAGCAACATGAGGATTTCAGATTCAGTTCTCTAGAATTTGCCATCAAGAATGTGCTTTGTTAAGGATGCTAGTCTTCTTGGCAACTCTGTTTTTCATTTTAATTAACTAACCAATTGGCATTCTGGCCTTTTTCATCAGTTTTGGTGTGGTTGACTATTGGGGATCTGCTTCTGAGAGAAGATTCTGTTTTTGGTGTGCTCACATATCTGGTTTCTAAACATGTAGGACCAAGCTTCCGATCAGAACTGGCAGGAAGTAGTCAGCACCCTGGGAGGACTAACTGGGTCATCACCTGGGCTTCCCAGGGAAATATCCCATGTGCAGCATAGACTAGTACATCTATCATATTGACCAGAGTGGATTGGTACATTAGGCAAGAACAGAAATGAACTAAGAACATCAAAGCAGTAAGAAGAATATATTTGTACATATCACTGGAATTTTACTGACTTTTTTTTTTTCAGAAGCTCTTGAAAATTTTTTAAAGACATTTTTAAATAATTCTAGAATAAATATAGATTTTTGTGAATTTAGGATATATTTTTGGCTAGAAATGGAGCTGTGATTTTCATTTTACTCAATATTTTACTAGCAATCATATCAAGTCAGACTCTGTGGCATTCCTGTATTTTCCATTGACAACTATAATGTTCATTCAACAAAAATTTATTGAACACCTATGCTCCAAGTGCTGTTTTAGACTCTAAAGACATAATAGTAAATAAAACAGGGGGAAAAAAATCTCTGGTAGGCCTTCGGCATGCCTTTTAACCTCTCTTTCTCTAGTTTTTATCTGGATGGTGGAATTTTTTGGAAGATGCAGAATTCATTCCCCCCTGCCCCCCAACATTTGCCACTTATAGAAAGGCTAGTTTCCTTGAAAGCTGAAGTGGCTGGATATGACCTGAACCACTGTACCAATTTATCTTCCTCCATCCTCCATGTGCCCCTTTATTCCTTTAGGTATTAACAAGAGAAGAAATATTATGTGGAATTTCTGGTTGCTTTATCTCTAGCTATCTGTATTGAAAAACAAACAAAAAACAGCTTCAAGTTTCTGAGATCCTCTTTCTTTTTAGTCCCATTGACTATCATTTGCCACTAGACTGGGGGCAGAGTGCAGTGACTGGTCCATCGTGCACTTTTCAGGGTGCACATCACCCCTGCCCAGTGCCACCAGGTAGATCAGCGTATCCAGGCTAATGACAAAGAGTGAGGCAGGCTTTTTCCTCTTTTAGCTTTATTCCAAGATTTTGATCATTTGGCATCTGGGTGTTCTCTAAATGTTACGACCCTAAAAGTGTACACAGCAGCTTTCAGAGTCAGCAGCCCTGTACTCTGCCCAATCCCTTTGTCCTCGACTGTCTGCCTCCTTATCTCACAAGGAGGCTTGGTCTCCGTTGTGGGTGTGCCTTCTGGCTCTGGTTAGCCTCTCACTGTCACAGGGATCCTAATTGGAATTAGAAAGTTACTGACTTCTAGAGAACATCCTGTCCACCAACACTAGCAAAATCTTATTTGGCTTCATTATTGTCAAATTAGAGAAGAAGACTCAGTAATTCATCGCCATTATATTCCTGGGTCTTGCTTCCTCCGGTCTCCCACATTCTCCTGAGAGAAGAGAGGTTTCTGACATCACAATGGAGTTGAGCCAAGTAGCCTGAAAAGATGTCTTCATCCAAAGAGCCTGTGATCCATTTTCACAGGGCAGGAGTGAGCAGAACTCCCTGCCACATTGCTGAAACTTGCCAATAAGTAGCGTTCTGGGACCACAAGAATGTGATAGTAAATGCCTTTCTGTCCCACGGAGGATCACTGGGAGATTTCCCACAATACAGCTTTGAACCTGCAGGCTGATTCTCGCACGCTGCATCCGTGTATCCCTAGGCGCTGGAACACTCCTGGCTGAGGATTCTGATCCGTGGTCAGCACTGGCCATGAGGGTCCTAATTCAGTCTGGGACTCCCCCTGAAGTCCTGAGAACTGGATGATGTATTGTCAGTCTGGAGAATGTGTTAATTGTGCACTTTGGTTTAAATAAGGTAATCTGAAATGTTAAACATCTGATAACTGGATCAAGCCAAATACAAATAATATAGACTTGTGGGTTTGAATCCCACACATCAAGATGCGATCGGCCGGGCTGGTGTTGCTCAGTGGTTGAGCGTCGACCCATCATGCATCAGAAGGTCACCGGTTGGATTCCCAGTCAGGGCACATGCCCAGGTTGTGGGCCCAATCCCCAGTGGGGGGCATGCAGGAAACGACCAATCAATGTTCTATCATCGATGTTTCTAGCTCTCTCTCTCACTTCCTCTCTTTCTAAAATCAAAAAAGGAAAAAAAATAATAAGATTCAGAGAGAAAAGTAAAAGAGGTTCATGGGTGTATTCTTATCTTCAATTTAATTTTTACTATTTTTAAGTGTGTGACTGACTGGTTTGAATTACATGCACAGTGTTCTGCCCACCAGCCCCATCGTCTCTTTCCACATTTACATCACTGCGAACAGCAACTCTGTGACTGTTAAGCAGTAACGCCCTGTTTCTGCTCCCTATAGCTCCTGGTAATTCTAATCTACTTTCTGACCCTATGAATCTGCCTGTTCTAGAAAGTCATACAAGTGGAATCAGAAAACCTTTTGTCCTTTTGTGTCTGGCTTATTTCACCCAGCAAGGTTCATCCATGTTGTAGCATGTATCAAATTTTATGTTATATAAATGTTAACACAATACAAAAAAGAAAAGAAAGAAACAATTAGAAGGGTGTCCTTTTGGAGGGGGGTGGGTGCTCCTAGCTGTCTTTAGAGATGGATGATGGATGGATATCACCAGTCTGTTGTGTTTGAGGAGGTGAGTCCTGTGCAGTTGAAAATGTAGCAACAGGGAGGGGTGTGAGCTTTCAGTGTGGTGGCTCTGGGTTGCTGACTGGGAGCAGAGGTGAAAGCCCCTAGGAAGGTTATAAATGATGCTCTGATTTTAAACAATGGAAGAGGTTGTAGTGTAAGTGAGATGGTTTCCTTACTCACCAATAGACGGTAACATGCATTACAAGGGAGCTTTTTGGGCCATTTTTTGAGGAAAGGTTTTTCCAAATGTAGATCCCTTATCGACAGCTGAGATGTACATTTGTTTCTTCTCCACTGAAATGGGCATTGACTTCTTTATACTGGTCTATCTCCTACACAGTCCCTGACCACATTTACAGCTACAAATGCCAGAAAGGCCCCCAGATGTGCAAGGCACAGTGTGACTCTGCTTTGTGGTAATCATTTCTCAGTGCCATAGCCGTGGTGATAAAATTATCATCGGACTCCTTCGGGTTTTTTTTTACTTCCTATCTACATGAAATTAAATGGCTTTTTTGAGAGTAGCTTAGTTTTCTCAGCAGAATCTAGTTAAATCAGAAATATGAAAAGTACTACTGTGTCAAAGAACTGATTGAGAACTGAAAGGGTTAACCACACTGCTCACAGGAAGAAAGGCCTGCTGTGGGAATCAATTCAGCTGTAAACGAATCCACCCAAATGGAGGCAGATTATATATGTGAGAGATGGTTGGCTCTTGGTGTCCTCTGTGTATTAAATTATCCATTTATTTTTCTAATTAATAGATTACAGATGTCTCTGTGGAATGCCACCTTTCAGATTTAGCAGTTCTCGCACAGAAAGGACACCAGCAGGGACTCATGCATTCATTCATTCGTTAGATTCTTACCGAATTGATGCAGGACACTGCCCTCTGTTTTGTGACCAATAAAAAGACCAACCAGACATAAGACTGTGCAACAAGATGCTTGGCATCAAAATAGTACGGGAAGCAGAGGACTGAGGTCAGTTCTGTGTGAGGGAGGCGTGTATTTAGAAAGCCTTCAGGATCACGTGATTTCACTTATATGTGGAATCTAATGAACAAAATAACCCGAGGAACAAAATAGTCCCAGAGACATGGAGGCGTGGCACAGACTGAGGGATCTCAGAGGGAAGGGGGAGGGGACGGACAGAGAATAATCGAAGAATTTATACACATAATCCATGGACACAGACAATAGGGTAGTGAAGACCTGGGGTGGGACGGGAACTGGGTGGAGGAGGACAAAAGGGGAAAAATGGGGAACTTCTGTGATGCCTTCAACAATAAAGATAGAGAAATAAAAATAATAAATAAATAAATAGCCTTCAGGGGTTTGTGGTATGTGAGCCAGGCTTTGAGTCGTGGGTAGAATGTGGACTTGTCAAGGTGGGGTGGAGAAAGGGTGTTTCTGGGAGGGAGAACAGACTGAGCCAAGGCACAAAGGCATGCAGATCTTGGGTTGAGTCTTGTGAGTAGATTGTGGTTCTGTTTTGTTCAAGTGACACATACACGTGCAGCAACAGGAAAGGTGGGTCGGGACCTACCTGTTCTTGGAGAGCTTTAAATGAGCTTATTCTGGAGCAGGCGGGGAGCCTTCGATGTGTGAGGAAGACGGGATGGGTGAGAACACTCCTTTGGGAGACTGCTGGGTTTGGAATGGATTGGCGAGGAGCCAGCTGGCCCCAGTGAAGGTTCGTTTGCATCTGAATGGCCCAGCCTGTAGGTGGTGAGAGCCTGAGAATTTGGGGCCCTTGTGAAGGGAGCAGGGAAGAGGAAGACGGAAGGCACTGAGGCTTCACACCCAGGTGTTGCTTTGGGTAGCGGTGCCTTAAGTGGAAACTGGAGTTCTGGGGCTGGTCAGGAGGTTGGGAGAGCCGTGCATAGGGAGGAAGAAGAGTTTAGTTACACCAGACTGTAAGCACAAGAACTGAATGTCTTATTCACAGACTACCCTTAGCACGTAGCACAGAGCCTGGGTGGTAAGTGGTGCACAGAGAATTTTTGTTGAGTTTGAGGTGCCAACCAGGATGCTCAGGAGAAATGATCCAGGAGGGCATTTGGAAGTGGGTTCTGGGGCTTGATGGAGAAATTCACCCTAGAGATGGGCAGTGGAGAGATCTTTGAATAGAGATGCAGAACCCACAGGAGAGGATGGCGTGTTGAGGGGGAGAACACAGGGAGAGAAGGGGGCTAATGCAGATCGTTAGTGACTGCTTTAAGAGGTGGAAGGAGGGTAGTCATAAAATAGATGATTGGAAAGGTAGGAAAAGTCTCAGCTGCCTGGGCCAAGAGCAGAGAGAGTTTCAGGACAGAGGAGGTGTTGGTAACAGATGAGTGCTCCAGGGGGCATGACTGAGAAAAGGACATTGGCCGTGGCAATGAGGAAACTGTTCCAGAGAGTGGGAAGGACAGATGTCAGATTACCTACCAAATTAAGTTTTAATATATATTTTTAAAGGGAAAGAAACACATCGGTGTTTAAAAATTGATTATAAGGTAGTGGAATATATTTGTTTGGGATAATACATCTAATAACATAGTTATACCATAGACTGGAGCAGCTGAAAAAATATTTACCATCTTCTGTAAGGGAAAAATTGCAGATTTGTAGCCATTATCTAGAACCTCTGCGTCATTATGTACACTAATCTCATCCGGAGTGAATATGGGAGATAAACTGGCAAACCAGGAGCAGATTGGGTTAGCTGCTCCTATCTTGTTTTACTTATTTTTCCAAATTGAAAACAGTGTTATTTACTGGTACCTCGGGATTTAACAATAAAATAAACTTTGTTGAATGTTCACATTTAGGCATTCAAATAGCAATGATGAGCAGTACAGAACTCCAGGGCAGGTGGGCGGAGGGGAAAGGCAGCTCCCAGGTGGCCACTCCCTGGGTGAGCTGACTCAGTCAGAGGATCCTCTGTGACCACAGACTAAAACTTTGTCCCCTAGCCTTCTGCTGGGTCAGTAAAGAATGCTCCTGTATGCCACCCCCGCCCCACACTGGGCACACTAAATTTATGATGTAGGGACCCAAGCATGTGACGGGGGCTCCCGAAGACTCCTATTATACATCACAGTGTGGGATCCCAGACCATGTTTGCTCGGAGTCCCAACGCAATGCATTGTATATATAGACCACATTTTAAAAATCCATTCATCTGTCAGTGGACATTTAGGTTGTGTCCATGTCTTTGATATTGTGAATAATGCTGCAATGAACATGGGAGTGCAGCTATCTCTTTGAGATACTGATTTCAATTCTTGGGATATATACCCAGAAGTGGGATTGCTGGATCAGATGGTAGTTCAATTTTAATTTTTTTTTTTATCCTCACCCAAGGACATTTTATTGCATTTATCTTCAGATAGAACCAGAGGGAGAGAGGGAGGAAGAGAGAGAGAGAAACATCGATGTGAGAGAAACACATCGACTGGTTGCCACCCACGTGATCCCAACCGGGGCCGGGGACAAACTGCAACCGAGGTACATACCCTTAGTGGGAACTGAACCCGGGACTCTCTGGTCCGTGGGCCGACGCTCTAACCGCTGAGCCACACTGGCCAGGGCCTATTTTAATTTTTTAAGGAACTTCCTCACAAGGTTAGAAATGGAATTTAGAGTCCATAAATAAACATACATCTAAGATTAACTGATTCCAACAAGGGTGCCAAGACCATCCAATGTGGAAAGAATAGTCTTTTCAAAAACTGGTTCAGGGACAACTAGATAGCTGCATGCAAAATAATGAAGTTGGATCCTTTCCTCATACCATATACAAAAAGTAATTCAAAATGGATCAAAGACAAATATAAGAGGTAAAACTATAGAACTCTTTGAAGAAAACAAAACCTTTATGACCTTTGATTTGACAAAGAATTCTTAGATATGACACTGAAACACAAGAAACAAAATAAAAATATAAATTAAACTATCAAAATTAAAAATATTTGTGCTTCAAAGCACACCATCACAAAAATGAAAAGACAACCCATAGAATGGGTATTTCAAATCATATATCTGATAAGGGACTTGTATCCAGCACATATGAAGAACTCTAATAAGACAAAGAACCCAATTAAAAAATGAGCAAAGGGAGATTTTCCTAAATTCTCTCAAACAAGCAGCATCTGGCTACAGTGAACCCCATACTTCTTGCTAAGTGGCCCCAGGCCTGGTACTAGAAGCAGCCAGCCTTGGTTCACAGCTTGGCTTTGCCTGGGCACCTCCAAGCCCAGCACAAGAAGCAGCCATCAGCTGATCGTTTTGTAGGTTATGCCAGGTGACCCCAGGTAGAACACGGGCAGTGGCTGACCTTGCCCCAGAGCCAGCACACCCAGTGGACAGCTTCATACCACATCAAAGCACCACCACCCAACCACCTCCACAAGTGACACACTCAATGAGTGGACTCAGTGGGTACACAGACAATAGTGTGGGGAAGGCAGGACCAGGGTGGGAGTGGGGAGGAGGGGCCAAGGGGGGGACAAAAGGAGGGACATCTGTAAATCATTCAACAATAAAGATAAGTTTAAAAAGACAAAAATGGGCAGAGGCCTTACATAGACATTCCTCTTAAGAAGATTTCCAAATGGCCAATAAGCACATGAAAAGATTTTTAATATTATTAATCATAAGAAAATATAAATAAAAACCAGATGATATACTGTTTTATACTCACTGGATGGCTAGAATAAAAAAGTCAGATAATAATAAGTGTGGCAAGGATTTGGAGAAATAGGAACCCTGATACATTGCTAGTGGGAATGTAAAATGGTGCAACCACTTTGGGGAAAAGTCTGGCAGTTCCTCTTGTGGTTAATCATAGACTTATCATATGACCCAGCAATTCTCCTTCTAGGTATATACCCAAGAGAAATGAAAACTGAAGTCCATACAAAAACTTATACATGAATGTTTATAGCAACATTATTGATAATAGCTAAAAGGTTGCAAGAACCCAAATGTCTATAAAGTGATGAATGGATAAAGAAAATGTAGTGTACACAATAATAGAATATTACTTGACCATAAAAAGAATGAAAGTCCAGAAAGATTTGAAGGAAACAACATTAAACTTGTATCAAATTTAGCTGCTTTGATTCAGCAAGCCACAACAGTTAAAAGCAAGGATATCAGAAAAAAAATTGGATGGTGTCTATGTTTCTGAAAAAGGAACAGTTCAGCTACTGAAACAGCAAGGTGCTAGGTGATTCCTTAGACTTATCTGTGATATTTAAAGATGCAGTAAAAGCTGTGTATTTTGGGGAAAGGGAATTGAGTACATGCTACAACCTGGATGAACCATGAAAATATTATGCTAAATGAAATGAGCCAATCACAAAAGATCATATATTATACCATCTATATATATGAAATGTCCAGAAAAGGCAAATCCACAGGGACAGAAAGTAGATTATGTGTTGTTTAGGGCTGATGAGAAGATGGGGAGGGGTGATAGGTTAAGGGTATGGGGTTTCTTTTTGAGGTGATGAAATGTTCTAAAATAAGTGTTGAGACAGTTGCACATATCTGTGAATATGCTAAAAATCATTGAATTTTATTCTTTGAATGGGAGGACTGGATAGCATGTGAATTATATCTCTATTTTTAAAAAAGAATAGACACTGCCCTGGCTGGTTTGGCTCAGCGGTTAGAGCGTCGGCCCGCGGACTGGAGAGTCCCCAGTTCAGTTCCCGCTAAGGGCACGTACCTCGGTTGCAGTTTGTCCCTGGCCCCGGTTGGGGTCATGTGGGTGGCAACCAATTGAAGTGTCTCTCTCACATCGATGTTTCTCTCTCCCTCCTGCTCTGTCTGAAGATAGATGCAAAAATGTCCTTGGATGAGGATAAAAAAAAAAAAAAAAAAGAATAGACATGTAGCATTGCTTGGGAAATTGGTTGGCTTGCTTTGTAAAGTTAGGCCAAGTATATTTGTATATAGTCCTGGTGTGCAGTGCTGTTTTAATGGCTGTATAAAATCTAGGCCAGAAACAAGAAAGTGGTGGGATCTTATCACCCGGTTCTTCAATTTTAAATAAACCTGTGACTCCATTCTGTTAGCTGTAGCCCACTTTTTCATGTCACTGATCATTTTACTTGGGCTATTTATAGCCTTTAGAATGATGCCCTTGAATACTTTTGGCTTAGAAGAAAAGGGGAAAAAAGCTGTTTTCAGAGTAAGAAGCCATTAGGTTAATAAGATTATAGTAACACCTAAAATATATTTTGAAAATCTCATCGACATGGTGATGGGAGGAGGTACTGTCAGATAATGATATTCTTGAAGCCGTGCTTAATGCTTGCCCTAGGGTGCCTTTCTTTGCTCTCTGAAATATTCCATAAATGCTTCTAATGAGATGGTTGTATGTTTTAATATTGTTCTTATTTTTATAGTGTGATGTTAGAAATATTGTAAATGACTTTAATGATTTAATAGTTGTCCTTTAGCACCCACAGAACACTAACGGCTGTGTAGAGCACATAGCGGAGAAGTACTTACTCTGTAGGGGCTTTGAGCCCAGGGTTTCTTCAGAGTCGGGCTGCTGACAAGCTTTGTCCAGACTCATCTGTAGAATGAGAAGATGGTACCAGAGGTTTCCCAACCATCTTATCCGTTCCAGCCCACTATGGTACTGAGATTCTATGAAAGATGAATTATCTCCCTGTGTCTGAAGCAGAAGAAAGTTGGTAAAAAAATAAAAAAAAAAGAAAGAAAGAAAGAAAAGAAAGGAGTACTGCACACATATCACATGGCATCCTGTCAGGTAATTGGGTCACAGTGACATTTCTGGAGATGTAGCTGGCTTGCCTGGGCTGAGCCCTGGAATGTTTCATGGCACATGTGGTATGACTTGCTTGACCCTGCCTTTTCACTGTGGGTGCCTGTGTCCCCCACACCAGTCTGCAGTCCTGAGAGCAGTGTTGCTAAAACTGGTCCTGTGAGGTATTCAAATCTTTACTGTGGGACTTCTCAGAGCCTATAATATGCAAACTGAGACAATCGACATAGTATTTCCGAAGTGATTTGACTGTAAACCCTTTGTTTCATAGAGCATGTATTACTACTCCACTAAGCATGTATTCATACTTTACTGAGCTAGGAATCCTTGGACACCTCTGAACTGGTGTCAACATTCATGATTCCAGGAAACGTTCTTTCGCTGCTCTGTGTTTATTCATCCTTGGGTTACCAGTGCCTGGAACATGGTTATTACTCAAGAAATGTTTGCAGAATTAATGACTGAACGAACAAATGAATGTATACATGGTGGGCTATATCCAGCTATTCTCTCTTCTAATCAATATTTATGCATTAAGCTTGCATAATATAAATGAGCTCTGCTTGTTAATGAGTTCCCCTGTGTCTCAGGTTTGAGGGCTAAGGGGTACTGTCACACCACCTAGTTTAGAGCCCTCTTTAATGGTACCGTGCACTTACTAGCGTTGTTGGCGTGCCCTTGCCCCTGCCCGAGTCCGTCTTGGCTCATCATAGCCCTGCAGCCCAGCCTCACAGACACATCTCCTTCTTCTCTTCGAGCTCCTTCTCTCACACAGATCAAACACGAAGGATTTTCATCATCAAAACCAAATGAGACCTCTGATGCCCATCATTGCACATGGTCTGCCACAAGGCCAGCACCCTCTTTGCACTCTTGAACCTCACACTTTCCTCCCTGTTGGAGAAGGAGGAATGAACTGTTCTATATTCATTTTGATTTTCTGTAAACTCACTCTCAGGGCATATGGAAGGAACCTCTTCAAATGCCAAGACAAATTTCTCCAAAGCCTTGGGTCAGGACAGTAGGCAGACCCTGGTGTTGGAAAGCTTCCCGACTGGGGCACTGGGGCACCCCCCCCCCTACAGCCTTCACGTTCACTGGTGTGCCACCAGCTCGGGTACTGCGCCGTCTTCTGAGAACTGGGGAGACGTGCCACCCACATTTGCCTTTCCCTCGGCTGACAGAAACGGGGACTGTCTCTGCCTTAACTCAGTTGCTAAGTCAAAGTAAAAATCCAACCACCACCCTGACCGGTGTGGCTCAGTTGGTTGGGCATCATCCTGTGCACTGAGGGGTTGCTGGTTCGATTCCCAGTCAAGGCACATGCCTGGGTTGGTCCCTGGTGAGGGGGAGAGGGGGGCGGTGGCCGATCTCACATCGATGTTTCTTCCACCTTTCTCTCAATCTAAAAGAAATCAATAAACTATTTTTAAAAACCCAACCACCTCCTTCCTTAAAATGAGAACAATTAAATGTTTAAGGTACCATGTTTTCTTTAAATACTCTAATCTTATTTAGAAGTATTAATAGTTATTTTACTGGTGTCTAATATTTTTCAGGAACTCATGAATTATTAGAGAATTACCCCGTTCCCTTTCTAGATACTCTCAAGACCATTTTCCGTACAATAGTCGTGTACATTAGGCGCTATTGTTCATATCGGGAAGAAACTTAGAGTCTGCACAGCAGAGTAAGAGCTGCACGGTGGAGATCAGCTGCAGAGGAAAAGCCAGCGGATCTGGTGACATCTAACTTGAGTGTCATCTCTGGTGTATGCGCCTCCTGTCCCAGCTCTGCCAGCGGAGGGCATATCGCAGGTTAAATCCTGTGACTCATCTAGTTTTGTGTTGTTTTTGTTTTGAATACCCTGTCGTTCTCCACTTGACACTAAATTTCATATATTTTCATTAAGATGCCATGCAAGTGAGCTATTGTGTTGGCATTCTGCTTGTGATTTTGTTGTTCGTTCTCGGGATGCAGCACTGCTGGGGATGGCGCTCACAGCTTCATTCTCAAGGAGATATTTATATACATATAACTTAAGACTTGCAAGAAGTTACAAAAATAGTACAAAGAGTTCCTACGTACCCTTCTCCCAGCTTCCCCCAATGATAATATCTTTCAAAACCTTAGTATATTGTCAAACCAGGAAACTGACATTGGTATAATGCTGTTAATTCAAATACAGACCTTATTTAAATTTCATCAGTTTTTTTTCCCCATTCACTCTCTTAGAGGGTGGGTGCTGTTCTAAGACATGTTATCACATACACAGATTTGTATCACCTCACCACACAATCATGGTCCAGAATCACTGTTCTATCGCCACAGAGAAATTCCCTCACATTTCCTCCTTTTGGCCGCACCATCTCCCCAACCCTAACCCCTGGCAAGCACTGATCTGTTCTCTCTTTTGCCATTTTGAGAATGTTATAGAAATGGAATCATATAGTGTGTAGCCTTTTGTGGTTGGCTCCCTCCCCACCCCCATTCAGCACAAAGCCCTTGACACCCATCAGTGATTGTGTGTAGTAATCATTTGTTCCTGTTTATCGCTGTGTAGTATGTGTAGTATCTATTGAGCCTGGATTTTCTGTTAGGTTAAGATCAAAGTCAAATAGATCAAGCCAGTAGCTGAGTAGATGTAGGAAGTGGGAGCAAGCGAGGTGAGGCCAGGGAGAGGGCGGGAGGGAGGCAGCGGGTCAGGCTGGGGCAGAACGCAGGAAGAGAATCAGTATCCAGAGTGAGAGGCATGGGGCCTCGCTGCCAAGCCCAACCAGGAAAGTGATAGGTGCAGCGGAGATGTGTGTCAGGATCAAACTCCCACCTAGAACTGGGTGGCCAGAAAGAAAGATTAGAGTGTGGATGGGGGACATAAATACCTAACGTTTCCTCCACTTGTCCCGGACTCACCTCAGGGCCTCAAGCCCACTATTTGCCTGGAGTCTCCTGATATTGTTTCTGCCCTGTGGTATCTTGTGTTAATATCATGCCTAGAATAGAAATGAAGATAAGGCATAAGGGTTCACTACCCTCGTGGGTAACAGTTTCAGGCATTTTTTCAAAGTGAAGGAAATTCCTATCAGTTGACCCAGCACATAATGGCCCAGCAGCGTTCCACATCCCTGCAATGTGGAGTCGGAGATGACTTGGCTGAGATTCCAAAGCCATTTAAAGGCAGGGAAGAGGGAAGAAGTAGAAACTGGGCTTCTTGATCCCAAGTTTATAATTAGAATCAACAAACCCTCCTCGAGCAGTTAAATATCTTTGCTCAGCCCAGATTCGACTGTGAACTGGTAGAAGGAATGGGTCTTGCAACAAATGAAAAGAAAAGGGCCGTTTGTAGAGGTCATCCTTTGGTAATTATGCTAAGTAAATCCTGCAAGTACCTGTGAGCTGGGGCAAGCCAATGGACAGCTGTATCAATAATGCTGCCTCAGCAAATGTTTCATTGAGTTATTTTCTCTACACCTTCAAGTTTGGGAATGCAGCAGCGTGTGTGTCCCTGTGTGTGCTCCTTCCACAGAATGACAGAAGCTCTTTGGATGACACTGACTAGCAACAGAGCCCTGTTTAGGCATCTGCAGACTTCAGTCTCTCCAACACCACAGGCGCACGCTTCCTACAGCAGAGCTCTTTTCCCGTTTCAGCAGAAGCCAGTGTCCAAGGTCAGGTTTACAGTGTCAAGGGTTCTTTCTAAGAGGAGATGCTTGGGCATGGGCTTCCACAACACAGGAGGTCCCTTCTCTACTTGATGTAATACATCATGCCGAATTAGAACACTGAAAAGGAACACTTTGTAAAGTATATGATTATCTAACCACTATGCGGTACTCCTGAACTAATACAAGATAATACTGAATGTAAACTGTAAATGAAAGATAAAATTTTTAAAAATAACATTGAAAGGAAGTCAAGTCATGTCAATGTTATTTGAGTTGTGCACCATGGCTGTACCCATCCTTAGTATAAGAAGAGTCTACATAATTATACAGGAGCCCTGTTCTCAGAGCTGAAGGTATTTGCACATTTCGTCATGCTACTGAAAAGGAAAACAGACTCAGCCGACATGAAGCAATGATGATACTACCCTGCCAGGCACCTGGTATTAGTCTGTGACCCTACACCTTCAGACACTGGCTAATCCACTGTATTGAATTCTATTTCTGGTGTGTTGCCAAACTGACTCTAGGGCCATAGCAAGTTTTAGCTTTACTGTAAAATGAGTAATTTGACTCAGTATTCCATGTCCCTTCTAGCTCTCTATCCTCCCAGGCTTTGTGTCTTGGTGGCCTTGAATGTGACTGACTAGTATGAGGCAGAAAGCCCAAGTCACTGTGACTCTCAGAGTTGAGTGTGTGTATTCATACTATTTTTGTGAGCTAGAGGAAGCTTGCATTAGCTTGTCTTTACCAGTGGGGAACCCCAGCAGAATAATAGTGGCAAATACTTATATAGGTTTTATTATCCGCCAGAAACAGTTCTGAGCACTTTATAGTATTTAACTGGTCTTATCTTCATAATAACCCTGTGAAGAAGGTATTATTGTTATCCCTGTTTTACAAATGATGAAACTGTTGCCCGGATAGGTGAATGAGTTCTGTACAAGGTCACAGGCTCGAAGCCATGCGGTCCTGTCCACTGAGTGGCTAGTGGTGAGCAGTCTTCAGGCCCAGGAACTGGAATAAAATTCTCTATTGACTGAGTTACTCCTAGACTCTTTTTTAAAAAATCACAATCCAAAGGATGCATTTTATACCACCTTTTGGTCCTCAAATGTCATGGAAAAGACAGGAGCTCACGCGGCCGGTGTGGCTCAGTGGATTGAGCATCGTTCCATGGACTGAGCGGTCCCAGTTCAATTCCTGGTCAGAGCACATGCCAGGTTGTTGACTCGATCCCCAGTAGGGGGTGAGCAGGAGGCAGCCAGTCTATGTGTCTCTCCACATCAATGTTCTTATCTCTCTCTCCCTTCATCTCTCTCTAAAAAATCAATAAAAAATTTTTAAAAAGGAGCTCAGTATGTGGAACAGAGAAAAGTGCTCCTACTTTTGAGGCAGAACTCATGGTATCCACACCCATGATATGTGAATGCCCTTTATAGCCTCTAATTGCTTTGCAATGAAAAGCAATCATTTGTAAGTCCCGGCTAGGACATACTGGTGAAAGGGTCCCTGAGTTTTCTGCATAAGTGCACAAGTGTCCGAACACTGCTGGGCCTAAAGCATTCTGCACGTAAACCGTGGACCTCTTCTAGGTAGGATCAAAATCCATGGGCTGAGAGTCACCTCCTCCCGTCCTGACTGGCCGTTACTGGAGGGTTCCAGCCGGCGCAGCCCTCGCTGGCACCCTCTGACCTCCAGGGCTGCATCCCGTGGCCCTGGCTGGTGTTCCCAGCTTTAGCTGACTTATTTCTTTGCCTGCCCAGCTATGGTAGCTGCCAGACCACTCCTGCCCACCAGAACTCCTCAGCCTGGGTCCCATCCTTACCTTGGGTCCAGGTCAGACAGTAATGGGTAAAACCCCTTTCCTACCTTTAATCACATTGGCCAAAAACAAAAGTGGGCAAGCAACAAGCAGAAAAAAATTCCATACAATTTTAGAAATGTTCATGTGTGGCAGGTCCATAAAGAGTAACTAAGTGGAAAAGTATTCACTAACTTTCTAATCTCCTTTTGGAGCCGGTGTCAGGAAGGGCAGTGGTGCCCTCTGACCCGGGGCCTGTCACAGGTCTGTCCTGGGGGGGTGGTTCTGTCCACACTGCATTTCTTACACACCGCGCTCGTTCACACCTCTCTGCTTTCACGATGCCCTCCGCTGATCGTCTTCCCTTTCTTGCCAGCCCTCACCTCTCTCGCCTAAATTACATTCTAAGAAGTATGCACTGTGAAGTTCAGGGAACAAAGGTTCTCACCAGATTTTCTCATAATAGGAAACAATCTCTCTTTTCTGAGAATATGTGGGCTCCGGGAGCTTTCTAGGATGCTCCAGTGACTGGTTTACCCCAAAGGAAACCCCTGCTCTGCTCCTTCGTTGTTCTCTAAGACTGCCCTGTAGACACCGTTGCTTAATTAATTCTTCTGGTGTGACATTAATCTCGAGGAACTAATTTGGTACTAATGTAGCTGTGGTAAGTACTCCAGTAAGCCTCCCTCTATTTTTCACCATTAATTAATGAACTGTTATTTAAAGTATTGCTGACTTAACTGTGTTCCCATGTCAGGCAGTTCTCCTAACTAGGCATGAAAGAAAAACACAGCAAAATAAGAGCATAAATTACATTTTTTAAAAAAATAAATGTTTTTACTGATTTTTTTTGAGAGAGAGAAAAGGAGATAGAAGCATCAATATGAGAGAGATACATTGATCCGCTTCCTCCTGCATGCCCCCAGGAATGTGCCGTGACCGGGAATCAAACTGGGACCTCTCAATCCATGGGATGACGCTCAACCCACTGAGCCACACTGCCCAGGCATAAATTACATTTTATTGTATGAAGTAGGTGAAGAATGAACAATTGTCCCATCAAACCCTTTGGGGGAGAATTCTGAATGTATGTGCAAAATGAATTAATCCAAGAACATTGGACAGTAGTTGGAGAGATTCGGCTAATGATTCCATTTAGAAGCATGCCGGTCCCCAGACTCACTAGGGCAATATGATGACTGTCATTCCAATTTGCTGGTGTGACAAGATGAGTTCAGATCTCTATGACTAGTGCACTGTACTTAGCATCTAAACTTGACGTAATATTCAGAGGAACCTCCTTAGCTGTAGCTGAAAACTGGCAGGGCGGTGAAAATCTAGGAATTAGGGGTATTACAAAGGCTTAGGTAGGTGTATTTTATCTCAGGCTTGTCAGTTAGAATTTTGTTTCTGAAGCTGAGAGAACTACTGGATCAAAGAAGATAGAACAAAACTGTTAAGTCCCTCAGTGGCACCAGGGGAATCCATCAACTGTATCAAGCCATTACCCGATTAGCAAAGGTTTGGGCAAATCCTGTCGCCTGCAGGTTGGTGATAATAATGAATGTTCTGAGCTGGCTCCTGTATGTGGAACCAGTTACCGCAGCTACCAGACACTGCTCATGCTGCTTGGAAACCAGTCCTAGCAGCAGCAGCACATGGAATCTGAGGGCTGCAGGAGGTGGCGCTGGGTGAATCAGCTTGCTGGGTAGCGAGATCATTTGACTGTCTATGAGAACTGTGCTGGTGGCAGAGTGCTGTTGATTTGTGGGAAAACACTGTGGTTGGTAGGAAAGAAGTGGTTTCCCAAAAGGTCAGAGATGTCTTCTGGAGGGCTGGGTGGCAGCTGTTAGAAATCTCACAGCTCTTGAGAGAAGCTGGAGGGAGAGAGAGCGAGGGAGGAGGTAGGGGGGTGTGGGGGCAGGAGATGAAACATGAGAAAACCTTACATGGAAGAGAAATGATCCAAATGAAGAGATCATTTCCCACCCCAACTACACTGACCTCATTTTTAAGTCTCTAAAGTTTCCATTTTGTTCTTCACAGATTCAGAGCTATTTTTCCTTGTGGGGCCAAATGAGGGAGAGTCTTTGGCTCCCCCTAGAGGCTAGAGTTTGCCAACAATAGTTAATATACCTGAAACAAATTGTCATCTCTTACCACTCTTGACTACAAAACAAAAGGAAATCTGACCATGATTAGATTTTACACACATGGCCCAGGGATGAGGTATAATTCAATTAAAAAGAGAATTTACTCTTTAAAGTAGGAGAATATATATAGTTTTAATTAAGAAGAAAAATTGGCACAATAGAATTGCGAATGTTTGCACATTAGTGACAGTTAAAATTGTTGACGTGCAGAAAGCAAATTGGATCTAAGAAGGGTTAAATAGTGCTAAGTTTCCCCATATTCCAGACAACTTGGTGTGTGAGACTTGATTTGCTGTTGGGATACTCTTAATCCTAATCCTGAGTGCGCTTAATTTGAGGAAAATTATCTATAATTGTATTTTAAATCGCTAAACAATTAAGATCTAGAAACCTACATATAATTTATTATTTCCAAAAGCTGAAGTTGGAACTTTTGAAATGAAAACTAACCATACAGCCTAGAAGTTTAATGAAGCAGCGTCGGTTTGGGAAAGTCAGCCTGTGGGCCACTGAGAGAGACAAGGCTGAAATGGGCAATACGAGCGACAGTCCACCCTGTCAGAGTTGTCCCACAGCACCCCTGCACCTCCCAGCATCTCTCCACTGGGATGGGGCCAGTCGCAGGGGGGGGGGGGGGCTGGTGTGGTGCTGTCCTGAGGGTGTGAATGAGACACAAAGCCCTGGGGTCCCTCCCCCTGGCGCTGCTTTGCTTATCCACCACACAGCCACGAGGGAGGCTGCAGCCTGGCCCCAGGAGCAGTTTGTTATCTGTGACAACCCTGTGGGCATTGTGCTCTCTTCCCCACCCCCTCCCGCCAACAGTGACTCAAAGTTTAATACATTTAGTCTAATTCGTGCTGTGAGATTCAAATGATCGATGATTTACCCCATTGTGGAGACCCAAGATGGGAGAAATGGGAGGATTCTGGAGGATTTCAGCTTGAGGGAGGGCAGTTGTGCAGAGAAAACCAGGATGGTGAATCTGCTACCCAGTTTGAAGAAGAGCTGTGGTTCTGTTTTCTCTGCCTCTGTGCTTTATTAATCAGCCACATCGCAGTTGGCATGCTCGAGCACACGGAATTTATGTCCTCATGCTCTTCCCGCAAGGAGCTAATTAATGCATTTTTCTTCTCCTTGCAGTCATGATCAGGTCTTCCATCTGAAAACCAATCACCCACTGCCACCTCCACCAGTAAAACAACCCTGCTTTAGTCTTGGTCCCATTTACTTAATCCTCTCTTTCCACTATGTTTAAAACCCACCCATTAAAGCAAAACCAAACCAAAGCCAGGAAACTGTTCCTGGGATTTGCTGCAAAAAGACTTGATAGAAGCCAGAGGGAGCGTTTTCTAGCTTCATTTCTGCCCCGCCCCCCTCACTGCTTGTTCATGACTGGAATTAAGGGGGAGGTGCCTTCGTGGATTTGCTTATGTTCTTCTTTTGAAATGATATCCAGTACTAAAAGAAATATTGACAATTAAACCATATTGATCTTCCTTAAAAATGAAAGTGAAGAAATACATATGATTCTTAATACTGCATTTCTTATAATCTGGGTATCCCAGTGAGTGAAGTGTTTTTAAAAGTGTTTTAAGGAATATGCTTTTCCAGATATGTGTTGTTTGTATAACAAGCTGCTCAAGAACTTAGTGGCTTTAAACAGTCTTCATTTTGTAATATCTCACATTTTGTGGGTTGGAAATTTGGACAGGGCTGGGCTGGGTGATCCTTCTTTATGGTGCCAAGGGAGGTCACTCGGTGGTGTGGAGCTGGTAGGCAGACGGCTGGAGATCGGAGATGGCTGGCACTTCGGCAGGGATGGCTGAAAGCCGGTCAGCGGGGAATGATGAGGATGGAGCCACCCGTGGCCCGTCCAGCATGGCGTTCTCAGGGTAGCCAGGAGGTGGCTCGAGGATCCAGGAACAAGTGTTCCAGTGAGTGAGATGAGGCTGCATGGCCTTTGACGACCCAGTCCTGGAAGTCATATAGTGTCACTTTTGTCATATGCTGCTGGTCGAGCAGTTACCCAGCACGAAGGAGAAGAAACATCGATGCCACCGCTGAGAATTTCTCCCCCGAACCCGGCCCTTCTTCTCATCTCCTTCCCACACTTTCTCATCTCTGACTTCTTTCTCATGCTGCAGTGCAGGCTGGGGTCACTGGAACGGGTCACACAGCCTGCAAAGTGTGAAATGCTTAATCAGGCCCTCTACAGAAAAAGTTTGCCAATCCTTATCTAAAGAGGCCAGGTCTTTTCACACGAGGGTTTTTTGTTTTTAATATTTTTTTCTTTATTGATTTTTAGAGAGAGAGAGGAAGGGAGAGGGAGAGAGACAGAAACATGGATGAGTGAGAACATCGACTGGCTGCCTCCCGCATGCCCCCCACTGGGGATCTGGCTCACAACCTGAGCTTGTGCCCTGACTGGGAATCGAACCGGCGACCTCTTGGTGCATGGGTCGATGCTCAACCAGTGAGCCACACCAGCCGGGCTCACACAAGGGCTTTGATTACATTAATCCCCCACTCAGGAATTCATCAGTGACTCCCCAATATCTGATTATGTAATTAATTTAAAAATTTTTAGCCTGTTATTTAAGGATTTTCTCTCACTTATCCAGTGTAATTATACTTCTCCACACACCCAACCCAGCCACTCTTCCCAGGCTCCTACTCTCTTAACCTTCCCAATGTTATGCTCTTTCCCAGTCCAGACCTTCCCTGGATGGCTGTGCATGTCTGAGAGAGAAAGCAAAAAATGTCATTCTGCCCATCCTCTTCTTCATAGTCACCTGTTACTTTGAGGCTCAACTCAAGCCCTGCTTCCTTCATGAAGCATTTCCTGACGATCAGCTATGTTGATCACTGCCTTATTGATTTGCTTGTATCGCCTGTACTGCCCTCCTCTGCCCTGTTTCCATGTAGTGTAGTGAGAGTTACCAATGAGAACGGCTCCCTCGTTGAAGGCGTGGGCCAGCCAGGCCCGCCCTCCTCTCGTATTCTCTATTGTATCACAACCCGCCCCGAGCCAAAATCCTCCGTGTCAGTGTCCACACTTCCTTGCCTCGTCCCTCAGTTTACAAGATCTGTGCATTGGCTCCTGAAAGCACCTCCAGCCTGTTCCTCTTCCAAGCCTCCTGCCCCTGCCTTAGCTCAGGCCGTCAGCAGCCCTGCCCTGGGCCACTGGAGTTACCTTCTCAGTGGTGTTCCTTCAGCTGGTCTTCTTTCCAGGGCCAGGACTAGGGTGAGGGGAGCGAGGTGCCTGGAGCACAAATTTAAGGAAGCGCTCACTCACGGAGTCGAGCAAGGGCGGAGCTGGCACCTGAGAGTGAGGCCTTCCTTAGACTCCTGGCACCTCAGGCCTCAGTTGCTAACCTTGGTCCAGGCCCTGCTTCCCCCCCCTCTGTCTTCCCCCTGCTGTCTGTCCACCACATGGTTGCTGAGATGATCTTTTCAGGTACGAATGATGTCCAGTCTGATTGTTAGTTTCCCAAAGGATCAAGTCCAAGTCCTTGGGTTGACTTCAACTTATCTTCTGGCCTCATCTCTTGTCTCTCTCACTGCCCCCACCAATGAACTACATTCCACTCACCCGGACTGACCGGACTGACCGAAGAGTCCCTTTAGTGTACTGTGCACCTGACATGCCTCCAAACCTTTAAACTTGATCTTCTTCCCTCCCTTGGAACTTTCCCCTTTTTCGTGGAGAATTCTTATTCATTATTGAAAACTCAGCATGACTCCGTGTTACCTGCTGTGGGAGGCTTTTCAGATTTCTCTGGAGTGAATTAAGTCGCTCCTCCTACCCCCCACCCCACCCCCTAAGCATAATGTACTCACCTTAATTACAGCATGTGTTTCATTTTTGTGGTAATTTTTTTTGCATATTTTTGATCTCCCAAGAAACCAAAGATTTAAAACCCCAGGTTCATGTTAGAATCATTTGGAAGACTTTAAAAAGTACTCTTGCTAAGTCCTGCCCCAGAACCAGAATGTCTGAGTGTGACCTGGGCATCTTTGTTCCTTTTCTTAAAGCTTTCTGGTGATTTGCCCAGCCGGTGTGGCTCAGTGGTTGAGCGTCAACCCATTGGTAGGGGCAGTGAGAGAGACACCAAGAGGTCACCGGTTCGTTTCCTGGTCAGGGCACATGCCCAGGCTGTGGGCCCGATCCCCAGTGGGGGGCATGCAGGAGGCAGCCAATCGATGTTCTCTCTCATTGTTTCTCTCTCTCTCTCCCTTCCTCTCTCTAAAACCAATGAAGAAAAAAATTTTAAAAAAAAAATCTTTCTGGTGATTCTAAAGTGCAGCCACTGACTAAAACTGCAGCACTAGGCTGTGAGCTGCTCGAGAGCAAGGGCCTTGTGGGTTCATGTCTGTGGGCCCTTCTCGCTGCTCCATGCTCTCCCTCCCCTTTCCTCACACCTCGCAAGGTGCTTGGCTTACAGCAGGAAGTCAACTGACAGCTATGGAGGTAATGACCACTCACGTCATCCGTGGGCTCAGTGATTGGGGTTATTGAAAAAGGGGTTCAGTCAGTTCCCACCTTTCTTTCTCAGCACAGGCCTCGGAGTGGGGGAAGTTTGCAGAGACGGGGCCCCACTGGCGTGGAACTGATATGTGATATCCGTGGCACACTGCAGAGGGACTTGCTGTAATGCCCTTGATTTCCTAAGACTTTTCGTTTATTGCTTTGAATACCAAGTGAGCTGTAATTGCCCATTTTGGGTTCTGCAGAGCCATACATACAAAAAATACCTTAATATCTCTTCACCTATCCAGTGGACATGCTCTATGCTAGTCGTTTGAGGAAAGATTAGAGAATCCATTGGACTTCCTTATTAGGACTCTCTTTCTGCAGTTGGCTCACTGGATTCAGTGAAGGTGTCTTTGGGCTTTCATAGGCTTTAGTGCCCAGGTGGACCTAGGTAACAAGTAGTAATATCACTTGAAGTGGCATTACCTGCTTATATAAGCAGCTCCATCAGCCTCGGCCTGGACCAACAAACTTAAATGTCAGACTTTCCAAATGTAACAGTCAGAGTGTGCTGTGTAGTGCATCTGATATTTACAGTTCTTTCCAGCAAAGGTGAGCTGGCTTTTGTTGCAAACGTTCTCCATTGCAAATTACAAAGGGCTTTTTTTTTTTTTCATCTGTACATATGCCTTTGATATTATTACTTTCTTTACTTTTATTTGATTTTTGTAAAAGTCCATAGATATATTTGGACACATAATGGCCCCCAGTCGTGGCTACTGAAAGTAATAATGGGAAACAGTGAGGGCTTGGTTTTAGGAGAAGCCTAAATATTGTTTATTTAAATAGTTTCAAGTTGCAAAGACAATCTAGTCTTTGAATTTAAAAAGTTAGGTTACTGTAGCAGCGCTGTTTCGGGCGGCTTCCTTTCCGAACTCGAGCGGAGGGTGGCCAGAAGCTGGAATTTCACTTTCTTCACCACTCCAGAGCCAGCCCCTCTTCCTGTTGTCTTTTTATCACCACTTGTTTTCTCCTTTTCTCTCTTTCCCCCACCTCAATAGTTATATGAGCTGGGTTTTTTTTGTTGTTGTTTTGGTTTGGTTTGGTTTTTATCGAACAGCTATGTTTCACACAGTGTTAAATGCTTTATTCCATTTAATTCCTCAAAAACCCTGTGAGGTGAGTACTCTTATTAACCCCATTATACGAGAAGACAACTGAGGCATGAAGAAATTAAGTAATTTAACCGGGATCAAACAGCTAGCAAATGGTAGAGCAGGGATTCATAACTAGGCCACGTGTTTCGAGAGCCTGGGCTCTTAACTGTTGCCTGACCCCGAAGTTCAGAGTGGTCAGTGCTGGTGGAATGGAGATGAAAGGTTTTGGATTGGGTTAAAAAACAAAAGCAGCAACAACAAAACATTTTCCTTCTTTCCCCACTTCAACCCCCCGTGCTTTAGTAATGGGTCTGCTTCTCAGCACATTCAGTGAAATAATCCACTGGAACAAGTACTGAACTTGAGGTTTTATGTTATCACGTCTAAAAATTCAAGCACAGAATTTAAAGCCAGTAATGATGAGAAATAGCAAACTGTACATAAAGAAGGAGACACTGCACCCTTCTTTGCATTGGGTGGGGGTGCAGGTGCAGCTGGGGAGGGACAGACTGCAGTGGGGTCTTGCCAAGGGATGGCCACACTCATAGCCAAACCTTCTGGGGGCCAGGAACAGTGACCATAGGGCAGCAGCTGTGAAAGCTTCCACATCAGTGAGTAGGTAGGTGAGGACGATCCATAAGAGACTAGCAAGGGAGAGAGGTTCCCCTGCCTCACCCTACACTCCCTCCCCCAGACAGAAGAGAAAGTCTGGACCTGCTTTGCAGGGCTGACCAACACCATTATCTAGAAACCCCATCTAATTAATTCTAGACTGGTAATTGGCCAGTTAATGGAAAAATTGGTAAAAGGAAGAAAATGTACAAAACATACATATGTACTTAAAATCTAAGCATACATTCATTTGAGCATCTTTTGATGCAGAAGCAAAGGCTTCCCTCTGAGTAGGGAATGTTCAGACTGGAGCATCCTGGCGTCCTTCTCGCATCGCCACGGCCATTATGCGGCTTTGATTTTCGGTTTTAATTTATTTCGAGTGGAGTGAGGGCTCAGCGTGAGCACAGACTCTCTCAGCTGTGATTTTCTCAGTCTTTTAGAGTTGTGTTGGTCACATTTATCTGATGGCAGTAATTTTCTTTGACAACTAGTCTTCCCCAAATCTTTCTTCTTAGTTTTTTATAGAAGTGGCCCCGATTCCTTTCACATTCGTATTTTTATTTTTCACATGATTGTTTTTCATTGAATATATAATTAATAATAAGCAGAACTGACATACACAGGTTGGGTATAAACACGGTGACCCTAAAAAGCTGCTGATGGAAGCAGAAGGAAGATGGGTGAGTTCAAGGAAACAGCTCTCGGTGTTTGCGGGTGGCTCGGTTAATCCATTGAACTGGTTAAGTAAACATTGGCTGGGTGGACAAATCCCTACCTTTGGGAAGATAAATGCACCTGCCTTTTGGGAAAGGAGGAATATCTTAAAAAATGATGAACACAATTTAGGCAATAAAGTATTTTTTTCTTAATCCTGTGACTATAATAGATCATGTTCCATTATTGGTTTCAACGACGATTTCCAGAACTGTCATGGTTAATCTTAAAGATTTTTTTAACTGTGACTTGAAATTTTGTTTTAACCTAAGAAAAGTCCCCTTATGCACGGTGAGTGTGACCATTGCCAGTGAGTTCTGCATTGGTCGTGGGTAACTGAAGTACTTAGGACAATTTAAAAAAATTAATTGGCCAAAAATTACTGTGAGAAAAACACTGCAGGTCATTTCTTAGAACTGTTCTGTTTAGTTCACAGGTGGTTTAAAATGATACCGGGGGAAAGATGTGGCCCCTGAGACTGTCAGGAAGAATCAAAAGCAGCTTCAGCAAAGAGACAGATATGGAAATGTGGTATTGTCAGGGGAAATGAGGCTATGATTAAATAAAATGGAATTAGCCCCATGTTAGAAATACCTTAATGGGAAATCATACTTGAG
Organism: Tadarida brasiliensis; assembly: GCA_030848825.1. NCBI lineage: Eukaryota > Metazoa > Chordata > Mammalia > Chiroptera > Molossidae > Tadarida > Tadarida brasiliensis. Next base: position 49,481,114 of record CM061258.1, read on the forward strand.
GCCTCTTTTGTCTTCTGCAAGACTGGGCTGGCCAAGAGCGGCCTGCAGCCCAGCTGTGGTGGGAGGAGCAGAGAGAGCCTCCGGTCGTGTTTATTTCTCAGGCCAGGTTCGACCTCCGGAAAGCCCAGCTGAATTAAAATCTTCAGTGGATTCCTGAAAGGATCTGGGGATCACAGCCTGGCCTCTCTCAACCTGGGAGATCTGCCTCGAGTCCTGAGGAAGACAGGTGCTAGGAGGCCTGGAGTTTCTGTTTGCCCTTTAGAAATCGTCAGCTTGTGTAGGGAGATCTTGCTTGTTCTGTGTCTTTGGGATTCCAATATTCCATGAACTACATCTTCTCCTTTCAAATGTATTAGACACATACAAACTTAAAAAAAAAGGAAGTCTTGGAGAGGTTATGTGTTTTTCTGGAAAGCACAACAGCCTAAAAGTGCTCTCAGGTTCTAAAGTGCCCCCGGATCTGTGGGCTCTTGTTCCAATGCAGAGTCTGTAGGTCCAAGCGGAGCCCTACGGTCTGCCTTTCCAGCAAGTCCCCTTGGGGTGCCAGTGCTGTTGGTCCAGGGCTTATACTCCAAGGAGCGAGGATCTAGAAGACCTCATTTCAAGTACTGACTGCTTGCAGCCTCCGTTTCCTTCCTGCAAAATAAGGGACTTTGAACCAAAATACCTTGGATCCTGACCAGCAGCAGCGGCAGCAGCGTGAGCAGAGACCAGAAGGCTGGTCTGTGTCTGAGCACATCTCTGTCTGAGTTTTCAGGAACTCCCCATTACAACAGAGTGGAAATGGGAAAATAGGGCAGGGAACAGTTTGTGCTCTGAGGGTCCCAGAATTTACACCTGTATTCACATCATGCCTTTGCCAACACTGAAAAGTCTGGCTTTAGTTAGATCACAGGATTAACAAATAAACTTTTGATTTGTGCTGTTTGTTTTAAGTAAGCTACTAGGTAGGCTTAATTCTCTCCATGGCATGCCCAATGGAACAGTCTAATTACCAATAATAATCCAACACAGGCATACAAGATCATTATCCTAGAATCTGAAACATATTTTTAACCAGAATAGAAGATACAGCTTAATACTACTTTTTTTCCTGCTAAACCTGTCAGTTATGGAAAAATTTAATACGGTCTTGAAATCTTTCTTGTTCTTCAGAATCCTCTCAGATGTTCCCTCCTCATTGAAATTTTCCCAGAGGCCACAGTCAGAATCAGTAGCCACCCCCTGCCGTCTGGTCCCAGTTACCCTCCATCAGAGCTCGCGGTTGGGCTCACTGAGTTATGTACCTGTCGTCTCCCTCACTGAGTTAGGAGCTCTTTAAGCCATCTTGATGGAGTAGAGAGTTTAGGGACAGGGAGCCCAGGTACCTGAGTGAACACTTCAGCACTGTTCTGCCAAGGTCACATGTTCCCAGAGGCCCTGGCAAGCTCTGTCCTGGATGCCCCTCTCTGTAGTGGCCATGATCAGGTGGGGCTGTCGGGAGGGTGGTGTGAAATAACGGGTGTGACACCGTCTGCCTCCTCTCCGGACTGAGAGTGAGCAGGCATTGGATGGGTGTTTGCTATGCTTTACCTTCTCTAGGGTCAGGGATCGTGATTTATAAATCTGTGCATTCTCCCACTTCAGGAAAAGTCACACAACGTGCGTGCTTAACTAATTCTTTAAAGTTGAATTTAATATCCTTTCTTTTAAGGAGATTGAGTGCGTTTATTTTAGGCATAGTGATCATACAAGACGGAAACAGAACTGTTTGGTTTTCCCCTAATAGCTGGCAGTGAATGCGTTTCTGAAATATATGAGATGTATTTCGAAGTAGTTATTAAAATTCTGACAGAGGCTTATTTCTGGTTTGCTTAGTTTAGAAATCCCAAGCACAAATGGAAAAAAGATAAACATTATACAGGAAAAAAACTCTACTTAACAGGCAATTCCCATAGGATATCCATTTTTATATATTTGTATGAATAAAATTTCTGGAAGAGTTAGAAAAAAATGGTAATAGTTACCTTTGGGAAGAGGGTCAAGGGTGGAGGAGAAGGGAAGTTTTATTTCATTGTATACATTTCTATGTGGTTTGAATTTTGGGCCATTTGGGTATATTTCCTTCTTTAAATATATGTTAATAGGGATATCAGGGGGAATTGAAGGATGGGCCATTTTTATTTCCCTCTTTTCTATATTAAAAGCCCTAATATATGTTATTTTTAAGTCTTATTTTCAAATGGCTTAAGGACAGGTGCTAATGAGAAATGAGGGTTTCCTGCCCCTGGCCGTCCCTAAGCGTCTCCATCACAGAAGTCCCAGTGAGCTCAGCCTGCGCATGCTGGACTACCTCTGAGCTTTGGGACGCTCCTGGGGTGGGGCTGTGTCCTCACACTCCTGCTGGGTGGGGACACCTGGCACCCAGTTATGAGCCCTTAAAGTACTGGAATCGTCGCTTCATAAAGCCATGCTCTGGCTCCGAGCAGATGAGGCTGCAGGCGACTGCCCGGAGGACGGGGAATGACGGGGAGACCAGCCCAGCGGGAGCATCATCCCTCCCGCACCAGAAAAGCAAGGGAGTTGCCCTCCTTGGACCATAGCATAGAAGCCCGTTCTTTTTAACAAGAGATTGGATTTTCATTTTTCCTCTGGCACCCCCGAGCTGTTTCCAGCATTGACCCCCTTACCCCCACAAGGGTTGGGAACGTGCCCCTTTGGAATGTCTAAGGAGTAGTGTACCCCTCTCCTATGCGAGGGTAGAATGAGGCAGCATTTCCTCTAGCTCTTGTCAATCATTTGCTGTTACCCCTGACTTCACTGATTCTATGAAGGTGGTGATCAGGGAGAAGGCACCTGAAACATTTGAGGTCCTGCTTTCGATTCTAGGTGGTACCACCCCCTCCACAGGGGCCTGGACAAACTGGGATGTTTTCACAGGAGGCAGCAGGGTTGTTAAAGGATTCACAACCACGTATACAATGAAAAGGAACTGCTGATGGACTGGAGTGTAGTCACCGCTCACTTTTCTGTGGTCGAATCATTTACTTCTCTATACTCAAGTTCCTCACCAGTGAACTGGGCTTCCGTAGCATTAACCTCCAAGGGTCATCATGAAGAGTAAATGAGTTAATTCACGTGAGCACTTAGAACTGGTGAGGGTTCAGCAAATGCCAGTGACCATTTTTTGTTCCTGGGGCTGGAGCTCCAAGGAAGACTCCCGAGTCTTCAGATTGCAGCAGCCACGGGCCACTCCTGATCTATGGGAGCTCACCTTCTGATCTGTAGGCATTTTTAAAGACACAGACATTATTTGAACAAGCTTAGCTACTGATTATTCTTCTGAGAGACACAAGTAGCAAACTTGAACCTCTTATAAATAAGAGGTATGCTGCATTTGCGTTTCTCTGGGTGCATCTGTCTGCTTTTGGAACTCCTTTGCCTTGTGCTGATACATTCTTTACATGGTCTTCTGGACAAGCATTGGGTCCCATGATACGTGTAATGTCTGTATTGAGAAGGATGATCTGTGTATGGTCAGCCCCGTAGCACAGAGGAAAATATGCCACCCCCACCCAGGCAAGGCTGACCCGCCACCTCTTTGCAGTGCCCCGGGCTAAACAAAAATAGCTTTTGTTTTGTCTTATTCTGAAATTGCTCCAACACTGACCATTCACGGTGGCTGTCTGTACTTGGCCATCTGCTAAGCAGCATCCGCATATCATTGATTTGAGGGTCACCAGACTTTGCCAATGTACTCTTTCTGGGTCTCCTATTGATCCATTAACTGTGTGTTAAGCAAACGAATTCAGGGTGAATGTTTAAATAGGCTGTTTTCCAAATGAATCGGAAGCAATAAGTCAGTGTGTGTTTTTCTTCATCTTATCATTTAGATGCTACTGAGTATATTGAATGTGCCTTTGAAAAGGGGCTGTTCAGATGAGGCTTCCGTGAAGCAAGGGAAAAAGCAGAAATCAGTGAAAGGTGTAGTCGCAGCTTCTTTCACACCACGTTCAGATGTAACGAGCTTCCATTATTAACGATGACATTTCCCCTAAACATTGCACCCCCTTTTGGAAACCTCCCTGGAGTAATATTTGCCACACCTAATGTTATTTGATCCTGAGAAAGAATCTGGACAGGGCTTATGGGGCCTGGTTTTTTTCAGAAGAAGCAAGTGAAATAAAGTTCAAGTGTATACGAGAGGGACATCTCTCCGGCACTCAGTTTTCCGTTTGTTTCCCGTATGGAGGCAAAGCCAGCCGTGATGAGTTTCATGATTCCCAAAGTACTAACAGCTATTTCCCTTCTCCTTAGGCTCCTTAAACTCCTGACTCCAAGGAAAAAGTGTTCTCTTATGAATGGAGTTTGAGACTATTTTCAGATTAAATCTTGTCATCTCTAAACTCACCTTCCGTAGCTTTCTTTCCTTCCCAAGGAAGGGCCTGGCTTTCAGAAAGGACTAGAGAGAAAGAACCCATAGAATCCTCTAAGGGGCTGACCTTGGCCCAGGTCATGTGCTACAGGCAGAGACTGCAAGCAGGTTGGGGAATCTACTTTGACCCGGGAGCCCTTGACTCAGTCCCCCACCTCTGCTTTGTCATTGTGAGAAGTCAGGCATTCAGACCAAAGGTGACCCGTACGCCTGCCCACTCTGTACTCGTCCCTGCGAGGCTGGTGAGAACGTGACTTCTGTCTTTTGCCCTTGCTGTTGGGCATGGCAGCCCCAGGTAGCCCACAGAACTTACTTTCCAACTGGAACGCTGATTTGTGTGTCCTAAAGAATGTATTTTAAAAGGAAACGTTTCCCATGCAAAATGCCGGAATGTACTTTGTCCCATGTTCATTTGCTGTTACCTGTGTCCTTTATCCCCAACCTCTGACGTGTTTCTTTGTTTTCTGTGTGTTGCAGGCAGCATAGTCTACCTCGGGATGATGGTGGGGGCGTTCTTCTGGGGAGGACTGGCAGACAAAGTGGGAAGGAAACAGTCTCTTCTGATTTGCATGTCTGTCAACGGATTCTTTGCCTTCCTTTCTTCATTTGTCCAAGGTTATGGCTTCTTTCTCTTCTGTCGCTTACTTTCCGGATTCGGGTAAGGTTTTCTCCTTCATATTTTATAGTAATGTGTTTATTCTTCATAATTGTAAGTGTTTCCACTCTAGAGGACCTCATTACCAAGAAATTGTCCCTTAACACATCTCCTTCCTATGTTCATGTCAGCCTTATGGGCCATAATGCTGGTTCTTAGAAATATAATTATCAGCCTTTACATCCAGAAGAGAAGGGAACACATGTCTGTGTTCTCGTGGCTGATTCTTTTAGTGTTTTACTTCTAGGAAATGGGTATTGTCCTAAATGGGAAGCTGTTTCTATGGCAGAGCACATTTATAAATATCTTTCTCTTCTGAAAATTTAATTTAAGCAAGAAATAGCTCTGGTCCTACATTATGAACTAATTAAAGGTTTGAACCATTGAGGCATTCTCTTAAATCCCAGATGAGAGTATCTCCAGTAAATGTTGTTTTATTGATCTATATTAACAGCATATTTAACTAGGTAGGAAGTCTTCTTCCTGAGATGTAATATGGGTTGGTTTTTTTCAAGTTCCTGACTTCTGTTGAATTAATGGAAGTTGTGCTGTTAGTCAAGTGCAATGGCATCGTATAGCCAATGGTGTAGTCATTTTATTTAAAGAGCTTGAGCACTTATTACTACTAAGTCAATCCACAGCTTAGGAAAGTCCAGAAGCTCAATTAGGAGAGTCCATGAAACTCTGCTTTGATAAGGGAAAAAAAATAGTTAACATAAAACATTTCTGATTTGTGCTTGAGAACTTTATTTTCATTAGAGACATTCTTTCTGAGGTGTTTGACGTGATGAATCTATAGGACCCATATAAAACAAAAATAAATACATGAAGAAAGGGAAGGAGACAGTGCCAGGTTATTAATTTGAGAAGCATATCAGTTGTGGTTGTTACCGACGCAGCAAAACACAGTTTTGCCAAAAGAGAAGGTCAGAGAACTAGAACATGTTTTTTTTTTGTTTTGTTTTGTTTTAAATTACATATAGTAGTACTTTAAAATCAGAGCTAAGATTAGTAGGGACATAAAGCATCAGAGAGAAAGACTGCATAAGTGGGTTACTTCAAGAGTACAAAGATTTCCCCATGCAGAATAATGGCTCATTTTTATGACTCATTCAAAGTAATTTCAAATTTTTATATCATTTTCTGCCTCAAGATTTGTGTCCATATTGAGACTAGTGTGTTATTCACACATTTTTCTGATGTTCCTTTTACATCTTCTGTAGCGGCTCCTATGCTACACCCTGTACACAGTGGGCACTTAGCCACTGAAACGAAATCGTACAAATTTCAGGAAATTGCCTCAGAGTGAATACATTTCAGTAAACCATTCCAGTAAACCTAGAGGGCTGGGCAGTTTGGGAAAGTGTAAAAATATTTGCTCCTTGGGAAAAAAATGATCAGAATCAATAATTTGCTTTGTAATGATGGAGGAAGGGGGCTTTTTCTCCAAGCTCTGTGTGAGATTGGCTTGCAGACACTGCTGGCTTGGGAGGTAATTTGGTGCATGGATTCAAGGGTTCGTGGATTCATACTGAGTGAAATGAGACACCCGAGGAAGAACAGGTTATTTGGGGCCATTTGTTAAAGGACCTTCTCAGCGTCATAGGATAAAACATTCTTGCCACCACAAAAGGCCAAGGTTTCCTTCTGCTTTCTATTACCTACGTAATACCATTAGCCTGTCAGGAGACGGCTAATAGCCTACATTCTGAACTTTCCAGTCCTTTCCATTTGCAGTCTTCTCCAGGAAATGTCAACCATTTCCACAGACTCAAAAGAACCTGACTGTGGCCAAATCATTACGGCGATTTAATTACCAATCTGGATTGTGATATGGTCAACCCAGTTGATTGCAGAGAAAAGGGCTATTATGGTGGCTGCAAAATACTCAGAATTAATGGACTGTCCAGAAGCTAATTCAAGGGCAGTACAGAAACAGAGATTGCTTGGGTATATTCATGACATCATCTTCTTCCCTGGTACAGACAAATCATTCTTCAGCTGGCAGTACAGGGGTGCTGACCTCCAAATAACATAATTTACCTAGCAAAGCACAGACTGTATTGGTAACTTAGCTAGGCTCTTTGAATTGTGATACCAGAGGCAAGCACACTGCGCCTTTGTGAAGTTGGCATACGACTGGAAAGCCAGGTCCATCTACCCTGCACTTTAATGTGGGATCTTGGGGGAAGTCACTCAGGTTCTCCAGTCTGATTCATCTTTTGAAAAGGGAGATATTAATACTTTACATTCTTACCTTGGAGTGTGAGGATCAAATGAGATAATGTGTTAAAAGTACATGGTAGAGTAGGAAATGTGGGGTCATGTTTCGGAACACCCGCCCCCATGGTTAGGCACTTCCTGTTCTCTCGTTGTTCTTCCTCCCATTGCTTCAGGTAAGCTGCTTGTACTTGTTGCCTGAGTGACATCAGAGGGAGAGGAAAAAAGAGGCCATTTTCTGGCTTTGAAATTTCAAGTCTTGCCCACGAGAGAAACAGAAAGGATGAACCGTAGGCAAAAGACTGGGAGAAACCAGGGCGAGTAAAATGGAGCCTCCCTGCTCCCCAGAATAGGTGGAGAGTTCCAAGCTGGGGGCAGGGCTAAAAGGAGTCACGTGAGCTTACTCACCTGGGCCCAGGTGGCAAAACACCCACAGTTTTGTGAGATCCAGCAGCTGAGGGGAACTGAGAAATGAAGTTAAAGAAAATGAAGAAAAGTATTATTCTTCCTTGGCTGAGTTTATGGGTAGTATTATGACATGTAATATGTCAAGTGCCACCTCAATGACAGAGGATGTTTTTCATAGGTTTTTTATTTAAGTATAGTTGGTATACAATATTATATTGGTTATACAGGATGGGGCAAAAGTAGGTTCACAATTGTTTGTATGGAAAATAATATAATAATTAAATAATAATATAGCAATAAACTCTGTTTCACATATTCACAACTGTAAACCTACTTTTTCCCCACCCTGTATTAGTTTCAGGTGTACAGTGTAGTGATACAACATTTTTGCACCTTACAATGTGATTACCCCACTAATTCTAGTAATCATCTGTCACCATACAAATATATCATAATATTATTGATTATATTTCCCTTTTCCTTCCCCAACTTCTCCCTTCTGGTAAACATCCCTTTGGTCTCTATTTCTATGAGTCTGTTTTTGTTTTGTTTTGTTTGTTCATTTGTTGTTGTTTTTAGATTCCACATATAAATGAAACCATACAGTATTTGTCTTTCTCTGCCTTACTTATTTCACTTAGCATAATATACTCTAGATCCATCCATGTTGTCACAAATGGCAAGATTTTGTTCTTTTTTATTGCTGTATAATATTCCAGTGTGTGTGTGTGTGTGTGTGTGTGTGTGTGTGTGTGTGTATCATCTTTATCCATTCATCTATCATTAGACACTTAGGTTTCTCTCAGCAACTCGACTTCATCTGGATACTCTGTCTCTGAATTGCTGGATGGTCTCAGCCAAGTCTCTGTTTTCTCCAGTTCCACTCCAATTTACCTAAAAAAAAGAGGACTTTAGCACCTGTTCTACCCCTGAAACCACGCTGGACCTTTCACGAGTATAGGCGAGCCCTGGCCCCAAGATGCTTTCAGTCCGGTCATAGAAGGAAGACACAGTAACAGTGCTCTCATTCTCCACCTGCTAAAAACTAGTCAGTGCCGGAGCAGAGATAATAAGGGGCATGAGAAGGAGAAAACAATGATAAAACTGTGAATGAAAGACTAATTTCCACATAAAGGCTGTTTTTATTTTTTAATGCAGATAATATTTAAACCCTTTTAATTCCTATCCCTTATGAATTCAGTACATAAGCAGTTGAAGTGTTAACGCATTCCCTTTATGTTTTAACTTACTTCATTGAAAGTTAAGCCAACCACTAAGACTTTCATCCTGGAGACCCTAAATAAGAGATCGTGGTATATCTACTTAGTTCAGCAGCTCCCTCCATTCACATCTGATCTGGTTTGTAAACTGAGGAAAACTCGATGACTAAGGAAATTAGGTTTTAGAATGTTGGGAACTTTCCTGCTGTGGGCCTTTGGTGCCCAGATCCTCCCACGCTCTGCACGTTTCCCAGAAGCATCACTCTTGCGATCCTTTCCACTCTAAAGGTCCTCCTAGACCCCTCGGCACTTACAGCCTCGAAGAAGCCGTCCTGAGACCAACCAGTTCTCTTTGGTCTTCTTGGTAGCACTTATCAATGCCTTAAAACGTTTGCTCCACCAGCGTGAGAATCCCAAGAGGGTAGGAATCGACAAGACAAGTAGATCTGCTCTTTACAGCTTAATTGCTCCCGGTGGGCATGGTTACTGTAAAGGAAGGAGTCCAAGCAGCAGCTGGAATAGTCTGACTGTGCAGACCCTTGTGGATGGTGCTCCTAGAAATGGAATAGATACGAAGTTTACGAATTCCCACTTGATCTGTAAGCAGAAGAAGTGAGAAGGTCAAGTGAACAAAAGTCTAACTTGAATCAGAAACAGAGAGTCATGGCCCCTCAATCAATTCCCAGACTTGAGCCAATTTACAGATGAAGAACCCCTTGAATGAAGGGGAAACTGGGTCCCCTTGAGGAAGGATCCTGCTACACTACTAAAAATTCATACTGTTCATCTTTCTGCGAGCCTTCCCCCAAGGGATCTACAGCCTTTTACCAGGGTAACTGTGCATGAGGGAAAAGAAAATAATCAGACTTTTCAGGACTTATTTACTAGGCACTGGCTCTGAACTGATACTAGTTCCAGGAGACCTAACACGTCAGTGTGGTCCCCCAGTCAGGGTAGGGACTTATGGAGGCCAGATGATCAATGGGGTTTTAGCTCATGTTCATCTCAAAGTGGGTTCAGTGGGTCCCTGAATCCATCTTGGGATTATTTCCCAGGTCCCATTCTATCACAGCTGACAGAATCTTCACATTGGTGCAGCACCTGTCCACTAGTTCCACACACCTGGAATCTCAGAGGAGGAAGAGAGTTTCTGGGTCACAGTCTAAACCATCCAGTAATGGAACCAGGATCACACAGCTAGGACTTAAGGTGCAGTTAAGTCCTTTGAACTAGCAACTCTGTGAACGATGAAACTGTGCATCCTAAATCCAAGGTTGAGATGCCTTCGTGTTGATTTCACTGAAAACGCCACAGGTTGCTCCATCTTATTTCATCGTTGAAGCATCATTAGCAGTGCTAGGTTATAATCCTATTTCTGTGTAAAAAGAAGACTGGAAGGAGCTCTAGTTTTAGCCTGAGGACTGTCTGGGCTTATGGTTTCATTACCTCTATGTGTGCTTTCTGCTTAATGCACCACGCCAAGTCGTGAGTACATCTTCTTAGTAACATAAATATGTCCAGCTGCCGTATTCTGTGTGACTTTCAATATTTATTCAGTGCCAAGAATAAATTTCCTGTCAGGGACAACAGTGTTTTGCAGGAATGAGGAATAGAGCATCGCCAATTATTCAGCTGTCTCTCACTTTCCTAAGTGAATCTCACTCCAGGGAACAGACACTTCTCTCTCCTCTTTTGTTACAGAAAATTAGAAAGATGGGAGATGGAATTGACACCATTGATTAAATTATTTGCTTCCAGTCACTATTAATTATGGGAATGATAATGCTTCAGATGCTGGGCAATGTCAGAGTTGGGAGCTGCTCACGGAGGGGCTGGCGCTGCTAAGCATGAAGGTCAGGAGAAAAATATGACAGCAACAGAAAGATGGAATTTCAGTGTGTCTGTCTATCATTAGTGAATGGATAGTCACTCCCTCTGCGTACGGAGCGTCACAAATGCATACTTCCTAGCTCTTTGCAATATCCATCCATTAGCTAACTATATTAAGTTATAATAACCAAAATGCCTTTGTTTTGTAGAAATGATCACCATTAACTGGAATTCTTCAGTGTTCTGTATGTAGCATCTCATTTATGTCCATAACGTTTTTTAAATAATTAGGAATGCCAAAATGTTGTGCCTTTTTTAAATTAGAAAATTGAGGTACAGATAGATCGACTTCCAAATGGTCACTAGACCCTCACACAGGTCTTCTGCATTTTAGTCTAATTCTAAACTGAAAGGTTTCCCTTCAAAGTAGTCTTTCCTTAAGACATGTCAACTTCCTTATCATACTGGGAAAATGCAGACCCATTTTAAAATGTTCAAAACTTTAAAAATGTGTTTTATCAAACACCTACATAGTGCTTGCCCTGTGAGAGGTGCTGTGTTGAGTACTTTATAAATATTGCCTCATTTAAGCCTCATGGTGACCCCAGGAAGAAGACACTATTCTATCCACTTTATTGATGAGAAAATTGAGGCACAGAGAGGTTAAGTGGCTGTTCAAGGTCACACAGTAAGTGGTGTAATCATACCCAGGCAGTCTAGCTCCAGAGCCCATGCTCAGAACCACCAGGCTGTGCTGTCTCAGAGTCATACGACACAATGCTCGGATACATGACAGCCACTAAACAGATGTTTTTGAGCAGACCAGTTCAGGAAGATTTCTGATTCAGAGAATCAAAATGGAAAGACCTCTCCCAATATGGAAGATGAGGCAACAGCGTTAATAAAAAAATAATCATAAACCCAAATTGTAAACAGTGGGTCCGTGTTTTCTTAGACCTGTGTTGTCCAGCAGGCCACAGGTAGCAGCCAAGCACTTAAAATGGGACCAAATTAAGATATGCTGTAAGTGCAAATACTTAGCACTACATTTCAAAACTTAGCAACATACTGCATTAATTAATAATTTTTATATTGATCACATGTCAAAATGATAATATTTTAATATATCGGGTTACATGAATATCTGTTAATATTAACTTCACCTGATTTTTTTTTGCCATGTTTTAAATAGCTTTTCTAGAAAATTAAAACATGTATGTGGGTCACATGGTATTTCTATCGGAAAGCAGGGTCTTAAACAATAACTTTTATGAGACCTTCCAACATAAGGTTGATCTTTCGGACACTTTCCCCGTATACACTGTAAGAGAGGTGCCGTTGATCTCAGGAGGGAAGTAACAGAGCAAAAGCTCTTTGGATTCACAATGTGTAACTGAAAAATTAGCCACGTGCACTCTTTAGAATTGACTCTGTGAGCTCCTGGGGGGCAGGAACTTGTGATCTTCAAGCCTGTACCACCGGCAGCTGGTGATGTGCCTGGCCCAGAGTCTGGCTGGGTTAGGGGGTGGCTGGGGAAATGATAGATGGATGGGGAAATGGCAGGTAGGAGGGAGGGTGAGTAGAGGAATGGATGAGTGGAAATGTACAGTCTGGAAAAGTCTGCATATTTTTATAATCATTTCTTACTGTTCATCATAGTGATCATCTGTATTCATGGCACCACTTAGGTGCTGTGGGAATGAATGCATTCTCCCAGTCCTCTCAATAGCTAGATTAATTTTTTTCCAGGCAGCATTAGAATCCTGAGCTGTGACTCTATCCCCTACCCCGTGGCACCAGGTCTGCTGTGCATGGACAGACTTCTGTGAGTTTGGGGGCTCAGGGCACCGATCTAATGGCAAACAAGGGCTAGGGGTTGGATTGAAGCTATGTTTTGTTAGGAACACAATTTTTGCCCAAATTATTTTTTTATGTCTCAGTATTTTTAAAGTAGTCATTTTCTACCAATTATTCTACTCATAGTTTATAATATTGAAAAATAGCAACTGCCCGTATCAAAGAATATTATTCTGTAAACTGTGACTTCGGAGATTGGAGGATGAAAGCTATCCAATCCACCCACCAGTTTAGTACTGCCACTGGGCCCAGGAGATTCCCACTCTTGATTTGATGAGTGGTTCGGTTACTAGTAAGTGTTCTCCTGTTTCTGTCTTGATTACTTGCAATAACTATGTAGCTTCTAATCAATACAGCAATCTCATTTTCTGTGTAACCCAGCTAATTCAGAGACCGTTAGGTCTGTATTCTTTCATCTAAGCTTCTGAGCAAGCTCCTCTGTGATAGTCTATTTATTTTCATGAAGAGGAAGTCTCTAAAAAATCCATCTTTGGGACTGCTACTTTTAACTATTTGTGTCCAATTTAAAACATAATTAATTGGTTCTGAATTGCTGTGCAACTTGCCTGTGCCTTCCTTTTCTGTTGATTCTGAGTAAGGATTAAAAGGATATTTTTCATGCAAATTATTTGTAATTGTGGTTCCAGCATCAGCTACACCATTCACTATTCTTATAAACCCATAATACTTGTCTTAATAAAAGCTGCTAGAGTCAGCTCTTTTTAAAAAAATATTTTTCTTTATTGATTGTAGAGAGAGAGGAAGGGAGAGGGGGAGAGAAATAGAAACATCGATGAGAGAGAACATCGATTGGTCCCCTCCTACATGCACCCCACTGGGGATTTGGCCCACAGCCTGGGTATGTGTCCTGACCGGGAATCGAACCAGCGACCTCTTGGTGCATGGGTCGATGCTCAACAGGCCATGCTAGAGTCAGCTCTTGGTGGCCTTTGCCCTCTGTGCATCATCTGCATGAACATGTGACTTTACCACAGTTATTCAACTTCCTCCTTAATTATGCTCTCCCACAACGCCGCATTTCCCAATGGAAACGGGCAGTGGGAGACAGAGGTGAAGGACTGTTTGACAATCACATGGTGAAATAAGTTGGAATGAAATGACTCTTTGTTACATGCTCACTGGAGAATGCAAGCAGGAGCAGATTACTCCGAATCCTTCCTCAGGACGAGAAGTCACCAGACATCCCATAATTTCTCCCCTATAATGTCACACTTCAAGCCATTTTAAGTGCAATTACACTTTTTATCTACAGCCTCCCCCTTTTACTGCAGAAACTTGAACCCCTCCCCATCTCAACAGCCAGCATAAATCAGTAGGATGGGCACAGAGATGAGCGTAGCCCACCCCTGAGTTGCCATCTGACCTGGAGTGACAGGGTGTGGCTGTGAAGTGCGCAGGCCTTCGGACAGTCAGGCTTCCCCGCTGCTCGTCGCGGCTGTGCAGACAGGAGCGTTTGGCATCCCCTTCATCTCGCTGTAATGCACTGATTGAATTTACGTGTCTCATTATCCCAACAGAAGCGAAATTGTCTGTGAAGCTGATACACCCTTTGCCCTATACAGTTTCCCACTCATGAAGTTGTCTTAAATTACTGAGGAAAATAAATGTTTCATGATACTCACCAGATGCCTAGTATTGAGTCAAACACAGGCCTTTAGAGGGACTGCGTGTCTGTGTGCATGCTCTCGCCTAGAATGAGTGGGAGAGGGCTCCCAGGTCATTCCAGGACTGTGTTTTAATACAGTTTCTTTACATTCCTATAATTAAAGTTGTAAAACCTAAAATTAATATTATTAGGGAATAGTTCCAACTCTGAAATTCCAGATATCAATGTTCTATTTCATTTGTGTCAATTCAGTTATTTTGAGTCTACCTAAATAACCTAGAGTGTGGATTTTCATTATTGTTTCCTCTGTGCCTCCTATTACCAAGAATAATTAAGATTTGACCCTTTTGACAGCTAATGAAATAGACTTAATATCCAATCCTGAGAAAAATTCCTTGTTAGGCGCCCTGGTCTGATTGCTTCATCTTTGCAAACATAAATGATGTACACGATGTATAAGCATCTGATGGGTGGGACACGCTAGTAACAGTTAACGTCACAGCACACTGTAATGCTTGTTTCTTGCTTGCAGGACATCACACAAGGAGCAATATTTTCCCCAAAACAGATGATCAGCCCACAATAAGAAATGTGAAGGCTTGGATTGTTTTATAGGTCTCTGAATCTGAAGAACTTTGCAAAGGGTTTACATAGACTCCCTTCTTCATTCTTCAGACTCATTTACCCACAGACAGTGAAGAAGTGCCCTGCTGTCTGTCTTGCAAACATTGAGAGGCATCCATGCAAAAATAATCACCTTAGAAAAGAGGCACTGAATCAAAACCAGGTGGATTGCTTATAGGCCTTTAAAAATTGGTATTCTCTTTTATGCCTCAATGATTTGTTTAAAACTAACACGCAAGTCTACAGTCTTCCACTTGCCATTTTAGTCACCTGGAGTACATTTATCTCAGCTCAGGGCGGCCTGGCATATCTTGACATGCAACTGTGCCTTCACAAAGTGTGAATTATTGCTCTTACATATGAAATATCCAGAATCCTGGCGAAACATTAATGAGAATGTGCAAAGTCAGTAAAAACTGGGACTCTTCTTACGCATTGAGAAGTGAGGCCACAGGTGGGGGACCTGATGCAGAGAAATGGATGCCTCACATCGAGTGGGAAAAAGGAGTAGCATCAAATGATTTATGACACAGACATTTTATTTCCCATTAAAAGTGTGTGTTGTAATGAAACCATTTTCAATCTGTTCAAATCTTGGTTGAATTTTTCAATTCAGCTTGCTGCCCATGGTTTGAGGGCCTCGGGAAGCCAGACAGAGGACTGTGTGTGCCCGATGTGGTGTGGCACCGAGCGGCTCTGACGGCGCCACACACATTTGCTTCTTGTTGAGGGGTCTGGTTGATGGGCGGGGACCTGGCTGGCTGCCCCTGGTGTGATGGCACTGACCTATGCTGCATCTGAAGCCATGTGGAGTCATACTCCTGGAAACGTTAGGTACAACTGCCACACATCTCGCCCAAGGGAACAGATCTAGAGGCTTTAAGTTAGTGCTTTTTAAACTCTCTGAACAGCAACTCATTAAGAAACACACTGGGACTCAATACACATTTTTATATACATGTATACAAATATACATATGTACACGAAACATAGATATGTTTATAATGGAGACAAAAGTTTCATGAAATGATACTTATCCTTGTTACTAGAATGGCACTCAAAAATCTCTACTTAATTTTTAAAATGCTGCTTGCAGCGCAGCCGGTGTGGCTCAGTGGATTGAGCATCAACCCATGCACCGAGGGGTCCCGGTTCGATTCCCGGTCAGGGCATATGCCCAGGTTGCGGGCTCGATCCCAGGAGGCAGCCAATCAATGTTTCTATCTATCTCTCCCTTCCTCTCTCTCTAAAAAAAAAAATCAATAAAACATATTTTAAAAATAAATAAATAAAATATTGTTTACAGCTACTAGATTAATTTTATAGCCCACAGACTAAAAAATATTGGCCTAAGTGGTCTGCCTATCTCCAGCAGTGAACAACTCCCACATCACTTT
This sequence comes from Tadarida brasiliensis, assembly GCA_030848825.1. Classification (NCBI taxonomy): domain Eukaryota; kingdom Metazoa; phylum Chordata; class Mammalia; order Chiroptera; family Molossidae; genus Tadarida; species Tadarida brasiliensis. The sequence continues at coordinate 49,497,366 of CM061258.1, forward strand.
AAGCAGGGCACACCCATGACTTGGTGCCATATTTTGACCTACCGGCTGAGGCAGAGTGACATTACGAATCCTGCAGTTCCTTTGCGCACCGCTTCCTGCAGACATGACCTTTCTCCAGATTGCATTTGCTAAGGTCATTGCCAATACTTCTTTATCATGTTAGATGCTCTGAAGAAATCAGTTATTACTAAATGGATAAACACATATTTTACTCCTTGACATCAAGTTTACATGGAAATCATTATCAATTTACCTTGCAAAAATCGGAACATATTTTTTGTTCGGACACTAGGCGTTGTCTCTACAACTTGCATACAGTATTCACATCTTTAAAAAATATTTAAGAATTCATATTTTGTTTGGAATGATAGAAAGTAATGTTTTCTCATGCTACCTTGCTTTCTGAGGCAGTGGTTATTAAAATTTGGGGGTCAAGGCCTATTTGATATTCTGATTAAGTCTATGGCTCATCTCCCTGGGATGAACATTTTTATTTAGCAGACCCACATTAGAGAACCCTTAACCTGAGTAGAAGTCACTGATCGTATCTTCTCTACAAAACTCAGTCGACATCTCTTATTATTACCCTGACTGGAAAGAAGCATTGTATCTCATTCTGTTGGCATCTAAACCAGTAGCTCCTTAGTTGATTCTACCAGGGCTCCTTGCATATGTACTCGTTCGGCAATGAATCTACTGGATTGGGACCAGAGTCTTTCAAGGAAACAACGCTGTTTGTCAACACATCAGCCTGATTGGGAGCGGGTGCTATAGGGTAGTTGTGAGTAAGTAGAGCTGGAGACAGCCTCCCAGAAGTGTTTGAAGCTGTTTCCAAAGTCACCACATCTTGGGTGAGACATATCATTCTATCTCTTTTTTTTAATGCACTTATTCACATATTTACTAGATTGTACCAAATATTGTAATCTTTGACAAATATGTAGAACATTCAACATCGAGCTGGAAGCCCATTGGAATCTGAAGATCTGTAAACCACAAGTAGGACACCACTGCCACCTTTTGGTAACCTAGCTTAATTACAGGTTCAAGATTTTACAGGGATGATAAACCTATATTACACATGGAGAGTATAATATTAAAGTTATAAAATAATAGAAAGCATACATTCTCTGCTCCACTGGAACAGAGGGAGTGCATGTGCTGTTAGAGCTTTGCGTCTGCCCTTTGTATGTCCCATGACTGTAGGCCCTGCTTTCATGTATTCTCTGTACCCCTGGGCAGGATTGGAGGAGCCATTCCCATCGTGTTCTCCTACTTTGCGGAAGTGCTGGCCCGAGAGAAGCGGGGGGAGCATCTGAGCTGGCTCTGCATGTTCTGGATGATCGGCGGCATCTACGCCTCTGCCATGGCCTGGGCCATCATCCCGCACTACGGTAAGGGGCCGGCCCTCCACAGCCAGGACATCACCTAGTTTGAAATAAGCCTCCGTTCCCATCCCTTTTCTCTCTTCTACACGCTGGTCTGAGAACAGCACTGTCATCATCATGCTTCTCCCTTTTGCAATGTCTAGGATTTCCCCACTGCGGAGATCTGGGTAAGGTAAGCCTGTGCCAGTGGGTGTTCAGGAATACTGTCGCATTTTGCTGTGTTTATCGCCATCTCTTTCATTTGTTTCCTGTGTGCTATCAACTCTGGGGTCCCCACCCATGTGGATGTAGAGGATACACAGCATAATCAACGTATAAGACAGCGTGACTTACAATTGTTTGGGGACTGTCATACACACCAGATACACACAGGTGCCTTTGCTGATTCCCTCTGGGCCGGTCCAGAGCGCCACCTGGGTCTGCCTCACCTCTTCTGGCAGCTCAGACCTGGGATGGAAGCAGGAATCCTGTCTTGTTATGGAGCTTCCATTTGCAGAACCTAAGAGGTGACTCTACTGTCCTTGCTCCACAGATTCCCCTCCTCAGAACCTCCTAAGTACACTGCTCCTGCCACCTCTCCACATTGAAGGTTTCCTGTTTCTGAGCAGAACTCTCCCACTCAGAAGCCACAAGCTCCCAGTTGCTTCACCCACAAACAGTGCGATTCAGGGAGAAATTAACAGAATCCAGAAACTGAATTTAATATATAAAGAAAGGGATGGGGAGGTGTTCTGGTCCTATTTGTGCGTGTGCGTGTGTGTGTGTGTGTGTGTGTGTGTGTGTGCAAATGGGCTCAAGTTTGCAAACTATGAATACTATATAAATTAAACCCACGTGTGCCTCAAAAATTCACTCTTTGTTCTGTCTAAAATCTGATCAATCTGAAATTTGATTTCAAAAATCCATTATTTTGCTCATTTTCTATTTTTCTGCTGTTCTTTTCTTTAGAACAGAGGAATTTTTCATTATACAGCATAGTTCTGTTAGGGAACAATCCTAAGTGAATTCAACTCCTTGCTAAAATCAAAGACAAGACAGATTTTAGTATTCAGATGCAGTTTTGTCTTACCAGACTGAGTTCCAAAATTCATGTTGTCACACTCTTTCTTTTAATAAACCTAAAATGTTACATGCAAACCAAAATTGTATTTAGCAACAACAAGGGCAATACATAAGGAATTGGTTACTTGGCCTGAAGAGAACTTTTCTTTGCCAGACATTTGAGTGTGGGGTGCCAAGCTCAGGGGTGGGCTTACTTTTTTAGACCGTTCACTTCTGGGCAGGAGATGCCCGCATACAGGCAGTTCTCCATATTCATCATGAAGCTCGTCTTCTGCCACCACCTGAGGAATTCAAGGAGTTTCTCCTCCTTCATCTGGGACCTGAGGACCTCAGCCACCCTCAGAACCTTCCTCTGTAGGGCTGCATCTGACTCCCGTCCCCCTCAGCTGCTGTAAATGGAAAAGCCACTTCTTTGTCATGTAAGGAATTGCTTCTTAGGAACTATGTATAGGGAGCCCAAAAGGACATGCTGAGCCTGGCCAGAGTCCAGCTGTACCCAGCATTGCTCCCAAAGCCACCACTAGTCTGTATGCAGCCTTCGTGCAAATTTAATAAGGTGTGTCGTTCAAGTGGACAGAGTTGCAGCCCCACTGGCCATTTCTGCCAGGTACTCGCACAGGGCACCACCTGGCAGCTGACTCCTTCTGAAGCCAGCTCGTTCTGTGTGTCAGCCTCTGATGACAGCGCAGCTCCTTGACTCTGGCCACACACCCTCGGGAGCAGCTCTGCTCCGGGATCATTGCAGTCTCCTCCCGCGCCTCCCCTTCCCATCATATCCAGGCTTTCTCCTGCTGGCCTTCCTAAACTCATAGCTCGGATGGGCTTCTGCAGTCTGCACATTTCCACCGGCCTCGACATGGTTGTTCTATTGTTTTTGTTTCGTTTTATCCTCACTGGGCCTTCATTCCTCAGGCCCCTGCCTTTAAATATCTCTGCCTGCAGACTGTGGGGGGACGGGGCTCCAGATTTTGTCTGGCCTTGCCAAGAGACAAAAAGTCAGTGGTGGACCCACAAAAATTTAGCAAGATCTCCACCTTTATTTTTGTCAAGCACACATATGATATTCTGGTTTATAGCAAACAGGGCTGCCTCATCCATATATACCTGGAAAGAGAGGAGCTTGTGAATCATACACGATGCATGAAAAGTGACCAAAACAATCACAGTACAACACATTAATTGATCTGAGGCTGCCATTAATTTCTATGTTGAAGGAACCTTGAGAAATACTGACCTGGTTAAGAAATCAGTAACTGAATATTAAAACCTTATGCCCGTGCTTTATTGAAGGCTTTGTGTGGCCGAAAGTGTGGCAAAGCCAGCAAATTGTTGGGTCAATCCTGTATGTATATTCGAATCAACATGGGTGTTTTTTTCCTAAACACCCATGCTGATTTCATTGTTAATACTCTTACACCGTGAAGAGTTTTAATTTTTTAAAATTATTTAAGTATAAGTTTAAAAATCCTGTGCTGAGGCTTCTGGGGGATGGCACTGTCCTGTAACGTGGTGGGGGTGGGGTTTCAGAGGTATTCGTTCATAAAAACTCATTTAGGTGAGTGCGTAAGATTTGTGGGCATCACTGTATGGATGTTACACTTTTTCATGAACACTATTTCAGTGGTGAAGCTAAGATTTTTTTTTAATATACTTTTTAAAAATTAAAAGCATTTTGAATTATAGTTGACATTCAATATTATGTTAGTTTCAGGTGTACAGCCTAGTGGTTAGACATTAATATAACTTACAATAAGTCTATACCCGATAAGTCTATACCCACCTAGCACCATACATAGTTATTACGATATTATTGACTATATTCCCTATGCTGTACTTGACATCCCTGTGACTATCTGTAACTACCAACTTGTACTGCTTAATCCCTTCACCTTTGTTAACCAGCCCTCCCACCCCGCTCCCATCTGGCAACCTTCAGTTTGTTCTGTGTATCTATGGGTTTGTTTCTGATTTTTTCATAAACACTCTGTCATAAATATTTGCCACTTCCGTCACCCCGTGAAAACACCCATGCTACCTACACCAGATGAATTGAATCAGATTCTCGGGGCTGGGGATCGTTTTAGAGGCCCCCAGGTGGTTCTCCTGGACAGCCTGGTTTGAGAGTCTTCAGCTCCCTGCCTCTCCCAGTGGGCGATCGCAGAAGCCCCGGTCTTCCTCACGTACCTGCAGGGAGGGCTCTGAGTGGGGCGAAGAGAAGAGCAGCCTGACCTGCAGCGTCGACCTGTGCAGTCCGCATTGGAGTCTCAGCATTGTTGGTTTCATCCAGGACGAAGGGCTTTTCCGCTCATCAGGTTTAGAATCACAGTTTGATATTCAGATATCTCTTCTTCTCCATGACACATCTTCTCACTTTACTTAAAATAGACAAGGGGTTAAAAGTCCTTCCACTTGCCCTGCAGCCTCTGAGAGAATAAAAAGCTTTCGATTTCCCTCTGAAATTCTGCAGTGTGTAAATGATGCCACGGCCCATAGAAACAAGAGCAGGCGGTCCTGCCCCTTCATCCTCGCTCCCGCGGGGGCCTCTGAGCGCCATCACCTACACAGTATTGAGCTTTCATCCAGCAGGGAAGGAATTCGCCACATAATAAAATGACCGAGAGTCAGGTCCTGGCCCCTCTCACGTCGGTAATAGGATTTGCTCTTGAGGGAAGGAATCAATAATTGGCATCCACAAGGCAAGTATTTCAAATGACAAGTGACACACATGGTCAAGAGGGACGAATGTGCTCTCCTGTGTTTCTGGGTGTCGCCTTCTGCCTTTGTGACGGAGTGGTCAGTGCACCAAGCCTTGAGCCTGGTGCCTTCAGACTTCAATTCTGGCTCCAGACAAGCTTCTGATGCAAAGTAGACCTTGAGCTGATCACTAAAGATGCTAGAAGGAAATCTGGAAGGATTTGTCTGAAGTCAGACACAATGCCAGAAAGGGCTGGTGACTTAAGACATGGGAGGGGGAGAGAGAGAGACAGAGAGAGAGAGAAAGATTGGTTACCTCCCGTACATGCCCTGACCCACTGGGGATTGAACCTGCAACCTGGGCATGTGCCTTGACCAGGAATTGAACCCACAACCTTTCAGTGTACAGGATGATGCTCCAAACAACTGAGCCATGCCAGCCAGAGTGGGAATATGTGCATTTTTAAGCCCAAACATCTAACTGTGGCTGGAAGGAGGGCTGGGTTGAGCTCTGGCTCTCTGGGTGCCCCCAGTTTGGCCCTGTGAGGTCTGCAGTGAAGGGTGGGCCAGATGGAGGCCCTGGGGCTGCTCCAGGGCTGAGTGCAGCCGGGGTGCTGTGGGCTTTAAGAGCTGCGGCATTTCCTGCTGAACTGAGAACCTTCCCACTTAGCTAATGGAATGTCCTTGCTGCACACTGTCTGCATCCCGGCAGGGGACAACTCCTCATCTGATGTGCACATGCATTGAAAAGAGAAAATGATGACAGAGGGTTTAATGGAGCGGACAGCACTGCCATCGCCGCAGCGCTGAAGCCTGGGCCTGAATTAGGCTCTCAGCCAAGGAGGGGAAGTGCCTGGATTCAGTGCCCTGTCCCATTTCCCCCAAAGGCACTGGGACTTCCAGTTAATGCTGTGTCCTGATTACTAGGGGACGAGGGGGAGGGGCAAGGCTGAATGACCAGCTAGCTGTTCTCGCACACAGTGCTTGCCCTCTTGTGAACCGATGGCCGGTGCCCACTGTGGGTCAGATGTCATGGGCTTGCGAAGAGCCACATTGATCTTTCAAATAAAAAAAACCGCGATAGAGTGAAGCCGCGGGAGTCGAAGCGAGAAGTGGCGAGGGACGACTGTACATAAAGAAAGAATCCTACTTTGCGGAAATTCATTTATCACGGTAGAGTCTGGAGCTGATTAACCGCGATAAACAAAGGCCGACTGTATAAAGAGTTTCCCAGACAAGAAAAAGCTAAAGGAGTTCATCTCCACCAAACCAGTATTATATGAAATGTTGAAGGGTCTTCTTGAAGAAGAAGATAAAAAAAATATGAACAATAAAATCACAATAAATACATATCTATCAACAATTGAATCTACAAACAAAATGAGCAGGCAGAACAGAAACAGACTCATAGATACAGAGAACTTTTTGTTGGTTGCCAGATGGGAGGGGAGTTGGGTGAAAAAGATGAAGGGATTAGGAAGTACAAATTGGTTGCTAGACTCACGAACTGCAAAGGGAAGGGGGAGGTGGGGCGGGAAGAGAGAAACCAAAGAACATATATGCATATATGCATACCCAATAGACACAGACAGTAGTGTGGGGAAGGCAGGAGGGGGTCAAGGGGGGGAAAAGAGGGACATCTGTAATACATTCAACAATAAAGATGAGTTTAAAAAAAAAAAAAAAGAGCAGGCAGTGAGGTGAGGGCAGGTTTTGAGTCACAGCCGCGCTACTTCTAGGTGTGTGACTTGGTCAAGATTTTCCATCTCCCCCACCCCCGTGTCCCAGTCAGCACTGTGGTGGGGATCAGTGACCACCTTAGAACACCCAGTGCATACTTAGTGCTCAAAAATGGTAGCTATTATTGCTGTCAGGTTCATATCCTACATTGGATACCCAGACTCTGTCAGCACAGCCCAATGTGACCTTAGAGCTCCAGGAAAGAGGGAGAATGAGCTGAAATGTGAGAAATGTGTAAACCTCGCCTGGAGGGTGAGAAGATCAGAGGAGTCAGAGGGAAGACAAAATAAAATTAAAGTTAAGATAATGAGAGAGAATCAAGGAAAAAATAACACTTTAAGACCCTGATTACCTGGAACCCACCAAATCAGAATCTTTCATTCATTTATCTGTTGGATGACCTGATGTTTAAAGGGCACATCTTGCATAAAGACCCATCTTAAAGGCCATAGTGCCTCTCCCAGGTAGAAAGAACAAGAGCCTGACACCCCTAACCCGATGGCGTGTATCACCCGCCAACCCTGCAGGCTACACGGACAGCACCAGCGGGGCCAAGGTGGTCTCAGCAGCAAGGTGGTCTGAATTCCGGACACAGGAGGTCAACAGAGTGGTTAACAGCATGGACTTAGATGGAAGACAGGCGCGGGTTCCAAGCCAGCTCCGCCATTCTCTAGCTTTGTCACCTTTAGGACAGTTGCTGGGGCTGTCTGGTCCCTAGTTTTCTCATCTATAAAATGGACATAATACAGGGTTGCTGTATTAAAAGACTATATACAAAAACTAGTAACTTAGCACAATGCCTGAGACACAGGTTCGGTACATATAGTCTTTTCTTTTCACAAATGGGGCTGAAATTGAGGTGAGGGGAGGAGGAAGGAACTGGAATATTAGAAAGACTTTACTCACGCCTGGCCAGAGTGGCTCAGTGGATTGAGCGTCAGCCCATGGACTGAGAGGTCCCGGTTAATTCCTAGTCAGGGCACATGCCCGCATTGCAGGCTTGATCCCCAGCGGGGGGTGTGCAGGAGGCAGCATAGATGTTGATGTCTCTTTATCATCGATGTTTAGCTCTCTCTCCCTCTCCCTTCCTCTCTCTCTCTAATAAATAAATAAATAAATAAATAAATAAATAAATAAATAAATAAATAAAACATATTTTTTTTAAAAAAGAGTATTCACTTTTCCTAACTATGCTTTCTCTACTGTTTGTGTATCATTTGAAGGTTGTAGAGATGGATAAAAAGAGAAAGGTACAAGAACAGAACGTGTAAGGCATGTCAAAGTAGTCTGCACCCACTGCAAGGTGACAGAGGAAGCTAAAATGAGAGCTGGGGTCCCACTCCCCAGCCCAGCTAGGACAGGCAGGTTCCAGGTGGCCCTGGGCCCTACTGCCCAGCATTGCCATATTTGACTGACTGTCACAGGCCTGAAGATTTTTGTGCTCCAGTGTCTCAGTAAGACATTGCAAGAGGCGTCAATTTGGTGCATCAGTGTACACTGGTGTGATTTCTTAACTTGCCCATTTTAGGATCAATCTGATCTTTCATTTCAACAAAATGACCCTTGGGCTCAGATTTCCTTCACTCTATAATTCAGTTTTCCCCATGCAGTAATAAGACATAACAGCCACAAGAAAAACGGTAACAATAGGTCTTTAAGGGCTTAAGAAATGGACCTGGGGTCAAACAGGCATTACCGTGGTACAAGTATGTGGCCATTTCTTTCCGTGACTGTGTTGCATTTTTCATGGTGCCCAGAAGCAAGTGTTCTGGAAGTCTCTCGTTCTTAAACACAGCCACAAGCCAGCTGTCCCATCCCCAGCCCTCCTGTCTCTGTCCTCATCCTAAGTGTGTCACCTGCGGAAAATACATTTATCAGCTAGGGTGCAGAGGGGCCCCCCTTCCTCCCTCCCAAAAGACATATCTACTTCTTGAGAGATCGAGAGCTCTACACAGTTCTGGGAAGTGCTTTTCAACATTCTCACACTGACCTTGGAGGTGTGAACAGTGAACTCAGAGGAACTGCCTCCTCTATTGTGCATTAAGCCAGTTACCGTAGGGCGTAGGTCTCCACTCCTCCAGGCGCGCTCTCCAGGAAAGGCGGGGCTCTTGGTCTTTTTTGAGAGCCTTCTGGGTCCCAGACAATGTACCTGCACATTGCCTTAGGCACGTGATCTTAAAATGGAGAAATAATCTTTCAAAATATGGCAGTTGTTCTGCTCATGTGTTGATGTGAAGGAACTGTAGGCTGCCATGCTGTGGACAGTGTGGGCCACACTGCAGAGCTCGGGCGGTGAGCTGTCACCCTCAGGTGGTCGGGTGAAGCCTACAGATCACCTTCAGGAAGAATGTTTTTAAATGCAGAGAATTAACAAATAGGATTATAAGTTAACCAATTGTTTCAAAATATAGTTATCAAAATATATTGGCATATTAAGTAACAACATCTATGGTGGTCTAGTAGCTACCATAATTTTGAAGTAGATATGAACTTAGAAGTGAGAAATTAACTAATATTTTTTCAACTTTCTATTTCCTTTTTATTTATTTATTTTTTATTATTTTTGTTACAAATGTTTCTCCTTTTTTCACCATTGACACCCTCCTCCCCATCCCCCCACCCCGCCCCCAGCTTTGTTGTCTATGTCCATTGGTTATGCGTACATGCATATAAGTTCTGTGGTTTATCTCTTCCCTCCCTCCACCCCCTCTTCTGAGGGTTGTCAGTCTATACACTATTTCCACGTCTCTGGGTCTACCCTGTTCCTCAGACTGTTATGTTCATTATATTCCACAAATAAGTGAGATCATGTGATATTTGTCTTTTTCTGCTTGGCTTGTTTCGCTTAGGATAATACTCTCCAGGTCCCTCCATGTCGTCTCAAAGGATAAGAGATCTTTCTTTCTTACAGCTGCATAGTACTCCATTGTGTATATGTACCACAGCTTTTTTATCCATTCGTCTACTGATGGACACTTGGGCTGTTTCCAGATCTTGGCTATTGTAAATAGTGCTGCTATGAACATGGGGGTACATATATTCTTTCTGATTGGTGTTTCAGGCTTCTTAGGGTATATTCCTAGGAGTGGGATCACTGGATCAAATGGCAATTCAATTTCTAATTTTTTGAGGTAACACCATAGTGTTTTCCACAGTGGCTGCACCACTCTGCATTCCCACCAGCAGTGTACTAGAGTCCCCTTTTCTCCACACCCTCGCCAACACTTGTTGTTTGATGCTTTGTTGATGGCGGCCATTCTGACAGGTGTGAGGTGATACCTCATTGTTGTTTTAATTGGCAAATCTCTGATGATTAGTGATGTTGAGCATTTCTTTATATGTCTCTTAGCCATCTGTATGTGCTGTTTGGAGAGGTGTCTATTTAGTTCCTCTGCCCATTTTTTAATTGGGTTCTTTGTCTTCTTTTTGTTGAGTTGTATGAGCACGCTATATATTTTGGAAATTAACCTTTTATCTGATGTATCATTGGCAATTATGCTCTCCCATACAGTGGGTTGCCTTTCCATTTTGATGGTTGTTTCTTTTGCTGTGCAGAAGCTTTTTAGTTTGATGTAGTTCCATGTGTTGATTTTTTCCTTTGTTTCTGTTGCCTTAGGTGATGTATCAGTGAAAATTCTGCTGCACATGATGTCCAAAATTTTGTTGCCTACATTTTCTTCTAGGATTTTTATGGATTCACGAGTCACATTTAAGTCTTTTATCCACTTTGAGTTTATTCTTGTGTTTGGTATAAGTTGATGGTCTAGTTTATTTTTTTTTTTGCATGTAGCTGTCCAATTTTCCCAACACCATTTATTAAAAAGGCTGGCTTTACTCCATTGTATGCTCTTGCCACCTTTGTCAAATATTAATTGAGCATAATGTCTTGGGTCAATTTCCGGATTCTCTGTTCTGTTCCACTGGTCTATATGCCTGTTCTTGTGCCAGTACCAGGCTGTTTTGATTACAGTAGCTTTGTAGTATAACCTGATATCTGGTATTGTGATCCCACCTACTTTGTCCTTCTTTTTCAAGATTGCTGTGGCTATTCGGGGTCTTTTTTGGTTCCATATGAACTTTTGAAGTATTTGTTCTAGTTCTATGAAATATGTCATTGGTATTTTGATGGGGATTGCATTGAATCTATAGATTGCTTTGGGTAATATGGACATTTTAATTATGTTAATTCTTCCAATCCATGAACAAGGTATGTGCTTCCACTTTTTTATATCTTCCTCTATTTCTTTTTTCAATGTCCTGTAGTTTTCTGCAAATAGGTCCTTTACTTCTTTGGTTAAGTTTATTCCTAGATATCTTATTTTTTTTGCCATGATGGTAAATGGGATTGTTTTTTTAGTTTCTCTTTCTGTGACTTCATCATTGGGGTATAAGAATGACGTCGATTTCTTGACGTTAATTTTGTATCCTACTACTTTGCCAAATTCATTTATTAAGTCTAGTCAATTTTTGATGTAGTCTTTAGTGTTTTCTATATATAATATCATGTCATCTGTGAATAATGATAGTTTTACTTCCTCCTTTCCAATTTGGATCCCTTTTATTTTTTCTTCATGTCTGATTGCTGTGGCTAAGACTTCCAGTACTATGTTAAATAAAAGTGGCAAAAGTGGGCATCCCTGTCTTGTTCCTGTTCTTAAGGGAAATGCATTTAGTTTTTGCCCATTGAGTATGATGTTGGCTGTAGGTCTTTCATATATGGCCTTTATTATATCGAGATATGATCCCTCTATTCCCACATTGCTGAGTGTTTTTATCAGAAATGGGTGCTGGATTTTGTCGAAAGCTTTTTCAGCATCTATTGATATGATCATTTGTTTTTTAGCTTTCATTTTGTTTATGTGGTGTATCACATTTATTGATTTGCAAATATTGTACCAGCCTTGCATCCCTGGGATGAATCCCACTTGGTCATGGTGAATAATTTTTTTGATGTATTGTTGGATCCGATTTGCTAGTATTTTGTTAAGGATTTTGGCATCTATGTTCATCAGGGATATTGGCCTGTAGTTTTCTTTCTTTGTAGAGTCTTTTTCTGGTTTTGGAATTAGAATTATGCTGGCCTCATAAAACGAATTTGGAAGGCTTCCTTCTTCTTGAATTTTTTGAAATGGTTTGAGGAGAATGGGTGTTAGTTCTTCTTTGAATGTTCAGTAAAACTCCCCCGTGAAGTCATCCGGGCCTGGGCTTTTGTTTGCTGGGAGAGTCTTGATTACGTCTTCAATTTCCTTCATTGTTATTGGTCTGTTCAAGTTTTCTATCTCTTCCCGGTCCAGTTTTGGGAGACCATGTGTTTCTAGAAATTTGTCCATTTTGCTTAGATTGTTGAATTTGTTGCCATATAACTGTTCATAGTATTTGTTAACGTCCTTTGTATTTCTGTGGTGTCAGTTGTTACCTCTCCTCTTTCATTTCTGATTTTGTGTATTTGGGTTCTCTCTCTTTGTTTCTTGGTGAGTATAGCTAAGGGTCCATCAGTCTTGTTTATCTTTTCAAAAAACCAGCTCTTTGTTTCATTGATCCTTTGAATTGTTTTTCTGGTCTCTATGTCATTTATTTCTGTTTGATCTTTACTATTCCCTTCCTTCTACTTGCTCTGGGGTTTTCTTTTTGTTTGCGTTCTAGTTCTTTAAGTTGTGAGGTTAGATAGTCTATTAGAAATTTTTCTTGTTTCTTGAGGTAGGCCTGTAGTGCTATGAACTTCCCTCTCAGAACTGCTTTTGCTACATCCCATAGATTTTGTGTTGTTGTGTGTTCATTTTCATTGGTTTCCAGGAAGTTTTTAATTTCTTCCTTGATCTCCTCAGTAACCCATTCATTGTTTAATAACATGCTATTTAGCCTCCATGTGTTTAAATGTCTTTGCATGTTCTTGTTGCAATTGATTTCTAGTTTCATGCCATTGTGTTCCAAGAAAATGCTTGATATGATTTCAATCTTCTTGAACTTGCAGAGACTTAGTTTGTGTCCTAACATGTGGTGTATCTTTGAGAATGTCCCGTGTGCACTGGAGAAGAATGTGAATTCTGTAGTTTTTGGGTGTAATTCTCTGTAGATATCTATTAAATCCATTTGGTCTAGCACTTCATTTAGAGTCTCTGTTTCCTTGTTAATTTTTTGTTTAGAGGATCTATCCACTGATGTCAGTGGGATGTTCAAGTCCCCTGCTATGATTGTATTGCTGTCGATTTCTCCTTTGAAGTCCTCCAGAAGATTTTAAATATATTTTGGTGCTCCTATATTGGGTGCATATATGTTTACCAAGGTTATAGCTTCCTGTTGGATAGATCCTTTCAATATTATGTAATGACCTTCTTTGTCTCTAGTTATGGCCTTCATTTTGAAATCTATTTTATCAGATATGAGTATTGCTACCCCAGCTTTTTTTTCCTTTCCATTTGCTTGAAAGATTTTTTTCTATCTCTTCACTTTCAACCTATGTGAGTCTTTTGTTGTGAGGTGGGTCTCTTGTAAACAACATATATATGGGTCCTGCTTTCTTATTCAATCAGCTACTCTGTGCCTTTTTATCGGAGCATTCAATCCAATTACATTTAAGGCAATTATTGATATGTACTTATTTATTGCCATTTTTGTTTAGTGTGGTTATATTTTCCTTCCTATTTCTTCTACTAATTACAGCAGTCCTTTTAACATTTCTTGCAGTGCTGGTTTGGTGCTAATGTATTCCCTTAGCCTTTTTTTTTTTTTTTTTGTCTGGGAAGATCTTTATTTGACCTTCTATTTTGAATGATAGCCTTGCTGGGTAGAGTAGTCTTGGATTCAGATCCTTGTTTTTCATGACTTTGATTACTTCATGCCATTCCCTCTGGCCTGTAGTGTTTCTGTTGAGAAGTCAACTTATAGCCTTATGGGGGGGAGGGGTTCCTTTGTAGGTAACCTGTTGCTTATCTGTTGCTGCCTTTAGGATTCTCTCTTTGTCTTTAATTTTTGGCATTTTAATTATTATGTGTCTTGGTGTGGGCCTGTTTGGGTTCTTCTTACTTGGAGCTCTCTGTGCTTCTTGAATTTGAATGCCTTCTGCCTTCACCAAATTAGGGAAGTTTTCTGTCACTATTTCTCCAAATATATTCTCTAACCCTTGCTCATTTTCTTCTTCTTCGGGGACTCCTATGATGTGAATATTATTACGTTTCCAGTTGTCCCACAGTTCTCTTAAGCTGTCTTCCTGTTTTTTAATTGTTTTTTCCTTTTGGTTTTCTGATTGGTTGATTTTTTTCTACCCTGTCTTCTAATTCACTGATCTGGTCCTCAGCTTCCTCTACTCTGCTGTTTAGTCCTTCCAATGTGTTCTTTATTTCTGCTATGTCATTCTTCATTTCTTCTTGCTGCTTCTTCATTTCCACTTGGTTGATTTTCAGTGTTTCTATGTTTTTACTCATGGTGTTGATGTCCTTACTCATGATGTTGAGCTTCCTCAAGATCATAGCTCTGAATTTTAGCTCTGTTAACTTGCTTAACTGCATTTCATTTATCTCATCTTCGGTAGAGGTCTCTTGTTCTATCATTTAGGATTTGTTTCTTTGTTTCACCATTTTGGCTACCTCAGTGGGTTTTGGAGCCTGCCAAATTTTCCCTGTGGGTGTTTGTGTTCTGCTGTTTGTGGCTCCCTGTACTGGGTTTGGATGAGTGTGGGAGGACTCTCGTTAAACACCACTGTCAAGTCTTACTTTCCTGGGTAGATTTGCAAGCCCAGGAATGGTTCAGTTATTCTCTAGTTTTTTGCCTGGAGGCTATTAGTCTCAGTTACTTGAAGAGCCTTGGGTTCTCAGTTGAATGAAAAACTCCCTCAGGTGTTCAGCATAAGAGGATTCCCGGAGGGTGGGGAAGATGCTGGTTGTTAATGAGCCTCAATTTGCATTTCAATGGCCCACCTGGGTGGGGTTGAATCTCCGAGGGAGGGGCCACTGCCTCTCCCCAGAGCCCTGGGAAGGAGTAAGATAGCCACCGTCCTGAATGGCTGCAACTCAGCAAAAGCTCTGAGCGCCCTCCAAATCCCAGGTGTCCCCACACAATTCCAGTCCTGTCTACCCTCCCTCTGCCGGAGCCCAAGGTGAGTGGCTGTGGCTATTTTAGCGCTCTGTCCTGGCCCTCTGCGCTGTGGAGCCAGCAGGGATTTTAACCCCGAGGGCGCTGCTCATAGCTAAGACCGCTGCTGTCCATGGGCTCCCAGCCCCCTCTCACGCCTCTGCAATCCTACCAGGATTGATTCAGTGTCCCTGGTTTTATGGTTCTTGCAAGCTGCTTTTCTGTTGCTTTTTCCCAATGATTTGTCTTTATTTTAGTTGTAATTCCAGTTTGGTCCTGGGAGATGTTCTGTGTAGCTTCCATTCACTTCACCACCATTTTGGAATCTAACTAATATTTTTTTCCATCACCATTTATCCCCTCAGTGTCCTCTTCCACCTCCCCCACCCCCAGCCATGCTGTCCATGTTCATGAGTTCTCTCTCTTTTTTTTTTTTTGCTCAACTCCCCCAACACCCCCCCAAAGCTGTCTGCCTCCTCTCTATGAGTCAGTTTCTATTTTGAAATGAATGTGAGCATAGAAGTGAGACATTAACTAATATGTGTTTTTAATCCTAGGAAACCACTAGACTCTAGATTCTTCTCAGAATCCCACATTCCATTTCTTCACCATCTGTATGACCCAATATAAAATAAAAAACAAATTAACAAATATAAATAAGATATAAATTTTTTTTGATATAACATAAAAGAAGCCTGGATGGAGGCCGTCCAGGGCTGCAATGGTAGCTCCTCAGTCATCATTAAAGTCCCCAATTCCTTTTATGTCACGATTCTACCATTCTTAGTTCATTCCAATCTGTGGGTTCACATTCTAGGCAGCACAAAGCAGGAAGGAAGTATGAGGGTACGTCTGTGCCCCCATGAAGAATCTTCCTGAAAGTCCCACACAAATCCACTTAAGTTTCATTGGCCGGAACTTCAACACATGACCATACCTAGCTGCAAGGGAATCTTGGAAACATATAGTAGTCTTCTGTTCCAAGCAGGAAAGAGAATCAAGTCAGGATAGAGAATATTGGGGGACAACTAGCCACAACTGCTGCACCATTTCATTTTTCCTGTGGAAAGTCTATTGGGAATATTTATATAGTTTATAATCTGAAGTGTAAGTATGGCCCTCCTGTATTAGTTAGTTTTGGGATATAAGTAACAGAAAGCAACTCTGGCTAACTTAATCAGAAAAGGAGTTTATTAGAAGGCCACTGAGTAGCTCACAGAATGGTCAGGAAGACTGGAGAACAGACTTAGACAACGGCAGGAGCCACGAGAATCCTTCCTTAGATGACTGTGTTGGCCCATCAGCAAACTCAAAATATCAGCACCCAAACCCAAAGAAAACACAGTCTAAGAAAGATTAGCTCAAATCACACAGCTTCAGTTTCCAGTCCACCTAGGAGCTTTGATATTGTCTGATTGTTCTTCAAAGATCTCGAAGAGAGTTGTTTTCCATGCAAGGTGCAGTCCTTAGGACACCACCTGCTGTTGGTAAACAGTCATTACCAATGCATGCCTTAGCCAAGGGCTCTATCCCAGTGTTCTCATTCAGATAAGGTGCCTAAACACACTGATATGTGTCAGAGAGGAGAATCTGGGTCCATATGAAGGTGGGTATAGTTTGGCCTAGTGTGGCCTTTACATGCTGGTTTTAGAAAATGTAGGTACACGGCTCTAGAAAGTCCTAACTGCTGTGAATCCTCTGCAGCATTTCAGTTGACCAGACTTCCCCGGTTCTCAAATCACAGTTGACTAGACCCTTGGGTCCTCCCCAAGGCATTGTGAATCCCAACCTGACTGGCAGACTAGGTCTTGCATGAATCCTGGAGAACTTGAACTCTAGTAGAGATAGTAGGCACCTATAGCTACAATAAATAAAGCCAGAAACGTTGGTTTCATTTACTACAGATATAGGTGCCTACTCCGAGAGCTGTTGACATTAGGGCTTGCCTTGAAGACAGATAGTGAATACATTCTATAGTGTAAAAATTGGTTTGAAAAATTAATGGCAATACCGAAAGCCGATGAGAATGCAGAGAAATTGCACGTCTCGAGTTGCTGGTGGAAACACAAAATAGTGCAGCTACCATGGAAAAGAGCTTGGCAATTTCTTTTAAAAAGCCAAACACGCCTAACGTATGGCCCACAATTGCACACTTGGGCATTTACCCCAGAGAAATGAAGTTATGTCCACACAAAAATGTCTTTATGATTGTTCATCACACCTTTATTTGTAATAGCCCAAACTGGGAACAACCAAAATGTCCTACAATACCGTGGAATGCTACTCAGAAATAAAAGGAAGTGGACAATTGATACCACAGTGTGTATAGACCTCAAGGGCATTTTGCTGAGCGAACAAGCCAGTCTCAGAAGGTATACTTATATTAACATTCTGGAAATGACAGATATCAGAATGAGGAACAATGAATGGTTGGCAGAGGTCAGAGGTGGTGATGAGAAGGCGAGCAGGTATGACTCTATGGGTAGTCTCTGGGAGAGAGAATAGTCTCTTCGTTGCAGAAGTGGTTCCATAAATCCACCAATGTGATAAAATGGAACAGAGCCAAGTGCACGCACTGTACCAACATCAGTTTCCTACTGTTGACACTGTACTACAGTTAGGTAAGATCTAACCATTTCTAACCATTGAGGGAAACTGGGTGAAGGGTTCATGGGATCTTTCTGTACGTACTATCTTTGCAACTTTCTGTGATTCTAGAATTATTTCAAACTTAAAAGTAGGGAGAAAATGACTAATTCCTTTCTTTTTTGAAGGGCATTTTTACGTATAGCATTATCTTTACTCTAATAATCTTGGGAGCAAAAGCAGCAGCAAGTGGCATTCCTGTTTTTCAAGTGGAGAGCCTGTTGCATGGAAAGTTTGTCATTTCCCAAAGTGACATAGAAAATGAAAGACTGGAAATTACAGCCAGTCTGCTGATCCTCGTTTCTTCAAAATGTTCTCCAGACATGACGAAGCTCAGAAACTTTCTCAAAGTGCAACACAAAAGGTTGTTTGGAGCCGTTTTAATGATCTGTATAGTGTGTTCTTGTCTCCTAAGAGACAGATTTTTACATCACACACCTTATAACCCCCAACTTCATAAATCTTCATTTGACATGTGTGTTTCCTTCAAAGGCTACGTTAGGTCTCTCTCCCCTTCCCCACACAGGAATCTACCTGCATTGCGCACCCCACTCTCCTGCATAAGAACACAGAGAAGGTCAGTGCTGCCTAGCCTCTAGCTGGGAACTCACACACCCCATCTGTGTTAGTCAGCATGGCATGCCATAAATTCCGCCAGCTGGATGGCTGAAACAACAGAAATTTATTTCCTCACAGTTCTCAAGGCTGGGAAGTCCAAGGTCAAGTTGCCAGTCGAGTCGGTTTCTGGTTAAGGGCTCTCTTCCTGGCCATCTTCTTGCTGTGTCCTCCCATGACAGAGAGGGAGAAAGACACCGAGGGGTAGAGAAGGGACCACTTCCTGTTCTTATATGTGATTAGAGCCCACCCTTCTGACCTTATTTAACCTTAATTACTTCCTAAGGACCCTGTCTGCAGATACAGCCACATCGGGGGTTACGGCTTCAAATACGAACTTTGGGAGAATGCAGTTCAGGCCATGGTACCACCCTTGGTGATCTTAGCAAACAGAGGGCCCTTCAGTCATCAGAAGCACCCCCATCCCCACCCCACCCTTTGAAGGCATTGGAAGTTACAATTTTTTTCTGTTTTTCTTGTTAGATAATCTACTGCAAACCTAACTCTGAAACACTGATATTTTTTCTCTCTTAAATAAGGTCTTACGATACCCTTAGGGTTCCATAAGAGCTCCCCATCTCATTTCTCTGATCATTTCTGTATTCTGAACTAGACAAAATGCACCTCTGTGTGTTTCTTTGAAAAGAACGATTCGGAAAATACCTGTGCTGGGCTGAATTCATCATTAACCTAATTAGATCCTTTATCCAAGGCTTACAATTAGCACCATTACCAAGTCTTGATAACGAACTGTGGTGCTTCTAAATTAACTTTCACCTGAAGGGACATAAAAATTGTCATCCTCTAAAATGTTCCTTGTTTGAGCATATGATTATTCACCAGATTTCCATCAATAAAACTGAACTGGCTCAGAGCAAGAGACATTTACAATTTTGTGGAAAGGTAAGTAGAGGACACTGCCCTGGTACCTTAGATACATGCCACAGTATCTGGGCATCATTTTTCTTTTATATGCCTAGTGGGGTCCCCCAAAGCAATACTTTCTTCACTTGCCCCAATTGTTAAGGTGAAAGGTTGTAGATCTGCCCATCTGTTTTTTTTATAAGTGCAATATTATTTTATTTGTAAGGAGTAATCCTGTATACCCTACCAGCAGAGGCGTAAGTGCCAGATGACCTGGAAGTCCCTGTTCTTTTATGGGCATATTTTGTGCAGCTGTCTCTGTCAAAATTGAGCTTAGCTGTGCTCTGTTGCTTTTAGAGTGTCTCAAGGCAATCCCAGTTAAACAGCCAGGGTGACATCACAGCAAATGTGCCATTCAGCACAACTGGACCACACTGAAGACATCTATGTGACTACTTCCATAAGGTGCATCACTAATGCCTAGCTTAGAGCCTTGGAAGAACAGATTGTTAAAGGGACGAGTTTGAGATTGAGAGCATGATGAGAGAAATCTAAATATGCAACTAAGTAATTCCTAAAGGAATCCTTCTCCAGTTTGGAAGGTGCTGCTTCTTTAGGAAGTGCCTACTCTTTTTCGTGAAGTTGGAGTATGTTTCCACTTGAGGACACATTGAATTGCATTGTCCACTTATTCCTCAGTCTCATGCTTAACCCCCAGCGATCTCTTCAGCCTGGAATGTACAAGACAAACAGCATTCGTGAGACTTGGACAGGACACGTGCAAAGAGGATGGCAACAGCGAGCCTGAGAACTCTGGGGTGGGCGATGGCAGTGCTCAGGCTCTACAGCTGGTGACATTGGAGGAGGTGAACTACGACAAAAGAAAACGATATGGGCTGGAGCAGGGTGGGATGGACACTATAGATATTAATCCAATGAACTCTCCTAGCAAGATGATGCCCTTGCTGGTTGTTTAATCCAGTGGTAGTAGAGAGAGACGAGCTGTTTCCGCCCTTTGCATATTTTCTTGCCCAGTCTTCTCAACAATCTGAAGCATATCTTAATGAGATGACTGGCAAGGGTTAAGAAATAGGTTGAGGGTCATGGGACCAATATATTTTTTTATATGTAAATCTAAATTATCCTACAAAGAAATGGATCTAGGACTTTGCCCCCATTACTGCTTAAAAAAAAAAAAAACTGAGACTAAGCCTTCATTTAAATGAGTTGATCAGCTGTAACACTGCGCTTTGGATATGGTGAATATCTGAGGGGCATCTACTCTGCCTGGCCCCGTCCTGGAAGCCAGAGGCGCCCCAGGCTAAGGTGAGAGTACAGACACATCCTGCCTTGGGTGACGATGAAGAGCTTTGCTTCTCATCGTCCCTGTTGGAACCTATGGGTTCAAAGTGCCCCTTTCTCAGATACTCTGATGGATTTGGGAGTTCAGCCTTGCTGGGCCACTTTGAACTCCACTGTGTTCTTTAACCTAGAAATAGGGTTATGTTTTAGATGGAGGGAACAGGAACACATCAACCTAACATGGGTTAGATGGAGGGTTGGGGAGGAGTGGGGCTAAAGGGAAGACAAGCTGTGAAAAGTCCGAGAAGCTTGGTTTCATATGACATAACAGTTTAAGACAGAGATGGCCAACTTCAATATCTTAGTGACCAAGCTGGTGATATAAATGAGTGAAGCTGGCAAGAAAGGGAAGGAAGCCAATGAGAGAGCCCACGCCCTCTCTAGTAGGTACCAGCTACTCAGCTGCAGCAGCTTTAGCCACGCAGCTATGAAGCCCAGGGTGGCCAGATCTGATTCACCAAGAGGAGGCAGACTTCTGGAGATTTATGCCAAGTCTCTCTAACTTTTAATCTAACAATTTTTAAATTTATCCTTATAGAGATAAAATTTACATATGTGCTAGGCAGAATAATGATCCCCCCCAAAAGAATGTGGGGGTCCACATTCTAACCCCCAAAACCTTTTAATATATAAGGTTACACGCAGAGGGAAATTCAATTTGCATATGGAATTAAGGTTGTTGCGCAGCTGACCTTAAAATAGGGAGATAATCCTGGATTATCCGGGGGGATCGATGTAATCACAGGGTCCTAAGAAGTGGAAGATGGAGCAGGAAGAGAAAACCAGAGACGTGTCAGCGTGGGCAAGACCCGTCTCGATGTTGCCAGCTTTAAAGACGGAGTCCACGAGCCAAGGACTGTGGCAGCCCCAAGAAGCTGGGAAGGTCAGGGAACAGATTCTCCTGCTGACTCCTTGCTCACAGTGCAGTGAGATTTTGGACTTCTGACCTCCAGAATTGTCAGATAATAAATTTGAGTGGTTTTTAAGCCACTAAGTGTGTAGTAGTTTGTTGCAGAGCAATAGGAAATGAATGCAGCATGCGATAAATCTGTCAGTTTTAAATGATGAGATTTCACAAAGGTGTACAATCGTGTTACTACCACCTCAATCAAGATATAGAACAGTTCCATCACTAGAAAGTTCCCTCGATCCCCTTTGCCGTGAACTAACACCATCCCTGGCCCATGGTAGGCAATGATACGCTTTTTATCTTTTCTAAAATTTCATGTAAATGGCATCATACAGTATGTAATTTTGTGTCTGGACTCTGACTTGGCATAACGCCTGTGAGACTCCTCCATGCAGCTGGGCATTTCCGTGTTTTGTTTTTGTTGCTGAGTAGTACTCCACCGTGTGGATGGGCCAGTTTGTTGATCCATTCAGCAGCTGGTGGGCTTTTTTGGTTGTTTACATTCTGGGCTGTTATGAGTAATATTGCTGTGTACATTTTTGTGCAAGTCATTGGGTGAACGAAGTTTTCATTTCTCTTGGGTAAATACCTAGAAAGGGGATGGCTGGATTGTTTGGCAATGCTGTATGTTTATGTTGATGAGAAACTGCTAACCTGTTTTCCTAAGTGGCTTTATCATAATCCTAATTTTTTTCAAAAGGTTTTCAAAACACTGAATCGACCAAACATAGCACACTTGTAAGCCAGGTGCCAAACTTGGCCCAGGAGCTGCCAGGTTTAAGACAGAGAGAGCTGAGCTGACCTGGAGGGGAGAACAGAGGTAATCAATCGGCTTGTGTTGATGGAGAGATGGGGCCTCTCTGGGAGCCTGAATGGAAGGAAGATTTCACAGGTAGGAGAAAGACAGGTGGAACTACTGGTCATCAGGGCACCTGTGCCCTTAAACCAAAGGGAATGGAGCTGGGGCCCCAGGGGAAGAGTTCCAGCGACCAGGGAGAGCAAGAGCTTAGTTTTGGCCAAAGGTTGTAAGTGAGCTAGTGACTCCAGAAGGGCAGGGACTGAGTAGGACCTGCTGAGTATGGGAAGAAAGGACCACTGGGGCCTTTTGGGGAGGATGGTGGAATGTAAGATGTGTCACTGGCAGCTGCCATCATTTCACATGAGACCCTTGGTGGTTTATGAAGGCTTTCAGAAGCATCATCTCATGACACAGATGAAAGTCAAATTGCATGACAGCCTGCTGTGCACAGGGCTGGCCAGGCACAGGGCTGACAGAGCAGACAGGCAGCAGGGCCAGCTCCCCGCGTGACCTTCCCTCTGCTGTGTGTGGTTTGTGCTCAAGGATGCCCTGGGCGAGTGGTAAGGTTTCCTTCCTGTAGTGGACAGAGGGTAGAGTGCCATGAGCAAGAGAAAGGAAAGAAACACTGTGGAAATGGGCATTTCCCCCTTTCTGAGCCAAAGGTGGTACTGGTGGAATGAGTAGGAAGAACCATTATCCCAGGGCTTTGCTGGGGTGTCTTCCTTTACCATTCTTGTGTTCGATGCACACCTCTGCCTTACTTTGGGACCAGAATTTTTAGAATTTTCATTATAGCTTCAATGAAAAATAAGCTCTAAGCAATTTCTGGACTCTCTGAATCGAGAGATCAAGCTTAGTCATCTTTGTAACCTCCACAGTACCAAATACAATGCCTGATCCAGACCAGCCACAATGAGTGTTTTGTTGAATTGAGTCACAGAGCCAAGTGATAAATGACCTGCCAGAGATGTTAGACCCCTCCACACATCTGATCCTGGTTCTAATTAGTTTTATTAAATAAGCTTGTGCTATGAGGTTATTTTGTCCTTTGTGAATCAGCGGTTTTAGGAATGCGTTTCTATCTTGCTGATGGTGGTGGCTGATGGAGTTTGGGGGAGAGGAACTGCCATCCCGTCACATTTCACTCGGCTCGAACCTCCGCAGGAGCTGTTACTTAGAATAGCAGAATTATAAGTAGCTCTCCCAGTGCCCGAGATTTTGCCATTGCTAAACTATGCTAGATTAATTGAAAGTGGTTCTCGACCTTCTGGGTTGTTTTTCTTTCTTTCTCTTTTTCTCTCTCCTTTTCTTTCCCTGACCTGGGTCTCACATTTTGATGCTAAAGCATTTTATCAATGGCCTTTGCCGGCTGCAGAGGGAGCCAGACTGTGCGTGTCTTTATTTATGGTGTCGGGCCCTCACCGGGCACTGCACCATCGGGAGCCCTCCCTGCTGGAAGACTCAGCTGCAGCCAAATCAGATCCACTTGGGCGTTTCCCGAAGAAAAGCCTGTCAACACGGTAATGGCTCGAAGAGCCTGACTGAAGAGTGACAGGGCAGAAGCAGGGTGGCCTGAGAGTGTGCGGCTCACAGCAGAGGAACCTCGCAGTGGGGAGGCTTCTGGGAAATCGGGACGTTGGCTGTCGTGCTGAGGAGGGCTCTCTCACATTGCCCTCCAAGAGGACGCAGCAGGAGACTGGGGAGGATGGAAAACTCCAGAACTGAGCAGCTAGAAAGTTAAGGCAAGACAGTTATCAGCTTGCCCTTCAGACTTCTGGGGTTTTATGTCTGAGACTGAGGTCGCTCTCCCAAGGGAAGTAGGGGCACTGAGAGGTGGGAGCAGGGGGGGAGACAACCCCCACACTCACCTCCTGGAAACATTTGCTGTCATTCTCTTTACTAACATTGAACGAGCACTTATTATATACTATACTATGTTCTGAGAAGTGAACCTATATTAATTTTTTTAATTTTGACAACTATCCCATGAAGAGATACTATTATCTCATTTTACAGATGAGGAAACTGAGACCCAGAGAAGTTGAGTGAGTTGCCTAAAGGCCACCCAGCTAGGGAAGTGGAGGAGCTGGAATTCAGAACCACGCAGCCTGCCCCCAGACACCACACTCAGTGGCTTCACTATATTGTTTCACATTCTACTGGTGTGACACCCCAGAAGCCACTTGTACCCACTCTGCCTCATGCCCAACTTTCCATCAAAGACTCTCCAAATTCAGAGGCAATACTTTCCTCCTCTTCCTCGTCCAGAATGGATCCTCCAAATGGCATAGCCAGGAGAGTAGGGAATTTTCTAGAACCAACATTTATATAAACTGTGGCTAAAAATGGAAAGTCCATTGATACCTGCTCTTCCCACCCTCATCCCTTGTGTCTGCCAAGCTGAGGATCCCCTTCCTGGTGAGAAAAGGCAATTCATCTGCTCGGAGCTCTCCCCACCCCACCTGGCTTTGCAATGCCACTTGTTGCTTCAGAGCCTGAGGGTCTCCTCTGGACAGATGAGGTTTGCTCCCAGCTTTCAACTAACTAACTGACTAACTAACTAACTAACTAACTAACTAACTAACTTCCTCCCAGCTGGACAATTAGAAATGGGTAGAAAGGCAGTGAAGTGGGCAAAGACCAACTGCCCCTTCTGGGCAATCAGCCCAGGCTCTCGACCTCTTATTTCCACTTGGACTTGGAATTCAGGTTCTCCCGGAGGGTCAGTTACTGGAAGCCATGTCCGCTGGCCCTCACTCCTTCGATACCCTCTCCCCCTTCACACTTACCTGCATGCAAGTCCCTTCTTTTTCAGGTCCACGCTAATGCAGGGTTGGCCCTTACCTTGTCCTGTTTAGAGAGGACAGTGGTGGCAGCAGAGAAGAGAGGGAGTGTGTCAAGTAGTGGTGCATGTGGACAGGGCCCGTGTCCCGTGGGCGTCAAATGGCAGGAGAGAACGCCTTCTCTTCCTCTTCAAAGCCATGCCAAGGCTGGGGGCCTTGATGACTAAAAACTGAAAGTGAGGGAGAGGACGAGGTTTGGGATGAGGGGAGGGTGGCTTGAACTGGCATTCTTCCAAAGGGTGTGGGGGAGTCATTCTGGAGAAAGTCGGATGATGCTTGTCAAGATGTGTAAAGATGTACACTCTGACCTAGCGTACTCGCCCCTGGTATACACACAGACAGATTCATATGTTGACCCATAAAGGGCCATATCTGACGATGTTGTCAGCAGTGTTGTTTGTGAAAGGAGATGGTTGGGGCAATCTGTCTGTCCATCACTACAGCAATGGTTTTGCAGAAGGTGGTAGGATACTTTGCATCCATTAGAAACAATAATGATAACACAGTAGATCATAAAAACAATGCTGAGTAAAAAGAGGAAGAAAAATGAGGACTCTAGCATGTTACATAAAAAGTAAAATGACACACTGCTTATTTTATAAGTGTTTTATTAAAATTCTAATCATTGATGAGGTGGGGGGAGGGGGATGGAAGGAAATGTTGATAAAAGGGGAAGTGAATATACGCATTGTTTGCATGGTGCTGTTGATAGTGTGGTTGTGGGGAGGGTAATTAATTCAGCCCTCTGCAAATCTAAGGTAGAAAAAGAAAAGAAATGTCAAGAGTTTCATTGTAGTTCTTTTTAATTATCCACTTACTAAATATTTTCTGAGCATGAGATCTATGAGGAACAGAGAAAGTAGTGCAAAGGGTCTTGGACTGACTCAGAGGCCATCTGACTCACACCCCCATGCGCTTGGGTCCTCTAAGCCTCAGCCCCTGACACACAGGCCCTAGAAAAGGCTACTGCCCCCTTCATTCCAATTTAACATTCTGCTGCCCTATGGTGAGCAACATGCAAAGGCTGAGGAATGGATTAGGAGCTCTCTGAATGAAATTTCTGTCCAATGCAGGGATCTACAGGGTTAATAGCACCCGTGAACATAATATAGTCAGTCACTGCCAGCGTTCCCAAACATACAATTATTTTAAACAAATGTTGTTTTATTTCTTTAAAATTTTGTTCATTGTTATAAGCCAGGATGTAAATGAGTCTATTAGTTTGATTTGTATGATGTGACATGTTATTTGATAAATATTTAAATTTAATGGAGCAGGTAATTTAGAACCACCTAGTAGATGTTTCTAGACCAGCCTAGCCATAGTAATTTAATATTTTCCCTGTTTGTCTCCCCAAAAAATTAAGTGTGTGTATCAGGAACTCACACTGAGTAATCAGTCCCTATTATACCAGTCTATGCATTTTTCCGAAGAAAATTATGGTTCAATTCTAAAGCACAATTCTAAATAACATTTTATCACGCTTGGTGCAGCACATTCTGCAGGTCTGCCTGCAATTGCCTTGTTTGAAAGGCACAGCAGATTTTTAGAGGAAAAGTTTTTGGGGTTCTTTTAACTCAAAAAGAATCAAATGCTTTGTGTGTGTGGTGCTGTGATGTTCAAATTGGAGGGATCCAAAGAAATGACGTTTTATTCTGACATACTGTCCTGCTTTCCCAATAAAGCAGTGGTTTGAGCAGCAAATAACAACCTTTCAGGCTTCAGTTTTCATTGGTTGCCCACAGCGTCACGGCCACCGTCCTAGAAAACGAACGACCTGGCACTCTGTAAGAGCAGTATAAATCATAGATTCATTTTAGGGGAAAGGTTATTGATTTGCTGACTTTTTTTCTCTTCCCCCTCTGATGCAGACGTTAGTGGGAAATTGAAGCTTCCTTTATGCAGTTTATTATAGCCAATCAAAAGGGCGGCCTGTGCTTCCCTGATTTATAATGAAAGGTGATATGGGTGAGTGGTTTCACACGGCTCATCCTGCAGTGACTGTAATCAAGAGATAAAAGCTAGAGCAACTACACATGCTGGCCAGACTTCATCGGCATTATTTACTGCATTTCCTAAGACCAGGGCGTTTCAGCTGTGTAGCTGGAAGACCTAATGTAGGTAAATGGCAATGCACTCGTGTTCCATTTTGCTCTGAAAGCCAGCTAACATTCAGTGTTCCTGTGGTTATTAATTTGGCCTTTCAGGATCAAAGCACCTAAGTGTGATTTGATTTAAGTGGTATTTTTCCATAAAAGGGTCAGAAAAAAAGACAAAACAAAGAGATTTGTCCATGGAGAAAGGGGCAAAAGAAAAAGAGTAAATGAAATGGTGATGAGACATTTTATGATGTCTAAACGACACAAAGTCAAGGGATAAATGCTTTAATAAAATGCAGATTGTGATCTGGCTTGGCAAGGTAAACCAGGCTTAGTTAGATTTTTTTCCTGTTACATTATGGATTTTTCTAAGACGTGATATACATTAGTTGGTAAAGAGAAACACAGCAAAGCTTTCTGTATCACAGTGCTGAGAGAAAACATTTCTCATTTGGGACAATTGTAATATAATGCTAAATATATTTATGGAGGGGAAGATTACAATTACAAAGAAAAATAAAATCCAATCAATATAAACATTTCAATACAAACAGCAATACAATTTTACTGCAACGTGGCAGAAACTCAGGACATAAAATCTTGTCACTGGGGTGTCTTGTGAATGCTTATATTAATATAAAAAAATCTCAGACTATCCATTTCACATGGCATTTGCTTAGTGCAGAAGACGAATTAAGTTTAAAAAAGTACATAAACATAATAAAATGTCTTTCAACCCACT
Source organism: Tadarida brasiliensis (assembly GCA_030848825.1). Taxonomy (NCBI): domain Eukaryota; kingdom Metazoa; phylum Chordata; class Mammalia; order Chiroptera; family Molossidae; genus Tadarida; species Tadarida brasiliensis. The sequence continues at coordinate 49,525,197 of CM061258.1, forward strand.
TTGAGATCCAGAGAAAAAATCATGATTTTACAAACCCACATTTGTTTCTTTTCTATCTAGTCCACAGATATATTTAGTGTATTTCATTATGTGTTTTCTACAGATGAGCATGGCTCCTCTTATATCTAAATTTATTCAAGTGGAAAAGAAACAGTTGGTGATATGGGCTGTCTTCCCCCTCATCCCCGATCCTAGGTGAAATTAAAGGCGCTGTGTATTTTAGAAAACAACGATCTTAACGTAGAAATTGCACGCTGCAGAGTTCATTGGTGAGACCTGTTTGTTGTTGTTTTTTTTTTTTTTTTTTTACAGAGAAATCCCTCATCTGAGCCATTTTTTCTCTGGGATGAAATTAGACCACTTTTTTTTCTTGTTTATGGCTGATGTTCCATGTCTGCAGCATGCAAAAGACTTTTAATATAGCTCCTTAATTATCAAACAAACGGACTCTGTGGCACAAGGGGTAGTACAGAAGTTACTTCTGAGCTTCAGAATACATTTTATCTTTTTCAGTTAATTTTTAAAAATCGAAGTAACATTTGTCCATAGTCCTAAAAATCAAACACCTCTAAGAGATTATAACAATAGCTAGCAGTTCTCTGTCCTGCCCTTCCCCATGCTCCATTTCTTCTTCTTGGGGATACTACTTTCAATTCTTAGAGTTGTTTCCCCTGTGTTTACCTTGTTTTTTTTCTAAATTATGTAGATATACTGTTTTTCCTCTGCTGTGTCTCTGTTACACACTATTTGTAACATTAGTTAATGAGATTATATGTTTCAAGAACACAAGTCTATAATACATCACCTGTATCTTGCATGTGTGGTCACCACCTAGAGTCAAGTCTGCTTTTGTCACCAAATATTGGACCCCTTGACCCTCCTCTGCTTTCTTCCACCCCCCTTCCCTTCTGTAAACCACCACACCGTTGTCTGTGTCTATGAGACTTTTATTTGTGTGTCTTGTTTGTTGCTTTATGTTTTATATGAGTGAAATCATGTGGTTTTTTTTATTAAAAGATGATTCTTTTAAATCTGTAGTAAGATATGCAGCAGGGCCCCTCATTTATCTCCTCCTCGTTTACCACTGCACGTGCTCTGGGATGTTCCGGGCATTGCTGCCGACCAGCGCCAGAGCCTCCTACTGGTCCCTCTGATCCCTCTTTGTGCCCTCCAGTCTGTTCTCAGTGAGGCAACCGTAGTAATCCTACGCGTATACGTCCATCCTGCCCTTTCCTGCTCTTGGCCTGCAGTCTTCCCATCACGTCAGGAAGTACGTCTGCGTCCTTGCCTGGTCTCCCTGGCCCCACCTGATCAGGTCCCTGGCTTGCCTGCTCCTCTCCCTCCTGTGCCCCAGCCACGCTGGCCTTGCTCTGCTGTGTGCATGCCCAGCTCGCTTCCCTCAGTGTGCTTGCATGTGAGGCCCCTCTTCTGCAATGTTCTTCCCCCAGAGAGGGACTGACTGCTCTCCACATTCAGTGCTCCCTCACCACTCGACCTAACGTAGGAAGACTGTCCCCAGCCCAGGCCTCTGTCCCCTTGCAGTGATTTATAACATGATTAATCATGGATCTCCAGTTAGAACGAAACTCCCGGAGGGCAGGCGCTCTGCCTCATGCGGCCGTGTCCCTCTGAGCCCAGAACAGGACTGGCATGGTAGGCTCTGATAAAAATGTGTGGAATGAATGTCACATGAAATATTTGTAGATGGGGCCTTACCCACATGTAGAGTGTCTTACTCATTTGGCAAATTTTTATACACAAAACATAGTGTCAAGATGAAAGATGAGACCCAGTCCCTGCTTTCAACACAGCACTGTCCAATGAAATACAAGTGAGCTCCGTATGTAATCTCAAGTTTACAGACGCTTCATTGAAAAATAAAAAGAAACACCCAATTAATTTTTAAAACTTATAATTTATTTAGCCTAATAAATATCCAAAACTATTATTTAAATAAGTAGCTAATAATAAAAATTGAGATAGTTTACATCCTTTTTTGGCACGAACTCTTCAACTCTGGTATTTAGTTTACATTTACTGAACATCTCAGTTGGGTGCAAGATTTTATTGGAAATGCTTGCTTTTGTGTTTAGATTTCATAAAGTTTACAGTTGAAAAAGCAGATTCATACCCAAGTTGTTCCAAACATACTTAGCGGTTTTCTAATAACTGAATCAAGCATCCGTTTTTAAACTTAAATTTGTTAAAAAATAAAACGAATTCAGCTCCTCAGCCACACTGGCAGCATTTCAGGGGCTCAATAGCCACGGGTGGCTGCCGTATGGGACAGCACAGGTGTCCAGTGGGGTGGTCAGGCACCGACCTGCGGGAAGTGATCACGCTCATGAAGAACTATTATAAAGAAGAGACCACGGCCCTGGCTGGTTTGGCTCAGCGGTTAGAGCGTCGGCCTGCGGTCCAGAGAGACCCGGGTTCGGTTCCCGCTAAGGGCACGTACCTCGGTTGCAGTTTGTCCCCGGCCCTGGTTGGTCATGCGGGTGGCAGCCACTCGATGTGTCCCTTTCATGTCAATGTTTCTCTCTCTCTCCCTCCCACTCTATCTGAACAAAAAATGAAAAAATGTCCTCGGGTGAGGATTAAAAAAAAAAAAAAGAAGAAGAGACCACGGTCTGAACACTGCCTCTGCACACATTCTTTTCCTGACAAGAGTTTGTCTTTATATCAGCTTTACGGGGAAGCCCTCCCTAGTACCCTCAAATTGGATTAGACCCCCCTTAACTATAAGCTCTCAGAGCAGCCTGTACATCTTCTACCCTCAGTGTGTTGTGCTATGTTCTAATTGTTATCAATATAATTATATTTGTATTTCCAAGTAGTTTGTAAATTCCATGTGGTCAGGAAGGTATCTGTTGATTCCCCAGTGCCTGGCCCTCGATACATATTTGTGGAATTAATTACTTAAGCATGATCAAAGTAATTGAATGGCCAAACCTTGAGGAAAAGGAAGAAAAACTAGCCCTGTTAGAACGGAGGCACCAGGGTATGAAAGAGGCCCCAGGATAGTGTGGTGGTAGGGACAGAGACAGAAGCGTGGTTCATACAGGACGCCGAGCTGCTCTGTCAGATGCTTCTGGGGCATCAAAGAGGATGAGAATTAAGAAAACCTATTAGATCTGCTAACCAGGAGACCATTTTTATGGGTGCCCACAGAGTCAGACAAACGTAAGCTCAACACTTTTTTCATAAGTTCATTGACATCCCTGATTTAAGACTGGTAGATATTTTAAATGTTGTGAGTAGATTGGGTTCTAGGGCCATATCCAAGTCTTAAATGTTTGGTCAGCTGTGATCCTTCCAGTTACTGCAGTCCCCACTAATGACAGCTGTTAAATCTGTATGCTAATTGAAATTGTGAGGGATTCATAGCTGGCTTGGGGCGCTGTGTGATTTATGGGCAGCTGATCTAGAGATACTTAAAGCATGGAATTATTGAAGCCAGTAAGAGAGATGTGATTAATCAAAGAAGACAATTTACTAAATGGCCCACTAAAACACTGCAGTAAAAACTAAAAACAGGACTCCAGTTCCATCCATGAGACAAGGGGGTGTGTGTGTGTGTGTGTGTATGTATGTGTGTGTGTGTTTAAGATAACGTGTACACACAGGACATAACAGGATGTTTTTCCAGCATCAGAAACTGTGGTTGGGGATTTTCAAGGGCATGTATTTATCTTATAAGTTTGTTTACACTGTGACCATCACCATCAGCAAATACCAAGTTCCTAACTCCATGTTGGCACCACGAGAGCACGTGGGTGTTGGGGAATGCTGCCAAAAAAAAAAAAAAAAAAGCCCTGGCTGGTTTGGCTCAGCAGTTAGAACATCGGCCCATGGCCCAAAGAGACCCGAGTTCGATTCCAGCCAAGGGCACGCACCTCGGTTGCGGTTCGTCCCTGGCCCTGGTTGGGGTTGTGCGGGTGGCAACCAGGTGGCAACCAGTTGATGTGTCTCTTTCACATCGATGTTTCTCTCTCTCACTCTCCCCCTCCCACTCTGTCTGCAGATAAATGTAAAAATATCCTCGGGTGAGGATTAAAAAAATAAAAAATAAAATAAAAATAAAAAGAACCAATTCCTTCTAAGCCTGTCTGTTTCCCTGAGTATTCCTGTACTTTTGTCACACTATGTGGCCTGTGGTTTCCTTTGCCAAAATTACTGGCACTAAGGAACCAGGATGCAAGTCAAAAATTTCTAGTACTTATCTAAATAGAAAAATGACAATAACATATAAGCAATTGTCTTGAGTAATTGCTGCTGTGGGCCATCAGAGTTAAGTGAGTCTTGTGTTCTTCCTATCGGTGGACTGTCCTATTTGTTGTTGAATACCTCACTCTGACAGTCACCTAGATGTATTTTTTTTAGTTGCTACAGACTGTCAACAACTGGTCAAGTTCAGTACTTTCAGGAGAAAAACCTGTCAGATTTGTGGTTGGGACTGTGTAAAAGGCATCTTCTGGCTACATGCTCACAAATGCTGACCAGCAACACACACACACACACACACACACCTTCCTTCTGCACTTATGTGTAACTGGGGCAGCATGGAAATAGTTCCAGACTGCAGAAATGACATTCTGCTTGGAAAATCAGGATTGAAGAGGAAGAGAGGGGCAAGGGAGTTGCATGGACCCAAATTACGCCCAACTACCAACTAAGCAGGACATAGCGGTGCTGCTCTGTCCTCCCTGTGGACACTAAGACTCGGTGTCCCCACCATTGTCACACTTCCCCACCCCAAAATACACACATGAACGCACACACACATACACACTTGTATTTTCTACCTTAATACCACCTATGCCAACAAAATGGTTTTAAAAACTGGATCCTGCGTGAGGGAAACACCCCCAGAGCTAGGACCCGTGAGTGGATGGTAAAGGTAGAGGCTGCAAAGAGAAGCAAGTGGCATCCTCAGTGTTCCTTTGAAACTACCTCGCTAGGAAATGATAAGAAATGATTTATTTGCGGAGAGGTATACTCATGACCTTTTCAGAATGGAAATTGAAGAACTAGACCTTAAAAAAATCAGGAACTCAGACTCGTCTTCATGCCAGTGCCCCCATTTCCTCACTGGTAAGACAGGGGCCGGTGATGCTGACACACCTTGGGAAAGGATTCACTACTAATCAGTGTGGAGTGAGCTATGAAAAAGCAAAACAGGAGAGGAAATAACCAAGTGAGAACACTGATTGTGTCTATGACCTTCTGTGTGCAACAGAGGTGACCTAAGATTTTGCAGGGAAACTCTGTAATGAAGTAATGTTTTTCCACGGCATATGCTGCCATTATTTGTGTGCTCCGTATCCACTCACCATGTTTACTTCTTATCAATCTGTAATTGTCGCTCACTTAAAACCAACTCTCCTTTCCACATCTAGGTCAAGTTCAGTACTTTCTCTTCTTCCAGCCACTTAACAATCACTGCCATCGACTGCCCCGCCAGGTGGGGGAGGGACTGGCTGACACTTGAATGTCATGCTTTCCTACCTACTTACACCTAGGCATGCAAGTGGAGACTGAACTGTGGAAGAGAAATAGAACAAAACTGCCTTTACTGAGTACAGCTCATTTTCTTCTTTGGGGTGATTATTTATTATCTGTGTGCTCATTTCAGATTACGAGTTATTACTGCTGGTAATGCCTGTTCCTTCTTCCAATTGCCACACACTGGCACACAGAAGCTGATGTAAAAAACTGCTATATACTTGCCCTGGTCGGTTTTGCTCAGTGGTTAGAGCATAGGCCCGCGGACCAGAGAGTCCTGGGTTCGGTTCCCACTAAGGGCACGTACCTCGGTTGCGGTTCGTCCCGGGCCCCGGTTGGGGTCATGTGGGTGGTAACCAGTCGATGTGTCTCTCTCATGTCGATGTTTCTCTCTCTCTCTTCCTTCCTCTCTCCCTCCAGCTCTATCTGAAAACAAATGCAAAAATGTCCTCGAGTGAGGATAACAAAAAAAAAAAAAAAAAAACACTGCTATATACCAAGGGGAGGGCAGTAACAACATCTGGGAACCAGGTCAGTTCTGAAAATCTGTGGAGTAGTTGATCTGTACACTTGAATTTTAAATTTAACTCCGGATTTTTAAAAATTGTGAAACAAACATAATTTTTCTTTTTCTATTAAAACTGAAAACAAAAAATAATAATAATAATAAAACTGAAAACAGTTATACCACCCAAAGTCTCTACAATGCCATTATCATTAGCTTCTAAGATTACATTTGAAAATCAAAGACTACAGGCATGTTGGTGCTTTATACATGAGTAGATAGGAAAGCATGAAATTCAAGTGTCACCAGGCAGGTGGTGGCGGGGGGGGGGGGGGCGCTGGAAGGAGGGAAGCCAGCCATCTGAAGCGAGAAGACGAATTGCCCAAAGCCTGACGAGTTCTTGATTTAGAGCCACTGATGGCAAAGTTGTGTTCATGACCTGGTTGCCTTCAAAATGCTACGGAACTAGTAACATTCTTCAGGGAAGAGCACAGTATTGTGGAATTCAGCCTTCCACACTCTTGTGTTATCAAATGCTCACCCGCAGTCATTCACATGCGTAGCACACGTGTATGTAAGGCAGTGGTGTTTGTTTGCCAGGGCTCCGAGACAAAGTACCACACACTGGGTGGCTTAATAACAGACACTTATTTTCTCACAATTCTGGAGGCTAGAAGTCTGAGGTCAAGGTTTTGGCAGGTTGATTTCTTCTGAGGCCTCTCTCCTTGGCTTATAGACGGCCACTGTCCACTGTGACCTAATTCGGTCATTCCTCTGTGGAGTCTGTGCCCAAAGGTACTCTTGTTCTAAGGACACCAGTCATATTGGACTAAGGCAACTCTAACAACCCCACTTTAACTTCATTACGTCTCTAAAGGCTCCATCCTCAAACACGGTCATATTCCGGGGAACTGGAAATGAGCGCTTCAACCTTTGAATTTTCGGGGGACACAATTCAGCCTATGAGATAAGCCACCTTTCCAGCCCAGCGCCTGCACAGAGTAGGTGTTTGGTAAATCACTGTTGAATGACTGAATAAAGAACTATTAACAGAAGCTCTATGCTGAGAGGAAAGGGCAGGTTTAGGAGCAGAAGTCTGATGATGCTGTGGCTGCAACGTGAGCCACTTGGAGAAAATAGCAATGCTTTTTCAAAATAATTAAATCGCTGTTAAACCTGAAGAAAAACAAAATTCTAGATCATCCATAAGGAGATGAGGATAAGGGACTGATAGTCTCTCTGGGGGACACAGATGGAAGCATACGTGCAGGAGGTCCCCAGGATTGCTTGCATCGTGTATTCTGATTCAAAGCTGATGGAACAATTAACAGAAGGTCCAGGTTTATGAGAAGTTTAGGTTGGAAGCTCCTACAGTAGATTTTGTTTACTGTCCGTTGTTCTTTGTAATGCATTCACACAAACAGGAAATGTCTTAATGTGAAATGCAAAGTTAAAAAAAAAAAAAGAAGAAACCATGGGAAATAAATTGAAAAAGATGCGTGATGCAGTCCCACTATTCATTAAATACTCAATGCTGGCATCAAAAAATACCGTAACATTGTTGTTTCAAGCCAGTTTGGGTAGCATTTTAACAGGATTGGAGGCTTTTGAATAATCTCATTAATACCAGCAACTGTTGTTGTTTTTTTAATCCTCACCTGAGGATATTTTTCCGTTTATCTTCAGATGGAGTGGGAGGGAGGGAGGGAAAGAGAAACATGGATGTGAAAGAGACACATCGACTGGTTGCCTCCCACACAACCCCAACCAGGGCAGGGGACGAAGTGCAACCAAGGTACGTGCCCTTGACCGGAATTGAACCCGCAACTCATTGGTCCGTGGGCCAACACTCTAACCACTGAGCCAAACCGGTCAGGGCACAGCTGCTTTGATTTGATGAGTAAGATGACTAATTTGATATTTTTAACAAAAATACCCTGAGAATATATTTATCTGGTGATTAAGATGTCCATTTGAACAGACTTCTTTTCACTGCCTTACTCCGCTGTCATGAAAATGGTGACAGGTGGGTATGTCGATGATGCACATGGCTGGTTTTGTGTGATGTCCGTGTAGCACTGAGCTAGACCCAGTCGAAGACCCTGCAGAGCCATGGGGAATATAAATCTCCAGAGTCTTAACTCAGTCAACCATACAGCAGCTCAATTTTGCGCCACCATCCTGTAATGAGATTTTTTTCAATGGCACTGGCTTAATGTTAACCCTCAGTGGGCTACTCTGGCATTTGCTACACGACTGGAACATTTTATTCTGAACGCTTGGCCTGCAGAGCGATCTTTCAGTTCTCTTTCAAAGTCACTTCCTCTGAAAAGTAGAAATCAGGTGTGAAAATGAAATGGTTGATGACTTCAATTCGTCTTTGTGTGCCCATGTTTCAAAGGTGACCTCCTTGGTAAAGAACTGTCAACAGACGCCCAATCTTTGCCTCACTCTCTACTCTGTGTTGTGTTAATTTAGGCTGTTTATTTGTTTCAACTCCTGCTTTTTTTTTTTTAAGTATGATCAAGAAAAGTCCAAACCTAACTAGTTTAAAAATAAAATGCCTACCATGGTTTTATTTAACCTGACTTTTGTTTCTTACATATGTTGTTAACAAAAACCTCATTATATTTTAATATAATAAAGATTGTATTGCCCGGCTGGTGTGGCTCAGTGGATTGAGCATCCTCCCATGGACTGAGAGGTCTCTGTTCGATTCCCAGTCAGGGCATGTGCCCTGGTTTCGACCTCGATCCCCAGTGGGGGGCATGCAGGAGGCAGTTGATCGATGTTTCTCTCTCTAAAAAATCAATGAAAAACATATTTAAATAAATAAATAAAATAAAGTCAACTTATCAGGGACGCTCTGATGGAAAGCTTGCTTCTCTTCTTGAGTACACTGTGATTTAGTATTGTTGCACCGTTTACTTTGCTTCCTTTGTATTAAATAAGCATCCTGTGGAAATAGCATCCAAACCTCATTAGCGTCCAGTATTTCCGAACCACCCCTTCGCCCTTGTTTTCTAGATGCATTGAATAGATTCTGTTGGAATAAAGAAGCTATATGTCCACTTGGACAAATAGCTACATTCTTCCTACATGAGCCATAATGGATTGGGGTCCACCTTGCCCCACTGGAGGCAGCCTACCTACTCTGCATGTGATCAGGGTTGTCTGAGAGCAGACTTTCTGGGTCACTGTCAGGAGCCTGGAGACTGACAAAGGAGGGCCAGGCTGCCCTGGCACCGATCTGAAACAGACAACTGTATTGTCAAGAGCAAAGCCCAGTTCTTTGTAGCCAGATGGGCACAGCTAAATCTCTCTTGAAATCTCAATGGATGTTTTTTTTCTTCTGCTCCTGTTTCTCTCTTTATAAAGGGAAGACCAAACGGACTTCTTGTTCCCACAAAAGGAGCAGCCATTAGCTTGTGCATCATAAAAGCTACACTCTGAAAACTGCTGGGTAGACCCTGAGCCCCCTTCCCTGAGGTCCTGTTGTTTACCTGACCAACTGCAGCATATGCATCACCTGTAAAATGAAGGAGCACTTCCGACCTCTGGGAAATGCAGTGGCATGCTGAGACAGAGAATTCACTTGAAATGCTTCCTGCGTTCTTTTGCTGCCCGCTCTTTTGGGGAATCTCGTGGGGTCCCCACACTTAGAGTCCTGAGCAGCACTGTGCTAAGCCTTCAGCATGTAGCAGAGTCACATGGAGGGCTTGTTAAATACAGCTTGCTGGGTCCCACCCCCAGTTTCTGATTCCCTAGGTCTGGGTGGAGCCAGAGAATGTGCATCTCCAACAGGTTCCCAGTGATACTCACGCTGCTGGCTCAGACACCACACTTCGAGACCCAGTGTTATCCATTGTTGGAACTAGCCACGTGCCTATTCATGTTTTTACTGTTAGAGGTTCAGGAGACCAGTGTATTGAACTTATTAACAAGGTTTCCTTATTCCAGGTATTGGCATCACCGTGTGCATGACCCCTGGTCTTACTGTTACGCTTGGATTATTGGTATCAAAAATAACAATGAAAACAGCAGTACCTAACATTGCCATAGAATTTTACAGCTTACAAAGCATTTTTATTTTCATTACCTCCTTCAAGCCTTCAGACCACCCAAGGCTTATTATTATTATTATTATTATTATTATTACAGAATATTATGATTAGAGAAGACTGAGCTTCAGAAACAGTAGGTGCTTTGCTTAAGGTCAGTGAGGTAGTAGAATTGGGACTGTTATCAGACTAACTCCAGAGCCTTCTGTTCTTCAAACTAGGGTATGCAAACTCATTGTCCAAGGGGGACATATGCAATGATGGTTCTAAGAAAGTCCATTGTAAGAAGCCGCACCTCCACACGCAGTCTTTCCTGAAATTGATCTGCCTGAGAACACACCCTTCTCCTGCTCTGCAGGACAGGTGCGATGCTCACTAGGGTGCGCAGCTGGTAACCTCTAGACTCTGAATAATTCATAATGTTGGTGTAAATGGTGAGAAAGTAAATGACTCCAATGAGCAAGTAATAAATCCTTTGCTTTTAACAAAATTGAAGAAGGATCTAATTAAGTAAGCTGGAGGATGATTACTGATGTTCGATAGGCAACTAAGAGAAACTAGAGTTCAGAGAATTGAACGATGGAGCTATAAGCAAAGCTCCATTCACATTTACTTATTTATATGAATAGGAATTAATGATAAACTGTCTCTTTAGCAATAAGTAATATTCATCCATGGATAGAAGAACCAATTGGTGGGGGAGGAACCCTCCATTTCATGTTATTAAAAGATAGAGTTCCTATAAAACTTTATTTTTTTAAAAATTGTCACAAACTTACAAGCTATAGAATACATTTTTATATTGATCCATTATGTAATAATTATAATAGCTCAATAAATATGTTTTTGTCACTTAGAAAGCTTAAGGTCATGGGATATTGTTTTACATTTTAAATTTAGAACATGTGTTTGTTGCAGAGAAGTATAATAGGTTGATCAATAAAACCACAAACATGATTCATGCATAAAAATATACTTACATTAGGTTAGAATTCTGTGGGGAGAGTGGAATGGAATTTCAAGGTCAAGGACAAAAAGGGATCACGTAAATTTTCCTTTTAATCAAGAGCTTGTCTCTGTAATTATTAAGTGGCTGATGACGGTTCCAAGTTTCTGTGATATTTAGATCGCACTGGCTCCATTTTAGAGTGACATCACACTTTTATTTAAGGTTGCCATTATTTACATTATGCCAGAAAGTTTAATCTTAGCAATACATATATATCCAGAGCTAAGATTAAAATGGCAATGTCAATTTAGAAATCTGAGAGGGGAATGGTTTCTCAAAATTCTTTGGGGTTAGAGGAACACAAAGTTGGGTTCCACATTCGTCTCGGATTCCTTGACGCGGAATGAGCTGCAGACGTCCCCAGAGAGCTGAATGTCTCTGTTCTCTTTCTTTTCCCACTACATTTCCTTCCATCCCCTCCAAAATCTCACTGTTCTTACCATGAAAATGTCATCTTTGTGAAATGAATGTTTCTTAATTATTTGTTATCACTGTGATATTGTGATTTATAGTAAGAAATTTATATTTGATCTTCTATCCCATTCCTGACAGGATTCCTAAAACCCTTGAAATTTCCTAAGTGGTGCATGACAGAGATGCCTTTATGATATGAATGAAATGAATTGGAAAGCCCCCAGGGATGGGGGATGGTGGCCAGTGGAGCCAACCTCGCGACTAGAACTTTCAGTCCCACTGCCCCGACCTCTGGGAAAAGAGAGGGGGCTAGAAATTGAGTTTAATCACCAAGGCCAATGATTGAATCAACCATGCCTAAGTAATGAAGCCTCCATCAAAGCGGAAGGCATGGGGTGTGGAGAGCTTCTAGGGTGGCGAGCATGTGGAGATTTGGAGAGAGTGGTGGCCTAGGAGAGAATGGACGCTCCCAGCCCTTTCCCCGGACCTGGCCCTATGCATCTCTTCCATCGGGCTGTTCTTGAGACACATCCTTTATAATAAACCAGTAATCTACTAAGAGGAATGTTTCTTTGAGTTCGGGCAGCCACTCTAGCAAGTTGTTCAAACCCAAGGAGGGAGTTGTTGGAACCTCTGATCTTGAGCCACTTCATCAGAAGCTCAGGTGAGGACTTGGGCTTGCAGCTGGTATCTGAAATGTAGGGGGGTGGGGGCGTGTGTAGTGTGGCTGAGCTTAACTTGTGGAGTGTGGTGCTGTCTCTGAGCAGGTACTGTCAAAATAATCGTAGGACACCCAGCTGGTGTCTACAACAGCTTAGATGTGTGAGAAAGCACCCTTCCCCACCCCCACCCCCACTGTAATCGGTATCAGGTTCCTTAATCACCACGTTGAAATCGTTAAGCTTTACCTACAGGTGTAACTTAGAAACAAGTATTTCCATGTATAATAAAAAGAACAAAAGAACTTTTCTCCTCTGTTAAAATGAAAAACTACGGCAGAATATTCTCATCGCTTTTTAAAAAATCTGAACTGCTGTCCTCAGATTTGGCAGGAGGTCAAAATGTAATGCACCTACAAGTCCAGCCAGCGGCGTGGCTGAGTCACAGCCTTAGCACAAGGCTCCCCTTCTTTCATGCCCCAAGAGTGCTGGGAGCAGGTCCTGAGAAGCCGACTGGAGCGGGACAGCGCACGTGACTCGGTCTCCAGTTCAGCTTCAGGAGGTGTCTCTCTTGATCTCACTCTTCCAGCCCTTAGGAACTACCTGTTAACCATGGAAATTTCCAGGTACATAAGGCAACATCCGATGCAGATATGCCCTAATATTCCATGTGACATACACAGATTGCCCCCAAAGTATTGTGAACCAACATTCATATAAAAATATTAGCAAATGTGTTACTTTCCCCAAGAGGCTCACTGAATTTTCTCATGGTGTAACTAATATTTGTACGAAATCCAAAATGTAAATTATGTTTCTCTCTGTGTGATAAAACTTGGGTGATTTGCTTCCTTTTAAATCCTATTCTATATTGCTTGAATGTGCTACATAAGCGTGTGTTGTCTTTGTAACTGGGAAACAACAACAAAAGAGCTATTGGAGGGTAAAGAAAACAATCAGAAGAATCCTAGGCAGGTGTAGTGACTCCAGTTCACCCCCTTTCCCGGTGACGCCATGTGTTTATCCCCCAGGTGGGTGCCTGGCAGGTTGAGCCTGGGTGCCCGTGGACTAGGCTGTGAGTGAATGAGAGCTCCGGAGGGCAGGCAGGGTCTACATGGCTCCAAGCTTCCCCTCAGACTTGCAAATAAAAGTAACGGGAGGTTTTAAAAGCGCCTCATCTTTATGTATTTTATGGACCCAGGGTGCCCTCCAGCGTCGGTTAGGGGTCATCACAGTTCACCATTTGTTGGAACACTGAACTGGGAGGGATGCATTTGAGCTTTGTGATTCGTGTCAGATCTAATTTTCTGTCAGAAGCGTCTCCTGCCTCTGTCACCTCTGGAATTCAGTCTGTGGGAGGGCTCATGAGCTATTTTTTTAAAGCTTACTTCGGTTTGCCTTTGTGCAAACTGGATTCTGAAGGAGAGCAGTTTCCATGGAAATTCATTTCTTGGCTGGAATCCCACCACTCCCAAATCTTTTTTCAGTCCACCTTCCCTTTAAAATTTCATTATATTTCTCTTTTCAAGACTGGCCAGTTCACATCTTTACTTTGCTCTCAAAAGACGCACAGATAGAGAGCAGGCAGACAGCTCTGGGGTGGGGGCGGGGGGACTGAGCAGAAATGAAAGAAAGAGAGAGCTCATGGACAACAGCGTGGAGATGGCAGGGGGAGGGGTGGGGGAGGTGGAAGAGGACAGAGGGGATAATGGTGATGGAAAAAATAGAATAAAATTTAAAAATTAAGTAAAATGGAATTGAAAAAAAAAAAAAAAAAAAGGCGAAGGCACTTACAAAACAGACATAACCAGGAATTTTCTCCTGTCATTGGACTTGGAAGTCTCTAAAATTGCACCTGAAGTTCTACCTGCCTCCTGGCAAGTGAAATGACTTCTAGACTTCTGAAAACCTTTTGTCGTTGTTGCTGTGATTTCTCTTCACCCAGCCTTCTATCGAAGCACCGCTTCGTTTGGTTTATCCAGGCCAGTCGTCAGACTTTAAAGTTCAAGCATTCTCTGTGCACCAAACTCCGAGAGCCACTGAGTTAAGCAAATACCTTTCTGACTTTCCCTACTTATTTATTAATCTTGTTAATTAACTTACCATGTTATTTGTTAATCTCACAATTATTGCTGGCTCTGGAGCTAAATATCTATAGCTCGTGTGTGTGTGTGTGTGTGTGTGCGTGTGTGTGTGTGTGTGTGTGTAGCTTGGTTGTGAGGGATATGGTGGGAAGTAAAGTACTCACTGAGATCACAAAAGTCAGAATTACCCGATTTGAGTCTTTTTTTTTTTTTTCTAATATGTTTTCATTGATTTTTTTTTTTTAGAGAGAGAGGAAGGGAGAGATAGAAACATTGATGTGAGAAACATCGATTGGCTGCCTCCTGCACGCCCCCTACTGGGGATCGAGCCTGCAACGCGGGCATGTGCCCTGACCAGAATCAAACCAGGACCTCTCAGTCCATGGGACGACGCTCAATCCCCTGAGCCACACCAGCCGGGCTGATTTGAGTCTTGAACCCTTACATAGTAACTCTGCTGCCTAACCCTTTTGTGGACCGTGTGGTGGTTGAGCAGGATGTAGTTGTGTTTGATTCATATAGATGACTGCTGAGACCACTCCAGGCAGCATGGCCATGCAGAGGTCACAGCCTCAGGAAATCTCCCTTCGGCAAGGAGGAAGGGTCTGAGCTTCCTTAGTTCCCCAGGGTTGGGAATTCCCCCTTCAGGAGTTACCTTAGCCCAGCAGAGCAGAAGGTGCTTCAGTGTGGAACCTGAGCCCTGCCTGCCCTTTGGTCGTCTCTGCTGTGAAGAGCAGAGTGTTGTCTGTTCAGATGCAATCAGCTGAAATCGTGCAAAGCCCAAAGCAATACAGTTTGAATACTTCTAAATCAGACTAGTTTATAAAGTATCTTAGTCTGATGCCTGAGCTTTGGTATGTTACTGTAATGTAATCTTGCTGCTGCTGTTGTCATCTGACCATTCTTTTTAAAATTGAGATTATATGAACTAAACAAACTGATGAACAAAATCAACCCAGAGACATAGAGGTGGGGTACAGACTGACAAGCCTCAGAGGAGGGGGGGTGCGGGGGGAGAGATAAACCACAGAACTTATATGCATGTATGCATGACCAATGGACATAGACAACAAAGCTGGGGATGGGGCGGGGGGATGGGGAGGAGGGTTTCAATGAGGGAAAAAGGAGAAACATCTGTAACAAAAACAAATTAATAAAATAAAAAAATAAAAATAAAATTGAGATTATAATTTAAACAGAAAAAGATGCGGGAGTCATAAATGGACAGTTCGATGGATTTTGACAGTTGTATACACCCGTGTAACCACCACCCAAATCCAGATAATAATAGAATATTTCCATATCCCCCAAAAGTTTCCCCACACCCATTTTTAGTCTCTCTACTCCCCACCCCAGAGGCAACCACTGTTCTGATTTCTATCACCAAATATTAGTTCTGTCCATTCTTGACCTTCATAGAAAGTATGGACCCTCCTGGCTTCTTTCAGTCAGCACAATGTTTTATAAACCCATCCACGTTGTTGCATGTATCAGTGGTTCATTCCTTTTTATTGTAAAATAGTATCCTGCTTATAGATACACCACAATGTGTTCCTCCGTTCTCCTGTTGATGGACATTTGGCTTGTTTCCAGGTTTTTGTATTTTGTTTTTTAGGAGGGTGGGGGAAAGTTTTGAGGGGGGACAGGGATTAATTTTTATTTTTTTTAAAGGCTGCTTTCTAATCAGTCTTATAAAGTCTTTTGAGTAGCCTCAGCTCTGCTTATGTTTTCATTTTTCTTGGATAAATACTCAGAAGTAGGGTTTCTGGGTCATAGGTAGATGTGTGTTTGCCTTTATAAGAAACTGCCCATTCTCTAAAGTTGTTCCAGTTTACACTCCCACCAGTAATGGGTGAGAGTTCTGATTGCCCCCCATCCGTGTCAACCTAGGTGAGTGTGGAATGGCATCTTACTGTGGTTTTAATTTGCATTTCTCTGAAAACTAATGATGTTAAACAATGGTCATTCAATATTAAGGCTGATTTTTTAAATTTCCACTATTTTAATCAACAAAATGCCATTTAGCAGTGTCCCCGTGGAGCCTGACCTTGTTTTTCAGGGTGCAATTAAAAGTATATAAGGAGAAAAATGACAACCCTGATAGATCAATTCTGTAGCAAAAAAAAAATCAGAGGAGCTATAATTTAATAAAAACTAACATAAAAACAAAATGCATCATGCAGGAAAAATCTAAAGTCTTCAGAAAGTCGCCCTGGTCAGTTTGGCTCATTGGTTAGAGCATCTGCCCATGGACAGAAGGGTCGTGGGTTCGATTCCAGCCAAGGGCATGTGCCTGGGTTACAGGTTTCTCCAGCCCTGACCAGGGCAATGCGGGAGGCAATCAATCAGTGTGTCTCTTTCAACATCAATGTTTTTTTCTCTCTCTCTCTCCCTCCCTCTCTCTTTAGAAGACTACTCTCTCTAAAAAATAAAAAATCAATGGGGAAAAAAATTAAAGTCTTTAGAAAGTCTGTTCCCAAACCTCTGTTTGAAAACAAGCTTCAAAGTATCCTAATTCATCAGCTCTGTTAACTTTGAGGACTCGTGACACAGGCATAGTGACTGATTTATAGCAGGATCTCTCATCCTGGCACTATTGACCATTTGGGCTGGATCATTCTTTGGGGTGGAGGAGCTGTCCTGTGCCATGTCAGACGTTTGGCCGCATCCCGGGCCTCTGCCCACTAGATGCCAGTAATAACGCTCCTCCCCTAAGCTCATGACAATCAAAAATGTCCCCAGACATTGCCAAGTGTCTCCTGGAGTATGGTCACCAGATTTAGCAAATACAAATGCAGGGTGTCTAGTTAAATACGAATTTCAGATAAACAACAAATAATTTTTTAGTATAAGTATGTCCCAAATATTGCATGAGACATACCAGTTTTTTTTTCCTTTTATTTATTTACTTATTTTTTTTAATCCTCACCCGAGGACATTTTTGCATTTATCTTCAGATAGAGCAAGAGAGAGAGAGGGAGGAACAGAGAGAGAAACATCAGTGTGAGAGAAACAGACACATCGAGTGGTTGCCACCCACACGACCCCAACTAGGGCTGGGGACAAACTGCAACGGAGGTACGTGCCCTTAGCGGGAACCGAACCCGGGACTCTGGTCCGCAGGCCGATGCTCTAACCGCTGAGCCAAACCGGCCAGCGCTTTTTTTTTTTTTTTCCTTTTAAATCAAATCTAACTGGTGGCCTCTATTTTATCAGGCTACCCTGGGTGGGGGGATGGGTGCTGGGCAACAGGACTGGTGATGTATTAAGCAAAGTGATGTGTGTGAGGTGCCTGGCCCATGCGGGTGTGCTGTACCTGTTCTGGAAATCTGCTGCAGACCTTGAATCCGCTCCATCTTTGTCCTTCCTGGAGGCTACAGTTGGTGCTCAAAGCTTCCTACCCGTTCCAAAACTGTCTTCCGAGTGGGTACGCCGTGAGGAGAGAGGAGCCCACGTGTGAATCTGTGAGTGCTGGGAACTAGTGTTCTGGTCAAGCTGGGTTTGCAGCTGCGTCTCTGGGCTGCCATCTGCCGGCACCCTAGTGCTCTGTCCCTGGGCCTCCTGGGTTACTGGATCGTTTCTCCCACGTAGCAGCCAGGGAAGAGGGCGTGGAATGAAAGACGGCTGCATCCGTCCAGACTCAGTCATTCTGGGTTTGATTTTTCTGGCGCCATAGCCTTAGAAAACCATTCCCTGGATGCACCAGGACCAATCATCTCCCCAGTCGGTAGCAGCCAGGAACTTCTTTCTGGGCCAAGATTAATGACCCAAGCAGTCAGCCTTTCCAGAGAGCAAAGGTGAAATTTAACTCTGGGTAGATGCCTGACATTTTGAAACAAAAGGGAAGGGGGCCGGGTGAGGAGAAATAGCATTTATGTGTCTCCTTCAGGGCCATAAATCAGGGGTGGGCAAAAGTGAATTAGGTTTCTGCCAACAATTGAACTGATTTGGGCTCTTACGTTTTATCTTCAGACAATCTGAAATGAAACATGCTTTAAAGATGTTAGAAGTGCCCCATGGGTTACATATCAGCTTATTAACTCTTGAGAGTTTTATTTTTCCAAAAGTAAGTCCAATTCATGTGGGGAAAGTATTGAGTTTGTCCGTGAGAAAATACATCCATTGCTCCAGGGGGAGCCCCCTTCCTATCTGGCTGTCTGTGATATATAACATAGGAGCTGGGGACACGGGGAGAGGCTGGTCAGAGGGCCCAGACTTCCAGCCATAAGATGACTAAGTTCTGGGGATCTAATGTGACTATAGTTCTTATGTGTCATGGTGAGTACAGTTGATAATTCTGGGTATACTTGAAGTTTGCTTAGAGAGTAACCTTAAGTGTTCCCTCCACACCATTAAAAAACTGAGGGGTATATGTGTGAATTAACTTGATTATGGTGTCATTTCACAAGGTATACATATATCAAATCATCACATTGTACACCTTAAATAAACACACATTTTAGTTGTCAATCCTACCTCAATAAAGGCAGAAAAAGCAAACATGACCACACTCTGTGCTATAAAGCGAGTTCCAATATAGTTCATAAAACTACCAAGCATGTGCTCTTTCCACAAAGGAATTAAGCTAAAGATCAGTTACCAAACAAACAAAAACTCCATGTATTTGGAAATTAGGAAATATAATAGATATGTTTCCAAAAACATAAAACTTTCAATGTATCAGGCAGACTCTCTGACTTTAAGGGAATCCACGAGTGAGTTATTTATTGATGAATTAAATAAGCATCTGTTGAGTGACTACTCTTTGCCACTTTTTTTTTTTTTTTAACTAAAGATCGACAAGACATGACCTCTGCCCTGCAGGGCCGGACTTGCAGATAATCACTCTCTGGTGTGGCTTTTCTCTGTGTTGGCTCTGTGCTAGGTCGGTGGGAATTCACAGGATACCAAGAGAACTCAGTGGGGAAAGTGAACACCTTTTAATGTGTCCGGAAGAAGTCCCAGAGGCTGTCCCTCTGTACCTGGCTGATAGAAGACTGCATTTAGGAGTTGACAGGGTGGGTGCTAAAGATGCTGTTACACACCAGGTAGCAAAGGTTGGAAGGAGAGATTTGTGAGGAGTGAGGCTGGAGAGAGCCAGGAGCCAGGTCTTGGGCAGCCTGGTGACCACCCAAAGAATCTGAACTCTATCCTGAAGGGCCGGTGGAGGACCACTGAAAGGTTTTAAGCTGTTGAGGGATGTGATGCAATTTTTATTACAGAAAGATCTCTTGAAGGTATGTGACCATAGACTAGATAGGCAGATTGGAAGCTCGGAGCTCTTTTAAAGAGAGGAGGTATCGAGATTATTTAACAACAGGGCATTGGCCAGTCAGAAGAGGGGAAAGCCAAAGCTCAGGAGCATGGTCCCTGAGGCCTCCGCTGGGCCAGGTGCTCCCCCTTTTGTTGCTGGATGGTGGAGAGATCCAGGGCTCAAGGGCTCAGGGCAATAACCATGACATGCATACTTCAGTATTCCAGCAGTGGGCACAGCCATGCAGGTCCATGCCAGCTGCAGGGCGGCCCTATTAGGGTGACCCACATGAGGAATGACAAGGGCCTTGACTGAAGCAGGGATGGAGAGAAAGGAACAGGTTTGGGAGAAATACAGAAAAGACAGGTGCATTTCTCAGTGATCCACTGGCCATAGGGAAGGAGAGTAGAGGGGGACTCCCACATTTCTGGCCTGGAAGGCTGTGAGGAAGGTCAAGTGTCTCCACTTGGGTTGGGGCCCTTGGGGTAGCATCTGATGGCAGTAAACCTCAGGAACTTGAGGTGATCTGAAGGCTGTTCTCTTGGGGGCTTAAATTGCATACAAGGGAAAAATATCTGGCTACGGGGCTAATAGAGTGGCCCTCTCCAGAGTTGTATTTCCACCCACTGTTCTTGGATGAGGGTGTGATGTCCCTTCCTGGAGGCCTGGACACCAGAGCTCCCAGAACACTGTGGTTGCATGTGTTTCCCACTCCGTTAGAATGGAGTTTCTTTGACATAAATGACAAAACTCTAAGGGTCATTTTGGGCCTGAATCATGAGCTAAGCAGCTGTTTCACCTGTCAAATGTTATATGATTTGTTCTGGATCAGAGACTATAAGGCAAAAATGGAGCTAGAAAAAAGGGAGCAGGTAGAGAGGTCAACAGTTAGCAGAGACGGATGAGCATGACCTTTGGAGTTAGCAACAGAGTGCTTGGGCTGACCTCTGTTGTCATAACACTGGAAATATCACAGCCCCCTCACCCCAGGAAAAACTCTTCCCCTGAGAATGAATTCTATTAGCATCTTTGTGTCGTATAATTACAGATCTTCTGGGAATGGACAAAGCTTTTGTTGATCACGAGCAAGACCTTGCTGAGGCCATGTGCAGAGAACAAAATGAAATCTTACCTGGAATAGAATAAGGACCATGAAGTTGTAGGGAGCACTGTTTAGGGGGAAATGTGCTTTCAGGCCAGCTACTCGGCAAGCACACGGACTGAGTTGTTAATATACAGAACAAGTATCGTTATTTTGCTCAAGTACTCTACCAACCTTTATGCACTTGTGTCAAAACTAACTGCCGTTCACAAGTTTGTTTTGTTTTGTTAAATTTTGGAAGTGTTCCATTTCTTACCATGGTTCTGTACTCAAGAGAGATTTTCTTGTGGCCTCATCTGCTCCAGGCACAAAAGCTTAGCATCAGAGAGAACCTGAGCCCTGGAAATGAGCGTTAGAGGCTATTAGTCTAACTTTCTACCTGATGTAAGGATTCTCAATATTTACTTGTGTTTCTTTTTCAGTTTCTTAAGACTATACCTGTTCACAAAATGAACATAATTGATTTATTATTTTTATCAATGGACATCAGTTTATATATTAATACAAATCTGCAAACATATACAGTTCATCTTAAATTGTTATTTATGTTAGTAAAATAGCGAAAGAAAGTTAATGCATGCCCCTATATGCTATAAGATAATAAAAGTGAATATACACAATGTGTATTTATAAAGTAATGACTTGCCTTTACATTTATGATATGTTTCATTTGTATATGGTCAAAATTGGACTATCTTATAGGTTGTTGTAGGATATATTTGTATTAAAATCTTTGATGAAATTTTTATTGACCTACATTATCATAATGTTAGTACTATATGGTTGTCTATCTACACAAGAGAATTCCAAAGGGCCTTTGTTTAAAACAGACACACATACATTTTATGCTATCAGCTTTTTTCAAACACTCAGACTCATTTTTCTCAGTGGCTATTGGGAAGCGCCATACTTGAATGAGTTTTGCATGCTTGCACAAGGAATTCTTTCTGGAAAGGTCCTCTCATTTGCTCTTTTTATATTTAGAACACTCACAGATGATATTCCAGAAAAAAATAACCCTACAAAATAAGCCCATGAATTTCTGAGTTTCAGAAGCCACCAAGAAATTTGTTTCTTTGAAAGCAAGGTTAAGGTCACGAGCCAAACTCAGCAACCAGATAGATAATGTGACTTCCTCTGCTCTTGACCACTCTCTCTGTGCATCCCAAATGGTAGGACCCGAGCTCAGATCAGAGAAACTAGCAAGAAAGGCCAGCCTGTTGCTTGGGCTTTCTCTCAGAGACATGACTGCAGCGGCTAATTGGAATTTAACCCTTAGACCTCCTCCTAGGATGTGTAATTCCAGTTGAATTGGCTCTTGTTTCTGGAAGGCGTGACTATGTGCTGCAGGCAGATCCCTGCCAGTTTTCCCCGCGATCGTGATTGCTTTGTGTATCACTGTTGGCAGTAGTGCTTACACGATTTTGGCTCAAGATGCAACTGGCCTCTGCCCCAAGAATCCAGCATTAGAACGTGACTGGAGTTGCAGGTTTAAAATGAAAGGCCTGTGAAAATGTTCTCTTCCACCCAGACAGATACCAGGGCAGCCTCTGCCGCTTTCTCACTGCTGTCTGGAATGAGCACTGTAGTGTCAGTGTTTAGGTCCGTCACATCAGAATTACCAGCGTTAGTTTCGTTCGGAAAAGTGTGTGGATGTGAAGAGTGTTGCAGTTATCATTCCAGTTTCCTTATCCTCTCCCTTTTTCCATCAGACCTCGTATTTCAGAAAACCAAAGGCTGGCGATTCTTTGACAAGTTTTTTTCCCCTTTTTGAGTGAAAAGTAATACAAGATGACACAAATTTCAAAAATTAAAGAAATAATGCCAGAACCGAAAGCCCTACAGGTTCCCACTCCCTACCCTGAGTAACCATTTCGAATAGCTTGGTGTATTTTCCTCCCACTTGTTTTCTAGATATAATGATATGTTTTATGTGTATATAAAAATGCAATCACTACTATTTACACTGTTTTGAAAGGAGCAGCGTAACTTGGACAGTCTCCGTATCAGTTCTATCATTCATTGCCAGTAGCTACGTGGTGTTCTATTGCACGGCCGGACCATAGTTTGTTTAACTACAGTATTTCCCTCACACACACGGTTTTTTATTTTTTAAGTGAACGAGAAGGAGGTGAAAATCTCTGCTGATAGCAGCAGGGACTGTCCACCTGCATCTGGTTAAGTCTTATGGAGTCACAGACAAAACTAGATGCATGACAGCCTGAGTTCCCTGTCAAGGATTCATATTTCATGCCGATTAGAGAGTATTCATATTTTAAATCAGTGGCATGTTAAAGGGATACAATTTTATTTCTGTGAGAATAAAATCAGAAATTCTTCTGATCACGGTTCCCTTCCCAAGCTTATTGAGAAAATGGATTTTAAGCCACTTTTCCAAAGAGAATTGTAGTTAGCTATGTGCCTTGTGAGTGAAGACCACCAACAAATAAATAGGTTATTTACTTCTTAACTATTGGAAACTGATCTCACATATAATATGTATTTTTATTAATTAATATTATATTTATGTTTTAGAACATTGGACCTGTCTCTTGCACCTAAAGTCTGCCTTCTTGCCAAAGACTATCGTGGATGATATCATGTAACTGGCAAGCAAATCTATATAGTTCAGTGAGGTGGGTGCTACTTCGCCAGCGTGTCAGGGACAGAGCCTGAGTCAGCATTCTCCAGGTGCATCACACACTTCTGCCTCGGCACCCTGAGAGAGGGCAGCTGGGGAGCAGCTGGTTTCTGCAGTCAGTGCACATCAGCTTGAGCTTGTAAATGGCCTTGATCATTATGCAAGACACATGATGCTCTTATTAGCGCCACGCTGATTAGCGCTGTGCAGTAACTGCTTTCCAGAACACCCTAATTGAGGTCCTTCCTTGCGTGGAGTTTACATTATGTTTAGAGAAATCCCTCAGTATGACATTTTAATGGGTATTTGTATCAAAGTCAAAAGGACATTCAGAACCACCATCCACACAAGAATCTTTTTTTTTTTTTTTTTTTTTTTTAAGGCAAGGCGTGGTGCTAACAGAAAAGGCTCATTTAAGAGAATCCATTTTCCTAAGTGCGGATGAGTGCCCTAAAGCAACAACCTGCTTCCCAGTTACTTGTGGCTTTCACACTCCGGTTCTTCACTCCCCCTCGACATCTCTTCACTTCCTGATGTTTGTGGTTTATGTTTTTCTATCACTCTGAAATTCAGATTTAAGCCACCTTACGATTTAGCTGGGAAGAGGTCCCAAGAATACATGGCTGCACAGCTACAGTGATCAGTGTTTCATCCATTCATTCTTGTATTCATTTTTAATTCAGATAATGGTATTTTCGTTTTACAAAGTATATGCTAGGTCCTTTCTCAAAACCCACACTGTGTCTATCCTTCATTCAGGCCACGGGATATCATCCACCAGTCTCTGACGCACAAGCACACACCCCAGGGCACATCCTGAAAGGGGGTGGGTTTGGACTCCCTCCGACACTCTAGGCTCCCTTCCGTCTCTCCAGACCACTGGGTTATAAGACAGCTGGAAAGAATTCGGGATCCGGCACGGCACAGTCTGTCCTGGCTGGTCTCATCTGCTCCTTAAGTACTGATTTGAACTATATCTCTAACTTAGATGTTAGAAATTTAGAAGGGATTAAGCAAAAACAAACAAACAAAGAACTCATAGACACAGACAATCATATGGTGATTACCAGAGGGAAGGGGGGTGGGGGAGGTAGAAGAGGGTAAAGGGGGGATAAATAGTGACGGAAGGAGACTTGACTTTGGCTGGTGAACACACAATACAATATACTGATGATGTATTATAGATTTTTACACTTGAAACCTATATAATTTTATTAACCAATGTCACCCCAATATATTTGATGAAAATTAAAGAAAAGAAGAAATTTCGGAATTTGCTGTCTTTGTTCATGGACCCAAATCAGAAAAGAGATTAGGCTAGGACTCTTGAGAGGGACAGCCCACCTCTGCTGTGCTCCCAGCACACCTGCTGCGCACCCTTTTCTAGCACAGGCAGCACCGTTTACCATGTTCGCTAACAAACACGCCTCCTCCGCTGGCCTCTGACTCCGAGAGGACAGGCTAAGTCTTGTTAGCCTCCGCGTCGCAGCATCGTGACTGCTACATATAAGCACGCAATCACAATTTGAAGGAATGAACAAAAAGAAATTCACTAGACATTAGGGAAGTACAAATTAAAACTGTGATGAGATACCACTACACACCTGTTAGAATGGTCAAAATTTTTAAAAACAAAACTGGCAAAAAAAGTGGTGGGAAGAATACGAAGCCGCTAGAACTCTCATATACTGCTATTGGAAATGGAAAATAGTTTGGCAGTTTCTTAGAAAGCTAACCATATACTTATCATATGACTCAACTGACTCACTCTGAGGTATTTACCCAAGAGAATAGAACTTTGTGGCATACACACACCTGCCTGAAAAGTTTATAACAGCTTTATTTATACTGACATAAAACTGGAAACAACCCAAATGCGCTTCATCTGGTGAGTAGGTAAACAAACTGATATATCCATGAAATGGAATACTACTCAGCAGTGAAAAGGAACAAGCTATTGATATGTGCCACAATCTGCATGAATGCATTATGCTAATAAGCCAGGCTTTAAAAACTGCATACAGTATGATTCCATTTATATGACATTCTAGAAAAAGGCAAAACTATAGGGACAGAGGGCAGACAGTGGGTGCCAGAGCTTGGGAATGGAGGGTGGGTTGACTCCAAAGGGGCAGCAGGAAGGACTGTTTTGTGGTGAGGGAACTGGTCTCTGCCCCGTGTATGATGGTGGTTATATAACTCTGCATTTCTCAAACTCATAGAACTGTATAACTAAAAAGTAATAATACATTTTACTGTATACAAGTTACTAATTTAATGTGCAAAAGTAAACCCAAGATTGTTTTGCTGTTTAGTGTGAATTCAGAAAGACAAGTCCAAAGGAAACTTGAGCACCTACTGTCTCAGTAGCCTGCAGTGATTTTGCGCACGTTCCTGTACACACATACATACAGTGTGTGTTTGCACTCATTTAACAAACATTTAAACAACACTTGCTGTGGAGCAGGACTTGCTGTGGGCACTGGAGGTGTATTGGTGAGTAACAAAAGCAGAGTTCCTGCTGTCGTGGTGGGGAGGGGGACAGATGGTAAACGTGTAAATAATTCAGTGCCTGTGACGGCTTTAGATAGCGGTCAGTGCGTGGCAGACAATAAAACGGGCCTTGGTGATAGAGAGTGGGATTGAGTGTTTGGGCCTCTCTGAGGAGATAACCTTAAACAGACCTGGAAGGTGTGAAAAAGGCATCCACGTATGTAAACATTCAGGCAGACAGTCAGGCAGGGAAAATATCACATGCAGAGACCCTGAGGGGACTGCATTGAGGACAAGATCCGCTGAGAAACCCTCCCATTTCAAACCTCACGGAAAGGTGGCGTAAAACACAATGAACATGCTTTCAAACACATGGCTAGGCTTCCAAGGAACGATGACAAAACCACTGAGAGGGAATTAAGTTTTGTTTTGTTCAAAATAGCTGACCGCAGGTCGATGGAACGGGCCCAAGCCGAGCGAGGGGACCGGTAGGAGATGAGCTCAGACGCACAGGGAAGGGTCAGCTTCTGTCAGCCCTGGAGGCCACAGTTAGACGCTTGGATTGGTTCCAAACCTATTAGGAGCTCTTGGAGGCTTTCAAGCAGCTGAGTGAAGTGCTCTTGTTGACATTTTAAAAGGATCATCTGGCTGCTGTGAGGAGAGTGGACTGCGGAGGACCGGGGGCAGGAAGAGAGCGAGGCTCCTGCCGCAGGTCAGAGGGAGGGTGCAGCCCAGAGCTCTGTGTGCTGTGGACATTGGGAGGACTCAGTGGCTTTGAGACGCGTCTTGGAAATGGAACTTGCTGAGAGACTGGACATTGAGGGTAGTGAGGGGGAAAGGAGGAATCAAGGATAAAGTCTTGGTTTAGAGAATGAATGTCTGGGTAGCTGGCAGTATATCATTTGCTGAAATGGGGAAGATTGAGGGGGAAACAAGAATTTGCTTTGGTAGCGGGGAAAGAAATCAAAAGTTCATTTGGACACAGTAACTGAGATGCCCATTGTGAAGATATAAATAGGATGTTGGAGCTCTGGGAAGAAAACGGGCTGTATTTCAGAGACAGTGGCATGTAGATGCTACTTAAAGTCATGGAAATACGTGAGTCCACCTAGAAAGAACCTTCAGGTAGAGAAGAGGAGTGATGACCAGGATTTTAGGAGTACCAGCTTTCGGGGGCCAGTCAGAGGACGAGCCAACTCAGAAAACTGGAGAAAGCCAGTGACGTGGGAAAGAAACTAGCACATGTAGTGATGAGATGTCAAGGAAATAAAAGTTGTTCGAAGAGAAGGGAATGGTCAACTCTGTGGAATGATTTAGAGAGTTTGAGTAAGATAAGGACAGACAAGTGACCACTAAATTTGGCCAGGTGACCTTGATGAGCACAGTTTCTGTGGCATTATGGGACAGAAGCCTGTTTGGGTGAGGATATTGGGTGAGAAAGTGAAGACAGTTGCAGTAGACCATTCTTTTGAGAAATTTTACAGCATCGGGAACAGAGAAATCGCAGTGCAACTGGAAAGGCACGTGGAGGTTAAAGAAGGGCTTTTTCTTAGATGGTGGGGATAGATGTGCTGATGGAATGACCCGTCAAGTAAGATGAGAGACCATGATGACGAGGGCTGGACTGGAGGGGTAATCACAGGAGTTCTGTCTTTGAGAGAGCGAGATGGTTGGGCTCCAGAGGCCATGTGGGCAGGGTGGCCTTAGAGAGGAGCACGACAGTTCATTCGTTGTAACCACAGGGAAGGCAGAGAGACACGGACAAGTCCAGTTAGGTGGGGAGATTCAGGAGTGAGAAGATGAGATGTATGTAGTTCACTCTGTGTTTATTTCCTCAAAGATACAGGAGGTGAGGTCAAGAGCATGGAGTGGGGTGGGCTGCTAGAGATTTAAAGAGAGACTGGAAAAGGGTACAGTAGTTTTGGAGACTGAGGGGAAAGCACATTACAAATAAATGGAGCGGGAAATGGGTGGGTGATACACCCTATACAGAGTGAGACCACCACACTGCATGTCTGTGTGCTCACGTACACATGCACACACAGCCCCCAAGCAAAGGACCAGAAGACAGACTTCACAGCTAATGCAGTAGAGAAGGGTCTGCACAGCAGCCAATGGGCTGAACTTCAGGTGGACAGAAGAGTCTCCACATGAAGAAACTACATTCTACACTGAGGAGAGTGGACCCGGGACCAGCTCATTCTCTTCTAGGGTTAGACCCATCTTCCCCTGTAGACTGAAAACTGCTGAACGAATCACACTGCAATCTGTCTTTCCACCCACGGATGCGATGTTTGGGAGCAGTAAGAGCGAAGGCAGTATTTCTAATACTGTCGGGAAGGAGCCTAAAGTCCTTGGTGAGGCATCTGGAGAAGTCGGAGCAAAATCAAAGGGCCTGAGGTTTTAAAGAGAAAATAAAATTCTCCAACTTAATTTATATCAATCAGGTTAGCGATAGACCTATACCTACATGGACAAGTGTGTTGCTTTCCTGTTGCTGTTGTAACAAATCACCACAAACTGATCCATTTTAAACAACACAAATTCGTCACCTTATAGCTCGGGAAGTCAGGAGTCTAGATGGGTTGACAGGGCTTCTGGAGACCGGAGGGGAGGATATGTATCCTTGCCTTTTCCCGTTTCTGCAAGCAACCTACATTCCTTGGCTCGTGGCCCCTTCCTCCAGCTTTAAAGCTAGTGCTGTAGCAGCCTCACCTCTCTCCCCAGCCTGACCTCAGCTTCCCTCGTTGCCTCTCCTGCTCCCACTCTGCATCCTGCCTCTCTCTTCCCCCTAAGGACCCTTGCCCTTATGTCGGATCCAGTCATATAATATGGGGTAATCACTTTATCTCAAGATCCTAAACTTAATCACACCTGCAAAGTCCCTTTGCCCTGTAAGGTAACAGTCACAGGTTTAGAGGCATTAGGGTGAGGACGTCTTGGCCAGGGAGGGAGCATCATTCTGTCTACCGCAAGGAGTCTCCTGCTCTGTTTACCAGTGGGACCTTTTCCTTAGTTAAATAACGTCGTTAAAAAACAAACAAACAAAACCCTCCTGTTTTTGTTTATAAAACTGCATCTTCAGAACTAATTTATTTTAACAGAGGCACCAGAGACCTTCCCCTCTGTTGTCTTTGCTCTTTCCCCACGCACTGGGCTGTCGCCTGAAATGAAAACCCTGCATTTGCCTACATCCACCATCTAAAGCTTTTCTTTTTCATCTAACCTGTAAAATAATGGGATCTAGAGCTCTTTACAAATGTGAAGCTCTCCGATCAAATGTGAGCAAGGTATGTTTTCTGTTTCTTCATAAAATTTCTCCTGCATTTTAGATGTTTGAGACTTGAACCTCTGCTGCATGAACACTGAGAGCAGACCTCCCTTCCTAAAGTTTACGATGTAGTTAATTTGGCAGTTCACATCATCCTTATGCAGTAAATTCCCAGAAAATGTTGATTAATCTAAGATGGATATTCCATGTTTACAAATTCTGTGTTTAGGAGTGAGTGTGCACAGACAGGAGGCCGCGTGTGCTGAGATTCTGCCTCAGGTCCTGTAGGGAAGATTCTGACGTGTAACTTCAGCTTTGTGGCTTTGTGGATGTTATGTCACCTCCAGAATCTCACTTGGCTCTGTGTAAACAGCAACTAATTATACTGCTTTCCTGGGGCGGGGTGGGGGGAACACCTGATTCTTGTTCACAAAAAGCTTTATAATAAATACCACGCATAGCCCCAAATTAAAATTGGGCCTCCCATAATTCATCTATGCCTCTACAAATGTCCTCTCTGTTTTCAATTAGATTTGATATGCCTCATTATTTCTCATTTAGAATCATGTTCGAATTTTGCTTTCAACCGTTTTATATTCATTTAAATATAACATGGTCTTTTTCTTTCAGTTTGTGAAGAGATTTCTGTTTCTATCTCATTAAGCTTATTCTTATTATAATAAAAATACTATTTGGAAATTTAAAATTCTCTTGATCTATTGGGTGATATGTGCGTGTGGAGAGATGCCACAAGGGCCGATTCTTAATAATCGCACTGGTCAGAGTGCCGGCTGGCAAAGGGATGATACTCTCCCAAGGGGCCATTAAAAAGAGTTATGTGGGAATGGTTAAGAGAACCCAAAAAGGAATAATAACATAGCTGGGAGCTGGGAGCAGAAGGGCATCCTGTACCCACCTACGTCTCAAAGGGCAAGAGGAGGGAGGGGTTGTAGAAGGGTCCAGGGGATGAGCACACCCAGGGTCAAACCTCTACCCTGCCAGGGGGAGGGGAAACAAGGGGAATATCCTGAACCCTGCTCCCGCTCCCTGTTCTCTGCCGGCGCTTCCTTTATTCAAACCCAAGTGCAAGCTGTCCACAGGGGTCCCTTCCTGGCACACAGTACAGTGGAGTGTGGACAGTGGTCTGTAGAAGCAAACAGAAGCTCCTCAGCACAGTGGTCTCTTGGGAAAAATATCCCAAGTTAATCTATCTTGGCCTTCAAAATTTGAAAATTTGGTTGTACATAAACATACTCAGGTCCTGACCCCTGTGGTGCCAAGCATCTTTCTTGTCGGCACTGCTATTGGTGGGCTTGTTGCCATTGGCGGTGCTATTGATGGCACTGAGCTGGTCACTGAGGCTGATGCCCAGATCAGCTCATCCTTTTGTGAGTAGAAAGATTTGACTAATGAATTCGAGATGTAGACACCACAGTGACGGTGGAGTCCCGCTTTCCCAGCAAGCAGTCTGAGAGGTGCGCTCCCTCACTCTTCCCATCCCCCTTTTCCAGGATGGAGCTTCAGCATGGGCTCGGCCTACCAGTTTCACAGCTGGCGTGTGTTTGTGATCGTCTGCGCCCTCCCCTGTGTCTCCTCGGTGGTGGCCCTCACGTTCATGCCGGAAAGCCCACGGTTCTTGTTGGAGGTAACACTTGTTATTACCGATACTCAAGGAAGCCACGTACGTTGGAAAGAGTTGCTTGTTAATTCTAGGAAAGTATGTTTGCCTCTTTGGGAAGTATATTTTTCCTTCCTACTATGGAGGGTTTGGAGACACGCTTCCAACAACCAGCATGCGAACAAGCTGCCTCGTGGGCAGAAAGCACTGATGTTCCTCCTCAAGCAATTTACTTTTTGCTCAATGGAGAGAACATGGCTTATTGTTTTATAAATAAAATTTTACCACCCAAGGGTGCTATTTCTAGTTACAGGCACAGCCATTGAACTGCTGAGGTACTCAAGGATATCCAAGTCGTCTGTATGTTCCAGCAGGACATGCCTAAATGCATTTACACCATCACACCCGATTTGATCTGACAATTCCAGGTGGTTATTGGAAATCAGGGAGTAGAAGTGCTTCACCTCCTAGCACTTCACTGTCTATTCACATTTGTTAGGTTGGAAAACATGATGAAGCTTGGATGATTCTGAAGTTCATTCATGACACCAACATGAGAGCCCGGGGTCAGCCTGAGAAGGTCTTCACGGTGAGCACTGCCCCTCACGGAGGCATCGGGGCCAGGGGCCAGAAACTTTTCTGAAAAGGCCAGACTGTAAATTCCTCGCCCTGTCCCTTCCATTCCTTGTACTGCCCACTTACCGAGGCTGGCCACACTGCTATTGAATGTGCTGTTCCCTCTGCGTGAATGTTCTTAGATTCTCTTATTACAAAGTTTATTCTCAATGGGAAAGCCAGTCTAAATGAACGAAAATTGGGTGCCTGGAATTTTTTAGAAGGAACATGGTTTTTAAATCTTTTGATATATGCAGCATAGCATTAGATGAAAAATGTTTTGTCTAAAATGGGTTTAAGGCGCCCCGGCCGGTTTGGCTCAGCGGTTGGAGCTTCAGCCTGCGGACCAGAGAGTCCCGGGTTCGGTTCCCGCTAGGGGCACATACCAAAAAAATAAAAAATAAAAAAAAAATAAAATGGGTTTAAGGGGACATACCGTAAGACATAAGTGGGCTGGTTAGGCTGTGGGAGAAGGAAGAGAGATCACAGTGATGCTCTACGAATAAAAGTTTGATGAAAAAGCCTTAAGAACTATGGTTAGGGGTCAAGTTCATCAAATAAGTAGGTTCCAAAGAAAAGTATGTACAGTCACTTTAGTCCAAGCAAAATCATTCTTAATCCAGAAGCTAACCTATCTGGATGCTGTATCTGCCTGTGTGCACCTTTGTAGTAATGATTCAGAGAAGGGCATTTTGGTTTCATACTATTCCATTGCTACTTGCCCTTCCCCCATTTCTCTATGGTATTCCCTCCTATACATTCTTTATTCAGTACTTTTAGGTGCCATTTGGGTCTGTATGCTGACACCAGCAGTCTCATGTATGTATGGAGTGATTATCAAATACTTGCAGTTTTGTTGGAGTCAGCTTTCACTCCCTTAAAAACAAATAGCAAGCCTAACCCGAGCAACTTCAGAGAAGGAGAACTCAGCATTTTACCCTCTGTTGCTCTTTACAGGTAAACAGAATCAAAACCCCAAAACAGATAGATGAGCTGATTGAAATTGAGAGTGACACAGGAACATGGTACAGGAGGTGTTTTGTTCGGATCCACACAGAACTGCACGGAGTAAGTAAAAAGCCTGCCCTGAACTGTTGGCCAGCTTGTTGCATTGGAGGTTGTCAGAGCAGGGTTGACTAGACCAGTTCCATGAGTGGGGTTTTCCCCACTTCTGCCCAGGACACTTGACTCTTGGAGTAGGACCAGGTAATAGGATCCCCTTGGGATCATCGGGGTAACTAAGACCTTCTGTCTTTGGGAAGGGAAGGTGTTTGGCAAGGAGTCTTGGCAGTGACGGGTGCACTGAAGGCTTGGGTTACTTTGCCCATTGGCCTCCAGGAAGCTGATAAATGAAAATTCCGGTATTTGGTTTTCTATAGTCTTTGGTTTTTCCATTTTAAGATCAAATGAATCTAGTACAAAGACAACTCAACTTTTAAATAATTTTTTGGAGGGAGTAGGGAGTAGAGTTGACTAGGTAACTGTATAAGTAAACTAACTCTAATATTTTACAGATTTGGTTGACTTTTATGAGATGTTTCCATTACCCAGTCAGGGAAAATACAATAAAGCTTACAATTGTTTGGTTCACCCTATCTTTTGGGTAAGTGATATTTAAATACCTGGTGAGTGAAATCTTTAAATTTCCACACTGTAATTCCCAGTCATGCTGCTTTCTTATACTGTTTGATGCTGTTAACTTTTAGGAAAAAAAAATTTTCAGGCTAGATTTGCTAACAGTTATGGTTTTATAAACCCAATCATTTTACTTATCTTACTTGTCATAAAGCTGAGGTGGCAAAACCAGTAGTATTTGGTAAGTTTGATAAGACCTGGGTGATTTGTCTTCCTTGACTTCTCCATCCTCCTCTCCTCATGGGCTTGGCCTCAGCCACACCAGCCTCTTTGCTCTTCCCTGAACATGCAGGAATAATGTACTACACTTTCAGGTCAATAGGATCTTTGTGTCTGGTGGAACCCCACATTTAAACTGCAAGTTCCATGCCTTATCCCTAAATTAGAACAGGCGAGTGATCAGATAGGACCAATCTTTTCCAGGGCTGTGAGCTATAAAAAGGGACAAACAAGGAAAGTGGTGGCCAGGACACCTAGAATCTTGTTCTGCATGTGACTTGGGGGCATTACTAAGTTTTAGTTCCTCATTTCTAAATTGAGAGGATTGATTTAGAATATATAAACTAACTCTCACCCGAGTTCTAGAAAACCTATTAATCTATGAAGGAAGAAAAGGATGAAAATTAAGATGTATTAAGAGCCTACTATGTGTTAAACTCTAGGCTAGGTGTTAAGCAAGACAAAAGTTCTACTCTCAAGATGTGAAGAGTTCCATGATAATAATTATCTGGTTTGTTTCTTTTGTTTAATAATTTATTATTGACTACATTTTAAGCTTTATGATTTACTTACTGATATCCCCCAAACCTCAAGCAGTGCATAGCATTTAGTGGATATTTAGTAAATATTTGCTGAATAAATAAAACTGAGCTGAAACTCCTCCACGTCATTGATTACAGACATGCTTTCTCATGTTTGCTATTTTTAAAGTTTTTTGTCCTATGTATATGACTAGAGAGCAGTGCTATAGATGTTGCATCTCTGAATCACTTCTTATTCAGTGGCCACCACTCATACATTCACAGTAATTTAATTCATGATCTATGAAATCCTGAGCCAATGGTGTTTCTAGAATCCTGATGGCAATGATGATAAGACTACATATACTGTCTTTTGAGCACTCTCTATCTGCTAGGTACTTTGCATCCCATTTAATCTGAGCAACCACCCAGGAAGGTAGATGCTATCATCAGTCTGGTATTAGAGATGGGGTACCTGGGGCTTAGAGAACTGGCTGAAAATCATACAACTGGTAAGAGGCAAGGCCAGGATTCGAAACTAGCGTGCCTACCTACAACAGGATAAGCTAGAGCAATGATTCTCAAACTTTAGTGTACATCAGAAGAATCACCTGGAGGACTCCACCTAAGTTTCTGGTTCAGCAGGTCTGGATGGGGCCTGAGAGTTCACATTTCTCACAAGTTCCCAGGTAATGCTGATGCTGATAGTCCAGGGACCCCACTTTGGGAACCACTATTTTAGAGGATTGTTGTCCAGTATAAACATAATGTGAGCCACATGTGTCATTTTAAATTTTCCAGCAGCCACACTAAAAAAAAAAAAAAAGGGAAAAGGAAACAGGTGAAATGAATTTTAAGAATATATTTTACTTGACTCATTATGTCTAAAATATTATCCTTTCAACATATAGTCAATATAA
Source organism: Tadarida brasiliensis (assembly GCA_030848825.1). Taxonomy (NCBI): domain Eukaryota; kingdom Metazoa; phylum Chordata; class Mammalia; order Chiroptera; family Molossidae; genus Tadarida; species Tadarida brasiliensis. The sequence continues at coordinate 49,559,723 of CM061258.1, forward strand.
CAATAATGAATGACTTACTTTACATTCTTTTTTTTATTGGTCTTCAAATGTGATATTTTATACCTATAGCACATCCCAGTTTGGACTAGCCACATGTCAACTGCCCAGTAGCCACATGTGGCGAGTGGCTGCTGTACTGAGGAGCACAGCAGCATGACCCAGCTGTTGTTACCTGTTAGAATGACACGTTAGAGGCCAAGAGGCAGAAAGTGGAAATAACCTGGAATTTCAGATAATCACCTGAATGGCCCTTTTCCCAGCTTTGAACTGCTTTGAGAAATGGGGCTCCACCCCCAGGCTAGCAGTAGAAGAGTAGCGTAGCAACGAAGAAATCATCTCCATTCATAAAAGAGCATGTTCTTTAAGGGCTCTCTTGGTTTTTGGACACCAGAAATTTGTACCACCAGACTAGGAGATGCAACTCCTCAGTGCAGCCTGGGATGATGAGAAAACTTCAGGACTAGCATGCCACAGATGGGTACAGGGTGGGATTGTTATACATGTCTCCTCCCAAATGAGGCTTCAGGAATTATATACCTGGGGTTCTCCATAACCCCAGACCATATGTCTACCTTGATTTTTGCAGACTTAATCGTAGTGGGGAGAGAGCAGCACAGATTACTGCTTGATGAGTCATAATGTTTCAGGGAGCCAGTCATCATCAGAGTACTTCCCCAGGAACCACTACCTCTCTGAACACATCAGGGAGGTGTGCATTGCCTCTGCTGTGCTGGCATCTTTACAGACTCACATTTCTTTGTCTTTGCAGGTACTACGGGTTATCTGTTTGGTTCCCTGACGTCATTAAACACCTGCAGTCTGATGACTATGCATTACTAATTAGAAATGTGCCAAGAGAGAAATATGCAAACTTCAGTATTAACTTTACAATGCAAAATCAGATTCATACTGGAATGGAATACTACAATGGCAGGTCCAGAAACTTTGAAATAATTTTATATGCTACCTGTTCACAAAAGCGTATTTCTTACTAGACTTCACTGCACTGAAACATGCATAGTTTTTTGTTTTGTTTTTTTAGTTTGTACATTTAGTCATTTTCTGGCTAAACGGGAATACTTCCAAATGGGCGTTATAGAAAAGGGATCCGTTACTTCGCTTAAAACTACTTCTGAAACTGAGCTGCTTTGCATTTAGTGAGTGGAATTGACTGGTGTGAAACAAACATTTAGAGAGACCCTGGAGAGAAATGAAAATAAGTTACGAAGAGAAGAATGAAGAATGTGAGAAAAGAAAATGGGTTCTGATGTTATTTAGGTCAGAGAAGAAATCTGAAGTGTAATTTGTTGCCTGTCTTCTATTCCTGAAAAAGGGGAGACCACTTTTCAGAATTCCTTCCTTCTCCATGATGCTGAATCAAAAATTGGGGTTAAATTGTATCAGAAAGAGTTTCAGTTAGAGAACAGGAATGATTTCCCAAAGTTAGAGCTTTGAAAATAAGGAATAAGTTAGCAGAGGGTGTTTTCTAATGTAGAATCTGGAATGCCTCTTGGTGAGGGACAGAGGAAGGTGATTCTGGTTCATTCTCGCAGAAAGACAAAGGGATGGACAAGGTCATTATTTACATCCATTATTTGTTGTCTGAGCAAATAGTCGCTGTTATGAGTTCCAATGGTTTACACTATTCTTAGGAAATTGTCCCAATTTCAAAAATGGTAAAAGTAAAAAGCTAAAATAATCAAAGTTTCCCAGGGCGAAAACCAGTTTGGAAAGATGAAAAAAATTCTGTGGGATGCTTATGATTTGCAATGGAAAGGAGAATTACCATCTAGGAGATAATTGCTTGAACTGACAATTCAGTGAGGGGCCTAATCCTAATCCCAGCCATTTAGAATCACCTGCACTCTCCCACATAAAATCCCAACTCAGAGCTGCGCTTGTTTTTCCACAGAATTCTTTAGTGTCAAGGGCTCTATAATTCTAGGTTGGAAATTTGCTTCACTTATTTAAAAAATATTACTACTCCATCAGAAATTTCTAACATATGTTTGTATCTCTGACAGTCATATTTTTAGTAATATTTGTTAAAATTCTAAGATGGATATTAAATCATGACTAAGGAATATTTTACATTAGCAATATAGTGATGGATAGTTTTAATAGTATTAAAATCCTTCTAAAATATATATTTATCTTAGAAGGTGATAGATTATTTTCTTTCAAGGAAATCTGAAATAGCACTAGCTAACTCATTTTTTAAAAAGTAGTTTTCCTGGCCCTGACCGGTACCTCAGTTGCAGTTAGTTCCCGGCCCTGGTTGGGGTCGTGTGGGAGGCAGCCAGCCAATGTGTTCCTCTCATGTTGATGTTTCTCTCTCTCCCTCCCACTCTATCTAAAGATAAATAGAAAAATACTCTCGGATGAGGATTAAAAAGAAAAAAAAATCATTTTCCTGTTCAACATATAAAATGGCACCTCTTTATGTACTGATATGGAATAACATCTAAGATAGACTACGAGGAGGCAGAGAAAGTTGTGGAATAATGCGTCTCATTTGCTAGCAGCCTCTATACAGAATGCTCTCAGAAGAGCACAGGACAAACTGGTAACAGTGGTTATCTGTGGGCACAGAACTGGGTGGCCTGAGGATAGGTTGGAAAAAACTTACTTTATACTTTTCCAACACTTTTAATTTTGTACCATGTGTACTCTATGTTTATATTATCCATTCAAAAAAAGTGTTTGCCCTTTCTAAATTCACTTCCATTTCAGAAAAATTGATAATCTTAAAGTGTACTATTACTCACCCTCCTTTAGTGAGTAAATGTACAGTTTAGATGGTTTTTCTCTGGACCCCTAATGCAGGGAGTTGACATAAGATTATTTTTTAAGCTGATTGCTCTGTTAGGCCACAGTGCACAGTCAGTCTTTAGGGTGAGAACAATTTTGAAAGTGCTACTCAATAATTAGTGAATTACTTTAGGACCAGTCCCTTTCTGCCCCTAATAAGAGTGGCATTTGAGCCCTGGCCGGTTTGGCTCAGCGGTTAGAGTGTCGGCCCGCGGTCTGGAGAGACCTGGGTTCGGTTCCCACTAAGGGCAGATACCTGGGTTGCAGTTTGTCCCCGGCCCCGGTTGGGGTTGTGTGGGTGGCGGCCAGTCGATATGTCTCTCTCACATCGATGTTTCTTCGCTCTCTCTCTTCCTCCCTCTCTCCCTCTCATTCTATGAATGCAAAAAGTGTCCTCAGGTGAGGATTAAAAAAAAAAAAAAAAAAAGAGTGGCATTTGATATCAAAACTTCTTCCTCTGTTAAACAAGCATTTCCTCCTGGTGACTGTCTAAGTATATATTCGTGGTCTCTTAATAAATTACCAAGACATTGTTGAATATTTATCCATGTCTCCTGGGAGTCCTTATCAACATGCACAGATCTGAACCATAGACTCTTCTAAGATGTTAGGGTCCTTATGACTGTTACCATTTTCACCACCTAGGGCTCCCCCTTACAGCACTCAAAACTGTGTATGAGCACAGGTTTTATCATTCTACAAGCAGAGCTCTCATACTTCCATTTGTTTCAAGGAGTACCTGTTGGGTCTGAGAAGAGAAGTATTCTTGGAATTAGTGTGACCTATGAGTTTCTTGACCCCTGAGTCAATCATTCCTTATGTAAATGAAGAATTCTCATGTCCTTTCTTCAGGATCATCCCTCCACTAGAATGAAGAAGCCTTGGGTTTTCGGCTTAGGGGACGGACTTCTTTTAAAAGTGTGTATGGGAGCACATCTTCCAGTTAGAGCCATTAACCCAAATAGAGAATTTTCAAATAAAGACATATGGGAAGGAGCAAGGAGATAGGATTGAAAAATTAAGACAATAGCCACGCCCAGCCAGTGTGGCTCAGTGGTTGAGCATTGACCCATGCACCAAGAGGTCGCTGGTTCGATTCCAGGTCAAGGCACATGCCCAGGTTTTGGGCCAAATCCCCAGTGGAGGGCATGCAGGAGGCGGCCAATCAATGTTCTCTCTCATCGATGTTTCTATCTCTCTCTCCCTCTCCCTAAAATCAATAAAGAAAAAAATTAAAAAAAAAAAAAAAGAATTAATAGCCACAAGTAATCTCCAGTTTTTCTACCTGTGATTGCAAACCCCCCAAAAACTTTTACCAACATCGCAAAAAGCTAAGCGAAGTTATCTTGAATGCCATCTCTTCTTCTGGGAGGAAATAATCTTGGCGAGCAGTGAATAGCCAAAGGACAGGCTGCATGGGGAAAGGGGAAAAGCTAAGAGCTTGGAAAACCCAGAAACCAATATCCTTTATCATTAAGAGGGTCCACAGAGAAGCATCCCATCTCTAAACTTGTTTAACTTAGCTTTGAACCCTGATGGACAATCACTGATACAAATTTTGTGTGTGTTGAGCAGATTCCTGGGGGTCAAGTTCAAATCCGTAACTTTCAAGGATTCGGTTTTTAAGGCCTGCACCTTTGAGGATGTGACTTCAGTCAACACCTACTTCAAAAACTGTACATTTATTGACACTGTTTTTGACAACACAGGTAGGTGTGCTACTTAGCCCTGCTGAGGCCTCTTCAGAGGGCCTGGCACTTGGCGGAAATGTGATACCCATGTGGCAGTATGGGCAGAGGCTTATGGGGGAAATGGAGGTTAAAGTATAAATGAATGGATTCCCTAAATCAGGTTGGATCAAAGTTAAGTGTGTATTGTTTTAGTCAAATTTAAGGCAAATGGGACTTGCTGAAATTCAAAGATGAAAAATAAATGATTTGATGAATAATTTTTAAAGCAAAGAATTAACCTGTAGTTTACTTGTTTTGATAATCCTGATTTCTAAATCTGGTGTTTGTTTAAGTCAGCATGCCTGAACTACAGTCAGCAGAGATGGTGAACATATGGCTGATTCATGCATATTTTAAAACAAATTGTTTTTGTAATTGTTGTATGGAAGCTATTAGCACTATAATGATAGTTCTTATATAACATGATAATTAGAACAAACGAACATCATAAAGGAGTAAACAAGTAATAAAATCAGCAATGGCCAGTTAAAAGAAATCAGAGGATAACTGGACTATTTGACTTAATTTACTCCTTTTTTCAATCAAGGTATTCCTTCCTTTTGTAGTCATGCCTCAGTCTCTGGGCAGTTGGTGCCAGGACCTTCATGGATACCAATATCTATGAATATAGCGTAGTATTTAAAATCGTGTAGTATTTGCATAACCTACGCACATCCTTCTGTATACTTTAATCATCTCTAGATTACTTATAATATCTAACACAATGTAAATACTGTATAAATAGTTGTTATACTGTATTATTAGGGAATAACGATAAGAAAAAAAAAGTCTGTACATGTTCCAGATGCATCTATAATGGGCCTAACCACATAGTACACATCAGCAACAACATAATTTTCTTTTTTCCAATCCACAGATGTGGAATCTGTGGGTATGGAGGACCAACCATACTTTGCAATGTAAAGTCCTAGACCCTATACTTTGGCCAGGCAAAGACACTAAAAGTCAAACCAGCCCAGGCCTTGAAGCCCCCAAGGAGTTTACAATATGATTCCTTCCTGAATTCTCAATAGGCTTTCTTACACTGGTGTATAACTTCTAAGAGCTTGATGAATTATCTTTCTTTATGTTCACAGATTTTGAGCAATATAAATTCATTGACAGTGAATTTCAAAACTGCTCATTTTTTCACAATAAAACGGGATGCCAGATTACCTTTGATGATGACTATAGTGCCTACTGGATTTATTTTGTCAACTTCCTGGGAACATTAGCAGTGTTACCAGGGAACATCGTGTCTGCTCTCCTGATGGACAGAATCGGGCGCTTAACGATGCTAGGTATGTGCTGAGTTCCATGTAAAATAAAAGAGCTGCCCTGCAATCTAGAGGGAGCCTGTATCCCACTGTACCCTCTGCCTCTTAGGGATTTGCATCCCACAGAGATGAGAGAAAGCCCTTAAAACCGTTCATTAAGACGAAATTTTAGTGAAAATTATGTCTAATTACATTTCATTTGAGCAGCTTCCATGAGTTCACAGGCTGGAAAACTAATTATGTGTGACTAATGTATGTTTTTCCACTTAAGTAGCCGAGTAATTGATGATGTGCATTTCATGCTTGCTGTGTTCAAAAGGCAGTTAGAGAGGCAAACCTTTCATCCAGGTGAGCACACCCGTACCTGAGCTTTGCCAAGCCCAGCCTGCAGCTTCCCCTTGGGATTTGTGTTGCTGTGAGACCTTGAAGACCCAGGGTCTTTGCTCTACCAAGATGACAGGAAACATCCCAGACTTTTGTCTGCTTTGTTGGCAGGTGGCTCTATGGTGCTTTCGGGGATCAGCTGTTTCTTTCTTTGGTTCGGCACCAGCGAGTCCATGATGATAGGTATGCTGTGTCTGTACAATGGATTGACCATCTCAGCCTGGAACTCCCTTGATGTAGTCACTGTGGAACTGTACCCCACAGACCGGAGGTATGTTGAAATGGGCCTCTAGGAAGAGGCACTCTGAGCCCCACGGGACCACTGAGGAGTCATAGAAAATAAACCAAATGGTCATGTTTCCAAGAAAGTAAAAATCCAAAAATATCTGGCATATGAAGTTGTAGGTTTCACATGTATATATTTTTTAAAATAATGTTGGGGAATATAGTTGCTAGCAGGAATTAATAGCACAATTGTTACCAGCAATGTGGGCTCTCAGTTCTTGACTTTGTGCAGGAAAGATTTCACAACACAAGTCCAGGTGGTTTTGAAAGCACGTGTATTAAAGCTGGGGACAGTGAAGCAAAGTAAGAGCTAAGATAGAAGAAGCAAGATCATAGCAACAGGAGTGAGCCTAGGTGTGGCTACATTGGTCCTTTAGAAGGAAAGTCACAGAGACAGAAGAAATGAGGTAGCTGGGTAGCATGGATTCAGGAAACAAGTTACTGAGGCAAAAAAAAGGCCCTTGGCCCTGGCCGGTTTGGCTCAGCAGTTAGAGCGTTGGCCTGCGGTCCAGAGAGACCCAGGTTCGGTTCCCACTAAGGGCATATACCTCAGTTGCAATTTGTCCCTGGCCCTGGTTGGTCGTGCAGGAGGCAGCCACTTGATGTATCCCTTTCACGACAATGTCTCTCTCTCTCTCTCGCTCTCGCTCTCGCTCTCGCTCTCGCTCTTCCTCTCTCTCCCTCCCACTCTATCTGAACAAAAAATGGAAAAATGTCCTCAGGTGAGGATAAAAAAAAAAAAAAAGAAAGAAAAGCTCTTGGAGAAAGAAAGCAAAGACACACACCTTAGGAAAGAAGTTGCGGGGGCTGGAGAGGTTCAGCTGTGCTTGAGGGAGAAAGAGAGAGAGAAGTGGGGGGCTGGGTCCTTTGTCTTAAGTGTTTTTATCTGTTTTCTAAAGGCAGGAATTTTAGGGGAGGTCTCAAGGGAAGGATCGAAATAGAATATTCATCAGCTTTCCAAGTGTGTCCCCTCAGGGTTGTGGTCTCTACTGATTGGTCAGTGCCAGAGTAGGGAGTCATTAGTCAATATCAGCCAAGGCATCACTTTCTGTGGTTTTGCTGCTTTTCTGGGCCTGGAGCTAAAACACAACTGAGGCCTAGGTGTTATCTCTAGTTTGACCAAAACTCTGTGGTCAACAGACTCAAGGCTTTGTTCCTAAGATTATTTGATGCTGATCAGAACCTCATTGTCCTGAGGTCTTAGTGATTAAGGGAGTGGACATGCAAGGGAGAAGGAGGCAGGTGAGTCAAGGTGCTGGGTGCTGGGTGAGGTCAGTTTGAATCAGCCATCTGTCTTAGTTTCCCCATTTTACTTGCTAAGGAATTTTCCTGGCTTCTTACTAGCCTGCCTCACAATGAAACCAGTGAGGGAATGTAATTGTGTCCATGACTTAGTTTGCTGACTAACAATGTGGAGAAGCAGTTATGAGCGGTGAGTAATAGCCTGTCTTGGCCCACAGTTTGAGCCACTAATCAGTCTTGAGAGGGTCCTTACTTTACGTTTGCAAGTGTCTGCATGAACTCTGCATTAAGCAACCACAAAGAGGTCTCTAAAAAGTATCTCTTGACCTTCCTGGTCTGTTGGAAAAGACTACTATTAGAAGAAAATGATGTGTCTTGTCCCAAAATGGAGACACAGGGACTTTGCACCTCATATCAGAGAAAGGGCTAGAAGGGATTTGGGGTAGAGCTTTAGCAGCTGAATAATTAAGAGAACAGAAGTCCTGTTTTGCCATTTGACATGTGTTGAAGACAACGGCCTTGCCTTCTCGTGTTCCGTATATGCTTTGTCACCATGGAAGCCCTCTCTGCTGGAGAATAGTCATACTGTCCGGACTTTGAAATGGAGGAGGGTTTTCTCGGGCTGAGCAGACATTTGGAATATCCATTTTCAGCTCTTGTTGGAAAGGTTAACCGTCAACTAAGATAAAACGGAAATTGCTGTTTATGTTGGTTCAGGTCTTCCAAGACACAGAGGTCAAGATGGACTAAACATGCGCAGATTTGATTCGGGCAAGTGTGTGTGTGTGTGAGAGGACGTGGGGGAGGGGAAGCCTGGGACAGCCACGTGCAAGCCTGAGCCCAGTGAAGGAGCGAGGATGGGCGGTTGGGTGGAAACATCCCAGACCAGCGATCTAAGGAAGGTTTGACAAGGCTGCTGGCGGGGAAGAGGGATGACAATGTCAGCTTCAGAGGAGTCCTGCGTGACTCAGGAACGACCCTGTCATAGTGTTCCCGCCGTGTTCACTTATTGGAACAGCAAAACGTGGTGATGGATTTTAGAGCACAGGAGCAGACAGTGACTTGGAGGTCTGTAAGGTGCATTGTCCTGCGGCCACACGGCCGGCGGTGACTTCTCCAGCACTGCCGCAGATGTTGTCAGATAGCATGCAGGTCATCACTTCCTCCGCTGAACTCTGGCTCTGCTGTTAGAGGAAAACCCCAAAGGTTTTGTGTGCAAATACCCTATAGTCTCTGTGTGGAGACACAATAGAAGGTGTCCTGATAAGAATTCTGTTAGAGGCTGTAAGTTTTCATAATAGAACATCAGCGCTGCCAACTCCTTGCCCAGTTTCTGGAATCTGTCCTTAACGATCAGATAGGACACTCTGATTCCAGGCCCGAAGCTAAAAGTAGCCTCTTGCGCCATTTAACCACCAACTCCTATCAAGATCCCAATGAGAATGGTCATATTTGGGGAACATAGTTTAAGGTATAGTCTAAATCCTACAAAAGCTGTAACACTTGAAAGCCACATTTGTCAACCATGTACAGATTTTACCTATAATGTTATACCTTTGACTTTTACTGGGGGGGTCACAATTGCATTTCCTGTGAAAACACCACTGAGGACAGGACATTGGCCATAACAATGCACCTTTCCCTCTTTGCAGAGCCCCCCCCTGCACCCCAGTATGCAGGGGCTTCTGGGACCCCCTCAGAGAAGCTGCTCTTCCTCTTCACTCTATATTGTTAACCTAAACATAAAAGGCCAGAGTGAGAGGCAACACGCATTTATTTGAGATAAAAAAAAAGAATAGCTATTTTGGAAGAACTGTTTCAAGCAGAAACCCAAATAGTGTTCCATTAGGAGACGAAGGGGTATTTATGAGAAAGGGAATGGGGACGATTACATCGATAGAAGGAAGGAAGGTCTATAGGTGCAGGTAAGCTAGCATAGTGAAGCTACTTCCAAACAGTGTTTGTCATTTCAGTGCAGCAGTCATTAGTCTGGTAGTCCCAATATCTGCTTTCTGTTACCTTTGCAAACAGTTTTTTGGGGACAGTGTTGCTTTAGGCCCAGTCCAAAGGTTATTTAGCCCTGTTTTAACTAACATTCCAAATGTTTGAGGCATAAGACCTGCAAGGCAGTTCTGGGATGGCAGCTCCGACTCCATGTTTAAGTGGAGATATGTATTAATTACAATATGATAGAAATTGGGAGATTCCTCACATTTCCTTCGTGGTTATGCCATCAGGAGGTGGAGAGCCTGTGTCTCTGCTAAATGTGCATGGGCCAGATATTTGCTTTGCTCCTCTTCATCCCTATTTTCCCTCCTTTATTCCAATTTTATTAATTTTGGGTTTTTTATAAGCTACCCTAAACAATTTCAAAAAGAGGCAGGTAAATTTGAAATTAAAGTTATATATCTTATTGAGCATTACTTTTCTGTGCCTAAAAAATGAAACAAAAGAACAACTGCAAACACAGCAAACTGTTTTTCCCCTTTACTCTCAATACTTCACTTCTGCACACCTCTGGGTGTCTTACAAAGTCAAGTCATCTTTGACACTCTCTTCCTGGAGACAGCGTCAGAGTCCACAGGCCAAGGGCTCAGTCCCACCAGACCGCACCCACTTCAGATGCCAGTCACGTGTCAGACTAGCACCTGTTCTTCTGACCAACTGCCTATAAATTAGAGTTCTCATGACCCCCTCCTCAGGTTCAGTAATTTGCTAGAATGGCCCACAGAACACAGGGAAATATTTATTTATGTTCACCAATTTGTTTTAAAAGACTATAGCTCAGGGACAGCCAGATGGAAGAGATGCACAGAGCACGGTGTGAGAGGAGGGGCACGGAGCTCCATGCCCCGTCCAGGTGTGCCCCCTCCCAGCACCTCCATGTATTCATCACCTTGGAGGTTCAAATCTCATTGTTCAAGAGTTTTTAGAGCTTAATCTTCTGCCCCGCCCCACCCCCTTCCCAGAGATCAGTGGGTGGACGTAGTGGTGGCAGCCCATGGGTCAAACCGCGATCTTTCTGGTACCAGCCGCAGCATGAGGCTGTCACAGGACACACCCTACTCAAGTCACCGCATGAGTGCAAACTTGGGTGTGCTCAAAAGGAGCTCTTGGTGGTTAACAAAAGACTGTCCTATTACTCAGGGAGTTCTGATGGTGCTTAGGAGTTCGGTGCCAAGAACTGGGGACAAAATCCAAATACATTTTTTCATGGTAGCACTTTTCTGGAATGTGTAAATGCCACTATCAGCACCTCAGCATCAAAAAGATACACATAACACAATGATTGCAGAGTCTTGAACAGATGACCAGGGACATTTCAGCTTCCCTCCAGGTTAGAAAGGTCATGGTCAGTGACTGGCACATGATGATTTGAGGGACACAGAAAAGGGTGGACAGACCCAAATGCCCATGTAAGAAACATCCAAACCTTTTTTTTTTTAAAGAGTTTTATAAGAGTTTATTGAAGAATTTTTATAAGAGTTTATTTATTTTGCATTTATTTTCAGATAGAGCAGAAGGGGGTGGGGGAAGAGAGAGAGAGAAACATCGATGTGAGAGAGACACATCGACTGGCTGCCACCCACAGGACCCCAACCAGAGCAGGGACAAACTGCAACCGAGGTACGTGCCCTTAGCAGGAACCGAACCTGGGACTCTCTGGTCTGCAGGCTGACGCCCTAACCGCTGAGCCAAACCGGCCAGGGCTATAAGAGTTTGAGCCCAAACTGATGACAGTTGCTGGGAAGCAAGATCCTTTTCTAATTCTTCAGAGAATAACAGTTTATATTTTCTTGTATGCGTTTGGAGTTAAGGAGGGAATTTAAGGAAGACTAGATGGAGGTGAGAGAAAGCAAGGCAGGGATTTCACGTTGGCTCACAAGATCCTGTGCTCTCTTGAGGGTGTCACACTTTAGGGGGAGAGGTCTGAAAAGAGGCATTTCAAAGGTGTGTTAACCCAGATGCACAAAAACAGTCCTTTTACTAAGGAAGTTATGAGCCTGGGATGTGACTGCCCACCATGACCCGCCCACATAGGCAGGATGAGTTAAATCATTGGCTGTTGGCAATTAAACTCAATCTCCAGGACCACTCCCCTTCCTGCTGCTGGGGAAAGAGCTAAAAGTTCCAACTTTCCTCTGGTCATCATTTCTCCACTCCCAGGCACTGCCATCCCCTACGTTTCTGTCAGCCTTCTTTGGGAGTAAGGCTGAGAGATGCCAACTGAAGATACATTTCATTTATTGGCTTCAGTCAGGGCTGTTTGGAGCCCCACCCTCTATATATTTTAACTGGGAAAAAAGTAACAAGTTTTCCCTTATCTCTTAGAATTTTCAAAGAGTAAAGAATGTATAATGATAGGTTGACTTGGATTTACCCATTTATTGACCCCATCCTTTCCCTCCTTTCTTTTTCTTCCCCTCTTGGTCAAGGTTTTAAACCTCCTGAAAGTCATACACGTAGCCTACCTGGTATAATAGGCCGTGTGCTCCAACTCGCTTTGCTTCTCAGTTTTGGCCTGCACGCCCTTCTGCATCCAGGCAGTGACTGCCTGCTGCCGTCCTGTGGGCCTGGTGGAGCCCCTCGGCTCCTGCTTCCTGTTTCCTTACGGCCAGGTGGCCAGCTTTCCCCCTCCTCCATGGAGCTCAGGGCAGGGAGCTCCCACCTTGTCGGTGATGAAACCCAGGCTCTCCCTGCTGGCCCCCAACTCTGCACAGAGCCCAGCAGGCCTTCTTGTGGATATCCTTCCAGCAGCATCTCCTGCCTCTCTCTGGGCGCTGGCCTCCTTCTTCCTACCCCCTTCCACATGCACAATTTCTAGACATGACCTCAGAAGGATTTGAAAGTAAAACCCTGATTGTTCCCACCTGCTATTTCCTGCTGGTGCTGGGCAGCTGCTGCTGTCACCCAGCACTGTGGGATGGTCCTCTTCCTTGATGCGCTAAAATAAAAACTACCCAGAATTAACCAACCTCAGCCCTCCCCTTAGGGCTGTTCTTGTTTAGACAGAGAAGTTCCCATTGCTTCCCCATGCTCAGTCCTAAAGGTCTATAATCCTTTATCTCTTAACAACCAGCCGTGTGACCTCAGGGAGACCACTCAGCATAACTGTGTCTCAGTTGTTTGAGATATAAAATGAGCAGACTGAAATAAATGGTACCTCAGGTCCTTTCTAGATCTAGAACTTGCCTCTTCACCAGCATCATCTGGTATTCCATAACAGCAATTGCATTCATTCTTTCTGGAATATATTCTACATGTGTGGTCATGGAGATAACGACCTCACTTGTTTGTTTGAAAGCTTTGAGATGAGGATTCTTTTATTCAGGTATCTTGTCTAACCAACCTACACTCAATCCGTGTTCTCTTACCCTGCTTTGTTTTCCTTCTAGACCTTATCATTAAATTATATATGTTTATATTTTATGTGACCTGAGTCACTTTGGCCATTTAGCAAATGTCAGATCCCTAGTGTCTCTGGCAATTAGAGATGGAGGGTGAGGGGATGGGGAGTACATGTTCCCTTCACCCGCCATCTTGGCCCCTAGATGCATTACTCGCTGTATTACAATGGAAGCAATCCTTCCAAATGTGCACACGGGCACAAAAACAGTCATTCAGCCTGTTCTTGACTCCAGGAAAGCTCATCTCTTTGTCCTTGGATACTGAACAAGCCCTTTCATGACAGGGCCATGGACTTCCTGATATGCTGACAGCAGGACCACCAGACTAGGGTATCAGTTCACCAGTTGGAGGTTGCTTGTCTTGGAGAATACTTGTCTGTTTATTGTGCACAGGGCAGAGTCCTCTTTCCAATCAACTGCATGTCTTTTTTTCCTCCCCCCGGTAATATAGCTGTTTATTATTGTTATCAAATATTATGTACTGTGCAGAATTGTGTGTGCTATATTTTTTCCTGTTACCCTACCCCTTCCCCTTTGGTAACAATCAGCTTGGTCTCTACATCTATGAGTCTGTTTCTATTTTGTTTTGTTTATTCATTTATTTAATTTTTTAGATTCCACATATAAGTGAGATAATATGGTATTTGTTTTTCTCTGTCTGACTTATTTCACTTAGTATAATACCCTCTAGGTCCATCCATGTTGTTACAGATGGCAAGATTTTATTCTTTTTATTGCTGAATAATATTCACACACACACACACACACACACACACACACACACACACACACACACACCATATCTTCTTTATCTATTTGTCTATTGATGGATGCACATCTAGGTTGCTTCCATATGTTGGCTGTTACTGCTAATGCTGTGATGAACGTAGGGGTGCATGTATATTTTTGAGTTAGTGTTTTTGCTTTCTTCGGATAAATACCCAGAAGTGGGATTGCCGGATCATATGGCAGCTCTAATTTTAATTTTTTGAGGAATTTCCATACTGTTTTCCATAGTGGCTGCACTAACTTACAATCCCACCAAGAGTGCATGAGAGTTCCCTTTTCTCCACATCCTTGACAACACTTGTTTGTGGATTTATTGATGATAGCCATCCTGACAGGTATGAGGTGACTTCTCATTGTGGTTTTAATTTGCATTTTCCTGATGATTAATTAATGATGTTGAGCATCTTTTCATATGTCTACTGGCCACCTCTATGTCCTGTTGGGAATAACGTCTATTCAGGTCCTCTGCTCAATCTTGGATTGTTTGGGGTTTTCTTCATTGTTAAGTTGTATGAGTTCTTTACATGTTTTGGATATTAGCCCTCATTGGATGTATCATTGGCAAATATCTTCTCCCATTAGTAGGTGCAACTGCATGTCTTGAACGCCATTTCACCAACTGATAATCATCTTCGTGCCCTGGCCAGTGTAGCTCAGTTGGTTGGAGCATCGTCCTGTGCACCAAAAGGTCACAAGTTTGATTCCCAGTCAGGGCATACATCCAGGTCGAGGGTTTGATCCCCAGTCAGGGCACCAATGGGAGGCAACTGATGGATCTCACACTGATGTTTCTCTCTCTGTGTCCGTCTCTCCCTTCCCCTCTCTCTCTCTCTCTCTCTCAAATCAATGAAAACAGCCTGGCTGGTGTGGCTCAGTGGATTGAGTGTCATCCCATGGACTGAGAGGTCCCAGATCGATTCCTGGTCAGGGCCATGCCCCTCTTGTGGGCTTGATCCCCAGTAGGGGTCATGCAGGAGGCAGCCGATCGATGTTTCTCTCTCACATCAATGTTTCTATCCCTCTCTCCCTTCTTTACTCTCTAAAAAAAAAAATCAATAAAAACATATTTTTTTAAATCAATGAAAACATAAAATCCTTGGGTGGGGATTAAAAAAAAAATCATCGTGTTCATTAACAAACCTTTTCATGCAGATTTCTAAAATGATATTTAAAGCCCTAAATAACCATCTCTAGCCTGTGGGTTCCCTTTTTTTTGAGAATTTTTATAAAAATTTATTTGAGCCCAACAGAGGATACACCTGAAAGCAAGATCTCAACAGACTGAGAAAAATGCTTCTGGCCTGTGGACTCCTGATTAACATGTTTTAAATTCTGTGGGTATAGGGACAACTTCTCTTTTTACTGAAGTACTTTTAAAGCAAATTACTACCTGGTCCATATGATGATGGGCTGTTAGAGTATACATTTATTTGTTTACTATCTGTCACCCACTAAAATGTGAGTTCCTTGAGGACAGGACTTTGTTTTCCTTATTTACTACCATAACTCCAGGTGAAAGAAAGAAACAAACAAACAAACAAACAAGCTAACAAACCTGCTTCTTAAAATCCAGTCGGTTCTGGGCGATCGTTTTCCTCCCTGTATAAGTTCCCTTGTTCTCCAAGGTAAGCTACTTGGGCCAGTTGTGAGTGAAAGACGAATCCTCTTCAGTTTCCTCTCTGCTGCCCTTCTTCTTCTTTTCTTTTTTTTTTTTAATTGAAGAATAATTAAAATACATTATTATATTAGTTTCAGGTATATGATTAATGATTCAATATTTGTATATATTGCAAAATGATCACCACAATAAGTCCAGTTAATATCCATCTCCATACATAGTTGTGGAATTTTTTTTCTTGTGATGAGAACTTTTGAGATTTACTCACTGAGCAACTTTCAGAAATGCAATACAGTATTGTCAGCTATGGTTGCCATCCTGTGCACCGCATCCCCATGACTCATTTATGTTATAACTGGAAGTTTGTACGTTTTGATGCCCTTCACCTGTTTCACCCACTCAGCACCAGCCTCTGGCAACCACCCATCTGTTCTCTGTATCTGTGAGCATGGCTGTTTTGGTTTGTTTTTTCAGTTCTCACATAAATGAGATCATACAGTCTTTGTCTTTCTCTGCTGGCTTATTTTGCCTATCTGTTGTCCTTCTGTGTCCTCTTTCACGTTTGCCATCCATAGACCTCCGGATCTGTCTGCTGTCAGCTCCCCTCCCCCGCAGAACACAGCCTGTTAGAGAAGCTCTCCCTCCCCTCCCCACCTTCTCCGTGGCCAGTGCGCAGAAGGCCACAGTTCAGGTGCAGGAGCTGGACCTTTAGATCAGTCCTGTCACCTTTCTGGCGCTTGGTCTCCTCATTTGGAAATGGAAGGTGAGTCAGGCACTGTGCTGAGTGTTTAGATGACCTCATTTAACCTTATTTAACTCCATTTTCATTGAGGGGTAGTAAGTTGGCCTGGGTCACGTAGCCTCACACCCAGATGGGTGACTGTGGTGCCACTTCCAGTACAGACATACCTAACCCCTCCCAGCAGGTCTGGGGGAAGGCCTGGCGATCTGTTTCTGGAGAGCCCACCTGGCAGTTGGGATATACAGCCATGCTCGTGAACCCTGGCCTTAGGTGAACTTCAAGTTGCCTCCCAATGCTCACTTTCATTCCACCGTTACTTTCCTTGGCCCAGGCCCTCGCTTGCTAGCTAGGTTTACCAGATAAGTGATAAGACACAAAGGCTTTCATTATCACCTGTCCATGAATATTTGCATTTCAACAGGAATAAGCACTAGGAAGATCGGGATGGCAGTGGGAATGGGAGGGGTGGAGGGCTGCTTTGGGCCCAGAGGTTCCTCCAGCCTGATAGGTAGGCGTGAGTGAGGACGCCCTCCTCCCGGGTCAAGGAGGACACACACAGACCTCACGCACATGACACAGCCATGACTTACTTGGATGAGACCAACTTCCCCTTTCTTTAAAGATCAGAAAGCCATTCCAGCTTTTCTGACTTAAGAATATGAAATTAGATTTTTTTTTTCCTCTGAGAAAGCAAGATGATAGGCTGGCAACAATAAACAAATATGGCCCAACTAATGTCTATTAAAAATGTCCATTACAGCCCTGGCCGGTTTGGCTCAGCGCTTGGAGCGTCCGCCCACGGACCAATGAGTCCTGGGTTCCATTCCCGTCAAGGGCACGTACCTCGGTTGCAGTTCGTCCCTGGTCCTGGCTGGGGTCCTGTGGGTGGCAACCAGTCGATGTGTCCCTCTCACATCAATGTTTCCCTCTCTTTCTCCTTCTCTCCCACTCTATCTGAGAAAAAAAAAAATGTCCATTACAGAGATCTACTTCCAACCTATTTTAAAGATACCGGGAAATTCCTTAGTTCATTTCACAAGTGACCTGTGCATCCCTGTGCCAGTCCCGAAGGGGGTTGTGCTGAGTGAATGTAACGATGTGGCCAGGACCTGCTGAGGCGAACTCCAGACAGGGGGCCCTGGCGTTGGCACCAGCCCTCGGGGGAGCAGGAGTGGAGTCCTCGCCCAGCTGGGAAGGCCTCCAAGGCCCCCAGCCCAACCTACAGCTTCTGAATAAGAGTTGGAAGAGAAGGAAGGACTCAGGGTGGGTGAGAAACCGATTGCCTCTGGTGAAATGAGCTGTGAAAGCAGATACACAGGTTAAAGAGCAGGGGCAGAGAGGGAGAAGAAGAAAGAGGCTGGTGAGGCCTTTGCCTTGGATTCCTCTCCTGCGGCCTCAGCATCGTAAATATTTTCCCTGGCTCTGTCACACTGCCTGACATTCCCTGACAAACAGCCAAACAAAGGAGGGCTTATATGTGAAGGTGTTCACTGCAACATCCTTTATGTTCCCCACACATAGAAAGCTCCCTGCTGTCCCACAATGTGGTTACAGAAATAGTGGGTATATGCTAAATCATTTCATTTTAAACAAAACACAAATGACATGGGACAAATGGTTGTATTACTGATTGGAAAAAGCAGAAAGCAAAAATTCTATAAATTCACCTGGCTGGTGTAGTTCATTGGATTGAGCTTCATCCCATGGACTGAGAGGTCCCGGTTCGATTCCCAGGTCAGGGCACATGCCCAGGTTTCGGGCTCAATCCCCAGTAGGGGGCATGCAGGAGGCAGCTGATCGATATTTCTCTCTCACATTGATGTTTCTATCTCTCTCTCCCTTCCTCTCTCTCTAAAACAGTGGTTCTCAACCTTCCTAATGCCGCAACCCTTTAATACAGTTCCTCATGTTGTGGTGACCCCAACCATAAAATTATTTTTGTTGCTACTTCATAACTGCAATTTTGCTACTGTCATGTCTCAGGTGACCCCTGTGAAAGGGTCGTTCAACCCCCAAAGGGGTCGCGACCCACAGGTTGAGAACCGCTGCTCTAAAAGATCAATAAAAATATATAAAAATTCTGTGATTTGTAAAAATATGGATATGATTCGAAGCACATTAAAGGGAATTTGGAAATGAAAACCATTTGTGGGCGGGGTAGAGTAGATGTTTTGCTTTTGTAATTTCCTGTAGTATGTAACAGAAAAACCAAATCAATTAAAAAAGGCAGATGTCCCTGGGAGACTGCAGGGTTCTCAGCCTTAGATGCACCTTAAAATCACACAGGCTTCCAAAACTTCCAGCGCCTGGGCCCCTCGTGGAGCACGGCCCTGAGCGTGGGCATTGCCACATCAACACATTTTAGAAGTTCCACGGGTGATGCTGTGCACCTAGGTTTGAGCACCACGGGGTGAGGCTGTGCTTATACACGTCCGTGCACCCTAGTTCAACCAGATGGCTGTCCTCACCCCATGTTGAGAACAGCCGCATGAGGAAGTGGGAGACTTGTTTGGGGACTGGAGGGAAGCAGGCCATTTGGCACTTGAGAAGCCACTGGAGGGAGTGTCTAAGGCAGACCTGAGGTGGTACCCCAGAGATAAGTTAGGAAGATGTGAGGATATTTTGAGAGGCAGAGAACACCTCTGCCCACATTCCACCCTTCACCTGGCCAGCTTCTCCTCTTCCTTCAAACCAATTCTCTTCTCCTTCATCCCCTCTAAGAAGCCTTCCCTCACCTGCCTGAGATCTTTTCCCATCCTCTGTGCCCCCATAATACCCCGTGGGTATCTTTATCACTACACTTAGTAGGCTGTGTTATCATGATGTCTTTGCATCTATCTAGTGCAAATGGGCACTTCATCTTTTCATTTTGGGGTCTCTGGTGCCTAGTGCAGTGCTTAGCACATAATAGATGCTAGTGAATGATTTTTGGAAGAGTAAATGCATAGAAGAATATGTAAATTAGGAGTACATGAAGGACAAATTTGCTTATCAGACAAATATTCAAGAGGTTTCTGTTGTGCTTAGCATTGTTGTCTGATAGCTTAGATGGATTCCGTTTTAAAATGACTTTTTAAAGTTAACCCTGGGAACTCGTCACCATTTGTAATATTGTTTCTGTGAGAGAAATGAAATCTGTTCTGTGTTCCAAATAGCCGACTTCCAGACCAGTCTTTAGATCACGATGTATTCCTGATGTAAGGAGTGCCTGTACTTTCCCAAATGTCCCATGCCGAGGAACTTGTACCAGTGATTGAACTGAGCGCTCCGGGGAGAGCTCCTTCCCAGAAGTTCAGACTAGAAAAAGAGAATGCTCACGTTTTACCCTTTAACAGGGAAATTCCATGAGCTCAGTCTGGATCTATACCATTTCAGTCCTCTTCAAAGCGTAGCATTCAATTGGTTGTTTTCCCGTAACAACTCCATCAGTCGATGGGGCAGATATGTCCGCCAGTGTTCACAACAATGGCTGTCACCACACGGTGCCTACACTGCCAGCAACTGCCTGCGTGCTGCCATTAGTCAGTGTCCCTCTCTTCTTCCCAGGGCCTCCGAAAACCCCAGCTGACTGCCCTGAAGTCAGAAAACAAAAGGAAAGAGCCTGGATGGGAGGGCAAAACAGCCCTCATTCTATCCAGAGTGAAACCAGCAGTTTCCTTTTCTCGGTCACCAATCAGTATATAAAATTATATAAGTGAACTAGAACTTGCTAAACTGTGAAGGTCCTGAAGAAGGAGCCACAGGGAGAGGATGCTCTGTGACCACGTCCCCCAACAGCTGCACCAGCACTGGGTTCTCAGGCAGAGGGAGTTCATGGTAGTTCGTGGTACAGGGAGACGAAAAAGGGACAGATGGCCCAGCTGGTGTGGCTCAGTGGATGAGCGACGTCCCATGGACTGAGAGGTCCCCGTTCGATTTCTGGGGAGGCGTGCCGATCGATATTTCTCTCTCTCTCAAAAAATAATAAAAAGATTAAAAAAAAGAGAAAGGTAATAGATCATTTTATTCTTTCTCCTCGCTACTTGTTGGTTAGGAGAAGACACGGGACATTTTGGGGCTGATAAGAATGCAGTAGCTTGCCCGGCTGCTAGGTTAGCAAGCCCCCTCCCTCAAAGGACTTTCGGAGCACAAGGTGACTTGTGCTTTGCATGTCTGCAGAAGTTAGTGCCCTTCCTTTAAGTAAGAACAAGGGAATAAATAAACTAAAAGCTTCTTTACTTTATAAGCAGATAACCCCCAAGGGAGAGCCACTTTGGGAATGATTTTTCTAAGACAGCTGTGCCTCTAATGCATAGATAACCCCCAGCTACAAGTATTTGAAGAAATAATTTACTTATTCAAGGAAAAGACAGTCACGTTTTCTTGAATGCCAACATTTATTTAAGGAGGCTATATGCTTTGCATCCTCACCAGATTTTTATCTGAAGAACCGCCTCTGCTTGGTAAATGAAAAAGGAGATTCTTGGGAAGTAAGGATTTGATCATCTTTTTTTAGAAACTTCAGATACCAGATACTCCTGGTGCATCTCTCTCCCTGCACAGAAATCCCAGGAAATCACCCTTTCCTCCATTACGGTTTCAGTAATATAAGGAGACAGCTGCCTGTATTTTATACCCTGTTCTGAGTTATACCAGCACTTTATAGCTTGGGGAATATATGGTTATTTTGCCACAGATGTAAATTCTGCCTGGGTCATTTGGCAGGCTCTGTGTTGAGAGACCTCTTCATACAGAATAATGTTTTTCTTTCTTATCAGCAACATACTATTTTTACTATCCTTTTTCCCCCCCAGAACAATACAGCTTATCTTACTACCATAAGATGTATTTGGTCATTTATGAAATAAAAATGTAGTTTTAAAAGAAGTGAAAGAAGCCAATCTGAAAAGGCTACATACTGTATGATTACAATTACACAACATTTTGGAACAGGCAAAACTATGGAGACAGTAAAAAGATCAGTGGTTGCCAGGGGCTGGGGAGGGAGGGATGAATGGGGGAGCACAGATTTTTATGGCAGTGAGACTATTGTTTTGTATGATGCTGTAATGGTGGATACATGCCATTCTACATTTGTCAAAGCCTGTAGGATACACAACATTAAGAGTGAACTCTAGCCCTGGCTGGTTTGGCTCAGCGGTTAGAGCGTCAGCCTGCAGACCAGAGAGACCCGGGTTCGGTTCCCGCTAAGGGCACGTACCTCGGTTGCAGTTTGTCCCTGGCCCTGGTTGCGGTCGTGTGAGTGGCAACCACTTGATGTGTCTCTCTCACATCGATGTTTCTCTCTCTCTTCCTCCTTCTCTCCCTCCCACTCTATCTGCAAAAAAAAAAAAAAAATGTCCTTGGGTGAGGATAAAAAAAAAAAGAGTGAACTCTAATGTGTATACTTATACTATGGAGTTTAGTTAATAATGTCCATAATATTAATATTGGCTTATCAACTGTAGCAAATGTACCATAATAGGGGAATATCAATAATAGGGGAAACTGGGGGGGGGGGGGGGGGGAGGGGGAGGGAGGGGGATTAAGGAGGTATATGGGAACTCTACTTTTCACTCAGTTTTTTCATAAACTTGAAACTGCTCAAGAAAGTCTGTTAAATTTTTTTTAAATACGTTTTTATTGGTTTTTTAGAGAGAAAGGAAGGGAGAGAGAGAAGCATTGATATGAGAGAGAAACATCGATTGGCTGCCTCCTGCATGCCCCCTACTGGGGATCGAGCTCGCAACCCAGGCATGTGCCCTGACTGGGAATCGAACCGAGACCTCTCAGTCCATGGGACGAAGCTCAATCCACTGAGCCACACCAGCCAGGAATTTTTTTTTTTTTAGACTAATGCCTAGCACATAGCACTATTAAATAATTTATTAAATACATACATACAATTTTCCTGATGGGGAGTCAAAAGTCCCAGTTAATGGCAGTAAAAAAAAAAAGTCTATTAATTTCTTAAAACTTCAGCCTCCTGGTATCATCTCCATGGGCATGCAGGAGGCGGTGAGTGATGTCATTCTACTCAAGTCTTCTCTGATACCCAACACGTAGCCTCCAGCAATTTCATTTGAAAAAAGTTATCAGTATATTGAATCTCCTTATCTTTCTGGTTGTTGTTGCAACGACTAGTCTCTTTCTTTAAAAACAAGCCAAAAAGAGGAAGAAGAATACAAAATTAGCTTACCCTCTTCTCAAGAAGTTTCTGTTTCTTTCAATTAGAGACTCTGTTACACCCCTTCCTTACTCTACTTTCTAGGTGTCTTGGCAAAAAGAAAGTCAGTGCTCACTGCCCTGTCTTAGGTCTGTCTGTTCGAATCAGTGAAGCCGCTGGCCCTGCACCAGCTCACAGGCTGGATTCCGGAGCACGAGAGAAGGGCTGATTTTTTTTCCTGTGATGTGGGAAGGGGGATGGTTGGATAATAACCTCAATAAATATCTGCACATCGAAGAAAGGATCACTAGAAACAGCACAAGTGGTGATGAGTGGCCAGAGGAAAACCCACCTTACAAATGTACAAACCAATCGAAGAAAGCTGTGTACTAAACGCTGTGTTTTGCAGCATATAAAATGCATTTCCCTCTGGAGGGGAAGAAATGTACCCATGTGCCCTGAATGCATGTGTACCCAGTGACAGGCAAAGAGCTGAACTGGCATAAAGGCAGAGGAAATTCATATTATCTCATGATGTCAGTGGTTTCAGTACTCTCATGAACAAAATGAAGTTTCCTCCCTAGAAGACTACAGTAAAATCACACACAACACACATAAAGCAGTAAGGTTTTTCTTTTCCAAAGACTGTCTTAAGGAATGGGGTGTATCTTAGTGACATACCACCTGCACCCCTCAAATGCCAGCAGAGTGAGCAAGATCCCCAGGCCTACAATCGGATTCTCCTCTGTAGTATCTTCTTGGATTTGACTTCCCTGGGACTCTGATGAGGATGTAAGAAATGTGTCACTAGCTCACTGATGGACCACCCAGCTTAGTGTTCTGTTTCTGCCGGCCACCAAAAACATCTGGGAAGAGAGCATGAGCCTTCTCCTCCCAGGTACCGGAAAGAGGAGGCACACAGAACAGCCATCCTGATTTTCTCTGAAGATAGGCTTCAGTTATTTAAAACCTCCCACACTTAATTAAGCTAAGAAAAAACATAGGGAGAGAAAAAAAAAAGCTAAGAAATACATTGTCATACATTTTCCTTTAACCCTAGAAGAGAGAAGAAACTGAACACTAAGCTGAAATTTCCTCTCTTGATAAATTGGAACTCATGGGCAGAATAAGAACCAGGGGAGGTGAAGTCAATAGATGGCTGAAGGAGTCGTTCCAACAGCTGGGGTTCCGTCTCCAGATGTGCTGACAAGCATTTAGTCACTTGCTCTAATGATACACAGAACTTGGAGGTCATTGGAAAGTACTATATGGGACATTTGTGTCTAAAGTCGAATCTTGGCAGTCACTTTCTCAACCTTATCTCCTTCCTCCGCAGGGCAACAGGCTTTGGCTTCTTGAACGCACTCTGCAAAGCTGCCGCTGTCCTTGGGAACTTGATATTCGGCTCCCTGGTGAGCATCACCAAAGCAATCCCCATCCTGCTGGCCTCCACTGTGCTCGTGTGTGGAGGACTGGTGGGCTTTCGCCTGCCCGACACACAAACCCAGGTCCTGATGTAACGGAAACAAGCCATCCGCCCTGTGTTCCTTTCTCCTGCCCTGTGTCATCTCTCCTGACCGGCTCAAGACTTCAGATTTTCCAGATGTAGAATGGTGGTCAACTATCAACACTAACTTGCTGCAACTAAAATTTAGATACATACCATCTTGCCCCTTCAATGTGATTTTGCAGAGTTGTGTTTTTCCCCCCATGCTTTGTTATCTTTCCTAACTGTGATGCTACTGCCTCCCAAACTTCAGTGGAAGCATTTTTTAAATGTCCCAGTCAGCCGGGCCTCCCTGCGATTCTGCTCGCTGGCGGTCTGGACGCGACCAAGAGGACCGTGCTGCTGTGAGGCATGGATCCTGCTCCTCGGTCAGCATTCACAGGAAGCATAAGTTGGCGTATGATTGCGTTTGTGCTGAGGAGAGGGATTCTTTCTCTCTCTCTCTCTCTCTTTTTTTTTTTTCAAACAGAGTGACATTTCCTGTTTACTTAGAAAAGGACACCCAGCAATTCTAGCTGTAACAGCAGGGCCTTTCAAAGAAAACCATGTGGTACCAAACAGAGCTGGGTGGGGCTCTTTCAGGAATGACAATTAAGGTGACTCTCTTGACAAGAAAAATAAAGGCTCTGCAGTTAGCGGCAGAGGTCTGAGTGAGCTGCATGAGCAAGATTTCTGCCAGAAGGCCCAAGTGAACGGCTGAAACGCAAGAGGAAATAGTGTCTGTGATTGTGGCATGTGGTTCAGAATGTTAGAAAATCCGAGATCAGGGCGAGATCTTTGGCTTCCATTCACCACCCCACCCCCTACCCCCAGCTGCCATTGATCGTGCCAGAAAGCAGATTCGGGAAAAGAAAGCCACTTTCTAAAAATTGGGTCTGCTTACCTGATTCTGCTGTTCGTCCAAACTGTCTCTAGTCTAGAGACTGTCAGGCATCTAAGTTGTAAATTGCAAATTAGGGAGACAGTCACAACTAAAGCTATTTGGAAATGCAAAATGGTACTTTGAGGGACAGTGACCCCAGTGTTTGGCATTGGACTTTAAAGCTGGCATCCTCAAAGCAGGTCCCATTCTCCCATCTTCCCCTGGGCCGGGGCACTGGTTGGGGTGTCCTGTGTGGAATTAAGCCTGCCATGCTCCAAGGGGCCCTGGCAGACAAGGAGCCTCTCCTGGTTGCTTTTGACTGCTCGTTTTCTCTGTGAATCTGCCTGGGCCTGGAACAGAGAGGCCAGCAGGACATTCCCACGGGCTGTCAGCTACGTGACCTTCTCACCCCTCAGGCCTGCCCCTCCTGCACCCTCGTGCTTTTTACTCATCTCCTTTGAAATCTGAAGCCTTCTTGTAAACTTGCAGCAATGACCAGTAGCCAGAAATAAATCTCATATTAAAACAATATTCCTTTTTTAACTCTCTGTCTTGTGAGAGGGTTACCTCTCACTTATTATAGGCATTTCCAGCAGGCCTCAGCCCTGGGGCCTCGCTGAGGAGAGCCTTTGTTTCCAATAGTCATTACATTCAAAGCTGTCTTAACCCCAGAGGCCCCTCTGCTTCCCTCTCCCCTCCCTAATGATCCTGCTGGAGCTCCAGACTGCAGAGTTCAGACTCCGTGAAAAGCTTCTTTCATTAACATAAGCCATTAATCGACTCCAAGTGATTCAGGTCTGGGGTGGGGGTGGGGGGGCGGCCAGCCTGGGGTTGGGGGCTGGCAGGAAGAGGGTGGTTCCCTAGGGACCCAGGCTCAGGGTCAGAACATCAGGAAAACTCAAACCAAAAACTGCTAAGGTGGCAGGCAGAGGGAAAATCAGTGAAGACTAGACGAGATGTGCTAGGCTGATACGGACGCAGCAGGGAAAGAGGCAGGATGCGCTCGCTTCTCTCTGCCTGTTGTAATGTAGGAGAACAAAGACAGTAGTCAGAAACCAAGAGGGACTCTGTGTGTTGTTCTTCCAGATGGACTTACTTCTCCACCTCTCCACCCCTTCATTTCTCTTCTTAAAAAAGACATATTTGGGGACCCGAGCAGGAGTTTTTTTAGTCGAATGTAGCATGTGCAGTAATAACTGCCAAAGGAAGACGTGTATTTCCACTGACCCATTCAAAAGAAAAAATAGAAGTGTTCGTGGATGTCGCTCTCGTCTTCTGTGGTTGCTAATTTTGCTTACTGGACTCTCTTTCCTGTTAGAAAAGTCTCCGATGTCTGCTGTAGCTCTGAATGCATAAACCATCTCCCCAGCTGCAGAGCTCGGTTTATGTGGAATTTTATTTGAACACTGGGTTGGGTCAGAATAGGATGAACCAGCAGAACCCCACGTTGTGAGATCGGCCACCTCGCATCCCCTTCCAAAGGGCCTTTCTTGGCCTTCTTGCCACCTAATCCAAGCCTCCCAGGTGGCCCAAGAGGGATCTATTCTAATCTCCTGGACAGTCTGTGGTCACAAACCTTCTTGGTCACCACCTTTTCCACCTTTTGTGCAATTTTCTCTGCCTCCCTCCTGTCGTTCCCACCACCTGGATTTTCTATGAGAGCTCAGGTTCTTCCCCAAGTATGTGGTGTGGCCTGTCTGGCTTGTTCTGGGGTTGGCTGGATTAAGATATAGCCATTCGATTACACAGAAACTCAGTTCTATCAGTGTTGGGAGCTGCTGGCACAGGGACATGCACCCAGCGTCTCATTTCAGCTACAGTAGAAGGAAAATGAGAGTGTGTGCAAAAGCGAGAGCCTAGGAAACAGTCCCACTTGCTCCTATATTTATAACTCCTTTTCTATCTAAAATTTCCTCATAGCTGTTTGGAATCAATCCAGAATGTGCCTGAATCCCATTATTATCGCCGGGTCCTCTCAGTAGGAAAGAAAACCCAGCTGCTCCAAACTGTAAATCCTGTACCACGTTACACCCCACGTAATGGCTCCTACAGCCTCAGCCCCCATGCAGTCCTGTGCCTTGGAAGCCAAACCCAGCAGCCAGGGGTCATCTTAGACCCACCGTGCTGGCCATGGGAGATCAGATAGATGGGTCCTAGCCCAAGCTCCACCACTAACCCACAGGGAGACCCAGCTCTTGCTGGGGAGAATGTCGGTCATTGAGCATCCCTAGTCCTCAGTTTCCCTGTCTATAAAGAATTGGGACTAGTTGGCAATTGGAACTAGTTCAGGATTCTAGAAAATCTTCATGAAAGTAGCTTTATCTGATTATCTACCTTTCGATGGTAAACTCATCTTTGTAAGCACCAAGTAGGTTCAGTTTTGAAACTGAAAAATTAGGAAATAGGCACACATAAAGGGCTCAGGAAGTTGTTTGGGAAGCCCCTGTGGGATAGGCCAGAGAACACAGTTCTCAGGTTGTTTGTGTGTCCCGCTTCCTGGGATCTAGAGCTTTACCTCGATTCAGTGCTGCTTGGACAGTTATCATTGCCTGCCCAGGAAAGGGACCTGCCTGTCAGACAGAAGACTCTCTGATCACACTGCTCTGACAAGGCTGTACCCGAGTCAGCTCTCCTGACTCTTTACCCCAGTTTATTCTTGAAACGTGGTCTTAAGTAGATCTAGGTCTTCAGAAGCAGAGGTTTTAAGTGATTTCACCTAAGTTGGCAAATGTACCTTCACTTACCAATCTCACCAAATCAGAATTCAGGTTTACACCAAAAACTACTGGGCTGCTTTTATGGATGTCTTGAGAT
Organism: Tadarida brasiliensis; assembly: GCA_030848825.1. NCBI lineage: Eukaryota > Metazoa > Chordata > Mammalia > Chiroptera > Molossidae > Tadarida > Tadarida brasiliensis. Next base: position 49,587,337 of record CM061258.1, read on the forward strand.
GTCAAGGAAGAGGTGGGAAAATAAATGTAGTGACAGGAGGGAGAGTCCAAGATATCACAGGGGAGGTTCCAGTGAAGAGACTGGGGCAGAGTTGAGACTTTCTGAACCCTGGGGTCATTTCAAAAGCATTCTGTGGGAATACCTTCTGATTCCCTCTGCCAACCAAAATGGAATATGATATTCTCTGGGTTTTTTCTGTTCAACATCAAAATGGCCTTTACCTGGTTCTTCAATAAAACAACTCAACTGTTCATACATTAAAGGCTCCAAAGTCAGGAAAGTCTGAATTTGGCCTTTACCTGGTATCACAGACAGCTGGTTGGTGGTTTAGGTGCATATTGGCTACGTATTTGGTTTTCCTTTAACCCCCGTGTCACACTGAACTTGGTCCAGTTACCAAACCTACAGAAACACCAGTCATGTTGCAACAGCAAAATGCCATCCACACAGTGGGGCACCGTGAAATGGAGAATGTATTCTTACAGTTTTTGTTTCTGCCAAGAAAGTATGTTTTGAGTAAATCTTCTCTCGTAATCTGTGTAATGTAGACACAAGAAAATGGTCAATATGTCCCAGGTATTTTGTGTGTCCCTTCATTGTTTCAAGGGTGGAGTGACAGTTCTCCATGAAATGTCTTCTTGCTCTAAGTATTGACAGTGCCTTGCCTTCAGTCTTTCTCAAACAATATCTAGACCTAGTTTGGTAATCCCAGGATTCTGAGTGACAAGGACACAGCTCAGGCTAGCAGGGCTAGGTGAGGGGAGGGCGGACAGAGCATCCACCGATCTTGTCATCTCATGTGATTGTTCCGTAAATGTTTATTGAGCAACACCCGCCCCCACACCGTGTGCTAGGTGAGGCCCTGTGCTGGTGCAGGTATTTAACCCTTTGCGAGACTTAAATGAGGCCAGAGGTAAAAGGGGGGTAAAGAAAACATCTGTAAGGGGTCTCATGCTGACCCCATTACATGTTGGAACCCCCTCCCCATAAACACAAAGTGTTGTTTTTTCCACATTTAAAAGAAGTAATTGCCTATGGTGGACAGTGCGGGGAGTCTTGGAAATTGGAAGTATCTCTGCGAGGAGGAGAAAGCCTCTCAATTGCCTGGACTTTAAGGGGCTACCAACTAGTACTCGTGCTATTTCTTTAAATGTATCAGCAGGAAACCGCACTAAGGTTTTATCCAAGGAAAAGAATCAGCAGCAAAGATCGCCCCATCTGTGTAATGATGTTCATTTTTCAAGTCCCAGTGTCCCCAAGGTATTCTTTTCATGGCCTGAAAGTAGAGGTGGGGGCGGGGGAGCCTGTCCGGGAGCAGACCGTGCAGGACTTTTCCCTGGGCGCTGTCAGCAGATCCCTCCGCTGCTGTCCGGAGCCCTGCCCTAGCTCCCAGGGGTTTCCTCTCTGATTTCGAGGACCTGTGACTGAGTCCAGAGTCTCTGCAGATACCCTGGAGCAGCTTGCCCCCTCTCCCCGCAGCAGAAAACAAGTTCCGACAGTCAGTGGCAGACTTCAGATTTCAGTTTAAAAACAATGCATGGTTGTGGCAAAGTGTCTTGAAGCAGCAAGGGACCTTTGGGGTTCTGAGGAGAAGCGGAGCAGAGAGAGGGTGGTTGTCAATGACCCCCCCCCCCCCCCAGCTCCGATTTCCTTTTTAACCCTCGGGCTCTCTCCTCTTTCCCTGCCCTAGGCAGCACACAATCATCTTGCTTTCCCTCCTAGTCCTTCCGCTTTCCTCCTCTCGCCCCTCTGGACTCTGGTGGTGTACAAACGCAAGACCAAGCTTTACTGGGACTAAGGAACATGCCCATCCATCAGGCGTGGGGTGGAGGCCAGAGAATAGAGCACATGAGGAATGGGAGTGGGTGCAGGGGCTGTGAGCTCTAGGTTGTTGGCCTCGACCCAGCTCCCTGTACTGGGCTAGATTTCCAACTGCTTCTCCACTCCTGTGGGTGAGAGAGAGATGGGTGCCACTGGCATGACATCTCGGAGAAATGCATTGAGCTGTGGAAGGTAGCCCCACCTCCATGCCTACAGAGGGTCTTACTTGGTGCAGAAGGCTGGGTGCTTTTCATTCTGATTTAAATGCTGAAATTGCAGAGGTTGCCCCTTCTCTGCCTACCCTACCACATTCAGGCTCCCCTTAGAGCCAAGGGCGCCCAGAACTGGGAGGAGGAGAAAGCAGCCCTCAGCATTCTGTTCAGACTCAGACCGGATTGAACAGCCGACACTACAAGCAGGGGTGCAGAGTCCTCAGCAGCCCTCAGGTACCTGGAGAGTGACTGGCCGGGCCTGTTCACAGGGGCCAAAGTCATGTGTGGCCGCCCACTGCGTGGATCCAGGCCACACCAAATTGAGCCCCATGGGTTTGTGGGTCAGCACTGCCCATAAGCCAGAGGGAAGGAAAGGCCCAGCAAGCTCAACCTCTCGTCAGTACACAACGGGTGTCTTTCTGCATTTGTATTGACTGAGAATAGGACCCGCAGTACAGAGAATCCACCGCTTTCTATGGGTATCGTTCCTCCAGGGAGAACATATAGAAAATTTGGCTGTTTTATTATGTGCAAACAAAAATAAACTTGTTTGAAGTTTCTGTGTATCTCCCCTCTCATGCCCAAGTAGGAAACTCCTTCCTTGCCTTTGACGTTTACCAGGCCTGCCTAGACAGAACAGGACAGATTAATGGCTTAATCTCATTCCCACCACTGTTATACATTTTTTTGTACCGAATCCATGTCCTAAATCAAATGGAAGAAAAAAAGAAACGTTCTCTCTTGATATGTGCTTTCACACCATCCAAAATGTGGCCGTGTCCTCGCCCTGACCCAGGACACATTGAACGGATTCTGCGTCCTTCACTGATGTCTAGATGCTGTAAATAAAGTCCTGGGAGGGCTTCTTCTTCCAGGTGAACCTCCGCTCCCATAGGCTAACCCTGCAGTCCGCTCTCCTTGCAGTGAGACCTTGGCAGTGGTCCTGTCCTTGGTTTTGGCGTTTGGGCGTCTTGTCTTGTCTGGTCTTGTTTTTCTTCTGTTTTTATTGCTCCGTAAGACCTCCTGCTATGAATGTTCCAGTTACCCCGATTGTACTATATATATGTGTGCTGCATGTGTGAGCCCCAATAAATCCTGTTCCGGGTTTCTGGAGTCTTCATCTTAAGTACAGCTGGTCCCGTGGTGAACTCATCATTCTGGTATGCTCCTCTGTGTCTGATTCCCTATTGCCAAAATGTTTGACCAAGTGTGTTTTGACAAATGTCTCAAGACAGCCATGTGTATCCTTGTGGAAGGGCATGCTCCGTGGGGGATGACTCGTGTACAGCATAAATCTATCAAATGTGGAAGTGTGTACACATTTATATGCCAGATACTTAACATTCGTGTAGCAGCTGCAAAGATATTTAATGTACATCGGATTAATAAAAGAGCATTTTTTGCTCCATTATATTCAAATAAAGATTGCCGTGTGACTGGCTTCCCTTTCAAGCATGAATTGACCCTTAAAAAAGAAGTACTTTTTAAAATGTCCTTGGACATCATGAAAACCTGTTTCTCTTGGTTTAGGCATATTTAAATTGTTTCTATGGGTCGGTGTCATGGGTATTGATGTATTGTTGATTTTACGGGAACACTTTCTGATTGTTAGCCAGGACCACTGGGAAGAAAATGTTTGTGGGGGAATTTGTGGCAAAGCAGATGCTTGTGTTCTCTTGCCCGAGAGCAGGAATAGCAAACAGATTTGCAACTAGCATACGGGCTGCAGTTGATTGGTAGTGGCTGCTTGGAACATGAGTTTGAGAGGAATGCCGAGAAAAAGTGCTGTTGTACAGGATTGGCATTGGAGACAGAAACACGGACCGCCTGCCATGGATTTGCTAATCCCAAAAGAATACTTGTGACTGCATTGAAACGAAGACCCAGCATCAAATATCTTTACTAATAAAGGGAATTGTTATTTCACATAACGAAGAAGGTAGGACAATTCCAAGATTGGCTATGATGTGGCTTGGCAACGTCACTGAAGACCCAGGTTCCTTCTGTCTTTTAGATCAGCCATCCTCAGCACACGGCCTTTGTCCCCTCCTGGGCATGAGGTGGTTCCAGCAATTCCACGAATCGTATCATCACATAAATCTAAGGGCCAGAAGAGGGACCATCTTCTCTTTATGACTCTTTTATAAGGTCAAGGGGATCATTCTTAGAATACTCCAACAGACTCCCCCTCCATCTTAATGGCTGGATTTGCATCATTTGCCTGTCCCTAAAACAGTCGCTAGCAAGGGGAATATAATTCCCATAACTGACTTAAACCAATCAAGAGTCCCCTACCCCGAGAGAACTTGGAAGGAGCTGGCTGTCCCCTGAAGCACACGGCTCTGACTGCCTGAACAAAACTGTGGGTTAGTGGTTCGGCGAGCAAGGCAGAAGGAAGGTAGCTCTTGAGTCGCAGTGGGCCCTGGGCTCTGGGACTGGGCTACCACATGCTGCAGCCACATGTCGCTATTTACAGTTAAACTTAAAATGACTAAAATTAAATTCAGTTCCTCAGTTACACTGAGCCACATTTCAGGTGCTCAATTACCACATGGTTTGTGCCTACCACAGAACATTTTATCATCACCGAAAATGCTGCTGGAGAACACTACCCTGGAAGCTGTGCATTCACACCCTTTGTGGGCTGTTCCTTCTCCTGGGGCTGCTCTCGCTTCCTCCGGGTTCTCTCCCCCAGGCTCGAGCCCTCTTTCTGCGATAGCAACTCTGCTTCCCACTTCTTCCTCCGTCACCCCATTCAGGTCTTCCCCCTTTTCCAGGCCCCAGCCCACCACATCTAGGACTATTCAATATTCAGGAAAAGTTACCATCCGCCTCCCTTTTCTGTCTTTCCTGTTCCATGATTGAGGACTTTACATGAAGGAGAAAAGTCTCCAGAGGCTCCAGTCCCAGGAGTAGCCGGGATGATGGCTCGCACGGGAACTCACCAGGAGCTGATGTGCTTGGCAGGGATCACTGTGAGGTCGGAAGGAAGTGTCCACAGGCCTGGCCTGGAAGCGGTGGCTGCAGAATCCCAAACGTGAACTTCCTAGCAACCATTGTGTTAAAACAGGCAACGTCGGTCCTAAGGGAACGTCTTTTTCTCCTTATCGATGTCCGATGCAGTGAAGTCACTAATATAATGAATGTTAGTTTGCTAGGGCTGCTTTAACAAAGCACCAATGACGGCTATAGGCTGACACAGCAGAAATTAATTTTCTCATAATTCTGGAGGAGAGAAATCCAAGATCAAGGTGTAGGCAGGGTGGGTGTCTTCTGGGGCCTCTCTCCTTGGCTGTAGATGGCCGTCTTCTCCCTGTGTGCTCACATGTCTTCTCTCAGTGCATGTCGGTGTCCTAATCTCTTCTATGAGAGCACCAGTCAGTTGGATTGGGACCCACTCTAATAACCTCTAGTAACCTAGTTATCTTTTTAAAGACCCTCTCACCAAATGCAGGTACTGGGCTTAGGAGTCGAACATGTGAAGTTGGGAGGCGGGCGGACATTGCAGCCTATCACGTTATCCCAAATGCTGTGTATTTAATTGTGTGTGTTGTGTGTAGAGCGTGTTGCGTGTATATATGCTGTGCACAGAATGTGACTATGCGCATGGTCACGTGGAAGAGAAGTGCAGACTGTGTGTGGGGTCAGCATCAGAATGTCCAAACCTGTAGAAAAATGTTATAAGGGTTTATTAGAGCCAAACAGAGGACAGGCCTGGAAGCAAGATTTCAACAGGCTGAGAAAAATGCTTCTGAGAATGACAGTTTGCAGGGTTTTTTTTTTACATTTGGAATTAAGGAGGGAATGTAAGAAAGATTACATGAAGGTGGGAGAAAGCAAGGCAGGGAAATCTGTATGATTGAATTACAGGATTTTATGCTCTCCTGAGGGTGTTTACAATTCCAAGGGATATGGGGGGGGGGGAGGCATTTCAAAGGTGTGTACAAACACAATGGACAGGGCTTGAGTGAGGCAAAGATAACCTCTCACTAGGGCAGCTATAGGCCTGAGGCATGACTGTCTACCTGCCCAGTTAGGAATTTATATCAGCTCACCCTGTGCAGTGACTTTTGGTTAGATTTATTACAGAGCCCCTCTTTCATCCACAGTATGTGTTCGTTCTTGTGTGTGCTATTCATTCAGAGATGGTGAAGGAAGAGTTGAGGAATGACTCTAGGGCCCCGCACGCAGAAGCCGGAGGACTCTGGAGGCCCCCCCAGGGCAGGCCAGGCGGCTGCGAGCTCTGCGGGGCTGTTCTTAGACCAGTCCGGCCACTCTGCCTCCTCTGGCCTCTCTGCTGATTAGAATTCCGAATGAGACCTCGCTCTCTCTGTACAATAATTTTCTTTTATCCTGGAGTTGGTGAGTTCATTGTTCCCTACCCTGCACCACAGCCTCTGAGCCTGACCCTGGTGAAGCGTCCTCCAGGACCGACCGGCTTGTGCCCTGTTGGCTGAGGGCAGAGCCAGAGGAGATGCATTCCTGGAGCTTGGGCAGACAGTGTCAGCCAGTTTCTACCACCATCCCTTTGTTGAGGGGGGAGAACAACTGAACCGTCTCCTGCAATTTGCAGTCCAGACGCCAGGGGGAGAAGTGAAAGTCACAAAGGAGACAAGTTCCTGAAGCCAAGGCAGGTTCCAGCCCTGCAGCCCCCTCTGCTCCCTGGGGCCAGAATGAATGAGGCTGCGTGGTCTGGGATCGCAGAGGACACAGTAAGTGCCAACCCTGACTCAAGTGCACCAGTGACCACCTGCATCCAATCCTGTTTCTGGGTCCACTGCCCAAAGGCCCGCAGGAGGAAAAACAGACCATGAATGCACCAAATGCCCTTCGGACTGAGATGTCCAAGGAAATCTCAGCAAATTCCATTTTGGATGGGCCTATAAGGAAAGCTACTATACATCACAAAAGGCTAAGCGACTTATAAGTTACCCCCACCCCTCTCTTAGGCATTGAAAACATGGGACGTATCCAACCACAGGCCCAAACGTTGCTGTGATGTCTCACCCTCTTCAACGTCCTGCCTCCATGAGAGGACGCCACAGCCTCCCCTCCACTTTAGAGGAAACCTGTAGCACTTTCTACAGTGCAGGGAGCTCAGGCTTCTCCAGATCTCTGCCACACCGAGGGCAGGCGGGGGGCCGAATGTCACCGTTGCTCAGAGCATGGCTGTGGGCAGAGTCAGTTCCAGGTTGGGAGGGGAGGGGCCCTCTTTAAGAAAAATGATACAGAAGTATCTATTTGGAATGGGAGTAGAAGCCACCAAAATTTATAAACTTTTAAAAACTGGCAAGTATCATAGGCCATAACAAAATCCAAAAGAACAATATACTATTTTGTATTAAAGAACCGCCTGACACATCTCTATGACTTCTTTCCTAATCATACTCTTCGATGGCCTCTTCCTGTGACAACAGTTTTGTGATGTCAGGGTCACAGAATAGGAATATAAAATTAGTTCTCTTACTAATAGTGTTTTTTGACAGTTTCTTGTTTCTTCACTTGCCACATACTTCCGGTCTCAAGTCACAGACCACATCCATATTCGCAATCTGACCTCTGACTCATTGAGACACAAGGCCAGGTGAGTGGGCAGCACGAGTGTCCCTGGAAGCCGTCCTTCCGTGGGGCAGCCAGCAGTAACTTCGCCATCACAAGAGGGTTTGGAGACCACACTGATATAGCCCACCAACACACACTGAATACACCCCCAGCTCGAATCCTTCTCAGCCAGAACCCAGAACACCCAGCTCCACCCCACACCAGGCTAACTTTGCGGGAAGGAAGACAGAGTGGAAAGAACCGACAGTTTTAACTAAGGAACAATATATTAATTTGTTTTGTTTTGGTTTGCAAAATTTTAAAGAACATAGGATCACAGGAATACATTGCAGGTCCTCCCAGTGCCTTGGAAGGGACCCATACCAACAGGGGGCCTGGACCCTTAAGCTTCATTAGTTTGGTGGTGAACACTCCTCTGGATTTGGGAGTCACACAGATGTGAGTTCGAATCCTGACTCTGCCACTTAGCAGCTGTGAGGGCATGGGGGAAGCCAAAATCAGTCTTTCAGAGTGTTCATTTCCACAGCTATACATTAGAAAAGATGACAGTTTGTATTTCACTGAGGTTTGTGAGAAAATGTAAAGAAAAGGCTGAGCAAAGTGCCGTAAGTCCTAAGTAAATGGTAGCCACTGTGATGAGCGTGACTGGCTCAGAGCTGCTCCTTCACCTGAGGGTGTGGAGATGTTGTCATCCCGGGAGCCAGAGCCCCTCGGAGTGCTCAAGCGGGTGGACTCCTGGCATCCTCTAACTCTCACAAGACTTCTGACAGGACTATGGAACTTGAGCTTCTATTGCCATCAGCATGCCTAGCAGGGACCTTGGCCTGTGATGACCCTGGCGACAACTCCAAGTGACTCACCCCCCATCCCCAAACCCAGCTGCAGTTCCGCTTCTCACAAAGGCAGCCTCACAGTGCCCTGCCTGAGTGCCCCAGCCCAGCTCCACGGGTGGGCCTCTGGCAGCAGGAGGAGAAGGAAGGAGGACAGTGGCTCACACAGGATACCGGGACCTGCTGACCCCGGTCATCCAGGAGTTCAGGGTGCAGGGCTTGGCGGACCTAGACCTGCCCATCAGGAGCTGCCTCTTCCCTGGCTGCCTGGGGCTTTGCCATTCATCCTGCAGACCAGAGCTGCTCCACAGAATGGTAGTCCAAGTCGTTCCCAGGTGCAGCTGTGGTTAATACACCCAGAGGAGTCTTGCTTCCTTGGGACTAAGAAAAAGACCAAAGAGCAACTGTTCGCAGCAGGCCAAGCTTTCAGAACAGTGATGGAGGAAATGAATAATTTATAAGGAGGAGCAAGGGCAGTGTTAAGTGATCCCTGAACACAGAAGTCACCGTGGGAAGCCAATGGCAGGCAACACATGTCTGGAGCCCAACACTGTGCCAGGTCCCATGGGGACACTTTGGAGATAATAAAGGAGATGCAATGCCACCAGGAGTTAGGAGCTTGGTCTCTAGATTCAGTCAGACCTTAGTTCAAACCCCACCTTCTGCACTAGTAAGCTGCGTGGTCCAAGGCAAGTTCATTAACTTCTCTGAGCCTCAGTCCCCCATCTGTAATACAAGGATACCTATATCCCACTTTGAAAGGACTGAATGAGACAATGCAAGTGCTTAGCACACTCTCCTAATGGTGCCTTTTGTTGCACAGAAGTTCCTGATTTTAAAATAGTCTAATTGTCAACCTTTCCATTTTAGGTTAGTGGATCATATAAAAGAAATCTCTGTCTACCCCACGGCCATGAAGACATTCTCCTCACCTAGCTGCTTTACTGTTTCTCGTTTCACATTTAGATCTGCATTCCGCTGGCATTTTTGTGTGTGTCTTCAGTGCCCATCAGAAGACACCACTGCAGGAGCGAAAGGGCGAGCCACAGAGCAGAGAAGATATCGGCAATTTGGATAACCAACAAAGGACTTTTATCCAGAACAGAGGAAGAACTCCTACAAATCAATACAAAAAAGACAGATAGCCCAATAGAAAAGGAGCAAAGACTTAAGTGGAAACTTCATAAAAGATGTCCCGAAGAATTTGGCCATTAATCATAGGAAAACAATTCCATAAGTCATCAGGGAAATGCAAATAAAACCATATGATGATATCACCAAGTATTGGCAAGGAGCTCTCATCAAGGAACTCCCACTGCTGGTGGGAAGGTAAATTGGTATGACCACTTGGAAAGTGTTTGGAAATATTATATCTGCTAAAGCTGAAGGTATGCATATCTTATGGTACAGAATTCCTCTCGTTGGTGAACGCCCAGTAGAAATGTTTGCATATGTGCACCAATGATATGTACAAGGATGTTTGTAGCAACCGATGCCGAATATGGGACATGCTAGGGAAATACTGCCTTCCCCAGATCACCCTGTACTCACGTACTGATTATCACACCACTGATTATGTTCTTTCCCAGTCCACTTTCTGACATTCATACATCCTTCTGACCTCCTTATGTACATTCTGACTTCTCCCTATTTGCCAGCATTTTTATGATTCTTTCTAAAGTAGATTTCATCCCAGTTTTCTAAATAAGTATGATTTTAATGCCAATGTCATTAAAGATAACTCAGAAAAAGCCACTTGCCCTTAATTGGTTACAAAACAATTAATTTCTGTGGGAGAGGGACATTTTCTTTTCCAAGACTTCCTTATAATACAATGACTACCATTGGTTGAGCCCCATATATAGGACTTGGTGCTTTATATACAGTATTTTTATTAATTTATTTTAGAATGATTTTAAATTTATTATATTTATATTTTAAGTAGCTTTATTTAATTAAAAATAAGTTATTTGTAACTCATAATTTATTTTTGTATCTTTTTTTTTTTTTTTTTATCATCCTTACCTGAGGACATTTTTCCATTTTTTGTTCAGATAGATGGGAGGGAGAGAGAGGAAGAGAGAGAGAGAGAGAAACATCGACGTGAAAGGGACACATCGAGTGGCTGCCTCCCACACGACCCAACCGGGGCCGGGGACAAACTGCAACCGAGGTACGTGCCCTTAGCGGGAACCGAACCCAGGTCTCTCTGGACCGCAGGCTGACGCTCTAACTGCTGAGCCAAACCGGCCAGGGCTATTTTTGTATATTAAGTAACTTATAATAATTTATTTTGTTAAAGTATTTTATAATCTAATAGATATATCATTATCCTCATTTTTCAGATGAGGAAACTGAGACTCAGGAAACTGAGACTGTGTGGCAAAGGACACACAGCTAGTAAGTGACCAGCAAAATTCCCACCTAGGTCAATCTGATTCTAAAGCCCACAATCTTAAGGACTAAGCTATCTGAAGTATTTGCATATTTAGGACTGGCCTAGTATCCATGTTACTCATCCAGTATTCTCACTTTTGTCCTTTAGGCAGCAGAGAGAAAGGCAAGCACTGAAAGGAGAAGGGAGCCCAGCCAGTGTGGCTCAGTGGATTGAGCGTCCTCCCATGGACTGAGAGGTCCTGGTTCAATTCCAGGTCAGGGCACATGCGCGGGTTGCGGGCTCGATCCCCAGTAGGGGGCGTGCAAGAGGCAGCCAATCAATGTGTCTCTCACATTGATGTTTCTATCTCTTTCTTCCTTCCTCTGTCTGTAAAAAAAATCAGTAAAAATATATTTTAAAATAAAAATAAGAGGAGAAGAGAGAGTGTCAGCATTCTGGCTTGTAAGCACTGATTCATTGAAGGGTAAGGGTGTTTTCCATGTGTCTGTTCCTACACCGGCGCCAGACAAGCAAAGGTGTTTTAGGAAACAGACAGCCCCTGCCCTCACCGAGCTTTACCTAGGACGGTCTCCGGATAGGCAAATAAGCATTCAGTTTAGACATTCATTCAACAGTATTTCTTGAAAGTTGCCCTGTGCCTGGTACTGTGCTGGCTGCTGGGGACATACAGGGCGGACATATAGGACAGACCCAGTTCCTCTTCCCCAGCCTCCAGTCCAGCTGGGGAAGACAGACAAGGAAACAGGCAAGGGTCATATGATATGAATTATTGCGGCAGACATCCGGGGCATATGGGAGCTTCCGGAAGCAGAACCAGGCCTGACAGGAGGGCTGGGGGAAGGCTTGCCATCCTGGCCTGGCCTTACCCTTGGAGGAAGGCCTAGAGACGGCTGAGCTGTCATGACTTGTCCGGGCTGCCAGGTGACTTCCGAAGTGCTCTTTTATCGCCAGCCAACTCAGAGATAATAGCTAAAAATTATAGCATACTGAACTCATGCCACACACTGCTTTCATGCCTCACACTTATCTTTACTCCTCACAGCAACCCGGTCGGGAGTGCTTCTGTTTACAGAAGCACCTGAAGCACTGTGAGATTGAGCCACCCACCCAAAGTCACAGAGCTGGTAAAGGGAAGAGCCTGGACAGGCTCCCGGGCACGAGGCTTCCGCAGCTGCACCCTGCCCCACACTGACGTGTCTCTCTGTCTAGAAATCCCCAAACTCCAGTGCTTAACATCACTGCTCAGAACTACAGCCGCCCATGGCTCATGTTCCAGTAGGCTCGGGATGGAGCCAGAGGTGTGTTGGTAAATAGCTAACATCCATCTCTCCAGATCTGTAGGGTTTGCAGATTTCCTAGGTGTAAATATTCCCACCGTGGTTGATTTCAAGCTACAGTGTGATGTCTCTGAGTGTGGGTTTGGGAACAGAGGCCGGATCCCATTCTATTTTTTGTTGTTGTTGTTGTTAATCCTCACGTGAGGAGATTTTTCCATTGATTTTTTGCTAGAGTGGAAGGGAGGGAGGGACAGAGAGAGAGAATCATTGATGTGAGAGAGACACATGGATAGAGCATTGCCCCTACCTCCTCCCTGGCCCCACTGCCTTTCCCAACCTGTCCCAGTGATTGTCCCCATCACTTCTCGGTTCCCTTCTCTTCCTCTGCCTGCCCTTTTATTCATTTATTTTTTAATCCTCACCTGAGGATATTTTTCTATTTATCTTCAGATAGAGTGGGAGGGAGAGAGAAGGAGAGAAAGAGAGAGAGAATCATCGATGCGAGAGGAACACATCGATGGGTTGCCTCTCGAACAACCCAAACCAGGGCCAGGGATGAACCGCAACTGAGGTATGTGCCCTTTACTGGAATTGAACCTGCGACTCATTGGTCTATGGGCCGACACTCTGCCGCTGAACCAAACTGGCCAGGGCCCTCTGCCTGCCTTTTTAAATTGGTGTTTTCTAGGGACATTTGTAATTCATAGGGTTTTATCCAGACCTTTTTCTGGTGGTTGCCTCCTGCATGACCCCAACCAGGGCCAGAGAAGGAAACTGCAACCCAGACATGTGCCCTTCGCTGGGAATTGAACCCGTGACCATTTGGTCCACAGGCTGATGCTCTAACCATTGAGCCAAACTGGCCAGGGCCCAATCCCATTCTTATATAGTATTTCTACCATACAAGTGCAACAGATGTGAATGACCTCAAAAGCACTGAGAATGGAAAATGCAGTAAAATAAATAGGAAGTGATATGTTCTCAGTATTTATGACCTTTGTTTTTAATTGAATTTATTTAATTTTATGTTTATGTAATTTAACTTTTCACAAGGACTATGCTTAACAACAGCATGCAAAATTTGTGAAAATTTAGCAATAGGCTTTTGCAAGCCCATACAACACACCCCAGCATTCCTCTGGATAGAGCCACAGGTACTCTGTTTGATTTGATTCCAAACTCTAATTTCCTACCTCTGCCTTCTGTGCAACCTTCAGTCCCCTACCAAGCTACCACCAGAGGGAGAAGGGAGAAGCCAGAGACGTCAGCAAGTGCTAGGCACCTGCTGCCACAGCAGTCACTGAGGCCAGGGCTTCACGGATGTTACTAACTTCCCCTGCCATTAACCTCGTGGGAAAGAGAGGAATAAAAGTCCTCATTTGTTTCACTTTTTGCCATGGTACCCCCAGTGCCTTGGACCATGACTTACACCCAGTAGGCACACCCTTAATATTAGTAATTGAAGGAACGAACAACCTGAGGGTGCAGTCCGACTCCTGAGCCCATGTACAAGGCTCTCTGTGATCTGGGCCCTGCCTCCCTCTCCAGCGCCTTTCTCACCACAGCCAAGTGCATACATCTCACTGGCGCATGGCATGCTGGGAGACACTGCCAAGACTGCTCATGCTGGCCCTGGACCCAGCAGGCCCTTCCTCCTTGCTTGCTTTCTCAGGTCAGGCTTCCCCAGAAAGACACTCTGGGAGATAGGTTCAGGTGAAGGATGTGTTGGTGAGTGCTCTTAGTAAGAACACCATGACGGAGGAAGGAAAGCAGCATGGGCAGTGGAAGCTGAACTGTGATGCAATTGCAACAGAGGTCTCATCTGATCCCACGGCAGGCTCTGCTTACAGGATGGCTTTCAGAATTGTCCCGAATTGAGGCAAGGGGGTGGGTCTTTGTACCTCCAGCAACTAGTTCTTGGATGAGGGCAGGGATTAACCTTGAGTGAAGCAGCTCCCTGTGACCAGAGGTAGGCCCTGGAGGGATTCAGTTGTGAGCCATCAGCTGGGACATGAGTGCCCCACTCCTAAAGCAAGATCTGGACTCTACGTCACAGCACACACTGCACGTCCTCCCTTCTTACAGGTAAGAAATGATCCAATTGCAGCCTAACCTGCTCTAGGAAGCCTACCCTGACTTTCCCCACCTGTCCCCTCAGTGGCTGAGCGCCCCTAGCATCCAGGGCTCACCTCATTGTGTTAAATGACTGTGTACCTCTTTCCTCCATTAAACTGTAAGAGCTGGCGGGAGGAGCTACATTTTATTCACCTGTGTCTCCCAACACACTTAACTTGATGCCTAGCTCCACCAGAGGAGGCCATACCTTAGTAATTTGACTCTACAGTCATCCACTGCTTAGCAACAGAGATATGTTCTGAGAAATGTGGTGTTCGGCAACCTCACTGTGGGAGCATCATGAAGTGTCCCCATGCAAACCTAGATGGTAAAGCCTACTACACCCGGGCCATATGGTATACCACCATCATATATGCGGTCCGTCATTGACTGAAACGTTGTTATATGGCACATAACTATAAAATAAAACTAAATTACAGGTGTCTTTATTTGAAAATATAGACATGCAGCAGTAATGGTTAAGAGCATGGGTGCTGGAGCTAAATGCTCTGGATCCATTTCCTGACTGTATCACTTCTAGCTGCGTAACTGCTCTGTGCCTCCGCTGTTTCATCAAAAAGAAAGAAAAATAGTAACTACCTTTTAGGATTGTTGAGTTCGTGTAAAGCACGTAGAACAGTGCCAGGTATATATAAGCTTTCAATAAATGTGAGCAATTATTACCAAAGACATGCACATATTCAGCAATTCTGTTCAAATGGTCAGAAAAATTACTGACTAGAACAAAGATCCTGGACACTCTTGACTCTCAGCAAATACACATAGGAAGAGAGGGATATTTAGCCTTCATTTCAATCACGACATTTTTCATCTTCACACGCTGGGAGAGTTGTATTAGACATTCCAGAGCAGTAATGGCAGGTAGTCAGTTGAAGACTCTTTAGCACGTGCTCCTAAGACAGCACTTCCTCACCACCCAACAGAAATCAGCTTCCAAATGATAATGACATCACTTCCTATCGACGTTCATATGCTAAACTCCAGTTTTATGAAGTGAAGGAAGGATGTGTGTTATCTTCTTTGTCTTGAGCTATTTTGTAAGCTGTTTGTTTAAAATGATGCAAGAATTAACCACAAATCTGAATGTCCTGAGTGACCACTTACCGCAGCCTATCTTCCACGCATTCAATTCTTCTCTCTAAGAGTCCTGCCGCTACTAGAGAAAAATATACGGAGACATCTTCTCCCTGTCCACCATCACTTACCTTACTGTAGCCTTCATTCTCCAGAAGAAGGAGTGGGCATATGGGAAGAGGGGTAATTCCCCAAGGAGGGGAGGTGAAACAGGCTCCCTTTCTTCCCCAGAGCAACCCTTTTCCTGTGGCCTGAGACACTCCTGTTGAGAGTCTGATGTACCCAGCAGCCAGGTTCTGCTGTCTCATTCTCCGGTGGGAAATCCTTCATTCACATCCAGATGAGCTGTGGAGGTCCAGAGCCGCTGAATTGCTGATTGTTTCAAGTTTGTTTATTTATTTATTTATTTATTTATTTATTTATTTAATCCTCACCGAGGACATTTTTTCATTTTTTTTTTTTTGTTCAGATAGAGTGGGAGGGAGAGAGAGGAAGAGAGAGAGAGAGGAACATCGATGTGAAAGTGACACATCGAGTGGCTGCCACCCGCACGACCAACCAGGGCCGGGGACAAACTGCAACCGAGGTACATGCCCCTAGCGGGAACCGAACCCGGGTCTCTCTGGACCGCAGGCCGACGCTCTAACCGCTGAGCCAAACCGGCCAGGGCTCAAGTTTGTTTATTAATTGACTAAAAATAAATAAATACCAAGGAACTACTATGCACCGGAAGTCATTGTAGGCATAAGTAGGAAACAAGACAGACACGGTCGTTCCCATCCTCAGGGAAACTACATGATAATGAGGAAAGACAGGCAATCAACTAGCCAACAAATAAACAAGATTCTGTAGGATGGTATGCAGGACTCACACACAGAACACCAACAGGGAGATGGTCCTCCATCACTAGGAGTTACTTCAGGCCGACTGGCCAGGGAAGCCCTCTCTGAAGACATGACCATTGACCTGAATGACAAGACTATGTCTCAAAGCTCATGCTGGACTAGACAGTGTTTTGCTTTGGACTCTATAAGCCAGGGCACCCCCTCTTCCCACAAGGAGACAACAACAGAATTAGATGGGGCTGCATCAGGAAGGGTGTGGCAAGTGTCACAGCAAAGGGAACCTTCTGCCCTTCTACACCCCGCCACAGTTGAAACTGCAGCTTAGAGTCCAGCTGCCTGCACTCGAGCTGCCCTTAGTGTTCTGTCCCAGTCAATGAATCCGTCTGTAGTGCAGAAACTAAAACAAAAAGCATCTCGCTATTTCAAAGCTCCAGGTGGGGACAAGCCTGCCCATGCCCCTGTGAACCTCGCTTGCACATTTCTCACTGTCGCACGGGGAGCCCGGTGCCTGCAGAACAGCTCCGTCCCACTCCGCGGTGTCGTGAAGGGATGGTACTTCACAGGTGGTGAACCTCAGCTTTCAAAAAATCTGACATGTCAAGAACCATATGACTTCACTCCCATGTGGGATGTAAAACTGAAAAGCAAGAAATGAACAAATAAGTGAAACAAACAAACAAAAACTCATAGACAGGGACAACAGTATGGTGGTTACCAGAAGGGAAAGGAGCTAGGGGGGTGGTAAAGGGTAAAGAGTGTCAAATATATGGTCTCAGAAGGCGAATTGACTTTGGGTGATAAACACAGTGCAATATACAAGTGATGTATCATAGAATTGTATACTTGAAACCTATATCATTCTATTTTATTAACCAGTATCACCCCAATAAATTTAATTTTAAAAGTTTAAAAAAATCTGACATGTAACCCAATAACAGATTAAAAATTAAAAAGCCATTATACTTCCCGGAGTCAGGTTGCTTGGGAATGCAGCCCAGAGCTGGTGGTAAACTCCATCGAAGGCTAAATGCCGGCAGGAGACCGAGAGTCAACAAGTACCATCGGGGAAAGATGAAAAGAACTTTGAAGAGAGAGTTCAAAAAAAAAATTTTTTTAATCCATTATGAATGTAAGCACTCCACCCAAAAAGAGAAGAGACCGCACAAGATTTTTTGTATCCCTTCAAATTCTCTTTCGGTCTTTGTTAATGTGCAGCAATACCTTTTCTGTAATTTTTTTTTAAATCCTCACCCGAGGACATTTTTGCATTTATCTTCAGATCCAGAGCAGGAGGGAGAGAGGGAGGAAGAGAGAGAGAGAAACATCAACATGAGAGAGACACACCGAGTGGCTGCCACCCACACGACCCCAACCGGGGCCAGGGACAAACTGCAACGAAGGTGTGTGCCCTTAGCGGGAACCGAACCCGGGACTCTCTGGTCCGCAGGCCAACGCTCCAAACGCTGAGCCAAACCGTCCAGGGCCCTTTTCTATAATTTTGATCAGCATAAACACACAGGTCTATATCTTGTTTTTTCTTTCTTTAAATTTTTCATATAATACATTTCTCCTCATTAGTATTGTCCCCATGGGTCATTTTAACAGTTTTTTTTAAAGAGCCTAAGCATGTTGAAACTGTTTGTTTTTTATTATTTTCGTTCCATTTTGAGGATTCAGATTATTTAAAACTTTTCGCATGTATAGTATAATACAAAGCTACAACGCCCTGCTGAAAACATTTTGGTAGACTTTATTTTCCCCGCTCTTTTGCCTTGTAGAAATATTCCACAAAGTGGAGTGAGCACATCAGCGGGTGTGAACGGTTTTATAGCTCTTGTTAAATTTACTAGACAGCTCTCAGGAAAGACGGAGCCAGTTTATGGCACCAGTCAGTAGTGGGTGTATGCCTCTTTTCTTAGATCTGCTTCTAAGCTGGGCATATCAATATAAAGAGATAAAGTCGTTGCATACAATTTGGAGGAATTCTGTGTCTCATAAAAAAATTCTCAGAGCCTTCCTTGAAGCCACTAGTAGGTATGTAACCATAACCTTAACCCTGCTACTATACAAACAGACCGCTTTATGCACCTGCCTCGGGCCTTTGTCTTGACTTCACCCTCCTCTGAAATGCTCTTTCCAGATAATTGCAAGGCTTGCTTCCTTACGTTGGTCTCTATGCTGGTAAAATGTTAACAAATAGGCCTCTCCTCTTCCTCCTACAGAAAAGGCCCCCCCCCAGCTGTCACTCTCCTTCCTCTACGCTCACATTGCCCTCATCGCCACCTGACGTTACATGCACCTTTTTTTTTCTTTCATAGATATTATCTGTGTCCCTTCACTAGAATGTTCATTTCATGAGAACAAGTACTTTGTCTCTGAGTCGCTTCCCTCTTCCCAGCGCCTCAGACACAGCGAACGTTCAATGACTATTGTTGAATGGAAGTGAGTGAATGCCAAATGTCTGATGACGTCGCCATTCATTGCGTGGCCTTCTGAAAAGTAAGCGCTGGGAACCTCTGCTCAGCTAACTGGTGAATCTTAAAAGTCTGCTGGTGATGGGTTCTTAACTCTCATGAAATATGAGTCCTCTCACCCCACAAATGTACACTTACAAAAATCAGTGTGTGATTTCTGGGGGTTTGGACCTGCTGAGGCTTGTGGTGGGCCCAGAAATCTCAGCTTTAGAACTACTACTCCAGTGACTACAGTGTATCCAAGAAATCATAAACGGGTGGCCCTGGAAAGCAAACTTCTTACAGTTTGGCCTCTACAAGATTGACTGGTAGAGGAGTTGTAAAAACTTTGAGTGAGTTGTCCCTAAATGCGAAAATGAGAGTGTTTCACATGAGGAAAAAAAAATCCATATTTCTTAATCCTCCTGAAAATTCAGAAGTTCCAGCAGCACTGAGCCCACATTCCTAACTGCAGATAAGCAAGCACAGCCCCCCCCCCCCCCAGGGGCCTGTCCCTCCAGGCTCCCCAGGCCCCGCTGCTCCCTGTGGCTGCTCTGGATTAGAGGCTGAGTGTTGGTGATCATTGATCAGTGGGCTCACACGGTTGTTTTTCTTAAACCTGAGTTAAGAGTAAAGCAATGGACTTCTGCCTCTGTTTTTCTTAAGCCAGGTCCATTTCACTTATTTATGTTATATGCCTGCCCACTTTAGGAATTTGACTTGAGACCCCTTATCTACCTCAACCATAAATCATACAGCAGAGGAAGCAAGGGCCCAAAAGGGTTAGGAGACGTGCCCGAGATTACATGGGGCTGACGTGAACTCAGATCTCCTAACTCAGTGCTCTTTCTACCACACTGCCTTCCCAGCTGCATAAAAAGCCGAGAAACTTAGAGTGTCCCTAGACACCATGGTCTCCTGCACATCTGTCAGAGCTGAGCAAGCTTTTCAAAGTCATCTCTGCACACCTGCCAAGTGCTCAGAGACATCCAAGCAATGCTTGACTTAGTGAATGAAAAAAACAAATGAATGAATCAGTTTTCGAATGATAGGTTAAACTGGGGGAAAGGAAGGTTCATTGAAAAGCCACTTCTCACTGATAACTGAAGATATAATTTTATTCTGACCCCTCGTCTTCATTTTCAATGGAATCAATTCTACCACGTGGGAGTCACAGCTCTTGTTCACCGCATGACACTGGTGCACAGCAAACTGAGTAGGGATCAGCCACTCTGAGGACACAAATGTGCTTCGTGACCCTGATATGTTCATTTGATTTTAAATACTGCAGGCTCCTTTAAATTCCCCCACAGCTCAAGTTTCAAGTCATCAAAACTCATGATTTGTCCTGATTCCAAGAGATAAGAAGCAGGTGACTGGGCCGCGGGGGCTGGGAACTGCTGCAGAGGTGACTGTTTCTCCTGTCTGATCACTGACGACAACCAGGCTAGACCTGGGCCCCGGTTCTGTTCTGAAAACCCATCCTCTTGGTCTCCAGCTAAGCATCGCCTCTCCTTGGAAAACTGTTCTCATTCTGACCAGTGGCACTGTTGTGTCCTGGAGTAATAAATGAGAGCCACTTGACCATTTTAGGAAAGTCATTATCATTATCATAGCATAATTTTAAAAAGCATTTCCTCCTGAATATTTACATCATCTAACCCCTGAGGACACTAACTGCCACTTCTAGGGGCCCCTGTTTCTGTTTTCTTCCTTCTTTTTTTTTTTAGCAATGGATGCTCTGTTTTTAGCTAGATAGATAGCCATAGAATAAATACCACATTTCCCAACTTCCCTTGTAGACAGAGTAGCCACTTGTCTAAGTTCTAGCCAAGGGGATGTAAGCAGAAGTACCATGTATAACTTCCAGAAAGGTCAGGCTGCCTGGAATGTGGGCATCATAGCTGGATCTCCTCAGTCATCTCAGACCATGGGCTGGAAGCCAACCTGAGGATGGCAGAGCAAGGGGGGAGAGGGAGCTTGACTTCCTAATGATGAAGGAGTTTGCTGCCATTTTCAGCTGAGCCCAGTGCTAATTAAAGCCATTAAAAGTTGGTCAAGAAGACTGGAAGCCATTTTTGGTAAATAGGCAGTTAACTATGTTTAGCTGGGAAGCAGGAACCTAGCTAAAACTTTCTTACTAGGGAAGAAGAAGAAATGGATTTAAGGGGAGAATTAGCAAGTTTCCTGCCTCCTACCTGGCCCATTCCAATTTGTTCTCTGTATTTTTCTAAAACACGACACAAGTCTGTTTCATGTTTCTGAATGGCACTGATGGCCTTCAGGATCGAGTTTAAGTCCTTTGCTAAAAGCACAAGCTCCTCCATGGCGGGCCTCTGCCTTATTTTCAGCTGCTCTCTACATTAGGGCTGCTATCGTTAAAAAATGAAAATGTAAACACGAGTTAAATTTGCAGATACTTATTCTCAAAAGTTATTTATTGTTTATCTGAAATTCTAATTAGCTGGGTGTCCAGTGTGTTTATCTGGGAACCCTACCCGACATTCATGGTTACTGTAGCCACAGTGAGAAAAGCATGTCTTCGATTCCCTGGACAGGTCATGCCATCTCAGCCTCCGGTGTTCCCTTGGCCTAAAAAGCCTTTCCTCTGCTCCTTACTCTGCTTAATTCCAAGTTGTTCTTCAAACTCAGGTCAAGGGTAATGTTTTCTAAGAAACTGTCCTTGACCATCACTAGGCAGTCCCTGAAATCTGACTCAGCTGCCCCTCCTCCGAGCTCTTATAAGACCAAGGCATACCTCTAGAATGGCACTTGTCACTCAGTTTCTTCACCATTAATGCTCTTGTCTGGTTCCTCCCCCTCAGCTGCAAACCTCATGAGAACAATGTCAACTCTAAAACTGTATAACCCCCACACAGTAGGTACTATATAATATGTATTCCAATGAATGAATGAGGCAGCAGACAATAGCAAAAATTATCAGGGAAACAGGAGAATGGCCTGGGTTTAGATGCTGATTCTGCCTTCTACCAGCTGTAAAATGAGGTCAGTTATACTTCCTCTCAAGGGTGTTCTCAGGACAACTGATATTTTGCCGGCACATAGAGGATACTAAGCAGTGTAAGTATCTTTCCTCCCTCCATCTAGTACTGAGTGTTGTTAGAGGGTACAGGGCTGGCACTCATGTGAAACAGCAAGGCTGCGTTTCCAAATAACCATCACGATGACCTTTCTCTCTCAGCAATAGGAATGCTGATAAGACACCCAAGCCAGGCAAAGAAGATCCTGCATCTCAACGAGTAAAGGAGCGAACACTCACTGCAATCTTTCAAACACAGCTTTCTTTTCTGATTATTGAACACATTGTATTTGTTTAGCCACTGAGTTATTTTTTTCATGGTACTATTCAACTTCTTAAAAATTGAAATATAATTGACATACAACATTGTATTAGTTTCAGGTATACAACATGATTTGATATATGTATATGTTGTGAAATAATCATCACAATGAATCTAGTTAACATCCATCGCCACAGTTTCAGATTTTTTTCTTGTGATGAGAACTTTTAATAGCTACTCTCTTAGCAACGTTCAACTATGCAACATAGTATTATTAACAACATAGTATTATTAACTATGGTTGCCATGCTTTACATTACATCCCCGTGACTTATTTATTTTATCATTGACCCCCTTCGCCCATTTGCCCACCTCCCACCCCCTGCCTCTGGTAACCACCAACTGTTCTGTCTGTGAGTTCAGTTTTCTTTTTTATGATTCCATATATAATTGAGATCATACAGTATTTGCCTTTCTCTGTCTTACTTATTTTGCTTAGCACAATGCCCTCAAGGTCCATCCATGTTATTGAAAATAACAAGATGTCCTTCTTTTTATGGCTGAATAATACTCGTGTGTGTGTGTTGTACATATTCTTTATCCATTCATCTATCGATGGACACTTAGGTTGTTTTCATGCCTTGGCTATCGTAAACAATGCTTCAGTGAACATGGGAGAGCACAGACTTTTTTTGAGTTAATGTTTTTGTTTCCTGTGGTTAAATACCTAGAAGTGGAGTTGCCAGGTCATATGGTAATTCTGTTTTAACATTTTTGAGGAACCTACATACTGTTCTAATGGTTGTACCAATTTACATTCCCACCAATAGTGCACAAGGATTCTCTTTTTTCCACATCCTTACCCACACTTACTTCTTGTCTTTTTAATCATAGCCATTCTAACAGGAATGAGGCGATGTATCACTGCGGTTTTGTTTTTGCATTTCCTTGGTGATTAGTGATTTCACTTAAGAGAACTGTGTGCACCCAGGGTTCTCAGTGTCGAGCACCTTTCCATGCCCCAGTTAGCCATCTGTTTGTTTTCTTTGGAAAAATGTCTATTCAGATCCTCTGTCCATTTTTTAATCAGATTGTTTGTTTTTGCTATTGAGTTGTATGTGTTTTCAATACTAAAAAAGTTTAGTAAAACATTTTTTTAGAAACTGGTAGGAAATGGGCAAAGCCAGAAAAACTGATTGTAAGGCTGTGACTTAAATAACTGGTGTAAAAGTGGAAAATTAGCCAGCTGATTCTCCCACATAACACAGCCCTCTGTATGGAGTCTGGCTCTCCACTGGTAAGAAGCAGAGTCCAGTAGATGAGTGAGGTTGTTGTAGGGGTACATGGAGAGATAGGAAGACAGGACCCTTGACCACATGGCCAGGCCTCAGAAAGATGGAACCGTGCTTTGGGGACTGGAAGACACTCAGTATAGGCCTTTGGGGCTTCCTACTTAAGGATTTCATCATTACACTGTCTGGGCAACTCTATGCCTGTTTCTCCTGCTCCTGCTGCTATTGACTGATTTCGCTGCCCCATTTTCAAATACCCCAAGAGAGGCATACTTTTTGGTTCACCCATCACCATGCAGTATAGGCTGCCTCTGTTTCATAAAGCTTTTGTAATAGGTCATTCCATAGGTCACCCCTATGGACTGGCTTCTATGGGGTCAAGTGTCCACCCTGGACCAATCAGCTGGGCCAGGGTGACGAGCTGCAGGCCACCTTGTAAACGGACTGTGGATGTGAAAGACACTCAGAGAATGATTGTGTGTCCCCTTGCTTATTAAGTGCTAAAACTATCTGTTATGCAGAATGGGGGAGGTGATGTCACTTATCTGTCAAACGACAGATTTTGGAGGGTGTGAGAAGCAAAGCCCATTTTATTTTCCCTCCAAATGTATTTGATGTCTCTCAGTGGTTCCACCTCCCTCTCTTTAGTTCAGCCATACTGGACTTTAGTCTTTTTTATTTCAAACACCTTGCTCTCTCTCCCCCTCCCCCAACACTCTCTCTCTCTCTCTCTCTCTCTCTCTCTCTCTCTCTCTCTCTCTCTCTCTTTCTCCCCCAGACTGACAAATATGTAGTTTCCTCAGCTCCCATACCTATGCATTCCTCAGAGAAGGCTTCAGACTCCCAGACCAGTGTTCCCCGTCATAAGCTCCAGCAGTACCTTGTACTTCTTCTTTCCTAATAACCTACACTTATTTGTTTAGTATCTGTCTTTCCTATAGACTGAAGTTCAATGAGGGCAGGAATTTTTCTGGTCACTGCTTTTTCCTCAAAATCTGGTCTAGCTCCTAATGTTCAGTGGAACGTAATTATTCATGGAATGAATCACCTTTTGTTATCATGCTATCTGGACAGAATGTTTTTCATTTAAGAAAACTATATGCAGCCCAGCAAACTCAATGTTGAGCAGAACCAAAATGAAATGGTTTAGAATTGCAACGCTCTAGAAAAGTTAATCTTACATCTGGACAGGTGCAAAGTTTTCCAGGTCAGTCCTTGGAAAATGACTCAGGACAGTAAATGGCTGGCAGGCCAGGAGAGGCCAGGCTCTGCAGTGGATCAAGTAACAAGCCAGTGGGGGCCAGGGAGGCCGGTCTCCACCTGCACGCCATCCACCTCTGACTTCCACCTCACCCACAGCCGCCTCAGAGGAGCCGCCCAGGGCCACACCGGAACAGCAAACATGGGATTTTGTTTGCTGACTTGACTAAGCAACAAGTCCTCTCCCTGACCTTTCCCCCACACAGTCATAAAGGGAAAGGATACCTTTAACGTGGAATTGCACCAGCTTCCCGTAAGTAATGCCATGCTTTAAAGGGAACACCTCAGCCCTGGCTGGTTTGGCTCAGCGGTTAGGGCATCGGCCCGCAGAACAAAGAGTCGTGGGTTCGATTCTGGTCAAGGGGCACGTGCCTCAGTTGCAGTTAGGTCCTCAGCCCTGGTCGGGGTTGTGCAGGAGGCAACCACTTGATGTGTCTCTCTCACATCAATGTTTCTCTCTCTCTCTCTTTGTCTCTCACTCTATCTGAAGAAAAATAGAAAAATATCCTCATGTGAGGATTAAAAAAAATAAGAAAAAAAGAAAGAAAGGGAACACCTCAGCTGAGCATTGCTGTCTGGAATGAGCGAGGACATCTACCCCAGCACCACCTTTAGCATCTCCCCCCTCCACCTCCCCGCCCCCAGCGCAGGCCCCTTGAGGGGAGGCAGGGCCAGCCCAGGCCAGTCCCTGAGAGCCCCTGCAGGGACAAGGGGCTGGGCTGGCACTCGTCTTCTGTTGTCCAGCACCTTTGTTGAAGGGGCCAGAGAACCCTGGGTTATCTTAGCTGATGACAAGCTAAGACATGCAAAGAACTAGGGAGGCAGGACTCAGCCACACAGCAGGGCTTCCTGGCCACCCAGAGCATCATTCCGGAGGGAGGAGCAGCTCTGCCAGCCCCACAGAGGCTCTCATTTCAACTGCGGTGTCCGGTCCTTCTCTGGGGTTGTCAGACTGCAGTTTCTCCTCCGTTACGATGACTCAGCTCTTCTCTATCTCCAGTTCCACTACTTCCTTCTCTGCTGACTAATTCTCTCCCCTCCTGTCCTCTCTGCCTACACTGGGGCCCTTTTCTTTAATCTCATCCGACCATCTCACAACCTCCCGGACAGTGGGCCCAGTGGGCTCAGCCTGTGGCCACGACAAAGGTCTCATGTCAGACCCCCTGTAGGCTACTACCCAAGCATGGGAGGCCACCACTGGGTTAGGGGCCAATGCTTGGCTTAATCAATTGTCACTGAAGCCACATGTGCAGAGTCACATGGTGTAAACCCCATATGCAGGGCTCTGTCCTCTCAGGGAGGATGCAGCAGTGAAATAAGAACAACACACGCCTCTGCCTTCGTGAGCCGAGCGTTCTATTGGCGGCTGAGAGCACTGACGAGAAACACACCGAAAAGGAAAGCAGGACAGATGATTAATGCGATGGAGAAAAGCAAAGCCCACTGTTGTATAGCGAGTGCCTGGAGCAGGGGTGTGTGTGTCAATTTCAAACAAGGTGGTCAGGAGAGTCCACACGAGAGAGTGACATTTGTGTCATGAAGGACATAATGAAGGTGAGAAGGCCAAGAAGGAGCCCCCGCAGGGCTCTGGCATGGTAGACATGACAGTGCTCCTGGACACATGGCCTTGTCACTTGGTGCTGGCATGGTCAGCACCCAGAATCCTGAGGAAGCCCTGCCCTCGGGGGCCTCCCGGAGAAAGAGAGATGCCTCCATAAGGAACATAGTGCAGTAGGTGATGCTTGGCTGGGTCCAAGAAGGACCAGAGCCCAAGAGGCGTTTCGGAAGGGAACCAGAGTGCAGGCACCCACTCTCTGCACCTGTCCCCGCTGTCCCCTCCTTACAAGCAAGGATGCCGGGAACTTCCAACCAGGAATGATCAGATTCAGTGGGCCGTGGCGCATCAGAATCACCTGGGGAGCTCGTTGCAGCAGATTGCAGGGCCCATCCTCACGGCTCTGATTCAGCACCTCTGGGGCGGGGCCAACAACGAGCATCTCTAACCCTTCCCAGCTGCTGCTGCTGCTGGTCCCGCGCTGCTCTCATTGAGTCCTTCCTCCCTAGCCCTCCCATTTTGCTGGCTCTGCCCTCTCTGAAACAGCCTGCTTCCTCTGCCACTCCCTCCAGAAACCGGCACTGACTCTCCAAGGCAAAATCCTTGGTGCCCTCCTCTGAGTATTTCCCTTACATTGTCATCGTGTCGAGCTCAGTCTGCCTTTCCGGATTGTAAGCCCTTAAGGACAATTTCTCCAGTTCCTGCTATCTGGTATGTGTTAAATAAAACTTTCTGAGACCCTCACATGTTCCCTGCCAGCTGTGGAAGGAAGGCCCTTCTGGGAAAGAGTTCCAACCTGCTCCTCCAAGGTTTTCCTCACCGTCCAACCCCGTCTCACCCTGAGCTTCCTGGTTCCAGCAGGTCCAGGCCCACTGTTGTGGTGACATCTGGCCATCAAGGAAGTTGAAATTCTTTCTCTGATAAAGCAACATGCAGTTTGAAGTTTTAAAAAGGGCTGTTTTACTAAGAGGCTCAAATAAGCAAAATCAAGCACCAGAATGGCCATGCATGCATGGTGGGTCAGAGGTCAGGAGGCCAGCGCTTGGATCCTGCCTCTGTCACTAGCTGAGTGGCCTTGGGCAAGTCACTGGTTCCTTCATGTGTCAAGGGAGGGAACTGGACTACATGATTTCTAGGGTCCTTTCCAGCTCTCTGATGCCAAGCTTATAGAATCTAAGTTCATCCAGATTCTAGATGCTAAGCTAAGGTACCCAGACTTCTAGCATAAGACTTGCCAGGTCTGCCCTGGCCGGTTTGGCTCAGCGGTTAGAGCGTCGGCCCATGGGCCAGAGAGTCCCGGGTTCGGTTCCCGCTAAGGGCATGTACCTCGGTTGCAGTTTGTCCCCGGCCCCGGTTGGGGTCGTGTGGGTGGCAACCACTCGATGTGTCTCTCTCACATCGATGTTGCTCTCTCTCTCCCCACCTCTCCCTCCCGCTCTGTCTGGAAATAAAAGTAAAAGGGTCCTCGGGTGAGGATAAAAAAAAAAAAGACTGCCAGGTCTGATAATAAATTTGCTCTTCTTACAAGCTGTTTTCTAGTTTTATCTCAGCATGTGGAGTGGGGCAATTCCTTAAATATTCCAGGTGAGTCAAGTGATTGAGGGAGCTGCAGAAAGAAGTGGCCGAACTAAACGGTGGCACAGAGAAAGGTGCATAGACAAGGGTTTGAATCAGCCTCACCACTGTGTGGCTTCCCGAAAATTATTTAACTTCTCTGAGCCTCAGTTTTTTCACCTGTAAAATGAGAGCAAAAAACAGTATCTACCTTATAGGATTACTATGAGAATTAACAGGAAGTAATTACCAGCAAGTACCCAGCACAGCACAGGCATCAAGCAAGTGTTAGCTCTCAGGGGCTCCCCTGGACGCTTTGAGCCCATCTCTGCTGCCAGGCTGGCCCCTAAATGAGGAAGACATTTTGAACTCTGAACCCTAAAGTCCTTCTGAGGAGCTGCTGGTCACTCCTATGGCCTTGCTGGTCACTCATTCATTCAACCTATGTTTATTGAGAGCGTTTACTCAGTGCCAGATATGATGAAAATAAGTACAGATAATTAAGGCACAGTCCCTGTCCTCAAGAAACAGGAATTATGTTTTAGTTAGGGCTATAGACAGATCAACAACTGTAATATGGGGGGATAAATGCTACCAGGGGTAAGCACGGGTTCTAAGCACTCAGGAGAGGTCAGAGGAGACTTCTTGGGCCAAGTTGATTTCGTAAGGGTGAGGAGGATTGGCCTAGCTGGGTAGTGACAGGGAAGAGAATTCTGGGAAGAAAGAAAATGAGTCTAGAGAGGTAACCAGGATCATATCACCAAAGGTCTACATCCTGCAATATGGAGTTTAGTCTTTAACTCAGGAGCAATGCACAGGCACTGCAAGGTTTTAAGCGGGGGTATGGCAGGATCAGCTTTGTATTTATAAAGGCCACTCTTGCTGCTGTACAGAGAACTGCTCAATGGCAGGTAGGAGAGGCTGACAAAACTAGAAGATTGGAGAGTAGTCCAGACAGCAGTCAGCTGATCCAAAGTGACGACAGCTGAAGGTGGTGACAGTGGAGAGAAGTGGAAGAATTAGAGAGGCATGTACAGGATACCATCTACAAGACTCAGTAATGAATTGGATGACAAAGTGACAGAGAGGGAGGAATCCAGAATGATGAGATTTCTGGCCTGGTCATGCAATGGATACTGATATCATTAACTGAGATGAAGAACACAGGAGAGAAGGGACAGACTTGGAGTGGGACTGAGGGATAAAATCGGTTTTAGGAGAGAAAGGGCATGTAAGGCTAGGGTGAAGAATTGTTAAAGGTCGGGGATACCTGACCCCATTCACAGATTGCTGAGAAAGAACCAACAGAGGAAGAAGTTAAGGACAGAGAAGGAAAGGGGGCCAGTTATCAGTGGCATGAAGGCTCTGGAAGAGACTGAAGGGCATGTGACCCAAAGCACGGTGGGAGGATGACAGTGGTGAGGCCATCTTGGCTCTTGGGATGGAAGGAAGGAGGCAACCACAGGTGTGTAAACACCTCAGGTCTTTCTTGCTCCAGGAGTCATGCCCTTCCCCTCACCTATTGGTCTCTGATCCATGCAGTTGGTCCTCATTGTGTCTCTCAGCCAGCTGGTAAGTTCGTTTTCCCATTTAGTGAAACCACCTTGAAGAAACAGTGGACTTGGATAAGTGACTGTCTGTAAAATGGAGACAGACAACCTCAAAGGGTGGTTGTAAGGATTCAGTGGAACCATGTATGGACGTGAGCAGAACAGCGCCCAGCACACAGGACACTGTCCACACTGTCAGCTAGTCTCCTTCTGAGGCTCCAGATAGATGTGTGCTGACGGACACCAGGGTGTCTTCCTAATCAGAGCAGGCTTCCTGTTTTTCATCCCCTTTCAAAGCTGGAACTCCTTTTTCAGCTGTCCATTAAATTCCCATTTCCAATTTTCTGTTCATTTGCAAATTCATTTCCACAAGTAAACGATACCCACTGGTAGCCTCCTTGAACTTGAATCCTATCATTCTCAAATACGTTCTTATTTTGGGGTTGCAACTTTTTACTGCTATAATCCTGGGTTTGGAGGGTTAAATGCAGTGGCTTTGCCCTCAGTGAACTCTTAACTTCTTGGGGTGTCTCTGTTTCTCCTTCACCCATTTGTCTCATATTCACTCCCTGCAGCCTGACTTCAATATCATGATATTCATGGAATGATCAATTGTTGATTAAATATATTCGACTTGTAGGTGTGTACTCCCTAGGCTTGGAGCCCTCTTTATTTATGTTTATTTTTGTTTTTGAATTGATAGTACCAATTGTAGCTCTCAGGTTCTCCCTCAGCAGAAGGTCCAGCCACTGCTGTCTTGTGCCTGTGACATCTGCCCTAAGCCAGCAGTCTTATTAGCGACTGTTGCACCCAGTGCCCAGCCGAGGCCCGTGGAGGGGGGGCAGTTGAGGATGGAGGGTCCTGGGAGCGCCAGGCCCTCTGCCCCATCATGGGCCTTCAGGAGCCAGTGGGAGGCAGGAAGTAGAAGAATGTTCCATTGGGGTGGTGAGAGCTGTCCTCATTTAATATTAGACTCTAAATTTAATAACTTTTCAAGTACTCATTTGCTAAGAGCCCATTTTTGATTCAAGGGCAGCCACCATAAACCTGGATCTTTGGTGAGTGATGAAATTGAAAGGGTCTAACCTCTCTGCACCCCAGCAAGTGGGGCGACCGGATAACGTCATTCCTGGCTTCAAATGTCCCCGTGGCTTCCCAGCTCCTTTAGAAGGAAATCCGTGCCAAGCTGCCCTGCCTCCAGTGCCAGACCCCCTGCTGTGCGGCCTCCAGCCACACCTGCCTGAGGCTTCTGCGTTCTCTGTGGCGTTGCCTGGGAAACTTCCCTTCTTGGGAAAAGTGTGTGTGAAACGGAACATCCTACTGGTTCTGTTTCTCTGGAGAACCCCCCAAAATACATTTATCTTGCAGGATTTTATACGATTCATTATTACTGATAACTGCAGCTCTTTATTGAGTGCCACCCACCTTGCTAAGGGTTTACCATACATTCTCTCATTCAGTCCTCACGACTATGAGCTGGTCCTCTTAGTAATGCCCCTTGTATGGTGATGAAGCAGACACTTAGACTGACATCACTCACAGTTAGTAAAGGTGGAACCACAATTTGAATTTTAACCACCACCCTCACTCACTCCCCACTGAGTGCCTAACTAAGGGATGTTTTTCTTGCCCCATAAATATTCTGTTCCACCCCACCTCCAAATAACTGAAGCATGTCCATTCACTTAATTTGGGTATTTGATTTTTAAGCAGAGTTTTGTTTTTGTTTTTTTCATCATCTGGTTCCATGTCGCCCAGGAGCTTCCAGGGGAGGGACTGGGGACAGGAGGGTGTGACCGCATTCCTCAGACCACCTCACACAGACTCCCCCAGGACTCAAGCCTGCCTGCCCTCGCTTCCTGCCCCCATCTGCAAGGCCACAAGGCAGCCCTGCGACCCAGGCTGGTAGAGCTCCCTGCAAATCACACTCTCTTGGTCCCCTCACAGGGGCATTGTCACATTTTGTTGCTGCAGAATTTCCAGGTCCCCCAGCTTCACGGGGCAACAAAGAGGCTTGATGGTAGAGTGCATGGAGGAGAGAGATGTGTGCATGACCAATTAGCTGGACTTTCACAGTCCCATTTCAAACCTGTCCACTTAAATCTCTTTTTCCTGATAAGCTCAGACACTAAAACAAGCTGCCCCTGTGGCCTGCTTCCAGCTAGGCAGAAGGTGGGGGAGAGCTGGGCTGGCAGGGCACTGTGGCTGTGAGGCAGGTGCCAGAGAAATGCCGCTCACCACTCACCACACTATTTCACCCTACCTGCCCTGGTGTCGCCGTGTGATGGGGGCACTCGGCCTGCTCAGGGGAGCCAAAGCCCTTCCGTTCGGTTCTCCGGCCTCCCACGCTAGTGCATCTTTCCCCAGGAAGGGTCCTGTATCAGTGAGCAAACTCTTTTTTTAAGTTAGAAAGAGGAAGACCAAATAGAGTTTTGGGGGTTTTTTAAAATTAAAAAAGCCTTTTAGGGCAGATAACTGTGTAATTTTCTTATATGCAAATTAGAATGAATTGTACAAAAGGCAGGTTCCATTTGGCACTTGGCTAAGAGCTTTGCCTCCATTGTCTCCTTTGACACCCCACAGCCCTATGAAGCAAGTATTGCTTGACGGATGATGATGGCACAATGGCTTGAGAGATTCAGGGACTTGCCCAGGGTCACATGACTAAAAGTAACATAACTGCACTGGCAAAGGAAGGAGCCTTACCCAGAGTGATGTCTTGGCAAATATGGGGCAGGCTTGTGACTCTGATCATCATCAGCTTCTGCTGGGAAGTGTGCCTAGAAGGAATACTAAAAACTGAAAACTGTCTGCTTTCTTTATCCAAAGTCATTCATTCACTCACTCATTCATTCATTCAACAAGCACATGCACTCACACTATGTCAGCACGTTCTGGATGCTAGAAATAAGACATGGTTCTCGTCTGACCAAATAGTGGGCTGTCATTGTGTGGAAGGTAAAACATTGTAAATGCCAAATTCAGCAAAGCCTTCCCTGATAGAGCTAACTTCTTTGTCTAAAAATTCATAGCACTGGTTTTTGCTTTAAAAATGTCTTTATTGCCCTGGCTGGTTTGGCTCAGTGGTTGGAGTGTCGGCCCTCGGACCAAAGAGTCGCGGGTTTGATTCCAGTCAAGGCGTGTACCTCAGTTGCAGTTCATCCCTGGCCCTGGTCGGGGTCATGCAGGAGGCAACCAATTGATGTGTCTCTCTCACATCGATGTTTCTCTCTCTCTCCTTCCCTCCCTCTATCTGATGATAAATGGAAAAATGTCCTTGGGTGAGGATTTTTAAAAAAAAATGTCTTTATTCCTATGGCCTTCTGACTTTGATTGGCAAACATTTATTTTGTTAGTAATCCTTTCCAGGCCTCCTTAACCCAGAGACTGCGAACTTATCAGCCAGTCAGTAAATATGCTCTGATGTCATGCAAATCATGTCTGATACCTAATAATTTCCCTATAGAATCAAAGTGTTCACTCTTCAGCAAATCATCAATTTCATTTTAAGCATTGAGTTGCATGCTCTGTTTTTCTATCCCTTTTTTTTTCTCTTGGGTCTAAATCCAGCCTGTGAGTTTGTGTGTGTAGAGTGATAATATGTAAGATAACTCCAAATTAGGCTCTTTAAATCTCTTGTTCCTGCAAACCTAGGGAAATTAGACATCTTTTTCAGAGACACATTAGCTTTAAGAACTTGTTTCCAAACCCTATGTGTGTTCTCTCCCTCCACATCCCCACCCACTTCTTTCTCTTGCAGTCTCTCAGATCACAGTATGATTTTTCTAAATTCACACAGTCCCTTCTGGTGTGTGAACAAAAGTAGGGGACTATGAGGGAGATTATGCCTCCTGCCTATTGTTCCTTAGGCTTCCCAGGCCCTGGTCATGCTCTCGTTTAAACCCAAGACCTGTTAAGTACTTCCTAAAACTAGAGGTTTGAGAAGGAGAAGGAAAAGCTGTAGGAACTAAACCAGCTGCCAGTCTGATGATCATAGTACAGAATCAATATCGGGTCACACGCGGGGGCGAGGAAAGGCAGAGGTGAAACTGTGAGTAAAAGAGCTGCCTTCGCCGGGCTTTGAGAGCCCGTCTTGGCAGCCCTCCCGCCCGGGGTGACCTTGGAGCCGGAGCTGCGCAGCAAGGGAGGAGCCGTGTTTCCCTAAGCAGTGCCGCCAGGTACCCGGCCAGGAGGCCCAGACCCCACGGGCATCACAGGTGGCTCTGATGGGCTCCTCACGCACTTGATTCCTGGTCAAGACTGGTGTGGCCCCAGGAAGAGGCCCTGGGGGCAGTTCCGCGGAGGGAGCCTCTGGAGGTGGCTGTGGGGGTGGGGAGGCCTGCGCGCCTTTCCCAGGATGGCTCTCAGGAGAGGTGTAACTGCTCCACCACCCTACCACCTAGTTCCAGTGCTCGAATCTTGGGTCAGTCCCCCTTTCAAGAAGGGACAGCATGCCCCCCAGGCTGGTGCCACAGGCAGCTCATCTGCACCCAAGTCTCTCTCCATCTGTCCTGCTACCTGGTGTAAAATTCATGCCCCCATCCTCTTTCCAGTCCAGACAGTCCCTGTGAGGAGGAACAAGTGTCCTTTGAGAGGGCAGGATCTGAGCCTGTGAGACCGTCCAGTGTGCGATGCCACCTAGAAGACAGCAGGGCGGTGGGGAACAGCAGGACGCGGCAGGGTCAGCCTCAGTGCACAGGTGGGTTAGAACCCGCAGCACCAGGCGCTCCCCAGGCGTCGAGGCAGGTAAAGGTAGGGGAGGAAAAGGCCCGTGAGGCGGAACAGGCAGGGCACGTAGCCCAGGGCAGCAGAGCCTGCAGGATCTGGCTGAACCGGGGGCTTGTGTCCCACAAAAAGAGGCCGTCACCGGCCCCCTCCCAGCCCGTTGTTGCTGCATGGGGACATGGACGCCATCAGCCAGGTTTTTGCTGTCTTTTGGAAAAAATTGTTTTAGGAGAAGAATGAAACCAATCAGCTTTTTAACATGTTGGCAACTAATTTAATTTTTTTTAAAACACTGTATGGTCCTGCAGAGGATACGCTAAGTGAAATAGCTGTGGGCCCCATTTGGTTACTAGAGTACACTGGAGAGTCGGCCCAGGGCCATAGCTGGGTCCAGGGCTGCTGAAACACCACCCTCACCCTGCCTGTCGCTAACACAACATAAAATCACTTAACCAGCAGGAGGCCCTTCTTAACAATCAATCAAGCCAAGAGCCAAGGGCAATATTTTCAGCCTCTTTATAGCTCAGATCCATACCTTGACTCTGAAAACAATTCAATCCATTCTTTTCTCTTTTTTCTCTTCTTCTAGCTCAAAACAAAACCAAAACTGCAAAGCTTTCCCCGAAAAGTTTCTCTGGAGAGGCAGCACTTAATTCTAGAGGAGACCTTTGCTTCCAGGTCATTAGTCAGGAATGTTCCAGGTGGATCCCCAAGCCAACTCTGTTTTGAACTTGGACAAAAGCCCTGAACGACCTTGGGCAAGGTGCGTAGCCTATCTGATTTCCTTCTGTTGCTCATGAGGAAAAACGATTGCAGTGGGGGAAAGCACGCAACCAAGGGTGCCTGGTCCTTCATCTTTCAGACCCTTGGGCCTCAGTTTCCTCCTACCAAAATATTCGCGGAACAGGTCTAAGGCCCCAGGGGCCAAGGGTCTCTAACAGCCCTGGCTCAGAGCACTCCCCTCTGTGGAACTGAGGAATGCCCCCTGGTGAAGTATGAAATGGGCATGTTTGAATTCTTTCAGCTTTATCCCACCTCCTGTTACCTGCTGTCCTAGCAGAACTCTCCATGCCCCAGGGACACCTAGTTGAATTCAAAACCTGGTTATTTTATGAAATAGCAAGGTATATGTATACACACATATAACGAGAATTTTATGTACATATGAATATCACTTGTACCAAAAATGACACAGTGAGTTTGTGCCGCCTTTTTTCAAAGGTTCAGAATGTACTAACGACGGATTTCAGAGATCACATCCAGGACTTTCATGCTGAATGCCATTAAGTGTTCAGTGTTTGGAACTATCTGCTCGTCCTGACTTGGAAGCAAGTTTATTTATTCAGCATAAAAGGAAGTATTTGAACTCACAGAGTGTGATTCTCTGCAACTTTTAAAAGTAGCAAGACTGGACAGACAACTTTTAGGACAATAAGACATATTTCTCTGTTCTGAATACCACCCAGCTACTGAAGGGCACCGACGTTTTGCCACCTTGAAGCTGCCTTTGGGGATATTGATTTTAAGCTGTTTATTAAGAAACAAAAGACCCAGAAAGAACCTTTGACCCTCTTTCCTTTCCTGCGCCAGAGATTCAGATAGAAATAGCTGCTTCAGGAAGGCAAGCTTAGAGTATTCACCATAGCCTACTTTGAATTCAGTGTGGGAAATTGGGAGACTTCAGGAAATAGCCTGTTAGTTGGATACCCCCGGTGTCCCATTGCTTCTAAGCTGCCCAAGAATTTGCCTGCCACGTGTGTTCCCCTCTTCTGTAAACCATCCATTCTCACTTCTGAAATCCCCCCTTTTCTCCTTTGTCCAAAATGTCATATATACCCAATGCTGCCTCACTGTCTTTGGAATTTTCATGCTCATGTGAATTCCCTACGTATATGTAGTGAACATTTTATTTTTTTCCTGTTAATCTATCTCTATTAATTTGATTGTTAGCCCAGCTAGAAGAACTTAGAAGGTGGGAGAAAAGTATTCATGTTTTTAGCCCCCACGCTATCTTTTTTTAAAGCTTTATTTATTTATTTTATCCTTACCAGAGGACATTTTTGCATTTATCTTCAGATAGAGCAGGAGGGAGAGAGGGAGGAAGAGAGAGCGACACATCGATTGGTTGCCACCCACATGACCCCAACAGTGGCCAGGGACGAACTGCAACCGAGGTATGTGTCCTTAGCAGGAACTGAACCAGGGACTCGCTGGTTCACAGGCCGATGCTGTAACCGCTGAGCCAAACCGGCCAGGGCTCCCTCACACTATCTTAACTAGGTAATTATAGCTCTATAGAGATCAACATTAAAAAGAACGTAAATTTTAGTTAATATAGATAGCATATGTAAATGATAAAATGAGCCTTTTTTCCCTAAAATTACCTTCTATTGCCTTCTTCATTCAGTTATTTAGTTTTGAACGGCTCTTTCATGAAACCAAACATGTAAACAATATTTTTGTGAATATCACAATATTGCCTTGGTGAATAGAATAATGCTCCCCATCGCACTCTTATTACTTTGCCTAAGTTATATAGACCCAGCTGGCCTTTTGTAATGACATTTGCACACACACAAACATATGCATGGGATCCCCCTAAAGGGGGTGTCAGAGAAATTATTGAATCTGCAGAAGAGCTGAACAGAGAAGTCCAGCAAATGCTTGAGTACAGGATGCATGACAGTTAGAATCAAACAGTAGGCAGGTGGAAAGGCTGTCTGCAAGCTGAACCCCCAGCTATTCCAGCTCTGGGCAGAGGATGCAGCAAGTCCTTCCCGCATCTCACCCAAGTTCACCTGTTGTATTGGAGCTCCTTTCACAGATACTCTTTTCAGGGCACAGTTTCACCATGGTTCCCAAATCATCCCCTCTCTAAGAAGCTGAAAGATGGTCTGAAAGCCTCTCCTAGCTTCTTTTCTCCCGAGCAGGTAATCATTGATCACTTCCCTCTGGATTCTTCCCTAATATAGCCTCACTCACTTAGAAGCTGCTCATGGAGGAAGGACATGGCAGAGTGAATTCCACTCAAGCTCTCTTCTAAGCTGGTGAATGGAAACTAGCACCACTTTGCCCCAGACAGTGTTATGTGGATACTCAATGCCTCCCATGACTCCTAGATTTTTTGTTTTTCTATTCTTAAGCGTAACCCATCATCCATCTACCTTTATTTATGCAGCTTGGGTTTTTCCTGACCCCCTTTGACAGTGGAGCAACTAGAACATGGTGATGTAACTTTCACCCCTGTTGTTCCTGGAGCTGGAGCCAGTGCGACCCACTGTTAATACAGGGCTTTTCTCCAGCTGGATGTATTCTCACCATGTGGTCCTGTCTACAATGGTCAGTTCCGAGAAAAGACGATCCATACTTTTGTTTTGTTTCACAGGACTATTTCTGGAAGTGGAACTGGTTGGCTGGCTGGAATGAACGACCTTGCATTGAAGCATGTAAGTGACTTTCCTTCACAGTGTTTTTTCTTCTCAGAGATGACACAGTCGCCATTCTCTTTCTCTGAACTCCATGCTAATATTACACATATGTAATTCTGCTGTGCCGCTGCTCTGTTCTTTTTAGGGTGAGAGATACTGCGATGCAGGCTCTTGTTAAGTTACATAGGTCATCTGCCAAGGTTCAGCTGTCTGCTGCGACCAGATGCTATTTGCACGTACGGTCACTCACCAAATTCAGGATTTCACTGAACTTCTCCTAACAACAGGGGTTGTTAGCATCAAAGACCCAGGGAGAGGCAAGAACTTGATTTCAGGAGCCCAGCTTGAGGAAGGCAGGTGATGGGGATGCACCACAAAATTGATTTGGAGAGAACTGAGATTGAAGTTTATCACTCATTGGTATGACATATTCGTTGGGTTCCTCCTATATGCAAGACACGGGGTATATAAGCAATGAGTAAAACCAGACAGTGATTACATTAGAACAACAGAGGATTTAGTAAGAGCTCCAAGTCATGGAGACCCAGGAACTCTCTGAGGAAGAAGTGAAAATCATCTGAAAATAGAAATTTTATGTATCAACTCTTCTCTTTCCTTCTCCCGCCCCCCCTTTTCTTTTTATGTTCTAAAATAGGATTCTTTCATCAGAGACATCGGTGAATCCTGACTGAGGCCTCTTAGGAGAAGAGTCCGTGCTCCCCGGGTGTAAGATTACAAAGGAGACCTTGAGGGAGAGCGTGACCTCTTCCCTGTGTGGCCCCCGGCCACTAGATCCTGTTTTGTTTTGTTTTGTTTGTTTGTTTTTTAAGGGACTAAGCAACTATATCAAGGAAAGTCAACAGGAGTGGAATTCCAAAACCTCATTTTTGAAGTCAAATACTATAAAACTGACTAAGACCCTGCCACAGAGTGAATACCCCATATTAGCTAAATTCTATTAAAATTTGTATTATCACAGAGAAGCACTAACTTAGAGGAACTAGAAAAAAATTTGATAATGTTAAAATAGAATGAAGAATGAGCAAGTCACTTAAGATTTAAAAGTGTTATTTGTAAATTTGTGTACAAACAAATTGGTATAGAAATCAGAAGTAAACTAAAATGGGCTCAGATCTTCTGGCCCATGGGTGGTTTAGAATCCTAGGTTTATCCTTGATAATCTTGAAAAGAAATTGTGTATGAGTTGGGCCAGATTTTCAAAATTTTGATAAAAAGTTTTATGGCTTATTGAAAAGGACTTCCCACTGAATGGACTAAATCCTTTCTATAGCATCTCCAGCTAAATGCTTGCTTTCTTTTTTAAAAAAGCATCACATACAATTTCAAGGAAGCATTATTTTAAGGCTTAAGTTTATACCAATTAACAGATTTTCTGAGAAGATATAAACTCCAGACATTCAGAAGAGCTTAATTTAACCACATTTTAAAGGACACTTACAGTTAACATTATAGTTTACAAAAGATAAATTCCTAATTCTGTCCTATTTTGTTTAATTTTACCTCCTGGAATGTTTTCAACTATTTCAAGAGATTGTAGAATTCGCTCTCAAAGTAAAAACAATTTGATTGTATTTAAAAATTATTTATTTATTCATTTGTTATTCCTCACCCAAGATATTTTTCCATTGAGTTTTAGAGTGGAAGGGGGGAATAGAGAGAGAGAGAGAGAGAGAGAGAGAGAGAGAGAGATTTCGATGTGAGAGGGACACGTTGATTGGTTGCATCCTGAACAAACCCAACCTGAGCCAGGGATCGAACCTGCAACCCAGGTATGTGCCCTTGACCAGGAATCAAACCCACACCCCTTCGGTCTGAAGGCCAATGCTCTAACTGTTGAGCCAAACTGGCCAGGGCCATTTAAAAATAATTTAAGTAAACACTACTAGACAACATGTAGCACTTGGAATGGGAAACAGGGCTGAGGGTTTTGTGAACCCTAACAATAAACATTAAGGGTTTGAAATGACAGAACATTAAGCAGTGTTTTTCTGGTGACTGTCATGCTTCCCATCCCCCACTCACGTTGTGACTGATCAGCGGGAGCTTCCTGCCTACACATCAACACCATTCTTACTCTGCATATGTGGTCTTTGTACATAGTACATTCTCACAAAAATATAGAACACGTGATCTGGTAAGATAATAACTCTGACACTCCAACGTGCTTAGAATATAGACATTTTAGAAAAATGAAGCTGCTATGGACTGAATGTGTCCCCCCCAACTTTACTCCCCCACACCAAAATTTATATTTTGAAGCCCAAGTCCCCAGCGTGATAGTATTTGGAGGTGGGGCCTTTGCGAAGAAATTGAAGTTAAATTAGGTCCTATGGGTGGGGCTCTCATGATGGGATTAATACTTTTATAAAAGACACAGGAGATCTGTCTCCCTCCCTGTAGGCATGCAAACATCAAGGGAAGGCCATGTGAGGACCTAGTGAGAAGATGGCCATCTGCAAACCAGGAAGAG
Source organism: Tadarida brasiliensis (assembly GCA_030848825.1). Taxonomy (NCBI): domain Eukaryota; kingdom Metazoa; phylum Chordata; class Mammalia; order Chiroptera; family Molossidae; genus Tadarida; species Tadarida brasiliensis. Next base: position 49,627,102 of record CM061258.1, read on the forward strand.
AACCTCATCAGGACCAATCAGCTGGAACCACGATCTTGGACTTCCCAGCCTCCAGAATTGTGCAAAACAAATGTCTGTTGTTTAAGCTGCTCTGTCTGGTCTATGATATTTTGTTATAGCAGCCAGAACTGACTGAGACAGAGGGCTTCACAAACCAGCTGGTTTCATTGAGCTGGCTTAGAAATTGTAGAGAGGAAATAATCGTTATATGTAGTAGGCAGACCCTATCTGTTAATGTCATTACTTACCCAGACCCAAATAGATTTCTACTAAGATTGTCAAATCTTTATTGATCACCTGCTCGTTCTGGGCAAAGGTCAAATTCCAACTGCATAGAAGCTCTCAGTTTTTAGACTCGAAGTCTCTAGAAAGAAAATCCTAGCTTGGAATTCTACACATGGAAGGTCAGCAGGCTTTCAACAGCTGTAACTTCCCACACTGCTGTCTTGGACCCTCTGGGTTACTTGTTTTGTTTCCTATTTGGGAAGTAAAGGTGAAATCTGGGTACTCCAAGTGCTAACTTTTTGTTAAATTAAGAGGACAACATAAATAGCAACTAAATTAGCATTTGCCAAAGTCTCAAAGGAAGGTACCAATAAAGATATCTGATACAGAAATTCAGAGGAGGAAATAATCAAGTTAAATTGCAAAAGGGATAAAAACAAAAAACAGTATAAGCCCTGGCCAGTTTTGCTCGGCGGTTAGAGCATCGGCCCGCGGACCAGAGAGTCCCAGGTTCGGTTCCTGCTAAGGGCATGTACCTCGGTTGCAGTTTTTCTCCAGCCCCAGTTGGGATCGTGTGGGTGCCAACCAGTTGATGTGTCTCTCTCACATCGATGTTTCTCTCTCTGTCTTCCTCCCTCTCTCCTTCCCACTCTATCTGAAGATACATGCAAAAATGTCCTTGAGTGAGGATAAACAAACAAACAACAACAACAACTACAAAAACAGTATAAGAACAGCGATCGGAACAGCCCAGGTAAGACCTTGAACCAAAGTAGCAGTGGTAATGATGAGAATGTAAAAAGTAATATAAATGGAGCCACTTCAAAGTGGAGTTGGAGCTGCCACGCCTGAGGAACTGCCTTGTACATCTTACTCCTCAAACCTTTGGGATGTTAAAACTGGACAAAGTAACCTTTGGACTAAAGCTGCCTAAAGCAGCTCTGTTTGCAAAGCCATCAGGAAAGCAGACATTATGACTACCTAACTGAAAATAAAGACATACTTTAGAATCAGCATCACTATGTTAGCTTATTTGCATCTATAGAAATGCTTTCCTTAGCTTAACACCCATAGAACTTCCTTCTATTCATGTATTTGTGCCCCTTCCCGTTCTCATAAATACCTCTTGCCTTCACCTCCTAAATCTGAACACTACTTGGGTCTCTACCTGAATCAGTGCTTCCCAAATTGCTATTAAAAAAAAAAAAAAATCTCAAACTCTTATTGCTTCTCACTTTGGCTTTTTATTTTTAGGTTAATAAGAGCAAAGAAGAAAGAAGAGACATTAACAAATGAGAGAGAGATTCAAAGAACCACCAAATCTTAGTGACTGGCTGGATGCTAAGGAATAGTCCTAAAGGAATCCAAAAAGATTGAGGTTTGAATCTAAGAGACTGAAATGTGTGTATTAATAGGTATGACAATCAGAGGAAAGATCCATTGGTAGATTGAGGGGTGGTGTGGAATTGGATGATTCTGACTTCTTTACCTGTTGAGTGTGAGGTGACAATTGTGTTTATATTATGACAAAAGGCAGACATTGGTGATACCTGCTGTCCTTGCTGTGGTGGTCCTTGGTTCACCATAGCCTTTTACACTCAGGCTGAGCAGATCCAGATACGATGTTAACTCTTGACTAACTGAGTAACTGAACTTTAGCAGCTGTGTAGCTGTAGAAAGAAAGAAAGAAAGAAAGAAAGAAAGAGAGAGAGAGAGAGAGAGAGAGAGAGAGAGAGAGAGAGAGAGAGAGAAAGAAAGAAAGAAAGAAAGAAAGAAAGAAAGAAAGAAAGAAAGAAAGAAAGAAAGAGACTTTGAATTAAAGGGAGTCCACACCAAAGTGTTTAAGCAGTACTTTGTGAAAGTGTGGCAATTTCTGCTGAGAGAATCGACCAGTCCTGTGGTCAACCTTCCACCATTCCTTAAGTGAAGAGCTAGGAGAGTCAGGAGCAAATCCCCAAATGGAGAAGCCAGTTATCAGGAAGTAGGTCTCAGCAGCCCCTTAGGAAGCTGCTGAGTTTTGGGGTAGAAGCCACAATCCCTTTACCAGATAATAAGTACCTTCCTAGAAAGATATGTATTTTTGCATATCCAAATTACTACCATCAATATGTGTATTTCAATGAGGCTTTGTTTTGAAATTATACAGATTTTCCTTAATAAAAAAAAATTAAAGTAATCTGAACTTTAAAAACTAGAAACCAACAACCTAAGACATTACTTCTATTTTGACTATATTAACAGGATGCATGTTCCTTTTTTTTTTTTTTGCATTTATCTTCAGATAGAGTGGAACAGAGAGAGAGAGAGGGAGGAAGAGAGAGAGAGAAACATCAGTGTGAGAGAGACACATCATCGACTGGTTGCCACCTACATGACCCCAACTGGGGCGGGGACAAACTGCAATCAAGGTACATGCCCTTAGCGGAACCAAACCTGGGACTCTCTGGTCCACGGCCGACGCTCTAACCACTGAGCAAAATGGGCCAGGGTGCATGTTTCTTTAAAAAAAAAATATTTGAGCCCTGGCTGGGTGGGTCAGTTGGTTGGAGTGTTGTCCTGTGCACCAGGGTGCATACCGGGATTGCAGGTTTGGTCCACAGTCAGGGCGAGTATGGGAGGCAACTGATCAGTTGCCTCTCTCTTTTTCTCTCTCTCTCTTTCACGCCCTTTCCCTTCTTCCCCCTTTCTTCCCTCAAGGTGTGTACCTTTGCTCTCTCTCCTAAGCACCAAGGGCCCTTCTTTTGCTTCTGTAACTTGCTCCCTGAGCCCTGGCAGCCCAGCAGCTCACCTTTTCCACAGCTCACTTCTACCTCTGTTACTTTCTGAAATTTAGAATCTAAATGAACCAATAAACTGTTACTTGCATTTGAGTCTTGACTCTGAATTCTTTCTTAGCCCAAACTCAAGGACCCTGGTCTAACAGCTGGTACCGTTCACCATTAACGTTTGTACATGTTTTCCTCTATGTGGGTGCTTTTCTAGAGGACATTAGCAGATGTGGAATTGCTGGATTTCAGGTAATGTACATCTTTACCTAGAGATAACCGACTTATTTCTCCAAATGACTGCTCAAAGTATTCACCTCCTGTATAAGAGCTCCTGACTGCCCGCACTTGTTAAACAATTCAATTTCTGTGAACATAATGGGTGTTTTAATTTTTTTTCCCTGATAAATAGTGAAGCTTCTTTCAAAATATCCAAGCTTTCTTGGGTCAGCTAGAAGCTTGTTTGCTTCTCATTAACTAAGACAGAGTATTCCAGAAGGGCAATATAAGAGTCAGGCAGAAGAAATTAAACTAGGACTAAGAGCTCCTGCCAAAGATAGAGCAATCTGAGATTAAGATAAAGCATACTTGAAGTTAAAGTTAATGGGAAAGAATGAATGCTTTTTTTTTTTTCCTTTATTGATTTTAGAGAGATAGGAAGTGAGAGGGAGAGGGAGACAGAAACATCGGTGAGAGAGAACATTGATTGGCCACCTCCTGCATGCCCCCCTCTGGGGATCGGGCCCACAACCTGGGGATGTGCCCTGACCAGGAATCAAACCAGTGATCTCTTGGTACGTGGGTCAATGCTCAACCACTGAGCCACACTGGCTGGACAAGAATGAATGATTTTTAAAAATTAATTCAGACTCTGGCCAGTTTGGCTCAGCAGTTAGAGCACTGGCCCGCAGACCAGAGAATCCCGGGTTTGGTTCCCGCTAAGGGCACGTACCTCGGTTGCAGTTTGTCCCCGGCCCCGGTTGGGGTCGTGTGGGTGACAACTACTCGATGTGTCTCTCTCACGTCGATGTTCCTCTCTCTCTCTTCCCCCTCTCTCCCTCCTACTCTATCTGAAGATAAATGCAAAAAAAAAAAAAAAAAAAAAAATGTCCTCGGGTGAGGATAAAAAAAAAAAAATGAATTCAGAACAATTTTATAGGTATGTGGTAGAACCCTTTACGGCGCACCTTTCAGATCTTATTGCTTTAATACATATGAGACCTACAAGAAACCGCAAGGAATTACCAGTAGAACTGTCATCAGAGCTAGTGCTTGGACACGAACTGGATGTGTCCCTAGAGCTTTGTGATGATGAATAGATGATGGTAACTTGGGGTGGGACAGGGGAGGGGTCATATGTAGTAGGTCCTTACCTGGGAAAAGAGAACATGTATTTAATAGAAGGTGAACATGTTGAAATTTGTAGTTCAGTTTATCAGTCTAAAGAACAGGAGATTAGCTTCTGTGCTGAGGCAAAAGTTTGGACTCAGATAAACCCAGCACTTGCATTTCTTACTTATGAGACTCTGAGTCTATTTCTTCACTGTTAAATAAGGATGATATCTTCTTCACAGAGTTGTTACAGGGTTGAAAGTAACAACTGTTTCTAGTATAGTGTCTGGTATATTTAGTATTTAGTAAATTCATAATTGTAACAAAATAATTGAGCAGCTACTACATTCCAGGCATTGCAGCAAGTCCTAGGCACATAGCAGTGAAGAATTAGACCAAGTCTGGGCTGTCAAGAAGCTCACATTCTAGAAGGAGGTGACAAACAATAAACACATAATCCACCATATGGCACACCAAGTGATAAATGCAATTGAGAAAAGGCAGGGTAAAGGGGCTAAAATGTGAAGGGGGCCACCTAGAGTCAACGCTGCTTTCTCCTGCTCATTTCCAGGAGATCCTGGGGATCATTTTCTGAGTCACTGGAGTTCTAACTTTCTTAAGCTGTGACATGGGAAAATAATAATGGAATTGTGCATGGTTTTACTTATTTGTGTGCTAAAAATGGAAGTTTAAACAGTCTTTCCAAATTTTGATTTGTTTAGAACGTTAAAGCAGAGAAAAAGGCAAGATTGCTGGAAGGTTTGCTGATTTAACATTGACAAAATATTTGAAAGTTGTCCAAAATCATAGGCTTTAGTGAAGTGAAAAGGACTTCATTGGAATACACACACACACACACACACAAATATGTACAATAGAAAAAGCAATGGACAGAGACTCTCAGGAGGTCTGTTCTTCCATAGCTGTGGAAATCATGCAATCTCTGTTTTCCCGTCCGTCAAAGGATGTTAGGAGGCCATCAGTTCTACTTTTTGTCTCCCCGGACACTGCTACTCCCACTTTTGTTTTTGAGAACTGAAACACTGACTGTTGATTATATTTCTGCTCTGATTCTTCTTCTTTTTTTAAATTATCACTCGAGGATATGTTTCTTTATTGATTTTAGAGAGGGGGGAGGGAAAGAGACAGAGAAAACAGAAACACATCCATGTGAGAGAGAAACATTGATCATTTGCCTCCCGTATGGGTCCTGACTGGGGATTGAACCAGCAGCCTTTTGGTGTATGGGATGATGCTCCAACCAACTGAGCTACCTGGGCCAGGGCTTGTTTTTTCTTTTTTTTGTTTTGTTTTTTAATGATGTTGGACTGTAACAATTTCCTTTTTAGATATAGAAATCTCCTTTGCAATAAAGTGCAGTTCCTGCTCCTGCTCAGTGTCTCTCTGATCTGGGACAGGGAAAGGGAAAATCTTGACAACCCAAGGGCTCCCAGGACTTTTGAAAAAACTCTGCTTCATTTCTTTCCTGTCGTTTCTTCATACCTCACTTCTGGCGATGCTTTGAAAGCACATTGGTCACTATTCTGGTAAATATGTTAAAATGATCAATAACAGGATATTATTGGAAAATCACCAAGTCATTTCAAAGGTAAATGGAATGTTCAAGTTGCATGCCAAGATTTTTACTCAAGCATACCTTTTTAATCCTGTTTGAACCTCTTGATATAAATAATCTGTTATTGTTATAAAAACAAAGCTGCATTTTTTCAAACACCTTCATGTTTATATCAACTTATCAAAAGGAGAGAAATGGGACTTAGAAAACAATCATTTAAAAAAACAATATTAAACAATGTTTTTACCTTATCTGGTAGTTTTCCAATGTCATCTTTTATTTTACATTAAAGAAAAAGCATTTTGCTGTATTAGAAAAACATTTTTTCACTAGATGGCCTCAGTTTTTGTTTTTAATATTCTCGCAAGCCCAGTGAGATGGCAAAATAAACTGGCACATTGCCTCATATTTATTTGAATCACCCTCCAATGTCAAACCTTAAGAGAAAATAGCCCAGAATTCTGCAGACAAGTTTCTTTTTTTGAGATCTGTGGAGAAGTGATCTGTTACGCAGTGCATGCAGACTGAACTCTGAAAGATTAATTTCAGCACTTTCAAAATGATCAGGAACATTTGCTTTTACTCACAATTTCTTCTTAGTGTTAATTTCTCCATAGAAACATTAGTCATGATAGAGCCTTGAACTCTCCCCAGAGCCTTCAGAGACGAGCTGACCAGCAATGAATTTAGAACTACTCTCCTGCAGATCACCTATGTATACTTTAACCTTCACTTTCTACTATGAACAGATATTTACTCTGTTCATTACAATGTGATATCTATGTGTTGATGACACCAACTTATTTGTACTAAAACGCCCCTTCATTCTTCCTGGTGTCAACCTCACTGAAGCTCTCCTTTACTTTTCTCCTCTACCTCTGCTACAGCCCTTCACCAGGTGTCCACACCTCCAAGTTGCCTCACTCTAATCCATCCTATAACCTCCCACAAGACTCGCCTTCCCTAAATTCCCTTGCATCATGCCGTATCCATGCCCTAACCGTTAAGAACTCTCACATGGCCCTGGCCGGTTTGGCTCAGCGGTTAGAGCATCGACCTGCGGTCCAGAGAGACCCGGAGTTCGGTTCCCGCTAAGGGCACGTGCCTTGGTTGCAATTAGTCCCCGGCCCTGGTTGGCCGTGCGGGAGGCAGCCACTCGATGTGTCCCTTTCTCTCTCTCTCTCCCTCCCACTCTATCTGAACAAAAAAGTGGAAAAATGTCCTCCAGTGAGGATAAAACAAAAACTCTCACATGATCCTATGATAATGTCCAGTCTTCTTAGCCTGATGTTCAGTGCCCTCCATGATCTAATACCAGTTTCAAAGCTTCTACCCTCTTCCACCCTCATGCCCCACCCCGTCCCTTGTCCATGCCTGTCTTCCAGGAGTGGACATTCTCCATCCAACTCATCCATTTTTCAGTGTCCACCTGAAGCCACACTTTCAAGTTCTATCACCTTCCTTGACCATTCTACTTCACAGTGATTTCCCCCTGTCTCTAAAAAACATAGACTACCCGGGCCCTAGATCATCCACTCATACTGAAAATTGGTATGTATAAGTAAGAGTATAATTGTTAGTACTTAATACATGGAAGCGAATCATGGAGATGGAATGAACTTTAGGTATCATTCAAATCAATTCAGCATCTCCTGAGACACAGGAAATTCTCCCCCTCTGGGTGAACACTGGTTGGCTAAGTGCTGTGCCTTAAAATGTGGACGTTTAACCTTTGATTTGCTCTTAAAATTAGAGGCAAGTGCTTTTTTTTATCCTCACCTGAGGACATTTTCCCATTTTTTGTTCAGATAGAGTGGGAGGGATAGAGAGGAAGAAAGAGAGCGAAACATCCATGTGAAAGGGACACATCGAGTGGCTGCCTCCTGCACAGGGACAAACTGCAACCAAGGTACGTGTCCTTAGAGGGAACCGAACCCGGTTGTCTCTGGACCGGAGGCCGACGCTCTAACCACTGAACCAAACAGGGGCAACCACTTTTTAGGGAAGAAAAACCCCACTCATCTCATTCCAACCAAGTGAGAATCTAAGGCCTACAGAGGGGAAATGAGGAGGGGGGAGTGAAAATCCTCCTGCTATCCATCTGAATGAACTTCCCTCAAGTCCAACTGAAATCCCTTGTGCCTATTTTAAAATAACTACTCTAAACATGGTCTGCAGATCTTTGGTGTCAGCATCATGTGACAGCTTGTTAGAAATGTAAATTCATGGTCCCCAGACCCAATGAACTGGAAACTCTAAGGGTGGAGCCCAAGAATCTGAGTTTCAACAAGTTTGAGAAGGACTACATCTCCCATATGAAATGGAAAACAGCTGCCCACTTTCTGTATCTTTGCATACTTAAAAACCACGCCACTATCTCATCTCTTCTTCAACAAAATCTTTTATAACGCTACCTCAATTATTTTATTTTGCCTTCCATCTGGTCACCCACACATTGCACATTTGACAAGCAGCTGAGGGCACAGGTATAGAAGAGTTCCACATTCCTCCAGATCTTATCACTATGAGGCACAAAGAGAAAAACAGCTTCAAGGGACCGCATGGAAACTCTCCTTTAAAGCGGCCACATGTGGTTTAATTTCCTTAAAAGCCTAGCCGGAAAAGGTTTTTGTGTGTGCGACCCCAGCTGGGCTGGGCCACACGTAGTTTTTACCGCGCGGGAGGGAGGCAGGGCGGGCCGAAGGTGAGCGTGACTCGCAGTTGTGTTTTGAATGGTTGCTTGAGTAAGTGTTTATCTCGCCCCTCCAGCAAACGCGCCTGCACACACTCTCAGTTTCTTGTCATGAAAGGGGAACCCTGTATTTGGTAGACAAGGAGGCACAGAAAGAACTTTCGAAGGGGGGAAAAAGACAAGAGATCAACGCTCAGTCTCCCCAGAGGAAAAGGAACCGCGCGGTTTGTCCTTCAGTAACTGAGCAACACCCTGGGCGACTGGGGCTGCCTGTGTTCTGCGGTTTTTCTTGCTCCTGCCCGCGTAGGTTCACTTCCACCCGCTGAACGCTCCAGAAGTGAAACATCAGGCAGGGTGGCCGCAGTCCCCGGGCCGCCAGCTTTGCGCGGGCCCCAGCTGCAGGGGATCCCGGCCCGGCGACTCGCTCAGCCCCTTTCTCCCACTCCTGGGCCGGGTAGGGGCGGGTCCACGCGGCCCGGGCGCTGCGCCCCGCGCGCGGTAGGGGTCGCTGCACGCGGCGCGCTCCGAGCGCGTTGGATAACGGGGCCCGGTTGGAAGAGAAAGGAAACCTGCCGAGGGAGGCGGCGGCGGCGGCCGGGAGTGAGCGAGGGAGGAGAGTTCACTTTGGCTCGGGTGTCAGCGCGGGACGGCTGCAGCAGGCGCTGACGAGGGAGCACTGAGGGAGCCGGTCGCCCATCCTGGGGCGACCAGGGGAGGGCAGCGAGAAGCCGGATACGAGCGCGCCGGTGGGGCGCGGAGCCGGCGAGCCTGGCCAGCGAGGGAAGCCGCGGGGGGCGCGCCCGGGGCGGGCCCCCGGAGCCGCGCAGGATGCCCCACGAGGAGCTGCCGTCCTTGCAGAGACCCCGCTATGGCTGTAAGTGCGCCGGACGTGCCGGGTTCCCACCGCCGTTGGGGAGCCCTCTCCCCAATGAACGCGTTGGAGGAGCCGAGGGAGCCGGGTGCGCGCCGCGGAGAGAACGGGAGGTCAGCAGCTGTGTGGCTGCTAAGTTGGGAGCTGGGGAGCTGGAGTTGCAAAGGGCTGTAGTGAGCGACGTCCTCCCGCTCTCCCCACAAATTTCTGATCCCCAGCTGGCAACACCTACTGTCTACCCCGCCGCAAACCTCATCGGGGCGCGCCAGCCGCGCTGGGTCTGCGCGCTGGGACAGACCAGGTTGGGGGTTTAGGGGTATCAGGTGAGGAGCCCGCGGAGCTCCAGGCCGCTGCCGGTTTGGGCCAGGGGGTGGCGTAAGGGACTGGATTCGTCCAACTCTGACGGAAAGGAAAGTTTGTTTGCTGTGGCTACAGGTGGGCGCCGTAAGTTGTGCGCCCGCGCACTCGGTTAGTGGCCACGACGGTTTTCCTGGAAGGACAGGCATTTCCTCCTACCCTGCTCCCTCGGACTTCACCTGATCTGAAAAAACCAGTTTGGGCCCCACAGATGTGAATCCTTTCCTGCTGCTGCCGAAGGGAACACCTCCGGCCCCCACCTCTCCTCTCCGCCCCCCTCTAGCCCTGCCAGGACAGTGCCGCGCACGCGGGAGGGCTGCCGCGGGGAGAGGAGCCCGCGTGACCAGAACGAGATGGTGTCGATTACCCCAGGGACTGCCCTCGGAAAGAGTTTGCTTTAAAGGCAGATCCGGAGTGGATGGAGCCAGATTAGCACCAACCACGTGGCTTCGTGTGCAGAGTTCAGAGTCTTTACTAAACATGTGCCAGGAAGTATTTCCTCTAAAACAAACAGAAAGTTGGCGCTCTCGCGCTCTCTCTCTCTCCAGGATTGGTCTTGTTAGTGAGCCTTGGCCAAGGACCACAGGTTAATCTTTTGCGGAGGCTGGCCTTGGTGGCAAAGGTACCAGGTTTTGGTTATGGTGCTGTACCGGTTGCAGGGTTTTTTGTGATTCTGGCTGGTTGGGAAGGCCAGAGACTTGCCTAATAAAAAAGGGAATAGTCAGCTTGTGTCAGTTCACCCTCCACTTCCTCCCCTCCAGTCTTGGAATGGAGTGTCAGAGATAGCAAGTTTTCCAGTGTGACCCCGTTGTGAGGAGGCGGCCTGAGGAGTCAGCTGAAGCCTCTGTACTGCAGGGAAATGCGTTCAGCAGTTAACCAAGACCCAGCTCTTTGCAGCCTTAGTTTGCACTTTGGTAAACCACATAGACAGCAGAGCTCCTTGGGTGCAAGGAAGCGTGCTGTGCTCATCCAGGGTGGTGAAAGTTCTTTATATATCTAACAAACTCCCAGAACATGTACTAGCATCACTGTGCCAAATTATAAGATGTGCACAACGCCTGGAAACTGTGTGAATATATCACATTTTAAACCATGATCTGTTCTGTGTGCCGCCCCTCACTAGTTCGTTGTGCGGTGAAAAGTTGCAGTGAGTGTAGTGCATTAATGCAGCATTTCCATCTGTCTCTGCATGTGCATCTATGACATTGCTTCATTTGCACTAACTGTGCCACTCAGAAGCAGCAGTAGAAGTAGTCCACATCCCTCAAACATGAGGAGCACTCCACACGGCCGCTTTCTTTGGAAATCACTGTCCAGCTTTTCTCATGATTCTGGTCTAATATGCCACCTTGTTGGAATCACACCCATTTACCTTCCCCCAGGTCATGAAGTGCTGGCATTTTTTGGTCACTGAATGTAGTAATAAATGGAAAACATTTGCCAGTTTCCAGACTTTCTGACCTCCCTGAAATGTTAAGGCTTTAATACAATAGCCTGTTATGTCCTAAAATGAACATTTCCATCATTTTGATACCAGTGGCATGAATGGCGTATGTTCATAATTTATTTTTTAAATGTTATCTGGTGGCATACACCTTAGTGTTAACAAGTACTACCTGACATTGACTATTCATGCAAAAGGGGATGATATGATGTATTAGAAAATATAATTTCTGGTGGTTGTTGGCTTTCTGGGCTTCTGTCAATGTGAGGATAATGCAGGATTGTCCTTGCTGTGTTGCATGACAGGGCTTCGCTTTTTATTGTTTTTGTGGGTTTGGTAAGTACAGGTTCAGTAAAACCTAAACTATATCAAACAGGGTTTATCCCTGACATTTAAAAATAAGCAAAGTCCCAATACACTCCCTATACATTGTTGTAATTTCAATTCCAGTGCTGTTGTTCAGTCTGAGTAAAATGCGCTTGAGACTGGGCTTTAAAAACAGCGTTTTGGTAGTTTGAATTAAGCTGTTACACTTGTTTCAGGTCTGGTCTTCTGTTTGCTGTCTCTCCTTCTCCCCTTGAAATGTCACTTAATTCAGTAATTCTTGTGCAGAGTAAATAAGCTCAGCTCAGGGCTGTTATAGTATCTTTCCTCTCCACCAGGCTGAGTGTCTGTAAAATAACCATGGAGTAAGCTGTACTTGAGAGATTTCTCAATGAGTTCTCCACGAAGACGCCCTTCTCAGATTTCTCTCTCTTTCTCATTCTTTCTTTCTTTCTTCTTTTTTTTCTGACATGAGAGATTGCTGACGTCTTCTTGATTTGCACATTGGCGCAGTGAATTAAAATTAAGGAGACCACTTTTTATTTAATCCCTGCTGCTTTCGTGTCGGCCACACCCTCCTGCCACCTGTGAAGTCACTCTGTGTGATGTTACCACAGAACAAAATGGCAATATCAGCTTTTCACTAAATGCATTTCTGCAGCAAAGAACTGAAAAACGGAAAAGGTGGAAACTGTTATACTAATGTAGACATAATCAGAATAGTATATATTATAACCAGAATCTTCTTCTACACTCAAAACCAAATTTAAGTGACACTTATGCTTAAGTATATATGACTCAGAAATAACTTTTGTGCTGTTGTAATGAATTATGATGTATTTCTCAAAGTAATTCTGAAAACGCATTTCCACCATGATCTCTGAAAAGTTTTGTTCCAGTTAATTGAGAGTTAAAAAGACCTGTAAGAGCAAAAGAGGGGCTTTGTGACTAGACTTATCAATGATAATTCAATCAACATTTAAGCGCCTACGGTGGGTCTGTAATCTACGTTCATGTAGCAAGAGCTGTGATTATCTACCCTTTGCATGTCTTTCCTCTCATGAGAAACATTGTAAAACTAATAGTGATAACTGTTTCACTGTTGGTTTCTTTAAAAAAGTGAAACATAAACCCACTGTGTGTGTGTGTGTGTGTGTGTGTGTGTGTGTGTTGCAGAGGAAGGTTCTGGCTAATGCTGTGAGCTTTTGAAGAATGCTCTTGTCTTAATGGTGGGATTTCTAGATCATCTGGTAACTGGAATAGTATTGGAGTGGGCAACATAAGTAAACTTAGCTCTTTCCCAGCATCAGCCTGAGATGAAGAAATTTGAGTTCTGAACTAGTTAAACGTGAGTGTGTAAAGCAGGATTCAATACATCTGTGCTCAGCGCAGCTTGTCTCCAGCATTCTATCAGTGCTTTCATCTGAACCGCAGAAGGTTTGCGATGCAGCTCTGTTGCCACGTGATGCTGTCTTTGGTAGACAAAAAGTCAAGTCACTCCTTCACGCTAACGTTTCGGTTGAGCATTGCCCAGGCGCTTTAAGGTCAACAGCTAAAGTGTTGTTTTAGTATGCTTTTAACTTTAATTACACATGTTGTTAGCCAAAATGACTTGTTTGGGAGAGTTTGTTTTAGAATTTAGTGTTATTTAGGGCATTAGCTACTCCACAACGTTTTAACAGCTCGCTTTATTTACAAGGTTAGTATCCACACATATCCAGTGCATCAGACCTTCATGGTGACCAGAAGAGAAACAAAGGACACTCAACTTCTGATTTTTGTCAGTCAAGTAGGTCCTACAGGGTAGGTAGGCAGTTCAGCATGGGTGTGGAATTGGGTGTGTGAACTTACTAAGAGCTGGGTGCTTTTCCTGTGCTATTGTTATCAGCTGCTCATCATTATCCTTGAGAGGGCCACTGGCTTCCCCATTTCACAAAGAAGCTGACATCCGTGATGTTGTCTCAGGGCCACACAGCTAGCAGGTGACAGTGGGGACTTGAAAGCCAGTGCTGTCAGAACCTGAAGCCTTTTCTCACCGGCTGTTGCCAGTTCTCCTCCCCGGAGTGGATCGTAGGTGTTTCACTGTTCTTTCTGTTTCAGGGGTTTGTCATGTTTCCTCAAACTTCAGAAACCTATAGCCATTTGGACAGTGTGTTCTTAAAAGGTGATGCATGGTATTCTCTAAAGTTGCTCTCTCCACCCCAAGGAAAAGCAGAGGATACATGGGCTTTTTATAGAGAACATCCAGGATTCATCAAAGGATTGTATATATATGTAGAGACATCCTGTCTCACTGGGAGGCACTGAAATCAAAGAAAGGCTTTTCCATAATATAGCGTCATGCTCCAATGATTCCAAATAGGATAATCTGTAAAACACACTTTATTACATATCCTGGCCGTGGGTTAAAGTCTGAGGTTGATAGAAATCAGTCAGAAGCTTGCCGTGAGCTGACTGACCGATACTTTTTCACCATACTATTCTATTTTAGTTTTTTCCCTTGAAAGGCGTGATGGTGTTGATGAAATGGCAAAAGCTTTGGCATTGAGTAGATGTGAGTTTGAATTCAGATGTGGCCATTGGCTGCCCTTGTAGCCTTGGGGGGTTTTCCTGTACTTTGAAAGGTGGTGTTTTATGTTCCTGTAACAGTAGCTGATGTGGGTTCCTGGCACATAGTGTGAAACAAATTGTAGTTATTTCAATTAATTGAGCACCTAATATGTACAACATACTGTGGCTGAAGGAAAAATGACTAAGATAGTCACAGGTAGTAAGAGAATTTGGAAGATGAAGAGTAGTGCTTACACTTGTGTTCGTGCACTTTCAAGATCTGTGGCAGTGACGACGTGAGAGTAATTGATGGATTTGAATGGGGGCAATGGGAAAGTGCCACCAAGGTTGAGTTTGAACATGACCTTGGAGGAAGGTCAGAGTACACACTGAAAGGTATTTCAGTGTGTTTGTTGTGTGGGTAGTTTGGTGGGGTTGAACTTGGGGCGTATGGCTGATGCCGTGGAAGAGAGTTGTTGCTGGCGTGGGTCTATCACGGAATCCTTTATTTGTAGTCAACTAAGGGCAAGTAGAGCTGTCATGAGGAGAGTAGCTTGATCCAGACTCTCACTGAAGCAGATTGTTCTTTTTTTTTTCCTTTTTAAACTTTTAATTAGACTTCCATTGATGAGTGGCCCAGTGAAGTGGGGAATGGTGGGAAGGTTAGGTGTGGTTGGAGGCACGGTGCAGGGAATTGCTGGGTGGGCGAGGCTTGGGGATGGGTGCCTTTGCTGCCCTGTCTCCCCGCTGCTCCCTTCACCCTGCTTCTGGGTTTGAGAATTCTTTTGGATGAGCTGGTTTGTCAGAAATTATTGCTCAGGATAGACGAGAAGTTGCTGAGTGATGATTATGCTTTTGGAACTGATGGCATTCAACAATACCAAGAGAGGTAGGCGTGGACCCTCGCTGGAGCCTCACAGACTCCAGCCAGGAGACAGACAGCTAACTCTAAACTATCCCGAGTAAATTCTCTGAGAACAGGTAAGAATAAAAGGGGTACTTATAGCAGGGCAAGGATCTTGACAAATACGTTATCTAGGGGGCAGGGTTTCTCTCTCCTTTTCTCCTGATTCTGTCCATTACTTGTGGCAATTTTGACATCTCAGATTTCACTGGAGATTTAGTGCCCTCAAATGACCAGCATCCTAGTTTTGTTGAAAAATGGCTGGTGCCACGTTTCCAGGTCATTACAAGCCCTCAGATATGACTAAACTCTAACTGCACTCTCATTTTACAATCATGGGTTATGTATGACCCTTCTTGCCAATGTGCCTGGAAGGAGCTGACGGCTGTGTCTCCAGTCTTGCAATGGTTTTCAAGGAGCGGGTCCTGCAGTAACAGCAGGGGAGCATCACCTGAGCACCTGTTGGAAGGGCGAATGCCCAGCCCCACCCAGACCTCCTGAATCAGAAACTCTGGGGGTGGGGCAGGGCTCTAGTGCAAGAGGGAAAAGACACTTCTGTATGATTACCTCTTCACTGTGCTCGCAGGTTTTTGTCGAGGAAACATGAACACGTGGGCACGTGGCTGCATGCTTATTTACCTATGCATTGTGTTTTTGATTTGAGCACACACATGTACCACATACAAACCCAGGCATTGATTTCTATACGGCTTTGTGTTTATTTTACAGGATTTAATTTAGTATGGCTTTAAGATTGCTTTTCGCCCTTCCAGGAAACAAATGTGATTTGAAGGTCAAGTCCAACATCTCCGCTGACTGAGGGATTAAGTGAGGTCAGCTCCCCAAGGATTTCTAGGTGGAGGTGGTGCTCTTAGGAACCCCTGGGAAGGCTGAGTGAACTGGAGAGACTTTTTGTGTAAAAGGGAAGCCCCAAGCCTGCCGATTCTGGGCTCTAATCCTTACAGGGGTGCCTGAACAGTAGGGTTGAATGATGTCCTCTTCCTCCATTATTTTTTCCTCCAGGACAATTTAAAGTATGTTTTTCATTCGTTACCTTATTCACGGTTTTTAGAACAGCTGAATATGTTAGCAGAAATATTATTTGATGGGCATAAGTGCACCCAGGTCATCCCCACATTGCAGGGAAACTACAGATCTGTTTATTTTGCTATTGATTAAAGATAGAAGGAAATCCCTCTGATATTTTTGCTTGGGATCCCCAAAGAAGATGACTTTTAATTATTCTCCTTTCCCCATTATTACCAAATCTCTGAAGGGAGATATTTTTATATTACTATTTTTTAAAGTAAGGTATGCCCTGGCTGGTATGGCTCGGTGATTACAGCATCAGCTTGCACACTGAAGGGTCATGGGTTTGATTCCTAGTCAAGGGCATGTACCTGGGTTGCAGGTTCAATCTCCAGCCCCCGTCAGGCGCTTGTGGGAGGCAACCAATTCTTATGTCTCTCTCACATTGATGTTTCTCTCTCTTTCCCTGTTCTCTGTCTGTCCCCTCCTTCCCTCCCTTCCACTCTCTCTAAAAAATCAATGGAAAAATATCCTCAGGTGAGGATTAACTAACTAACTACCTAAATAAAAGCAGATTAGTTTCTGATAATTTTGTCTCAATTCTCATATTTTACTGCCAATATGACTTCAATCTTAAGCAATGTTAATGAATTTCCTTAGTCAGCTCCATATAAAAAAGACTTGATTTGAATGTGATTGAAGCAACATTTTTTCAAATACTTAAGTAATGTTATGCAAGTAGCTGGTAGCCTGATACCCAGGCACCTAGAAGAGGCTTGGGAGCTTAATAAATATTTGCTGTTATTACAGGTTTTCCTTGAAATGTCTATACTGTACTGTTTGTCTAAATGAGGAACTTCTTTCTATTATCTGTCAAATAAAGATAATCTCAGTAGTTTTCAGGTGCCAGGCAAATATTTAATGTTGAGTTTAGGATTACTTTCATTCTCTGTGGAACCTAGGCAAGTTATTTTGATTTCTCTGTGTCTCAGTTGTTGGTTTTTAACCTTTAAAACGCAGGTGAGAAAAGCATGCTCAGAGGGTTAAATGATTTAATGCATGAAAACATTGAGATGTACAAATTGCCTGTTATAAAAACAGTCATGGAGATGTAAAGTACTGCATAGGGAATATGGTCAATAATATTGTGATAACTATATATGGTGTCAGATGGGTACTCTACTTATCAGGGTGATCACTTCATAAGTTATATAAATGTCTAATCATTATGTTGTATACCTGAAACTAATATAATGTTGTATGTCAACTGTAATTGAAAAATTAAAGAATTATCTTTTTTATAGAAAAAACATTGCTGTTGAGAATGTGCCTCCATAGAGTCAGCACTCAGAGATGAGGATGGTGATAGCAATACCATCCCTACCACCACAGCCCCTTACCTGTCTCCCCACTTCCTGGCTCTTTCTCACTTTAACAGAAAGTGGATTTAAAATCCTGGCCCTGTGCCCGGCCGGTGTGGCTCAGTGGTTGAGTGTCGACCCATGCATCAAGAGGTCGCCAGTTCGATTCCTGGTCAGGACACATGCCCAGGTTGTGGGCCTGATCCCCAGTGGGGAGCATGCAGGAGGCAGCCAGTCGATGTTCTCTCTCATCAATGTTTCTATCTCTCTCTCTCCCTTTTCCGCTCTCTAGAATCAATAAAGGAAAAACATTTTTAAAAAATACAAATACAAATAAAATCCTGGCCCCATGCTCTCTTGAAAGCATATACTCATGGGAAAATTATTTATCTATATGGAAATAGAGTCTATCTCAATTTGGGTGGAGATCAAATTCATTCTTGTTCATATATACTTAAAAAATATCCCTAATGCATCTATTGCTGACTGTTTACAAATAAAATTGGAGGAGGGTGAGGAATTGAGTTCCTAGTGCTTTTTTTGTCATCTTAGAAGTGATGTGGTAGGTTGTGGGTTTGATCCCCAGTCGCTGTTTCTCTCTCTCTTCCTCTCCCTCCCTCTCTTGCTAGAATCAATGAAAAATATATCCTCGGGTGAGGATTAAAGAAGGAGAAATGATCTTGGTAGTTGTCACTACCTGAGTGAGGAACTGTCACTCTGCAGTTACTAGCCCCTCTGGTTGCCTCCTTCAGGGTTAAGTTGGTCGTTGCTGCTGCTGGTTTGAAAGCCTGCGGGTTCATGATGCTGTCAAAATGGGAAGGAGCTAAAAGTGCTCCTCCTTGTGCCTGGTTCAGATTGTAGAGTTTGACTTTACTACCAGGGTCAGCCAACCTTCTGGTCAACCTGGTACTGTGGGTGCTTAGAAGGGAGGTGAGGAAGAGGAGGATGAAGTGCAGCTTTCATCAGACACCCCTCAGGCTTTACTGCCTCTAGAAAGTTAGTGAAGTTTTAGGTTCATGGGCCCAATGAAGCTCAACTTACAGGAATAACTGGAATGTTGGAACCATCAGAAATAGACAATCTGGGCTGCTTTCGCTTGCCCACTTTCAGATTACTCATTCATTCTGCCTCCCTCCCCTTTCTACCAAGTTGTGTTTGTTTGTTTTAATTCTGGCAAGTTTCTTATGAATATTTCCTATTGACCTCTCTACTCCTCACTTCCCCCAAATGAGAACATTGGGATCAGCCAGCCAAGTCTGGTTCCTACCTGGGTCCTTGGATACATCCGTCACTTTGGAGTTCTTTGCACAAGCCCTGGGCTGATCAAGAAGGCTTCACAGGCTTGGGATAAGAGCCTGGCAAGATGTCAGACATACAGTCAGCCTCCCGGAGCATGAGTTCTCCCTCCACTCACCCCCTAAATTTTGTTCCCCCCACATACGACCCAGTAAGGTGTTTGTCCAGAGTCTTGCTTGTATTGAACTCTTAGTAAGTTTGTCTGAGAAATGGCCAAATGCAAACATGTTCTTACTTTTATTCTATATCTACTAATGAGTTTTATTTTCCAAAAAAAGAAAATACTCATTAAAAATAGATAGATAGATAAATAGATAGAGACAATAGATAGATAGAGGATAGATACAGTTCTCTCTCCAGGAGAACCAGGGTCACACGAGTCCTTTCCTTGCTTAGGCACTGGCCATGGTGACGGTCTCAGAGCTTCTCGCTCAGCTCTCCTTTGCTATAATATTTGCTGTTGTCGGTTTGAATTAGCCAACAGTTTGGAGGATTGTGCTTGCGTGTTCCTCTACAACGTGGGCTCTGACTATAACTTTTCACACTCAATTAGATGAACTCTGAGAAAGAAATGAAACTTTTAGTGGGCTTCTATGTAGTAGTTTTGAAATCTCTGAAAATCTTTGAACTGTTAAGTAGGACAAACAACATTTAGCAACCAAACAGGGAAGGTACACTTAATCTGTGTACCCGTGAATATCTCTAGAAGGTTATGCAAACATCTTTTTAGAGGTTGCCTTTGGGTGGGGAGACTGAGGGCAAGGGTGGGAATACTATTTGAAATTGTTTTTCCCATGTGTTAGCTTTAAAAATCAAAATCAGCCCTGGCCGGTTTGGCTGAGCGGTTAGAGCATCGGCCTGCGGTCCGGAGAGTCCCAGGTTCGGTTCCCGCTAAGGGCATGTACCTCGGTTGCAGTTTGTCCCCGGCCCCGGTTGGGTTGCGCGGGAGGCAGCCACTCGATGTGTCCCTTTCACATCGATGTTTCTCTCTCTCTCTCTCTTCCTCTCTCTCTCCCTCCCACTCTATCTGAACAAAAAATGGAAAAATGTCCTCGGGTGAGGATAAAAAAAAAAAAAATCAAAATCAAATGTGTTTTGAAAAATATGGTACTACATTGATTACCCTGAGAAAAACATGGATAAAGTAGAGCAGCAGTAAAATCCCTGAGGGTTGGGGCCATGTCTTTGGGTCGCTGCTGTACTCCACTGTCTGGTACGCAAGTCAGTCAACATGTCAGTAGTGATTCTTCCTAGACCAGAGATCTTCAACCTTTTTCATCTTGCAGCATGCATAAACTAATTACTAAAAGTTAAAACAGTTACCCTTTGCTGCTCAAGCTACAAACTGTGCCTTGGGAAAATTCGTGTCTGAAAACAGGTCTGTTATTTTTGGAAGGAGATGTAATTTTCCAGGTGGGTATATGTGTGTGTGTGCTTATGTATGTATATGTGTGTGTGTGTGTGTGTGTGTGTGTGTGCGCACACATGTGAGAGAGATTGAGAAACAGATGGAAAGACTGAAGTGTTGAGTGTGCAGGACTCTAGTTGTTAAGCTGTATGGAGACGGTGAGAGGTTGGATTGAAAACATGAGGATCAACATAATGAAGTTAGCAATGGTGACAGAAAAGAAATCCCAGGTGGGCTGTAGCTATTCAAGGCTTTTAAAATTGTGGAGGAAAAGTCTGTAGGAAGCTGATCTGTAAAAGGCAATGAGGAATCGAGAAGTAGTGTCCACATGGAATAAAGATTGCTGACATAAAAGGAGGGGGTTATTCTCTGGACTCCAAAGGAGAACCTCAAGAGCCTGGCGAGACACAGAGCACTCATGACTGTTCTTTCATTCAACAGGAGGTGTGTCTGATGGAACTTACACAGGGTGTGTAGACCCAGTGCCTTCAGGGGTCAAGTGTGATTGGAGCCTTATATAAACACGATAAGTAGCTTTGGAGTGTCCTTCCACTGGAGAGTGCCTTGGCTACTTTAGTCACTCAAACTGGGAGGAAAACATTTGTGAACAGTGCACAATCAAAACAACATCCGTGTGTGGGCTTACTGGCTACTTGGAAGCTGCCATTGTCCCCTGCATCATGTTGTAAAACTTCGGTAGCTGTGATGAAGGGTTGTCACCCTACAATGATGACAGACATAAAGCACTGTGACGGCAAGGTCAGCCTCTAGCATCTGAAGGTTTAGATTGGGGTGTCCCTTTGTGACATTGGGTATGCCTTTTCTGAGCTTCCGTCTACATCTGAAAAAATGAGTTTATTTTTATCTCAAAAAGGGTGTGAGGTATGAGGGATTGGTCTGAAAACTAGTCAGGTATGTCTGTGTGGTGGTGGTGGGGGCGGTAATTTAGCCACTTATTTGAATAACCGTTTGGTGTAGTCTTATTAGTGTTAAAAGGGTTTATCACTTAATTGTCTGTCTCAAAGCAGTACCACTTCAGTTTTTATGACATATGCTGTTTGAAATGGGACTTTTCCCTTCCTCCAGCACGAAAGGCAAATTCTTGGCTTTTGGTAGCAATATGGTTGATATATCAATTTTCTAAATCCTAATATATAAACTTTGGCCAGATCCCTTCTTGTCCATTGGAGCATTTCTCTTACTAGGAGTGTAAATATTGAAAACACAGGTGAATAACAGGACCCTGAAAATTGAAAAGCCTTTTCGAGAGTAGCATCTTTGAGACCTGTGCCGTAGGAGAATGTTTCATACAGGAAACTGTGTGACACAGGAAATCTGATCTTTAACATCTGGGAGATGAAGCTTGGGAAGGTATTTCTGTCTCCTAGTCTGTTGCTGGAGCTCATTTCTTTATAAAGTTGAGGTATTGTGGTTTATCAATAAATAAAGAGGGGGTGGTGTGTGGAAGGCAGGACAGCCGGGGTCATCTGGGGCTTGAGAAGATGTCCCAGAGCTGCTGGGTGTCAGCAGAGGGCCAGCCTGCTAGGTTAATTGCATGTCTGTGACTGTTATGCACACCATCGTGATGTCACCTCTTGGCTTAGAGCCCTTCCAGTTCATAGCTGTCAAGCTGGCTGCCCATTAGAATCTCCAGAGGAGCTTCATAAAAAATCACTGATTCCCTGGGCCCCATCCCCCAGATGTTCTATGTATTTGTTTTGGGGTAGGGTTCTGGCATAGGTATTTATTGTTTTGTGTTTCTGTTACAATTTTTTTGAACCCTCAATACCTCAAAGAACAATACAGTGAACATCCGTTCCTTTCCCTTGGCTTCACCAACTGTTAGCATCTCGTCACACCAGTCCACGTGCTCACCCCCAGCACTTCAGCGCCTTCTCACGTGCCGGCAAGGACAGCCTCCTTTAAAACCACATCCTCAGTACCATGTGTTCAAGTCCACTGTCCAACATGAATTTCACACTAACGTTTTCCCCAACTGTACTCGATTTGGATCCAGGGTCCAGTGAACTTTCTGACATCACCTTTGACTGTTAGGCCCCTTTGGTCTTCCCCCGGCTGGAACAGTGCTCCAGTGTCCCCTGTCCATTCAATGACATCGAATGTCCTGAGGGATCCAGGCCTGCTTCCCGGCATGAGTGTCTCCTGGGTGGCGCTATCTCCTCCGGCTGCACCACGTCAGGGGACCACCAAGTCCATCCTCCCACTGCTGGAGATAAATAAATACGTAAAAAAAAAAAAAATTCCCTAGGAGATTCCAATGTGCAGCCAAGGTTTGTAATCATTGAATTAATCAAAATCCTGCACTCTGTGTGTGTATTTACTGTCATAAAATATACAGCATTAAATTTGCCTTCTTAACTATTTTAAGTGTACAGTCCTGTGGCATTCAGTACATTCACATTGTTGTGCAACCATCACCATTTTTTCTTCTCAAACTGAGATTCATAACTCATTAAACCGTAACTCCCCATCCCCCTCCCTCCAGCCCCTGGCAGCCACCCTTCTACTTTCTGTTTCCATGATTTTGATTACTGGAGATGCCTTATACACGTGAAATCATACAGTGTTTGTCTTTTTGCGACTGGTTTCTTTCACTTAGTGTAATGTCCTCACAGTTTACCCAAGTTGCAGCATGTGTCAAAATTTCCTTCCTTTTCAAGACTGAAGAATGATCCGTTGCATGTATATCTCACACTTTGTTTATCCATTCATCCCTCAGTGGACACTTGGATTGCTTCTTCCTTTTGGCTGTTGTGACTGACGCTGCTGTGAACACTGGTGTACAGATAAATATTTGAGTTCCTGCTTGCGCTTCTTTTGGTATCTACCCAGAAATGAGATTGTTGGATCATATGGTAATTCTATGTTTAATTTTATGAGGAAGTGCCACACCCCTCTTTTTTTTTTTTTTTTTAACCAGTGAAAATGACAACTCTTATTCTTATACACAGTGCACTCTAGGGCTAGATGGGTGGGGGTGGCATACTCACTGGTAGGGGGCCTGGATGGGTGATGAGTGGGGCCCATGGGGGGTGGGGGCAGAAGATACAGGCACTAGGCCACACACCTCTTATTTTTCAGTTGAGTGAGTTGAAGCAGCCTCAGAAGGGTGAAATAAATTTGATTTCGAGGAAGAGCTCAGTTAGAATGCAGGCCCCTATATCACCTCCCCAGGGGCATGTGTAGATCCATTCTTCTTCATGAGGGACAACAGTCAAGGGTATAAAAATCTAGCTGTTGCAAGATTTACTTCTTTGCAACCTCAGGTGATACGTAACACAAGGATTAGCATGTAGTATTTCATTTACATTATGCACAACTTTTTATATTTTTACTTTTACATATGTACAACTTTTAAAGAGTTTAGTTTTGGGTTGGTAATTTAAATAGTATTAGAACATGGACAATAAGGTGCCTTTGGTCTCTATAAATAGTGCAAAAGGAGGTAACAGGTTGCCTGTCTGGGGTGTATAAGATTTTTAAAATAGAATATTGTTTTAGTTGCACACCTGACTCCTTCAAATGCTAGCTGTGTGACCTTGGGCAAAGTCTTAACTTCCCTGGTTTGTGTTGTTCAACTGTAAAATGGGGGTACTAATAGTCATCAGAATCAAATGAATTAGTCTACATGAAGTCCTTGGTTCCTGGTACAGAGAAGGCACTCATTCAATGCAAGGTATTAATATAGTTCCCATCAATTTCAAAGATGTTACTTAGATAATCCCAGTTGTCCTCAAAAGTATTATTTGGAATGCAGGTACTTTTAAATGAGTTAGTACTGTTTTACTGGACTTGGCATCTCTATTTGACTGTCTTGTGACTGCCTGGAAGCCTGAGGCGTCTAGATGGGGATTCTTAACCAGAGCAAACGGTGGCATGAGCATGCGAGCCAGGGCCCGAGAACAGCCGTGGGCTGAAAGTAAGGGGAAACTATTCCACGGGTGAGTGTTGGTCATTCTCTATACTGCTGAAGCCATGGGGTCCAGATTAACAAAGTGTGTTTGGAGGATCCCGGCTTCATTGCGCCTGGCTAAAAGAGACTCAGGACTGGGAGGACTGCTGTTTTGGAAGGTTGGTTATTCTTCCACTCCGATTGGAAACGAGCTGAGATTTATTATAGTCTAACTACGTGTAACCGAGTTGTCTCTTAATGATTAGTTTGGGAGTGTGCTAAGTGTAGTTTATGGAGTTTCCAGGATTAACAAGAGAAAACATTGTCTCTGCGGAATACCTAGGAATTACTAAAACTTGGACAACCCTGTGTCAGTGGAAGGTACTGACCTTGGGCCAGTCTCTGGTTGCTTGTCCATCCCTGGGAGAGACATCTCAGAGTACTTCATGCCTGGGAGGAGGGGCCGGGACCCCGAGAGGTGGATGCTGTATACACAGTTCTAAGAAGGGGGGACTGCTTTCTACCTTTTCTGTCGGCTTAACCTCTAATGCTGATAATAACAAATACATAGAGTGTTTATATATGCCGTATATATGTTCTAAGTACTTTACATGAATCACTCGATTTAATCCTGGTAACAACACTTGAGGTTGGTAATATTGTCCCCATTTGGTAGGTGAGAAAACTGAGGTACAGAGAAGTTAAGTAACTTGCCCAAGATGCCACAGCCAGTAAGTGGCAGATTTGAACCCAGGCAGTGTGACTCTAGGCTTTGTGCCCACCATACCTGTTGGATACAAGTAGAAAGTCAGTTTTTGGTACTTGGTACTCTGTCTTCTGGGTAAAGCATTTAGCCATTATGTTAGTTTCCTGTTTGTAGCAAATTAACACACACTGTGTGGCTTTAATACAATAGAAATTTATTCTCTCATAGTTCTGGAGGCTAGAAGTCCAAAACCCAGGTGGCTGGGCCGTGCTCCCTCTGAAGGCTCTGCTGGAGGGTCCTTCTTTGCCTCTCCCCAGCTTCTGGTTGTTACAGGCAATCCTTAGAGTTCCTTGGCATGCATGCATGCATGCATTCATTCATTCATTCAATCCTCACCCGAGGATATTTTTCCATTGATTTTTAGAGAGTGAAAGGGATGGAGGGAGGGAGGGAGGGAAGAGAGAGAGAGAGAGAGAGAAACATCAATGTGAGAGAGACGCATCGATTGGTTGCCTCCTGGACTGGGCCAGGGATCGAACCTGCAATCCAGGTACATGCCCTTGAGTGGGAATCGAACCTGCTACCCTTCAGTCCTTGGGCTGATGCTCTAACTGCTGAGCCAAATTGGCCAGGGTTGTTCCTTGGCTTTTAGATGCATCACTCCAGTCTCTTCCTCCTTGGTTCCATGGCATTCTCCTTAAATGTATGGTTCTTCTTCTTATAAGACACCAGTCATTGGATTAGGGTCCATCTTAATGCAGTGTGACCTCATTTTAATTCATTGCGTCTGCAAAGACCCCATGTTATAATAAGTTCACATTCTGAGTTCCTGGGCACACATGAATTTGGGGGTATAGTATTTAACTCATTATAGCCACTAAATTTGAAAAAGGAAGAATTTTAGACATCCTAATTTTTTATCCAGTGACGTTGGCTGATCATGAGCAGTGATATGTTGTATAGTCATCAGCGAGTTAGTGAGTTAGCGGGGTTGACTGGTGCCTGTTATTAAGTCAAGTGCTTGGCTGTTGCCAAGGCTGAAACGTCATCACAAAAACAGATGAAAGAAGGAAGGGGGTAGTGTAGAGCAGCAAATATCAAAGAGAGGCTTTGGAAGCATCAGGAGGCAGATGCACGGTGGGCACTAACCTAGTGAGAGAGACAGAAGGAGAGCAGTAATAGCATCACTGTGTGGGAGCCAGCCCCTCACAGTGATCACTTAAACCCTCCCAGTGACCTCAAGTCTGCTCACACATTCGGAATAAGAGAAATGGGTACTGTGTGGTTCTTTTTTAGAGCAGTGTCTATCAATTTACTTTGCAGTGCTTGTAGGTTTAGCCAACAGTTAAGCAGAAAATAGGCTCATTTAGAAGTCCTTTGATCAGGCTGGATGGCTGAGACATACATTGTTTCCAACATAATTTCTATGGCAACAGTACTTTTTGACATACATCCATAGCTCAAGTTTATGAGTATCCAGTTTCTGTTTTTATGCTTTGGCTGATAGAAAGCACAGAACTAAATTTGAGGTTTATCTATAGAATTGATGAAGGGCTTATGCATTGTTTTGGTATATTTATATCCCTTCTGCCTTCATTGTTCTTGTCTATGTTTATTTTTCCCTTTACCCCATTTATTTCTTTATATTTATACGTTTTTTTTCTGATATATCTGTCCTTGTTTACCTGCTCAAACACTTTTAGGAAGGAAGTGAGATAAACGGAAAGTGTTCATTCGACAAAGGAGCACTTTGGGCTGATCTCACTGCCCTCTGAGAGCAGACTTTCTGGTTGGGGGGATGGTACAGTGTCTCAAAGCTGGGCTCTGTCACTTGCTACCACTCAGCCCTGGTGTCCTCTCCTGTGAAATGAAGTAAGGGAGCAGTGGTACCTGTTTCATGTATCATTAGGACAAAATGGGATAGCACACATAAAGCACTTGACGCAGTGCCTGGCGTGTAGTGAGTGCTCGGAGGGTGGGAAAGAGGCATTCCAGAAGAGCCCGTGTGAGCTGAGGCCCAGAGCTGCGAGTGTGCGAATGTGCGCATGCCAGGCGTGCGGGGTTGGGAGAGGAGAAGGAGCAGAGTGCATGGAGGACCCTGGCTGCTGCGAGGGCAGGGATTCGGAGGCACCGAGGAGCCTGGCCATGCCTAGGCAGGCCTTGCTGCTGCTTCCCCTGTGTGTATTTGCTTGTTCCATCAGGAGCCAGCCCAGTTAAGGCAGGAGCTGCCCTCCGCAATGATCCCAGCAGAATCGAAGGGGGGTTTGAGACTCATAACGCTGGTGACCAGGACTATTTTGGAAGATGGAGTCTTCGTCAACATTTTATTGCTTTCGTTTCCTTTTTCTTCCCCATCCTCTTTATTTACTACCTTATGTTACACATAAACTTTTGAAGTCTGAATAGCAGACAGCTGCTAATGTTGCCATTGGAGAACCACAGACACAGCTTAAAATGAACCGATTGGTTTCTAATGATGTGGAGAAACGCTTATATAATAAAGTGAAAAGGCAGGATACCCGTGGGGAAGTTAGAACTTCAGTCCTTTGGGGGAGACTGGAAAGAAATGCATCAGATTGTTAACAGTTGTGTTAGAGAGAACCATGCTTCCTGTTCTGCATCTTCGTCTTTCCTGAAGAGCCTGCAATCATATTTAAACGGGGGAAAAACTCACTCACACTTGTTTTCATATTTTTCCTGCTGATTGTGAGAAGTCAAGTCTTTCCCCATCTGGACTTGATTGACTTGGGCTAATATAGTCTCAGGTAGAAATTGTTGGTGTGATAAAGTGAGTTGCCAGTGATTCACCTTGCCCAGTCCTGCTTTTCTCCTGTCCTTTCCCAGAGCCTCTGAGCTCCATAAAACCTCTGAGGCCTCGTGGGCCACACGGAAATAGGAGTTTTTGTGTGTGTGCTGGTGTTCGAAGTTGGGGGATGGACTGAATTTGAATTGGAAATTGTTGTGTAACTAACTTCATGGGTCAGGTTGGGAGCAGGTTTTCCCATGGTCTGTGCCAATAACCTCTCTCTCCACACCCTCAAGTCACAAGGTTAGAGTGCGTGCGCTCGGTTCTGGGTTTCCCTTCTTCGGTGTCCAGTCGTTTTCAGTGACCAGAATTTCGGTCAGCTGGCACACACCCAGCAAGAGCGAAATTAGACATAATTGCACATGGGCTTAGCGTTCACGTCTGTGGCCGGCTGCTCAGCAGGAGCACGCGGGCCTGGAGCTGTGTTCTCCTTGGGAATAGCATGTCCCAGAAGAAAGGCGACAGTATAATCCACTGTGCAGACCTAGACACCTTCCTTATGTCAAGGCAACGGTGTCAGCTGGGCCGTTTCTGGACAAACTGGGCTGTATGGTCTCTCCCATTAGGATGGGTCTTTGTTCTGTGAAATGAACGTCACTTTCCTAGACAGACTTGATAGCAAACTTTGGAGGAGAGGGGAAGCCAGAGCTGTTGGAGAGGATACCGGGGCATTGGAGAAAAGGGGAAGCAGGGTGCCTTTTCAGGAAAGTTGAGCTAAAAATAGAGCACTGCCATTCACCAGTTGCTTGGGCGCTGCGAATGCTGGCGTTTGTGTGATTGTTCCTTTCTCTGCATTCCTGTGCGCCCGGCTCCCTTTCCTCTGTGTTATAAAGGAACCAGTCTGTGTGCTGAGTGGGCAGGCCGAGATGTAGCCCCTTCATACGCCTCTGAGGGAGCTGTGCTGGGGGATCACTGAGGCCCCTTCCAGCCCATGATTTTATAACAGGTAACCTAAGGCCTGCGCTGCATGAATGATGAGGAGGGACAAGCAGGGGCCCTTCCTGCTGAAAGGACAGGGCCCTGGCTCCTCTGTCCCTGGCTGTCACACACCCAATGACAGGCTCTTTTCTGAGCCAGGGTACGAACCATTGAGCAATGGAAGTGCCGGCTTTTTACTGGAGGGTGGATTTCTTGGTAGAGGGAGCAGTAGGTGATGGGGGACACTGAGAGGAAAGAGTAAATGACACTGTAGTTAATTCTGGAAGTCAGAGTTTCTCAGCCGCAGCACCAGTCACATTTTAGACTGGACGATTCTTGGTTGTGGGGGGCTGTGCATTGTAGGGTGTCCTGCAGCATCCCTGATGCACCAAATGCCAGCCCCCCCGCCACCCGCCGCCCAGTTGTGACAACCCAGAATGTCTCTAGATGCTGCCAAGTGTCCCTGGTTAAGAATCATTACTATAGGTAAAGAAACAAAATCATTTTCTGGATATTTCTTTTTGTGTTGCTGTGTTTTGTTCTGGCCAAGCTCCCACCTTAAGCTTTTATAATACCATTTACTGGACCAATTAGTGTTTGTGATGGTGGGTGGCGATTTAAAATGAAATAGCCTCACTTTCATGCTCTTGGATTTGGCTCTGAAAGCAAGTGAGCTGAGCTCTGCCTCCTCCCCTTTCCAGAGTGCATGGATAATGAGGTCTTTCTGCTGGGAATGCGATTATGCTGTTTCCCACCATTTTAAACTATTTTCTCAAAATTTCTACTGTGACTAGCGTAACAGGGTTTATGCTAACACACATGTTGCATTTTAGATGAGGGCTCCCTAGGACAGTGCTTCTCACACTCTCATGTGCCTGTACATCCTCTGAGGACCTGGGGAGCCTGCAGGTGCAGGAGCTCTGGGCTGGGCCTGAGACGGCGTGCTACAGGCTCCCAGGTGGTGTCTGAACTGCTGGTCTATACACCACACTTCCAGTTGTGAGACTCTAATAAGGACCAGCTCTTGAAGTTAAAGAGAAACTGGCGAGTATGTCCAGGAGGATGATGGAACACCCTGAGTGGGGGCAGCATAAGCTTTGGCAATCTGGTGAGGGGCTGCCCACGGACCTTTGTGTGGGCGGGATGTGAGGCTTGAGCCTTGCAGGCTGCAGTAGCAGCAGGACCAATGCTTGCAGCCACTCACCTGGCACTGTGAGGAGCACTTTAACAGGATAGTCTGAGACAGATGGCTGCACCCCCTGAATGGGCATTGAAGGGGTAAACTGGCTCCAGAAAGGCAGCAGATTGGACCATTTTAGACTCTGAGCTGTTTGCTGGCTCTCTGGGTTCTGTTTGAGCAGAGAGAGTCACACAGGAGAACCAGCCCCTCAGAAGGGCTTTGTCACAACTTTGTAATTGCTCAGCCCTGTAGGAATGCCAAGCAGCCAGGCACTCGCTCTCCTGGCATGGGACGCTCTCCAGGGTATTGGGTGACATGGAGAGCAGTTGCTACCCCTCTGGTTGCCCTGAAGCCTTTGTGTCTGCAGGGCTGCTGGTACCAGGGAAGGGAGTGGGAGTGGGAGGTGGTATTGGGCACTGTGGGAAGTCAGTATGTAAAACATGTCAAACTGGTGATGCAAAGGAAGTTACAGAGCCCAGGCCACCCACTGTTTTGTGCCAGCAGTCCGGTTTGGATGTTAATCTGCAAGGATAGCCATATCTTTACATTGTTTATTAAGCTGACTTAAGGAAAACTTAAAATAATCTTTAATCTCATTACCCCAATATAACCATTGTGAGTATTTAGGCATATTTCTTTCTTGTTTTTATTCCCTTCTGTATCTGTTCTTTTAATTTTTTTTATCCATCTATATTAAAATTAGTTAATATTCCTATCACCCTGATGAGGGTGTTAAAGTAAATTTTCACTTTTCAAAATAACTTTTCAAAATTAGAAGAGTGCCTATCTATGAAAGTCTTTGTGGGAGAATTGAAATAAATGAAATTCTTATACTCTCCATCCAGAAGTCCAGAGATCCTGACTAAATCTTAAATCCCAAGTTCACTGGGGATTTGCATTTGAATATCTTTGCTCCAGCTGAATGAAAAGTAACACACACACACACACACACACTTCTGTTTGTATAGGATTTTAGCACATTTTTAGTTGCCTCACAGAATCCTTTTATTAGAGAAAGTAGATATCTCTAGTTTATAGGTAAGGACAAGAGAGTGTACAATGGTTTAAAGACTACTTTGAAGTCCTGGTCCAGACCTCAAAGTATTGTCTTTACAGGAAGAAGTAATAGAAGTGATAAGATTTGGGATGAGAAAAATGTCACCTGCTTGAGTTAGGCATGCCAGGCCTATGTACCGCGGATTCTCTTATATAGTGTTATATAACAAATTACCCCAAAACTGAGTGAATAAAACCAAGCATTTTATTATGTTTACAGATTCTCTGGGCTGGGAATTGAGGCAGGGCAGAGTGGGAATGGCTTGTCTTTTCTCCATTTACTGGACCAATTAATGAGCTGGAAAGACTCAAACTTCTGGGAGAGCTGGAATCATCTGGAAACTTCTTCATTCATTTGCCCAGTACCTGAACTGGGATGACTTGATGGTTGGACTCACCTGGGGCTGTTTATCTGAGCACCCTCAGGTAGGCTGTCCACATGGCCCTCCCAGCATGGGGACTGGCTCCCAAGAGACCAAGAGGAAACTGCATGGACTTTTATGACCTAGCCTCAGAAGTTAGATAAAGTCATTTCTGCCACCCTCTGTTGGTTGAAGCCATTTGTGTTGTTTGCCCAGATTCATGGGGATAGGGCATAGATCCCACCTCTTTTTTTATTTATTGAATTTGAGAGAGAGAGAGAGAGAGAGAGAGAGAAATTTGTTGTTCAACTTATTTACGCATTTATTGGTTAATTCTTGTATATGCTCTGACTGGGAATCAAACCCACAACCTTGGCATATTGAGATGACGCTCAAACCAACTGAGTGAGCTACCTGGCCAGGGTAGGTCCCACCTCTTAATAGAAGGAATCAAAGAATTTGTAACCACTTAAAGAAAGTCAAATAAACTATTTAGTCCATACTATACTACAACATCGATTCAATAGAAAATTAGTGTGAGTAGAAATCAGCAAAGCTATATGAAGAATGAGTTCATTCAGAAGCACTATTTACAATTGCTAAGATCTGGAAACAGCCCAAGTGTCCATCAATAGATGAGTGGATAAAAAAGCTGTGGTACATATACACCATGGAATACCATGCAGCTGTAAGAAAGAAAGATCTCTTATCCTTGAGACGACATGGAGGGACCTGGAGAGTATTATCCTAAGCGAAACAAGCCAAGCAGAGAAAGACAAATATCACATGATCTCACTTATTTGTGGAATATAATGACCAAAACAAGCTGATGAACAAAATAGACCCAGAGACATAGAAGTAGGGTACAGACTGACAAACCTCAGAAGAGGGGGATGTGGTGGGAGGAGAGAAGAGATAAACCACAGAACTTATATGCATGTATGCGTAACCATGGACATAGACAACAATGCTGGGGACAGGGCGGGGGTGGGGGATTGGGAGGAGGATGTCAATGGGGGAAAAAGGAAAAACATCTGTAACTAAGTTAATAAAAGTAAAAATTAAAAAAAAAAGAATGAGTTCATTATAAACGGAGAAATAAAAGATGAGCTGTGTACATTATAAAGAATTAATGAAAGTAAGTAAGGTGAAGTTAACCTAAGTGCCTGGCAATTGAGAAGTGGTTTAAATAAATTGAAATACGTATGTTAGAAATACTATGCAGCCTTTAAACAGAGTGACGTAGCTCTATATGTACTGACATGGCAATATATCCTTGTATTAAGTGACAATATTATTTACAGAAAAACATGTATCCAATGATCCATTAATATTTTAATAATAAACATATATATATAAATTTGGGAAACAATTTTAAAGGAATCACACCAACCTGTTAATGGGGGCTCTTAGTGGGGATGAGAGTAGAACTTGAGTGGGCATTAGGTATGAAGGAGAAGAGAATTCACTTGTTACTCCTTATAGTTCTATGCTGTGTAAATTTTTTAATGCATTAAGTACTCCTGTATTGCTCTTATAATATGAGTTGCTATGTAAGATTTTAAGTTTTAAAATGTGTTCAAGTTGGTTTGGCAAATATCTAAATGTTGGGATGTTATTATACCTTCCTTGTATATTATTATATGAACAGTTACAGTCGGTGTAATATTTGCCCAAGCTGGCACTAGTCTGCTTAGCATGCACTGTAGTTGTCAGAGAGCTTTGAGAAAACCCGTCTTTTTGTTGATTTGTTTGGTGTTGTTTCTCCTCTCTGCTTCACTGAGCAGTCTCCTTGGGCATCACAGCTCCTGATTCCAAGTGACCTTCGTACAATGGCTTCGTATTTACCAAGAGTAGACATACTCATGTTGGATTGAAACATTTAAGCTTGTATTATCTTCCAAATGGAATTAACTGTATTCATATAATTAAATTGGGGAAATTCTGCAGCATTAGAAAAGATTTATGGCTTTAATAAGATTTAACTTGGTTATTTCTGAGCTGATATTCTGGGGTGGGTTTTTTGAGCATCACGCACCCCTCAAACTAATAGAACAGGGTAGAAACAAGAATGGAGATCTGGATCTGTGTTTTAAAGGTCTCGGCCCTTTGCTTATTTTCTGTGTTGTATAGCAAACCAATCATTTCTCAAACAATGATATTATTTCAAATAGTATCCTCATGAGAGCTAGTGAGAGTGAGTGACTCTGTGTCAGTGACTGAGCTGTGACCTGGCCGGGTGGTACATTAGGTAGATACTTCCTGCCCACATGGCATTTACCTTTGAGTAGAATAAACAGAGACATCAAATAAGTGATTATGAGAGGACTGGCTCACAACTTTGTGAGATGCCAGGCTGGATGTCCTCTGCTTGCCCCTTCCAATCCACTGTGCTCTGTGTCCTAGGAGGCAGGCCGTTATATGTATGGGCTCTCTTGCCCTCCGGCTTTTGGAAGATAAGTCAGGGTATTTATTTTCCTCGTTCCCTCCTTATGCAGGCTGGGGGTTGGAGGTGATGTGGGTTCTCCTGCTGGAAGTCACAGCTCCTCTGGTGGCCCTCTCCTGCTAAATTCTTGCTGCAAATACACCCTCCTCTTGTCCCTTCAGAACTGGGGAGGTGATGGCTCTCTGCTGTTGCTAGCTTCTGGGTACGCCACAATCCTTGCTCATTTTCCTGAACTTGTTTATGCCTTTGTAAATAGTGCTTTCCTTAAACTCTTTTCAATTACCCTGTTTGAGTACATTTCTTTCCTGCCTGTACCCTAATTAGATCTTATCCTATTTTGCAAATAAAGAAATTGAGGTTTAAAAATCAGTGAATATCAGAACTGGGATTAGGATCCAGGCTGTTTTATGTGAAACCTGATTCTTTTTTTAAAAATATATTTTTATTGATTTTTAGAGAGAAAGGAAGTGGATAGAGACAGAAACATCAATGTCAATTGGCTGCCCCCTGCATGCCCCCTACTGGGGATCAAACCGGGGCTTGTGCCCTGACTGGGAATTGAACCTGGACCTCTCAGTCCATGGGAGGAAGCTCAATCCACTGAGCCACACCGGCTGGGCTCAAACCTGATTCTTAAATCCAGTGCTTTACCGCTTGCCTGTGGTGACTAGGTGGTTCTCATAGTCCTCAAACTGAGGAGAAACTCGAGGGATGAGTTTCTTACTTGTTAGATGTAACTATGAAGTTATGAGGCTAAACAACAAACTAGCTCTTACACGTTTAAATAAGCCATATCTTTCAAATCAGCTTCTGTAGTTCAGATTTTGCTATTGTCTTTTGAAATTGTCATCAGAATCATGTATCAGCCAGGAAGGAAAAAATAATCTGAAGTAATGAGTCCTTTATTTTGCCACCTTATTTTCTAGCCTGGGCTCAAGTTGACTGCTGGTTGTTTGCAAACATCTGATCCATCTCTGAAAACCAAGTTTCAGTATATTTAAAAAAAAATACATAATTGAGTTGAAAGACATTCCAAAAGAGGCATCTAAAAATGTGCTCAGTAGTGGCAGCCAAGTTGGAATGAACATAGAGCTTCTCAGATGGCTATTTTGAAGGCTAGAATACTTATTTCTCTGTGCAGTCTCTTGACTTATAAATACCAGACTCGGGTTACCTGAGTCTCATCTCACTGCATCCAGACTCTGTTTTCATTTCCTTGACCTGCAAAGGAACTCTGGGCCAACTGGGATGGCATTGAGGACATGCTGCCCATGGTTGCCTTACAAGCAGAGCTGTCTCTGAAGCAACATAGCCTGTTGGTGATGAGCTGGGTCCTTGAGCCAGAACACTTTGGTTCCAATCCACGCTCCACAAATGACCACTCCTCATTTGATAGGTGAAATAATAATACTTGCCTCACACAATTTTTGTGAGGATTAAAATAATTATGTCAAGGCTTTAGAGGAACTAGCACAACTCTAAGTGCTCAGTAGGTTAGCATGTTGTTTTTTAAATCGCTGTCCATCGTCATCCCTCATCGTCACGGTCTGAGACCCCCATTGAGTCTTCCTCCCCTTGTGTGATCACATCCCTCCGTGAGTCACATTTCAGTGAACTCTGTTTTTCCTGGGTAGAATACAGAAATGATCTCCCTAAAGTACCTACTTTTACAGAGGTGTGCCTAAATTATGGAATATGAGAAAAAGAACCAAAGAAGCAGGGATTAAGAGCCTGCTGGAAAAGTGAGCTTCTTGGGAAGAGAAGGTGCCAGTCGAAGAATGCTGTTTCTTGCAGAACCAGTAGTGAGGGTCCGGTGAGTCTCAGCCACATGTTTGGGCTGGTTTCTAGTCTTCTGTTGTGAGTGTGACAGGTACCCTGTCAGTCTCTTCCTTTTGTGCCTCTGTGTCTTCAGCTCGTGAAGTATTAATCCTGTTACTTCCCTACCTTCTGGGGAACTTGGTGGACCAAACTGTTTCAGACAAGCATCCCTTTTACATCAGACTTGTAAAGATATACTTTACGTAAGGAAGCAAGTCCCCATGGGCCATAAAGAGGGCATTCGAAGCCTGAGTGGTGGGCAGGAACCTCGGCAGGAAAGCACACGTGGAATGCAGTCAGGTCTGTGAGGAGCAGGGATGTGGTACCCAGCTCTCTCCACATCAGCTCCAGGAACCACGCAGAGCTATTCTACCCACAACATGGGGAGCAGAAAAAAACCTACCCAGTGGCTAGGGAATGGCCATGGGAAAAAAGATAGGAACTGGCAAAAAGCAAAACAAAACAAAACCCCAAAACAAAACAAAAAAAACCTGGGACCCAAAGCCTGCCTCACTTGGACATGAGGTGTTTGACCTCTCATCTGTATGATCTGAGCCTCTCCAGCTGAGACATAACACAAAGTTGTCTAAAGCCAGTGGAGAGGTTAAGGGAGCTATAAAAAGGGATTGGACTTGAAAAAGAAGGACACAGTAGGCGGGATCACAATATTGGATATCAGGTTATACTACAAAGCTACTGTAATCAAACAGCCTGGTACTGGTACAAGAACAGGCATATAGATCAATGGAATAGAACAGAGAACCTAGAAATTGACCCAAAATATTATGCTCAATTAATATTTGACAAAGGTGGCAAGAGCTTACAATAGTGTTGGGAAAATTGGACAGCTACATGCAAAAAAAAGAAACTAGACCATCAACTTACACCATACACAAGAATAAACTCAAAGTGGATAAAAGACTTAAATGTGACTTGTGAATCCATAAAAATCCTAGAAGAAAATGTAGGCAACAAAATTTCAGACATCACACGCAGCAGAATTTTCACTGATACATCACCTAAGGCAATAGAAACAAAGGAAAAAATCAACACATGGAACTACATCAAACTAAAAAGCTTCTGCACAGCAAAAGAAACAACCATCAAAATGGAAAGGCAACCCACTGTATGGGAGAGTATAATTGCCAATGATACATCAGATAAAGGGTTAATTTCCAAAATATATAGAGTGCTCATACAACTCAACAAAAGGAGACAACCCAATCAAAAGATGGGCAGAGGAACTAAATAGACACCTCTCCAAACAGGACATACAAATGGCCAAGAGACATATGAAGAAATGCTCAACATCACTAATCATCAGAGAGATGCAAATTAAAACAACAATGAGGTATCACCTTACACCTGTCAGAATAGCCGCCATCAACAAATCATCAAATAACAAGTGTTGGTGAGGGTGTGGAGAAAAGGGGACTCTAGTACACTGCTGGTGGGGATGCAGACTGGTGCAGCCACTATGGAAAACACTATGGTGTTACCTCAAAAAATTAAAAATTGAATTACCATTTGACCCAGTGATCCCACTCCTAGGAATATACCCTAAGAAGCCTGATACACCAATCAGAATATATGTACCCCCAAGTTCATAGCAGCACTATTTACAATAGCTAAGATCTGGAAACAGCCCAAGTGTCCATCAGTAGACAAATGGATAAAAAAGCTGTGGTACATATACACAATGAAGTACTATGCAGCTGTAAGAAAAAAAGATCTCTTATCCTTTGAGACGACATGGAAGGACCTGGAAACTATTATCCTAAGCGAAACAAGCCAAGCAGAGAAAGACAAATATCATATGATCTCACTTATTTGTGGAATATAATGAACATAACAGTCTGAGGAACAGGGTAGTCCCAGAGATGTGGAAGTAGGGTACAGACTGACAATCGCCAGAAGAGGGAGTTGGGGGGGAGAGATAAACCACAGAACTTATACACATGTACGCATAACCAATGGACATGGACAACAGAGCTGGGGATGGGACAGGGAGGGAGGGGGAGGAGGGTGTCAATGGGGGAAAAAGGAGAAACATCTGTAACAAAAATAAATAAAAAAAATTAAAAAAAAAACGGGATTGGAGTACACGGCACTCAGTGATATTATATCTACTCTATTTCTCAAATTTTCTGTAGGAGATGTTGTAATTCTCTTCTTCCCACCCTTCCAATTAAAGTAAAACCCTATGGTATATTTATTACAAGAAATCTTTCTTAACTCCCAATAGTGTGATCTCATTTCCTTGAATGAAAATAGTATCAAGGTCAACTGAGTTATAACATGTATAGTCTGTCATTATTAAGACCTATGGATCGACTTCACCCACTGAGTAGCTCTAGTGATGAGGAAGTAAGCTTTGTGCATTGTGTGTGTGTGTGTGTGTGTGTGTGTGTGTGTGTGTGTGTGTGTGTGTGTTTGGGGGAGGAGAAGGAATGGGAGTCCTTTCTCACAAATTAAACTGACCGCATGTAGAGTTGTAGAGCAACAGGGCAGATATGAAAACACACCTGGCCACTTATGCCACCTTCCCTTGGGACGGAGAGTTTAACGTTGAGTGTGTGTAAACATCTCACCTTGCCTGAGTCACTACTCAGTTGTAGGCCCAGTTCCTTCTCTTTTCTCTGAAGTTGAAAACTGTCTAACAGTATAATACCAAAATAAATCTAAAATTCATTTTGCTTGAATCGAAAGAGATATGCAACAGAAGTTTAAATTACCACATTCTGGCTGAAAATAGTTTTCTGGAAGGAGCTGTTTAATGGGAGTGCCATAATTTATTGTGAGAAAACATGTACAAGTTAATAATTTTCAGAGTCTTAAATCATCTCATTGTAAAACATTTTAATATAATAGTTATCTGACACATAAAATGGATGGAAGCAAAGGGCATGGTAGATGTACAAACTTTAAAGTTCAACTTTGTTCCATATTATATATACACGGGGACGGCCGTATGTGGAAAGCATGGGTTCTAGAACCCACACGCCTGAATCTGGCCTGCCTGACACTGAGGCCGTGGGCAAGTCCCGAGCTCTGTGAGCCATATTTTCCTCCTCTGTAAATTAGGGTTGTCTGTCAGCAGGGTTGTTGGGAAGATTAGTAGTTACATGTCAGGCTGCTAGCACAAAGCCTTGTAGATTAACGAATGGCAGCTACTATGGGACATGGCATTTTATGTCTGAAATACACCCAGGGTTTGGTCATAGAGCATGTCTTCAGCTGCAGACTTTATGGCTGAAGGTTAAGCACATTTATGGGCAAACTCTAGACTAGTTTTGTATACCTTTTAAAAAAATTTTTTTCTTTATTCATTTTAGAGAGAGGGGAAGGGAGAGAGAGATGGGAACATCGATGAGAGAGGCACATCAATTAGCTACCTCCTGCTCACCCCCCCCCCACCCCTGGGGATTTGGCCCACAACCTGGGCATGTGCCCTGACCAGGAATCGAACCGGCGACCTCTTGGTGCATGGGTCGACGCTCAACCACTGAGCCACACTGGCCAGGCTGTATACCATTTTAACTCTTTCTTGACATTTTTTTTTCTATCCCAATGTCCCTTGGGTGCATTTGTCCTTACATGTCAATTTTTCAAATATAGTTGTGGGATTGATTAAAAAATCCACAAACTGATATAAATAAACAAATGAGGAGAAGGCAGGCTCTTCCTTATTGTAGATGGCCTGCCAACTGTAGAAAGAATAATGGGGTTAGAAAATCCTCAATAGATGCTAACATTAGTGGATGACAGTTTTACGAGGGCAAGGATATGTATATAGCCTCAAAGTGTCTCCCTGCTAATTATTTATTACAAAGAGAAAAATAGTAAATGTAGAGTGGAGAAACCCGGCATATATCCCCTTAACCAAGTGATTAAAGTTAAAGTTACATGATGTCACATGTTGAGACAAACCATCAGGTGCCTCCTGCTTGGAGTTTTGGGTTGTGTTAAGTGCCAACAGTGCATAAACAGTGTCGAATCATGAGGAAGCATCACACAAATCTAAACTGGTGGACATTCTACAGAATTAATTGTCTGTAATCTTCAAAACCATCAGCTCCACAAAGAAAAGGGCTGATAACAGTTTGAGATTAAAGGAGGCTGGAAAGACATGACCACAAAAAGCATGGGACAAAAGAAAGCTGCGAAGGAGATAGATTACCAGGACAAGTGGTGAGACGGGAACATGGATTGTGAATTGGATAATAGTGTTGTATCCATTTTAAATTTCTTGATTTGGATAATTGTAGTAAGGTCATGCCATAGAATGCCCTTATTCTTAAGAAAAATACACAATAAAATAAAATATATTGGAAAAAAAAGTAGAGAAATTGCAGCCTTGGGTTAGAGGGGCTCACATTTGTCATCATGTCCTTAGCTACTGGTCTCCTTTACCCTTGTCCCAGCATGACCTTGGGAGAGGCGTGTAGAGTGCTAACAATAGGGACGGGCATTTTCTTCGAGCAGAGGGGGAATGCTATGTATGAGTCACAATGTGTGAGGAACTGATGAGAACCCTGGAACAGTGTTTGAGACCTGAATGTGATGATTATTGACCTGCCTGTGGAGTATTTTATTTTCTAACAACCTTCAAGTGAATGGAATTATGAGAATAGCATTTTAACTTTTTGAAAATATTTTCCTATAATTAAGCTAATCTTAAGCCATTAATGTTGTTAAAGAGGAAATAGATTTAGAAGTATTCCCAGAGAGGATGAGTGACTTGCTCTAGGTGGTACCTCCCAGACCTAGAACATTCATCCCATGGCATTCTGGGATTGGGTTCTTTCATAGACCATTAGTTCTATGTATTTTTTAAAGACACTTAAGAAAATATAAGAAAGCAAATAAACATACCTTCTCTGATATAGATTAGCAGTAGTTCTTGTCATGAAAAGAGGATTAGACCAGAGAGATGCCTTTTTTAATTTGAAACTCTTTGGGTCTATGAAATTTCATAGGTTACCAACTTCATAGGTTAGCAAGGCTAATTGGTTAACAAGGTCTATGTAATGAGCCCTCTGGGTATTCCTAAATTCATCACTGTAAGGCTTGAGTGGTCTGGTATCATTAGGACCCTCCCAGTGGTATGTGAGCAACAAGATCTGTTATTCGGTTTCTATGTGAGTTGATTGGCGAGACCCTCAGGCCGGCTGTCGCA
Organism: Tadarida brasiliensis; assembly: GCA_030848825.1. Lineage (NCBI taxonomy): Eukaryota > Metazoa > Chordata > Mammalia > Chiroptera > Molossidae > Tadarida > Tadarida brasiliensis. The sequence continues at coordinate 49,667,620 of CM061258.1, forward strand.
CTTGCTGGGACCAGCTGTGCAGAGTGGTGAAGGGTGAAGTGATAGGGCTGCCACACCAGCCTGTGCATCTTGGCTGTGCTACTTGTCAGCCGTGGACTCTGGGCGAGGATAATAATGAAGACGACCATAATAATAGAACCTGCCTCACAGGGTTGTAGCGAAGATTAAATGAGTTAATATTTGCAACAAAACTAGAACAGTACCTGGCATATAGAAAGTGCTGTATAAGCATTTTGAAAAATTGTGGTGAAATATACATCATTTTACCTTTTTAACCTTCTTTAACTGTGCGGTTCTTTGGAATTAAGTACACTCACATTGATGTTCAATCATCACCATCCATCTCCAGAATCTTCATCTTCCCAAACTAACACTTTGTGCCCATTAAACACTAACTCCCCGTTTCAACCTCCCCGCAGCATCTGGCGATTACTCTTCTATTTTAGGTTTCTATGAATTTGAAATACTATTCAAGCCTGAGCACCTCATGTTAGTGGAGTCATGTAATATCTGTCCTTTCATGACTGGCTTATTTCACTTAACACAATGTCCGCAAGGTTCATTCATGTTGTGGCATATGTCAGAATCTCCTTCCTTTTACAGGCTGAATAATAATCCATTGTATGTATTGTCAACTAGTGGTCATTGGCATCAACAAGAATCCCCAATTTGGGATGCTGTGATGAAGGAAACTATTCAGTGCAAACAGCTCAACAGTGATACAGCATGGCTGTGAGGCGGCTGGGGAGGCAACTCTGGGGCCAGGCCCCTCTCAGACTATGCAGCTGTGCTGTGCTCTGGTCCACTCCACCCGCTCTTGTCTGGTTCACTCCACTCTGCCCTATGCTGGTCTGCTCTGCCTGGTGAGACATCTTTTGTGCTTCAGCTGCAGCCAGGGAAATAGTCTTCATTCTTTGGTGGAAAGGGAAAGTGCACTCTCCAACCCAGAGGACTTATAAAGACAGAAGTCCCCTCCCCTGGTCCCTGATTGGTCCATCCTCATGCAAATGAGCACTCCAAATCCTCACAGTTTGGTTCAAAAGGCACTGTCTTGATTGGTCAGAATGGAGCTGCTCTGATTGGTTGGTGAAGAAGCTGATGGGGATATAGCTGCACAGCTCCAGTTGGATGGGGAAAGCCTCAGTCCTATTGGTTGAAATGCTACTATTTCATTCATTTCTTTATAAGAACTGGCTCAGGGGGCAGGCAGTTTGGTGTCTGAGGCAGCAGCTTAGTGCAGGCTTTCCCCTGAAGTGTGGTTTGTGTGAGGCCCCTGTTTAGAGAAGGCTGCTGGGCTCTGCTGTTACAATTGAGCCCAGTTAGCCACCAGGAGTCCTTCTTGATAAGTATCTTCTTTCTCAGGGTCCACAGTGTATTCCATATTTTATCTATTTATCTGTTGATGGGTACTTGGATTACTTCCACCTTTTGACTATTGTGACTAATGCTTCTATGAACCTGGGTGTACAAATATCTGTTCAAGTCCCTGCTTTCGCTTCTTTTGGATATAGACCCAGAAGTGGAATTGTTGAATCATATGGTAACTCTGTGTTTAATTTTTTGAGGAATCACCATACTGTTTTCCACAGGGTTGCACCATTTTACATTTCTACCAGCAATGCACACAGGTTCCAGTTTTTTCACATTCTCACTGACACTTGTTATTTTATTTTTATTTTTTAGTATAAGCATTTTTATATATAAAAGTATTGGAATTTAGTTAACAATCAATAGTCTAATATTCAGTGTCTGTTAAGTTGTTGCCTTCGTCTTTTTAAAGAGAGAGAGGCATGAATAAATGTGCTGACTAGAGAAGATTTGGGAAATTTGGTTAATCAGATACTAGTTCAAATGTTTACCAGCAAAACTGTACCAGAACCCTTCTTTTGTGTGTCTTGCCACTCTGCTCCAGCCCCCTGCATATGCGCACTGCACTGTACTTTTAAGGAGAAAGGCAATTCATAACAAATAAGCTCCAGCCAAGAACTTATTTAGAACCAAAGAGCTTTTTGGTTTAGGTGCTGGAGTCTGTAGAGAGTGGATTTACTCAGCTATATCGACAAGATTGGAATAAACCTACCTTCCAAGAATCTTGTACAACTTGAATGAAGAACAGATTTGGAGCATGCAGCATAAAACCAGTCCATCCCTGAAAAAAGATGTGGAAAAACATGGGATAAGCAAGTTCTGTTTCCTCTTTGACCCACATTTTTTCCTCTTGACATGCTTCCCTACTGTGTGAACACAGTGTCAGTGGGTGCTGTGGGCACCACTGTGTTAAAAGGGTTATGTCCATTCCCGGTTCCAGAGAGCCCTGTGGATCAAAGCGAGGGGTGGTTGATATGGGGCATAGCCAGACCCTCGAGGGCTGCTGGAGTAAGTGGGTCGAGTGCCTCCGATGGCGATGCTTCCAGAGTGATGCCTCCCAGCTGCTTCGCCAAGCGGCCTCCACACGCACAGCCAACTGAGAGCTAAGTGGGCGTCAGAGCCCGAGACCTCCACACTGCTAAATGGGGCGCTGGTGGTGTGCAGACTGTGCAGCCTGCAGGGTACCCACGGGCATCTGCTTGGAATGCCAATCCTACTAAGTTTGGAGGTGGGAACTCCTTATATTTTAAATACTGAACCACAGCTCACTTGTGGAGTAGATTGCAAACTGGATGATTTTTTTTTTTAAGTATAAGACTGAAATTAGACACTTCATGCTTATTAGGCATTGAGCTATGTCCCTAGAGACTTCTCTTCACCCTCAGTGTGTTTGCTCTCTTCTGCATTATTTTTCTCTGGAAAAATTCACTGATGCACAGCTTGGGAAGGCTGAGGTGTGTGGAGGTTAAGGGAGGGCCTAGAAAGGCTGGTTTGCATCTCCTGGAGGCAGAGTAGAGTGCTGGTTAGGAACTGGGCTGCTGCACGACCATGCTTTCTTCTTTTTTAATTTATTGATTTGTGTGTGTGTGTGTGTGTGTAAACGAGAGAGAGGGAGATTTGTTGTTCCATTTATGTATGCATTCACTGGTTGATGATTGTATGTGCCCTGACTGGGGGTTGAATCTGAAACCTTAGTGTATCAGGACGACGCTCTCACCAGCTGAGCTACCTGGCCAGGGCCACAGGACCATGGTTTCTATGTGTGCTCTGTGACTTGGACAAATGATGTAGCTGTCCCAACTCTCTGTTTCCACATCTCTAAAATGGGACTAATACCAGTGTCACAGGATTGTTGTGGGTTAAATGTGGTCATACCAGTACTGGGCAAAGCTGGTGGTGAAGATGCTCTGAGCCGTGGCTGGCTGTGGCTGGCTGTGGCTGGCTGTGGCTGGCTGTGGCTGGCTGTGGCTGTGGAAGTGTGGGGGTGTTAAGGAGACAACGCCTCACCAGCCCCTCTACTGGCTCCTCTCCTAATTCGTTCAAGTAGCAAGCCTTCTTTCTTTTCTGTCTGGACCTCTTCTCTCGGCCCTCATCTCCCTCTAGGTAGCTCTGATTCCTCCCGACATGATGTTAAGAGGGAGGGAAGGCTGGGTTAGGGGAGGGTTTGGAGCAGCCCAGGACCATTCCTAAGGAATCCACCTAAGCGACACATTTGGTGGTATCAGATGGCAGTGAATGGAGCCCTAGGAGAGGGGATGGGGAATTAAGGCCTTTGAGGAGCAGATCTAGGGCTGTTTCTTTAATCTTCATCCCCACTTCCTGTGAATGCAACTCTGAAGATGTTCCAAGGGAAAGCAACTCCTTGAGAACTCTGCAAATGGTGACCTGGCAAAAGGAAGAACTTGGTCTGCGTATTTAGATTAGTAGTTATTACAGCAATTTATGTCACTGATGTAACAACTCATGCCAGTGAACTCTACTTGGTTCTGTAGCAATTATGTGTGTTATTAGATGTACCAGGTAACTTTGTTGAATGAGCTTTTAGCAATAAAAGGAACTCTGCCCAGCTTGGTGATTATGAGCTGTCATCTGGTCTATGCATTGTCATCAAACGACCTATAGTCCTTGCAACTGGACTGCTGAGAAACAGCTGTGACCTGCATGGACAGCCTGTCTGGTCCTCTCCTCAAGAAGTTTAGAAACCTTTGGAAGGGTGTGGAGGGGAGGAGTGGAGACTTTGAGGGCTGAGTGATGGGACAGGAGACAAAGCACAAAATGCATCTTGATGTGAGTCTGCAGGTTCCACATTCCTGTCTCTACTTCTTGTGGTGTGTTACCCAACTTTCTCTCCCTTCCTTCAACCCCCACTTCAAACTCTGTTAATCTAGAAAACTGGCTCTGATTAATCCCATCGTGGAATAATCTTCTTTCTTCTCCTTGGCTCTTCTGTTCTTTGTCCTATAATTAGTTTGTTTAAAAGGGGCTTTATAAACTTTCTCCAGTGTTGAATGTGTGTTCTGTTAGCTAGTAAACTATTAGGGGCACAGAGGCGCTTCTCCCACCCCATCTCATCCCTTCTCTCTACCCCTGACCTGCACTGCAACTATTTAGCCATCAATTAGAGACTTTGCCACATACCAAAAGAAACACATTCTGTTGTTGTTGTATCTATTGGTTTTAATTATAAGGCGTTTAGAAGGCATTTTAGGACTCTGCATCTCCATAATTCTCTGCCAGCATTTTGCACCTAGTGGACCAATAATAAGAATACATTTCCTTCCTCACTTGGCTTTCTAATTGTGGATACTTTCGCTGCACAAATGCTAGTAGGGCCCACGTGGCTGGAGTAGAAACAATGACTTCATTCTGAAATTGTGTTCAGATCCTCTAAGGAACCAGTGGCTGATGTGCACATTGGCACCTCCTCTGACCGACAGCGCCAGGGGATTCACATACAGACCTGTGGGCCAGTCCCAGCCAGAAAGGAAATGCCTCAAGGAGATCAATTACTCGTTTAAATCCAAAGCAGAAGAAAATGAATTATATTTAAGGTGGTTGCTGTCCTGGCTGTTGTATAAAGTTTGAGCTTTGGACTAAAGAAAACCTTGGCGTCTTCCACTGTGTGTACAAGAACATCCATTTTTCTAAACTTGGTACCGTGTACTTTCTAAGAGCAGTGGTACTTCGTGTTAGAACAAAAAGCACACAACAAACCAAAGCTAAATTGTGTCTGGCTCTGTTGCCCAAATGGGGTAAATTCTTTTCCACAATAGAGCTATTCCCAGGGAATTCTATACACTTTGCAAGCAGTTTACAAAATCATGGTTTGTGTACATTCTCTTCAGCTGCTGGCTTGATGTTAGCGTCACCCACTCTTGCCAATTCGACTCCCTTCCCACATCAGCCATTCCATTTCCTCCTACCGCTCCCTGTACTGTTGACATAAAAGAATAAAAGTATGCTTGCTCTAATAAGGGACCTCCAAAAGTTCGGTGCAAACTAAACAAACACCAAGAGTTGGTTTTAAATACAAACCAGCTCTGTACCCTAGTTCTGGGCCCTTGAGCAAAGCACTTACCCTGTTTTAGCCTTAGTCGAGCGGCAGTAATAATACTTGTCCATCTCTCTGATGGAGCTGTTGTAGTCATATGAGATCGTTTACATGGTAGCACTTTATAAATGTGTATGTATGACTTCTATGAAACAGGAGAGCCCAGCATTTTTGGTTCAAGTCCTGCTGCTTGATGTTGGCACCATATGTGGTGTTTTATGATTTCGCACAAGTCCCAACTCTCGCAAACCCGAAATGTGTGAGCTGATGCCTGTCCTACTTAAAACCAGAGGAGCTTTTCTGCTCATGAGAACTAGCCTGCCCTGCTTGAGTCCAAAGTCAAGTTGAAATGTATTCTTGATCCATGACTGTTGTCAACATATCTCTATTTGCATAGCATGATCCACTCGAGAGCTGAGTTTTTGGCATATTTTAAAAATTGACTGCCCTGAATCATGTGTTAATTCGCATTCACTAACAAACAGCATATGCTCGCATTAATAGTATCCTTCTGTTCTACATCATAGCCTTCTAATTGAGTCTGTTATATTAGTTGAACTTCTCTTCTAAATATAAGTTTAATTTTAAATCAGCTCCCAAGTATATCCTTATAACAGGGGATGCTTCCTTGTGTTTTTCTCTTGAATTATATATACTTGTCTTCATGGAAATTGGCGCATTGGGGTGACTTTTTGGTACTGAACCACGTGCAGTTTCCACCTCTGACATCTGAAGTCACAAAATGAGTTGGCTGCTGTTTGTTGACTTCCTTTTTCTTCCCCCGTACCGTGCTCTTCATCATCCCGTTCATTCTGTTGCCAGTCTGCCCTTGCAAAGCATCATCACGTTTTCTGTCTTCTCCCTAATTCAGACTGGTAAGGTTTCATGTCATAAAGGCTTCTTGCAGCCTTCTCTCCGTTCTCCAGTTCAGGTCCCGTACCTGCATTCCACTCGGTTACGTCTTACTCTACCTGCTCTCTCGTTAGTGTATCATACCCAAGCTCTGTACACTGTGAAGGCCTTCCAGCAGAGTATCGTGGCATTAATCATATTCCTCGCCACTGTCTTAGAACTTCTGTGTGTGTATTTGTTTTTTACACAATAAAACTGACTATGCATTGTAAGTCTTGAATGATTGTGATCCTTTTCTTAGAAGTTCAACTGGATCTATTAGGTGTATGAAAGGCATTTTTGCAATGGATGCGGCATTAAGGCTTATTCCTCATCATATATATATATATATATATATATATATATATATATATGTTTAATGTCAGTTACAGAAATTTACCTTCTTGGGGGAAAGAGAAGGGTGAATCAGATAACAAATGTTAATTTTTCTCAAATGTGTTTGCAACATTTATGATGTACCATGTAAGTAGCGTAAGTAGCATCATTTAGTTTTGCGGGGGTTTTTTTGTTTTGGTCTTGTTACAATCCTTGATATAATCTAACTTGCAATACTGACTATCATCTTAATATTTTTTCCTTTGTTGGACTATATTTGAGATTTCTACATCTCTGAGGAACAAGCCTATAATTTTACCTTTTTAAAAATCCTCACCCAATGATATTTTTTCATTGATTTTCAGATAGAGTGGGAAGGGAGGAGGGTGGGGGGGAGGGGGAGAGAGAGAGAGAGAGAAACATCGATATGAGAGAGACACACCAATTGGTCACCTCCCACATAACCCCAACCTGGGCTGGGGATCGGACCGCACCAAGGTATGTGCCCTTGACCGGAACCGAACCCGCAACTCTTTGGTCCACAGACCATCACTATAACCACTGAGCCAAACCGACCAGGGCTAATTTTACTTTCTGTATTTCCTCAAGATAGTAGCATGAATTTATATGGTATCCAGCAGGAAAAACCCAAGTCACATAAATCTGCCTGCTGATTACTGAGACATCAGTAATACCATTAATGTTGCCCTCAGAGGAGCCTGATGGTGGCTGGGCCAGTCATCCAACACTTATAAGCAGGGAGGCTGTGGCACTTTGGTAGAGTAGAATGATCAGAACCTTGAAATCAGAGTTGTTTCCTATCCCAACTCTGCCATTTAGGTTTAGTTTTTATGATCTTAGAATCACCTAAACCTAAATTAGCTAACCTCTCTGAGATTGTTTCCCACCAGAAAAGTGGACATTGAAATTTCTGTCTTAAAGGGGTTGTAGGTTGCATGTAAAATATCTGGCCCATAGTAAGTGCTTATTAAGTGTAAATCCCTTCTGTCTGCTGTTTTTCATGCATGCATCACAGGGAGTTTACATTATTATAGAAATACAATGTAAGTGCATGAAACATATACAGAAAAAAAGCCCTACTCATAACCAAGAGGTTGTTTTATTTTCTTGCACTTAGCTTTGAACTATTTGCGATTTATTGTTTGGGGGTTTTTTTCCCTCCTAATGGTCAAGGAAATATTAGGCCAAGACTCAACTTGCCTATTGTCTTTTAGGGCTCCCAGTTTTGTAGAAATAACCTCTGATATTCTGAGTTACTTGGGGTAGTTTTTGAGAGCTTAGGGACAGTGTTAGCAGTGACTTGCTGCTCCTTGAGCGTAGCCCTGGGGACCGTCATTATATAAACCTGCTAAGTCTGTTTAACAGTTGTAAAATATCATCATTCCTATGGTGTATTAAAGCTTAGGTAAACATCTGTGTCCTTAAAATATTCATTATCTATAGAGAGCAGGGAGAATCATTTTAGAACTGGTTCTAAATCATTTGAAGTCTTTTGCACTGAGCATCTTAAGCAAAACGTTCATACCCAAGTAGAGGTGATTTGAATTCCTTTTCCTTCTTTTAAAAATAGTAGGAGCTCATCCTGACTAAAGATTTTACAATTGCCTTCTGTAGTTTTAACTTTTGGAGTTAATATTTTAAACTGTTCTTGGAAACTTGATGCTCCATTCTTCCTTACTGAGGCCTGAGTGGGGATGACGGAGTGTAGGAGCAGGCAGTGAGCGAATGGAATTTCCCCATGTCTACTTTAGCAAAAGGCATGAGTTTTATCCCTGAAGTGTTTTCTGAAATTATAATTGTCTAAAAAATCCCACATCTAGGAATCATTGCCTTTAATTCATCTCCCAAATTGAGCAAAGTCCTAGATAGACCCTTCCTCCCATCCTAGTCTGTAGGCTGGCCCACCGCTGTGTATGGGCCTTAACATCTTATGGTCTGCTTTGAGTTTCTAGGGGAGGGGAAAAAGAAAAAAAAAATAATATATATATATATATATATATATATATATATATATATATATATATGTGTGTGTGTGTGTGTGTGTGTGTGTGTGTGTGCTAGACATTGTTGTTCAGATTTGCACAGTAGACCATAATTAATTTTATTCTCATGTGTGCAATTTAGCAGTGAAATCCTGTTCTGAAAAGGTGTCCTGAGTTTTCTAACAGCTTGGTAGAAACAGATGGCATCTTAGGAGCTCAAGGATGATCACATTGAAGGAGATAGCCACAGTCCCTTACAGCTGTGTATAACCTGAATATCCTCTGAGGTGTGTATTGATGTATAACTTTGGAGAGTTCTTAGAAATGTGTGATGGGGAGAACTTCCAGGAAAGGTGTGGAGGGCAGGCTTCAAGTAAAGTTCACTTTCCCGTAGGATCGGGACAGTATGGCAGTGTTACCATCAGGGCATTGGACTTAGTAGGACTAAACCCATGAAAGACACATCTCTGCCTTTCAAGCACAAAGCTGAGCACACCATTCAGCTGCCTTTACTGAGTACCTGCTATGACCTGGCACTTGTTAAAGATGTAGAGATGGATGGGACTGAGCCCCTGTACTGGGTGTCTCATCATTTTGGTGATTTGATGAAGCCTTTCATATTTTTAACACGTGAAGGAGCAGTCTGTCGTTTCAGATTTTTTTCAGTGCCTGTGAATATTTATCTGGTTGCTAAAAACTTTCAGGTTTGCCTATTTTTTTTTTAATTGAGTTTAGAGAAGTTTGATCGTGTGGTTCTTTAAAACTTAAGATTAAGTACCTGTGAAATGCTTTGGGAGGCTAGTGTGAAGCCAGAATATGTCACGGGGCAAGTTTACTGAGTGTATCAGCTTACTGGAAATTTTGGAATTTGGATTCTCTCATCTTTATATTCCAGTCCTGTCTCCTGCCCCAGTTTTAGGGTCTTGGATAAATTATTTTCTTTTTAGTGCCTTCCTTGGAGTATACGAGTATACTTGCCATCTCTGGTATCTGTTCTTTAACTACTGAGAGGAGGGAGGTTTTCATTTAGATATTCTCTCCCAGGTAAAAGCTGGTCCCAACTCTTAGATAGTTCAATACATGTTTGAATTGAATTACGTACCTGAGGATATTCAGGGTTCTTTACAGAAATTTTGAGTTACACAAAATAACAATGTGTACATAAAATGCTAAATTGTGGCATGTTTCCATAGGTTAGTGATTCATATCCTATTCCTACTCTGCTTTTCCTTAAAGGGACATGCCTCAAATACTGTTTTATGAAACAGAGATTCCCACTCCTCGTTTTTGTGATTCTTGTTGACTCTTCCTCCAGTATACCTCCACCTACCTGAGCATCCTGTAATTATGCCAAACTTTCCATCGTTTATAATAAAAACTTCATGAGGGACCTTGCATGCCATACCTGTCTGTCACTTTGTGTCCAGTCTCTAGAACAGGTTAGCACAAAGCAGCCACTCAAATATTTGTTGAATGAACAAATGAATTTGAACACAAAGGATATAGTGGCCTTGGTGTCTCTGTGTGTGAAGGGAACAGGTAGAGTAGCTGAAATGAACAAGTAACCATGCCAACTCCTTAATGAATGAGGCAGGTCTTAGGCTATTTTTACACTGGATTTTGTGTGTGTTCTTTGGGAGATGGACTCCTTAATGTTCATTCTGTCTCTAACTTATAGTTCTATTTCAATACCTTCTCTGCCAACTTACTATTATTCTGCTCCTTAAACCTTGCATAGTCCCTATATTGTGATTTCCATCAAAAGTTATTGCTTTAAAATACCGTCTTTTAGCCAACATTAGTTAACATTGCAAATGGCATTTTGTGAGTTGCTAATACTTCAGGAAGTTGTGTTCTTCACAATGTCCTCATGTTTCTTAGGATTCAAAGCAGCCAATAAACGAACTTTTAGAGGAAATTGCAGCTAATTAAGTTGCTTTAAAATAAAAGCAATTCTGAAGGCACTAAGTCATCCTGCCCTTAAGTCTGGCCTTGATGAACACATTCCCCTGCTCACTCAGATCTGGTAGTAGCGTGGCACTGGGCAAAGAGCTGGGGCAGCGGTGCTGTGGGGCCTCCATTCCAGCTCTGGCTCTGTCTCTGACCCAGCGCAACGAATAACCACAGTCGGTCCCTTTCCCTTGTATGGCCCCAGTTTCCTCATTTGTAAGAAAGAGATAATGTCTATCTCTCAGGGTGATTATGAGAACTACACAATAACATGAAAAAGTGCTTTATAGATACAGTAATGCTTAAGTGAATTCTCTTATCAGCTCCCTCATGGCTCTTTAAATGGCAAGGTTATTATCCATCCCTATGGCTCTTATCAGAAGTTGCTACTTAGTAACTGTTGAGTAATGCAGAAATATTTGCAGGCAATCTCTGTGGCCCAGAAGGATCTGCTTTTGCTATGATTAAGACTTTCTCAAACTCATAACCTTGGCCTCCACTTTAACAATAGGTCATGAATGAAGGAAGGCGAGGCTGAAGTGTGTGTGGTTGGAAGGTCAGTGGGCCAAGTATGTGATCCAATGGGCCAGGTCAGAAGGGAAGGATGGGGTGGGTAAAAGGAAGCCTCACGAGGGCAAACATGTTTGGTTTGGTTGGTTCACTGCCCTGTCCCTCATGCTGTCACTCATGCCTGGCCTGTAGAATCTATGGATTAAACATTGGTTGAGTGAAGTCTGTATAATGGTACGATATTTGCTCTATCAGTATAAATGACCACACCCTTATTTTATTCAGTGTAAATAGGCAAATGAAACTTCTCCACATAGATATTTGAGAGCCCTTTTATTAATCTTTTCTAATAAGGGGTTATTTGGTCATTAAATATTTTTATGGAGCGTGTAGCCTGTGCTGGACATCATGAGGACACACATTTGTTTACTAGGAGTTTACTATTAAACAAGGCAATAAAGGAGGTATCAGGAGAGAGGGCATTTTGAGCAGGGACAATCAGGAAAGACTTTGGGAAGGAAGTGGCCCTTGTGTTGAGCCTTAAACATAGGTAGAATTCTATCAGCTGTGGCCAATATGTTGCAATTGCAATTTCAAGCTTTGTGGGTGCTTTAATTCAAACGTTAAATCAAGTCTTCTCGGTGGACAGGGTGCTGTCAGAGTGTGAGAGCCCCTCAGTGCTCTCGTGGGCTGGTTGAATCTTGCATAGGTTTGTGGAGTCTTGTCGTCCAGGGCAGAGGCCTAGGGGCTGCTGGGGCTCTTGCCTCCTCCCAGGTGGGTTGGTTGAGGCTGGAAGGAAGCAGCAGCTAAGAAGGAAGGTGGCCGCGAGACTGCCTCCTTTTGCCCCCACTTAACAGTTGGGGGGAGTAGACCGAGCACGTGGACTCCCACTCAGAGTTTTGTATTGTTTTCAAACTTTGATGTGTCAGAAGGTACTATAAAGTGAAAACATCCTGTTAAAAATGGGAGACAGCCCGGCCTGTGTGGCTCAGTGGATTGAGCGTCGTCCCAATGGAAAAAAGAGGTTTCTATTCGATTCCTGGTCAGGGCTCATGCCCAGATTTCGGGCTCAATCCCCAATAGGGGGTGTGCAGGAGGTGGCCAATCGATGTTTCTCTCTCACATTGATGTTTCTATCTCTCTCTCCCTTCCTCTCTCTCTAAAAATCAATGAAAACATATTTTTAAAATGGGAGACAGATTTTAGACTGAAATTAAAATGAGAAACTGGAAGTCATAGGTTAGCCCGGGATTAAGTGTCAGGAACAGTGGAGATGGAGGATTAGGTGATGCTATGTGGGCGTGCCGGGTATCTTCTGAGAAAACCCAGGATGAGAAGAATCATAATTTACCAAGTATACTCATTAGAGGGTGATGTTAACTCACTTAGTGAGGAGTCACTGGAACGTAATATTTGAGTACTCTCTCTGTGCAAGGAACCATGATTGATGTGAGAGAGAGGGAGGTAAAGGTGAATCAAAAAGAATCCTTTCCTCTAAGGATTCCCCCCTTTGGAGAGGCAGACCTGATGGAGTTGTGATGGGCGCTTCTGTGATGAGTGATGTAATAAAAATGCAAACCAGAGTGCTGAGGAGAGTGGCTGGATTCTGACTTTGAGATCCTCTGAATTTTGCTTCAAAGATGTCACACACAGAAGGTGGGACACGGTCTGTCCAGGCAGAGAGAAGGTGGAGAGCGGGAACACTCAAACCCGAAAGGTAGTGTTATGGCGCTGAAAGCTGGCACTGCCCGGAAGGGGTGGCTGAAATGTCGACTTCGGGGGTGGGGGGTAAGTGTTCTAGAACTTTGTTCTGTAGGAAATGGGGATCCATTGAAGGTTTGAGACTGAGAATAGCATCAGTTGGACTGTGTGTTAGAAAGATGTTTGTGGCAGCCCCGAGGAGAGTGGGCAGAGCAGGTGTGGCTGGAATGCCATCTGAGGGTTGTAAGAGTTCAGGGGAGAAGGCTGCAGCCTTTGGGGGGGGCGGGCAGAGGAGGGCTGCTGGAGAGCATTTGTGCTTTTCCAAAACCAGAGAGCTCTCTTCTAAAATTAAATCAGATTCCGTTTATTAAGAAAAAGAAGATGCTTTTGACAAATTCAAATCTTTGTACTGGTACCATTGGTCTGGACTGCGGGCTCCCTGTTTAAAGGAATGGAGCCGCCGTGGGCAGTTGGGACTGGTAGGAAGCACGACTGGTGGTGACTTGAGTGGAAACTCCTGCTCTTGTGGGCCTGCTTTTGTCACACAGCAGCCCACCCTGCTGCTCTTCCATAGCTCACCTCCCTCTCCTTCCGCTGGTTTCTTTTCCTCCTCATCCATAAACATAGGCTTTCCCCAGAGTTCTTCCATACTTTTTTTTTGTTTTCTCCATCCCATCCAAATATTTCTAGTCCTGATGTTTCTGCCTTTCGCTTGGGCAAATGATCTCTCGGCCCATTGGCTCAATGGTAGGGTGGGGTGGATTACCTGCCTCACAGAATCATGAGACTTAACTGAGAAACTGCATAGAAAACACCTTGCCTAAGGCCTTGAAACAAAGTAAGTGCTCAACAAATAATCATCTAGTACATATTTGAGTTATTTTAGGGTTTGGTATTATTTTTAGATCTTACGTGTTTAGCATTGTACTTGCTCCAGTTAGAGTTCAAAATTTGATCTAAATTTCTTTTGACTGCCATGATCCTGTGTTAGAGTCCTCATCAGTAGGGCGTAGGATTGGCCTTTCTTAGAGATGGATGAGTGACCTTCACGTTCTTATCTCTTGTGCTTGGGGCCAGAGGTCCCACTTATGAAAATGGGTGACTGGAGCTAGCAGCTGGGGAACAAAAAAAGCAAACACTGCCATTCCTGCCGTGTGACCGTCCCTGCTGTATGCACACGTTGGCTTCATTAGATGAGTAATTGAACAAACAAGAAACCAAATTCGTTTCCTAGCCATCAGAATCAAAGCTCAGGGTTGAAGAGGGAAAAGGGGTCCTCTTTATGAGAAAGGAGAGCTGTCGTGTAAACGGATTCCTGAGTTGGCTGCTGTGGCAGTTGGCTGCTGTGGGTGCTGTGGAGACTGTGGCCAGAGGAAGTGCAGCCAGGAAATGGGGAGGCTGTTTTCTCGACAGAAAAGCAAAGCTGAAGCGTGGAAGTTTGTAAACTGGGCTGGTGTTGGAATAAAGAGTGTGGGCTTGAAGACTCTGTTCACTGCTGTAGCCATTGCTTTTTTCTTCTGGATAGCTGTTGACCAGGAAGATTAGTCTCATAAAGGCCAAGAAATAAGTGAGGGAGGAATTTTAGAGACTTTTGCATCTGTAAAATAGGATTTGGGTTGGATGAGAAGCCTTAATTGCCTCTAGGAATAAGAAAGCACAGGTCTCTGGAGATTCTTTGTTCAACCCCAGAATTTCCAGGATGGTCCCAGATGAGCCACTGGACCAATTCCACAAGCTTGTGAATGGAAGTTGTTGCAAGTAGACCATGCTCTAATGGATCTGAGTCTGTCTAACTCCTATGACATCATGTTTGTGAAATCTGATTGCTGTTCTCATTCTACTATTTGGTCATTTCAACACACACTTTGCTATTGCATGTTTTTGGTTAGAAATAATATTAAGTTATCCGGCTGGTGTGGCTCAGTGGTTGAGCGTTGACCCATGCACCACGAGGTCGCCGGTTCAATTCCAGGTCAGGACACATGCCCAGGTTGTGGGCCCGATGCCCAGGTTGTGGGCCCGATCCCCAGTGGGGGGCTTGCAGGAGGCAGCCAGTCGATGTTCTCTTTCATCAATGTTTCTATCTCTCTCTCCCTCTCATTTCCTCTCTCTGTAAAATCAATAAAGAAGAAGAAGAAAAAAAAGGAATAATATAATGTAAAATTTAAAACAAATCTCTTTCTGTGCTTGGAGTTTCAGTACCCCTGTGTCTCAGTGCTCAGTGTTAAACTGCATGTGAGTTTTCTAGTTGATTGTCTCAGGTGTTTAGTTGATGAACGCTGCCCTTACAGTAATGTGATGTTATCCTCTGTTTTCAGCTATTGTGGATGATGAAAGGCTCTCTGCAGAGGAGATGGATGAGAGGAGGCGGCAGAACATCGCTTATGAATATTTATGCCACCTGGAGGAAGCCAAAAGGTGAGATCCAGACTTGGGCTATTTGTATACCTTCTCTTGGAGATAAGCTTTGGGGTACTATACTTTTAATAACTCATTCGCACTCTTGTGGGTAGCAGGGTAAAGGGAGAAGAACCAACTGTGTTTTGTAAATGATCAAGCAGAACTGAGAAAAAGTTACTACCACAGCCAAGGTCAAGGTACTAGCTCCTTCTTCAGAGCCTCCCAGGAAATCTCTGGGCAAATTGCAGATTATTTCAACTTTTTCATCTCACTGGCTTGGATGTGGGGGAGCAGCAAAGACTTAAATCAACTTCCTTTTCCCCCAGAGCTTCCTCAGATCTTTCCCCCACACTCACCCTAATGATTATAAATGCCCAGTAGGACAATAGCATTTTGGACTGAAGTCCATTGGTCACTGAGCTAGAGGGTAGGTTTATGACAGCAATCTCCTTTTTAATTCATGGGTGTGTGACTACTTAGGATATGTTCTCTAAACTCACATTGACTCTTAGACTTCTTAGATGATAAGTAAATGTTGGGTTTTCCAAGGAGAAAGTGAAGATAAAGAAGGTATTTATACTTAGGCTTCTGTGCCAGAGGAATCAGAAGAACTTTGTCCTTTGTCCATGTGCCCTGAGTTAGATTCTGGTTAATGCTTTGTGCTGTAATGGAGCAACAGTCTTGTTCTACGGACAGATGGTATATTCCAGCTCTCTTATCTATAGTGAAAATAAACATTTAGTTAATGGTCATTGGTGTTAATCACCTCTGATCACTAATAAGTAGCTATCTACAAAGCTAGAAGAATGAGGGTTTTTAGTCAATGTTGTGTGGAACATTTAGTGACATATGCTAATTTGGCCTTAAAATTGCTTAAAAGAGCATTTCCCAGGGTTGGTTCATATTTAACACTGTCTTGTAACTCTAAGCTCTGAAGACTAAGTTTTAAAGGTTATTTAACATGTCTTTGAAGTCTACAGTTAGGTTGCAGGTCACTGAAGACTCATTATCAGTCTGAGATTATTAAGAACATGCTTTTAGTCAAGTTGCTAAAAAGTTAGATAAGGAGAGTGATTCATAGACATTCAAAATCAACATGCTTTCAATGAAAACGTTTAAGGAGAGTTAGTGGAAACTTCCTCCTGACAGTTTGCTTTCTACGTTTGCCTCCTGTTTTTGGTGAGTGGAAAGCAGTGTCACACAGAGAAGATGTGTGATTGGGAGTCAGCAGACTGAATTTCCTGGTCCCAGCTTCAACATTTAAGAGCTGTGTGACCTTGGGTGGGCCATCTACTCTGTGGGAACTTCAGTTTTGTCTCATCTGTGATGGGATGATAAAGATGATACCGCCACCTGGCCTACTTACTTTATGGACTTTCCCCCTAAAAATCAAGTAAAATCAAGAAAGTGTAAGTGTTCTACAAACTATAGTGCCGGTCAGCTGTATGGTGATAACAGAAGCATAATTTACTCCTGAATGTATCAAAGTCGTATCAGTACAGCTTGAAAGTTGCCATATTCTTTAGTGTTTTCAAAATTCTGTAGTTGAATTTTGTTCTAGAAAAGTCAACAGAACAGTTAGCCCATGTTCTCTGAAGAAAGCTTCCTTAGGAATAGTTTCATTGAAAGAAAAGACTATACAATATACAGTTTTTCCTCTAAGATGGTTTTCATAAATGTATTTTACAAAGATATTTTTGTTATATGTATTTATGAATCTTTTATTAAGACCTGAACACTTTTTGTGACTTTCAGGAAAGCTGATTTTTGGTCATGGAGTATGTAAAAATTATGTGGCTATTAATAGATATATTAATATGTATGCCATGATTTCAGAAAGCATAGTATACAGAATTCTGACAAATGTTAATGCCTTCGGAATTTGTCATGCTGAGTTTATTACAGTGTGTGCATGTGTCTGTGTTCGTGAGAGTATAGCTGGCTTAGACTATTGAGTTTGTACTAAATGGTACACTTTGAATGTGTCAGTTTAGCCAGGAACTGTTATTTCTTACTTCAGTTGAACTGACTTAGGTGTAGTTAACTAGAAATGTGTTGGCTCTGTCTTTTCTTCCTTTCCATAAGTGAGAACTGGAAGGATTCATAGTTTGTATGTATTAAAAATTCAGAACTGTAATAGTTCGATATATCTTTAACTTTGATTTTATTGATTTCAAGATTCTGTGATAATATCACACAATTTAAAAGCTCCTTCACTCAGGCGGGGATATCACTACCAACATTACAGAAATAAAAAGGACAATGAGGGAATACTATGAATAATTATATGCCAACAAGTTACAGAACCTAGGTGAAATGGACAAATTCCTAGAAAGACACAAACTAGCAAAACTGACTCAAGAAGAAATAAAAAAAAACCTAAATAGACTTATAACAAGTAGAAAGATTAAGTTAGTAATAAAAAAAACCGTCCTATTCTTACAAAAAAATGTAAGAGGGAAGACTTTCCAACTCATTCTATTGAAACCAGATACCAATATCTTTGTCTAGTTTTGGTATCTGATACTAAAACCAGACAAACATACCTCAGGAAAACTAGCCCAATATTCCTTATCAGTATGAATACAAAAATTCTCAACCAGACACTAGTAAACTGAGTCCAGTGGCATAAAAAAAGGATTGTACACCACCATATGGGATTTGTCCCAGGAATGAAAGCCCAGTTTAACCCCAAAGTCAGTCAATCAGGACAATTCAATGGGGAAAAAAGTCTCTTCAACAAATGATGTGGAGACAACTGTATGTATACAAGCATAAAAATGAATTTGGATTCCTACCTCACACCATATACAAAAATGATCTTAAAATGAATTGTTAACCTAAATGTGAGAACCACAACTATACATTTCTTTCTAAGAAAACATAGGAGTAAATCTTTATGACCTTGGGTTAAGCAATGGTTTCTGAGACTTGACACCAGAAGCATGAGCACACACACACAAAAAATAATAAATTAGAAATTATAAAAAAATAAACCTTTTGATTCTAAGGATACCATCAAGAAAGTGAAAAGACAACCCACGGAATGGGAGAAAATATTTACAAATCATATATTTGATAAGAGACCTGTTTCCAGAATATGAAAAGAGCTCTTACAGCTCAACATAAAAAGTGAATAATCTAATTTTAAAATGGGCAAAAGTTCGAAATAGACATTTCTCCAAATAAGATATACAAATGGACAATAAGAATGGGACAGGGTGCTTAGCACCAGTCTTTAGGGAAATGCAAATCAAAAGTACAATGATGGCCCAGCCAGTGTGGTTCAGTGGTTCAGCGTTGTCCTATGGACCAAGGGTCACTGGTTCGATTTCTAGTCAGGGCACATGCCTGGGTTGCGGGCTCAATCCCTAATAGGGGCATGCAAGAGGTAGCCAATCAATGTTTCTCTCTAATCAATGTTTCTATTTCTCTCTCCCTCTCCCTTTCTCTCTTTCTAAAAATCAATAAAAAAAAGTATTAAAAAAAAAGTACTATGATGCCCTGGCCAGTTTGGCTCAGTGGTTAGTGCATCAGCCTATGGACCAAAGGGTCTTGGGTTTGATTCTGATCAAGAACACGTACTTGGGTTGCAGGTTTGAGTCAAGGACTATTCAGGAGGCAACCTGTCAATTTATGTCTCTCATATCGATGTTTCTCTCTCTCTCTCTCTCTCTCTCTCTCTCTTCCTCCCTCCCTCCCTCCCTTCCACTCTATCTAAAAATCAATGGAAAAATATCCTCAAGTGAGGATTAACCAAAAAAAAAAAAAAAAAAAGTACAATGAGATACCACTTCAAACTAGGATAGCTATAATGAAAAAGGCTGACAATAACAAATGATTGCAAGGATGGAGAGAAATTGAAACTCTCACACATTGCTGGTTGGGTTGTAAAATGGCGCAGCTACTTTGTAAAACAGTCTAGCTGCTCCTCAAAAAAATTAAATATTGAGTTACCATATGATCCAGCAAATCCATCACCAGGTATATACCCAAGAAAATTGAAAATCTATGTCTATGTCCATACAAAAACCTGCACACAAATGCTTGTTGAAGCAATGAGCAAAAAGTGAACACAACTCAAATGTCCATCTACTGATGAATGGATAAACAAAATGTGGTATATCTGTACAATGAAACATTATTCAGCTATAAAAAATAATGTTATCAAATAAAATCCAGCAATGTGTAAGAACTATATAAATCACAAGTGAGATTTATCCCAAGTATGCAAGGCTGATTCAGTGTCTGAAAATCAATTAATGTGATTTATCACATCAACAGGCTAAATAAGAAAAACAATGTAATCATATCAATAGATGCAGAAAAAGCATTTGAAAAAATCCAACACCTATTTATGATAAAAATACTTAGTAAACCAGGAATAAAGAGGAATATCCTCAACTTGAGAAAGACTGTTTACAGGAAACGTACAGCTAACATCATACTTAATGTTGAGAAACTCAAAGCTTTCCCACTAAGGTCAGGTACAAGGCAAAGATGTCTCCTCTCACCACTCCTTTCCAACATTGTACTGGAAGTTTTAGCTAATGCAGTAAAATAAGAAAAGGGAACTAAAGGTATACTTATTGGAAAGAAAGATAAAAAATTATTTGTGTTCACAGGTGACATGATTAACTATGCAGGAAACCTGAAAGAATAAAAAACAAACAAAAATCTCCTGGAACTAATTAATTATAGCAAGCTTGCAGGATACAAGGTTAATATACCAGCAATTAACAGGTGGGATTTGAAATTAAAAACACAGTGCCATTTACATAGCACTCAGAAAATGAATTCCTTAGGCATAAATTTAATAAATTATGTAAAAGATCTATATGAGGAAAACAAAACTCTGATTAACTAAATCAAAGAAGAACTAAATAAAAGGAAAGATATTCCATGTTCATGGATAGGAAGACTCAATATTGTCAAGATGTCAATTCTTCCCAACTTGATCTATAGACTCAGTCTAATCAAAATACCAGCAGGTTATTTTGTGGATATTGACAACCTGATTGTAAAGTTTATATGGAGAAGCATAAGACCCAGAATAGCCAACACAATATTGAAGGAGAACAGGGTTAGAGGACTGACACTGCCCGATTTCAAATGTGTTATAAAGCTACCATAATCAAAAGAGTGTGGCATTGGTGGAAGAACAGACAAATAGATCAGTGGAAAAGAATACAGAGCCCAGAAATAGTTCCCTGTACATATAGTAAGTTGATCTTTTTTAAAGGAGCAAAGCAGTACAATGGAGCAAACATGGTCTTTTCAACAAATGGTGTAGGAACAACTGGACATCCACGTGTGAAAAGTGAATCTAGACATTGACCTTATACCCTTCACAAAAATTAACTCCGATAGATCAGACCTATGTGTAAAATACAAAACTATGAGACTCCTTAAAGGTAACAAAAAAGAAAACCCAAATGAACTTAACTATGGCAATGGCTTTTAAGATATAGCACCAATGATTCATGAGAGAGAGAATTGATAAGTTGGGCTTCATTAAAATTAAAATTTTCTGTTCTACAAAAGACAATGGCAAAAGAATGAAAAAACAAGCCACAGACTGGGAGAAAATATTTGCAAAAGATACACTGATAAAGGACTATTATTTCACACATATAAGAACTGTTAAAAGTCAACAATAAGAAAACTACCCAATTAAAAAATGGGCCAAAGACCTTAACAGACACCTCATCAAATAAGACATATGGACAAATAAGCATAGTAAAAAGTCCTCCACAGCCTGTGTCATCAGGGAAATGCAAAGTGAAACAACAATGAGATATCACTAAACACCTGTAAGAATAGCCAAAATCTGAAACATTGACAACATCAGCTGCTGGCAAGGATGTGGAGCAGCAAGAACTCTCATTCATGGCTCGTGGAAATGCAAATTGGTGTACCCACTTTGAAAGACAGTTGGACAGTTTTTTACAAAACTAAACATACTCTTACCATATGATCCAGCAATTGTACTTCTTCTGTTTACCCAACAGAGTGAAGGCTTGTGTTCATACAAAAAACTGTACATGGATATTTATAGAAGCTGCACATGGATGTTTATAGACGCTTTTTTCATAGTAGCCAAAACTTGAAAGCAACCAAGATATACTTCAGTAGGTGAATGGATAAATAAACTATGGTACATCCAGAAAGTGAAATACTGTTCAGCACTAAAAAAGAAATGAGCAAGCCATGCAAAAAGAAAAGACAAGGAGGAACCTTAAGTGCATATTATACAGTGAAAGAATCCCATCCTGAAAAGGCTACATATTATATGATTCTAACTATATGACAGTCTTAAAAGAGGCAAAACTATGGACACAGTAAAAATATCCGTGGTTGGGGAAGGAAGCTGAATAAGCAGAACACAGAGGTTTATTATGGCAGTGAAAATACTCTGTATGATACCACGATAGGTGAATATTATTATGTATTTGTCCAAATCCATATAATGTATAACACCAAGATAAACTGTATAAACTCTGGACTTTGAGAGATTATGATATGTTAATATAGGTTCATCAGTTATAACAAATGTTCCACTCTGGTGGAGGATGTTGATAATGGGAGAGACTATGCATATGTGGGGGCAGGGGCATATGGGAAACCCGTGTATATGAAATGTCCAGAATAGGTAAACCCATAGATATAAAAAGTAGACAGTTGTTACCTAGGGCTAGGCAATAGGTAGATTGGTGAGTGATTGCTAATGGGTATACGTTTCTTTTTGCAGAGACAAAAATGTCCTAAAATTGACTGTGATGATGGTTGCATGACGCTATGAGTGTACTAAAAACTACTGAATTACACACTTTAAAAGGATGAATTGTATAGTGTATGAATTATATCTGATTAAGGCTGTTATTAAAGTTCCTTTGATCAGACTGGCTTGGAGAGGTCCTTAGTAAAGCTGTGAAATAAGGTCAGATGGTATTTAGCAGATAAAATGTGTATAGATGGTACTCGTAAGATATGTGAGGTATCTAAACACTATTAATTTTACAGATTTTTTTTGAGCATCCATTGTAGGGTCATCTTGGGAACTGAAGATCAAGCAACAACAAGCTCACTATTTGGTTAAAGCTTTTACTCACGAGTTTCAAATTCTTTCCTTCACCTTTGTTTGCTCTGTTAATCTCTCATGCATGAGTATCTCCCTGTTTCCAGCCCATCCTCTTCCTAATATCTCTCAGACGTTCACCTCTCCATCCCCCCACCAGCTCACTGGAGGCTAGATTGCTGCAGTGGTCTCTAAATGATTTCTGCATTCCTCTGGTCCCCTTTGTTCTTTTCTCTATATCATCTTCAGTTGAATCTTTTCAAAACCCTCATCTATTGTGGCCAATTCTGTTCAAAACTTCCAGTTGTTTCTTAATACTCTTAGGATGAAGACCAAGCTCCTTTATAGGACCTCATAGGCTCCGTATAATCCAGTCCTTACAGCCTCTCCATTTTCTTGTGCCCTGTCCGCTGTTCTATATTCCAGACACACTGACCCCTTTTCATTTCCCTGTTCCCTCCTACACAGGACCTTTTCCTGTTCTTTATCTAGTCAGACTCTACTCAGTGTTCAGATCGCAGCTCCCTTTTTCAGAGAGTCCTTTTCTCCCTGACATCCCCATCTAGGTCAAAGACCCTATTACAAGGTATCATGACATCAGATCCTTCCCATATTTGAATGACTTACTTAATGCTCAGCATTGAATTATCATTTG
Source organism: Tadarida brasiliensis (assembly GCA_030848825.1). Classification (NCBI taxonomy): domain Eukaryota; kingdom Metazoa; phylum Chordata; class Mammalia; order Chiroptera; family Molossidae; genus Tadarida; species Tadarida brasiliensis. The sequence continues at coordinate 49,690,563 of CM061258.1, forward strand.
TTACTAATGAGGATTTATTGTACTCTGTTTCACATGTTTTGGTTCTCCTAAAGGTAATGCATTAGATTCGTAGTAAATAGGATTCTGGATGGTTTGAGTAGACTACCAGCCTAGAGGTAAAATTTAATCTTTGTCTCAATGGGAAACTCTATATTGCAGTTAGATGACACAATTTCTTCCTGCCATATATGTAACACAACGGGTTATGAAGCTAAGAACGCTAGATAATGATACCACAGTGAATTGGAAGATATCCAGAGAAGGGCATAGAATATTCTCCAGTGAATGAATGAATGAAAAGTGAAGAGATAACCTGTGTATTACTATGACTTATGGCTGAAATGATTGCTCACAGTTTATAAAATGATGAAGTCTATGCATATAGATTTGTTAATTAAGTATCAAAGTACTATTAATGGCAAGGAAAGGGAAGTGAGAAAGGAATATTTTTAGGACCATAAAAGAGAATTGTTTTTTAAAGTGACTCTTCACCCTAGGGGCATGTTTCTCCACAGGCTAAAGGGTTCTAGATGATGTCGTGAAGAGCTCATCACAACCGAGTTGGGAGGCAGAGGATGTCTGGCATATGTATTAGTTATCCTTGTGTAACAAATTACTCTAATAAAACTTAGGGGCTTAAAACAATAAACATTTATCTCATGATTTTTGAGGGTCAGGAATCTGGGCTTAGCCAAGTGGGTCCTCTGGCTGTCAGTCTCACACAGCACTGTATCAACACGAGCTTCAGGCAAGGCAGATGGGCTTCCCAGCTCACTCACGGTGTTGGCAGCATTCAGTTCCCGATGGGCATTTGGAGTGGGGACTTCATTTCTCGCTGCTGTTGGCCAGAGGCTTCCCTCAGTTCCTTGACATATGGGTCTCTCTGTAGGGCAGCTCCCCACACGGCAGCTGGCTTCCGTCAGAGTGAGCGAACGAGAGAGCAAGAAAGGACAAGTGAGACAGAAGCCAGTCTTTTTGTAACCTGGTCTCAGAAGTGGTATTCCTTAGTTTGCTGAATTTTATTCATTGGAATCAAATTACTAAATCCAGCCTGTGCTCCAGGGGAGATTACACAAGGGCATGAATTCAAGAATGCTGGGACCACTGGGGCCACGTTAGATGCTGCCTTTTCATGGCGTGTACATATCCTTTTGAAATTGACCCTGGAAAAGGTACTTAGTGGGGAGGGGATCATTTTTGTTACTGTCAGAAACCAATCAGGAATTGGATGATGTCTTGGTCTAAATGATCATGGTACTAAGGTTATTTATGCTGTGATGTTTTTGAATTGTGAACTTTTTGTTTTCTTTTTTAAAGGAATTTCTTTTTTTAAAATGTTTTTACTGATTTTTAGAGGGAGAGGAAGAGAGGGGAAAGAGTGAGAAAGAGAAACATCAGTGTGAGATAGAAACATCAATCAGTCGCCTCCCATGCCCACCCTGCCTGAGGATGGAGCCCATGACCTGGGCATGTGCCCTGACTAGTCATCGAACCAGTGACCTTTCGGTGCATAGAACAATGCTCAACCAACTGAGCCAACTGGCTAGGGCTGAATTGTGAGTTTTTTAAACTAAGTTTTTCATTCCTCTAGCACTTTAGATAACACTAAGCGGACTTTTAAGTTTTCTGTTTGGGTAGGCCCTGAAAGCTAAGTTGATAGTGTCTTTGCTGTGGTAATTTTGCTGAAAGGAGGCTGTGTAGACAAGTCTGCAACTCATATGGGCTTTGAAACTTTCTCTCTGATGCCAGAAATTCCACTGTTTAAACTACAGGAGTTAATTTTCTAAAAGAATTAGTACTGCTGAGTAGATTTTATGTTAACTCTGCAAAATGTATTTGAATAATGAAAATGAATCTATTTTATGAACTTCCGTTCTTGAGATTTTTAGGACACGTGTGTAATTTTAAGATAGAGAGTCCTCTTTGGGAAAACTCCGGGTTGAGGAAGGAAATCCAACTGGAGCTATTATGAAGGTCAGGGAACGGGAGAAGGGATCTTGGCAAGAAACGGAGAGGGGATTTGTAAATCACATTTGAGCGAATAGTTATGAATGAGGCTGCTATTGTGTTTCCCAAGGAAAGTTCCTGAAATATTATATTCCTTTTTTAAGGAAAGAGAAAATGCATACAAATCTTTTGCTGTGCTTACTTTTTCTGTCCTACCTCTGAAAATAAACAAAGCAAAAAAGCCTTCCCTTGGTGATGGGCTTGTTTAGAAATATTATCTTCAAAGGGCTCTTTATGTGAGCCAAGCTGTTCTTTGTATTAGTGAGTCTGGGACAGCTTTGTATGTGCTCTGGAAAGGAAACAAAACACGGTGTGATTCCTTTTGTTTCAGTGCTTACAACTCAGATACCAAAAGGACACCTCATTGATTAGATCAGACCTCAAGCTCTGGCCTCACCTAGTCAAGGCATGTGCCACGTAACAGCGTTTTGGTCAATGATGGACCTTACATACAGTGGTGGCCCCATACGATTATGCATAGTGGAGCTGAAAGATTCCTATCATTGAGTGCCGAGTGGCATCAAAGCCTTGGAAATATCTTGGAGCAACGGATTACTGTTTGGTGCAGGTCTCAACCTATCAGCAGTAATGCTATGGGCTAAAAATGCCTGGGTGTGCTCACCTATGCGGTTCCCACAGCTCCCCTTTCCAAACCAGTGTTAACACTGGAATGACCCTTGTGGTTTTTCTTATGATTGCAAGATGCCCTTTAGTGATAACCATTAGGAAGCTCTGAAGGAAAAAGAAAGTTTACTACTTACAGGCCTTAGAGCTTACAAGGCACTCCACGGTGGCACATGTCAAGGTCAAGGGCAAAGACATATAGAGTGCAGGGCCTGGAGTTCTGATTTCATTGGGGTTGGGGGGTGGGATGGGAATTCATGGGCTCTTATTGGTGAGTTTAAAACATAAGAGTGGAAATTTAAAGCATGGGAAGAGATAAAAACTTAGGAGCCGAAATGGTCAGTTACCAAAATCAACCATGATCTTTAAAACAAATTTGCCTCAGTGGGGCGGGGGGTGGAGGGGTGGGGAGTGAGGACACATGACTACCACTGCCTGCTTCTCTATCTAGTCGTGTGGCTGGCAACGTGTTTATTCTAGATAGTCTGCCTTGAAGTGGATGCCTTGCCAATCAAGACTAAAGTCAGGCACTTGCTTTACAAAAAGGAAAGCCAGCTGTCAGGGCTGGTGTACCAAACCTCGCACACAGCCGGTCTGACAGAAGTGTAGCAGATACAATGACGGCAGCAGGCTCTGCCTCCTAGGTTTGTGTAAGGGCACTCCTGGTGTTCCCACAACAATGAGATTTGCCTACGGCCGTATTTCTCACGACATATCCCCTCGTTAAGTGGGTCTGTGACTGTAATGAATTCGAGAATTAGATTTGAAAAAGTGCTTCAAGTGTTTAAGCAAGTGAGACCCATTGAGTGTGGATTTGCTGAACCCTGAATATTTGTGATTACTTTATGAAAAAGCATCTTATGACTGGGGAATCCTTTAGAGAATCCACTGGATTTCCTCTATGCACTGGGACTTCTGTCCTGATTTCTAAGTATGCTGCCCATGGCTGTGCTCATAAGCAGTGCTGATAGAAACTTGGAATTTGGAGGAAAATATCTTTCTTAGTAATCAACTCATGAAGACATGCCATCGCTCTACACAAAACATTAATGAAATTTTAAGGAATTCTTAACTGCATTTTCAAAGCTTAAATAGTTTTGCTGTTTCTATGGTAACTGCATTTTCTGCTTGTTCTCTCCCTGCTGCTGACCTCACCTCTGCTGTCCAAGGGAGAAAGATGAAGTGTGGGGTTGATCTGTGCGGCGGCCGGCAGGCTGGTGGTGCAGGGAGCACAGCTGAGTTGAGAGCAGGGGCCTTGCTCAGGGTTTGGCTCCTGGGTGAGCTTACCCTGGGAGCCATATGCCAGGGAGGCCCAGGACCTTTTTGGCAGGCCAGGGCCTGTCACACCAAGGGCACATCCCACTAGAAGGGAGAGGGAGTAACCTTCAAGGAGAATGAGGTCCTCAGGGATAGCCTGGGAGAGGGTGAGATGTGGCCTTCAGGGGTGTCTGCATGGCACAAAAGGTGACATGGTGCCACTGGCCAGGCTGTGGTGCTTGTGGCCGGGGCCTCAGGGGAAACATTGGTGCTGAGATCCAGCTGGGTGGTGACCAGGAATTGTGCCATGGAGCTGGAGTAGAGGGGACAGGTATTATGGATGTAAAGGGAGAAGCCACAGGGCTTGGCAGGGGACGGGGTTGAAGAACAAAGGACACTGGGAGGTCAGATGCTTTGGGGCAGATCCAGGCATTGCTCATCTGACTCAGTGGGACACATGGTGTGGTCTCCATCAGCTGAGCCTGCGCTTGGGACACAGAGTTGGGAGACTCTTTGTTCTTAGTTTCACATGTTTTGTTTCTCGCCTTGGGTATGTGTTGGACAGGTACCAGTCAGGTGTGATCTGACAGATAAAAGCTTAACTTCTCAGAATGCTGGTATTTTACAATAATTGATATTAATCATCTCCAGCCAAAAGAGTTTTTATTTGTTTTTCAGGCTCTTCGAAGTTGGAGAGCTGGGGGAGATTTGGAATTTTCCATGGTTTTCAAGTGTACTTTACTACAAGGGTTATCCCATGCCTGTCCATTCACCAGGCATGGTACCCAAGCACCAACCTACACGGGGTTATCCCCATTGTACAGGTGGAGAAACCAAGTCCTGGAAAAATCTATGTGTTATCCAAGGTCGTAGCAAACAGGCGACTTAGACAGTATTCCAACCTGGGTCTGCCTGACATCAAAGCCTGTGCGCTTCAGAACTGACACAGTCTCTCAAGGTGTTTGATCATGTCTGTACTGTTTAAGTTCAAAACTTTGGTTTTGGTGGTCTTGGTTTTCAGATTCTATGTGGACTAGCTTCGTTATGGCTCTTGAGCAGTTCTCACTACTTGAATTTTGGTGGAATTAGCACAATATAACCACCTATTGTCTTTTTGTTCTGTTTTCCTCTCTCCACCCCCTTTTCTGTTGCTTGCTTGTTTCTTTTAACTGGCACTATAACTGGTAGTTTGTTCTGGAAAGAATTTACCTTATGGTCTCCCTCCCTCCCATTCTTCTCTGTCTGTTTTCTATTAATCTTTTTAATTTTTAGTAGAAATTTGCCCTTTTCAGTGATGTAGACTTTATTCTCTTCCCACCCAAGATGCTTTTGGTGCGTCTTCTTGGCTAGGTCTGATTTCTGCCTTCAGTTTCTCCATTGTCGTTTTGGTTCTGCCACAAGTATGACTGGTTTGGAAGAATGCTTTGCTTTTTTGTTGAGACATCAAAAGGTATGAATAGCAAACACCACTGAGGTCTCTTCCTTCCTGTATGAACCTCACTACCAGATGCTGCTTCACGCTGAGATGCTTAAAAGTCATGAAACAGTGTCATTATTCAAGGCCTAGAGGGACTGGAAGGAGGGCTGGTGGGAGAAACATTTGTAGAAGGTTGCCACAGAATGATTTTTTTTTAATCTTCCATTTGTAGAATGTGGAATGGTCTCCCACTGCTTTTTTGGTCTGGACACTTGTTCTCCTGTAACAGAGTGCAAATCCCCATTTCGTGTATGGGAACATTGAGGCTCAGAGTTCATCAACTCATTCTCCATGGCGGAGTGAGTGGCAGATTTGGGATTAGAAGGAAGGTCTCCTGACTGAAATTGCTCTTTCCTCTCGTGATTCTCTCTAAGGCATGTTGATTAGAAAAAGTCCTAGAAAGAAGATCAATGGTGAAAGTATACAAAAATAAAAATGAATATTAAACTTATGTTGTTTGGTACATTCAGTTTAAGTTTGCTTTTAGTTAAATATTGAATTCATAGTGTGGGAGGAGTTATTGACTCCTTTTGTCATCTATCCTTTCTTTTGTTGCCAAGAAACTTGAATCCATTTAGGTGCTAGAACAGGAATTCAAGAATGAACAGTTCTAGTAATCTTCATAGTCTCCACATTCAGTCTCGCTCAACCTAAAAGTTTGGTGTTTTTGCATCAGTAATTGTGACGTACATCTGTTTCTGCCTCTGGTGTTTCCCAGGGCAGAAGTTGAGGCAGCTACATCATCCGAGCGAGAGAGTGACTTTGGACAGTGATTCTTAAATTAATTTACCACCTGCATCGGGGTCACAGGGGTGTTTGTGCAAATGCACGTTTCTTGTGTTCACGCCAGTTCCTGCAAATCCATCTCTGTGAAGTGGGGCTCTGGGGTCCGCATTGCAGCGGATCGCTCGGGTCAGCGTCGGTGCACACTGAGGTTCAAGCGTTCTGCTCTCAAGGGGGAAGAGACAGTGTCTGTGACTGATGCTGTCTCAGTGCTCCAGCTTTTCCACCTCAGCTCAGATGAAAAGGACACGAGGGGGGAGAGGAAGGGTACTGAGGATTGTCTTCTGCTGAAGTGAGGAGGATGGGAGGGTGGAGGAATGAAAACAGCTGCTGTAGCGAAAGGGATAGTGCATCAGCCAGGGGTGGATAGAAAGCCTGGGCAGTTTTTTTTGCTTGTTTACATTTTCATTTCATTTTTTAAGATTTCTCTTTTTTAAGTATAGTTGGTATACAGTCCTATATTGGTTATATTACTTTCAGGCGTACAATATAGTTTCGGCATTTTTATACCTTACTATGTGATCACCCCATTTGTTGTATTACTCATCTGTCACAGTGTAAACTTATCACAAGATTGTTGACTACGTTTTCCCTTCCCTTTTCTCCCCATCCCTCCACCCCCAAGCCTGGGCAATTTTGAAGATTTTCCTCGTGGAGCCAATCAGCATGTTTATATGAATTTTTCCAAATAGATGGGACAAAGGAAGTGGGATAACTGAGCTAAGCAATTGGCTGTTGGCTCTGAGAAAGTCCTGGAAACAGGGAGCCTGTGGTGTTAATGTGAGCGTCACTCACCTGTGGTGGCCTTGAGGTCCCACCTGGATAAGGAGGCTTGTGAAGCCAGATGAGTAAGACGGAGTAGGGCAGTGGGTGGAGAGTCAGGGAACCTCCTATGATGAGGGTGAAGGGCAGAATCTATAAGAAGAAGGAAGTAGAGAAGTAAGTAAATAGAAGGCAACAGAGATTTGGAAGCCTAGATCTTAAAGGTGGAGCGTTTCTGGGTAGTGATAAGGTCCAGGGTGTGGTGGGGCTTGTGTGTGGCTGAAGTGGTGAAACAGAGGAGGAGTTCTTTCAGCTGCACTTTTGGGTGTTCCCAAGGTCATCCACATTCTTGAAGCCTCCAAGCAGAGGTGGGTCTGGGTGGAACACAGTGATTATGACAAGAAAGGAGAGACCTGGAGGTCAGGAAAAGACAAGGTTGGAGTGGGGCAGACAGAGGTGAGGGGAGAGGTCTTGGGAAGAGGTGATAGGACATGGCCTAGAAGAAAGAAAGTTCAACTTGAATGGTCATGACCCAACCTTCTTTGGGCTGTGAGTTAAGAAAATTTGGGGAACAACCACCCCTGGTTTATGAGAGGGGGTATTATGAAGGAAAAGGCAGATGTCCATTAAGACAACTAGGTGGGGAAAGTGTAAACAAAAAGTTGAGAATATAGGAGAATAACATTTTCACAACAGGTCAGGAGTTCCAGAGGCACGTCGGAAGGAACTGGTGGAATTGGAGGATCTCTAAGGAGGAGTGAGACCACTGACCGGATCCAAGCGTGTTGTGGGTCGGCACTTCTATCAGAGCTAAGTAGGGGGCTGAAACCACTGCAAAAACAAGTTTAGATTTATTCAGCCATGGTAGTGGCCCATTAGAGATCTTCTGTTACTCCTTTATTACTAACTCATTAGCTGTACCGTATACTTTAAGCCCTCGTGACCCAGAGTAAAACAGTTTTCTATCATGTTCCCAGCTATCTGTGTGATGATGTGTAGACATGTGCATTTGTGTCTTACTAAACAACAGAGATGCACTGTTACTAAAGGCAGCATGGTCTGACATTGACTGCTTTGCTCTAATGCATTTTTTCAGAAAATGCTGGTCATGATCCGTGCTATTGATTTCATGAAGCACGCAGGGTGCCGCCTGAGGCTGGACCAACGTGCTTACACTGTCTTGAGCCTGCCTTGCTGATATACTAGGTGCTGTTGCCTGGTCATCTATTGGATGAAGAACATTCATTTTCTGTATCTAGATCATACTTAGGGCTTATTTATGGCCAGGCAGAAGCTGGGAAGCCACGTTTGATCAAGTCTTTCTTGCTTAAAATCTTGACTGGCTCCACATTGCCAATAGGATCGAATGGCTCCCCCTGAGCCTGGAACAGCAGCCACACTTGTCTTACTCTTTGGAAGACTTCCTGTGGTTCATCATGTTGTGAGAATTACATTTTCACAACAGGTCAGGAGTTCCAGAGGCACGTCGGAAGGAACTGGTGGAATTGGAGGATCTCTAAAGAGGAGTGAGACCAGTGACCGGATCCAAGCGTGTTGGTGGGTCGGCACTTCTATCAGAGCTAAGTAGGGGGCTGAAACCACTGCAAAAACAAGTTTAGATTTCTTTAGCCATGGTAGTGGCCCATTAGAGATCTTCCGTTTTGCCTCAGATCCCTGTCCTGCTCCCGTTGTACTTAATCCCATTTGTGGTAACTTTTGCTACACGTTGTCCTTTCCTAGCTGTCAGGGAGCTCCTTGAGGGAGATGGCTGAGTCTCAGAACCCCCAGGGCCTGGCACGGAGTGGGGGTAGGTTGATTTGCCTGAGTGAATGATGTAGAAGTCTCAGAAGTCCTGCCATAGGTTTCTTGTCCGGTGTGGATTGGCCTAGAGGGGCCTTGTGAGGGGCACTGATCCTCTCCTTTGAATCACCCTCGCTGATAATTGATGATTTTTACTTCTGAATCGCATGGGTCCCTTTGGTGGGCACAGACCAACTGACAGTGTTTGGGCATTTTATTGCGGAAATGGTGGTCCCCAAGTGGTGGACCTACATTTCACAGATATTCAGTGGGGCACGTGCCACGCCTCTCACAGTTTGGGCTATCATGGAACTGGGGCTGTTCGCCTTTCCAGTACAGTGGGGTAGTTTGTCTCGTGGCTTCTCCACGTTCATGACATTATGAAATGGGAATTTTAAAGGACCTCTATGTAAATAGAGTGCCCCCACCCCAACAATGTGTTCTGCACAAGTAGATTTCAATAGGCTTTTTGTGAGTCAGAACTGCCTGCAGTCTGAAACATACGAGACAGACTCGAGGACGAATTAGCAAAGTGTCAGCAAACTTCAGTGATAAATGGGGATGGTCAGAAGTTCAGCAGCTAAGCGAGACAGTAAAATGAATCCATTTATGTAGTGTAACCTATGTGTTGGTTTTGAGAAACTGAGAGACAGAAGAAGGAGCCATTATTTCTTGTTCCTGATGTGCCTCCCTGGCTGGATAGCACCGAGAACAAAGGGGAAGCAGCCGGGCTCAGTCGGGGAGGGCAGGAGTGACATGGTTTCTAGTAGCAACGTTAACAAATAGAAACAGGTGAAAGTAATTTCAATATATGTTATTTAACCCAGTATAGCCAAAGTATCATTTCAGTGTATAATCAACGCACAAAACTCGAATGAGATGGGCCACTGTCTTTTGACCCCCGGTACATCGCTAGTCAGAAGCTGAGGATCAAGCGTTCAGTAGCCACCTGGGACCAGGGGCTACCGCACTGGACAGGCCAGGCCCTCGACGCTTCATCCTTTCGTCTGTGGGGGCCTCCCAAGGAACTTGTGTCTATGCCAAGCAACGACGAGAAAGCTCCAGGGGCAGTTGTGTTTTGTGTCCACTGGAAGCAAAGTGAAACTGTAAGAGAGTCAAAATGGAGAATTCATCATTGAGGTGAACTTGACATTTTCCTCCCTTAATTTCCTTCCCATATTCCCATTTGGAACAGAAATGAACCCGCTAAGATGCTTAAAAGTGACATGCAACGTACTCTCCTTTTCTTCTGTTTTTGTTGTTGTTAATCCTCACCCGAGGATATTTTTTTCCACTGACTTTTAGAAAGAGTGGAAGAGGGGGAGAGAGAGAGAAACGCTGATTTGTTGTTCCATGTATTTATGCATTCATTGGCTGCTTCTAATATATGCCCTGACCAGGGATCGAACCACAAGCTTGGCATGTCGGGAGGACGCTCTAACCAGCGGAGCTTCCCGGCCAGGGCCTCCTCTGTTTTCAGCTGTGCGTGCACCCGCCTCACCCTCTCTCGGGGTGAGTGGATCATACCACAGCCTCTTTGCCGGGAGAGCTTGCAGAGGAGGAATGGGGATACCAGCCGTCATCCTCTGCCTCTGATCTCTTGCTTTGTCCGTGAAGTTAAGTAACCAGAAAGGATGCTGATATAGTGTGATCAGAAAGTCACCTATTGGTCAACAGACCTTTCTGTGGGCAGCAAATCCACCTTGCTTTTGTGCTTTTCTCCTACTTAATAAAAGACTTAATGATGGACTGTTTTAGACTCAGTGGAGTTAAATTAGGACCTGTCCGCAATGCTTAATTTTACGCGGGTGGTGCTGAAGGGAGGAGGAGGTGGGTGGCGCAGAGAAGATGGAAGTAGGCCCAATATCGACATTTTCATACCCGGGACTAAAAACAATGTCTGTACTGTTACAAAGGCCAGGAAGGATGCTCTCTTTCTACCCAGGCAAGCACTTTCTAAATTTCATCCACAGGAAGATTCATTGTGGACAGCTGCAGAAACAAGAGAAAATACAGTCTCTTGGTTATCAGAGCAGCCTTATCTAAATAAAATGAGCAGGCTTGGTGTTTTGGTTTGGCGTGGACTGCAAGTTAGCTGTGGAGGTGACATGCTGATTTTGTTCTTCTCGGTGTGTGAACCACAGTGGATTTTTTTTTTTTATTTTTTTTTTTATGTGACCTGGCTCTACTAGTACCTGAGTGACCTTGAGCAAAGCACAGTCTCAATGTCTTGGCCTCCGTATTTGTGAAGCCGGTCCAGGAATACCTTTCACACCTACATCACAGCCTGATGATGTGAAAAGCAGGCTGAGAGTTAAGCACTGTATTGGTGTAAATTATAAAGTGTTGAAACATGGAACCGAATACCTCTGAAACTCCATTGTTTATTACAAAAACATTTTCAGTAGTAGGAACAGCTGTGAATTGGGCACCCCAGCTTAATTAGAGTCAAAGAATGTGTGCCTTCAGCAGCTTTGGATTGACGCTGTTTGCGAATTTGCTTCCTTTCTGGCCGCGGCCGAGGTGGGGTAGGCTTATGCGGGAACAGTGAGTACGTGAACCTCTTCTGGGTGCAGAACATGATATTGCAGCCGCTGCGTGAGGCCTGTGCTTTTACTCAGAGGTACAGATTTAGGTCCATATTTGTTAAAAGGAAAATTAGTATTTTTATATTTGTCACACAATAAAAATATACACACCTCCAATCCCCCCCAAAAAAGAATGAGTACATGTGCACAACCTGGAGCTGGAATCTTCTCTCTGGAAACAGTATTTTCAATTCCAAATACAGCCCCTCTTATAGCATAAGGAGAGTAGGAAATTGCTTTTTAAACCTGGATACACATGTTGGTTAGTTATACCTTTTTTTAGGGTATCCATTGAGGAAGTACTTTGACCACTGTTGGCTTAGCAAATCCAGGTTTTAAATATAATTCTTACTGGAAAGATCATCGTCTCCTTCAGGAAGAGAAATGTGGTTAAAAAGTGTTGACCCTGCCCTGGCCGGTTTGGCTCAGCTGTTAGAGCATCGGCCTTCGAACCAAAGAGTCATGGGTTTGATTCTGGTCAAGGGCATGTACCTCGGTTGCGGTTCGGTCCCCAGCCCTGGTCGGGGTTGTGTGGGAGGCAGCCACTCAGTGTGTCTCACATCGATGTTTCTCTCTATCTCTCCCTCCCATTCTGTCTGAAAATAGATGGAAATATATCCTCGGGTGAGGATTAAAACCAAAACAAGAACAAGTGTTGACCCTTTGACCTGCCACCTTGGGCAGGGCTAGAAGTCCGTCACTGCTGTTAGAAGTGACTTGGGCAGCAGGTAAACTGGGCTTCTTAGAGTCAGGTGCATAGAGCTGCAGGTTCTCGTGGCCACCTGGAGCACTGGAGCAGGACAGCACCTTTTCTGAAATCAAGCTCCTTGAGGCTCACCTCAGCTCCCCCACTCCCCCTTAGGTCGAGTGTAGGTATGCGCCTGCTCTTCCCCAGTCCCAGTCTTAAAATCCTGTCTCCTTGTGCGAGTCCTGATGCCTCTTCTCTCCCCGACTCCCACGTCCGTCCCCACCCCATGCCAGTCAAGCAGAACTGGGGTGGTTGGGAGATGACTCCAAATAACAACTTCTTAGTCCCTCAGAGGCCAACCAGGAGGAGCTACAGCATGGGCAAGGACCAAGGGAATAATAGTAAAAGCTTTTCCATCCTCCTGCGAATCCTTCTAGAATTAGGAGTTATGATTATTCTATTTAAGTAACAGGGGCCTGCAGTGTGGGTAGGAGGGAGAAGCCTGCCTGACTTCAGGGTGTCAGGAGTGCACGTTTTTTGAGGGCAGTGACTGTCTCATTGATTATAGTTTCTTCTGTTGTTTTACAGGACGTTTTCCAGCAGGTTCTTGTCAAAGGTGTGGTGGTTAAAATGGCTTCCAGCTTGGGCCCAGATGTTCCATTGGATGGATCCTGGCTTTAAAAGTTTAAGTCCAGCCCCAAGGAAAGAGTAAAGTCAAACTTCAAAGAACCCAAAATAGAGGATATGATTTCGTGTGCTGTAAAGGCTATGGGGGCTGCTTCACCCAGGTGCCAACATTGTCTTTGGCTTATAGGAATAATCTCATCCAGCTGCTGTTACAGATGTGGGCAGGGCAGGTTGTGACAAGTGGCTCTGGAAAGCCCCTCAGGTAGGGCGGAGTGTCTAGAGTGCAGACTGGTCTCTCTCCACCTGCCTGATGCTCTTCTTCCCACTGTGAGCAGCTCATGTTCATTCCTCTCCGGCCGTTCTTCCAGCTTACTGGTAGGCATCAGAATGTGGAGGGAGTTTTCTTCCGCTCCTCCCATGAAGCAGTGGCTAAATGCATCAGGCTTAATTTTAAAAAATTGTTCTCATCTCTTTAGCACTCTAAGGTAGGATGCTGATGGGCAAAGAGGCAAGAAAACTAAAGTTATTTTTAGAGCCTAGGCCAGAATAGTTTTTCAGATGATAATGCTTCCTGTGTAAGTATCTTTTTGTGGAATATTTTGAGCCCTTTTGATATGTAAAGATTTATTACACAGCACGCATGCACACAGACATGTACAACCAAATACTATCTCTATAGCTTTGAAATGTTTTTACATTGTTGTAGGTTCTGATTCCCTATGGTGTAAGGAAAGAATTTTTCTATTGCTACATTTTAATTGCAATAGTGAGTAAACAATATCTTATAGTCTTTTTTTTTTAAGTGAAAACTACCTAGTATTAACATTTGCATTGGTTAGCTTGTAAAGCCCTAAGTGTGGGATCCCTAGTGAGTGGGGTTTTTATAGACAGGTGTCTGTGTAGTCATAGGAGAAATGGCCAGAGTGACGTGTCAGAGCATCTCTGGGCAGGTCTCTGAGCACCATCCTGTCTTCCGCCAGGTGCCCCTTCTCTTCGGTGCCCCCGCGGTGGCTCCAGCAAGGTAGCGGGGGTGTGCCATCAGGACACCTTGTTCTCTGTGGCTTCTGGATTGGGAGTTGGGGGTGTGATCTTTTCCGATTGTATTTTAGACCTTGAGTCTTAATTTTGAGTTTCTCACGGCCTAGTAGGAGAATTGTCAAAGACTTCTCCAGGGCATAGACTTTTTCTGGTTTTAATCTTTGGTGGTATAATATTTTTGTCAAAACTTGGTCCTTCATGTTTAGATTTACCTTTCTCTCCCCTTAAAAATCCAGGCAAGGACAAATTTGTGGGAGTTGCTATGGTAACTTTGGAGAACTTGAGAGTGGATACTAATGCCAAGACCAAGGTGCTTGAATAGTAGATTGCATTTAATGTAGAGAAAGAATTAGCTTTGGTATAAAAATATTCAGCTGAATCTCCATGGAAAAGTTGACAAGGACAACAGTACAAAAGGTGTATAGCTTGAATACCTTATCATGGGAATTTTTAGCCATCTTTTGAGTAAAATAAATCTCATTTGGTTACAAGTTCAGCCCCTACAGGAATAGTATCAGTTTAGATTCTGCTCAGATTTACAAAACATGGATTTAAAATTCTACCCAATTTATCTTCTTCCCCCAATATGATTTTACCCATAGAAGATTAGCTTACAATGTGAGTTGTATTTTAGGCTTATATTAATAATAGTGCTTTATGTTGAAATAAACTCACATTTTCTCCTGAAACATAAATGTCATCAACTTCATGGCCTGTGGCACAATTATCAGCACCTTAGATGATTCTCTTTGTCTTTGACTAAGTATTGCTGAACACCCATCAGTTAACTAGATGGAAGTTTCCTAAATGAATATTTTGCCAATTATCTGAAATCTCATTGGTCTTTGCAGCACAGAGGAATGTTTCGATTCAGTGATTTTTTTTAAAAGGCATTCTCTAAGTAGAATGAATGTTATCACTCCCTCAAAAGTGACAAACACCAATTTGTCACCAGCCAGTTTGGCCCAGTGGTTATAGCATTGGCCTGTGGACCAAAGAGTCACAGGTTCAAGACCCAGTCAAGGGCATGTACCTCAGTTGTGAGTTCCATCCCCAGCCCTGGTTGGGGTTGTACAGGAGGCAGCCAGTCGATGTCTCTCTCACATCGATGTTTCTCTCTCTCTCTCCCTTCCTCCCTCCCACTCTATCAAAAAAAAAAAAATCAATGAAAAATATCCTCAGGTGAGGATTAAAAATATAAAAAATAAATAAAAGAAGCTGATGATATATTTGAGTATGATATAAAAGACTGAATTTAAACTTCAAAGTAATTTTCTATTTTGCCGCTGTAGTCACCATTATGAACTCAGTAGTAAGTGACAAGTTCTCTTCTGTTTATTGTTTTTCTTTCTTATACCTGTTCTAAGCACATTTGCTCACCTGTTAGTAGTAATCATTTAACCTGGCAACTATCTGGAATACAGGTGTTTAATTTTTATTCAGTCTCCAGCATTTCTCCTAACTGAGGGCTTATCCTTGCCCAACACTGTTCCAGGCACCACGAACACCCAGAGCCGTTTTTACTCACTGTGAGCTGCAGTGTGCCTGTGTCTGTGTTTGTCGGTATTTCGTATTGTCAGTTTGAAGGTGGGCAGTTAGTATCTCTCTAAGACAAAAGTTTAGCTTTTTAATGTCATGTATTAATTGAGGTTGGTTTTTACTTACACACGGATATGTAAACTGAAATTGGAGGTGGTTGTGAACTGGCGGTTGAAGGATTCGAGTGGCTGGGCTCCACTGCATGGCAGCTGCCCCCCCATCGCGACACGACTCCAGCCCCCCCCCCCCCCACAGCTCCACGTGGGGGCACGTTCTGTGCCGAGGGCTTGGAGCGGGGAGGACAGGGTCTTTTCCTCTGTAGTGTCAGAAATCTCATCTTCTTAAGCTGTACTCTATGTAAGACTGTGGACTAGTAGGAGGGAAATTAAGTGAAAAATACTGATTTCCTCCTTTTTGTGATTTTTGTTGAGTTATAAGCTAGGAGATAAGGAAGCAACTTAAAATGGACCTGGCAGTGAGGATATCTTTACAATAGTGGGCACTATGCAAATGTACAGTGTACTAACCTGTGATGGCTGGAAGGTTAACAGCTATTTTGCCTAGAAAATGTAGTCTTTATTCTGAGTGGCATCATGATCATCTAAAAAATACAGTACTGTTTCTGAAGAAGGGGACCACTGGGTATTGGGTAGACAGGTAGCAGCTCTGCCTCAGCCACACCGTTCCACCACCAGGTCCGACGCTGGGCTCTGCTGTGACCACATGCAGCCCACCCACGTGGACCTCACAACAAACAGTCGACCCGATTACTCAAACGAAGGGAAGGTTGAGGGTGCTACATTAGCATAGAAGAGGGAGACCTAAACTAGCCTGAAGGCTAACAAGAACAGGAAGCTTTCATTAAAAAGTATGTGTTTTTGAAATCTGACTACTAGTTGGGGGTTTAAAAATCAATGGTTGGGCCCGGCCCATGTGGCTCAGTGGTTGAGCACTGACCCATGCACCAAGAGATCGCCAGGTTCAATTCCTGGTCAGGACACATGCCCAGGTTGTGGGCCCAATCCCCAGTGGGGGGCATGCAGGAGGCGGCCAATTGATGTTCTCTCTCATTTATGTTTCTATCTGTCTCTTCCTCTCCCTTCCTCTCTCTCTAAAAATTAATAAAGAAACAAATTAAAAATAAAAAGAAGATTTATCAATTAATAACCTCGGGGGGGGGGGACAATCTATAATCATTACCTATCTTTTAAGATTGGTGCAGATAGAAGGGTAGGATCTAACTTAATAATTGCCTTATAAAGGTTTCTCTGGTTCTGGATAACAAATAAAATTATTCTGGTCTGCACACATCCCAATTTAGGAAAAGGGAAGAGAAACTGAGATTCAGTAATACATGTTTCTGGAATTTATCCTGTTTGCATAAAAATCATTTCGGGGGACTGTCTGAGGTTTTGCTTCAATAGGGCAGCGTGAAGGTACAAGGTACATGTTGCCTCAGAGGAAGAGGTAGTAGGTTTGCCCTTTCCCGTAAGGCTGTTCAAATCCATCAGCCGGTGTTCGTAAGATTAGCCATCTGTTGGCTTCAAAGTGAGAGGCAGACTCTGTTCCAGACTCTCCTGGTGTGTGGGTTTGGGCAGGACCGACAGGCGGTAATAAAAATCACTTACCCTGAAAGGCAAGCGCACAGCTAGGTTTATGTTTATCTGTTACATCCAGCCCCCAGCAGCCCTATGACGTAGGTGTTATTCCCGACCTCTGTTAGGAAACCAGTGATGACAGGTTCAAAACTCACTCCAGGTCACGTGGCTGGGAAGGAGTGACCCCCAGATGTGAGGCCAGGCTTCCATCCTCGAGCTCTTCTGGAGTGTTCTACACTCCTTTCCAGCTGGGGCCTGATACAGCTTCGTTCCCCTTGGCCTCTTGGTGGCAGACTTGCAGGAAACCCCACCTCCACAGCTGGCCTAGGAATAAGCTGCTGGGGAGTTGGAACGCCTGGTGGGCGCAGAAAGGGCGCTTTCCTAACACCACACAGTGGCACCTGTTCTCCTTCCTGGTTTAAACTCTACAGTTTTGTCTCCTAAGCCTCGCTGCTTTCTTTTCTGCCACTTCCCGGGGCAAGAAGGAACTTTTTTGTGGGAAAACATCTTTTGCCAGTTAAGATGTCCTTTTATCTTTCTCTCCGACCTCTTCCACGTACACTTTTTGAAAATAATACTTGATCTTGATAAAATTCAGTTGAGCCCATTGGAGGTTGAATTAAGCTATTGTTTTCATGAGGATTATTTCTGACTCCTATTTCTCATGTCCCCTGTCACCCCCACTCCCATTCACACACATTCCCACCACACACGCACACCCCACATGCACACCCCACGTACACACACTGCGCACACACACCACCCATCTTCAAGGCGACTCACTTTGAAATGAGACTTTGTTCACCTGGCCGCAGGGAAATGTCTTAGCTCTTCCCATGCCCTGTGACGAGAGGGCTTTTGGCGGGCCACCCTGGTATTTCAAACGTATGCCTCAGACTTGAGTGTGCTGGTTGGAAGTTACAGTTCACTCTGAGCAGTATTTTTCATTGAAATGTAAATTGCCTATACCCATTCTCATTCTTGTAGAATTCCCAAGAAGAAAACAGGTTTTAGGTTACAAGCCTTGAAGGGAAAAACTTTCTCCTCTCCTCTCTTTTTAGAATACAAGGGCGAAGTGATTCATTTGGACAGCTCTGATCCACTATATAGATTTGTATATCTAGCAACAGAAAATATTCACAGGAAATTTACTCTTATGGGATTGTTAGTAATTTAAGGGAGGAAAGATGACTTTGTACCTGGATTTAATTCCTGAATTAATAAGCTGCCCTCACCCTAGAACACCAATTTTCTTTTCGGTTCCTTTACCCACCTGTAAACTACATTAAGGCATTTGTCAAATAGTGGTTTAAATCTAAAAATAAAATAAATGCCGCAGGACTTAAATGTTCTATGTTTGAAGTGCTTTTAGAGCATATTAGGACTTGTAAGCAGTGAGGTGGGCACGGAGGGAATGAAAGATTCAACAATAACGACATAAGACCTTGAAGTACCGTGCAAGTGGCCAAACGTGTGGCCTAAAGCATAATAGAGGCTGTTGGAGAAAAGCCATTTGGTTATCGTTGTAATAGCCAGCAGGCGCTGGATATATTGTAGGTCCTTTTAAAACTTTCCTACTGAATGCTATTTTATTCCTATTCTAACTCCCAAACATGACCATTCCATTTGTAAAACACTATGGAATCTGTGAGGCAGAATATATTTAAGATGCACAGCTTATATTAAAAGGCTCTGGGACCAAAGGGCTGAACAGCCTTAAAGCATTTTTCTTTAAATATACATGCTTAGGAGTATATTCCTTAGCATCTCTGGAAGATACGCCTGGTAAAATGAATATGACATTTAGAGTACATAGCATTTGAGATTTGTATCCCTTAATATTATTTTTTTCTTTATTGATTTTAGAGAGAGGAAAGGAGAGGGAGGGAGAGAGATAGAAACATCCATGAGAGAGAACATTGATTGGCTGCCTCCTGCATGCCCCCCACTGGGGATTGGGCCCACAACCTGGGCATGTGCCCTGACTGGGAATCGAACCCGCGACCTCTTGGTGCATGGGTCGACGCTCAACCACTGAGCCACACCGACTGGGCTGTATCCCTTATTTTTTAAGACCTGGGTTTGTCAGTTGGAAATTTTCAGTGGCATCACATGTTTATGTGGTAGTGAGTGTGGTGTGATTAGTATGTGCTTTGAGATGGCCTCACTTCCTCTGCTTCTGCCAAATTTGCTTTCTCTCTCATGTGTTGTCCTTGCTGTGCTTTATGTGATGCATGTATGGATATGAGGAAACCATTCATGTTATTGTTAGTTTTCCCGATAGTCAGCACTGACTTTATGTGTGCTGTAATTATTTGCTGAACTTTGAAAAGTCTCGTTAGGTGGAATATAGTGGGAGAGACTGGGAAGATGCATTGTCCCCCCTCATACTTCCTTTGTGAAAAAAATGGAAATTATCTAATGTGATAAGCATTTCTGTGATTTATGCTAAATTGAGTTGCTAATAGTGTTATAGTTCTATAGAGCTTTTCATCTGTTTGTGAAGATATTCAAGATCCTATCTTATAATGTTTATCTTTCCATAACTTAGTTCTTTGTATTCTGACATATACTTGGGTCTTGACAGTCCACAACAAATACCTGGCTCCTATCCGTTGTTCCCTCCCCCTTTCCTACTCTCCCACATCCTTCCTACCTTAAGGCAGAGTGAGCTCCTTGTGGTTCTCTGCCTACTCTGTAGGTCTCTGAACACACTGTCCCCTCTGCTTTCAGTGTCCCTCCTCTTCTTGCATGACTAACTCTGACATATCCCTTAGGATGCTTGAGTTGGGCCTTCGCCTCCAGAAGTTTACCCTGGTAAACTTCCTGCCTCCCACAGCTCCACGCACACTGTCTCGTCTTTGCTTCCTCTTCGATTCCTATAACGCCCCATAGAGCTTTCTTATCCCGTTCTGCACTGGGCAGCTGACTTGCTCACCTGCCACCTTCCCCACTTCCAGGGTCCCCTCACACACCCACAGAGTAAAGTCTGCAGTAGGTCCTGTTCATTACCTTGAAGTAACCTCACAAGAGCATGCCGTCAGTAAATGCCACCAGCTGTGTGAATCTGTTGAGGCTGTGCAGAGGGATTCAGGGACATACGAGATGCATGTGGCCCCAGCAGTTCTTACGTGGGTTGGGGAAAAGGAGGTGCATCCTCGAGGGAAGGTGCTGTGCTGGGGCAGGGGGACTGTGACGTGAGACAGGGCAGCATAGACCTGTGATGTGTTCAGGTTTGCTCTCACCTGAGAGTGAGGTGTGGGGTGGTTCATGCCTCCTGCCCCCAGAGGGCAGGGTGGAAGCACTCACCTTAGTGGCAGAGGCCAGAGAGATACAGTAGTCCCCCCTGATCCATGGGAAATACCTTTCAAGACCCCCAGTGGATGCCTGAAATTGAGAATGGTACCAAACCTGATATACACTATATTTTCTCTTATACATATACACCTATGATAAAGTTTAATTTATAAATTAGGCAGTTTCATGGATAGATTTATTTTTACCATAGATCTTAGCAACCTCAGCATATGATTTTTTTTCTTTTCTTATTAAGTCAAGAACTTTGACCTTTTCACTTAAAGAAAGTACTTCACTGCTTCTCTTTGGCATATCCGAACAGCCAGCACCACTACTGTTATCCTCTGAGGCTATTATTTATTAAAATAAGGTTACTTGAACACAAGCACTGTGATACTGAACAGTCCATCTGCTAACTGAGATGACTAAGGGACTAACGGGCCAGGAGCGTGTACAACATGGACACACTGGACAGGGGGATGGAGCAGGTCCTGGGTGGATGGAGCAGGGTGGGTTCAGATCTCATCGTGATACTGACAATAGTGTGCAGTTTAAAACTTAATAATTGTTTATTTCTGACATTTTCCATTTAATATGTTTGGACTGCAGTTGACCACGGGAACTGAGACCATGGAAAGCAAAATCGTGGATAAGGGGGGACTACTGTATTACTTGGGATGAACAGGATTTCTACAAGCTGTGGGAGGGGAGGGGAAGGAGCACAAGGAAAAGATTCCCATTGAGAAAGGACAAAGTACTTGGGCAAAAGGTTGGAACAGAGATTTCCTGTGCTGGAATTCGCAGTGGGAGGGAAGGTGGGAAGATATTCGAGAAGCCGGCTCCACAATGCCTTGACTGCTGGGCTGAGACCTCTGGGTGTTATCCTGAGATGCAGAAGAGTGTTCAGAGGTGTTAGAGCAGCCAAGTGATGGAAGAAGAGTTTTAGTGATGAGAAGGGAGGGAGACTGTGCTCAGGGAACAAGGCTCTTGAATAGTCTAAGCAGGAAGCATCCCAACCCAAGAAAACATGAGGCCACTGTTTACTCAGCCAATAAAACTGAGTCCTGTGTTTCAGGCAATAGGGAGTCAAAGGGGAGTAGAGTAGGGTCTCTTCACAACAAAGGGCCGTGAGAACAAAACCACCTCGGTTATGTCTGAGAAAAATGCAACCTAAAGGAAAATGCATGGGCAGGGAGGGTATTAGTTAACTGATATGAGCCATGGCAAGGCTGCAGGATGCTAAGATCACAAATGGCAGATCTGGCCTTTGTTCACAATGAAATGAATAATAGCATCTGTAAACTACCGTAGTAGCTTCTGCCAGGAGTCTTCCTGATGTTATCAGCTTCGGTCCCTTTTAACTGGTCTTCCTGCTTCTTCCCTTGTCCCCCACCGCACTCTGTTCCCAACACAGCAGCCAGGATGGTCCTTTTCAATCGCCAGTCAGATAATGCTCCTTCTGTTCCCCAAACCCCACAGTGGCTTCATCTCACCCAGAGTAAACGCCAGATCCTCCCAGTGGTCCACGAGGCACCCCCCACTATTACCTCTCTGGTCTCATCTCCTCCTGCTCTGCTCTTACCACTCTGGACATGCTGGCCTCCTTGCTGGCTCTCAGATCTGCCTGGGATGCTTGCCTTTAGTCTAACCTCTCACCTTCTCAGAGTCTGCTCAAATGTCACCACCACCCTATTTAAAATTGCAACCTGTCTCCAAACCCCACCCTGGGCCCTCCTGTCCCTCTGATACTACACTACCAATTTTGTCCATGATGGTAATTGCCTTCAAACACAATGCATCATTTATTTTTATTGCTATTATTATTTTTTCTCTTCGGACCCCTCCACATGCCACCACTGCCCCCCATACGTAGGCTCTCTAAAGGCAAGAATTTTCGTCTGCTTTGTTCACTGATGCATCACAAATGCTTAGAATAGTGACTGGTATAAAATAGGAGCTGAGTAAGTATTTGATTTATGGATTGTGATTTATCTGCTATTAATAAGACCTAGTTAACTTTTTCCCCCTCTAAAAAAATGGGTTTTGGCAAAGAACAGTTGATCCTGTCACATCTAAATCCTCTGTATTTTACCCAATTGTTGTTTGTTTTCTTCAAATGAACTATTTTCCCTCTGAGATTTTTAGAGCCAAGTTTTATGAAATATGTACAATAATTAGAGAAGAAAATTTGAAGGCAGCTTTTCAAATAAAAGAAACGTACTTGGCAAAAGGGCCCAACCACATTATATCATCGAGGATTTATGATCTGCAAGACTGCAGTGGACTTTACTATAAAAATCCAGCAATGCTAGAAAATAGGGTCCTCTGCTTCTCTGGCTTCTCTCTGAATGCCTTTTAGTTACTTCTGACAACAGTGATGAGTTCTCCACCATAACTGTCTTGGGGACTATTTCAGTTAGCCCTGCAATTATATATTCCCTTTTCTGTTTCATTACCGCTTAATTCCGGAACATAACGCACACACACCACCACCACCACCACCACCACCACCACCACCCAAAAGTCCTCAACTAAATAACAAACACAGACTACAAGATGGAGAAAGAATAATTGCAAAAAAGGACACCAGTTTGAAGGTTTTTGTTTTTGGTTTTTTTGATCACCTAACCTGTTTTTCTGCTATGCACACAAACATTGACACACTCACTTCTCTTCATCAAAAGAAGCTGTTGAAGAAAATTCAGAAAATCATAAAATAGAGAACTTGGAGATTTGCAATCTATGAGTAACTTTTAATTAGACAGCCTGTCCTCTTACAAAGTAACTTTCAAAGGTGAGTTGTCACCTCTCTGGATTCCCAGCTGGAAGGGTTCCATGTAGACACTTTTTTTTCTCTAAGTGGGAATTTTTTTTTTTCTAAGAACTATTTTTATTGCATAGCTAGCTCATTTTGCAATGAGGATGCTATCTCCCCAATGGGGGGAAAATCTTTTTATGTATAAAGCACATACATATACATACAGTACATGAATGAATAAATACCCAATGTATCTATGGTACTAAAAATCTCATGGGAAGGCAATTAAGAAAAAAAAATGTCTCAAAAACTCCTAAGGGTGGGGGCAATGCTAAAAAGATGGTTGCACAGCCCTGGCCGGTTTGGCTCAGTGGTTAGAGTGTTGGCCCGCGGACCAGAGAGTCCTGGTTTCGGTTCCCGCTAAGGTCACGTACCTCAGTTGCAGTTTGTCCCCGGCCCCAGTTGGGGTCATATGTGTGGCAGCCACTCGATGTGTCTCTCTCACATCAATGTTTATCTCTCTCTTCCTCCCTCTCTCCCTCCTGCTCTACCTGAAGATAAATGCAAAAATGTCCTCGGATGAGGATTAAAAAAAAAAAGATGGTTGCACAGCCCTGGTCTAATCTCAGAGAGGCACCAGCCTAGCGCATGCATGTTCTGTTCTGAACTTGCGTGCTTTTGTGTGTGGGGAAAAGTTATTTTCATAGTTTAGTAGTGAGCTACGTCCAAGGGCGTGAGTCCATTAGGAGCACAGACTCACCGCAATCCACTGGCTCTATCAAGCTCATTTTGGTTGGAAGGACAGCATGGCTGAGGTTGCCTTGGATCGTGGAGGGCTGCGTGAAGGACCAGCAGGCGGCAGCAGAGTTTGGTGGTGTGAGTGGCATTTGTAATGTCCAGCGTAAGTTTTCGTCCCTAGAAGCTGCATGTTCTTTATTCTTGACGCCTCTGCCATTAATGCGGTTCCCTTTGATAGCTTGTGATTCTTTCTACTTTAGTCCCTTCTTCTGACTCACCCACCCTCTCCTCTTTTCTGTTACAAAGTCCTAGGAGAGTCCTGGACAACTAAGTCCTGCCGTTCTCATTTGAGCAGAGCTGAGTGTAGTGGCCGGTGTCGCAGACCTCTGGCCACCGAAGGTGGGCCGCCCTGGCTCAGCGGCTGTGTCCGCCCCCTCAGGGTAGGAGCGTGCCACGCGTGAGTCGCATGTAGCTGCCCGAGCCTGAGGGATTTTATGAGGCCACTTCCCTGAGGTTTGTGGTGAGGAGTCCCTGTGCACGCAGCTTCTGGGGGTGAGGTGGGCGTCCGGAGGCTCCGCACCTGCCTGCTACGAGCTTCAGTTAGGAGTGTGGGTGTTTGACATAGGTGAGTGCTGAAGATTTTCCACTGAGTTCCCTTCAGCATCTACTTGCACAGAAAATGTGAAGTGTTGTTCAAGCTTCTTAAAGCTTATCTAATGACTTGCCATCAGGAAGGGGAAAGTTGGTGTAGACTTTCTGAGTATCTCAGAGATGCTCTTACAGCAAGCAGCATGGTCTCATGCTGAGACTGTGAGAAGCTGGAGGGTCGAACGCTATTATCCTTGCCCTGGCCGTTTGGCTCAGCGGTTAGAGCCTCGGCCCACAGACCAGAGAGACCCGGGTTCGGTTCCCGCTAAGGGCATGTACCTCGGCTGCAGTTTGTCTCTGGCCCCAGTTGGTTCGTGTGGGTGGCAACCATTCGATGTGTCTCTCTCACATCAATGTTTCTCTCTCTCTCTTCCTTCCTCTCTCCCTCCCGCTCTATCTGAAGATAAATGCAAAAGTGCCCTTGGGTGAGAATAAAATTAAAAAAAAGGAACTCTATTAACCTCACCTCTGTTTCTTCAGCACGTAGTGCGGTATCTGAACCATGGGACTATTTCAGCAAGTTTTGTGACCTAATAGTGGTCCTGCACATGGCGGAAGTGATTAGTAGTTCTGCAAATTTGAACATTATCAAAGGACAATTGACATATCTCTAGTCAGGCTGTAGAAAGTCCTTATTTTATACTTTAGTTCTGCACCTTAATATTTATTAGATTGCTTTTAAAGAAAATTTTCATTAAAATTTTTTGAGCATCAATTACAAAAAAAAGATTTGAGGGGAAAAATGCAACGTGTAAGACAAAGATGAATCTCCTTAACATATGAAGAGCCTCTTTCAAATAAGTAAATAAGGAAACGTTCAGTTTGGGGCCTACTTTAATAGATAATTCACATTAAAAAACTAAGTATGTGAAACATGTTCAAACTCATTAATCAAAGAAAGGCAAGTTCTAAAAGCATCCCATTTTACCTACCAAACTGACAAGGAAATACGATCGCACCGTTAGAGTTAAGAGAACAGGTGTCCGTGCCTCTCATGTGGGAGTGTAAGTAACACACAATCTTTTGGGAGGATGATTGGGCAACAGATATTTTTATGACACAGCAAATTCTTCCACCAGGTGTTTATTGCCACATTATTTACAAAAGTGAGAAATTATAAGCCACCTGCATGTCTAGGGGTAAATGACTGGTTAATTAAATGTTGTAAATACAAATGATGGATTTGGGCCATTTAAAATTAAATGTGTGAAGTCTAATGATATGGGTAACTAAAACAGAATTATCCAAGGTAATATGTAAAGTATATGTTATATGAATAACAACATATGAATTTTCTTAATGTTAATTTTATTTATTGCTGGAACAGATATTATGGTTCTTTCTGATACTTTTCAAAGATTCTCAAAGTTTTATCAGGAAAAAATATTTAATAAAACAAAGCACAGTATGTGGAAATGAGAGTATGTCTCAGCTCTGTGTGTCATGTGCTGCTGCGCTGGCTCTGATTTCTGGCAACCCTGTGAATGAGTGATTTCCACAATGTCTTTTCCTTAACAGCCCTGCTCAGCGCCTGCAAGCTCATGCTTCTTTTATATAGTCAGTCCAGCTCATGATTGATCTTCCTTTTCTTCTCCTGCTGCGTTCTGTTTTTTCCCAGCATTACTGTCTTTTCCAAAGACCTCTGCCTTCTCAGGATGTGCTCGGAGTAAGACAGCTTTGTTATGTCATTTTTGCCTCCAGCAATGCTTTAGGCTTAATTTACTCCAGGACGCACTTGTCTCTCTGGAGGTCCATGGTATCCATAGAGCTCCCCTCCACCATATTCCAAACGATTCCATTGCTTTTCCTATCTGCCTTCTTCACTGCCCAACTTTTGCCTCTGTACATAGTAATTGGGAATATGGGAGTGCGGATGACCGTGGTCACTCATGACACATCTTTGCTCTTTACTTACGAAAATGCCATCATGATTACTTTTTTTCCCCAAAGGTCCTTCCCCAGTGATTAAACAAGGAGAAGTAGTTTGATAAAAAGCCCTAAATGTTAACTGTACTATTTTACAGGTTATTAAAAGAGAGAGACAAATAGAGGCAGCATGGAATAGCAGAAGGAGTGAGGACTTCCCAGTTAGATGGTCCTAGGTTGGGATCGTGGCTATAGCTGTGAGAGCTTGGGCTTTGGACCTGCAGTCTTCCCATCTATGAAATGGGTGTATTTACGGTCTCCATCTTCACAGGGCTGTTGGAGAGTAATGAGGTAGTGTGTGTGAAGCACTTTCGCACAGAGTGTGACTCACTGAACAGGTGGCTCTTATGAGGAGCACAGCATTTCCTCTAAGAAAACCGAACTTGAAGACCGTGAATCAGGAAGTGATGACTCACTCTACAGAGAATCACTACCATAATGGGATAGTCATTTTCTTTTACTTAAACTTAGCAGCTTAAAACAACACATGTTTATCATCTGATGGTTTCTATGGGTCAGAAGTCCAGCCATAGCCTAACTGGGTCCCCTACTTGGGGTCTCTGGAGGCTGCCCTCAAGATGATGACTGGGGCTGGGTTCTCATCTGGAGGCTCAACTAGGGAAGCAGCTACTTCCCTGCTCATGTGCTTGTCGGCATCATTCCGTTTCCTAGGGTTGTAGGTCTGGTCGAAGTTTGCCGGTTCGTGGGCAGGAAGAGAAAGACAAGCACAGGTTTGCTAACAAGATGAAGTCTTCTGTAACAGTGTAATCATGAGGGTGACAGTCTGTCACCCTTTGCAAACCACAGAGGCTGCTTGCACTCAAGGAGTTTATGCAAAGGTGTGAGCGCCATGATGGGGCTCATGTCAAAGGGGTCTGTTTGCTACAAGTGGTGTTCAGTCCCAAGTTTCAAACACAGTAGTAGTAGCCAGTGCACCATTTTAGAAAGTGGTTTGGTTTGGGAAAATTTTGGCTTATGTATGAATAAAACTGATTAGAAAGCAAGATGAAGCCACACTGTGCTGGCTTAATCCAAACTTCCAAACTGTTTAAGGCTGATAGTGCTTCCTTCTGCAGTGTAGAGCTTGAGAACATAGCGCTCTTCCTTGAAGAATGTGGTTATCTGAGATCTGCCACCCACGCAGTGTTTTGGGGACTCAAGAGTTACTATTTTGTAAGTAATTGTAATATCACTTCAGAGGTGATTTTTTTTCATCTTCTCTAAAATGTGGGAGTACTTTCATTATTTATGCAATCTTTTTAAGTATTGACTTCATTGAAAATAAGCATTGCTCTGTCTTACCCAGATTCACTATTAAACTTAAAACTTTCATTTGTTCTCTAGATTTTTTTTTTAAGCCATTTGTTTTTAACTTGGCATTCTCAAATAAGAAGTGTGGCACTCGGTGTTCTCTGCTGAGCTCCCCTTCCTTACATGAGCTCAGAGTTGTTAGGGTTAGTCAGCTGCCTCTGTAGAGGAAAGTGTTGATGAATCTTGCTAAGAATTTTATGGTTATCATAAAAGCCCAAATGAAATTGCTCTTTGAGACAAGTATATACTGAAATGCAAAACAGTAATGTTTTTGAGGTACATCTGTAACCCAGAAGACAAGGAAGGGTGATTGATCACACACCCCTAGAGGCCCTGATTAATACTGGAACTTCTTTCCTGCTGGGAAGAGATGAGCTTGCCACCATGTTATGGCGCTTCCGTGGCTGCAGGTTGGGGGATCCTGGTGACAGCTCTGGAATATTTTATAATTTCCACTCAGCATCTCCCAAGGTCTGGCTGAGAGACCAAACTTGGCAAGGTGGTGTTAAGTCATCTTACACGGTGGAACAAGAGTTCCACCAAGCCTCCCAACTTTCTGACCAAAGAGCCTGTCTGGTCCTCACCATACACCTTCTGACTGTGTGTGGTGTGCCTATTAGAATGCAGAACGGAGAGATGCTTCGGCATTCTCTTGGGCCAGTTGTTTGCCAGAACACAGTGCTTAACTTTCCGGAGCACTTTTATGTCTCTTCTTGATAGGATGAATTCATCCAAAGTGTGGCGGTGAGGCAAATGGTATTATATCCATTTGACAGATGAGGAAACTAAGGCTCAACCACTTGACTTGCTCAGGATCATGTCACACTTTTGTAGCAGAGACAGAAATAGAGCCAAGGCCACCTCCTTGTTCCAAACTTCAGACACCTTTGTTAATAAATTGTGCTGGGTCTCCAATTCTTTTCTCCATTAAACAATGAAGCATCTCTGAGAGGAGAGATTCCTCCGCCTTCCTACGTGAGGTCTATGCTTTCTGTGTCGTTTTTCAAAGCGTGGCATCATCACACACATGCCCACCAGCATTTGATGAAAGGCTACATTTTCAAGGTGAGATAGTATCAAGGTATATAAATGAGGCAGTCTGCTCTCTAACCTAACTTAACTCTTGGATAAGTTGCCTACACTTTCTAAGTTATCTGTGAAATGGGAGTAAGAAGAGGTGCCTCACAGAGTTGTTACTGAGCTCATAGTAAAAACCCAAATGTTAATTTCCCTTTAAAAAGGAAAAAACCCAGAAGTACTTGTTTCGCTTGCTTCGGTTGCATGTCCCCACTTCTTGAGTGTGGACACTTCCTGAGTATGGACTTCTCATTAATGAGAGGCAAACACAGATGCTGGTCCCAGTGGCTGCATTTGCTCCCTAGTGGAGGTAGTGGCCTGTGAGTGGTGCCTTCTTCCCATAGCAGGACTGTGTCTCTAGCTAAGGATTTGTCATGGTAGCATTGTCATCACTGAATTCTTTTTCATATTATAGAAAGCTTAGAAAATACAGACATGCATAAAAAATACATTTTAACTTGGCCAGTGGCTCAGTGGATTGAGCATTGTCCAGTGGACTGAGAGGTCTTGGTTCAATTCTCGGTCAGGGCACATGCCCCAGTTGTGGGCTAGACCCCCAGTAGGGGGCGTGCAGGAGGCAGCCTATTGCTGTTTCTCACATCAATGTTTCTGTCTTTCTCCTCCTTCCTCTCTCTCTAAAAAATCAATAAAAACATATTTTAAAAAATTTTTATTTCCAACCTTACCTTACAGAAAGAATAAAACATTTTGGTGTTTTTGCTCCCTCTTTCTTTTTCTAACTTGAAATATTTTTGCATGAGAAATATATTGTGCCTATAGAGGTACATAGAGCATATATGCACAGTTTAGGGAACACTACTACATATGTGGGTACCTGTCACCCAACTGAAGACCTGGAATATCGCCAGTGTCTATGAGCCCCTACGTGCGTGACTCTTCATTTATTTCATTTTCCAAAACCCAACTTAAGTTTTATTTATGCAGTTTCATATTATGTTCTTTTTCTTATTTTATCATAATTATTTTCCCTACATTGTCATGATTTGAAGTTGCTTTCTTATCTTTGGGGCTTAAAGTAATCACAGATCATGGACTAGCCTTATCCTAATGATAGTTGCTACTGGTAACCTAATGCATGCCAGAGACTCTGCCTTAAACATTTGTCTTATTTAAATTTACAGCACCCTATGAGACTGAGTTTCAGAAGTTTAAATTGCCAAGGTGATATAATAAGCAACAGAACTGAGATTGGAGCCCAAATCAGTCTGTTTCCAAATTCTTTGCCATTTCTACCCCCAGCAGGCTGCTTTATGAGTATGTGTTGAAAGCACAACATACATTTATGGAATTGGCCATTAAAAGTAGCATTTCTGCCGAATTCTAAGCAAGAATAACACACATGACTAGGCTCTAGTTTTTAGATGGTGCCGGGGCCAGAAAAATGCAAACAAGAAATGT
This sequence comes from Tadarida brasiliensis, assembly GCA_030848825.1. Taxonomy (NCBI): domain Eukaryota; kingdom Metazoa; phylum Chordata; class Mammalia; order Chiroptera; family Molossidae; genus Tadarida; species Tadarida brasiliensis. The sequence goes on from CM061258.1 coordinate 49,720,525, forward strand.
GGGGGAAAATTAGGATAATTTCTTGATAATCGGAAGAGTATTGCATGTAAAAGGTCTGCTTTTATTTGAAGGGTCTATGTTGTTGGGTTGTCTGGTCCTCCCCCACCCCACCCCCAAAGTTGTGGAGGAAAGCCTGAGCTCTTCTGTTCCAAGCCGCCCTCCTGCTGCGTTTTCTGCAGTTGTGCATCTGTAATTACGGTGCAGCCTGGGCGGGCAGGAGCGGCTCTCCTTTGCTTTGCCCACGGAGACACTGCCCCGGCAGTCGAGTCTAGAAGAATGAAATGGTTGCTATGGTTGCTGCGGCAGCGACAATGTCAAGCTCTAAGTCGTACTGCTTCTGTGTGGAAGAACAGGGAAATAGTTTGGCACAGATACAGTTGCTCATTATATTCTGCAGGTAGAATCACTGCGGCATCCGTGATTATATTCCATGAACTCTACAATGTGTATAGAAATAGAATGTGGATGAAAAGCTGTTTGTTTAGGTAAAAAAGCATCTCTCCTGGAACAATGTTTAGTTCTTGGATGGTGCTGTGTAGTTCTTATTAAATGTAGTGAGGCAGCGTGGTTCAACCCATCAACGTGTTCATTTACATAAGCATCACCTTCAGCTCTCCTCCAGTTTCTTTTCGAGGTACGGAAATTCACTGCCTGGGATGGTGAATAGCGAAACACTGTTAGGCTTTTTTCAATTGGCCATTGAATGCCAACAGCCACCACCACTTGCTGAGGACAATGAAAGGAGAGGAGGGAGGCAGTCACCACTTGTGTATGTGTTTGAATTCTTACCCTGTAGGTGTCCGGCCTAAGTAATGCCGGAATCAGTTTTAGTTCAGTTAATCATCCTTGAATTAAAATAGATGTTTTAAAACTTTGTGGGAATAATGCAACATAAAAATAGTTTGTGCCCTGACATCTGAAGTATGAAATAGTTTGTTTTATTTTTAAAAGTTGAACTTCAGAACATCTTCTTATGCGAGGTCATGCCTAAATATAATAAACCTAATATGAAGTTCACATTGACTTTATTCTTTCATTCTATTGTTCAATTTTTTATTTTCTTATTAAAATTAAAATTTGTTTTATTGTGGTACAGATTGACTTTTTTTTTTTAGCTATTCACAAAAATGTCACTATCTTATTTTATAATTATCACTATTATTATCGTTATTTTTGTCTACAAAGATGCCTTAATTCTCCCTTAGGAGAAAATTTTTTTTTTTTTATCCTCACCCAAGGACATTTTTGCATTTATCTTCAGATAGAGTAGGAGAGAGAGAGGGGGGAAGAGAGAGAGAAACATCGATGTGAGAGAGACACATTGAGTGGTCGCCACCCACATGACCCCGAAAATTGTTTTTTAAAGATTTATTGAGAGCTATTAACTCACATACACATATAAGAAGTGAGATAAAAAAATAACAGTCAAGTTATTGAATATTTATTTAAAATACTGTATAGACAGAGCTTTCTGCTGGGCTGTAATTCTTATTAAAAACACTCTAGAGCATTTCACCATATCTGATATTTGATGTCTGCAATTTTTATGTTTTTTCCCACTTATGAGGCTGCAGAATCCTGATGACCACGGTTATCTTTGATGTTTTCTTAAACCCGACAAAATCCAGAACAGTGTTTTGTATATACTAATCCTGTCCAGGGTTCACTTATTGAAAGAAGATAATAAATGAGGGCTCCAAAATAAGTATTAATTCAAATGCTTGTTTTGTAGTGAGTTAATGTGAGGTCATATTTTGCTGCTCCAAAGGTTGATGTAATCACCTGTTATTTACTGCCTTTTTAGATTACTGCTTCTCAAAGTATTCAGTAACACTGTTTGCTTGATCAGTGACAAGATAAGGAACTTGCACAAAGATGTAAATTAAGTCACCTTCTCAAAAAAAACAACCAAAAATCTTATGCCGGAGAGATATCAACTGGACGAAACACGATGAATGACAGGTATTCTGGCATAGGTTCCTTAACCCACTGTTGACCAGTAACAAACAGTTTGCAGGTGGCACAGATCCATGGACCATACTTGGAGTACCATTGCCCTCAGCTCTTTCATTTTTTTAAATTAAATTTATTGAGGTGACATTGGTTAATAGGATCATATAAGTTTCAAGTGTACACTTCTATGCCACATGATCTGTATATTGCATGTGTGCCCACCACCCAAAGTCAAACCATCTTCCATCACCATATATTTTGGCCCCTTTTATCCCCACCCCTCCCCCGCCCCCTTCCTTTTGGCAACCACCATAGTGTTGTCTGTGTCTATGAGTTTCAGTTTTATATCCCACATAAGAGTGAAATTATATGGTTCTTAGCTTTTTCTGACTGATTTCCCTTAGCATAATATTCTCAAGGTCCCATGTTGTCGCAAATGGCAGTATTTCGTCTTTTCTTATGGCTTAGTAGTATTCCATTGTGTATATGTACCACATCTTCTTTATATGGCTTTAAAGGGTCAGAATGACTTTTGTCCTGGCCAGTTTGGCTCAGCGATTAGAGCATCGGCCCACAACCAAAGAGTAGTGGGTTCGATTCTGGTCAAGGGCACGTACCTTGGTTGCGGTTCTCCCCTGGCCCTGGTCGGGTCTTGTGGGAGGCAGCCGGTCCATGTGGCTCTATCACATCGATGTTTCTGTCTGTCTCTCTTTCTCTCACTCCCTCCCACTCTATCTGATGATAAATGAAAAATATCCTCGGGTGAGGAATAAAAAATAAATAAAGGTCCAGAGTGACTTTTGATGCCATGCCTTCCTATGTTGGTGTGGGGTCTTAGTAAGAAAGGAAGTCTCATCATTGCTTTCCTTTCAAGCTAGACTGGTATTTTCATGTTGGGCAGGCATTCTCCTGTTGGTAGGTGCTGTTTGGAGAGGTCTTCCTTGAATCTTGCATTTCATAAGACTTTATCCGATGTCTGGGTCCTTTCCAAATGCTCTGCTAAGGCTGCTGCATCCTTGAACCATCAGAGCTGGCACTGACTTCAGCAGTGGCCTTGACTTTTAGAGCATCGTGTGCTGACAGAGGAGTGTGCCTCACCAAAACAGGATCCTGTTCAGGCATCAGGGCTGTGAGTGTGTTTCTCCCACCCAGTCCTCCCCACCGTGCCTTCCATCAGCCTTCTGCCACTGACTTCTGTTTGACAACTCTTATCCTGCTGATGGGGGCAGGCAGAATAGTTGGGTACAGCTCTGCTGAGAGCCTTCAAAGTGACCGAGAGCAAGGGAACCCATTACTATGTCTCTCCAACACTTGGGTTATCACCTGTCTCATTCATGTCATTGCAACTATTCTGCCCCTCTCCCCCAGTGTGTGCTACTCTGTGTAATCAGCATTTAAGTGTGGCTGTTCCTCCAGACTCAGACCCAGGCTCGCTTGTCGCCTTGGCCTGTACTTGCTGTTTGTGCGTAGATGTGATGGAGGTAGGTGAGATTTCCTGATGACTCCCAGATGTGCATCTCCAGCCCAGGCCACTTCTCGGAGCCCCAGATCTGTGTCACTGCGAACTCAACCTCCTCTACCTGTGTCCTGTTTCACACTTTAAATGTTCAGATCTAAACTCATGACTGTGTCAGCCCCACCTCACTGTAACCCTTCCCCCAACAACAAAATCACAGATTTGGTCTCTTCTGAGTCCTCTTCACGTGAAAAGCACCATCATGCACTCAATTTTTCAGCCTGGGAGTCCACCCCCATCTCTCCCTCACCCTCTATACTTAAGAGTGCCCACATTATATCAGTTTTTTTTTATTTTTTATCTTCACTTGAGGACATTTTTGCATTTATCTTCAGCTAAAGCGGGAGGGACAGAGGGAGGAAGAGAGAGAGAGAAACATCAATGTGAGAGAGACACATTGAGTGGTTGCCACCCACACGACCCCAGCCGGGGCCGGGGACAAACTGCAACTGAGGTACGTGCCCTTAAGCGGGAACTGAACCCAGGCCTCTCTGATCCATGGGCCGACGCTCTAACCGCTGAGCCAAACCGGCCAGGGCGTCAGTTTTGACTCTTAAATCTCTCTCCTTCATATGGCTTTAAAGGCCCAGAGTAATCTGGTCCTGCCTCACTCTCCCATCTCCAGCCATTGCCACCATCTGCCTAACCCCCATACATACAGTCACCTCTCTGCCTCTTAGATGGACCCTTCCCACATTAAAGCCCTCACCTAAGACCCCAGTTGCTAAAGTGCCTTCTTCCTGGCTACTGCCCACCATCCTTCTGATTTCATGTTAAGGCTCATGTCCTTAGAGGACTTTCCCATGATGTTCAGATGAGGTCAGTCTCCATGGTGTAAGCTCTTAGGGGCTACATGGCTCCCTCAGAAGAGCTTTAGTCCCTAAGAATAGGATTGTGGCTCGGCTGGTGTGGCTCAGTGGTTGAGCGTCGACCCATGCACCAAGAGGTCACTGGTTCGATTCCTGGTCAGGGCACATGCCCAGGTTGTGGGCCCAATCCCCAGTGTGGGGCATGTAAGAGGTGGCCAGTCGATATTCTCTCTCATCGGTGCTTCTGTCTCTCCCTCCCTCTCCCTTCCTCTCTCTCTAAAAATCAATAAAGAAAAAAAAAAGAGAAATAAAAAAGAATAAGATTGTGTCTTTGCTTACAGCATGTGCTCAGGGCCAGCACAAGGTACACCCTTGATAATTATTTGTCTAGTGAATAAATGATACTGAGCACTGTGACAAGCAAATTACATATATTATCTCATTTAATCCTCAAAACAGTGCTCAAATTGCTTAAGGAGCTTGCCACTCTGGAGACAAGGCACAGTGGGGGTCACCCAACTTCCAAGCCTAGTGGAATGTCTGTTACATAAAAAGTGTTGAATTAATGTTTAACTAAATAATAATAATCTCACCCAGCCAGTGTGCCTCAGTTGGTTGAGTCGTCCCATGCACCAAGAGGCTGCTGGTTCAATTCTTGGTCGGGGCACATGCTCAGGGTTCAGGTTCGATCCCCAGCAGGGGGCATGCAGGAGGCAGCCGATTGATGTTCTCTCTCATCTGTGTTTCTCTCTCTCCCCCTTTCCCTTCCTTTCTCTCTCAAAGCAATAAAAACATATTAAAGAAAATAATAAGGGTCTGCACATTTGTGTAGTCAAGACCTCATTACATAACTAATGATGGCTCCTGTTAAAAGTGTTGGGGTTGCTGAGCAGAGGGGCAGTGATGGGGAAATGTTGACAAGAGACAGGAAAATAGTTGGATGCCAGCAGGGCTCTTTCTGCTCCCATCACTGGCTTTCTGGAGGAAGAAATTATTGCTGCTGTTTAGTTTTATTAATAATAAATTTGTGATGATAAAAAGAGAAAGACACAGGACTTCTGCTCATAAGGGAGATTCACAGAGTGTTTGAAGAGACTTGCATTTTATGGGCGCTAATTTCCTTAGGGTAGTTTCTTTAAAAATAAATTATCTTAAATAATAAGCTTGGGGAACTGTAGAATTGGATCAGCAGATTTTGCTGCCAAACCTCTAGGTGACATTCCAAGTCCACTTTCCAGTGCTTCCTGAGATGGTCTGCCCTCCAGAGCCTCAGTGGTTTATTCTTGATCTCGGGGCTTGTAGCTTTTTAAAAAAAATTTTTTTCTTTATTGATTTTTTAGAGAGAGAAAGGAAGGGAGAGGGGGAGAGAGATAGAAACATCGATGAGAGAGAACATTGATTAGCCGCCTCCTGCATGCCCCACACTGGGGATCTGGCCCACAACCTGGGCATGTGCCCTGACCAGGAATCGAACTGGTGACCTCTTGTTGCATGGGTCATCGCTCAACCGCAGAGCCACACCAGCCGGGCGGGGCTTGTAGCTTTTTATCAAGCCACTTTCAGCTCCTTTTTAGTTCTTATCTTTTTAGACCCCATTCATTCACTCAAGAATTATTTATTGAGTACACAGTATGTTCCAAGAAAACTTTACAATGTAGTATTAATAATGGCAATAAAGAAATGTCTTCCTTATAGAGATGATTGACGTATGTTCCTTTTATATAAATCCTTAGGGCAGGAACATACTACATTTCAGATCATCTCCAGGGGGCTTTGGAGATGGATTCTTCTCATTCTCATCTTCATTGCCTGTCAGAGTTAGAAAGATAAACTATTTGAAGACAAATTTTTGTAGAACTTGACCATTAGCCGAAAGATAGAATTTGCTATTACAGGAGAGGGTCCTGAATCCTATCCCAAGATAGTCGCTGGCTATCCAAGCACCAAGAGTGTAAGACAGATTCCAGGTGTGGAATTCACACTTTGGGCAAGGCTTCTGTATCCTAAGCAACCCTATGCTACATATTTTCCCGCTCCCTCCATGAGGAGCTGACTCGTGCTAACCTTGCTGCTTTCGTAGCTAACTTTCCATTCCATGAAATCGAAGCCTTTTAATTGCTGTCTTTATTGGTAACCTTTAAGAGATAACTTGGGCTTCTGGGTGTCAGTCTCTAAAGAAACCAAACTCTAAGATGTGATATCATCTATTGAGTTAGACAAGGAAAAGCTAATTAGAACTGCAGTGAGACTGGAGTGGTTCTCAGATGTTACCTCGCCTTGAGTGGGGATGTGGATGTTCAGATTATTAGACTCATCAAGAGTCTATATCATATTTTTCATTGAAAAAATTTTTGCCTAACAATGGCAGTATTTTGCCTCTAACAACTATTTGCTACGTAGATGAGTCTCATAAAATGTCACCTTTGCCTTGGCCGGTTTGGCTCAGCGGTTAGAGCATCAGCCTGCGGACCAGAGAGTCCCAGGTTCAGTTCCCGCTAAGGGCACGTATCTTGGTTGCAGTTTGTCCCCGGCCCCGGTTGGGGTTGTGTGGGTGGCAACCAGTCGATGTGTCTCTCTCACATCGATGTTCTCTCTTTCTCTTCCTTCCTCTCTCCCTCCCGCTCTATCTGAAGATAAATGCAAAAAAATGTCCTCGGGTGAGGATTAAAAAAAAAAAGGTTTAATAAAAATAAATAAATAAAATGTCACCTTTGAACAGTGATAGCCTTGGCTAGTTTTAATGCTTCCTTGTTGGTAGAAAACTTAAGAGATCATGAAACAATTAATAGTTGCTCCTTCCTGAGTGCGTCCTCTGCCAGGCACTGTTAAATACTTTAAGCATATTATCTTGGTTAGTCCTTACATGAGGAACATGGTATTGTTCTTGAAATATCTTTTTAAAAAACCTTTGAGTTTTCAGAGATTAATTTACTCAGGGTCAGGGCAGGAAGGGAAAACTCTGGACTTGAACCAGGTCTTTATTATTCTGTATAGGGATGATGGTCTGGAACAGTGGTAAAATCTTGCATATTAAAACACACCTATAGGTTTGTGAGTATGTTTAAAATTGCTGGAATTTCTTATAAAAACATATTTATGACACTGAAGTTCACTAACGTCTCATCTTTCAAATAAGCCACAGAAGTATTGATCTGACACAATCTAAGAGTTAGTGGAAACTGTTGGGCCAGCTGGCATCTACAAAAGTGAAGCCTGAAAGGCCTGCATATTCCAACTGTATGACATTCTGGAAAAGGCAAAACTATGGAGACAGCAAAGAGATCAGTGGTTGCCAGGGACTCGGGGGAGGGACCGAGGAATGAGCAGGTGGAACCTGGGATTGTTAGGGCACTCTCTGTGTGATACTGATAATAGTGGATAGATGTCCTTATACATATGTCAAAACAAAACCATAGAATGTGCAACAGCAAGAGTGAACCCTAATGTCAACTATGGATTTCAGTTAACAATAATGTCTCAATATTGGCTCATCATTTGTAATGAATGTACCACCCTAATCAAAGATGTTAATAATAGGGGAAACTGGGAAGTGGGGATGGGGGATTTATAGGAAATATCTGTACTTTTCCCTTAATTTTTCTGTATACCTAAAACTGCTCCCCCCAAAAAAATAGTCTTTTTTTTTTTTTTTTTTTTTTTTAAGGCAATTCTCCTGCCTTTCCCTCCAATTTCAGGATTTCCTTCACTTTTAAAATTATTGATGCCAGGTCTGAAAACATCAGTCACATTTAAAACGTCCCTGTCCTTCACCCCACACCTGACCTTTGCAATCTCTGTTGATGACCTTTTCCATATCTACTTTTCTCCTTCCAGCTGCTAGTGTGCTGGCTGCTCACGTTCGGTCAACCCACTCGCAGCCTGTGCCCCGTGCTGCCATCCCCTTACTCGGCCTGAGATGTAGCCTCGATTGTATCACTCCCCCTGGCCAGAAACCTTTGTCTGCGCCCCTCTCCCACCTCAGTTTCTCTGTCATCTGCATCAGGGGCCTGTCCTCCATGAAATCTTATTAGAAGCAATTGTTTCTTGAAATCACAAGTGATCTCTGTCAGCACATTGTTTATAACTTTGTTGACATTTGTTCCAATGGCCTTGTGTTGCTGTACTTGCCTCTCCCCTCTCCACCCAATTGGGCTGTGTTATTTGATGGCAAAGACTGTATTTTTCCCTCCACCGCTGTGTTTGAGCCGCTGGAGTGCCTTGAAGTAGTAGACCCTCCGAGAATGCATGCAGCTGAACTCATTGTGTCTGTGTTCCCAGTCTCTTTATCTAGAGCTCTGCTGTTGGGTGAAATGAAAGAGAAACCCATTGCCCACGTGACGGGCATTGTGAGACACAGCACAATAGCTGAGATGGTGCTGACATTAGAGAGTTATAATTTATTGGTGTTTGATTGCTGACACATTTATTGGGGGTCTGTAGCCACTACTTTGGCTGCCTTACTGTGTCTTGAATTAAGAATTTCAATCAGCTTTAACAGTTTTAACCAGTGCATTTTGAGCCAGTCAAACGTCTATCCACATGCCTTTCCAAAAGAAATCCTTGTTGCATAATAAATGGGTGCCTTTGCTACCTTTCCTGTTAGAAGACTTAAAAGGATATGTAAATGATGCAGTTGCATTGATACTGTTTACATTCTTCGAGATAGAGGAATCATGTGATTGTTTTGTCAAGTAATTCTTCTGAAAAAAAAAATTTTTTTTTAACCTTTTGTGGCTTAATTCCAGTAAAAGATGTTCAACTGAATGAAAATGAATTGCATATATCTCCTAGGTCTTTTTATGTTGTTGTCTTTTTATCTTAAGTAAAAGATGGGGTGAAAGAAATACTTAGTAGCTCAGTCTGTTGCCTCCAACATTTAAGAGTTCAGCTTGAAGAAAAGTAGTTGACTGGAAAGATTATAGCTTGAGGGAAGAGATAAAGAAGTATGCATCTATAGAACCAAATTTGTTTCTTATTTGCTTTCAAAATTGTTTAAGCAAAGCACATTTCACCAAGTTGAATTTCAACTTGAGAGATGTCCAGATGTTAAATGGCAGGACTCCAAATACTGAATGTGCTGTACTTTGAGAAAAAGTCTTCTTGTGTTGTTTTGTTTTGTTTCTTTAAAAATTTAAAGTTCAAGAGAGATATCAGCAGGAAAGTTAGCACAGAAGTAGATTTATAGATATAAATATTCTCATTGAGGAACAGGGGGGTAATCATTTAAAAAGGAGTAATTTGATAATAGTATGTAGGAAATGGGCTTAAGATTTTAGTTTAGTTGATTTTAGTTCAATATAAATCAATAATGCAATTTGACTGCCAAAGAAGTTACTAAAATATAGGTTGTTTTAATGTTTTATTGTTTTGAGGAAAGATAAGCATCCTATTAGAGTTTCGGGAGCTACATATTTTTTAGGCTTTTATATTTGCTTGACTTACAAAAAGCTATAACAAAACTTAAGTTAACTCATAATATTTGTCTCATGAAATTTGATGTCTCTCATCAAATTGCAGGATTCTATTTGAATTAAAACTACTTGTAAATTATCCAGGATGATAGATATATTATTAATTGATTGAAAAGCCCAAAATATAATGAGAACTGTGGAAAAGGTGTTGGGGGGGGGGGTGATATGTGAGATGAAAAGTTGTCCAAAGCATTCTTAGTGCTTTAAAATAGAGCAGAAAATAGCTATAGAAGATGTCAAGTGACTATTTGACGTCTGTGAATTAGATATCAGAATAGTTACAAATGAATTTCCTTTGCAAGTGGTAGTGCTCCATACAGCAGAAAATTATGTGGTCACTTTTGCTTGTCTGGTTGCTTTCCCAAGAAGAATTGCTGTCTTACCTTGAAATTTTATTTCCAGTGCCAATTAAAAAAAAAAAATCTACTTCTGTTCTGACTTTCCTGCTGATCTCTCTCTTAACCTTTATTTTTAAAGAAACAAGATGCTTCCATTTGTAAATGCTTTTTTGTTGTTGTTTTTTTCTGATACATTCAGAAGGCAAGATAGTGGCCCCCTTCTCTGTGTATGTGGCATTTCTAAGCAGCGGACAAGAGGGAACGCTTGGTAAGGCGGCCAGTGAAGAAAATGGTCTGTTTAATCTACCAAGCAAGATAAAATAAGTTTTTTTCCCCTAAGGCAGGTTAACACTTAAAGTATAAAGGAAATACATTAGGGGTCTCATGTGTCTTTAGTCCAGAAACCTTTTTGACCTTGTATATATCTCTGGGTGTATACACAAATATGTATCACCTGTGTGATGGCATTTCAGGAGGTGAATACACACACTCACTGTTATCCCAGATTTCCTTCCCTCTAGCTGGAGTCAATTCTTGATTACATAATTAGAAGATACAATATGCAAATACAAAATAACGGTAATGTTTTTACTTGGATTTCTATTTTAATCTGTTATAGTTCTAGGACAATTTAAAATATCAGGCATATAAGAAAGACAACTTAAAGGAGAGATTTTTCATTTCTTTTTACTTTACTGGAGGAGTTGGGGATTGGGGAAAAGGTTGGGTAGCAATAATTCGAAGTTAGATCTATCACTTACAGAATCATATGGTCACGGAATTGTTTCCTGAACTGGAAAATGAGCTATTGTAGGGTTAAATGAAAACCTTTCTGAAGCATTCAGTTTATAGTGGGAACTCAGTAAAATAGTAATGTAGCATTAAGTGGAAGAAAAGATATCAATAGGGAGAATTTAGGATTTCAGCTTTGACATACATTCACACATAGTGGTTCTGCCTACTGATGCTTAGTAGTAATTGGACAGAGGTTATTTGCCCAAAGTCACCTTGAATTATCAGCTATCTACTAAAAACTATTGATGGAGTTTGTGGAACCACAGAAAAGATTCATTTAGAATATTCATCTGATTCTCAATTTTTATGAGAATAACAAGCGTTTTGGGAGAGCTTTAAAATTGTCATTTAGATCTAGTGTTAATTTTTGTAAATTAAAGAGGTTTAATTTCAAGTTTTTGGTTTATACATGTTGACAATTTTGTGAGTCAGGAAATTCCCGTTAGAAATTTAGCATTTTAAAACTAAGTTCTACTCACACACAGAGGCCATAAGACAATGACTCTACTATTCCAAGAAACCCATTTTTATTATATTTTAAATTTACATACACTAAAATTTTTGGTGTAAAGTTCTACAAATTTTAATAGTTGTATATATTGGTATAACCACCACCACAGTAATGTTACAGACAGTTAATCACCCCAACAATCTCCCTTATGCTTCTCCTTTGTAATCAAATCTCCTTACTCTAACCCTTGGCAAAAAGCTCCTTTTTAAAAAATGTTTTTATTGATTTTTTAGAGAGAGAGAGAGAAACATCGATGTGAGAAACATAGATCGGCTGCCTCCTGCACGCCCCCTACTGGGGATCGAGCCTGCAACCCAGGCATGTGCCCTGACTGAGAATGGAATCGGGACCTCTCAGTCCATAGGACGACATTCAGTCCACTGAGCCACACCGGCTGGTCCAAGCACCATTTATTGAAAAGACTGCCCTTTCCCATCAAATGGCCTTTGTGCTTTTGTCAAAAATCAGTTGATTGTATTTGTGTGCTTCGATTTCTAGATTATTCAGTTCATTTATCTGTGAGTCTGTCCTTTTGTCAATATTACAGGGAGTCTTAAAATTGGGTAGTGTGAGCCCCCTAGCTTTCTTATCAAAATTGTTTTCACTATTTAAACTATTTTCACTTTTTATATAAAACTTACATAAACTTGTCTGTACTTCAAAAAATCTGCTGAGATTTTTAAAAATTAATTAATTGTATTTTTCAATTATAGTTTAGATTTAATTTTATTTTGTATTACTTTCAGATGTCCAGCATGGTGGTTAGATAGTCATATACTTTACAAAGTGCTCCCCTCGATATTTCCAGTGCCCACCTGGTACCACACGTAGTTATTGCAATATTATTGACTCTGTTTCCTATGTTGTACTTTACTCTGCTGGGATATTTGATTGGGATCATATTAAATCAGTAGATCAGTTTGAGAATTGACATCTTAACTATAATAAGCCTTCCAGTCCATGAACATTACAGGTCTCTCCATTTATCTCGGTTATCTTAGGGTTCTTTCATCAGTGTTTTGTAGTTCTTATTTATTTTTAAAGTAAAAGCGTTCATTGATTCTGATGCTTTGGCATTTTTCACCTTTCTTCTTAACAAAAAATGTTTTAAAAGCCTGATTTAATTTGCCTGTATTGCATTAGGAACACCAGGAAACGCAGTCGTTTGTCCAGCTTTCCATCTTATTCAGTGCTGGACCCAGGCCCTTAATGACAGAATGTCCCCCTCGCGAGGGCAGTGACCGATTCCACTGATCAAGCCAACTTCTCGCAAGTTACAACAGAGCAGAGTGTGTCCCCTTGTCACTATTTCCTATTTCTCGCCTCTTTGTTAGGTTAAAGTTTTGCCTTTGGAGAAAAGCAGGCGAAATATAATTTGTAATGGAGAACCAGTTGTCCATTAAACAATAGAAAACTGAGTCATAAAATCTGTCTTCATAAAACTCCTCCATACTTTTGGAAAATGACTCATTTTCAGGCAGCGTCTGCCATAGAGAGTTGCCAGAAAGTGATCTAACTTGGATGAGCTTGATGCTTTGTGCAGGTTTCAGGGCCCCCGTAGAGAGCAGTGAGAACCAGAGACCATTATACGCATGTCTGTGTGCCAGGGTTATCAGTCCATCAGCAGAAGTCAGTGTAGCCTTTGGAATGTTCTGGTTCACTTTTCTCAGACCTTTGCTTACTTGAGGATCACCTGGAGAGCTTGTTAAAACACAGGTTGCTGTGCCCCATCCCCAGAGTTTCTGATTCAGCGGGTCTCAGATGGCCCAAGAATCTACATTTCTAACAAGTTCCAGGAGTTGTTAAGGCTGCTGGTTTGGACACAACTCTGAGATCCATTCCTCTGGTTTATCTGTCTGAGTGAATTGATAATTTTAAAAATGCAGCCAACTGAATCTCCCTAAGATCTTACATCATTCTCACAAGTGATGGCATAGGTTTGTTGTCAGTAATCTTGAGTTATTGAATGGGAACAGGAGCTCCTGCACTCAGGAGCCCTGTTTATTGCAAGCAGCAAGTGTGATTAAAAAAAAAAAAAAAAAAAAAAAAAAAGCTGTGTCACATTGTTGTCAGCCCACTCCTTTTGTCAGACCAGGATGGGCGAGATCTCTAGAAATATAACAGATTATTACTTTAAGATTGGATCACAGGTGCTCTTGCCTATGTAGGAGCTGTAAGATGTTTGAATTTCTTTCATTTAGTCAAAGATTTTCATGCTAAAATTTGTAGGTTGAATGCAGACTTGGATGCAGAGAGAAGAATTCAGTAGTATTCAAAAAGAATTTGCAAGGTGACTCAGCACTGACTGAAAGGTTGACTCCTATGTGTCTTGATAGAACATAGATAGTACGGTAGAGTGGAAAGATCAATCATTAACTAGGGAGCTCTGTGTTATGTTCCTTAGACATTAATGCGGTGGCCTTGGGTAATTCATGTATTTGAGTCTAGATTGGTCAAGAAACAAGGGTTTTTGGAATAATTGATCTTTTAAGTTTCTTACTGGCCTTGAAATTTTGTTTTTGTGTTTCTGTTTACTTCCAACTAAGTAAATGATGCCTTTTTCCCCCCCTCTCACCACTATCCATCCCCATTCTAAGTTGAATGCCTTTCCAAGAACTGTATAATACCCTGATATCAGGAGAGAAAATGTAATTAGCAAACTCACAAATTTCCTCTCAGGATTATTTTTCAAAAGAAGACATATCTCAACTATACTCTGTGTCCTGTTCATTAAAGATCTTGCCAATCAAATTCTTGCTACCTGTGTTGAAACAGGGAATTTGCACATCTTCCTAAAAAGCACACACTTACTTTTGTCCACCGATGTCAAGTAGACATGGCACAGCCGAGTAACATAAAAATGTAGCTTGTTGCAAGTATAACAGTGGGGGGAGGGGGGGTTCTCATCACTTCCTGTGCAGTCAGCTGTGCAGTAACAGCTCAGCTTTCATCCTCTAGCCCTGACCAGAATGGGAGAGTCATCAGCAGTCTATTCTGCAGCCCACTTTTCTAAAGTGCTTTGAAGAGAAAAATTTTTGTCTAGTAAGTAGTAATGAGTTCCTGATTAATAATCACATTTATTTATTTATTTATTTTCAGACAGAGTGGGAGGGAGAGGGAGAGAGAAACATTGATGTGAGAGAGAGACATCGATTGGTTGCCTCCTGCAAGGCCCCAGCCAGGGCCGGGGACCGAACTGCAACCAATGCCCTTGACTGGAATTGAACCCGAACCCGTGACTCTTTGGTCCGCTGGCTGACGCTCCAACAGCTGAGCCAAACCAGCCAGGGCTAGTAATCACATTTATTTTAATTAGCTTAAATCGAGATGATTAGGAGAAAGCAAAGGTAGGGTGAAGATTAAAGATTTTAGAGACTTGTTACATCCTGATTCAGTGGTTATTCACACCTTGGACTAAGGACACTCTGTGAGCTTTATTTACCTGTTCTTTGAGGCAGACACAATTAGATCCCAAGTGCCCTTTGCCCAGTGATCTTTTACTTATAGATTTAAGAAATCTTATGCTCAAGCAGGGACCTGCACACAATAAGATCTCTTTAGGAATCTGTAAATCTGAGGCATCTGCTCTGAGATGGGTCGCTGTGAGGAGGCCCCCCTGTAAGGCATAGGACAGACAGCCCACTCTCAAATTCACCTTGAAGTCCAGCAGAATTCTGGTCTGGATAATGTAGGGAATCAAACAGCCTTTGGAGTTGAATGAAATGCAGTACCCTGGCTGAAAACCTGACTCCCAACCTGTGTCTGACTTCCTGTGTCCTGTGATTTTATTATCTATGCTATGTGCCCTAAACATTTTTCTTTTTTAAACTCACGATAGCTGGACTAATTGATGTACCTGGTAAACTATTTGACAGTCTTTTAATAACAAAGCTAGAGGCCCTGCGAGGGCCTTCTGTGCTGCTGTTCTCCAAAGGCACCCTGTATTTGACAATCAGCTAATACTAATCCAGTGACCCACCAACTAAACCTCTGTGATTATGAAAAAGCAGCACTGAAGGCAGGGTTGACCAGTCGAGCCTTGTGTCTGGGCATAATGGAGGCCACAATTTCTCACTTTGCTTTTCACATGGAACCACAAAGAATTTCTTTGTTAAGAATCAAAAAACATAGAGCTGAGCAAGCCAGAGGAAGAAATGATATCATGGCCCAGTTGAATCAACTAAAAGATATTTGTATATTGAAGAAATTCTTTAACCTTGTAACCACGGCGTTCACATTCTTGTGCGTATTGAATGGAAGATTCATTTGAAAAGAAAGTTAACATCAATGGCCTCATTAAAGATTTAGGAAAAAATTTTTAATGGAAGACTCACTATTAAAAATCTGAAATATTCTTTTCCCCTTACTATGCTTCTGCATGTCCGTGGTAACATCAGGACAGTGACACCCTGCGATTGCACTATAACCCATCACAAATGTGTGCCTTGGGCCAACGTACTCAGCAAGGAAGCTCTCTTTTTTCTGTCCTGTTTTGATTGAGGAAACCCATGCCTGTCCATTATGCAAGTGTGTCTGGTATGTTGTTTAAGTACACTCTCATGAGACTGCCCTTCCGTCTGGATTGGGGGAGAGCTATGTCTTTGCGTTTTCAAATATGAGAGAGAGAGGTTACCTGATACTCAGAGAATCTTGGCTGCAATTTAGCAGCCGTCTCTGGATTAGTTTACTGTTGTTTTATAATACTACTTTTTTGTTTTAACCAGTTGTGCCATTGTTTGCTGATGGAAATTATTTCATGCTGGCAGCAATTGTTTGGCAGTCTAGAATTTCCCATAAATGGAGTACCCGTGTCTTTCTTCGCATCAGCAAAATAAGTTGGGGTTTTTGTTTTGTTTTTAATTCCCATCCCCCATCCCCTCCTCTTTGGCAACCATCAGCTTGTTCTCTGTATCTATGGTCTGTTACTGTTTTGTTTTGTTGGTTCGTTTATGTTGTTTTTTTAGAGTTCACATGTAAGTTAGATCATACAGTATTTGTCTTTCTCTGTCTGACTTATTTCACTTAGCATAATACCCTCTAGGTCCATCCATGTTGTCACAAATGGCAAGATTTCATTCTTTTTTATAGCTGTGTAATATTCCACTGCATATACATGCACACGACCTCTCATTTATCTATTCATCCACTGATGAACATCTAGGCTGCTTCCGTATCTTGGCTGTTATTAGTAATGCTGCAGTGAACGTAGGGGTGCATATATCTTTTTGAATTAGTGTTTGGTAATTGGTTTGACCAACATGCTTAAAGGTAATTTGAGACTAAAAATCTAGAGCCATGCAAATTTATAAATAGAAGTACTACTTAATAGGAAATAGTGCATTTGTTGATTTAGCCGTTGAATCTTCAATGATTGCTGCTGCTGCTGCTGCTGCTGCTGCTGCTGCTGCTGCTGCTGCTTCTTCTTCTTCTTCTTCTTCTTCTTCTTCTTCTTCGTAAATTCTGTGTGAGGAACCATTTCAAGATAGTTTGGGAAAGGAAAGAACCAGGGAGGACAAGAGTGTGAGAGGCTGGGTGGGGAAATGAAGTGATGTAGGTATACTTTCCGCATGCCAGGAGCTCCTTTAGCAGGCTGAGAAGTCCATGGAACTCCTCTCAGTATTATGTTTTGAATGCACAAAATAAGATAAATAGGACTACAAAGGAAGCCAATTATATTGAAAAACAGTTATCCAAATATCTAAGAAAACAAATTTATGATAGAGTAGTATATGTTTCTGTCCTGATGCATGAATACCAAGTTCTAGTGGTGGGTCTAATGACTACTACGATTTCTAAGTAGTGATGAACACAAACAATATTTTGAAATCAACAGCAACTATAAAGTGATATGAAAATATATATAGGTACTGCCAATACCTACTGTTGTTGGTTGCCTATATTCATAATTTAAAGAAAATGCTACATTTAAGATACAGGTTATTGAAAAGTAGAATGTAATCATTTTCCTGCCCCAGTCCCCAGACCAAGAACCCATGGATCTCAGATTAAGATTCCCCTGGGTTAGAGGAATTTGGCTCAAACATTAATTTGGATATTTACTGGCAGTCTGAACTTGGCCAAGTTAACCTCGGCCAAGTTAACCTCACATGGTCTGTTTTCTCATTTGTAAAGGGTGAATGATAACTCCTGTATAGAGTCCTTGGAAGGCTTGAGAAGAGCATGACTAGCCTAACTCCTATGTAAAGACCAAGTTAGGCATGTTAGTTCCCCGACTGGCTTTCTTTTAGCAGTTATATTATACAATGACACTTGCTATACTTGCTGACAGGCTGGGCAGACTTTCTAACAGGTAGGAAGCCAAAAACAGTTTATACTGAGAGCAGAAAACTCCTTTTACCATTAGATTTTCTTAATGGTTATTGACTCTTAAGGGGTAGGAGTACGGTATAATATGAAGGTGAGAAAGCATTATAAAACGTGCAAAGGACTCTATTAGGAAATTTCCTTCTTGCCTTGTTGATCCAAAGCCTTTTTTCAAAATAGTTTTTTATTTGTTATTTACAGTTGACATACAATATTATATTAATTTCATGTGTACAACATAGTGATTAGACATTTATATCACTTATGAAGTGATCACCCCAATAAGTATAGTTCCCATCTGACACCATACATGGTTATTACAATATTATTGACTATATTCCCTATGCTGTACTTTACATCCTTGTGACTGTTTTTAAAATGGACAGTTTGCCTATCTTAATTCTCTGCCCCTTTTTCACCCATCCTCCCAACCCCCATCCCATTTGGCAACCATCAAAATGTTCTCTGTCTCTATGAGTTTATTTCTGTTTTGATTGTTCATTTATTTTGTTTTTTAGATTCTACAAATAAGTGAAATCATATAGTCATCTTTCTCTGATTGGCTTACTTCACTTGGCAGAATACCCTCTAGGTTCATCCATGTTGTCGCAAATAGCAAGATTTCATTCTTTTTTATAACTGAGTAGTATTCCATTGTATGTAAGTACTACCTCTCCTTTATCCATTTGTTTATTGATGGACACTTAGGTTGCTTCCATATCTTGGCTATTGTAAATAACACTGCAATGAATTTAGGAATGCATATGTTTTTTCAAGTTAGTATTTTGGATTTCTTTGGATAAATACCCAGAATTAGAATTGCTGTGTACTTCTTTGTCTCATTATAGCCTTTGTTTTAAAGTCTATTTTGTCTGATATAAGTATTGCTACCCCAGCTATTTTTTCATTTCAATTTGCATGAAATATTTCTTTCCATCCATTTATTTTTAGTCTGTGTGTGTCTTTCTATCTGAAGTGGATCTCTTGTAGATAGGATATGTATGAGTCTTGTTTTATTATCCATCCAGCCACCTTATGTCTTTTGATTGGACATCTATTCCATTTATATTTAAAGTAATTATTTATAGATATATAGTTATTGCCATTTTAATATATATATATATATATATATATATATATATATATATATATATATATATATATTTCTCCTTCCTTCCTTCCTTTCTTCCTCCTTCTTCTTAAAGAAGACCCTTTTACATTTCATCAAAGAACAAACTGGCAGAGAGAACCTCCCCTCCAGCCCTCGCCCTGAAGGCAGACAATTCCAAGTTCCTCCCATCTGTCTCGGGTGCTTTTCCAGCTGCTGCCCTAGCGCTGGAGCTCAGAGTGAGTGAGCCTGTCAGCAGGTGAATCCGCGGGCAGGCCCTTTGAGAGGAACGCCTGGGATGCCAGTGGCCTCTGTCTCACTCAGCCACAGTCCCCACTGGTTTTCACAGCCAGAAGTTACGGGGATTTTTCTTCCCGGCACTGAACCCTGGCCTTGGAGACCTCGTGTGTGGGGTTGGGACCCCTTGCTTCTCAGGGGGAAACCTCCACAGCCAAGATATGCCTCCCAGTTTTTTGTTTTGTTTTTAATCCTCACCTGAGGATATTTTTCCATTGATTTTTCAGAGAGTGTAGAAAGGAGGGAGGGAAAGAGAGGGAGAGAGAGAAACATCAGTGTGTGAGAGACACATCAATTGGTTGCCCACATGATCCTGACCAGGGCTGGGGATTGAACCTGCTGAGCCAAACCGCCCAGGACTGTCTCCCAGTTTTTAACAGCCACACGTGGGTATGGGGCCTGCCCGTTCTGTATCACCACCCCTCCTACCAGTCTTGAAGTGGCTTTTGTTCAGCTAGTCTTCATGCCGTTCTCAATGATGGCTGTTCTGTAGTTTAATTGTAATTTTGATGTGGCTGTGGATGGAGGTGAGCACAGTATTTACCTACTCTGCCATCTTGACCAGAAGATCCAAAGCCTTTACTTGCAAAAAAGAGTCTTTTGCTTGTTATATAGGTTTTAACAGTAAGCAGGAGTGGCATTGTCCACTTGGGCATGAGCTCTTTCACTCGTCCAGTACGTCTCCTGACAACTTACTTGCCTGCAGAGTGTGAGCATGTCTTGGCTGCTTCCGGAAGAGTCAGGACCACTGCCTTCTCAGATCACACCTTCCATACCTGCAATCACACCTTCCGCACTTGTAGAGTACCTCAAAGTCTGGTTACTCTATTAGTTTCTGCTTTAACATGTGAATTGTAGTCTAGTTTTATTACTTGGTTTGGGAGAAACTCAGAAGGGTGGATACCCTGGTTTTGTATGCATGGATTTTTAAGCAAACATACCTGTGGGGCACAAGGGTGTGCTCGTTTTCTGGCTGGCCACATGACTAGGTCTATGCACAGTCCTCAATCCTTTCTTCTCTGCTGGCTTTTAAAAGCCTGATACTGGAGTGTTTGATCCATCCCTTTGGCGGGGGTGTGAAGTCTGTGAGGCAATGGAGTTTCAGAGTTTCTGTGTCCCCTGGGTAATACTAACACCCCATTTAATGTCTCCTTTTCATCAAAACCAGATTTGTCGTCTCACTTATTTCCCAGTGTCTGGCCAAGATAGTGATCTTTATGAAAACAAACTGGCAGTAACTCAAGCCAGATAACATGGGAGCCCTTCGCCTCGGCAGAAGGAAACTGTTAAGGGGAACAGATGGAGACAGTGTCTAAACATCTTGAAGAAGGTGTGCGCTTGCTAGATTCAGAGGTGCTTCCAAGGACTGTTTGAATCAAGAGAGCTGGTGGGGACCTGAAGACCTTCCCCAGCCCTGCCAGGGACCCTCTCTCAGTCCAGCTCTTCTGCCCACATCAAGTGACACTTCTGAATATAGAAGCAGAAGTGGCTATAAAGAGCAAATATAGTAAACTCTTACCTGGTATGATTAGAAAAACAAGTGTCGACATGAGAACGTCCAAACTTGTGAAGAACATTTGTAAGAGTTTGAGCCAAAACTGATGACAAGTGCTGGGAAGCAAGATCTCAGATGCTCTGGAGAATGGCAGTGGTGCCGTTTCTTTTATGCATTTGAAATAAGGGAGCTAAGGAAGGTTACATAGAGGTGGGAGAAAGCCAGGTGGCAATTGGATTACAGGATGGTTAAGAAGATTATGTGCTCTCTTGAGGGTGGTTATGCTTTTTTCAAAGGTGTGTTCACCTAGATGCACAAAAACAATGGACAGGGCCTGCTTAAAACCAAGTTAAGCCTTTTACTGAAAAAAAGTTACATGCCTGGGATGTGACTACCCATTATGACCTGCCCAGTTGGGAATTTATGATCCGATCACCCCGTGAGGTTAATTTCCATAGAGCCCCTGTTCTTCCACACAAGGTGTTGCATTTTATGAGAATTGCCAAATACATTGTATATAGATTACTAATATTCTATATTTAAAAATTTATTAAATCATCAAGTGTGAAGACTGTAATTGTCATATTAATCTCTGAAGTTATAAAAAGGACTTTAGGAGATTTCTGTGCATTGACCATTATTGTGATTATTTATTGTTACTAACCAGTTTCCTGCCTGTGTATGGATGGTAAGCATTTGGTGCAAGGGAAGGGAAGAAACCACTTATTTGCCTTTACCAGAGCTCATGTCTTGGATGTTGGTGATTTTTTCTCTTTAATATAAACGTTAGTGTATCTAAGCTTATGGCTTATCATGTATTAACTTGCTAACTCACCTCCTTGTCTCATGGATTTCTTTCTTCTGATTCAACTTGTACAATCAGAAGGAAGATCGTATATTCTGCAGATGTTACTTTCTTGATGTCATCCTCTTCAGAGACGTCCCTTTGCATCCCTCTCCAGTCTTAACTCTCTGGCCATCAAGCCCTCAGGTGATGTTCTTTGATCTTAGTCAGGGATCATTTAGTTCTCTGATCACCACTATGGATCTTTGGCTCCTTAAGGTGGCTTGTTTATTGTCAGATACCCCTTGTTTTTTTATATCTTTTCATTTGTGGGATTTTCTCTCAGCCAAATTCTGTTCATTGTCCCAGAATCAACTCTGATATTTTTCTTACATCCTGGAGCTGTTATATCTTGGCACACACTGCCCACCAGCATCCTTGCATCTCTCTGTCTGTGCCTCACACATATTTTGGTCATTTAGTAGATTGAGTTTGTTTTTTTATTTCAATTTTTTATTAAAAATTTTTTTTCTTTATTGATTTTTAAAGAGAGAGGAAAGGAGAGGGAGAGAGAGATAGAACTATCGATGAGAGAGAACATCGATTGGCGGCCTCCTGCATGCCCCTCACTGGGGATTTGGCCCACAAGCTGGGCATGTGCCCTGACTGGGAATCGAACTGGTGGCCTCTTGGTGCATGGGTCGACACTCAACCACTGAGCCACACCAGCTGGGCCTTAATTTTAATTTTTAATTTAATTTAATTTTTTATGTTTTTTAGGGGGTAGATTTGATTTTATATTGGTCTTTTGTTATTTCATATATAACTTGTTTATCCAGCAAGTTAAAGCTCCTCAATAGAGTAGACTCTGCTCTACTTATTTTATACATATTACAGTTCCTAGCCAGCACACAATGTGTTCAGTAAATATTTAGAGGAAGCAGGTAAAATGTGCCACGAGTTAATTTTATAGAAGGAGATGGAGCCTTGTTGTGGTCGCCAGCATTAAGTGTGTCTGTTTTACAAAACCAGAAACTCCGTTTTCTTCTACAGTATTCACAGTTGATCCAGGATGAGGGAAGTGATTCATAAAAACAGAGCTCGAGTTAGTGATTGCCTGTTTGTTCACAATGAGAAATCTAACTTCTGGACAACCGACGGTCTGTGTCAGCTGCTCAGGGCAAACTTTTCCTTTTGGCAGAGTTTCCAGAAGGTTGCTCTAGGGCCATGGATGGCCAAGATGACTTGTTTGAAGCAGCTCCGAAATCCTAGTGTGTGATCTCTGGACTCCAGGACACAGTGCCAAGTTCTGGCTCTTCGGTTTCATATCTTCCTCATAGACGATTCTTTTACAAATTAAAGGGCTGATCTATGGACTTGGGAGTAAAAGCTGTTCAATGATGTTCTGAGGCCAGATTTGATTTGCTTGAGAAGCAAAGGGAAAGTCATTTAGATAAGAGCAAAAGCACAATCAAGAGGCTTTGGGACAGAATTGCCCAAGATATGTTGGGTATGTGACTAGCTGAGCTTTGTGGATCCAATAAATGGTGAGCTGAGAGAATGGGTGATTCTGAGTACAGGCATACCTCATTTTATTGCGCTTCACTTTATTGCGCTGCACAGATGTTGTATTTGTTACGAATGGAGGGCAAGACCTTCCACCAGCAAAAAGTCTAGGACTCACTTTATTGCGGTGATCTGGAACCAAACCCACAATATCTATCTCTGAGATATGCCTATACAACTATACAAGGGAGAGGGCAGTTTTGAAAGGGCAGGTGGGAGTATTGAGTGACGCTCAGGGGAAATCAGAATAGTGAAGGAGAAGTAGGATTGATGTCTGGTTAGTTTCTTTATTTTGTTTTTTCTGAAGTTGACTTGCTGATATTTTACATATGAATAAGGAATGTTATGAATAAGTTATCTTCGAACTAAATTAACTCAATAGTTTTATATGGAACTTCAGACTATACAGAATAATATATAGTAGTTGCCCCACCCCCACCCATCAACCCATCTGTGGCCTAACTTTTCTCAGTTTCAGTTACTTATCAACCATGGTCTAAAAATATTAAATGGAAAATTCCAGAATAAACAATTCATAAGTTTTAAATTTCACACGATTCTGAGTAGGATGATTAGATCTCGCACTTTCTCAATCTGTCCTGCTCGGGACGTGACTCATTCCTTTGTCCAGGTATCCACGCTGTACACGCTCCCCGCCTGTTAATCACTTAGTAGGCATCTTGGTTATCAGATCAACTGTCGAGGTATTGCAGTGCCTGTGTTCGAGTAGCCCTTATTTTACCTAACAGTGACCCCAAAGCACAAGAGCAGTGATGCTGGCAATTCAGATATGCCAAATAGAAGCTGGGAGGTGCTTCCTTTAGTGAAAGGGTATGTGCGTATGGGAAAAAACAGTATATATAGGGCTCAGTAGTATCCACAGTTTGAGGCATCCATGGGGGTCTTAGAACATAGCTCCCACAGGTAAGGGGGACTACTGTATACAGGCATATTTTTAAAATATGGCTTAATGTGAATCATAATGAGATTTCTTATACTCAAAAGTGGCAAAAACAATGGTTATGGGGGATAATTCCTGGCCTACTTTCTTGTTTCGTCTTTTTACCACTGATGAGTATTTTTACAATCTTAGAGCTACATTTTATTAAGACCTTCTTTGTCCCACGGATAGTGTTTTAAAGTGTCTTGAGCCCAGGACGTCTGGTTGAACAAACACGGATCGATGAGCTGAGGTAGGAGTTTACCGTCTCTGAGCAACTGGTAATCAGTCAAATGTGTGTTAAGAAGCTGAATGGTAGCTTTTTGCAACTATCAGCAATGATGTTCACCCAGTACAAACGGGAGTAAAGAGGGTTCCATTGGTCTAAAACAGGGGTTGGCTCATTTTATTTCTGTAAAGGGTTAGAAGATTTGGAGGTCCATGGGGTCTCTGTTGCAACTACTCAACTCTGCCTTTGTATCATCAAAGCAGCGGGAGACAATTCAAAAACAAATTCATGTGGCAGAGTGCCAACACAACTTTATTTATGGACTTGAAATTTTTGTGTCGTGAAATACTGTGTTTTCAATGTTTTCCAACCATTTGAAAATATAGAAAATCTCCTTGACCCTCAGGTTGTAATGCGCCAATTTCTGGTGATAACATAGAACTGGGATGGGTTTCGGGCAGAAATGGTACAACGTGCAGGCCGCTGTACCTTAGCAACGGTGCGAGAGAGCACATCAGCCTTTTCCTAGCAACTGATAGTTTTTACACCATTCATTTCCAAAGCCCATGATTGTCTTGGCTCTTTTTTTTTTTTTTTTTTAGACTAATTATTAGCTTTTCTAAGATAGTTGGTCTATAACCAAAATACTGTTTTTGTCTGTGAATTTTACAAACTGTGGTTTATTACTAGATTTCTCCTGTTGCAAACCAAATTGTGTATGTACACAAATGTGTGTGTGTGTAGAAACACACACACACACACAGGCTCTTTACCTTAACTTCAAGTTCTCCTAACCTCCTTTTTTATTTACCACTCAGTGGTTCTTCGTTCTCCAGGTGTCAGTATTTCTGGATGTCTCGTTTTCTTTTGATAGAGTCCTGTTCTTCCTACTCTCTCTGGTAGAGGAAACCACAAGAAGGACTTCTTAAAATTAAGAAAGCAATGTAACTCCAGCTATGAATCTTGTCTACTTGGAGGAGAACCAGTCTGAGGTTCATGGTTGATATCCAAGCCCCAGAGACAGAATTTACTTCAATGGGCAGGTGTTGTAGGGAAAGCCAAAAAGCGTCAGGTGGACATCTATAAAATGGCCCAAAGGTGTGCCCGTCTCCTAATGGTGAGAACTTCTGCTGAGCTGTGGTTAGTAGATTAAGACTGACAGATGGAATCTGTTCCTGGGAAAAGTGTCTTTTTTTTTTTTTTAATGCATTTAATTATTCAAGGAATACATAAATATGTTCTTGTCTTTTTAAAATATGGACGGATTGACTTTCCTATTTGATACTGACCCCCAATACTATTCCCTTTACAGAGGCAACCATTCTTATAAGTTCTTGTGTCTTTCTAGACCATTTTCTGTACATAAATGTTCATGAAGTGTATTTCTTAATATAAAGTGAATCATACCATATGGATTGTAATAAAAGTTGTTTTTTAAATTAATGCATCTTGGAAAACACAGGTTGGCATCATTCTTTTGCAATGCTTTCCTGAGGATGGGGATGGGAGGATGGCAGAGGGGACAGGAAAATCTCTGTGACTGATGCTGTAGTAAGACAGCCTTTGTTCTCTAGGCCTGGTAGAGTGTTAAAGCTGACTCTCATGGGGTGCTCTTCAAAGGCCCCCATCCCTTACTCCTTCTCAGCCCCTGGGAGCCCAGTGGTCCACCTCCCATTCTGCCTCCTGAGGTCATATTGCCCTCTCCAAACAGAGCTAGAGGTCTGCACATGAGACCAGCCCTGGACTGGCTCATTTTTGCCTGCGGACCACGCCCAGCCCATGGAGACACCTTGGACTCTCTGCTCCCACAGATTGTTAAGGATGAGCCAGTTCCAATGCAGCCACAACTTACCTTCGCTCCCTGGTCACCAGGGCAGCCTGCCACCCTGCCTGTGTTCTGGATTCCCTGGGGAAGAGTCAGACACCTGTTCTCTCTGCTTCCTTCACCACAGAGGACTCTTGTGAGGCAGGAAGGTCCAATCCTACCCTTCACCCAAATGGGAGAGGGGGCTGTGTGGGGTCTCACAGCAACTCTTTCCAGAGAACTCCTTCCTCAGACCTTTCTCTTGACTCTCACTGTGGGAGAGAGACTCAGGTCTGGTTTTTTGTTATCTCCCTTTGGCAGGTTTTCCAGAGTGGACTGTTTTAGAACTCACTTTGATATCTGATATTGCTAGTGTTATAACAAGTGTGTTACAGCCAGAACTTCCAGGGTAGCATCCTGAGTACATGTGAGGGCAGGTTTTCTCTTCCCTAGAGACAAACAGAATTGTTAGACTGCAGGGCTGTGTAATAGACACAGTCTGTCAAATTGTTCACCAGCAGGTCTCTGGTATCTGCCACATACTTGCAACACTTTATAAAATTGATCTTTAAATTAGTTGCCAATCTATTAAAGAAAATGTCTTACTACTTTTTCTTTTTTTCTCTAGGCAACTCCTCATATGTTTGTTAGGCATTTTGATTCTCTTCTGTAAATTGTCTCATAATATCCTTTGCTCAATTTTTTTTTTAAGTCTTTTCTTTATTGATTTATAGTTACTTTTTTTTTTTTTTCTTTTAAGAAGAATCCTTTATTCTGTGGCAAATATTTTCTCTAAGCCTGGCCTTGTCTTTTAACTTTGGGCAATTGGGCTACATCAAAGGCATCATACATAATTTTCCTCTGTGTGACTTTTCTGTTGTGTCTGACTTAAGAAAGCCTTCTTTCTCCAAGGTTATAAACATGTCCCCTATATATTTTTCTACTGCTTTCATAATTGACAGTTTTAAATGTTCAGAGCCTTAATTCATCGGGAATGTTTTTGTGAACGGTGAGACTCTAACTCACTTTCCTCCCCAGCGGAGAGCCAGCTCTCTCAGCATCTGTGAAAAGCCGGCAGCATGTTCTGTGGCCACTGGCACAGAATCAGTCCGAGAGTCTGTGAAAGAGGATGGGTGGGGAGAAAGACAGAGCCTTGCTACACTTCCTAAATGTCAGGATGAGGTGACCTCTCAGTGCAGAAGATACTGCTCTTCTGGAAAAGCCCCCTGCAGCAGTGGACACCCCAGATCCCTTGCCTCGTGCTGTCAGAGCGTTTCGGCAGAGGCAGAACTAAACCTGCGAGTAAACCATTGAGAGCCCATGCGCAAACAGTCACAGGTAACTTGTTCATAATTGTCCATTTCTTTCCAAGGTAGAAAATTTTTACTTAAACATTTTCTGTATGAACATTTTATTAGCTCTAACAGTTAAATTTCTTGAAGGAATTTCTTTTTCTTTTTTTTTAAGTGAGCCCTTAATTCATCCCCATTAATACCTTTTTTAAATTAAGAGCAATTTATTTATTTATTTACTTTAGAGCAGTTTGAGGTTCACAGCAAAATTAAGCAGAAGACAAAGAGATTTCCCGTAGATCCCTGCCCCCCACAAGCTCAGCTTCCCCATTATCAACAGCCCCCCAGCAACTGGTGAGCCCATGCTGATACATCATAACCACCCCAAGTCCATAGTTTACATTAAGGTTCAGTCTTGGTATTGGACGTTCTCTGGGTTTGGACAATCCTTATGGTACTATGCAGAGTAGTTTCACCGCCTTGAACACCCTCTGTGCTCCACCGATTCGTACCCCACCCTCTTCCCCCCTGCCTTACCCAGCCCCTGGCAGCCACTGATCTTTTTACTGTCTCCATAGCTTTTTGCCTTTTCCAGACTGTCATCTAGTTGGAATCATATAGCATGTAGCCTTTTCAGATTGGCTTCTTTCACTTAATAATATGCATTTAAGGTTCCTCCATGTCTTTTTCATGGCCTGAGGACTCCTTTCTTCTTAGTGCTAAATAATATTCCATTGTCTGGATGTACCATAGTTTATTTATTCATTCACCCACTTAAAGGACATCGTGGTTGCTTCTGAGTTTTGGCAATCATCATGAATAAAGCTGCTTTGGGAATACCTAGGAGATACTGGAGGTTCGGTTCCAGGCCATCGCGGTAAAGTGAATCATAATCTTTTTGCTGGTGGAGGGTCTTGCCTTCAATTTGTGGAAACAAAACAAAACAAAAAACCCCCACATCTGTGAAATGCAATAAAGCGGAGCGTAATAAAATGAGGTATGCCTGTATAAACATCCATGCGCAGGTTTTTGTGTGGACATGTTTTCAACACCTTTGGTAAATAAAGGGTGCGATTGCTGGGTTGTATGGTAAAAGGATGTTTAGTTTTGTGTGAAACTACCCAGTTGTCTCCCAAAGTGGCTGCACTTTTGCACTCCTACCGACAAAGAGAGTTCCTTTTGCTGCATGAGCTCACTACAATTTGACATTGCGGGTGTCCAGGATTTGGGGCATTCTAATAGCTGTGTAATAGTGTCTCACTGTTGTTTTCATTCGGGTTTCCTTGATGGCCCAGGATGTGCAGCATCGTTGCACATGTTTATGTCCACCTGTGCACCTTCTTTGGTGAGGTCCCATTCATATTTTTCAGTTTGAGAACATGGTGTTTAGGAGGCCAGGGATGATCATAAAGATGCTTTTAAGGACCAATATCCTGATCTGAAAAATTTTAAAAGGGACCTTTCTTAGATCTCCCGTCATCGTCTTAGACGTCGTAGTTGGATTGAGGCTCATTGTCTTCCCCATTGGGAACATAGCCCAATGCAGGGTATGAGTGAAAAACATATGTACTAAGAAGTGTAAGCCTTTGTAAACCCCTCTTGTGTTTCTTTCATGATAGTAAAGCCAGTAATGATTGCTGGTTTGAATCCAGGATTTTTGCTTGATTTTCTCTAAATCCTTGGGCATACATAGATTGAAATATTTGTCCGTAGGGCAGAGAGAAGAGCAGGTGCAAAGGCTATGAAAAAGGATGGTGAGTGGTACATTCTAGAAACTGAGGGAAGGCCCATGAGGTAGGGACGCAGGAGGCAAGGAACGGGTGAGGCCACACAGCAGGCAGGGGCTGGAGCTCAGGGCCTGTGGCCAGGCGAAGGCTTTGGGTCTGTGGATGCTACTGAAGGATTTTAAGCAGAATGACAAGATCAGTTTTGTACAAGACAGAACTTGGGCTGTATGAAGACAGATTGGTAGTGGGAAAAAGTAGATCCAAAAAAACCACAGTTTAAAAACCTTTTGCAATGATCCAAGGGGAGGACTTTAGTACGTTACCTTTATTGGATTTGAAAATATAAAAATAATGGCATCTGTGTGTGTGTGTGTGTGTGTGTGTGTGTGTGTGTGTGTGTTTAAGTGGAATAAAATCCTTGTTAGTGACAAGGTTAGTGACACAATCCAGTGTAAAATAGAACTTTTTTGTATAAAACCTCAATGCCATTTTTTAGAAATTAGATCTGCAACTATTGATAAGATCATATGATCTTTATACTTTGTTTTGTCAGTGTGGTGTATTGCATTGATCGATTTGCATATGTGGAACCATCCTTGTGCCCCTGGAATGAACCCCACTTGATCGTGATGTATTATTTTTTAATCTGTTGTTGTATTTGATTTGCTTAGTATTTTGTTTAGAATTTTGCATCTGTATTCATCAGAGATATTGGTCTGTAGTTTTATTTTCTTGTGTGATCTCTGCCAGGTTTTGGTATCAGGGTTATGTTGGCCTCATAAAATGTGTTAGGAAATATGGCCTCTTCTTCAATTTTTTGGGAAGAGTTCGAGAAGGATAGGTATCAAATCTTCTTTGAATGTTTGGTAGAATTCACTAGTGAAGCTATCTGGTCCTAGACTTTAATTTTTTGGGAGATTTTTTTTATGGTTGTTTCAATTTTCTCACTGCTCATCAGTCTATTCAGATTTTCCAATTCTTCATGATTCAGTCTAAGAAGGTTATATATTTTTAGGAACGTATCCATTTCTTCTAGGTTACTGAATTTGGTGGCATATAGTCTTTGATAGTATTTTTGTATGATCCTTTGTATATCTGTGATGTCTGTGGTAACTTCTCTTTTATTTCTGATTTTGTTTATATGAGTCTTTTCTCTTTTTTCCTTAGTGAGTCTAGCCACTAATTTTTTCAAAGAACCAGCTCTTTGTTGTATTAATTTTTTGTATAGTCTTTTTGTTCTCTATCTCATTTATTCTGCTCTAATTTTTATCATTTTCTTTCTTCTGCTGGCTTTGAGTTGCTTTTGTTCCACTTTTTCTAGTTCTTTAAGATGTAATGTTAGGTTGTTCACTTGGGATTTCTCTTGTTTCTTGAGTTAGGCTTGTAATGATATAAACTTCCCTCTTATTTCTGCTTTCACTGCATCCCAGAAGTTTTGATATGTCGCATTGTCCTTCTTGTTTGTCTCTATATATCTTTTTTTTTAAAATATGTTTTTATTGACTTTTTAGAGAGAGGGGAAGGGAAAGAGAGACAGAAACATCTATGTGAGAGGGAAACATCATTTGGCCACCTCCTGCACACCCCCCCACTGGGGATCGAGCCTGAAACCCTGGCATGTGCCCTGACCGGGAATCCAACCAGGACCTCTCAGTCCGTGGGATGACACTCAATCCACTGAGCCACACTGGCCAGGCTCTGTATATCTTTTGATCTCACCTTTTATTTTTTCTTTGACCTAGTCGTTTTTTTAGTAGTATGTTGTTTAATCTCCACATATTTGTAGGTTTCTTTATTTCCTTTTTGCAGTTGGTTTTTAATTTCAAAGTATTGTGGTCAGAGAATATGCTTGGTATAATTTCAATCTCCCTGAATTTGTTGAGGCTAGTTTTGTGACCCAACACATGGTCTTTCCTTGAGAATGTTCCATGTGCACTGGAGAAGAATGGATAATCTGAAATTCTGGGATGAAAGGCTCTGTAAATGCCAATTATGTCCATTTGGTCTAATGTGTCATTTAAGGCTGATTTTCTGTTTGGAGGATCTGTCTAGAGCTGTCAATGGAGTATTAAGGTTCCCAACTATGATTGTTTTTGTCTATTTCTCCCTTTAGTTCTATTAGTATATCTGCTTTATATATTTTGGTGCTCCCTGATTGGGTGCATATACATTAGGAAGTGTTATGTCTTTTGATGTAGTGTCCCCTTATCATTGTTAAATGTCCATTAGAGGGTAAAGGGGGCCAAATATATGGCAACAGAAGATGATTTGGCTTTAGGTAATGGGCACACAGTGCAATGTACTAGATCATGTATTATAGAGATGTACACCTGATACCTATCTGATCCTATTAACCAATGTCACCTCAATAAATTTAATTTGAAAAAGAGAAAAGAAATTAGATCTGTGCAGGACCAGTTAGTTACTAAATTCACAGGGCCCGCTGCAAAATGAAACTGTGGGACCCCTTGTTCAAAAATTAAGAATTTCAAGATGGTGACAGCACTCTTGAAACCAGATGTGGGATCTGTGTGACTGTCGTAAAGCTCGCCCTGGGTCTGTGCGATGGAATGACTTGAGTCAGTACCTAAGAAGCATCTCTCTGCCTGTTCCAGAATAAGCTGGTGACTCCTCTGATGTGGGCAGCGAGGCAGAGACTAAAGCAAGCTCATCCTGCTCTTAGCTCAAAGCCTTATTAGCCTTTCCGGTGGTGATTGATAAATTACAGAGATGCTCGGAAGTCAAACTGAAAACAAGCATTATGACTAGGTGAGATGATAGAAGGATGATGGTGGGAATTAAGGGAGAATCTTTGTTTTATTATTTCTTGTTTTTATTGGCTGCGGTTGAGGAAAATATAACTCAGAGAAGGGAATACTGTTAACTTTACATATGTTCCTTAGAACTATTCTTCACCAATATGCACTCATGTAACTGCCTTTCCAGAGCAGATTCTTTAATAGTTTTGGGGAAACAACTGGTTTAGGCAAAACGTTTTCTGTCAAATTCTGTGCTATTTATTTATTTGTGGAATTGGTGAGACACAACTTCTCATGTCAATTTTAAATGTTAGGGCTCTTCCCTTCTCCATTTATTTTATGCCTCTAGAAAATGTCTCCAAAAACTTTCTGAGCTTTTCATAGAAGGTATCAAAAATTTAAAGGTCTTCAGCTCTGAAAATTGAAAGCATTGTGTGTGTGTGTGTGTGTGTGCGCGCGCGCGCGCGTGTGTATTTTTACCTGCTGTCATTTTTATTTGTAGTAGGCTTACTTGGTGAGCTCTGTACTGGAGATATCTTGAGGGCAATGTTTAAGAACACCTTTTAAAGGACAGCTTACTTTTCTAGGAAAAGATCTTGTGCTTTCTAAGTCAAATCTCTTTCAACAATTTTCAGTGACCCAGAGCTCTGATATTTACATAGTGATTCAACCAGCAATGGACTGGCTGCTGAGATAATTTGGTTAAGATAAGGCTTCTGGTCAAAGCATTTGAACGGGTAATAAAGGCCTTCCCCGAAAAGCACACTGTGCAGTGGTTCTCAGGAACTTTTTGACTGTCTAAAATGCTACCTGTAGAGCTGGGTAGTAATGGTGGTATTAAAAGTATTCTTTCAGAGAGACCCGCAAGTCCAGTTCTGGACAGTTGACATTAAGCACTGCAAAATTCCAAAGTGTAGACAGCTTGGCAAGTTTGAGTTCTGTTCAGAACTAGTGCATTCTGTTCAGAACTAGTTTTTGTTTTTTATTTTTCAATAGTGCTTTTGTCTTTCTGCTAAAGGTCAGACTGCAGTTGTCTGGTGGTGTTCCTTGGTGAGAGTTACTAGGGAAGGGGCAGGACATATTATTGACTTAGTTTTTATATTTATAATAACCTATCACAACATAAGATTTTATAGATTTGAAAATATAAATAAAATGGTGTGCATTTTCCAGCTGCTGGTGAGCAGCTGCCAATTCTGAAATCACTTTGGACCCGTGAGCTCTCCTTCCTTTGGGCTCATCTCACCCTCCTCCCCACCTTTGCTCTTCAGCGTAGTGGGATGGAACCAGCATGGATTTGGTTCAGATTTGGGCATAGTTGGAATGTCATCATTTAGATCATCGATGTGACACTTGGATGAAGTAATCTCTGTAAGGTGGAGGTTCCACCACTACCTAGCAGAGCTTTTAGGTAAAGTAACCGGTGTATTGCCTGCTACAGAGTGGGTGTGACATACGTGTTAATTTACCTGATACAACACCTGGGGAGAAGATGAAGTTCAAGTGCAGACCTCTGTCCCTTTGCTTTCTAGGAGCATGGAGGTTGGCAGAGGCCTTGAGCTGAAGCCTGTTCCTTGGAGAGTGGCAGGAGGGGCCCACAGCTGTCCCTGGCCTGCCTCAAGCTAGAGTACAATCCTGCTGGACTGTTCTTCAACCACACACAGTTTATTTAGGAGGCGTTTGTAATTTATGCGTACTTAGCCCTAGTTAGTGTGGCTGATTCCTTGAGGATCCTAACTCAATTTGTTGGGGGTAACAGCATGAAATGACTTTTATTTTCTCCAGGCACTGATTACAGCTGGGCTCTATCAAATCCCACTGGACATTGGGTACATTCTGTAATCCCTTTCCAAAACTCCTAAGCTCATATCCGACTCAAGCACCTCCCCTAGTCTTTCTCCAGACTCCATGTCCTCCCGGTGTGACAGGAAACAGGAAGCACAGCTCCAGTAGTTACTGAATTTGGCAAGTCATAGTCGGTGGTGAGAAGGTGCGTCCATCTGGTTCATTCTGATGCTGGTGACCTCTTCACAGATAGTGTGTGTGGTTCTCCTGGGGCTGTGTTAGCTTCATCACAGGGTGCAGTGTCTCTCCCTTTGGCATCGCTAGGTGTTCATGCCCCGTTCACACTCCTGACTCCTCCTTGGACTCACGAGTGGCCTGCTGCCTGGCCCAGCAGCTGCCTGGCAGCCCTAGGGCTCCTGCCCCACTAACCTCAACACTCCTTCAAGAGGAACTACATAACTACTGGGTTCCCCTCTCCCTCTGTGCAGGGGTTGGAAAGACTGGCATGGAGTGGGGGTACTCCCATCTTCTTTCCTGGGGTACTGCACCTGGCTCACTTTAAGGTCTGCTTGCAGAGGGTCCTTTCAGGGGCTTCCTACCTTCCAAATCTCTAGCTCAGAAATGGTGTCCGTATCTGTGTTTATGGTGTCCCCTGAGTCCCACTGATGGATGCCAAGTTCTCCCAGCTTCCTAACATGCTCCATTCTGCTATAGTGTCGGCCCAGGTGGGTTCTGCAGCTCAGCCAGCAGCCAGACAAGGAACAGGGTGCCCGTCTCCACTTCTTGCAGGTACGCCAGTCTCTCCTCGAGATTCTCTTAGAAACCCTCCCATGCTCTTCACTTGTTGGGGAAGCAGGTAGTAACTGGCACTGGACAGCTGCCCTCCCCGAAAAGCCAATATCAGCCATTCTCCCTTTCCTTGGGGCTGGGTGGAGGGAGGAGCTGCGATCAGGTAGTAGGACTGGTCCTGTGATCTCTTGGTGGCAGTAGGGGGCAGTCGGCTCTTACGTGTATATGGATTTCTAAGTAGGATCCTTGGCCCCACTGTCCTCATCCATGGGTCATGGCTATAATTATAAGAATAAGAAAAAAATCCCACTCAACTATGTCTTCTTTATATTAGTAATGTTCTTTTTCTTTAAATCCTTACCTTGCAGTGCCTCGGATGTTCTTCCCATGCATCCTTTCCTGCTGAACCAGAGGGCAGGGCCAGGTGAATGCTTATTGGTACTTGTGTAGGATTTGAGTTGTAGGCTTAAAACATATCTCACTTTAAAAGGGTGCTGTAGGGGTCTCCACGGACAGTGCTGGATATTTGTGTCCCCTTAAAATTCATTCATATGTTGAAATCTTAATGCCCGATGTTATGGTATTAGGAGATGGAGGTGGAGCCCTCATGAATGAGATTAGTGTTCTTAGGAAAGAGACCCCAGAGAGATCACTAGCCCTTTCCACCACATGAGGACACGGCAAGAAGTTGCCAACTATGAAACCAACAAGAGGGCTCCTCCCTGACCAGCCCTGATTTAGGACTTTCCAGCCTCCAGAACTGTGAGTTATCATTTTAATTAGCTATAGGGATAGGAAGTTCAAGGTTCTCCAAGTTTTCTTCAATTTCCATCTACTGACTCCTTGCCAGCAATGTGGAACTATAAAGGTGTGTTCTGTTGGAAAGAGTGTTTGAATTGCTGCTGTTTCTTCACACTCACCTAAGAAAGGGACAATCAAAATAAATCGAGGGTCAGCCCTGACTGGTATGGCTCAGTGGTTAGAGTGCTGGCCCTCACACCAAAGGGTTGCAGGTTTGATCCATGGCCCCGGTCGATGTGTCTCTCTCACATCAATGTTTCTCTCTCTCTCTCTCCCCCCTCTCCACTCTCTAAAAACCAATGGAAAAAATATCCTTGGATGAGGATTAACAAAAAAATAAAATAAACCAAGGGTCTCACTTTAGATAGTAGAGTTGACAATTAGGTGTGAGTAAGCTATTTTATTGTTCATTGTTTTCAACATACAAGAGAAGAAGGGAAATCACTGAAGGTATGTGAGTGAAATAGTGAGCCGATTTGTGGAAACTGGACCTTGTGGCAGGGGGCACTGGCTGGAATGGAGCACTAGATCAGAGGGGAAAGGTCAGGCCAGAGATCAGAGGGCCTCGATGGTAAGTGGCAGTGGGCGTGGACAAGAGGAAGGAAGTGGGACAGAAGCAGAGCTGACAGAAGCCAGTAGCTGACTGGAATGAGAGCAGGAAGGGATGCTGCAGTTTCAGTCTGGGATCAGTGAGAAGAAAGGGTACCATGACAGAAATAGGGAGTTAGAAGTAAGACCAATTTGAGGGTAGGGAAGATCAGGGCCTTTGTGGCAAGGGAAAGGCGTCCGCTCCTGCAGACACACGGCCTGGCCAGTGGAGCGCAGGCTGGTCCCTGGGCCTGGATGCTGTGCAGTGTGCCACCTGTGCGGCCACACACGATGGTCTTGTGGAAGGTTTCTGTAGGGCAACAAGATCCCTGTAGTCACAGCAGTTCATCTGGCCCATAGCCAGGCTGTAATCGCTAAGGGGTTGGGGTGGGGGTCAGGAGGTCATTGTCCCTGAATTGGTTCCTGAGAAAGCCAGCAAGTAATAAAGGCACCTCCTTTTGACTACCTTCTCCATCTATATCCGTATTATTCCTTTCCTTTTGGTATTGTGGTGTATATATATGTATATTACTGTTTTAGGCATTTTTAAATGTACAGTTTATTGGCCTTAAATACATTTATAGTGTTGTACAACCATCATCACTATCCATCTCCAGAACTTTTTTCTTGCAAAACTGAAACTATACCCATTAAACACTAACGCCTCATTCCTGTTCCCCTCAGCCCCTGGCAACCACCATTCTACTTTCTGTCTCTATGAAATTGACTATTTAAGGACCTCCTATAAATGGAATCACACAATGTTTGTCCTTTTATGTCTGGCTTGTTTAACTTAGCATAAGGACTTCAAGGTTCACCCATGCTGTGGCATATATAAGAATTTTATTTTAAAGGCTGAATAGTAATCTGTTGTATAGATAACACCACATTTTGTTTATCTGTTGGACACTTGAGTTGTGGCTGTCTTTCTGCTGCTGTGACTTTGGTGTACAAATATCTGAGTCCCTCTTTCGGTTCTTTGGGGTATATACCCCACAGTGAAATTGTTGGGTTATATGTAATTTTATGTTTAACTTTTTGGAAACAACCAAATTGTTTTTCAGTGGCTGCACCATTTTACATTCCTACTAGTAATATATAAGGGTTTCAGTTTATCTGTATTACCCCCAACATTTGTTATTTTCTGTGTGTTTTGTTTAAAATAGCCATCCTAATAGGTGGAAAGATTTTTTTTATTTGCTTTTCCCTAATGCCCCTATTTTATGCAGCTTCTAATGTATTTATTATCATAAATTTAACAATTATGTAAATATAGTGCTTTGCATTTTTTTTTTAAGCTCTACTTTTTGAGAATGTGCTGAGAAAGAGCAGCTGTTAACCCTGTAAATTCATGGCCAACTTTACCCATCTGAAAACATATTCACGGGGCATATTTTCACTTCCCTTTGAAATGTTATAAAAGTTTAAGATGTGTTTCATTCAACATGCAGAGTGTTTAACTATTTTTAAATTAGTTCTGAGCCTTTAA
Organism: Tadarida brasiliensis; assembly: GCA_030848825.1. Taxonomy (NCBI): domain Eukaryota; kingdom Metazoa; phylum Chordata; class Mammalia; order Chiroptera; family Molossidae; genus Tadarida; species Tadarida brasiliensis. Next base: position 49,757,695 of record CM061258.1, read on the forward strand.
AAATCTCAAGTGCTCGTAAAAAAAAAACCTGGATTTCTCACTTCTAAGGAAATTGTGAAGGCAGGGCCCCAGTGGTCCGTGTTCACACAGGACAGTGGGGCTGGGACGGGACAGCACACGACCCCATCACAGCCAGCTTAGGCCTTTGCCAGCATCTGTTTGCAACCCCGGCTGGAGTGCATTTTCTGAGGCTAAAGTTAGTCTGGATTTATTCCAATTCATATTAATGATTTAGGCGATTAGAAGTGACTAATACTTCTGCTCTGCCTAGCTACTTAATACCTCCACTCACACTCTCTCTACCGATAAAATCTGAAATCTCCTTGTTATCTATCCTCGCATGCCTCGAGCCCCTTGGGGATGGGTCTGGCCAACAGATTGGTTTCTACTGGTTCAAAGTCCCTTTGAATTTGAGTTTCCTCTTAGCCGGAACATTTTAAAATCGAGTTTTTCTAGGTGTGTAAGGCACACGCGCTCTCTTCCAGCTCTCATAGGCTGGCTCCGTGACGCTTCAGTGTGTTGCCTCCCAATTCCGAGTCCCTGCTTGTTATTCTTGTCCATCAGGGATCATATCAATACATCTGCTTTTCACATAGTTCGCTTTATGTTTATGCATGTGACTGTGTGCCCACTTATTTAATATTGTATGTGCTGCAATTATTAAACTGTTTCTTTTGTGGTCTGGAAATAAAGTTAGCAACGTCTGTAGATGTTTAGATTGTAGAGATGATAATTGGTCGGCTTCAGATCCTGTGTCTTACAGATAATCAGTCCAGGAAGGTGTTAGGTGAGGCCGCCTGGCAGCCCTGAAATGGAGGCGTTGTGAAACCCAAGCCGGCCCGGAGCGCCCTCGCTGTATGATTTGTTATTGCACAGAGCTGGCCGCACTGTCGGTCAAGCCACATTTCCTGAAACCCAAGAACACCAGGGTGTAATAGTGCTCTCCTGTAACAGCTCCTGTTCCCTAAAACCTCCGTGTGACTCTCCTGTGGTTTGCAGCCTGTCTCTCTCTGTGTGGTCGCCAAGGACTTCACGAAGGTGAAACATTTACGTGATCGCGATGGTGGTCGCAGAGGACGTGGTGGTGCACGTGGGTGCTTCGGGCCACTGGCCTCCGTCTGCTTCCCTGCCCTCCAGCAGGTCTCCTCGCGGAAGCTCTCTTGGTGGTTTGTCCAGGCGGCCGAGCTGGAAACCTTGTTGTCAGTCACTAAGTCCCGATGATTTGTGCTTCCTGGCCGGGGGGAAACCGTAGGGTGTGTGTCTCAGCGGTGTGTTTTTGTCTCCTGCTTTTCAGCCAGTTTCTTTTTGTGCCCATCACTCTTTTCCTGTCTTCTCTTTCCTAACTGGACATAATCTTCAGCTCTGGAGTTTGAGTTCCGATGTTCACACTACATAGAAGTTTAGTTTCTGGCTTCTCCTTGCGCTTCCCCCTTAAGAGCTCCACTTGTCAATTGCTTTTTCCCCAAGGTGGGTGGGACAAGATGCTTTTTATTTGTGTGGACGTTCACGTTTCCCCCTCTGTAAGGGTTTGTCATGGAAAAACGTTTTCTCTGTTTCTGGTGTCTGTTTCAGTATAGAACAATGATGAAATTGTTAGACAAGTGAAATAATACTTAATTATCTGTCTGGAAATTCTTACTCATCCCAAGGCTCTCTGAGTGAGAAATTACTGTGGATGACAGTTAGGGTCCCCAGTTCCCAAGCATGCTCTGGGGCGGCTCCCGCAGGCTCCGCTCTCCCCTCTGGTGGCCTCTCTCCTCCCTCTTCTGGTTGGATGGCCACTCCAGCCCTGGTAGCTGCTGTTCTGGCCTAAGAGCTGGCAGATAGTTAAGAAACTGACTTCTAAGAGAAGGGCCTTAGTTTTAAAAACGTCTTAGCTTGCCCTCTTTTGTAAGGTGTAAGGACTCTGAAGCACCCAGGGGCTCCTGCTTTCAGATAGATCACAGGGGCTCGGGGGCACAGGGGCACAGGGGCGGCTATGCTTCTCAGAGCCAGGAAATGTTGAGACTCACGTGTGGGGACATTTGGCAGAGACAGAAGTCCCCAGTTGCCTTTGATGCTGGGAAGATATTCTGGGTGGCAGGGCTCTAATTAATTATTAACCTACATATGAAATCAGGGAAGTGCAGGCAAGCACAGCTGCAGATACTGCCCCCTGGTGGGATGCTTCTGGTTGAGCTGGGAGCAAAGGTATCTAGCTAAGGGTATCGCTTTGAGAGGAGGGCTCGTTGGATTCCTCCTGGTTCTGGTATAATTGGAACATTTTACTTTGTAAGCTTATTTTGTAATAATACGTGGTTGCTTAATGAAGTGCTTTAACATTAGTATTTGGTCATATATGCACATGGTACAACATTTAAAAGAAGAGTACACTGGAATTTGTCTTCTTTCTACTCAGTCCTCCCCAGAGAGAGCTACTTTTGCAAGCTTCTTTTGTAGCTCTCAAAGGATGTCTGAATAGTTATATTCCTGTAACTATATATATAACTGTACACACAAATATATACACATATTACTATGCAGGTGTTTAATTGTGTAACACAATAGTATATATGATTAGCAACGTAATGAAGTGTTTTTCAGTAATGATGGATTCCTGCAGTCTTTTAATCTTGTTTTAAACAGAGGAAAATTAGAACTTGGGACTGAAAAGAAGTGGTTCTTGTATGAAGCACCTACTGTTTGGGAGCATGGCACACGTGATGGAGAGGAAATGTCTAGCTGTCTGAAATTGTAGCATTCGACTCCAAATCTTAAAACCCCAACTTGCCCTATTTGAGGACCTCGGGTGCAAAAGTTGAGTCAGTCACACTCCCAAGGGTATGACACACTGTCTCACTGGTCACAGGGTGGTCACTGGTTTCAGTTGGGTCTCCTAAAAGTTACTTCCTTTTATCTCTAGGCCACTCCCTCCCAGAGGCAACCATTCAGATATATACAAAGTGTATCACTTATGTCTGTATGTATTCTTCCAGTGTTAGTATTTTCAATCTATGCAAGTGCTATGGCTATCTCATTCTGTTGCTTAGCTTTTTCACTAGGCTCTGAGTGTTCCGTCTTTGTTGTTAGGTTTGCATCTAGTCTAGTTTGTTGCTACCTGTATGGCAGAACAGAGATTTTAAAAATAGAAGCATTTTGGTGACCTTTACCCCAGTTTTTCTTTTATCTTAATTTCTGCTTTTCACAAACAACACGTCAAAACAAATTTAGGAAACCCTAGAATTCCACCAACCTAATATATCAACTTTCCTAATTTTTTCACATGCGGGCTCACCTGACATCGTTCGTTATAACAGAAAGTCATGGTCTTTTGTATTATTGTTTCATTCACTTTATTACATCAACGTTCCTCCATTTTGCTAAGTTGTCTTCATAAATTTTAATGGTTGCATATTTCATCTATACTATGCACCTAGCTTAACAATTTTTTCTGTGAAACAACTTCTAAGTTGTTCATTTTTTTATATCACTGTGATTTAATACCCTCGTGCATATAGTTTTGTTGTTGTTGTTTTCTCATATCATTTAGCCAGAATAGATGTGCATCGGGGAATCATGGAGTTAAAGAGAGAAATTATTCTGTGGCTTATGATGCAAGTTGCCTCTCACTGTATTCCCAGAAACGAATGCAAGTGTCTTTCACTTAAAACATCCTTCTTTTATTTTTAGAGTGTTATACTTAGAGCTGTTGCCATAGGAATTGATTTATCAGTTGTCGCAGTGGTCAGCAGAGAAACAGGAACTCCAGGTTCTCTGTCTTCAGAACGCGTTGCGGAGCGCACCATCTGCTACCTGGATCGTGCCTCCTTTCTATGCCGCATCCCTCCTGGCACGAGCACAGCGCTGGTTTAATCACCCGTCCTTCCGCTCTCTGGTCTGGATGGTCAGGAGCCATCGGTGCGCAGCCCTGCCTCGGTCTGACCCGGGGCGCGTGTGACCTGTGAACTGTAAATGTGCACACGTATGGAAAAGAATGGTGCTTGTGCTGCTCCTCCTCTCTGCTCATCATCCATTTCCACTGAAGGGCTATTAAAGAGTGGCTTGCTGCTTGTAAAGACTGTGTGCTGCTGGAGAGGAGGAGTGGGAGTGGAGAGTGGGAGGCATTTGCAAGAACATATGTTGGGTCCTTTTCATTCTCCTCTTGGTGACAATGATTGATGGCATCTAGTGAGTCCCTGTTTGTCACTTTCTTGGTACAGCTGCTAGTGGGGGTGGGGGAAATCTCTAAGGGCTGGGCAGAGGACGTAGGTAGAGAAGGAAGGGGCTCTTGATATGGTACTGAAATGACATTTCTCACAATTCAACTTTTCAGTAGTGTCTGCTTGTGCTGTTACTTCACTACTACCTGCTGAGAGCTACTCTTCTTTGATCTTTTAGACTAGAAAAGTCCATCTTCATATCTTTTTCTTGTTCCCCATCTCCAGGAAAGGGTTACCTTTGAGCTCAAGATACCTGTGGTTTAAGGGGAGGAAAAGAAGGAAGGCAATCCAATCCATCCTGGACGCAGCTTGTGCCAATTAGATTGTGATATTTTGAAATACAGCCTGGCTTTAGCTATCACATTCTCTTGCTCTTCTAGAATGTCCATTATTTAACAATTCCATATTGGATGTTTGGGTAGAAAGCAGGAAAGGGCTGTAAAAAGAGAGTCGAGGGCAGAAAGGAGTTGTGGCAAATGATGTAAGTTTACAATGGTCTTATTCAGCTTGCTGCTTTCATTCTCCTGCCTATGCTGGGGCAAATAAATGTGTAAAAGTGCAAGAACAGTGATTATTTTTCGGTTAGATCATGTGCACAATGCAGACAAGCCCAGGAAGGAGAATCTGCTTCATCAAGCCCTCAGTTGTTATTTAGGTCAGAATTTATGCGGAAGCCTCAGACGAGGGTTGATTTGCCAGGAAATTGCTGCCAACGACTTTCAGTTCATTCTTCTTTACTTTTTTTCTACGCCCCAGCTCATGGTAATCTTGCAAAACAGAAAGTGCTTTGCACTGCAGTCGAACCTTGCAGCATCGTCCCGCCTGTGGCAAGCTCTAGGGAAGCAGGTAGAGCTCAATTTTGAGGTCAGTTCTCCAAGGCACTTGGAACTGCTGGTTGTCCGGCACGGCGTCCTGTGCCCCACAGTCTCCACCCAGAGGACCTTGGACCTTCCATGTTCATGTCAGTGTGGCCCTGCTGCTTCGGGGCCTGGTGAGGACGGGGAAGACCCTTGGGGAGACCGTGCACTCTGATGGATCCTTCGGAGCATTGCTCTTTAAACTGAGGCTCCCCTGCCTAATTCCCTTTTCTTCTTTTTGTGAACAGCTGTTTCTTGAACACCTGTTGCATGTAGGGGACTTTTTAACCAGGTGACTCCATACATGGTATCTGTCTTCATTCTCATGACATCTCTGTAAGGTAGCTGGTATTGTACTCAATTTTCTTTCTTTCTTTTTTTAGTTTATTGGTTTTAGAGAGAAGGAGGGAGGGAGGGAGGGGGGGAGAAAGAGAGAGAGAGAGAAGAAAGAGAAACATTGATTTGTTGTTCTACTTATTTATGATTGGTTGATTCTTGTATGTGGCCTAACCAGGGATCAAACCTGCAACCTGGACCTACAGGGACAACATTTAACCAACTGAGCTACCCGGGCAGGGCACCAATTTTCTGAAAGGGGGAAATTGCGGCCCAGGTTGATGGTTGCATGCCACAATGATCACCACGAAAAAGTCGCAGAACCGAGTTTGAAGCCAGGTGTTTGGGAACCTGCAGCCCAGTGCTCAGCTGCACCCCCCAGACACCCCTGAAAGGAACAGCAGCCCCTTCTGCCAGCCCCGAGGATGTTCGCCTCATCTTGTATTTAAAGCGCAGGTACACCTCGCTTTGGGAAAGCAGAGTCTGTGAAGATCAGACTGGCTTATTCTAGTTTTAGAGACGGCTTCACAGTGGGTTTCTGCCTAAGAAGTGAACATTCCTGGGAAGCGAGCTTAGCCCTGTTCATCACATTCATCTTGACACATTTGTCCGAGCACAGTGGCGTGTGGGGCACAGGTGTGCTGCGAAGGTGACAACCCGCACTGAAATCTCAGCTTACTAGCTGTGTAACCTTGAGAAACTTACCTGACTCTCTGAGCCTCTTTCCTCCTCTGTTAAAGGGGAATAATACCCATCTCATCAAGGTAGTGTGAGAATATATTGTTCACGTAAGTGCCAGGCACCCGCTAAGTGCTGGGCGAAATGCTCAGCAACGTGAGCTGCAGCGGTTTGTCGTCGGCATTGTCAGTACCGTGGGAGCCTCATCGCAGTGGGAGCCTGGCTCGTGGTCACATATATACCTGTACAGCCCCTGCTAAATACCAGTTCAGACTATAGACGGTGAAGACCTGGGTGGGGTCGGAGAGGGTGGAGGCGGGCAAAGGGAAGGAAATGGGGGACATCTGTGATACTCTCAACAATAAATATATATATTTTTAAAAGTCTATAACTTGTATAAGGCACTAGAGTGTACGTGTTTGTTGGCAGGAGGTGGGGGTGGGGCACTGAGGGTGGCTGGGCTGGGCTGGGGATGCTGCAGACTGTGGTGAGAGGAGAAGGCATGTTTGATGTAGTAAAAAGCCGGTTCCATTGCCGCCCCGTAGGAGTCAGGATGGCAGGCTGAGCTACGAGAGCCGTCACTGCAGGTGCTTATTGTGTGCCAGGCACTGTTTCCATGATTGGCTTCCGTTAACTCACAACAGCCCTCTGAAGCAGTACCATTCTCATCCAACCCCAATTGACAGATTAGGAAACTGAGACACAGCCGAGTTAAATCAGTTCCCAAAGGCACACGGCTGGCAAGTGGCAGAACGTGGGTCCACCCTCAGATGTCTGGCTCTGGAGTTTGTGCCTTTAACCACTGTGCTGTGTGCCTCTGGAGACAGACAGGGTTCTTGCTCTTACGGAGTTCACATTCTAAGTAGGTGAATCAGTCCAACAGATAAATGTGATATAATCTGCCAGGTAGTTGGAAATGCAGTGAAGAGAAATAAAATTGGGTAAGGGGTGGAAGGGAGAATGATGGAGATTGATGTTTTAGCTAGTGAATTACTTGCCTGGGCTGCCATAGCAAAATACCACAGACCGAGTGGCTTAAACAATAACAATTTGTTTTCTCATGTTTCTGGAGGCTGGAAGTCCAAGATAAGGGTATCAGTGGGCTTGGTTTCTTTTGAGGCCTCTCTCCTTGACTAGCCTGATGGCTGCCTTCTCCCTGTGTCCTCAACGGTTTTCCCTCCATGGATAGCCCTGGTGTCTTTGTCTGTCTGTCCTCATTTCCAGGCACTGGGTTAGGGCCCACCCAAAAGGCCTCACTTTAACTTAATCACCGCTTAAAGGCCCTTCTCCAAGTACAGTCGCATTCTGAGGTATTGGGGTTAGGACTTCAACATATGAATTTGGTGGGGACACAGTTCTGCCCATAACACTCCACCCTCGGACCACCAAAATGTGTGTCCCTCTCATATACAAACTGTATTCATCTATATCCCAGCAGCCCCCAAATCTTAGCCCATTCTAGTGTCAACTCTAAGTCCCAAATCTCACCTAAATATCATCTGAATTGAGTGTGGGCGAGCCTTGAAGTATCTTTCATGCTGAGGCACAAATTCCTGTCTAGCTATGAGCCTGTGAAACCAGGCAAGTCTCAAAACACACTGGTGGGACAAGCATTGAGAGACATTCCCATTCTAAAAGGGAGAAATTGGGAAGAAGAAAGAGGCCGTGGATCTAAGCAAGTCCAAAAATCTAGCAGGGCAGATTCCATTCGATTTTAAGACTGGAGAGTGATCCCTTAGATACTCTGTCCTTTGGGCCTCCCAGGGTGGTGGGCCTGCCTTCCAGATGCACTGGGGCTGCAACCTGGCCCACTGACACCAAGGGCAGGACAAAACCCAGGCCTGTGGTGGGAATGGCAGCCCTTTTGAGCTCTGAATCACCTTCAGGGTCATTCTTCCCTTATCTTGATAGGTAAGGTAGTTCTATTGACCCATCCCATAGAATCCCAGAAGTCTGAAGCCACGCCTTCATTTTTCCCCTGTCTCTGTTCCCTTCAGTCTAAGCTGGTAATGTTTCTGCTGACATAACCCCACCTCCGTTCCTGGCTTTTGCTGAGATGGGTGATTAAATCGATGAGTCACATTCTTTACACTATGATTGTCTAGCTGTACCTTTTATGTTCTCCCCCTTTCTTATTTTTTTGCCATATTAATAGGTTGAGAATTCTCCAAATCTTCAAGTTCTGATTTCTTTTTGCTTATAATTTCTTCTTCAATTTCTCTGTCTGCTCTTGCATTTACTATGAGCAGCAAAGATGATCCAGGTTTTGCTCTTGATTTGTTTCACTTATTTTATGTACTCATCAGTGACATTCCTCCTCCTGTAGTTTCTAAGCCGTGAAGCCAGGCTGTTGACATGGTTAGAGATACATGAAAAGGTATATGTCCTTAACGTTTTCCTTAAGGGGGAGTTCTGTTGGTTAGGTGTTTCTACCAACATGCTTTAAAAACAAAAAGAAAAGTTTACAGTGTTTTCTTTTTGTCCTCTCCTTCTTCCATCCGTCATCACAAACTAGATTAAATCACAAACCATCATTTTTCCCTCTACCACTACAAGGCTCCATTTGGGCTCAGCAGACAAGCTCTTGCTTTTTATATGTTGGAAAGAGCCAGGAACTTTAGAATACACTGTATTTTATTATTTTCTATTATTGAAAATAATATGTGCTTATGATAAGAAATTAAGAATACAAGACAAGATGAAGAATTTCACCGATAACATGATTGCACAGGGAAACCGCTGTTGACATTGTGCTGTGTGTTTTTCAGTCTGTTACATTAATGTACATACATGTAATTTTAGAAATAAAATTATTTTCTTGTATACTTTTGCATCCCATCCTTTTCTCTTAATTTACCACAAGTATTTTTTCCATCTTCTTGAGTTTTCTATGAAAGTAATGCAAGTGACTATATGACGTTCTATCCAATGGATACACATGAGTGTTTTAGACACTCGGGGGGTTTTCAGTGTTTGTGTTACACAAAGATCTTGAACCATAGCTGTGTTTATTAAGCTATATTCACAAAGTAAACTATCTGGCTTGTATTTTAATTTTTCTGATGTATTTGGGTTCAAATTATGTTGTTGTTTTTTTCATTTATATATGAGCTTGGACAAAATGTATCCTCTTTCTTCATACCTGGCCCTGTGTTTTTCTAAAGGAAGATGCTCACTCACTGGGTTATGGGAAGAGTAAATGGAACTTTATGGAATACCATGCCCTAAACTTAATAGGTGTACAGTAATTATTTACTATTACATCATCAGTTTGTTTTCCAGAAAGTTTGTATCAACAGTTCGTAACTGTTCAAATATACTGGGGATGCTGTGTCGCTGAGAACCTACAGACACATATATAATACGCCAGTAGAGGACAGAAAACATTGGCGATTCCAGGGGGGTGTGGCTTGTGGCTCCTCTCCTCCTCACCCCAGACCCCTGGATACCAAAGGCTCTAAGACTTTATTTTCCTGTGTAAGCATTTCTCGTCAGGCGTATATGTTTCTTTAATCATCGCTTAGGTGTTGACTATCCTGTATACAGTTAGTTTTTTGTTTTTTCCAGTATATGAGTATTATTTCAGAAAAAAAGTTTAGGTATTATTAAAGCACTATTAAATATTTAACACTTGAACCAAATTATCTAAGCTATCAGCCAAAAACCATGATATGGAACATATTGGGTATTGTCTCTCCTTTCCTTTTTCTTCCCTCCCAACCAAATGTTGAGGCTTAAGACCAGCCTTTTGCTTAATTATACAGAGTAACATAAAAAACAAGTACATGTTTTAGGTTTTTTAAAAAAATTCTACAGGCTCATTTCTTTATGCACATGTAAATGTCATTTTTTGTGTTTGCTTATTTGTGTATGTTAAGTCAGTCACCTCTCCAAGCATGTTGTAATAGTGTAATACATCCTATGTATTAATAGATGATTCATTGGGCCAAACCTAATTAGAAGTATAGTACATATCTGATTGGTTCCTGGAGTTAGGAAGAATTATGAATAGAGTGTGTATTTGAGCAACAGTATATTCTGTCAAATAATTTTCAAATTTTTCCAAAATTTATTTCAAATTTTTCAAAAATTAATCCGACCTATTACAAATTGGGCTACAAAGTTTGCAGGCTTTCTTATATTTTAGTGCCTCAGGCCATTCGGCTTATTTCTCTTTTTTCCTCATCCCGTGGCTAAGGGAACATAGAGGAAGAAGGGGAACATTAATGCATTAAATATCCTTCCCTAAGGAAGTGCTCACCCAAAAAGACTCTTTGAAAAAATTGTTCATTTAAAGGGAAGGGAACCGTATGAGTGACATCAGGGTGCGAGCTCTCTGCTGGGCTCTGCACTGGTGCCGGTTCATTGAATCATCAGAACCACTTTGAACTAGTAGCGCCCTAACATCGACAAGAATCCAAGACTTGCTGCTCAGGAAACTGAGGGCTCTGCCTGATGCAGCACCTGGAACAGTGTCTGGAAAGTATGAGGTGCTCAAAAATATGCATTGGATTAGCTGATGAATCTGTCACGATTGCACGTCTGGTGAGGGAATCGGCCAGATTCAGACTCGGGGACATGCTAATTAATAATCATGGCTCGTGTTTGCTGGGTTCTTACTTGGTGCCCGGGACAGTGCTAAATATTTTACACAGATTCTCATTTACTCCTTCCAACAGCCCTCCAAGGGTACATACTTTAAATATCCTTATTTTATAGAGGACTCACTGGCGTTGTGCTGGGTCTATAATTTGAACCCGGAAAGTGTAACCCCAGATGCCATGATTTCAGCCACCAAATTGGACTGCGTCTGTCAGTTGCCTGCCATTTGGTTATATGAAACGTTACGAGCCAGGTGTTCTGGGGGAATGGAGTTCTGTGGTCAAAAAACTGGGGAAACCTTGGGTTAAAAGAACTTAAACTTGGTTCCCTGCTTCAGGAATTCCCTGAGCTTTTCGCATGCTAATACAACATACGCATCCTCAAGAGAGGACATAGAACGCAACATTTTCTAAACTTATTTGGCCTCCTTCCCCCCACCTTTCCCCAGGACACTATCAGCATCTCACGGAGCCAGCATTCTGTGAACACAGTTTGGGAAATGCTTTGCAAACTCAACATATTCTGCTGTATCATCCCCTCCTACAGAGGAGCATGAGAAATGAGTCTCCAGAAGTCTGCTCCATTCCTGGGAGGTCTTAGAGTCAAATATTGATTGTTTTCATGGTATTATGTGTCTGTGTTTTAAAGAAAATAATCAGCATCATTTTAATATTTTATGTCATTTTCTTATACTGAACCCAGTAAGTTTTGTGTGAGAGGGACGGGACCCAGGACGCCCACCTCAGCTGGGCAGTGCGTGTCCCCTGAGCTGAGAAGGCCGATGGAATGGCGGTGGCAGTTCTGGAGCAGCCTCTGGGGCGTGAAAAGTTTTACCTTGAGAACGAACTCTAGTCCCTCTGACATCTGTCTGTTGGCACAAAAGGTGACCATTACATCGTACATATAAAAAGATTGGGTCTTTGTTTTTATTCTTTTGTAAAATATTTTATATGCTGATTTTCAAAACATTTAGGGAGAGAAATTGACTTGTAACACTTGAAAGTTCATGGAACAGGGCACTGCATTAAAACAGGGTTTTGTGCAGGAAAAAAACACACTTTCTGGGTTTTGGCCAACAGTTCTACTTTCGGGACATTTATTCCATACGGTGCTGTACGATAGAGCCCGAGATTTATAGCTGGTGATTTCCTGAATAACAACTCAGATAGCAAATGCCTCAGTGAGACAACTTTCATGTGCTCTGTGAGGCCCAGAGTAGCATACTAGACTGGATTGCTTGTCTCAGGACTTTCATGAGTTTGTTTTTTTTTATCTCTTGCAAGGCAAAATGACATTAATTATTTTTCTTTTTAGCCTAAAGCTAAAATTGGAAAAATGTCACCTTTCTCTCCCCTTCATTCTTCTCCCGGCATCCTCCCCCTCCTCCTCCTTCTCCCAGTCTCACTTGGATCAGACCTTCTACTTTTACACATAGAGCTACTTACAGAAACCACCTCAACTGAAAGAAAGGGGGTGGGGATTGAAGACAGACTGCTTGAATGATAAAAAGGAAATTTCTTTTACTTCCATTGTATTTCTCTGTGCCTTGTAAGTGATCCATTTATTTTCCTGCAGAAAGAAGAGAAAACAAGCAATACTAATAGGAAAAGAGTCCCTGTATGTGGAAAGGAAGGTGTTCTACAACAACCTTTAAGATGCTCATAAGAAATGGCTTTTACGCCCTGGCCAGTTTGGCTCAGCGGTTAGAGTGTCAGCCCATGGACCAATGAGTCACGGGTTCGATTCCAATCAAGAGCATGTGCCTCGGTTGCGGTTCGTCCAGCCCTCACGTCATGCAGGAGGCAACCAGTCGATGTGGCTCTATCACATTGCTGTTTCTCTCTGTCTCTTTCTCTCTCCCTCCTCCCACTCTAGCTAATGATAAATAGAAAAATATCTTTGGGGTGGAAGGAAAAAAAGAAGGAATGGCTTTTACTTTTGTTTGGGCTGAGACATTCATATGTTGGTGCCGTGGCTTAGTAGAAATAACCCACAGAAGGAACAGGGAAGAAGCAGTAACTGCAAGGTCAGCAGGAGGACACAGCCAATTCTGGTTTTCATTTCAGTGGATTTTTAGGTCAGATCTGAAGATAGGCTTTTGATGACATATGAGGTCTTTCTAGCTTGATTTTATGTATTCATACTTTATGTACTGTCATACGTAAATCATAGACATATAGATCATTGGAATAGAATTAGGGGTCTAGAAATATCTTTTCACATTTGCAGTCCATTGATTTTCAACAAGGGTGCCAAGACAGTTCCGTGGGTGAAGTACAGTCTTTTTAACAAATAGTGCTGTGCTGGGACAACTGGACATCCACATGCAAACAAATGAATCTGGACTCTTACCTCCCACCATACCCAAAAAATAACTCAGAATGGATCAAAGGCTTAAATATAAGCGTTAACACTAAAGCTCTTAGGACAAAACAGGTAAATATTTGTGACCTTCAGTTATGCAATAGGTTCTTAATATGACACCAAAAGTACAAACAGCAAAAGAATAGGTAAGTCGGACTTTGTCAAATTAAAACTTTTTTGGGAGCTCAAAAGACACTATCAAGAAAGTGATAAGCCAACACACATAATGGAGAAATATTTTCAAATCGTATATCTGATAAGGGGTTACATATCAAATATATAAAGACCTCTTATAACTCAATTATAGAAATACAACCCAACTAAAACATGAGCAATGGATTTGAATAGACATTACTCTATAGAAGATATTCAAAAGGTCATAACACATAAGAAGATACTCAGTATCATTAGCTATCAGGGAAATGAAAATCAAAACCCTAATGAGGTGCCACTTTGTGTCAGCTAGAATGGCTATAATCAAAAAGACAGCTAAGTGTTGGCAAGGAAGTGGGGGAATTAGAATCCTCATACTCTACTGGTGGGAATAGAAAATATTGCAGCTGCTTTGGGAAACAGTCTGAAAGTTCCTAAAAAGATTAAACGTTCTACGTCTAGGTATATACCCAAGAGAAATTAGAACTTATGTCCATGCAAAACTTCTATATTACTGTTTAAGCAATATTATTCATAGCAGCCAAAAAGTGGGGGAAAAACAGATATTGATAAACAAATGGATAAATAAAATGGGATATACCCATACAGTGAAATATTATTCGGCAATAAAAAGGAATGCAGTACTAATACATCCTATTCCAAAAACAAACTTGAAAACATTATGTTAGGTAAAAGACGCTAGTCACAAAAGGCCACTTTTATGAAACATCCAGAATAGGCAATTCACAGAAAGAAAGCAGATTTAGTGGACTGGGCATCTGGGTAAATGGGGAGTGACTGCTAATGAGTAAAGGGTTTCTTTTTGGAGTGATGAAAAGGTTCTAGAATTGGTAACGGTGATCATCTCACAACCCTGTGGATATGCTAAAAATCATTGCATTGTACACCTTAAATGGGTGAGTGTTTGGTATGTGGATTATTCCTCAATGAAAATGCTAATAAAATAAAATCATGTTACATAATTACAGTGTCATATTGAATTCCATTATAATTTTAGACTCATGGGCTGAAACTGAGTGCCCAGGGTTTGAAGTGACCTGTTCCAGTACATCCAGCTGGTGATTACAGAGCCAGACTTCCTGAACATCAGGCCCGTTGTCTCTGCACTATGATCGTTGTAGGAAGTTTGACCCCAGCAGACCATAAAAATCACACTGAAGAGTTTTTATTGGTTTGACCAGATAATGCTAGTTTATGTGACCAGATAAGCTACTGAGGTTGGGGTTGGCAGTAGGAGGTTAGTTCTTTCTTGTGTGACCTTATTGAGAAGACTCTTTGCGATTGTGTCTCGGTCCCCAGGAGTTCTTGAGCAGGTAACTTGATTTGGAAGGCTCTAAGCTTCCCATGTCTAACTGCTGCTTGCAACAGTACCCACAGAGGCAGCCCAGACCCTGTACTCCTGCGGGGTAGATGACAAAGAAGTGATAAGGAGGAAGTTCTAGAAGGAAAAGAAAAGAAACCACAGGAAATGTACTAAATTCTGACAATGACTATACTACCCTCTGACCTTACACTCTGGAAGCAGCTTGGCGTGTTTTGTTACCACTTTTATTTTACGTAGGGCCGTAGGACTGGACTGGAGGATTCATTCTTCTGTTTCATGAGTTTGGAGAAGTTAAAAATTGAACTAGAAGGAGCAGAAGCCCCTGGCAGTTTTTTGATGTTTTTCAATTACCAGGTGTGTGGCCTTGTGATTTTTCTGAGCCTCAGATGATCTGCAAATGGTGATCCTAATAACACCTCTTCCTTATGGGTTGGTCTTGAGGATTAAATGATAATCCCCATAAAATATTAAATCCGGGTTCTAGCACAAAATAGTGCTTAATACATACTAGTTATCATTGATAATAATAGCATCATGTTTTGACTTTCAAGGCAGTGAAAAGGTGTCTCCACTGATGCCTCAAGTTGCAAAAATGCTACATTTACAAGTCTTTGGCCACATCCTCAAAGATTTTAACTGGTGCTTGGACATTTTTTCTTAAGCAGACAGAATCTTTCATTTAATAACAATTTATTGGGTACCCACTATATATAAACATGTCGGCAGGCACAAGGGATTATAAAGAGGAAAACGAGATGGCGTTTGCCTTTGAGCATTTCCTACTGTCATAAGCATTAGCAATGACTATATTTTAAATAGGCTGCAGCTAACCTCAGTTTTTGGTGTCATTAGTGTTTTAAGCCAACTGCAAATATATCCTAAGAAGCCTGAAATACAAATTAGAAAGAATATATGTACCCCTATGTTCATAGCAGCACTATTTACAATAGCTAAGATCTGGAAACAGCCCAAGTGTCCATCAGTAGATGAGTGGATAAAAAAGCTGTGGTACATGTACATAATGGAGTACTATGCAGCTGTAAGAAAGAAAGATCTCTTATCCTTTGAGATGACATGGAGGGACCTGGAGAGTATTATGCTAAGCGAAATAAGCCAATCAGAGAAAGATAAATATCATATGATCTCACTCATTTGTGGAATATAATGAACAAAATAGACCCAGAGACATAGAAGTAGGGTACAGACTGACAAACCTCAGAAGAGGGGAATGGGGAGAGGGAAGAGATAAAGCAAAGAACTTATATGCATATATGTGTAGTCAGTGGGCATAGACAACAATGCTGGTGGGGGGGGCAGCAGGATCAGGAGGAGGGTGTCAATGGGGAGAAAAAGGAGAAACATCTGTAACAAAAATAAATTAATAAAAATTGCAACCAAAAAAAAGTTCTAATATAGACAAAAATAAATGTGATTGTCCTTTTTTTTTTAACAAACCCAAGTCTAAAACATCAGACTTCAGAGTTGTTGGTATTTTAGCTTCCAGCCCCTGGCTCCAACTCGATAACTTATGTCCCCCTGCTGCTGCTACCATTGTCACTTACCTCTCCCTACCCCTCACACTTGTACCCCAATTACAGAATTATTATGAAGCAATTACATATTGCTGTGTGCAAAGCAATTTCCTAACATTTTAAAGATAATTATTTGAAAATAGATTGTGTTTTAATGTGAAATAGCATAATTAATGCTGTAATTCGTAGTTGAGTTAGATTAGAAATTCGGTCTAGTGCAATGGCTTTTAACTTGGCCAGATTTTTATTAAAAAGGCAACATTATTGATTTCTTAATTGTCTTTAAAATTTTCAAGTCTGTGGTACTCTTCCTTCAGTTTATTTGAAACAAGGCTCAGATAAACCAAACATCCCTTATTTACTCTGCGTGTGATGCGTGAACGCCAAGTTCCTCATCTCCTTTGACCTGTCCCTGTTCTCCCTGTCTCGCGGTCCTGCTAGCATGTTAGCGCTGGGGTATCATCCCATCCCTCCCTCTCCCCCCTTTAGCAGAGGAGAAAACTGAGGCCCCAAGAGGTTAGGGAACGTGCTTGGGTCTCCCGGTGGACGGAGACCCTGGTGCAGAGAGCTCCCTTCATACCAGGCCCCTTTCCCCGGCGGCAATGTTTCCTTCCTTCTACCCCTTTCTAAGCTGCCACCAAGTCCTGTTACTGTTTCCTTGAAGTGTGGTTTCCTCCCTCCCCATTCCTTCCCATCTAACCTCGTCCCTCAGTTTCTCACGAAGGGAAAAAGCCTGACAGAGCGCTTTGTCTCCGGGACATCCATCAGACGAGATTAATTTTCTGTAATTACCATGTCATCACGTCACTCTGTCTCCAAGCTGCAGGAGCTCCCTGCTTCCTGTGGCAGCAAATAGCAACCCTTCCCTTCTGCGCTAGGTCGTCCGGAGCCCGACTTCCCTGTGTGTGCTCAGCTTCATTTCCATTCTCCTCTTGAACCCCAAAGGCCCAGGTCTTCTGTGGGTTTTCTCATGAGTCAGCCATGTGTCCTTTATGCCTTTGTCTGTCCTGCTGCCTGGCTCTGCTGTTCCTCCTGCCTTTCCAAATACTCATTTTTCAAGACCAAATCCAGGTCCCACTGCCTTTGCGATGTTTTCCCCATTTTTCCAGTGATGACCCCCCCACATCATGTTCCCCACCTTTTCCTTCTTTTGCACCGGCACGTAGCGTTGGGCATTGTAGCCTCTTGCATATGGTTCTCGGGTTTTTCTTTGCAGTTGCGTTGTCTTCTCAATTATATTTAATGCTCTTTGAAGGCAGGGCTTATGTTGATATTTTTTCTCATATATTCCATGTTTTACAGTGCCTAATAAGTGGTTAGTAAATACTCCTTGCTTATTAGGGGCTCTTTGAGCTTTTAAAAGATGCTGTCCAGAGCTACAAGCAATTCAGACATGTTACACTGTCCGCTGCTTGGATCGGGATCAGTTGTTAATATTGCAGAACAGTGCTCCAGTGTCCGCCAAATGTTGATAGGATCAGCCGCCGTTGTGTTAACGATCCTCTGGGGGGACTGGCTATATAGGTATGGTGCTCACACTAACAGTTTATGATTTGTTTGTGGATCGGTTGCAGGGAAGGACTCCCCCACTGAGAGCCTGCACACCTGCCCCTTGGATCTTAGAGTAGGGACTAGTTCCTTGGGCACGGACAGGAAGGGCATTATCCTCAGAACTGGCAGATTCTCAGCACGCCAGTGTGAATGGGAACTGGCCCGGCTCCCCTCCCACTGTGTGTCCTTGAGCCAGTAATGACCTTGGCGCTCTCTTTTCTACAATAGTGGCACAATGTCCTAAGATTTAATCTGATCGTGTTCTGAAATATTTTTTCAGAACCCAGTGAATACATACCTTTCCGAAAAGGTAAGCCTGTTGTAGTAAGTTCCTGGTATCGGAAAAAGGAATGTGTATTATTTAAAGAAGGCCATGTCTGCTTTCTGAGTTTTGATGTTCTTCCTGCCTTCCTGCCTTTCCGAGTAGTCATGTCTGGCCTGAGGCAATGTGGGTTTTACAGTACCTTGAATTATGCTCTCCGAAAGGCACATCCCTGACAAGAATCTCCTCCGCTCCGGGTTCATACACTGGAATTATTTTTTTCTGTAATAGCAGGACTAATTCTACCCATACAAAATGGTTTGGCCTTTTTCCTCTTTGGTACTAAAGAGAATTGGCAAAGACTCAGCTACAGGTGAAGTTGACAAGCTCTGGCATGGTAGTGAGTTCAGTGCCTCTAGGCTTGTACCCCTTGTTCAGTCTGTGTTCTGAATCCTTGTCCCACCCTCAAGTCCTCTCTTTCCATCTGTGACACCTAAAGGCGCTCCCGACCCTGCTCCTTAGTTCTGTCTCCATCACACAGAGCAAGATGCCACATCTCTTCACGTCTAGAAAGTCATCAGCTGGAGTCACTTAACACTTTTTGTTTGTTTGTTTGTTTAATCCCTTTAGGTGGATGGAAGTCTGCTTAGTTGAAGAATTGCCACCAACCACTGAACTGGAAGAAGGGCTCCGGAATGGAGTTTACCTTGCAAAGTTAGCCAAGTTCTTTGCCCCGAAAATGGTATCGGAGAAAAAGATCTATGATGTGGAACAAACACGTTATAAGGTAACTGAGATCTAACTGGTTTTGGCTTCCAGCTAAAAGTGAAAGTCCAGTATTTCATTTCCTTTCCCTTCATTTAGTGTTTCTACAAGAATTTTGAGGGAGGCAGGATGTCCTTGGTCTTTGAAGCCTGTTAATAATCATTCCTGAGGCAACAGCAATTTTAAAAGCAAAGCGTTTCTGTTTCTGGGCTGAGGCTGTGAGACCTCTGATTTGTGGGACTCCCCTCATCATTCCTTCGTGGAGGTCATTTTTATTAGCGCCAGTAAATGTAAAAGTGGGGGCACTCTGCCCCTCCTTTCTTTCACTACCACACAGTTTTATTACTCCCCTTATTCTCATCAAGGAATAAAGTACCCAGCTGGGACTTGAACTTGTGGCCCCAAAGAGTTGGGGCCAATGTGATAAAATGAGTAGTAATGTTGAATACTAGGTAGGAATGAATTCCTTTCCATTTGGTGTTTAAAACAAAATAAGACTAACCTTTTTGTATGCAACTAATTTTAAGAATTATTTCACAGCTAATTTGAGAAGGTGCGTGGAGGAAAATACAAAACCAAAATAATCACCAATCTTGTGTCAATAAAAAAATTCACATATTTTAGAGAGCTTGTCTAAGTATTTATAGATAAAGTAATATATCTAGGATTTGCTTCAGAATTATTGGGAGGAGCTTGGATAGATGATATAAGACTGGCCATTGGTTCATAATTGTTGAGGTTGGATGATGGGTGCATAGGAATTCATTACACCATTCTGTCTACATTTTTATGCTTGAAATTTTCCATTATAAAGCGAAGGAGGAAAAAGTAAATGCTGACCTAAAAGACCCCTTCATTAGATGTGTCTTCAAAAAGGAGTTTTAATTTTCCCCCCTTTATTTATTTTAGAGAGAGAGGAAGTAAGAGGGAGAGAGAGATAGAAACGTTGATGAGAGAGAACATCAATTGGCCGCCTCCTGCATGCCCCCCACTGGGGATCGGGCCCACAACCTGAGCATGTGTCCTGACCGGGAATCGAACCAGCAACCTCTTGGTGCATGGGTCAACACTCAACCACTGAGCGTCACTGGCCAGGTCAAACTTGATTCTTTATTTTCTTAATAAGTTCTTTCTATCAGTATTTTTTATTTGCAGATTTTCAAGTATGCTTTAAAATTTATTTCTCTTACAGTTGCAAGGACAACATTAAATATAGTTGAAATTGGAATGCGTTCCCATTTTTTACATGATTCATGGTACCCTTCAGTTGTTATTGAGACAAAATTCATTTAAAAAATATGTATGTTGAATTCAGAGCAAATGTTTGAATAACCATGTAGGCTAACAGTAGACAAGACAAATTAACATCTTTTTGGACAAGTCTGTTCTCATGGTCTAGTCTGAAAGGTAACTGAGCAAAAGTTTCTGCCTTGAATGGTGTTATGAATAACTATTTGCATTTGTTAAAATGAGTTTGAGTTTATTCAGTCCTGTGTCTCACCCTAGAGTTTTCAGCTCCTTATAGCCTTTCACAAGACTTGAATGAAACAGTGACATAGCCAGCCAAAATTAAAGTTGTTTTTTAATTTTGAAAAATATTTTTAAAAGTTCAGCAAAGCACAGAAAAAATGATTTGTATACCCACATCACAAAATAAATTAACATTTGTCCACATTTTAGAGCATGATTTTTTTTCTTTTTTTCGTTGCTTATACAATGGTTATTACCGAGATCTAGGCCTATTAGTACTAGTGGCCATGTAGATTTGACGACACAGTTAGCTGTAGTTGGGCTGGGCACCAGCCCATCCTGAAAGGGGATTGTGCATATTTTGTTTTGATGTTGTGGATGGTAAGAATTAGGGAAAGAAAGACAGGCCTTCAGTGGGGGCGAGCCCCAGAGCAGTCAGTAGGCTAGTTCTTCCTCCTCCTGGGACATTAAACACTTTGAATGTAGGGGTCTCTTCCAGTTCAGTTGTGGGTACCCTCCCAACAACTGAACTGGGTTCTGTTTCCTGCTGGCTTTAGAGACCCTACTATTTGAATAGGTAGTTTCTTGTCTTTGGGATGGAGATGGGAAATATTTCCAATCTTTTGTTACAAAATAAAATATCTCTTGAGCCTAGGCAGGTGAGTTATCCCTAAGTTGAACATGGTGAGAGAGGGGCATGCTGTGTTTTGCCGTCCCCTGCCCCTTCAGGCCCCTGGAAGGCTGGGGTGCCCAGAAGAAGAGATGCTAGGAGAAGGGCAGAAAGAAAGGAGGTAGCAGAAGGAAGGGGGTTGATGCCAGCTGTGATGTAGGAGAAAACACATCACTGGAGAAAAAAAGGTGTTTCTCTTTTCCTTTTATTAAATTCCTGAAGGTGCTTAATGTCCCTCAATGGGAAGGCTTCATGATTTGCCATGTAATCATAAAACTTTGTTTTGAGGCCATTTTATTTCTTTTACAAAAATGAAAGGAGACAAATATTAGTAAACAGGAGATTTAATTAACTTCCTGTTCCTGTGTTCTTCGGGACTAAAGCCCTTCACGTGGTCCTTTCCCAGGAACACTAAATCATGGGGCTGTGGCAAAGATGTTGAAACCCAAGGGAACGCTCAGTTACCCGGGCCCAGCCCTTGATGTGCCATCTGGAAGCCACGAGTTCAGTGAGCGTGGGCTCTCACTGCAGGATCTGCCTAGACTGCAGCCAGAAAATACAACCTGCCGGTTAGTGTGTCCCCAGGCACAGGCTTCGTCCCCGAGCTCTGAAGTCTTCAGTTTGGGCACTGACGCCCTTGAGGGGGGCTGATGAGAGCATTCATGCTGCCCCTTCCTCTCTGCCAGCTTATGTGCCATGTTGGCTCCTTTGAATTTAGGGTTAGAAAGATGTCCTGGGTCTTAGAGTTAAACCACCCAGTGATGAGCATTCTTTCCCTGTCCGCCTCCACCCCCTACGCCAGGTCGCAGTTATATGACCATGCAACGTTTGCAGTGGCACCTAACGCTGTCCCTCTTGGATACACCATGTTATACTGTAATGACTATCTTGTCACGAAGGCAAAAACCACATGTGTCTTCTCTACCATATCCTTGGTGAATGGTGCAGGGTCTGGCCATGGTCGTTGCTAGAGAGACAGCTGTTGGGTAAAAAAATGAATGACAGTAGTTTCAAGTAACCAAAGGACTCCATTTCTTTTCTTGTCTTCTATGCTTTGTTTGATACTTAATCAAGTGCTTCGAGTTTGATACCCTTCCTTGAAGTGTGATGCTCATACCTCCTGCAGAACCACCCCATGGGTGTATTTAAATTCATGGATCTTAAACCCCAACCCAGCCTACGGAGTCAGGCAGAATCTCTTGAACAGAGACCCAGGAAATGCACTCTTACTAATCACCCTGGGTGGTTCTTTTCTTATGTACTACTAAGGTTTGAGAACCACTGCTCTCATGGTAGATGACATGACTATAATAAATTTTAATAAAGTAACAGGGAAAGAAGATAAAGTTGTACTGAGATAGACATACATACAGGATAGAACGCATCCATCCATACATACTATGTGCCAGGCACTCAAGACAGAGTGATGAGCAAGATGGACATGGTTTCATGGTGGTTGCAATTGGAGAGGCAGACTGTGGATGAATATACTTTGTGATGTGGTAAGTGTGTGGAGGAAGAACTTGACAGCAATGGACAGAAGATGTGCTTCTCTGAGAAGCTGTTTCCTCGGTCTGGAAGAATGAGAAGGAAATCTTCATGGGCAGAGTTCGGGGTAGGGAGTGGGGAGAACAGTCCAAAGAGAGGGGGCCCATTTGTGAAAGGCTTCTCAAGGGAGAGTAGAGCTTGGCCAGACTGAGTGGCTGCGAGGCTGCAGTGACGGATCGTGGTGGGAAATGGACCAGGAGGGAAGCAGAGACAGATCAGGAAGTCACACGTGGAGGATCTATGATTTCATCCTAAGTACAGGGTTGGGGGTGGGAGGAAGCCTTTGAAATATCAGAGGCATCATGGTGCAGTGTGTGCTTTAGGAAGGTCTGCCTGCTGCTCCGTGTGGTTCAGAATAAATTGGAGGGAGGATGCGGGTGGAGGCAGAGTGCAGGAAGGCAGTTGTTCAGTCCAGGTGACAGTGGCCTGCATAGCCAAGAAGTAAATGGATCCAAGACAGAAAATGAAGGGTGAATCCTGGAAAGAGATTGGAAGTGGGCGGAGGGCAGTGAAGAGAAGACAGCTGGGTGGACAGTGGGACACCAAAGAGAGAGTGTTGAGTTCTAAAGGGGTATGGGGTGGTGAAGAAGCCAGGTTTCTGTGGTGAAGGCCTGAAAAATGAGGTATTCGAGCAGACTAGGATGGGCAAGGGAAAGAAAAGGAGGAGGAAGGCACTCCTTGGAGAAGACTCAGCCTGACAAGGATTAAAGACCAAAAAAGGTGTTGTTCTGACACTGCACAGATCTTTGTAGACTTACAGTACGTGATTGGTGACTATTTTGGTGAGCCTTCAATAGGGAAAGCATATACACAGTGGTTAGTAGTATGAGCTGTGAATTAAAATATTTTCGTTGGGCCTCACCACTAAGTTTGCCTCTGTGAGCCTCAGCTTCCTCTCCTGTAAAGTGAGAAGAAGAATCATAATAGCATCAACCTTTGTGGAGATACTGTGAGGAACACATGTGATCGTCCATGCAAAGCACTTGGCACAGTGCCTGGCAGAGGTGAGCACACTGTGAATGTTTGAGGTGGTGGTTCTGAGGCTGTGAGCAGTTAACTGAACAGAATACTTGGACTTGGAGTCGGGAGTCTTGCAAGCTAGTCTTGGCCCTGAGTTTAATAAGTTAGGTCAACCTGAATGTGTCTTAAACACTTGGGCCCTCAGTTCGCTCATCTATAAGCACATTTAGAATGATTGTTGGTTTCTAAGCTACCTCATAGTTCCAAAATGCTTTGATTCTACTATGTAAGAAGTTACCATCCAAAGAAGACTTACGTAATTCCTTATCTACTCGATTTAAGCAAGAATAACCTTGCCCTTTCAGCAGAAGATATAATCCCCGAATGAAGTAACTATTAATTATGTAATGAATATTTATGACCTCAGACGTAATAAAACCTATTATTTTAAAAGATTTAAAAAATAATAACCTTGCTTGCTGGTGTTGTAACAGCTCAGCAGTGGAAAATCAGCATGTATTTTCTAGTCCAGTACCTGAAAAATATTAGTTGGATGGACAGTAGCAAACCTTGGCTGAGTATACCACAGACATGCCACTGAGACTAGTATTAATATGTAGGATTGGTGAAAAAAAATGGACGAGCTAAAAACGGTGATAATGGACTGAGATTATTTTGAGCCTGTTTAGGAGACCATTTTTGTTCTAATTAAAGTAAATCTAGTAGATCAAAGGTGTATAATGCAGTTGTTTCACTGACGCTTACTTCTTAAATATGCAGCCGTGGATCAAAGGTTCTGAAGGCAGTGTTCCAGGTGTTTAAAGTGGATGGAGGAAAAGGTCTAATCACTGTGCTGTACACCTGAGAATAATAGAATATTGAATGTCAACTGTATTGGAACATTTTTTAAAAATAAGATGAAATGGGTGAAGGATTTGAAATCTGTCATCTCATTTACTGTAGGAATATTACCAAGATAACTACCCTTTCTTTCAGAGCCTGTGACATGAAGGGCTAAACCTTTTCCTGACCTTAAAGGTGAATGAGTTTCAAGCCCAGTGTTGTAGAATAATAATTATAATTATAATAGCTAACATTTATTGCATTCTTAAGTGCACTTTGCAACAAAGTGCTTTGTAAATATTCTCATTTAATCTCTCTAACTCTAAGAAGCAGTCCTACTTTCATTTAATGGCTGGAGAACCAAGGGTCAGATAAATTGGTAACTTTCCTGAGGTTACCTAGCTAATAAGACCACTAAATGGATGGAGTACCTTTGTTACGTGGTTTGAAATTATTGAAGTCTGCCAGCCAGACCCCCAGAAACCTGGGATCAAACAAAATTAGTTTTATTTCACTCATTGTAACAAGGAAAAATACATACCCGTGGAGTCAGGAGGAGGAGAAATGAAGGGCTGAGTGTGGATCTGGGCTTGTGCTCGGTGATGCTAATAGGGATTTAGGGAAGCAAGGACTCTCCTTATCTTTTGGGTGTTATCAGGAAGCGGGATCATTATCTAGGATTTGAGAAGAATGACTAGAGACTAGATCAGCGGTTCTCAACCTGTGGGTCGCGACCCCTTTGGGGGTCGAAGGACCCTTTCACAGGGGTCACCTAAGACATAACAGTAGCAAAATTACAGTTATGAAGTAGCAACGAAGATAATTTTATGGTCGGGGGTCACCACAACATGAGGAACTGTATTAAAGGGTTGCTGCATTAGGAAGGTTGAGAACCACTGGACTAGATGAACATGAGACAAGAAGCAAGTTGTTCATCTTCGTTGAAAGAAGGGGGATGTTTAGTTATTTTTTGTGGTGCCAAAGGGCCTTTTCTCTGTCTTGACTGTGATTGTGGATTGTTTCCAAATTGTCCCTCCATGGCCACAGAGTACACATGTGTGAGAATTGTTTGTGTTCTGCCCAAGTTGTTTATGCTGAGTTACAAACCCTCAGACACTGCAGCCTGCCTGATAACGGGCTGCTCTCTATTCCTCTCTAGTTTTCCTTCCTGCTCGCCCTCCTTCTCCCTGCCTTGAGTTATTTCATAGTAACTACCTAATTTCTTTCTTCTGAAGAGTAATCCAGCCACTGTTAGGACCTGTGTTCTCTGGGGGTTTGTAGCACAGGGAAGGTCTTCAGATCTGGAGAGACCTCATCTTGAATCCTAGATCAACCACTTACTTGCTTTTTGACTTTAGGCAAATCACTTCATCTTCCTGGCCTATGTTTCTTCGTCTGTCAAATATGGGAATGATAATCACCTTGCCGTGTGTTTTGAAAATTAGAGATAATTTACATAAAGTGTTTGACACACACAGTTCAATCTCAATAGTGACCAGTATTAAAAAGGCATAAACATTTGACAAATGTTAATTTGCTGTATTTCTTAATTTCTAACAGCAACAAGTATATTTTTGTTAAATAAACTATTAGATTGTAGGTCACAGAAGATGGAAGGACCAGACTTTCTGAATGTAATTGTTGTATGACACTGTGCTCTCTTTACTTTTTTGTTTTCAAATGGATAATATTGTGCTAATTCATTTAACTAATTAAAAATACAAGACGACTTTAAGCTCCCAATGGTTCATTACCTGCTACAACTTCATGAGATAGAGGCAAGTGTGCTATATTTATAGAATATGCAGAAAAATGGCTGGCTGATTAGGACTGCAGAGAAGAATGGAAGATAGAGAAAGACTATTTTTAGTATATGGGTAGAAAAGGTTTTGTAAACATTTCTACCGAAGGTTTACTTACTGTATAAGGCCAAGATTAGGGTTAAATTACAGCAGGAATAGTTACTAAAATTAGCTCGGTGTTGTGGGTGTGTTTTTTCATCTTTGTATTTTTCTACGTTCTCCAGGTTTTCTACAGAACATTGCATTAACCATCAGAAAAAAATGATTTGGCAGAACCAGAAACCACACACACAAGAAAAGCATTTTATTTAGTCTTCTAAAAACCCTGTCTGTTTTTCCTGAAGTTACTAGGCTTCTCAGCTGTCGCTGCCAAAATCTTGACACCGTGTATGTGTATATATGCACACATGTGTACATATGTCTCATAAAATATCCTTAGGCATGTGCTAGACATTAAATGGTCTTTGAGATTCTACTTCAGAGTTACCTCAAATGTGTGAATAATGGAAACTAGAATGGTCTCTTACGGATAGTTGGCGTGTTGTTGAATAGTGTAGTTCCTTTACTGTGTCTTTAGTTATTTTATGTGGGCTCTGATAACTTTATTCTAGGAGAAATACAATTGAAAAGCATCCTACTAATGAAAAAAATTATTACAAATGACTCATTTTGTGTGTGTTTCCTCCTCCCCCCTATTAGAAGTCCGGCCTTCATTTTCGACACACAGATAACACCGTCCAGTGGTTAAGAGCCATGGAGTCTATTGGTCTGCCCAAGGTAAGCCTTCTAATACTGGAAACTGAACTGGGAAGCCAAAAGGGGTAGTGTATGAATGTCTCGTTATAAAAAGTGGTTTGGTAGACTGGGTATGTGAAGGCAGTGGGTTGCCTCGCTGCCTCAGGAAAGGCCTGTGTGAAGTAACAGATGGCAAGAACTCAGAATGAAGTGTGCGTACAGATCAAGAGCAGCTATGCAGACGTGTGTATAAATTAAACAAGGTCAGAACAAGCTTTAGCTGGTAGAGAGTTGATTGATTGATTTTTTATTTTATTTTTCTTTTACTGACTTAAGAGAAAGGGAGTGGGAGAGAGAGATAGAAATACCAAGGAGAGAGAACATCATTTGGCTGCCTCCTGCATGCCCCCCACTGGGGATTGGGCCCACAACCTGGGTATGTGCCCTGACTGGAATGCTCAACCGCTGAGCCATGCCGGCTAGGCTAGGGAGTTGATTTGAAATAGCTACCTTCCTTTTTTGTATGGCTATTTATACTTAAGATTCCTAATCTCATTGTATCAGTATAATTATTATAAATTTATTTTTTTATAAATTATTACTATAAAGCATTGTATTACTTTAAACTTTAAAGGCCAGGGACGTGATAGCTCTTACTCTTGAAATTGATCTTCTAAATAATACTCATTCAGAAAATATTCAGAGCTTGTTAAATTCAAAGACCAGGCACCCTTCAGCCTGTGCAACCAACAGGCAAGTAAGGGAAATGAGGAAATAATTACATTTGATAGAAATTGTAGAGCTATTTCTTAAACGTCTTATTTTGAAATAATTATAGAATTGTAGGAAGTTGCAAAAATAGTACATCTACGTGTACTCTTCATTCAGCTTCCTTCAGCGGTGACATCTCATAACTGTAGTACAATCATAGATTGACATTGATTTGTTAATGTTAACTTGACCACAGACTTTATTCAGTGTGCACCATTTTATACACATTCATTTGTATGTGCGTGGGGGGTTCCGTTCAGTCCATGACAGATTTGTGTGACCATCACCACAACCAAGGTACAGACACTGCTAGATTGTGATTTAGCAAGTACTAACCAGGGACTGGGTGGTGAACAGATTCATAAAGAAAGAAATTCCTATAGGATTTTTCTGTATGAGGCAACTTCCTTTAGATTAGGGTAATCTTATTATGTTTGATAGATTTAAACCTTTTCCAACTGTGTGTATGTAGGGCCAGGTTTCCCTTGATTTTAAGTTGAACAAGTGATCCACATAGCAGATTCTGTTTTAACACTGATTTTTACTGTGAAGTCATTGATATATGACATTGCAGGATGAGTAACCAACAGTGTACTGAATTGGCAAATGTATTTGCTATCAATTCTTCATTATCAGTATTAAGTGCTTACTCTGTGCTCAGCATCCGGCTAGGTGCCGGGGACACGGTGCTGAATAAAACATTCTGGTGAACAATAAATTGGTCCCATCTCCTTGCTAAAAGAAGACACATTCATAATGATTTTCCAGGAGAAATATAAATAGAAAGCGTTCTTGTTTAAAGAAAAGGTAGGGGGCAGTGGTTGTCCTCTGCTTACTTCTAAAACTTTAAACCTGGTCACATGTCTCTGAATTGGGAGTCCTCTTCTATTGACGCTTTAACAGCAAATGTGTTCAAAGATAGTTGGAAAGACCTTTGAACTTTCCTAGGCTACAGACATTTCTTTAAGTGCTCAGTGACTATACATTTGTATCTCAAGAAACTTTGCTTTCTTTCTTTTCTCAACTTTTTTCAATGTCCAACAGAAAATTGCATTTGATTATCAAATACCACCTTATGGTACATGATTTAATTTTTATTTCAAATTTTATAAAATGTTTACTGACAGCAAGTAATACCAATATGCTTATCTTAATCTTAGAAGCTTTGAGCCTAATTATTCATTTTTTTGGTGCTTAGCAACAGGTAAGTTGGGTGCCCCATTCTGAAATGTTTCTTATTAGCCTTTTAATTTGAAGTTTAAGGAGAATATCAATAGATTTTAAAGGCTTTAATGTTCTGATGTTTCAATCTAGTAACTTTATATTTAGATATCTATCCAAAAGAAGTAATCAGGTGTTCAGAAAACGCAGGGATGTTCATTGCAGTGACTTATAATAGAGGGGAAAATTGAGGACAAAAAATGTTCAACCATGGGGAACTGGTTAAATTATGGTTTAAAAAAATGAAAGAAGCATGTATGCATTAGAAATAATATTCTTACAGAATAAAAAAGGGATCATGTGCTATTAAGTGTTTTAAACAAGTTTATGTACAATTTTATTTTCAAACGCACACCTGCAAAACATCAGATAATTAGAGACATATACAAAAAAAAAGACTGGAAGAAAATATCCCAAAATGCTAACGGTGACAATCTGGAGGTGGGATTATAGGTATTTTTCCTTTATACTTTATTTTCCACATTTTTTTCAGTGAAATGCATTACTTTAAGCAGTAAAAAATATCCATGTATGGGTATACATACATGTCGACAGAACTTGGTAGCCAAGTTCTTAGTAATAAAATGCTGAGGAAGAACAGCCTTCTCAAGCCATTGGGCCTCTGGACAGTCACTGGAGTGACTCTGTCACAGAAAGCAGAGTCCGCACTGGCTCAAGCCTTGTGGAATGAAACTGCCACCTGCCTAACTAACCCTGTGTTCACAGGCTTGAGTGGCGGGCTGTGAACCCCACCCTCCAACACACACACACACACACACTCTCTCTCTCTCTCTCTCTCTCTCTCTCTCTCTCTCTCTCTCTCTCTCTCTCTCTCTCTCCCTCTCTCTCTCTCTCTCTCTCTCTCCCCCCCTCCCTCCCTCACCACTAGGTGGCGCGCTATCAAGCGGGGGACCAGATGCAGTGACCGGTCGGTCCTCCTGTAGAACAAGATGAAGCAGTAGCTGAGAGTCCTCAACCTTTAAATAAATACAGAACAGGAAGGACAATCAAAGTAGGATCATTCGGGAGACTTACAATAATTTTGTGAAAAGCAAAACATAATAAAAATATTGTTTCTTTTGTTTTCCAGATATTTTATCCAGAAACAACAGATGTCTATGACCGGAAAAACATACCAAGAATGATCTATTGTATTCACGCACTGAGGTGGGAAAAATACAACTAAAAGTCTAGAAAGTAAATTTAAATAAAATTAAAATTTTAATTTTAAAAGAGATCTTAAATTATTTTAATAACTCGAGAACTTTTTACTAGATTGAGTTATTTTGAATTTGTTGGTACAAAATTAAAATAATTGTCACGTAAAAACAATCCTTGAACTTGAAAAATATATTTCTGATTTTTTTTCATCTAAATCAAAATAGAAAACCAGAAAATGAATGAAAGACCTATAAATATAATAAGGAGAAAATTGAAGTTGAAACTTCTGGGGAATCTCATAGAGTGCTATAATATTCTTGAGATATGATGAAGTTTACATATAGAGCCAAAATATATCAAATGAGCATATTTACAGGTCATAGTTTTGGTTTTGATAGTCTTAAAATTATCAGTTCGGTTCAATTCTTATCGTAGATTAATAAAATTCAGTATAATTTTTGTTTTCTTTGTTCAATAGAATTTAAAATTGCTTTAAATTAGTCAAAACAAAATACATTCATTGTTTAAAAGCACTTATTTTATAAGTTACTTTTTTTAAATGTTGAAATTCTTATAGTTCACAGATGATGTTTTCATATTAATGACCTGGAAGAAATGTGATTTTTAGATGGTAACAAAGATTATTTTAAAAATCCAGTTTGTGGTTGTTGCCTTGTGTGAACACAGGTAATGGCTGGAAGGCTTCATGTCTAATTAAGTTTTAAATTTCTTTTAGAACATCTGCCTTGTGTTTATATCACTAGAAGTCATTTTCCTGGCAGAATCTTCTGCCTAGAGGTTTATATTAACTTCTTCCTGGCTCTTTCCCTCTCCAAAGGAAACGGTTTCTATAATAATTCATTGCAATTCTGGCCTACGAGAGAAGAATTTTGATTATGTCATATAATTTGACTTTTCCCCGATCAGTACTTATGAGATTTCTTTGGAAGATGACAGTTGCTAGAAATATAGACCAAATGTAGGTGCCTTTTCTATGATTTCTTTTTCTAATAATTTAGAACTGTGAGGAAAAACACTTCTATGCCTGCCTCCTTGTATATGGCCCCTGTATTATTATGCCAGCAGGTTTTCTAAAAGCTTTTTGTGCAAAAATGCTTATTTTGAGGAATATTTTCAAATGTGTTGTCCAACATTTTTTGTCAAATATTTTTCAGCGCTTAGAATGATCACTTGTCACCATGGTTACTACTATTTTTGTGACCTGTTAAGCCAGCTAGCATTAGTTAATGTCATTATCATATCCATGCGTCATAGTGCTAATGTTCACACCTGTAGCATGCGCATGGGGTGTCCAGTATAAGCTTACGTGGATGTCCTGAAGTGGACACCCAGGGCATTACTGTTAAGAAGTTTGTAAAGAGATGTGTGCTAAGTTCCTGTCTGGTGGTGCCACTGGTCTGCAGAAGTCATGCAGACCTGCACTGAGGTTGGCAGTGTGTTTGCCATAGTTTCAACAATGGCTTGAACAGTTTGGTAAACAAAAACAGAAGAGCAGCTTCTTCTTCTGATTGTCAATGGTATGTCACTGTTGGTGTGGTATTTTCTAGGACTGTTTTTCTCAGTTCTTCAGCTACTGATCATGGAGTCTCTGTAACTTACTTATCCCGGGGCGGATTCCTGTTGAGCCCGTCATTCACCTGATCTGACCTTCAGTAGGATCTTTTAAAGCAGTATTTATTTGATCAACAGCATTCCCTGGGAGAATCTCCTTTGCTTTTCTCTGCTCTAAACTTAATGTATGGCTGCTTCTTGATACAGAACTCGGGAGTCTCAAGTATATTAAAGTTTTTTCTATCAAAACTTTTTCCTGCGATGGTTGAGAAGGCAGGCAGTTGCTCAGATGAGGCTGACATTCTGCTCTGTTGGCCAAGACTCTGTTGGAGGCTCGGCAGCAGAGCCCTGTGGTGAGTGCAGTGGTTTTGCCCTCGCTGTATAATTAGAAGTGATGCTGAGAATGAACTGTTATGTCTTCAGCCTTTATACTCTGTTTGCATATACAGCAACATTGCTGGTCTAGAGCATTGTCATTACCTGATAGGGAATCAGGCAGGTCAGAGGTTCTGATTATAGATCAGGAGCCAGGCAGGAAGAGCCCGCCAGGTACCCAGGCACTGCCTTCCTCCTGCTGCAGCCTGTGGACCTGATGTGATCTGCAAAGTTAGCTCTTGCCCCTGCAAACTTGTCTTCTGTTCCCTGTCTTTTGGATTATCGAGACCCCCTGGGTTCTTGTCCTAGCTTCCTGTTTGTATATGCCTGCCCCTCACTTTTTAATTTACTTCTGACCCCAGGCTCTTTGCCTGTCACTCAACGCTCCCTTTGTCTGTCAGCTTGGTGTTCTGAGTCCAGATATCGGTGACTTAGCACAGCTGCCCCAGAGGACATCCTCAATCTTTGCCTAATCTATAGACCTCAGGGATGTGTGGCTTCATTCTTTTTTCAAAGAAATGCTTGTTGTTATTTTCTTATTTACAACAAAATCTGCTCATTGTGGAAAAATTAGAGAATTTAGAAAAGAGTATCAAAGCAAAAGCTAAAGTACCCATTGTTTCAACACCAAGTGAAAACCACGATTGTGAGGGGGTATCTTTCGGACTTAAGAAGTGCATGTGGGCATGTTGCCTTGCGGGGCTTCATCTGGAATGCTTCAAAGTCTGTGCAGTGAGAAGGAGCCAGTTCAAGAAGTGAGGACTTGCTAAGGAGTTAATACTACTGATTTTTAAAAGATACATATTTTCTTTATTGATTCGAGAGAGAGAGAAAGGGAGAGGGAGAGAGAGATAGAAACGTCGATGGGAGAGAACATCAATTGGCCGCCTCCTGCACACACACCCCCCCCCCCCCGGGATTCTGGCCTGGGCATGTGCCCTGACCAGGAATCGAACAGGCAACCTCTAGATGCATGGGTCGATGCTCCACCACTGAGCCACACCGGCCGGGCAATACTGCTGATTTTTTTAACTGTCTGGAGGCTGTTTATACCTGGAGAAGAACACTTTTGCGTGTTGTTTATTTCTCAGTATATTAAACAACTGCTAAATGTTTAAACACTAGTTTTAAAATTGAATTTCTTTAAACAATTAAATTTAGTAGACCCGAGTTTTTGAACACTTCAAATACCTGAAAGTGCAGGAGAAATGCCCAGATACGTTATTACAGGCGTACCACGCTTAACCCTGTTCTAAAAGATCCACTCTGCAACTTTCATTCATTTCGTCATTCGTACACGAACTTCGACTCCTCCTTCCTATAATATTTTGATACCCACCCAGAGTTGACATGATCTTACGAGCACCAGAGGCAAGGAATATACCCCTACAAACCTGCACAGGTTACAGGTCTGCTTTCTGACCAATCAATTGTGGGTCAGAACATGGCACCGGTTTGAGTTCTCCCCAGGCGAGTCAGACCCTGGCTACCAGACATCGGGCTGAACTTGACTTGTGAAATCAATCGGACCTTTTCCTTTACTTTTCAGTATATGGCTTTCAGGTAGGTTCTTATTTCTAATCTGGTCCCCACCCCCCTCCCGTTACCCAGAAATGATTTACTTCCAGGTCTCGTTTGGCCAGTGTTACATAACCCATTGTCCTGTCATAATGATGCATTGGCCTGATCTGTTAACATTATTAAAAGCTTATGTATGCCTTTTGAATATTTTCTTGAAATTAGCTGGGCTTTCTAGAGGTTTCCCCCTGAGGAGATGAAGGATTGACTCTACCTAATGCAGTTTGGGTCATTTGGCTGATTTATCATCTCAGGTCGTGTTTCTGGAGCCTTTCTCGGCTCAGCTATTGAGTGTGACCATCAATGCTGGACTCTCTTTCCACCTGACTATTTTGTCACCACCTGTGCTCCTCATTCCTTCCTTATTTGGAGACACTTCTATGGCTTTCTAGGACTATTTGGCTGCCCCAGAGTTCCTGGTATTTATTCTTTTGGTAGCATATATGTAGTGTATACAGTATGGAAACAAGTATGTATCTGTACTCCACAGACAGTTACAGAAAAAACACCCATATTTTAATAACACTTTCCAACTTGTGAACATCAATACAAATAATTATGCGTGTCTAATTTAATTTATTACAACTTCCTTTTTGTATACTTTATGCCATTCTCTGTTGATTATTGTTTTTGAACCAGCCTTTCACAGACTTCACCAAGATGGTTCTTCTTTTCTGATGGACCAGACTAATTCAGCTTGGTCACCCTTTGTCCTTGGAGCACTGTCCCTGACATTCCTTGCAATATCCTTGCATTCTGGCCACAACAGGCTGTGTCTGTGCTATCCTGAGTACTCCTGCTTTATGACATGGAAGCAACTACCCTCCAAGGAATCCTTTTCAAATCATGTATGCTTAATGATTTTTCTGGTTTAATAGATTAGGGCTCTGGATTCCTCTCTTCTCACTGCATACAGTTTATTTGAGCATTTAGATGCTACTCCGCTGACAACAAGCTGCAGGTCAGTGTGCCTCCCCTCTGTGAGGACGCTCCTCTGCAGCCCTGGGAGCTGCTGTCCCAGCAGTCGTGTTTGCAAATGCGGCCACGATGCCAAAACAGCTCATTCCATTCGGGGCTTGCCTTGCTGAAAGGCTGCGGCAGACCCACTTCTGGCTGGCCAGCTGTTCTGAATTCCCTGACTGCTCTGTGAAGAAGGGCTCCTCTACCTCCTCGCTCGCAGGGCAGGTGGCTGCCTTGATTACCAGGCTCCTTTGGAAGCGGTTCCTCAGGAATGAATGCATAACTTCCCTGTCTTATCCTCCCTTCCCCTACCCACCCTTGTCCTATTAAGAAACTGATAGTTGCCTTTTGCCAGACTGATTGTATCTCTGACGGAGAACATATTTGCATTGATAAATAAGCTTCCTACACGTAGTTCCTTAACCCAAAGGACAGACTGTAATCCTGTGCTCTCAGGAGAGACATCGGAGATGGCAGTGTTTAGGATTCAGGTGAGGAGGGCAGTCGCACCTTCCGTGTTCTCAAGTCACTCCTTGTTCACACTTCTCTTCGCATTTTGAACCGTCTTCTCTTCTCTTTCTATCTGGAGTTAGTTAGACTGTCTCTCTGTTCTACTGAAGTCTAAGCTCTGTGAGGCTGTGAACCAGGTCTCGACCCAACACAGCACGTGCACCACTGACTCCAACTTGAAGCCTCTGGTATTTGTACTTTTAACTTGTCAGTGGGTTTAACTGATTTCCCAGTGATCAGACTGCCTCAGGGTTCCTTTGATTTTTTTTTACTAAAAATTGGATACAGAACACTGGATTTTGACACGATACTGACAGCGATGTATGTGACTAAGATGGGGAAATAATTTGTTTCAGTAGATAAAACCATTTCACACATGGAGTCTGTGAGGGGAAATAGTACAAGGTTCTTAGTGTTGAAAGTGGGGAAACCACTGTGGTGGGTTATTAAGTGTATAGGAAGGACACATTTATTGACCAGGGGACAGCAGTAATAATAAAAACAAAGGCTAACGCTTACTGAGCTTTTAATTATATGCCTGGCAGTGTTCAAAGTACTTGACAGGTGTAATCTCATTTAATCCTCCTAACACACCTATGAGGTGCATTCTGTTATTAGTCTCGTTTTATAACCATGGCAACTGAAGCACAGAGAAGCACCCAAGGTCGCACAGCAGTGAAGGCCAGAGTCGAGCCTGCAGGCTGTGACCCCAGAACCTGCACTGCTCCTGACTCAGCCGGTCATTGGCTTCGGAAGGGAGTCAGATGTTACCTTACTAAGAAAATAAAAAGAGCCATGGCACCAGGCTGGAACTTCCGCAAGGCCTCTAAGCTGTTCTATTTAGGACAGTTTAAAATGAAGAGTCATGGAACTTAGAACTGGGAGGACCTTAGGGAGCTATTTTAGTCCAGATCCTTCGTTTCCTAAATGAGGGGCTGAAAGCTTGGGTTATGGACTTCCTGAGAGTCAGATCTAAATATTGCATCTTGGGGCCAGGATCCAGGACTCCTGATCCCAATTCTGTGCTCTTTCTAGGCAACCATGCGGCTTTCATTTACGAACATTCATCTCACATAGTATAGCATGAAATGAACTGCACATGGTGTGATCCAGAAAAGCTGAAATAAATTCAGCTCTTGCCTTTTAACTTTGCATTTTATTACAATAGAACCTTTTAATGTATATATTGAAAGTACCAGGAAAAAACCCTAATGGTACTTTAGAAAAACATCCTTGCTTCCGGGACTTAAACTGATATTATTTGTACCAATAGGAGCACATACGCCGGCGAGGCTTCAGCTGCCTTGGGCAGCCCCTCTGTCCCTGGCCTCAGTCGGCAGCCAGCACAGGTGTGCCGCACCTTGTCCCGTGATAGAAGATCTATTTCACACCACGTGTTTTCTTATACGTGGGAAGCAATGGAGACATTCATTCCGCAGCTTTCTTTGGAATGCCCTCAACCTTTTGTGTCGGCTGTTAGGTGCTAAAGGTGCTTTATCAGTTCAGGGTTAAAGAGCTACAAGAAATTGGTGTTTTTTATATTGGATGGGCTTTTTTTTTTTTTTTTTTTTTTTAAGATTAAGACTCTGGATTTCCTATCTGCTTCAGGTAATGAAGGGCTCATTTGAATGTGAATGCTTGGGAAGGAGCCAGCTGCCCTTGCTGATTCTTTTCAGCATGGGAACAGTGGATAAGTACAAGCTTCCTAGTAAACTTCGGCCTCTTTGAGTAATCTGCTCGAAAGCACCTCCCACACAGAGATTTGGTATAAAACTCCCACACTGTGAAAAGCATTCTTTTTAAAGAATAGCTTAAACCTCAACATCAGAGACAATGTTGAAAACGGAAGCCAAATAAAATAAATACATTAACATTTTTAAAAATTTTTGGTGGAAGTATGTACATGCAAATGAAATTTCTACCTTATCCATTCTACCTTAAGAAAATCTGATTTAAAATAAATTTAAAAGCAAAGATTCTTTCATCCGAAAGTGGTAACTTCTCAGCACCACCTAGTGGTAACTTTTAAAATAAAGCCTAAATACCTTTGTTTTAGGGACAGCGTGGTAAAGAAAAACATTTTTTTTATATAGTAGATATTCCATAAATAGTAATTAAATGAATGACTGGATAAACAAAGGAGATAATGTGAAAACAGCTGTGTCGAGATCATTGAACATAGTTGTGTTACAGTCGTCCCTCGTTTATCGCGGTGAATCCGTTCCAGACACTAGCGGTTACACCTGGCGTTGAAGGATTCCTGGGGTGCTTAAATACATAGGCCTACAGTCCATACGTATTAATTTTAATTGTAATATAGGTGTGTATAATTGACTCAGAGAACTGAGCGCACGCTGTATCATTTTCACTGTCTCCATCAACTTTTTAATGAATATATTTGAAAAAACCGCGATAGAGTGAAGCCGCGAAAGTCGAAGCGCAAAGTGGCAAGGGACGACTGTATTCTCTTTCCAAAACTGATATGAAATTATTAAAGTAGTCATTTAAAAAAATAATGATTTGCAATAAGAAAGAATGCCATCCATTGACCAGCAATTTAAACAACTCCCTATGAAAGCAAACAGATAGGATTGGATTGACGGAGAAAGGAGGCAGGAGAGGACCACAGCCCAGAAACCACTGGGGGATGCAGCAGAGCTAGGAGCTGTCATGGGGCTTGCTCCGAGCAGAGAGAAAGGAGGTCTCAAAGCCAGCACAATCGGGCTAGAGCAGCTGAGCCTTCCCCAAGGCAGCGAGTGTAGATGGTGATGGCAGGGTAGCATACCAGTACCCAAGATAACTGATGACCCCAATAAGGACCAGGGAGCCCCAATCTAGGAAGACAAGATACTGGACGCCCTCCTGGCATCAGCCCCGTGACTCTCTAAGCCAGGGTATTGTTGTGAGGACCTGTGATCAGCATTGACAAAGAACAAATCTGAAATTCCAAGATGAGCCCAAATCAGGAAATGCCAAACGTTTGAGGGAAACCAACACTATGAAAAAGGGAACAGAACCAACACCCAAGGAACAAATGAAAAGATTAAAATATGTACAATTAGCCCAACCGGAGTGGCTCAGTTGGTTGAGCATTGTCCTGTGCACCAAAAGGTTCCTGGTTCAATTCCCAGTCAGGGCACGTACCTGAATGATGGGTTCCATCTCTGGTCAGGGCACGTACAGAGGGCAACTGATCAATGTTTGTCTCTCACATCGATGTTTCTCTCTTTCTCTCCCTTCCTCTCTCTAAACATGTCCTTGGGTGAGGATAAATAAATAAATTATTTTAAAAAATAAAATAGCCCAGCTGGTATGGCTCAGTGGTTGAGTGTCAACCCATGTACCAAGAGGTTGCCAGTTTGATTCCCAGTCAGGGCACATGCCCAGGTTGTGGGCCCAATCCCTGGTGGGGGGCATGCAGGAGGCAGCCAATTGATGTTCTCTCTCATTGATGTCTCTTATCTCTCTCCCTCTCCCATCCTCTCTCTCTAAAATAGATAAAGAAAAATTATTTAAAATAATAATAAAAAATAAAACAAAATATGTGCAATTAGTGATTTGTTCAATGTATGTATTTGGTTAATATTGAGCATTTCTATACAACGAAGCCAAAGGTAAAGCTAAGAAAGGAAAATTGGACATAGATGAAATTGGAAAAACAAATAAAATGTATGGTTATCTAAATTTTCAGTATACAATATGAAAATAAAGTAATGCATCTAAAATTCTAGGTGATATCAACATTACATAGGTGGGGAGTAGAAGTGGAAATATATTAAGGATAATAGATATTCATTGGCTTAGGCTTTGATATAAGAATATAAGTTTAGCCCGGCTGGTGTGGCTCAGTGGTTGAGCGTCAACCCATGCAGCAAGAGGTCACCGGTTCGATTCCCAGTCGGGGCATATCCTCAGTGGGTGGCATGCAGGAGGCAGCCAATCGATGTTCTCTCTTATTGATGTTTCTATCTTCCTCTCTCTCTAAGATCAATAAATAAAAAGTATTTTTAAAAAAAGAATATAAGTTTAACATTTGTTAAAACATTAGCAGAATATTAATGTAAGTAATACAATATATAACACGTTACTTGAGGCCCTGACTGGGCAGCTCAGTTGGTTAGAGCATTGTCCTGATATGCCAAGGTTGTGTGTTCGATCCTGGGTCAGGGCACGTACAAGAATCCACCAATGGATATATGAATGGGTGGAGCAGCAAATAGATGTTTCTCTCTCTCAAATCAATAAATTAAGAAAAAAAAACACATTACTTGAAATAATTTTTGTTAAAGACATTTTATGGGTGTCTCCTACTTAAATTTTACCATCACATTTTCAACATTTCTCCCATTGAATTATTTTATAGTTTTCTTTGTAGATGAGTTCAGGTGTATTTTATAATTTAGTTGTAAAAAGGGGAAAGGAAAATGCAAATCAGGTACTGTGAAATTGAAGTGACACAGTAATACATTTTTTATTGTTTATGGATCTATTTTCATTTCTTAAGGTCTGTGTGGCTTGATTTTATTTTCTTAGAATTCTTTTGCAGCTTTGTCATACCTATCTGTTGAATTCTGTTGAAATTTTTAGTTCCCGTTACTAGAAAGGAAAAGTGAAGAGGTTGACATTTCATTTGTTCCACGTGATATGAGCTCCCTTTTAACTGGAATATTTTCCCCCTGTAATAATGAGTTGAGAAGAGGTTCGTAAAACATGATGGTTTCGGAACTGTCAGTATACTCACTTTAATTATAACGACTTGTTCAGCACCAACCCTGGATAGTAAAGCCTTTAGAGGCTGTGTAAATAGTTTTATATCCCTGATAATCTCTAAAGATACAGAATTTAAGCTAAGGAATGTATCCTGTCTTTCTAGCTTTGAATTATGAATATATAATGCCTGTTTTACATTGAAGAATGTTCAGAGTCTAATATGTTTTTCCTCGTAAGACACGAATATCATGTTGGAATTTAATATTAAAATTACTATATGGTTAAAATGTCATTTGTCTTTGTCCTTTGGTTGTGGTTTTGAAGGAAAAGTGGGAAAACCAGAGAAAAGTAAATACCCCAAAGACAATCTTTAAAATTCCAAAATTCATTAATAGGTATTTCCTGAATAAATGGAAATGGCCAATACAGTATGTGCATGAAAAAAATGTTTACCCTCACAACTAATAAAGGGAAATGGAGACTTAAATAATAGTTTTTGGCTATCAGATTGTCAAGGTTTTCATTGATAGTATCCTGTGGTGAGAAGGGGACAAAGAAATGGCATTCTCATGTATTGGTGCTAGAGTGGGGCCATGCCCCTCAGTGGGTTCAACTAAACATTCAGACTCTGATGACTGCCATATGCCACATCTGTGACCGGTTGCTTAGAGGGATGGAGACAGCCAGGAAAGCCAGCCTACGGGCAGGACAGCATCAAGTGTTTGCTCTTCAGTGGAGCCTTCACAGTACTCCACATCGTTGTCCACTCAGCCTTCTGGAAGCTGTTCTCTCTAGTACCCTAGGTGACAACTTGGGTGAGACTCGTATTGATGGGTACAGGAGCCTCCCTAGCTTAAAGCTTCAGCCGCCAGGAGCCAGTGTCTATTGTAACCACTTCCTAGCATGGCTTTCTAGTTGCCTGCAAGGAGTGTGCAAGTTATAAGAGTCGCTGAACTCAGGAACACCTAAAAATATGGTGCCTATTAGGTATTTATAATTCCTTTGAGTCAGGATGCAATTTATCAGTCAGGGGTAGAAAAATTATTTTTCTCCTAAGCAATGATGCTTAGTAATAGGGTTGTCAGTATGACTAGGGGAACAGAGCTAGAAAGTTAACTCAATGTCAGATTCACAGAAGGAACGGGTTTGGTTAACCCTTTACTCACCATAATTAAGAGCACAATCTCTTTTTAAGAATCAAATTTCATTATATAGTGAAAGCTTCGATTGTGTGTATACCTTTCAATCTGGCAGTTTTGTTTTTAGGGATTTATAGCAACAAATAAGATATGTGCACAAAGATGTATCTATATCTGTAGGTTCACTGCCATAGTGAATAATTGTGACCATCTAAATGCTCAGCAACTGGTTAAGTAAGTATAGTAAGTTCATATTATAGAATACTATGTGAATTTATGGAATAGATATTTACAGAAACAACATTGAAAGGATTTATATCAAAATATTTAGTGTTTAACTCTGGGTGGTGATTTTCAGTGTAATTTTTAAAAAATCATTCATTACTAGTTTTTAACTTTGACCATGTATTAGTGTTCTAAATTATTATTTTTTACAGAAGTGATAAAAAAAAGTTAATTTCAATGCATGCTATTTAATTGATTAGTCAGACATTTAAGAGTTTGTTTTAATACCATTAAGAAGGCTTGATCTTGAGCTTTAATGACATTTTATGTATTTTATAAACTACTCAGATCCATCTCACATCTACATGGGAGGTGATAACATTGAAATAATTAAAGCCATCAAAGTCATTCTCAGCTCCTTTTCCCATATGTGTTATTGTGTGCTTTCTAACTTCTAATTACAATCTCATAAATTATAAACCCATCAAAATTGATAATAAAGTGAACACAGAATTTTTTAGTTAATCTGTAGAATTAATCTTGGGGGCTGGGAAGGTTAAGAAAAAATGAAACAGGAACTATGGCTCGGTGATTGCCACATAACCAGATATTTTCATCATTGTTAGAATTTCGATGCCAGCCCTCAGCTCCTTTTGTCAGGTTATGGGTAGGTTAGTGAGTGCCGTCATTACTTCCTAAGAGATTTTTATAGAAATATATACAGTTTTCTCTCCATCTTTCACTTATTTAATTAAACTTAATGTTATCTTTAACATTACCCCATCTATTGATAGTCTCGGCACTCTATTGCTTCAGAAAATGTAAAAAAATACTTCCTCAAAGGGTGTATAGTACTTGGAGGAATATTGAAAAGGAAATATATAATAATTTGAGCTATACTTTCAATAAAATAAGAATCATGTAAGGAAATATCCAGGAAATGTTTATTGCATTTATTACCTGCTTTTTTTTTTTTTATTAGTTGTGTTTCTTCTTCTGCCTACACACGGATGATAAAGAGTTTGTTGGGCCTACACAAGAGCCATGCACTACAGAAGACCAGTCTTTGGGATTTAAACTGGGAACTAGTCCCAATCCCACCAGGGACTGTGTGACCTTGGGACTCAGTTTCCTCATCTATACAGTGAATGGATTAGACGAGATAATCTCTTAGGACTTTCTCAACTAAAATAAAAGCCCTTAAGATTTAAGCAATTTCTAACTCTAAAATTTGTAATAATAATGTTTCTTATAGCTTTATGTTTTCTCTTTCAGTTTATATCTGTTCAAACTAGGAATAGCTCCCCAGATCCAAGATTTGTTGGGCAAAGTAGACTTCACAGGTACTACTCTTTATAATTTTTACAATGTAATTACTAAGAAGATGAACCAGTACTTTTTTTTATTGTGATGTCATTGGCTTCCTTTTGTCCACTATATTGGTCAGAGGGAGAAACTTATTATTTTGTACTTAACCAGTTTTCCTTTTCCCCACATTTGGAAAATGAGACCCTGAGGCTGGCTTTTTCTTAAGGTTCTTATTTGGAAATTACCCACCTTCTTGATAAAGGCATTTCTTTTTCTTTTTTTTAAATAATGGCATGCACTTTTAATTTTTTTAATCAGAAAAATAAGCCCTGCATATCTGGGAAGGGGACCCTAGGATGAAAACATTTCTTGATATAAATATACTCATTCCTGCCTCCATCTCTGTGGCTCTCTCTAATTTGTTTCTGTTCTTTTTCAGAGGAGGAAATCAGTAATATGAGAAAGGAACTCGAGAAATATGGAATCCAGATGCCATCTTTCAGCAAAATAGGTGGTATTCTGGCTAATGAACTGTCCGTGGATGAAGCTGCATGTAAGACTCTTTAAAATCCGAACTTGCCATTGACGTCAGACTGACCTATACCTCATTTGTTGATTTTGCTTGTAGAAAACGGAATATTTAGAAGACACTTTAAACCACTCTGAAAGCTTTTATTATATGTATTGTAGATGGTTAATTTGAGCATATCGGAATATAACTAAATAATAATTTTGGGACTTTATTTATTTATTTATTTTATCCTCACCCGAGGACATTTTTGCATTCATCTTCAGATAGAGTGGGAGGGGGAGAGGAGGGAAGAGAGAGAGAGAAACATCGATGTGGGAGAGACACATCGACTGGTTGCCACCCACACGACCCCAACCAGGGCCGGGGACAAACTGCAACTGAGGTACGTGCCCTTAACAGGAACTGAACCGGGGACTCTCTGGTCTGCGGGTCGATGCTCTAACTGCTGAGCCAAACCAGCCAGGGCTTGATTTGGGACTATAAACAGCCACTTGTGCAATGTGAATTAAGAGGTTCCAGAGATACCTTCATACTTCAAAATATTTCTCTACTTTCTTTGTCCTTAGATTTTAGTGGTAGGGCACAGTGCTATATTGTCTTTTTGTGTTGCAAGTTAAATTACAGGCATCTCTTGGAATCAACCTGCTACTTTAAAAGTGTCCATGTTACCCTTTGAACCCCCAGGTGGTTGACATAGTGCTTGGTTCACTTTAGCCATTCAGTGCAGGTTGAATAAATGAATAGGGATTATATAGCAGATGCTGACAGGCCCCCAGATAGATGGGCAGGTGGAGAGGTTCTGTGCTCTGTGCTCTGTGATGTGGCCGAGACCTCTTTTTTTTGTATGCTTACTGGGAGCCGAAGAAGAAAGTAAACCTACTTAAATGTATGCAGTGTCAATGCAACTGTCCATGTTACCTTTTGCTAATAAAAATCTTTTTTCTCTTCTCAGTGCATGCTGCTGTCATAGCCATTAATGAAGCTATTGAAAAAGGAATAGCAGAGCAGACCATTGTAACACTAAGAAACCCAAATGCAGTTTTATCTTTAGTGGATGAGAACCTTGCACAGGAATATCAAAAGGAACTCTGGGAAGCCAAAAAGGGAAAAGAGGAAAATGCAAGACTGAAGGTATTTAATTAGGTGTTCAGTAATAAATAGCATTATGAGAAGCTAGTTTGAAAAATAAGTTATGTTTTTAATTCACCTGGCTGCGGTCTCTATAGCTACAGGCAACTGGTTTGGGTGAAATGTGAGGGTAAAAGAAGACCTTGCACTATGGGAGGAAATTTGGTTTT
Source organism: Tadarida brasiliensis (assembly GCA_030848825.1). NCBI lineage: Eukaryota > Metazoa > Chordata > Mammalia > Chiroptera > Molossidae > Tadarida > Tadarida brasiliensis. Next base: position 49,801,727 of record CM061258.1, read on the forward strand.
CTTTTATGATAAATATTATAAGTTGCAAGGTGTTTCAGGTCATGCTGTAAACTTAATACTTACCTGAAAAGTATAAAAGTGGCAGCTAAAGATCTTTTCTCGTTACACACCACCAGCAAACCTTGTATGGGCCAACTTACCTTTAGATTTATTCGTACAGGTTAATAATTCACGTGGGGAAGTTTAGAGAGGATGTTTTGAATCTACTCTCCTGGTATTTTCCCAATATTCACCCTCATGTGTGAGGAAGAGGTTTTCCTCCTCAGCCCGCAGCCTGCTCCTGATCCTAACTCCGCACTCCTGCCTGTCTTGTGTTATTGAAGACTGTCCACACTCAGCTTCCACTTCCTCACCGACCCTTCTCTCCTTACGCTCCTGCCTGTCAGCTTCAGCTCCATTACCAAAAATGACCACTTTATCTTACAGCCTTTTCTCAACTGGTGGTTTCTGCCAGCAGCCTGCATGCTTGCCCCACCCTGCGCCTGCCTTGGGATCGTCTGCTCCCTACCTGTGTGCTTCTTTGTCGCTGTGGTTCTCCTCTGCGTCAGTTAGTGTCTCTTCTTCCTCTTCCCTCTAAATATGGGGACTGACATTGGCACTGAGTCACTCCTGTCTCTGTTCTTCCTCAAGTAAGCTCATCCACTTGTTGAAGAAATTGCTCTCAGCTTCATAACTGGGTTTGATATTCAAAAAATATCAAGGGGTCCAGAAAATGTTTACATTAGAAAATTAGGCCTTTTCATAAACTCACAGGGGCTGTTCATCTTTGCACTCCTTGCTGGGCACATCTAACCTAGTGCCCTGCACAAAGCAGGTGCTCTTAGAAGCTTTTATTGCGTTCAAATGAACGTTAGTAAATGGTTTTTATCGCTCCTTACATTTTTGCTTTTGAATATCAAGCATTGGAAACATTTAACCTCAGGAATCAGTGAAGACTTTGTTTTGCAGAATAACTGTATTTCGGAAGAAGAAAGAGATGCATATGAAGAGCTGCTGACACAAGCAGAAATCCAAGGCAATATCAATAAAGTCAACAGTAAGTAATGGATTCTATGAAGGAAATGGATACTTCTATGAGATATGAATTTTCCTTGTCAGAGTCTCAGCAAAACTCTCAGTGTGTACCTTACATGATGAAAAATCTACTAAGTTTCAAAATTGCTCTTAATTATGGTGCATCATCTAACAGTTTCCTGTAGAGCAGTTTCTGGTGCTCCTGCCCCCCGTTCACGCAGAGTAGCTCAAGGCGTCTCGAAGCTGGTTGGACTGTAATTCCCTGTTTCATCATAGGTACTGTGCATGTCATATTTTGAACCTATCCCTTATTTGGATAATATTGATAGTTATTTAGTAAAATATTATGACTTAAAAGACTATCATTCCTTGCCCATGATTATGTGATGGCATTTGATTGGAACTGTAAAAGGTATTATTAACAGCTCTACTCTTTATTCCTTCCCAAATATTAGTCTAACATTTGTAAGAATTATTTTCTTATGGCTTGTGTAGCTTTTGTGCAAGTGAATGAGACTTGACAGGACAATGAATTTAAACAGTGACAGTTTAAATCCCCGTCCCTGAGACTCTGTGGAGTTGTACTGTTCCATTCTTCTTGGTACCCAGTTCAGTTGTATGACATAAAGAACAGAAAACTCAGGTAATTAAAATAAGCATATGCAAGTTCAGATTCATTCATCTCTTTGTTAGTCTTTTCCCCTTTCTAATAAAATTTACTTTTACTTGAAGCAGTAAGGAATTCTATTTGACATTTATTTCTCATAGATCAACCTAAATAACCCATATATATCCCAAAAATGAATACATGGAAGGCTATTTAGCCCATTTAATAAGTCATGTGAACTGTTTGCCAAACTTAAACTTAGAGTATTCACTAATTACAACGGTCCTAAACCTTGTCCTTGATTTGACACCCTCTGTGAGCTTTGGATGTTCTTTATCACTCTTAACACCTTCAAAACAGTGCAGACCTCTAGGTGCAACCCAGACGTCTGCTCCTAAGTTCTTGGCAGAGACATATCCAAAAGGCTTCAAACAGTGATTAAGGAGACCCAGAGAACACTGATGTAAATATCTAGGCTCTTAGATGCTTATATTGACAACTGAGTAGGTTTAAGAAATTATCTCACACAGTCTGGCCGGTGTGGCTCAGTGGTTGAGCGTCGACCCATGCACCAAGAGGTCATCGGTTCAATTCCCGGTCAGGGCACATGCCCAGGTTGTGGGCCAAATCCCCAGTGGGGGGCATGCAGGAGGCGGCCAATCGATGTTCTCTCTCATCGATGTTTCCATCTCTCTCTCCCTCTCACTTGCTCTCTCTCTAAAATCAATAAAGGGGGAAAACATTTTTTTAAAGAAATTATCTCACACATACACTGCTAAGAGCCCTAGGGTAACTTTTTTTTAAGGGAACACCTTAACCATTTGGGATGCGTATTCTTGTTCTTTTATTCTTATTAAATTGTGAAGATGTTAGTGATGATACATGAAGCATAATTTCAAGTTTCTCTTTCTGCTCTGTTTAAAAGCTGAGGATTTCATTATGCCTGACAGAAATGAATTACAGGAAGAAATTAATATTGCCAGTAAGACATCTGAGGTCAATAAACTTAGTGAGGAAATAGTTCCATAACCATTTGCCATCCTTTGTTTTGAAATGTTTATATCCACTAAAGCAGATTTCTTTTTCATGTTAAATAAAATGCCTTATGTAAATGTTTTACTACTTTACTCCATGACAAATTTAATGCCAAATTAGCTATACTTATTTTCCCCCATTTTTAAGTAAAAGGCATGAGATGATTAGTACTGATGCATAACCAGCTGAAATTATGAAGGACATTGCAACGTTTGATGGTTTTAACGATGTAAAACATGGTTGTTCTGAAGTTTTTTATCTGTCTCCCCATCTGAAAATTTATAGTCCAGAAGAACTAAAAGGAGTCTTGAAAAACCCCAGAAGCATGTTTTAGTCAGTGGCATGACAATGAGACAGTTGTATGCTTTAGAATATGTACATATAGCTACTTGACAAGCTTTTCCCCAGCCACGTAGGTTATTATATTAAAGTATCAAGGTGTCCACATTCGTAGCAGCCATCGCCATGGCATAAGTGACAGATGATAATGTCACCAGCTGTGTCGTCAGATCCTTCAACATTGTTTGTTATTTAACTTGGGGTTTGGCATGTGCATTCTCTTCATTACATGACCTATTCTGTTAAGGTCGGGGCTGGAAATTTGGTTGTATGCACAGTATAAAAGAGTGGTTAAGCTTTATTTTCTTTGTAGAAGAAATGGTGCATTAGGAATGTTTTAAGGATGTGATTTTTCTGGTAAGATTTTACCCTCCAGTAGTGTAAACTCACATAATAGAGTTTTCAGAGGTGATGCAGGATCCCATGCAAAGTAATCAGAGACACAGCGGAAAGGTCTCGGATAACATGAACGGAACAGCAAACACCACCGCCAACCGCTGCCGTTCCTTTCTGGAATTCTTTCGTTTGTCTTGTTAATTCTAAGAATAGCAAAAAGTGTTTGGGTTCTTAAGATCCTTTAGAATACATGTATGTTTTCTGGGAGTGTGGCATGAAAGATTGCATTAGTTGTGAGTATTTCCTGCTGTTGAATAATGTCTCTTAGTAGAAAGGTTATTGAGGGTAGCTCCTTGAAAATGTAGAGAAGATAAATTGTCATGTTAGAAAGGGTTAGAATAATCATAGCTGCCGTGTTAGGGAGACAGACTAACCCTTGAAAAGCTCTAGAAATCTGTGGGTCTGTGTTATTTTAACTACACTGAAGCCTTCTTTATGGGGCAAAATCCTACTGGTTCTGTCTGGTTTGCTGTTGCCTGGTGGCACTTCATCACTCAGTCTTCCGTTTGGTCAGCAATTTCATTTTTGTTTTCTGAAAACTATGCTGAATCTACTGTTTTAAGCACCCTCCTTTTGGTCACTAAAATGCAAGTCTTGTAATCTGAACATTTCAGCTGGTAGTGACATCACAGAGCTTATGATTCAGTCAGATCATGTCAACCAAGGCACTTCTCTGATCAGGACTTTTTTTTTTTCAGGCTAACTAATACTAGCACAGACTTATTCAATCATATGGATTTTGGTTGTACTATATATATTTTTAAAATATGTTTTTACTGATTTTTTAGAGAGAGAAGAAGGGAGAGAGAGATAGAAACATCGATTGGCTGCCTCCTGCACGCCCCCTACTGGGGATCGAGCCTGCAACCCCGGCATGTGCCCTGATTGGGAATCGAACCAGGATCTCTCAGTCCATGGGATGACGCTCAATCCACGGAGCCACAACGGTCAGGCTTGGTTGTAATATTTTGAAAAACATACCTGAGTTATTTTTTCTTAAAAATCGCAATTCAGCTCAGCTCTGTGTGGCTCAGCTGGTTGAGCCATGCACCAAAAGATCACTGATTCAATTCCCGGTCAGGGCACGTGCTCACGTCGATGTTCCTCTCTCTCTCTCTACCTCTCTCCCTTCTTCTCTCTAAGCATGCTGTCAGGTGAAGATGAAAAAAAAAAGAATCACAGTTCATAGAACACAGAGTTGAGGGAGAAGAGAATGTGCTGAGAACCAGTGCCATCAATCTCGAGCAGCAACGTGTCCTAGTGCCTGCTGTGGGTCCCATGGCTCGGGTTCAGAGGGAGGACACAGCAGTAGGGCAAGGCTTCACAGAGCGTCAGTCTCCTTAGGGAGACTATGCTAACACACAGGAGCATTAACGAGCAGTGCCTGCAGGATCTGTATGGCCCAGCTCCAGATACTGTGTGGATTCCCAAGGTGTGAAATCCTCAGGGACTGGAACCGTGTGAAGGCTTCATCTAAGAAGTGCGACCAGAGCTAGTCCTGAAAGGAAGGATTTTGTAAGGGAGTCACGCTAGGCAGGAATGATCTCGTAACTCCAGCTCTGTCAATGCAGAGGTTCTTTTAGGGACTACCTCCAAGGATTGGACTCACTCCCAGTCAACTACCTTTCCAGGGTTTTGCCTGCCCTCCCACTGCAGCCCTTCAGCGTTCACGGGCAGTGACTCCTAGGTCTAACCCTTGGACAGCTGGGCTGTGTGGGTCAGGCCACAGTGGGAAAAGTGGACATTCTGACAGTGTGACTCCCCACCCAGGGCTGACTGCAGTGGACCACATCAATGCTGTCATCCGGGAAGGCGACCCCGAGAATACGCTGCTTGCACTGAAGAAACCGGAGGCCCAGCTGCCTGCTGTGTATCCCTTTGCTGCTGTGATGTATCAGAACGAACTTTTCAACTTGCAGAAGCAGAGCGCCATGGTGAGTCAGAGGACACTGCAGTTACCGAGACGAGGAAGGCTGTTTAGGAGGTGAAGGGGGGTGAGAGTCTTTAACTTGTACCAATCCCCGGTCTCGTGGGCTTCCCTGTACCAATTTCGTGGCTGCTTCTTCCTCCTGCTTTTCATCTGTGTAAAGAATCTGAAAGCATAGTTAGGACATGCAGAGAGGGCTGTACACCAAGCACATTGAAAACAGGTAGTTCTTATTCTCTGTACGATTTTTTAAAAACATGTTTTTGATATAGTAAAACAAGCTCTAAACCAGCATTTCTAGAAATCTGCAACCAAGAACATTAGCACCATGGCTTTCATTTTTGTAAGTTTCTGCTCCTTAATATGTGAATAGTATCAAGCAGCAACATTGACATAAGGTTAGAGCAATGAAAAGCATGTGTACTACAAGGTAAGCCAGACAGTGGAACAGAATGAAAAGGACTGGAACAGCGCCAAGCATTGAATATATGAGAGCTAGTATTTCAGAAAGGTGGGAAAGGAGTGAAATCCTTAACAAGTAGTTCACCATTTGGGAAAGAAAACATTACCTCACTATACATATTAGAATAAATTTCCAATATAAAAGATTAAATGTAAAAAAAAAATTTTTAAACCAAGTTCTAAGGAAATATAGAAGGACTTTGGCTCTTAAAAATCAGAAACAGCACTGATCCAAAAAAAGGGGGGTAGGCAAAAGCATAAAAAGGAAGTTCACAAAATATCTAATATTCATAATGACAAACACAAAAAATGTTCAAAATCAGAAGTTCCGACACAATTATTTTTAGAAATCAGGTTGGCAGAGTTGCGAGCTCTGACCTAGTGCGGGCACAGAGTTGGGGCAGCAGGCATCTCCTAGGGCGGATGGGGCCACGAGGGCTGCAGCCTTTCTGGAGGGTGGTTGGAGCGGTGTGCATCAAAGGCAGTACCCATTTTCCTGACAATTATATTCCTAGGAAGAGACTACGAATCAAAAAGTTGTAGCCACGAGGATGTTTCACAGCATCGTCTCTAATACTGAGAAACAGGAAACGAATCACATGTTTAACTAATAACAGATTGTTCACACTACTATTAAGTAGAAGAAATGAAATTAAAATGTATAGCATTATCTTGTTTCTTTTTGTAACTTGAAAATACAAAAAACTATGTTTAAAGTGTTTTTACAAGTCAGTTTAAAAACACCTCTGTAGCCCTGGCCGGTTTTGCTCAGTGGTTAGAGCGTCGGCCTGCGGACCAGAGAGTCCTGAGTTCAGTTCCCGCTAAGGGCACGTACCTCGGTTGCAGTTTGTCCCCCGCCCCGGTTGGGGTTGTGTGGGTGGCAACCATTCGATGTGTCTCTCTCACATCGATGTTTCTCTCTCTGTCTTCCTCCCTCTCTCCCTCCCACTCTATTTGAAGATAAATGCAAAAATGTCCTCAGATGAGGATAAAAATAATAAATAAATAAAAAATAAAAACACCTCTGTAAATGTTTGCATGAATTAAAAAGAAATAGAAGGATATATACTAAAGGGCTGGGGTGCTAGGACATGTTTTCTTATTCTTGCTTATCAAGACTTTCTATGTTTTCTAAATATTAATAGAAAGATGCTATTTATAATAAAAGAAAAATAGGTTATTTCCTTACACTGCATTTAGGTTCTCTCATTAATATTTTCTCCCACTTCTCTGGCTGTGAAGCCCAAGGCTACTGGAACTCTACCACAGTCATCCATCCCTAGCTGGTCAATAGTCAGCTATGGCTGTCCAGACCTATTTCGTCTTTACTTTTCCTTATCATTTTTGCTGTATACCGTAAATAGTTGTGCACAGTTCACTGAAAGAGTAAGAGAGGTGAATCACAGATGATACCATTTTTCTCTTTACTTGTAATTTTATACCTTCCCTACATGTTAAACTTGTAGTTAATATAAGATATTTGGATAAAGTTTACATACATGTTTCCTATAATAACTCCTTCTTCCCATTTGCTTTGGAAGGGAAAAATTGTGTTTATGTTACTCTAAAATCGTTTTGCTGCAAGGTTTCTGTGGAGCTCCAGAAATCTATAATGCATTTTAGTATAAATATTACATTGTATATATTAAATACATATAATATCCTAGATGTAAAGATAATATATCAGCTTTTTTAAAAAATTCATTTTCATGCTCCCTTTGTGTTCCTTCAACATATGGAAGAAATAACCTTTGGAAGTTAGGTCAAATTAGTATAAAATGGTTAAATAGCCCAGCCGGTGTGGCTCAGTGGTTGAGCATCGACCCATGCGTCAAGAGGTCACCAGTTTGATTCCTGGTCAGGGCACATGTCCAGGTTGTGCGCCCAGTCCCCAGTGGGGGGCATGCAGGAGGCGGCCGGCCAATCGATGTTCTCTCTCATCAATGTTTCCATCTCTCTCTCCCTCTCCCTTCCTCTCTCTCTAAAATCAATAAAGAAAAAAAAAATTTTTTAAGGTTAAATGGAAGAGAACATTGAAGGGGGAAGGTGTTCTGAAATCTAAAATGTATTTTTTAAATAAGCCAAATTCAAATCATATAAATCTGGAGGTTCTTACTTGCTTTACCAAAAGATGTACTCACATTTCTTCAAACATCTAGACCTTATAATACATTTTAAAATTTCAACCCAGTTATAAAAATGTGACTAATTTTTTTGAAACTAGAATCAATATTCTTGGCTTAAAGATTTTTATTTACTTTTCTGAGGCTATAACTTTTAGGTGAAATTCTTTCTTCTTTTACTTACCCTTAATTCAAACTGAAAATTATTAGTTATGCTAAAATCTTATCTCACACTACCAGACAATGACAACTTATCTAATCCTTGGCTTAATTATTTGGTAAGGCTGAGCCTGTGAGCAGCTAATAGAGCTGGGAAGTAGGAATCAACTATAGGAATGCACATGTTTGTAGAATCATAAATATTGCTTGTAATTCACTCAGTCCGCAAAACCATCTAAGAAAATACCAGAAGTCATTTACCTGTTCTTGAAAGCCAGTGAAGAATAGGTGGCCAGTGAGCCCCTTTCCTCCTGGGTTCTCAAAATCTTTGACTTTTCATTGTTCGTTGACATTCTAAACCCCCGTCAGATGCACGAGGTGTGTGAACTTACTGCCATATGTTTCCCAACAGAACTACTTGGCCCATGAGGAGCTCTTGATTGCAGTGGAAATGCTGTCTGCTGTTGCTTTACTAAACCAGGCCTTGAACAGCAACGATCTTGTGTCTGTGCAGAACCAACTCAGAAGCCCAGCGATCGGCTTCAACAATCTGGACGAGACATGTGTGGAACGGTAAGAGGTTTTCCAAACCTCTTTTCAATGCAGAAATGTGTGTTTGGCAGATCTCACAAATAAAGGATGTGCTTCTTACTGGAGAAATCCATATATCCATGCTCATTTTCTTGAAAGCTAGTCTACTTTGTTTTAAGAGTCTTTCTAATATTACAGTATTCCTTTTAGGGAAACAAAGAGTGTAAAAATGGTCATCCTGTGGCAACTGCTGGCCGACTTTGTCATTAGCAAAGATTATGTGATAGGCTAAAAATAAAAGAAGTGAAAACATACCTTCCCCTTATTTTCCTTTGCCTACTTTTAGAGACGACAAAATGTAGAAAAGTTGGAAGCAGCTTTAGAAATCATCCAGTCCAGTTCTCTTATGTTACTGATAAGGAAACTGAGTCTAGATGTATGGACTCCCAGTTTGGCAGTTGGGCCCAAAACCCCACTTTTCTGATTATTAAACAAAAGGAATCTTGAAACCACAGTGGATCATGGCAGTGGGCAACAATCTCAGTTTAGTATTTTTTATTTTGTGCTCCTTAAATATACTACTAGATGGTACAGTTGATAGTATTATAAAACACTAGAGCAGATCTAGAGAGAAAATCAAGGGGCTGGAAATAAGGAGCCCAGTGAAAAATTCAGGGAGACAAAAGCCCGAGTCAAAAACCGAGTGATTTTCCGTCCTTGTGACCACCAGAGGGAGACGTCTGCTTAGATCTTGACAAAAACTCTTCAAATGATTCTGGAACTGCTCAAATAGGTAGGTTGAGTAATTCTCCAGAGTCACGTACGGTGGTACATGAAAAAAAATTATTTTAACTTCTTAGAGGTTTAAAAATGGTGTCTGATTACTTGTCTATGTAGGGAATGGCCCAAAAGTAGTAGGTCAGTGGATTTTCCTTGTTTTTAGTCTTTTTTGGAGAGAAATTGATGTTCATATACTATATAAATTTGGCCACCTGGTTCATATTATGACTCAGAGTCTCTTTCCAAGGTAACTTATTTCTACTACCACTGTTTCTATGAATGGTACCACCTTCCCCTCAACTTGAGTTTTCCTCTGCCCTCGCCAGGCACCCTCGGGCTGTACACAGCCAGCTCACTTCTCTCCTCGGGAGCCGATCTGTGTGCATTATTTCTCTGCAAATGTTTCCACTTCCCAGCGACCACCTCATTCAGACTCTTCACCTTTGCTTCTATAATAACCTCCAGATTGGTCCCCTACGTCTTTCCCGTCCTCGTTCTTACCTAACCAGGCTTTGCTGTGCTCTCTCTCTGTGCTGGGGTGGAAGACTGAGCTGGTCGCTCCCCGACGAAGCCTGACCATCTACTGGGGCACTCATGGGGAATCTCGATGAGAGAATTGTCAAGGTGGCTTCACAGATTGAGCATCCCTGCCCACTGCCCTCTAAATGGCAGTGCCCCCTCCCTCCAAATCACCCGTTTTGATGATCAAAAATCCTCTCCTTGCCCCATCCCAATTTACACATAACCCATTAAGGAAATGGTCCCACATCCCATGTGAGAACCTCTTTTATACTTGTGGTTTTCAGCTGGGGTCCACAGATGCCTCAGCCTCAGAGTTCAGATATTCTGTACGAGAAACTCAAAGTTTGTATTTGTTTTAATAATCTTTTTTAAAAATTGAGGGGACTTGGTACCAACCCTGACATGTGGTGTCACGTGACAGGGCACACTCCCAGCTCCCGCACTTGCGTGTCACAGGTGGCCGCCCGGCTTGCGGCTGTGTGTGGAGCCTGAGGCGGGGCCAGCTCCACACCAAGTGACCCTGCGGCCAGCACCTGGCCCAGTGGGGGATGCTCCGCCAAGAGCAGCGCGGTCCTGGTGGTCCTCCTGGCAGGTGCTGAGCAATCTGCACAGATGGCTGCAAGTTGGGAAGATGAGAAAGTGACAGAAGCATTTCCAGCACTTTTGTTGCTGTTAAAATGGATACCAAAAGTGAAGCCTGCTGACAGTTTTCACAGAGCTGTCCTGTAGTGTGTGTTCCACCCAGGTTCTTCATTGGAGACAGTGGAATTCCCTTGGAAGTAATAGGAGGAACTGTTTTTGCAGATGCGCTTGTTACAATTCACTACGGCCGGCAGATGCACTCAAAAAAGGTGAAACTTCGATGGCAAATGGCAACCAGTCAGAAAGTTCAGTCTCTACTCCATCCACCTCATTTGAACCTAACAACGCTTGGAAAACCCTCAGTCCGGAACCGTGAGACACCACCCACTTCTGATACAAAGTCAGATTCTGCGACAGGAGGAGAAAGATCAGGCCATGCTACTCGTCTCAGGAAACTAGTGGATATTCAAATCAGAGACCTACGGAGGACCTCACTGCCAGAGTGCAAAGACTATCCAAAAAAAAACTTGAAGAAAGGAGAGAAGAGAAAAGAAAAGAGGAAGAACAGAGAGAGATTTAGAAGGAAACAGAGGAGAAAAACTGGAAAAGAAATGTTGGATTATAAAAGAAAGCAAGAAGAGGAATTAACAAAAAGAAAGAAACAGAGACAAGGCAGGAGACAGAGCAGCTGGAGAGTGCCTAAAACAGCAGATTGCGTTGGACCGTGCAGAGAGAGCTCGTTTTTGCAAAGACAAAGGAAGAGGTAGAAGCTGCTAAAGCTACTGCCTTGCTGGCTAAATAGGCAGAAATGGAAGTGAAGAGGGATGCTTCTGCAAGAGAAAAAAAGCACAGTTGCAAGAATTCAGTTCCCTCTTCCTGATGGTTATTCCTTTACACACCAGTTCCCTTCTGATGCTCCTCTAGAAGAGGCAAGGCAGTTTGCTGCACAGACTGATGGCAACACTTAACGGTAATTTTTCGTTAGCAACCGTGTTTCCCAGGAAAGAATTTACCAAAGAAGATTATAAAAAGGAATGATTGGATTTGTAACTTGCCCCAAATGTCTCAGTGGTACTGTTGCCAGCAGGAAGACCAGCTACATCCATGGTACATTCTTCTAATGCAGATTTTGGACAGTACTTTACCATTCCTTGCCATCTGGAGCTCGATTAGCAACTTCTTATGTAGTAGCCCTCCTCCTGCACAGACCTCAGTGAGAGCGGCATCTTTGGAACCCTCGGGGCTTGCATCCTCTTGTCATTCAGAAAAAAAAGGGAACCCGTCAGAGAAAGAGTGGTGGAGAAATGGGGGGGGGGAGGGAAAATATATAGATTGAGGACTCAAGGTAATGGTGAAGATGAAAACAGCACTTGGAATGGAAATTCTACTCAACAGATGTAGTGTGACAAGTACATTGTGTGCAGTGGTCATTGTTTCTTTTATGATGTAACGCAACTAGAATTCTCCTGGAGAGGTGGGACTACTTTATGTCTTCTAACCAATCGATAAGGTGTCTCTTTATTCCTGCTTAGTGGGTTAAAGTGCTTAACTCAGACAAGTCAAGAGATAAAATAACCCACTGCTAGGTGCTTGCATATGGTAACCAACTGCTGGAAGCCTAAAAGGATCAAAAGATCTGCCACAACCTCCCTTTATCAGCTTTCTTACTCAGTATTTCATATTCCCATTAGCTATGTGTTCTCAGAGAGTATGTTTTGTTTAGAGCGATTTTGCTCCAGAACTCCTCTGCCCACATAAAGTATTAGGTGGACCAGAAAGTAATGTAGTATTTTTACGACATTAATTCAAACAGATAAATTGTTAACAAGTTTTTATTTTTAATCAATGATGTAATCACCCTCATTATCAACAACCTTTTGCCATCTAGTGTGCAGATTTTCAATGCCGGATCGATAAAAATCAATTGGTTTTTGAGCAAAATATCTGGAGATGGCATTTTGGACATCATCCAAATTTTCAAATCTTTTGCCACTTAGAAAATGTTGTAGTGATCGGAATAGATGGAAATCCGATGGCGCAATATCGGGCGAGTATGGTGGGTGAGGCAATACCTCCCACCCCAATTCATTAGTTTTTCCAGGGTTCATCTTGTGCAGTGCGGTGTTGCAGAATAACGCCTTTTCTGGTGACAATTGCTGGGCACTTTTCAATTAAAGATTGATTCACTCGATCCAGTTGTTCACAGTAAAGGTCTGCATTCAGTTTGTCCAGGTTTCAGCACTTCAAAATGAATGACCCCACGAATACTCCACCAAACACACAAAAGTGCCTTTTTGGGGTGTAAACCTGGCTTAGCTGTACTTCGTGGCGATTCATTCAGAGAGAGCCACTGCCTTTTGCATTTTAGATTATCATAGAGGACCCATTTTTCATCTCCAGTGATCAAGCGATCAAAAAACACTTCTGTATTGTGCCACTGAAGCAATAAGTTGCATGTGGTGGCCGGTTAGCTTTGTTTTCTTCGGACAGATTATGCGGGACCCAAACACCTGCTCTGCTTACTTTACCAATCTGCTGCAAACGTTCTTGGATGGTCGACCAAGGTTGGTTAAGAGTGTTTGACAGTTCCTCGATTGTGTTACACGGATTTGCCGCCACTTCCACCTTTAACATGTCATTGTCTAAAGTTGTTGGTCTTCCTGATCGATACGAGTCAGAAAGATCAAAATTACTGGATTTGAACTTAGAAAACCACCTTTGGCATTTACAAATGTCTCATGCACTTGGATAAACATCGCAAATGTTTTTGGGTAGCAACTGTTGCGTTACTACTCCTGTGAAACTCAAAAAGCATACAATGCCGGATATGTACCTCTTTTGGTATTTGGCTGGCCATTTCACTATAAATTGCAAAAAAAAAAAAAAAAAAAATTAAGATTTAATTATTTATGAGTAAACAAGTCACTCTAACCTTAAAATGTCTTTGGCACAATTTTGAAGTACACAATGAGCTGATAAATGACAACCGAATATTGAAACGCCCAGAAACGACATTACTTTCCGGTCCACCTAATAACTGGTCTATCACTGAGTAATTTGACTCTGAGTCAGAGCATTTTAACTAGCCAATCAGATGATCTGTGGTTTATTTTTTCTCTTTACACTCTTGAGCTGCAAGCAAAATCTTGTAGTTTTTTCATCTTAAACACTGAATAAAAACTTTTTTCAAAAAACTGATTTAAGCATTTTCTGGGTCACCTGGATGACCCAACCCTGACATGAAATTTCAGGGCCCTCTTTGGTTCCTGTGTTGATAGTCGCATTGGCCTCGAGTGATCTGTCATAGCCTCAGCATTTCACTGTTAGTGTCAGCTTTTAACCCAGGATATGGGAAGCCCAAGTTTACAGGTTGTCAAGTTTAAGAAACACTGCTGGATCTGGGCCACTCCCTACGGTTGTGCCTGTTCATAGCACAGGAGTGCAGTGTGGCCACCTTGATGAATTCTCACAAGTCTACCTATTTACCATGGCTTCCACCCTTGGGACCGTGTTTTCCCTGAAAGGTTCTTGTGTCTAATTCTCATGAAAGTGGTGTAGGGTTGTCAAGGGCTCTAGGCTTGTGCTGTTCCCAGATTAATTGTTCTAAAATGTAGCTATGTTTGTAATGCTCCTCTATTTAAATGTTCCCAGTTCTCGTCTGAATTACAAACAGGCTCATTCGAAACGCGTAGCTGCAGCTGCATCTTTCCGGTAGTTTGCCCTTCTGCCAAGCTGAGTCCGAACACACTGGGAACTTTCTAGCCTGTCTGCTGCTCCACACGTCCCCTCACCACCAGGACTGTGATACCGTCACCCATCTCTGCCTGGCACAGTATTGGAGCTTCCAGGACCTGCCTACCATGGATTACATACACTTCCATGGATTATTTCCGTGCTTCTCCCCAACCCAGCTAATGTCATGTCTTCTTAGAATTAGCATAGTGGCCCTGGCCAGTTTGCTCAGTGGTTAGAGCATCGGCCCGTGGACCAGGGAGTCCCGGGTTTGATTCCTGCTAAGGGCATGTACCTCGGTTGCGGTTCGTCCCCAGCCCTGGTTGGGGTTGTGCGGGTGACAGTCAATCAATGTGTGTCTCTCATGTCGATGTTTCTCTCTCTCTCTCTTCCTCCCTCTCTCCCTCCCCCTCTATCTGAAGATAAATGCAAAAATATCCTTAGGTGAGGATAAAAAAAAAAAAATTAGCATAGTGTAGTTAGAGGAACACAGTCTTAGAGCCAAAATTATCATTTTGATTCTTCCTAGTGAAGCTTTTTTCTCTCCATCTGTAAAGCATGAAAACAAAACAAAAACTACTCTGCATTAGCAGGACGTTTTGAGGATTAAGTGCTTGGTTCAGTGCCTGTCCCAGGCAAGGTGCTCCACCACTGGGATTACCTGCCACTTCTTCCTGGGAACCTCGTTATTTCTGCTCTTGCAGCCTTTCCTGTGCTTCACTATTATACCCTTTTGGAGTTTTTGTCATCTTATCCCCTAGACTGAAAACTCCTTAAAGTATAAAGTCTACATCTTGTTCATTTTAACATCCCTGTGGTGCCTGCCACAGGTTTTGTATATAGTAAGTGCTTAAATATCTGCTGAACCGAATTGGAATTTTAATCTCAAACTTGCCAAGGCTGTTAGAAACATAATCTTACTAGTCTGTCCACGGCAGGTGGTGAAGAGAGCTCTGAGAGTCAGGGAGGAAAAGAATGTGGAGCTTTTGGGTGAACTGCAGAGTACTTTCCACAGTTGATGCCTTTAATACTCGGATGGAAATGCCTGTGGAGCTCTGTGTTACCCCTAAAATCTGTTCCCTTTGACTAGTGTTTGTTCATTTCTAAAGAAATGATGGGTGATTGTGGGGTTTTTTCCTGTGTTTATCCTTAAGCTTTCTCTTTTTATTCCCTAAAATTTCTCCAGATAAGAAAAATAATTGGAGTGATTGACCAAATTCTATTTTCCAGAAGGCTGTGCAGAATGAGGAGGGTCACAGGTTGGGAATGAGGTGTGAGGGTGCTGTGGCTGGGAGGGGGCACAAGAGAGGTTTCTGAGTAGCTGCTCTGAAGCCTTAAGAGGAATGGACAGGTGAGGCAGAATTTTAAGATATTCTGGTTCAACTCATGCACCACCTCTTCAAGAAACACACAGTAAAGATGTGTGTTCTTTAGCAAGGTTTCTGGAACTTCATTTGCCTTTTATTTGATTCCTCACTGGGCATATTAGAATTCAAGGTAATCCAGCTGTGTTAGGGTTGCAGTAAAAAGGTCTCTTATAGCTCACATTTGGGGAGGAACAAGACTAATAAAAAAGGGAATCCTTGACGGAAGAGTTGAGAGCCATAGTCATTCAGAGCCAAGACATGCAAAAGGGAGGAAAATTAGTAATTAGACAAAAAGCAAAATCACAGAGTTGAGAACATCTAAGTTTGTTTTTGTTTTGTTTTGCTTGAGTTAGGTACGAAGTTGGATTTTGAGGAAGTTTCATTAAACAGCATTTGTACATAAATTATTTTTAAGAAAAAGAGCACCATTAGTATAAGTGAGCTTGCTGTGTGTTGACAAAGCTGCATGAGACAGTTTTACTTGTCTTTCTACTCTTTGACCTCATAACAACCACTTTTGGCCACTTTTGTCGAATTTAAGATATGTGACGTGAACAAAGAATGAATGTCTCTGATCAGTGTCATGATTATTTTCTCTTCTACAGTTATGCAAATGAACTACTCTCCATTAAACTGGAAGTTTTGTCCCAAGGGCAAGAGAACTTAAGCTGGAATGAAATTCAAAATTGTATCGACATGGTTAATATTCAGATTCAAGAAGAAAATGACCGTAAGTATGGAACACTTTTTCTCTAGCATAATAGGAGAATAAGGTGTCTGGACGACTTCATTGTCTAGATTAGGGCTACACATTTTTGCTCATGGAGCCCTATGAAAGTACTCCTAATATGTATGTATGTATCTATATGTAAATTATATGCCTGTACTACTGTACCAACATATTATGAACATCACAAAGCATACATAAAAAGACATGAGAGGACAGACTACAACATGAATGGGGTGTGATGAGAGCAGAGTGCCTGGAGAATGGCTCCTCTGTGTATAACACATCCAACAGGAACTTGGGTTTACTTCTCACAGGTGGCAGGATGCTATGACTTTCCTGTGACATTGCACCCCACACATGGAAAAAAAGTAAATAGAGGTTGTAATCATTTTTATTTATTGGTACTGGAGATATGACTACTCTACATAACTCAGTTTTTTTAGGCACTCACCTTTATTTTGACCTTTCATTTGGGCATTTTCAATACAACACATGTTTCTGCTCTAGGAAGTAATTGGAACGTAATCCAACTGTCACTTTATAATCAGAAGTCATAGTGATTTGTTGTGTTTCTAGAAATTATGAACTACCAGCATGAAAGTGGACAATCCCAAGAAGATGTGCCCTGAAACATGCTTTCTTGAATGTCAATTTGCTTCTGCATCATTTGCCTCTTGCATATAAAAACAGTGAGGAATGAGGAGCTGTGTAAATTCAACAATCAGTTACTCACTGCTTTTCTATAGCATTTCCAAATTCAAGCTTTAAGCTGGTTTTTTCCCTATCATATAAGCAAACAGCCCTGGCCAGTGTGGTTCAGTTGGTTGGGCATCGTCCCATGCACCGAAAGGTTGCTGGTTTGATTCCTGGTCAGGGCACGTGCCCAGGTTTCAGGCTCAATGGGAGTGCAGGAGGGAGCCAGTCAGTGTCTCACTCTCACATTGATGTTTCTCTCTCTCTTCCTCTCCCTTCCTCTCTTTCTAAAAATCAATAGAAGAAATAAAAATTTAAAAATAAAAACAAACCGGCACCATCATCTTTGGCTTTCTCCAAGCTCTTTGATTTGTCAGCAATATTGGATTAGGGTTGCTAATGTTGTTGATCTCCCTTCTACCCTGTGGCTTTGATTTATTTTTCTAACTCACTATTCTAAGTTGGCTGCTAGAGTAGGCGGATACTTCTCTTACAAGTTTAGGTTGTTTTGTTCTAGTGTGTTTTGGTAAGGTCTTAGGTCTGGTCTTCCAATGCTTTAATTTTAGGATAGTAAAATTACTCTGGAGATTAAATGGATCACTTTGGCCCTGACTGGTTTGGCTCAGCGGTTAGAGCATCGGCCTGTGGGCCAAAGGGTTTGATTCCCAGTCAAGGGCATGTACCTGAGTTGCAGGTTCGATTCCTGGCCCTGGTCGTGGTCAGGCAGGAGGCAACCAATCAATGTGTCTCTCTCATGTCAATGTTTCTCTCTCGCTCTGTCTCTCCCTCCTTTTCACTCTATCTAAAAAAAAATCAATGGAAAAATATCCTCAAGTGAGGATTAACAAAAAAACGGGGGGGGGAGGGGTCACTTTCTTAATTGCATTTCCATAGTTTTCTTCTCTTTTTACTATTTCCTGTGAGCACTTGTGCCCAACATCAAGGCTGGGTTTGACTTTTTGGTTAACCACCTCACTCCAGGTCCTAAATAGAAAAGAGGGTCCAGCAATGCTGCCTTGACATCATGTACCATGAATGTACCACTGTTACACTGATCCCTGGACACTTTCTTCCTTTTATCCTTCTCAAGTTGCGTACAAATCTAAATTTACTTTCACAATCACATAGTTTTCTGCTGCCTCCACATTTCCTTTCAGTAAGACATTTTGGAATCCCTCTAATCATGTGGCTTATGCATGGCCCACTTAGCTCTTGCCCAATACATTGGCTTGGGAGTTGGCTGTTCTTGCCAGATGTTAGTCAAGAGGGAAGCACCGGTTTGAGCAGATGTTCAACATCTACTGGTGGGGAAAGACAACACTGGTGTTTGTGTCCTGTTACAAAGCTCAGTGCTCCAGCCCGCAGCCTTACTGCCTTCCTCCTCGACCCCCAGCTCCACACTTGGAGTCTCCTGCAGCAATGGTTTGGGTGCTTTGACTAATGCCACCCAAGGGTAGGACTCCTCTCTTTGGGTAGGCAAAACAAAGAGTCATGTCTCTTATTTGTTTTCTAGCTTTTTCCCAATTTTTTTTTCATTAAAAAAATTTTTTATTGAATTTATTGGGGTGACATTGGTTAATAAAATTATAGGTTTCAAGTGTACAATTCTATAATACATCATCTCTATATTGTATTGTGTGTTTACCACCCAAAGTCAAGTCTCCTTCTGTTACAATTTATCCCCCTTTTACCCTCTTCTACCTCCCCTCACCTCTTTTCCCTCTGATAATCGCCATTCTGTTGTCTGTGTTTGAGGTTGTTGTTTTTTTTGGTTTTGTTTTTTTGCTTAATCCCTTCACCTTTTTCACCTCCTCAACCCCCTCCCCTCTGATAGCTGTCAGTCTGCTCTCTGTATCTATGAGTCTGTTTCTGTTATGTTTGTTAGTTTATTTTGTTCATTATATTCCACATATAAGAGAAATCATATGCTATTTGTCTTTCTCTGGCTGGCTTATCTCGCTTAATATAATACTCTTCAAGTCCATCCGTGCTGTCACAAAGGGTAAGATTTCCTTCTTTTTTACAGCTGAGTAGTGTTCCATGACTGTTTCCCAGTTTTTTCTGACAGTACCACAGTCCAGGTTTGCTTTGGTGAGTTCGGTATGTGCTGCTTATGCAGGTGAAGGTGCATGAGTTCTCAGTGCTGAACAATTGTACTTTTACCCTCATTCTTGACTTTGATTTTTTAAAGGGATGGGAAAGCACTATTTTTGTCCCAGACTATCTAATAAAACCTTTGCTTTTACAAGAAAAGAAAAAAAAAAGTAACATTTGTATAATTTAAAAAGAGAGTGGTTTTTGGTAGGTGGTTATCATTTTTAAAGAAAAATCTCTTTGGATTGGCATGGCATTTATCTAGGTAACTGGAGTACTGTTATTCTCTGTGGATGTATCACATGGCTACTATCATATCTCTTTTAAACATCTTGCCATGAAGGACATATTCAATAACCAGAAGAGTTATTTCACACACTCTGTATCATATTTCCCTTCTAATATTTGGGAAATTTAATTTAATTTATTAAAGAATATTTAATTTATTTCTTTTGTTATTCTGTCAAAATGAGGCATTTTTGTTTAAAGTTCTTCCTGTATTGAGTTTGATATCATATATTTAGGTGATTGCTAAAAAAGCTAAATGTTAGCCAGGCCAGTATAGTTCAGTAGATTGAGCATCATCCCATGGACTGAGAGGTCCTGTTTCGATTCCTGGTCAGGGCACATGCCCGGGTTTCGGGCTCAATCCTCAGTAGGCAGCCGATAGATGGTTCTTCTCACATCGATTATTCTATCTCTCCCTTCGTCTCTCTCTAAAAAAAATCAATAAAAAATATTTTTATTTTATTTTTTTAAATCCTCACTCGAGGATATTCTTCCTTTATCTTCAGATAGAGAGAGAGGGAAGGAGGGTCAGAGAGAGGAAGGAAGGAAGGAAGGAAGGAAGGAAGGAAGGAAGGAAGGAAGGAAGGATCAATGTGAGAGAGACACATCAATTGGTTGCCTCCCGCAGGACCCCAACACATGCTGGGGACCAAACCACAACTGAGGTACATGCCCTTGACCAGAATCAAACTCGAGATTCTTTGGTCCACAGGCCCATGCTCTAACTGCTGATCCAAACCGGCCAGGGCTAAAAAAATATTTTTTAAAAAGCTAAATTTTAAAACTACAGTTTGTGAACAGGCATGAATTATACAATATAGTAATTAAATCATCTGAAAGGGCTGAAAATTTTTCATGGACATCTTGAAAGTGCATTACTCTCCGCACCCCACCCCCGCCAGGTGCTCCCAGGTCTGATCCTCTGACTTGTGATGTGGATAAGGTATGCAGCTAATAGGAAGTAATAAATGTAGAAGGTGAATTTAATGGAGAAGCTGCTAAATGCATTTTCTTAGACTTGGATACTCTCTTGATTTCTTACTGGAAATTTCACTTTTCCCAGTAGAGCCATAGAGGAGCATTATTTTAACCATGTAGCCTAGACAAGGAAGTTTTCTTCCTTTGAATTGCTTTCTACATTTGGTAGGTACTATTCTTTGTAGGGTACCTCCTCTGTTTCCTCAAATACCCAGCCTCTAAGAGAATGCCCATTCTGTCATTGGACTATAACATTTTAATGTTATAGTTTCACATGATGACTTAAGGAAGTGGGCCATGAACTGAGGCTCGGGAATGTTTGTAAAAATGGGATTTCCTCTTGACTTATAAACAGAGGAAGTGATGCAGATGTGCTCAGGGGGCTGCTGAGTAGGTCTTTCAGCTCCTATGAGGTCATTTACTATGACCTCAGAAGCTTGTGTCTTAGAAACTCACCAAACAAAATTTAAACAAGTGATTTCAATCGAGTCAGCTGGAATGCACTCAGGTGAGCAGCCAATGGGAACACACATTTGTATAGTTTTGTTAAGATTATTTTTGGATGGGGTGCTTAAAAGTATTTAGAACAGTCTACCCAAGGTGGGTAGAGAATGAAATGAAGTATTCTGTGCTCTCCATTTTATAATACCTTGGGATAATGATAATACCTTGCTCTGACCAGGTGGCTTAGTTGGTTGGAGCATCGTCCCATACACCAAAAGGTGGGGGGTTCAATTCCTGGTCAGGGCACATACCTAGGCTGTGGGTTTGATCCGCAGTCTGAGCACATAAGGAGGGCAATCAATTGATGTTTCTCTCTCATATTGATGTTTCTTTCTCTCTCTCCCCCCCTCCTCTTCCTCATTCTCTAAAATCAGTAAAAAAACACATCTGCCCTGGCCGGCTTGGCTCAGCAATTAGAGCATCAGCCCAAAGACCAAAGAGTCATGGGTTCGATGGTTCATTTCCTGGTCAAGGGCACATACTTCGGTTGCAATTTGATCCCCAGCCCCAGTCATCTTGACATTGGTTGAGGGAGGCAACCAATCAATGTCTCTCTCTGACATCAATGTTTCTCTCTTTCTCCCCCTCCCTCCCTTCCTCTCTCCCACTCTACCTAAAAAAATCAGTGGACAAATATCCTTAAGTAAGGATTAAAAAAAATAATAATAATAATTATTATATATATATATATATATATATATATATATATATATATATATATATATATCCATCTATCCATCCTCAGGTGAGGATTAAAAAAACATTATAATACCTTGTATGTGGATAGTACTTAGACTTTCCTGAGTTCTCCAATGTTTTGAGATAATGTAAGTTGCATGTTAGAGAAGTACTTTTACTATTTCTTCATATTTAAGTACTATAATCGGGAATAATTTCTAGTCATTTTTTTGTAACTGATTTTTTCTTTTCCGTTTTTTTTTTTTAAAAGAGAGTGGAAGGGGGGGAGAGAGAGAGAGAGATCGATAGACACATCGATTGGTTACCTGGTTACCTCCTACACATGCCCTTACTGGGGCTGGGGATCAAACCTGCAACTCAGGTACATGCCCTTGACTGGGAATCAAGCCCACGACCCTTCAGTACACGGTCTGACGTTCTAATTATTGAGCCGCACTGGTCAGGGCAATTTCTAGTCATTTTAAATTGTCCCTTCCCTCCTCCAGATAAATCTTTCCATTCTTAGCAAGGTGATATTTATGGAGTCATCTCTTTGGGAGATAGTTAGCTAAATATTTTATCTTAATTTCAATATCAAAATGCAGATTTTTTAAAAAAAATTAATAGTACTTATTTTATTTCATAGCATATCACATTTTTTAAAAATATGTTTTTATTGAGTTTTCTTTTTTCTCTTTTCATTAATTTATTTTTGTTACAGATGTTTCTCCTTTTCCCCCACTGACAACCTCCTCCCTATCCTGCCCCACCCCGGGCCACAGCATTGTTGTCTATGTCCATTGGATATACCTAGGTATCTTAATTTCTTTGCTGCAATGATAAATGGGATTTTTTTTTTTTTTTTAGTTTTTCTTTCTGTGAGTTCATTGTTGGTATATAAGAATGCCATTGATTTCTTGATGTTAGTTTTGTATCCTGCTACTTTGCCAAATTCATTTATTAGCTCTAGTAGATTTTTGATGGAGTCTTAAGGGTTTTCTATGTACAATATCATGTCATCTGCAAATAATGAGTTTCACTTCCTCCTTTCCAATTTGGATCCCTTTTATTTTTCCTTCATGTCTAATTGCTGTAGCTAAGACTTCCAGTACTATGTTAAATAAGAGTAGCGAAAGTGGGCATCTCCGTCTTGTTCCTGTTCTTAAGGGAAACGCTTTCAGTTTTTGCTCATTGAGTAGGATGTTGGCTGAAGGTTTTTCATATATGGCCTTTATTGTGTCGAGATATGATCCCTCTATTCCCACATTGCTGAGCGTTTTTATCAGAAATGGGTGCTGGATTTTGTCGAATGCTTTTTCAGCATCTATTGATATGATCATATGGTTTTTATCTTTCATTTTGTTTATGTGGTGTATCACATTTATTGATTTGCAAATATTGTACCAGCCTTGCATCCCTGGGATGAATCCCACTTGGTCATGGTGAATAATTTTTTAATATATTGCTGGATCCGATTTACTAATATTTTGTTAAAGATTTTGGCATCTATGTTCATCAGGGATATTGGTCTGTAGTTTTCTTTCTTTGTAGTGTCTTTATCTGGTTTTAGAATTAGAATTATGCTGGCCTCATAAAAAGAGTTTGGAAGTCTTCCTTCCTCTTGAATTTTTTAGAATAGTTTGAGAATGGGTGTTAGTTCTTCTTTGAGTGTTTGGTAAAACTCCCCCATGAAGCCATCCAGGCCCGGGCTTTTGTTTGCTGGAAGTTTCTTGATTACATCTTCAATTTCCTTAGTTGTTATTGGTCTGTTCAAGTTTTCTATCTCTTCACGGTTTAGTGTTGGGAGACCGTGTGATTCTAGAAATTGTCCATTTTGCCTAGATTGTACAATTTGTTGGCATATAATTTTTCATAGTATTTTGTAACAATCCTTTCTATTTCTGTGGTGTCAGTTGTTACTTCTCCTCTTTTGTTTCTGATTTTGTTTATTTGGGTCTTCTCTCTCTGTTTCTTGTGAGTCTGGCTAAGGGTCCATCAATCTTGTTTATCTTTTCAAAGAACCAGCTCCTTGTTTCTTCGATCTTTTGAATTGTTTTTTAGTCTCTATGTCATTTATTTCTGCTCTGGCTTTTACTATTTCTTTCCTTCTACTTGCTCTGGGTTTCTCTTTTTGTTTACTTTCTAGTTCTTTAAGTTGTAAGGTTAGATATTCAATTAGAAATTTTTCTTGTTTCTTGAGGTAGGCCTGTAGTGCTATGAACTTCCCTCTCAGGACTGCTTTCGCTGCATCCCATAGATTTTGTGTTGTTGTGTTCATTTTCATGGTTTCCAGGAAGTATTTAATTTCTTTCTTAATCTCCTTGGTAACCCATTCATTGTTTAAGAACATGCTATTTAGCCTCCATGTGTTTGAATGTTTTTGAGTGTTTTTATTGTAATTGATTTCTAGTTTCATGCCATTGTGATCTGAGAAGATGCTTGATATGGTTTCAATCTTCTTGAACTTGTAGAGACTTAGTTTGTGTCCTAACTTGTGGTCTTTGAGAATGTCCCATGTGCACTTGAGAAGAATGTGGATTCTGCAGTTTTTGGATGTAATTCTCTGTAGATATCTATTAAGTCCATTTGATCTAGTGCATCATTTAGGGTCTCTGTTTCCTTGCTAATTTTTTGTCTAGAGGATCTATCCAGTGATGTCAGTGGGGTGTTGAAGTCCCCTGCTATGATTGTATTGCTGTCGATTTCTACTTTGACGTCCCCCAGGAGTTTTTTAATGTATTTTGGTGCTCCTATATTGGATGTATATATATTTACCAAGGTTATATCTTCCTGTTGGATAGATCCTTTTAGTATTATGTAGTGGCCTTTTTTGTGTCTAGTTATGGCGTTCATTTTGAAGTCTATTTTATCGGTTTTGAATATTGTTACCCAAGTTTTTTTTTCCTTTCCATTTGCTTGGAAGATTTTTCTATCCCTTCACTTTCAACCTATGTGAGTCTTTTGTTGTGAGGTGGGTCTCTTGTAAACAACATATATATGAGTCATGCTTTCTTATTTAATCAACTACTCTGTGTCTTTTGATCGGAGTGTTTTAATTCATTTACATTTAAGGTGATTATTATTATTATTATTATTATTATTAATCTTCACCCAAGGACATTTTTGCATGTATCTTCAGATAGATTGGGAGGGAGAGAGGGGGGAAGAGAGAGACAGAAACATTGATGTGACAGAGACACATCGAGTGGTTGCCACACACACAACCCCAACCGGGGCCGGGGACAAACTGCAACCGAATTATGTGCCTTTAGCGGGAACCGAACCCAGGACTCTCTGGTCCGCGGGCCGATGCTCTAACCGCTGAGCCAAACCAGCCAGGGCTTAAGGTGATTATTGATACATACTTATTTATTGCCACTTTTATTTATTGTGGTTATATTTTCTTCCTATTTCTTCTGCTAATTACAGTAGTCCTTTTAACATTTCTTGCAGTGCTGGTTTGGTGCTTTTATATTCCTTTAGCCTTTTTTTTTTGTCTGGGAAGCTCTTTATTTGACCTTCTATTTTGAATGATAGCCTTGCTGGATAAGTAGTCTTGGATTCAGATCCTTGTTTTTCATGACCTTGATTACTTCATGCTATTCCCTTCTGGCCTGTAGTGTTTCTGTTGAGAAGTCAGCTGATAGGCTTATGGGGATTCCTTGTATGTAACCTGTTGCTTATCTCTTGCTGCCTTTAGGACTCTCTCTCTTTGTCTTTAATTTTTGGCATTTTAATTATGATGTGTCTTGGTGTGGGCCTGTTTGGTTCTTCTTACTTGGGGCTTTCTGTGCTTCCTGAACTTGTATGCCTTTTTCCTTCACCACGCTAGGGAAGTTTTCTGTCACTATTTCTTCAAATATATTCTCTAACACTTGCTCATTTTCTTCTTCTTCTGGCACTCCTATGATGCAGATGTTGTTATGTTTGATGTTGTCCCACAGTTCTCTTAAGCTGTCTTCCTGTTTTCTAATTGTTTTTTATTTTTGGTTCTCTGATTGGGCCATATTTTCTACCCTGTCTTCTAATTCACCGATCTGGGCCTCGGCTTTCTCTACTCTGCTGGTTATTCCTTCCAATGTGTTCTTTATTTCTGTTATGTCATTCTTTATTTCTAATTGGTTGGTTTTCAATGCTTCTATATCTTTACTCATGCTGTTGAGCTTCCTCATGATTATTACTCTAAACTCTCCCTCTGATATGTTGTTCAATTCCTTTTCATTTATTTAATCTTCTATCGAATTATCTTGTTCTTTCATTTGGGATTTGTTTCTTTGTTTCACTATTTTGGCTGTCTCAGTGGGTTTTGGAGCCTGCCAAAGTTTCCCTGTGGGTGTTGGTGTTCTGCTGATTGTGGCTCCCTGTACTGGGTTTCGATGAGTGTGGGAGGACCCATGTTAAACACCACTGTCAAGTCTTACTTTCCTGGGTAGATTTGCAACCCAATCAAATGTTCAGTTTTCCTATAGCTTTTGCCTGCTAGCTATTAGTCTCAGTTACTTGATGAGCCTTGGATTGTAGCCCTCAACTGAATGAAAAACTCCCTTAGGTGTTCAGGGTAAGAGGATTTCCAGTGTGTGGGGCAGATGTTTGCTGGCTGTTAATGAGCCTCAATGTGCATTTCTCTGGCCTGGCTGGGTGGTGTTAAGTTCCTGAGGAAGGGGCTGTTGCTTCTTCCTGGGGTTTTGGGAAGGGGCTCTTTGAGTAAGATGGCTTCTGTCCTGTGAGGGAGTGATTCAGCACAAAACTCCCATTGCCCTCTCACCTCTCCAAGCTCCCAAGTCCCCACACAGTTCCAGTCCACTCCACCCTCCCTCTGCCAGAGCCCAAGGTGTGTGGCTGTAGCTAATTTAGTGCTCTGTCCCGGACCTCTGCACTGTGGAGCCGGCTTGGAATTTTAACCCTGGGGTAACTGCTCACAGCTAAAACAGCTGCTGTCTGTGGGCTCCTAGCCTGCCCTCTCACACCTCTGCAGTTTCTACATGGCTCAATTTGGTGTCCTTTTTCTGTCCCTGGTTATATGAGTTCTCTCAAACTGCTTTTCTATTGGTTTTCCTGATGATTTGTCTTTATTTTAGTTGTAATTCCTGTTTGGTCCTGTGAGACGGTCTGTGTAGCTTCCATTCACTCCACTGCCATTTTAGAAATCTTTTTATTGGTTTTTAGAGAGAGGGGATGGGAGAGGGAGATAGAAACATCAATGAGAGAGAAACGTCTATCAGCTGCCTCCTGTATGCCCCCTACTGGGGATTGAGCCCTCAACCCGGGCATGTGCTCTGACCGGGAATTGAACTGGCGACCTCTTGTGCATGGGTCAACACTCAACCACTGAGCCACACCAGCCGGGTACATATCACATTTTTAAAGTGACTTTGATTGTTCTTGATGAAGTAATAAGTTTGACTTTAAGAATGTTTGTTTTCTAAGCTTATTGCATGTTTATGTTTAAGTTTGTTAGTAGTTCTTGTCCATCAGCACTAAGCTGGAAATCAAAAGCCCCCTATTAGTATGTATGTATGTATGTATGTGTGTGCAATGTTTCTATACATATGTCTATGTGTATACACATATTTGTACATACACTATAGTTTTTATGACTGGTTGATTGTTTATCCTTTTTGCTAGAGTTTCTAAAACTTTTCAGATCCCATAGCTTGGTTTCTGTGCTTTCCATTCCTGGACCTAATAGTCTATGTCCTAAGATCCTGCGGTATGGTAGAGATGGTAGAAAGTTAAGCTGGTGGATATGCTTATTTTTCCTTTGGTACCTCCATGATTTAGGGCTGCAGGTGTTATCTTACCAGATAGTATTACAGAAACAAATAATGACAGTAAAGCCATACTTGAACCTTAAAAATATCCCAAAACATGCATGACTATGTTCATTTCTATGGAGCTTTTTCTTCTACTTCTCAGAAACATGTTATTATTTTAAGTAAAATTAAATAAAATTTCAAATTGTTTTTCACTTATACTAGCTACATTTTAATTGCTCAGTAGTTACATGCAGCTAATGGCTACTGTATTGGAAAGCCCAGATACAGAACATTTCTATTATCACAGAATGTTCCATTGGACATTGTTAGACTATATTGACCTGGAAATTCTACTAACACTGTAGGGAATTGTTTGATTTTTGAACTCACTCTGTTTGGGCATTTTTTACAGAGTAGTGAAGTAGAGTAATCCAAAGAATAAAATGTATATCCAAATCTTTTTGCATTTCAGTGTTGTTGTTTTTTCCTGTATGCCTCTACATTAAATTTTTCCAGCTCTGGTATTCTTTTGTTCCATCATCCAATATCTAAGTGAGGGTTGCATTAGAAATTTGCATCCCTGCTGCTACTTATGTGTACAGTGATCCCCCTTTTTATAGCAGCTTCATTGAGATATAATTCATATACCATAAAAATTACTTTTTTATTATTTTTTATGGTGTGTTTGTGTATTTAAAAGTTGTACCACAGGTATAAGACTTCTGTTCAACTAGTCTTCAGATAGTTATTCAGGTTGGTTTTTCTGTACCTTAGCTGCAACTCTGATATGGTGCTGGGAGGAGGTGAGTGTGAACTTCCACCGACTTCGCCACCATCTTGCTGCCTCATCGCTGTCTAAATCCATAGTATTTTCATCCTCCCAAAAAGAAACTTCATACCAATTAGCAGTCACTCCTATTTTCCCCTCCTCCCGTCCCCTGTCAACCACCAATCTACTTTGTTTCTATGGATTTTCCTGTTCTTGACATTTCACAGAAATAGAATCATGTTATATGTGGCCTTCTGTGTCTGGCTTTATTCACTTAGCATAATGTTTTCAAGGTTCATCCATGTTGTATCACAATTCAGTATACTTCATATTCCTTTCTAGGTTAAGTAATATTTCCTTCTCGGGGTATACAGTTTGTTTATTCATTTATGAGTTGGGTTGTTTCTACTTTTAGCTATTATGAATATTCCTTCTGTAAACATTTGTATGTAAGTTTTTGTGTGAACATATGGTTTCAGTTCCCTTGAGTACAAACTGCTGGATCATATGGTAATCTGTGTTTAATGTTTTAAGGAACGGCCTGTTTACCGAGGTGAGTGTACCATTTTCCATTTCCGCCAGCAATGTATGTTCCCATTCCACCACATCCTCACACCACTTGTTATTGTTTGTCTTTTTTGTTGTAGCCCTCCTAGTGGGTATGAAGTGGTATCTCATTGGGAATGGGATTTGCATTTTCCTTATAACTGATAATATCAGGCACCTTTTTATGTGCTAAATTAGCCATTTGTATACTTTCTTTAAAGAAATGTCCATTCAGGTCCTTTACCCATTTTAAATTGGGTTTTCTTTTTTACTTTTGAATAGTAGGAGTTACTTATGTATTTGACATACTTGCATACAAGGTACACAAGTCCTTTATCAGATACAGGACTTGCAAGTATTTTATCCCCTTCTATAGGTTGTCTTCATTTCCTTGACGGTGTCCTTTGCAGCACAAAAGGTTTAGTTTTTGCAACATCCCATGTATTTAATTTTTTCTTTTGCTGTTTGTGGTTTTGGTGTCATAGCTAAGAAGTAGTGCCTAATCCATGGCCACAAAGACTTATTCCTGTGTTTTCTTCCAAGAGTTTCATAGTTCGTGCTTTTACTTCTAGGTCTGTGATCCATGTGAGTTATTTTTTGTGCACAGAGTGATATAGGCAATTCAACTTCATTCTAATGCATGTGGGTAGCCAGTTGTCCCCATGCCATTTGTTATAAAGACTATTATTTACCTGTTGAATTGTCTTGGCATCCTTGTCAAAAATCAATTGACCATAACTCTAAGGGTTTATTTCTGGATTTTAAATTCTGTTCCATTGATCTCTATATCTATACTTATGCAAATACAATGCAGTATTAGCTGTAACTTTGTAGTAAATTTCAAAATTGGGAAGAGTCCTTCAACTTTGTTCTTTTTTCAATATTGCATTTTTTATTCTTGATCTCTTGCATTTCTATATATGTTTTAGAATCAGCTTGGCAGTGTCTGTTAATATATATATAGGTAGCTGGGATTTTGTTGGGGGTTACCTTGAATCTGTAAATCCATGCAAGGAGTATTTCCATCTGAACGATATTAAGTCTTTAGATCCATAAATGTGAGATGATTTTTCCATTTATTTAAGTCACCTTTATTTTTTTTCAATGGGATTTCATAATTCTTAGAGTATATACCTATGCTTTTGTTAAATTTATTCCTACTTATTCTTTTTGTAATTATAATGTATTTATAATTGGAACCTACTATGTGTGGATTTTTTCCCCTTAATCTCATTTCAGACTGCATATTGCAAATGTGTAGGGATACAATTGATTTTTGTACATTGATCTTATCTCTTGCAGCCTTAGCTATACTTGTTTATTATAGTTTTTTTTTGTGCAAATCCCCCCCCCATTCCTAACTCAGTCTTTGCAGTTACTGATTCTAAAGAACTTATAAAGCACTGTGACTTAAAAGGAAACTTTCTTCCTTTTCCAGGGGTTGTGGCAGTAGGGCGCATCAATGAAGCTATTGATGAAGGGGATCCTGCAAAGACACTAGCAAGTCTGCAGTTACCTACAGCTAGGATTAAGGAAGTGGACCCGGACTATGCCCAGCACTACCAGGATGTTTTATACCACGCTAAATCACAGAAACAGAAGGTAAGTCTTAGTGAGTTTGTTTGTTTCACATTTAAAGACTGGGTGAGGGAAAAGGTGTAAGGGAGGATTTTTTTTAACCCTGTTTTTCCTAAAGCTTATGAGTTTCTTGTTCCAGCAGTTGCCTGTGAATCTGAATGAAAGTGATAGGGCTGTCATTTTCTTGGCCTTAGACAGTAGGGGGAAGCTGGTTCCAGAGCTGATTACTGCTTCCAGTCTTTCACTAAAAACTCAGTTGTGAGTGTGTTTTTGTTCAGAGTCCAAGTTGGCTATTTTCTGAGCACTGTGTGCACAGTGCAGTGTATACGATCAGTAGGGGAAAGGGGACCCAAGGAACGCAGGACACCATTTGAATGGTCTCTGTCCTTATCCTCAATGCTTAAAAATGTATTGAGGCAGTAGGCATTCTCTTACAGAACAGTTAAATAATAGTAGAGATAGAGATATGTGGCAATGCATCAAAATGAGGAGTGCACAGAGTGATTCAGAGATGGTTAGGACTGTTGTGGATTCGAATCCTGAGAGCAGTTGGAGTGGAGATAGAATCGGAGCTGTGCCTGAAAGGTAAGGAAGAGTTGGTTAGGTGGGTGGAAGCAGGATGATGGAGGCAGGCACCAGCGTGGTTTGTTCTGGACATAGGAGAAGACTGACCTGGCCAGAGTTCCCATGAAGAGCAGAGGGTTTTCTCTAGCTATGGAGCTTGTACTGATATTACGAGGAGTCCAACGGATACTGGCCACTATTGGAAGGGTACTGGGCTAAGTGGTCAGCCCTGTATGACCTGTCACCCAAGAGTGGGAGTGATGCTACCTGGACCTAATCACTCATAGCTTTCATGTCCCCAGGTGCTAGCCAAACCCAAAAGAGGTGAGCATATCCTCTGTGTGGGTCTTCAGAACCCTTGAAGTGCCTCATCTGAGACAGGAAATACATCATTGGTTGGAGCAAACATTTATTGATCACCTGATATTTGCCGGGCATGATATTAGTTACTTTGTGCATATTCTCATGTAATCCTCATAACAGCTCTATGAACTGTCATTATCATCTTACAGATAATGAAGCTAAGGCCAAGTTGTCCAAACTTACCCCAAAAAAGTAATTATTTCTGGAACTATGCCCCAGTCTGTGTGACTCAGAAACATATATTGTTGTACATTAAGGCAGATGGAAAAGGGTGTGTATTACAGCATTGTTTGTAATAGCAAAAGACCAAAACCAACTGAACTGCCCATCAAGAGGGGCTGGTTAAATAGCAGTATATCCTTACGGTGAAAAATTAAAAAAGAATGAATGGTTCTATATTGGATAATATTTAAAATGTATGTTAAGTGTATGTGTGCTTCCACATGCATACACAAATGGGGTACGCACCCATATACATGTGTGCTTATATGTGCATAAAATATTTCTGAAAGAGGACACCGTCTGGAAGGTGGACTAGGTAGAAAGTGTGCGACTTCTTTTTTTCCATTTTTGTACCCTTTGGATTTTTAAATTTTTTACAGAGTGCATGTATTACTCAATGTTTCTAAACTTTCAAAAACACAAGGTAAACAACTCACAAAGGGCCAATTCCCCCAGTACTTAGTCTAGTTTCCAGAACAGGACCGCTCCAATTCAGGTGTTCCCTTCAAAGCAACTAACTTGATCTCAGATCATTAGAAATATGTTGGCATCGTCTAGTCTCCAACAGCATACAGAAGTGGTTGCCTCTGGGGGAGAGCACTGAGTGGCTAGGGAAGAGGGAGATGTATTTTTTAATTTTGTGCCATGCATTACCTATGCAAAAAAAATTTTTAATAAAAATCCACTAAAAGTAAAAAACAACAACGATAATGTATATTCTGTTCACTCCACGTGACTAAACTGCCTCATTCAAGGTGATGACAACTGTTGCCTATGGCTTACCCTCCATGCACAGGCGCCCGCACACGTATCTGCATTTGAGCCTCACAGCAGCTGTGGGGGATGGGTGCTCTCTTAGCTGATGTGAATGGATCTGAGGCTTGGGTTGAAGGCCAGCCAGTCCAGTGAGTGGGAGAATGAGACCCAAATCCAAGCCTTGTGTTCCCACATCTCAGGGGGAAGAGAGTAGATCCTGTCAGCCAGGAAGTGTGGGCTGCCTCCTGCTGTTTCCACTGATGTAGCTGTGTCCCTGGCACAGGGCACACTTACCCGCATTTTAAGATAAAAGTTGTTCCCTTTGGAAACAGAAGGCACCATTCAAATGTTGGCTTTGCCAAAAATTAGCTGGGGATTTTAGTCAAGTCACCAAAATTCTCTCTGCTTCAGTTTACACATGTGTGAAATGAGAATAGTAGAATCTGTCTCTCAGGGTTATAGGGTAATCCCCTGCCCACAGCCACATAGGTTTGTCCTTGAGGTGAGCCTGACTCTGCAAAAGTGTCATAGGCGGGCAGTGTGGGTCCCCCCAGAACATTCCACTGAGAGGGTTCTAAATCAAGACAGGACCCCACAGCACCTCTCCAGGGCACTCAGAAGCCTCCCCTGAGTGATCACAAGGTGCCAGCTCTTTGGGGCATCCTTCCTAAGTGTGAAAGCATAGCTTTAATAGTGTAGTTAGAGCGTTAAATATGAGCCTAGGGAACCGGGTTCTAGCTCAGGCATTAGAGTACTTCTGGACAGTAGCAGGGGTTTGAACTGTATTGGCAACAGCTACAGATTTAAAATAATTCCAAGCAGTGGATCTGATTTGGTTAAATTCCTATTTTTAAACAGTTTTCTTTCTCTTTAGTTTTGAAACTTTCTTTTCTCAGCCTGATCGCTTTCCCGGGGCGGGGGTGGGGGGGTCAATTTCTGTTTATTTGGTGGGGTCTCTATATTTCTTTTTCAACCACTGTTGTTTTGGTAACCAGAAGTCTCTAGTTGTGTTTTATGGTGGTGTTTCTGTGCCTTGCCTTCCCAAGGTCCAACCATGGAAAATAATAGAAGAAAATTATATTACTGGTATTGTTGGTATAAAATAAAGCTTATACAGTATACATTGTTAAAGGTCTCAATGATAGTATCTTCAAAGAATGGATGCTGAGTTTTATCAAAGATTGAAGACAGTGATGGGAGCTGGTGAGGACTCTTGGTCTTTGTTACCAGTATTTCAAGTATAATCTTGTGTGGGCACCAGATTCCTGTTGTCTCTCGGGGACAGTCTGGGTAATGGGCATGTTGGCAGACACTTAGCAGAGAACACACTTTGTTCACTGGAGGCAGTGGATTTTGAGCTATTTTAATATTTTATTTTATTTTATTAATATTTTTCTTTATTGCCCTGGCCAGTTTGGCTCAGCGGTTAGAGCGTCGGCCTGCGGTACAGAGAGACCCGGGTTCGGTTCCCGCTAAGGGCATGTACTTTGGTTGCAGTTTGTCCCCGGCCCTGGTTGGTCGTGCGGGTGGCAGCCACTCAATGTGTCCCTTTCACATCGATGTTTCTCTCTCTCTCTCTCTTCCTCTCTCTCCCTCCCACTCTATCTGAACAAAAAATGAAAAAATGTCCTCAGGTAAGGATAAAAAAAAAAAATATTTTTCTTTATTGATTTGAGAGAGAGAGGAAGGGAGAGGGAGAGAGAGACAGAAACATTGATGAGAGAGAACATCAATTGGCTGCCTCCTGCATGCCCCCCACTGGGGATCGGGCCCACAACCTGGGCATGTGCCCTGACTGGAAATCGAACCAGCAACCTCTTGGTGCGTGGGTCAACGCTCAACCAGTGAGCCACACCAGGCGGGCTTTTGAGCTATTTTTAAATTGAAGGCTTTGCTTGAGAACATATGAATTATACCCCCCACCAAAAGTTCTGTTTTGCTATGTGTAATTTACTGCATAAAAATTAAGTGTGCTTTTAACAAGGGTATATTATTGCATGTTTTCCATAGATAAACTGCATTACAGTTGATGACTTTATTTGCAAAACTCAGTTCCATCCATTTAAAATTTTGTCATCTTGAAACTTACGTTAGATTTGTTTTTCTTGCTTGCTTTAAGTATTTACCTGATTTTTATTCTTCACATAACCACACAGGCTGTAAAGGGTCTTCACGGGCATGTTTTGTTTGTTTTGATGGTCACTACAAAGTGTATTGGCCAATGCGCATTCTTACGGACATGAAAATTCATGTCAGCAATCTTTCGTGCCCTTAAATACTAATATCCTACCTTCTGTCTAATCCCTAAAGTAAGGGAAATATAGTCATGTACCTACAGGAAGATACTGGGCATTTATAACAAAATATCATTTTCCCATTAAAAACTATGTTTGCCCTGGCCAGGTTGACTGAGCAGTTAGAGCATTGACCCTTGGACAGAGGGTTTCGGTTTTGATTCCTGGTCAAGGGCACGTACCTGAGTTGCAGGTTTGATTCCCCAGCCCCAGTCAGGGTCGTGCAGGAGGCAACCAATCCATGTGCAGGAGGCAACCAATCCATGTGTCTCTCACATCGATGTTGCTGTCTCTGTCTCCCCCTCCCTCCCTTCTACTCTATCTAAGAAAAATCAATGGAAAAATATCCTCGGGTGAGGATTAACAACAACAACAACAACAAAAATCTATGTTTAAGGAACAAAAGTAATGGAGGCATTTGAAACTTCTAAATGACTGAGTATATTCACAGCTTAGCTTCCTTACTTTCTTTTTAACATGCCCAGCCAAAAATGCTGTTGTCCCATGTCATACAGAATACCTTGCTTTCTCAGTCAGAATTTAACGGGCTTTCATGCTGTTACAGTGCTTTGGGATTTTATTCTTTCATTCATTCAGCCACTTGTTATGTAAAGCATGGAGCTAGGCCCCACAGACCCTGAAAAAACTTGGGCCGGGATTGCCACAAAAAGCACAAAGAAGGGATAGAACAATCCCTTCTCTAATATACATGGTGCTTAAGAGTTTATGGAATTAATATTTGTATATAAATGAACTATGTATAAGTACCATACTAAAGATACAATAAAATGCTTTGAAAGTTCAGATGAGAAATATGAACTTCTAGCTGGAGAATCAGGGAAGAATGATCCTCTGAGAACTTCAAGAGATGGAAATGATTAAGGCAAGTGTGTTAGAAAAAGTTCTCCAGTTAAGAGACAGGGGCAAAAAGAGGAGAAATCACATCACATCTAAGCAAGAAGACTGGCTAATGTCTACATCGCCGGCAAGGTTTATTGGGAAATAAAATTTAAAAGTTAGCCCTGAATGCCAAACTAAAGGTTTATAATTTATTCCATAGCAGTGGAGAGTCCATGGAGGCTTTTGAGCTGGTTTTTTGTTTTGTTTTGGGGTTTGTTTGTTTTTATTGGTTTTGGGTGTGCAGCTTACTGGTTAGACAATCACACTTTACATAGTACTCCCCCTGATATTTCCGGTACCCCTGGCACCATACATAGTTATTACAACATTATTGACTGACTGTGCTATGCTGTACTTTACATCCCCGTGACTATTCTGTTACTACCAAAGTGTGGTTCTTAGTCCCTTCCCCTCTTTCATCCAGTGCCCCAGTTCCCCACCCCCCAATCTGGCAACCACCAGCTCTCTCTCTGTATCTATGAGTCTGTTTCCATTTTATTTGTTCATTTATTTTGTTCTTTAGATTCCACATATAAGAGAAATCATATGTTATTTATCTTTCTCTGACTTATTTCTCTGAACATAATACCCTCTGGGTCCATGCTGTCGCAAACAGTAAGATTTTGTTCTTTTTTTATAGCCAAGTAATATTTCATTGTATATATGTACTACAGC
This sequence comes from Tadarida brasiliensis, assembly GCA_030848825.1. Taxonomy (NCBI): domain Eukaryota; kingdom Metazoa; phylum Chordata; class Mammalia; order Chiroptera; family Molossidae; genus Tadarida; species Tadarida brasiliensis. Next base: position 49,837,691 of record CM061258.1, read on the forward strand.
TATTTTATCCACTCATCTATTGAGGGGCACTTCGGTTGCTTTCATAGCTTGACTATTGCAAATAACGCTGCAGTGAGCTGGGGGGTTTGAGTGAGGTATTGAAACTGATATTTGAGGAAGAAAAATCTGGCAGTGGCCCCATGAAGTGGAGGATAGGCTGACAGTGAAGAGAATGGTTGGAAGGCAAAGGTGGGACTAAGATAATGGATCCTAGTAAGAGATATTAGAAAGCTCGAATCAGCTGATGAGGCAGCCACCAGAATGAAAGTGGAAGGAGACAGAAGAATCAAAAATGACACCGGGTACAAAAAACTGAGATATTAGCTTCTCCCCATGCTGAGTTATTGTCCCTTGTCCCGTTCTCCTTCAAGTCATCTAGAGTAGAAAGCTCATAGAGTAGGGAAGATGGAGTGATAAAGAGCTTGAAGTGCCAGTCAGGCAAATGTGTCAGTTGCCATAAAGAGAGTGGTGATATCTTTTCTCCTGCATTGATGTTCCTAAAATATGATAGTGGGGTTTTTTTAGAGCTAGTACTTTTGTACTATTTTATTTTGAAGCACTGTCTCTTAGGAGCTCCAAAAATGGAGCTAGAGAATAGGGCTACTTGCACTTATGCACATGTATTCCCAAGAATGTATGTTTTCACAAATAACTTTCCTTGTTCTCTAAAATGATTTCACTATTGTAACATAAGCCTTGGAGTGATCTGTGACTTTTGACATGAGAAAATAAAGGAATGGATCTAAGCAACTGTTCAGACTACCAAGGCACAAAGATATGAGATAGATAAAGTATAAGCCATCGGTGTTGTAGTAGTGGTTGGCGTGGTGAATAATAAGTATAATATTGCTTGGAGCAAAGCAAATGGTAAAAATCACAAGAATGAGGAGACTCATCTTAACATACCACAACCACCTCTGATCGTATGCATTAAGTGTCCGAATGATGGCTGTGTAGCAGTAGATGATGACCACAAATGGAATTAAGAATCCAAAGAATGCCAAGGAAATGAAGTAGTAGAGTTGGAAAGGAGATGAAAACGCGCATGTGTTGTGGACATCGTGGCAGGTGGTGATGTCTCTGTGCACAAGATAATACTCCTGCTTCAGGATGAACAATGGCAGCATGTATAGGAAAACCATTGCCCACACCAACCCACATGTTATCAAGGCATAGGTACGCTTGGGCAGCCTCCGGTAAGTAAAAGGATGGACAATGGCTAGGTAGCGGCTGATGCTGATGCAGGCAAGGATCAGAATGGAGCAGTACATGTTGCCATAAAAGATGACTGTGGTGGCCCGGCACATGACCTCTCCAAATACCCAGTTGTTCCCATTGAGATGGTAAGCTATTTTAAAGGGCAGTGTGGCACAAAAAAGTAAGTCCGCAGTGGCCAGGTTGATATTGAAGATGGTCGTACAGATGGATCTGGTCCTGAAGAAGAGCTTCCACAAGGTCACTGCGTTGGCTGGCACACCTACTGCAAACACCAGGATGTAGATGGCAGGTATAAATTTGGTGCTTAAGGAGCTGCTCAGATACCCCATGGTAGCGTTATTCACCTGGAGATTTGAACCACTTTCTTCAGGGCACTTAATTTTTACAGCTGTGGCTCCTGTCCAGCCTTCTATGTCAGAGACGGGGATCACTTCAAAAGAATTTGGAGGAGCTCCACGAAAGGTCTTAATAGTCAATGTTGGCCCTGCCAAGTTGTCTGCATCATTTCCCATGCCTGTAATTGAAAAGAAGTATTAACATAGGATATTTTGTTGAGCCATATCTATGGTTCAGAAGATAATAAAACTAAATGTATTATGCTACACAATTTCTGTAGTTGCAAAATTTAGGGTCATTTTTGTTTTCACAAAATCATTATAGATCAGGTGATCAAAAGGCATATCAGACACCCCAGCACCCTTCTAGCCAATGCAGGAGCAAAAAGTAGATGACAACTTCTTGCATGTAAGGAATTTATAATACTGTTGGAGGAAACAAAACAGCACATCAGACCACTGTAGGCCAATGTCATATTAACTATAAACTTTATAGGTATTCAGACAATAGTTGACAGATTTAGGTGTTTGAGCAAAATGTCAAGGAAAAGATGAAGGTAAGCAAAGATAAACGAGGTTCACAAAGAGATGGAATTTAACAGAGGAATAAGATACTGATAGATGATGAATGAGAAAGGCATGGTGTGGGCTATGATGGGATCTAGAAATGTCAGATAAGTTAATTCAACAAATGTTTATTGCATAGTTTTAAATAAACTTTATCCCTGTCTTCAACTCTCAGACAAGTGGAAAAGTTACACAAAAATGCAGTCTTATGCTAATAAAGTTCATCTGAGAGATGAAGTTGAAAGACTAGCTTACAGCCAGATCTTTGAAGGACCCCTAAACTGTCCTAAGGAATTGTGTGCCCATTGATTGATGCTGGAACTGTACACATACAAATTATGAGCAGAGGGATGATAGTTGTGGTAGACAGCAGAGTGGCGCCCCAAAGATTCTGCCTGCTAATGCCTGCAGCCTGTGAGTGTGTCACCTCACATGGCAGAAGGGACTTTGCCGATGTGATTAAAGATCTGGAGGTGGGGAGAGGATCCTGGATTGTCTGGGTGGCCCTTTGTAGCCATAAGAGTCCCTATAATAGGGAGGCAAGAGAGTCACAGTCAGAGAGAGAGAGCTTTGAAGATGCTGTGCTACTGGCTTTGAAGACGGAAGAAGGAGCCATGAACCAAGGACTGTAAACAGCTTCTAGAAAAAAGGCAAGAAAGCGGATTCTCCTCTAGAGCCTCCAGAATGAACACAGCCCTACTGTCACCTTGACTTTAGGACTTGTGACCTCCAGAAACATAAGATAATAAATGTTTTCTTTTAAGCCACTAATTTCTGGTGACTTGTTATAGCAGCAGTAGGAGACTAATATGACCATGATTTGTCTTCTGTTTAAGATGACCTTGGTGACCCTAGAGAATAGACTGAAGAGGTAAGAAATTGGAGGCAAGGGGAGGCTCATTTGGAGTCTGTTGTAATCATTTAAACTCAAGATGGTGAGTTTCGGCACTAGAGCAGTGGCAGTGGAAAGGGGGAAGCGAGCACGGGACTGTGACGGAGGGTCAAAGGGACTTGGCCTCTGGCTCGGAGGCAGGTGGGAGAGGCGGGAGGCGAACGTGACTTGCGTGTCTCTACTCTAGATGACTTGGAGGAGGAGGATGCAGAGATCAGGGACAGCACAAAGAGAAGCTACCATCTCAGTTTTGAGTATTCTGAGTTTGAGTTGCTGGTGGGATATCAGAGTGTAAAATGTCCCAGGACAGGCAGGAAGACTTAGTTGTGGAGTCCTAAATTTCAGGAATCCAAATGAGAGGAATGGATTTTTTAGTCTGCATAGAGGCTGTGGTTTAATTTACTAGAAGTGGTTGAACAGTGGTTGAACATCTCTCACTAGGGAGAGATGTGAGGAAAAAAACTAAAACATCCAAAGGCAGACTTTAGGGGAAATGCCAGATTTTAAGGGGAGAGGAGACAAAGGAAGAAAAATCAGAAGATGAAATCGATACAGTGATCTGAGAAGTTCAAAATGGGGGCGGGGGGGTATAGAAACACAGCTACATACTATAAATATTTGGCATTACGTGTCATGTTGATATTAATCCTAATTCTTGAAAGAGCATTTTCAAAAACAAAATAAACCTGTTGATTTATACTTAGACCTATTTATCATTATATAAATTTTCCATAAATCAGTCTTTGACATGTATTGGAAGTAGATTCTCTCAAATTTCTATTACCTTAAGACAAACTTTTAGGCTGAATTTAAACCTCATACTTACCTATTTAAAATGCCGTTTCTCTGCCAGTTCCTTCTCACGAGACTCTGAATCCCTACATGTTGAGTACCTGAGGTTAGTGTTCAGTAACCTGGTTCAAATTCAAAGCCAGATGCTCTTCCTGTTTTCATCTCTACCAGATCGCCCAGGTGAAGCTGGAGCCTCCCTCATAACCCTGAGGTTGCACAACCCTGAGGGTGTAACAAAAAGGGAGAGTTTTGCCTGAACAAACAAGGGCAGAGAGGTGCTTGGGTGCTATTTAGGAGAAGATGGATTAAAGAAAAGGAAAGAAAAATCTGGAAGTAGTGATGGTTTGTGCCTGTGTTCAGATGTGAACTCTGAGGCATGTTGAAACATGTATGACACTTGAGTTTAGCCACACAAATCCTTCTGCTCAGTTTTGCATTTTGGAAAATGCTTGTACCTGACGTCCCCCAAACAGAAGTGCCTTTCTGCATCCGCACGGAGCTGGCAAATGGTGGCTGAAGAACAGGCCGTACGAATTGTTTCCCTTCAGATCTGATAAGGGAGTTATTGAAACCAAGTGTTTGTCAGTTTTCAGAAAATTCCTGTGATTGAGCAAGACATCATGCCAGAAACACGCTAAACACTGACTCTGAAAAAGTCCTGATTCCATTTTCCATGAGAATTCCAGCAGATCGGATTCAGCTTGAATAAGTCTTTTAGTCTCTAGAGCCTGGCTTTCCTTAAGAATGGTACTCACTGTTAATTTTTTTTTTTATTGATTTTAAAGAGAGGGAGGAACACGTGGGATGGGGGGGGGAGAGAGAAACATTGATTTGTTGTTCCACTTATTTATGCAGTCATTGGTTCATTCTTGCCTGTGCCCTGACCTGGGATCAAACCTGCAATCTTGGTATATCGGGGTGACATGCCAACCAACAGAGCTACTGGGCCAGGACCAACTTTTTTTAAATTTATTGAATTCTTTATACAGGTTTCCATTTAGCATAATGAATCTAAAATGTTTTCCAGCCCGAGAAAAGGCCTTAGGGAGGCACTGGTCCAAAGAAGGCGGACCTGCACCACCCAAGTGAAGAATGCAAATTCACTGCCTTTTACTTTGCCGCCTTTGAATCCTTCCCCCCTTCACGTCCTCCCAACCCCACCAGCATCTTGAAGGAACCACTTCCACAAGCCTCATTTCTTTTACTATTCCACTGCATTTTGGTTCATCCACTCCCAGAAATAGCATTCACTTAATCCTGTTTGTAAGTCCCACCTGTGCTACTACCTGCTGGTTCTCAGCGGTCTCCCACAACCACCTCTGTGATCCCAGCTGTGCATTTTAGCAACACTCCTTTACAGAGGCCTGGGGGTTTTGTTTAATTTTGTATCCCCCCCACCCCCGTGTTGTTGTCCCTTTGCCCAGGTCTCCCACTCCTAACAATGTTAACTGGAGTGTGACCTAACGGTAAAAGTTGGAGATTGTAGATCGATCCCAAATTAGTTAATTTTAGAGCAAGCAGGAAGTTTCAGGCTAACACTGTGTTGCGTAAAATAGTAAAACATTAAGAGCTGAGTAATAGTATTTGGGAGATTTCATTTCAAAAATTTAAAAATCATACATGAGGGTAGGGAAAACAAACTCTTTGGTACCATTGAAAGTAAAAACAAAATGGTATTCTATTAAACACTAATTTATTAGCTTCATTGATTATTGAAACAGACCTCTTGATCTCTCTGAGAATATTCTTGTTTTCTCCCTTTATGCCTCACCAGCAGGTATAAACATAGGATTTTTAAAAATCTCTTTAAAAAGTCCTATCTTTGCTGAATAGGAAGAAATGCTTAGAAAATCAAAAACCTCTCACAAAGACAATTGACTCTTGAATTAATTATAAAGATCTAAAAATCTTGACTACACCACGCTTGTTTAAATACAAGTAGAGAACACTTAAGTCTTTGACAGGGTTTGAATAGAGTGAAGGAACTATCGCTATTCATTTAAGATCAAACTCTGCCTTTTGGGGTGCAGTCTGTGTGAAATACAAAGAAAATTCGATTCTGTTGGTTCTCTTAGCACTACCCAGCACCCCCATCCCCCCCTAAGAAAAGAGCTTACCGCTTTGACAAAAAGTGGGCGACAGAAGCATGACTCCAGCAGCTGCAAAGACGAGAGCTTTCATGGTGATGACCTGAGGCCCGTTTCTCAAATGTTATCAAACGTATAAAATTCGGGAGCACGGTTTCACTGCCGTTCCATGTGTTAACAGAGTGGAAGCCTCGTCCTCTCTGTAGAGCTGTGCTCTGTGCTCAGCAGGCAGGAAGCTGCCCAGGCCCTCTTCAGGGAAAGGGCGTGACAGCACTCGTGTTTCAGTGTGCATGACTCAGACGGGGCCTCTGAGCACATTGCATTATCCTCGGAAAAAGTCACTTAACTCTTACCCACCCCTAACAGTCCCTTCTGAATAAGGGCTATCAATCCCTCCCACATACTCATGTGCGTTGAAAGAATGCAGATAGAGTACAGTCCTTTACGGAAGTTAGCTGAAAATACGTGCTGACCAGCAGTTACTTTTGACTCCGTCCCAGATCTTATTTTATCCATTATAAAAATAGGGTTCCAGACTATGCTTTCTAATTAATAATTAACTATCAGAAAGTATCCTTCTCTTCATCCTCCCACCTATTTCAAATCTTAACTCGTAAACTCATTACATAATTACAAATTAAATTAATTATGGAAAGCAAACTTTTTTTTTAATCCTCACTCGAGGATATTTTTACATTTATCTTCAGACAGAGTGGGAGGGAGGGAGAGAGAAACATCGATGTGAGAGAGACACATCGATTGGTTGCCACCCGCATGACCCCAACTGGGGCTGAGGATGAACCGCAACTGAGGTATGGGTGCCCTTGGCCAGAATCGAACCTGGGACTCTTTGGTCTGCAGGCCGATGCTCTAACCGCCGAGTCAAACCAGCCAGGGCAGAAAGCAAACATTTTTTATGAAGTTAAAATTGATTAAGTGCTTGATCACTCTGAAAATTCTTCATCAGTGTCATACTGGCCTGAATTTGTCAACAGTGCTTGGCCACAACTTTTGCCATAGCTCATCATGCCCTGAGCCATTCAATAGGGTCGAATAATGCAGAGGGGAGGCTGGGGGGCAAACAGCACTATTTGATTAAACTAAAATCATAATTCAACATTGAAATGCAGAACACTCCCTTTATTCCATGGGTGTTGGTGAGCTAGTCTACAATAAGTTTTTTTTTTAATTGTATTAAAATATACATAACAAAATTTACCGTCTTAACCATTATTTAAGTGTCAACACACTATTAACACAACTCAGTAGTGTTAAGTACATTCACATTGTTGTATAATATATAAGCTTTTATGAGTAGTTATATTCTGGAGGATATGATTTAACATGTAGAAAAAATACTGCCTTATAACAGATTTTCCTATAATTAACAAAAATTAAGATTAAATGCTCAGCCAGACAGCCCAACAGCTGTTGCCTATATAATGCAGCAAGAATCAGAAAATGCAAATTTCACATGAGACTTAAAGGCTTGAAGGATAAGCTAGAAAGGAATTGATCTGTGCAAATTTCTCACATCTTTAAAGGTTTTTTTAAAATTGATTTTGAGAGAGAGAGAGAGGAAGGGAAAGGGAGAGAGAAAGAAACATCAATGTGAGAGGGAAACATCAATCGGTTGCCTCCTACATGCCCCCTACAATGGATTGAGCCCACAAATCAGGCATGTGCCCTGACCAGGAATCGAACCAGCAACTTTCGGTGCACGGGACGACCAACTGAGTCACCGGGCCAGGACCAAACTTTTCACATCTTGATTAAATTTCACCACACCAAGTTTTACAATCAAAAGTCAGTCTTTAATACTTAACTACATAGCATATGGTAACACACGCTGAGTGCTATTTTATTGTAGAGATAATAAAAAACCCACAAAATATTGAAGAGAGTACTTTTTTGTTTAAAATTTTCTGGGAGTCACCTAAATTCAGGAATTTATGACTTGATTTGCAGGTGGTCTAGTTTCTGTTCACTTAATTTATTTGTAACTCCTATGTGGAACCTGGCTGTTTAGCTGGAGGTAGAGTCATGACCATCCTATAAATATATTTCCAGTCTTCAAAAGAGCAATTGAAAAGGGGACGTTACATTGGTAGGATTTGGTTTTTACTCTTGGTTTTGCATTTAACTCTAGCAACCTTTACTTCAAGGAGTCCCGATTTCAACTGCTGACTTGAATTCACTTCACTTCCAAAGTCTCTCTTCTATTTGGCTTTTACAACAAATACCATCAGCTTTGAAGTGGGATTGTACTTCTTTTTCATCTGGGTAAAAGTGTGTATGGTGCATCTGTTACAGTGAGAAGTTATGAAGGAATCTGGTAAATACCCACAAAAAGCTGAGACATAGCATCAATGAACTTGTACCTAGCTTCGTTTTTAGTCTGTACCTTGTGGCTATGGGTTCTCTTTGATCTTGGAAACAGAAAAAAAAAAAAAATTGTTCTTGTTCCCCTGTCTCTTTTTTCCTCCTTTAGTCTTCGATTTCCAACCTTACTTCATGTTTGAATCTTCTCCATTCATTCTTCCAAGAAGGGGAAAATCTCACTGATAGCTGACAAGTTCCCACATGGCAGATCTAGCTAGAGATGATTGGGGGTGGGGGGAGGCACCAGCCCTTCTGCAATGGTCTCCATTAGCCCAGATGTTACAGGATTGGAATAAAAGATTTTGTTTCATTTTCAGAATCTCTCTCACATCCATTATCTATGTTAGTGTCTGGGGGAAGCAGGGTTGAAGTCCGCGAGAGGAGCTGGTGAATGTTATTTCTCCTTCCTACTTCCCATCCATTTTGAGTCCTAATTGAAGAAGCTTGCTCTCCATGGCTCCAGTAAGCTACCTTCTCTTCATCAGAGTAGCTTTAGGATTTAGTACATGACACTTGTTTCTACACATAGGCAAAGGTTCCCATTATTTTAAATGGAATGTCTCATCCTCCCCCGAAATATTTCATTTCTACTGATAAAAAAAAATTTTCTTGCAATCCTGGACAAGTTTATATAAAATGCAATTGCTGTCTACATTTGTAGCAAGATCATAAGAATCAACCCCACAAATTAAAAAATACTGAAGATAATTCAATACCTTTTATTGCTGCTATCACTTCCTTTTTGAAACTATTCTTAGTCTTTTCTCCCCCAGTAACCCAGTAACCCCCTACTGACTATAAATTAATCCCATCTCGGTTATTTCTAGATTGTTACTACAGCTAATGCCCTAGTCACATTGTATTATATATTTTTTTATACCTGTCTCTTCTACTAAACTGTTAGCTCCTTGAGGGCAATCACTGTTTTTTTATTTTTGTTTTTATTTTTGTCTGTGTCTGTAAATGTTGGTGTCATTGAGTTTCCCTCAAATTTAAAGTATCTCACGGCACTCTGGGCCACCTTGGGAACCACAGTTACTGAGTGACCGGAAGAGAGAGTATTTGGCAAGGGTAGCCAGAGACGTCTGATCTGGAGGAGGTGGCAGTTGAATTAAGGCCTGATGGTACGGAAGAATCACAGCCAGGTGGCTGGGGGGGATGTGGTGGCCTGCAGGAGGCTGCTGTGAGGTCGAGAACAGGGCGTAGGGCAGTGTGAGGTGAGGCCAGGTCACTAGACCCCACAGTCCATAGGAAGGGAGTTTTGTTTCTTCCCAACTTCAGGGGAAAGCCTTTGGAGGAGTTTAAGCCAAGGAGTGGGGTAATGAGATGTCCATTTTGAAGAGATGATCTGGATCTCTGAAGAAGACACTGTGGTAGACAGCAAACCTGAAAGCAACAAAAGCAAAGAGACCGCCAGTGCAGCTGTTCCTCGAGAGATGCTGGTGGGCTGGACTAAAGGGGCGGCAGCGGGGAAGGGAGAAGTGGTTGTATTGGGGAGGGGTCTGTTTCACTAGTAGCTTGTGGAGGGTATGGCGGAACTTGGTAGTTGCTAAATAAGAACTTATGGAAATTATAATAAAATGGCTCCTTAAAAGCAGTTATTAATTCTGTTTCATCATCATTCACTGTTCTTTCTTTTATTCCCTGACAATATTCCCAGGACCCTGCTTCTAAAATTCTTTGGCTGGATGAGATACAGCAGGCTGTCTACGAGGCCAACATGGACCAGGACAAAGCAAAACAGTGTAAGTCCTCGCCTCCTCGTGCTGACCCAGCTTGCCTTGATTGTATCTGCTTATGCTTCTGAAGTTTTATTTTAATTCATCTTTTTTTTTTTGAAATGTGTAATTTTTAATTTCTGAAAAGATTTGGACTTGCCTACCAATTTGAGTTCTTAAATGCATATTTATACAACAATAGGATTCGTTGGTTGCACTATTTTCAATGACTAGGTGCTGTCTCCAGCAAAATCTGAGAATGTGGCTGAACAAAACCCAGGAAGCAAAAAAAAAAAAAAGGTTTCTAAACTCTCAGATTTATAGTTTCATCGAGTCCTTTTTTATCTTAATTCTTAGAAAACTAGACCATTTTTGTTTAATAAATGTCCATCCTCCCTTCCATGCCTTTCTTGTATTAGTCAGGGTTTTCCAGAGAAAGAACTACATAAGTATTTTCCTCTGGAACAAACAGAACTAGAGAGAGAGAGAGAGAGAGAGAGAGAGAGAGAGAGAGAGAGAGAGATATGATAGATAGATGATAGATAGATGATAGATAGATCTGTTTCTCTGGAAAGTGTATTATATATGTACATCTATGCTACATATACATATATGGAGAGAGAAAGATGGAAATTTATTTTTAGGAATTGGCTTATGCAATTATGGAGAGGCTGGTAAATCCAAAATCTGTAGAGAGGCCAGCAGAGGCTGGGTGGCAGCACTTAATTACCATAAGGCACATGGATGTAATTAGGATAATGGGCAGCAGAGTCAAAGCAGTAATCAGAACAGTCTGACTCACACAGACCTATGGAATTGGCTATTTGAACATGGTGCTCCTTAGAAGTAAAATATCTCCTAGAAGTGAAACTAAATTCTTACTTGTACGAACAGAAGAAGAGTTCTAGGTCAAGTGAATAGAAGTGTAACTTGAATCATAAAAACAGAAAGTTGTGGCCCCTTAATCAGTTCCCAGACTTGAGTCAGTTTACAGAGCCCCTTGAGAAAAGGGAAGGCAGGGTCCCCTTGAGAAAGGACTCTGCTACACTAACAAATTTTTATAATGTTCATCTTTCTCCCAGGCTTTCCCCAAAGAGATCTATGGCCTTTTATTATGGTGACTGCGCTGGGGGAAAGAACATAATCAGACTTTTCAGAGATTGCTGAACCCTGGCTCTGAAATGACAGATTCCAGGAGACCTGAAATGTCACAGTGGCCCAAGCAGTCAGAGTATGGTTTAGGGGGGCCAGGTGTTCAATGGTTTCAGCTCAGGTCTGTCTCACAGTGGGCCCAGTGGGTCCACAAACCCATCCTGGGATTTTTTTCCCCCCGGTCCAGGATGCATAATTGGAATAGATATACTCAGCAACTGGAAAAATCCCCACATTGGCTCAAATGAGAACATTCTTTTTTAAAATTTTATTCTAAGCTCTTTTCATAGAGGAGTAGTATGAAAACTCACATGGCAATCTGAAATAGCTTCAAGATTGATATACTAACACTCTACATGTATGAATAACCTCTGTAAACTAAAGTAAGATTCCTAAAAGTCTGGTTCATTAAGCTGTCCCTGCATGGCATAACTAGAATCTATCCTGTTCTATCAGGTCTTAGATTGCTGCTGAGATGCTTTCCTCTGCTCCAGACATATGCTTTTAAACTTGGGAAGTGTCTGTGAGGAACATCTGGTTTTTGTTTCCTTAGCCAGGAAAAATATGTGTATTTCTCCAACCTGAACTTTTATACCCTAAGGATCTTTGAAGTCTTTTCGTTCTAGCACACTAATCCTTAAGAAAAATAAAATAAAATTGAGATGTGTACATAAGTGATTTAAATTTAAATATAAAACTGGAGACAATACAGTTTGAAGAAAGACTTTCAAGAAATTAGATTATAATACAGGCACTCAAGGAGCCTGAAAGGGTTACGGTTTTTCTCTTTTATTCCTTTTATATTCTGTGTTCTTACATTTGGCCTGCAAATGTTGATTCTGTTTTTCACATGAGACTCATGGTTCTATTTATTGACTATGAGAGGAAGAGTTTTCCTCAAATGTGTGATTTTGTACTCTGCCCGTTTAAAATCCTGCCTTCTACTCTGTCCTGTCCCTCGGATGAGTTGATATAGTTTCTTCTATACTGTATAACAACAAAGAAATGTTCTGAAAATAAAACTGATGTATATTCTGACACTGAGATGAGAATTTTCCAGCTTCTTAACAGGAATTGAATCTTACTTTTAAAAGCATTGCTCATCCTTTGTGTGAAGACTTGAAGCAGAGTCTGATCACATGTTGTAAGCATCAATCCCACCCCCAGATCATTGCATCAAAGAACATGTGCTGACTTTTCTGTTTTACCACAGGCAAGATCTGAAAGGGCAGAGGAACTCAAGTTTCCTTCTTTTGGCCCAGTGTTCATTTTCACTGGAGCATCTTGCTTTCTGAAAGTAGACTTCTCTCTGCTTTTGACTCCTTAGGGCAGTGTTTCTCAACCTTTTCCCATCATTGCACCGTGAGGAATCTTCCTAGACATTTTCTCTGAATGGTCCTCACCATGAAATTAATACCACAGATATATTGTACATATGTTTATATACCATATGTAGATCTGTGCTATATACATAAAAATATTTTTTAATTCCCTTCCCCCAAAAAACAATTTTTGTTTACTGGGGGCTAAATCACATCTCTTTTGAGAATGCATGCCTGAGAGAAAGCCTGCTGGTATATGGCTTAAGAGGTGAAGCAGAACTGTTTTTTGGATTTCTTAGATGATTTGTGGGAGGTTTCTTAGCAGAAACATACCTGATTTAATGGGGATCATTTGCCTGACGTCCTCAGCTATCTGGAACTTAACCACAACCCACAGATTAAGCCAAAAAGCAATCAAAATAGATGTCCAGAAGCCTGTGCACTGAAGCTGGTTCCTCCACTCAGTGGGGACCTCTTGGACAGACGCTTTGGGCCCGTTCATTCTTACCTCAGGCATAATGCCAATGTGCTTGGTTGTCTGTCTTCCCGACTCAGAGCACATCGGAAGCCATGCGTTCCTTACCAAGCAGTGAGGTGATGGCGCTGCCCTCTGCGGGCACACGGCAGCGAGCAGGGACAAGGGAAAACTAAAAAGCGTGGGAATTCGAGGCCACTTAGTGCAGGAGCAAAGAAGCCCCAAACCTCTGTAGTCCTTGAACGTGTCACTCACTGTATTATAGTACAGTACAATTTTAATGACATGAGGGACTCTACTGGCAGCTCTCAGCAAACATTAAGCACCTTCTGTGTACCAGGGACTGTGGGTAAGATGATGAGCAGGGTAGAGACTGTCTGTTAGGGTTTTCTCCAGGGCTTTAGATTTTCATGGAAAGTGGTTCTGTTACAATGAGAAGTAGGCTTCGGTTAGCTGGAAAGTTCACCTGCGGACCCACCCCTTGAACATAAATACTCAGTGATAAAGCATGTTACTATATGCAAGAACTGTGTGGCTTTGACACCCATCTTTCAAGGAAAACGGCATTTTACTGGGTTAGATGAAGCTCTCAGATGTAATGTAAAAATTCTTTGTCATTGACTTGTTCCCTCTGCTTCTCTCAGACCACAGACTTCTCAAACACACTTCCACATTTTCCTCGGCCTACAAGGATTTTCTGGGGAAGAGGAGAGGGTGCCAGTCCGCCCATTCCTGTTAACTTCAGCACAAGAACATACTGCCATACCTTTTGTTTGGGAACAGCTGGAGTTTGCCACAGAAGTTCTTTATTCTTTACATGGCCCTCCAGATCGGCATGGCTTTGACTCCAGGACGCTGAAAGTCAAACTGTTTTTCTTGCCCTTCAGCCTTTATAGTCCTATGCACATATGGACATAATTTGATAACAATATACCATTTAGCATTTGTATGGTAGAGTTTGACATGTGTGTGTTTTAAAAAATAAAACATATCTATCTTTCCCTTCTCTTTTCATCAGGATCATTTTTTTAAATCTAAAAAGTATTTTAAACTAGTTTCTTCCATTTTTCTTGTTGTGCGTTTCTAACTCACTGCATTTACAGGTTGTGAAAACAATAGTCCATTTGTTGGGCCAGAATATTCTTATCTGGAACTAAAGTGGATAATAAAGAATCCACCATGTTGCTCTGGCTGGGTAGCTCAGTTGGTTACAGTGCTGTCCCGATACGCTAAGGTTGCAGGTTCGATCTCCGGTTAGGGCACATACAGGAAGCAACCAGTGAATACATCAGTTAGTGGAACAACAAATCAGTGTTTCTCTCTCTCCCTTCCTCTCTTCCTCTAAAATCAATAAATTAAAAAAAAAAAAGGGAATTCACCATGTTAGCTTTCTTCAGAGTTCAGTGTGGTTTTATTAGGGGAGAGGCAGAAATCTGAAATGGAACAAAGTGCTTTATAGGTCTAAATTGGTTCCAGAATTAAGTTTCTGGACTCCATTGCACATATTCACCAACTGTGCCTGTTGCCTTTCTAGAACATTCGTTTTGGTTGCTAATGACAATCTTGGAAGTATACTTGCACTATACAGGAGACAGGATTTCCGTAGCTTATATAGCATTTCACTTGTTCTAAAATAAATAAATGTCTTCGTAAAGCTAGTTCTCAACACTGATTGAGGACCTGTGTAGGGCTGCACATATATTGTTGGTGTGTATTCACCCATTTCACAGATTATCACAGTGAGCAAAATGAGGGTTTTGCTACCACCCAGGAAATACTGTGATTTTTAATAAACCATGCTCCTGTGGGATCTTTTTTTTTTTTAATCGTCACCCAGGACATGTGCATTGATTTTTTAGAGAAGAAGGAGAGAGAGAGAAACATTAATGTGAAAGAAACATCGATCAGTTGCCTCGGCATGGGAACCTAATCCACAACCCAGGTATGTGCCCTGACCAGGAATCAAACACGAGACCTCTCTCGGTGTACGGGATGCTGCTCCACCCAACTAAACCACACCGGTCAGGGCTGTGGGATCTATTCTTACAGCCTAAACTGGTAGGTGAGTTGGTGACTGTCTCTTGGGCATATGTGGTACATACTCTCAAAGGAGGGTAATACGTTTTGATACCAGTGCATTCCTAAAAGGTTGAATTATATCTTTACATGCCTCGAAGATAAGTAGAAGGTAACCATTAACAAAAACATTTTATTATTATTATTATACAGGGGTTACACTGGTCGTTGATGTTAATCAGTGTTTGGAGAAAGAAAAGACAAGTGATATTTTGTCTGTTTTGAAGACTTCCGTTTGTAATACAAATGATGTAATCCCTGAATGTGCTGGCAAGTACTATGATGCCCTTTCGAAGGCAAAAGAGCAAAAATCTGGAAGTGGTAAGCATTTTTGTCATTTAGCACAAACTGAATATCATTTTGAATATGATAGTTTCTGTGGTATTGTATTTTCTTAATTTTAAGACAAATCTTGCTTTCAAATTAACATTTCTAAAATGATTTTTATCATGTATGGCAAAGGAAATTATTTAGATGTTTTTATGTGTGCGTGTTTTAGAAAGCTGTGATTAACTTGGTGGCTATGTATGGTGGCATTATAGCCTTGAGAAAATGCAGTACTTAAGGAGACTGCTTCATATAGGTCTTGCCTGCTGATCCATTCCTCCCTCCAGTGACGAAAACCGATTTTCACACTAATATTTCTCTCTGTCCTTTTTGAAACAAATGCTACAGGATCGTACAATATTTAGTAGGGGTGAAGACTAATTTTGAAAATATGGAATAAAGTGCAGTGAACTGGTCTCTAAGGGATTAGATCAATAACCTTGGCAAATATTTTTGCCTATTCAATCCAGTGGCAGATCATGAGAGGTTAGCTCTGGAATGTATCTTTGAGAGTATGAGTTTAATACACATATTTCAGATTTAGGAACTCATATTCATGACATTTTGGACAGAAGGAGAAAATGACAAACCCAAGGAGATAACTTTCTGGCAGAGTCAATCCACCATTTTTACGGTGGATTTTTGTTGAGCCCCTTCTGAGGGTCCAGGCGTCTCCTGACTCTGAGGTCCGTGTTTGTTTGCACCACAGCGGAGGTCAGGTACATAGTACTTTCACCTGTAGGAAACTGCTGTGAGTCTATGGCCTTAGAAGTGGAACTTGGGGCGGGGGGGTGTTTTTAGTTCAGTAGGACCCTATATGCTTACTTTTTAAAGTTTGAAGTATTTCCAACTTCGAGATTATTCCCTCCAAGTCAGCAAGTTTCCTATTAATGAAATGTGAGGAGGGCTGCTGGCCACTCTCTCGTGGCATCGAGTCACTTTGAGCCCCTCTCTTCCTTTCACATGGCTTCATCAGGGGTTACCCAGTGTCCCCTACCTCATCCTTCATGGGGAGGAGTTGCCCAGCAGTGCTAATTCAGGGATTGAGTTCCTAGAGACGACCCATCGTAATTTCAAATCCATCCTGGCCCCAAATTAGTTTATCTTCTCCCTTAAACGTGCCTCCTCCTCTTCCTGTGTGCTGTTTTGGTGAATGGAGTCAAAATATCCCCAGGTATCCAGTTCAAAAACTTAGGATGTACCTTGGATTCTTTTTTTTTTTTTCCCAAAAAAAAATTTAAGAAAAGGACAGTGGGCGCTTTGTTAGGGATTGTGTTGAATCTGTAGATGCACTGGAGTATTACCATCTTAACAATATGAAGTCTTCTGATCTGTGTACAGACACTATCTCTTCATTAGGTCTTCTTTAATATTTTCTACAATGTTTTGTAGTTTTCGGTGTATAAAGCTTGCATTTCTTTTGTTAAATGTATTCCTATACAGGCAAAAGTAGGTTTACAGTTGAGAGTACGCAAAACAGTTTATTCTTATATTATTATGTACTAATTATTGTATTATTTACTTGTATTACAACTGTAAACTTACTTTTGCCCACTCCTGTATATTTAACTATTTTGATGCTATTATAAATGTTTTCTTAATTTCATTTTGGGGTTGCTTATTGCTAATATATAGAAATGCAGCGATTTTTTTATTGCAATATAATTTACATGCTGTAAAATTCACTTTTTTAAGGTGTGCCGTTCAGAGGTGTTTATATTCACAGACTTGTATAGCCAACACCACTGGTTAATTCCAGAACATTTTCATTACACCAAACAAAACCCCGTATCTGTTAGCCAATGACCCCTCCCCCACCCTCAGCCCCAGACAACCACTAGTCTACTTTTTGTCTCTGGGTTTGCCTGTCTGGACATTTCATATAAATGGAATCATACTGTGTCTGGTTTCTTTCACTTAGCATAATGTTTTCAAATTTATCCATGTTGTAACATATATCAGTTCCTCATTCCTTTCTTGTGGCTGATAATATTCCATTGTATGGATGTGCCACATTTGGCATATTCGTCCATCGATTAATGGAATTTGGACCCCCCCCCCACACACACACACACACACACACACTTTTGGCTATTCTGAATAATGCTTCTGTGAACATTTGTGTACAAGTTTTTGCATGGACACATTTGTATCAGAGACCTAGAACCCAGAAAGCTGAAAATATTTACTCTTTGGCCCTTTATAGAAAAAACATGCCAACCTCTGTTCTAGAAAGAAGAGGAGATGCTTTCTAGGTAATTTAAAGACTGACTTTCACCCTGGTTGGTTTGTTTCAGTGGTTAGAGCATCAGCCCTGGGACCAAAGGGTCACGGGTTCAAATTCCAGTCAAAGGCACATACCTGGGTTGCAGGTTCAATCCCTCAGGTCTGTGCGGGAGGCAACAAATTGATGTGTCTCTCTCACATCAATGTTTCTCTCTCTCTCTCCCCCTCCCTTCCACTCTATCTAAAAATCGATGGAAAAATATCCATGAGTGAGGATTAAAAAAATAAAATAAAGAACTGACTTTTAACCCCAGATAAAGCTATGAACATTGTTTTGGGGAGGTGAACAGGATGATTCTTTCTCTTTCACTTCTGGTTCTTTCCCAAACTAAAGTGTCCACTCTTAGGTGGACCACCGACTCTTATAGCTCAGTTTAGCTCTTATATGTAGGTATAACTTTGTCTAGAAGGCATCTAGAAAGTATGCCTCCTTTCAGAATGCTTACCACCTCTTAACTAACCGGAATCTTTCTCGTCTATGGTTTTCTCAAAGGTCCATAATTAATCTTTTCTCTAAGTAACAAACCAACTACATCTCTTAGAAAAAATACTTGGACCCTGGGCTGGAGACATCCTCCCCAGCCTCTCTGACTGTAAATTCAAACTTGATTTGAAAATGATAACAATTATCCAATGACATCATCCCAACCCAAGTAAAGCCTTCTAATGCCAATGAAGACCTTTTTATTTTTCAGTTCTCATGCAAATAAGAGAATACATCTGTGTGTGTTTTACCACTTTTGTTTGCCTTCTTTCCTTCCCAGTGAGAGAGCTGCCTTAAAAAGGGTGTTTACTCTTCTGAAAGCATTTGTGAATCTGACAACTACTGGTAATTGATACAACGATTACTTGTGATCATCCTAATTTGACTGTACAATATACTTTTGAGGACACCAGCACTTTTAAACAGATAACAGCTGTCTAACTGCCCATTTGAAAAGAGATACATCTCTCTTCAAATAGAAGAGCACTGGGCATTGGCAAATAGAACAGTTGAGGGCCACTTAAAACCAAATAAAGAATCAACATATAATAAAGGGCCTTAAGCCCTGGCCAGTGTGGCTCAGTTGGGTGGGCATCATCCAGTGTACCAAAAGGTTGCTGGTTTGATGCCCAGCCAGGGCGCATGTCCTGGTTGCTGGCTCGATCCTCTCTCACTCACATCTATGTTTCTCTCTTTCTCTCTTTCTCTCTCTCTCTCTCTCTCTCTCACTCTCGCTCTCGCTCTCGCCCTCGCCCTCGCCCTCTCTTTAAAAATCTATTTTTAAATCTTTTAAAAATAAATAAAGGGGCTTAAAGTTACCTCTGCTTAATTATTTGAATAATTAAGTGTGAAAATTCACTTGAACTTTGATTTACCTTTAAAGGCAATTAGTCTAATGCTCACTTGGCAGCAGTTGGCTTAGCTTGGTCTAGGTCAGAGCCTTTTAATTTTAATTTTTATTATTGTTTTTAGCTCTCGGTCTGGGACAGGAAGCAAGACTGTCCAATAAAATAAACAGATTTCTAAATAAGAAGTGTAGCCCATGGATTGGTGAAAAAGAGATATTCTTCTTGGCCAATTTAAGCCATGACTGCCATAGTTTTTTTTCTAGTACACCCCTACCCCCAAATTAAGTCCTTCCAACATTTTCCCCCTCATTTTGTGGGATTGTGTAGAGGAAGATGAGTCCGAGGAACCAGAATGTTCCTTTTCCCCACTTAGTGACCTTAGTGTCTGCATATGCCATTTTGTGCCTTGGAAGAAGTTGTCAGCAAAGATGAGTCACTGCTGCTTGGGTTTAATGCAGGTCACTGGCCCTCCTTAAATAGTGGGGTACAGTCCTTGCAGCAGGTCACTTCTCAGAAAAGTTGCCGGAAGGCTTTCTAAACCAAGAGGATTCTTGCTCATGGGTCTCCTCTGTCTCCTGTGGTGCTGCTCACATTTACCTGGGACATGCATTCCTTGTTTGCTTGTCCTTCTTGTTGGCCACTTGTGACTCCTGTCATCCTCATGGAAAGCTTGGGATCCAAAGCTAGCATTAAACATCAGTCTCTTCACCTTCATCTCTGGCTTAGCAGAGAGCTGCCATTGAATACATAGCATTTTCTATTTTAGTGAGTCGTTTCTAATCATTTTAACTTAGGCTCTCTGAATGCTCAGTGAAAAGCATCTTCGTTAGATTATTTTACACACTGAAGAAACAACAATAATGTCAAAGGGTTCTGTGTTCCTCTCTAGAATGTAACACTCTTTTTTCTTTAGTGTCTACTGAAGGTCCGTGGCTCAAACTCACCCTGCAGGAGAAATATGATTACTACTACAATGTCAATTCAAAAGAGAATTCCTGGGTCACACCTGAATCTTTCTTCCGTAAAGAATCATGGCTCATGGAAAAAGAAATTGAGGTAGGCGTTTGAAGGACTACTACTATATTATAAAGATAAGTGTGATTGTTTTCCTATTTTTGAGTCGTGGACGTGATGGGAGGAACTAGTGATTTATGTGAAGGCTGGATGTGGCGCGGTCTTCCCGAGCCGCAGGTGGTGGCTGCGTGGTTACTAGCTTTCAGAGCGTTCCCATGTTGGCATAAGAACACCGAACAGAGCAGGGGAGCACGCATTTGCGGCTTTATGAGGAGTCATTCTTCAGGGGTTCCTTGACACAAGCTCAAACAGTGATAATTCCTTGGTTGTCGGTATTCAGTCTTATTTCCTTCTCCCTCTCAGCCTACAGACACAGATATTAGAGCCTTTAGAAAGTGAGCAATGCTTCCCAGAGGGGAATGCTCCTGAAGGAATGTTTACCAAGACTGCCTTGGACTTGAGACCGAAAGTTCGACCTCAAAGGTGTGAAAATTGCTGTTTGATCCAGGCATTGTAGTATATTTAAAGAGAAAATGCTGAGAATCATTGAGTTCCGTTTTGAAAGATCCTGAGTAGAGCTCACAAATGTAGATCTCACAGCATTGTTCCGAGTCACCAGCATCAGAGGGGTCGCAGTGTAGCGGCGCTGTGGACAGAGTCACTAGTACTGCATTTACTAAAACTCAGAGAGGAACCTGTGGCCCGGGACTGACCAGGCCACCAGAAATCCGGCCTGCCAAGAAGATAGTGAAGAACATAGTTTATTAACTAATTTCAGATGTTCAGAGTTCCCACAATTTACAGGAAAATGGCATTGTGGCAACAAGTTACTAGTGCTACTTTGTTGGGGGAAAAATGGAATTGTGGACAATATTTTAAAAACCATATGCTATCATTGAGAAGATGTATCAAACCGTGAAGAAACAGAATCGAAGGGTTAAAATTCAGAGCCGAAAACTGCACGTGTGAAACTGAGCATCAGTCTGTTAGGATTACTGAAAAGGAGAGGGCCTACACTATAAATTGTATTTCCTCTAAACAATCTAAAATTACCAGTTTTATTCAGTAAATGTACGTATGTCTTCTCTTAAAGGTATTTCTGCATCTTTTATATGATTTCACTTTTAATTTTTTTTTAATTAACCATCCATTGATTTCAATCACACTGAATAAGAGGCATTCGGCCATAGAAGTGAGTTCAGTCTTTGCTTGTGTCTCTGAAAGAACATAAAGTACAGCCAGTTCACAATCCACAGTCCCTCTCCTTCCTTTTTTCTCATTCATCTAGGTTTTCCCTATCTGCCCATGATAGGGTTTGTCTTTCCTCCCCCACTCCCTTTCCTTCTGCCCCTAGTCTTTTATTTTCCCCCAAATTTGAGATTTCCTCAGGTCCCTGCAGGGGTCTGCCTTCTTTATCCTGGGAAAGAAAGGCAGCAGAGAAGCCTGGGGGCCTCAGAGGCACTGTCGTCTTTTTCTTGGCAGATCGAGGGCGAGAGAAGATGGTACATATTGTTACTGTAATCATCATGGTCCCTTTTATACTCTGTGGACTCAGGCCTCACACCTGGCTAGGGCCAGCTTCGTCCGCACATCTCCACCTCCAAATCCTACGATCATTCAACCTCGTTCTCATACCAACTCAACACAATGTTTAGAGGATTCCAAAATCATGTCGCTTGAAAGAAGCTAAGCCAGTTCATTCCTCAGCTCTGGTCAAATCTATTTGTAAACCAAGCCAGAAAGAGCTATCCATATCTTTTTCTGAAACATAAAATTTCCAGAAGATGTTCTATATGCTTCTTTCATCTGATGTGTGAAGTGTAACCATAAGAAATGTCTCTTGCCAGGACATTGTTGAGGAGGTCACAGCAGGTTACATTCGTGAGAAGATATGGTCTGCTTCTGAAGATTTGCTTCTTCGCTTTGGAGCCACAACTTCAGGACCCTTCCTTAGGAAAGAGTATGAAGCTAGGAAATCATTTTTGTATGATCAAGAAGAGAATGTGGTCAAAATACAGGTATGTGACTCACCTACCACTGTTACAGCAAACTGTCATATCCCCTGAGAAAGGTTTTATTTAATAATAGGACAGTCAGCTACCAGCAGTGCCCCCGAGTCTGCTTTATTAAGGCTCCAAGATGAGAAGGATGTTGAATGATTTTTCACCTGTGGTGTTCTAGAGAGTATTCAGGTCACTGTGGATCCCACAGGTCCACCTGCCACCAACCTAGTCGGAGCCAGAGGAAACCTCAGATCAGATTTGGAATCGTGTTTCTCTAAAGAGCTGATCTTCTTGTGTCACCTACTTTCTGGCTCGGGTTTTTTATGAATTGTTTTTTTAGTGGTTAGAGGATGTTGAGTGGCGTCTGAAAGAACAGAAGAGCTAATGAGCTAGATTTAGCATCTCCAAGCGAGTCCTCTCCCTTATGCAATCCGTCAGTCTTCATTTAGGTCTGCAAGAAAATCCTTAGTCCAACCTTTTTGTTGTGAGTTGTTCTTAACACTTGCGTGACTTCAGAACTTTCTGGTTGGCCGGAGAAGACCTTGCCAGATTGAGATGTTTCTCCTCTGTGTTCCCCTAGCACCTTCTCCAGCCACCATGCTGGCTTCCAAAAGGCTGTGTGTGTGTCCTTTGCTGCTGCATCCAAAGTGATACTGTTACTGATGGGCAGACTTTGATGAGTTTTTGCGTTGGCCAATAACTGAAATTTCCTAACTTGAAAGTTTTTAGGTTGAAGAGCTTCTCCTTTGTGATCACTGGTGTACTTCTCTGTTTCCCCCACCTAACTATAATATCATTCAGGACAGAAAATGAGTTTTTAAAACTTTTGTATTCTGATGTCTTGCATATGATAGGTGCTGAAATGTGTGAATTTGTCAGAGCTTAAGATGTTAGGATGCAGAAATTATTAATTTTTTAAAAGAAATTTCTCCTATAAAGCTGATACTCAAAAGGATTTTTCTTATTTTTCAATAAGTTTTCCAGTTCATTCCTTCTTTAAACAAATGGCAGGCAAGATACACAGGAAGTGAGCAAAAGCATAAAAACAGGATCATCTACACTGATGCTAAGGCTCTGACTTTGTACAAACTTCAAAGAGTGTCAGCTGATGTGACACAATTTGGAGCAGCCCTAAGCTCTCCAGTCCTGGGGCATGGAAAAGTGTTGCAGCTGGAAGAGATTCTGAAGAGCCCACTATGTAAAATCCATCTGCTGTTAGGACCCAGCCTGAAGTCATGAGGGGACTGGGAAGGACAGAAACAATCCTTTGGAGCCTTTTTCGTCCTCCTCAGCTGAGGCAGCAGGATTGAAGCAGAAGTCATCGAACTGTGACATCACCCTGCCATGCCTTTTTTTCACTCTTCTGACAATGTTCTTACAAGGAAGGGATGAGGTCTAAAGGCAAGCTATAGACTGGAGATGAAAATGTAGTCAGTAGAAACCTGCTAACCCACAAAACCAAAGGACCATGAACCAAAGGGGATCATGCTAATCTCATTTCTTGCCAAAGTGGCCGATTGACCCTGAATTGGGGGAAATGATCTGAAATCTGAATTCCAGCATTCCTAGCTGGCTGAATCAGCCCCAGACGGAGTAGTCTTAGCAAATTCAGGGAGAAAGCTCCCAGGCTGAGCACAAGGACACTCCAGCTCACCACCCTCCCACCTCAGGCTCCTCCAAGGAACTGAATAGTGGTGCAGAGAATGCATGTCTTCAGTAGCGAATCCTTTACCTCAAGTGCGTGTGGAATGAATCAGAAGGTGTCCAAGCATAAACATGGAAAATCAAGAACAATCTATATAACCATTTTATGTGTTTTTTTCTTCTTCTTTTTTAATTTTTTTTAATAATGGACATCCTTGTCTTATTCTGATTTTAAAGGGAATGATTCTTTCATTTCACCATAAGATATAATATTATGATTTTTGTGAGATGATCTTTTTCTAAAGATTAAGTTTAGGGTTCAGAATATCCATTTATTTTAGTTTATTGAATTTCTTTTTAAATTGAAAAAGAAATATGAATTGTATCAAAAATGTTTTAAACCTATTGAGATTATTTGTTTTTTATTTTAATTGATTAATGTATGACTAGGCTTTTCATTTTATATCTTTGTGCAAACGCAGCTTTGTGTGTGTGTGTGTGTGTGTGTGTGTGTGTGTACACATTCAAACCATGTGTGTATAAATAAAAGTACATAGAGTTTATATAATACTTAACTAATGTTTTATTTAAGATTTTTGTTTCTATATACATTGGTAAGATTGCTTAGGATTTTACTCTCTTGTGTCTTTTTGTCTTTGTCACTCATAAGAGGTTTGCCAATTTCATAGATATTTTCATTGATATTCCTTATTTTGCTGTTTTCAATGTCACTGATTTCTGCTGTTGTTTTTATTCTTTTTTTTTTTTTTTCATCTGTTTGCTTTGGGTTTATTTTGTACCTGTTTCTAGTTCTTGAGGTGGAACCTGAGATTAGTGATTTGAAATTTTCCCCCTTTTCTAATGTATGCATTACTGTTCAGGATTTTTTTCCCCTGCCTTCCTGTGGGTTACCAAGTTTAAACTTATTTTTAAATTCCATTCTAATTTAGTTATAATGTTTTTTAGTGTATTTTTTACATAGCTTTCATAATGGTTGTTGTAGGCACTATGATAGACAGATAGAATGTGTGTGTGTATGTATATATATAAATCACAGTCTCCTGGGGTCATCATTTCATCAGTTAGAATGAGTGCAGAAATCTTACCTTCCTTATATCTCATTGCTCCTCTCTCCTCCCTCCTTTGCAATATAATTGTATTATATATTTCCTGTGTAGTTATTTAGAGCCACATCACATAATTTCATAATTCTGGCTTCAGCAATCAAATATAACATAGAAAACCCAAGAGGAAAAGGAAAGTCTTTTGTATTCACCAATATATTTTGCTTAGTGTGTTTTCTTCTTCCTTCCTGATGTTCCAAAACTCCTTCCTTTATCATCTACTTTGTTTAGAGAATGTTCTTTGAAGGTAAGTCTGCTGGTGGCAAATTCTGCTGGATTGCGAGTTGACAGGTCTTTTTTTCCAGCACTTAAAAAATGTTGTGCCGCTTCTTGCCTCTTACGGTGTCTGATGAGAAATGCACTGTCGTTCAGATTGTTTCTCCCCTCTAGGAAAGATGTCATTTCTCTCTCACTGCAGAGAATCTCGAGAGCACTGAGAGAGAAATAACCATATCATTTTTAAACAGTAAGAAGACTGATAAAATTGCCTACATTTAAGAATGACTAGCCCTGGCTGGTTTGGCTAGCGGTTAGAGCGTCGGCCCGTGGACCAATGAGTCCCAGGTTCGATTCCAGTCAAGGGCACATACCCTGGTTGCGATTCGTCCCCGGCCCTAGTCAGGGTCGTGCGGGGGGCAACCGGTTGATGTGTCTCTCTCACATCAGTGTTTCTCTCTCTCCCCCCCCCCCTTCCCCCTACTCTATCTGAAGATAAATGGAAAAGTATCCTCGGGTGAGGATAAAAAAAAAAGAAAGAAAAGTGAATATAAGTTGTAAAATATAAATGAAGTAAACATAAGGATATTCTTATTCCAAAAGACAGAAGAAATTTTTATACTGATACTGCTTTGTGCTGTCAAAAAATGTAATAGGACATGGACTGAGTGAAACAAGACTCCACAATAAAATGAAAAGATAACTGATAGCTAAAGCGAGGAAGAGAAACAACGACCTCAGAGACTGTAAGTGAGCTTAGAACTGCAGGCGAAGACCTGACACTGGAAATGATGGAAACGCATGGCGAACCTGAGAAAAATCACATCAAAAGCTGAGGAAAGAATAGGTGACTTAAAATACATTTTCACATCTGAAAATGATAACACCCATCATATTGCAGGGTTGTGAGGATTAAATGGGATAATTCACATACCAGACTTTGCCCCGTATGTGGCTCTTAAGTGCTCAGTAAGTGTTAGAAATGATGAGGTGACAGAGGTGATGACTCAGAACAGACACCGGAGAGCCAGCATTGCGATTGTTGGTCTGCCACAGGAAGGGATCAGAAAGCCCCAGATGGGAAAAATAGACAGCTACAGTTTGTGGGATTTTTTCTTGAACTGAGGAGAGCCAGAATGCCACTTTTGAGGGGGGAAAAACCATAATAGTGACAAATACCAAAACTTATTAAATTATTGAACTTCACGTCAGAGAGTGCCATAAGCATCCAGGCAAAGAAAAAGAAACAGGTTTCCCTGAAGCATCTTTAGATTGCCAGGGGCAGAGGCAGAGTCCTCAGACTTGAAGGAAGAGGGTGACCGTCCTTCGTCACATGGATTTAATGTAACTGACTACTCTCGAGATTGCTGGATTTTTACCTTTAAGCTGAGAGGGGAAAGGAGTGAATGTTCAGGGCTTTCTTGGCTAACAGAGAGATCACACAAGAATCTGTGCTTCAAAAGTCTGCGTTGGTAATCTGAATATTACTGTCCTGGGTGCCCAGTTGCCAAGCAAGGTAGCCAATTTTTAGCAAGCCAGATTTTCTGAAGCTTGACAGTTGCAATCTATAAAACGAGTAACCTCTGAGGGATAGATATTTTGAAAGACTCCTTTGTTGCAGATGCATTACACATAAAATATATTCATAGTAACCAAAAAAAAGATTGCTATTATAAATTTTCCCACAAGTTCTCACACCCGTCAAGAAGAATGAGACAGATATTTTTGTAAATGCCTTCTGTCCCTAATTGTCTAGAAACAGTTGCTTCTAAATGGCTTTATGGTTGATAATTTTGTCTCCTTTCGCATTTTCATCAATAGTGCCTTCCTTCCAACTTTACACTCATAATTGTTATTAGTAAACAGCCTGTAATTAGAAGAACCACAATCTCATGGCCTTGCACAAAAATTTTGTTAACGCAGAGTTAAGCAAAGCGGCCCTGACAGAATCAAAACTTACAGACTGAAAAAGGAGACCAGAATTTTGACAAACGAGAGACATTTAGTATTCTGCATTGTATAGACCAAAAATTCTATACCCAGCCAAGTTGTCTTGGTTTGGAAAAGCAACAATAAAACATTCACAAATATAGAAGAATTCCATAAAAATATACATAATCAATAAAGAGGTGAAACTTCAAGGAAAATACTGTTGGCAAGCCTTGAATTCTTAGTACGTTTTAAAATAGAACAGAATGGACTTGAATCCCACCAGTGCAGGCATGCGTCGCTATCAGCTCATCTGTTACTATGACAGATTGCTAATCCAGAGTGTTTGCGAGTCTGAGCTAGTAGAGATTAATAGCGTTGCTGAAGTGTGCACAATTTTAGATAAGCAGGGTAAGAACTTGAAATAATCCTAGTATCTTGTTTGCCTTTCAGTTTGGATCAAGGAACGGGATGTATAATATATGTTTGTGCATTTGTACTTCTGTGCCTTTAAACATTGTTACCCACAAAAACATTTGAGTCACCCTTGAGACCCATCACAATAAATGTCACTAGATTGCCATGGAATCCAGTGGCCCGCAATTGTTTGTAACATCAGAGAGCAATTTCTCCTGTCGTCTTGGGAATGCCACACTGACAGATCCCAGTGGCATTTTCTAAATGGGATCAGTGGAAACATTTTTATTACTCAATACGGAACCTATACCAGCACCGTCACTGCCTGGAAGCCCCGCCCAGACCTACTGAATCTTGATCTGCATTTTAAAAAGATCCTCAGATGATTTTGTACACACATTAATGTTTGAGAAACACTGCAGCTCACTCCAGTTTTAAACCCTTGGATAATGTATTTTCCTGTATAATTCTTTATCACCATAATAGCATAAAGGAGAAAAACCCTGTGCTCATTTCAATAGCTAGTGCAAAGGCATTTGATAAAGTTCTAAACCCATTCCTGAATTTTCTGTTATGATTGTGGTGAAATAATAGTTTATTTAAGGAGATATGCATCTTTTCAATAATGAATTTTTCAGATCAGACACCAATATATCTCTCCATTTATTAATCTGTCCTACACTATAGTATTAGAAATTTTTTCCTTCATATTTCTTGTTAAGACTAACTCCATGCACTTAAAATTTTTGGCTATTATGAATGTCATCCTCATTCTACTATGTTGTTTATTTTTGTCATATAGAAAACATCATTTATATATTCATTGTATAACTGGTCACCTTGAAGAACTCTAGTTTTGATAGTTTTTAAGGTGGCCCTCTTGCATCATAACTACTTTTTACACTTCTGATCTTTTAAAATCTTGTAATCTGTCAAGGGATAGATGTATATGTCCTTACCAGCATAGAAAACTATAAGATGGTAGGGACTTAAAAATAATTTGGGCTTAATTCCTACTTCTGGGAAGACAAAATATAGGTACTTTCCCTCTTGCTCCAAGTACAACTAAAAGTCCTGGACATTTTATCTAAATAAACATAGAACTCTTAAGGTGAAGAGAAAAAAGGCAGACTGGCTGGGGAACCTTGGTACCCAAGAATGACATACAATGACAAGTGGCCTGGTTTTCGTTTAGCCTTCGATATCTCAGACTTATTTCTAAAGAGGCTGACAACTCAGAAATGCCAATATGTGCAGGCAGAAAAAAACCTCCAACAAAACCTGCTCTCTAGCTAAAGGACCAGGAAAGGGACAGTCCATCCAACAAGAGAGAAAACTTTTAGACAGTAACCACTCTGCTCTAGCAAAACACCACACACACACACACATGCACACGCACACACACGCACACACACATACACACACACACACACGCGTGCGCACACACACACACACGCACACACACACACATACACACACACACGCGCGCGCGCACACACACACACACATACACACACGCACACACACACACACACGCACGCACACACACACACAGCTGTGGCTCCACACCACTCATGCCAACAAAGGCCAAGTAGGGAGCCTGGGCTTCCACCCTTTAGATTATAGCAAGGTTTCTAGACATCTGCAGAGCCTGGATTTCCATGTCCACAAACAGAGGCAACCCTCTCCCTGCTGGGTTGTGTTGAAGGAGGCATGGTAGAGAGTCAGGACTTAGATCACCATTCAGTAGTCATGAGGGGACACACACACACCCCACCACCACCACTACCACCTTCTGGTGGCAGTTACAGCTGTGTGGGAAGCAATAAGACTCCCAGCCAGAGTCTAATGGGTAGTTGAAGCTCCCACTTCCCCAACCTCAGGTATCAATAGAGGTCAGATGAAAAAACTAGATTTTTACCCCTATTTGCCAGTATTGAGGCAGCACCCACCCCCTTCTTCCCTTGCCCAAACAATGTCAGGGAAAGCCACCTAAAACAGAAAGATTACATAAGACCCAGAGTCTCATCCCATAATATTCAAGTTATCTAAGTTTCAATCAACATTTTAAGCCAAGCAAATCACAACTTCAATTTAAAAAGATAATCAATAGATGCTAACACAGTCATGAGAGAGATGTTATAATTATCTAAAAAAGATTTAAAGCAGCCATCATAAAATGTTACAATAAGCAATTCCAAACACACTTGAAACAAAGGAAAAATTTTAAAGTCTCAGTTGAGAAAAAGATATGAAGAAAAACCGAACAGATTTTAGAACCGAAAGAATAACATGTCAAAATCTCAGTGCATGGGCTCAACAGCAAAATGGAGGGAACATGGGACCGAACCACTGAACTGGAGAGAATACAAGGAATGACCAGATCTGAATAACTAAGAGAAAAGACTGAAAAAATAATGAACAGAGCCTCAAGGGATCTGTGGGACTGACAAAAGATTAAACATTTGTATCACCAGTCCCCAGAGGAGAAGAGAAAGGGGCAGTACAGAAAAAGCACTAGAAGAAATAACGGCTGAAGAGTTCCAAAGTGTGGCCAAATACATAAAACTACAGATTCAAAAAGATGCACACATCCCAATTAGGATAAACTCAAAGAAATGCACACAAAAACACATCTCAGTCAAACTTCTGAAAACAAAAGACAAAGAAAAAAATCCTGAAATCAGTGAAGTAGAAATGACAGCTTCTGTATAGGGGAAAACAGTTCTCATGTCAGATTTTTTATAACAACCTATGGGGACCAGGAGGGAGAATCACAGGACATTGCAAGTGCTGAAAGGAACGAGCTATCAACAGAGAATTATTAATCCAGCAAATATATTCTTTAGGAATGAAGGGGAAATCAAGATATTTTCAGATGAAGGAAAACTAAGAGAACTTTTCGCTGGCATACCTGCTCTATGAGAATGTTCTATAAGAAAGTTCTCTAGCCCGGCTGGTGTGGCTCAGTGGTTGAGCGTCGATCCATGCACCAAGAGGTCGCTGGTTCGATTCCTGGTCAGGGCACATGCCCAGGTTGTGGGCCGGGTCCCCGGTGGGGGCATGCTGGAGGTGGCCAATTGGTATTCTCTTTCATTGATGTTTCTGTCTCTCCCTCTCCCTTCCTCTCTCTAAAATCAATAAAGAAAAAATTTTTTAAATAATAAAATAATTCTAAAAAAAAGAAAGAAATTTCTCTAAACAAAAAAAGGAAATGATAAGCAATGAACTTTTGGAACACCAGGAAGGAAAAAAGAACAACCGAAAGAAAAAAAGTGTGGGAAATACATTTTCCTTTTGTTCTTAAATTTTTTAAATTATGTTTGACAATTGAAGCAAAAATTATACCACTGTCGAATATGATTCTAAATGAATGTGGAGGAAATATTTAAGACAACGGTATTATAAATGGGGTAGAGTAAAGGTATGTGAAGGGAGGGAAGCTTTCTACACTTTGCTGGAGGTTGAGATATAAATAAAAAGGAGGCAGCAGTTTTCATCCATTTGTCTGGATATCATCAATCTTTTTTTTAACCTGTTCAATGAGACCTTTGAGAAAGAGGTCTCTATCATACATTCTTTGTAGGGCAACCTGACAGTAACTGTCAGTTTTAAATATCAACTATCAGCCCAGTAATCCTCTATGTATTACTCTACCTTGATGGAAACATTTATAAAATATACATAATGTCTGTACAGGTTATTTACTGCAAAAAATGAGAACAACTTAATGCCTACCAGCAGAGGGATTATTGAGTCATGGTAAATCTACACTACAGAATACTGTGTGATCATTAAAAAACAACGGGGAGGATCTGTGGTTTTTATATAAAATAATATCAATGCTATATATAATTTAGAGGGAAAATAAAACAAACCTTGACATAAGCTTGGATCCCGTGTTGTCAAAGGATGCATAAACACATATACATATTTATATGTTTTTATTTTTGTGTACAACAATAGCGTGTATATTATATTCATGTATGTTTTATCTATTTCAGTGGGTATGCAAAAACTTAAGAATTCTTTGGAGAATAGCTGGGTCAAAGTAAGGATAGGTCTATAGGCACATTTAATGTATATGCTTTCTCTGTGTTTGTTGTATATCCTAATGGATCTCGGTATTGAGTACAGATTGTTTGCATAGAAATAGAAATATGTGTTATTGTTTTTGGTGGGGTTTTTTTTGGTCAGTATGCTGTATAATAATATGTATAGTAAGCTACAATTTCCTCTTTCTCTTAGTATATCTTGGAGATTTTCCTATTCCTCAAGATACAGAACATTTCCACAGTCAATACATGTGACTGTCCCTCATTCTTCTTAACTGTCACAACTTCCCTCAGTATGAGCGCATCACAGTTTATCTAACTGTTCCTCTATTTGTAAACATTCTGCTCTATACATATATGTGTTTTAACAAACAATGCAACAAAAATTCTTATAGTTTTTCTACACAGGTGTTTGTATTTCCTTAGGCTAGATATACTGAAAATTAGAAAACACTAGCTAAAAGGCTAAATAACTTTAAATTCGTATTGCTCAGTTCTCTTCAAAGAGGCTGTGTACACTTTTGTACTTTTCCTAACTCCACTCTCCCGCCTAGGCTTTTGTGTTCACTGCTTGGCAAGCAAACACGGTGATAACCTCCCCAAAAGAGTTCTGTCTTCTGGCCAAGGCTCCCTCAAGCTTAGTGCCATCCAACATTTTTTGTAAATGTTTCCACGTTTTTGTAGAATTTTGTTTTGTGTTCCTCATTTCCGTCCGATTCCAGTTGCCATCCGTCTTCCAGGATCCTCCATAGTTTTTGACCCATATGCCTTCTCGTTTTCTAGCACTATAGAGTTCTCAAAAAGCGTTTTATGGATGTTACCATTGAGGGAAGCTGGGTGAAGGGACTCACACGGTACATAGAACTCAGTGTATTATTTTTGCAGCTTCCTGTGAGTCCATAATTATTTCAAAATTAAGGTGTTTATTTTAAAGGCATGTTTGTCATTTCTAGGGATTTGCATTGAGAGGAGAAGTCTGGAGCTAGTGCTCAGTTGATCATTTTTATTCCATCCTATTTTGTTTTGAATTATTACAAAAAGTATATTATTTTTAAAATGATAATAAAATTCCACATATTTTTTTAAAGAGTGAGATAGGTTGATATGTGCAGAAATAAAAAGAAATTTATAAAAATAATATAATTTTATTTTTCCCTGGCCAGTTTGGCTCAGCAGTTAGCGCATAGGCCCTTGAACCGAAGGGTCGTGGGTTTGATTCCCAGTCAAGGGCACATACCTGGGTTACAGGTTCAATCCCCAGCCCTGATCAGAGTCGTGCAGGAGGCAACTAATTGATGTGTCTCTCTCATCAATGTTTCTCTTTCTCTCTCTCCCTCCCTCCCTTCCACTCTGTCTAAAAATAAATAGAAAATTATCCTCTGGTGAGGATTAAAACAAATAATAATAATAATATAATTTTTCTATTTGTCATTTTAAAGAAGAAACTTATATTTCATTTCTAATTTGGAAAATGAGAGAATTAGAGTGAGTTTAAAGATATGTACCAATAAAAAGATACTCATAAGTGAACTGAAATAACCTTATAACAGCTGTGGATGTAATCCTGCTTAAAGATCCCAGTTTGTGTCCAGTTTTTGTAAATGTTTCCTATAGAAATTCTCTTTAATGATGACAACCTAGTAAAGCTATCCTGACAGGAGCATCATTAAACTCGCTGTAGAAATAGACGAAATAACAAACGTTCAATCACAGCACTCCCACTGTCAGGGATCCAGAGTCACAAGTTAGCAGAGCATCTTCCTTTCCAGTCTGGGCCACAGTGGCCCACTTGTTGGAGTCAAGATGATACTTATTCATCATCATTTTGAAGCATCTATGTTGTTACCAAAAAATACCAGCACCCAGTTAATCTGTTTGTATGTTTTGGGGCAAGTCCATTTTATTACTACTTCTTGTCACCCAGGGCCTTGGTAAAATAAAGCTTTTGGATGGGAAATGGGCTTCTTGGGCTTGGGACAAGCCTCCTCTGTGAGCTGCTGCTCTCTGCTCAGGTTCGTGTCCACCCCCAGAGAGAATGTCCAGATGAGAGTCGGGGGGCAGGGTCCCTGGCAGCATTCCAACTCAGTGTCTTGAGAAATCCTGTTCTTGTGCTTTGTGAAATAAACTGGAAAACTGTTGCACATAATTAATTCTGGAGCTCACTATTTTCCACAGGCTTTTTGGAAGGGACATAAACAACGGATGTCATATCTCAGCAGGCGGCAAACATTCATTGATCATATTCCTTCTATTGTGAAGGTAAACATCCTTTCCCACCTATCAAGTACTTGACTTAAACGTTTCCCTTCTGTTTAGTTTTGCTTCTGGAAAACAGACTATGGAAAGAGTATGTGTGAGCCTTGACGTCAAAAGCAAGTCCTGGCCCCACCTCCACTGCTCACTTAGTTGATCATCTAAGAGCTAGTCCGTTAGACACTGACTGGCTCGAGCCCTTTACGTGGTGACGAGACTCAAATGCGAAGGTGCTTTGTAACCAGTAGATGCTCTTTCTCTAGAAAGTCCAAATTGATTATTTAAAGCCTGGCAGAAATCCAACTCTATTATATTTTCCCCTTATCATATTTGCTAATAATACTTAGAATGCTCCAAGTTAACAATACAGAACCTTAATGGGAAGACAAATGCAAAAGTTAGGATCTGAGTTTGGATGGTGAGATGGTCCCACCCAGCTTTCCACCAGGGTGGCTGCTCTGGCCTCGGAGAAAGCAGAGGTACCGTGATGACCATTCTCAGAGCCGGAAACCAGAGGAGTATGCAGAAGTGAGCTGAGAGACAGCTTGGAAATCCTGAGGAAAGTCAGAATGGTGGGGCTGGAGAGAGACTGGAATCAGATGAGATTAATTTAAAAGACCTTTTAAACTGTGAAGACAGAGAATGACATTTGCTAGATCCATGGTGCATTTGCTCCTTAATGTCCTGTGCTCACCGTGGAAAACAGGCCTTTTGAAACTCTTGTTCACAGTTGGTCCCCTGTTAAATGGTTTTCTGTAAAGACCTCAAGTATATTGGATACATTTAAGAAATGTTGGAAGAAACCCTGGGCTTAGTTTAATTTTATTCCCTGACCCATTGCAACTTTCAGCAAAACGCTTTGCCCTTCTGGCTTTCATTTATGGGGATAAAAGCAAAATAGCACAAAGCTCCATGACCTTCCCCATCAGAAAGTGTAAAATGTTTTGAACCCCTGAAGAGAAAAAGCAGTGAAAGAAATAGGAGATGAAGACCAGGCTTTAGATGTTTATTATTTGGCAGGCAGCTAATTTTTACTTTTTTATCAAATAAAATATCAATATTATTTTTAGAAAGACTGCATAAAAAGATATTAAAGTTCCCTGGTAATACCTTGATTTCTCTATTTAACTTCTTTTTAGATTCAGGCCTGGTTCCGGATGATACTGGCACGGAGGAATTACCTGTCACGACTACAGTACTTCAGAGATCACGTAAGAGACACGCATGTGTATTTTTATCCTGGCTGAGAAGGAACTAAATACATGCTTTGTTGAATGTTAGCCTTGAATGATTTTTATTAAATGGTGGGAAAGCTAGATCGTAGAATGCAATGTGATAATATTTGGAGACTTACAGTTCCTATTCAGAACTCATGCTCAGAGTGAGACTTCACCCAGTCAGGACTGGCTGGGAAAAATGGGTGAGAGCAGACTGGTGTGGGCTAGTTGTGCCGAAGAGAAGAGGTCCTAAAGGAGTCTTTTCCAACATTACTTGTACAGTTTTTCTAACCGGTAGCTGATTAATTTAAATAGAAGCCCACAGGAGAAATTTTTTCAAGATCTTTAAAGAAGGGGTTTGTGAACATGGATTGGATCATTAAGTTTGGTAGAAACATTTTTTTCCCTTTTTAGATCTCTTTTGTTGAACAGTCCCCATACAATCTTGGGGATACTTTTAGCTAACTTATCTGACCCTTTCTTCAAAAAATGGAAAAACATTGAATCCACATCTAAGTACTGTCATTTCTAAATAATGTTCATTCTTAAATACTACCAGCTCTTAAATAGTTTTAAATTCTAAAATAGTGGAGTAGATGGGACTCTGGAAGGTCATGACTGGTCTCATTTCTTTTGCAGAAAAATGAAATCGTGAAAATACAGTCCCTACTGAGAGCAAGCAAAGCCCGAGATGACTACAAAACTCTGGGTGAGTGGGAGTATTTAGAAACAAAATATAGGTCCCTTATAAACCAGGCAAGGACAAACTGTTTCCAAGTCAGTCACTTCAGTGACGGCTCCAAGAACAGAGATGCCCATTGTGTCCAGTAGATTGGGTTCACCTCCGGCCTTAACTCTGAACTGGGACACACGAGAACACGGGGTGACAGAGAAGGGGTTTCCTGTGATAAGTGGAAGGGGTAAGTAGAGTGGATATAATTTCTTCTTCAAAAAGAACGGGTTTGGCATAAATGCTGATATTTTTATGTTAAATTTTAGCTAGAATCCAGACTAAAATGCAAAAGAGTTAGCCAGAAGATAAGCTTACATTTCAACTGTTTAATTTATTAGCTGGCCTATGATTTCCACCCCCTCACTATAAAACATGTTCCTATAAGAAATTTTAGAAATGTAAATAAGAAGGAAAGCCCGGCTGGTGTGACTCAGTGGATTGAGGGTTGTCCCATGGACTGAGAGGTCCCGGTTCTATTCCCGGTCAGGGCACATGCCCACGATCCCCCGGAGGGGGCGTGCAGGAGGCAGCCGGTCAATGTTTCTCTCTCACATCAATGTTTCTCTCTCTACCTTCCTCTCTCTCTAAAAAAATCAATAAAAATATTTTTTAAAGTGTAAATAAGAAGGAAAAAGACATGTACTCATCTCCCAAAGATAACTACAAACATCTTCCTGTAACTTTGTTCTGGTAGCTTTGGTTTTTAAAATATTTTTTCTGATAATAGTATAAAGCATTTGCGGAAAGTTTGAAAAAGCAAAATAAAATAAAAATCCCCAGGAATAGCAATCACGTTTTGTGCTGCCTCTTTACAGTCCCAACTCTGTACATGTTTCTTACTGTTTTTTACATAGTGAAGATCATTCTTTACATGCTGAATTTTTAACGTTCTAATTATTGCAGGAACACGTGATAGATTAAGAACATGTCCTAGAGTAAGTGGAGTAGACCTTGCTGATAAATTCATGAGGACTGCCCAGATTCACTTTTACTTGAGTATCTTAGTAATGAAACTGGCCATTGTGTTGTCTCTAACTCTGACTTGTTTTTCATTTTTGATTTTTGGAGAAAGTAAACAACTGTTTAGTAACTTTCCTAGCACCTAGTAGGTAGTTTAGCCAACACCCTTTATTGTCTAAAGTCTGTCTGAATTATGAGGTGAGTACATGGCTCAAGAAAGATCTTCCCTGGTACTTGTTAAGGAAAAACCTTGGGAAGTTCTGAGCCAGGTTCCGCCCCCAGCACGCAAAATCTACTGGATAATAAATACCTCATTCCACCAGGTTCCAGAACTTGGTGTGCAAGTGCAGTCAGGGTAGGTCGGCCAGCCTCTGCAGGGCCACACTTCAGGTTGAAATCATGAGATTCAGCTGAGGTTGGTTGGTATCTAAGTTTTTTTACAAGGAGTCTGAGTAGAGGGTTTGTTTTGTGAGCCCTTACACACTACAATGGGCTTGCTTTTGCCTTGGCACATGAAAGATAATTTCATATTAAATTCTCCAAATGAACACATGTTGATTTTCATTTCATTCTAGGTAACATGTTTTTGTGGGTGTTTATGGTGAT
Source organism: Tadarida brasiliensis (assembly GCA_030848825.1). NCBI lineage: Eukaryota > Metazoa > Chordata > Mammalia > Chiroptera > Molossidae > Tadarida > Tadarida brasiliensis. Next base: position 49,874,823 of record CM061258.1, read on the forward strand.
GCTTTTCATTTACTTACACTTTTTTTAATTACAAAGACAAAAGTAATTCCAATTTTAAAATCTAGGCGATTTTATGTTAATGTGTAGAAGGTAGATAAAAACTATGTTAGTGAATAAGTTAGATCTGAGCTTCTCTGGACTTTGACAAATAAATAGGGTGGTTTTATGGTAACTGAAATGTGAATGGTCATTTCTTTCTCAATTATCTTTTTTTTAAAAACTAAAGGATTGTATTAAATCTGAAAAAGATCCCTTTTCTTAATCATTGTGTAGTGATTTTCTAAAATTAAAATACCACAGGGTGATATGAAGATGCTAGAAAACTCTACTGTTGATAGGAGAAATATTAAATTTGAACCATAATAATTAGTAAAGCTAAAATATTTGTTTCTAACTGGCCTATTAGAACACAAAGAGATACACAGTCCTTAGGAAGCAGGGAGAGAGAACTCGAGGCACGAACGAGACCCACGTTCTCTAAATTTACCTACGTGAGTGAGCTGTGGTGATTCACTCTGCTTTCTCTGAAATGGTCATGTCATCAGCACCATCTTTGCTAGAATGAGACGAAAATAAAGTCACATCTGCTTCCGTGATCAGGAAACGAAGGTTCTCATGATCCAAGGTCACTTCTCCAGAAAAGACCATCCGATGTAGCATAATAGAAATCCAGATGTCTCTAGATTTGGTTGTTAAGCTGGGTTCGTGCTGTTAGTTGTTTGTGTTGCTGGTTGAACTCCTTATTTTGTCTGAGTGTGAAAACGCCACAGAACCAAACTGGGAGTAAAAGGAAGACTGACTAGGGCCTTAGATGTAAAGGAGAGGATGGCAATTGAGATCGCCACACCTGGGCTGGGCTCTTTCAAGTCATGCTTGTATCTCCGTGGCTAATCATTCATCACTGAAGGCCCAGGGTTTATTCTCACAGTTTACCCAGAATAGATCTCATTAAACACCTTAAAAAATATACTTTTTCAAAAGTCAGTGCCAGGGAATTAAAGATAATTAATGTTCAAAGCGTGAAGGGAAAGCCCCTTTAGAATTATCTAGAAGCCTCTGTCGGTGAGAGGCTGGTCTCGTAGCTCTGAACGTCCTCCCTTGGTCCATGCAGGAAGAACAAGGACCAAATTTCAACTGTTGAAACCTTGTTATTTCTGCCAAGTAGAACATGTGTTCCCCTTGCCATTGCATTGGCTCCTGTTTGACCTTAACAGTGAGTTCTCCTTTCATCCATCTTTTCTAATTCACCCCTCACCTAGTTCTTGCTCCTTCCCAAAGGTCTTTTGGGCTGAGAGAAACCACTTTCTGCTTCCTGAAGCAAGAACACACATCTCTTATCTGGCTCGGCCGCGGGCTGTCAGAGCCGAGGTAACATAAACATGAACGCTCTTTCCCAGGTTCTCATCAGCAAGACACTGTCTTCTCAGTCAGTGCATGAGTCCTGGAAACAGTGTGAGAGGGCTGAGAATGAGTGCTAGATAACTAGAAAATAGTGAGGCTGGACATTATCAGTGGTTTGCATTTATTTACATGATCGGTTGTCTTGCCCAGATTTTACATGGAGCAGAACGATTCATTCCAAAGACCAAGTAATTCCATTGCTATATTTTTCTGGTAATGTTTTCTTTAAAGACCTGGTTTCTTTCCTATTGATAACAATTCCAAGCATGCCTAATTAAAACGTGTCTGTTCCTTTCCCTGCAGTTGGCTCTGAAAACCCACCCTTATCAGTAATCCGCAAATTTGTGCACCTACTGGACCAAAGTGACTTGGATTTCCAGGAGGAGCTGGAGGTCGCACGAATAAGGGGAGAAGTGGTGACCAAAATCAGGGGCAATCAGCAGCTGGAGAAAGACCTGAACCTGATGGACATCAAGATTGGGCTCCTGGTGAAGAACAGGATCACGCTGGAGGTCAGGGGGGTTGTAGGACTGTTGGCATGTGTATTTGTCCACAGCACTTTGGTCCAGCTAAGCTCATTTGGAATCCGGACTGAGTAGTTCAAAGTTCATTTACTATTTTCATTACCAAATAGTGGCTCTCAGACTGCAGAAGGGTCTGCCCCCTTTTATAACATTTTGTAAGGCTTCTTTACCAGTCTGAAATGAAATTTATATGCAATAATACCTACTTACATATGTACCTTCTTCATAAGATTAATATAATATAATAATATATATTATATATTATTACATAATATATAATATATATAATATATACATATAATATATATAATATATCAGTGTGTCTATATATACACTTAATATATAAGTATAAAAGAGAAATAAAAGGAAAGTAAGTTACAATTAAAACACATATTTCCAAATGAACATGCACAGGCCCACTGCTTTTAGAAGACGCCGTCCGGTGGCCCGGAGGCTGGGCCTCTTCCCAGAGCCACCACAGACTGGGGGAGCTGCAGCTGAGACTCACCCAGGAGGCGGCGGAGCTGCCGAACTTTCATTTTCCACAATGGACATCAGCTCTTTGTAAAGTTCGGAGTGGGCAGCGTGTGGTCCCCCGCCCCGCTATTTACAAAGAACTGTGCTCCTAGAAATTAAGTGTATGTTGAAATTGTGGAGGATATGCATTGTGCTTGTATGAGACAGAGTTAGACTCTAGGCTCAAATAATTACACAAAGAATTGTTACCTATATGAGTGGCAGCAGGACATTCAAACTCCAGCCATGCAGGTTGTGGGACCGTTCCTTATGCAGGCCAGCAGAGCACCTGTCCCTGACCCCCCCCCACGAGAAGCCCGCCCTGCTCTCCAGTCTGAGGGTGCTAGATCGGATGTTCACACGTCCCCCAATGGCCCCTGCCATGGAGCCGCCCGGTCACAGGCTCTCACTGGAGAAGGCTGTGGTTTGGGATCTGTGTGAGAGCGGACAGAGCCAGAGCTCCCTGAAACCATGCACAAAGTTTAATTTTGACCAAGAAAGGAGACCTCCAGGGTAAGGCCTGTCTCTGTGGCCCTGCGTCGGAGCCACATCAGTTTTCAGAGCAGGGAGGGCAGGAGAGGAGCTGGGCTCCTGGAAGCTCTGAGGAGGAGCCAGGGTCGCAGGTGGAGAGCGGCCGCGGGGTGACACGTGGCGCGGGAAACCTGGGCCATGAGCCCGATGAGCCCGGGGCCACAGCCTCACAGACAGAGCAGTGCATGAGCCGCTGAGGAGAAAACAAAGCAGCTGGAGCAAGTGGTAATACAGGAAAAGATTGGGGGTTTTTTCCCTTAAATATTAAGGAACAAAACTACAATTTTAATGTTCTTCATTGAACTCTATTTTCATCATTTTCCAGAAAAACAATAGTACTTACTCTTGTTTGTATAAAATAATTTGTATTGTTTGACACACATGAGAACTTTTAAAGCATAATGTGGTCCAGAAGGTCTGTCAGAGCATGCCTTTCATGGCCTTCAGCCGCTGTTTTACCCAGTTCCCATAAAGTTGTAAACAGGAAATGCCTTGACTTACCAAATAAAGTCTCAGTTACAAAACAGTACGTGGTAGAAATCGTACGCAGCTTGTGGAAATCCAATCATGGCAGATTTTCATATCTTCGTGAATGTTTAAGATTTTTTTAAACTATTCCTAATTGATAAACAATGTTAATTTTTCAGCTTACATTTTCAAACGCTAAGTATTTATCAAACACTTATTAGAAGTTAAACTAATGATTATTTAAAATGTAGTCATTAGTCTTTTCACTGATAGTAACGCTTTTAGTGGAATGATAAGGATAGTATAGTTGGATAGTTGGAACTTTATTTATAGTGGTGAAAACGTGGGAAAATAGCCTAACAAAAACAATAAACAGAGGACAATAGAATTAGCTTAACATGTACTAAAAATAATGTTTTTGAAGAACATTTAAGGGCAGGTGAAACATTTCACAGTATAATGGGGAAAAAATGGTACCTAAAACAGTACAATTTCATTGATCGTTTTTTATATATATATATATATATACACACACACACACACACACACACACACACATATACATACATATAAAATATAGTGTATATATATTGTTTTATATAGAGAAATATACATAAATATTTATATGTATGTATATATAGAAGAAAAACTAGAAGAACAAAAGTGATTTTTTTTGGCTGGTAGAACTAAATTTATCTTCTTTATTTTTTTTTTTTGTAACTCTGAGCATGTGTTTAGTGAGAAGAAAAGATTTTAAAGGGAAGTAGATTAGTTCTTATAGAGAGAGCAGCTAGCTCTCTCTAGTAACCATGTGTCTGACAATTCTTTTAAAATTTGCATTCCTCCTAGAAATCTGAGAAAGTCAGTGGGCGAGTGAAGTGGTCAATAGGCAGAAAGAAGGGTATGGAGCAAAGCAACTGAGTGGAAGTTTCTTAGAGGCATAGGGAGTAAGAAGAGTGTAGACTCCAACTAGCTTGCAGGAAAACCTGAATAGAAACTAAAAGCAGTGAGAATCATTGAAGTTCCCATATGCGTGCAGGCTCGAAGGCCAGGGCTACCTGAAACCCAGGATGGAGATTTATTTTATTGCTTAATTTTATCACTTCACTGAGCTTCATTTTCTTCAGGAAAATGTGACAAATACGTAAATTGTGTTTTATTTTCACAACAACTCAGTGCGATTGTCGTATTACTAAGCCCGTTGAATAATTTAATAATGGGCAGAGTCACAACGCTAACTGCTTCACAGACACCCATATTTTTATGACTTCAGAGCCCACGCCCTTTTGCTAGTCCACACCTTCTACAAAAATGTGCACATTACCTGTATGCACATATCCTGTTATCTGGGGAAGGGAAAAGATGGTGCCATTTAGGGCAACACTGAGATGTGGGAATATCGCGAACAAGTTAAATACTGTTGCTCCTTTAAACCGATATCCCTCAAGTTTTCAATATTTGATAAGAATGGAGGAACCTAGATTTCTGTTAATAATAATAAAGACAAATGTGCCTCTGTCTGTAATCCCTGTCTAGATTGGCCTTTGTCCCCTTCTTCAGGCTTCCCAGAGCATCCCTCCATGCACACAAGAGCAGCTGTGAGCAAGGTGTCCTTTCACAGGGAAGAAGAAAGGAGGGCTCGGAGCCTCACTCTGCCCCTGGATCTCCAGCAAACTCTGTTCCCTCTCTTTTCCCTCCAGGGCTCAGCATTCGACTCTGCTGTTTCCTTTCCCACATTACTCTTCCTGTCCTGTCTTCACCAAATCTATTTCTATGGAAAGGAATTTAGTTCTACCCCAGATTGGCTTACCACCCCTGCCCTCTCTTCTATTCTGTAGATGTCAATAAATATTACCCTAAAAATGAAGTCCGGAAGAAAGCAAATGAAACGCCTGCAGTTTCCAAAGCTACCTCCAATGAAAGTAATTGGGACAGGTTATAAGTACCAAGTTTTTCCCCCACCACATATATTTAAAATCAATATAATTGATGTATTCCACATATTTGAGGGAATTGAGCGATCTACACATCACCTGTTATTTGAAGAGGACAGACCTAGGTTAAATGGAAATATAAGCCAGAGTTGGTCTAATGAAGTCTTAGGACTTCTGATAGATAAGCATAGGTATTGGCAGCCTCCTGCCTAGACTTCCCAGTAACTTCCCCTGTCTCTCTTCATTTTAATGTATTTTATATATTTGTAAAATAAGGGGGGAATGTTGCCTTCTTAAAAGTTTTATGGACATGCAAATCAAATTCCCCTCTTTTTCCATCTAAGCAATTAGGGAGACAGAAGTAAGTGGTATGAGAGTGAGAGAGAGTGAAACCATAGACCTGGAAGGCAGTGGATGTAACCACATAGAACTCTCTTACCCCAGAGCTCCAACAGCTTTTGTCCACCTGTGGACTGACACCAGCTATGGGAGAAGGGGGCTAGGAGGTAAGCAAAGTTAGAGCTTATCCTGTGTGCAAAAGATGACAGTGGTTCTCATCCCCAGAAACAGTTGGAAATGGGGACAGGCACGTTTGTGGTTGTCATAATGACTCTGGATTTCTGCTGACATTTGGGGGACGGGCTGGGGGTGCTAGAACGCCAGCAGTGCTTGCACAGCCGAAATGCCCAGAGTGCCCCCTTCAGGACTGGTGGCCAAGCATCCTGATACTGGCTGCAGAGAGTCCTCATGCAGAGGCTGGGTTGAGAGCTCGGGGAAGCAGATGGAAGGAGTTCTAGGACAGACAACTTGTTTGTCCCCTACTCTGTGGGACAGTGACCCAGTGTTGAGTAGCAGAGGAGGCGTTCTAGATCAGTGGCTCCCATGTGAGTCGTGCCATTAGCGGGTCATGAAATAAATCAGTGTGTCACGCTGGCAATCTTTAAAAATGGAATAGAGTAAACGCAAATTGAAAATGTCAGTGTGTCCCAGTAGTAAGAATAAATATTTTGTGTGTGTGTGTGTGTGTGTGTGTGTGTGTGTGTGTGTGTGCCAACAAAAGATGTAAGATGTATTTTTTACTGTGAGTCTCTGTAAAATGTTTGGTAGAACCTTATCTAAAGGACCTACTCTTGTTCATGGCCCTTTGAGCTCCTGAAGGGGACACAGTAAATGGCCTGAGACAACCACTTGGCAGTGTCCTCAGCCACACATTTTTCAGGATGGTTAAAGGAACATGATTGGGGGGAACCCTAATTTTGTTAGGTACTTAGAGGATTCCTTTTCCTTTCATCTCTACCTAATTTCTAAATTACATGTTTTTGCAAGTGCTATTATAGATTGAGAAGATATAATCCACTCTTTTGAAATGTACAATTCAGTGATGTTTAATATTATCACAAAATTGTGCAACTGGTCACTTCTATCTAATGCTAGAACATTTTTATCATCCCACAAAGAAACCCCAAAGAAAATGTTCAGCAACTAGATAGCGGTGATGGTTGCACAACCTTGTGAGTGTACTAAACCCCGCTGAACTGTACACTTGAAAAGGATGAATTTATAAAGTATGTGAATAATATTTCAATTCGAAAACCAAAAGAAAGTACCCATATTCATTAACGGTCACTACCTATTCTTCCCTACCCCCAGCCACAGTAACCATTAGTCTGCTTTTTGTCTGTATGAATTTGCCTGTCATGGATATTTCATATTAACGGAATCGCACAACATGGGGTCCATTGTGACCAGCTCTTTCACTTAGCACAGTGTTTTGAAAGTTCACCTATGTTGGAGCATGAGTCAGTACTTCATTCCTCTTTCTTTATGAATAACATTCCGTTGTGTGGATAGACCACATTTTGTTTATTCATTTGAGTTGTTTCCTCTTTTTGACTATTATGAATAATTCTGCCACGAGCATTCATGTACATGTTTTTGTGTGGACACATGTTCTCAGTTCTTTTGCGTATGTACAGTGATTTTCAACCTTTTTCAGATTATGGCACACATAAAATAATTACTAAAATTCTACGGCACACCAAAATATATATTTTTTGCCCATCTGACAAAAAAATAAGTATGATTTTGATTCATTCACACCGGATGGCTTTTGTTGTGTTGGCTATTATCGTTTTTTATTTGTCAATCTAAGGAAAAAGAGGTCAGTGCCCCTGACTAAATAGTCAGGTGCTGCATGTTTTAAAAATTCGTGCGGCGCACCAGGTGAAAATCGCGGGTATATACCTAGAGTGGAATTCGTGGGTCATATAATCACTCTGTGTTTAACTTTTGAGGAACAGCCAAAATGTTTTTCTAAGTGGCTGTACATTTTCCAGTTTTCCCAGCCAGGTATGAAGTTTCCAACTTTATCCACATACTCACCAACATTTGTTACTGTCTTTTTCATTACAGCCATCCTCATTAGGATGAAGTGGTATTACACGGTAGTATTGATTTGCATTTCCCTAATAACCATTAATATGGAGCATCTCTTCATGTGTAGATATTCTTTGTGAAAATGTCTGTTCACATCCTTTGCCCAGTTTTGACTAGGTTATTTGTCTTTTATTTTTGAGATATAAGAATTCTTTATATATTATAGATCAAATCCCTTATTCAATGTATGATTTGCAAGTGTTTTCTCCCATTCTGTGCATTGTTTTTTTACTTTCTTGATAGTGTCCTTTGAAAGGACAAAGGTTTTAGTTTTCATGAAGTCCATTTTTTTTTTCTTTTGTCACTAGTGCTTTTGGTGTTATAGCTAAGAAACCATTGCCTAATCCAGGGTGACAAAGATTTATACCTAGGTTTTCTTTCAAGTTTTATAGTCTCATCTCTTACGCTTAGTTATTTGATCTCTTCTGAGCTAGTTTTTACTTATGGTGTGAAGTAGGGGTCTGACTTCTTTCTTTTGAATGTGGCAATCCAATTGTCCCAGCATCATTTTTCCAAAAGACAATTTTTTCCTTATTGAATTGTCTTGGTGCCTACATTACAGCTTGAGAGCAAATAAGTGAAGCTTTGGAGAATAACTATTACAAAAGCCAAATTCACCTGCAAGCTGGATATCCTTTGTTTCTTCATGAGGAAAATTAATCTTTTCAACTGTGCATGTCTCAGGGTGTATGTGGCCGTAGGAGGTAAAGAATACCAGAGGAAAAAGTAGTAATTTCATAAACATTTTTTCCAGGATGTGATTTCACACAGAACGAAGCTGAATAAGAAAAAAGGTGGAGAAATGCAAATACTGAATAACACTGACAACCAAGGAATCAAAAGTTTGAGTAAGGAGAGGAGAAAAACACTAGAAACATATCAGCAGCTGTTTTATCTTTTACAGGTGAGAATAATCGATTTCACGATGAGTGTTGGATAAACACTATGTTCCGTGTTTGTGGTTTACAGTGGATCTTTCCCCATGCTAAAACTGTAATGGCTTACCTGTTTGGAGCACCTACATACCAAGTACTATTCTAGGTTCTAGGTTCTTTATATACATTATCTCATCTAATTCTTACTGCAACCCTGGAAACCATCAGAAAATATTGTTATTGTTATTCCCATATTACGTATCAGAAAACTGAGACACAGCCAGTAAATGATTAAGCAATGGCATTAGGACCCAAGTAGTTTGACTTCTGAGCCCATTAACTTCATGACTAGACATATTATACTACAGTTATCTGCAGAAATTGAATAAATCTAATCATAACATAAGCAGATGTTGTTAACCATGAAAAAATTAAAGTAACTATGTGAAAAAGAGGTGTTTACCAGAATCGGCCTGCCCTTCTTTTGAGGAAAGAGACCAAGAGTTTGGATTGGGGAAATGGGGTCTCATTTTATTTCATTATTTTCATGCATTCCTGTGACCTAGATAAACAGTAAGTTTCCATTATGTCCAGGGTGCGAGTGAGAACTGATAAGCTGAACTGGTTATGGTTGGGCTCTGGTGGACCAGTTACTGTTTTATTGAGCATTGATTCAGCTTATCTGCCCTACCACAAGGTCCTGAAGGAAACAGTAAGTGATAGTGATAGATATAAACAAAGCCTCCCCTTCAGCAGGAAAACTTTCCCACAAGACTTGCATCCACAGTTCCTCCTGGAGAGCCAGGTGCCCTCTGTGCGGGCAGCTGCTGCCAGTGGTGATGCTGAATCTACACGAGGATGTCACTGGCATGAGGTATACTGAGAACATGTTAGCCAAACCATAATGAGGTGTAGCTAGGCCCATGGAGAGAAGAGACAGTAATTTTGGTAGAGTTGAGAATTCTCTATTTGGAATAATAGATTGGAAAAGAGGTGTAGTGCAGCAGAGGGCCACCATGTGGCAGCATAGAAGGAAAAAAGGTTAAAACAGAATTGTCCATGGAATCCAGTGCTTAATACCAGCAGCCTTTACAGAAAGAAAGGGGGCTCACACTAGGCAGGGAAGGCTTTTTGGCTGTCCAAATTAGATTAGTTGTTATCCACCAGATGGGAATTTAACCTTAGACATTTATCATTTTTGACATCCACAAACTTCTAAGTGTATGAAGCTGCTTTCGTAGAATATGTGTCATAAGGAAAGTGAAAATTTAGTCATTGCCTAAGACTTGTATTGTTTACCCTGTTATGTAAGTGAAGCTTCATGAATGGAAAGGAGAAAAGGCATAGGAACATGATGTTTAGAATAATTCCACCAAGTTTCATTCCCCCAAAATCCAAAACTGATCGCCCTAGGGCACGGCCATTCGGTTGTACCAGGTGAAGTGTCTCTTCTAATCATGTATTTTCTTCACCTTTTATTTCTCTCCTTTAGAGACATTATCCCAGGATCAATGCAGAAACTATAGAATAGCAAATGGTCTGGATTCCTTTGGCTTTTGGACTAATGCCTTGGCAAGAATTCTTAGCCAGAGTAGCCAATAAGCTAGTATAGGTTGGGTTTGTCTCTGCAGAATGAGCCTAAATTTAAAGTTTTTAGGGCATCTGAGAGCAATGAGGAGCTTCTTTAGTTTTAGGGTAACCTTCCTTTCTCATAATCCCATTTGCTTTTTGTGGGAAAAGAATCACTACAGAGCTATAAAGAAACAGTTGTCCTGAGCTGCTTATTCATACAATTTTAGCCAATCATTATAGGCTTGAAAGTAAATCTAAGTAGTAAAGTAAATTAGAAATTGAATTTGCTTTAAAACACTAAAGCCAAACTGCTTGAGTAGAGTTGTCCCGTGGTGTTCACAGGGGTTTGGTTCCAGGACCCTCAAGGGTACTGAAATTCACAGATGCGCAAGTCCCTTGTATATAACCTATGCATATCCTCCCATATACTTTACATCATCTCTAGATTACTTATAATACCTAATACAATGTAAATAGTTGTTATACTGTAGCGTTTAGGGAATAATGACAAGAAAAGAAGTTTGTACATGTTCAGAATAGATACAGCCATTGTAGACCTATAGAGTAACATCAGCAACAATGTAACCTTTCTTCTGAATATTTCTGATCTGTGGTTTGTTGAATCCACGGATGCGGAACCTACGGATATGGAGGGCCGGCTGTATATTAGATGAAAACTAGTTTCCATGTATGGAAAATTTCCCTTTCTCATCAGAAGGAAGATGAAAAGTAGGAGTATTTCTCTATAACCTAAATACTATTTTTTTCTCTGCTAACCTCTATCTGGTTGGGGCAGCTACTGGACAAAAACCACGTTACTGGTGCTACATCTCATGGACTCCATCCTCAGCCGAGCCCTCAGGGCTCCATTTCAATGTTTTTCAAATTCTTGTCAATTTTTAAGTTGTCTTTTTTTTTTTTTTCTTGTCAGCTTCTTCTGGCATCTCCCACGTCAACTATGCTAACCTTCACCTCTCTCTCTAGCCTCCCTACTTCACTCCTAAGTTCTCACTCCTTGTAAAACATGATGGCCATCCCACTGTCTTCACATGTTAATATACCCTTTTCTTTTTCTTTTTAGTCTCAAAATATGGGATGTTTCCTTCTATTCATTCATCACTTCTTTTAGGACAGTCTATTTAGTTGGGCCCTTGGTCCATGCTTACCTATCTCTTCAGATACCAAATTCTTTTGGCCACCCCCCTCTCTTCTGTGTCTTGAAAATAAACATTAATATGTGGCTTAAAATGGTTAACAGTGTAAAATATATGTAATATAATTATTTCATTAAATGTATCACATAGTATATAAAATATAAATTCTATCGTAACTTTCTAATATAGTTTCCTATAGTATTACTATAATTACTATTAAGATTAGCTAACACTTTTTTTTGTAATCCTCAGCCAAGGATATTTTTCTATTTATCTTCAGATAAAGTGGCAGGGAGGGAGAGGGAGAGAAATAGGGAGAGGGAGAGAAACATCAACATGAGAAGGACACATCAACTGGCTGCCTCCCGCACGACCCCGACCAGAGCCAGGGACAAACCGCAACCGAGGTACATGCCCTTGACCGGAATCGAACCCGAGACTCTTTGGTCCACAGGCCGACGCTCTTAACTGCTGAGCCAAACCGACCAGGGCTAGATTAGCTAATACCTTTTAAAGTCTTATTTTGTGCCAGACACTCTTCTGTTTGCTGTGTACATATTAAATCATTGACAGGGAACTGGGTACTCTTCTCTGATTTCATAATATACTAACAAAGAGTTTGGGGTTTGTTTGTTTTTTCTTCTTCCCTCTTTTGTTTTAGACCAATCCCTTATACCTAGCTAAGCTGATTTTCCAGATGCCACAGAACAAGTCTACTAAATTTATGGATACTGTTATTTTCACACTATACAATTATGCTTCCAATCAGCGAGAAGAATATCTGCTTCTCAAGCTATTTAAAACCGCTCTGGAGGAAGAAGTAAAGTATGTATATAAATATATATGTAAACCTACCAATGAACAAATTCTTTTGCTAGTGGTAGCCATCTCTGAGTTACTAAAATAATTTCAAATGATTCTTGTAAGTTATTTATACCTATTAAAATATATCCAATTTCATGAGAAATTGTTACATCAATAAAGATATACTCAGGTACAGCCCCCCCCCCACCAGTGATACCTTTTCTAATGCTAAACTACCTTTTGATTTTGCAACTGTACAACTGAAAGTCAAAGCTTTTTGAAAATCAGTAAGAAAATGTATCTTGATTAAAATTCTGTGAGTAATAAAGTAATAAATGGATGAGGATAAGGATCTCTGCTAAATAGTCTTCCCCTCTTACGGGAAATTAAGCTTGTTTTTGCTAATTTGTTTTCTGACTCAGTTAATGTAAATAAATATGTAGGTAGCTATAATGAATGAGGGAGAAAAACGTGAGAAATGCCCTTAGCCAACTGGATGGACCTTAACTGCCTTCCTGACTCCTTGACACCTGAGGCTGTGCTAGTCCCTGTGCGTCCCTGAAGGATATTAACCATACACCTTGCCCTCAGGGCAACTGTGAACCAGCATGAGAAATAGAATTCATGAGAAATAGTAGTACTGTGCGGAGAAATAAGGGAACAGCTAAATGAATGAAATGCACAGTGTGATAGATCAGAGGGATGGTAAGAAAAGTTCCAATTAGGTCAACTGATAAAGATTTTATGGAAGAGGAGGTAGTTGGCCCCAAACTGTGAAGACTATCTATAGTTTGATGAGAAGAAATGGAAAAGGGAGATAAGACACAATGGTGATAGAAATAATACGGGCCGAGGTACAAGAAAAAAGAAGTAGATTATGGTGATGGGAAAAAATAAAATAATGAAAAAGAAGTAAATTAGTCTAGCCAAGATGTGGCTTAATTAGCATGTACCAGGAAATGAAGCTGGAGAGACAGGTCAAGCCAGATCACGGAAGACAGTGAGGGAGGCCCACGCGCTGAGGCTCTTTGCCTTCCAGGAAGCTGGGAAGGCTTTTGAGAAGGGTATGTGGACATGCCCATGTTGGGTTTTTAGAAGACTGACCTGCTGGCCATGTATGAACAGGACAAGTTGGAGCTACAGGGGTCAGAGAATTGGGGAAATGAGAAGGAAAAAGATAGCTTGTATTTTTAACACACTAAGTCGAACACGTGGGAGAGAATGTCCAGCAGAAAACTGGAAATTGAAGACTAACTCCCAGGAAAGAGATAGGGGTTAGACACTGAGCTCCGTGGATAGGTTCCAGACAGATGGTCACTGAAGTTGTGCATGTGAGTAATGTCTGAGGAGAGAGCGTGTAGAAGGTGAAGGAAAACAAAGGAGGGGAGAGGAGACAGCAACAGAAGCAGAAGGGATGACTGGGTGAGATAATGGCTCTGTCGGACCCTAGGGAAAGCAGGCGACACGGGAGACAGCGGTCAAGTGGGAGCAGGGTGAGAGGTTGCACAGAGAGGAAAGGGAGGAGAGAGGGACGGTCAGAGGACTTCTCTGTGCCGTGCGGTGGAGCCAGAGGCCACACAGCCTAGAATTTGAGTGGGACTTGAAGAAGTGGAGATAATTCATTCAAGTAAGAAAGTTATTTTTGAAATTTGGTAACTAGAGGGGGTACAATAATTGCACAGTGTCACCCAGTGTTTTTAGTCTTGGTCCATTTTCAGTTCATTCCTGCCTTCTAGATTGAAATTACAGCCGAGAGCCTATTTTTAAATCCTTAAATTTATCAAATAAGAAACACTCATCTTACAAATAACTTCCTTTTATTTACTTTTTTAAATATGTTTTTATTGATTTTTTAGAGAAGAAGGGAGAGAGAGACAGAAACATCGATGTGAGAGAGAAACATTGATCGGCTGCCTCCTGCACATCCCCTACTGGGGATCGGGCCCACAACCCTGGCACGTGTCCTGACTGGGAATTGAACTGGGACCTCTCAGTCCATGGGACGACGCTCAATCCACTGAGCCGCACCAGCTGGGTGATAACTTCCTTTTAAATCACACCATCTTTGATCTTCAGTGGAGAAAAATATAGCCCCACAAAGCCCTCGCCTGCCAAAGAGAATGAATATACACTGTTTAAAACTATCCACAGAGGCAAACCATTTTGTTTTGGGTTGGGCTTTTTTTTAGATCAAAAGTGGACCAGGTTCAGGATATCGTTACTGGGAACCCTACAGTCATCAAGATGGTCGTCAGCTTCAACAGAGGTGCCCGTGGACAGAACACACTGCGCCAGCTCCTGGCTCCAGTGGTGAAGGAGATCATCGAGGACAAGAACCTGGTCATCAACACAAACCCTGTGGAGGTGTATAAGGCTTGGGTGAACCAACTAGAAACACAGACTGGAGAAGCCAGGTAACAAAGCCAGGAAGGTGTTGGTTTTCAGTCTTGTTTTATGATCGTTTTTACATGTGTATTTATACATATTAAACTCTGTCAGGCTCTGTTAAAAGAACAAAATTTACGGTACAAATTCCATTCAATCCAAGATGTTACCTCCCTTTAACCTATCATGCAGGTCACATTCTTGGACTACTGCTCATCTCGATAGTACATGATATTGTCAAATTTCAGTACCAGTTGATCCCCAAAGCCACAACTTCTGTAATTCTCTCCCATCGGTTATTTTGTGTGTGTTTCTAAATGAGACCTAGAAGTGGTACACATGTTCTCTTCACTTAACAATGCATACTTTTTTTTAGATTTACCAAGTAACTGTAACATGCAGGCATCAACAAGCCAGGTGGGATTGGCTTGCTCTAGGTGGTGGTCTGCAATCCCAGTTTGTATTTCCTGCAAAAGGATGCCTTATGAAATCGTGAAGATATGCACAGAGAACTATGGCTGTCACAGCACTGTGTGTAATAGCAGAAGTCGGGCAAAGTAAAAATATTTAGCTTTGGGGAATTTGTTAAATAAATGTTTGTGTAACTTAATGGGGTGGTCAGTAACTATTTAGAATCATGGTATAGAAATATATTTATTCGCATGGGAAAATGTTCACAATTTGGTTCTCAGTTGTAGTTAAGTACCCATTTTCTTTCTAAAGAAATGCTTATACACACACACATACACGTAGGATCTGTATGGGGTGTGTATATACAGGAACTGCATTATACCCATGAGTGTATGAGGCCCATAAACATACATGCATAGAAGGAGGACCCAGAAAGCTATGGAGTAAGATATGAAAAGTGGTTGTCTGTAAATTGGTATTTTTTTCTTGTTGGCTTATATGCCATTTTTTCTGTAAAGAACATACAACTTTTTATAATTATTTAAAAAGAGGAAAAAGAGTCCTGGCTGGTTTGGCTCAGCAGTTGGAGCGTCGGTCCACGGACCAAAGGGTCGCAGGTTCGATTCCTGGTCGAGGGCACGTGCCTGTGTTGCAAGTTTGATCCCCAGCCCCAGTGGGGTCGTGTGGGAGGCAACCAAATGATGTGTCTCTCTCACATCACTGTTTCTCTCCCTCTCTCGCTCTCTCTCCCTCTCTCTCTCCCCCCCCCCCTTCCACTCTATCTAAAAAGCAATGGAAAAATATCTTTGCGTGAAAATTTAAAAAAAAATTAAAAAGAGGAAAAAGAGAAAGAAAGTTAGCTGGGTCTGCGTTACGTGGCTCTGCCAGTTACTTTGCCAGAAGAGCTCAGAGGGAAAGCCTGGAGTCCCCCTGCTCTCCTCGTGGTAGAGGACCATCTGGGCATGTGAGGCCTCCCCTCACTTAGCAAACCTTCTGTCATTGGGGTCAGTGGGCCAAATCCAGTTCACTGTACAAAGCTTGACTGTAGGACCAACTTGGCAAGGATACAAATACATGTATCTAAGTCCCATAAAGTTACAAGCCCTTGTTGTGTTTTCAGCAACCTGCCGTACGATGTGACCGCAGAACAAGCTCTGACATACCCAGAAGTGAAAAATAAACTGGAGGCGTCCAGTGAGAGCCTGCAAAGGGTCACCGACAAAGTCCTAAATTCCATCATTTCCTCCCTTGATCTACTGCCGTAAGTTCTATACGTAGCAACTTGAACATTCTTCACTGAAAGTTCTTGAAATAATACGTAAAATAAACTTGGGTAGTGGAGATAGGAATTTTCTCTCATATTGTATTTACTATTTTAAACATTTGCCTACATTTGCATTTTAAATTCATAGCTATTCTCCAAAGAGGAAACTATACAAACTGGTGTTCAGTTCCTGTCATCTGTGGAAGTCCTGGGATTCCGTTACCATCTCATTTTATGTTTAATTTTAGGAAAATACTCGGCTTTAGTTGACTGGAACAGTGCTGTGTGTTCCTTTCTCACTTGGGTTTTTTCCATTATTCTCTTTTGTCATCTGTTTTACATGTAGGTATGGATTGAGATATATAGCCAAAGTACTGAAGAATTCGATCCATGAGAAATTTCCCGAAGCAGCAGAAGATGAGCTATTAAAGGTAGATTTTCAAGGGTGATCTCACCATAGCTTCTCTTGGGGGCAGGAGCCAAAATTACCAACACACTATTTCATAAGATTTTTTTCACCTTCTATGACCATTTATAATAAGCTATGGGTCTATTTCTAATGGCTGTCAAGATTATTGATTATGCTGAGGTTAATTTGGAGATTTTGCACATTATTGAGATTCTTTATATTAGATCATTTGGGGGGCAATAGCATATTTTTCACCAAAAATAATTTTGTTAACTATATTAATGTCTGATTATATTCACTACCTTTATTTAACTGCTTGTGTAAGAAAAGAATTTGCTTTCTTAGGAAATGTCAGTCAATATTTACTTTAGAAAAAAACCCAAAGCCTTGAGTTTTCTCTCTTAAAAATAGTCTTCTACATCACTCCAGATTGTTGGAAACCTCCTGTACTACCGGTACATGAACCCAGCCATCGTAGCCCCGGACGGCTTCGATATCATCGACATGACCGCCGGCGGCCAGATCAACTCCGACCAGAGGAGGAACTTGGGCACGGTGGCCAAGGTCCTTCAGCATGCGGCCTCCAACAAGCTGTTTGAGGGAGAAAATGAGCATCTCGCGTCTACAAACAGTTATTTATCAGACACATATCAGAAGTTCAGGTGAGAGGAGTCATTTCGGAGAAACTTGCAAGGTGGTTGAGGAAACTAATGTGTGTTCTGTGCTCAGAGCTGGAGTTGGGGGACAGGAACCTCAGGTGGCTGCATGTGTTTCTTCTGCGAGGGGGCACTGTGGGGGAGAGGAAGGAGGGACATGCGGGCTGGGTCACTTCTGTCTGGTGCTCCCCATCCCACCCCCAGAGTCCTTGTTACATTGAATCGTCCCCATATGTATGATTTCTACTGTAGACAAAATGAAAGTATGCTACAGGCTTATAGTACTTAGAAATAAAAATCAAAATAGCTGATTTTTGCATTTTTGAACTTAAGGAAAGGGTTTTTTTGTTTTTAAGAACTTGTTCAGTCAGGAAGAAGTTGCCTTGTCTGCATCAAACCATCAGTAGGAAGCTGAGTAGGTGGTTTTGAAAGGGTGGGGAGATCCAGCTGTGATGTTTTGAGGATCGTGTGGGTGGATACGTTCTGTTCTAGTCTCAGACCTTCCTAATTCTACATTAAGAGTTAAGGCTGTTGACTTTCAGTGCATTTCCAAAGCATATCACGAGTTATTCCACAGGGACAGGAAGGAGTGAGTCCCGCAAAGATTCGCTCCCCTGGAGCTCTGGGGAGGCACGTCATCTGGGCCTTCTGTCTTCCTCTCAGCAGGGGTCATAGAAGGATAACATAAATGTGGCCTCCATCACTCCTCACTTGGAAAACGATAATGTCTCATTCCTCAGTTGTATTCTGAGTTAGTGATATATCTTCTGACAAAGATTGTCTATGATTATTGATCTCTATTTGGAATTCATAGCCTCTTGTGAAAAAAATCCCCCAAATCCTCTTACTGTAAGTTTCTATTTCTCAGGCTGCTAATTTTAGGTCTTCTCACTGACTAAAAAAGTAATATCCATTTCCCTGCACACCCATATCTGCTATTACAGCCTCCCTTTACTTCTTTTTGTCTTGGATTATTTTTATTAACTATCTGTATTCCAGACTCTTCTTGGTTTAAAAAGAAACAAAACCAAAAGTCTCACCCTCTTATATTCATCTTTTTTTTTTCTCTTCCACTAATATTTATCCTTTGTGTACTTCAGCATCTCATGAAAAATTATAGGCAAAAGAGTGCAGAAGCCCAGTTGTCACATGGGAGCATGCTCCTCCCCGCCCCCCCCCCCCCCCCCCCGGCCTGGCTGCCAGCCATCGACCTCCCCCAGCCTTCGGGTGGGAAGGTAGAGGTCAGTTCCTGGTATAAAAGCCTTACCCTTAGGATATATACCAAGGGTGGTTCGAGGCATATGAAACATTCACAACTTTATAGACTAGAATACCTACTCTACCTGTGCAAAGGGTCACTCCTAAACTGTGATCCCAGCAGACCGGGCTTTCTTGAGCTCCGTGTCTAAACTTACTCTAGCTTAAAATAGCAGACACTTCGGTCTGAGTTCTGGAGGAATGGGCGTTGTACGCAGTTCTGTGTCTATCCTTAATAGTCTTTCTATCAGCCACAGCTGTTGTTTGGATCGACTAAGAGTAGAGTAGGCTTAAGTCAAATTTTGGTCAGATTGGTAACAGAAGCTCTGAAGGTTGTTGGGGTGTTGAAGGCCCAGGAGCTTGTGCCATCTAAGGTAGCGGATTTGGTGGTTTTTTTAATTGTTTTCTCTAAAGAGTCTTGATTCTTAGATCAAGTCTTGACAATTTTGTTTAAATTTCAGGAGCCATTTTGAAAATAATTTTTTTTTCTTTTTTTAAATCCACACCCGAGGATATTTTTCCATTTATCATCAGAAAGAGTAGGAGGGAGAGAGAGAAAAACATCGACATGAGAGAGACACATCGATTGGTTGCCTCCTGCACAACCCAACCAGGGCCGGGGACGAATCACAACTGAGGTACGTACAGGCCGATACTCCAACCTCTGAGCCAAACCAGCCAGGGCTAATTTTTTTTTTTCTTTATTGATTTTAGAGAGAGAGGAAGGGAGAGGGAGGGAGAGGTAGAAACACTGAAGAGAGAGAACGTCAATTGGCCGCCTCCTGCATGCCCCCCACTGGGGATTTGGCCCACAACCTGGTCACGTGCCCTGACCGAGAATCAAACTTGGTGCATGGGTCAATGCTCAACCACTGAGCCATACCGGCGGGGCTAAAAATAATATATTTTTTAAATGACCTGCCCATACTTGGATTATACTGAGTCACTAACAGGCCCCTTACTGCTCTCTCCACTCCTTTCTGAGGAGCTGGGTCTAACATCCAGAAACATGGACTCAGCTTCCCATCAGGAGCCAGCCTAGAAGATGCTGTAACAACTCCCCCCAAGGCTTGGGGTAGAGAACAAAGAATGAGCCATCATTAAAGATTTTCTCACTATTTATGAAACTGTTTAACTCACAGATTTAACTATCTTAAGACTTTTTTCCTCTTTTAGGAAATATTTCAAAGAAGCATGTGATGTCCCTGAGCCAGAAGAAAAGTTTAATATGGATAAATACACAGATGTGGTAACAGTCAGCAAACCAGTCATTTTTATCTCAATTGAAGAAATCATCAACACACATTCAGTAAGTGGGGTCAGAAAGGCTCTGAACAGTGGGCCCACAGTTCAGACGGCTGTTTCTTGAAAACGCTTAGTCTCTCTGTAGGACTTCCTGTAAGCATGGTGCGAATACACGTATTCTTAATTCTAAGAAACCTTTGATTTGTTATAACCTGACGGCGGGATAACCAGAGACGCACAGCCGAATTGTAAAGGAGCACTTTATTTCGCCGGCGGGCTGTGGAGGGTATAGTTTCCCCTCAGATCAATAGCCATGATTCTCCTTGCTCGTCCCATTTTAAAGACAGAAACTCCCTCCTCCTTTTGCCCCCCTCCCCTCAGGGAACCAGTACAATAGTGGGAGTGACAGAGACTACAGAAGTCAAAATTAGCATTATTCACCGACAGGCACAAGTACCTGCAAATACCTATTCTCAGGAAACTGCAAATGCCTCCCAACTCATGGGGCAACTATAATCTTGGGCAAAATTCCTTTCCGTCTACAGGTAATTAACCTATTATTGGAAGAATATCGAGGAACGTCTATTGGTGATAAAATGGAGTCTTTTAGTCGTCTTAACCAAGGGGCCTACATAAAATGGAATCTAGTTGCCTTAGCCTTGGGGCCCAGATCAGATTATTTATTCCCTGACTCTTAGGAGTTATTAAAACTCCTTCTCCCAAACAAGAGTTTACTTTTTTCATGGTCTGTTTGCAAAGTCGTACTGTGAATGTGCAGTTTGAGCCCGGAGCAGGGCAGACCCTGGTCTTTTCCCACCCGCCAGGGCCACACTGCCTGAACTCCTTATACTGTCTCTCCCCCTTCCTGGAATCCTGTCAGCTTTTCCAGTAATTCCCTGGGAAAGTGAGAATGTTTTCTCTATTCTGATGTTTGGATGTAAAGAGAGAGGAAACAGAGTGCTCAAGGTTAGGGAAGAGAAGACACACACACACACACTCACACACTCACTCTCACACACTCCCACCCACAATAGCCCCCTACAAAGAATCACATCTATTGTTCTGGAAACCCTCATTTCTTAGAACAGGCGGTTTCAGTCTGTGCAGTGTCATCATCTTCATCTGGTTCTCATGCAAATGTCACCACCATGGGCTATTAGCATGTATTAAGCTCCTGTTCTGGGGGCAGGGCAGTTTGCTTGGCATTGGGAAGCCTTAGATGGCTTTTCAGCATTTAAAGTAAAAAGAGAGGCTAAGCATTGACAGGTTTGGGGGGGTGGGGGGGGAGTTGTTTTGTCTTTTTAAAGACCAGTTGGAACTTATTTCCTGAAAAATCTAGGTTCTTAAAAGGTAACCTTTTCGAGACTAGTTTTAGACCTTGCCACTCCAAGCCAAGTCCTGGAGATGTGTTTGAAATGTACCCCAGACCTTCCAAGTCAGAACCTGCATTCTAACAAGATCCCGGGTGATTCAGATACACACTAAAGGTCAAGAAGCCCCCGTTAAGGACACACCCAACTTCAGATGCTACACAACTAGGAGGAAAGCATAATGAATACACACCTGTCAGAGGTCCTGCCCCTGTCCCCACCAAACGAGATATACTAACAAGTAGCAACATGGGCTGCTCAAAATTTCAGTCTTTATTATTAAGTTCTTCTAAGAAACTAAAGCTTGACTACAGGTTTGGAAGAAAGATTGGAACTGCTTTTGATTTCCTCTTTCACATTTAGAAGAGGGAACCTCCTCAGCATTTCAGCAAGCTCTCCGTAAGTGCCGTGAGTGACACGAAACCAAGCCAGGTCTGAGTGACCAGCTGAAGGAGTGAGTTGGTTGATTAAATGAAGAAGCTGTACTTCTTTCCTCTATGCACAAACACCCAAAATCACAAAGAAAACGTGTCCATGTCCAGCAATGTATCATTTGCAAAAGTAACTTTCTAATGAGCGACTAGACTCACTCATACTTGAGCATTGTCCCGTCTGTCTGTTTCTATGGTACTTGAGCATTGTCCCGTCTGTCTGTTTCTATGGTACTTGAGCATTGTCCCATCTGTCTGTTTCTATGGTACTTGAGCATTGTCCCGTCTGTCTGTTTCTATGGTACTTGAGCATTGTCCCGTCTGTCTGTTTCTATGGTACTTGAGCATTGTCCCATCTGTCTGTTTCTATGGTACTTGAGCATTGTCCCATCTGTCTGTTTCAAAGAAAATGTCCACATGGTGGCTGTACTTTGCTGGGGACAGTGCCCTCATGCAGGAAAAATGTTGGGAGGTCTCTTTTAGAAGGCGAGATTCTTTCCCAAGGACAGCAGAGAGAAAATGTTATTGTATTGATTTAGACTGTTACTTTTTAAGGAGAAATAGTCTGTTCCTTATGTGACCAGAAATTGAAAACAGAATCCAGTCCTGGGAAACACAGCTTGTGACTGACTTGGAGTTCCTCCATGTGTTAGGTTGGAAGCAGACGTAATAACGTGGGAGGAACGCAGTTTCAGGGACTGTCCTGTTTACGGTCTGTCTGAGCGAGGAGGTGTCCACATCAGACAAGCAGGCAGCAGCGTACCGTGCCAAGCTTGTGGTCACATGCCTGCCCCTTGTTCTCTAAGGAACATGTAGAACCTCAAAATAAGCTCTTTAATGAGACATTTTCAGGCAATTTTTATGTTCTGTAAATGTCAGAATAGAGGTAGAACTGGTCATCCCTTTCTAGACACAGCAGCCAAAATACCTGTCCTGTCTCGTCAGAAAACAAGAACACAAATTTCTCCATCTTATTTATTTTGTTCTTGTCTCTAACTTATCCTCCCTCAAAACTATCCTATGTACAACCCTTACAGATTTCACTATGTCGTTATATTACCTCTATTATTTATATAATGTCTTTCTTTAAATCAACTCACCTTTAAAAAAAAATGATGTATCTTTGCTTTAAAACAAAATACCTCTAACAGTAGTGGAAAAACTAGCATGCCTTACAATAAACAGAAACTTTAAAAGTAAATAAGTATAGCCCTGGCTGGTTTTGCTCAGCGGTTAGAACATCGGCCCACAGACCAAAGAGTCCCGGGTTCGATTCCGGCCAAGGGCACGTACCTCGGTTGTAGTTCATCCCTGGCCCCAGTTGGGGTTGTGTGGGAGTCAACCAATCAATGTGTCTCTCTCACGTCAATATTTCTCTCTCTCTCTCTCCCTCCCTCCCACTCTATCTGAAAATAAATGGAAAAATATCCTCGGATGAGGATTAAAAAAAAAAAAAGGAAATAAGTATAATGAAAATTGAGGGGTTGGATATAGTTGCTTCTTTGAAGCTATGCATCTGGAGACTGCCTCTCCCTTTCTTAAAAACCCAGTTAGCACCTGAGTGGTGTAGCTCAGTGGATTAAGCATTGTCCCATGGACTGAGAGGTCCAGGTTTGATTCCCGGTCAGGGCGCATGCCCGGTTGCAGGCTCGATCCCCAGCAGGGGGCGTGCAGGAGGCAGCCAATCAATGTTTCTCTCTCACATCAATGTTTCTATCTCCCCTTCCTCTGTCTCTAAAAAATCAATAAAAACATATTTTAAGAAAAAACCCGTCCCTGGTTTGGTCCCAGGTTTCGGCACCAAAAAAAAAAAAAGAAAGAAAGAAAAAACCTAATTAACAAGTGTCAGGAAATGTTAAGGAAAACCTTAGCATTAAACAGGTACTCTCTCCTTCACTCGTCCTAAAGCTTAGAACAGATGGGAAGAAGTCATCAAGGCAGTGTGGAATTGGCCTGAGGACAGACATACCAGTCAATGGGGCAGAGCTGCGGGCCTAGAAATACACCTTCAGATTTATAGTTCATTCTGTTTCCAGCAAGAGACTAAAACAGTTCAGTGGGAAAATAAGAGTCTTTGCAACAAATGGTGCTGGGGCAGCTGGAAACCTACGTATCGAGAATAAGCCGAACCCCTTCCCTCAGCCCTGCTCAAAAATGAACCCAAAACGGATCAGAGACCTAAATGTAAGAACTAAAAGTATAAAACTCTCACAAAAGTTTTGTGACCTTGGATTAGGCAGTGGTTTCTTAGCACAAGCAGCAAAAGAAAACAAAAGAGGTAAATTGGACCTCATCAAAATTAAAAACTTTTGTGCTATAAACAGTGCCAGCAAGAGATTGAAAAGAGAGCCAAGGAAGTAAGAAAATAATTGCAAATAATGTATCTGATAAAGGACTTGGATTCAGAATATACAAAGAAAACCTACAACTCAGTGATAAGCTAAAAACCCGATTTAAAAATGGACTATCGCGCATCAAAGGACACAATAGAATGAAAAGTCAACCTGCGGAATGGAGAAAATATTGGCAAATCATATATAAGAATATGTTTTTAAAAACTCATACCAGAGTTTTTAATATCCAGAATATATTTTTAAAAACAGACAAACACCCAGAGACATAGAAAGGAGTATGGTTCAGACTGACAAACCTCAGAGGAGGGGGGCAGTGGGGATGGATGAGATAAACCAAAGAACTTATATGCATGTATGTGTAACCAATGGACATAGACAACAGTGCTGGGGCGGGGGGGAATCCGGAGGAGGGTGTCTATGGGGGAGAAAGGAGAAATATCTGTAACAAAAATAAATAAAAATTGAAAAACAAACAAAAACAATTCCTACCACTTAACAACAAAAAACAGCCCAGTTAAAAAAATGAGCTAAGGCAGTGATTTTCAACCAGTGTGCTACAAGAATTTTTAAAACATGCACTGACCTCTTTTCCCTTAGATTGTCAAATAAAAAAATGACAACAGCCAACATAAAAATAGCCATCTGGTGTGAATAAATCAAAATTATACCTGTTTTTTGGTCAGATCGGCGAAAAATACATTTTTTGGTGTGCCACAGAATTTTAGTAATTGGTTTATGTGTGCCATGAGATGAAAAAGGTTGAAAATTGCTGAGCTAAAGACAGGAATAGACATTTCTCCAAAGAAGATATACAAATGGCTGATGAGCACATAAAAGATGCTCAGTATCACTAATGACTAGGGAAATCCAATGAAAACCACAATGATTTTGCCTTTACTGTGTTCACAGAGACAGCCCAAAAAACCTACCATTTAATTTGGGGGTTAAGGGACATACAATGAGATACCACCTCACAACCATTATGGTGCCTACTATCAAAAAAATAGGAAATTAGTGTTGGCAAAAATGTGGAGAAATTGGAACCCCTTTATACTATTGGAGGGAATGTAAAATGGTACAGCTGCTATGGGAAACAGTATGGTAGTGCCTCCAAAAATTAAAAATAGAATGACCATATGATCCAGCAATTCCATTTCTGGGTATATACTCAAAAGAACAGGGTCGAAGAGATGTTTATACACACATGTTCACAGTAGCATTATACTGTAGCCAAAAAGTGGAAACACCCAAGTGTCCATCAATGGGTGAAGAGATGAACAAAATGTGATATATACATACAGTGGAATATTACTCAGCCTTCAACAGGAAGGAAATGTAGATACTTGCTACAACATGGAAGAATCTTGAGGACATTATGCTAAGTAAAATAAGCCAGTCACAAAAAGACAAGTGCTGTGTGATTCCAATTACATGAGGCACCTACAATAGTCAAATCCAGAGAGACAGAAAATAGAATGATAGAATAGGGAGTTGTTTAATGTATATAGAGTTTCAATTTTGCAAGATGAAAGCATTAAGAAGATCAGTTGCACAACAGTGTGAATGTTCTTAACACTACTGAACTGTACACTTAAAAATAGTTAAGATGAGCCCAGCTGGTGATAGCTTAGTGGATTGAGCATCATCCCATGGACTGAGAGGTCCCAGTTTGATTCCTGGTCAGGGCACATGCCCAGGTTGCAGGCTCGATTCCCAGTAGGGGGCATGCAGGAGGCAGCCAATTGATGTTTCTCTCTTAAAAAAAAATCAATAAAAACATATTTTAAAAAATAGTTAAGATGGTAGATTTTATGTGTATTTTACTACAATTAAAAATAAAAATTTTAATCTAAATAGAGACTTTCCCAAGGAAGATATTACCTTGCATTATTGCACTTCACAGATGTTGCTTTTTTTTTTTACAAATTGAAAGCAATACCCTCCACCAGCAAAAGGATTATGATTGGCTTTATTATAACACTCTCTTTATTTCGGTGGTCTGGCACTAAACCAAAATATCTCTGAGGTATGCCTGCAGTAATGGCCAATAAGCACATGAAAAGATGCTCAACATCATCAATCATCAGAGAATGTGCATCAAAACCACAGTGGGATAGCAATTTCACAACCACTGGGTTGGCTAGAATAAAACCAGGTAATAACAAGTGTTGGCAAGGATATGGAACAATTGGAACTCTCATAATTGGTAGAAATGTAAAACAGTACTGCCACTTTGGAAATCAGATTGGCAGTTCCCAAATATTAAACATGGAGTTACTATATTATGCAGCAGTTCCACTCATAGGTAGGAACTCAAAAACTTGTACATGAATGTTCATAGCATTATTATTCATAATAGCCCAAAAGTGGAAACAAATGACAACAGGTGAACGCATAAAGTGTGATATCTCCATATAATGGAATACCATTTATTCAGCAATAAAGAGGAATGAAGTACTAATTTATGCTGCAACATGGATGAACCTTGAAATTATTATGCTCAGTGAAAAGAAGCCAGTATAAGGACTACATATTGTATGATTCCATTCTCATAAAGCATCCAGAACAGCCAAATCTATAGAGACAGACAGTAGAGTAAAGGTTTCCAGGGACTAAAAGGAAGAGAGTGACTGCCATTGGGTACAGAGTTTCTTTTAGAGAGATGAAAATGTTCTGAAATCAGATAGTGGTGATGGTTGCACAATTCTTTGAATATACTAAAAGTCATTGAATCATACATTTGAAATGAGTGGAATTGATGTTATGTTAATTATATATAAATAAAGCTTTAAAAAAAAACATTGAAAATGGAAAGATGATTTTATCATTATGATTCAGAGTTTTGTAAGATAGTTATAGAAAACTAAAATTGTATTTTCTATCATCGGGGGTGTAAGTCCCACACTTTGGAAACATTGATTTAATTTAATTCTAAATGCTAACAAAAACAGCTGTGCTGTTCTTCACAGTTTTCCCCTCCAGTGCTGCTGCTCCTCCAAGTTAAGAATGTTTCCTCTAAGACCTGGCAAAACACCCCAACAGTGTTACTTACCTTTGATCTTTTTTTGGGGGGCGGGGGGCAGGGGAGTGATGAAAGGGAGAACCAGCTGGTACATCTAGGTCTCAGGCCGAAGAACCACATGGGCATTTCTGCCATCCCTACCCATGAAAGATCTTCAGTGCCATTCAGATTAAAATAGCTAATAGTGGTGATTTTTTTAAAAAATTAGCTGTAGTGTTTGATTACATCATTTTTCTCTAAAGAAATATGGAAATGCCCTTCCAGTTGTCTACACATGTTAACCAGCTTGGCTCATTTTAGATGTTTTCCCAACTCTGCCTTTCCCTATAAAGGTGGAGTGGAGCACGAGCATCGGGTGGAGGAAGCTCAGCAGATCTTGCTGAAAGGGGGTTTCTGAGCACCTTTCACAAAGCTACACTTTCTTGACAAAAAGTAGGCACTTCCCTCTAAGATAAAGTAAAAACTGCATCTCTCTGTGGTCTCTAATTTTAATAAATGTCAGCCTTGTATTTAAGATTCAAACAATATCAGAATAAAAATATCATGAAAAACTAGAAACTGTAAGTAAATATGGTATCAGTTGAGAATTTACTGGTGTGTGCGTGTGTGTGTGTGTGTGTGTGTTGTTTTCTATATACAGCTCCTGCTGGAACACCAGGATGCCATTGCACCTGAAAAAAATGACTTACTGAATGAACTGTTGGAATTGCTGGGAGAAGTACCCAGTGTGGAATCTTTCCTTGGTAAGAACTTATTCCTTCTACTTACACTCTGGCTTGTATTTAGCAGTTGGTTGGTTGGTTGGTTGGTTGATTGGTTTTCCTATCCTAGATCAAAAAATTTTTGGAATTGTCCAGCCGGTGTGTCTCAGTGGTTGAGCATTCAACCATGCAGCAAGAGGTTGCTGGTTCGATTCCTGGTCAGGACACATGCCCAGGTTGTAGGCCCGATACCCAGTGGGGGGCATGCAGGAGGCAGCCAATCAGTGTTCTCTCTCATCACTGTTTCTATCTCTCTCTCCATCTCACTTCCTCTCTCTCTCTAAAATTTTTTTTGGAATTTAATACCTAAGCTTATTTAAAGGATAATAAGTACACTAGCTGCTTCCTACATTAAAGGTTCTATAATTTGTAGTGTCCTGGATTATAAACTACTTTGATATTCTTAAAGGTAAGATCTAGATACATCATAAAAAGGATTTGTCAACCGATATCATAAAGAAAAGAAGAATCGAGTTTATTGGAAACTTCTTGCTGTGTTATCTAGAGATTTTATTAACAGTTCTCCCTTTTAGTAATTTTTTCTATGTTGAATATCTATGTCCCATGTTATTTTAACTTAAAATCAAAGATTTTTTTTAACACTCACTCGAGGATATGTTTAAAGAGGAAGGGAGAGAGAATGAGAGAGAAACATTGGTGTGAGAGAGAAACATCAGTTGGTTGCCTCCCATCTGCACCCTGACCGAGGGTCAAACCCCAAAATCTAGTTATGTGTCCTCACTGGGAATCAAACCCGCAACCTTTTGGTGCATGGGAGGATGTTCCAACCAACTGAGCCACCCAGCCAGGGCAAAAATCAAAGATTTTTAAAAGCCACTTGAAGTGTACTGGAATATGTTTTTTTATGAAGACCATGATCTCCTAACTACTGAGCCTACCTTTCCCATAGAACCTTTATCTTACGTTGTTGATGTACCATCACAATGAATGAATTGGGAAAATAACAGTGTTTTTTTGTTTTTTTTTTCCTGCAGGGGAAGGAGCCGTTGACCCCAATGACCCTAACAAAGCAAATACACTAAATCAGCTCGCAAAGACTGAGATTTCCCTTTCCTTGACAAGCAAATACGACTTAGGGGATGGTGAAGGTATAGATGGCCAAAGCCTCATGATAAAGTAAGTTTTGGGCTTAAAGGGCACATGTCCGCAATTATGCATCTTAAAGCGTGCAAATTCAAATAAGGCTGAATCCCCAAATAACTCATTTTAAAATGTCTACATATTGAAATACATTATGTTTACCCGTCAAACAACTAACCAAACAAATGACAATAGACTCTTTATAATTTAAGAAAGAATTAAATATTAGTTTATAAAGCCTGTCTTGTTTTTAGTTTTTCTTGTTGTAATGTGATTCCTTTCCTTTAAGAAATGACGTGATTAGCTCAGCCTGTAAAAGTCTTTGGATAACCCAAGGGAAATATCTGTTTCAGAATGGTCAAAAGATTAGTAAGGAAATACCTTGAACCAAATTTAATTTGTGGTATAAAATGGTAATGTAAAAGGCGCACACATAATAAGACATAATGCCATCATCTGATTTATTAGCCTTCTTTCCTGTTAAACTAAGCCTGGATAAGCTTATCAGCTTTGAGTTTATTTATGCCTTATTTCCAACCCCCAAAGGTTTCAAATGAAGCATTCACATTTGTAATGAATAGGATATTCCACAGCAGTTCTTTACACACAGAGCAAGAAAGATCTGTGATAATAGCATAAATTCAAACTGTGAACCAAGAACACTTGTTCACCAAACAATACAATTTTTAAGAACTTCCATAAGCAAAAGGATATGTATTTGCATATTAGAACAGTTGGGTATTGGGATGAGATGGAAGATGGAAGTGGGAAATAGAGACAAAAGGAGTAATGTCTTTAAATAATACTTCCCACATTACTTCCAAGCTACGTGGCCTGAGTTCTGAGGTTGTTTTCATTTGTGACAAGAGCCTCTGTTCTGCCACTGACCTGCTTCAGACAGCACTCATTTCCAGTTGATTTTTTTCCAGACACTCAGAGCATGGCCAAAAAAGCTTCCTCAGTGTGATATGCACTGCTTCCATTAGGCTTACTTATCTTATCCTCATGTCACCTGAGGCTCTATTCGTTCATGTAGCAAATACTCAAGTGCCTACTCTGAGTCCATGGCACTGGGCTTGGTGCGGAGGAACAGCAGTGAGCAAGCCAGGACCGGACCCTGCCTTCCAGAGGTCTGAAGTCTGGTGACCTCTCAGGACAGAGGACAAGATGCAGGACCTGTACACAGCCTTGGCCTCACAGAGTTGAGGGCAGTTCCTTTAGACAACTGATTCACAGGTCAGATTAAATTTGTGGAGCAAGAACACAGAAGGGAGAACAACAGAGCAAAGGAGGGAATTTGTGCCGTCTACTCCCTGGCTTCCTCTGAGCAAGTGCCAATTATAAAGGTAACTGGAAATACAGATTGTGTGATTCCGCCATGCAAATTAAATTAGGTCAAATATCCTATGATCTCACAAGCTTTGTGCTTAGAAGTAATGGGAAGACATTTTTTTTTTTCATAATTGGTTTTGTCTGCTATTTAGCATCATTTTCTAGATGCACTCACTCAAATGTCCGCATTAATGAATGGAAATCACAATGTGGGTAAAGTAGTAACCAATTTGAATATCATATGTATTTATGCTTATTTCTGAATGTGAGTCTCCATGGTCGTGCGAATTTTTGGAATTCACATTAAAAGCAAAACTAGAAAAGTCAGGCACCTGGGGCAGGGATGTGTCTTAGCCAGGGAAACCTGGGCATTGTCCCGCTGGCCCACCCTTGTGTGGTTCCCTCTCAGCTCCCCACTGTGTGTTAGAAACAAATCATCTACCCCTTCAATCTCCATACTAAGTAGAGCCAGCCAATGGTTTGATTTCCAGATTCTTTTTTTTTTATTATTCCTCACCCGAGGGTATTTTTCTACCTATTATCAGATAGAGTGGGAGGGAGGGAGAGAGAGAGAGACAGACAGAAACATCGATGTAAGAGAGCCACATCAACTGGCTGCCAACCGCATGACCCCACCAGTGCCGGGGATGAACCACAACCGAGGTACGTGCCCTTGACTGGAATCGAACCTGTGACTCATTGGTCCGCGGGCTGACGCTCTAACCGCTGAGCAAGACCAGCCAGGGCTATTTCAAGATTCTTTTGGCTACTTATGGTTCCTTGCAATTCTATGTAAATTGTAGAATTTTTCTATTATACAAAAAGAAGGCTATTGGGCCAGTGTCTTAATAGACTTGATAATTCACTGCTTTCATAGACCTCTGGGGTCCAAAGCCTGCCTTTGGGCACACTTCCAGATCCTGCTGTGGGCAGACTTCACTAAGCAGCCCAGTGATCAATGTGAATAACAACTTGAAGTGAAGATTGACCGAGGAGCCATCCCTGAAAGTGGAATTTGGATATTTCCCAAAAGATTCAATAGAGTTAGCTCCTGATGTTAGGCAAGCCTGACTTCCAAATACATTATACTTTTAGTATATATTGTACAATCTTGCTACTAACAGATAATTATAAACTGTGTCATTGATAGAAAGCTTGGAGACTGTCTAGTCTGAGTCTTTATCTTTGAGGTGAGGAAATTAAAGTCTAAAATTAAAGAAGCGAGTAGCTACTCACTGACATGCTTTAAATTCATATCCTCTGTCATCGATGTTCCATTAATATACACTTTGAAATGCTGATTTATGCTGATTTTTTTTTTTTTTTGGTACATGCCCCTAGCGGGAACCGAACCCGGGACTCTCTGGTCCGCAGGCCAACACTCCAACCGCTGAGCCAAACCGGCCAGGGCAAGGGGATAACTTTTTTCCAAGCTAATAAACCAAATTCCTAACTCAAACATACAATGTAGTTTTTGAGACTCTTCGTTAGAGAACCAAATTTAACTAGAATCTGACAGTGCCTTCCAGAAGTTACTATGAAGTGGATAATCATGTAATGCAGAGTAGTTGGCACATGAAAATACCTGGCTTTTCTCTCTCAAAAAACTATTTTGCTTCCTTGTTAAACAGGTTGTATTTTTAACTTTTAGAAATGCCTCCTTATGATTAATTACAAAATCACTAGCTTTTAGTGATGAGTAACTCATTCTTGGGGGTCTCTACAGTAGCAGAATTTGAAGCATTGCTAATCCTTATGCTTGTAGATTTAATTACACGCCAACTTCATAAATCTTACTAATGAGATGAGGATGAAAATGATAATGATAGCAAATACCTGTGTAGTGCTTATTATGTTTCAGGAACTGTCCTATAGATATACATGTACATACAGATAATAGCGTATATAATATAGTAACATATATATAATGACATTTATGTCATGCAGTACTCTCAACAACTCCAAGCAGCAAATGTTATTACCTGTATTTTACATATGAGGTAATTAGGCACAGAACAGACAAAAACCCGTTCTAGGTAGTGTGGCTAGTAAGCAGAGCATAGATTCAAACTCAGATTATCTTACATCTTCCAGGGCCCACACTCTTGATCGTAAGGTTTTACAGCTTGCAGAGGGCAAGGTCACTGCTCTTGGTACTCTTAGGAATCTCGGAACAAGTAATGAGAATGATAGCAGAGCAGTTATTGCATACCTGATGCTGGGCCATCTTTCCAGCCAAAGGGAAGGAGTGACTGACTGATGTGAGGGACATCAAGGCACGTGACTGGAGTAGGCAGAAACATTTTATGTCTGTTTCCCTTCTATACGTCTGTGGAATAGGTGGCCTCAGTTTGGGTGATTGCCATTTTGTCGGTACTACCAGGCATGGTGATAGTAAAAGAATAGGCAAAAAAAAAAAGCCTGGTTGAGGAGTCCTAGGAAAACCTTAAATTACAGCCTCAATCTGTCACTTATTAGCACAGGACTCAGAGCAAGTCACCTGACCATCATTTTCCTCATCCATCCATCAGGCAGGGCTACGATGAGCCAATGAAGTCATGCATTAACACCTTATAAATTAGAGCTGTACAGTTGTAAATCTCATTATAACTTATGATTCAACTTAAAATATGTGATCCTTTGGCCTTTATTAAGCTTATTTTTCTGCAAAAGTATGTGTGTTAAAGTAGAAGGCAATGTTTGTGGTTTTTAATCATACTTAGCTGCATGGGTACTTAAGTTGTCATCTCTTAAGAATTTTTTCCTGTCACATGACTCAGTTTCGGCATCCATCATCCCATCTGAAAGCTTTCCTTGCTTGGGGTCCCAAACTGGTATGAGAACTAAATAGCTAAGGTGATATTCGAGGTAGGGTGATTAAAATGTGTAATCATGTTATTAGAATTTCAAACAGCTGGAAATATTCCTTAGCTTCCACAGACACAATTTCTTTTCAGACGTGGGTACACTGTAAGGCAGAGGACGGGGTGCGGGGGTGGGGCTCAGGAATGGTACTGATCAGAGTGTAATAACAGATGCCGTATGAGTGGAGTGGCCAGACCTAAGGGGCCACACCAGTTTACAGGCGCGTTTACCGACAGTAGGATTTGAGCACAGCTATGAGGAATAAACACCCTGGTGTATTCCTTTCTCTCCATCCTCTTTGTTATTTTTTTCTTAATTCTCCGTCAGAGTTAGATACCTCCCCATGGAGACAGGGCAGCCGAGCCCTTGGTTTTGTCAGCCTGTCTTACATATTGTTTGAAGTCATGGGGCCAATACTCTAACCAGCTGATTTATGCTGGTCAGACCATATCTAGAATATCTGCCTTGGGGTGGGGAGGGG
Source organism: Tadarida brasiliensis (assembly GCA_030848825.1). Taxonomy (NCBI): domain Eukaryota; kingdom Metazoa; phylum Chordata; class Mammalia; order Chiroptera; family Molossidae; genus Tadarida; species Tadarida brasiliensis. The sequence continues at coordinate 49,908,382 of CM061258.1, forward strand.
GGCATGTCTTCAGGTCACTGGCAAACTGAAGTGTGAGCAAAACTATGGACTCTATTTAAATCCAACTGGGACGAGATTAAGGAACTGGAGATTTGACTTGGGAAGAGAAAAGTGGTAGAAGAGGGCGTGGGGACACCGTCCTGGCACCTCTCTGCAGGTTGGTGAGGGCTGAAGACGTGGAAAGGGACTTCAGCTTGTTTTCTGCAGCTCTAGGAAACAGTGACCTTTGTAACCATTGATCCTCTTAGGTCTGAGTCACCTCGTTTGTCAAATCAGGAATTAGAATGTTTCCCAAATGTGTCCCCTTAGTGCTGCCGTCCTGCCACTGACCAGGTCCGTGGCGAGTGGACATCACTGGAAGGCAGGCCTCTCAGTGAGCTTCCCATTTAAGAACGGAATGTTCCAATGCTGCACTTGCCAAAGAAATTTAATGTGAGCCACACGAGGAATTTTTTTTTTTTTTTATCCTCACTCGAGGACATTTTTCCATTTTTTGTTCAGATAGAGTGGGAGGGAGGGAGAGGAAGAGAGAGAGAGAAACATCGACGTGAAAGGGACACATCGAGTGGCTGCCTCCCGCACAACCCAACCAGGGGCCGGGGACAAACTGCAACCGAAGTACATGCCCTTAGCGGGAACCGAACCCGGGCCTCTCTGGACCGCAGGCCGACGCTCTAACCGCTGAGCCAAACCGGCCAGGGCCACACAAGGAATTTTAAATGTTCTAGAAGCTACATTTTAGAAAGGAACAGGTGAAATTAACTCTACTTTATTTAACCCACTATATCCAAAATGTTAATAAGATATGGTGCGTTCTTTTTTCACACCGAGTCTTCAAAGCCCGGTGTGTGTTTCACACTTGTGCACGTCCCGGTTTGGACCAGCCACGGTTCAAGGGCTCAGTGGCCAGTGGCTGCCATTCTGGGCAGCACAGTTTTCATGATTATGTGAGTGCTTATCACACGTCAGACCCCAGTGAAAGGCTTTACATACATCTTTTCATTCAATCTTTGCATCAGTTCTCAGGGAGATTCCCATTATATCAAATTTTTAAAAACACAGGGATTATATAAGTTGCACAAGCACACACAACTAGTGAGCCACAGGAGCCCCAATGTGACCTCAGATCCATCTGACCCCAACGTTCTTAACCATCAGGCATGCTGCGAGGAAGTAGTGAGTTCCCCGTCATGAAGCTGGAGGGCCACTTATATGTAAGATGTCTGGGGTAGAACGTGGACGGTGGATCCCAGGCCTGACATAAAGCAGAATTCCAAGGAAAGAGAAGGCTGTGTGGGCAGCTTATCTTCCAGCAACTCCTGAACAAATAAACATTGGTTGACTCTGGCAAGACATGCTTGAGTGGCCCCAGTCATTTTGGGCGTAGATAGCCCAAAGAGATAGCTCATCTAAAGAGATGAGCTGGGAGTTTCCTGGAAGCGTATATCATGAGTAGTTCCTAGAATATTATTTCAAATAAGAAATGTCACTGTTTGTGTTTTCAAAATCATCCAAAGCTTTTATTTTTAACTCGATGTTCCTGTTTAATACGTTTATGGTGATGATTGGAGGAAGGGGTTGTGTGGGGAGGAAACGATCCTTGGCTCTCGAAGCCACAGCAGCCTGAGGAACAGGGCCATCTCCCACGTGGCTATGATTAGCTGGGTGCCCACCTTTGACTCTTGACTGAGTGTTTATCTGCACATTCCCAGACAGCCCATAAATCCCCAGCAGTGAGGGTCATGGGCCAGAGGAAACGGCTGTGATCATTCTTCTCCTACAGACGTACAATAAGTAAGAAAAGGGAAAAATGTTGTTTACAGATGGTCTGTTGGATTCTATCCTATTTTCAAAAATTACATTTTTGGAATCAACTTGGAGGGTTTCCTCTGTCGTTAGCGAGCGGTTGCCCTGATGCTTCAGAACGTGCACATTGTTTTGTGTGCGTTTTCTCAGTTCCACGCTTGTGAACGTTTCCTGCTGTAGTTGAAAAAGAAAGTCATCATCCAGTGAGACCATGTAATGCCTTTGAAAGAACCGAGGTTACGTGCAACAACGGGACTTCACTAGAAGTGAAACCTCAGACGGCGACTAGGCCCGTTTGTAACTTCAGGCAACTCCTGTTTGTTTCCTTTTTCTGGAAGGGAAGCTAAATCCAGTAATACTGTTTCCACTTATGTAACAGTGAGCAAACTGGACCATTTGCCTTTTATGTTAAAATCTTTTTATACAGCTACATAACCTGATCGTGAATTAGGAAGGGGTGGCTGAGTACCATGAAGAGCACATATGGAAAAATACGTGGTTTTAGCACTTCCAGAGGAATTTTTCAGCTCTTAACTTTTTACTGAGCAGCTCTTCCATTCTCTGCCACCTGAAGACAGGGACCCAATCCGATCTGCTAGTTCCTCCACCAGATTGGAGGTTCTTAAACACCCAACTGCCGTGTCGGCCAGCAGCCGGGGCCTCCCCAGCCCACACAGGACGTCCGCTCACACCGGCCTTCAAACGGTCTCAGAACTGCCTCAGAGCAGGAGAGTAACACTTGGCCTGGCCCCCGAAGTCTTATAATGTATTAAACAAGCTCAGAAGTTTAAATGTTATTAAAGTCAGGAAGGGGGGGTATTAGATACCATTCCTGCACCGTCTCCAAATCAGCAGCACTTTTTCCTCCTGTTCAACAAAAAGTAGTCTCAGTCTAAAAAGTAGGAAAAGTATTTAGATAAGGAATCTTATGGCATACTTGTACCCATGTTACTGATCAAGCATACCCAGGCTTAGATTATCAAGCATTCACGAACTTTCCCGAGCCTTAACGCAGATGCAGTGAATTTCTACAAGACTGTGTTATTTTAAGGGATTATCTTTGAAGCTTTATTTCTGTATGTGTTGTGCACTCCCTCAGGAGAAGCAGATTTCTGTACATGAGGACTGCTGTCTGAAAGTCTGTCTCTTCTTTCTCTCTTTTGAAAGGACAAAAAAACTGATCATCGATGTGATCCGGAACCAACCAGGCAACACATTGACAGAAATCTTAGAGACACCAGCAACTACACAACAGGTAATTGGCCTTTGAGTATAAAATAGTAAGTACCATAGATATGAGTTGATTTTATTAATCTTTGTGCAAATGTTTGCTCTTAGAGCAACTATATCTGACATGGTTTGGAAATAAAGAATTTTATCTATTACTCTGGCCAACTGAGTTCAGCTATATATAAAATCCATATGGAGTATCAATAGGAATAAAATAGAAAATGCAGTGCTGAATTGAGGCTGAATATGGTTTTGTCCTGGACTAGGAAGAGAGCTCTGGGTCTTTCAAAGCTTCTGAATGTTCATCATAAACTAGCAGTCAGTGGATGCCGTCTCTCTCGGCCTGCCCAGGTTGGTGCAACGCAATGAACCACAAGCACACGCTGGTGGGAGTGAGGGGGAGCATTGCAAGAGAGCAAAATGCTCCAGATCTCTGGATGCAGCCCAATTTATTTGCAAAGCGGTTCCCCAGGTTACATGTTGATTTAGGTAATTCTTTCCTTGAGATGGCACCTCTGCTGACCATACAGCCAAGCCCTGTCTCTCGCTTTTTACAGGAAGAGACATCAAAGATATAAAGTAACAAAACCATCCACCATCCCTGCCTGGGCTTCCACAGCCCATTATCCTCTCGGGTCGGTCTTCCAACCCTTGGACATGCAAATCTTATCTATTCACATGCAAACAAAGCACTCAGTTCCAAACAGGGCGGTCTTCCTGTCCTCCAGGCAAACCTATCTGTGCACACACACTTTGATCCTAGGCTGGCCAGGTCGGGAGAATGCATATCACAAGGTTACATTTTGTTCATCCCCCAAACCCCCATCCCTACAGTGGATGGGCAGATAAGTTAGTTAAGAGGTAGCTGTAGTCAACAGGATGTAGAAAAATACCTTTCACATTTTATGTTTCCTAACTTGAAGAAGTGTCTCACATTAGAACTGTTTTTTAAATGCTTCAGAAGCGAATGTCTTGAGTCTGGTGGGTCAGAGCACCATTATCCTGGTGTAAATAATGAAGTGTCATAACAATTTTACATTGAACTCTTTATCAGCATCTTTTAAAATGTATTATTGTTTAGTTAGTTCTGAATTAATTACAGTGTTATTGCTTTAGTATCAATAATTGCCACTCCCTAAACAAATGTTAACAAAATTATCTAATTAGTTACTTCTTAGAAAAACTACACATAATTTTCCTGAATCATTCTTAATTACATTGGTTGTCAAGAAATCATTCTGTCACAGTTTTTAATTTTTAAAATATAAAATAAAATTAAGTTATCCGATGTTTGTTAAAGTGTGCATATTTTTTAATGTGGGTAGAATATCCTACTAATTCGGTATGAGAATTTTAGTCCTTATTGATATTTCATTTTTTCCCAAATGTAGCATAGTCGCTAAGAATACCGACTTCCAAGGTCAAGTATATCCCTGTACCCTCCTAGCTGTGTAACCTTTGGCACTTAGAAATATTTCTGTGCCTCAGTTTCCTCAACTGTAAAATAGGAAGAATAGTAATATTACCTAATTCACAGACAAGAATAAATTACTTAAAACATGTTAAGAGGATAGAATAATATCTGGCACATATTAAGTGCTCAATTACATTGGTTGCCACTGCTCCTACTGTTGGTTACTGCTGACCTGGTAAATTGTTCCTGTGTCCATAATGTTGACCTGTCCTTTGGGTGTCTGATAACATGTGTATCCTTAGGCTGTATCTATTATATCAGTCGGCTAGTACAATGAAATAGGAAGATCACCAGTCCCTTTTATTTATTTCTGTTGTTTTTATTTATTTATTTTTTCTTTATTGATTTTAGAGAGAGAGGAAGGGAGAGGGAGAGATAGAAACATCAATGAGAGAGAACATCGATTGGCTGCCTCCTGCATGCCTCCCACTGGGGGTTTGGCCCACAACCTGGGCATGTGCCCTGACCAGGAATCAAACCGGCAACCTCTTGGTGCATGGGTCGATGCTCAACCACTGAGCCACACTGGCCGGGTGCTCTGTTGTTTTTAACAGACTATCCAGATTGCATTCATTCATTTACTTGTCATTTTTTGGGGAACTTACTACGTGCTAGAATAATTTCATTCCCTTTAGTTCAAAGAAATCCTGCAGATTTTTCAGAGATGGAAGTTTGAGGCTGATTCTCTTCTTCTCTGGCTGCCTTCTTGGCTTGTGAGTCTCCACAGATAGGGTGAGCTGTGAGAATTCAGCTTTATTCTGCATGTTCAGGGTTCTCACAGCCATGTTTTTTTGTTTGTTTTTTAAAATATTTTTTCTTTATTGATTTTAGAGAGAAAGGAAGGGAGAGAGAGAGAGAGACAGAAACATCAATGAGAGAGAACATCGATTGGCCGCCTCCTGCATGCCCCCCACTGGGGATTGGGCCCACAACCTGGGCATGTGTCCTGACCGGGAATCGAATTGGCGACCTCTTGGTGCATGGGTCAACACTCAACCACTGAGCCACACCGGCCGGGCTGCCATGTTTCTTTAATGGATAATCTAGTTTTAATTTCCTCAACTGGACTATCCAGGAATTGAAATCCTTCCATCCAGAGAATTATAAATACCAGTCATCCATTGTACAGTGTCCATTACTAGGGTGATTGGTCCCCTTAGCAGTCAAGTAGTTATTAGAATTTTGCCCCCAGAAGGCCTGCCACCACTGCTGTTTCTCAAAAAGATGAGTCATTCCTTCCCAAAGACCTACTTCAAAACCCATGAGGAACACATTCTGGTCTTTGGACTTTGGTTTGAGGACTTCTTTCATTTTGATATTCACCTGCCTTGTGCAGGTTCTAAATCTGTGAGATTAGGCTATCAGAGAAAAAGCAACATCTTGATGTACCCTTTGCAGGAAAGGGATCATGCCACGGACATGGTGAGCCGTGCAATGAAAGATTCCAAGACTCCAGAAGAAATGAAGGAAAGCCAGTCTGTGGCCGAAGATGCACAGCTGCCCCTGGAGCAGAAGAAGAGGAAAGTGCAGAGGAATCTTCGGACATTGGAACAGATGGGACACGTGTCATCCAAAAATAAATACCAAGACATTCTCAATGAGATCGCCAAGGTTTTTGGAAATAATATTCTTTCTTTACTTAGCAGACATTTGCTAATCATTGGTCAGTCTGTGAGGTGATGTGACGTGAGGGATTAATATTTGTATATGCCATGGTCAGGACTACGGATTGTTAAAGGTTTCAAAGCAGTTGATGACTTTTAATAGAGAATGATCAAAATTCCCCAAAGTCATTAGAAGAGTTGGCACACACCAGAAATAAGTGATCAGGAAATGTAATAGACAAGTTTCGTCTATACCTTTAAGCAGTACCCACTGGTTTTACAAATGACACTTTTAGGCGAGTTCTGTCTTGAGTTTGTTAGTTGTCAAATTGCCCAACTGCTCCTCGGACCTGCCGCTGAGATGGTAACTCTGTGTCCCTGAGAATTTGCCTCTAAGTGCAGTTCTGACTTACAGGTTAGTTTCTGTCTTCTCATCCGTATTTTTACAGTTGAGAAACTTCCTGAGAAAGGCTCTCAAAAAATGCAAGGAAACATCACAGGAACTGGCTGAGGTCTGTTTGCCAAGGATAAGGAGTATTTGGTTTCAAAGGATACTCGCGTTCAAGGAACACGTCATTCTTTTTATCCAAAAGCAATCATTAAAGTGGGTCTGGAGGGTAAAGGCAGTTACGTGATTAGAAAAAAAAAATTAATTTCCGTACCTCTGGGAGGGGAGTAGACCCGGCTTCGTGCTTCCATGGGGCATGGTCACTTCCAGAGGAGGCCGTTCTCCCTAGCCTGAAGGACGGGAGGGAAGCAGCATTTCTTTCTGCAGCTCTGGGCTGGAAAATATTTCTCTTTGGGAATATGTAATAGAGAAATTGAAACGTTTGCCTTAAAAAAAAAAAAGCTCTCTTGAAGGCATCCACCAAAAGATTCTATTGAGTGAAGAATTTTTACTTAAGAAGGGTGTGTCTTTGGATTCCTAGGAGAATGTTTTTCATTTGTCCACAACAGAAAAAAAGTATTAAACAGGCACCATTTTCTTAAATAAAGCATTTTCATTATTGACCAACTAGAATAACAAAAAAGCTTGAAGAAGCTTACGTCTGTAAATTTAAATGTAGCATAGCTCTCTGTGAGCTGTAAGCAGCTTGGACAACTTTATATTCTAGGAATTCTATTTAAATCCAAGTAAGAGTTCAGTAGTTATCAATGTTGAATGTTTTCAGTCTTAAGAGGCCAGTTGTTTTTGCAAACCTCGAGAGAAGTTCCCAGATTTAAAAGGGTATTTTTACTTATTTCTAAAATGAATACAGTGATTACATATAAACCTTTCCCATGTCAAGTATCCTTCCAAGTGGAATATTGAAATATCCTGAAGAAATTGCTTGTCTCCTGCTAAAGTCCTCCTTGTGTTCTTTTGACAACACTATTTTTCCTTAAATTAATTGTAGGGTTATTCTGAAATTTTTTCTTTGCTTTTCCACCAAGAAAAAAAATAATAAAGTTTAGCAACTCTCTTAAAGTGAAAGGTGGGCACTTGCCAGGGGGTGAGAGATTAAAGCAAGGTGACTGAGATACGCAAGTTAACAGTCACAAATAGTGATCTGATGCTTGATATTCTTCTTGTCTCAAATTGGCAAGATTGTAGAGCACACGCCTGCTTAAACCTCATATCATAGCCTTGACTTGTTGTTTTAGGATATTCGAAATCAAAGAATCCATCGGAAGCTTCGAAAAGCTGAACTGGCAAAACTTCAGCAGACCTTGAAAGCACTTAACGAGAAGGCAGCGTTTTATGAAGAGCAAGTTAATTATTATGACACTTACATAAAGACTTGCTTAGACAACTTAAAAATAAAGTAAGTTAAAATAATCTATTCATATGCAATGTCATGATTTATATGGGATATCAATTTTTTGACAATCCTGGGCTGTTGGGTTGGGTTTGGAAGCAACTCTTTGCTTTACTTTATAACCAGAAACTAGAGTTTGAATTTTATGATTTGCCACTGTGAACTAAGAAGTCAGGGCTGCATTTAGAAACATTGTAATTCCCCATCAGCGCAATTTCAAACCTGAAATTAAAGCAGCTTAGCTTTAACACTTGGAGAAGAACTTTCATCATTTATTTTGTCTTCTTTAGTCAAAGATGTCTTTTAAGCTCTATTATTTAAAAAAAAAAAAAATACAGGCTAGTCTTATTTTTAGAATGTTTCCAATAAATAGTATTTTATATTCTTGATGATATTAGATAACACCAGATATTTGCTAATTGAACAGCAACTTAATGATTTTAAATTGCTTAGTGATTTTAAAAAATCATTATTGAGCCCTGGCCAGTTTGGCTCAGTGGGTAGAGCGTCAGCCCCCAGACCAAAGAGTCTCAGGTTCGATTCTGGTCAAGGGCACATACCTCGGTTGCAGTTCAGTCCCTGGCCCTGGTCAGGGTCATGTGGGAGGCAACCAATCCATGTGTCTCTCTTACATTGATGTTTCTCTCCCTCTCCCTCTCTCTCTCCCTCTCCCTCCCTCCCTCCCTCACACTCTATCTGAAGATAAATGGAAAAATATCCTCTGGTGAGGATTAAAAAAAAAATCATTATTGACACAAAAGACAAAATTTGGCAGTTCTCTATTCCATTAGCGTACATAGTATAGATTTTCGATATGCTGTCTAGCCACTTTTAATGAGTATTATTTGTTCATAATTATCTTATCGTTAGACTAAGGTCAATACTAATCAAATTTTAATTACCCTTTTAAATAGGTAATACAGTATTTTTATGTAATGCTTGTTGTCAACTTGACAGTAGGAAATGGTGCTATAGGGAAAAATCTATTGCATCAATCTTAGATTTGATTAAGGGAAATAACCAAATTTCAACCACATTTGTCTGGGCCCCACTAGTTCTAAATTTTAATTCATTTGCTTGTGGCCTCTAAATTACTTTTACTCTATTCCTGGGAGGAAAATTTGGTCAAACTGATATTCAGTGGAAACAATGAAGGTTTTGGAAATGTTAGAGGTTTTACGTGTTCATTGCACACTATTTGAGACTTCAGTTTGAATTACAAACTAAACTATTTGAAGGCATTTTACAAGCTCTGCGGTCGGGTGAGCTGGAGTTGAGTTCTGGTTCTCTCTTACATTGTGATCTTGAACCTGTCCGATGGACTTCTCTGGAGCCTCAGTCGTCTCATCTAAAGGCGAGATAAGGAGTGCCAGCCTCCCGAGCACTGTTATGAGAGCAAAACGAAATAACATATAAGAAAGGAATTTTGTTTCAAAGCACTGTGGAAATGTTAATTTTGTAAATGTGAGGCGATATTTATAAAGTGCTTAGAACAGTGCTGGCTATATAGCATTTGCTGAAGGAACCAAAGCAGCCCTAGTGACCCCTCTACTCAGGAGTACGCAGTTCACGTGATTGCACCAAAGCTGCTTGCAAAGGACTTACCGTGGCCACTGAGTTCGATGTGGCTGAAAAAATAGAGTGCAAGTTTTATGAAAAATATTAATCTGTAATTCAAACTTCAGTGACTTTGAAAACAGCTTTCCCTTAAGCAGTTCATAGTGAGGTTTACTGCAGGGGGAACATTGCCACCTACTATTGCAAAATAGAAAGTTGCACATTCGGTGCCATGGGGACCAGGTCTGCACAGTGGTGTACACCCTGAGCGTGGTTATTGCACTAACAGCAACAACTGAGTTTTCCATCATGACGACAGTTTGTTCTTATTTTGCTAGAAATTCTCGGAGATCGATTAAATTAGACGGGAAAGGAGAAGCCAAGGGGATGAAGAGAGCGAAGCCGGTGAAGTACACGGCTGCAAAGCTGCATGAGAAGGGTGTGCTGCTGGGCATTGACGACCTGCAGACAAACCAGTGAGTGTGACCTGAAATCTGCACAGAACGCACACCCTCTGATTGCTCCCATAACATCTCACTCACATTTCTCTGGTTTCCCGTGGCCTTTGAAGAGAGCTTCATTTGGTCTCTCAAGGCTTACCCTTGATTACAGATGACGGGGAGATATGTGTATTGTCATCTCTAGTCTTCCCATCAGGCCTTGAGCATCTGGTGGGTCGTATGAAGGGCTGATCAAGTGGTTGAGTTTCCCGTGGCCTGACCAGGGCATCTGGATTTGCCAGCCTCCCTGTTCCCTCCAGAAGAATGGAGTCATAGCAGTGAGAATAAGACTGCCTTTTGGTCTTGATAGATGAGATTATTAACCATTGAAAAATAGTACGTTTCTAATTTCAAAGCCACGGACTGTGTGCCATCGCCTGGGTCAGACACTCCAGCCTGTGCTGTTAGGGTGTGCATTTGGGGTGAACACCACACCCTCCCCTGCAGCTCCATGCCAGGTGCCATTGGGTTCTCCATTTTAAAGGGACCTGAAAAGCAACAAATGAACAAACAGGACAAACAAAAACTCACAGACACAGATAACAGTGTGATGGTTATCAGAGGGGAAAGAGGGTGGGAGGGTAGTAAAGGGTAAAGGGAGTCAAACGTGGTGATGGAAGGGGAGTTGACTTTGGGTGGTGAACACAATGCAATATGCAGATCATGTATCAATATTATAGACTTGTACACTTATAATTTTATTAACCAATGTCACCCCAATAAATTTAATTTAAAAATATAGATAAATAAAGGGACCACAAGCCCGGTGCCCCATCACTATTGTCCTTTGTTTGGGGGAAGCCAGACCTACTACTGTCTGACTCCTCCCACCGTCCTTCAGGACCTGGCTCCTATTCTGTTTCTCCTATCAAACCTCCTCCTGACTACACCAACTCAGAGAAATGCTTCTTCCTCTTTCAAGTTCCTATAAAACTTACCTGGCCTGTCGGTGGTATAAATCAATATTTCATTTTCATATTCTGTGAATCTCATGTATTTACAACTATATTTTATGCTCTTTCAGAGCAAGGACCACATTTTGCATTTCTTTTGTCATAAAGCACCTACTTCTGTGAGTCACAGAGCTCGATAGGAGGCATCAACCGTCATTTTAGTGAGCAGAGTCGGGGAGAGGATGAGAGGCTTTGGCTGACGTTCCTTAGGGTCAGACCATTCACTAAGAATGGCAGCTTAGGATTCCATTCGTCTCTTTCGGCTTTACGTATATGTTTGTAGTTCCACGTGTGTGAATGTCCCTTTCTTCACTAGGTTTAAAAATGTTACATTTGATATCATATCTACTGAAGATGTGGGCATCTTTGATGTCAAATCCAAATTCCTGGGTGTGGAGATGGAGAAGGTGCAGCTCAATATTCAGGTAAGCTGGGATTTCTGCAAACGGGGGGTGAGTTTTATAGTGTGGGTCCTTTGTGGCTCCCCTGGCTTGCACTCTTCATGACGACAAGTTCAACAAGGAAAGCCAATGTAAGTCTTATTTGCCAATAGTAGCTTTTGATGCATTGATTATTTTTTAAAAGCTATGATTTTTCAAATTATTGGAACTTAAAATGCTTTTAGATGGAAAAGCCATAGCAGTTAGTTTTTCTTAGCCATGTTTCCATTTTGAAGCTTAGAGAAAAGAATAATATGAAATTATTCAGAGCAACTAGGTAGAGGCTGGAAATTTCCTTTTATTAGGAACTTGTATTTCTTTCTAAGACTGTGTATGCCCAGGATTGGAGCTTTCCCAATTGCGTGTGTCCTCCTTCCTCCTTCCTGGGGTGTTATTTACATGTTTCTCAAATCTATCTGTTAAATGTTTAGGGTCATATTACTATAAGACATTGTGCAAAACAGATAACTGTAAATAGAAAAAATGGAGTTTGCAGTCTGAATTATTGCTATTTTCTCATAAGAACTACATTTAAGCCAAATACACTTGAACAGAAACTGAGAAACCCACTTTTTGTGCCCCCCTCCATCAAAAAAAATGACGGGAGAGTACAATCAAATGTTTAAGTTCATCTACTCCCAACTTCTTAATCCGTAGCACACAATCAATTTAGAGAAGTAATTGAGTTTTTCTTTTTTTTTGTAAGAGTTTTTAAATGTCAGCAACAACTATTACCTGGGTCCCAAACTACTTGTAAAATGGTTTTCAGATACTCTGCATGAATCACCTTGACAAGCCACTGGGCATGATGTAAGTTCCAGCCTCGCTGCCTGCTCAGCCCATCACTGGGAGCCCTGAAATTACCTCCTCTCCTGGGAGCAGATGCCAGAGCCCTTCTTTTCTATCTAGCCCTTCTTGTAACTTAAAACGAAAATGGCAGCTAAATGGGCATGATGAAAACATTGAGATAATGGAGTAAATTAGAATCTAGAGAGAAAAATAAAACATGTTAATTATGAAAAGTATACTTAAATAAACAGTATTGTTTTCTAACTGAATTTAAATATCACTACATGTATCCATCTAACAATTTAACTGAAAGTCTTGAGTTACTTTATGTAACACTTTGACAAATAAAGAAAAGAAAAGAACGTGCTTGTGATGATGCACCTTGGTTAGTGATTCTTCTCCAGAGAAGAATGGCAGACATACCATGTGATTGCCAGGAAGGAAATGACCCAAGACCAGTCAATATCAACTGGACAGATGAATGCCAAGTGAACAGGAGACACCTGTTTAGAGAGGCCTCAGAAATTCCATGCGACTTCCTTTCAATATTGGTGCAAATATCAAGCTTCACTTGCTCCTTTGTTAAGGATTTGGTATGCAGTGGGATTAGCTATTCATACCATACATTTATACACATAATTGATTGTGAAATGTTACTCCTTCACTGTATGCAGATGGCTAATAAGCCCAAGTTTCTTAACATCGTTACCATGTCATCAAGACCAGCTACAGGATTTGCAGGGCTCAATGGCAAAATGAAAATGCAGAGCCCCTTATTCAAAATCATTGAGAATGTCAAGATGATGACAGCAGAGCATTAAACCAAGTGCAGTGCCCTTCTGATGATGAGACCTGCACAGGTTGAATGCCCAAGGAGCTGGCTTTGCATATAAAAACTGTCAGGCATAAAGTCAGACTTCTACTTATATATATATGTCTTTCAGACAATTACATTATCAAGTGAATTACCAAAGAGAAACATGATGGCCAGCTCTTTAGTGTGAGTCAAGGACTGGAAACAGGACAGAAGTTTCTAACAGATCTAAGGAAGATGCCTTCTAGCATTGTGTCTAGGTTTTCTTCAACCCACTCTTCCCTTAGTTCCTAGAGATTGCATCCTAATTATATCCTATAGCTATATGCCAAGTACATAACAGGAGGATGGGACTCACATGAAGATGTTCTGCTTGCACAAATAATGCCCTGTGCTTATTGAGGACTGCAGGGTTGACATTCTGCCTTTCCCAGTTGAAGAACGGAGGTTCGGAGAGCTGGTTATGGAAGGGGCAGCTGGAATCCACATCTTCGTTGCACTGCCCCACTCCCTCTGTCACAGGTTCCAGCTGATCCTGACGAGACAAGGGTGGCTTACAGAGGGTTTGCAGATACCTTGATCAGATGCCCAATAATACTCCTGTGAGGTTAACAGTGTTATCCTCAGTTTACACACAAGGAAACAGAACTTCAGAGAGGTTAGGTGATATTGCAAGATCACAAGGCAGCAAATGTTGGAGCTAAGACTAAAATCTGGCCTTCCAGTCGCAATTGTGGTTATATTTTCTCTGCTCCCCATCTGGGGGCCCAGCTAATTCCCCTGCATACGCCATGTCTTCTCAACTTAACTATACTGGTTTCTTTTCTAAGCGACTTGGATTAGCAGACATTGCCTTTCCTAAAGGAAAAGTGAATCTCCAGTACTCTTTAATAGATAAAAGCATTCTTGATGAAAGAACTTCAATTCCCTATGGCATTTCCGTCCCAGAAGCACGTCTAAATAATGTAAGGGTTTAGTTGAGTGCAGTTGTAGGTAATTGAGGAAGAAGAAGGAGAACTAGCAAGAGCCAAGTTCTCTCAAAAATGATTTCAACTTCAGCAGGTGGTCTTCCTTAACATTGTAGGTATAAGGCATTATCACTAAGAACCAAAAAATTTCCAGAGCTAGAAATAAGAAAACAAGACCTGGATATTAGTCTAGGGCAGTTCAGGAATGACATCTTCTATTTGGGAAAGGTCTCCCGTCCATGTTGTTGTGAAATGTTACTGCTTAGTCTTGTGCATATGACTGGTGTGACTCAGTTACGAATTTTAGCAGATGAGTTTATTTTCTTTGTTATATGGTGGCAAGAGAACACAGAAAGATAGACTGACTTGGGAATGAGGGCTGCTTCTCAGTACAGGAACAGAAGTAGTCTAGGTCAGAAGGAGTTGCTTTGCACAGTGGTTCTCCAAATTCAATTGCACACCTTCATCAGTGAACAGCATGATCACTTCACCCCATTTGTACATATTTCTTTATAAGGTATACTTGGTCCTATCACTATACTCAAAATATACTTTATAAAATATACAAAATTTAAATGTTTAAAAAGTGAGAAAAATTGTCCTGGCCAGTTTGGCTCAGTGGTTAGAACATTGGCCCTTGGACCAAAGAGTTCCAGGTTTGATTCCGGTCAAGGGCATGTACCTCAGTTTCGGTTCGGTCCCCGGCCCTGGTCAGGGTCCTGCGGGAGGCAACCAATCGATGGGTCTCTCTCTCTCTCCCTTTCTCCCTCCCACTCTATCTGAAAATCAATGGAAAAATATCCTCAGGTGAGGATTAAAAACAGGTGAGAAAAATAAAAATAAATAGTTATAATATTCTTTTTGCTCCCCAACGGATTGTCTTGCTCATTTCACTTTTTAATTAATTAATTAATTAATTAATTAATTAATTTTTGTTACAGATGTCCCTCCTTTTTCCCCCATTGACACCCTCCTCCCCACTCCCGTCCCACCCCCACCTTCACAGTGTTGTTGTCTCTGTCCATTGGTTATACATATATGCATATACGTTCTTTGGTTTGCCTCTTCCCACCTTCCCACCCTCTAACCCCCCTCCCTCTGAGGTTTGTCAGTCTGTACCCTACTTCCATGGCTCTTCTGGATCTGTTTTGTTCGTCAGCTTATTTTGTTCATTATATTCCACAAATAAGTGAGATCATGTGATATTTGTCTTTTTCTGACTGGCTTATTTCACTTAGCATAATACTCTCCAGGTCCCTCCATGTCGTTTCAAAGGGTAAGAGATCTTTCTTTCTTACAGCTGCATAGTATTCTATTGTGTAAATGTACTACAGCTTTTTTTTTAAATCCTCACTGGAGGATATTTTTCCATTTATCTTCAGATAGAGTGGGAGGGAGGGAGAGAGAGAGACGGAAAGAGAGAGAGAGAAACATCAACCTGAGAGAGAGGCACATTAATTGGCTACCTACCGCACAACCCTGACTAAGGCCAGGGACCGAACCGCAATCGAGGTACGTGCCCTTGACCGGAATCTAACCTGGGCTGACACTCTAATCATTGAGCCAAAATGGCCAGGGCTGTACTACAACGTTTTTATCTACTGATGGACACTTGGGCTATTTCTAGATCTTGGCTATTGTAAATAGTGCTGCTATGAACACAGGGGTGCATATATTCTTTCTGATCAATGTTTCAGGCTTCTTAGGATATATTCCTGGAAATGGGATCACTGGGTCAAATGGCAGTTCCATTTTTAATTTTCTGAAGGAACTCCATATTGTTTTCCATAGTGGCTGCAGTGGTCTGCATTCCTACCAGCAGTGTACTAGAGTCCCCTTTTCTCCACACCCTTGCCAGCACTTGTTTGATGATTTGTTGATGGCAGCCATTCTGGCAGGTGTGAGATGATACCATTTAGTCATTTTAATTTGCATCTCTCTGATGATTAGTAATGTTGAGCATTTTTTCATATGACTCTTAGCCATTTGTATGTCCTGTTTAAAGAGGTGTCTATTTAGGTCCTCTGCCCATTTTTTAATTGGATTCTTTGTCTTCCTTTTGTTGAGTTGTATAAGTACTCTATATATTTTGGAAATTAATCCCTTATCTGATGTATCGTGGCAAATATGTTCTCCCAGAGAGTGGGTTCCCTTTTCATTTTGATGCTGGTTTCTTTGCTTTGAGAAGCTTTTTAAGTTTGATGTCCCATTTATTAATTTTTTCCTTTGTTTCTCTTGCCTGAGGCAATGTATCTGTGAAAATTCTGCCCACATGTAATGTCTTGAGATTTTGCTGCCTGCATTTTCTTCTAGATTTTTATAGTTTCATGAGTGACATTTAAGTCTTTTTTCCATTTTGAGTTTATTCTTGTTTATGGTGTAAGTTGGTGGTCTAGTTTCATTTTTTTGCATGTAGCTGTCCAATTTTCCCAACACCATTTATTAAAGAGGCTGTCTTTACTCCATTTTATGCTCTTGCCACCTTTGTCAAATATTAATTGACCATAATGTCTTGGGTCAATTTCTGGATTCTCTGTTCTGTTCCATTGATCTCTATGCCTGGTCTTGTGCTAGTCCCCAGCTGTTTTGATTATAATTGCTTTGTAGTATAACCTGATATCCAGAATTGTGTTCCCTCTAACTTTGTTCTTCTTTTTCAAGATTGTTGTGGCTATTCGAGGTCTTTTTTGGTTCCATATGAACTCTTGGAGTATTTGTTCTAGATCTGTGAAATATGTCATTGGTATTTTAATGGGGATTGCATTGAATCTATAGATTGCTTTGGGTAGTATGGACATTTTAATGATGTTAATTCTTCCAGTCCATGAACATGGTATATGCTTTCACTTTTTAATATCTTCCTCTATTTCTTTTTTCAATGTCCTAAAGTTTTCTGAGAATAGGTCTTTTACCTCCTTGGTTAAGTTTATTCCTAGGTAATTTTTTTTGTTGCAATGGTAAATGGGATTATTTTTTTAGTTTCTCTTTCTATGTGTTCACTATTAGTGTATAAAAATGCCAATGATTTTTGGATGTTGATTTTCTATCCCTGCTACTTTGCCAAATTCATTGATTAAATCTAGTAGTTTTTCAGTCGATTCTTTAGGGTTTTCTATGTACAGTATCATATCATCTGCAAATACTGACAGTTTCACTTCTTCCTTTCCAATTTGGATGCCTTTTATTTTTTCTACTTGTCTAATTGCTGGCTTACTTCACTTCAGAAAATACTGCTGTTCTAAAGGATATACCCAATCTTGCTGGAACATTTGTTTCGAATTTTTCAATTAAAAATTAAAATGATAATGATATAGCTGAATTAACTTAATCATAATATTTTCTTTCAGTGGTCTTTATCTATTCTAAAAATCCGTTTTCTTTCATTTAGGTAAGTAATTCTCAAAGTATGGCACCCAGGCTAACAAAATTATCATCATATAGGCACTTGTTAAAATGCAAATTTGTGGGGCCCAACAATCCGTGTTTTAGCTAGCCTGTGTTTTTAACCAGATGATTCTGATACACATTAAAGTATATGAACCCCCACCTAGGTCATTAGGTCACTTGAGTCTTATTTTTGTCAATAAATTCTTCTAGAATGTTTTTTAAATGTGCTAAATATCAAGTTTGAGATTTAATGGTGTTCCTTACAATTTCAGGATTTACTTGAGATGCAGTATGAAGGAATAGCTGTAATGAAAATGTTTGATAAGGTGAAAGTGAATGTAAACCTTCTCATATACCTGCTGAATAAGAAATTCTATGGAAAGTGAAGTGCCTGCAGAAATTTCGTGGATTCTCTATCTCCTGGATTGGGAAAAGAATCTGTTTCATATTTTTGTTTTTAAACATGATTGAAATCACTGCTCATAAACGTGTGATTTTTTTTTAAAGACCAAAACTGTTCCGAAGAATGTACCCATTGTGCCTTTTTGATAATTTGATACTATAGTAGAATGATACACAAAATGAATTAATGTAAACACTTCCACATGATACTGTGGAATAGGTACTCAGATTTAAAACTTTGAACATTCTGTGATTTGTTTTAAAGTAGGGAGAAAATGAATTTAGCTGACTAGGGACAAATGTATAAACCTATTTTCCTATGAAAAAAATTTTAAGTGTCCCATTTGAATAATGTAATTCTTCATAGATTTTATTTAATCTGTGGAGAAATGGAAACCTAATTATTTGTAATGAATTATTTAGACAGATGCTTAGTTCTAAGTCCTGTCTTCTGGGAGTTATCAATTTTAAAGAGAACTTTTGTGCAATTTAAAATGAAATTTTTATAAGTAATTGAAAGTGACAGTACAATAATACTTTCTGTATAAAAGTATATATTTTATGTGATTTATTCCTACTAAATGAAGTGCACTAGTGCCTCATGGTAAAGACTCTTGTACCCAGAGCCTTTAAGTGACTAAAAATAACGTGAATAGCTATCGTAGGCCCCCACCTCCACCCCTCACAATTTATTTGAATATTTCAATTGTGCCTCTCAATTTTTGTAATGCAATAAAATCAGTATCTAGATGGTTTTTAAATGTATTCTTTGAAAATTGTTTCATGTAAAATAAATGTTACGGAATTACATTAATTTGGCTTTTTAGTTGTCTCAATAAATCCAAACCATTTAGTGGAGAAGATTCTTGGTGTGGCTTATCAGGAAGAGAAATAGTGCACCTCTAGATGTGCGCATTAGGGTGCAGAGTAAGCTGCTGTGACCAGGAAATCCAAAACCCTGTGGCTGAAACAACATAGACGTTTTTCTCATTCAGTAGCTCCAAGGTAAGTGAGCAGGCCACCAGATTATCCAGGGACCCAGCTCTGTCCTTGTCCCTGATTCCTGGCCAGCAGGAAAAGGGAAGGAAGTCCAGCACTTTGTTTCAAATTACATGTCACTTCTGCTTACATCCCATTAACTAAATAAAACTTAGTCATGGGGCCACAGCTAGCTTCAGGAGAGGCTGGGAAGTATGGTCTTTACTTGGTAGCCATGTCCCCAATTAAAACCTGGTGTAGAGAGGGCAGTGGTTCTATTATTAAAAGGGAGAGTGATTCCTGGGTTTTTTTTGGGGGGGGTCTGTTTGTTTGCTTTTTGGGGGGGGGGTCTGTTTATTTGTTTGCTTTTTTGCTTCTAGCAACTGAAACAATAACTTGATTTTTATAGAGCTTACTCCTGTATTTTGATATATATTTGATCATGTTTCCACTGTTACAAAAATGGTCTTTGGTCTGGAAGGTTGCGAGGTCCATGCTCCCCTGAACTCCAGTTTTAGCAGCTGGAATGTAAAAAGGCAAAACAGACTTTAGGATCACTCTAGCTACTATGAGGGAAGAAAAATAATTTTCCTTTGGAGGTTCCCTGAGAATATGGGACCACAGGGCAAATTGGGCAGTTGAGGCTTAGATGCTATTCTGGACTAAGGAGAGAGAAGCAGGAGTCTGGGACTTCAAAGGGAAAGTAGACAATTCACAGAGAGATGAGAAAGAACAAATACTTGGCAAACAAATTCTTGCTGAGGCCACCAGATACAATGGGACCTGGGGAAGGCTGTCACACAGTTACTAGATTCCTTCCTTCACCACTTAGTTCATGTTATGCTAAGGTGATAGCCCCCCTCCTGTGAGGGGGCTTTTCCATCTGAATTCCTTTAGGCAGGTAAGAGGGAAGGTCAAAGTGTCTTTATGAGTCTTTCATTTCTTAAAAATAACCAGCTTAAAATAATCAATGTCCTAAAAGGCATATTGCACGGTGCTGGCAGCGGAAACGGCACTGGTGTCTGACTGGTGGACTCGGGTTAGACCTCGGTCCAGCAACCTCGGTACTTGTGTCCTGGCTAAGAAATAATTCAGAGCCAAGACTCAAAATATAAGAGAAAACTTATTTAGAAAGTCACAGAGATAGAAGTGAGCCGTAGAAGAAATGGCCTCAGGAAACGTTACAGAGGCAAAAGAAGGGCCTTGGAACTTAGGAAAGAGAGGCAAGGGAGACACCAGGGGGACGGGGCTGGCCAAAGCCACAGGTGTGCTCCATAGAGAGAGCCGCACTGGGTCCTCGGACTTAAGGGTGTTTATCTGGAGGTCTCAGGGGAGGAGTCCAATAGAGCAGTCATCAGCCTCCAGGTGTGTCCTTTCAGGGCTGTGGTCTCCACCGACTGGTGCACGGGAGAGAGTGTCATCGGTCACTGCAGCTGGTCCTGAGGTCAGCCACGGTGTTGCTTCTCTGGTTTTGCTACTGTTAGGGCCAGGAATCTGGCCTGTTGTTGATAGAGGCCATGGGTCATCACGTCACTGTTACATACGCATGACAGAGCAAAAGCTTAGGACGCAGCGCCACACAGTCTCTGCTCTGCCCCGTGCCGCACATCCCGCCACGCCGCCAGCTGGACTGAATGAAGGTGCTGCCTTGGTGACCCTCCTGATGTGGGCTCCGCGTGCTCTCTGCCTTGGGTCTCTCACCGCCCAAACCCGCGGTTCTGACACTGGCGGAGTCGGCAGGATGAGGTGAGTACCCAAGCAACCCTCCGTGAGGAACAGCCCGGGTGGACGGGACGTGGCCCCCATCCCCCTGGTGCCCGGTGGCGGGTACCTGATGGCCTGGACGCCGCCGGAAGATTGGGACGCTGTGTGTCCCCGGCCTGACGAAGTTCGGAAGGCTTGGAGACCCTGGAGCCCAATATTCCCCAGGCGCATCGGGAGGCTGCAGGTCGGGTCACCTGGATGTTCCTGGCTGTCTGGCGACATGCCAGCCTAGACATCCAGGACCTTACTAACCAAGTGCAGCAGCTACAGCGGAAGGAGGAGGACTTGGAGCCGCGCCTGGAGGCAGCTGAACGCACGCTCCGTGGTCCGCAGAGTGGGCTGTGTCTTCCCGCGCCCGCAGCGCGGGGTCCATACGACCCGCCCGACCCTGGGTGCGGCAGAAGGTAGAGACAGAGGAACACTTAGCACCCGGAGGGGGGCTGGCGGGACCCCCACACTGGATGTATTTGATGCAGGTCAGAACTTCATTGTCCTAGGGGCTTAGTGCTTAAGGGTTATTCTCTGCCCCCTCCCCCGTGTGTTCCCCCTCCAAGGGGTCTAAACCACACGACTATAAACATGCCAGGAGAGGAAAAGTGGGGAGGGTCCTACCCGCATGACCAGTGAAATGCTAGGGAGGAAAGGTCACCTTGGGGGCCAGGTCCTTGTTTTCCCAGTTTTGCCCATTGTTAAGCACCTGGGGCTTTCCGCCCTGGTGACCTTCTGTACCTGCCCCATCGTCCTTGCTCTGCTCACGTCTGTCTGTCTGCCTCCCACACCCTGAGTACTCTCAAGGATATGCTCTAGTGATTTCCAAAAGAGGGAAAACCTGTGCATAGTTGAATAAGAGAACAACTAAGTGTGATTGTTTTCTGATATGACACTGAAAGACCCTTATGTCACTGAAAGACCAGAACCATAATGTATGTGTGGTTGGGTACTAATCAGAGGTGCTATTCATGATGTGAGTTTTATGACTTGGACTGTGGTCAAGTAGGGATCTGTGGTACTCCTCAAACATTCTAAGAGGCAAACCACAGAACTCTAAATGGTGAAAGTTGTCTAGCCCAGCCGGTGTGGCTCAGTGGACTGAGCATCCTCCCATGGACTGAGAGGTCCCGGTTCGATCCCCGTCGGCACATGCCGGGGTTTCAGGCTCCATCCCAGTAGGGGACTTGCAGGAGGCAGCCTATCGATGTTTCTATCTCTCTCTCCCTTCCTCTCTCTCTCTAAAAAAATCAATAAAAATATTTTTAAAAAAGAAAGTTGTCTATATTTTGAAAGACTGTAGTGAGCATTGGATGGTCTTCCTGCTGATCAGCGCTTTGAAAAATCGATTGCCTCTGTTACTGAAACCAGGACTTAGTAACAGGTTAAGATAGAGCCCTCTTAACTTGTCTCTAAGCTCCAGAGGACAGAAATTGTTTCAGTCACTTCTGTGAGTCCAGAGCCTTGGCAGTGCCTTGGGAATGGCGGAGGTGGAGCCCCAGAGGCAGGTTGAGAAGGAGACAGACCCCACCACGCCACTGCCACTCAGGAGTCCTAGAATTGCTTTAGGTTGGTCCTGGTATGAATGGGGCAGTTACTGATTATCCCAATCTCACAGTGCATATGCTCTCAATTCAGTCTCCAAATAGTATAGCTTATACAGATTTTCTAGGTGGTCTGTCTGTCATTTTCCTTAGCGTACAAAATCTCTTAGTTAAAATCCATTGGAAGGTATAATGGTTAATTTTCTGTGTCAACTTGGGCAGGCTAAGGGATGCGCAAGATAGCTGGTAAAACATTATTTCTGGGTGTGTGTGAGGGTGTTTCCAGAATAGATTAGCATTTGAATCTGTAGATTGAGTAGAGAGATCACCCTTACCGATGTGCGCGGGCATTATCCAATCGATTGAGAGCCCAACTAGAATGAAAAGGTACAGGCAGGGCCAATTCCCTCTCTGCTTGAGCTGGGACGTCCATCTTTCTCCTGCCCCTGGACTTCGGGGCTCCTGATTCTCAGGCCTTCGGACTCTGGGAGTTCCACTATCAGCTGCCCTGGCTTTCAGGGCTTTGAACTCACACTGAGATACACCACCAGCTTTCCTGCTGTCCAGCTTGCAGACAGCAGATGGCGGGACTTCTCAGCCTCCATAACCCCGTGAGCCAATTCCTATAATAAATCTCTTTATATATATCTGCATATCCTATTGGTTCTGTTTCTCTGGAGAACCCTCACTAATACAGAAGGAAAATGGCCCTGGCCAGTTTGGCTCAGAGGTTGGAGCCCATGGACCAGAGAGTCCCGGGTTCGGTTCCCGCTAAGGGCACGTACCTGGGTTGTAGTTTGTCTCCGGCCCCAGTTGGGGTCGTGTGGGTGGCAACCACTCGATGAGTCTCTCTCACATCGATGTTTCTCTTTCTCTCTTCCTTCCTCTCTCCCTCCCGCTCTATCTGAAGATGAATGCAAAAATGTCCTCGGGTGAGGATAAAAATAAATAAATAAATACAGAAGGAAAATGAACAGAAGTAATAAGTAAAAGATACCAAGCGCACTTTATATAACTCAGAAGTTCTTGAATTTGACCTTTACTTAGCACCCTAACCACAGGGATAGTTTACCATTCTATCCATAGTGTGTAGTTGGTGGAAATACTGTTGTTGACCCATTATGAGATTAATTTAACTTCTAATCCCAAAATCCCAATGCAGGTTTATAACAGCAAAAGGTCTCCTGCTGGGTAGCTTGTAACTTCATTACAGACTTACTGTTTGCTTGCAAACAAATGTGAAAATAGCTGCACAGAATCTGGGGTCTCTCACGGCCACTTTGAATACAACTTGATTTCATTTCATTTGAGCCCTGGTATCACCACCATCAGCTTCCAAGAGGAAATCACTAGGCAAGTTCTTGGGATATCCTGTTGTCTTTGCAGGGCACGGAATAGAGGAGTGGTAACCAGAATACCTGAAGCAGGTAGATCATCCAAGGGTTTAAAAGAAACTGCTCTCATGACATTTTGGGATTAAAACTTTCACAATTTTGATGTCATGTTCATTCAGAAACACTGCTAAATACCACAAACTCTATCAGAGGGTAGTTAATGACTCATATTATTTAGTGCCAGGCAAGTTGAAACAGAAAAAACGAAAACTGGGAACTGACATCAAGTGGTTCCAATACAATGATGCTGCAATGTTGAGATTTTGTTTCTGAGAAGTATCAACACGTGAGGTAACCCTCTCTGGTCAGGCAAACTGTCTACCCTGGGAAGCTACACCGATTTGCTCTGAAACTGGCAACAGAGGTTTGGTGTGGGTGACCTGGAACAAATGAGGTAGAGAGATTGAAAACTTTTTCAAGAAGCTCTAAAAAGCATACAAATATTTTAAGAACTTTGTAGAGCCTGAGGAAAAAACAGAAAACAGAACATCACCAATAGACCATAACAAAAAATTAGAAATAAATCACAAAAAGCCAGTCAAAACTTCCAATAATTCATGGATTGAAGAAGTTATAATAAAATTGACAAAATATTTAGACCTGAATTGCATATATGTACACATGAAAACAAGCAAAATGCAGCTGAAGTGGTCATTTGAGGTAGGAGTGAAAATTAATAAGCTAAGTTACCAGTTCAAAAAATTAGGAGATTAAAGGGTAAATCCAAAAGAAGAAAGAAAGAATAAAAAGCCTGTGTGAAAATTAGTGACATTGAAAAGCATAGAAACAACAAAACAAAAAGATGAGCATTGGGAAATGGCCATTTTTCACCCTCTGGCCAGATTAATCAAGGGAAAAAGCAAACATATGCTATGTTAGGTACAAAATTGGGAACTAAACCAGATAAAATAGATAGCTTTAGAAGAATAAAATGTGGTATTTAATACAAGGGAATACATAAAGAGTTTAAAAAGAATTGAATATACATGTATCAAACAGGTATATCTAGAAAATGCAAACTGCAGAAGTATTCCTAGAGTATGTTACTCTTTGTGTAAAAATTTAAAACGTACTAAGCAATACTTATTTGGGGGGTGGACACAAATGTTCTAAAAGTACAAAAACATGGGGAGAAAGTTACTCTCCTGGACAAGAAAAAGAATGGAATCAGAAAAAGGTACAAAAAAGCTTAACTGGTATAAGATGTATACGATCAATTTACATGTATATGTTACTGCTGGGTTAGGCCCCTGAGTGAGATACTAGGCCCTGTACTTTTCTATGCTTGAAATATTGTGTGATTTCAAGAAAGTCACACAAACTATATAAAATCCTATTCGGTTCCTTTTACCTGTCAAAGTAGTAGTTTTCAAAGTGTGTCCCTCCCACACATCACCAACCCCCTCTTCTTGTCCCCCAGATTCAGCATCTGCATCACCTGGGAACTTGTTTAACAGGGAAATTTTCAAACCACACCTACACCTGCTGATCTGGAACTGGCCAGGGGGCCCAGCAGTGCGGATGAGCAAATCTTCCAAATGATTCTGATCCTTGCTTAAATCTGAGAGAACCACCGCTGTTTTAGAACAATGTTTCTTTAAACTTTGGTCTGGTATCAGACATCATCATCAGATGAGGGGGAGGGGGGAGCATGTCAAAAATGTAGAATTTGATTTCATAGGTATGGGATATGGGATCCAGGAATCTGCACTTGTGTGTGATAAGGTTAAAGCCACTGACTTTGAAGGTAGTTTTAATTTTTGGCGGCCGCTCAGTGAACAAACCACAATCACTTAGAAAACTCTAAAGTGAGGAAGAAATACCCCCTTCTGTACCACTCTCCCTCCTTGTTCGCTGTATTGCAGCCCCAGTCTAAAGGATACTTTAATCCAGTAAAATGGTTAAAAATATTTTCCACCAATGAAACATAAAATTTTTAAGTGTTGTAGATAGAGTATAATTCCATTCTTATTTTAAGGATATACATACTTATATACCTACACCTGTTTGTGATTACGATTTCTTGAATGATGGACGAATTTTATTAACAGTGGTCATCATGGATGATGTATGTGGTTCTTAGGAGGAAAGGGAAATACTTTTTTTTTTTTTAATTCCTCACCTGAGGATACTTTTCTATTTATCATCAGATAGAGTGGGAGGGAGGGAGAGAGAGAGACAGAGAGAAACATTGATGTGATAGAAACATATGGACTGGCTGCCTCCCCCACGGCAGGACCTGACCAGGGGCCAGGGACAAACAGCAACCATGCCTTTGACCAGAATCCAACCTGCGACTCATTGGTCCAGGGGCCTACGCTCTAACTGCTGAGCCAAACCGGCCAGGGTAGTGGAAATACTTTTGATTTTTCATTTTATATCTTTGAGCTGTTAAAATCTCTTGCCACATGTTTTGATTACTTTTATATTTTACACTGTGTTGCAATGATTCTGAGATGCCCTTTTTCATGTTTAAACAATCCTGAAATTGAGTCATTTACAATCAATATATCAGTTTAAGTGGCAGCATTTTTTCTTGTTTGTGGTACATAAATGAAAAGATTAGGTCTTAAAATCAATGGTATTTTTTTTTAATTAATGGTGTCTTAAGATTGATGAAAATAGTATCCATTAATAGGGAGTGGAGAAATGTAACATTTTAATGGTTTAGATCTACTCTTGGTATGTTTTCCTGAGAGAGTTGAGTAGGGAACATTTTGAAACAGCGTTATTTAATTAGGTTATTCAGTCATTTATTGAGCTACTTCTATATACAACAAGGCTCTGTGCTTTGATGGGGGACATAGGAAAGAATGAGCAGTTTTTATCGTATTTTCGACTGGTTTCAGTGTGAGGGTTCGTGGGGAATGACACACTCAATGCGAAATCCCCTTTATAAAAGCTTAGAAGTCTAATCAGTGCCTCTCGGGGCAGTCTATCAGCCACAGGGTGCGAAACACGCCCGCACATGAGAGGGAAGAGCTACGGTGAACTTTCCCGGAATCGGCGGGTGGAGGGGACCCACTTTCCGCTGCGGTCTGACACGCGCGCCCCAGATGCGCTCTCTAAGCAAAACAAGCAGCGCTCGCCTGACCGCGGGACCTGGGCCACGGCGTCCTCAGGGGCCCCGTACAGAGCGACGCGAAGGTCCCCGCCCTGTAACCTGAATTTGGCCCAACTCTATTAAACCCATGATATATGGTTCAAGAAAATGTAAGCACCCCGTCACCAGGGCACCTCGCCCTCTGGGCGTCCGTCTCGCAGGCGGTGCCCAGTGCTGCCCGGGGCACAGGGGATGCCCAGCCGGCTCTTCTCCCGAAAAGGCAGCGCAGGCGATTCTAACGGGCGGCTGTGCGAGCGCTATGGTTAGGGGACAAAAAGCTACAGCGGTGCGAGCGGGAGGCCGGAGAGGCTGCATCCGCAGTCACGGGGTCGGTGAAATAAGTGCCCCACGAAGGAAACGTCGACCTTCACGAAATAAAGAGAAACGACTAAGAAATGTCAAGAATTCTGTCCAAACGTAAGCCCTTTCTCTTGAGGGGGCAACTTTGTCATTACAGTATAAACGTCTAAATCCCCTACCCCAAAATTACAAAAATACGAGTCACTTTCAAACTTTCAGCTAAATCCCGAATCTCCAATGGGCCGCAGGGCTCGGCCTGAGGTCCGGTGCAGGGAGGTCCCGGCTGGGCCGTGGGGCCGGCGCCCGGGGGCGCATTCCCGTATCACGGAGGTCCCATGCACAGGTCTTTGCTCCCTGGGAGGATCATGAGAGACCAGAGGGCAGCCGCCCAGGCCGAGGGCCGGGTTCCAAGACCCTCGCCAGACGGAGTCACTAATATTTCGTGAGTCAAAGGCGCCCAAAGGAAAAAGTGTCTCGTTTGGTTTTCCCCGCTGGGCAGTAGCCGGCAGCCCGGGGTGGGGATGGCGGGGGAGACCCGGCTCACCGCACTGCGCGGCGGGACGCGGGGAGGGGGTGGGGGCAGGCGCACCGCGCGATCGGGGCTCAGGGTCGCCCAGCCCCAGGGGCCGCTAAGCCGCCGCCGAGGGACCCGCGGGAAGTGGAGTCCGACGACCGCGTCGAGGCGCACACTCGGCGCCGGGGGGCGCCCTTCCCCGCTGGCGCTGCTCAGCGCCCGCGCGCTCCGCCCCTCCGCCCCTCCGCGCCCCGCGCCCTCAGAGTGCCACCGGACTCGCTGACCGACCGGCGGGCGACGCCGAGCCTCCTCCTTCTGCCCACGGGCGGCGAGCGTTCTTGGCCCTCCCGCTCCTCCGGGCGGCTGGACCGGGCGGGAGGAGGGCGAGAGGACGGAACCCGAGCCTCCCGGAGGCGGAGACGGTCTCCCGGAGCAGCGCCGCGCGGTGCGCGCCGAGCCTCGGGACAATGGGGCCGCGGCAGCTACTGCTCGTCGCCGCGGGACTGAGTCTGTGTGGCCCTCTGCTGTCGGCCCGCACTCGAGGCCGCAAGCCAGGTGAGAGCTGGCCCGGGTATTTCCTCCCTGCCCACCTCCGGGCCCGCAGCCGGGGTCCTCCTTGGCCTTGGAGAGGGCGGGAGGAGGAGGGACGCTGCTGAGAGACTAAGTGGGTACAGGTTGTGCCTTCTTCTAGAGGAGTGTGTCCCCGAACGCACCCTCTGCCTCAGTTTCCTTCAGAAGCCAAACAGGCGTTTGGGCGGGGGTCCAGATTCTCCCCGAGTCATATCCAGGCGGGGTGTGCCCTTCCACCCACCCCGCTTCTCGGGCTCAGCTGAAGCCCCTTTGCACTCGGGTTTGGAGGGTGCACCGGCCTGCGAACTGGGTGTTGGATATGGAGAAGGACAGGGTCTGATTTTCCTTGGGGAAACCCGCGGTGCCTCATTGTAATTGTTGTCATCGTTTCTCTCAGGACCACAAACCCCCAAAAAAGCCTCACATTGCTCCACCAATGAACGTTCTGGTCTTTTCAATATAAAGTGGAGACTTGGCCCGACCAGTGTGACTCAGTGGTTGAGCATCGACCCATGCACCAAGAGGCCACTGGTTGGATTCCGGGTCAGGGCACATGCCCAGGTTGTGGGCCAAATCCCCAGTGAGGGGCATGCAGGAGGCGGCCAGTCAATGTTCTCTCTCATGGATGTTTCCGTCTCTCTCTCCTTCTGCCTTCCTCTCTCTCTAAAATAAATAAAGGAAAAAAAATTAAGTGGAGAGCTGCTCCTGCTTAAGTTTTGTTTGGTTTGAATTGTTTTCTTAGCATTTTACAAGCGAGAAAAGTGATGTAGAGAAAAGCTTAGACCCTTGTCACCTTTAGTCGAAAATCAGTACCAGCAGTCCCTGGCACAGGCCTTGTGTACTGGAGGAGCTCACGCTGTGTATGTCAGGTGATAACAGGGCTGTGGTGGTTGTTAGGAGGTTGGTTACCTAGAACCCAGTTCCAGGAGTGAGTTGAGGAAAGCGATCTCTCCCCAAAACCCAGCTGGAAGGTCAGTATTTCCGTGACTGATCTGCTGCGAGGTGGAGTTTGCTCACTAGAATACATTTCCCACAAGTCGTGTATTTTTAAGTATCTGGCTGCTTCCTGACCAAATAAATGTATTTTCCAGCCTCTCCTCCCTAAAAAAGCAGGGCAGAGAAGTTGTTTTTAGCCTGTAAGGACACTAGTTATAAAGTGAGGAAAAAATGTCTTTATAGCAATAGTACTTTATAAGCTTTCAGCCACTTTTCTTCATGCAGAAACAAATTCTAGCTGGTTTATTTGTTGTCTGTGAAAGATTGTGTTCTCTTAGCGTTTCACACTGGAATTAGTGTAGATGCATCAAGATTAAGAGGTGACATCATTTTCTCTGCTTTCCACCTCTGCTCAGGGTAGTTTTGAGGTGATGCTTTTAGGAAAAGTAAGAGTCCCAGACAGGACCCCAAAGTTTTGCAGCAACCAGCCAGCCTGCCTGTGGATAACATGAGCATGATTTCTTGGAGTGTTTGGGGAAACAGTGAGATCTGAAAAATTGTGTGTGGTGATATGTGATAGCACTTTGTAATTTTATTTTGGGACAAAGTCTTAAGAATACAAATTTTTGCTGGAGGTTTGGATGGTGGGATGGAGAACAGGTTTATACAAACGCTGCATCCACCTTAGTCCCCTTTCCTCAGGTGGAAGGTGTTTGGCCTGTTAGGGAGTGAAGTTAAGGCTGGTGTTTCTGCCACACCTCATACTTTCTCATCAACTTAGATGGTGCATGCTAAGATGCGTGGTGCTGGTGTAGACAGAAAGATAACAACAGACATTGGCTACGTTATCTACACTGGATTCTGGAAGCACTTTGGTAGGGAAAGAAGAAAGGAAGATGAGAGAAGAAAAGGAACGCGTGTTCAGTGCCATATTCTGTGTCAAACCCTGGGTCAGAAGAATGTTACTTCAAATTATCTCATTTCACTCTCTCAAAATACGCTGTTAGGTGGGAGCTTATCCCCATTTGTCAATTCTGAAACTAAGGCTCAGAGACAGTGTACCAAAACCCCGAATGGAGGAGGGAGCCCTGGGTGCAGGCAGTAAGTGGGGCCTGGTCGTTAGAGAGTTTGAAATCACGGAAGGTCTGCTTTTTGTTATCTCTGGCAATTCTAAACAGTATCTGTCATAACCGGCTCTAAGTGATTATGAGGGTCTGTGAGACCAGCTTGAGCCTTGCCGAAGCAGTGTCCTACTTTGTGTCCCCACTCCCTTTGGCATTGCCTGCACTGTCACTTTGTGGGTAAGCCATCTCCCTGGCTAAGATTATAAACTGCCGTTTCCCCGCATGGAGCTTAGAACAGATGTCCACTCAGCAGATATTTACTAAGAAATTCTTAAGTTCATTAACCCGTTTACATTCCTTTGTCCAGGCAATTGAAGTGAGATGATTTGCCTTCATCAAAGAGGACCAGTGTCCAAGAGATGATGTTCATACATTTTATAAAGACCAGGAGGGTGAAAAGTTTCAAGAATAACAGATGGTGACTGTAACAGAGGGGATTGGGTGGCAGATGCCACGTGCTGTCCTCCTGCCCACAGGGTCAAACCCAATTTCTTAGCCCAGAATGACGTCCCCATCCCCTAGCAGGATGGGTCCCCCGCCTCTGTCCAGCCTCCCTTACGGATCCTCTCCTATTACATAACCTATTATATTACCCACACTTCACTGAGCCCCCCTTTCTAGTTCCTCCCCCAAGAGCTATGCTTTCTCTGGCTTCTGTCCCCCTGCCACTCCCTCTGGCCAGAATGCCCTCCTCATACTCCACATGTTCATATTTAATTAAAAACAGCTACCTTATGTCAAGAACCTATTATAGCCAACACTTGTTAAGTACATTAAATATCCTATCTTGTTTAGTCCTCATAACAACCCTTTGAGTATGTGTCATTCCCATTCTACAGGTAAAGAAACTGAGACCCAGAATGATTAAGTCACAAGTCTAGTTAGAAGTGGAACTGGGATTTGACCACAGGCCTGTCTTTCCTAGTGCAAGCTTCTCTACCTCCCCCAACAGAGAGGAAGCCCCTCTTGCAGTAGAGCAGTAACTCCACTGTGCTCCCCAGTCCCCCTAGAAGGCAAAGTCTGTGCCCCATGGACTTGGCAGCCCAGCCCTAGCACATGGAGGTGTTTAGTAAACATTTATGCATGGATTGCGGTATCCTGCCATTTGCTTTGGAAAACAGATGATTAAACATGAATATGCTTATTAATTGACTGTTACTGAGAGATTGTAGTCTTAAGCCCAAACAAAAGACTCAAAACTGGACCTTGCTGGTGTGGCTCAGTTGGGTGGGTGTTGTCCCCTGCACCAAAGGTTGCTGGTCAGGGCACATGTCCGAGTGTCAGGCTGGATCCCCAGTAAGGGGGTGTGCAGGAGGCAGCAGGTGCTCCCTCCCTCCCTCCCTCCCCTTCCTCTCTCTCTAAAACCAGTTTTTTTAAAAGACACAAAATTGGATAGTGATTCTGCTTTAAGTTCACCAGAAAACTCTGAAAGTCAAATTTCTCGTTAACCAGCAAGTAATTGTCTACTCTAATATCTATCTAAATTCTTCCTTCCCTCTCTCCCTTTTTTCTTTCCTTCTCCCTCAAATTCATTCATTCATTCATTCATTCATTCCTTAGTGGTTTTTACTTTATTTTTATAGGACATATTAAGGTAATAGGTTCTGTCCTAATTTGTCCACTATTCCTTTGTGTGAGAGCATTTTTGAGGCATTCTCATCCCTTTGTCAGGAATATTTTCATGTCATGTCAGCTGGTCACCTTTCTACCCCTCCATCTTTCTAATTTAGCATCTCTCAGTTCTTTATGTCTAAAAGGAGCATTGTAGCCCTACTGGTGTGGCTCAGTGGTTGAACATCGACCCATGCACCAAGAGGCCACTGGTTGGATTCCGGGTCAGGGCACATGCCCAGGTTGTGGGCCAAATCCCCAGTGAGGGGCACGCAGGAGGCGGCCAGTCAATGTTCTCTCTCATCGATGTTTCCATCTCTCTCTCCCTCTCCCTTCCTCTCTCTAAAAATCAATAAAGAAAAAAAATTTTAAAGGAGTAGTATGCAGTGAACCCTAACTTGCAGTTTCTCAGCACCTCTGAGTTGGCTCCTTTTTCAGTGTGCTTCTGGCCAGTATCCTTCCCTATGCCCCTTCTGCCCCTTCCCTCCCCCCGGGGTCAACTCACCTCTGTCCTTGTCACCTT
Source organism: Tadarida brasiliensis (assembly GCA_030848825.1). Taxonomy (NCBI): domain Eukaryota; kingdom Metazoa; phylum Chordata; class Mammalia; order Chiroptera; family Molossidae; genus Tadarida; species Tadarida brasiliensis. Next base: position 49,940,454 of record CM061258.1, read on the forward strand.
CACAACCTGGAACTCAGTCTGAGCCTTGAGCTGGAGTTCCACCGAGACAGTGGAGTCCTCAGGACCCTGCGTTTCTAATCTTCCTACTGTCCTCATTTTGGACACACATCCCTCTTTTCCCTTGAAATTCTACTTTAGTTCTCTCTTTCTTTTTTTTTTTTTTTATCCTCACCTGAGGACATTTTTTCATTTTTTGCTCAGATAGAGTGGGAGGGAGAGAGAGAGGAGAGAGAGAGAGAGAGAGAAACATCGACGTGAAAGGGACACATCGAGTGGCTGCCACCCACACGACCAACCAGGGCCGGGGACAAACTGCAACCGAGGTACATGCCTTTAGCGGGAACCGAACCCGGGTCTCTCTGGACCGCAGGCCGATGCTCTAACCGCTGAGCCAAACCGGCCAAGGCTCTTTTTCTTTCTTTTTAAAATTGAGGTAAAATTTACATAGCATAAAATTAACCATTTTAAAGTATACAATTTGATGGTATTTAGTACATTTGCAATGTTATCCCTATGGGTTTCCCTCTGCTCCGTATTTCATATAAATAGAATCATACAATACGAGGCCTTCTGTGTCCGGGGAACTACCCTTTGACTAGTTTTCGTGAGTGCCTAGGCTCCCCCTCTGCTGCGGGATACTCACAAAAACTCCCAAAAGTCATTAGGAACACGCCTTGGTTTATTTTTGACCATGATGCTAGTGTTGAGGACGCCGCAGTTTCAACATTCAGAATTTTCTGTTTGTTTTTCTATTTTGTGGTTTCTTTCATTTTGCCTTTTGCCCTGTCTTTCTTAGGCCTAGACTATCACAGTAAATTGTTGTCTCTATAGACTAAGATGATTATTTCTGGATTTGAGCTTCTACTTCCCCCAAATACCCTCTCCCAATACCTTCTCCCACGTTGGCCTTGTGATGGTACTTGGAGAAACCCACTGAGGTTACCTCCTTCCCCTCCATCCCCAGGCATGCAAGGAAGCTTACCACTCCAGAAGTCATCACAGGCCTTTATACATTCTTTATTTGCTTTCAAAAGAAGCTGCCTTTTGAAATAACAGGAAAAATCTGTAATTTGCACTTGAAAACAAATTTATTTAACTTTAGGAAAGGTCACTATATAATCTATATTTCAAGTTTGTGATGAATTAGAGTCAGATATTAAATTATTGTAGAAGAGTGTTTTCCAATACTTTTCTTTTTTGCTAACCAAGAGTAAAAACTGTAAGAAATACACTTTTTATTGTGACACAGTATCTGTGTGTGTGTTCAATAAATATGTATGGACCATAGTGTATAAATAGATATGAAACAAATATTTTACCAAAAAAATACTAAAATTTACCACATGCAATGCATTCCGATATTTTCTACACTATTCTGTTTTTCAGAAATGTTTGTTACAACCCTGTAAATTGATTTTGTAACCACTATGATATTTGTATCATCTTAAAACCTAGGAGGCCTGTACAATGAATTGTCCCGGGGGGCCAAATTGAAGTCCTTGTTTGCTTTGAGAGGAGAGATCTGTTTCCTAGGGAGTGTTGTTAATGATTGTTTCTATCATATCTAGCACCTAATTTGCTTGAGTTTAGGTTTACAAACTGGGTAGGACTTGGGCGGGCCTGGAGATGGAGACAGTTTGTATCAGGAGGAAGTGGTGATTATGACCAGCCTTTACTGTGAATTAGTTTTCATTTGAGCGCAATGTCTTGGAGAGTAAAGAGCAGCGCTCCCAGGACACTGAGCTCAGGGCCTGTAACTTTGAGTGAGCACAGGCCTGGAGGGATCAGAGTGGTTCCCAGAGAGGCCACATAGTGTCGTGGTCCCACGTGTCCGGCCCTGGCCTTCAGGAGGCTCAGGAGGCTCCAGGCAAGGGCCCCCACGCTTCCCTTCCCTCATCTTTGCGCCTGCTCTGGCCTTGGGTACACTGGCATTTACATTTGTTTTCATGTTGCACTCCCCTGTGACCTCCTGTGTCCCAGCTTCCTCCTAGGCTTGCTTTCCTGTGCTTCCAGCTGAGGAAGATGTGGGATGGGAAGGGTGCGGCCTCTGATAATGGCAGCCTCTTAACTCTGCAGTCAGTGTTTACCCTCTTCTTCCTTCAATTCTGGCTTTTCCGCAGCAGAGATTTTCATTCACTTACTGCTCTTGCTTCTGCTCCATCTTGAACAATATTTTATTTATTATTTTCTATTTTTGTGTGAATCCTCACCGGAGGATATTTTTTCCTTTTTTTTTTAGAAAGAGTTGAAGTGAGGGGACAGGGAGGGAGAGAGAGAAGGAAAGAAACAGAAACATAGATGTGAGAAAGACTCATTGATTGGTTGCCTCCAGCACGAGCCGGAACCAGAGCTAGGCATTGAACCTGCAATCCAGGTAGATGCCCATTGACCAGAATTGCACAGGGCTGAGTCACACCACCTGGGGCTTGAACAACATCTTAAAGATTTGTTTTTCTGTTTTGTTTTTGAATGTCTCATTACTACATCTATCCTATCTGTGAGGGCTGGGCTGTTGGTATTTGGTTGGTGGACAGCAAAGGTCAGCAGGACTCCTGAATTTCCAAGCAACAACTGTGGGCATCAACTTAAGTTATACATTCACATGGCCATGTACTCCCTGCTGTAGTTAAAAGGATGGACAGGTTCATTTGTTTGGTGAAATGCTTAAAAACAATAGTACTCTTTTAGGAGGAGGTCCTGAATTCACAAGTTTGTTTTTTCTTTAAAGAGACAGGATAGCGTGGTGTGCTTCAAAGGGTATGACTTTGGAGCCAGGCAGATATATGTTAAAATCCTGGCTCCTCCACTTACTCGCTGTGTGACTTTGGATGAGTTACTTAGCCTCTCTGTGCCTCCATGTTGTCCATAAAATGGGGGTTATAATGCTTATGTAAAAATGTTAGTTACACGAGGTAAGGTAAGTGAAGTACCAGGCACATAGTAGGTGCTTAACAAATGTGAAGTGTTTTTCATACACAAATCCCTTCATATTCCAGAAAAGCCTTAGGAGTTGGTATCAAATTCTCTAAATGTAAAACTGTGTTCACACATTAAGAACTTCTCCCCCTTCAAAACTACGAAAAGAAAAATGAAAGCAAAAACCCTTGTTCTTAGAGTCCACTGGCAAGTAAATATGCAAAAAAATAAAAATAAAAAGTTTGGGTTTTATTTTTACTTTTTATTATGGAAATTTTCAAACATACCCAAAAATGAGCAGTATAATCACCCCCCATATCTTGTTCTAGCAACACTCTCTTTTCTCCTCTACAAACTGGATAGTTTTTAAAGCAAATGCCAGACATTATATAATTTCATCTATAAATATATCAGTATATATATTTTTTTAATTTTTATCCTCACCTGAGGACATTTTTGCACTTATCTTCAGATAGAGCGGAAGGGAGAAAGGGAGGAAGAGAGAGAAATATCGATGTGAGAGAGACACATCAACTGTTTGCCACCCACACGACCCCAACCAGGGTGGGGACAGACTGCAACTGAGGTACGTGCCCTTAGCGGGAACCGAACCTGGTTCTCTCTGGTCCACGGGCCGACGCTCTAACCGCTGAGCCAAACCTGCCAGGGTTCAGTATATATTCTTAGAGATACAACCTCCCTTTTTCATATAACCACAATACTATTATAACGCCTACAAAACTGAACAGTTTCTTAATATCATGTACTATTCTGTCAATGTGCAAATCTTGCTGATTGTTTCATAAATGATTTTTACAGTTGGTTTATTTGAATCAGGATCCAACAAGGCCCACCACTGCATTTGGTTGATAGGTTTCTTAAATCTCTTTTTTCAATCTCTCCTGAGGATATTTTCCCATTTATCTTCAGATAGAGTGGGAATGGGGGAGAGAGAGAGAAATATCGACGTGAGAGAGACATATCCATTGGTTGCCTCCCGCATAACCCGACCAGGGCCGGGTATGGACGGCAACCGAGGTACATGCCCTTGACCGGAATCGAACCCATGACTCATTGGTCCGTGGGCTGACATGCTAACCGCTGAGCCAAACTGGCCAGGGCACTTAAATTTCTTTTAATCTGTGACTGTTGCCCCTCTCCTCCTTTTTTATTGCTGTTGTCAAATAACTGGGTCATGTCTTATGTAGATTCTCCTACAAACCGGATCTGGCCAGCTGCATCTTGTAGGGTTGCTCAATAGGCTCACATGTCTCCTGCATTTTTTGTAATGTGGTAGGTTTGGTTTATGCAAGCCCACCCACCTCAACAGTGGCGCTCTGTGCTTTCTATTGCATCACCTCCAGATTCTCTCTTTTTTTTTGATATCTTAATGTTACTCAGTGAATTCAGGTATTGTCAGCTTGATCCAGCCAGAAGTTCCCCATCATCCTTTCACCTACCAGTTTTAGCAACCACCGATGATCTTTGAACTAAATTCATTATTTCACTAAGAGCTTCAAAATGATGCTTTTCTAAATGTTATTGCCTCGCCCTGCCCAGTTTGGCTCAGCAGTTAGAGCGTCGGCCTTTGGACCAGAGAGTCCCAGGTTCGGTTCCCGCTAAAGGCACGTACCTCAGTTGCGGTTCGTCCCCGGCCGCGGTTGGGGTCCTGCGGGTGGCAACCAGTTAATGTGTCCCTCTCACATCGATGTTTCTCTCTCTACCTCCCTCCCGCTCTATCTGAAGGTAAATGCAAAAATGTCCTCAGGTGAGGATAAAAAATAATAATAATAAATAAATGTTATTGCATCACTGTTTATGAACTGGCATTATTATATGAAGAAGAACTTTCACTGAGTATTTGGTTTCCCTGAAATATTATTTAGATAGAAAAGGCAGGAAAATGCTTGAATCTTGTCTTTATTTACCAGTTTTCAGACTAGGTCCTCTAATTTCCTCCAAAGGTGACCTAAAAGACTTTATTTTCCTTTGAGTATCATAATGAACTCCTGAATCTCAACACATTTAAAACATCTTAAATGTTTTAAATGTTTCAATGCATTTCCATTATTATTCTTTTGATGGTCAATTGTCGCACCTTGGCCAGTGGGAGCCCTGTCAGATCGACTCCAGAGTCTTTCTGACCTAATCCTAATATTCTTGTAGAGTGTTCAAGGCTCATCCTGTGTATTTCCTACTCCAGATCTGGAGCCAACCATTTCTTTCAGGAGCACTGGCCCTGTTCATTGGAAAATGGTATATATTTGCATTTGAGACAGCGGGACATTCTAATAATGCTGCTGTTTTCCCCTGATGGAGATAGTATGTTTTTTTGTTGTTGTTTTTTTTCATCGTCCTCTGTTTTATTCCTCTTTAGCTTGTAGTGTTGATTCACTTGTGGAGAAGCGCAGGGTACAATTTTCCTGCTCAGTGTGAGAATGTGGGCAAGGTCCTGGAACTTCTGCTTTGTTGAGTCCCAAAAAGCCTACCTGGCAGAACTCTGAGTCAGAACCAAGGCTGGCATGTCACGGGAGGCTGGCATGGTGTAAATCCATGGGCCCTGAATGAGCATTTCATCGCCACTCTGCTTCTAGGCTGAATCTCGTCAAAGTTGGAAAAAGCATTGCCTGGTCTGCTAATTTTTTCAAATCTCTAGAGTTAGAGAGTCCATCTTTCAGCTATTTAGCAATATGCTATATTCAGTGACAAAACTACTCGAGAGTCATTTAGAGAAACCTAAATTAAGTGCAATTTAGCAAGAAGTATGAGAATTGATTCTAGGGCCTGAGCTGCTTTTTGTGTGAAACCATAGCTTAACAACAAAAGCACAGATGAGTTACAGAGCTTTTGGCTCACTGACAGGCACTTCTTGACCTGTAAACTGTGCTGGGACTGGAGGAAAAGCGAGATACTCAAACTTGAATTTCAGCCTCAGGACCTTAAGCTAGTTGGAGGTATCTAGTGACTTGCAATTGATTTTGTTCTTTTTTTAAAGAGAAAATTTATTTAGAAAGTCACAGAGGTAGGGAAAGTGAGCCAGCTGGGTGTGGTTTAGGAAACAAGTTACAGCGGCAAAAGCAGGGCCCTTGGAGTTTAGGAAAGAGGGAGGAAAAGGTAGCGCCCTGGCAGGGAGAAGAGGGGAAGGGAGAGCCACTTGGGGTTTTTTTATGCTGGTACTTACTTAAACAAGAAAAAAATTTTGCTGACATTCTTTAATTTCACAACAGCCTTCAGAATATCAAACCTATAGTGTAAAGAAAAGGTGACACCTTAGGCAATAATATTAATCAACAGGTTATGCATTCTCATTGGGCTGCAGCCCAGTAATTTTGTGTTTCAGTAGGTATTAATAATTTTGTCATAAACACCATAGTGCCCAAGATGGCCTAGCCAGGGAAGGAATTTTTGAAAATAAATACTTATTGCCAAAGTACTAAATATAGAGTAACCTAATGTCAGTTTTATTTTCAGACCAAGTAATGGTATCTAAGAAGCTTAATTATGAGCATTCAGTAGTTTTCAGATTTATCACTCCACTAGATAGTGTCTTGATTCGTGTGTGTTCACGTGCGCACATGCACTTCTTTAACCTGCATGCATGACGAAAGTCCTTAATCTGGCCAGGTTCCCAAAACTGCACAGGAAAACTGTGTTATTTTAGGTTCCTCTGGGTCAGCATTTTTAAGAACACATATCTTTGTGGTACTAAAATGCTAGAGCCCATTTATTCTTTTCTTTCAGCTCCCACACATTCGTTATGACCTTGAGGACAGCCTCCCATTCCATGGGGGCTGTCAGCACCAGTGTCCGACCTCCATGGGGGGTCCAGATGCATACAGAATGAGTTAGATACATCCTGGAGGGAGAAGGTGATACTTCTGGAAAAGCTGTGAATTTGAAATTTGATGTATGACTTTAAATGCTGGGACTATACACTTGACAACCTGTTCATGTCCCTTATCATACCGAAAAACTGAACACTGTATATAGGAGAGAAGAGCGACCTAGGTTCCATTGTCTTTTAAAATACTTGAGAGTGAGCACATCATTGAGTCTAAAAGCAAACTACATTGAAGTGAGTGGGGCAAGATAATAATTTCTTACACTGATTAATTTTTATACTTTACAAAGTGAATGCATGTCCCATTTCAGGTTTGTAGGCCGGACAGTTCTTCGAATCATTTAATGTTTCTGAGACTGAATTCAGAAGGGTTAGGTGACTCCTGAAAGAGCCAATCTGAGAATGCAAATCTGTGATTAAAAGCTAATTTAAGGAGCACTTACCATGTACAGGGTGCTGGAGATTCAGAGATGAATAGGACTAGTTTCTTATCCTTGGGGAATAATCTGGACATGTGTACTCAGAGGTTCTCACTAGAGACCTTTGTCCTTTCCCTGTGACAAATCTGCCAGGCCACTCCTTCACTCTCAGAGGCCCACTCATGACCTTGCTGAGGTAGTTTGACCTCAACCCCTCACTGCCAGGCCCTGTTCTGCTTCTGTCTCTCAGTTGGTACTACTCTAGAGTTACTCTTTATTTTGGAAATAGGTGCCAATTTATTGTATTTTATTTTCTGGTTATAGAATTTCCATTGATTAGTTTCTTTCCTACTTTTTTATTTATTTCAATGAAATATTTTTCTTTACTTTATTGAGCAGAGTTGCAATACATCCTTTAAAATCCTTATCTGCCAATTTCAACATCTGGATCATCTTGGGATTGGTTTGCATTGATTATCTTTTTTTCTTTTTTAAATTTTTGTTTATTGATTTGAGAAAGGAAAGGAGAAGGAGAGAGATAGAGACATCAATGAGAGAGAACATCGATTGGCTGCCTCCTGCATGCCCCACACTGGGGATTGGGCCCACAACCTGGGCATGTGTCCTGACCGAATCGAACCAGTGACCTCTTGGTACATGGGTCGACACTCAACCACTGAGCCATACCAGCCAGGCGATTATCTTTTTTCTTAAGAGTGGGTCATACTTGCTGATTTTTTAAAAATATCAAATGATTTTAGATTATGTGCTGGACATTGTCAAACTGTAAAGACTCTGGATTTTGTTTTATTCTCCCAAAAATTTGTGTTGTTTTTGCTTTTGCTGACAATTAAATTGGTTGGACTCAAACTGCAGACTCTTCCTCATGAACAAAAAGCACTTACTGTTTTCTTATCTTTAGCAGAGTTGCTCTGCATCTTTCCTACACATGCATGGTTCATTCAAGAATCACCCAAAGCCTAAGCAGAAATCACATTGGAATTTAAGGCTGCCCCTCTCTGGGATTCTCTTTCTCACTTTTCAGTTTCTGTGCTTGCCCTGAACTCTGTCCTTTGGTTCTTCAGGCCAGAAGGACTGTGGGCTTCCTATCTGAGTGTTAGCCATCCTTTATGTCACTATCTTTAACCTTCTCTCAAGTTAAAAGCCAGTGAAAACAAGAAACCCACCTGGTATCATCCTTTCAATAAGATTCATTCCTCTCCTCCCCAACCACCACCCTACGAACCTAAATGCCTTCAGGTCATTGATTTGGGGGAGGAAGAGGTTTGTAACTTTATTCTAAGGGATGGTTGGGTCTAGTAGGACCTCACAGAGCCAGAGCAGAAGCAGAACTATCTGCTATATCATTAAGCCTCTGTACAAGTTTCTGTCTGCAGGAATGTTCCATTACTGAAAAATAAAACCAAAGGTTTCAGAATCCACTGTATGTATTCCATTTCAAGCCAGTTTTTAAATTCTCAAACATCATTAATAAGTGACCCACATATCTAACCTTCATTTCAAACACTCCCACTAATGAAGACCTCACCCTTTTTCTTGTGTGGTTTCTCTCCCCACTCCTCAGCTTCCCAAGACCAACAAAGGCTCTTTGTCTGACTTTCCTTAATGGCAGAATTTTAGCAAAGCTCCTTGGAGAGAAAAGCTGGTTGAATTCCAGAAGCTAAGTGTTGCATTTCTTTGATGAACATTTCAAATGGATGATTTTGGTGGAAGAAAGTGATAAAAGGAGTACGTATGCCTTTATTTTGACTTCTGGTTGATACTCAAAAGAGCCTGGTTGGCCTGATATCAGCTTCAATGCATATAGCATTCCGGAACTAAGCTGAGGAAGGCCATCAGCCTAGACCATCTGCTACTCCACTGACCTACTGAGGAAGGAGACAGGAAGATAACTGGGGTACCTTGTGGTTTGGACCCAAATATGATGAGAGATTTGGGACATTCTACTGTGTAGTCAAACTAAAGATAGTAGTGGAAAACTATAGTCAATGGATAATGGTCATGGCAATTGGAGCCCTTGGTCCTACTCTGAATTTGCCTGTCACTCCATAACCTTTAAGAAGTCTCAATTTTCTATGCAGTTTTCCTTTGTTGATGGGTTTCAAGGGATGCTGCAAACTAAATAGAGAAAATGTACAGGTGAAGGCACATGGAGGTAAGAGAAGTCATGGAGTCTGGAAGTGATTTGTTTAGATAGACAATGGCTAATATAGTTTAGAAATCACTGTTTTTTCCCATCCTGAGGTCTACCAGCCAGATCTTGAACAGTGTATCATTCACCTCTGTTCTTCTGAGGAACAGAGTTTTAAGTGTTTGCTTGGCCCCGCTGGTGTGGCTCAGTGGATTGAGCATTTTCATGTACTAAGAGGTCACTGGTTCAGTTCCTGGTCAGGGCACATGCCCAGGTTACAGGATCGATTCCCAGTAGGGAGCATGCAGGAGGCAGACAATCAGTGTCTCTCTCTCATTGATGTTTCTATCTTTCTCTCTCCCTCTCCCTTCCTCTCTAAAAATCAATTTTAAAAACCATATTTAAAAAAATAAAAAATAAATAAATGTGTCTGCTTATGTCAAAACATAATATATTGCCCTGACCATTGTGTCTCAGTGGTTGTAGAGTTGGCCCAAGGCCTGAAGGGTCACTGGTTTGATTCCTGGTCAAGGGCACATACCTGAGTTGCAGGTTCGATCCCCAGCCCTGGTCAGGGCACATGTGGGAGGCAACCAATCAATGTGTCTCTCTCACATCCATCTTTCTCTCTCTCCCTCTCTCTCTCTCTCTCTCTCTCTTTCCCTCTCTCCCTCCTTCTTTCCCTCCCTCCTTGCCACTCTCTCTAAAAATCAATGGAAAAAATATCCTCTGGTGACAATTAACAACAACAACAACAAAACATAATATATTTTGAATTAGCTAATTCTCTGATAAAGTCTGTAACCCATCTGTGCATCACCTGCTTTTTACCACCCGCTCTCCTAGTAAGCAAAAGTAAAATGTGCTCTCTTTTTGTCTTTGGCTTTTTAATTCATTCTCTTTTTTAATTTTTTTTTTTTTATTTAAACTTTGTTTTCCCAGAGTTAAAAGCAACAAATGCTTCTGTGGATCCCCGGTCATTTTTTCTCAGGAATTCCGATGATATATTTGAACCTATCCCATTTATGGACTCTGAGGAGAAAAATGAAAGCGGGTTACCTGGAGACAGATTAAGCCTCATCAATGACAGCCGTCCTCTTCAAAAACGGCCCCCTGTGTTCATCTCGAAAGATGCCTCCGGATATCTGACCAGCGCCTGGTTGACTGTCTTTGTCCCCTCCGTCTACACGGGCGTGTGTGCAATAAGCCTCCCTCTGAATATCGTGGCCATCGTTGTGTTCATCTTGAAGATGAAGATCAAGAAGCCGGCCGTGGTGTACATGCTACACCTGGCCTCGGCCGATGTGCTCTTCGTGTCCGTGCTCCCGTTTAAGATCAGCTATTACTTTTCCGGAAGCGATTGGAAATTCGGGTCTGAGATGTGTCGCTTTGTCACTGCGGCCTTTTACTGTAACATGTATGCTTCCATCATGCTCATGACAGCCATCAGCATTGACCGGTTTCTGGCTGTGGTGTACCCGATGCAGTCGCTCTCCTGGCGTACTATGAGGCGGGCGTCCTTCACCTGTGTAGTCATCTGGGCTCTGGCCATCGCGGGGGTGGTGCCTCTTCTCCTCCAGGAGCAAACCACCCGGGTGCCGGGGCTCAACATCACCACCTGCCATGACGTGCTCAACGAAACCCTGCTCGAAGGCTATTACGCGTATTACTTCTCGGCCTTCTCTGCTGTCTTCTTTTTTGTGCCGTTGATCATTTCCACAATCTGTTATGTGTCTATCATTCAGTGTCTTAGCTCTTCCACAGTCGCCAACCGGACCAGGAAGTCCCGGGCTTTGTTCTTGTCCGCTGCTGTTTTCTGCATCTTCATCATTTGCTTCGGACCCACAAACATCCTCCTGATTCTGCATTACGCGTTCCTTTCTCCTGATCCCGCCACAGAGGCTGCCTACTTTGCCTACCTCCTCTGTGTCTGTGTCAGCAGCATAAGCTGTTGCATTGATCCCTTGATTTACTATTATGCTTCCTCTGAGTGCCAGAGGTACCTCTACAGCATCTTGTGCTGCAAAGAAAGTTCTGATCCCAGTAGCAGCAGCGGTCAGTTGATGGCAAGTAAAGTGGATACCTGCTCTAGCAACCTGAATAACAGCATATACAAAAAGCTGTTAACTTAGGAAAGGGACTGCTGGAGGGTTACAAAGAAAAGTTTTAAAAAGCAAAGAGCCTGAGGATGCTATTAGTCCTGCCCCAGAAGTATTTACTTTACCATCTTAAACAATGAATGTGTGATTGGCATGCCTCCTTCTTAAGAGAGCCATTAAGGATATATATTTGTTAGTTACAGAAAAAGATATCATGAATAGAAAACAGTGTTATTCCAAGGCAGTATTGCCAGTGCTACAATAATAACTGAATGTTACTTGTCGATATATTTAGGTGACTTACATATGTATGTGTGTATATACTCACACACTTGTCTCAGTTGCCATGCAGTATAGAACAGGCACTTGGAAACCCTCCTTTTCCCCCAAGAGATCAGGAAAATAAACTCTGATTCGCTGATTTAATATGCAAATTTTAGATGGTGGAGTTTAGCCCTGAATATCTTAAGATGTCCATCAATAGTTAGGGATTCTGTAATTTGGACTTATGCAGCTTTTGCAAATAAGTTTATTTTGAAATTGTTCAAAGCTTTAAGTTATTGAGAGATAAGAGTGCTATTTGTGCCCTGGCCAGTTTGGCTCAGCGGTTAGAGCGTCAGCCTGCGGTCCAGAGAGACCCAGGTTCGGTTCCCGCTAAGGGCGTGTGCCTCGGTTGCAGTTTGTCCGCGGCCCCTGGTGGGTCGTGCGGGAGGTGGCCACTCGATGTGTCCCTTTCTCGTAGATGTTTCTCTCTCTCTCTCTCTCTTCCTCTCTCTCCCTCCCACTCTATCTGAACAAAGAGTGGAAAAAAGTGTCCTTGGGTGAGGATAAAAAAAGAAAAGAAAAAAGAGTGCTATTTGTGTGTAAAAAAAGTACTGTTTTTCATTTTAAACATATCGAAGTTTGCATTCTTTAAATGATGGAAACATGATATGGGTAGCATGTTTGATGTTTTACACACTGTATATGTAAACCAGGAATGAGCATACGTCCCACTAGTGACCTGCGGTTGCCTTTCAAAGTAACCTGCCCTGGATGGAGGAGTCCAAGCAGTACTTATGAGGCAGGGTCGGTCCAGACACCAGACACCCTCCAGCTGTGCCTCCCAGAGAGCGGAGGGATCGGGACCACCACACTTGCTCTCTCTCCTGGGGTCCCCTCGGGGGTTTGCTCTGAATAGATGGTGTTTAGTAGAAATTGGCAGAGTAGGATGTGCCGTCCCAGGAGACAATGACTGTGAAAGACTTCTCTGCCCCTTCATTTGAAGGACAGAAAGCATGTTCACTTCCAGCAGTTATCCTGCAAGGTCTGTTCTCAGATGGAAGCACCATAGAGCAAACATGAATACCCATTATGTGCTTCGGGCACTCTGATGGGTGCTGGGCAACAGAGTTAGATAAGACTAGGACCTGCCCTCAAGGCTTATTTATGAAAATATACTTCCTGTATTATATTGTGATATATAGGACCTGCCCTCAAGAATAACAAAGTAGACTAGACATAGAGTATGATATGTGTTTAATAAATATGTCATCATATAAAGAAGTGTTTTTAGCCAAATGTCACCAAACAAGTGTCTCATATCCTGTCGATTGAAAAACTTTGAACATTTGGATTATTGTTTCCTGTGGTTATCACTTGAGATGAAAACACAATATAATATAGGAAGTATATTTTTATAAATGAGTCCTTCAGTCTACATTAATTGGACACTTTACAGATGTTTTCAATAAAATCAGGTTTTAGAAAAAGAATTAATTATGTTAGTCTGATTAGAAATAACAGAAGAAAATTAAATTGACTTTGAATTCTAGCAAAATTATTCTATATTTTCCATTCACTTTTCTTAATAGCTAATGAGATGATTTTAAACGCATTTTTTTAACCCCATGATGAGTATCAAGTACAGAAAGTCCTTATGGATTTGACAAAATAATATGAAAATTAGGTTGAAATGTATCTTTTTTCCATATGAAAAAAAATATTGGCATCTTAAACCAAAAATAAAGTTCCAAGCAAATGCTTACCTATTTAAAAGAACAAACTATTTCCAAATGCCATAGAATAATTTACATTAAAGTGTGTATTGTAAGTAGAAGCTAACATTGATTTTATTAATTTAGTTTTTATACTCATTTTCCCTAACTCAGTGGAAATTTACTGTCATTTTTTATTCAGTCTGTGTGTGTGTGTGTGTGTGTGTATTCAAATACCTCTGACTTAATATGACCATCATTACTATATTATCAGTCTGTACTTATAAAATATCATGTCACTGTTTTTATGTTCTCTTCTTTTTAAAACTATGTGTAACCTATATTAATAAACATGAAAGTTTGCTTGGTACCTGTTTGGAACAGATTTTTATTGTATCTTTCAGGGCCCTAGCAGGAAGGCCAGTGTAAAGGTTTAGCTGAAGCACAGTTAATGAAGAGGTGATCTGCAGAGGTGTGGACAAGGTTAAGGTAACCGGAGGGTTCGTGAAGCTGTTACCACCCCAGGACCACAGGGGTGGAGGACGGAATACCCTGACCCCCAGTCTCTGATTTTTCACTGGTGCCTCCCTTTGCTCCTGATCTTAACCCAAACCCAGAGGGCAAGAGAACCTGGGTGACGTGGTCCCTAAAGGTCAGCTTCTTGGAACATGGAGAAGGGGTGAGATCAGGGAGCACAACTGCTACCGAAGGCACTGGCTGATTAGCTCTCTGGCTCTTTTTTTTTTTTTTTTTTTAATCCCTTCTTAGGAAAATTCAAGGTTATATCATTGAGAATATGTTTAGATTCTTAGGTTACAGGCACAGAGGACAGAGTCTGCAGTTCCTTCCTAGAGAGATTAAATGTCAGCCAGGATGACGAGTTGAAACCCAAAGAAGGGCTGCCCTTGGGTGACAGTCCTTTGCCATCTGACACTCACGGGTAGAAGGGAAATTTAAAGCAAAATGAGAGTTGAAAATCAATAAAAACTTCTGATAATGTATTTCTAGATTCATAGTCAACAGGAAAATTATTTCGACTACATAAGAATTCTGTTAACACAGAATTTTTAAGTTAACACACAAGCTTAGGTTTCTGTGGCCTGGGCCCTCCGGAAGTGCTTAGGGAACAGACGTACTGGATGAGGCTGGCCCAGCTCCCCCTGAAGCAGGATCCCCACTCTACCCAGAAAGGGACCTTTACACTCTAATAGTGTTATTTTTAAAAATATGTTTGAATTCAAAAAACACACTCGTATTTTCTTAACACGAAAATGTTTGTTTTTCCCACCAAGTCAAAAATGGGATTTTTAAGGAAATGGAACATTTGCTTGTTGAATCTACAAGTGGAAAATTTTAGGTTATACTTCTGAATTAAGAAAAATGTTGTCATGTCCTTCAGGAAGTCTGAGTTCCGAGAGCAAGTGGCAGGAGTTAGCAGAGTTTGTGACCAAGTTTTTTAACTTTCTGAGGCCTGGGCTCTCCACTAGTAGTTTTTCTTCACCTGGAATCATAATACAAATTAAGGGGGAAACAGTCACCAACAGTAAGTTCCTGGCAGAACTGGCATAGCTGTGTGGCGATTCCTTTCCAAACGACCGGACCTGGGGATAGCCCTGACTGTGTTTTATGAAGGTGCTGCAGTTAGGTGAGCTGCGGTCTCAGCAGAGAGGAGAAATGTTCCAACTCAATGACTGTGAGTCCTGGAGACCCTGTCAGAACATGTACAAGGTCAAAACTATCTTAAAACACGGAGATAGCTTTGCCCTTTTTTGGTCTGATTCTCTCACAAGTGTACTGGTGAGTTTTCCAGAGGCTACATGATACGTCATAGTGTAACAGATTGAACGATGAAGCAGATAGGAAAATCCGACTCTCTTCTGTGCAGCCAGCCGTTAAAGAGATTGGCAAAAACATGAAACACTGCAACTCTCCTCATTAATTATTATTTGGGGGAAAAAAGACTCTTGTGGAAAATATATTTTTGTTAACGTATAATGGGTTTATAGTTATTTTTTTGACATCTTTTTTTGTTCAAATACCTTTCTGATCTCTCATGGTCCAAGAACATTCAAATAATAAACTAAAAAGAAACAGGTGTTAAAGATTGGTCTTTAAACATTAGAGCCAATGATGCCACACTTGCCTGTGATCTCGCGGACATGAAACCACATCCACACCTCAGTGGCCACCAGACCACTCTGCAGAGCTTCCTTAACTGAGCTTTTTGAAGCTACCAGTTTGAGCACTGCTGACTTTCCTTTTTTTTCAAGCTCTGAATAGCTGTAGGGATCTCAGCTGGGGCTGTAAGAATCAGCTCAACCTGCCAAAATGTGGCCAATTGAGGCTTCAGATAAGTCACAGCAGTGTTTACCAGAGTAGGGGTGGGGACATTCTCTCTGAGGTTACAGGCAAACTGGGCCATGGTGCTAGGATGGAAATCGGTTTATTGGTTTGTTGTTTTTTTAAATAGATATTTTCTGCCCTGGCCAGTTTGGCTCAGTGGTTGGAGCGTCAGCCTGCGGCCCAGAGAGTCCTGGATTCTGTTTCCGCTAGGGGCACGTACCAAAAAAAAAAAAAGATATTTTCAAAAGTTCTTATTTTAATGTCTAATGTGATAACTATTGGTAGATATAATCAGTGGTTTGCTGTTCAACCACATCTCCAGAAAAAGAAAAAGCCCCTAATTTGTAGCATGTGCCAATTTCCACGGTGTACATATATTCCCTCTATTGCCAATTTCAAGCTTCCAGTGGTTTAACTGTTGGCTTGAAAATTCCTTTACTTCTCGTGAGCTGGTACAACTACTGAATATAACCTACACACACGAAAACTTTTTGGGATTTTAAATAATGTTTAAGTGTATTAAGGTGTCCTGAGCTAAAAATGTGTGAGAATGCTGCTGTTATGGGAGATTTCCCAACTGTTCACCTTGAAGACGTAGAAACCGGTCGTAGTTATAAAGCACAGAGGCTGGGCAGCTGGCTCACGGTCGGGTCGGTAGCTTGCAGCAATGGAAGCTGATTCAGGGCAGCAGGCCCGGGTGGCCTAGGGGTTGGAAAGCTTCGTGTGAGGCCTGTTTCCATCCGCGGCTGTGAACCCGTGGCGCCGTCACGATCAAGTGAGCATCAGGCTGCACACTTCTTGTGGTGGGCACTGTTGTGACTGCACGCCGCTCTCGGGAAACACAGAAACCAGAGGTCAGGGTCAGCAACATCTTGGAATTCCGATAACACAGTGTGCTTCTACCCAGCTGTCTGTGTGTCCATCACTTCAGGAAATGACTCATAAGCCCCAAGGAGGTTAGCTTTGAAAGCTGCATTTATAGTAGCCTGGAGACATCGGGTGGTGGCAGGGCCGGTCTGGCTGTGTGGCCCTTCTTAGTAACCTCAAAATTGGACCCCTTTCGTGCGCTGCGGTGTGACCCCTCCAGGAGAAGGAGAACATGACTAAAGCTGGATTGCCAATACTAAGATGCATTTAAGGGCAGGTCCTCAATTGTTTTTTGTGTGTTTTCGTTGTTTTGTTTCTTATCCCGAGATACCCAGTTGCTCTAGAAACTGGTCGACATGATATCCAAAAAAAAAAAAAAAAAATTTTTTTTTAATATATCCCTGTCCTCCAGGAACTGTTTTTTGGATTTCATCATCATACATCATACTTAGTTAAGAATCATGAAATTTGAAGACCTCAGATTTTAGAGTTTTATCAACTCTGCCTCGTGAGAAGGAAGTTTTAGACACTTTGTAAGTCACTTCTCATCTCTGGCTGCAGGTAGACTCACTGGAGAGCTTCTGAACAATTCCGGTGCCCAGTCCTTCTAACCAATAGGAATCTGAGTCTTTGGGGGCGGGGCCTGGGCATGTTGTTTACAAGCCCCTCGGGGTCTAGGCGTATAACCCAGAGCTGATACCTACCACTGCCATAAGAGTGCTTCTCACATGCAACATGCATTCATATTATCTGAGGATCTTGTTCAACTGCAGACTGACAGAGAGGTGTCTGGGGTGGGGTCTGCATGGCTAACGAATTCCCAGACGATGTTGACACTGCAGTTCCTTGGGTCACACTTTGCGAAGGGGCCCTAAAATATGGCCCTGAGGCAAAATGTGGCCAGATTGGAGGTCCAAGCACTGAGAAAATTCAACTCTCCTTAAAGTCATTTTCTAGGACAATTTTTCAAGTTATGGTAAAATTGGGCCAATATTAATGCAGCAGTAATATAGGTGCTTAATCAAAATGTGTTTTAGGTGATATCTATTTTGCTGTATATTTTCTCCCCTCTTGGGTTCTTTTCCAGAGGGAAAGATAGCTTAAAAGGTTCTAATCTCATACATAAAATCTTTTCAAAAGAGCCTGGGGGTTTAGACTGGCGACACCACTCCAGTTTGTACAGATAGTGCCGGGCAGCAGTCAGTGCCTGGTTCCAGAAAGCAGATGTGAATGCGTTTCTTGTCTCTGGATTTAGCTGAAAGATGGTGACCTCAGGGACATGTTGGGGTGGAAGTCAGCATCAGGAGCTTCAATCTGGCTGGTGCTGGAATGAGTGGCTTTGGAAACCCAGTCGCTTTGGAAAGTGAGTCAGCCCAGAGGTCATCCTGAGGGGCCCATGACTCCACTGTGCCGAGGGGGAAAGAAAGACTTAGGAAGTGCACCCTGGGAACACGTAGTAGCAGTGCGTACAATAAACCCGAGGTAATTCCTCATTACAGACCCCTCTTACAAACTGATTAAAAAACTGCTAAATGGTAAATGAGGAACTAAAATGTATGGGGAAAAAATGTTGCATCTCAGCAATAATCAAATAGCCGCTAGCACTCTCCTACCTAATTAGCAGTGCCGTTTTTCTATGCTGGTTATAAATGGCTCTCTAAAGAAGGGAGGAAAGAAGGAAGTATACATACCAACAAGGGGAGGAGAATGCTGGTGGACATGCTTGAGGAAAGCAATTTGACAAAATGTCATCACCCTTAAAATGCTCATAACCTTGGACCCCCTTGTATGACTCCCTGGAAATCTATCCTCAAGAAATAATTATAGCCTGGCCGGAGTGGCTCAGTTGGTTGAACTTTGTCCCATGTACCAGGAGGTCACCAGTTTGATTCCCCATCAGGACACATGCCCAGGTTGCAGGCTCAATCCCCAGTGGGTGGTGGAGGAGGCAATCAATGTTTCTCTTTCATCGATGTTTCTCTCTCTCCCTCTCCCTTCCTCTTTCTGAAATCAATAAAATAATAATAATAATAAAGAAAAGAAATAATTATAAATAACAAAAAAAGCAATAGACTCCTACTTTTTAATAGCATCCTTATTTGTGTATTAGCAAAAGACTGGAAACCATGTAGATGTGCAAGCCTAGAGAACTGGTTCTCCAAACACTGCCACACCCATTTTAAATGATATGTGTTAGTGTCCCTAATAGTACTGAGAAGTGCTTGTAATTTTTAATTTTTTAAAGATGCAATGATGTTTACAAGGTATGGAAGCAACAATATCAAAGAGGAAAAAAAATGGATCCATGTGGGGTCTATTAGCAAAGGATAACGGGAAATATACCAAAACATTTTAATGTGTTTGGAGAGTATAGGGCTACTTTTTTCCTTTTATGTATTTCCTATCTCTTTTCCAAGGATGTACTACTTCTCTAATGAAAAAACAATCCACATTAAAACCAAACAAAACTCAAACTAACAGAAAAAGGGGGGGGGGGCTGTTACCACCTTCTTCTCTTCCCAAGGTATAAAGGTGCACGTGTTACCTATGCTACAGTTTTTTAGCAGATACTCTTGAGCATCTCCTGACCACAAGTAGCATCTCATACCTCAATGTGTTATTTAAGCAGGGGATAAAAGTCTTAGAAAATTTTGATTCTATGCCTACATTTGACATCTTCAAGACTTTTCCCAAATTATCTTGTGGAACACTGGAGTTTTCTAAAACTTGACAACATAAAAATGTCTTTAGCCAGACTCTGAAGCCAGAAATGTCTCTATTTGTCCCCTATAGCCACCAGAACATTCAGCAGAGTGTTCTGTCAACAACATACATGACCGTAGCTGGACTTTTTCCTCTAGGCTTTATACACACACACCAAAAGTGCTGCTCATTCATTTTCTTCTGGAATTCATTTTTCCTCATCAAGTAGCAAACATTATTTGCTCAAAACAAAAACTTTATCATGACTGATTTCATTCCATAATTATGTTAGTCCTCTTATTCTTAAAATTAATTTATATATGTAACCCACATATTATTTATCATCTAGGATTTAAACAATCTGATTAATTCTTTCATAAGCTCCTTTAAAAAAATACCGGAGCTTCATTTCTTTAATTTCTGCCTTCCTTGACCCATATCGTTGGGTCCTTAATTTAACTTACTCCTTTTTTAAAAAATCATAATAAAATTAAATTATCTACTTGGTGTGACTAAATCAGGCACCCATGGCCCATTATTTCTGTTCAAAGAAGGCAGCATGAGTACTTGATAGAACCATGTTTTTTAGTCAGCAAGAAGGAAACCACGTTTTATCTGAGATGCTAAAGTTTCTCAGAATGTTCTATAGATTATCATGTCTATCTGCAAAGTAATTAGATATTTCCCCTAAATATTGGACTGTATCCATTGAAAGATTGAGCCTAACAAATAATTGCCAGTCATTCATTTTGCCTTGTATGTATAGAATTGGGGATTTTTTTTTTCCTAGAGATACAATTCAATGCTCTATATTCATGTAGGATTTTAAATATATTTTTAATAGGTAATACTCATATGGTTCAAATTTCAGAACAACAAAAGGAGGTATAATGAAAACTTCCCCTTACACCCCTGTCATCTCCTCAGCAGTAACCACAGTTAATGGCTTCTTTATAGTGTTGGATGTATTTAAAAAACAATCTGTAAACTCATGATCACTTTTAGGGGGCAATAGGAGAGTATACAATAGGCCCTTTTATTGTTTAATTATATGTTTGATTTTTTTTTTCTTTACTGATTTTTTTTTTTAATCCTCACCTGGCGATATTTTTCCATTTATCTTCAGATAGAGTGGGAGGGAGAGAGAGAGAGAGAGAAACATCGATGTGAGAGAAACACATCAACTGGTTGCCTCCCGCACGACCCTGACCAGGGCCGGGGACCAAACCGCAACCGAGGTACGTGCCCTTGACCAGAATTGAACCCAAGACTCTTTGGTCTGCGAGCTGACGCCCTAACCACTGAGCCAAACCAGCCAGGGCAGAAGAGTGGTATTTTAATTAAAGATTTGTTGTTAGCCCTGGCTGGTGTGACTCAGTTATCTGGGCATTGTCCTATGCACCAAAATGTTGCCAGTTCAATTCCTGGTCAGGACACATGCCCTGCTTTCGGGCTCATTCCCCAGTAGGCAGCCAATAGATGTTGGGCTCTCACATCCATGTTTCTCTCTCTCTCTCCCTCTAAAAGAAAAAAAAAATCAATTAAAAAATAATCTTTAAAAAATAGATTTGCACCCTGTCTGGGTAGCACAGTTGGTTAGAGCATCATCCCGTTGTGCCAAGGTTGCAGGTTCAGTTCCTGGTCATGGCACATACAAGAATCAACCAGTGAATGCACAAATACGTGGAACAACAAATCGATATTGCTCTCTCTAAAATCAACTCATTAAAAAAAAAATTTTTATGATTTGATCTTAAATATCTGACTTCCTCTGACAAGGGTGCTGACGTACTTACAAGCCACTTGGGGAAAGCAGTGTGATCAAGTCAGTGTTCACACTTCTGTATCAACATGCTTTTTTGAGATTTAGTGTTTCAGCCCTGGCTAGTGTGACTCAGTTGGTTGGGCATCATCCAGTGCACCAAAAGGTTGCCAGTTCAATTCCTAGTCAGGGCACATGCCCTGGGCGGGGCATGCAGGAGGTGGCCAATCGATGTTCTCTCTCATCAGTGTTTCTCTCTCTCCCTCTCCCTTCCTCTCTCTGTCTAAAATCAATAAAGAAAAAACATTTTTTTAAGTAAATAAAAATAGTTAAGCTTGCAAAGTGACCCTTAAGAAAGGCTTATGAAACAAATGTCAGGAGTGATACTGGTTTCTGTTTCCCATTTCACTTAATTTTAATTGCTATTTTGCTTATTTTAACAGATAAACTTTGTTTCTTAAGATAACACTGCCTCAGATGCTATCAGTAGCCTCATCCAGATTTTTAAAAACTAACCTTTTTTTCCTTTTTTTTTGATCCTCACCCGAGGATATTTTTCTATTTATCATCAGATAGAGTGGGAGGGAGGAAAAGAGAAGGAAAGAGAGAAAAACCTCAGTGTGAGAGAGACACTTTGATTGGCTGCCTCCCGCACGACCCAACCAGGGCCAGTGACAAACCACAACCGACGTATGTGCCCTTGGCCGGAATCGAACCCAAGACTCAATGGTCCACAGGCCGACGCTCTAACCGCTGAGCCAAACTAACCAGGATTAAAAACTAACCTTTTTAACTAGAATTTATAAATACTTTCATATGCCTGTGGAATAACTTAGACATTTAACATTTCCTGACCCAACCACATTTAGTCCTACTGATTGGTATGAGGTAACTAGAATAACTAAGAACCCTCTGAAGGAGGTGAGAGGTAGGAATTTGACACTGAGTAATCAGGTCACAGTTCAGTGAGTCTAGAGATGAACTTAACAGGTTGAAAACTGTTTTCTCAGTTTGGAGGAGGGATTTGGACCTATCCTAGCACTTGATGGAACAGATATTTCCTTTGTAAACTGTTGTCAGCTGACATCAGATTGGGGTGACCAGCACTCTCCGTATTCTTACATACATACAAACTATATAGCATTATCTGTGTAAGGTCATGCTGTATAATTTTTTCTTCTCCACTGTGCCCTTCCCTTTCATATTTGCCACTGGTGCCCACAGGCATAGGTTAGGACCCATCACTGGTGGCCCTCTGAGCTCAGGCAGAGGAGGTCAGATTTACAGATGGAAGAATGCCCTGACCAGGATGTGAAGCAGCTGACACTGTCCTATGTTGCTGGTGGTGCGTGGATATAAAGTGGTGCAGCTTCGCCCAGCCGGTGTGGCTCAGTGGTTGAACATCAATCAACTCATGGACCAACAGGTTGCTGGTTCGATTCCTGGTCAGGGCACATGCCCGGGTTGCAAGCTCGATCCCCAGCGGGTATGTGCAGGAGGCAGCCAATCGATGTTTCTATCTATCTCTCCCTCTCCCTTCCCCTCTCTCTAAAACTCAATAAGATACATATTACAATAAAACAAAATAAAATGGCACAGCTTCTTTGGGAAAAAGCTTGGCAGTTTATTCTTATAAAGTTAAACATACACTTACCTTATGACCTTGCAATTCTTCTCCTAGGTATTTGCTCAAGAAAAATAAAAACATATTCCACACAAAGAATTATTAAAGAATGTTTATAATAGCTTATATTCCTAATAGCCTTAATAAAGGAAACAACCCAAAGGTCTATCAATAGATAAATGGATAAGCAAATTGTGAAGTATCCATATAACGGACTTCTACTTGTCAATAAAAAGGAACAACATGGATGAACCGCAGACACATGCCCAGTGCAAGACAGCGCGGGGAAGCGGGCTGGCGGTGGAGACTGAGGCAGGGGCCCGGAGGGTGAGCTGCAGGAGGTCCCTGCTCCTCCAGAGCTTCCCCAGCCAATCTGACCCGTACTTCTTGGTTCATCCCAGTCAACCCACAGACATTTTACACTTACAGCCCATTCTGAGAAACATTAAAACTTCACACCCTTTTAACATTTCAGGAATTTCAAAATAAATTACCTTTGACTAAAAACAAATTAAAGCATTCCTAATGAAGAACATTTTTTCAACTCCACCCTTTCAGATTGTAGGGTTGAGAGTTTGGTGGACGAACAAAATGTAACCTTGAGGTGTGCATTCTCGTGGCCTGGCCGGCCAAGGACCAAAGTGTGGGTGTGAAGAGATAAGGTGTGCATGAAGGGCTGGACCGGCACTGAAAGCAACCAATGGGCTTAGCGCCCAAGCGTGATTGTATTTGTTATGAATCTCCGCTGAAAACAGCGAGAGACAGGAAGTATGCTGGGCTTGGCTGTAAGGTCAGCAGGGACTTGATCTCAAGGACTTAATTACCTAAAACACCATGTAACCTAGGGAACTACTTTGCAAATAAATTGGGCTGCATCCAGAGATCTGGAGCATTTGCTCCCTTGCGATGCTCCCCTTCACCCCAAGCAGTGTCTGCCTGTAGTTCATTGCATCGCGATGACCCCCGGCTGGCCGCTGGCTGAGTCTCTTCATCCTGTCTCCTACTCCCTAATCAGCTGGGATCGTTGTTCTACAGCAAACATAAGAAGTGCCACATATGAGGTCAGCCTGGGCTATGAGGGACACTTTAAACAAGTCTTATTGGAATAGTTTCCCTGGGTTCTCAGAACTGTCACAGGCCCCAGCAGGCCCCCATGCCAGGAACGACTTCCTTCCCATGCCTTCTGGAGGTGAGGGCTATCGGCATGAGGGAGCATACCTGTCCGCTCTGTCTGCTTTAAAGATGCTTCTGCCTCGTCCTCACTTCATCGTTCCCCTGGTGTTTCAGCTCCTAAGAATCACCTGGGCGCTGGTGAAACCTCCCAGACCTCCCTCTGGAGATGCTGGTGCAGCAGTGTACCAGGTGATTCTGATAACCAGGCCAGTTTGAGAGACACCATGAAGACTGCCCGCTCTGCTGGCAGCTGTGGCTGCCACCTGAGAGCGAGAAGGGGTTCCCAGTGCAGCAAGTGCCGAGCCTCTGTCAGAGACGGTGATTGTGGTCCTCACTCAGCTGCTCGTCCCAAGACAGGACAAGTGGGCCCACCGAGGCTTCCGCAGCGCCAGGGGAGTGAACGCAAACGGTTCTCACCCACAGCAGCCTCCTGTTGCCAACTTCCCGAGGGGACCGGGCAGCGGGCAGCTCAGCCCCCAGAGCCACGGGGGCTCCGACCTCCTCCGGCATCCAGCGGACACCTGAAACCGAAATCAAGCAGCCAAGCGGAGGAAAGCCTGCCCTGGTAAGGTTTGCTCAGCCCTTCTTGTAAAGGGAGCTAAAGGGTTTTAGACCGTTTTGCTAAACCTTAGGAGACACCTGGATACTGTGGACCGGGCCGTTTGTTAAGACTCCTCAGTTCTGGGCCTGGGGGAACTCAAAGGAAAATGCCTGGTTGTCCCCAAGTAATCTATAAAGTGACTTGCTGGAAGACAGAGGGAGGAAGGGAGGGCAGGGGAACTTATAGTTATATTTAAATATATAAATTATAAATATATAAATGCATATATTTACATAATTCATATATCTCAGAGGGAGTGGCGGGGGTGGGGGGGAGAGAGAGAGACCGCACCCGGGGAAAAGGTGGGCGGTAGGAAAAGTATTGTTTTTTTATGAACACCTCATTTTTGTACAACACTGGAGAAAAAGTCTTGTTTCAAATACATGAATGTTTACGTAACTGCAGCTTACTTTGCCACAGTAGTGTAGATTTTTCCAGAGGCAGATCCTGAGACAGGATGTGAGTACAAATAGTTTATCTGGGAAGCACAGGGAAATGATACAGGCTGGGACATCAGCCACCAAAAGGTAGGCCGATGAGTTACCACAGAGGGTAACCGGAGCTTAACCCAGGTGGGGAATTCTGAGAGAATGTGTCAGCCCCCCGCCCAGTGACAGAGCGGAAGTGTTTACACCAGCACCGGAGGGTCATTGGTGGACTGCTGCCCCCAGTGCAGGGGTCTTCGTCCCCTGGCACTTCTAGACCTCTGAGCATGACCACGTCTGAACGTGGCCTTCTGGTTTCAGAAACCTCGGTGCTGATCTGGACAGTCAGACATCAGCCAGAGGAGAGTGAATCCGCGAGGTCCAAGCACTGTGAACAGGGCACCGACAGCGTCTGTTGCCTTTTATTAATCCCCAAGTGCACTTTAGCCCTCCTGAAATTGTGCAGCGCAGTACACGGAACATAATGTCATTCTTGCTTCAGGGTTCAGCAGCATCGTAAAGAGTATCCGCTATTTAACCCTGTCTGTTATCGCTGCTGCTGAGGTGGAGAGCGATTTGCTTTCAACAACAGGGTTGTCAGGCTCTTGAAACTTCTGAACTCTGTGTCTGATTTTTAGCTCTTCTGTCTCTTCCTCCGTTACCTGTGGTTGTGAGCGGGTGGCCTGCATCTGGCCAGCGGCCTCCAGGGAGCAGGAATGCAGATAGAGCATCACGCTTGTTGGAACTGGGAACAAAAGAGAAAGGAGATGGCAGGACGAGCAGGAGCGCCCCTGCAGGCTTTCTGGAAAGGCTTTGTGTCATCTCACTCCCCAGGAACCAGTCCTGCCTCTTCCTCGAAACTTGGCTGTTGAAGAGGTGACTTTGGGACAAGTATGGAGTCTCAACAGGTTTGTGAAAAGAAAAGGAATGAAGACCTGGGAAGGGAGGGAACATTGAAAGTGGGAGAAAATCAGGAGGAGGAAAGAGAAACACTGAAGAAAACCCAGAATGGACCGGAGCAGGACTTCTGCCTGTATTTGGGGCTCCCGCCCTTTAATGAACCTGCCTGCACAAGCCAGGGCCCTGGAATTCCCCACTCTGTTTTCAAGTTTCTCTGGGCCTCCACCACCTCACCCCTTCCTGTCCTCCTCACTCTCAGCTCCTCTGGTTGGGTGACCTCTCCCAGGGCCCCATTTTGGCTCCAGGCCTCAGCCTTCACCCTCGGCCCAGCCACAGGTGTTGGTGACAATGTAGGAGTTGCTCTCCCGGATTTTTGTTTTTCGTTTTCATCTTCACCAGAGGACACTTATCCATGATTTTTTTTTTTTTTTTTTAGATAGAGTGGAAGCAAGAGAGCTAGAGAGCAACATCAATGTGACCGAGACACATCTATTGGTTGCATCCCCCCGATGACCTCAACCGGGGCCGGAGATCGAACCTGCAGCTGAGGTATGTGCCTTTGACTGGGAATTGAACCCGTGACTCTTCGGTCCACAGGCCGATGCTCTAGCCACTGAGCCAAACAGGCCAGGGCAGTCTCCCGGTTTTCACTTTTGTCATTTCTCCCGGATGTTCCACCTCACCACACCGTAGAATTTGTTTGCCACCTTCCTAGGTGGGCAATACCCAACATCACGTCAGGCCTCTCCTCAGTCAAGCCGAGCTCCTGCTTGGTAAGACGGGGGCAGGGGGTGCATTGGCTCACCCCTGAGGGACCCAGTTGTCATCTGTCTGCTGGGAGGGACAGCAGTAGGGGTGGGGCTTGTGGAGAGCCTCATGACCGGGGTTCATTGACAAAGAGCCCCAAGAACCAAGCTGGGGCTGAAAACAGTAATTATCACTTTTCTCCCAATGCATTAAGAAACTCCAGTGCAGGAACCTGGGGTCAGATGGATTCCTGGGTGGGAACTGGCAAGGCCAGGGCCCCGTGGGGAACAGTGCGAGGACACGGAGGGATCAATGAGAAAGCTAGTGAAATGGTTGCCATGGAGTCCAAGCAAGTTAGAGAAGGAAAAGAAGCAAGAGGGGCAGAAAGGTAAGGATGGTGGGCAGGAGACAGGGGACACGGGGTCAAAGAAGAGCCTTGATGGAGAAGCAGGAAGGGAAAAAGCAAAATACCTGGAGGTGTGGACAAAGGAGGCAAAAGTGAGAGTCCCGAGTATCAGAGGACATGACCAGGTGGCACTGTGGGCGCAGGAGTGTGTCGTTGAGGGGAGCTGAGGTAGCTCACTGAGCTGTGAGGCTCGGTCTGGGTGCTGGGTGCCCAGGGGCAGCAGAATGCATCCTGGCCAAACCTTCTTCCTACCCACAGGGACCACTCTCTGAATTTCATTTTCATCTTGACTAGTCCTGTGTCCTTAAACAAGTCACCCAAGTCCACTGAGCCTTGGATTTCTAATTTATAAAATGGGGATCACAGCACCTGCACCCACCACACTGTGTTAAAGATTCAAATGGAAAGATGTCTGTAAAACACAGCAGCTGGCAGTCATTCACATACAACACATTCTCATTAGTACTGTTAGTGCCCAACAGGAAAAGAAGCACCAGATAAAACGTTCTGAAAGGATATCTAAGAAAATTATGAGAGATATTTTTGGTCACCAGCCCAACATCCATTCATTTCAAGCAGAGAGAGAGGGTAAAGGGAGGGCCAGCACTGGGTCTGATTCAGCCCCATGGGAGTCTAGCAGTGAGCGCCACGCCCTCCCCCTCCGTCTGCCTTCTCCAGCTGCAGCCCGGAGCAGTGGAGGGATCACAGTCTCCAGCAGATGGCAGACGCTCAGCCTCTCCCCGAACCCCGCCCCTTACATCACAGGACAGAGAGGAGTGACCTCGGCCACTGTCAGGGGCAGAGTCCTCTTTCCCTGGGAGGTCAGACAACGCACGGCGATCTGACGGCAGTGTCAGGCCCCCGGGCTCTTGAGCTAGTGCTCAGTCTCTCCCACACGTGTCCTGTAAACGAAACGGGGCCCGTTCTCAAAGCAGCAGCGGCTTCCCACTCACCCCAGTAGCTCCCCCAGAATTGCTTTTACAAAGCCTTTCTAAAAAATGATGTTTTAATACTCTACTTTCAAAAAATTTTTTAAGTGAAAAGTAAAAATTCGAGCAAATGGAACAATCCTGGGGTTACATGCTTTTATGTTTTCAGAGTACTTCTGAGTGATTTGACTTTTGGGGGGGCTCACTAATCAGAGGAGCCTCCCTCTGCCTGTAGAGCCACAGACCACTCTGTGCACATGTGTGTGCACGCTAAATTAGGGTGCTGTCTGCCTGAGGGTCTCGGGAAAGGCCCACGATTAGGCTGAGGTGACTGTGTCAGAATGACCTAGAGCGGCATCTCATTCCAGTTCAGAGGCAAAAGGTTCGGCGTCAGATCAAGAACCATCCACTAAAGAATGTAATTTACTTAGTCTTCCTTCCTGCTTCCTCTAAGATTTAGTAAAACCACTTGAAAGGAAGGGAGGAAGAAAGGGAGAGAGGGAGGGAAGAGGGGGCAGAGGATAGCAACTTTCGATAGGTGAGGCTTGTAAACTTTTAACAGCTTAAGACCTGGGTCTGTGGGTTTGTTTCCTCTAACACTTCTCAGGCTTCACAACTGGTAACCTCTCCAGGTGCTGTTCCCCTGCAAACAAATGACAGCATCCAAAGGACCTAAACTCAGATCTACTTTGTGACATCCACAAAGACCTACATCCAGCTATTGTGAGCTATTATTGAAACGGATCGCCTGCCTGGGTTCTTAGTCACTCTGCACCTGACCTGTGGCAGGATAAGGACAGTGCTTCAAGCTGCACATCGGACAGACAAGGCCAAAAGGAAACAGTGCCAGCAGGAAGGTCTAGCGAGATTTGTTTTTAAAGCAAAGAGTTTCTACCCCACAAACTGTATGTTATTCCAAAGGTCATCCATTCAAGTCAGTTCACTTGGCTGTCTCTAAATGACATTGCAGATGATTTAACTTAGGAAAGAATCTCATGTCTGGGGTCAATTTCTTTTAGGGAATGTTTGCTTAACATTTGAATGAGCTGGCCTCCCTGGAGGGCCAGTGGTCTAACCTTGGCCCCTGGTCTGGCACGGACGTTCAGATTGTTTAGGGTGTTAGTTCAGCCTTTGCAGCCCTCTGTCAGGGTCTCAGGAGGTGTGGACGGAGCCCTGGGCCTCTATCTCCCTGCACACTCTGGCTGTTGAAAGCTACTCAGGCGCAGGCAGCGCGCAAGCACACATTGCACCCAGCCCCCCCCCCCACCCCGCCACCACCCCCCCACCACCAGTTGAAATGACAGGAAACAACATTTATGGTAAAAGACTCTGGACTGTGGAATCTGCAACCATTGGCAACTAGCCAAAACCTGGGTTTATTGGTTCTGTGGGTCTAGGGTGAGGGCAAGACTTACTTTCACATACTTAGTTTTCATTCTACGCACAAAGCACCTTCCCAGAGTTGGCCTGGGGCCAAACCAGGTGTTTGTAGAGGGATGCTTCTTGTTTGAGGACTGCTGTAGGGAACACGGCTTTGAAAAATGCCACTCATTCCAGTATTAAGACCTAAGCAGTACCCCAAACTCCACACAAATGACCAAAATAGAAAAGTGACGATCCAAGGGGCAGCTTTGCTGCTCCACAGAGCAGAATTGTCCGAGTGGAGGCGGACACGAGCATCCCAGAGGTATGACCACCTGAGAGGCAGCAGGTCACTTTCAGGTTTTCGGTTTTCCAGGCCGAGGCTGATAGCCGTCTTCCTTCACCAGGGTCTGACGGGCTTGTACCTTTCACTGACACACAGGAGTCTTCCCCACCAGACAATTCCAAGAATTTCCTCATTGAGTAACCCTGTTTTTCTTTCCTCTCTGGACACTGCATAGTTCACATTCCTAAAGAAGTGACATGCTTTTCCACTCCGCCATCAACTCCCTGTTGGTGCCAGTCCCGATTTCTTCTTAATTTATGGGTGAGCTGACTAAGGGTTAGGAGAATCTGACCAACAGAAGTGGGATTCCCTCGTGGTCCCCATGCTGGGTCAGGGCAGGGCCGAGTCTGCGCTGCGGCGGGGCACGGTCTCCGTCCCCGCGGCCAGCACTGTGCACAGCGGTCCTGCTGCAGCTGTGCTCGCCCAGGTAAGACTCCCAGACGGCTTCACTTTCTCCAACTCAACTCTCTGAGGAAGAGAAGCAATCAACAGCAAATTTAGTGGCCACATAGTTTATGTCCCACTTCACTCTATTTGTTTAATATTTAAATTAATATGACCTGGTGACCACACCCTACTTGGAGTGAGAAAGTGTTTTTCCTCCCCAGATCCCTTTCCTGGATGGGTCCAGGAATCCCAGGGGCGCCCACGTGGTCTTAAGGGGTCAGCTTCAGTCACTGCCAATGCAAAGTCTGGTTTTCTACCCAGGGCCCCAGTCTTCACCCCTCCCCCTGCCCCCTACTGTGTGCTCCCAGGGGCAGGTGGGAGGCGCTCCGAGTATCAGCCACCTGTCATGCCCAGAACCAGCCCTCCTCTCTGGTTCCCCCTAAGCAAGCTTACGGTCCACTCCCTCCAAGAACAACCCTACAATGGCTAATTCTTTGCTAAAACATTTTGAAAGGAAAAGAGTAACAAAGTCTTTTCTCCTACAAAACACATTATAGAGACCAGGGTTTCCAGAAAATCTTGAGGAAGGCATGGACCTAAAACATTGACCGGGATTATTTTTATTATAATTGTCCTCTCACAAAAGTAAGTGTAAATACCTTATGCTTGTCCAGCCCTGGCCAACATGGCTCAGTTGGTTGAGTGTCGTCCCCTGCACTTCGAGGTTCGATTCCCAGTCAGGGCACATACCTAGGCTATGGGTTCCATCCCTGGGCGGGGTGTGTGCAAGAGGCAACCAATCAATGTTTCTCACATCGATGTTTCTCTCTCTCTCCCTCTCCCTTCCCCTCTCTCTAAAGTCAATGGAAAAAAATATAACATTTGAAAATAAATAAGTACCTTGTGCTAGTCCAAATATAAAAACAAATGTAGAAAATAAACACAAACAAACCTAAATTAAATAACCAAATTAATTTAACAACATTGGTGTACCACATCAGATTATATTGAACTGAAACTAATTTCCAATTCGAGCAGTAATTATAATAGCTAGTATTGTTTCAGCAAGTACTATGTTCCTGGCCAAAGTACTTTAAATAACTTTATTCATTCAACCCACACAGCTACAGAATAAGAATGATTATTATTTCCTTATTACCGAGCAAGAAAATGGGTCCAGAGAGATTAATTAATTCCCTAAAGAGACACATCTAAGAGGTGGCGGAACCAGGCTTGGAACCCAGGGAATCTGAGCCAGGGCCTCTACTCTTGACAAACTGTTGTGTTCTGAGTCATGGTGCAGGTTCTCGTTTGAGTTTGGCATATCTGAACCACCACGGGCCATGACATGACTCCATTCTCTCACCCTCTTTCCTCTGCTGGAACCACATCTAAGCCTTCATTCATGCAACTTGCCCTGGCATCGGTTGGTGTAAGTTCATCATTTACATATTAAGTTTCCCTTAGTTCTGCTCTCATTTACAGAGAAATGTGGCTCCCAGCAGATTCTGGGCAGAGCCCAATTCAAATGTGGTCATTCCAACCATCCACATTATGCATGTATTATTTTTAAAGATTATTATCAACATGAAAACACAATACTCAGACATTCTTACAGAAAATTGGCAAACCTCTACCAATTACCTGTGGACCACTGCTATAATTAAAGAGATCAAAGTACAGTAGGTTCTTGAACAATGTTGTTTTGTTATAAGATTGATGAGGAAAAAGAACAATCAATTCCAGCCAGGGCCACTGTCTGTGTGGAGTTTGCAGGTTCTCCCCACGTCTGTATGTTTTCTCCGGGGACTCCGGTTTCCTCCTACGCCCCAAAGCTGTGCTCTCAGATGTACTGGGGTGTCCACTTTGTCCCAGTCTGAGTGAGTGTGGGGGGGGGTGAGTGGCCCTGCAATGGAAGGCCGCTCTGTCCAGGATGGGGCCTGCCTTGTGAGAGGCAGGCAGCTGTCGGGAGAGGCTGTGGCCACCTGCGGCCCTGAACTGGAATAAGCAGGTTGGAGAATCATGATCTTACTTGTTTTTATTCAATGTTTAATAGTAGAAGGGTCTTTAGAAATTTGGCAATGGTTTTGTGACCAGAGATGTGCTATGGGAACTTAACTCTTATTTATATCAATTAGCTAGGGTAAAATTGGTTTTATTATATGTCATTTCCCTAAAAGTTGTAGTTTCCAAGAACCTATCGACAACATTATGTGAAGATTTACTGTACTATTATTCTGTAGCTCTTATAATAATTCCAGTTCTTACACTATCATTTGTAGCTGTTATATGAAGGTCAACTATCATTGATTTCAAGTAAGATTCCAAGGCTGAATAATATGAAAATTCGGATTGATCCTCAGTCCTTGCAAGAAAGGTAAGATCCATAAAATTTACACAGAAGGCATGGGAGACTAAACATTGTGATTCTCTTAGAGTCACAATTACCTTATTAAGACAGACTTTTGTTCAAACAAACAATTTATTAGAAATGACAACAAAAGGGTCCTGTGAATTATAATGACTTTTAATTGGAATGATTAATCCTCAGTGGGTTTTCCCTTTAGTTGGTGGTATCGGTTTTGCTCTTGGAAATTATAAACTTATTAGAAATGGAACAATGGTTTTTCTATATAGAGTGCAGTTCCAGGAAGGACATGAATTAATAAATGCTTTTTCTGGGAAATAATCAGGGCTATATCCTCTAACTTACGCGAGGAACATACTCCTTCTGTACTTCTTTTTCAGCCCTGACCATCAGTTATTACATCAGTAATTCCTAAACATGCAAAGGACCAAGTCAAGTTTGCAAAACTGCTATGTAAACATGGTAGCAATAGTTTCTGTGTAATTAACAAATTAGAGTTAAACACAGCCCTCGTGTTTATAAAAACAAACAAGTAAACAAACAAGCAAGAAAAAACTAATTTAGCCCTGGCCAGTTTGGCTCAGCGGTTATAGCGTCAGCCCAAAGAGTCTCAGTTCCAGTCAAGGGCACGTACTTCGGTTCCATTTTGGTCCCTGGCCCTGGTTGGGGTCATGCGGGAGGCAACCTGTTGATCCCCTCACCCTCTGTGGTCTCTCTCCTTCACACTCTATCCGAAGTGAGAAAAAAAAGGGAAGAAAGAAAAAACTAATTTATGTGAACCAGGCTCTGACTCCAGAAGGTGAGATCTGAGCACGTAGCTTTGTCTCTCCTCTTTCCCAAGATCCTATTGAAGGGATAATGCATTTAAAAGAGAATAAACCCATAATCACAAAGATGATGAGGAATGGGCTGGGCACTGGCATTGGAGCCATTTCAGCAAATTTCTGGGAGATGGAAGAGGACGTGAGGTGTAGACAGAGGGAGCAGAGACGGGGTTTTATGCAGGAGGGGCTCCAGGGCAGTGGAGCTTCTCTGCCTGACAGATGCCCAGACAGGGTTTGGACTGGAGTTTGCATGTAAGAAAGAAAAATAAAAAGGAGAAAGAGGCTGAACACAGAATGCTAAAAGGTAAGATTTTTAAAATGCTGTGAGAAAATGATTTAGGACCTAGAATTCTGTATCATCCAAAACATGTCAAAAATTAAGGCAGATAAAGACATTTTCAGAAGGCAGGTAAAGTTTACTTGCTACACACCTTTTCTTAAGAAGTTACTTGAGGATGTACTCCAGTAAACAAGATGTGAGATACAAGCAATGGAAGAACCAAGCCAGGATGAGCGCTATGCAAATTATCAGGGGAAATCTGTTCATTTGTTGTTGTTGTTATTGTTGTTTTTCCATTGAGGCATTTTATTTGCACATGTGTATTACATCCCTAAAAAAAGAATCCCAGGATTTTCCCTCCTGTGTGTTTTCGTCTTGCTTCTTCATGGTCCATGATGCCCGCTGAGGTTGTCAGTACAATGAAACCAAACTGACGGGATGGAAGCAGGTTGTTCTGCCATTTTTCTAGATCTTTGAGTTGCACATCAAATCTGAGGCTGATTACTCCACACTTGTTCAATCTGCCTGTGAGATTCACAACAATTTTCCCAGCTCTGTGGTCATCAATAATTTCAAATTCTCCAATGTAACCATACTTCATCATCACAGTTAGAAACCGGACGATAACTTTGGAGCACGGCCTAATAAGAAGCTGGCGTTTGCCTCTCTTTTCAGCATTGTTGATACTCTTCAGAGCATCAGCCAGGACATTCATGCGCACCATTATGGCGGCACGGAAAGATGGCGGAAAGAGTATGTTAATTTGAATACTATCAGGAACAGACTGGATTGCAGAAAATATATAAAATAAGTAAGACACCAGAGCAGAGGGAGAACTGGTGGCAAAGGCATATTTCTTCTACGTCAAACTAAAAATTTTGCACAATAAAGGAAACCGTCAAGAAAAGGAGAAGACAACCTACTGAATGGGAGAACATATTAACCAATGATGCATCCAATTAGAAGTTAATATTCAAAATGTATAAAGAACTCATACAACTCAACACCAAAAAAATAAACAATCCAGTTAAAAAATGAGCAGAGGACCTGAAGAGAGACTTCTCCAAAGAGGACATGCAGATGGCCAATAAACCTGTGAAAAGATGCTCAATGTCACTAATCATCAGAACAATGCAAATTAAAATCACAGTGGGATATCATCTCACACCTGTCAGAATGCTATCATCAATAAACAAATAACAAGTGTTGACAAGGATGTGGAGAAAAGAGAACCCTTGTGCACTGTTGGTGGGAATACAGATTGATACAGCCACTGTGGAAAACAGTATGGAGTTTCCTCAAAAAGTTAAAACTGGAACTGCCTTATGTCCCAGCAATTCCACTTCTGGGACTATAGCTGAAGAAACACAAATTCAAAAGAATATGCACCCTGTGTTCATTGCAGTGTTATTTAGAGTAGCCAAGATATGGAAGCAACCCAAGTGCCCATCAATAGATGAGTGAATAAAAAAACTGTGGTGCATATATACAATGAAATATTTCTTGGCCATAAAAAAAAGAATGGAATCTTAGCATTTGTGGCAGTATGGGTGAACCTAAAGGGTATTATGCTAGGTAAAATAAATCAGTCAGGCCCAGCGGGTGTGGCTCAGTGGTTGAGCATTGATCCATGCACCTAGAGGTTGCCGGTTCAATTCCCGGTCAGAGTACATCCCCAGGTTGTAGGCCTGATCCCCAGTGGGGGACATGCAGGAGGCGGCCATCGATGTTTCTATCTCTCATCGATGTTTCTATCTCTCTCTCCCTCTCCCTTCCTCTCTCTCTAAAATCAATAAAGAAAAAAATTATCTAAAAAAAAGAAGTCAGTCAGAGAAAGACAAATATAATTTCACTTATATGTGGAATCTAAAGAACAAAATAAACAAAACTGAAACAGACTCATAGATACAGAGAAAAGACCGATTGCCAGAGAGGAGGGGGTTTGGGGGACCGGATGAAAAAGGTGAAGGGATTGAGAAGTACAAATTGGCAGTTACAAAAATAGTCCCTGGGATGTAAAGTACAGCATCAGGAATATAGTCAATAATATTGTAAT
This sequence comes from Tadarida brasiliensis, assembly GCA_030848825.1. NCBI lineage: Eukaryota > Metazoa > Chordata > Mammalia > Chiroptera > Molossidae > Tadarida > Tadarida brasiliensis. Next base: position 49,975,960 of record CM061258.1, read on the forward strand.
AACTATGTATGGTGCCAGGTGGGTTCTGGAAATATTAGGGGGAACACTTTGTGAAGTATATGGTTATCTCTAACCACTATACTATACACCAGAAACTAATACAAAATAATATTGAATGTAAACTGTGATTGAAAAAAAGAAAGGCAGTTAGATGTGCTCACTTTTGCAGCACATATACTAAAGAAAGGCTGTCTGTGCAAGAAGTTCATAATCCTAATATGAAGCATATAAACTGTAGCATGATTGTGAGCAATTGATGAATGACGAGAAAAGAGCATCTTGATGCCTTAATGCTAGCCAGATCCCCTCATAGTACAGGAAATGTGGTATTATGTCGAAGGAGAAGAAAACAGAATCATTACTCAAAGCAAAGAAAGTAGGCTTTTCTGTGAACGATATTTACATTGTCATAATGATGTCAAGCTTTACTGAATCTTAACTTTTAGATCCTACCCAACAGGGAGAACTTGAAGATTATAGAACAGAAGGAAAATGTCAGCTCTGATCATTTAAGGCGAAGGAAGGAGGGAGGGGAGGGAGAGGAAAGGTGGAGATGCTAATATTCTCATTCTACATTGTGGGGAGCCTGGAGATCGTGTCTAAAGAAGATGGAATAACAAATAGACATTGAAGCATATTTTTTAGAATTATGAAAACAGCCAGTTAAAATAACTTTTAGCAATCATATAGCTATCAACAAAATTGTGGGGCAAGGGAGAGGAAAGGTGAATTTTTGTCTTAGTGAATAAAAGTCTAATCTCATTGGTAGAAGTCAATAGAGACTTTCAAAAGGTAAGAATCAAGAAATAGAACTAGATGCTTTATGCTGGTAACATCCAGAAGAACTAAGACCAGATACAGTATTGTTAAAAACTGATTTTGTCTGACAAGCAGGAAGAAATGGAAAAGAGGAAACAATTGTTATTTCTTGATATCTAACTCATTGGGTCATTCTTTCTTTTAACCATGTCCATGCACACTTTGATATTTTAAATTTTTGTGTGTCATGTTTGAATTATGGCTACCTATAGGCAATTTGACTTGTAAAACCATCTTTGAAATTGTTACGGTTCTTGATTTTAAGTAGTTAGCTCAATGAATTATAGCTTTTTGTTTGTTTGGTTTCACAGCACAATTTGGAAAATTAACCAGAAAAAGTGATGCATGGCTTGAGCTGGCTTTTCAATGAAATAAAATTAAAGACTTCTTTGAAGTCTTTATAACTTCCCATAGGAAACTGTTGACATTGTGGGGTCCTGAATGCACCCTGAAATCACAGGTGCACATGTGACACAGTGAGAATTACCCTAACACTCGGCCACCCATTTCAAAGCTAGGGAAATCACCAGCTCCGGAGAGCAGCAGCATGGACTTGTGGGGACCCCTACTGTCCTGCTGGCAAACTGCATCTTCCTGGGCAGTATTCCAAGGTGAAATTGAAGGAAAAAAAAAACGTTGGGATGGGTGGGGGGGCTCCTTTGAGCTTGGAGAGAGACTGTATGAAGGTAGTGGCAGAAAAAAATGGGATTAGACTTGGACCACCAGGTGCATTTATTTATTTATTTATTTTTAATTTTATTTATTTATTTTTTAATCTTCACCTGAGACTATTTTTCCATTGCTTTTTAGAGAGTGGAAGGGAGGGAGGGAGGGAGGGACAGGGAGAAAGAGAGGGAGAGAAAGAGAGAGAGAGAGAGAGAAACATTGATGTGAGAGAGACACATTGATCAGTTGCCTCCCACACAACCCCACTGGGACCAGGGATCAACCCTGCAACCCAGGTACGTGCCCTTGACCGGAATCAAACCCAAGACCCTTAGGTCCATAGGCCGATGCTCTAACCACTGAGTAAAACTGGCCGGGCTACATTGTTTTTTTTGTTTTTTTCTTTATTGATATTAGAGAGAGAGAGGAAGGGAAAGGGAGAAAGAGATAGAAACATCCATGAGAGAGAACATTGATTGGCCACCTTCTGCATGCCCCTCACTGGGGATCAAGCCCACAACCTGGGCATGTGCCCTGACCGGGAATCAAACTGGCAACCTCTTGGTGCATGGGTTGATGCTCAACCACTGAGCCACACCGGCCGGGCTACATTGTTTATTAAATATGATTTCCAAAATTACTTACATAACAATTTAGGAAATTTGAACATGAAATTTAAATGATATTTGGGTTATCGTTAATGTTCTAATAATGATACTGTGGTTATGTAGTATCTATTTTAGGAGATGCATGCTGAAGTATTTAGGGGTGAAATATAATGTCTGCAGCGGACTCTCAGTGTCTTCTCCTCTTATTCAGAGTTAAAGCCCATGCCCTACAAGGCCATTTTCCTACTGAAATCCATTCTCACCTTCCATGATCATTGATGGGTAGTTGGGAAGCAGCTGCTCATCCCAGGACTACATTTCCCAGACTCCTTGCAGTTAAATGGCACAAAGCGACCACTTCTCCCCAAAGATGTATGTGCCATGTTCATGGTAAGGCCTAGGTGTACACTCGACACACCCTTACCCCCTCTGCAGACTGGATGCCCTCTTAGTAAGAGTGCAAACCAGAATAGCAATCTGGAAAGCAGTCTGGTTAGTCTGGTTGCACTTAGTGCAATTGGTGTTAGGCATGCCCTATGACCCAGAGACCTACTTCTCAGTAGTATATATTCTAGAGAATTGATCACACAAAACTATATGGACACAAAAACAGAAATGTTTGTGCATCATTCCTGGTCATAGTAAGAGTCAGAAGTCACTTACGTGACCATCACCATGGGAACAGAGAGTAAGATGTGGGGCACACACTACATGCACTATTAAACACTATGCAGGTCTTAGAATCCCCAAATTATTTGTATGTAGAACAATATGGAGAAAACTTAAAAACTTGGTGATGAGTGGGTGCCGATAAAGGGGAGAAAACACAAGACCTGAGCAGGACCTGTAACTGATTCCCTCTCCCCCGGGAAACCAGATCAGGCACCACTTTGGGAATCTCCCCTGACTCCTGCAGTCTGAGTTGGGTGTGTCCCCTCATCCCCCACCCACGCCCACCCCCCAGAGTTCTCACAGCATCCTTTACATAAATCCATCCCCAAATTTAATCTTCCGGACTCCAGCTGTGCACTGGCCGGTGTCCTCCTCCTCGGACAGTGAGCTGCTTGAGTGCATTTCATCTCATTCGCCTTTATGTCTAGCCTAGTGTTTGGCAAATCGTAAGTTCTTCATGTTACAATGAAAAAGAAATAAAACTTTCTTAGGTGCCTTCCTTACCACCAGGATACTTACAGACTGGACTTCAGAAAAATCTGCTTCATATTTGGAATAATTGTGTCACCATCCTGCTACCAGTCTGGGCAAAACTATCTAAAGACTGAGCAGCAGATGGGTATAAGCAATGCTGATAGCAAATTCAACCTGAAAATTGGACGAGATGGGTAACATGTAGTGTGAGTGCGTAGGCATCGTAATCAGATGGGAGGCGCCAGAACCAACCCCGCCCACTCCACAGCTGTAGTAAGCGTGTTTGTTTGCTTTGCCAGCCTAGCCTCTAATATTGAGTCCCAGAGTCGCTGTAAGTTCATGTCAGGCTCTGACTAACAGAGAGCCATTTTAAAAGTATTGTCTTCTTTTTGTTACCTTTGTCAGTTTTTTCCCTGACTGTAAAACATCAGAGAATTCTAAGATGAAAATAAAAATTACCCATAATTCCATAAACCTGATAAAAACATTAACATTCATATCCTTCCAGATCTTTCCTTTTTATATATCCATAGAAATATGTATTATAAAAATACTGCATACAATGGAGTTATGGAGTTTTGCATTTTATATTTAATATCTTGTGAGTACATATACATACTCATAACTACACATCTTTAAAAAGTATTTATTCTCTGTGGATTCCACCTCCCCTGTCCAAGCCATGTTAATATTATTGATTGCACACTGGTGGGTGCAGTAGAAAACAAACCCAAACCAAATGACAAAGGCCTAGAAGACCAAAGTAACATTTAACCAGAAAGAAACTATCCCAAATGCAAAGACTCAGAAAAGAAAAGCAACCAGCATGATATTGCAAAATAACGATGAGGCAGTAAGGTAATAGCACCATGTGGCCTGGTCAAACCAAGAAAAAGCCCGAGGCTGAAGATGTGGTTCCAGGTCGTCATCCAGCTCAGCCTGTGGCTCCAGGTGTGATCTCAGCACTTCAGCTGTCTGGTGCTCAGCTCCCCGAGCTGTAAGCTGAGGGTTGGACTAGACTCAGCCTTAGGCCCCTCCAGCTCAAACTTTCCCTGATCCTCTGGAACCAGATCTTTTCTGGCCCATGAAGGAAAGGTCAGAACACTGGCTGTCATTTGGTAGAGCATTAAATGGACTGGCTGACCATCCACCCCTCTCTTAGTCTGTGGGCCAAATAACGATGAATCCATGACAGAGCGCCCTAAATGGGTCAATTTGGATGCCCAGCTGGTGCTTTGAAGAGCTACTGATTTTGGCAAATGAACAGGATGGGCAAGGAGTTATCTTAGAGAAGCAAATAGTGGTGGCAGGCAGGACTGTCAATCACTGTCTGCTCCAGACTGACTCCCTTTCATTTCCCTCCCTCCCACCATGGCTTCCAGCCCTGAGAGCCATCTTCAGGGTGAGCAGAGGAATCTGTAGAATGTTTACTTGTTTCTATTATTTGCCACAGCAATCTTTTTTTTTTTTTTTTTTAACTTGAATATCTAACATTCCCTCTTAAAACCAGGGCTCAGTATTCACACTATTTGCAATATCTCAAAACTAGAAACTCAAATGCCTGTTAAGAATCGGATGGAGCCTTGGCTGGTTCGCTCCGTGGTTAGAGCGTTGGCCTGCAGACCAAAGAGTCTTGGGTTCAATTCCGGTCAAGGGCACATACCTCAGTTGCAGTTCGGTCCCCGGCCCTGGTCGGAGTCGAGCGGGAGGCAACCAATTCATGTGTCTCTCTCACATCTATGTTTCTCTCTCTGTCCCTCTCTCCTCTCTCTCCCTCCTACTCTATCTGAGGTCCTCGGGTGAGGATTAAAAAAAAAAAAAGAATCGGATGGATAAACCCTAGCCGAGTGGCTCAGTTGATTGGAGCGCTGTCCTGTACACGAAAAGGCCTCCAGTGTGATTCCCAGTCAGGACACATACCTGGGTTGCAGGTTCCATCCCCAGTTGGTGCGGGTATGGGAGGCAACCAATCGATGCTTCTCTCTCACGTTGATGTTTCTCTCTCTCCCTTCCTTGCTTTCTAAAAATAAAAGCATCCTCAGGTGAGGATTTAAAAAAAATGGGATGGATAAATAAGTGGTGGTATAGCCACATAATGGAATTGTACTCGGCAGTGAAAACAGAGAAACTGTAACGGCAAACACGTGAGTCACACACAAAAGTAGGAGCAGAAGCAGCCGGAGAATACGATTCCACTTCTATAAAATTCAGATTTGCAAAACAGACAAACTTGATTTATTCTTCCAGACGTTAGAGCAGTGGTTACCCTGGTGGGGACTGACGACCGGAGAGGATGCGGGGTCTCCTGGTGTGCTCGTAGTATCTGCTGGTTAGTGTGGGCGCTCGTTCACGTTGCAGAAATTCACGACGCTGCGCACTTATGTGCACTTTCTGTGGGTATGTAACATGCGAAGAACAACTTTTCATACATTAAAAAAATTAACTATGTATATTTTAAAGCTGGAATTCACTCATTGGGTGGTATTACATCACACAGAACTTCATAAAAGCTTTCCAAAGTTCAGGAAAACACACACACGCACACGCATATGCACAGGGGTGGGCGAGGGTAGATCTTGGTAGTATATTAGAAAAAAGGTTCCCATTTATGGAGTATGATTCTTGGAACAAAACAACAAAAAACACCCTCAGGAGATAGGAAGGAAGTAGGTCTGAGGAGGAAGAGGAATTTTTAAGCAATAAAGTATGACTCACCCAAGGTCACTGATAATCCAGCACTGTCCCATGTCATTTGGACTCTGAACAAAAGTTTGTGAACTTGTTATGAGGTGGAGGTGAGGGGTGTGCCCTGGGGCATTATTTCCTCAGATTGGTTTCTGCCCTGTGGCAGAGCAACACTGATATCCCACCCAAACTCCTCCCTTTCCACTTGCAAATGGCCCACTTGCCATCAGAAGAAAAACCCCAGCCATGTCCATGATTATTATTGTGATTCTAACATCCTTCAGAATGGCTGCTAAATCCTCGTTGCCAAATCTTGTCAGATTCTAAAGCAAAGCAGCAGTACTTTGGCTCTACTGTAAACAAGAAGACTTTGGGGAACTTTTTCAAACACAGATTTCTCAGGGAGACGGTTCGGATTTAGGAGGTTATAGGCAGAGCCTAAGAATCCCCATTTGAACAAACTTTCCCCGCCTCCCCTATCTGCTATTAAGATTCTGGATTTTATCAAGGACATTGTCACGAAGGTTGATTTTATATGTCACCTTGACTGGGTCACAGGGTGCCAGATATTTGCTTAAACATTATCCTGGGTGTGTCTGTGTTTCTGGAAGAGAATAACATTTGAACCTGCAGGCTGAGCAAAGCACATTGTTGTGTCCAGTGTAGGTGGGCCTCATCTCAGCTGCCAAAGGCCTGAATACAACACAAAGATCAAGACTGCTCCCTCTGTGACTGACTTGGAGCTGCACCGTCCATCTTTTTCTGCTCTGGACTCTGACTCAGACTAGAGTTTACACTGTTGGCTCTCCCGAGTCTCCAGCTCACTGGCTGCAGAGCGTGGGACTTCTCCGCCTGCACAACTGTGAGTCATCTCCTTATCGTACACCCTCTTGCTTCTGTTTCCCTGGAGAACCCAGATTAATACAACTGTAGTTGCAAAGTTTGTGGATCTCTGTTATGTTCCTCTGAAGGTTCCTGATTTTTGGTTTAGCAGGCAGTTAACTTGGCTACAACTTAATCTCCAAAATTCTTCTTCCTCATGGTGGGAAGCAGCTGAAATCTCTGTTCAGCTTTTAAATTTGTGCCTTAATATACATTATTTTATTACTCCTGACAAGTGCTATGAGGTGAATAAATTATTATCCGCATTTTACAGATAAGGAAAGGAAAGCTCATAGAATATGTATTAATTTGTAGAGCAGAAATTTAAATCCAATGCTGTTGCCAAAGCTTTTGGATTTAGGTGAGCAAAGAGGTGTTCGCTTCAGTTTTGGAGTCAATTAAGGTCAGCTGAATACACTGAAGAATAAAGGCCCGCCAGGTATTTGGCTCACAGATTGCGACAGTGCACCAGAATTACAGAGAGCCCTGGTGATGGGGTCAGGACCACTCAGACAGGCCGTTTGGTGTCAGCCACCAGCTCCACAGGTTAGGGCTTCCACCCAGGTGGGCAGTAATGGTAACAAAAACCACTCTGTGATGCCATAAACGAGGGAGCGCCATGGCCTCTGGTGAGTGCACTTGGCAGGTGACTTTCCTCAAGATCAGGCAGCCACTGATTACCAAACTCACTCTAATGACAATGACAGAGAACAATCAATGCTGTCCCCTCCTGGAGCTGTAGAGTCTCAACAGCAAACTAGCCCAGCCCTTTCCTCCTTCACTTTTTCTACTCTGGCTCCTCCTCACCCAGCTTGTGGTACACAAAGCCACTCTGATCACTTTCTTTTCTTCCTTGTACGTTGTTTATTACAAAAGTAACACATTGATTTTATTAAAGATACAAAAAGACAGAAAACAGCCTGTGAAAGTCCTTCTTTCCTCCTCACCATGCCCCCAGCACTTCCTCCGTCGGAGGTAGCTTCAGCCAGCACTTACTTCATCCTGGTTTGCCTTTGTGCCTGTGTGGGCACGCAGGTATGTACGCACGTGGAGCTTTTGTTTTTCATTCCTCGTACTCTCTGCCAGGTTCCGTGATCTGCCAGGTTCCATGATCTGCGTTTTTCTGTCAGTGGGGCATTGTTCTCAATGTTACAAATTTGCATGGTTATAAATTTGCGGAGTCCTCTAATGTAGCAATATGTATGCATTTACCTGTGGAAGTACATGTTTTTATATACAAAATATGTCCTTTAATAATTTGTCATTATTTTATACATAAATATTATTTATATACAAATGTTTCCCTTTATAGTGTGTTAACCTTTTAAAATCATAGAAAGAGTTAATGTATTATTTATAAATTTTATTTCAGGATAATAAAGAGGGCATGGAAATTTGTTTTAAGGATACATAGGTCTGATCACTGCCTATATAAGTTTCCTTCTTTTCAAGTTCTGCACAGTAATTCATAACATGAAACCACTTTTTAAAAAAAAAATCACAGACAATTGGGTGTTTCCCAGCAGTCCTGCCGTGGACATAGCGGAACCCGTCCTGCGTTGCCTGTGCCCCGCCAGTGAGGACCCTCCCCCTGAGTGAAGGCTACTGCTAAGCTTTGTGAAGGACAGCTTTGGAGCTGGCCGTTTCTAAGTCAGGTGAGGTTCCTGGTTACAGACAACAGAGACCAACAGAAGGGGATCTTCTGGCAGGGTTTTCAGTAGCTCACAGAATGGATAGAAATGTTGGAGAACCAGGGTGAAGTGGGCCGAAGCCTGAGGAGATGAAAAAGCAGAGCAAGAATTTAGCCTGATGCTGTTACAGCTGGAGTCCAGTGGGGAAACGGCCAGTGGTGCTGGCTTGTGCTGCTCCTGGCCCTTCACACTGCTGCCCTGGAAATAATCTCCGGTTCCCAGACATCAGTATACCACGGCCTTGAATCAAAACGCCTGGGTCAGAGAATCTGATTGGCTGAGCCTGTGTCATATGTCAGGCCCTGTGGCTTGCAGAGTGGGGTACCTCCCACCACCCCATATTTCCTCAGGAAGCAGGAATGAGTGCCAGGAGGGCCACCATAATGCCAGAAGGAATTAATAAGCAAGGAAAGACTTCCTATTTCTGCTTCCTATAGATTTGCTTGCTTTTCGTATCCCCCACCAACCTTTTCACGTTGATACAAAATATTCTGTGCATTGCAGGGAGCAGGGAATGGAATGTGTAGTTGCCTGAGACCTGTAAATGTTACTTTATAAGGAAAAAGAGTCTCTGCAGATGTGATTAAGTGAAGATCTTGCTGTGAAGAAATCATCCTGGATTATCCAGGTGGGACCTAAATACCATCACAATGTCCTTACACAAGCGAGATAAAGGGACATTGGACTCAGACGTAAGAGGAGAAGGCAATGTGACCACGGGGGCAGAGACTGAGATGACAAGGCCATAGACCCAGGAATGCCAGCAGCCAGCAGAAGCTGGAAGAGTCAAGGAACGATTCTCCCCTAGAGCCTCCTAAGGGACAGCTTGGTGATTTCCACCAAGCGATACTGATTGCAGACTTCTGCCCCCCAGAACTCTGAGAGAATCTATTTCTGTTGATTTAAGCCACCAAGTCTGTGGAAATTTGTTACAGCAGCCACAGAAAACTCAAACAGAACATGAAGAAGATACGAAAGTATTTGTATCTTTAAAACAAAATGGAAGCAGGAAGGGAGTGGGGGATAGGGGGCGAGAAAGAAAGAAACCAAGCCAAGCGGTTGGTGAGCTAATGAATGCAGTATTAGTCATCTACCACACAAAGGAGTGGAAGGCAAAGAAATTAATTCTGAACACATTTGTCTTTTGAAAATAAATCCGGGATTAGAATAGGACAGACTGAGTAACACAAGCAAAAGCAAGAACTCTGTTAATCCCTCTAAACCAGATACATAATCTCCTGACGAATACCCCTGGAGGCCCTGTAGGAAGTGTGGATTTCTTTCCTGTTGAGATGATTTTTAAAAAGAGAAAGACAGGCTATGGATGACTCAGGAAATGAATTTGTTTTCAGATAATTGCTTCCTAATGTATCGGTGATGTGAGCATTAGTCATCCCAATAGCATTTCCATGTACAGAACAAATAAGCCAAATAAGCGAGAACACAAAGTCAGCCGGACCGCAGTAACTCGGTGGGAAAAGTTGGAGTGAAGAGCATGTAACTGACTCGGAGCCGTGCTTGTGTCATAGAGTGACGCGATGAGAAACCCCGAACTGCAGTGGATGGAACAGCTCTAGATGTTTGCTTCCTGTTGTGTCTTGTTGCTGTTGGGGATTGGGGCATTAAGACAAACAGAGCAGACACATCTGGGGAGGAAGTTTTCCAGAAGCGTGACGACACTGGCAGCAAATCAGAACTCCTCTTTCATCCTCGCAGGACATGTAAGGCTGTGCCTGGAGGCAATGGCCTTTATCTTTCATCAGAGTCAGAAGGCCACTGGCAGGCTCAGGCTGAACTTCTCCTGAGAGATAAAGGGGCCCGGTGCCTCCTGGGTAGTGCTGGTTAACCCCTGAAGGGTGGAAAGTGTTACTGAACAGAGAGTCTGTCCACCTGGTGCTAGCAGAGCCAAACACTAGACACAGAGAATTGCAGTGGAGAAATATTGGCTATTTTATGGATGAATGGTGCCACCCAGGAGAATGGGAAGCTAACGCTCAAAAACTCAAACTCTCCAATGCCCTGTAGGTTACAGATTCCATAGGGCAAAAATCACAAGATACCCGTAGGTTAGGGGTTCAGGGCTGTGTTGGAGGTGAAGTAAGGGTCATAAATCATTTCTTGGGGTCTTGAGGACAGCTCTGAGGTCTGTTTCTGTATTCCTCTGTCTGGTTTCATGGGAAAGTAGTCAGGGGGTTGTTCCACCTTAGGGCTGAGGAACTGAAACAAAATTTAGGTCAGGATGTTATCTTTAGTCTGCCAGGGGTCCCGCCCTGTGATCTTCAGTTAGGTCCGGGCTACTATCTTCTGTGCCTCGGGGGCTTCTGATTATGGGGGAAAGGCTAGTCTCTGAAGGACATATAGAGAGAGATGATTTCTAGAGCTAGGATTTAAAGCAAAATTTAATCAGTCATTAGGACCCTCAGTTTCAAAAGGAGGAGAATAAGACGCAGACAAGGAGAATAAGACACTGCTCACAACCCAGATCTATAGCTAAGACATACCCAATTAAAGACTGACGAGAATGAAACATGGAAAGTATTACACTGACGTGAGACAGGACTCAAGCTGAAGTGCTTAAAAGTCAGTGGGTAGGAATGAATATATTTTTTCTTGAGTTAGCATGTGGTTGCTAGGATTTGAGAGGGTGGCTTTAGCCTGGGCTTGCTCTGCTGTGGGACACGGCTGTTTAATGAGTGAATGAATCACCTGGGGGCAAAAAGATTCATGCCAAAATCACAGAGGAATACCAAAGCGCAGGATCCCTGATCCTAAAGGATTTTTGCAGTTCAGCCAGGAAAATTAGATGGTCAAAAAACATCAGTCAGTCCGGCCGGTGTGGCTCAGTGGTTGAGCATTGACCCATGCATCAAGAGGTTGCCGGTTTGATTCCCGGCCAGGACACATGCCCAGGTTGTGGGCCCGATCCTCAGTTGGGGGCATGCAGGAGGCGGCCAATCGATGTTCTCTCTCATTGATGTTTCTATCTCTCTCTCCTCCTCACTTTCTCTCTATATATAAAATCAATAAAGGAAAAGAAAAAAAAATTAAAAACAAAAAACATTGGTCAGCATGCCATGCAATAAAAGCCAACTGTGTGCTCCTGCCTGTCACTGCCCTAGGAATTCATTCATTCATTCAGTGGACTAGTAGTCACTGGGTGCCTGCTTGGTGCCAAGCATTCCTCTGGGCACTGGGATACAGCAGTGAACAAACCAAACCAAATTCCCTGCCTCGTAAAGCTTGTATCCTAACGTATGGTTTAGAAAAGTCAGATACATGTGAGACACTACTTGACACTGATGGAGAGATCAGACCTATGGGTCTGGAGCTCAGGGAAGAGACCTGGGCCAGAGTCCAGGGTTCAAAGAAGGATGACATCAGTGTGGGCTGGATGTGTGTGCTTCAGGGAGCAGCAGAAGCCTGCATGGGGCCTGGAAGGATGGTCAGAATTTGGAAGGAACAGAGGAACTGGGGCTTTTTGGAAGGAGACAGGAAAGGCAGACCCAGAGTGACTGAGTTGGAATCAGGGAGGTGAAGGTGGGAGAGGTGGGTTGACGGAGGAAAGGGGGGTGGGTCAGGCTGCGGAGGCCTGAAAAGTCAGGAGTTTGAGTTTTTGGCACTGGCTTGGTACAAGTGTAGACAGTGAGTGCAGGTCTGGGCAGTGAGGAGCCAAGCGTACCAAGTATGTGGAACCGCTTTGGCTAGTCCTGCCTACAGCCCAGCCCCCCACTCTGTCCTCTGCCTCTTCACCCCACTTCTCCCCTCATCCGTTTCCTCTTTCTCATTTATTTTCTTCATTCCTGTCTTCTTCGAAGCTCTTTCCCATCTGCCCTCTTCATTCCCTCCTTTGATGATTCCTTTCCTGCCCCTTTTATGTTATTCTCATCTCCCTCTGTCCCACAATGAATTAGAAAAATCAAAAAGCTAAAAATTATTCTGACCAAAGATGACTGGAAGGAAGGGGTTCTTAGAGAATCGGTCCTTCACAGGGAACTAACTTTGTGTTAATTCTCTCAGACTGGATACGTTCTCCCAGGCCCCTGAGCTTGCCACTGTGTGCCACGTGACCATATCCCACAACAACCTCGGAAATAGCTGCTCTTTCAAAACACTTCTATGCCAAGGCAATGGAGATGTGAGCTTCATTGTGAACTGTGCAGAGAGAGCAGTATGAGAGACAGTGCATGGGGATCAGCATACTTGAGGGTTTTTTTTAATTATTTTTTTTTCTTTATTGATTTTAGAGAGAAAGGAAGGGAGAGATAAAAAACATCAATGAGCCCTGGCCGGTTTGGCTCGGCGGTTGGAGCGTCGGCCTGCGGTCCAGAGAGACCCGGGTTCGATTCCCGCTAAGGGCGTGTACTTCGGTTGGGTCGTGCGGGTGGCAGCCACTCGATGTGTCCCTTTCACTTCGATGTTTCTCTCTCTCTCTCTCTCTTCCTCTCTCTCCCTCCCACTCTATCTGAACAAAAAATGAAAAAATGTCCTCGGGTGAGGATAAAAAAAAAAAAAAAAACATCAATGAGAGAGAACATCAATTGGCTGCCTCCTGCATGCCCCACACTGGGATTTGGCCCACAACCTGGGCATGTGCCCTAACCAGGAATCGAACCAGCAACCTCATGGTGCATGGGTCGATGCTCAACCACTGAGCCACACTGGCTGGGTGGGTTTTTTTTTTTAATAATATTTTTGAAGTATGTTTTTATTGATTTTAGAGAGAGAGGAAGAGCTCTGGGGAGAGAGAAACATCAATGTGAGACACAAACATCTATCTGCTGCCTCCTGCACGGCCCCTACTGGAGATCGAGCCCAAAATCTGGGTATGTGCCCTGACCGGGAATGGAAAGCTCAACCAACTGAGCCACACCAACCAGGCATACCTGAGTTTTCAAAGTTGCCTTTTAGCAGTCTTATAAATTAAGCACTTTGTACAGTTCAGATAGGTTTGATCTTGTATCATAATAGTGAAGGAACTAGTGGAAAATTCATGTTTCATTTATTCTTTTCTCCTAAAAGTAAAGCAAGCTCACTTAAGTGCACTTGAAAATGCAGAAAATAATAAGGAAGAAAATAAAAATCAACTCTGTCATCATTCAGAGATGATCACACCGAATCAGTTTTTGCTACATAACAACCAACTTCACGATCTCAACAGCTTACAACAACAAACATTTCTTTTTCTCTTTCCTGGATCCATTGAGGCTCCGAGTACTCAGCTGGACTGGGCTAGGCTTGGGTTCAGGCTGAACTGGGTTAGGTCTGCTGTACCTGCATGTGTGTTTTCGTTTGCCTCAGACCAGCAGCCACCAGGAGACATTTCTTCTCGTTAAGATCACAAGAATGCACAAGGGTGAGCAGAAAAACATGATGCCTCTTAAGGTCACTCTCCTACAAGGACAGACCTGAGGGTAAATGGATAATAGTAAACCAAAGATAAATTAGGAGAAAGCAATGATAGCAGCTTAGCAAAGCTGAGTGAACAGACCAGATTTCAGCTGTTTTAGAAACAACAATGGTAGAAATGCTGTTCCACTGGACAAAATAAATACATATAAAATAAATAATAGGCAGCATTAATAAAATCCCTCTCATAAGCTTGAAAAGCAACCCATCTGGCAAATGGATTCGTTCTAGATATGTTAGTTCTAAAAAATGAAGGCAGTCCCTCCATCTCCAAACCAGTACAGTCTTCTGGACAGCTTTTATGCATACAAGATGTTGTAAAAATGCAATCAGAGGAGACTGCACGCTAGTGCCCAGACGTGAGTAACACACATATGCAGGCACCGTAGGCGAATTACTCAACCAGTTTGAGCATCAGTTTCTTCATCTATAAAATGAGAAGCTTGGATAAAGTCTTTGGTTTATTGTCATTGAGCATATTGTGTAAAGCAATGTGCCCATCCTGTGTGTGCCACAGAGAATGAGCAGGAAATAGTCTTGGACCGTGTTCATTCATTCATTCAGTCAGTCAGTCAATCGGTCCCTTACTATGTGACTCTTATGAATGACAGTCATTGACTATACAACAGTAAACATAAATACAGTCCCTGATCTCACAGTTCCCATTCTGATGACAGCTAACCAGGCAATTATATGACACAAAGATGCATGTTATAAAAGAGAAATTAAAGGGTGTTATGGGGGGAAAAAAAGACCTAATAACTCTTTAACAGGTGCTGGTGAAGATACCAATTTCTCATTTCACTGTTTACCCAGTCTTACAGATGGGAAGAGTGAGGGGGTCAGGTGATAGCTTTGTAAACTTTAAAGTGCTATGAACCGACTTCCGGTCAAGATGGCGGCGTAGGTAAACGCGGTATCGCGTCCTCCCACAACCACATCAAAGTTACAACTAAACTACAGAACAACCATCATTCAAAACCGCCTGAAATCAAGCTGAATGGAAGTCCTACAACTACGAAATTAAAGAAGAAGCCGCATCGAGACTGGTGCCCAGCTCAGGGTCCCAGTGCCAGGAAGAGAAGTCCCCATAACTTCTGGCTGGAAAAACCAGCAGGAACTGAGGCTGAGGCGGCTGGAGCCCCCGCAGCTCCTCTTAAAGGGCCCGCGCTCGGACTTACTCGGACTCCCACCCTCCAGGCTCCAGCGTGGGGGAGGCAGCCTGAAAGGCACCAGAGTCATATGGGGAAGAACTGAGCTGTTTGGCATTGGAGCGAGGGCTGGAGAGGCAGCTTTCTCCTGGACAGACGTGCTAACAGAGGCTTTTGTTCCTTTGGTGAGCCCTTCCTGAGCCGGCAGACGCCGCCATATCTGAGACTCCAGCAACCTGGCTCACACTGTTGGCCCCGCCCTGGTGATTCCCTGAGGCCCCGCCCCACCCAACTTCCAGGCCCACCCAAGCTGTTGCCAGTTGCTTCACCATAGGATTGGCCTGTCTTGGAGCCTGCTTCAGCTTTTCCTAAAATCATTCAAACAAGCAGCATCTGGTCTCAGCTAGCCCTATACCTCTCGCTAAGTAATACATAGGAACAAACAGAGGAAGGCAGCCAAAATGAGGAGACAAAGAAACAGGTCCCAAATGAAAGAACAGAACAAAACTCCAGGAAAAGAACTAAGTGAAATGGAGTTAAGCAACCTAACAGATGCTGAGTTCAAAATACTGCTTATAAGGATGCTCAATGGACTTAGTGAGAACCTCAGTGAACTCAGAGAGGGCCTCAAGAGCATAAAAAAGGACCAGTCAGATATGAAGGAGGCACTAACTGAAATAAAGAATAGTTTACACAGATTCAATAGTAGAGTAGGTAAATCCAAGAAGCAAACCATCGATTTGGAATATAAGGAAGCAAAAAACACCCAATCAGAACAGCAAAAAGAAAAAAGAATCCAAAGAAATGAGGATAGTGTAAGGAGCCTCTGGGACAACTTCAAGCGTGCCAACATTCGCATCTTAGGGGTGCCAGAAGGAGAAGAGAGAGAACAAGAAATCGAAAACCTATTTGAAACAATAATGGCAGAAAACTTCCCTAACTTGGTGAAGGAAACAGACATACAAGTCCAGGAAGCACAGAGAGTCCCAAACAAGATGAACCCCAAGAGGCCCACACCAAGACACATCATCATCAAAATGCAAAAGGTTCAAGACAAAGAGAGAATCTTAAAAGCAGCAAGAGAAAAGCAGTTTGTAACCTACAAGGGAGCTCCCATAAGACTGTCAGCAGATTTCTCAAAAGAAACTTTGCAGGCCAGAAGGGAGTGGCAAGAAATATTCACAGTGATGAAAAGCAAGAACCTACAACCAAGATTACTCTATCCTGCAAAGCTGTCATTTAGAATCGATGGCCATATAAAGAGTTTCCCAGACAAGGAAAAGCTAAGGGAGTTCATCACCACCAAACCATTATTATATGAAATGTTGAAGGGTCTTCTTGAAGAAAAAGATAAAAAAATATGAACAAACAAAATGGCAATAAATACATATCTATCAACAATTGAATCTACAAACAAAATGAACAAGAAAAACAGAAACATTCTCATAGATACAGAGAACTTTTGTTGGTTACCAGATGGGTAGGGGCTGGGGGGAGGGGTGAAAAAGGTGAAGGGATTAAGAAGTATAAATTGGTTGTTAGACTGACAAACCTCAAAGGGAAGGGGGGTTGGGGGGTGGGAAGAAATAAACCAAAGAACTTATATGTATATATGCATAACTAATGGACACAGACAACAGTGTGGGGAAAAGCAAGAGGGGGGCGGAAATGGGGAGGAGGGGGGCAATGGGGGAAAAATGAGGAACATCTGTAATACATTCAACAATAAAATTTTTAAAAAAAGAAAAAAAAAAAAAATAAAGTGCTATGAACCACCTGTGGATCTTGCTAAAATTCAGATCTTGCTAAAGTTCAGTAGGTCTGGGGGTGGGGCCGGAGATTCTGCATGTCTAACAAGCTCCCACTCTGAGCAGCAAGCGCCAGAATGCTTGAGTCATTGCCCCTAGTCACCCTGCTGGCAAGGGTCGGCTCCAGGCTCCACCTAGCTTCAGTCTGACCCAAAGCCTGTGCCCTTTTCACCTCTCAGACATACTGCCCCAAGAGCTCTTGCTACTCTAAAAGTCCAGTTTCCATGCCAGGTTAATTTGAGAAATGCAATAAAATAATAGCAATAAGAAGTTTGGCTGTTTCCTGGCACCCCGGATATTCCCTAATGGAGGAGTATGTAGGAAGTCTGGGTACTCTCTCTCGGGGCAGAGGAGGCTCCTCATAGGGCAGGGCAGGAGCAAGCTTCTGTAGTAATAAAACTCCTATGTGACACTCCACATTGTCCCTTCTGTGGCCTGAAGTGTTAAAACAGATCCAGTGGTGGCCCTACTCTAAGACGTGCCCAGAAGTGGAGCAGATGAATAAAGAAGTTCTCATAAAAATAATAACCACAGCCCGGCCGGTGTGGCTCAGTGGATTGAGCGTCGTCCCATGAACTGAGAGGTCCCGGTTCAATTCCTGGTCAGGTCACATGCCTAGGTTGCAGGCTCGATCCCCAGTAGGGGGTGTGCAGGAGGCAGCCACTTGATGTGTCTCTCTCACATCGATGTTTCTATCTCTCCCTTCCACTCTCTCTAAAAAATCAATAAAAACATATAATATAATAATAATAATAATAATAACAACAACCATATATTGAGCCCTTAACTGTGTTCCTGTCACTTAACACCTAATTCTTATGATAACCCTACAAGACAGGACTGTTATATCATCTTTACTCTGCAAATTAGGAAGCAGAGGTTAAATAACTTACCCAAAGTAACACAGCTGGACAAAGGCATAACCAGCATCAGGGCCGAGGCTTTGTGTAGGCTTACGAGCTATGCAGCATTGCTTTCTATTAATCATTCCAACTGATTGGGAAAAAGAATGGCAGCTCTGGGCCAAAGGTTCCTATACCCTCCCCCACCCAACACCTTCCTAGTGACTTCATATATGTAATCATTTATATATCTATCTGTGAATGCCTGCCCCTCCTCCCTAACCCAAGTCTAAGAAAAAGATCTGCCCAGTGAATTAACTGATATCATTGGAACAATCCTTCTATGTGTATTCTAGGCCTATTAGTTGTTCACAAACCATGCCTTCCAGGAACTTGAACTTAAGTCATTTAAGCAATAATTGACATATATGACAGAATTAGAAAATACAATACATCTCATAAAGTAATAAATCATATCAAAGGCTTAAACTGTGAGATAATAATAACAATTTTTCATTGATCATAACCTATGTGCATTGGATGTAGTATTCCATTTACTCTTCCCAACAGGCCTCTGAAGGAAGCTATTACTAGTACTCTTTTATAGAAGAAACAGATGCTCGAATAGGATGTAACTTGGCCAAGGCCAAGCAGCTGGTAAGTAGGAAAACCTGGGTTTGAACCAGGTAGTCTGACTCCAGGGCATACACATCACAGTTATAACCACATGCAGTGCTTTGCTGCCTCTCTCTGGCACCAACCCTCCACGCTGCGCACCCTCTGGCAGGGGGGAGATGTGAACTGCTTGGAATTATAAAGAAAGGCCTAATAAAGAAAATGGTATTTGATGAAATTTGAGCCAGTAAATCAACCACCAACTCATCTTTATCAATTTATTGGGTACAGTACTAGAACATTGTAAATAGACAAATGCTTTTGCACTGAAATATTTTGCTTAGTTAAGAGTTAGCTATTTGAAGGTAGGGTGTGTGTGTGTGTGTGTGTGTGTGTGTGTGTGTGTGTGTGTAGAAATGAGGGTATAGGGAATGTAGGTTGGAGGGTATGGCATGAGCAATGCTTTGCCAAGAACAAGCTCAGCCTGTCTTAGGGAAATTGTGAAAAAGTCAACCTGTTGAAAAGGGAGAGTTCATTCAGTCATTCAGCAAACATTTCTTGAGTACCTACGACGTGCCAGACACTGTGTTAGGGGTTAGGGATATGAAGATGAGTAAGACACAATCCCAGCCTTCAAATGCCTTAGTCTTGAGGGGAGCTTGGTTGGGAGGGGTAGACAGGCACAGATAGGACACAGACCTATGCTGCACAAGCTTATAAATGGCTTAAGAAGAGTCTAGAGAGCCCTGGCCTGGTGACCAAAGGGTTGCAGGTTTGATTCCTGGTCAGGGCACAGACCTAGGTAACAGGTTCAATCCCTGGTTGGGGTGCACACTGGAGGCAACTGATTGATGTTTCTCTCTCCCTTTCTCTTTCTCTAAAATCAAAAAAACATATCCTCGGATGAAGATTTAAAAAAAAGAAGAGGCTGGAGAAAGAGCCAAGGAGGCACAGAGGAAGGGCCAATAGGAATAGGACAGAGAAGTTGAACAGGAGGGTCAGGCCCCTCTAGACAGTGAGACAAAGAGGGCAGGGTGGGGATGGGGGTTGGCAGGGAGAATAGGGACAGCCTTGGCAGAAGAGGCCAGCTGGGTCACTTCAATGACCAGGTGAAGCCTGGCCGGACTCCTCAGAGGCACAAGCACACTCAGGCAGTGAACAGATGCCTTCAGACAGGATCCCCTTGTAGGGTTAACGAGGCAGCTGTTTTCTGTGTTTTCAGGCAACTTCCAGGAAACACTTAAGCACAGGCCTTTCTTTAAACTCCCAGAGACCTAGTTGTAAAAAGTAGGAAAAACAGTCCTAGCATTTCTTAATAAAGAAAGTTTTCTTCAACATCAGAAATCATTCCGTAAATCTTCATGGAGTGCCTACCACGTGCCAGGTAGTGTCTAAGGTGCTGAGGACACAGCAGTGAACAAAATCCCTGACACCATGGAGCTTCCATGCAAGCGGGGGCCACAGACACAGCCAAAAAATCAGACCTACAATACAGTAGTGCCCCTTATCCACGGTTTTGCTGTCTGTGGTGTCAGTTACCTAAGGTCAGCCATGGTCTTAAAATATTAAATGGAAAATTACAGAAATAAACAATTCAGAAGTTTTAAACTGCATGCCATTTTGAATAGCATGATGAAATGTTGTGCCGTCCTGCTTGGTCCCCTGGGGATATGAATCACCCCTTGGTCCAGAGTACCCATGAGAGGCTGCTCGCCCATTAGTCACTTAGTAGCTGGCATCTTGGTTACCAGATAGACTGTTGAGGTGTTTGCGTTCAAGTAGCCCTTATTTTACTTAATGGCCCCAAAGCACAAAAGTAGTGATGCTGGCAGTTCGGATGTGCCCAAGACAGCTGGGAAGTGCTTTCTTTAAGTGAAAACGTGGAAGTTCTTGGCTTAATAAGGAAAGGGGGGCGGGGATCATATGTTGGGGTTGCTAAAATCCACGATAAGAATACATTTTCTATTCATGAAATCGTTAAGAAGGAAAAAGACATTCATGCTAGCTTTGCTGTCACACCTCAAACTGCAAAAGTTACAGCCACAGTGCATGCTAAGTGCTTAGTTAAGATGGAAAAGGCATTCAGTTTGTGGGTGGAAGACTTGGACAGAAAACGTGTTCTGGTTGACAGCAACGCGTTATGCCAGAAAGCACTGTGCCTATATGAAGACTTCAGCAAGGGATCCCGGAAACGAGGGACACCGGTCCCTTTGTGCAAGTAAATGACCCTCCTTCTGACATACCATCAGAAGGGCAATAGTGGCCTAAAGCTAAGTCACAATGCCTATGCCATTCACCTCACTTCATCTCATCATGTAGGTATTTTATGACCTCACATCACAAGAAGGGGGAGTACAGTACAATAAGATATTTTGAGAGAGAGATGACATTCACATTATTTTTATTACAGTATATTGTTATAATTGTTCTAGTTTATTATTAGTTATTGTTAATCTCTTACTGTGACTAATTGATAAATTAAACTTTATCATAGGTATGTAGGTATAAGAAAAAGCATAGTATATATAGGGTTTGGTACTGTCTGTGGTTTCAGGCTTCCACTGGGGGTCTTGGAACATAGTCCCTGTGGATAGCAGGGGCTAGTGTATGTGAGGGAGTGACATGCAAAGGAGAAGAGAGCAAGGCAAAGGGAGGGAACTGGGTCAGGTAGGGCTATTCTGTGGGGTCACAGTGGAGCCAAGACGGAAAGGGAGTGAGGGGCTGAGTAGATGGCTGAGGGAGGTAGACATCGAAGTGAAGAGTGCTCAGTGTCTTCTAGAAACAGCAATGAGGCAGAGCAAGCACGGGAAGAGCAGGGAGAGGGGAGCCAGGGGGACCTGGGGTAGACCCTGCAGGAAGCCTTTGGATTTTCCTCTACATGAGATGGGATCCTTGGAGAGGTTGAGCAGAGATGTGCCAGGGTCTCATGGGACCTCTGCTTGAGGGATAGAATGCTGGAGACTGGCTAGATGGAGGGGAACCACTAGGAAGCTATTGTAAGACACAATCTTACGTGGAGATGTTTTGAAATCCAAAAGGATTTGCTGATAGATTGGATGTGTGAGAAAGTGAGCCATTGTGGATGATTCAGATTCCAAAGTTTTGGGCCAAAATAACTGGAAAAATTGCCATTTATTAAGTCGGGGAAGACTACTTGGGGTTGGAATTCAGAAGTTTGGTTTGGGCCCTGGCTGGTTTGGCTCAGCAGTTGGAGGGTCGGCCCGAGGACTGAAAGGTCATGGGTTTGCTTTTTGGTCAGGAGCATGTGCCCAGATTGGGGTCATGCAGGAGGCAGCCAGTCGATGTGTCTCTCTCACATGGATGTTTCTTTCTCTCTCCCTCCTTTCCACTCAGTCTAAAAACATCACTGGAAAAATATCCTCCGGTGAGGGTTAACCAAAAAAACAAAACAAACAAAAAGTTCAGTTTGATACATATTAATTTGAGATGCCTATCAGAATGGACAAGCCCTGAGTTCTGGGGAGAGGACAGAGCTGGGGACAGTAGTTATTAGAGTAAAGATGGTCATTAAAGCCACAGGACTGGGAGCACAGGCAGAGAGGCGGTCTGGTCCTTGGGTCTCGCTGATGTGTGAAGGGGGAGCCAAGGAGGGAGAAGGAGAACCAGGAGAGAGAGGCATCTTGAAAGCCAGTTGCTGTTGAGAGGCAAGTAAGCTAAGGACTAGGATTAATCATGGGATTTGGCAATGAAAAGTTCACTGGGGACCTTGACGGAGACCTTTTTAGATGAAGTAGTGGGGACAGGAGGAAAAACATGGGAGGACAGGATGAGAAGATAACTAGGGCAGACATCTCTTTTGAGAAATCTTGTGTAAAAATGGAATTGAAAGGGATCAAGAAGGAAGACATTATTTCCTAGTTTTAGGCAGTGGAAATGAACCAGACCAGAGGGGAAAATTAACCAGGCAGGGGAGAGCAGTGAGTGTTGCTGGTCCTTCAGTTGTTGAGAGGATGGGACCTGTGCGCATGTGTGGGGACTGAGGTAGCTAGGAGCCTGGGTGGTTCACCCATTGTCAGAAGAGGGAGGGCAGAGAGTGGGTGGATTTGCTGGTGAAACAAGTGAACATTCTCTTCTGATTACTTTTCCTTTCTTCCTGCAGTCTGTATGTAGTAATGGTACTCAATTTTCACCAATCCTAAGATGTATCTTCATATTTTAGCATCTATGAAATTGGAGTAAATCTTTTTTTTTTTATCCTCACCCGAGGACATTTTTGCATTTATCTTCAGATAGAGCGGGAGGGAGAGAGGGAGGGAGAGAGAGAGAGAAACATTGATGTGAGAGAGACACATCGAGTGGTTGCCACCCACACGACCCCAACTGGTGGGGCCAGGGACAAACTGCAACTGAGGTACATGCCCTTAGTGGGAACTGAACCTGGGACTCTCTGGTCCACGGGCCGACACTCTAACCACTGAGCCAAACCGGCCAGGGCTGGAGTAAATCTTAAAATCAGTGCCGTGTTCGTCAGTATTTATTCTTTTTCTGTGCTACATACAATATCATGCTACACACAATTACATCAAGGGTGACTTGGATTCAGTGAACTATGGGATATCACTTTACTTTGATCCCAACTGCAGTTTTCCATTGGAGAGGGCCAAGCAGGACCCTGAAAACACTATTTGTTCTATGAGCTGAGGAGCCAAGTCAACATTTTCAGTTAGAAACTTGAAGCTGGAGCTGTCTCTCTGTTATAGATGCAGCCAGCCCAAACCTCTGCAGAAGGATTCAGGGGCCTAGAAAGCAGGGCAGGGAGGCTGGCCCTCTGCCCACAAGCCTGGTAGACCAAGAACAAGGAAACAAACACTTGGCCTACACTTTAACCTGAGTAGACACTCCTGACTCAGAGACCAAGCATTTCCTCTGTACCAAAGACAAGGAGAAGTTAGAGGGTCTGGGAACAGGGAACTGTGTCGTGACATAGCTCTTGAGGCTCCTTCTTTAGCTTTGTGGACTGCTAGCAGGTGTGTCTTTCATCTTTTGGGTGGGTAGACCTGGAGTTCCAGTTCTCCTTTTCTGGAGCCAAGTCTAGGTTTGGGAGGTTCCCTTTATCCAAACAAAGAGCTGAGTGCTTATCATATGCTGTGCTAAGCACTAGAGGTACAATTATAAGCAAACCCATACAGGGCCCCTGCTATTAGTCAGGAAGATGCATTATTACACACACACACACACACACACACACACACACACACACACGCTGTAAAGAAACTGTGTCAGGACCCATTCTAAGCACTCTACAAAGATTAACAGCTGTAGTTTGTACAATAATCTAAGAACCATTACTATTACTATTACTATTACTATTACTATTACTATTACTATTACCTCTGCTTTACAGATAAGAAAATTTCAGGCACAGAGAAGTTAATTATCTTGCCCAAGTTCAAACAGCTCATAAGTGGTGAAGTCAAGATGTTACCATCATAATTAGCTAGTTGTTAATATTAATAATAGGAAAGGAGCAAAGGGAAGGCCAGACGTAAGCATGATCATCTGGGCAGCTTCACCAGGAAGCTGCAACTTCACACTCCACAGGGAACCACGGGTTCATTCCCTGCAAATCACTGGGGGAAGGGGTCCAACAGAGGGGAAGATAGACACATTGGCAGTAAAGTCTGGGTGAAGTAGGGAAAATACTTGCCTGTCAGTCTAACCTGGGAAAATAATAATTGGCTAGAGGGATTGGAGCCACTGCTAACACACTAGATCTCAGAAGGTTAAAATTTGCAGACAAAGGAATTCTCTCTCTCTTGTTCCTCTTGCTTCACTCCTGCTTCCTTGCACTCGCCCATGCTCCCTCCATAGCCATGTGGCCCTAGAAGCTGCATGGCCCATGGCCATGTGGACCCCACACGCCATGGGCTGCAGCTGGAAACACAAGCTAAGCTAGTTGGACTTCAGTATGGAATGGAGGCTCTGGGCAATGGCTTTAATCCTAGCTCTAATG
Source organism: Tadarida brasiliensis (assembly GCA_030848825.1). Classification (NCBI taxonomy): domain Eukaryota; kingdom Metazoa; phylum Chordata; class Mammalia; order Chiroptera; family Molossidae; genus Tadarida; species Tadarida brasiliensis. Next base: position 50,000,253 of record CM061258.1, read on the forward strand.
AAGACGAAATGGGACTTTTTCCTTGGTGGGACAGAGGGCGATGGGACCTTGGGAATCCAGGGGTTTAATTCCATAGAAATAAAGCTTTCCATGATATCTCATCCTCCCATGGAGGCCTTGGGAAATTCTTGTTCCCGCAGCACCCCAAGAAGCCCACTTCCACCAGCAACAAAGATTCTAACCCAAACAATATTGCCTAGGAGTCCTAGCTTAACCAATGATGCCAGTTATTCAGAAATAAAACTCCCTTTGGAAATGGAAATGACTCATCATAGAAGGAGGGATTTTAGCATCTGATAAGCCAGTGGTAGTTTTTTTTTTTTTTTAAACACAGTTTTTTATTTATTTATTTTGCATTTATCTTCAGATAGAGCAGAAAGGAGAGAGGAAGGAAGAGAGAGAGAAACATCGATGTGAGAGAGACACACCGAGTGGTTGCCACCCACACGACCCCAACCTGGGCCAGGGACAAACTGCAACCGAGGTACGTGCCCTTAGCGGGAACAGAACCCAGAACTCTCTGGTTTGCAGGCCGACGCTATAACTGCTGAGCCAAACCATCCAGGGCAAGCCAGTGGTAGTTTTGAGGGCTATTTGGAGAACCTACTGGGCACTGAGCAGTAAATAATTTGAATCAGGCATATCTGTGATATCTTGAACTTTAGGCTTCTCTTCCTGTCCTGCTCTTTACAGCTCCCTCCTCTGTAGACTCTATGTTTTTATTTGGATGTCTCAGGCTTTGCTGTTGGGGGGAGGGGGTGCAATCTATTTTCTCTCTGACATTGCTGCAGCAGTATCCTTGACCAAACTCAACCCAACACAGAACCACATCCAAGAGAGGGCCCAGTCAGTGTGGTGGGCAGGGGGGGAGAAAGGTAGAGAGAGATTGGAAGTCAGATTTTAAGACTAGAAGCAGCTCTAGACCAAGACTCTGTCTACCCTGGCCGATGGAATAGAGTCATTGCAAAATCTTGTCTTATCCATTGGTTAGTTCAATAGGCTGCAAGTTATTCAGAGCTCAACACTTTCACTCTAAACTGAATGTTCTTTTATTACTTTACTTGCTACCAAGCCTGTTTCCCATCCTGATCTCCTTTGGCTCCAACAGCAACCCAGGGGGTTTTCCTGGTTGAACACAGCCGGCTCCCACAAGGTCTTCAAAGCCACATTTCACTTGCCAGACGCTAAAGTCCCTCACTCCTGGGTGAGTCATTTGCATTTCTAAAGTGAGTTTCGTTTCAGAACGAGTGGGCTGACCCTTGGGTGTGTCTAACTCGGCTATAGAGCTGGGAGACAGGGCTGGCCTTCTTTGTGCTTTAAACGCCAGTCTTCCACTGCATCTTTTCTTCCTCCCCGAGGAGGGCAAGACAGTTTTATATGCAGTGCCTGGCTGCTATTCTTCAAGAACCAAAACCTGAACCCTTGGACGTACATACCTAAGTCCATCCTCAGGCTCCAAAACCAAAATTGGCCTGATTTTTTTTCCCTAAGAAACAAACCCCTAATTTCTAATGAGAGTGCAAAAACATCGGGGAAGCGTCTGGTAACAAGCACTTACTGTTACCAGAAATTCCTCCACCATAAGGTTATGAGTTAGGCCTCTATTTCCGAAACATGTTATTTCTAACAAGAAGACGATACTTGTGTCTATTTCATAAGATATAGTGAAGGTTAAGTGAGTTTATAATTCAACATGTTACCTATTCCTATTACAACTGTTTTTCTTTCCAAAATTGCTATGCTTTTTACATTGGTCCAATGATAGAGGTAGCTGAGAACTTGGGAAGTTCTGTAAATAGAATGAATTTTGGCTTTAGGTAGGGGGAAAACAGCTCCAGTCCCTTCTCATAGAGCCCAGCAGTTATGGTGGATCTGAATTTGGGAAGTCAGGCTGATGTCTGAGCCACAACACTCCCATCCCCCCATCTTGCCTACCCACCCCCCAAGAACACTCTGTGCACTCTAAATGCTCTGTGGGTGTTCTGCAGGCACTTCCTTCAAATGCTAATGAGAAGCTCACAAATGCTAAATCGCAGGACCAAACTAGTTTCTGCTGCCCAGAGCAGCTGGGAATTATCGCCCTATTCTTCCTCCCTGAGATTTCCCAGACCCTCCTTCCTCCACATTCCGACCCGCTGTGCTTAAATGGCCAAGAACATACCCACTGCCATAGCTCTTCTCTCTGGCCTGTGTAGCCCCCACTTGCCTTTCACATCAATCCACCCCCCCCCACCCCACCCCCACCCCGCCTCTTCAAGCCATTTCTTCTCCTTGCCAGCTTCTCACAGGCCTTTGTCATTCTCTGCAGTTTCACCAGGCATTCCAGGCAAAAACAGCCTTCTGCCAGTCCCTGCCAAGTGTAGAGCACCCTGGAGGGGGTCCCATTGGCAACACCCTTTAGTTCTTCGAATACTCACTAGGTTTTGTAAGGTAAGTAGTACTGTCCCATTTCATAGATGAGAATACAGAGACCCAGGGTGAACAAGTGACAGAGCCAAGGTTTAACCCAGGGCTGTTGGACTCCCTGTCCAACTCCTGTAACAGAGTGAAAATTTGGGTCTCTGACTCGTCTGGCTCAGGCCTGCTCTGTTCCCATGGCCTTCAGGCTAATAGCTTCTGCTTAGTCTTGCATATAGACATGCTAATCATTAGAGAAATTCTGCCTGTTGCTTGAGATGAGGGAAGTGTGTATTCTTTATTGAAGATTTGTAGGAACCTTCTGACAGGACTCACAGCAACTAGTGTTATCAGTGGGGAGCTCTCCCTGTCCCCACCTGTTGCCAGTGCAAATGGGCTTTTTGAGATGTCACGAGAAAAGGAATTTTTGAGACTCGCACAGGAGAATGAGACATTGTAGAAAGCTTTATTTTTGTGGAACTAACCCCCCGAGTTTCCGAGGTCCCCTCTTCCTCCGCCCCACCAAGGAAAAAGTTGCATTTTGTTTTCAGCTTAGCTAAGATTAAAGCCAGTGTCTAGAGTTTCCGTTCCATGTTGGAGCACAGTCCGGTCCAGCCTCCGGCTAGCTTAGCTCGTGTTCCCAGCTGCAGTTCATCAGTCCATTGTGTGTAGTGTCCCATGGCCCATGGAACATGGGCGAATACAGGGAAGCAGGAGCAAAACCAGAGGAACAAGAGAGCAAGAACTCCTTTGTCTGGGGATTTTAACCTTCTAAGATTTCACGTGCTTGCAGTGGTCCCACCTTCTCTTGCCAATGATCTCTGTTCAGGTTAGACTGACAGGCACCTTCCCTACATCACCCCAACTTTACTGCGCATGCGTTCATCTCCCCTTTGTGTCCCCCCCAGTGATTTGCAAAGGACAGACCATGGTTCCCTGGAGAGTGTAAAGTTGCAGCTTCCTGGTGAAGCTGCCCAGATGGCCATGTTTATAATGTCTGGCCTTCCCTTTGCTCCTTTCCTGTTACTAATAACCAGATAATTACAATGGTAACACTAGCACAGTCTTCCTCAAACCCCTGCTGGTACCCAGATGTCTGTGGTGGTCAAATGCCCCTCCCATTTCCCTTCCCTTGACATAAAAGAAGCCTGAATTCTGTACTTCCTTAAGATGGATTTGAGACACCACTAAGGCTCCCCTCTTCTCGGTTGGAGCCTTCTTGATCAATAAACTGTTCCTACTTCAAACTCTGAAGTTTTGAGTTTTGGCCTTTTGAAGTGTCAAGCACACACACTTTGGAATGGTTACAGCCCTTTTCTCCTTACTTTGTCTCCTTTCTCCAGGAGGGTTGGGGCAACTGAGTCTGGATAAGAGGGTCCATGAAGGCTCCAGGAGTTACTTGAGGCACACCTCAAATCAGGCCCTGCTTGAGGACCATGGGTTCTTCCCCAGCCCGTCTTTCCCGAGACCTTGTTGGGGCTTGTGCCCTGGAGCTAACTACAAATAACTTTCCACCCAGGATTGAGAGCACACATCAGTTCCTCCTCTGATACCCTGACTGGTTTTGTAGATGTATCTGTCTCAAGCACCCGGAGTTGCCTTGTGAAGCTGTAAGATCCTGGGCTGTTAGGAAGTGGCTCTGAGTTCTTTCCCTCACCCAGATGGCCTGTCACACCTCCAAGACGGTGGTATAACCCTGCTGGGTGGGTTGCAGAAGGAAGATTTTTAGCTGACCAGGCATTATGGGATGATTTGTCTAAAAACAATGTGATATATTTAAGATCAGCTATAGCCCTGGCCGGTTTGGCTCAGCGGTTAGAGCGTCGGCCCGCGGTCCAGAGAGGCCCGGGTTCAGTTCCCGCTAAGGGCATGTATCTTGGTTGCGGTTTGTCCCTGGCCCTGGTTGGGTTGTGCGGGTGGCAGCCACTTGATGTGTCTCTCTCACATCGATGTTTCTCTCTCTCTCTCTCTCTCTCTCTCTCTCTCTCTCTCTCTTCCTCTCTCTCCCTCCCACTCTGTCTGAACAAAAAATGGAAAAATGTCCTCGGGTGAGGATAAAAAAATAAAATAAAAAGATCAGCTATAATATGACCTTTCACTGTGGTTAGTGACAGCAACAGTAAGAATGCCCTGCAAATCCAGCTTTTATGGTTTCCAAAGGACATTTATGCACACTTTCTTATTTCATTGTCACAACCATCCTGTGGGTTGAACAGCTTGAATGTTAATATGACCATTTCACAGAAGAGAAATCTGAGACTGAGAGGTCATGATTTGCTTACTTTCCTGTAGCTAATAAGTACAAAGGACTCTGAGGCAGGTCCACTCTAGTGATATCCACATACTAAAATAACTCTGCTAAAAAAAGATTGACATAGTACTCATGCAGATATTTACTGATATGTGCTTAAATTATGTTTTAGAATCGCAACTCTCCATCTCTTAGGTTCTTCTCACCTCCATGAAAAGTCCTTTTCCCTATTTCCAATGCTTGAGTAAGTAAATATTAAGATTAGGGCAGAATTATCAAATTAGTAAAGAATTCTAAAAGTAGCAACACTGCTGGTGACGGTGTGAGGAGACAGACACGCTCACGCACTGTAGATGGACTAGAAACTAGTGCATTGTTTCTGAAAGGCAATTTGATAATCATCAAAAGCTTTTAAAATAAACAGAATTTTTGATGTAGCAAATCCAGCTGTCTCTAAATATATTTTTCCTAAAGAAATAGTTTGAGACTACAGAAAGAAATGTGTGTATCAGGATGTGTTTATTTCTGTTATCTAAGACAACAACAAAAACCTGAAATAATCTGGATATTCTATAAATTAAATAAATTAAGACCTACTCAGAAGAGGAAATATTCCGCAGTACTTTAAAAAGGTATTATGGAGAATATTTAAGAATTTGAGGAATGCTCACTATGCTGCTGATTGGGGGAAACTAAGTAACAAAACAGTTATGCAATGTAATCCCAATTTTATTTTTGAAAAGATACCTCTAACTAGAAGGAATAGTAATCTCCGGATTCCTTTTTTCTCCTCCTTCCTCTCTCCCTTCCCTTTGCCTTCTTTTCGGCATTTCCCAGTCTTTTTTATTTTTTTTTAAATTTTTTTTCTTTATTGATTTTAGAGAGAGAGGAAGGGAGAGGAAGAGAGAGATAGAAACATCGATGAGAGAGAACATCTATTGGCCGCCTCCTGCATGCCCCCCACTGGGGATCGGGCCCACATCCTGGGCATGTGCCCTGACTGGGAATCGAACCAGCGACCTCTTGGTGCATAGGTCGATGCTCAACCACTGAGCCACACCGGCCGGGCCCCAGTCTTTTTTACATTAAACTTAATTGCCATGTGTTGGATTTGTAATAAAAAGGGAGAAATCTTTCTTTAGATAAGATTCTAAGACTGCACCGCTCAGGAACCATTGTGAGTGGCTCGTGGTAGAGACTGGAGGCAGAGAAGATAGAACAGCTAGTCTATAAGCTCCCAAATGGAAAATAACTGTATTCTGGGATCAGAATGTCTTTTTTTTTTTTTTTTTTTTTTTTTTTTGCCACTATCTAAAGAGCATGTTGTCAATGATTTTACAAGAAAAGTTAGCAATTAGACTTCTTTGAAATGGACTGGTGGTGGTTAAGACTAGATGAGTTCTTCTGGCTCCCTTCTCCCGCAGAAGCTCTGGGAGGAACAAGGTGGTAGTCTGTTTTTGGTACCCCTCCTGTCCCACAGGAAGCCTGGGGGTGCCCCTACCCTGCTGGACTCTCTCCCAGAAGGCTTTGTTCCCCATGCTCTCAACTCATCTCTCTGAGATGTTAGTTTACTTCACTGACTTATAAATAAGAGCTGGAGGGGACCTTAGAAGCCCTCTGGGGTGAGAAAGGGGAGCCCTGAGGCAGTGGTGCCTCATTCTCTCATCTTGTCAGCAGGGGAACAGTCGGGTCTGGATGATAGCCAAAGATTGGACCAGGAATGGTGGCCTTCCAAAGAAATAATTTTGAATGATAATCATTTCAGACATTAGTGACCAACTACTATCTAGGCTTACAATCCTTTGTTGGTTTGTGTGCGTGAGTCTGTGTGTGTGTTTTGTATTATTTCACTTTTTAGATTTTTTGTTTCTGCCAGTCAAGTGATTGGGGAAACTGTTTTAAAGGAAAAAAGTTATAAAAACCTTCAAATTGGGTTGGAACTGGGGTTGGGGATTGCATCACGGAGCAGAGTATAGAGTTGGTCATGATGTCATGGGAAATTCAGCCATGATCTCACCTTTCTGAAAAGGTGAGGGGAGCAGAACTGTCACCCCACACCTCATGAAAAGTCAGGTGATGGCATCTGTGCCAGTGATTACTTAATGAAACGAGCACATGATGGGAGCGAGGTGTGGAGAATAGTCATTATGCCACATGGTGATTAGCAAAAGGTGGGAATGGCTGATCAGTGGGGCTGACACACTCACTTAGGCAGCACTTGTAAGAGTTTATCCCTCTTCTCTTCCATTTTCCTCTCCCTATATCTTCCACCTACAACTCCTACCCGATTTACTCTTTTTTCTTTCTTTTTTTTTTTTTTTTTGTCTCAGAAAGACTATCCTGCCAATATCGGTCTTGTAAAGATAGGGTCCAGAATTGGTGGTTCAACCTTCAATGCCCTCAGGATTAAAGTTCAACAAGCCCTTCATAGATAAGTCCTGCCTATCTTTCTAGCTTTTTCCCTAGCCACTCTCCTTCATATAGTGTGGGTTTCCAACACAGTGCTGCCTAAACACACCACACTTTCATACTGTTCCTTCTCTTGGGGGGTCTGTCCCTATCCCCTTATACCTGGAATCACAGAGACTGGTTAGCTGGCCACTGAACTTTCCTCTTCCTTCCAGGCACACAGCCTCCCCTGCAGTGAGCTGTGGCCATGTGACTGGGCTCTGGTCAATGGAATATAGAAGTGATTGCCACCACGTCCAGGCCAGGGCTGTGGAAACGTCATACGCACAATCCTTCATGCTCTCTTACTTCTGCCATGAGTTGAAGATGGCAGAGTCCTAAGATGGGAGAAGCCCGGCTCATTTATCCCCACGTGGAGAAGAGCCTCCCAACAAACAGAACCTTGGTGTTTGGCTTTAAGAAAGTCAGAAATAAACATCTATTTCAGTGAACCACTAAGATTTGAAGATTTACCTGTTATGGCAGCTGGCCTTACCTTAAATAATATAACTGATGAATTATTCATCCTTCAAGGCCCTCTTCAGATGCCCCTGCTTCAGGAAGCCATTCCTTAAATTTTTAAAAAATTGTTGTTATTCATTTTTTAGAGAGAGAGGAAAGGGGAGAGAGAGAGAAACTTCCATGTGAGAGAGACACATCCATCGACTGCCTCCTGCACGCCCCCTACTGGGCATCGAGCCCGAAACCCAGGCATGTGCCCTGACCGGGAATCCAACCGAGACCTCTCAGTCCATGGGAGGATGCTCAATCCACTGAGCCACACTGGCTGGGCAGGAGGCCATTTCTCACTTCTCTAGGCAGGAGTGATTTTTTTTTTCTGTGTGCTCATAGCCCTTCAAAGTTGCACCACTTACTGACCCTCACCTGCACCCCCACCCCCACTCCCACCCATCCAATGCTTGCTGCTTTTCACATCTCCACGTTTGACCATCAGCTCAGTGAAGGCAGAGATACTGATCTTTACAATTCTAGCAGAATGACTGAAAGATGGTAGATCTACAATATATGAAAATTCATTCACTCACAAGTATTTGTTGAGCTCATTCTATGTGCTAGACACTGTTCTAGAATTGGGAATACATCAGTGAACAAAACAGATTTAAAAAAATCCCTGTCCCCTACATTTTAAAGGTTAACTTTTGCAGTGTTTTAGACACTTACCTTCCTGTATTTTAAGAAAAGTGATTTAAACTGGGATTTAAATAATGTGACACTACAGGGGTGGGCAAAAGTAGGTTTACAGTCGTTTGTATGGAAAATAACACAATCATTAATAAATAATAATACATGAATAAACTCTGTGCTTTGCATACTCACAACTGTAAACCTATTTTTGCCCATCCTGTATAGAGATGTGTGTGTCAGAGACAGTTGCCAGCTTCAGACGGTGTTACTTCATAAATCCTTTAAAAAATGCTACAGTCTAAAACAAACAAATAAGTAAAAAACCCTCTGTTCTCATGGAGCTTACACTGCAGTGGCGGGACTAAATAATCAATAAATACATGAAGGCTATCAATACTGGTGATACATGCCACAGAGGAAAATAAAACATGGAGGGAGGACAGGGAGGGCAGAGTGGGTGTATAATTTTAAATAAGGCATTCTTAGAAGGCCCCACTGAGAACACTGAGAAGATAGAGTTTTAGCAAATAGCCAACGGAAGTGAGGACTGAAGCTGTGCAGGTGTTTGAGGGAAAAACATTCCGGGCAAAGGATAGCAAGTGCGAAGGAATGCAAGGGGATGTGCATGGCTGGAGCAGAATGAGTGAGGGGAAGAGAGGAGATGAAGTCAAGGGGGTTGTGTGTGTGTGTATGGGGGGGAGTACAGGATATAGAAATCTTTGATAGACTGGTTTGAACTAAGAGGGAAGTGGGGAGCTACTTCAGTATTTTAAGTAAGGAACCTACTGCATAGGTTCTCTCTGACCTGTATGTTAAGAGAAGACGGTCTAAGAGTTATGGGCAAAATGAGGGCAACAAGTTACAAGCCTATTGCAATAATCTAGGCAAAAGATAATAGTCACTTGGACCAAGGTAGTATTTGGGATATATTTTTAAAGTAGGATATGCTGATGAATCAGATGTGGAATATAAGTCAAGGGTGACTCCAAGACTTTTGATTTGAGTAACTGGAAGGATTGAGTTGCAATTTAAGAAGATGAGAAGACCAAGAGAGGAGTGGTGTGGGTCATAAATTTAGTTTTGGATTTATGCTTTATGTGCTTATGGTCATGTCCAAGTGGAGATGTTGAGTAGATATGTTAATGTCTGGAATGGAGAAATATGGGCTAGAAATATAACTTTGGGAGTTGTCTGCATATAGATTTATTTAAAATTCCAGGAGATGAGTGTACATTAAAAATAAAAGAAATTCAAGAACAAACCCAGGGGGGCACTCCAGAGTGTAGAATTCAGGAAGGTGAGTGAGAACGAGAAAAGAACCCCTTCTGAGTTGCCAGTGAGGTAGGAGGACCTCACAAGAATGGTCCAGGAAGCCAAGTGAACATAGCATGAAGGAGAGATCAGTTGTGTCAAATTCCACAGTCCAGGCGAGTAACATGGAGACTGAGAATGGACCAAAGGATTTACCATGTAAAGGTCATAGCTAATCTTGTCCAGAGGGTTTGTTCAGTGAATTGGTGAGTGAACAAATGTAACTTTTTCTCCATCTATATGTGACTGGAACCCAAGAGTACAGGGACCATATCTTTGTTTCTCTAGAACAGTTTGATAAATGATTGTAGAATTGATGGAGTAACATGGCTTTTTCCTCAGTGTCTGGCCTACCTCTTAGTTCCTAATTTATTTTCCTTAGAATTGTAGATTGTGGGAAGCTGCACAAAGTTCCCATTCCCTGGAAGCCAGGATATCTGGAATTGCTTGTGGTTATTTTGCTGTACCATTCAACAGAGGAAAACAAAACCCCAAACCCTATAAAGAATACATTTGTAGTCCCAAAGTCACAGGAAAACACCTGCAGACTAACTCAAATGGATATAGTCTGGCTGCTGGGTTACAGTCATTCTTGAGATAATTAACTCATAGCACTGTTCAAAAAATATTTCCTTGGGAACTTTGATGATTCAGAGCATATAATATACCAGTGAAATTTTCAGTTCAAAACAGCTGGGTCTTGATGGATTGTTCTTTGAAAAGAAGAAGATCCCCCCTTGAGGGAATTATTTTATAGTAGGTACCATTTCTTGAGTGTTTACTTATATACCACGAATTGCATTCAGAAGCACTTTATGGGCATTTAGAAAACATGAATCCCCACAACCACCCTACAGGAAAAGTATTGTGATTATCCCCAGATTTTAGGTGTAATCATAATAGATCACAGATGATGAAATGGAGGCTTGGAAAGACTGAGGAGACATCATAGGGATAATCTGCCCCAGTGTGGGACCCTCAGGAGTAAACTGCTCCACATCAGCACTGTTCCCTGGACAGAATGAGGAAGTCTCTGGTGCTGTTTTCAGAAGTAAACCTTTCCTGGGAAGAAAAGCAGGCATAGGCTGATTAATAGAAGAAAGTAGTGGACATACACTAGAGTTTAAATGTGGTGGGCATTTACAACCTGTGTCTATAAACTGCATAACTGGGCAATCTTATCCAACCTTTCTAAACTCCATTTCCTGGTCTGTAAAATGGGAATAGTAATCACATTTATTGCGTGGGTTGTAATGGGATTAAACTAGATAGTGCTGTGAAATCATTAGCGCCTGGCATTTAAAGTAGCTGTTCCAAGTGTTTTCTCTTCCTCCACCTCCTGGATGAGGAAATGGGCGTTGACGGTGGTGAAGAGGTTTGTTGGAGGTCACAGCTAGTTAATAGCAGAGCGGAAACCTCATCCCAGATCTCTGACCCCTCGGCCGGGAACCCTTCTTTTTTTTTTTAAAGGTGACTCTTTAAAAAAAATTTTTTTTCCTTTATTGAACTTAGAAAGAGAGGAAGTGAGAGGGAGAGATAGAAACATCGATGAAAGAGAACATGGATTGGCCGTCTCCTGCATGTTCCCCACTGGGGACCGGGCCCACAACCTGGGCGTGTGTCCTGACTGGGAAACGAACCGCCGACCTCTTAGTGCATGGGTCCATGCTCAACCACTGAGCCACATCAGCTGGACTGGGAATCCTTCTTGCTCCCCAACACTTTTGTTGGTGTGCGCAGCCGTCCATCTTGCCTCTGAGGATTAAAAACTCACCCCTCCTCCAAAGCGCCCACTCCACTGGGAAGCCCCTACCAATTACCGACCGTCAGCGCGGTGAGCTCGAGTCTAGGCTTTTTGCCATTCAGGAAAGTGGAGATAGGGATGGAGACGGAAGACACTGGCTCCTCGGGAGTAATTAAAAGTTAGAGGCGTTGCCCAAGCCCGGAGGAACCCTCGGTCCAGGCGTTCCTGCCATTTGCATTCCAGTAAGGCTACTTCACTCGGCCAACCCGGCCCGCGGGCGCCTCCGGCAGTCCCTGCAACTGCGGCTCCCGCACCGGAGCCCGGAGCGCGCGGGGGTGTGCGCAGGTGGGGGATGAGCGGAGCCAGGTGTTTGGGAGCCGGCCGCGGCGCCCGACGACGAAGGGGCGTGGCCAAGGGGCGGGGCTCCCGCAGGTGCGTCGAGCGGCTTAGGTTTCACTGAAACTTAGCCGGCCCCAGGGAGGGGCGCAGAGGCTCCACTCCGGGGCAGGTGAGAGGGACGCCTTTTCTCCGAGCGGCAAGTGGAGGTCAGTTTCGAATCAGTGGCAGCGAATTCCCTCTCGGCCCCGCAACGGGACTGCTGGAAGGATGCGAAGCCCGAGCCCGGTGTGGCTGCTGGGGGGCACCATCCTGCTGGTGGCTTCTGCCTCCTGCAATCACACCGTCCGAGGTGAGAAACTTGGCGGCGGGGGCTCGTGCCGCTAAGCAGCCGGGTCCGGGGCACCACGGGCAGATGGTGGAAGCGGGGCAGGGGCGCGAAGGGTGTTCTGCTTCCTCCAGCCACCTCCCTTACATCCCGCAGCCTCCTCTCGGCGGCCTTGACGGGGAACCCCAGCGCCCGGAGAGGCCGAAGCCGGCGGTGCAGCAGGGGACGGAACGGGGTGCTCGAGTCTAAAGGGTGCCCAGAGACATAAACTCCCTTCCCACGGGTTGGTTTCTGTGCAAACACTAAGTCATTAAGGAGCTTTCCGCACACGCTGGCCACTTCCTTCGGGCTGGTCCCGTGGGACCCCTGGAGTTAGCGAGCTGGTGGCTCCGGGTGGGGCGGAGTGCGTGGGAACCTTCGACTTCTCTCTGCAACCCCTTCAGCCTTTGGACTCCCTCTTTGGGGTCGGCCCGCCGCGGTCAGACCCGCGGGGCCCGCAGCGGCTCTGGCACGGTGGATGGCCCGGATGTGAAAGCCGGACTCGGCTGGGTTCCCGAGGTAACAGGCGCTCAGCTTCAAGTTTGTTAGGCCAGCTGGGCGTCACGCAGATTTACCAACGGGACTCCTTGAACCACGCCTTTATTCGACCAGGTGACCTTAGGGCCTTGGCTTTCGGGGCCCTTCGTACCACACGAACGTACACTGGGTGCCACTGAGGTCGAAGGCTGCCAGCCTCGGGAACTGAACAGCACGAGAGCCGACTGGGGTGGCGCTCAGGTGCCAAACTGTTCTCGGCTACCCGGTTCCGCAGGTGCGCTGCCCTGGGTGTGCTCCAATTGTCCCGTTGGGCTGGAATCTCCCGGGCTGAGCGGCCTCCGAGGGCGTGGGCGTGGGGGATGCTTGGCCTGAGATCCCGCTACTGTGATGCTAACCGACCCCCGCTGTTTGAGGCTGCCAGGGAAACCTTCAGTGGGAGGTGTTTATATCCATGGGAAATTTGTAGGCCTGCTGTAAAAAGCAGTTTCTCACTTTTATCCTTTTCATAAAGACATTGTAAAAGAGCAAATCACTGTGAATTTGAATTAGATTGAAGAAGGTGATTGTTTTACCTCTGGAGTCACGGAAAAGCATATTATGGTGTATCCTTGAAAAGTGCACCACTGTATATATTAATACATTATGTGACCATTTATTCATTTCTAGAAAGTATTGAAAACGATGAGTATTTCTCCCTTTACCTTTGTCTTTTACAGTTAGAAACTTAAAATTAGGAAGCTAAACTTAGAATGTGCAAACATTTTGGAAAAAATGTGTCATGCATGTGATTCAGGCTTTTATGATTCAGACAGTTGCTATAGGAAGCTTGCTCTGAGCATTGGTTTGTTCTTGTTTACAAAGGGATGGGTTTGGCCCAGGCCAGTGTGTCTCAGTGGATTGAGCCTCATCCCATGGACTGAGAGGTCCCTGTTCATTCCCAGTCAGGGCACATGTCTGGGTTGCAGGCTCAATGCCCTTTGGGGGGCATGCAGGAGGCAATCAATCGATTTTTCTGTCCCCCTCTCCCTTCCTCTCTTTCTAAAAAAAATCAATAAAAATATTAAAAAACAAAAATAAAGTGACTGGTTGGGGAATGGGGGATTCCTGGAGTATAAGGTGAACTTAATTTAACAACAACAAAAATCTGGTTACTTATTAACCAGAACTGTTTAATATTGCACTTTGGGTGTTTTCTTTTTCCTCTGCATATTTTTGTTTTCCTTTATTGATTTTAGAGAGAGAGGAAGTGAGAGGGCGAAAGAGATAGAAACATCGATGAGAGAGAACGTTGATTGGCCGCTTCCTGCATGTTCCCCACTGGGGATATGGCCCACAACCCCTGGCATGTGTCCTGACCGGAAATCGAACCAGTGACCTCTTGGTGCATGGGTTGGTGCTCAACCACTGAACCACACCGATTGGACTCCTTTGCATATTTTTATTCACTGCAGGGTAACTTTCCTCCCAACTTGAGACCAAATTGATTTTGAATTTTTTTTTCTTTATTGATTTTTTTAGAGAGAGAGGAAGGAAGAGGGAGAGAAAAACATCCATGAGAGAGAACATTGATTGGCCACCTCCTGCACGCCCCCCATGGGGGATTTGGCCCACAACCTGGGCATGTACCCTGACTGGGAACCGAACCAGTGACCTCTTGGTGCATGGGTTGACGCTCAACCACTGAGCCACACCAGCCAGGCCAAATTGATTTTGATTAAGAAATAGAGCATCACTAATGTTTTTCTGGCCCTCAGCCCATGCCTTTGCTCATTCCCTTTTAGTTGACCCTTATGCTTGCTCCTCAGTTTGCTACAGGACAGATAACAGCTTTGATTTTCTTCCCAAAGGCCTTACCCCAAAAGACTGCCTCATGAAAGGAAACTCAGCCTAAAGTACAACCTTCTCATTTTACAGATGCAGCCCACTGAATTGGGGGCTGGGAGGGGGGCAAGGAAAATATTTGATCAGTCTTCTCTTTCTTTCCCATCACAACAGTAATTGATAATTATTTCTGTAAATATGTTTAATCTGTCTCCCCACTGGATCGTGAACTCTTGGAGGCCAGGGACCCTCTTGTCTCCATTGCCATGGTCCAGCACAGTCACTACTTAAAGAACCTCAGTAAATAGAAAATGAAGAATGAAGTGAGGGGACTTGCCCAGAGTCACCTGGTGGGTTGATGGCAGCTGGGCCTTTATTTAAATCAGTTTCTTTCAGGCACTTATTACTTTCTACCATATCACAAGTGTGGGAGGTATCTTATGATACAGTCATTCTATTTTTCTTTTGGAGACTGAAACTTCTGTTCTCTTTGTTATTGGCTTTTAATGACACAAGTAATATGTGATCATTGTAGAGCAAAAATGAGAGGGGAAAAGGAAAAGTTCAATTAAGTCACCCTCAGTATCCAAATAACCACTGCTCACATTTGGGTATATATCCTTTTCCATGCTTGCATGCATCATGCATAAAATATGTGTTCATAAATATCGAAAATATTTTTTGTACAAATCTGGGATTATATAAACATCAGTAGTATGTCAGTAACTATAAAACATTTTTAACCACTCTAAAATATGTTATACGAGAATGTATCATACTTTTAAAATTGGTCCTCTGTTGCTAGACACATAGGTATTTCCAAGGTGTTGTAGTAAGAGAGAACACTATAATGAACATGAAGATGGGATTTTATTTTATTTTTTATAATTTTCCTTTATTGATTTTAGAGAGAGAGGAAGGGAGAGGGAGAGAGAGAGACAGAGATATCGATGAGAGAGAACATCGATTGGCTGCCTCCTGCATGCCCCCACTGGGGATCGTGCCCACAACCTGGGCATGTGCCCTGACCGGAATTGAACGTGCGACCTCTTGGTGCATGGGTTGACACTCAACCACTGAGCCATACAACCTGGGTGAAGATGGGATTTTAAATCTGTGTCGGTCCCCTAGCTTGCCTTGTAGTTACTAATTAAACTTGATAGGTGATGTTTTAGTGAAATCTGTGTTTGACTTTCTTATGGTTTTATAAGCTGGTCAAGTGTTGAGAGGAAAACAGTTTATCTTGGACCAACACATAAGAATTTACTAAAGTGTACTCAGCAACTGAAGCTGCTGCTTTTTCAGTCTCTACTCTTTTTTTTTTTTTTTTTAATTATTTTTATTAATTTGTTTTTGTTACAGATATTTCTCCTTTTTCCCCCATTGACACCCTCCTCCCCATGCCTCCTCAGTCTCTACTCTTAAAGTTTGGGAACACAGGATTTGGAGGTAGGAGATAGTAAGGAAAGGGATACAAGAGGAGAGTTAACACCAATAAAGTACTTGCTTTATACTTGGTTCAGTGGGGAGTACTTAAAATAACAAAAAACAAGTACTTTGAAAGTTAAAAGTTTTGTATGTATTTTTTTCAAAATTGTGCAAATCAGAAGGGTTAATAAAAGTGAAAATCCCTCATTCTCTCCCCTTTTCACAGACTTCTCATATATATTTGTAACAATAGAAAGATCATACTATACATGCCATCCTATAATTTATTTAACCCAATAGATCTATTCATAGTCAATGTGTAGAAATCTGTTCTACTTTTTTAAAATCAGGTTTTTAATGTATAACTCTGAATTCTGTCAGTTATACCTAGATCGATTTCTTAGGTCAAAGTTGAGGCTAAATTAACTTTTACATTCAAGGTTCCAAGCAGCTGAGCCAACTAGCTCTCTGTATCTTGACAGCCTTTCCTCCCAATGAGATGAGTCTATACTATAAAAACCTATGCTAATTCCATCATAATATTTATCACATTGTATTTTAATTACCAGTTTATCAGTCTCCCATTAGATTGAGGTTCCTTAAGAGCAGAGATTGTCATGTTCACTTTGCCTTGAAGTAGGTTCCAAATTATTTGCTAAATGAATAATGAATAATATTTCTATTCAAATGGTATGTATTTATTCATAATTACTGAGCATTAATCTCTAAATATTCTATAATCTGATTTAAAATTCTCAAATTTAAACAAGAAACTTTTACCAAGGCTTTGATTTAGTTTGTGCTAACTTATTTTTTAAATTTCTAGCCTTGATGCATTTTATTATAAAAAGTTGATACTCATTCATAAACTAATAACTTAAAATTCATCATACATTTACTTCATTATTTTTTGCTTGATCTACTAGTAAATCTTGAGCTTCATTGATTTTGGCTGCTATATAAGGAGATCCTCCTTTGTCTTGGTGATTTAAAAGCATTTGTCATTGGCCCTGGCTGGGTAGTTCATTTGGTTAGAGCGTCATCCCAATGCGCCAAGGTTGTGGGTTCAATCTCCAGTCAGGGCTCATACAAGAAGCAACCAATGAACCCGACTGGTGTGGCTCAGTGGTTGAGCATTGACCCATCCACCAAGATATAGCCAGTTCGATTCCTGGTCAGGGCACATGCCCAGGTTGTGGGCTCAATCCCCAGTAGGGGGCATGCAGGAGGCAGCCAATCGATATTGTCTGTCATTGATGTCTCTCTCCCTCTCCCTCCCTCTCTAAAATCAATAAAGAAATATATTTTTTTAATTTTTAAAAAGCAACCAATGAATGCATAAATGAGTGGAACAACAGATTGATATTTCTCTCTCCTCTCCTCTCCCTCTCTTTTTAAATAAATAAATAAATAAATAAATAAATAAATAATTCATTGATGAACATCTCTTATTTTTCCTTTATTGACCGTGGGGCTTGCTTGCATCTAGTGTTAATGCTGCTTCCCGTTTTCTCATTGTGGGTTCAAACCCACCTCTGTAATAGCCACCAGGGAAGGCAGACTTCGGTACAGTTTGAAAAACTAGTTTGACTCGAGGCTCCATATGCTTCATGGCTCACAGCACACAAGGGCCTGCAAATCCTGCAGCAGCAAGGGTCAGTCCAACTGCTACCCTTGTACTGGCCATGGCTCCGCCTTTGCCCGGCTCCCCAACCTCCATGGAGAGTGTGGGTCATCCCAGCCCTGAGGCTGCAGCGACAAACATCACACCTCTACCAGAAAGCAGCACAGCCACAACTAGCAGGGACAAACATCCGGACACAGGTGTCTCAGAAAACACAGCAGTGGTGGCCTGTCCATGCTTTCACAGGGGGAGTATTATTCATTGTGTAAATGTCATAAGTTATTGAACTACAGTCATGCACCACTTAATGATAGGGATACTTCCTGAGAAATATGTCGCCACACCATTATGTTGCTGTTCGAACATCATAGAGGACACACAAACCTAGATTGCATACCACTGCACACCTAGGCTATCTGATATAGACTGTTGCTTCTAGGCTACAAGCCCGTGCAGCGTGTTACTGTACAGAACAACACAAGATTAAATCAAGTGCAATAGAAAATGATGTAAGCAAGGGTCATAGTAAACACGAAACGTACAAGGTTGCTGCTGGTGAGAGGCATCGTACTGTTTCACAGCAAACTTTTTATAAGTAGGGTGTGCTCTCAAATAACAAAAAGTGTAGTATAGTAAATACATAAACTGGTAACATCCGTTTATTATCATTATCAAGTATTATGTACTGGACATAATTGTATGTGCTATACTTTTTGTTAATCTTCAACCAAGGCTATTTTTTCCATTGATTTTTAGAGAGAGTAGAAGGAAGGGAGGGGAGAGAGAAACACATTGATGTGTCTCTCTCACATTGATTGCTTGCCTCCTGCATGTGCCCCAACCAGGGCCAGGAATCCAACCTGCAGTTCAGGTAGGTGCCCTTGCCTGGAACCTGAGACCTCTGGTGTGCAGGCCGATGCTCTAACCACTGAACACACCGACCAGGGCTGCATGTGCTGTACTTCTGTATGACAGGCAGCACAGTAGGTTTGTTTACACCAGTGTCACCACAAACACATGAGCAATGTGTTGTGCTTTTGTCATTAGGTGATAGGAATTTTTCAGCTCTATTAAATGTTATGGGACCACTGTCATTTTTTTTTTAATATGTTTTTGATTTTTTAGAGGGAGAGAGAGAAACATCGATTGGCTACCTCCTACATTCCCCCTGCTGGGGATCGAGCCCAAAACCCAGGCATGTGCCTGACCAGAATTGAACTGGGGCCCTCTCAGTATATGGGACAACGCTCAACCAACTGAGCCACATCAGCTAGGGCTTTTTTAGGCAGGGGGGGACCACCATCTTTTATGTAGTTGTCTTTGAACTGTCATACAGTGCATGACTGTAGTCCCTTTTTTGATGGCTGTCGAGACTAACATTTTTGTTTTAGCGTGATAAACAATATTCCAGTAAATATTCTTGTATATACAGTATTATTGTACACTTTTGTTAGTATACATGCAGGACAAATTCCTAGAAATAAATTGATAGGTCATAGGGCGAGCACACTTTAAATTTTGACATGTTTTGCCAAATTGACCTCCAAAAAGATTTTTACCAATTTATACTCCTTTGAAAAATAAACCTGACTTGCCCAGCCAGTGTGGCTCAGTGGCTGAGCATTGACCCATGCACCAAGAGGTTGCTGATTCTCCATTCCCGGTCAGGGCACATGCCCAGGTTGAGGGCCAATCCCCAGGGGGGGTCATGCAGGAGGCAGCCAATCGATGTTCTCTCTCATCGATGTTTCTATCTCTCCCTCTCCCTTCCTTTCTCTAAAATCAATAAAGAAAAAACAAACAAACCCGACAGGATGGAGAGGTATGAAGTAAAAAAAAAATTCTGCCTTCCCCAGCCACTTTATTCCACAGACACAGTTTGAGTATCCTTCCAGACTTCAGATTTGGCAAATAGGTTATAATTTTGTTATACAGATGGAAGCCTGTTCTGCCAGTGCTTTTTTCAGTTGACAGGAATATGGTGGCTGTCTTTTCATTTCAATATTTATTGAATAGCATAGTGTCTATTAAAGCTAGGGACTTGGTAAAGCTAGGGGATATGGTAAGTCAGGAGTGGGGGCTGATGAGCATTGCTTGTTTCCTGTTTGTAACGGGGGTGCAGGTGCTGCCCTGGGCGTCTGTGGAAATGTATTTTTACATACTTGGGCAAGTACTGTTGATTACAGCTCCCAAATGAGGGGGCTTTTGTAGCCAAGTACTTTGTGTGTGTTTAAACTTCATGTGTGCATTTAATTTCTTTTCCACTCTCTGAATTGAAGTGATTTTACCTGATTTACAGGTGGGTTATACAGTTGGGAGCTGGGATAGTGTCAGTTCTAGACAAGAGTTTGGTGGATGCTATAGGACACTGTACAGGTTAAAAGTCTGCGCACTTTGCTGGAAGGGCTTCAGGGACCTTTGAGCAGCATCGCAACATTTACCAGTATTATAAGTTCTGTTGGCGTTGGTGATATAGTGGCGAGCATAGCTGCCTTCCAAACATAAGTAGCATCCTGCTTGTATGCTCTGCACCTGGTACAATGAACAGGTAACATGAACAACATGGACAGCATTTTTTATTGAGATCATTCATGGTTGTACATTGGAATATTCTCAGAATTGGTCCCTCCCTCCCTCCCTCCTTCCCTCCCTCCTTCCATCCCTCCCTCCCTCCCTTCCTTCCTTCCTCTCTCCCTCTATCTCTGCCTCCCTCCCTTTCTTTTTTTTTTAGTATTTCTTACTTTTTCCCCCTTTATTTTATTTTTTTGCAATTGTTATTAATTATTTTTGTTACAGATGTTTCCCCCTTTCCCCCCCTAGACACCCTCCTCCCGATCCCTCGCCTCCCGCCCGCCCCCGCCCCATTGTCTATGTCCACTGATTACACATACATGCATATAAGTTCTTTGGTTTATCTCATCCATCCCCTCCACCCCCCTCCCCTGAGGTTTGTCAGTCTGAATCATACTCCTTTCTATGTCTCTGGGTCTATTTTGTTCATTATATTCCACAAATAAGTGAGATCCTGTGGTATTTGTCTTTCTCTGATTGGTTTATTTCGCTTAGTATAATGCTCTCCAGGTCCCTCCATGTCATCTCAAAGGATAAGAGATCTCTCTTACACCTGCACAGTGTTCCACTGTGTATATGTACCACAGCTTTTTTTTTTTTAACTTATCTTTATTGCTGAATGTATTACAGATGTTCCTCTCCCCGCCCCTTGACCCCCTCCTACTGCCTTCCCCACACTGTTGTCTGTGTTTATTGGTTATGCATATATGTATATAAGTTCTTTGGTTTCTCTCTTCCCACCCCACCTCCCCCCTTCCCTTTGAGGTTCATCAGTCTAACAACCAATTTGTGCTTCTTAATCCCTTCATCTTTTTCACCCAACTCCCCTCCCATCTGGCAGCCAACAAAAAGTTCTCTGTATCTGTGAGTCTGTTTCTGTTCTGCCTGCTCATTTTGTTTGTAGATTCAATTGTTAGATATGTATTTATTGCCATTTTATTGTTCATATATATATATTTTTTTAATTTTTTTCTTTATTGATTTTTAGAGAGAGAGGAAAGGAGAGGGAGAGAGAGATAGAAACATTGATGAGAGAGAACATTGATTGGCTGCCTGCTGTCCACTGGGGATTGGGCCCACAACCTGGGCATGTGCCCTGACCAGGGATCAAACCGAACCTCTTGGTGCATGAGTTGATGCTCAACCACTGAGCCACACCAGCCAGGCTATTGTTCATATTTTTTTAATCTTCTTCTTCAAGAAGACCTGTCAACATTTCATATAATACTAGTTTGGTGATGAACTCCTTTAGCTTTTTCTTGTCTGGGAAACTCTTTATATGGCCATCGATTCTAAATGATAGCTTTGCAGGATAGAGTAATCTTGGTTGTAGGTCCTTGCTTTTCAACACTTTAAATATTTCTTGCCACTCCCTCCTGGCCTGCAAAGTTTCTTTTGAGAAATCGGCTGACAGCGTTATGGGAGCTCCGTTGTAGGTAACTAACTGCTTTTCTCTTGCTGCTTTTAAGATTCTCTGTCTTTATCTTTGGCATTTTGATGATGATGTGTCTTGGTGTGGACCTCCTTGGGTTCATCTTGTTTGGGACTCTCTGTGCTTCCTGGACTTGTATGTCTGTTTCCTTCACCAAGTTAGGGAAGTTTTCTGTCATTATTCTTCAAATAGATTTTCAGTTTCTTGCTCTCTCTCTTCTCCTTTTGGCACCCTGCTGATGTGAATGTTGGTACACTTGAAGTTGTCCCAGAGGCTCATTATACTAGCCTCATTTTTTTTTTGGATTCTTTTTTCTTTTTGCTGTTCTGATTGGGTGTTTTTTGCTTCCTTATATTTCAAATCAATGGTTTGATTCTTGGCTTCACCTACTATTTATTCCCTGCAAATTATTCTTTATTTCAGTTAGTACATCCTTCATTTCTGACTGGTCCTTTATTATGGTCTTGAGGCCCTCACTAAGTTCATTGAGTGTCCTTATAAGCAGTGTTTTGAACTCTGCATCTGTTAGGTTGCTTATCTCCATTTTGTTTAGTTCTTTTCCTGGAGTTTTGTTCTGTTCTTTCATTTGGGACATGTTTCTTTGTCTCCTCATTTTGGCTGCCTCCCTGTGTTTGTT
This sequence comes from Tadarida brasiliensis, assembly GCA_030848825.1. NCBI lineage: Eukaryota > Metazoa > Chordata > Mammalia > Chiroptera > Molossidae > Tadarida > Tadarida brasiliensis. Next base: position 50,022,264 of record CM061258.1, read on the forward strand.
TCTATGTATTAGGTAGAGTTGCTATGTCTCCTAGGCTTCTTAGGGTGGCCTGTTGTAGTAGGTGCTCTGTAGGATCCAGTGGCACAGTCTCCCTGATCACCCAGCTAGGCCCTTGAGGTGCACCCTTCATGTGGACTTTATACTCTTTTGTTGTAATTGAGTCTTGATTGCTGTTGGCATGTCAATGGGAGGGTTTTACTCAGGCTGATCAGCTGCAAGGACTGGCTGTGCCCACTAGCCACCGGCCTCTGACTACCTTGGATGATCAGCTGTGCAGGGGCTCATCACACAGAGCAAGACTTACTTTAGCAGTGCTCTGGTACCCACTGAGTCCACTCCTTGAGTGTGTCACTTGTGGAGGTGGTTGGGTGGTGTTGCTTTGACGTGATCTGAAGCTGTCCACTGGGTGTGCTGGCTCTGGGGCAAGGTCAGCCATTGCCTGTGTTCTACCCAGGGCCACCAGGCATAAACTACAAAGTGATCTGCCAATGGCTGCTTCTTGTGCTGGGCTTGGAGGTGCCCAGGCGAAGCCAAGCTGTGAACCAAGGCTGGCTGCTTCTAGTGCCAGGCCTGTGGCCACTTAGTGAGAGGTATGGGGCTCGCTGTGGCCAGATGCTGCTTGTTTGAGAGAATTTAGGAAAGTCTGAAGCAGGAGCCAAAACAGGCCAATCCTATTAGAAAGCCACTGGATACAGCTTGCGTAGGCCTGAAAGTTGGATGGGGCAGGGCCTCAGGGAATCACCAGAGCTGGGCAAACAGTATAAGCCAGGTTGCTGGAGTCTCAGATATGGGGGGTCCTCTGCCTGCCCTGTGGAGGAAGGGCTCACCAAAGGAACAAAGGCCTCTCCAGTCCTCCCCCTGATGCCAAACAACTCAGTTTTTCCCCGTATGTCTCTGGTGCCTTTCAAGCTGCCTCCCCTCTGCCCTGGAGCTCAGAGGAAGCGGGTCCGAGTGTGTACAGGCCCTTTAAGAGGAACTGCCTGGGGTTCTAGCAGCCTCAGCCTCCCCCAGCCTCAGTTCCCGTTGGTTTTACAACCAGAAGTGATGGGGACTTCTCTTCCTGGCACTGGAACCCTGAGTGGGCGCCTGGTGTCAGACGGGGACCCCTCACTTCTCAGGGAGGACCTTCACAGCCAAGGTGTCCTCCTGATTTTTATCTGCCACACATGGGTGTGGGACCAGCCTGTCTGCACCTCCACCCCTCCTACCAGTCTTGATGTGGCTGCTTCTTTAATTTCGTAGTTGTAGGACTTCCATTCAGCTTGATTTCAGACAGTTCTGAAGGATGGTTGTTCTGTAGTAAAGTTGTAATTTTGGTGTGGTTGTGGGAGGAGGTGAGTACTATGTTTACCTATGCTGCCATCTTGACCAAACATCTCTGTACCACAGCTTTTTTTATCCACTCATCTATTGGTGGACACTTGGGCTGTTTCCACATCTTAGCAATTGTAAATAGTGCTGTTATGAACATAGGGATACATATATTCTTTCTGATTGGTGTTTCAGACTTCTTAGGATATAGTCCTACAAGTGAGATCACTGGGTCAAATGGCAGATCGATTTTTAATTTTTTGAGGAAACACCATATTGTTTTCCATAGTGGCTGCACCAGTCTGCATTCCCACCAGCAGTGAACTAGAGTCCCCTTTTCTCCAACCCCTCACCAGCACTTGTTTGATGATATGTTGATGGCAGCCATTCTGGCAGGTGTGAAGTAATACCTCATAGTCATTTTCATTTGCATTTCTCTGATGATTATGACGTTAAGCATTTTTTCATATGTCTCTTGGCCATTTGTTTGTCCTGTTTGGAGAGGTGTCTATTTAAGTTCTCTGCCCATTTTTAAATTGGGTTCTTTGTCTTCCTTTTGGTGAGTTGTATGAGTACTCTACATATTTTGGAAATTGATGTATCATTGACAGTTATGCTCTCCCATATAGTGGGTTCCCTTGCCATTTTGATGGTTGTTTCTTTTGCTGTGCAGAAGCTTTTCAGTTTGATGTAGTCCCATGTATTAATTTTTTCCTGTGTTTCTCTTGCCTTAGGCATTGTATCAGTGAAAATTCAGCTGTGTGTGATGTTTGAAATTTTGTTGCCTACATTTTCTTCCAGGATTTTTATGGATTCATGAGTCACATTTAAGTCTTTTATCCATTTTGAGTTTATTCTTGTGTAGGGTGTAAGTTGGTGGTCTAGTTTCATTTTTTGCATGTAGCTCTCCAATTTTCCCAGCAGCATTTATTAAAGAGGCTGTCTTTACTTCATTGTATGCTCTTGCCATCTTTGTCAAATAATAGTTGAGCATAATGTCTTGAGTCAGTTTCCAGGTTCTTTGTTCTGTTCCACTGATCTATATGTCTGTTCTTGTGCCAGTACCAGGCTGTTTTGATTACAATGGCTTTGTAGTATAACCTGATATCCGGTACTGTGAGCCCTCCTACTTTGTCCTTCTTTTTCAAGATTGCTGTGGCTATTCGGGGTCTATTTTGGTTCCATATAAACTTTTGAAGTATTTGTTCTAGTTCTGTGAAATATGTCATTGGTATTTTGTTGGGGATTGCATTGAATCTATAGATTGCTTTGGGTAGTATGGACATTTTAATGATGTTAATTCTTCCAATCCATGAACAATATATGTGCTTTCACTTTTTAATATTTTCCTCTATTTCTTTTTTCAATGTCCTGTAGTTTTCTGCAAATAGGTCCTTTACTTCTTTGGTTTATTCCTAGGTATCTTAATTTTTTTTGCCACAATGGTAAATGGGATTGTTTTTTTAGTTTCTCTTTCTGTGAGTTCATTATTGGTGTATAAGAATGCTGTTGATTTCTTGATGTTAATTTTGTATATCCTGCTACTTTGCCAAATTCGTTTATTAAATCTAGTAGATTTTTTTTTTTTTTTATCCTTACCCGAGGACATTTTTCCATTTTAGTTCAGATAGAGTGGGAGGGGGAGAGAGAGAGAGAGAGAGACAGAGAGAGAGAGAGAGAGAGAGAGAAGGAGAGGGAGGGTGGGTGGGAGGGAGAGAGAAAGAGAAAGAAACATCGACATGAAAGGGACACATCAAGTGGCTGCCTCCCGCACAACCCCAGCTAGGGCTGGGGACGAACCACAACCATGATACATGCCCTTGACCAGAATCGAACCTGGGACTCATTGGTCCACAGGCCGACACTCTAACCACTGAGCCAAACTGACCAGGGCAAATCTAGTAGATTTTTGATGGAGTCTTTAGGGTTTTCTATGTACAATATCATGTCATCTGCAAATAATGACAGTTTCATTTCCTCCTTTCCAATTTGGATCCCTTTTATTTTTCATTCATGTCTAATTGCTGTGGCTAAGACTTCCAGTACTATGTTAAATAAGAGTGGCAAAAGTGGGCATCCCTGTCTTATTCCTGTTCTTAAGGGAAATCCCTTTAGTTTTTGCCCATTGAGTAGGATGTTGGCTATAGGTTTTTCGTATATGGCCTTTATTATGTCGAGATATGATCCCTCTATTCCCACATTACTGAGTTTTTATCAGAAATGGGTGCTGGATGTTGTCAAATGCTTTTTCAGTGTCTATTGATATGATCATATGATTTTTATCTTTCATTTTGTTTATGTGGTGTATCACATTTATTGATTTGTGAATATTGTACCAGCCTTGCATCCCTGGGATGAATCCCACTTGGTCATGGTGAATAGTTTTTTTAATGTATTTCTGGATCCAATTTGCTAATATTTTGTTAAGAATTTTGGCATCTATGTTCATCAGGGATATTGGCCTGTAGTTTTCTTTCTTTGTGGTGTCTTTATCTGGTTTTGGAATTAGAATCATGCTGGCCTCGTAAAATGAATTTGGAAGTCTTCCTTCCTCTTGAATTTTTTGGAATAGTTTGAGGAGAATGGGTATTAGTTCTTCTATGAATGTTCAGTAAAACTCCTCTGTGTAGCCATCCAGGATCAGGCTTTTATTTGCTGGGAGAGTCTTGATTACATCTTCTATTTCCTTAGTTGTTCTTGGTCTGCTCAAGTTTTCTATTTCTTCCCGGTTCAGTTTTTGGAGACTATGTGTTTCTAGAAATTTGTCCATTTCACTTAGATTGTCCAATTTGTTGCCGTATAATTGTTCATAGTATTTGTTAATGATCCTTTGTATTTCTGTGGTGTCAGTTGTTACTTCTCTTATTTCATTTCTGATTTTGTGTATTTGGGTTCTCTCTCCTTGTTTCTTGGTGAGTCTAGCTAAGGGTCCATCAATCTTGTTTATCTTTTTTTTTTTTTTTTACCCTCACCCGAGGACATTTTTCCATTTTTTGTTCAGATAGAGTGGGAGGGAGAGAGAGAGAGAGAAAAACATCGATGTGAGAGAGACACATCGACTGGCTGCCACCCGCACAACCCAACCAGGGCTGGGGACAAACTGCAACTGAGGTATGTGCCCTTAGTGGGAACCGAACCCGGGTCTCTCTGGACCGCAGGCCGACACTCTAACCACTGAGCCAAACCAGCCAGGGCAATCTTGTTTATCTTTTCAAAGAACCAGCTCTTTGTTTCTTTTTTTTTTTTTTGAGTCCCTATGTCTTTTATTTCTGCTCTGACCTTTACTATTTCTTTATTTCTTTCCTTCTACTTGCTCTGGGTTTTTCTTTTTGTTTGCTTTCTATTTCATTAAGTTGTGAGGGTAGATAGTCAATTAGAAATTTTTCTTCTTTCTTGAGGTAGGCCTGTAGTGCTATAAACTTCCCTCTCAGGACTGCTTTCGCTGCATCCCATAGATTTTGTGTTGTGTGTTCATTTTCATTGGTTTCCAAGGAGGTTTTAATTTCTTCCTTGATCTCCTTGGTAACCCATTCATTGTTTAAGAACATGCTGTTTAGCCTCCATGCGTTTAAATGTCTTTGCGTGTTTTTGTTGTAATTGATTTCTAGTTTCATGCCATTGTGATCTGAGATGATGCTTGATATGATTTCAATCTTCTTGAACTTGTAGAGACTTAGTTTGTGTCCTAACATGTGGTCTATCTTTGAGAATGTCCTATGTGCACTTAAGAGGAATGTGAATTCTGCAGTGTTGGGGTGTAATTCTCTGTAAATATCTATTAAATCCATTTGATCTAGTGCATTATTTAGTGTCTGTTTCCTTGTTAATTTTTTTGTCTAGAGGATCTATCCAGTGAAGTCAGTGCAGTGTTGAAGTCCCCTGCTATGATTGTATTGCTGTCGATTTCTCCTTTGAAGTCCTCCAGAAGTTTTAAAATATATTTTGGTGCACTATATTGGGTGGATATATGTTTACCAAGGTTATATCTTCCTGTTGGATAGATGCTTTCAATATTATGTAGTGGCCTTCTTTGTCTCTAGTTATGGCCTTCATTTTGAAGTCTATTTTATCAGATATGAGTATTGCTACCCTAGGTTTTTTTCCTTTCTATTTGCTTGGAAGATTTTTTTCCATTCCTTCACTTTCAACCTATGTGAGTCTTTTGTTGTGAGGTGGATCTCTTGTAAACAACATATATATGAGTCTTCCTTTCTTATCCAATCAACTACTCTGTGTCTTTTGATCAGAGAGTTCAGGCCATTTACATTTAAGGTTACTATTGATATGTACTTATTTATTGCCACTTTTGTTTTTTGTGGTTAATATTTTTCTTCCTATTTCTTCTGCTAATTACAGCAATCCTTTTAACATTTTTTGCAGTGCTGGTTTGGTGCTTATGTATTCCCTTAGCCTTTTTTATTGTCTGGGAAGCTCTTTATTTCACCTTCTGTTTTGAATGATAGCCTTGCTGGATAGAATAGTCTTGGATTCAGATCCTTGTTTTTCATTATGATCGTCCCTCACCACTTCATGCTTCAACTTTTGCAGCTTCACTCTATCGCGTTTTTTTTAATACTATATTGTATTTGAAAAAACCGCAATAGAGTGAAGCCATGAAAGTCTAAGCATGAAGTGGCGAGGGATGACTGTATATAAAGAATCCTACTTCACGGAAATTCATTTATAGCGGTAGAGTCTGGAACTGATTAACCGAGATAAACGAGGGTCGACTGTACCTTGATTACTTCATACCATTACCTTCTGGCTTGTATTGTTTCTGTTGAGAAGTCAGCTGATAGCCTTATGGGGGTTCCTTTGTAGGTAACCTGTTGCTTATCTCTTGCTGCCTTTAGGATTCTCTCTTTGTCTAATTTTTGGCATTTTATTTATTGTGTCTTGGTGTGTGCCTGTTTGGGTTTTTCTTACTTGGGGCTCTCTGTGCTTCTTGAATTTGAATGCCTTTTTCCTTCATCAAGTTAGGGAAGTTTTCTGTCACTATTTCTTCAAATATATTCTCTAACCCTTGCTCATTTTCTTCTTCTGGAACACCTACGATGCGGATGTTGTTATGTTTCATATTGTCCCACAGTTCTCTTAAGCTGTCTTCCTGTTTTTTATTTATTATTATTATTTTTAATCCTCACCCAAGGATATTTTTACATTTATTTTCAGACAGAGTGAGAGGGAGAGGGAGAGAGAGAGAGAGAAACATCAATGTGAGAGAGACACATCGACTAGTTGCCACCCACACGACCCTAACCAAGGCTGGGGACGAACCGCAACTGAGGTACTTGCCCTTGGCCAGAATCGAACCTGGGACTCTTTGGTCTGCAGGCCAATGCTCTAACCACTGAGCAAAACCGGCCAGGGCTGTCTTCCTGTTTTTTAATTGTTTTTTCTTTTTGGTTTTTTGATTGGGTGATATTTTTTCTACCCTGTCTTCTAATTCCCTGATCCGGGCCTTGGCTTCCTCTACTCTGCTGCTTATTCCTTCCAAAGTGTTCTTTATTTCTGCTATGTCATTCTCCATTTCCAATTAGTTGGTTTTCAATGTTTCTATATTTTTACTCATGCAGTTGAGCTCTTTATTCATGCTGTTGAGCTTCCTCATTATCATCACTCTGAACTCTACCTCTGATAACTTGCTTAACTGCATTTCATTTATCTCTTCTTCGGTAGAGTTCTCTTGTTCTTTCATTTTGTATTTTTTCTTTGTTTCACCATTTTGGCTTTCTCAGTGGGTTTGGAGCCTGCCAAATTTTCTCTGTGAGTGTTGGTGTTCCGCTGATTGTGCTTTCTATACTGAGTTTGGATGAGTAAGGGAGGACCCTCGTTAAACACCACCATCAAGTCTTACTTTCCTGGGTTGATTTGCAAGCCCAGGAAAGGTTCAGTTATCCTCCGGCTGTTTACCTGCAGGCTATTAGTCGCAGTTACTTGATGAGCCTTGGGTTGTAGCCCTCAGCTGAATGAAAAACTCCCTCAGGTGTTCAGGGTAAGAGGATTTCCAGAGGGTTGGGCAGATGCTTGCTGGGTGTTAATGAGCCTCAATTTGCATTTCTCTGGCCTGGCTGGGTGGTGTTCAATTCCTGAGGGAGGGGCTGTTGCTTCTTCCTGGGGCTCTTTGAGTAAGATGGCTACTGTCTGGTGAGGGAGTGATTCAGCAAAAACCTCCAATTGCCCTTCCAGCTCTCCAAGCTCCTGAGTCTCCACACAGTTCCAGTCCAGTTTTCCCTCCCTCTGCTGGAGCCCAGGGTGAGTGGCTGTAGCTAATTGAGTGCTCTGTCCCAGCCCTCTGTGCTGTGGAGCTGGCTTGGGATGTTAATCCCAGGGGAGCTGCTTATAGCTAAAACAGCTGCTGTTCGTGGGCTCCCATCCCACCCTCTCGCACCTCTGCAGTTCCTACCAGGCTTGATTTAGTGTCTTTTTTCTATCCCTGATTATATGGGTCCTCTCCAGCTGCTTTTTTGTTGCTTTTCCCCAACAATTTGTTTTTACTTTTTTTTTTTTCTTTTATTGATTTTGGAAAGAGAGGGAGGGAGAGGGAGAGAGAGAACATCCTAGATGAGAGAGAACATCAATTGGCCACCTCCTGCATGCCCCCCACTGGGGATTGGGCCCACAACCTGGGCATGTGCCCTGACTGGAAATCGAACCAGTGACCTCTTGGTGCATGGGTCGATGCTCAACCACTGAACTACACTGGCCAGGCTGTCTTTACTTTAGCTGTAATTCCAGTTTCATCCTGGGAGATGGTCTGTGTAGCTTCCATTCACTCTGCCACCATTTTGGAATCCCCTCTCTTTATTTTAGTATTTTTATTTAAAACAGATTTTTATCTCTTTTGACATGAACCTTTCTGACCTGGTTTGTGCTTATTTTCATGAAAAATTTTAAACATAAAAGTACAATATTATAGTGAATCCCTCACTCAGCTTTGATAATTATGCCCCAGTCTACTTCCTGCCCTCTTCCCATGTTACTTTTTAACAGTTTTATTAATATATTGAAGTCTACCCAGCCTGTGTGGCTCAGTGGTTGTGCATTGACCCATGCACCAAGAGGTCACAAGTTCGATTCCTGGTCACAGCACATGCCTGGTTGCGGGCTTGGTCCCCAGTGAGGGGTGTGCAGGAGGCAGCTGATCAATGGTTCTCTCTCACATTGATGTTTTTATCTTTTTCTCCTCCCTTTCTCTCTCTTTAAAAAGCAATAATAATATATTAAAACAAAAAAGATACTGAAGTCTACAATTCAATAGCTTTTAGAATATTCATAGAATATATTCATTACCTAGTCAACTTTAGGACATTTATATTATCCCCAGAGAACACCTTTCCCCACTCTTTAGCACCCCAAGCTCTCCATTCCCCAGCCCCTGGCAACCACTAATCTATTTTTTGTATGGAGTGGCTTATTTAGGACATTTAATACAAATGGAATCATACAATACATGTTGCTTTGTAACTGGCTTTTTTCACTTCTCAAAATCTTTTCAAGGTTCCTCCATGTGGTAGTGTGTGTGTGTGTGTGTATTTTTATTTTATTTTTTTTAAGAGAGAGACTCTTAACATTTGGGGTCTGGCACCAGGTTCCACAGAGACCTCACCCATTTCTAAATACTATGGTACTGTTCTCTTGGGGTGAATCACAGTTGATCACTGTTAACTGGTTTTGAAAAGCATGTAAGTGGTTCATAACATCAATGTTGATGGTGGAAACCAGCTTTTTATAAGAATGGACTAGAACACAATAGAAAGTATCAGAGTGTTCCCTCAGTAATAAAGGTAATTATCATTGTGTGAAAATTTCTTTCTATTATGGATATCAGATAAACTAGGGAGTAAGTTTAACATCCTCCCTGGCATACTGCGGTGTACTTTGCCCTGTTTTCTCTGCCTGATCGAAGGCCTGCTCTTCCCCAGAATTAAAGATTCTTCATTGTCCTCAGATTGTCCCTCATTTTCTTCTGAGGGTCCATGAACACTTGGTTAGGGCAGGTTGTAGGCTGAATATGTCATTCGTTTGTGGTTTCTAAAGTTTAATTCATAATCTGGGGATGAGAGCATAAGTTGCAAGCTTGCATGTTACTTGCTTGAAAGTGAGAACACAAATTTATCTTTGGTGCACCCAGCCGTCCAGTTACCTTGAAGCCAGAAAGCTTGCCTGCCAGCTGGCCTCCATGGGGACGTCTCCAGGAGGCCCACACAGAAGCTGGGGGAATCCCTGCCATGGCTGAGGCTGTCCTTGTGGGTGGAGAGGGAATGTCCCTTGTGCTCCTGGGAATCTCCCTGTGTTGGAATTTGGGATAAGGAATGATTGATAGGCCAGACTGGATCCTGTCTTAGAGTGAGATAGCCATTATAAGAACAGTGCGGACAGTTTGTAAAAATAAATTGAATACTGTCAGTTTTATCAAAATTCATAGAAATCAATGTTACATTCCACACATACTCCACAACCCTCCAAAAAAAAAAAAAAAAAAGAAAAGAAAAAGTAAATACTGTAAAGTATAAACAAAACAAGGAAACAAAAACTAGGCAACATTCCAGGAAACACTAATCTTACAGAAAAGGCCATGTGATCAGAAAATTTGGGGCAATAATAATGGTTACAGAGATTTTTTTAAATAGAAATAATCCCATTTTAGTTAATGTTATCTAAGAATGTTAAGAAATTTTATATAAAAATTCACATTTATGGTTCTCTTAAAATATTAAAGATATGGTAATGCAGTTAATATATCCTCACACAGAAATGATTTATTGTAGCTTTTCATTTGGCAGAAAATGAGCTCGCCATTCATCAAGTGACTACCCAACATGCCTGAATTCTGGAAGATTTTTACTTGGCTCCCCTGTTCTAGCCTTTCTTGAAGACACACAGTGTCTTTTAGTGTTGTAAAGGCTCTGAAAATTTCCTCAGTTAAAAACAAACAAAAGAACAGGCAACAGAAATCCCACTAATCTAATCACCCAAAGAAAGCCCCATAAGCATCTTGGGTACTCCTTCTGTCTTTATCTAAAGTGCTTTTACTTGAGCATACCAATGTTACTGCTGAAACATTGATTTCTGGAATGACCCTTGTCTGCCTTGCCTTTCTTGTACAGGAGTCAACAAATCCTCTAAAGGAAGAAGTCTAATTGGTATAATTGATGACTCATCTCAAATCGCTGGGAAAGGAGTTACAGTGGAACCAGGCTTTTCTGTGGATAAGTTTTCTGCCTCCCTCCTGACTGGAAAACTAACTACTGTCTTTCTTCCAATTGTCTACACAATTGTATTTGTGGTTGGTTTGCCGAGTAATGGCATGGCCCTGTGGGTCTTTCTTTTCCGAACAAAGAAGAAGCACCCTGCTGTGGTTTATATGGCCAATCTGGCCTTGGCAGACCTCCTCTCTATCATCTGGTTCCCTTTGAAGATCGCCTACCATGTACATGGCAACAACTGGATTTATGGGGAATCTCTTTGCAAGGTACTCACTGGTTTTTTCTATGGCAACATGTACTGCTCCATTCTCTTTATAACCTGCCTCAGCGTGCAGAGGTATTGGGTGATTGTGAACCCCATGGTGCACACCAGGAAGAACTCGAATATAGCCATCGGTATCTCCCTGGGAATATGGGTGCTGATTCTGCTGGTTACCATCCCCTTGTATGTTGTGAAGCAGACAAGTTACATTCCAGCCCTTAACATCACAACCTGTCATGATGTTTTACCTAAGGAGGTGTTGGTGGGGGACATGTTCAATTATTTCCTTTCTCTGGCCATTGGAGTCTTCCTATTCCCAGCCTTCCTCATGGCTTCTGCCTATGTGCTGATGATCAGAACACTTCAATCTTCTGCCATCGATGAAAACTCGGGAAAGAAGAGGAAGAGAGCCATCAAACTTATTGTCACTGTCCTGGTCATGTACCTGATCTGCTTCACTCCTAGCAACATTCTGCTCGTAGTGCATTATTTCATGATTAAACAATGGGGCCAGAGCCACGTCTACAGCCTGTACATCTTGGCCCTCTGCCTCGCCACCCTCAACAGCTGTATTGACCCCTTTGTCTATTACTTTGTTTCAGAAGACTTTAGGAATCATGCAAAGAATGCTCTTCTTTGTCGAAGTGTCCGGACAGTAAAGCGGATGCAAGTATCCCTCACATCAAAGAAATCTTCCAGGAAATCCAGCTCTTACTCTTCAAGTTCAACCACCATTAAAACCTCCTATTGAGTATTCCAGCTCCTCCAATGGAAATTTTACAGGAGGACTTGGGGCTTGCTTAATGTTATGGGATGTTTCTGTTGCTTCCTAACCAAGGGAGTCTTATCATATATCATGTATATGCAGCACCTCTCAGGATTGCTGGAAGCTTCCCTCTTTGCATGAAGAAAATCAACTAAATTAGCATAAACGTCAGTTTCCGAATTCTTCCACTCAGATGCTCCCAGAAATGGAACTTATAGAAGCAGACTTTTTAGAGGGTGGCAAAGAAACAGAAACCCAGTGACTTGCAAAAATTGGTTTTAGTGTGAAGACTAAGTTCTTCGCTGAAACTACATTTCTTATACATGTAGGGTCAATCACAGTCTTGTTAGGGCTTAAGCACCCTCAGAGATGATCAGTCCAATTGACTGACTTGACAGACTAGGAAATTTAAAGAGGTGAAGGAGCTGCCGAGAGTCAGGCTTCCAACCAGAGGCAACGAGTTAAGGTTGAGCAGCAGAATTTAAATGGTCATTGGGGTTCTTGTACCACCTCATCGAAACCATCAAGCATCTTGTTTAAATGCAGGTTCGGCCCTGACTGGTTTGGCTCAGCGGTTGGAGCATCGACCCATGGACCAAAGAGTCTCAGGTTCGATTCTGGTCAAGGGCATCTACCTTGGTTGTGGTTCGGTCCCTGGCCCAGGTCAGGGTCGTGCGCGAGACAGCAATCGATGTGTCTCTCACATCGATGTTTCTCTCTCTCTCTCTCCCTCCCTCCCTCCCACTCTGTCTGAAAATAAATGGAAAAATATCCTCTATTGAGGATTTTTTTTTAAAAAATGCAGGTTCGTTAGACTCAGGAATGAGAGCTCAGAGTCTACAGGGCCCAGGAACCTGTATTTTAACAAGCCTCTGCGTGATGCTCACGCACACCAGGTTTGCGAACCACTGGTCTGGTTGCTGCTGCCACTTGACAAGGTGCCCTGGTAGTTTCTAAAAAGAGAAGCAAACAGAATGCTTTGTGTCTCTTTTATGTTCAGCTTATAATGAAACCGGTTTGTTGACTTACTTGGTCTTTCAAGTGTTCTTTTAATCTTAAGCTTGTTTTTTTTTTTAATATATATTTTTAAAAATTGATTTTAGAGAAAGAGAAAGGGAGAGGGAGAGAGAAGCATCTATGTGAGAGAATAACATCGATCCGTTGCCTCCCTTACACACCCTGACCGGGAATAAAACCCGAAACCCGGGTACGTGCCCTGACAGTGAATCGAACCAGAGATCTTTTGGTGCATGGGATGATGCCCAACCAACTGAGCCACACCAGCCAAGACTAATCTTGAGCTTTTATAAGTATCATTATCATTTTGAGAAAAATACAATGAGGATTTTGAATATGAAAATACAAAATTTTTACTGACTTCAATGAAATCTTCAGGTAGCCTGAGTTTTGCAACTGGGAACAGAATTTACCACTTAGTATTTTGAGAAATTATTGTTGGACTATTTATTGTCAGTTTTGTTCCCTTGTTATCAAATATGAAATTATAAAGCCTTCACTGGGTTTGAACCACATCTATTTGGGGAGAACATGAAAATAGATGTTACTTGCAATAATATATCTGAGAGGTACTAGACTCCAAACTGACTTTATACAACTTGTATTTGTGACTTTTTGAAATAAGTATTTTATTATATGATTTATAAATAACATGACTATTTTTTACAACTTCTTTCTGAATTGTGTGTGTGTGTTTGTGTGTGGAAAGGAATGTAAAAGGAAAGCAACATCATTCTTCTAAGAAGAAATGATGTGACGCTCACACCATATTTTTACATAATTAGGGCCATACTGTACATATTGCTCTGTGACAGTTGTTGTTCATTTACTTACATTTCAGAATTCTTTCCATGTCCGCATCCATAGGTTGACCTTCATTTTTAAGGGACACAGACTATTTAATATTTTGAATATGTTGTGATGTATTTAGTAATTTCCCTACCTATGGCTCCCACCCCTCATTAAAATGGTGCTGCATTGACCATCTTGTGTTTCTCTAGGATGAGTTCCTGGAAGTAAAATGGCCAGGTCAAAAGTTAGACACCTATTTTAAATTTTGGTGACTTTTGCCAAATGGCCTTTAGTTATTTATACTTCTACCAAAAAGTGCATTTGTACCTGTTTCCTGAAATGCTCATCCCCACTTGATCCATCAATTTTTTGAAATTTTACCAATCTGATTGGGGGAAAAATAATTTTTGTTTTGAAGCAGCACAGCCTAGTGGCTGAGAGTGCAGATCCTGAGTGGCTGAATTCCGACTCCATCATGCCTTTGTTTTGTTACTTTAGGGAAGACACTTCTGTGCCTCAGTTTCCTCATTTGTAAAATGAGGATAATATCTTTCTCATTGAGTTATTAGGATTGAACATTTGGCACATTTATGCACTCATACATATTAGGTAGCATTATTACTGTTATTCCTCTGTCTCCTAATGAGATCTCACTTCTGGTCTGCCCCCTTTCACTTCAGTGCCCGTTGGATCCTGCCTGCCTTCTTGCTTTCTCTGCTTTGAGCCTCCTAGTGGGCTTGTGGGTTGTCCCCATTTTACAGGTAAGAAAGCAAAATATGGTGGAAACAGGATAAAAAGGGGCAGAAACAAATGGCTCGCAGGCCCTGCAGGTGTTCTATGGGGTGATCCAGTGGAAAAAAATATTTTTGGTATTTTCCATTTCTTTATTAGTCATTTTCGTAATACATGCTAAAAAAACAAACAAAAACCAACTGAACAAAAATGTATAAGTAAAAAAGTTTCTTTGCTACCCATGCCCATTCTCATCTCCCAGAAGGTTAATTTTTATAATAATTTGTTTATACACAATGTATGTATATTAACCCTTCAAATAAGAATGAATATACTTGCCCTGGCTGGTTTGGCTCAGCGGTTAGAGCGTCGGCCCGCGGACCAGAGAGTCCCAGGTTCAGTTCCTGCTAAGGGCACATACCTTGGTTGCAGTTTGTCCCCGGCCCTGGTTGGGGTCGTGTGGGTGGCAGCCACTCGATGTGTCTCTCTCACATCGATGTTTCTCTCTCTCTCTTCCTCCCTCTCTCTCCCTCCTGTTCTGTCTGAAGATAAATGCAAAAATGTCCTCGGGTGAGGATAAAAAAAAAAAAGAATGAATGAATATACTAAAAATATGAATATGTGTATGTAAATACATATATGTATATATATGTCGACTTCTTTTCAATCAGTTCATATGGATCTTCCCCATTTTTAAAAAATGTGTTTGTTTTTATTGATTTTAGAGAGAGAGGAAGGGAGAGAGAGATAGAAACATCGATGAGAGACATCAACATTGATCGGCTGCCTCCTGCATGCCCTCTGCTGGGGATCAAGCCCCAAATCTGGGCATGTGCCCTGAATGGGAATTGAACCAGGAACCTCTTGGTGAATGGGTCGAAGCTCAACCACCGAGCCACACCAGCTGGGTGATCCTCCTCATTTTTAATGACCAGGTGGTATTCCATGTATGGATAATCATAATTTAATCATTACTCTATTGAAGATGAATTATTTTTCTTCTTTTTTTAAAAATATTTTTTCCCTGTATTGATTTTAGAGAGGAAGGGAGAGGGAGAGAGAGATAGAAACACCCATGAGAGAGAACATCAATTGGCTGCCTCCTGCATGCCCCCCACTGGGGATCTGGCCCACAACCTGAGCATGTGCCCTGACTAGGAATTGAATCGGCAACGTCTTGGTGCATGGGTCAACGCTCAACCTCTGAGCCACACCAGCCTGGCTTCTTGGTTCATTTTTATCAAGTCTTTGAATCTACATTAAGAAGTACAAAATAAATGATTTGAGAAATACAATCATAAGAACGTATTTTGCTGAAGCAAAAGCTTTTCAAATTACATTTGTTCCTTGTGCCTTTGAGAAGTGGTTCATGAAGCCCCTGGTCTACCTGAATTACACCCCACAGGACGCATGGGAACTCTGGCTCAGAGCAGAGAAGTACCCTGGATGTGGTTGCATTTGCTCTTGTGTTAGCAGTCTTGTGGTCTGATTTTTCTAAACCATCTTAGGTTGGGTATTTCGCATTCCACAAGCTCCATTTACTAAGCGGATTCTCTCAAGTTGAAAGTGATGTGGATTTGCGTTCCACTATGCAGGACACACGCTAAACTGACCTGATTGGAATTGGTTTACTGGGCATGTCCTTGAATGTTATGATTGTTTGCAGCAGGAGTTTCAGAAGTAATTAATTTCCTGGTTATCTCAATTTCATAAATCCTGGGGCTATAATCTCATCAGTATGCATAGTTTAGTGATTACATCTTTGTTCCTGAAACTCTGAGCCCTTGGAGGCCCATGAGGGGAATGGAATGACTGTATCACCAAACCAAAGGTGCAGTTTGTCACTGCTGACCCCTGGTTTCATTGATTTAGATTACTGGTTTGTGCTGCAGAGTTTGGATGTCTTAAAAGAGAAGTTTCTGATTCCACACTAGTCAAAAGCATGTGTGTAGTCCACCCCCACCCCCAATTCTGAAATTCAAAAAGAAAGCAAAACAGAGGAATGGAGTCCTCCATTTTATTCAGGCCTTGGGACTTCACTGAGTTCTGTTTAAATGTATATATTGGAGTCACTCTTAGGAAATGTCCTTATTTGAGGGAAAGCATGAAGAATTCTGTGATGTAGATATGAGTCACCCTTGCTTCTACCACTTGGTCAATCTATGGAATATTTTCCAGCATCTGTTTTTACTAGTGAGAAACTAGGCACAACTGAATTTATGGGTCACCTCCTTCTGCAGAAACCACAGCCCCAGCCTGTGGGCTCCCATCACGAACTTAAGTAAACCATCATCAGCATCTGGCATAGTGTGAGTGGTTCATTGTTCATCCCACAGAGTTACTGCAACATTATTGCCTTATTAAATGCAAATAATTAAATCAGGATTCCTGCCTTAGCAGTAGCCCATGGGGTTGATATTATTGTATCAACATTAAAAACAAAAACAACCAATCCTCCAGTATTTGGCTTACTCAAAAGCCTTTGAAAGAATAGCCAATCTCAAAGCTGGGTCTTGCAAGTGGGAGAAAGTCCAGGAAAACAAAGGACAAGAAAGCTTAGGAAGGGCCATTATTGTGGCTTGTCCGCTTATCACTGTTTCTGCTTAAACCTTAAAAAAAATGAACATTTTAAGATTATAAAAAATAATGTAGTTTTTGTAAATAAATCTGAGAATATAAGAGCATATAGTAAGAAGTGAACACATCCCCTCCGTACCCACCATGTCAGAACCCAGTTACTCCCTTTGTGTATCCTGTGAGGTATTTCTATGCATGTATATGCCTGTTTCTTATATGCTTTTTTAGTAAAAAAGGAGTTATATGTATTAGTTACATTTATACATTAACAATTACCTCAAAATGTAGTAGCTTAAAACAACAATAAACATTTACTAACTTGTACAATTTCTATGGGTCATGAATTCAGGAGCAGTTTAGCCAGATGGTCCTGGCTTGGGAATTTCATGAGGTTGCAGTCATTTGAAGGCTTGGTTGGGTCTGAAGGATCCACGTCCAGTGTGGCTCCCCCACAGGGCTGGCAAGTTGGTGCTGGCCTTTGGCGGAAGGCCTTCGTCTCCACGTGGGCCTCTCCACAGGGCTGTGCAAGTGACCTCGTAACACGAAGGTTGGCTTCCCCACAGAAAAATGACCCAAAAGAAGAAGAGGGAAGCTGCAGTGCCTTGTAGAGCCTCACCTCAGAAGTCATGCAACGTCATTTCCAATACTCTCATTGGTCACACAGTCTAGCTTCAAGTCAATTTGGGAGATGACTACATAAGGGCGTTAGGAGGCAAGGATCATTGGGGGTCATTTTAGAAGCTGGCTATCACAACATGTGTATTGTCAAAACAAAAATAAATAAGTGGAGCCATGCTGGAGGAACTGCCTTGCACGTCTTATACCTCCAGTATTTGGAATGTTAAAACAGGGCAAAAAAACTTGGATGGCCTAAAACAACCCTGTGTTCCAGAAAACTGTTTGCAGAGATAGTGAAGCAAATATGCGTGCTCCACTGAGACTACCAGGCTGAAAATTAAAATCACTATTTAGAAATAACATCACTCTGTCATGTTATCTGCACCAATAGAAATGCCTTCTATTGGTGTAATTGTTCTCCGTCCCTTTCTCATAAATACTCATTGCCTTTGCCTCCTGATCTAAACACTATTTAGGATACTATCTGAATCTTTTGATCTCAAATCGATGCTTGTGTCTTTCACTTTGAAAGGCCCTTTCATTTTCAGGTTAATAATATAAACACATCTTAGACATTATTTCCATATCAGCATTTATAGTTGACCTCATTATTTGAAATAAATGAATTCATTGTATAGATATACTATAATTTAAGGAATCCGCTAACTTTTAGGTAGTTTCTGTTTTTGTTTTTTGTTGTTGTTTTGCTATACTTGTGTTGACACACAAGCAATATTTTAGTGAACATCTTTTTGTATCTTTACAAACTTGTTCATTCACTATTCTTCCACCATGAACTATGTGCCAAGTCATATTCAACAAAACAGACAAGAACCCTGTTCTCATGGAGTTTACTTCTAATGGGAAAGACTGAATAGAAGAAAAATATCCAACAGTAGTAAATTCTAAGGAAGGATAAAGGTTAAGAGTATTTTCTATTAGGCGATCAGGGAAGGTTTCTAAGGAGGTGAAATTTAAGTTGCAATATAAAGGACAAAAAAGAGCCAGCCATGGGAGGATCCTGAGTAAGGGCTTTATGGGAATGAGTGAGGGGGAGAGTGAACAAGGAGTTTGGAGAGGCAGGTGCTAGATAACTGGGCGGGGGGAGGGAGGGTAAGGAGCTTGACTTTCATTCTAGGTGGGATGCCATAGAATTGTTTTACTGGTAATTTAAAGTCACTGGCTACTATGAAGTAAGGATGGATTATAGAAAGGCAAGAGGAGAAGCAAGAACAGGAGGAAATTCCACCAATCTAAGCAAGAGATGAGATTGGCTTGAATTAGGGTGATGATAGAGAAGGATAGAAGGGAACTAATTGGGGCAATATTTTGGAGGTAAAGTTTGCGAGTGTGAGGAAAAGAGGAATCAAAGATCATGCATAGATTTTTTTGAGGTCTGTTTGATGGCGATGGCGAAATAATGAGTGAGCAAGTTTTGGGGTTGAAAGTCGAGTTCTATTTTGGCCATGACATCTAGAGTTTGAGATGCCCGTTTGACATCCAAGTAGAACTGTTGAGTAGGGCACTTGAATATCTGAATCTGGATTTTTAAAATAGAGCTGGAAATACAGATTTTGCTACATCATTAGCACTTTTATATCAAAGGACTTGGTGAGGTGTCCTAAGGGAGAGAATATAGATGAAAAGAAGGAGGTCTAGGTCAGAGGCCTTAGGCGTTTAGAACTTTTTGAGAAGAAAAGCAACCAGTAAAAGAGACTAAGAAGGACTGGCCACTGGGGCAGGAAGAAAGTACAGAGAATATGCTGTCAGGGAAGCTGAGTGTAAAGGAGAGAGTGGTCAATCATGTGGAATATTATTGAGAGTTCCAGTGAGATAAACAGAGAAGTGACCATTGGATCTTACTACATGGAAGACACTGGTGACTTTGACCAGACCACCAGTCTCAGTGGTGTGGTGGGGATAGGAAGCCAGAATGGGGTGTGTTCAAGAAAGAATGAGAAGAAGTGATGGTAGGTGATCCGATACAGTATAATTGTGAAAGGGAGCGGAGGAATGTGGGACAAGAGAGGCAAAGAGTGATTGTTATCTTAAGACTATGCAGATAAGAGTGATTCAGTAGAGAGGGAGCTATTGGTGGTGGGAGTGTCTTCAGATATACTGTTTCTAGAAGTAGAATTTCTGGGTTAAAGGGTATGTGTAATGTTGGTTATTGCCCTCTTGAGATAACACACCAATGTACACACCTGTCAATGTGTGTCTGTTTACCCGCACCACTGTAAACACTGAGTTGTCATGGTCTTAAATACTTGCCCAACTGAACATCGCCATTTCTGAGTGGAATGATCATGCAGAGCTATGAGCATCTTGGAAGAAATGGAACTATGTCTTTCCTCCTTCATTTACTTCTGTACTTGGGGTATATTTTTCTCCTGCAACTGCTCACCACTAAGGCAGTGACATTTGAAAGGTGCTGGCCTTGGGGAAATCCAGTCCCATTTTTCTCTGTATTATGTCTGAAAGGAAACCTAAGTTATTCTTTTGGGTGGGCTGTAGAAAATTTCTGGACCATTTGGAACATCCCTTGTTCTATAACGTTTTCTGTCATTCCTTTGTGGAGAATTTGAGGGCATGGTTTTAGCTACTACAGCTGGTATCTGAGAGTTTGGAGTCTGAGCAGCCCTGGAGATGAGAGATTAATTCTCAACATTGCCAGCTCTTAGCTCAGGTCCAAGTTCCTCACATCAGCTTCACTATGTAGCCTGGAGTGAGTGAATGACTTAAGTCCTTAAAAGGCTTTATTATAGCTTCTATGTAGCACTGAGTAGACTTAATTACTTAACCCCGAGAAAGCAGTTTTAGCCAAGCCTTGTGTTCTGAGCTCTTTCTGACGCCGCCTGGGCTCTCAGAGGGGACTGTGTCTAGTTCCTATTGGTGACAGATTTCCCCTCAAACAAAAGAGTTTTGTAAAATGGAGACTTTGTTACAAATATAACTGATTTATCAGAAGTTATTGTTTAAAATACTGTAGAACAAGGAAGGAAATGATGGTATTTATTCCAATGATAGTTTCTGTTAATTGCAACTGGAATTCTTGTTTTTTTTAACTTTTAAAAAATATTATGGAAAACTTTGTACCCACACAGAAGTCAACAGAATCATATAAGGAAGCTCATGTACCTATCACTCAGTCCCAACAATCATCAACCCTTGCTCAGTTCTAACTCACCCACCTTCCCATCCTGTGTATTCTGAAGCAAATCCCAGAAATCATGCTATTTCACTTGTAAATGTTTCAGTGACTCTGAAAGATAAGGAATTTAAAAATCATACCTTTAAAAAATAAATTCCTTAATATCAAATATTCTGTCAGTGTTCAAATTTCCACTTACATCCAAGGTCATAATTGGTTTCATTTTTTAGTTAAAAAAAAAAATCAGAATCCAAATAAAACATACATTGCCATTGGTCAATGCTTTTATATCTCCTAATTCATGGTTGTTGTTTTTTCCTTCTTGCAATTTATTTGTTGAAGAAACCAAGTTGTTTGTAGATTTCCCTACACTTTAGATTTTGCTAATTGCACTTCACTGACAATTAAAAAACCATATGATTGCCCAGCCAGTGTGGCTCAGTGGTTGGAGTGCTGCCCCATGGACTGAGAGGTCCTGGTTCAATTCCTGGTCAGGGCACATGCCAGGTTTGGGGCTCAATCCCCAGTAGGGGCGTGCAGGAGGCAGCCAATCAATGTTTCTCACATCCATGTTTCTATCTCTCTCTCTAAAAAAATCAATAAAAACACATTTAAAATAATAATAATAAACCATACTTCAACTTTCAACACTAAAGATAAATTAAAAACACACACACGCATATGCAGAAGACTTGCCCAAGAACTCTGATTATCATCTGTTCATTTTGCACTTGTAGGAAGCAACTAGGAATACTAAAATTCTTATCATTTCGCTCTGCTATGTGGTGGGTGCCTCACAGTGATCTTAAGCTCATAGGAGAGAGAAGAACGGCACGCCAGGCCACCACCTGGATCTGGCTGGCTGTGCCTGGGGACTGCACTCTGACAGGGTTTGTCGTTAGCTAGCAATGCAGACATTTCATCATTGCCTTCTGCTCCCGCAGATCCATTCTGATGTTTCCAGAATGTCCATCATTCTATAATATCAAGTTTGGATCCTCTTAATTTTTGATTTTAGGGGATGAAATAGTTATTTTAGAAAGAGCTGTTTTAGTCCTCAGATTCTATCCTGGAGTTCCTTCTTTCAATATATTGTTCTGTGGCTCTCCCTTCTTACCTCCCTCCCTTCCTCTCGTTCTCTCCCTCACTCTTGCTCTTTCTCCCTCCCTCCTCCTCTCCTTTCTCTCAAGCTCCTCCAGGCCTTTCCCCACCCCCAAATAAAAAAAAAATACACAAAAAACCAAAAACAAACAAAAAGATAATGTTGTGTGTATTGGATGTTTCCTGACCTACTCTGTCCATCTCTCCATTTGATTGGCAGTTCTCTGGGCCAAGAGTGATCTTAGGCCCAGGGCTGATGGTCCAGTCCTACCCTGCGCTGGCCACTCTGAGGACAGACCTGAGTGGCTGCTGCGTCTTCTTGGGAGTGGTCTTAAACTGGTGTCTGGGACGACATGAGCAAAACTAAGTTAAATCTCCTGAGACATCTAGGGACAAGCCACATCTTGAAAGTCCTTCCAGATCCTTTGCCTGGACAGGAACTTGAACCTGAATTTCACAAGGTGAAGTCAGGCAGGAGGCCAGGATGCTCACAGGAGCCAGAAAGAAATGAGTTGTGTAGGGCAAAGGCTAGCAGAACCCCAGGGCTCTGAGCTATCATCGGGCTATTGGCATACTCTCTCTGTCACTGTCTGTCTTTCTCTGTGGCCAAAGTAAGGACACCTTTTAGAGAGGCAACCACCCTCTGCCCTGTTTGCCCTCCTCAGGCCCTACCCTGTGGCCCAGAACCCTCCCAGCTCAAACTTCAACTACTGTAGTAGATTTAGAAACAGTCTCCCACCTTTGTGTATAAACCTTACAGGGGCATTGTGGGGAGATAAGGTAAAGAGAATGCTTTTATCTTGATTTCAGGGTGATAAGCAATCTTTCTCCTGAGAGCAAGGGCAGTGAAGGGCCCTGACTGGGACTGCACAGGTCTTAGGAAGGAGCCTTTGTGGCAGGCATGTTGGCCCTTATCGGGAGAGAAAGCAGGAAGAGCTGTAACTTATGACTTAGAGCCCATAAATTTCTGAGTAAACAGAATGGTAAGGCTCAGAGTTTCTCAACAAACTTCTTGAGATAGACACTTCCAACAGCGCCTCCTAGTGGTGAAGAGCGTGTGCTCTGAAGCCAGATGCCCTGGGATCAAATCCTCACTTCATCACCGGGGTGACTTTGGGAAAGCTATGTAACCCCTCTGTGTCTCAATTTAATGAGCTGTAAAACAGGGCAAGTAATTCCTCCTGAAATTCCTGAGGATGAAATGAATGACTACATTTAAACTGCCTAGAACGTTGCTTGGCCAGAGTATGCGCTAATTAATGTTAGTTCCTGTGCATGGGTAGAGGAAAGCGTAAGGTGATATGGGAGCACTAGGAGGGCTTGTTGAACATTCCAGGGAGCTGAGGGGGTGTCAGGGGGGTTTCCTTGGAGGATTGATGCCTGAACTAGCCAAGTGAGCTTCCAGGGAGCAGAGTGTTAAGTGGGAAGCAGGTAGAGTAGGTGAGATGGGGGATCACGCCACTGAATTAAATTTAACCTAGAGATGGTGGGGAATCCCTGAGAGGTTAAGGAAGGCAGGAGGTCGGCTCTGCGTCCTGGCAGCTGGAAGAGGCTGATCTTAAAGGGCGAAGTGGGTGCAGGAGGCAAGCCGGGTCTCTTACAGTAATAAAGGCCAGACATGGCCCTGAAGCATTGTGCTTAGAGGTGGGGAGGAGGGAATGGGAGACTAAGAAGGTAAAGCCTGGCAACTGATTGACAGGGAGGGGCCAGAAAGAGCATGGCACTCAGGTTTCTAGTTTATGGCACCTGTGAGTGGGGATACTTCTGTTGACTGAGATGGAAATCAAAGCAAGGTTCCCTCTGGACTAGAGGAGTTAGGGAGCAAAGGGGTGAAAATGATCCATCTGGTATGACTTGGGAGTTTGAGATGCTGATGAGTTATCTAAGGGGAGATGTCCTGTACTCAGTTTGTTTACACTCCATTGTCCCAGGTAGGATTTAAAGTGATATGTAAGGATACACAAAATAGAGTGAGATGCTGTACGTTGAGTAGGAGAGAGAGAAACAAGGAAAACAAGGATGGGATGTCAAATGGAGGAGTGAAGTCAATGCATAATACACAGCGGAAGGCAGAAGTCACAAGCCACAGGGTTTAGCTGAACTCTAGTTAGGATTGGCCTGCAGTTTTATATTTGTTTGTTTATTTTTGGTTGGGTGTTTTTATTTTATGTTTCGAGTTGTAGTCTTAAAATCCAGTGTCCTCTAAGATGAGGATTTCTGGCTTTTTCTAAAAAATATTGGAAGTTCTAGGAGCTTTGAGCCATATTCTTTCTAATCTGGCAGAAATTACCTGGATCTGAGGAGCATACAGCGTTCTTAAGAGGGCGTGGACTCTGCAGTTTACTATGGTGCCCTCGACCTCCTGTTGCACCCCCAACACTGAGGCGGAGTGTCAGTCCATTTATCATATCATCATGGACTATTTCTCAGAACTTACATCTCTATCAAATGTGAAGGGAACAAACACAAGTCGAGATTTTTTTCTTCTTCTCACTCTATTTGCCTGCCCACCAGCGGCCTGGCCACAGAGGCCGGCTGAGGCTCACTACTGACCACTGGTGCCCGTGTGGATGGATCCTGTGTTGTGCCGGCTGTGGAACGGTTTGAACATAACCACTGTTGTAGGTGTTCGAGCTTATGACAGGCGGTAAAATCAAGTATTTGCTCGAGGTGATCCTCAGACTTCACCCCAGGCCTTCTAGCAGCCAAAGAGAGGACACAGTATCTGCCACGCAATTCCTAGTATCTGTCAGATGTTGCTTAGGCCAGTCAGGACTCTTTCCACACGAAGACCACACAGAAATTTCTCCTGAGACTCTTCATAAAGAGGGAATGATGTATTCAAACAACAGCTATCCTCAGAGTAGATACAAATCTAAGGCTGATTCTACAGTGTTATTTCCCCAAAACACAACTGTGTAAGTAATTCTTGGGGAGGCCAGTGTGATCCATAACCTAATTCTCCCCTGAACTAATACAGGGATAATTTTAAATAATTTGGACTATCTGGAGAAATTGACAGACTCCAAAAATCCACCATAGATGGTCCGAGAATGTGATGCCTGGACTTGCAGCAGCCACCCTGTGACTGTCAGGGGCCAAGTCAGGGCTGAGAGCCAGCTCAAAGAAGACGGTGACGAGAAAAAGACAAAGGTCTTGATGACATTGCTGGAACACAAACAACGAACCCTATTGTATAAGATAACATGTTCTGATTAAGTTTAAACTTTGTATTTAGTTATTCTAATGTTGCTGACAAACACATCGTGATGTGTATAGTCCATAACCAGCTCAAGTCCAAAGGAAGGACAATTCAAGCCACAGAAAGCTAATTTCTCCTCCTGGGGGTGTAAGTATGAAAGTAAGAGGCTAGTAACGGGGCCATGAAAAACACGGGCATGTCACAGCCGTGTGTCTGTATTCTAGGTGAGTGGAAGTAAGGCCGTACTGATAGGAATCTGGGGGTCTCAAGTGGGGCTGGGGGAATAGACATGGGAATTGGAATCATGGTTTGTAGATAAAACCATCACAGTAGATGAAATTGTCTAGAATGACCACATGGAGCAATGGAGAATACCCATAGTCAAAGGGCAGGCACTAGAAGCCAGGTTCCTGCCGAGGAAAGAACACAGAGGAAGAAGAGTTGAGAGGTTGGAGGAAAACCAGCCTAGGCGAGGTCAGAGACACCGAGAAACGCTGGAGGAAGGCAGGACTGGAAGCCGTGTCAGAGGCAGCCCACTAATCCAAGGACTTGCATATATCACAGTCTGGGCTTCCACACATACTCCCTCAGAGATGTTGTTCTGTAGATCAAAATTTCCCTGATCTATCCCGTTCTTGTTTTTAACAACCTAGAGCATTCCACAGGAGCTTTTTTACCTGAGATTTTTAGAAATAACAAAAAACAGTTTATAATAAAATTTAACTCTATGAGCTTCTAGGAACTTCTTATTTAGTTTTTTTTCTGCCATTTTCCCAACCAGTTTTTAAAAATGGCTTCCTGGAAGTTCCTATCTAACCAGAATTTGAAGCAATAACACCTTTGTGAAAAGATGTATCTGCCAGAACCAATTTCAACTGGTCAGTTATCTTTTGATAAATCCAAAGGGTGGAGCCTTTCTTGAGGCAATCAAAATGGTGTTTCAGAAGTATGTGCAATCCCAGGGGATATTCCTTCTGGGTCTTCTGCCAGTCCAGTCATGGCACAGGCTGGCTCAGGGAGCATCATGCCAGGAGTAGGTGAGGGGAAATGGCTGATCCAGCTGAGATCCAGTGTGTCCATCACCCAAGGACAATGATAAGCAGGGTGGGGGCTAATTGTTATAAAGTCTGAAACACACATTCTTCAGAAGTAGCCTCTGAACTCTCATTTCAATTTTAAATGGTGTTTATAGATGAGTAAGCATGGGATTTTTTCAGCTCACATTCCCTTAGACTCACTGCAGTGGTTCTCAACCTTCCTGGTGCCGCGACCCTTTAATACAGTTCCTCCTGTTGTATGTGGGCGTATCTGCATGTGGGCGGACCCGCCTGGAGACGGATAGAGGAGCGGTGTCTCGGTTCCTAAGACCATCGGAAATATGTGTTTTCCGATGGTCTTAGGTGACCCCTGTGAAAGGGTTGTTTGACCCCCAAAGGGCTCGCGACCCACAGGTTGAGAACTGCTGCCGTAGAGAGATGCTACATAAGAAACAGTCCTCCTGGTAAGATGGTAACCTGTAAAGAGAAATGCCTCAGCCTGGTGGATACATAGACTATAACAGATCTAAGAGATTATTCAATTGTAATCAAATTGTTTTGGCTGGAGAAAGGCAAACATTAAAGCATATGATGTTCATATAATTAGGACCCAAATCAAGATAGGAGAAATGTATTATTATTATTATTATTATATGAACTTTGGAACTCAGAGTTGACTAAGATTAGGATATTTGAGCTCTTTTTACCACGATTAATCTATTTCTGAACTGCTGGGGAAAAAAAAGAGTTAGCATGCTGAAAACAAGCAAATACTTTTTCTGAAATCCAGGTCTTTTGTATGTATCTAGTATTAAAGCCCCGCACCCCCAAAGCAAAGAACAGCAGGATCTTCATACCTAAGACCCCCCAGCTCTGCTTGAAAGCCTTAGTCATGGGATGGCAAAGGCCAAACTCCAGGGAATCTAGTCATCTGGAAAGATGCAACCACAATTAGCCTCTGGGACTTTGGTTAAGTTGTAATTTAATCCCAAACTGGCAAATCCAGCCTGTCAAGACCCTTCTTTGTGGAGAGAGACTCTGCTGCTTTCTGGACCCAGGGCAGGGCTCCCTGGAGATTCGACCAGCTTAGCAGAGCCTCTGTTGAACAGGTGAGTTCCATGGCAGGCAATGGAAGCTGACTCCAGCTGCTGAGGCAGAAAAGGAAGTCCATGAAATGAACACGAGTGGCTGACAAACTCTTGTGAGAGCTGCAAAGGAACAACGCTCAAGGCGAATCTTAAGGATGTCCAAACCACACTACGGAAATGTCTGGATGAGAACACCGCTCCTTCCTCAGCCACCAAGCCCCCAGGCCCAGGTCACTGCTGCAGGGTGCAGCCGTCGCTCCTGCAGCCAGCCGAGGTCGTGCCTCTGCAGGACTTCCAACCGCATTGTGGCAGGAACAGAGGGAACACTGGCCACTCCTCTGATCCAGCTTCACAGACAGAAAACTTTGAGGGTTGTCGTTTATTGGAGGAGGCTAGAGTGGAGTAAGGATGTGATTTTTTTTTTAAGCCCTATATTAATTCTTTTTTTTTTTAATAATTTTTTTTTTGCATTTATCTTCAGATAGAGCGGGAGGGAGAGAGGGAAGAAGAGAGAGAGAGAAACATCGATGTGAGAAAGACACATTGACTGGTTGCCACCCACACAACCCCAACCAGGGCCGGGGACAAACTGCAACGGAGGTACATGCCCTTAGCGGGAACCGAACCCGGGTCTCTCTGGTCTGCGGCCGACACTCAAACCGCTGAGCCAAACCGGCCAGGACTGAAACTCTATATTAATTCTATGAAGATATTCAAGGAGGTCACTGGCAGAGTAGCCATTGTTGCTCCCCTGCATTTCACTCCTCCTTTGTGGAGAAAGGTGCTCTAGAAAGGAGGAAAGAGTGCCCTCTCCTGGAAGGGCTGGGCATGTGTGTCCGGAGACCACACAGGAGAATTGCATCCCTCACATTTTTATTTCTGAGAACTGCTAGTGGAAGAAACATGTTTATTTACGTTGTACCATTTCATAGTCACGTTAAAAAGACTAACCTCTCAACTAACAAATTATATTCTTTAAATTATCTAATGTTACATAACAGTTTATTCTAAATTTAGCTTGAAACAACACCTATTATCTTACAGTTTCCGAAGGACAGGAATTGGGAGCTGTGCAGCTGTGGCTGTGGCGTGGGGTTTTCCAGAGGCCAGTCTGCAGTCACCTGAAGGCTTGACTGTGGCTGGAGGACCCGCTTCTAAGGGGCTCATCACATGTCTGGCGGGTTGGTGCTGGTCGCTGGCCAGAGGCCTAAGTTCTTTGCCACATGGATCTCTCCCTATGGCTTCTTGGTGTCCTCATAACATGGCAGCTGACTTCCCCCAGAGTGTGTGGTCCAAGAGGAAGCAAGACAGAAGCCACAATGTCTTTTACGCCCTAGTCTCGCAAGTCACACACGATATCCTATTGGTAACACAGGCCAGCTCTGTTCAGAGTAGGAGACTACGCACAGGTGTGGATACCAGGAGACAAGGATCCCTGGGGGCTGTTTGGAAGGCTGGCTGCCACTGGAACCTGTTTCAGCATCATTGCAGAGAGTGGAAGTGGTTTCAGCGGACAATGGAAGGATACTTGTTGGAGTTGCTAAGAGCTAGTCCTGACATTAGATGTAAGCTGTAGTTAAGACCTGTGGCATAGATGTGCCACTTGCCCAAATACCTTCCACCTGCTTATTTTCAGTCTAGTCAATGTGACTGGCTAAGGTTCAGCTCAAGATTCACCCACCTCCTTTGGCCCAAGAATAAATCTGGGCAACTAATAAGCATTAATGTTCTACTGCTTGGTCATTAGTATAAATAACTCGGTTTCACTCTCTATTTTCAGCTAAAGAATGTGTTTGGCTATCTTCACCTAGAAATTGATTTCAGGGTTGAACAGTCTTCATGATTAGGGAATACTCTTTTATTTATTTATTTTATTTTATTTTTTTAATCCTCACCCGAGGACATTTTTGCATTTATCTTCAGACAGAGCGGGAGGGAGAGAGGGAGGAAGAGAGAGAGAGAGAAATAGCGATGTGAGAGAGACACATTGAGTGGTTGCCACCCACACGACCCAAACCCGGGCCGGGGACAAACTGCAACTGAGGTATGTGCCCTTAGCGGGAACCGAACCAGGGTCTCTCCTGTCCGCGGGCCGACTCTCTAACCGCTGAGCCACACGGGCCAGGGCGGGAATACTTTTATTCCTTTATTATTAAGTTATTTTTTTATCTGATTGTAGCAGTGACACAAAGCAAGTGGTAGCTTCTCCTCTATACAACCCTCCATATACTCAATAGCATGAAGTGACTTCTCTCTCTCCAGTGAAAATTCCAGTTTCCTTAACGTTTTTCTCATCCTGACAGGGATGAGCATTGTGTGTATGTGTAAACACGTTTCATTAAGAAAAAATGTAGCCCTGGCTGGTTTGGCTCAGCGGTTAGAGTGTCAGCCCAAGGACCAAGAGTCAAGGGTTCGAATCTGGTCAAGAGCACATACCTTGGTTGCGGTTCGATCCCTGGCCCTGGTTGGGGTCGTGCGGGAGGCAACCAATCGATGTGTCTCTCTCACATCAATGTCCCCCCCCTTCTCTCCCTCCCTCCCACTCTCTCTGAAAATCAATGCAAAAATATCCTTGGATGAGGATAAAAAAAGAAAAAATGTAAACTTATAGAAAATAGAAAAGTAGAATAGTCCAAAGAACTCCCATGGACCCAGCACCCAGCTTCAACAGTAAAATGACTCACGGCCAATCTGGTGTATTGTTCTCTCTGCCCCCTCCCCGTCCTCCCACCTACCTCCACTTGCTGGATTATTTTGAAGCAAATTGCAGAAATCTTCTCATTTCACCCAGGGGAAGAAATGTTTGACTTGTGAAAGCAAAATTAATATTCAAATTCTTGGCTTTGTAATTCCTCTTCTTTTTGACTTTCAGCCTCAGTGTGCAGGTAAAGGGAAAAATAAAATGCCTTTAATTCAGCAAAGAAGACACCATTTAAGGGACAGAGAAAGGAACACTCCTTTCTGTTGTTCCTGGAGTACGGATATCTGATTTTCCTGGCAGAAATGTGTGACAAATTCTCTAAACCTGTTTTTCTGGACCACAGGTTGAGGAGAAAAGTGTGCAGTCACAGTTCCCTTTGAAAGTTCCTTGGGGGACTCTGCCCTTCACTATCTGAATTGCTTTCTGAGGGATGAAAACCCACACACCAGCCCGCTCTCACACACAAACACACACGCTGATCCTTAAACTAATTTGGGGGGGAAAAAATTTAAAGGAAGGAACTTCAAGGGTATTAGCCCAAGGTTGTTATTTTCCTTTTGTCATACACCTATTTATGGTTGGTTTATTATTTAATAATACTCTGCAATGTATTTTTCAGCACTATTTTGAGCATTTGTCTTGATAATCTCTTACAGACTATATCCAGAACTGGGCAAATGCTTGCTACTTAATAGAGTGTGTGAAAGAGGCTTTGTTACCTGGAAAGTGCCTTAGGAAGGTCAGTGGGTATTACAGCCACTTCAACATTTGGGTAGTGCAAATGCTTCTTGTCAACTTTATAAATTTTAAACACTTCATTTTTTGTTATAAAAGGAAAATGTAGCCATTGCTAAAGATTTAACTTTACCCAAAAAAAGAATAACACGAAAAGAAAAAAAAATTACCCTTAAAAAACATCTAACATTTTTAGCCTATTTCCTTTATCTTATGACTATATAAAAATATGGTCATTTTGAATCTAGAATTTTATTTGCTAAGTTTTAAAACTCAATTTTATACCTTAAAAGATATTGCCTAATATGAAGATAGATTAGAATTTTAAATGCTGTACCATTACAATTGATGTTTTAATGGAAAAATGCAATTTAACAGCAGCATTAAATAATTTTAAAATCATCCAAAATTATATTAAATAACTATCAAAACTATGTGTATTTTTCATCTTTTCTATCTGTACACATGTTTCCATTACAGCATACATATGATTTTAATTTAGCTATTTTCATTTATTTGGCTGAAAAAATTTTTTTGCATTTCTGTAGTCTCTATAATTCTACTTTTAAATGGCTGCATGGTTTTTGTTTTTTGTCAGACAAACATGGGTTGAAATTCACTACTATAATCTAGTCGTGGTTCAGGGAGAGTTTCTTTGAATAGTTTTAATAGTTATAACTGATAACAATAAATTGCACAGATTTCAGATGCACACTTTAAAATTCTGGCATTTGTAGTGTACACCTGTGAGACCACCACCACAATCAAGATAATGAACATCTCCATCACCCCCACAGTTTCCTTCTGCCCTTTTGAAATCCCCCCAACCCATGTAATTATTTTAGATTCATCCATGGCATTGATAGGAAAAGGACAGAACATTTCAATCAGGAGACATAAAAAGACAAAAGCTGGAAACTTTTGAATGAAGCAACTTGGCCTCTCGTATGACTCTGGCCTTGGCCCCGAGGCAGCCGCTTCTGGGAATTCATGGCAGGCTCAGGCACCCTGGGGTGTCCTCAGCCGAGGAGGGTGGCAGTCATGGCCCACTTGATAGGATGGCCTATTGTTCAGGCTCAGGGTCAAAGCCCCGCTTTCAAACAGCTCTACTCTTGGCTCCCACCTGTGGATCTGTGCTAGCTTTTTTTCTCTAAAATAACCCTTACTTTCGAACCCCCAAATCTGATATTTCCATTTCTCTCATTCTTTGCACACTACGTTGGGTGTTAAGTTGTACCTTTTAGCCCTAAGGGTTATGACTCATGTCAGGAATTAAAAAGTAAAACTGTGATATTAATAGAGCAAGTAAGGTGCTGCTGGAGGACCCTTCTGTGCTGTAGACAGACGTGTGTCTCATGCCTGCCCTGGGATTTCGTCACCTGTAAATATGTGTCCCTAGCCTGACAGAATCATATAGAGCTTTTTGATGTTATCTTTGTTTCTGAAAGGCTCCTGAAGGACAGAGGTTGGGGCTGGCTCACATCACAGATAAGCCCCTGCCCAAGGGTCACTCATAAACACTGTCAGGCATGTTCTGGGAATTAGAGGGCTTCCAGATGCACTCCCACAGCCTGACAGTAGGGGGCACCATGTACAAAGGAAATGGCTAGCTCTGTTTTTATTTTTATTTATTTAAAAAAATTTTTTTTTCTTTATTGATTTGAGAGAGAGAGGAAGGGAGAGGTCGAGAGAGATAGAAACATCGATGAGAGAACATTGACTGGCCACCTCCTACATGCCCCCCACTGGGGATCGAGCCCACAACCTGGGCATTTGCCCTGACCAGGAATTGAACCTGCGACACCTTGGTGCATGGGTCGATGTCCAACCACTGAGCCACACCGGCCGGACCTCTAGCTCTGTTTTTAAAGCCAAGCTTTAACCAAGTAGAACAAAGGATGTAGAGGCCATATTCTCATCTCTCGAATCATATTACCACATTACAGTGTTTTTATTGATGTACAATTGATTTATATTATTTTCAGGTATACAATATAGTGATTTGATATTTATATATATTATGAAATCATCACTACCGTAAGTCTTAGTTACCTTCTGTCACCATACAAAGTTATTAGAGCATTATCGACTACATTTTCTATGCTCTTCATTACCTCCCTGTGGCTTATTTATTTTATAACTGGAAGTTTGTATCTCTTAATACTCGTCACCCTTTTTGCTCATTCCCCCACTCCCATCCCTTTGGCAAACTCCTAGTTTGTTCTCTGTATCTATGAATCTGTTTCTGCTTTGTTTTGTTTTTTAGATTCCACATATAAGTGAGATCATATAGAATTTGTCTTTGTTTGCCTTATTTTACTTAGCGTAATACTTTCCATGTCCATCCATATTGTCACAAATGGCAGGATTTAATTTTTTTATGGCTGAGTAATATTCCATTTTAAATATATATAAATATCACATCTTTATCAGTTCATCATTTGATGGACACTTAGGTTGCTACTGTATCTTGACTATTGTAAATATGCAATGAACATAGGGGTGCATATGCATACAACACAATTTTAAATATCTATTCTGTTAAGAGTTTTACTTGCCAATTGAATTCTCCAAATACATTAATTTATGGTTGACTATGATTTAAATATAATACTGCCGAGACCTGCATACTCTATAATACTTACCCATTTTAGTGCACATTTATAATGTCAGTAGCTTAACCTGATAATATTTAGTTCCAAAATCAAACTTTATAGTTTTTAAAATGACGATTTTTTCTCTTTCTCTCTGTCTTTGTCTCAGTCTGTCTCTCTGCCTTTGATGAACCCAATTTTTTATTTGGAATAAAGGCAATCAGATAATTCTTTAGACAGTTAAACTAGACAAAGCTGAACTCTTTGGAGATCTTACAGTTTCCCTCTTCAAGTCACTTGCTCATCACTCCATCCATCAGCAAAGATTTCTGAGCATTTCCACCATATGCTTGCTCCTGTGTTAATGTTGTGGAATGCAAAGATGAACCAGGTATCAGTTGTGCCATCAAGGGACTCACTCAAAGTCAGGAGAGTGAAGAGTGTATGGGCAGAAAAAAAAATGATTATAGGAATGTGTGATAAATGCAATTATACAAAAGATAAGGAGATGCTCTGAACAATAAGAGAGGACAGGGGTGGAGTTTGGGGAGTTAGGAAGAGCGCAGGCAAACTTCCAAGAGGAGACATTTGAACTGAGCCTTAAGGAGTGAACAGAATTAGCATTTCAGGTAGTGGTCCCAGAACAAAGGCAGAAGAATGAGAGAACCTAACATTTTGGTCAGTTTGTAGACAGGGTCAGACGTTTGAATGCCTAGGAGTGGGGACCTTGATTTGTGTTTTATACAAACTACTTTGACAGTGGGATGCAGATCAGAATGGAGGGGAATAGGCAGAAAGTAGAGAAAGCAGTAATAGAGACTAAAATTTATAAAATTCATGAAGTCTTGAAGGTGGTAAAGAATGGAGAGAGGACTTCCGGTCAAGATGACGGCGTAGGGAAACGCGGTATCGGGTCCTCCCACAACCACATCAAAGTTACAACTAAACTACAGCACAACCATCATTCAAAAACCGCCTGAAATCAAGCTGAATGGAAGTCCTACAACTACGAAATTAAGGAAGCCGCATGGAGACTGCATACTGCTCTCCAGGTCCCCCCATGTCCTCTCAAAGGACAAGAGATCTTGCACCGTGGGCGCGGGAGCTGAGCGCCACCCCAGCAGCAGCAGCTAAGTGAAATAAACCAGTCAGAGGAAGACGGAGACCACATGATCTCGCTTATGTGTGGAATATGATGATGGGGATGCGCTGATGAGCGGAATAGACCCAGAGACTTAGAAAGAAGTGCGGTTCAGACTGACAAACCTGGGGGGGGTGGGGGATATCGGGAGGAGGGTGTCGGGGGAAATAGGAGAAACATCTGTAACAAAAATAAATTAATTAATAAAAAAATGGAAAGAAATGGATGAGTTCAACTGATACTTATTTATTTTTATTTTTTTAAACAATTTTTTTTCTTTATTGATTTTAGAGAGAGAGGAAGGGAGAGGGAGAGGGAGGTGGAAACATCAATGAGAGAGAACATCAATGAGAGAGAACATCGATTGGCCGCCTCCTGCATGTCCCCTACTTGATCGGGCCCACAACCTGGGCATGTGTCCTGACTGGGATCGAGAACCAGCAACCTCTTGGTACGTGGGTCGACACTCAACCACTGACCCACACTGGCCGGGCTCAACTGATATTTAAAAATAGTACCAGAAGCTGGGTGGAATTGGATAACATGCTTTGGTCATAATTGAATTTGAGAAGCTTGTGGGACACTCAGGTAGAAGTGGGGTCCTGCAGACAATTGGTATAGGTAGTTAAGGAGCTTAGCAGAGATATCTGGGCCAGAATACATGTTTTGGGGAGTAATTGAAATTTTAGGAGTAGCTGAAATCTCTGGGGGAACAATGTCTAAGAGTTGGGGAGGGGAGCCCTGGCTGGGTGGCTCAGTTGACTGGAACGTCATCCTGTATGTACACCAAAAGGCTGCGAGTATGATTCCCAGTCAAGGCACATACTTAGGTTGCAGGTTCAATCCCCAGTTGGTGCATGTACAGGAGGCAACTGATCAATGCTTCTCTCTCACATTGCTCTCTCTCTCTCTCTCTTCCTCTGTCTAAACATATATCCTCAGGTGAGGATTAAAAAAAAAAAAAAAAAGTTGGAGAGGGGAAAGTGCATTCAGAGTTGAGGAGACCCAGAAGAGTGTGGTCACGAAGCCATAGGGGTGTTCTTGGATAGGAAGACCCAACATAAAGAAGATGTCAGTGTTCCCTGCATTCTATATATTTAACACTACCCCAGTAAAAATAGCAACAACATTTCCTCCAAGGTCAAGTTTCTTCTGCCGTGTTTACACAGGGCCTGGCATGATGTAAGTGCCTCATAAATATTTCTTGACTCTCTAGGTACATTCATCCAGTGGAATAATATGCAACTCTAATGAAGAATGGTGTCAGTCTACGTGTGTATACACAGCGAGATTTCTCAGATACATATTAAGTGGAAAAAAGACAAGGTGCACACATATTGATTCTGTTTATGTACATGTATGCTTAAGGATACATATGAAATATATATATAATTATAAAAGTTATATGCATATATACTTTTTGTAAGGATAATAGCGGACATGTATATAGCACTATGTTCATATTTAACTCATTTAATCTGCTCTGTTGGGTAGGTACTACTGTTATCCCATGTAGTTACAGATTAGGAAACTGAGATACAGTGTGGTAAATGACTAACCCAGGATTACACAACTCGTTAGTGGCAGAGGTGAGAGTTGAAGCCAGGCAGTCTGTGCTTTTCACCAGAAAGGGTTAACCTCAGGAGACTATGGTGGGGAATGGTGGAGGGAGAATTTTACTTTTATTTCATACTCTTGAGTATTCAACATATTATTATTGCTTTACCATATGCATTATCACTTTAATAATAAAAAAATAACAAAAATATTTGGTGAAGTGTTCAGGTGGTAAGAAGGAGGGGGATGGGCTGTCAAGGCTCTATACCAACAGGCTTGTTGAAAGGAAATAAAAAGGAGATGCTGGTTTGCTTTTCATATAATTATATTTCAGTTCTGAGAGGACAGGCACAGTGGTCAATTTCTGGCATTGGTATTTTTGTTTGTTTGTTTGTAATATATATTTATTGATTGTGTTTATAGAAAGAGAGGAAGGGAGAGATAGAAACATTGATCGGCTGCCTCCTGCACGCCCCCTACTGGGGGACCAGCATGTGCCCTGACTGGGAATCGAACCTGCACCCTCTTGGTATATGGGACGATGCTCAGTCCACTGAGCCACACCAGCTGGGCCTGGCTTTTTTTTTTTTTCTAGTGAGGTTTTTTCCTTTAAGTTGCTCTTACTTGGAAATCCCTCCCTCCCCCGCACTCTGGATTCCAGCATACACAGCTGCTCTGGGCTTTATTCTATTTCAATTTTTTGACTAGGCTATACATTCCCTATAACTGAACAAATGAAAATCAGTTGAAATGGTATAAATGAGGACTCTTACTCCCAACCCCTCTGTCCCACTCTCTCCCCCACCCCTCAGAGAGACCACTTTTATTACTTTCTTATGTGTCCTCTCAGTGACTCCTTATTCAAATGCCAGTATATATGCATTTATATTCTCATTTTTATTTCCTTCTTACACAGCCAGGATCCTGCTTTGTACCTTTCTAAATCGGCGCACTGAGTGCTTCCTCATTCTTTTTTATAGCTGCACAACTGCCGGGTGGGTTAGTTTCACCTGTCTGCTCTGAGTTTATTCCCTCGACCTTGCCATTGGCTTTGCTGAGCTGTCTCCAGGTTTAAACCAGTGTTTTTTCTTTGCTCCTCTATTTTTAGTCCCCCCCCCCCCATCAACTTCCTAGCAACTGACTGCATTTCTTCTCCTGACAATGAGGGCTCACTGAAGGCTTCCTTTCCCCCTCTGTTTGCCTCTCCTCTGATGCTCACAATGGGCACCAACCCTTCCTTGATGGCCCTGGGGACAGCAGCTCACACCTGTTCCACCTGGTGATTACAAACAGGCACAGAGGCCCTTCCATCTGAATCTCTTGCCTCCAGTAATTTTCATCTTCCTGGGGACAGGTGTGCCAAGGTGGAACCCTTGGTATAAATCCGTATAATTTAACTGTGAACACCTGTTGACAGAGCTGTGTCTTGGCCGAACCGGTACAAAGTTAGGTATTTTCTTCCTCTTTTTGTTTACTTTTAGCCTGTGTTTTAATCTGACTTGGAATTTGTCATCTGATTGCTAACTTATGAACATGGGATGTTCTGTTTTAATGAAAGAGCCGATGTTTCCCCACCTGCTTATTTTGAACAGGTCTCTGAGTTTGGTGGCCTGCCCCTGGAGTGGCCTGTCTGCTGCCAAGGTGCCCCCCCAGCTGGAGTTGGCCATGGACACCATGATTAGAATCTTCCACCGGGTCTCTTGCAAGGAAGGGAACAGGTTCAAACTCAACAAGGGGGAACTGAAGATGCTCCTGCAGAGAGAGCTCACGGAATTCCTCTCAGTGAGTCCCAGCTTTTCTGCCCCATTCGGCCAAAGGCGGATGAGGTGCACGTCCAGGGACAGCCTCTGTGCACAGCCTCCTGTGATTCTGCCACAGACACTCTAATTCATATGGAGGTTCAAAACACGGGTGCAAAAACGAGAAACCTTTGTTCTGTGTACATCCATCTGTACGTGCCCTTTTCTGAATTACCTGTGGTTAGGGTTTCCAAGTATTGTAAATTATATTTGAGGTTCTCATCAATTCTTTAAATCCTGGTGCAGCAAAGATATAGCTAGTTATAGTTATATAGCTAGTAACTATAACTAATGCTAGTTATACCTGGAGATTTGTCCAGCTATCTGTAAATTAATATTGTTTTGGGGCCAGAAATGAAGCCTGGGGTACTTTATGCTGTGGTGGCAAATTTTCTAATGAATGACAAGTACTTAGAGAGCTTTGTCAGCCAAGCACAAGCTGATAGGGGCTTATGGGAAGGGTGTGTCTAGCCAGTGACCAGTTGGGTAGCAAACTGATTCACATCTCAAGATAGCCAGGAGTTTAATACATCTACACACGAAACCTTACAGCGGAGTGTTCGGGGCCTTCTCCGAGAACACTGCATTCCCATTTATGGAGCTGCCCCAGGCGGACGTTCGCACAATGTACTGCCCTTGAATGATGATATTCTGTCCAAACCCTGTATTAAGACGATAGTGACTGTGATTACAACACTCTTCTTCCCACCCTCTATAGGAAAAACTTAAAGTGAACAACATTTCTTTTTCTTTTTCTTTTTTCTTTCCCCCTGTCCCTTCAGAACAGCACTCGCCCATCTCTCAGGACCGACTGACCCATGTTCAACTGCTAAAAACAGATTTTTAACAGTAATTTTTAAAGGAACTTTTCTTTTTTTGTAATCCCCAAACAATGTTATTTTATTTTATTACATTGATAGAGCAAATGGTAATTTATATTTTTTCTAAAATTTTTTTATTGAGGTATAATTGACATATAACAGTATATTAGTTTTAGGTGTACAACATAATGATTTAATATTTGTATACATTGTGAAATGATCACCACAATAAGTCTAGTTACCAATTGCCACCATACATAGTTACAAAATTTTTTTTTCTTGTTATGAGAACTCTTAAGATCTACTTTCTTAGCTACTCTCAAATATGCACTATGGTATTATTAACGATAGTCACATA
The DNA here is from genome assembly GCA_030848825.1 of Tadarida brasiliensis. Classification (NCBI taxonomy): domain Eukaryota; kingdom Metazoa; phylum Chordata; class Mammalia; order Chiroptera; family Molossidae; genus Tadarida; species Tadarida brasiliensis. The sequence continues at coordinate 50,060,833 of CM061258.1, forward strand.
CTCTATATTAATATAGTAATTCTTCACACTTTTTAAATGATTTTAGGAGTCCCCAGGAATTGTTTTTTTGTTTGTTTGGTTGGTTGGTTCAAATTCAGTCTAGCTGCTGTATTATATAACATTTAGAATAAAAGGCTCAGTTGGTCAAACTTGGCACCTTGATTTATTCAAGTTAAATTTATAATTGTTTTTGATCAAGTTGATTTTGATCAATTCAGTTTACGTTTCCAACCATTTAATAGTTGGCAGCTAATGAGAGGGCAACGGGGAATTCCTGGAGGAAATGAACTACTTCTGGAATAATTTTCGTCTACCACCTGTCATAGGAAGGGTGGGTGCCTCACAGCCCTCCCCTCTCTGAACCCTGATCCCCTCTGTGGGCTCCTTGCTGTACTTTCCACCCATTCCTGCAGTCATCCTGTAAAGTCTGCCTTTATCTGGGCCTCTTTTTGTGCCAGGCATTATGTTCAGTAAGGCTGCCAGATAAAATATTGTATGTCCCATGCAACATACTAAAAAAATATTCGTTGTTCATCAGAAATTCACAGTTAACTAAGCGTCCTGTATTTTTTATTTGCTAAATATAGCAACCTGGTGCTAAACACATTTAAAGGTATATTGAAGTATCCCTCAAATCTGTGGGGAGATTTTATTCTCCCCATTTTATATATAAGAAGATTTAAAAACGTTAAGTGATTTGCTCAAAGTCCCATTGTTGGTAAATGGTAGAGCCACTCACACTGTCCCCTTTTGACTGTAGAAAACCTCTTTCCACGTCCCTACCTGCCTCCCTTGACCTGGGGTGTCCTGTAGCAAATGCATTTTCAGCATCAGCAGCTCATGAAGAAGAAATGAACTACATCTGGAATCATTCGATCTTCTTGGTCTCTCGGTCTAAGCCAGAATTATATGGCTGTGGGGCAAAGTGCTAGAGTCATTCAGAATCTGTGCCTGGTTCAAACCTTCCTGCAAGTAGGCTTTTGGAAATTGTCCTTGGATGTTAAAAATGAAAATAAAAACTTCAATATAGATAAAAGGAAGATGCGATTCTAGTTGTCTCAAAGCCTGGGAGTTAGAAATTTTCTTTTTCCTTTTAGTGCCCAAAGGCCCCCAGTTGGTTGACAAGCTAATGTAGGATGTGGACACCAATAAGGACAATGAAGTGGATTTTAATGACTTTGTGGTCCTGGTGGCAGCCCTGACAGTTGCTTGTAATGATTACTTTGTAGAACAATTGAAGAAGAAAGGAAATGAAAGATAAGTAGCAACCTAATTTAAAGGCAGAAATATATCCAAAGTTAATTACTTATTATTCATTTATACCTTCCAGGGCTATAGTTACTGTAATGCCATTTATAGATATACATATAATTAAATTGCTAGTATTATTAAACAATGTATATCGCCCTGGCCGGTTTGGCTCAGCGGTTAGAGCATCGGCCTGCGGTCCAGAGAGACCCGGGTTCGGTTCCCACTAGGGGCATGTACCTCGGTTGCAGTTTGTCCCCGGCCCTGGTTGGTCGTGCGGGTGGCAGCCACTCGATGTGTCCCTTTCACGTCGATGTTTCTCTCTCTCTCTCTTCCTCTCTCTCCCTCCCACTCTATCTGAACAAGGAATGAAAAAGTGTCCTCAGGTGAGGATAAAAAAAAACAAAAAAAACAAAAAAAAAAACAATGTATATCTTGTTTGTATATATTGACTTTAACTAAATATTCCAAATCTCCTATGCCCTACTCGACATTTTCTTTCTTTTTTTTTGCAAACTACAACCCCTAATAGACCCTCAGCTGTTTGTGTTCCTCCACCAGCTGCTGCTCTAGGGCTTATGGGATTTGTAGTTTTTTAAAATATGTTTTTGTTGATTTTTTTTTTTTCCCAGAGACAGAGGAAGGGAGAGAGAGATAGAAACATTGGCTGGCTGCCTCCTCCATGCCTCCTGCTGGGGATTCATCCTGAAACCCGAGCATGTGCCCTGACCAGGAATCGGACTGGGACCTCTCAGTCCATGGGACGATGCTCAATCCACTGAGCCACATCAGCTGGGCACATTTTCCTCTTATTAAAGCTGTTATATGCATTTTTTTTTTTTTTGTCAGAGAGCATCACAAAAACTTAGCTACTTTCAAATGAGACTAAAACTTAGCAAACTTCTAAGACAGATGTTCATCATTCTTAAATTATATTTTGAGCTTCTTTCCTATTAAAGAAATTAAGTGGCTGTCTCATCCTCTTCTGATTCTGCTTCAAATGAAAGAAGCTATAAGCAGAAAGGCTGATAAGTACAAGAAATGCTGGCTTTTTCCATGAGCTAGCTCAGGGAAGGGGTAGATGCAGGACTAGGTGCTCAAGCCAAGAGAGCTGAAGCCAGTGACTCTTGTGGGCTGGTGTAGATACCTTCCCTTGCCTGTTGGCTCACATAATTCTGAGGCAAGTATTTTAAACCATGCCCCAGTTCCTCCCCTGGGGTAAGTTTCTGTCACCCCTGGGGAGGCTGGTTTGATATCCCACCCTCTCTGGGCTACCTCCTCTTCCTCATCTCACTATGTACCCCCACCCCATGTGCTCTGCCCCTCTCAAATAAATGAGTTGCATGCGAATGCTTGTCTCGGGGTCTCCTAAAGGGGAAAGCCAAACTGACAGATCCTCTGTAGAATTTAAGAAGGGGAATGGTATGATTTATATTTGTATTTTAAAACAGTTACCTCGGTCTGACTGGTGTGGCTCAGTGGTTGAGCATCGACCCATGTTCCAAGAGGTCGCTGGTTTGATTCCCGATCAGGACACATGCCCGGGTTGTGGGCTAGATCCCCAGTGGGGGGCATGCAGGAGGCGGTCAATCGATGTTCTCTCTCATCGATGTTTCTATCTCTCTCTCCCTCTCACTTCCTCTCTCTCTAAAATCAATAAAGGAGAAAAAATATAATAAAACAGTTACCTTGGTTACTGTGTGAAGAAAGGAGTGTAGACAGGACAAGTGTGGAAGAGGGAGACCAGTGAGGAGGCTGTTGCTGTGGTCTGGGTGAGAGGTGATGTTGTCTCAAGCCAGGATTTGGAGAGATGAAGAGAAGCAATTGAACCTGTTCAGTATTTTGGGACTGATAGCACTTGCTGATGGATTGTTAGTGAAGTGTAGAAAAAGAGACACAAGTCTAGGTGATAGAGCAGGCACTGCTGTTGCCTGTCTGATATCCTCTCTACCTGTCCTCCGTATGTCAGAACCCTGATTCGTGTAGGGTACCAATGTGCCCAGTTAAAAAGCTGTATTTTCCAGCATTGTCTCATGCACCAAGAGATAGCTGGTTCGATTCCCTGTCGGGGCACATACCCGGGTTGTGGGCTCGATCCCCAGTGGGGGCTGTGCAGCTGGCAGCTGATCAACGGTTCTCTCTCATCGATATTTCTCTCTCTCTCTCCCTCTCCCATCCTCTCTCTCTCTCAAAAATCAATAAAAACATATTTTAAAAAAGATTCTTTCTTTGTTTTTAACTTTTGATATTTTAATTATGATATGTGTCTTGGTGTGAGCCTCTTTGGGTTCATCTTGTTTGGAACTCTCTGCGCTTCCTTGCCTTGTATGTTTATTTCCTTCATGAGGTTAAGGAAGTTTTCAGTCATTACTTTTTCACATAGTTTTCAATTCCTTGTTCTGTCTCTCTTCTCCTTCCAGCATCCCCATGATGTGAATGTTGGTACACTTGAAGTTGTCCCAGAGGCTCCTTAAACTATCCTCATTTTTTGGATTCCTTTTTCTTTTTGCTCTTCTGATTGGGTATTTTCTGCCTCCTTATCTTGCAAATTGTTGATTTGATACTCTTCTTCATCTACTCTACTGTTGATTCCCTGTAATGTATTCTTCATTTTAGTTAGTGTATTCTGTATTCTTCATTTCTGACTGGTTCTCTTTTATGTTTTCTATCTTCACTTTTTTAAAGCTTCACCGAGGATGTGTTTTTATTGATTTGAGAGAGAGAGAGAGAGAGAGAGAGAGAGAGAAACACTGATGCTTGAGAGAAACATCAATCAGCTGCCTACCACATGTGCCCCAACCAGGGATCAAATCCACAATTCAGACATGTTTCCCAACCAGGAATCGAACATTCAACCTTTGGTGTATGAGACAGTGCTCCAACCAAGTGAGCCACTCAGCCAGGACTCTGTCGCCAATTTTTTTTTATTGTTGAAAGTATTACAGATGCCACTCTTTTTCCCCCATTGACCCCATCCTTCCTACTCTCACCCCTCTCCTGCCTTCCCCAGCCTAGTATCTGTGTCGATTGGTTGTGTATATATATGCATATAAGTTTTTTGGTTTATCTCTTCCCATCCCCTCCCACCCCCCATCCCTCTGAGGTTTGTCAGTCTGTTCCCTACTTCCATGATTCTCGATCTCTTTTGGTTGACAGATTATTTTGTTCATTATGTTCCACAAATAAGTGAGATCATGTGGTACTTGTCTGTCTCTGACTGGCTTATTTCACTTAGCATAATACTCACCAGGTTCCTCCATGTCATTTTAAAGGGTAAGAGATCTTTATTTCTTTTCTTTTCTTTTTTTTAAACTCATCTTTATTGTTGAATGTATTACAGATGTTTCTCCCTTTTTTCCCCATTAACCCCCTCCTCCCCAATCCTGCCCCCCTCCTGCCTTTCCCACACTATTGTCGGTGTCCACTGGTTATGCATATATGCATAGAAGTTCTTTGGTTTATCTCATCCCGCCCTCCCTCCCCCCTTCCCTTTGAGGTTCATCAGTCTAATAACCAATTTGTACTTCTTAATTCCTTCATCTACTGCACCCATTCCCCCAGCCCCCACCCATCTGGCAAGCAACAAAAAGTTCTCTGTATCTATGAGTCTGTTTCTGTTCTGCTTGCTCATTTTGTTTGTAGATTCAATTGTTGATAGATATGTATTAATTGCCATTTTATTGTTCATATTTTTGTTCTCCCTCGCCTTCAAGAAGACTCTTCAACATTTCATATAATACTGGTTTGGTGGTAATGAATTTCTTTAGCTTTTTCTTGTCTGGGAAACTCTTGATATGTCCATTGATTCTAAATGATAGCTTTGCAGGATAGAGTAATCTTGGTTGTAGGTCGTTGCTTTTCATCACCTTGAATATCTCTTGCCACTTCTTTCTGGCCTGCAAAGTTTCTTTTGAGAAATCAGCTGACAGTCTTATGGGAGTTCCTTTGTAGGTAACGGACTGCTTTTCTCTCGCTGCTTTTAAGATTCTCTTTTTGTATTTAAACTTTGGCATTTTGTTGATGATCTGTCTTGGTGTGGACCTCTTTGGGTTCAACTTGTTTGGGACTCTCTTTGCTTCCTGGACTTGTATGTCTGTTTCCTTCACCAAGTTAGGGAAGTTTTCTGTCATGATTGTTTCAAATAGGTTTTCAATTTCTTGCTCTCTCTCTTTTCCTTCAGGCACCCCTATGATGCGAATGTTGGCACACTTGAAGTTGTCCCAGAGGCTCCTTACACTATCCTCATTTTTGGGGGGATTCTTTTTTCTTTTTGCTATTCTGATTGGGTGTTTTCTGCTTCCTTTTATTCCAAATTGATGGTTTGCTTCTTGGCTTTACCTACTCTGCTATTGATTCCCTGTAAATTATTCTTTGTTTCAGTTAGTGTATCTTTAATTTCTGACTGGTCCTTTTTTATGTTGTTGATGCTCTCACTAAGTTCTTCAGAGGTCTCCTTGAGTTCCTTGAAGGTCTCACTAAGTTCCTTGAATGTCTCACTAAGTTCCTTGAGCAACCTTATAACCTGTGTTTTGAACTCTGCATCTGTTAGATTGCTTATCTCCATTTCGTTTAGTTCTTTTCCTGGAGTTTTGTTCTGTTTTTTCATTTGGGACATGTTTCTTTGTCGCCTCATTTTGGCTGCTTCCCTGTGATTGTTTCTATGTATTAGGCAGAGTTCCTATGTCTCCTAGGCTTTGTAGGGTGGCCTCCTCTTGTAGGTGTCCTGTAGGATCCAGTGGCACAGTCTCCCTGATCACCCCAGCTGGGCCCTCAAGATGCACCCCTAGTGTGGACTGTATACCCTTCTATTGTATTTGAGTCTTGATTGTTGTTGGCACATCAATGGGAGGGATTTACTCAGGCTGATCAGCTGCAAGGACTGGCTGTGCCCACTAGCCACTGGCCTCTGACTACCTTAGAGGATCAGCTGTGTAGGGGCCCAGCACACAGAGCAAGACTTACTTCATCAGGGCTGTGGTACCCACTGAGTCCACACATTGAGTGTGTCACTTGTGGAGGTGGTTGGGTGGTGGTGTTTTGATGTGGTCTGAAGCTGTCTACCGGGTGTGCTGGGTCTGGGACAAGGTCAGCCACTGCCTGTGCTCTATCCAGGGTCACCCGGCATAAGCTACAAAGTGATCCGCAGATGGCTGCTTCTTGTGCTGGGCTTGGAGGTGTCCAGGAAAAGCCAAGCTGTGAACCAAGGGTGGCTGCTTCTAGTGCCAGGCCTGGGGCCACTTAACGAGAGGTATGGAGCTCACTGAGACCAGATGCTGCTTGTTTGAGAGATTTTAGGAAACTCTGAAGCAGGATCCAAGACAGGCCAATCCTATGGTAAAGCCTTTGGAAACATCTTGGGTGGGCCTGAAAGTTGGGTGGGTGGGGCCTCAGGGAATCACCAGGGCGGGGCCAACAGTGTGAGCCAGGTTGCTGGAGTCCCAGATATGGCGGTAGTCTGCCTGCCCTGTGGGGAAGGGCTCACCAAAGGAACAACGGCCTCCATCAGCACGTCTGTCCAGGAGAAAGCTACCCCTCCAACCCTCATCCCGAGGCCAAACATCTCAGTTCTTCCCTGTATGTCTCTGACACCCCTCAAGATGCTGCCCCTCAAGCTGCCTCCCCTCCGAGCTCAGAGGGAGTGAGTCGAGTAAGTCTGTGCGCAGGCCCTTTAAGAGGAGCTGCCTGGGGCTCCCACAGCCGCAGCCTCCCTCAGCCTCAGTTCCAGCTGGTTTTACAGCCAGAAGTTATGGGGACTTTTCTTCCTGGCACTGGGACCCTGAGCTGGGTGCCTGGTGTGGGACGGGGACCCCTCACTCCTCAGGGAGGACCTTCCCAGCTGAGGTGCCCTCCTGATTTTTATCCGCCATACGTGAGTGTGGGACCAGCCCGTCTGCACCTCTGCCCCCCTACCAGTCTCGACGTGGTTGCTGCTTTAATTTCATAGTTGGACTTCAATTTAGCTTGATTTCAGGTGGTTCTGAATGATGGTTGTTCTGTAGTTTAGTTATAATTTTGATGTGGTTGTGGGAGGAGGTACTGCATTTACCTACGCCACCATCTTGACCGGAAGTCTTGAGATCTCTCTTTCTTACAGCCTCATAGTACTCCATTGTGTATATGTACCACATCTTTTTTATCCACTCATCTACTGATGGACACTTGGGCTGTTCCAGATCTTAGCTTGTAAATAGTGCTGCTATGAACGTAGGGGTACATATATTCTTCCTGATTGGTGTTTCAGGCATCTTAGGATATATTCCAAGAAGTGGGATCACTGGGTCAAATGGCAGTTCCATTTTTAATTTTTTGAGGAAACACCATATTGTTTTCCATAGTGGCTGCACCAGTCTGCATTTCCACCATCAGTGTACTAGAGTCCCCTTTTCTCCACATCCTCACCAGCGTTTGTTGTTTGAGGATTTGTTGATGGCTGCCATTCTGGCAGGTGTGAGGTGATATCTCATAGTCATTTTAATTTGCATCTCTTTGATGATTAGAGATGTTGAGCATTTTTTCATATGTCTCCTGGCCATTTGTATGTCCTGTTTGGAGAAGTGTCTATTCAGGCATTCTGTCCATTTTAAATTGGATTATTTGTCTTACTTTTGTTGAGTTGTATGAGTATTCTATGTATTTCTATCTCCATTTTTATGTTTTTCTCTTTGTTGAAGTTCTCAGTAAGTTTGTTGAGCATCCTTATAACCCTAAGCTCATTGAGCATTCTTATAACCAGTGTTTTAAACTCTGTATCTGATAGATTGCTTGCCTCCATTTTGTTTACTTCTTTTAATGGATTTCTCTTATTCTTTCATTTGGGACCTGTTTGTTTTTTGTTGTTGTTGTTGTTGTTGTTGTTGTTGTTGTTTTTTTAATCTTCTCATTTTGGCTGCCTTTCTTTGTTTGATTCTATATATTAGATAGAGTTGCTATGTCTCCTGGGCTTGGTAGAATGGCCTTATATAGTAGGTGTTCTGTAGGGCCCCGTTGTGCAGCCTCTATGGTCACTTGAGCTGGGCATTTTAGGTGTACCCCCCGTGTGGGCAGTGTGCACTCTCCTGTTGTAGTTGAGCCTTGATTGTTGTTGGCACATTAATGGGAGGGATTTACCCCTAGGCCATTTGACTGTGAGGACTGACAATGACTATAGTGGAGGATCTGCTGTGCAGGGACTGACCCCACAGAATAGGACTCCCTTCAGTGGGGCTCTGGTGACCACTGAGTCTTCCCCTTGAGTGTATTGATTATGGAGTGGTTGGGCGGTGCTTTGGTGTGGTCTGAAAGCTGTCCACCAGGTGCACTGACCCTGGGGCCTCCCAGGAGGTGCAGGCCTAGGTCAGTTGCTGCCTGTGTCCTGCCTGGGGCCACCTGGCATGAGCTACAAAGCAATCTGCAGATGGAAGTGCCCTGGAGAGGCCAACTGTGAACAAAAGTCAGCTGCCTCTAGTGCCCAGCCTGGGGCAACTTAGCAAGAGGAATGGGGCATGCCAAGGCCAAATGCTGCTTGTTTGAGAGATTTTAGGAAAATCTTATAACCATGAGCCACAACTGGCTGTTTGTAGGGAAAAGCTACTAGAAAGGGCTTGGCTGGGCCCGAAAGTTGGATGGGGTTGGGTCTCATGGAATCATCAGGGTGGGGCCACAATGTGTTGGCCAGGTTGATGGAGACTCAGATATGACATCTGACTGGGAGGTCTGTGGGGGTCAGCTCAGCAAAGGACAAATGACCTCTGCCAGCACTTGGGTCTGAGAGAAAGCTGCCCTCTAGCCTTCATCCTGAAGCCAAACAATTCTGTTCCTCCCCATATATTCCTGGTGCCTTTCAAGCTGCTGCCCCAGTGCTGGAGCTCAGGGCAAGTGAGTCCCAGTAAGTTTCAGAGGAACTGCCTGGGACTCCAAAGCACTTTTTCTCACTCAGCCACAATCTCTGCTGGTTTTCACAGCCAGAAGTTATGGGAACTTCTCTTCCTGGCACCAAACCCTAGGCCGAGGGGACTGGTATAGTGCTGGGACCCCTCCCTCCTCAGGGGGACTTCCACAACTGAGTTATCCCTCCCTATTGTTATATGCTACAGGTGGGTGTGGAACGAGCCTGTTCTGAGTCTCCACCCCTCCTACCAGTCTTGATGTGGCTTCTTTTCTAATTTTGTAGTTGTGGGACTTCCATTCAGTTTGATTTCAGGTGGTTCTGAAGGATGTTTGTTCTGTAGTTTAGTTGTAATTTTGATGTGGTTGTGGCAGGGGGCGAGTACTGCATTTACCCACTCTGCCTGGAAGCCTCCCAATTGTTAATTTTTTTCTTTAAATAGAATAATATTTTTTGTCTCTCTCAAGCCAAATCTGGGCAGATAGAATAGGGAGAATTTAGAGAAGAAATGTATATACTGGGTATTACTTTCTCCTGTCTCTTGAAAGATTGGAAGAAAAAATTAGGAAAAAAATTAAACACATATTTCAGAGGTATTTAGACTTTTTTCTTATAAGAAGTCATACTACTTTTGCAAGAGAAAGTCTAAATATTTCTCAGGGACCTTTAAACTTTCATTCAATTTGAACCAAAGTTTACATGTTCTAAAATGAGTCACCAAATCATGGCATGTAAATCCAAAAATGTCCTCATATTCTATTTGAGGAAGGACATTCTCAACATAGAGAAACAAATGCAAAAACAATGTTCATTTCATGCTGCTTCTAAAAATCTATCAAAAGTGAGAAAAAGCAATTTATGTATCAAATGACATTTTAAATGTGTAAGAATTACATGATGTACCAAAAGCTCTTTTCTAGTAAAAGAGAGGTTTTCTGTTTTGTGTGTATTAGGTATATACAATAAGTTTGTAAGAGGCAAGATTGGTTATTTCTCCTGCCTGGAGGCACTGGCCTTTGCATTTGCCGGGGTTTAAATCAACTTTAAACAACATTCAAGGGTCACCTCTTAATTAACACATTCTGAGGTGTAACATTTTCCCACTGTGGTTATTAGGAGACAAGGCTTATGGGAGATAACAGCCCAGGTCTGCATAGGGCCCTGGATTTGAGATAAGGCTGACAATACAAATAATTAGAAAGCATTAAACAAAAACAAAAATCTTGTTTTAATTTTAAAAACAAAAGTTTCCCCCCAAGAATAGTGGGCTCATGGAAGTCTTTCCAGAAGAAGCCTAGAGTCAAGCCTTTGATAAGGCAAAGAAATGAAGGAAGATAGAACTTGGGCAAAGTCATGCACGTATGAAGCAGCAGGACCTGTTGTTTGGGGAAATGCCAGTGGTTTGGGGTACCCCAAAGTATGGGGTGTGGGAGAGCAGGAGATAGGGCTGGAGATATAGACGACTCTAAAATCAGAAAGGGCCTTCCTTGGGTGCTAATGTGAGATACTTGAAATTTATCCTGAATGTTATGAGAAATCAATGTGGGATTTAACGTATTTTTTTCTTCTTAGAGCAGTTTTATGTTTCTAAATATCCCCCTATATTTTTTAAATCTTTAAAGTAGTGGTTCTGAACCCTAACTTCACATTACACTCACCCGAGGTATTTCTAAAAATGTAGATAAATAAGCTCCAGCCCCACAAAGATTCTGATCCAGTTGGTCTGGGATGGGCCCAGGGATCAGGTGATTCTGAATGTAACCAGGGTTGAAAATTACTGCTTTTATGGTGAATCACTTAATCAATCAGATCAACATCTGGCTGAGAACAGTCTAGGACAGCATCTATTCCAACTTTAATGCATATTTTTTTTATTGTTGAATGTATTACAGATGTCCTCCATTTCTCCCCATTAACCCCCCTCTTACCCGCTCCCACCCCCCTCCTGCCTTCCCCAGCCTAATGTCTGTGTGGATTGGTTGTGCATATATGCATATAAGTTCCTTGGTTTATCTTCCCACCCCTCCCACCCCCATCCCTCTGAGGTTTGTCAGTCTATTCCCTGCTTCCATGACTCTGGATCTACTTTGATCGATGGCTTATATTGTTCATTTTAATGTGTATTAAAATCTCCGGGGGATCTGATTTGGCATCAGTAGGTGTGGGCTGGGGCCTGAGATTCTGCATTTCTAACAAACTCCCAGGGGATGCCAACAGTGCTGACAGAAATGATCTAGATGCCAGGGAAAGAATTTGGAAAAAGTATGGAGGTGTCATTTTGGAAGCAGTCACCTGTAGAATAGTTGTTACTGAGGTACGCGCCCTTTGGAAGAATATAAGACAACACAGGACATTAAGCACAGAGAGGGCCAGGGAGAAGGAGACAGAGGTGGGAGACACCAGGAAAGAACATTCCCCAGGGCCCTGGAGGGAAGAATTGCCACCAGACTGCCTCCAGTCAAAGGTCTTGGGCAGTTAACTTCTCTAAGCCTCATTTTTTGGCATGTCTCAACCAGGGGCACTTATTGACTTTGGGATTCCCAGGCCCCACCCCAGTCCACATGAATCAGGATGGAGAAGGAGTGTAGGTGAGAATCCATATGGACAGCAAGCACTCTAGGAAATTATTATGCACTCGTAAGTTGCAGAACTGGAACTCTGATCATTAAACTAAGATAGCAAGTGCCTGGAACATAGTAAGTGCTCAGTAAGTGGTAATCACGGACATGAAAATGGTGTAATGGTGATAGGGGGAACACCACCGGTCCAGCTTGGATTCCACAACACATGGGTTTTATTCAACCTACACTCCCAAGCTGGTACCTGGCAGAGATGTCGGCCTGTTACCTGTTACAGGGAAAGGCTGTTTTCCCCCTTGACTTCAGCTTTCTCAAAGAGTTGTTTTTTGTTTTGTTTTTTTCAAGAGCTGAAATACTAGGCAGTCATTAAACATGTGTTTTTGAAGAACATTTACTATAATGTCTATGATATAATACTAACTTTAAACAACAGGATTTTTTTTCTTAAAAAAAAGTGCTGCAGCATGAGTTTTTAAGATATTACTTTGCTTCTACTTGCAATTTTTCATTTTCTTGATCGCGATCGAGAAGAAAAGGGCGTCCTTCCACGGGAAGGCCTGTGGTGGGGTGGAAAGCAAGAGTTGCCTGGAAACCACTTCTCTTGCTAGCTTTTGTTTTCAAGAGTAAGCCACTGAGACACTTACGTGAGAAGCCTCCAAGGAATATGTCAAAAGAAAGGGAATTATCCCCGAGGAAAGGGTTTCCTGGAGCCCTGAAGGAAGGGGAGGTGTGTGGTCCTCAGAGGGGTGTGGCCCCCCGCAGCATTCCTGTGACGCCCAGGAGAACCCTCTTCTAACAGTCAGCTTCTCCTCGGCCTCCCATCTGCTTGGATATTTATCTCACACTGGAGGTGCGTGGTCGGCGAAGGGTGCATTCTGGGTTTCCACCACCTCCTTCTAGAAGTCTTACATTGTGCTCTCCACCCTCCCTTTGAGTTTGAGGCCTCAGCCAAAATTCTAACATCTGGGTACATACACCCTGAGAAAAGACTGGAAGGAAGATGTAAATCAAGGATGGTGGCATTACAGGCCATTTTAATGTTTTCTTTATACTTTTATCTAATTTATGCTGTTTCCATAGTAATAAAAAATGTGCTTATTTATTTTTATTAGAGAATTCCCACTACTCTACATGTGTTCATTCCTCCCTTATGCCACCTTACCAGCTGAAATGTCTTTTTCTCTGAAACCACTTCCCCTACCACACTTTGCTCTTACCACACCCCCTCTGCGCTGTTTTGCCTCTTTTTTAATCCTAGGACCTAGCACAGCACCAACAGATCAGAGAAGTGAAGCACATGTGCCTTGAAGTGAACCTGTCTTGAGAATGCCAAGGATTTTCTTTGTTCACATCATGGCCATTAGAAAGCTTTCCCACTGGGCAGTCATGGTGCCAACCAGACAACAGCCATCTGCCCCTTCACTGAGAGAGCACATTATCGTGTGTTTGTCCCTGGAGTTCCAGAGGGATAAACAAGAAATAATCTTTTTAAAGGGGCTATTTTCAAACATCCCTACATAAAATCCCCAAATGACAGAAATATGGTCATCAAATATTATCTAGTACTGTGGTAGGCAGTGATGAGAAAGACTAGTAAGCCAGGACAAGTGGAATCGGGAAACAGATAGTTCAACAGCAGTTTGCAGCCACCTAGTAAATTCTATCTTCCCCAAACCAAGGACACTTAAGAGCAAATGGTTTGCATTTCTCCTCCCCAACCAGAGGGTAAATAACTTAAATCACTCTACTCGGGGAGATAGCAGAAATCCAATTAGTGCCATTTGCCAACTACACCCAAGGACAGATGAAGTTAAGGGAATAAATCTCATTTTGGCCATCAGCATAAAACTGATGAATATTCTATTGAGCTTTTCCCCTAAGACCTCCCCTAATCTCCCAGCTGGGCTCTTCCTCCCAGGAGCATGCCTGCACCTTTCCCTTCTCCCCCACCCCCTCTTCTTCCCCCACTGGCACGAATCCCCTGAATCGGAAGGGACTCCATGAGGCTTGCAACCAGGGCAGCAATGGGCCGCAGCAGTCTGTCTCAGGCAAACCCCCTGAACCTGTCCCCAAGGCCCCTTTTTCCCTCACTTCTTAGTGAGACAACGTAGACCAGCCTAGGCTCATTTCTCCAGCCCTTCCTTGTTTCATTGTCCCCAGCTTTGAGAAATGTCCTCTGAAATTCACCTGGACTCGTCTTGTGAATTTTTTCTTGCATGAAGAACCCACACACTACTGGCTGGCCCTACGCAGACCCGCTCAGAGCCAAGTCCCCTTTCCAGTAACAGTTAGAGTCTAACTGTTAGACAGACATGAGCAGAGCAAGGACCATAGGCCAGGTACAGAAGGTCACCAGAGCAGAAAGCCCCAGGTACCTAGCAACAAACAATTGTGGGGTGGGACCTCATCCCTAGGGTGATCTTTCCTCTCCTAGCATATGGCTGGTCATGGGTTTGGACCCACTGCCCTTTCTGCCCTAGAGATAACATCTAGGCCTCAGTTGTCGTTCAGCTCCAGGTCCAGAAAAGCAGCAAAACCAGACAAACAACACCAGGGCTGATCTCAGGACTAGCTGCATTGAATAATGACCCCCTGCCCTGGTTCTGACCTAGAACCTGAAAGGACACACCTGGAAAGCTGCTGAATATTCTATTATCTTCCCCTAAAATCTCTCCTAAAATCTCCACCCTTAAAACCCTTCGGACAGAGGAGGACCCACCTCGCTCTCCCCGCTCTCCCCGCCAGGGGCATGCCAGTGTGCCTGCCTTCCCCCTCTCCCTCGCCTCCCCTCCCCCCAGGTGCTTCACCTCTACCTTCCTCACTTCTAAGTTCCAAGGGTCCTTCCTTCCCTTCTACAATTTATTTCCTAAGCTCATTTCTTATACGAATTACTTCTACCTCTGTGATTTTTCTATATAAATGTTCTCTTATAGTTTGTCTTGGCTCTGAATTCTTTCCTAGCCAGAACTCAAGTACCAAGGTTGCTGAACCCAGGTCCTGTCTGACCTCGCTGGTCTAACTGTTGTAACCCAGTAGATCAACCTCCCTCAGACACCAAAATTATAAGTTTTAGGAGCTTTATTAACCTGCGCAGGGACTGCAGCCAACCTACTCAGAGGAGAACTGCAGCCCCAGCCTCTAAAATGGCAGCCTTTTATCCGTATCTAACAGTTGCCCGGGGGTCTCCTGTTTGTCAAGCAAACAGAACAGGCCTCCCTCCCCTCAGGGAACCAGTACAATAGTGGGAGTGACAGAGATTACAGAGGTCAAAATTAGCATTAAGTACTTGCAAATACCTATACTCAGGAAACTGCAAATGTCTCCCAATACATGGGGCAACTATAACCTTAGGCAAAAATTCCTTCAGGTCTAGGGGTAATTAACCTGTTATGGGAAGAATATTGAGGAATGTCTATTGGTGATAAAATGGAGTCTTTTAGTCGCCTTAACCAAGGGGCCCACATAAAATGGAATCTAGTTGCCTTAGCCTTGGGGCCCACAACACTAACACCTGGTGCCATGCCCTCTGCCAACAGTACCATCAAAGAACAATGGAAAGTTAAGGCCCAAGAATATTTAAAAACCCCTGATGTCCCCCTAAGCAGTTTCCATTTCAGAGGCACAATAGTAACACTCCCTTACTGCCCTGGGAGATGAAGACACTGCAAGTCCTGTGAGTGCATTGGCATTGGCCACAGATGGTCGGTCGGACGTTTTGTTCATTAGGTTGGATTGGAGATACGTTTTTCAGGAAGACAATTTAAAAACAAACAAAAAACATCCTGGGATTAAAAAAAAAGTCTTCTCACCCCCCTCCCCCCCAAATCCCTCCCAAGTCCTGGCTGAGAAATCTGTGGCTGTTCCGAGCTCTTACCTAAAGGACTCCTTCTCAATCACTCCTGGTCCTGTTTCCTTGCTTTATCCTCATCACACTTCTAGTATCAGAAATTGTCTGGTTTATGTGTGATCACGATGTCTGCTATGCGCTAAATATTTGTGTCCCCCCCAATTCATATGTTGAAGCCCTACTCCCCAAGATGGTGGTATTTGAGGTGGGGCCTTGGGGAGGTAATTAGGTCATGAAGGGGGAGCCCTCATGGATGGGATTAGTGCCCTTACAAGAAGAGGCAGGAGAGAGATGATCTGTTTCTCAGCTATCGAAGGACACAGCAAGAAGGCGGCTGTCTATAAGTCAGAAAGAGGTCCCTCACCAGAACCCAACATGCTGGGACCCTGATCTTGGACTTCCAGCTTCAAGAACTGTTAGTTAAAAATGTCTGTTGTTTGCCCAGCCAGTGTGGCTCAGTGGTTGAGCATCGACTCATGCACCAGGAGGTCGCCGGTTCGATTCCCGGTCAGGGCACATGCCCAGGTTGTGGGCCAATTCCCCAGTCGGGGGCATGCAGGAGGCATCCAGTCGATGTTCTCTCTCATCTATGTTTCTATCTCTCTCTCTCTCTCTCTCCCTTCCTCTCTCTCTAAAAGCAATAAAGAAAAAAAAAATTTTTTTTAATGTCTGTTGTTTAACCCTCCCAGTCTGTGATATCTGTCACAGCAGCCTCACTAGGAGGTTCTGTCTCACCAGACTGTGAACTCCAGGAGAGCAGACCTGAGCCGACCTTGTGTACTGCTGTTTCCTCAGCATCTAAAACAATGCCTTGGACATGCTAAATGCTCAGAATGATTTATTAAATGCATTGTGAATGGTGAGAAGTTCAAGTCGCAAAAGGTCAGCTGCCCCATCATTCCATTTTCATTGAAGTCCCTTCTTGGTAACAAGTTAGGCTTTTATGAGCACTCTCAGACACAACCAGTCTGCGCTGTAAAATCGTTCCCCTCAAAGGCGTTGGGGAAGTTAATGACCCTCTCAGTGGTAGCTTAGGCTCTTGAAGAAAACTGTTGGAAATTTATTTTATTTTTTAAAAAAGCAAAGATCATTTTGGAGAAGAAAGAAATGAGACAAGGATTTGAATTTCAACATATGAAATGACAGGTGTAGAAGTGGGGGGTGGAGGGGGATGAAAACTGACATTTATTAAGTTCAGACCTTGTCCCTATGTTTTGCCCATGTTATGCCACTGAATCCTCTCAATCAGCCTATGAAGTAAGAAACAGTAGCCCCATTTCACAGATAAGGAAACTAAGGTTCAAAATGGTAAAGCAAATTGCTCAGGAGTTTTAATACGTGGTGAAACCAGGGTTCAAGCTGAGGTCTGGCTGACTCCAAGCCTGTGTGTGTGTGTGTGTGTGTGTGTGTCCCACCCCACAGCCCTGCCCTCTCTGCTGTGAGGACACAGTGGAGGGTAAGCAGAGAGGGTGCTGACATTACACAGATGTTAAAAGACCACTGGGAACTGGATTGAAGAGCACCTCCCACGCTCTCACCACCTATATTGATTTCAAATAGCCTTTAGAAGCGCCTGAGTCACAACTGCTTCCTCTGTTTTGAAACAAAGGGTCTAATTCACTGTCATTTTTACACAGTAGAGACCTCTATAAATTATAGCGGTCTGGTCCTCCAGTTGCAAAGGAAACAAGAACTATAACGGGCCCATCAATAATCTCCCCAGGGCAGAGGAGGTGAATGTACGAGCAGCAAAAAGATGCTGAAATTGTAGAGTTTGATTGCTTCCCAGTAATCTTTTACTCGGCAGAATTAAATGTAAGTGTTGTGCTTGTGGCTTCAGAGCCCATTTTGAAAATGAGCTCATGCATCTCCAGGATGGTAGAGAGAATCCTGTGTCCCTCCTGACATATTGCACATAATAACAGACTCTATGGGAAAAGGTTGAGCCTGGAGAGTGGGGGAGCTACTTCGAGTCACTGCTTTCTTTATGAATTATGGTGCACATACAGCAAACTGTCAAAGCCACACACCCTTCCATTTCCTCTTCAAGACGATAGCAGATGAGTTGAGGCAGGAGCAGCTCAGGTTCAGTTACATACGAGAGCTCTTTCCACATCCAAATGGGGGTATAATCCTGTGCAAACTCCCAGCGTTGCTTACTGGGCTAGAAGTTCACTACTTGGCTGGCTCTTGTGTTACCTTCACTGTTAGAGTCTGAGCCCCAGGAGGAGGAACTTAACAACCTTGATGGATGCTACAGGGAGAAAATTACAGGGCCTTGGAGGCGGAATGAAACCTTCTAGCTGAACAATGCTCCCCACACATAGGTGTATATCCTTTGGGGTGTATATCCACCCCAGATTTTTACATGGTAGGGAGACGATAGATGCATATTGTACTTTTTTTTTTTTGCTGAAAAAAGTGCACAAGTGGGGCTCTGACTTGTGTGTGTACTCTTCACCTGGAAACCCTATTACTAATTCAGGGGAAGAGGTGCCAACCCCCTCCAGCTAAGGGGAAGAGGCGCAATGAACAGGAGCTACCAGAAACAGACAGGAAAGGAGACAGGTGTGGACTGTTTTGTCAAGAGGTGAATGGTAATAAAAACACCTTGGGCATCCTAAGATGGTGCTGAGATCCCTTGCTGGCCTGCTTTTCCTAGAGCATGGCAAAGCATTTGCAGTAAAGACATCTTCTATCCCCACGGAGATTACTTCTTTTTTTAATCCTCACCCGAAGATATTTTTCCATTTATCTTCAGGTAGAGAGAGAGGGAGAGAAAAGGAGAGAGAGAGAAACATCGATGTGAGAGGGACACATTGACTGGTTGCCTCCCGCACGATCCCAACCAGGGCCAGGGACAAACTGCAACCGAGGTACGTGCCCTTGGCTAGAGCTGAACCCGGGACTCATTGGTCCACAGGCCGACGCTCTACCGCTGAACCAAAGGGCCTTTTTTGGTCTTTGACTCAAAGAAATCTGCGAGCTGGAAGAGGCCCGGAGAGCTCCAAATTCAGTGTTTCCAGAGCCAGCTGTGAGGCCCACCCTGGCCCCTGCCGGCGTCTTCGAGCCCTGGCTGGACTCTCTCCCGCAGCCACCCCCCTGCTCGCTCTCGAGCTTGGACTGACTGGAGCAAGTCTGAACTGACGAAGGAGGAAACCGAGGTTCGAGGAAGTGACACACCCAAGGTCGTCGGGGCACAGCTGAGCCGAGCTGGACTCAGCTCGGAAGCACACGGAATCCCACGGTAAGCAGGCACTAGGCTCAGTGTGGCCTCAGGGCCACAGTGCTGAAGACTCGGGCGCTTAGGGCAGGAGGCGATTTGGGTCCCCCTCCTGTCCAGTCCGCAGCCGGAAGTTCTTAACTGAGCTTCTGACACCCCAGAAAAGATTCTACCACCAGCTTTGAAGATTAGTGATTAGCACGTCCGCTGGGGCTACTTTAACTTTGCCTTTAGACCATCACTATTTTAATACCGCAGAGCTCTGTTCTCGATGGCTGGGTCTGACTCACCGCTGATATTTTTGAGCAATTGTCTGAAAATGACTGCAGGTACAGGGGCATCCAGGGAGAAGAAGGTGTTTGTGGTTCTACAATTTCCTGTCATACTACCCATGTGGGAGATGGTTTAGGAGTTCACTGCAGGAGACAAAATGCAGCCCGGCAGACTTTGTGGAAATTGGCACCTAAGTTAATTCGGGACCCGCCCAGAAGAGATAGAATTGGGACAGCAAAGTTAGGAGCGTGCTTGCCTGAGGTTGTGGAGGCAGTGGGATGCCCCGAGGTCGGCGCACTTACAGAAACTGCTAAAAAGCAAAGAAAGTCTGATCTAGGCTTCATGGGGCCTTTGGGTCCCCTCAGTGAGCATGTGCTACGTGTGATGGACAAACGGCTATAGACTCAGTTCTATTAATGTGTTTTCTGCCTAAGGTGTTAATTTAAGGTAGAAATATTTATTCTCTCTCTCTCTCTCTCTCTCTCTCTCTCTCTCTCTCTCTCTCTCTCTCTCTCTCTCTCTTTGTATAAACCTATGGCTTCTGCATTTATCCTGAGTCATAAAGGATCCTCAAATTTATAGAACACAATTGATGTTAATTTATAAAGAGTAGGACAATAGAGACAAGAACACCTCCAGTTTACAGGGTGCTTTGCTTCTTGGAGAGACAGTGGCAGTTTATGAGGAGTGACTTCAGGGGCCTGGAAGCCCTCCAAACACACTGATCCCTTAACCTCAGACAAGTGACTCATTATCTTCATGGTTAAGCACTCACAGCTCTTCCTTGGCAATCCAATTAACCCCTGAGAGAGGGAACACAATCTTTAACTACATTGAGTCTGTTTCTGGTCTAGGCAGACAAAGAGTGGTGGCAGGAATTAGCTTTTGTTGACTTCTGTTTTGTACCTAGTAGATATATAAAGCTTCTGGCATATTGTCTCATTTAATGCTCTCAACAACTCAAACAGGGAAGCAGGATTATTATCAATTCATAGATGATGCCCAGGCACAGGGAGGTAAATACGTGTCCCGAGTTGCACAGCTAGAAAATGGAGGCGTCATAGTCAGCTCGGGCTGCTATCACAAAATACCACAGTCTGGTTGGCTTAAACAACAGACATGTATTTCTCACAGTCCTGGAGCCTGGGAAGTCCAAGGTCAAGGTGGCTCCAGGTGCAGGTCTACCTCCTGATTCATAGACAGCTGTCTTCTGACTGTCCTCACATGGCTGGAGAGGATCACTCTGGTCTCTCTAACTGTCATTATAGGGACACTAATCCCACCATGGGGGCCTCACCCTCATGACCTCATCTAAATCTAATTACCTCCCAAAGATCCCACCTCCAAATACCATCACATTAGGGATTATGGCTTCAACGTATGAATTTCAAGGTGGCACAAACATTCAGTCCATGACAAGGTGTCCTCACTTGCAGCCCCTAGTGTGGCTGACCTTTGGCAGGAGTGGACAGCGCTCCAGAAAGGGCCAGGTGGGTGGGGAATCCGAGAACACGAGTGTTGCAGTTCAAAGGCCACTGATGATGGGAACCTAGTAACCAGAGGCAAGGCACCTTCTAGAGAACAAGATGAGATTATTTGCAGGGAAGAAACAAAGGTTTTTTCCATTTTATTTATTTTTTGTACGCCTAAGTCATAGTGTGAAATTCAACATCAGCATGTACACATACTCACATTCATATACATGTATATATGAAGAGAGATGCAGAGGAATAAAACAGGATTAGAGTCTATTCTAGATGGTGAAATTGTGAGTTATTTTATCTGTTTTCGTTCATCTGTAATATTTATTTTTCTAAGATGGCCTGTTTATTATTTATGTACATAATTTATATCCCAAATCCTCTCCATGTATCTTTTCACAAACTGTCAGTTGTTTCTCAAAGGTCACTTGTGCTGTGTCTGTATATTTCAAAACAATAGGTTGTAAATTCAAGCATTTAATGTTAACTCTTGTTGTTTTTCTCCCACTAAATCGATGTGAGCTCTGTTGTTGTTCATTTGGTTTTGGCTCAGGACTGACTAGTTCTTTCAACATTCTATAGGCACACCCTCAGTAATATAATATGGTTAAGTTGGAACATACATGTTTTTCTGAGCTTTCCCTTAGGCTTTCAACATGAGATGCTCACGCCCTTATAGCGACAAGACAGAAGTGAAGACCATTTACGAAAGTCCAATTAGGAAAACGAAGCCCCACTGAACTGCCCACCCGTCCCATCCCACAGATGAGTGACTTCATCATGGTCATTTTCAAAGAAAAACCATTTATTTATTCATCAACATTTTAAAGATAAAAATTAAATGAGGCTAGACTTAATTTTTGCTCCTGGGGTTTGAGAAGAAGGATTAAGAAAAAACAGGAGAAGAAAAGCCTTAAGAAAAACAGGAGAAGAAAAGCCGTTAATGAGTCTTTGTAACATTTAAAACTTAAAGCGGCTTAGTACCAGTGGGAGCTAAAACTAATTAGAAATCAAAATCATATTCGCTTCATCAATGTTAAAATAAATCCAAGGGATAACAAAGAGATGTTTTTGTAATTGAATTTAATTTTGTGCAATTATCTTAGGTTTTGCTATTTGCAATGGTGGGCGTTTTCTTTAAAAGAACGTTTAAGGCTGTATTTGGAAAGAGTCAGCAACCTGCTAAGTTCTGTGTAGAATGGAGATGATTCAGAGGAGAGGGCCTGTGGATGAGGTGAGAGCAGAGCAGCAACTCCAGACCTGTGTGGTTGGTGGGTGGCTCAGGGGAGCCAGGCAGGAGCCCCGTGTCAGCTGGGTCCTCAGGAGGAGAGGAGACTCCCCCCTCCTAGTCTCTGTTTCGGGGTGGAGTTCTCACGCGCCCCAGGGACAGCATGGAGAGGAGACATCGTCCTAGCCACCTGTTTCCTCTGACGGAGCAGTGGAAGAGTGAGGCAGCCTCTTCTAGGAGTAGTTGTAGAGCGGGGGTCACCCCCTGGCCAGTGTGACCGCACCTCAGGGAACTGAGAAGCCGCTGATCTGATCAAGTCTGGGCGCTTGTGGTATGCAATGACTACCCTCTCTGCACAGCCTGTGACATGTTGCCATGTACGTGAAGGAGCTGTCGCCTGTCACTCACGAGGTCCTTCCATCCACTGAACCTGTGCTACATGCCAGGCCCTGTATTAAGTGAGCTCTATTCATATTTTATCTCACTCAAAAATTCATAACATGCCCTGGCTGGTGTGGCTCAGTTGGTTGGGCGTCGTCCAGTGCACCAGGAGGTTGCTGGCTTGATTCCCCGTCAAGGGCACATGCCTGGGTTGCTGGCCCTATTGCTGCTGGGGGCTGAAGGGGGCAGCCGATGGTTGTGGTGCTCCCACATCAATGTTTCTCTCTCCCTCTCCCTTCCTTTCTCTAAAAATCAGTAAACTATTCTCTAAAAAAAATTCACAACAACCTTAGGGAGCAGGAATTTTTATCCCCATTTTGAAACATTATAACTTATCGATTTATTCGTGTTCCTTTATGGCCATACCTTTTTATTGTGGTAAAATATACATATCATCAAATTTACCATTTTAAACTATTTTTAATTGTACAATTCAGTAGTATTACCTACATTCACACTATTGTGCAACCACCTACCACTATCCATTTCCAGAAAATTTTCATCTTCCCAAACAGAAAAGCTTTACCTATTAAATAAAACTCCCCTTCCCCCAACCCCTGGTAACCTCTATTCTGCTTTCTGTCTCTATGATTTACCTATTATAAAAAACTTATATAAGTGGAATCATATAATACTTACATAATACTTGTCTTTTTGTGGGGGTTATTTTACAAAGCAGAGTGTTTTCAAGGCTTATCCATGTTGTAGTATCCCCATTCTTATTTTTTCTTTCTTTTTTTTATTGCAATATTGTTGACATGTAACATTGTGTAAGTTTAAGGTGTACCATGTGCTGCATAGCATCCCTATTTTAAAGACTAGGAAACCGAGACTTACATGAAATAACTTGCCCAGGGCCATAGTGGGAATAAGAGGCAGAAAAAGAATTCAAATCTGGGGATGTCACACTCTTAAGACCCATGCTCTTAACCATCCTAGACACGATTGTTCCTCCCAGCGCAGATCATAGACCACTACATCACCTTGAGTACTTAACAGTGTGGGTCCTGGCCTCCACCCCAGTCCTACTAAATGATCATCTTTGTATTTTTAACAAGCTCCCAAGTTGATTCTTATATAAAATTAAAGTTACTAGAACATTACTTCATTCTTCTTTATTGAAAATTCAACTGTGAACCGATGGTGGTGGATAAAATGAAGGCATTGTAAGGAACTCGAGGGAAGTGATCGCACTAAAAGGGAGAAAAGAGTAAACAAGTCTCCAGGAGTTCTCAAAGCCTATATATTCTGTTGGGCTCCCTGGAATGATTTCCAGTGTGTCCACCATATCTTCTTTGTGGTCTCATGACTTATCCTTTTATGAAGTGAAAGATAAATCTCTTATAGCTTTGCCATATTTTTTATTCCGGTTTTTATGGATCACATCAACGTGTATTACGTATGAAAAACAAACTAGCTTATTGTTAGTGCTACGGAATTGTAGCATCCTGACGTGTGGCATAAGGAGAGAAAGATACCAATGCTGAGTTTAGATGCTTTGCAAACCAATGCACAATGTAGCCAAAAGGCATCATGTTTAGTGGGACTGAAAACTCACCTTCAGGAAGACTTTCACCTTGAAATATGGTGATATGTGGAACAGATGTTTTAATTTGCCTAAGATAATTTGCATAATCAATTTAACATGTGGCTTATTAAACCTACCAAAGAGCAGGTGACAATATGGAATTAATATGATTACTAATTTGACACATTGAGATTAATTTGACCCTTCTTGCTCTCAGAATACCCAGAGGTCTTTACAGACAGGAAGCGTGTGCTATGAGATACCATATGTAGCCATCCGAAATCCACCATAAATGAAGCAACCTCTTGCTCAGACTGGTCTCATGCATCTACTCCTTTCAAACTCTCCTCTTAACGGAAAAGAGGGCAGTGACTGAATGTTGAGGGAGGCATCTGATTCTGAGTGTTCAAGACGTTATGAAAAGTAATTAATCTATCTATTTTCCACTACTATAAATGGCACTGCCTTCTCAGCAGTCTGTTTATCCTTGATCCCAAACCCAAAGAGATCATCGTTTTTTATAATCCATGGTGACAATCCATTAAAGTCTTTAGCTTTAAGTCAATAGAATCAAAATAAGGGATTTAAAATTATGCACAAGTTTGATTACAATAGTTTATTATTGGAAACAATAGAAATATTCAACAGAGGACTGGTTTAATAAAATATGTCAATAAAATGCTATTTTAATAGCATTTAAATGATGTTTGGAAAGTATATTTAATAATATAAAATCATGTTTGTGATATATGACACAAATAAATCATATTGCCAAATAGTCTGTGCACTGTCATTTCATTTTTGTAAGGAGAATCTGGGATATGCGTCTTTGTCTCCCACAAACTGCTGTCTCCCTAAAACATAGCAAATAACTTTAAGTGCAAA
The DNA here is from genome assembly GCA_030848825.1 of Tadarida brasiliensis. Lineage (NCBI taxonomy): Eukaryota > Metazoa > Chordata > Mammalia > Chiroptera > Molossidae > Tadarida > Tadarida brasiliensis. The sequence continues at coordinate 50,085,430 of CM061258.1, forward strand.
TTATTATGTCCCCCAGACTATTAGAAATGACTTGCTTCTTTATAATTGTATATTTTAGATTTAGAGAGAAAAAGATTTTGAAAGGAAAAAAAACTCTAGCTTTTATTTGACTCTGTTCTTCCAGTGTTTAAGACATAAACAAAATCAACTGTTGAATTTGGTGCTGCATACTTATATGTATAATATAAAGGGTGAAATAATATGTAATAACACTGGTGTTTAAATCACTTTTCCAGCCCTGGCCAGTTTGGCTCTTTCCAGCCCTGGCCAGTTTGGCTCAGCGGTTAGAGCTTTGGCCTGCAGTCCAGAGAGACTTGGGTTCGGTTCCCACTAAGGGCACGTACCTCGGTTGCAGTTTGTCCCTGGCCTTGGTTGGTCGTGTGGGAGGCAGCCAGTCAATGTGTCCTTTTCTTAATATATCTGTTCTTTTTATTTTATTTAAAATTTTTTAAAAATATTTTTTCTTTATTGATTTTAGATAGAGAGGAAAGGAGAGAGAGAGAGCTAAAAACATTGATGAGAGAGAACATTGATTGGCCGCTTCCTGCATGCCCCCTACTGGGGATCAGGCCCACAACCTGGGCATGTGCCCTGACCGGGAATTGAACCGGCGACCTTTTTGGTGTACGGGTCGATGTTCAACCAGTGAGCTACACCGGCCGGCCGTTTTTTCTTAATATATCTGAGCGATGTGTCCCTTTCACGTCGATGTTTCTCTCTCTCTCTCTTCCTCTCTCTCCCTCCCACTCTATCTGAACAAAAAATGGAAAAATGTCCTCAGGAGAGGATTAAAATAAATAAATAAATAAATAAATAAATAAATAAATAAATAAATAAATAAATCACTTTTCCAGTGTTTTCAAATTTAGTATGTCTGTCTCTTAAAAAAATCAAGTTTACCTAAAACCAAAGAACAAGTTCTGAAAAGAAGAAAAAGGGAAAGTGTGAAATAATGTAGAGAAGTCACGGAACAATGGAAGTGATCAGTAGATATAAAAATTAGGAGCGACCTAAGTGAGGGGTGTTTCTGCAGCATGGTGGAGGTGGAAGGTAGAGGAGCAAAGGAGATTGCAGAAAAAATAAGGTGTAACTAGCTATGAAAAGAATTGAGAGAGAATTTTTTAAGGAACAGAAGGGAATGCCTGAGGATTTCTGGAGATAGAACTTCTTTAGGTCTTGCCTGGAAAATACCAAATACACTCTGATGCTGAAAGCCCATATATGAGTGAGTGAGTGTTTTTTAATTTATTTATTTTTATCCTCACCCGAGGACATTTTTGCATTTATCTTCAGATAGAGCAGGAGGGAGAGAGGGAGGAAGAGAGAGAGAAACATCGACGTGAGAGAGACACATTGCCTGATTGTCACCCACATGACCCCAACCGGGGCCGGGGACAAACTGCAACCGAGATACATGCCCTTAGTGGAAACTGAACCCAGGACTCTCTGGTCCATGGGCCTATGCTCTAACCGCTGAGCCAAACCGGCCAGGGCTATTTTTTTCTTTTTTAAGAGTCTTTATTTTACTAATATACTTAAAAAAAAAAAAAAAGTTTGGATTTACAGAAAAATTGAACAGATAGTATAGAGTTCCCATATACTCCACATGGTTTCTCTTAGCATTACCATCTTATATCAGGAGTACCTTGGTACAATTAATGAATCAGTATTGATGCATTATTACTGTTAACTAAAGTCCATAGTTTATTCAGATTTCCTTAGTTTTTACCTAATGTCCTTTTTCTGTTCCAGGATCCCATTCAAGATACCACGTTATATTTAGTCATCATTTCTCCTTTGGCTCCTCCTAGCTGTGACAGTTTCTCAGACTTTCTTTGTTTTTGATGACCTTGACAGTTTTGAGGAATACTGGTCATGTATATCATAGGATGCCCCTCTATTGGAATTTGTCTGATGTTTTACTCATGATCAGACTGGGTAATGCGTTCATACAAGAAAGATCACAGAGGCAAAGTGCCATTTTCTTTTTTTTTTTAATTTTTCTTTATTGATTTTAGAGAGAGAGGAAGGGAGAGGGAGAGAGAGATAGAAACATCAATGAGAGAGAACATCAATTGGCCACCTCCAGCATGCCCCCCACTGGGGATTGGGCCCACAACCTGGGCATGTGCCCTGACCAGGAATCAAACCGGCGACCTCTTGGTGCATGGGTCGACGCTCAACCTCTGAGCCACACCGGCTGGGCCAAAGTGCCATTTTCATCACATTATATTAAGGGTACATAGTAGCAGTGTGATTTATGACTGTTGATGTCGACCTTGAATTAGCTAAGGTAGTGTGTGTCAGGTTTCTCCACTGTCAAGCCACTCTCGCTCCACTCCCTCCCCACGTTGTACTCCCCGGAAGGGGTCACTATGCGCAGCCCACACTTCAGGAGTGGGAAGTTATGCTCCCCTCCTCCATAGTAGCCTAGCTCCATAAACTATTTGGGATTCTTCTGTGCAGGAGATTAGTCTCTTCTCCCCACCTATTAATGTATCAATTATTTACTTGTATAAATATGGTCTCATGGTAATTTATTTTATACGCCGGGTTATAATTTAATAATACTTTCTTTTGTTGCTCAAATTGTCCCAGTTTTAGCCACTGAAAGCTCTTCCAGTTGGCTCTGGATGTTTCCTTTTTAACTCTACAGCTGTTTAGTGTTCAGTTTGGTTTTTATACCACAAGATTTGAAAACATGACGGGACCTACCATATATTAATAATTATTATATTGGCAAAAAACTGATTTCTTCAATATTAGATGGTCTTTCTCTCTTTAAATGCCTTAGAGAAATCTTGTTCTGTTTGCACAGTAGTAATAATTAAAAGTGGAAACTGTCATTTAAAAGGGAGCAGTGTTTATTGATCTTTCCTACATAATTCCAACCCCCAGCTGGGAGGGCAAGCTGGTTCAGGGCTGAGGCACAGGGTTCAGTTTCTCCAGGGCTGATTAGTATCTGCTCTATAGCCACTGACTATGCCCCACCAGCTGAGGCTGGCACCAGCTGACTTGGTTTTACAGATGTTACAGATGTTGACTCAGTCTAGAAGTAGCAGTTCTGACACAAGGACACATCTTGAAGATGGTGATTTAGCTCAAGGGCTTCACAGACAAAGATTGTCACACAGTTGGGGACCTGGAGACCCTAAATCAAAGACCTAGAAAATGTAGATTAGAAATGGAAAAGGCCTTGCTATAGACTGAATGTTTGTGCCACCCCCCCCCCCCATACATTTGCTAAAATCTAATCCCCAATGTGATGGTATTTGGAGGTGGGGCCTTTGGGAAGTGATGAGGTCATGAGAGTAAAGCCCTCACAAATGATTATGAAAGAGACCCCAGAGAGCTCCCCAGTCCCTTCCACCACGTGAGGACACAGGAAGTGGGACTTCACCAGATGTTGAGTCTGCCTTGATCTTAGACTTCCAGACTCTAGAACCGTGAGAAACAAATTTCTGTTGTTTATAAGTCACTCTGTCTGTGGCATTCTAGCATAATAGCCCAGACAGGCAGGCCTGTATTAGTTCTTTATTCCTGTATAACACAGCACTCCAAAACTTAGTGACTGAAAACAACAGTCATTTATTATCTTTCATGGTTCCGTGGGTTGAGTATTCGGTTAATGCTCATTGGGGTGGTTCTTGCCTGGTGTCTCTCATGATGTTGCCATCAGCTGGTGGCTGGGAATTGGGGCCACTTCAAGGGCTTCTTTACTTATGTGTCTGGTACCTGAGCTGGGATGATCAAAACATCTGGGGACTGGAACAGCTGGGGCTCCCAGGCACCTCCGTCTATGTCTATGTGGTCTCCAGCATGGCAGCTTCATGGTAGCTGGACTCCTTACGTGGTAGCTCAGGCCTTTTTCTAACTTAGCCTCAGAAATCACAGCATCATTTGGCCAATTTATTAGAAGCATGTCACTAAATTGAGCCATATGCTAGGGAAACGATGAGGCTCCACCCTTTTGTGAGAAGAGTGTCAAAGAATTTGCAGACCAGTTTTAAAACCATCACAGGACCTTAGAGACCCAAGAGCCCCAGGGCTGGACAGTTTCCATTGACCCCTCCCGGTCATCTCTCACCCTCCTTTCCCTGTCCTGTGGACCAGGAGGCTGGGTGACATTTTCTCTCTGCTCTTAGTCCTAGGACACTGCACTCTCTCTTGTGGTTTCCCTGCATGCTGCCCACACCTCTACTGAGTCTTTTTTTTTTTTTTAATCCTCACCTGAGGATATTTCTCCATTTATCTTCAGATAGAGTGGGAGGGAGGGAGAGAGGGAAGGAAAGAGAGAAAGAGAAACATCAGTGTGAGAGAGACACATCAACTGGTTGCCTCCTGCTCGACCCCGACCAGGGCCGGGGACCGAACCACAACCAAGCTACGTGCCCTTGACTGGAATCAAACCTGTGACTCTTTGGTCCAAGGGCTGACACTCTAACCACTGAGCCAAACCAGCCAGGGCTCTATCGAGTCTTTTTATTAAACACTCCACCATCTGTTTCCTGCTGTGATTTTGACAGCTACACTCACCTCTCTCATCTTACAAATGACGTGAATGACTTACCCAAGCTCTTAGTCAGTGATCCAGGGCTCAGGACACCTAATCCAGAGCCCTTTTGTTTTCACTCATGGAAACCAGAATGAAAGCCCTAGAACTCTTAATTACTCCTACAGGGAGTACTTGTGCTGCCTGCACAGTGCTGTGCGGAGCCAGAATGAAGCTTGAGGCAACAGGAGAAGTCACTAGGAAACATGATGTCTTGGTCTCAAACTTTGATATTTTGTTCATCATGGGTTATTATTATTATTTTTTTTGCATTAATTTTCTTCTTATAACACATTGCATTATAATATTATAGCCCTGGCCAGTTTTGCTCAGTGGTTAGAGCATTGGCCCACAGACCAAAGGGTCTCAGGTTCAATTCCAGGTCAAGGGCAGGTACAGTCGTCCCTCACCACTTCGCGCTTTGACTGTCACAGCTTCACTGTATTGCGGTTTTTTCAAATACTATACTATATAAATAAAGAATCCTACTTCGTGGAAATTCATTTATCAAGGTAGAGTCTGGAACTGATTAACCGCGATAAACGAGGGCCGACTGTACCTGGGTTTCAGGTTTGATCCCCAGCCCCAATCGGGGTCGTTCGGGAGGCAACCAATGGATGTGTCTCTCTCACATCAACGTTTCTCTCTCTCTCTCTTCCTCCCTCCCTTCCACTCTATCTAAAAATCGATGGAAAAATATCCTCGGGTGAGGATTAACAAAAAAACATATATATAAAATGTATCATGATGGCTGAGTTTTAGTGCCCCACCTGAGTCCCAGCCCTGTCCCTCCAGCTCCCTCTTACCTTTCTCACGGCCCACACAGTTGGCCGCGGTCTTCTAGAGCTGGCTCCAGGAACTGTTTCAGCCCCCTGCTCTTCCCTTTCCTCAGGGTTTACCACTCAAATCCCATCACCTGGCTGGTGACAATTCTCATAATAGTATTTCTTTTTTTAATCCTCACCCAAGGATATGTTTTTATTGATGTTAGAGAGAGAAGAAGGAGGAGAGAGAGAGAGACAGAAACATTGATATGAGAGAGAAACAAAACATCAATCGATTGCCTCCCATACGTACCCTGACCTGGGATCAAACCTTTTGGTGTATGGGATGACTCCAGCCAGCTGAGCTACCTAGCCAGGCCCAATTCTCTAATTTATAGCTAGGTGAGAGGAGCAGAAGCCCCTCTATTCAATTTGCTTTTAGGTACCACCTAGGAGTGCTAGGTGTGTGTGTGGTCATGCTAGATACTGAGGATAGAGATGAGTGAACTGCAAGGCCGGACTTCCATGTGTTTACATTTAGGGTTGAAGACAGACATATTAAAAATTATAATAAAATATAATAAAGGCTGTTCAGGTATATATATAAAATACTATGAGTATAGGGCAGCTAAATTTCTAAATCTATTGCTCAGAGTTTGTGGAAGGAAGGAAGAAAGGAAGGAAGGAAGGAAGGAAGGAAGGAAGGAAGGAAGGAAGGAAGGAAGGAAGGAAGGAAGGAAGGAAGGGGGAGGAAGGAAGGAAAGACTGACAGAGGGGAAGCAGGCTGGCCTCTGGCAGGGGTTCCACAGAAGTGAGCTATGAAGGCACCATAGATAGCTAACCGCTGCCTAGCTTACAGTTATTCCTATTGCTTTCCTTATTTAGAGCTTCTTGTGTCCCTCCACATAACTGTCAGGCTTTTCTCCTTTGGATCTATTCTAAGACACTAAGAAATGAGACTCTTCACACTTCATTTCTCTTCCGTCAGAGGAGAGGCTGATGTTACGTGCTGATGCTCGTCACCGCTACCCAGTGACAAACACACCAACGGCTCTGCCCGGCTGTACTTTTCCCCTTGATGCAGGCAGTGAGGGATTATTAAATGGCATTTCATTATGACCTGCTGGCTAGATGTTAGTCATGGCATATTTTAGAGTAAGCCTGAAGGGAGTTGAGATAACAATGTCACTCCAAAGTCAAGGAAGCCATTGCACAAACATGAACAACCCCCAATCTCCTTTGCAGCTACCGATGCGTCCTGCTCGGGACAGCGCCACCTTGCTTTTTGCTCCTGGTTTGGTAATTTTTAAAACCTAAAACATAATTATATTGTATTAATTTCCAGGGCTGTTGTCTTTGAAGAAGGATTGATTACCTGGCTGTTTATAGAGGGATCTTTTAGTCTAGACTTAGTTTCTGACTCATTGTAATAACCTGGGCAGATCTTTTACTCTCTCGTCTTTCCTCCCATCATCAGTTTGTTTGGAAATCTTCTTGTCAAATCAATGCTTTCTTATTCCCAGTGTCCCCAAGCCTTAACAGATGATGTCGTTCAACAGTCCTTGATATAGAATCAAAATGCTATTCTCTTTGGGCAGTTCCTAATTATCTTCTGTTTCTGCTTTATAACTTCAACTTTCCCCTTTCCTCAATCTTCTCAATTCTACTGCTCTCTACATTCAGCTTCTCTCTCTGTGCAGCTAAGCCACTATCCATTAAGGCACATAATCTTTAATGGGATCCATTCCTAGCTAATCTTTTGAAATGCAGTTCTGTAATTATATTTTAACTTAGTTCTCTCTTTTTCTGACTATGGCTTTTAAAGTCTGTTAATGTTCTAATAGGAAGCCATTCATTTTATTTTAATAATAATATGAAAAACATATGCTATGCATACACTCTTATAAAATCATCATTAGAAGGAAAGCCCTGGTGATAAAGACATAATATGATTGGTATAATTTAATAATAGCTACCATTTAAGGCTATCTTCTATGTAGGACATGTAATATTTAAATCCCAGTGAGAAAAATAATTTTATAGGTGAGAAAACTTATGATCAAAGAGGTCACTAAACCAGGGCATTTTTTTTTTTTTTTTTTTTTTTTTTTTTTACTCTTTTGAAGAGACCCATTATTTTGTGAATCTAGCCTCCCTTCTTCTGGAAATTGCTTCTCTTTTCTCCATCCACACGGCTGACATGGGAACAGTCATGTTATCAGGATCCTATCCCCTGGCCTTGGAGCCTTTTCTCACAAAGTTTTGTGGATGGGGGGTTGTGAGAACATTGGCTCATGGTATTTTTATTTGTCAAGTGGTAACGTAAAGCTTAGGCATTGTTGGTGGCTGACTTACAGCCACAGAGACTGCAGCTGTGGGGCGAAGGCAGCCTGAGACGAGGGACTGGAAAGTAGGATTCAGGCCCCTGCTTCCTGTTTTCTATCCATGTATTCCTGAAGACATCCCTGTATCCTGATAAATAATTCCCCTTTTTGCTTAAGTTCAAATCTGCAATCAGTCACTTGCAACCCCTAAAGGTCCAATGCTGGTTGTTTTAACCACAGCAAAAGAAGATAAGGGATTTGGGTTGAAAATCACTGACACCTCCGGGTTCAATTCAAAGCCTGGCTTATATTGGTTCCCCAAGAGTATTTGTTTAGTTTCTTCCTTCTTGATCTCAAACTCATATGAAAAATAAATTATATCTATTAAAAAGGGTTGCATTAAAAAATAGCCAAATTCATTCAAAGAGCAAGTCATCTTAAAAACAACTGAAAATTAGTTGTTGTTGGCTAACCACAATGAATTTTATTCAATTATCTTTCTTTCTTTCTTTCTTTTTTTTTTTTTTTAGGATCAAACCATTTTATTGAGGGCCTTCAGGGGAGGGTCGAAGGGCTGGGAGGACAATGAGATCCGACGTCCTCGGCCCAGCTGGGATCTCCCCAGCTTCACAGTCGCCGAAACTCTTTATTTATTTCTTAAAGAACTCAATCATAGGCCTCATTCCCCAACATTTCAATGTATCAGGCAGGAAAGGGAAAAGGAAAGTTTTCTAAAGCATGGGTTGGCGGTGTTCTCTGTTGAAATGATTATGAAAGAAAACGTTTACTACACAGATAGAGAGTACTTGACGGGGTCTTGGCCCCAACCCAAAAATAGAAAGAGATTTGGGATTATGTAGTTCCAGTTGCTGCTTCTGACACCTCCGTCCATATTCTTACACTTGGCTGTCAGTCACATCATAGGTCACGTGGGTGACCACCAAGTCCCTCTGTGTGCTGCTTAGAAGTTCTCTGTGCCTCTTCAGTCACAGTGCAATTTAAAAAGCTGCTCCCCTCCTGTGTTCATGGAATTATATGGATCTATACTGTGTGGCCACCTCCACCTTCAGGTCTCACACAGGTGACAATTGCACTGGGGCTTTGTGAAAGAAAAAAGGTCTTTATCTTACCCAACAGGAAGAATGTCTTAACCCTGCCTAACAATAGTTTAAGACCTAAACAAACAAACAAACAAACAAACCACTGATCAGGGACTATATTAAATCAGCATTGGAGAGGTTGACTCAAAAATACAAGGAGAAACTAAAAGGTGTGCAGGGAATGGAGATGAACGTACAGGTCATTCCAACAGCAGACTGAGGACTGAGTTTACTAAGAATATATTTCAAAATAACCAGTCAATTTGACCTAAGAAAAAAATAGCTTTCAAATATTAAGCTAGTTGTTTGAATGACTAAATCAGTCGACAAAAACAATTTATCTTTAGTCCTCAGATATAGACCTACTCATTAGCCAGAAAATTTTTCCTTCTGTCTAATCTAAATTACTCTTCCATTGTTCTCACCCGTTTTTGCTCATAGAGAATGGCTACCTGGCTTGTTTTTGTCTTCCAGTTCTATCTGCTTAGTTTCCCCCATAGGTTCTATTTTTCATCCTTTAGTTACTCTTAAAAACCAACCAACAACAACAACAAAAACCCAGATAAAAGCCACAATGCAGTTTCCACTGGCTTAGAAGATATTTGCCAAGCTAGTGAAAATTACACATTAATTTCCCCACATAGGATTTGGTGGGAATAAAGTACATCCGTTTGCTGTGATTTGTGTGGGTTGTTGGCATGCAGGATGAGTGTGCCTGAGCCTCCCTCTGGGCACGGACTGGTGGGAGACAGACCTGAGGCTGATCTGGCGTGTTGGGGTCAAACCAGTTATTTTTCTCCTCTTTTATTCCTCTCAGGTTTCTTTATACCCTCTCTAAAATTTAGACATCTATACAACCCCGAGATGGGGAGAAAGACATGGTGGCCAGTGTTCGTGACCTTCCCTCTCATGCTGTCTGTGGGCTAAGGACTGTTTACAAAGTTGGCCTATGGTAGGGAGGCCTCCTGTTTAAATAACTAAGGGGCAGCCCTGGCTGGTTTGGCTCAGCCCTGGCTGGTTTGGCTCAGCGGTTGGAGCGTCGACCTGCAGACCAGAGAGTCCCAGGTTCAGTTCCCACTAGGGGCACGTACAAAAAATAAATAAATAAATAAATAAGGGGCAGCTCCTTCAGAGCTCGGAATTGTCTTAAATATGAAAATACCAAGTTCTGACACTAGTGGGTAATTTTGAGTGTTTATAAACTAAAAATAGAACCATTTCCTTGAGTTAAAACCCTGTATTATGGTCTCATTATTTATAATAATTTGCATAACAATGGCAGCTATGGTGGTGCTGAGTTTTCTGTCAGGCGGTGGTAAAACATGAAGTTTTTAGGATTTGTAGTTACCTTGCTTAGCACATATAGACTGGAAAGGGGTGGGAAAGCCCAATGTGGAGTGTCCCCACACTTCCCGCAATTTTGGACATAAAGGAGAACCAATTCTCTTCATGTCTAATTAGCAAAGATAAGCTTATTCTTAATTTATTTCTGGATTTCTAAGTCATCTGTTTAGCCCTGTAAATGGGCTAATGAGCAGTTATAATTAAGCTCTGGGCAGTTCTTCCTACATGAGTATTGAAGTAATTCAGGTATTTGAAGGTGTGAAATGGAATGACTTCATCTCTCAGTGGTTCAGAGGGATGCTGTGGTCATGGCCGCAGTTAGCTGGCCCAGGCGTGTGTCTGTCATGTATACGTTCAAGCTAGGTAACAGAGCCCAGCTAGAATCCAGAAGTACACAGATGCCAGAGTTAGCTTTACATCAAGGAAATGCTTACAAGAAACTGGACCGGGATAAAGCAAAGACTAAAGGACAGAAAGAAAGCTTGAATTACATTATTGCAATATTCTGCCAAATCAGATTTCAGCTTCTGTTCAGTTTCCCTTTGGAGATGAAAATGCTTCAAGTTTCTTCCTGAGAGGAATGAGCAATTACACAAATAACTATATTTTCTGACAATTTCCAGCATGAGTCCATCTAAGGTTATGCGACAAAGCTGCACGATGAGGTTATTATGTGTTTGGGTATTTTATGCATGAGTGTAACCTTGTCAGTTGGCTTTGCAAAACCCCAAATCCCCTAACTATCCACAGGAGAGGATAATTCAGCATTTACCAGACCAAGTAAAATGCCCTCCCTTATTCTTTTCCCTGCCTCATTGTGTCTCCCACACTTTGGTTCAGTAAGTTGTAAGAGCCTGAAATCATTCTTGGTGAATAATGCTAGACCACTCCAAAAATTTGGGACGAAAGCCGGACCCTAGTCATCACCACGCACTGTGTCACTGAGACAGAGTAACCCATGGTTACTGAGCTCAGATCAGTTAAGGAGCAGACCGCCTTCTCTCCTCACTGCTCTATAAAAGAGACCCAGCCAAGGGACCCTACCAGCTTCCAGCTCTCAGCCTGGACAAGGTATGCAAGCAAAGCCCTAGACCTTCCCAGTGGAGCACTCCAGCTGCAGAGGCAAGGCCAGCATGTCTCCTTCCTTCAAACTTCGATGTCACTTCATCCTGATCTTCCTGGTGGCTTTAAGAGGGGAGAGCCGATACCTAGAGGTGAGGGATCTCCCGGACTGACCCATCACACCCCCTGTGCGTGAGTGTCCAGCCTTGGGGGACCAGCAAGCTGCCTGGGTTCTTGTGTTGGGGTTAGCTCTTTCTTCCCTATTTTTTGTGCCGGTGTTTCCCCAGACTGGTATTTCTTCCTACCTCTTCCTCCTTCCCTCTGGCCCCTGAGGATACCCTGGTTTGATGGAAAGGATCCTGTTACTTTATTCTCTTTGCTGTAAGGCAGCGAGGGTGCCCTGCTCCTGGTCCCCTTTCCCACCCCTTGAACTTTTCCCGACTGACCCATTTTCCTTGCCAGCTGAGGGAAAAAGGGGACCACGACCCTTTCCTGCTCTTCAGCGCCAACCTGAAGCGGGAGCTGGCAGGGGAACAGCTATACCACCGCGCGCTGCGTAAGTTGGAGCTGCCCGGCTGGGTTCACCGGCAGTGGGGATGTGTGGATGTTTGGGCTCTGCGCCGAGGGCAGGAGGCTCCCGGGCATCGCTGAGAAGGGGCTGTCCTGGACGGCCGGGGCATGCTTCCCATCGCTAAGGGTCAGTCCCACAAGGAGCGCAGGGGCGAGAAGGGGTGCCGCGCCCTGGGGCATGGGAGCTGCGCACAGCCGAGGCTGGGAGTGCGGCTGGGAGTCGGGGCGCTGAGAGGGCTGCCTGGGGCCGGTGCTGCGTGGCTGCAGCCCGAGACGCCTGGCCCCGCTGCCCCCGCCCTCCCCCAGGGTGCCTGGACATGCTGAGCCTCCAGGGCCAGTTCACCTTCACCGCGGACCAGCCGCAGCTGCACTGCGCTGCCTTCTTCATCAGCGAGCCCGAGGAGTTCATCACCATTTACTACGACCTGGTCTCCATCGACTGTCAGGGCGGGGACTTCCTGAAGGTGAGGTGTCCCCACCGAGCAGCCCCAACCAAGAGCGGGGGACTGGGCGGGGTGCTGCGCCCAGCGTGGGAAAGCAAGCTTGGGGAGCCGGGGATACTCTTAATCAGACGCTCGGCTGGTGCCCCAGTGGGAGAGGCATGCTCCGTGACCCCCATGCGACAGGAACCTCCCCTCAACCTCAAGACCTGGCCCCACACCAGGAAGGGCCGGTGCCCTGGACCTGGTAGTGGTTTTAAATGCCCCCTGTCACTCTTGGGGCCGTACGCGTCTGAAGACGTGGTCTGGGGCAGACGAAAACGGATAAACTAGCTCAAGTGCTCAGGTCCACCAAGCGGGCGGGTACAAGAAGGCCGACGCACCAGTCAGATCTGAGCGTGCTTTGCTCCTGCTGGTCCCTCTCTCTGTGGCGATGTTCCAGGCTCCTAAAGGTTGTCTTCAGTGCCTGGGTGACCCGATTTGGGAGCCGTAGGGCGCAGGCTGTTGGGAGGGATGCTAAGAGGGAATCTAGTCTGAGGCAGGTGGGAGGGGAGGACAAGCCCCCCACCCTCACAACCTCTGCCATCCCAGTCTTTGGCCCTAAGTCAAACAGGTCAGCTGGGGATGGCTGATGGAGTTTAGCAGTCCAATTAAAAAGATCACGATTAAAACCTGTACAGTGGAATTATTTTTGAACCGGTGCCTCCGTTCAAAACGCTTTAGAAGAGGACCAGTCTGGTGAAGTAATTTGCATGCAGCTGGTGTTGCTAATGTGAACTAGGTTGGACTCATTAAACTGGAGACCTGTGGTGATTTTAAGTGTAAAGTCAATAGACTCTGACCTTTTGTTCAACTGCAAACCCTAACAAGTAAAAGGGGGGGGGGGTCTTAAGCAATATATCAGCCATTGTTGTCCGAGTGCTAAAGCAGTTCTTGGTATTCTAATATCTGATAAGAGCAAAAAAAAAAAAAAAAGGGGGGGTGGGGGATGAGCATATAGAACCATTGGCAGGTAGGTCATGTTGCAGCTTAAGTTCTTTCTTTTGCTGTTTTTTGTTTGTTTGTTTGTTTTGTTTTTTTTTTAAAGAAATTTTGTTTGCCCAGCCGGTGTGGCTCAGTAGATTGAGCATCGTCCTGGTGAGGGCACATGCTGGGGTTGCCCGCTCCATCCCCAGTAGGGGGCGTGCAGGAGGCAGCCAATCCATATTTCTCACATCCATGTTTCTCTCTCTCTCCCTTCCTATCTAAAAAAAATCAATAAAAAATATATATTTTGTTCATATTTCAATGAGGAAAAGAAAGAGAGGAACTGAAACCCAAATTATGCTTCTGTAGAATTCTTCTGAAGTTGGGATGTGTGGAAAATATGACCAGAATAAAAATATGTATTGTCTGTAGTTTGATTTATGAAGATGGTTGAAGTATAATAAAGTTTACTTATTTTGGAAACTTTAAGGTTATAAAGAAAAAACAATAGTTAATTAATAATATTACTTGCAAATAACCCTCACAGTCAAAATACATATAAGTGGGCCCTGGCCAGTTTGGCTCAGCAGTTAGAGCATCAGCCTGCGGCCCAGAGAGTCCTGGGTTCGGTTCCCTCTAAGGGCACGTATCTCGGTTGCAGTTTGTCCCTGGCCCTGGTTGGGGTCGTGTGGGTGGCAACCACTCAATGTGTCTCTCTCACATCGATGTTTCTCTCTCTCTCTCTCCCCCCATCTCTCCCTCCCTCTCTATCTAAAGATAAATGCAAAAAATGTCCTTAGGTGAGGATTAAAAAAAACCAAAAAACATACAAATGGAAAGCAAGTGGGCAGAGGAGTGCAGGCTGTCAGTTCCACACCTGTGACTTAAGGAGTTGATGGAAGTGATCACTTACATCTGTATTTTGTTTTTGGAAGGTATTTGATGGTTGGATTCTCAAGGGGGAGAAGTTCCCCAGTTCCCAGGACCATCCTCTCCCCACGACTGAGCGATACATAGATTTCTGTGAGAGTGGTCTTAGCAGAAGGAGCATCAGATCCTCCCAGAATGTGGCCATGATCTTCTTCCGGGTCCATGAACCAGGAAATGGATTCACATTAACCATCAGGAGAGATCCCAACCTCTTTCGTAAGTGGGCTCTCTGTCTTCTCCAGTGGAAAGCACAGGGGAGTTGTGTGTGTGTCAAATCTGCTTTTTAAAGGGAGTATCATTGCACAGATTTAAGAAATTTGAAGTGAGGAATGATTTGAATGGAAATTCTTTTGTAATTAGAAATGGCCAAAAAGGATATTTTCTATTTATTATTATGAAAATCAAACCACAGTTTTTAATTTATTTCCCAGTCTAGATAGGATACTATTTTATGGTGAATAGAATTCTATTTTTTCCTTTAATGTCTTATTCTAATCTCCTACAGTACAATGCATTCAGTGACAAACTTTAATCCCTCCAAGTCATTCCACTCATCTGGGATAAGCTTGAGGGATCAGATATGAAGTTGCAGTTTTAGATATGTAGGCAAAGGCTGAAAGACTGCATATCTGGCATGTGCTGGACAGATTTCATGCCTGGGCAGAAGCTTGGGTCAGGACCTCAAAGTTGCCTTCTGATTCAGAAACCCCACTGTAATTTAGTTCATTGCTGATGGATATCACATAGATGCTAAAAAGCTGAACAGCCCAGGCCTAAAATATATTATCTTAATCAAAATGAATTTATTTATCTGCGTATTTTTTCCCCATTAAAAGAAAAAAATTAACTGGATGAAAGAAGGTGAAGGGATTAGCCAAATAATATATATGCATAACCCATAGATACAGACAACAGTGTGGTGATGGCCAGAGGGAAGGGGGGCAGGGGCTGGGTGGAGGTGGGTAAAATGGGGACATTTATAATAGTGTAAACAATAAAAAATAAAGTAAAAAAAAAAATCACTCATTTTCGGTTACATACAATAGTATTAATATTAACCGAAGTTACTATTCGGTTATTATTAACTGAAGTGTTAATAGTAACACTTCATGTGGTCAAACAATGGGGCCTAATCTGCCCAAGAATAATGTACTAACTGATCTTTTGATTTTTGTGTTGTTGCTTTGTTTGTTTGTTTCTTTTTAATTTTTGAAAGAAGCCTTCAAAGGAGGCTATTTCTGAGGACTGGAGCAGAATAATCCTAGAGGAAAAAAAGAAATGCTTCTCCTCTATTTTGTTTGGTTATAAATCAGAAACCTTCCAGAATCATCAAGGAATTTCAGTTCTGTTTTGAAATTAAGGGGAATTAAAAATATGAAAGGAGGCAAGAGGTAGTTCTGACCTTTACTGATCAACCAGAAACTTTTGTAAAAAAAAGTACAAACTCTGATGCTTCTAGTTTCATAACTAGAAAGATAAATCTATAAGTCTATACTTGAGATACAAAACAAAAAATTTCAGAAATTCTTGGGAGTAAATTAAACATTAAAATTTATCTTTTAGTCAACTTACCACTTAATGACCAGCAAATATTTATTCAGATGTAAGCCTGATTTCTTTCTATTTTTTTTCTCAGCCTATTTTGTGACTGTTTCATTGTTTATTTATTTTATTATTTAAAAAATAACATATGGCCAAATTCAATGAATGAAGGCTTCAGACAGATAGGGTTTGAGTTCTAGTCTCGGCTTTAAAGCCTTGATTCTTCCAGACTCCTAGCTTGAACTTGGACCCTAGTTAACTGAGGTGTTCCTAAAACTTCTACCAGCTGCTATTGTTAGGCTGGTTATGAATCTATGGTCTTGTGATTACTGTAAACAAGATAACCACCTGGGATGAAGATTAGAAGCTCCCTGGCAGCCCAGCGCCTCCTGCCAGCGTGCACATATCAATCGTGATTTTCATTCCCCGCTCTCCCACCTCCAAATTGCCTCTGTGAAATGTACTCTGTTCTGAGCCTCAAGGCCCTAGACCATGAATAGGAGCCTAAAACAAGGATAGGGTAAATGTCCATAAAAGTCGGGATACCAAGTAGTGAAAATATTGATTTTTTTTCCCCCTACGAAGCCTGCAACGTCATTTCCCAGACCCCCAATGGAAAGTTCACCTTGGTAGTTCCACATCAGCATCGAAACTGCAGCTTCTCCATAATTTATCCTGTGGTGATCCAAATATCTGATCTCACCCTGGGACACTTGAATGGCCTGCAGTTAAAGGTGAGTTGCTTACTTGCTCTCAAATCATTTACTAAAGCTACACCTTTATCAGAGCCAAAGTAATCACACAGGGCAAACACAGACATTAGCGAATTGGAGTGGTATGTCCTGTTGGACTGTGGAGTCTCACATGCCCTCGCTGCTTTAACTAAAGCCCCTTCTATTTCCGTTATGCTGCCAGTTGCATACTCAGGTGTCCCCTGCGCCTACTTGAATACTTTTCTTGTGACGCAGGAGATGTTTTCAATTGGTAAATGTGTGGTGTATAATTACAATTGAACTCTCTTGTACTTGCCTCCTTTTAAAAAATTCTCTCCCAGCAGAACCTAGTGTGAGTCATCTACACAGCTGTTTTCCTGATTATTGGAATTTTCTTTTGACATGAGGAAGTATCTCATTGACTGTGTTATGAAGAAATGCTAAGTGTAGCATAAAATATGAAATTGGATTCTTCTGTTGAAAAATACAGTAAAGTTTTGAAGAGTTTTTTTGCATTACATTTAATTCATACATTTTGCAACGGATATTAGCTGAGATTCTCCATCAACTTGTTTTCCCATGAACTTCTGTATGGATCTTAAAATTAATGCTGAGCTTGCATTAATTTACTTACTCTGGTAGCTTCTTCCCTCTGCTTCATCCTCATTTCCTTTCACTGTCTCGTATGCTGAGGTTAAGATAGCTCACGCATTTGTTGGCATCAAGGACAATCATAGTTCCTAATCAGACAGATTTTAGGGAAAGCAAAATAGGACCAGGACTAATAAAAGGAGTATATCTAATTTCCTGTAAGCCCTAAATTTGTGTGCCAGTGCTTTTTTGTTTGCTGTTTTGGTTTTTGTTGTTGGTGGTGGTGGTGGGTGTTTTTTTTTTGCGCCCTTAGTGGCAGAATGTTTCTTTGATGAAGACCAGAATGAGTGGGTGTCTCTCGCATAGCCCTGTTGGCTTGGGATTGTTTGTACATGATTCCTGATATACAGTCTAGAAGATGGCAAGTGTGGTACCAGACTGGGAGATATGCACTTCAGTTGTTCTTGGCTATGAGGAGTAATCTTGGTGTTTCCTCTTTAAAATTTAAAGTCTGCATTCTTCTAGGCATCTTTTTCTATGCAAATTATTTTTTGGAGTGCTCACCATGTGCAAGGCCCTATTCTAGATGCTGGAAATTAGCAATGAATTAAACAGATCCTGCTCACTTGAAACCTGCATTCTAATGGCATGAGACAAGCGAAAGTGTAACGTATTTCAGCTAGTGGTGAGTGGCCTGCAGGAAATGAGGCGGAGTGCTGTGACAGACAGTGCCTGGGGACAAGGGAGCAGGAGGAGGGTGGGAGCTCCTTCAGATAAGGTGGTCAGGAAAGAAACCTGAGAAGGAAAGTTTTTTTTTCTTTTCTTTTGTTATCTTTATTGTTGAAAGTAGTACAGATGTCCCCATCTTTCCCCCCCTAACCCCTTCTCCCTGCTCCCCCCCCCGCCCGAAGAAGACATTTAAAGTGAGACTTTAGATCTGCTGGTGTGGCTCAGTGGATTGAGTGTAGTCCCATGGACTGAGAGGTCCTGGTTCCATTCTCCGTCAGGGCATATGCCTGGGTTGCCGGCTCGATCCCCAGTAGGGGGCGTGCAAGAGGCAGCCAATCAATGTTTCTATCTCACATTGATGTTTCTGTCTCTCCCTTCCTCTCTCTCTAAAAAATCAATACAACCATATATATATATATATGATATGTAACCACCAGCTTCCTTTCATTAGCCCAACAGTTACTGTTATAATATTTTCTAATTTGTTGTTTAGTTCCAGTTGCATTTCAATGTCTTCTAACTGTTTAAATGTTTATCTTTATGTGTGTGTGTTTAACATTCTGTAATTTGGATCTGGGTCCCTATGTGTCAGGATTTGTCTGAGCACACTCCACTAGGTCTCTTGATGAGTATGCCTTAGTTAAGAAGAGGACCACTGGCAAAACCAGCTACATCATTTGTAGGGAAAGTACAAAATAAAAATACAGGGCCCTTATTTCAAAATTATGAAGAGTTTGGCCCTGGCCGGTTTGGCTCAGCGGTTAGAGCGTTGGCCTGCGGACTGGAGAGGCTGGGGTTCAGTTCCCGCTAAGGGCACGTACCTCAGTTGCAGTTTGTCACCGGCCCCGGTTGGGGTTGTGTGGGTGGCAACCTCTCGGTGTGTCTCTCTCACATCGATGTTTCTCTCTCTCTCTCCCTTCCTCTCTCCTTCCTGCTCTATCTGAAGATAAATGCAAAAAAAATGTCCTCAGGTGAGGATTAAAAAAAAAATTATGAAGAGTTTCAAGATGGTGACAGAAGAGCATTTAACCAAGCACGGGGCCCTTGTAAACATGGGCCCTGTGTGGCATCGCAGGCAGCATGCACACGAGGCCAGTCGTGATCAAAGGAGAGGGGTGGTCCATGTTTGGGGCTTCTTTGTGTGGAAAGTGAAGCGCGGGGGTTGCTGTGGACAAGGCAGTGTGGAAAGGATGAAGGGCAGCAGGAAAAGGTGGTTACAATGGGCCACACAGAGTCTTAGACTAGAGTCTTATTTTGAGTGGCTTGAAATAAATTTGTTATAGTTGGAAGGAGAGACAACGGTAACACTAGGTAACTTGAGACCCAAATTAGGGTTCTCATCTTTCTTTAATATTCTTATAACTAATCTAAATCCTTATCAGTCGAAATGATAAGGATTGTCCCAATAGCAGAAAAAGTCCTTTATAAAGCAGAGGAAAAGAGGTGAATTGAAGGAAAAACTAATGTGAAAGCCCTTTTTATAAAAACTCTCTGACTGCATGCACTAATTCAGATACTTCAGCATGTATGTCCAAATGGCTTAAAAAGCAAAGCATTTTCAGATTTCATTTTCTATACATCTTATATGGAGTTTACAGATTCCCATTTCGTTATTCCAGTACTTGAGCTTATTTTAAAAATGCACACATATTTTATAAAAATGATTACTCAACTGATTTAGAAAAGCAATTCTTACAGTTTGGTTTTTTTTTTTTTCTTTTAAATGTGTTTTAATTTCTGGAGTCCTGGATGTTGAATTAAATGGCACTGTCAGGATGTCTAGGGCTGATTGAGTGAATTCACCACCTTGCCATTGGTCAAATGGTTTAACTTCCATAGTTGCTTTAAACTTATCTTTCCCTGTCTCTGTTCTCTCAGAAACCCTCAGCAGGTTGTGGGGGGAAAGGAGACTTTGTGGAGCTGCTGGGAGGAACTGGATTGGACCCTTCCAAGATGATGCCTTTAGCTGACCTCTGCTATCCCTTTCATGGCCCTGGTAAGATGTTTCTTTGATCATTATTTATGTGCCCATCAGGATTATTTTCTTATGTAAAACACCTTAAATTTTTTATACATGGGAAGGCACTTCCCACCAAAAGACTTCAATTTTGCACATTGAGCCAGTGTGAGGATTTTGCACTATCAAGAATGCATTCCCAAAATATCTGATACTGGGAGAGAAACCTATGGAGTAACAAAGATGCGTGTTTAAGGTTGGCCCTAAGTAAAACTGGGAAGGAATCGGAGATTATCTTTCAAGAGACAAAAGTAAAACAGGACAGCAACAACAACAGTCTTTAATCTCATGGCAAATTCTTATCATAGCCCCTTTCTTCTCTTGTAACCGCAGATCAGAACCAGTTAGGTGATGAAGCTGCAAATCAGACATCCTTTGATCAGCCCAGGTCTGCCCACCAGTATTTTCTCTCTCTGAGCTAATACTGGGACCTTAATAAACAAAACATCTCTGAAACAGAATTAATATGCACAGTAAACACTAAGACCTGGTATGTGGTATTCCACCCACCCCCCGCAGACACATTAGTATAAAAGAGCTTCAGATGAGATATAAGGCAGGACTGGGTTGAGGGCAAGCTTTCCAATCAAGGTAAAGGCAAGAGGTTTCTAAGAACTCACTTTGCTGAAAACACAGGGATTATTTTATGCTCGTTTACGTCAAGACCTGGTTTAAACTGTCAGGGCAGGTCCCTTCTCTTGCCTGTTGCATGTGTTCTCTGAGGCACTGGGTCCTTCCGTGCCAACGGCACCTGTGCGGAGATGCATTTGAGTGGGATAAGCAGATTAGATGAAAGACTAAAGAACACCCTGCCTTAAAATCTAGACAATTGAAGCTAGAGTAATTTCGGTGCTTGAATTATATGACTTGAATTAGGTAAAAGGAGAAGACTAATGCCAAAAAACCACTTTTGCCTAAATTATCCTGATGATTGAAACTAGTCTTAAAATAATTTGAAGGCTTGGACTCTGTGACTCATTGGTTCATTTTAACTTCACTTTTTTCTTTCATTCACCGTGTTTCCACGAGCCCCTCCTAAGTTGTTCAGACAATGAAGAAAGACTAAAGACCCTGCTCTTTAAATTGGATTTTCTTCGTAATCATGTCAAATGACAAATAAATAATATGCACATTAACCAAAGGAAATAGGACATGTTATGTAGATTAAAGTTCAGAGCAAGATCAGAAAAAGAATGACCTTCCAAGTCATTTAAGGAAAATTAAATTTGGGCCTCCTCATAGAAGCATAGCACAGACTCCCTGGTTCTTATATTAAAATAATTATGGGTTTATATCTATTATGTCTCCAAATTGAATTTTACCTCAATACGTAACTCTATCTGGCTGTTTTACTTCATTTAAACCCAGGCCCATGTTTGTAAAGTACCAGCTACACAATAATGCTAGTGTTTCTCAGAGACAAAGTGGGGGGAGGGGGAGGGAGATTGAGAAAATTAAAGCAACAGAAAGGACTTTAGGGCAGATAAATCTTGTTCAGGAGCCAGCCTGAGGCTGGGGGAATAAAATAAATGTAATTTTTAATAAAAATAATGAGTTTCTGCACAGCAAAAGAAACCAGCATCAAAATGAAAAGGGAACCCACTCTCTGGGAGAACATATTTGCCAATGGTACATCAGATAAGGAGTTAATTTCCAAAATATATAGAGTACTCATACAACTCAACAAAAGAAAGATAAACAATCCAATTAAAAGATGGGCAGAGGACCTGAATAGACACTTCTCCAAACAGGACATAGAAATGGCCAAGAGACATATAAAAAAAAATGCTGAACATCACTAATCATCAGAGAGATGCAAATTAAAATGACTATGAGGTAACACCTCACATCTGCCAGAATGGCTACCATCAACAAATGCTGATGAGGGTGTGAAGAAAAGGGGACTCTAGTACACTGCTGGTGGGAATGCAGACTGGTCCAGCCACTATGGAAAACAATATGGTATTTCCTCAAAAAATTAAAAATGGAATTGCCATTTGACCCAGTGATCCCACTTCTAGGAATATATCCTAAGAAGCCTGAAACACCAATCAGAAAGAATATATGCACCTCTATGATCATAGCAGCGCTATTTACAATAGCTAAGATCTGGAAACAGCCCCAGTGTCCATCAGTAGATGAGTGGATAAAAAAGCTGTGGTACATTTACACAATGGAGTACTATGTAGCTGTAAGAAAGAAAGATCCCTTACTCTTTGAGATGACATGGAGGGACCTAGAGAGTATTATGCTAAGCGAAATAAGCCAGTCAGAAAAAGACAAACATCATATGATCTCACTTATTTATGGAATATCATGAACAAAATAAGCTGTCAATCAAAATAGATCCAGAGACATGGAGGTAGGAAACAGACTGACAAACCTCAGACAGATGGGGGATGGGGAGGGGTGGGGAGAGATAAGCCAAAGAACTAATATACATATATGCACAACCAATGGACACAGACATTAGTTTGGGGAAAGCAGGAGGGGGGTGGGGGCAGGGAGGAGAGGGTCAATGGAGGAAAATGGGGGGACATCTGTAATATTTTCAATAATAAATAAATAAACAATGAGTTTCAATATATAACTGCTCAGGCACATCTGTACCAGGAGATACATAAATGCTGCCAGATGCTTATACAAATAGTGAAGACGATTGGATTTAAGAGAAGTAAGGATATCAAAAGTCATTCCTTATATGAAGCACAGGAAAAAAAATGAGAGAGAAACTGTATACGTAGGTGGACAATAGAACAAAGATGAATATATTCAGTGTGGCATATCTAAATCAAGCAAAAGATTGTTTGTTTATATGTCAATCAGAATTATTTAGGCTCAGAAAAGAATTAACAGGTAATATTTTTTGGTCTACCTAAATGTTCAGCAGTACAGTTTACCCTCTTGCCCTGCCCACTAAATGTCACTTGCACCCTCAGACGTTATGACAACCAAAAACTACCCCTGCAAATGTCCAGCCTGTTCCTGGAGGGCGGTACTGTCTCGACTGAGAACGCTGAACTAGAGCAAAGGTGTGGTGTACATAGACCACTGCCTTTACCACCAGAGCCTCTCAGGTGGAACATGAAAAGTGCAAGGAGATCTCTTCTCATCTCTCTGCAGCCAGATTTATTTGGCTAACAGTGTTCTTGCACATGAGAAGAAAAGCTAAGTTCAGTTTCATGATTCTACAATTAATTATGTATTCTAATAAAAATAAAAGCAAAAATGTTTCACCTGATGGCAGACGCATGATTTGAGTACTTGAGAGGAAGATACATCCTCTTGCTTTCTTTGTGTTTAAACGATCTTGTTGACAGAAATGGTTTTACTGTGTGGTTTCTAACTTGCTGGGAAACTTTTACCTTTTCCGTGAATTATAGCCCAAATGAAAATTGGCTGTGACAACACCGTGGTGCGCATGGTCTCCAGTGGAAAAAACATAAATCGTGTGACTTTCGAGTACCGCCAGCTGGAACCGTATGAATTGGAAAACCCAAATGGAAACAGTATCCAGGAATTCTGCTTGTCTGGTCTTTGAAAAACCAATCCAATGATTTACAGGCTGCTAGCTAAGTGAGTGTTTAATGGCTATTATATGTGATTTCGATGACCACCTAGTTTAAAGCCTTTCGTACCAGTCAGTATTCACAGCCTTCAGTACACATAACACGCACACACACACACACACACACCACGAGTTTTTGTACCTTGCTTCTTTTTCATTCGTAATATATAAATGATCACATGGCCCCCACCTTGGTAGGAAAACCGTTTTCTGTAATTCTTTGGTATGCTGCAAACCTGGACTGGTAAGAAAAGTTCAAAGCAATGAACAATTTAAAAAAAGGTGTATCAGGGGAAAATACTACAAAGAAATAAAAATTGTGGCATTCATATCCGTTTTATAACAGAAAACAATGGAATGTCTGTGTATACCAAAGTAGTTGCATCTGTTTGTTTATTTTCTGCTTATTATTCTGTTTACAATAGATAGTAGTTGTAGCTATTACTTCCTGATTTGCAACAACTTGTTTTTAACAAACCTTTGTAGCAAGGAAAACTTTTTCCATCCGTAAGTACAACAGTGAATAAATACATTCGGGTTGTTGGCACCTTGATACTGTGCTTTGTTTTCTGAGTCGTCTCCTTCCTTATTACCATCAGAAAATCACGTTCTCATGTGGTGCGGGACCACACGCTGCACAAACTCATTTCAGACTCTTAGAGGGAGTGGAGCCCTGGCCACTAGGGTAGAATTATTTAGAGAAGAAGGTAGATTACAGTGTTTGCACAAAAAAACACTAACTGATGGGTCCTGTCAGGGAAGCAGGATGCAGGGATCCCTTCTCCACCTCCAAGAAAACTGAGAATGAATGTCTTTGTCACAGTGGTATACTTTTCAACAAGGACAGCAGGGCCTTGCAACTCTCATAGACACAATGTGCAGAAATCCGAGTACTTCTTTGATACTGAAGGCAGTTTGCTGTTGACTGAGCTTGTCCATGTTGGTCCTGAGGCTAAGCATGTGGTCTATAAAAGACATCTGGGCCAAAAATGAGGTCCTGAGCAACAAAGGAAATACTCCTAAGTGATATCCTTTTTACTTTGAATTAATAGATGGAAGCTATAAACTGTGTCATAAATAATGGCCTTATGAGTCCTGAACATATTTAATATAAAGTTCATTTTATAATGGATTGTACTGGAATCCCAGACACTAGGCTTGTTAACAAAATCTGAAAACCAGGCAGAAAGAAAAATATTGATTGAAAGTGCTAAAGATACTCAGGGCTTAGCACAGATTTTGGCTCAGTAGATATTTTGTAATGAATAAATACATTAGCAAATGAATGAATAAATACCTGCATGGGTGGTTGGATGGATGGGTGGATGGATGGATGGGTGGATGGATGAATAAAGCTGGGATAAAGGTTGGAATGAATGAATAAATGCTTGGATGGATGGATAAATGCTGGGATAAAGCCTGGGGTGAAAGAATCGGTGCCTGAGTGGATGGATACATAATTCCTGATTAGTTACATAAGATTTGTTTCCTTCATAGAAAACAAATTCTATGAAGTTGAACCCATTTATCTTTTTCATAGTCCCACTAGCAACCCAAGAATCAATGTAGTCACTTGTATCACTGGTAGAAGTTTCTGGCTTTTAACTCTCATGATCCCTTTGTGCTGCATAGAGAAAATGGTCTGAGGTAAGGAGGCAAGTATTTTACGGTGGAAGTTAAGATAACCTGCTTTTATTCCTAAGGGACGTTTTGAAAGTTACTTAGCCTCTCTACACTAAAATGGGTGGGACTATGGTCTCTAAGTCTTCTTCTAACCTTGACATTCTGTGGTCGTTCATTTGTGACATATTTTATTTCAAAGCTTGTTGTTGCATAATAGTGTACCTTCTTTGAGAGGATGGCCACTCCAGGGAGCTGTCCTATCTCATTCTTTGGAGATCCATGACACGTCTTCATGCCAAAGGATGAGGCACCTTTCTGGAAAGAAAATGATAGGTGAGATCTCTGGGGGAAATGTAAAGGGTGTGTCTTCAATGACACCTCCATTAATCAAGTGAAATATTATATGACGTTTTGGCCAAATTTGACTTTCTAAGAAAGGCAGTATCCATAGTGGTTAAGGTTATTGACTCTGGAGCCAGATCTTTCCGAACCCCAGCTCTGACACTTACTGGAGCAAGTCACTTATATGCATTTGTTGCTCAGTTGTTAATCTATAAAATTGAGGTAATCGAGACACATCCTTCAAATAAAAATTTTTGTCAAGATTAATGATTAAATATATCTAAAGCCCAAGAACCATATCTTGCACATATGAGATGTTGTTTTTATTATTTCTTCTAAGCAAATATGCTATCCTGGGTCCTCCATACTCTTAGTGGGGCATTGGCTTTGTGCTTTGAAGGGTTTGTACTGATTCTATTGCCCCTTTTCATGCTAGAACATTTGTGAGGAAGCTAGGGTTAGTTAGGGTTGTTGTCTGTGACGAAGATGCAGAGTAAGATTACTGGAAACATTTGAGGATGGGTCATGTCAGTCCCTATCAGGTCTCCATGTGCCTCTCCTCACAGCTGACACCTATTGTTGGCTCTGCACTCCTCCAAGGTCAATCCTACCTTGGACAGGAGGAATTTGTATAGCTCTTGTTCAGCATGCTGGTCATGAAGGAGTCACTTCATAGTCTGTCTGACTCTCCATGCTGTGCCCAGGCCCCCTCTCTGTAATCTTCCTATCTCTTGATTACTTCACCCTAGCGCTTGCCTGACCCTACTCTAATCCCCCACTCCTAACCTCATGTCTTCCTAAATACTAATTCTAGTACTGATCACTGAATCCCCAAATTCCTCCTGACTCCATGTCTAAAATTCTGACCATTTTTGCTCATACGTTTTAGGTCACAGCGTTCTTCACTCTGGACACCTTTCTACCTCCTACAAGCCTGCCTCTTCCACTGTTTTCTAGCCTATTTTCTGTGGAATATGTTGGTCTTCCTATGACATTGGACTCTTCCAGTATCTAAAGCAGGATGTCTTCTTCACCTCCAAACTCTTCCTGGTACTGTTGCTTTATTTAAGAGGATAGGGCAGAAATGCTATGTGTTCACCAAAAGTCATTTCTTTTACCTCCTGAAAATGCAGTAAAACTACATTTCAACCTCCCTTACAGTTAGGTTTGGTCATGTGACTGAATTTTGATTGAAGGAGTATGGGTAGAAATGATGTCCAACCCTCATGTAATCCTCCATACTTTCTCTTTCTTCTCCTATCTACTGGCAAAGTATTGAGGTTCTAACAGAACACTTCAAGGCTATACAAGAAGACAGAGCCATAGGATACAAGGGGCCTGGATCCCCGAATGATCACACGGAAAACTACCTATTGACCAGGAATTGGACTTTGTGTGAATGAGTAGTAGACTTTTATTTTGTTAAGCTACTAAGATGATGATGATGATGGTGTAGCACTGAGTATTACCATATTTCACACACTTAAATTCTATTCTCAGCTCTTCTCTAATTTCTCTGACTGGTTTTGCTGTAACTATCTAGACAAGCTTGATCTGATTGTCTTCCAGAGGAAAATACCTCAAGTGCATATCTTTGATCTCATGAACACCAGGCTTTATCTGGTATCATTGTATCTAACTTTTCCATATTCCTTAAAGAATAGTGATTCTTAGTTTATATCCCTTTGAAAATCTGACAGAAACTATAGATCATCTCCCAGAAAAGCAAAAGCCCATATAAAAAGAACACCCCCAAATTTCTGACAATTCATAGATCCCGGAAGCCCACCCAAGGTTTCAAGATCAGAGTCTCTGCTCTAGGAGTAAATAATCAATAAAACTAAGTTTAAGACCAGTCTTCTCAAACTTGGCTGCCCTCCCTTCAGTATTGTTAAAAACATTCACTGGTTAACTTGACTGTAAAATAAGTCCATAATAACAACTAACTATTTCCCAAAGAAGTAAAGGACCTATTTGCAGAAAACTACAGGACGTTGAAAAAAGAAATAGAGGAAGATATAAAAAAAATGGAAGCATATACCTTGTTCATGGATTGGAAGAATTAACATCATTAAAATGTCCATACTACCCAAAGCAATCTATAGATTCAATGCAATCCCCATCAAAATACCAATGACACATTTCACAGAACTAGAACAAATACTCCAAAAGTTCATATGGAACCAAAAAAAGACTCTGAATAGCCACAGCAATCTTGAAAAAGAAGGACAAAGTAGGTAGGATCACAATACCAGATATCAGGTTATACTACAAAGCTACTGTAATCAAAACAGCCGGGTACTGGCACAAGAACAGGCATATAGATCAATGGAACAGAATAGAGAACCTGGAAATTGACCCAAGACATTATGCTCAATTAATATTTGACAAAGGTGGCAAGAGCATACAATGGAGTAAAGACAGTCTCTTTAATAAATGGTGTTGGGAAAATTGGACAGCTACATGCAAAATAAATAAATAAAACTAGACCATCAACTTACACCCTACACAAGAATAAACTCAAAATGGATAAAAGACTTAAATGTGACTCATGAATCCATAAAAATCCTAGAAGAAAGTGTAGGCAACAAAATTTCAGACGTCATACGCAGCAGAATTTTCACTGATAATCACCTAAGGCAACAGAAACAAAGGGAAAAATGAACACATGGAACTACATCAAACTCAAAAGCTTCTGCACAGCAAAAGAAACAACCATCAAAATGGAAAGGGAGCCCACTGTATGGGAGAGCATATTTGCCAATGATACATCAGATAAGGGGTTAATTTCCAACATATATAGAGTGCTCAACAACTCAACAAAAGGAAGACAAACAATCCAATTAAAAGATGGGCAGAGGACCTAAATAGACACTTCTCCAAACAGGACATAGAAATGGCCAAGAGACATATAAAAAAAAATGCTGAACATCACTAATCATCAGAGAGATGCAAATTAAAATGACTGTGAGGTATCACCTCACACCTGCCAGAATGGCTGCCATCAACAAATCATCAAACAACAAGTGCTGGCAAGGGTGTGAAGAAAAGGGGACTCTAGTACACTGCTGGTGGGAATGCAGACTGGTCCAGCCACTATGGAAAACAATATGGTGTTTCCTCAAAAAATTAAAAATGGAATTGCCATTTGACCCAGTGATCCCACTTCTAGGAATATATCCTAAGAAGCCTGAAACACCAATCAGAAAGAATATATGCACCTCTATGATCACAGCAGCGCTATTTACAATAGCTAAGATCTGGAAACAGCCCCAGTGTCCATCAGTAGACGGATGGATAAAAAAGCTGTGGTACATTTACACAATGGAGTACTATGTAGCTGTAAGAAAGAAAGATCCCTTACTCTTTGAGATGACATGGAGGAACCTAGAGAGTATTATGCTAAGCGAAATAAGCCAATCAGAGAAAGACAAACATCATATGATCTCACTTATTTGAACAAAATATCATGATATCAAAATATCATGAACAAAATAAGCTGTCAATCAAAATAGATCCAGAGACATAGAAAGGAGTATGGTTCAGAATGACAAACCTCAGAGTGGGGGGGTGGGGGGGGATGGATGAGATGAACCAAAGAACTTATATGTATGTGTGCATAACCAATGGACATACACAACAATGCTAGGGGGGTAGGGGGGTAGGATGAGGAGGAGGGTGTCTAGGGGGGAAAAAGGAGAAACATCTGTAACAAAAATAAATTAATAAAAATTGGAAAAAATAAAATAACTATTTCTACTTTTATAGTTTATTATTTAATTTTACTTTTATTACATGAGTTTTTCTGACCTGCTATGTAATTTTTGCTCAGGGAGGAAATATATTTGACACAGGACAAATTTTTGTAGCCAAGATCCTTACAGGTCTCTCCTAACTTCAAATTTTCCTTTCTTGCTATTTTAACAGAGGTAACATTGCCAGAGTTTGCCTGCAAAATAGAATCTTCATGAAATAAAAATAAAGATTTGATGGACAGGAATTACTTGGAGGCAGTTTGTTTCTGTGCTTAACAACACCTGATAGAGAGTTGTGGCTAGGAGCCCTATTACAGGGTAATCACATGAAATTATATCTGAATACACTCTTACTTGTGCAATGGAGTATTTCAGAAGAACACCTTCATATGTTCAAATAAGTAAATTGAGTGGCCTCAATTCTAATGGGAAATTTGTAATGATTACCATCCATTTTCCTTTTTGCACTTGAAAGTTTTTCTTCTTGTATTAAGACACATTTTACAAAGAGAGAAGCAGCAGAGAGGCAAGAGGAAATATGGGTAAGGGAAAGAAGGCTTGATCAAATGGTTTGAAAACATGAAAATCAAGGTCTCCAAATTGGACTCTGGGCTTTGCTCTTGGCAACAACAGTACTCGATCCCTGTGCAGGTGAAAAATCGAAAATGAAAAGTGTTTTGTGTTTCAAGGAGAAGACTGGGTGTCAATATTAAGATATAACAGCTGGATGAGTTAGACAGAACCATGATTGTTGTGACTAGATGAGTTACCAGATATTGAGGTTTCCTAGTAAGGAGATGGTCTCCCCACCTCCAGGTTTCTAAAGTGTAAAATATGTGTTCTGTGCTATTAATGGCTCAGATATAATCAAGTCAGCCAAATGTATAAACAAAGTAGATGGCTACCTATGTGATGGGATTTGAGGGACAACAAAGGACTCACTTAACTGAAAACAGGACCCAAGATTGCACTTTATAATCCTTTTCATTTTGTTCTTTAAAATGTATTATTAGCCCTGTCCGGTTTGGCTCAGCGGTTAGTGTTGGCCTGCAGACCAGAGAGTCCCGGGTTTGGTTCCCGCTAAGGGCACATACCTCGATTGCAGTTTGTCCCCGGCCCTGGTTGGGGTCGTGTGGGTGGCAACCAGTTTGTGTGTCTCTCCCACGTCGATGTTTCTCTCTCTCTCTTCCCTTCTCTCTCCCTCCAGCCCTATCTGAAGATAAATGCAAAAATGTCCTTGGGTGAGGATAAAAAAAAGAAAAAGCTTTAAAAATAAATAAATAAATAAATAAATAGCTAGCCCTGGCCGGTTTGGCTCAGCGGTTAGAGCGTCAGTCCGCGGACCAGAGAGACCCGGGTTTGGTTCCCGCTAAGGGCACATACCTCGATTGCAGTTTGTCCCTGGCCCCGGTTGGGGTTGTGTGGGTGGCAACCACTTGATGTGTCTCTCTCACGTCGATGTTTCTCTCTCTCTCTCTTGCCCCCTCTCTCCCTCCCACTCTATCTGAAGATACATGCAAAAATGTCCTCGGATGAGGATTAAAAAAATAATAAATAAATAAATAAATAAATAAAATGTATTATTAATTAAGCAGGTAATTCATGAGTACCTTATTATTTTTAAAGAGTCAACCCATAAGGGATAACAAGTTAATGAAGTAATTTACAAATCAGTAATTGATTTAACATATAAGGTATTACTAATCATTAAAACGTGACAGAATTGGCAAGTAAGCTTTGAATAAAGGAGAGTGTGGTGGGTGAAATTAAGAGTATGAGATGCTGAGAAGAAGACAAACTCAGGTGAACATCCCATTAAGGTGACTGGAAAAGGCAGCAAGGAACTGATGAAACTGCTAGCCGGCTGAAAGTTTGTAGAGTTAAACAAAAAGAAAGCTTGTTATGGAGTTGGGATGTAGTCAAAGACAAACTTTGTGCAATTCCTTAGTTTTGCCTAGGACCAGCTTGGAACGCAATTTTACCAACAATACAGCTATAGAAACAAGCTCTAGTCCTGTGAGTACAGGCATCTCAATGGAGGAGAGGAAGCCAGACTTCGAAACCTGACATGGAGGTGAGTTCCGATTCAACCTCTAATCACCTGTGTGCCCTTGAGCAAGTCACCCCATCTCTCTAAGCATCAGCTTCCTCACATGTAAAATGTAAACAGGAGCACCTACCTCTTTAGTGCGATAGCTCCTTGAAGTGCCAAGCACCATTCTTGGCACATGACAGACACTATAAATATGAGTGTCCTTTTTGGGGAAGAGTTGTTTACCAGTCCAGACTTTGGTGATACAATTTCATCTTAAATGCTGTATAGAAGTGTGTGATTTAAAGGAAATAAGAAGTGGCTCTTTGATGAGAATTTATTTGGTAAAGATAAAATAGTTTATTGTTATTGCAATATCAAATTGTTATATTTTCTTAGAATGGCCTTAGTGCCACAGTATTTACTCATCAATTCATTAAAATGGTGTGGTCCATTTGCAAGGTCCATACAATGGCAGCTCCACCTTGCCATCTGCTCAGTGAAAGCCCATCTTCCCCCATCAGGTCCGGGCTTATTAATAGGAGCCTCTACATTTCTTCCTTCTCCTGGCCTTTCTGGTGAAAAACAACTTGCTTACGTTGAGTGCCCCTTAAGGGACACTGAGATGCCAACCCCTGGGTAAAGGTAGGAAGGGGTGAAGTTGGTGTAACTTTCTATAAGGCTAAAGGAATAAAAATAAAACAAAACAAAAAACCTATCTCTGAGATGGACAAACATTAAGGAAATGTTTGGCTTTATTCTTAATTCAAGTGATAATAAAAGCTAATATTTACTGAATAGTTAATATGTTCCTAGTACTGTTCTACAGACTTCCCATGAGTTAGAACATACAAACCTATCTCAGTTTTATAGATGGAGAAACCGAAGCGGAGAGAAATAAAAGTGGGTTGCCTCAGATTACACAGGAAGCAGTAGAGCCAGGATTCAGACTCCAGTGATTTGCCACCTGAGCTTGCCCACTGTGTCACTGCCCTACCCCGCCAGAGACTGTTACTAGAATAAAGTACGGAGTGCTGCTTTCACAGAGGGTTTATGCCAGCATAGCAGTGACATTGAAAACTTTCTGGTCCTTATTCCTTTATTAAAACACACCATTTAAAGTGATTTTAGGGCATTTATCTGAGCATATGATAACAGATCAAGCCCAATTCCAACCTCCAGAATGGTCAAATATGACAGTTAATTTGTGTGTCAAATTTTTTAGGCCATGGTACCCAGATATTTGGTCAAACAGTTGTCAGGGTGTAGCTGTGAAGGTATTTTTTAAGGCAAGATTAACACCAGTGAACTTTGAGTAAAACAGATTACTCTCCATAATGTAGGTGGGCCTCATCCAATCAGTTGAAGGTCATAAGAGAGAAAGAGAGGTCCTCTGAGGAAGCAGGAACATTCTATTGGCTTTGTTTTTCTGGAGAACCCTGACTAACACACTAAATGCTACTAACTTTTTTGTTTTTCCTGAAAATCTTTCCTATTGTACCCAGCCATAATGTAATATCACAAAGCTCTTGCTAAATCCCTGTTTGCCATGAAGGGGCTGAGGTGATTATGTCTTTTCTTTCTCCACAAAGTCCCACATCACCTCAGTCCATTTACCTGAGAACTGGGTGTTGAAGATGGTGAGAGCCAAAATAAAATCCAGTTCTCACCTAAAGATACTATCTCTGAAAAGAAAGTCCAAAATAAAAATGGTTGTGAGATGTCATTGTCCCATTATTAGGAGGAGTTATAGAAAAAATGCCAACAATTACACAGAAACTTAAGAATGTGTCTATGTAAATTTCAAGCAATGTTCCATTTATAACCCATGCTAATTAAATGCTATCACTTAACATTCATGATTAACAAAGGTTTTCTGGCAGTTGTCAAATCTCAAGTGAAAGGCTTTTAGCTTCCTTCATTTCTTCTCAATGAAGACATTTTGGAAGTCTCTTTCAAAGCAGTCTTTACTTGTAAAGCACTCCCTCACTCAGGCCATTGATAAAATGTGCTGTAGCCAGGATAGCAGAAACACCTGGAATGTAACTATGCAACAAGATAAGAGCAGAAAATTATGGGGGGAAAACCCAGAAGATTCATTTAAAAAAAAATGTAGTAAATTTAAGAAATGAAGAAAAGAGCCAATAAAAGATAAAGCTCCATGGGTAGTTTCAACAGTAGATTAGACAGCTGGGAAAATCCGTGCCAAAAGACAGGAGGAGGTACAGAGGGTCGGGTGAGATGCACTGACATACATCAGAGAGGGCCACTGGATATTAGACATTTGTTTCTCCTTATTGTAAAAGATGAATATTTGCAAGTTTTAAAAATAGTTCCTTGAAAATTACTATCTCAGAAAATGATATCCATAAAGATGTTGTGAAGAACTGATCACTTCTATTAATTAAATGAATGTAGGTGAACAAAATTAGTAATTCAGAGTAGTTCCTCTGCTATGAACTGAATGTTTGTGTCCCCTTCGCCCCAAATTCATATGTTGAAATCCTAGTCCCCAGAGTGGTGGTACTTGAAGGTGTGGCCTTTGAGAGGTGATTGGGATAAAGAGGCCAGAGAAAGCTCCCTTACCCCTTCTGCCATTTGAGGTTACAGAGAAAAGACAGCCATGTGGGCAGCGGGACCTCACCAGATGCCAAATCCACTGGCACCATGATCTTGGACTTCTCAGCCTACAGAACCGTGAGAACAAATGTTTGTTGTTGGTAAGCCACCTCATTTATGGTATTTTATTATAGCAATCCCAACAGACTAAGACACTCTCTCAGGCCTGGTCCATCTGTTCATTCCCCTTGCAGTCATTTTTTTAAAAAGTGATTTTATAGAGGAAGGAAGGGAGAGAGAGGGAAACATCTATGTGAGAGAGAAACATCAATTGGTTGCCTGGACTGGGGATCAAACCCGAAACCTGGTATGTGTCCTGACCGGGAGTCGAACCCACAACCTTTTGGTGTATGGGTTGATGCTCCAACCAACTGAGCCATACCAGTTAGGGCTTGTTTGGTTTTTAATTCTTTTTTTTTATTTTTATTTATTTTTTATTTTTTTATTTTTATTTTTTATTTTTTTTGGTTTTTAATTCTTAAATAACCTGGCAAAGTACCTCAATTCCTTATTTATCTTGTTTTTTTTTTAAAAATAGGTTTTTATTGATTTTTTTTTTTTTGGTATTTATCTTCAGGTAGAGAGAGAGGGAGAGACGGAGAGAGAGAGAGAGAAACATCGACGAGCAAGAGCCACATCGACTGGTTGCCTCCCGCACGACCCTGACCAGGGCCAGGGACGAACCGCAACCGAGGTACTTGCCCTTGGCTGGAATCGAACCCGGGATTCATTGGTCTGCAGGTCGATGCTCTACCGCTGAGCCAAACCGGCCAGGGTTCATTTCTCTTGTTTTGTATATAGATTTTAATTTAATTGGTACTCACTCAGATTTTGGGACTAACACATTCTTTAAGTCCCAGAATTGACCTCATCTTGATATAATAATAAATCTAACGTTTATTTGGTGTTTATTATATACTAAACATTGTAAAATGGTTTACATATATTATCTCATTTAGTCTTACAACAATTCAAACAAATAGTACTGTTATCCTCATTTTACAAATTAAGGAACTGAAGAAGAAAGAGGTCAAGACACTTACGAAAGGTCATACAGCTACTCATCCTTAATGTAAAACAATTCACATTCCTTTGTCAAGATTAATTTGTGGCAATAACGACTGGTCTCATTTCTAATTACCAGTCATTCTTCTATGCTACCTGTTTAACAGTCCCGTCTTGCCTCTTCCTGTACAACCCATCCGGTTCCATCTTCCTTTCTTCCAAATAAGAAATGTCTAAAGTCCAAAGAAATAATTTCTAAATAATTCAATGGGTTTGCTTTTATTATTTGCTTTTTTATGGAAGTATCTGGGTCATTTTTCTCCGTTTTCATTTCATTATAATTGTAAGACCTGGCTTGTGGTATTCTATACGTCTGCTAGGAAAGAAGGAACGTCCTTCAAATTTGGCTAGCACAACATTTTCATAATGCTCCTTAGGTCAAGGTTTAGACAAGAAACTCATTGCTGTGACAAGTGAGAAGCAATGACATCACCCTGTATCCTGGCTAGAAGAGACAAAGCTTGCTTTTGAGCTTTGGTTTGGCAAAGTTTCCAGCCGGTGTTTCTAGAACAAAAGCCTCCTCTGTTTGGTGCTGCTGGAACATGGTGCCTGATTCACAGACTGGAAGCTCAGAGCTGAATGGGTGAGCTCTGAGACGGAGGGACAGGTCTCCTAAAATAGGGAATAAGAAAAGCCTGGGGACCAAATACCTGGTGCAGCCTGGAAACATTTTCTTTTCTTTTCTTTTCTTTTTTTGTTTCATTAAAGGTTTCTTTTTATTATTATTATTAATTTATTTTTGTTACAGATGTTTCTCCTTTTTCCCCATTGACACCCTCCTCCCCGACCCCCCACCCCGTCCCCAGCTTTATTGTCCATGTCCATCAGTTATGCATACATGCGTATAAGTTCTGTGGTTTATCTCTTCCCTCCCCTCCCACCCCCTCTTCTGAAGGTTGTCAGTCTGTACCCTACTTTCACATCTCTGGGTCTACCCTGTTCCCCAGACTGCTATGTTTATTATATTCCACAAATGAGTGAGATCATGTGATATTTGTCTTTCTCTGATTGGCTTGTTTCGCTTAGGATAATACTCTCAAGGTCCCTCCATGTCGTCTCAAAGGATAAGAGATCTTTCTTTCTTACAGCTGCATAGTACTCCATTGTGCATATGTAGCACAGCTTTTTTATCCATTCATCCACTGATGGGCACTTGGGCTGTTTCCAGATCTTAGCTATTGTAAATAGTGCTGCTATGAACATGGGAGTATATGTATTCTTTCTGATTGATGTTTCAGGTTTTTTAGGGTATATTCCTAGAAGTGGGATCACTGGGTCAAATGGCAATTCAATTTTTAATTTTTTGAGGTAACACCATAGTGTTTTCCACAGTGGCTGCACCAGTCTGCATTCCCACCAGCAGTGTACTAGAGTCCCCTTTTCTCCACACCCTCGCCAACACTTGTTGTTTGATGATTTGTTGATGGTGGCCATTCTGACAGGTGTGAGGTGATACCTCATTGTTGTTTTAATTTGCATCTCTCTGATGATTAGTGATGTTGAGCATTTCTTCATATGTCTCTTAGCCATTTGTATGTCCTGTTTGGAGAGGTGTCTATTTAGTTTCTCTGCCCATTTTTTAATTGGGTTCTTTGTCTTCCTTTTGTTGAGTTGTATGCGCACTCTCTATATTTTGGAGATTAGCCCCTTATCTGATATATCATTGGCAATTATGCTCTCCCATAGAGTGGGTTCCCTATCTGTTTTGATGGTTGTTTCTTTTGCTGTGCAGAAGCTTTTGAGTTTGATGTAGTCCCATGTGTTCATTTTTCCCTTTGTTTCTGTTGCCTTAGGTGATGTATCAGTGAAGATTCTGCTGCGTATGGTGTCCGAAATTTTGTTGCCTACATTTTCTTCTAGGATTTTTATGGATTCATGAGTCACATTTAAGTCTTTTATCCATTTTGAGTTTATTCTTGTGTATGGTGTAAGTTGATGGTCTAGTTTCATTTTTTTTCATGTAGCTGTCCAATTTTCCCAACACCATTTATTAAAGAGACTGTCTTTACTCCATTGTATGCTCTTGCCACCTTTGTCAAATAGTAATTGAGCATAATGTCTTGCGTCAATTTCCGGATTCTCTGTTCTGTTCCACTGGTCTATATGCCTGTTCTTGTGCCAGTACCAGGCTGTTTTGATTATAGTAGCTTTGTAATATAACCTGATATCCGGTATTGTGATCCCTCTTACTTTGTCCTTCTTTTTCAAGATTGCTGTGGCTATTCGGGGTCTTTTTTGGTTCCATATGAACTTTTGGAATATTTGTTCTAGTTCTGTGAAATATGTCACTGGTATTTTGATTGGGATTGCATTGAATCTATAGATTGCTTTGGGTAATATGGACATTTTAATGATGTTAATTCTTCCAATCCGTGAACAAGGTATGTGCTTCCACTTTTTTATATCTTCCTCTATTTCTTTTTTCAATGTCCTGTAGTTTTCTGCAAATAGGTCCTTTACTTCTTTGGTTAAGTTTATTCCTAGGTATCTTAATTTTTTTGCCACAATGGTAAATGGGATTGTTTTTTTAGTTTCTCTTTCTGTGAGTTCATCATTGGTGTATAAGAATGCCATTGATTTCTTGACGTTAATTTTGTATCCTGCTACTTTGCCAAATTCATTTATTAAGTCTAGTAGATTTTTGATGGAGTCTTTAGGGTTTTCTATATATAATATCATGTCGTCTGCGAATAATGACAGTTTCACTTCCTCCTTTCCAATTTGGATTCCTTTTATTTTTTCTTCACGTCTGATTGCTGTGGCTAAGACTTCCAGTACTATGTTAAATAAGAGTGGTGAAAGTGGGCATCCCTGTCTTGTTCCTGTTCTTAAGGGAAATTTTTTTAGTTTTTGCCCATTGAGTATGATGTTGGCTGTAGGTCTTTCATATATGGCCTTTATTATATCAAGGTATGATCTCTCTATTCCCAAATTGCTGAGCGTTTTTATCAGAAATGGGTGCTGGATTTTGTCGAATGCTTTTTCAGCATCTATTGATATGATCATGTGGTTTTTATCTTTCATTTTGTTTATGTGGCGTATCACATTTATTGATTTGCGAATATTGAACCAGCCTTGCATCCCTGGGATGAATCCCACTTGGTCATGGTGAATAATTTTTTTGATGTATTGCTGGATCCGATTTGCTAGTATTTTGTTTAGGATTTTGGCATCTATGCTCATCAGGGATATTGGCCTGTAGTTTTCTTTCTTTGTAGTGTCTTTTTCTGGTTTTGGAATTAAAATTATGCTGGCCTCATAAAACGAGTTTGGAAGTCTTCCTTCTTGAATTTTTTGAAATAGTTTGAGGAGAATGGGTGTTTGTTCTTCCTTGAATGTTCAGTAAAACTCCCCTTTGCAGCCATCCGGGCCTGGGCTTTTGTTTGCTGGGAGAGTCTTGATTACATCTTCAATTTCCTTTGTTGTTATTGGTCTGTTCAAGTTTTCTATCTCTTCCCGTTCCAGTTTTGGGAGACTATGTGTTTCTAGAAATTTGTCCATTTCACTTAGATTGTCGAATTTGTTGCCATATAAATGTTCATAGTATTTGTTAATGATTCTTTGTATTTCTGTCATGTCAGTTGTTACTTCTCTTTCGTTTCTGATTTTGTGTATTTGGGTTCTCTCTCTTCGTTTCTTGGTGAGTCTAGCTAAGGGTCCATCAATCTTGTTTATCTTTTTAAAAAACCAGCTCTTTGTTTCATTGATCCTTTGAATTGTTTTTCTGGTCTCTATGTCATTTATTTCTGCTCTGATCTTTACTGTTTCCTTCCTTCTACTTGCTCTGGGGTTTTCTTTTTGTTTGCTTTCTATTTCTTTAAGTTGTGAGGTTAGAAAGTCTATTAGAAATTTTTCTTGTTTCTTGAGGTAGGCTTGTAGTGCTATGAACTTCCCTCTCAGAACTGCTTTCGCTGCATCCCATAGATTTTGTGTTGTTGTGTGTTCCTTTTCATTGGTTTCCAGGAAGTTTTTAATTTCTTCCTTGATCTCCTCGGTAACCCATTCATTGTTTAGTAACATGCTATTTAGCCTCCATGTATTCAAGTGTCTTTGCATGTTCTTGTTGCAATTGATTTCTAGTTTCATGCCATTGTGATCTGAGAAGATGCTTGATATGATTTCAATCTTCTTGAACTTGTAGAGATTTTGTTTGTGTTCTAACATGTGGTCTATCTTTGAGAATGTCCCATGTGCACTTGAGAGGAATGTGAATTCTGCAGTGTTGGGGTATAATTCTCTGTAAATATCTATTAAATCCATTTGATCTAGTGCTTCATTTAGAGTCTCTGTTTCCTTGTTAATTTTTTGTCTAGAGGATCTATCCAGTGATGTCAGCGGGGTGTTGAAGTCCCCTGCTAGATTGTATTGCTGTCTATTTCTCCTTTGAAGTCCTCCAGAAGATTTTTAATATATTTTGGTGCTCCTATATTGGGCACATATATGTTTACCAAGGTTATATCTTCCTGTTGGATAGATCCTTTCAATATTATGTAGTGACCTTCTTTGTCTCTAGTTATGGCCTTCATTTTGAAATCTATTTTATCAGATATGAGTATTGCTACCCCAGCTTTTTTTTTCCTTTCTGTTTGCTTGGAAGATTTTTTTCCATCCTTTCACTTTCAACCTATGTGAGTCTTTTGTTGTGAGGTGGGTCTCTTGTAAACAACATATACATGGGTCATGCTTTCTTATCCAATCCGCTACTCTGTGTCTTTTTATCAGAGCATTCAATCCATTTACATATAAGGTGATTATTGATATGTACTTATTTATTGCCATTTTTGTTTAGTGTGGTTCTATTTTCCTTTCTATTTCTTCTACTAATTACAGCAGTCCTTTTAACATTTCTTGCAGTGCTGGTTTGGTGCTAATGTATTCCCTTAGCCTTTTTTTGTCTGGGAAGCTCTTTATTTGACCTTCTATTTTGAATGATAGCCTTGCTGGGTAGAGTAGTCTTGGGTTCAGATCCTTGTTTTTCATGACCTTGATTACTTCATGCCATTCCCTTCTGGCCTGTAGTGTTTCTATTGAGAAGTCAGCTGATAGCCTTATGGGGGTTCCTTTGTAGGTAACCTGTTGCTTAGCTCTTGCTGCCTTTAGGATTCTCTCTTTGTCTTTAATTTTTGGCATTTTAATTACTATGTGTCTTGGTGCGGGCCTGTTTGGGTTCTTCTTACTTGGGACTCTCTGTGCTTTTTGAACTTGAATGCCTTCTTCCTTCACCAAATTAGGGAAATTTTCTGTCACTATTTCTTCAATTATATTCTCTAACCCTTTCTCATTTTCTTCTTCTTCGGGGACTCCTATGATGCGAATATTATTACGTTTCCAGTTGTCCCACAGTTCTCTTAAGCTGTCTTCCTGTTTTTTTTATTGTTTTTTTCCTTTTGGTTTTCTGATTGGTTGATTTTTTCTACCCTGTCTTCTAATTCACTGATCCGGTCCTCAGCTTCTTCTACTCTGTTGTTTAGTCCTTCCAATGTGTTCTTCATTTCTGCTATGTCATTCTTCATTTCCAATTGGTTTATTTTCAATATTTCTATGTCTTTGCTCATGGTGTTGATGTCCTTACACATGCTGTTGAGCTTCCTCAAGATCATGGCTCTGAATTCTAGTTCTGTTAACTTGCTTAACTCCATTTCATTTATCTCATCTTTGTTCGAGGTCTCTTGTTCTTTCATTTGGCATCTGTTTCTTTGTTTCACCATTTTGGCTATCTCAGTGGTTTTTGGAGCCTGCCAAATTTTCCCTGTGGATGTTGGTGTTCTGCTGTTTGTGGCTCCCTGTACTGGGTTTGGATGAGTGTGGGAGGACCCACGTTATACACCACTGTCAAGTCTTACTTTCCTGGGTAGATTTGCAAGCCCAGAAAAGGTTCAGTTATCCTCTACTTTTTGCCTACAGGCTATTAGTCCCGGTTGCTTGAAGAGCCTTGGGCTCTCAGTTGAATGAAAACCTCCCTCAGGTGTTCAGCGTGAGAGGATTTCCCGAGGGTGGGGCAGATGCTGGTTGTTAATGAGCCTCAATTTGCATTTCAATGGCCCGCCTGGGTGTGGCTGAATCTCCAAGGGAGTGGCTGCTGCCTCTCCCCAGAGTCCTGGGAAGGAGTAAGATGGCCACTGTCCTGCGTGGCTGGAACTCAGCAAAAGCTCTGAGGGCCCACCAAATCCCGAGTGTCTCCTCACAGTTCCAGTCCAGTCCGCCCTCCCTCTGCCAGAGCCCAAGGTGAGTGGCTGTGGCTATGTTAGCACTCTGTCCCAGACCCCTGTGCTGTGGAGCCGGCTTGGGCTTTCACCTTGAGGGCGCTGCTCACAGCTTAGACCCCTGCTGTCCATGGGCTCCCAGCCCCCCTCTCACACCTCTGCAATCCTACCAGGTTCGATTCAGTGTCCCTGGTTGTATGGTCCTCGCAAGCTGCTTTTCCGTTGCCTTTTCCTGATGATTTGTCTTTATTTTAGTTGTATTTCCAGTTTGGTCCTGGGAGATGGTCTGTGTAGCTTCCATTCACTCCACCGCCATTTTGGAATTCCATTTGGAAACATTTTCTTATGATAAACTTAGCCTAAATTGCCAAGCTTTCCTCTTACTGCATAAAACAATGACCATTTTGCATTTTGAGGAGAAATCGTAGGCAGACACATTGATAAAAGAAAGGTCCAGAGGGAGAACCCAAGACCAGCCTGTTGCCATGACGCCAGGTTAATGACACTGGGCTGATAGAGCATGCTCCCTGGAGTAGTTATCAAGTGACACCATCTTAATTACCCATGGAAAAGACTCCGAATTTCTAGCAAACAATTATTTCCTGATCAATACCCCTGTCTTGTTAAGTACACTTTCTGGCCATTTATAACCAAATATCTGATATATCTTCTCTGATTAGGAGAATCTCTTTTCAACTATCACTACTCAGCAGCAGCCCTGACTCATACCACACACAAAAGCTTCTACATTTACCTATTGCAAATTGTTTGAAAATCCTCATTATTTTTTATGCTTCATTGAATTTTAACTGTAGATGGAGAAATGAGAAGGGCACACAACTTCTCTCCCAGCAACTTATATTATGCGTGTGGATAAGACTTCAACTTAGGGGAAGGGAAGTGGGTTTCTCATGCCCTCTCTAAGGTATCTTCTTGACCTTGGCTGCCTGCCACTCTCCACACCTCACAGGCCCTGCTCACTTCGTTTTTGGTTGTGACCTAGAGAACTCATGGACTGCTGTCCCATCTGACACGGCGCCAGGTCTGGGTTAGGAGGGCAGTGCAGCTCTCACTTCTGCTCTTGGTTCTCTTTTACTTCCCACCACATTGAGTTGAAAAATTTTTTCTTGAGTGCAGTAGGTTGAATAGTGTCCCTCCAAACTCTACGAAGAGTGGGACCTTATTTGGAAATAGAATCTTTGCAGATGTAATTAGTTAAGGTCACACTCAATTCGGATGATCCCTAAACCCAATTATTAATGTCCTTATAAGAGAAAGGGACATAAAAGAGAAAAGGATACACAGCTACTCAGAAAAGACACACAAAGCAGAAGGCCATGTGACAATGGAGGCAGAGATTGGAGTGATAAGGAATGTCAAAAATTGACAGCAACAATAGAAGCTAGAAAAAGATGAGGAAGGACTCTCTCCCCTAGAGCCTCCTCTCTACCACCAGCTGCCTGAAATTCCCAGTCTTAAATGTCAGTCCTTAAGGGTCCTCTCTTAAGTAGAGTATTTTCATTTGCCTAAGGTGTCATGTTGCTTGGGAGGTTAACACATTAGTTACCTAGTTCTGTGCTACTCAAAGTGATGTTTTGGACCAACAGACCCCCAGAACCAACCCAGGACCTAATGAATCTAAATCTGCATTTAAATCAAATTTCCAGATGATTCATACGCACATTAAAGCTTGAGAAAGACAAATCTACAGGGATTTGTCCACCAGAATGCATGCTCCAGTAGAGCAAGGACTTTGTCTTTCTTGGTCACTGTTGTGCTGTCACAGGAAAGACTTGTAGTAATCCATGTTGAATGATGGGTTTGATTACTAAAGGAAGTTAAACATGTCATATAATATGAGTCATATAATAGGGTCAACAGGGCTTTCTTTGGGTGCCACTAAGGCAGAATCATATTGTGGACATATTTTGCTCAACGTGGCATGATATTAATATGTGCTATATTAGTGTGACTTATTGCTTGGCACATGCTATGTTCTAATAGGTATAGTGATTTATTACTACTATTTGTATTTCTTTAACACTTTATAAAAGACCTTCTTGTATCTTACTACATTTAATCTGTACAACGTGCAAGGACTCGGCTGTAAGTCAGAAGAACATGGGTAAACTTAATACATGGGCAAACACAAGACTGAAAGATTTGTGGAAAGACTGATAGTGAGTTAAATGCCAAACTAGAATGTGCACTCAGAATGCCCAAGTTTCTAGACCACTGGCCAGCCACCTACCACTGAAGGCTTCTGTTTAGAACTTAACATTGTATAATGCTAATGATGTTCAAACTTCTGCAGATGAACATGAAAGAAATTATAATTTTATAGTTAATAAAACTTTTTATGTAAAGGCCTTTCCCCTAGTTTTATATATACTACTTTTGGTTTTGAGTAATTAATTAATGTCTACTGTAAAACCCCCAAATGAACATTGACAATATAGACCTGTAAAGATGTCATGAAATAAAATTTAAAATAAAATCATACTGGTATTCATCAGACAGCTAACACAAAATTGCTGTACCTTTTACAGCTCTATATCCTGGTGAGCGGGAGAGAGAACATACTCTATTTTATGGAACTGTCACTTTATTTTTGCATCAGAAAATAAACCTTCATTTCTTTTTGATGACACCCAGAATAATCTCTGATCATGTAATTTACTTCTCAGTTCACCAGAACATATTTATAGCGAAGTGAACCTCAGAGATGGATGTTTAGTATGTTATGACGTTAGAGGCAAAGTAGATAAGAGGCCTTTGGGAGGAATTCATGACGATGTGATAAAGTTTATAAATGAATCCTTCCTCATCTATTTTTATATAGGAATGTCATTAGATACATTCAAGTATCTTGTTTAATAGACTTTATTGTTTAAATCCAAGGAGTTGTCCTCACGTCCCTCAGAGTTCTGTGCATGACACGGCTTTGCATTTGATATGAGTTCCAGAAATATTTGTTTAATTGGATTACTTATCTGTATTGTGAGAACCCGTGTTTACGTTCTCTAGATAACCCCCCTAAAAACCAAAAATGATAATGACAAACATGAAACTTAATCAAGATTCTTAAAACTATCTTCAAATAGATTAAAATTGGGGTGTTATTAAACTTTATTTATTTATTTTTATCCTCACCCACCCGGGGCTGGGGACAAACCACAACTGAGGTACGTGCCCTTAGCAGGACCCGAATCCGGGTCTCATCTGGTCCGCAGGCTGACGCTCTAACTGCTGAGCCAAACCAGCCAGGGCTAACCTTTAAATCTAACTTCTACAAAGTCTGCCCTTTGAGTGAGCACCTTACATGGCATCCCAGCACCATTTCCCCCTGGAGCAGTGGTTCTCAACCTTCCTAATGCCGCGACCCTTTAATACAGTTCCTCATGTTGTATGTGGGCGTATCTGCATGTGGGCGGACCCGCCTGGAGACGGATAGAGGAGTGGTGTCTCAGTTCCTAAGACCATCGGAAATGTGTTTTCCGATGGTCTTAGGCGACCCCTGTGAAAGGATCGTTTGACCCCCAAAGGGGTCGCGACCCACAGGTTGAGAATCGCTGCCCTGGAGTTTTCCTCATCCCTCCACTCTTGGTCAAAGTAGAAAGAATACATTTGAATGCGGTGAATGAATCATGCACCACAGATCTGGGTGTGTGTTATTTTAGACACGAGTAACACATGTAAGCAAAGTTTTACCGGAAGACACCTGGAGAGAAAAAACAACGGCATCCACATACTGAGAACTTGTAAGTACCAGGTGCTGTCCTGAATCCTTTATAATTATAAATAACAAACTTTACTATTACTGCCTCCCATTTAGATAATGGGACAGATGGGAAAACTGAGACAAAGAACTGTTGAGTAACTCTCCCAAGCTAGTGAGTGGCAAAGCTGGGACTTGAACTCAGGCTGTCTGGCTGTGTGTTCAGTTGGGAGC
The DNA here is from genome assembly GCA_030848825.1 of Tadarida brasiliensis. Classification (NCBI taxonomy): domain Eukaryota; kingdom Metazoa; phylum Chordata; class Mammalia; order Chiroptera; family Molossidae; genus Tadarida; species Tadarida brasiliensis. The sequence continues at coordinate 50,130,233 of CM061258.1, forward strand.
TTTTTTACTCCTAGGACAAAGTGGCCTAGAAATACGGATTTTATTTATTTATTTAAAAATATGTTTTGTCCGGCCGGTGTGGTTCAGTGATTGAGCATCGACCCATACACCAAGAGGTCACCAGTTCGATTCCCAGTCAGGACACATGCCTGGGTTATGGGCCAGATCCCCAGGGGGAGCATGCAGGAGGCGGCCAATCGATGTTCTCTCTCATCGATGTTTCTATCTCTCTCTCCTTCTCATTTCCTCTCTCTCTAAAATCAATAAAGGAAAAAAATATGTTTTCATTGATTTTTTAGAGAGAGAAGAAGGGACAGATAGAAACATCAATTGGCTGCCTCCTGCATGCCCCCTACTGGGAATCGAGCCTGAAACCTGGGCATGTGCCCTGACTGGGAATCGAACCGGGACCTCTCAGTCCATGGGACGATGCTCAATCCACTGAACCACATGGGCTGAGCAGAAATATGGATTTTAAAAAATGGTTTAAGTTATCTTAAGTCTACGTTAAAAAGCAAAACACTAATTCACCTCAGCAGGTGGGAGCTGAGATTCCTCTTGGTTGTTGCGTCTCCTGAAGGGATCGCACGTCAGCTCTCTCCCTCAGAGCCATTACATTATTGCCCTGCCTGTATTCTGCATCCTCTTTTTTCCTTTCTACTGTTAAACAGAGCTGACTGCAATAGAATGTGCAGAGAATAAATTGCCCTCCAGACTCCCCAGCTGAAGAGTGGTGGTCAGCGGTGCAATGAAAAGGAAACACTCGATGGCGACAGCTGTTCAGACACACTGGCTAATTGTAACACGCATGGACCCTTCTGCTACAGTGATGCTTGTAACTGCTCATGCTTGTCAGACACTACAATGTTGTTCTTGGAACCTGTGATCTCTCCAGTCTCACACTCCAGACTAGCAAGCTGGGGACTGACCTCTTAAGCATAGCTGAACTTGGAAGAAAACTTCTAGAGACTCTGATGATTTCACAGGATGTATAAAGAATAGGAGGTATGAAGTTATTCTGTAAATTATATTGTCCTCCATTTTCCTGAATATACTGTCTTCTGGCCATCTGGACTGTCTTCTCCTCAGACTCCCAGCTTGTGGCTCAGCTGACTCACTATGGCCACCAGCCCCATGTGAGTTAGACTGCCTGCTGCTTTCTCAGACAAGCTGGGAGCCTGTTTGTCTTTGCCAGGGAAAGAACCTCGCAAAGTGTGGTGCTTACCAGTTCTAAGATCTAGAAAATATGCACCCAGCAACTCTTTCACTTGCCTGTCCCCGACCCTAGGGCAGACAGAGAAAGTTGGAATGGAGGATTGGGCATGGGAAAGTTCTTTTCCTTTAGCAACCAAGGAGCGATGCACCCACAAAGGCCCTACAGGATGACTCAGTGGAGGGAAATATAACACTTCCCTGCCATGCTTCTCTCCCCACCTCTGTCTGCTGTTACCCAGGGCAATAGGCAACACCATGCTCCTTTTACCTCTGCTTCAGTTCATTGTTTCAAGTCTCATTCCTTAGGACCCCCTTCTTGTGTGTGACTGTAGTGGGTAGTGGGTCTTAGGTGGGTCACCTATGAATTTATTATGGGAGTAGGTATTAGCAAAACAGCCAAAGGATTTGTACTTCCTTGTTCTGATTATTGTCAAATTAGGATTCTGAGATGTAGACCACCGTGCAGTGGTGGGTCAGAGGTTCCAAGCATATCCCTGAAGAGTCTGCTATTTATTAGGCAGTCTGAAAAAATCTTGCAATGAGCTGTAAGGCCGGCCTGGATGTTTGCTTTTGAGAAAGAGGAACATCTGATATTATTCAGAGAGTAAGGCAAGTAAGTTTGTTTCTCTAACATTATGGCTCTGGTAACAGGAATTATGTAAGCCAGTTTCTCAGCCGTCTCTAAAGGTAGGTTCTGAGGTGTCCCCATAGAATATTTTGGTTCAGTAAGTCGGAGGTGGGACCTGGGAGTATGCATTTTTTTTCACAAGCTTCCTGCCTCCCTTCTCCCGCACCAGGTGATTGTTAACATCAGAAAAGTGGATAAAATGTTGATTTAAACCAATGGTTCTCAAACTATAGCTTCCATCAGAATGAGCTGGAACACTCCTTAAAACATCTCTTTCCTGGAAAATTTGGTAGGTCTGGGTGAGACCTGAGAATCTGCATTTCTAACAAGTTCCCAGGTGATGTTGATGCTCCTGGTCCAGGGACCACACTTGAGAAGCACTGATTTATTCATTTATTTTATCAATTGGTTGCCTCCCGCACAACCCCGACCAGGGCTGGGGATGAACCACAACCGAGGTACATGCCCTTGGACAGAATCGAACCCGGGACTCTTTGGTCCGCGGGCTGATGCTCTAACCGCTGAGCCAAACTGGCCAGGGCGAGAGAAGCACCAATTTTAAACAGCTCTGTTTCTCCAGGCTGGTCCTTTGTGTTGACAACCCTTTACTGCTCCCAGAGGCCTGAAGGTGGGTTGGACTGATTTGGAACAGGGGGTTCAGGAGTTGTACTATCTTCCAAAGATGCACTCAGCTACATCTTCTGGACTTCAAAGCCCTCTCACCACAGCCCTCACCCCTGAAGAGTTTGAGCCAAGCAACGCCTGGCTGTAGCTTCCTGGACCCAGGGCAGGAGTGGGCACGTAGCTGCTGTGGTCCGAGCATTTTCTGCCTGTGCATTTCCTTTATTCTGCTGACCTCTTTGCCTGCCTGTTACCAACTTCATCATATTTGTGTTACTTGCAGTTGTTGGTTGTTCTCAACAGTATCTCATTTGCAACATAAGAAAGATGGAAGGTCAGACAGATGCAATCTTGCAGTGTTGCTGGTTTGAAGATGGAGGAATGGTCCACAAGCCAAGGACTGGCAGGTCTCTAGAAGACGGAAAAGGCAAAGAAGCTGATCGTACTGTCAATGTACGAAACATTCAAACCTATGAAAAATTTTGTGAGTTTATTTGAGCCAAAACTTTTGACAATTGCCGAGAAGCAAAACCTCAATGGATAATGCTCGGGAGAATGTCAGTTTTACACCTTATTTTCTACATTACATGAAATCCATTGGTGATAGATTAGGGAGGTGGGAGAAAGCAAAGCGGGGGCGACTTCTGGGATTGGATAAAAAGTAAAATTATAGGCACGTGCTTCTTTTACATAGGTGGGTGTACAGGATAGTCAACAGTCAACAATTAACATCTCAGCCCTGGTGCATTGGTTGTGCCCTGAGGGGTCTGGAAAAAGGAAAGTTACCCTAACATTCCAAAGGTGTGTTATCATAGATGCAAAAAGACAACAGGCTCAATTAAGGTGAAAGTTGACCTTTGTAAGGGGGCGGGGCGGGGAGGGAGATACGGGCCCAGGACCTGACTACCCACCATAAACTGCTTTTAGTTAAAAAGTCTTAATTTCAGACCATCCTTTGTGGTTATTTTAGGTCTCTGAGTTTGTAAGGATGCCATGCAGGCCTCCCCTGAGCTTGTTAGGTTTAGTAGGTGGCCCCTTTTCGTCCACAGTACTCTTGAGTCTCCAGAAAGGAACACAGCCCTGTTGACACTTTGATTTTAGTCCAGCGAGACCCATGTTGAACTTCTAACTGGTGGAACTGTAAGATAGTACTTCTGTGTTGTTTTAAGCCATTAACTTTGTCGTAATTTATTATAGCAGCAATAGAAAACTAATATATGGGATAAATCACTGCATAGATTATCAGGTATTTCTATTTGCCAAATATCCTCCCACCTCTGTATAAGTCAGGTTCAATAGTGACTGCAGATATGTTCCCAGGCTAGCCCACTGCCTAAAATGCCTGCCCTGTCCCTTTCCTTTAATTAAATATTCTGTCATTCAAATCCAACTGGAGACCCATTTCTTTCAGATTACTCTAATCCCTTCCACTTAAAGTATTGTCTGCACTTAATCATTGCTTTCCTGCCTTGTTTATCAATTGTTTAAGGTCTCTATGTCTTGCTTCTACAATTAGATTTTAGGATATTGGAGAACAAGGACCATATTTTTTACATTTTTTGTGTTCTTCCCAGTAACAAGAAAACTGCATGATCCACCCTTAATAAATAGTTTAATGTTAGAAAAATTTCAAAGTTAAACATTTTTAAACCAAATTATTGTCAACTGAAAAATAGTCTTTGAACTTGTTGATGAAATGATAAGGCAATTTAGTGAGGAAACAATCCATTTGTCAAATGAGTTTCCCAAGTAAATACCCACTGCATAAAGAAAGGCGTATCCATGCATATGTTACAGCTTGGAGGCAAGTTAATCTGAATAGAAATGGATGAGCTATCTCCAGCTGCAAGAGTTTTACTTAGCTACAGATGCCCAGCAATGTAACACTCTCACCAGTCTAGGAAAAAGATCAGCCTGCTCGCGAAGTATAACAGACAGGTTTGTTGTCAGTGATGGAAAAGCACTCAGCACTGTAAGATAAACCCTAGGTATGCTGCACTCACAACACTTAGCCACTCCTTGTTCACACCGTCATCAGTTTAGCTTCATTCCTTGGAACGGGAAAACGGAACCTTTAATAAATTGCTACAGCTGACATTCTACTCAAGATTATGCATATCAGCTAACGATCCCAGTCCTGATGTTTTGCCATAAAGTATGTATGCCCGCTTTTTTGAAAGCTCGTTTTAAGCCACTTCGCTTTTGCTAACTGAAAGAAATCCTCAAAGGACTTTTGCTGTTACAAAAAAAAAAAAAAAGATGAAAATTGACAATATCTTTTGTTTTTCAGTTAGCATTATTGAGGCAGTGAGCACCCCAGCACACCAAGCTCTTTTTCTGGGAACTATACTCAGCACTTTAGCATCAAACCACCATAGCTTTGAACTGTGAGCATCTGTGCTTTATCTTGATTTATTTTGTGCATTGTTAGCAAGATGTGTCCTAAAGTATCAGAAAAGCATAAAAGAGCTTATAAGGATGTATGCTGAGCATAAAATTGGACATAATTAAGCTTTTGATCATGGTGAATGAAATAATGACATAGTGCGTGTGTTGAATTTGCCTGTGTCCGCCCTTAATATTTACATGCAGAGAGAAAGAATCTTGAAAGCTGCTGAAGTTGCTATTGGTTCTGCTAGTAGCAAAGTGGTCTCTTTTAGTTGGCATCCGGTAATGAATAAAATGGAAAGTCTATTGCTTGAGTGGATTGATAGGTGCACAAAGCATGGTGTTTCATTATCTTATACTTAAAGAGAAATCAGTCTTTTTAATAAGTGAAACTACACTGTACATACATTATTTCTACTTTATATAGGCTATGTATTTATTGTATCATTCCTGCTTTTACTATATGGTTAGTGTTATTTTAGATTTCATGTGTTATTTGGTATTTGGTAGGTTATTCTTGGGGTCTTGAAAAACTCAAAAATTTTTTTCATGTAAATTAATGGTAATGGCTGCTGCTATTTATACCATTTCAGTTTACAAAAAGTTTCATAGGCTTGCTCTGCATTCAGATAGTAGAGAAAACCTATATACATTTAGCATTGGCAAAATGATAAAGACAGTTCTTGAGCCTCTTAATCAAGGAAAGCAGGATGAGCAATGAAGCAAACATGTGGTGAGACAAGGATGAGACTGTTTGATGTACTTATGACATTGTTGATATTCTGATACACTCATCTGCTAATCCCTGTAGCTATTTGTAGGAGAACATTTGTTATCACAATCCTGGGGACTCAGATCATTTTGATAATTAACAATTCCATTTGCCTCCTCTTTTTCACCATGCAGATGAGTTCCAAGGACAGAGGAACATTTGCAGCAGGGTCTGAAGTTGAGCAGAAAATGTTTATCTCCATCTGTAACACTTGGATAAGCAGGAGAGAATACAGAGTGCCACTAAATAACAACTGGCCCACTGATGGGACGTCAGTGGTGTGATTTGGTGCACGAACAGTCACAGCCATGATTTGCTCACTGTCGCTGCCTCATTCTCTTAGTCTCCTGGGCACCTAAACAGTTCAACCCAGATGGAGTCCCCAGAAAAATAAAGTTTATCTTCCTGCTTCCCCCAAATTAATGGCCAGGCTATATCACCCTTAAATTAGCCTTCCATACATTTTTGCAGCTTGTCTTCTGGTTATCGTTCTACTGTTTATGATAAGTTTGGCACCTTGGTTCAAGTGATGAGAAATATATTTCATCCACTAAAAGACAATAAATCCATATATTTTCTGATTAATGCATAACACCAGACATTAGCAACGGCTCTTACTTGTTTTGATAAGTTTACACCTAAAACTGTTCAGAAGCCTGAGCATAAAGTTGGTAAGTTGATTTAAGTAGAAGATGGGACTTAGCTCTGCCATCAGAGACCCTCAGCTTGGTTTGGGTGTGGCCCTGAAGGCCACCTCCAAAGTGCCTCCTAATAGTAAATGGCTCACTTTCTCATTCCAGTCCTCAGTGTCTCACCAGCAGTCACTGACTTCTTCCCACATCACCTCATTTGTTCTTTTCCTGTGTTTTTCATTCTGCCTTTGGGTTAATTTTGGTTATGTATATGGGTACCTCTACTACTGAGATTAAGTCCTTGATAGTAGAGAAGCTGTTACTCTTATAAGTCTGCCTCAGGACATAGCAAAGAATTTGGCACATAGTAGATTGATAATAAACATTTGCTGAGTGTTTTTTGAGTGAATAATGATAATTTAATTGTGTCAACTTTCAGATTTCTATAGTACCAGCTACTACTATAGGTTCTTTCATTTTGCTCTGTAAAGTTTTATTAATGAATATAAGCTAATTTTAAAACCTAGGAACTGTACCCAAGTAAAAATTAAAAGGAAAATTACCCATATCTCCCAACCAAATATAACACTCATATATATTATAGCATTTATCTATCTAGGCTGTTTTCTATGCTTATGTAAACATGTATAGAAATGAGATCAGGAGGGAGAGAAAACGGGCCAAGTTCTGCATTTCTGTTCGATCTCTAACTCCCTCTCCGCAATACATCAATGGAAAAGTAAACAGAAAAATCAAACCTAAAAAAAAGGAAAAAAGAAATGAGATCATACTACATGTAGTGTTTTGTAATCTGATTTTTTTAACTAAAAATATGCAATCTATACACATTTCAATATAGTCAGTATATCCATATAGTACCATTTGGGCAGCCACAGAGCATTTCATTGTATGGATGTACTTTATAGTTCTACTTTCATATTACTTCTCATGTTTTGTCTTTACAAAGCCAGCTAAGATCTTGTTTCTTGGCCTCAGCTATCTTGTAGCTTGAGGCACACTCGTTAAAGGGACTCATAATATCTGTGTGGTTGCAGCAACCCTAAACTCCATCATGACCTAGAAGAGTTACTTGTTCACTGGTTATGTAGGATCTTTTTTGTATCTTTAATCAAATTGTGTGGAATACAATAAAGAAAAATGAACTCATTCACTAAATCTACTTTATTATTTTGATAAGGAAAATGTATTTGAAAATATATTAGAGACTTAAAATGACCAAGCACATCCTATGACACTAAGTATTTGAGTAGAATTCATTATCTATATAGTCTCTTGGTAACTTCAAACTCCAGGTTAACTGTGAAGAAACACTGATGAACTTGAAATTAGTCACAATGCATAAAACAAAAAACGAAGATAACATTGTTACATGGGAGTTCATTTGAATGCTCAAAAATGTTAACAGTTTCACACTAGCTTTTCTTTCCTTTTTTATTCTTGTTTGAAAGTGATGGTCAGTTAATTTGTGTAGCATTTTACACAGATAAATTTATGTATGTATTTATTTATTTTTCCTTTTAAAAAAATTAGATAATTTATTAATTTATTTTTGTTACAGATGTTTCTCCTTTTTCCCCCATTGACACCCTCCTCCCGACCCCTCCCCCCCACCCCATACCCAGCATTGTTATCTATGTCCATGGTAACGCATACATGCATATAAGTTCTGTGGTTTATCTCTTCTCTCCCCCCAACCCTTTCTTCTGAGGTTTGTCAGTCTGTACCTTACTTCTATGTCTCTGGGTGCATTTTTTTCATCAGCTTGTTTTGTTCATTATATTCCACAAATAAGTGAGATCATGTGATATTTGTCTTTCTCCAATTGGTTTGTTTCACTTAGAATAATATTCTCTAGGTCCCTCCATGTCATCTCAAAGGATAAGAGATCTTTTTTTCTTATAGCTGCATAGTATTCCATCGTGTATCTGTACCACAGCTTTTTTATCCACTCATCTATTGATGGACACTTGGGCTGTTTCCAGATCTTAGTGACTGCAAATAGTGCTGCTACATAGGGGTACATATATTCTTTCTGATTGGTGTTTCAAGCTTCTTAGGATATTCCTAGAAGTGGGATCACTGGGTCAAATGGCAGTTCAATTTTTAACTTTTTGAGGTAACACTATATTGTTTTCCATAGCGGCTGCACCAGTCTGCATTCCCACCAGCAGTGTACTAGAGTCCCGTTTTCTCCACACCCTCACCAGCACTTGTTGTTTGATGATTTGTTGATGGCAGCCATTCTGACAGGTGTGAGGTGATACCTTATTGTTGTTTTAATTTGCATCTCTCTGATGATTAATGTTGAGCATTTTTTCATGTCTCTTGGCCATTTGTATGTCCTGTTTGGAGAGGTGTCTCTTTAGGTCCTCTGCCCATTTTAATTAGATTATTTGTCTTCCTTTTGTTGAGTTGTATGAGTACTCTATATATTTTGGAAATTAACCCCTTATCTGATGTATCATTGGCAATTATGCTCTCCCATATAGTGGGTTCCCTTTCCATTTTGATGGTTGTTTCTTTTGCAGAAGCTTTTTAGTTTGATAGAGTCCCATGTGTTCATTTTTTCCTTTGTTACGCTTGTCTTAGGTGTTGTATCAATGAAAATTCTGCTGTGTGTGATGTCTGAAATTTTGTTGCCTACACTTTCTTCTAGGATTTTCATGGATTTACAAGTCACATTTAAGTTACATAGATAAATTTAAAGCCCATTCTAAAAACTTTGTTTAATCGTTGGATGATGATATTAAACTCTGCTGGTTTTCCCCATTACAGGTAGGCAGACAGGCCAGGATGGAGCTGATGATAGTTATCAATAAGCACTTACCCACACTGAGTCACCATCCCTTCCCTGTTACAGAAAAGCCTGTTCTATAAAGACAGTTTGGGACAAGGAAATGAGGACTATGGCAATAATGTGCTGAGGACACATCAGTCTCTTTCTGTTCATTAATCTAGTCAGAGCACAGCCCCACGTCACACTAAAATATGGTCTGCCCCAGGCCCCTGGGATTATGTCTGCCAATGATGCCCAATTATCAAGAGTTCAATAAAACCATGGCACACTTAACCAAGGAAAAGAAATAACCAAGGGTGAAAGTAATTGAGCATTTGGGACATGACTCAAAGCATCTAATAAAGCTGTAGAGATCATTGACTCATACTTTATGAATTAAATTCTATAGACACAAAATATTAAATAAAAAGTACTGGGTCTCTGATTACCATGTACTTCTGACACATTAGAGATCTTGAGATCAGATGTGAGTAATCAGTTGATCCAGCGCTATACGCTACCACTGTAATTAAGACTAAATGAAGTGAAAAGGCTTCTAACAAGTGTGTCATAAAAAATGCTATGATTTATATACCTACGATGGAATTAAAATTCTGAAAATATGTTACTAATTTCTTGGCCATTAGAGAGGACTGAGTTGTACAAACTACATGCATGTCTGTTATTATGACGCCAGTCTAAGACTTTTCTTGGTCAATGAATAAAATATTTATACAACTATTAATCTTATATCTGGTATTTTACAATAGTAAAAAAGTAACATGTTGACATTTTACAATTTGTTGCACAAAGAAGCCCATAAAATGGAATGCCATTATTTCATTGTTTCTTGATACAGACCCATCACAATTCCTATACTAATTTTTAATCAATTTTTTGAAATTCAGGTAATATTGGTTAACAACATTATATAAATTTTAGGTGTATAACATTATAATTCAATATCTGTATACTCTATTGCATACTTACCACCAAAAGTCTAGTTTCTATTTGTTACTATATATTTGACCACCTTTACCCATTTTGCCCTCCCCTCATCCCCCTTTCCCTCTGGTAACCACCACTCTGTTGTTAGTATCTATGTGTTTTGGGTGTTTTTGTTGTTAGTTTGTTATTATTTTGTTTTGTTTTATAGTCCACATATGAATGAAATAATTCAGTTTTGTCCTTTTTTGTCTGGCTTATTTCACTTAGCATAATGCCCTCCAGATCTATCCATGTTGTTGCAAAGGGCAATGTTTCATCTTTTTTATGGCAGAGTAATATTCCATTGTTATATATATATATATATATATATATATTTTTTTTTTTTTTTTTCAAATCACATCTTCTTTATCCATTCATCTATAGATGGACACTACTTAGGTTGTTTCCATATCTTGACTATTATAAATAATACTACAATGAATCTATGGGTACATATATCTTTTTGAATCAGTGTTTTCATATTCTATTCTTTGGATAAATATCCAGAAGAGAGAAATTGCAGGATTATATGGTAGTTCTATTCTTTTTTTTTGAGAATCCTCCATACTGTTTTCCATAATGGCTGTACCAATTTAAAATTCCACCAACAGTACACAAAGTTTCCCTGTTCTCCACATCCTTTCTAAGTTATTATTTGTCTTTTTGATATAGCCATCCTAACAGCTGTGAGGTGATATCTGATTGTGGTTTTAACTTGCATTTCTCTGATGATTAGTGATGTTAAACATCTTTTCATATATCTAGCTGTATGTCTTTCTCAGAAAAATGTCTATCAGACTTTCTGCCCATTTTTAATTGGATTGTTAGTTTTTCCTTGTTGAGTTGTATGAGTTCTTTATATATTTTATTTTATTTTTAATATTTTTATTGATTTTTTTAGAGAGAGAGGAAGGAGGAGGGAGAGAGAAAGAGAAACATCGATGTAAGAGTGCAACCTACATCTGCTGCCTCCTGTATGCCCCCTATGGGGGATCGAGACTGCAACCCGGGCATATGCCCTGACTGGAATCAAACCAGCAACCTTTTGGTGCATGGGAAAACACCCAACCGACTAAGCCACACTGGCCAGGGCTCTTTATATATTCTAGATATTAACTCCTTATCTGAAATATTATTTGCAAATATCTTCTCCCATTTAGTAGGATGCCTTTTGTTTTGTTGACGGTTTCCTTCACCACGCAGAAGCTTTTTAGTTTGATATAGTCTCTCATGTTTACTTTTGTTGTTGTGTCCCTTGCTTTTGGAGTCAAATTCACAAAAACCCACTGCAACCGATGTCCAGAAGTTTAGTGCCTGTATTTTCTTCTATGTATTTTATTGCTTTAGGTCTTACATTCAAGTCTTTAATCCATTTTGAGTTAATTTTTTGTGTATGGTATAAGATATTGGCTTGGTTTAATTCTTTTGCACGTGGCTGTCTAGTTTTCCAAATTTACTAAAGAGGCTGTCCTTTGTATAGTCTTGGCTCCTTTGTTGTAAATTAGTTGCCCATATTTATGTGGGTTTATTTCTGGGCTATCAATTCTTGTCCATTGGTCTGCATGTCTGTTTTCCTGCCAATATCATACTGTTTTGATTACTATAGCTTTGTAGTATAGTTTGAAGTTGGGGCATCCTATACTAACTTTTAAGTGTGCTACAGTTTTATTTGCCAGCACTGCAGTGTAATTTAATTTATTACATATTTTTAGACCATATTGGAACCTAGAAACAATCTATGAGTAGCAGGAATCACAATTTTATCTGAAGATTACCTATGTTGAAGGGAGGTTAATAGTGAGTGGGCTCCAGGTTGAAAACACACTCTCACTCACTGAATGACCTTAGGCAGTTTAATTAACCTTTGTAAGCCTCAGTTTCCTCATGTGCAAAATGGGGATAATTATAGTATTGGCCTCAAAGACTTATTTTTTTTAACTGTTTATTTTGAAATAATTAATTCACAAGAAGTTGTAAGAATAATATAGTGAGGTCCCATGAATCCATCACCTACCTTACCCCAGTGGTGACATCTTACATAACTGTAGTGTATTATCAAAATCAGGCAGTTGATTGCTACAATACAATGAACTAAACTGTAGTTCTTACACAAATTTCACCTGTTTTTGCATGCACTCATTTGGGAGGGGGGGTAGGGCTTTGTGTATAATTCTATGGAATTTTATCACATGTACATATTTGTATAACCATCACTATAATCAAGATACAAATATGTGATTAAATACAATGAAGCATTTAAAGTACTTAGCATAAGAGGTAGCATACAGAAGGAACTAATTAAATGTTACCTATTATGATTATTAGATGAAATGAGATGATCTTGCTTATTCAATGCTTTCTAATTTCATGAGGTACTTACTTAGTTGATTGACATAAATGGTATTTTAGAAGCTAAAAGCAAGGTGCTTTGTATCAATTATATTTAAATTTTTTTTCTATATTTTATGCTGCGTTGACATCTTGAAGCCTTGCAGAGCTACAGAGGGGCTGCCCCCCAGGGTGGCTAATTCCTAGAGATAGCAAACAACTTGCCTTGTAAAAATGTCTTTGATATGCAAACCATACCCCCATCTGCATCCTTTCATCAGGCTCCTGAAGTAATTTTCCACCCCTGCCTGCTCCTCAGCTGTTAATCTTCACTTGCTCTTGTTGTGTTCAGAGTTGAGTCCACTCTCTCTCCTCTATTGCAATAGTCTTGACAGCTACACCTATCATAATAGACCTGAATAATGTCTTCCTTACCATGTTAACAAGTGGTAAAATAGTTTTTTCCTTAACAAACCCCTGACCTAGTCTATTCTAGACAGCAACTAATGGGCACTTCTCAGAATTTATTTATTTATTTGAATTCCTCACCTGAGGATATTTTTCTACTTATTATCAGATAGAGTGGGAGGGAGGGAGAGAGAGAGAGAGACAGAGAGAAACATCGATGTGATAGAGCCACATGGACTGGTTACCTCCCACACGACCTGCCCAGGCAACCGAGGTACGTGCCCTTGACCGGAATCGAACCAGGACTCATTGGTCTGCGGGCCGATGCTCTAACTGCTGAGCCTAACCAGCCAGGGCGCTTCTCAGAATTTAGAGAGCCTTGACAGGGGTCTTCTTCCTTGACTGCCTGGAGCGGAGCTGTGAGGGGACCAAATGAAAGGGTATACTAATTTCTCCCAGTATTTCTGCCATTTCTTAGATGAAGAATAAAGAGAAGAGCCCTGGCCAGTTTGGGTCAGCAGTTAGAGCATTGGTCTGCGGACCAGCATTGGCCTGTGGACTGAAGGGTCCTGGGTTTGATTTCCAGTCAAGGGCACGAACCTGGTTTGCAGGTTTGATCCCCAGCCCTGGTCAGGGTCAAGTGGGAGGCAACCAATTGATGTGTCTCTCTCGCAGCGATGTCTCTCTCTCTCCATCCCTCCCTCCCTTCCATTCTGACTAAAAGTCAATGGAAAAATATCCTCAGATGAAGATTAACAACAACAAAATTAAATAGATAAGAAAAACAAATTTAAAAAAAGAATAAAGAAATCTCATTCTTAGATGCAGTAAAATTGGTGTATGGGAAAACTTCATCAAAGAGTTAAAGTAATAGACTACAATATGCCAGTAATCATTTCATTTATCCAATAAAGTTAACTTAAATGAGGATTCTAGGATGGGGACAATACTTTTCAGATGGCTCCCAGAGCCCTGTGCTTTTTTGATGGCAGCATTATGTCCCCATCACTCCTTGTATGAACCCGGGCTCCTCCAGGTCAGGGACAAAGTAAGGGTGAAGCTGCCCACAGGATCTGGATGATCAGAACCTCTAGACAATACTTTGTCTCCTTGGATATACACCTACCAGAAGTTAATTTCTGAGCCGGGAACTTTTGGGAAATATCAATGCTTTATTGCCACCTTCTGGTCAAAATGTGTTTTGTGTTGTGTATTTCTTCCTGCTGCGATTTAGTTTCAGTAAAAAGGATTTGAGAGAAGTTAAGTCTATTACATCAGCAATCCCACTACCAAGTGGCAACCAACATGGATAGAATTTAACTTTTGAGAAATTCTCCAAGGATGTGCATGCATATATGTCTATTTCTATCACATAAATGAATGCTATTCTGAATAGGTTAGGATATAAAAGACAAATAACTATAATTTACACTTCTAAAGGTTTTTTATTATTGGTTTACAGAGTGCTATCACATTTGATCATTTGATTGACTTGAGAGGCAAATAGCGATGATTAATGGAACAATTTTTATTTCAAGCCCATAAGAAGATAGGGGATTATTAATGAGCCCTTAAATTTCCTTATAGATATTTTATCCTATTAATCTTTTTAACCTTCTTAGAATGATTCCATTTTTTCACTAACAATTTCACTTTTGCACTTAAAATATAATTTGGCTTACAAATGTGACATATACATCTTATGAAAACACCTATTGTGTAGAAAAATAGTTTAATAATCAACTAACAAATATATATACATTAATGCTTGGTGAATTACCTTCCATTTATGGTTCAAGATGATGCTGATGGTGATAATGCTAACATGTGCAGGATGGAAGATGGTTAAGGGTGCTGCCTCTGGAAGCAGAGTGTCTGAATCTGAATCCAAGCTCTGACTCTCACTAGCTGTGTTATAGTACGCAAGTTACTTAATCTCTAGGCTTCAATTTCCTTATCTGTAAAATGGAGGTGATGATAATAAGAATAGTACTTATTCCACAGGATTGTGATGAAAATTAAGAGTTAATATCAGCACAGTGCTTAAAATAGTGCCTAGCATACAAATTATTTTTGTAATGTAATTAGAACAGTGCCTAGCACATAGGAAGCACTGTGCAAGCTTTTATTAAAACAACCACAACAATAATATTCACTGCAAACTGACCACGTGGCTTGTTCTAAAATGAACACTTTGCACACATTATTGCCTTTTTTTTTTTTAATCCTCACCTGAGGATATTTTTCTATTTATCTTCAGATAGAGTGTGTGTGTGGGGGAGAGAAACATCGATGTGAGAGAGACACATTGACTGGTTGCCTCCCGCATGACCCCAAGGCCCTTGACTGGAATCGAACCCACAACTCTTGGGTCCGTGGTCTGACACTCTAACCACTGAGCTAAACCAGCCAGGGCCACATTATTGCTTTTAATCTTCCCACCATCCTATGTGAAGGGTGCTATTATTTAATGTCCATTTTACAGATGAGGAAACTGAGACACAAAGTGCTTAAGGAACTTACCCAAAGTCACATACCTAGTATAACAGGTCCCTGAATAGTGTCCTTTCCTTCCATGTTGTTTTGGTATAATGTTGCTTAGGGAGAAAAAGAATCAATTCCTGGTTGGGGCCACTGTCTGTCTGGAGTTTGCACATCCTCCCCACATCTGTGGGTTTTCTCTGGGGAACTCTGGTTTCCTTCTACATCCCAAAGATGTGTACATGAAGTGAATTGGGGACGTGTCTGTTGTCCAGTTTGAGTGTGGGTGTGAGTGGCCCTGTGATGGAAGGTTGTCCTGTCGTGGGTAGGTTCCCACCTTGTGCCTTGAGCTTCCAGGATAGGCTCTAGCAACTCATGACCCTGAACTAGTATTAGCAGGTTGGAAAGGCATTATCTTACTTGTTTTTATTACTCTTTCTTAAATGTATGTATAGCTTACATTTATTTCAATGTTTAATGTTAAAAATGTTTTGGGTCTTTTTTTCTTTCTTTCCTTTATTGATTTGAGAAAGAGAGGAAGTGAGAGGGAGAGAGAGATAGAAACATTGATGAGAGAGAACATCGATTGGCTGCCTCCTGCATGCCCCACTACTGGGGATCAGGCCCACAACCTGGGCGTGTGTCCTGACTGGAAATTGAATCGGTGACCTCTTGGTGCATGGGTTGACGCTCAACCACTGAGCCACACTGGCTGGACTGTTTTGGGTCTTTATTTAGTTTGGTGATGTTTTTGTGACCAGAAATATGCTGTAAGAACTTCACTCTTGTTTATATCAATTAGCCTAGGGTAAAACTGGTTTTGCTATATATAATTTTGATAAAAGTTGTAGTTTTCAAGAACCAACTGTCAACATTAAGTGAGGACTTACTGTATGCAGCAGAGCTGAGATTTAGTTAAACTGTCTCTATCTAAAAGTTATTTTACTACACCACACACGTCTCAGTTGCATTTCATTAATTTATCAAGTTAATTCTATACTATTTGATGTCCTCTGTAACCCTAATGAGCTACATAAGCACCCAACTTGTCTTTCTCTTCTAGATTTTTGGCATATATTGATGAATCATAATTTGTTTATCACTATTTTATACACAGATACATGTAATCCCAAACAGAATGCCATGACTATGTTTAATAAGCATATGATGATAATAAAGAAGTAATTAGGCTCACAAACATTTTGTCCTTTTTCTTCTGGAGACTGCTTTGACAAATTATTACCATGACTTTGGTGATTAAATATTCATTGCAGTCTCTTATTAAATCCTCATAAACAAAGCGAGGCAAGAAGGACATATATTTCAATAAATGATAGAGTTGTGTCCAGGATGTTTTGGAAACAATGAGAAGGTAAATATGTATTCTTAGCATTTTAATGTTTCCTTTGGTAAATTTTAATTTTCTTTTTTATAGTCTTAGATATTTTTAATGATTACAAGAGAATTGTCAATAGCTATTGCTCTGTCTTCAAAAGACAAGGGGAGGGAGGGAAGGAGAAGGCTCTTCCAGCATTAAGATGGATTCATTCAGCAACCCCCAACCAAAGTACAAATGTGAGGTGTTCCCCACACCCACTCCACTGGAGGGTCCCGTCTTCTCTCTCTATGGGTTCATGGCTGTCTTGGGAGTATTGTATGCATTGGGCAACATTATGGGGGAGAGGGGATGATTGGCAAGTTCTCCTACGCAACCAGTAGAGGAGGATGCTGAAGGAATGATGTGCTCAGGGACCACTTCAAGGTAGTTATCAGACTCCCCTGGTGCAGGTGATGAAGACATTCCCTTGGGTAAAAGCAGGGTAAACTACTTTCTGGTGGCTCAGTTTTGAAGCAGTTCTTAGGCCCTGCATAAATAGCCCTCATGGTAGTCCTTTCTACCTGCCCAACTCTTCCAGTGCAATGCACACTCTCTCTTCTTGAGCAACTTTTCCAGGCTCCTATCCCAGCCCCCACCCCCCACTTCCTCTTTCCTCCATTCTCTTGTTTCCTCCTGGTCTTAGATAAAACATGTCCTTCCTTTAGCTCCTTGTCATCTCTAGGGATAGTTCTTTCTCTTCCTAAACCCTAGTCTTGTTTTCCTTCATGATAGACTGCACCCTGGGGGTGGGAGCGTGGGAAAACTTATTTTACTCATTATACAATCATAAAATGAAGGTGCAAAATGTAAGTATTCAGTTGGGGGCAGAGAAGAGGGATCTGCCTAGTTTCCTTTGGCTTCCTTCCTTTACCATCATGCAGGTGTTTTATTGTTACTCCCACCCATTCTTTCCTTGGGCCTCTAGGGGGAGAAAACAGGTAATGGTCAATTGACTAAAAGTAATATGGAGCAGTAAATCAGAATTATTGAAATGCTATGGCTCCCCAGATATTCTTGTGTGACATCAAACAGTAGGATCAGATAACAGAGAGTTGGCTACCCATTGTATTCAACATAAATTATGACAGGTAAATGTTCATTAGATATAGAATTGATGATGCTCCTAAAGAAATTGGCTATAAATCAGGTTTTATTTAATTGACAATATTCCTCTGTTATGGAATATAGTAATATATCAGGTACTTAAGACTCCAGGCTGCTGGAATTCATAGGCTCCTGGAATGGCTCTAGATCAGGTTGAGTATCAGTTACTTATTGCTACATACAAAATAACCCCAACTCAGTGGCTGCCAACAAACATCATTTGTTATTTCTCCCAAACCTGGGGTGAGGTGGGGGGGCTGGCTGATCTCCACTATCAGTTAGTGACTGCTAACTGCCTGAGGGTTTCCTGAGGCCTCTGCTCTAGGCTGGCTTAGCTGGAGTATCATACCTACAATAGATTTGTTCCATGTGTCATTTATCCTCCTTCTGAGATCAGCAGACATGCCTGGGTATGTTTTTCTCATGGAAATGTCATGAATCCAAGAAAGCAAAGAGAGAGAGAGATCAACTCTTTTAAACAAAATCATAAAATTAAGGGGAAAGAGAGGAAAAGAGAGACAAGTTAGAAAACAAAGAAAGGGGAGGAGAGGGGCAGACAGCAGTGTCAGTGATGGTAAAAATGAGAGGATTCTGAAGCAGTAACTGAAGCACACATGTACAGTGAAGGGAATATAATAATGATGTCATAAAAATTATCTTTCTAATTTGAACTATCGTTTTTAAACAGATTTCACCAAAAAATCCAAATTTCTGACTTCTCTTGAAAAATCGAAAGCTCCACAACACTGGGTCCACATTCCTACATGGTTCTTCAGTTCTCCAGAACTTGGTAGTGGCTGTTCACTGCTCTGTCCATTCATGTACTTTACCTCCTTAACCCTTGGGGCCGTTTGTGTTTGCTTTATACAATAGTATTAGTTTTGTTAGTTTCTTAAGTTTCAGCTGTGCTTCTGGAATGCTCATTACTTACTGAACACCTGTAATGGATGCCCTGCAGGTACCTCAAACTCAATATTATCAACAAATAAAAACTAAAGCATTCCTCCCTCCCCCATGCAACATACTCTCCTCCAATTGTTCCTACCTCCTTTGTCAAAGCTAGAAACCTGTCCATTACTTTGACGGTCAAATATACTAGAAAATATGACTTTATTCACAATAAAACCAAAGAGTGCCCAGGAAATGAACTAAGAAAGAATGCCCAAGACCTTTAACATAAAAAGTATTAGAACTCTATTAAAGTACGAAAAAGAATGAATAAATGGAACAACAACAACAAAAAGAATGTATGTGGATGGGCTATCTTAACACAGTAAAGTTTTATGTTAATTCTTTCCAAATAAATCTATACATTCAATGAAATTTTAATGAAAATCCCATTGGATTGTTTGAGGAACTCAACAAAATCATTCCAACATTTATATGGAAAAACAGAGGTTCATGAATAAGTCAATTTTGAAAAATAAAAGCAGAGTAAGAACTTGCCCTACCAGATATGAAGATATACTACAAAACCAAAATGATGAAAATAGAATGGTTCTGCCTAGGAACAGACTAATGTACCAACAAAACAGAACAGAGAGCTCAGCAATAGACCCACATATATATGGCAACTTGATAGATGAAAAAGGTGGTGCTACAGAGGAATGTAATGGAGATGGTCTGAAGAAAACTAGGTCATCACGTGGAAAAATACATCTGAATCCCTCCAGTTGGAGTGGAGAACTAAATGTGAAAGTTATAAGGTTATAGAAGAAAATATGATCTAGGATGGGAAAATACTTCATGAATAAGATTCAAAAGCCCAAATCATAAAGCATATGAAATAAAATGAAGTTAAAATAAAGACTGATTTGACTGCATAAAAATTAAGGATTTCTGTTCAGTAAAAGAAACAATAGATGAAATTAACAGATATATGATAGATTGAGAGTAGATATTTGTAAAGGATTAATATCTAGATTATAGAAAGAACTGCAAAAACAAAAACGAAACAAATACCCAATAAATAGGCAAAAAGATATGAATAGGCAATTCACAGGAGGGAAAGAACAAATAGCCATTTCAATAAATCCATGAAATCCTCTAGTATCAGAGAAGTGCGAATTCAAACAACAATGAAACATCTTATTACATCACAAAAATGGCAAAAAATGCAAGAGTGACTAACATGTGCTAGAGAGGGTGTGGAGGACACAGAACTACCGTGCACTGTTGACGAGACTGTAAAGTTACACAGCCATTCTGGAAAGCAATTGAGTGGCACATAGTGAAATTAAATGTTTGCCCTATGAACCAGAGATCACATTCCTTGCTACATATCCCAAAGAAATGAGTGCACAGGTCAATTAAATGGCACGAACACGGGCTTTCGTTGTGCTATCAACTGTGTTAATAGAATTGGAGATAACTTGGATGTTGACAACTAGTGGAATGAATAAATAAAATGTGGTATACACATACCTCGGAATACTCCGCAGCACTTACATGTATGTATAGCATAGCAAGATATATGAATTTTTAAAACATCTTTTAACCAAATACTATTTATGTAAAAGAAATACACATGAAACATTTTATAAGGCTAGATTTCTATTTAAGGACATAAATCAGACACGTGAGAGTGGGTACTCATATTGACAGAAAGGAGGTAATGGGACTGATGAATGGTGATATACAGCTACAGTAAAACAAATACAGAAACAGTCCCCAACCCCAAACAGAAGAGCCGTCCATGGGTCAATGTTGAAGTGCTGGGAACTAAGGAGTATGATTACAATCTGAAGTACAAAATAATAACTAAAAAGGGAGACAAAACCAAAAAATAGTGAAGAATGTCAAATAGTATGCTTCGCAAGCGCGAAAGCCTGAGACCAAAGGCTGCGACCTTCTCTGTCACTCCAGGTCTCCGTTAGCCACTTTCCCACACACTCCCGTACCGCCCGGCCCCCAGCAGTCGGCGGGAAGTGCGCATGTGCACTGTGAGGCCCTTCCCGCTCCCCGTCGCTTCCCTTTCTGTCTCGGCCCCGCCCACCGCGGGCGCCAAGGTTTCCGGTTCCGCCCAGGAAAGGCCAGAGTGCTTCTGGCCCTTGCTTCTCGGGCCCTCCCATTTCTCTGAACGCTCCTGCGACTGCCTCGGTCGCTGGGGAAGGTATTTACCAATAAAGTTTTACTGTTTCAAAGTCGGGCGGATTGGGCTGGGTCCCTCCGCCTTCCCTTTGCTCGTTGTCCGCAGGTCTCGGCTACAGGCGACGAGCTTCAGGACGCCATGGCGAGGGGCCGCCGCGGCCGGGCGGGTATGAGGCCGCCTTTCGCTGCCCGCGCGCTCGCGTGGCTTCTGGGGCCGCCGGCGTCCGCCTCAGTCTGAGCGCAGCCCCTTCGCGCCCACGGGCCGCCTGGCGCCGGACTCCATGGCGTCGGAGGCGCCGTCTCCTTCGTTGTCACCATCACCGCCCACCTCCCCCGAGCCCGAGCTGGCCCAGTTGAGGCGGAAGGTGGAGAAGTTGGAACGCGAGCTGCGCAGCTGCAAGCGGCAGGTGCGGGAGATCGAGAAGCTGCTGCATCACACAGAGCGTCTGTACCAGAGCGCCGAGAGCAACAACCAGGAGCTCCGCACCCAGGTGCGCGGTCCGCCTCCAGCCCCGCGCCGGCCCAGCCCGAGACGAGGCCTTCGGAGCCTCTGACCGTCCCTGGCAGGGGCCCAGAAGTACTTGAAAGAAGTAAAAGTTCAGTGCGATTAAAATTCAGAGTACATTTGGAGCAAACCTGAGTTCGGGTTACTCGATTTAGATTAGTACGTGAGCAGAAGTTACGGCTGGTGTGAATTGCACTTCTGTGCTTTTAGATTGTCTTCATTCTCACTTGTCGGTACCGCCCATTGGCAGCAGGCACATTTATAATTTATTCTAGATTACTTTTGAGTTTGTTGACGCGCTGGACTTGAATCCAAATCCCATCTCTCACTAGATGTGTGAACTGATACTGATCCTCGGTTGCCCATAAAAATGAGAATGCTAGTGCCACACAGGCGAAGGTTAAATCAAATTAAGCATGAACAAACTTGAACACTGTAAGATTGTCATTATGGGCGTTTATCATTTTGAGTGTTCTGTTGGAAGTAGGGAAGATATAACTTTGTTAGAGACACTAAGCAACTAACCATTTTTATAAAACACAGTAAGGACATATTTTTAAACTCACACTTAAAAAAAACAACTTTGAAACGGGAGCATAATACTTTTTCCCAACTTGATTTGTTTGGCAGTTGCTCTGTGTCTGGATAAGTTATTTTCACATAATTATTAGTTTCAATTAAATGATTGTCTAGCTCTTTGCTATACATTGGTACCTTTCCTAAAACCTTTCTGAACCCTTAAACGTCATCAAACTTTGTTATGCATAGTATCAAATTATCTATGAAAATAACTGCAGAGTTGGAATGACTTGGTGTGCCCATTGCAGTTATAGAAAATTTGAATTTGTTTACTCAACAATTAGTTCTTGAACACCTGTAATGTATGACTGTGCTAGGAGATTACAAATGTTAAAATATCTTGGAGAAAATGGAGCAACATATGACAGCCTTTAAAAAAAACCATTTTATAATTCCCAATTGTTCAAGTACTACTTGCTACAGAAATCATAAAAAAAAAATGCTACTCTTTGAAGAACCACCATTTTGGTTATTAGCGTTACTTTGAGAGTGGTCTAACATGAAAAATTGAAATGATAGAAAGTCTCAACTCTACTGGTGATAGTAATTCTTACTCCCCTCTTAGTCATCCTTCCCTGGTGGTGGTGGAGTTTGGTAACTGTAACCCTGAATTACTAAATAGTATTTTATCTAGAGCAGTAAAAAGTTGGGTTGAGAATTGTGGGTGAACCGTTAGAAAAACATAATATGTACAGGCTTTGGAGGCAAAAAACAAACAAAACCAAACTTGTGCAAATTACTTTGTCTCTTCAGATTTTTCACATATAAAATGGGGATTAGGTGAACTAATTTGTAAGATGGTTGTAAGAATTAATAAAAGATGCTATCCAAACTAACAAATACAGTGCCTAGCATGTAGCAGATACTAACTAAATCATCTAGTTCATAGTAATAGAGATAGTGGCTGAGCCAAGACTAGGGCAAGGCAATCAGTAATCTAGGGTGAAAAATTTGAGAAGGCACTGGTTCTCAGGTATAGACCCAGTACTTGCAGGAAGCTGTGACTGAGTGCCTCCTTAAATTGCTCCTATGTACCTTGCTTGCTTCACCCTAGTTCCAGCCCTGGTTGTACCAGCAGATCTGATCATTTATGAAGTGCCTAGATAATCTGTATATAATGAGTTTTATCACCTTTCTCCTTTTAAGCTTTATGTATCATCAAAGAAATATTTAGAGGCTTGTGTTTTAGTTTCATGCCTGTAATAGACATCCCATGCTTAGATCTTGTGTAACTCAGGTATATTGAGGCTGCTCCTTATGGGTATTTCTGCACTCTGTTGCTCTGGCTTTGACAGTCAGTGAGGCAATCACTTCTGTTTTCTTCTGCTGCAGTTATTTAATCATAAGACTATTTAAAGAAAAAGCATACATTAAAGTACTTTTTAATTCAATGCATGGGAATTAATGTTTTTTCTTCTAATTCTTTAGAGAGCACTGATGACCAATTAAAATATTAGTATAAAAACATTCTTATTTTTTAGAAATAAAGGATTCTGTTCATAAAGTCCTATTTTAGTCAGTCTGATTTTCAAAGGGGATATTTTGAGGTTTAGCAAGAGAGTATAAGAATTGAAAACAACTCCCTCTGCAAAATGTAAATGATGAAAGAAAGTAAATGATAGAATTTTCAGTTTTTCTGAAAAGGGAACTAGCTACTATTGGTACTTCTCTAAAACTTTTACCAAGAGAAAATAATTGTTGTAGTTTCAGGAGAATAGTGTGCATATTTTTAGATTGCTATATGATTTCTTTTTCCTAAAGCCTTGTTTTCTTTTAGGTAGAAGAGCTCAGTAAAATACTCTATTGTGGGAGAAACGAAGATAATAAGAAGTCTGATGTAGAGGTACAAACAGAGAACCACCCTCCTTGGTCAATCTCAGGTATTCAGTTGATAGTGGAGATATCCTAACACTATCACATTCAAGTCATGCTAACATGGAGTGTTCTTTAAATTTGAAATAGATAAATGATTACATATTTTCAGATAATTTATTTGCTCTTCTGATGCAAAAATAGAAATGTATTGTCATTTCGTTCTTTTTAAAAAAAATGTTTTTATTGATTTTTTTAGAGAGGGAGGAAGGGAGAGGGAGAGAGAGATAGAAACATTGATGAAAAAGAAACATTGATCAGCTGCCTCCTGCACACCCACACCAGGGATCAAGCCCTCAACCCAGGCATGTACCCTGACTGGGAATCGAACCAGCGACTTCTTGGTGCATGGGGCAGTGCTCAATCTACTGAGACACACTTGGCTGGGCTGTATTGTCATTTCTATACATACATAGGATTGCCACTGTGTTTTTAGTGGCACATTCACTGAATAATTTCTGTCACACTGTGAGCCATTTACTCTCATATCTGCTCTTCCACGTGACCAGGTGCATATGTTTTCTTGTTGATGCAGTGCACTTAGCGTTGTGTTAGGCCCACAACCATGGCCTCATCACTGGAATTATGTTGTGAGGCAAAATAACAGAGCAAGTGAATTTTAATAAATAGGGATCACAAGAAATGATTTTTCCTGTTAAGTTTTGCCTTGTTTTATTCAGTATATAATTTAGCTAAATTGCTAAACATAGCAATAGCATTAATATTACATATCTGCATGGTAATATATATTTTTTTAAGTTAGCATCATGAGAGAAATTTGACAGAGAAGTCTACCTTTGACACGGTATCTTTATTTCATTATCACTTGATATGCAGTTATATTAAAGTATGTGGTTATAAATTGTTTGGAGTTGTTAAAATTTTTTTTGACAGAATATCTACCTGTTTTCTTTTTTTAGTCTTGCTATGGGAAATCCAAATCTGCTTACCTTTTTTTTTTTTTAGCTTGACAGCTAAGGTACTTAAAGTGACATTAGAATCAGATGTAAGCTTCTGCAGATTTATCTGTATTATCAATTTTAATCTGTTAAAATGTGTACAATTGTAAAAATATGATTTGTTTGCAGTATATGCTATTTTGTGTTCAGTGCCAATGTTTTATTTATTTTTAATTTTTTTTCTTTATTGATTTTAGAGAGAGAGGAAGGGAGAGGGAGAGAGAGATGGAAACATTGATGATCGGCCACCTCCTGAATGCCCCCCACTGGAGATCTGGCCCACAACTTGGGCATGTGCCCTGACCAGGAATCAAACTGGCGACCTCCTGGTACATGGGTTGATGCTCAGCCACTGAGCCACATAGGCCGTGCCAGTGCCAATGTTTTAGAATTAAGTCCTTTTTATATACACTATTCTAATATGTATCATAATTTGTTTTTACTATAGATTATTATTATCAGACATACTATAAGGATAGTAGTCTTCCAAATAAAGTGACGGAACTCTCAGTTCAGCAAGATCAGGATATTGAAACTTCTTATAATTCTAAAGACCAGTTACAAATAGAAAATGATGCTTACACTGGTACTGATGTGACGGAAAAGGTTGAATGTGGACAAGAGGACCATTTTGCCTCAAATTCACAGGTAATAAAATGCTTAACATGATATTATTGATACCCAAGAACTCGTTCTTCATAATTGTTATTATGCAAATTGACTTCTTTGGTCCATCACAAATATACAAGTATGGTAAATATTCTGTGTATAATTATGCAGAATATTACACATTTAGAGAAACAAAAATTAGAATGAATTCTTATATTTAATTGTTTCTTTGTTGTGTTCTTAAAACTTATGATGTACATGAACTAAAACAAAGAAAATTTGTCAGTGTATTTTGATTCAACCAAAAAATTTTGTGCAACTACCACAGTTACCTTGTTCACAACAAAAATTAAAAAAAATATGTTTTTATTGATATTTTTGACAGAGAGAGATAGAGAGAACATCAGTTGGTTGCCTTCTGTACGTGCCTGATCGGGGAACAAACAGGCAACCTAGATATGTGCCCGGACTGGGAACCGAACCCGAAACCTTTTGGTGTATGTGATGATATTGCAACCAACTGAGTTACCCGCCCAGGGCCACAACAAAAATTTTTTAATGCTTCCTGTATATCATATATCCTGCTACAGTTCAAATTTTCTTGAATGTTTTATAAATTTTTTCTATAGTTGCATGTTTGAACCAGGATCCCAGTAAGGTTCATACAGTATGACTGCTGATGCTGTAATAAATCTTACATAATCCATAGCTTTGTCCTCCATCTCTCTTCTAAAAAAAATTTTCTCTTTGGACCTACGATTATGGAGGAATCTAGATTGTGTTAAAGAATATTTCAGAGTCTGTATTTTGTGGATTACTTGGTATCAGGCATTTATTTTTGAGTGATGGTCATTCACTTTTAGTGTCTTCAAAACTGAGTCAAAATTGAATTAATTGGTATACTAGTAAATATTTTTTAAAGTGGATCAAATTGTAATTGATAGCCATCCCTTCCATTACAGAAATTGAAGTCTTATTATTTAAAAGAGCTTTTAAGTCTATTGTTTTGAATTTTGCTAACTTTTAAGTTGATGTAAGGACATTTTTGTCTTATTTGACATAAATATTTCTTACCTAGGAGACAGCATCTGTGTTAGCAACAGAAGATACATCCTTAGAAGGTTCTTCATTAGCTGAAAGTTTGAGAGCTGCAGCAGAAGCTGCTGTATCACAGACTGGATTTAGTTATGATGAGAATACTGGACTGTATTTTGACCACAGCACTGGTTTCTATTATGATTCTGTAAGTATCTTAAACCTTTTAATACTGTAATTGTATACTTAGATGCTTGATACCAAATATTAAACCCTAAGCTGACCTAAGAAAAGCAAGAAGCTGCGTTTAAAAATTATTTGATTCGAAGGTATTTGAAAAGAGTAAAGAATTATAAAATAGCTTGTGATACTACACTTTTAGACTTATAGTTAAATAAGCTAATTGTGATTATTATAAATTAATATTTTAGAGAGGTCTAATAACCTTTTATATATAAAGGAACATACAAAAGTGTTGGAGCATTTATTAATAAAAGCAGACAACTACATTATTGTAAAATTTTGAGAACCTAAACTAACATTTTTTTTATAGACTTTATAAGGAAGTGACATTGTTAATTCTAGCCTTAGGGTGAGATTTTTGTTTGTTTCAGATACTTACGAACCATTTGAGGCCATAGAGGGAGTTTTTTCTTGAATTCGTGATAGCATGTTTATTATTAGTGTTTTATATTCTATGGCTTTTAAGCATTTCACTTTTGAAAAATCAATCTGTTAACAGTGAGAAATAGGAAATCAGTGTGGAATCAGAAATATGATGGACCACTGACTAGGACAGAACCAGAAAATTAATTTCTTGATTTATAATACAGTATGATATACTACAGTGTGATGGCTGTTGAAGTCTGGTACTTAATTGGATTTTAATCAGGATTTGATGACATTGATGATGGAACTCACGTACCTTGATAGTCTAGGCAAGTGATGTGATCCTTAGGAATTACAGAATGTAGTACCCAAAAGTGGACCAGATGTTCATCATTTCAGTTACTGGAAGTATTGTTAACTATCTACGGAATATAATGATAATGCTAAATGTCTTAGATATGAATGGCATTAGCTTGTCAGTTTGCACTCGGTATACATACTTGGTATATGTACTTTGTAAATCCTTTGTAAAGAGACAGTATTCTTTCACCAGGAGTATGCTAATTGACAATGCTAGTTAATACCCAGAAAATTAATGTTTAAACTCCTATTACTAAAGAGAGTAGCTATTCCTTATTTGGTTTCTAGGAAGATACAGAGTTTCTGAGTATATGATATTAGTCTTTGTCATTCTTCTTCCTTCCTTTTTGTATTTTTTTCTCTGGACATTTATTCTGTAAATGGTTAGTTACGTTCTGCAGGTTATATGTCTCAGTAAATTAGGGACTTTGTTGTTTTATTATTTTTATTGTGCTAATTTTCATTTTTTTTTAATGAAATAAAAACTTAAAAATATTTTTGAAAATGACTATATTTTGGACTGAAAGACATAACAGATTAAAAGGTTTGAGTTATAAACGTTATCACTAGAAATAAAGATTAGAATATGTCCATTCAGTTTTAAGTTAAGCGAAATATAAAATTCAAAATATTTTTGTAAGAGATATGCAAATAAATTAAAGACAATAAATTGCAATAGTATCAACAGTTAGAAAAATAAATTATTTTTTTCAGGAAGTTTTAGTTTAATCTGAGTACATCATAAGAATTTTCCAGGTCTGATCTGCATAGATTTATGATGAAAAGGAAATACAGACTTTCAATTAAATCATGATTATAGAGCACTGGCCAATATCTACAAAATGCAGATGATTACATAATTTTTATCTTTCTAGCTTTCATCCACAAATTGCCAAAATTTATTTTTGTGTGGCTGTTTTGCTTGTAAGTCTTTACTTACTGTAGAATTAAGTGAAGATGATTTTTTATTGATTTCTTTGTGTAGAACATTATGTTTTAGTATTATGAACTTAACTTGATTTCCAAATTTTTCTACAAGACTTTTTAGTCATGAACGTTAAAAGGCAAATCTTTGTTTTATGACATTCACAGAAGGGTTCGTGGGTTTATATTACCAAACCATTATTGTGTAGTCTTAAGGATAATGAGTCTGGAATTGCTTTCATGTGCTTAGCTTTTTTCTGATGCATACATTAGTTTTCGTAACTTCTAAAAGGTTTCTTGTTATAATTTTTCATTGATGTATTAAGTTGAACCATATGAAATTGCTGTTTCTCTAGTTAAAAAATGGTCAAATGTTGGCAATTTCATGATTCAATTTAATATTTAAATGTACTCATTTTTCATCCAAGGAAAATTAGAGCAGATATTGAATGGAAAAGTATTTTGAAAAATTACAAGCATTTTTATTTTTTTAAAAAATACGTTTTTATTGATTTGAGAGAGAGAAAGAGAGAGAGAAACAGACATCTATGAGAGAGAAACATTTACCTATGGGATGCCTCTTGCACACCCCTACTGAGGATTGAGCCGGAAACCCCGGGCATGTGCCCTGACTGGAATCAAACCGGAGACCTCTCAGTGCATAGCAGGACACTCATCTAACTGAGCCACACTGGCCAGGACCAAGCATTTCTTATTGTGATATTTTTATTTACTATCTTCAGAAAATACTACAGTTCTTCAAAGAAACAGACATTTACTATACTTGAATATGTTTGACATTTCTGTTGTTTATTTTTGCTTTATCTTATATAAATAGTACTTATTGTTTTCTTTATTTTAAAAGGAAAATCAACTATATTATGATCCTTCCACTGGAATTTATTACTATTGTGATGTGGAAAGTGGTCGATATCAATTTCATTCTCGAGTAGATTTGCAACCTTATCAGACCTCTGGCACAAAACAAAGTAAAGATAAAAAGTTGAAGAAGAAAAGAAAGGATCCAGATTCTTCTACAACAAATGAGGAAAAGGTAATGTCTTCCTAATTTTTAAAATTTACGTAATGGTGATATAGTTAAGCCAACATTTTTTATGAAACTGAAAATCACTCAGTAACTCTGCTTTTTGAACATATCCATTAAAATAAAAAGGTATCAGAATCTGTTAAGCAAGGAGCATTTACATTGGTCTGTTTCACAAATTCTCAGTCACTAGAAGT
Organism: Tadarida brasiliensis; assembly: GCA_030848825.1. NCBI lineage: Eukaryota > Metazoa > Chordata > Mammalia > Chiroptera > Molossidae > Tadarida > Tadarida brasiliensis. The sequence continues at coordinate 50,159,756 of CM061258.1, forward strand.
AGAAGGAATTTCTTAAAAGTTTGAAGGAGGTAGATTTAGGGCAGATAAAATACTCTTGTGTTACATAAATTGGAAGAACTTTCAGACCCTTAGTTGGTAAGTTGATGTCTACACAATTCACAATAAAACAAAAACATAGTTTATAAGTAGATGCATATAAAAGTTCAGCTTTCTTAGTCACATTGAGCAATTGTTTACCTATTATGTTAGCAAACATTTTTTAAAAATCTCTTTCTGGCAAATATAGAGTAGGTGCATCTTTATTAGGAGTGTAAATTGGTATCTTTTTGGAAAATAGGTTGGCTGTATGAATAACTGTAAAAATGTTGATATTTTTCAATTGGAAAATTTTGTTTCTGGTAACTTCTCATTATTTTTTAAATCCAAAGAAATAAAAACACCTTTGTATAGTTATATAACAATATTTATAAGAATAGAAAAAAATTAAAAGTTCAAATGGCCCACAAGATATTGGTTAAGAAAATGATAGTACATTTAATTGGAAAGCATTATTTATGCCTTAAAATTTTAAGGGTAGTTACGAAGAGTGAGGGGAATTTAAAAAATAGTTATGATACAATGTTAACTTGAAAGAAGTAAAGTATAAACAAGTTATTATTGCTGTTATTTCTGCTCACCCCACAGATAAGGTTGATAGTTTATAGGCAGGAAAGGAGGCTTATTTGTTGTGTTGGCATTTTGTGAACTATGGCAACTATTTGATACTTTACTCTTAAAATTTTATCTCCTGTTTTTTTCTTCTTAACCAAAGAAAAACATTTAAAAATATATAATACCCAAATTCAAATATAGAATTGGGATACTGTTGAATTTATTTTCTATTTTTTATTTGATATATTTCTATTTCCCTACTGTTTTCACTGACAGTGCATAGAAATAGAAGAGTATGTGACTAAAATACTAAAAGTGATTTTTCTCTTTACTTTCAAGAACTATGTTTTAATGACTCCTACCTGTTACTAGTGGTTGAACTGTTTGAGAGGATAGGTTGTAAAAGTATTTCTCCCTAGTAATAAGAAAAGAACTTAATACCAGTCATCAAAAGGCCCTTCCTGACAAACTAGAGAATGAAATTTGAAAACATATGGTGGGATTTGGGGATTTTGGTTCAGTTTAGCTCCCATAACTGCTCATCTTAGTTTTTTTTTTTTAATCCTAACCGGAGGACATGGTTAGAGAGGGGAAGGGAGAGAGGGAGAGAGAAACATCAATCGCCTGCCTTCTGTACATACTCCAACTGGGGATCGAACCGAAACCCAGGTATGTGCACTGGGAATTGAACTGGCAACCCTTCTGTGGAAAGGACAATGCTCGACCAACTGAACCACTCGGGCTGGGCCCATAACTGCTCATCTTTACCACGCTTTTTCGAAAATATGTGAACTGTAAGACGGGGGCTTAAGGAAAAATCTTGATGAAATTTTGAAAATTCCTTGAGGATTCTACAAGGTAGTTGTGAAGCATGGGAGACCAGTTAAGACGTCCTCACCTTTTCTTTATTTTTTAAGGTACTCTTGAGCCTCATTCTTTGTAGGTGGAGGGTATGTGGAAAGAACAAAGTAGAGTGGGGAGATTGGAGTAAATAATGAAATATCCATATATTCCCCAGTGCGCACATGTCCCTTATCTCTTAATGAATATTTAACATTCTGGCAAATAGTTTTTTATTTTATTTTATTTTATTTTTTTTATCCTCAGCCGAGGACATTTTTTCATTTTCTGTTCAGATAGAGTGGGAGGGAGGAAGAGAGAGAGAGAGAAACATCGATGTGAAAGGGACACATCGAGTGGCTGCCACCCGCACGACCAACCAGGGCCGGGGACAAACTGCAACCGAAGTACATGCCCTTAGCGGGAACCGAACCTGGGTCTCTCTGGACCGCAGGCCGACGCTCTAACCGCTGAGCCAAACCGGCCAGGGCGCAAATAGTTTTTTAAAAGTAGCCTCTCTGGCAATTTCACTCATTTTTCCCTTTCATATGTTGTCCTATGAGCAATAATAGTAAAATATACAAGATTAGAAACTGCTTTTTAAAAAGAATATTTAGATAGGAAAATTTTTTGCTGTAATTCACAGTGGCCTTTAAAGCTCCTAGTTGCTCAGCTCCTTGCCCTTGTTCTTGTCCTTGGTGAGTGTGTATTGCTGGAAGTGTATGTAGTTTATCACACTGTGAGTGTTTAGCCAGTCTCCAAACTGAATTTATGCTGCTGTTAAAAAACTGTGTTTAAGATACTCTCATATTTTATAAAATAACAGAACATATTAACTCACTTCCTTATGTAGCTCTGAGGTAGAAAGAAAATTCAGTGTGTTACAAACCAAAGAAAAAAAGAGGACAAATAACTCTGCTCCTATGGTTAAAATAATAGATTTGTTCATTTATCTTTTTTTTTTTTTTTTTTTATCCTCACCCGAGGACATTTTTCCATTTTTTGTTCAGATAGAGTGGGAAGGAGAGAGAGGAAGAGAGACAGAGAGAGAAAGAGAGAGAGAAAGAGAAACATGGACATGAAAGAAACACATCGAGTGGCTGCCTCCCGCACGACCCAACCAGGGCCGGGGGACAAACTGCAACCAAGTTACGTGCCCTTAGTGGGAACTGAACCTGGGTCTCTCCAGACCGCAGGCCTAAGCTCTAACCGCTGAGCCAAACCGGCCAGGGCGATTTGTTCATTTATCAAAAGGCATGCCCAATATAATTGTATAATAAATAATAAAAGGGTTATGCCAGATAATTTGGAATTTTGGAATAAGAGATGCAACTGATTTGTCTGTACATTAAACTGTTGTATATTATCAAACCAACTCTATAAAGTGCTAAATTTTAGTGAAATTACTGTTCTGCTACATTAGGTACATTTGGATCTTTAAATCCCTGCTGTAATGAAAGCCAATTCTTTATTTTATGTGTTGATTTGATAATTGGTTAAAAGTTCAAAACAAAATTTAGTGTAGATGTATTCTCCAGGCCTTTACTGTCAAATAAGGTAGCCACTAACTACATGTGGCTACTGAGCACTGGAAATATAACTGGCTCTAATTAAGATGTATTGTAAGTATACACTATACTCAATTTGGAAGCCAGTATAAAAAATCCATGTAAAATATTTCATTGGCAATTTTTATATTGATTAAATATTAATATATATTAAATGATAATATTTTGTAAATACTGGGTTCGATAAAATAAAATGAATTTTACTTGCTTTTTACCTTTTTAATGTGGCTATTAGAAAATTTTTAATTATAAATATGGCTTGCATTATTTTTTTATTGGACAGCATTGGTCTAGACTGTCACCTGGTCCAAGCAATATGTGTTGAGGGCCTGGACTGGGACAGTTAGGACATTGAAAATAGATAAGAAGAGAGAATTGAGAAAAATTGTGAACATTATTTGTATTGCTTGGTAATTGATTTCATATGGTGCTTAAGGGGATGTCAAAGATAACTATAAGATTTTTTATTTGGATGCTAAGTGGGTGATAATGTATTTAAGCAAGAAAGGGAACATGAGCAGAAGAGGGGGTACAGGTAATAGCTATTCTTATTTCACTGTACATATATCTTCACTCATTCATTGTAACATTTGGCATTATACAATGGTCATGTTCAAGATTATTCTTCCCACCCATCTTTTTCCAGGATTTGAATTCAGAAGATCAAAAAGCATCCAGTGTTGAGCATATAAACTGCAGTGAGGGAGAAGATTGTGTAAATGTGAAAAAGAAGGCCAAAATAGACATTCGTTACAAAAATAATTCCCTGGAATTCACTGTTCCAGTTAGTGGAAAGACTATAGAATTTCCTCTTAATGAAAACATCTATAATTCAACTTCATTTAAAGATGAGAAAATCATAGAGACTGATAGCGAGCCAGAAGAAGGTGAAATTACAGACTCTCAGACTGAGGACAGTTATGACGAAGACGTTACCAGTGAAGACAATGTAACTGCAGAAGATACTGAGGATGAAGGTGAGTAAATAACCATTATTTAATTTTACATAAATAAACCAGTCTGGTCATTGTAAACAGAGCAACACTGTTAAAAATGTTAGTGTATCTGCCAAAAAATAAACTCACTGTTTTAAATTGATTATTTTCATGACGGTATTGAAAGTTTTGTGGGCTGCTGTTGGTTATTCTTAGGGAGTAGGATGTGAGTAAAGGACTAACACTTGGGCCTTCAAGTTTCACTGCATTGAATGGCCTAGTCAATAGAACACAAGACTAAGTTACCTATGCCCTAATCCTAAAGTGTATATTAAGTCTATTTTAGTGGGTTAGATATTTATAATACACTTTTATAATTGAGAAGGGGAGAGCAAGTTGCCTCCCCTTCTTTAAATTAAAGAAATGTAGTCCATGAATTCAGCTACATAGGTATTATGATAAATCTAATATATATATAGTTTTTACTTGAGGATATGAAAACATACTTTTAAAACCCAGGATTTCATATTAGAGTATATGAGTTTATTTTGTTCTTAACAGTTTCTTATATTTTTAAAAAAGGTAGATTAGACTCAGTTTTTCTAACTTAATATAAAAATGCTTGTTTGTGATATTTTTAAATTCCACGATCTTAAAAAGAGAGTTGATTATTTTATAATAGTTAAATATACAGACTTTATGTAATACCTTTAGGTTGATCATTTTAAATTGGTGATAGTGTTAAGTCTTACTAATTGCATGTGTCATACAGCAGGATTTAAGAAGGTTGTTTAAAACAGAATTAAGACTTTTGATCAATAATTTTTGTTTTATGGGTACCTCCTACTATCCCTAGACATTTCTAATTTTTTTCCATAGCATTTGGTTAATATTTACCCACTTGTTTCTTTGGCAGATGAGGAAAAAATTTGGCCCCCTTGTATTAGGGTAATTGTTATTAGATCACCAGTGTTGCAGACAGGATCACTTTTTATCATTACAGCTGTAAACCCTGCTACAATTGGAAGGTAAAATGTTTAATATTATTATCTTTGTATATGTGTCTTATTCTAGTGGATTGTACATTACTTGAGCAGTTATGAAATGTGCATGGTACTTACTCAAGTACTTGTACGTGGTACTCAAAAAATATTACTGACACTTTGTCACTTGCTTTTGGAAATCAGTCAAGGGCATGACTTCATAGTCCCAAAAGGGGACTGCCTGTGTAAAGAGATAAAATCTTTTTGATACCTTTCACAGCGATTTTGTCATTTTTTTTACCTTTTGTACGGCCTTTTTTAGGTTTAAATTACTTATCTAACCCAGTATTGACCTCCTCTGCCTTTCCTTTACCCCTTTGTAGCTCACAACCAGCCTGCTAGAGACATAGGTTTTAATCATGAGTAAGATAATTTCCTGTCTTCCTAACTGGAAAGATAATTTATCCTTAATTCAGATTCTGTGCAATACCTTAATTTTAAATTCTTGGAGAATAGTGTGCTCCTTTTATATGCAGTAATAGAAATGGAAACATAATCAACAGATCTGGAATAAATAATTGACATTAGTACAAAGAATATTTTGTCCCACTGGATGTTTATTAGCCTGTGATAGATGTGCGAAAGAATAAAAGTAATTCTGGAATCTCCTTTCAAGTAGGAAATTTAGAGTATGATTAAGGAAACTGGACTTAGTGTGATAGAGACAATTGCATTTTAACATATCTTGTTTTAATCATTATCTTTTAAAATAAAATCTTTTAAAAAATTATTTTCATGTCTCTAAGTGCTGCATTTGTATATGCTTCAAAAATTATTAAATACATTTTTCTTAACTGTGCAGAGAAAAAGATATGGAGCATACTCTCCGAATCCCTGAAGTTGGTGTCAGTAAGGTAAGCTCCTTGATTTTACAGATGTAGCACCTTGATGTGATTATATAAATCATTATAGCAGAAAGCTTAGGGCTTTTCCCATTTAATAGAAAGGTTAATAGTCAATGTAGTAATGATAATGAAAGCAATGCAGATTTGTTTATTCCACTGCTTGAGGAAATAAAATCTTTCATCATAATTTGAATTAACTAAATTATGTTTAGTTTTTAACAATCTGGAGCAGGAGTAGAAAATGTGGATTAACTTAGGTATTGAAGTAGTACCCATTTAATAGATTTTTATTGAGTGAAATAAATATGCTAGATATGACAGTTCAAAAAGGAATCAGACCTGGGTTTAGGCTACTTTTAGTTAATGGTTACTTAGAGTTTAGAATATTTTGTAACCCAGAAACAATCTACTCTCTCTCCTACCTAAGACTCTTCATTTACATTTTTCCTAGTTGAGCCTCTAATGATTTCTTTCAGGAAAAAGAACAGTTGAGTTTTCAAAACAAACAATAAGGACAGAGTTGCAACTTAAATCATAAGTTAAAAGAAAAACTAAAAGGTCTAGCTACTTAGAGTCTAAACTTCATATTTATCTTTTTTTTTTTTTTTTTTTTAACTGTGTTTTCTGTAGTTTTTCTACCTCCCTTTGATGGTTATCTTTACCCCCTTTTTTTGTTTTTCTTTTTTTTGACCTTTGATCATTTCCATTTTGTTGCTGTTTAATGGGACTATAACATGGATCTCTAAAGTATTATATGATTTTTTGTCTTTTTAGAATAAAATTTGTTTCTCATTATTAGTTTGAAAGTCTAGTTCTTTTTACTGTGTTTGGACTCATTTAGAGAGGAGTAAATCCTCATAATCTTAACTCTGACCAAATCATCATGCTTTTTAACTTTCCTGTGACCCTTTATTCTTTTGCCTCCAAAGAAAACCCAATCTGTAACTTAAATAGCAAAGAAGTCCTTCTCTCACTCCCAATCTAAAAATGCAGGTAGTTCTCTGGTGACATTTCTGCTTTTTCTTTCCTTTAAACTAACATGTCCACTGGTGGGGTAAATAATTTGTTAGCTTTGTGAAATCAGTTTGACAATATATATTTTATCACACATATCCAGGTAGATGAAAAACATTAAACTACCCCCCCCACACACACACAAACACACACACACACACACACACACACACACACACACACTTCATGTTACTATTAGGGGAAAAAAGCAGAAACAAGCATTTTACCAGTGGATAGAAGGCTTTCTGAGTTAAAAAAAAAAAAAGGAAAAAAAATCTCAGAGGACAAGATAATTTTAACTAATCTAACTTTGAAATTCTTTGTATATTAAGAAACAAATTTAAAAGGCAGACTAGGCCCTGGCCAGTTTGGCTCAGCGATTAGAGCGTCGGCCTGCGAACTAGAGAGTCCCGGGTTTGATTCCTGCTAAGGGCACGTACCTGAGTTGCAGTTTGTCCCTGGCCCCGGTTGGGGTCTTGTGGGTAGTGACCAGTCGATGTGTCTCTGTCGCATTGATGTTTCTCTCTCTCCTCCCCCTCTATCTGAAGATAAATGCAAAAATGTCCTCGGGTGAGGATAAAAAAATAAATAAATAAATAAAAAGCAGACTAGGACAGACATCAGACAAATATGACAAAATAAACATCCTTTACATTTTAAAAGCTCACACAAATTCACTTTTCAAACCCCACTCTGACACCAGTAGGTAAATAAATAAAGGACATAAACAATTCGCAGTAGAGAATATATCATTCCTAACATATGGAAACCATTCAATCTTTCTAGTAATTTAAGAAATACAAATGAAGCCCAGGTGTCGGTTTTCATTTACCGTATTTATTAAATATCACTTTTGTCGGGAGCATAGTTTAGAACAGCTCTTTGGAATAAGGTTTCAAGTGAGAAGACTTGAAAATATTTAAACCCTTTGATATAATTATTACTCTAAACTATCAAGTTGAATAAAATGTACAAAGGACATGAAGAAAAAATTTACAGAACAGGAAACCCAAATGGATAATAAATACAAGAAAAGGTTTCAGCCTCAGTAGTAATCAGGGAAATGTAAATTAAAATCACAATGATGAGATTTAATTTCACACCTATTATGCTTGGAAAAACAAAATTCTGACAATACCAAATGTTATTTAAGGCTATATAAAGCAACAAGAATTCTTATACTGCTGTTGGAATATAAATTGGTACAACCACTTTGGAAAACAATATGGCAGTATTTAATAAAGTTTAAGATTGCATATAGTATTACTTAGCAATTTTATTCCTAAGTATATACCCCAGAGAAACACTCTCATTGCCCATAAGAAGATTGCATGTACAAGAATGTTCATAGAAACATTTTTTAAAATGATAAAATCTTGGGAAAAACCTGGATGTCCATTATCAGAAGAATATGTAGATTATGCTATATCTATACAGTGGATTACCGTTCAGCAAAATGGTACAACTGTGCACAGCAGCTGAATATACTTTGTAACGTAATATTAAGCCAAAGAAGCAATATAAAAGAAATATATACAGTAGCATACTTTTGTCAGAACTCATCAACCTATACATTTAAGGACTATGAATTTCCTGTATATGAACTATATATCAATAAAAAATTCATACAGTATGACTTATTTATTAAATAATCAAGTTTCAAACCAGGCAAAATAAAAATATTGTTTATGGATACATACATATGTGGTAAAAGTATAATAAGATGTGTCATAATTAAATAAACATCAAACCTCTGAAAAGGAGGGGTGAAGGATGGATGGAGTGAGGTACACATCGATGGATAATATATTTTAAATATTTGTGGCAAATATGGCAACATTTATTAAAGCTGGGTCACGGGTAGATAAGTTCAATATATTCTTTTGTGTGTTTGAAACATATATTTATGAAACTTTTAAAGAACAACCTTATTTCAATCTAGTTTATATACTATGTACAATTTACCCATTGAAAGTGTATAATTCAGAGGTTTTTAGTGTATTCACAGAGTTCTGCAATCATCACATAAATTTCAGAACATTTTCATCACCATAGAAAGAAACAAACTCAGTGATCCCACTTCTAGGAATATATCCGAAGAAGCCTGAAACACCAGTTAGAAAGAATATATGTACCCCTATGTTCATAGCAGCACTGTTTACAATTACTAAGATCTGGAAACAGCCCAAGTGTCCATCAGTAGATGAGTAGATAAAAAAGCTGTGATACATATACACAATGGAATACTATGCAGCTGTAAGGAAGAAAGATCTCTTATCCTTTGAGGGACCTGGAGAGTATTATGCTAAGTGAAATAAGCCCATCAGAGAAAGACATACCACACGATCTTACTTATTTGTGGAATATAATGAACAAAATAAACTGATGAGCAAAGTAGACCTAGAGACATAGAAAGTAGTATGATTCTGGCTGACAGACCTCAGAGGAGGGGGTTGGGGGCAGGGGGATAAGATAAACCAAAGAACTTATATGCATGTATGGGTAACCAGTGGACATAGACAACAATGCTGGGGGGGAGGGCGGGATCGGGAGGAGAGTGTCTAGAGGGGAAAAGGGAGAAACGTCTGTAACAAAAATAAATTAATTAATAAAGTTAATTAATTAAAATTAAAAAAGAACAAACTCAATAGTAGTCACTCATTTCCTTCCAACCCCCACAGCCCTAGGCAACCACCAGTCTTTGTCTCTGTGGATTTGCCTATTCTGTATATTTTATGTAAATGGAATTATACAACATGTAATCTTTTGTATCTAGCTTTTTTACTTAGCATGTCTTCAAAATTCACCCATGTTGTAGCATATATCAGTAGTTCATTTCTTTTTATTGCCAAATAATATTCCATTGAATGAATATACTACATTTTGTTATTCATCAACTGATGGGCATTTGAATTGTTTCCACATTTTGGCTATTAAGAATAATACTACTGTGAACATTCGTGTACAAGTGAGGCACTGTATTATGTATTAAGAGGTAAGCAAAAATGTAAACTAGTATAAGCAGTAATTGTAAGCACTACAATGACATTAACAGTACTGTAAGCAGTACTGACATTAAGTTCAGTAACTTCATGTAATATAAGTGTTATATAACCAAAGTGCTATGGAGCAAGGAGAAGAGAGTGATTGATTAGTCCTGGGTATTGAAAAACTGGAAAAATTCTCTGAGAAGTTGACTTCGAATGTTTCAAATCATCTGTGTATTAAGAATTTTTTAGTGCTATGTACAAAATACTTATGTTAGGTGAAAAGATAATTTCAAATTGTTTATATAGTATAGTCTCCACTATATTATAGAAGTAGAAAAGGTAGGACACAGTAAATTATTCATGATAGTTACAATGGAACTATCTGTAGCCTCCACCTTTTCCTCTGTAGCCTCCACCTTTCTGCCAGAAACATCATGATACTTTTGTATTCAGAAAGAGTATTAAAAATAGTAAAAGTTAAATTATCAGAGACTAAAGTCCATTGCATCCTATTATACAGAAATTATCTATGATTTTTAAAACAGTATGCTACTTTATAATTACCTGATTTCTTTTTAAGTTTCATGCAGAAATTTATTTTGACCATGACTTACAAAGCTATGTCCTTGTGGATCAAGGCAGTCAGAATGGTACAGTTGTTAATGGAAAACAGATTCTTCAGGTGGGTGTATATGTATTAATTAATTACTTGCACATTATTTTAAAAAATTGAACTGAAATTTTTTATTCCTGAAGGCCATAGTTATTATACATATAATTTGATTAGGTCAGTGTTCAAGTCCAAATGTGTTGTTACATGGAAGGGAATTCCTGGAAAGGGCTGAGGAAATATGTAATAAGTGAATACTTGACTACTGAGTTTTGACTTGTAATAGTGTACCTATGCCTTGTTTTTAGAGGTAAATGCATTTTAAAGCTATTTAGAGTAAATGTTTTTACAGTAACTTTAGGGGCCTTTTTTATGTTTTTAAAATTTTGTTTTAATGAAAGTATTGCTAAAGTTTAAACTCCTTAAAGATAGGGGCTATGTCTAACCAATTAACTCTTCTATCTTCAACATGTAACAAAATGCTTGGCACTGGAAGGGAGGCCTTATTCTTAGTCTGTGAGAATCAAAAATGAAATAAAACTGAATTATCAAGAGGAAAAAGGAGAATAATGATGCACTTATCTCCTTAACAGTTTATCTTTTTGACTATGAGTATTTGTTTTGGTAATAGATTGTTTGAAATTTGGGTTGGGTATTTCTGATAGGATTGTGCATGGAGAGAGGAGATTGTGGTGTTTGATAATATAAAAATTAGCCCTGGCAGGTTTGGCTCAGCAGTTAGAGCATCAGCCTGCGGACCAAAGAGTTGCGGGTTTGATTCCAGTCAAGGGCACGTACCTCTGTTGTGGTTCAGTCCAGGCCCTGGTCGGGGTTGTATGGGAGGCAACCAGTCGATGTGTCTCTCTCACATCGATGTTTCTTTCTCTCCCTCTCACTCCCTCCCTCCCACTCGTATCTGAAGATAAATGGAAAAGTATCCTCGGGTGAGGATTAAAAATAAATAAATAGATACTATAAAAAATTAAAAGTTCTTAGTTCTTTTCATCTTCTCCATTAGTAGATTATGGATCATCCTCAAGTTGTGGAAATGTGTGTGCATATGTGCATCTATCTCACTGAGAACCATCTCAAAATTTTTTTGTTATAATTAGACATTACTTCCATTTGACATAAAATAATCATATGTAACTCTTTTGGATTTCTGTTTTGTAATTTTCCCCCTCAGCCTAAAACTAAATGTGACCCTTACGTCCTTGCGCACGGAGACGAAGTGAAAATTGGGGAGACCGTGTTGTCCTTTCACATTCACCCTGGCAGTGACACCTGTGATGGCTGCGAACCAGGGCAGGTTAGAGCTCATCTTCGTCTGGATAAGAAAGATGAATCTTTTGGTATGTGAAACGCATTGTTATATGTGGGCATGATAACTTTTTAATTCACTGAAGTGTACCAAAAATGTATCAGTTGGCTACCAGCTTCATATCTTGATACAGTCATCCCTCGCCACTTCACGCTTCGACTTTCGCGGCTTCACTCTATCACGGTTTTTTCAAATATATTCATTAAAAAGTTGATCGAGACAGTGAAAATTATACAGCACGCGCTCGGTTGTCTGAGTCAATTATACACCCCTGTGTTACAATTAAAATTGAAATTCCTGTACGTATGGACTGTAGGCCTATGTATTCGAGCACCCCAGGAATCCTTCAGCGCCAGGTGCAACCGTTAGAGTCTGGAACGGATTAACCGCAATAAACAAGGGATGACTGTAATGAATTTTGATATGATACTATATTGAGATATTTATATTTCTTTTTTATCAATTTTAGAGAGAGGAAGGGGGAGAGAGAGAGAGGGAAACATTGATTGGTTGCTTCCTGAACACTCCCTGACCGGATTGAACCTGCAACCTGGATATGTGTCCAGCTGGGAATCAAACCCACCACTTTTTGGTGAATGGGATGACACTCTAACTAACTGAACCACAGTAGCCAGGGCAAGATAATTTGTATTTCAGTAAATTTTATCAAATGAGACTAAGAAATGACATGTATTTCAATTTTGAGACCTAGGCTAGTTGATTATGATTGTAGTTGATTTTTCTATGTAATAACTTAGCTGCTCTTATGTAGCATTAGGTTACTTTCTGACCAGAAGATAAGCTTTAGCTCTGTTTTTACTGATCTAGTTTAGTAGGCTTTTGGAGCAGTTAAATGTTCTTCCAAAGAGTAACTTTGACATAACTATAATAAAGATGGTTTCCTTTTAACATCTATTTACTGATATGAAAAAGTCATCTACAGTTAAACTCTGTCATATAATAGTAACGTAGGAAATAATAGGCCAAGATATTAAGAGTTATTGGTTGATTTGTTTGCTTTCCTACTTACAGTTTATGTTGATATATCATCAATGTATATACCATGATTTTCTGTAGTAAATAACACTGTAGAAGTAGCTATTTTGCTTTTTTATAATAAGGAAAATGTATACATTTTATTTTATTTTTTAATATGTTTTTTATTGATATTTTAGAGAGGAAGGAAGGGAGAAAGAGAGAGAAACATCTATGTGAGCCCAGCCAATGTGGTTCAGTGGATTGAGCATCATCCCATGGACTGAGAGGTACTGGTTTGATTCCAGGTCAGGGCACACGCCCTGGTTGCAAGCTTGATCCCCCCGTAGGGGGCATGCAGGAGGCAGCCGATCGATGTTTCTCACGTTGATGTTTCTATCTATCTCTAGAAAATCAATAAAAATATTTTTAAAAAACAAGAAAAATAATCATCGATGTGAGTGAGAAACATCGATCGGCTGCCTCCTGCATGCCCCCTATTGGGGATTGAGCCAGCAACCTGGGCATGTGCCCTGACCTGGAATTGAACCCTGATCTGACCTCTCAGTCCATGGGACAATGCTCAATCCACTGAACCACGCTGGCCAGGCGCTGTTGTGCTTTAAACTCACTCATCTAAGGCTTTTAAAATTTAAATAGATACTTTGAACTAGTAAGAGCTAATTTTTTTCACATGAGCTTTCCCCCTAACTACCAATTTTACATGATCATTGTATATTTTTTATTTTCTCATACTAGATTATGAAAATAAGTATGACGTGTTACAAAATAGCATGATTCTTGGGTTCTGTGATTTTTCTTTTGTACATGTCTGCATTTCTTTGGAAAATTCACAGTATTTGGGGTTCTTTTATAATAATCATATAAAAATTTAAGGTGTTTGGTGTTTCTTTTGTTATCTATACTGTAACATTCCTATAATATTGGGTTTTAGTTTACTTTCCAAGTAGATTTAATTACCAAAATGCTGAAAGGACATCATCACAACCCAAGATTCCTTTATATTGATTATTTACACTTTTGATTAATCTACGGATACTAATACTGTTAATTTGTTTTAAATTATTAAAATGAGTAGTAATTTTATATAAAATCTTATCAGATTTAGTGAGTTTTTCTTTTTGAACCAAACTCACTTTTTCCTTTTAGTTGGTCCAACACTAAGCAAGGAGGAAAAGGAGTTGGAAAGGAGAAAAGAGTTAAAGAAAATACGAGTAAAATACGGTTTACGGGTAAGGGTGTTAAGTATTAAGATATGCGTTCATAAATTGTGTATGTAATTTTGAGTAAAAAGGTCTTTAGATATGCACTGTCCATTTTATATATTAAAAAAGAATCATTTAGAATGATTTTGAGGCTTATGTAATTTCTTTTAGTTGTTTACTGTTACCTTTAACAACTATTGAGGTTGAAGTAGAAAAATGATAATAGTACCCTACATTTGGATAACCACTTCTGGTTTTTAAAAACTTGCATTAAAATGTTACCATCGAAGAACATAAGTTAAAGGACTAACGCTGCCTGATTTCAAGACTTATTATAAACTATAGTAATTAAGACAGTAATTATTGGCATAAAGATAAATAAATAGGTAAGGGAAACAGAATAGTGAATCCAGAAATAGATTCATATAGAAACATAGATGTGTGTGTGTGTGTGTGTGTGTGTGTGTGTGTGTGTGTGATTTCAGCAAAGTTGTGAAGGCATTTGGTGGAGAAAGGATGGTCTTTTTATTTTTTATTTTTATTTTTTATCCTCACTTGAGCACATTTTTGCATTTATCTTTAGACAGAGTGGGAGGGAGAGAAGGAGGAAGAGAGAGAGAGAGAGAGAAACATCGACGTGAGAGAAACATATCGACTGGTTGCCACCCACACGACTCCAACCAGGGCCAGGGACAAACTGCAACCGAGGTACGTGCCCTTAGCGGGAACCGAACCCCGGGCTCTCTGGTCCGCGGGCCAACACTCTAACCGCTGAGCCAAACAGGCCAGGGCAAGGATGGTCTTTTTAAACAAACAATTGCCATATGCAAAAATAATAAGAAAAATAACTTTGATTCACACCACATAACATAAATTAACTCAAAATGTATCATAGATATGAATTTAAAATCTAAAACTATAAAACTTTTAGGAGCAAATCTTTTAGGCAAATTTTTTTAGATAGCTAACAACGAAAGCACAATCCATAAAAGAACATATTAATAAATTGAACCTTTAATACTTCTACTACTACAAAGACACTGTCAGGAGAATGAAAAGATAGGTCACAGACTGGGAAAAATATTTGCGAATCATATATCTGATAAAAATCATACTTCTTATATCTAGATTATATAATGAACTTTCAAAACTCAGTCGAAACAAGTCAATAAAAAAATGAGCAAGAGATTTGAATAGACACTTCAAGCTGATATACAGATGGCAAATAAACACATGAAAAGATGTCCAGTATCAGTAGTCATTAAGGAAATGCAAATTAAAACCAATTAAAAAGACTAATCATACCAAGTGTTGGTGGGCATGTGCAGGAAGTAGAACACTCACACATGGCTGGTGAGAGCATCAAATAGTGTGATTACTTTGGAAAACAGTTTAGTAGTTTATTTAAAAGTTAAATATATTATTCACTATGATTCATCATTCTACTGCGAGTTATTTATCCAAGAGAGATGAAAACATGTTCATACAAAGACTAGTAAACAAATGTTCATAGCAGCTTTTTTTCTAATAGGCAAAACTGGAAAAAATTATGACTGGATAATTTTTTTTTCCTTCATTGATTTTAGAGAGAGAGGAAGGGAGAGGGATAGAAACATCAGTGAGAGAGAACATTGGCCATCTCCTGCATGCCCCCCACCAGGGATCGGGCCCACAACCTGGGCATGTGCCCTGACTGTGAGTCGAACTGGCGACCTTTTGGTGCATGGGTTGACACTCAACCACTGAGCCACACTGGCTGGGCTATCTTTTTTTTTTTTTTTTAATATATTTTTATTGATTTTTTTAGAGAGAGAGGAAGGGAGAGAGATAGAAACATCAATATGAGAGAGAAACATCGATTGGCTGCCTCCTACATGCCCCCTACTGGAGATGGAGCCAGCATCCCAGGCATGTGTGCTGACCAGGAATTAAACCGGGACCTCTCAGTCCATGGGGTGACTCTCAGTCCACTGAGCCACACTGCCCGGGCAGTACAGCTCCATTTATGTGATTAACCAGTCACTCAGCCTCAGTGGTTCTCCGTGTTTTTTTGAATAATGGTAGTTAATTTCAGAATATGAGTACACAGCATTAAGTTAAAATATACTTTATTTTACTATATTATCTTATGATTACACATTATAATTTACATATGATTTATATTCTACATACAATTATGTTATAGTACAACTTTGAATAATATAAACATTTTAAAGGGGATGAAATAAAAATAGCATATTCAATAACATAATTGTCTTCATTTACATCATGACTTGTATTATTGTATTACTTTATTATTCATTAAAACCATATTTGCTAATAAGGCAAATATACAGACATTACATTTGTATTTATCAGCTTTGTTTTTCTCAATGAATATTTTGTGTTTATAAAGAATACAGACTACGAAGATGAAAAGGCGTTGAAGAATCCAAAATACAAAGATAGGGCAGGAAAACGTAGGAAGCAGATTGGAAGTGAAGGAACTTTCCAAAGAGATGATGCACCTGCATCTGTTCATTCGTAAGTATTAACTTTCCCAAAGTAGTTTTCTAAAGTAGTTGTACCAGTTATTTTAAATTTATTCATTTATTATAAATGTGACAGAAATCAACTCTCATCTTAATTTTTTTAAAAGTGAAATTACTGATAGCAACAAAGGTCGGAAGATGTTGGAGAAGATGGGTTGGAAAAAAGGAGAGGGCCTAGGGAAGGATGGTGGAGGAATGAAAACTCCGGTAAGATTTGTGTTTTCTTTCACTCTTTATTCTACAGCAGATATATTTACTGTGTACCTAATATGTGCCAGGCATTGCCTTAAGAGCTAGTAGTACAGTAGCAAGCAAAAGCAGATGTGATTACTGCCTTAGTGGCATTCATGATTACCAAATATATATGTGCATTGTTTTATTTTGTTTTTAATGTTTTTAGGAAGTCTCTTAGAGTTTTTTCCTTCACTGGAGCTAGTATAGTAAAATGTTATTTCCTGAGCCCAAGGTATTTTTGTGTCTTATAGTTGTTTTTAATGATTTCCTGGTACTAAGCATTGCAGGAGCAGTTACAGTGTTACTTTACAAATAGGCAGATTCTCTATTAGCTGGAGAATCTGTTTTGGGTCCAGGAATCAGAGCATGTAAATGTAACAAGTGATGGAATAATGTTTGAAAAACAGTACAATGACTTAATTCCGCAGTCCCATGGTTCATCAGGATTCATATTATCTTCCACAAAAACCTTACAAAATAACATGACCAAAGAACATTCTTTGTAATTACTTGGTACCTAAAGAAATAATGAATAGATCACTGAGTTTAACGTAAGTTTTCTCATTCCATTGAGACACAATGGGAAGAACATGGGTCTTATAGTCAGACCTAGGTTAGAACATGTGTTCTGCCACTTACTATCTGTAGGACTTAGGTCAGGTTTGGACTCAGTTTTCATATGTAAAAATGGGGATGATAAGAACTGTTTTTCAGTGATGTCATGAAGATAAAGCCCCTAGCATGGTGCCTGATGTATGTTAGACACTCAGTAACTGGTACCTTTTAATGGTTCTCAAAATAATGAGAAGTATTTCCCTCTTTTTATGAAAATAAATAATTTAGTTCTTTTTATGACTCTTAATGTTTAATCTACCTGTTCACTTACTTAGATGAGACTGGGACAGTAGGGTTTTTTTTTGTTTGTTTTTTGTTTTTTATCCTCACTTGAGGACATTTTTTCATTTTTTATTCAGATAGAGTGGGAGGGAGAGAGAGGAAGAGAGAGAGAGAAACATCGATGTGAAAGGGACACATCGAGTGGCTGCCACCCGCACGACCAACCAGGGCCAGGGACAAACTGCAACCGAGGTACATGCCCTTAGCGGGAACCGAACCCGGGTCTCTTTGTACCGCAGGCCGACGCTCTAACTGCTGAGCCAAACCGGCCAGGGCAGGACAGTAGGTTTAAACACATCTATTGCTGTTACTTTTGGTTAGAGTGGGATGACAGATTCAGCGTTTCATTGAAATTCGGGGCTATTTAAGGAGCACTTTTTAAAAATATATATTTTTATTGATTTTTTAGAGAGAGAGAGGAAGGGAGAGAGAGATAGAAACATCAATGTGATAGAGAAACATTGATTGGCTGCCTCCTGCCTGCCCCCACTGGGGATCGAGCCCACAACCCGGGCATGTGCCCTGACTGGGAATTGAACTGGGACCTCAGTCCATGGGACAATGCTCAATCCACTGAGCCACACCGGCTGGGCAGGAGCACTCTTTTTTTGTAGAGCCAGCTATCAGTCTTTTCTAAATCAAAGAATTATGGTTAAAATACAAGTTGGACAAAGCAGATTTCAGTGTGCCTTGTACAATAAGTAAGTCCTCTGCTCAACTTTTGGTGACAGATCCAGCTTCAGCTTCGGCGAACACATGCAGGCTTGGGGACAGGCAAACCATCCTCAATAGAAGATGTTCATCTTCTCCAAAACAAGAGTAAGAAGAACTGGGAGAAAGCACGAGAGAGGTTTGCTGAAAACTTCCCAGAAACTAAACCTCAAAAAGACGCACCAGGGACTGTGCCTTGGGTCAAAGGGACTGTAGATTGAAGGTCAGTCATAGAACACAATTCAACCTTTTCACAGAGTCTGGAAACTCTCATTTCATTGCAGAACTTTTCCCTCCAAAAGGGCCAGTGGCATGAGGGAACTGTATCACGATTTACCCCCTCATGATTCAGAAATGTATAATAAAGTGTGGTTTGCAGCTTTTAAAAAACATTTTTTAAAACGAATAAATAATGACTGAATCAAGTTATTCGGCGAGTGGATTAAAGTTTACAGGGCATGGATGAGCTTATCAAACTTTGTTATTTTATCTTGTCATTTGTAAGACCCACATAAGTAACTAGCCATATAGGCAAAATTCATATCTCCACTAATGATTTAAATGTACACTTGTCTTTGTCTCCATATATTCATTATTGTAAGATGTACAACAAAAAAATCAAAAGTTTATAAAAACAGTTCTGACTAGATACATCCTTGTTTATGCCCTTTAGAACTTAGATAAAAAATGTTGAGAAAACATGGGTAGTGGTGCATAAATTTTATTATCCTTGAAATCATGTGAGTAATATTGTTGAAGAACTAACCAACAGGTGACATGTAGAAAATTAGTCTTTCATTGTTTTCTTCTGTGAAGAATCTGTTGATTTGTACTATATATTAAGCATTTGCATTGGTTTGTTTCATAGCTGAATTATTTAGATATGAACAATTGAGTACAGTATTGAAATATTCAATGTGCTGGCATTTGTAGTTTTGATAAATCCCATTGCTGGCAATGGAGTTTTGCCAGATAAATCTGATTTCTACTGCAAACAAGTTGCCTAGCCAAGGCCTCAAACTCAAGTATTTATTGAAATGTTCTTAAATGCAATAAAAAAAATTGTAACATCAAAAAGAGTGACTCATTGAACCAATGATTGAAATATACTGTTCTGCTTTGAACTCACTACCAGCCAGAATTTTCCTTTTGAAGCTGGCAGAGCAGTAAGGAAGGGTTAACCTCCTCATATTGGAGAACTGCAGTGTAGCTTTCTGAGCACAGGTGTCACTACTCTGCCAATTATCACTCTTCTGTTTGACTTTTCTCTCAGCTCTCTGCTGGGAAATTAATGCTGGAACTGACCCTTTTCTGGCAGTCAATATAAGCTATAGCTCCCTCATCTACTATAAAGAAATGTCTTCAAGATTTAGAATAGGAAAGGAAATTTCTGAAAAAAAATGTACAGTAGGGAAGATAGTTCAGAAAGAAAGGCTGCCTGTTGGAATTTCTAGTCTAAATGGTATAGGGTACTTAGAAAAGGGAGTGGGAAAAGAAAAGTAAATTTGTTACTGAAGATGGGACATGTGACCAAATTGTTAAGTCCCTTTAAGCCTAAGCTGGGATAATCGGAGGCCTTAGAACTCCAGATCTGGATGAAGTGTTTTTCTGTTTCCTTCCTGGCCATCTACACACCCTAACACATATATATGTACATTAGACTTGGAGGCAACAGGAAGTTTCCTGCTATTTTCTCTAAATTAGAAAAAAAATTACTCATCTAAATATGGTTTTGGTACTGGTGCCCTGCATATAGGTAACAGTATAGAACTCCCAAAGTAGACTTTGCTTCTGATAGATCTTACTCATTAGGTCAGTATACTGTCTCCATAGTTCCCTTTTTTTTTTTTTTTTTTTTTTAATGTTCTTTATTGATTTTAGAGAGGGAGAAAGAGGAAGAGAGAGGGAGAGAGAGATAGAAACATCGATGAGAGAGAACATCATTTGGCCGCCTCCTGCATGCCCCCCACTGGGGATTGGGCCCACAACCTGGGGATGTGCCCTGACTGGGAATCGAACCGGCGACTTCTTAGTGCATGGGTCAACGCTCAACCACTGGGCCACACCAGCCGGGCTATAGTTCCCATTTTTATTATTGGATTGCAGAAAACTTTTTTATTGTTTTCTTTGGTTAAGAAAATGGAAACTTGAAAATAGTGATAGAAATGGAAATATATGTGATATTTACGTTATTAAAACCCTTTGCAGCTCAAAGTCTCAGGGCTACACTGTATAGTGGTTAGAGCACTGAATAATATCTGGGTCTGTTTCCAGTTGTGAAATGAGAATAATATCTGTATGTCTGTCTTGAATAGAAAATGAGAAAATGTATATAAAAGCACTTTGTAAACTGTAAAAGTAGAAGAAATGTGAACTTCTGGTTGTTTAGAATCATAGACATGAATTATGTACAATTTGGATTACACATAAAATTGTTTTGTGTCTAATATTTTAAATTATAGTTTATTCACACAGTATAAATTTGTTAATTTAATAGTCTTTAAGTGTTTAAGTGTAGCTACAAGTTGCTGAATTTGAGAAATCTAACATCTTACAGTTTTGTCAGAACGTGAGAAGCTGGTAAAATTGAGAACAGAAGAAACCATCAGCATCAGAATAAAATAACAAATTGTTTTCTAGAGTTAAATAGCTAGGAAGCACTTTTTCTTAAGAGAGGAATTTTTTTCTGCTTTTAAACAGTTTTTACTTTTGATGTTTCATTTTTATTCTAGTTATGAACTTAAGAAAGGTTATGGTTCACCTGAATCAAGTATCTTCCAATTTTTCATGTGAAAGATTATTTCTTAATTTGGTACATTTTCAAATTACAGGCAAAAGAAGGTAGAAATCTCAAACAAGGTAGGGCAAGAAGTATCAGAGATTTTGCACAAAGGCCACCCTGTCAAGTTGCAGGACAGAGGGATGTGCTTGGCAGGGAGCCAGAAAGGCATTTCTGGACCTAACATGTTCTCAGGAACATTTGAAAGTATTTTCTCTAACATCTTATTCCAAATGTGCTTCTTGTTTTTGTAGGGCATCACTTATGTCTCTAAATCTTTGATTCCTAACGTTTTATTTTACTTGTTTAGACTTTAAAGTTGGAAATACATTTGGATTCTTTAAAGTGAGTCGGTGTTCATGTGTATGTCTATTTGACTCAACCCAGGCTTTCACTCTGACTTTCTGCTGTACTATTCTTAGTGTTGGCTATGGCTTTGTAGTTGCAGAGTGACCTTTGGAACTTTAGTCATCACACATATATCCAAAACAGGGAGAAGGGGTAATGAGAGTAATATTCATGTTAGTTCTCTTTTATCAGGAAAGTAAAAGCTTACTCAGAAGCTCTCACAGCACACTTCTTAGGGTCATTAGCCAGAACCCGATAACATGACTACGCACAGCAACAAGGGAAGTTGAAAAGGGCAACTGGAAGGTTTCAGTTGACTTAAACCAATAATGAACCATCATCTGAGGCTGACCACGTTGCTGTTCAGGGTTCAGTGAGCAAGGCAGAAGGGGAACAGTTGATGAGAAGGTAACTGTCTGCCAGGGGATTGTTTAAATTGTGATGCATTCCTACCATACAATACTTTGTAGCCCTTAAGGTGAGTAAGATAGAACTATCTATACCCTAATATAGAAGAATATTCTCACTACATTGCTTATTAAAAAAACAAGTTATAGAAAAGTGTGCATAGCATAATCTCATTTTAAAAATATGGGTACATATTAAGTTGTTAATATTCATTACCCAAGGAGTGAACAGACTTACTTTTTATTTTATTATTTATATGTTTGAACTTTAAAGTAGGTATAATTGTGTAGTTAGCTAGGTGTAATCATACATATTTATAGCAAGTAGGAATATAACACCAGAAAGTGGAGAGGCCTTCAGGGCTCCACCTGAGACATTTTCCTCACTCTCATATGCCCAGTTTCATTGACTGTCTACATACCCATGAATTTCAGGTTCTTTTAGTCAGGACACATACCTAACTCAAAGCCACTGTAAATGCCACTTAGCCAAGATCAAACCTACAGTCCTCTCCAAACCTGGTCTCTTCCAGTTTACTCTCAGTTGGCAGCACCATCTAGCCAGTTGTGCAAGCCAGAACCCAGGAGTCAGCCTCTATTCACTACCACCACCGTCTCTTCCCTTCCCTGTAATTTCCAATGTGTTAAATCAAATCAGTTCACTGTCATCACTCGCCTGGACTATTCCAGTAGCCTCCTAACTGGTCTCTCTGCACTCACTCCTCCCTCCCTCCAGTCCATCCACACTGCAGGCATAGTGTCTTTACAGCTCCTGTTTAAATCCTCCAGTGGCTTCCCATTACTCTGAGATCAGAAAACAAAATCCTAGCCCATAAGACCCTACCTGGTCTAGCCACTGCTAACTTTTCCAGTCTTATCTTGGATCTCTCTCCCACTTGTTCTTTGGGTTCTGGCATGCTGGCCTCTTTTTCAGTTTCTCAACCATGCCATGCCCTCTCTCATCCCAGGATTGCTTATATTCTGTTAATGTCTGGAATGCTCTTCCTCTACCCTTTTAACTAGTTAACTCGGATGTATTCTTTAGATCTCTGCTAATAGATTCTTCTTCAGGGGTGCCACATTTATCCCCCTAGACTATTGCCTTTGATAAATGTTCTTGAAAACCCATATTAGTTTCTCTTGGAGTGTGTATTTTGGTTCATAGTTCTATATTAATTAGTGTGACTAGTATTATCCTTGTCTGTGTAGATTCTTAAATGTCATGTGGGCAAGACCTTGGTTTTTCTCACTGTTGCGTTCCTAGTGCTTAGCAGAAGGCCTGGCTTATACACTCACAGGCATAGAAGTGGAAGAGCAAGATGGGTTTGGGGGACTGTAAGTGGCTTGATAACGGATGGAGTTTTGTGTGACTTAGGAAACATGGAAGGAACTGAGGCTACATAGAGGATGTAAAGCAGTGGCTTTCAAATCATTTTGGCCATGATCCACAGTAAGCAATACAGTTTGTTTCACAGCTTAGTACATGAGTGTGCATATATAACAGGTTTTACTTAGCCATTAGTTCATGTAATGCACTCTTATTTTTGTTTTCTAAATCACTGATTCCAACCACTAAGTTGATTTCATAAGGGAGTGTGTCCTGCAGTTAAAAAAACATTGATCTAAAGCTTGGTTTTCAAACTGTTTGGCAGAACCTATGGCATTGCCTTAGGAGCTGCAGCTGTGTGTGCGTGTGCACGTGCTTGATGAGGGTAGAAAGGGTTAGCATGCCAAACTGGCGACTCCAGTTCTCACACCTGTTACCAGAATAGGTCTATATTGATCTGGTTTTCAATTCAGGCTTCCAAATAGATTACATGAAGAAAGGTTTTCACTGCTTAAAGGAAAGGGAGTGGAGTGGGTGGGTTGGGGAGGGGAACTGAGCCACTTAAATACAGTCGTCCCTCGCCGCTTCGTGCTTCGACTTTCGTGGCTTCACTCTATCACGGTTTTTTCAAATATATTCATTAAAAAGTTGATTGAGACAGTGAAAATGATATAGCATGTGCTCAGTTGTCTGAGTCAATTATACACCCCTATATTACAATTAAAATTACTGTACATATGGACTGTAGGCCTATGTATTCGAGCACCCCAGGAATCCTTCAACGCCAGGTGCAACCACTAGAGTCTGGAATGGATTAACCACGATAAACGAGGGACGACTGTACAGCCATTCTTGCATATTGTGTTAGGAAATTTAGATTTTATCTTTTTTGATGATCAAGGATTTTAAGCAGGGAAGGGCCTCATTAGATTGTTTTATAGCAGGATAACTGGCTGATTGATGAGAGGTAGAGTGGAGGCTGGCAGACCTCCTTGAGGGCTTGTTTCATTTATCAAATGTTTATTGAGCACCTGCCAGGTGCTGTGCAGACCCGTGAAGGCAAGGACCTGGTTTGTCATATCCACTGCTGTGTCTTCAGTACCTACCACAGGTGGGTGCTTAGGAGATTCTCAGTAAGTGCTTGGTGGTCAGATGGATGGAACACACATTTGTGGTATGTCAGGCACTGTGCTAGGCACTTAACATATATTATCTTTGTTCCTGACAGTATTTTAGGAATTAGAAAACAGGCTTAGAGAGGTTGTAATTTTGCTCAAGGTCAAAAAGCCCATGTGACAGAATGGCAGAGGTAGGGTTTAAATCTTGATTTTTTTTCATCCCAATGGGATGGTTAAGAGCCCAGGCTAAAGAGTCTGACTGACCTGGGTTCAAATGACAGATCCACCACTCCTGAGCTGAGTGATGTTTAAAAATTTAGTTAAATCTGTGTACCTTAATGTCTTCATGAGGTTGTTGGAAAGTTTAAATGAGATAAGGCCTATGCGGCACTTAGCACAGTGTCCAGTGCATAAGCCCTCAACTATTAGAAATTATTAGTATTATTATGCCATGCTACCATTATCAAGGGCGCAGTTGCAGTAGAATCCTGGAGTGGAGATGGTGGTTATTGGAGCCAGGGAGGTTGAGTTAAGTGGATGGGCCATCTTCATTCCTTGAGGTGATGGTAGGAGAAAGGTGTGGAGAAGAAGACTGAATCAGGAGCTGGATTTCTTTTTCTTTTTTTTTATATGTTTTTATTGATTTCACAAAGAGGAAGGGAGAAGGAGAGAGAGAGATAGAAACATTGATGAGAGAAACATTGATCGGCTGCCTCCTGCATGCCCCCTATGGGGGATCGAGCCTGCAACCCAGGCATGTGCCCTGACCTGGAATTGAATCAGCAACCTCCTCCTGGTGCATGGGACGAAGCTCATCCAACTGAGCCACAACAGCCGAGCAGGAGCTGGATTTTTTAATGAATATTGGAGAATGAGTAGGAGATTGGTAATGAGAAAGACAGTGAGAAAGGGTAGAAGCTATTGTAGATGACCCTCAAAGAAGGGATGGATTCTGCATGACTTGGGAAAAGGAACTGTCTGGAGAATGATAGGGAGATCTAGCAGGTCCACCCTGGCTCTCAGTACCCTGTGGGAGCAAGGGAGCTGCAGAGAGAACTCCAAGAAGGACTAAGTTTCAGATGCTCTTATATGAAGATCTTTCCACAGATACATTTCTTCAGCAGATATCCATGAGGTGCTTCCTACAGGCCAGGCACAATTCTAGGCACTTGGGATACAGCATTAAACAAACCAGGTAAGACCCCCTGCATTCCTAGAGCTTACATTTGTTTCTTAGACAGTATCTGGTAGAATGTAAAGGCCATGTAGTCACGTGAAGGCCTTGATAGTTTCCCAAAGACTGTTAATCCAAAGTAGTTCTTGTTCATTTAAAAGTTTTTTCACAAGCCAAAGTTCTTTAGGGGAAGGTGCCATTTGGTTTGTTTTTGTTGTTGTTTAATGTTTTTAGATTTCTCTCCAAACCAGATCTTCAGGGTAATCTTATAAACTCTGCCTTCAAAAAAATTCTAGTCACATGTTTGAGGGATTTGGATATGTGGACAACAGTAAAATCTTACTGGTGCTGCAGCCCCTCATTTAATTATGTATTTCTTCTAATGACCTGAGAATAATAGTAACTCTGCTCGCTTAGATGTTTGGGTTTTTTTGGTTCTAAATCTAAACAATAGATCATTAAAATACAAAAAAAAAAAGCAACATGAATCAGGTCACTGGAATTGGACTTGATGGAGAACATGTAAATCAGAAAGCGATGAGGAGCAGACACGCTTGGAGGAGTTAATGTGAGTGGTGGCAAACAATGTCTTCTACCTACTGAGAAGAATGACTTTCCAGAAATTCTTCCAGCAAAATGCTGTCTTCGTTCATCTATGTTAAAATGCGGAGATATTTCATTGCCCAGAAAGCAAAAGACAGGGAGAAGTTGGTGGAATGCTATTAAATGTATTTTAACACGTGACAGTATGTTACTTAGCTTCCAATTACTGGTAGACTTCAGAGGCCAGGAAGGTTGCCAGCTCATTCATCGGATCATTCCTTATCTTGACCATAGGCCCAGGAGAATATATACTGAAATAATAAAGCTTTCATTAGCATTTAATGCTTCCCCTTAAAGCCTTCATTTTCATACTATGAAATCAGATTTCAGAGAATGACATAATTAAGATTTTCATAAAAAGAAACATTCAATGCTATTTCAATGTGTAATGACTCCCAGTGCTATCTGAATTCATTCACATCATAAACCCACTAAAATGGGCTTTAATGTCTACTATGACCATGCTACCTTTACTTAACCTTAATATACAACACTATCAAGGTCAGTTTATGAGCCACACAAAAATCATTATCATTGGTTTATTATAATCACACTGCATTACCCAGAAAAGTTAATTTAGTTAATCCATTCACCAGTCTGGGCTATGAATAACTGTCAGCTCTCTTAAAAAATCAAATTTTTCCTGGAAAGATGAATATTTGCCAACTCGAAGGATGTTTTAAAGACTGTGCCAGCAACTGTGAGAACTGCTCTAAAAGAGTTCCTGAAGTGCTTTAATCATGGAAGCATTTTTGGAATAACTGTATCTTCCAGGGTGACTACTTTGAAGGGAAAGTACTTGGATGGTCAGGTTTTGATATATTTACTTGTAAGATTGCTTAGATTACTTTGTAGTCACAAGTCATATTGTGTTTTGACTAGATTAGCTCATCTGGCAAATCAGGTACGAAATTTATGTTTTGGTAGAATGATATTTCTATCATGAAAGAAAATAACTTGGCAAACCTTTGTGATTTTTGTGTTCTCAGGAATCATCCCAGGGAGCTTGCTCTTTCTGAGGTCCTTTGGATTGGTTTTGTGCTCCCATCTAGATCCTTGTAGGACATTTGGCTTTGTCCAAAATGCCCGTGGAGACATTTGGTCCCTGCCAAAAGGTCGTTGATACTTGGTTTTGTACCAGAATATCCATGGAGACACTCGGTTCACACCAACCTATCTACTCCACTCCAAGAGCTATGTATGGCCAGCTAGGCTACTGAGGCAAGAAGGGTTATTGGCACTATAGCCTCTATACAATTATTGGGCCAATAAAACATGATAGTATTTTTATTTATTTATTTATTTATTTATTTATTTTTAATTCTCACCCAAGGATTTTCTCCCATTTATTTTCAGATAGAGTGGAAGGGAGAGAGAGAGAAGTATTGATGCAAGAGAGACACATCGACTGGTTGCCTCCTGCACGACCTCGACCAGGGCTGGGGATGGAACTGCAACTGAGGTACATGCCCTTGACCAGAACTGAACCCGCGACTATTTGGTCCGCAGGCCGATGCTCTAACCACTGAGCCAAACCAGCCAGGGCAATAGTATTTTTTATGTATTAATACTGTAAACCAAAAGTCTAAATAAACATTATGGACTATTTGAACCCAGGAATGTTTTCTAAACATGGATGTTTTTGACTGGATCAAATTTCAAGGACATTTTAGCATGGACCAAGTGTCTCCATGTCCACTAATCATTCAGATAAGAGAAATAGAAATCATAGTTACTGAGTTTAAACTATATGTCAGAATTTGCCTGAATAATATTGTGCTTACTTCTCAAAGCAACCCTTTAAGATATGTATTATCCTCATTTTACTGATGAGGAAACTGGGTTTCATAGAGCTTAAGGTAGTTGGAAGCTTATATTTTAATTCACATCTGACTCCAGAAGCTTGATGAGCTCCTCAGACATCACCACCTGGCCTTCCTAGTCAACAGGATCCTGTGCACAAATTTACAAATTTGTGCGGGAGGGAGAGAGGGAGGAAGAGAGAGAGAGAAACATCGATGTGAGAGAGACACATCAACTGGTTGCCACCCACACAACCCTAACTAGGGCCAGGGACAAACTGCAACTGAGGTACATGCCCTTAGCGGGAACTGAACCCGGGTCTCTCTGGTCTGCGGGCCGACACTCTAACCACTGAGCCAAACTGGCCAGGGCAGGAGAGTGTCCTTTTAATGTAGAAGAGGGAGACAGTGATGCAGTGTGAGAAAGACTGGCCTTTGCTGGCCTTGAAGATGAAAGGGGCCCCAAGGCCGAGAACGTGGGCATCTCCTGTAGAAGCTGGAAGAGGCAAGAAACATTCAGAGCCTCAATAAAGGAATGCAGCCCTGCCAACACTGAGATCCATTTCCTGACCTGCAGAACTGTGAGGTCAATTTGTGTTTTAAGCCACTAAATATGTGGTAATTTGTTACAGCACCAATAGGAAACTAATACGGAGGCCAACGTTGCTTCCACTGGGAAAGCGGGCTGGCTTACCCTCAGCACTAGAGCTCGTGGGTGGGAAATAGCCAGCGTTGGCCCAAGTGTCAGTAAGCACTCGGGCCAGGATACGGAAGGCCTAGCTCTGGTGAAGGGATGGGCCAGAAGAGAGGCCTGGAAGGAACACAGCTGTTTGGCCCCAGATATGACAAGATCCATGGATGGAGCTCTGGGCTCCAGTCTGCTCCTTACTAGCTGTGTAGTCCTCAGCAAGTCACTTTGCCTTGTTGAAATGTGGGGCCTCATTTGTAAAACATGGACATTTATACCTGCCCTGCCTGTGCAGTGTGTTGTGAGCACAAAAAATATGAGATCATGCTGATTAATGCTGCACACATTTTCATTTCTAGGTAGTGAATCTGGTAGAGTTAGTACCTCTGTACTGTGGAAGAAGCAGCTTGATACACTACTGTCATTTTTGTTGTTGTTTTTTTTTTTATCCTCACCCGAGGACATTTTTTGTTCAAATAGAGTGGGAGGGAGAGAGAGGAAGAGAGAGAGAGAGAAACATCGACGTGAAAGGGACACATCGAGTGGCTGCCACCCGCACGACCAGCCAGGGCCGGGGACAAACTGCAACCGAGGCACATGCCCTTAGTGGGAACCGAACCCGGGTCTCTCTGGACCGCAGGCCGACGCTCTAACCGCTGAGCCAAACCGGCCAGGGCACTACTGTCATTTTTAATAATAAGCATACATATATGACTTTGAACATTTTCTTCTAAATCTGCGGTTAACAAGAAAATCCAATTAAACAGAACAACTGATTCACTCAGAGGTCAATTGATGTTTCACTGTATTTCATGTCATCATAGCATATTAAAGTCAAAGGGGACATTAATGGTCACCTCATCCGTTTTCCAGACAAAGGAACAGATTCAGGTTGTGGAAAGGTAAGAAGTTCAAGCCTTTAGAAATAGAATTCCCTAATGAGTCCATGGCAGCAAAACAAAAGCTCAAAGTTTCTGGATCTCTTCTGAAGTATTAAAGGACAGCTATTTAAAGTAGATACTCAGCCCAAACCAAGCCAAACCCTTCCCTTCTCCAACCCCCAAGGATGACAAACAGGTGCCCTGACTGTTTCAAGCTTGGTTGTTGTTACCCAGTTTTACCCACACCCCCTTCTCCATGCCAAATTTAAACCTGAAGTGGCATCATGGCAGGAGCTGAGTTGGATTCAGGGCACTGATTCCAAGTCCAGCCATCCACCTTGCTAATGCAATAATGCATGCATTGCTCTCCTCTCAAAGGCAGCACCTGGGTGGTGCTACTAGCAAGTTCAGACACATAAATCAGGGAAGCCCTGCTGATATAGGTGAGGCATGTCACTGTCACCCATCAGAAGCAACAACTCTGTGAGCGGACTATGCCACAGCCAGAGAGGCTGAAGCAGTCCCCGGAACCCACCCGTGCACTTCCCAGTCCCACCGTTTAGTTGACATCAAGATGCCACCTCGGAGGGTTGGTCCTAATAGCTCTTGTGCTTTGCCAGCAAAGCACTCAGGGCCAAGGAGGCAGAAGGGCTGTTGAGGAGGCTGGAGTCACGTAAGCCGCCATAGCACGATCTCCTTGTAGTGGACAAGCCACTCGGGGACTCATTTTTCTCCTGTCAAATGATGGAGTTGGACTGGATAAGGGCTATATTTCCTTCTAGGATTTTCTGGAATTGGGGATTATATCAGTCTTTGTGTTGGAGATTTTGTTTATTTTAATTAAAGAGGCTGAATGCTAATGGTGAGGATGCTTCATTTGCAAAATGTAAGCAATTTTATTTTTTATTATGAAAGTAACATGCGTAGTATAAAAAATTAGGACAGTGCAATGGTGTATAAAGCAGAAAGTAAAATGCCTTCCCTTAGCTCCAACCAGCACTCGGCCATCAGTCAGGCTGCCCGCCCCCCCTGCCCCCCCCCCCCCCAGCTATTTGGGCTCTCATTAGCTATCTTTCTTGAGGGAATGGTTAAGATTCTAAAAGTAAATCTTTGCTTATTTTAATGGTTCTAACAATTGGTGAAATAGAAGAGTGACATTTGTAAAGTTTTTTTTTTTCCTGCTAAAAAGTCCATATTTAGATCTTATAGCCTAACTTATAAATCCACATAAAGTTAAATGTTGGTACTTAAGACAACTTAGACTATTAGAGGAATGCAAAAATTGCAGAAGAAGAATAAAATACATTAACATGTTACTAGCGGTTTTACCAAGGTGACAGGACTGTGCGGTTGTTTTATTCAGCCGTTCCTCTCAGATCGGGGCATTGCATTTGTATTTCTTGTGGAATGAAAAAAATAGTTTGAAGGAAAACATTTCTGGTAATAACATACTAGAGTAGTTGATTGGATTCAAACCAAGCAGCCCAATAACTGATACTTATTAAATTTTTATTGACTAGACAGCTTTAAAAAATCATTACTGCAATTTCATTTTAGGCTATTTTTTCTGTTATGAATTCTACTCAGAAAATTAAAGATAAATAAACAGTTATATTAATAATTATGAGAAAACCTGTAAAAATCTTAAACACTTTGAGTGGGTTTGATGCCTCAAATATTTATTAAGCAGCTTTTTTATGCAAGGCATTGTGGGAGTAGAAGGATATGCAACTCCAAGGGCTGGGGGTCTGGCAAGAGAGCTAAGAACCCACATAGCCATAAGCTAGATGGCCGGTTCTAAGGGTTGTGAGAGAGAAATGCTATGAGAGTCCAGAGAAGTAAGGAATCACCTCTAAATGAGGAAGAACCAAGGAAAGCTTCATGTAGACAGTCAAATTTGGACTTGGTCCTAGAAAAATGAGTGGATTCTTCATACTCAGATATTGAAGGGACTTCTTAAGTGGAAGGAAGGTGAACAGAGGCTCCAATACTAGGGCATATCAGGAAGAACAAGGAGTCCAATTTGGCTGGAGAATGTGTAGGGGAGGAGACAATTAAGACTGGCCAGGGTGGATTTGGATGTCAGGCCACAAAATTGAAGCTTGTAGATGATAGGTGATCTTGGGGGCTTTTGAGCAGGAAAAGTATCAGCATTGGCTTAGTACAGTTCTTCTGGGCAAGTTGAGTGTCAGGTAGGGGACACTGGGGGAAGACAAGCATGGGAAGATGAACCCCAGAAGAATGATAAATGGGGCCTGAGCTTGACAGGTGACATCTAAAAGAAGACAGGTGTGTTTTTGTTGATTTTAGAGAGAGAGGAAGGGAGAGGGAGAGATAGAAACATCGATGAGAGAGAAACCGATCGACTGCTTCCTGCACACCCCCTGTTGGGGATCAAGCCTGCAACCTGGGCATGTGCCCCAACCGGGAATCAAAGCAGTGACCTCTTGGTGCATGGGACAACATTCAATCCACTAAGCCACACCAGCCGGGCAGGTGTGATTTTTTTTTTTTTTTGCACCTATCTTGAGATAGAGTGGGAGGGAGAGAGGAAGGAAGAGAGAGAGAGAGAGAAACATCAACGTGAGAGAGACACATCGAGTGGTCGCCACCCACACGACCCCAACCGGGGCCGGGGACAAACTGCAACCAAGGTACGTGCCCTTAGCGGGAACCGAACCCGGGCCTCTCTGGTCCGTGGGCCGACGCTCTAACTGCTGAGCCAAACCGGCCAGGGCAGGTGTGATATTTTGTAGAAGCAGACTCAGTAGACCAAGAGCCTAGGATTCAGTGACACTGGAGTTCAAGTTCCACTCTGTCTCTTAGTAGTTTTGTGACTCTGAAGACATTATTTAGCTCCCCTGAGCTGGTCTCTTCCTCTGCAAAGTGGGTATAAGAGCATTTGTGTCATGGGGTTGCTGTAGGGTAGGCAGTTATTCTTGTAAAGCATTTAGCATAGCCCTGGCACATGGTGAATGCTTAGTGCATGTTTAATGTCACTGATGGGTCTACCTGGAATTGGAGTTAGGAAGGAAACAGGTGTCAGCCAGGTGACTGAATAATAAAGGAGACAGTACAGCAGCTAGGAGCCTGACATCTGGAGGTAAAGACTGGATTTGTATCTCAGCTCTGGTACTTAACAGCTCAGTTCTTATACAAACTATTAATACTTAACTCCTCTCTATGTCAGTTTCTTAAGTTGTAAAACAGGCATAGTATTAATTCCTCCCTATAGAGGTGCTATGAGAGTAAAGTGAAAGAATACACATAAAACATGAGTTCAGTAAAGGTGAGGGGTGGGGATGTGGAGCTGAATAGATTTGCCCTTTCCATCTGCAGTGGCAGTTATGCAAGTAGAGATGGAAACATGCAGCAGGGGATTGGACATGAAGGACGGGCAGGGGGAGAAGACCAAAGGCTGGAAGTGTGCAGGAGTCATTGGCACAGAGGTGATTATTGCAACTCTTAATGAGTGCAGAAATTGGCTTAAAAAACAATTAGACAAATCCAGATATAGAACATTCTATAAGACAGATGGCTAGGACTCTTAAAAAAGTCATGGGGGAAAAATAGTAAAAGGGTTGTAGATTAAAATATTATAAAAGGGTTACAGTCAAAAGTAACTTTGGACCCTGTTTTTTTAAAAAAGAAAAAGACATTCTTGGGACAGTTGGGGAATTTGATTAAGGACTCTGTATTAGAGGCTGTTAGGAAATTGTTTATATTCTTAGGTATGATAATTGCACTGTAATCATGTAGAACAATGTCTTTATTCTTGGGAGATACATAGTGAACTACTTACAGATGAAATGTCATGTATGTATGGGGTGGAGGAAAGAAAAAGTAAATATGGCAAAATGTTAACAATTGTTCAGTGTAGGTGGAAGGCATATATGGGTATTCATTGTACTAGCCTTTCAAGTTTTTCTGCATGTTTGAAATTTTTCAGTATATAAGAAATGAGAAAAAATAAATCTAAGAAAAATTGTTAGGGAACGAGTCTATATCAGGAAAAGGAGTTCTCTGGAGGAAAAGCAAGTTCTACCTTCCAAAGGAGAAATTTCAAGAAGGGAGAGATTAAGCAAAATGAAGGCTGAATAAATAATCACATTCAGCGACTAGGAGATGGTGGTGGCTTCTTACGGGTCCAGTGGAGCATGGAAAGCTGACCATGGAGTGAAGGAGTAAAGAATGGGGAGGAAGTATGAGCAGCAAGAACTACTTGACCCTCCTTGGATGGTGGTTCATTTGCCAGCGTCCAGGCTGAGGGAGTCTCTTTTCAGTACAAGGGATAGTAGGCATTTCTGAGGAAGAGGAAGTCTGGGGAAAGGGAGGGAATAAGAGGAAAAGAGGAACACTAATTGAGCAAAGAGCCAGTAAAGGTGGAAAAGGAATGGATGTAAACATGAGAGGAGGTTGCCTCAGGTGGTAGGATGCAGCTTCTTTGACCTAGCAGCAAGCACTGTGGAAACAGGTGGGGAAGGAAGTGCCCTTCCTAGCAATGAAGGGTGAGGTCATATTTTGCTAGTAGGGAGGCAGGTGTGAGGCACAAAGTGGGCACATTGACCACAGCTGCCACTGGTCTGAAATGGGAAAGAAGGCGGCTGAGGTGAAACAGACCAAGGTGCACTTGACACGGTGTAAACAGTTGTCAGGATTGTCCTGCCCAGGCATAAGAGATGATGAGGGTAAAGAGCAGTCGTGGAAGCCAAGTGGCCCCTTTTTCAGAGCTTGGTGCTGGGCAAAGGCTGCTCATCAAAGATTCACTCATTAGGAAATGAGTAAAACTTTTTTGGATAAAATGCTTTACCCTTATTTCCATGGACCTTCCGCCCTGGGTTGTGGTGTACAGGCACATGGTGTGGCAATCTTTGGTGTGTAAGGAAGCTTCTGTCCGTTCAGAGTCACCAGGTACAAGGCCTCGGGTGATTTAGTTTCAAGGGGCTGCTGGAGTTCTCATTTCCAAAGGCGTTTAGAGGAAAACCTCTCCCTGCACGGATGTACACTAAAGGCCAGTGGCGACGGGGGCCCCTGGAGCTCGCGCTCCCAAGCATCCCAGGTGACCGCAGAGTGGAAATGGATTTTGGTTCCGTCCAGGCTTCCGAAGCGCTTTTCAAGGCCCCCCATTGGAGAGTCCGATTCACCGAGGCAGCGGGCCTGAGATTCAGCTCCCAGGTGAGGCTGAAGACGCTGGTCCGCGGACCGCACGTGGAGCAGCGCTGGCTGGCGGTGTGGGGAGCGGCCAAAACCTACAGGTGGACTTTAGTGATGATGTAGCCGTCCCTCTCCCCCTCGGGCTCCTCTTTGAGCGGGGTCTGCAGCGGGGCCGCGGCCAAGGCGCCTTCGCGACGGCTCACTTCCCGCAGCCGCGCCTGCAGCGCCTCCCGCTCGGCCTGCAGCTCCCGCCGCGCCTGGGCCGCCGCGCGCTCCTCCTCCTGCAGGGCCCTGCGCCTCCGCTCCAGGACGCGCTCGCCCTGCTCCACGGCCGCCTCGCGCCGCGCCAGCTCGCGCTCTCGCAGGCTTCCCCGCACGGCCAGCGCGCTCATCTGCTCCAGCAGGCGCGCCCAGTCGCCCTCAGCGGCCGCGGCGGGGCCGGGGGCCGGGGGCGGCGAGCGACGGGCGGCGCTCTTCTCCAGCTCCCGCCGGTGCGCGCTCTTCAGGTGCCTCCACAGCGCCGGGGTGCCCGCGCGGAAGCTCGGGCCTCGGCTCACCTGCTCCCCGCACAGCCGGCAGGTGGCCCAGTAGCCCGACGGCTGTCCCGGGCGCGCGGGGGCCAGGTGAAAGTACCCCCAGGCTTCGGAATATGGCGCCCCAAGGCGGCCGGGAGGCGCTGGCGCCAGGCCGGGCAAAGGGCCGCCCTGCGCCGCCGCCGCATCGTCCTGCCCACCGGTCTCTTCCATGGTCACCGCCAGCTCGTCGCTCCTCATCCTCTCTGAAGCGTCCGCTTACCGAGGGGGAAAGAGAGAGGTAAGAACAACAACATTTTATATTCATAGATATACACACGCTCAAACAACTTTATGATTATAGTTAGCCTGTGAAGAAACCATGCCTTCCTTTTATTACAAATAAAAATCCTAAGGTTAGTTTTGGGTAAATACCTGGGTTTCTTTTTAAATATTATTAATTGTTGATTCCTCAGGGGGGATAGATGTTAAAAATGTCCAGCCCTCTTTTATTAACTAAGAATTATTTTAGAAATCAAATGAGTCCCCAGCTAACAAGTACTTATACTAAAAACGGGAAGCAAAGACTCTTATATGAAAATAATTAGCTATGTAAGGGCTGTATGTATATATTAATTTTCAAATTTGTTTATTTTTCAGTTATAGTTGACATACAATATTATACTACTTTCAGGTGTTCAACATAGTGCTTAGATATTTATATAACTTTGGAAGTGAGCACCCTGATAAGTCTAGTACCCACCTGACACCATACATAATTACAATATTATTGACTATATTCCCCATACTGTACCTTATATCCCTGTGACTGTTTTTATAACTGGCAATTTGCACATCTTAATCCGTCCCCTTTTTCACCCATCTCCCAAACTCCCTTCCCATCTGGGAACCATCAAAATGTTCTCTGTATTGATGAGTTTGTTTCTGTTTGTTTATTCATTTATTTTGTTCTTTAGATTCTACATATATGTGAAATCATATGGTATTTGTCTTTCTCTGTCTGACATTTCATTTAGCATAATACCCCCTAGGTCCATCCATGTTGTCACAAATGGCAAAATTTCATTCTTTTTCCTGGCTGAGTAATATTCTACTGTATATATGTACTACCTCTTCATTATCCATTCATTCATGGACAGACACTTAGGTTGCATCCATATCTTGGCTAGTGTAAATAATGCTGCAGTGAACATAGGGATGCATATATCTTTTTGATTTAGTGTTTTGGATTTCTTTGCTGGGTCATATGGTAGTTCTATTTTTAATATTTTGAGGAACCTCCATATGTTTTCCATAGTGGCTGCACCAATTTACAATCCCACCTACAATGCACAAAGGTTCCTTTTGCTCCACATTCTCACCAGCATTTGTTGTTTGTTTATGATGATACCCATTCTGACAGGTGTGAGGTGATACCTCACTGTGGTTTTAATTTGCATTTCTCTGATGATTAGTGATGTTGAACATCGTTTCCTATGTCTGTTGGTCATCTGTATGTGTCCTTTTTGGAGAAATGTCTGTTGAGGTCCTCTGCCTATTTTTCAGTTGGATTGTTTTTGCACGGGGGTGTGTGTGTCTGTGTGAATTTGTATAAGTTTCTTATATATTTTGGGTATTAACCCCTTGTTGGATGTATCATTGGTGACTATCTTCTCTCATTCAGCAGGTTGTCTTTTTGTTTTGTTGATGATTTCCATTGCTGTGCAAAACCTTTTTAGTTTGATGTAGTCCCATTTGTTTTTCTTTTGTTTCCTTTGCCCAAGAAGACATATCCAAAAAAAATTACTAAGAGCAATGTAAAAGTTTACTGCCTATGTTTTCTTCTAGGAGTTTTATGGGTTCAGGTCTTACATTTAAGTCTTTAATCCATTTTGATTGTATTCGTGTATATGGTCTAAGAAAGTGATCCAGTTTCTCTTTTCTATGTATCTGTCCAGTTTTCCCAACACCATTTATTGAATAGATTGTTTTTACCCCACAGTATATTCTTGCCTCCTTTGTCATATATTAATTGACCATATAGGCATGGGTTTCTTTGGGTTCTCTATTCTGTTCCATTGATCCATGTGTCTGTTTTTATGTCTGCACCATGCTGTTTTAATTTTTATAGCTTTGTAGTATAGTTTGATATCTGGTCACATGATACCTCCAACTTTGTTCATTTTTGTCAAGATCACTTTGGCTACTTGGGATCTTTTGTGGTTCCATGTAAATTTTAGGATTGTTTGTTCTAGTTCTGTGAAAAATGCCATTAGAGCCCAGCTGGTGTGGTTCAGTGGTTGAGTGTCGACCCACACACCAAGAGGTTGCCGGTTTGATTCCTGGTCAGGGCACATGCCCAGGTTGTGGGCCTGATCCCCAGTGGGGGGCATGCAGGAGGTGGCCAATCGATACTCTCTCATCGGTGTTTCTATCTCTCTCTCCTTCTCCCTTTCTCTCTCTCTAAAATCAATGAAGAAAAAAATATTTTAAAAAATGCCATTAGTAGTTTGATAGAGATTGCACTGAATCTGTAGATTGCTTTGGGTAGTATGGACATTTTAATGGTGTTAATCCATGAGTACTATATATTCTTCCATTTATTTGAATCTTCTTCAGTTTCTTTCTTCAGTGTTTTATAATTTTCCAAGGTCTTTTGCCTCCTTGATTAAATTTATTCCCAGGTATTTTATTCTTTTGGATGCAACTGTAAATGGGATTTCCCTTAATTTATCTTTCTGATAGTTCGTTATTGATGTATAAAATGCAATAAAATTATGAAAATTAATTTTTAATTTTGTATCCTGTTACTTTACTGAATTCAGTTATTAGTTCTAACAGTTTTTTGGTGGAATCTTTAGGATTCGCTATGCATAGTATCATATCACCTGCAAATAATGACAGTTTTACTTCTTCCATTACAATTTGGATGACTTTTATTTCTTTTTCTTGTCAATTACTGTGGGTGGGACTTCCCATAGTATGTTGAATGAAACTGGTGACAGTGGACATCCTTGTCTTGTTCCTGATCTTAAGGAAAAAGCTGTCAGCTTTTCATTGTTGAGTATGATGTTAGCTGTAGGTTTGTCATATATGGCCTTTATTATGTTGAGGTGTGGTCCCTCTATCCCCACTTTGCTGAGAGTTTTTATCATAAATGGATGTTGGATTTTGCCAAATGGATTTTTCTGCATCTATTGATACGATCATATGATTTTTATCCTTCATTTTGTTTATGTGGTATATCACATTAATTGATTTGCAGATATTAAACCAACCTTGCATCCTGGGAATAAATTCCACTTGATCATGGTATATGATCTTTTTAATGTATTGCTGAATTCAGTTTGCTAATATTTTGTTGAGGATTTTTGCATCTCTGTTCACCAGGAATATTGACATAATTTTCTTTTCTTACAGTGTCTTTGTCTGGTTTTGGTATCAGGGTAATGCTGGTATCATAAAATGAACTTGGGAGCCTTCCTATTCTTCAATTTTATGGACTAGTTTGAGGTGGTATTAATTCTTCTTTGAATGTTTGATAAAATTCACCCGTGAAGCCACCTGGTCAAAGGCTTTTGTTTGTTGGGAGTTTTGTGGTCCCCCCCCCCCCACCTCATTACCATAGGGTTTATTCTACTTGTTGGGAGTCTTTTGACTACTGATTCAGTTTTATTAGTAGTTATTAGTCTCTTCAGATATTCTATTTTTTCCTGATTCATGGAGGGTTGTATGTTTCTAGAAATTTATTATTTCTTCTAGGTTGTCTAATTTGTTGGCAT
Source organism: Tadarida brasiliensis (assembly GCA_030848825.1). NCBI lineage: Eukaryota > Metazoa > Chordata > Mammalia > Chiroptera > Molossidae > Tadarida > Tadarida brasiliensis. Next base: position 50,198,683 of record CM061258.1, read on the forward strand.
ATAATTGTTCGTAATATTTCCTAACATGGTCTAACCTGGAAAAAATGTTTCATGTGCACTTGAAAAGAATGTGTGTTCTTCTGTTTTGTGGTAAATTGTACTAAAAATATCAATAAAGTCCATCTGGTATAATGTGTCATTTAAGGCCACTGTTTCCTTGTTGATTTTCTGTTTGGAAGACCTATCCATTAATGTCAGAGGGGTGTTGAAGTCCTCTATTATTAATGTGTTACTGTCGATCTCTCCCTTTATGTCTGTCAACATTTGCTTTATATATTTAGGTGCTCCTACATTGGATGCATAGGTGTTTATGAGTTATATTTTCTTATTGGAGTGATACCTTTATCATATGAAATTCCCTTCTTTAGCTCTTGTTACAGCCTTTGTTTTAAGTGCATTTTGTCTTATTGTTACCCCAGCTTTTGAAAAATTTCCATTAGCATAAAATATCTTTTCCTATCCCTTTACTCAGTCCATGCATGTCTTTAGATCTAAAGTGGGTCTCTTGTAGGCAGCATAAGTACAGGTATTTTTTGTTGTTGTTAATCCTCACCTGAGAGAGAGAGAGAGAGAAACATGGATGTGAGAGAGACACATTGATTGGTTGCCTCCTGCATGACCCCAATCGGGGATCAAACCTGCAACCCAGGCACGTGCCCTTGACCAGGAATCAAACCCGAGACCCCTTGGTCTATGGGCCGATGCTCTAACTGCTGAGCCAAACTGGCCAGGGTGAGGTCATTTTTTAAAAAAAAATCCATTTAGCCACCCTATGTCTTTTCATTGGAGCATTTAGTTCATTAACATTTAAAGTAGTTATTGATAGGTATGTAGTTATTGCCATTTTTCTGATTGTTTTTGTAGTTCTCTGTTCCTTTCTTATTCTCGTGCATGTTGGTGACTCTCTATACTGTTGTGTTTGGATTCTTTTCTCTTATAGATTTTTGAGTTGTGGTTACCATGCGTTTAATCAAGCTGTTTATAGCCATCTGTTTTAAGCTAATGATCACTTAAATTCAAACACATCCTAAAATCACTACAATTTTTATTCACCCCCTCAACATTTGTATTTGTCATTATTTTTTACTTCTTTTGTGTGTGTTTGTGTGTATCCCTTAATTTATTATTGTAAATATAAATGTTGTTCCTACTTTTGCCTTTTAACCTTTGTACTAGCTTTAGAGTTTGTTGATCCATGGCTTTTATTGTTTGCCTTTGTCAGTGAAAATATTTTTCTTTCCTATATTTTTTTATTCATATTTTTATTTTTCCTTTTCTACTTAAAGAAGTCCCTTTCACATTTCTTATAATACTGATTTAGTGGTGATGAACTCCTTTAACTTTTACTTGTCTGGGAGACTTTTTATCTCTCCTTTCATTCTAAATGATAGCCTTGCTGGTAGAGTAATCTTAGTTGTAGGTTTTTTTCTCTTTTCATCACTTTGAATACTTTGTGCCAGTTCCTTCTGGTCTGTAAAGTTTCTGTTGAGAAATCAGCTGATGTTCCAAGCTACATTCCAAGTCTTATGGATACTCCTTTGTATGTAACTAACTGTCTATCACTACTTTTAAGATTTTCTGTTTGTCTTTAATCTTGGCATTTTAATTATGGTGTGTTTTGGTGTGGGCCTCTTTGGGTTCATCTTGTTTGGGACTCTCTGTTCTTCCTGGACTTATATATCTATTTCCTTCACCAGGGTAGGGAAGTTTTCAGTCATTATTTTTTCAAGTAGGTTTTTAATCCCTTGCTGTTTCTCTTTTCCTTCTGATACCCTTATGATGTGAACATTAGTATGCTTGGTGTTTTCCCAGAGGTCCCTTAAATTATCCTCATTTTTAAAAATTCTTTTTTCTTTTTGCTGTTCTGATTGGGTGTTTTCTGCTAGCTTGTCTTCCAGATTGCTGATTCGATCCTCTGTTTCATCTGACTGGCTGTTGATTCCTTCTAGTGTATTCTTCATTCAGATATTGTATTCTTCATTTCTGACTGGTTCTTTTTTGTGGTTTTCATCTTTTTATTGAAGTTCTCATTGAGTTCATCTATTCTTTCCCCAAGTTCCCTGAGCATCCTTATAACCCATGCTTTGAACTCTGTATGTGGTAGATTACTTGTCTCCATTCTGTTTAGTTCTTTTTCTGGAGTTTTGTCCTGTGCTTTCATTTGGAACATGTTTCTTTGTCTCCTCATGTTAGCTGACTCCCTGTGTTTGTTTCTATGTATTAGGCAGATCTGCTACATCTCCCAGTCTTGTCATAGTGACCTTATGTAGTAGGCGTCCTGTGGGGATCAGTGGTGCAATCTTCCTGGTCACCTGAGCTGGCACTCCAAGAGTGTCTCTTGTGTGGGTTGTGTGTGCCCTCCTGTTGCAGTTAAGCCTTGATTGCTGTTGGCTTGTCAGTGGGTAGAATTGACCCTCAGGCTGACTGGCTGTGAGGGGTGGTCATGACCACAATGGACAAGCTCTTGTGCAGGGGCTGACCCTATGGAGTGGGAGTCATTTTAGTGTGGCTGTGGTGCAAGCCAAGTCTGCCTTTCAGGTATGTCATTTGTGGAGCTGCTTGGGTGGTTCTTTAGTGTGGTTTGAAGTCAGCCACCATTTGTATTGGTTCTGGAGCCTCTTGGGGGGGATTCTGGTGCAGGCCAAGGTTAGCTGCCATTTATGCCAGGCTTGGTGCTGCCTGGTGGGAGCTACAAAGTGATCTGCAGTTGGCTGTCACTTGTGCTAGGCTTGGACATACTTGGGAGAGGCTATGCTGTGAACTGAGGCAAGTTGCCACTAGTGCTGGGCTGGTGGCTGCTTAGCTGAAGCTATGTTCCACGCCAACACTGGCCGCAGCTCGTGCCAGGATTGGGGTCATCTGATGGCAGTTACAGTGCATGTTGTGACCAGTCACTGCTAGTGCCAGGCTTGGGGCCACTTAGCAAGAGGTACAGGGCATGCGGAGTCAGTTGCTGCTTATTTGGGGTTTGTGGATCTTTGAGAGATTTTAGGAAAGTCCAAAGCATGAGCTGAGGCAGCCCGCTCATGTGCAAAAGCCACTGGATGTGGCTTGGGTGGGAACAATGAGGGCTGGGCAGTATTAGCCAGATTAATGGGGAAAACAGATTTGGTGCCTGCCTGAACCTGTAGGCTGGGTTAGGAGGAGTGCTCAACAAAGGAACAATGAATGGTGTGGTGACTGCCAGCACTTTCATCTTGGAGAGAGCTGCCCTGACTCCTGACCCTCCAGCCCTTGCCCTGAAGCTAGTCAATTTAGTTTCTCCCTGTGTGTCTCTGGTGCATTCCGAGCTGCTGCTCCTGTGCTGGAGCCCAGAGCCAGTGAGTGAATCTGTGTACATGCCCTTTGAGAGTACGCTTGAGTCTCCAGCAGCCCCCGTCTCACTTGGATGCAATCCCTACTGGTTTCCACAGCGAGATGTTGTGGGGTCTCCTCTTCCTCGGACTGGTGCCCCTGGCCGGGGGGCCTACTGAGTGGCTGGGACCCCTCACTCCTCAGAGGAGACCTCTGCAGCTGAGAGAGTTTTCTAGATTCTTAATTGCCACACTGTTTGTGTGGGACCTGCCTGTTTCATGTCTCTGCCCCTCCTACCAGTCTCATTGTGGGTTCTTCTTTATATCTTTAGTGACAGGACTTCTGTTCAGCTAGTCCATAGATGGTTTTCAGTGATGGTTGTATAATTTAGTTGGAATTCTGCTGTAGTCACGACAGGGGGCGAGCACAGCTTTCACCTACTCTGCCATCTTGACTGAAGTCCACTGTATACATTAGTTTTAATTAGTCTCCTCTGCTCTCCTACAAAAAAGTTATTGTTTTTTCTCTTCAGAATGAGAGCAAGGTTCCCTTTTGTATTGTCCTCTCATTATTGTAGAGTAAACTTTAGAAACAAGCAGAAAATAAAGCTTTAGGAGTGAGAAGTTACTTTCTTAAACTTTAGGGATGAAAGTGCCAGTAGTGAACAGCCTTTTCAAAAGGTTTCAATTGGGTACTGTTTTCAAGATAAAAGTATCTTCGTTTTGTGATTTTTCAAAAAGAACTTAAAATTTTTATTTTACATTCCATATTATTTTGTATTCGTTTCAGGTGTATCATTTTGTAATTTTAAGAACAATGTTTATGAGAGAATTGACAGTACTAAAAGCCATTAAAATGTTTTAAAAATTTGCACATTTAGGAAACAGCAGTATACAAAGCAGCTTTCTAAACTTTTACCTTTAAATTAGATGGTGGGCCATGTCCTGAGGGTGTTGAGGTCGATGTCATTGCCTCAGGGTTTCCAGCCAACCCAAGTTCTCAGGTAGAAACACTGCAGCATTGGCCCTGAGTACTGAAGAACCATCAGCAGTGCTAGGAGTAAATTCAGAGGACAGGCAGCTGAATAAAATAAATTCAATTAAACAGCCTTAAAGATAGATACTAGAAATACTGTTTAACACGATGTCCTTCTGGTGTTCATTTTTTCAGACCCTCTAATAGGTGCTTAAGTCATAAAACAAAATTAACTTTCTATATTGCTCATCCCAAATAAATGACCCCCTCTACACATATATTTGCAAGATACATAGCTTGGTCAATACTTTTAATTAAGGAAGAAAAATAATAGCTTCTTGCTTTGTCCAACAAAATATCTGTGTTAAAGGGATCCAAACAAAACACAGTGGCTATCATTGTAAAGTCTTTTCTATTAGGTAAACAATTTACCACGGCAATAACCTATCACATAAGAGGGGATAGAAAAAGTGAAGTTTATTCTTTAGGAAATAACCTCACAAAGGACCCAATGGGTGATTCTAGACAGACTTGCTTTGGAAGTTTAAAGATAATAAGAGAACACACAACAGACTCTTGGGACTCATCTGAGAACCTATTTCAGGATGAAAATCAAGGCCAAGGCCAATGCCAAGGTGGGAGAATGATGCACAGTGAGATAGCTAATGGCCGCTCCTACTGTCAGGTTTTGAACCAGCAGCAGTGAGAGGATCAAGTTTCAGAATCTCTCATTAAATGCAACCAGGAATGACAGAAGACAAGGATGAGAACAGGAAAAATAAGTTGCTATATCAATAGAACTTCAAGATTTTATTATTATTTTTTTAAATCCTCACCCGAGTATATTTTTCTTAGAGTAGGAGGGAGAGAGGGGAAGAGAGAGAGAGAGAAAGAGAGGGAGGGAGACATCGATGTGAGAGAGACACATCAAGTGGTTGCCTCTTGCACGACCCCAACCAGGGCCGGGGATCGAACCCACAACTGAGGTACATGCCCTTGACCGGGAATCGAACCCGTGACTCTGGTCCTCGGGCCAACACTCTAACCACTGAGCCAAACCAGCCAGGGCTACTTGAAGATTTGCTGATAGCCTTGTTACAGATGAATTACTGCTTTCTTTCTCTTTAAAATATGTTTTTATTGATTTTTTAGAGAGAGAGAGAGGAAGGGAGAGAGATAGAAACATCGATGAGAGAGAAACATCGATTGGCTGCCTCCTGCATGCCCCCACATTGGAGATCGAGCCCACAACCTGGGCATGTGTCCTGACTGGGAATCGCACCGGGACCTCAATCCACTAAGCCACACTGGACATGCTGAATTACCGCTTTCTAAACCCCATTATTCCTTTTCTCATCAAACAAGGCCATTTAGGATCAGGTATGACATTTAATATATCTCTCGCATTTTGAAAAAAGATAATTTACAAGAATCAGCAAAGATAATTATCAGGCCTCTTCTAATAAAAGAAATAGCCAGTTACATATCTTCTGATATATTAAGCATTGATTTGAATATGGTTATTCGTGAGTATAAATGCTTTTTAAAAATTAAAGGCTAGATTTCCCCCGAGAGATTTATTAAGTTACTAAAGTCCCCAAAGTGGGAGCTGGGGGATGAGGAGGGGAGTCACACACGACCTTCAAGGATAATTTTTTTAATGGTTAGTACACATTATAGTTAGTAAAAAAAAACAACAGATTTTAGTCTTAGAAATGTTTTTTGTTATCCATCTTTACCTTAAAATTTTTTCTACATCTCTCCCCCCCCTTTTTTTTATAATTCCATTTCCTTCTACATTTGAATCTTATCTTTCCATAGCTCCTTTTTAAAAATTAGTGGACATACACAAAAGTGGACTGAATAGTATAATGAACCCCTATTTTTATTTCATGTATGAAAAGAGACTTAAAGTTTTTCTGTAATATCAAGACTATCACTGTGCATTCTGATATGCTTTCTTGAACTGGGGGTTGAAAATTGCACATAACCAGCAGACTGTCTTACCTGTGCCAAAGTCTTCTGAGAGTAATCATTCCTGATGTACTCCTAAAAGTGCCAGAGGTGACCAATTACTGTCATGCTTTACCTCCCTGCAAGAGGTCTCTGGGTTTCTTCAAAACCTGGGATACCTAGAGGAGTGCCACTAACATGCATGCCATCTGTTATAGGAGTTAAGTGGAGCCCTGGCCGGATGGCTCAGTTGGTTGGAGCTTTGTCCCATACACCAAAAGGTTGCAGGTTCAGTTCCCAGTCAGGGCACATACCCAGGTTGCAGGTTCAATCCCAGTGGGAGAAAACCGATCGATGTTTCTCTCTCTCATCCTTCCTCTCTCTAAAATTAGTAAACATATCCTCAGGTGAGGATTGAAAAAGAAGGAGTTAAGGTGGAAGCAAGGGTGAGAAGCACTGTTTTTGATATTTTAATCCTTTAGACTTAGTGGAATGCCTCACCTTAGCCAGGGAGAAGCAGCACCACAAATGTCAGCCAGCTCAGCGCTGCCCCTCCACAGGTGACAGAGGGACATACTCTACCTTGGTAGGCCTTTGCTCTTGGAGGTCTTAACCAGTAGAAGGCAGCATGGTACAGAACTGCCTCACCTTCTCAGTCCTCCGCACACAGCTGCATTCTGGCTCAGTACAATTTTCTGTTCAGACTCAGTAGTTAAAGAGTGACCAGCAGTCTGTGGCTGCAGGTCATAACGGCCTGCCTCGCTCTGCTAAACGACCCCTGAGCTCATTTCAATTGCCCCTGTAATTGCAGAGGGAGAGAAGCCTCCCAGTCAACCATCTTGGCTTGGAAGTGAAGTCTCAGAATCTTTCAGCCACAACCCTAATACATATAGAACTCATACAAACTTACAAGCAAGAGACAAACAACCCTGGCTGGTTTGGTTCAGTGGGTAGAGCGTCAGCCTGCGGACCAATGAATCGCGAGTTCGATTCTGGTCAAGGGTATGTGCCTCGGTTGCGGTTTGTCCCCGGCCCTGGTTGGGTCGTGCGGGAGGGAACCAGTTGATGTGTCTCTCTCACATTGATGTTTCTCTCTCTCTCTCCCTCCCTCCCACGCTATCTGATTATAAGTAGAAAAATATCCTCGGGTGAGGATTAAAAAAAAAAAAGAGCAAGAATTATGAGTAGGCAAAGAACCTAAGGGCAAAATCAAATAGCCAGGACACTTGTGAAAAGATGCATAAAATTACTTACATTCAGGGGTGTGCTATGAAAGTAACAATAAGGTCTCATTTTAGATTCATCACTAACAAGAATGAAGAGGCCTGTCAGCCGAAGCTAGAGGGAGGCAGAGAAAAGATGCATTACTAGTGGAGAAGTGAAGGCCTTTAGGAAAGTAATCTGGCAATTTCTACTTAGTTAATAATAGATTTAATCAGGAATTCCACTCGTGAGGATCTATTCTGTAGAACTAAAAGTACTAATATGTAAAGTCATAGGTATTAGGATGTGTTTTAGTACAGTATTATTTAGTACGGCAAAAAGCTGGAAACAAGGGAATACCTATCTATAGGAGAATGTCCAGGTAAATAATATATGGTCACTTCAGGGAGTATTATGCAGCCATTAAAAGAGATGGATTGGCGCTCTGCCAGATGATCTAGAGGGATTTCTGGAGGAACTGTTGAGTTTCTTTGGAGAAAAGCAAATTTCAGAAAAGTGTGTATGATCTCATTATTAGTAAATAATATACGGATCTGTATAGGATATGCATATATAAAGAAAAATAAGGAGACATTAGGGGTTGAGGGGGTGACAGCTGATGTGAAAGGAGGGAGAAGGGGAAGAGGTAAACACAAAGGGAAAAGAAAAAAGTACTAAACATGCATGTGATCATGTGTGTACATACAGCAGGATCTATACATAAATAAAATTATAAAGCATTCCTCATGCATGTGAGCTTAGGCAGGGCTAGGCAGCCTTAATTATAGAGGCTGGGGGAACAGTCCTGTGGGGCATAGTGCCATCTGGCCCTGGAGGGAACCCAGTGTGTGGGGTTGTTCAGTTTTCGGTGGTTTGCTGTGCTCTGACCAAGCAGGAGATTCTATATCTACAGGAGATGGAGGATGCCATGGGAAACAGCCCACCTCACCCATCTCCCTGGCACAGGGCAGGCACTCAGGGGACGCTGCATTAAATACAATGAATCCGACTCTACGTTTCTTAGACCCAGCTCATTCAAGTCTCCATATCCCCACCTGTCAAGGGACATGGTACAATTATCTGCCTCTAAACTGGTGGCTGAAATCAGATAATACAAATGACTCATTGTTGGACTCTCTAGTGCTATATAAATTCAAGGCATGAACAAAAAGAAGCTACCAATATTTACTGCTCAAACATGCCCACATTAAGAGCTTAGTGGCTAAAAGGCAGTGTTATTTTTCTCCCTGACACTCTATTATTAAGTAGGTAGTTTAAGCTGGGAGAATTTTCAGGAGTTTTGACTACAAAAAGAAAATAAAAAAGAATCATAGATCCACCTCCCCTCCCCAGCCAAATTTATTTTCACTTCCTAAATTGACCTTCATGCAAAATAGGCTACTCATCACTCAGGTAGAAGATGGCGGGGAGGTCTGGTTAGCTGGAGCTCTGTGATATGCATTTCTTCCTTACCAAGTATCCAACAAAAACACACATCCATGAACCAGATGGTTAGTTAACAAGAAGAAAATGATAAATAAGAGGTCCCTTAATTTTTCCTTAAACAGTTTAAAAAGTTCCAGAAAGGTGCCAATGAATGTGATTATTTTTGCTTACATCTCTTCACTCCACCCACTCTTTATTCAAATGCTCATTGTGCACCTGCTCAGGGTCAGGTGCTTGCTTGCTGCCCAGGATGCCAGGAGGATAACCACATAGTTCCTGTCTTCTGGAAATTCACCATTTGGTGGTGAGAGATGCTTCCAGCAATAAATCTGATACTCGTGGTAAAGGTTCACTCAGGAGGGTGAATTCCATCACACAGTGTCCACACTGGGGCAGGGGTGGGCCTTGGGTCCCTAACACAAATGTTCTTGCAGACACTGCTGCTTCAGCATCCCTTCCCTTCCCCACCCGCCTCAGGCTACAAAATTCACAAAAACACATAACCACTAGTGCTGACTTACAAATTCCCAATTCTTTAGTTGTATAACTAGGCGTCCAAGCTCATATTTTAAAATAAAATTTCTTGAAAAGCACTGCTAGAATGAAATTAACAGTGGAAAATTTTCAGTCCAATTTCAGGGGGAAAAAAGCTGGAAAAAAAAAGTAGATTTTAGTTACGCCATGGAAGGGGAGAAGAGTAGTATTGTTGGTACCACAACTCTGAACTCTCCTGTGAGTTTCATTAAGTATCCATTATCTGGAAGGGATGATAAGAAATGTAAGCCTGTGGAAGATAATAAATTTACATTAATTACCTCTGCATTTGAAGTTCTATTTGAAATTCTCTGAAGAAGTTCTATTCTTCTAATAACCTATCAGATTAAAACTCAGATTCCTCAGTATGATCTCCTTGAATACTAATATAAAGAATAAGAGAAGAGATCAAAACCTGGATGAATAACTTGTGTAAATATGGTAATACACAGTATATAACTATGACATTGAGAATCATCCTATAAACCACCCATAAAAGTTAATTTTATTATTTTATTCTTCATGCTTGTACAAATACAAAATATTAGGCAGGCTGAAGGACAAAGAACCAGGCAATGTTCTCAAAAGGCAGTAAAGAAATGGGATTGCAGCTCTATATGTTCTTCCATAGTCAAGGCTAATCACTTCGGTTGGATAAATCCACCAGTCATCAACAATTATGTGTAGGTTGAATCTGAACTTAGCTAAGAAATCCATACTAATGTGAAATCTACACAGATTTGTATAAAAACACTAAAAACATTTCATATACTTCATCCACCAGTAACTTAAAGCAGAACATAATTAAAACAAATAATTAGCCTCGACAAGGGAAGTAAGTATCAAGGAAACCACAATTCATTCATCTGTTACCTGTCCATCTCTGTGAAATATTAGTTAGCTGCCATGTATTAATTTATTTATTAAGCGATCCTGACAATTAGAAAAATTAGTCTGGAATCACCAGGCTGAAGACTTAAATGAAGTTAAAAAGCAAGTAAAAATGCCTCCAAACTAGTAACGGGTCTATTGATACCTGGGTCAGGGAATAAAGGGTCAAGTGTGAAAATATTTAGAAAAAGGTTAAACACAGACTGTAAAAAATTTACTGGATCTGCCCTGGCTGGGTGGCTCAGTTGGTTGGAGCATCCCATATATCAAAAGATTGCGGGTTTGATTTCCAGTCAGGGCACATACCTAGGTTACGGGTTCAATCCCTTGTTGGGGCACATATTGGAAGCAACCCATGGAGGTTGCTCTCTCACATCGATGTTTCTCACTCTCCCTTCTTCTCTTTCTAAAAATCAATTAAAGAACATATCCTCTGATGAGGATTAAAAAAAAAAATTACTGGACCCACAGCTGTTTATCTGGTGAATCAGATATGTTCTCTAAATTTTGTAAGCCAAACTCTTAGATACCTCTACCATTAGCTAAAAGGCTCAGAAGTATTCTCTATTAATGCATTTTTAAAAATGAAAATTATATAATGTTCTGTCCTAAAGTGGACCTTTATTTCAGTCCTACATTACTTTACTTAATATATATGTTCCTAAAAAGAAGGATGTTGATCCATTTTATCTTGTAAAATGCATAATTTAATATGAATTAGAGGGATTTTAATCTGCACGTTGAAGGCCTTTGTACCACCAAGATTTTGAAATTGAGAATTACCTGGTTTTGGCTCTTGGCCTTTTTGCAGATCGTCGAATACTTTTTATTGTGGGTTGCCACAATCTGTTTTTGGCCCAAAAGGGTGGATGATAACATATTAATGAAAAGTGCAGAAAAGAATTACCCTAATTAGGTCAATTTATTAAGCTATTTCTGCAACAGTTTCTCTTAAACACCCAGTCTTTGTAGTCTGGGCTAATTGGAAATTCAAAAGGTCACGGGTACTTATGTTTTCTTTCATGGAAAAATGAGTTAACTTGGTAAGCTTCAGCCATATGGTTAGTATAAATAGTTACAGGGAATTGGTCCTGGACACTCTGAAAGGATCAGAAACTTCTTTTGTTTGAGTACCGTGGAGGTGGCGGTGGGGGGCGGGCGGGTGCTCAGGGCTCCTTGTTTGAGCATCTGGCCTGCACTGGGTTCTCCTCCCCACAGTGTGAAACACGAAGGAAATCTCCACGAGCGAGAGGGCACCCCACCGCCTGCACACTGTTAAGCGTCTGACTGCAATAAGGCAATTTTAATAAAGGGAGAACAGATGATTTTTAGTATTCCCGAATAACTTTTTTGAGGGATACGAAAGAGAAGGAGAAAAAGGAGGTCCTGGAAGAAGTGAAATGCTGCTGCTACGCAGAGTCCGGGGCCAAAGGCATCTTACAGAAGGACACGCGGAGCGAGCGGAGGGCGCCGGAGATCCCGGGCTGCGCGGCTGGCTGGCGGCTCACCTGCGCTCCAGGCCGCCGCCCCGCCCGCCGCCCCCACCCGCCTCGGCCGGACGCGGCACCGAGGCCCACTCACCGCCCACTCACCGTGGTCCGCCGCGCGGGAGGCCGGCCGGGAGCCGGACCGCTGGCGGCCGCGATCCGCGCGGACATCTTGTCGTGTGCGAACCTCCGCCCGGCCCCTTAAAGACACAGCGCGTCCCGCTCGGGGAGCGGCCGTCGGAGGGCTGGGGAGTCACTCCAGACCATCCCGCGCCACGACTGAAAGACTCGCGTTTGCCAAGGTTTAGAAATGACACAATAGTTTAGGGATTTTAAAAAAAAATGTAATTTTTGTTCTGTACCTTTCCATTACCCTTCCAAGACCTGGATTCCTTTCTGTCTGTGAACGCAGCCTTTATCCCTTAAGGCTCCAGGTGTGTGGTGGCTCAGGTCCTTAGAAGAAAGCCCCCAGCCGGAGTCTGGGCGAAGGAGTAGGGGGGGCTCATTGTGTGCCAGTCGGCTTTTGATACTCTGTGTTCGGTGATTGACAACGAAGATTCCGTTTTTAAGCTGCTGGCAGCTTTGGCTCTGCCCCACCAGTTTCCTTTATTCCAGGCTCCAGGTTGAAAAATCAACCTTTTTTGGGGACTCGCTCACTGTGTGCTGGCACAGACTGTGATGTGAGGGAAGAAAAGTCCTGATCTGTAGTATTTACTGTTTCAGTATTCACACCATGGCCGATTTCAAGCAACAGAAAGTTCAACAGGTGTCCTGCCAAGTTTCTGTAAATGTAACAATCAGCTCTTACACACCAATGTCACCTGCTGTTCTTAAAACAGCTCACATTCTGTGTACCTCAATTCTGCTCACGTTCTATTGGCCAAAGCAAGTCACACGACAAAGCCTGCTGTCAATGGGGCCTAAAAGTATACTCCTTTCATAAGAAAGCCTTGTAAATCTTATGACAATGGGCAGAGATTGTATAATCCTCTTAAAAGGACAGGGAATTCTGGTTACAATAATATAATCCACTTTACATGCTTTGGTTCAGGGAATATTTTTTTTAACCTCATCCTTTCTGGAAAGTGAAGTTTTGAAGTCCATTCAAGGAATTTTGCCTTACCATACCAAGAATGATTTCAGAAGAAGAAACTGGTTGGGTGTCTTCAAAGAGATAATTTTGTAATATGAAGGTTAACGATTAGGTTAATATTTTTCTTCTTATCCAAGATAATATATATGGCTGTGGACATCTGAAAGAAAAGCAACTAGTGTAAATGAATCAGGTTAAAGTTATCTCTTATTCGTGGTTTAATTCATAAACAAATGTTTAAAGTTTATTGTATCTGGTAATCCCTTTAACTAGAGACTTCTTGCTTTGAGTACTTTAAAAATCAATTTGGCTTTAAACTGACCATATAATGAGATACATGATATTTTCATTAGTTCATAAAACAGCTTTTAGTAAGTGCTGGTTGGTTATGGGCAAAGTACTATCCTAAACCTGAATAAGAATCTGGAGGTTCAAGAGATCAGTCCTGCCCTCAAGAATAGTACACTTCAGTAAGACAGTAAGACAAAGGCAACGCCAAGAAGAAAGTGAAAATGATGTAAGAGGAAACATTGACATATCACACCAAATTCAGAACAGCTACATCTTGAAAGTGGCAACATTTAACCAAGACCTAAAAAGGGGTAGGATTCGGACTCCTGGAATTATATGTTTATTATCCTAACGAGTGTGTGTTGGATTTATTTTTAAAGTCCAGAGAAAAGGAGCCTGTTTTTCTGTTTGAGTCAGTGCTTTCTTATAATTCAAAATCTCTTTCTTATTGTTTTAAATTAAAATTTAAATCAAATTATAAAATACATTTCATATCTCTAATAATTCTTTTTCTTTGCCCCACATTCTTTGTTGAATTTTCAGCAAGAAAAACACTATTCAGTTTTTGTTTTGATAGTGGCAGTTCCCCTAACTTTCATCATGCATTTAACTATAAATAAATAACATTTAATTTTCCATCGAAGACCTCATTTCTATCTCATGCCCTGGAAGTTGGCAAAGCATGAGGACATGCATTTTACTGGTAGTACAGAATATTTACTCTTCAGATTCTTGCCAGAGATTATAGCCTTTAAATCTGCTGTCTAATTCTTACCAAAAACCCAGTTAGAGTAAACTATTTATGGAAATAACCTCAAAACCATGAAATTACAGAGCTCTGTACTTGGACCACACTCTTTTGGTACATCCTATATATGCTTTTGGTCTGTAGTTTTCTTCTGATGTTTTTGTTTGGTTTTGGTGTCAGAGTAATACTGGCTTCATGAAATGAGTTGAAAAGTATTCCTTCCTCTTCTGTTTTTGGGAAGAGTTTGTGAAGAATTGGTATTATTAATTCTTCCTTAAATGTTTGGTAGAATTTAACAGTGAAGTCACCTGGGCCTAGGCTTTTCTTTATAAGTAGTTTTTTATTTTTATTTTATCATTAATTCAATCTCTTTTTTGGTCATAGTTCTGTTTAAATTGTCTATTCCTTCTTGAATCAGTTTTGGTAGTTTGTATCATTCTAGGAATTTGTCCACTTCTTTCAAGTTATCTAATGTGTTAGTATACAGTTGTGCATGGCATTCCTTTATGACCCTTTTTATTTCTGTAAGGTTGGTAGTAATGTTTTCTCTTTCATTTCTGGTTTTTATTTAAAATTTTTTATTTTTTAATTAAATTTATTGGTTAATAAGATTATATAGGTTTCAAATGTACAATTCTATGATACATGATCTGTATATTGCATTGTGTGCCCACCACCCAAAGTCAAATCATCTTCTATCACCATATATTTGGCCCCCTTTACCCCCACTTCCTCCCTCTAGTAACCACTATATTGTTGTATCTATGAGTTTCAGTTTTATATCTCACATGTGAGTGAAATTATATGGTTCTTAGCTTTTTCTGGCTGACTTATTTCACTTAGCATGATATTCTCAAGGTCTATCCATGTTGTTGCAAATAGCAGTATTTTATCTTTTCTTTGGCTGAGTAGGATTTCATTGTACATATGTGCCACATCTTCTTTATCCAATCTTCTACTGAAGGACACTCAGGTTGTTTCCATGTCTTGGCCACTGGGAACAGAGTGGCAGGAATGGGGAAAGGGGGTGGAGAAGATCGGCGGAAAAGTGCTTTTGCTGTATGGGCTTCATCAGAGCCTCAGAATTGCTCTTTTGGGGGGATGAGAACAGTGGTTAACAGCTGCTTCCAGCTTAGCTGACATAGTTGGAAGGTAGTTTAAGGAGCTGAGGATTAGGAGAAGAAGGGTGTGACCAAGCAACTTTTAATACCCACATTAATAGACACAATATGGATCTGGGTTATGCAGTGCTTGAAATGTTATAAAGTGTTGAGGAGCCAGGTATTCTAGTTATTGGGGACCCAGATCCACAAATGATTGATTTAATGCAGACAATATACCCTGGAGGTCAGCATCCCTTCCTATAGAATGTTATTCCCTAAATGACACCTTAGCTGAAATTTTATTTATTTATTTATTTGTTAATCCTCATTCAAGGATCTTTTTCCATTGATTTTTTTTATATGGAGTGGAGGGAGAGAGAGAGAAAAAACCATCGATGTGAGAAAGACACATAGATTGATTTCCTCCCACATGACCCCTACGAGGACCTGGGATCAAACTTGCAACCCAGGTACGTGCCCTTGACTGGGAATCAAACCTGTGACCCTTTGGTCCATGGGCCGGTGCTCTAACCACTGAGCAAAAACGGCCAGGGCATTAGCTGAAATTTTAATAGGCTGTTCTAACAGTCTGTCAGGCTAGCTGCTATGGATGTACAGCTGAGCCTTGAACAATGTGAGGGTCAGGGGTGCCGACCACCACACAGTCAAAAACCCTCATATAACTTTGGATACTCCAAAACTTAACTACAGTCATCCCTTAGTATCCGTGGGGGATTTTTTTCAAAATCCATGATGTTGAAGTCCCTTATATAAAATGGTGTAGAACAATGCATACATTGTCTCTCTGCGTCCACAGTTGTTTGAATCCACAGATGCAAAACCTGCCAATATATGTTTATTGAAAAAACCCACGTATAAGTAGACCCACATAGTTCAGACCTGTGTTGCTTAAGGGCCATCTGTGTATTTTTATAGGATCAGCCAAAGCTACTGAATAAACCAATATTTCTACTTTCATCTACTTCTTATCTTAATCCATCACAGGTGAGAATCTTAATCCTACCGTCACAGCACACCAAGGGTTATCATCACTCCACATACAACTAGAAATGGGATCCTTGTTACCATCTGATGGGAAAGTAATACAGGTCCAGAATTCCATCCTGAGGTTTGGAGGTTCAGAGGTTCTAAGCTGCTACTTTCTAGGGCCACTCTGGTACCTGTTTTCTTAGGTTGGGTTCCCTGCAATGTAGTGACTGAGACAAGAACTAGAATGCAGGTAGTTTGAGAGGAGATCACAGGAAGCAGGACTGGGGGAACAGGGAGAGTCATGGAAAAAAATGCATGCTAAAATAGAGACTTTAAAAAAACTATACATAATTGTGTGTCATTTATTTATTTATTTATTTTTTAATCCTCACCCAATGATATTTTTCTATTTATCATCAGATAGAATGGGAGGGAGGGAGAAAGAAGGAGAGAGAGAGAAACATTGATGTGAAAGAAACACATCGACTGGTTGCCTCCTGCACGACCCGACCAGGGCCTGGGATGAACCGCAACCAAGGTATGTTGCCCTTGACTGGAATCAAATCCCGACTCATTGGTCCTCGGGCTGTCGCTCTAACTGCTGATCCAAACTGGCCAGGGCTTTAAAAATTTTTTTTTATTAATTATTTTAATCCTCACCCAAGGATATTTTTCCATTGATTTTTTTAGATAGAGTGGTAGGGAGGGTGAGAGGGAGAGAGAGAGAGAGAAACATTGATGTGAGAGACACATCAATTGGTTGCCTCCCCCTTGACTCCAACTGCGGCCAGGGATTGAACCCATGACTCTTTGGTGTATGGACCAGTGCTCTAACTGCTGAGCCAAACTGGCCAGGGCAATAATTTTGTGTCTTTTAAATAATGTCTTTATTTTATACTTACAATTATGATTGTAACAAAAGTTATTCTCACCTGGTGAACTGTTTTTAATCCTTACCTCTCGGCTTTTTCAGACCCAACTTCCTCATTTTCAAACTTTATCATTTTCTGTTATATAATGTCAGAAAAATGTTAACATAGACTTCATGTTCATTTTGTTGGTTGACTTTTGGCTTGGAGACTTATGAAATTTTAAAAACTTACCTTTGAAACTTGACATCTTCACTGTAATTATATATAAATGCAAGTCTTTTTGCTTGAAGCATAGCTGAGCTTGGAGTTTATACTGGAGGTAATTTTAAGCAAGAATGTTTTATAGTGAGATTTATATTTTAAATATACCACTTCAGAGATGTATGGGGGACTGTTGCAGTATTGTGGGCCAGAACTGAGATATATTATTTTTTTAATCCTTACTTGAGGATATTTTTCCATTTATATTCAAATAGAGTGAGAAGGAGAGATAGAGAAACATTGATGTGAGAGAGACACATTGATTGGCTGCCTCCCGTACAACTCTGACCAGGGCCAGGGATTAAACCACAACTGAGGTAGGTGCCGTTGACCAGAATCAAACCCAAGACTTGTTGGTCTGCGGGCTGATGCTCTAACCACTGAGCAAAGCCAGCCAGGGCAGAATTGAGATATTTTAAAGATTCAACCTGTTTAGTTTGTAGCAGAAAGTAACAAACAAGGAAATAGATGGATGATGGAATTGGGAGTGAGTAACTCCAATGTGTTTTGTAGTTCTCATGTCTCCCTGATGTCTTTTACTGGCTGTGGTGTCCTCGTGGAGGCAGAGCTTCTGCAAAGGGCACCATCCCTGTGGTATTCAGCTCCAGAGAGTAGTGCCCCTGGGTGACCTTTTCCAGGCCACTGGAATGAGAGGGAAACACAGGTAGCAGAGAGAAATGTCTCCCTTCCTATGGGAATTCTCAGAGAGGCATTAGACATTGGTTTCTGTTTCTCAGAACTATTAGGAAGAAATAGTGTAAGAATTTATCTCAGAATTTCAGTCCTTTTTCAGAATCCATTATTTTGTTGTGGTTTTCGTGCTTCCGTTCACCATAAGCGGCTACACACCTATGGTTGTGGGGGCTTGCAGGTTATCCAGGCAGGGCCCACTTGCTTCCACTTCATATTTTCCTTCTCCTAGGAGTGTAAAATGCCCCCTAAACGCCATGGTGCACTTCCTGGCTGCTTCTCTTAGCCCCACATATGCAACTTCTGTTAACATGCATACAGTTGAAAGGATAGTTAGATTTAAACCTACATGCTGTGGGACACCAAGGAATATTTATGTCTAAAAGTAGACCCTACATTTTTTTTTTTAAACTACCACATATTGAAGGGAAGAAAGAGAAAAGGTGAAAAAAAGGAAGAACAGAAAAGACAAGGTAATATGAGTGACAGCGCTGCAGGCCTTCCTGTTCTTACTCACCCACCAGGGCCCCTAGCTGAGGCTTTGGCTGGGAAAGCAGACCCAGGAGGAGGAGACATGGGAAGAGATGTGGGAGCAACCCTGCGCAGACAGCTTTGTGGGGTGCTGCTCCATTGGCCACTTGCTCAAAGTGCTGGCAGGGATGGGGGTGGGGGAAGTATTTCATACTGCTTGTTTAAAGGGCCAGTATGACCAGAATGACTGGTTAGAGTGAGCATCTGGGGCATCACTCACCACGACTCCGAGAGTCTGTGACCCCGGCTGTGGTCAGGATTGATGTGACCTGACCCTGGTGGTCAGAGATTCCACATAAGCTTTGGAGGTTTTTACTAACTCCTTTTGCCAAAGGAAAGAAACATACTTGTCCAAAAGAACTGGTTTGGCTATTTTCTAAGATAATCATAAAGAATAACAAGAACAACAACAGAAAACTTTTGGTTTTCTTTTGTGTCTTTTGCAACAGGAGAAGAGGAAACCATTGTATGTGTGGCTTGGGGGTACAAGCAGTAGTCTACCCCACAGATCTAGGGTTTATCATCCTGCCCTCAGAAACCAGAGAGGAATGCTGTGGCCCATTGGTTTTGGCTGGGTCTACTTGGGGTGATCTGGCCTGCTTGGATTTGTGAGTTATTCAGTTAATCCGGAATCTTCCTGTCTGCCCAACCAAACCTCATTCTCAGTCCTTTTATGAAGACTTCTTAGACTATGCCAGCTTACAAGGATCTCTCTAACTTTCCCCTGTCCTTCAAGTCAGTATCATACGCATACACATTGTTTCTTAGAAGCTAGCCTTGTCTTCATGGCTCAACTATAATGATCTCAGCAGCAGGAATCAAATCTCATATTTTATATATTCCCTCCCATAAAGCCTAGCACAGTGCTGAGCAAATAGTAGGTCACAGGAAATAGTTGGAGGGGTTGAAGATTAAAAGCCTATACTCTGCTTTGAATGAGGTACCCAGTGTAGTCAAATTCATAAAGACAGAGAATAGAAGGGTGGCTGCCGGGGTGGGGGTGGGGGCTGTGGAGGGGAGAAGGGAATGTTTGATGGGGACAGAGTTTCAGGTTGGGAACATGAAAAGGTCAGGAGCTGGATGGTGACCGTTGCACAATATGAATGTACCTAATGCCACTGAAGTGTACGCTTTAAAGGGGGCAAAATGGTAAGTTTTATGTATATTTTACCACAATAGAAAACATATTTTTTTAAAGGCACTACATAGAAATCGGAGGCTCTTTCCTAATTCTACCCTTAGCCGGTGCCCGTGTGCAGGGTCAGTGTCTGTGTGTGGATGAAACTTCCCGAGTGAAGGGCTTGCTGGGCAGACTCCAGATACTTGCTCAGCTTCCCACTCGCTAGCTCCATTTTTCAAAACATGGGAACGTTTGTACCAGGCTTTTAGCTTGGATTTATTTATTTATGTGTAGTTCATACCTACGTGAGAATGGTTAGGAATGAGTCCAGATCTAGACCAAGCAGTGACCTGACCCTGGTGGTCAGACATGCCACGCTAGCTTCAGAGGTTGCCCTCAGTAATGGGAAAAGCTAGCGATGGTGTGCAAGTGGCCAAGTTACTTAAGATCTCAACAGATCGAGCTTCCAGTTTTGTTTGGTTTTGTTTCTCATCTGTAAAATGGGGATAATAATACATAGCACCTGCCTCCATAGGGCTGCTGTAAGGAGTAACTGAGATGAATTACGTGAAATACCTGGTAGGGTACCTGAGACAGAATAGCAGCTGGAAAGTAGGGCTAATTGTTTGTAAACGGCAGCTGAGAGATCTTTGATTTTGCGACTTCAGCTTGGATTCGAGAAGTATGAAAGTAGACCACAGGTCCTGGTAGACCGTAGTGCCTTGTCTGGGGTTTGTGATCCCACACGTAGCCAAACCCCTGGAGGGCATGAGGTTGGTGGCTGCAGGAGCAGCCCGACTGGGAGAGGGAAAGCTGCAGGGCTCTTTCTCTCAGACTGACTATCCCCACTCAGCCAGAACACATGTTCCCAGTCGTGTTCTCTTTCTTTCGTTTAAATTTTAAAAATCCGGGCAAAGGACTCAGAGAGACCCAGCTGGGCTGGCTTTCTCACCTGTGTGGTCAGGATGCCAGGTTTGGCTGCTCTCACTTGACCTTGATGTTGGACTGGTGGAGGGCAGTTTTCAAAATAAAGAGGTTGCTGCCTTCTGGGAAAAAAAAAAAAAAAGGAGCGTCGGGCAAATAAAAATGAGGTGTTCACCCTGCACTGAACTTCATGCTCTGAGCAAGCCAAAGAGAAATCAATACAGATGAAGTATTATAGAATTGTACACCCGAAACCTACATAACTTTATTAACCAGTGTCACCCAATAAAGTCAATAAAAATTAAAAGAAAAAGAAAAAAAGGAAAATCAGCCACGGGCCCCACCCTCAAGGATCTTGTTCTTTAGTGACTAATGACCTATGTGGCGTGATAGTTTGTTTTCAAAGAACACTTGCCTTATGTTTCTTCTTTTCAAAGGGAGTTGAGCACATTGATCTTAAGGTTTTTTTCAAGTTGGCATCTAAAAGTATTTGACCTTGGCTTAATGTGGGGGGAACTTATCAGGTTGTAAACATGAAAATGCTTAATGAAAAATACTTGAACTAACCTCAAGGCCACATTAACATTGAATGCCAACTTCCAAACATAAGCTATTTTTACATTCCTATTTACTACCATGATGTACTGTAGTTATTTTCCCCCATGACTCAATACGATGGGATATTTTCCCCCTTTCTTCAAATAGTTCTCTGTTTGAATGTGATACAGAGTTCCCATTTTCCCCATAAATTACATATTTGTAGCTCATGGGAATAGCCAGAATGCTGCATGTCTCTTAAAAGTACTTCTGTGTTTGAATTATAGAGAAAATAACTTAATAGGATTCTGAACTTTGGGTGCTCTTGATGTAGCTGGAACGGAGAGAACAGGACTCTGCGTCCTGGGCCTGGGTCCTCTTTGCTCTGAGCACTGTCCTCTGAGCCTGTCCCCAGCTGTGTGTGCTTCAGGCAGGGTGAGGAGGGGAGGGCGTGAGCATCAGGAGCAGAGCTAGTTCACCAGCAGAGACAGCGCTGAGGTTAAGAATATAGGCTTTGACCTCACGTGCCTAGGTGCAGCTCTGCCGTATACTAGCTCTAAAGCTTGGGGTGGTTTAGTTTCTCTGATTCTTTTGTTTTTCCTCTCTAAACTGGCAGAGCAGGAGTTATACTTAGGGTTTTGATAAGAATTGAGTGAGGTAGCACTCCACATGGCACAGAGTGAGTCATCAGTAAGTGATGGTTATTGCTCCTGAGTGAGTTATAGAGGGTGTCTTCTCTCCCTTGCACCCTTCTCCCCTTCTCGTTCGGAAGCCTGGTGGCCACCTCCTGAGAGCAGCTGAGCTTTCTGCTGAGGAGGAAGTACCCTGCATTCCCCTAGAAAGCTTAGTGGGATCCCAGGGTGGGATAGGGGAGCGCAGAGCTGGCTTTATGCCTGCCTCTGGTCCAAGCCTCATTTTGGGGTTCATGTGGGGCCGGTTCTCTTCAGCACAGTAAGAGACCACATGACTGCCTGGGAGCCAAGTACATATTTTCCTGGAAGTGCCTCAGTAAAATAGATGCTGCCTTTACAACCTTGCACCCTAGGTGACAATGGGCGGCTAGTTGAGCATTTAGAGACTTGTTTTTTGAAAAATAAAATGTACAATACAATTTATATATAACAAAATGCTTCAATTTTAAATGTACTGTTTGATGGTTTTTGAAAAATGTATAGAGCCATGTAAGCTCCACCTCAGTCCAGATATAGAATATTTCCACAACCCCCAAAGTTTTATATCCTGTTCAATTATTCTCCCCTTCTTCCCACTCCTTGGCAACCACTGATTAGCTTTCTGCTACTATAGAAAAGTTTGCATTTTCTAGATTTTCATGTAGTAAGTGGAGTGTGTTGGGCTTCTTTTATTTATAATAATGCTTTGAGATTCACCCACGTTGTTGAATGTATCAGTGGATTCTCGCTTTTTATTGCTCAGTTTTATTCCATTATATAGATATATCACAATTTGTTTACCCATTCCCCTGCTGATGAACATTCAGGTTGTTTCTGGACACACACACACACACACACACACACACACACATTTGTGTACAAGTCTTTGTGTGGATATATGTTTTAATTTCTTTTGGATAAATACCTGAAATGAAATCCAGTAGCCTAATATGGTAAGTATATGTTTAAATTTATGAGAAACTGCCAAAATGTTTTCCGAAGTAGCAGTAACACTTTATGCTCCTATTTGGCAGTGTATGAGGATTTCAGGTGCCCACATCCTCCCTCATACTTAGTTGTTCTGTCTCTTTCATTTAGGTCATCCTAGTGGGAGTAAAGTGGTATCTCTTTCTTGTTTTCATTTGCATTTTCCTAATGACTAATAATCTTGAAGATTTTCCATGTGTTTACTGGTTATTCATTTTGTGAAGTGTCTTTTTAATATGTTTTTTTAAATTGATTTTTAGAGAGAGAGGAAGGAAGAGGGAGAGAGAGATAGAAACATCCATCAGCTGTCTCCTGCATGCCCCCTACTGGGGATCGAGCCCAAAACCTGGGCATGTGCCCTGACTGGAAATTGAACAAGTGATCTCTTGGTGTGTGGGCCAACACTCAACCACCGAGCCACAATGGCCGGGTGTAAAGAGTCTTTTAAAAATATTTTGCCTAGCCCTGGCCGGTTTGGTTCAACGGTTAGAGCATCGGCCCATGGACCAGAGAGTCCCAGGTTCAGTTCCCCCTAAGGGCACGTACCTCGGTTGAAGTTTGTCCCCAGCCTAGTTGGGGTTATGTGGGTGGCGACCACTGGATGTGTCTCTCTCACATTGATGTTTCTCTCTCTCTCTCTCTTCCTCCCTCTCTCCCTCCTGCTCTGTCTGAAGATAAATGCAAAAATGTCCTCAAGGGAGGAAAAAATATATATTTTTTGCCTATATTTTATTGGTTTCTGTCTTCATGTTTCAGTTGTATTAGTTCTTTACAGATTCTGCATACAAGTCCTTTGTCAGATGTATATATTGCAGATATTTCCTCCCATTCTATGGCTTCATTTTCCTAATAGTGTTTTTTGATGAGCAGAAGTATTAATTTTTTAAAAGTCCAATTTACCAAGTAAATCTTTAATGGTTTATGGTTTTTATGCCCTATCTAAGAAATATTTGCCTATACCAAAGTTGTGAAGATTTTTTTCTTAGGTTTTTCTTCTAGGAGTTTTATAGTTTTCACTTTTACATGTTGTCTGTTATATATTTTGTTAATTATTGAGTATACTATGAGGTAAGGGTCAATACTTATATTGTTCAAAATGCATATTTAGTTGTTCCAGCACCAATTGTTGAAGTCTCCTTTTTCCCCATTGAAATGCCCCTGTACCTTTGCTGAAAATCACTTGACCATATATTTGTGGGTCTATTTCTGGACTATCTCTGTCCTATTTATCTACATGTCTATCCTTTTGCTATTATTACAGTCTTGATTAATATAGTTTTATAGAAAGTCTTAAAAAAACTGGTTATTCTAGGTCATTTTCCTTTCCATTAAAAGTTTAGATCAGCTTGTCAAGTAAAAACCTGTGCACACGTTTTGTACATGCTTTGTTATTCCAAAGTATGTCTTTTTTTTTTTTATAGCATTGTAAATGGAATTGTATGTTTTATTTCATTTTCCAAATGTTCATTGCTGGTATATAGAAATACAATTGAGTTTATATAGTAACCTTGTATCCTATGACCTTGCTAAATTCAACTTATTAGTTCTAGTAGCATTTTGTGTGTGTGTGTGTGTGTGTGTGTGTGTGTGTGTGTGTGTGTGGAGGGGGCATAGATCCAGGATTTTCTATACAATAGTGTTATCTGTGAAGAAAAGATAGTTTTTTTCCTGTCCAGTAACTATGCCTTTACTTTCTTTTTCATGCTTTCTTTTAGCAACGGTTAGAACTTCCAGTACAATGTTGAATAGAAGTGATGAGAGGGGGCATCCTCGCCTTGTTCGCCATCCTAGGGAGTACTCAGTCTTTCACTATTAAGTATGAAATTAGCTGTAGGTTCTTTGTAGATGCCCTAAAACATAGTCTGCTGTTTTTTCCCCCCTCACCCAAGGATATTTTCCCATTTATCATCAGATAGAGTGGGAGGGAAGGAGAAAGAGAGAGACAGAGAGAAACATCAATGTGATAGAGCCACATCGACTGGCTGCCTCCCGCACGACCTGACCAGGGTTGGGACGAACCGCAACTGAGGTACGTGCCCTTGACTGGAATCGAACCCGCGACTCACTGGTCTGCAGGCTGACCTCTAACTGCTGAGCCAAACCAGCCAGGGCAACATAGTCTGCTTTTAATTACCATCATGCTCTGGTAATTCTAAACAATGTCAATGATAAAATACTGTCCCCAAGTTATCTTATGTTGGTCTAACTTCCAAAGAATTGCTGAAGTCACTGTTGAATTTTATTAAGATATATGTAACCTTCAAATTTACATATTTGTATCAGTTATCCCTTAGTAGATGTATTTTACATGGAAGTTAGGACAATACCTACTTATACAGTTGTCCTCCTGCCCCCTGCTCCGATCCCCCCCACTGACTCCACTGCATGCATTCTTTGGAGAATAAATTTGTTACAGATTGATGTCATTCCAGCTTGCTTCAGGTTCAGTTTGTGCCTCCAGCCCCTGGGGTTCACATATTCCTGCATTTATACAATGGAGTCCAAATAAACATATAGCACAAAATGCAAAGATGAAGAAACAGAACTTTACTTACTTCAGTTCTATTGTCTATGTGATTACTGGAGTGTCTGTGTTTAAAATTTAAAGCAGTGAAACTGTGAAATGTAATATTTTTGTTTGGTAAGGGCAAATTTAATTCATAGAAGAAATACATTACTGATTTGAGTAATATCCTTAAAATTGAAGTTTATTAATTTTTATTGCTATTGTTATTTAATTGTAATATTCACTTCTGTGATAGACCAATATGTAGGTCTAAGTTTTTTCCCTTTAAAAATACATAAATGGAATGAAAATAATATCAGTCACTATTCTGACATGTTTGTATTGAAATACCTTATTTTTTACTTTTTGTTTTACTGGCAAAATTATAGGCACAAAGTTTAACAAAAGAAAACTTTACCATTAGCAATTCTTTTCTAGTCGTCATTATTATTCATTTCAATTTGTGATTACGCAGGACAATAATTTCAGTGCAGAGGAGGGGGATTTGCTCCAGGAGGTGAGTGTGTTAGCTACACCGATGGTGAGAGGAGCCTGTGCAGGGCCAGCCCCAGGCAGCTGCCAGACCACAGACCACCATACACATCAGACAGAGTGTGGTTGGTATGTTGCTAGTGATTTATTTGTCTTCTCGGAGCATTTTGAGTTTTGTTCTAAGGCAGGGATACAGATAAGACAGATAGATTAATTAAAAGCCATGAAATGATGTTGTAAAGTTCTAGTGGAAAACCCTTGACTGGACGTCAGGACTCTGTCCTGACACCATATCGTCTGCATTTCTTTTTCTGATGTCATTTTTTAAAATATGTTTTTATTGATTTTTTAGAGAGAGAGAAACATCAATGTGAGAGAGAAACATTAATTGGCGGCCTCCTGCACACCCCCTACTGGGGATTGAGCCCCAAACCCGGCATGTGCCCTGACCAGGAATCGAACCGGGACCTTTCAGTCCATGGGCCAACGCTTAATCCACTGAGCTACACCAGCTGGGCCATCATCTGCTTTTCACCTCTCTGGGGTTGAATGAGGTAGTCTCAATGATTTCTCCTGGTTCTGAAATTCCATGGTTCTCTCATCCCACTACAAAATATAAGGGGTTATTACTACTGTTGTTGTGTGTATAGTGAACAAGGAAGAGGCCCTGGAGACTTTGACCAGTGGGTCAGAAAGGACGGCAAGGCGGTTAAATATTTAAACACTTTGTGAAGGCAAACTAAAGAGTCTTATCCTTAGCTTAGTTTCAATGATGCTCACTCCTGTCACTGATGGTTACCTTACACCTCATTCCCGGGGCTGTGGGGTCTTTATTAAGTTAAATTGCAGAGGGTAGACTCTGATGGTGGCTAACCCATGATATACCTGCCCTCAAGGCTTCTCTGGGATGCTTAGCTTAAACCCACCTCTGCCTGGGAATTTTCTGTGCACTCAGAGAGTAGAGGCAGAGACTGTCCTATCATTGGCAGAGGCAGGTACAATACCAGGGATCAGAGCCTCTCCAAAGGTGTTCATGGATCACTGACGTCAGAATCACTTGGAGTGCTTCTAGACTTGCCGAATCAGAATCCAAGGGCAGGGTCCAGGAGTCTGCTCATAAACTGTTTGCCGGTAGATATAATACATTCTGAACTTTGAGCACCATTCATATGGGAGGATGGCCAAGAGAGTGAGGATTTGAAAATGGTTCAGAGCTGATACAATAGAAGTGAATTATTAAACATATTTAACGGCTTTTTGTTATTTCACAATATCTTTTAATTATTAAATGATCAATGTTTTGTCCTTCAAACTTGTCATTCTGCAAAATCAAGAGATGTCATTTTAAGTAGTATCGAGTACTATAAGAAAAGTAAAGTGACATGATTGGTGAGGGTGTGGAGAAAAGGTTACTTTAGTACACTGCTGGTAGGAATGCAGACTGGCACAGCCACTGTGGAAAACAATATGGTATTTCCTCAAAAAATTAAAAATGGAACTGCCATTTGACCCAGTGATTCCACTTCTCGGAATATATCCTAAGAGGCCTGAAACATCAATCAGGAAGAATATATGTACCCCTATGTTCATAGCAGCACTATTTACAATTGCTAAAATCTGAAAACAGCCCAAGTGTCCATCAGGAGATGAGGGGGTAAAAAAGCTGTGGTACATTTACACAATGGAATACTATGCAGCTGTTAGAAAGAAAGATCTCTTATCCTTTGAGATGACATGGAGGGACCTGGAGAGCATTATGCTAAGAGAAATAAGCCAGTCAGAGAAAGACAAGTATCACATGATCTAACTTATTTGTGGAATATAATAAACAAAATAAGCTGATGAACAAAATAGACCCAGAAGAGACATGGAAGTAGGGAACAGACTGACAAACCTCAGAGGGAAGGGTGGTGGTGGGAACAGATTAAAAAAAGAAAAAAAAATACATATATATACACACATAACCAATGGACACATACAACAGTGTGGTGAAGGGGAGGGGAGTTGAGAGGAGGGTGTCAATGGGGGAAAAAGGAGGGACATCTGTAATAAAAAAAAATTAATTAAAAAAAAAAGACATGAGCTTTCTTTCATTGTGAAGGATATAGAAACTTATCTGCATGTGGTCAATATGGAACACTCCTAGTCAGAGGTGCATTTTTCTGGATCCATGCCCCTTCCCCCTGCCAAGAATCACGTGGAAGCACACCTGTTAACCCAGCGATTCTCAACCTGTGGGTCGCGACCCCTTTGGGGGTTGAATGACCCTTTCACAGCGGTCGCCTAAGACCATTGGAAAACACATATTTCCAATGGCAATTCATAACAGTAGCAAAATTACACTTATGAAGTAGCAACGAAAATAATTTTATGGTTGGGGGTCACCACAACATGAGGAACTGTATTAAGGGGCCACGGCATTAGGAAGGTTGAGAACCACTGTAACCTGTGAGGGTGAGGATTCACCAGACTAGAGACACATCCCCTTTGCTGTTTTCACAGGAGTGGTGATGGAGAGGGAGTTGTACCATCTAAGATCTTTGGCCTTTCCTGATATCTTAGCCTGGATATCCCTAAATTAAAGCCAAGACAAAGGGTCATAAACAGGTAGTTTATTCAAGAAATGATGCTAGATACCAGGAGTGAGGAATGGGAGTGTGAAACAGGGAAGGCCCAAAGCCAATAAAAGAATGTGCTGTCAATACGCAAATGAGCAATAAGCACATGAAAAAGTGCTCAGTATCACTCATTATTAGGGGAATTCAAATTAAAATCACAGTGAGTTACCTACTGGATGTCTACTAGAATGGCTAAAAATTATGAAGACTGGTAGCAACAAACGTTGGTGAGGATGTGAAACAACTGGAGGTCTCCTAAATTGTTGGTAGGAGCGGAAAATGATACAATCACTTTGGAAAGCTCTGGTAGTTTCTTATAAAACTGAACTCATATCTCTATCACCCAGCAATTTCATTTCTAGATACTTACCTGATGGAGGTATATGCGCACAAACTTGTATAAGAATGTTCACAGCACCATTTGTCATGATAGTGCAAAACTAGAAACATTAACAAAAGATTGCATAAGCAAACTGCGGCATGTTCATGCAGTGGAGTACTGCCCAACAGTAAAAAGGAAGACAATTTATACAACAGTATGGATAAATATTAAACATGTTGGGTGAAAGAAGCCTTACACAAAACAGTACTCTATGGTTCCATTTCTATGAAGTTCTGGAACAGGTAAAACTAATCTACAGTGAAGAAAAATTAAAACGGTGTGTGTGTGTGTGTGTGTGTGTGTGTGTGTAAATGGAAATTGACAGAAAACAGTCATGAGAAAAATGCTCTATGTCTTCAGGGGGTTGGGGTT
The DNA here is from genome assembly GCA_030848825.1 of Tadarida brasiliensis. NCBI lineage: Eukaryota > Metazoa > Chordata > Mammalia > Chiroptera > Molossidae > Tadarida > Tadarida brasiliensis. The sequence goes on from CM061258.1 coordinate 50,227,654, forward strand.
GCACCGGTACATTTATTTTTCAAAACCTATTGAATGGTACACTTCAGATTTGTGCCTTAAAAGAAAAAAATCGTGAACAGATATTGAATTCTAGTTAATGATATACATGCTGAAGGAATTGTACTGTTGTCTGCAAATTACACTGAAATGTATTTAAAAATAGCAACTCTACCTAATACATAGAAACAAACACAGGGAAGCAGCCAAAATGAGGAGGCAAAGAAACTTGTCCCAAGTGAAAGAACAGAACAAAATTCCAGGAAAAGAACTAAACAAAATGGAGATAAGCAATCAATCAGATGCAGAGTTCAAAACACTGGTTATAAGGATGCTCAAGGAACTTAGTGAGACCTTCAAGGAACTTAAGGAGAACTCCAAGGAACTTAGTGAGAACATCCACAACGTCAAAAAGGACCAGTCAGAAATGAAGGATGCGCTAACTGAAATAAAAAATAATTTGCAGGGAATCAATAGTAGAGTAGGTGAAGCCAAGAAGCAAACCATCGAATTGGAATATAAGGAAGCAAAAGAACACCCAATCAGAACAGCAAAAAGAAAAAAGAATAAAAAAAAAAAATGAGGACAGTGTAAGGAGCCTCTGGGACAACTTCAAGCATACCAACATTCACATCATGGTGATACCAGAAGGAAACGAGAGACAGCAAGAAATTGAAAACCTATTTGAAACAATAATGGCAGAAAACTTCCCTAACTTGGTGAAGGAAACAGACATACAAGTCCAGGAAGCACCGAGAATCCCAAACAAGATGAACCCAAAGAGGTCCACACTAAGATACATCATCATCAAAATGCCAAAGGTTAAAGACAGAGAGAGAATTTTAAAAGCAGTAAGGGAAAAGCAGTTAGTTACCTACAAAGGAGCTCCCATAAGACTGTCAGCCAATTTCTCAAAATAAATTTTGCAGGCCAGAAAGGAGTGGCAAGAGATGAAAAACAATGACCTACAACCAAGATTACTCTATCCTGCAAAGCTATCATTTAGAATTTATGGATATATAAAGAGTTTCCCAGACAAGAAAAAACTAAAGGAGTTCATCACCACCAAACCAGTATTATATGAAAAGTTGAAGAGTCTTCTTGAAGGAGAAGAACAGAAATATGAACAATAAAATGGCAATAAATGCATATCTATCAACAATTGAATCTACAAACAAAATGAGCAAGCAGAACAGAAACAGATTCATAGATACAGAGAACTTTTTGTTGCTTACCAAATGGGAGGGGGCTGGGGGTGGTGAGTGAAGAAAATGAAGGAATTAAGAAGTACAGATTGATTGTTAGACTGATGAACCACAAAGGGAAGAGGGGAGGGAAAGCAGGAAGAGATAAACCAAAGAACTTCTATGCATGTATGCATAACCAATGGACACAAACAATAGGGTGGGGAAGGCAGGAGGAGGGTGGGATTGGGGAGGAGGGGGTCAAGGGGGAAAAAAGAGGGGACATCTGTGATACATTCAACAATAAAGGTAAGTTTTTAAAAAATTAAAAAAAGAAGATGGGCACTGGCTGGTTTGGCTCAGCAGTTAGAGCGTTAGCTCTCAGATCAAAGAGTCTCGGATTCAGTTCCGGTAAAGGGCGTGTACCTCGGTTGCAGTTCCATCTCTGGCCCTGGTTGGGTTGTGTGGGAGGCAACCAATCGATGTGTCTCTCTCATATCAATGTTTCTCTCTTTCTCTCCCCCCCCATCTGATAATCAATGGAAAAATATCCTTGAATGAGGATTTTAAAAAAAAGACGGATTAGTAGATGGATAGAGGGATAAATGAATAGACATGTGATAAAGAGTAAAATGTTATTTATACAATCTGGGCAGTGGATATATGAGTTTTGATTATAAAATTGTATCCACTTCCCTGTATGTTTGAAAATGTTCATAATAGAAAGTAGGGTAAAAAGAAAAATATATTATCATTAGTTATAACTGAGCAACTGGTACTCAAATCTACCAGAACCTTCTCAGAAGTCTTTATGAGAGCCACCCCAGAACCTAACACCTGAGTGGTGAAAGGGAAGACATTTATCCATTGGTTTCTTTCTCATCATGTGAATGCTGGAAGGCCTTTTGCAGGTCCCCACGCCTTAGAGAATTCCCAGTGTAGCAAGCTAGAGGGCTGAGGTGGGATGCTTCAGATTACCTGGGTGCAGCTGATCAAAGCCTATGCAGAAATGGTCACCTGCAGCAGTGGCTACATTTAAGAGTCAAACAAGAGTATCTAAAGTGCTGCAGAAGTATTGTATTATTACCTATTGCTGCATAATGGATTACCCCCAAATTTAGTGTCTTACAACAAAAAAATTATTATCCACAATTTTTGTGGGTCAGGAATTCAGGAACAACTTAACTGGGTGATTCTGGCTCAGAGGTCTCCCATGATATTACAGCCAATATTTTAAGCCAAGTCTCAATTTATCTGAAAGTTTGAATAGGGCTGAAAGATCCATGTCCAAGGTGGCTTATTGCATGGCTGTTGGCAGGAGGCTTCAACTCCCCACAACGTAGGCCTCACAGTAGGGCTACTTGAGTTTCCTCTTTTTTCTTTTTTCCTCTGACTGCTGAGCCAAACCAGCCAGGGCTTGAGTTTTCTCTTGACATGGCAGCTGGCTTCCCCCAGAGTCAGTGATGAGAGAGAGATAGATCACAATGCCATTTATGACCTAGTCTCAGAAGTCACACACTGTCACTTCCACCATATTCTTTTCCTTAAGAGTGAGTCACTAAGCACAGTCCACACTCAAGGGGAAGGGAATTAGGCTTTATCTTTTGAAGGAAGGCACATTAAAGAATTTGAGGACATATTTTGAAAACACAATAGTTTCCAATAAAGTTCAACCTTTGTATTCCTTAGATACTTTTACACTTTGCATTAAGTCCAGCCTGTAAAGAGTCATCTTTAAAGTAGCTCCAAACCCTACAAAGATTTAATACAGGAAGGTTAGTAGAAGTTAATTCCCTGCTGCAGCAACATATCCCAAGCCCATCACTAATATTTATCATCTCTCATCCCCACTATCTGCTCTAGATTTCCCTTAGCCTCAGCCAGTTCTTTGGCTGATCTAGGTTGCTTTCTGATGGATGACTCAGACCTTCATCTCTTTGAGGTCTGAGTCTTTTGTTGTCTTTGTAAGACCATGATTGCTGCAATTGCCCATTTTATCATGACAGCCATGGAATCATCAGTTGATGTCCCATTGAATCTCCTGTGTTCCAGACATACTTCTCCCTGCACACATTATTTAAGAGCAACCTTTAGCTCTTCATGGTAAGCAGAGTCAGTTACTCTTGCCAGTAGAGTAACATCTTTCTTTGCTTGCTGGTCTACGGCCATGAGGAGGCCAAAGTTAACAGGTGGTAGTCATACTTCAAGTTCATTGGAAGCCCTGCCTTTTCCTTTGTTGGAAACATTCTTCTACCTGAAAGTAGGATGATTAATTCAGCAGAATCTGATTGTGGGATGGGAGTTCTGGTGGGGAGGGGCAATCCTAGTTTCAACTCATGTTTTCTGGACCAATGTTGCTGGACACTGGGTCATGGCACCATATACCAGTTGTTGTTTAGTACATACATACAGTGTTCTGGACACCTAACAACAGGATGTTGTCCCTGAGCTGACACTTTAGCTGAGTTATTAAAATGACTTTCTAAGAACTGCTTTCAGCCATGAGGGAGTAAGTCAGTCTGGGACTACCTGTTGAATGTAAGCAACTAGAAAACTAAACAAAATATAGGAAATAGTTATTTTCAAATGTTGGACAAGAGTCAAACAAGATTATGATCCCTGAGAAAAGGAAAACAAATGAAACAAGACAAGAAAGTCTGTGTGTAGACTTTCTGCTTTTAGTAGCTCTGAGACTGTGATTCGGGGCGGGGGTGGGGGGACCACGTAGAGTGTGGCAGTCTCACTGAGATAAGTAAGTAGATATTGTAGTTCAGGAAGACCACTGAAGTACACTTAAAAATGGTTAAATGGAAAAAAAAGGTTAAAATGGTAAATTTTATGTATGTATATTTTAGCACAATAAAATATTTTTAAAGTTAGTCACCACTGTTCAAGGACAAACCTTGTTTTATTTTCCAGTTCAAGTCATTCCATGTTGATGAAAAAAATCAAAGAGCCCGATGGAATTCAGTTATGTAAAGTGGCCTCTCTGTGTGTTGTCTACAAACTTTTGAAAACATAAATTACATTTTGCCCCCATTAATTCCTACTGAACACTTTATGCAATCTGTCATAAATGAATAATCAAAAGAAAAAATGTCTATTCTAATATTTCCACTTTCCTGACTCCTTCCTCAGAGCTCTATGCCAGTGAAGTTCCAGCAACTGAACTTTATTTATTATTGGCCATTATTTTGTTCAAGCCTCAAGAAACCATCTTTGCAATGGATTTCTCCAGGTGTCCTTGCCAGGACAATTTAAATCAGGAAGAGCACTCTCATGTCAATAAATTCTCTGCTATCCACCCACCAACCCTGGTCAAACATCCTCAAGGTCCACTCCCACCAGCATGTCCAGGTTCCTGCCTGTACCAATTAGCCAGGGCCTTTGATTCCTTCAGTAAACTATTTCCTACCGGAGCAGGGATCTGTTTTTCCCTCCTGCTTGAGCCAAAACCTGACTCTAGTTATCCTGGAGACAGAGTGTGGAGGTAGGAGTGTAGGAGAGAATCTTGAGGACAAGAACCACACTGCAAGGCAAGGTTCAGGTGAGGTCTTTTCAGGGTCTCCTGGCTGGTGAGGTGGTTCTCTTCTAAGAAGGGGAAGAAGGCTGGTTCTGCTGTCTTAGAGGATTAAAATCAATCTAGTGACTCAATATTCTCAGACTTATTTACTCTACCTCACATCTTAATATCTTAAAGTTTTCCTTTAGGGGGCCTAATTTTGAGATAGAGATCTGTTGAGGCTTTGCATTTTGTCTTTCCTTTTGACTTTGTCACCTTTGACTAAATCATTGTCTTGAAGTTCGAGACAGTATTCCCAGCATCTACAGGAGATGAAGTTTTTAAAATATTGCCATTGAGGCCTTCTAAAGTTTACAGTTGCTTGAGTTGATTATTGGCTAACCTCAATCTGTCATTTTCTTTTTTTTCATGTTTTCCAGAGCAATTCACAAAAGCCAATGAATTATCCATTCCTTATCGTTATTAGTGCCTCCATATTATTCAGGTACACAGCTACCATATAACCCATAGCTTCTCCCTTTCACCTGTACCTCGTCCAGATGAGAGCCAGTTGTGTTGCTGCTGGTTCTATGCTTACCACCAGCAATGGGGTTCTTATTTCTGTCCACTTACAACATCCTATCCAAAGGGATTCTCAAGAGTAGTAATTGCTCAACACTTCGGGATTATGTATGTGTGACTGCCAAGACGCTTTACACAAGCATCATAGATCTTGGTATCAGAGAAACCCTGGAGGAAAATCTAGAGGTCCATATTGTGAACTGAAGTGCTGTCAGATTACACCTTAGTGGAGCTGGTCCAAACCTACATGGACTGGTTGCCCACAGCAGTGGCTGGAGTAAATGGCAGAGCCAGGATGAAAAATGATGCTCAGGAGTCCTGGTACTCTGGAGGCTCTGCCTCCAGCCAAGTGTTAATATACAAAACATTGGCAGTCCATTCCAAGTGTTTACTTGAGCCGAGGTAAATTGCAGGTCAATCCCTAGATGTATTTGACCAGAACTAGGTCGATGTCTATTTGTCTAATCAATTTCCTGACTACACTTTTATTAGTGTGGTTCTGGGCACTGGGTTTGGTCTGAGTCTGAGGACCATGATCACAAATCCAGTTCTCAGTGGACTAAAGGAAACACCAGGCAAAGATTCACAAACTTACTGACATTAACCTGATGGCCTTCATTCACTAACATAACTTTGAACACAGTTTTCAGTGTCAAAACTGTCTGAATAGTTTACTTCCATGCTCAGTTATTAGATATGTAACCTATTATACGATCTAATACATCCACATAAAAATTACCAACATTTTCCCAAACAATTTGTTGGTGGTGGTATCTACTAATAATATCTTCAGTGTGGGGGGGAAAGGAGGCCAGATTCAATCACTGGACTGTCAACTTTCTTTGACAAAGTTCTCATTGCTTAAAGATTTTCCGAAACATTTTATTATGGAAAGTTTTAAACATACACAGAGTAGAAAGACTAGAATAATGAATCCCTAGGTTCTCACCAGCCAGCTCTTAAGACTCTTTAGCAAGACTCCAAAGGAATCTTGGCTACACACTTTGCAGGTAGCCAAGATGTCCACTGTATGAGAAGAAGGTTTTTCTCACTATTCCCATCACAGCTTGAGTGAGTAATCACATTGCCCATCCTGGAAATGGATTTCTTCCTCTCCCATGGGTTTATTTGCTTGAGATCTCTTTAGCCAGAGGAGCTCAAGGTCAGAGATGAGGAAGGGTCTAGCTGTGCCCATTAGAGGGAGCAGTGCCCTCCTGTTTCTCATAATTTTCTGTAAATTTGTGCTGATAACTTGTCAGAGTTTTGTTTAGCTCTGCTCTGCTCTTTCTGTTGGAATATCATTCACTTTTCTTGGACTTGTGGGATACAGTCTGTGACCTTCACATGGGCTCCAGCATTACTGTCTGTAGTATTTCACAGTAAATTAGCATAACGTCACCGACCTTACTTGTACACCGACTCTTGCATTTTGATCAATCTAGGCTGCTGTTTTCCATCTTAGTTAAGGGTAACTAGAAAAAAATTGTTTTGAAATTGAATTGTTTTTCTAATGAAACTCTGATGGCCTTGACTATGTTTTTCCAAGTCTCCTCCCACCTCACTCTGTTTTCACACTGAGATGTAGTTGTTTTTCACAATCTGGAGCACAGAAAAATGTGAACTGTACTGTATGCTGACCAGAATCCATATGGACTTCTGGGTATATTTTGGGCACTGCATTTGAAAGTAATGTTGGCAACTGGAGTGCGGCAGGGGGAGAGCTAACAGGTTGGTCTGGGAGTAATGCAGGGCGGGGCAAAAGTAGGTTTACAGCTGTTTGTATGAAAAACAATACAGTAATTAGCCCTGGCCGGTTTGGTTCAGTGGTTAACGGTGAACCACAGGGTCTCGGGTTTGATTCCTGGTCAATGGCATGTACATACCTGGGTTGCAGGTTTGATACCCAGCCCCGGTCGGAGTCGTGCAGGAGACAACCAAATGATGTGTCTCTCTCACATCGATGTTTCTCTCTCTCACTCTCTTCTTCCCTCCTTTCTACTCTATCTAAAAATCAATGGAAAAATATCCTCAGGTGAAGAATAACAACAGCAAATAATAATAATAATAATACAGTAGTTAATAAATAATAATACAAGAATAAACTCTGTGTTTCACGTACTCAAAACTTTAAAACTAATTTTGCCCCATCCTGTATATAATGAGCAATTTACCATGCTGAAAAGAAGACCCAGGGGAGACATAGCAAAAGCTGTACTGAAATCTAACAATGGAAACTGGAGGAAGGGAAATTCCAGCTTATACGATTATATTAGAAATATTCAGCATTTAAACTATTAATTGGTATCTCATAAAGAAGTGAATTCTCCTCTCTAGGAGTCAGATAAATGCCAAATAACATCTCTCAGGATTACATATATAGAGACGGTCCAAATAAAAACAGAAAACCTGTCTAGAACACTTATTTTGTGCCAAGTACTATTCAAAGCACCTTTCCTATGTTACTACAGTAGTCCCCCTTATCTGTTATTTCACTTTCTGTGGTTTCAGTTACCCACTGTGGTCCGAAAATATTAAATGGGAAATTCCAGAAATAAACAATTTATAAGTTTTAAATTGCATGCATTCTGAGCAGTGTGATAAAACCTCACGCCGTCCTGCCGCATCAGCACCTGACGTGAGTGAGCCCTTTGTCCAGCGTCTCCTTGGTGTCTACGCTGCTCACCTGTTAGTCATGTAGCTGCTGCCATCTTGGTCATCAGAGGGACTGTCGTGGTATCGCAGGGCTTGTGTTCAAGTCACCCTTATTTGACTTAATGGTCCCAAAGCACAAGCATAGTGATGCTGGGAATTCAGATGTGACAAAGAGAAGCCATAAAGTGGTTCCTTTAAATGAAAAGTTGAGTATAGTACAGTAAGATGTTTACATAACTTTTATTACAGTATATTGTTATACTTGTTCTATTTTATTCTTAGGTATTGTTAAAATCTCTCTAGGCCTAATTTATAAATTCAACTTGATCATTAGTTTGTATATAGGAAAAACATAGTATTTAATATATAGGATTCGATACTATCATGGATTTCAGCCATCCACTGAGGGTCTTGGACTGCATCCCTCATGAATAAGAGGGAACTACTGTCATTTAATCCTGACAATAGACTGGGATTGGCACTTCAGAGCCACAGGCCTCTATCCAAAGCCATAGACCAGATGTGTTTGTAAATTCTTTGGATTTTTAGAAAGGTATATGGCACATATTAGAAAACACTCCCATGGGACTATACTTCATAATCAAATACATGACTGTATCTGTGGTGAGGTATATGAATTTTTACATTAAGTGATATAAATACCATGAATTGGGTTAGATTTTGCTGCCAAATGAGTTTGGATCAGTTCTTCTCACCCAGTAAGTTTTGAAATAATTTTAGGTTTATGGATTTTGAGTTGCAGGTAGGGGAATATGGACTCAGTTTGCTGTCCCTAGTTTACAAATGAAGAAACTGAGGCATAGAGATTAAATAACTTGCTTCAAGTTATACATTTTCCACACACAGAGAAGCCAAGTTGAAGCCATGCTCTTAACCAGTCCATGTGCTGCCTCTCACTATGCTCTGCCTCCTCTCATTGAGGAGTGAGGTAAGTCCCCCCAAATGTCTTTTCCAACTCCACGAGTCTTTGATTTCCTACCTCTGACTTCAGCCAGCCTCAGGCTCTTCCCAGAGAGATACCGGGATCTCTTCCCAGAGGCCAGGCTGAAGTGCCAGACCCCCGGAGACCTTCTCTCGCTACTTCAAGTGGTTTGTGTCTCGCAGGAGGCACTTTGGTGCAGTGGCTCCCAACCGGCAGGTGTGGCAGCCGTAGGTACACTGTCGTCATGGTTATCTTCAGCGACCTTTCCGTTTGTGTCTCTCACCATCACCTGTTACCCAGAAAACACCACACGAACCCTGACGGCTTGTTTTTCACCTTTCTACCCATGTTTCATGACCAGTTTTCCCAGGGAAGAAGAATAATGCCGTTTATCTTTTCTTCTACCATCTAGAGATGTATTATGGAGTAACAGAAAGAAAATGGATTTGGATATTCGATTATCCGAGTCCAAGTCCAAATGTGCAAACTTGGGCAAAGCCAGTTAACCTCATTTATCAATTAGTAAAATGGGATAGACAATCCTTTTCCAGGGATGAATTTAGGTTTTATGAAGCCTGAAATTTATACTATATGGGAGAGCTCTTTTTAAACAAAAGAATACAAAATTGTGAATACAAATAGGGTGGGCACAAGATGTGTTTGTTTAGAAATAATGCTCGTGTCCATATTAGAGGCGCTGGAAGTTGAGTGGAAAGACGGAGTCAGCTTAACAAAGGCTGGTTTTGTGTAATTTACAAAAACGCGTGAGGTGAACATATTGCTAGAGCTCCTTGCTGGAATTAGGAAGTGGTCCATTCATTGAGGGGTCCTGAAGCTTAAGATTCATTAGCATCATGGTACATTTGCTTCTGTATCAACCTCACAGAATGGTGAGCATTAAATCACAGGACTAAATGTATGCAAACCTGTTTTGTAATCACTGAACACTGTGTGATATTAATCATTATTTTGATGCCCAGAACTAAGCACAAGTATTTATTCACTAAATGATAAGACAGATGAAATTTGTTCTCACCAAAGTATTATACAGAGTTATTGTATTAACTTTCCTTAGGCCCTTTAAAAAATTATCAGAATAATATATGCACAGAATTTTTTAAAAAGAGTCAAATGTTGATAAAGGACTTGTAAAATAGCAATTCCATTTCCCACCCTTTATATTTTCCAAGTCTACTCTGCAGAGTCAATATATTTCTTCCATATTACTAAATAATATTATTATATTGCTTTCTCCTGATCTATCAATGTTGATATTATCTATTGATTTTATTATGGTAGATAAGGATTTCACTTTCTTCTTCCCAGTCTCCCAGCATAATTTTTGACTGTCATAATATGAAGTATTGTTTACAGCTGAACCATAGTAGACTATGACTCTATTTCTTTTCATATACATCTTTTATTTTAAAAAAACTTTTTTTTCTTTATTGATTTTAGAGAGAGAAGAAGGGAGAGGGAGAGAGAGATAGAAACATCGATGAGGGAGAACATCAATTGGCCGCCTCCTGCATGCCCCCACTGGGGATTGGGCCCACAACCTGGGCATGTGCCCTGATCAGGAATTGAACTGGCAACCTCTTGGTGCATGGGTTGATGCTTCAACCACTGAGCCACACCGGCCAGACTCATATACATCTTTTAAAAAATGTTTTCCCAGAGTTAATAACTGATTTTTTTCCATTTGCTTAGTTTTTCATTGTATTGTACTTGAGTTTTCCTGTCTCACAACAGCATTTTATGTATTTTTCCACACAGTGAAATTCCCACACTGCAGAGAGCCATGAGCCCTCCATTCCTCTGCTCCAGGTTGATCTTGTTCTCCGCGCAACAGTGTGGAACCTCCGTGTCCTCTCATGCTAGAAATGTGCTTCATCCCACTTCTGTGTTGATTTCCTATTTCCTGAATTCCTCATCTTCCCCTTTCTTGGTTTAGTCCCTTTTTTTGGTGGATCTTGTTCTCCAATAGCTTCCTGAGAAAAGGTATGTGTGGCAGGTAAATTAACGGAGACTCTGCATGTCTCAAAATGTCTTTATTCTAGCCTTATAACTGACTGACTGTTTAGATGGATATGGAATTCCAGGTTTAAATCATGTCACTCAGAACTTGGAAGACATCCTTACTGTCTTATAGCTTCTGATATTGCTCTGAGAAGTCCTGCCATTCTAATTCCCAATTCTTTGTACTTGATGACTTTTCCACTTTGGAGGTGATCTAAAATTCCACAATAGCATATGTGGTGTATTAGCTTATTGCTAAAAAAAAAAAAAAATTATTGTTGTCCCTTGCCCTCCCCCCTCAATTTTGTGGGTGGCATGTACTCCCCTGCCCTTCAGTTCTAGGCTTGGCCACATGACTTATTTTATTTTAGCTAATGGGATATTAGCAGATAGGCTGCAAATACAGGCTTAAAGGCACATGAGACAACTTGCTATCTCATGCTCTGTCATTAGAAGCAGCAGAATATGCTGATGACTAGCCCACTGGTTCTGTGAGGAGGAGGGGTAATACATGGAGCAAAGCCAATCAGTCCTAGCCGAGTTCAACCTAAATCAGCAGAGCTGCCCAGCTGAGCCCAGCTGAGATCCGCCAACCCTTAGCTGACTCACAGATCAATTATAATAAATTATTGTTATTTTAAGCCACTGAGTTTTTCAGTGTTTGTCATTGTAGCATTTTGTGGCAATGCTACAATGCTATATTTGGTATCAGAAATTAGTATCTAATTGGTATTAGCAATTGGTATCAATAACAGGATTATAGACACAAGAAAAATAAAACATAAGTGGCATTGGTTTAGGGACTGAGTGGTGGGCACAAGAAAGCTTAAATAGGAGGCTGAAAAGAAAATGGACATCTATGTTATATAGGGATTAACTATTTTATAATATTTGGTAAGTTGGAAATTAGAATATGCACCTAAAATATTTGGATTTGTGCCAAGAGATCTCCAGACAAAATGATGACAGTATGAGCTAGTTGGACTTAGCTGCAAATAATAAGACTATAAGAAAGAGATGAGTTCATAAACAAATCAGCCAGTTTTCAAGGAAAATATAAACAGACTAGAGAGAGCCCAGGAATTCTGGGATTTACTGAGTTGGAAAATAAGACTTTTTCATCTCCAGCTGGCTACTTAGTGGCAAGTCAACTAATGTGTCCCGTCTGTCCTGGAAGGCTCAGCAGTTCATTCTCACAGGGTTAGATAACCTGTGCTGGCTGTAGGTTTGCCCACAGAGCTTCAGAAAGCACCACTATCTGGGGGCTCATGCAATGCCTGATCTATAGTCATGGAATCACACCCAACCTGATGTCAACCGGGGAATCCAGTTCATACCAAAAAAGGCATGAGAATAGGCCCACGGCCATGGGATGCACTGCTCATGTCACACACCATCTAGAAGGAGACAGCTCGTAAAGCACTGAAATGGTTACTAAGGCACAACTGCAGTTCTGGCTTGGAGGCAGTACTCTGAAAGGGTAGGCTGCCATCCTTCACAAAGCACTGTACACCCTGCACTGGATCCTTTATATGGTGCTGTGTCCTCACTAGGGAGAATAGATGGGTTTGGGAACCAAGGGGTGGAAGCAGGAGTGGATCCATTTATCATCACTCCCAATGACCCACTGGAGAACCTTGTGTTTCTTATCTCTGTAACTCTGGGCTCTGAGGGATTACAGATCCTGCTACCCACATGAGGTGCACTCTTGACAGAAGACACCAAAAGGGTCCCATTGAACTATATGCTGTGGCTTCCAGTAGGGCGTTTTGGGCGCCTTATAGCCAAAGAGCAGCAGGTGAAAAGAGGATTCATCACTTTGGCAGAGATATTTGACCTTAATGAACAGAAGGAGGTTGGGCTGCTTTCATACAATGGGGTCAAGGGGAAATGTGTGTGGGTCCCAGGTGCTCCTCATGGGCATCTTTCTACACCCTTGCTCAGTCTTTGGATGGACATGGGCAACAAATCCTGCCTGAAAAGAGTGTGATTACTAAGACTCCTCGAAAATGAAAGTTTGGGTCATACCACCAGGTAAGAGCTGCAGAATTAATAGCTAAGGGGGAGAGGCATTTGAAGGGGAATTTAGATTGAATAATGCAGGTGGGAAAGGATGAGTACCAGTTGTGATCTCAAGACAAATGACAGCACTGGGGGCTATAGTTCTTCCCACTAACTTCCTTCTTGTTTCTCCTCCGGAAGAGAGGCCCATAGAAACCATGGAGAATTGGATCTGTGCATGGCAAGAAATGGATTTGTCAGTCATGGAGGTGCACTGCTTAGATGTCCCATTAAGACAGTATGCCATGGAAAGCATAGTTGACTGACAGCCCAGCTGCCACACCTCTGGGTCCACCATGTGAACAAAAAGGTCATACCTCCTTTAGACAACTTCCAGCCAGTAGCTGAATAAGGTGAAGGTATGATGTCCTGACTATGCCTACCTGATGTGAGGTACCTCTAGCAAACAACTTTTGTCTCAGAGACTGCCTTTTTGCCCGGCTGAGACTTTGCAGAATGGCACTGTTGTCTGAAACTTTTTCTATTCGAATCTTTCTTTCCTCTCTCCTTTCACAAGTTTCATACCTGCAATATGGTCTGAAGATTCTCCCTACTTACTCTTTCTCTCTATCCCTTTATCCTCCACAGGCATTTCCCCCAGTAAATCTCTTGCACATCAAATCTTGTCCTGATATTTGCTCCAATGATCTGTCCCATAGTGTTTTTTGGTGGTAGCAATTGATAGAGTATGACTTGGTGTGGTTTTCATTCATTGTGCTAAGCATTTGGAAACCCTTTCAATTGAGGGACTCAAGACTTTCAGTTAGAAGAAATTTTATTTCTTCGTATAAAATCTTTTATCCAAGTTTCTCTTTCTGGAACTCCTATTAGTTGGATATTGGACCTCCAGGATCAAGCTTCTGATTTTTTTATCTTTTCTCTTCTATTGCTCATATCTTTGTCTTTTTGTTCTGCTTTCTGGGAGACTTCCTCAACTTTATCATCCAACTTTTCTATCAACTTTTTAATTTCAGTTATCTTATGCTGAATTGCTAAGAGCTCATTCTTATTTTCCAATTATTTGTGTTTTATAGTATCCTGTTTTTATTTCAGGGATGTACTTTGTCTAAGGATGTTGTTTCTAGCTTTTTGTTTTTTGCCTTTGAGGCATTTATTCCCTACATTGTCTCTATGTTTTCCAAGTGGTCTTTTCTGTTTGTTTTTGTTGGTTTGATTTGGTTTGGTTTTGGTTTCTGCCTTTCATGCAGGAAACTTTCCAAATGTCTATTGGTTCTTGACTATCTGTTCTTATTTAAGAGTTAGGCAGTAACCAGCTAAATGGAAAATCTGTGAGCTTGGGAGGGGCTTGTCACCCGCTGGCTCCACTGCAGTGTATATGGCAGTCAGCTGGCTTTTCAGTGGGGAACTCACATGTCAATTTCTATTGGACTTCTCTCTGGGGCCATTCGTGTCTGGAGAGAAGACTCTTTCAATTTGCTTCTTAAAGGGTATAAGGCTAGCTGCTGGCATTTTTGCTGCTGAGTTGAGGAGGACGTTTGCATCATTCAATATATTTACAGTAGATCTAACCCTCACCATGCTAATTTTTTTGTGAGGGGCAGGCTTCATTATTTTCCAAAAATATACATAGGGAAGGGTTTTTATCACCTTGTTTGGGTTGTGGGTGAGGACCAAATACTCATTCAATAGAGTTTGAACAAGTCTTCCTATTTTCATCAATTGCCTCACCCCAACTAGTACCTCAAAGCCTTAGCTTTTCAGAGGTTGTGAAGTGCAAAATCAGTTTGCTTCTTGGTGATGTCATTCTCCGGAGGTTCTTAAGTTCTACCTTTCTCCACTCTTTAAAGGCCAGAATCTTCCAGATACTTTCTGTCTTTATATATTATACTTTACAGACAGAAGGGTCTACATGTTTCATCAGTGATACTTGTGTGTTTCTATTTCTCATCTTACTTGTTGCTGAGATAGGAAAGGAGAAAAAAAGTCTGTTCTCCACCACATTAGAACTGAAAGTCTCCTCCAGGCTTTTTTCATGTTAAAATAGTATAATAAATGCCTAACTCACAAGTAGCTTATGTAGATTATCCCAGCAGAGCCTGGCCTAGGAGGATGGAGAGGACCAACAGTATAGTTGTACCTGGATGCAACTGGATTGAAAGTCAAGAGCAGGGGCATCGTTGAGCTGGGAAGGAGTACTTCTCCAAACAGCCTGTTCAAAAATGGGATAAGAACTGTCAGTGGTTGACGGTGGGTCAGTCATATGTGGAAGAAGGAACATATACAAGATGCTCTGGAATTGATGGATGGTCAAGGCAGAGTCAAGGTGAAAGCAGCTTATTTGAGTTTCTGTCCAAGCTCTTTTGTAGCCATGTCAGGCCCGCCTTGATGCCACCACCTTAGGGAAGACTGCTTCCTGGTTCTCTGTGTCTCAACACAAAGTGAGAGGCACCAGTGGTCAGATTCCAGCATCCGCAAGTGCCCTTTGTGTACTCTGCAGAAAGGACCTCCTTACTGAAATTTCAAAAGTTGTACTCTTGCTCTAGCTATGAGTTCTACTTTTTCCTCACACTTTCTGGATCTTGTCCAATTTGGGCATTTTCCCCTTGCAGGAGTTAAATAGGGTGTGGTGGACGTGGGGTTTTATGGCTAGAGATGGGTCATCATTAAAGCAAAGGGGAGGCTTCAAAGTCTGAGATGGCGAAGGGGGGTTGCCAAACCTACAGACAAGCCAGAGCAGAGGCACAGACGTGCTGCCCACCCAGAAGTCATTAAAAGTAAGAAGAGTTGCCCAGGTAGCAGAAAGAGTCCTTCCATTTTCCTAGCACCTTAGGTTGCCCGTGTTGATAGTCACCAAGTTTGTAAAACCCTATGTCTGATCATCTGATATGACAAGTCCAAGGGCACTCATGAAGGTCGGAGTCTGAATATCTGAAAGAGGTACCATCCTTGGAATGTGGAGGCTAAGGGTGCTATTTCCTTAGACCCTCTCATCCTGAAGCACCCCAATGATTGCTTGTTCCCACACTTCTCTAACCCTTCACCTTCTGGCCCTACTTTTGGATCCTAAATGGATTCAATTAGGAGTTTCCTAGGACAGTTGACATTTTTTTCCTTTTGCCTCTCAGGTTTTCTTTGTTTTTGTCCCTTCCCTCTACCCCATAGCATGTATATTTTGAATAGAACAGTTGTGTGAGGATTGTCTGCCTGAGAGCCCTTTCCAGACCAAGGTGTTTCCAGACCAGGGGTAAATGGGCTGCTCTCACTCTAAAGTCTGTTGTGATTAGTTATGAGATTTCCTCACCTTCTATGAGCTTGTTTATAAAAGACTCTAGTGTGGAGCTTATTCAGAAAAAACAAATTACTTTTTAGTTTCCATTTGGCTGGGAGGAATGGAGATTCATGGTTTAGGAAGCTCAAAATAGGAAAATCTTCTTATTTTTTAAATTGATCAATTTTCAATTTTTCTAGCTGCATTTACTGCCCACAATCCAGCTTCATCTTTCCTAGTCTGCCCATCCACCAGTCTACAAGATTATATAAATATAATTCTTGTTGAATTTTTTAAACATTAACCATAATCCACTCCACCCAAAGTCTTGGTGCTGCAGTCCTAGCAGAACACATTTTACCACTCACCAAAGTGGTTTGTTTTTTATTTAGATACTTTGAGCTGAATTGGAAGGGTGAAGTGGTCATAGGTAAAACTGATTAGTTACCCCAAGCTTGCAACAGAGGCAAAGAAATGTCAAGTCCTTAATGAAAATGAGTCCAGCTTCCAGCTTAGAATCAGGTTGTTCCCACTAAGTCAACACATGTCACAATCTGTGTAAAAGGGCAGAACATGCTACACAACAGCACATTTGAAAACATTCCATCAGAACACAGAGGCATCTGGTCACTGTGAGGCTCACTTGTCTCTGGCATGATAGTTGCCAAGTGAAACAGAGAGCTCGCTCTGCAGGGAGCCCCATGGGCCGAGCCTGGTCCTCTTCCCCTTTGTTTCTCAGTGGGCTAATGTGAGTAAGGTCGCTGCCCGCTGACCACAGATGAGTAAGTAACCTTGCAGCTGAGCCAAGCCCAAGTTGTGTACCCACAGAACTGTGATTTAAATTAATAGTTGTTGTTTTAATCCACTAAGTCTTGGAGTGGTTTGTTACACAGCAGTGGGTACTGATAACAGTGTGCTCGTCCATGTAAGAATCTCTGTCTTTCCCATTTTCTAGGCACCCCTTCAATAACTTCTATTGGATAGTCTTTCTGTTATTTATGATTCTGTCCTTTGTGATTCTTAAACTCTCATTCATTTTTTTTGTTTTCCATTTTTACCTCTGTGTTACATTCTGAGTCATTTCCTTGGTTCCAGCTTCCTTATTTTTGACTCAGGTAATAAATATATTTAGTTATGACTTTCAATGGCTATAATTTTTATTTATAAAAGAACTAGTTAGTCCTTTTCCAAATCTCCCTTTTCTTTTTACACAATTTCCTATTTTTCATTATATTTTCTATTCCTTATTTCATCTTGTAAGTCATTTAAGATATACTGTAAAATGTCATCCATAGCCCTGGCCGGTTTTGCTCAGTGGTTAGAGTGTCGGCCCGTGGACCAATGAGTCTCGGGTTCGATTCCAGCCAAGGGCACGTACCTCGGTTGAGGTTCGTCCCTGGCCCTGGTTGGGTCATGCGGGAGGCAACCAGTTGATGTGGCTCTATCACATCAATGTTTTTCTCTGTCTCTCTATCTCTCCTTCCCTCCCACTCTATCTGCTGATAAATAGAAAAAATATCCTCAGGTGAGGAATAAAACAATAATAATAAAATAAAGTGTCATCTATAGATTGATCTACTTTCTCTACTTCTCGGTGCATTACTTCTGTTAATTTTTATGATCTGGCCCTTAAGGTGGCTTCCTCCTATGGTTTGTAATTTTTATTATGAGATTATTTTCAGCAGGGTTTTTTCCCCCCCGGAGAAGAACTGTGTGCCTTCACTGTCCTTTCACTGTGTCTGCAAGTTTGCTTCTGCAGGAATCCTGGAGCTATCACTGGTTTCCAGCCCTTATGCTTCTTCTCAGCTGGGTATTTCTACTTCACAATGAAAGTTCAGAACTCATGTCAATGTATGGCGCAGGCTTGGTTTTAAGTTTTTTATGGATGAACTTTTTTTCCACCTATAGCCTGAGGATGAAAGAACTTGTCTGATCCTGATTTTGCCAACAGCATAGCCCTCAGGAATCCAGGTTGTTCAGAGTGCTCAATGCCAGTTGCCTTCCTTGCTCACACCAGAGACATCATCTTATTGGCCTGCAAGGGTGTTAAAATCTCAGGAGCCCCTGGGGCCTAGAACTGGTCCAAACCTTGCATGGGCTACAGTGGCATCAGCCCTGAGTTACTGCTCAGCCTCTGAGTTCCTTCTTTGGTTCTGGAATCTGAAGAGTTCCCTTTTTTTTCCTGTCAAGAAAACACACACACACACACACACACACACACACACACACATCCATTGTTTTGTCCATTGTTTCTCTGTAGTAGTAGCTGAAGGGGAACTCTTCTGCATCATCACAGCCCACTGAATTGCTCAGCTCCTCCACAATGTATAATTTTATAATAATAAAAGGTAAAATTCACAACAAAGATATAACATTTGGGAATCTGTAATGCTGAGTCACAATGCATCAAAATATGCAAAGAAACACAATAGTAATGGAGGCTTTAACATGCTACCTTGTGACCTTGCCAAATCAAGAAAGGAAAAATTAAGCACAAAGATCACGAGGGAAGGGAGCTAAGATGTATTTGAAACCTGGAGACTTGAAGAATGTAGGGAGATCTGGGTGTGGCGGCACCCTAGGAGACTTTGGGCAACACAAGCCTATTGGGAGTTGGGATATTGGGATAAGGATCCAAAGAGGTGGGAGAAGTTCTAAAAAGAATGAGGCAAGATACCCTAAGTTAAGGCACTTCAAAATGCCTCACTGAGAAACAGAGGAAGAAGTTCCCATTCCATCTTCCTGCACCTCTTAAGATCAGAGAATTCTTATTCTCTAATCAGCCTGGTACCATTATTGCTCTGTGTCTTAAACTGGCTTTTGTTGGCTGGGCTGGGAGCCCAAGTGCTAGATGTAGCATCGTTTCTGTGGGAAAAAATGTGCCCAAATATCAACTAACTGATCTACAAAGAAAGTTTCGAAACCTAACCTGTTATATGCCAGCCAGGGATTCTAGAGGCTTATAAATCCTTGTCACAATGAGCTATGTTATAATGGAAATATTTTCTCAGATATAATTTTTAATCTATAGGCAATATCAGTCATTAAAACATACTGTTCAGTCCTGGGGCCCATAAGTGGAAGATGTTATGGAGAAATTGGAAAGGAGCCAGGGGAGACAAAGTAAATGATGAAAGGTTTCTGAAAAATAGCCCTTCAGGGAAAAGTCTACATTCGTTCAGAGAAGAGATGTGTGAGTGGACTGAATATCAGTCTTCAAACTATAAAGGGGTATGCCATTATTGACAAGTCTTTTTTTCTCCATGTCCACAGAGGGTGATGTGAGAAAAAATGAGTTTAAACTACAGCAGAAGGAATTTAGGCTAGTTAGATGTCCCAACCTGAGGATTAGAACCCATTCTGAAGTCACCAAGCTTCAATCTCACCTGAGTAGGTCATTCTTGAGGTTTTTCAAGCTCTCTGATTAGGGATAGGCAAAGTTCACAGATGTGGTCACCTGCCTGTGACTGAATATAACTATTATTTGAGAAACTGATGAGTTCTGCCCAAGGACAGAAAGTGTTTCAGGGCTACAAAGAAGGCAAGTATGATGTTGCCTCATATGGAAAAAGTCCAGATGAGAAATCTCAGCCTTCTGTCCATCATTTGACAAAGCTTCTCCAAAGGGCTTGGAGCCGCTGGAGTTCAGTGTTGTCAGCCCCATCACCCTGAGGAACAGGTGGGCCACATCTCAGGGAGTGGATGTGCTTCTGGCCATCAGTGTGTTTTCAGGGGCTGTTGACAAACCACAAATGCCTCCAGAGCAGAGTAACTGGGGATGGAAACTGGAAACTGGGTCGAATGAGAAGCCGTTGAAGGAACTATGTGTGTTGGCCTGGAGAAGATAAGCCTGGAGGAGTGGGAGGTGCGGGAAGGCAATGACGGGAAGCTGTTTTCAAATATGTGAAGTGCTGTCAGGTGGAAGAGATTAGAACTGTGCTGCGCAGCTCCACAGGGCAGACACAGAGCCATTGAGTACAGGGTACAGGGACAGAGTGTCAGCTGGAAAGAAGGAAGCATTTTATAATGCCTAGAGATAAAGCAGACTTCAATGCCTGGTGACGCAGGAAGTGTTTATGCAAAGACTAGATGAATATCTCACAGGAACGCTGGCAGGATAATTTCTGGCCCTTTTCTTTTTGTTCTGCCTAATCAAGAGAAACTTCTTGGAGAGAAAAACGACCTAGCAGTAAACCTCTTTCTCCGGGTGCTCAGGGGAGGCAGGCTGTGCGGTCTGAACCACTAGAGGGAGTCGGGACAGCAACATTGCAGAGCCTTCAAAGAGCAACTGTGTGGGGCCTGGCTCCTTTCTCTATAATTCTGCTGCTTTCCATGTTTCCTCCATGAATTTTTCTTGAATGCTTACATCTGAGTAAAGTCTTTAATGTCCGAGGGGCCACTGTACATCCAGAAGCACAATCACTGCTATTTGTACTTTGTTTAGTACTTGATTTATGAATTATATAAAAATTCAAACACTCCTTATACAACTAAAAAAATTAAAACTTATGAATGAATATAATGAATATAACATTTTCCAGACATTTAAACGTTAATTTACAACTTATTGATTCGTCTAAAATCACAAGTATGTGATATCTGAATTTTCTGAATGTTACAAATGCCTTAAAATGTGGGCACACACAAATGGATCGTCATGATGATTGCAGCACTTACTATTCCATTTCAACTGAAAGTGTAATAAGGTACTTATATTTACATTTATATCTTCTTTATTACTCTACTTACTCTTATTAGATATTCTCGTACTCTCCTGAGGATACAGTATCTTTAAAATATATGTGTGTGTGTGTGTTTTTTTTTTTTTTTACCTTCCTGATCATATAGTAATTTTCTCAAACTCAAAGGCAAAAATTGTCGTCTCTGAGTAGCTCAGGTTGGAGGTGCTAGGTTTTAAAATTTCTTACAAACATATAAAACCTTCCCATGGACTTAAAATTCTAGTAGATCTAATCAATTAAGCTTATAAACACAAGGTTATATTTTGGTATCTGAAAATGGAGGGCTGCTGTAACAAATATATAAGACAGTGCAGTGACTTTGGATCTGGCTGCAGGCTGGAAAAATTTTGAGGCGCATGATAGACAAAGCCTAAGCTGCCTTGATCAGACTGGAAATTCAGACTTGGAGGATGCTGCCAGGAGGGCTCAAGAGGAAATATGTTATTGGAAACTGGAGAAAGAGGGTTTCTTGTTAGGAAGTAACAGAAAGCTTATCAAAATTGTGTCCTGCAAGTATATGAAAAGCAGAACAAGGAAGTGATGAACTTGGTTATCTAGCTAGGATTTCCCAGCCAAGTGTTAAAGATGCCACCTGGTTTCTTCTCGGTGTATATGATAAAATACAAGAGGAGAGAGATAAATTGAGGGGAGAACTGTTAAAAAGGAACCATTGGCCGGTATGGCTCAGTTGGTAGGAGCATCATCCTGTACACTGAAAGGTCTTGGGTTCGATTTCCAGTCAGGGCACGTACCTAGGTTGCAGGTTTGATCCCTGGCCCTGGTTGGGGCAGGTACAGGAGACAACTGATTGATGTTTCTTTCACATCGATGTTTCTCTCTCTCTCTCTCTCTCTCTCTCTCTCTCTCTCTCTCTCTCTCTCTCTCTCTCTTTCTCTCTTTCTCTCCCTCCCTTCCTTCCCATCTCTCTAAAAATCAATGAAAATTTCCTCAGGTGAGGAAGTAAAAAAAAAGGAACCAGTATTTGATGATTTTGAAAATTCTCAGTCTCTCCAGATAGCAAAACATGTTAAATTTAAGAAATGACTGTCAGGCATGTAGCACAGAGATAAACCCTGGCCTAGAGAAATAGCCAAGCAGTGATTGTACAAGTTTTTGTTAAAACCTCAAGAAGATCAAAGGATCAGAATAGTATTCAGTCACACAAAGAACCCTCTCCAGAGATTAATGGTGTGCTTGGTACAACTTCTCAAATAAGGCCCTTTGGAAGTGAGTTGTCCTTTAACCATCTCAGCATCTTCACCCTAGATAAAGGCACTCCTGTCTCAAAAAGAACTGGGGATGTTGCTTTTGTATAAAGGGAAATTAACAGGAGACCCACAGAGTATTTAAGAAATTTATTTCAGCAAAAGCACTGCCAACTTAAACTGAGAGGGACAGAAAGAGTACAAAATGAAAGGAGGCTATTG
The DNA here is from genome assembly GCA_030848825.1 of Tadarida brasiliensis. Lineage (NCBI taxonomy): Eukaryota > Metazoa > Chordata > Mammalia > Chiroptera > Molossidae > Tadarida > Tadarida brasiliensis. The sequence goes on from CM061258.1 coordinate 50,249,992, forward strand.
GATCTACAAAATTCTGGCAGGAAACAGGATAATGCAGCTGCTCAGCAGTGAACACATGCTACCTTTCATGAAAAAGAAGAGATGACTCAGAAGGCAGAACCAGAGCTATCGTGGATTATTCCCAGGTCTTGGAATCCAATCAAGGAACTGGCAGGAGTTTGCTAAGCTGAATTTCAAAACTAGTTTGGAGTAGTAAACTCTTTTTACCTTCCAACCCCCTCCCTCTCCCCTTTTAAATGGAGTATCTATAACTATTTTACTACACCTGTTCCTCCATCGTGTGTTGGGTGTGTTAGGAGTCAAATAGCTTGTCTTTCGTTTTATAGGTTGAGGCCACAGGGTGGGGCAAAAGTGGGTTTACAGTTGTGAGTACTCGAAACACAGGGTTTATTCTTGTATTATTATTTATTAATTATTGTATTATTTTCCATACAAGCAATTGTAAACCTACTTTTGTCCCACCATGTATTTGATGTGAAATAAAGGCCTAAGTTCACGTTTTTTCATGGGGATATGTAATAGTCCTGGCACAATTTGCTGAAAAATGACTGTCCATTCCATTGAATTATTTTGGCACTTTTGTTAAAAATTAATTGACCATAATGCAAAGGTTTATACTGGGACTCTCAATTCTCATCCATTGATTTATATGTCTATCCTGGCATCAACACTACACTGTATTGATTTATTGGCTTTATAGTAAATTTTCAAATCAAGTCTTCCAACTTTATTCTTAAAAAATCCTGCTGGAATTGTGATAGGGATTGTGTTGAATATATAGATCAATTGTTGAATAAATAGATCAATTTGGGGAGAACTTCCATCTTGACAATATTGATCTTCCAGTCCATAAATGGGACTGTCTCTCCATTTATTTGAATATTCATTAATTTCTCTTAGTATGTTTTATAATTTTTCGTGTACTAGTCTTTCACTTCTTTTATTAAATTTATTCCTAAGTATTTTATTCTGTTTATGATTTGTGAATAGACTTTTTAAAATTTTCATTTATGGATTTGTCATTGCTAGTATAGAAATACAATTAACTTTTAAATACTAATCTTGTATCCCACAACCTTGCTAAACTCATTTATTAGTTCTAGTCATTTTGTGTGTGGATTCCTTGGGATTTCCTCTTCATGGGATGATTTCATCTATGAATATAGACAGTTGTACCACTTCCTTTACCCCTAATCTGCTTTTTATGAACTGTTATATCTTACATTCTGTATTGGTCAGACCCTCTCTTGGGTCATAGTACACAACCTTTGTGAACATGTGGGGTGGATTCTCCCAGACATTTTTGCTAAAGGCATCACAGCAGAGCTTGTAATGTACTGAGCCACATCCTTCAGCCACCAGATTTCAAGGTAGCTGGGGAGCATTGCCATGCACTTTGCCAGCATCCGTACAAGCTAATATCACGGTGTCTCTCGCTTCTGCTTTCTAGAAGTCTGGAGAGCCTGCTCAGCTACATGTAGGCACAACCCGTAATTTTAAGGCAGTTAACATCCTTGGGTTGGAGGCAGCCCTGACCCAATGAGCATAGGAGTTCAGGGACAAATGGCTCACTTTTCCTATCCTGCAGGACACAGGATGTAGAAGGTGCCTTCTACATGGTTCGTCAGAGCGCCCGATGGGATGGAAATCCAGTTGTCGACAGCTGTAACCTGCCCATTTATTGACTTTTTCCCTTCCCCCTTTTCTTCCCATCTGTTTTCTAACATTAGCTTCCCCCTAAATCATCTGTGCCCAAGTCCTGTCTCAGGGTCTGCTTTCAGAAAAATCTAAACTAAGACAGGCATCATATTTGGTCTCTTGACAAACTGGGGTATGACCATGGAACAGCCATCAGGAGAGTGAGGGGGGATGGCAATGACATTGTGTAAAACAATGAAAGTGGAGAGGAAACTGGGAGAAGAAAAAAACTTACAGAAGAATTCATAGTCATCTTTAAATACCTGGAAAACATTCATGTAGAAGAAGAGACATAGGCATTAATTGAGCATCTTCTAGTTTATGTACTAGCTATTACTCAGTATGCTAACACATATGTTATCTTATTCCATCCTTACAACAACTCAGGGAGGTAATGACTATCTTTATTTTTCAAATGAGGAAACAGAGAACAGAGAGTTTAAGGAGCATGCCCAAGGTCCAAAGCTAGCAAGTATTGGAACTGAGATTCAAATCCAAACCTCCGTGCCCTGCAGCTTGTCCCTTTCTGCTGTCCTGTGTGTGTTGCATTGAAGGGCAAGACTGGGACCAACGGAAAGACATTCTGAGTCTGCAGAATTATGTTATACGATTGCAGGGCATGGCAGAGATTGCCTGGATGTTCACCAGTGATGTTTTCTCTTCCTGGATGCAGAGGAACACTTCACACCCAAACTTCCTTTACAGTTAGATTGGGGCCTTGTGACAGGATTCTGGCAAATAGGAATGTGCAGACGTAATACACCTGACATTCCCTCACTCTCTCTCTCTCTCTCTTAGCTAGCTGAAAGCAGAAAGTCCAGTAGATGGTTCTGGGAAGGTCCTGGTGGATGGCAGAGCCACCAGATGGAAGGTGCCTGGACCCACAGAGTATAGGGTGGAATAGAGCACCCTGTGTGTTGACCACGTTGGACTGGGACATGAGCAATAAATGAATATACATTGGATTAAGCCACTGAGATTTTGGGATTGTCATACAACTGGCATTCCCTAGGAAGCCACGAGCTTCCTGTCTCAGAAAGTGCACAGAGTGATTAAATGTTCAACTGTCCAGGCTGTTGTAAAGAGATTTTTGGGAGAGTAAGTTAGGCATGTACACACATTCTCTCCTTTAGGCCTACAATATGCTTTGTCATACTCATATTATATATGAAGAAAGTAAGGCACAGAGAAGTTAGATAACTTGCCAAAGGTCACACAGCAAGCAGGGGTAGAGCCAGATACCTTTTTTACTCCTTCCAGTGACCTTACTCTTAACCAGTACTCCTCACTGTATCTAATGCAGATGTTATAATTTTAAGTCCTAGGGACTGGATTGGTTTTGTCCATGCAGGGATTTTTTTTGTTTTGTTTTAAAATTTCAGCCTATACTTAAAAATGAAAAAATTTTACATAAAAATTCTGTTTTCTAATTTCTCTTGAAAATTCAGAAGATCTGACAAAATTAGCTTCTAGGCCATTATGGCAACAAGCAGCTGGAGCTGAGGAGTGGTGTAAACTGTCCCTCATTTATATGTTATTATCCAGCCCTGGAAGCTTTTGATTTTGTGAACCCTGAATGGCTCCATCTAAAGCCAATTCTCCCCAGGTATAGAGCACAGTGTTAGGCATATAGTAGAGACTCAACAAATGTTTAGGAAATGAATGAATAAAACCGGAATTCTCTCATCCTCTCCCCCTTCCTCCAGCTCTCCTCTCTGTGGCTGGGAACCAATGAATCTGTCTCACTAATGGGTAGCACACAAGACTAATTTCCCTTTTCTTCCAAGCAGCCAGGACCCAGGCTACAGGTACCTACAAATGCTGCACCTGACTTAGGCTCACACTGGCATTTTTATAATAACTGAAAATGTTTGCTTCTATATAACCACCTTTTACTCTGAAGAACTGGCCAAAGCTGGTGGTGTAAATGGCCACGAGGGTGCATCGGTTCTGTCTTACATTAGGTTGTGCACAATGGACTCTTTGTAAAGTCCTTAGAGCAGGGTGTAGACAGGCAGGCGTGCCCTGCTCCCGGCTTTGGAGACTCACTACAGTGTCAAGATGGACGGGCACAATTTTAATCCGCCTGGTTTAGAGCAGCCACAGACTGCTGGACTTACATGTGGGTATGTAAGCCTTGCACGGGGGAAGCATTTCTCCCAGGCTTGTTAGCAAAGCTCATTTGGAGTGCAGGTCTGGGGCATGGCCTGGATCAGCGGCTGTGACGCACACAGTGTAAGCTCCAAAAGCTCTCTGATCCCCTTAGCAGAGTCCAAGCCTGTCCATCCCCACCCCCAACCTACCCTGTCCTCCCAGCCCAGACCTGGGACACCACTGCCTTTCTCTGGAGAGCTGGTGTGTTGGCATCAAGGAGGGGAAGGGGAATGCAAAGGGTTCTTCCAGGAGGAAATCTCCTGCTTATTTTCTTGCAGGAAAAAAGGGGTCTCTCCTTAGACCTTCACTTCTGAGCCTCCTCTTGTGTAAGCAAAGTGGATTGCTCAAAGCAGCACTGTTCAGTCTGAGGCGATCCTCCTCCTCCCACACTTCCTATCCCTACTCCCCTCGAATTTGCTAAGCCTGGAGGCATTTTTGGTGTTAAGGGGCTAGAGGTGGGTGGGAATGCTGGTGGCATCTAGTGGGTAGAGGCCAGGCATGCTGCTGAACATCCTGCAATGCATAGGACACCCCACAACAAAGAATTACCCATCCCAAAATGTCTATAGCTGAGATTGAGAAACCCTGACTTAAAGGATGGCTTTTATTGCTTTTTTAAGCTTCAAAATTATAAAAAGCAATTTATTATTTTATAATCAGAAAAATAAAATAAGGGCTATTTTAAATACAAATGTTGAACTTCCCAAATATTACTTTATTTCATTATTTATAATAACAGCATTGGCACATACAGTAGTAGGTATTCAATACCTGTTTATGCAATGAATGACATACTATAGTTGTTTCTCTTATTTAATTTGTTATAAAGTGGTTACTTCCTTTATTTGAGGTAGTATACAGCTCTGTTGGGAGAGAGGAAATAGTCTATTCATTCATTCATTCATTCACTCATTCATTCACTTATTCATTCATTTTTCTGCTTCTGGCTTGAGCACCTTACTCCAGCTGCACTTTGTCTAATAAACATGTCAGATTTGCTAATACACTTGGCCTCTTTCTTTCTCAACCCTTGTGTTGTTATTTGGGTGGATTTGACTTGATAAATTTCTAATCCATCTGTATAAAAACCAGATTTGATATTGATATTGATAATAGCCATAAATATGTTTTTCACTGAGAAATAAAGATATTGTAATTGAAAAATTGTTATATATATATATATATCTCAAATTGAAAGACCTCAAGTTTAGAATTTTATATTGTCCAAACTGGGTGACCAGGTAGAATTGTGACTCATTTCTGGTCTTCCTTGGCACCCACCAAAATTGCTGGATGGCCCCTGTGGCCTGTGGACTTTGCTTTTTTCCTATAGCCAATGGTTTCTTTATGGCATTATTACCACCTAGAATTCTATCAGATATTATGTGATTGATTTATTGTCTTTTTCCTCTTCCAGATGTGAGTTCTCTTAAGGGCAAGGACCTTGTTCTTGCTAATTCACTGCTGTATTCTCAGTGTCTAGAATGATGTCTGGCACATGGAAGGCATTTAATCAACATTTGTTGAATGAATGGCAGAGCAGAGAGGCCCAGAGAATGGGGGACCTACCTAACATTATAGAGCTCCATCAGGAGAACCAGCCATATGACCAGGTCTAAGCCCTCTCATTTGGCCTACCCCAGCACTGCACCTCACCTCAATACACAATGGGGCTTGCTCTCCTAGCACCGAAGAGTTGCCCAAGGAGACCGAGGAACCCAAGGGTGCAATATGCAATCCTCATTTCCCAGATGGGAGGGGCCTCTGTAGGGGTGATCTTGTGATGTGACACATAGGGTGACCAACCTGGTTTTCCAGGGATCAAGGGATCTCCTGGGACGTGGGACTTTCAGTCTGAAAGGGGAAACGTCTCAATTAAACTGGGATGAATTGGTCACCCCATGTGATATCAACATTCAGTGAAAATGATTGGTGCCCTACAGTGGATAATTCCTCTGGGAAATGCTTTCAAGTGTTAGGGAATCATCACTTTTAGTAGTAGACAGGAGAGACCTTAATGGTCATTGAGTCCAGAAGTTGTAGGCTCATATGTCTTCATAAAGCTGTAAGAAATGGGGACTGTGGCAAGGAATATTTGCCCGTTGTGAAAGGATGTGGCCACACTCTACTTGAGGTGAATGGTTACCTGTGGGAATAAAAGCCCATGGGGCCAGATGGGCCCATTTTTCAAGAGAAGCCTAAAATCTGTGAATTCGTGTGTGTGTGTGTGTGTGTGTGTGTGTGCGCGTGCGCATGCTTGCAAGGATATGATTTCAAAACTTTTTTAAAAAAATGTAAACATTATGCAATGTAACACAATGACAATGTAACTGTTGGCCTAGGCCATGGATTGGCAGTAGCTGATATAGTCTGATGTTTCATTTTTACACAGGGGAAACTGAGGCACAGAATATAGTGAGTACAGAGCTAGAAGTGAAGGATCCAGGTCTCTTGACCAAGGAGCTTCAATTAAAGAAAAGTTTCTATAAAGATTAGTTAACTTGGAAGGGGAAGAAAGACTTATAAAGGAAAAAATAATAATTGAGCACTTGTGCTTCAGACAGTTACTGAATACTTTTAGTGTATAAAGTCACACTCAATTTTTCCAACCCTTTGAATATGTGACTTCATTTCTCTGTGCCTGTTTCCTTGTTTGCAAAATGAAAATAGTAGTAGGTAATTCATGCAGTGGTAAGGATAAAAGGAAGCAATTCATATGAAGTGCTTAGAACCAGATGGTAAGCTTGTGTTGGCTCTCATTGTCATCGCTGTCGGTGTATTGTCAGTCATCCTCATTGTACATGTAAAGAAACTGATTTCTCAGAGGTTACCTAACTTGCCCAGGATTGTAGCAACAAATCAAAACCAAGAGTTGAGCACTGATTGTCTGATTATAATTACAGGGGTCTTTTCCTTTATCCCCTCTTCCTATACCACCAGGCTGGTGTTATAAACTCAAGATAAAAAAAACAAAAATGGCTACATGAAAATTTAGCCATTTTTCTCTTTTGGTAATTATTGAACAGACAATCAAGGTCAGAAGTTAAGTTCTCTGGTTATTTTCCTACCAGAGATAAACCAAGTATTATCTGCAATGATGGAAGAGAAAACATTACACAAATAGAAATGGTGGCGAATAAAAATAATTTCTCCTTCGGCATTCATTATGTAATTTGGGGGGCAGCTAATTTATCTTTCTAATTTTGTTTTGCTTAAGCTGATTTTAAAATTAGTTTGTTTACCCTGAGCACCCTGATTAACATAACAGCAGGGAGAGGTGGCCCAGAAACATCTTGGGTGGTAGAGGGAAGGTATCTCGAGATTTGGGAGAATTTCCACGGATAATTTTCATGTAGCTATGGAAAGGTAGAAGGTTGATAAGTTGCTAGTGCTCTGAGTATAAATAATTATTGTGATTTGTTGTTTGGAGTGTTTAAATATGTATAAGACTATGGATTACAGACCCTGAGAGCTGGACCCCAAGCTCATTTCTTGTTTGTCCTTAAGTACTGAGAGTTCAGTCAAGGTAGGTAAATCAAACAAGGAGATGGAAAAGAAGGGCTAGCTGGAGTGACCCCAGGAGTTTCCTTTCAATAGATATCCAACAAAGATTAAATGCCTGTTATGCACCTTGAATTATGCCAGGAGCTGAGGATACCAAGATGAATAAACTCATTGTTGCCACAGTCTGTTAAGGAAAACAGATTTGTAAACAGAGGCATCATAGCCCAGAGGATAAGGGCTATAAAAAAGATAGGATCAGAGTTGAGGGAGCAGAGAAGAGAAAGTGACAGTCTGCCTCAGGGAGTCAGGAAGGATGGCAGCTCCATCCTTCACTGTCACTCTGCCTTGCTCTCTTATGGGGGTGGGAGCCCAGGGAACCCCTGCAGGCTCAGTGTCAGCTGACTGCTGCTGGTTCTGCCAATGAGGCAGTGGTGACCTACTGGAGGAAAGGGAAGAGGGAAAAGTCAGGGTATCTCTTTCATTTCTTCTCTACCTTGAGTCTTCAAACTCTTAAAGCATCTGGGTGTCCACCATGACTCCATCCTCTACCTGGCATGCCCACCAGCGTCCAGCTTCAGCAGGGTGGTCATTTCCCCTGGGCTCTGGGAACCTTTTCCCATTGTCCCTCCAGCCTAGGAGTGGTAGCAGCTGCTTGCCGGTAATGATCTCTGGTTTGCCTCACTGTGTCCTGGTTGGTGGCTCAGTTTTTCCATCACTTGTGAAATCATACCCCTGCCCTACCTTCACAATATTTGAATACAGAATGTAGTTTCTGTATTTCTGGGTGAGCTCTGATAGATACCTCCCATGATAGCTGATACCTGAGCTGGTTCTTAAAGGGAGAGAAGACATTTGCTAGGTAGAGATCCAGGGAAGATTATGTCCCAAGTACACTTGGAAGTGTGAGGCACGTGTGGGGATCCAGGAGGGACAGACTACCCTAGCAGTGGGGAGCCCCTAAAGATGTCCAGAAAGGGAATAAAATATTCAGGTATTCTAGAAACTCATCTGATTCTCCTCAGTACAGACTGATTTAAAAAAAAAAGGACCAAGGTGGGCATGAAACCTATTAATAGACAATCACGAGGATTCACTCCAGAAGCCATTGAGACTTTAACTGTAACAGCTTCATGAGTAGATATTGAGCGGCGAGGACACGCCCTAGATATTATACTCTTAATTAACTCTAAGAAAAGAAATCTCTTATTTCCTGGCATACAGTAGGTGCTCAGTAAGTATTTGTTGAATACATTAATGTTCTAATAACTTATTTACGTTATAAAACCTCAGTTGTGTGCTTTCTTCGCCACATTTGTTTCTCCTCGCCCGGACTCCTAGGTGCCGTGACCTTCCTGTGGAACCTGTTGCATGCGGTGTGTAGGTTTCTGCCTCCTTTTTTCAGGACAGCATGGGGTTCGGACAACTCCAGAGCAGCATTCTCTCTATTTAATGTTCCTCCCCATTAGAGCCATTCAATCAGCAGATGTTTACTAAGCACTTATACATTAATAGTTGACATGTATATAATCGCACTTAACACATGTCGGCCACAATGCTAAACACTTGCCATGTGTTTGTCTCAACCCTCATAACGGCTTCATGAAAAGGTGCCGCTTTTGCCCTTGTTTTATAGATAAGGAAGACACACAGAGGCTGAGTAACTTTGTAAGGTCAGCCAGCTAGTAAGTGGCCGAGTTGGAATTCACACCCTGAGTCTGGAGCCCAGGTTCTGAGACACTAGGCTACCCTGCCTAGCACTGTGTGGGATATGAGGAAATGTAAGACAAATGTGTGGGGAGGAAAGACGTGAATACATAAAGAGTAAACCTTGGTGCTAAAACATCTATAGTAATTCAAGGCAACAAACGACAAGTTGCCACAAACCAGAATGATTATTGACAATATGAACGTTAGGGATGATGAGAGAGGGACCATTCCAGAGTGGAGTAATCACAGGAGGCTTAAGGAAGGAGGTAGTGTTTGGCTTGTGGTTTTCTTACTCCTTGAGGAGACATGCTGAATTCCTTTGAAACAATGCAGAAACAACTGGGGGGTCACTAGTGGGCTGTGGCAAATTACAGCAAGAAATAAAAGAACTTGATACAACTATTCATTTGTAACTTTCTGCATTTTTGTAATGTTAAAATCAAAATAAAATTAAATCTAAAATAAAAACATTAAAGTTTTTAATCTATTTGAATTATTTTTGAAAAATGTTAGCAAATTATCCCCATAACGTTTATTGATATTCCATTCTCCCCCTCCCACAATTTAAATGAACATATTTATAGATACTTGGGTCAGTTCTAATCCTTTTACTCTGTTTTCCAGCCCTGGGAACAACTGAACACTCTTATCAGTGCTAATATCTTTTCTGTTTTGTATACAGTGAATACTGTCTTGTCGCTTTTCTCTCTCTCCCTCCTTCCCTTTCTCCTTCTCTTCCCCTCCCCCCTTTCTTTTTCTTTTTCCTCTAATGATGTGTTAAATCTAATTATGTTCTCCAAGCCAGCCCACTTTCCCCACCAAATCATCTTGATGTTATCTTTATGTTTAGTAAGAATATTCATTTTTTCTCTCTCCCAAATGTGTTGAGGAATAATTGAAAAATATATATATTTAAAACATACCATGTAATAATTTGATATACATACATGTTGTGGAATGATCACCAAGATCAAGTTCATTAACACTGTTATCACCTGTGAGAATATTCTTGATTTTAATATTGAAGTCATGTTTAGTTAGGGAGAATAATACAGAAACAGAAATATTGAAGCTAATGGGAGGCTATCCCATTAACATTCAATAACTCAGTGGCCCTGATTTTACCAATGAGTAGAGAGAAAATGAGTCACTTTTTTAAATCGTGGGGGTCTAATTTATAAATTGCCTTTCCCAGGGTACACGTGTACAGGTGGCCCCCAAAGAATTATTAACCATTCACAATAGTTCTTAGTAGTAATTGACCTATTTACTCCCCCAAATTGATTCCCATATTTGGTTTAACCAGACCTAAGGACTAAATATACTTGACTTCAAATAAAGAAGACAGGTTAAAAGGGAGCATTAACATTACTCATGGGAAACTTACTTTAAAATGATTTCTGTCTTAACCTTTCAAACTTCCCATTTACCCATTGTTTTTACCCATGAGGCAGGTGTATAAATAAACACCAAGAGAAAGACAAACAGAATACCTTCAATTCTGTGGTAGGCATCAGGAATAAAATCATGAGGACCTCAAAGGAATGCAGCAACTTAGGAGAGGACTCTGGAGATCCAGCCTGCACAGTGTCCCCCTCCCCTTAGTTTAATGTGTCTCTACGTTTCTTTGGGCTTTTGAGAGATTTTGCTTTTGTTTCTTCAATGCTAGGATTCCTACATAGGGTGTTCACATGGCTCAGTTTAAATAATGGACAAGAACATTTTGCAAAGGCTGACATGCTTGATAAATTTAAGGTGTTGTTATGCTTCTGAAAGTATAAATATATTTGGTTATCAACTGAAATCTGTTTGTTGATAGTGGGACTTTGGAAAACAAAGTCATTTCCCCTCAACCACTATTAACCGTTTGGTACAAAATTTTCCAGTCACAGTTTGTAAAACAAAAACTCTCACAAGGGTGTAATAAGGAGTTTCTTTCCCTCAATTCCTTGGGTCTGGCCCAAGGACTGGGAAAGCAGCTGTTTTGCAAAAGCTGTCCTATCTCCTTTACCCCCAGTTGGCCAGAAAATTAATAAGGCTTAATGTCATCCAGTTTTTTAGTGAGGAATTAATAAACCATAGTCTCATAGCACATTGTTTAGATGATTATGGTAGCTGTGCTCACATTTTCAGAACTCCATCTGCAGTTTTACAAGCACAGCTTCTTCAGCACTTCCAGCTTTCCCCACTGATCATGTGGCCTTGTGGTCCCATGGCCTTGTGTCTTCTTCTTTGTACTCTGGTGTCATCTGTTAAGGACACTGAAGGTCAACTTCTAATCTCCTTTCTAGTAAATAAGTTGTCTACATGGCTAGGATGAGTCTCTAAATAGCTCAATGCCATGAAATCAGGTGGAAAGCTAACATGAGAGTCCTTGGAGGAGGAAGAGGGAGAGGATAGCACATGGGTTGACTTGGTTGATATCCAGTTAAAATAATTGGCATGTAGTGCTTCCTACCTTTGTAAGGATGACACTTTCAAAACCAGCTGACACTGTGGGACCTAATTCCAGCTCTTCTACAAACTGGCCGGTGGGCAATGGTAAGTTAGGTAGTGTCTGTATCTTGGGCCCCTTGTGTTCATAATGGGACTAGTAATGTGTGTGTTACAACTATCTCATGGTGTTATTCTAAAAGCTGTATGTAATAATAAATGTGATAGGGCTTGTACAGTGCAAAACACTGTGTGCTCTTTTAAGGATGATGCCTTTTGACTCACTCACTTTGAAGAAAAAAGGTAAGTAAGTGTCTTGAAAACCAGAGGTCTACGCCACAGGTTAATTTCTACTTCCTTAGCCCTTCACCCAACTCTTCCAGTTTGTGTCTACCAAAAAAAAAAAAATGTCTAGAATGGAGGGAAAACCAAACATCTCCCAGCTTTGAAGTCAACTTGTGGGACCAAATGGTAAGAGATGATACGCACAGTAACCTTACATCCAAGACATTCCATTGGCTGCTGCTTCGTCCCTCATACTCAGAACCCCACCCTCATCCCCAGGCTAGCAGACTCTCAGACCCCCTGGAATTGTACTGGAATTAACAATTCACCCTAAGCAGAGTGTGTTGACTGTGTGTGTGTGTGTGTGTGTGTGTGTGTGTGTGTGTGTAAGGCACAGGTACCTCTGAGTGGGAGGGACATGGCAGAGTGACTTGAGAGTGTCAGAAGTTATCTAGGTAAAGTGACTTTGGGAAGGAAGAGACAGAGCTTTTGGGAGGTTCTGTAGACCTTTTCCCATATCCGTGAAGTTGGATATTAGTACTCTTAGCTGACTACAGGCCTGGTCCTGAGTGAGCCCAGTGCGGGGCAAAGTAGTGGTATGCTGATAAATGCTTAACAACTGGTCTGTAGGTGGGGAGCAATAAATAAAGCCCTGATTTGTAGTGTTTACCAAATTCTCTTGTGTAAATACTCCCGCCCACCATGGCTGAGTTAAAGCTACCAGTGTGATGTCATTGAACACGTTGTTGGGAAGAGAGGTGCAGTAACACACCATGTGTAGTGTTCTCCCCATAGAGAGCCAATGGACGTAAATAACTCCAAGTGCATAGGTAAGAGTAAGTAACGAAAGGATTAGGAAGTGATGTGATTTAAGTATCGATTACCTTTATTTTCAAAATACTTTATTTTAGGCCTATATAACTTAACTTTTAATAATGGTAGTGTTTAATAACCGTCTGGCAAAATTCCTGAGGTATTTGACACTCAGCTCTCATGAGCCAGTACAAGCTGGCTGCAGCATACCCTGGGTCTGCAGGAGAAGAACCGAGTGCTCAGTGTGTTAGGGGAACAGCCAACCTCTAAGGCGTGTTCAAGGCTCCTGCCTCCTACTTTTCCCTCCCGTGGCAGGAGAGGAGCCTAAAATGGGTCTGAGACAAACAGCTGAGCTTCTTTAACCATCACAACAGCAAAGAATAAAACAAAACCCCAAACCTTCCCCCTGCTGGCATAGCATTTCCATTTCCCTTTGTGCTTGATCCATATCCACTCAGCAGATAGTAGATCTGGGTGGGAAGGGTCATAGGAAGAGTACGTTTTGAGATGCAAGGAAGATGAGAGCTTGGATAGTGTCAAAACAGGCAGGGGCTATCATCAAAAGTTCTAGAAGCCACCTGTGGCATTTGTATGCTGGAGGCTTAGGTTGGGGAGAGGAAGCAGGAAAGATGATGGGAGGAAACCAACTCCTCACACTTCACAATTCTGCCCTGGGCCAGTTCTGGCTCAATCTCTGAAGGACAGCATTCCCTCATGAGATTTTTATGGTAAAGGAAAAAACCTTCCGTGGTCTCAGAAACACATCTTATAAAATAGGTCTTCCAGAATTGAGGCCACAGAGCCGTCCTCCGCAGCCGTAATGGGCCACAAAACGAGAAGGGCCTCAGGTGGAGGTGCTAGCAAACCCTGCCCCACTGAGCACACAGGGCGCAGAAAATGACCTCCTGCTATTTCAGTCCATTATCAATCCAATCTGCTGCTTCCTGAGTGGAGCAGAGTTAGAAATCTAGTTCTAAAAATAACACTGTAATTTGTGACCTGGAATAATCACACCTATCTAAAGCCAGGTTAAAGTGTGTGCGTGTGTGTGTGTGTGTGCGTGTGTGTGTGTGTGTGTGTGTGTGTGTAGGGTGGGTGAGAGAATGAACACTGCCCTGTGTGTATGTGCAACAGGAATTTTCTTTCCCATTCCATATTTTCCTTCCAGGCAGCAGCCGCAGTGCTGCGAGTGGGGAAGGGAGCCTGCTCCGTGCAGCTCCGGCCTGGGCTGCTTCACGCAGTGCTGGGGCACCTCTGAAGTAGGCAGCCAGGCAGCCAGGAAGTGGTAGGTCTGTGTTTTAAACTTATCTATTGGACACCAAAGGTCACTCTCTTTTCTCTCCGCTCTGCTGCTGCTAATCACGTCCTTCACAGATCAGACTAGAGATGGCTGGTGTTGGGTCACACTCATGACCGGGACTGTCCCCAGCACAGAAGAGAGTTCCACAAATGCTTGTTGAATGTAGTGATTTCAGAACAAAGAGTAACATCTGAGTGTTTGACTCACAGCCTGTGAATCGAGAAGAGACTCCACCATTATCCTCGGTGCAATAGTACCCCCTAAGAGTCAAGACAGAAAACCAGATGATGGCAGACACCAGTCCCTGTACCTGGACTAACAGTTATTGGTTTATTCATAAGTGTGGCACTGCTTGTCAACATTCCTCAGTGTGCTTTGAGGTCTGACACCCTTTGATGACAAAGGTGTGTTAAATTGTACACCAGAGCGTGTCTATTTTTGGCTTTGCGGTACAGGGATGCGTAACACTTTATGAAAACTCTAAGAGAGGAGTAGCTAGATTTACAAAGAGAATTATTTACCATTGAGTTCCTGTAGCTCATCCTATTTCAGAACATGTCTAAAATAGGAATCCACCTCCCCAAGCTGATTTGCACACCACTTTTCAGTGGCACATCTAAGCTAAGGGGGCAGTGGAGACGACCGTCTACGCTAGCCCTGTCCCCTGCGAGGGGGCACTCGGCTCTCCCCTCCTGCATTCTCCTTTCTCTTCTCCAGAAAGAGAAGTGCCCCCTCAACTTATTCCCAGAAAGTCTGGTGAAGGAACAAGCTGGCTCCCCTGAGAAAGGACATTTGAGTGGGAGAATATAGGCTGGGGAGGCCGAGGGCATGAGGGGAAGGAATAGTGACATCTGCTAGGAGTGCCACTTGCATGCCCAGGAGACAGCCAGCACAGGGAGTGAGGCCCACCCTGTGGGACGGTTTCCCCAGGGCTCCTGCAGAGTCTTGAGGGAGAAAGAAACATGGTCCCCACAGCGTCAGAGCCCCCACCTGTGTACACTAACCCATTCCCACCGCCCAAGGGGGTAAATTGAGCTGCATGTTTGATGATGAGGAAGTGAAGTGGAATGTGAGAATCCTCATTACTGACGTCAAGGTTGCCTTTCATTTTATTTATACCCATGACATTGTGACACAGGATCTAATTTTCCATTGTATTTTTTCCTCTGTTAAGAGCCGAGTGATGACAAGTGAATTTTTGCCCGAGCCTGGAAAACAGTATTTTACATTTGAAGCCTGCGTTCCTGCAGGATTAGTGTCTATTTCCATCTTCCCACCTGCCTGTTCCTCTTCTGAACCTCTGAACTGTCATCAAAAAGGGCAAAAGGGAGCATGTTCCCACAGGGCATGTATGCCCGAGGAGTCAGAGCTCGAGGCCTGCACTTGTCCACTCCCCACTGGTGACAGGCTGTTCCTTCCTGGCATGGGTGCTGGAGGGAGGCCAGGGAGCAATGAGGCCGCACGGCAGCCTTGGCACAGAGCCCTGGTTGCTGTCTGGGCATGAAGCTGGGCTCTGGCACCGGGATCGTGGTTCCAGGTCCCTGGCCCAGAGCTGCCTGTGCAGGGACCACTCCACTGTTCAAGCCCTGGTGGGCCCACTCCTGCCCCTCAGGGGTTAGGAGCAGAGATGGATCTGGAAGGAATGGCATGAGCAATAGGGGATGTTGGAGCAAAGGTAGTTGTGTCAGCCTTTGGGGGTGTGCCGAGGATGGAGGAGAGAACGGTGCATGTGTCCCGCCCGTGGACAGGGCGGGTGGGCTTCACCCCAACCTCTTGCTGCTGTGGGACGAGGGCTGCATTCAGCCGTATGACCAGTCAACTTACCTGCAATGGCCTCAAATCCAGACCGTGTCTCTGACGTGTGTCCTCACCCTGAAACGAAAGCTCTGGCTGGGTCCTCCCAGACCCACCATTATTTCAGTAGGCCCTCTTGTAGCCAGCTTTTCAACAGCGTTTTTCAGCCTCTGACCCCAGAGAAATCACAACTTCCTTATACTCAGTTCAGAAGATGTTTGTTGCTCAGGATTCTGATGCAGAGGCCTGATAAGAGAGGCCTAAGGCCTTCCCAGTTAGTAAACCAGCAGTCTGACGATTTAAAAACCAAGAAACAAGCACAGCCACGCCCTGGGAGGTGGCCCCGTGCCAGCTCCTGTCACCTGAAATCTTCCAGGATATTTAGAAAAGGGTGTCCGTGAGTTTTCTCTACATTTACTTTGGATGTCTTGTTTGTTTTGTTTTGTTCTTGAAACGTAGGTTTCCCGTAGCACCGATAAAATCAGATCTGTGTCTCATTGAATATACAGTAGTTCACATACTCGACTTGGTGTTGCCTTCTACTTCTGTGTCACTTTTCTCAGTCCGTTCAGGTAAACATAGTACAGAAAGACAGTGTGGGAAGCCGGGAACACCCTCCTCACTGCCCTGAGTGTAGCAGTACTTGGAGAGGAAGGGGCTGTCTTCATGGGCCACAGCGTGGGGCCAGGCTTTGGAATTCCGCTTGCAACAGTCGACCATAGACCCCTTTGTGAAAGCCTGTGTCTGTTTAATCGGCCTGTCTCAATGCTTTCTGTGGGCAAGTCTATCAGGTGTTTTCTACTGGGTGCTGGGGTGGAGGTGGGGGCCAAGGGTGAGGAGGTATGAATGAGACATGGGCCATTTCCATCAGCCAAAAAGTACAGAAGTAACACAAGGCTGCAGGCAGTAAAGGTAGGCGGTGGGGAAACACTGAATGGATCCCATGGCCTTAGGATGTAACTGCGTGAGATCTAGGTCCCATGTTGGATGCTGGTGTCATTTAGAAATCCCTTTTCCAAACCTCTGGAGGTTTGTTTGTAACGCGTGCAAGAAATCTGTTACTAGCTCTGTGATTTGGGGAAGGTTCTTAACCTTTCTAAGGCTCAGTTTCCATATCTGTAAAAGAGAGATACTGGGCCTGTCACATAGAGTTATTGTGGGGGTGATTGAGATCCAGGAGGCAAAGCACTCTGCAGCACCCAGCACATAGTGGGGCTCCCTCACCTTCCCCACCAGGACTGGGGCTTGGAGAGCCCCACAGAGGGTCTGCTTTTAAGGCTCAGCCCAGCCAGGTGGTTCCACCTCTCTGAGTTTTCTTTGCGACAAGCTTCAAAGGTTAGGGATATGAATGCTGACCAGACAGATGTGACTGTGCAGATCATGCTGTGGTGTGGAGAGGCAGGTGAGCCCTGGGACTCAGGGATACGATAGGGGGGAGGCACTGGCTTCGTGAGCAGGCGTTGGGAAAGAAGAGCTGAGGAGCGTGGAAACGTGGCCGGCCGATCCTCGCTGTGCTCCGAGCCCGAGCTGGGTTGGGGTGGGGCTGCCTGTGCCAGGACTGTTTTTGCCTTAAGTCTGCCTTGGAGGTTCATATGAACCTGATCTAGTCCTGGGTTGAGGGAGGGAACATTGAGCTATGGTTTCTGGTGCATAGCACACGTTGCCCTCAACCCCTGTGGCGGCCTCCGGCTGCCCAGTCCTCTGGGTGTCGTGTGGGTGTTCCTGTGTAGTGTGAAGACTTGGCTAGGGAAAGCATTGTGTGACACTGTTGTTGAGAGGGTCTCACAGGGCTGTTCCATCAGCCAGCAGGAGAAAAGTATGTATATTAAAAAATTATTTTTCTGAGGAAATTGAAATCCAAACATCGGACCTATCTGACCAAGCCCAGGTGGAAAGTGAACCTTGATTCCATAGTATACATCTGAGACCTGAAAGAGAGGAGTAAGTCACCGGGTTAACAGAGACAGGGAGGCATCCATGCTGGCTTCCGAGTGGTCACAATCCACTGAGAAGCTGAAAATCTCTTATAGCTAAAAATTTGGATTTCCTCCTTCACCAAGTTATTTACCCAAGCTACTGATAAACAGCTGATTGTTTTAGCTGATTTTACCGCCTCTGATGGTCTCACCTGTCCCCCCATTTATATGTGGGTTTCACAGCAACGGAAAAGGAGGAGGCTGTGACACAGGGAGTCATGGGTGGTCTTCACTCTGGATGGCGAGTGAATGAGGCTTGGCTGTCCTTTATGCTCTCCCTTGCATGGCTGGAGGCAAAAGTGCACATAGCTCATGAAGTCCTCTGTGGTCTCACAGCCAGGTTGGCTCATGAGCAGGATAGGGTTAGGAAAAACTGACCGATAGATAAGCCTTGATTGAGTACCTACTGCGTGGCAAGCACAGTATAAGGCTGTGGGTATACACCGTCCCTGCCTTTATAGAACTCAGAATCTGGTGAAGAAGATAGATTTTAAACAAACACAGCAACTGTTACATAATTTGCAGATTGTGATAATGAATAGCTGTTACGAGAAAGAATGAGCTGGGGTCAAGGAGGGTCTCTCTGAGGAGGTGGTGGTTAAGAGAAAGCCTAGAACAGTGCTTCTCAAATTTTAATGTGCCTCAGGATCACCTGGAGAGTGTGTTTAAAAAAACAGGTTTCTGGGTCACACCCCCAGAGTTTTTAATTCAGTAGGCCTGAGGTAGGTCCCAAGAATTTGTGTTTCTAATCAGTTGCTGGGTGAAGCCAAGACTGCTTGTTTGGAGCCCACACTTTGAAGATCACGAGCCCAGAGGATCGGTAGCAAGTAGCCAGGTGAGGAGAGCGGGGAAGAAGATCAGCTCAGCAGAGGAAGCAGAGCGTGCAAACACCCCCATGTGGGAAAGATCTGGGGGAGGGGGACTTCAGATCATGGAAAGGTCAGTGTGTCTCAAGGCAGTGAATTAGTGGACCAGTGGCTTGAGGTGATGTTAGAGAAGATCCTGACCCTTGTCCCTATCCTGAAACTCCCTCCAACAGAGCCACCAACAGAAGAATGATTCAAGTGACCCTGATGATGCCCTGATGCAACATGGGACTAATAGAACTGAGCTGACCCTGAGATTTTGCAAGGATTTAAAGTGATAAGGTATGTAAGGGGCTGAACACAGAGGAAATGCTCAGTCCCTTCTAGTTTTCTTTCCTCTCTCCATTCCCTGACTTGCAACGTGGCCTTGTCTCAGTTCACTATTTTAGCTGTAAGAGAAGATGTTCCTGAACTCGTGTTGAGGTGCTATCCTGTGGCCGCAAGCCAACATAGTTACTGTGGAAGTGATCCATGATACCTAAACTGGGATCCAGTTTCATAGGTAAGAAATCTGGACACCACTCCCAAAGAGCAGGGGTGTGTGTGTGTGTGTGTGTGTGTTTCTCCATCTCATGAATTCATAAATGTCACAGGATTTTAAACCAAAGAAAGCATGGGTTGGGTTTTTGGAGCCGAAGTGTACAATTGGCATTAGGCCAGTTCAATTCAGAGCACATTTATTGAGTGCTCACTCTGTGCCAGGTACTGTGCTAGGTGTAGGGAAGCCAGGTAGGTGATTGAGGCTGGGCCCCTGTGTTTGAGGAGCTCCCAGCCTCCCTGGGAGACAGACACATGCGTAGCCTGGAGCAGTGGGATAAAAGCCACAAGAAAGGTCTATACAAAGGGCAGTAAAAACTCAGGGGAGAGAACAGTTCTGCCTGGGGAGGCAAGAGAAGGTCACAGACAGAAAGTCATATCAGAGCCAAGGCTGGAAAGGAAACATCTAGAGAATGAGCAGAACTGAAGGGTAAACGGGCAAATCTCTTCTAAGGTCTCTTTTGTTACTTTTTACGCTCTGACCTAAGTCGTGACTGTGAGCCTCGAGAAGATACATGGTCCCATGGTGTCGGATTTGGTTTAAAATATTGCATAAACCGTTATATATAGAAACACATATGGAAACAATCTGAAAATATTTCTCCTCAAATATAGTGCCATTTGCTTGTATGAATTTGCTATTTCTGGATGAGAATGTGAAATATGGTTTGGTGTTTTTGAAACTCAGAAGAAATGAAGTCACCATCCCAAGTGAAAATAATTCACTCATTAATTTATTTAGTCCGTCAACAAAAATTTAGTTAGAAATTTCAATTTTTGAAGCATTGCATAGGTCTTTTGGGGGCAACAAAGATATAGGAGGCATTACCCTGCCCTCAGAGCTCTTCAGGGCTTAGGAGTGAGGAGGACACCTGAGCACAGACAATTCTAGCGCAGGTAAGTGTAAGCGATGAAATGAGTGCGGACAAGATACTCCTACTATCTAGAGGATGACAGCTACTGTCTGATTGGGATAGTCGTGGAAAGCTTGACCATTTATGGAAGCCACTCGAATTTAGGCTTTATAAAGTGGGAAGGGATTAGACATCTAAAAATGAATGTGGGGGGAGATTTTCCAAGCAGAGGAAGGTTTGTGAACAAAAGGGGTGAGAGGTCCTTAGAAACAGCACTTTGTCCTAATTTGGGGCATGAGTTGGGGAAAGAGCTGGAAGAGGTAGCTGTCCGCCTCACAGCTAAGTCTGAACTTGATTCTGCTGGCTGTGACTTCTTGGAATTTGAAATGTCAAGCACTTGTCACTTGGTTCCTGGTGCACTTATTTTAGTTGGCATCTCAGTCGTGACCTTCATCTTGGCATAATTTTGCTCAACCCATAGGATATATTTTAAAAAATCAGTCCTTATAGGCCGACAGTAATAAAATCACAGTGTGGCTCCAGATAGCCATGAAAGCCACAGATCGAAAGACCCTTTCTTCAGGAATTTATGATTCCACATCTGGAGTTTGAAAGAGATGGCTTTTGTATCAGAGTCCCTTCAGGAACCAGATGAAGGCTTGTCCTACACAGGTGTGGACGGCTGTCGGCAGGGATGGTGCAGTATCCCAGGGCTGTGAGAGCAAGAAGCTGTTACCACCCTAGGAGGATGGTAACAGCCCCAGGCAGATGGTAATGGGCAAGGGACACAGCAGACACTGGAACTTGGAAAGAGCTCTGTGTGGCCAAAGAGGGACACAGCTACTGCCTATGCTCCAGTCTCGTGTTGGTGCCTCCCATTGGCTGAACCCAGCTGACTGGAAGCCAGGGCAAGGAACCCATTGATGTATTCTCTGCAGGTCAGCCTCCCAGGCACAGGGTCAGGGGAAGAGGGATGGAGAGCCCATTTGGAGGGGCAAACAGACCATTCAGCACAATCCTCTTTAGCTTTAATATTTCTATGATTCTAAACTACAGTAAGCCTTCATTTAACAAATATGTTTCAAACACCTGCGTCGCTCTCAGAAATGTATAAAAACTGAAGAACTCAGGGAATCGATTGGCTGGCTAGATGAAGGGGTAGATGGTGGAGGAGCGCCTGGCTGAGACCCTCACTGAAGAGTAGCTCAACTAGACTGCAAGGCTGGTGAGCAGAGGGCTAGGCCACTCGCCCCTGGGGCCCAGCACTGTGCCTGGAGCTCAGTAGACCTCAATCACTGTTTGTTTGAATAATGAGGTAGATGGAACAGCAGACACACCAGGCAACATAAAACGTACACCTGGGAGTCTTAGGTCAGGAGAACCCAAAGTTAGGGCCAGAAACTATCATTTTTAGAGCTAGGAGAAGCGTATGATGACTATTAGGGTTGTGTTTGGGCCAGTGACGCGGGCTTGTGAAAGAATTCACAACGGAGAAGACAGAAAAGGGAGGAAATGTATTTGTCGTTCCCCACAGACAGGGAAAGGCTGGTGCTCTGCCTGGCAACACAAGGACAGAGCAGGAAGAGTGAGTGGCGCTTTTATTGGGGCTTTTGGGAGGAAAGGGCAGATGCACCAGGGGGTTCTGATCACTTCTGTAGCCTGTAAAGTGTGCTTGGGAAAAAGCAGAGAAGGAATGTGGCCGGGGCTGCAGGGGCTGGTCGCCAGTGAGTCACAGTCTCAGGCCCAGTGTTGCGCGATACTCAGGTTGTTAATCTTTCAGTGATGGCAGGTTGTCCCCCTTGTCCTCAGATCAGGAGAATGGACAGCGTTCCTGAGGTAACCTCCCGGGGCACACGCCTCCCAGCCAGGTCAGAGTGGGCTTTTCCTCGATCAGAACAAAGCAATCACGACCAACATTGTAAAGGACCATTAACATTTTTCTAACTATGGCTAGTGTCCCACTAGGATTAGTTTTCTTACTTTTCTACTATTTTCTGTGAATTCTAATATTCCTTCCTGCCCCTTTCAGTTGGGTAGAAAGGAGGTTGGAAGTTGCAGACGCCAGCATTCTCTGTGTTTCATTACCAGGCGCTTCTCATAAATTGTGGGAAAAATCATAAAAAAAGAAAAACTTGTTTTCTGTCCTTACAATGACAGTGTTTGTTTTTCTGCTTCTATTACCTTTTAGGTCAAAGTTTCTAGCACCTCCCAGGGAACAAAGGCCATTTAATGATGCTGGGCAGATAAAGGGTAATCTTCCTTTAAATCTTTTCAGTCCCTTAAAAGGGCAACACGACTCCTGCATCTCCACTGCAGTTAATTCATTCACTTATTCTTTCAGTGAACATTTATTGAGTGCTTATTTTGTGTCTGGGAATTCAAAAATAAGGCAGAAACAGCCTCAAGAGGCTTAGTCCTGTAGGCAGACACTGCAGTATGGTGCTGGCTGGGGGAGAGCCGGCCACTGTGGGAGCAGCGGAGGACACCCCACACAGGGCGGATCTCAGAGTAGGTAAATTGGGTCCTCAGGGACTTTCCCACCTGTTTACTTTATCTCTGGCATCCATGGCCCCCCAGTCAATAAGTAAGAAAGTAAGTAGTGACTTGTAATGCAAATTACTGGCTGAGGTAGATGGAACAGCAGACACACCAGGTAATGGGCAAGGGACACAGCAGATGCATTTACTCCAAGGTGCTAGAAGCTCCTCAGGGAGCCCCGGTGGAGGGTGGAGGCCTCCCACTGCTAGCGAAGAGGAGCAGGAGGTCAGGAGGGCACACATGGTGTCTGGATTAGGAGGAGAGAACAGGTAAGGAAGAGGGGCTGGGGCTGCCTAGACCTCACTGACTGCAGAGTTTTTTTTTGGAGGCTCAGTACTATTTACCTTCAACTTTTTGCAAACAAACGGAAAGTATGTGAAAAGGTTTGCTTATTCACGCTTGTTTGTGTTAGCCCCTGGCAACTGAACCATATAGGGTACAAGGTTTCAGAAATGTACAGGCTGCCTCATCCGTATTAACACTGATCCACCTGATCTACAAAGGTGGGTTCGCTCGTTTTAAAACATAGGCTATTTTGTTACAAAATTCTTCATTCCCAGAGGTTTTGTTAATCAGGACATTCTTGTTTTTCAACTTGAGTACTATTACTAAAAAATGGGAGGGGAAAAAATTAGTTGGGGAGGAGGAGCAAAGGGGGAAAAAGAAATAGAGCGTTGTCAAAATCTAAGGGGCAAAGGTTCTTAATTTATCTATATTGTTCCCCTTAAAAAAAATGCCTGCTAGAGTTGTGAAATTTGATTAAAATGTGTTTTAATTCTCAGATAAATTTGGGAAATAGAAGTGTTTTTTTTAATTTACTCCCTCTTCCTGCCACCTTATTTTTTAAAGTAGGAAAAAACTTTCAGCCCCAGAAAGTATTGCTGGTGTGTGTGTGTGTGTGTGTGTGTGTGTGTGTGTGTGTGTGTGTAGAGCGTATTTCATTTTCTAGAAGAACATTCCTTCTATTACACTCTCCATTTGCAACACTTAAGGTGTTTAGAATTTTGAGGCCCTTGTCCTGGAAGAAGTTATGCTGGGACCAAGCTCTGGCCAGAGGGAAGATTATTTTACCTTCTGGCCATCTGCTGAAGTCTCCTATGTCAAATCCTCTCTCCCTTCACCTCTTCCTTGGAAGTCTTTGATGCTAGATCCTTAGCTCTCTGGCTCACAGGACGCGTGATGGAGTGCATGTGGGGAGTGCAGTGAGAGAAGAAACAACCAGAACCCCTAGGTTTTTGGCCTGAGCAGTATATTGATGGTGCCTACATTTTCAACTCCAGCCCAAACATTTCCCATCACCTGCAGACCTGTGTCCTCTTACCTATTAGACATCTCTCCTGTGTGTTCCATGAGCAGCTCAAACCCAATATTCTCAAAACTACTCACCAGAGTGCTTGCTTTCGTCCAACCAGTACCTGTCTATGTGGGAGGTACTAACATCTAATAGTTGCCCACTCACAGCCCATCGGTTCCCAAGTCCTGTTCTATCCCCGAATCTCTGCTATTTGTCTGCTTCTTTCCATTCCTAAGGCCAGTGCTCTACTTCAGACTCTCCTCAGTTCTTTCTTGGTTGTTATCAATTATCTCTCTGTCCCCATCAGTCTTCACCAACCCATGCTTCCCTCCACCACCAGATTTGTCTTTATAATGTGCAGATCTCCATGTCTATTCCTCATGTAAACTCTTTCAGGACTTCTCTGTTTTCAGCTCTTCATGTCAGTGGGTGAGTCCTTAAATAGCTTCCTCTTTTTGATGGCTCTCCTGGCACGTGGATCACCGCTCCTGAGGCTCCTCCTTGCTAGCATCTCCTCTGCTCTACCTGTGAGAGTTGGCAGGCCTAGAGTGCGGTTCTTCTCCATCTTCTCCTTTCTGGTTTCACACCCCCCTTAGGTGACCTTTCTGGCCCCATTGCTTACAGCAGCATCTATACCAGCGGGTCACGAACCCTTTGGGGGGTCGAACGACCCTTTCACAGGGATCACCTAAGACCATAGGAAAACACGTATTTCCAATGGTCTTAGGAACCGAGACACCGCTCCTCTATCCGTCTCCAGGCGGGTCTGCCCACATGCAGATACGCCCACATACAACATGAGGAACTGTATTAAAGGGTCGCGGCATTAGGAAGGTTGAGAACCACTGATCTACACACTGATGACTCCCAGTTTATGGCTCTAGCCTTGACCTTTCTGCAGAGCTCCAGACACATATATCCAGCTGCCTCCTTGACACCTTCCCTTGGATGTCCAGTGGAGACTAGAACTGAACAAGGCCAAAGCAGGGCTCTTGACTTCCTACCCATTCTTTTCCTGCTCCTCCCCCACCCTTTTCCATCTCAGTAAATGGCACCACCATCCATATAACTGCTCAGGCCAAAACCTAGGGGTTGTGGTTGTCTCTCCTCTCTCCTCACTCCACTCCCCATGTGCACTCCATCACAAGTCCTGGCAGCCTTACACGCAAACGCAGGCATCCCGAACCTGACCAATTTCTATCAGCCTGCACTGCTTTCTCCCTAATCACCCCTGTCTCTCACTTGGATTACTCCAACAGCATCTTCCTGCCCTACTAGCTTCCACCCTTAAATGATTCTCCACACAGTGGCCAGAGTCATCTTTTCAACAAGCAAATCATATCGTGTTTCTTCTCTGCTTAAAGACATCGCAAGCCTTCCTGTTGCACTTGGCCACGCTAGCATCCTGTCCCTTCCTTGAACTTACAGCGTGTTCCTGCCTTGAGGATCTTGCCTGTGCTGTTCCCCTCCCTGGGATCCTCTTCCCCAGCATCTTTGCATTCCCAGCTCCTTGGGGTAATCCATGTGTCATTTCAAGCCTTCTCTGACCTCCCAAACTAAAGCGACGTTCCCCTCAGTCTCTTTCTATTGCAGTAATTTGTTTTATTATCTTCAGATGATAATATGATCTTTTAATTTTTTTCTTTTTAATTGTCTTTCTTCCCTCCACTAGAATGTAGCATCAGGACTGTATAGATTGTTGTTTACAATCTATCCTCAACACCTATAATTGTTCTCGGTATACAGCAGTTGCTCAAACATATTTGTTGAGTGCACGAATGAATACATAATTGGACAAATTTGCCTCTGTTAGAAATACCTCTCTAGCTAGCTTGACATGTTGGATGTAGTATAAGTATCAGTGAGGAGTGGGAGGGGCTCGGCTCTCAAAGACACTTAAAGGAATGTGAGGCAGCCACTTGACACTGTGGCCTCTCCTCAGATACAAGTGCAAGGCTCTCATCATTAAGTGTTTAATAATAGTGAGATATTGTATCGATAACGTTGAACTTCCCAGTCCACATTTAGTCTTTGCAAAGGCGTAACTCCAGGCCACAGGGCTAAAGCCCATCCCAGTGACAGCTGCAGGTTTACTCTGAACTGTCTATTGTCTCTGTTTGTCTAGAGCCATCCTGAGGGCAGGCAGCCAGGCTGCAGATGGATGGTCTGGTCTAGAGTGCTGTAGGAGGTGTGTTTGGTTTCCTCAGAGTTGCTTTGGCTGATTCCATCTGAGATTTCAGTATGATTAGGAAAAACTGGGGCTAGGACCCTGGATTTACTCACCAATTAGAATGAGGGAGGCCACAGGTGACATCAAGTGGCTTCTCAAAGTCTGTCCCTCTGTTGCCAGAAGGACAGTTATATACTGTTTGTTTTTCCTCTGGTTTGGGATAGAGATGGAGAGAGTGGGATAATGCTAAGCCAACCAGGTGGAAGAATTAAAAGGGGAGTTGATACATGGATTGCTAGTGACGTGGGTGATCATGGAAAGTAAGCAACGGACTTAATTTAATCAGGAATTATCAAACACTGGTACCACTGGATTATACTGGTCTTTCCCACTGTGGCAACCATGTAGCACCAGTTTCTCAGCACCATCAAGGTCTTCAGTATTCAAAGAAGGATGATCAGTGATATATTCAAAGGAACCTAAATGGTGCACCCCATTTGTTTTAACCTCAAGGGTGGAACCAAAGTCAGTTGTCAATAGGTAACTGCTGCTCTTCCAGCCCTGTGTGGTCCGGCTTCTAGTTCCTAAAAGAAAACTACTTCCTTCCTCCCCCATATCTCTGCTTGTTGGGTTATACATGTGAAACACACAGATTCCACTGCATGTCTTCTGAGGCCACCAGAAAGCCAACAGCAAATGGCCATCAGCCGCCGCCTTCCTGTCTCTCATATTCCATGCAGTTAGACACATGGGGCCCCAGACAAAGCTGTGAAATGGGTGAAGTTGGTTTTTGCTGCCCATTTCCTTCCATCCTAGCAGTGTCTACTCTTCTAAGTAAGCAGTGTGTTAAGTTGCTCTTCAGGGAAGAAGAGAGTGTGTAATACAGAGTCTTATGAAAGTTTAAGAGGCACAAAGAGTTACTGCAAAGAGAAATATTTAATGTTTTAAAGTTTAGGGTAGAGCAGTGCCATTCCAATTAGAAAAAAGGACTTTGAGGAAATTTCAAGCCTGGTAGAATCTGGGTGGGAGAGACATTAGGAGCATGAGCAGGGGGTGGGGTGGACTCTCGTGCCTCTGAGTTAAATCATGCCCTGCTGCCTATGGACTACTCATCTAGCTTGGTCCAGGGGGAGATGACAAGGACCCAGGGAGGTTCTGGGTTGCAAAGGGAGGGTCAGGCCAGTGACACTATAATGAAGTGCTGGCTTGTTGGTATGGAGAGCAAGGAAGAAGGGGGAAGGCCAGATTGCTATAGTTTGAATTTAGAGAGTTGTTATTAGCAGTAACCACTAAGAATCATATTTGGTAAGTAGGTGATGCTTTCTCGCTCAGAAACTCGCTATGAGATATTGCTAGGGCTCACACGTGGAGATGTCCAGTAGGCATGGGAAGTGTGAGAGCAGAGCTTCATTGTACCGTGTTAGATGTCCCCAGCCCCTGCCCCGCTACATTGAGAACTCTGTGCCTTTGGTTTATTTCTCCTTTTCTTGTTTCCTTCTTTTCTTTTCTTCCTTCTTTCTTTCCTTCCCTTTGCCTCAGTTGCCTTTCCTTCTCCTTCTTCCTTCTGTCCCTTCCTTCTCCTTTCTTTCCTGTTCTCCCTCCTTTTCTCCCTCCTCTTCCTCTTGAAAAGACCATACACCACTCCATAATGCCCTTCAAAGTACAGAGCGGGACGTCAGTATCCAATGGGTTAAGGGTTGGGCTCAATTTGGCTGTATTATAACAGGGCTGAAGTAGAAAACTCTCCAACACTAGGCATCCAGAGACACTTAAAATCCAACAAAGATGTGCGTACCTTCAGAACTGTGGCTCCCAGTTAAACACCGTCTGTTTTCATGCAGTGTCTTGGGCACAGCAGACAACCTGCTGTTGCACAGGCGTGTGCTGTGTGCAGACAGCCTCCTGGTGCTTCTTGAGCGGCTCTTCTGGAAAATCCCCACTCACAGGAGCCAATAATGTGGCTTTTGTTTTTCATTCACAGATAATTAGAAAAGGGATCAGAAGATTTGGTGCCTTTACATGTCCCCACCGTGTCTTTGTTATTCTTTTTCTTGTTTTACTTTTATTTACTTTTCTTTCTAAAAATATTTGCATTTTTTGCTTGGATCAATTTACTCCAAAGTTTTTCACACCGTCTTTTTACCTGCTGGGTAATTTTTGCCTCAGACCTTTTTAAATTCTTCAGTTGCTTTATACTCCTCATCCCTACCACCAAATCTCAACCTGAACTTGACCTTTCACTTTCTGATGTCTTTGCTGTTCTGCGTTTCCTTGTCTATACAGGGTCTCAAAAGGCTGTGTCTGTGAAATCATGGTAAAGTATGCTACTAATTTAAATGACCTTAGCGCTTCTACCTAATCCCCCTTTACCTCACTTTCCTATCTGTGGAAGGAGGAAAAGTATTAGTTTTGCTGTTGTACATAAATTACCACAAAATTTGTGGCTTGAACAACACATTTATTATCTCACAGTTTCTGTGGATCAGAAGTCTGGGCATGGCTTTATTGGGTCCTCTGGGTTAACTGGGGCTGCAGTCTCATCTCCAGTCTCAACTAGGGAAGGGTCCATTCTCAAACTCTCCTGGTTGTTGGCAGGACGTAGTTCCTGTCAGCTGTTGTACCAAGGGCCTCCATTTCTAAATGGCACTTGGCCAGTGGCACCGTTAGTTCCTTGCCACATGGCCTCCCCAACATAGCTCCTATATCAAAGCCAGCAAGAGAGAGTCTGCCAGCAAGATTGTAACATAATCACTGAAGTGATACCCCATCACCTTTGCCATACTCTGTGAGTAGCAAGCAAGGCATAAGTTCCCACACACACAAAGGGAGGGTATTTCACAAAGGCATGAACACCACGAGGCGGGGATAATTTGGGGCTGTCTTAGAGTTCACACAGAGAAGAGTGCTTATGAGGGAAAATACCTTGATATTCTTTTTAAAAGTCTGTAAAGGCATTATTCATATTGCTCTCATGTCTAATAATAATAATAATGTTTCTTCTTGTCTCTCTTTGTGTCCTATGAACTAGGATTTACTTCTAAAAATGACTTGTTATCCTTTTCTGCAATTAGAAATCTCATCGGCCTCTCTGGATGAGAAAGTCAGCAGGAAAAGATTGCTGTTGGCCCTGGCCGGTTTGGCTCAGCGGTTAGAGCGTTGGCCTGCGGACCAGAGAGTCCCGGGTTCGGTTCCCGCTAAGGGCATGTACCTCGGTTGCAGTTTGTCCCTGGACCTGGTTGGTCGTGCGGGAGGCGGCCACTCGATGTGCCCCTTTCACGTCAATGTTTCTCTCTCTCTCTTCCCCTCTCTCCCTCCCACTCTATCTGAACAAAAAATGGAAAAATGTCCTCGGGTGAGGATAAAAAAAAAAAAAAAGATTGCTGTTGTTGATCGTGGTTTTGGCTGGACTGATTCAGCCCCTGTGGGCAGCTGAGAAAGGAAAGGGCTTTGCAGATGCTTGCTAGGTCTATATTAGAAATCGCTCCTCCCACAGGAGACAGGTGTGGGGCAGGTGTGATAATAACCAGGAGCAAGATGCCAGGTTTATTTACAGCTGAGGCATTTAATTAGCTACAATTTATTACTTTTTGAAAGTGCCTGAAAACTTATCTGCCTAGTCATTCGATTACAGCTCCTTAAACAGATTGGGAGGGGGACAGGAAGGGTAGCAGCACCTTTGGTTTGATTCACATCTGACTAACATTGGTAAATTGTCCACACTATTAAGACTGAGGGATAGTCTGTCAACACACACACACACACACACACACACACACACACATACACACACGTAGAGTGTTGTTTATGTATTCATTTGAATACCAAAGTCCTCCTTTGCTTTGAGGAAGAATGATCTTTGTTATATAGTACATATATTTATGACTAATGTCTCTGATTTTATAATCTCTTTAAAATAATAGTGTACAAATTTGAGTTGGGGAATGAGGAAAATCTAATCCTTCAGTGTTTTCTTGGGGATGTAGGCGCAAGGAGAGGAGAGTGGAGAAGGCTGGGCATGGTGAGGAGGAAGCTTGGTCCCTGCTAATCCCGAGTCCCAAGAAAGACTCCAGGTTCAGCAGCTCCATCAAGACTCGAATTTCCCCCAGGGGCCAGAGAGGGTAGGGGCAGAGCTTCTGGGGGGGGGGGTGTTAATCCGGCTCAAAGTCGGGGCTCCACACCCCGGGAGGGGCGCTAGGACCCAGGCACCCTCCGGCCTCGGACGTGCCTCGGAGTGAAGGCTCAAAGAGGCTCAAGCTCTCGGCCAGAGTCCGTGGGATCGACAGACCCTTCACGTGGTCACCAGGCCTGGGGTACAGGGTGTGGCAGCCCTGTGCCCTCTCTGTGGGGCTACGGTGCAGGGCAGGGACACCATCGGGGCGCCCAGCGGCCGCCAGCTGCCGGCATGGACCATCCTCGCAGCCAGCCGAGCACCCGCCAGGTGAGCGCCCTGCGTGGAGTCAGCATGTCCAAGGGCCGCCCCATTCTACCTGGGCACCCGGGCGCTGGGGGTCGAGTTGGGCAGGGTGCGCAGGGGACACAGGCACAAACCCAAAGCTGTCCCTGGGCCCCCTTTCAGGCACCCCCGCTGCTGGGAAGGGATTCTTTCTTTTATTGTTTCCACTAGTCTCTGGGTGTCCCGGTGCCCAACTCCCTTCTTCCTTTCCAGGAGGGAAGAACCTCGAGTGTCTGGTGTCACTACCAGGCTTAAAGTTAGGAATAAGAAAATCGCCCACCTCCAGCTGCTCTTCGCTTCTGTGCGCGGCGGTGTTGCACAGAGGAGCTTTCCCGGGCATGAGCCCAGCCCTTGCGAGGTCGGGCCAACTCCACGGGCTTCTGTTGTGCCCGGGTTCCCACGCTCTCCGAGCGGCTGTGGTGCCCCTGCTTTCCTCTTGGTGCTGCAGGTGGCTGCATAGCTGCCTCCCCTCCCGGGAAGGAACCACCCGGGAGCCCCGACCCGAGCGAGGAGCGGGGTGTTCCAGCGCGCGGAGCCTCAGTGCCCTCACTTCAGCGCTCTCAACTCTGATGGGGGAACCCACTTCGACCTGCGCGCAGCGCCTGGGACAGCGCTCGCTGGGCAGACAGACCTAGTGTGAGGTTCAAACTACCCGCCTCATGTGGGAGAGATGGAACATGGGGGCAAAGAAGGGTCTCCTGCTGTGGGGGAGCAGGACAGTACCAACGAGCGCGGTCTGCGGTTCAGGGAGGGGCGCTGTGTCCAAGGGGAAGCTGCACAGCTGCCACTCTGAACTTGGGGGCTTTCTCCTGTGCGGCAGTGCCACCTGAAGTGCACTTATTTACCAGGATCAAGTAGACGTGATCCCCTGGACTGTTGCCAGAGGTGAGGCTTGTACCAGCCTTTTCAGAGGCTTGGCTAGGGATCCTCAGCCTTCAGTAGGCTTCTCTGTATACCCTCTAGATTAGCCATGCCCATCCACTGTACTTCTAGTTCAGTCTGACACCAGTTTACCGTCTCCAGGTTGCCAACCACAGAAAAATGTCCCTGACGAGTTGCTGTGGGCGAGCTGTGAGTCGCTGGGGCTGCAAGACCACCGCAATACAGCAGTGGGTTATCTGTCTGCCCCTGCGACCTCTGCAGGCTGCTACCAGGTCAGGGCGCTGGGGGGCGTGCCTGCTCTGACAGCAACAGATGCTGGTGTCAGAACCTGAAGTTAAACACGTAGTGCTAACCCAGAAGAGAGACTTCCTCTAAACCGTGTGTTGGGAGACAATCAAGAGAAACATTTACACAGGGCCTGTGGGGGGTAGGTGAGAGGCAGAGGGCTCTCCCTCTAGGATTTTATAATCTGTGGACTGGCACTGCAAGTTCTGCTCGACTGCCCCTGCGACCTTGAATGAGCTATTTTAATTTAGTTCGGTTTTCCAAGAAGCAAAAACAGAAGAATGATAATTTGCCAGCAGTGGAAAGAGCATGCATTGGGAAGCCAGTTCCAGCCCTAATTATACCACTGACTAGCTGTGAAACTTTGGGCAAGCCACACAACCTGTCTGGGCCTCAGCTGCCACAAAAGGCTCAAATAGAACCTTTAATTCTGGGGTCCACTGTGGCAATAATTTGCCAAGCTTAGAAAGTCTACAAATGCTCACTAGCTCTTTGTAGTCTAGATTGTACTGGTTCCACAGAGCATCCAGGGACTGAAAAGATACTGGATCAGAACTGTGACTGAATTGAATTTTAATTCCAATTTGTTTATAGAGCTATCCAAATCTTTCAGGCTTAATGTCTGTGGAAATAAGCCTGGCTGGTTTAGTTAATACTTAAAATGCACTGTGAAGGACCTCAAATAGAAAGTCCTGTTTAAGTTAGAGTGTGATTACATAAAAGGTTCTTTCTGTGCATTTGAAAGACCCTTTCCATAACCATCTCTTACAGAAATGAGTAGAGGAGAAGCCCCAGATTGATCCCTCAGTGGAAGAGGGCCCAGTGTGCAGCAAATGTCATGGGGGTACATTAGGTTATACCTGATAAACAATTCATTTACATGAGAATGACTCCGTTAATAATAACTTCTCCAAAAAGCAGCTTATCAGTTTGGTAATGAAATAATAAAATTACCCATAGAATCTACATTAAATATAGGAATGCCTGATATTGCTAGAGTTTATTAGGGTAAACAAAGCTTTAAAAAGCATTGCCTTTTAATTTAATTTCAGAAAGGGAAATAAGCAAGATGATGTCTTATGTTTTCTTACTAGATAATGTGTTAAACTTTTTAAAAAGCAGAATTAAATACAACACAAACTACAAGAAACCTTGTTTCTTCAGGTTCCAGAGATGAATATCATCATCATTACCACGATGGTGAATATCTATTAAGCACTTACAATGTGTAAAACATCTTTCTATGTGTTTTTTGTACATATTCGCACGTAATTCTATTAGCACCTTCTGAAGGAAGTAATATTATGTTTGTTTGGTTTTTTTTTTTTTTTGGTTAATCCTCACCCAAGGATATTTTTCCATTGATTTTCAGATAGAGTGGGAGGGAGGAAAGGAGGGAGAGAGAGAGAAAGAGAGCAATATCTATGTGAGAGAGACACATCAATTGGTTGGCTCCCGCAGGACCCTGACAGGGCCGGGAATTGAACCCGCAACCCAGGTACGTGCTCTTGACTGAGAATCGAACCCACAACCCTTTGGTCTGCAGGCTGATGCTCTAACCACTGAGCCAAACTGGCCAGGGCATATCTTTTTCAACTTTACAACTGAGGGAACTGAAGCTTTTTGCTTGAGATTACACAGCTGGTAGGTGGTAGAGCTGGCCCAGCTATTTGGGTTTATTTACAATGATCTGAGCAATATGCAAGAGGGAGGAAGAAGGAAGGGCAAGAAGTACCTACTAAGGGTCAGTGCATGGAGGTTAATAAGTCTTTTATGAGTGGTAACTTTTTTTCCTTTTTCTAATTTATCCTTTTTGCTTTTATCAATATGACTTGGTTATTTTTTCATGTGAGCAAAGAGATTGATCTCTTTCTTTTTAACACTTGATTTGAATGCAGACGGATGAACCATAATTTATTTAACCAATTTCCTGTGAATAGCATTTGGGATATTTCTAAATTTGCACAATCACATATATAGTGCTAGCATAGTGAATCTTATTTATGTATACCTTTTCAGATATTCCTGGTGGATCAATTTTTCAGGGTGGAATTGCTATGTGAAAGAGCATGGTTACTATTTGATGTGTACTTTTTAACAGATACCGCCAACTTGCCTTCACAAAAAGAAATATGACTTCTGGTTTGTGCTCCAGTTCTTCCACTAACATAGTTTTGGGCTTCTGGTAAATCAGTGAATCTGAACGGGTCTCAGGTATACCGTCTGTAAACTAGGGGTGGTATGACTTGTTGTCAATATCTTTTGTGGAAAGATGTACAGTTAGAGGATAAGCAAATGAAAGTTTCCATATCTGATCATTTTTAAATCTACAAAACAGAAAATTAATGTGCTCTCACCTAATGGCACATGGACTACTGAAATATCTGGTTTTGGTACTCTGGCTTTTCTGAGGTAGGTTTGTGTGTGAGGTGGGGCTAGGCTAGGCTGCAGTTACAAATTAACCCTGAAACCTCAGTGGCTTAAAAATAAAAATGTTTATTTCGCCCGGCCGGTGTGGCTCAGTGGTTGAGCATCATCCCATGCACCAAGAGGTCACCGGTTTGATTCCTGGTCAGGGCACATGCCGGGGTTGTAGGCCTGATCCCCAGTGAGGGGCGTGCAGGAGGCGGCCAATCGATGTTCTCTCTCATCGATGTTTCTCTCTCTCTCTCCCTCTCCGTTCCTCTCTCTCTCTAAAAATCAATAAAGAAAAGAAAAAAATTTTAAATGTTTATTTCTCATTCACATTTTATGTCCAAAGCAGGCTAGCAGAGTTCCTAGCTCCACACAGGTAGGTGGGGGCCAGGCTGACAGGTGCTCTGCCCTCTTGTAACTGCGCTGTCCAGTGTAGCAATGTCCAACCTTTCCCAGCTCGCTGCACACAGGAACTAATTACTAAAATTCTGCAGTACACCAAAAAATATATTTTTTGGCGACCTGACAAAAAAAACAGGTATAATTTTGATTCATTCACACCGGGCAGCTATTGTTGTATTGGCTGTTGTCATTTTTTTTATTTGACAATCTAAAGGAAAAGAGGTCAGTGCCTCTGACTAAATAGTCAGGTGCTGCATGTTTTAAAAATTCTTGCGGCACACAGGTTGAAAATTGCTGATCTAGAACGTGTAGTGTCCATGGTCCCATGGCAGGGAAGGAAAGAGACTGGAAATTAACACCTCCCCTTAGATGCCTCATTCTGGGAATGAAGCATATCTCTTTTATTTGCAGTCCTTTAGTCACAACTAGTTACATGGACCTCACTCCAATTCGTGGAAACTGGAAAATGTGTCCTGTGTCTAGAAAGAGGAGATGGTGTGGTGAATACAGAGCATTGGGTATGAGTTTGCTGGGACTGCCATGACAAAGTACCCCAGAGTAGGTGGCTCATGCAACAGAAATTTATTTCCTCACAGTTCTGGAGGCTGGAAGTCCATGACCAAGTTGTTGGCAGAGTTGGTTTCTTCTCAGACTTCTCTCCTTGGCTCATAGGTGGCCATCATAGGGGAGGAAATAGAATTTTCCCTCAACTCTTCTAGGTTCTTGGCCAAGATCCCCCTGTAATAAAAGAGATTAACAGAAGGGAAAAAATGTTAATTACATACGGGAGCCCCACTAAGATACAAGAGCCAAAGGCAGCCAGACGATTGAGGCTTATACATACCATCCTGAGCTAAGGGAAGGGGTCGGATCTGGGCCTTCAAGTGGGCGGAAGGTGAGAAGAGCAAATGTTTGGTGAACAAAGGTTGCCCTGCCTTGCAGGTAGGTCTCAGATGAATGCGTGATTTCTGGTAATAGCTCTCTTCTTGGTACAGGCCCCCTTTCTAATGCAACTTTTCCTTGCAAAAGGGTAACTTCTCTGTTTTCAGAGCTTCTCCTGTGTGCAGTTTCTTTAAAAATGACCCCCTCAAAATAATCCTTATGCCAAAGAGGTATATTTTAAGGTGGCATATTTTGCGACCCTTCGCTGTCTTCTCCCCAAGTCTTCACATGGTCTTCCCTCTCTGTGTCTGTGTCCGAATCTCTTTCTCTAATGGTCCCATTAGTACTGGAATAGGACCCACCCTAGCAACCTTATTTAAAGTGAATTACCTCTTTTAAGGCCCTATCTCCAAACACAATTACATTCTGAAGTACTAGGACTTCCATCTGTGAATTTTCGGGGACACAATTCAGGCCATAACACATTGTCTCTGTCGGATGACATATACTGAGGTATTGCCACCCTGTTTTTATTTGAGGAGGCCAATTTGTTTCTGAAGCCACATTATGGAATCATCTCCCTCTTCACATCACCCCCCCCCCCCCAATGACTAACACAAGTTGTTATTTTCTGAGTCCCCTGGTTGTTATTTAAAGAGGCCCAGTGTTACTCCTTACATCAAGAAACCTTTTTATTAATGGCATTGACTCACTCTAATGTGAGTCAGGATGACTGTAGGTGAGGGATGGTGAGCATGGTGGTTAAGAGCATGAACTCTGCAGCAGATTTCCTGGGTTCTAATCCCAGCTCCACCATTTACCAGTGTCAATTTAAGACCACCCAAGCCTGTAGAGAGTTTTCATAAGAATCTATTTGAGTCAAACTGACGACATATGCTGGGGAGCAAGATCTCAAATGCTCCACAGAATAACAGTTTGCAGTTTCTTTTGTGCATTTGAAATTAAGGAGGGAAGGTAAGGACGACTGCATGGGGAGGGGATAAAGCAAGGTGGGGATTGCATTACAGGACAGTGAACCAGACTGTGGGCTCTCGAGGGTGGTTACAGTTTACTTCAAAGGTGTGTGAACCTAGATGCACAGAAACAGTGGACAGGGCTTGCTTAAAGGAAAGATACACCTTTTATTAAAAGGTTATATGTCTAGGGCATATAGGGCATATAAGGAATTTATGATCAGATTACCCTATGAGGTTACTTTCCAGAGAATCTCTTCATCCACACCAATGATGTTTTCTCATCTGTAATTTGGGAATAGTAATACCTCACAGAGTTGTTGTCATAATCAAATGAGATAATGTAGGTAAAGTGCTTGGTATACACTAGAGCAGTGGTTCTCAACCTTCCTAATGCCAATGCCGCGGCCCTTTAATACAGTTCCTCATGTTGTGGTGACCCCCAACCATAAAATTATTTTCATTGCTACTTCATAACTGTAATTTTGCTACTGTTATGTCTTAGGCGACCCCTGTGAAAGGGTCGTTCGACCCCCAGAGGGGCTGCGACCCACAGGTTGAGAACCGCTGAACTAGAGGGTCAAAAATGGTGGCTGTTATTACTTCAGAAGTTCCTGGAGCCCTTCAGGCCCTTTGTGATTGCCCCAGACCATGCCCCAGGGGCACAGACAACCTGGGGACTCTGCTGCTTGAGCTGCCAGGGCTTCCAGTGTATTCCTGTGATAGTCATGGCAAGGCCACTTTAAAACTCCAACAGCTCACACACATTCAAGTCATAGGTTCACAATTGGATTTGAGAGAGGAAAAGGAACACAAGAGACTGTTGCTTTAAATAGCCCCTTAATAGTATCATCCACACTTCAGTTGAGGCAACTAGGGTTGGCAGTTAAAATGATTTGTAAAAGCAGCATTTCTGTTTTTTTCTGAAATCTACCCTTTTCCCGTGTAATGACCCTGGAATCAGGGTGTGTTTCACAGTCCATGGCACCTGGGAGTTAGGCCTGGAAACTTTTCCCATTAACCCGAGGGATGACCGCAGACTTACCTTCTCACAACATCTTTTCCTTGGAAACACAGGAATTAAGTGTGGATTGCTCTATACCTGGGATGGATTGTCTGTCTTTGATTATTGTGAAACTCTAGATTCCTGAGACTGCACCTGGACTGGGAGAGCTTGGTGTTGTCCTGTTGCCTTGGGCTTGCAGGACTGGAGCAATAGAGAGGTTGGTAGAAAACCAAGGCAGTGGCTTCCCTGGGGCAGGTGAACCACACTTCTCATCCCCAGCAACTGTGTATCCCCCATGGTGGAGGGAAGCAGACTCTGCATCGTGGGCAGTTGCTGGGTCTTCCTGTGAGGCAGCAGATACTGTGCATACTTTATTTCCTGTCCTGTTTCCTACTATAGATCTGAGTAAAGTGCTAGATAAAGTCAAGTGTGTCTTGTGACTTGATTACCAGTCTGAATCTGTGACCACTAGTACTGGTGGGGCAGCACCTTATAAATTGCTTTTGGCCAGGCAGTGCCTGTGAATGCATCCACTCAGTTTTAGCTTTTAATGTTTTCAACAAATTTGATATTTCAATCGAGGTAGGTGCATTGTTGTTAGTATGTGTTGAGTTTAATTGCTGATTAAAATAACTTCGAAAGGTTACACTGTGATTTGGCTTTGAAACAAAACCTTGTTTACATGGTTACACAGAGTCAAGGAAATAGGCCGCAGGATATGTGAATTCGATATTGATAAAGCAAATATTTGTCATTGGAGGAATGATGCAATTTCAGTCTTGTTAGGTCATTTTGCAAAGTAGCAGCCAAGTGCTTTTAATAAAGCAAAGGTACCCACCAGTACATAAAGCTAGATTCCTATTTTGTTATTTAAATATGTGCAAAAGGATTACCTGTCATGTGTCAAATAACTAAACTGAAGGCAGGAGAAATTATCTAATTCCTCACTATATATGAAAAAATTCAAAGCTGTGAGAGGTTAGTAGGACCAATTCTTATATCTTATAGGACTGTCATTAGGCCATTATATCATAGTTAAATGAGCAGCATTTTTTCTTAGCAGTACATAAAGTGATGATATTTTGTGTAATCAATGGTGTCTTAGATTTGATGATATGTGGCGAAAGTTGTGAAGAGGGGACTGGAACCTAGCTCTCTTGTCTCTCAAGCCTATACCAAGGTACACATCCTCTGACCCAGGTGTTGTCTGACCCCAGCTATTGGTGACATAGGTCACTTGCACAACCCAGGGATTTCATGCCTCCTTAGGAGTAAGGAGCCTAGGGTGCAGAATTTAAGGAGGCTCTCAAGTGCAGGGTCAGTATTGGAGAGTGAGTGCCTCCTTGCATTTTGTGGGCTAGCTGCCTTGTTTGCCTTATGCTAGTCCCTTGCTCTAGTCCCTCTGAGTTTTCAAAAATTTCCCTAGATTACTAAGAAAATTAAACTAAGATGCAAATGGGTGAAAAAGCAATCATCTAACACACATGGCCAGCCATTATCTTCCACTGTAAATATTACTCCTGAGTGAGATCTAGGGAGAGCATTACTAAGAAAATGTTCGGGACATTGCTGGGAAAGTGACCTAATAAATGTATTAACACTGCATGAGTTCTTTACCTTGTACATATGTGCAATTAGCCATGGCTGATTAAATAAATAATAGGAAACAAATGATTTCTCCACGTTTCTAGGTTCTGTTTTCTTGTTCCACTTAGTATTTTTTTTTTAAAGAAAATTCAAGACCATCTCCTTTGCAGTGAAATGGAATATAAAGAAGAAAATTAAATTTTGCAGGTAGCTTTCATTAAATTTCCTCTGTTTTGAAAACTGTACAAAACATCCTCTTAGTGACCTAAGAGTGCTTTAGAAGATTGAGGAGTTCTAGATCCTGTCCCAGCTGATGATGGAATGATATTAGCAAGATTGAGATAAGTAATATTGACAAAGAGTTTACTATGAGTATCTTTGTCAAACAGCCCATCCTACAGTATTTCTACCTGAAGAACGTCATTTTGCAACACACATTTTCAGGTTTCGAAGAGGAAGAACTCAGTTTTATCCCAGATTAGCATTTTTTGAGGGAAAGTAGCGACTGAAGTATTTTCACCATCTGTCTTTTATTGGGCAGGCTTTTCCTTTAAGTGGGGGCCATTTCAGATCTTCTAATACAGCATGCACTGGAGTTCTCAACATGCTGTCACTCATGTTGTGGGAATAAATTCTGTTGCAAAGGCCAAAGCTCACCCAGATCCTGTGGCTGCAGAGATTGTACAAGAGGAAAACAAGCAGGAAGGTGGGAGAAGATCATGAAAGTAGAGGGGAGGGCTCCTTCAAGGAAGAGCAATGCACTGTGTCCCAACCCTTTTGCATCACAGCATACAGAGGACAATGACAGTGTTGTCTGGGACAGTGGAGTCAGTGGAAAAACTCTGTGTCTGCTCCACCCTGCGTGAGTGGCCCGAGGGCTGAGAGAATCAATATCTTGTCATGCTGTCACAGTTTGGTCAGCACATGGAGGAGGAAGCCCCAGTGGAAAGTGTGGCCCTCAGAGGAGGGAGGGAGAGGACCACTGAGTTATGCATTCCCGCCTGCCTCAAACACCCACATGGCCTCTTGCCTTGGCCCAGGTGTAGCTGGCCTTCCTGTTCCTTCCCAAGCCCTGCCTTCAGGGGCATATGCTCTGTCTGCAGGACTTGCCTCTGTCCACGCGAGATCTGGAGGTCAGTGAGAGCTGTGAGCAGCGGAGGAGGGTGCAGGTGGCCGAGGATGGTCACTTCTCCCCTCTGCCTTCTCATATGTAGAAGGAGCTGGCTTCTATTCTACTAGTCATGCAACAAGTAATTACTGAGCATCCAGCATGTGTCAGACAGATGACGTTTCTCTCCTCTTGGAGCTTACCTTCTGGTGTGGGGAGATGCTAAAAAATGAGAGAGACAAAGAAAGTCAGATGGCAGTATGTGCCAGGGAGAAGTTAATTCAGGAAAGAACTCCCAGGATGGGATGGGGGAATGTTGCTTTATTTATCAAAAAAAAATTTTTTTTTCTTTATTGATGTTTTTTAGAGGGAGAAGAAGGGAGAGGAAAAGAGAGATAGAAACATCGATGAGAGAGAACATCGATTGGCCGCCTCCTGCTCACCCCCCAGTGGGGATCAGGCCCACAACTTGGGCATGTGCCCTGACTGGGAATCGAACCGGTGACCTCTTGGTGCATGGGTCGACACTCAACCACTGAGCCACACTGGCCAGGCGGAATGTTGCTTAATTAAGGGTGGTCAAAGAAGGCCTCCCTGGAAAAGTAACATTTGAGCTGAGGCCTGACAGAAGTGGGGAGTGAGCCAGGTAGACAGTTGGGAAGCACATTCCAAGAAGGAGGAATAGCAGATGCAAAGGCCCTGAAGGAGTTTGTCCGAATGTTCAACACACAGCAAGGAGGCTAGGATGGCACGAAAGCATGAGCAAGGGCAGGGCAGTAGGAGCTGAGGTCAGAGAGGTCATGGAGGGCCAGAGGGCAGAGGACTTTGCCTCACCCTAGCTGCTGTATTGAGAATAGCCTGAGGCAAGCCAGGGTGAAGCAGTGGTCAAAATAAAGGCCCACCTCCCCCTGGAAGCCTTTCTTTATAACCAATCTTTGAATGGCCCTAAGACAGTTTTTAAGGAGAGAGGTGGCTCATAGATTGTTAGCTGAAAAATATTACTCTAGATAAATGAACCATCATCTATGGAAAGATGAGAATCAATGGAATCATTGGTTGCAGAAATTTATTTGATAAATGGGATGATAGAGAGAGAAGCCTGTGATCCATGGTTTTGGTGCCATTGCCAAGTGAGATTCAACCAAAAGCTAAGAGAAAGCATTTCTTTCACTAATATCTGATCTGATGCAATTGAGGTGTGGTGGAGGTGTTCCCATGATCTTCCTTTCACTTGGCCCCAACAATGTCTGTCTGGTTTCAATGATCACTTTTACAGGTCTGAAGATTGTGATCCCATCATCACTTTGGGTCTCACATGTGAACTGACTGTCTGATCTGTTGTCAAGACCTTCTACAGAGTTAAAACAGCTGCTGGTTTCTAAATACATATTCTAGAACTTCAACTGGCTAAAGACTAAAATAGACCCAAGAATAACATGATTAGTAAGGAATGACGAGTTTATTATTTTCTTGGGCTTGATGCTTAGGTGTATGGGTCTGCTCAGGCTGCCGTAACAAAGTACCACAGGTTGGGAGACATAAACAACAGATGTTTATTTTCTCACAGTTCTGAAAGGCTAGAAGTCCAAGATCAAGGTGCCATCAGGGTTACTTTGAGGCTTCTTTTCATGCCTTCTTTTCTGTACATTCTTGAAGAGTTCTATGGTGTCTCTTCCTCTTCTTATAAGGACCTAGTCCTATTGGATTAGGGTTCTACCCTTATAACCTCATTTAACCTTAATTACCTCCCTAAAGGCCCTGTCTCCAAATATAATCCCATTGGGGGTTAAGACTTCAACCTTTTAATTTTGAGGGGCACACTTCAGTCCATAGCATCAGGCAAATACTACAAGTTTTTGCTTTTTTAATAAACCTTACTAAGGTATAATTTATATACAATAAAATATATACCTTTAAAGCGTACAGTTTGGTGAGTTTTAACAAAGTATGTCATTGAGGCAAGCCAGGGTGAAGCAGTGGTCAAAATAAATATATATAATATGTCCATGCAATCACTACCACAATCTAGACATAGAACAGTTCTGTCACCTTGTCCCTTGTGCTCCTTCCCAGTCAGTTCTCAGCCCCTACCGCAGACCTCAAGTAGCCACTGATCTTTCTATTCTGGTAGACTAGATTTGTCTTTTTCGGAGTTTTATATCAATGAAATCAGACATGTAGCCTTTTATGTCTGTCTTCTTTCACCCCATGTAATGATTTTGAGATTCATCCATGTTGCCATGTGTATCAGTGCGTTGTCACTTTTTATCATTGAGTAGTATTCCATTTTGTGACTGTGCCATAATTCGTTTATTTATTCACCTGGTAATGAACATTTGCGTTGTTTCCAGTTTTGGCCTATTACTTTAAAAGCTGCTATGGACAAGCCTTTGGGCATATGTTTTCATCTTTCTTGGGTGAATGCCTAGAAGTGAAATTTCATGGTTGTCTGGTAAGTATTGTTTAATAAGACACGTTCAGACTGTTTTCCAAAAGTGGTTGTACTAATTTACATCCCCATCAGCAATATATGAGAATTCCAGTTGCTCCGCATCCTTGTTACCACTTGGTATTGTCAGTCTTTTGCATTTAAGCCCTTTTAATGGATGTATAGTGATATCACATTGTGGCTTTACTTGCATTTCACTGATGACTAATGATGCTGGCATTTTCTTCATGTGCTTACTAGCCATTTTAATGTCTTATATTCTGAACTGTGTTCCAAATGCTTTGTCCAATTTTTAATTGAGTTGTTTGTCTTCTGATTTATTGTAAGACATTTTTATATATTTTTTAAAAATTAATTTCAGACAAAGGAAGGGAGAGAAAGAGAGAGAGAGACAGACAGACAGACAGACATTGATTGGTTGTTTCCCTTACATGCCCTGACCAGGAATTGAACCTACCACCTTTTTGGTGTATGGACGACACAACCAACTGCGCCACCTGGCCAGGGCTTTATATATTCTTGATACTAGTCTATAAATAGATATTTCTTCCAGTCTGTGACTTGCCTTTTTACTTTCTTAAGGTTATCTTTAAAAGAGCAGACATTTACAATTTTGATGAATTCCAATTTATCTTCTTTTT
Organism: Tadarida brasiliensis; assembly: GCA_030848825.1. NCBI lineage: Eukaryota > Metazoa > Chordata > Mammalia > Chiroptera > Molossidae > Tadarida > Tadarida brasiliensis. Next base: position 50,292,999 of record CM061258.1, read on the forward strand.
ATGGTCTATGCATTTTACATTCTTTCTAAGAAATCTTTGCTTACCTCAAGATCGTAAAGATTGTCTCCTGTGTTTACTTCTAGAAATCGTATAATTTTAGCTTCTTTAGTTCTGTGACCATCTCAAGTTTAGATTTGTGTGTGGTGTAACGTAATGATTGAGGGTTGTTTGCTTGTTTTGTTTTTGCATATGGCTATCCATTCCTTCTAGCACCATTTGTTGAAAAAAATTATATTTTCTCCATTGAATTATCTTGTCACTTTCATTTAAAATTAATTTATCCTAAAAACATGAGTTTTTATACAGACACTATTCTGTTCCACTGATTTATTTGACCTTATGCCAGTACCACTTGGTCTTGATTTCTATAGCTTTATATTGAATTTAAAAATCAAGTATTGTTTATCTTTCAATTTTATTCTTTTTTTCAAAATTCATTTGGCTATTTTAGATCTTTTGCATTTCTACACAAATTTTATAATTACTTTGCCAATTTCTACAAAAATAAAGCCCTACTATGGTTTTGGTTGGAATTGTATTGAGTGTCTGGATCAATTGAGGGAGATTGACATCTCAGCAATATTGAGTTTTCTAATACAAGAACATTATATATCTATATCTATTTAATTAGGAATTCTTAATTTCTCTTATTAGTGTGTTGTAGCTTTCAGTATGGAGATCTAGAGAAAAAATTATGCTTTTTAATATCATTGTAAATAGTATTTTAAATTTAAATTTTCAGCTGTTCACTGTTAGTATATAGTATACAATTAATTTTTGTTTATTGACCTATATCTTGGGATTTTGCTAAATTCACCTATTCTAGCAGCTGTTTTTGTAGTCTTTAGGATTTTCTATGTGCACAGTTATGTTTTCTGTGAATAAACGAAGTTCCACTTCTTCCTTTTCAATCTGAATGTGTTTTATTTCTTTTTCTTCCTTCACTGTACTGCCTAGGGCCTCCATTATAGTCATGGTGATAGTGCACATCTGTCCTGTTCCTGATCTTGGGGAAAAGCATTCAGTCTTTCACTTTTAAGTTTGATGCTTGCTATAGGTTTATCATAGATGCTTTTAATCACATGGAAAAAGTTTCTTTCCACAACTGACTAATTGGGAGTTCTTGTCATGAATTGGCAGCAAATTTGTCAAATGTTTTCCTTACATCTGTTGAGATGATGGTATTGTTTTTACTTCTTTATTCTGTTAAAGTGGTGAACTCTACTGATTATTTTTTTATTGTGGTAAATACACATAACATTAAATTCACCATTTTACCATTTGAAAGTATACAATTAAGTAGTATTAGGTATGTTTACAATGTTGTGCAACCACCACTACCCTCTAGTTCCAGAACATTGCTATCACTTGAAAAGGAAATCCCATGCCCATTAGGCAATCACTCCCTATTCACCCCTTCCCTTGGCCCCTGGCAACCACTAATCTGCTTTCTGTTTCTGGATTTGCCTGTTCTGGATATTTTTATAATAGAACCATTGTATTTGTCATTTGTGTTTGGCTTATTTCACTTAGCATAATGTTTTCAAGGTTCATCTACAATGTATCGTGTATCATTACTTTTATTGTAGCTGAATAATATTCAGTCATGTAGGTATGCCACATTTTGTTTATTCATCCATCTGTTAATGACCATTTGGGTTGTTTCCACCTTATGGCTCTTGTGAAAACTGCTGCTTTGAACATTCATGTAGCTCTGGCTGGTTTGGATCAGCAGTTAGAGTGGGGGCCTCAGACCGAAGGGTCACGGGTTCGATTTCCTGTCAAGGGCATGTACCTGGGTTGCAGGTTTAATCCCAGCCCCTGTGCAACCTATCGATGTTTTCTCTCTCCCTCTCTCTCCTCCTCTCTCTCCTTCTCCTTTCACCCTCTCTCTAAAAAAAAAAAAAAAAAAGTAAATAAAAGCTTTAGGATATATGATTTTCAAGTATTTTCTTCCATCCTGTGGGTTGTCTTTTCACTCTTGTTAGTATCCTTTGATGTACAAAAGTTTTTAATTTGGATGAAGTCCAGTTTATCTATTTTTCTTTTGTTGTTTGTCTTTCGGTGTCATATTTAAGAAACCATTGCCAAATCTAAGGTCATGAAGGCTTTCTTCCATGTTTTCTTCTAAGAGTTTTGTAACTTTAGCTTTTAATTTAAGTCTTTGCCCTTGGCCTGTGTGGCTGAGTTGGTTGAGCATTGTCTCATGCACTGAAAGGTCGCTGGTTTGATTCCCAGTCAGGGCACATGCCCAGGTTGTGGGTTTGATTCCTGGTGGGGTACACACATCGATGTTTCTCTTTCTCTATCTCCCTTCTTCTTTCCCTAAAATCAATAAAAACATATAAAATAAATAAATTTGTCTTTGACCCATTTTTCATTTTTATATATAATGTGTGAGGAAAGAGTCCAACTTCATTTTTTTTGCACATTGATTGACTTTTTTTTTTAACTTAAAAAATTTAACTATTATGAAAAAATTTAAGCATATTCAAAAACAGAGAGAGTAGCATGGTGAACCTCATGTATCCATTTCCAGCTATGATGACTGTCACATGGGGCCAATCACATTATTATTATCTTTTCCCACTTGTTTTCTTTATTCTTTTAATTTTTTAGTACTTTTAATTTCTCAATTACAGTTGACATCATACAATATTATATTAGTTTCAGGTGTACACCCTAGTGATTAGACATTATATAACTTACTAAGTGATCATCCCAATAAATCTCCTACGCATCTGACACCGTACGTAATTATTAGACTATTATTGACTGTATTCCCTAGGCTGTATTTTACATCCATCCCCATGACTATTCTGTAACAACCAATTTGTACTTCTCAATTCCTTCACCTTTTTTACCCCCTCCCATCTGGCAACTGTCAAAGTGTTCTCTTTATCTCTAAGTCTGTTTTTGTTCTGCTTATTTTGTTTTTTAGATTCAATTGTTGATATATTGTATTTATTGCCATTTTTTTTTTTTTTTTTTTTGGTTCATATTCTTGATCTTTTTTTCCTTCTTCTTCTTAAAGACGACCCTTTAACATTTCACGCAATATTGGTTTGATGGTGATGAACTCCTTTAGCTTTTTCTTGTCTGGGAAGTTCTTTATATGTCCTTCAATTCTAAATGATAGCTTTGTCAGGTAGAGTAATCTTGGTTGTAGGTCTTTGCTTTTCATCACTTTGAATATTTCTTGCCACTCTCTTCTGACCAGCAAAGTTTCTTTTGAGAAATCAACTGACAGCCTTGTGGGAGCTCCGTTGTAGGTAACTAACTGCGTTTCTCTTGCTGCTTTTAAGATTCTCTCTTTGTCTTTAACTTTTTGTATTTAAATTATTATGTGTTTTGGTGTGGGCCTCTTTGGGTTCATCTTTTCTGGGACTCCCTGTGCTTCCTGGACTTGTATGTTTATTTTCTTCACCAGGTTAGGGAAGTTTTCTGTCATTATTTTTCAAATAGATTTTCAATTTTTTGCTCTTTCTTTTCTCCTTTTGACATCCCGCTGATGCGAATGTTGGTACGCTTGAAGTTGTCCCAAAGGCTCCTTATTATAAAGCCTCATTTTTTTTTTGGATTTTTGTTTCTTTTTTTTGGGTTTTGATTGGGTATTTTTTGCTTCCTTATATTCCAAATTACTGATTTGATTCTTGATTCTACTGATTTGATTATTGATTCTACTATTGGTCTCTGTAAATTATTCTTTACTTCATTTAGTGCATCCTTAATTTCTGACTGGCTCTTTTTTATGCTCTTAAGGTTCTCACTAAGAATATTGAGCATACTTATGAACAGTGTCTTTATATTTAAAGTACATTAAGACAGCCTGGCTGGTGTGGCTCAGTGGATTGAGCATTGTCCCATGGACTGAGAGGTCATGGTTCCATTCCCAGTCAGGGCACAGGCCTGAGTTGTGGGCTTGATCCCCAATAGGGGCAATGCAGGAGGCAGCCAATCGATGTTTCTCTCTCACATCAATATTTCTATCTCTCCTTTTCTCTCTCTAAAGAAATCAATAAAAACACTTAAAATAAAATAAAGTACAATAAAGACAATATATATTTGGTTTAATTAGAGTGCTTAGATAATTTATATTTAATGTAATTAGTAACTATATTAATTTTATAGAAATATCTAAGGCGATCACATTAATATTTGTTTTCTATTTTTTCCATCTGCTCTTTATTTTTCCCCCTCTTTTTCTGCATTTTTTGGGGTTAATTGAGTAATTTTAATTATTCCATCTCAAATTAATTATTTCTTTGTTTCTTAGCAGCTGCTCTTACATTTACAATACATATTTTTTCACTTATCACAAAGTATTTTCAAATATTATACATAGTATATAATGAAAGAATCTTACAATATACTTCCATGTATTCCCTCCTATTCTTTGTGCTCTTTTTATCGTTCATTTTACTTCTACATATTTTATATACACCACAATACATTTTTATTTTTAGTTTATTATTTATAGTAATTATTTTTGCTATAGTATTATCTTTTAAAAGCAATAAAAATAAGAAAAAGTGTTTTATATTTATCCTCATATTTACCATTTTAATGTTTTTTATTCATTTGTGTATATTCAGGTTTCTAATTGATATCATTTTCTGTCTACTTGAAGAATTGCTAAAACTTTTCTTGTAATGTATGATTCTGGTGAAGAATTCTCTCAATTTTTGTCTGAAAAGCTTTTATTTACCTTCATTTTTGGAATGATATTTTTCCTCCATATGGGTTGACAGTTTCTTCTTTCAGCACTTTAAAGATACGTCTCCCTTTTCTTCTGGAGTTCATGGTTTCTAATGAGAAGTTTGTCATTCTTATCTTTGTTCCTCTGTATTTATGTCCTTTTTCTCTGGATCTTTTTAAGATTTTCTTTTTTAAGCTTTTAAAGGTACGTCTGAAGTTGTCTTTTTCTAAGCATTCTTTAACCTTATTATGAAGGCACAACCCACTGGGTTCTCTACTGATGCCCTGAGTGATCAGCATGGCTCCCAGTTAGTCATGAGCTCTGTGAATTGTTCTGCGTACAGCTTTCCAGTCACTTTCTTCCTGGTTTGTGGAGTTTCACTCTATTCATGCACGTCTTCATATTTAGCAAACTTTCAAGTGCCCCTCAGTGTTCCTTGTATATATAACTTCCTATTCCTGAAATTCTGCTCCATAAATTCCAGCCCATAAGCCTCTCCAAACTCTGAATCTGTTACCTCCAGTCAGCCATACCTCTGGACTCTGCTTGGGATTGCTTCCCTGCTCCAGGGTGTGGAATGTGCCTCCAGGGTGAAAGCTGAGGCAATACTACATACCTCATGTTTCCCTTCTCTTCATGACCATCCAGAGTACCTATTGTCTGATGTCTGAAAATAGTTCTTCCATATATTTTATCTGTGTTTTTTTTAAGCTATTAATGGAAGGAGGGTAAACTTGGTCCCTGTTTCATTATCATAACCAGAAATAAATCCATGCTACAAATATTTATTTATGATCCTACACAAAAGATTGCCATCTTAAAATGCTATTCTATTTGAAGATGTGCTCTGAGATGTTTTGTGTTCTTTTTCTTCATTCTTCTTCCATAATTAAAAAAAATAAACTATGGATATTGTAGAGTAATTTGGAAGAATTGCACTACATTGTTTATGTTTATTATTGTCTGCGTTCCCAAAGTGGTTCCTATGCCTAATCTCATTTTCCCACACACCCACTCCAAATGGGACTCATGTGACTTTTTGATACAATATATAGGCTTCACAATGGCTTCAGACCTTTCCCAGGGGCAATTTCTAAGGCCTTCATAACTGGAGTTCTAAGAACGGCTATTCAAGTCTTCCTTCTTGTAGCTGTAGCAAATTTAACTCATTAGTATGTATGTTTTATACTCACTTGTGCATACAGGACAAACAATATATTAAAAGTACAATTAATGTGGAAATTTATGCTATCTGAATTATAGTGAACAATGAATTTCTTACAGAACTTTCTGAAATTTATTGCTTAAAATGCCTTATAAATATATAGACTTTGTGGCTGGGCTCCATCTTTCACAAAAGTGTTAAGAGAAGGAAAATCTTAAATCCTAGCTTGATTCCCTAATTTAACAAGAGACAATTCTCACACTACATTTTTTCTAATGTGCCATTTTCATTTCTAAAGTCCAGGGAGTTTTATTTTTTTTCTTGTTGACACTATTACAGATGTCCTCATTTTCCTCCCCTTTGCCCCTGCCACCCCCACCCCAGGCCTTCACCACTTTATTGTCTGTGTCCATGAGCTATGCATATATGCATATAAATTCTTCAGTTAATCTCCTGACCCCCCTCCCCTCTGAGATTTGTCATTCTGTTCCATGTATCCATGTCCCTGGTCCTATTTTGTTCGTCAACTTATTTTGTTCATTAAATTCCACATATAAATGAGATCATATGGTATTTGTCTTTCTCTGACTGGCTTATTTCTCTTAGCATAATAACCTCCAGGTCCATCCATGCTGTTGCAAAGGGAAGAGATCTTTCTTTTTTACAGTCGTGTAGTACTCCATTGTGCAAATGTACCACATCTTTTTTTATCCACTCATCTCCTGTTGGGTACTTGGGCTGTTTCTATATCTCAGCTGTTATAAATAATACTGCTGTGAACATAAGCATGCACATATTCTTTCTGATTGGTGTTTTGGGATTTTTAGGATATATTCTCAGAAGTGGGATTGTTGGGTCAAATGGCAGTTCCATTTTTAATTTTTTGAAGGAGATTTTTCTTTTTTCTTTTAAAGCTGATGTTTATGTTGGTGATTTTTAAAACTCCCCCATTAAGAAGAATCTGAATGTCATCTTTTAGATCTCAATGAGAAATGCCTTAGCCATATATATATATATATATATATATATATATATATATATATATATTTAAATATATAAATATATTTTAAGAGCTATGTAGGACTTTTATAACCTATAAGTGTTTGATGACTCTGTGCTCAGGAGAAAGCAAGTAATTACTTAGCTATGCTAGGTGGGAATTCAGGTTAATGGTAAACAGAAAGAAGGAGTTTATATTCAAAGGGTAAACGAAGAAAAGCATACAGAGATACATAATACACACAGAGGTTTTATACAGAGATAAAACACATGAAGTACAAGACTTAGTAGCCACCTCCAAATGGTAGCCATTACTATTGTTATTCAACCAGTGTTCTGAAAATAATTTCATTTGCTTTGTGTGCTTACACTGGATTGAATTCACATAGTCTTCCTTCTCCTAATCTTCAAAGCACTGCATTCTACAACTGTATTTATTGTTCCTGAAAGTTAGTGGACTTTTGCCTTTCTATATATTAAGAAAAAGAAAACATCAAATACTGTAGTGTAAATCTGTGTAGTTCTGCTGGTGTGTATTTGAGCATTAAGTTTACTTCTGTAACTCCTGCCCACCCCCTTACCATGTCTCAGAAAGGGCAAGACTCATTTTTTAAAATATCATCATCCAAGGACATGTTTTTTTCATTGATTCCAGAGAGAGGAAGGGAGAATGGGAGGGAGGGAGGGAGAGAGAGAGAGAGAGAGAGAGAGAGAGAGAGAGAGAGAAGCATCGATGTGAGAGAGAAACATTGATTGGTTGCTTCTCGTATGCTCCCTGACCTGGAATCAAACCAGCAACCAGGGTATGTGCCCTGACCAGGTATAGAACCCATGACCCTTTGGTGCATAGGACCATACTCTAACCAATTAAGCCACACTGGCCAGGGCAGGGCAAGACTCTTGAAAACCTTTCTTTGGCAATTCCTGGGTTGGAGGGACATCCCTGAAATCCACAACTTTACAGTTCTTATAAATTGCCAGATGATAGTGTTTTGTGACATTTCTTTGTATAATGAAACATTCAGGTTTAAGCACAAAATAAAACATCACACATGAAGGTTTTGTTTTCTTGGTCATTGTTTTTGTTTTGCAATATCTTACTTTATGCATAGCAGTGGTTTTCAAAATGCGACCTGAGCTCAGTAGCATCATAATCTTTTGGGAACTAGTTAGAAATGCAAATTCTCAGGCCCTGAAATCTTTGTTTTAGGCAATTCTGATGTGTGCTAAACTTTGACAGCCGCTGGTGTGGAGCTCCCTGGAAAGTCTTCTATATCTAACTTAATTTCTTACAAGCTACATCAAATGAGGTATGAAGAGTCATGGCCCCTGCTACTGTTGCCTTGGAGATGTTTCATGGTATAACATGGGAAGTGCCATGCTGCTGAGCAAATGTCAAACTCCAAGAAGGAAGAAACTTTCTGCCTTCCAGAACACCCCCGTTCACAGTTCCAGTAGCCAAAGGCAAAAGATGAAGACATCAGAACCACAGAAGTTGCTACCTTAGGGCCTTTGGGCTTAGCTGCAGCCTTGAGGCACCTTTAGCTAGTTAAGAAGTAAAATCTCAAGGCTCAAAAGCTGTTCTTGAAACAAAAGTACCAAAAGACTGAATTTAGCAATTTGAACATGAAGCAGGAAACTCATACTCCTGTGTGGACCAGACTGTAGAGAAACCAAAGGAAGTCTTGGCAAATGGACTGTTTCCTCAGCCGCACTGGGAAGGGGGCCATGCACGGCTGAGTGTGGAGGATCTGGAAGCTGACATAGGGCTCCTCTCGCAGTGTTGGTCACATGGTCTTTTCTGGAGTGTGCTGGAGAGAGAGAGGGAGAGAGCTCTGGTGTCTCTTCCTCTTCTTATAAGGACACCAGTCCTATTGGATTAGGGCCTCACCCTTATGACCTCATTTAACCTTAATTACTTCCTTAAAGGCCTTGTTTCCAAATAAAGTCACATTGGGGGTTAGGGCTTCAACATATGAATTTATGGGGGGAGGGGGCACAATTCAGTCCATTGCAGTCCTTATTATCCCATTCCTGGATTATTATAGCTCTTTACTGATCCTCATTCCTGACTCCCTTCACCAGTCCTTCTTGAATATGCAACCAGATTTATCTCAGTAAAATAGCACTTGTAAGGCACAGTCGGAAAATCTTCAGTGATTCCCAATGACTTGAATCCTTAGTCTGGCATTTGATTGGTTCCCTGGTCATAGCCTACCTTGTCAGCCAAAATAATGCTATTCTCTTCCCCTACACCACACACCTTTTGAATACTCTGCTTCATTGTCCTTCAAGCATTCAGTGTATGCTCTCAAATCTAGGCCTTCGCTCCCATTATTCTCTCTGGAATATGCTCTTTTCCACTTACTCAAATACTTCCCTTTTTTCCAAGTGCCATACTCCATCTCCTCAGTGACATCTTCTGTATAACTTCCACTCCCTCCCAGAGTGATCTTTCTCTCTGGGCTTGGATTATATTTTCAAAGTAAGTATTAACACACTTCCATGTGTGTCTGTCTGTGTCCCTGACGGAATTGTCTGAGAACCAGTAATGAGGATTTTACTTTTTTGGTCCTCACAGTGACTGGCACAGTGGTGGGTACTCATACAATATTCTAACTGTGTGGATGGGTGGATGCATGGAAGAAAAAGAATGATATTCCTTTGATAAGGTTTTCTGAGAATCTTAATTTACATGTCATCTCCTGAGAAAATGTCCATAACCCTACCCAAATCTCTATCACATCAACATTTTTCTTGTTAATCCTTACCCGAGGATATTTTTAGATAGAGTGGAAGGGAGAAGGAGAGAGAGAAACATCAATTTGGGAGAGATACATCGATTGGTTGCCTCCCGCATGACCCAGGGATCGAACCTGCAACCCAGGTGTGTGCCTTTGACTGAAATTGAACCCACAACCCTTCGGTCCTCAGGCTGACGCTCTAACCGCTCCAAACTGGTTGGGGCTCATCAACATATTTTAGAAATCATATATTATATAGGTTCTCAACCTGTGGGTCGCGACCCCTTTGAGGCTTGAACGACCCTTTCACAGGGGTCGCCTAAGACATAACAGTAGCAAAATTACAGTTATGAAGTAGCAATGAAAATAATTTTATGGTTGGGGGTCACCACAACATGAGGAACCGTATTAAAGGGTCGCAGCATTAGGAAGGTTGAGAACCACTGCATAACCTTCACCACTACCAGAGAATTTTATTGTTTGTTTGTCCTTCCAACCCCCCATAATATTCTAAACTCCATAGGCATAAGAGACTCTTTGTGTCTTTTTCCCCAGTGCCTAGTTAGTATATAATACATGATTACCACGCAGTAAATATTTGCTGAACAAATGAATGAATGGATGACTTTGGCATCATGTAGAGTAATGACATCTTTTGGAGTGGATGCTATGTATGCTTAGCAAAGAGTACATGCAGGCAGAGGAGGGCCTGCTCTGAAACCTGACCTTTTTTTTTATTATTACCCATGAGGCATTTAGGAAATGTCATACTAATTCAGAAACGAATGTGCTTTGTTTTATATAGTGTGTATCTTAAATCAAACTGGTATGAATTAATAGTTTGTACCCTGATTTAGACTCCCTAAAACCTCAAGTGCTTATTCATAAGCAAGAGTATTTATGCAGCCATGTAGTCTATAGTTTTTTAAAGCCAATGTTTAATCATTTGACAAACATGAATTTATTTTGCAAGACAATGGGTTTGTTTTCTAAATCTAGATATTTCACACAGGGAGTTTTCTTAAGGTGGTAGAACCTACTGTGACTTGTACTACCTATAGGAGAAGTCCCAGGGTCTTCCGTCTTCTGCCATCTTTCTTCCTCTTTTAGTTCTACCACCCTTGCCTCAGGAGAGACTGTCTACCTATCTCACCTGCTCACTGTCTTCTAGATCCACCTAGGTTAGTTCTGCCTCTGTGCCTTTCTCATGCTGTTTCCCTTGCTTGAGAAGTTCTCCTGGTCCAGGTCCACCCCCACCCCCCCTTCACCAGTAAGTCTTTCCAAATTGTCATTACTACTCTAAAGAATCGACAGTCCACTCATTTTGCTCATATGCCTTGACAATCATGTTTCATGTATCCTTATTTCGTATAAGTCCCAGCTCCCTGATTGCTCTATAAGCACCTTTAGAGTGGGACTGTGCCTTGTGTTTTATTTGTATATTCTTTTATGCCTATATTCTTGTGAATTGTATATACAAGATTTTTGGAAATGAAGGTTCCATCTCCACAACCTGACCATTGGGTCCAGGAGAATTCTGAAGGCAAGTAGCAAGGATGTTCCGGTGTTCCTCCCAGGGTGGGGGTTCTTGTTAATAGGAAGAACAGATTACTTTTGTTTTGTTTTATTAGCCTCACCCGAGGACATTTTTGCATTTATCTTCAGATAGAGTGGGAGGGAGAAAGGGAGGAAGAAAGAGAAACATCGATGTGAGAGAGACACATCGAGTGGCTGCCACCCACATGACCCCAACCAGGCCAGGGACAAACTGCAACTGAGGTACATGCCCTTAGTGGGAACCGAACCTGGGCCTCTCTGGTCCAAGGGCCAACGCTCTAACCGCTGAGCCAGACCGACCAGGGCACAGATTACTTTTGTAGTACATGGATTCAGGGCCCAGTGCTCAGTGGAGTCCATGTTTGATAACGTTGACTGAAGGAAGTCAGATGTTGGCTGAATCTCCACCTACGTCTTCTCTGTTTGCATATTCTGAAACTGGCATGGGAAAACTGTCCTATGGGCCAAATCCTCTCCTAAATGTCATTTGGTCTGTGGCACAAGGTCCAAGAAGTGGCACACCTAGAGTCAAAAATACAACTCATTTTTACTCTCTTAAAAGAGCTGTATCTGTAACCACACTTTGTAGGAATGTTTCACCATGGAAGTGGCTCCCTGTGTCTGTTTGTCCCTTTCTTTTGCCCCTGTACCTTGTGTCGCTGGTTCTGCAAATATTTCCTTTGTAAATGTGTATGCATTTAATTTCTCTGTCTCTGTCTCCATCTATCTCTGATTATTTCCCTCTTTAATTTGTTTCATCTTTCATCTTCTGTCTGAAGGAAACAAAATTAGTGGAAGTCCATAAAAGAAAATGTATTTAGCTAAAAATTTTTTGAGAGATTAGGAAACATTATGCTTATTCATTTACATTGTTTTCACATTCACTGCAAGTTTTTCAGGAAAAGAAATCTGTTGAGCTTCATTTTCTTATCTATATCACTCTAGATTCACTTACAGACTTCAACAGATATGCATTTTTCATAGTGGTAACCAATCTGCATATACTAACAGTATTTCATCTATACACATTTAAATAGTGATATTCTGAAATGTTAGTGTAGTTTGTTTAGCCATTCCCTAAGTGTTTGATGTCTGCTTATCTCTAGTTTCATTATTGTAAATAGCATTGCTACAAACTTCTTTGCATAAATTATTATTTTATTTTGTTGGCTTCTTCTGATACCAAAAGGAGAATCATCAGGTCAAAGACATACACTGACTTTAAAAACTAAAATCACAGAACTCTACTCAATAGAAGAAAAAACCCAAACCCCTTCAAATTTGAGTTATGGCAGTTAAGAAAAGAGGAAGGCCAAAGAGGAAGAAATGGGAACACATTCATGTCATTTATTCACAAAAATTTGAGTACCTACTATACGCCAGGCACTGTTCTAGGAATTTGAGATCCATCAGTCAGTAAAATACCAAAAAAATTCTTGCCCTTATAGAGCTATATTCTAATGGGAGAAGATAGACAACAAGCATCGAAATAAATGAACCGATTGTATAATAAGTTGGAAGGTGATAAGTGCTATGGAAGAAAGAAAACTAGACCAGAGTGAGGGGAGTCCGGAGTGGTGGGGAGACAACGGCGGGATGCGTGTTGCCATTTTAAACAGGAGCTATGGAGTAGAGACTTGAGGGAAGTAAGTTAGCCATTCCGTTTCCAATGGAACAGTGAGTGTAACAGGCAGAGGGAGGTGCTCCTGGAGAACCAGCAAGGTCATGTGGCTGGAGCAGGGTTTGAGGAGAGAGAAGAGGGCTCAGAAAGCTTTGGCAGGGGCCATATCAGGTAGGGTTTTGTAGGCTCTTGTAAGGACTTCGACTCTTATCCTGGTCCCCAAAGGAGGCTGTGGAAAGGCTACCCTGGACTTGCCTTCTTTGAAAAGGCAGATGCTGGATCTGTCCTTGACCCCTGCATCCAAGTCTCTGGGATGGGACCTGGGAACTGTTGTAGTTCAGACAAATTCTTCAGGGTGATTTTGATGTGCAGTTAGGGTGCAGAACCTCTCTTTCAGTTCAAAAATTCCACTCTTCTAAATTAAAAAGAACTTAATAAAAGAAAAAAATTCATAACATCCCCAAATGTTGGTGATTTAGACTTTGGAAATTACCGAGGAAGTGGAGGTGCAGAGGTTCAGTGACTTGCCCGAGGCTATGCAGCTATGGGGGCAGCACCAGGTTTCAGACTCACACTTCTCACTCTAAGTTCAGTGAGCCCTCCGTGACCTTCCACTGTACCTGGCTACCTAATAACTGTATCATTTCACTTATCTGGTGGTTAGATTTCCAATAAGCTCCACCATTAGGAATGTAGTTTGAATCCAGAAGCTCTGGAAGTTGATTGGTTGATTCAGCGTTTGGTTATCTAAAAGCTAACCAGAAAGCTGCTGTTGTTTTAACCTTTATGGTTATGAATTGTTCAGAATGTGTTAATCACATTTTCTGCTTCTTGAAAGGAATTCTGAAAGAGTCATGCCATCTTAGAATGGGAAGGGACCTTGTTGTTCAGAATCTTGCAGTGCCTCTGGGTTATAATTCTGAAATAAGCTCTTATTTGATATTAGTATAAAACATACAGGGTATTCAGCTGCCCCTGGACATATCTGAGGTTTAGTTTTTAAAGAAATGTCTGATTTCGTTGGCTTTCTTTTTATTCATTTCTTGGACATTTACTGTAACTAAATGTTTTCACTTAATTCAATTTTTAAAATAATGTTTGTTTTTCTGGACTTACTCTGTAACTCGAGCTAAATTTTATCTGCAGTGTATAAGCTTGTAGACTGCTGTTATCCTGGAATGCATTGAAATTGTGACATGGGAATTGATCCAGAAATCACTTACACGAGCAAGCACTCAGGCCTCAGAGCTAAGCTAGAGAATGATTTCAGCAAAACCGTCTCCTCCATCTGCACATTTCTACATGTTTCTGTGACCAGATCTGTGCCAGCAATGAGGGCAGGCCGCACATTCCCTCTGCAAACACTTGGTGCAGATTATAGGGCTATATTACATTATCCTTTTACTAAGCCAGAATTGGCAGTGGAAGCTGTGTCTGAGGAAGGTATTGAAACTATTGGCTTCTCAGGGAGTGGGAGGAAAAATGTATACCTAGTGCATTTCCCTCACTCCATCCTCTAGTCCCGCAGAAGAGTCGCATTCAGTGAAAGGCACTCGTCCCAATATGAAATGTTTAATGTGCTGAAGCAGCTCGGTCCTAGTCACTGGCACCTTGAGGTTAAGGCTGTCAAGGCTTTCTCTCTCTCTCTCTCTCTCTCTCTCTCTCTAAATGTAGAAAGTTCAACCTAAATTTGTTTCTGGGTTACTTGTTCCTTCGGGATTGAGCCCCTAATGTTCTTCACCAGAAGATTGTTTGTAATTTCTGTTTTATCATAGTCTTCTTGCCTTCTCTTCTCTGGGTAGTTTCATTTTAGTAACCATATTCCCAGAGAAAACCCTGAAAAAGTAGACATGGGGCATGAAAATTAGCATGGCTGTAACTTTCGAAAAAAGGCTGCCATTGGTAGCTCCCAGGACAGTGACTGAAATGGGTATATATAAGAAAATCCTACATATGCTTTAGGAATGATTACTTCCTGACTTTACATTAGGGATTGGTATGGAGACTAGTGATTTTGTGATTTAACTGGTGATGTTTGCCCAGACTCTGAATGGTCCCTTGGAAGTAGAGCAGATGGCAGCCATCAGGCTTAGGTCTATTTCAAATGAATGGTTGTCCCTATCTCTCAGTTTGACCATTTACTGTGGGGTTCCTATAGCATGGATAGGGACAAGGAAGCATGGACCCAGGCAACCTGGAAGGGAGCCATGGCGGAGGCTCTGATACCAGGAAAGAAGGACTTACTCCTCCAGCTGGGGGAGGGCTGCCAGCAGAAAGCCCTCAGCTCAGCTGTCAGTATCATAAGGGGATTGCCTCAGCAGAAGAGCTCCGCCTTGCCCAAGGTTGCTGAGATGGCCTGCAAGTAACTACTGACCCATGTGGGGGTGATAAAGGCCCATCCTCCTAGCCCCACCTCAGGACGTGGCTAAAGCAACATCCTAGCTTCAGAATCCTCCCTGCAGGCATGCCTTAGGCTTTCACTGAGACTGTGTCCTAGCTCAGTTTCTCCCTCTGCTCAGTCTTTCCTCCCTCCTCCCCTCCTGACTTCCCTCCTCCTTCCTTTCCTTCCAGATGCTGTTCCCAAGATAGAAAGTTGAAATGTTAAACCGAGAAGAAAAACAAAGGTAGAAAAATTAGGTTAGACTAGTGCTTTCTCCTCTTCATATCTGAATTTGGGATTTGGGGTGACACCTTGCTTCTCCATGAAGGTTAGAAGCTGTCATTTGAAGTCTTCACCCAGTCACTTCAAAGGTTGATGTTATGGGAAGAGACAGAGAAGGAAGACTCAAATAAATTATTTCAAATTGGATACTTCTTTGTGCTTTGCTTTGTAACTTTGTGTCCTTGCCCTTATAAGCAACTCTACATTGAGTCCTTTCTTAGATCACCTCCTTTCTTCCCTGTGCCACTGTGGCAGCAAGCAGGAATCACTAAAAATCCAATGAATAAATGGGCAGTGGTGCTTCACATTTCTAGCCCAGAGTTCCCATCGGGGGAGAATGAAAAGCAGCCTTGCTTCTAAAGATACTCTTATTCTCCTTGAGAGAAGGCAGTTTTGACTGCCCTGCCTAGTGTGAGGAAGAGCTGTTGACAACTGGAGGCTGGATGGGGTAGAAGCCAGGGTGAAAATTTAGTGACACCCAAGAAAGAGGTGAAAACTCTGGAGGACAAAGCTAAGAACCACACGGAGAGCTTCTGTCTGTTCCTCCTGGGATCGCAGGGGAATTTGTGTTTAGGTGAATCTCTGTAGGGCTTCCCATCCCTCAGCATGGATCTCCAGGTCATGTGTAGACATGGAATGGACTTCTTGAGAAGTCAGAGTTGCCATCCAACTGAGCCTTCAGAGGGGAAGCATGATGTCTCTCCTTAACTCTTTGGGTGTACTGGGAGGTGACCAAATCAGATGGGTGGGCTTGGGCTGTAGGGTCCCTACTATTTCGGGATGGCGTCCACATGTTTTGCTCTAGGAGTGTTAACATGTGTTCGTGAAAGGCTTATTGCGGTGCTCCCCACTCTACACCGCTGTTCAGAGCCCGGCCCGGGTGTGTGCCGGGAGGGGAAGAGGGGCTGGGGCACTGGAGGGCGGCACCAGCGTGGGTACAAAAGAGACGAGGCCTCTGGACAGCGGAGGAGGAGGGGAGGGCGCCGGAGCGTGGTGCCAGCGGCAGCGCATTGGAGCCCCGTGGACCGAGCCGAGAGGCGGGCGTGCTCGCCCAGCTGGGGAGAGCTGGGAGCGGCGGGCGAGGCTGAGGGGCGCAGTGGGGCCGGAGCGGCGGCAGCTGCGGAGCGAGGGCACCTGAGGAGGGAGAAGGACGCGCGCGGACTGAAAGTGGGGAAAGAAGAGGCAGGCAGGCAGGCCGGCCGGCGCCCTGGCCCGGGGGTCACGGGCGCGGGAGCCCGGCGAGGTGGAGCTGGGCGGCGGCGCGGGCCGAGCCGAGGGAGGAGGGGAGGGAGGAGGCGCGGGGAGCGCGTTTGGGGCGCCGCCGCGGGGAGGGTGGCGGCCGCCGGTGCGCGCGGGGCGCTGTGTGTGCGCGCTCCTCCGCTCAGGGAGGAAGATGGCCAAGAAGGGAAAGTTGGGGTGACGCGCGCGGCCCCCGGAGGCTCGGCGGGGGGCGCCGCAGCGAGCCCGACGGAGCGACGGCCAGACAGGCTGGGGGGGCGCTCAGTCCGGGCGCTGCCACTGCTGCCGAGCCGCCCGCCCCCTCACTGCAGGTGGCCGCGGGTGCGCTGGGTCCGGGCGCCGGGGGCGCTGACGGGCGCGCGGGGGAGCCCGGCCAAGGGATGGGCTGCGCCCCCAGCATCCACGTTTCGCAGAGCGGTGTGATCTACTGTCGGGACTCGGACGAGTCCAACTCGCCCCGCCATACCACCAGCGTGTCGCAGGGCCCCGCAGCCCCCCTGCCCGGCCTCTTCGTCCAGACCGACGCCGCCGACGCCATCCCCCCGAGCCGCGCGTCCGGGCCCCCCAGTGCCGCTCGAGTCCGCAGGGCCCGTGCCGAGCTGGGCAGCTGCAGCAGCACGGGCTCTGCAGCCCCCGCAGCGACCACCTGCAGGGGCCGGAGGCGCCACTGCTGCAGCAGCGCGGAGGCCGAGACCCAGACCAACTACTCCAACGTCAAGGTAAATGCCAGGCACCCGCACAAGGTGGTGGGGGGCCGCCCGCCCCGTCTGTCCGGTTCGCTCGGGTAGGGGGCTCTGCTCCAGCGGAGTTGAGTGGCCGAGACGCGGTGGGGTTGGGGAGGTTGTCACTAAGTAGTTTACTTTCCTTTGTAGGGGTGATGAGGGCCCAGGAAATCTGAGCAGAAAAGACCCCTGGCGGGGTCCTGGGTGCTGGTTCTGAGGAAATGGGTGGAGAAGGGAGCGCAGAGGGAAGTCGGTGGGCTGGCCGGTTTTTCACGGAGGGGAGGAAGGCTGTGACTCGGTTAATGCCAGAGCAGGGGTGGGTATCATGGAGAGCATTCCGTGGTGAGTCTGGTTGAATGAAATTTGAGCACCAGGCCGATTTGCGTGTCATGCAGGTGAACGGTGCAGACCTGGTGCAAGGATACCCCTGTGCCTCGTATTCAGATTTTTGCCTGGGAAACCAGCCCAGCTGCATGGGATCTTAGGAGCTAGCCGTGGGGATTTGTGAATGAATGAGGGTGTCTCTGTTTTGTGGGAGATGGAGGAAGAGAACCAGAGTGGAACCTGTTGTTTGTCTCTTGTTTGGGTTGGCTGCATCCTGGACATAATTGAGAGAACCTGCTTTGAGTTTGGAGGATCAGCAGAGCTAAGTGGGGGAATTAGTTTCCAGTACAGTGAAACCGCCTGAAGATGAAGGTTCTGCTCATACATTTCGTCTTTTAGGAGGGTGGGATTGTGAGGACGTGGAGAAAATTGTTTAAATGATTAAAGCAGTCACTAGATATTTCTGAATGGCAGAAGAAAAATGATTGTTTTAATAGTGCCCTTCTGTATGTTCTCAAAATACTAACTGTTAAATCCAAGAGGGTTCTCATTGTGTAAATCTGGCCACTAGGCATTTTGTCTGTATAGCAGACAGAATGACAATGGCACAGCCCATCGTGCAGAGGGGGAAAACCACCTCCATGACTCTTAATGTTAGATAGAATAACAGCTTTTACATGGTCAGTGGATTACCAGGAGCCGTCCCACTGATGATACACAATTGTATATTTAATACTTGAAAAGTTGTTCAACAGTTGGTCTAGTGTGAGGAGCCTTCTAGTCTTCATTGGATAAAGTCAGCTGTCAATGGAGGAGTGAGGAGAAGAATGGCTTGTACTGGCTTCAGTCTGGAAGTCCAAAAGCTTCTTTTAGTGAACTTATTTTAGCAGCATCTGATTTTGTAACATGAAACTTAACTGATGCTTATTTATAGTTGTAGGGTTTCTCTGGTAATAATTATATATGTAATGTAATCATTAGAATAACAAACCATTTATTGAGCACTTACTATATGCCAGGTGTAAGCTTTCTCTTCTAGCTTTGGAATGTTAACCATGTGATGGCAGAATTTCCAAAGACGAGAGACCTGGATGCATGACAGTACAGCCTGCCAACTGAGCATTTGTTATCGAGGCATATGCAGAACACTGTGTTGTTCTTTTGTCAGGTATCTTTTATTAACACACGGGTTCACATAAAGTTAGCATTAGTAGAAATTTCAGGAGAATAAAATTTATATTTGGTGAAATGATTAAATGCGGATGTTATCTAGAAAGACTATCCTTTTGCCTTCTTGTTGAAAATGAAATGTAAAGACATGAAGCAGTAGTTTAGAATGGTGACAACTTATGAACTTTGAAAAAAAAATTTTTTTTTGGTTGCCTCAGAGAAATTGTGTATTTTGCCTTTCAGAGTAGCAGGATTCCCAATTTAGTACCTGGCAACTCTAGCTACTCCATGTTTGTTCAATGAAAGAAAGAATAATGAATGAATTCATTCCCCATGTTTCAATACTTCCCTCAAGAGGCTACTTAGAGACCAAATGGAGTAAAAACTGGAGGGAAAGTGAGTCCCAATTATTAGCAGCTAGTATAAGCTTGTGTAAACATCATTGCTACTTGGCTGACGTGTTAAAAGGCTTGACCTGGATTGGAATTTACTTCACTTTGCTTTATCAACAAGATTTCCAAATAAGAGCTTAATTCATTCCAAGCTATTACTAGGAATGTTGGGAATGAAACTGCTGGTTTAGTGATTCAGCACCAATTTGCATGTGTAGATCTCAGAAACTATAGATTTGATAATAAATATGAGACCAGAATTATAATTTATGCAAATCCTACATAATTATTATTGCAGAATTGCTTTAATACATTTAATGGCATCCTATTAGGACTTGTGATTCAGTGTTATATTATTTTTTTCAATCTTCACATGTTTCATACTCTTTTATGGTTAAGGTAATTTTCTAAAAACCTTACTTTTATTTCCTTTTAGAATAAGAATTCTTATACCTTAAGTGTCTGAGATAGTTGCTAGTCATGCCCCCCCCACCCCTGCTCCCCTTTTCTAAAATGTTCAAGTATAAAAGTATAGTCTTTGCTCTTTGGTCCTGTTTACAGTGATGGGTTGTAAGTTTTTTGTTTTTTAATTTTCCTCTTTGTACATCAATTATAAACCATATGCTCATTATTTACTTGGTCTCTGGTATTCCCCAGAGTACAAAAATGTGTGCTTGATCTCTCTCTCTTTTCTAGCAATAATTCATCTCATTAAGCTTTTAGAATGATGAAGCATTATGATGTCAAACATGATGTCAACAGGAACCTTCCTGAATACCTAATTTACAAAAAAAAGGTATAATCATTAATAATTCATATGCAGTGCAATGATATCATACGGGTTTCCATTTCTGGTAAGAAGTTAGAATTGTCTCCCAATTGCTGTAAAAATGCAACTTCCTAGCAATTTGTCTCCCTCTTGTTTGCCTTTTTAAAAATAGTACTCCAACAGGAGAATCCTGCAGAATGCTCACTCCTGATATTGTGCCAGTTTTGTAATTCTTGTTCAGAAATCCTCAGAGGAGATGGTTGAACCTCTCTCTGGGAAGATCCGGGGGTTCTTACAAGTTTGTTCTCATACCAGCTGTTGCAGCTGGGGAGGCATCCGAGCCTAGGCAGCCAGTTGTAGAAAAGTCTTTATTGACACATACAGTCAACTGGCAGTTATCTCTATGTAGGTTAATTGTTTTGTGGATGGGGCACAGGAGATTTGTAAGTTTCCAAATGATTTTGTGTTGATAGGCAGCATCGCCAATTCCCCCTTTCTCCTCCATTTGTTGTGCTGATTTATCCATTTATTTATTTATTTATTTTTAAAATATGTTTTTATTGATTTTTTAGTGAGAGAGGAAGGGAGAGAGAGACAAAAACATCAATGTGAGAGAGACATCTATCAGGTGCCTCCTGCACGCCCCTTACTGGGGTTGGAGTCTGCAACCCAGGCACGTGCACTGACAGGAAATTGAGCAGGGACCTCTCAGTCCATGGGCCCTCGCTCAGTCCGCTGAGCCACACAGGCCTGTGGCCCGACAGGGGGGAGCCAAGGGAGTAAATACTTCCCATTCCATTGTCCTTCCTTTCATCCATCTCCATCCAGATGGTACTTCCTTTGGCCAAACGCATCTGGAAACCAGGGGGCCAGGGATAACATTGATGGAGGTTTGCAAGAGCAGGGAGGCTGTCCTGCCATACCCCAGAAGCCTCTCTGTAACGAGTGTTTAAGATGTTTGACATCATTAGAGATGAGTAATTTTGATGATTGTTTAAAATAGTGGTGTTTTTAATGGTTGCTTAATTTATTGTTTATGTTTCTTGTTTGTTTAATGACTAATGATATAAAAATATGCCCAGTTATCTTGTTTGGAGACCTCTGAGTTATTGCTGAAAACAAATCCTCCTCTTCAGTTCACTCTCCACCCTGACTCTGCCCAGACTTTTCTTAGTCCGCTTGGGCTGCTCTAACAAACTACCAGGAACAGGGTGACTTAAACAACAGACCTCTGTTTCTCACTGTTTTCAAGGCTGGGAAGTGCAAGATCAAGGTGTGGGCAGATTCTGTACCTTGAGAGTGCACTCTTCATGGCTGGCAGGTGTCCATCTTGTGTCTTCACATGGCAGAGAGTAAGCAAGTTCTGGTCTCTCTTTCTCCTCTTATAAGGACACTAATCCCATCATGGGGCCCCACCCTCATGACCTCGTCTAAACCTAATTACCCTCAAAGGTCTCACCTCCAGATACTGTCAGGGTTAGGGCTGAAACAGAGGAATTTGGGGAACACAGACATTCAGCCCATAACAGACATGTTTCTATCATTTCCTCTGCCCCTTACCCACTGCCTCTGGTCCCCATGATCTCAGAGCCCAGTGGTAGGGGTGGAGAAAGAAAGCACTCTTTCTAAATGGGAAGTTCCCTAAGTGGGATATAAGCTTATTCAGCTTGTTACATTTTTGCTCTATTTGTACTTTCCTGCTCTATACCTTCTCTCTACAGTCTCAAAAAGTTAATAAAGGAGTTTTACTATATGTTGATAAGCTGATATTTTCTATAAAGAATATATTTAAAACACTTACAAAATACTCAAATGTGCCCTGGCCGGTTTGGCTCACTGGTTAGAGTGTTGGCCTGTGGACCAATGAGTCTCGGGTTTGATTCCAGTCAAGGGCACGTACCTCGGTTGCGGTTTGTCCCCAGCCCTGGTTGGGGTCGTGCAGAAGGCAACCAGTCCATGTGGCTCTATCACATCGATGTTTCTCTCTCTCTCCCTCTCTTCCCCTCTCTCCCTCCCACTATCTGAACACAAAGGGAAAAATATCCTCGGTGAGGATTAAAAAATATATATATGTATGTATGTAAGTATATATATATATATATTTTTTTTTTTTCAAATGTGTTCGGGAGTTCATTTTAAAAAAAAAATAGATGTTAACCTTTATCTTACAGGGGAAGTCTTAGTAGTTTTTATATTTTAATACAAAACACTGCTTTTTAACAAGTTGCAATATAGGTTAATTTAGATTCTTTTGTTGCTAGTTTCTTCCCCCTTTTCTCTCTTCTTTCACTGACTGATAAAAGCCAGATTTTATCAGGATTTTAATGCTTTACTCTTTGCCATCAACTTCTTTCACTTCCTCCTTTCTGCCTCCTTAGGGCCAGTGCACAGAAAAATAGTTTAGAAGCATTGATTGCTATAATAAAAATCAGGAGACACTTTTACTTTTGGATAATGCATCAATGAAAG
This sequence comes from Tadarida brasiliensis, assembly GCA_030848825.1. Taxonomy (NCBI): domain Eukaryota; kingdom Metazoa; phylum Chordata; class Mammalia; order Chiroptera; family Molossidae; genus Tadarida; species Tadarida brasiliensis. The sequence continues at coordinate 50,315,531 of CM061258.1, forward strand.
AAATAATACGCTGTGGCTATCTCTTGATTCCAAGGCAATTCATATTTTCATGTATAGTTTGTACGTTTTGCAACAAGGTATATGGAATAGATGTAATAATATTACAGTCGTCCCTCGCCACTTGGAGCTTCGACTTTCACGGCTTCACCGCGATAGAGTGAAGCCGCCAAAGTCAAAGCACGAAGTGGCGAGGGACGACTGTGTATAAATATAAATAAAGAATCCTACTTCGTAGAAATTCATTTATCGCGGTAGAGTCCGGAACTGATTAACCGCGATAAACGAGGGCCGACTGTACCTGTTGTTTAAGTCTTTGCTATTCGCAGAGCACTTTATATACATTGTTTCACCTAATCTACATAAAACAGTATGAGCTACAAATTATTATTCCCATTTTACAAATGAGGAAGTGAGGCTGCAAGAGGTGGAATAAATTGCTCAAGGTGAGGGCTGGAATGTGAATACAAGGTGTCTGAATCCAACTTCAAGGTTCTCAGCCATTGAGTTTTGCTGCTGCTCCCACGGGCCTGAAGGCCCAAGGCTGGTGCTGGACCTGCAGCGTTATGTAGAGCAGAGAGGTGATGAACAGGTGGTGGGCTGGGGTGGGGGGAGGGAGGCAATCAGAGGGCCTGTGGGTGAGGTTTTTCCTCTTACATATCCACTGTCACCCTTCTGTTAGCTTAAACTGGAGTGTTGTTTAGCGATGAGTGGAGAACGTAAAATGCATACCAGATTGGAGCAGCTTTGTCAAAACATGTCATTGTTTTCACTGAGCACAGTACGTGGCACATTGAAAGTATTATACCAAGATTAGCTGCTAATAATCATGTGGTTGCTATTATTTCTGTTTTGGTAATTAAAATGAGATTTTGGTTATTTAGATTTAGATATTTTTGAAACGTGATTTTTTTTTTATTGAGAAACGTATCCAACTTTCAAATAGATTGATTTGGCTGATGTAGATGACTGATTCGATTTATGAAGACACGTGCATTATCCAGAAGCTTTGAAAACTCTGCTGCAGACATGGGTTTGGTCTGCCTCGGTTGTATTTCCGAAGGAGATGACGCGGTGAAATCTTGCCCACCGAAGGCTCAGGGTGGAGTTTGAGTTCCGTGACTGTTGGGCCTACACACAGCTCCTGCCCTTGAAGTTTAGGGCCTTGGTGTTAACTGAGGTGGCTCCATGCAGAAGTCTTCTTTGGTGTAAACCTGTAACCTGAAGCCTTGATCTGCAATTGGGCGTAAAGCCATTTTGCATAAGCTCTGTTGTTTTGATACTGCTGCATTTTAGGTGCTGTCAGATGTCTTATATGGTTAGGAGAAGGATACACTGAATATAAGAGCCCTTTTCTGTCTCAGAGAGGAAGGTGAAATGATTAGCTACAGGGACTCAGTTGCCTGTGTCAGTCACAAAACTGAAGACCCTGAATTTTGGAAATTTTTATAGGAAGACACATGAGAGACTTTTTAGCAACCTGTAATATGTATAATAAGAAAAGAGCTGTTTTCTGACATCAGAACCACAAATAACATCAAAGCTCTGGACCTAGGAGGTAATGAGTTCAGGGTAGGCGGGGCTCCTGCCCACTCCGGGTTCCTGCAGAGGGAGCTTCAAGCAAGAGCAGTGGCCGAATTGAGGGGACAGTGCCAGTGTAGGAAGGCAAGTACCTCACCAGGCCAGACCTCACCCTTGAGTGGTCTTTGGGCCGCATAAGACTTATCTTCATTTTCAGCTGAAGAAGCAGATGGACAGTGTTGACAGGTATTTGGCTTAGAAACTGGGTGACTGTGAGGAAAGCAAAAGCCATTCCACTGGTTGATGCTTCAGAAACTTCAATAGTGTTTCAAGCTGAGCCTTGGCTGGAACTGAAGGTTTCTGTTTTCCCCACAGTCTAATAGAAACTGGCTACCATATCTTCCCTCCAGAGTTCCCTCGAGAGAGTACTACCCAATCCAGCGATGGCCAAATAAAGATGATAGCAAAGGATCAGCTTTGTGGATGGGTGGGCCAGCACTAATTAACATTACTTTCCCAGAGTCCATCATGTACATGTGCAGACAGACAGACACACACACTCCTGCTGTGGGAAGTGGTGTGCTGGGACGGAAGGCTTAGGCAGACAAGTTTGCATGAGGCTTTCTGTCTTCTTCCATCTAAATCTGTAAGGCTGTGTCTGCAAAGCAAGTTCTGGGACCCCTAACCCGTGTGACGCCCTCACAGGCTTTCCTGTGGCTGTGGTCAGCCTCTCTGTCCATCTACTCAATCAACGTGGAACCCAGTGTGAGCTCAGCACCTTTCTAGGACGCTGATCGTGGAACCTTCATCCCTTTGGGAGGAGCTGGTGAGGGCAAGGGAGAGTGGTCCGTTGTTCTCACCTTTCTAGTGGTTGTGACAGGGAGGAGTGTTGCAGACATTCTCCTCCCTTTGGCTTGTTGAGATTTTCAAGAAGGGAGAAAGAGGTAGGGTAAGAGGCTAGAACCTCTTCTGTGTGTCAGAGATGCGAACTTTGACCCCCCCCCCCAATCAGGAAATGCTTTGAATAAATGTAAAATGCAACCCTCACTTTTATATTTAGATTACAAGACAGAAATATACTTTGTAAGGCATCTAGTTGGTATTGGGAAAGGATTTTCATTTAGAAACAATGTTATACATGGTGTTTGGATTTCCAGGTTAGCCCAAAAATGTATTTAGTCGATTATATAGCTAGAATATATTTACATTGTGGAAACAATATTGCTTTGAGAGAAGCCTAAAATTGAATTAGAACTAGTGTTTCTTTTGTACGTGTGCCCTTTGGGAGAAGCGGGTTTAATTGGAGGGTGATGAAGCAGAGGAGGGAGAACCTGTGACGCTCCCTCATGGAGTGATTATCCTAAGTGATTGTTGGTGCTCTGAGGAGGTGAGGGGCTCAGGTGGTGTAGAGGGAGCCTGGTGCAGGGAGCTCAGGTGGCTTGACAGGTATTTGTGTGTGTCTTTTAACTCTAAAAGTTCCCTGTTTTTAAATTGTAAAACCGTTATGCATCAAAAAATTTAATAACTACTATCTTAGTTGGGGCTACTATAACAAAGATACCATAGACTGGGTGACTTACAAACAACAGAAACATACTTCTCACAGTCTGGAGGCTGGGAAGTCCAAGGTCAAGGAGCTAGCAGATTTGGTGTCTGGTTAGGAACTGATTTCTCGTTCATAGCCTGCAGCCTTTTCACTGTGTTCTCACTTGTCCCATTCATGAGGGCTCTACTCTTATGTCCAAATCACGTCCCAAAGGCCCCACCTCCTAACATCATCACTTTGGGAGTTAGGAATTGGTGTGGGGGTGGGGTGGGGGAACAAACATTCAGTCTGTAGCAACAACTGTACTTAATATCAATCACATTTTTCTAATTGTCTTATTATTTTTTAGCTTGTTGATATCCAAATAAGGTTCACTCATTGTGATTGGTTGATGTGTCATTTAAGTCTCTATCAATATGTCTCTCTCTTTCACTTGCAGCTAGTTTGTTGAGGACCCTGGGTTGGTTGTCCTGTAGCTTTGCCCCCAGTCTGTGTTTTACTTTTTGCATTTCTGGGTGTGTCTAACATGTTTCCCTGTCTTGTGTGTTTACTAGAAACTGGTAGTTAGAGATTTGCTAAGATGATGCTAGATTTTAGGGAGTAGGGTGAGAATACTTTTTAGATGATACTGTGTTCTCATGTCAGGAAGCATATGATGTTTGGTTGTCTCTTTGCGGTGATGCTCACCAGTATTAACAATTTTTGCTTTACACCCCATCATTATGGGGTGTAAAATGGTAATATTCTTGTTCTATCCTTTCTCCTTCACTTATTAGCTGGAATGTCTCTAGAAAGAAAAACTTCCTTTCACCAATTAGTTGGTTTCCCTGGGACAGAGTTTATATAGAAAAGGCAGGTTAAGCCCTGGCTGGTTTGGCTCAGCAGTTAGAGCGCTGGCCCGAGGACCAATGAGTCACTGGTTCGATCCCGGTCGAGGGCATGTACCTCCATTGCGGTTCATCCCAGCCCTGGTTGGGTCATGTGGGAGGCAACCAATGGCTCTATCACATCCATGTTTTTCTCTCTCTCTCTCCCTCCCTCCCACTCTGTCTGATGATAAATGGAAAAATATCTTTAGGTGAGGAATTTAAAACAAGAAAAGAAAAGTCAGGTTAAATACGTGAATCTTTTCTCTTATTTCCAGTTTTCAAAATGAGATGATTCCCTAACATTCTTCTGAGGAGACAATGATTTTTTTTTTTTTTTCATTCTCACCCAAGGATACTTTTCCATTAATCTGCAGATAGAGTGGGAGGGAGGGAGGGAGGGGGGGGGGAGAGAGAGAGAGAGAGAGAGAGAGAGAGAGAGAGAGAGAGAGAGAAAGAGAGAAACATCTATTGGTTGCCTTCCGCATGACCCCGACCAGGGCTGGGGACTGAACCGCAACCGAGGTACATGCCCTTAACCAGAACTGAACCCGCGACATTTTGGTCAGTGGGCCAACACTCTAACCGCTGAACCAAACCAGCTAGGGCGATTTTTGTGTACTTGTTTCTCTGTTTGCTTGCTTAGTATCATTGTGGATCATACATATATTTGGTGCATGTCAACTCTTTGCAGTTGTTATTCTTTGGGTGCTCGAACTGCCCTTTTTTGGCTGGAGGGGGCTTATTTAAGTTGATGAGGCACTTTTCTTGAAGAAATCGTTTCAGCTAAGTTGATTAAATTATGTCCTTATTCTGAATTTTTTTTTTTTTTTTGTAGTTGAGGACTTGCTGACCACCTGTAGGTGGGGTACACCTTGATGTCTGCCTGGCCATTCCTAGTCGTTGTTGTTAAATGCAATCGAGTTGGCTCTGACTCCTGGCAACTCAGTGAATGAGTGATGTCCTATCACCAGTCATACCAAACCTCGCTGTAGCTCTTTTCCTATCATTTTTGTGGCTACAAAAAGGCAACCTGGTGTGATGGAAAGATGCTCATTGGCCAGGGCTCGAGCTCCAGCTTGGCCTTATACAAGCTTTGTGACCTTGGAGAAGCTGCGTGAGTCCTCTTCATAAGGTGGGGATAATGCACCATCAGAAGGATTGGTGCAAATATAACAGGTGTACAGTCCTGTGACCCTTTCTCATGAGTGTGTGTGTGTAACTAAGTCTCTGAAGTCTGGAATGTGTTTTACATGTACAGGGCATCACAAATGTGGACTGGCACATTTCAGTGCTGAGTGGTCACAGAGTAGCTATTCTGATGGGAGAAGGGAGGAAGAAAGTGAAACTTGACACAAGAGCTATCCATTAAGCAGCTATAATCGCACATTATAACTCCACCAGAAGTAGAGCATGGTAGTTGTATTGGTTCTTTGTCTCTTGGTTCTCAGCTCCATTCCTGCTTTTCCATATTCTCTTTTGTATTACGCGAGGCTAGAAGTCTACAAACTGCCTCTTTTCGATTCCTTTGCCAGCTGGTGTCCTCTTAGATTCCTCAAGTAGGAGATACTGGTAGGAAACTGGACTGTGGGAGAAAGGGAGACAATAGCAGTGGCTTCTGCCAAGTGGCAGTGGTACACATTGAACAGTGAGGGTGCGGCCCCTCAGCTGACGAGTGTGGGCTTGTGGGTGCCAGCCCAGGGAGTTCACAGTTTCTGGCCGCTGGATGTTACCCATCTACTTCGTTTCTCCAGCTCACTCCCGTCTTCTTTTTGCCCTTTCATACCTTTCAACACCTTGTAAACAGTTCTCTACATTGGTCCGTCTGTACTTAATATATGTAGAGTGGTTTCTGTTTTTCTCACTGGACACTTGGGGTCTGAGATCAGAGAGAACTCAGGGGTAATCTTTTAGTTCTGTGACTCAACATCTTTAATATTCAATTTCTTCTTCTGTCTACAGGGGTTAATAAAAGCACCTCTCTCGTGAGGATCATATAATTAACATATGTGACTTTGTTAGCTTTGAACATAACTCTCAAAAAGAGTTGTCTGCCTGGCTGGTGTGGCTCACTGGTTGAGCGTCGACCCATGCACCAAGAGATCACCCGTTTGATTCCCAGTCAGGGCACATGCCCAGGTTGTGGGCCCAACCCCCAGTGGAGGGCATGCAGGAGCGGTCAATCGATGTTCTCTTTCATTGATGTTTCTATTTCTCTCTCTCTCTCTCCCTTCCTCTCTCTCTAAAATCAATAAAAAAAAAAAAAGAGTTGTCTACTATTGATAATATACAAGCCAATTTTTGAAGGCTCATCCTTTAACATTTTTTATTATAGAAAAGTTCAGATGTAGAGAGAATAGTATAATAAAACTTCATGTACACACCACACAGCCTCACAGTTATAAAATGAAGGGCATTCTTGTATCTGCACCACCCACTCTCCTCCCTACTATGGGATTATTTTAGAACAAATCTAAACCATTATATTATTTCAGGTGTAATTTTTTCAGCATGTAACTATAAGAGATAAGGACGGTTTAAAAAAACAAACAAACCCATAATACTGTTAGCATACCTAAAAATTAAAAATAATTTCTTAGTATCATGGAATACCAAGACAATGTTCAAATTTTCCTAATTATCTCATAAATATCTTTGTTTAAAAATATTTGATATATGAATCATCTTTGGAATAAGGTCTGCCTGTTGTAACTGGTTGATATGTTTCTTGAGTATTTTTTTTAAAAAAACATGTTTTTATTGATTTCAGAGAGAGGAAGGGAGAGGAAGAGAGAGAAACATCGATGAGAGAAATATCAATCACCCGCCTCCTGCACGCCCCCTACTGGGGATGGAGCCTGAAAGTTGGGCACGTACCCTGACTGGGAATCTAACCTGGACCTCATGATGCATGGGACAATGCTCATCCAACTGAGCCACACTGGCTTAAGTATCTTTTAGCATATAGGTACCCGTTCTCTCTTTCTCCCTCACAGTTTGTTAAAGAAACTGGGTTACTTGTCCAGCAGAGTTTTCCACAGTCTGGATTTTGCTGATTACATTCCTGTGGTATCATTTACCACATTTTTCTGGCCCTGGGTTTCCTGTATATTGGTGGTTAGATCTAGAGGTATACTGGTTGGATTCAGGACTATTTATTTTGGCAAGACTGCCTTATAGGTCGTGTTGTGTAGCTCCATGAGGAGGCATATAATGTCTGGTTCTCTCTCTTTTTGTAAAGCAATAAAGAGGAGGGAATGCATTTTTATTTTTTTAATAGGGAAGTTACTTGATGTTTGGATGAGGCAGATGTGGGAGATGGAACAGTCTAGAATGACACCCTGGTTTTGGCATAGTTTTAACAGAACATCCTTATTGGGATCTGGGGCAAAAGAAGGGGGAAGGTAGATGAGAAGGTGGAAGGAAGAGGTCTGCATGTGTGTATGCACGTTTGTAAATGTAGTGGTTGGCTGCAGGAGAGCTTAATTCAGATATTCTTCACCATGTTTATGTTTCCAATTTAATCAATGTAACTATATAAATTTACTTTCTAGTCAAACCATATGCCTCAGTGATAGGAGATAGAATCAAATACAGAATTCGTTTTCCTTGCAGACAGTTTGATAAAAGAAAAGTTAGCGTGAACATTTTTTTGAGCTTAGACCACGGGAAGCCCCTGCCCGGTCCTGTCTAGTGCCGTTACCATCTGAGTGCAAGTAACGCTATGGAACACTGGGTGTGAAGTGTCATGTCACGGGTTTTCTTTTCTTTAATTGCTATATAATTCACATAACATAAAGTTTACCATTTTACAGTGAACAATTCAGTGATTTTTAGTATATTCAGTATGTGTACAGCCACCAGCACTGTCTAATTCTAGAATATTTCCATCAACCCAAAAAGAAACTCCATACCTATTGGCAGGCAGTCAGTCCTAACTCCCCCTTCCCCATCCTTTGGCAACCACACATCTACATTTTGTCTCTCTAGATTTGTTTATTCTGAAACTTTCGTATAAATGGACTCGAATAGCATATGGCCTTTTGGTTCTGGCTTCTTTCACTTAGCAAAGTGTTATGGTTCATACCTGTTGTGGCACAAATCAGTATTTTATCCCTTTTATTGCCAAGTAATAGTCCATGGTATGGATGTACCACTTTTTATTTGTAATTTATCCATTGATGGACATTTAAGTTCTTTCCACTTTTTTTTTTTTAAATCTTCACCCCAAGGATATTTTCCCATCAATTTTCAGATAGAGTGGGAAGGAAAGGGGGGGGGGCGGGGAGAAACGTCAGTGCAAGAGAGACACATTGATTGGCTGCCTCCCACATGACCCCAACCGGAGCTGGAATCTAACTGCAACCAAGGTACGTGCCCTTGACTGGAATCGAACCCGCGACCCTTTGATCCCTGGGTCGACGCTCTAATCCCTGAGCCAAACCAGCCAGAGCAGGTTATTTCCACTTTTTAACTAATATGAATGAATAATGCTGCTATAAACATTTTTGTACAAGTTTTTGTGTGGAAATATGCTTTCATTCCTTTGGGGTATATACCTAGGAGTAGAATTGCTGGGTGATATGGTAAGTGTGTGTTTGACTTTTTGAGGAACCACCAAACTATTTCCCAACGCAGCTGCACCATTTTTCATTTCCACCAGCATAAGTGAGGGCCCCTATTCCCCCACTTCCTCACCAACACTTGTTATTATCTGTCTTTTTTTTTTTAAAAATATATATATATCCATTCAAGTGGGTGTGAGGTGGGATCTTTTTGTGGTTTTGATTTACATTCTCCTGATGGAAAATTCAAAGTTTTTTAAAAGAATTAAATGAGATACCATAGGTGAAATTTGGCATAGATTTGGGCTTCAGTTCTCTGCGAGATTTGCGGGACCACCCCCACCCCCAGAATAACCGTATTAGTGTTCCTGGACATTTTTAATTACACTGCAGCCTTTTAGCTCAGGAAGGCAGAGTAGGCATAGCTCCCACACTGGGCTTTACATTCGTGTATATGCCCATACACCCATGTGTGCCAGAATCCCCTGTGGAGTCCTTTCCCAGAGCTCTAGAATCACACTGTAGTGGGCCCCAGCCTGTACATGAAAGAAGAGTCACACGGTCTAGAGAAGTAATGGGTATGATCTTGAAAGGCAAGAGGCTTGGAATTTCAAGGATCCTTAAGTGGCACTTTCTCTTGCTGCCACGGGAGGCGCATCTGAGCATATGCGATTTAGCTCACAGTGACAACTGAGAAGTCATCACCTTTAACAAGTTGGGAACTAAGGTTTAGATTTGGTTCAGGAGCTTAATATGAATACAAACTCATTGGAAGCAGTGAAATGAAATGTGGGGCCAGGTTTCTGGCTTGGGCACAGTGAGTCACACCATATGTGTAGGTTCTTGATATTGTTTTGCTCATTTAGAGGGGATGGTGGTAAAGATAATTCCCAGATGTTGGCTCATGCAAAACCCATGTGTAGTTGTTTTGGAATGTTTTTCTACCTGCTCATATGAATGCAGGTGCAGCTGATGGTATGAATATTGGCAATACAGCAGATAACACAAGCCAAGCTATGAAGGCCCGGCCCGAAGACTTGGGGAAGGTCTGTAAAAACCTGCCCTTCTTACTTTTTCTGTTCTTTCTGCTACTTATTTTGAGTAAATAGCATTGCTTTGTAGATGGACATGAAGTTCCTAAGGAAACATTCTATTTCTCCTTAGGCTGCTTCTCTGATTACAGTGGAAGAAGTAGGGTTTAGGCTTTACTGGGGGAGTTTCAAGTCGCCTTTTGTAGATTATTTTGTATGATAGTCATTGAGGGAGAAACGATAGTAATGGTAATAATGTCAAAAAGGGGTTTTGTGACCAAAGGTTTTGCTGCATATTAATTCAGAATTTATTGCAATTGTCAAGTTTCATCAGTCAGGGTCCCTGGGGAAACAGTTCACCCCAGATGTTCTGATGAAGAGACCTTAAATGGAGAGTCTGCTTACAAAGGTGTGAGCAGAGATTAGGGAAGACAAGGGACAGTGAAGTGCCCCCACTGGCAACTGTGTGAAGCCCTAACTGTCCTAGGGCTGAAGAGGCCGGGGAGGAAAGAGCATTGTTGGCTGTGGGGCACCTGGCAGGAGCTCTGACTGTGAAAGCACTGGTGATTGACTGCCAGACCAGGGCACTGAGGCTGGGAGCAGTGGAGAAGCAATGACCCCACCCCTCTCTCTTTGCTCTCCACTGCCTGCCATTGGGGGCACCCAACCTGAGACCAGCTGGGGAGGGAGGCTGCTGGTGCAAGATGCAGAGGTGAGCCTCCAGACACTGAGCAGGGCGGACAGTGGACGGGGTGGTGGTTTGCAAGCGGAGACCAATTTGCACAATAACCAACTATTTTGCAGTGAGCACATTCTACTTTTTGTTAATTTTAGAAGGTGTTATTTTGGAGAACTTTGAGAAATATTACAAGTATAGAGAAATGTCCATTTCTCATTTCAAAAAATTTCCACAGTATTTCACATTTACTTATGTAAAAGCATCTTCTCTTTAAGGTGGCAAACTTTGTTATGAAATATTTCAAACTTTGTGCTTTTTTTCTTATTTTCCTAATACACTGGTGCATATTACTGTACTGTGAGAAACCCGAAACAGAGTGAACCACGCTGCTACACTGTCTTTCAAATTGTCAGAGGGTGCTTTTTACATTCCTCTTTTTCAGATTTGTGTGTAGATATTTGTGAATTATTCCGAGGCAGTCAGTTGTCTTCAAACCAAGTTCATCAGAGTGGAATTCAGTTTAGGGTCTTTGTAGCCATTGCTGAGGGGAAGACGCAGTATGCTGGCGCTATCCAGATAGCTGCACATGTCTCCCTGCAGACAGACTGGGGAATTATTTTGCTTCATACATTGATGAACTATGCCGACTTGGAATGTTTGTGGTAACCAAGTGACCTGTTCTTTGTCACCATGTGTGTAATTCTCCTAGGTCTGAATAAAGGGCAGATGAAGGTCTGTGTCTCTGGGTGCCTATGGGGTTGCTAGGAAATGATTTTCAAAATGCTTCCTGGTGATGCAGCAGGTCGAACTTTTTTTGTGCAGTGTTGTCATGGAAACCAAGTGCATCATTGCCTTGTCTAATTTATCTTTTAGTGATAAAAAATTGTAATCCAGGATTAACAGATAAAACATAATTTTTAAAAGGTAAAAAAACAACAACAACCCCATAACTTTAAGGGGCATACTGCTGTAAGTAGCACATCTTTTGAATCAGAAGATTTCATTGGCAGTGTAATTCACATAGGTCAGGGCTTGGCCATGTGCCATGATGGGAGCTAATCAATTTGTTTTCCTTCTTGTCTTTGGAATGAGAAAACCATGACTTCACCCGGTGGCTTTTTGCTGTGGGGTTTTATTACCGACCCCAGCTCCTGAGCCGATATGAATGGAAGGCAGCACACAGTCATTGTGAGTCTCACAAGGTTACCAGGGATTTGTTCTTTGATTGGCTGGTGGGTTTTATATCTCCCTTCCATCCTCCAGCACCCTCACCCCAAGAGCAGACTGTGGGGTGACAGTGATAGCCCTACCTTTTACAAAGGGCTGTCCTATCAAAATAGTGTCCTAGGCTTGCCCTCTCTGCTCAGCACCTGGACGCCCCCATCTCCCCAGGAGCAGATCCTGGAGCAGAGTATGCCTTGACTTCCCATGGTCGTTAAAGGGCCTTTAAGGCAAAGAGTTCCTCCTCTTCTGTGAATGGAGGACAAAACCTTCTAGCACTGCAGATATGATGGATGCTGCTTACATCTTGATCACTAGCTTATTAGGATACAGTTTCAAATGAAAGTACTTAGGATAGGAGAACTGAACTGAAAGAAGATTTTACACTGTATTTAGTAGTTCATCTGCCTCCATGGAGATTTAGCTCCTGGTGTTTCATTCCCCAGTCCCCAGCTGTGTGTGTGTGTGTGTGTGTGTGTGTGTGCGCGCGCGCGTGTAAGGTAGGCTTGTTTCATTGAATTAAATCTACTCATTTGTTTTAGACCTTTCCAAAATACCTTTTATTAATATTTCCAAATTTAATACATGTTTGAGCTTTTTGCCTATAAGGAGGGGAAGTTTGGCTCTTGGCACAAGTCCTAAGATTGATAATGGAAACAAGCCAATTTAATCAGTATTTCACTGAGCAGCACTTAAGGCTCAAATCTGTTTTCTTTCATTCATTCATTTAGCATATATATACTCAGCACCTACTTTGTACTGTGTACTTCTGGTACACCTGTTATATACAAAAGAATTCTCACGAGCAAGAGGTGCCTTAAGGATTCGAAGGCAGAGGCTCGCCAGAGCCCGAGGCCTGTCCAGAGTAGCTGCAACCAGGAGGATGCCATCTGGCAGCGTACTGGGATCCCTTGCTGATGTCCCTGCATTCCCATGGCTCACTTCTTATAACTCTGGCTGTTTCCCCAGTTCCAGAGTCTTGGCTGCAGCTCTTGATTACAACATGGCACACACGCCCAGTGCTTCTGTATGACCTTCTGTAGGGAATGTCACCTTTGTTGGTAAAATGGCCCCCAGAACCTAGCACTGGAAACACTAGGTAGCTCTTGACTCCATCCCACGGTGTTTTGTCTTCTGCTTTGATCCCACTACTTCCATCTCCATGGGGGCCTCAGGGTAGAGTGGCACCCTGCATCCCACTCTAGTAGCCTGACCATCCCAGGCACCTGAGGTTCTGTCTGTGCTTTCCAGAGCAGAGATGAGACAAGACTGTCATATTCAAGAGCACTCATTGAAGAATCAGGAATGACAAAAGAGAACAAGCAGAATGACCACTCAGAAACTAGACCCTGTGGTTTGCTCTCAGGAACTAGCAGCTCTTCTCTGTCTACCTGAGACTCAGTCAGGCCTTTCCTACCCGCTGCCTCTCCATAGTAGTTTCATCTTTATCCTCTAGCATCCTCCCCAAGATTCCTAGACCCCTCAAGTCCAGATGAGGCCAAGACCCTCCCAGGATATACATCATCTTTCAGAATAAGTGACTGAGAACTTTTGCTCTAGAATTCCAGCTCCCCTTCTTGCTAGCTGAATATTGCTTGGGCTGTTTTCTCGTCTGTTTCATGGGATCAGAGTAACACCCATCTCCTCGGGAAGTAGTGAGGATTACGTGACAGCATGCATGCCAAGTGCTCAGCGGAGTGCCTGACACTTAGTAAATGCCTGTGATCATCACATGATTGGAAAGACCTCCCCTGCCAGGTGTCTCCCCCATCTGTGAGGGCCATCCTTAGCTCTCCTGGCCTCAGCATAATTGTGACAGCCTTCATCCCACAGATGAACCCCTTTACCACTTTAACTGACACTATGTATTTAAACAGATAAAATAATGGTGTGCCTTATAATGTATACCACCTTAGATTTAATAACTATGATAGCCCTCCCCATGGGCCAGGCACCGTTGTAAGCAATTTATGTGAATTCATTGAGTCCTCGCAACCACCGTATGAGTTTGGTACTATTATTGTCCTCCTTTTAAGGAGGAGGAAACTGAAGCCCAGAAAGATTAAGTGACTCAAGGTCACAGCACCAGGAAGTGGCAAAATCGGGATTAGGACCCAGGCTGGCTGACTGGAATTTGGACTCTTAACTGCTGTGATTATTGCCAGAGAGAGTCTTCCTGGAAGGTTACATTTTCGGTAAGACTTGAAAGAGGGGAGGGAGCGAGCTACATGGATATCTGGAGGGAGAGTGTCCCAGACAGAGGGAGACCCCGTGTCTGGAACGTGCTTGGCACTTTGAGAACCACAGAGAGGCCTGTGATTTTGGAGTGGGATAAGTGAGTGGGAAGGAGCGAGACGGGGTTAGAGAAGCGAGGGGTGGGCGTATCACAGGTCTGATGTAAGGACTCCTCAGAGTCGTTTGTTTTGAACCAGGTGGGAGTCAGTCACTAGAGGGTTCTGACCACAGGAGTGATTGATTTTACTAGGCTTGCCCTCCCTGCTACATTAAGAAAGAGGCAAGTTAGGAGCTTATTGGAATAATAATTCAGGGAGATGTTGGTGGCTTGGACGAGAGTGGTAGTGGCAGAGGTGGTCCTAGCTGTAGACAGACATTTGAATCATCAGTACTTAGATGACACTTAAAGCTATGAACCTGGGTGGGGTCACCAAGGGAGTGGACAGAAAGCAAAGAGATGCGAGAACTAGAGGAAGTCCTGAGGCCTCCATCCTTTAAGCAGCTACAGCAGCTCTGTTTTTTAAATGATGACTTTGGAACCTTGAAATACAAAATCTGAAATGCAATTTGGCCAGATGCTTGTGGTTTCTTTAGCAAATCAATGTAGCTTTGCCATTTCCCCCGAGAAATCATCCAATGGCTAATGTGAACTTTGCTTTAAGAACACATTATCCCATGAGAGAGTCAAGGATGGTGGTTGGGAACTGGGCTTGCCCGTCAGACAGACTTGGACTCCAATCTTGTCCTTGTCACTTAGTAACTGTGTGACCTTGATCAAGCTACTGAACCTCTCCAACCTCCATTTTCTTCATGGGTGAAATAGAGAGAATAACCATTTGCTTATATGACCCAGTTGCTGTGCGATTCAGTGAGGTCGTGTAGGTAATGCCCTTCACATGACGCTCAGTAAACATCACCGGCTATTCTTGCTGTGATTGTTTTTGCGTCGTAAAATTATTATGCCTATTTATCTTCTCAAATTCCTTTTAATCTGTTGAAGTATATGGCATTTGGCCACACTTCTCTCAGTATTTCAAGTCATATTGAACATGAATTAAAGTCCTTTCTTCAGAGTCAAGAGCAATGTACTTGAAGATATAATATTTCTGGTAACAAAAGTATTTGAATAAATATTTGAATGTAATTGTGATTACTGTCAGTACTTATCAAAGAAGAACAACAATGTGTGTGTGCTGAAATCACCATAAGTGTACCGCCCTGTCTTCTGAATGTTTCAAGACCTGCCCCTCCGGAGGTGCTGTGCTGGTGAGGACCCTGGGAAAAGGCCTCCTTTCCAGTGGCTGCCATCTCCTCTGTTGACTGCAATTTCTGTTTGCAACGATCTCACTCATCTCTTCTTCATTCATTATTTTTATATTGAAAAAAAAAACACCCAGTATGTGTTTACTGTAATGAATAACAATCTGGTCACTTCCTAGGAGGTTTTGTAAACATATTTATCAAAATGCTGCTTGGTTGTAACTACATATAATTCAAAAGGCTTCTTAAATATTTTATTCCTCCATGTTTGGAAATCTGCATTTGAAAGGCGAAATAGTTTTATTTTGTAGAAATGCACATCAAGAAGCTCTTGGAGATAAGAATGATATATTTTCCTTTTTTAAAAAATATTTTTTCTTTATTGATTTTAGAGAGAGAGGGAGAGAGAGATAGAAACATCGATGAGAGAGAACATCGATTGGCCGCCTCCTGCATGCCCCCCCACTGGGGATTGGGCCCACAACCTGGGCATGTGCCCTGACTGGGAATTGAACTGGTGACCTCTTGGTGCATGGGTCGACGCTCAACCAGTGAGCCACACTGGCCGGGTGAATATTTTTCTTTATTCTCTTTTACACACTTACTGGTCTTTTGCATAAAATAGGTACTAAATAATTGTTAGTTTAGTTGAAATTCAAATGCTTTTGAGTAATTCGTTAGTGTGGGTATAATGTTTTACATGGAATATTTTATAGGAAATATATTAATAACTACCCCCAATAATGGAGAAGATGTTGGCATAGGATTATCTGACCAATGACAAGCCAGAACTATACTAGTTTATGCTGTGGGTTATGCTTGTTTTCTTTCTACATGAGTTTCAATTAAAATTTAAATTGCCCTCTGAAAGATTCTCAGTTGAGTGGCTTCATTTTGACTTGTGTGTTGTCACTGGAGAGCTTGTTGAAATGGAAGGATCACAGAAAAAGTACTGATGAAGGAAGCAAAGCACTTAAACTTGGATGTACTTGGCTAGACTCACGTCCAAGTGCTGCGGCTGTGTTCCTCTGCCTGAGGACCCCTTACAAAACACTGTGTTCCCAGGGGATAATGGACCAGTAGCAGCAGTAAACAAACATGTTTCAGAAGCCACCCAAGTCGAAGAGCGCTCTGGAGAGACGAGCTGGGGTTTCACAGGAGCGGGTCTTCACATTAGATCTGGAGCTCCAGGAGCCTGTGTCTGTTACAGAGACGTGGGGGATGTTTCTAAGTGGCACAGGGATGAAAGATTGGGCTGTTTTCATTGTCAGGGTGAATTATATTTCAGAAAGATTGGATGTTATTTTCCACACTAAAATTATCCAGTAAAGGAGAGAAGACACTGGTGCAGACCCTTTAGTTACACCAAGAGTTAGAGAAAAGAAGGTGGCCAGACATCATTAGCAAAGGTGCTGGAGGAGAAGAGAACAGATATTAGCTAAACATATTTCACCTACATCAGCATGTTTTAAAGTGTGTTTCAGAAAACACTAGTTGTGCAGGATGTTAGACCAAAACAAACAACGTAGTGGGGGGCCCAGAGCTGTCTGGAGTGAAGCCACTTGTAAACCATTAAACGGAGCTAGATACATTTCTAATTGGTAAAATAATAGGCGTGGTTTGGAGCTCCAGTTTATCACGGTTAGATTTTATTAGTGAGACTTCAGGTAGGACAGCGACACCGTCTATT
The DNA here is from genome assembly GCA_030848825.1 of Tadarida brasiliensis. Taxonomy (NCBI): domain Eukaryota; kingdom Metazoa; phylum Chordata; class Mammalia; order Chiroptera; family Molossidae; genus Tadarida; species Tadarida brasiliensis. Next base: position 50,332,142 of record CM061258.1, read on the forward strand.
GTAAGTTTTCTGTTAAAATGTCAGTCACATTTGTGTTTTCTCATTAGATTTAACATTCTAAGAAATGTTAAGGAATTAATTATACTTTTTTATGCTAACTACAAAATGTGTACTCTGTTTTTTAAAAAATGGTTCCTTTTAATCAAGATTTGCAGTGAAGTTGGTGGGAGAAGTTCATAGTGAATTTTGTAATAATAATTCAACAGCTTGAGCCTAACTGTGTGTGTGTGTGGGGGGGGGCAGGGGTATAGAGAGCTTCTCAGAAGATGCCTTCTGTGGTATAACCATAGGAAAAAAATGTGATATATTTGGTAGAGCCATCTATACTACCAAAAATAGATCATCTATATTTTGGGTAAAATTCTAACCCTTTAGGATTTATCATTTCATATCTTGTTGTTGAAAAACATCTTTGTTTAAGTATAATTTACATACTATAAATTTCATCCATTTTAAGTGTATAGTTTCATGAATTTTAGGAAATTTATTCCGTTATGCAAACATCACCACAATCCAGTTTTAGAACATTTCTATCACCCCTAAATGATCCCTAGTATCTGTCTCACCCCCAAGACCCAGAAAATTACCTTTCCTAGGAATTATATATTAATGGAATCATACAGTATGTACCCTTTTCTGCCTGGCTCCTTTCGCTTCACATAATGTGTTCAAGGTCTGCATCTATAGCATGTGTTAGTAGTTTGTTCCTTCTTATTGCTGAGCAGTAGTCTGTTGATAGGATAGGCCATATTTTATTAATCATTCATCAGTTGATGGACATTTGGGTTGTTTCTAGTCCTTTGCTATTATAAATCATGCTGCTATGAGCATTGGTGTGCAACTTTTCATGTGCACACGTTTTCATTTTTTCTCTTGAGTAGGTATGTAAGAGGGGAGTCAGGATTGGGTGGTAAGTGTATATGTGATTTTAAGACATTGCCGAATGCTCTTCCAAAGTGCCTGTAACGTGCTGCGTTCCCACCGCCACCACTGATTAAATGGTTCGTGTCCGGTGTGTGCTTCAGAGCGGGCAGCAGGCTGTGGAAGAGGACTGGAGAATACACCCCGCCACTGGCACCTGTGACAGGATGGATGCTGGGGAATCAGACTGGACTGCACAGCAAAGGACAGGATCCAGGCTTGAAGGTTGCAGAGGGTCCAGAAACAATTCGGATGGGTAGAACTTCAGGAAGAGTTAGAGTGATCTAGACTAGGGGTGGGTATGCTGGTGGCAGCTGACTTGTGACATGGGCTCCTGGGGACAGCAGGACTCCAGCTACAGGAGAGGGCTACACAGAATGAGGTTCCAGCTCCAGAGAGGAAGCCTGCAGACAGAGCAGCAGGGCCCTCAGCCCCTGCTGGGCTCATGGCGGTCGCAGTGCTGGGGCACTCCAAACTGGGACAGACAGGGTCAGACGTAGGGATGGGAGCAGGTCTGGGAGGAAGCATCAAACAGCTGGGCCTAGAAACCACACAGGTGTGGGGCTGCCTCAGGTCAGCTTTCAGTGAAGATGATGTAGAAATGACCTTCTTACCAGAAGTCAAACTGGTGTGTGTAGCCCAGCAGGTCTCAGTTTTGTTGAATAGAGAGCTGAGGCTTTGTTGTAATAATAATAATAATAATAATAATAATACAACCACCACCAACATTTATATAGCATTTACTTTATACTAAGTACTGTTCCCAGCACTTTATTTACATATACATTAATTTATTTAATTCTCACTCCAACTCCATGAGATAGATACTACATAAGTATCTATCTTTACTACCCAAGACCCTAAAAGACAGAGAGGTTAAGTGACTTGCCCAAGGTTATACAATTAGTAAGTGGCTAAGCTAGGATTCACACCTAGGCTGCCTGGCCCCAGTGGCCATCCTCTTAACTACAAAGCTAATGTCCTCTCATTTCATTCTTGTCCCCTGTACCTGTGTCAGTCACGACGTTGGTGACCAGAGTGAGGGGCTGAGGAGCTAGAGACAGGAGAGGCAACACCCTAGTTGAAAGTTTAATACAAAGTAACCACAGAGACATAGGCCACAGATTCTGGTGAGAATACAGGTAAGCATAGGCAAGGGGGAAATATTAAATCTGAAGGGAAAGCCTCTGTGGAATATTCTCATCTCTCATACTCCACAGCTGCTGCTTGAGTTATGTTTAACATTGGTCCAATAGTGATGAACTAGGACATTCTCATATAGGCTTTGAATTATTCTACTCTCTGTTGGTTTCAATAAGATATTCTCCTACTCTCCAAATTAGCAAGATGTTGTAAAAACTAACAAAAATTTAAAGAGTGAATAGTATCTTAAATAAAACACTTTTTTGCTTTTTTAGAACATTAAAATAAGATGAAAAAAATATCTTGAAACTGAAGCATCTCCATTAATGCTTTGTAACTTTTCAGTGACTTTATATGCAAAATATTAGATTCTTTCAGGAGGCATGTAGGTAACCTCCTCCTCCTCCTCCTCCTCCTCATCATCATCATCATCATCATCATCAAGTATTTACCGAGCAAGCACATTCTGATCATAAAGAAGACAGGGCCCAGTCCTTCTGGAACTTAGAGCTCAGAGGAGAGAGTGAGATGACACTCCTTGGGCCTCTGCCTGCCTCATTTTCCTTTTCTCTCTGGTCCTCATTTCCTGGGAAGGCTGTGTGTGTGCTTGCACTCTGTATGCATTATTTCATTTGATCTTCACAGCAGCTCTGTGAGAGGATTATTGTGATCCTCATTTTATAGAAAAGGAAACTGAGGTTTAGAGTTAAGTAACTTATTTGAGGTCATTCTGACCAGAATCTGTGTTTTCACCACTATGTATTTTGTATCCCTCCTTCTCTCTCCCCATACCCCTTTTTCCCCCTTCTCAGCTGGTCATAATATACAAACAGAAATGTGTCTTAGGCCCTGGCTGGGTAGCTCAGTTGGTCAGAGTATCGTCCCAATGCGACAAGGTTGCAGGTTCAATCCCCAGTCAGGGCACATGCAAGAGTCAACCAATGAGTGCATCAGTAAGTGGAACAGCAAATCAGTCTCTCTCTCCCTCTCTCTCTCTCTCTCTCTCATCAGTAAATTTTTAAAAAATGTATCTCAGGTCATTTGATGGATGTATTGAACTGCATGCCGTATTTACCTTGTTGTTCTGCAGATGACTGAGTCTGTCACTGGGCCTGTGGGCCTCGGGGCCTCTGTGAGGGGCAGGGCTCAGGAGAGTGTTGTTGTTTGTGGGAACCATCCAGTCATCCGAGCTCAGGGAGGGAAACAAGGGCAGAGCCACCCTTGGTGACATCTGTCGTAGTGACCGGTGAGCTTCAGCCGAGGACTGAAGCCGGCTTGCCACCTGTTTTTGCATGGATTATGACTTATGAAAGGCTTTTACATTTTTAAATAGTTGAAAAAAGTAGAAGAACATTTTTCTGACACGTGAAAATTATATGAGATTCACATTGCAGTGAAGATAAATCACGTTGTATTGAAACACAGCCATGCCGTTCATTTCTGTGTTGTCTGTGGTTGATTTCGCACCACACTGCGGGAAGGGAGGGGAGGTGACGGGGACCAAGTGGCCCGCAGGCCAAGGATATTTACTGTCTGGCCCTTGACAGGAAACGCTTGCCAGACCTTGGTCTTTGGAGGAGGTTGGAGAACGTGAGCTTCTTGAAGAAAGTACGTTTTATAAGGGTGAGGAGGGCAGTGAGCAGCACAGGGTGCCTCCTGGTAAGAGCTCCTCGGACTCTGGGTTTGATGTAAGCTCCACAGTTACCACCTGTGTGACCTTGGGCACGTTACTTAACCTGAAATCAAAACCCCAAATTAACCTGTCTGTGCCTTCATTTCTATATGTGTAAAATGGGGATGATAATAGCACCTACCTCATAGGTTGTTATAAGGATTATGTTTATATAAAAACACTTTAATAGTGCTTTATGGTATAAATATAATGTACAAAGAAAAGATGATTAATGTTCATTCTTGTGTCATGGGCATTTGCTCTAGGCCAGGTACAGTAGGGCCCTCGTAACTCCCTAGACCTTCCCTCTCTGGGTAGTGCCCCACCCTCAGAAATATGAGACCCTTTGGCTTCCTGAGACCCTCCGTCCCTGCACAGGCCCACAGGCATACCTTTCTCCTCTTTCTTGTAGGCCAGCACTCCCTACCCAACCCCTCCGTAAGGCTCCTCTCTCCTCTAGGGCCCCTGGGGGCCATGATGCTGGCACTGCAGTCATGTTCTGGGGCGCTCAGGGTCCCAGACTTAGGCTTGTCCTTTTCACGTGGGCCTCCCTCTGTGTCATACCACAATGACTGCCTCCCAGGTGGCCCTGTGGGCCCACAGCATGATCCGCATTCTGGGTGGGGGATAGAGCTGTGCTCTCTGGTGAACCTGTGTGTCCTGTGGGAAGGGTGCCCACAGACTCATCAGTACGGCTTGTATGGAGCCTGCACCATAGGCAGGCCGTGGGCTGGATGTTCTCCACACACCATCATTCACCCTCGTGAAGTCCCCGCCGAGCTGCACTGTGCTTGTCTTGGGGAAGGGTGTCACCACTCTTGGGATGAGTCCCTCCCCTGTATCTAGAGTAAAATGTGTTCCTTCCCTTCCCTGGGGGCCAGTGTTCTCTGCAGACTTGGTTTCCCTAAGAAAGGGGAAAGTCATGGCCTCAGTCTGATAACTGTGGGTCCTTTCTGCCCCCTACCCTTGGCTGCCTTATCCCCCCATTAACAGGAAGTGGATGGTCAGTAAATATTTGCTGTCCAGGGACCCATGCAGGGAAATAGGCAAACAGAAAAGTCCGAGGCATGTTCCTCACATGGGGTGTTTTGGTTAACAGCAAGTCCAGGACAAGCCTGCTCTTCCCACTGGACAGCTGAGAAAACAGGTATGGTGCGGTGGAGTGATGTTCCCAAAGGCACAGACGGTCTCTGGCTGGGCTTCCAAGCCCAGCTCCAACTCTGAAACTAAAGAGAGTTCTGGGCGGAAGTGCAAGTGAAGAGGTGCTAAGCCTTGACTAGCTCCAGGGGGGCAGGAAACGTTGCCTGTTTTATTCACTCTTCCATCCCAAGGGCCTACAACACACCTGGCTAATGGTAAGCTCCCAACAAATATTGGTCGATGTCATAGCAAGTATTGTTGTGGCCACGGTGCAGAGGAACTGGGAGCTTCCTGTGTGTACAGGGACCGAGGGAGAGAGTGCAGGTGTGTACTGAGTGGGATGCTTTATCCTCATGAATGAAATCAAAACCCCAAATTAATTAGTTTGTTTAATGAGCTTCAGTTTCTTCCCCTTTCCCAACACGATCATTGGTGACACCCGAGTGTACATCATCATGACAGGGTAAGGCTCCATTTCTTTATCTGTGATGAGGCAGGCGTGTTAGGTCCACACAGACAGGACATTAGATGCACTTGCAGAGCCTTTTTGTTTGTGGAAAAGGGAATATCTATTTATGCCAGAAAATCTCTGGAAATTTACACATCAAGCCTGGTACTACGGACTAATTATGTCCCCCCCCCCCCACACACACACACACACAATTCGTATGTTGAAGCCGCCCTTCTGTGACTGTATTGGAGATGGGGCATTTAAGGGAGTGGTTAAGTTAAATAAGGTCATAAAGGTGGAGCCCCGATACAAAAAGTGTAGTGTTCTTATAAGATGAGACACCGCAGAGCTCACCTTTTTCTGTGCCACGTGAAGACATAGCGAGAAGGCGACAAGCCAGGAAGAGAACCCTAACCAAAAACCAAATCTGCTAACACCTTGATGCTGGACTTTCCAGTCTCCAGAACTGCAAGAAAGTGAATTTCGGTTGTTTAAACCCCCCAGCCTGTGGTTCTTGATATGGCAGCCTGAGTTGACTAATCCACGTGGGTTGCTAATATTCATCCATTGACATAACTAGGATCTGGCCAGAAAGGTTTCTACTTCTTTCACCACAGAAGCCAATTCTCCAAATGATGCCATTACAGTTAATAACTTGTATCCAAATAAGTAGTGGGTATAATGGTCTATATTTTTTACAACAGAAGAAAACTGCATTTAATTTTCCTGTTTATAAAAGGTGTATCATAAACACTATCCACTTTTAGTCTCATAGTCATGCTGTATTCTTGTGAGAGGTAAGGAAATTCGGGCTCAGAGAGATTCAATTCGTTTTCTAAGGCCACACAGCTTATAAGTGGCAAAGTCGAACCCAGGCCCAGGCCTTTGACTCTGGGGCAAGGCTGAATAGGCTTAGGGACATAGTTCAGATTCTCTGACCTTTAATGGCCATATCTACCAAGGGCCAAGAAAAGAGGTCAAAATGAAGTGCTGAAACCCAAGGAGAAATTAGGAAAATTTAGAACTAAGGTTTTGTCTTTGTCCTTAATTCACCTGACAGCATTTTCTTAAGTAATGGATGTCTCAGAAATGTGTGGGATGCAATCTGCCACATTTGTAGCGGTTACTAGGCAGAATAAGGAGAGCTAGGGAAGGCATTGGCGGCCTTCAGACTTCACTGTCAAGGCCTCTTGCTCTTGGTCACCTGAAGCACTTCATCTTCTTCTGATGAAAATGAGCAGAATTACATTTTTGGCAAGCATTCCAGCACAAAAGAAATCATTTGGCCGGGGTGTCTGCAGGCTTGGATTTGATTCTTTGGAAAACACGAAGGTTTGTGAAAACAAAAACAGCAATTACGAATTGGTGCAGGCCTTGTAGGAGATGTGTGCAGAGGTTCCTTCTGTTGGTCGGGCTGTGTGCACACGTCCCCGTTACACAGCTATGAGATGACTGCTTTTCCCAGTGGCCTCCATTCAAAAAAGAAAGACAATGTAAGCACAAACAACACAATATGACTAACATCTGAGGGGAAATACATGCACCTGTGGACCGCTTTTTTCTCATCAAACTGGAAGGGGTGGGGGATGAGGAATTCATATCTATTTGCGTGCCTACTCTCCATCAGGCTCTGTGAGGCAGATACTATCGTCCTCATTTCACAGATTAAGAGAGTGGTTAAATAATGTGGTCAAGGTTGTTCTCTTTTCAAGTTGGGGATTGAAACAAGGTCATATGATTCAGAAATCCTTGTTCACTGTTGATGGGACCCAATGACTCCCCTTCCCTCTCTCCCTCTTTGATGATTCTGGGGAGGGGTGAGGCCCTTCTGCCCCTGAGCTGAACGAGGATGAGGGACCTGGGTCAGGGACATTTTTCCTGAGTCCCACACTTCTGGGTGAAATATCCATCTTTACTGCTTAAAGAGCAGGTCCTCTTGAGGTTTGGGTTGCCTCCCCTCTTCCTCATCAACTTTGCTCTCCCTGAGTAAGAGCAGAGCAGGTTTCTTTCCCATGTGAGAATAACTTGTACACCCTTGCCTGCCCAATGACGGCTCCTTCTCCAGGGGCCACACTTGGTTAGGGTTGGGGAAGGTCTCAGCCTCCTGCCAGCTTTGGATAATTCATAATCATCTTGTACTGACTTCTCAGCCTGGGCCTTTGGTGGCTGACAGCTGCAGAGAATAAGGCCTGTTTCTGGGGCCGCTGAGTTCCCTCTTCACCGGTGCAGAGGAAATGAAAGGCTGCAGGAGACATATCATGATTCTGCAAGTGCATTTTGGCTGAACATCATGAGATGTATTTTCTTTCTAGGTCAAGTTATAAAAAGTACATAATACAGGTACTCTTGACTAAATAGCCATCTGTAGTAGCACTGTTCAGCCACATGATGGGTTCTTACAGGGAGTTTTGATAACTAGGGAAGCTGTTTAGCAATTGTAGCTAAGAGCACGGACTTTGGAGTCTGACTGCCCTGGTTCACATCCCAGCTCTGCCATGTATGTGCCCTGTAACCTCGAGCAAGTATTCTTAACTTTTCTGTGCCTCTGTTTTCTCCTTTGTGAATGGGAATGTTCATAGTACCCACCTTACAGGGTTGTTAGAAGTATTAAATCATTTAATGTGTGAAAAGTTCCCAGGAACAGGGCCTTGTCCATAATGAGGTCTGTAGACAATTAGCTAGGATGGTGATAGCCATGGTGATGATCATGTCTGCAGCAGATTGAGAATATTGGCATTAGCACCTCAGGCCATTAGCTCTGATTTATATGCTTGCAAGTTAACATAGGCCAACGAGAATCATTACTTGGGCAGTGTCCCACATTAACATAGTTCATTCATCCATCAAATATCAAGTACCTATTATGTGCCAGGCACTGTGTGTTTGATGTAAAGTATACGAAAAATGTGATTCTGCTCTTGTAGAACTGCACAGTAGCCAGTCAAAATTAATGATCCGGTATCAAGATATTTCAAGAAATCAATTTAATTTACTAAGATAATCACAAAATATACAATATCTTCAAAATGTGTTTTTTCCTCTTTTAGGTTTTACTAAACACTTAGCCTCTGAGACCGAATCTGTAGCTGCCTTGTCCTACATGGTGGCCACAGGTGGCTGTGGGAGCACCATGCGGGTTGAAAATTGAGACAGGAGAGGTGGACGGCCCTTCACAAGGGGACAGACTAAGGAATTTAAATGAGAAGTAGGGTAAAACAGGAGAGCAAGGTGCAATGTGGAATTTAGAGGAACTTTAAAACCCCTATTAATTCTAAATCTCTGTGATTCCGTGCTAATCTTTTGTTCTGTTTATATTTTAATGTAATCACTGGTATGTTTGTGTTTAAATCTGTGCTGTACCACTTTTTTTTGTTTTGTTTTCTGTTTGTTTCATCTGTTTTGCTTCACTCCTTTCTTGCCTTCTTTTAGATGGATTGCATTTTAAAAAATCACTTGGTCCCTCCTCCCACTAGTGTGTTTCTTTTTTTTACTTGGTTACCAGCGAAAATAGAATATGCACCTCCAACTTACCCAGGTCTGAAGTGACTCAGCACCACGCCTGCCTCCAAGAATATAGACAGTTTCTCTCCCTTGGGCTTACATGCTGTCATTGTGTTGTATGTTATTTCTTTATATGTGTTTAACCCCATGAGGTACTATCATTGCATTCTGCAGTCTGTGTTACTTAGATTGACCCATACATGTCCCCTTTCGTCTGTTATTCCTTCTTGTATTAATTTCACCTGGGATCATTTTTCTTCTGCCTGAAGAACACCTCTTATTTCCTTTGGTATGGGTCTTCCTTGGCTAACTCTGTTTTTTTTATATTGCACCTTCATTCTTGAAGCATGTTTTCGTTGCTTATGGAATTCGAGTTTGGTGGTTATTTTCTTTCAACACACTGAAGATATCAATCCACTGTCTTCTGTCTTCCGTGTTGTTGAGAAGTGTCTGCTCTGAGGATGATTCATTTGAAGGTCATGTATCTTTTTTTCCTCTGGCTGCTCTTAAGATTTTCTTTGTCTTTGGTTTTCCTCAATTTTGCTGTGATTTGTGTAGGTGTGGATTTCTTCCTATTTATTGTCTGAGGAATTGTTAGTTCTTGTGGGTCCGCGGGGTGATGTCTTTTATTGGTTCTAAAATATTCTCAGCTATGAATTTCTCACATGATGCTTCTCCCTAATTTTCTCACTCTTCTGCTTGAACTCCACTGCAGTTATGACATTTCTTGCTCCATCTTCCATATTTTTGTCTCTCAGTGATATATTCTGGATACATCTTATGATTTACTAATTCTTTGGTTAGTTGTATCTTATAGCTGGTAAATCTTTCCACTGATTTATTAATTTTGCATATTACTTTTTTGTTTAGTTATAGAATTTTTATATGTCCCTTTTTCAAGTCTGCCAAAATTTTGTACCCATCTGGCACCATGCATAGTTATTACAATATTATTGACTATATTTTCTGTGCTGTACTTTACATCACTATGACTGCTTTTCTAACCGGCAATGTGTACAACTCTTTGTTTTAAATCAGCAAATACTCCTGGGTAGTACATTCACCCATCTGGACTCTGATCTTCTAGAATTCGGCTTGGTAATTCCTCAGTATATTGATACTTCTTTGAGGTTTTTGAGAGAATGTTTTAAAATATCTTATTGAGTATTTTCAGTTGTCCTTATTAGAAAAGTTGACCCTAATTTTTAGCATCCTATTATTAGAAGTAAAAGTTCTTATTTTGACTTTAAGACAATAAGATTGGTGGCCCTACTGATGGTTTGTTGTTGTTTGTTTGAGGAAGGGCCTTTTGTGACCTCTTTTTCTGTTCCTTTCCCTTTTTGGAAACGAGTAGGAAGGGGTTGGCACTATATTTATTTGGAAGGGAGGTAGACATAAAGAGCTCATCCTTCATCCTGGCAGAGGTAGCCTTTGAGGAGTGAAAAGCTTTTTGAATGGTTGTAACCTGGTGCTTTGGTAGAAAAGAAGAATATTTCTCATCAATATTTCCATTTCTTTTTCTGTTTACCCTTTTTAAGGCATTAGAGTTTGAGCAAATAATTATTTATTTCAGCCTTTCCATTGAGGTCACTTCTTATCAAGTCTAGTCTCTCTACTTATAATGTCATATCCTATTACAGAGTAAAGCATCTTATTTTTAGAGGGCAACTATCATTTACATGATAGAATTGGGTTTTGTTCTATAAATACAATAAAAGGCAGCACAAACAATAATCACTGTATAAGGAGCTGGAGACAATCGCACTGGTTTAAAAAAAATAAGTATACAGTAATCAGGTAGCATTTGAAAGTTATATTCTTTACCTGGAGACACCTAATTGTTAATACAAGTGAGGTTGGAGAGAAACACAGTTGACGGTGAGAGGCACTGTTTGTTGTTATTGGGATGTTTTTCTTAGCAGTTTTCTCTGTCACATCTTCAGATTCCAAATTCTTGTCTCTGAAGCATCAGTCTTCAAAATGATTGGCAAAGGCCACTGAAAATATTAACATTTTCATTCTTCTTCTTCTCTGGACTTTTTTTTTTAAATCCTCACCCGAGGACATTTTTTCATTTTTTGTTCAGATAGAGTAGGAGGGGGAGAGAGGAAGAGAGAGAGAGAGAAACATCGATGTGAAAGTGACACATTGAGTGGCTGCCACCCGCACGACCAACCAGGGCCGGGGACAAAGTGCAACTGAGGTATATGCCCTTAGCGGGAACCAAACCCGGGTCTCTCTGGACCGCAGGCAGATGCTCTAACCGCTGAGCCAAACCGGCCAGGGCTCATTCTTCTTCTTAGAGAAACCTTCCAAGTATGAGAGAAAAGGAAATTGATTGCCCCATGTATATATTTATTTTATTCATTTGAAATTTCATTGACGTGAAGGCAACTTACAGTGAACATAGTTAATTTTGCACATTCTCCACTTGACGTCATCCTCCAAAGATGGCTTGGAAGACTGGAGCACAAGTTTTGGAATAAAAGCTTGGGATACCTGAAGTTTTAATTGTACAGCCCTGAGGTGAAACTTGAAATTGAACCTGATAGAAAGGGCAAATTTAGGTGATCACAAATGCATTATAGGAAAAAGAAAATATTTTTCTCTTATATAAATTGATAAATACCTAACTCCTAAGTGGATAGATTTAATATGATGATAGAACAGACTATAAGAAAGTTTGAGTATTATATATTTTATGTTTTAGTTGCCATCAATATGAAGTATGCCTTCATATTTGCTTCATTAATGTGGCCTGAAAGATTACTAAGAGGAAATAAGGCATTGGAAATTTGAGCGGAATCAATAAATAGAATGATCTGTACAACTGCATATTTACTTGAACATTTTTACAATGTATTTATACTTCAAAAATGTCATAATGTACCTTTCAGATCCATTTATTATCCATTGTGAGTCACCATCTTATCATCCGGATTACGTGCTGGAATTCCTCGAAAGAACTTTGTGTTAACTCTTTGGAAACTGAGAAATACCTTGGACATTGCAAATCGCTTAATTTTAAAAGTAAATGTGAATTGTGCTCAGAAAAGAACCGCAGTGAAAAACTGTCTCAAAGTAGACAGAAAAGATCTCAGAACTATTTGAATAAATGCTTTCCAATTTAGAAAATTCAGTCATTAAAAAAATTGAAATAATTACCAGAAGAATGATAGGTTGGTACTTAAGAGTCCCATCTCTAATGGATTTTTAACCGGCTCTCTTCTCTAGTCATTGTGTTGTTGCACCAACCCCCCAGAGCCAGGTGTGAAATGACGCACTTAGCTTCCTTCTGCCTTTCTCAGAAAGGGGCTTATCTTCCAGTCTTTGTTTTTTGAGTGTTTGTTCTGTTTTTCTTTTCTATCAACTTTCTACTTTTGAAATGCAATTGAATAATGGTTGGAACATTAATTGTAACTTGTAATGAAAAGAATCATGATTGGAATGAATTTCTTTTTTACCATTATCAATTCTTCAACCTTGACTGATTTCTTTTGTTTGCTTCTTTTTTTTCCTTTGCCGTCAAGCATCCCGGGGATGCGACCCTCCATGTCACCTCCCTCTCTCCAGAAGTGGTGCCCTCCCAAGACTGCCCTCTTTGGCCCCATGAACTTTCCGGCCCTCCCTTTCCCTCCCCTGCACCCAAGATTGGGCTTGTTCTCAGGATTCCCACACTCAGAGTGGGAAGCTCTTTCTAGAGGTGATTTTCATCTGTTCTGCTACTGAGCTCTGCCAACCTGACTCTTCTCTGGCAAGGTTTCTGCTGCTTTCAGATGTTTGTTTCCCTCTCTGTGCAGTAGCTGAAATTTCTAGAATGTTCCATCTCCTGGCTGTGCTTTGGGCAGGGCTGGCTAGTGTCATGGGCATGCCACCAGTGCAGCTGCGCAGGGCCCATTCTCAGCAGGGCTTCACGCTTGGGTTTACGGCTCTTTCATCACTGTCTTGATATTATTAATAACTTAATCTTTGGATTTGTGTTTTGTAAGTCAAGTTTGGTGGCACAATGGACTTATGTGAGGGCCTTGAATCCTTGACTCATGCTTAGTCCTTCTCCCCCAACCCCTTTCACTCCACCCCTCACCCCCCTGAATGAGTTCCCGCTACCTCAGCTCCCTGGATGAGTTCCAGCTACCTGCCCTTGCCCCGGCCTGTGACCACTGCTCCTCTCTGGCTGGAGTGGCCCAATTACATGCACAGGTGGAGGCCTGTCCTCCCTCTAGTTCTCTGGATCCATCAGGGACCTGGAAGCAGGTGCAAGAAGGGTTGGAGTCAGGACAGATGGGAGGCTGTTCTGTCCTAGGCTGTCAGTGTCACGGTGCATTCACTGGGTGACTCGGTGGAGGCCTTTCTTCCACGGTTGATCCAGGTGCAGAGCGTGGCCCAGCAGGGAAGTTGCAGTTCTTTGGAGCTGGCCAGTCCATTGTGGTTTGTGCTGGTAGGCCCCTGGGAAGGGGAGATTAACGTCTCTGCCCTTGGCTGGTGCCCCTCATTTTCAGTTTGCACTGGGCCCTGCCAATTATGTCTTGAGCCTTGGCTATAAGTGTGAGTTATATATAAGGGTGGTTCCATTTGCTCTCCTGGTTGAACTCTGTGGTTTTTGGAGAGATTCAAATTTAGTAAACTGTCATTATGTCATGGAAAACTAGAAACTCCTGATTTCTTTTAATTTACTTTATTGATTTTTTTTTCAAGCTATAAAAGTTATACTTTTTGCAATAAAATAACCATTATAAATGTGTGCAACGTAAGAGTCACTATTCTGTTTTCCTTCTCTCCCACCTAAAATAACCAGTGTTCATATTGGGTATATATGTGCGATTGTCCCAAACTTTTATCCATGATAGTGTAATATACACACACATGTGCATGTACACACACACACACACACACACACACACACACCCCATGTGGGGTTTTTTGAGGAATGGCAAAAATGCTTATATCTTTTTATCCTAAAAGTCCCTCTATTTTAATATATATGGATCCAACTCATTCTTTTTAATAACACATAATATTCTATATCCATAGTGTAGATTTACAGTAATTCATTTGCCATCATTATGAACATTTAAGTTGTTTCCAGTTTTTAGTGTTATAAATAAGACAGCAAATAAGCCCCTCTTACTTAAATCTTTATATTTAGTGCTCTTAGTTCATGAGTATGAATTCCCCAAAGTGGTAGTTCTGACTAAAGGCATATTACTTTCTAGAAAGATTGGAGGAATCCACACTCCCACCAGCTTTATATGAATGCCCATTTTCCTGCACTGTTGCCAGCACTGGAAGTTACCAGTCTTGTAAATTTTTGCTAATATGAGCAGTGAAAAGTGATACCTGATCTTGATTTGTCTTTTCCTAGTTATTGTAAGGTCAAGTATCTTACCATGTATTTATTAGCTACTTGCATTTCCTCTTCTGTGAATTTCCTATTCATCTTGTGTGTGTGTATAATTTTTTCTGTTGAAACATTTATCTTTTTCTTATCAGTTTTGAAAGAGTTTTATTAGGGATAGTAACCTCATCTTTCATCTGTGCAGCAAGATTTTTCCTCAGTTACCATTTGTCATTTGACTTAATTATGTTTTTGTTATAAAAATTAAAATTAAATGACTCGTTTCCTTTCTGGTTTTGTGTTTCTTGACTTGCTTAAGAAATTCTCTCTGAAGCTAAGGTTATAAACTCGTCTTCTAAATTTCTTATAATTAAAAATATTTCTAATCCACTTGAACTCTATTTTTGTATCTCATAATTTTTTCTTTTCAGATAGGTAATTATTATAGCCAGTATCATTTATGAAACAAGGCGTTCATTTCCATTTTTGATACATATTATGATGAAACATGTGTTATGTTTCAACATATATTTGGATCTGTCTCTGGATTTTCTGTTAATATATTCTGCTGATACATTTGTATATTCCCATGCCAATGGCATATTAAGTATAATAGCATTATAATATGATTCTACCTGGTGGAGAAAATCTCTGCTCACTATTCATAATTTTGCACAGTTTTCTTGGCAATTCTAATGTATTCTTCCATATGAACCTTAAAATAATTGCTTCTATTTCCTCCTAAAACAGTTAGGGTTTGGATTGGAATTTTATTTATTAATTAAAGTTTAAATATTAATTTTTAAAAACATAATTTTCTTAATAATTATTAGTTCCTTTCAGGGTTTTACAGCTGTCGTTGCTATCATGTATGGAACTGTTTTTCTATAGGTTAGTATTAGTGTAGAGGAAGGCTATTAGTTTTGTTTTTATTTAACACATATTTACTGAGTTCTTTCTTTCAGTGAATCTTAAGACTTTGTCCATTATAGATGCATCATCATTTCAGGTACCATTAGAGTGGCAGGAAGCTTCTGATATGGCTCCAATGATCCCCGCCTCCTAATATTCATGCCGTTGGGTAATTTTTATTTATTATTTATTTTTAATTAAAAATTTTTTTTCAATTACAGTTTATATTCAATATTATTTTGTATTGGTTTCAAGTATATAGCATGGTGGTTAGACAATCATATACTTTACAAAGTGCTCTCCCTGATATTTCTAGTACCCAACTGGCATCTTACATAGTTATTACAATGTTATTTCCTTTGCTGTATTTTATAGCCCCATGACTATTCTGTAACTACCAATCTGTACTTCTCAATCCCTTCGCCTTTTTCACACAGTCCCCCAATCCCCCACCCCTCTGTCAACCATCAGTCTGTAGACTATTAGTTTTAATATGTCTATCTTGTATCATCACCTTATTAAAATTTTTTCTCCATTTTGTAGCTTTTAGTGTTGACAGTGGTGAAATGTCCAATACTAATTTTCTAGGTAACTTTTTCTTTCTTAATGCAAATTTATACATTTTTTTCTTTATTCTGGTAGTTCAGATATTTTAGCAGAGTATGCCTGGTTAAGCCTGAAGGTTTAAGTGTTCCTAAGGAAACTTTTCTTGTATTGTTTCTTCAGTTATGTGTTCTCCATCTGATCTCTTTTTTTCCTTTAGAATTACTGATTCTGTACTTAAAATATTCTGGATCAATTTCTTTTCTGTTTTTCCTCCTGTGTTATGATATATTTTTATTTGACTTTCTAGACCAGGGATCTACAAAACTTCATATTGCTTGCAAAATCTATCCTGCTGCCTTATTTCTATTCAATAAAATCTTATTGGAACACAGCCAAACCCACTTATATACATGTCTGTGGCTGCTTTCATGCCACAATGGCAAAGTTGGGCAATTCCAAGGGACCATATGGAATTGGTCCACAAAGTCAAAAATATTTACTACATAGACCTTTACAGAAAGTTTGCTAACTCCTGTTCCAGACAACTTAATTTGTTCTTAGGACTGAATATTCTCTTTCAGTTAGATTTTTAAATTAAAAAAATTTCCCAACTCTTTTTAATTTCAAAAAAATATTTTTGTGTTCTAATTAAATCACTTTGAGGATTTGCATTCCTTTATCCTTCAATGTTTTCTTTTTTCTCTTTTATTAGTGAGACTCATCTGATTTTAGTTTGGTCTTTTCCCCATAGCGGCTGAGTCCCCTTCCAGGTTTTCTTTGTCTGTTCCTAGGTTGGATGCCCTCAGCCCAATGCACTGAGGTTATGGAGACTCCCAGGCTGTGTCAGACTTGGAAGGAATGGATGACCTGGCAGTCCTTCAAGGGACAGTCCTAGTCAAAAAAGGAGGAGGAACTGTACCTGTTCCAGTGATGGTTGAGGAAGGCCTTTTAGTTTCTAGCCTTGACAGTTCAGTGGGTGGCTAGAGCAGCATTTCCCAGTCTCTAAGGACTAAGAAATGACAAAACTATTAATGACAAAGTGAAAAATGGAAACAACAGAACTGAAGCTGTCCTACTTTGGGCACATCATGAGGACGATGTCTTTGGAAAAGACAACAATTCTGGGGAAAACAGAAGGCAGCAGAGAAAGAGGAAGACCAAATATGAGATGGGTTGATTTCATAAAAGAAGCCACAGGCATGAGTCTACAGGAGCTGAGCAGGGCTGTTGAGGACAGGACGTTATGGGCATCACTCATTCATAGGGTTGCCAGGAGTCGGAACCAACTCAACAGCACATAGCACACACAAAGACTAAGAGTGTTTTAGTTCTCCAGGCCCAGCAGGACTGTGGGAGCTCTGTCTATAGGACATTACGTGGTAAACTGGGACATGCAGCCCTCCTAACCATATCACATGCACAGGTGCATGCCCATACTTGCGTAGCCAGGACCTATATAGCTTCTTATGAACTCCAGGCTTCAGCTGCCCATGCTTTACAGGCCTCAGCAAAAGGCTTATCCTTGTTTTCCAGATTTTAGAGTTAGTATTTAGTTCATAGATAGGAGGTTGGGAGAACTCCTTGTTCATTTCTGATTTGGGTATTTACTTTTTCCTTTTGCCTGTCTGACTATGCCAGGAAGGAATAGATGATATGGGTGGTTCTACCATAGATCAGCTTGGGACCTGGCCTGTGTTTGATTAGAAGTTTAGTGGTACCTGGAAGGGTTCTATACTCCCATCAATAAGTGAAGGAACCTACAATCATGTTTGTTTTCCTATGTACATATATGTATGTGTGTGCATATGTACATGTGTACCCCCTCATACACATACATACACAGACTCAATGTAAAGAATATCATAGTACAAGTCCCACATACAGTCACACCAACATAGACAATCATGAAGGAGAAATAAGCCTCGAAGGAACCAATGTTCAAGGACCCTGTTTGATAACTCTCTCATTTTCTAGAAGTTTCATTGAAATACCTACTGGCTAATGGATACTCACCATTGCTGTGGTTTACAGAGAAAATGCTAGTTCAGCTGGTTACTTGAACTTTTTCAGTTTATAGAGAGTTCTCTTTAAACCAGGGATTTGCAGATTTAGAAGGTGATCTATATTTGTTATTCATCACTGTTTAAACGCTTTGGCTCAAAAAAAGTATAATTTAAATTTATGAGGGTCCTTTATTGCTGAAGGAATGGTTATTTACAATTATTTGCCATTTATCATCATTTAATTGTTAGTTATAGTAATAATTTATTTTCATATCTTCAGAATAGTTTTTACCCTAGAGAATCATAAATTGGAAATAATAGATGAAAGCGATGATGGAGTCATATTTTTTTGTACCACAAAAGCAGTGTAACCCTTGTGGGAACCGTTCTAATGCATTGTTTGGTCTACTTATCATGCCCTGACTACATGTAAGTGTGTGCCAATTTCATCATGCATTCAACACTCACTAGTGCATTATTATTCTTGTTGTAATCTCATTTGATTCTATTTCATTTTTTAAATTCTATAGTAGTTTCTGTGAGTCTGACACAGAAATGGTTTCCCCCTCTTATTCTATTTAACCATACAGTAAATATGCTCCTTTGGTCGTCAATAACTGGAAGAATTTCCCCCCCCTCTTTGTGTTAAGGACAAAGGCAGGTTACAGAGAAACCATGCCACATTAAGTTTTTTTATTTTTTCAAAAAAGAGACACAAGATAAGTAACTTCTAGGGTGTGCCCTGAGCTCTGTATAAACTTATTCCATTCTGTAACTTCTCTTCCATTTCTATGTTCAAACAGCAACATCACTGGTGTTCAGAATGGTGACAATAAGCTCCTGCAAAGTTATTTCCAGTACATTAAACTTGTAAGGCATGAAGAACCAACTATTTCATTTTAGAAAAAAATATCAAAGCCAAAAATGTTGAAACATAATTTTCTGAATAGTCCTCATTTGATTATAAGCTCAGTTAGTCAGAATGTTCCCTATTTTGAGCATTTCATTTAATTGATATTTTGTTTACCTCTGTTATCAATTTATTCAACAACAATTTGTTGCATCTCAACTGTGTTTGAGGCATTTTTCTAGGTGCCAGGCTAATAGAAATGAATTGAACAATAATGAACACAGAATGTGATAAATTAAATCAACCGCCAAAAATAAAGTGATAGCCCTGGCTGGTGTGGCTCAGTTGGTTGAGTGTCATTCCATGCACCGAGAGGTCATCAGTTCGATTCCTGGTCAGGGTACATGCCGAGGTTGCAGACTCAATTCCCAGTAGGGGGCATGCAGGAGGCAGCCTGTAGATGTTTCTATCATCAATGTTTCTCTCTCTGCCTCTCTTATCCTCTTTCACTCTAGAATCAATAAATAAAACCCATATTAAAAATTAAAAAGAGGTATACCTGATAAAAATAACATAGACGATAAAATGCATTAGATGTTTAAAAAATACTTACTAAATCCAAAGAAGGCAGAAAAAGAGGGAAAGGGGCAACCAAGAACAGAGGAGACAATTGAAAAACAAAAAGCAAGATGATAGTTTAAACCTAATCATATTGATAATTACATTTAATGTAAGTGGTCAAACACCTCAACTAAAAGGCAGGTATTACCAGGTTAGATAAAGGAAAAAGTAAGACTAAACTATATGGTGTTGATAAGATACCTACATTAAATATAAAGACACAAATAGGTTTTTAAAAAGGATTGAAAAAGTGTACCATCCTAACACTAATCAAAAGAAAGCTCAAGTGGCTATATTAATATCAAACAAAATGAATTTCAGAACTAAGAATATTACCAGTGCTAAATATTATCATTTCAAATCAAAAATGGATCAATGGATCAAGAGAATATAATAATGCTAAAAGATTATGCATATAATAATAGGGCTTCAAAATATATTAAAATAAAAACTGCTAGAACTAAAAGGAGAAACTGATGAATCTACATTTATAACCAGAGATTTCAACACCTTTTTCTTAATAATAATTTAGGGGAAAATGTTCCAGGCAGAAAAAAAGTATGTGCAAAGGTCCTGAGGTCAGGAAGAGTTTGAGTATTGGAAGAACCCAAAGCAATCCATTGTGTTAAGAGCAGAGTTAACTTGAGTAAACATGGTCCATGGTAAGCCAGAGATGCAGGCAGGAACTGGATTGCATAAGACCTTGTGGACCATGGTAAGGGTCCACAGGAATGGAGAGCAAAAATGTTTGTTTCATACTGTAACTTTGATTTAATATCTAGTCATTAGGTATTCGTAGAATTTCTGTATGCTCTTAAACTGAAAACATTGAATGACAAAGAGCCCCACACTTTAAAGAACAAGCTAGATGTGATAGGGTACCATTAGGAAACAGATTTGTTTCTCTCCCATCATTTTTCTCAAACCTGTTCTGTTAGATCTTTCTTCTGCATTTCTGGATTATATCTCAGGGATCTATCACAGTGTCTGAGTCTCATTTTTAGTTATTAAAAGTCCAATATGATCTAAATCAAAACTCCCATCCCCCATCATTCAGTTCAGCGCTTCTATGCTTCCTTCAGCTCAAGGATGGTCTTGTCTTGAAAACCTGCAACAGAGAAGGGATGTGTGGCCCCTTACATCAGCTCTCCTTGCTCCACCCGCTTCTACACAGGCTTCTGGTTTCTCAAGGTCGGGGCAGAGAGAGTGAGAGGTAAGGGGAAATTAGGCCTTTTAGGGGGTCTTTTAACTTTCTCTTGGTTACTAAATATGTGGTTCTTTGTCTTACCCTCTGCCACACACCTCTCCCAGCACACGCGCGCACACACACACACACACACACACACACACACACACACACACCCTACACATTTCCATTCCTTGTCTGGTGGAATGTGCTTTAACTTGACCTTTTATCATGCCCTTCTCTCCTGGCTCCTACTTTTAGGGGTTCAGCTCCAGCCTCTTCTGCTGGCATCGCCTTGCTCCAGTGGCAGCAGCCTTCTTGGATATGGTCCCTTCAAGGTGGTCCAAGTCTGCTGCTGCCTTCTGCATTGTTCACTTGGCCCACAGGACAAGTTACAAATCCTTGTCTCACCAGACTTTCGAAACGTAGGCTTCTTACACTGTATTCTTTCCCTCTCCCATTAAGGGGCATCTCCAGCAGCCCTTGTGTCTATCATACCTGCTCCCATTCTCCTGAGGACTGCTCTACACCTTCTCTGGTGACAGCATTAGAGGGCTGTGGGTTTCTTTCTGCAGTCTTCTGTACCTTCACTCTCATGGAGGGGTTTGGCTGCTGCTGTCCTCACTGGGAGGGAGACTGTCCTCTCTCCTTCTCTGCTCTAAGATGGCGGGGGAACTCCACAGCAATCCTTACTAAGCCAACAACTGTTTAAACATTTCTCCTCCTTCAGCAAATCTCAAACAGGCTAGAGGTGGGAGATGAGCTCAGAGGGGTAACAATGTTTGCCCTCATCCTGACAAGTCTTATGTTGATGAGTCTCTATAGTGTTCTGACCCTTATTTCAGCTTTTGGCCATTTAATATCCTGCTACATGTAGAAAAGAGTTTGAGTACACAAATAAAGCTATCATTTACACTTAATTGTAATATTGAAATATAAAGGACCAGCTAATTTGGTTGTTCAAGATTTTCCTGCTCAGCAAAGGCAATGTATGGAATGGGAGAAAATGTTTACAAACCATATATTTGATAAGGGGTTAATATCCAAAATATACAAAGAACTCTAAGAACTCAATAGTGCCCTGGCTGGTTTGGCTCAGTGGTTAGAGCTTCAGCCTGCAGACCAGAGAGTCCCAGGTTCGGTTCCCACTAAGGGCGCATACCTCAGTTGCAGTTTGTCCCCAGCCCTGGTTGGGGTCGTGTGGGTGGCAACCACTCAGCGTGTCTCTCTCACACATTGATGTTTCTCTCTCTCTCCCCCTCCCACTCTATCTCAAGATAAATGCAAAAATCTCCGTGGGTGAGGATAAAAAAAAAAAAAAAGAACTCAATAGCAAAGAAACAACAACAAATAATCCAATTAAAACACGGGCCAAGAACCTGAATAGACATTTTTTCCAAGGAAAACATGTCATATGGCCAATAGGTGTATGAAAAGGTGCTCAACATTAATCATGAGGGAAATGCCAATCAAAACCACAATGAGATATCACCTCCAATTTGTTAGGATGGCTATTACAAAAAAGACAAGTGATAACAAGTGCCAGTGAGGATGTGTCAAAAAGGTAACCCATGGGCACTGTTGCTGGGATGTGAATTGGTATAGATACTATGGAAAACAGTATGGAGGTTTCTCAAGAAATAAAAAATAGAACTACTATATGATCCAGCAATCCCACTTCTGGGTATACATCCAAAGGAAATGAAACCATTATCTTGGAGAGCTATCTATGCCCCTCATTGATTGTAGCATTATTCACAATAACCAAGGTAAGGGCCATTAACACATGAATGGATCAAGAAAATTTGGTATATATACACAATGCGGTATTATTCACCCATAAAAGAAGGTAATCCTGCCATTTGTGACAACATGGATGAATCTGGAGGTCATTGTGCTAAGCAAAATAAACCAGACAGAGAAAGACGGTATACTGCATGGTATCACTTATATATGGAATCTAAAAAGTTGAACTCATAGGAACTAAAAATAGAAAAGTGGTTGCCAGGGGATGGGGGATGGTGAAAACAGGGAGCGGTTGGTAAAGGGTACAAACTTTCAGTTATAAGATGAATAAGGTCTGAGGATCTAATGTAAAACATGTGACTATAGTTGATAATGCTTTATTGTATAATTGAAGCTTGTTAAGAGAGGAGAACTTAAATGTTCTCACACAAAGAAAAGGAGGTTAATGTGTGAGGCAATGGATGTGGTAATTAACATGAAAGAAGAATCTTTTTACAGTTATATCCAATCATCATGTTATATATAAATATCTTATAATTGTATTTGTCTATTATGCCTTAATAAAGCTTGAAAAAAAGATTATTTTGAAGGCTCTACCATGGCCGTAGAAATTTAAGACCTTGCTGAATTAAAAGTGTTTCTTAGAAATCAGCTCATCAGTTTACCATTTGGTTTGGGAAGGAACAGGCCTCTTCTTGTAAAGAGACAGTTTAAAAAGTGGCATTAAAAAGTTAGCCACCATTTGTATAAATGCTTCTGGAAATTTTTTACATGAAATTTAATGATTTGACATTTTAGGAAATATAAATACATTCATAGACAGAATTTTATAGAATTTGAATATTAATTTCATAATAAAAAAGTAAATATATCCTCAGGCATTTTTTGATGATTTGCCACTGAGGCTCACTTCTTAATCAATTACTGGGCCATTTTCCCAAAGTACTCTGTTTCTTTATCATAAAGCAGTGAAAAAAATAAAATCATGGCTGTTCTAATACCGACTGAAAATGGAGAAACAGATTAGGAGCAATTGATCAAGACCACCCTTCAGTTCTGTCAGATTATGGAGACCACCAATTAAGTCTGTTTGAAAGATAGCTGTATTCTTTTGCTTTTAAATGTCCAGAAATAAAAATGGCCTGACATCTAGAAAAAGGTTAGAAAAAGTCTCATGGCTTAAAAAAAGAATGTCAGAAGCCATCCTGTTAGAATTCTCCTATGGGGGTAACAGAACCAGCCTGCAGTCCTTCAGAAAGGAGCTCAGATAGGGGCAATGGGGAGGAATGTCATCTCCACGGAGACAGGAAAAGATACTAGGAAGGAGCAGCTCTAATCCTTCAGGTTCTGCATCTGAACTCAAGGCTTTTTGAGAGGTGGAAGTGAAAGGGTTGTTAAAACATTTCTTTTTAGGGCAGATCAAGACGTATTGGAAACCAGTTGTGAGTGAGATTAAGCATTGATTACAGTTTGGCAAGACTCTGGGAACCACACTTATTTATGTTTTACTCTCAATTATGCCATTTTGTTTCTAATTAATCACTAGATTTAGTGTAATTGATAGCCATCAACTAGACTGCCACTCCTCTCCCCGAATCAGAGGGTATCTGTCTGTTCATTGCTAAATACCCCTTCCGTTTTGTGGGACCGACCAGACTGTGGGTCAGTGGGTTTGCCCTCCACACCTAGCCCTGTCAAGTGCTAGCCGATGCCTAAGAGGGTTCCAGTGGTATCCCTTCTAAGGGTATGCAAGAGGGAGAAAGGCTGGCCTGCTGTCCCTCTGAACGTAGATGTTTGGCTGGGCTCTCCGCCTAACATTTAGAAGTTTCCCCCGACCTGGCCTCAGCAGCAGAGGGGTTTTCCGTGAGTGGATTCAGAGAACTATCTTGTGTTCGCAGTGAAGTCATTTTTATTCCTGTGTAATATTTGAGGGCATTCCTTCGGAGGTTGCTGACAGCCTCCTATTTTCCCTTTTTCCTCTCTGCATCTGTTTTTTTAAAAAATTTAATTCTCACCAGAGGATGTTTTTATTAATTATATATAGAGAGAAAGGGGGAGAGAGAGAGAGAGAGAAACATCAATGTGAGAGAAATATCAGTTGATTGCCTCCCATACGTGCCCCAACTGGGGATCAAACCTGCAACCTAGGTATGTGCCCTGATCAGGAATCAAACCCACAAACTTTTGGTGTGTGGGATGATGCTCCAATTCACTGAGCCACCCGGCAAGGGCCCTCTCTGCATCTTTGCTCAGGGTAAAATAAATTGGGCTACATTTTTCCTACAAGAAAAACATTTTTTTTTTTTTTTTAATGAGAACACCGCCTTAAAGACGGAAGCACTTGTGCAGGAAGCACATGTCTTTATTCACTTTATGGAGTATAAATAGTAACCATATACTTCATGTCTATAGTGTGGCCAGTTAAGATGGAAAAATCCTGCATGTGGGAATGGGGTGGGGCCAGTGAAAGCAACTGGTGAAGCAAAAAAGGCAAAAAAAAAAAAAAAAGAAAATGGAGAAAAATATGAGGACAGGCAGAACAGAGTTCATTGAGGCGAAGGGAGACGCGGGAGCCTCTACGTGTTTTTGAACATGTTCTTTAGTATTAAAGTGGTCATTGATTAGCTTGTCACAATCTCCCCATGTGGCTCTTACACATAATCAGTATTATCTTTCAAAAATAAAATTGAGAGAAGATAATAGGTGTCTCTCTCACTTTGTACCCCCACTGAAATATTGCAGAACTAATCCATGCTGGAGTCATCAAGCTGGTGTTCATTTTTAAAATACATGATTATGTAAGAGTGGAAAGTAACAGGGTGATGACATACCCCTTACACAAACACTGGTTTCCATACTTTATAGTTGTACCTCATTATCAGGTGTGTCAACTGTGTGTATGCACCCAGTATTTGTGCACTAAAGACATTTCTTTGACTGTATTTAATTTGGTTCCTTGCATCACCTTTTGTATGCCATATATGCAATTAGTTGTGTCCTCTGGTTTCCTGCTTCTGTCTTTACTGCACTCGTAATGCACTGGTGACAGGAGCCCATCATGACAGGTCCTCCAGAGGAGACCAGATGGACTTGAAGGAGCCACTTGATTTCTTTCCCCAAATCCGTTGTGCGAACCACAAGCCTCGAGGACTGCGTTTGTGTAGGAGTGGGTGACTGCTCCAGTTACTTAGGCACTCTCAACTGATTTCACACGGATTAGTGCTCACTGGCTTTTACTTCACTTGACGTGTGATATAATATCTTCAGCAGAAGACTTCAGTCTTTCTTCAGATATAATAGCAGCACGTAAAGGCTCTTCTGCAGAGTAATTGAAATATGCATGGTTGTCACTTCAGACATCAACTGAGTTGACTCAGGCATTTGCTTCTTAGACAGGGTGGTAAGCTTTCACCCAAATAGAAGCAAGATGGAGAAAACAAAGCCCGATGATTAGTGGACCATACAGAGGCCAGCAAGGGAAGTTCTGGAATGATCAGTGGCAAGTAGAATGGGGGGCAAAGACTCAGTGAGAGTTGAAGGCAGAATACTTTTTGGTTAGAGAATAGAAGATGTTTTGTCTTTGGTGAGTTAAGGTCAATATGACATTTTATTCAAATGCTGATCTTGCTGTAGGTTAAATAATATATTCTAATGTCTCAGTGGGCTTTCTTGGAACATAGTTAAGTAAACAAAAACCTTTTTAAAAAATATCATATTTAAGTGAATAAAAGTTTTTACCATTTAGTACTAAGAGCTTTATATTTGATACCTTATTTCTAAAATGCTATTGTAGATTCTGGTAAGCAATTTTTCACAGAACAAATTTGATTCTTCTCCACTAAAAGACTAAATTACAGGAACCCATCATCCAGCTTCTCTTCTTACTCATCAAACTAGGATGATTCGAAAATATGGTAATTAGTTTATTCACATGCTTTATTAAGGTGGAGGAGTTTCACCAGGTCACTGCTAAAGGTTTCCGACCCCTCTTTCCCATTGGTATCTGAGTACCTAGTATTTACTGTGCAGAGTGACCATATAACTAATTTTCTGATGGGATTTATTATTATTATATTATTATTTGATTTTTATTATTACTTTTTATAGCAGCTTTATTGAGATAGAATTCACTTACTGTACAATTCACACATCTAAAGTGTATAATTGATAGTATTTAGTATATTCCCAAAGTTGTGCAACCATCACCATTATCAATTTTAGAACATTTTTATCACCCAGAAAGAAGCCCTGTGTGCATTAGCCATCATTATACTGTTTCCTCTCACTGTCACCACCCCCAGGGAAACAGATCTTCTTTCTGTCTGTATAAATTTGCCTATTCTGGACATCTCATATCAATGGACTCACATAGTATGTGGCCCTTTGTGTCTGACTTCTTTCACTTAACGTGTTTTCAAGGTTCACCCATGTTGTGGCATGTATCAATACTTCAGTCCTTTTTATAGTTGAGTAATATTTCATTGTGTGGGTATGTCATGTTTATCCATTCATTAGCTGATGGACATTTGGGATGTTTCTATTTTTTTTTGGCTATTATGCAAAATGATGACATTCATATACAAGTTTATATGGAAATATGTTTTAATTCTTGTTGGGTATATGCCTAGGGGTGGATTTGCTGGTTTATATGGTAACTCTACATTTAACCTTTTGAGGAACTGCCAAACTGTTTTGCAAAGCAGCTATACAAATTTTCATTCCCATCAGCAATATATGAGGGTTCCAGTATCTCCCCATTTTCTCCAACACTTATTATTATGTCATTTTTTTTCTTATTGTGGGGACAATTTTGAGACTGAAAGTGAGCGTTTATTAATTACATCAAGTGCAAACCAGGTGTGACTGTCCTGAGCTAACCAGGAAGTTTGAGTGCTCTAGAACTCTGGGAAATGGGGGCTGCTCAGAGCAGCGTAAGAGGGGCAGGCAGGGAGACATTTCTGGGAAGTGGAGCTATGTGTCAGGATATATTCAACAAGGAAAACATGTCCAGGTTTATCATAATGTCTTGTGGGTGGTTATTACTGTTTCTAATGATCAAACCTACATTTATGGGTACAATTATGTTATCACTCTTAATAGTGAGATATAGCAGTAGATCGGCTTTGTTCAATAGGTAAAATAACTGTAACCAGGTCAACCATTGGCTCCTAGGGGTAAATATGTAACAGGAAATGTAATCAGATCTTTGCTGTATCTGTGGTTTGGTTAGCAGGGACAGCTTGGGGGCACTGAAGTGCATCTCTTTCCTGGGGCTCTCCTAGTTGCTTATGCAGGTCGCTAGATCTTCAGGTTTTACAGATTTTTGTCAGCTTATCTCTTTTTCAATATTGTTAGTGACTACATTATGGTGTTCTTGTGAGATGTCTAGTGAGGGAGTCTCTAGCTCTCTACCTTGTCACAATGGCAGGTGACTTATGGGGCTAGCAATAGCTCACATTATTCTTGTGGACTGGTAGGGTGAGGCCATATAGAACATCAGCTGACCCAGAAACCAAAACATAAATAAAGGTGGTGTTGGCACAATAAATGCCTGTTGGACTTTAAAACCCACAAAATGTATTCATCTAGATTAGATGATCTGGTATGTTGGTTCTCATCTATCCATGAAAACTACGTATCACAATGCTTCCCTTTTTTATTTGCTGCTGGAAAGCTCAGAGCTGAGGGGCTTTTTGTTGTTGTTTCATCATAGTAAGTAATTCATCAATGTCTTTAATATAACAATTTCTGTGCTCCTTCCAATGTTTCTAATTGTATCTGTAATTATCCTTATCTTATGGCTTCTCAAAAAAGACATTGTAAGCCACCTTTGAATTTTTAAAAACTCCCACCTAGAAGATGTCACTGTCTTTTCTCTCCAGAATTATAGGCCTTTTGGAAAATCTCACGATTTGATTTAGTTAGGTGGCCCTTCCAAGTGCTGCCTTCCCTCTCTGGGCTCTCTACCATCCGAGGCCATCCCTGTTTGTTCGCACGAAGAGAGTGTAAGGAGAGTCATTCTTTGAGTGGCCTTCCAGAATTTAATTATTCTGATAAAGAGGCACTTTTGTCAACATTAAATATCCTGCAGGGAAGATGGACTTAAGTTTAAACTGCAAGCTTTTCTGAGAGAATTCAAACCGTCCCTGATGAAGATGTGTTGATAGGGAATAGTCTCTTTGTCGCCCCTTCTTCTCTAGGAAACAGGTAAGAGAACCTCTTCTAAAACTGGAGTGCATTCTGCCCTGCTCCTAAGGCCTTTGAGAGAGCTCAGGTCCATCTCTGCCTTGACCAGGCTGCTCAAGGAATAGGGACATCAATCACCCCAGCACGGTGGGGCAGCCCTCCGAAGGCTTCTTGCCTTTGAGTAGCCTGCGGCTTAGCAGCATTGTCCGTGAGAGGAAGAGGGGTACAGTGTCTTCATCAGTACTTCATTCTGTATTTGAGAATTTGTCTACTTCCTAAAATTTATTTGTAACCTCCAAATCAATACTCGCGGAGCTTTTGTGGTCATTTGTGGACATGGGCACAACAGTGAAAAACTTGAATCATCCGACGTGAATGTCCCAGCTGAGGTTGAACAAGACGATGCTCTGCCTTCTTGTTTCAGCTCGTATACTATAAATAAGTGTCCTTTTCTCACAATCTATTTAGTGTAATGTTTTTCACAATTTCGTGCTTTTTGTTGGTGATTTCACTGTTTAGAATGACCCCAAGCATTGTGCTGGAGTACTGTAGTGTTCCTAAGTGCAGGAAAGCGGTGATGTGCCTAGAAAGGAAAGATGTGTGTTAGATAAGCTTTGTTCAGGCATGGGTTACAGTGCACTTGGCCCAAGCTCACTGTGGAAGAATCAACAATGTATTAAACAAGATATCTTTAAACAGAAACACACATTTAAAAAAGGTTATGTGTTGATCGGTTGAAAACAGTGTTGTGACCAAAGGCTTGCAGGGACCTAGCCCTATATTTCCCCTCGCCGCAGCGGTTCTGTATTCATTAATCCAGTGTGTGCAGTGGCTTCACAGAACATAGCTACTGTGAATAATGAGGTCAACTGGATCCCTCTTCCTGGCACCATAATTTTTCAAGGATGTGGGACCTGCCTTCAGCCCTCCAGGATAATACATGGGGCTTATTATTTCTTGGATCTGTTTCTTCTGGAGAATTCATCTTGACAAATTATAAATATCATGTAATGTTGAGTTGAGCTTTTGAAAACCCAGTTAAAGTCATCTTCAAGGATTTTGTTCCAAACATTGAACCAAAGTTTGTTCCAAACTTTAATCAAGTGGAGAACTTGGCCTTTCTTCAAGCTTCTTTCTGTAATAGTTTCACAGGACATAGTACATGTGTGACATGTTTCTCTTTATTTTCTAGGCATTCACAATGTGGAAAAATACATGTCACTGTAGAACTTAGAAAATAATGATTTATTGGGCATTGAATTACACAACATTGTAAATCTAGAGAAAATTATTAACAAGACTTCAAAAGCTGAAAGACTGTATTTGGTGAACTATTTTCATGCAAGCAAATCATGTCGCAGTCCCCAAAGCAGAAACCTTTGAATGTGTTGAGAAAGAGAGTATAACACTCGCAGATCTCTGTAGGGTCATGTATGGTCTTAGTCCTCATTTTCTTAGTTTTATCTCTGAAGAGTCTTCCTGAATAAGAAAGTTTGGTGGGCATTAAGTGATAATTATTGCAAAACTTTGATGAAAAAAATAAAACATCAAAATGTGTATACTCATCATGAGTTTTTGAAAGTTAGCTATGGAATGTGATTCATGTTCTAGCCTTTAAGCCCACCTGGTACATTTTCCTGCATTCCCCGTTACTTGTTGATCAACTGAGTGGTTCAGTCCCCTCTTCCCACTTCCTGGAGGTTTAGCATCATTATTAAAAATAACAGAAAAACATTGCACAATGGGTTCACATGAGAGTGTGGCCTCAGTTTTTAGTTTGTGGTTCCCTCTCTACAGTCTCTCCCGGAGCTGGAAGGAGGCTGCTGTGTCCCAGCCTGGAAGATCTCAGCGGGAGTGGTGGGACCGGCTTCTCCTCTGGAGGCTGAAGCAGGCAAACAGCCCTCACTGTGTCTGCCCAGCTCTGCAGCCAGTGTCCTGTGTCTCGTCCCTCGTTGAGGCTGGCATTGCTCCTTGTCCTTGATCCTAATCAAGATTTTTTTTTTAATCTTCACCTGAGGATATTTTTCCATTGATTTTCAGACAGAGTGGGAGAGAGGGAGGGAGAGAGAGAGAAACATCCATGTGAAAGAGACACATCGACTGGTTGCCTCTCGCACCATCCCAGCCAGGACCGGGGATGGAATCGCAACCGAGGTACGTGCCCTTGACTGGAATCGAACCCATGACTCTTTGGTCTGCGGGCCTATGCTCCAACCGCTGAGCCAAACTGGCCAGGGCCTACTCAAGATCTTTTTTTTTTTTTTTAATTTTTTTTCTTTATTGATTTTTAGAGAGAGAAAAAGGGAGAGGGAGAGGGAGAGATAGGAACATCGATGAGAGAGAACATCAATTGGCCACCTCCTGTGTGCCCCCCAAATAGGGACTGGGCCCACAACCTGGGCATGTGCCCTGACTGGGAATCGAACCAGCGACCTCTTGGTGCATGGGTCAACACTCAAACACTGAGCCACATAGGCCAGGCCCTAGTCAAGATGTTAATCAAGGTTTCTCACAAGCCTTATCAGTCATCAGGGCGATCTAATCCCTAGACGATGGGTAGTGATTAAGTCAACTTTCATAAGGTTTCTTTCTTTTTCTTAAATATGTTTTTATTGACTTTTTTTAGAGAGAAGAAGGGAGAAGGAGAGAGAGAGTGACACATTGATGTGAGAGAGAAGCATTGATTGGCTGCCTCCTGCACACCCCCTACTGGGGATCGAGCCACAATCTGGGTATGTGCCCTGACCGGAAATAGAACCAGTGACCTCTCAGTTCATGGGATGATGCTCAACCAACTGAGCCACACCAGCCAGGGCTCATAAGATTTCTTATACGATGTGAAATGATTGCAAAGAGATGGTTTTCAAAAGCAGTCAGAAGAAAGTTCAGGTGAGGGCAGTGTCTTTAGTAAGTAATGCATTGTCTACAGGTAGATTGGGGAATTGCTTCATTCAAGATTAGAATAAGATATTTCCTGAAACACATAAACAATGAACAGATTCCGTGAAGAGATCACCTGACTGAACAGTGTGTTGACATGCCAAATTGGCTTAGTGATTATCCTTATTTAACATTAAGAAAAAAACAACAAAAAACAAAACCCTGGTGGAAGGGTGACTGTGCATTAGGAAGGAGAGAGGTGGTTTGGCTAAAGGATTGTAACTACCACTAACCATTAAACAGCCTCATTTGCCTTTGTATTTTCAACATCTCATTTCCTCCCATGTTCCCTCTTAACCCCTCGCTCTCACCTCTACTCTGTGCTTTTAGCATGGGAGCTAGTGCCTGATAAGACATGAGGTGACATGGTGATGGTATTTGGACAAGGGATTCTGGAGCTTCTGATCTTGATCTTAACTAGCCATCCTGCTCTATGCATCCTCAGAGGGCATATGTGCACAGCAGATAAGCCTTGACCCCCACATCCAAGTGTGGGACCAGGAGAGCCCCCTCCACTGGACCATATGGAGAACTACTTTGGCAGAAGGAAGAACCAACCCGATAACACCACTTCTCTCTGAGGTGTGCTGCAGGGCTGGCGGGTCCAGGCTTTCTCTAGGAGTGGTCCTAGCTTACCTCGCCACCAGACAGGAGTTAGGGCTCAGGGTCACACAGGAATTAAACATCTCCTGAAAACAGTACCCTTCCCAGTGTAGAGCAGAAGCTCACCTCTCACTGTTTGCTTAGGACTTAAGTCAGCCCTGGGACATAGAATTCATGAGGTGATGACATTGTAGGGATATTGACCAAACTTCAATAGAAGGGACTTCAAACTGTAAGGGGATGTACTATAACTGCATTTAAATGGCCAGGCCTAGCCTTCGTCATGCCTCTTCCTTGGTCACTCCAGTGATGGGCCACCAAAAGCAAGAAGGAAAGGAGAATGACAAGTCATAATGACCATAGGATTTCCTTGTTCCTTGATCAGTGGTGGACAGATGAGAGTGTGGTGGAGTGGGGGTGTAGATGGGGCATGTAGAGGAATCTTTCAAATTTCAAGTTGAACTGTGAAATAAAGAAGGTAGTGACTGAAAATCCGAGGGACAGTTTATTTTTTTAGGTTATGAAAGATAAATGTTTTTGAAGGCAGAGAAGAGCGATGTTGCAAATAATAGTAAGAGAGGGAATAATGGACAGGGCATAGCCCAGGAGGAGGCCAGAAGGAGTAGAACCAAGAACAGGTGGAAGGAAGTGGGGAAAAAAAGACACCCTGGTAGCTCTGGCTGGACATCCCCAAAGGTATTCACCCCTACCAATAAAAGTTACCATTTCTTGAAGGCTGACCAGGTGCCACATGCTTCTACTCTCTTGTCTAATTTC
This sequence comes from Tadarida brasiliensis, assembly GCA_030848825.1. Taxonomy (NCBI): domain Eukaryota; kingdom Metazoa; phylum Chordata; class Mammalia; order Chiroptera; family Molossidae; genus Tadarida; species Tadarida brasiliensis. The sequence continues at coordinate 50,364,675 of CM061258.1, forward strand.
ATAGCAGCCACTTACATTTTAAGACGAGAAAACTGGGGCATAGAGTAGGTTAATCAGTGTGGGGGGAGGAGGGATGTCAAACCAGTCAGTGTGACTTGCAGAATCTGCTCTGCTGGAGTCTTACTACTCAAAGTGTGGTCCTTGGGACAGCAGCACCTGGAAGCCTGTTAGAAATGCCAACTCTTAGGCCCCATCCTCAGACCGACTGAACCAGACCTGCGTTTTAACAAAATCCCCAGGTGGTGTGTATACATGTGAAAGTTTGAGCACCATGGTCTGAATTTCTCACCCCTGCTTTCTCTGGAGCATAGGATGTTGGCTTGGCTCTCTGCTGTGGGTCAAGTCTAGGGAGCAGGGTGAGGGCAGAGGCTGGAGGATGGATTGGACCAGCAGTCATAGGAATAGGATGGGTGGTATTAGAGAACACTTCTAGAGTGTTAATTCACCTGTTACCTGTTTATTCACAGGATAAGACTAGACTGGTTAACAGCTTCAAAGAAGTTGATACAATTGTGCTTTCCAGAGAGAATGCCCAAGTAACCTCGGTCGACCCTGGTAGTTCTAATATTCTCAGCTGCCCAGTCTCTTGGGAGTGTCATGCCAGAGCTGGCTGATCCATCACCAAAGGATCTGCAGTGCCTTCAGCATGTCCTGCTTTTCCACAGCTTGGTGCCCTTTGTACATGAAATTTCTTCTTTGTCTGACTTATCCTTTAAAGCCTCCATTCTAGAGATGTCTCTTCTAGAAAGCCTTCTTTGACCACACCAGTGTGATTTGTGGCTACGAGTGGCCACCCTACAAGACTGTGGCTTGTTTGTGATCTTTGAAGGACAGCCTGGTGCCTGGCCCATAGTAAGCACTGGCATCTGTTATTAGCCCCAGAGAAGGAATAAAGGTAGTTGAGAGTAGAAGAACACATGGTTGAGAGGAAGTGGTATCATATAAAGGGGCAAAAATAACCAAAGGTCCTGGCAAGAGCCATATTGAAATGGTGACTAAGAGTTTTCTGTGCTGGGAAGAGAAGGGTGAGAAGGAAAGAGAGAGGGATTGGGATGGTTTTGAATGGCTCTTGCAATAAGGTTGGTTATAAGGTAAGGAAGAAAAAAGGCATCAGTTTAAAGAAACTAGCTTATCCAAAATATTCTAATTTTAAAGAAGCTTTGTATTTGTTATAGCTGATTATAGGAGTTAGGACAAATGTATGATATGGCAGAGTTTTCTTTTTAGGTTATAGATAGGTCTTTGTGCTATGTTGAAGACTTTGTGATCAGTGTATGGTATATAGCTCCCATTTATGCACATTTTTATAGAACCTGAAGCCTAATTTTACCATCTGTATAGTTATTTTTATAGTTGTTTAATCTTTACTTCTCTCCTGTTAATTCTATCTTTTATTTCAAATAAATTTTTGAACAGGCATGTAATAGCTTATTATATCGTTCTTCCTATGCGAAAATATGATCAAGTCTTCAAATTTAGTTTAAAAATTTCCTGAATATTTATTACCTGGAAAGCACTATGAACAAGGCTTTTGAGGGATACAGTCATGAACCAGAAATTACTTGTCCGTCAGGGAGCTGACAGCCTAGGAGAGGAGATATCACAGGGAGAAATGACTATAAATTCAGCAGTGTAAGTCATGCCATAAGAGAGGTGGATAACATCCTATTGAGGGAAAATAATTAGCTTCTGGCTGGGGATGGGAGTAGGGGATAAAAGCACTGAGGCCAAGGTAGTAGTTCAACTTGACCTTGAGGTTGAGTCTGGGCTCATCAGGAAGAAATAAAGCAAAAGACATTCTAGGTGGAGAAAACAGTATATAAAAAATAAATCTTGATTTTCACAAACACATGGTTAAAAAGAGAGGACTGAAAGATGGTTCCATTTTTAGACAAAAATTTAAGTATCCACAAAAAGGAGGACGTACTATTTAATGAATGCTAATGTTTAGGTAAAAGTATATTATTTCACTCAATCTTCACAAAAACCTGATGAGGTAGGGAGTTGTTATTATCCCCATTAACAGGTAAAGAAGCCGAGGTTCAGAGAATTGAAATATTTTGCTTAAGGTCACATAGCTAGTGTGTGGCAGGATGGATTCAAATATAGACCTATATGATTCCAAAGCTCATGACTTTCCAGGAATTCCTGCTGCCTTTCTAGGGACCTGTTCACAGGTTCATGCATGCAAGCATTCATTCAGTCATTCATTCCACAAATATTTATTATCTAACGTGTGCCAAGACTGTGCTAGGCAGTGAGGATGTAGCTATGAAATACTGTTGTAATCTTCCTGGAAACAGAGCCATGCTGTACCATGTCCCCTGCTAACTGTATGGGACACATGGAGAAACAAATAACACCTTGACATTTCTGGGACATTAAGATCTCCAATTAGGTGTAAATTTAGAAGACTAATTTGCTTTTTTGATCTCATCAAATATCTTAATTGATTGCCCTCATCAAGTGATTAGAAAAGGCACAATGCTCACTGAGAAATAATAGATGGAAAAATAGAGAATATTTAGATGTCATAGCTGGAAGACCTACAACTTAAATATTTTATAGAAACATCAGTATTTTAGGATTTTCACAGTTGATAGACCTGAGTGCCCAAGAGCATACCACACCTAAACCATGCAGATAGTGGTACAGATAAAATCCAGGGTAAATGTTGTCTTTTTGGGGGGGAAGGGGTGAAGGAGAGGATTGTTTTTGTTGACAACCAGATGAAAGTATGTGGTCAGAAATTTAATCTACCGGCCTACTTTTATTTATTTATTTATTTATTTATTTATTTATTTATTTATTTATATTTTAATATGTTTTTATTGATTTTTCTAGAGAGAGGAAGGGAGAGAAAAACATCCGTGGGCTGCCTCCTGCACACCCTGTACTGGAGATTGAGCCCGAAACCCAGGCATGTGCCCCCACTGGAATTGAACTGGGACCTCTCAGTCCATGGGATGACGCTCAATCCACTGAGCCACACCAGCCAGGCATCTACTGGCCTACTTTAAAAAATATTTTGAAAATACTCAGAAACACAAAATATAAAGTAAAAATCATCTACAATGTCACCAGTTTAAATATATGTATGTATACACACGCACACACACGTACAGACTTGTTTCTCCATTTGTTATATAGTAAAAGGCCCTCTTCCTGATAACACAGCCCCATACAGGTGTGACCACTGCTAACAATGTAAAGTTTTTGTTTTTGATTTTTATTGCTTTTTAGAGAGAGATGGGGGAAGGGAGAGAAAGAGAGAGAAACGTTGATTTGTTGTTCCACTTAATTGTGCATTCATTGCTTGATTCTTTTATGTGCCCTGACTGGGGATCGAACCCACAACCTTGGCGTATCGGGATGACAGTCTAACCAACTGAGCTACCCAGCCAGGGCCAGCAATGTAGAGTTTATTCTTCTTTAATGCTGACTCATACTTAGTCCTTACTCATAGTGACAGATCCGTTTATTTAAGTTTCTACATACAATTTTTATTTTATTTTTTATAAAACAGGGTCATTATTTTCATTACTCTATTTTAGTTTTTCTGCCATTTGCCTACTGATTACTTTATCTCTGACTTTTAAGAGAACGTCTATAATTTGCTCCCACAAAGGTAAAAACACCAATAAGGTTATCAGCAAATTGTAGGAGAGGCTGTGCATGTGGTCTTTTTTTTTAATCCTCACCCGAGGATATTTTTATTCCATTTATCTTCAGATAAAGTGGGAAGGAGGGAGAGAAGAGAAGAGAGGGAGGGAGAGTGAGAGAGAGAAACATTGATATGAGAGAGACACATCGACTGGCCGCCTCCTGCGTGACCCCAACCAGGGCCGGTGACTGAACCGCAGTTGAGGTACATGCCCGTGACCGGAATTGAACCCACGACTCTTTGGTCCATGGGCCAATGCTCTAACTGCTGAGCCAAACCGGCCAGGGCTGTGCATGTGGTCTTATGGTCAGTGTGGGGCAACATTCTTCAGTATCTGGGAGTAAAAGAGAAATATCTTGACTAAAATACTACCAGAGACTAAAGTTATAGATTTGTTTTTCAAAAAAAAATTGAAGTATAATTGACATACAACATTATATTAGTTGCAGCTGTACCATAACATAATGATTTGATATTTGTGTAAATTGTGAAATGATCACCACAGTAAGTCTAGGTACCATATGTCACCATGCAAAGTTACAAAAAAATTTTTTTCTTGCGATAAGGACTTTTAAGATTTACTCTTAGCAACTTTCAAATATGCAATACAGTATTATTGACTATGGTCATGATGCCATACATTACGTCCACATGACTTATTCTATAACTGGAAGTTTGTACCTCTTGATCCCCTCCACTCATTCACCTACCTCCAACCCCCCTGCCCATCTGTCAACACCAATCTGTTCTCCGTATCTATGAATTTATTTTTGTTTTAGTTTGTTTTGTTTTTTAGATTCCACATATAAGCAAAATCATATGGCATTTATCTTTCTTTGTCATATTTATTTAGCATAATACATTTAAGGTCCAATCATGTCACCATCGGCAAGATTTCATTCATTTTTGTGGCTGAGTAATATTCCTTTGTGTGTGTGTGTGACACACGTACCTTCTTTATCCATTCATCCATCGATGGACACTTAGGTTGTTTCCATGTCTTGTCTATTGTAAATAATGCTGCAATGAACATAGGGGTATATGTATCTTTTTTAATTAATTAGTATTTTTGTTTTCTCAGATAAATACTTAGAGGTGGAACTGCTGGATCATCTGGTAGTTCTATTTTTAACTTATTGAAGAACCTCGATAATGCTTCCCATAGTGGCTGCATGAATTTACATTCCCACCAATAGTGCACAAGAGTTCCCTTTCTCCACAACCTTGCCAACACTTGTCATTTTTGTCTTTTTGATAATAGCCATTCTGACAGGTGTTAGGTGACATCTCACTGTGGTTTTGATTTGCATTTTCCTGATGATTAGTGGTGTTGAGCATCTTTTAATGTACCTGTTGGCCATTCGTATGTCTTCTTTGGAAAAAATATTGATTCAGATCCTCTGCCCATTTTTAATTGAATTTGTTGTTGTTGTTATTGAGTTGTATGATCTCTTCAAATATTTTAGATATTAACCTGTTATTGGATATATGAATTGCAAATCTTCTCCCATTCAGCAAATTGCCTTTCATTTTGTTGGTGGTTTCCTTCTCTGTACAGAAGCTTTTTAATGTGAGGTAGTCCCACTTGTTTGTTTTTGCTTTTGTTGCCCTTGCCTTTGGAGTCAGATCCAAAATAATTGCCAAGACCAATGTCATGGAGTTTACGTCCTATGTTTTCTTCTAGGAATTTTATGGTTTTGGGTCTTACATTCAAGTCTTTAATCTGTTTTGAGTTAATTTTTATGCATGGCGCAAGATAGTGGTCTAGGTTCATTCTTTGGGTTGTGGCTCTCCAGTTGTCTGAACACCATGTATTGAAGGGACTGTCCTTTCCCCATTGTATATTCTTGCTTCCTTTGTTGTAAACTAATTGACCACATATGCAGTGGATTTGCTTTTAATTGCTACACAAGTCTCCTTACTCTGTGAACTTGTAAGAATCCACCCACAGTTAAAGTTAGATTTGACAAATTGTGAGGAATTGTTATGAGGATTATAATTCTTTGTTTCCCAACTATAAAGTGCTTCCAAGATATTTCTTAAAAAGTCGAATTTCATTTAAGTATCTCAACAAGGAAACAGATCTACCACATGAGACTAGAAAGCTTAAAAGTCATCATTATCCTTTAAACACACCAAAGGGTACTTAAAATGATATAAAATCGGGTACAAAAATCTGTACTGTTATCCTCTAAACTGAAGCAAGTAGCATATCAATGTTATGTTTAGACCGAATTAATTATATAAAACAATCAAGTTCAAAATATGAGTATAGTAATGATGTGATGAATTACCTAGATTACTCAAGTGATTGTCTTAAGCCTCTACTTCATTTGTTTGAAGAGTTCTTCCGAGGAGCTTAGTAAAATTATCTGAAAGTTATTTCTAGGTATGACATTTTTGTGTGCGTTACTCCACTCATCATTTAAAATGTAGTATTACATTAGCCTTTCTGTTTCTTAAAGAACTTGTCTTTTCTGGCTTCAGGGCCTTTGCACCCCCTGTTCCTTCTGCAGGACTGCTAACACTCTCTCCACTACTTCAAAGTAGAAGAATGCCCTCTCATACTTTAGGTCTCAGCTCAAAGGCCTCCTCCTCAGAGAACCTCCCAGGATAACCTTATCTAGAGCGCTTATCCCTCCAGTACTCTGTATGGGGGTATCATCTGATTTATTTCCTCCATGGCACTTGTCAAAGTCTGTGATTACCACCTTTGTTTGCTTACTCCTCTGCCTTGGCACATAGTTGACTCCTCAGTAAATACTGTTGAATGAATAAAGAACTTCACTGGTCATTCTTTCTGTCATTTATTCACTCCTTTGTTTATCCATTCAATATCAGATACACATTGGGTGTCTACTGAGTGTAGACCACTGTACTGGGCTCGGGGGATGGCAAGAAGGTATTGCTCAGCAATAGCGATCTCAGTGAAGTTAGATAATTGATGCTTAGCCCTTCAGATATCAAAATTTACTTAAAAGTAAATATTGGAAATAAATAAAAGATAAAATAGTAGGATGTTGGATAAAATCTTCTTAAATATATAATGTGTACATATTTTTTTAAAAAATATATTTTTATTGATTTTTTTTTTAGATAGGAAGGGAACGAGGGAGAGAGAGAAACATTGATGAGAGAGAAGCATTGAATGGCTGCCTCCTGCATGCCTCATACTGGGGATCGAGCCCATAGGTCATAATTCTCATTGTGAAGTGCCCTGATGGTATGATTTTTTACACACATTTTAGCTTTTCTCTGAGCTTGTAGAGATCCCACTTCCTCTGCTATAACTGAGCCGGTTGTCCCTTCCCAGTCTCTAGATACAGGAGTGCCAGTCACTGATCCCCTAGGTCTAAAGCAGGATATTTAGTGTGGTTGTTCTCACCATGACCCACCATCTCAGTTCTCCTGCAGTGTGTGAGGACTGAAGCTATCCAAATATGACCCTGATTCTTCAAGGGATGGTAGAAAACAGGAGATTTTTTTAAAAAATTGCATTTATAAAGTTAAATATTATGAACTTTTTTTTTAATCTTATTATAAAATCACCTATGTTTTTCCCTTCTATGAAGTCATTTTTGTGAGCTGAGATTTATAGGCATAGCTTTTACTTCTGGATTTGTTCTTCTGGTAAGAAAACACATTCTGTACTTCATATTCAGAATTTAAGCTTACTTTTTAAAATTAGATTTATTGGAGTGACACTGGTTAATAAGATATATAGGTTTCAAACGTAAAATTCTGTGATACATCATCTGTATATTGCATTGTGTGCCCACCACCCAAAGTCAAATAATCTCCGTCACTATATATTTGACCCCCTTTACCCTATACTACCCCCCAACCCCCTTCCCTCTAGTAACCACCATACACGATTGTTTGTGTCTATGAGTTTTTGTTTGTTTTTCTTATTTGTTCATTTGTTACTTTCAGTTTTATATCTCACATATGAGTGAAATTATGTGATTCTTATCTTCTTCTGACTCACTTATTTTGCTTAGCATGATATTCTCAAGGTCCATCCATGTTGTCACACATGGCAGTATTTCATCTTTTCTTATGACTTAGTAGTATTTCATTGTATATATGTACCACACCTTCTCTATCCAATCATCTACTGAAGAGCACTTCGGTTGTTTCCATGGCTTGGCCACCATGAATAATGTTGCAGTGCACATAGGGGTGCATATATCTTTGTGAATAAATGTTTTCAAATTTTGGGGGTAGATACCCAGAAAAGGGGTTGCTGGCAGTATTGAAAGCACAAAAATAAACCCACATGTATATGGGCAAATAATTTGTGACAAAGGAGTCAAAACATACAATAGAGAAAAGAAAGCCTCTTCAATGAACAGTGCTGGGAAAATTGGCAAGCCACATGCAAAAAAAATGAAACTAGACTATAGTTTTTCCCCGTATACAAAAAGTAACTCAAAATGGATCAAAGACCTGAATACAAGATCTGAAACAAGCAATTACATAGAAGAAAACATATGTACTAAACTTATGAACCTTGGTCTTAGAGAAGATTTTATGAATTTGACCCCAAAGGCAAGGGAAGTAAAAGCAAGAATAAATGAATGGGACTGTATCAAACTAAACAGCTTCCATACAGCAAAAGAAACCGCCAGCAAAACGAAAAGGCAACCAACCAAATGGAAAAAGATAGTTGCAAACAATAGCTCTAACAAGGAGTTAATATCCAAAATATATATAGGCTTACTTTTAAATAGCTGTATTTTTGAAATCCATGTCTAGATTTTATTACATAAGGTATTTTACCTGCTATTTCTCTTTATTCTTGTTCATCCATTTTACAGGAAATTGAAGAACAGAGATGTGAGTATTATCAGTTCAGTGTCCTTCCCCCACAGCACAGCTCTCCCCTGCCTCTTTTACTCATCGTGGTCAGACACTAAAGACTCCCATTGAGCAAATGTTCCACATAGGTGGTGAGACTTACTCCATTTACCACCACAACTTTGAAAGAATTATTATAATTACTTTGGAAATACAGTTCACAGTTCCCTCATTTCTTACATACACTACACAGAGCACACCTCTCCTTACTGAGCCAAAGCCAGCCCAGTGAACCCCCACCACTGTCCGAGGCTCTTGAAGTCACCAGAACTGTTTCCTGGGCACCAAGTATTCTTCTGTTTCTGTCTTTGTGGCTTTTGATTTTTGTCCTCATTGTGAACAGTACCGGCTGAGTTAAGGTCCAAGTTTACCTACACCTCTTCTATAGGAAAAAAAAACCCTGGCTGACCCTCTGCTCAGTACTTGGGCCATTGTCTTGCATGTCCTTGCTCCATTTAGGTTCTGGTAGGTAGGAACCTAAGAGATCTGGTAGGTAGGACCTCTGGCTAAAGGAAAGGACAATTCATCCTCAATTATCATTACACATTTGTAGTCTTTAATGATGGCCTAGTTCAGGACTATCGATTTTAGTTTTTCAACGACTGTATACCCACGAGATTGAAATCATAGGGCCAAGTCTCTTTGAAGACTTTTACTTGAGATCATAGCAAGACTTCATGCTATTTTAAAGAGAGATAATTTTTCAAATATTTTAGTGGGTAAATTTGCATATTAATACTACCACTGAAAACATAGTATAACATCAATCTTCATTTTATTTTCTCTCTTTCCAACAAATACTAGTGTCGCTTAAGTCGGTATTTCAAAAAATGCCCCAGGTGTCCTCACTGTTTGGGGAAGCGCTGTGGTTCCTGTTACTTCTGATTGCAGGAGCCTGGTCATTACGTTAATTACCATAAACTTCTGAGATGAAACAAATCTACACCCGCTTGTGAAATCATTTTAATTGCTTTCTTAAGTTGTTTTTGTTCCATCTGTAAGTATATTTTTATGTCATATTTCACTAACTACTGGTGATTATATAGAGTTCTGATGAGGGAGTATATGTAATAAAAATAAAAAGAGCGGATTTAGATTCAGTGAGGACACCACAAAAGAAATAAAGTTGCTTAATTCCAAATTTCCAATTCTTTGATGATTTGATTGTAAACAGGGTAATTTTTATTACATTTACAGAATATGGGGTGTAAATTGAGCAAGAGTTGCTATTTTCGTGTCAGTTATTTTTACTTAATACTATATTTTTCCTTCTTGATGTTCTTGATGTTGTGTCCGTTTAATCCCACTGGAGTCTGTGATGCTACAGTAGTTCCCAACTTCCCTCTGGTGGCCGTGGCACCCACCCTCTGGGGCCTTCTGTTTTCATTTAGGAGGCAGCCGGCAGCACACACAGGGTAGCCCCTCGCACAGCAGCTGGAGTTTTGGGAAAGATGCTGTGAGTCATCTTCTCTGACAGCAAATTCTGGGTCCTGGTGGAGCAATGTGCAGCAGGCTCAGGAAAGCTGGATTCGAGGACTCTCCGCCTGGTGGTCCGAGGCAGGAGCCAGATGGGGCAGACGAGGGGAGCTTCCTCAGCAGGCTTTCTGGATAAGGCTGTTCTGAATCATCAGTGGAACCGTAAAATGCCAAACAAAGGCATGTGTGATGAGAATTAGAGCCTGAACCCTAGACTGACCTTAGAGAATGCTCCCTGGGGCTTCCTTTGCTGAGAAGTGCCTGCCCCAGAGCTGTCCAAGCTGGACCTGGCAGCACCAGGAAACCGCAGATACACTGTACATTCTCCTGGACTAGGGGCTTCATTAGAGCCCCTGTAATTTAAATGTTTTAGCAGTAAAAGTGTGGATATATTATTAATGAGAATACAAGATTTTGCTTATCTTTTACATTATGTAACTAAGCACTGAAGTGGTTTCTTTTTCTTTAATGCAGTTTAATTTTAGAGTAATTCTAGATTCACAGAAAAATTGAACTGAAAGTACAGAGATTTCTCATATACCCCTTGCCCCCACGTGGGCACAGCCTCTCCATGATCAACATCCTGCACCAGAGTAGTACATTTATTACAGTTGATGAACCTGCATTGGCACGTCATTGTCACCCCAAGTCCGTAGTTTATAGTAGGGCTCACTCTTGGTGTTGTATGTTTTACAGGTTTGACAAATATGTATATAATGACCTGTGTCCCCCATTATAATATACAGAATAGTTTCATTGCTCTAAGAATCATCTGTGCTCCATCATCCTCCCTAACCCTTGGCTACCATTGATTTTTTTTTTTTTTTTTTTTTAGTTTTTTTTCTTTATTGATTTCTTTTTTTAGAGAGAGAGAGAGGAAGGGAGAGGGAGAGAGAGATAGAAATATCAAAGAGAGGGAACATCGATTGGCCACCTCCTGCATGCCCCCTACAGGGGATTTGGCCCACAACCTGGGCATGTGCCCTGACCGGGAATCAAACTGGCAACCTCTTGGTGCATGGGTTGATGCTCAACCACTGAGCCACACCGGCCGGGCTACCATTGATCTTTTTACTGCCTTCATAGTTTTGCCTTTTTCATAATATTATATAGTGTAGCCTTTTTAGATTGGTTTCTCTCACTTAGCAATATGCATTTAAGGTTCCTCCATGTCTTTTTATGGCTGGAGAGCTTTTTCCTTTTTAGCCCTGAGTAATATTCCGTTGTTGAGATGTACCACAGTTGAGTTATCCGTTCACCTACTGAAGCACGTCTTTGTTGCTTCCAAGTTTTTGCAATTATGAATAAAGCTGCTGCAAACATCCACATGCAGGTTTTGGTGTGGACATACGCTTTCAACTCCTCTGGGTCAATACCAAGGAAGACTATTGGTGGATCACATGGTGAGAGTATGTTTAGGTTTGTAAGAAACCCCCAAACTGTCTTCCAAAGTGGCTGTACCATTTTGCATTCCCACCAGCAATAAATGAGAGTTTCTTTTGCTCCACATTCTTACTAGCATTTGGTATTGTTTGTGTTTTGGATTTTTGGCATTCTAACAGATGTGTGTATATCACTGTTATTTTAATTAGCAATTCCTTAATGACATATGATGTGGAGCATCTTTCATTTGCTTACTTGTCATCTGTATATCTTTAGTTGAGATATCTGTTAAGGTCTTTGGCCCATTTTTAATTTGGTTGTTTTCTCATTGTTGAGTTTTAAGAGTTCTTTGTGTATTTTGGATAACAGTTCTTTGTCAGATGTGTCTTTTACAAGTGTATTCACCCAATCTGTGACTTATCTTCTCATTCTCTTGGCATTGCCTTTTGCAGAGCAGATGTTTTTAATTTAATGAAGCCCATCCTGTCGATTGTTTCTTTGGATTGTGGCTTTGGTGTTCCAGCTAAGAAATGTTGCCAAACACAAGGTCATTTAGATGTTCCTTTATGTTGTCTTCTAGGAGTTTTATAGTTTGCATTTTACATGCAAGTCTAGGTTTCTTTTTTATAAACCTTTTTTAAAAATCTGTTTTTATTGGTTTTCTTGAGAGAGAGAAGGGGAGAGAGAGATAGAAACATCGATGTGAAGAGATACATGCATCAGCTGCCTCCTGCAGACCCCCTACTGGGATCAAGCCCACAACCTGAGCATGTGCCCTGACCGGGAATGGAACTGGAACCTCTCAGTGCATGGGAGGACACTCAATCCACTGAACCACACTGGCTGGGCTCTTTTTTTTTTTACAAACTTTAAAATTGAAGAACCATATACAAACAGAAAAGTTTGAAAATCATATTATTTCATGAATTATCACAAAGCAGACATATTTGTAACTATCACACAGGTTAAGAGTTAAACCAGTACCCCAGAAAACCCCTCTCAATCATTATTCCCTCTCTTACTGTTTTGACTTGTAAAACCTATGCTTAGTATTACATTTCAGAGATGAATTCATGTTGTCGTATGTTGTAGTATTTAATGCATTTTCATTGATGTATAGTATTCCATTACATTATACCACTAGTTATTCATTTATTCTAATGTTAATGGAGACTTGGGATGGTTCCATTTAGGACTATTATAAATAATGCTGCTATTAACATTCTTGTACGTATCTTTTGTTGCACATATAGGCACATTCTGGTTGGGTATTTACCTATGAGTAGACCTGTTTATGCCTAGTCTTCCAGAGTAATGATTAATTGTGCTCCCTTTCATTTTTAGAATTATCCCAGTTTGGACAGTAGAAAATTAAGTCTTTTGATGAATAGAAGTTTAATGTAGTTAAATAAATTTTTCGTGAAGATGGTCTCCTATATTATTTTTAGAAGCCTATTGTTTTTACCTTTTACATTTATTTCTTATGTTAACCCAGATAAAATAACCTATTATATTCACTATTTCTGATTCTCTTTATTTACTCAAAAGTCATGTTTCTTTCTGGTATAATTTTCTTAAACCTGAAATAATTATTTTAGCATTTCTTGTACTGCAAGTCTATGGGCAATGAATTCTTAGTTCTCTTTTGTCCAGAACTGTCTTCACTTTTTAAAAAAATTGATTTTTAGAGAGGGAAGAAGGGAAAGAGAGAGAGATACGTTGATGTGAGAGAGAAACATCAATTGGTTGCCTCCTGTATGTGCTCCGACCTGGGATCAAACCCACAACCTATGTATGTGCCATGACCAGGAATCAAACCGATGACCTTCCAGTATGCAGGATGATGCTACAACCAACTGACCTACACCAGCCAGGGAAGAACTGTCTTAATTTTAACATTGTTCCTCTGTCCCCTGTCTCCACTGTTTCTCACGAAATTTTAGCAGTCATTTGGATCATTGTCCCACTGGGTGTAATGTGTAGTTTTTCTCTGGCTGCTTTTATCTTGATCTTTTAATAGATTAATTATAATGTGCCTGAGTGTAGCATTCCTTATTTCTATCTTGTAATTTGTTGACTTCTTAAATCTGTAAACATATAATATTCAGCAAATTTGGAGATTTTTCAGCCTATCTTTTCTGAAATACTTTTATCTACCATTCTCTCTTTTTTCTCCACCTGATATTCTAATTACCAATATGTTACACCTTTTTATATTGCCCACAGATCCCTAGGTCGTTGTTTATTTTTTTAAATAATTTTCTCTCTTCTTCAGATTGGATAATTTCTATTAATAAATGTTCATGTTTGTGGATTCTTTTCTCTATAATCTATTCTAATGGTAATCTCTTTCAGTGAATTTTATTTCTGATATTGTATTTTTCAGTTCTAAAATTTCCATTTGTTCTTTTTTATATTTTCTATTTTTGGCTGAGATTTCTCCTCTTTTCATTTGTTATGAGAATAATTTTTCTTTACCTCATTGAGCATAATTATAATAGCAGCTTCAAAATCCTTGTCTGATAATTCCAACATCGGGGTCATCTCAAGGTTGCCATTATTTTTATGTGGAGTGATTTGGGATTGTATCGTGGACACTGTGAATGTGTTGAGGAGACTCTGGATTCTGTTACAGTTTTCTGAAGAGTGTTGATTTTTTTTTTTTTAAGTAGGCAATTAACTTGATGAGACTCTAACTCTAAATACAATGTCACCTGAGGCAGATGGCAGCTTGAGCCTCATTTAAACTTTTTATTGTCAGCTGAGCTCCTTGGAGTCTGCCCTTTGCATGAGTGGTTCAAGGTTCAGGCAGGCTTTGGGCAGAGTTAGAATTTTCCCTGTCTGGTTCTCTCTTTGTTGGAATGCTCCCTTCACTGTCTAGCGACCCTCATTGCCCAAGTGTTCATATAGGCAGAATTGATGGTGAGCTCTCTGTCAGAGTTTGATTATCCATGCCATGCTGTGCCTGTGGCCTGCCCTCAGGCAAACCGGAAAAATTGGGAAACCCAACTCTTTCTCCACGTTTATATTCCCCTCCAATAATCTGCCTGCTTTGTTTACTCTTCAGAGCCTTCAGGCTGTCATTTTTTGTCTGGAGTTTATTATAATTGTTATCAGTGAGAGGGTTGGTGGTTTAGGAGTTTACTCTTTCTTACTGGAAGAGGAACCAAGTTCATTTATATTAAATAAATTGGTAATATATTTCCATTGAATGCTGTTTGATTCTCTTTTCCCCACCTGTTCTACCTTTTGTATTTTTTTATTTTGGTTTCTATTAGTTTAAATATTTTATTCCATCTCCCACTCTAGTAGTGTGTTAGCTATACACTCTGTTTAATATCCTTTTTGTAATTCATAGAAATTATAAAATTACTCTTATTAGTCTAATGTTAATACCTTTACTCCTCTCCCAGGCACTAGAGGCATCTTAGAATATTTAAATTCCGGTTGTTTCCCTACTGATTTTATGCTCTTGTCGTGTATTTTAATTGTCTAATTTTTCAAAGTCAAGAAGACATTGCTATTGTTTTCTACATTCAATAGTCATTTAGATTTTTTCATATATTTACCTTTTCCAGTGATCTTTATTACTTTCTCCATCTGTGAGCATTTATCTGATACCATTTGCTTTCTGTGTAAAGGTATTCCTTTAGTCTTTTCTTTAGTGCCAGTTTTCTGGTGACAGATTCTCTCAGCATTTTTTTTTTTGTCCAAAAAGTTTTATTTTATTATTATTTTCGAAATATATTTTCACTACATATAGACTTCTAGCTAGGCCTGTAATTTATTTCAGCGTTTTGAAGATATTTTATTGTGTTCCACCTCCTATTATTTCCATTGAGAAGTTAAATGTCAGTTTTTCTGTTAATGCTTCATTAAAGCAATGTGTTTTTTTCCTTGGCTATCGTAAAACATTTTTTTACTTGTATTTTGCTACCAAACTAGTCTTCTATGACATGAGTAGATGTTGCTTTCTTTGTATTTTTTTCTTCTTAGGGTTTGTAGTGCTTCTTGAATTTATGGCTTCATTTATTTCTTGACTACTGGAAAATTCTCATCCATTGTCTCTTCAGATATTATTTCTGCCCCGTTCTCTTTCTTATCCTACTGGGACTGTTATTACATGTATGTGACACATTTTTGCCGTGTCCCAGATGTCTCTTACACTTCTTATATTTTCCATTCTTCTGTCTCCCACCTTAGTCTGGATCTTTTCTTCTGACACATATTCCAGTTCTTCAGTTCTCTCTTCACCATGCCTCTTATCCTTATAAACCCATCCATTTAGTGACTGTTTTTATTATTATTTATTATTAT
Organism: Tadarida brasiliensis; assembly: GCA_030848825.1. Taxonomy (NCBI): domain Eukaryota; kingdom Metazoa; phylum Chordata; class Mammalia; order Chiroptera; family Molossidae; genus Tadarida; species Tadarida brasiliensis. The sequence goes on from CM061258.1 coordinate 50,380,375, forward strand.
TGTGTTTTTAGTACAGGCATACCTCCCTTTATTGCACTTTGCAGATACTGCATTTTTTACAAATTGAAGGTTTGTGACAACCCTTCATAGAGCAGGTCTATCTGAGCCATTAAAAAAAAAAATTTTTTTTTTAATCCTCACCCGAGGATATTTTTTTTTTACATTTATCTTCAGACAGAGTGGGAGGGGGGGGAGAGAGAGAAACATCAATGTGAGAGAGACACATCGACTGGTCGACACACACAACTCCAACCAGGGCCAGGTACGAACTGCAACCAAGGTATGTGCCCTTGGCCGGAATCGAACCTGGGACTCTTTGGTCCACAGGCTGACGCTCTAACCACTGAGCAAAACCGGCCAGGGCTATCTGAGCCATTTTTCCAGCAGCATCTGCTCACTTCATATCTCTGTGTCTACTTCAGGTGACGATGCTGTGAAGATTGTTGAATTGACAACAAAGGATTTAGAATAGTACATAAACCTAGTTGATAAAGCAGTGGCAGGGCTTGAGAGAACTGACTCCAGTTTTGAAAGGTCTACTGTGGATAAAATGCTATCAAACAGCATTGCATGCTACAGAAATCGTTCCTGAAAGGAAGAGTCGATTAATGCGGCAGACTTCATTGTTGTCTTATTTTGAGAAATTGCCGCGGCCACGCCGGCCTCCAGTCAGCAGCCATCAGCACTGAGGCAAGGCGCTCCACCAGCAAAAAGGTTACACCTCGCTAAAGGCTCAGATGATGGTGAGCATTTTTTAGCAATAAGTATTTTTAATTAAGGCATGTACATTGTTTTTTTAGAAATAATGCTATTGCACACTTATCAGGCTGCAGTATTGCATAAACATAACTTTAATATGCACTGGGAAACCAAGAAATTCATGTGACTTGCTTTATTATTTTTAAAATTTTGTTTATATTGATGATTTTTTTTAGAGAGAGGGAGGGAGAGAGAGAGAGAGAGAGAAACATTGACTTGTTGTTCCACTTATTTATGAATTCATTGGTTGTTTCTTGTACGTGCTCTGACCAAGGATCGAACCCACAACCTTGGCATATCTGGATGATGGCTCTGACCAACTGAGCTACCCGCCAGGGCCTATGTCTTGCTTTATTCTGATATTTGCTTTATTGCAGTGGTCTGGAACTGAACTTGCAATATCTCTGAGGTATGTCTGTACTAAAATTTTTCACTTGATTCATTTTTATAGTTTCTGGCTCTTTGCCAAAAATTTTTTATATTGTCTTTTAATTCTTTGAACATCTTAACCATGGTTATTTTAAAGTCCATGTATCTTTATGTGTCTATTTAGTTATATTTCCTTTTTGTTTTTTTGTTAATCTTTATTTTCATTATAACCTAGTTATTTTTGTGGGGTGTTGGACATTATATCTGAGGAAATCTAGAGATAATTTAAGACTCTGGATGATAGCATATTCCTCCAGGTAAAATCTACTTTTGCTTCTAGTTGGCAGCTGGGCAATAATTCAATCAGTGAGATGATTCAAAGAAGGGTTTCATCCCAAGTGAAGGCTGCTTTGTTTCCAGGTCAGTCCTATTTCAAGGTTGCAGCCTATTGAGTTCCCAACTGAAAACCTAAGGTGTCTACCAAGGTCCTTCCTCCCTGCAGGCCCTGAACTGCAGTTTTGTCCTTTCATCACTATGAGAGGGATGCAGCGCTGCCCAGCTTGTCAGCGGTGCTTTCAGAACCACCGACCTTGCGGGGACATGGGCACCGAAAGCCACATTCTTGCTTTTTACCTTCCTTTATTTTTCAGATCTTGGTCTGACAACATCTCACTGCATTGTGATCTAATACTTTCAAATTGATGTTTCAAAATCATATTCTGTCCAAATTTGTAGTTATTCTTATAAGAGAGTTGTTCCAAGAAAACTGAGGTTCAGAGAAGATAAAGTGCTCAGGATCATATAGGACCTGGAAGTAGAATCTTATGTAATATTTTAACAGATTTTTAAATCGATTTTTAGAGAGAGGAAAGGGAGGTGGGGGAGAGAGAGAGAAACACTGATGTGAGAGTGAAACATTGATTGGCTATCTCCAGCACACCCCCTACTGGGGATCGAGCCTGCAACCCAGGCATGTGCCCTGACCGGGAATCAAACTGGCAACCTTTTGGTGCACTGGACGATGCCCAACCAACTGAGCCACACTGGCCAGGACTGAAATATTCTAAAACAGGAGACACTTTTAGACCAGAAAAAGCAAGGGCTTCAAGTGGCTTACATCCCCAATCATCATGATTCTTTGTCTTTAGGGTCCATCTGTGGATAAGTTTGAGAAGCACTGAGTTTAACTCTCATTTTACAAAACTGATACCCAGAGTGATGGTGTGATCTGTCCGTGATCACAGAGCTAGTTAATGTATGAGTTGGGACAGAACATTGGCCTTTGATCCTCAGTCAGATTTCCCCTATTACACCTTGCTGCCCCTATTACTTTTTATTATACTCAAGGACCCCATACCACATCTCAGCTTTAGTAAGACATCTCAGTAGTCCGGGTTGGGGGGAGGGTCCCTCTAGTTATAGGAAATTGTCCTTGATTTACCTAATCATATATGAGTGTCACTTCCTATCTGCTTTTTTTTCCCCTCCTTCATCTCTTTCTTTTGCTTCTGTGGATTTTTATATCGCCACTTATATTTCTCTTTGGCTATTAGGTAAGTCCACACTGAAGGACATATGTTCTAGTAGAGTGGCTTTAGAGACTGCTTAATTAGTCTGTCTTCTTTTATGTCAGATTCTGCAAAAGGCTTTGAAAATAAGATGTAGAGGAAAATGAGAAAATGAGACATTTGAGGGAATTTTAAAACTCATGATTAGCCTCTTCATTTTAAAATAATTTGTAATCTCTTCCAGAATTGCTAGTAAAGGCTTTTAACCTTTGTGGCTTATCTGCCATTCTCTCAAGCACATGGTATATATTTATAGGTTCTCACGTTAAATTATAAGCAGAGTCATGAATTAGGAATTGAGAATAAAGCTGGCCACAAATCTATTCCAACATCTTCTCTTTGCAAGGCCTGAAAAGGTGCTATTCTGTGCTTCTGTTTTTGAAGGGAGAGCATTTTGGTGGTTAACAGGAAGAGACAATGGGCATGTGTCACTGGCCTGGCAGCCCAGAGACCTTGATTTTACCCCAGGGTGACATCACACTTGTATGTGACCTTGGACACACCACATACCCTCTTAGGCCTTATTTGGCAATCTGTGAAAAGAAAGGGTTAAATAAAATGACCCCTTGGAAGCCTTCCAAGTCCCAAATTCTTGGAAACCATCCTTCACTATGACTTCAATGTCTGGAAGATTATTTTGTAATAGTACAAGTGAGAATATAAAGCAGTTCTTCGTTTTCTGGGGAGAGAGAAGGTAAAGTTAGCTGATCCAGAAGTTGACAGTTGTGTTTTCATGTAAACAAGTCAAATGTTTTGGGACTACATTTTGATACAAGCGAAAAAAAGGGCTTATGCGGTTATGATCCAGTTTATTAAGTTAGATTACAAATGAAGGCACCTATTTAGCTTTTGGCTTACTGTGTGGCTCAGTAAGGATTTTCCAAAAGAATGAATGAGAGATCATCGTAATAATATCTATCATTTATCAACTGCCTACCATGCCAAGCACTGGAGAAACATCCATGAATAATACAGGCCTGGCATCTGCCCTCTCCAGGATTACCGCTTAGGTACACATGGGGAAAAGGAATTCCAGATTTGGTGTCACATTAAAAACCCTTTATTGAATAGCAACATTGGCAGCTTCGGTTCTTCAGCAGCCTGCATTTTGTGCCAAGGAACAGAGTAATCTTCCATTTACCAAGGGCTTTTTCAGCTTTTGAATGATATATTAAATTAAACACCCACTCACCAAATATCTGTGAGTCTCGGTTGTAGCAGATGGATTGGGCTTTGGGTGCTGGGATGCATCCTGTCACAGCTGATCATTTACTGGTTCTCTGACTGTGGTTGGATGGAGCTAGCATCTGTCTCCCAGGGTCCTCCTGCCCCTGACAATTTGTGGTTATGGTGACAAAATGATTGCATGATAAATATCATGGTAGGTACATATACAGAGGATAGGGGACAGCAATTGAAAGAATATCAAACACTTTTTAAGGTCTTATGGATATAATTTACTGAGACCCAGGAAGGCTTTTGGAGTGTGTTAAGGAATCCAGTGTCACGGGGACAGTTTTCCTTTTCTCCAGCAAGGAAAATACTGATTTCCCCAGACTTTCTACAGCACCGGGGATTATCACTTAAAATATTTGGAATTTGATAAGCAAAAGTAGAATCTGTCTTTGATTTGCATTTTCAGATGGCCAGAGAAGCTGAGTGTTGTCGCATAATTTGTGCAGTCTATTTGTGTGTTTGTTTAGTGAATTGCCTGACTTTACTGTCCCATTTTTAATTGGAATGTTTGCCTTTTTAATAATTGCCTTATTAGTTTTTAAAAACTCTGATAAGATGCAAGTCCTTTTCTAGCATATGTTACAAATATTTTTCACAGTTTTTTATTTGTTACACTTTTTATATTTTTGTTAATAAAAATCTAACATTAATTTCTTTCAATGTTTATGTGTTTGATGTTATTTTTAGCAAGGCATTCTAGGCCCTTGAATGACATAAGTATTCACCTATTTTTTTCCAATATTCTCATGGATTTTTTCCATTGAATAATTTTATCTGGAAGTTATTTGGGTATGTATTATGATACATGGTGTTAACTTAATTTTTCTCCACATTTTAACCAATTATCCTATAATTATTGAAATTATTGAATTATCCACTTCTTCCCTCCTGACATAAAATGACACTTTCACTGTTTACTAAAATCATACTTCCAGGACAGCATGGTTCTAACAGAGAGATCAATAAAAGATAATAGAAAGCCTAGAAATTGGAAAGCTTTATAAATATTTATTTGCTCATATACATATTTATATGGAGGGTGTGTGTGTTTCTAAGCGTTCTGTTGTCTTTCATTGATGTCTCTGCTAGAACTACACTGTTTCAGTAGTTGTATCTTTGAAGTCCATTGTTACATCTGGCAGAGCAAAATACTCTGAACTCTTCCTTTATAATTTTGTTAGCCAGTTGCTGGCAGTTATTCTTCTACATGAATTTGAGAATCATTTTGCAAGTTTAAAAAGTTGTGCCAGGATATTTATAGTAATCAATAGATTGATTAATTGAGGGGAGACAACATTTTTTAATACTGACTTCCCACCTAGGAAGGCAGCACATCATTCCATTTATTTCAGTCTTCTTGCTGTTACACACCAGACCACCTGATGTCACAGGTAATCTGGCGTGTGGTAGCGCGTGTGAGCATGGTTTCTGGAGTCGGAAAGTCTGAGTTCACATCCAAATCAGGCCATTTATTAGCTTGTACAGCAGTGAGCATTTTTCCTTCAGTGACTAGAGTACAGTGCTCAGTAAACGTGTGTTGAAGAAATGTTTGAATGAAAGAATTTCTTCTTAAGTGTTTTGTTTTTGCTCTTGTAAATAAGCATCACTGTGCATCCTCACCAGCAATGGGAACTGTCAGGGTTTTTGGATCTTAGCCATTCCAGTGGGTGTGCAATGGTTTCCCATTGTTTTAATTTGCAATTCTCTAGTGACAGACGATACCGTACATCTTGCCCATGCTATTTGACATCTATATATGTTCTTGGGTAAGGTTTATGTCCAGTATGTTCCCATTTTCAACTGGATTTTTTGTTTTCTTATTGTTGAGTTTTGGCATTTGTGTATTTTGGATACAAGTCCTTTATCAGATACGTGTTTGAACATATTTTTGCCCTACCTGTTGCTTATCTTTAATTCTTTTCACAGTTTCTTTTAAAAGCAGAAGTTTTTAATGACATCATTTTTAATCCCCTATAATTTATCCCCATAAAAATAGAGCAATAATGGTAGTAAAGCATACACCCACAAGAGCATTTTTTACAAAACGAAGTGTCAGAGTTAAGTCTATAAATTCCAAAATATAAGCAGTTGGGTCCAAACCACTAACAGTGACAAGGAGTTCTGCAGGAAGAAGTAAGTGTCTGGAAGACAGAGGGCTTCTGATGGTCCTGAGGGCCAGGGAGCCCAGACATTGCCCCTAAGCACACATCCCGGGGAAGAGGGGGTGCTAGTGGGAGAGGAGGGCTTGGTGAGATGATTTGAGAACATCAGCCAAAATTAGAGGGGGCTTAACAGACTCCAACTGGCAGACAGTGAAGGCTCATGAGAAAAATATGCCCACAGAACAGAGAAGAAACTGCAACCTAATATTTCAAAATGAGCTGAAAGAAATTAAGGAAATGATTAAAAGCTATGAAAGAGCCCTGGCCGGTTTGGCTCGGCAGTTAGAGCCTCGGTCTGTGGACCAAAGAGTCGCGAATTCGATTCCAGGCAAGGGCATGTACCTCGGTTGAGGTATATATGAAAAACGAAAATGAAAGCCAAATCAATGGAATAGAAAATATATTTCAAATTAAATGAAAGAAAACCTTCCTGGAAAAAGACAGGAACCCACCTATAGAAAAGGTACATTACATACTGGGATAATTGATCCAGAATGGACACCACCACTCCATATTCTAGTGTTATAATTGGCCTTAAAGAAAAACAAATATTTTGGGGCATCCTGGCAAAAAGATTGTTATATGCGAGGGAAAGAAAGTCAGATTGGTATCAGACCTTGATAGCAATGCTTAAAGCAGGAGACAATAGAGAAACATGTTCAAGAGAATCTAGAAAAGAAAAAGTGAGCCAGTTAATCTATATCCAGCCAATCTGACCTTAAAATATAAACACCAGAGACAAATTGTTTGAACTTGCCAGAAATCAGGGAATTTGTTTCCCATAAGCCCGTCTTGAGAAATCTTCGGACAACCTATATAACTGGAGAAGCTTTGACTTAGGACTGGTGTTTGGCTATGAGACCTTGGGTTGCATTAGCTGCTGTTCAGACCTCTGGTTTTCCTGGAATTCCATTAGTGTTCCTGGTCCAAAGACAGCTGTGGAAAGTAGCTCTGTTATCCCTGAGTGATGGTGTGGCTTTAACTGCCCCTCCTCCCTGCTGGTGTCACTGATATATCTCACAGCCGAGAAGTTGGAGGGCCTGAGGCATCTCAAACTCTGAATGTCCTGCACTTAACTCATCATCCCCCATAAGCTCACTTGACCTCTTGTATTTTTGACAGCACCACCCCGTCACTCACACCCAAATCCTTGAACTTCCCTTTCTTTCCCCTCCCTTGCTCACAGCTCTCAGTTACTTCAATGACCTATATCTGCCTCTAATCCATCCTCTTCTTTCTATCCCCCACCACTGCTCCTAGTGCAGGCACTCATTCCTTGTCAACACCATTGGTTCTCAAACTCCAGGGAGCATCACAGTCACCGGGAGCGCCAGTCAGTATGCACACTGCTGGGCCCACCCCCAGAGCTTCCGATTCAGCAGGTCTGGACAGGCTTGAGATTTTCCAATTCTAGTAAGTTCCAGGTGATGCTGATGCTCCTCCTCCATCATTGAGCTCCGGTGGAGTTTCCTAGAAGCGTGCCTGAATTCCCAGATGGCTCAAAATGCATCCTGCCGAGTTCCCAGTGCACCCTGCAGGTACCTCCGGCTTATTACTTACCAGCATTATTGAATTAATTGCAGAACGCTGTGCTCTCTGATGAAGGTATTTTAATGCCTTGAGTACCGAAAGGTGAGAGCCTGAGGCTTATCAAAATGAGCAAGTGGGTGGCTTTAGAGCGAAGTAAAAGGGAGCTCTCACTTGCCGTTCCTCTGTGGGACAGGGGTGTGCAATTCAGCTTGTTCTCGGGCCAAGAGGAAAGGGAGATGAGAGAGGATAGGTTGTGAGTTTGAAGCACGTTTTAAAGGAAATGTACTCTAGTTGAAGAGAGAATGGACTTTTGGGACTCCGTTAATCTTTTGCTGTGCTTGGGAGTTTTATTGTCTTTTTTTTTTTCCCTCCAGCAGTGGACACATTTATTCTGTATACTTTCTAACTCTCTGGGTTTCTGGGAGAAAGGAGGAGGGTGCTGCCATGGGAGCCCTTAAAGAGGCCGCGTCCATCCTCGTGGTGCTCCCATATTTTCTTCCCTAAATATTAACAAACACTATTTTTAAAGAAGAAATTAGATTGTGGGTGTGGTCACCTTGGCTTTGGATGTGAGCCATGGGGGAGCCAGGAGGCCATGGCACAGTGGTGACTTGCTGGCCTTGTGTGTACAGTACTTTGGTTAGGTACCCTCCCAGGGTAAGCCCTGCTGGTCTCAGGGGCAGCTGTGATGTATGCCAAGCTGCTATAAGTGTGGAGGTTTTCATTGTATAGTGTTTCACTTAGGTTTTACAGCTTCAGGATGTAAACTGTACTTTTTATAAATAATGGTTTGGAAATCATTGTTTTTTTCCATTAAGTAAAATTCTTTTCAAAAAAGAAGGCATTTGCATTTTGCAGGTTCCTTCTCATGAGTTACTTTTAAGTGGGATTTGTTGAAATGGGATTCATTTTTAAATGGGGATCGGTTCTTGAGGCTGATTCGTTCCTCCTGAGGTCCATGCGATCTGAGACTGGCGGTCGCAGTTCACCCGTGTGTGGTTCTCAAGTACTCGAGTCAGGAAAGCCAGCGTGCTTGAATTTTTTGGTGCAGTACTACATGTGGCCAGAGTTACTTCAGGGTCACCATGGACCGAGTGTGTGATTTTCCTGGAGCCAAGCGGGGAAGACATTTAGCTATTGGTTCTCTAAGGCAGTTCTAGATTATCAAGGATAAACTTGAGGGCAGAGGCAGCATGGCTAATTGAAATCCACAGGAAATCTCAAACTCATTGGAGCAGATGGTTTCTGTCTCCTTGCCCAACAAATCTATTTACCAGAGCTGCTTGTAGATCATGTAGCAGAACTGACCGATCTGAATATCATCCCTCCTCGCTTTCTCCCGTCTTCATTTAATGTTAAGGAGAAGGCAGAGGGCAGGATGGAGGAGCATCTCAAATGCTTGGGTTTTTCCGTAATCTGAATACTCAAAAATCAACTGTTCTTTGCTTGTTCTCTATTATACGATGTAATTTTAAAAGCTTGAAGTCATCCTGCAGTTTCTATTATCAGCACTGCCTCTAATAAAAGGAAGGAAGTTAGTGGAGGGATGTCACGTTTTGCGGTTGCCTTTAAATTCCCCTGCTTTCTCCGCCAGACTCTGGTTTGACCTTTGGAATCTGGGAATGGTATTGTTTTCACACACTCTGAGCCCAGGGACATGGTGGCTGAATTGCTACGTTTATAAAAGCTTCATGCCTTTATTCTTGCATTGCATGTATGATGTAAAGCCTTTTGAAATAATAATATTGAGATGCAGTTAAGGTTGTTGTTTTTTCCCCCTCTGAAGAGAATGCTCGCTAAGGCTTCCTTGTGCCAGCCTCCTTCGGGTACTCCCCATCTCATGGATTATATTCTAGACCATTTTTTTCTTCCCATTTTAATGCATAGTGGATATTAGGCTGAGTTCTTTCCTCGTGTGCATAGATGAAATGGCTGTGTTCTTGGAATAGTTCTCTTTTTCATCTGATGTTTGTGGGGAGGGATGGCATCTCCATTAGACTCTGCTGGCCCCGATTCCTGTGTCTGAATCTCATGGCATCTGCATGTCCTCTGCATCGATTTTTAATTGCCACTTCAGTGACGACCAGAGGATGGCCCCCCTCTCCCCCAGCATTGTTTTCCAGGCACAGTGGGATATATCATACTCTCTTCCGCTTGCCCAGTGATGCTCACTGAGTGTGGTAATAATATTCCAGAAAGAACCGCCTTCCCACCAACAGTGACTGGGGAATGGAGGAGAGGCATGGGGGTGTGGGGAGCCTTGTACGAGACGGTGCCACCGTGGACTCTGGTGCGTGGGGATGGCCCGGGCAGCCTCCCTCTCACGGTAGCCGACTGCACTGGCTGTGCGGGCCGGCCGCACATACTGCTCTCCCGCTGCATCTTCCTCGTGCTCATTCTTTCTCAGCCAGCTCTTTCGGTTCTTATTCACAAGTCATGTTAACACTTTTACCTAACGTCTCTGCACACCATCGTTAAGACGTTTCTGGAACAAATTGAGATATAAGTGAATATATAAGGAAGAGCATGGCCTTCCAAGTAAGGCAGATCTGGGCTTAAATCTCAACTCCAGCCTCTGGGGTGACTCAACCTTTTCGAGGCTTGAACTTTAGCTGTAAAGAAGTGGGATTGCTGTGACTGTTACCTGAGATGCTGTGCGTGGGGGTGCTTCAACCCCGCCTGCCTTCCTGAGGTGCAGAACAGTTACGTATCTTGAGCAAAGTCTCCTGAGTCCCAGCCCAGTTTTCCAGGGTTTCATTTGATCAAGTTTCAGGGAAGCAATCCATATTCTGAGGAATTTTAAATACAGTATCTTATTTTACCAAATAAAGACTTTGTTAGAAAAAATAGTATATGTAGAATATGTATGTAGTGGCTACTGCTCAATTAATGTTAACCCAAACATAGAAAATAGGCTTTTCCAACGAAATGAAATACATTTCATATTTATTTTGCATTATTTAAGATACACAACAAACTAGAAAGTGTAATTCAGTAAACACCTAGGTACTCACTACTCAGTGCTTAAGGAACTAGGTCACGAGCAATAGTTGAGACCCCAGTATTTCCTTCCCTGCACACATCCCCTCTTCACCAGCAGGGCCACTTGCCTCCACTGGGAATTTATAAGCTTTTCTCTGTACTGTTACAGTATATTCCTAAACTATATTTGTCTTAATATTTTTAAACTTTAAGTAGTATTTTAGGCACGTATGTATTTTAAACTTGTTTATTTGATGTTTGTGAGATTCATCTATTTTGAAAGGGTAGCTCTAGTTGATTCATTTTTATTGTTATAATATTCCATTGTAGGGCTATTCCTCAATATATTCGTTTTTCTGGTGATGGATGTTAATGGATCACAGATTAGACTGTTCCAATGTTTGGTCATAAATCTGCTCCAAATATTCCTGTAAATGCTTCCTTATATGCATACCCCAGCAAAACACTCACAGAGGAGTTGGACTGTAAGGATATGTACTTCTTTTAGGAACTTCCAAAATGTTTTTCAAAGTGGCTGAGCCAGTTTATACACCCACCCACAACGCATGAGTTCCTGTGGGTATACCTTCTTGCCCATGCTAGATAGTGTTCGACTTCATAATTCTACCATTCTGTTGATTTAAAAAAATGGTTGGTGTGACATAGTATCTCACTGTAATTTAAAATTTTTATTTTCCTGATAATTAAAGGTGGAGTATTTTTTCGTACTCATATCTCCTCTTCTGTGAATTTATTTTTCAAGTTTTTGCCCAATTTTCATCTTGGTTGTCTTTTTATTGATTTCTTAAACGTTTTGTTTTCCTGTATTTTAGATACCATTTCTTGGGCTCTCACCTATCTTTCTTTTCTCTCTCTCTCTCTCTCTCTCTCTCTCTCTCTCTCTCTCTCTCTCTCTTTAGAGTGCTTTATGCTTTTAAGATTGTTTTTGGTGAATAAGAGTTTTAAACTCTAAAGTCAAATTGATCTTTTATGTTTGTATTCTGATGAGTAGATATTTGTATGCTTATATTTATGTGATACATTATGCTGTCATGTTAATGTGGTATTTTAAACAGCAGAGCATAAAACACGAAGTTTGGGGCTGTGTCACCTACTGTATGTCGTGACTGTGAGTAATCATACATATCTTTTCAGAAGAAAGACTAGTGGTTCTCAACCCTAGCTGCACCCGAGGAGATTTAAAAATGCTGATGCCTGGGCCCCGTCCTTACAGATTCTGATTCTCTTAGTTTGAAACAGGACCCAGGCATAGATATATTTTAAAGTTCCCCAGATATGTGGGATTTCTGGATCAGAGAATTGGAAGAAGGAAGGTGAGGGGAGGGTCAGGACCACCTGCTGGGCACTGAAAGGTCCAGGGCAGCAGAGTTGTCAGGAGGTGCCACTGAGTGGCCAGAATCAAAGCCAGGTGAGTGCTTGAGGCTGGTGTGAGGGCAGAGCCAACCACTGGCCCGTGGCTGAGAAGAGACGGAGGAAGCATCCTGGATGCACTGAAGGCAGTGAGCCTGGGAAGTGGAGACCAGGATGAGCCAGGAATGTCCAGCCTCATGGTCAGTGCTATGAGGCCCATCGGACCGCAAGCCAGAGGGCAGGCATGGGCCCATTAAAAAGACAAAAGTCAAATATCACCTTTGTGTACCCAGAGCTCAGGGGAATAAAGAAAGAAGTTTGGCCTGGGAATGGAGGGTGGACAGGGGATACCTTAAGAGAATTAAATATTATTTTAAGATCAGAGCAAACAAGCAGCAAGCAGAGCTGATGAAGGGCATTTAAAAAGGCCTATTCCTGAGCCACAGCTGGTCTGTTTTGTGAGTGGAAAATGATGTATACGGTAGAGTCCCCCTCTCATGAAGTCAGGTTTGCCCTGAGCTGTGTGTGTACACCTGTGTGTGAACATTTAGGGCTGCGGGTGCTGGGGAGGAAGGGGTCCAAAGGAGAAGTCGTTGAAGTGGGGAAGATTCAGACTTCGAGCTTGCTGTTGGAAGGGGGAAGTTATGGAACACCCCCCTCAAACACACATGCACACCGTCCCTTTTCCTTCTTGGTCCTGGTGGCGGTCCTGTTAGCAGTAGGACGGACTGACCACCAGGACATGAACAGGGATGTCCAGATACTGGATCCTCTGTTTTGCAAAATCAGAGCAGAGTGCAGGAACCCGGCACAGAAAGGTGGGTCTGCAGCCAGAATGCTCTGAAACATGGAGCACCATGGAGAGCACTGCCCTGGGGGCCAGGAAGAATGAAATCGGTGTCAGCTGAGGCAGTTTAATTCGATTCCACTTATCATTGAACGCCAGCATTTTTTAGCATCTTCTAATGCTGGGGATAAGATTGTGAAAAAGACCCTGTGTCCTCAAGAAACGTACAGTGTTGCCAAGGAGAAAGAAGTATAAACGAGTAGTAAAGCCAGTCCGTGAAGTTCAGGAGTGCGGAGCGTCGTCCGTTCTGCGGTGGTGCAGCTGGGCTTGAACAGCCTTCAGAGAGGGGCAGTGAGCGGCCCTGGGAGGAGGAGTGTGCTGAGCAGCTGGGGTAGGAAGGGCTGACCGGCTACCACTTTCCTTCCTGAATTCTCACTTCTTCCTTGTTTGAGGGAAACTCTGAAATGTGAATCCGGGTAGTTGAACAACATTCCTAAAGTACCAAGAGCTGTGGCAGTCGCCACCAGAGAATGTGGTGCAGTGGCAGGTGCACTAGCCTCCCCGAACCTCCCGACTCCTCCCAAGATCCTCTCCAGCTGCCCCTGCTCCAGCTGGTGTTCATCTTGGAGTTCCTTCTCCATTGAAACGAGGCCAAGCTGTGTTTGGGGTTTTAGTAATTTTTTCTTGATCATTGAGATATATTTTCCCCACCTGCTTTCACTGCTGTAGTTTCCACTCATAACAGTGTCTTTGTTTTGTTTTTGCTAAATCCATATTGTCTGTTCAGAAAGCAGGTAAACCAAATGTTTGATTTTCCCCAAGTCATAAATCCTGCTAATCCTCTGCTCAAAAACCTGCACTGTGGTTGGTGCTGCAGAATGAAAAGGGAGTTTCTTCCAGTCTCCTCTGAGGAACTGACCCCAACCCTACCAGTCTTCACTTTCACAGTCTGTAATCCAGCTACTCTAGATCTGGTTTTCTCCCCATTGTACCTTTGCATTCTTGCCTCCGTACCTTTGCTTATGTTGTCCCATGAGCCTGGAATTTTCTCTCCCGGCCCTGTCTCTGCATCTTCCTATTCTTCGTGACCTACTTGTCTGCACAAAGCCTTCCTTGATCTCCCCACATTCAAAGCCAGAAGTATTATCTCCTTTCTCTCAACTTCTGAGGGAAGCTGTGCATCAACCAGAATTCTGTACCTTGCTAAACTATCAAACAAAAGCAAGTGATAGACATTTGCAGATCAACAAAGACTGACTGAGTTTGCCACTCACAGACCCTCTCTGAATGAAAAGATATATTCCCAGTTGCACATTTAGGGACCTATGTTGCTAGCTTGAGATCAGCTCAGGTGAAAGTATTTACACCACAGAATTAGCAAATACTACAAAATAGGACTATTTATTTCCCCCAAAGAGCCAGTTCATCTGAATGTGAATTGCTGGCCCTGCTACATGTGTATATGTATGTGTGTATGTATACACAGATATCTGACACACTATGAAGGTTGGACAGGTAACACTGCACTGTCGGTCAGCAGTCCTTCCTCTTTAGACCATATGGTCAGAGTGGCTAGGAAACTTGTCTCTGTTCAAAGTATCATCCCTTTCTCCTCTCCTCTCAGGATCTGGAATTGTTACCTATGACCCCACCGCCTTCTCGCTTCTGTGTCCTTGGCGGACTTGGCCACTTCCTGGAATCAGAGCTAATATACTAATTGAGGATCTGGGCATCTGCAGTTGCTCAAAGTTCACTCTTTGAAGTAGCAAATCTTGGCTTGGCTACACAGTCCATCAGTAAATGGTCTCCTGTTTCTGTTCATAATTGGCTCTTACAAATTGGTGAAATGCAGGCAGTGAGACGCCTGTGTCAGAAACAGGCCTCTGCCAACGGCTGTCTGTGAATATACCTGCTGCAGACTTTCCCCTGCTGGCCACTGCCTTGAGCCAGCCTTCAGAGCCAGTGAGGAGAGGTTCCAGGGCTCTGAGGGACAGTTGTCCTTTCTTGGACACAAGCCAAGGTCACATGACTGGCAGCACAGACTAAGAAGGAAAAGGCAAGCCAAGAGACAAGAAGCAAAGTATGGGTCAGGACTAGAGGAGCTGGTAGGCGAGGCCCCCACGCTGGCAGTGGAGGTGTGAGTGGCGCTGGGAGGAAGGAAATGGGTAGAGATGGGAGAGGCAGGGGTTGTAGAGAGGGTCCACCAGCCTCGCGGCTCCTCTCCTGGGCTCTGCCTCAGGGGGCAGCTTCTGCTGAGCTGGGTCAGGCAGAGGTTAAAATTCTGGCTGTGGAGAAAGTGGGTCTTTCCTGTCTTTTGGCAGGAAAACAATATCTTCTAGGCTAAGTGTTGCCTTTCAAACTCCATATCGTCACTCGGCGGCCATGGCCTGTCTCCCTCTAAGGTCACTCAGGCGAAAGTGCCCAACACAATGCTTGGCACAGGGGGGGCTCAGGGAGGGTTCACACAGTCATGAGGTGTGTAAAATGGCCTATGTAACTATTCCTGTACACACTGGTTTCTTAAAGTATACGGGAACGCAGGTTAGGTGTGAACTATGATTAGTTTTTGGACAGTCTGTGCCCTTCTAGCAGGGGTCTCTCTCCCAGTCTCAGCCTCCTAAAGAGACTCACTTTTTCCTTTATTCCTTTAAAGCTTTTATTGATTGCTTATTTTGTTTCTTTTCTACCCCTGGGTAACCCGTTTGGGAGCCAGTTTTGCTGGAGAAACCATGAACGGGTGGTCGTGTTGGAGGGGCACTTCTGTGTGTGGGATGCAGCCAACCCAAGGAAAGTCACAGGGAAAGTGAAACGATACCCCAGATTATCAATCAGATCTACCTGCCTGCACCAGCGTGGCTTCCCTTAATCATTAACTCTTCAGTTTAATAAAATCCTGGCAGCTGCGCTGCTTTTGAAGGAGAGTGTCTCTTCCTGATGGTAAAAGCTGCCGTTAGAGTGGAGTGTGGGGCCAGAGTCCCAGTGGCACAGGAGGGCCTGGTGACAGTCCTCTCCAGTGGAGTTATTCTTGGGCTGTCCACGTACCCTGGGTGCTGGTGTCAGCACAGACACTTTGCAGGACATTGCTTTGCTTAGAGAAAAATGTGCCTGGAGACAGCACTGAAACACTGAAGGAACTTGTCACTGGCCCAAGGGCTTGGGGACTCGTGGCCCTGAGCTGGTTTTAGTTGCACCAGGCCTGCTGAAAGAACCCGCTGTCGGGAGGCCATCTCACCAAGCAGAGCAGGAGAGCGAAGCTTTGCCCTCCTGAGAACCATCACAGAGGCCAAGCCTCGGATGAATGTCGTCAGAGGGCTCTCTGAGGTTTCTGCTGGCCAAAGCCCCCAGTGTCGTTTCTTCGCAGATGGTGCTGGGGTGTGGTGGGGGGGGGATCACCCTTACAGAGGGAAAGAATGTCCGCAACTTGTGGTGATGTTTTGGAGAAAATTCATGCCATCAGGAGTTAAGCATGGGGAAAGGAAGGAGAAAGGTAACATTTTTAGTCTTCAAAAGTATGAAGAAAGCGCTGGTTTTCCTGTTTGGGTCTTCACTGGTAAAGCCTCCTCTGGCCCTTAGGTCACTGTGGTGTTTGTGGCCCTGTGAATTGCTGAAGGTGTCCCCTCTGCCTCACAGGGGCCAACATAGTGTGTTGAATGCAGGATAAGCTTCCAAGTAGTGGCAAAAAGACGGCAGCCTCTTAGAGAAAAACAAAACTGGATCCATGGAGGTGAGGCCACGACCTTCAATCCAGTTGTCTGAAGAAAAGTCATTTTTAGAAATCCAAGGACAGTGACTAGAAACGCACTTTGTGCTTGCAGCCAAAGGCAGTTAGAAGACACTGGCCAGTGAACGCCTTCGCTCACTCCTGGAGCGGTGGGGCACTCGTGGTCATGGTGTGGTGTTTGTTTGAGGACATG
Organism: Tadarida brasiliensis; assembly: GCA_030848825.1. Classification (NCBI taxonomy): domain Eukaryota; kingdom Metazoa; phylum Chordata; class Mammalia; order Chiroptera; family Molossidae; genus Tadarida; species Tadarida brasiliensis. Next base: position 50,397,053 of record CM061258.1, read on the forward strand.
CAGTTAACATGAATAATCTATTCATGGTAAGCATGGGTCAGAGTAAGCTAAAACATGAAGTTAAGAAAATATAGGAACACATCCTAAGCCATAGAAATGCTTTAGCTTCCACACTTGAGAGAAATTTTTAGTCTTTCGAAATTTCAGAACAACAGCCCAGCATGGTGCCCAGCACATGGTAGGTGCTCTGTAAGTTGTTGCTTAATTGAGTTGTTTCCTGCCATAAAACAGTACATGCTCATTGTGAAAATCCGTGCACTTAAAGTAAAAATTCTGAAATTCCGCCCCTTAGCATTTGGGGATATAACCTCCAAGACATTTTTAGTGCATATACATGTACGTATTCTTTTACAGAACCAGGATTGTTTGGACATGGTGTTTTGTAAACTGTCTCCAGATAAATGAGTTGGATCCTTCTATTTAGTGTCTGCAAAGTGGCATATGTACTGTCCTGTGTGAGGAAGAATTTGTCAATTCTTGTAGTTTCAGACTTGAGACATCTCATGTGCTGTCCTTTATTTAGCAGGTGTCTTCTGCGGAGGTACGCATTGGGCCCATGAGACTGACGCAGGATCCTGTCCAGGTACGCCTCCATTCTCGGTAGGGGCTTCGTTCCCAGAGCACGTGGTTAAGTGAGCAGCGTCTGAGCGGCCCATCTGGTACTACAGTACATAGCCATCCTTGCCCCTACATACATGCCTGTACATAGCCGTCCTTGCCCATACGTACATGCTTGTGCATAATACACAGTGTGTGTGTGTATGTGTCTTGCTTGCTTTTATTAATGTCATACTTGAGGAATCACATAGTTTTCTTGCAGACTTAAACATTGCCCTAACTTGGGTATAAATATAAGTGCATTATGGATTGTGAGGGAGAACAACTCTTCCACCAACATACAGTCGGCTCCAATCCTGCTGCAGCTGGAGGAGAGGGAAGAAGCATGCCTGGTGCAGGGCAGGGCTTTGCCGTGAGCCGCAGCTGGGTGTGAATACTGGCTCTACCTTGAACCAGCTGTGGGACCTGGCACGTATTGCTCCACTTCTCTACCCAGTGCCCTGCTGGGAAATGGAGCTGATAGAGCCTGTGCCCTAGGGAAATGGGAGTTCAGTGGAATAGCGTTGAGTGCCTAGAAGACTGCCTGGCCCTGGAAGGTGCTCAGGAAATGATAACTGTTGTTGTTGGCTGGAAGGGAAAATGACAAAAGGCTCCCCTTTCTTGTCTCATGTGACTTGAGCCAGGCAGCCTTCTGGGCTCTGACACAGAGGGAACAGCAAGTGTATCCTCCCTACAGCTCCTCCAACTCCCCACGGCCCCTTGGGAGAAACGTGTGAAAGGGGTTTGTACCCTTTAGGGGATTGTTAAATCCCCCCTGCATAGACATCATCCTGGGAGGCCTAAATAAGCGGACCGCCTCCTTGTGAGAACTGTAGCCTGTTAGCACCTGGAAGCTTGTCCTGCACTTGGGACCCGTGAAGATGCAGCCGAGATGTAAACAAATAACCAAATGCGGATGAAAGTGAAAAACCAACCAAGGAAATGTGCTGTTTGATTTATGAGCAAATGGAAAAGAAAATAATGTTTTACCGTTGCTTGGAAAAGGAAATGCAAATCTTGGGAAAGAAAAAAACAACAAAAGGAAGAGATTTAAGCTTGGGAAAATTTGATGAAAACAAAATTAGGAGCAGAGAGAGAGAGAGAGAGAGAGAAAGTTACTAAAATAAACATAAGCCACAACTATCTGTATAGAATACAAACAAGTGGAAAATTCCAGTCATCGTTCTGGGTGCTCGTGCTTTGTAGTCCATTTTGAATAAAGGCAATGACACAGGATCTAATAACAGTATTTATTCCCAACACACTGTCCAGAACATTTCTTGGGATTAGTATAGACCTGTTAGTTTAATGTACTTTCATTTTTGCTCTGTACTTACTGGCAATGAATAGTCATGATAAGTAAGTCTCATTCTTTTACAAATGTAATCTGTCAAATTGTAAAGTATTTCAAATATTCATAAAAGTACATGTGTACACCCATCCCCACTTTCATCACATATTAACAGTGTACCCTATTTTTCAGAATTTTTTCAGAAACAAAGGACTACAGATACTGTTTAACCCCTTATTTATCCCTTTGCCTAAGAGTAACCTCTCTTCAGAGGTTGATTGTGATAGGTATTTATATATTCTACACATGTATGCACTCATAATATTTTGTTTTGAATACTTTAAAGCTTTATTTGAAAAGTAACAGGCTATAGGCATCATTCTGGAATTTTCATTTATTTGACATTGTTTGATGTCATATATAAGAATCCATTGCCTCATCTAAGGTCACTGATTTGCTCCTTTGTTTTTTTCCTAAGAGTTTTATAGTTTTAACTCTGTGGTCCATTTTGAGTTAGTTTTTGCATTTGGTGTGAGGTAGGGCTTTCTTCTTTTGCATGTAGATATCTAGTTGTCCCAGCACCTTTTGTTGGAAAATATTCTTTACCTGTTGAAGTGCCTTGGCACCTTTGTCAACATTCAACTGACCGTAATTATGAGGGTTTATTTCTGGATTCTTAATTCTATTTCATTGATACATTTGTCAAGTATGCCAGCACCACACTGTCTTTATTACTATAGCTTTGCAATGTGAGTCCAACTTCCTCCTTATTTTTCAAGATTGTTTTGGGTTTCTTCTTTGCATCTTCATATGAATTTGAGGACCAGTTTGTTAACTTTGGGGTGGAGGGGACCAGTTGGAATTTTGATAGTGATTGCTGTAAAGCTGTACATCAATTTTGGGATTATTACTATGTTAACAATTTTGTCTTTCAATCCATTAACATAAATGTCTTTCTATTTATTTAGATTTTCTTTTAACTTCTTTCAATAATCTTTTATAGTTTTCAGTGTATGTCTTTCATATTTTTGTTAAATGTATTTCTGAAATATTTTACTCTTTTTGATGCTATGTCAAATGGAATTGTTTTCTTAATTTCATTTTTTCGAGGTTGTTCACTGCTAGTGTATAGGAGTACAAATTTTTTGGTATATTGATCTTGTATTCTGCAACCTTGCTGAACTCTTATTAGCTCTTACAGTTTTTTGTAGATTCCTTGGGATTTTCTATATACAAAATCGTGTCATTATTTCTTCTTTTCTAATCTGAATGCCTTTTATCTTATTTTAGTTGCCCAATTGTCTTGCTAAAACCCCCAAAATAATGGTGTGCTTACTTTTATAAGATAATGTACTTCCAGATCTTTTCTCAAAGTTGTTGCACCATTTTACACTCCTGCAAGCAATACGAGAGTTTTGGGCACTCCAAATCCTTGGTTGTATTTGATGTTTCAGTCTCTGAATTTTAGCTAATTTGCATTTCTTCATGACTAATAATGTTGGACACTTTTTTATTTGGCTATTTGCCATTTCTTTATCTCCTTTTGTGAATGTTTGGTTAAGTCTTCTGCCTATTTTTAATTGGGTTGACTTTTTAAAAGTCATAGGAGTTCTTTATCACAAGTCCTTTGTCATATTTATTTTGATACTATTTTCTTCCAAGCTGTGGCTCTTCTATTCATTTTCATAAGTCTAGCTTTTGAGCAAAATGCTTAATTTTGATATAGTCTAATTCATCCCTTCTTTTACGGTCATTGCTTTCTGTGTTCTAAGAATCTTTACCTACTCCCAGCTTGAGAAGATAATTTTTCTTCTAGAAACATTTTAACTTTTAATTTTAGATCTGTGCTGTGTCTCAAGTTCATTTTTGTGTATGGTGTGATGTAGAGGTTAAAGCTCATTTCTTTTCCTGTATTGATGTCCAGTTGTTCCGGCTCCACTTGTTGGAAAGACTGTGTTTCTTCCACTGTTGCATTGCTGTGATGCCTTTGTTACTGGTTCTCCGCCCCCCCCCCCCCCGCCCCCTAATCCTCACCCAAGGATATGTTTTTATAGATTTTAGAGAGAGAGAAGAGGGGAGAGGGAGAGAAACATCAATCAATTGCCTCCCGGATGCACCCAGCTGGGGATTGAACCTGAAATCTGCGTATGTGCCCTGACCAGGAATCAAACCCAAGACTTTCAGTGCACGGGACGTCGCTCTAAGCAACCGAGCCACTAGGCTAGGGCTAGTTACTCATTCTTTAATATTTGTTGTTTGGTGGCTAATAAGGTAGGTAGTTTTAAAATTCATATTCCACAAAAAGCTTTTTAAAAAGGTGTATCTCTATTTGTTAAATACGGAGTTCTATATTCATGAATTAATTCAATTTATTTATTTATTTATTTTAATCCTCACTCGAGGATATTTTTACATTTATCTTCAGACAGAGTAGGAGGGAGGGAGAGAGAGAGAGAGAGAGAGAGAGACAGAGAGACAGAGAGACAGAGAGAAACATCGATGTGAGAGAGACACATCGACTGGTTGCCACCTACCGGACCCCAACCGGGCCGGGGACAAACTGCAACTGAGGTACGTGCACTTGGCTGAAATCAAACCCGGGACTCTGGTCAGCAGGTCGACGCTCGAACCGCTGAGCCAAACTGGCCAGGGCTAATTCAACTTTTTAAATTATACAACTGAAACCATCTTCATCTTCATCTGTGACCGTGTGATCTGTTAGTTTCTATGGCAGTAGCTATGCCAACATCATCAACATCTGTTCATATTTGCTGATATGTTGAGTCTGTCGTGTTAATGTGTATTCTTAATTATGTATATTCTTGGTGACTGTGCCTTTTGTTAGGCAGTGTCCCTTTTTAAACTTTTGCCTTAAATTCAGTTTACTTGTTGGTAATATTGACAGACCAGCTTTCTTTGCTTAACATTTGTGGTCCATCTTTTCCCGTCTTTTCACTTTCAGTTTTCTTTATAACCGTACATTAGGTATACCTTTTGCAAGCAGCATATAGCTCTGTTTTTCTGAACCCCATTCTGATAGCCTGTCTTTTAATGAGGGACTCGATCTGGTCGCATTGAGCGTGGTTACTGATACAATGTCTTATTTTGTATTTTCTGTGTTATTACCATTTTTCTTTACTTTTTTCTAAAGTAAATTTTTTTTAAAATATTTTTTAAATATCCCTTAATAGCCCCATTCCCCATTACTGAAAAAACAATTGTCTGTAATTTTGGATTTATTAGTTATATTATAACATGCAAAATATTTTTAACTTGTACTCATAAGCTCTGAAGTAAATAGTTAGTGAATACCATGAACCCATCACCCAGGGCGAGAGCTTGAACGCTCCAGTGCTGCTCTGTCCCTGCCTGGTTCCCGGCCTGTGGACTTGGTCTCCAATGACAGTGGATGCAAGAGTTCCTCTCTGAGAGAGGGACGGAATAATTGAGATTCTTTGTAAAAAGATAAGAGGCTTAGAACTAAGGATGCTTTACTACTTGGTCTCATTCAAGTGTAGAGCTTCAGCCTGGCTGGTGTGGCTCAGCGGTTAGAGCGTTGGCCCGTGCAGTGAGGGGTCACGGGTTCCATTCCTCTCAAGGGCACGTACCTGGGTTGCAAGTTCAATCCCTGGCCTTGGTTAGGGCCTGTTCGGGAGGCAACCAATCGGTGTGTCTCTCACATCAATGTTTCTTTCTCTCTCTCTCTCCCTTCCTCTCTCCCTCCCCTTTTCTGCTTCCCTTCCACTCTCTCTAAAAATCAATAGAAGAAATATCCTTGGGTGAGGATTAATAAAAAACAAAACAAACAAAAATGTAGAGTTTCACTCATTGATCTGTACAAGAGTCTGTGGAGTACCTACGTCATCTGCTCTCAACCTTCCTAATGCCGCGACCCTTTAATACAGTTCCTCATGTTGTGGTGACCCCCAACCATAAAATTATTTTCATTGCTACTTCATAACTATAATTTTGCTACTGTTATGTCTTAGGCGACCCCTGTGAAAGGGTCTTTCGACCCCCAAAGGGGTCACGACCCACAGGTTGAGAACCGCTGACCTCTGTGCTCTGTGCTGGAGCAGGGAAGAAAGGATGCTTGGTGCTCCCTGACCACGCAGAGGGGCCTGCTCAGTCAGCTTCATTATTCGTAACACTCTAATGTTAGGGGCAGTGATATCTAGTCAAGTGTTGACATTGCAACTGTCTTAAAAAAGGAATCATGCCCTGGCCGGTTTGGCTCAGCGGTTAGAGCGTCGGCCTGCGGTCCAGAGAGACCCGGGTTCGGTTCCCGCTAAAGGCACGTACCTCGGTTGTGGTTTGTCCCCGGCCCTGGTTGGTCGTGTGGGTGGCAGCCACTTGATGTGTCCCTTTCACGTCGATGTTTCTCTCTCTCTCTCTCCCTCCCACTCTATCTGAACAGAAAATGAAAAAATGTCCTCGGGTGAGGATAAAAAAAAAAAAAAAGAATCACACTATGTCCTAGTGCCTTCATTTTGTTTTTTGCTTTCTTGGAGGAAAATATCTATTCTGTTACTTCACTGGCATGCCAAAAATGTTAATTAGCTACATCAACCAGAGCCCTTAGGGCTTGGGAGGAACTTGCTTGATAACGTTTCAGGATGTGTTTCTGAGTTCACCAGGGGAAATTTGCTGCCACGTGAGGACATGTGAGGTGGGCCTCCGCACACCCCACGCGAGCTGGCAGGAGCGCTGCTAGGAGTGGGATGGGTGGGAGTGCCCGGGAGAAGCGCAGTGTGGGGCTGCAGAGGATGTCTCTCCCGGTGAGCGGCTGTGACTCACAGTACAAGTCATATTTTCCAGTCTTGGCAAGAAGATAAAAAGTCGGGGAAATGTTATGAGGCACTAGATTCACGTCAACAAGATAACCTCTGAAAATCAAGTGGCCTTTCCTTCACCAACGCCTGAGGCACAGTGCCCCCCCTTCCCCCGTGTGTAGCAGTGATGTGTTTCTGCTTAGAGCGCTGTCCCCCTCCCCTCACACTGGGATTTCCCCTCCACATGGAAACGGATCCTCGCAGCAGAGACCTGAGCTTTTTCCTAGCAAGGCAGCATTTCCCTGTAAGACTTATTTTTCCATATCTATGGACATGGATTTTTCTGGCACTGTTATATAGGAGATTTTATATGTTGGAGATCATGTGGCCTCATGGGGAGCTGGTCTTCACATGTTAAGTGAAACGACCGAGTGATGGAGACACTCAGACCCAGTAACTTGCTGTGGTCAGCATTTCCCTCTTGTCTGTCCTCACTGCTGCTACCGAGTTGTGTCCTCTGCCTAACCTAGCCAGTTTGGTGGAGCCACAGAATCGGTAGGAATTTGAGTCCATATTTCAGGGGGTAAAAATAATACTATCAGAAAGGAGGTTACTTAACATAATGATTACACAGGCTCTGGGTCAGGCTGACCTCTGTTCAGATCTCGCTAGCTGTGTGGCTTGTGGGCGAATCTCTTAACCATTTCAAGCCTCTGTTTCCATATCTGTAAAATGGAGATAATGCCTACTTCCAAAGACGTTGTTAAAGGGTTACTGCATAAGATATTTAAAGCACTTTCAGTATAATCGCTGACCCTTAGAAAATTCTCATCAAACCTGAGCTGTTACTAGCATCACTCAAGGAAGGCTTCCAAGCCATTTTTTCCCAGTTGAATTGACTCCTTCTCTGATCAGATTGGCCCATTCTTTAGTATTATGTGGATACAACTTATATGATCTATACATGTAGCCTATTTCAGAAGCTCCGTGTTACCCAGTTTTGCTTAAAACCCAACCAAGTATTCTGAAAATTGAGTGTTTAGTATTTGACATTTGTAATCCATTTGGAGCCGTGTAGACACACCCTTATTTAAAGAACACGAATAATAATGAGCATTTACATTGTCATCTTTAGGTTAAGGGAAAGTTAGTTTTGTCTTCATCTTTTTCATAGTTAGGCTTCATCAGAGCAGAATCTCACTCTAATTTACCTATAAAAATGGATTACTGCTATCCTCAAAAAGATGTTTTTCAGCACTTCCTTGATTAAACCTGTCAAAGGAATGGTACAATTATTTCTAGCAAAGCAAGAGCACCAGGGGGCGCTGTGGAAAGATCACTGAGGAGGAGTTGGATCACGTGAGTCCAGCTTTGCCACTGCTTTGCTTTGGGATGTCACTGCCCTCATCTCTTGAATTGGGATTGATGGAACACCCCCAGAGTCCCTTCCTGCTCTGAGAACTCCTGAGAGTCATGGCCCCTCTTCCTGTCATTGCCCCTGGGACCCCAAGTCACCTGCAGTCTGCAGCTTCTCACACGAACCTTGCACTTCCTGCTCTTGGCCTTGCTCTTTCTTTGTCATTCTAGCTCAGGCTGAAAGGTGAATTAAACCTCCAGCAGTCTCAAGAAGGTTTAGGTAGAGTTCTCCCTGGAGAAAGAGGAAGGCCCTGCGTGGCAGTTTGAGGTCGTGGTAGTGAGATTTGAAAAGAAGTACAGGTAGCACTTACTTTGCACACTTCCACTGTGCACAAATTTCAGAGTTTAGTTCAATAACACCAGACCCCCAATAACATGTTTCAGATTGTAGGACATCAGTGTTTTAGCCGTGAAGAATTGCATAAAGTAGGGACTTCACTGCCAGCTCTTCAGTCCCCAAACCGAGATGTAAATAACAAATGTGCAGCTTGATCAGTGACCAATCACCATTTTCAGTGTCCGTGATTGATCTCTGCCTAGCTACTCAGTCCAAGCACCAAGAGCAAACGTGTCTCTCCATGACCATACCCATCACATTACCCAAATAGATTGCTGAAAGAGGGACTTAGCCAAGAAAGATGAAAATGCAGGAAAGAAATGAAGAGTGATCATGGCAGAAGTGAAACCTGAATGGAATGTAGGTGGGTTTAGAGAAATAGCCCACCGTGGGCATGTTGACGGCTGCCTTGGAGAGGCTCTGCCACCACAGGAGGTTAGTCAATGCAGGTTTATTGAAAGAAAGAGAGTGGCTGTGACCAAAAGGATGAAATGTCACAGAGGAAGTGATGTCAGCAAAAAACTGCACATTCACTAAAGGAACTCGGGGGATATTTTATGACGTAGGAAGTGCAGAGGATAAATGTTGGAAACTGATCCGAACTTCGGAGTTTATAATTCACTAAGGCATAGAAAAGACTTTCATTCTGCTTAGGGGTTGAATTATTGAAAAGTCGTCTTTCTGAATTTTTTATACATGGAAAGAATTTTAAGCGCTACTCAAAGAAATTTTCTAGTGAATGCTTTTATAATATAAATACTCTTGTTTTAAAATGTGGGTTGTTTTTTTTATTATTCAGGTAGTTTGAGGCCTGCAGATAAACAGATACCGTTGAAAAGATAGTTTGCTACTCAGAGTTCCCAAGAAGAGGGGCACGCCGTAGCACGTGGAACCATGGGGGACGTCAGGGTGGGTCAGGAGGCAGAGAGAGTGAGGGGGAAATGTGGGCAAGAGCCTTTATTGTGGCTTCTGTGGGAAGGAATGTTGAGGCAGGGTAAGCAGGTTTGGCTAGTTTGAGTCACTTCAGGGGGATCTGGGGCCTAGGGGTGGCCCCTGGTTGTCTGGTGCCTGGCCCGGGAATGAGAGGGCAGGTGGATGGTGGTCCAGAGTGTTCGAGCGTGGGAAAAGAGATGCAGGGTACGGGCTCTGGATTGGTTTGCACATGAAAAGTGCATTCCTAGCCAATTCGCTGGCTGTCTTTCCAGGGTCAGTCTGGCTCTAGACATCAAAGCATCAGAAATACAGAAAATAACAACTCCCCACTTTCAACCAGTTCTGTAAGTTTCCATGTGAAATCCAATTTAAGTTCCTAAAATGACCTACAAGGCCTTACCATGATCTAGCCCTCGACTGTGAACTCGACTCTCTTTCCCACCCTCTCACCCTCCCCTCTGTCGTGCTGGCTTCCTTGCAGTCCCTTGAACACAGCAGGCCTGTGTCCCACTGTAGGGGCCGGTGGAACTGTTCCCTCGGCTTGGAATGCTTTCCTTCAGACATCTGCTTGGCTTACTTTTCTGTTTCCTTCAGGCATTTGCTTGTCTGTCACTTTCTCAGTGAAACCTACCCTAACCAGCCCACTAATCCTGCCGGCAACAAGCCACTGCGGACGCCTCACCCCGCCCCAGTTTTCACACAGCACCTATCACTTTCGACATTCCATATCATTTTCTTATTTCTTGTGCCTATTGTTTATTTGTCTCTCCACCACTGCACTGCTTGGGGCCTTTGTTTTGTTCATCAGCACACTCTAAGCAATTAAAAACAGAGTCTGGCACGGAGTAGGTACTCAGGAAATGTTTGGTGAACAGTGACATTATTTTTCTGAAAGTGGAACTCTTCAGTCCTTTAAGGACACGTAAGACATGTGAGGGTAATATCTGTGACAGTGTCCAGCATGGGGAGAATACAGTTGTGTTCTTATTGTCTTTGTCAAATACTGAGGCCTAGTGGTATAAAGGAGCCATAAAGTGTTGAGATTCTTGTCTAGCAATCCATAATTCAGACAGACAGATGAGAGACAAGAAGTTTTGTCACCTTTTCTGACTTTTAGGCTCTGCATGTCGAGTTTCTCGTGTTAATAGCATAGCTGCACAAGTAAAGGGCTATTGCCTTTCTGCACAGAGCGATTTATTCTACCTGGGTTTGTTCATTGTAGCTCCCTTGTTAATAATTTTGTTTGAAGAGTTTCTTTTCACTGTCAAAATCCACAAAGCTGTGCCCTTCACTTCCAAGGGAAGAGTCACCCCATTTCTTCCTAGAAGTAGCTCTGTGGCCGAAGATTTTTAGGTGCACCCTGGACTGTAGCGTGACTGACCCTTGCCCAGAGAGAGCCCTTAACCAGTATGGCTGCTTCATGTGCTACTGGCTTGTGATTTCAAGCCACATGCTAAGAAGAAAATGTCAAAATCATGCTGAAAAATTATTTTTCTAGAACTTGGCTTTGAGAAAACAGGATTTGATTCCAACAGTGTAAAATAAATGACATTTATGATACAGTCAGGTATTTAATGATGTGAAGAAATTATTGGAGAGGTTTAGGTATGAAATGGTATTGTGGTTTTTTGTTTATTTTTTTGTTATTTTGAAAAGAGTCTTTCTTTTTAACAGGTGCATATGGATGAAATGATGTGATATGTAAGATTTGCAAAGTAATATAAAGAGTTGGGAAATTAGTTAAGGATAGAGATGAAGCCAGATGATGAGTACATGAGGTTTATTATATTATTGTTTCTTTTTTATATATATTACCAATTTTCAGTTGACAAAACATTTTAAGATATAGTTGTAATGGTTGGACAGTTTTTCTTTTTTCAGATTTTAAATGAAACATATTTGATATTTCATCACAAAGAATGATATTGGCTATTGGCTTAAAGGCTCTTCATGTCAATGTCATGAGACTATTATATGTTTTTCTTTCTTTTTTTAAAAAAATTATAGAGGATGTTTATTAAGGCTGGGGACAGTGAAACAAGGAGGGGCCTCGGGTAACAGGAGAGGGACTAGAGGGGAAATGAGCCTAGGCTGGGCTGCTTTGGCTCACTAAGAAGTCAGAGAAAAGGAGGCCTTGGGGACACGTTCGGGTGTTTGCCTGGTATGACCTGCCGCTGCCATTGCTGCCCTGGTTGCAAGCCTCATGGGGTCCCTTAGCGTTTAGAAGATGCATGACTGTAGGGGAGGGGAAAGGTGCAGGCATGTTCCTGGGAGAGAGAGCACAAGCTGGGACCTTCCATACATATATATATATTAGAGAGAGAGGAAGAGAGAGGGAGAGAGAAAGAGAAACATACGTGAGAGCAGAACATTGATCAGTTGCCTCCTGTACGCCCCCTACCAGGGACAGAACCCGCAACCTGGGCATGTGCCCTGACCAAGAATCGAAGTGGCAACCTTTTGGTGCACGGGAAAATGCCCAACCAACTGAACCACACTGGCCACGGCGGGACCTCATTTTGAGGGATTTTAAAGGCTGGGTGTTTAGGGGAGGTCTTAGGGGAAATCTCAACAGAATATTCATCAGCTTTATACTGATGTGCCAAAATGAGATGTATTCCCTTAACTTCATCTGTCCTTGGGTGTGGTTGATGAATGGCACTATATATGTTTTTCTTATTAGACCTATTGCTGGGGTGTAGTCTTATTGCTAATAATAGTAAATACCTCTTGCATTTTGCAGAAACCCCTACAAGTAATTATCCTTTCACTTATCAAATATTTACTTAGCAGCTAGTAGTAAGTTGCAGCCCATTGTGGGCGTGGGGTAGAGCAAGGAAGGAGACAGGGAGGTCCTTGCTGACCTGAAGCTCAATTCTAGTGGAGAAAATAGACTATAAGCAAACAAGTAAATGAACAAATTCACGTCATGGTAAGGCTCTCTCTGGCTTTCTGGCTGCCAGAGAATCGGGGTCCGGGAGCCCAGTGGTGATGAGGGGAGCATAGGGTGAAGTACTGCTACCTTCTTTTCATTGGGGGGCTGCACTCAGTTTAGCTCCATCAGCTTCACATTTCGTGATTATTCATTCCAGACTCCGGCAAGGGCTGGGTGTTAGAACTAGTTTTTGAGGTTGTTTTGAGTTCCTTTCTTTTCCTGTATCTTTATATGGATTTAAGTGCTAAGTTCAGAGAGCTGGCCTCCAGGTACTATGAGGCAAATACCACCTGCACTAGAGCCAGGTGGGTGTATATGTGAACTATGGTCTAACCTGCGTTAATTATCCGGTTAATAATTTCATCGCTTCATCTATTTTAAAGCAAAGCTACTTAGAAAATTAAAAATAAATAACCATAGTGATTGAGCACCTAGTCTCTGTTCATTCAAGTCTCACAACTAGCTCGGTGGCATTGCTCTTATCACACCTGGCAGTGGAGAAACTGTAGGCCCAAGAGAGGAAATGCTTTGTTCAAAGACACCCCGGCAGCAGTGGGAGGAACTGGTATTTGAACCCAGGTAGCGTCCCTCCAGAGGCCGCATTTCTAACCAGTACCCATAGGTCTGTTTTTAATACAACCTCTGAGGATGACGATTGCTGTCAAGCTGCTCTTCTGTGTGTTCCAGGTTCTGCTGATCTTTGCCAAGGAGGACAGTCAGAGTGATGGATTCTGGTGGGCCTGTGACAGAGCCGGTTACAGATGCAGTATCGCCCGGACTCCGGAGTCAGCCCTCGAATGCTTTCTAGATAAACACCATGAAATAATTGTAATTGATCACAGACAAGCTCGAAACTTTGATGCGGAAGCTGTGTGCAGGTACCTCCCTTAATTCAGTGTGCTCAGTAAATGTCCACTTAACAGCCTAAAATGAAATCCATTTGTAGATGTCTTTAGTTTCATCCAGATATCACTAAAATATGTGTTGATGTTCCTAAGCAGTCTGTTCAGATTTCCGCGATGAGAGCCGTAGCTCCTCCCATAGGTTTATCTCACCTCTTCTATTATTTTACATTTGAGTTCCGATGAATTTAGAGGTGTGAGCTGGGTGCCACTGAAAACTGCGGGATTTTTTCCCCTAGAGTATTGCTCATATTTCACAAAAAAAGTGTTAAAATTCACACAGTTCTTATTATACAGATATGGTTTGGATGTAAACCAGATACTTTCATCTTAATTATTCTGCCGCAAAATGAGCATCAGAAATGTGTGAAATATACATTTTTCCCTGCCTGACACAGATGGGTGGCTCCTACAGCAGTCACAGGGCGAAGGCAGCCACTTTGTAGCAGCAGAAAATCTTCCAGGGATCCAAACCCCCACTTGTTTACAGAAACTCTTGTGCTCTGGGGAGGAAACACTTGCCTGTTCATAAATAAACGCAGCCTCAGAGTTCGCTCTGGATGAACTGATCCATTTAGCAGAAGTGGAATGCTTTGAAGCTAGACAGGAAGAGGTCACTAATTAAATGCTAGTCCAGGATAGACTCCAATTACATATGGAGCTGGAATTTTCTTGAAAATAGTAAATGAAATGAAAGGTAGGGGCATGGCTTCTTAGAACCTTTGGTATGCTGATGAGAAGTGAGGGGATTAAGAGAAGTTTCTTATCACAGGCATCGCTTTGCTATTCTTTGACAGTTTTCAGTTTCCCAAGGAAGAATTTTTCTTAAGAAACCTATTTTAATATGTCTCAAGTAATTTTATCTTCCTGCAAAGGAATATTTGCCTATTTATTATGTATATTAATACATAAAATGTATCATATAGTATTTGGAGGATATTTTTAGTAGTTAGAAATATTTTCCCTTTTTAAATGATTTTCAGGGTAGAACTGGGTCTTTCTTAACTAAATATGTCTACTTTCTCTTGGTCTTGACTGACTTTAATTACATAATTTTGTGGTAGAAATACCATAATCCTTTGTGCATACATAGAATGATTTAAGACAAGCTTCAGATGTAAAAAGATGAAATTAATAGGAAGAATTATTTTGATTCAGGCAAAGGCCCCTTTTAGCAGATACGCTTTACAATCTTCCCTGAATGTAAAGAACTGGAGTTCTGTTTCTTAATATGTACATCTGTCTTAGCGGGACAGAAAAGCAATTGGGGGTGGGAGGAGGTCTGTGCAGAGCAGAAGCCAGATGCATACCTGCCAGTGTGTTTACCAGCTGTTACTGGTCATGTTGAGGATGGCCCAATTCCTGAATGGTTGACTGCCAGGAGCTTCTAGCAAATGTGCCTTCTTTATTGTGATCTGTCATCGCAGATCCCTGGCTTTTGAGCTAGACTGGGTCTTAGCTTCACATACTTCTTTGGACCCCTGCCCTGTCTGTCCCCAGGACCCCCCTTAGCCCTCTCAACCAGGTAGAGGTCCAGGTCCCTCTGACCACACCAGTTCCTTTGGAGGAATGAGAGAGAAGAGGTGAGCCGCAGGAAGCAACCCCAGAACCGGAAGCCAGTCTCAAAGAAGCTAAGCAAGTGTGTGCTCCAGCCTAGTTATGTTCATAACAGTATTTGAGCCTCTTGCCTAAGGCCCACCCCTTTGAATGTAGCCCAGAAGTGTACCCACACCTCTCTGGGGAGGACGAGGCTGAATGAAGGTGAGAAGTGCTTAGTGTTTCCTTAGAGGTTAGAGCTTGCCTCTGAAACACTGCATTTTTTTTTCATTCAGTGCTAACTGGTATTTCTGCTGAGAATTCAATAGGCTACTAAGTAGAAATTCCATGCAGCTGCACTTGACCAGGACCTGTTCTGTGTGCTGCATGGGAAGTAGTCTGTGCTCACGTTGGAGGGCTATGGACTTACTCCTCCTGCCTCACAGTGATTTAAGGCATTATCTGCGAAGGTATTTGTCATCCAACTATTTATGCACCAGGGGAACCTTCACTTCCCAGGAAGACAGCAGCTGGTCATTTTCTCAACTCCCACCCACACAGAGTAAGGTCTCAAGAAATAGGAAACAGAAGGTACATTTTTTTGAGAATGGTCAGGAAATTCTGGAGTTGAAGAGGATGAAGCAATATGAGCTGACTGTCCCCGGGGGAGCGGTAGTGCAAACATGTTAAAGTGGAGAGGATCTGAAATCCCAGTGGCTAGAAAGAAAAACGAATACATGTTGTTTCACAAATTATTCGGCAGCAGCCTTTGAACCTTCTGTTCTTGGAGATGGTGGTTCTCTGATGAGCCATCTCAAAATAAGCAGAGGCCAGGTCAAGGAGGTGGGTCA
Source organism: Tadarida brasiliensis (assembly GCA_030848825.1). Classification (NCBI taxonomy): domain Eukaryota; kingdom Metazoa; phylum Chordata; class Mammalia; order Chiroptera; family Molossidae; genus Tadarida; species Tadarida brasiliensis. Next base: position 50,412,623 of record CM061258.1, read on the forward strand.
AAACACGCACGCTTATTTGTACTAAGATTTGAGTATGAGGCACTTTATTAAAAGTCACCCATTTCATGACCCCTGACCAAAATAATACAGAATCTGAGCTGTGGCATTCACGCACATTTTCTAAGAAGACTCACCGACCTCAAAAGTCTACATCCTTACATGTTTTAATCCTGTTAAATTCCTAGGGGATAAACTACTATATACAGGTGGTCACAGTGATGACAGTTGCCATATTGCAACATTTCTCAGCCCCAGTTGATGACCCAGTTGTTTAAAGTATTTGAGGACAAACAACAGTACAACTGGGGTGGGTCTGTGTACCACTGAATATGCTTTAACCTGCATGTGTATATCCCGCTGCCAGCGAGTGCTTTTATTTTTAATTTAAGGTCAACTTTCTGAACTATCTGCTACTTTAAAAGAAAAAGAAGTCCAACCCAATTACCTCCCCAAGTACAAACTGATAACTAGAGAATTGTAGGACTGCCAATGTTTTTGCAGAGTGGAATTTCAATCAGAAAACATGGAATTTAAGTGGGATTTGCCGGTTTTTGAAGTGGAAAATTGGCAGATCTGACCTACTGGATAATTGCCTGAGAGTTTTAAAAAAATTCTTTTTTTTTTTTTTTTTTAAATAACACAAAGAGATTGTCCTGATCCACAAGGGCATCTTTCTTTGTTGTCTTCCATGTGTTTTCAGACTTTTCCTGTATTTTATTTTTTAGTTTAATAGACTTTGTTTATTAGAGAAGTTTGGGGTTTACAGAAACCTTGTGCAGACAGTACAGAGAGTTCCCACGGCTCCCTCATACCCCCTGTCCTCCAGTTTCCCTTATTATTAACATCTTGCATTTGTGTGGTACTTTGTTACAAAGTTTTTCAATCATAGTTAACATTCAATATTGTGCTAGTTTCAGGTGTACAGCATAGTGCACACCTGCCTTGTTCTTTAGAGGAAGATGTGATTTTGTGCCATTTTCAGTGTGAAGCAGTTTCACATTAGTTTGATGTAGCAAAGCCCAGGTCACCTGGTTTGACTTGGCACCTTCTTGTTGCAGGTCGATCCGGGCCACAAATCTCTCGGAGCACACAGTGATCCTCGCGGTGGTCTCGCAAGTGTAAGCTCACCTCCCACCCCTGCTGGAAACAGTCCCGTTCTTTCTGAGACATTTGTCTGATGTCATCCAGTCTTGGAGTTGGCGAAGCATTGGGCACGTCCTTGGCCCTACAGCACCAGCCTTAGATCTTGCTTTGGGGGTTTTCTTTGTTTTGCAAGTTTCTGGAAATATTTAGGTTTCCTCTCTATCATATCTAATTGCCGCTGCCACATAGTCATAGGTCTCAGGAAAAAACAGTTACTTCATTATATGCTAGAAATGAATATTACATCTGTGGAGGAGGATAAGTGGAGAGAACACAGTTCCAGCTTATCTTTTTTCTTTGAAGAAAAGGGATGAGAGAGAGAAAAAGAGATGGGAGAGGCTTGTTTCTCACTGAAGAGGAAACAAGTGGTAGCATGAGAATGAGGAGGCGCTAAGTCCGCTGCAAGAAAAGGCTGTGCAGTTCGTGTTTGGGGACAGTGATGTGGCTAGAAGCAGGACTAGGGTGTATGCCAGTGTTGGAAGGCAGGGAAGAGGGATTAAGCTGTAGGTACGAGATTGTGGGATGAGAAACTGCTCTGCTGGGTTTATTGTTTGAAATAGCCAGCACTTAGAATGGAAGATCTAGAAGGAAAAAAGTTGTTTGTACAAGCTACAATGGTTGGAATCTTTGCAAGTATCAAATGTGTTCTAGTCAGGTAATAGCCATCATTAGCTTCACAGAGAAGAAGACCTGAATTAGGGCCTAGGATCTACTGGTCTTGGACCCAGTGTAGCTAATGGCATGGATGCTGCAAGGAAGGAGCTGAGAAGCCAGCAACGCAGGAGAGTGTAGGTCCCCTCCCAGGGAAGCCCAAGCCAGGGGTGCAGTGAGAAATCCTGGCTTCAAAGTTTTGGCCTAACCAAAGACTTTTCCTTATCTGATCCTCCTTGAGTCTCTTGTTAGGAGCTGTGTCCCTTCACTTTGATGCCTGCCATGGGCTGTGGGGCAAGGAAGATGAAGAAACTGTCCCCATTGGTTCCTTACCATTCCACCATCCTGGTGGGAGATGGGGCCTCAAGGGGAATGAGTGAGGGGAGCTGAGATGTGCCTCATCCGTGTTCAGCCCTCTAGCTTATGTTTTACCTTCTGGGAACTCTGAGATCCTGGACATGGACACCAGAAGTGTACCAGGCCACACAGCATTGCCCACACAGCATTGCCTGGCTTAATCCATGGGCCCAAGAACAAAACACTCTTATTCCCCCTATGTTTAAATAAAATATTTCATATATGGAGAGTATAATAAAAGTGAATGCTGAGTTTGTTCCACTCAGCTTATGAAATACAACATTATTAATACCTTTATTGCCATTTTTGCCCATCCTGGTTCATCAGTCAGCGAAGGAGACCCTTGAGTTGGGCAGGAGAAAGGGAGCTGGGAAGACAGCGTCTCCCTGTAGGGTGGGGCTCAGCTACAAGTAATGCCACAGATGAGCGCTGGGTTTCTCTTCCTGTTTTCTGTCTGCTCCTGCACCCAGTCCCCTCTATTCCATTTTCCTTCCCTGTTTTCCAAGGTATTCCTCATTTCTTGCTGGCTGTCTCAGGGAAGCCTTTTCTGTCACAGTGGGGACAGCCCAGCATGTCTTCATGATAAGCCAGTCCACACCCACCTTGTACTCGGACTGAAGTGCTGAGACCCAGCTGTGGGCTCTGTGTAGGAAACCTTCCCAGTTAATGGGTGGCACTGATCGGTTTTTGTTTCCTTTTCTTGCTTTCTAACGTGGCATTACTGGTGGCACAGCTTGCTCATTGGCTATTGGCTGCGGCAGCTTAAATACCTCTTGTCTTCCTCACATTGAGAGTTGGACCCAGCTGGGTCTTGGGGGGGTGGGAATTGTGCTTTTAGAAGGTTTGGGGACAGCAAAGAGGACAGTGATCTCTGGGATGAGCATTGTCCCTTTACAGCTGCTCCCATACACTTGCTCCAACTCCAAAGGGCAGCCCAGGGTTGGGGAGAGCCACTCAGGTGACCTGCTGCGACGCTCTCAGGCACACAGCTGGGGCTTTCTCTTTACCTTTTGGTTCTTTTTGCATCTGGAAGTCAGGAGTGGTAGTCCGGGCACATGCTGGTCAGGAAGCCACTCTGAGAGCCAACGCCACGCCTGCCTCATTGCTCTCTCTCCATGTTTCAGTGTGAGGAATCCTGGTATGTATCTGCTGAGTGACCACCTTTTCTGCTTTGCTGCAGATCGGGCGACCATGAAGAGACCTCAGTGCTCCCTCTTCTGCACGCAGGCTTCAACAGGGTACGTAGACACTGAACCAGCACCTCCCTCTGGTGCAGGCATCTTATCCTTAACTCTCCCATAACAGCAAAGGCCAGTGTCCATGGATAACCAAGCGCTAAGGGCATGAAGCCCCTGGATGGTGAAGGAAGGAAGGAACTGTTCTCGTAGGATGGTAACGGGCAACTGCTAGTCCAGCTTCTTTTCCTTTTTCTCTCGTAGCTTCATCTATCTTAGCTACAGATATGTAATGACATAAAAACACGTCTTATTATATCAGGTCAAAATTCTGCAGTCCCAAACTTATCTCACTTAAACAATCCGGTTAGTTAGGTTTGATGTGTGCACGGGATTATATATAGATAAGTCCACTGAGTCGGCACCCAGGCTCGTGTTCATCAGGCCTAGCCAGAGCGTATACCCCAGGGACAGGCCCAGGATGGCCAGAGCATCCTGTGAACTCCTGGTTTAAATCATACATTATACATAAATTAAATTGCTGTTCAACTTGAAAATGAAGATCAATTACTCCAAGGAGACTTACCAACAAACTGAATAACCAGGCTTACCTGGTATCTCCAAGCCTTTTAGTAGGAGTAATCTGAATCTCAAATAGATGGTGTCATGCATCCTTTCCCTTCAAAAATAGGATATCACCTGTGCCTTGTGAACTGTGAAAATTCCTTTGGGTACTTTAAGTAATGGTACATTGCAATCCCCGGTTTAAAAACATCCCATCTTTCTTGTGGACCGTAGAGCAGCGGAAATGGCCGTGCGCCGCAGTTTCGCGCTTTGGTTTTGCGCTCCAGTGTGGAGGCAGCAGCGCTCCTAAAACACTCACGCAGCACAGTGGCTCACGCTGTCCTGGGATGGATGTGTCTAGTTAGCGGCCGCACTCACCCAGCTTTCCTCTTGTCCGCCATCGCATCTCGCAAAGGCTGGCGTCTGGTCTGGAGGCTGTTCTTCGTGCTGTATCTCTATGGGAATGCAGAGAACGGTGCTTCCGAGTTCTGGAATGGAGAGTCGCAGAAGGAAAGTTGGTCAAGAAGCCCGAGACTTCTTTTGTTTGCTTGCAATGATCATTTTCTGAGAAAGAACCTAAAGTTATCCACTGGTTGACCACCCTGCTGCACCCAGCCCCACGCTGTCCTTCACTGTCTGAGGCAGGGCCTCTCTGAGTGTGAGGATGTCAGTTCTCCTCAACCCCTGGGGCCTCACTACTGAGAACAGCGGTGACACACCGTGGGTGATGTCCACGAGGACCCCTTAGGTGCTGTTGAATGTCCTCTTGGGATTTCGCTTTTAATTCAGGGTCCCTGCTTCTGAGTGCTGTAGAGATTGTCGTTTGGAGTGACCCTGGGATCGCACATGTACTCACAGAAAAGCTTAGGGGAAGCAACTGGCCCTCTTTGGGTACAAACGAGATAAAGTCAATTTAGGAGGAAAAAGTTCGATTGGACGTTTTTATGTGTTTTGTAACCTGCCCGTGCTGCTCGAGAGGTTTCGCTGCCCTGTGTCTGGATGTGGTGCTACTTTCTGCAGTCAGCCACGGTGAATACAACCCCTGGAGGGAGCACGAACACGAGGCCTAGCATGACACCTGCTGTTCGTTCATGCTGGGTCTGATCAGCGCCTTTTGCCAGCTAGGTCAGGGTGCCCCCGAATAGTTTGGGCACTTTCCAAGGGGAGCACATTTCACCTACAGATGCTTTCCCTCCTGAGTTACTGTGACACTGGATCAGCTGAGGTTCCTCTCCAGGTGCCTGCTGTCCTTTTATGGGCAAAATCTTGTCTTTGGCAACTCTCTACCCAAGCACCCTTCCAAGTATGCCAGCGATTCTGCCTTCCATGAGGTTGTTTCCCATCTCTGAGTTGTTTTGATTGTATGAAATCATCTACTGAAACTCAACCCTGTGTTGCTAGCTAATTGGCCAGTGCTTCTAGGTCCCTGAGTGGGGATCCAGGAACACACTGTGCCACGAAATATTCCACAACAGCTCCGTTTGAAGCCTCTAGCTATGCATGAGTGGCCGACTACATGGTGCTCAGTCCACTCTGAGCCTGTTAGAAACCAGTATCTTAGCAAAGGGCAATTGCAGCTGGTTTTATATCAACCTTTGTGTCCCTCTTTTTTTTATTTGAAATGATGCCTAGTCAGTTGAAGAAGTATTCATGGAGCAGTTACCACGTGCAGTGAAATGTGTTAGGCATGCCGGTCGGATGCATTGTTCCCTGGAGAGGCTGCCTAGGGAGGAAATGGATAGCTAAGATTTATTATTTGTTCAGCTCCATTCTGGGTGACTGACTTCATCCTCATCTACAAATGAGACACTGGATATTTTCTCCATTTTTACAGAGGAGGAAACAGGCTCAAAATGACTGAATAGCTTGCCAGAGCTCATACAGCAAAGTCAAAATGCCAACTCCATGTTGGGTCCACTACAGTGGTATTTCTCAAATTGTCTGCGAGACACTAGTGTCCCAAAAGGCCTTAACAGGTGTTCCTTGGCAAAGGCTTCTGTAGTCAAATAAGTTTGGTGAAGACTTTCTCCTCCCCTCTCCCCTGAAAATGCACAGTGCCCATCAGCAACATCGCTCAAGGGCACACTGAATGACCCAAGAAGTCCTGTGCTAAAGAAGCATGCCTATATTTGTGGAAGTAGGGCCCAGGAATCTGAATTTTTAACCAAAGGCCCGGGTGATTTTTAGTATGTGGAAGTTTGAAGACCACTGCTTTTCATTCACTCAAATCATTTCAGAGATAGGGGTTAACTACAGTCTTAAAAATCCCCAAAAGATAATGCACTGGAATCTCCCATTACCTTTAGTCTACAAAATACTTGTTAAGTACCAATTATGTACAAAGTGCTCCCGTGTTGAGAAACCATTACCTACAGAAAGCTGTTTCTCACTACAATGGAAGTTCTTAGACTTAAAGAAAAGTAAAATATAAACAGATTATTTCTTAGATATGAAAGGGAAACTATCGCATGAAACACACACACACACACACACACACACACACACACACACAGCCTAGGGGAAATAAACCAAAATTAATGACGTCTCTTGCTTATGGTATTCTCTCTAGCTTATGACTATCAGTGAATTGGAGGGTTTTCTTTATATTTTTTTGTATGTTATACACTTTAAAATTAATGTGTATTACTTTTACAATTAGACATAGACAACAAAAGTTTACTTGAAAGCTTCTACCTTAAAAAAAAAAAAAAAAACCTAAGTTTATTCCAACATTTTCAAAACTTATTGCAGATTGTTTTTTGTATCTTATGAAGCATCATTTCACAATGTTCAGAGGTTGCTATATAATCGTCAACCATCCAGAAGCTCTCATCCTGAACCGTGTTTAACTTTACAAAAGAAAGGGAAAGTATTTCCTTTCTGTGTGTGTTCATGGACGAAGTCCCCCCTTCGCCCTTCCCAGCTTCCCCCTGGAATAGTGGGGACCTTGGTCACAGGAAAGTCTGGCTTCAAAGGTGCTCCCCAAGGAGAAGCCATCACACTAAATAGTGGAAGTGTGTGTGTGAGAGAGAGACAGACACACACACACACACACACACACACACACACACACACACGGAAGGAGGTGCAGTGAGCACTCAGAAGGTGAGGAAGGAAGAAGAGACCATTGTAGTATGGCCCACAGCAAACATGTCCTGTGTTGAGTTTTAGGAGACTTTTACGAGTGCAATATATAGAACAGGTGTTTCAGTAATTAACAAGGTTCTGTGTTTATTTTCCTGTCAGCATTCATCATGAGATTTTTTTCCACCTTTGTTTTAAAGGGAGTTAAGGGTACACTATTCCCTGCTCTGTTGTTTCTCGTGCATTTAAACAAGCATTTCAAACACCTTGACAGCTATTTTATTTCATCTTATCTACTAGTTATCTTATGTAACAGAGTTACTAGTGTAGGAAAAACTGTTAAGCTTCTTTATTTGACTCTTGGAGAAGTAATTGTATATCTTATGTGTTATTTTTGCTTTCTTTCCAGAGATTTATGGAGAATAGCAGCATCATTGCTTGCTATAATGAGCTGATTCAAATAGAACACGGGGAAGTTCGCTCACAGTTCAAGTTACGGTATGTGGCCAAATGAGACGGGGCAGGAGGTTAACAGTCCTGGAGACGAGCTTGTCTGTCGTCAGGTTCCTGTTCACGGGCTCCTGGCTCCGTCACAGGGATGGTGAAGCTGCTAAACAAGTAATGGTAGCTGGTAAACAGCAGAATCTAAACCGAGAGCCCTTTGTTATGATGAAATAAATTAGAAGCATTTCTTATTTTGACGGTATTTTCCACTATTTACAGCAGTTTTAAAATTATATCCTGGGAAAAGTACTGTTACTTTTTGTACAATTAGATAGAGATTAAGAATAGCCTTTCAGGATTACTTTCTACTTACTGCTTTCAACATTTATAAATTCCTCCATGGATTGTTATGGATAGGGGCAAACCAATAAGTATATTTATTATGCTAACCATAATAATTGCTACGTAACCACGATAGCAATTTCACGGGGCCAGTTTGTGGCCTCCGTGCACAAAGTATCTTTGAGAAACTGATTTGAGGTCTCTAAGCCAGTACAGAGTGCTTTTAAAGCAGGCTGCTCTCTGGGGCTCACTTCTGGGATGGGATTGTCTGCGTGTCTGGCCCGAACTCTGGGCCGTGGGATGTTCTGCTCCTGGGACGCCTTGGAATGGCGGGGTCCTAGCTCCTGCCTGGTTTGGCTCAGGCTCCCCTCCAGCACACTCTCAGAACCCTGATTTTTTTCACCTTGCCTCCCTCAAGCAGGGAAGAGGAGGGGACAGAGGAGGCTCTACCCAACCTGTTGCCCGTGGGAGGCCAGTCCCCAGTGGCTCAAGGCTGTAGGATGCCAGAAAGTCCCTGGCCTGGCTTCCCCCGCTGGTCAACTGCAAGGTCAGGATGGTTTCAGGCTCAGCAAAACATAAAATAGCATGCACTGTAATTATACTTCTTTTTATCATGATTACTTAATTTGCATTCAAAGGGGACAACACCCCCCCCTCAGCTTTTTAAAAAATCCTCACCCGAGGATATTTTTCCACTTATCTTCAGATAGAGTGGGAGGGAGGGAGAGAGAGAGAGAAACATCCATGTGAGAGAGACACGTCGATTGGTTGCCTCCCGCATGACCCTGACCAGGTGCGGGAGGCAACCAGGGGTCGGGGTCAGGGACCGATCCACAACCGAGGTACATGACCTTGACTGGAATTGAACCGGTGACTCTTTGGTCCACGGGCCGGCGCTCTAACCGCTGAGCCAAAGCAGCCAGGGTGACAAAACCCTTTTTAGACTTACTTTTTCTCTGCCATTCTCAGTCCCGCAGAAGTAAAATTCATCGGCATAAACCCACAGAGTCAGGTTCTTCTGGGGTTCACCCTGGTCAGGGAAGTTAGAGAGCTTTGAGAAATAAATTGTGGGGATAAACAGTCACTTTCTTAGGTGGGAAAGTATTTAAAAAGAATCTCAAACAGTGGAAATGTAGATATTTTAACAGTTTTTGGTGAGGAACATTGCCAAAAACTTTTGAATATGTAAATAATTAAATCCCATGGTTTCTTTGTATCCACATATTTCTTAGCTTCAGAGAACATCATAGAATTTTTCAAGAAAATCACATTGCCTTCAGAAATTTCTGATTTTTATTATTGTGCATTAGTTGTTTTTATTCCTGGGGGTCTCTGCTGTTTTTAATTGAGGGTAAAAAGGCTTTGTACTTAAAAAATGTTTTCACAATGAATAGAATTAGAAAAAGAGGGATTTCATTGGGGTTAAATCTTGTACTGTGTATTATCTACAACAAAAATGAACAGATACCTCATTGCTTTGATAGGAATTTCCTCATTTTATTTTAAATAACTGTGTGAGATTTTTCAGGCAACATTAGTGTAATGGCACATGATGTCAGCAGGTGCCTCGTGCACAGGGAGCAGGCGAGGGCGGGTCTGGCAATGCGAACTGAACATCCCCCGCCAGCCAGCACGAGGGCTTCAAGAAAGGGCTCCTGGTTATCACGCCAGTGAAACCTCCTTAGAGCCAGGGCCCTGACAACTTTTCAAGGTCTCACCAGACTCAGAACTTGGCAAATTTCTACGTACCTAATGCTATGTAAGTCCCGTAACTTCTCACTTCTCACCGACTGGAGCTACCTGGGGGAGTTGGTCACAGTGAAGAGGCTCATGTTCTTAATTCAAATCAGTGTGAAGCTGGTGAACAGACTTGCCTCCAGCAGGCAGTGGCCCCAGGAGTGGGGCTTTGCCCAGCGCACTAATCCCCTCACCTCCCACGCCAGCGGAAGCCTCTCTTCCCAGCCATGAGCAACCATGAGGGCTGCCCCCGTGTGGGGGTGGGGGAAGGCAAGAGTTCTCCACAAGAGAAAGCCAGAGGACTAAGTGGTTGGTTTCTTCTGTTGCTTTTTGGCTGGTTCTGCCTCACCCGTCTCCAACTTCCTTCCCTTTTTGGAGGAATGGGGTGTATGTGCATGGTTTAACTCTCCCTGGGAGTACTAGATCTGGGTCCAGCAGGCAGGGGCATAGTGACCCCAAACCATGACCTTCCCCGGTTCCCTAGGGCCTTCAAGGACCTCTAAAGCCTCTACCTGCACCCCAGAGGCAGGCAGCTGACTCTGCCACTCACTGCAGACTGGGAAAACGAGGCTTGTTATTATACAATGCCAGAATAAGTACAGTCTCATTATGTAATACTTCCCCTGCAATACCGCCCCAGCTGCAGCTAAATCTGTGACATGGCTGGCATTCTGCAAGGGCAGTCTGTGCCGCAGGGTGGTGTTGGGTGCTGGAGATACACACTTCTGTCAGGTCTTCGTGTATGGCAGCCGTATTTACTTAACCAGGGGAAAAATAAGGATCATGTACCACACAAAAACTACCTAGTTTTAAAATTCCATTTTACAGAATAACTTTTAAAAATAGGAGAGCTAAATCTCGTTTCTGAATGCATGTGATGAATTACTTTACAGAACAGAAGAATTCATGAAAAGGAGAATGTCTAGGGAAACAGGGGTAAATGACAACCATTTATCTCTTCTTCTTTTGCCTCTTTATTATGAAAAGAACTATGTTATCCAAAATACAGATAGGATTTATCTGCTTATTGGGAGTTGAAGCTGATCAGTTTATACTAATGAGGTACCAGCTAGCTTTGTATTGTCATTAGTCTGCTCTCTGTTACCCAGGAGTTACACCCAAATCATCATGTTTATTTTACTCCAAGCCTTAAGAAGGTAGCAGTCCTCAATTTTAGAAACATCAGTTTCTAAAAGATGGGCAAAACTTTGTATTCTGTGGAACACTTCGTCTCTCTAGTATTAAGTGACGTTTATAGAACTTATCAACACGTGGGCTCTGCGTGACAGCCAATGTGTCACAGGAGAAACCCAGCGGTGAAGGCTTAGAGTACAGCTGGACTGCATCACTGCCCAGGAAGGTGCCGACCCACAGGTAGCAAGTCCATGACCCCATGCTGCCTCCACTGTTCCCTCCCTGCCCCTCCCAGACCCCTGCTGGGACGTGGGTTTGTGTTCAGACTCTTCTCTCTACAAACCACCACCTGTGAGAGAGAGAGGCATCGAATGGCTGCCACCCACATGACCCCAGCTGGGGCCAGGGACAAACTGCAACCGAGGGACATGCCCTTAGTGGGAACCGAACCCGGGTGTCTCTGGTCTGCAGGCTGATGCTCCAACCGCTGAGCCAAGCCGGCCAGGGCCACCACTGTGTTCTTTTTAGACTCTATACCCAGCCTCTCTAATTCCTGCCTTTCCCTCTGGACCTTCAAGGGCCCTTAAGAAGGGGAGGGGAAAATGGCCACATCACCTGCACTTCAGGGATTTCCACACCAAGGTTACCTTTCCTTGTGCTGCTTTTTCCAATTTCTTAACCTGAAGGACACAAAATACATTTGAGGCACAGAATTACAAGGTTCCCAAGAACAGAAAATAAATAAAGTGAGGGCTCTTCTGCATGATGAGTATTAATAATTTATATAAGCAATTAAATTCCCAAACTCTGGGAACACGAGTCAAGTTGACTACCTTATTTTGTTTCAGGTTTATTTAAATAGAACCATCACCCGAACTGGTTTAAAGCCTAGAACTAAACACTGCAGTCCAGAAGAGTTTGTCACTGGGGAAAACAATCTTCTGGTCCCACCAATATCTTTTCACCTCCCCTGCTGATAAGAATTTGCTTTGTTCCATTGGACATATATTTATTGAAGGTTTTATACTTTGTGGATAATCATATGATAAATGTTTAATAGATTAATTTTGGAGATTGGAACTAAGATCTTGTATAAAATAACCTCTTGAATTGAAAGAAACGATAGTCCCCTGAGTACCTGGTTACATGCCTAATTGAGACACACAGGTACTTACTTTAAGAAAATACTCCGGCAAAAGAGTTTATCATTTAATATGTCAGAGGAATTTGTCACATAAAATGTGTTAGAGCTTAATTTGGCAGCTCTCAAAGTTAAGAAATTAGCCAACAGAGAGTGTGCTTTTGACGTCTAACTTCCGGAGAACAGGGCTCTTTCCTGTGGTGCCAGGTGGGTGCCTGCGAAATACTTCTTCATGAGGCAGTGCAGTAATGGCTTTGGTAACTATTTTAAAGTCCTCCTTTACTCTTATTTTAAATTATCATGTTTACAAATGCTAATAGGACAGTATACAGTTCACATTAGGTAGCCTGGAGCAATTTAAATAAGAAAACTTATGCACCCATCAGGAATCTCAGTTGAGTTAGGTTCACAGTCACCTCTGCTCACCCACATCATAATTACTTATTTTACTCACCCTCCCACACTGCTACCTTAATCTCTGTAACTATAGGAACATATCTTTCATTGGACTAAAATCCTTCACTCCCCATACAGGTTACCTTGTTATTTATTATTGGTTTGTTATTTTAGTTCTTGGTTTGATATTTCAGGTATAGTCATGAGAAAAGACAGGTTATGATTCACTTTTCACCAACAGCCTTGAAAGCCTTAGAGAACAAAGAAATAGTACTCTGGGATCTTACAAAGAATAACAAGTACCACATGTTGAATTCTTATATTGTCCCAAGCACTTTGAGAGATGTCTCACGTAAATTAATCTGTTTTGATTTTCATAACAACCTGTAAAATATGTGTTATTCTCCTCATTTTATAGATGAGGAAACTGAGAGCCAGCAAAGGTAAAAAGTTGTCCAGGGTCCTAAAACTGGCAAAATATGGAACCAGATTTCACCCAGTTTGTTCTGCCCTAGGCCTTGTAAACAGTTCAAAACAGGATGGCAAAGTTAGATGCCCTTATGAGTGGAAAAGACAAATAACATTTTAAGAGTTTGGTTTATAAAACATCAGTCCAGTAAATCTACATCTTTTTTGTAATGGGCAAGAAAGCCTTCATTAGTATTCTTTAAACAGCCAGTACAAATAACAGAACTTTAGGAACTAGTTACATACTTGCTGTTAGATAATAAATAACTTACTGTATTGGAGTTCCTCTAGATTTGGAAGATAGTTAAAATTCTTTCCAAGAAATCTAGAAATTGAAATGATTTCAAATATTCCAAATACAGCCACGGTCACCACCTTGAGAGCTGTGCAGTTACCTGGGCGAGGGGAATTCGGCCGCGCTTGCCTTTCCTGACCCAGGGGCGTGGTTGAAAGCAAAGTACTGTAAAGGCTTGTTTATTTAAGATCACAAAAGAAAGGAGATAACACGTTTGTGTCTGTTGCAAAAATCCAGAATATCTCAGATCCAATTTGGGCTTCAGTAGATTTTCTTAATTGCTGGAGACTTGACTTCTGTTTCATTCACAGAACATAGGGGACCTAGAAGACTGTCCCTTGTACCTTTGTTCTCCCGTGACAGTATTAAGGTTTCACTCAGCATATATGTAGTTTATTTCATGATCCATGAAGATTTTGCTGGTTACAGTTCTCCTCTTTGTATCATATACATGGAAATATATGCTGCTGTTTATTCATTTCGTTTAAAACCTAGGTGGTTGTGTTGTTGTGTTGTTGTTGTTTTTTTTCTCAAAGCAACATCAGAAGGTACATGGCTTTAATGAATCTGAGGAACTGTTTACTTTGATAAATTAACAGATGAAGCGCTAATGGTTTTATGCAGAGCTAACATCAATCTTTTGCAACTTTCAGGGCCTGTAATTCAGTGTTTACAGCTTTAGACCACTGTCATGAAGCCATAGAAATAACAAGCGATGAGCATGTGATTCAGGTATGAGATGCTTTTTATCTTTAGATGTCAAAATGGAACCTTTTGTGTTTGAGCCACCCCTTTTCAAGCACTTTCCCATAATTCTCACATTTTAACATATTTCCTTTGGAAAAAGGAACACCAAAATATTCAAAGAATACCGATAGACTTAAGCTAAGAATTAGATAGTCAATAAGAATAAAAATGTATTCAGATCAGAGCCTGTGATTTCTTTGATGGAGGTGAGGTAAATTCTTTGGACTGTCTGTAAAGACAGCATTTACACAGAAGCATAGAATAAATGCTTATAAGTGCCTATGGGAACAGAATATTTTCTTTTATTATTTGTCAATTACAGTTGATATTTAATACTTTATGTTAGTTTCAGGTGTACAGCATAGTGGTTAGACAGTTATATAATTGACAAAGTGGCCCCCCCATAAGTCTAGTACCCACGTGGCACCTTACATAGTTATTACAATATTGTTGACTGCTCCCTATGCTGTACTTGACATCCCTGTGACTGTTTTGTAACTACAATCTGTACTTCTTAATCCCCTCACCTTTTCCACCCAGCCCCCACCCAGCCCCCACCCAGCCCCCACCAGCCTCCCCTCTGGCGCCACCAGTTTGTTCTCTGTATCTATGAGTCTGTTTCTTTTGGGAATAAAATATTTTCAAAGGTATTCATTTATTTGCCTATAGTTGGTATTCTAATAATAAAGCACTCTAATATACTAAAGTCATCTTCTTAAGGAAATATGTATAGTAGACAAACTTTTGTTGAAATTACGCCACGTTATATTTGCTGGAAAGGAAGACATTTATACTTAAAACATACTCTGAAATGTGGGCTTTCCACTCATGGATGCAGCTGGTCTGCATAGTGGCACTGAGTGTCAGGAGCACTAACTCTCATCAGCAGAGACCACAGTCAGTGTGAACACAGTGGACCCAGGGCAGACAGAGCCCCACGTTTGCTGTCCTGCAACCCCCCCCGCTGCATACACACACACCCTGCTCCCATCCCAAACCAATAACATTAGTACCCGCATGCCTAGGCCCTGTCATCATCATGTTCATAAAGTTATCTCATTTCCATTCAGTAACCCTATGAAAGAGCGTAACTGACCAGTAATGCAGTTGGGGATACTGAGGCCCAGCAAGGTCAAGGGACTTATCCAAGGAAAGCCCTGGTAATACGTATTGGAACCAAAATACATAGCTGTATCTTTCTGACTCCAAAGCCTTTCCGCCTGGTATCCTGTTGGGCTGTATTTATGGAATTGTTTTTCTGGCTGTTCCTTGAAATGGATCTGAAAGCGTCCTCACATTGCTGCCCATTCTGGCCCACCTGCCTGTAGGTCAGCTTCCTGGACCGCAGAGAAACCAGACATGTTTCTGTTCCAGGCCACATCCCACACCTCCCCCAGATTTGGACAATATATTCTCTTCATGAAACACATTTGCCTCGCACCTCCCTCTTTACAGTGGGCAGCTGGGGGTGACCTCAGTAATGAGGAGAAGGGGCTCCGTGCTCTCTCTTCGCCTTCCCCACTTGTAGCCTCAAAGTTGGCACCGCTCTCAGGGACCCGAGTCCTTCATTCCACAGGGAGCAACTGGTGGTTAGAAACCCTGTGCCTCTCGGAGAGGCAATGTGTGATGCCGTCACACGACATTCATCACCCCTAGTCTTTCCCAGGAGCAGGAGCAAACGGGCTGAGGATGGGGGGGCGCCTGGCCAGGGCAGACTATACTGACGGCAGTTGTTTGGGAGGACCCTTTAAAAACCTACCAGCCCTCTGAGGATAAAACTTAAAACAAGCCCTGGCCAGTTTGGCTCAGCAGTTAGAGCGTCAGCCCGCGGACCAGAGAGTCCTGGGTTCGGTTCCCACTAAGGGCACGTACTTCGGTTGCAGTTTGTCCCCGCCCTGGTTGGGGTTGTGTAGGTGGCAACAGGTCCGTGTGTCTCTCTCGCATCGATATTTCTCTCTCTCTCTTCCTCCTTCTCTCCCTCCCGCTCTGTCTGAAGATAAATGCAAAAATGTCCTCAGGTGAGGATAAAAATAAATAAATAAATAACTTAAAACAAGAGCAAGGAGGAAGAAGTTCACTAGAGGATGTTGTATGTAAGAGGGAAATTAAAATGACCTTTGTGCTATATATAGATTGTGAGATGGTCCTGCAGGTGCTCTGTGTCCCAGCAAGCATTCCTCTGGGGTACGCAGCAGCTCCGAATTGACCTGTACCCACTTCCCATTCACAGTATGTGAACCCAGCCTTCGAAAGGATGATGGGCTACCACAAGGGTGAGCTCCTGGGGAAAGAACTCGCGGAGCTGCCCAAAAGCGACAAGAACCGGGCAGACCTCCTCGACACCATCAACACGTGCATCAGGAAGGGCAAGGTGGGTGCAACAGAACAGACCCGCACACCGCCCCCCAATGCGTTCTCTTTTACCGTGGGTCTTTATGTCACATCTCTAAGGTTGGCTTCTTTAATAATGTTATCGCTAAATGAGTTAATTTTGGATTTCAAGCAAAGCTGGTGCTTATCATGATGATGTGGAATCTGGCAGTTTGGTCTAAGGCAATGTCGTCTTTGCATGCGTGTACTCCACCTGTCATTGCTGGCCTGTCATTCCTACATCTGAGCAGAGTCCCACCCACAGAGCTGTTGTGTGTTTTTTAGCTTATCCAGTGTTTGGGGGACTAGAAGTATTTAATGTCAGTATTCACACATAGGCCCGTTTTCCTTTTTCTCTTCTCTTTACTCATCGCAGTTCAGTAGAGATGGATAGCTCACGCTTCCCTGCTGCATCCGTAGGTCAGGGGCTGCCTCTGGGCCCCAGGAGATGCAGGCAGCGGAGTGAGCGCCTGGGAGTCTGCGGACGGGCCCGCCCCTGCGGAGGAGCATGCGCAGCCGGAACTGCCTGTGCATTCCCTTCTAAGCTTGCAGAGCGCTTTCTCACATATTATTGCTTTCATCTTGCTTTCTCTGATGTGAAGTAGTTAGATAAGCATTGTTTTCACTTAATGGGGGGCCATTGCACAGGAATAAAGTAAGTTTGGATTATATATGATGACCAAAATTAATTTTTTAAAAATTGGGGCAGTGAGACTGAAAAGAAACAACGTTGTCAAATACTCCAAGATGACTACCTAAAGACTACTGCCCCACGTCTGGTGGCCCGATGTGCGCACCAGTTACCACCTGTGGGGGACAGGGAGCAGGAAAGGACTGCAGAGAGAAGGCCCAGGTTCTGAGTTAGCCACTCCCTCCCCCAAATTACGGAGCTGCCGCAGGTCCCCCCTTGAAGTCACCGGGTTCTTCATCCCAGCCAGTTCCCCAAGGTCCAGAGACAGCAGGAATCTTCACACTCCCCTTTGCCTCCTCCATGGAAACTGCCAGGAGCCAGACTAACCCGGAGAAGTCTTGGCTGGAGGCAGGATAGTAGAAAGGTGACAGGCTTCATGGAGAGTTAAAAGGTACAAATTCATAACCACATCCTCCCCCATCTAACGTGGGCACAGTAGTTAGAATCTCTGAGCCTCAGTTTACCCATCTGTAAACTAAAGATGATAATATCAAACTCAGGTTGTTGTGAAGATTTTGAGAAAGACCTCAGAAAAATCCTTGATCTGGCATCACTATACCCGTAGGGCTGAGAGCAGGAACTCCTCCCACTGGTCAAGTGTCCTGGGACCCAGAAGGGGCAGCCTGGTGGTGGACGCGTTGGTCCTACTGTGTTCATGCATTGTGACCCTGAGCCTTACATAAACAGCATTACAACAGGAGCAACAATAGAGCAGTATCTGTGGAATGTACTGAAATCAGGTGGGAATCTATTGCTCAACTTGATAAGACCTTCTGTGGGAGCAGACGTTGGCCTGGACGGAAAGATTTTAAGAGCTCTCTTTGTTCATGTAGGAGTGGCAAGGGGTTTACTATGCCAAACGGAAGTCCGGGGACAGCATCCAACAACACGTGAAGATCACCCCAGTGATTGGCCAAGGAGGGTGAGAGCAAACTCTTGAACTCTTTTAGTTGAAGGGCCCATGTGGGCATGTTAAGATGCAGTGTAAGCATTAGACCCACAAATACAGTAGGGTTGGGCTGTACATAGCATATACTGAGGACACCTCCACGTGGCCGGCCACAACCCCCAGACGTGGCTTTTCCTCCCTCTGTCTTCTGCTTATGGGCTTTATAAAGCTTCACCCCAATAGCCTACCCCCACCTGATCATCTGTGGTTTCATCGTGCCCACGCCTTCTGAGGGAGCTCAGTTTCTAGGCCGTCCCCCTTCATATCAACAACAAAACGCCTGGGAGCCTCCCTTCTCTCCTTGAGGCACCGGCTCTGTGCTGGCTTTCTCCAGGCGGCTCTGGGCCTGCTCCAAAGTGGGAGAAAGCCCTGGAGGTCATGGTTACAGAGAGAAAGGTGTGTCTGATCCAAAGCTGGGATGATCTGATTCCATTTAATCTCAGATTACCAGCAAAGTCTATTTTGTGGAGAGATAAGGCAACTATGCGATTCCTTGTCCTCCTCTTAGTTTAATTTTGTGAGGTTCACAAAGCCAAACAGGGTCCCCTAACGGCACCTCGCTGAGGAGCTTTGTAAACCAGGCTGCGGGGCAGCAGCAGCTTCAGAGCGCAGGTCTGTCAGGGACGCGCGCCGCCGTATGAAGTTGGGGAAAAAGAAACGGGGACAGTCATCTGCCAGTAACCAGAGAGGAGAGGCCTGCCGGTGCCTCCCTGACAACCCGAGGGCCTTGCAGACTGTCGGGTGGCTGGAAAACGAGACATCCCATAAAGTCAATAGAGGGTCGACAGGTCGTTCCCCCTCCAATTTTAGTGTTTGGTTAGTTTCAGAATTGCTCCCCCTCAGTTCAGAGGCCACCGGCTCGTATTTCCTGCCATCATGCTTCACTGTGGGTGGCGAGAGCACTGGCCGTCCTTGAGCCCCGTCCTGAGCACAGGGAGAGGCCCCGGGACGGTCCCCTGAGCCTGACGTCCTCTGCATGGCCCATCCCCCAGCAGGCAGCGCTCAGAGGCCACAGTGGCTGTCCTGTGATCATCATCCTTATACCATCTTCTCGGAAGATGTAAGCTAGTGTGCACTTGGTGTGTGTGTGGCCAGCATTATTAGGTAACCAAGGCAGAGGAGGCATGCTGTTGCTTGGTAGTTTCTGTCAGAATGAGTTTTTCTGATCTTTCTGATTTTACAGATAAGAGAGAGAAGTTCTTTTGTCCAGACACACAGTGTTGTTTCCCCCACAACGGTAGGCAGTGAGATGTCAGAGGAAATTATTGAAAGTAGGGAGATTTTTTACCTCTTCCTGTTTCGTGAAGTTCATTACAGGATAAGCAGTGTTTCCTATGCTCCCCGCAGAGTTCTCCAGAGAAAACTGAACCGAAGAGAGACAGAGACAAACAGGGAGAGAGGAGACTCGTTGCTATGACATGTAACACAGCCTCTGGAATTCCTGGCCTCACTCTTAGTAGAAAACCTACCCTGAGCTGAGTTCTGTGCAGGGCTGAGGCCACCTGTCATCTTTTCCTGGTCTGCTCTCTGGTAATGAGCAGGACCGCAGGCTGTTTTGGGATTCTGTCCATGACCTTGAAATAAGGGGATTTTTCTCTGCCTGAAAAACGCCATCGTTATGATGACCATGCTAGGAAGTAATATGGAATACTAAATATAAAAGTAGGAGCCCTGAATTTTGATCATTGTCCAAATCAGTCTTTTCCTTTCTATATAAGCTATAAAAGTATTAGCGTCAGCAGAATTAAAGCCAATTTTTTCTGGGGTAGCACTTCAACCTATCACTGAAGATACCGAGGAGCCAAGCTTCAGGAGTCAGTTACAAAATGAAATACCCATTAGGAGAATGTCTCTGAGCCAGCGGTGATTAAAAGGGAAGCCCAGTTTCTGAAGGCGTGTGTGGGCTGTGTGTGAAAATGCATTTTCTGTAGATTGGGTTTTGTTTGAATTGTAAATCTGCCCTAGAATTGACCCTGGAGTTTTGCTTTAAAAAGTTTCTGTTGATGTTTTCATTTGCTGATTTGTTGAATCATCTTATATCTGACTCACTAATAACTAATTATTTATGTTATTAGGAAAATTAGGCATTTTGTCTCCCTCAAGAAACTGTGTTGTACCACTGACAATAATAAGCAGGTACGGTATTCAGCTTGCTTCATTTGCTTTATCGGCTTGACCACATTACATCCTCACCACTGTTCTCTGCTTGTCTTTCTCCATCTTATTGCAGTTGCCAGTTTAGAAGGTTTATGGCAAAATGAGGTTCTTTTGGCAAATAGCAAAATTCCCCTGCAAGCCTGTGCTGCTGTCTCAGTGAATGCCCATCACTTAGGATTTAGCCTGTGCAACTTGAGACTCATAGATTTTTTGAGAGCATGAAATTCTTCCTCCAAATAAAAACTGTTCTGTTTTTCTATCTTAATTTCTTAAGCAAATAAAAAGTGTATGTACATTTGAACATTTCACCCCTACAAATTTATATCAAAACCAAGAATCGTTCCAAGTTAGTGCTGTGAATTTTTGTTTTTACCATTGCATCATGCAGAACAAGACATTTGAGTATTGTCTTCTGCAGGAAAATAATTTTAATCAGTCGCTTTTTAAAGAACCTTCCTTTTTAAAAGAGATTTATCATAGAGAACAACATTGGTATTGTTGTTTTTTTTCTTTTTGATTTATACTTTTAACACTGGATTATGTGTATTTGACTTTATGCTTTAAAGTTTGTTATTGAAAAGTACTCAGCAAAAAATCACTAATTATCTATCTTCAAAAACATAAAAAGTGGCCTTTGACCTTGATGAGGATTTTAGAAGGAGGGACAATATATCTAAAGGATATGAAGGACTTCGGGCATAATCCATGTTAGTGGAACATGTCCGAGACTTGTCAAGTGTAGGATCAGAAGGGGAATCCCGGCCAGGCAAAGAATTCCAAGTGGGGGATGACAGGACCCACAGCTGCCTGGGCTCCTCCCAGTGAGGGGGGCTCCCCAAAGGGAGGTGGGACTGAGTGCGGAAGCCTGCGCGGGGCTCTCAGTTGGAGACTGTCCATTGAAGGTGTCCATCGGTATTTGAATATATTGCAGAATGATGCCCTCGTTAACGTTTGTCACCACATATAGTTACAAATTTTATCTTGTGATGAGAACTTTTAATGTCTACTTTCTTAGCAACTTTCAAATATACTTTATAGTTTTAACTACAGTCACCATGCTGTATATTACACCCTCGTGAAAGTGTTTATTTTGTAATTGGAAGTTTGTACCTTTTGATCCTCTTCACCCATTTTACCCACCACCCACTCCCCACCTCTGGACACCGCCTCTCTAGTTTCTGTATCTATGAGTTCGGTTTTTTATTTTTATTTTTTTAGATTCCACATATAAGATATATATATATCATGTGGTATTTGTCTCTCTGTGATTCATTTCACTTAGGATAATATCCTCAGTGTCCATCCATGTTGTTGCAAATGGCAAGATTTCCTTCTATGTTATGGCCAAATAACATTTATTATTTACACACGTCCTTGAATAATGTTTTGTTCAATGTTGTTTCATTGTATTGTTGATGAGATACTGCAGGAACTTAACTGCTGTTTATATTATTAGCCTATGGTAAAATTGGTTTTGTTGTGTGTTTCGCCTGAAGTTGCAGAACCTGGCAGCGATGTTAAGGGTGTGTGTGTGTGTGTGTGTGTGTGTGTGTGTGTGTGTGTGTGTGTGTGTACACACATATATATACCACATTTTCTTTATTCATCTGTTGATGGACACTTGGGTTAATTCCATGGCTTTGCTATTGTAGGTAATGCTGCGATGATACACTTTCCTTTGGATAAATACCAGAAGTGAAATTGCTGGATCATATCGTAATTCTATTTTTTACTTTTTGAGGAACCTCCTTGTTGTTTTCCACAGTGGCTGCACCAATTTACATTCTTACCAACAGTACACAGGGTTACCTTTCCTCCACGTCTCACCAACACTTGTCATTTCTTGTCTTTTTTATAGTAGCCATTCTAACAGGTATGAGTTGATACCTTGTAATTTTCATTTGCTGTTTCCTGATGACCAGTGGTGTTGAGCACCTTTTCCTGTTGGCCATTTGTGTGTCTTCTGAGGAAAAATGTCTAGTTTTTTCTGTCCCTTGTTTTCCATCCATGTATGTGGGGAGCTGACTTAGTTTACACAGAATTCTTTCCTGTGCAGGTGGTGGCACTTCTAACCCTCTGTTGTTCAAGGGGCAGCTGTGCTCAGATCCTCTGCCCATTGTTTAATCAGATTGTTGGGGTTCCTTTTCACTGCTGGGTTGTACGTTTTTCATATATTAACCCTTTACCAGATATATGATTTGCAAATATTTTTTTCCCATTCAGTAGGTTTCCTTTTCACTTTGTTGATGGTTTCCTTTGCTGGACAGAGGCTTTTTAATTTGATGTAGTCCCATTTATTTATTTTTGCTTTTATTGTCTATGATTTGGGTGTCACATTCAAAAAGTCATCACCGAGACCAATGTTAATGTTTTCTTCTATGAGTTCTGTGGTTTCAGGTCTATTTTCAAGGCTTTAATTCATTTGAGTTGTCTTTTGTGTATGGTGTAAGATAGTGGTCCAGATTCATTCTTTTGCATGTGGCTGTCCAGTTTTCCCCACACGGTTTATTGAAGAGAGTACTTTTCTCCATTGTATATTCTTGGCTCCTTTTGTCATAAATTAATTAATCATATATGTGTGGCTTTACTTGTGGGCACTCTATTCTGTTCATTGATTTCCCTGTCTGTTTTTATGCCAATACCATTCTGTTTTGGTTCTCCCGTTTTGTGATATAGCTTGGAATTGGGAAGTGTGATGCCTCCAGCCTTGTTCTTCTTTCAATATGCATTTGGCTATTCTGGTAAAATATTCTAGAATATTTTAGAGTGGGAGGGAGGGGGAGAGAGAGAGAGAGAGAAACATCAGTGTGAGAGAGACACATCGATTGGATGCCTCCTGCGCAACCCTGACCGGGGCCGGGAACCGAACCGCGACCGAGGTACATGCCCTTGACCAGAATGGAACCTGAGACTCTGGTCCGAGGGCCGATGCTCGAACTGCTGAGCCAAACCGGCCAGGGCAATCATGTGCTTTTTCATAAGATTTAGTTCAACATAAAATCCTTCTTCAGCACGAAGAATTTTATCTGGAATCAGGAAATTTTTACTGAATACCACAAAGTCACGCAAGGAGGCAAGTCCTTGGAGACCTCTGGGAAAGGAAGGGAACTGACTTTCATAGGAATAAAGTCCTCTCAATGGCAAAGTTTAGACATCCCAGGAGGAAGAGTGAGATCGCAGGGGAGGTGACACAGGAAGAGGGAGAAACGCAGGAAGTCCTGGGCTCTCTACTGACAAACTGCTGAACCCCAGCCGCACAGACCGACCTGTCTGGGCTGGGAAGCCGCGCTGCACAGGGCTCCTGCCAGGAAGGAGCCGAGTACAATTCATGTCCGAGGCCGAGCACAGCCTTCCCCTACTCACCTAGCCTTGTTCTTCCTCCTCCTCTCTGCCTCCACTGATGAATGGGACCTCCAAGCTCCCTGCCATCAGTCTCCTTGCAACTCCATGTGCCCAAATTCAACCAGGCCTTCCTGGTCCAGCCCAAGAAACATCTCCGTCCTCAAGCCCCCGAAGTGCCTCCTTTGCCGTGTGTCAGCCCCACCATGGCCTCGGCTGCTTGGGTGCCTGCCTGCCCTTTCCTCTCCGTCAGGGCCACTGGGACGCGCTTGTTTTTGTTTGCACACGCTGCCTGGCACGCAGTGGCCCTCGGGCTGTTGGTCAGCTTGAATGGAATTGGATGTCCTGCCGCCTGTAACTCTCCCTGCTTCACAGGGAAAGCAGGCAAGCTCCGTAGCACAGGACTTAGGGATGCAGAATCGAGGGGCCACCTCTTCTTTTCTGAGGCTCTAAATAGAAATGTCATTACTGCCATGAATTAGCTGCTGTTCTGAGAATAGTGGAAACACAGAGCTCAGATACCCTGAGCCATTGACGTCACCTAATGGTGCTGCACAGGCCTAGAGAGACACATGTTTTCCAATAACAAAGAATTTTTATATCTCTGGCTAGCCACAGTATTTTTCCTCCTCATCAAAGGAGGCTGAAGTGAATGGTGATGGGTCTGTGACGGGAAGGGCTCCCCAGAGGGTGGGAGCAGCCTGTCTGCAGGCGGTTTCGGGGCACTGCTTTCTGGGGTTTAGCCCTGATGTCCAAATATACCGTGGGCTTGCATTGTCTCAAGGAGCGAAGTTGTAAGCCAGGCTGCTGTGTTGCGGTGGTGCTCGTCAGCAACAAAGACCTCTTTTCTCATGTGAACCCTGTCCCTCTTTGCCAAGAGGCTGGAAAGGCTCAGTGAGGTTTGTCTGCTGTAAACATCGTCTCCCCCTTCACCACACACACTGTCTCCCCAAATAGGTATTGAAAATTTGTTCTGTGCTGCCACCAGGGACACAGAGTCTCTGCCCCAGAAGCCACGGGGGCCACAGACAGGTAAACAGGATACATTTCTGGAGCACAGTGTGGGGAAGTACGAACCGAGCGCTGGAGAAGTGCAGAACACAAGGCCCACGGGGACTGGCTAGTATTTTTTATGAGGGGCAACAGACTACAGCCTACAGGCCAAATGTGGCCTGTTTTATAAATAAAGCATTATGGGAACATAGCCACACTCCCTTGTTGTATAGCGCTGTGGCTTCATAACTACAGGTACAGCAGGGACCATATGTTTGCAAAGCCTAAAATATTTACTGCTTGGACCTTTACAGAAAAAGTTAGCTGACCACATTTCTAGAAGATAATTTTCTTTCTTGGATTTCTCACTTTGTCGGGCCAGGGACAGTCTGCCTGACCTCCCAGAAGTCCCCCTGTCCACACATACACTTCCTAGGGCACCCTGTGCCTTCACGCCAAGCCTTGCACCCTGGTTCAGAGCTGCGAGGACCTGGTTTCCCCGAGGCCATTGCCTTTTCATGAGGTCCAAATCCAAATGCAAATGCATGACTCAGACTGTGGAATTTCAGGGATCTGATCCTGGGGTCAGATTTGTGGAGGGAAAGGGAGGCTTCCAGGAGCCTGACTTTACACCAGCTCCTCCTAAACTAGCCTGGTCAAAGCAGGGAGCCTCACCACGGCCACCCCTAAGGTGCCTACCCCCAGCCAGTCACAATGCATCCCCCTTCCCACTTTCTCCTCCAAGCCTTGGCCTTGAGAATATGCAGAGCACAGCACTCCTGACAGCCAGTGTGCCATGGTGGGCCAGGAGCCCTGGGAGAGAGTATGGGAAGCCAGTGGGCAAGAAATTGGTGATATGGATTGGATCATCTGGCCCCCTTCTTATGGAGGGACAACCACGGGCCACGGGGAGGCCTCAGGGAGGTGCAAGTGTCTTGTGTCCAGTAAGAGGAAGTGGTTTTCCTGTGAAGTCAAGGAGCACAGCCCACCCAAAGAGCAGCTCCAGGAAGTTTCCCTGTTCCAGGGGTTAGAGCAGGGGAAGGTCTGCTATCTGGCTACCCAAGGTTCCAAGACGAGAGCTGATTAAGAGCAGACTGAGACCAGTCTGACCTGGATTTTGCACAAGGCTTTCTAGAGCTTGAAAACAGAATTATTACCTCTGGCTTTCCATTGAACACCTCGCCACCCTCATTTCTTCATGACAGGTTGTTTCAGCCATGGAGAAAAGTAGGAAGGACATGATCCCTGAATGAAGTATAGCGATTTAACTTGAATAAATCTGGCTTGTTGGAAAAAATGTTCTCTTCCATTGCAGACTGATGTAAGCACTGTCACAGCCTGACATCAGTCTGGGGACAGACATTTGGTAGTCACTGATTCAGAAGCACTTGCACTTATGTAACTTATTTGGAAATGCTAGAGGCAGAAATGGAGGCTGAATTGGCCAAGTCTGAAATGGTGAAACCTTGCTTTGAGTTAAACTTTTTGGAGTTCGTTCATATTTTGTTTTATAGTAAGCTACTTAATCTTGAAATCACTATGAAGACTAGGAAAAAAATAGAGCTTTACTGTAATAATAATGCACAAGACGAAGCTTGTCAGAAGTGTATAAGGTATAGTGTAAAAGGGTATAGAGTTCAAGGAGTAAAAAGAGGGAGAGAACAGGTCTTCAGCTTTGTGAAGGCTTCTTGTGGGGAAGAAGGGACTGGGCCCTCAAGGCAAAAGCACTAGAAAGTTTTAAGGGATCAGATTAGACTCAATATAAGGAAGAATTATTAGAATTGACCAAAGGTGGTAGCCTTAGTGGATAGTGAGTTCACTACCAAGGGAGGTAACCAAATAGAAGTAGACTAAGCACTCAGTAGGAAAAGCTGCCTAGGAAAGTTACTATGGGCCAGATGTTAGACTGGTAAGTGGTTCTCCGAGTGTGGTTCACTGGAGCAGCAGCCCCAGGAATTTGTTAGAATTGCAAAGTCAGACCTGTAGAATCACTCTGAGGGTGGGCCTGTGCAGCCTGTTTTAATAAGCCCTCCATGTGATTCCAATTCACTCTGAAGTTTAAGAGCTACTGGACAAGATGAATGGCTTCAGGACTCTGGTAGTGTAAACTCAGAACATTGGTTCATGAGCAGGGTCTGTTCTGGGTTAAATATAGTCAGAAAAGATTGTTTTCACTTCTGGTCCTCCAGCCTCCCCTTCCCGAGAATGAGGACCTGACCCAGGCTGCTCGGGACCTTGCAATGAGGAGGAGCCCCTCAGCTCTGCTCCAGCTGTGCCCAGCCTGTGCCCTAAACCAGCCCGTCCAGTGCTGAAATGTTTCTCGTCGAATCGAGAAACATGCTAAAGTGTAAACCACATGCTAGATGTCAGAGGCTTAGAAAAAAGAAGGCAAATTATCTCATTAAAAATATCTGTCTCAGCCCTGGCCGGTTTGGCTCAGCGGTTAGAGCGTCGGCCTGTGGACCAGAGAGTCCCGGGTTCGGTTCCCGCTAAGGGCACATACCTTGGTTGCAGTTTGTCCCCGGCCCTGGTTGGGGTTGTGTGGGTGGCAACCACTGGATGTGTCTCTCTCACATTGATGTTTCTCTCTCTTTCTTCCCCCCTCTCTCCCTCCCGCTCTATCTGAAGATAAATGCAAAAATGTCATCGGGTGAGGATAAAAAAAAATAAAAATAAAAAAAAATATCTGTCTCATATCAATCACAGGTTGAAATGATAACATCTTATACATATTGTGCTTATATTAAGATTAATTTCTCCTGCTTTGTTTTTTAGCTCTTTAATGTGGCTACTAGAAGAGTTAAAATTAAATAGTGGTTTACATATGTAGTTCATACATATTTCTATTGAACAGAACTGGTCTAGCCATTTCCTCCCCTGCCAGATCTCACCAGGATTCCAGCCCCTACGCCCTTCCGCAGGCGATAGAGGGGCCAGCAAGCTGTGCACGGTCTCGTTCCTGCTGGTGAGTCAGCTGCAGACTTACCGAGCCTCCCAGGAGACGAGCAGGATGTTCTGAGGGGCACTTAAGCAGAC
Organism: Tadarida brasiliensis; assembly: GCA_030848825.1. Taxonomy (NCBI): domain Eukaryota; kingdom Metazoa; phylum Chordata; class Mammalia; order Chiroptera; family Molossidae; genus Tadarida; species Tadarida brasiliensis. Next base: position 50,439,836 of record CM061258.1, read on the forward strand.
CTCTGGGGAACATTTTGTTTGGGGAGAGGTGAGAGCACCTTGTGCTGGTTCCCAAGCGGCAGCAGAAAGTTAGCTCTCACTCTCTAGAGCACTTGAGTGGACAGCAGGGGCCCTGGGCACCGTGCTTCTGACAGGCTCCTACCCACTGTCCCGTGGCCTGTTCCAGTTTCCCACCCCCAGACTGGCCTTCCCTTGGCTGTCTCCTTGACCTTGACTGCCCCTGGGCCTCTACTCTCGCCACGTTTGCCAAGTTCCATTCCCCCTAATTCTGTCCTTCACGGCAGGAGGCTTGGCTGATAGGCCTTTTCATGATTTGGGGACTTCTCTAGCACGTGGCAAAACGGGGCCCTGATGACTTAGGCTGATGTCTCATGGCGTTCTCCATGAAACTGGGTGGAGAGTGGCTGGTGCAGGACACGAGGGGAGAAAGGCACATAGAATCACTAGCTGGTTTCTGCTCATTGCTAATCCCTAGTGCAAAAACAGGTGTTCATTTTGTCCCAAATACCCAATACTTGAGATCTGTCACATGTTTTTTAATGGTATGGACCCTTTGCCCCTTCCTGTCCTTCAGCACTGAAATCAGCTTCTCACTCCCAGAAATATTCTGAAACTGCCAGCTCTGTCTCTCCCTACCAAAGAGGAGACGGTAACACTTCTTGTCTGTATCACCCACTGGACCATTAATCTTACGCCGCTTTGGGTCATTTCTCACCTTGGGGCAGGGACCCCACGGCATGTGCTCAGTAGACATCAGGAAGTTGTTTTGTAAACTAATTTTGACTCCCTAACACAGTAACCTTTGGAAGGCGTAGAAAAGAGGCAGCTCTGTCTAGCCCCATGTTGTTATCACGGATAGCGTTTTGATTTGTATGTAGCCAATATATGTCTCAGGTGCTATTACAAAGAGTATCTGCTGAGCCTGGCCAGTGGAGCTCACTGTTGAGCGTCAGCCATGCACCAAGAGGTCACCGGTTTGATTCCCAGTCAGGGCACATGCCCAGCTTGTGGGTCCAATCCCCAATGGGGGGCATACAGGAGGCAGCCAGTCGATGTTCTCTCTCATCGATGTTTCTATCTCTCTCTCCTTTCCTCTCTCTCTAAAATCAATAAAGGAAAAAAAGTATCTGCTGTATTCTTCCAAGGCACATATCCAAGTGTGACTTCTTGAAAGGAAGTTGGAGAAAAAGGACGCTACAGCCGAAAGCATGACCTCAGTGTTCCTGAGAGTGGCTGTTCACGTTTAGAAATGTATTTTATGCAATCAGTATATTATCATGATACTGGGTTTGTACGTATGTGCTCTACTCACAGTGGGTGCCCCAGATATTTGTTGACATACTTGGTAAAGCCACTAAATAAACAAATTTTTCCATTTAGCTTTAGTACATATTTACACGAAGCTATTTAAAGAGAGGCCTCTGATATTGCATAACCGAATTTTTTCCTGAGAAACCACATTTAAACAGCCAAACCCTGAGCAGACGTGAATGGAGTACCTGCTGCAGGTGTAAAGGCACAGACACAGGTTAGCTCACAGCAGGGAGGGACCCTGAGAATTCATGGTAGGAATGTATGTGGGGGAAGGTCTTGGCTACAAGGGCAGAGACACAATTTCCTGCCTGGAGTTGGTGGTAGCTGCCTTTGGGGTAGCCACCTGGTCATGAGAAGCTTCCTGAAGCCCTTGGGGTCTGACGCTGAGAAGGAGTCACTTGGCTGACGAGGGGAGGGTAAACTGAGAACATTCTGGGCATATGCACCTATACTGAGCATGGTCCGGGAGAAGTCTACCTCGTTTCAGGTAGACGCGGGGGCCCTCCACCCTCTCAGAGAAGCTGGGACTTGGTGGCCAGCAGGCCTGGGGTTATCTGTTCTGCATGGTGAGGGGGTTCCTTTGCCCTATCCAGTCTCTCATCCTGTCCTTTCTGCCATGTCAGTAGATGTTTATAAGGCATTATCCGTGGAGGGGACAGGTAGGAGGTAGAGGATGAGAAAAACAGAGGGTAAGGGACTGTAAGTCTGAGCTGGAAATCAAGTTTCCCTCTGTGTGAAACCACTCATGCCCACTCCGTATGACAGCTTAACAGAGAATCCCCTCCTCCTCCAAGCAATTTTAATTTATATTTATGTGCATATTAGCTATTTACATCTTGGAATTCATCCTATAACATCACAAACCCATGGCAAATTCTGCACAGAGATATATTCATTGTAGGAAAATATGACCAGGAAAGATAGAGTTTACATGAATAAAACCCAAAAAATTTAAGTCCATATTTGTGATTTAATCTAGATCACAATATATCTGCATTGGCACAGATTTTTTTAATTGAGTTAAATTGACATATAACATTGTATTAGTTGTAGGTGTATAACATGATTTGATCTATGTATACACTGCAAAACGGTCTCCACAGTAAGTTTAGTTAACATCTATCGCCACAGAGATTTTTTTCTTGTGATAAGAACATTTAAGATCTACTCTCTTAGCAGCTTTCAGATGTACAATACAGTATTTTTAACTAAAGTCATGCTGTACATTACTTTCCAGGACTTATTATCTTATTAATATCAACCTATTATCAACTTCCAGGACTTATTACTGGAAGTTGGTATCTCTTGACCCCCTTCAACCATTTCACCCACCCCACACTCCTCCACCTCTGGCAATTACCGGTCTGTTCTCTGTACTGATGAACTTGGTTATTTTGTTTTTAAATTCCACATATAACTGGAGTAATATAGTATTTTTTTTATCTGTCTGAGTTATTTGACTTAGCATAATGCCCTCAAGGTCCATTCATGTTTTCACACATGGCAAGATTTCCTTCTTTCTATGGCTGAATAATATCGCATTGTGTATCTGTACCACATTTTAGAAAATCCATTCATCCATCAAAGGACAGGTTGATTCCATGTCTTGACTATTGTAAATAATGCTACAATAAACATGGGGGTGCATATATTTTTTTGAGTTAGTGTTTTCATTTTCTTCAGGTGAATACTCAGAAGTGGAATTGCTAGATCATATGGTAGTTACATTTTTAAGTTTTTGAGGGACCTCTATACGGTTTTCCATAGTGGTTGCATCAATTTACATTTCCACCAACAATGTACAAGGGTTCCCCTTTCTCCACATCCTCACCAACACCTATTATTGCTTGTCTTTTTTATAATAACCATTCTAACAGGTGTGAGTTGATAGCCCATTGTGGTTTTGATTTGCATTTCCCTGATGATCACTATGTTAAGCACCTTTTCATGTTACCTTTTGGCCATCTGTGTGTCTTCTATGGGGAAAAAAATCTATTCAGATCCTCTGCCCATTTTCAATCAGTTTTTTTTGGCTGAGTTGCATGAGTTCTTCATGTATTTTGAATATCAACTCCTTATCGGATACATTAAATATTTTCTCCCATTCTGTAGATTGCTTTTTTATTGTACTTATGATTTTCTTTGCTGGACAGAACCTTTTCAGTTTGATGTAGTCCCACTTGTTTATTTTTCTTTTGTTGCCTGTGCTTTTGGTGTCACATCCAAAAAATCACCACCAAGACCAATGCCAAGGAGCTTACCTCCTATGTTTTCTCCAAGGAATTTTTTTGGTTTCAGGTCTTATGTTCAAGTCTTTAATCAATTTTGACTTGATTTTTGTGTATGGTGTAAGAAGGTGGTCCAGTTTCATTCTTTGCATGTGTCTTTCCAGTTTTTTCAACAACATTTGTTGAAGAAACTGTCCTTTTCCCATTGTGTATACTTGACTCCTTTGTCGTACATGAATGAACAATATCTGTGTAGATTTACTTCTCAGCTCTCTATTCTGTACCTTTGATACATGTGCCTGTTTTATGCTAAAACCACACTGTTTTAAATACTGTGGTTTTGTAATATAATTTGAAATCAGGAAATGTGATGTCTCCAGCTTTGTTCTTCTTTCTCAAAATTGCTTTGGCTATTTGTGGTCTTTTGTGGTTTCACACAAATTTTAGGATTTGTTCTATTTTGTGAGAAATATCATTGGAATTTTCATAGGAATTACATTGAATCTGTAGATTTCTTTGGATAGCGTGGATATTTTAATAATATTCTTTCAATCCATGAGCATGGAATATTTTTCCATTTATTTTTGTCTTTCTCAATTTCTTTCATCAGTGTCTTATAGATTTCAGTGCATAGTTTTTCCACCTCTTTGATTAAATTTATTCCTAAGTATTTTATTCTTTTTGATACAATGGTAAGTGGGATTGTTTTCTTAATTTCTCTTTCTGATAGTTTGTCATTAGTATATAGAAATGAAACTTATTTTTATATGCAATTTTGCTAAGTTTACTTATTAGTTCTAACAGGTTTTTGCTGGAGTCTTTAGTGTTTTTGTGTATATAGACCATTTCATTTGCAAATACAGTTTTCTTTCTAATTTAAGTATCTGTTATTTCTTTTTCTTGTCTGATTGCTGTGGCTGAGACTTCCAATTCTGTGTTGAATAAAAGTAGTGAGAGTGGGCATACTTGTCTTATTCCTGATCATAGAGGAAAAGTTTTAAGCTTTTCACCTTAGAGTATGACATTAGCTGTGGACTTGTCATATATAGCCTTTATTATGTTGAGGTGTATTTCTTCTATACCCAGTGTGTTGTTGTTTATTATGGTGAAAACATTTATGTTTAGAATTAGCGTGCTGGATTCAGTTTAGATGATCCCAATTTTGTTGGCAATATCCAACATGTAGTCTGGAGACAGTTGAACATATGCCTTTATCTCTTCATCAGGCTTGATCAAGGTGTTGACCTTGGCCACATCAATGTCATAGAGCTTCTTCACAGGCTATTTGATCTGATACTTGTTAGTCTTGACATTCACAGTGAACACTAGTGTGTTGTTGTCATCTATCTTCTTCATGGCTGACTCAGTGGTCAGGAGAACTTGATAATGAATAATGGTCAAGCTTGTTTCTCCTGGAAATGTCTTCTGAGGTTATTTGAGCTACCTTCAGAGTTGCAGTGTCTTGAGCTACTGGAAGGTGGGTAACATGCAGAACTTCTTTTTGCATGTGGCTGTGGATGCCTTTCAACACTGATTTTTTTTTTTTTTTTTTTTTTTTTTTTAACATTCAAAGCCTTTGCTTTGGTTTCAGCTTTGGGAAGGACAGGGATTTCCTTCTTTGCTTTTGGTGTCAACTTCATGAAAAGTTGTTGAAAATTTTTATTATGAGTGTATGTTGAATTTTGTCATATGCTTTTTTTTGCATCTACTGAAATGATCATATGATTTTTATATATCATTTCATTAATGTGGTGTATCACATTAATTGATTTATGGATGCTGAATCATCCTTGTGTCCAAGGTATAAATCCCATTTAATCATGGTGTATGATCCTTTTAATATGCTGTTGAATTTGGTTTGAAAACATTTTGTTGAGGATTTTTGCATCTATGATCATCAAAGATGTTGGCCTGTAGTTTTCTTTTCTGGTACTATCCTTGTCTGGCTTTGGTATCAGGGTAAAGCAGGCCTTGTAAATGAGTTTGGGAGTGTTCCCTTCTCTTCAATATTTTGAAAGCGCTTGAGGATTGGCATTAAGTGTTCTTTAAATGTTTGCTAGAATTTACCAGTGAAGCCATCTGTCCTGTGTTTTCTTTGCTGGGAGGTTTTTTATTAATTGGTCTGTTCAGGTGTTCTATTTCTTCATGACTTAGTCTTGGTAGGTTGTATGTTTCTGGGAATGTATCTATTTCTTCCAGGTTGTCCAGAATTTTGGTGTGTAATTGTTTATATTAGCCTCTTATGATTTTTTGTATTTCTGTACTGTTTGTTTTAATCTTTCTTCTTTCTTTTCTGATATTACTTATTTGAGGCCTCTTCTTGGTGAGTTTGGTGAAAGGTTTGTCTATTTTGCTTATCTTTTCAAAATATCAGCTCTGAATGTAATTGCTCTTTTCTATTGTCTTTTTAGTCTCTATTTCATTTATTTCTGCTCTTTATTTCCTTTCTTCAGCTAACGTTGGGCTTGATTTGTTGTTCTTTTTCTAGTTCCTTGAGGTGTAAAGTTAGGTTGTTCATTTGATATCTTGTTCTTTAATGTAGATGTTTATCATTATGAACTTTCCTCTTCAAAGTGCTTTTGGTGCATCCTTTAAGTTTTGATACGTTGTATTTCTATTTTTCTTTGTCTCAAAATATTTTTTTAAGTTCCCCCGTTTTTTCTTTGACCCATTGCTTGTTCAGGAAAATGTTGTTTAATTTCCACATATTTGTGAATTTTTCAGTTTTCTTCTTGTAGTTGATTTCGGCTTTCATACCATTGTGGTTGGAAAAGATGCTTCTTATGATTTCAATCTTCTTAAATTTATTAATACTTGTTTTGTTGCCTAACATATCTCTCCTGGAGAATGAATGTTCCGTGTGCACATGAAAATAATGTGTATTCTGCTGCTTTTGAATGAAATGTCTGCTGAGTCCATTTGGCCTAACATGTCATTTAAGTTTAATATTTCCTTATTGATTTTCTGTCTTGATGATCCTAGTCATTGATGAAAGTGGAATATTGAAGTCCCCTAGTATTATTGTATTGCTGTCTATTTCTCTCTATTGGTCAATTCTGAAGGATAGCTTTGCCAGGTAGAAGATTCTAGGTTGACTGCTTGTTTTTCTTTCAGCCCTCGGAATATGTCATGTCACCGCCTTTTGACTTGCAGAGTTTCTGCTGAAAAACCTGCTCATAGTTATTGTGTGGCAGCCACAATAACCAAGGTGCCATATATGTGCACAAGCTCCTTTCTGGAAGATCCCAGCAACATGGGGTAGAGCAGAGGGAGATAGAAGAGATAGCATCTTCCAGCATCCCGCTCTCTGGAGAGTACTACAGTTGGCCCTAGATATGTATATAATTACAAGCCCAACCCTCTGGCCAACGCTTTTAAGATAAGCAAATAGACCTCTTTCACAGAAAGACTGAGTGTACTTCAGTTTGTTATCTGTGCACTGGCCCCTGGGAGTTAGCCACGGTGAGTCTGTGTGAGCCCTTTGAGAACTGTCCATTAGTTCCCTATAGCCTTATGGGTCTTGTGAATGCAAGCCTCATTGGCTTTTAAAGCTAGATGTGTTGGGGCCATCTCTCATGTGAAAGTCTTACAAATTGGGGCCAGATGTGGAGTCTAAATCTTTCACTCCTCAGGGAGAAACTGGGAGTTGTGAATTTCCTCCCAGTTAGTATTGTCCCTCCAGGAGTGGGGTTTATGGCAAGATTGTATCTCAGTCTCTCCTACCCCTATTACTGGACTAAGGGGATTCATTTCCTGCAGGCATCAAAGCCCAATAAGATGAAAACAGGAGTTTGCAATAAAGAAAGTAAAGGTTTATTCAAGGAAATGGCACCAATCCCAGAGGCACAAGTGAGCTAGTGCCTAAAACCTACCTCTTTGATGGCCCACACAGGGACAGATTATATACAGGAAAAATGATTGATTATTGTGATCAAGGGAGTTGGGATTATGGGTCCTACTGATTGGTGGGGGCCGGAGTAGGGAGTAGTTGATTACTGTATCAGGTCCTGATATCAGCCATGGTGCTGTGCTGTCTAGTTTTGTGAGGCTGTGGTCAGTAGGGTCTTTTGCTTTCATGGGCCTGGGGCTGAAATACAGCTGAGGTCAAGATATTATCTTTAGTTTGACCAAATCTCTGTTCCCTTGATCAACAGACCTGAGACTTTTTCTTAAGACAATTTGAAGTTGACCAGAATCTGATGTCCTAAGGGCTTCAAGGGTGGAAGGAAAAAGAAAGGAGGCAAGTGAGTTGTGGTGCCATTAGATTGGACAAGGCCAGTTTGAATCAGGAAGACAGAAAGGGGAAAGGATCAGGCTAAAGAAACGGAGTTTCTGCACAGTTTCATTCCCTTTGATGTGGGATTTTCTCACTCACCTGTTGTGTAGGACTCATTCAGATAGTTTCTGGATTTCTTTCAGAGGGGATTGTTTTGTATGTAGTGGTAGATTTGGGGAAAGAAGTAAATTCAAGAGGCTCCTATATTGCCAGCTTGAACTTAAAAATTCCCAGGACCTATTTTTTCGTTGATCTTCTAGACTTAAGAAAGTGATGGAGAAAATGGTAACAATACATATCACATTAAGTGTGCATCATTCGGTGGCAGGTTCATTGTGAACAGCACAAAAATTTGAAGAAATATCCACCCAGTATTCAAAAACCATGTAATTCAACAAAGAAGCTGCTCACATCATTGACAAATGAGTGGAGTTCCTGTGCATCTGTTACTTTACTTTCATCCTATTGCTTAATGTAAGTGAATATATCAACTCACATTCATGTCGAAATTCCTCTCATTCATCAGTTGCAACCATAGATAGGCTGCTTATTCAAGAGTTCAGCAAAAAGTCAACAAAAGCATTTTGTGAAAATCAATTGGCTATAAAGAATTTATGATAAAGAGCATTTTATATTTTAATATTATTTAGAAATTGGTTGCTGCACATCCTTTATATCAAGTTGGCCGTTTTTTTTTTCTTAAAGGGCCAGATAGTAAGTATTTTAGGCCTGCAGCTACTCAACTCTGCCCCTGTAGCAGGAGAGCAGCCGTAGGCGATGTGTACACGAATGGGCAAGGCTGTGTTATAATAAAGTTATATTTATAGAACTAGGTAAAGTTATATTTATAAAACCCCAGTGCCCTAGTTTTTATCAGTAAGATTTATAATAAATTTAGATATGGATATCTATTTTTTGAATCTTTACCAGCAAACGATTTAGTCCTTTCTAAAGGACTCCCCAGTGGCCCATCATCTTAAAAAAAAGAAAAAAAAAAAAAAAAAACGGGCAGCATTTTTTTTAGAAGCACATGAAGTGCTCTTTGATCCTGCCTCTGCCACTATCCACCTATTCACTGAGTTTGCCTCGGCCACACCAAGCTCTTTATAGTTCCCTAAACTCACCAGGCTTTCATGCCTCTGGGCATTTTAGTTACTGCTCCCTCTGTCCAGCCTGCTCTTCCTTCGTCCTGTCCTCCTGGAGAAGTCTTGCACACCTGACACAGGTCACATTTCTCCTCTGTGATTTCCCCCTGACCACTTCTCTCAGAGTGCATTTTCCACCTTCCGCACTGGACCCAGCTCATCTAGGGCCCCTTATGTCCCCAGTGCCTGGCATCCCGTCACCCACTGGTTACTGAACGCCCTCAGTAAATATTTGATCATGGAGCTTGTCGAGGGTCTTATGTTTTAATCGTCATAATAAGCTGTATCGTGTATTGAACACTTTGTATCCCTTACTTTGTAAGTACTTTTCATATATTTACTCCTGTAATCCTCACCACATGAGGTAGGTACTGTAACCCCCATTTTACAAATGAGGAAACTGAGGCTTGGAGTGGTTAAGAAGCCTGTTTAGCTTTCACATAGATCATGTGTGGTAGAACCAGGATTCAACCCCTAAAGTAGTTAGCAATATGGTTATGAAAGAAATAGATGTTCATACTAGTCACGTGGAGAAAGGCTACCCTTACTCGGAGGACAACTTCATTGACTGAGGTGTGACAGAATTTATCCTGCAGGGGGAAGAATGCCATACAGAAGCAAAAATGTAACCAGAGCTGGCAGGAGGAGCAAGAACGGTCAGGCGTGGTCGATCCCTTGATGTGGTGTAGAGTGGGATAGATGGAGCTGGAGGTGATGCTGGAGCTCAGACTCAGCTGCCCACCTGCCTTTGCCTCACTTCCTTTGACAGTCGGTACCCTTCTCTAGGTGCTTCTGGGTCCAGAGCCGTCCTGGTGTGTGTTTGGACTAAAGTAAATTATACCATGTATTCCTGTCCCAATCAACCTCCGTCTACTGATGAAACCAAGTTTGTGTGTGCATTTGACGTGCCATGAAAGGAAGTTACAGCAGGGCATGCTGGGGTCCATGGAGGATGCTAAGAGGGTGAGGTAGCGAATTGTTTGCAGAAGAGCCTTGGGCCGCTCTTAGGGAAAGCCAGCCCCTTGGACCTCTGCTGCTTGTGAAGGTCATGGGACTGGCTGCTCATTAGGCATGCAGTAGTGTGTGTTGCATGTTCTAGCTGCAGTATCTCATAGTTCCTCTTTCCATCACATTTTGGAAGTACGCAGCTAATCGAAATTTATACCCAACTGTAGCAACACCAGCTACTTTGCCTAAAGGATCTTTTGTTTCAACTGTAGTCAGAGCAGTGTCCATCGCTGAGGATTTTATTTAAGCTTCTGGGCCTTCACTTATGTGGTGCCTTGTTTAAATAATTTCTAAGAACAAAGTTTCAGTAAGTATGGATCCTCCGGTGCTGCTGCTGGAAGAGGTGAGGAGGAGGAAGACTTTGGAGTGCTCGCCATTAAATGTGCTCTGCCCCGTTTGGAGAAATCGGACTCTGCAGTCTGTGTCTCACCCTGGTTTGCTGAAGGCTGAGTTTCTGGTTCGATTTCAGAGCCTCGCTCCTTCATGATCATCAGTCCCTAAACCCAGAAACACAATGTAAGGGGTGGGTTAAACGATACTTTTCCTTATTGTCTCAGTCGAACAGGACGGCTGTGGAGTGGGGGGTGGCACAGGCGTGACTAAGTCCTGGGGGTAAGAGGGAGGAGGCAGAGCGCTGGCTCTGCGGGGGCGCTCCTTCCTCCTGCGCTTGTTGGGTCTCTCATTCGGAGCGTGCGCCAGAAGTGAGGTACCACACAGAAACCACAGGTGCCGCCTGCTCTCAGGGGGCTTGGAGTCTAGGAGAGGTTTGTGAGAAGGTTTCAGATCATGAGAACTGTTAAAGTCAATGTAAGTGCCTAATGACAGAGAAGGAAAAGGCAGTTTCATGACAAGCAGGCTGTAATCCATGAGGACCACAACCTGTCCAACTATGGATCCGTGCAGGAGGAGTGTGTACACCTATCCACCTGCACTGGGGAACAACACGCCCAAAACACCTGTGCTATAAGGTGAGGCACGTGGAAAGGCTAAGGCAGCGCTTCTCCGCCTTGGCTGCCTGCTGGAGTTACCTGGAGAGTATAAAAAATGCGGTGATGCCTGGGCCCCAGGGGTCTGATGGAATGGACCTGGGATATAGGCTGGGCATGAGATTTCTAAGCTCCCCAGGGGATTCCAATCTACTGCCAAGGTCAAGGTTGAGGACCAGGATGCAGAGTGAAGCCTCTGAGTGGTTTGGATTTGGTATGATCGGTTAGGTTAGTCTAGGGGAGTTTCCTGCTGCACATTTTATCAGAGGACAGGAGTGTGGTTTGACCAAAGAACCATGGAAGGGCAGGAAAACAGAGGATGGCCATGTATAATTCCCACAGGGAGAGACAGGCCAGTGCAGAACCACCAGGGATGGGACCAGGGCTTCATCTTTGTATCTCCCTCCTGGGCCCTGGCCCACAGAGGGCACACAGAACATGTGTGTGGGATGAATGTTTGCTGTGGGCTTCAGGTAGCAGAAGTAGCCCCTGTGTGTACTTGCCCACAGGCCGTGTCTGGACTAGGGGGCACAGAGCAAAGCGTAGACACCGAGTTCCTGCAAGTCAGCAGGAAGGCCTTCTAGAACAGGCACTGACCCAGCAGAAGGCTGGCTGGGCAAAGCTGCTGTCCCTCCTGGCTTCAGGACGGGGACCTACCTGTCTTCGAAGCAAGCACCTGGCACAGAGCCCGGTTCCCATGTGGTGGGGGATGTTCTGCTCAGCGCCCCCTCCCTGGGATTGCCCCAGGCATAGGAGCGTCTCTGTCTGCAGGGCCTGACCTGAAGGCACCCTGATTCCAGTGAGATTTGGACATGGGCAATAAAAATTAATTCCACGTCTACACCCCAAGCCCTGTTATCTGTTTCAGCAAACTATTTTTTTTTCCATTCTTTTTCACATTAATGTTTCATGGCTGTGAGATATGGTAGGGGAAGTAATGGTGTGGATGGGATTTATTTCATTTTCTGTTTCAATTTAATTTTGAAAAATTCACCCAGCACTCCTTAGGCCATGAGAACATCTATTTTTTTAAAAATCATTTTCAATAAATTGTCCTCGTGGCTCTACAGGGCTGAAATGCCAAGACTTGTTCTCTGTCACTGTGGACTCCTGGCGGGGCAACAAATGTTCCGTGGAAGCATTCCATGGAAGAAGTAACATCGAAATCCTGTCCCTGGACAGCACAGCGGTGGTGAAGGGAGGGTGCCCCCCGGGAGGAGCCCAGGGATAGTGCTGCAGGCTGGGCCTGAGCCCTGGGAGCTGCCTCCCTGGGGATGGTGAGCTATGCTGATTGGCAGGCCCGGGCAGGGGGAGCTGTTTGCTCAGAGAAGTCAGAGGCAGATCACTACTCCTTACCGTGGCCAGTGGCTCTTCCTCTGGGCCTGTTCTCGGGGGAGTCACTGCTTCCGGGGGCGTGGAGGGGCTGTGGCAGCTGAGTGATGACTGGCAGGCCCTTGAGGGGCAGGCACCTGTGTGTGTTGCTGTATCTTTTGATAAATCAGTTAACACTCAGAGGGATTTGTTTGAGCAGTGGCTCCAGAGTTGTTTTCTGGATTAGGAAGTGGCATTAAAACTATAGCGTCTTTAAAATGTCTAATCAAGACTATTGGAGGTTTCAGAGTTCGAGGCTTTGCCGGTGACTGGCAGCCTCCTGGCGGCTGGCCAGGGCTCCTCGGTGCAGCGGTCCCTCCCCGAGGCCTGAGCCCGTGGATGATGCCCAGCCAGGCCCAAAACAGGCCCTCCAGAGGCAGATGCTGATGGTGACCAAGGGGGTCCATGCCCATTAGGACCTCTCGACTCATCTGCTTCCATTGGAGCAGGAGGGTAAACTAGGAAAAAGGCCTTTCCAAACTTCCTTTTAGACAATGTTGACTGCTGTTTGTAAACTACAAAGAACAGAGGATGTTAAAATTAGGCTTTCCAAGAAAACACAAAATAAGTGTCTTTCCAGAAAAGGGAAAGGGAGAAAGGAAAGGAAAAAACAAAAACGTGTCTCATTTTGTCCAGAATGGATTTCCTCCTAGGCAGCTGCTGAAGGTGAGCCAGCGTCTCGATTTACTGTGGGAGGCAGCCCGCGTTCGCCTTGGCTCACTGGTGCCGAGCAGAGGGTGCCCACCCTGTGGAGTAGGCCGTGCTCCCCTTCCTGTGTTTGAAATCAGCTCTGGCTCAAAGCACACTTTCCAGATAGTCTTGCGGACAGTGCCCTTGACCTTTTATTCTGGAAATACCAGTGGTAGCCTGGGGAATTTTACATTTTGCTAAGGTTCTAACCCCACTAGTCACAGACGGAGGCCAGTCATCTGCGTGCACGCCTTTGCACAAACAGCCCACACTTGTTCTCATTCATGAACTGGCTCCCCTGGCTGTCCCACTGGAGTGTGATTGTCGCCTTCAACTCATGGGCTGGAACCTGTGAGGCTGGCGTGGCCTTTGTGACTAATATTTCCCCACGGGAGGACAGGGTTCCTCAAGTGTGGAAATCATTGGTTCCCTGGAGGAATCGTGACCTCTAGCATCTCATGTTTGGTAGCAGCATTTAGAGAAGACAATACAGTTTCTTGATGGTATTTCAGATCCATCTCTCTGCTTCCTTCTGAAGAACATTCCCTTTCTCCAAAATCACTGAATTAAAGGCACTGCTCCTCACCCAATCCATCCTGCACCCGCTGCCTGATCCATTTTCCTGATATGCCACTGCAATCAATTGTTTCCACTTTAAAAACTCGCAGCCAAGTGGGAATAGAAGGAACATACCTTAGCGTAATAAAGGCCATATATGACAAACCCACAGCCAACATCATACTCAACAGGGAAAAATCTAAAAACATTTCCGTTAAGATTGGGAACAAGACAGGAATGTCCACTTTCGCCACTCATTCAACATAGTACTGGAAGTCCTAGCCACAGTAATCAGACAAGAAGAAGAAATAAAAGGCATTCAAATTGGAAAGGAAGAAGTAAAACTGTCATTATTTGCAGATGACATGATACTGTATATAGAGAACCCTAAAGATTCCACCAAAAAACTACTAGAACTGATAAATGAATTCAGTAAAGTAGCAGGATACAAAATAAATATCCAGAAATCAGTTGCATTTTTATACACCAGTAATGAACTATCAGAAAGAGAAACTAAGAAAACAATCTCGTTCACAATTGCTCAAAAAGAATAAAATACCTAGGAATAAATTTAACCAAGGAAGTAAAAGACCAGTACTCAGAAAACTATAAGATGCTGAAGAAAGAAATTGAAGAAGATACAAATAAGTGGAAGCATATACTGGGTTCATGGATAGGAAGAATTAACATCATTAAAATGGTCATAGTACCCAAAGCATACATTCAAAACAAAATTCCTATCAAGATACCAATGGCATATTTCACAGAACTACAATAAATAATTTAAAATTTTATATGGTACCACCAAAGACCCCAACTAGCCACAGCAATCTCAAAAAGGAAGAACAAAGTTGGAGGAATCATGCTACCTAATATCAAACTATTCGACAAGGCTGTAGTGATCAAAACAGCATGTACTGGTATAAAAACAGACATAGATCAATGAAACAGAACAGAGAGCCCAAAGAAGGCAAGAACATACAATAGAGTAAAGATAGTCAATGATACATCTGATAAAGAGTTCATATCCAAAATTTATAAAGAACTTTTAAAAGTCAACACCAAAAAAAAACAATCCAATTAAAAAATGGGCAAAGGACCTGAGTAGCCACTTCTCCAAAGAGGACATACGGATGACTAATAGACATATGAAAAGATGCGCAATGTCACTAATCACTAGAGAGATGCAAATTAAAACCACAATGAGGTATCACCTCACACTTGTCAGAATGGCTACTATCAAAAAATCAACAAACAAGTGTTGGCGAGGATGTGGAGAAAGGGGAAATGGAAATGCAGACTGGTGCAGCCACTATGGAAAACAGCATGGAGCTTCCTCAAAAAATTAAAAATAGAACTGCCTTATGCCCCAGCGATTCCACTTCTGGGAACATATGTGAAGAAACCTGAAACACTAATTTGAAAGAATATATACACCCCTATGTTCATTGCAGTGTCATTTGTAATAACCAAGATTTGGAAGCAGCCCAAGTGTCCATCACTAGATGAGTGGATAAAAACACTGTGGTACATTTACACAAAGGAACACTACTCAGCTGTTAAAAAGAAGGAAATCTTACCTTTGCAACAGCATGGATGGACCTGGAGAGGATTGTGCTAAAATAAGCCAGTCAGAGAAAGACAAATACCATATGATTTCACTTATATGTGGAATCTACTGAACAAAATAAACAAAATAGACTCATGGATTCTGAGAACAGACTGACAGCTGTCAGAGGGAATGGGAGTTGGGGACTGGGTGAAAAGGGTGAATGGATTAAAATTTTAAAAGACACAGACAACAGTAAGAGATTACAGGAAGGAAAGGGGAGTGTGAGATAGGGAGAAGAGGGTAAAGGGATAAATGGTGATGGAAGGAGAATTAGCTGTGGGTGGTAAACACACAATACAATATACAGATGATATATTATAGAATTGTACACCTAAACCTATAAAACTTCATTAACCAATGTCACCCCAATAAATTCGATTTTTTATTTATTTATTTATTTATTTATTTTTTAATCCTCACTCGAGGACATTTTTGCATTCATCTTCAGATAGAGTGGAAGGGAGAGGGGGAGGAAGAGAGAGAGAGAAACATCGATGTGAGAGAGACACATCAACTGGCTGCCACCCACACGACCCCAACTGGGACCGGGGACAAACTGCAACCGCGGTACGTGCCCTTAGTGGGAACCGAACCCGGGACTCTCTGGTCTGCTGGCCGACCTAACCGCTGAGCCAAACCGCCCAGAGCTACATTCAATTTTTTTTAAAAGTTTCCTTGGGTCCCTTTGTGTTTCTTTCCTCCTGTCCTCCTTTGACCTTCCTCCTCTATCACCAAACAACCACTGATCACTGTAGAATAGTTTTTATGTCTATAGAATTATAGTGTATATGCTCTTTTGAGTGGCTTCCTTCACTCAGCATAATGACTCTGAGATTCACCCATGCTTCTGCATTTATTAATAATCCCTTTCTTTTTTATTGTAGCAGCTTTGTTGAGATATAAATGTACCATACAGTTCACCCATTTAAAGTGTACAATTCAGTGGATTTTAGTACTTCATTTACTTTTTTTTTGCTCAGTAGTATTCTGTTGTATAACTATACCACAGTTTATTTGTTTATGACATCCAAATGTTAATGGGCATTTGGTTTGTTCCCAGATTTGGCTATTACAACTAAAGGTGCTTTGAACATTCATGTGAAAGTCCTTGAATGGACATTTACTTTCATTTCTCTTGGGTAAATACCTGCATCATTTGGTAGCTACATGTTAACTTTAAAGAAATTCCCAAACTATTTTTCATTTTTTTTAAATATCCATTTTACTTTCCCACTGGTAATATAAGAGTTCCAGTTGTACACATCTTTGCCGTCACCTGGCATGGTCTGTTTGTAAAATTTAGACACTCATAATTATACAGTGGTATTTCTTTGTGGTCTTAATTTTTATTTTCCCAGTGACTAAGGATATTGAGCGTCTTTTCATGTACTCATTTGCTGTATGTGTATCCTCTTTGGTGAATTGGGTGTTCAGAGAGTTCACTCAATTGTGGATTGGGTTGTGTGTTTCCTTAATGTTGAATTTTGACAATTCTTTATATTTTCTGGAGAAAAGTCTTTTATCAGATATGTGTAAATAGTTTCTCCCAGTCTGTGGCTTGTCTCTTCATTCTCTTAACATTGTCTTCCAAAATGCAGAAGTCCAGTTTATCGGTGTTAAGTAGATTAATTGCTTATCGTGTCTAAGATACCTTTGGTAATCCAAGATCACAAACACTTGCTCCATGTTGTTGTTTTTTACAAGCTGTATAATTTTACCTCTTATATTTAAGTCCATAATTCATTTTGAGTTAACTTTTCTATACGCAACAAGGTATGGATTAAAGGTTTTTTTGGGGGGGGGGGTGGCATTTGGATGGCCAGTTGTTCCAGCTTCTGATGAGACTGTCCTTTCTGCACTGAACTGGCTTTCTACCTTTGTCAGAAAACAACTGACCACATACGTGTGGTTCTCCTGCTGGACTCAGTATTCTGTTTTATTGATCAATGTGTGTATCACAGTGTTGTTGTAAACTACTGTAGCTTTATAAGTCTTAAAATCAGGTACTGTAAATCCTCAGACCTTGTTCTTTTTTAAAGTTGTTTTGGCTATTCTAGTTCTTTTATTGATTGATTGATTGATTGATTGATTGATTGATTTTAGAGAGAGAGGAAGGGAGAGGGAGAGAGAGAGAGAGAGATAGAAACATCGATGAGAGAGAACATTGATTGGCCGCCTCCTGCATGCCCCCCACTGGGGATCAGGCCCACAACCCGGCCATGTGTCCTGACTGGGAATTGAACCCGTGACCTCTTGGTGCATGGGTCGACACTCAACCACTGAGCCACACCAGCCGGGCTAGTTCTTTGATTTTTATATGAATTTTAGAATCAACTTGCTCATTTTTCTGTTGTTGGTTTCTAATTTAACTCCATGTGGTCAGACAACATACTTTGTGTGATTTGAATCTATTTAAATTTATTGAGACTTATTTTATGGCTAGATTAAAGTCTGTCTTAGTCAACATTTCAAGTTCATTTGAAGAGAGTGTATATTTTTTGTTGTTAGGTAGTGTTCTATAAATGTCAATGAGGTTATGGAGGTTGACTGCATTCTTCATATTTCTGTGTTTTCACTAATTCTTTTTTTCTAGCTTTATTACATGCTGAAAGAGAGTGTTGCGGTTCTCAGCTGTGACTACGGGCTTGTCTGCTTCTCCCTTTAGTTCTCTCCATTTCTGTTTCATGTGTTTTGAAGCTCTGCTGTTAAGTAACATACATTTATGATTATTATTATGAATCGGCCCTTTTTTTTTAATCATTATGAAAAGCTCTTTTTATATCTGGTGATACTCTGTCTTATAATCTGCTTTATTTAATATTGATATAGCCACTCCAGCAACCTTCTCATGTTTATTCGTTTGCCTGATGTATCTTTCTATCCATTTACTTTCAATCCATATATCTATTTAAGGTATGTTCCTTATGGACAGCATATAGTTAGGTTTCGATTTTTTTCTCAGTTCTGACAATCTCTGTGTCTTAACTGGAATGTTTGATGTCCACAGTCGAAAGCCCTCCCCGTGCTGCTCAGTCTCCCCCGTGAAGCCTGCTTCTGCAGCCCAGCCTGATTCCTCTCCCCTGCAGCCAGCGTTTGGGGGGCTCATGATGACGCATCGCTTGTGCCTCTGTTTCCCAGACTTCAGTCACTCCTGGACTTGGGTGTTTTGCATATTCAGGCACCCCCTGACCTACTCATATTTAATATTTTTCTTTAGAAGCACTTTTAAAACTATACCAGCACAGTAATCATTACCATAAAATGGAATACCACAATCACCAGCCACAGTAAATATAGATATAATAGAAAAAACCCACAATTTTATTAAATTCTACACAGCCACTGCTGTTGGCCGAAAGCTCAGAGACTGTCGCCCTCTCCTCGGAAGGAGAGGTGTTGACACACCAGTAGCAGCCTGAGGCTTTCTCTTTGATATACTCAGAAGGCTTGGAAGGACGTTGAAGGGCAAGTGACTTGAACATGTGATTCAAGGTTATTTAGTGTCACGTTTTGGGATGCCCTAAGCTTACCTTTCACCCCTTGGCATCCCATCAAGCATTTGAGAAATGCCACCTTTGGCTCTTCTGAACCAGCTTCCTGCGAGTCTCTCTTTTGTTCTGTCACACCCCTGTGCCTAGAACACTGCCTGGCACAGAGTACACTCTCAACACACAGTGAATAAATCCGTTGTGACAGTACTTGTCTCGTGTCCCCTAGTAGACAGTAACTCCCTGGAGGGCAGGCACTAGCTCCTAACCGAGTTTGTCTTACCGGCCCAATAAATATTTTTTTAGTTGAATTAGAAGGTGAGGGGTATCATTCAGAGATGCCCTTTTTCTCTTGGGGGGTGATCGTTCACAAAACATAAGCAAAGATTCGAATGAACAGGATTTTCAGAACCCGGGACACGCAGTGATAAAGCTGGTTTACTCTTCTGCCCTCTCATGATTACTGATTTTCCCGTTGTGCTTCCCTGCCTCTGCACAAGCCTTCCGAGGCCCTGATTTGTTACGGGAAGGGCCTGCTGGTTGCTTCTGTCTTGTGCTAATGGCGGTGCAAATGAAGCCCTGGTCCCATTAGGTGGTTTAATGACTCTGTTGAGTGCTGTAAAGGGAAAGTGTTAGATTTTTGCAATTCCCTCATTTTCTTGACAAAATCTAACAGGCTTATGAGTTTACACAGGGCCCTCAGTCATTGACAAGTCTTTATGAACAAGAAACTGTCAGCAAAATGAAATTTCCTTCTGAAGCTATTTATACGTTTCCTGTGTCACAGAGCAGTGAGGGGACACGAGCTAGAGGGATGCCAACACGAAAGTGGGAAACACAGGTGCACTGCTTCCTGGGAAGCGCCCCACAGAGCTCACCCCACACGTGGATGTGTGCTCTAAGGGAAGACTGCTGAAAACCAGAGTCAGTCCTGATGTAACAGGCAGTGTAGACATCACTGGACCCAGGTTCTCCATAAACAGGACCATCTCTGAAAGAGAAAGAAAGCAAAGGGAGGCAGCATGATCTGGGCACCCACTAGGGGCCCGGCCAGTGGATCAGCAGCCCCAGGACACAGGGAACTTGTTAGACACACAGACTCTCAGCCCTGACCCAGACCTACTGAAACAGAACTGATGAGGGCAGTGCCCGGCAGTGCTTCCACCCGCCCTCCAGGTGTTTTCAATATAAAGACCAGCTTGGGAGCTACTGGGCTGGGCATTTCGCACACATTATTCCAATTGTTCCTCTTGGATCCGAAGACGTAGGTATTGGTCCCCATTTACCCATAAAGAAACTGAGGCTCAGTGAAGCGCATAAGTTTCCCAGGCTCACACACCAGGAATGGAGGTAGCAAAAGATCGGCTGGCAATTTATGATTTTGCACACGAATCAGTGTTTCTCAAACTGTAAGATGTAACCAAGTTACCTGGAGATTAAATGTTGAAATGTAGATTCTGATTTAGTGAGTCTGGAGTGAGCCTGAGAGTGGGTGGTTTTGACTAGCAGGGGCTGCCAGCGCACAGAGCGGTCTGGGCAGGAAGCTGCACCCTTGCAGCCCGGCCTCCCCTGGGAGCTGGGGGCCTCCAAGCCCTCGGCCCCGCCCAGACCTAGGAACGCGGGTGCGGCCCAGCGGCCGTTTTAACAAGCCTTCAGGTGATTGTAATTCTTGCTGAAGTCCGAGAACCACTCTCCTGTTACAACACTCAGTGTTTGCTAGGCGTAAAGCCAAGAGGTGCTTACACTGTAGGTATTTGAAAGCCATTAAAAGAGACACTGGACAAGGGAAAAAAGAAAACAGTAAGCCTGAATGGTAGCTTGCATTCAATGTTTTCCCATGAGATAAGGATTCAAAAATGATTATCAATGGGCTACATAATGAGAGTCCGTCTCCGCAAGGCTCTTCAAATGCAGCTTGAATGGCGGGCCAGTGGGCGGAGCGCCGAGGGAGAGGGCATTCTGACCAAGGGCACCAGGATACCGGGCACCCGAGGTCTGGCGTTGCACGCCCACGAGAGGATGCTAGTGTTTCCAAGAAAATATTTAACACTTGAAATAAATATAATTTTATTAACCAGTGTCACCCTAATAAATTCAATAAAAATATATAAAAAAAGAAAAGATATCTAACAGTGGAGGAGATACAGCTGCACTTGTCTGGCAAACAGCAAAGTACGTAAATAAAGAGCTTGAGATTTTCCTGTTTAATCCTGTGTATTCTTAAAAATTCACATGCATCTTCATTTATATCAAACCAATGCATGTTGTTCTGATATAAGTAACATTTTAAATGATCGGCTAGATAAAAGGGGAGAGATGATGTTGTGTTGAGTCTTTTAGGCTCATGAAATTAACTGAAGTGAAGAGATCTGACAGGGAATGTCAAGGTCAGCTTCCACGTGATTTCTCCTCGGTCTTGGTGCTAACCCAGACCGGGAATACACGAAGACAACGGCACCGGCTTGTCCGGGGCCCGAGGAGCTGTGGGAAGGTCATCGCTGAGGACCGGGATCCAGAATGTTGTAGGAGGTGTTTTGTCCCCGTGTTTTGGAAACATGAGCATTTGTTTGCTGTTTGGGTGGGAATTTTGAGAAGTGTATCTTCAAGTGTTTTTTGATAATAGAGCAGACAGGAAAGATCTTTGATTTATGCACCAGCTACTTTGGCCATCTGAGGAAATACTCATCAAAGTATTTTCAGTAAAGAAAGATGATCAAAGAAATTCTGCATTCTGCCACTCACACTGTCATTTTATTACATGTGAATGAAGGGAAGGTCTCAAAGGACTCCGTTTCCATGGTTATCTCTCTCCCAGCATTCAAACGCCACTTCATCCCTAAAGTCATGCCACATACATTGAAAGCATTCAGCTTTGTCGTGAAGTTGTTGATCAAGAATGTTCAGTTTTAAGAAAAAAGATTGCTTAATAAGTCTGTTTTGTAAGCTACATTGGCTATTTCAGAGAATAGTACTTATCTTCATCTTAACCAAGTTTTTACCTCTTTTCATAATAAAAACAACCAAAGAGCATAAAGCCTGAGTGTGAAAACTCTATCAGAATCTTCTTCCATCAAAGCCCGCGTATATAGAAGCAAGAAGTATTTCCAAGTCACTTCTTATTTCATTACAAATGTGTGTATGGATATGGACAGTCTTTTTGTTTTTTTAAATAATATCTACCATTTTTACTGCTCCATTGAATACAATGAGAACTACAGCAGAGTCTCTCTCGGAGGCACAGGCCTGGATGTCTGACCGCCATGCCAGCTCTTTGCCTGTCATAGGTTTGGCACTGTCAGATCACGTGGGTGTATTTTTTCATTAATACCGTATTTGCTTTAAAAAATTTTTATGGAAAATTTTTATTGGCATTCTACCATAGAACACTTTGCAAATTAATGTCTTTAAGAACATCAAAATTAAGTACTTTGGTCAACAAAGACCAATATGATGGCCAAGTCATCAATAACAGTGTATTCACCACAAGCCATAAGGTAAAGAAGCTGATTAATCTCAGTCTCTTATGTATTGAGCTTCTATGTGCCAGGTGCTGTTAGCTCTCAGTATACAAAGGTAATCAAATGAGACACAACTCCTGCTTAAATAGAACCTACAGTTTGGAAGGAGAACAGACAATCAAAACAGTACAACGTTTTGAACTGTAAGGAATGCAGTAAAGGAAAGTTCGTTGAGAACATGTGACAGAGAGACTTGACCTCACCAGGGACCTCTAGGCAGGCAACATCTGGAAGACTTCCCTGTGGAAATCACCTTTCAGCTAAGATCTGGAGGACAAGTAGGCAAAGGGAAGAGAATGGATTGAGCAGCTTCCTGGGTAAAGGAGTCACGTGTGCAAAGGCCCTGAGGTAGTAAAGAGCATGGGGAAATTAGAGAGATGGGAAGGAGGCCAGTATGGCCTGGCAAGCTGAGAGCCCAGGACAGAGTGGCCTGGGTCAGCAGTATAGCTGGAGAGCTGGTAGGGGCCAGGCTATCGCATGGGACTGACCCTAAGACCTACAGGAAGTACAAGTTCTAAGCAGGAGAGTGATAGGATTAAATGTACAGTTTTGTATAATTACACTGGTGGAAGAATTGAGAATGGATTGGGTTGGGGGTGTTACCCAGTTCAGATGAGCTGATGGTAGCCTGTACTCTGACAATGGAGAGAAGTGAGGGGGTGATCCCAGAAGTATTTAGAAGGGAGATTTTACAGAATTTGATGATGGACAGACATGGGGATGAGAGAAAAGGAAGCATCAAGGATGTCCACCAAGTCCACGTACCAGGATGTCTGGTGGTTTTAATTGTGACTGATACCTCTTCTGACTTTGCTATTCAGTTACAAAAGCAGACTCAGACATTTCTACCAAATGCTATTCACATTCCCAAGGTGATTCTGAAATGCATGTTAAAGGCGTTTCTACTATTTAGTTGCTTGCATGCTTATTATGGTACTGATCTTGGCCTTGACTCATTTTAATTGCTAAAAGTCATTTTTTAAAGGTTGACTTTAACATATATTAGGAGAGATGTTTTCATGGTTATTTTTTGGAGTTTTTCTCCCATAGGGGAGATCAGGATTTAGATCATTAATCCATAAACTTGATCAATAAAATTATTAAAATCAAGGTATTAAATAGTTACCTGGGCAAATCTTATACTTCTACGATTGCCAGCCGCCGTCTACAGTGCCCTAGTTATGGTTTGAAGTGGAACATCATCTTTATGCGCAGGCTCGGGAACCCCGGGGACCGTGACATGTCATTTACCTCGCTCAGTTCAGGCTGTTCTCAATTTCCTACATCTTGTTTATTTTCCCAGATTTTGAAATTATATTTCAGACTTCCAGTTTTTTAGCTATCAATTCATATTCTGTTGAACATGTAATGTAATTTTCCCTATGTTTTTTTGTTTAAAAATTTTTTTTTCTTTTTATTGATTTTAGAGAGAGAGGAAGGGAGAGGGAGAGAGAGATAGAAACATCAATGAGAGAGAACATCGATCGGCTGCCTCCTGCATGCCCCCCACTGGGAGATCAGGCCCACAACCTGGGCATGTGCCCTGACCGGGAATCGAACCAGCGACCTCTTGGTGCATGGGTCGATGCTCAACCACTGAGCCACACCGGCTGGGCTTCCCAATGTTTTTAATGAAAATTTTCACACATGTAGAAGAGTTAGATGTGTAAGTAAATATGTATGTATCTACCACCTAGGCTCTATAATTAATATTTTGCTTTACCATATGTCTGTCCATCTATCCCTCTATTTATCTGTCAGTCCATCTTATTTTTTGCTAGATTTCAAACAAAGTTGCAAACATCAGGACATTTTATTCTTTGGCACTTTAACATGCATATTATTAACTAGAGTTTAATATTTTGTTTTCAGGTTTTTTTCCTTTTTTAGGAAGAAGTTGCATACAGTGCAATGCACGAATCTTAAGTATAGCATTCCTTGAGTTTTGACAGATGCACACACCTCTGTCACTCAGCCCCCATTAAGATAACCAAACCTTAGCATCCCAAAAGTTCCCAGTTCCCTGTCTCCACTCCTGCTCCCGCAGGTAACCCTGCTGTGAGTTATTTCACCATGTATCTGTTTTGCCTGTTCTAGAGCTTCATACAGTGTCTACGCTTGTGTTTGGCTTCATTCACTCATCATAATGTTTTGTGGGGGTTTTTTCTTTCAATTTTATCTTGTATTGATTTCAGGTGTACACTTAGTGTTAGACACTCATATACTTTACATAGTGTTCACTCGGTATTCCCAGTATCCCAACTGGCTCCATACATAGCTGTCGGAACATTATTGACTATATTCCCTGTGCTTTACTTACACCCCCAGGGCTATTTTGTAACTACCAGTCTGTACTACAGAATCCCTTCACCATCTCTTTCACTCAGTCCCCCAAACACCCTTCCCTCTGGCAACCACCTGTTCTTTCTCCGTGTCTGTGAGTCTGTTTCAGTTTTGTTTATTCATTTATTTTGTTCATCGTCGTAATGTTTTGACAGCATTCCCATTGTAATGCATTGTAATACATTGGTAATTTTTCCCCTTTTGTTGCTGAGTAGTATTCCATTGCTTCAATCTACCAGCTTACTTCTCTTATTGATGGACTTCTAGGCTCTCTCCAGTTTGGGGCTCCTTTGAACATTAGTAGACAAGTGTTTTGTGAATCTGTGCTTTTGTTTATCTTGGGCAAATACTCAGGAGTGGAACTGAATACTGAGGGTGGGGTCATAGGGTAGGCCTGTGTCTAATTTTATAAGAAACTGCCAGACCATGCTTTATAATGGTCGTACAATTTCATGCCCCCTCCAGCTGGTCCACATCCTTGAAAAGTTTCCTTTGTTCTAGACATTCTGGTGGATGTGTAGAGAAAATATAATTGTTAAATGATTATTCTCTAAGAGTAAAACAATTAAATGACCCTAAAATCTCAATCTCTCTCTCTCTCTCTCTCTCTCTCTCTCTCTCTCTCTCTCTCTCACACACACACACACACACACACACACACACACAGAATTTGTAGTGCTTTTTAGAGCCAAGCATAATCAGGTGTTTATAAACCAAGCATGTAGCACAAGGATAGCAACATTTGTGGGAACCTATAGTATTTTAAGTAATTAAACATTTAAAACTATGATTTTTTTTCCCAGAAACAAGCTAGAAGCTTCCAAGGACTCGCTTTGAGCTCTGGCAAAGGCCAGGGCGGCACAGCCAGGGCAGCAGAGGCCAGGGCGGCACAGCCAGGGCGGCACAGCCAGGGCGGCAGAGGCCAGGGCGGCAGAGGCCAGGGTGGCACAGCCAGGGCGGCAGAGGCCAGGGCGGCAGAGGCCAGGGCGGCACAGCCAGGGCGGCAGAGGCCAGGGCGGCAGAGGCCAGGGTGGCACAGCCAGGGCGGCAGAGGCCAGGGCGGCACAGCCAGGGCAGCAGAGGCCAGGGCGGCACAGACAGGGCGGCGTCCATGTTGCGGAAACCTAGCGCTCTGCCTGCAGGGCCCCGGGACGCGCGGCATCAGAATCCTGTCACTACCATTCGTGGACACATTCTACACTGGAAGCTTTTTCTGCAAAAGGAAAAACAACAAAAACACTGCACTCCAGAGAGACTGGCTAGCATGGGAACGTTGGATTCTGATTTTTTTTTTTCACTTTGCTTTAGAATGCATGTAACAAAGCCTATCAATAGCTGAGACTCATACCTTCCTCAAAATTTGAAAATAAAATTATATTTCAAATAGATGCCTTGCACTGACCCAGGGGATATTATCCTCACACCCCAGTTTAACAAGCCTTGGCTGGGACTTCCCTTCCGGGTCTCACTATAGAGAGCGATGTGACAAAGAGGAACTGGTTTTAGAGCCAGAGGAAGCCTGGTTTGAAATTGGGCTCTGCCTCATACTAGCTCAGGCAAGTCCCTCAACCTCTTAAAACCTCAGTTTCCCTATCTGTCAGAGCAAGGGTGATCCTCCCTCGTGATGCTGTTGTAATGACTAGGTTGCAGATGTAGAGCTTCTAGCACATGGCGGTCATCTGTGAGCCGGATGCTGCTGTCACAAGGAGAGCTGGTCCCTCTGTTTTCCTGCCCCACTGTCCTCGGGCCCATGAGCCTCCCCTCGGCTGCCCACCAGAGGACACCAGCTACAAAACCACTCATTCCCTACTTCTTCGGTGAGCTTGACTGAGAATTATGAGGAAATAATTTTAGTGGAATTGTTAATGGTGAACGGCACCAGAACTTAGACCTTCGTCCTTGAGTTTTGGCTGAGAAAGAATTGGAACCAAGACTCAAATACAAGCAAAAGTTTATTTAGAAAGTCACAGAGGTAGAATAAGTGAGCCGTGGAAAAGGTGAGCCAGCTGGGCTTCGAGGGCTCAGGGAGCAAGTTACAGAAACAAAGAAGGACCCTTGGTGCTTAGAAAGAAAGCAAAGGTACACGCCTTGAAAGAAGAAAGGGGGAAGGAAAGGTGGGGAGAGAGAGTGCATGAAAGTAAGCAAGCGAGAGCTGGGTCCTTCGTCTTAAGGGGTTTTATCTGTTCCCTAAAGATGGGGATTTAGGGAAGGTCTCAGGGGAAGATCTCAAAAGAATAGTCATCAGCTTTGCAGGTGTGTCCTTTCAGGGTCGTAGTGTCTACCAGTTGGTGGGCACCAGGGCAGGGGGTCATTAGTCAATACAGCTCGTCCTGATGTCAGCTATGGCGTCACTTCATCTGGTTTTGTTGCTTTTCTGGGCCTGATGCTGAAACACAGCTGAGGCCTAGATGTTATCCCCAGTTTGACCAAAACCCTCTCTCTGTGGTCAACAGACCCGAGGCTTTGTTCCTAAGATTATGTGATGGGGGTCAGAACCTCATTGTCCTGAGGGCTTAATGCTTAAGGGACTGGACATGCAAGGGAGTCCTATGAAGCTATTCTCCAGCCCCTTGTTCCTCCTCTAAGGGGGTCCACCACATGGCGAGGGACATGCCAGGGAGGAGAGTTCCCGGGAGGGTCCAAACCACATAATCAGTGATGTGAAAGGTCAGGGGGTCTAAACCACATGGCCAGTGATATGCTCGCGGAGGAAAGGCCACCCTGGGGGCGTGGTCCCACCCTACAATACTTATGTTCCGGGTTTGCCTGTTGCTAGGCACCTGGGGCTTTCCACCCTGGTGACCCTCTGTACCTGGCCTGTCGTTCCTACTCTGCTCATGTCTAACTGCCTACTGTATCGGAATCATTCATACCAAGTTATAATAAGTGGTGGATTTAGACCCCCAAGAAAAAAATAATTTAATTCTAAAAGAATGTGTTCATCCAAGTGAGTCTTCAGCTGTGAAAGGAGGTGTTTAGAAGAGACGTGTGGATAACCTGAGTCGGAAGCTTCAGTAGAAACCTAGCACTGCTGGGGTGTGACGGAAGGTCCTCAGGGCTGCTCTCGCCAAGGGGATCATGAAGTGAGTCATGAAATAGGGTCCTGGGCAGCAGAGGCCGAGAGAGCCACGCAGACGTCTGCCAGTGAAGCAAGTGAAGGTCATTCGGTTGGTCAGCCAAGGGTTAGTTCTAGTCTCTGTGCTGTCTGCAGGAGAGAGCCCAGCAGAGGCAGATGAGCCCATTCAGGGTGATGGGGTTGGAGTGGGTGCTGCGTGTTCAGCTCAGAATGGGTCAAATGCACCCTAAATGGAGAAAAACCAGAGCCTCCTCAGCAGATGGGCCTGGTACCTCTCCTCTTCCCCATTTCCTCTGCTCTCATCCCCACCCTCCAGGGCTCAGGGGGCAGAGGTCATTTTCATCCTAAAGGCAGGGTTGGGCTGTGCCTACTGGACCTTGGGCTTCCTCTGGTTCCATCTGGACAGAACACAAGCCCACATGGCCTTCCAGGAGCTCCGCAGTTCAGTCCGTTGGCCTGTGGGGGCCAATGAACTACCTGAGAAGATGTCTGTGTGTAATCTGGGGAGCCATGGGTCTTGGTTTCTAACGGAGAGGTGTGTTGTGATTCAGAGAGAAAAGCTAAGTATTTAAAGATCACTTGCTTTTGAACTACAGCTAATAGAGAAACTAGTTGCAAGGCAAAAGTTGTATTCATTTGGTATGGATCAAAAAGTCACACTGTACTCAGTAGTTTTGTAGCAAACGTTCTTTATCTGTAAAGGAGAAACAGAGCGGTTGTTCACAGAAGAAATAAAAAGGTCCCATAATTATGGGATAAATGAGTCACAGCCTTAATCACATTAAGACCAAGGTCTCACACAGGTTGGCCATGTAATTGTTTCGGTAATTACGTAGAATGGGCTGCGCAGAATAATCCATAGAAAACCCCTATCTTAACACTTCAGTTTCACATGATTATTTTTCCAAGGTTCAATCGAGCTGGAACATTTTACCTGTATCTGATACACATGGGACTTCTGGCTGTCACAGCTGATGTTGCTAAGCCACCCTAATGGTCCTTCGTAGACAGTCCTGCACACTCACCTGTCTTGTTTTTTGAGTTAATGTATCCCATTCGTTGGTAGCTACAGATGCTGCTGGTCTCAGCAGCATGATCATAGGGGTGATAGAGCTGGGTGCACCCCAGTGACAGTCTCCGTCAGTTGTAGAAATGAGAAACGCAGAACCCCAAAGAAAGCGAATTTATTATTTCCAGCGTTAATTACTTCATTCGTCATGACAGATACTTCTTGAGCATTAGCACAAAATCACCAGCACACAAAGAAATTGATAATGAGACAGAACTAGGTGCTAAAGTTCATCTACAGTTCAGATCTCATGGTGAAGAAACATTTTGTAAATTGACCCTGGCTATAACGGAGCATTTGGGAAGGCTTTTAGAAAGCCTAGACTTTCGTTTGTGTTACTTTTATATTACAGAAAAATTTTATAATATGTATGAAATATAAACAGGTTATATATTAGCCTTATAAAAATGTTACATTTTTGTCACAGCTTTTTGTCTTTCTGCATCTCTGCACACTGTCAAAATGCGAACGGCTGACTGAGGATTAGCTGTCCTGCTCGGGAAGTGCGTCCTTGGCGCCTCCTGCCCCTGGGCCGTCCTTCTATGTGTCTGAATGTGACAGAGCGTTTATAACAGTATTACCTGGTGCACAACTTTCATCTGTTCATATTATCTGTGCAACTTCTCACTCAGAGTCTTCAGAGCTTTCTAATGAAATTGTTTGGCTGGAAATGTTGCTCATACTGTATTTTAAATCCCTTTCTCTTGTTTTACCAAATGTTCGAACAACTTTAGCTTCACAAGATTCACCGTGATTCAGGAGACAACTCTCAGACAGGTGAGAATACTTCCGTTTCACTCTCTGACACCCAGGTGGCATGTGTGGGGTCAAGTCTGTAGCTCACTCTGAGGAAGTCCAGGTTGACAGTCGCCACCCCAGCACTGGGATTGCTGAAATCTGACTGCGGGTGTCGGCAGGTTGGAAAGCCAGAATAAAAGCAGAATCCTTTACATTTTGTTTCACTATGCATTCATGGCGACCTTTTCTACTAATGCCACCCCTTCCTGGTTTTCCTTTGCTGCCTAGAGATTATGTCACACAGATAAACCAAAAATAGAGAGTGACCCGAAAATCCTGGGGGACACGTTACACCACGGTCTGTCCCCCTCTCTTGGCAGCAGTCAGTGGCTGCACAGTCGAGAGTGGGTGGGCCCCGGCCTGGGATCGGGAGCACTGAGTCACCCGGTCAGCGTCCCACCCCCTCACCTCATGCTTTGGGCAAGACTCTGACTGTCTGACCTGGGTTTCAGCCATAAAACGATGCCTTCTACATTTGAAAAGTCTGAAATTCTCTGAGTTGATTAGAGAGGAAAATCCGTCTGCTGTCAGAGATTGAAAGTTCTTGTCGCACGTGCAACGCTGTCTCTCCCCGTCAGCGGTTCCCAGCCACTGATGCATGGTCAGACCCTGGGCTTTTCGTCCCTCTCCTTCATTCCAGGGTGGCCCACATTTCAGCCTGCTCAGAAAGGTCTCATTTGATCTTTCTGATCTTTGGTTTCTTTATTTGTAAAGTGAATTAACGATGTCTATGTTGTTATGCGGATTAAAGGAAAGAAGTGTACATGATATCTAGAAGTACCTGGCATTTGACTATTTAGCATCCTCCTCCTCCCCCTGCTTCCCTCCCCTCCCCTCTCCTCTCTCAGATGTTTTAGTTTATTTCTTCTAACACTTATAGCAAGAGTATTATTTTAACTCACTTAAGGGCTTCTGGGTGCCAAAACCTGTTACAACCGTTTTTATATCCCTTACAGTGCCCAGGCTAGCCTTGCACATAACAGGCACTCTAAATAAATACTCACAAAACATTGATTAATTTACATCATCCTGTCTTGGAAAGCACAGGCTCTACCATTTATTAGCTCTTTGACCTTGAGTTACCCACGCAATCTCTCCAAGTTTAAATGTCCTCATCAGTAAAATGGGGATTGCACTGTGTAGCTCTCAGAATTGTTGCAATGACCACATAAGATATGCCTATAGTTACAGAAACAAACACCATGCCTGGCGCACAGCAGGTGCTCAGTACATGGTAGCTAGTTTTTAAATTGGTGACACTATCCCTTTTTGCCTTTGAGTACAGCCGTTTGAAACTCCTTTATCCTTCTTTTTTTGGGTTTGAAATTCATTCCACAAGCATCTGTTGAGAGGATGAATAACGAATTCGTTATTTAAACAGCCTTTATTGAAGAATAATTTCGTGAAACTTTAATCATTTCTATTGCTATAGTTCCTCTTCATTTTAGCTGAGATAAAATCAGGAAGAATAAGCATTACCCATCTTTGAATAATGTCTGATGAACGAGCTAGGATTCAACAGGACAGCCTGGCCCAGCAGCTGAGAAACTGACCTCCCTGCTTTGGTTTTATGTAGAAACTGCATTTTAAGGAATTCACGTGCTCTTTAATCTAGAATTTAATCTAAGGCTTCACTAAGTTCAATTTAATTAGTATCTGCTAAACAAATGTTAGGAACGTATATGATTAGTAAGTCCCTTTATAGGCTACAAGCGAATGTCTTGCGAGTGACTACTGTTAATTTCTGAGGGTTTGAAAGATGCCCTAAGATCCTAACGGTATTATTCAAAGTACCACTCTTTATAAGGAAGGACTGAAACCCCATCCAAGGCTAGAAAAAGTATTATGGCAGAGTCGGGAAGACAAAGTTAGGCAAAGGGATAGTAACTTTTAAGTTAGATCAGTTAAGGCTATGATGTTCAGATTAATTTTATAATAGTTCTGCCTTTCACTTCATGCTGTAAAAATATAATTCAGGTTTAGTTACTGATTTAACCTTTTTAAAATTGAATCTGATTTCTTAGGACACTAAAGTAAATGGTTAAAAAGGTGATCTAGAAAAGTGTCTAAGACATATTGTGAAGTGAAAACAGCAAGCAGAACAACATTGTAACCTGATCCCGTGTGTGCCTGAAGAGAAGGTGTACATGCAAGTGAACAGGTTAATGACAACCAACATAAACGACTTACTTAGCAGGCACCATTCTAAGTGGATTAACTTAGGTACATCTTGCAACAGCCTACAAATGAGAGGCTGCGGCTGTCCGCTGTGGCTCTGAGACTCGGGGGGATGGCACTCCCAGGGTTACTCAGCTACTAGATGGATGGTGGAGACGGGAATTTGGGCTGTGGGCTCTGGAGCTGGTCCCCTTAGCTACTGCACTCTTTTGCACCGTCTTTGGTGTCACTGGACAATTCTTTTAAAATACATTATTTCTTCTTTTGTTTTTCTCTCTTGAAATAGCATTTATTGGGTCTGAGAAATGCACTCCCCCTGCCGTGACCTGCATGTCTGCCCCCTGCCCCCGCACAGTGACGAGCAGGCTGTTAGGGTGACGGGTCTCCTTGCTCCTGCGTGGCTCCCACGAGAAGCAAATGCCCTGAAAATGCGTGTTTCTGAAGCTCCCTCGGCAGCCCTGACATTTTTATGCCCCAGTCCTCACTGGTGGCATGCAGTGTTTGCTTAGATCTGGCAATAATGTGACAACATATTTTGAGTGTTAAATTCAAAATCTACAAAGACTTATGTAGAATTTTTTTTTTTAATCCTCACCAGAGGACATTTTTCCACCGATTTTCAGATAGAGTGGGGGTGGAGGGGATGGAGGGAGGGAGAGAGAGAGAGAGAAACATCAACGTGAGAGAGCCATATCGACTGGCTGCCTCCCACATGACCCTGACCAGGGCCAGGGACCAAACTGCAACGGAGGCATGTGCCCTTGACAGGAATCGAACCCTTGACTTGAACCCACAACTCTCCAGTCTGCAGGCTGACGCTCCAACCACTTAGCCAGACCGGTCAGGGCAACTTACGTAAAATTTTAAGTGCTTTTCCCCCCTCAGAAAATGGGGACAAAAGTGAGAGTTTAGTTTTTGGAAATTGTTCGATTCTAAAACTGCTTTTTCTTCTCTTCCTTACTGGGATTGGAAGTTTGCACCATTTGATGAAATCCCATCCTCAGGAGAACCTAGAAGACCATCTAGAGGTCTGACTTTTCGGAGAGGCCTAAAATTGGTCCAAATTAGTTTCTCAAGTAAATCCCACTCTATGTGGATTTCACTAGTATTTTATTTCTCAAATATCTCCTTAAGGGCCTTCCCCTTCCAGTTAAATGTATTTGTACGTAAGGTCAAAATGAGCCCCTCAAAATTTCCCCTAAGTTTTAATGTTCATTTTAAAAAGAGTTTATCAGTGGAACTAAATAACCCTTGACCATAAGCCCCGCCCCCACCACGTACTGTGGTGCCCCAGGAAAGGTCATCGTTTTACAAGTAACAGGACTGGAAATTCTGCATGAGGTGATAATTTTAAGAGAGAATGGGTTCCTATTTCTTAAAAATATTTTGGAGTGCTTAAGAAGTGACTTTGGTTTTCTTTGGGGAATGAGGGAGAAAATGTGTCTAAACTTCACCTGTGGATAAGCTGGTAACTGATCGCTTCCCGTTATTCCCCTGAAATCCTTAGAGTCTCATTCATTCAGATACAAGAACAGGAGGAGAGAGTCCGTTGATGTGAAATCGATATCATCTCGAGGCAGTGATGGTAAGGAGTTTTTCAGATTTTTTTAACCTTTTTAAAGTGTAGAAAACGACAGAATATATTAAAGAATTCGTGAGCATAAAAACAAACCCCAAGGAATAGGATTTCAACGAAACTGGCCTTTTCTCCCATAGGCAGTAGACTTTTTAGGCCTCTTAATTCTTTTTACTGTTTACAGTCTTTGTCTTCTTTGAAATGACTTGGTGCTTGTTCCTTGAGGGCCCGCAGTGCCCATAAGCACCAGAGCAGCCGTTTCAGCGGGGTGCCAGTGGCAGGGAGGGCACCGGAATCTGGGCTCCCCGACGCCAATACAGACCCAGTTTTCACTGTACCTGTTACATACCCTTACTTTCCCTTAACAAACTGTCCCAGATAAACTGTGAGACAGAATTTAGCAAAACATTTGTTTAGTTCATTCAGGCCTAATTATTCCATTGGATTTGCAGGGAGATGTGAAAGTCAAAGATGATTCTGAAATTAGATGGAGAGGATGGTGAGCGAGGGGATTCCAACTAGATGAGCTCAGTGTTCTTGGGTTTGAGTTGCAGTCACCATCTCTCCAGGGCACGGGGTGCACTGTGGCCCCACTGCAGCGGAGGACCGCAGGGAGGCTGAGCGGTGGACCGGCTCTGTTTACTGGCTAGATTAAGGGATCCCATCTATAACAGAGATTCTGTCCCTCCTGCCTGTGTCATGGGACGTGGTAGGAAGATCTGATGAGAACAGTGCTTTTAAAGTGAAGCTTCTATCTTCTGAATTTTGAACCACATGTAAGCATTATCTGTTAAAAAATAAAATTATTTTTAAAATGAAAGTTTACAGATTAGAGCCAGAACCACCCTGGGTTCTGGGTATTATGAACTTAAAGGCTCAGGGATGTGGATTGAGCCTTTAATTCATACTGAGCATGGGCTCATTCATCTGCCCACCCCCGACCTGGGCCGCGCCTCCCCTCCCACGCTGCATAGTTATCCAGTTGCATGGCCAGTAGCTAAGAACTGGAAGTGATGGAACTGCCCAAGATGGGCTTTGGTAACTTACGGGGAAGTGAGTTACCAAACTCACTTGGGATAGGGTCCCAGGACCCCATCAACCTTCTCTAAAATTCCCGTTTGTGGACCTGGGACTCTAAAGCCTTCCTGCCACCAAAGCTCCAGGCCAGACCATCCTTTCCAAGTAGTGGCCAAGCTCTTAGCCTTTCAGGATTAAGAGATGGGTGACGTCATTGCTTTGTGGGGGACAGCAGTCCTTTGAGAACCGGGCGCCCAGTTCATGACGGGGTCCTTTGCTGCACTTAGCCAAGCTGAGCCACCAACACCAGGTACAACTTTCTTGACTTCTCTCCAGCACCAAGCCTACAGAATCGCCGCTACCCATCCATGGCAAGGATCCACTCCATGACCATCGAGGCTCCCATCACAAAGGTGAGTGGCAGCTGCTGCCTCCACCCTACAATCAGGGTCACCCCGCACTGGGCTGTACTGGGGATAAAATGATGAATGACATACCACTGATATCATAGATTTTACAGACTCATAGAGAAAACAGATATTAAACCAAAACAATAAATAAGTATATAGTTATAAATTACAATAACTGCCATAAAGGAAAACAGAGTTTATGAGAGTGAATTCGATTAGGGCCCTCTTTGGGGTGGGTAAGAGGGTGACCAGGGAGGGTCTGTCTGTAGAGGAAGTCCCGTCTGACCTGAGGCCTGAAGCGTGCACACGCATGGGAGACGAGAGGGGAGGACAGGATTCTAGCAGCAGACATAGCAAGGCATGAAGCCCGGGGGAGAGGGTGGCTGGCGCTTGGAGGGCAGAGGGACAGCATGGTGACGAGGAGTTGTGCAGGGCTCAGTTCACTCTGGCCGGCTGGGCCATGATAAGGAGCCTGTGTTTTCGTTTACGTGTAGTGGAAGCCAGGGCAGAGTTTACAGCAGAGGAGTGACAGGGTCAGATATGCAGAGAACGGATTGGAGACGGCAAGAGTGAAAGAGAAGAGGCCAGTTAGGGCTTTTCCAGAATTTCAGGCAAGAAATGGTGTTATCTGTACTAGAATTGTAGCGAAATGAACAGATCAGGAACTATTTAGGGGTAGAATCAGTCTGACTTGGTGATTCATTACCTTGTCAGGGTGGGGAGGGAAGGGGGGAGTGATATGTGAACCAGGGCCCCTCAGACTGTTACTTTGAGCACAGGATGGATAGAAGTGGGTTTGTTACTGCCGTGTGGAAGCCAGAGAAAGGAGCAAAGCTCCTTGTCTCATTTTTTATTTTTTATTTTTATGTTTACTTGCTTGCTTTGGGGAGAGGGGAGCGAGATCATGAGTTTGATTTGGGACATGTAAAATATTCCAATAACTATGTCAGGTAGGCAACTGAATATACAAGTCTGAAGGTCAAAAGGAGTTCAGAGCTGGGATGTAAATGTGAGCGTCCTTGGCATACGGTGATGTGTCCAAAGTCGTGGGAATGAAAGAGCTCCTCTCTGGAAGGCCTGGAGAGTGAGAGCAAGGCCCAGCACCAATCTCTGAGGAACTCGCCCTGTAGGAGAGGGCTGGAGGAGAAAGACCAGCAAAGGAGCCTGAGAAATGTAGTCAGTGAGGTAGGAGAGACGCCAGGCGGGGGTGGGGTGCGCAGTACACCTCAGTAAGGAGGGGGCAGTGCCGGTCACTGGGAACAGTGTGTTGTCATCTGATTTCTTTTGGATTCCAGGTATATGTATGGGAAGTAGAATCCTAATGTCCTCAAACTTTTTTCTTTACTTCCTTAGGTTATAAATATAATCAACGCAGCCCAGGAAAACAGCCCCGTCACAGTAGCGGAAGCCTTGGACAGAGTTCTAGAAATCCTCCGGACCACGGAACTGTACTCCCCTCAGCTGGGCACCAAGGACGAAGATCCTCACACCAGTGACCTCGTCGGAGGCCTGATGACCGTGAGTGATGAGGGGAAACCCGGAATTACGTGTACTCCAGCGGACATGTGACAGGCACTGTTGCCGTGATCGCGGAACACCTGTTGCGTGGACGAAGGCCCCGTAACCAGAGCGTCAGCGCCAGGACGTGTGTGGCGTTAGTCAGGGAGTTCTGGCAGTTGTCTGTAGACGCTCTGCGGAGCTGACTGCCCACAGCAGCGGGGGACAGCCCCTCAGAATTCCGTTGCAGGAAGGAGGTCATAGGCAGCTGATCGATTTGCATGGCCCTGGTTTACTTCTTCCCTTGACCTGGTGAGGTATTGGATTGAGGTTGTGGCTAGGTTTCCTTGGACCTCAGGCTCTTTATGTAATTGAAAGGGTTTGTACTGAGACTGTGGCACTAGTTTTCAAAATCTTAGCTGTAGAATCCTTTCTTCAAATAAAAGCTTCTGGAGAAGTTCCCTTTATAATGGGATAAAGTGGAGTGGAGCTCCTCTGGCTTGGGGGGCCTCCCCGCCAGCCCCCCACACCACTGTTTGTAACAACCGCAGTAATGGATTTCAGAGGACTCCTCCTGTTCAGTGCTTTGCTGTGGTCTATTCGGTTGTTATCATCATCTGCCAGCAAGTGAACAAAAAGAAGAAAATTCAAATTATTCATTTGTGCTTCTTATCAGAGGCTGTGAACCCAGAAATATTCTTTAGGAGAAAAACCAAGTCCAAGAGTCATCTATGAGTTTTATTTTAAAGGCCATCATCTAGCCTTGGCACCAACTGCTGGGTGCTGACCGGCTTCTGGTCCTTTCTCCTTGTTCCTGCCAATGGTCTCAGATGAGCCTGTGAGCGGCCCGCTGCTCCCTCCCTCCCCAGGCTGGCCCTCCCTCCCCAGGCTGGCCCGCTGCTCCCTCCCTCCCCAGGCTGGCCCTTTCTCCCCAGGCTGGCCCGCTGCTCCCTCCCTCCCTGGGCTGGCCTTGGCACCTCCGATGCAGTGCAGACCCCTGAGACTGCAGTGCAGACCCCTGAGACCACGGGGGCTTCAGGAAGGCGGCTGGAGGATTCCGGCTTCTGGAACAAGTCACCTGCCCCCGCCCCTGCCGCCCTGCCACCCTGGGGTTCCTCTCCAGGCAGTGCTGTGAGGAACCAGTGCAGGAGTCCACCTGTTTTTATAGCTTTAGGGAAGAGAAGAAAGAAAGGCAGAGGAAAAAGAGAGGAGTCCCCTATATATCTGCCTTAGAGGCAGGGCCGTGCGGCCATCGTGACTTACCTTTTATTCCGTTGTGAAAATGAAGCTCTTGGGAAATCAACCGAAATGTAAGTGGACATAGCCTCAGGGCGTCCGGAGAGTCGTGTGGGGTCTCCCCTGCTTCCTCTGCACGTTGGCCGTGGGTCTTGAGCTGGCCTCCCAGCAACGGATCCTGGCTCTGCCCCTCAACGCACGCGCGGTTTAACCTCTCTGTGCCTAGCTTCCTCTTCCAGAGAAATGGTGATGATAATAATACCCGCCTCATACGGTCAGGACTCAGGCAGATGGGCCCAAATTAAATGCATTGGAATAGTGTGTGTAGGACAGTGTTTGGCACACAGGAAGTTCCGTACATGTTTTAGCCATTAGTAGTCGTACAGTGAGCCAATGTTATTTCTATAATGAGATTAAAAAGAAAAACCAGGAAAGACAATGCAGAAGAAAAAATATTTGATTAATGTTAAGTGGCTAAAGCCTTAATATATGATTTTACATTTAATTCAAATGCAACTGTATAAAACTGTGTACATGTGGGAAAATATTTTAAAGAAATATAAAAAAAAATTAAGCTCTTGGCCTAAAGATCTAAGGTGTGACTGCAGGGGAGCCCTTCATTAATACTTTAAACCTTAGCACACACTTTCTAGGGATGACAAACAGTACAGAAGATCTAAAAAGTCAGGTACTCAGGGTGGAGGGTGAAGGGAAGGAAACTGGGATGCCACGACTCCTGGGACTGGTTCCAGTTCAAGAGCCGAGTAAATGGCGGACAGTGGAAATCTGTCCATTCCTTTATGCTGTGCCCCCAAAGATCTCAAATCCAGAAACTTTTCTTTTAAAGGCTAGCAGCAATGCTCATGTGGTAAAACAGAAAATACAGTTGGAAAAAATTAATTCAGATATTAGCCAAAAATTAGCTCAGACTTTTTAAGGCTTTACATGAAGGAATTCCCAAATGTAGCCATTGGCTTTGGCTCCCTAATTAAAGTAAATGAAATAACACAGTCCCTGCGAGGGTAAGGAGGGTCCCTTCAAAATCACATGCAGCCAAACCAAAGCAGGTTCACTTCTGTGACTTCGCTAATGTGGCTTCAGAGTTCCGGAGAGAAAGACGGCTGAGAACAGAGCCCACTGAGCCCAGGTGAGACCTGAGTGCAGTCACGCCCAGGCTTCTAGTTCTCCATCTCCTGGGGCTAAGGGCCGTGGAAGGGAGGAGTCTTGTAGCTATTGTTCTGATTTAGTCTGAGCTTCAACTTGGAGTTCCAGATTGACTGGGTTACTCATGATTCAAATCTCTTTGGTTAGTGAAAGAAGTGAGGAAATAATGCCGGCATATAAAGCATGCTTCTAATCGCAGCTTTCTTTATTCCAGGATGGCTTGAGGAGGTTGTCAGGAAACGAGTATGTGTTCACTAAGAGTAAGTTGTCATCTAACCACTTGTTACTTGTTCCTGGTCTCCGGCCTGCGCATCCCCCAGTGTTGTCATTATTGGGGGGGGGGTGCTCGGTGTTCCTTCCTGTTGGTCCCATTGCAGTTTAAGCATCTCTGTGGTCTGCATTTGAGACCAGTCCTCGTTACAATGACCTCTCGGAACACTGTCAGAATAAGAACTGCAATCTCTCCGTGTTTAAACAGCTAAGCTGAATTATTCTTCTATTTGGGGCCCTTGGGATTTAGTGACGTAACAGAAGAACCTGACGTGCAACTCCTCCTACCCCTGGAAGTTGAAGACTTTGTTTTTGTAGTAGCAGCCATGAAGATGATGACAAGGGCTCAAGGGCGCTCAAGATTCCACAATTAACCAGCCTCCCCCACCCCATCTGTTTGCTCAGACGTGCACCAGAGTCACAGTCACCTGGCGATGCCAATAACCATCAATGACGTCCCCCCGAGTATCGCGCAATTACTTGATAATGAGGAAAGTTGGGAGTTCAACATCTTTGAGTTGGAAGCTGTTACACATAAAAGGTATGTGGCTTCTCCGGCCGCAGGCAGGATGGATGGATGGCCACCTCAGGGCTTCACCTCTGGAAACTGAGGGAGACCTGAGTCCTTGCCCCATGAGGCCTCCCAGGTTGTGCCTTTCTTGCCAAGCTGGAGGAGTGTGGAAGGAGCAGAGACTGGCCCCTGAGTGAGCTCCTTGATGGAGGGAGTGTTAGTGGGTTAGATGTGGGATCAGCCTGGCAATGACCCAGAATGAGGAACTACTGTGTCCTTGTCACGTCAACCCAGGTCATTCCTTTGGGCTAATGAGCCCAGAGCTCTAAGTACTCTCAGCCCCGAACTTGCTGCAGCCCACCTTACAGAGTGAGTTTGAGAGCACTGCGGACTTTGGATTGGTCCTGTCGGCAGGGCAAGGGTTAGATGACGCAGAAAGTCCCCTTCTGCAGTAGGAGAAGACTGTTTCTCCCAGGCGTGTTCGTCTGTTAGGGTGTGAATGCCTCTCGCCTGTAAGTAAGTGACAGAACTCTAAATGATAGGACTTTGCTGAGACCACACAAGCCCTCCTCTGGTCCTTCGGCTCAGTAACTTCCTCAGGGGACGCACAGGAGGTACAGAGCTGACATGGAAGTGGAGATGGAGAGGAACTGCCAGGACTTTTCTTGGTTGGAAGGGCATATGACTGAGAGACAATCTGGCAATCATTTGGATTGACCACCACGAGTTAACTAGTGGCAAAGAAGTGGCTGATGAGGTGGAGATGTTCTGTCTCCTAATGGAGGAGGAGGTATTTTTACACCCCTGTGCATGTGCAATAAGCAGCAGGAGAAAAATGCCTCCATTCCCCAGTATCATTAAAGAAAGCAGTGTCTGGACCAGTGAATACAATGAATCGGGGTTTTTTTCCTCCCTGTTTTCCAGGCCATTGGTTTACCTGGGCTTAAAGGTCTTCTCCCGGTTTGGAGTGTGTGAATTTTTACGCTGTTCTGAAACGACTCTTCGGGCCTGGCTCCAGGTGATTGAAGCCAACTACCACTCCTCCAATGCTTACCATAACTCCACCCACGCCGCCGACGTGCTGCACGCCACCGCCTTCTTCCTGGGGAAGGAGAGAGTGAAGGTAGGATTTTGATGTCATGATCTATTACCTGCCTAGATTGGAGATCCAAGAACTCAATCTTAATACATGGATTAGCCAAGTAGCTATTTTGCAACTAACTGACAATGGTTTTGCTACCAAATTGATGTTGTAAAGACATAGCCTTTTCTCCTAGCCCTCCCCGCCCCCCAATGCCTAAAATAATGATTAATGCCACTACAGAGTCCTTTGCGTGCCTAGCTGACCCGTGAACCCATTCTCCAAGTGTTCACTAGGAGCCTTCAGACAGAATGTGATTATTATAGCAGACGGTCACTAGGTCTAGCAGTTAAGCTTTAGGATTAGAATTTGGCCATTGGTAAATTATAATCCAGATAGTAATGAGCTCTTCAGCATTGCACTGATTTGCATACACATGTGTGTGTGTTGTGTGGGTGTGAATATGCATATCTGTATATTAATGACTGTTGTTTATTTATGAAAGAGTCCCATGTCTCGTCTTAGAAGTCAACACTGTCATGTGCAGGTGCTGACGGGTACACCCCAGGTACAGCTGGCAGGAGAGCCCCATCATCCCCCCTCCCCTCCTTCCCATTGTTTGCACAATGAAGCTTGTAATTCCTTTGCTACAATTAGAACTGAAGCTTAGATTATAGATACCCCTGGGAGAAGAGCTGTACAGAGACTGAAATTCACATCCATTTGCAAATGCCTGATATTAGATCTTTTTTTTTTTAACTTTAAGGCCCCTGGTACTTAAGGAAAAGAATGGTAGTGGGACAGCAGAGGGAACAGGAATGGCACCAAAATGGGGAGGGAGGTATTTCCTTCTCAGTTTTGCCAAATCCTGGTATTCACTTTTATCAGCAAGAAAGCCAAAGAATGTGTTCCAAGAATGATGTTTTTGAAGATTTTCATCTCCTACTTTAGAAAAAGGTGTTATCACAAGTGGTATCGGCCTGTTTGTATAACACCTTTCTTTGAGGAGCTAAGACACTTCCAGATCCCTTCTCCAGGTTCACATTCCTCCCTCACTACATAGATACCGTACAGCTGAGGTCACATGCTGCCAGCTGAGGACAGGACCTAGGGCATTCACTCCAAGACCAAGTGGCCTACAGCTACCGCAGTCGAGTTAAAGATGAACCTCACTTAAGCAGAATCATTCTAGAAAAATACAGATTAAATGCTTGCTAAATTAGGGAATGCTTAGTCACTTTATTATCTCCCTTAATCTCTCTCCCCTAAAATAAGAGTTTTTGTTTACATTGTGAGTTCTGCTAATGCATTCAGATTCTAGTTGAATTTCTCAAATAGCAGCAGTAGAAACAAGTCTAAGACTAGGTATAATATGCTTATAATTCAAAAGACATTGTCTAACTCTGGCATCCCCTGCCCGAGAATCAGAATTAGAGCTGCAAGGAACCTTGGAGAACCGGGCTGGAAGGGGCCCCTGAGCTCAGAGGTTTCGTTAGCGGCCCAGGATCACTGGTTAGTCCGTGGGAGGGGCTTCGAGTGGGATTTTCTCCTGAGGCCTCTTCCACCAGACCGGCTGCCACAATGAAGAGTCAGGGAAACGTGTGTTTACCAAATTCCCACGCCATCTGCCACCCCTAATTTCTTTCTAAGTTAAGGCCAAAATTCTTTTTTCCCCCTTAAATATTTTTATTGATTTTTAGAAAGAGAGGAAGGGAGAGGGAGAGAGAAACATCCATGTGAGAACAGAACATCGACCAGCTGCCTCCTGCACGCCCCCCACCGGGCATGGAGCCCACAACCCAGACACGTGCCCTGAGGGGGAATTGAACCAGCAACCCTTTGGTGCATGCATGATGCCCAACCAACAGCCGCACCAGCCAGGGCAAGGCTAAAATTCTTAAAATCACTGTGACCTAGCTCCACATCCTCCTCCCAGCCATACAGAGGGCACGCCCAGAGCCGACCTTCCCTTCAGTGTGGTGTGGACCCTGTCCTCTGCCGCTCTCACCCGTTCCCCGGACCACTGCAAGTGGGGAGGTCAGGGCAGCCAGCATTCCTGGTATAAGTGACTCTTCACCCTAGATAAGGAACTGTGCAAAGGCTGATCTGAAAGGGAGTCCATTCTGGCCCATCTGCCTGGGTATGATTAAATCTTCTGCTGGTCAAAGAAGGGGGAAAATATGCAGAAATGTCTGTACCTCCAAGGGTTTGGAATTTCTCCTTTGTGGGTTTGGTGGGGAAGTTTTCTTCCAGACAGTCCACTGTCACATAGGAAGGGCCTTGCTTCTCCCGTATGCGAGTGACTAGGTGCAGCCTTCCTTCCCTCCGCCCCTCTTTCGTATGGGACAGTGCATGATTAGACAGTGCCTACCCACACTGCAGGGCATGGCCCGTAAAAGCCAGATTTAAATCAGTGTACGCAGGGAGAAAAGGCATGTCTCATCTAATGGTTTTTTGTTGTCTACTCCAATTCCAATGAGTCTGTTTCATGAAGAATTTAAAAATTGGCCCTAGCTCTAAGCAAGACTGAATCTACTCCGGGAGCATTCGCTGAGGGCCTCAGGGGTCCTCACTGTACAGGTAGAATTAGTGAGAGTGGAGCCCAGGTTGGGGCAGCTCTGGGTCCTACCTGCACCTGCAGGTGACCATGGCCTCCCCTGACATGTGTGCCTCCTCCAAGCATTGCAGCCGCGTCGCCGAGAGGGGCGGGAAGGAGTAGCGCCCCCTGCTGTCGGCGGCGGGAGCTGCCCGTGTGGGCGGGGCCGGGCCGACTGCCCAGGGCGCTGGTCAGGACTGGGCATGGAAACGGCCCTTCCGGTAGGGACAGCGTTCAGCACTGAGCTTCAGGCTCTGCCTGACCTGTTAGCATCGGAGTGGTGTTTCCTCCCACAGCATAGGAAAGCCACTTGGGAATATCGAGTATTATGCCCAGCCCTCCAGCCTCATCTTGGGGCTCCCTGTTTCGTGGATAAACCACGTCCTTCGTTTCAGCGCAGGAGCATCCTGTAGGCTGTCTTTTCTGCCGGCAGTTCCCCTCCCCCTTCAGCCTGGGTAATCCCTGCCTGCCCTTCCGGCCTCGGCAGAAAGGTCACTTCCCTAGAGCGCCACTCCTGCCCACCCTCTGGGCCTGTGTTGTCCTACACGGTAGCCATTAGCCACATGTGTCTATTTACTTCTAACTACAAATTAAGTAAAATGAAAAATTCAGTCCTTCAGTTGCACTGTTCAC
Organism: Tadarida brasiliensis; assembly: GCA_030848825.1. NCBI lineage: Eukaryota > Metazoa > Chordata > Mammalia > Chiroptera > Molossidae > Tadarida > Tadarida brasiliensis. The sequence continues at coordinate 50,483,485 of CM061258.1, forward strand.
CTTTCAAGTGTCCAGCAGCTACATGTGGCCAGGGGCTACTGTGCTGGGCCTGCAGATAGAAAGCTGCCCGTCCCACAGCGAGCTGAGTGGACTGTGCTGCCTACCAGTCAGGCCGCGTGCTTACACCTCAGAGCACCTGTGACTTCCTTCTCAGCACAGCTCACAGGAAGCTACTTTTGTTTGTGTGGGTTGTTTTGTTTTTTTGTGGTTTTGTTTGTTTGTTTTTTTACTAATTTGTGCCTTCCCCACTAAATTGTCAACTCCATTAGTACAGGCGATGCCAGTGCCACTCACCACTGCAGCTCCAGCACTCTGCATGGCAGCTGGGCACCCCGTCAGCAGCCAGTAAATGATCACATGAGTGAATTCATAAAGGACAGTGTCTCTGATATAACAGTAGCCCCTTTGAGAACTTCTGAAGCTATGAGCCGAGAACACATGGTGTCCCCTGACCCTCTGGTGTGTGTTAAGTGCACAATGAGAGCTTCAGATGGAGGGTTTCCCTTGTCGCCTTTACCACCTGCTAGCCCAGAGCCGAATTTTGTCCTTAACAGCAAGAGCCCCTTTCACCTCAGTTTTCCTGGGGAAATCCTGCTCACCCTTGATCCTCTACCCTGCTTGCTTCCAATCCTTTCACCTTTGTGTGAAGAGCTGTGTTGTATCTGTGCCATTTACTGCCACACTCTCAAAATCTTCTCAGAAGTATGCACATAAAATGAGTAGTATTTGTGATCAGAGGGCACTTTCTGCTCTGTCGGCTCATGGAAGAGACTTATGGCAACACCACACAGCAGGCATCTGAAAAGGCCCATTTGGTTTCTTTGGGCAGAAGAACTGGAGTGAATGGACTCGTGGGGGAAAATTTAGGTACCATTATATCCCTCCAGATAGTCTCAGCACAGCAAGGCGATGCAGTGTGTCCCGGACAGCCTCTCAGCTCCTAGGAAGTCAGGGAAGGCTCAGTGGGCTGGGGAATATTCTTATAATCCCACCTCCCCAGGCCTGTCCCCTCCCGAGAGGCAGGGATGAGTCAAGGTCTCCGACATCCAGTGGGTAACGCTCAGCCTTGCCTCCCGACCCCAGGGAAGCCTGGATCAGCTGGATGAGGTGGCAGCACTGATTGCTGCCACCGTGCATGACGTGGACCACCCCGGAAGGACCAACTCTTTCCTCTGCAACGCAGGCAGTGAACTTGCTGTGCTCTATAATGACACTGCTGTCCTGGAGAGTCACCACACCGCCCTGGCCTTCCAGCTGACCGTCAAGGACAGCAAGTGCAACATTTTCAAGAACATTGACAGGTGGGTTGTGCTTGGGCTCCCGTGCTCAGGTTTGTGAAGTGTGAGTAGGGTCCTCAGTTTCCCTAACTTCTCCACTACTTAGCTTCTGCTTAGGGGGGAGGGGCAGGGGAAGTAAGAACAGTTACTGTTTTATCAGATCGTAAAATAACAACCTTGCCCTTATAAACGTAATTGTACTTCAGACTGCTCATCTTCTAAAATCTCTTCAATAAGTTCATGAAAATGTTTCATACACAGCAACTCTATAAATACTGATTGTGTTACTAATAAGTATGATAGATCTTTTTACTCTTCTAGGAAGACATCTGTCTTTTGTATAACTCAAGGAAAATGTATCCTTCCCTGTCTTTCCCCAGCTCAGTTTTTGGCCACTTAAAATCCTAATGCATGCAGGGCAGCTGGAGCCCACGGGTTGGGCAAGTTCCCCCCCTAGCTGTTGTCCTCTCTTCTGGTGAGAGTCGGCCAAATGTGAGCAGGTAGGAGCCGCTCCTCTTGCTGGCCGCAACCCTGCAGCCGGGCTGTTTATTTCCCACGCAGCACCAGCCAGGCTGGAGAGCAGGCTCCCCGGAGAGGGCGGTGTGCAGAGAACACAGCTCACTCAGGCCTGCAGGCCCCTCGTCAACATGAACCTATCAGTTGGTCTCTAGAAATCAGAGAAATACGGAGACCAGTTATTCTACCTTCAACTTCAGTTTCATCAGTCTCAAGGATTGTTTTTAAAACTTACACGAAAAGAATTCTTTCCAATAGCCAATTTTATTCCACTCCCCATCTGGCAGTTGAAGTGAGAAGAAAATGATAGGAGCTGGACAGTAGTTTTGGGCAGAGTTGTTGCTCCATCCATTACTTCTATTTAATTGTAATTTAGAGAATTACTTATTCATGAGAAAACATCCTTCCTTACTAATAGAAAACATTCTTCCAATGCCATCATCAAAAGAAATGAATTACAGTTCTCTGCCTTGCAACATTTGGTCTGTACAAAACATCCACGGTGACATGTGGTCCACACCAAAAGGTCCTTGGAATTTGGTCCTGTGCAGTGTGCATAGCTAATGTAAATCCTGCTCTTCTGTAATATTCAGACCCCGGCCCACCTACCTCACCCGTATGCCATGACCAGCTAGGCCACCGATGCAAGAAGGGTTATTGCTGGCAATACAGCCACAGCACAGTTATTAGATGGATAAAACAGAAGGGTGTTTTTTTGTTTTGTTTTGTTTTTTTATGTATTAATCCTGTAAACCAAAAGCCTAATAAATGTTACGGGCTATTTGAACCCAGGGATGTTTTTGAAGCGTGGACGTTTTGGACGGGACCAAATGCCCGCCAACCATTCTCTACGCTAAGCACCACTGGGCCTGCACTGAGAGCGGCGGGACAGCGCATCGGTTGCCTACCAGCCTTGCAGGGCGGGAGCTTGTCTCCTCCCACCTCACTGTTTTGATGTTGCCAAGACAAGATAGAAAGGAATCATCTTGTAAAATAAGTGCCTGCCATGTGATAGGTACTTTTTTATGTATATTCATAAATCATATGAGGAAGGGTCAGCTGTCACTGGGGAAAATGGAGCAGTGTCAACAAGTCCTAGTTCCGTGGGACGATGAGCAGGTAAAGTCTTTGGTGATCTGTACTCATTTCATAGCTCTGCGCCCCCAGCTTCTTCCCAGTTGTGGGAAGTGGGGTGAAACAGGAGCAGAACAGTTCTAATTCGGGACATGATGTGCACAGGCTCTTTGTCTTCTGGTTATTTTAGGAACCATTATCGAACACTGCGCCAGGCTATTATTGACATGGTTTTAGCAACAGAGATGACAAAACACTTTGAACATGTGAACAAATTTGTGAACAGCATCAACAAGCCAATGGCATCTGAGGTAAGCAGTTCTCATGTAATCAGATACATCAGAGTATGTTTCCATTAGAGCCTGCTCTGGCCTCAAAGCGTTTTCTCTTTCTTGAATTCAAGGTGGTTATTTGCTTGAAGTTGGTAAAGAAGCATTGAAAGTACTTCTTTCTTGGGGTCAAGAATAGACTGACAGTGTCCATAGCAACCCTGAGCTCCTGGAGAGAAAGGCCCCGAGATAAAGGCAGTGGTGACAGGAGGAGGGAGACCCGGAGCAGGTGATGGAAGGAGCCTACAGACAGCACACCAGCAGACATGGTGCTATCTAAGAGATCCACGCCCTTTCCAGTTCTGTTCTTTGAGCCGTTGGGAGACCTCAGTCTGGTATTTTAAAGATCCGTATTCCTGATGGTTTGCATTAAAAGCACATCAGCACGTAAAGACTATATGTAGTCCAATGAGGAGTGACTAGATGCAAACAAAAGCATAAACTGCTTTTCCTCTCAAATTTACTGATGTACCTTGGACCTGCATTAAAGTCCCTACAAACTTGAGTTTGGGTAACATGGATAGAAAGTTCACATATCTTGTTTAAAATGAGATCAGTTGCCCTCTGAAACCATGAAGCTGTTCATAGCCCATGAAGTTTAAAAAGCTTTTTGCTCATTCCTGTTGAGCAAGAGAGGTTGCGTATGTAGATAGATGATGTACGTCTTAAAAGTAACTTGACAAATAGTAAGGAGACTGTCTGTACAAGACCCACCACAGGACCAGCCTGGATGGAGGGACAGTGTCCACCTCACCTGTGTGCTGCTCCATCTCCCAGGATCCCACAGCACAAAGCCAGGGCCCTCTCCTTCCTCAGAGGACTCATGGGGGCAAGGATCCGAGGACTTACGAGGGAAAAATTATAGAGAATCGTAGAATTTAGAGTTGGGAAGGTCATCTATCCAAGCCCCTGACTGTGTGTGGAGATGTATTACTTACCGCGGTAACTGTCTTCCCAATGGTAGGTAATCAAAACCACCACCTTCAGAACACAGTTCTGCCCGCTGATGGTCTAATAAGTAGGCCCAGTCTCGAAACAAAAAATCTTAAATGTCATACAGTCTTTCAGCTTGGCAGAGCTCTGGAGAGCTAATTAACTGTTTTCACACAATCAATTCAATGGTGTCTTTGAAGGCAGAGAACAGCAATCAATCTTCCAGACTTTGTGTAACAGCTGTGTGTTGCATTTACGTAAGCCTACTCACAGACCTGGCCACTCGGCTCAGGACCACTGACACACACCAGTAGTATGTACCAGTGTACGACTGGTCTTTTTAAACATGCTGAACACATCTGTGCCTGCCTGGCTCACCTTTTGCTCCTAGTATCCCCAAAGGTTATATGGTTCATACTCCCTACCACCCAGTGGTGATAGGAACTTTGACCTTTTAAACTCTTAAGTTGATTTTTTTTCTTTATTGATTTTAGAGAGAGGGGAAGGGAGAGGGAGAGAGACAGAAACATCAATGGGAGAGAACATCGACTGGCCGCCTCCTGCATGCCCCCCACTGGGGATCAGGCCCACAACCTGGGCATGTGCCCTGACCGGGAATCGAACTGGCGACCTCTTGGTGCATGGGTTGATGCTCAACCGCTGAGCCACATCAGCCAGGCTAAACTCTAAGTTTTTATATTGCTTGAGTTTGTTTCTAACAATATATCAGGGTATTACATATGAAATTAATGAGGGAAAACCTCCTTCTCCGAGTCACAGTCATGCCTCAGTGTGCCCCAGTGGTCACCATCTAATGTCCGGTCAGTCAGCCTTTGTGGGCTGCACCATCATGAAACAGCCCTCCTCCGGCAATGTCTTCCAGACTGAGGGCAGCGAGTACGAATGCAACCCTGCTGGGAAGAACTTCCCTGAGAACCAGATCCTGATCAAGCGCATGATGATTAAGTGTGCCGACGTGGCCAACCCGTGCCGCCCCCTGGACCTGTGCATCGAGTGGGCCGGGAGGATCTCTGAGGAGTACTTCGCGCAGGTGCGTGGCCTCTGCAGGGAAGCTTAGCTTCTCTCCTGGGAATGGCCCCGGGGCACAGAACTCTGGGGATTCGCGCTGTCAATTGGTACAAGACTCCTCCCTAGAAGGAAACGGCTCACCCTGCCTGGACCAGATCTCTGGCTCCCTCGGGAGACTGATGTGGCTGGTCACTGACCCAAGGCTCTCTGTGGGAAGAGGAGTAAACATGGCCTTTGGAAGTATCTTTTCATCCTTAAATTGTTAGATCCTGAACTTCTACAAAAACTGGGAAAATCATCCATTCATTCACTAGGTTATTATCTCCATGGTACATTATGGGACACAGACATAAGCCATGGGTAGCTCACAGTACAGCAGAGGAGAGATGTGGAAATAGATAGGTCCACACTTTGGTAAAAAAAAAGGGGGGGGATATCTCTGTAAAGGAGGTATATGTTAAGTGCTAAGAGAATTCAGAAAGATTTTTTTTCCTAGATAAAAGGGGCTTTGGGAAACGATGTTAGAGCTGTTTTTGTTGTTGTTTTAAGGATTTAGAAATGTGGAAGTAAGTAAGGACTTTCTGAGAGAACAAAGCATTATGAGCAAAATTAGTAAGGAGGCAAAAAAATCACAATTTTTATGAGAGCAGCAATATCTAGTTCACTTTGGCAATACGAAGACGAGTTAAAGGAGACAAATCCAGAAGGTACTAGATCGCAAGATGTAGCCTCCTTCCAGAGAAGGGGCTGTAAGGACTGCCGTGTACGTGCGGCACAAAGGAATGCACTGGCGGGAGGGTCCCCGTGGCCAGAATGTACCTCTGAGCACAGCAGCTATTAACAACCAGCTGATGCCTGAAAGGGCCAGCCAGGGGAATGGCCAGCTGAGGGCCCCGTAAGTTAGCTGTAGCTTTCCAGGCTGGGACGAGAGAGCCTCCCCTTCAGAAGAAAAGTAGGACAGGCAGTTCTGAGCTTGCCAGAAGAGGGGGGAAAACCCACACCAACTACTCTTTGAAGAGCAGTGGATGTTTTAAGGCTGCCTGGTCGACGGCCCTGAAATGAGCTAGTGAGCCAAAAGCTGGCAGGAGGCTGTTAATGGGCTTCCCGGGACCCACAGGCAGGGCTTGAAATCCTACTCCAAGTTTTTCACAAAGTATGTGAATGGGAAAGAACCACTTCAAAGTGCTTTAATGTAGCTCCTTGTTCAGGTGTCCTTTTCCCAGAAAGGAGTGTACTACTGTTCACAAGCCAATGGGACCTAAAAATCAGAAGTTACAACGAGGCCTCTGGTCAGCTGGCCTCTGGCTCAGCACGCCATCAGGAAATGTGGTCGTGACATCCAGCCCAGTGAATTACAACCTTATGCATAGAAACATACACTCCAACGTGCAAAATACTCAGATTTACACACTCGAGTGAACTGCATGACCAGTACCCAAATCTGATACACAAGCATAGTTTGTCAGTCATTCTTTTGAGTAAAATTAGTGTTCCTTGAGGGGGAAAAGGCTAGTTCAGCTGAACTGCATACATGCTTTCCCTGAAGACAACCAACACGGTGTGTAGCACAAGAGCTTTGCATGTACTTCCCATTTTGTCACACAGATTACAAAGAGGCCCCAATTTCTTTTTTATTGTTGAGAGTATTACAGATGTTCCCCTGATCCCCCCATCCACCAGGCTCCCTCCCCGCCCCACCCTAGGCCTTCACCTCACTATTGTCTGTGTCCATGGGCTACGAACTTAAGTTCTTTGGTTAATCTCTTCGTGGCCCGCCTCCCCCTTCCCTCTGAGATCTGTCAGTCTGTTCCATGTCTCTGGACCTATTTTGTTAGTTTATTTTATTCATTAGATTCCACATTATAAGTGAGATCATGTGATATTTGTCTGTTTCTGACTGGCTTATTTCATGTAGCATTATCTCCAGGTCCATCCATGCTGTCTCAAAAGGTAAGAGATCTTTCTTTTTTACAGCTGTATAGTTTTCCACTGTGTAAATGTACTACAGCTTTTTAATCAACTCATCTGCTGATTGGCACTTGGGCTGTTTCCAGATCTTAGCTATTATAAATAGGGCTGCTATGAACATAGGAGTACATATAGTCTTTCTGATTGGTGTTTTGGGATTCTTAGGATAGATCCCTAGAAGTGGGATCACTGGGTCAAATGGCAGTTCCATTTTTAATTTTTTGAGGAAACTCCATACTGTTTTCCACAGTGGATGCACCAGTTTGCATTCTCACCAGCAGTGTACTAGAGTCGCCTTTTCTCCACACCCTCGCCAACACTTGTTGTTTGTTGATTTATTGATGGCAGCCATTCTGGCAGGTGTGAGGTGATACCTTGTGGTTTTAATTTGCATCTCTCTGGTGATTAGTGACATTGAGCATTTATTTTTTCATATCTCTTGGCCATTTGTATGTCCTATTTGGAGAAGTGTCTCTTCAGGTCCTCTGCCCATTTTTTAATTGGTTTGTCTTCCTGATGTTGAGTTGCATGAGTACGTTATGTAGTTTGGAGATTAATCCCTTATCAGATGTATCATTGGCAAATATGTTCTCCCATACAGTGAGTTAGTTCCCTTTTCATTTTGAGGATGGTTTCTTTTGCTGTGCAGCTTTTTAGTTTGATGCAGTCCCATTTGTTTACTTTCTCCTTTGTTTCCCTTGCTTTAGGTGATGTATCAGTGAAAATTCTGCTGAGATGTCTGAGATTTTACTGCCTATGTTTTCTTTAAAGGCCCAAACTTAGTAAGATTAATAATTCTTACTGCTTCAGTGAGGATGTTCTGAAGTGCAACTGGCTTTCTTTTTAAACTTCGAGCATGTGACAGTGAACGTACAGTTAGGGCCAGTGCTTTGATTCGTGCTGAGGTATCAGAGTTTTACCCATCATTGCTTCCATGCCCTCAGCGTAAATGTCAGTATTATTCAAGTCAGTATTTAGTGTTACTACTAGTATTACTTTGAAAATAGTCTTGGCCTTGCAATGTTGAAAATAGATCTCAGAAAAGGGGGTATGAACCCTGAGATGATCGGTGCTTCAGGAGGGGCGGTGCTATAGCATGAGAGACTTGAGAGTCAGAAGACCTGAATTTAATTACTGCATCTCACAGGTGGTTGACTTGCATAAGCCCCAGAACCCTGCTGAGCTTATTTCTTCATCTGTACAACTGGATGATGACCCATTTTCCCAGGGTTGTTCTGAGAAACTAGATGGCACTGTAACAGTTCCCTACAGCCCTGTGTATGTTCTATCTTACAGACCGATGAAGAGAAGAGACAGGGACTGCCTGTGGTGATGCCAGTGTTTGACCGGAATACCTGTAGCATCCCCAAGTCACAAATCTCCTTCATTGACTACTTCATAACAGACATGTTTGATGCTTGGGATGGTAAGATAGTTCCTGTTTTGTCATCCCTTACGATTACCTTTAAAACAACATAGACTGGCCCTGACTGGTTTGGCTCAGCGGTAGAGCGTCGGCCTGCAGACCAAAGAGTTGTGGGTTCGATTCCAGTCAAGGGCACATACCTTGGTTGCGGTTCGTCCCCAGCTCTGGTCTGGGTGGTGCGGGAGGCAGCCAGTCGATGTTTCTCTCTCTCTCCCTCTCATTCTATCTGAAGATAAATAGAAAAATATCCTCAGGTAAAGATTTTTAAAAAAAAAGTTTTAAAAAAAGTCGGCTGCTTGTGGCCAGGTATGGTGGGGCACATGTGCACTTTCTGCGTCCCCAGCACCTGACACGAATCTTGTGCACAAAAGACTCAATGGCTATTTGATAAATTGATAAACAAGTCTTTACCTCTTCAAAGGACCTCTTCCAAAGCTTACAGCAGTTTTAGTCTATCACGGGAAGAAACTTTAGAAAGAACACAAAAGGTATTAAAAGTCTACTCTGAATCACAGATTCTTTTGGAAGTGGCTTTTCAATTGGCAATGGCTTTTCAATTTTTAATTCAAAGGCCCAGTTTGTATGTCAGGAACCAGTGTTCAATGACTATCCTAATGCTGTGTGTTCACGTGCAGTATAAGGCCTAACCTAGGGCACTTCTCCAATTCTGATCCCAGATTTGTCCCACAGAGCCCCAGACTTATAAGTGCTCCTGGGTCTAACTTAACAGGCTTCTTTTGATTCTTTTATGTCCTTGCAGCCTTTGCACATCTGCCAGCCCTGATGCAACATTTGGCCAATAACTACAAACACTGGAAGACACTAGATGACCTAAAGTGCAAAAGTCTGAGGCTTCCATCTGACAGCTAAAGCCAAGACAGAGAAGGGGACCTCTTATCGACAAAGGGCATGGTGAATCAGCAGTGTACACAAGAGGCTGAGGCTTTCCTTTATAATGAAAATGACAAGTGTAGGTCAAGGAGCTAATGTTTAATATTTGACCTTGAATCAAATAAGTCCCCAAATTTCATTTTTAGAAAGTTATGTTCCGAGAAGAAAACTATGTTCTTTGTGCAATGAGCGACAGCACACACACATGGCAAAACCCTTTGCCCGCATCAACCATGGAGCTGCGTGACTAACGAGCGGCAAAGACGCGGTGCCTCTGAGCCCGTCCCCGGGGATGATGACCCAGTGGCTTAGCTAGTGTTCAGCTCATATCTTACCATGAACGTCACCATCACTGCTTAGCTTGACTAATTTCCTCAAGAGCATCGGTCTGAAGGATTCATAAGAATATCTAAGGAAAAAAAAACTCTAAAATGAGCAAAACAACTAGGACCAAATTATTGATAAACTGGTAGCTTCACAGCCTCCATGGCTAAGCAGGTCTTCTGATCGATGTTAGGACACCTGTTAGAACACAGCCTTGGCCTGGTGAGTGCCTTCTCCAGACGCGTAGCAGCAGCCTGTGGCCCTCTTTCCTGTAATAGGCGTTCATCTGAACAGAAAGCCATCTATGATGGGGAAGGGAGTGACATCACGTTTCAGGGGACTCCATGAGGTTCTTCATTTCTGGTTAATAGGCAGTCACAAGGGACGACAGTACTATATAAAAGCCATTACATCTGAATGCCCTTGGACAAGCATTTTTTTAAAAAAGAAAAAATTTATATACATTTGTTGTTTAAAATTTTTATGAAATCAATCTAAATTTTCTGGATAAAAGTCGATCGAGTATGTTGTACCATGTACCATCTATACGTATATATTTGGGGAAGGGGACGGGGAGGTTTCAAGGTTCAGATATTTTTAAACTATATTTGCGATCATGCCATTTTCCTTTAATGATGTAAAAAAAATTGCAAGATGTGTAAATATATCAGAAAATAGGCATATGGGGAAACAGTAAATACTATTAATTGTATGCTAAAAGCTTCTAAAGCACAAGTGCATATTTTTATACGGCTCTTTTCACAACTTTCTGTGATTGACATGAAGTCAGACTTGAAATTTTCCTTTATCAGTCAACCCTTCTCTATGTATTATACATATCAGAAACTCAGTAAACAAAATATCTTCATTTTTCTTTCAAATTCTTTGTACTCCATGCTGCATTTTTAAGAGGTATAAACAGAGACTGAATGAACTGAATCAGTAGTTACTTTTTTCAAACAAAAATTGGAACGCAGAACACTTGGAATTAGTACATGGGAAGAAAAAAAATGACATCACTACATAATGTGCCAATGTTTTTTCTATGTTTTGTATCAAAAAAAAAAAGGAAACATACATGGCAATTCCATGCAAAGAAGTGTATCTAAATTATTTTTGTCAGATGGTAAGAGAACTTGCTTGGTCAGGACAGCAGCTAGCTTTGTATTGTAATGCTGCATTATGTAAATGTGATGAAAATGTTTTTGTGAAATACTTGTAACTAAATTCCTACAGCCATTTTTCATTTCCTACAGCTGTTTTTATTTTACCTCCTCTTTGACCTAAATTTTTCAAAATTTCAGTTCAGTGTCCTTTATTTCATGAGTCATACACTTTGTTTTCCGAACAAATTAAATTCCCATTTTAAGGAGCTAAATAATTTGCCTAGGCTTCAGAAGCTGGCTTGAGGCGGGGACAATCTTTACCTGACCATCTCTCAGTTCCATTTGGTAAGTAAGGAACATTTATCAGCTTCTCACAGTTTCTATATGAATACTACAGCTTACTCAGTGGAATTTCCAATTAATTTCATATTAACGTAAATTCTTTAAGATGGCCAGGTACTAAAACGTCAGCATAGTTCTGCTCTTTATTACTGTAATCTACTATGCTGTAATCTTCTGAGTTGCTACCTAAATAGTGCAGTCCTCCAAATAGTCATTTTATTAGAAATGTGGTCTTTCAGATGGTGTGTATCACATGGATATAAACTATTATAATCGCTTCTTATCCTGAGTTGTTTACCAAAATACTGTGTGTTGAGGGGAACTATATTAACTTAGGAAAATACAACCCTGTCGAATACAGAGAGAAGTCACATTGTTACTAGTACTTAACTAGAAGAAAAAGTTAGAAAACATTATTACCTGGACCAGAATGACCCTATAATTTTTAAGCCATTCTTTACTTCCAATGTAAGCTTTTAAATTGCCTTCAGAGTCAGGACTGGTTAGTCCTGTGAGCAAAGAACAAGCCTATCAGTTCAATCAGAACCCACTCCACTTGAGGAAGGTCAGTGGAAGGGATGACACAACACCCCAAAGTTGAAGCTCTTGATTGTGTTATGAATGCAGCCAACAAGTGAGGTTAATAAGGTACACTACATAGTGTTACTTTCAAATACAACAGCTTTGAAAACTAAGATGGAAAAGAATGCATATAATATATGTTGACTCAATTATAATTGTCTTCTTCTAAATTAGGGCATTCATGAAAGCAAAAAACATTGGGTCCAGTGGGTGGGCTGGAGGCTTCCCTCCAGACACAGTACTTTCTCATGGCAGAAAACTAACTAGAGTGTAATAACAGGGATTTGCCATGGTACTTTTGGTACTATTAGCTCCCAACACTCACCTGTGGTTTGTATCAATCCATGTGAATAGAAAACTATCACAAAATACTAACCCAGAACAGATTAGGAAATAAAGCAGTTAAAAATCTATGAGTTTCTCATATAATTCATTGAATATGTCATAAACAATTCAAGAAAACAACTTGACAAACGCATGACCTATGTAAACTTTCCAAAGAAAACGCTAGCTACTAATGGAGTAACTACAGAGAAAAATTAAAGCCTGAAAACGAGTCTGAGATACTTAATCAAACCGACCAACCATCTGATGCACTCAGACAGAATGCAGGTCTGCCCGGTGGGATACCGACCATGCTCCAGCCCCAGGATGCAAGATTAGAAAGCTGTCCGTGCGACTCCTCAAATAACAAGGTGTTGGCTAAAAGGGAGTGCTAGTTTTCCTATTCATGTTCTTCTATTCTGTAATGGAGATAACACATTTTAATATATTTCTCCATAAAGGTATTTTCATTATAAATTAAATGTGAACATTACTTGGTTTTCCGCACATGGTAGTCATAAGCCTTTATCTCTGATTCCAGTCCTCCAATGCCGCTCAGTGATGGTCCTGGACTAGAGGTGAACCCTGCAAGGCCTCGCCTACCTGGGCCTCAGTTTCCTCCCTGTGGCACTGCTCTAGCAGAGGTGACCTTAGCTCTTCCAGTCTCTTCAGGCAGTTGTGGAAGCAACTGTCCAAGGTAAAACTAATAAAAACAACAATTTATAAAGATTCCATCAAGAGGGTGTGATGAACAAATAAATCTGCAGAAAGTGTTCTTTGAGAAGGATCAGTCCTCTCACACATATGTCACCTTGCACTTACGTTAATAGGATTCTTTCATCAGCACTTGAAATTTAAGAGTAACTCCACTACTAAACTCGCCCATTTTCCAAAGTGTGGAACACGTTCTGATTTTATCCTTTAGTACCAAAAGGGAGAAAGAGTGCTCTGATATAAAGCCGGTGAATGCTGAAGATGATTAAATCTCAGGGGACACTGCAAGAAACTACGTAAGGGAAGCCTTTCTCCAGCATTTCACTTTAGAGCCGATGGTAAGATGACCCGGGCGCTCCCGTTCTGACGGGAAACTCTAACGCTTCACTCACCCCTGGCACACGTGAGAGGCAGCGGCTGGTGCAGTACCAATCTAGCCAATAGCTCTTCAGGCCAATTCACACTGGGGGAGAAAATACACCCTTACAAGATTGCTACTGAACAGGGAGAGATTCAAATTTGCTCTATAGAACACTGATAATTCATTATTAAAGGCCAGGGGAGTTTGTACGAAACATGATGTATTTAAATGTATCACAAGGATTCTTAATCAGTGGGCTCTAAAGATAACCAAAGAATAAAAAACATTTAATCAATACCACCACCTTACTGTTCTATTGGGATCCTCACAAGATCGGGGTTCAAACTAACAGCTCAGAGCAGCGTCACCACCTCAATGGCGGCACGAAGCACAGTGACCACGCAGTCCCCTCTTCCTACGGAAAGAAAGTCTTCTGGAGATCTCAAGGTTTAAAATCAAGTTATGCTACATCCTACCTCTTCTTCAGTGGGGTTTTCTCCCAAAAATCTTCTATAATTATCATGTATATTTACTTCCTTAAAAGCAGGCTCCTCAAATAAATGTTTAAAGGAATGAATAGGTATAGTTAAAATAGTCATTTTGGAGAACAAAGGTATTTTAAAATCCAAAGACTAAATGAAAGAAACTATATGCAACTTTTAAAAAAAATCTAATGATGAATAAGAATTTAGAATAAAATCATACTAAACAAAGAGGGTAAGAAGTTCTGAGTACTATGCTTATTAACCGTAAGCTCGTAATTTCTAGTGTAAAAATGTTTAAAGCATAAAAATGTTTTAATTGTCTGTGAGGACACTATGGTATAAATTAATTCTGTATCAACAGATATTTGTACTGTGATCTGAAAACTTCACTTTTTGAAAATTCACTGCTAAAATACTTGTGGTCTGTTCTTTGGTGGATGTACTCACACCTAAGAAGCAACTTGTTGCTGGTTTGCATGCCCACTAAAAATAATTCGAACAATCTGAATTTTATAAAATGACAAGAAAAAAATACATTACACATTTAAGTGATTATATAAATGGTTTTCAGAGTATTACCCTATATTTGATGTTCGAGGTCCATGCACATGTATTCTAAATTCCTTAAACTAGACAGCAAGATATAAGTCACCATTCTCCTCTAATTTTTGAAATAATTTTAAACTGCGCAATCCAGATTCTCGTTCTCCGTTTTTCCACAAAATAATGAGATGATCAGCAGAGCATGTCACTAGTCCATGATCTTCAAAGTACAGAAACATCTGTAAAGAAATATAAACTACTAAGTACAGGAACTTCAAGGAGAAGAGAAGTGGCCAAATTAGATCAACACATGTGCTTGTAAGATGTGTACCTTGGAGACGTCTTTGGATCTGAATGTAAAACTCCATGTCATTTTCCATGACATATTTTAAGTGTTGATAATAGTTACATACAAATACATAGATGCTCAAAATAGAAATACTAGACCAATATCTATTATTTTAATAATCAGAACGTCAATATTGCCCAACTACAGAACTATAACAGCTATTTTTGTAATGTATATGAATTCCCAAAGTATCTTCTGAATTTTACCATATTCTTCTTCAAGTACCAGTTTTAAAATTTTGTCAGAAGTCCTGCCAGACCTATTTTACTTAATCAATTATACTTGCCCCATTATTTATACACAAATGGCTACCAAAAAAAAAAAAAAGTCTGAATTACAAATTCTCCGAGATAAACTCTGGCTTCAGGTCTGTAAATAAAAGGAGATATAATCAGTCCATCCATAAGCACTTACTGAGTGACATCTATATGCCCTACCCTGAAGAAGGTTTCAATTCAGTTGTAAAAACCAAATCATACCTGAAACAATTAGGGCACCAATAGCTGTTCAGACTATAATTTGTCACAGAAATTCAGAAAAAGGTGACAAAGACCAATAATAACTAAACTGGTCAGAAAAGGCTTCAAAACCATAAACCTCTCCATATAGAGGGAAGGTCATATCAAGTGAAGGAACAGGCTGGAAACTAGGAACTGGAAAATGGAGCGTTGATGAGAAGGCAGCATGAACGCCACGGAGTGGACAGTTGGCATCAGAGAGGGGACAGTCATGAAAAGGATGAGCTTCTCCAAGGAAAGAATGGAATAGAGGGGAGAAATAAAACAACATTAAAGAACAAGAGGATGAGCCGAGCCGGTGTGGCTCAGTGGTTGAGCGTCAACCCATGCACCAAACGCTCGCTGGTTCGATTCCTGGTCAGGGCACATGCCCAGGTTGTGGGCCCGATCTCCAGTGGGGGGCAAGCAGGAGGTGGCTCATCGATGTTTCTATCTCTCTCTCCCTTCCTCTCTCTCTAAAATTAATAAAGAAAGAAAAAAAAAAAAAGAACAAGAGGATGAGAGTTTTCTCTGAAATAATTTATACATTTCTGAAGACAGCAGGATGAGGCCCCAGCCAATTATGCAGGAGTGAAGGGGGTTAATAGTGGAACCAAATTCCTCAGGACATGGAAAAGACAGAATTGAGAACACAGCGGTTGGGTTAGAGAGTACAGATGAAAATATAATAAAAGGAATGAGGAAATTCAGGAGATAGTACCTAAGAGATAGCCTAGATTTTCTCAATGAAGCCAGAGATTTTTTTTTAAGTATTCACATCCAATACTTGAACTCAGGAGAATTCCTAGGAATCTGACATTTCTATATTATGACAAGTGTGCCACTTTGAAGATTTCCCCCACCACTGAGAAACCTTTAATGGGTTCCTATTGTTTTTTATATATTATTTTTTCCTTTATTGATTTTAGAGAGAGAGAAAGGGAGAGGGAGAGAGAGATAGAAACATCAATGAGACAGAACATCAACTGGCCGCCTCCTGCATGCCCCCACTGGCGATCTGGCCCATGACCTGGGCATGTGCCCTGACCAGGAATCGAACCAGCGACCTCTTTGGTGCATGGGTGGATGCTCAACCACCGAGCCACACCGGCTGGGCTGGGTTCCTATTGTTTTAAAAATAAAGTCCGAACTCCTCAGCCTTACCATCTAACCCAGAGCTACTTCCCCAGGCTGCACCTCCTCTGCCAGCCGTGTGCACAGAAACCCAGGGCTCCAGCCCAGCGAAGCTGCGCTTTGCCACCAAGGAGGTCCTGTGTTTGCCCTTCTGTCCTCCACATTCCCTCCTCACCACTCCCAAACTACACAACAGCCAAGCAAATGAAGACGAAGTTAAACAATGAAACAAAACTACTGGGCTGCTTGTTAGAGAAAAGCAAAGATGAATGCCCACACCTGGGAGCATCGATCCCACCTAACTTTCAAGGTTCAGCTCAAGTCCCCTCTCTTCCACTAATCATTTTCTTCTAATTCTGGAATATTCACTGTCTGCTATGTATCTGGGTCCAAATAAGCAGCCTAGAGGAACAGCTTATTAGGTCTGTATCCTTTCTCTCTACTAAAGTGTAAGATTCACAAGGGCAAGTGTTGTATGTTATCTCTTTGTAAACTCCACTGGCTAGTATAGTGCCTAAAATACAGGAAATGCTCCAGAAAAAGTGTGCTGCTTCAGCTCCTAAGCATAAATGCACTTTCAAATGAGAAGTAATGTGTTCCTCCCTGGGAATAGGGAAGAAAAATTTAAGGAAGGCATTACTTAGGGCCTTGTTTATTCTGATGTCATACTATTACCAGTTCCAATCATCTTTATCTTAACTAATCTTATTCCCTCATTATAGGCAATGGTGCCTACAGGAAATATTAAAGTATTTGGATTTCTACAAGTTAGAATTGTATGCATTTTATAATTCCCAACTAATGTTTTTATATATGCATAATGATAATCAAGACTAAAACTGACAAATTATGATCCTTCAAAGGGAAGTAAAACAGGACTCTATTCATGAATATGATAAAGGCCACTAGAATTAGGTTCTGTAAGGCTAACTCTACACACACACACACACACACACACACACACACACACAAACGTATGTATAACCACAACCCTCCATTCATCCTCTATTTACTACTGTTACATATTCAACATTATTCACATTGTCCTCACTGTCAACTATCTCCATCTCATAAATAATTTAGAGCAGTGACTTTCACTGATGTGCCGCAGCAGGCACACCAGTGTGCTGCAAGAATTTTTTAAAATATGTTTTTATTGATTGCTTAGAGAGAGAGATAGAAACCTTGATGTGAGAGAGAAACATTGATCGCCTGCCTCCTGCACGCCCCCTACTGGGGATCGAGCCCGCAACCCGGACATGTTCCCTGGCCAGGAATCGAACCGGGACATCTCAGTCCATGGGATGATGCTCAATCCACTGAGCCACACCGGCTGGGCAAGATTTTTAAAACATGCAGTACCTGACTGCTTAGGGGCACTGACCTCTTTTCCCTTAGATTATCAAATAAATGATGACAACAGCCAACAAAACAGTAGCCATCCAGTGTGAATGAATAAAAATTATACCTATTTTTTGTCAGATCAGCAAAAAATATATTTTTTGATGTGCCATAGAATTTTAGTAATCAGTTTATGTGTGCCATGAGATGAAAAAGGTTGAAAATCACTGATTTAGAAGAAACGCATTCCTTGGTTCTTCAAATCATATCTCTTTCAAGAGAGATCCTAACTGCACATACTACAACCTACCCTATTGCCTGTTTCAGTTCAGCAAAAACCTACAGACAAGAGAAAGTGCAGGTCATTATGATACCAACGGAAGGAAGAGCAGTGAGATGCAAACGCAGGAATTCCCTGGACAACACGCCTATTAAACACAATACCTCCACAGACGAGGAGTGTCCAATCAGATCTCCAACGAGCTCTAGCAAACACGAAGTGGCGTTTTCTTGTTGCTTTTTAACAGGTTGGCTGGCCTGTTTGTTCACTCGTCCAAATCCCCACATGTTAAAAAAACCTAGAAAAACACAATGATTTCAGTCATTTTCAAAATTACTCTGCTCTGTACTCATGATAGTAATATAAGATCAGAAGAACAAAATTTAAATGTGAAGATCTGCACTTATTTTCCTTTTTTTTTAAAGTCTGTTTTTCATTGATTTGAGAGAGGGAGGAGGAGAGAAACATTGATTGGCTGCCTTCTGCACGCCCCCTACTGGGGATCAAGCCCACAACACGGACATGTACCCCAACTGGAGACCAAACTGGCAACCTCTCTGTGCATGGGATGACGCTCAGCCAACGGTGCCACAGCAGCCAGGGCTGCGCTTGTTTTAGTCAAGGGCTAAAGGGATGGTGCCAGGCACTGTGCTAGGGATTTTTTAATGTCACTTCATTTCATCTTTCTTAGCTAACCAGGTTTGTTGCTGCTGTTCCCTCTTATCGCCCCTGCTCACCTACTGGAGAAGTTGCATTAACACGACAAAAAGATAGTCACTGGGAATGAAAGACGAAAAGTCAAAGGCCTGAATGGCAGGGTCCAAAAAAAAAGGTCACAACTTCACAGCTCAGATCTACCAACAAGGGCTGACCAAAAGGAACACGAGTGTCCAAAACAATACCCTATGACGTCACATAACCAGAAGAAACGCCAGTGGCACCAGCAGCGGATTTCTCACGCTAAGGTTGCGAACAAACCAGGATTTTGTTTTACAAACCAAAAACCTGAAAGTCAAGAGTTCATGAGACTGATATAAACACAAAAGTGTGATTTTTCAATAAATCGAGTTCAACGTTAATGATAATGGTCCAAGTCTGAAAGAACACTTTAGTCTGACATCTGACCATACAAATTGTTTGTGTATCAGGCATAATTATAGACAACATAAATGAATAAATACTTCATTGGGCCATCTGGCCAGATTACCAGAAAATAAATTTCCCCTCAAAACAATAAAAATCCTAGTTGACTTGAAGAGAAATAAACAGGCAATTATGTATTAAAGCAATATTAAGATGTGAACCCTAGATCCCAATTACCATATGCCTCATGTAAAACATCTTACGCTTATTTCGAGCACACTGTATATTATTCTTGTGGTTATACATAACTGCCTTTCTTCTGTCTTTCACGTGAGAAAAAAAGGAAGACTGCCTTTTTGAGAAAAGACACACCTGTTGGTACAGGCTCGGCGGCAAGCTGCTGTTTTTCTCGTAACTCCCAAATGCGCACACTGCCATCTTCTGAGCATGAGATTAACTGCCTGTCAGAACAGAAAATCAGTGATAAAAAGACAGAGCACCATGGAGGGTCAATGCTAAATTTGCAGTGAGAGAAATCAGTGGAGCCCTCGATTGCTTTTATTCAGCTCTTGGTAGGAGCTGATAAAAATCACAATTTAACATGGCTTTCCAATGCAAAGTAAAAGCACTCTTCAGGAAAGACACGCATTATATTGTTCCATTGGCTCAAATGTTATAAATATTTCATCTCCGTTTCTTAAAGTGCATTCAGGAAAACAGGGTATGAATTACACTTTCATAATATCCTGAGCGACAGTCCCCATCCCCCCTCACTCCTTCTCTTCTCAGGGTGCTTCTCACTCTGCAAATACCCTGCACAGAAAATAATACTGTTCCCTTCATATAATTTCCTCCCTAAAAATTCAGCAGCCAATTCATCCTGAGAGGAAAGTCCTCACTTAGTAACCGTCAACAACAACAGGAGACTTCCATTTGCTTCTGGCTATAAATAAACAAAAGGATGGCATGGAAACTATAAAAAGAAAAATTAGTACATACTAAGTGCCCAAAAGTCTTTTACCTTTTAAAATAAATAGCATATTTTAAAGTATCTCTTCTTATAATGAAATGCAATGTAATTCCTTTGAACCATGCTTCTTGTAAATTTTGTAACATACTGCCACACTCTTTTATTAGAGACAGCCACACATTGTGCATTTCCCAAAGAAGATAGCAGGTCAAGCCACAAAGCCAGGTAACGTTGCCACTTGAGAATTACATTGGTAGCCCCAGGAACTGTGACTTTCTTCCACCTGTGGCAGAGCAGGTGGACACTCGCACCTGTTTGGAAGTCTGGCGATGTGCAGGACAATGGAGTCGTGTGCCGTTTTCTGGCAGGCAATCACGCGCTTCGTTTGAAGGTTATACACGTATAAACCCCTTCCAACTGCAGCAAAGACATTCTGGAGGAGGAATTCAGAAATGGGCATAAAACTAGTGCTTACCACTATCTAGTGCAATAGATTTCCAGCCCTGGTGTGACATCAGAAAGCCATTGTCACCTTCCCCTATTCCTAGCCTTCAGCCCAAATTACTGTGCTATCTTCTGAAGTCCAAAATTTCAAATCACAAAGGAAAGCTCAGCATTGAGAAGGTAGAAGGACACGACTGCTAATACAGAGAAAGCTCTGTATATTACACCCTTAGTATCACTTTCTTCCTCATTGAAATGTAAATAGCTAGAGAAAGGAGCTATGGCTGGTGGATTGGCCCCGCAGCAGAAGCTGCCAAAGTACGAGCTATGTTTTCATTCAGATACCACTATGTCCTTGGGGAAATTACTTAGTTTCTTTTGCCTGCAAAATATGAACAAAATTACTTGCACTCCATACTGTAATCGAGACCTATAGAGGATACAAAGAAGCTTATGCTATAGTGGCACTGTCATCTTGAGATCCTCTGAAGGCCTCACAAAAACATTGTCTCAAATGTAGTATTAGAAATACCTTTTCACTAAAACAACTTTAATCTTTTGAGAAGTATTTTCACCAATACTTATCTTACTTCAGCCTCACAACATCTCATTAAGATAGGAAAAGCAAGTATAATCGGCATCTTCCAGGTGAGCAAGTTAAAATTGAAAGATTTTGATAGGGAGTCAATATTAGACTCAAGGTCATGTTGCTCCAGTCCCTGGCTCTTTCCTCACACCACACCACCTAGGTTCTGAAATCGTTGTGCAAGTCACTAGACTTTTGGTAGCACATGTCTTGGAATCATTCACTCTTGCTCATTAGGTAGCCAGTAAGGCAGACCTTTCAAAAATCCCTACAGATCGCCTCTCTGTTGTTTGAAGCTTTCTCATGTGGCCTCAAAGGCTACAAACCCAACCCAGACCTACAATATCTGGACCAAAGCATGACCCCAAGGCTTACCACAGTCTAAGTCTGATATGATCCCCTGCCCCTCAGAATTGGTATTCCACACTTAGCAATGCAAGCTGAGGATCAGTGCAAGGGCATTAATGAACAGCGGGCCAAGTTGCTAAAATCTAGAGCCCTACTGATAGCATTCAATGCAAAGAAACCCCAGAAACTAGTTGTATAGACCAGGGAATCTGTGCAGAGTTTAAGTGATTTATCCAAGGTCACAAAGAAAATTATATACACACCTAGAGAATTAATGAGCTTTTAGGTTCAGTTAGTCAACAGAATCACTCTATCAATCACCTGTTATCAATAATTAATGCCCCCCGTAGAAAGAAAGAACCCCCTACAAGAGAAGGAAAATAAAACTGAGTAATGTTTTATCAAGCATTTATAGTAGTTAATAAGCATCGAACTTTTTAAGATTAAAAAGAATGCAAAATGAAAAACCTTTTTAAATACCAATTTTTTCAAAAAGTGAAAAAGGTTTTAAAAAGAGAAAATTAAGAATGTATATAATTTTTAGGACACTACAACTCTTAGAAATCTAGTTTCGAGCTTTTCTGAAACCCTATTGTTTTATCATATATACTTAATTTTTTTTTCAACATAAAGTAGGGATATAAAGAAACTTAACCTTTGAGTATATTAGTGTTCTGTACCCCAGTCTTATCCTATTGTTTTGCTTTTAAAGTAAGAGAGGTGCAAAGAAAACAAAAAATATAGCCTTGGCTGGTTTGGCTCAGTGGTTAGAGCATCAGCTCGTGGACCAAAGAGTCACAGGTTCGATTCTGGTCCAGGGAACATAACTTGGTTGCAGTTGGGCCCCCGGCAACCAGTTAATGTGTCTCTCTCACATCAATGTTTCTCTCCCCCCCCCCCCCCCGCCCTTCCTCCCTTCCACTCTGTCTAAAAATCAATAGAAAAATATCCTCAGGTGAGGATTAACAACAACAAAAAAAGGGCAACTTTATAGATATTTTCTCGATTTTTTTTTTTTACCTCTTCATCCCATGTGAAATGGTGAATAGAAATGTCATTTGGTTTCTGACAGAGTTTTATTTCTTGCTGAGTGTCCAGCTGTGGAGACGGGTCCCAGAAGTTGCGTTCACAGGCCTGCATGGTCCAGTCCAGGATATTCCAGATGATCAGCTCTCCAACATGGGAGCCAGTTACAAAACTCACATCTAGGCAGAGTTCATATACGTCTCATTATTAGCCATTTTACCTACAGGTAAAAATGAATGGACTGCCCATAGTAATGCTCTATAGAACCGCCATAATAAGAACAGTGTGGTACCTAGATAATCCAAACAGAACAGTGAATATAATGGAACAAATAGACCAGAAACAGACTCAAGTTTACTTATTTAGTATAGGATAATGATTGCATTTCAATTAATGAACAAAGAAATACCTCATGCTGGAATATTTGGTTAAGTATTTGGGGAACAAAAATTAAAGAACCTTACCTTGGCTCACGTACTATTTAGAAAACCGACACTTCTCCTGTGTGTCTCCTTGACTCTCACACTCACAACACTTCTGACACCAGATGTGGGACTTCTCCCAAACCAAGCGATGTGACAAGAGCTAGGTGACCTACAATTTAACTTCACTTTGACACTATCTACCTGGAGACAGCATCAGATGTCACAGGTTAAGGGTTCAGTCCCACAAGCCTGCCCCCTTCAGATGCCAATAGCAAGTCCAACTTGTTACCTGTGCTTCTGACCGAGCAGCTATAAATCAGAGGTTCTCACACCCACCTCAAGTTCAATTAGTTTGTTGAGCAGCTCACTGAACTCAGGAAAACAGCGTACATAATGTTTACCAGTGTGCTATAAAGAATATGATAAAGGACAAGGATGAACATCCAGGTGGACAAGATGCGCAGGGCACGGAACGTGGGCAGGGCTCTGGAGTTTCCTGCCTTCTCCAAGCATGCCCTCTCCCAGCACCCCCACAGGTTCAGCAACCTGGAAGCACTCCGAATCCCATACTGTGGGATTTCTGTGGACACTTTATCATGTAGGCAGGACCAGTTATTACTTCCACTTCCAGCCCCTTTCCCCTTTCTGGAGAATGGGGGATAGGGCTGAAAATTTCAAGCTTCTAATCATGGTTTGGTTTTTCTGGTAACCAGACTCATCCAGAAGCCCACCAAGAAAAAGTGGCCTCATTAGAACAAAAGACACTGCTATCACCCAGGAAATTCCAAGAAATTGAGTACCCTATGTCAAGAAATATCAGGCCAAATATCAGAACAAAAGATGCTCCTTGTGCTCTTATCACCTTGGAAACCACAAGGGCTTTTAGGAGCTCTGTGCCAAGAAATTGGGGCAGAGCTCAAGATATATATTTCCTATTATTTCACACCAAAATAAGTTTCAAAGAGATTAAAACGTTAAAGATACTTAACAGATTGAAGAAAATAGAAGTGAATACTTTTTTATGAATATGGAGTACTATAAGATTCTAAAGGAGGCAGGGTGGGGAATGGGGAAAGGTATCTGAGTTAATATCTGCTTAGCAGAAAAAAATTCATACATTTAAATGACAAAAAGGAGAAATTTGCAACTTAGATGTCAAAATAGGAGGGCTTTTTTTTTTTTTTTTAATTCTCACCTGAGGATATGTTTTTTTTATTGATTTTTTTAGAGAGAGAAACATCAATGTAAGAAAGAAATATCAATTGGTTGCCTCCCATACGAGCCCTGACCAGGGACTGAACACACAACCTTTTGGTATACAGGACGACGCTCCAACCAAGCCACCCAGCCAGGGAAAAATAGGTTTATTATACTTGATACATAAGGAGTTCTTGGAAATCATTAAGAACAAGATAAATACTGCAGCAGAAAAAATGGGCAAAAGACCTGAACAGGCAGAACAAGAAATATAAACGGTCAGTGAACATGTGAAAAGATGTTCAACTCCCTTAATAATCAAAAAAATCTAAAAGCAATGCGCAAACTTATTGACTTGCAAATTGGGAAAGATTATAAAACAGAAAAATACTCAAATGCTAGCAAAGGCAAAGGGAATCAGCACACTCACACACTACTAATGTTCTAGTATAAAGTAGTATAATCCCTTCAAATTTGGAAATACGCATCAAAATTAAAAAAAAAAAAGTAAACTCATTGATTCAACAAGTCTACTTCTAGGAATTCATCCAGAGGAAAGTATATTAATATATAAAAGACATATGTAACAAGGTTGTTATACATAATATTAAAAATCTGAAGATAAACTAAACATACAATTGGGGATTGAATAAAGCATCCACAAAATGAAACAGTAATGTTGTTAATAAAAATTAAGTTGTAAAGTATGTTTATATTGATATGGAAATGCATTCATGACATATATATACACATACATATGTCCAGCAAAACATCTGGAAGTATATGGACCAGTGCTTAATACTGTATGGTGGGAGAATTTTACTTTTTACATTTTTTATGTTTCTCACTATTTTCTCATTTTTCTACCATTTTTCTTACCCTACCAATCTATTACTTGTACAAGAACAAGTTTTTAAATCCTTTAAAGAAAATGAAATTAGTGGGCCAACTAAGTAAGACACTTTACAAATTAAATATTTAATAGAAAATGTTCAACTGCTGAGACTAAAAATTATCATGAAGAAATGTAATTTATTTTAATTTTTACATATTTAGGATAAGTAGAATAGAACAATGCAGCCTGAGTCTAGAAAGCCAAGTTCTAATTTTGGTTTTGCCTATATCTAGCCATGTGGTCTTTAGAGAGTCATTTATCCTTTCTCTAGCTTGGATTTCTCATGCATTAAATGAGAATGCATGTAAAAATCAAATTAAATAATAAATGTTTAGCCATTTTAAAAAGACATCAAATGTTATCTTTGAGTCCCGGTATTATTTTGAGCCCCTGGTATTATTCCATATTAATGGTATTAAAACATCTAGGAATATATACATGAATAATTATGATTTAATTATTCCATTTATCAAATAAACCAGCAGGATAGAAATCTCAAATAACTAGATGAATAATCTCTTAGAAATAAAGAATTACCAGCTATTATACATGTAAATATTATTTTGTCTTAGTTCCAAGTCCACTTTCTACAGTTTATTAACAGACTCTATAGAATTTGCTCTAAGTTCATTTCTCATCTGTGGAGAAAAACAGGCTTCTAATTTTAATAGTGGGGCAGTTAAGAGAGTACTAATCTTTCCATGACCTTCTTTTACATCCTTTTCCCTCTTCTTTCCAGTTTCAGTCAAACTACAAAAGAACTAGAGAAACTGAGGAGTGAAGATTCTTGACTCTAGCTGCATGTGTCCATACAGAGTTAATGTAACCTACTGAGAACACAAAGTTGCCTGCTCTGACTTAATCCTCTAAGTGTTTGTGATTCATCTATGCAACAGATAAAAGTATGCGTGCCCAGCTGGAATTTTTCACTAAAAACAAAATTACTGGCCCTGACTGGTATGGCTGAGTTGGAGCATTGTCCTATACAACAAAAGGGGAGGGTTCAATTCTCTATCAGGGTACATACCCAGGCTGTGGGTTCGATCCTAGGTCAGGACTCGTGTGGGAGGCAGCCCATCAATGTTTCTCACATTTCTCTCTCTCTCCCTCCCCCTTCCTCTCTCTAAAAATCAATAAAAAATAAATAAAACCAAAATTACTGGCATTCACCTAAGTCAATGCAGTTTATCGCTATGTAAACTATTTATATTCCTAAACAGGTCATTCAAAATATTTCACACCAAACAACCCCAATGATGTATTATATATGAATGGACTTTCAAGGGTCAGTAAGAAAATCTCACCTGGCATCTGTCTACCCATTCATCCCTCATAAGTACTAATCCTTTGTGATTACCAGACCATGTTGTCAGCACAAAACAAGAAAAGGAATAAAATAAAGAATGAGGCACCCAGAGCCTTTCGGCAGCAGAGAAAAGCAAGGTTATCGTGTATGTCTGACTCAGAGCTACTTCTGCCCAGGCATTCAGATCTCTTTGGCAAACCTTGTATTCAGTATTCACATTTCTGGGAGTTCTGTCTACCATTCCAAGGTCCCTGGGGCCACCTCACTGAAAATGCACTTCCCTTGTGAGTTAGAAACCCAGTAACCAGCCACACCTTTCACTGGAATTGGTGGGACAAAGAAGCGGGGCTGAGTGTGGAGCGGAGAACTGTACAACATAATCATTCCAGAACTGCCAACATCTGCAGCAAGGCAGACATGCCTACGTCCAAGACCAGACTGTCACAAGACTACGCGGCCATATACGATTCCTATATATCCTTATGATCTGTAGCATCATTTTACAGTCATAGAGTATATCAAGTAAAAAATACTAGGGCTTTTCTGTAGTTTTCATTAATTTTTTGCTTCAGTTTTCCATTTCGCTTCCTTAAGAAATTGGCAAAGAAATACTTGAAGAAAGCTTTCTTGGTTAAACTGTTATACACTTCTCTACATATCACATAGCAAAAGAAGTTCCATGAAGTTAAGGCTACATCAGTAACCTCCCATCACCTTTATTAGGGAACCATGCTGGGTCAATGTATCAATGCTTCGCCACTAAAACGAGACAACTAGGCATGACCAGTGTAATGGGTCAGAACACAGCAGTGCTTTTTGCAGCAGCTCTGAGGCCTTGGAGCTTATGTCTCAGTGCCAGAGGGTCCTCCAAATAAGAACTTGCCTTTTGTGCTGCCATCCATGGCTAGTGGAAAAAGAGACCCCAGAGAGAAATAAAATGCCCCCAACATGGTTACTTCCATCACCACAGACAAATCTGGTCCTCAGAAAGTCTTGCAGCTGGCTGTACAAGAAGATGGCTATTGAGGAGGAGGATCTGGAGGTGGGAGGGACATTCTCACTGATGTACCGGAAAATGTGACTGAATGGCATACAAATGGAGACTACGCTCAGTGCCGTCTATGCCCCTCTTTCCCTTTGCCACATGTTCCCAAAGTATTGCTCAAAAAGAGCCAACCCAGGTCTCAGGTCAGGGGGTACAGTCCAGTCCTCCCACTGTACCATATTCATGGCATCCTTACAGGACCCCTTTTACAGTCCCCTCCAGACTAGCAAAGTAAAGCCACCCAGGAGGCCTCTCATCTGACCATGGAACTCAGATCACCCAGAACAACTCTGATAATATAAGATGTCACTTTATTTGAAAGTGAACTAGGTAAATCCCAGGATCTGTGGATTGCAATCCTATCCTGCCATCTGATGTCAGATTGGGCTCACTGGAGATACTCATGAAAATCATTATGAAGCTAAACAGGATGTGTGGCAAGTCAAAACTCACAACCATGAGGAAGGACAGATATGACCCATTTTCTGCAGACCTTTACCTTAGTTTGCTGTTATTTTCTGAGAGTCTTCACTCATGAAAACAACTGCCCTAAATCCTGCTCATTCAAATGAAAGTGTAATTTACTATATAATACCGCGTGGTCTACAAAAGAGGAGCTTTTTGCCAGAAACGCCAAAATGCTACTAAGCATTAGTACTGACAGCCTATACAATCACCCCGCAGAGCCTGAGATAATGATGCTCTCCTCCATCTCGTCTCTCTGCTCACTCTATTCTCCTTGTGCCTAAGTCTTACCCCTACCAATCTATGAGATCTGATCAGTTCCACTGCCTTGAATTTCACAGTACTGTATGAGAGACTGCTAATCCCTACTAAATAAAAGTACTATTTTAACGAAGATAATTCCAGAAATCCCAGAACAAAGTAAAGCTGGAGTTCATAACAGGTTATGTTAACAAGTACAAAAGTTTACATTATATAAACATGCACGCAATGAGCTTACCATTGACATTGGCCAATGAGAGAATATTATCCTGGTGGTCAAGGAGGCGCTTAACTTCAAGAATATCCCATTCCAGTGATCCTTCTGTGGGTGCTACCAACCTGAAAATTACTAAATGAAAAGACAAATATAATTTTTTATTAAAATGGTCAAAGAATATAAAATTCTATTTCTGCTCAAAATGCCAGTATTTCATTAAGTTATAAATGTCTAAAATATTGAAAACCCATCTCCAAAGGGAGCCTTAGTCATACTACTTTCAAATGCTTGAGATGTTTGAAATGATCTACTAAAATCCCAAGTGAATGTGTCCTTAGAACTCTGTTCCTTTATTAAAACTCTTCTAACTCCACTGCCAGCCATGACGCCCCATCCTTTCCAAGGTCCACTGCAGTCCAACCATCCTGCCTCGCTCCCTCCCGAGCCAGTGACTGGCCCACACCCTGAATCCTCTCCACCACAGGCTTTCTCCACTCATGTTCCCAGGCCAGTGAGCATGACTGCAAAACAAGCTACAAATGTATGTTTAACTTCAACTCAGAGAAGACTTCAGAAGCTGCTTTTATTTTTTTAAACTTTTCTTGATACCTAGTCATATACCATTAAAGTATAAATTCTCTGAGAATATGCCTCATAATTTTTGTGTGCCATACAGTTTTGACTATAGATTTTCAATGTGTTGCTTTATTCATTATCTGACTTTAACAAATAGTTTTATTTAAACTAATGTAAATCTTAACTTTAATAAATACAGCAAACCCAAAATCAAATAAACTGGAATGATTCCATCAACATTTACTAAACATCTACTATGTTCCAGGACATTAGATCTCTAATGTGAACAAGGCCCCGTGACTGCCGTGAAATACTCACAGTCTAGAGTGGTAGTGAGACTGGGGAACAAGCTTACATCAGATATATTAATGCTGTAACACACTCTATCCAGGGCTGTGGATGCTCACCGAGTAAGATGACTAATATCTTACAAGGAGGAAGTTCTCAGAGGGCATACCTTTCCAAGTGGTGGCTAATTATTAAAGTCTCTTTTCTTTCTCACATTCCTCCCTGGAAAACAGGGCCGTGCCACATTTCATTCTGTCTCTGGACAATTTTTACTAACAGACAAATCTCTAGCAGGCTTATTTAATCCTGACAGCCATTTACATTCAACCGTGGCTGTCAAAAGACAAAGGGAATCCTCCTTCCTCATACCTATCAAAGTCGTATGAAAATTCTATTTCAGTTGAAATACTACCAAATGATCTTGAGATTGGGATTGTGGAATAAAAAGCAACGTATTGTTTAATCAAACTAATGGAGATAATAACCTGAAATACTGACAAAAAGAAAAAAGAGAAACCTACATAATAGGTTTCTACAAAGAACTACAAAGCACTAAAGATAACATTAAACGGTTTAGTGAGTCCATAAATATGGCCTCTCTAGACAACTAATAACTTCAAGAAAATAAAACAAATACGAATTAAATCAGAAGACAAAAGAGAAGCAATAGTCAATTCTATAAAAGGGGTTAAGACAGAAACCCTAGCCTCTGAGCCAGGCTGAGGTCAGCGCTGTCGACCTTGCTCAGCGAGGGAAGCTCTGATCACTGTGGCTGCTGCGCAGACATTACACTTCCTGTCGAAAGGAGCCCTCACACAGAAAAGGAGAAGCTGGAATGGAGCTTAATTTGAAAGCAAGGATATGGGCACAAGCTTGGTCTTGGAAACAGACAAGATATTCCATTTACAGGAATGAAATGTACTGTTCCATAAGAAAAGATAGCACTCCATATTCATTTTGTGATAAAATTAAGTGAAATGCAGAACAGTTTAAAGAATATAGTGTATTTTTATAAATTACTTTCTGAATAAAACCAACTTTCACTTCTTCCTTTTTTTTTTAAGATGATACTCTGACTTCAGTTGAGGCATTAAGTGTTGCTTTTATTAGTATTTTGATGAATTCACCAATTCATTCATCCATTCCATAAAAGTCTCTTATCTGTTAACAGAAAGATGAATAAGAACGTCCCAGTGGCCAAGGAGCTCACATTCTGAAGGGGAGGGGCAAGGAGAGAAAAAGCAAAGAAAGTCTTTTTTTATTTTATTTTTTTATTTTTTGTCTTTTTTTAAAGTAGTAAGTGAAATGATAGATGTGAGATTATTATAACACAGTGGAAAAATGTCTGGGAGGGGAAGTATTAGGTAAGCAAGCATTCTTCCTCAAAAAAAAAGATACTGGAGCTGAGCTCTTAAAGAGTAAGTAGGAATTAGCCAGATCAAAGAGGACAATGAGCAGGAGGACAAGCCTGACATAATAAAACAGCAGAAACGAAGGCGTAAAGGTCAGGTGGGGGAATCCCTGGCAATTCAGTATTGACAAGCAAGTGATATAGTAGAAGGGAGACAATGGAGGCCCATTTGATATGTCAAAAAGTTTCACTTCATCCTGCAGGGTAATGATGAACTTACATTGGTCCTCTAGGGCAAATATTTCATTCATCTGGGGCAAAAATGAGAGAAAATAAGGACCACATGAAAGTAAATATATTCAATTCCAAGTCCTATCCTTTTTTTCTGAGATCATGTTCTTCACACTTTGTTGTTAAAAAGTAATTTTTACAAAATGAGGGTGGTAAATGATAGCTTGTTTGAGTTTTTGTTTTTGTTTTCTGTTGGATTTACTAAGCAAAATAAAAATTTGGGAACCCTGTGTTGGATCTGCAAAACCCTGAACTTCTGTACTGGTCAGAAATTTGAGTCTCGAAACCAGGACTCTGGGCAATAGGCAGCCACTGCGGCTTTTAAGCAGGGGAGTGGCCTGCATTTCAGACAGATCCCTTTAGCATCTGCTGAAGAATGTACCTGAGAAGCACTAAACTAGAGGAACAGAAGGTACCTGAATGACAAGCACTAGAGTAGAGGAAGGAAGGTAAGTAGGAGGCTTAAAGCAACATTGCAGGCAAGGAAGGAGACAAGAGCCTGCGCAGAGCAACACTAGTGAGATGGGAAGAAACTGATAAAACCCTTAGAGCAGCAGTCCTCAAACTCAGCACTGCCTGGGAACCTGCTGGAAATGCAGGGCTCAGGGCCCAGTCTGGACTTCCTGGATTAGAAACTCTGGGGGGCAAAGCCCAGTAATTTGTGTTTTTAACAAGCCCTTCAGGTCATTCTAATGCACACTAAAGTCTGAGAACCACCGAGTCAGAGTAAAACCAGAAAAATACAAAGTGACTGATCAGCTACAAGAGAAGGGGGGGGGGTGGGGAGCCAAGCATCATTCCAGCTCAATGGAGAACATGGGAAGACTATAAACTTCTGCAAGGAAGGAAAAAGAAAAAAAAAACGAAAAAAAAAAGTATACTGCCTTTAGAAACTACTTTAAGAAAAGAAAGGATATGCACAGGGTCTATAAAATTACTTCTCAGACATGATTACACACGGAAAGGTCAGCTGAAGAAGGAGAAACTATCCTCACTACAAAGCAATGGAAGCTGCAGATAGTAGCAGTTAATAAATGGGGAACAATTAGCTCACGTTTCATTGGATTTTGCAAACATGCCAACTGATGGCCACAGCCAATCTCAGGGCTGGTCTCTGCAAGAAGTCGCACAAGCAATACCAAATGCCCTCTGGGCTACATAAGAAAAATTCTTCAGGAAGGAAGCAGCTTCACTCTATCAATTCCGGAACCCAAATTCCATTCGCGAGGCAGCGAGCACAAAAGGCATTCTTCACTGTGGGCTCCCTGGCACCAATGAGTTAGCCACCATCAACAGCTAAGAAAGTGGCCTTCGAATGTTCACCCTCAATGATACATTTACAAACTTCCCCTTGCTACCCCTCTCTCTGCTATTCCACTGCACTAAGAGAAAGGGCATGAACTCCCCCACAGAAACTATAACTCATTCTGGCTTCCTGAGGCAAAATCCCACAGTCCCTACCTTAGTGAATTTCCCAGATAATCCTCCTCCAACCCTCTCAACTCAAGTTTTTAGTTCCCAAAACGTTGACAGTTGCTTTATTTGGTTAAATTTTTTGCTAAAGAAGTGTATAAGTATAGGTCAGTGACAGAGAGGACTGGGATGTCAATGGCGTCCTCTGGCACAAGAGGAGTGGGGCTCCCTTGCCCACTTGGCTATGTTAGAATAAGAGTAGCACAAAAACTGACCTGATGTCTTGAAAATGTCTAAGTCTACATATCACTGCAACAGTCCCAGGAGGCCAAGACTTGGGCAGGGGCAGATGCTCCTTAAATGAAATACTAACTAGTCTTTCCAAAATGTGTATACAAGTTCTAGTTATAAATTTAAAAAAAAAATAGAAGAAAAAATGAGTCATACTTACTCAGTTCTCTGCCAACTGCTGCCACAACACAGTTCTTAGGTATTTCAATCAAAGCACTGATCCCTTCAAAATATATAAAACAAAGGTCATATTATTCTCTTCATGGACTACATCAAAAACAAAAACATTCTCGGTTTTGTCAGTCATTTACTACAAAGGGAGTAGTCACAATGAAGCACACACAATTTTCTATAGAACACTTGCTTATACACAGAAAATGATTTTGTGAAAAACAGGTGAGACCTATGGAAGACATTATTCATCTACTAAGGGTAGGATATACTCTTTGAACATGGTTACTATTATGGTGAACTTATTTACCAGGGATCCCTTAAGATAATCACCATCACCATGTACAAGATATCTAGCTCAAAAGAGATACAAAATTGGCATTTTCCTTCATTAGGATTGTTCTAACAGTACGCTACACATTTCCCAAGTTCAAGGAGGAGTGATCGTAGAGGAGGGCAAAAGGGAGGAGTCAGTGTACAAGATAAAGTAAAAAAGATAGGGGAGCACAGGGAGGGGTAGGAATAAGAAAGAATTCTACATGCAGGAAACTGTTTTAAAAATGTTCATCAAATTATTTGTGAAGTGAAAATAATGGACACTCAGTAATTCAGAAGTAGCAATTTAATACACAGAATCACAAAACACATCACCAGAAAGGGCATGGATGACCTGTCGTTTAGTCCAAGGCCCTTTCAACTGCATCATACTAAGATTAGCTTTGCTTATTTCCAAATATGGAATAACTGCCCCTAAAAGCCCTGCTAGCCCACAAATCAAGCAAGGCCTATGAAAGGCACTTCATGAGATAACAGTCTAATAAAAGCCCTGCTAACTACTTGGCACTCAGTAATTTGGAAAACCCCAATCACGAAAAGCTCACCAGGGGTAACATATGTGGCCTTTTCAAGGCCTTCCAGTAGATTCTATCAAAGGATTCTGCTATGTCGAGAAACTGATAAACAGGGCATTACTCTGACTAAGGTAACTTGCAAAATAAAGGGAGATTGCAATAATCAGTGGTTGTTTTCATTAACATAAAAAAGATTCATTTTAGCCCTGATTTCAACATTTCACAGCATAGTTACAGGCATTCCTCATTTTATTGCACTTCACTTTATTGAACTTGGCAGATACTGCGTTTTTTACAAACTGAAGGTTTGTGACAGCCCTGTATTGAGCAAGCCTACCAGCACCATTTTTCCAACATTTGCTCACTTCATGTCTCTGTGTCACATTTTGGTAATTCTCATAATATTTAGATCTTTTTCATTATTATTATATTTGTTATAGTGATCTGTGAGCAGTGATATTTGATGTCACTATTGCAATTGTTTTGGGGCGCCATGACCTATGCCCATATAAGACGGTAAACTTAACCTATAAATGCTGTGTGTGTTCTGACTGCTCCGACCAGCCATTCCCTGTCTCTCTCCTTCTACTCAGGCCTCCCTGGTCCCTAAGACACAACAATATTGAAATTAGGCCAATTAACTACCTACAGTTGACTCTAAGTGTTCAAGTGAAAGGAAGAGTCACAGGTCTCTCACTTTAAATCAAAAGCTAGAATGATTAAGCTTAGTGAGGAAGGCATATCGAAAACTGAGACAGGCTGAAAGCTAGGCCTTCTGTACCAGTTGGCCAAGTTTTATGAATGCAAAGAAAAAGTTCTTGAAGAAAATTAAAAGTGCTATTCCAGTGAACGTATGATTAACAAGAAAGTGGCATAGCCTTATTGCTGATATGAAGTTTTAGTGGTCTGGATAGAAAATCAAACCAGCCACAACATTCCCTTAAGCCGAAGCCTACTCCAGAGAAAAGCCCTAACTCTCTTCAATTCTCTGAGGGCTGAGAGAGGTGAGGCAGTGCAGAAGAAAAGTCTGAAGCTAGCAGAGGTTAGCTCATGAAGCTGAAAGAACGAAGCCTTCTCCATAACCTAGAAGTGCAAGGTGAAACACTTGCTGTAGAAGCTGCAGCAAAGTATTCAGAAGGCCCAACTCAAACAATCACTGAAGGTGGCTCATGAAACAACAGATTAGCAATGTAGACGAAAAAGCCTCTATTGGAAGATGTCATCTAGGACTTTCACAGCTGGAGAGAAGTCGATGCCTGGCTTCAAAGCTTTAAAGGACAGGCTGGCTCTCCTGTCAGGGGCTAATGCAGCTGGTGACTTTAAGTGAAGCCAAAGCTCATTTACCACTGAAAGTCCTAGGGCCCTAAAGAATTATGCTATATCTACTCTGCTAGTGCTCCATAAATGGAACAACAAAGCCTGGATGACAGCATGTCTGTTTACAACATGGTTTACTGAACATTTTAAGCCCATCGTTGAGACCTACTGCTTAGGAAAAAAAAGATTCCTTTCAAAATATGACTGCTCAGTGAAAATGCACCTGGGTCACCAAGAACTCTGATGGGAGATGTGTGAGATTAATGTTGTTTTCATGCCTGCTAACACAACATCCATTCTACAGCCCAGGGATCAAGGAGTAATGTTGACTTTCAAATCCTATTAGTTAAGAAATACATTTTGTAAGGCCAGAGCTGCCATAGCTAGTAATTCCTCTAATGGATCTGAGCAAAATAAAAACCTTCCGGAAAGGATTCACCATTCTAGATGCTATGAGCAACATGCACGATTCATGGGACGAGGTCAAAATATCAACATTAACAGGAGTTTGGAAAAAGTTGATTTCAACCCTCATAAACGACTGAGGGGCTTGAGACTTCACTGGAGGAAGTAACTGCAGATGTGGTGGAAATAGCAAGAGAACCAGAATTAGAAGTAGAGCCTGAAGATGTGCCTGAACTGCTGCAGTTTCATGGTAAACTTGAACAGATGAGGAGCTGCTTCTCAGGGATGAGCAAAGAAAGTGGTTTCTTGAGATGGAATCTACTCCTGGTGAAGATGCTGGGAAGACTGTTGCGTGGCAACACCAGATTTAGAATATTCCATAAACGTAGTTGATAAAGCATTGTCAGGGCTTGAGAGGACTGACTCCAATTTTGAAAGATGTTCTACTGTGAGTAAAATGCTATCAAACAGCATCACATGCTGCAGAGAAATTGTTCATGAAAGCAATCAATTGGTGAGGCAAACTTCCTTGTTGTCATGTTTTTAAAAATTGCCACGGCCACCACAACCTTCAGCAACCACCACCCTGATCAGTCAGCAGCCTTCAATACCGAGGTAAGACCCTCCACCATCAAAAAAGATGACGATCCACTGAAGACTTAGATGATGGTTAGCATTTTTTAACAATAAAGTATTTTTTAGTTAAGCTATATAGATTTTTTAGACCAACTGCTATTGTACACTTAATAGACTACAGGATAGTGTAAATGTAACTTTAATATGCACTAGGAAACCAAAATAAATCACGTGACTCGCTTTACTGCAAGATTCACTTTATTGTGGTGGTTTGGAACCAAACCTGCAGTATCTCCAAGGTATGTCTGTACTAATTATTCATGTCTGTACTAATTATTCACAGACCACCACAGGCTAATGTAAGAAATATGTACATGTAAATAAAGAGATATAACTCATGATAATGGTAAACATAAAATACACTCTGGAGTCCGGCCAGTGTGGCTCAGTGGTTGAGCATCGACCCATGCACCAAGAGGTCGCCGGTTTGATTCCCGGTCAGGACACATGCCTAGGTTGTGGGCCAGATCCCCAGTGAGGAGCATGCAGGAGGCGGCCAATCGATGTTCTCTCTCATCGATGTTTCTATTTCTCTCTCCCTCTTACTTCCTCTCTCTCTAAAAAATCAATGAAGGAAAAAAAATTTTTTTTAAAAAATACACTCTGGATTCAAACAAGATTACCAGTGGTCAAATGTTGAATTGAAAGGTTAAATTGTAAATCCTAGTAAGGTATGGATTTAATTTTGCTAAGATATCACATTATTTTCACATTTATAATATTTATGTAGAAATAAGCTAGTTCCAATTATGAACTGCATGTTCAATTCACAGTGCTCCCACTACCTTTAAGATGTCAACAATATGCTTAATAATATTCTTTTTAGGATGTCCATGGGTTCATTTGATTACTTTTAGAACAAAAATAGTTAATACTGTATCACATGACTTCAAGGTTATTGTCATTTAAATTTACTCATTTATATTTAAATATTTTTTTACTCTGAATAGATTTTAATTTTATTTTTTAAGATCCTTGGTATCAATAGAACTCAAAACTGATTTTTTTCTGTTAAAAGCAAAAATGTATGTCAACAGAATTCTGAGAAAATATAATTTTGTTAGTAAGTTTGCTCAAGAATAAACTTTTTAGTAAAACTAATTGTAAAATGAGGTCATCCTTAGAAATCTATTGAGTTCAATGATCCAAAAAATAAAATGCTATTGTAAAGTCATAAAAGTCTGCTTCCAGGTATCAACGTGCTCATCAAACTCCGTTTAGGAACATGGCCCAAGAAGCATACATGAAAAGGTTTTTCTTGGCCACTTTTGAGAAATTCTGTTAGAAGGGATGAGGGAGGCAAAGGAGGGGAGTCTTCTCCTTCCAATTTGGAATGGAAACATATTTTACACAGCCCTTAGCCAAACTGGAGAATATGGCTACATGTTATATTCAGAACTGAAAAGTAACCCCCTTTGTTCATGGAAAGTCTCTTTGAAGATTCACTGTGTCTTTTAGAGTCTGTCAATCATGGTTCACAATGACCTTGATTTGTTTTTACCTGTATCAGAAAGGTGACTGGTCTTACACAGGAGATCTAATTTTCGGTTCCATACACAGAGGTCATTCCCACCAGACAGCCAAACATCTAGTCTCTGAAGAACAGTTAAACACTGCAAAATTCACGAGAAATATATGTCAGGTTAGAAGTTCATGTATTCACTGGTGGTTTTAAAATACGTCCCAAATACTTTGATACCCTTTCCTTCAAGAGGTGAAGCTTAATTATCCCCCCCTTGAATGTGGGCTCTACCACGTGACTAGCTTCTAATGAACAGAATGTGGCACAAGGGATAGTGGGTGACTTGTAAGACTAAGACATGAGACATGGTGGCTTCCTCCTTGTTCTCTCTTGAATAATCACTCTGGGGCAAACACATACACAAGCAGCCATATGAAGAAAGACCCACGTGGCAAGGAAGTGAGGCCTCTGCACAACCACCAACACTACCTAAGCATGTAAGCCCCTAGGAACTGCACACCCAGTCAAGCCTTCAGATGACATCACGAGACACAGAGCCAGAACCATCCAGCTAAGCTGCTCTCTATTCCTGACCACACACACCGTGAAGTATTTATTGTTTTAAGCAACTAAGTTTTGAGGTAATTTGTTATTTAGTTATAGACAACTAATACACAAGGCTTAAAATAAACTGCTTTTTAAATAAAACTGAAAATATAACCTTAGTTTTTGTGTGTCTTCAAATTAATATCTTGTAATTACTAAGGAAAGCATTTCAAGGTCTATAGAAGTCATTTACCTTTAACAGTACCTTAAAGTCCACATCTTTAATAGTATACTCTCCTCACAATCGAAAAGTGAGCACAAGGGCATGAACAAGTGAGAATAAAAAAATGAAAACCAGAAGGTTCTACCTGGGCTGAGGGTGGGATCGCTTTTAAAACTGCTGGAATAATAAAGGTTTACATTTCAAGAGGTCCTACCCCACTTCTATATGAATTTTAGGATCAGCTTGTCAAATTTTTAATATCAATACTTTATCCTTTTTATTACTAAATAATATTCCACTATATGAATATACTATATCTGATCCTTTCACTAGTTGATGGACATTTAGGTTGTTTCCAGATGTTTTGGGCTATTATGAATGATATTGCTATGAGAACTCATGTACATGTATTTGTATGGACATACATTTTCATTTCTCCTGGGAATATGTAAGATTGAAATTGCCAGGTCAAATGAGAACTCTAACATTCTTATGAACTATCAAACTATTTTCCAAGGAGGATATACCATTTTACAATCCCACCAGCAAAGTAGAAGGGTTCCAATTTCTCTACATCCTTATCAACTCTTCTCATCTGTCTTTGAGGTACTACCCATCTAGTGTATGTGAAATAATGTCACATTATGGTTTTGACTTGCATTTCTCTAATGCTGAGCTTCTTTCCATGTGCTTATTGGCCATTTGCATACCTTCTTTGGAAAAATGTCTTTCAAATTCCTTGTCTATTTTTAATTGGGTTGTCTTTTATTGCAGAGTTGTACGCGTTCTTTATGTATTCAGCATACACGTTCCTTATCAGATATATGATTTGCAAATATTTTCTTTCATTCTGTGGGTTGTCTTTCACATTCTTGATGATGTCTTTTAGGCATATAAGCTTTTCATTTTGATGAAATCCAATTTATCATTTTTTTCTTCTGTTGCTGTGCTTTTGCTGTCATATCTAAGATACCTAACCCAAGGTCACGGAGATGTGCTCCGATATTTCTTCTAAGAGTTTCATTAGTTTCTGCTCTTACATTTTTGTCTTTGATGCATTTTGAATTAATTTTTGGATATGGCATGAAGTAGGGATCCAATTTCATTATTTCATATGTGGATATCAAGTTGACCCAGCATTATTTGTTGAAAAGACTATTCTTTCTCTTATTAAAATGTCTTGGCACCCTTGTCAAAAATCAATTGACCATATATGTGAGATTTTATCACTGAATTCTATTCCATTGAACTGTATGTCTATCCTTATGCCAGTACCACACTGTCTTGAACACTATAGCTTTGTAGTAAATTTTCAAACTGGGAAGTCTGCATCCTGCAAGATTGTTTTGGCTATTCTAGGGTCCCCTGCATTTCTATATACATTTTAGGATCAGCTTGTCAATTTCTGCAAACAACCCCAAAAAAACATCCTGCTGGGATTTTGGTGGAGATTGTGCCCAATCTGTAGACAGGGTAGTAGTGTTGCAATCTTAACAGTATTATATCTGATCCATGAATATGGGATGTCTTTCCATTTACTTAGATTTTTTTAGTTTAACAATGTTTTATAGCTTTTGGTGTACAAGTCACCTATTATTTCTTTAATTTATTTTGAAGTATATTATTCCTTTGGATGCTACTGTAAATGAATTGTTTTCTTAATTTCATTTTTGGTATGATCACTGCTAGTATATAGAAATACAATTAATTTTTGTATACTGATATTGTGTCCTGAAACTCTGCTAAATCCATTTTTAGTTCTAATAGTTTTGTTATGGATATAAGATTTTCTTTATAAAAGATCATGTTGCTTGTGAATAGAGTTTTATGTATTCCTTTCCAATGTGGATGCCTTTTCTTTTTTACCACCTAATTGCCCACAGTCAGAACCTCCAGTACAACATTAAATAGAAATGCCAAGAGTAGACATCCTTGTTTGTTCCTGATCTCAGGCAGAAAGTACTTGGTCAGTTTTTCACCATTAATACAATGTTGGCTATGGGGCTTTCAATAGATTCCCTTTATGAGATTGAGGAAGTTCTCATCTATTCCTAGTTTGTTGAGGAATTTATCATGAGGTGCTAAAGTCTGTCAAATGCTTTCCCTGCATCTATTGAGATGATCATGTTTTTTGTCCTTTATTCTTACTGTGGTGTATTACATTGATTATTTGACTGATTATTCAAATGTTAAACTAAATTCATATTTCTTGAATAAATCTCACTTGGTCATGGTGTATAATCCTTTTCATATGTTATTAGATTTGGTTTTAATATACTGCTTTTGTTACTTAATATCCATAAGAATTTTCCAAACTCTTTATGTATTCTTCTGAAATACATTTTTAACATATATATCCACCAAAATTTATCTATTTTCTTATAAGACATTTAGGATACTGCCAACCATCCACCTATAAAATATATTTGTAATATACATTTCTGTTCATAAATTTCTGCCTAAGTTTATTATTTTCTTTAAAGACTTTTCTAGAAGTTGAATCACTGAGTCAATTCATGTTATCATTTTTTTAGATTCATTCATAATACCACCTTCCAGAAGATCATATCAATTTACATTCTCAACAGCAACAAAAATGCCTATTTAACCATCTCCTTGCAATACCAATCCTTATAAAAACTTTATTTGTTCAAAAAATAAATAATAGTATAGTATAACAGCATTTCTTACATTCGAGGTCTGAATTTCTTTAATAAATTATCTGTTCAAAAACAATTTAACCACTGAACTGAAGTAAGTAAAATGCTATTTTAAACCATTTTTAATGTGAAACAGGATCATAGCAGGAGTAAACACAACTGTCTAGCTGATTAATATTACATCAAAAGCCCCTTAAAAAGTACTTTCACCATACTGGAACTAGACACCTTTTATTGAACAGTTCATGAAACAGCTCACCAAAGTATTTCCCTAATACACTAAATTTTTTCTCTTTCCCTGTTCCTTCAATTCATGTGTTTCATCTGAAACCTAATGAGCTCAGACAGAAAGCAAAAGTATTTTTTAAGGAATTTTAAAAGGGCATCTTTCAGATCACAGAAAGTATAGAGATTTGATCAAGTCGATGCTTAAATGACTTCTTCAAAGATAGAGCACTGTTAAATTGCATACAAGCATACAGTAAATGGCACTTTCTTCCCCATAAACTTTACTAAATTGATAATGAGAAGAGCGTAGTAGCATGAGATGGCTACCAGAGATGCTACCTTTTAGGAAAAAATTTAAATACGTTGCCAACTGGCACACAGCAATTCTTTTTCCTTATTTAAAAAAAAAGTGTTGGCTCCAATTTAGAAATAAGTTATCTTTGAAGCAAATGAGGACACATTGTATCATTTTACCAGTATCTTTCCCCAAACTTGCTGATGTTGGAAAACAGTGGCTCTGAGAACATTTGAGGTAATTTCTTCTGTAGGAATCAAAGTAACCAAATGTTATCCAAAGTTTGTTTCTCCAACATGTAGCAGAGTTCCTTTCATGTAATAAGCCCCAATTAATAACTGTAAAATGAATGAACCTAATAGTGGCAACCAATTAGCCCCATAAAATTTTGTTTTGGAACTAAGTAACTGGCATATCTTTTTTTTTTTATGGATTAATTTATCCTAATAGTTCTCTTTTTTTTATTGTTGACACTATAACAGATGTCCCCCATTCCCCCCTCTTTACCCCCTCCACCGAGCCCCCGCCCCAGGCCTTCACCACATTATTGTCTATACCCATGGGCTATACACACATGCATATATATATTATTTGGTTACTCTCTTCCAGTCTCCCCCACCCCTCCTCCCCTCTGAGATCTGTCAGTCTGTTCCATGCATCTATGCCTCTGGTCTTATCTTGTTTGTCAGTTTATTTTTTTCATTAGATTTCACATATAAGTGAGATCATGTGATATCTGTCTTTCTCTTATTTCACTTAGCATAATAAGTTCCAGGTCCATCCATGCTGTCACAAAGGGTAAGAGTCCCTTGTTTTTTACAGCCAAGTAGTATTTCACTGTGTACATGTACCACATCTTTTTTATCCACTTATCTACTGATGGGCACCGGGGCTGTTTCCAGATCTTGGCTATTGTAAACATATCTTATCTTTATTACCTTATAGAAGGTGAGTGTGAGGGACAAATACCTCCATGATTTTAGTTCAAAGGATAAAGAAACAGACTAACTACTGCTATAGAGTCATTCTGCAAGTAATGCCTCTTTCTACAATTACCTACTAAAAACATACTAGGTATTACCTTTTCCTTATCTTGCTATAGAGATTTGCCCCTTGCTCTAATTTCAAATTCAAATTTCTAATTTCAAATTCTAATTTATTTATTTTTGTTACAGATGTTTCTCCTTTAAAACCTACAAAAGTAACTTCACTGAAATTAACATTTTTTTCCTAAGACCAAAAGATTATTACCATAAAATATCTGTTTAAGATTTTACCTTTACAGTAGACTGGAAGCACGACACTTTCTGAACTTGTCTGCCAGTATCACAATTCCATACCTAAATTTATGTTAAGAAATAATTGCTAAACATTTCAAATCTTATTATAACTTTTCTAATAATTAAATCACAAATGTTACACATTAAGGTAGAAAATAAATAAAGCATAAAATATTTAGTGTTTATACTACTATAAAAATTAATTCACATAGTGAGTCATTAACTTAGCACAGCAGGCTTACAATCTAAAATAATTTTTAGGTAAATTTTACTATCAAATTATTTGAGCCCTGGCCGGTTTAGCTCAGTGGTTGGAGCATCGGCCCATGGACTGAAGAGTCTTGGGTTCATTCTCAGTCAAGGGCACATACCTCAGTTGCAGGTTCGATCCCTGGCCCTAGTAGGGATCGTGTGAGAGGCAACCAATCGATGTGTCTCTCTCACATATCTCTCTCTCTCTCTCCCTTATTCCCTCCCACTCTGTTTGAAAAAAAAAAAAAATCAATGGAAAAGTATCCTCAGGTGAGGACTAAAAAAGAAATTATTCGAAAATGCCAACAAAAAGGATGGTCTGAAAACTGAATCTTTATAGGCATAATATTGCAACTGTTTAAATTTTAAGGTTTATTCTCCAAAATGGTTCACCAAAATCTAATAAGCATTTAACATAAAGTATTTATACTAAAAGCTAACACATCCATTATTTTTTACC
Organism: Tadarida brasiliensis; assembly: GCA_030848825.1. Classification (NCBI taxonomy): domain Eukaryota; kingdom Metazoa; phylum Chordata; class Mammalia; order Chiroptera; family Molossidae; genus Tadarida; species Tadarida brasiliensis. The sequence continues at coordinate 50,526,574 of CM061258.1, forward strand.
AAAAGCTCTCTCAACATGCATGGCATAATTAACTACTGTTATCCTGATTCAAAAAAGATAGTAACAGTATATTCCTATTACCTGTATACATATTTAAGATAGAGGACTCTCATGAAATATCCAAGGTTAATTTGACTTAAGGAGTACAATGATTTTCAAATTTTTCACACCATTTCCTATGGTAAGATACACATTTTACATCATGTCTGGGAACACACTTACATAATAAATATATAATCTATAAAAATATATATGTATGTATAAACTGTTAAGACTATCACTTCAAAAAAAGTTTTAAAAATCTACCCTTAGCATTTAATGAAGTTAGTTAATAGTGAAAGTCCAAGTTGAATTAATTTAGAATTCACCTGAGTAAAAGAACTGCCAACAAAGCACCCTGGAATTATTTTCAACGAAGTCATTCAGCAAAGTAAATTAGTCTATACTATCATTTAGAGGTAAAGTTTATACTGATACTGTCCCAACTACTCATGTTTGTACTGTAATAGTAATTGTAATAATTGTCTCTAAATATTATTATAGTACCTTAGGAATGGAATAATTAAAAAAGCATTTTAAATTCTACTTTTATAGAGATTATACTGATACTGAAAACAAGAAAAACTAAAACTTTAGTCCATAAAATATTTTCCTCAATAGAGCAGTAGTAATAAAACTACTCTGACCTAAAAATATGAGTGAATTTTATGTTCTTGTATACATAATACTGTAATAACCACAAAATGTATCACCATTTAAATGTTTTCTTAAAATGTTTTCACTTACTGGCAATCTGTCTAGAAATAACTTCAGCTGATACGCTCGTTTAAAGTGTATCATAAAGTATCTCTTGGTTCTATAGAAGCCTGAGAAACACTGACTTCTTTGGGCTTCCTCAAAAACTTACTTCATAAATGCTTGAAGCTATTTAAACAGAATTTTCAAATGAACATAGATTTTTTCAAGTTAATCTAGGATAGCTTTTTTAAGAAGGTAATGAAAGATTACAGTTATCCATTGCATTTGGCTATGGCCTTCACAAATCCAATTCCTTACACAAATAGAAAAGGGCTAAATTTGTTTAAGGAACATAATTTTTGAAGGCAGTATTACACAGTGGTCAGAACTCTGGCTCTTCAGTCAGACTGCTCGGCTTCTGCCCTCCACTGTCTGCATGACCTTGGACATGTTACTTAACCTTTCTTTGCCTCTGTTAACTGTAAATGAGAATAAAAATACTTATTGTAAGGATTAAATGGACTGAAATATATAAAACAGAACAATGCGCAGCACACGTAAGCACTTTATAAGACCTTACTAATGCCACTACATCTTAAAATTTTACCTAAAAGTAAGGGAGAAAGGTAATATACTTTTTAAAAATTATTTTAAAATACTAACTAATAATATTAAACATTAAGACTATGGTAATTCACTTTTTGTCAGACTGGGTGCTCACAAGGTACTTAGGGATTGGGGCCATTAACTTTTTTTTTGCTGCACGATGAGCAGAAAAAATGTAAATTTTTTTCCAGTCTGACTGACTTTATTTCCCTAAATTGAAAAGCAAACTGAGATAGTAAGTATTTTTAAGCTCACTTTCTCCATTTTGTCTATTTTATATAACTTAATACAATAGTAACTCTGGAAAAAAAAGTTTTAGTCATAGGATTTCCATCAATAATAAGCCTTGACATGCTATTTCCAGTCTAATACTTTTCAGATGCCTGATGCTTCTAAGAAGTGTCTTGTGAAAGCTAGAACAAAATCACTTTTGTCAAGACAGGAATGTGCAGACAGGCCCCAAGAGGCTGAAGACTAACAATGTATATACTGGTCCCTTGGGTCACTACAGCTACTTCACTCTCTTCCAGATTTAAGGATATGATAACTGTTCTATCAGCAGAGGCTGTCAAGATGAGCTGATTTTTTTCTTCACATGCTTCCAAGGAAGGAAATGTAATAATAGCTGTTATCTTTTGAGTGTGTCCATTGAGTTCCAAAAGTTTTTCTCCTGTCTGAAATATCAATGAAAATGTCAATAGGTTCATATTTCACAACTTAAATAACTTTAAATAACAACACTAAGAAGAATCACCATGTAGAAAACACATACGTTCTATTTGAAATTACTTAGCCATACACAATTTTAATTACTTTCTGATAGAAAATACACATTTTAGCATATTTTATATATTAAAATTTAAAGGAATATTCTTTCCATATGAGTTAAAGAATATAATTGGATAAATTAAGCATATAAATATCAGTAAGTTAATCTGCAGGAAAAAAATAGAAAGTCCTCATTCTACAAGTATTTGTTATTTAAGTCTCTACAGTTATCAAGTTGTGGAAGGAAAAGAAATCAGCATAACAACAACAAATATATCTATATCAAATAATGTATCAACCACTCATAAAGTTAGCCTCCACTCCATCTCTATTTAATAGCAACAGCTATTCCCACCCATCCAATGTCTTCATCATCAGACTCCCACGGCCTTCCCAAGTACTAAACACACTAAAATACAATGTAAATGTAACAAATTGAAAATCTTTTCCAGGTTGCAAGATTTCATGAAATGGTGAACATAATGTTAAAGAACTCCTTCAATCACAGGCAAAGCCACTGAAAAATGAGTATCTGACAGTCAAATCAGATAACAAGAGAAGATAGACTTCAAAAGAGAATAACCTGAGTATCTAAGGATCAGGAAGAGAGGCCTCAGAGAAATGTGGTGAAGCCTTAAATTTTTTTAAAAATAAGCCTTTTATTATATTGCTATTAAATTCAAACATGAGAAGCATGCTATATCATGCAATCATACAATTTTGAAAGAAAAATTGTCTGCCACAAAAATCAACGCTTTGATTCATTTTCAGAATCACTACATAGTTGCTAATAACAAGTTTTGTTAAGTAAGATTAAAACTTTTATTTTCACAATTTGGCATTTGTTTCTCAGGAAAAAAATCTTAATTTAAAAACTCTCTATTATGAAATATTGGTCCCCATTTTAAATGAATTCTTCCTAAGTATACCTTTTCAAGTATAAATTAGTCTGTCCACTAATATGCAGGTATATCCCCAGACAGTGTTCATGAATGTATACTCAACAATAGAGTCATATCTTTATTACACAATCCGCACAAAATCAATACATACCTGGGCATTCCATACAACTACAAGTCCATCATCACCAGCAGATGCAAATCTGGTTAGAGACAAAAGGTAAAAAAAAAGATCATTGGTGATATTTAAATGCTAAGATTACTAAGAACCATCAAATCTTATTAATGATATTTCTGACTTACTAATATTAATGCAGATTAAGTTAAGGTAATTTAACAAATATTGACGGAATACCTTCTAGGTTTTGTGCCAGGTACTGAGGATACAAAGATAAATAAGATCATTTACAGTGCTACAATGAATAAACTGCAAGAAATGTAAGAATGAGGGAAACCTGTAAAGGATCTTTAAAGTCCTTCCTTGCTTTAAAATTATATGATTAAGCCTGACTTAAGTGACATGAAGCCAAGCTGAGAAACAGCATCACTGATAAGAAGTGATATTCCAAAAGTGGAACAAAGAAACCATATCCTTAGATAAGTTAATTATTTCTATTATTTTCTCTGTAAAAATATTCTAACTACTATTTAAAGCCAAGGTCTCTCCTTTACTCCTCTCTGCAATCTGCTCTTTTTATATTAAATACTGTGGTCTTGGTATGGAAGGTTTGGGGATTTTTCTAGGGTTTTTATTTTGTTTGTTTTTTTAGAGAAAATACTTGAAACTCAGAGGTAAAGGAAAGTTTGTTTCATGGCAGGAAAAAAGAGCTGTGATGAACTGTTATAGTTTATCCTCTTTACCTTCCACTTTCACTACATAAAAGAACAATCACCTACGTTTTGTAAAGAAGATATTCATGACACAAACACTATCAAGAAAAGTAATCTGTTGTAAAGGATTATTCATCAAAGTAACTGCCTTAAAATAAAATCAAGAAGCAATGTTCTCACCTTGGTCGTTTTGGCTCAGCTGTTAGAGCGTTGACCCGTGGACCAGAGAGACCCGGGTTCAGTTCCCACTAAGGGCACGTACCTCGGTTGCAGTTTGCCCCCAGTCCCGGTTGGGGTTGTGCGGGTGGCAACCACTTGATGTGTCTCTCTCACATGGATGTTTCTCTCTCTCTCTTCCTCCCTCTCTCCCTCCAGCTCTATCTGAAGATAAATGCAAAAATGTCCTCGGGTGAGGATTAAAAAAAAAAAAGCAATGTTCTCAAGCAGTGTCCCAACACAGTGGTGTATAGCAATCACATTGGAAGTATATCAATTAATTTATTATTAACAATGTAATACATAAATTTGTACATGATTCTTTAAGAATCAAAATAGATTCCTAGTTGTTCCCATAATATCACTTTCATTAATTCGAATTTAAGGTTTGCTTTTTTAAAATACTTTTTTATTGAGTTTTTTAGAGAGAGAGGAAGGGAGAGAGAGAAACATTGATGTGAGAGAGAAACACTGATCAGCTGCCTCCTGCACACCCCCTACTGGGGATCAAGCCCACAACCTGGCATGTGCCCTGACCTGGAATTGAACTAGGACCTCTCAGTCCACTGGATGACACTCAATCCACTGAGCCACGCTGGCCAGGCAAGGTTTGCTTTTTTTTTTTAATAGAAGAGAAAGAAGTGGTATCATAGAGAGCCAGCAATGCATGCATATTACTGGGCCCTTATAGTTAACCACCATTAATAAATGATACTCCATTTGCAGCTACAGCATTAGAAAATGTGTACTTCTTTACAAGATTGTTATTGGGTTTCACAACATCTGGGTATGCCTTGAAAGTCTTCATTAAAGTAAACATGTATCATTAGAGGAAAGTAAAGAACTATACTCTAGGACACAAAAATTATTTTGTTCCTGAAAGTATCTGTTCTAATGAATTTTATCCCTATATAAGCTTTCTAAAATCTCACTACTTCAGTCAAGGAACATTTTCCTTAACACCCCAAACTGAGCTTCAAGTTCAAATTTCTCATACTCAGTTTCAAAGTCCCATACTAACTGTTGTCTTCATTGGCTCAGACACTTCCTATACTTAGTATCCATTTCAAAACTATTAGATTACATCTCCTACTGTAGGAGCTAAAAGATTACCCAAGAGATAGGAAATTGGCCAAATACAGTCTGACATAGCCCGTTAATAGTATTTTAATATAGAACTACATATCTTTTTAATGGAAAGATGTTTAAAACTACTTTAACAAGCTAGAAACCACACGATTATTTTTAAATCCATGCTTAACACTTATTCTTATTTCAAAATGAAATATATAAAAGACCTGAATACTAAAAAGAAAACAATCATTTATTTATTTAAATATGTTTTATGGATTTTTTTAGAGAGAGACAGAAACATTGATGTGAGAGAGAAACATCGATCGGCTGCCTCCCACGTGCTCTGTACCGGGAGCCAAGCCCAAAACCCGGGCATGTGCCCTGACCAGGAATCGAACCACAACCTCTCAGACCATGGGATGACGCTCAATCCACTGAGCCACACCGGGTGGGCATAAAACAATCATTTTTAAATTAAAAATATAATTCTTATGCTTAATTACATACATTTTCTGAATCATAATACCAAACAATGCCTTTAGTATCAAAAATATTTGCTAGACGTCTTTAATAGTTTGTTTCTAGACTTACTGATTTCTTTTTATTTGTATAGTGATGGTGGGAGGGCAGGACTCAAGGCCTTAAGTTTTCTTTGGTATGGAAAGTCAATTTCTATTGATTCCTGAAACTCTTATAATTGCTTTTCTCCATTTTAGAAGACTGCAGGTTTAAAGTACATACTCTTTTCTAACCTTGATTTTTAACTTCTCATTATTGTTTTTCCATGTCTGAATCTCATGAGTTCACGAGTTCGAAATGAGATATAAAGCTTTTCACCTCAAACTTTAATTCAATCAGTAGTGAACAAAAGTTAAATCTAAACAATGCTCAATAGTAATGCATGAAATCACAGCCAATTTTAAGTTGCTCAGAGGTCAATTACCCAGTTGGTTGATTACTCAGTTCAATTCTTTTATATTCTGTGGCTGCCCTTTTTTCTGCCATTTCAGTTATCTATTATTACCTACTCTAAAGAGAAAACATGAAGTTTTAAAATGCAAATCAATATAACTTTGCTATATATTACTTTTCATAAAATAACTATATATTATTACCTCTCATAAAATAACTATAATAAAGGGTTGGGAGATCATTCATTAATTATAATTATCTATTCTACTAGTATGAATAACTGAAAACTAGCTACTCTATATCAGTTAACCTTAAACTAAGTCAGTTTATCTTAATCAGTCAAACACATACTCTAGCAATGTCCAAATCATAAATGAAAATTCAACCCAAGAATTCCTAATACACTAAGATATACTGTATTGGCTGAAAACAAGTAATGAACTTTTTTTTTTAATCCTCACCTGAGGATATTTTTCCATTTTTCTTCAGAGAGAGTGGGAGGGAGGGAGGGAGGGAGGGAGAGAGAGAGAGAGAGAGAGAGAGAGAGAGAGAGAGAGAGAGAGAAAGAGAGAGAGAGAGGGAGAGAAACATCGATGTGAGAGACACATCAACTGGCTGCCTCCTGCTGGGGCCGGGGACGAACCGAAACCGAGGTTCGTGCCCTTGACCAGAATTGAACCAGCGACTCATTGGTCTGCAGGTCAATGCTCTAACCACTGAACAAACCAGCCAGGGCATAATGAACTATTTTTTTTAAAAGTAATTAAAATGTCAATATGGTTTAAGCTATTCAATGGAAGAAAGAATAGTGGCTATATTGTCATAAAATTATATATAATTATATATAATAATTTTTTTAAAAATTCTCACCTAAGGATATTTTTCCATTTATCTTCAGATAGAGTGGGAGGGAGGGGGGGAGAGAGAGAGAGAGAGGGACAGAAACAGAGAGAAACATCGACATAAGAGAGACACACCAACAAGTTGCCTCCCCCACGACCCTGATGGGGGCGGGGGGGGGGACGAACCACAACGGAAGCCCGTACCCTTGACCAGAATCAAACCCACAACTCATTGGTCCATGGGCCGAACCAACCACTGAGCCAAACCGGCCAGGGCTATAATAATTTTTAAAACATTGTAAGTTAATAGAATCTAAAGATTCAGTTCAAAGATAAGGTATTAAGAGAAATTCTTCTTTACTGATTAGCATAAAATACATTCAGTGAGATTTCGTACTATGTGTTCGGAAATGCCAAGATCAATTATATGCTGTTCTTGCCTCAAGATATTAAAATTTAGTGATTATTTAAAAAGTTACTGTATTTTATCAGATCTAAGACATCAACTGTAAGACATTCTATTACTTTATGTACTATTAAGGAAAAAATTGTTGCTAATTATAACTGAACTACACCATCAATTATATGATGCATTCAAATTTTACAGATGTTAAAATAGGAAAAATTAGGTTTCATAGAATCAATGAAATATAGTAACTGCCATATTTATTGATCTTTATAATATGGCACTTTCTAATCCAACAAATCTCTGATTATTTCTGGAGGGTTTATAGCACTAAAAAATGCTTTTTCACCTGGGTCAGTGTGGCTCAGTGGTTAGAATGTCGGCCCTCCCACCGAAGGGTTGTGGGTTTGATTCCCAGGCCCCAGTAGTGGCTTGTGCAGGAGGCAACCAATCAATGTGTCTTTCTCACATTAATGTCTCTCTCTCTCTCTCTCTCTCTCTCTCTCTCTCTCTCTCTCTCCTCCCCCTCCTTCCCTTACAGTCTTTCTGTAAATCAAGGGAAAAAATATCCTCGGGTAAGGATTAACAAAAAAAATAAAATGACTTTTCAATGAATAAGCAAACATTTAAGTGTTACAAAGGCTCTGGAAAATAGATTGTCTTAATGTAACCTCACTTTTCTCTTTTATCATTATTAATGTATCAATATATTGTCAAAGCAAAAATAGAAATATGAAAAATTTAAAACCCAGAGTCTCACCACAAAGATAAATTCCTTTTACTTTTATCATGTTCTTATCCCGTTATTATACATAGCCTTCAAGTTTTCTTAACTTGAAACCAAGTCTTTATAAATACTCATTGAAACTATACCATTAAATGACCAAGCAAAAGCTATATGCATGAAAACAACTTTAACAAGGTGAAACATGGTTTAATGAAGACTTACATCAGAGTTTCTAGAATGTCCCATCCTCTCCTCCCCTAATTATGAGACCTAATTTATTGTGAGAGTTGATGATTCACTCACTCCTTCAGGAAATATTTATTAAGCACTAACTACATAATATATATGTATGTATATGCTGGATCCTAAGAGCAAAAATCAATGAGATAGGTCTTGCCCTTGAAGAGCTCAAAGTCTGCATTACTCAGTAATGTCATAGGGTCCAGATCATGTATCCACTGATAATTCTAATTTATACTCATTGCAGTTTACAGAAATCATTCCCTTTAAACACCTTCCATTTGAACACCTCACAGGAAGTACTCTTATTGTCAACTGTGGGCTAAAAGAACAGTAAAGTTTCACAAAAAGATTTGTATAAAATAAAATATTTTCACAAGTAATTCCTATGTCCATTACTTAAGTGTGTATTTAATAGCTCTTATTCATGTGAATTTATTTCAATTAAGTCAAAGGTGCTACAGATTCAAATATAACCTTAGAGGACATAGTAAAAAGTACAGCCCATAAACCAGAACATAAACCCTCCTGTATTCAATATCTACATAACCAGAAAGCACTGGAATGATAAAAATAGAACATTAGTATGACAATACAAAAAAAAATCCTTGAGGTTAACTAACTTTCCACCTGATCAACAAGTACTTTCTATAAATGATGCAGCTAAAATACTATATACTTTTTACAATAAAATAAAGTTGAAAAATGTTTCTACAACACCAGAAACCAGACAAAACTGAAACATAACCAAGTTTTCATTTAAAATAATTTTTAATTATCTTATATGCTGCTTAAAGAAAATTAGAGAAGTATGTAGATAGAGACTTTTAATAGAAGTTGAAGGGAATTTCAATGCATTTTCAGGAGCCACAGACATTGTCACTGATTCTTTCATTAGATCTACTTGAATATCAAAATTTTGTCCTTAAGAAAATAGCATTCACACACAACTCTAATATCTGAATGTCTAAAGTTCTTTTTTAGCTCACAAACAGAGTAAAGGTGGGAAGATTTCATAGTTTCCATGGTCATTTGCAAAGGTAAAACCTTTGATAAACTCTCCCATCTCCCAAATCACAAATAGAAAGCTAAACTACACATCAAGTTTACAACTATTAGAATATCAAAAAATCCCTGTGACTTCTATTGGGGAAACTCTCCAATACCCTGAGCTCAAGTTTCTGTGAAAGAACTACTAAAGAAGCATCCCTGGCCTCTCCTTCTTCCCACTGATCTAATAAATGAATTTGGGGAAATGAACTGAGCATGCTCAGTTCAGACGCTTCAGGGTTTCCTCTGAGGATTTGTCTGTTCACAGAGAAGAAACATTCTGCTTTGCTTTTGTTTTTGAGGTAAGCCTACATTTAAGAGGGAGACTTGCAGATGTCCAGTGATTCAGTGAACAAGTCTACTTAACTCCGGGTGACATATTAGGATAACTCACTGTGGTTGTATACAATGCCACATCCTTTAATCCAGTTTTTTTTCTTTTTGCCAGTTATTACTTTATTAAGCTGATATGTTCATGTCCATCTACATGATTTACGCATCAAATAATATCTAAGAAAAAGATTTATCTTTTACTGAAACAAAAATACCTTTTAAATTGGCATTTTTATTTCCTCTATGACAAATATACATCATTTTTTTACATTTCATTATGGAGAATTTAAATATTTATAAATGTGGCCCTGGATAGTTTGGCTCAGTGGTTAGAGTGTCAGCCCTCGGACCAATGAGTCATGGGTTTGATTCTGGTCAAAGGCACGTAACTTGGTTGCGGTTTATCCCTGCCCTGGTCGGGGTTGTGTGGGAGGCAGCCAGTCCATGTTGTCTCTCTCACATCGATGTTTCTTTCTCTCTCTCTCTTCCCATCTCCCTCCCTCCCACTCTATCTGAAGATAAATGGAAAAATATTCTCAGGTGAGGATAAATAAATAAATATTTATAAACGTGGAAACAGTATAACAAAAATCCTCAGCTACTCATCACCTGTCTCCAATAATGATCAACTCATGGCCAGCACTGTTTCATCTGTGCCACACCCAATCCAACCTCCACACATTATTTTGAAGCAAATCCCGGTCACTATATTTCATTTCATCAGTATTATTTTAGTATATGTCTCTTAGGACTATTTTACATCATGGCTAAAGTTAACAACATTTAATTTCTTTTTTTTTTTTTTATCCTCACTCGAGGACATTTTTGCATTTATCTCCAGATAGAGCGGGAGGAAGAGAGGGAAGAAGAGAGAGAGAGAGAAATATCGATGTGAGAGAGACACATCAAGTGGCTGCCACCCACACGACCCCAACCGCAGCTGGGGACAAACTGCAACCAAGGTATGTGCCCTTAGCGGGAACCAAACCCAGCACTCTCCAGTCCACACGCCAATGCTCCAACTGCTGAGCCAAACCAGCCAGGGCAACATTTAATTTCTTAATGACATTAATACCTAGTCAATGATCAAATTTCCTTGATTGTTTCACAGTTTTTTTAAGTTAATTAGAAACTGGATCTAAATAAGGTTCATACAGTGCAATTGGTTGAACATACCTCTAATGTCTCTTTTATTCAATAATTCCTTCTTCCTATTTTTTCCTTGCAATTAAGAGTTTGTTTTATACAGGTCTCACAGTCTGGATCTTGCTAGCTACCTTTCAGTGTTGTCATTTAACATGCCCTTCTGTCCCTTGTATTTCTTCTGGTAAATTAATAGATCTAGAGATTTAATCAGACTCAATTCTTACTTTTTGGTAAGGCCACTTCATAGGCAGTTTGTATACTCTACCAGGAAAAATAATTTCTGGCAGACATGTGTGTGTGTGTGTGTGTGTGTGTGTGTGTGTGTGTAATGTTAACAACCATTGCCTAATTTGTTATTCTATTAGAGGTTGCAAAATTACAATATTCCAATTCTATAATTCTTTCTAGTTTGAATTCTTCTATGAAGAGAAATTTCCTCTCATCAATTATTACTGATCTCAGGATACAGTTTGTATAGGAAAGGCAGTATAGCTCTTGACTTGCAGATACCTTTTCAAGAGAGAACTACTGCCCAGATGTGAGGATTGTGGTTGACTTCAGGGTACATTTCAGCTTTCAAGCCAGAATCATACTATTTCAGTTGGCCCGCCAGCCACTGGGATTAAGCAAGGTGGTGGAAGCCACAGGAACATTCTTGAATGACCCTCAGCCAATGACTAAGCAAGGCGGGGCAAAAAGTATTAGCTATTTCCATCCAATGCAGGACTCCTCTAAGGGACATTCTTTCCTCCAGAGCTCCCCATTGGGTTTACAGACTTGGTCAGATCTGCATCATAGTCTGAGACAGCTCCCCTTGTCCAATCCTACTTCCTTCTTTTTCCTTTCATTGGTGTCTCTCTCTAATAAACTTTTTGCTCGCTTAACTCCATTTTATTGTATGCTTCTTAGGGAACCCAGGTATTAGGAGGATCTAAATCATCTTGACTATTGATTTTTTTTTCTCTGAATATTTGTAAGAAAGTTATTTTAGCTTAAGAATATTTTCTTAAAGACGTAACCTATTATTTGTTTAGTGAACTCTCAAACTGTACCAAGTTTGTTTAGTTTCTTTGTCAATATACAGCTTCACCAGCCATCCTAGGGCACGTTTTGTTCTCCAGTCTGGCATATCATGGGTCACCTAATTCTTTTCCAGTCATGATCACCATCCTACATAACCTTGTCTGTTTCCTGGAGTAGCAAGGAATGGTCAAATGAGCAACAGAGAAAACTATTCTTAAAATGTGTTATAAACTCAGTTTAGTTTAATGTGTCAAATGCTAGAGTATTACATGTAATTTTAGCACATTCCACTTTTTGGAAGACTCTTGCTGAGTCTTAGCCTTCTTTAGTGATCTCCCAATCAATATGACCCTCACTTCATGTTCAAAAAATACTAAAGAAGAAAAGAAAAGGCAGCTGTCTGTTAGGTTATACAGGATTTATTTGGTATCTTCAAAAACCAATCTGAGAAAATTTTCCACTCACTGATTTTAGCTGAGCCACCGAGAAAACAAGAAAATCCTTCTGCAAAATTCTCAATAAACTGATATTATCTAAAGACCTGAAGCGTGAAACCTGGATTACAACAGCTGACCAAAAAACTAGAATGCAATGTTCACAAAAACTAAGTAAAAACATAAAAAGTGTAACAATATAATATTTAATTAAAGTATTTTGGTAATTTGACAATGCATAAAAAATGTACATATGCAATGGTAAAGATAATTCTAAACTAAACTGTTAAATTAAGAATGAAAATGTTAAGCTTGTAATTCTATTTGTAATAAATACCTATATGGTTTGTAGACTTTTTATATTTTTCCTACCCATAATGACTCTTTCAGTTATAGTTTTTAGTTGCACTACAGAATTAAATTTTGTTAAAACAAAACACAGATTGAAAGTTCTAAAGGTCTGTGACTGACCGAAAAACTTCAGACTTAATTGCATGGAAATTTTGACATAGTAATGACTTGAGTACAAATAATTAAATGTGATTCATGTAGTAATATCTTCACTTTATTTCAAAAGCCATAAAGTAAGCTTTTCATTTATTTTAGACATTTAGATTCACTGTGTTAGATAGCAAACATGGCCACAAATTATTCTCCCTCCCAATGTTACCATTTGCAAAAAGATTTAGTTGCTTCTTCCATCAAGAGATAGAGTTTATTTATCCACTTACTGAATTTGTGCCAGCTCCTGACTTGCTTTAGCCAGTGAAGCAGCAGCAAACATGATACAAACTGAGACTTTAAAAGTTTTATATCGGAGCTTGCCATTTTGTTGGTATTAGATCTCCATAATTACTATGTGAACAAGCACTTGAGCACCCATGGAGAGAGACCCCAGGCATTACAGCTGAGACCATTGTAAACCAGCCAGCCCCCCAGCCAATCTATTAATACTTGCTGACCACAGATGCAAAAGTCAACCTAACCAAGACAAGCTGACCCTGGTGCAGATGGAAAAAACTTACTCAACTGAGCCTAACCCGAACTGCCATCCTGCAAAATAGTGAGCTAAATATATAGTGGTTGTTTCAAACCACTAAGTTTGGGGTGATATTTCACAGAGCAGTAGATAACTGATTTAATCATCTATAGCTTTTTACTGTTTACAGAACACTTACTGTATCACTGAACAAGTGAAGTATATATGAGCAACACTGTGAAGAAAATGTAATCAAATATCAGCATTTGGACAACAATCACTATTCTATTAGATGGCCTTTTCTTGAAGAGTCTTCTTCCAACTAGGTAATAAGAATAGCCAAGAGGACATTTTGGAGGGCAGATAGCAATGAACATGGAATTTTAACAGTTAATCTATATAAAAATTTAAAGACCACATCCTGAAAAATAAACTGTATATTTTTTACTTAACTTTCTTAGGCAAAATGATTTGAGGATTCCTTAAGGTTCAAATACTGTATTAGTGATATGGTCCAGGAAATTATTTGGGATTATTTTTAACCTACCTAGAAATTTATTATGGTAAAATACGGTACAAGAAAACTTTAACTGTTCAATACCCTATCTTCCCAGAAATGTTTAGTTTCAGAGATCTGACTAAATAAATATAGTATCACTTAGGACCTACCAACAATGAACATTACCAAAAAGGCTGAAGATTAATATACTATGGTTAACATGCTATGATTGGTTTAGCATCTATCACAACAGGAAAATAATGTTGATAGGCTAGTAATATATATGAGGTGAATCTTTTCAAGCAAAAGTTGAGGAGCATTTTGTTGTACAATAATTTGGCTGGATTTTGTTCCTGATTTCTAGAAGGAAATTGGGCTCCTCAGACCTCACCTGAGTATATACTAATGAGATGACTCAGGGTGGGCCCCTAGACAGTTTAAGAATGGGGGCTGCCCAGCTGGTGTGGCTCAGTGGTTGAGCATCAACCCATGCACCAAGAGGTCACCGGTTTGATTCCCGGTCAGGGCATATGCCCAGATTGTGGGCCAAACCCCCAGTAGGGGGCATGCAGGAGGCAGCCAATCGATGTTCTCTCTCATTGATGTTTCCATCTCTCTCTCCCTCTCCCTTCCTCTCTCTCTAAAGTTAATAAAGAAAAAAAAATAAGAATGGGGGCTGGTCATGTGGAAAATATGAAACATGAAATTAGAGGTTGCAGCTTTGAGCCACAGACATCAGCATGACCTCAAAACTGGGGAAGGGGTGGAGGCTAGAAATTGAGTTTAATCAAGTGGCAAACGATTTAATCATTCCTATGTATGAAACCCCAATAAAAACTCTGAACACCCAAAGTTTGAGTGAGCTTTCTCATTGGTGATACACACTGATGTGAAGGGTGATGCTGAAGGGTGATGGATCCTGAGGACACAGAGCCTACACTGGGACTCTCCCACACCTTGCCCTGTGGGCCTCTTCATTTGGCTGGTCCTGATTATATCCTTTGTAATAAAACTGTAATCATAAGTAGAGTGCTTTCCTGAGTTCTGTCAGTCATTCCAGCAAATTATCAAACCTAAAGGGGAAATGGGAATGTGTAGCCAGTTGGTCAGAAGTGTGGAAACCCTGGAGATTGCAGCTGGTGACTGAAGTGATAGGAGTGTTGTTCAGGACTGTGCCTTGACCTGTAAAATCTGACCTAACTCTAGGTAGTATGAGAATTGCATTGCACATGGGAAAAGCAACTAAATACCAAAGACACAGGAAAAGCAGAGAGAAGACAGGTTAATAGACAACAGAAGTGATAGTCAGACTTAGGAATAATCACAGAAGCAGTCACCCATGGAGTCAAAAAATGAAAAAAAAAAAAAAAAAAGCAGTATTAAAGGCAAAAGAAACCATTAGAGATGACAGTGGAAGAACTGATAGGGACAATGGAAGTGGGGTTAGGGAGTTAAGATGGCAAGCAACATGCACACTTAATAGTCTGGGGACTCATCAATTCATTTAACAACTATCTATTAATTATCTGCTACATGTAAAACACTGTGCCAGGTACTAAGGATATGTGGTGAATGTGAAAAACATGGTCCCCACTTTCATGAAGTTTACATTCTAGAGGGGAAGATAAATACTAAATTGTGTAATTGTTATTGTGATACACGTTACAAAGGATATGGATATGATTGAATAAGGGTTTAATAAACAGATATACAGATCAGTAATAAGCTAAATCCACAGTCCTAAGACCTACATACCTCCTTCATCTCTATTTGCAAGTATATTCAACACAATATTATACATGTTACCAACGTAGTACAGAATAATGTACATTTTTAAATTTTTTTATCTGTTTTTAATTATAGTTGACATACAATTTTATATTAGTTTCAGGTGTACAACATAGTGACATTTATATATCTTATATACAAAGTGATCACAATAATGCTAGTAACCACCTGTCACTGTAGTTAATATATTATTGATTCTATTCCCTTTGCTGAATAATATTCATTTTAAAGGGTTTTCATCAATAACAAAAAATTCAGATTCAATACTTACCTCACCTTTCACTAAAAATAGTACATTCCCTTAGTTACCTGATATTTAAATAGTTCCCATATTTGTTTGTCAAATTTAGGTTCATCTTAATATATAGTTATAACCCCACCCAAATTTTATTTTATTTTATTTATTATTTTTTTAATCCTAACCCAAGGATACTTTTCCATTTATCTTCAGATAAAGTAGGAGGGAGGGAGGAAGAGAGAGAGAAACATCGATGTGAGATAGACACATCGATTGGTTGCCTCCCTCACGACCCCAACCAGGGCTGGGGACCAACTGCAACCGAGGTATGTGCCCTTGGCCGGAATCGAACCCGTGACTCTTTGGTCCGCGGGCCGACACTCTAATCGCTGAGCCAAACGGGCCAGGGCACCCACCCAAATTTTAAAGTCATACACTTCCTCTAAACAACAAATTTCTGAGCCGTCAAGAAACAAAACAAAACAAAAAAACCCTCAAACAAAAATAAGCATTAAATCATCAGATATGACACTCTGACTTCTGAGCAAAGCAGAGGTCAATTTCTACTAACTGGTGCTAACAATCAATTTTTAAGTTTTTAGAAAAAATGGATTAATTTTGAAGTTGTTTTTAATATAAAATTCCCTAAAAACTCTTTCCAAACAATAGTCAACAAACTAGAGTTTCTTACCTGTAGTCATCTAACCGTACCAGAAATCGTACAATATCATGATGAGCTTTCAGTACAAGCAGTTCAGTGTAGGGGTTCTGAGTTTGTTCTTCACCTATTGTCTGTAGAGGAGATTTCTTGTATTGGGGGGGGGGAAAAGCCAAAACAAAAGAGAGAGATAAAATGATTCATGGTAAAAGATAAATGGGAATAAAACTGCAACTTATACACCTAAGAATACAAGATTTAAAAAGCTGTAAGATGTCATGTTCTAGTATTACATACAGGGTGGGGCAAAAGTAGGTTTACAGTTGTTCATATGGAAAATAATACAATAATTAATAAATAATAATACAAGAATAAACTGTTTCATGTATGAACAACTGTAAACCTCCTTTTGCCTCAACCTACACTATTTCTCCTAATATCAACTGACTGCCAATTTAACACAAAACATTTTTCTTACCACAAATCCACAGCATAAATTTTAGTATTTTCAAGTCACAATAAATTTACAAAAAGGGTGAGTTGCATTTTATAAAATTATATTTCAATAAACCTGATCTAAAAACTTAATGGGCCAATCCAACTCAGTATTTTTAAATGGGTGCTTCTCCCCTGAAACTTGGCAGAAACAAAACGACAGGTCAAAATGGTAAAAGATAAAACAGACTAAAGTAGTACCTAGTTTACTATAGGCACTCATTATATGTTTGCTGAATGAATAAAAGAAGGAATGAAATCATATAGAGTCAATGAATTCAATGAATTCAACTTTGAAAAATAATACTGATAAAGATAGTTGCTAACATTTACAGAGTATTAGGTGGCAGCCCATATGCCAAACACTGTGCAAAGCACATACGGCAGGCATATAACTCTAAGTCTGTAACGTAGGTCTTATTAAACCCATTTCTGTAGTCAAACCCAGTAGTATTTCAAAAAACCCCTGTTCTTAACCTCTAAACTGCAGTTTTTCAAACTTGACACTGCTGACATTTTGGATCAAATAATCCTTTGTTATTAAGGGCTGTCCTGTGCACTGCAGGCTGTTCAGCAGCATCCCTGGTTTCTACACATTAGATGCCAATAGAAATTCACCCCCGTCCCAAATTGTGACATTCAAGAACGTCTCCAGACATTGCCACATGTCCCTTAATGGGCAAAATTATCCCAGCAGAGAAACTCTGCTTAAACCAGAAGCTTTGATTAAAAGTTCTTGCATAAATTAGGACAAATCATTGGTCCTAATAATGTACAAATTCACAGCAGTTTAAAACTAAAATATTTTTACATGAAGAAATGTATAACATACATAAATGTTTAAAAAAAAAATTACCCCCAAATAATATCAGTTGACTTGGGGAAGTGACACCAATTCAAATGAACCAAAAGTGTAAAGCCGCAGTCACCACTTGTTTCTAGTACGTAAGTCAGATACTTTTTTAAAATGGAAATGAGCATGGTTTAAATAAGGAGCAGCTGAGTGTCCTGGAGCCCAGCGTTGAACCACATCGGCTTCAGTTTCCTCGCCTTTTGGAACAAGGATACTGTATTTAACTCTCAGTCTTAGAAGAATCGGGATTACCAGCCAGCAGCAGAAAGAGGCCCCCCTCCCTACCCTCCCCACCCTCCCCTCTCCCCGGCCTCACAACCAGCAAGCCCCGCCTCCGACGCGGTCTCCATTGTCTGGACTCCATCCCAGCTCAGACAGCAGCTCCTGCGGGGCAGGCAGGCTCCACCCAGGGGTTTACCTCGGACAGTCCCTGAGGTTCTCGGCCTCCCCCTATCAGCCATCGCAGCATCCGGGTAAGGCGTCTCGGCCGGCCCAGGCCGCAGTCAGCCCAAAGTCGGCGCTGGCCGCAGCCTTCTACCGCTCCGGTAGCACAGAGCAATGGAGCGGCTAAGACTTGCTGCCCCAGATGTGCCCACAGAACGAAGCCGAGCAAAGGAGAATCCACAGAAGCGGAAGATATTTGTCCCCCAAGCGCTGCCGTACTCAGCCACAGACGCTTGGTTTCAGGTAGCCACTAGGGGAGCAGTAGCCGAAAGCTGGTGGCGGGGAGGGGGGCGGGGTGTCCGCGAGGCTGCAGAGGCTCCAAGTGAGCAGGCGCGGGGGCGTAGCCCACTTTGCACGCTGAGCTTGGGTAGCTTGAGCGGCCCCTGGTGGACGTGTGTGGCGCAGCATCTGAGCCCCGCGAGCAAGTGCGTACCAATCAACAACCCCTTGCATCCTTCACTTGGCTGGGGGACCAGAAACCCGGTTTCAAGAGCTGGCTGAAGAAGGGGACTTCCACATCTGGACTAATCCAATGGCATGTCTGTACACCAGAATAAATCTGGCCAACATTTTTTTGTGTTGTAGTACAGATAGTGTTCTGAGGCTTTACATAAATCCTCATAGTAACCCTATAGTTCCTATTTTATAAAGAAACTGAAGCTCTGAAAGATCAGGTAGTTTGTCAAAGGCTAACAGCTAGGAAGTGGCTACACTGAGATTGGAACCCAATCTCCAAGCTCCAAAACGAGTGCTCTGGACTGCCCTATGTGGTCTAACCCAGAATCTCCCTAAAGAATAGAACACACTTTATTCCTCCATTTTGGCTATAGACTTGCTTAGGTAGTCAAAGGGCTATGGTCTCTACTCTGGCTGCATATCAGAATTACTCAATGTATATTTTGAAAAATATATATTCCTGGCTTCTACCTGGACTTATTAAAAGTCACTATGACTAGAACATAGGAATCAGGGTTTGGGGAAAATTCCTCAGGTGAATCACGAATAGCAAGGTTTCCAAATCGCTGGCTTAGGAACTACTTATACACATGCCTGTAAATGTTCATACATATATTTCATATGTGATTGTTAGGTTCAAATGAGGATCCTAGCAGTAAATTCTTATAGAGAACCTAACACGTGTCCCAACCAATACATTAATTTAACAGATATGTATGGGGCATAAATGCACAAGAGATTCAAAAAGTAATTACAGCCCTGGCCAGTTTGGCTAAGCGGTTAGAGCTTTGGCCTGCAAACCAAAGAGTCTTGGGTTCGATTCCAGTCAAGGGCATGTACCTCAGTGGTGGTTTGGTCCCCGGCCCTGGTCGGGGTCGTGCAGGAGGCAACTAATCGATGTGTCTCTCTCACATTGATGTTTCTCTCTCTCTCCCTCCCTCCTTCCCCTCCCTCCCCTCCCTCCTTCTATCTGAACATAAATGGAAAAATATCCTTGAGTGAGGATTTTTTTTAAAAGTAATTACATAAAATTGCTACTTTTTGGATCAAGGCAGAATGTACTGGATACCAATAAGAGCGGGCCATACACTCTACTTTGAGATATGTTGGTTATGGGCAGCTACTCAATCTAACTGACAGTCCCTACAGAACTGGGATGTCCTATGATTCATCTTTGTATTCATTTTGAGTACACTTGAGAAAGGAATACTCCCAAGGGTCAGAAGAAGTTTTCCCCAAATTGCAGTCTGCATGCAGTTGAAGACAGACCAAAATAGAGACTAGCCCCTGGAAAAGGGGAACTCATCTTTAGTGAAAAAAAACAACAACAACAAAAATCCAAGAACACCAGGATTTTAATCCTGGAAGGACAATCTTCAAGTGATGCAATATGGTTGCCCAGGTAGCCTAAATTTTATCCTGATTTTCCACATTCTTTGGGAGTTTTCCCACTGCCCCATTACTGTGATCTAAAAAACACTCTTCTGGTCTTTAAAACACTGGTCCAGAAGTGAACACTTTTTCCCTTGGTTCTTTTTAGGACAGCTGAAAAATAACTTTATATAAGATTATACTAGGATGACCTCAGGGAAGCTGGAGGACTAGGAAGAATCAGGAATCCATCTCTCCACCTAGATGACAATAACTGTACTATCAGAAAGTGTGGACTAACTATTTTTGAACTCTGAAGACTGTTTAAAAGCTTGTAGCTTTCAGGGGAAATCTTGGCTAGCACAGATCCTGGCCAGCATTGTTTCAACCCCAACTGACTAAAGCTGCTTCCAGGGGTTTTAAAGAAATAGCATGTTTGGGGTCCCCCCCCAACTGCCCTTTTCCCCTTCTGGAGAGCCAGACATTTAAGGATTAGGACATTCAAAAGCAGCCACATATATAGAGGAATTTAGAAGGCCACCACACATGCCCAGCAAAAAACACATGCTCAAATATGACCTATGGAAACCTTAAGCTTTCACCTCAGACACCTTTCAACAATCAATAAATCAATCAATAAAATAAAAACCAGCAAATTCTGGGGAAGGGGGAGAATCTCATTTCCAGAGTTAACACATTAAAAATTCAAATGTCCAGTTAAAAAATCATAGGCATACAAAGAAAATGCAAAGAAACAGTAAAGTGTGGCCCATTCAAGGGAACAAAATTAATTGACAGAAACTGACCCTGAAGAACCTCAGACACTGGACTTACTAAAGATGTAAAGAGACTCAGACCTAAAGGAAGATGTGGATAAAGACATGAATACAATGTGTAAACAAAATGAGAATATCAATAAAGACAAAGACATTATAAAAAGAAACCAAATGAAATTTTGAGGTTTAAAAAACAATAAGTGGCCCAGCCAGTGTGGCTCAGTGGTTGAGCATCAACCCATATACTAAGAGGTCGCCAGTTGGATTCCCGGTCAGGGCACATGCCCAGGTTATGGGCCCCATGCCCAGTGGGGGTCATGCAGGAGGCAACCAATCGATGTTCTTGCTCGTTGATGTTTCTACCTCTCCTGTCCTCTCTTTCTCTCTCTAAAATCAATAAAGAAAAAAAACTAAAAACAATAACTAAAATGAAAAATTCACTAGAGGAGTTCAAAAGCAGATTTAAGCAAACAGAAAAAAACAGTAAAGGTAATACAATTAAAATGATCAAGTCTGAAGAACAGAAAGAAAAAAGAACAAAGAAAGGTTAACAGAGCCTAAGGGATCTGTGGAACACCATCAAGTAGATCACCATGTGAAGTGTGGGAGACCCAGAAGGCAAAGAAAGAGGCGACAGGACAGAAAAATATTTGAAAAAATAGTGCTTCAAAATTCCCAACTTTGATGAAAGACATGAATCTGTAAGTCCAAGAGGCTTAATGACCGCCAAGTAATGTGCATACAATGGAACAGTATTCATACATAAATAAGAAAATGAAATTTTTGTTTTTCTGTAACATGATGCACTTTGAAAATATTATACTTAGCAAAATAAGCTGGACATAGAAGAACAAATATTTTAAGATTCCACTTATATGAAGTCCTTAGAATATACAAAATCATATACAAAGAAAGTGGAATAGAGGTTACCATAGGCTGCAGGGAGGGGAGAATTGAGAGTTATTGTTTAATGGATACAGAGTTTATATTAAGAATGATAAAAAAGTGTTGGGTATAAGTAATGGTGACAATTATACAATACTGTAAATATATTTAATGCAACTGAATTGTATACTTACAAATGGCTAAGATGCTAAATATTCTGTTATGTATATTTTACCATACACACACACACACACACACACACACACACACACGACAAATAGATCAATGGAACGGAATACAGAGCCTAGAAATAGAACCAAATATATAAGGAAACTGATTATATTTTTACAAAGGTGTAAAGGCCATCAGTAGAGAAAAGAAAGTCTTTTCAATAAATGATGCTAAAACAATTTGACATACATATTCAAATTAATGATCTTCAATCTATATCTCACTCCATACACAAAATTCAAGATGTATCATAGACATAAATATAAAGTATAAAACATCTAAAAAAAAAATTCTCTGTGACCTTGTATTAGGCAAAATTTCTTAGATATGACCTCAACAAGCACAATACATTTTTTAAAAGTTACTACTTCATCAAGATTAATATTTCTGCTCTTTAAAAGACATTGTTAAGAGAATGAAGAGATAAGCCATAGACTGGGAGAAATATCTGTAAATAATTATCTGATAAAAGGCTTATATCCAGAATATAAACTCAAAATAGAATAGGAATCCAGTTCGGGTAAGATGGAGTAAAAACACAATACCTTTTTCTTTCCAAATTGAACACTACAAAACTTGGACAGAATGAATAGTGCAGCTATTTGAGGACCAGGAAAGGTTAGCTTGGGGTGGGGGTGGAGGGCTGGAGGTGGTGGAGACTATTCAAACCACCACCAAGTGAGCTTTCCTGCAGTATCCTCCTGGCCTGAATCCAATGCAGCCTCAGAGATGAAACTGAGCACTATCATGCTGACAGAAAAAAAAAAAAAAATGCAGGAGAAACAATTAGTTCTGGCTAGAAGTCAGAAAAGGAACTGATAAAGTTCAGAGAAAATGGGGAAATCTCTGGGGGTTGAGAGGATTCTCTCCTTTTCTCCGTTCTCTCATGGCATAGACTCAGTTTTAAAACTGAACCAACATTGGAACCACAATCACAAAAGGAAGGTTAGAACTTGTGTCTGAACTTAGCAAAGTTAAGTGCTTGTAAAAATAAAAATACCAACATTCTCTACACAACATCAATAAGTTTCTTAGTATCATATTCCAAATGTCTAGAAATGCAATCCAAAATTACTTGGCATATAAAGAAATACAAAAATCTCAACTCATGGGAAAACATCATCAACAGATTCCAATAACAAGATAATACAGATGTTGGAAATATCTGACAAAGACTTTAAAGACTATTATAAAATGCTCAAATGGCAACTATGAACACTCTTGAAACAAATGTTAAAATGGAAAGTTTCAGCAAAGAAATACAATATATAAAATAGAAGAATCAAATGGAGATTTTAGAATTAAAAATACAATAGTCAAGTCACTATGGAAAACAGTATGGCGTTTCCTCAAAAAATTAAAAATGGAACTACCATTTGACCCAGTGATCCCACTTCTGATAATATATCCAAAGAAACCTGAAATACTAATTCAAAAGAATATATGTTTACTGCAGTGTTATTTACAATAGCCAAGATCTGGAAACAGCCCAAGTGCCCATCAGTAGATGAGTGGATAAGAAAAAATGTGATACATTTACACAATGAAATACTACTTGGTTGTAAAAAAGAAGAAAATATTACCTTTTGCGATAGCATGGATGGACCTGGAAATTATTATGTTAGGTGAAATAAGCCAGTCAGAGAAGGACAAATGCCATATGATCTCACTTATATGTAGAATCTAATCAACAAAATAATTTAACAGACAAAATAGAAACAGAAGCATAGAAACATAGAATAGACTGACAACTGTCAGAGGGGAGGAGGGTTGGGGAGCTGGGTGACAAAAGGTGAAGGAATTAAGCAAAAAAATATATATATAATACATATATGTGTGTGTGTGTGTGTGTATGTGATACATAGACATGGACAATGGACAATAGTATGGTGATAGCCGAGGGGAAGGGGATGGGTGTAGGTTGAGGTGGGAAAAGGGGGGACAAATGGGGACAGAAAGAGACTTTGGGTGGTGAGCACACGATGCAGAATGTGATGATGCTTTATGGAGTTGTACACTTGAAATCTGTATGGTTTTATTAACCAATGTTATCCCAATAAATTCAATAAAAAATATATAGTCAAAGTTAAAAACTCAATAAATGAGCTATGGCAGGGTAGTTTAGTTGGTTAGAGCATCATCCCAATACACCAGGGTTGTGGGTTCGATCCCCAGTCAGAGCACATATAACAATCAACCAATGTCCGGCCATTGTGGCTCAGTAGATTGAGCATCATCCCATGGACTGAGAGGTCCCAGTTGGATTCCTGGTCAGGGCACATGCCCAGGTTGTGGGCTCAATCCCCCATAAGGGGTGTGCAGGAGGCAGCTGATTGATGTTTCTCTCACATTGATGTTTCTATCTCTCTCTAAAAGAAAAGAATTACTTTAAAAAAGACTAATTAAAAAAAATCAACCAATGAATGCATAAATAAGTGGAACAACAAATCAATGTGTTTTTCTCTCTCTCTATCCCTCTCTCTAAAATCAATAAATTAAAAAACAAAAACCTCACTGAATGGACTCAATAGCAGACTAGAGATGACAGAGGAAAGAGTCAGTGGACTTGGAGAAAATCAGTGAAACCAAAAAAATATTTTTAAAGATCAATAAAATTGATAAACCTCTAACAAGACTGAGAAAGGAAAAAAAATACAACTTAGCAATAAAAGTAATGAAAGAGGGTATATCACTACAGATCCTATAGACATTAAAATGATAATGAAATAATATAAACTACACACAGGAGTTTAAAAACTTCAATGACATGGATCGATTTCCCAAATTCACAAACTAACAAAACTCATTCAAGTTCAAATAGATAACATAAATAGTTGTATAACCATTAACAAAATTGAATCCATATTTAAAATGGTCCAAAAAAGAAACCTCCAAGCCCAGATGGTGATACTAATGAAAACCACAGGAGGATTTCTTGTAGAAAGACAAGATGCTTCTAAAACTCATCAGAAAGGACAAAGGAACTAGATAGAATACACTGTGAGACATTGTGCTAGAAACTGAGAATAATACTCAAAATTTTAAATTTTAAAAATAAGTAAAAATATTTTAAATGTTATGGTACCTGATCTCAAGGAACTTAGACTTTAGATTAACATTGAGAAGATTTTTTGCATTTAAAGAAGAAATAACTGAAGTGTAACAGGTGATCACATACAAATTAGTACTGAGTAAATTTAAGGAGTAAGTTCTAAGGAAATCTGGTTTATAAATAATCATCAAAGTTCTAGAGATTGGTTACACAATAATGTGAATGTACTTAACATTACTTAACTGTACTTTCCAAAAGGGCTAACTTGGTAAATTTTATATTATGACTAAAAAAATAAAAATAGGGAGTGATGTAATTAACATGGCAGACTAACAGTTTTGTACAGACTACCCCCAAAGACCACTGATTTAGACAATCACTCATGGAGGAGAGTGCCTTTGTAGAACTTCGAGAGTCCAGCAGAGAAGCCCCAGCATACCAATGGAGAAAAATATCCAAGATTGCATGCATTCAAGAGGGTAGGAAGAACAATTCCACTTTATCCACATCACCCCTCTCCCAAGGTGGCATAGCTCAGTGCCAAGAGAAATCGTCTTAGCCCGCGATTTCTTCCATGGGGAAAACAGAGCATGTGAGCGAGTTCCCGGCTTCCCCAGCTGTGCAGGAAATCACCAAAGGGAGCCTCTTCTTTCTCACTCCATCCAGAACACAGGTGTGTGACACAACTGGGGAGCAGCTGGGAGAACAGCAGCTATGGCTTTCAGAGGGCATCAACGGAACAAAATAAATAAATAAAATAATCAATATAAAACATCAATGACAGGATCAAGCAAAAGAAAAAAGTTGTGAGGTAGAAGACAGGTCATTTGAAATTATTTAGTCAGAGGAGAACAAAGCAAAAAAATTAAAAAAGAGTATAGAAAGCCCTTGAGAATTGTGGGATACTCTTAAGAGAAAAAAAAATGTACATAATATTGCAGTCCCAGAGAAAAATAGAAAGAAAAAAAGGAGCAGAAAGCTTTAAAATATAATGGCCAATGCCCTAGCTGGTGTGATTCAGTTGGTTGGACATCATCCTGCAAAGTGAAAGGTTGCTGGTTCGATTCCCAATCAGGGCACAAACCTAGGTTGCGGGTTCCATTCTTAGTTGGGGCACATGCAGGAGGCAACCAATAGATGTTTCTCTCTTATAGCAATGTTTCTCTCACTCTCTCTCTCCTTTCCTCTCTCTAAAAATAAATTTTAAAAAAATGTTAGAACTAATAAAGAAATTCAGTAAAATTGCAGGATACAAAATCATCATGCAGAAATCAGTTGCACTTCTATTCACTAACAACAAAGTATCTGAGAAAGAAACATAACAATCCCATTTACAATAGAATCAAACAAGAAAATACTTAGGAATAAATTTAAGGAGGTGAAAGATCAGTATACTGAAAACTACAAAACATTGACAAAGTAAACTGAATATGATACAAACAAATGGAAAAATATTTCATGTTCTTGGAACAAAAGAATTAATATTGCTAAAAGCCTATATTACCTAAAGCCATCTATATAGTCAATGCAATCCCTATTAATGGTACTTTTCACACAAATAGAAAAAAAAGTAGTGCTAAAATTTGTATGTGATCACAAAAGACGCCTCAAATAACCAAAGCAATCCTGAGGAAAAAGAACAAAGTTTGAGGCATCACACTTCCTGATTTCAAACTATA
The DNA here is from genome assembly GCA_030848825.1 of Tadarida brasiliensis. Classification (NCBI taxonomy): domain Eukaryota; kingdom Metazoa; phylum Chordata; class Mammalia; order Chiroptera; family Molossidae; genus Tadarida; species Tadarida brasiliensis. The sequence goes on from CM061258.1 coordinate 50,553,223, forward strand.
TTAGAAAAGTATAGTTATCAAAATACAATGGTACTAGTATAAAAACAGATGCACAGACCAATGCAACAGAATTGAGAGCCCAGACACAATCAACAAAACGAGAAGGAATGAGAAAATATTTGCAAAACATATATCTGATAAGAGGTTAATATCCAAAATATACAAGGAACTTATACAACTGAATAGGACACACACACACACACACACACACACACACACACCCTAATCTAATTTAAAAATGGGCAGAGGACCAGAATAAACATTTTTCTAAAGAAGACATACAGATGGCCAATAGGTAATGAAAATATTCTGAACATCACTAATTAGAAAGTTTTAAATCAAAACCACAATGAGATATCACCTCATACCTATTAGAATGGCTATTTATCAAAAAGTCAAGAGAGCCCGGCCGATGTGTCTCAGTGGATTGAGCATCATCCCATGAACTGAGAGGTCCTGGTTCAATTCCCAGTCAGGGCACATGCCCAGTTGCAGGTTCGATCCCCAATAGGGGGCATGCAGGAGGCAGTCGATCAATGTTTCTCTCTCACATCGATATTTCTCTCTCTCTCTCTCTCTCTCTCTCTCTCTCTAAAAAAATCAATGAAAACATTAAAAAATATTTTTTTTAAAGTCAAGAGATAAGTGTTAATGAGACTATGGAGAAAGGGAATACTTGTACACTGTTGGTGGGAAGGTAAATTGGTATAGCCACTATGAAAAACAGTGTAGAGTTCCTCAACAAATTAAAAAGAGCAATCCCACTCCATACTATATATCCAAAGGAAATGAAATCACTGTCTTGAAGAGATATCTGCATCCCCATATTCGTTGCAGCATTATTCACAATAGCCAAGGCATGGAAACAACCTAAGTGTCCACTGACAAATGACTGGACAAAGAAGTGTGGTATATAAATACACACTCATATACAATAGGATATTATTCAGCCATGAGAAAGTAGGAAATCCTGCCTCTTATCACAACATGGAAGGACCTTGAGGGCATTATATTAAGTGAAATAAATTAGACAGAGAAAAACAAACACTAGATTATCTCACTTATATGTGGAATATTAAAAGGTGGAACTCAACAGAAACAGAGTAGAATGGTGGTTACCAGGGACGGGGGGTGGGGGGAGTGGGCAGGGAGGAGGAATTGGAGAAATGTTGGTCAAAGAGTACAAACTTCCAGTTATAAGATGAATAAATTCTGGGGATCTAAGGTGCAATATGGTGACTGTATTTACCAATACTATATTACATACCTAAAGTTGTGAAGAAAGCAGAACTTAAATATTCTCACCACACACACAAAAAAGCCAATAATGTCAGGTGATGGATGTGTTAACTAACCTTATCATGGTAAGCATTTTGCAATATATACATGTATCAAATCATCATGTTGTACACCTTAAACTTAAATGTTATGTCAATTATATCTTGATAAACCTGGGCAAAAAGAAAAAGAAATAAAAATCACAATCATTAAAATTTAAGATTTTAAAAATTTAATTTGCATTTTAAAGCTATAAAACCATGTACATATTTTAAAGTCAAATTGTACTAAGGGCTTACAGTGAAAAAACAGAAACACGCTACCCCATCCATTCCCAGCCCCAGTCACCATGGAATGACTGGTTTTAGCAGGGCTCTCCTTGACTGCCTCTTTTCCCAATCTTTCTCTTAAGCCTTCTGCCTCTTTTGGTATTACACTCAGCTGTTAGTCTCCATTAATTGTTGGCTATTTGTTTTTGGCAATGCCCTGGGGTATAAACTGCTCTATAGTCTGATCCAATAAATTTCAGGCTGGGATAGTTTCTGAAGCAAGTGTTTTGGTTTGTTTTGTTCCCAGAAGTGCTGTTCTTAACTGTCTCTTCCCCTGGTTCTCTCTGTTTAACGACCTGGCCTATGATTTACTTTGTTACTCTCAATATAATTTTCCAATTGATCCAATCTATAACATAAAATACCAACTCCATTTTATTCTTGGAGACCTCCCCCCTCAAAACCTCTGACTTCCAATCTAAACTGGTTGTTTTGTAGGCCTGAAGCACACGTGTCACCCTGGGGTATCCTTTGCCATCTTCCTGGGAATTCCTTTTGTTTGAGGGGTCCCAGCAATTCCACTCCTACATATATATCCAGAAGAAATGAAAATTCATGTTTCACATGAAAAGTTTTACATGCATGTTTATAGCAGCATTATTCATAACAGCCAAAAGAGGGAAACAACCCAGATGTCCATCAATGGACAAATGGATAAACAAAATGTGGTATATCCATACAATTGACTACCATTCAGCCATAAAATGGAATTAAGTACTGATGCATGCCACAATATGAATAAACCTTAAAAACATTATGCTAAGTGAAACAAGCCAGACACAAAAAATCACATACTGTATGATTCCCATTCATATGAAAGTCCAGAATAAGGAAATTTATAGAAACAAAAAGTAATTAGTAGTTACTTAGAGTTGGGGGGAAAGGGTTAGAGCAATAGTAACTAAAGGATACAGGTTTCTTCTTGAGGGATAAAAAACATTCTAAAGTTGACTGTGGTAACAGTTGCACATATCTGTACATATATTAAAAAGCATTGAACTATATATACTTTAAACAGGAACTGTATGTGACTTATATCCACTAAAGCTATTTTAAAAATTCAGGTCATTAAGCTATTTATTGGCAATCTAATTGTCACTGAATTTTGCTACTCTGCCAACATATGAGTAACTATTTAACAGACCCTCTCGAGAAACTTCCCCACACATCTCATTTACCAGGATTAGGTCTCCTTACTTTTCTAAACCAATCACTAGTATGGAACTGAAGTCACTAGGTTAGATTAGATCATGATTTACCCCATGGGAAATGTGTGAATACCTAAATAAAATCAAGGTTCTTCCAACAAAAGTGAAGAAGAGGATGGCTGTTGTATAGGCCAGAAAATGTTACTTAACATTTTCAGGTTTCAATCCCTTCCAACCATCCTAATTTTTCTTCATAACTGCTCTCTGAGGTTGGCAGGAGAAATGGCTACATTTTACAGATGATGAAACTGAGTCTCAAAGATGTGAAGTTACACTGCTTGTTGAGTGATAGAGCTAAGGTTCAAAACCCAGGTTTTTCTAACTCAAGATTTTAAATTAGAATTTTAAAAACAATAACCCTGTTAATAAGAATTGTACTAAACAAAGTGAACTTCCCTCTGAAAGATCTCTAGATAATTCTTCCTTAAATCTCTTATTTTCCCCTATAACAAATACAAATTCACATTCTCCAGCTGACCTTTTTTTTTTTCCTTTAAATTTAGTTTTTATTGTTGGCAATATTACAGATGTCCCCCATTTGCCCCATTTGCCCCCCTCCAGCTGACCTCTTCTCAACACACTCCACTGCACCAATATGTCTTGTGCTCTCATTCAAACAAGGGATTGTTCAGCTAAGGATTTTGCATTCCTACTAAAGAGTTTGCTGTATACTTCATGGAATCAAGCAGAATGCAGCAGAATTTTAAATTGAGTTCTCTGTCTCTATCTCTAATGGCTTTTCATTCATAATTACAGTATTTGTAATGAGTGCATTGGTGATGACAGAAATCCACCATAACATATTCCATTGTCTGAATTAACTTCAGGCTATTATTTAATGACTTATTCATCAACCCCAGTCAGTCAATAGTGTGTCACATTAAATCTCTAAACAATACAAGCAAAGAATTTTTATTTTCTCTTCCTGTAACCTGTGGAACAATCTTTAACAATATGAATCTTCAAATATCCATCCACAGTTCTATTGCATCTGCAGTTCTATTAGGTCAGCTTACGTTAGTTCAGCAGCTAGAAAGTTGGAAGAACAGATTAACTTAATTGCTTTATTGTTACTATTATTGTGCCTGTTTAGAATTCTGGTACATAAAACTTCCGAGATATTAAATCTCCACTTAGGTTACCAAGAAGCATTATTTAAGTTTAGATTCTTACCCAGAAGCCACCCTAATTATTAATACTACAGATGAGCACATTAAAGACACTTCATAAATCAGCAATCAGTAATGTATATTATAATTACTCTACCACCTATTCCACTTCTGGCATCCTTAGGGGTTTAAGCAGTTAATCAATCAATGAGTACAGTATTCCATCGGGCATACATAGCCAGTAACTGTAGATACATAACAACAGTATTATACCTTTAGCTAGATTAAATAGGAGAAAGCTGAAATGAATTTATAATTTTGGTAGTTTACTTGTTTATCTAGAACAGTGATACAACTTTGCTGCACACTAGAATCACCTGGACAGCTTTTAAAACTATTGGTACTTGCATTCTACAAAGTACCTGATGTAAGTGGTATAGGGAACTTGGGCATCATATTTTTTTACATTCTCTAGATTACTTTTCCAAAGTTAGGAAAAGTCATAGTCTATAGTGTGTGTGTGTTAGGAGCAGTAACAAAGAGACGATAAACAATTAGAAGTCTTTGGGATATAAAAGTGGGCTGTAGATCTCAACTTTCTGAGTATCAGAATGATTTTTTAAATTCTAAAAGTGTAAGCTAGTAATTAATATATTAAAACATTATCATCCTGAACACTTACACATAATATTTTTATTACATGCTAACCCTTGCTTCAAACTCTCAGAAAATGTTAAATAGCAGTGGAAATTTTCTGATTAAGACAATAAAAAGACTTATGATTTTTCCTACTTGATTTAGGCTAAAACCTGAATTTAAATAATTATGATTTCATTCCATAGATGCTGGCTAAAACACACTTAAGTGATTGGCATATTTTGAGCATATGTGTGTTTATTACATCTCTATATTCTTGGGGTAAGCAACTATATGTGAACTACATGACATATGTACATTTCTACCTAGTTTCTTCTGTTAACCCCCATTTAATGAAATTTTATAAAGATTCTTAAGCCTAATTGATAGATTCCAGTGTCTTACTACTGCTTGACACTCTACAGATCTGCGTACCTGCCAGTGATAATGTGAATTCTTCACTGACATTGCCTTTCTTGTGTTGCTAGCAGTCAGCAGTCACCATATAACTAAATTAGCTCAAACTTAAAATCTGTAATGCAATTTCTTCCTTCTTTCAAGATTAGAAAATAACAGCAGAAAAATTCACAGCTGTCTAAATACATTGCCATAGCTTCAGATCCTGAAACTGTCTTTATTTCCAATTAGCAAAGGGATTCCTTGGGAACTAAATTACTATTCCTCATTCATCCATCTGCTTTCCTCCTTGCATTCAGTGAAGGTATAAAAGTTATTTTGCACACAATCCTGGAGATGACATAAAGAAGTTGCTCAGTTTTTTTTCTTTGTTTGTTTTTTAACCAGCTCTTTAAAAGGGCTACTTACGGCTTTTTTCCTTCATAAAAAATGTAAACATAGTTTTACAGAATAATTTCAAAAAACTGTTAAATAATTTCCACATAGTATTTGCTAGATTTTAAATATGCTTTTTAAATCTTAATGAGCCCAATTTACTTTCCTAGATCATTCAATTACGAAAGACTCTCTGAATGATTGAAAACCTTCCTCTCTCCGCGCTTAAACAGAGAGTAGTCAAATATCTATGCATATGCCCACAGAAGGCTTTCCTTTATCAATGACTGCTTAATCAAATATTCATTTTCCTTATTTTGCTTTATGAAATCTTTAATTTTTTTCTATGTGGACTGTAAGAGTCAAAGTTTCCCTACATGTTATGCTACTAGTTTTATATGTTAATGTATGGAAAATAGCATTTATTTATTATAGACTTTTTATAAAAGTAATTATACCACATTATAGAAAACTGAGAAAATTTATGAGGAGGGGAATCATCATCATCATTTATATTTTTTTTATTTTATTGTTATTGTTGACACTATTACAGATGTCCCCATCACTTTCAAGTATACAACAGTACTGTTAACTGTAATCACCATGCTATAACTTAGATCTCCAGAATTTATTTTTTTAAAATAATTTTTGATTTTTCAATTATAGTTGACATACAATATTATATTAGTTTTAGGTGTACAACATAGTGATTTGACATTTATATAACTTATGAAGTAAATACCCTGATAAATTTAGTACCGATTTGACAACATAGTTACTACATTATTGACTATATTCCCTATGCTATACTTTACATCACCATGAATATTTTGTAACTAGCAATTTGTACTTCTTAATCCCTTCATCTTTTTCACCAATACTCCCAACCCCTCTCCCATCTGAAAACCATCAAAATGTTCTGGGTCTGAGTATGTTACTGTTCTGCTTGTTTATTTGGTTTTTTAGATTCCTCACATAAGTGAAACTATGTGGCATTTGTCTTTCTCTGACTTATTTGACTCAGCACAGTACCCTCTAGGTCTATCCCTGTTGTTGCAGATGACATGATTTCTTTGTTTTATGGCTCTCATACTCCATTGCATATATGCACCACTTGTTCTCTATCCATACATCTACTGATGGACACTTAGGTTGCTTCCATATCTTGGCTGTTGTAAATAATGCTGCAATGAACATATAGATGCATATGGTTTTTTTATTTAATGTTTTGGGTTTCTTCAGATAAACACCCAGAAGTGAAATTGCAGAGTCCTTCTTTGTCTCTTGTTATAGCCTTTGTCTTAAAGTCTATTTTGGCCCTGGGCAGTTTGGCTCAGCAGGTAGAGCATCGGCCCTTGAACCGAGGGTTTGATTCCCAGTCAAGGGCAGGTACCTGGGTTGCAGGTTCAATCTCCGGCCCCAGTCAGGGTCGTGTGGGAGGCAACCAATAGATGTGTCTCTCTCACATTGATGTTTCTCTCTCTCGCCCTCCCTCCCTTACACTCTATCTAAAAAAAAAATCAATGGGAAAATATCCTTGAGTGAGGATTAATTAAAAAAATAAAATAAAGTCTATTTTGCCTGGTATAAGTATTGCTACTCTAGCTTTTTTTTTTTTTTTTCATTTCTATTTTCATAAAGTATCTTTTTGCATCCCTTTACTTTCAGTCTATGTGTGTCTTTCTATCTCAAGTGAGTGTCTTGTAGACAACATATCCGAGGGTCTTGTTGTGTTATTCATTCAGCCACTGTGTCTTTTGATTGGAGCATTTAATCCATTTACACTTAAAGTAATTAAAGAAGTCCCTTTGACATTTCTTGTAATACGAGTTTGCTGGTGATGAATTCCTTTAGCTTTTTCTTGTCTGTGAAGTTCTTTATTTCTCCTTCAATTTTAAATGATAGCCTTGCTGGGTAGAGTAGTCTTGGCTGTACGTCCTTGCTTTTCATCATTTTGAATATTTGGTGCTAATTCCTTCTGGTCTGAAATGTTTCTGTTGAGAAATCAATCAGCTGACAGTCTTATGAGACCTCTCTGTAGCTAACTGCTTGTCTTTTGCTACTTTTAAGATTCTCTGTCTTTAGCCTTTGGCATTTTAATTATGATGTGTCTTGGTGTGGGCCTCTTTGGGTTCATCTTGTTTGGGACTCTTTGTGCTTCCTGGACTTGTGTCTTTTTCCTTAATCAAGTTAGAGAAGTTTTCAGTCATTATTTCTTCAAATAGCTTCTCAATCCCTTGCTCTCTTCTCCTCTGGTACCCCTATGATGTGAATGTTGTTATGCTTGATGTTGTCCCAAAGGTCCCTTAAACTATCCTCATTTTTTGATGGGGGGGGGGGATTCTTTTTGCTGTTTTGATTGGGTATTTTCTGTTACCTTATCTTCCAAATCACTGGTTCTATCCTTTGCTTTATCTAATCTACTGATTCCCCCTAAAGTATTCTTCATTTCTGACTGATTCTTTATGTGTTCTATCTCCATTTTTATGTCTCCTCTTTGTTAAAGCTCTCACTGAAATCACTGAGCTTCCTTACAACCAGTGTTTTGAACTCTGTATCTGGTAGATTGCTTGCCTCCATTTTGTTTAGTTCTTTTTCTGCAGTTTGTGTGTATGTATGACATGTTTGTCTCCTCATTTTGGCTGCCTCCCTGTGTTTGTTTCTATGTATTAGGTAGAACTGTAATGTCTCCCATAGAGTGGCTTTATGTAGTAGGTGTCCTATAGGGCCCAGTGGCACAGTCTCCCTTGCCACCTAAACTAAACTCCCAGTGTATCCCTTGTGTGGGTGGTGTGTGCCCTCCTGTTGTAGTTGAGTCTTGATTGCTATTGGCATGTCAGTAGGAGGGTTGACCCTCAGGCAAACTGCTTTTGAGGACTGGCTGTGACTTCAGTGGAGGAGCTATGGCAGAGGCTGACCCTACAGAGCAGGATTCGCTTTAGCAGGGCTCTGGTATCTGCCAAGTCTGCCCTTTGTGTGTGTCTTTTGTGGAGGTGGTTGGGTGCTACTCTGGTGTGGTTTAAAGCTGGCCACTGGGTGTGTTGGTTCCGGAACCTCTTGGGAGGTGCAGGCTGCTGCCTATGCCCTTTACAGGGCCACCTGGTATGAGCTACAAAGTGATCTGCAGACAGTTGCCACTTGTGTTAGGTAGGTTTGAAGGTGCCTTGGAGAAGCTAAGCTGTGAACCAAGTTCCAACTGCCACTTGGGGCTGCTTAACATGAGGTAGAGGGCACACTGAGACCAGATGCTGCTTATTTGGGGTTTGTGAAATTTTGAGAGATTTTTTTGGAAAGTCTGAAGCATGAGCCAAGACAGGCCATGTATGGAAAAGCCACGGCTTGTGTGGGCCCAAAAGTTGGGTGGGGCTGGAGTCTCAGGGAATCACCAGGGTGGTGCTAGGTGTTAGCCAGGTTGATGGAGACTGAGATATGGCACCTGCCTGCTGGTTCTGTCAGGGGAGGGCTCAGCAAAGGAGCAGTGGCCTCTGCCACTACTTCTGTCTGGGAGAAAGCTGTCCCTCTAGCCCTCACCCTAATGGTAGACAATTCAGTGCCTCCCCATATGTCCTGACATCTTTCAAACTGCTGCTGGAGCTCAGAGGGAGTGAGTCCAAGTAAGTCCATGTGTGGGCTTTTTAAGAGGAAGGCCTGGGACTCCGGAAGCCCTTCATCTCACTCAGCCACAGTCCCTGCTGATTTTCATAGCCAGAAGTTATGGGAGTTCTTCTTCCTGGCACTGGAACCCTACACTGAGGGGACTGGTGTGGGGCTGGGACCCCTCCCTCCTCATGAGAACCTCCATAGTCGAGATATCTTTCCTGATTTTTAACTGCCACACATGGGTATGGGACCAGCCTGTTCTGCATCTCTGCCCCTCCTACCTTTCTGATGTAGCTTCTTCTCTACATCCTTAGTTATAGGACTTCTGTTCAGCTAGATTTCAGGCAGTCCTGTAGTTTAGTTGTAATTCTGAAGTGGTCATGGAAGGAGGCGAGTACAGCATTTGTCTATTCTGCCATTTTGACCAGAAGCCTGCATTTCTTCTTAATCAACTGTGTATAAAAGTATCCTTGCTAGTGCTATCAAAAGGCTTCTAAACTGAGAGGATGGACAAAATTAATGCAATCAACACATGGATATAGTATATAAAGATTAACTTGAAAATGTGGATACATTTTAGTTACTGTAATCAACAAATGAATCTGCATTTTCCATGGCAATTATATTAGATTCAGCTGCAAGTTGTAGAAAACCCAAAATAAGTGTACTATAATAAGAGTTGATTTCTGTCTCAGGTAAGTGGTCTAGAGCTGTTACAGCACTCCAAGGACCCTGGCACCCTTCATATAGCTTTCCTCTGTGTGGCATCTACCTTATGGACCAAGATAGTACCATCTTTGTTCTAGGCAGCAGGACGGATGAAGAGATCAAGAAGAAGAGGCAAATGGCATGTGCCATCTGTCTCTTAAGAATGTTTTCCAGCCCAGCTGGTGTTGCTCAGTAATTAACTGTCAACCCGTGAACCAAGAAGTCGCCAGTTCAATTCCCGGTGAGGGTACATGCCCAGGTTGCTGGCTGATCCCCAGTGGGACATTGCCACAAAATATTTCCATTTGCAACACTTTGGCTAGAACTTAGTCAGTTGGACACAAGGGAAGCTGGGGAATGTAGGCTCTATTTGGGGCAGTCAAATTCCCAGATAACAATTCTATTGCTGATGACAAAGATGAATACTGAAGAACTACTACTAGTCTCTGCCACAGTAATGTAATACAGTTCAAATAATCTACAAATAAATTACAAGCATTCATTTTTAAATATTACAAATCTCACCAACCCTAACCAGAGCTTTTAGTAGATATAACAGTAACCAGTTGAGTAAAAAATGAATTAGATTCCATTGCAAATTTATTCTGCTCAGACCTCTCTCAGTCCTCTGTGCATAAAATAGCCATAGAGTCAGGCTGCAAACAAATCCTTCATCTCACAAATCCAGCCACTGCCTATTTCAATTTTTTTTCTTTTCCTTTAACTATATATTTTCTATAGGGACAACTAGAAAACTCCAAAATATTGACTTATTCATATTTATGGAACATCTATTATATATCAGGCTAGCAGGTAATTAGCACAAAGAAAAAAGGATGTGAATAAATTGACACTTAGTATAGTGAGTTTCTAATGAAATATGGGAGCTGAAAATCACCCAAATGGGAAAGATATAGTTGAAGCATCAGATAGTCAAAATCATTCTTAAAAGTGTGAAGAAGATAAACATTATGTTGTAAAACAAAAATACTATGAATAAGGACATTAGCAGGTCTTGAATGTTTTTATCTCACATATATTGTATATACTACCTCCTGAGAGCACAGAAGGTCTTTTTTCTTAACAATATTCAGCAAACAATAAGCATTCAGTTAGGCCTACTAATTGATTAATGCAAATAAATTCCCTCAAAAATGGGTGTTGCACCCTGGCTGGTGTGGCTGAATGGTAAGAGCATCAGCCTGCGCACCAAAGTGTCACGAGTTCGATTCCCAGCCAAGAGCATGTACCTGGGCTGCAGGTTTGATTCCCGGCCCTGGTCAGGGCACCTGCGGGAGGCACCCAATCGATGTGTTTCTCTCACATTGATGTTTCTCGCTCTCTTTTTCTCTCTCTCTTTTTCTCTCTCTTCTCCTCCCTTCCTCCCTTCCACTCTTTCTAAACATCAATGGAAAAAATATCCTCAGGTGAGGATTAACCAAAAAAAGGGAGGGGATGTTGTTCTGTAACCACTTCTCAAATGCCACCTCCCTAAGGTGGCTCTGTGGGTGTGGCTGACCATCCTATGGGTTTTTAAGGTTAGCCACACACACACAAAAGCGGGGGAGTTAGGAGAACAGGATATATTTTCACTGCCGTAGATGCATATTAGTATATGCCTTTCTGTTAAGCTTCTTATTTGGTTTCACCCTGTACTTGTACTACATCTCATAATGTAATGTGAAGTTTTAGACATTTTATGTTGTATACATCTGCCTCTTGAGAAGTAAAAAGCATTGCCTGGCTTTTTATAGGAAAGAAATATCTTGGTAAGAAAGATGGTCCAATTTGGATATTTTGAGCCATTATTCCTTCTGTGTAATTACAATAAAAATCATTGAGGGGGGGAAATGGTAATTATTATTCTAAAGGACAAATGGAGGTAGTAATTGTAAATTACCCTATATGATTCTTAGTTCTAGTGAACTGTGATGTCCCTAAAAGCCCCCAGATGGCAATATAGCCTTGTTTTTCCTAAGTCATTTGTTTTCTTATGGCACAGATCAGAACTACTTTAACAAGAAATTTCCCTTACTCCAATGATAAATAAAAATATAAAAAATATAATTTTCTTAGTTTGTTTACATCTTCAATTTAAGTTCTCATAATTCTGAAGTAGCTATGAATTTGAAATGTGTTTTGATTAAAAATTTAAAAAGTGTTTTCCAAATTGTTCATAAACCAACATTTCCAGAAAGAACAAAATATGAACTTTTTTAAGGAATACTTTATCTTTAAGAATCCAATAATATATATCTAAATAAATATATGCACTCTATAAATTTAACCCCAAATGAATAATCTCAATGAGAAGGAGAGGTTTATTTGCAACTGTCACTAATTTTCTTTGTGACCTCTAAAACATTGTTAATTGTCTTAGACTCAGTTTCTCTGAATTCAAAGCAAGAACACTACATTTATTAAACTGAAAAATAGTTTTGAGATCTTTAGCTAAATTCTAGGAGTAGGTATGATACCATGCTTTTCAGCTAACATTAAATAATGGAATTTGTATATTCAATAAATATTATTTCAGGCACATGACCAATATAATTCAGTAGTAAATTACTGTAATGAATACTAAAATGAAAATAATTTTTATTACAGTGAGCTGCCTGGTTATTTATATTCAGCAAATAAAACTTGCTTAAACTGCTGTTCTATCCTCTATAAATTATTGTGAAAATATATAATACTAAACTTGTCAAACTGTACTTGAGTAGTAGATACCATAATCAATTCTACCATATGGCTTTCCAAGGACATTAATTTTTCTATTCACTTTATTTACTAAATAATCAAAATGATAATTAAATGGAAGGTTCAGGTTGCAATTTAACTGCAAGAACTTCATCTTTGTTCTTTCCAAATTTAATCTACCCACTGCTGTATCAAATTATCTCTAACTTAATGTACTAAGAGATTTAAAAAAATTATATTTGAGAGTTATTTAAGATTCAACTTGAAGATAGCTTTTTATGAAAACTTATACCAGATTTTAATTTAAAAAGAAAACAATATTAATAGAAACAGCCTGGTTTGCATCTAGATTAGGTAATTTAAAAGATTTTCTAAATCTTATTTTTTCATCTTTATCGAGTTGTATTTTTGTGTTACATGTGAAGTCTATGCCAAAATTGTTTCAATTCTAGGCATGCACCTAAATGTTTTCAAGTTTTCCCTGGTCAGTGTGGCTCAGTTCATTGGTCATTGCCTGGTGCACCGAAAGGTTGTCGGTTCAATTCCTGGTCAGGGCACATGCCCAGGCTGTGGGTAGACGGAGTGTAAGAGGCAGCCTATCATATTTATTCTCTCTTTCTCCCTCTCCCTTCCTCTCTCTATAAAAATCAATAAAATTATTCTTTAAACAATTTTTTCATGAGTTTTTACTTATAACAAAAAGTATAAAATCTTTTCTAGCTATCACACAGAAACACATACATACACAAGAAAGCTATTTATTAATTATATTCTAAATTGCAGAAGATTAATTAATCTAAGATCCTGGGTTACTCACTGAAAATATTAAAGGACATCATTCTTTTAATATAATATTTTATTTCAGCCCTGGCCGGTTTGGCTCAGTGGTTACAGCATTGGTCTGCAGACCAAAGAGTCCCGGGTTCGATTCCAGCCAAGGGCACGTACCTCGGTTGCAGTTAGTCCCCGGCCCCAGTTGGGGTCATGTGGGTGGCAACCAATTGATGTGTCTCTCTCACATCGATGTTTCTCTCTCTCTCTCTCTCTCTCTCTCTCTCTCTCTCCCTCCCTCCCACTCTGTCAGAAGATAAATGTAAAAATATCCTTGGGTGAGATTATATATATATATAATTTCAAAATGCTTTCCTAATACATTAAAATTTTGTATATTTTTGAGGACATGCTTAGAGAAAAGAAGGGAGAGAGGGAGAGAGAGAGAGAAACATTGATGTGAAAAGCACTGACTGGTTGCCTTCCTCATGCTCCCCAACTGGGGATCAAACCTGCAACCTGGGAATGGAACCAGCAACCTTTTGGTGCATGGGACGACACTCAACCAACTGAGCCACTCCAGCTGGGCTAAAATTTTGTAATTTTTAGCAAGTTAAAAACATTAAAAATTTAGGCCTCTAAATTACTTTATTTTAAGTCACTCAAGAGTGTTGTTTTCAGAGGGCCCGTATATAGCCTTACTGGGAAAAACTTCATAGTTAGAGAACTTACAATTCGATGAGAAAGCCAGGATAATTATCTACCTTGCCCTTTGGGTGTAAGGTCACTCTCCGACTGGGTTCCAGGACCATTTAGAATGAATTGATTAAATAGAATTAGCCTTGTTAAATTAGAAACCACAGACATAACTTGAAAAAATATCTACTCTAATGAACGTGCATTAACAATATCTTAGTACTATCTCTTTAGGAGCGTTATTCTAGAGTCCAAATGATTCTATGCTAGGACTGATAAACAGTACTTTTGTCTAAAGATCTTTAAGCTCTTTTACAGAATTAATCCATTTATTTTCCACACTTTCTCTGTGAGGTAGTAAGATATAAGTATGGTTAGTTCAATTTTCCACGTGGGAAACCAAATCACCAAGAAATGAATTTGTTAAAAGTCACACATGCAATGCCAACAGATGAAACAGAACTCAAAGGCCAGAAACTCAGCTGAATAAGTAGGAGGTGCTTTATACACTGGTATACACAGAATGACCATCTCTATCACTAAATTTATTAACCTTGTTCTCATATAATTTAACCTTTCCTTACATTCTCCCCTCTTGCTCCTCCTCTGCTGCTGATCCACCCTGGAAATAAACTTCCTTTCACACCTAAGTCCCCTAAAGCTGCAGGTCACTTTGCTCCCTGTTCTCCATCATTATGGAGAATGCTACAGCTGCTAAAAAGAGCCACTTGGGTCCTGGCCAGTTTGGCTCAGCAATGAGAGCATCGGCCTGTGAACTAAAGAGCTATGGGTTTGGTTTGAATCCCTGGTAAAAGGCAAGTACCTCGGTTGTGAGTTCGATCCCGGGCCTGGTCAGGGTCGTGTGGGAGGCAACCCATCAATGTCTCTCTCTCACATTGATCTCTCTCTCTCTCTCCCTTCTTTCCTCCTTCCCTCCCTCGCACTCTATCTAAAAAAAAAAAAAAAAAAAATCAATGGAAAAAATATCCTCTTGTGAGGATTAAAAAAAAAAAAAAAGCCACTTGGAAGGCTCTGGTAACGCAGTTGGCGGAGCATCATACTGTTCTCTCTCTCTCCCCCCCCCTTAAACATATCCTCAGGTGAGGTTTGAAAAACAAGAGCTACTTGTAGGTAAGTGGGTTCAGATTTTGCCTGGTACTATTTAGCATAGCAAGACCTAACTAAAGTCTTCGTTTAGTTTTGTTTTTTTTTCAAAAGACAGAAAACTTGGTTTGATAATAAGTGGAGTTTAGAGTCTAACAAACTTGGATATTAATCCCGCTCTGCCACTCACTCTTTTAAATAAAGTACTTAACCTCTTTGAATCTCAGCTTCCTCACTGTAATATGGCAATAATTCTATTCAGATTTGTTAATATAATTATGTAAGATTATATAAAGCATGGGGACTATATAAAGTACCTGACACATTGCTGAAACTTAATTAAAAAGCCAGCAGTTCTCAGGAGAATTTACAAATGGAATTATTTGGACTAAAATCCTTCTTTGTGTCATGGTACCTGGCTATCTAATACTGTCTCAAATGATTAGATAATTAGTTTTCCACTTTATATTGTTAATGTAGACCTTCCTATGTAGTTTGTATACTTATCACTGTTATAAACTTATTTCTGCCCATTTATTTATATAGAAGAAAAATTATTAGTTGTTATAATCACTCTCCACTGAGAAAAAAAATTCACAAACTGTACTTTTCCACTCAGCTCAAACCCTCCCTGTTTCTATATGTCCTTATTTCATTGCTCTCACCTAAGTAAATTCTCAGACTCGATTCTGGTCAAGGGCACATACCTGAGTTGCATACCACTGGCGATGGTGCGGGAGGCAACTGATTGATATGTCTCTCCTACATCCATGTTTGTTTGTTTGTTTCTCCCTCTCTCTCTTTCTCTCCCTCTCTCCCATTCTCTCTAAAAATCAATGAAAAAATATCCTCAGATGAGGATTAACAAAACAAAAATTAAGAATGGAGATACCGCCCTGGCCAGTTTTTCTCAGTGGTTAGAGCGTCGGCCTGCAGTCCAGAGAGACCCGGGTTCGGTTCCTGCTAGGGGCATGTGCCTCGGTTGCAGTTTGTCCCCGGCCCTGGTGCGGGAGGCAGCCACTTGATGTGTCCCTTTCACGTTGATATTTCTCTCTCTCTCTCTCTTCCTCTCTCTCCCTCCCACTCTATCTGAACAAAAAATTGAAAAATGTCCTCGGGTGAGGATAAAAAAAAAGAATGGAGATATCATATGACCCAGCAACCCCTCTTCTGGTTATCTACCTGAAAAATCTGAAAACATTTATTCACAAAGATATGCACCCCTATGTTCACTGCAGCTTATTCACAGTGGCCAAGACATGGAAACAACCAAAGTGTCCTTCAATAGAGGATTGGATGAAGAAGATGTGGTACATATGTACAATGGAATACTACTCAGCCATAAGAAAAGATGAAATATTGCCATTTGTGACAACATGGGTGGATCTAGAGAATATCATGCTAAGCGAACTGTCAGAAAAAGTCAAGAACCATATGATTTCACCAATATATGGGATATAAAACTAAAAGCAGAAATTAATAAGACAAATAAAAACTTATAGACACAGGCAACAGTATTAGGGTTACAGAGGTAGAGGGGGGCTGGAGCGAGGTAATAGAGGGTAAAGAGGGTCAAATATATGATAACTGAAGGATATTTGACTTTGGGTGGTAAACACACGATGCAATATACATATGATGTAGTATAGAATTGTACACTTGAAACCTATATAATTTTATTAACCAATGTCACCCCAATACATTTAACTTATAAATAAAATAATTCTATCCATTAAACAATGAAAAGTTTATGGATGAAATGACAGGATATAATCATAGCATTTGAGAACTGAAAGAGACCTTTGCAATAATTCACTGACACTCCTTTTGCACCAATGAGGAAACTAAATTATAACCAAACACAGAACTGAGGTTGCAATCCATTACTCAATTTTATCACTTTATGTTTTTTCTTACTTCCTCACTACAAAGACCCATAAAAGACCTCTAATATGCAAACATGCGGTGAGGTGAGGTGAAGTGAGATGAAGCTAGGAGAGAAGAAATGAGAAAGCGTCACATTACCAGGGCAGCTCTCCATTTGAGCACTCATAACTATCTGAAAACATATATCCTTCACCCCTGTATTTTCTTCATGTCTCCAGGACATCTTACTGACTGAAACTCGTGAATACCACCTGAGTGTGTAGTCCTCAATTCCTAACCTGTGGGAATTTTATATGCCAGAATACTGGCTATCTTATGAGTCTAGCCCAAACAAATTGGTATTACCCTAAGGCTTCCCCTTGTTTCCCAAAGTTCCCTTTAGGGTAAAAAATACTTTGTTCTCCAGGTTATGGGGAAAACTGCCAATCTGCCCAATGAAAATGTTTATCGAAACTACAAACATTGCCCAGGCAGTGTGGCTCCGTAGTTGAGTGTTGACCCATGCACCAAGATGTTGCTGGTTCCATTTCCACTCAGGGTACATGCCCAGGTTGTGGGCCAAATCCCCAGTGGGGGGCATTCAGGAGGTGGCCAATCGATGTTCTCTCTCATCGATGTTTCTATCTCTCTCTCCCTCTCCCTTCCTCTCTAAAATCAATAAAGAAACAAACAAACAACAAAAACAACTACAAACATTAATTCCAAGTGATTCATTTTCCAGGTCTATAATCCTTTATCCATAATTCCAAAATCAAAAATGCTCTCAATATTGAAAATTTGTCATGAAAAATTTGGTAACAAAACTTCACCTGACCTGACCACATTTTGCGGCAAACCGTACCTATATTGACATGAGGCTTTTTATTGCCTTGGTTTATCATATTGCATGTGAATATTTACACTTTTTATTACATAAATATTAGGGTGTTTATGTCTACTGTGCTGCCCTAAAAGATATTATCTTATAAACAACATATGTACCTTACTATCGTCATTAAAAATTCTACATTCTGAAATACAACTGGTGCAAAGAATTTCAGATAAGGCACCATGGATAGGCCTTATAAACAATAGGTCTTTGGTTTTCAGGTCCTAAGACGAAGTTTCTTCAGCTTGATTTCTGGCCCCACCTAAGAGCTCAGGAATTCTAAATGAGTCACTTGGTTCCTACTAAGTCAGAGATAATGACAAGAGTTATTTTCCCAGAAGTATCAATAGAACTTTGTGACTTATGGGTGACTGAAACATTAGCAGTGAAGTCAGGAGGAGAAGCCACCCTGACATGTCTTCAGTGTCACATGTGTCTGCATTTGAGGTAAGGCGTGAGGATGTCCGCCCGGCAGATCCACAGATAGATTATAGTTCTGGTGGATGTAGGAGCAAGAGCTGTTGAGTTGAGAAAAACAGAACTAAAAATTAAACCTTTGAGACAGCAGCTAATTCCAGAGACAAGGACTCAAGAAAGTGCCAGAGAATGCCAAAGGGAATAGTATCTTACAAGAAACAGAAAGAACCATCCAAGAAATAGAAGGCCTGGAAACACAGCACCATAAAAGTCAAGATAAGACAGAGTTTCACGAAGCAGATGACCAGGAAAATTACATGCTGGGGAAAAATTAGGAATTACGAGGTGTCTGGGAAAAGGGTAATTGTTTTAACTAGAAGAAAGTCACCTGTGATTTTGAAACTGTAGTCTTAGTCGAGACTACAAGGGGATGTGTGCTGTGTGGCAAGGAAACCAAGTAACAGACGCAGATCAGTCATTTAAGAATGAATATAACTGACTGTAGCAGCCACCTAAGAAAAGGGAAATGAGAAAGTAAATAATGGCCAATCCTCATACATTTGAAAAATAAAATGACATTTTCTACTTTCTGAAATTGTCCAAATAACATTTCTCCCATTAATAGCTTGAATTTTATGTTTATCAAGCGTTTCGAAAGCATCTATTTATCATTCTGCTTTATAACTTTTATTTGGAGAAACAACATATCTATTTTGCAGATGAAGGAGCAAAGGCACAGAGTTTAAGCACTTTGTTCATTAGTATTGCTACTCCTAGTTAGTAAACCTTTATTGATTACCTACTATATTAAAAAAACTATACTAGTGCCATTGTTATGATAGTGCCTGGCATTATTCAGTGTTTAATAATTTCTTTAACTAAGTTGAATTAGGGATATTTGGATTTAGTATCACTATAAGCAATACAGACCTCAGGAGTACCAGGCTCTTTCTTAGTTCAACAGTCTTGCAAATGGTGAGAAATAGATTTGAATATACCACATATATACACACAGAAAATGAATATAAAGAATAAAGATCAAATTGCTGTTCAGTAAGAACTGTATTTTCTTACCCTTTTTATAAATTATATTTCACAGTTCAAAACAGCAGGGTACATGTGTTCATACACAGGGGGAAAAAATCAGGTTACTCCTAATGAAAATATATAGTTGGACAGATACGTGCAAAAAAATGAAACTAGACCACCTTCTTACACCAAACAAACTTACACAAGAATAAAGTCAAAATGGATTAAAGACTTAAATGTTATTCTTGAAACCATAAAAATCCTAGAAGAAAACATAGGCAGTAAAATCTCGGACATTTCTCGTAGCAATATTTTTTCTGATACATCTCCTCAGCCAAGAGAAACAGAAGAAAAAAATAAACAAATTGGACTACATCAAACTATAGAGTTTTTGCACAGCAAAGAAAACCATCAACAAATTAAAAGACAACCCACTAAATGGGAAAATATATTCGCCAATGATACATCTGATAAGGGGTTAATAGCCAAAATTTATAAAGAACTTATAAAACTCAACACCAAAATACCAAACAATCCAATTAAAAAATGGGCAAAAAAAACCTGAATAGACACTTCTCCAAAGAGGACATACAAATGGCCAATAAACACATGAAAAGGTGCTTAATGTCACTAATCATCAGAGAAATGCAAATTAAAACCACTTTCCAGACAAAAAGGAATGTTTTGACTGTGTTTATAAAATGTGCACACATTGCCTGGCCGGTGTGGTTCAGTGGATAGAGCATCAGCCTGCCCACTGAAGAATCATGAGTACGATTCTAGGTCAACGGAATACACCTGGGTTGCAGGTTTGATCCCGGCCCTGGCCAGGGCACCTACGGGAGGCAACCAATCCATGTGTCTCTCTCACATCGATGTTTCTGTCTGTCTTGCTCTCTCT
This sequence comes from Tadarida brasiliensis, assembly GCA_030848825.1. NCBI lineage: Eukaryota > Metazoa > Chordata > Mammalia > Chiroptera > Molossidae > Tadarida > Tadarida brasiliensis. The sequence continues at coordinate 50,573,256 of CM061258.1, forward strand.
GTCTTTCTCTGTTTTTCTTTCTCCCCTCCCCTCCCTTCCACTCTCTCTAAAAAAAAAAAAAAAAAAAAAAAAAAAAAAATCAATGGAAAAAATATCCTTGGGTAAGGATTAACCTCACCCCCAAAAATGTGCTCACATTGACAAAGTAATTTTGAAGTTATATTGGATGAGATGAGTTTGTGAAGCCAGTAGTTATAATTCAACTTAACCTAGTACTTTAACTATTATGGGCAAATGCCAGAGATATTCATGGATTCAGTGATTTCTGAGTATGTGTATATTTTTTTGATTCATGTTTAATTTTAGCTGGACAAACTCTGAGTCAGGTCATTGCTAAATTACCCTTACAGTCTCAGCTGGACCCAACAGCCTTCATTTCCTACCCTAAATTGTCCCCCTTAGAGCCCATGCTCCCTGAGAAAAAAAAAATTTTTTTTAACTTTAGCTCTTAATTGTCTGGAGCCAGATTTTCCCACTCCATCTTCCCATTCTGCACAGAATGCTTCATGCTCGCAAAACACTCAGAGCCTGGGGAGAAAGGTGCTGTACCCATGCAAAGGGTGGTTATTATTATTGATGTTTCTCATAAACACTGAGATTCAGAATGTCAAAAGTAACGTCAGGCCCTAAGGTAACAACAGCGCGTTCTCTCTTGGAAAGCTATTGCATTATGTTTGCTTTGATGTCAGTTTCGTCTGCACTGTGCACACACACCCCCATGCAGGCACAGCTCGGAGGTAAGGATGACTACCCAGAGGACTAATAATAACAAAGACTTTATTTTCTGCCACATCACTCCAGTAAAGTAGTTCCCACAATGGTTACCTGAGTCACAAAAATACTACGGTGTTCAACTCCTTAATGACAGGAAAAGGAACAGTTGCCCGAGCTTCAACCATCTCTCCTGAACTCACAGACTTGTCTTTATCCACTTGTCTAGCCTTTGCCAGTCACCAGTATGAATAAATACCTGCCAGATGACAAGACCAAATTGTCTCTGCTCATGGATTAGAGTATTATGTTATAGGCCCCATGGCAGAAGTTTAAATTATGAAAATAAAAACAAATGAAGCCCACTTTCTATATGATTGCCTGCCCAGTGACTATTTTGTTTTCTTTCATCTGTCAAAAAATTTTATAAGGATAAATAATTCCACAGTCAAAATTTTTGTCCAAGGACTTCACTATCACAGTAAACTTGAGTCATCAAGGTCTGAGCTGGAGAAAGTTGAAAGTGATTGGTCTAATCAGTTTCCCCTTCTTTGGAATATATAAAAGAATTGCAAAATATATAAAGAACGTATACAACTCAACACCAGGAAGACAAATAACCCAATTAAAAAATGGGCAGCCCAGCTGCTGTGGCTCAGTGGTTGAGCGTTAACCCATGCACCAAGAGGTTGCCGGTTTGATTCCTGGTCAGGACACATGCCCAGGTTGTGGGCCCCATCCCCAGTGGGGGGCATGCAGGAGGCAGCCAATCGGTGTTCTCTCTCTTCGATGTTTCTATCTCTCTCTCCTTCTCCCTTCCTCTCTCTTTAAAATCAATAAAGAAAAAAAATTTTTTTAATGGACAAAGGACCACACTTCTCCAAAGAGGACATAGAGATGACCAATAGACCTATGAAAAAATGCTCAATGTCACTAATCATCAGAGACAAATTAAAACCACAAAGAAATATCACCTCACACCTGCCAGAATGGCTGTCATCAATAAATCAACAATAAGCGTTGGTGAGGATGTGGAGAAAATGGAACCCTACTACACTGCTGGTGGGAATGCAGACAGGTGCAGTCACTGTGGAAAACAGTATGGAATTTCCTTAAAAAATTAAAAATGGAACTGCCTTTTGAACCAGCAATCCCACTTCTGGAAATATATCCTAAGAATCCTGAAAAACTAATCATAAAGAATATATGCACCCCTATGTTCATATCAGCGTTATTTATATCCAGTCCCTGCCTCATCTCTTACTCTCTATAGAAACTTAGTTGATTTTAGAAAATGGGATTAGCGTTTACCTAATAGAGGTGCTACTCAAAATCTTTTAACACTTGGTATGGTATGAACACTGACCTATCAAAACTAATGTTGGCGTCATAATCAGTACAGATTAGTGCATACCAAGTGAATACCAACTAGCCTAACCTACTTTTTTTTTTGTCTTCTCCCCTCTAGAATATAGGTTCCATGAGAGCAACCATTGTTAACCACTGTGTTCTAAAAATGCACCAGGGATTTGTTTTAATTAGGTATGGTAATTCACGAAGACAGAAACGATTGTCATGAAGGCAGAAGTTTAAACTCACAGATCCCTAAAAATAGGAGGCACAGCATAGCCCACAGGATTGGTTAGGAGATACAGGAGAAGTGGAAAGAACACGACCCAGAGCCTTTTTTGGATTTTTCCTAGGAAGGAAAAGGCAAGGCAGGTAGATACGTTGAGTAAGTTTAGCATGGGAGAGTTTGAATAATTCAGTAGGCTCTGGGCTACCCAGATGGTCCTCAGTTGTCCAGTACCTGGTCCTGGGTGATTCAGGGCAAGGGGAAATTTACACTTGGCGTGTGAGAGTTTGATAAAAGAGATGTTCAGTGTGGGCTCTGGATTGGTTGTTTGTACATCAAAAGTATGCTTGAAGGGAAGTTATTTTCGATCTCTGGGAATCAGCTAGCCCTGGGAGGAGGAGACTCTTTAGGATCAAGGTTGCAAATGCCAGAGCATCAAGAATACAGAAAATAAGAAAATACAGTCAATACACACTGCTTCCACAATGCCAGGTAAGTGTAGAGGCTCAACAAATACTTTGTTATATGGATGAATGACTAAGTGAATGAGGGATTATTTAAATGTGACAGAGTATAGAATAGATGGAAATATGTGGTGGGATTGGGACTAAATATATATTGAAGTCAGATGGGAAGGCTTGTATGCCATGTTAAGAAGTTACGTCTTGCCCTGGCTGGTGTGGCTCAGTTGGTTGGAGCATCATCCTGTACACCAAAAGGTCACAGGTTCGAGTCCCAGTCAGGGCACATACCCAGGTTGCAGGTTCAGTCCCTGGTCAGAGTATGTATGGGAGGCAACCGATCAGTGTTTCTCTCACATCTGTGTTTCTCTCTCTCTCCCTCTCCCTCCTTATCTAAAATCAATTTTTTTAAAAAGAAGTTGAGTCTTAAAATAAACTTTAAAGTATTTAACTATTATCTACTGTGTGTCCTGTATTGAGGTCAGGATAATTACACTGGCCAATCAAGTAATAGCTGGAAAACTGGAGAGATTTTTGTTTGCTTACTTTTCCTCAGAAGTATTTTTCAGTATGACTACACACCACCTGTAGACAAAAGTTGAAATTATCCTTCTACAAATCAGTTCATGCCCTACCTCCAGAATGTCTTCCCTGACCAAGCTAATCTGCCTCTTCAATGCTCTGTTTAAATAGCAGTACTTCTCAAACTTCAATGTGCATAAGAATCAACTGAGCATCTTGTTAAAATGCAGATTATGACTCAATAGATCTGGGGTGGAGTGGGGCTTATTCTGCCTTTCTAATAAGCAACCAGTTGATACCTTTGCTGCTAGTCTGTGAGCAGCACTTTAAATAGCAAGGTTTTAGATGGATTATTTTCTAGTATTACTAGAGAAGCAATGTAGTACACAGAACTGGGTTTGAACCCTGGCTATGATGCATCAGACAAGTTACTTAATCTCTCTAAGCCTTGGTCTCCTATAAAATGAGGATAATAATAATACTTCAAATGATCTAAAATTAGCACAGTACTTAATATATAGTAACAGGCAAAAATACACCAAAATGATGATGATGATGATGATGATGATGATGATGATGATGATGATGATGATAGGAGCAGCAATAATAACAATAATAATATTCAGGATAGAAGGATGTCCTCATAAACCCAGTTTGGATCCAGTGAGACTTCCTGACAGATTGGCAGTCCAGACTTTAAAATGGTACCTAAGCACTCCCACAAAAGAAAATATTATAGTCTGATTAAGATTAATTTTCTCCTCCTTGGGGGGGAGGGAAACAAGAGTTTTCCCTACATAACTAGGCCTTTAAACAGAGAGCACAGATTCACAAGAGAAAACAAAAGTAAAACATAAGCAATCTTTAAGACTATCTCCTAGCCTGCCTCAACCCAGTGAGGAGGGAAAAGGGAGATATCAAGCTAAGAGGAAAATGATTATGGCATCTCATCACTCCTGACAGAATTCTCCATATTCTGTAACATGGGTGGGGGTGGGGTCAGTCGAGTAGCTGGCAGACCTCATGGAATGAGTCTTACTTGGGTAATTCTCCAGACGCATCTCAGCAGGTGCAAGAGCAGCAGCACCAAGATCCCCAGCTGGTCTTGTTGCCTCAAACTGCCTCAGGGAAATGGTCAAAGACTCTCATTGTTAAAATCTTAACTATTGCAACTTTTCTAGAGTGGACAGACACTAGAAGCCATGCTGCCCAGGCCCAAGTAAGCCAATAATCCTTTCTAAATGTACTGCTAAGAGCTAACAACATTCTCTCATTTCAAACACAATTTTGTGTCTAAATTCAAACTGCTATATTACAATCAAGTTGTATAAAACTGTTTCACATTTAAGACTTCAACTAACGAAGGAGATGGTCTGACAACTAATAGGAAAATCTTGCTACAGAGTATGGCATATGCAAAAGGAGCTGAAGCCCTGGAAAATAATTTTTACTGTACTAGTCAAGATCCTGAGGTTACCACAACAACCACAATCTTTATAAAGTTTTTGTTGATTCTCTAAAGGTTATTACAATAAACTTGAAGCATATAATAATATCTCAAGCCAACATACCTAAATGAGATTTTTAATAATTAAAGTTTTCCATACTCCATTACCCAGAAATCCTTATTTCTAAGAATGTTCTTATAAGAAAAAAAGGGGGGAACTCATATCAACAACTTCATGACCATAGTACGTATAACACAAAACCCCAAACATTGGAACAACCTTAACACTAACAAGTGAAATGTGAAGAAAAATAATATATCAATTCAATGGACTATAATGCAGCCATTACTAGCTTCATCTCTTCCAGAACCCTAATAATACAATGAAAATAGTAACTTCATAGGATTGTTGCAAGAATATCTTATACTTCATGACTTAAAAATTATGCAAAAATGGAAGAGAAGCTATAACTACAAATGTTTTCATTTGTTTTAACATTTACATTTGTGAATATATCTATAGAGGATACCCCACACACACTCAATATCTACAGGAGATTGATAATTTACTTAGTTATATGCCCTTTGTTAATTTTGAACCAAAGTATCTATCATAGGTACAGAAATGATTTTACGTCATTATGAATACTATTAAGAATGACTATAACCTTCACTTTAATTACCATCAAAAGAAAAATGAACTTCCATTTCTAGCAGTATGGTGGACTAGGTATCTGCCTGTCCTCCTAATAAAAATATTAAAATGCTAGATAAAGTATTAAAACTTCATTTTTAAAGGCATTAATGACCTAGCAAGATATTAAAGAATATTCAAAGTTTAAAACTAAGTGAATATGAGAACCCACAGAGGTAAATGTAGCACTGAAATCTTCTCTTGAGATATATACCTAATTAAATTACCTTGAGCTTAGATTCCACAGCCTCCCAGGAGTTGAGAGAGAGGAGAGAAAGACCAGGGCCTGCTCATGCTATAAAGCATAATAAGCCCCCCCACCCCCAAAGATGAGACCACAAAGTGATACACCTTCATGTAATAATATACTAAAACAATCCCAATTCTGCCCTGGCCAGGTGGCTCAGTTGTTTGGAGCATCGTCCCGCACACCAAATGGTTGCAGGTTCGATTTCCAGTAAGGGCACATACCCAGGTTGTGGGTTCGATCCCTGGTTGGGGTACATATAAGAGGCAACCGATCAATGTTTCTCTCACATTGCTGTTTCTGTTTCTCTCTCTTTCCCTCCCTTCCTCCCTCCACAATTCCCTCTAATTCCCTCTGTCTCCTTTCCACTCTCTAAAATCAATAAAAACATATCCTTGGGTGAGGATTAAAAGGAAAAAAATCCCAATTCCTTTCCCCCATATTTCCAAAGGGAACTGCAGGAAAAATTGCCTGACCTTAGTGAAAAATAAATGGAAAGTGAAAAAAAAAATCTGAAGTATTAATAACCACAACAACTTTCTCATAGTCTATAGCTTTAATTCATACTACCTAAGTAGTTTGAAAAACCTCAGGCCAATCATTTAAAGTGGCCCCAGAAATACAACAGAAGCAAATATAAATCCTCTCTGGAGTAACCCATCTTCAAGACAGGCCTCAAAGAATTCCCACTATTTTAAGAAATATCAACTCACAGTCATCAAAATTCACAAAACACCCAAGAAAATAAGACACTATGAGTAAGAACCAGCAGAAATAACAGAGAACAGAACAAAATATATGAAAACTTTAGATATTAGAATATCAATCACAGAATATAAAATAAATATTTTAATATCTTTAGTGAAATAAGAAAATTAAAAATGTGAGTAGAAGAACATAAAAATAAATAACTAAACATTTGAAAAAGAACAAAATATATAGTAACTGAAATTTAAAATAATAAATATGTTCTACGGCAAATTAAGAAAACTAAAGAGCCTGGCTGGTGTGGCTCACTGGATTGAGCATCGTCGTCCCATAGACTGAGAGGTCCTGGTTAGATTCCTGGTCAGGGCACATGCCTGGGTTTCAGGCTTAATGCCCAGTAGGGGGCATGCAGGAGGCAGGTGATCAATGCTTCTCTCTCACTTCAATGTTTCTATGTCTCTCTCCCTTCCTCTCTCTCTAAAAAATCAATAAAAACATTTTTTTTTTTTTAAGAAGAAGAGCTAAAGAGAGAATCAGTGAACTGGAAGATAGATTTCAGTAATTTATCCAGAATGCAGCAGAATCACATATCTAGACAAAGAGATAGAAAATATAAAAGAAAGGTTAAGAAACATGGAGCACAGGGTGAGAAAGTCTAACATGCATGTAAGCAGAATAACAGAAGGATAAGTTACATTCAAAAGTACATACTTCAAATGGAAGGAAAGTAATCTCAAACAGAAGGTTTTACACCAAATAAAATGGTAGATATGTGATTAAATTTAAACAAAGACTGATTCCTATAAAATAGCAATAACACTGGAGCTAAACAAAACAGATATAATTATATGTGAAAATAACATATAAGTCAGAGCATGTACTGATGAGATTAGAGTTAAAATGTTCTAAGGACTCTGTATGTTTAAGAAGGAGATAAGATATTAATTAACATTAGATTTTGATAAGTTAGAATTCAAAAGCTAAATCTAGAGTGGCCACCAAAATAAAAATAATAGAACATGGAATTTCCTAAGAGGGAAGAAACTGAATGACAAAAATATCTGCAGTTGATTCAGAGGAGAACAAGAAAGAAACACAGAAAAGGTAAAATAAATAGAAATCACTAAATAAAACTGTTAAAATAAATCTAAACATTCCAGTAATTTAAATAAATATAAAAGGACACACAAGAATCAATTAGACTAACAATGAACATGCCAAAACCAAAACTAAAATTAAAAACACAATATAATTTATAATTACTCTAAGGAAAAGGAAATAATTATGTATATACTTAACATGTACAGGATCTATTTGCTAAAAATTACAAAATGCTGATTTTCAAAACTCAAAGAAACAAATAAATGAAGAGCTATACAGTGTTCACGAATTGGAAGACACTATAGTAAAGATGTCAGTTCTCCCCAAATTGGTCTATAGTTTAATGCAATTCCTATCAAAACACTAGCAAGATTTCTTTCATACACAAGATTATTCTAAATTCTCTATAAAAAGGCACAGGCCCTAGAATAGCGAAAGCAATCTTGACAAAGAAACAGTAAGATAAATTACTCTTTCTATATTAAGGATTACTGTACAGCTACAGTAATCAAGACAGTGTGGTATGGGCAGAGGTACAGACACATAAATCAATGAAACAGAATAGAAGACTCAGAAATAGATCCACACAAATATGCTCTACTGATTTTTGACAAAGGTTCAAAACCAATTCAATGAAGAAAGGATAGCCTTTTCTTTTCTTTCCTTTACCCCCACATACACACATACATGTCCTTTATTGAATTCAATTGTAGACACATGTGCATATAAACAGCTGTGAAAAGGGTGACAGCCTCAGGCTGTGGGCAGCTATCAATTACCTGCATAACCACGAGCCAGTGAAGTGGCGAAATAACCATGATCCAGATGAAGACAGCAAATGTGGCAAGGAGGCCCAAGACCAGGACCCAGATGTTCAGGATCTTGGCGGTGGGTGCCCCCAATCATGTCACCCACCATCTTCTGGAGTAGGACAACGCCAAGACTTCGCAGAGTAGGCCAATGCCACGAAGCCCAGGCAGCAGGGGTTCAAGAACAGCATGATGAACAGGGACTAGATGATGTGGTCGGGCTCAGCGGTCTTAGTCTGGATGCTGATCACGATGGTCCTCGTGGGCACCGAGCTCTCGGGACCTCCGGCACAGACACCTTGTGTTCCTCCTTGAGCACCTGAGAGGATGGGGGGACTCTGGGGTGGGAGCCAGGGAAGAAGGGCTGGGAATGAGGTTCATGGTACCAACTGGGCAGATGTCCAGATCCCGGGACAGCGAGACCTAAGTGGGTGCTTCCTTTTCCTGGTATTTCATTTTCTCCAAAGTTTCCTTTTCCAGGCATTCGAGAAACTGAGAATTGGCTGTCAAAGAATAGCCTTTTCAATAAATTATACCAGAACAATTTTGCACATCCATGGGCAAAAGAAGAGAGAGAAAGAACTTCCACCCAAGCTTCATACTTTATACAAAAATTAGCTTAAAATGAATCATAGACTTAAACATGAAATGTAAACACATACAGCTTGTAGAAAAACACATAGGAGAAAATTATCAGTATCCGGGTCTAATCCAATAGTTTTCAGACTTGATGTCAAATATATGATCCATAAGAGAAAAAACCGATAAACTGGACATCATTTAAATTAAAAACTTTTGCTCTGTGAAAGCCCATGGGGAAAGAATGAAAAGATAAACTACAGACCAGGAGAAAATATTTTCAAAACACATTTCTTCAAGGACTAGTATCCAGAATACATAAAGCACACACAAATCTCAATAGTAAAAAACAATCTAATTTGAAAATAAGCAAAAGACGAACAAACATTTTACTAAAGAGGATATACAGATGGAACATAAGCACATGGAAAGATGTTAAACACCATTAACCATTAGGGAAATTTAAATTAAAACCAAAATGAGGTATTACTACACACGTATCTAAATGACTAAAATAAAAAATAACACCAAATGGGCTGGCCAGTGTGGCTCAGTTGGTTGGAGCATCATCCCATAATCCTCTCTCTATAAAAGTCAATTTATAAAAGAACATATCCTCTGATGATGATAAAAAAATAAAATAGCGCCAAATATTGGCAAGGATGCAGAGAACTGCCTCACCCACATATTACTGGCAGGAATGTGAATGGTACAACCACTCTAGAAAACAGTTGGACGGTTCTTTAAAAAGCTAAACATGTAACTATCATACAACCCACAACTGCCTTCTTGGGCATTTATGCCAGGAAAATGAACATTATATTCACACAAAAACCTAAACATGAATGTTTATAGCAACTTTATTTGTAATTGCCAAACAATTGGAATCAGCAGGTGACTGGTTAAAAAAAGTGTAGTAGCTACATACCATGGAAATACAATACTACGAAGTAATCAAAATGAACAGACTATTGATACACACAGCTTGGATTCATCTCTAGGGAATTATGATGAGAAAAAAAATACAATCCTTCTCCTCCCCCCAAAAAATTTTTATTGTATGATTCCACTTGTATAAAATTTTACAAATGACAGCATTTTAGAAATGGAGGACAGATCATAAAAAGTGATGAGGAAAGGGAGGAGGGGGTGTAGTTATAAAGGGCAACAGGAGGGATCCTTGTGGTGGTGGAAATGTTCAGTATCTTGAAAAATGGTGATGGATACATGAATCTACATAGGTGATAAAAGTGTATATAACTTAACACATATACAAGTACTGGGTAAATCTGAATAAATACAGCAGCTTACAGTAATTTCTTGGCTGTAATATTATACTCTAGTTTTACAAAAAGTTACCATTAGAGGCAAGTGTTCAAGGGACCTCTCTGTATTATTTCTTACAACTGCATGTGAATCTACAATTATCTTTTTAAAAGACATTAATTACAGTAGCATAAAGAAATACAAAGTGCTTAGAAAAAAAAAACTTAATGTGTAAGACCCTTAAGAAAAACATATAAAATTTTGTTGAGACTAAAAATCCAAATAAATAGAGATATATCTTCTACTCATGGATTGGAATACTTAAATTCATAAAGATAATAAAGATTCAATGCTAATTGAAAATCCTAACAAGATTTCTTTGTAGAAATAGGCTGATTCTAGAATTTATATAAAAAGGGCCAAGAATAGCCTAGACACTTTTAAGGAAGAAAAATAAAATGAGGATATTTGCCTTACCAGGGATCAGATGGTATATCATAAAGTTAGAACAATTAAGACTGGTTTTGGCACACAAACAGACAAAATACCAGCATAATAAAATAGCCCAGAAACAGACTTGATTTTTGACAGAAGTGGCATTGCACACAGTAAAGAAAAGTTAAGAACTGTATACCAAAAGATACTACAAAAAAAGAGTTAAGTAGATAAACCACACACTAGGAGAAGTCATTTGTAATACCCTCTAAGAGGCCAAAAAAATTTGTACCCAGAATATATGAAGAACTACTATTAATCAATAAGAAAAATACACAACCCAATAGAAAATAGAAACTTGAACAAGCATTTCACAAAGAAGCAGTACAAGTAGCCCAAAGTGTAAAAAGATGAATGGTGCTCACAATAACATTTCACATCTGCCAAGTTTGCACATCTGCAAAATTTTAAAATTCTAATAATCGTGTTAATTGGAGGCACTAGAATACATGCACTGCTTGTGATATAAATTAGTATAATCACTTTGGAAAACAATTTGGCATTACCTAGGAAAGTTGGAGGCATGTGTAATTTCACTCCCAGGCGTGTACCTAAGGAAACTCTTCCACATATGCACCAAAGAACATGTATAAGAATATTCAGGCCCTGGCCAGTATGGCTCAGCGGTTAGAGCATCGCCCGCAGACCAAAGAGTCTGGGTTCGATTCCAGCCAAGGGCACATACCTCAGTTGTGGTTCATCCCCGGCCCTAGTTGGGGTTGTGTAGGTGGCAGCCAATAGATGTGTCTCTCTCATATCAATGTTTCTCTCTCTCTCTGTCTTCCTCCCTCTTTCCCTCCATCTCTATCTGAAGATTAATGTAAAAGTATCCTCGGGTGAGGATCAAAAAAAAAAAAAAAAAGAATATTCAGTCCAGCCAGTGTGGCTCAGTGGTCATCAGCTCAATTCCTGGTCAGGACACATGCCCAGGTTGTGGGCCCGATCCCCAGTGGGGGGCATGCAGGAGGCGGCCAATCGATGTTCTCTCTCATCAATGTTTCTATCTCTCTCTCCCTCTCACTTCCTCTCTCTCTAAAATCAGTAAAGGAAAAAATATTTTTAATAAAAGTAATATTCATAGTATAGTGGTACTATTCATAATAAAAAAAATAGCAAATAGCCTAAATGTTTACTGACAGTAGAATGAATAAATTGTGGCATACTCATACAATGGAGTACTATATGACAGTGAAAAGTAATGGCTTATGGTAGACGCAATAAAGTCACAAAAGTACAATTCTCTTTATAAAAAAATGAAAACATACATAATCAATATATTGTTTAGAAGAAAATGATACGTTAAAGTGGTGAGTAAAAGCAAGCAAATGAAAACTCCAAGTCATTGTAAGGGTTACCTCTAAGTAAAGAGGGAAGGGATGGGTACACAGGATACTTCAAATGTTCTTTAAAAAAACGGAGGCCCTGGCCAGGTAGCTCAGTTGGTTAGAGCATTGTTCCAATACTCTAAGGTTGCAGGTTTGATTCCCAGTCAGGGCACAGGCAAGAATCAACCAATGAATGCATAAATAAGTGAAATAATAAATCAATCTCTCTCTCTCTCTCCCCCCCCTTCCTCTCTCTAAATCAATAAAAAAAATAGGAGTAGGCATATAGGTAATCATCAAAATTTTATTTTTCAGACCTCGATGTATTTTAATTAATATTTAACATTAGAAAAACTTTTTATAGAGAAAAAATCATATATCTTGAATTCTCTTTTTGTTTAGGAGGAAACTTTACCATGGTTACATTTTTAATGGATTATGAGTCATATCTTATCAGTGAGTATTTAAAAAAAAAAAAAAAACAGAAAAGAAGGAAATTAAAAATAGAAAAAAAATCTTGCATAAGTGCTAGGCCACAGCAGACAGTCCACCTTTCCCAGGGAGTCTGGATACACAAAGGGCCCGTGAAGCAGAGCAGATTGGTGCATTCACCAGAAGAGCCTTGCTGACCTCCACTATGTTCCCCAAAAGACTGGGCCCTACTTATTTTTACATCATTAGCATTCTTAGGATGGGCTGAAGTTGCTTCCAATTTTAAAATGACCTTGGATCACAAGCTGAGGTTTTTAATTTGTTTACACTGATTATTAAGAATCCTGAGGTATGACAAATACATCAGTTGCACAGAGAAATAAGCTTATTTCTAACAAAGATGGTCCTTAACATGATTCTACTACTTATACTATTGCCATAAGTTTATTCCACAAACTAGTTCTTTAACACATTCTAGCCTCAGGATTGCTTGGCCAACCCTTAAACTCAGCAATAAATTGCCTTGTAAACTAAAACGCAAGACATGAATTCCTTAGTAAATTATGAATATGTGATGGCTTTCCTCCTTTCAAAATAATGAAGTCACTAAATAGATATTTTTCTGTATTTTTCAAAGGGAAAACTAATTTTTTAAAGTTTAACAGAAAATTGGGGCTAAGGCTCCTTAGGGACTCAAACGTATACATTGCTTTTGGTAAAAAGGGTGAGAACTACTGTTGCTTTCTTAAAAGAACCCCAGAATAAATAACAGAGAACATATATTGAGTTGCTGTGTTTATACTATAATTAAAGACAGTGGTGTGCCTTGATTTGTAGCATTTGCCAGTTTCTGTGGTGTAAATATTCCCACCATGGCCAATTTCAATCTACCAATGTAATGTTACTAAATGTGGAACTGGGAAGAAATGCACAATAGTACATCATTATCTAGTATTTTCACCACACAGATACAATGAATAGAAGTAAATAACCTTAAAAGCATAGACAACAATAAAATGTAGCACAAGAACTAGAATGTGGTATTTGAGCATGTATTACTTTTGTTTTTAGTATAATTGATTTTAATGTAAGTTTATGTAATTTTATTTTTAATAATCACTTGTTTAACAACAGGCTGGCAAAATTCTTGAAACTTTGCTATAGCCTAGCATTGATTAGACTACACCCTAGGTAATAGCACCAAACCAGTACAACAATTAGTAAATGACAGAATTCAGTATATGAACATGATTGTATATATTCCCATACACTCATGACCTGTATACAGGAAAGAATTCCAAAATTCTCTTTTAAGGTAACTGCTTGGTAAATAACATACACAGTTCAGTGACAGCCATGTTAATGGACTGTTTTGCAGATAACGGATTTAATTTCAGAATGTACCCCTTAGTCCAGCTACATCAGACAGAGCAATGTAACACATAATTTCTGGATCCCGAACAAAGTCATCTATTAAGCCTGAAAGAACTCCAGTATCATTCCCATTCTGTCTAGTCAGTGAATGAGACACAAGGTAGGAAAGGAAAAGGGGGAAAGAGAGAGACTCCCAAAGGATCCCTTCCACAATTAATTATGCAAATCACAAGTAAATTAGACACTAAAAATTTAAGATTGATTGAAAGGCTTGCTCAAATTGCTTTAACTGTGATTCATAAACCAATCACGCAAATTCATATGTTAGGTTGTGTAAAAAAAAATTAGAAAGATGTAGAATGGAATAAGATTACCTTAATATAAATGTAAAAGACATGGTTGCTGAAGTATGAGTCTCTTACACTGTTAGCACTAGCCCATCAGCTGTTAACAAAATCTGATATGCAACAGTTTTACATATCCCCTTGTGGGAGAAAGATCAACTTGTGATCTGCTTTATAAATCAGCTACAGTGTTAGAGTTAGGCTACTGTAGCTAAATGGCTTTTAGATATGCTTCCTGTTTTAAGCTACCATATTTACAAATGAAAGCTTTTTCAAACCATGGCTTTTAATATAATTTGCATATTTAGTAATACATTGATTAAAATTAAACACGGATTATTGCAATTTATTTCAGAAACAGATGGGATGCATTAAGTGAAAAGCCAGAGCTTTTAAATAGAACAGATTCACTGGCTGACTACTGATGAATGATGAATACAAAAACTTTGTAAATTGGCAAAAAGGAAGGGAAAAAAAAAAAGCCCTTTGCGCCCATGTCCTTTCAAGGTTTTCCTGACTAGTGATTCCATGAAATTAGTAATCAAGTTAATTTAAAATGAATAATGTATATCAAAGGTATGCATCAGCTTAATGAGAGCAGATTTCTCAGAAGAAAAAATGCTCTCACAAACTGAATCTTCCTGGTCTGCAGAGCGTGTGTCCTCTTGTTTTCCTAATTAAATATGGATTTGACAAGGTTCACCAGCAGATGGCATTCTTCCATTACATACACTCTTGTTGGACGGCTTTGATTTTAGTTTCTTGAAACTTCACCGGCTTGTGTGATTTAACCAAGAATTCACTCAATGGTAGAAATACTTGGGTCCACACGTTTGTTTCTGAAAATGGTACATTCTCAAAATAGTCTTGGTCACGCTGACCCTGATTAGGTTGTAAAGAGCATTTCATTTTCTTCCCTGCTCTTTGTGTCCATTGCTTTGCTGAATATCATTGACAAAGCTAATTTGGTAAGAATAATGTATATATTTCTATGTTAGCCCTTTGCCAGTTATTTCATCAAAGGTGGATAACTAAGCTTTTGCCTCGCCTGACCTCTACAGCAGTATGATATCATTCAACCAGATCACAATAATATGCTAGTTCCATCAAGAAAATAATTTTTGCATATAAGATATTCATTTTGTAAAACATAGACATTTTCCAAGTTAATTTAGCAAAATCTGGTTAGTTTGCTTGGCTATCCAATTCTTATTAACCTGGCAATTAATTCTCAGAATGCCATAAAAGAAAACCTATCAGCAAATAGGTAGAGGATTTAACATTTAATTTTGATACATTTCTGCCCCCCACCCACTTTTTTTTTTTAGTTAAAGGTGAAAAGGATTTAATCCACAACATCTAAATAGTGTTTATATTATTTAAAACCTTCACCGGACAGACAGTTCAGAAATTATATTAATGCCTACACTCAAATTCACCAATTTCAGTTGAACGGGGTTGTTGAAGGGAAAGTTGTACTGAAGTCAACTATTTAATATAAATGCTAATTACACATTCTCAGAATAAGCAAAACTGGGCAGTTTAAAGCACAAATTGTTCACTTCATCATGGGTTAATGGCACATAGTTTAAGAAAGCAAAGGATACTTATTTTAATATCGTTTCTAATGATTCTGTTTCTTAAAAGCACATATGAATACCAAAAATAGAAAAAAATTTCATCAAAATCCTGATATAGTAACTCCATGCTATGGAAGTTTTATTTTGTTCTGTTTTGTTTTTAAATATAAAATATTACCAAAAATTACCTCCAGCTTTTTCAAAGTTTAATTAATTACTCAAAAATACTTAAAAGGTCAGTTCCTAGCTTCACTGCCATGGATTACTCTAACATGAAGTGTTTGTCACCTATTGTGAGTTGTGAAAATCCCCCTGTATCCAATGTGTTTTGTTTGGATTGAGATGGCATGCAGTTGATGGCTGTGACCTTCATGGTGGCTTAGATCCCTGGCTGGCACTGATTTTTGATTTAGGGCCGATCTGCTGCGCTTGTCACAGGCTACAAGGTGCTTTCCATGCACTAATGGAACAGCTCAAGGGCAGAGGGGCCCTGTAAATGTCTATCTCTCACCAACCATGAGCTAAATAAAGAGGTGAGTTTTCTACATGTGAATGACAGACTCTGAGATTACATGCAGGAGGCAATTCAAAGTTTTTAAACCTGCTCAGACTTCATGAAAATAACCAGCATTTGCAAAGTGCAAACTCTAAGGTTATTCTGCCCGCTAATGAATATGTATCTGCACTGTTAAAATGGAATATTTAACACAAATACTGATAATATATCTTCATTTGGTGGCAGGGAACTAACAATCAGTTGATGTGTCCTTTGGTTCAACTATAGTTGTTAATAAATTCTACTACTTAATGATGTCTTCAACAGAAAATTGCGTTATGTCCAAATCTTTTCCTTCTAAGAAAACACAAAATGGTATGATAACTGTTATAGCAAAAGATAAACTTAGAGACAAAATATAAAATCTTGGCCTATGTATCATTTTGCCTAGGTATCTTGACCACTGAATAAATGTTCTAGATATGCAGTTTTTGGGGGGGTTTTAAAGTGAATTTTCCCTTCTGGCTTAGGTGAGAATAATTCATACCAAGAGGCAAGTAAAATATTAGTGGTACATTTAAAAGTGACTGAATCATAATCATCCTGGGAGGCTCAGTTCAAATGGTATCACCTTCAAGAGTAATTCCTGATTCTCTAAAAGAAGTAATCTCTCCTTCCCTGAGCTTCTTACTGATATGTGATTTGTGCATTTCTTACTGTTATTAGTGGTCTTTACCTTGCACACATTCTCTCATTTTCTGCAATAGACTATTTATAATCTCCTTAAGAGCAGTACCACATCTATTTTTAACTTTGTAACCATCACCTTACCTGGCCCTGTGCCTGACACTTTATAAGTGCTCAATTCATGTTTGTTGAATGAATGAATGATAAATACATGACTACAACATGCTAGCGATCTCTAGTTTGGTGAAATTTTAAAGCTATCAGATTTTATCATTAACATTAATGCCTGGCTGACTTCCTAAACATCTACCTTAATCACCACATACAGGTGAATTGCCCCTCTAACATTCAGAAATCTCACTTTGGCGTTTCGGATTCCTCTCTGACTTTACCTCCCACCAGCAAAACCACATGCTAGACCTTATTCTCGTTTAAGACAGCTCTGAGGCCAAGCTCACCAAACCAACGCTGCCCCACTCATGCTGTTCAGATCCCTTCTATGTATAATATCCTTAGGTTCTTTCACTTGATCACACAGTAATTCATAGTATTAAACTTCATTCATTTCTGAGAAGTCTCTGAAACCTTCCCATGAGAAATTCAGCTACCTCTAACGATCCTTGATTCATTAATTCACCAACTCTTTATTGAGTGCCTACTACGTGCCAGACAGTAAAAGTTAACTAGGGTAAGTGCTGTGCATCCTCAGAGGTATCAGACAGTGTCACAGAGTAACACTAGAAAAATATGGTACATCTTATTGGGTGGGAAAATTAGTAGTTTACACTAAATAATTTTCATATTATAAAATAAACATGGATAAAGTAAGGAATAGAATGCAAAATTCACATGAATTTTTAAAACAGAAGAATTAAAAAAAATCTCACTTTCAGTAGATTGCTTCTGATGCCCCTGAATGTGAATTCATTCTCTTCTGCCATTCAAGATGATGCAATTGAATTTTTTTCAACAAACTGTATGAAAGAACACATAATTTGAAATAAGAAAGTCTTGATTAGAAACCCAATTACTTCTCTTTCTAATTATGTTTCACTGGGTGAGTTACTTATTGTGCTTAGTTACTTAATCACTAACTGGTCACATCTATAAAATATGCATAGTAATACTTACCTTTTAGGGCAATTATAAAGATTAAATAAGTTAAGTAAGTAAATGCTTGTAAAGTGCAAAGACAGCACCCACTACATAGTAAGTGATCTTTTCTCCTTCCCACAGTCTCCCTTTGGGAACTTTATTCATTCCCTAAAAGAGACCTACCAGATCCTAAAGTTATTTCACAAGTCTGCCACTTCAAATCCTTACACCTGTGGTGAACACATAATACAATATACAGATGATGTATTATAGAATTGTACACTTGAAATCTATATAATTTTATTAACCAATGTCACTCCAATAAATTTAATGAAAAAATAAGCTCCCAGATATGACTATAAACAAAGAACAAAGAATGATGAAATGGTTTAAGTATGAATGCATGTCACAGTGTTGCAGAGTTCTTCATTTGCTTCCACAGTGCTTTCAGCTCTTTCTCAGCAGAAAGAGGGAGAACAATTTTTTACTTTCTCAATAAGAACAATGTAAAAGTAAAAAAATATTTTAAGAACTTAAGATTAATTTGTATTGTATAATGTGGATTAAAATTAAAATTGCTATTAACTCTGCTTAAAAAAGAAAAATCCTTGCACCTGAACCACTGGACAACTGATACACTAGTTTAATCATCAATTTGCATTCTTTCACAATAAATTCATATTCTGCCTATAGAACAGCCCATTAAAGCTTCATGGATACCATTCAGATGATCTACACAGTTTTGTCACCACTTTTAAAACTGTCCAAAGCCTTCAGTTCAATCATCTCACACTCTCAATGGCCTAACATCGTTGTCTCCTTTGCTAGCTGAAATCCTTTCACTGCCTCCTTTTCCAGTGGACAGGTATCACACCAAGGTTCTGCTCTCAGCACCATCTCTTCTTTCTCTACACTTACTGCCACTGGTGAGCGTATTCACTCTAATGGCTTCAACCACCACCTCTGTGCCAGTGACCCCAAAATCTCCATCTCCAGTGCTGACCTTGATTTGTGCTCAGGTTCTACCTGCCTCCAGGATGGGCTCTGTTAAATTAACTGCCATCCGCTCTAACTCAATGCGCTCACCACTTATCTCAGCATGCCTTCCTTCAAACCACCTTTCTTCTATCAGAGTAGTAACTTTGAAGTAATCTTTGCCTTTTTTCTCTTTTTTTAATCTCCTACAGTCACTCTATTTACTGATTTCTTTCTTTCTTTAAGATGTCATACAAATCTAAACAGTCCTTTCCACTCCCAGTGACATGACTGTCGTCCAGGGCCTCATGCCTAGAGTGATTCAATAACTTTCTAGCTCAGTACTTCTCAAATCCTGGATGCAGGTTAAAGCACTTTAAAAGAACTTTGTGAATACAGATTCTCAGGCCACCCCAGGCTTACTGGATCAAAGTTCTTGAGGGCTAAAGCTCTCCAGTGGAGTCTCATACACAATTAGATTTGGAACCAATGTTACAATTGGTTCCATGTCTCCAATCTCTCCAATTTCAATCGACAGGTGTATTTAAATATCAGTGTCATCATGACACATCAATGTTTTAGAACTTTCTAATGATTTTCTACTGCCAGGCACATTAAGCCCAAATGCCTCTGACAATCCCAAGGCTCCATTATCTAGCCCCACCCTACCTTTTGACTGAATTCTTCTTAGTCTGACATCTGCAGTCCCCTCAGTCTTAATTCCATCTCAGTTCCTTGATTCATTGCTTAAAATCATTCCTTCTCCATCCTCCCATGAACATAAACACTAACATCTTTGAAAGATGAGCTCCATCTGACCTTCTCATCAAGTATCCTCTGGTCATACACAGTATAGTGCTCTATATTTTCTCCCTTCTCTGTCTCCTGTTGTGATTTATGTCAGTATCATACTGTTTTATAATTTTTCTTGAATTACATTTTTATAAATCTTCTCTCCATAGGCAGATTGTAGATGATATGAACAGAAGAACTATGTCGAACATTTTTTCATGTTTCTCTTCATAATATCTCAAGGCACATTATAGAATCTATAGATGCTCAACAGATTACTATAATGAATAAAATTCATTGCATGTTTACTACGTAACATGTATTAACTCATTTAATCTTCAAAACAACCCTATAAAGGTTTTAAAATAAAACTCATAGTTTTAGATGAGGAAACAAACACAGAGAGGCTAAATAATTTACCAGGCTTACACAGTTCACAAGTGTAAGAGATGAAATTCAAACCTTGGCAGTCTTTCCAAAGTTTATGCTCTTAACTAGCGCACCACAGAATCATACAATGTGAGCACCAAAACGGGCTTTAGTGGCCATCCAACTTATCTGCCTACTATTAAGAAGATATTTTTCTATTTATTAATCATTATGTGTTTGTTTAAGGCAGCTGTTCTCTATTCATTTTTTTATATGTTCTTTAAGTCTCTTTGGATTGCTACATATATTGATACTACATAACTCTTTAGATTATGCTAAATGTATACATATTAGTTACAGTAATGAGTACTTAACAAAGTACTATGATTAAAAAGGTATAAGTAAAAATTCCCCCTTGGACCAAACTGTCCAATTAGAAGGGCATTACATCAGATCATGTATATTTCATTAGAGGATTTCCTTTTCAGTACTGGGTGTTTGCTTCCATTTTTTTAAAGAAAGGGATTTGTTAATTCTGTGAGTTGGCATGTGTGTGTGTAGTTGGCAGCGGGGCAAGGGGACATAGGCGCTAACGGAATATCTTCTCAAAGTAGAGTAGACATCAAACTTTGTTTGTGTCAGGGTCATAAGTAACTTGTTTTCTATCCTGTTTATACTTCTTCTAACACAGAGATCTGCTATACCTCAGGGTGAGTGAATTGACTGCAATCAAAGACTGTGTACATGTTTAGGCCTCGGGGTCTGGTTTTCCTGACAGTCAGCATGATCTGAGGGGCACCAGAAGTCACTAGAGTTAAATGGCACTCCATGTGATGGAATAAGACACTTCTATCAGCTCATGTCAATGGGAAAAAATGAATTCCAACATTCAGAGGGCAGTCCAATATGGTAGTACATGAACCAGATTTCATATCTTGGAACAGACACTTGGAAATTTTGAGCCCTATTAAAATGTTAAAAACAAATGAGGTAGAAAGACAGAGTCCATTGCTCTATTTACACCCATATTGGATTCTACATACTTATTGGTAGCTCTACTAGAACAAGTAATAAGCAGCTCTAGATTTTTCATGCTTTGGAGTTTTGGAATAGCATGAATAATTGAAATCCACAGATAATACCAGAATTTAATTTTAGTCAAGGTATTAAGCCATCTCCTCCTCAATGAAGCTTTTACATTACCTAAAAAACAGAATAACTAACTAGCTTGCATTTCAACTTTCAGTTTTTTTCTGTACATCTCCTAGGGTTCTTGGATAGGTGCTACTGAGCTATGAGAAAAAAGAGATTTGCAGTCCCTCTTTGTCCACTATGACCAAACTACTGTCTACACATCTGCAAGATGGCTGACTGATGCTAGGATTGCAACATCATCTCCACAGAGCTACGTGACCCATGCACATGGCAACATTACAGAGTTAGTACAAACCCTTCACTCCAAGCACTAAAATATTTCATGAATGGAACTATCTCTAATCACTTGCAATTGGCATCTTTACAAACTAGTTATGTACTAAAGTAAATGTGATACAGGTACCCTAGATCACTATCGAAAAAATTCAAGACTAGAAACTACTGCTATTCTGAATCACCTAAGAGTCTTGTTCAAAAAATGATTCCCAAAATTTTCCTGTGGAAGAGTCTGACTCAATAGGTGTGGGATCCAAAATCTGCATTTTAATAATACCTCTCCCTTTATTTACTCACTACTCCACCCCAGTAACTCAGGTATGAAGGACCCAAGGACCATACTTTGAAAATGACTTTCTAGGGCATGAAAAAAAGAGTTGGATATCCCCCCTGTGCTTGGTTCCATAATAAGCAAGAGATCTTTTTGTTTGTTTGTTTTTCTGGTCCCACAACCCTCAGGTAAGTTGATTCTGTATCAGCTATGCTGATTTACAGACCAGGTTAAACATCCAATACAAACTTCCTCTAAAGCAAGAGGTGATAAAAGTGTTTCCTAGGTGTATGGGGGTTTACGGTGCAGCCTTGAGGGCTGCTTAAGGGCACGATCAGGATTACAGATAATGAAATGTACAAGATAGTGATATTTTCCAGCCAGAATACAATTCTGCCATGCTCTGATCTAGGCAGAACAAGCAACTGCTGAGACCAAACCATGACAAAGGCTATTTTTGCCTGTGACATTGGAGAATTTATTCCAGAACAGTTCTCCTTTGTGCCAGGATTTCCACTGTACAACTGCAAAGGTTACTTAGTCCTTGGTTCACCTGCTATTTAAACTTTCTCGAATGCGTAAAACAAAGCTAGTCATTCTTCCTGGGGCTATGGCCTCGTATGAGAGCTCTGCTAGCTGGGGATGAAACCTCTTGTCCCTATTTCCTCTGGTCCATATACTTGGAAAAGTCCTTTGTGGTAACTATAAGTTATCCAAATAACAACTCCTTGCACAGGTACTATGATTTGGGGAAGGAAATAATTTCCTCTAAAGTTCCCATAGTTCACAAGGGTCTTTGTGAGGATTAAACAATAGAATGCCCACGAAAGCATTCTTCACACTCTCAGAGGTCCTGAAAACACTAGACATTACTAACTAGTATGCAGCAGAAAGGAACCAAAGTGTAAACATCTAATGAGAAAGGTGACTCTACTGTACAGAAGTCAATCAACAGACTGTCCTCTCCTAGAAAGGCTCCTCTGTGTGCGTTTGGCTTCCTCGTGCCTAATCTGGGAATACAAATTATGTATTATGTGTGCTAGGTTTCTGTGTCAGAAAGACCCTCAGCAAGAAAACAAAATTGTTTTGCCTTCATTTCAGCACTAGCAGACAGTAGCGTCATGGAGTGTTTCCAGTGCAGGGGCATCTCACCAGACCTCCCCACACCAGTGTGCCCTGCCTTGCTCTGGTTCTCTCCCCTCTTCGAGCACTTTGACACATTGTAGATGATGCTCTCAGGTTCTTTCATCAATTTAACATTAAAATTCCTGTGAAATATTAATGAAATAATGCTAAAAAAAGAAAAATGTTCCTACAATACTGCAACATTTTAATGCCTCATTAAAATCATTAGCAATGCTAATACTAAAGAACTTACTTCATCTTTCAAGGACCCAAAAAATAAATCATAATAAAATGTTTGTTAACGTTACATCTGGAGAAATAAATTATACAATGCCTTTCTATATGGGTTTTATATAGTCTAAAAATGATACACTAAGGTCACACTATTAAGTACATAAAACTAGTTTTTCCTATGGAAATTCATACTGTATTATTTTATAATATTCATTAAACACTGTGAATATTGTTTGTGTTTTTCATTTATGAGAAAAATCTATGGTGTGCCTATCAACCAGCCAGGGCTCTCGTGACACTCAGGTTGCAAACAATGACATGCTTCACTGACCTGAGTGACTTATAAAAGCCATTTATATTCAGTACTCTCATTTATGCTATCTTTAAAAATGAATAAGAGACATATATTAATAGCAAGAAACTGGTAGGATGATTGCATCACTACCCATCTCCAGACTTATTGCAACACTTCATTCTCCATCAGCTGAACTGACATGAGAATGTAAATGTCGTATATAATAGTCATATAAAATTTTACTACATGAGTAACTAAGGCAAGTGTGACAGTTTCCTTCTCATTGTTGACCAATTTTTATTTGGAAAGCAAAGGGGTTTAATGACATGGCAAAGTTCTAGCTAGTTTGTTAGCAAAGGAAATCTTTCACCATTGACACTGGGTAAGTGGCTGAGGAGTAGTCTCTTAAGTAAATCTCCATATCCTGGGGCCATTGCCCAGCACGGTCTAGCCTCAGTGCATGCGTAGATCCAGAAGGTCTTGGAAACGCGTTCTCTCTCAGAATAACCCAGTGTGCAGTCATGTAGATAGAGACAAAGATATAACAAAACAAATGGAACAAAAATCCCACCCATAAAAGTGTTCCCACCCCTGGCCGGTTTTGCTCAGTGGTTAGAGCATCGGCCCGCAGACCAGAGAGATCTGGGTTCAGTTACAGTTTGTCCCCGGTCCAGGTTGGGGTTGTGCGGGCGGCAACCACTCGATGTGTCTCTCTCACGGCGATGTTTCTCTCTCTTCCTCCCTCTCTCCCTCCCGCTCTATCTGAAGATAAATGCAAAAAAAATAAATAAATAAAAAATTAAAAAATACAGTTCCTCATGTTGTGGTGACCCCCAACCATAAAATTATTTTCGTTGCTACTTCATAACTGTAGTTTTGCTACTGTTATGTCTTAGGCGACCCCTGTGAAAGGGTCGTTCGACCCCCAAAGGGGTCGTGACCCACAGGTTGAGAACTGCCAGAGTAACATAAAGAAACTAGCCAAGTCCAATCTCTTGGCCACAGCTTTGATACTTTATTCTGTTGAAAATTAATGCTTGCTAACGGCATGATTTTCACTTGGGCCTGATTCTCTCAGGCTCTCCATCATGGCTGTACTATTTGAATGTTTCTTTAGGAATGAATCTTAACCATAGATTTATATATTTTCTCATGAAAGATATCATACAAATGACTATTACTATTTACTATTAACAATTACCATTGTCACTTTAATCATTATATGACTAAAAGATGATGGTTCTCATTCAGTGGTGAGAATTGTAGGCATTGGGGTCAGCTGCTTACAAATTAAACCAGAATAAATTATTTAGAAAAAGCAACACTTATCAAAAAGGGGGGGAGGAGCGGTGAGAGATTATATTTTACTGTTTTATGTCATATATGTAATATATCACAGATGTTGCTAATTTTACATTAGCATGTCTAATCCATGGTGCTGAAATTTTATATAAGCATAACAAAGCCTTTTAAAAAAAATAAAATGTAATCCCAAATTCTTAAAATCCAAAGATTAGAAGGTTTGAGCTCCAAATCAGATAACTTAGTTGGGCATTTCAATTCAAATTATCATTTGGTTTTAATAATTAGAAAAAATTTTAAATCCCAGATTTAAAACATAAGCAAGCTCTAAAAATGATAAAAATCATTTGTTAAAAACTTCATCTATGTCTTCCTTAGCCATCATCTCTTCAAAGAGCAAATTAATTGTTCCAATCTAGTAAGCAACAAAAGAAATAGTCGACAAAGGGTGAAATATGAACATCAATGGTAAGTTTTGAATTTACCCTATTTATCTTGAATGTAAGATCTCATGACCCACTAAAACTCAGTTCACAGTGTTTTATGAAAAATAATGGCTGAAATTGAATGTCTTAATTTACATTTAATGCAATTAAGAATGGTTTAAATTATGACTGATGAACAGCACACACAGATGTCAGTCAGTTTCATCAGAATAAATTGAAGTCAGTGTCAATGAACGCTCCACTGATAAATCCCACTTCACATGAAATTAATAAAAATAAGGAAATATAATCCTTAACTAATTGCAAAGTGGTATGGAATTCCCCTGAATTTTGGGGGAGAAACTTATGTAACTGAGAAAACCACAGCATCGTTTGGAAAAGGGGTTTTGTGTGGGGTTTTTTTTTAATAGTGACTCTATCAGCAAACAGTCCTGTAAGAGTTATAGGATACAAACTTCTACATTGGATTATGCAAATATCCTTGGTGGGAGACCAAAAAAAAAAAAAAAAGACGAGGAGGAGGAAGAGGTGGAAGTGAACAATGTTGGCGAAATGCATGCATTTGGCAGCACTCGTTTCAGAGACTGCACTTCCAGTTTCCCGAGTCTAAAGCATGATACTGGGTTCACACCCTGCTTTTAAAGACTTCCCCAGATTTTTGCTGGAAATTATGCTTCCTCCTTCAGTGATTTAATGCCAAGCTAGGAAGACTGTGGTCTCGACTGCTGCTGAATTCTTAGCGTGCCAAGAGCACTCTTTTTCCTCCATGGTAGACCCTGCAGCTTTGTGGATTGGAGCAGATGTTGCTGCTTTTGAAGTTAATAGAAACTTTATGGACCATTTTTCACTCTCTCTTCCAGGAGCAAATGTCAACCGTAGTTTTTATCAAAACCTGAATTCTTGGCTCAAGTACTAATTGCTGTTAATGTGTTTAAATCCCAATTCTCAGTGAAAGGGGGAAAAGTGTTTTCCAATGGAAAAAAAAACTGGGTTAATATTTGCATTCTTAGTGCCTGAATAAGCAAGAAAAATGCTAGGCTTCTGGGTCACACAATTCTATAAGTAACCATGGGGTGGGGGGGCAAGTTTCTGTACGTTTTCTGGATTAGTGTATTTGGGATGTAATGGATCTTGAAACTTCAAATAATATAGAAAACTGTCAAGAAAGAAAGACTAAAAAAGGGATGAGAAGATTCACTTTAAAAATGAGAGAAAGACAAATACCACATGATCTTACTTATTTGTGGAATATAACGAACAAGGTGGGCTGATGAACGAAATAGACCCAGAGATATAGAAAGGAGTATGGTTCAGACTGACAAACCTCAGAGTAGAGAGGTGTGTGTGTGTGTGTGGGGGGGGGGGGGATGGATGAGATGAACCAAAGAACTTATATGCATGTGTGCATAACCAATGGACATAGACAACAGTGCTGTGAGGGAGGGGGCGGGGGTGGGAAGAGGGTATCAATGGGGGGAAAAGGAGAAACATCAGTAACAAAAATAAATTAATTAATAAAAAAGAATAATAAAAATAATAGCAACCACTTTTCATATTTCTATTTGTATTTCCATTGAGAGGCATATAACTTTCAGGTCTTTTGACTCCAATTCTTGGGTTAAAAAAAAATTATACATGTATTTTCTCTAGCTCCATGAATTAACAGCAATTTTAAAAGCTCTCAGGAGTATTTAGTAGTTAAATGATCAGCAGGTAAATGAAAAGGTGCTCAACCTCACTAATCATCAGGGAAATGCAAATCAAAACCACAAGAGACATCACCTCATACGTGTTAGAATGGCAGTTATCAAGAAGACAAGGGATAAATGTTGGCAAGGGTATGGACAAAAAGGAATGCTTGTGCACTGTTGGTAGAAATGTAAACTGGTGCAGCCACTATGAAAACAGTATGGACAGTCCTCAAAAAATTAAAAATAGAACTACCATATGGTCCAGCAATTCCACTTCTGGGTATATATCCAAAGGAAATTAAATCACTATCTTGAAGAGATATCTACACCACTATGTTCACTGAAGCATTGTTCACAATAGCCAGAGCATGGAAACAACCTGTCTGTCAACAGATGAATGGACAAAGAAAATGTGGTATATACAAACAATATAATATTATTCAGCCATAAAAAAGGAAGTCCTGCCATTTGCTATAACATAGATGTAACTTGAGGACATTATGCAAAATAAAATAAGCCAGAGAAAAAATACTTTATGATCTTATTTATACGTGGAATTTAAAAGAATCAAACTCATACAAACAGAGTAGATTGGTAGTTGCAAGGTGCAGGTGAATGAGGAAAATGGGTGAAAATGGTCAAAAGATACAAACTTCCAGGGTTTTTTTGTTTGTTTGTTTGTTTGTTTTTAGAGTGGGAGGGAGGGAGGGCGAGAGGGAGAAACATCGATGTGAGAGAGACATACCACTGGCTGCCTCCCACATGACCCCAACCAGGGCCGAGGATGAACCACAACCAAGGTACATACCCTTGGCCAGAATCAAACCTGGGACTCTCTGGTCCATAGGCTGACACCCTAACCACTGAGCCAAAACAGCCAGGGCCAGTTTTAAGATGAATAAGTTCTGAGGATCTAATGTGCAGCACAGTGACTACAGGTAACAATACTGTATTATATAATTCAAAGTTGCTAAGAGAGTAAACCTTAAAATTTCTTACCTCAACAAAAATGGTAATTATGTGAGATGACAGATATGTTAACTACCCTTATTGCAGTAATCATTTCTTAACATTTACATCTATCAAATCAACACAGTGTACACCTTAAGCTTACACAATATTATATGTCAACTATATCTGAATAAAGCTGGGGAAAATTATATAAAAAAGAGTATTCAGTAATTGTTTCTGTTTTACAAGAACTATAGTCATTAAAAATCTTCGTTCAAGAGGGTTTAACTTTCATCTTGTGGACTTTTAATTCAATTTGGAACTCCTAATATGTAATAAAAGGCATTGAGTAATTATAGACATCTCCCAATGACAATTTCATTTTTTAAATCCTCACCAGAGGATATTTTTCCATTTATCTTCAGATCGAGTGGGAGGGAGGGAGGGAGGGAGGGAAAGAGAGAGAGAGAAACATCTATGTGAGAGAGATACATAGATTGGTTGCCTCCTGCACAACCCTGACCAGGGCCAGGGACCGAACTGAAACCCATAACCGAGATACGTGCCCTTGACCAGAATCGAACCCGCGACTCTTTGATCCACGGACCAACGCTATAACCGCTGAGCCAAACCAGCCAGGGCTCCCAATGACAATTTTTACCTAATCATTTATGTCTTAATTTCCTGACATAGTCTGAAAGTAAATGAAGACAATGCAGTCTCAAGTGGAGTGAAGTAATAGGTTTTATATATATATATTGAAAATTTTGCCTATCAAGAAACATCTCCCCATCCTGCCAGTCAAGATGGCATAGTAGGTAAATGCGATACTCGCATCCTCCCACAACCTCACATCAAAATTAAAACTAAACTATAAAACAACTAAAATGTATTCATGTTTTCAGATTAATTTTTATATAATATTTCCATGTGTTTATCAATCACATTAATTTTGTCCATCCTCTCAGCTTAGAAACATTGCAATAGTATTAGAAAGGGAACTTTTATACACAATTGATTAAGAAGAAATGCAGGCTTCTGGTCAAGATGCAAAGTAGATAAATGCTATTCTCACCTCCTCCCACGACCACTTCAAAATTACAACTAAACTACAGAACTGCCTGAAATCTAGCTTAACAGAAATCTTATGACTAAGGATACACAGAAGCAGCTACATTGAGATGGGGGGAAGAGGTGGAGATAAAAATAGGCTTGCCCCACACCGACATGAGGCAATTAAAAATCAGGAAGGCTATCTGAGCTGTGGAGGCCCCCACTGAGGAGGACGGGGTCCCAGCCCCACACCAGTCACCCCAGCCCAGGGTTACAGTGCCAGGAAGCAAAGTCCTCATAACTTCTGGCTGTGAGAATCAGCGGGGATTGTGGCTGAGTGAGATGAAGGGCTTCTGAAAACTTCCCTAACCTGGTGAAGGAAATAGACACACAAATCCAGGAAGTGCAGAGAGTCTGAAATAAGATAAACCTAAAGACACCCACATCAAGATACAACATAATTAAAATGCCAGAGGTTAAAGACAAAGAGAAAATCTTAAAAGCAGCAAGAGAAAAACAATTAGTTACCTACAAGGGAGCTCCCATAGACTGTCAGCTGATTCCTCAACAGAAACTTTGCAGGCCAGAAGGGATTGGCATGACATATTAAAAGTGATGAAAAGCAAGGACCTAAAGCCAAGATTACTCTACCTAGCAAAGCTATCATTTAGAATTAAAGGACAGATAAATAGTTTCCCAGATAAGAAAAAGCTAAAAGAGTTCATCACCACCAAAGCAGTATTACAAGAAATGTTAAAGGGTCTTCCTGAAGAAGAAGAAGAAAAAAAAAAAAGATAAAAAATATGAATAATAAAATGACAATAAACATCTACCTATCAGCAATTACTTTAAATGCAAATAGACTAGCCTGGCTGGTGTGGCTCAGTGGTTGAGTGTCAACCCATGTACCAAAAGGTCACTGGTTCGATTCCCGATCAGGGCACATGCCCAAGTTGTGGGCCCGATGCCGAGTGGGGGGCATGCAGGAGGCGGCCAATCAATGTTCTCTCTCATTGATATTTCTATCCTTCTCTCCCTCACCTTTCCTTTCTCTCTAAAATCAATAAAGAAAAAATATTTAAATGCAAAGAGACTAAATGCTTCAATCAGAGACATATGGTGGCTGAATGGATAACAAAACAAGATCCTTACATATGCTGTCTACAAGATACTCATTTCAGATCAGAAGACACACACAGACTAAAAGTAAAGGAATGGAAAAGATATTTTATGAGAATGGAAACACAAAAAAGCTGAGGTAGCAATACTTACACCTGACAAAACAGACTTTAAAACAAAAGCTAGCAGATTCCAAAATAGCTGCAAAGTAGGTGGAAGAAGCAGAATATACATTCTTCTCAAGTGCACATGGAAACTTCTCAAAGATAAATCACATGTTAGGACACAAAATAAGTCTTAACAAATTCAAGAAGATTGAAATCATCAAGCATCTTCTCTGATCACAATGGTATAAAACTAGAAATCAACTACAATAATAATAAAAAAAACCCTCAGAAACATTCAAACATATATGGAGGCTAAATAGCATGTTATTAAACAATGAATGGGTTGACAAGGAGATCAAGGAAGAAATAAAAAATTACCTGGAGCCTGGCTGGTGTGGCTCAGTGGTTGAGCATCGACCCATGCACCAAGAGGTTGCAGGTTTGATTTCCAGTCAGGGCACATGCCCAGGTTGTGGGCTGAATCCCTGGTGGGGGGCATGCAGGAGGGGCCAACCAATGTTCTTTCTCATCAATGTTTCTATCTCTGTCTCTCTCTCTTTCCCCCTCTCCCTTCCTCTCTCTCTAAAATCAATAAAGGGGAAAAAATTACCTGGAAACAAATGAGAATGAACACACAACAACCCAAAATCTATGGGACACAGTGAAAGCAGTCCTGAGAGGGAAAGTCATAGCATTACAGGCCTACCTCAAGAAATAAGAAAAATCTCAAGTAAACAACCCAACCCTACATCTAAAAAAAACTAGAAAAACAACAACAAACAGAGCCCAGAGCAAGTAGAAGAAAGAAAATAATAAAGATCTGAGTGGAAATAAATGACGTAGATAGATAGATAGATAGATAGATAGATAGATAGATAGATAGATATAGATATAGATATAGATATAGATATAGATATAGATATAGATATAGATATAGATATAGATATAGATATATACACACACACACACACAAAAGAGCAATGAAACCAAGAGCTAGTTCTTTGAAAAGCCAAACAAGACTGATGAACATTTAACCAGACTCATCAAGAAAAAAAGAGAGAGGACTCAAATAAATAAAATCAGAAATGAAAGAGGAGAAGTAACAACTAACATCACAGAAATACAAAGGATTGTAAAAAATACTATGAACGATACTATACAAAAAAAAAAAAAAAAAAAAAAAAAAAGGACAACCTGGGGGAAATGGATAATTCCTAGAAACATATAATCTTCCAAAACTGAATCAGGAAGAATCAGAAAACCTTAATAGAACGATAACAACTAATGAAATTGAAGAAGTAATTTAATTAAAAAAAAAAACTCCCAGAAAACAAAAGTCCTGGACCAGATGGCTTCACAGGCAAATTTTACCAAACATTCAAAGAACTAACACCTGTTCTCAAACTATTCAAAAAAATTCAAGAGGAGGGAAGATTTCCAAGCTCTTTGTATGAGGCCAGCATTATCCTAATTCCCAAATCAGAAAATACACTACACAAAAAGAAAATTATAAGGCAATATCCCTGATTAACATAGATGCTAAAATCTTCAACAAAATATTAGCAAACCGAATTCAGCAACACATTAAAAAGATCAGACACCATGATCAAGTGGGACTGAGTCTTGGAACGCAAGGTTGGCTCAGTATCCACCAATCAATTAAAATGATACACCACATAAAAAAAATTAAGGATGAAAATATGATCACATCAACAGATGAAGAAAAAGCATTTGACAAAATCCAGCACCGATTTATGATAAAAAGTCTCAGCAAAGTGGGAATAGAAGGATTATACATCAACATAGTAAAGGCCATATATAACAACCCTACAGCCAACATCATACTCAATGGGCAAAAACTAAAATTGTTTCCCTTAAGATCAGGAACAAGACAGGGATGTCTGCTTTCACCACCCTTATTCAACATAGTACTGTAAGTCCTAGCCACAGCAATCAGACAAGAAGAAGAAATAAAAGGCATCCAAATTTGAAAGGAGAAAGTAAAGTGCCATTATTCACAGATGACATGATATTATACATAGAAAATCCTAAAGACTCCACCAAAAAACTACTAGATCTAATACACAAATTCAGCAAAGTAGTAGGATACAAAATCGATATTCAGAAATCAGTGTCATCTTTATACACCAATAATGAACTATCAGAAAGAGAAATTAAGAAAACAATCCCAGCTCAACCAGTGTGGCTCAGTGGTTGAGCATGGACCCATGCACCAAGAGGTCGCTAGTTCGATTCCTGGTCAGGGCACATGCCCACGTTATGGGCCAGATTCCCAGCGGGGGGCATGCAGGAGGTGGCCAATCGATGTGCTCTCTCATCAATGTTTCTATCTCTCTCTCCCTCTCTCTTCTTCTCTCTCTAAAATCAATAAAGAAGAAAAAAGTTTAAAAAAAAGAAAACAATCCCATTTATTATTGCAACAAAAAGAAAAAATAAGGTACCTAGGAATAAATTTAACCAAGGAGATAAAAGACCTGTATTCAGCCCTGGCCAGTTTGGCTCAGCGGCTGGAGTGTTGGCCCACAGACCAAAGTGTCTTGGGTTTGATTCCTGGTCAAGGGTGCATGCCTGGGTTGCGGGTTTGATCCCTGGCCCCAGTCAGGGTCATGTGGGAGGTGACCAACTGATGTGTCAATTGATGTTTTTCTCTCTCTCCCTCTCTCCCTTCCACTCTATCTAAAAAGAATCAATGGAAAATTATCCTTGGGTGAGGATTATCAACAACAAAAGACCTGTACTCAGAAAAGTATAGGATATTGAAGAAAGAAATTGAGGAAGATACAAGTAAGTGGAAGCATATACTGTGTTCATGGGTTAGAAGAATTAACATCATTAAAATGTCCATACTACCCAAAGCCATCTACAGATTCAATGCAATTTTGATTAAAATACCAATGGCATATTTCACAGATCTAGAACAAATATTCCAAAAATGTATATGGAATTTAAAAAAAAACAGTCTGGCCGGTGTGGCTCAGTGGTTGAGCATCGATCCATGCACCAAGAGGTCGCCAGTTCGATTCCTGGTCAGGACACATGCCCAGGTTGTGGGCCCGATCCCCAGTGGGGGACATGTGGGAGGCGGCCAATCGATATTCTCTCTCATCAATGTTTCTATCTCTCTCCTTCTCACTTCCTCTCTCTCTAAAATCAATAAAAAGGAAAAAAAAAATTTTTTTAACAAACAAAAAAAAAAACCCCAAACGCCAAATAGCCTCAACAATCTTGAGAAAGAAGAACAAAGTTGGAGGTATCACAGTACCTGATATCAAACTATGCTACAAGGCCATTGTAATCAAAATAGCCTTGTACTGGCATAAGAACAGGCATATAGATCAATGGAACAGAACAAAGAGCCCCCCCCCAAATCCCACACCTTTATGGTCAATTAATATTTGACTAAGGAGGCAAGAGCATACAATGGGGTAAAGACAGTCTCTTCAATAAATGGTATTGGAAAAATTGGACAGGTACATGCAAAAAAATGAAACTAAACCACCTACTTACACCATACACAAGTATAAATTCAAAATGGATAAAAGACTAAAATGTAAGTAACAAAAACATAAATAACCTAGAAGAAAACAGGCAGCAAAATCTCAGACATCTCTCATAGCAATATTTTTGCTACATATATTTCCTAGGGCAAGGGAAACAAAGGAAAAAATAAACAAATGAGACTACATCAAATTGAAAAGTTTTGCACAGCAAAAGAAACCATCAACAAAATGAAAAGGGGACCACTAAATGGGAGAACATATTTGCCAATGCTTTATCTGATAAGGGGTTAATTTGCAAAATACATAAAGAACTTATACAACTCAACGCCAGGAACACAAACAACCAAATTTTAAAAGTAGGCAGAGAACCTAAATAGGCACTTCTCCAAAGAAGACATACAAATGGCCAAGAAACATATGAAAAAATATTCAATGTCACTAATCATCAGAGAGATGCAAATTAAAACAATGAGGTATCGCCTCACACCTGCCAGAATGGCTATCATCAATAAATCAACAAACAACAAGTGCTGGTGAGGATGTGGAAAAAAGGGAGCACTAATCCATTGGTGATGGAAATGCAGACTGGTGCAGCCACTATGGACAACAGTGTGGAGTTTCCTCAAAAAATTAAAAATAGAACTGGCATTTGATCCTGTGATCCCACTTCCAGGAATACATCCTAAGAATCCTGAAACACCAACCAAAAGGAATATATGTACCTCTATGTTCACAGCAGCGTTATTTACAATAGCTAAGATCTGGAAACAGCCCAAGTGTCCATCAGTAGACAAGTGGATAAAAAAGCTGTGGTACATTTACACAATGGAATACTAAGCATCTGTAAAAAAGAAGGATCTATTACCCTTTGAGACAGCATGGAGGGACTTGAATATTATTATGCTAAGTGAAATAAGCCAGTCCGAACAAGACAAATATCACATGATCTCACTTATATGTGGAATCTAGTGAACAAAATAAACTGATGAATGAAATAGAACCAGAGGCATGGAAACATGGAACAGACTGCCAAATCTCAGAGGAAAGGGAGTTGGGACGGGGGAAGATTAACCAAAGAGCTTATATGCATATATGGATTACTCATGGACACAGACAATAGGATGATGAAGGCCTGGGGCAGGGCAGGAACTGGGTGGAGGGGGGAAAAGGGGGACAAAAGTGGAGGAAACTTCTGTAATACTCTCAACAATATAAAAAATATAAAAATAAAAACCTAAAAAAAAAATGGGCAAAGGATCTGAACAGACACTTCTCCAAAGAGGACATACAGATGACCAATAGACAGATGAAAAAATGCTCAATGTCACTAATCATCAAAGAGATGCAAATTAAAACCACTATAAGATATCACTTCACACCTGCCAGAATGGCTGCCATCAACAAATCAGAAAACAAGTGCTGGTGAGGATGTGGAGAAAAGCAACCTTCATGCACTGTGGGCAGGAATGCAGACTGGTGCAGCCACTGCAGAAAACATTATGGAGTTTCCTCAAAAAATTAAAAATGGAACTGCCTTTTGACCCAGCAATTCCACTTCTGGAAATTTATCCTAAGAACCCCAATCATAAAGAATATATGCACCCCACCCTGGCTGGTTTGGCTCAGTGGTTAAAGCGTCAGCCCTCGGACTGGAGAGACCTGGGTTTGGTTCCCACTAAGGGCACGTACCTTGGTTGAAGTTTGTCCCCAGCCCCGGTTGGGGTTGTGTGGGTGGCAGCCACTTGATGTGTCTCTCTCACATCGATGTTTCTCTCTCTCTCTTCCTCCCTCTCTCTCTCCCACTCTATCTGAAGATAAATGCAAAAATGTCCTCGGGTGAGGATTAAAAAAAAAAGAATACATGCACCCCTATGTTCACAGCAGTATTATTTACAATAGCCAAGATTTGGAAACAGCCCAAGTGGCAATTAGCAGATGAATGGATAAAAAGCTGTGGTACA
The DNA here is from genome assembly GCA_030848825.1 of Tadarida brasiliensis. Lineage (NCBI taxonomy): Eukaryota > Metazoa > Chordata > Mammalia > Chiroptera > Molossidae > Tadarida > Tadarida brasiliensis. Next base: position 50,608,848 of record CM061258.1, read on the forward strand.
TTTACACAATGGAATACTACTCAGCCATGTAAAAAAGGAAATCTTATCTTTTGGGACAGCATGGATGGACATGGAGAACATTATGCTAAGTGAAGTAAGCCAAACAGAGAAAGACAAATACCATATTATCTCACTTATATGTGGAATCTAATGAACAAAATAAACTGACAAAGAAAACAGAAACAGAGGCATGCTAGATACATGGAAGAGACTGACAGGGGTTGGGGGACTGGATGAAAGAACTTGAAGGGATTAACAAAAATATATATATATATATATATATATATATATATATATATATATATATATATATATATATATATATATATATATATATATATATACATGCCCTGGCCAGTTTGGCTCAGCAGTTAGAGCATCAGCCTGCAGACCAGAGAGACCTGGGTTCGATTCCTGCTAAGGGCACGTACCTCAGTTGCAGTTTGTCCCCAGCCCCGGTGGGATTGTGTGGGTGGCAACCACTCGATGTGTCTCTCTCACATCGATGTTTCTCTCTCTCTCTCTTCCTCCCTCGCTCCCTCCCGCTCTATCTGAAGATAAATGGGAGGGGAAAAAAAAAATATATATATATACACACATAACACACAAACACAGACAACAGTGTGGTGATAGCCAGAGGAAAGGGGGTTGGGGTGGAGGTTGAGGTGGGCAAAGGGGTGGAAAATGGTGACAAAAAGAGACGTTGCTTGAGGCGACAGGTGCACAGTGCAGTATACAGATGGCGTTGTATTGAGATATTGAGATGTACATTTGAAACCTGTATGGTTTTGCAAACCAATGTCATCCCAATAAATTCAATTTTTAAAAAGGCTATAAGAGACAACAAAGGACCCAGAAATTCCACTTCTGGTTATTTATCCGAAGAAACCCAAAACACTAAATCTAAAAGACACATGCATCCATATGTTTTCTGCAGCACTATGTACAATAGCAAAGACGCAGAAGCAACCTAAGTGTCCATCAAGAGATAAGTGGATAAAGGAGAACTAGTGCATATCTACAATGGAATATGACTCAGCCACAAAAATGAATGAAATCTTGTCATCTGCAACAATACGGATAGACCTAGAGGGTATTGTGCTGAGTGAAATAAGTCAGAGAAAGACAAATGCAATATGATTTCACTGATATTTGTAATCTAAAACACAAAATAAAAGAACAAGTAGAACAGAAACAGACTCAGATACAGAGAACATTTTTTGTTGTTGGTGTTAATCCCCACCTGAAGATATTTTTCCATTGATTTTTTTTTTTTTTTTATAGAGTGGAAGGGAAAGAGGGAGACAGAGAGAGAGAAACATTGATGTAAAAGAGGCACATCGATTGGTTGGTTCCTACACGACCCCAACCAGGACCAGGAATCAAACCTGCAACCCAGGTACGTGCCCTTGACCTGAATCAAACCCAAAACCCTTCGGTCCGCTGAGCCAAACTGGCCGAGGTGATACAGAGAACATTTTGATGGTTGCCAGATTGGGGAACTGGGTGAAAAAGGAAAGGGGATTAAGAAGTATAAATTGGTAGCTATAGAATAGTCATGGGGATGTAAAGTACAGCCTAGGGAATATAGTCAGTAGTATTGTAATAACTATGTATGGTGTCAGGTACTAGATTTATTGGAGTGATCACTTCCTAAGTTATATAAATGTCTAATCACTGGGTTGCATACCTGTAATTAATACAATATTGTACATACCTGTAACTGAAAAGTAAAAAAAACAAAATTTTAAAAACGTCTTCCCCACTATTTTGAAATTTTATCATTTCAGAAACATTTATTTGAAGCAAGGCAAATTTTCTCAAAGTAACAAATTTCATTTAAAAAATTCCTCAAGCTAGTTGCTTGGCATTTATTTGACCAAAATATCTGCTGGCCATTGAGTTTTTCAGTAACCATAAGTACGTGATTTTCATTTCATATCTCCTTCATTAGATCAATCAAGCCTCAAAAGTGATGTATAAAATACAGTCTCTTTTTGTGCACAAAGGAATGAGCAGTTCCTATGTATTTCCTGTGTTTTTTCTTCCTTTCCACTAATCTTCCTCTCTTTATCATACCAATCAAACTGGAAAAACATTTACTCAGAACTGGGCATGGTGCCACAGAGCCATTATTCACATATCACTGCCCTCAAAGAACTTACAGTCGAAGGTCCCTTCCTACGCAGTATACAGCTGTTTCCACTATTTGTGCCCAGCAACCTGCAAGGCTTAGGAAGGAAGTACACAGACTAATGGGATCTCAATAAACCAGAAACAAGTTCAGAACTAGACCAGTCCTGCTGCAAGATTCTCCTAATCTGATGAGTTGTTCAGAACATAGACCCATTCAATACAGAAATTACAGGTATTCAACGTTATCTCTAGTGTCTAAACTTGCATAAGAAACTCACTGAAAAAATCAAATATGTAACTTAACCCCAGTTGCTAACTGTGGTAGATCTCCCCTACCAACTTTTCATAATGCCTCCTTCTTCTTTCCATAGGCTGAGGAACTGTTCTGCATGCAGGCACAAACTTTCCAACTGTAGCTACTAATGCCCACCCAGCATTGGCTCCAAAGCTCAGAAATGGAGCTCAGCAATTTTACAGAAAGTAGGAGAGACTAGAGGGGGGAAAGGATTGAGACTGACTCAGAAATGTCCATCAGAACTAGATGTGGTCCAGCGTCAAACAAACTACCCTCTCCTTTCCAATACCTTTGCCTCAATGCCACTCTGAGCAACATTTGAACAAGTTTGTGGGAAGACACTATAACCTCCATTAATTGACCCAATTTTCATATCTGTCGTCACAGGCAATTTTTCTTGCTTCCTCCATCTACTCCTCATTCCTTTCCCAGGTAAGAAAACATTTTGTAACAAAGTTTCTTTCCAATTCAAATTCCTGTGGACAGTGATTATGTTTAGCAAAATGGTTTCTGACTTCACCTTTCTCCACTCCAAACTCCTAGAGACACATCAGGTGTGAAGCCCGCAGTCAAGAAGGGAGAAGAGATTAGGCCTTGTAATTCAGTGTGGGTAACATATAAGCCAATAAACACTGTGTAGGGTTTTTATCTACATTTTTTTATTTGGCTTTAAGGGACCGTTACTCAATGTTATTTTTCATATAGAAGAATCTAAGACTAATGCTTTGGCTTGATTTTAAAGACTGAATTTTTTCTGCTGGTATAAATAGTATGGACACAGTAAAAGTACTTGAGAGAGCCTAATGAACCGTTTCTTACACCCCATTACCTTTAGTCTGATATGACTGAGAGTGCAGGCACTAATTATCATCTCTCTCACAGACACCGACATAGATCTACAGTAGGTCTTAAAACACAATTTCCCATACAACTCAACACTTCTTGCATAATACATTCCTATATTTTTCTTCTTGTTACAATTTAAATAAGAAAGGCCAAGTTCTTATCTTCCTATAACTTATCTAAATATAAAGGGCATAAACAGTTATTGATACTTCTTAACCTCCAGAGACCAACCATAAAATTATGCACAACTGGAAAGGAGGGTTTTTGTTTAAAAATTATAAAAATCACATTTCACAAAAGCCTCTGTCCATGGGAAAATGGCCTAAAATGCATTTAAGAAATAAAAAAACAAATGTAACTTATTTCCTGCTGGGATATGTGAAGAATTTTTTATACTGAACCATACTTATCAAAATATTAAGTATATCCTGCAATATAATGTCTGGTGTAATGAACATACTTTCGCCCAGCATTACACCACTCTAACTTGTGAAAGAAATATGTACAGTTTCTGACAGAGTCAAAGAATATGCTATGACACCTATACCAGATTTGATAATAGTGAAAAACAAGAAAGAACTTCACAATGAGATAATTTAGAGACCTATAAAATATACTTGAATGTAGATGGTTCTTTAAGGTAATATACACATTTATGAAGGAGATGTGTAAGGGAACAGCAAATTGTCTGCTTTTAGTATTTAAGCATTCTTCCATTTTACACTTTGAATAGTTTGGTAAAGATTTTAATGATAGGAAGGAAAGGTCCTTGATCATATAGCAGAAACTAAAAAAAACAAAAAAATTAAAACATGGAAAGGCATCTTAGAGCAGAAATCTCAGTTGTTATGTCACAGCACACCAAATGAGTTACACATGTGTTCAGGTGCGCTCAAGTTATTGAAGCCCTCAGGGCAGTCAGGCAGGAGCCCTCGTTGTGAGAAGTCTGTTCACCCCAGTGTGCAGAATAAATATTATCCATTGTTTTCTGTATGTCATAATGTAGAAGAAGGTTGGGGGCATTGCAAGAGAACTATGTTTCAGAGTGTAACCCTGCTAAAGAATTGAGACTTTTCTCATGGAATTTGTGTACAAAGATATGGAAAATGTGTAAGGTTAGCAAGATTTATTTTCTGTACCATCCACCATATTTTAATATAGTTGAGGAAAAAGAGCCTAAAAATGCATCAAATCAACAAAATCCTTGATCCCAAGAACCATGAAGTGACAAAGCTTCAGTGTGTGGTTCCGTGGGTATTCAGGCTACACAGATACACAGTCTGTCAGTCACGGATCAAAATGAACTTCAACAAATGGATGAGTTCTTCCTGACACCTCAGGCACAAATTCAGTAGCTCTCTCTTTTATAATATTTTATCACTTTGTACATACTTCATAGCATGTCTTAAACAGTGTATAATTTTTTGCCATATGGCAAAACATCCTTATTCTCATTCCTTCTTAAAAGAACCACTTTATCTGTGTTCTGCCCCATTTCCTCCTGTCTACAGGAAACCACGTTCTCTTTCACCTATCTTTCTTGTTTTTCTTTCTGTTCTCTTTCCTTCACATGTAAATATTTACAGTCTCCCACACATCTAAACACCCCCTCCCAAACCTCACATCCCCTTCTAGATAGCATCTTATGTCTCTGCTTCCTTTCATATGTAGCTCCTCACAATAATGCTCTACCTTCACTCTCCACATTCTAATATGCCATTTACTCCATGACTTTCTCCAGTCAATTTTCTATCCCCTGACCAGGCCAAGGCCACTTATGACCCCTCATTGCCAAATCTTGATTGACCTGTTAAGTACACCCTCCTTGAAACTCAGTCTTGTTTTTATTTATTTATTTACTTTACTCAGGCTTCTTATTCATTCTGTTAATTATTCCCTCCTTCTTGAATTTCTTCTTACCCCTAGATTCTATGAGTTCCCTTCTAAAGTAGCACACCTCAACATGTCCAAAACTGCACCAATTACCTCTCCTCAAATGTTACTCCCTCCTCCTCCCCTATAATCCCTATTTTGGTTAGTGGCACCATGATCAGATCAACTGCCCAAGCCAGAAATTTGAGATTTTTATTAGTCATTTTAAAACTTGGTTTGTGATTATAAGCAATAAGAAATCAATACCAGATTGCATAATAATAATTTTTTAAGTAGATGGATATTTAAAGATACTGGCATATTTCACAGACTCAAAAGAAGAGTTGGCATCAGAAGTGAAGGAACCAGGACATTGCTGGGGACCTCAGGAGATGACAGTTTTTCTAGAGACTAGTCACAAACATGATTCCCAGGCTCTGTCTGTCTATCTGTGTTCTAAGTTTCTTTCATATCTCCAAGGAAAGAATTTGTAATGGTCCAGCTTGGATCATGTGTCACTTGTAAGTCAACCAATTATGTAGGCCTCAAAATCGGAAGAATTCATTTGTAACACATATATCAATAAGGAAATAGTACTACAATATAAAAATATTACCTACAAATCGATATCCTCATTCCACTCCACACCCCAACCAATATATATGGGAAAAGGGTATAAACAGACAATTTTCAAAGCAGGAAACAAGTGTTGCCAATAAAATATAAGAAGTTGCTCAATCTCAGTAGTAATAAAAAGATGAAAATTAATAAAACAAAGAGAATAATTTCACATTAATCAGAATTGCAAAGATTATTAGGTCTGATAAGACTAAATGTTGCAAAGGATAGAGGAAGTAAAAGTTCATCTTAATATTTTAGAGGGTACTTTGGCAATACCAAGTAAAGTTGGCCATAACATTACCCAATAATCTAGAAATTTTTCTTCTAGGTGTTTACCATACAGAAATTTTGCACATGTGCACATATACACAAGGAGATATATACAAGAACGCACATTGTATTTCTGTTTCTAATGAGTGAAAGCAATCTAGTTATACCTCAGTAGGGAAATAAGTAAGTAAGCTATTTTTTCCATGAAATAGAGTAGCATATAGTAGTGGTAGAACAGCAAACAGCAGTGAAAATGAATTAATGAGAACTGTACATATCAGCAAACATAAATCTTTAAAAATATAATATTGAGAGAGCAAGAGAGTCCTAAGTGATCAACTTCTACAACAACAGCATGAGGAGTTTACTGACCCACTTTTCAGTGAAACTGGTGAAAATTATTTAAAAGCAACCATTTAGGGCTTCTGGAAATGGTCTTAAGGGATAACAACAAATGAAGGAATCTGAACAGATACTCAAGAAAATCTATAAAAATTCAATTAAAAAGACCACGGTCTATGGTATTTAAACCAAGACTTCTCCCTCCTTCCCACTCTCACCTCAATGAGACAGTCTCCACTCAAGACTGCTGTAGCTAAGAACACAGAGCTCCTTCTGTCCCCAGCTCCCAGTTGGAGGGCTGGCTTCCCTGGAGGAGAATAACTTTAGTGTTTTCATCTGCCCACAGAAACCTATCGCTGAGGCTAAGTAATGGGGGAGTGTGGTCAAGAAGTTGGGGTTCCCTTCTTCTACCCAGCCCCCATTCACAGAATAGAGGCTCTATCTTGGTGTAGGTAGTGTGCTGAGATCACTGGGAACTTGATCACCCTTGCCCCAGAGCATGAGGTGGTGGTTCCATGACAGGAGAGGTAAGCCAAGAAAAATATCAGGTTGCTGGCCCTACTCCACTGAGCACCCAGATCCTAGAGCAGGGGTGTCACTCAGAGAGGTTTTCCATTGTCCCTCTGAGCACCAGCTTAGAGATCTTGCCTTCAGGGAGCAGCAGGTCTAATCTCCTCCCAAATTAACTGACTACATTTTTAACAGTATAGAGAGGTTCAAACCTTAGGGTATTCTCAAGAACAGTAGAAATTTTGGTGAAAAGCAATTAGGAAGAGGCTAATGGATTTAAGGAAGATGTATTTTAGACTATAGGGAACTATGGAGAACAGGGGAATGAGAGAGCTAGGAGGAGCCCTCCTAATATCAGAACAAATATCAAACACTGACCTCAGAAACGATTCTTTCAAAGTACACACAATCTGTTGGATATATCTGTAGAGAAATTTATGCCCCTAGAGCATTATTAAAAACAATACAGAAATCAGCCAGCAATTAGTAGAGTTTGACAGCTGGATGTGGCCAGGGAAAGAGAAGAAGAGAGCCCTACAATACCACAGTCATCTCAGGATGACTGCGGGCACACCCAAAGCTGCACTGCCCTGAGGAACTCATCTGAGGCTTAAAACTGTAAGGAGGTAGAGAGGGCAGATAGAAGTCACTAAATTAATCCAGCTAGTCAGATAAGCAAATAAATAACAATAAGTAGTTCCAGGGGGAGGGAGGTCCAAGTACCTAAAATACCACAATATATTATCTAAAATGTCATTTTCCAACAAAAGAATTACAAGGCCTGCAAAAAAACAGGAACATATGATCCATATACCAGAAAGAAAGTAGGCAACAGAAACTGTGGCTAAGAGCAACCAAATGTTGAATCTCACAGAAAAAGACTTTTAAATGGCCATTATAAATATATTCAGAGACTAAAGAAAAGCATGATTAAAGAAGTAACGTATGATCACAATGTCTCATCAAATAGAGAATATCAATAAAGAAATAGAAACTATAGCCCTGGCCGGTTTGGCTCAGCGGTTAGAACACTGGCCCGCAGACCAAAGAGTCGCGGGTTTGATTCCAGTCAAGGGCATGCACCTTGGTTGTGGTTCATCCCCAGCCCTGGTTGGGGTCCTGCGGGAGGCAACCAATCGATGTGTCTCTCTCACATTGATGTTTCTCTCTCTCTCTCTCTCTCTCTCTCTCTCTCTCTCTCTCTCTCTCTCCCTCCCCCCCCCCCCACTCCTGCTCTATCTGAAGATAAATGGAAAAATATCCTCGGGTGAGGATTAAAAAAAAAGAAAGAAAGAAATAGAAACTATAAAATAAGAGCCAAATGGAAATTCAGAAGTTGAAATGTACAATAATTGAAAATTTCAAAATTAACTAAGGGGTCAACAGTAGATCTGAAGTGGCAGAAAAATATTGGTGAACTTCAAAATAAATCAATAGTGATTATGCAGACAAAAGAACAGAGAAAAATAAATGAAGAAAAATGAATAAATGGGGCACGATTAAGCACACCAACATGCACATAATGGGAAAAGTAGGAGAAGGAGAAATAAAAAGGAAAACATTCAAAAAATAATGGCTTAAAAACATCCCAAATTTACTGAAAAACAAGAACCCACACAAATAATAAGCACAAGTGGGATACATGTAAAGATCCACAAATAAACACATCATATTAAAAATGCTCAAAGTTAGTCCTGGCTGGTTTGGCTCAGCAGTTAGAGTACTGGCCCGTGGACCAAAGTTTTGAGGGTTTGATTCCCTGTCAAGGGCACGTACCTGGGTTGCAGGGTCATGCAGGAGGCAACCAATTGATGTCTGTCTCTCACATTGATCTTTCTTTCTCTCTCTCTGCCCCTCCTTCCCTTCCACTCTATCTAAAAATTAATGGAAAAATATCCTCAGGTAAGGATTAAAACAACAAATAACTAAAAATTAAAATGCTCAAAGTCAGCCCTGGCTGGTATTGCTTAGTGGTTAGAGTGTCGGCCAGCACACCAAAGGGTCTTGGTTCAATTTCCAGTCAAGGGCATGTACCTGGGTTGCAGGTGTGATCCTCATCTCAGTCCACATGTGTGCAGGAGACAACCAATTGATGTGTCTCTCTCACATCGATGTTTCTCCCTCTCTCTCTCTCTCTCTCTCTCTCTCCCCCCTCCCTCTCTCTCTCTCTCCCCCCTCCCTCTCTCTCTCTCCCTCTCCCTCCTTCTCTCTTCCTCTCCTTCCCTCCTTTCCACTCTCTCTAAAAATAGAAAAAAATATCCTTGGGTGAGGATTAACCAAAAAACAAACAAACAAAACAACTTGCTCAAAGTCAAAAACAAGGAGATAATCTGGACAGCAGCAAGAGAATAAGGGCTCATCAACTACTAGAGAACTCCAATAATATCAACAACCAACTACACAGCAGGAATAATGGAGGCCACAGGGAAGTGGAATAACATATTCAAGTAACCCCCCCCCAAAAATGTGTCAAACAAGAATCCTCTATCCAGCAAAGTTATCTTGTAAAAATGAAGGTATAAAGACTTTTCCAGATTTGAAAAAACTAAGAGAATTTTTTGCTAGCAGAAATACAAGAACTATTAAAGAAAGTCCATCAGGCTTAAAAGCAAGTGACCTGCACAATAATTTAAAAACACACAGGATAAAGATAATTATGTATATTTTTTAAAGTATAAATACATTTTTCTCCTTTCTTCCCTTAACTGACTTAAAAATCAACTGTATAGCCCAACCAGTGTGTGTCAGTGGTTGAGTGTTGACCCACGCACCAAGAGGTCACTGGTTCGATTCCTGGTCAGGGCACATGCCCAGGTTGTGGGCCAAATCCCCAGTGGGGGGGGCATGCAGGAGGCGGCCAGTTGATGTTCTCTCTCATCGATGTTTCTATCTCTCTCCCTCTCCCTTCCTCTCTAAAATCAATAAAGAAAAATAAATTTTTTTAAATCAACTGTATAAGATAATATATATAATGTATTGTTGAGCCTGTAACACATGGAAATGTAATATATGTGTAATATATTTGCCAATAACAGCAAAAATAAGGTTGGTGGGAACAAAGCTATATTGGGCTAAGGATATTACTACAGATGGTAAAGAAGTTTTTAAAAATGTGTTATTATGTTTATGACATTAATAGATATAATATTTAATAGATGATATATATATATCTCCACAAAAATTGGGGAAAGAAGACTTCCAGTCAAGATGGCAGAGTAGGCAAATATAGTGCTCATCTCCTCCCATGACCACATCAAAAGTACAACTAATTTATAGAACAACCATTATTTATAAACACCTGAAGACTAGATGAACAGCAGTCCTATAACTAAAAATCTACCGAAGAAGCCATGATGAGACTGGTAGGAGGGGCAGAGACATGGAATAGACAGGTCCCACACCCACAGTGTGGCAATGAAGATCTGCAGATATCCTTGGCTGAGGAGTGAGGGGTCCCAGCTCTGTAATGGGCTCCCCAGCCCAAGGCAGCAGTGCTGGGAAGAAGAGTCCTATAACATCTGGATGTGAAAATAAGTGGGGATTGAGTCTGAGGGAGACAGAGGCTGCTGGAGACCAAGGTGCTCTTCTTGAGGAGGCCCACACACAGACTCCCTCAAAAACTCACTTGCTCTAAGCACCAGCACGGGAGCAGTAGCTTGAAAAACACCAGGGACATATGGGGAGGAATTAAAGTGACTAGCTTCAGGTGAAGGGCTGGAGAGTCAGGGGTCAGAACAGGTCTCTCCATGGACAGAAGCACTAGTAGGCACCATTGTTCCTTTGTGGAGCACCCCTCCCACAGAGTTGTCAAATCTGTGCTCTTCATTAGCCTGGCTAACATAGTCTGCTCCACCCTGGTGATTCCCTGAAACCCCTCCCCACCCAACTCAAACACCTGGCTCGAGCTTCTTCCAGCAACTCCTCCACACAAGTGGCCTGCCTCAGCTCCTATTGCAGATTTTCCTGAAATCTCTCAAAGGTCCCTAAACCTAAAACAAGCAGTGGCTGGCCTCTGAATGCCCTGTACTTCTTGCTAAGCGGCCCCAGGTCCAGCACAAGTAGTAACCGGTCTCAACTTGCACTGTAACTCCCATCCAGTGGTCCTAAGCCTTGTATAAGTGGCAGCCAGTCTTGGCTGAGAACATAGCTTCAATTGAGCAGCTATAAGACCCCTGGGACATGGTGATGCCCACTAAAGGTTCTTAAGCCCTGCACAAGTGGCAGTGGCCTTGGTTCATAGCATACCTCTCCCAAGTGCCTCCAAGCCCAGCACAAGCAGCAACCAAAGACAGATCATTTTGCAGCTCCTACCAGGCGGTGCCAAGCCTGGCACTAGCAGCAGCTGTCCTTGGTCTGCACCAGAGGCTGGCTTCAGACCACACTCAGTGGCCAGCTACAGACCACAACAGAGACCATCTAACCTGCTTCACAAATGACACACCTGAAGGGCAGACTCAGTAGGCACTAAATTAAAAATAAAACTACCGTATGACCTAGCAATTCCACTTTTGGGTATTGATCTGAAGAAATCCAAAACACTAATATACAGGCACCCATATGTTCATTGCATCATTATTTACAATAGCTAAGATATGAAAGCAACCTAAATGTCCACCAATAGATGAATGAATAAAGAAGATGTGGTACATGTATGCAATGGAATATCACTCAGCCATAAAAAAGAATGAAATCTTTCCATTGCAACAACATAGATGGACCTAGAGAGTATTATGCTAAGTGAAATAAGTCAGACAGAGAAAGAAAAATACCATATGATTTCATTTGTATGTGGAATCTAAAAAACAAAATAAACTAACAAACAAAACAGAAACAAACTCATAGACACAGAGAACATTTTTATGGTCGCCAGTTGGGAAGGGCATTGGGGAAATGGGTGAAAAGGTGAAGGGAATAAGTAGTACAAATTACCAGTTATCTAAACAGTCATAGGGATGTAAAGTACAACATGGGGAATATAGTCAATAATATTATAATAACTATATATGATGTCATATGGGTATTAGACTTACTGGGGTGCTCACTTCATAAGTTATATAAATGTCTAATCACTATGCTGTATTCCTATAACTAATATAATATTGTATGTCAACTAATTTAAAATTTAAAGAAAAAGTACAGGTATTTATTGAAAAAAATCTGCACTTAGGTGGACCCATGCAGTTCAAACCAGTGTTGTTCAAGTGTCAACAGCCGTTGAGTTTTAAAATGAAGTGTGGCGTGATATCAGAGGAATGGCAGTGTGAGAGATACCTTGGTCTCTTCCCCTGAAACTTTAACAAGTTAATCAACTACAACTCAAAAAAGGATTCCCTGCTCAATATAGAGGCACACCTGAGAGATCGGCGCATTGAAGCAACTAAAGGTGGGCAAACAGGAACAAATGGGAAGGCGAGAAGGGAGGAGAGCTCACATGGCCACAGACTGACCAGCTCAGCCTGGAGAGGGAAGGGAAGGGAAGGAAGTCGGCGGTAGCAGGTGCTTCCTTCGGTCAGGAGGAACAGAGTCTCAGTGAGCACTCCTACAGGAGTGAGTGGTGTGAACTGCTGCAGAGCCAGCCGAGATGCCTAGGCAAGGACACAGCACGGGGGTTGTGCCATGGCTGTCCACTGTTGGGCAGTCGGTGTTTCAGACAAAGAAACAAAGCTGCACACAGAGCCCTGACGCCCCCTTGGACTTCCAAAACTCTCCTCCCACCACCCTTGGTGTCGGACTGAGGAGCACATTAACTGTAAACTGACAGCTGTTGCGGCAGAATCACTGTTTCCCTCTGTGACGAATCCCCAGTTGGGGCACATGGAGGAGGGTACTCCACAGAGATCCAGGGTCGCCATTACAAAGAAGGCAAAACAAACCCCACCCCTAAGTAGCAAAGCTGTACTGTCTGATGGCAAACAGTGGATGAGAACTTCCCAAACCTATAGAAAGAACTAGATCCTCGAATCCAAGAAGCAAACAGCACACCTAGTTACCTCAATCCAAAGAGGCCCCTTCTAAGGTACACTATATTAAAACTGTCAAAAATTAATGACAAAGAAAAATTCTCAAAGCAGCTAGGGAAAAGAAGAAAGTGACCTACAAAGGAAAACCCATCAGGTTATCATCAGACTTGAAATTCTACAAGCCAGAAGAGAGTAGAAACAAATAGTCAAACGACTGAAAGAGAGAAATTACCAGCCAAGAATCATATATCCAGCAAAGTTATCCTTTAAATATGAAGGAGAAATAAAGACTTTCCCGGACATAAAGAAGCTGAGGGAATCGCCCTGGCCGGTTTGGCTCAGTGATTAGAGCATCGGCCCACAGATCAAAGAGTTGAGGGTTTGATTCTGGTCAAGGGCACGTACCTCAGTTGTGGTTTGATCCCCAGCCCTGGTCAGGGTCATGCGGGAGGCAACCAATAGATGTGTCTCTCTCACATTGATGTTTTCTCTCTCTCTCTCTCTCCCCCTCCCTCACTCCCACTCTATCTAAAAATCAATGGAAAAATATTCTCAGGTGAGGATTTAAAAAAAAAGAAGCTGAGGAAATTTATCATCAGAAAACCTCCATTGCAGGAAATACTCAAGGGGTTATTCTACCTGAAACAAAGAGCATGAGATCACAACACTATGAGTAAGATCACCAATAAACTTACAGCATAAACAGGGATAATTAGTGACAACAAAAATATAAAAGGGGAGGGGTAAAAGTCTGAATTGGCCAAGGAGAATGCAGATCAGATGCACTAAAAAGAAAAAACAAACTACTGTATATATGCAATGTTCTTTTTCATAAATCACTCTTATTCAACATAGTTCTGGAAGTCTAGTCAAAGCAATAAGGCAAGAGAAAGAAATAAAAGCCAAACAAATTGGGAAGGAAGTAGTAAAGGTGTCACTTTTTGCAGACAACATGATTCTGTATATAGAAAACCCTAAAGACTCCACCAAAAAAAGACTATTAGAAACAATAAACAAATACAGTAAAGTTGCAGGATACAAAACCAATGTACAAAAACCCATTGCCTTTCTATATACTAACAAGGAAACTTCAGGGAAAAAAAAGAAAAAAAAATTCCTTTTACAATTGCAACCAAATGAATAAAATACCTAGGAATAAACTTAACAAAGGATGTGAAAAACCTATATACTGAAAACTACAAAGCATTATTAAAAGAGATAAAAAAGACACAACAAAATGGGAAAATGTTCATGGATTGGAAGAATCAACATAGTTAAAATGGTCACATTACCCAAAGCAATATACAGATTTAATGCAATACCCATCAAAATCCCAATGTCATTTTTAAAATAAATAGAACCAAAAAATCATCAGATTTGTATGGAACCACAAAAGACCCCAAGTGGGCAAAGCAACTATAAGAAAATAAGAACTAAGATGGAGGTTTCACACTACTTGACTTGAAAACATACTGCAGAGCTATGATGATCAAAACAGCATGGTATTGTCAGAAAAACAGACACACAGATCAATGAACAGAATTGAGAGCCCAGATATAAAATCACATGTATATGGGCAGATAATTTTCAACAAAGGAGCCAGAAACACACAATGGAGAAAGTCAATGGTGCTGGGAAAACTGAAAAGCCACATGCACAGCAAAAGAAACCAACAACAAAACAAAGAGGCAACTGACCGAATGGGAGATAATATTTGCAAACAGTAGCTCCAGCAAAGGTTTAATATCCAAAATATATAAAGAACTCATAAAATTCAACACCAAATAAACTAACAACACAATTTCCACAAATGGACAGAGAACCTGAACAGACACCTCTCCCAAGAAGACATACAAATGGCCAACAGATATATGAAAAGATGTTCAACCTCACTAGCAATTAAGGAAATGCAAAGCAAAATTACAATGAGATATCACCTCATACCTGTTAGAATGGCTACTATCAAGACAAGTAATAACAAGTGTTGGAGAGTTTGTGGAGAAAAGGAAACCTCATTCACTGCTTGTGGGAATGTAGACTGGTACAGCCACTATGGAAAACAGTCTGTTGATTCCTCAAAAAATTAAGAATAGAATTACCATATGACCCAGCAATCCTTCCCCTGGGTATATATCCAAAAGCCTTGAAAACAAGTATTTGCAAAGATATATGCACCCCTGTGTTCATTGCAACATTATTCATGGTGGCCAAGACATGGAGACAACCAAAGTGTCCTGTGATAGAAGATTAGATAAAGAAGATGTGGGCCCTGGCCAGTTTGGCTCAGCGGTTGGAGCGTCAGCCTGCTCCAACCGAACCCTGGAGAGACCTGGGTTCGGTTCCCGCTAAGGGCATGTATTTTGGTTGCAGTTTGTCCCCGGCCCTGGTTGGTTGTGCGGGTGGCAGCCACTTGATGTGTCCCTTTCACATTGATGTTTCTCTCTCTCTCTCTCTTCCTCTCTCTCCCTCCCACTCTATCTGGACAAAAAATGAAAAAAAAAAAAGAAGATGTGGTACATATACACAATGACATACTACTCAGCCATAAGAAAAGACAAAATACTGCCATTTGGGACAACATGGATGGAACTTGATATTATGCTAAGTGAAATAAGTCAGTCAGAAAAAGACAAGAATCATATAATTTCACTCATATGTGAGATATAAAACTGAAACTCATGGACACAAACAGCAGTGTGGGGGTTGCCAGAGGGAAAGGGGCCAAACATATGGTGATAGAGGATGATTTAACTTTCAGTGGTGGTCACACAGCACAATGTACAGATGTTGTATCACAGAAGTGTACCCTTGAAACTTATATGATCCTGTTACCAATGTCACCACAATAAATTTAATAAAAAAAATTAGTGTGACAGTTTGTCTTTTATTTATTAGCCCACTTACATTTAGTGTAATTATAATATCTGATCCATAATCTGCCAACTTAATTTATATTTTCTACTTGTCTCATGTTATTTTCTCCTTGCTTTTCTTTCTTGCCTCATTTTAATCAAAAATGTATTATTATTCCATTTTCCCTCTCTAATTGGCTTATTAGTTGTGTCAGCATACCTCAAGACCACCCTCCGTTTCAATGATTCCCTAGTAAAACTAAGAATTCATAAAAGCTGTATACTCACCATTATGGTTTAACACAATATTATAAATTTATAGTTTAAAATCAGTGAAGGAAAAAGGTGCATAGAGGAGTCCAGGAGAAATTAGGCTCAAACTTCCAGTTGACCTCCCCCAGTGAAGTTGCAATAACAGCACTTACTTCTCCCAGCAATGATATATAATACGTGCAAAGTACTACCAACAGGGGAAAGACCAGGACGCTCACCCAAACTCTGGTGTCCAGGGGTTTTTCCCTCCCCCAGCTCTACTGAGATATTATTGACATAAACAGAGTTTTTTATTGGAGGTGGGAGTCACAGGCATAAAGCACCTACCTGTATGACTGACCTTAGCTAATCCATCTCCAGTGCAGGCCCTCCTATCCACTATTCCCAGGTCAATGTGACACAGCATGCCCAAGACCACAGATGAACAAAACCAGGTGTTCACCATAATTCTTATTGTTAGCAATAAACTAGCTGGCATGGCCCACAGCACCAGAAATACAAAAACACTCTTACCAGGCAGGATATCTAAGGGTTTAGAGATTGTTTCCCAGGGGCTGGTCAATGGCAGGTCCTAAACTTTAAGACCTAAAGACTTTGGAATGTTCACAGTTTAATCAACCCAGGCCTAATGAGTTAACACTTCACTTCACACTGGTTATACATTGATTTATTATTTTTTTACCAGTTTCTCCAGAGGTTACAACATGCATCCTTAATAATCTACTGCAAATTAATACTTTTACCATTTACCAGGCCATGCAAGGACTTTACAATATTTTAAACTATGTACTCTATCCCACATTTTGTATTTTTAAAATGTATTTTGATTCTACATACATTTAAAACCATATAATATTATTTTAAATAATCCAAAGCCACTTGGATTTACTCACATGTTTACCCTTTCTAGGGCTCTTCATTTCTTTATGAAATACTGTGCTTTCATACAATGATCATCTATCTGCTTTCTACCTAAAGAACTTTCTTTTAGTGCATGTCTGCTGATAATAAATTCAATTTTTGCCACAAAATGTCTCTATTTCATCTTTGTTTCCAAAAAATTGTTATTGTGTATATAATCTTAGGTTGCTAGTTATTTTCTATCAGCACTTTAAAGATGTTATCCCATTATCTTTTGGCTTCCATCATCTAGCTTTACGACTCAAAATTGATAGCTCCCATACCCAACAGGCAACCATAACCACAATCTAATTTTAGAACACTTTCACCCCCACTAAAGAAACTCCATACTTATTAGCGATCACATCCTCCTCCTCCCCAGCCCTAAGCAATCACTAAACTACTACTTTCTGTCTTTATAGATATACCCATTCTGGACATTTCACAAAAATGTAATCATATAATATGCAGGATTTTGTGACTAGTTTCTTTCACATGGGTAATGTTTTCAAGGTTCATCCATGTATAACATGTATCAGTATTTGATTTATTTTCATTACCAAATAATATTCCATTCTACAAAATACCACATTTTATTTAACCATTGATCAGTTATTGGGTACATTTGGGTTATTTCTACTTTTTGGCTACTATAATGTTGCTATGAACATTTGTGTAAAAGTTTTTGTATGGACTCATTTTTTATTTCTCTTAGGTATATACCTCAGAATGGGACTGCTGGAGTCAGACTAAGCTATATGCTTAGCTTTCTGAGGAACTGCCAAATGATTTTCCAAAGCAGCTACACCACTTTACATACTTACGCAGAATATGTGAGAGTTCTGATTATTCCACATCTAAGCCAACATTTGTTTTCCATCTTTTTTTTTAATCCATATTTTATTTTTTTATTTAATTAATTTATTTTTGTTACAGATGTTTCTCTTTTTTCCCCCCATTAACACCCTCTTCCCGTTCCCGCCCCACCCCCCAGCATTGTTGTCTATGTCCATTGTTTATGCTAATATGCATACGTTCTTTGATTTATCTCTTCCCTCCCCACCGACCCCTTCCCTCTGAGGTTTGTCAGTCTGAACCCTACTTCTATGTCTCTGGATCTATTTTGTTCATCAGCTTCATTTGTTCATTATAATCCACAAATAAGTGAGATCATGTGATCCTTGTCTTTCTTGGACTGGCTTATTTCACTTAGCATAATACTCTCCAGGTCCCTCCAGGTCGTATCAAAGGATAAGAGATCTCTCTTACAGCTGCATAGTTTTCCATGGTGTATATGTACCACAGCTTTTTTATCCACTCATCCACTGATGGACACTTGGGCTGTTTCCAGATCTTAGCAATTGTAAACAGTGCTGCTACGAACATAGGGGTACATATATTCTTTCTGATTGGTGTTTCAGCCTTCTTAGGGTATATTCCTAGAAGTGGGATCACTGGGTCAAATGGCAGTTCAAATTTTTAATTTTTTGAGGAAACTCCATATTGTTTTCCATAGTGGCTGCACCAGTCTACATTCCCACCAGCAGTGTACTAGAGTACCCTTTCCTCCACACCCTTGCCAGCACTTGTTGTTTGATGATTTGTTGATGGCAGCCATTCTGACAGGTGTGAGGTGATACCTCATAGTTGTTTTAATTTGCATCTCTCTGATGATTAGTGACTTTGAGATTTTTTCATATGTCTCTTGGCCATTTGTATGTCCTTTTTGGAGAGGTGTCTATTTAGGTCCTCTGCTCATTTTTTAATTGGATTCTTTGCCTTCCTTTTGTTGAGTTCAATGAGCACTCTATATATTTTGGAAATTAACCCCTTATCTGATGTATTATTGGCAATTATGCTCTCTCATGTAGTGGGTTCCCTTTCCATTTTGATGGTTGTTTCTTCTGCTGTTCAGAAGCTTTTTAGTTTGATGTAGTCCCATGTGTTCATTTTTTCCTTTTTTTCTCTTGTCTTAGGTGTTGTATCAGTGAAAATTCTGCTGCATGTGATGTCTGAAATTTTGTTGTCTACATTTTCTTCTAGGATTTTTATGGATTCACAAGTCGCATTTAAGTCCTTTATCCATTATGAATTTATTCTTGTGCATGGTGTAAGTTGGTGGTCTAGTTTCATTTTTTTTGCATGTAGCTGTCCAATTTTCCCAACACCATTTATTAAAGAAGCTGTCTTTACTCCATTGTATGCTCTTGCCACCTTTGTCAAATATTAATTGAGCATAATGTCTTGGGTCAATTTCTGGGTTCTCTGTTCTGTTCCATTGATCTATATGCCTGTTCTTGTGCCAGTAGCAGGCTGTTTTGATTACAATGGCTTTGTTGTATAACCTGATATGCAGTATTGTGATCCCTCCTACTTTGTCCTTCTTTTTCAAGATTGCTGTGGCTATTCGGGGTCTTTTTTGGTTCCATATAAACTTTTGGAGTGTTTGTTCTAGTTCTGTGAAATATGTCATTGGTATTTTAGTGGGGATTGCATTGAATCTATAGATTGCTTTGGGTAGTATGGACATTTTAATTATGTTAATTCTTCCAATCCATGAACAAAGTATATGCTTCCACTTTTTTATATCTTCCTCTATTTCTTTTCTCAATGTCCTGTAGTTTTCTATGAACAGGTTCTTTACTTCTTTGGTTAAGTTTATTCCTAAGTATCTTAATTTTTTTGTTGCAATGGTAAATGGGATTCTTTTTTTAATTTCTCTTTCTGTGTGTTCATTATTTGTGTATAAAAATGTCAATGATTTCTGGATGTTAATTTTGTATCCTGCTACTTTGCCGAATTCATTTATTAAATCTAGTAGTTTTTTCATGGAATTTTTAGGGTTTTCTATGTACAATATCATGTCATCTGCAAACAATGACAGTTTCACTTCTTCCTTTCCAATTCGAATGTTTTTTTTTTTTCTTCTTGTCTGATTGCTGTGGCTAAGACTTACAGTACTATGTTAAATAAGAGTGGTGAAAGTGGACATCCCTGACTTGTTCCTGTTCTTAAGAGAAATGTTTTTAGTTTTTGCCCATTGAGTATGATGTTGGCTGTAGGTGTGTCATATATGGTCTTTATTATGTTGAGATGTGATCCCTCTATTCCCACTTTGCTGAGAGTTTTTGTCAAGAATGGATGCTGGATTTTGTCAAATGCTTTTTCAACATCTATTGATATGATCCCAATTTTTATCTTTCATTTTGCTTATGTGGCGTATCAAATTTATTGATTTACGAATATTGTACCAGTCTTGCATCCCTGGGATAAATCCCACTTGGTCATGGTGTATAATTTGTTTAATGTATTGCTGGATTCGATTTGCTAGGATTTTGTTGAGGATTTTGGCATCTATGTTCTTCAGGGATATTGGTCTGTAATTTTCTTTCTTTGTAGTGTCTTTATCTGGTTTTGGGATTAGGATTATGCTAGCCTCATAAAAAGAGCTTGGAAGACTTCCTTCCTCTTGAATTTTTTGAAATAGTTTAAGGAGAATAGGTGATAGTTCTTCTTTGAATGTTTGGTAAAACTCCCCTGTGTAGCCATGAAGACCAGGGCTTTTGTTTGCTGGGATTTTATTGATTACTTCTTCTATTTCCTTAATTGTTATTGGTCTGTTTAGGTTTTCTGACTCTTCCCAGTTGAGTTTTGGACAAATTCTTAGAATCATATACTATTCCATCTTTTTTATTATAGCCAGCCTAGTAGGTCTATAATGGTGTTTTGTTTTTTTGTTTTTAAATAATTCCTACTTTTATAAAACATTTCAGATTTTAACTTGGTACCATTTTTCTGGAAGGCAATATGATCACATGTCAAAAGTCTTAAAAATGCCAATACACTTTGATTCAGCAATATCAGTTTTAGTAATTTACCCTAAGTAAATCATGGATATGGTATAAAAAATGAGCTACAAAGATATTTACCACTGCCCTGGCTGGTTTGGCTTAGTAGTTAGAGCATCGGCCCGTGGACTGGGGGTCAAGGGCACGTGCCTCTCTTGCAGGTTTAATCCCCAACCCCAGTGGGGGTCATATGGGAGGCAGCCAATTGATGTGTCTTTCACATCGATGTTTCTCTCTCTCTCTCTCTCTCTCTCTCTCTCTCTCTCTCCCTCCTTCCCTTCCACTTTATTAAAAATCGATGGAAAAATATACCTGGGTAAGGATTAACAACAACAACAAAAAAGAAGATATTTACCACTGTGCTTTTTCTGTAACTCAGCTAGATAAGATCTACAGTCAGCCCTCATTTCTTGTGGTTAATCAGTTCCAGACTCTACCGCGATAAATGAATTTCTGCGAAGTAGGATTCTTCATTTATACAGTCGTCCCTCACCACTTCGCGCTTCGACTTTCGCAGCTTCACTCTACCGTGGTCGCGATAGAGTGAAACCGTGAAAGTCGAAGTGCGAAGTGGCAAGGGACGACTGTATTCTATTCCCCTTCCTACTTCCAGTGAGCAATCAAGTGGTCTCCCTGTAACTTCTGGCTTTTTCTGTTGAATTGTCATTCCCCATGTACAAACTGTTCCTTTATCACCACCTAGGTTTTGACACAAACATAAAACCTGGCTTTTCTTGATTTCCCCCAACAAAACACTGCCACTAATGTGAGGCAGCTTTGTGCTGAGGAGATTCAAGGGTAATGAAAGGAGGTTTATATTGCTGCATAACTTTAAAATAAATTTACAATACCCCTGTTCTTTTAAAAATTCCCTCAGTCATTTCTGCCTACTCATGCTTTTGCCCTTGAGTTTGACCCTCTCTCTCCCCACTCATCCCCCTAGCCTCTTCATTCTCCTCTCTCCTACCCCCAAATTACTATTCACTTTTTTTTCAAGGTACTTTGGCTATGTTTTTGTTATTTTCTTTCAACCTAGTTCCTCAGGGACACACATTTCATCTGAAAAGTCTAATCAAGATGTTTTTCTGAATAAAGACAATTGACAAAACAATAACTTTCCTCATCCTACTACATTTCTAACAGAAAAATACTGAACCAAACCTTAAGTCATTTAAAAGATTTTTCAAGTGCCTACTATAAGCTAGGCATGGGTCTTGGTGTTGAGGATTTAACAATGAACAAAACAGAGGCAGTCCTACCCTCAGGAGTTTACATACTCATGACAGAGATTTAAAAAGAAGAAAAAATACGTAACATAATGGCAGACTAATAAATGCTATGAAGGAAAAAAAACAATAAGAGGATAGAGGATGGTAGGGGAATGATATTTTAGATAGAATTTTCAGGAAAGAACTGTCTAAGGAGGAATGATTTAAGCAGACATCGGAAGAAAACAAACAAACAAAAAACACATATCATAGAGTTATCAGAAAGAAGAGTATCACAGGTAGAGGAAACACCAGAAGCAAAGGCCCTGAGACTGGAACGTGCTTGTAGAATTGGAGAACGGTGGCTGGAGTGCAGTGAGTGAGGCAGACGGCGGAAACAAGTGTCCAGAGGTAGACAGGTGCCAGATTATACAGCGCTCTATAGGCAATGTAGTATTTTTGGATTTTATTCTAAAAAATAGTTGGAGAGTTCTGAGCAGGGTGATGTTATATCTGATTGCCAATTAAAAAGAAAAAGGTGTATCTGGTTAGAGACTATACACTATAAGAAGCAACAGAAGGAAAAGGGAGACAAATTAATAAACTGTGGCAGCATCAAAAGAAAGGTGTGATATCTTTGATTGTACCCAGTAACAGGGAGATGGTTAAATGAATTACAGTAAAACCATATAATGAAATATGACACAGCCATTATAAATGATGTAAAAGAATATATGAGGACATAGAATAATGTTTATATTAAATGTAAACAAACTGGTTATAATAGTAGACTATTATCTGAGTCATAAAGTTTATTCCCATGAATCGTGTCATACTATTTTATAAAAATATTACATGCATGTACTATTAAAGCTGAAAAAAGACTTAGAGTTCACGTAATATACTAAGACCAGAAAAGTTACAGGGCTTGACTAACAGCAAGGACTGGAACATAAATCTGAGTCTCAGTCTTATGCTCATTCTGTCTCACCCATGGTCTCTCCATTATTACCTTGGCTCTCACAAGTACTTATACTTCTGCTGATTGGCATTCAAATGGGAAATTAGCAGTACCTAGCAGGATCTTTTATTTTATTCATAACCTATTGTAAATCTGCTTAATTTTTTAAAAGTTAATCTACCGTAAACTGAAGCCCTGCCCAAATTAAAAAAGGTGGGTGGGAGGTGATAACCTCAAAATAAGATTTTTTTTCTCCAGAACTCTTCACATGCATCAAGTCATTGACTGTAAATAAATACATGTCAGCACACATTATTAAAATAGTTGTGGTCACTGATTTTTTTTTTTAATTCTAACAATGCTTACAGAATTTGTTAAGGAAATAACATTCTTGGGCAGCAAAACGCTTTCTGTGACACCAGTAACCATTTCTCCTTTGAATACGCAGGTTTCCCTGGCTGTGATTTTATTTTAGACCAAGAGGGCCAGAAGGTGCCTTCTAGAAACCAAACAGTCTTTCTATGGTAACATAACATAGCCCTTCAACTGTCTGATCTACAGGGGAAAAAAACCCTCCTTTTAATTAACCATTGATTGCTTGAATGCAGCCATTATATGAAAAAATGTATTACTTTCATCTTAATTTAAAAGACAATATCTGAGGTTCAAACTGGCAAGAAGATACACTTAATAAATGCATTTATATCATTATGCCCCTTCAGAGAATTAGAAAAGAGATTCACTTTCCTATGGGCTTGGAATTACAAGAAGGGTAGAAAATGAGAAAATGGGGGTTTCTCCTGGAAGCTTTTTGCAGGAGAAAAAATATATTTCTTAATTCAGAGATTTTTGATTACTGTAAGTAGTTACTTGAATACTGAAAATTAAAATTTAGATAAGGTCTTACTAAGTGCTAATATTTGAAATTTAGGGTCTTTGTGTTGTATTTGCTATGAAGTTATTAAAGCTATCTGAATTTGTATACTAATTTAGATCAAATAGAAAGTATTTGTCATAGGTATAGAGCACATGACCAATAAAATCTATGAGAGACAATGTTTGTAAATATGGGGGAAAGTTGCCTCAATATTTTTATAATTTTATGTGCATTATTTTTCACATCTTAAAGCTGTCCAAGTATAGAAAAATCCAGGACTTCAATAACAGTTACCAGCATGATTTGCTTTTATTACCTTTCTGTTCAAGACCCTTGTTCCCCCTTGTAGCATGTCAAATTGCCCCCAAAACCATATTATACAGCAGAGAAATGTTGTTCACACTTCACTGGCTATTGATTTACTTTATTTATTGGCACAAAATCAGCTTGAGATAAACATTTTGTCCCCCATTTCCACTATTGTAAGTGGTATACTTCATTGCAAGATAGGTAAGCCCAAATGTGCAGGGTCACAATTCGACATGGCTTTCTAATCAATGTGTGAAAAATTATCTAATGAATAATAGGTTGCACATTTCCACAAACAAATTAACCAGGGTGAGACTGAAACTAATGATTATATTTATCTAATGTAATTTCACATCTGTTACTAGGGGTAGTAATTTTTTTCTCTTTCAGCCATGCTGTCCTCAAAATTACAACTTAGCTTTACAGATACAGTTATAGGACATCAGTTTAACTAGAAAATAGACAATTTTGTGAAATGTTTGTTTTTTTCTTTGAATGCCAGCTGCCCTGAGAAATATAATTCTGTTTTATAAAACTTGGGAATTCAAGCACTTCTTGATCATTATCTTTGTCGTGTGTGTGTGTGTGTGTGTGTGTGTGTGTGTGTGTGTGTGTTTTATCCTCACCCGAGGACATTTTCTGCATTTATCTTGAGGGAGGGAGGGAGGAAGAGAGAGAGAGAGAGAGAGAGAGAGAGAGAGAGAGAGAGAGAGAGAAATATGACGTGAGAGAGACACATCGAGTGGTTGCCACCCACAGGACCCCAACCAGGGCCGGGGACAAACTGCAACCGAGGTACGTGCCCGGGGCCAACGCTCTAACCACTGAGCCAAACCGGCCAGGGCCTTTCTTGTGTTTTTAAGTACTGCTTGTGGGCAATAGTTATTTGACCCATAGTCTTTGGGTCAAATTCCACCCTTCAGACTCACAAAGAGCAAAATGACCCAATTTTACCACTGTTAAGACGATTCTTAATTTTTCCTGTCCTTATAATATGTATCCCAATTTAAAATGTAGACTTTTTTTTTTAATGCAAAAGCAGTTCCCTACTTAGGAAAAAAGTTAAATCCTAACATTTTGTTTGGAACGTAGGGACTTAAGACTCCCATGCCAGCCCACAGAAGCCTATTCCGTCCACGTGTGACTTTGTCATAGAAGCTATCCACAGCTGGTAACACATTTCTATGGAAAAGAGCATGCACAGTTTAAACCAAGAACATGTGTTTCTCAGAGATAGTTTGCCACTCTCCTGCCACCTGTCAGGGGTCTGGAGAGTCTCCTACTTTAAGGTACTGACTCAGGCGCCAATAGCTTGGGGAAGGGACCTAAAGGGGTGAGCTTGAGGTAAAAAACTAATTTCACACAGAAAAGAGGTGAGGAGCTCTAGAGGCAGGAGTGATTACACCAGGGATATTGCTTGGCCCTACACTTGCTGCCTGTCCAGACAGATCGCAGCCTAATTCTGAAATAAAATTCTCTAATTTTAATAATAAGTTCCAGCGATGTGTATTTCAACATTTTAATTATTAAAAATTAGACTGATAATCAGGGAGGGATCTGTAAATTCTACCACCCAATTGAAGAGCTCCCTGATAAATTTTCACTTCAGTTCACCATGGACAAAAAATAAACTGAGACAGATACATCTTTTGATCCTTGGAAGAAAAATACCAGCCTTTTAAGACAGCAGTTTTCAACATTTGAGTTCTCAAACTTTCTTGGTCCCTTAAAAATTACTGAGGACCTCAAAGAGCTTTTGTTTATAGATTATGTCAATAGTTGTGCTATTAAAAATTTAAACTGAAAAATTTTAAGAATTTATTGATTTTAAAACAAAAATAAATCTATTATATGTTAACATAAATAACATAGTTGATTAAAAATAAATATATTCCCCTAAAAAACTTAGTGAGAAGACTGTCTTAATAGAAGACAACTGAATTCTCACATAAATGAACCTGCCTTCAATTTGTCGTGATATGTTATTTTGACTGAAGTATATGAAGAAAATCTGACCCCAGACAGATATGTAGTTGAAAAGAGGTTAACAGTCATTTTGGATAATTATGGATATCTGCTCTGATTTTAAAAAAAGAAATAGTTTCTTAAAAGTTAGTTGCAATATGGAATCTGAAACCATATCAATGACATTTTCATACTTTCTTATATTAAAAATATATTGGTTTATAGTGCACTCTGAATGGATCTTCTAACTTGCATGATTTTGTACCACCATGTATTAGTCATTTGAAAAATATTAGTTCACTGACTTATGTAGATCTTTCCAATGTTGACACACTTCATTATACAATATTTAAAAATCATATTCATCAATTCACCACCAATCTCATCAGAAAAGTCTTTAAATTCCTGGGAAATTGTTGAGCTCACAGTGGCTAATATAGGTTTTCCAAAGTTCTAGTTTTCACTTGCAAGGTCGAATTTTTATCATTGACAACAAAAACTATTGGTTGTTTTCCTTAAACTTTTCTTGGAAGATCACTTTGTTCATGTTTGAGAAAATGTCTGCCAAATACATACCCAGCTCTAAATAGCCATAGTTCTCAAATGTTCTCTCAAATAAAAATAGTATTCCGTGAACAGCAGCTAGGTCAGCTCACAACTCAATAACACAAGTTTTTTCCCTCAAGAACCTGATACTTTGGCATGCAGGCAAAGTGCTTCATGCATGATTCCCATTTCATCACCCAGAATACTGAAATACTCAAGAGTTAAGATTTAATAAAGTTGTCTTTAATTGATCAAAATGTTCTTAAGTGTTCATCAAAAATGTTCTTAACTTTTCTTTCTTTTTTTTTTTTAACTGTAAGAATACAGTGACTACTAGGTACAGTTTGGTGCCACTGTACTGATTTACTCCAAGACAAGAATGGTTTTATCCACCATTGCTTTTGCACCATCAGACCAATGTCAACACAAAGGTAAATCACGTCTTGATCTTATGATGAAAATTATTTTAATTGCCCAGACTTACTAAAAGGGGGCCCCAGATATCTGCAGAGTACCTTTTGAGAATTACTGCTATAAAGAGACTACAATTCTGTGTGTATGAAGGGAAGGTAGAGACTGAGGGAAAGAGACAACCTCTTTCTAAAAAACAACCCCCAAAATTGGAGAAGGCATTTTTAATATAAATGAATGTTTAATTCATTTGGCTTTCCTTACAGCTTTTCTGATTTTAGATCGTTGCCTCATTTAGTTCTCCACCTTGCTTCTGACCCTGATCTGAGTTTGGTAAGAATCCAGCAATTACCACTAATGTGAAACTGGGCAATGACTTAACCTCTCTAAGATTATCTCCCTAACTATAAAACAGAGTTGTAACTATCTCACAGAGACATCGTGAGAATGAAATTAAGTGAAACTACATTTGTGAAAGTATCTAGCTCAGCAAACAGGAAATAGCAAGCACATGTATAGACATGTGGTATTGGGCTACCATCCATCTATCCTTCCTTACTTTGACAACCATATCTCAAATTGCCTCTGCAGAATGCCCTGCCCAGTTCTCAGTCCATAGGTTTGGATGAAGCTTCAGGCCTAGATTTACTGGCCTGAGCCTAAACAATCAGTACATCATTTCCCTGAGCACAGTCACTTATACAAGATGACCGCATATTTCCGTCAGAGCCAAAGAGACTCAAACTCTTGCTGGGAATCCTGGGAAAGGCCTCTCTTTTCCATGGGACTTGAACCTGGAAAGATGCGGACAGGAGCTGCTACAGCCAACCTAGAACCACAGGGAAGAACCTGCCTGAGAGCATAACCCAAACAGCAGTGCCATAGCTGAGTGATACAGAAGGAAAAACTAGGTTTTGCAAACAGCGGTTGAGCTCCAATCAAGTAATGCCTGAAGTCAACCTGACCTTTGGAATTACGTAAGTCAATAAATATCCTTTTTTTCCTAAGTTAGTTTGGGCTGAATTTCCTGACATTAACAATAGGAAGAGTCCAGTGTGATGTAGTATTATCTTCTTTTCCATACGGCCCAACCTAGATTTGCATAGACAGTTATGGTTCAATGCTAATGTTACTGATGAGGGCTGAAGCATAATGCCAAAGTTTGTCCTTAGGTCTTTGGAATTCCTATGGCCTTAAGTAAACCACAAATCCAGGTTCTCAAAGCATGTGGTTAATATTTAGATCAGGCATTCATGAAAAAGAAATCACACAGTAATTCCAAACCTAGAGTCTCTAGACCTTTAGGAGTGTGTAAATACAATAATGAGTGACCTCAAGCTATTACTAATATTTCTAAAAACACTAAAATGAGTTGTATATGCTCTCTTAATGAGATCAACTAAAACATAAATTTATTTGCTCTTGGCAGAAATTATGTCTACCCTATGCAGTTAAGAGTGGCTATCTCTTGCTAATCAGAAGCTCTTTCACCGTCAGATACATAACTAGCTAGTTAGATATCCTTGACTGATTTTCCAAATGAGAAAATTATTTATTTAATAAGTGCTATATGATAGATAAAATCTTCCAAAACACAGGGTCCTATGGTTGGAAAAGGGTCAAGAAAAGAAAACGGACTTTGGCACTTGGTGATGAAAAGAACAGAAGACACTAATGTAAGAGGCTAGCCCTCTTTATTTGGGTGTGAGGGGAGATGGAGAAGGCATGATCCAATAAAGTGTATGGTGGTTTTAAGGACACTATGCTTCAGGGGCAAAATATATTAAAATCACAACCTGACAACATTTTGGTATGAATTTGCCCTGCTCAACAAAGAACTATCAAGGGTTTACAATGGCACTGAAGGGTGAAAATTAATACAGAAAAGAGCAAGGCAAGTTCCTCAAGGAACTAAGAGTCTAGTGGTTATGCTCCCTTGTTGCTCTATAACATTTTGTAATGAATTCTCTCAGGGCAATCGTCTTCCTCATGCCTCCAGGTATAACTCAAGTGATATCTTCTAGAAAACCTAATTCTATAGAAAATGTAAGATTCCTATGCCAGAATGTACTACTGAACTTTCATAGGGTGTCCTGGGCTTGACCATGGATGAACTGAAATCACTGATCTATGTACTGAAACTGTACCAGTCTGCTCAAATCACTCTTCAGAATAACACACTGGAAATAATGACCCTTGGTACAACCATACAATGGAATACTACCTAGCAAGAAAAGAGTGATATATTCCACAATATGGATGAATCTCAAAACCTTTGCACTAAGTGAAAGAAGCCAAATGCAAAGGCTACATACTACATGATTCCACTTGTTTGGTATTCTGGAAAAGGCAAAATTATAAGGCCCATATGTCGCTACTTTCAAACCCAGATGGGCTGGGAGAAATTTAAGGGGGTGGAAATGCTCTAACACTGATTGTGATGATGCTTGCCCAACTCTGTAAGTTTACTGAATATTATTGAATTTTTGTATAAGTCATAAGAGACAACTGTAATATATGGAATTTGTTTGGACCTGATTCTAACAACTAACTCTAAATAGACATTTCAAAATAGTCAAAGAAATCTGATTATGAACTAGATGATACCAAAAAATTATTTAGATTATTGGGGGGTATAAATAGCATATTTGTTCATATTTTTAGAAATGCATATTGAAACGTGCAATGTCTGAGATATGTTTTACTATACTAAAACAGAGAAAAGAGATGTAAATATGAAGCAAATGGAATAAAAATATTAGTAATTATTAAATCTGAGTGATGGATATATGGGAGTTCATTGTACTATTTTCTCTACATTTGTATATGTTTGAAATTTTTTATAATTAAAAAAATTAATGGCTACAATAATACCCTCTCACAGTGAATGATATAGCCAAGTCAGTGATAAGTTTGTGATTTCCCAATATTACCAGCAACTAAGATACCAGGGTATCATTTTAATTTAGTTTCAGTTGTTTAAATTATCATAAATACCCATAGTAAAAACTGCTTACTTTTTTTTTATTAATTTATTTTTGTTACAGATGTTTCTCCTTTATGCCCCATTGACACCCTCCTCCCCGCCCCATCCCCAGCTTTGTTGTCCATGTCCATCGGTTATGCTTCCATGCATATAAGTTCTGTGGTTTATCTCTTCCCTCCCCCCTAACTGCTTACTTTTAAGTCACCATTTGAAACTTCAAAAAATTTAAAAAACCCACTCTGTTGGGTGGTGGGGGGGCAGGCAGGGGATGGAAATATATATGTACTATTTTTTTTCCTACTAGCTCAATTGAGTCTCTATTATATACTTGACACTGCCCAGGTCATGAAATAAATCCGTCAGCAAGCATTATCAGTAACTAGCCTGTGATAAATATGCCTGGCACCAGTTCAATGTATTCCAGCCTCTTCAACAGCTTTTCCTTTGTGCACATCTGCAAGCTCTCTATGCACATCTGCATATAGAATCCACAGCCATGATCTGCATTATAATTAATGTAACAGCACATCTGACCAGGTCCTCAGGGTTTTGATGTATGTATAACCACTTTTGAGGTCTGCAGGGACCTGAGGATGCCCTGGGGAGAAAGTATGGCTAATTTCAGATCAGGCACTGGACAAGCTATAAGTAGTAAGACACTTGCTTTTCTGAAACAGCTATGACGTAGCTGAAGAAAAATCTTAGTGTACATGTATGTGTGTGTGTAATCACACTGCTTCAACTCACAGTTGCGCCCTGGCCAGTGTGGCTTCAGTGGTTAGAGCATAAGCCCGAACATGAAAGAGTCTCTGGTTCAATTCCTGGTCAAGGGCACGTACCTGGATTGCAGGTTCTGATCCCTGGCCTCAGTCGGGGAGCATTCAGGAAGCAACCAATTGATGTGTCTCTCTCACATCAATGTTTCTCTCTCTCTGTCTCCCCCCCCCCCCTTTCCCTTCCACTCTCTGTAAAAATCAATGGAAAAAAATATCCTCAGGTGAAGATTAACAAAATAAATGAATAAATAAGTCATAGTTGCTCCCCTCCTGTACTCATTACCACATCCCTCATACACCCACTCTAAATGACCAAGGTATAACCACAAATTTACATATGGATCCAATTTAAAATCTTATATAAAAAGCATTCTTTGGCTTTTGACAGAGAAGATCACTGAAGTACAGATTCAAGTCATGGTACACAGCAAGCACAGAGTTATTAACTCTGAACTGTACATCCCTCTCGTTTTATAGCCTTAGCAGTTAAAACCTTCTTCCTCATGGCCCCATACTCCCATTTAAAGTTTTTTATTTTGAAATCTAGATAGAAATTCCATAGGTAGGTTAAGTTCTTACTTACATGCATTTCTTCAAAGGTCCTCAGGGGTACTCACTGCCCACTTCCATCGTTCAATTCCACAGCTACAGCACAGACTGACATGCCACGGAACTTAGCAAGAAGCAGATCAACTTGGTTCTAGATCTCTTTCGCCTGGAATGCTATGAGTCACAACTGTCAAATAAAACCTTCTGTAATGATATCCAATGTAGTAGCCACTAGTCACATGCAGTTTTTGAGCACTTAAAATGTGGCTATTGTGATTGAGAAACTGAACTTTTAATTGTATTTAACTTAGCCACATGTAGCTAGTGGTTACCATATTGGACTGTGTAGCTGTAAGTGAAACACTTTCTTGTGTTGTATTTTCAGTCAGGACAATTGTTATACACAAAAGTTTCTTTAAAATAATTCTTTCTTATACCACCTGTGTGGCTCAGTGGTTGAGCGTCGACCCATGAACCAAGAGGTCGCCAGTTTGATTCCCAGTCAGGACACATGCCCAGGTTGTGGGCCCAATCCCCAATGGGGAGCATGCAGGAAGTGGCCAATCAACGTTCTCTCTCATCAATGTTTCTATTTCTCTCTCCCTCTCATTTCCTCTCTCTCTCTCAAATCAATAAAGGAAAAAAAATTTTAATAATTCTCTCTCATACACACACACACTCTCATCAAATCCTAATAATGCTTAAGAGCAGGCAGATAGTTGTGGGGTGTGGGTGTCGGGGGGGTGGAGGGATTGAGCAAAAATGAAAAAAGAGAGAGAGAACACAGACAACAGTGTGGTGACTGCAGGGGGAGAAGGGAAGTGGGTGGAGGTAAAAGAGGGCATAGAGGGGATAAATGGTAATGGAAAAAAACAAATTTAAAAAAATCTTGCCCTGGCCGGTTTGGCACAGCGATTAGAGCATCGGCCCATGGACCACAGAGTCCCGGGTTCGGTTCCCACTAAGGGCCCATACCTCAGTTGCAGTTTGTCCCCGGCCCCGGTTGGGGTCGTGTGGGTGGCAACCAGTTGATATGTCTCTCTCACATCAATGTTTCTCTCTCTCTTTCCCCCTCTCTCCCTCCCGCTCTATCTGAAGATAACTGCAAAAAATGTCCTTAGGTGAGGACATTAATAGTGCTTAACTGAGTGATTAGGCTATAAAATCAGGACATTCAAATATATTTTGAATAAATATATGTTTGTATTTAGCAATTTTTACAATAAACAGGTAACATTTATAATCAGAAAAGGCTATAAACTAATACATTAGTCATTGAAACTCTACATATGAAGATATACACAGAAGCAAAATACAAAATATCATCTATTTCTGGTCACAAATATTAAAAAATTAAATAGGTACATGTATAAGGATTGGAAGGGACCATAAATCAATAGAAATAATAGATAGCCCAGCCGGTGTGGCTCAGCGGTTGAGCATCCTCCCATGCACCAAGAGGTCACCGGTTCAATTCCCAGTCAGGGCACATGCCCAGGTTGTGGGCCAAATCCCCAGGGGACATGCAGGAGGCGGCCAATGGATGTTCTCTCTCATTGATGTTTCTATCTCTCTCTCCCTCTCCCTTCCTCTCTCTCTAAAAATCAATAAAGGAAAAAAATTTTTTTTAAATAATAGATAAAGGAAGGGATTATAAGTAGATTTCATTCATGTTGAGTTGCATTAATGTTTGTATATAAGTAAAGCTTTAGAAAAATAAAATAAGGTTGAAGAAACAGATCTACATTACTGAGCACAGGAATAATCTCATAAACTTGAATGTTGGAAGATGACTACCCTGTATCAGCAGCAACCTAGAGGGCTGAGGATAAGGACACTAAAAAGAACTCAAATTGTATGTTGTGGGAGGAAGGGGTAACTAGAATTGAGTAATCTATGGCTAAGAGAAAGAGGGGAAAGAAAGAGCTTAATGAGAATAAGAAAGCTAATGGGTGTCGATGTTAATATTCAGTCAGTAAGAGGCTTAAGATTGTTTCAAGGTTGTTCCCTGAGAGGCTAGAAAGGCTCAGCATTGCTTTCTATATGCTATGCATTCCTGAGATTAGCATCAATTACACTTAATTCACCTGGACAGCTTCAGTGACTGAAACAGTGGTTCTCAAACTTCAAAATGAGATTCCTAAAACCCATCCCTAGAGACTGAGAAATATTGATGTTTTTAAAATAACATGCTTTAAATGTCTGGGATAGGAAAAGGAGTAAACACCCCCTGATGCTCTTTACAAATAAAACCTGTCTCTATTTAATAAAGATAACTAAACAAGTTTTTTGATAACTTGGGAAACCCCAGAACCTCTAACCATACTCCCCTATCTTTTCATAGATTTCAGGAAAGAAAGGGGAATAAGAAAAGCTGTCTTTAAACATGTGAAGACCTGTCAAGTAATAAAAATGCAGAATTGTTTTCATGGGACATCAAGGATAAGCCAAAGGGGGAATGGTTTCAGTTTGATACAATAATGTTTTAAAAGAAATGGAATACCTTATACGGTGGTAAGCTTCCTATCACTTG
The DNA here is from genome assembly GCA_030848825.1 of Tadarida brasiliensis. Lineage (NCBI taxonomy): Eukaryota > Metazoa > Chordata > Mammalia > Chiroptera > Molossidae > Tadarida > Tadarida brasiliensis. The sequence goes on from CM061258.1 coordinate 50,642,694, forward strand.
GAGATGTCTAAGTTGATGCTAAACGTGTAAATAATTTAACCAGCAATAACAAAAGTAGGTGACCAGTAACCTTCCTTCCTACCTTGATACATCCTACCTAACATCCAGTAGAATTTAGTACTATCACAAAAAAGGAACTCAAAGTTTATTTTAAAGTATTTTATTTTACAAACAATTGATTCAGTAATTCATGACAATTAAATAAGTAGCTCGTGTCAATAGGAATTTTTTTACTTCTACACTGCAAATATCTAACTCTCGCACTTTTCTGGTACCTAAAATCAAAGTCACTGTTGTATTTTCTCCTCATTACCACTTCAGTATCATTTATTCTACAAATAATTTTTGCCTTCTAATAAATGTCAGGTACATGCTACCATGCTAGGAAATAGCTAAACTAATCCTCAATACTCACAAGTTATGAAACAAAAGTCCTGGATCGGATTCTCCCCAAACTCAGGTTTCACTGTCTCGACCTATTCCTATGCTCCAGGTCATACTTTCTTTTTCTTTTTTTTTTTTTTTTTTAATCCTCACTCGAGGACATTTTTGCATTTATCTTCAGATAGAGCAGGAGGGAGAGAGGGAGGAAGAGAGAGAGAGAAACATCGACATGACAGAGACACATCGATTGCTTGCCACCCACATGACCCCAACCGGGGACAAACTGCAACCGAGGTACGTGCCCTTAGCGGGAACCGAACCCGGGACTCTCCGGTCTGCAGGCCGACGTTCTAACGGCTGAGCCAAACTGGCCAGGGCCATGCTTTCTTATATAACCCCAGAGAAGCCTCCATTTCTCCTCTTCCACCAGCCCATTACCTGAGGGTGCATGGGCAACACGTCCAGCTGTTGCTTCTCCTCAGCCCTGACCCCAACTCCAAGTGTTCCTGAGGCAGCAGAAATTTAGGGCCAGGAGGATGAGGACTGCCTGTCTACAGCAGGACTACCATAGGGAGGGAAAAAGGAAACTCGGCAGGATATTACACAGTACAAAGGCACTCTGGGACTTCAGTGCAAAGGAATAAAGATAGGGAAGAAAAAGAGGTGGGGTTGAAATGGGAGGGAGGACTACTTTAAAGCCAGGAGACAGTTAAAGGTGGAGTGACTCTGGAACCCAGGGTTTCACCTAGGAGAAGTCAACAAGGCAGAAGATGCCTCTGTTTACTTAGAAGCATTTGGGCAATCAATCGACGAGGGAAAATAAAATCTTGGTTACTGAGGGAGGGAAGAAATTACAACTGGTACTTTTGTTGTTGTTTTTCTTATTGTGAAATATGTCCAACGAACAAAAGAGTATATATACCATTTGAAGAAAATTAAAAAGCACCTGTGTTCCCACCTACCAAATGAAGAATATTTTTCGTTGCTCCTTTTTCTCCAACTCTTAGAGCATCCCTAAACAACGAAAGCAGTTTTCTCTGGGAAGCCAGTATCAGGTATGATATAATTTCCTTAAATTTCAGAGTGCCCCTTTGAAAACACTCTAGCTCCAACATCATTCTTATTTGCCTCCTAATGCTTAAGTTTTTTAGATAGATTAAGATGCATTCTTTCTACACTAAAACTAAAGTGTTTAGAATAGAGGAGTTAGCATATTGCTTTAAATCTATTCAGTCAAACTGTAAATGATACCAGCTAATTTACTATTTTGGTGAGGGAAAAGGATTTGAAAGAGAAGGTCTTGACTCCAAAAATGGCAGAGGAGGGAAGAAAGCTGAGCCAGAAAACTTCACATACTTCAACAGTTTCCCCTGCACTTGAACTATCTGCCTTCATCCATACATTTAAAAAAAAACAGGGTATGAGCAGAGATTCTCCCTGGCCTGTGTACATGAGCTCACCTGAACACACACTAGGCTGCCCGTTCTTTTCATTCTCTCATGTGGTCATAAACACCTGGCATTGCCTTGGCAACTGACTAAGTTTGTTAACACTGTCCCACACTAGCTTCTAAGTAGTTTTCCAGTTACCCTGCTAACTTTATACAAGGAATTAGTACTATTTGAATCCAATCAATCTGACCAAAATTTACTGAGTGTTTCCTACAGGAGAATATGTCTAGGTTGTCTGTTTTCTCTCTGATTTCTCCTTTCCAGTCAAATTCATGGGAGAACCATACTCTCTATTGGATGACAGATAAACCTCATGGCACTAATGATTTAAGGAAAGGGATAAGGGTTCCTTTGCAGAGCCATATTTGTCTATGGAGAGTTAAATTATTGCACGTTCCAATCTTTTCTCCTATTCTGGAAAATACGTCCAATGCAGCCCCAACCCCTTCCCTGGGTCCTATTACACAAGGAAGTGGTAGATGTTGTCAGTGGCAGCAACTGTTGAGCAGAGCACTGGTGTTGCGTGCTTACCTCTTCAGCACCTTAATACAATGCTGACTTGACTCAAAATCAGATCCCCCTCTCCCAGACAAAAGGAAAATATCTTTTAAAAGAAACAGATTAGACAAAGACCAGCCCATCTGATTAACAGGTATTTTTTAAATGACTTGTCCCACACTAGTCAGCCATATAAAATTATAACATCATCAGAAGTGGTTAGCACTGGGGGAAAACTTCTGATATTATATGAGGAAATAGAAGCTCACAACTGGTAAGTGACCAGATCAAGAGCATACAGTCAGATGATGACCGACCAAGGATTACTACTATATTTTTGCAAACCATGTTGCATTTCTTCATGGTCCCCAACCATAGTGGAGTAGGGACAGGAGAAGGAATGTTCTTCTATAACAAAAAGGGGAAAACCTCTCTCCCTGAAAAGCAGCAATCTCCTAATATGTGCCTAGGGCCACCCCTACCAGAACCTTAAGATCCTGCTTTGGAGTTCTGCCTAAGGAGAACAGTCTCATCATACCTCTTCAAATCTGAAATGTCTCATGGCATACAACCATTTCTCAGAGAAGCCACTAGGTTTAAATGAAAATGCAGCTCTTATGTCTACCAATAGGGAAATCTAAGATAGCTGGTTTCCCAGCAAGCATGTGTTCCTCTGTCTGTTGTGGGAAACAATCCAGTCACTGGAGTTTCTAAGAGTGGCATATTAACTCTTCCAAGATACCAGGACATAATTTTCTAAATTACCTGTTTGAAGATACTACATGGTACCCCAGTTATTTGGGAAAGGTAATTAGCCTCCCACGGGTGACTAGTTTACTCCAAGTAAGCACCGTGCTCACCATAGGATGAGGACAGTCTCTTTTGATGGGAATGAAAATATTATTTTACTGTTGTCAGGAGTGATTGGTATATTTTTCACCTTATTAATCATGTAAGCCCATTAATATATGATATTTTAAAATTGGTAGCTACTGCCCTAGATATGGTAACAGGCAAGCAGCAAGTGCAATAAGCTAGAGCTTTAACACCCACACATCTGACCTAGATTCAACTTAGTAAACATCTACTGAGCACCTACTACATGGCAGAGTCCATGCTAGATGTTGGGGAATTCTGTTGGTACAATTTATCCACTTGGAGAATATCAGTGATCCTATAACAACACTATATCAGATTATGAATGACTATTAATGTATGGCAGATGGTCCACAATGGCTTGTTCTGGTCATTAGAGGCCTGAATTTGATCAATGACTCCAAATTTAAGAGGATAGTGGGTAATTTAGTAATGCCATAGATAAACATACCAAATACACTTTATTGATCTGAAAATAAGACCCACAAGCAAAGGTCAAAAGAACTCATAAAATGGAGAAGAAAATCCTAAAGGGTGACATTGCCATCTTATAAGGCCCAGTTCCTTCAGAAAGCCTTGCCCAGTTATTCTATCCCCAGTGATCTGTTTCTTTGAATTCCCACTGCATTTATGATATGGATCAGAATCCTCAGCACTTGATCAAACCATTAAAAACTTCCTTGTAGCCTTGGCTGGTTTGGCTCAGCAGTTGGAGCATCGGCCTACAGACCAAAGAGTCTCGGGTTCAATCCCTGGTCCTGGAAGGGGTCATGCAGGAGTCAGTTTCTCTCTCTCTCTCTCTCTCTCTCTCTCTCTCTCTCTCTCTCTCTCTCTCCCTCTCTCTCTCCCTCCCTCCCACTCTATCTGAAAATAAATGGAAAAATATCCTCTAGTAAGGATTTAAAAAAAAACAAAACTGCCTTATATAGTTTTTTAAAATATATTTCTTTTGTCTCCCCAATTATATGGTAGGCTCCCCAAAAGCTTGGATATAATCTGTTTCTCTGGAACTCCACCTCCTTGCCTTGCCAATAACACACACACACACACAAAAAGATGCTGGGTCCAGCCAGTGTGGCTCAGTGGTTGAGCGTCAACCCATGCACCAAAAGGTTGCTGGTTCAATTCCCGGTCAGAGCACATGCCCAAGGTTGCAGGCTCAATCCCTGGTAGGGAGCGTGCAGGAGGTAGCCGATCATTGTTCTGCTCTCACATCGATGTTTCTCTTTCTCTCTCCCTCTGAAAAAAAAATGAATAAAAATACTTCTTTAAAAAAAGTTGTTGACTTATAAGTATAAAAAACGTGTTTAATAATGGTACTAAGAGTATTTATTACAGAGAAAATAAGATCGTGGCAGAGATATTTCCTACTAACTGAATAACCCTGTGTTCTCCTACATTTGCCAGCCCTCTTGCAACTCGGGGAAGCCTAGTTTTTGTTTATTGGACCATAAGCAGAAGTTTCTGGGACAAAGCATTAGAGTTAATTCACAACCATCCAGCTCTTTCTTTTCCTTCCCCAAAGACAATGAAAAGCCCATAATGAGGTGGTCAAGCCAAGCACAAAATGGAAAAAGTTTAGATCACTGAGTCACTGCATGAAGGAAAGCTGTCCTGGAGAATCACTTCACTCACAGTGGAAATTCTGTGCGCAAGAAATAAACCTTGATTGTGTTAAGCCAGAGATATGAGGTTTATCTGGTATCATAGCATAGGCTAATATTATAATGACTGGTATAAACATGAATAAAGAAAAATCATTTCAGTACTATGATATGTGATGTGATTAAAACCCCCTAATGAGGCAAAACTATAGAAGGAAGAGCAGGGGGCAGAGTAGGCTCAATAAAAGAAAGGACTTCCTGGCAGTTGGGCCAATAATAGAGATCTGTCTTGTGTTTTCAACCAGAATCTTCAAGTCCACTTGGCAAGAAATGAAAAAGAGACAACTGTGGTCAGGGAATTTGAACTAGGTGATTTCAAAGATCCCTTCAAATGCTAAGGTTTTATGATTCAATGATTGACAGAGTGGATTTCTAATATGTGGAGAACATAAAAATGAGAAATAGCTTATCCTGAGTTGTGACTATTTAATATTATACAGAAGCAACATCAAGAGATCTCTCTATAAAATCTTCTAGAGACAGAAAAGAAACACATCTGAAGTACCAAGGAATTCAAGGATCCTCTCCCTATGCTTAGATTCAAACCATCCCCACTCCATGAAGATTATAATATCTACTTCATAAAAGTGCTATGATTTAAATGAGATAATGTATTCTATAAACTGAAAAATGGAGTTCAAGTGTAGGGTACTGGAGGAAAAGTAATAAACACCCTCTGAAAATGTTATTTCTGAAATCAGTGTTGGAGTACCTAATATGCTCAGCACGTGATAATTAATAATGCAAGGGCAGCAAAAAGAGAGACCAGTTCAGCTTCACTGAACTCATTCAGAATTTTGCAATTAGAAAATCTAGAAAGAACTTATTTTCAGTATACTTACATTTTGTGTTTTACACCTTAGTATTTTTAATTTCCTAAGAATCACATATAATCTCTTCAGTGTTAAGGGCTTCTAGAGTTCTTAATCTGACCTTGGGTTTATCTTAAATAGATTCAATAAGGACTGGGAGAGCAAAAGCATACAAAACCCTGTGACACTTCAATGAATGATATAAAGAATATATACTACATCTGTCATGTGGGTTAATTATATATTTCCTGGCACTCGTGAATTACTTCAACTCATGACTAAGAGGGATTGTGGCAGCATGAGCAACTGCAACAAGTGTATCTCATATCCAATGTGGCTTTTAGCTTGTATATATGGGATATTTGATCATGTGGATGGAAGACGAAGTTTAACTGCACAAGTAATTATGCCTGCTTACATTCGTATGACATTGTCGAAATCAAAAGAGGGCCCTCTCTTGTGTAGCTCATGCTTAAAATTCCTTAAAAGCATTTTCTATTATGTCTGATAAAATCCATGCCATATTTTGGTAGTGCATGCATGAGGAAAAGCGAAAGGCATTGTTCTGTTTCTCTCTGTAATAACCACATGCTAAATAGGCCATGGTTCCCATACCAAAAGCTTTGCACTGATGAGAGTTAGCAGAGAGCCAGGCAGGGGTGCCCCCCTTTGTTGCTGCTTTCATTTTTAAAATGAATCATAATTTCTGCATTGGATATGAAGATGGGTTTATAGCTATTAGCCATCATATTAATAATTTAGAAAATACATGCCCAATCACTTGTGTTCTTTCAATTCCTTATGAACACAGCTGCAACCCACATTAGAAGCGAGGGTGAATGGATATTTTTCAGATGAGATATTTGGGCTGAATTATTAGGATAGCCTGTACTACAAAATTACTAATAAACATTGCTTCTGGCTCAATTTAGCCTGAACTCAGTGAACCTATCCAATGGTGACAAATCAAAAACTCCGAAATGCCCGATGAATGAATCTAACTAATCAAGGAACCCTGTAGGAAGTAGATGCCAGGATTAATGAGCCAGTCGTTTCACCATGCCATGCTGTTATTTCTTCACATAAATGCCCTCAGATGAGATTACCTTTATGTCATGAAAAGGAGAAAAGGAAGGTTACATTCTTTCAACTGACAGGTTAACTACTGCCATTACTAGAAGACATCTTTGTGGGCTAAGTTTTTTCTTTATCCTAAAAATTAAAATGTAAACTACACAACACAAATTAAAAACATTTTCATTTTCAGGGGAAGCCGTCATTGTGGGCTTCAAACGTAAATTGCCCCAAAGTTAGAATTTCTTCTGTGTTCTACATTCACATCTACCTTGATTTATTCAAATTGCTCTGTCCTGTTTTATATTCAATACCTAACATCATCTTTAGCAGGTTGAATTCCTATATCCTATTTCTTCCACCATCAATAAAAGGTAAACTAAGTGCAACATCATTACTATAGCATCACTTAATGCCATGTATTATATTTAATACCAATATTGAGGAGAAGATAAAGATACAAGGATGAATACGTGTATTCAAACAAATCAATCATACAGTTACATCATAATAGATTTTGACTTCTTCTAGTCGGCATTGGTGACAGTATTCAATGCCAAACAGGCGACTCAGCAAAAAGTACAATTCATTAGAGGCAGGACATCTACCATGTTGTACTTATCTATCTTGTATTTTGATATTATTCATCATTACTGTCTTTATTCCCTTATTGAATGTAATTGTTTATTATTATAACTTCAACAGTTTTGAATCAGAATTGCTGCTAGTAAGGAGTAAAAAGTAATATGAAGCATTATTCTGTTGTTTAGGGTTTTTTTCTTCCTCGAACTGCAGAAATTGTTCAGGCTTGTGACTGAGATTCTCATAGTGTTTGTTGTTGTTGTTGTTGTTTTTTACCATTGCTAAACTGTTAACTTTAACAATTTAGGCCAAGTTGCCTTCCCTATGCTAATGGTATATATGACATTAAAATGTTCAGCATTCTTAATACAAAAAACTCTATTGCTATAGAAACAAATATTATTCCAGAAACAGGTCAACTGAAGAACTCTGTACTCTTTCATTCTAATATTGATAAATAACCACCATATTATGAAATATAAAAGTATCTTTGAAAACATCTATCACTTCACTTGATTTGTAACTTCTCATCAATGTTCTAAGTTGGCTCATTTTTTTTCAAGTGAAAGATCCCATTTCCCTTGCTTTTGAGAAATACAGTTTTTAAAGATTCCATTTAGCATCCTTTATTGCATTCCTACATCATAAAGTTATGCTTTATAGCAGCATAAAAAAGCTGTAAAATTAGCATCCTTGTAAACAACCTTCCATGCTCACTGGTGAAGCAATCTGTGATTTGTACTGATCCCTTAAATGTGACTTGAGATAACAGTACACATGATTTCAATTTAAAAAAAAAAAAAAAAAGAGTACTAGCCTAAGAAAGGAGAGAATATGATAAAATGTACAAACAAGGAAAAGTATTTTTCTTTTACCTAAAGATATTTTAGAAATTTGGTTTTTATGCTGCTAAATTCTAGATTGACTTCTAAAATACAGAAGTGTTCCATTTTCATATGAAATTCCAAACAAACATGTTCTTCTCTTCTTTAATATTTTAACATTGTATCAAAAATGCCCTTTAGAAAATGTAGGGTTAAAATATTCTGTGAACTCACTACCCAAATTTTACCTATAATTAAAATTCCTAAGGTAACATGAATATATTATTTCTTTATCATGGAAAATCATGCCTTTTGTCATCACTTTCCAGAATATTCCACTGTGTTCTCTTAGTGAAGTAACAATTACAACAGTTCCTAAAATTCACATGTAGCCCAGTGGTACAAAACTGTATTCTAGGACCAAGGGTGTCTTTAGGGTTTACACTCTGTGGCAACCAAATCAGAAATCTTCCCATGAGAAAGGGTGCATTCTCAAAGCCCATAATGACCATTAAATATCATGTCACAAGACTGATTTTGGTTAGTCTTCCAAAAGAAGCCTGTGATGTCCACTCGCCTCCAAGTTCAAAATATACCCACATACTAGACTTATGGGGTGATTACTTTGTAAGTTATGTAAATATCTAATCACTATATTGTACACCTGAAACGAATATATTGCATGTCAACTGTTACTGAAAAAAAAGAACCACCCACAACCTTCCCCCTCAAACTACCCAAGACACAGCAACTTTCACTACTGGTTTGGGGAAGTCCCCTGAGCATGCGCCCAAATTCGAGGTCAGCTCGAACCAAGTATGGACACCGAGAAAACCAGGGCAGCCCCACATAGGGAAAGCAGGAGAGGGACTGACTGGCCACCAGGTCAGTCCCCAGCTGAAGCCCAGCATAGATCTGCCGGGTGGTATCCTTCTGCTGGCCTGAAGTCTAGGCCCTGGGGGAGGAAAGAGCCCAGGCCTTTCTGGCCACCACCTACCTGAGACCAGACGCAGCTCCGGCGACTCCCAGGGCAGAGCTGGAAGTCCCCAAGCTTCCTTCACCGTGGTCCTTCCCACAGCCTTCCCATAGCACGCAGCCGCGCGAGGATCTCCCTCCACTACTTTGTCGGAGGGAAACCGTTCACCTGAGAAGCTTATCAACTCCTGGGCCCTGCGATTAGCGCCTGCAGCTGCGCCCCTGAGCCCATCTCGTGCTCAGAAGCCCCGGGCCGGCCCAAAGCCTCGCGAGGCCTCGGGCTCGCCTGCCGCCCTCGCGGCGCGGCCTTGTCTCTTCCCGCCTGCTGGCCGCTGGAGTCCCGACGCTGTGCTGGAGCGCGCTGCCCACAGCCCGGAAACTGAAGCCAAGCCTACTGAAGGGTGGACGCGTCCCAAACGCCGGGATCCTGCAAATTGAGCGCAGACTGAGAACCTCCTGGACAAACTCTCTTCCAGTTCCCCCATTCAAAGTCACACCAAAACCCATCGTTCTCCATATCACATACTGAAAATGATTTTATTTTATCCATTTACATTTAACTTGATATAAACTTGTCCGGAAAAGTCAATATGCTTTATATTAGCTCAAACATTTATTAAGAAAACCAAATTCCATAAATAAGCACAGACAATAAGTTAAAACATATCACAAATTGACCAGTATGTAACAAGAATGCTTTATCTACACAAAACATCCTATTTCACATGTTTGTTCATTCTTCGAAAGCGCTTCTGTTCTCTGGGTTTGGATTTGACCAGCACATGCAGAAAGAGCTGATTGTGTTTCTCTGTACAAAGTTGCAGGGTTGCAGATGTCCGAGCGCACCCATCGGCGGCCGGCAGGGGCCAGGGCAGTGGCCAAGGGGCACGAGGGACGACAGGACGACCACAAAACAACCAAGGGCACAGAGCAGCGAGGAGAAACGGAAAAGCAAACAAACCCCTGTCCAGAAGGATGCAGAAAAGAGATGTGGCTTTTGCTTTTACAAAAGGAAATTTTTCTTACATGTCTATTTTATTATTTCTTATAAAGACTTATCAAAATGGATAAGATCACCTCTTCATCACATGACTGCTATAGTCTACTTCTGCCAAAAATCCACTGGCATGTTCCTCCTGAGAAGCTTTCCCTTCAATACCCTCACACAGTTGTGCTTAAGAAAATAAAAGTAAGATAAAATAAAAGCTTTTTTTTTTTTTTTGCAAGCCAATAGAGGGGTGCATGGATGTGACTGGGTGGATGAGGCAAAGATAGGGCGGTGGAAAAGTAAACAAAGAGGAGTTTGAAGAATACAAGGATAAATCAAATTATATCAATTGGGCCCTCAGATGAGGCGGTTGGTAGCAGATGCTTGTCCTCCCTTAAGACAAAAATCCCTAACATTGTGCTGTCCCTTGAACACGTCCGTGTGTGACTTAGGTGCACTGTGTATGTGTGTGCATGTGATTATCGTGTCTGAGAGTGAGCGAGAGTGCGAGTGTGTGTGTTTCTGCCCACAAACCAGTCCATTGGTGTCTGATTTCAGATCCTGAGTCGACTCCCTGGTAAGTAAAATGGCGGGAAGGATGCTTTTTGCAGGGCGCGGGAGGAGGGACACGTGGCGTGGGGAAGGAAGGGACCGGAGGGAAGGCGGCTGGCGAGGGGGTCGTAGGCGTCGTGTTGAAGGTGTGAGTGGGAATGCCGCCAGTCAGAAGGCCGGAGGAGGGCGCGAGCACGGCTAGTGCGAGCGGGGCGGCGGGTGTAGCGGGAAAGTTTGGGGTGAGGCGCTAGAGGTGGGGCGTGGGGAGGAATTGGGTGACCAGGTTTGAGGAGCTGGCGGGAGAGGGGGAAACAGGGAGAGGGGACCGGGGCGAGCGAAATCAGGCGGAGGGGAGGCCTAGTGTGCTGGGGCATGGGGTGAGCCCGAGAGAGTGGAGAGAGGAGAGGACAAACGAGACGTGGCGGAGGCCGGGCCGGGCCGGGCCGGGGCAGGGCACGCGGGCAGGGTCCCGGGCAGCGAGCGGGACCCCGGGCGCGCGCCTGAGGGGCCTCGGGGCGGCTCTGGGGGCGGAGCGGGCCGGGCGCGGCGGCATTAAGTGAAGCTCATGGAGACTGTGTGCTCTAGCGCCTTGCGGCGGAGGGAGGCGATGCTCGTGCCCCGCCACACGTCGCTGCTGTCCGGAGAGCTGCAGAGCTGGGGCGAGCCGGAGACGTTACTGGGGCCAGGGAGGGAGGCGGGCACCATGCCGGGGAAGGCGGGCTGGTAGAGGTGCGACTGCAGCCCCGCGCCGTTGGAGCCCGCCAGACTGTTGGACAGGCCCATGGAGTTGGGCGGCGGCCCCGCCGCCAGGCTGCACTGGGACAGCGACTGCGCCATGGCTTGCTGCCTGCCCAGCGCCGGCGGCAGCGGCAGCTGTGACACGCCCGGCATGGCGGCCGCCGCCCAGCGGGTGTCGTTGGCGTGGAAAGAGCACAGGCTGTCGCCCATGGCGGCGGCGGCAGCAGCGGCGGCTGATGGAAACTGAGGCAGGCCTGGCGTGGGCAGCAGAGTGCCGGGCGCGCGGAACACATTGGTGGTCTTCTTGCGCTTCTTCCACTTAGCGCGCCGGTTCTGGAACCAGACCTGGCGGGGCAGGGAGGGAGAAAGACAGGGCGCTGTTAGGAAGCTGGAGTCCACGAGGGGTGGGGTATTGAGTCCGAGAAACCCGCGTCAGATACACCCACTCAGCCGCAGGCCGAACAAGTGCCATAGGTCCCACACGCCCCCACAGCCAGCCAGAAACCCTGGTTCTCCAACAGCTCCAGTCAGCTGGCGCCCCTTGCACCCACCAGGTGCCCACTCCCGTAGTTCTAAATGATCGTGATCATGCCCCGGGGCGCTTACACACAATGCAAACATAACCCCCATGTGCAGTGTTCGCCACGACCCTGCACGCTGGCGCATTCGGTGCACGGCTTAGATGCACAGATCTGCGAGCAGGCATGTGTCAAGGCTGGATCCACAGGTGCACAAATGAAGATAAACATGTGTACCCATGTGGCTTAATAGTTTGCCTTATAACACTGATGGGGTATAGAATTTTCAGAAACGCGGGAAATTTGGAAATTGATGAAGGGCCGTGCATGACATAGCCAGTTTCAAAATCGAAAGACAAAGGAAAACCCTAACGCCACGGATGACAGAGTAGTAGTTCGTGTGGGAAAGAGCGCCACTGGGCTACGGTGTTGTTTGGGTTGCCACCGCGACTTTCTGATTCATGGCAAAGGTACTACTGACACAGGTCTCTGTGCCTCATTCACAAACCCCTCTAAAGGCACCTTTATCTGGGCTGTGCAGGTGTGCAGGAACCTGCTGCCAGAGCTCTGAGCCCCAGGGCCTTCAAGGGTGTTCTTTTAGGGAACTTACTGAAGATCCCAAATAACAAGGCCTCTGAGTCCCTCACACTCTCCCCCTTTCACCTATAAACCAAAAGCAAATTTTCTGACCACTACAAATTAAAGAAGTTTAAAGCTCACACTAGTTATGAGTCAATTTAATTTTCCTAAACAAACCCATATTAAAGGAGATGTGTTGGATAAAATAAACTCCAAATGAAAATAAGCCTCCTAGTAGTTCTTTCTTAACAGAGACCCTGAAATTTCAGACCTTACCAGATAAATTCACCTGTGGATGTCAAATTCACTACCATAGGGAAAGGAATGGTTCTTCCTGAAAGCTATCAAGTACTTAACTGCCTGACCAATATAACCTCTCATCTCCCATATTTTAATTTGGTCTTTAAAAAAAAAAAAATAGCCAGCATGCCTACTTGGCAGGCTTGCAGTTTAATATCTTGTCAGTTGAATATAAATGATATGTGTAAATATAAATGATATGGGACACAGCTCAGATACTGATTGAGTTTCCTTAGAATTTGGCCAATGCAATTTGACCACCATATTTGTGGCCAAAGGGTTATTCATCCATTAATCCAAGTTCTTTAGTGTTTATTCTGCAAACTAAAGTATCATGAGTCTGGACATACCTGACCCCCTTTTCGGTAAACCAGCTATGCACAGCTACCTGCACACCGGTCAAGTGGAGACACCCTCCAGGCTTACTAGCGTGAACCGCATTTTGCAATCTAGAATTCTGCCCGCCTTTGGGCCAGCCGTGGCCTGTTCTACCATATTGGCGCTATCGCCCACCATTTTATATTTCTCTGCTTTCTAGCCCATTTCCCACGTTTCTGTTTATACCAGTGTCCAGATTGGGTAAAGATCCCCGGTCCCTTCCCTGCTAAAGCTGGTGGCGCAGCAGATTAATGAGGCAGTAGGGCCCAGGTGGTGGCTGGGATCAATGCAGCCCGTGGTGGATTGAGCTGTTAGAGGCCCTCGGTGGAGGGTAACCCGCAAGAGCCAAGGAAAGAACTGAGAGGAGACCTGTGGTCAGAGGTCGCTTTGTATTACCATCCAAGGCGGGACTGGGGGGGAGGCAAACCGGGGGGAGCCCTAGACAGGGACCATGCCTGTGTCTAACCGGTCCTCAGACCTCACACTCCACACCCGGATATATTTTGAAAGATATCTATAAATTAAAGACCGGTTTCTAACACCTTGCAAGTGTCAGTGAATCCCAAAATGCTTGAATGTTTGGGACGGACAGCAGAGGAAGAGGGTGGTGGAATTGTGTGGAGGAGTGGGAGAGAAGCAGATGAAAGAATGGGGAGGGATTGCCCGGTAGAATTAATTTCAGTAGAAAACACCCGCTAGCAAGGTTTCTGAGTCTCATGCACAGGCAGAAAAGAACAGCTGTTAAAGAACTAAATATTGTAGGAATAATCAAAAAATCGTGCTCAATTATGTTTGAGGGTTAGTAGTCAAATGATGGCTACAAAATTTTTTATGTTTCATGGTTTACTGGGGTTGGGAAAAAAAATCTTCATGGGGTCTGGGCACCTCCGTTCCAAGCTATGATGCATATGTTTTTAAAATGTGAATGTTTCCACTTGAAAACTAGAGCATGACTGATTAAAATGCAGGCAAAACCTAAGGGAGATTTTGAGAATGCACAGATGACAACTCCAGAAAATATATTAACCGCAGCCACAGGCCAACTTTGTACTCAGTTTGAAATGCAGCTCTTCTCAGAAAATGGTTAATACAACAGTGAGAATCTAATGGAGGTTGGAATTTAAAAATCCACTTTTGTGATATCTGCTGTTACAGTAATATAGACATACTGTAAATGTATTTTAAAATATATAGCCCGTTTAATTCCCCACTTATAAATGGCTCAGAAAGAGAGGGAGAAGGAGAGATATTACTTTTTCCCCCTTCGAAGCAAACGTTTTATGAAGATCTCATTGGAATCCAGCAAATGATTAATGTGAAGATTTGGGAGGAAATCTGGGGAGTTGTATTAAAGCCTAGATCTCAGGTTCATTTCGATCAGCCAGCCGTGAACTCTGGGCCGAATTCATTACACTTTAATAGTGCTGGGAGAGGAAGAAAATGCAATTTCTCATTCCATTAGAAAACTAGAAAATACTCTCAGCTTGTCCCCCTATTAAGATGTGGCAGGTGACAGGGCCATTCTGGGGGACACGGTCAATGGAATTACAGCACATTATTTTTGTTCCTATAAAATATTGAAAGGCAAGCCTGACTGTGCAGAAGTTATTTCACTGATTTGGTTTTTATGTAAATAAAATATTGAAAGTTAATTAATCCGTGCTAGAGACTAATGATTATGCTTATTATATTGCATTTGATCGCGTAATTTGCATGATTCTCGCATTGCTGCTTAATAAGCCATTCCAGGTTATAAATAATTCTGAAATTGGTTTCTAATAATGGCATGCTATAAAAGGAATGGTTTTATTATACTAGCCAGAAAAGGGGAGCAATATCAAACATGGAATTGGCCTCCATGTGAGTAGAGGTGCTTTAATAAATACTTAAAAGTATGATATATACCAGATATAAATAAAAAAATAAGTATGTTGGAACATTTAGTCTACAACCAGAAAGCATCCTTAAAAACATACAATTGCAATAAATTAAATGTTTAGATAATTTTTAATCAGTGCAGTGGCCCAAGTACTGAAAAGAATGTGCGGCAATCTGTTAACTATAAAGAAAACTATGAAGTACTCATCATATAAGAACATAAACCAATTACTATTTAATTTAAATTTGGTCAAGGAGCAATAGTAGAGTGAATTGTGAAGTAAATACATTTTCCATAAATTATTTTTGCATTATATTACATAATGTTAATCATTTTGAAATGTTAATTAAAAAGGTTATGTTGATCTGATTACTTTTTAAACTATGGAACATTATTTTTAAAAATATTGAAATTGCCACTCTATTAAATTGTTCCTATCAGCAGCCTCAAGCTATTATCTTTGCTTGAACATTATGCTAGAACAATTAAAGTACTTTGTCTCTTTCTTCTTGATTATTCTTTTGTGTACTTTTTTGAAAATAACTGTTTCTATTACATAGCTTATATTTTGTTTCATTTACAACTTTTTCTATTAAAAGATTCACTGTCATTAACCTTTGGAAGATCTAATAAAGTTTAATAGACCTCATTTTCTTTTTTCATGAAGTCAGTTGTCCAATTATATTTTATTTGTGATTCTAAGTTCTATTTTAATTTAAACTAATTATCAGTATGCCTAGATTAAGCAACAGCATTTTACTCTTTAAAACAAAAAGTATTAGATAGTATTTCTCTTGAAGGACAAAAAGCAAATTTATGAATTTTGAACCTACAAGATGTTAACAAGCCAGGGTTATCATTAGCAGTAATGGGAGTGTTGAAATTGTATATTTCTTTTAAAGTTTGAACTCAACTTCAGATTTAAAAAGAGGTGCAAGGTAAAAAAAAAATTAAAGAGCATTAGTAATATATATCTACACAATGTAATTAACATTCTTTTGGTGCTTATTTATCAATGGCCCATGGTTCAGGGCTTCCAGAGTTCACTAACGAAACCACCTAGGCTTATATTGAGTAAAAATGTTAATCTATTATATACCTGAATATTACTTTATTAATTTGACCACTTTAAGTGCCCAATGACATTCATTTGCTGACTATTTAGAACAGAAGCACACATTATTTTTTCAGGTTAAGTCTTTAAAATGCTCAATGGAGAAAAAAATATCATCACTGTGATTATGGACACCCTTCTCTCTTCTTAGATCAAATGTAAAGTAACTGAGATCTTTAAACTTAATTTGTAAAAGAATCTAGAGCTGAAGTTGACGCCCAGGATTAACGGACAGAAAATACCACGTCCAAGACAGGAAATGAAGGTTTTCAGCACCCTGGATAGTTCCTGATTAAGCGTGCGTCTGGAAATTTCGCCTCCAGCACCTACCCATAAAATATTTGATACATTGTTTTCATTCTTTTAAAAAGAGGGGGAAATGGGATTCATTAGATTTATGCTTTTATTTACCAATTTTCAGAAAAGTTGTAGGTGTTATTTTCCGTTATTTATAATTTACAACTTGGAGAACAGTTGTACAGAACAAGGGGTCAATAATGATTTTGTCTACTATCTGTCCATCTTTCCTGCCCTAAATGTCTTGTCTTTAGATCAGATATCCAAATCAGAATACCTTCATCGGGCTCAGAGCTGTGAGGATCGCTGCAGCCGCCCTCAGCACGTTGTTTGACCACCAAAGTTCAAATCCTTTGAAAGCATCAAAGCTAGGGGTATTTTGCCTGAGAGCGATAGGACAGTAATATTCAGGAGAATAAAGCACCGTGAAACCCAGGTGTGGATCTCTTTTAAAAGAGATACCTTATGCCTTATTTTTTCCCTTTTCATGTTTTCTGTATAATTGTTACATTCACCCATTTATCCAGACGCTTAACACAAACTCGTTAGAGGATAATGAAATACTTGTCAATAACGCAAGCTGGAGTGGAAGTGAGAGCCCGGCTTAGCCGCCTGGGACACGCGTAGGGCGGGAGATTCAGAGGGAACTTCTCAGGAGGAAGAAGGCGACCTAGCAGTCCAACAATGCCCGCTTCGGTTTTGAAGAGTTTCTGCTGGGATGTGGTTATACTGGTGGGAGATTGAGGCCCCGCCTGCCCACTGGGGGATGGCGATGGGGCCAGTTTCCGGGCAGAGGAGCTAACTCGACCCAGGAACCCATAGGCTTCCAAAGAGAAGCCAGGATCGTGGCAGGGGAAGGAAAGACCCCTCTTCCTTTGCCCAAATCCTCCCGCCCGCTCCAGGTCTTCTGCCCCAGCACCAACGCCCGGTGTACCTGCACTCGGGATTCTGTCAGGCCGATACGCAGCGCCAGCTCCTCGCGCATGAAGATGTCGGGGTAGTGCGTCTTGGCGAAGCTCCTCTCCAACTCGTTGAGCTGCGCTGGGGTGAAGCGCGTCCGGTGGCGCTTCTGCTTCTGTTGGCCCTGCTGCTGGCCGGTTTGGCTGGGGTTCGGGCCGCCTTGGGGCCCCGGCTGCTTGTCCGGGTCCTTTGCGCTCACCGCCAGCGAGGCCGGCGTGGAGCCCACAGTGGTGATGTCCTCCCCAGGCAGCAGAGTGGCTCCCTCGACTGGGTCGGAGTTGGGCGCTAGATCCCCCGGATGGCCCCCGGGGTCGGAGCCCCCCACGCCCAACCTACACTTCACCGCCTCCCGGTGGCCCAGAAGCTCAGCGGCATCTTTCATACCTGAGGAGGCAAGGAGACCGCGGTCACTACCTTTCTAGTGATGCCAGAAAGGATTGTTCTCCCCGCGTGGTCCTCCTGCAGCCCCATCCTCGGCTCCCTCCACGCCCACGTTCGCCCTACGGAGGAAACTCCCAGGATGCTCGGCTGGGCTCCCCAGGATTTGGACTGCCAGGCTGGAATCCCGTCTCCCGGCCCTTTCCCCTCTCTCCGCAGCCGGCTCCCCAAGTCAGCACAAGCTCTCGTTTCTCCCACCACGAAACACTCCTAGTCCCGGCAATGAAACATGCCTTGGAGTCCCTTTCATGAACCATACCCCTGGCGCCCCAGGAACCGGAGAGCATATCCGAGAGGGAAAAAGAAAGGAAAAGAAAAGAAAGAAAATTAAACTATTCGTAGATTGCTGCCCCACCTGCGTGCGCTTAGGCTGCCTGACGAAATCTACCTCCGGCCTTGAGCCGATTCCCTCTCACTTTCGGAAGATGAGTAAGTCTCAAAGCCTTCCACCCCCCGAAATCAACCCAAATCAGCTCCGCCTCCCCCTCAAATCAGAGAAAGTGTTTGGAAAATGGAGTCACATCCATCACCAAAGATTCCCAAACCGGAAACCCAGACAATATTAAAGAAACTCGAGTAAACTCTATAGACACAGCAGTGAATCAAACTTTAGGGAATTCAACTTCTCTTTCCGGAGAAATAAAAGGCGCGATCCTCTCAGCCATTGGCAACGCAGAGTCCTTTGCAGGCAACCAAGCCTGTGAGGATGAATTTGGCGTTTCTCTTTTCTCTACCAGCACACTTAGCAAATCCGCTTCAATTGCTGCGGCTTCTCCTTCATCCCAGATTATTACAAATTCAATCACACTTAGACGAAGGGGAGAGAAAAAAGTAGTGGGGAGAGAGAAAAGAAGAGAAAGAAATCCCAAATCAAAGCAAACAGGAGGGGAAAAGAGAGAAAGAAAAACGCCTCCAAACAAATTATCATAGGGTAGATCGCCTTTCCAAAAAATAATAATAATAATGATAATGATAATAAGGGGGAGAGGGGAGGAGAAAAAAATAGGAAAAACAAAAAGTAACATTTTCCAACTCCCTTTTTCGGATCTACATATTCCATAGATTTTTTTTTTTAAAAAGGCGATGTTAAATCAAATTAAACTTTAATGCAGCACAATTACTTTAAAAGAAATTAGTCCATTTAGGGCGCATTAAGGTAAAATAAGGAACAAATTGACAATTTCCTGCCCAGGCTTCTCCTGGCTGCCCCGGCGAGAGGCGCGCACTCACCTAGTCTGGCGTCCAGGAGGTCGGCGTGAGACAGCATCGCGCACCGCTCCAGGGTGAAAGCTGTTCCCCCCAAAATTTTAGCGGCTTTAAGTTATTTAAAATAGATATAAGCTATAAGCTATACGATATAGATATATATAGATCACCTAAATGAAAGAAAATTCGGTTTGTGGTTAAAAAGGGGGCTTCTTGCATTATAATGTCCTTTAGAGAGACGGGGAGGTGCTTAACAGTTGAATGAACCCGTGAGCAGCTCGGCAAGGGGACCAATCAGGAGGGCAGCCTGCAAATGTCAGCGCCGGGAGAGTCCCCCACTCCGCCCGCCCGCCCGCCCGCGCCCGCCCGGAGGAGGCGGCGGTGGCAGCCCCGGAGGCTCCAGCCCCAAGCAGCAGCTATAGCAGCGACGGCCGCCTCGGCCGCGCCCTGGGCTTCCGGGCCCGACCTGCGTTAGTGTTTCCCTGCGATTTTCTCCAGGCACGCCTTTCCTTCACCTAGTTCCGCCCTGCTAGCTCCAAAGGCGCAGCTCTGTCTCATTGAGCTAGAATCTTCCTGGGGAAGAGGCAAGGCTGGGGACAGAGCAGGGCATGACCCCCGAGTGACCCGAGAGTCTTCTCCGCTCGCACGCTCTGAGCCAGTCTCGGGCCAGGCGGGCTGCCAATCCAGAGCACAAGGGCACACCGCGGCCTCCAGACTGCGCATAGACTTCGCTGCCACCCAGCAGGCCTGGACCGAGGGTCCAGATGCCCTGACTGGGACCCCGAGCCTACTGACTCCTTGGCCTTCCGCAGGGCTAGAGCGCAAAAATGGAGTCGACTTCCCCGGAGCTTCCAGGTCCCACACGCAGTGTTGATTCATGCACTCTACACTCTTTCAGACCGGCTCCCTCTCCTCCACCCGGCACAAGCTAGCATCCTTGCCTCAAACCCGCTCTTTTGGTCCAAGTTTCTAAGTTCTGCTCGGCTCGCAACTCCACTTAAGGCTGTAAATAAAGTTAAATGCTCTTTATTTTCCTCTTGAATATGTTAAACTACTTGAACAATTTAAAGTGCTTTGCACAAGTGAAGCGAACCATTTCTAATGTTCTGATTTTTCAGAGCCAGCCAACAACAAAGTTTAGATTAGTAATATATTTCTAACCAGAGTAATTTTCAAGATCATTAGGCATTTATGTAATTAGTGCCAAATCTATAAGCTTTTATTACGATTATTAGAGTAAAATCAGTATAAATTTGTACTAATTTACTACTGTTTAGACTTGGCTGTCAAGCCCAGAGGTTCTTATTGTAAATGATAACTGAGGAAATTAAGTGCAAAATTCTGTACCATTTCTGATCTGCTCCTAAACAATCCGTTTCAATTGTATTTGTAGCAGAACATAATGCCCTTTTAAAGTTATTTGACTTGTATTTTTATTTGCAACACAAGAAAAATGCCCTCTACCCGGGCACAATGAAAACTGATATTTACTACTATCAACTTGATTAACATTGATTTTTAATTCGAGAGTGATGCAATTAAGATTATTCATTTAGTGCAAATAAAGCTTCCACAAAGGGGTGGCCCTATGAAGTCTGTTTTAAATAATACCGAGCAAATGGCTTTTTTTGTTCGCTGTCCAATTGACTTACACAAAACATTGGAAATGCTGCCTGAGAGCAGATGCGAGAGGAAGTGTGTGTGTGTGTGTGTGTGTGTGTGTGTGTGTGCGCGCGCGCGCGCGCCCCCTTAGCTGTGTGTGTGACAAGGACCGAGCAAGGAGACAAAGGAGGCGGCAATGCGAACTCTGGGGCAGTTTTGCTTCCTCCTCCTTCTCTCCTGAAGCCCGTTCCCCTCCTCCCATGCACACACACGTGCGCGCGCACACTGCACACACACGTGTGAGTGCCGGGCTTCAGCCACACCAGTTCCTTCTGAGCTGAGGAGACCGTTTCCCCCGAAGCTCCGGGCCTGGCTGCTGCCAACGCGACCTCTGTGGGGCTGGAGCCCCGGAAACGCGGGCTCCAGTTTGGCGGAGTTTGGGCGGCAGTGGCGTGTTTGAGAGCCGCGAGGATGTTCGGCAAGCGCCTAAAGTACTTTCGAGAAAGGGTTTGCTTGGGAGGAAAATATCTAGACCTAAATCAAATAGAGTCCCTGCAATAAAAGCTTCCCCTTCCCCCAAACAAAACCCCAAATCTAGACGCTACGGCGCTGGGCGAGCGCGGCAAGAGGCAGGACAGAGGCCCGGGACTGGGCGGCGTGCGCCCTGGACGTGGCTTCCGAGTGCGCACCCGGCTGCACATTTCCGGGGACTCTTGGGGGTTTGTGCCCACTTGGGTGGCGCTTGCGGAGTATCCGAGAGGGGAACACAGGGGCGGAGGTGCGGAGACGTGTCAGAGGAAGAGAGGGGCCCTGACAGAGGCATCTGGCTTCTCCGAACAGGCAGGTCTGCCGAGGCCCGCACTGCGGAGGCTCTGCACCCTATCTGGAGAGAAGGAGGAGAGGCCAAGACCAGCGAAGAAAAGAAGGGTGCGGGAGCCCTGTCCACATCAGTGTGCACACAAGCCTCGTGCCATTCCACAGCCGCCCCCAGAACAACCACCAGCGGTGCAGCGTCCTCCCACACGCACAGCTCGTATATTCTGTTTTGTTGTATTTTTCGGGTCGATAAATAAATGTGTAATAGTTAATGTGAAGACACATCAGAGTAATAACAATGGGACGAAATCAAAGGATTATCCATCTCTGTTAGTAACCGCTGAATAACAATGTTGCGGCGTGATTGATAGCCCGCTTCATTTTATGACTTTTCTATTGGTCTTGATTTTTATAGCAGTATAAACAAACTAAATCATTTCTTCAAGACTTCAGAGCATAAGCATGGGTGGGGGAGGGGGAAGATAAAGGAAAGGGGGGAGAGAAGGAAATCTGAGAGTGGGAGGGGGTAAAGAGGGAGGTGTGGGGGCGTCGAGGTGGGGAGGATGAAAGCTGGAGCTGGAGCCGGAGCCAGGATTCGGGAGCCTGCTGCCAGCAGGCGTGGCGAGGAAAACGACAATAGTCTGGATGTAAAATGCTCGTCCCCGCACCCGGTTCCCTCTCTGCTGCTCGTTTTGGCCAACGTCTGAATCCACCTGGGCAGGGCCTGAGATGTATTTACCAGAGTTTTATTCCCCGTCATCTTCCCACGTTCCTGGGGCAGCCGGGAAAGTGCCGGTCAGGCCCATTGCTATTGATAATTTAAGGCATTTCCCACATGATCATGGGAACTGAAGTCCCTAACAAGGCGAGGTTTTAGCGCAATGACCCCCAAATCTTCGGAATGACAATAATGTCTTCAGAAATCACTTCAAAGCAAAGTAAAAGGATTTTCTATGACGGATCCAGTGATTTTTCCTCAATAAATAGGTTTTAGATTGTTACACACACGTAGAAGTGGAACAAAGGGAACTACCAGAAAATATATTGGTTGCCCCTAATAAAATTTATTTAGACAGTTTACTTCTCATAAAAAATAGAGATTGAATTTTGTACAAGAACCTGCCAAGGGGCGATGCACAGGGAAATCATTTTTTCTTTCTTCTCTTCCCCCCCTTCTCCTTTTTAACGAAGCACAAAGAGCACTTAAAGGCCAAGACACACTCAGACCGAGCCAGCGAACTTTGTAGTTTTGAGAGAAGTCAGCTTTCTGGGAAATATAGATTTAAATATATAAATCCTTGATGGCTGATTATGTAAACTACAAGAACAGCAACTTTAAAATCAGTTTCTTTTTTCCTGCTTTGTCATCCTGGTCCAGAGCAAGATTTAGAAATATGGTGTGACTGGATGGGTAGGTGGGATGGGGTGGGAGATCGGGACAGCAGGTGTTTTAATGATGGATATATGCTGATTAGGTTTGAACTTCTGATCCCCCCCCCCAATTGTATATCTGTGTTTATTTTGAATCCTTTGTAGAGTCAGACAGACAGACAATAAAAATATATACTGGGTGCTTTTGAAGAAATGGATATTGTGCCCGGAACCCTAATTGCTTTTTCTACGTTCGGAAACCTTGGGTGTTTATAAAATGTAACTTTGGGCTGCTTGGGTTGTTTGTAAACTGCTCTCTTTTCTTTGCAGACAGTGGGCTGAAATATGGCGTGTAGTTATTCACATTCCTGCTATTAAATGCTGAATTGTAACATTGTTCCCTTTAATGAGCAGCGCCTCCCTCAATAATTAACGATCTCACATTTTCCTATTTTCTTGCCTGATGAAAAGAATCAATTTTAATTCGTGGTAAATTACAGCCATGCTTTTGGGTATTATTTGCTTACAGAAAACAAATCAAGTGACTTGATCACTCCTGTTTACTTTTCCAGATATGCAATAACCCAAACGCAGTGGCAAATCAGATCTTGTTCCTCAGGCCTACCTTACAACCTCAAAAAGAATGAAGGGTGGGGGCAAAACTCGAGGAAGAATTAGCTCTCAAGTTCACTTCGTTTGAAACAATGGTGACCACTTTTGCCCATCCCTGGTCCCAGGTGCCAGAACCGATGACCCCCCCTCCGCCCCGCCCACCAACCCCCCACCCCAGTCATCCCGGACAAGTGTCAGTGGTCCACACTAGAGTTTGGGACTGCTTAATGTTTGGCTCGTTTGGGGGAGTCCATTGGAGGGTGGGGTAAATGGAAGGAAGAAGATCTGGGAGGGCAGCCAAGTCTCTTGGAAGGGGTGACAGACGCTTAAAAGAACTCTCTCGAGGTTCCCATTAAAAGAGACCGTAGCCAAAGAAGCTTTGGCTGAGTGCTCCTGCTACTGCGAAAGCCCCCAAGGCTCGCCTTCAAGCGGCGGTTCTCTAGGGCTGAGTGAGCGCCTTTAACCTCTAGCCAAACAGGACTGCGCTCAGCCCAAACGAGCACTCTCTCTAGGCCTCCCTGGGCCGGGAGCGCAGGGACTTCGGGCTGTTCTCAGCCGGACTTGTTCTGTTGATGTTGCCACGAAAGCCCGTGGCCTCAAAAACTCTTTGCCTACAGGACCGGGTTCCCCAACCTGGGAGCTAAAAGCCAAGGGTTCAACACTCCAGGCATTTTTTAAGCGCAGGGAGCGGGGGTTGCGTGTGCGTGACGCGTGTACCTGGCGTGCGCGCTTATGTGAGCCGCGTGTGTCCATGCCTGCTCACCCGAACCGCGGGGAGGTGCCGCGGGCGGCGGCGGCGGAGGAGTAGGAAAATCGCCCCAAAACAGTCTGATTTCCTATCCTTCCCGGATGTCTGTGGCGATACATGAGCTCAGCGTATTCTTTTTCTGTGATAAACAGTTTGCCATACATTCCAGTTTGCAAACTACAACCATGTAGTCCACTTGTATGGCTCTTCGTGGGCGCTGGGGCTTGCTTATTTTTTCATCTTTGCCTTCTAACAGCTAGCATCCGCGGCCCTCAACGCAGAAAGCTCCACACAAAACAATGACGGATCAGTACCCGACCCCCGGACTCCGTAACTACTCTTTTTTGTTGTTGTTTGGCCTTTAGCCCTGTAATTTTAATGGCCCCAATTAGCCACACGGAATATAATAAGTGACATGGAGATTTTGTTTGTATGTGTTAAGTTCGCTGCTTTTCTGATTTCTATTTACTCAGGATAAATAATCATATATCAGTTATTCAGTTAGGTGACAAGGCTAGTAATTGGAATAAAAAGAAAAACATCTCATCCTTATCTCTTTCTATAACTAGATATAGCGCTAATAAGACTGCATCAATCTTATCTAGCAAATAAATAAAATAGACAAACAAACAAATTCGTCTCCAACAAGTTAATGCGGTGTATCTGAGTGGAAAGTAGATATTTTCACGCAATCTGGAGATGAGGAGTGACTTTTAATAAAATCACAAGAAAAACAAATGTAATTCTGTAAGCCATTCCTTGGAGCCTCCGGCGCCCACCTCCTCCCCCCGCTCCCCGCCGGCTCCTCAGTTCCAACCTTTTTCTTTTCATAAGCAGTTAGTCCCAGTTTAGGGCTGACGCGGGGGCTAGGCTTCTCCAGCTACTTTACACCTGGGGCGGGGGTGGGGGAGGGTATCATTGTATAGGTAGTGAGTGAGCCTTCCTCAAACAGAAGTTTCTCTTTCCCTATCTCTTCTTCCTTTCTTTATAGTCCTGCCCTTGCTCTGCTCTTTGCTTCCTTTTCCCTCTTCCCCTTATTCTCTCTTCCTCCTCCCCTCCTTTTCTTCTTTCTCTTCTCTGCCTTTTGATTTTCCCACTCTTTGCTCTCATTCTCTTTCGTCTCTTTGCCTCTGCCCTTTCCTCTCCTCTTTCTTTCGCTTTTTCTTCCCCTTTCTCTTTCTTCCTCCCCTTATCTCTATTCCCCTTCCTCTCTTCTTTCTTCTCCCTCCCTTCCCCATCTTTTCTCTCTACCCCCCTTCCCTTGCTCCTCCCGGCAGCCCGAGTGCGGCTAATTCCGGGCGTCTATATTCACTCAATTAGAGAAATCTACAGAGAAGATCGATCTTCCATCTGCAGACATGCCAGCTTAACAAATTAGATTCTTGTTTCGTGCAGGTGATTTGGTGACAGTTGGGGAATTAGAAGTAATAAGTTGTTGTGTTTGAGCCCGGGCCCCCGCCACACGCGCGCGCCCCTCCCCGCCGGCAGACCCCCCGGCCGCGCCCGCCGCCGGGGCACCCTCCACCGCACCCTCCCTCCCCCCGCAGCCGGCCCGCGCCCGCCGCCGCCGCCGCCGCCGCATCCCCCGCCGTAATTAGTGCTGCTGCCCTCCATGTGGGCTCGATTAAACCGTGATTTAGCCGAAAGAAATATAATTATGGCTGCAAATAAAATAATCAGCATTGAAGAGCGATTTCCTTAATGAGATGGAGCGGTTGCACGTCACGGAGTAAAGGGGTCTCATTAAGAGGTGGTAATGAGGCTTGGGTGGATGGTGCAGTTACAAAATAGCCCAACTCCTCTGCAGGCCCGGCCCGCCCGCGCGAAGTGGCCGCCGCAGAGCCTTCCCGCAGTCCGGCTGTCCCGCGGTCCCGGAGGGGCACCCGGGCCCGTCCCGCCCGGCCCCCAGGGGGCGCAGCGCCAGCCGCCCGGCCTCTTCCCTCGGGTCCTCCGCGCCGTCGCGCGCGGCGGGGCGGACAAAAGCGGCCGCGCTGGGCGAGCGGGCGGCTGGCTGCTCTGCGGCCCCGTCGGCCCGGCCGGGCCCGCTCCGCATCGGGAGCCGGGTTTGTACAACTTCGAGGACATCGGTCGCTGGAGGAGCCGGTCCGAGCCAGGAGCCCCTGACTGGGGCGGGCACTGAGGGGCTGTCCGGGGACCCTCTGTACGTAGGTGGAAGCCCCCTCGGATGGCAGTGAGTTGGATGGCGAAAGACAGTGTCACAACAAACAGGTGTCCAGAGGCAGGGACACCACCCGGGTGGAAAACGCTGTGTCTTCACACTGGCTTCGAGTCCTCCTGGTGTGGAGGGTGAGGGTTCTCATTCTCTCCACGTCATTTCCCGAACTTTATTAAAGTACTGAAAAGGCGAAAACTCTGCTTAAACGCCTTGTACAAAAGGAGTCTTTGAATAAGTTATTCCAAAGATTTCTTAAATGGGTAGCTCTGACCTTTCCAGGTATTAGGTTTTGGACAGCCTATGAATTCCTTCTTGACATCAAGGTGTATTCACATGCATGTTCGCAATGTCCAGGGATGTGGTGATACCTCGGTATTTATTTCTAATTAGATTGTTAACCCTCTCCTTGATTCCATTTCATCATTTGGAACCATTCTTAGTTGGACAAGGAAATGCATTATCCACACAAAGTGACTAATGGGGCAGCTGACACACTTTCCCTTTTTCATCCTATCAATATTTACTGAGCACCTACTATGCACTAGGCAGTGTGTTGGACATTGAGGGGGGAGGGGTGGACAGAGGGACAGATCCTTGGCCTAGTGGAACTTAGATTCAACCCGTCCAACATTGAATTTTCTACCTTGGTGGACCTTGGCCATCAGGCATTTGCAGTCTGTGGGAGGCAGGGGCAAGTCTGAGAAGTAGCTCAGTTTGTTTTAGTGTGCTCTGACCCTCCCACCTTCGAAATCTTTTCCCACCCAGGAACATGGGATCCTGAGGAAGAAAGTAATTTGATAAATTAACTTTCCTAGATGTTAGGAGTTATATACCCTTTATAGGATGTTCCCACTTGAAAAGAGGACAGTAAGGAGAAGCTCGTTGCCTGGATAAATGATTTTTCCATATCTTTCTGGTGCTAGTGGGAGGCTTGAGAGAAGAAGATTGGGGGTTAAAATCACTACTATCCAAACTTACTGCTTCCCTAATCAGCCTCACTAACTCTGATGGAAACTCTTGCATTTAAAAGAAAATTTTGTCTTGGGAAGTCACAGATGCCTTTGAGAATCTGATGAAAGCTATGGACCTCCTCCCATTAAAATGCATATATTTGCAAACAACTACAGGGGATTCAGGCCCCCCACAAGCCCCAGTTTATGAAAGAGTGGTATCTAGGTGAGACTTTAATATTTGTGATTAGGAGTTTCAGAGAAGAAATAATGCAAATCTCCAGAGGAGTTCTACCAATAAATCTGAATCTAGGGAAGAGCTGAGTCAAGAATTTAAAAAGAAACTGTCAAACCAGTAAGTTCCAAGAAAATAACTGGTTAAAAGATGCATGCAGTCTAACACATTTATAACAAATTCATACCTTTCATCTGACCCAAATATAGGTTGATATTAATCCAAACCTATATAAAAAATTTTCCATGTTGGGCAGCTCTAGCCCCAGACACAGGCCCTGGGCATCTTGGCACTCTGGCTGCAGGGTGGGTTGGGGTGGGGGGGCAGCTTCACACAATGGTGTGTCATAAACACAGCAGACTTTGCCCTGGATGGAGGTGCAAGTGAATGTGATTAAAATTCACACACTGGGACCACAGGCAGTGAAGAGTGATTAAAAGTCTGTTTTAAGCCCACTAAAGCCCCCAAATCCAGAGCTTAAGCTAATTCTCTATTCACTCTCCGAAGGCATTTTACACATTAGGGCCTGAAACCAAGCAACAGACTTGCCTTCTCCACCCTCTGATGCTTTCTCAAGATGCTAACATATGGAACCAGAGAGTCTTTTCTGGGCAGAAGATAGTTCTTTCCTGGCTGCTTTAGAACAGGATTTATTCTCCCCATCTATGTTAATTTTTGAGAGGCCCCCAAGTCACCCATTAGGAGGGGTATTGACTTTTCCATATATATATTTTTTCTGGCATAATTTTTTTTCACTCCCATGAAGTACCTGCATTTGGGAGGGGAGTATTTATCAGTTAGGATACATGCAGGATGAGGCAAAAGTAGATTTACAGTTGTGAGTACAGGAAACACAGAGTTTATTCCTGTATTATTTATTAATTATTGTATATATTCCACATGAACAACTGTAAACCTACTTTTGCCCCACTCTGTACTAGGCTACAGTAGCAGCTCCCAAATAGAGTAGCTTAGAAAAGCTGGAATTTAATGTCTCTCTCACATTCCAAGGCTGATATAGCAGCTCCAAAAGGTTGAGAAATCAGCCTTCTTTATTGTTGATCTGCCTTTCTCAACATCTGGCTTCCATATTGTGGTCTGACCTGGCTGCCCCAGCTCTGTCGTTGCCTCTGTAATTCAGGTGTCTGGGAAGGGAGACGAAGAGGGAGGCTCACCCTTTTGTTTTAAGGACATGGCTCAAAAGCGCACCCATCACTTCTTCTTACAACACATTGACCAAAATTTAGTCATATGGCCATACCTACCTCCATGGAGATTAAAGTCTCAATGGAAACTGAGAATTACAGTCTTTACCTGAACTAGTTAAAGCATAAGAAAGGAGGCCCTATGGCTTTCCTGCTCTGGGAGGGATGTAACTGCTATCTAACATGGCCCTCACTTACGATTTGGCCCTCATCTTCACGCTTCCCCTGTATTAATACTGAAAGATTGGTGTATTGTGGGGCAAGGAGAGGAAAGAAGTGGAAGCAAAGAAGCCATTTAGAAGTACAACACCATAATCCTAGGGAGAGATGATGGTTGCTTGGACTAGCATGAAAGCAGTGGAAGAAGTGATAAGTGGTTGGAATCTAGAAGTATTTCTTAGGAAGAACCTAGGATTTGCTTCTAGATGTGGGGTATGAGAGAGAAGTCAAGTATAACAGTATTCATTTCTCATCTATTCATTCATTGACTGTTCATTCGTTCGTTCATTCATTCATTCATTCATTCATTTACCAAATTGTTATTGAACACTGGCTGTGAGTCAAGTACTGGGCTGGGACCTGTGTATATAGTGAGTATAGTCATTCCTTTACAGTTGATGAAGAAATATAGACAGCAGAGAAGTAAATACAAACATAATTGCATAATAAAAAGCAAGTGCCAGAGGCTACAAAATAGCAACACAGGGGAAGCTAACCTAGTCTAAGGGTCTGGAAAGTAATACCTACTTGGGATGGCACATGAAAGCCTGGGCTATGAAGTCTGGGAACTTGAACTTAGTTTATACTGTCTCTTTAAAGAGAAAATATTTTTGTTTTTTTTAATCTGCACCCGAGGGATATTTTTATTTATTTATCTTCAGATAGAGTGGGAGGGAGGGAGGGAGAGAAAGAGAAACATCGACATGAGAGGGACACATCGACTGCCTGCCTCCCACATGACCCTGACCAAGACCAGGGACAAACCGCAACCGAGGTACGTGCCCTTGACCAGAATTGAACCTACAACTCATTGGTCCATGGGCGGACGCTCTAACCACTGAGCCAAACCAGCCAGGGTGAGAAAATATTTTTTGACATTCAATTCAAGTTAATTCAATTCAATAAACATTTGTAGGTTGTGGGCCAGGTTCCCAGCCCAAAGACAATAGCCCCTGGAATCATTTAACTGAGAACAGATAACAAAATTGAAGTTGTTGAAGTTTAGGAAATGCAGAGGTGTTCTCTATAAGGTCAAACCAAACCTCGAAGGATTTCAATCTAGAAAGACATGTACTGAGGGGTGATGTGATCAAAATCTATATAATTCAGTAAGGTTACAAGAAAGTAAAATGGACTAGAGGAAGTCTTTTATACCGGGGAAATTAAACCACCTCCAAGAGGTGGTAAAAGTTCTGTATTTATTAGGTTGAGGATGGGATGCAGTGGCTATAAAAAAGACAGACAGCGCCAGCAACAAAAACCTACAGTGGCCTGAAGTTTGTTTCTCTCACATGTAAGATGTAACAAAACCAGGACTGTTATGGTAAGTCCATGGGATCAGGGACCCAGCCCCTTCTATCTTGTTATCCTGCCTGCTAGAGCGTCCTCCTTGTCCATTTTGTTTAGGATGGCTCACCACCATGTCACAGTCTAGCCAGCAGGGAGAAGCGGGGAGTGGAGAGTATCCTCCCTCCTCTAAAAGAACAAGCCAGAAGTTGTACACATCACTTCCACTCAATTCCATTGGCTAGAACTTGGCCAAACGATTACACCTAGCTACAAGGAAGGGTGGGAAACAGTGTCTGTATACTGGACAGTCATATTCCAGGTAATAACACGGGGTTCTGTTACTGAGAGAGAGAAGGGAGAACACACTGGGGGTCTCTAGGAGTCTTGTTGCACTATGAGGTTCCTTTTCTTACTCAGAACTTCCAAGGTTAGCACTGGAAAGAGAATTTTCAGGAGTGTGTGTGGAGGAGGAGGGGTTGGGAGACACCTCTAAACTACAAGTCTCACCTTCTTCTTTGAGTCCTTTCACTTGAGTTCCTGCTATCCCCCAGGTGGTGTTAACCCTTTAAACATTCTGGCTCAAGCAAAGATCAAAACCTTTCCCTGGGTTCCCTTAGTTAAGAGCTTTTAGCCCTAGCTGGTGTGGCTCAGTTGGCTGGAGCGTCATCCAGTGCACCAAAGGGTCAATGGTTCAATTCCTGGTCAGGGCACATACCCAGGTTGTGGGCTTGATCCCTGGTTGGGATGTGTATGGGAGGCAACTGATTGATGTTTCTCTCTCACATAGATGTTTCTCTCTCTCTCATATCAATAAAAACATATCCTTGGGTAAGGATTAATAAATTAAAAAAGAGCTTCTAAAGAGTTTACTACAGATGTCAACAGAACAAAGAATAAACACACAGAGAAAATATGAAAAATTTATAAACTTCTTAGGTTACGAAGTCCAAGATGTATTAACGTCCTTGCTCTTGTCCCAGTGGTTTAGCACAACTTCTTGGCACCTTGAACACAGCCCTCACTCTCTGGTTCCCAGCTTGTCTCTGCATGAAGGATGCTTGTTTTACTATTCATTATACAGGAACTATCTACAGTACCCCCTTATACTTGGGCAAGCAGGTGTTCTCTGCCTTGGACCTTTAGAGGGTCCCATTTGGACCTTCTCTAGCCTCAGCCCACCCAGGGCTCACTCTGCCCCCTCTAGACCACCTGGAGCTCCAGAATTCCTGGCCCAACAGTCCTGCTTCTTCTTCCAGGGCTTGTGTGGACCTCTTCCTACATCGGTCCATCTGCAGTATGCGCACCCCTAGGCCTGAGGGGCGGTTTTCTGTGATGAGTGTCATGGAGCTTGGAAAAGTGGGCTAGGGTGACCACTGTGTGTGTGGGAGGCCCCTTGCTGCCTTGGATGCAGCTAGTTGGTAGGAAGAAAAGAAAGGGCAAGCCAAGAGCTTGGGGGCCAGAACTCCAAAAATTATCAATTTGAACTTGAATTTTCAGGTTGTTATGAAGATATTTTTGTCAAAGTAAAATGATAGAACATATTTTATGTAAAAATTTGTTAGCCTGATTTATAATGTTAAAATATTTAGACATGTAGTATTTAGTCATCTATTAGGGGGACCGGAAAGTAATGTAGTTAAAATAATGACATGTTAAGGGTGGAAGTGGAAGCAAATCCGTGTCACACAATCGAGGAACTGTCAAACACTCTTAACCAACCTTGGTCGACCATCCAAGAACATTTGCAGCAGATTGGTAAAGTAAGCAGAGCAGGTGTTTGGGTCCTGCATAATCTGTCCGAAGAAAACAAAGCTAACTGGTCACCACATGCAACTTATTGCTTCAGCGGCACAATACAGAAGCGTTTTTTGATCGTTTGATCACTGGAGCTGAAAAATGGGTCCTCTATGATAATCCAAAATGCAAAAGGCAGTGGCTCTCTCCGAAAGAATCGCCACGAAGTACAGCTAAGCCAGGTTTACACCCCAAAAAGGCACTTTTGTGTGTTTGGTGGAGTATTCGCGGGGTCATTCATTTTGAAGTGCTGAAACCTGGACAAACTGAATGCAGACCTTTACTGTGAACAATTGGATTGAGTAAATCAATCTTTAATTGAAAAGTGCCCAGCGATTGTCACCAGAAAAGGCGTTATTCTGCAACACGATAACGCAAGACCGCACTGCGCAAGACAAACCCTGGAAAAAATTAATGAATTGGGGTGGGAGGTATTGCCTCAGCCACCATACTCGCCCGATATTGCACCATCAGATTTCCATTTATTCCGATCACTACAACATTTTCTAAGTGGCAAAAAATTTGAAAATTTGGATGATGTCCAAAATGCCATCTCCAGATATTTTGCTAAAAAATCAATTGATTTTTATCGATCTGGCATTGAAAATTTGCACACTAGATGGCAAAAGGTTGTTGATAATGAGGGTGATTACATCATTGATTAAAAATAAAAACTTGTTAAAAACTTATCTGTTTGAATTTACTGTAAAAAAAAACGACATTACTTTCCGGTCCCCCTAATATTTGTACTCATGGTCCAGGTGCTGCAAACATTAGGGAAAGGCCTGGCTGTCTTGCCACATATTTTGTCATCTTTAAAGTCACACAGTGTGAGATTCCTTTTCTGCAGCTTATCCCTCTAATTTCCAGCTTGTGGAAGGACACTACTGACATGCACACATCCTGGCCTCTTGTTCCTCAGATTTGCCATCCTCATTCCAGCTCAGGGCCATGGCACCTTGCTGTTTGTTTCCTCTTCCTGAAACACACTTCTCTGGACCTTCTACCTATTTATCTCTCTCTCTTCATTCGGGTCTCTGCTCAAATGTTCTCTCTCTAGAGAGGCCTTCCCTGAATTCTCTCCCCAAATCTAAAAAATGTTCCCCCGAAGAGTCAAATATGTTCATCATTTTTAATCTTTTATCCCTTACCCTGTTTTATTTTTTTAGCATAGCACTTATGACTCCCTGAAAGTGCGCTACAGGCATATTTGTTTGTCGCCTCTCTCCCTGAGTAGAATACCAGTTTTATGAGGGCAGAGAATTTATCTTCTTTTTTTAAAAAA
Organism: Tadarida brasiliensis; assembly: GCA_030848825.1. Lineage (NCBI taxonomy): Eukaryota > Metazoa > Chordata > Mammalia > Chiroptera > Molossidae > Tadarida > Tadarida brasiliensis. Next base: position 50,676,084 of record CM061258.1, read on the forward strand.
AAAAAAAAAACTTCCTTTATTGATATTAGAGAGAGAGAGAGGAAGGGTGAGGGAGAGAGAGATAGAAACATTGATGAGAGAGAATATCGACTGGCCACCTCCTGCATGCCCCACACTGGGGATCAGGCCCACAACCTGGGCATGTGCCCTGCCCGGGAATTGAACTGGCGACCTCTTGGTGCATGGGTCGATGCTCAACCACTGAGCCACACCAGCTGGGCGAAAATTTGTCTTCTTACCTCGGTATCCCTAGAGCCCTGTACAGTGCCTGATACATAATAATGTCCAAAAATGTTTTTGCTGAATGAATGAATGCAACAAAGAATGAATGAATGGCCTAGCTGTTCAAAGTCAGTTGGGGATCAGATTTCCCAATTGGGATGACATTTATTAAGAAATCCAAATTACGAAGGGGAGCTCATTACTATTGGAATGTATGCCTCCCATTCAGCATGGGGTTTGTGTAGAGCAGTTCAGAATGAGAATGAACAACTGCCTGATAGTGAGGTGTCAAGATGGCCCTGTTGTTGAGGAGCCCAGTGTAGCCTTTCAAGTGAAGCAGGGCTTCCCTCTCCACTTCTGTGTTCAATTCAGGGTTAAGCCCTGGAAAGTGAGCCCAGGGGAGGGATTGCCATGTGATTCATTGGTGGTGAGGGACTCAGTGTTTGTACAGAGACTGGACAAAAATTTGATGTAGACAAAACAGAGGATGTTGCTGCAAAGGGTCCTATGCCATTAGAACCAGACTAGTCCTTAAGAATTAGTACCTGCCCTGGCTGGTTTTGCTCGGCGGTTAGAGCATTGACCTGCGACCAGTTCGATTCCTGGTCAAGGGCATGTACCTAGGTTGCAGGTTCACAATACCTGGCCCCAGTTGTTGGGGTTGTGCAGGAGGCAACCAATGAATGTATCTCTCTCACATTGATGTTTCTCTCTCTTTCTCTCCCTCCCTACCTCCCTTCTATTCTATCTAAAATAATAACAATAATAATTAATGGGAAACTATCCTCGGGTGAGGATTAACAACCACAACAAAGAATTAGTGCCTAACATTTCCATTTTTAAAAGCTTGTGCTTTTTTATTTTTTTTTTAAGTGTTGTTGTTGTTTTTTAATCCTTACCCGAGGATATTTTTCCATTTATCTATAGATAGAGTGGGAGGGAGGAGGAGGAGGAGGAGGGGGAGAGAGAGAGAGAGAGAGAGAGAGAGAGAGAGAGAGAGAGAGAGAGAGGGAACCATCAATGTGAGAGAGACACATAGACTGGTTGCCTCCCGCACGACCCTGACCAGGACTGGGGCGAACCAAAACCAAGGTACATGCCCTTGGCCGGAATCGAACCCGCAACTCATTGGTCTGCAGGCCAACACTCTAATCACTGAGCCAAACTGGCCAGGGCAATTTTTAAAAAATGTTTTAATTGATTTTTTAGAGAGAGGGAGAGAGAGATAGAAACATCAATGAGAGAATCATCAACATCAATGGGCCACCTCCTGCACACCCCCTACTGGGGATCAAGCACACAACCTGGGCATGTCCTGACCAGGAATTGAACCAGCGACCTCTTGGTGCATAGGTCAACATTCCATGACTGAGCCACACCAGCTGGGCAACATTTCCATTTTTAAAGATGAGACACTGAGGCCCAGTGGAGCCAAGGCCTCAAAGAGGCTAGTGGAAAAGAAGGGCGGGGGCTCAGGCCTCCCACTCCCCAGGTCTGTTTCCACTCTCCTGAATAAACATGCTTAGTTTAATAGAAACCTCCAGGATTGGGGTGAAATTCTCATCATGCATTATCCCGACTTGCAGAGATTCCCTGCAATGATCTGTAAAATGGGGGTAATTAGAGTACCCACCTCATGAGGTTGGGGTGAGGCTTACTGAGCTTCACTCAGAGCAGGAATATAGGAAGTACTATTTCACTGAGAGCTAGGAGATGTTCGTTATTTGCACTCTCAATTCTCATCCATTTGAGTACAAATCTTCCATGTTCTTGCTGAGAAGTTGTATTACTGACCACAGTGATGCTGGACACAACAGAATTGGCCCCTGGAGCTCTGTTCTAACCTAGGGAGGTTTGGGGGTGTCCACACGGGGGTAAGGTTCTGACCAGGCCTGATGCAGGTAGCCCCTGAAGAAGCTCCTGTAGATCTGTAAGTGCCTAACCAGCAGGCGCGCCCTGCTGCACCAGGTGGGTGCCCCAAACCTTTGCAGAGCTACTTGCTCCTCAGGGGGAAGGGACAGGCCATGCAGGCAGCCCTTTGAGATTCTCACAGTTGTTTTCAATTTGGGCCCTGTAGCTAAAGAAATAAATTGAGAATATTGATCTGCTCATCAATCCACCATTAAGTTGTTCTTTTTCTCCTGAAATTTGGTGTAGGGTTTGTGATAGGTTGAGGAACGGCCGCCCCACATAGCAAGTGCACAAGGGTACTCAAGCCACTTTCAGTTTACCATGTGGTCAGTTTGAAATCAGGAACTCTTGATTTTAATATTTTGTTGTCATTGTTCTTTGTCACCTGTGTAAGGTCACCACATTTTCTCCTTCGCATGAAGAGATGGAGCAAAGTGGACTGACCTGTGAAAAGGGGGCCTGTGAACACTGGGTGATCTGGGCTGTCAAAGAACTCCACATTTTCTCTCTCCCTGGGGAGCCAAAGGATCTGGAAGAAAGGGAAGTTGTTCATCTCAAGAAAAAACTGGGGACCTGATTTTAGAAGAGAAAGAAGGAGGATGGTGGTGGATGAATGAAGTGACCAGTGCCAAGCCTGGTAGGCCACTTCTTGGCAGAATACCATGTCTGCCCCTTTGTTTCCAGAATTCTGACCAGGGGTTAAAAAGTCACAAAACTTTAATCCCCATCGCTTTTCAAAAACAAGTACACACACACACACACACACACACACACACACACGCACACACTCCTCCTCACCCTAGCCTATAAGCACCATTGCCTATCTCCCTACCCCCATTTGGTGTACTACACACACCAACCACCTTGGCCTCGTGAATATTCATAAAAGAAATACGCCCCTGTCCTGGCCGGTTTTGCTCAGCGGTTAGAGCATCAGCCCTCAGACCAACGAGTCTCGAGTTCGATTCCAATCAAGGGCACACACCTTGGCTGTGGTTTGTCCCTGGCCCTGGTTGGGTTGTGCAGGAGGCAACCAGTCTATGTGTCCCTCTCACATTGATGTTTCTCTTGCTCCCTCTCTCTCTCCCTCCCTCCCACTCTATCTGATGATAAATGGAAAAGCATCCTCAGGTGAGGATTTAAAAAATAATAAGAAATAAGAAATACGCCCCTTAATTCAAGGCCTTTACACATGCTGTTCCCTTTCCCCTGAATGTTCTTCATTCTTCATGTAGCTGGCTTCTTCTCAGTTCTCCAGATCTCAGTTTAAATCTCACCTGCTAGGCAAGGTTGTCCTTACCCCTCTAAACAGGCCCAGTGGTTACTTTCCATGCTAACACCCTGTTAATGCCCACCCCCCAGTGTTAATAACTGAGTTAATTAAGCAAGTGCTTGCTCCCTAAGGGCAGGGCCATGTCTGTTTTGTGCCTGGAATACAATAGGTGCTCAGTATGTATTGCCTAGTTGCTCAAGCCAAAAGAATTAAACACATCTTCAAATCATGCCTTTTTATTACCCCATATCCAATGCAGTGGCAAAGCTTCTTGGCTCTACTTTCAAATATATCCCCAAATGTGCCCATGTCTTGCCACTCTCATTGACACAGGTCCAACTATCATCGTTTGGCACCTTGAATAACCTCCTCCCTCCTCCCCACCCTCTGCCCTTGCCGCCTTCAGGCTATTCTCCCCATAGTAGTCAGAATGCAAGGCTGGTTATGTCACACTTCTGCCCTAAACCTCTTACGTCTTCCCCATGACATGACTGACTCCAAGCCCCTTGTCATGACTTACAAGGCCCATGTGACCAGGCGTCTGTTCCCTTTTGGACCACATCTCCAAACACTCTCCCTGTCCCACTTTGTTCCAGACACACTGGCCTCTTGCCTGCTGCTCCAAATCCCAGGCATCCCCCTCATGGCCTTCACACTGGCTTTTCTTTCTATCTGAAATGCTTTCTTTTCCCCAAGTGTTCCCATAGCTCATACCTTCATTTCATTCAGCATTTTGCCAAATGAAAACTCTTCCCTAAAAAGCCCATCATGTATCATGTACGGAATCCTGCTTGCTCTCCACAGACTACTCCCTATATATTGTCTTTTTAATTTTAAATGTGTTTAATTATAAACACATTTTATACAGTATTTTTTTGGTATTTTTCTAAAATTTAATTTTGTGAATAAATAATGATGTGTTCAGAATTCTAAAATTAGACAGAAAGGAAGAAAAGTCTCCTTTTTACCTCTGTCCCAAAGCTACCCAACTCCTCTCCCCACAGATGACAAAAATTACTGTTTTGTGTGTGTGTGTGTGTGTGTGTGCTCCCTGATAAAGGTTAAGCACACAAACAGATATTTATATGCATGTGTCTCTTTAGGTTTATCTTTTATAAACCTTTCCATACTCATACACTATGTATGCATGTATCACCTATCTAATCTATCTCTTTATGTGCTTTTTTATCAAATGGTAGCATACTTATATATACTATCTCATGCCTCGTATTTTTCTTATCCTTTCTTTTAACTTAACCCCATAATTTAGATAGCTTTTCATATCAGTGTATAAAGAGTTTTCTCATTCTTTTCTGCAGCTGAATATTATTCCCTTGCATGGATGTCTCAGAATTTATTTAACGTATCCCTATTGATGAACATTTAGGTTATTTCCAATCTTTTGCTATTAAAAATGATGCTGCATCATTTTACACACATGCAAATATATCTGTAGACTTAATTCCTAGAGGTGGGAGCACTGGCAGCACTGGGACAGAGCGTTTATGGCAAATTGTTATTCATAGAAGTTGTGCCAATTTACATAATATGTAAGAATGCCTGCTCTGGCCAGGTGGTTCAGTTGGTTAAAGCATTGTCCCATACACCAAAAAGTTGGGGGTTCAATTCTAGGGCAGGGCACCTACCTAGGTTGTGGGTTTGATCCCTGGTGGGGGTGGGAATGGGAAGCAATTGATCAAAGTTTTTCACATCAATGTTTCTCTCTCTCTCTCTCTCTCTCTCTCTCTCTAAAAATCAATACAAAATATATCCTCTGTAAAGCAGCAGGATACAAAATAAATATCCAGAAATCAGTTGCATTTATTTTTATTTTTATTTTATTTTTTTATCCTCACCCAAGGACATTTTTTCATTTTTTTGCTCAGATAGAGTAGGAGGGAGAGAGAGGAAGAGAGAGAGAGAGAAACATCGATGCGAAAGGGCCACATCAAGTGGCTGCCACCCACACAACCAACCAGGGCCAGGGACAAACTGCAACCGAGGTACATGCCCTTAGCGGGAACCGAACCTGGGTCTCTCCGGACCGCAGGCCGACGCTCTAACCGCTGAGCCAAATCGGCCAGGGCCAGTTGCATTTTTATATATCAATAATGAACTATCAGAAAGGGAAACTAAAAAAAAAAAAAAAAATCCCATTCACTATTGCTTCAAAAAGAATAAAATACCCAGGAATAAATTTAACCAAGGATGTAAAAGAACTGTGCTCAGAAAATTGTAAGACACTGAAGAAAGAAATTAAAGAAGATGTCCAGCCAGTGTGGCTCAGTGGTTGAGCATCAACCCATGAATCAAGAGGTCGCCGGTTTGATGCCTGGTCAGGACACATGCCCAGGTCATGGGCCCAATCCCCAGTGGGGAGCATGCAGGAGGCGGCCAATCGATGTTCTCTCTCATCGATGTTTCTATCTCTCTCTCCCTCTCACTTTCTCTGTCTCCAAAATCAATAAAGAAAAAAAAAATTTTTTTTAAAGAAACTGAAGAAGATACAAATAAGTGGAAGCATATATTGCATTCATGAATAGGAAGAATTAACAGCATTAAAATGTCCATACTTCCCCAAGCAATCTACAGATTCAACTCAATTCCTACCAAGATACCAATGGCATATTCCACAAAACTAGAACAAATATTCCAAAAATTTATATAGATCCACAAAAGACAACAAATAGCCACAGTGATCTTGAGAAAGAAGAACAAAGTTGGAGGAATCACACTACCCAATATCAAACTATACTACAAGATCATGGTAATCAAAACAGCATGGTACTAGCATAAAAACAGACATATAGATCAATGGAACAGAAATAAACCCACAGCTTTATAGTCAATTAATATTTAACAAAGGAGGCAAAAACATACAATGAGGTAAAGATATTTTATTCAATAAGTGATGCTGGGAAAATTGTACAAATAATGTGCAAAAAAAATGAAACTAGACCACCTTCCTACACTTTACACAAGAATAAACTTAAAATGGATTAAATACTTAATCCATAAGAATCTTAAACTTTTATTTATTTATTTATTTATCCTCACCCGAGGACATTTTTGCATTTATCTTCAGATAGAGCAGGAGGGAGAGAGAGAGGGAGGAAGAGAGAGAGAAACATCGACATGAGAGAGACGCATCGAGTGGTCACCACCCACACGACCCCAACCGGGGCCGGGGACAAACTACAACCAAGGTACGTGCCCTTAACGGGAACCAAACCTGGGACTCTCTGGTCCAGGGGCCAACGCTCTAACCACTGAGCCAAACCAGCCAGTGCTCAAAACCATAAGAATCTTAGAAGAAAACATAGGCAGTAAAATCTTGGACGTTTCTTGTAGCAATATTTTTTTCTGATATATCTCCTTGGGCAAGGGAAACAAAATAAATAAATAAATAAATGGGACTACATCAAACTAAAAAAAAAGTTTTTGCACAGCAAAAGAAACCATCAACAAAATGAAAAGACAACTCACTGAATGGGAGAACACATTCACCAATACATCTGATAAGGTGTTAATATCCAAATTTTATGAAGAACTTATAAAACTCAACACCAAAAAAACAATCAAATTTAAAAATGGGCAAAAAGCCTGAATAAACACTTCTCCAAAGTGTAAATACAGATTGCCAATAGACAAATGAAAAGATGCTCAGTGTCACTAATCATCAGAGAGATGCAAATTAAAACGACAATGAGATATCACCTCTCACCTGCCAGAATGGCTACCATCAACAAATCATCAAACAACAAGTGTTGGTGAGGATGTGGAGAAAAGGGAACCCTTGTGCACTGTTGGTGGGAATGCAGATTGGTGCAGCCACTGTAGAAAGCGGTATGGAGTTACCTCAAAAAATTAAAAATGAACTGCCTTATGATCCAGCGATTCCACTTCTGAGAATATATCTGAAGAAAACCGAACACTAATTGGAAAGAATATATGCACCCCTATGTCCATTGCAGCATTATTTACAATAGTCAAGATTTGGAAGCAGCCCAAGTGCCCATCAGCAGATGAGTGGATAAAACAGCTGTGGTACATTTACACAATGGAATACCACTCGGCTGTAAAAAGGAAGAAGAATCTTACCCTTTGTGACAGCATGGATGGACCTGGAGAGCATTATGCTAAGTAAAATAAGCCAGTCAGAGGAAGACAAGTACCACATGATTTCACCCTTATGTGGAATTCAATGAACAAACTGAACTAACATGCAAAATAGAGACAGATTCATAGATAGAGAGCAGGCAGACAGCTCTGGTGGGGGTATCTGGGGAGGGGAATGGAGAGATCGAGCAAAAAAGAAAAAAAGAACTCGTGGACATAGACAACAATGTGGTGATTGTGGGGGAGGGAGGGAAGTGGTTGGTGATGGAAGAGGGTATGGGGGGAAATGGTAATTAAAAAAATAAAATAAAGAGGAAAAATAAAACAAACAAACAAAACATATCCTTGGGTGAGGATTTTTTTTTTTAAGCCTGTTTTCCCACACCCTGTGTGTTATAAAACTCCTGAATCTCAGTGTAGGTTTAGTATGCATTTCTATTATTACAGGTGGATTGAGAAATTTTTCTTATGTTTAAGAACCACTAGACAACTAAACTACAGCACAAACATCATTCAGAACTGCCGGAAATCGAGCTGAATGGAAGTTCTACAACTACAAAATTAAAGCAGCAGCCTCATCAAAAGCAGCCAAAATGAGGAGATAAAGAAACATGTCCCAAGTGAAAGAAAAGAACAAAACTCCAGGAAAAGAACTAAACAAAATGGAGATAAGCAATCAATGAGATGCAGAGTTCAAAACACTGATTATAAGGTTGCTCAAGGAACTTGGTGAGAAATTCAAGGAACTTAGTGAGACCTCCTTCAATCAGAAATGAAGGATGCACTAACTGAAATAAATAATAATTTACAGGGAATCAATGGTAGAGTAGGTAAAGCCAAGAAGCAAACCACTGATTTGGAATATAAGGAAGCAAAAAACACCCAATCAGAAGAGCAAAATGAAAAAAAAATCCAAAAAAATGAGGATAGTGTAAGGAGCCTCTGGGACAACTTCAAGTATGCCAACATTCGCATCATAGTGGTGCCAGAAGGAGAAGAGAGAGATCAAGGAATTGAAACCCTATTTGAAAAAATAATGACAGAAAATTTCCCTAACTTGGTGAAGGAAATAGACATACAAGTCCAGGAAGCACAGAGAGTCCCAAAAAAGATGAACCCAAAGAGATCCACACCAAGACACATCATCATCAAAATGCCAAAGGTTAAAAACAAAGAGAGAATCTTACAAGCAGCAAGAGAAAAGCAGTTAGTTACCTACAAAGGAGCTCCCATAAAACTGTCAGCTGATAAACTTTGCAGGCCAGAAGGGAGTGGCAAGAGATATTCACAGTGATCAAAAGCAACGACCTACAACCAAGATTACTCTATCCTGCAAAGCTATCATTTAGAATGGATGAACATATCAAGAGTTTCCCAGACAAGAAAAAGCTAATGGAGTTCATCACCACCAAACCAGTGTTATATGAAATCTTAAAGGGTCTTCTCGAAGAAGAACAAAATTATGAACAATAAAATGGCAAATAATATATATCTATCAACAATTGAAGCTACAAACAAAATGAGTAAGCAGAACAGAAACAGACTCAGATACAGAGAACTTTTTGTTGCTTGCCAGATGGGTGGGGGTTGGGGGGATGGGTGAAAAAGATGAAGGGATTAAGAAGTACAACTTGGTTGTTAGACTGATGAACCTCAAAGGGAAGGGGGGAGGGAGGGCGGGATGAGATAAACCAAAGAACTTCTATGCTATATGCATAACCAATGGACACTGACAAGAGTGTGGGGAAGGCAGGAGGGGGGCGGGATTGGGGAGGAGGGGGGTCAATGGGGAAAAAAAGGGGGACAACTGTAATACATTCAACAATAAAGATGAGTTTTAAAAAAAAAGAACCACTAGTATTTCCTTTTTCTGTTCTTTTTTCTATTTGTTTGTGGGTCTTTTCTTATTGATTTTCTGAAATCTATATACATTAGGAAAGTAATACTTTGAACATATGAGTTACAAATATTATTTTCTCAGTTTGATCTTTGTCTTTGACTTTGATTATGGTATTATGTGATCTGATTTATCAATCTTTTTTCCTATGGCTTCTGGGTCTCCTATGGTTTCTTCATTTTAAAAATTGAAGTCTTGAATCTATTTGGAATTTATCCTTAGTAAGATATGGGTATGAACACAACTTTGGTTTCTTTATCTCACATTGCCATGGAATTATTTGTCTCCACAGCTCTAAGTGACACCTGAAATGATATTACATAGCTATGAGTTTACTTGTTTTTTTGTTTATCTCAAGCTCACACTATGGCAAGGACCTTGCACATTTTTGTTTTCACTGTATCCCTAGCAAGTCTTTGGGACATAGTAGATGCTCAATGAGTATTCAGAGAATAAAGTGGGTATATTAGCGAGCTACAATCACAATAATGCATCATGAGCAACCACCTAAAAACTCAGAGGCATATAACAAGAATCCTGATACCTAGATTCTTCCTCCCAGAGATTCTGATTTAATTGGTTTGGGATGCAACCTGGGCATCTGGATTTTTTTGTTTGTTTGTTTTGCATGTGTGTGTGTATGTGTGTGTGTATGTGTGTGTGTGTGTGTGTGTGTGTGTGAACTCCTGAGGAGACTTTTATGTGCAGCAATGTTTGAGAACCTTTATTTTAGATAATATTCTAACAGATTATATCAAAGTTTTAAGTTGCGTGATTCTGATGCTATTATATGAACCATAGTAATGAGGAAACCAAGGGATTTGGAAAGTAAAGTGGAAGTTGGATTATGTTTACAAAGAACAAAAAGGTAAAACTTTGTAACTACACAGGGATTTAACCAACACAAGCGTCACACTATAGAATTCAGGTTCCAATGTGAAGAAAATTACTGCATTTATCTCATGGAGAGGGGAAGACTCCTTGTTAAATGATTCAAAGCTCCAAAATATTAAGGACTTATAGAAAGTTTGTGTCACAATGATATTTATTGTCAAATATATTGACAAGAAAATTGGCATTTGCTCTTGTTATGAGATAATCTCAGGACAACCCTGTAGTGTTAGCTCAAGTCCATCTGGAGTGTCATCATCATTTTCCTTCTTCGGAGTGTCAGATGAAATTAAAAGAGAGTGATGATTTATCAATTGTTCTTTGGCAAGGTGTTGCCAAGATCCCTGAACTTCTCCTCAAAGACGAGCTATAATAACAAATCCCTTGCCTCAAGCTTCTTTGTTTAGAAGCCCAGCTTGATTGATCTTCTCATATATTGCCTCCATACACAAATTGGGGAGAAACTTCTCCCTTTATAATTCACGTAAAGGGAAAGAAATTTACATGAGTGGATGTCACCATAGGGCCACAACTTCTACAGCAGGGAAGGTAAGAAATCAGAATTCTCCTCCCTCACTATTGGAACAGCCACTTGGTTGTCACAAAGGGGCTTGGCCAACCTCTGGAATCCAATACTGTTTATGTTGAAGAGTAGATAATATAGGCTATAACTTCACATTGTGAATTATGAATAAAGGGAGAGAGAATCCCTTTGGCTAGTATCTTTCCTTTGGGTCCTGCAACCATCTCACTGTGATCAGAAGAATCAAAGTGCTGTCTAGCCAGAGGAGTCATTGCTAATTCACGGCAAGCTCTAAAATAACTGTGTGTTTTGAGTGGCATCTAGCACTCAACAGGCACTTAATAAATATTCACTAATAACATTAGGCCACTCAGCACCAAGCAGGAAGAGAAGGCCATTTTTTTGTTGTTTTATACTTGGGTAATTGATAAAAAATAATTGCAAAGCTTTAAATGTTTAGCAGTGATTAGCTAAAACCATCACCTCAAAGCCCTTCCCACTTTGATAAACTCATTCCCATGAAAATATTCAGAACCTGAGGAACAGCAGGGAAAGAAGCCAATAAAAGCAGCTCAAAGAGTTTTACATTATCTCCATAAGCTATCTAATCTAGCCATTTTGAATGATCTATGTAAATTAATTACACTTTTTAATTAGGTGGTCTTTTAGCTTGCATATTGAAGTTTACCAGTAATTACTGCGAGGCAGGAGGTCACTTGATTGGTATGGGAAACAAGAGGGCTTTATTTCATTGAACTGAAACACAGAACAGTTAATGCTTAGGGGGAAAAAAACTGTAAAATTTATGCCAGTTCTTAAAATTCAAACTGTGCAGCTCTTGTTTTTTTTTTTTTTTTTCCTGACTCAAATCCCCTTCTATGACTCACAGGGGGTTTTTCTTTCTAAATATCAGAATGACTTCTAAACACCCACTGACTCAAAACTATTATAATACAGCAGCTCAGAAGCCTAAATTTTGCATCCCTAATGCTAGCGGGAGAAAAACTCACCCTTTTGATATTAGTCACATTAAATGCCATTTAATTGCTAGTGCAGCTGTTTCCAGATGTGACTTTATTTTGTTTCTGCCAGCCAGTCTGCGATTTTCATTAACTTCATCATTTAAAAAAACAACAATAACAACAAATCCCACAAAAGCTAAAGCTATACTTTACACCAAGCAGAACAAAGTATTCTTTAATGAAAAATATATAGTAGTCATTGTACTAAACAGACTGCATTTAATATCTTTTTTTAATCCTCACCTGAAGATATTTTTTCCATTTATCTTCAGATAGAGTGGGGGAGTGGAGAGAAAGAGAGAGAGAGAGAAAGAGAGAGAGAGAGAGAGAAACATCACTGTGAGAGAGACACATTGACTGGCTGCCTCCTGCATGACCCTGACCAGGGCGGGGGACAAACTGCAACTGAGGTACATGCCCTTGATCAGAATCGAACCCATGACTCATTGGTTCGCTGGCTGACACTCTAACTGCTGAGCCAAACCGGCCAGGGCTGCATTTAATGTCTTTAAAATATTTCTAAATGACATTTTATGGCTCTTTCCCTCATCTAATCTTGTGACATGCACCAGGATCCCACATTTCCATTCTTTTCCCACATTTTAGTGACCTGTGCTGTCCAATAGAGGATCCGTGGGTGGGGAGTTATGCAAGAAGCATTTGCTGATTTAATGCAATCCTTAGAAAAATCAGGATTGCTAATTAAAAACCACAGAGTGAATAAAAGTCTTAACCCAGAGGAATTCCCTATCTGCCACTCAGAGGGCCCTCATTTTCATGCTGGCACACACATCATCTCAGTCCTGGGAGTTCAGTTAATCTACTGCTGGTCGAATTTTCTCCTGGGCCAAGGGCTACGCTTCTGTGAGATGGCTTGCCCACCTCCCCAGAAGGCACGGGCTTATTATTCTGGTCTCTCCTTCCAGCTTTGCATTTTCAAGTCACTTCAGACAGGTCAGTGTAATCAGAAGGTCACCAGCTTGGACATCAGGAGGCCTGTACAGCAGGCCTGGTTCTCTGCACAGAGAACTAGGTGACTCTGTCAGCCCCTTCACCTCCCTGGTGGCTCCCACTCCCCTTATCTGTGAAATAAGGAATCATTTGTATCCATGCTCTCAAGTTCCTTCTACCTCCAATAACTTCTAAGACTGCTGCTGCTGAAGCTTTTATTACATCTAATGGGTCGTGTATTTATCTACACAGATGGAAAGCTCTTAAAAGGCAGGAATCAGATTTTATTCTCTTTCTTGACCCCCAGCACCTAAAGACAAACATTGTAAAAGTGCAACAAATATTAGTTGAATTAATGGGACTGTAAAAACCAGGACTGTGAAGTACTACATTTCATTAACAATAGTAGTAGTAGCAGCAGCACACTATTTCTTTTGAGCACATACAATGTCATTTAATTGAAGGAGACAAGGTCATACTTCCTTTTTCCCCCTGTGGCAGTCACTGCTAAATATAATCCATTCAAATATGAATTTGTCCTTACCAGTAGAGCCTCAGTTTTGCTTGGGGCAGCAATGTAAATGTTAGAAACAATTACCTCCCCCAGATACCCTTACTTCTTGGGGTAAACCATGTGGCCCAGTTCCGGCCAATGAGATATAAGTAGAACTATATTGAGTAGAATTTCTAGGAAAGCTTTCATCTCCCAGATAAAAAGTGAAAATGTCAGTGAAAATTTGCTGTTTGTCATTTCACTTTCTCTTGCTTCCTGCCTGGGACTTGGATCTGTCATCTTGTTACCCTGTATACAAAGCCACAGGTAAATGCTGGTAGAACAGGAAGTGATATGGAACCTGGACCCTTGGGGGCTTTCTCCAGTGGCTACATCAGCCTTATGCTGTGCTTCCAGACTTCTGGTATATGAAAAAGCTAAATCTCCTAATACAGTCTACCTTGCCTACACTCCATCCTTGACGACATTACGTACATTGAGTGTTTGCCCCAAATGGAGAACTCCTGATCTTTACTTTTATAAGCTCTGGCCTGCTCATCTTCCTTCCACCAAGAGCCATGTCACTCCTGCCTCATCGCCTGCTTCTTTATGACTCTCCACTTCAACCTTTTTTGACCACTTCTGTATTAACTATATTTTCTCATTTTATTTATTTTTGATGCTCTGGCATCTGGGGCCTAGCTGACTAAGGAGAGACTGCCCCTCCCAGGGCTAGCCAATTCTTCGAAACAGCAAATGACTCACCAGAAGGTCTGCCTTTCAAATGCAAACTAATCCAGAGCCCTAACTCTGAGCACCTCCTTTATGTAGCTTTTATACTCTAGGAAGCAATTGCGTTCCTCTACCCTAATCACCCCAGGCCCTGGTACTGGCTACTATGGACCACCCCTATAGCCCAGAACCCCCAGAAATTATTTATGTTATTCAATCCTAAACCTACTCAGCTGCTTACCCTACCTCACCCATTTCTTCCCACAAAACCCCAGAATTAGCCACATCAGATATTAGAAGACTGCCCCACTCCCCACCACTTCAGGTGCCAGTCACAAGCCCAGGTTATCACCTGTGTTTCTGAATGAACAGCTGTAGACTGGAGATCCCAGTAACCCCCACCTTGAATTTGATTAATTTGCTAGAGTAGCTCACAGAACTCAGAAAAACATTTTACTTACTACACCACTGGCTTAAAACTCAGGAACACCCAGAAGGAAGAGATGCATAGGGCAAGGTGTGGGAAAGAGCCTGGAGCTTCCATGCCCCCTCCAAGTGTGCCACTCCCCCAGGACCTCCATGTTTTTACCAACTGGGAAGCTCTCCAAACCCCATCCTTGCAGGTTTTTATGGCAGCTTCGATTACACAGGCATGATTGATTGTCATTGGCCACTGGTCATTGATTTAACCTTGAGCTCCTCTCCCCTCCCTGGAGGTCAGTGGGGTAGGACTGAATGTGCCAACCTTCCAGTCACACTATTGGTTTCCCCAGCAACCAGCTCTCATCTTTCTTGCTTTCCAAAAGTTACCTCATTTCATAAACTCAGATGTGATGGAAAAGAGTTTGTTAAGAATGGCCCAGCCAGTGCGGCTCAGTGGTTGAGCATCGTCCCATGCACCAAGAGGATGCTGGTTCGATTCCTGGTCAGCGTACATGCCCAGGTTGTGGGCCTGATCCCCAGTGGGGAGCATGCAGGAGGTGGTCAATCGATGTTCTCTCTTATCGATGTTTCTATCTCCCTTCCTCTCTCTCTAAAATCAATAAAGAAAAAATATTTTTAAAAAATAGCATTAAGACACTTGTATTGCTCTTATCACTTAGGAAAATCCAAGGGTTTTAGGAGCTCTGTGCCAGTAAAGGGGACATGGAGACCAAATATGTATTTCTTATTATATATGGAAAAGTACATGTATATGTCACAATATCACAATGAATTTTATTAAGTTCACCTGGTCGACAGCACTCTAAGGATTCGTTATTGGATCATGAACTCAACTTTGTATTTCCAGAGCCTAGTATGGTGCCCATCCACAGGTGCTGAATGAATGGCTGAGTCATGAATGGATGAAGAATGGGTTCTAACCTCTGTGTTCATGTTACAAATCAGCGTGTGGTTACTGTTCCTCTTTTATTTGGTCTACAGACCCAGCTATTTCCTCACCTAAGAGTTTTCTAATTTTCCTGGTCTATTTATAAATAATTTAGTAATTTCATTTTCAAAGTAGCCTTTCTCCTAACAGAATCATGCAGCTTTTGCTCTGAGTCATAATTTTCCCGCCACCCCTGAGATGTGCATATCTCTGTCTGTGGTGGAAGTGGATGTGAAAGTGGATATTCAGAAGAGAGCAATCCCTAAGTGGAATTAACCTGTGAACTGCACTATGTTCTACCAAGAGTCTGGAGGGAATGGAGGCTTTGGAATGAGTTGGAGGGATTGGCAGGTGGAGGATTCAGGGCAGTGGTGTTAGTTGCCCTGCGAGGCTGTGTAGAGTCTCTGGTAAGTAGGCCACAAGACATATCCAGGGCCAATCCAAGCCTGAGTTACCATGTATACTTGTAAGATACAATTTACACCCTAAAAAGGAGGTCATTTATCAGAGTACTTAGAGAAGGCTCTGCTTTACCCTTCTTGGGGCTTTCTGATCAGGATGGAGGCTGTGGGGCCAACAGCTGCAGTTCTCAGGGACAGGGAAGACACCAGCTTGAGCTGTGCTCTTCTCCCTGGAACTCTGCCCAGCTGTGAAAGCTGTCAGCAACCTGCTGGAGATCTACACACCTGGGAAGTTGGGGGAGTAGATGCTGGTTGGGGATGGGGGTGGGAATGGGGTAGGGGTGGGGCAGTCCCTGCTCTACAAGGTGAAAAGCTCTCCAAAGTGAGTGTTTGGAGCTGGCAAAGACACAGATTATCTTCCTCTATATTGTCTTGTATCCATTTTACTTCCAGACTCAGAATAACTAATTAGAAAATCATTTGCCTTTATTATTATTTTTTTATTCTCACCCGAGGACATTTTTACATTTATCTTCAGATAGAGTGGGAGGGACAGAGTGAGGAAGGAAGAGAGATAGAAACATCGATGTGAGAGAGACACATCGACTGGTTGCCACCCACATGACCACAACCAGGGCCGGGGACAAACTGCAACCGAGGTACGTGCCCTTAGCGGGAACTGAACCGGGTCTCTCTGGTCCGCGTGCCAACACTCTAACCGCTGACCAAACCGGCCAGGGCAGAAAATCATTTGCCTTTAAAAGTAGCGGAACAGATGCCAAGTGCTGTCTTTCTTCCTGAGATGGTCTAACAAATGTCCATTTTCTGCAGTGTCAAATTCTCCAACTCAGCCCCATCACTTTCACAACAGGCCCCCACACCTCTTCCCACTGCAGCTGGAACGGGCCCATGGAACAGTTCTTGCAGGCAGATCCTACCATGATTCTAGCTTTTGCAGGTAACCCTGGGCCTTGGGATCCAGCAACACCTGCAGCTGTCAATCTCTGGTTTCACCATCTCCTGTTTGAGTTTCAGCTCTTCTATCATATACAAAACTAAATCCCTGTATTAAATTATCTTTAGAATTCTCTTAAAGTCTCTTTGAAACACTTGGTTTCTGTTGTCCTGGTGGAATCCCAGCTGAGAGAAGCACTGTGTGTGAAGCTATTTGCATCATCATCTGAGGCCAGTGCTGTCATTGCCCTGTTTCTGTATCTGCGGGAATTACAGCTTGGATTAAGTCACCAGTCCAAGTTCACATGGATCATAAATGGCAGAGTAGGGCTCAGAACCCAGGCAGTGTCACTCTATATATAGTACATGTTTTTAAACATTCAATACTAATAATCCACATCCCATTTATGCAACTTTAGGGGTGGGGATGCAGGTGGTTTGCTATTTCCTCCGTGCTAGAATATTTCAGGTCTCAACTTAAATCTCACTTTCCTGAAGAAGTCTCCTCTATCACTTTAGGCGACAATGAATGCCCCCATCCCTGTGTTCTTAAAGCCCCGAGTTCTTATTCTGTCTCCTATTTTATGTTGTATTTGTCTGTCTGTTTTGTCTTTCCTGCTACACTGGAAGTCACCTGGGAGAAGGAACTATCTCTTCTTGTTCACCATTCTATTCTCATTACCTTGCATAATAGACATTCAATGAATAAATGCATGAATCACTCACTCCTAGACACAAGGAACAGGGTGTCACTCTGCTGCTCAAAAACCTCCGAGTCTTCCTATTGCCTGGGTCGTAAAGCCCAAGCTTCCTGCTTGGCTTCCAAGAGCCTTCAAAACCTAGCCTGCCCCCTGCCCCAGGACTCCTCCGTCTAGCCAGCCCTCCACTCCACGCAGACCAGTAACTTTGCTACTTCTCTTGACCCCCTTCTTAGATGCTGAGCACTGTCAGAACTGCTCCCTTTCCCTACTTACCTCCCACCATCCTTCAAGGATCACCCTCCACTTCATTTCTAAAATGTCCCATTTCTGTCTTAAAATTCTTACCATCCATACCTTTTAGTTGTGTTTTCAGCATAGAAATACCATCCCCCATGTACCCCCAAGTGATACAGAGGCAGAACATTGCATGATAGAAGCTAAAAAATGTCAAATGCTTGCTTTCCCTGCCTCACCTGCCAAAGGAGAGGACATGAGCTCATGGCTCTACCAATCAAAAACACTCACCCTAGACTTTGAAATGGGAGCTGGTGTTGTAGGGGGAGGAGGATGCAGAATGCTTTTCTGGTGGCCATGTTGGTGGTGGTAGCAAGGCTGAGCTCCTAGGATAGCCACGGCTATGCAGACAGAACGAATGATTCTAGTGTCCTTATAGGATCCATTCTGAAGCATAATTTAGGGACTGTTTGTGGCTGAGCTGAGCCCCTGTGATTTTAATGCCTCTACTATTTTGGCAGCTAGAATTAAATAATTTAATTCTTACTTAGGCCTTTGTTCACATGTTAACCCCTCTTCCTGCTCAGCTCCTTTTGTTCTCATGAATGTAGTCAAGTTACTGATGTGGTGTCTCTTTGTCAAGCAGTAAGAGATAACTTCAAGGGCTGGAGGAGAATCTGTGAGTTTGTTTTGCAGAAGGAAAGAACATAGCTGTGATCAGCTGCTGATGTCCAGGAATCTCATGCAAAAAAGTGTTTTCTGTGACTAAAGACATATCGACTTCTCTCAGTTCCCTAAAACCCCCTCCCTTAATCCCTAGCTGCACAAAAACTCCCTACTTTGCTTTCTGGGAGAGACAAATCGAATAAACCTTTATCTCCAAGCACCAGTGTCTCAATGTTTTGGCCTCCTAGCACACTGGGTACTTGAACCTGAATTTTGGGAGGTACAGTAACATGCTCTTAGCGGCATGGCCCTGAGTCTGGTCTTCCAGTCCTCCCAATAACTGAGCTGCCCAATATTCTTTTTTAAAAGATAAAAAGACTCCCCAAACCCAGCTTTATTGCTGTATAACTGACATACAACAAACAGCATATATTTAAACTGTAAAATTTGTTGTTTTGCCTTGTGCATAAACCTGTAAAACTATGACCACAATCAAGATAGGTGAACTTATACACCCCCCCCCCCCCGCAAAGTTCCCTCATACCTCTGTCATCACAAATGCCCACATCCACTTCAGCACTGGGAGAGGTCTGAGATGAAAGCAATGAACACAAGGGCCAGTCTTCAAAGGAGCCACCAGATAGTTCAAAACAAATCATTAAAATGTGTGTTGAGTTCATTCTGCTCCCTCTGGTGCTGGTACCAGTATGAGGAACATGGGCTGTTGTTTTTAAGGCTACCACAGAGCTGGGGAGGAGAGGATGGAGCCAGGGTAAGTTAAAATACCACAAAGCTCACTGTTTTTGCTAAGACTCAGACAGGTTCTTTTTAGGATGAAGTGGTGACTCTAAGACTCTTACATATGGAAGTGGAAAATGGAAGTCTCCCTCTCTCTTTTTGTAATATATATTAAAAACATTAAACTCCTATTAAAATCGTTAATTTCCTATCCCAGTTTGATGTTTATCATGTAATTTAGTTTTATTTTGAAAAACAGACATTTATGCTTTATTTAGCAAAATCTATTAATCTTTTAGGCTTAGATATTCATTTTCCACTCAAAGGTTAATAGTAACTAAAATACCCTTAGCTTTTTATGATTTTGTTTTTTACATTGAACTCTGTACTATTACAGTAGCCTATCTCAGCTTTTACTTTAGCTCCCTACAGAGCAACAGGAGTTTCATTATTATTATTATTTAATCCTCATCCGAGGATATTTTTCCATTTATCTTCAGATAGGGTGGGAGGGGGGTGGAGAGAGAGAGAGAGAAACATCCATGTGAAAAGAGACACATCGATTGGTTGCCTCCCGCATGACCCTGACCAGGGCTGGGACCTAACGAACTGCAACTGAACTCTTGACCAGAATCAAACCCGAGACTCTTTGGTCCACGGGCCAATGCTCTAACTGCTGAGCCAAACCGGTCAGGGAAGAGCAACAGGATTTTAAAACAATGATAATTAAACCATATCACTTCCCGGCTTAAAATTTTTGCGGACTCTAATTATAATAAAACCTTAATTTCTTTCCTAGGCTTACAGAACCTATTAATTTTCCAACTACTTTCCCCATCCCTCGCTTGGCTCCTGCCCCACGGGTCCCTAGAATCCACCTTTACCTTGGGCTTCTTACTAGTGGTTCTTTTTGCTTGGAATGCCTTTGTCTCGGTTGAGTTTCTGATTCAGAGCTCAGCTTAAATGTCACCTCTTTAGGAAGCCCTTCCCTGATAACCTAATTGCTCTATATCAAAGCATGTTATATTAATTCCATTCACAGAACATATTATTGCTATTTTATTATTTACTGTCCATATCCATGAATTGTATGCTCCCCAGGGCAGAGATCTTTGTCTTGTTCACCACTGCATCCCCGCTACAAAATAGTGCCAGGCTAATAGTAGAGGTTCAAGAAATATTTGTTACATAAATTTAATTCTTTAACCTATTTAAACTGTATTTTGTTGCATGGAATGAGATACAAATCTGTTTTAATTTTTCTCAATAGGTAACTGACTTTCCTAATTCCATTAATTTATAATCCATCCTTTACCACTAACTTGAGATGTCACCTCTATCAGATACTTATGTATTAACATATACTTAGGGTTGGTTTGAGTTTTCTATTCTATTGACTGACAGTTTAATCTTATACTGGCTTCAGTGTTTTAAATTTAGTAGTTTTAAATTTCAATATCCAACTGCATTACCTCCTACATTTATCCCCTCTCCTTATTAATTCTCCATTTTCAAGATTTTCTTGGATAGTCTCTCACCATTTATTTTTCTATCTATACTTTTTTTTTTTTTTGCATTTACCTTCAGATAGAGCGGGAGGGAGAGAGAAACATCGATGCGAGAGAGACTCATCAACCGGCTGCCACCCACACGACCCCAACTGGGGTCAGGGACAAACCACAACGGAGGTACGCGCCCTCAGTGGGAACCGAACCCGGGACTCTCCGGTCCGCAGGCCAACGCTCCAAACGCTGAGCCAAACCGGCCAGGGCTTCTATCTATACTTTTGATAATTGTGGCATTACACTTATATATTAATTTGTGGAGAATTTCCAGCTTTAAAATATTCACACCAGTAGTGTCTTAGATTTCCTATTTCCATCTCACTTCATATAAATTTAAAATTCTTTGTTAGTTTCACCAATGTTTTCTTCTAGCTTTTTATTTTTTCCTTTTATATTGAAATTTTTTACTGAGTTTAAATTTATTTTGGTGCGAGAGGTGAAAGAGATCCAGTTTTATGTCCCCCGCAAATGCTTAGCCAGTTATCCCAGTATGAAATAACCTACCAGAGGCCTGAAATAACCTTTATCATATAGTACTAAATTTCTATATACATATGCTTCTGGATTCCATTCTCTTTGATCTTCTATTCTTTTACCATGTTTAATTATTGAAACTTGACAAAGTTTTAATAGTGAGCGAAGCTAATTATCCCTCATCACTATTATTTTTCATATTTCCTTTCCAGCCATTCTTACCTGTTAAAATTTTTAAATTGGATTTGAGAATAATTTTCTAAAATTCCCCTCCCTCTCCCTCCCCCTCTCTTTCCAAACCCTGTTGTATTCCATTTCCCTATTGATTTTATTTTTATTTATTTATTTTTAGATATTTATTTTTATTCTAAGATCTTTTTTTTTTTTTTTAATCCTCACCCGAGGACATTTTTTTCATTTTTTGTTCAGATAGAGTGAGAGGGAGAGAGAGGAAGAGAGAGAGAGAGAAACATTGATGTGAAAGGGACACATTGAGTGGCTGCCACCCACACGACCAACCAGGGGCCGGGGACAAATCGCAACCGAGGTACGTGCCCTTAGCGGGAACGGAACCCGGGTCTCTCTGGACTGCAGGCCAATGCTCTAACCGCTGAGCCAAACCGGCCAGGGCTTCCCTATTGATTTTAGATAGAGTGGAAGGGAGGGAGAGAGGGATAGAAACATCGATATGAGAGACCTCGGTTGGTTGCCTCCCACATGACCCAGATCAGGGCCGGGGATTGAACCTGCAACCCAGAGACATGTCCTTGACTGGGAATGAACCCTCGACCCTTCGATCTGCAGGTGTATACTCTAACCACTGAGCCCAAACAGCCAGGTCGTACAAATCATTTTAAAAAATGCCTTCTCTAACTCACAGTAGGGGTTTATTTTTCCATTATATTTGGTTATTGCTGGCATGTAGAAAAGCTTTTGGATTCTATGTATTTCTATGACTGCTTTAACGAAGTAATGCATTAAAACACACACACACACACACACACACACACACACAAACAGAAACGTCTTTTCTCACAGTCGTGGAGGCTAAGTCCAAAATCAAGGTTTTTGGCAGAACCATACTCTCTTGAGATCTAAGGGAGAATCTGTTCAGTGCCTTTCACTTACCCTCTAGTGTCACCTTGGTATCCCTTGGCTTGCAGTTAGTTGCATAATGCCAATCTTGCCTGTTGTTGTGTGGCCTTCTCCCTGTCTTCACATTGTCTTAATAGGATGTCAGTCATATTAGATTAGGGGCCTACCCTACTCTAGTAGGGCTTTATCTTAACCAATATCTGCAAGGACCCTATTTCCAAATAAGGTCATATTCTGAGAGATATTGGGGGTGAGGATTTCAACATATCTTTTGGGGGGACATAATTCAACCCTAATAATTCTATATATTCATTTTGCAACTACCCACTCTAATTTCCTCATTAATTCTAATTATTTTAAGGATGACCGACGTATGTTTTCCTGATACATATCTTCTCAACTACATATGAAAATGATACCTCTTTTCCAGCATTTTCATTTTATCCTTTAATCTCATTGGCTAGTACTTTATCACATAGCCAGAAGGTATTCATCTTTAAAAGTCTGGCTTCATGCTCTGGCCTGGTAGCTCAGTTGGTTAAAGAGTCGTTCCGGTAGGCCAAATTTGCGGGTTGGATCCCTGGTCAGGGCACATACAAAAATCAGCCAGTGAATGCATAAATGGATGGAACAAGTAGATGTTCCTCTCTCTCAAATCAATAAATTAAAAATAATTTTGCTTCGTTTTTATAATTTGAATTTGATTACTACTGAAGTGAAACTTTAAAGCTATCCATTTGCGAACTGTGTGTTTCTATGCTTTGTCTATTTTTTTTTTTTTTAAATATACTGGGGATTTTTTCTGATTAATTTGAAAGGGCTCTTTGTGCATAAAAAATATTAACCTCTTGTGACATACATGTACCTTGTCAACTATCCAGCAGTCAACAGAAAGCACAAAACAAAAGTGCAGATGTAACTATAACAAATTAATTTTATCTTCCTGTGCAACAGGCCAATACATGAACAAATACCTCTCATTTTATAAGAGCAGTAAGACCAACAGTGGAGTGCAATGTAGATTTATATGAAGCACTCTTGAAAATTTCAAGTACACTAATACTTATAACTTGTTTCATAGTGCACCATTTCTAAACCATTCAATTTCTTTCCAGCTAAAGCACTCAAAAGAGTATCAAGGACTAAATTATCTGATTAACCCTTTCATGACAAATGCTTAACAGCTCTTGCTCACATGCATGTCAAGTTTACACTGACATTTAAAGGCCCTGACTTGCCATCAAAGAAAGGATTAATCTGTCCCTGGTTTGTCTAAATGACCAAATAATAAAATTTAAGTGATAACCAGCTGTAGAATATGTCCTTATTAAATTTGATAGGATTTTTTAAAAGCCAAGTAATGTAATGAAGTTTGCAAAGTAATTTAGATTAACCAGGTTTGACTGCTCAATTTGGAAGTGATTCAATACACAGGTATAGGCATAGAGACCATTTCTAAATATTAGGCTTTGAATGCTCCTGACCAGAAAGTCGAGAAATAGTAAATGAATATTACAATATATTGTTTTAACCAGTTTTCATTACTCATTCCATTCTTTCCCAAGGATCTGTTTAGATGACTTATCCACCTGGTACAAAATAGGATTAAGGAAGGGCAATCTAGCTCTTAGGATGTTAATACCGCTCCAGAATGCAGATGCCCCAAAAGCCCAGCCTGAAAGGTCCTGTCCAGGCCTTTGGGGGCAGTACTCTGATTTACTATAACTGAATCTCCATTAGCCAAGAATGTCCAAGTAAAATTCTAGAACTTGGGAATGCTCTTAATAGCATTAAAACCAGCCTAGATTTGGGGGACTTTCCTCATTCCACACACTGTTTGTATTTCTTTATCCTATGACCTTTCTTACTTAGAAATGATGTGCCCTTTACTGTACAGAAAAAAGTTAGGCTTACTACTTGATTCTATCACTTGTATGTCTTTGTTTTGCCTATCTACTCTATGGAAGCCATTGTATTTGTCTGTGCAAGGTCTAAAGGGACACCTAACAAATGTTAAGTGATTATACTTTACCAGGATGCTTTATATCAACAATATGTATAACTTTGTACACATTCATTTACACAACTGCTCTGACACCTAAGTTTTACAGATAGATGGATGGAGATAATTTTTATAAAGATAATCATTTTATATTATTATATCAGGGTAGTGTTTGTCACAACTCAATAGCAGGTCATGATCACTATTTAAAAAAAAAGAAACAGGCCCTGGCCAGTTTGGCCCACAGACCAAAGAGTCACAGGTTTGATTCCAGTCAAGGGCATGTGCCTCAGTTGTAGTTCAGTCCCCAGTCCTGGTTGGGGTCTTGCAGGAGGCAACCAGTTGATGTGTCTCTCTCACATCAATGTTCCCCCCCTCCCCACTCTATCTAAAGATAAATGGAAAAAGATCCATTAAAAAACCCAAACAATAAAAAACATCTGAGGAATTGTACATATTAAGGATACTTACTGTTTTATATATATATAGGCCCCCATATGTATGTACTGTGTCAAAGTGGAAAATGTTTCTTAGTGTGGTTTGTGGTCTAAACAGTTTGATAAACTCTATATTGTGTTTGTGATATGATGGAATCCTTCCTTCCTAGCATGCTTTCTCTCACTTCAGAAATTAGAGATGTTCTTGCTTTTCACTTATTCTACAAATGTTTATTGAGCAACTGCTATATGTTGGTTGGGGGGTCAGGTGTTGGCAGTAGAAAGAAAAAGGCAACATTACTTTTGGAAATTTCTACCTATTGTTATACAGAGGTAAGGTTTTAAATAAAAGCTTTAAAAAAAAAGTTAATGCTGAATTACTTACAACTGTTCTTAATTTAATGTGCCTCTTGGCCAAGAAAACTAAGTGGAATGTGTCAAAAATTCCCAGGAATACGCCTTCAGAGAATGTTAAGCTTCTTGCTGCTTTTCATCAGTACCTGAAGAGAGATCCAGTATAAAATCTATAGTTGAAATAGGAATTGTATAAAGATATATTTCTTTTTATCTACCTTACTTTTTGGCAAGAAAATAATTTTTTCCAGTATACAAGATTCAGGTCCTGATTACAAACCTTCCTTCAGTATTACTTTTCTCTTATTTATAGGGATATACATATATATATATATATAATAGTATGTTCTCTTCAAGCTTTAATTGGTCAGAAACCTTTTGTTATGAATACATACAATATTTATGTATTTGGCAAAAGATTGAAATGAGATGTTTTACTTTAAAAAAATACTGAAATACTTTCTTTAAATGATATCCTAATTTGGAAAACTATGTATACAAAAAAAGCCAACCTGTTCCGGTGCTTAATAATTCCATCTACAAAATATTTTCAATTCTCTTTGTACTCAAATCTCTAATATTGAACCTTAGTATAAAATTATACATTGTAATTATAGTTTTTATTTCTTCACTCTTCTCCTTTACTCAAATACTTTAAAAATGGCATGGAATATGTTTTAAGATGATGACTTTTCAATTTAGAAATGCTTCTGATGTATGTTATTATCTGATGAAGTAATTTTCTGCATGTATAAAGATTTTATAAATGATACATTCTGTGCTTTAAAATAAGAGTAGCCTTTATAAATAACATTAGGAAAGAATATTATTTTCCTCTTCTCTAATGTTTTTGACATACTCAGTAAATGTTTTGATTTCTAGTGATCATTTGCAACTTCCAAAATCAGACCAACCACACTATAAGTATGTATTTTATAGCTGCAAAAATTCAAGTTTATTATTTCAATTATCAGTTTTAAGGTTTAAATGTTATCATTACTATTTGGGTTCATTAGATCACTGCTCATGTTAGGCTGGTGATATAAGGCTCATACACATTTTCTAGACATAGAAGAAAACTAAATGAGTTGCAACATATTTTTGGAAAAAAACTCCAATGGTTAGGCAAAGAGTTTATAATTGTACTGAACAAGTATCTTGTGATAAAGCTATGCTCTTTTCCAGTTAACAAAGATTATCCAGGTTTGGCTATGGCCAGTATATTTTGGAGCTGGCTCCTATCTTCCCAACTCTGTGTTCAGTGATGTCACATTAGTAGCTTGAAACTGGTCACAGTGATAGAATTTATATTAGAAAAATCAGCAAAAGCTACAACTGAGAGGTTCCTTTTCCACCTTGAAGAGCCATTAAACATTTCCCAACACTCAATGGGCAATGGCCATTATTCCTTTAAAATATAAATCAGTTCTTTGTTGTTCCTAAGAATCTTATTTGAAGTTCTGAATGGTTGTTGTTTTCTGTATAAATCTGTCTTTCTGGAAAAAAATTAAATGTTTCCCATTAGTTTATAGTAATGAAAATGTTAGACTTTCCTCATGAAGGCATAAATATGTGAGGCCTTATCCACAGAGAGGTTTGACTCTTTTTATCAGGGAGTTGTACCCTATTCAGAATAAACTGTTCATAATTTGGATTTTTATGTTGAAGAAAATCAGGACTCAATACTGACGTTAGTTCATGCATTTATTCACCAAATACGTATTCTTTCTTTTTCAAATATGTGTTCTTTCTATTTCTTTTTCCTGTGCCAGGAATTGTTTTAGGTACAACAGTGAATAAAAGTAATAAATTCCACACACAAAAAAATTGGATTTTTATCTAAAAAAAAAAAATGGTATCCTGTTTTTAACTCAAACCACGCTTATGAAGCAAAATATTTAGACTTCAAATAGAATCTAAAAAATTTTAATTCTGTCAAAATGTCTATGATTTAATAATGAAATGTTAATTAAAATATTTTGTAAAAGAGTATAAAATAAACACTTTTATTAGACTAATTCATTTATTTGACACATTAAATTAGGCAAAGAAAAATATATGCAACTGCATAAAAAGAAACATTCTCATACTACTTGAACACACAGCAGTGGTCAAAAATAATAAATTGTGGAATGAATCCCAGAATTAATTGCAAAAAGCACCCTATACAGAAAAACTTCAGACTTCTAACTTCACCGAATCCAGTACTAAACGTGCTTCTTTATATTCCTCAGCTTCTTCCAACTCCTTTTCACTCTCCTGAAATGAAATATAATAAAAGGAAGTTTATCCTTCTCAAACTTTAGTACTTTATTTTTTACTCAAATATAACAAATCATCAATGCAAACTGTTCAAAAATTAAAAGAAAAAGGATCCCAAGCCTCATCTTACAGGTAAAAGAAGAAATAGGTTTGGTTTGGACTCACTGTGTAGTCTCATATCATAAGTGAAAAACATGATCATGTAAAGCTGTTAACATTAAGTAATTTTAAAAAACCTTAAATTTATTCTTATTTTGTCAACACATCACAATACAAAAGGGATAATGATGACTTATTAATGTGTTACATATATGATAAAATTTAGACCAAAATAATCCTTCAACTATTCACAATGACAAAGAAGATTACTGGTGTCTCACCACAGTTAAGTACAATCTTTGAATAGAAAACTGAACTGCCTGCTCATTAATGAGCATTATATACCCTACTACAAGGAAACAAAATACTAACATTTTTTCTGATATTTAAAAACTGAAATTTTCCTCAATACTTTATACAGGAAACTTTTACTAATATATTGTAGTGGTAACAGATAAGTGAAATAATATCACGTAAGTTATTATGCATAGGAAATTTTCCTTGGTTTTTAATAAATAAATAAAGCCATGGTCAGTAATTCATGTCAGGTCAATAAAAGAGGAAGGTATACAAGCAGTTACAGAGCAGAGGGAATAAAGTGTGTGTGTTTACTTAATATAAAACTCAAAGCAAAAGGAATAAGAATTTGCTCAATTCAGACTATAGGTAAGAATTTCTTAGAACTCTGTATGACATCTAAACACATCTTTGTTCTCTCTCAGTAAATATAAGCTCTTTGAGGGTAGAGATATTGTTGAATACATCTTCAAGTTCATCATCCAAAGACAATACTATTTTTTTCAAGCAATTTCTATTACTTTCTTAATTACTAGATTTATGAGAGAGAAAAATCATTTAAATTGTCAGGAAATAGAGATGATATTTCTGTCTCAGGGAGTATTTTAATAGAGTAATTATTTATTGCTTTCATCGATCTTCTATTTCAAAATCATAGCTTCATTTTTGACTGTTAAGGAAAGTTATCCTGCCTTTAAAAGGTATAGGTAAATATGGAGTTCTGATTCAATATTAAAGTAAAATGTGAACACTTCTCTTTCTTTCTTTCTGCAGATTTAGTTCTAATACTATTTTGGTGGGAAAACAAATCTCATTCTCTTTCAAAGAATACATATGATCATCCTGAAAAAGTCTCAAATTATTTTTGTTATATATGGAACAGCTATGAATCAGGAGACAGCTGTGTAGCTAGTAATTAATATTAGCTCAAGAAATATCAATATAAAATGAGATTAGTAAATGTAGAATTCATCACATTATCTTCAAACAACAGTAACAACTGGCTTGTATATAGTATTATACTTTTATCTCTATTAGGAAAGAAATAAAATCACTTTTAATTATTCTTAGAATTTTTTATAAAATGACTCTACTACTGTATCACAAGGCACTTATAAAGCAAGTATAATAACAGTGTTATCCAGCTCCAAGTTAATATGAGAGAACTGCCTAATTACAGGGTTTATTTTTCTCTCAAATTAATTTAGGTTAGAATCTGAAAGAATTTCAGATCCTTTTTAATATGGTCCAAATTCATTTGAAACATCTGAATCTTCTAAAATTTCCAATAATGTGTGAAAAAATATCTTTATGTATGAAAATCAAATAATTCAAGATACTGGGGAACAATATTAGTACTATGAATAACTACCATGTTAATTCAAATATATTTAATTAAGTTTAAATAAACAGAATGAACATACTAGAAATAGTACTTTTACTGGAGGCATATCTTAAACACAATTTAAACTCCATTCATTATTTTTAAAATAGTGTACACAGGGTAAGTGAACAAAGTATGTCACCAACTAGTTTTCAGTGTAAAATATTTAAAATTTTGGACTTTTATATATTAGACTGAAAAAAATTTTAAACATAAGACAGAGAAGTCTTTACTTACTAATATCTGCAGAAGATCGGTATATGCAGCTTCCAACCTGCGCTGGCAATCTGGGATCATCATCCGGGATTCTTGCAGGATCTCTGCCTATAACAAGAATCTCTGTGAGACATGCAGAAATGGTAGAAGTTACGTGTTTAGCTTACACCTCTGCAAATATCTAAAGTGATTTAGAGAAATCAGAAAAAAATTACGGATATGTAAAACACTTCAATATTTTCATTTAAATTGTGTTTATTAGAAGTTAGAATGACTATCACACTGTAAAATATACAAAGTACAAGTTTTAGATCTAAACCTTTTTGGTAATCACCTTTTTGTGCTAAGTGAAAATTAACTGGAAATGCTTTTCATAGAGCATTTATTTTAAAAGGCTATTTAAAATAAACTATTTCTCCTGCTGTCACAAAGCACCTTTATCCAAAATGGGATCAGCTGGTTATATAAATATCTCCTGCATCTTTTGAGTAATAAAGAAAAACAGGGTTCAGATAATATCACATGGAGATAATTACTGCATGAAAAAAGTTATTGAGTTATTGATCACATCGTGTGCACACTGCAGGAGGTTCTCACTGAAAGACAGAGGTAAAGATAAATGAAAAGCAAAGACCAGCAGGTTCATATTTTTGATGCTTATCATGCATAAAAAGTTATTACTTATCCTTGTGCTTCATTTTAGGAGAGAGATTATTCTCCCCATGTAGTTTGAGCCAAATTACCAACTTGGCACCCCTCTGAATTGGAACTTCTGCCTGTTTCTCCTGAAGACAAATGCTACAGAATTAAACACAGGAATATTTATTCCAGCAGATATTTCTGGGCTTAAAATCATTCAAAGCTGGACTGTAACATATAAAATCATAAAAATAAAAAAATCCAATCAATGACTGGGAAATCCAATCAATAAGAGGGTAAATAAGTTAGTTTCAGATGTTGGACCTCATAAAGTCTTTTACCTAAGGTAAGGAGGAAGCTTTATTTCCTTAAACTATTCTCAGAAAGAGACAGGAGATCATTTAAGCATTTATTTCCAAAAACTCATGTTTGATCAAATACCTT
Organism: Tadarida brasiliensis; assembly: GCA_030848825.1. Lineage (NCBI taxonomy): Eukaryota > Metazoa > Chordata > Mammalia > Chiroptera > Molossidae > Tadarida > Tadarida brasiliensis. The sequence goes on from CM061258.1 coordinate 50,706,452, forward strand.
TGGTTACAGGGGTACAAAATCTGAACTTTCACTAAGAAGCTCTGTTATCTAGCTCATATAAAATAAAAAAAGACAAAATTTAATGGTAATTATACTGTATTTATATTGTATTTAATAAGTCCCAGTACCTTCTTCCTTTCCCCAACAGTTGTCATAGCTCACACTATAAAAAATATCAGAATTATAATATACAAGGATGCCCTCTGTCCACATTTTCTCAGTGAAAATCTACTGCTGAACTTGTAATTCCTTTACTAATAAGGTACAGGTTGAAAATTTCAAATGTAGAATCATGACTTTACCTCACAGCTAAGCATACTATGCCTAGATATTTAATTGCTGCACTAAATTATTTTTGTTATCTGGTTAGCTTGAATACATGTGAAAAATCTGTGGCAGGCACATTTCACTGGGTAAGCAATTTATATTTCCTCCTCTATGGACTTCCCTTGAGAATAGCTTATAGAAATTAAACAAAATGAAAGAATTAGGTGAAACACATGATAAGCCAAAATGTATATAGTACGTATAAACTTTAAAAAAAGTTTTAGTAAGTTGTCACTGAAATAAGCTTTAAACAATGCTATCTAAAATGACTTCTATTCATTATTATTTTATCCACTATTACAGAATAAAAATCATCAATTAGTTTATTAAAATGGGACTCTGGCCTACATGGGGCCAAAGTTCAGTCTCTCCTGTACACCAGCTCCAATTCATTCAATAAGCTTACTATATAGCTGCAGGATGCCAGGTACAGCAGATACAAAGATTAAAAAAAAAAAAAAGTCTCCATCTTCCAATCCAGTATAGGAGCATAAACATAAAAATAAACATTTGACATTGCCTCTATTAGACCATGCCGCAGGGAGCCAAAGGCTTCCAGTACAGTGATGACAATGATTTGGAACCCATAAACCACATTTCTACCAAGGCCATAAATCATATACTTTACCTTGTAACAGTGAATTACAATTGTCAGGAATAATTTTAAAAGACAGTATATAAGGTGTGATTATATAGTAAAGACACCTTCAAAATACTTTCACTACACTAAATGAGTATTACCTTTCAAAGTGTTCCCTTTGGGAGGAAGTCACTCAAATGAACAGTGCCTCTGTTTAAAATATATGAATAAACTGTCAGTATATTCTAACGCTGACTATGACAAGACTGAGGTTAAGTTAGGATCTTGACATAAATTGGGAGGTACAGGGAACCTTAGGGGAACACAATAGGATGCAGTCCTACTAATGTCTTGTTTTAAAAACAAATTATGATTTTTTGAGGAAGTCATTCAGGTAAAATGAAAAGTTAGGGGAGGCTTAGCAAGGCTCAGATTATAACAATAAATAAACTGAAATAAAATATGATCAATTTCCTTTAAAATCAAACATATAAATTAGGAGGGGGGAAAGCCCTAATTGTCAGATCTTCATCTCCGCCCCCCCCCCCAAAAGAAGAGTTCTGTGAAACAATCTGGCTAATGTTTTGCTATTACTTGATTGGAATAAGGTTTTTCGCTTCTTTAATGATTCAGATCATTCACCCAGGGCTGGCTATACCTATCATAATCTATAAATACTCCAATATTGGATACTAGCTGCTTCTGGAACCAATGATAACTGCATTAGTTTGCCAAACTGAGCTGTAAGAAGTCCAGAGATTACTGAACAATGGTTAAATATTTCCTTTTATATGGTGGTAAAATGGTAACGTGCTAACACACGTCAAGAAATCCATTTGACAACAAAAGAAAGAACAAAAATGGAAACTATGTAAGGTGATGGATTTGTTACGTAGCTTGAATGTGGTGAATATTTCACAATGTACATGTTTATCAAATCATCAGGTTGCACATCTTAAATAGATACAATTTTAAACAGTCAATTATACCTCAATAAAGCTGAGGGGAAAATATATAAAGATACTCTGACTGAGAAACAGATGGAGTCAGAAGGGACATAAGTAGTCATCTAGTTCAATCTCAATTTACATATGAGAAAGTCAAGTCCCAGAGTGATTAGCTAGTTGATAGGGTCTGAGTTACAGCCCATGACTCTGATTTCAACACTACTAGCATGTGAATTAGTGGTAGTGGTAGCCAGTCTCCACTATGGCTCCCAGTGATCCTCACCTCCTGGAATTCCCCTGTGCAGTCACTTCCCACAATGAATTTGGGTTGGCCTGTGTGATTAATGGAATGTAGTGGAGGTGGGAATCTGGGACTGAAGACCAGAGGCTAGGTCTTAAGAAGTCTTGCAGCTTCTTGGGCTTCTTGGAATGCTCACTTTTGGAAAATCCTCTCTCAAACAGGAAGAAATCAATTTGACTTGTGTTTGTGGTTATTACTGAATGGTTAAGGATGTAAGAAGAATCCCATGATTCAAAAATAATCTGGTCCCTTAAACCCTAACAACAGCAATAATTACTTTAAATATAAATGGTCTAAATTCACCAGCTAAAAGACATTTGCAGATGGAACCCAACTTTTTGCTATCTACAAGATACTCACTTCAAATATATCAAAATAGATTGAAAATAAAAGGATAAAAAAGAGATATCATGCAAACATTTAAAAAAAGGAGTGGCTCTGTTGATACTGGATAACTGGATAGACTACAGAGCAAAAAACTTAGGGACAAAGAGGGATATTACATAATGACAAAATAATCAATCCACCAAGAAAATACAGTGATCTTAAATGTCCATGCACTAAAGAAGACTGTTTCAGAATACACAAAACAGAAACTGATAAAGCTAAAAGATGAGACAAATCCACAAATATATTTTGGGATTTCAAAATCCCCTTCTTAGCAACTGAAAGGAGCATTAGACAAAAACAAAAAAATCAGCAAAGATATAAAAGAACTGAACAACACCATCAACCAACAAGATCTAATTCGCATTCATAGAACATTCTACCTAAGAAAGGAAATACAAATATTTTTCAAGCACCCATGAAATATTCATAGCAGTACACTGCATACTGGGCCAAAAAACAACAACAACACAACAATCAAACAAAACAAAACATAAAACAGGACAACTGAAAAACCATTAAACTCTTAGAAATTAAATAACATATTTCTAAATAACCCATGGATCAACAAGGAAGTCTCAAAGGAAACAGAGAAATGTACAGATAAATGCAAAGAAAACATAGCATGTCAAATTTTGCAGGATTCAGCTAAAGCAATGCTGAGAAGGAAATTTATAGCACTAAATACTTACATTAGGAAAGAAGATCTCAAATTAAAAATCTAAGTTCTTAGTTCAGTAACTTAGAAAAGGAAGAACAAAATAAACCTAAAGCAAGCAGAAGGAAGAAAACAATAAAAATAAGATCAGAAGCCAATGAAATAAAAAACAGGAAAATAACAGAATAATCAGTGAAACAGCTGGTATTTTAAAAGAAAAATTGACAAACCTTTGTAAGACTGACAATGATAAAGTGAGAAGGCACAAACCACCAATATCAGTAATAAAATAGAGGATACCACCACAGATCTTGCAACCATTACAAGGAGAAAAAAAAGACTATGAACAATATTATAAAATTGTTCATAAAGCTCATGAATTTAACAACTTAGAAGAAATAGACCAATTCCTCGAAAACTACAAATCACTAAAACTCAACTGATAACCTGAATGGTTCTATAATCATTAAATAAATTAAATTTGTAATTAAAAAGTTCCTGAAAAGCAGATCACTAAAACCCAACTGCTAACCTGAATAGTTCTATAATCAAATAAATTGAATTTATAATTAATTTTAACAAATATTTAAAGAATTAACACCAATTTTACATAAATCTTTCAAGAAACAAGGAGGGGATATTTCCCAACTCATTTTATAAGACTAGAATTAACCTGATACCCAAACTAGACAAAGCCAGAATAAACAAAGAAAATTGCAGATCATTATCTCCCATAAACTTAAGATGCAAAAATCCTCAACAAAATATTAGCAAATTGAATGAAGCAACATATGAAAAGAATTAAACACTGTGGTCATGTGATCAAGAAGGTATGCAAGCTAGATTCAATATCTGAAAATCAATCCATGTAATCCACAGTATCAACAGGCCAAAGAAGAAAACTCATATGGATCTTATCAAATGACACAATAAAAGCATTTGACAAAATTCAACACCCATTCATGACAAAATACTTAGCAAACTAGGAATAGAGGGGAAGTTCCTCAACTTAAAAAAGACCATTGACATAAAAAACCTACAGCTAACATTATACTTAATTGTAAAATATTAAATGCCATCTACTTGATATTGGAACAAAGGAAGGATGTCAACTCTCACTCACCACTCTTATTCAACATAATACTGTAAGACCTAGCCAGAGCAATAAGGCAAGAAAAAAAAAAGAAAAAAAAAAGGGCATAAAACTATCTCTATCTGCAAACGTGACCATGATTGTTTATGCATTGTCTATGTATTATCTGAAGGAATCCATAGAAAAAACTCCTAGAACTAATAAGTGAGTTCAGTAAGGTTATAAGATAAACACACAAAAAAGTCGTTGCACTTTTACATCTAACAAGTACTGTTTATATGGAAACAAACTAAAAACAGGACATTTACAATAGCTTAAAAAAAAAAGAAATACCCAGGTATAAATCTAACAAAACTATGCAGGATTTGTATGCTGAAAATTACAAAATGCTAATGAAAGAAGCTAGATCTAAATAAATTGGAGTTCACTATTTTCCTTGATTAGAAGACTCAACATAGTAAAGATGTCAATTCTCAAACTGAACTATAGGTTTACCGTAGTTCCTATCTAACTCTTAGCAAGTATTTTATAGACACAGCCAAGTTTATTTTTAAAAGTTTATGGAAAGGCAAAGGAACTGGAATAGCTAAAACAGTTCTTGGGGGGAAAAAAAGTGAGAGGACCCACTCTTCCCTACGTTAAGGCTTATTATATAGCTACATTAATCAAGACAGTATGGTACTGGTAAGGGAGAGACACAGATTGATGGATCAGAAGAGAGAACCCCAAAATAGACCCACACAAATATGTCCAACTGGTTTTTGACAGAGGTGCAAAAGCAATTCAGCTCTGGCCAGTGTAGCTCAGTAGGTTGGAGCGTTGTCCCGTACATCAAAAGGTGGTAGGTTTGATTCCGAGTTAGAGCAGATACCAGGTTTCAGGTTCAATCCCCAGTCGATCGATGTTTCTCTCTTACATCAATGTTTTTTTTTCTCTCTCTCTCTCTGAGTCTCTCTCTCTCAAAAAATAAATAAATAAAAATAAAAATAATAAAGAATAACCTTTTCAACAAATGCTGCTGAAGCAACTGGGCACCCATAGGCAAAAGGATGAACCTCTAACTAAATCTCCTACCTTATACAAAAATTAACTCAACTCAATCAAAGCCTTTAATGTAAGACACAAAAACACACAACTTTTAGGGGAGAATAGAAAATCTTCAGGATCTAGGACTAGTTAAAGGGGTCTTAGATTTGAGACCAAAAGTATGATTCACAAAAGGAAGGAAACATTAGCTGTAAATCAGATGTCTTCACAACTAAAAACTGTTGCTCAGTGAAAGACTCTGTTAAGAGGATAAAAAGACAAACTATCGGCTAAGAGAAAATATTTGCAAACCACGTATCTGACAAAGGGCATTTATTTAGAATATATAAAGAACTCTCAAAACTCAAAAGTAAAAAATAAATAAATAAAACATCCAATTAGAAAGTGGGCAGTGCCTTGAGATGAAGTTGAACTCTTTCCCAGCCACTGGCTGCCAGAAACTCATTGAAGTGGACGATGAACGCAAACTTCGAACATTTTATGAGAAGCGTGTGGCCACAGAAGCTGATGCTAATGCCCTGGGTGAAGAACAGAAGGGCTGTGTGGTTCGAATCAGTGGTGGGAACAACAAACAAGGTTTCCCCATGAAGCAGGGTGTCTTGACCCATGGCCATGCCCGCCTGCTTCTGAGTAAGGGGCATTCCTGCTATAGACAGACCAAGGAGGACTGGAGAGAGGAAGCGCAAATCTGTTTGGGGTTGCATTGTGGATGCCAATCTCAGTGTTCTCAATTTGGTCATTGTAAAAAAAGGGGAGAAAGATATTCCTGGTCTCACTGATACTACTGTGCCTTGTCGCCTGGGTCCCAAAAGAGCTAGCAGAATCCGAAAACTTTTCAATCTCTCCAAAGAAGATGATGTCCGCCAGTATGTTGTGAGAAAGCCCCTAAACAAAGAAGGTAAGAAACCTAGGACTAAAGCACCCAAGATTCAGCACCTTGTTACTCCACGTGTCCTGCAACACAAACGTCGGCGTATTGCCCTGAAGAAACAACGTACTAAGAAAAATAAGGAAGAGGCTGCAGAATATGTTAAACTTTTGGCTAAGAGAATGAAGGAGGTGAAAGAAAAACGCCAGGAACAGATTGCCAAGAGACGTAGGCTGTCCTCTCTGAGAGCTTCTACCTCTAAGTCTGAGTCCAGTTAAAAATGAGCTTTTCTAAGAGCAACAAATAAATAAGAAACATCAAAAAAAAAAAAAAAAAAAGACATGAACAGACATTTTACTGAAGAGGATATATAGGTATAAATAAACAAATGAAAAGATGTTCAACACTATTAGCAATTAGGAAAATCCCAATTAAAAGAATAGTTATCACTACACACCTATCATGTAGGTGGTGGATAAATGCTGAAATAAAAAATAGTGGTAACATCAAATGCTGGTTAGAATGTGGAGAAATGGAATCATTCACAAATCATTTGTGGGAAACAAAACAGTACAATCATTTTAGAAAAGAGCCTGACAGTTTCTTTTAAAATTTAAAATGTGCTAATATGACCCAGCAATTGCTTGGGAATTTTATCCCAGAGAAACAAAAAGTTATGTTCACACCAAAACAGTACACAAAAGTTTATAGCAGTTTTATCCATAACAGCCCAAACCTGGAAACAATCCAAATTTCCTTTAATGGTTAATCTGTGGGACATCCATACCATGGAATACTACTTAGCAATAAGGAACAAACTATTGATACATTCAATGACTTTGATGGACCTCAAAGGAATTAACCTAAGTGGAAAATGCCAATTACAAAAGGTTACATGCTATATAATTCCATTCCATGTTATACAACATTGTTGAAAGAGTGTTAATTATTTAGGATTTAGGGAAGGAAAGGACAGGGGCTATAAAGAGGTAGCATAAGGTAGTCTTGTAACGAAATCATTCTCCATCTTGATTGTCGTGGTAGTTACACATGCCACATGTGAGAGAATTCTATAGAACCACACACACACACTGAGTATGTGTATAACTAGTAAAATGTAAGTAAGCTCTGTGACATACCAATGTCAGGTTCATGGTTTGGTTATTGTAATATAATTATGCAAGATGCTAACATTGCAGGAGGAATACTAAACATTTTTTGCAACTTCCTGTGAATTTATAACAAAAAACAAAAAAACAAATGTACAAAGGAAATGCCATTTATAAACCTGGGTATACGTACCAAGAGACCATGAGACCATAATATTTTCTTGCATCACTAAAAGTTATTTTAAATAAAATTTATTATTGGAAAAAAAAAAAAAAAAAAAAAAAAAAAAAAAAAAAACCACCTGGTATTTCTTGCAGAATCAGCCTTGTGAGAGACTGGTCAAATTCCTCTTTGTGTAAGCCTCCTATTATTTTCCATATATTTAATGAAAAAGTTTCCCTTTCATTTTTAGGGGGAAAAAAAATCAAATTGTGATGTTAACTCATTTCAAGTAAATCACAAAAAATGTATGTGCATCTTTCTCAAAAAGACAAATTTCACAACACTTCAATTATATATAATAATTGCAGTTTTAAAAAAAAAATTTTTTTCCTTTATTGATTTTAGAGAGAGAGGAAGTAAAGGGAGAGATAGAAACATCGATGAAAGAGAACATTGACTGGCTGCCTCCTGCATGCCCCAATGGGGATTGGGCTCACAACCTGGGCATGTGTCCTGGCCAGGAATCAAACCGGCGACCTCTTGGTGCATGGGTTGACACTCAACCACTGAGCCACACCTGCCGGACAATAATTGCAAAGTTTTTTGAGAAATGCTGGTTGAAAATTTGTACCAGTTTATCTTTTTAATATTACTTCTGGAAAATAAGAAATGAGTCAGTCTCAGGTGGAATAACAGATATGGTTGTCATTATCACCAATCATTTCTGCTCCAAGATAGGTTAAAAAAAAAAAAAGACTAGAATATCTTCCTTGGTTAAAGGCAAAATCATCTGTATCCATCCCTAATTGAGGGATGAGGAGAGTGAAAAAGAAGGATATCATAAGTAGAGAGCTAAAATCAATTTGGGCAATATTTGGATGTTGCGTAATATTGTTCAGCCAGAAAAGAAAAGGACAGCGGAATAACTCTGACTGACTGGCATTCTGGCTTCTTAGGTTCCTGAAACTTCTACCTAGTTACTTATTTTAAAAGAACTCAAATTAGGCCTAGTCCAGAAGAAACCAATTTTGGCAACCAATTTCAGGTAAGAAGTTCGGTAGAAACTGACAGACAGCATGTTAAGTGCATGTTATAAAACAGGGCCAGTTCAGAAGATCGAGGAAAACCAGAGCAAAATGGATCCAAGTAAGAAAAGAGTCAAGGTAGTGAGAAGAGACTGAGGACAGTATTTAACAGTATTTAACTCAGAAGAGGAGAAAATACAAGGAAAAAGAGTACAGAACCCACAAAACACAGCACTTGGCTTCCTTGATATTTTCTATGAGGGGCACAGCAAATGTCAAGAGAACCTCTACCGACCTTAAAGTCCTAGGCAATCAAGAATAGAGCAATGCAACTCCCACTGCATATAATAAAAAACATGAATGGCTGGCCACAGTACAGCTAAAGCTAGGGAAAGGAAATCGAGAAAAGCATGTGGGTTGGGATAAATATAGGTTTCATGAGACTTTGAAACAAAAGTACAATGGACACTATATACACTGCAGGTTGACAATAGCAAACAGAAGAATTTGTTGTTCTGTAAAGTACTAGGTTTCTTACTGTAAGTACTAGGTTGACTAGGATTCAAAGAAATCATGTTATAAACCATGACCACTGTGACAAAAAATTTTAACATGGCTAAGTGTAAAAAGAACTTTTGAACAAAAATTTTTCCCTTTTATCTCTGACTATGTAATCAACGATAAAACCAGTAAGTGGCTAATATATATAATTTTTTAATCCTCACTCGAGGACATTTTTGCATGTATCTTCGGATAGAGCGGGAGGGAGAGAGGAAGAGAGAGAGAGAAACATTGATGTGAGAGAGACACATCAAATGGTTGCCACCCACACGACCCCAACCGGGGCCAGGGACAAAGTGCAACCGAGGTACATGCCCTTAGCAGGAACTGAACCCATGGACCGATGCTCTAACCGCTGAGCCAAACCGGCCAGGGCAGTAGCTAATATTTTTAACAATTAGAATGAAGATTCAATAGAGAGTTAATCCTTACCTATCAAGTAGTGATTTATTTGAAACACAATCAATATATAACTACAAATGAAATAAAAGATTCTGTGATAATCTGTGACATTATTTGTAGAATTTTATTTAGAAACACATTTATTCTCCACTACATGTAACTTGCAACTCCTATTCTAACTATAGGGCTATTTTTTTATTTTTTATTTTTAGAGAAAGAGGAAAGGAGAGAGAGAGAGAGAGATAGAAACATTGACGTGAGAGAGAAACATCGATTGGCTGCCTTCTGCATGCCCCTACTGGGGATCAAACCTGAAACCCGGGCATGTGCCCTGATCGGGAATCAACCAGGACCTCTCAGTCCATGGGATGCCACTCAGTCCACTGAGCAAAACCGGCTGGACTATAGGGCCATTTTTAAATAGATTAATGGTGCCCGGCCGGTGTGGCTCAGTGGCTGGGCGTCAACCCATGTGCCAAGAGGTTGCCGGTTCGATTCCCGGTCGGGGCACATGCCCAGGTTGTAGGTTCAATCACCAGTGGGGGGCATGCAGGAGGCAGTCAATTGATGTTAAAAAAAAAAAAAAGATTAAGGTGATGTAAAGAACAGAGCTAAGAAAAAACTAAATGAGGCCATTAACTATACAACTGGAAAAATCAGCCTGATGGGGTCCAAGAAGGACATGGATGCAATAAAGTTATATATACTATTGTAATGTTTCTCATTAGATGTGAGAAAACAATAGAGGCATTAAAGTGAGAGAGATACAAAAGTGATATGAATACAGCCCAGCTGGTGTGATTCAGTGGTTGAGCATCGACCCATGCACCAAGAGGTCACCAGTTCGATTCCTGGTCAGGGCACAATTCCAGATTGTGGGCCAGATCCCCAGTGGGGAGCATGCAGGAGGCGGCCAATCGATGTTCTCTCTCATCAATGTTTCTGTCTCACCCTCTACTTTCCTCACTCTAAAGAAAAAAATTTTTTTAAAAAGTGATATGAATATATATGGGAGTATATATTATTTATTTGAATTTTAATGTATGATGGTCTTTATTTACAACTTTATTGGGAAAAAAAAGAGGGATACATTTAAAACAGTTTATCACAGGGCATTGTAGCTAATCCTGTCAGATTAAAGAAGTTTCATTTTAAATGTCCATCTAATTGTCCAAAAACATACAATACTGAATCTGCATATGCAGTTTCCTTTATGAAGTATAGTGCTCATATTTTAGGCAGTCTTTTAAACATAAATATAAAAGATATAAAATCACCCATTAAAAACTGCATTAAATAAAGGGTATTTTAAATATAAATTTATGTTGTCCTTGTAGTAACACATGCCCAATGAAAATCAAAAGCTGGAAAAGCAGTAACATTTCCTACTTGAGTGGACACAGTTACAACAATCATTTTCTGCAGTGACCATATTTTCAATTTACTACTCTGAACTTACTATGAGATGCAGCCAAAGTCAGAAGACAAGATGTAGTGAGAATATTCCTTTGTTGGAGGAGAGTAAGCCCTCCAAAATCAGCATGGGAAATAAACATCCTGTTGAAGAACTTTAGGTGGAAAAAAATTAATGTAGTCAATTTCAATTCATGCTGAGCTGGCTTAATTTTTTCATTGACTTGTTTGGTGTCATTCTTCTAAATCAAGTGTGTTTAATTCTTCTTCTTGTTCATCCAAATCCTCCCGAGTAAAGAGATTTTCATCAAGAGGAACAGCATCGATGACTCCATTTTCCTGTCCCTCCCCTTCACTGTCCTCTTCTAAATCACTTCTTCTACCATTGTCAACCCTACTTCCGGAAGCTTCAATTAATTTGTTTTCATCTTTTTCTGAAGTATACGTGCTGAATCTTTCAAGACTGGCTACAGTAATACCTGTCTCATCTACATCTCTTGAAATGTACAGACTTAAATCTATGTCACTTGCGCTCACAGAATCATGAACCTCAACACTACCTATTCCCTGGGTGTCAGGTATCATCTGCTTCCTCCTCCTCATCAACCAGTTCAGGATGAAATTCAAACACCTCACAACCACTGATCACTAATGCTTTCACTGCTTTGAAGTCTGCTTTCCTTCTTCGCATATGTTGCTCAAGTTTATCAATCTTTTCTTGACTTGTCCTTTTCTTCCATGCAAAAAAAGATTCTAGAGTAATTTTGGTAACATTTGGACTTAGGGCAGAATGCTCTCTTTCAATGAGATCCTCTAATGAAATTTCACCTTCTTTCTCTTCTATCTTTTTTCAATATAAATCCAGGAGGAAGTGCATGAAAATACATGCAAATATTACCCCCTCCGGGGCATACCCCAAAACAGCCATATTTGTTGTTTTCAATAGCTTCAAGGAAATGCTTGCACACTATTTGAGTTTTTTGTTTTTTTTCTTTTCCGTCTCATCGTGCTTCTTGTTCACTACTTCTTCGTTTTTTCTCATCCCAATTCTCCACAGTATCTTTTTCAAGTTCTTCATCTCTTGCATCAATGTAAACACTTCACTTTTCACACTTTCTCTCCAGAGTGAGGTCATGAGAGAATTTATCTCCTTTCGTACATTGTCCTTGCTTGAAGAATGTACATACCACAGATTTGGGATCTGCACCTTTACTTATTTTTTGAGCAGCAACTACAGGTTTAAACAGCTCATTTAGCTCTTACAATTCTTTCTTCTTGTCATCTTTCTTCACTTTCTTTTCAGCTTCACTTTGTGTTACCTGACGTGGATTTTGTTGACCAAATTTAACTTGATGAGTGACAGCCTGATAAACTTCTGTTGCTTTGCTCCTTTCTTATTCTTTAGACCAAAAGTTTTGTCTTCAATGTCCTTTTTCTTCTTCTCTGCCTTTTTGCTGCCTCCGGCCTGAGCCTGTTTCTTGGGGGGCATTGCGGAGATAAGTGGCACCGGCCAGAATTAAGTGCAGCTGGACACCATCAGGGTATCTTGCCCCATGGCAGAAGGGGAAACTCACAGGCCGCCGTCGCTGCTGCACCACCATTGCTGTCACACTGCAAGGAAAGCTAGGCACTCACTCCGGGGAGTATATATTTAAAAAGCATTTCATCCTGGCTGGTTTGGTTCAGCGGTTAGAGTGTTGGCCTGAGGACAGAAGGGTCGCAGGTTTGATTCCCAATCAAGAGCATGCACCTGGGTTGCAGGTTCGATTCCCAGCCCCGGTCGGGATTGTGTGGGAGGCAACCAATCAATGCGCTTCCCTCACATCAATGTCTCTCTCTCTCTCTCTCTCTCTCTCTCTCTCTCTCTTTCTCCCCCTCCCTTCCACTGTCTCTAAAAATCAATGAGAAAAATATCCGTGGGTGAGGATTAACAACAACAACAACAACAACAAAAAACCCACAAAAAATAAAAAGCATTTAACCATAATTTTAAGAATCAAAAAGTCACAATCTATATGTAAATCTTATGAAGATTTGTAAGATTTGAAGAGCAGTTAGTTCATAAAGGTCAACATATTTAGGGACATACTATATTTATATGTTTTCAAATCATCCCCAATTTATGAATATCTGACATACAAATGTCCTTTGCTATACTGCATACAGAGGGAGGCTCTCCTAGAAGCTCAAGAAAATAAGATTATCTTCCTAGATAGCTCGGAGAAGATGTTTCAGGTGTCACTGCATTTCTTTTGCACCGCAGAAAGCAACTACCTAAAGAAAAGTCCACTTTAAGTGATGAATTTTGCAAAATTAAGTCTGGATTAAGTGTGCACTATTACCATTTGTAACATAATTTATATAGTGAAAACCACTGAAAGTTCATAAAGCTGATTTAAAAAATAAGTCTTGCCTGGCTGGTGTGGCTCAGTGGTTGAGTGTCGACCCATGCACCAAGAGGTCACCGGTTCAATTCCCGGTCAGGGCACATGGCCCAGGTTGTGGGCCCGATCCCCGGAAGGGGGCATGCAGGAGGCAGCCAATCGGTGTTCTCTCTCATCAATGTTTCTATCTCTCTCTCCCTCTCCCTTCCTCTCTCTCTAAAATCAATAAAGAAATATATTTAAAAAAATAAGTCTTGAGATTAATCTGTATAAGCTTGTTCATACTCTCCTTTTTCCTAGTGTCATCTGGATTTTATTGTAAATACACTGAACATTGGATTTTAAAGAAGTGACCCAATGTACATTTTGAAGAGATCAACCTGGGTATTGTGGTGAGGGAGAAATGGAGGGTGCCAAGAGACAAATAGTATGCCAACCAGGAGGATTTTGCAATAGTACAAGCAAAAGATGATAGTGGACTGGACTAGGATAGTAGCAATAGAGAAAGAAATAGAGGGGGTAAGAAATAGGACTTGGTGTTATTAGATGTGGTTGTTAGAAACAGAGAGAAGTATTAAGAAGGGACCCACTAAATTATTGGCTTTGGTATCTGGATGAGTGGAAGTAACCATTTATTGAGAGGAGGAAAATAAGAGAAGAAATAGCTTTTTATTTTGAGGGAGTGGGCTGGGTTGAGGGAAGATCAAGATTTTTATTTTGGACACACACAAGGATATGTGAAGCAGGTGACTGGTTGAATATATATATGTCTGGAGTGGTCAGGCCCAGAGATATAAATTTGGAAGATACTGACACTAGAATGAATGCCAAGCAAGCAGGAACTTGGGAGATTTTGTTTCTTTTATTATTGTTTTTAATTCCATGACTAAAAGAGTACCTGGAACTGTATTTGTTAATAAATATCTGTTGAATGAATATACAAATGGGAATAAAGATGGTACTTAAAGTTATAGGAGGGTAGAAGATTATCTAGACAGGGATTTTAGAACTCTTAAAGGTTTAAAAAAGTGTGTGTGTGTGTGTGTGTGTGTGTAGAGGTGGTGTAGGTAGGTAAGCGTGGAGGAGGAGGGAGAGAGGAGAAAGGGAGAGTTTCAGTAAAGGAAATTGAGGAATAATGGCAGTGTAATAGAAGGAAAACCAGGAGGCTATTATATCAAAAATGTCAATATAAAAGAGTGTTTCAAGGAGAGAATGGTTACTTGTGTCAAATGCTATTGAGGTTATACAAGATGAGGGGAAAGAAGTGATAACAATGTCACTAATGGTTGTAACAAGGGCTAGGGCATGTACTCCACTCTAACATGAAAGAAGGTGGCATGCGTACAGATGTGTAGGTAGGTTGACAGATTTTGTGGTGAGAATGAGGAAGTTCCCCTGATAGCCTCTTTTTTTTTCTTTTTTTTTTTTACCATTCAGGATTTTATTTTATTAATTTATTTTTGTTACAGATGTTTCTCCTTTTCCCCCCATTGTCACCCTCCTCCCCCTCCCTCCCTGCCCCGTCCCCAGTTTTGTTGTCCATGTCCACTGGTTATGAGTACATGCGTACAAGTTCTGTGGTTCATCGCTCCCCTCCCCCACCCCCTCTTCTGGCAATTGTCAGTCTGTACCCTACTTCCACGTCTCTGGGACTACCCTGTTCCTCACACTGTTACATTTATTATATTCCAGAAATAAGTGAGATCATATGATATTTGTCTTTCTCTGCTTGGCTTGTTTCACTTAGGATAATAGTTTCCAGGTCTTCCCATGTCGTCGCAAAGGATAAGAGATCTTTCTTTCTTACAGCTGCACAGTACTCCATTGTGTATATGTACCACTGCTTTTTTATCCATTCGTCTACTGATGGACACTTGGGCTGTTTCCAGATCTTAGCTATTGTAAATAGCGCTGCTATGAACATGGGGGTATATATATTCTTTCTGATTGGTGTTTCAGGCTTCTTAGGGTATATTCCTAGGAGTAGGAGCACTGGGTCAAATGGTAATTCAAATTTTAATTTTTTGAGGTAACACCATAGTGTTTTCCATAGTGGCTGCACCAGCCTGCATTCCCACCAGCAGTGTACTAGAGTCCCCTTTTCTCCACACTCTCGCCAACACTTGTTGTTTGATGCTTTGTTGATGGCGGCTATTCTGACAGGTGTGAGGTGATACCTCATTGTTGTTTTAATTTGTATCTCTCTGATGAGTGATGTTGAGCATTTCTTCATATGTCTCTTGGCCATTTGTATGTCCTGTTTGGAGAGGTGTCTATTTAGTTCCTCTGCCCATTTTTTAATTGGTTTCTTTGCCTTTTTCTTGAGGAATTATGAAACAAGTATTAGCCGAGAATGAATATTCAATAAATGTTATGATTGGAGTAAATAAGGTGTTATAGGAGTACAAAGCAGGGGCAACTAACTCAGCACTGAGGTGGAATGTAGGGGAGGTTTAAAGGATGAACAGGAATTAATAAGGAGAGGGTAGATGGAAGGAGTGGGAAGAGTACCTCAGACATATGCAAATACCTCAGAGGCAAAGGCGAAAGGGCAAGTTCAAGAAATTAAAAGGCAGAACCTAAGAGGTCCAGGTAGGGACTGGCAAGAGATGAGGCTGGAGAGATAAGCAGGTATCAAAATCAAGAAAAGCCTGTATGCAATGCTAGGGAGACTGAAATCTGTCATGAAGATAATCAGAAGTAGCTACTGAAAAGAGTGAAATGTAAGTATGCTTTATTTTGGTGGTCTTCACATCAGTTGGGGGAAAATATTTGTGAATTTAAATATATTTAATATAAGATTAGGTCATTTTTATACTGCAGAGGCGGTATAGCTTAATGATTAAGAGTACAAATTCCAGAGCCATAGCACCTGTGTTCAAATACCACTTAGCAGTTGTGTGACCTTCGGCAAGTTATTTAACCTGTTTCAGTTTCGTTTTTTATTTTTTTGTCCCTCCTTTTTTCCCCCATTGCTCCTCTCCACCTGGTTCCTGCCCCGCCCAAGGACGTCACCACCCTATTATCTGTGTCTATGGCCAATGCATATATGCATATACATTCTTTATCTCTTCCCGCCCTCCCTCTCCACTTCCCTCTCAGATTCCTCGGTCGTTGCATGTTTCCATGTCTCTGGTTCTATTTTATTCATCAGTTTATTTTGTTCATTAGATTCCAACATATAAGTGAGATCATGTGCTATTTGTCTTTCTCTGACTGGCTTATTTCGTTTAGCATAATAATCTCCAGGTCCCTCCATGCTGTCTCAAAGGGGATTACAGCCTTCTTTTTTACAGCTGCATAGTATTCCATTGCGTAAATGTAAATCTACCACAGCTTTTTTTATCCACTCATCTACTGAGGTACATTTGGGCTGTTTCCAGATCTTAGTTATTGTAAATAATGCTGCTATGAACATAGGGGTGCATATATTCCTTCTGGTTGGTGTTTTGAGATTCTTAGGATATATTCATAGAAGTGGGATCATTGGGTCAAGTGGCAGTCCCACTTTTAATTTTTTGAGGAAACTTCACACTGTTTTTTCCATAGTGGCTGCACCAGTCTGCATTCTACTAATAGATGCATGAAGATTCCCTTTTCTCCACAACCTCACCAGCACTTGTTTGTTAATGTATTGATGGTAGTCATTCTGGTAGGTGTGAGGTGATAACTCACTGTCATTTTAATTTGCCATCTCTCTGATGATTAATGACACTGAACATTTTTTCATATTTCTCTTGGTCATTTGTATGTCTTCTTTGGAGAAGTGTCTCTTCAGGTCATCAGCACCCCCCCCCCTTTTTTTTTTTAATCCTCACCCGAAGATAGCCCTCCATTTATCGTCAGTTAGAGTGGGAAGGAAGGAGGGAGAGTGAGAGAGCAAGAGAAAGAGAGAAAGAAACATCAATGTGAGAGAGACAAATTGATTGGTTGCCTCCTGCATGACCCTGACCGGGGCCGGGACCGAATTGCAACTGAAGTACGTGCCCCTGACCAGAATTGAACCCATGACTCTTTGGTCCGAGGACCAATGCTCCAACTGCTGAGCCAAATTAGCCAGGGCCCTCTGCCCATTTTTAATTGGATTGTTTTCCTTTTGTTGAGTTGTATGAGTACTTTATATATTTTGGAAATTAACCCCTTATCGATACATCATTAGCAAATATGTTCTCCCATACAGTGGGTTCCCATTTTATTTTGATGCTGGTTTCTTTTGCTGTGCAGAAGCTTTTTAATTTGATGTAGTCCCATTTGTTTATTATTTCCTTTGTTTTTCTTGCCCTAGGCGATGTATCGGTGAAAATTCTGCTACATCAGATGTCTGAGATTTTGTTGCCTACATTTTCTTCTAGGATTTTTATGGTTTCATGACTTACATTTTAAGTCTTTTATCCATTTTGTTTATTCTTGTGTATAGTGTAAGTAGGTGGTTTACTTTCATTTTTTTACATGTACTTGTACAATTTTCCCAACACCATTTATTGAAGAGACCGTGTTTATTCCATTGTGTGCTCTTGCCTCCTTTGTCAAATAGTAATTGAGCATTATGGCATGGGTTAATTTCTGGGTTCTCTGTTCTGTTTCATTGATCTATATGCCTGTTCTTGTGCCAGTAGCATGCTGTTCTGATTACAATGGCTTTGCAATATAACTTGATATCTGGGGTAGTGTGATACTCAATTTATATGGAACTAAAAAATACCCTGAAAAGCTGCAGCAATATTGAGAAAATTTATTTTTAAATGGAGGTTTTAATAGTAAAGGTGTAAATATTAATAATAGGACCTTCTCAAAGGGGTGTTAATAAATTAGTTAATATGATATTCTGTAAATGTTAGCTAGTATTATTTAAAATATGTTAGCTAGATATTATTTTAGAGAGGAAGGGAGAGGGAGAGAGAGAGAAACATCGATGTAAGAATAGAACACCAATAAGCTGCCTCCTGCATGCACCCTACTGGGGATTGAGCTCGAAACCCGGGCCATGTGTCCTGACCGGAAATGAAACCAGCAACCTTTTGGTGTATGGGATGACGCCTAACCAACTGAGCCACACCGGCCAGGGCTTACCTGCTTTTTAATGGCATAATTTTCACCATCTTCAGCTTTCATTTTTTCAATCTTTTCTTCTTGTTGTTTTGCTTCTTTTTCATACATCATTTTTTCTTTGGCCAATCTATAAATAAACCGAAAAAGTTTCAGAGAATTAACTCTCCCTTGCAAATAGACCACAAGAAATGAAAAACTATGTAAATATAAAACATACTTAAATGCCAAAGTATTATGTACTAGATGGGGAGTAGGGGAGAAGAAAAAAATTTTGCTATTGATGTATGATCCACATGCCCTTAAGTCCTACCTACACCTGCCTAAAGCAAGTGCAATCTATCAAAACATGCAATTCTTAAATTTTTGATTAAAAAACATATCCTATTACAATAATTGTATTTACAATGTAAAAACAACACTCAAAATTATTATGTACTAACATTTCTATCTTGCTTTTTTAAAAATATGTTTTCTGAACTTTAATATATGTACATGAAACAACAATGTAAAAAGTTCAGCTTACTGGGAAAAAAAATCAGTATAGTACATGCCAAATCTAAAACAAAGAAAGATTATAGATTATTTTCAACAACAAAACTGTTTGACAAGTATTCACTGTACACGTAATTTTATGCCCAACCTTCCTTGTGTGAGGAACTGGGATAGACAGTTTAGACATGGTTCTTTCACGAACAAGTAGTGGAAACAAACAAGTATTTATTTACTAAAGCAAGAAAAAGGTATTGATAGAGATCAGGAAGATTTTCAATGACATAGAGCAATAAATGTATATTTATATTTTGTTTATATATTAATATAAATTTTACACATACATTTTTAAAGAGAAAGACGAGCGGAAAATACTTAATGTTAATACAGGTCCAGCCCGGCCCGTGTGGCTCAGTGGTTGAGCGTTGACCCATGCACCAAGAGGTCGCTGGTTCGATTCACAATCAGGGCACATGCCCAGGTTGTGGGCCTGATCCCCAGTGGGGGGCATGCAGGAGGCGGCCAGTCGATGTTCTCTCTCATTGATGTTTCTGTCTCTCTTCCTCTCCCTTCCTCTCTCTCTAACATCAATAAAGAAAAAAAAAAGAAAAAATACAGGTCCATAATCACCTCTACTAAAGCCTTGGGCCCATGTATGTGTATTTCTGAATTCCACTTTCTTTTTTTAGGTTTTGAAACAGTAATATATGCATTTACATAATAGCATCTAAAGAAGTACTCTACAATCAAACACATTAATATTTCTGCAGTGAAACATGTACTATTCAATTTATTTAAGTAGGATACATAAAGCCTGTAGTTTCGTGTCATTTGAGGTCACATTTTGATGCTAAATGTTATGTAAAAATTCAAAAAGTTTATTTACTATGTCCCTTTTCTGACAAACTTATTTAAGAATGTATTCCAGTCGATGTGTCTCTCTCACATTGATGTTTCTCTCTCTCTCTCTCTCTTTCCCCCTTCTCTCCCTCCCACTCTATCTGAAGATAAATAGAAAAAAAATATCCTTGGGTGAGGATTAAAAAAAAAAGAATGTATTCCAGCAAACTGAAGATGAAAATCAAGAAAAGAAACCAGCCCTGGCTGGTTTTGCTCAGCAGTTAGAGAACCAGTCCTCAGACTGAAGGGTCGTGGGCTTGATTCCCAGACAAGGGCATGTATCTGGGTTGCAGGTTCGATCCCCAGGCCCCGTTGAGGTCGTGCAGAAAGCAACCAATTGATGTGTCCCTCTCACATTGATGTCTCTCTCCCCCTCTCCCTCCCTCCCTTCCACTCTCTAAAAATCAATGAAAAGATATCCTTGGGTGAGGATTAACAAAAGAAAAGAAGAGAGAGAAAAAAAAAAAAACCATGATCAACACAATGCAACTGTCTAATGAAGGAGGAAAAAAGCCCTGGCCAGTTTGGCTCAGTGGTTAGAGCGTCGGCCTGTGGACCAGAGTCCCGGTTCGGTTCCCACTAAGGACACGTAGCTTGGTTGCGGTTTGTCCCCGGCCCCGGTTGGGGTTGTGTGGGTGGCAACCAGTGGATGTCTCTCTCTCATGTGGATGTTTCTCTCTCTCTCTCTTCCCCCTTCTCTCCCTCCTGCTCTATCTGAAGATAAATGCAAAAAAAAATGTCCTCGGGTGAGGATTAAAAATAAAAAATAAAAATAAATAAAAAGGAGAAAAAAAGAAATCCCAGAATTAAAACTGTGCTGTAGGCCTGGAAAACAACCAGTCTAAATAAGAATCTTTGTGAGGAGTCTTATAGGAACATCTTTAAGAAGACGAATAGAATAGATCCTAAGAAACAGATACAATGTGTAAGAAGGTAGAAGAGAAGAGAAGTCATCCATGCATTTTTTTCTCTCAATAAAAAAAAATATGAGAGAATTATAAACCGCAGGAAAAGTAAACTACCCTCCCCGACACACACACACACACACACACACACACACTGAGTTATGATTGTAATATGAAGCAACTGATGAAAAAGAAAATTCACTTAATCTGGATTTATAAAAATAATCTCCTTTGGGCAGCATAGGATCCAATGAGAAAGAAATGTAATACTATACTAAATACTGTATTTAAAATGATATATATTTATAATTTGTTTATTCATTTTCAACTTTTAGAATAGACCTATGAGCAAAATACATCTTCCCCCACTTGTTTGAAATATTCAGTTTGTGATTTTAAAGTTTGTTTAAAGCTAAGAAATATCTATCAAATTTTTTTTCTATAAAAATTTGAGATAACTCTGGCCAACCAATGAAACCTCAGAATTTCATAAAAATTATACCACCACCTGTGAAATCAATTTCCTGTGTTAAATCCCTTGGTTTGAAATCCCTAGTATGATTTCCTTTTTCCTAACTGATAGAGTTCTCTTCTATTGACATAAATAATAACAAATAATAACAAATTGTCTCTGAAGAAACCAACAATATTTTTGAGATTTTTATTGTATGAGAGATAAAAGAAGAAACTTTTATTGAAGACCTAATATGAACAGACTATTGTGTACTTTATTGCATTTAATACTTATAATCCTATTTAAATATTATTCCCACTTTGCAGTCTCCTAATTATGCATCCCCAGAATGTTTTTAAAACACAGTCTTTAGCCCTGTCCAGTTTGGCTCAGCGGTTCGAGTGTCGGCCTGCGGACTGGAGAGTCCCGGGTTCCGTTCCTGCTAAGGACATGTACCTCGGTTGCAGTTTGTCCCTGGCCCCGGTTGGGGTTGTGTGGGTGGCAACCAATCGATGTGTCTCTCTCACATCGATGTTTCTCTCCCCCCGCCCCCGCTCTATCTGAAGATAAATGCAAAAAAAATGTCGAGTGAGGATAAATAAAAATAAATAAATAAATAAAACAAAACAAAACACAGTCTTTAAATTCAAAGAGAGCTGAACCAGGTTATATCAATATTTAAAAATGAATAAAATACGAGCTACCATATTTCACGTATTTCATGACAGTTTGGTAAAAAATGATAATATTAATGAAAATTAAGCTGAAGACAGATAGCAACACTGATGAAAGAAGTCAGGTTAGATGAATGAGTTTTGATATTTTAGCATTTCCAATGGCCACCATCAAACCTGCTCTCCACAAACTAGCCATGTGGTGAAGTTCAACCAACAGTTACAACTCAAGAAGAGATAATTATAATATTGGCATCCCATGAAATATGATATATTGATTTAGGAAAAAGTTTGAATCATTTAAGATAAACTAAAATTAAAATATGATAATCAAAGCAGTTAACACACACTGACCATTTATTATGGGCCGAATACTACATCAAAGCATGCTACATGCACTGTCATTCCATCCTCAAAACTACCCTATAAAATAGGTAATACCACGAGTCCCATTTTAGTAATAACTAAACTGAAAATCATGGAGCTTGTCCAAGTTCTCACAGATTAAGTGCCAAAGAACTGTTTTATTCCAAAATTCATACTCTTAGTCACTATGATAAGCTTTTTATTTTTAAAGTAAATCTCAAAAATTTGAACACATTAAAAAGTTAAAAAGCACTCAAATGTAACAGGCATTGTTGGTTGTCTAACCAGTAGCATTTCTTACTTGCCAACAGAATCTAATTTTGATATGATCATCCAAGAAGCTATGTCCTTCAAGGGAAGAGGGCAATCATAATGGTTTTACTCCCTTTGCCAAATGATAGTTTAGGCATGTGTTAAGTGACCCAATTTTGGCCAAGGTTACAAAAGAGCCATCTGCTGGAGCTTCTGAGAAGGTTATCATTCTTCCTAAATGCCATATAAGCAGATATAATTCTCTTTTTCCCCTTGGACATTGTCACCTGTGTGTGACACCTGCTACTTATGGCAGGTGCCTTGGGATCATGAAGAGATCCAGCCTAAAAGGACAGGTCACTCTGGATGTCACTTGGAGGTCACTCTGGAGAACTTGAATCTTTGATAATGGCATTAAATTACTAAATTAATCAATTCTGAAAGCATCCTACTTCCAGATTTCTTACTGTATGAGATAATAAACATCCTTATAGTTTAAGCCACATATAGTTGGATTTTCTATTACTATAAAGCTAAAAGCATCTGAAGTGACAATCATTAACAGCACAAGACTTTCTTGCAGATACAGAAATGCTTTCTTACTTTGAGCTAATTCACTCTAAATTAATCACTTAGAAATTGAGAAACCTCATCTTTTTCTTCCTGTGGACAAATAAACATAAAAAAAGTAAAGAGGAAATTTCCTATACAATACTCAATTTTATGTTTCTATTGTATTAAGAAATATTCTCTGTACATTTTGTGCAAAAGTCTTTATTTCACACTTAAAACTAAATTAGTGTAGTTCTGGCCAGTTTGGCTCAGTGGTTGGCACATTGGCCCACGGACCAATGAGTTGCAGGTTCAAGTTTGATCAAGGGCACGTACCTCGGCTGTGGTTTGTCCCAGGCCCTGGTCACATCGATGTTTCTCTCTCTCTGAACAAAAATGGAAAAATATCCTCGGGCGAGGATTAAAAAAAACCCCACTAAATTAGTGTAAAACAAAATTTTTGTTTGTTTTTAATAATCATGGTCCTTACTAGAAGCTAATATCCATAATAAATAATACTACCTTCTATCTCTCATATTTTCAATTTATAAAGTACATCTGTAATTTACAGGATATTGGATATTAAATAGTAAATAGTAAAATATCAATGCCCCCAAAACTGTAACTTAGAGGAAAGTGGGTATTAAGTAAATATTAATGTCTATAAACTATTCTGGGGGGTAAGATGTTTAATGATGTTACAAAAAGGAAACACTATGGCACCAGGAAAAGTGCATCCACTTACGACTTGGAACTCAGTAAATTCTTGTCAAATGAATTTAAAATTCATATCTTTCCCAGTGAAGAGGAACAAAATATCCAAGATTAGGAAAAGAAATTATTTGACTTAACAAGTAGGCAACAAATTTTTCTGCTAAACATAACCAGGAGAAAGCATTCTATAGAAATCAGAGTAAAAGACTGTTCCTTACAATGAATTTTAGGCTTTTGAAGACTAAGGGTTTTAGTATAATGTCCTTACAAAAGAATGTTAGGACACAAATATCAAGAAAGATGCAGGGAAAAAAAATCAATTCTTTTAGGGAAATACAAGAGGACTGCAAATTAGAAGCTAACTGCCTAGCCATCCCAATTAAGAATTCTCTCGCCTGGCCGGTGTGGCTCAGTGGTTGAGCACTGACCCATGCACCAAGAGGTCGCTGGTTCGATTCTCGGTCAGGGCACATGCCCAGGTTGTGAGCCAAATTCCCAGTTGGGGGGCAAGCTGGAGGCGACCAATCGATGTTCTCTCTCATCGCTGTTTCTATCTCTCTCTCCCTCTCCCCTCCTCTCTCTCTAAAAATCAATAAAAGAAAAAAGTAAAAAAGAATTCTTACTAGTTCCTTAGTGAGGAAAAACCGAAGACTGACATCAGAATCTGATGATTTAGTGCTTATGGTTTATAGTAAAATGTATGTGGTTAAAATTCAGTAGGTTTTATAGTTATTCTCTATTAATTCTTTTGTGGTCACTATACATTCAAGTGAGATTTCCCACTATTCCCAAATTTCAACTAATAATTATAGTCAAGATTTTGGGAATCAGCAAACTAAGGAAGAATCTGCTACAATATTCTGTCTTAACAAAACGTACATAAAATGAGATAGGGCTGGAGATGTTGTCTGCTCTGAGTGGAATGCCTTCTCTTCCTCTTCATCCTCTTTCCCCATCTCATTCATTCTTCAAAACTTAACTCAAATGTCCTTGTCTTCCAAAAGAACCACTCTAACCCCTATCTTTATCACTTCCTAAGCTGTCACTGTGAATCCTTTCTATGGATCTTGATAGTATATTTATCTCCATCACAGAATTGATCACAATAGGTTAAAATTTTGTCTACTTCCATACGTGAAGCTGAACGGTCTGAGGACTGGAATTTGTCCCCTATCAGCATCTATGAGAGTATGTACCTCTCAAATATGTTTACTAAAAGAACCCTGAGAGGTAAGCAGGGCAGCTATCTATCGTCATCCCCATTTTCAAATAGGAAACTGCAATTCAAAGAGGTGAAATGACTCACCTAAGGCCAGCTGGCCAGGAAATGGTGACATCAGGATTTGCAATCATGACTTCTAACTTCAAATGTTAGTACTTTCTAACACTTCATACTATCTCATGTTTAAATGAAGCAATTTTCAAAATTTAAATTTCTTTTACCTGTTCCAACAGTAAAATCATTCTATGGTTTAAAATTTGAATAGCATAAAATAATACAAAGTGAAAAGGCAACCAATTACTCACACACCCTGCCTCCAGCTATTCACCACTGGAAGCAATGTTATCAATTTCTTGTCTATCCTAAATGAAAGAAATTAAATACTTAATTTGATGGTATTTGTTACCTTATCTCCCACTACCCATTAATTAATACACTAAGCTGGAGATGGTTCAAGTTATATTCACTGCTTACGTAAAATATATGCTTTAATTAATTGTATAAATGAGACAAAACATGTTTTGCAAACAGCAACAGTGATTCATGCCAAACACAAAATCAATACCACTGTTTTTTTTTGTAATATTGTGAACTTCAGAGATTAATAAAATGATTAATCTTAGGAAATAATAATTCACAAAACACAAATATAAAACTAAGTATTTCACTAATGTTCTAAATTGTCCCTTAAATGTTTTGAGATGTCAGTGAAATTGAAAAGTGTGTACTACTGAAAGGGCTAAGGACACTACTGTGAATAGTTTCTGCATGAGTTTGTATGAGAAAGCAATAAATAGTACCTCCCACAGCTGCTTCATCTCCATACAGAACACTCTGGCAGTTGTAATTACTACTTAAAATCACAAATTTCTCTGTACATCTGACTTTCTATACTCTGTCCAAACCCACATCTCTGTCTTTATAACATCTCTATTTAGACATCCCACCAGCAATTAACTGAAGCAGGTTGAAAAGTGAGCTCATCATCATCCAATTCTAAAACAAAACCCCTTTTCCCAACTTGCACTGTCAGCATCTGAATCGCACAAGTACTGGATAAATCAGGTATGGCTTGTAAGAAGTTCAGGGAAAAAGAACTAAGTTGTCTGCAAGTTCAATATGAGCCCAAAGTGTGATACAGCTACTAAAAAACAATGACAGCCCTGGCCGGTTTGGCTCAGCGGTTAGAGCATCGGCCCGCGGTCCAGAGACCTGGGTTCAGTTCCCGGTAAGGGCATGTACCTCGGTTGCAGTTTGTCCCCGGCCCTGATTGGTCGTGTGGGTGGCAGCCACTCGATGTGTCCCTTTCACGTCGATGTTTCTCTCTCTCTCTCTTCCTCTCTCCCCCTCCCACTCTGTCTGAACAAAAAATGGAAAAATGTCCTCAGGTGAGGATTAAAAAAACAAAACAAAAAACAATGACAAAAAACAGCCAAGAAGCAAAGAACCTAAAACATGGTAGGTAAATGATACTGCATTAGATGAACTGCATCTGTATTGTTATTTTTCATAATTTTACTTCTAAAATTATTATATGTAACTTAGATCCAAAAGGGATTTAAGGCAACATCTGAAGAACCTTTACAAACTAGAGTATTAGCAGAGGAATATCCAACACCATCATTCTATTCTGTGAAATAGTTCAGTTTGGCTGAAGTATTCAGATAGATGATGGATTCCAAATTAACATAGGTTATCATAACTAAAATGGGCAATATGTTCCAAACTAACACAGATTATCATAACTAAAAAGGGCAGAGAAAATATAATTTGATGAAAATGAGTTTAGTTGATTGATAACTGTCATTTCTCATAGATAATAAAAGTTAGCATCCGTTAGGGTTATCTGAACTTGATCAAATTCTAAAATAAGCCAAATTTAATAATATTTTATATAGTAATTAATTTTGGTGACCCATTAACTCAAGTTATTCTCAGAATTACTGATGAGAAAATCTGAGAGCTGAATCTGGAATTTTTCTGTTATAGAGTTCTAGGATCCACAGAACTCATAACCTTGGGATTATTAGCATCATACAGAGGTACTTTGAAATGTAAAGTGTTTATTCAGTTTGTAGTACTAAGGTTTGTTCATTAGGTCAAAACAGTTCAAGAAGAAAAATGTACAAAGATTGTTTTCTATTTTTATATTACTGATATTGAGGTACTATTTAAGCCCTATGTATAGAATTACAAAATAACATTAATAATCAACCAATAGTAATAGTTTAATCATTAGTAATAATTTCCACTCAGAAAAATGTAAGTTAAAAATAATTTTCACATAATTCTATCTAAAGTGTACATATATACTGTAACTTGGTGTGTTAAAAGAGCCCACTTTCATCATATATTTATTTCGTACTTTACCACATATAAAGCATTTTTTTAAATGTGTTATTTCCTGTGTGTGTGTGTGTGTGTGTGTGTGTGTGTTTTTTAAAATCCTCACTCAAGGATATATGTATTGATTTAAGAGAGAAGAAGGGAGAGAGGGAGAGAGGCAGGGGAGAGGAAGAGAGCGAGAGAGAAATATTGACTGGTTGTCGCCTCTGTATCCGCCCCGACTGAGGAAGTAACATGCAACCTAGGTATGTGCCCTGACTGGGAATCAAACCTGCACTCTTTTGGTGCATGGGAGGGGACACTCCAACCAACTGAGTCACCCAGCCAGGGCATATACAATATGTTTTTTTAAAAACAATTTTTATATGGGGGCGGGATTGGGGAGGAGGGAGGGTCAGTGGGGAAAAAAGGGAGACACATCTGTAATACATTTAACAATAAAGAAGATTAAAGAAATAATAATAATTAAAAAAGCAATTTTTCTTTACTGATTTTAGAGAGAGAGGAAGGGTGAGGGAGAGAAACATCGATGAGAGAACATCAATTGGCCATCTCCTGCATGCCCCCCACTGGGGATCAGTCCCACTACTTGGGCATGTGCCCTGACCGGAAATTAAACCGATGACCTCTTGGTGCATAGGTTGGTGCTCAACCACTGAGCCATACCAGTCAGGCATATACACAGCATTTGAAAACTTAAGCCAATTTTCTAAGTCTTTAACTGCTTAAATATTACTTTGAAATAATATTTGGTAATGGCACTTCAGAGCTGTATTTCATACAATTTTAACAGCTAGCAAATCTGGTTTGAAAATTCAATATAGCACAATTTTCTTAATTATTCTAAGATTAGATTAGTGATTCCCAATGACTCTGAAGCCCTCCAAATCTTTCTTGTCTACGTCACATGAACTATAGTCTGTAGTTTTAAAAAAGTTTGCATTATCTCTAACATTCTCTCCTTTTATTCTATAATTGTTTATTCAGAATAAAATAGTCATTTCATAGCTTGACTTCCTGAATTTGTCAGTAAACACTGTTTAAAAATGTGGTATTTTCACAACTGAAGTCATACCACCTTTAGCTCTCCTCTCATGAACAATATGTGTTAGCATGTAAATATGAAAAGTCTCCAACTGTATCTCACAAAAACAGAAGAATATATAAATAATATATTTTATGGCATTTTAAGAGCATCACAACTTTTTGCAAGTTGTTCTAAACAGTCTTCCTGGACTATTTTAAATGAGTTATTTTATAGAATCTTAGGATCCTGATACTGAGAGTAGACTACCATGCAGCATTAGGGTTAAAGAAAGACACAGGAGCTAACTCAAACTTGCCTATATGTAGGGGAGAAA